>OY728133.1:687819199-697819199 GCA_963277665.1 Viscum album
TCCTGGGGTGGGCGCGGTATCCACGGGTGTGGCGAGGCTGTTTGGGGGGGGGGGGGGGGTACCCGGTGTCTAGGGGGGTGGGAAAGCTATCCACGGGGGTGGAGAGGCTATCCAGGGTGTAGGGGGTGTCTGGGGGGGCTGTCCATGGGGTGTGGGGGCTTTCCATGGGGGTAGGGGTGTCCTGGGGGGGGTTGGTTTTCCACGGGGGTCACGAGGCATTCATGGGGAGTTGGGGTGTCTAGGGGTGGGTGGGATGTCCACCGGGGTGGTAGGGCTATCCAGTAGGTAGGGGGTGTCCCGGGGGGGTGGGCGGGATGTCTAGGGGGTGTGGTGTCTAGGGGGTGGGCGAGCTGTCCACATATAATTTTACTATCCATTGTTTTAGGTGAGTTTTAGTAGATATATAACGAATTCAGTAAATCATACAATATTTTATAACATACATTAACTTTAAGTAGGATGGTTATTTACTATGTGTCATCAGTTTATTAAAATCATGATATATTGATTATGTGGCTTTATTTCACTCAACAACCAAGAGAGAGAGTGAATCCAGAATTACGCCTCTATGAATTCTAGCAAGGTATATATGGGCATCAAGAGTGAGATCCCACTCACAATTTAGAGAGACCATAATAGTTAGATTTACATTTTAAGCATGTTATCATGGTTTTTAGTTTTTCATTATGGAAATTGGTGCCGGAGGTTAATGAGTGATAAGTGAATTTACAAAGCTTTCACAATATATGTGCATCAAGAGTGATTCAAGAATTGTATGATCATTTTGTTTGATGTGGTATTTTAATGGAATTATGTTTGTTGTGATTATGAAATGAGAATATGATGGGATATGGGAAATGATGGTGTTTGATGCTTCAAATATGGATGTTATGGGATAATGGTTGTTGTGGAACCACTAGGATATTGATACCTTCAGTCGGGAAGTGATGAGGTAGCTAATTCCCATGGGGGGGTGTTCCCATGGGAGGGATTGATTAATTATATTTAGTAGTTGGTGTATTTTAGGCATGTGGGAATGATACATCTACATTCAATGTCATATAAAATTTTGGGACAATGAAGATCAGGCAGTTGAGATGGAGGAGAGTTTTGGTCTATGCATAACCAGAATAGCATAAGTATGAACTATTATATGTTTGGTATATGGAAATGCACATCTATTTTTTAAAGATTTAAATTATTTTTGGGTTGGGAGTGTACATCCCCCAATCCCCCTACACACTCCCCCATACATCCCCCACCTCTGACTGCTACCCCCCTATAGCCCCCCTACAGCCCCCTCCCCCATCTCCCCCTACAGCCCCCACCCCCCACATTACACACCCCCTCACCCCTTGCATCCCCCACCCTGCACATCCACCATCCTATAGCCCCCTCCCCCACTGCACTCCCCCCACCCACTCCCACTACAAACCCCCTACACCCCTTCTCACTGCACAACCCCCCTACAGCCCCCTCCAACTACAAAGCCCCACCCTCCAACTGCATAGCCTCACCCTCCCAATGCACAACCCCCTAGTCGCCCCGCCACCCCCTCCCACTACACAACCCCTCCTCCCACCCTAAATCCCCAAACACCCCTCCCACCCTATTTCCAACTCCACCCACCTCACACATTCCACCCCCACCCCCACCCTGCACAGCCCCCCACTGCACATCCTCCTACATCCAACCCCCTCCCACCGCATAGCCACCCCATTCCCACTACACCCCCCATAGCCCCCTCCAACTGCCCAACCCCCCCCCCCCCCCCCCCACTGCACATCCCCCTCCCCATTCCCTTGAATTTTTTTTGAAAAGGAGACCCATATTAAGTCTCCCTACTATATAAGATCTCACAACCATGTTGGATCAATATAATAGAACATCACTAAAATATCACTATACGACAAGAACCATGCTTTTAATCAATATTGTCTTAATAGAAAACCTAAAAGGAACTCTATGCAGTGGAATGATGTGCAAAGGAACTCTATTCAATGACATAACATTCCATAGATACAAATTTCTGAACTAGAGGATTCATCATTTGAATATATATTCTAATAGATGAATAATGTGTTATGTTAGGGGAAATAGGATACACTGTATTATCATCTATTAGAGGTGGAAGAACAAACACATACATGAATCAAGGATGGATTGTAGGCTGAGAAGAACGGTTCACAAAGAATAGGGGACCTGTCATTTTGGTATAATCAAAAAGACAAAAAACAACCTCTTCTTCAAAGGAATCCGAATAAAAAATCGAATAAATGGAGGTAGATCATAAAAATATGTTATAAATAACATATTTTATGAGTATGAAAAAAAAATGAGTTGTTGGGAAGAAGGGTTTTCATGTTGGAATAATGGAGCACTCATTTAGGGTGCAATGTGGGTAGATCATGATAAAAATTGCATGCTGAATTTGTGTAATTTTATCCCAACGGTTTATAAAAACCTTTGGGAAAAATTATCAAAGATATCCCAATGGTTTCAATGAATTGTTGCTATAATGGGGGTATACTCTCCACTATCCCAAAGGTTTTAAAAAAACAATTGGGAAAACTATGCCTATCCAAACGGTTCTTCAAACCATTGGGAAAATATAGTCTAAAACTTCATATACCTACTATTTTCAACAAACCACTAGTATATTAATCATATCCCAATGGTTTATCTAAACCATTGGGATAGAAGCGTTGGTATAGGATTAATTTCCAGTAGTGGTCATGTCTTCCTGGAGGTTTCTTCCCAAGATTTTTTTCGATATAAGGTTTGATCTATCATTGGTCATCCAGGTTCCTCTACAGCTATTTCTCCATTCCTGAAAAGTCTTTCTATCTTCGTGATACTATTTGACTTTTCTTGGGTATTGGCTGGTGTGGTGGTGTCTCTGCATTCTCAAGTTTATGTAGACCTCCAGGATAGGTGATCATGATCTATTTTGTTGGTTTCTTCCCATAAAAAGAGCATCAAAAACCTTTTTAGGTAGAGAATTTGTGGATTCTCTATCCTTTTACAATAAACTATAGAGTTAACATGTTTTGTCCCAATAGATCACAATGGAATTAACTGAATTAATAATTTAACAGGGTAAATAAATTGGTATCATTCCTAGGTCATTGCCTCTTATTTTTCAAGATAGTATGGTATCTATGCCCTGATTTTTAACATGTCATTCATGGAGAAATTGGTATAGAACATAAAGCTATAATTATTTGATAATTAATTGGCTAAAGTTAATGATGCATATAAATGAATCTGGTTTTTTTGTTGTTGAAATTTTATTTTAATAAGATCGATGTCGTAAACTAGTTTAATAATTCATGATAGTAATGATATATTTCTAGTTTGGTTGCACATAGTTGGAACCCTCTAATAATAAACTGGATAATTCAAGATGCATTATGAGTTACCCTCATGCTTGTATGTCTGAGTTCCTTATTCTTGGGATCCATAAGTACTCTTTATGTTTGAGGTCTAGAAGCCTTGTTTAAGGTCCAAGAGCCCAGTTGATATGATGTATATTTCCAACTGATTGTGTTCTGATGTGACCATAGATAGATGTTTTCATATATGGGTGTAGGGAGGTCCATTGTTTGGGGTAGTAGTTGATGCCTAGAGTGAGGAGATTCATCGATTTATACATGTGGGTCTCAAGGAGGACAATGAAGATAATGAAACGGGATGGATGTGAATGTTGGATACATGTTGAATATTATTGGTTGTTATCTTCTTTATTTTCCACACTTCTCAAGACATATCATTTTTCATACCCTCCTTATGAAAGGGGAAAAGATGTGCAGGTTATACCATGTGCTTTTTGGGTTTAGACTCATAAGGGAGGATGGGTCTACTATCCTTAAAATTTTGGAAAAGACTTAATGGGTAGTTCATCTACTCACTAGGTTGAGCCCTCTTGTGATTAGTATCTTAAAATGTTTTTATAGAATGCATTTGAATATAGAGAAGTAATAATTTTATTAATAAATTATTTAATATATGATTTTAACCCATGGGGTTAGAGCTTGTAGGGATGAAATGAAGAGGTTTCAATTTAAAGGAACTATGGATCTTGTTTGGAATGATAATGAAATGTAATGTGAAATTGTTAATGGTTCACTTAATTTTAAATAACTAATTAACATAAAGTGAAACATAAAAAAATGGAATGATGTAATGTAATAAAGCTCTTTAAATGGTTGTGTGGTTATACAATACCTAGTCTTAGATGTGATGGTCGAGAGTCTGAGAGACATTAGGGGTAGTTGAGACTAAGACTAGGTTTTTTGCATAATGTGGTTGTGATCTATGGTATATTTTGTACATTTTGTGGTCCTTTATGCTTCTCCACCCCATCGGTTAGGGAAACTAACACTATAGGGATTATGAGCCCTAGAGGATGCATTCCCCAATATTCCGGTGCAAGGATGAATGGATGAAACCCCCCTTTGGCCCCACTCTCTGCTATTGGTAGTTACTTGTGATGGTAGTCACAAAAGATAGTTTTTCCCAAATATGTGTGTTGAGGGATATAATGTCTTCTAGTGGTTTACACACATATATTCTAGATATAGTTTCTTATGGACTACTTAAGGGGAAACACGTATAGGCTATGATGTGTTTAGGATCCTTACTCATTTATTGGGTTAAAATGGAAAGAGTTTTAATACCTGATGTATGATACAAATTATGTGAGCTATGGTGGCTCCATGAAACTACCTGGTTACACTTTTTATGCAGACATGGTGGTTTTTTCCATGAGGTGCATGTTTTGGGGCTACGCCCAGGTGTCTGTGGGCAAGCCTTTTTGGTAGAGAGGATTAGGATTTCAGACAGAAGGGAAAAGTGGAAAACCAGTGGGGAAGTCGTAGAGGGGTACCATTGATATTATTTATTATATTATATAATTATGTATCCAATATTTCGTGAGATTAGACATGGTGAGGCTGAGAACATAGTATACCTATTTATGTGATGAGTTAGTTTCACTTTTTGTTTACTGTTCTTTAGCAAGATTTCTTTACTTTTTCACAAGAGGCTTCGAGGAGGATCCTACTGAGTAAACTTTTATACTCATGCTACGTATATATAAACTATATTTCATATCACAAGGATCATGTTGGAGATCAGACTGGTTACTACTAGATTGTGGTTTTTGGAGATGTTTGAGCATCGTGGTCACTATGGTTTTTACCTTCCTTTTGTATTTGTTGTTTTTTGTTACAGTTGTAGTAGGTTTTTATGAAATTACAAATGTGTTCATGGGTTTTCCATTTTATTGAAGTCTGAGATGGAGTAGGTTGGTGTCTTTATTATCTATCTCTTCTACATGTTTTCTTATAGAGGGTAATTGCCCCCTTTTGTATGTTTATTATACCCTCAGTGCTAGTTGGCAACTTGGTTCCTACTAGAGGTGGGAATCATGGTTCACTATCTCCCTTATCAAATTTTCGTACCATGAGGTGTACTCATTTTTTGGAGGGGGTCATGGCAGAGTGGTGTTAGAGGTGGTTCACAGCCTTATGTGTGGTGCACTTCCTAGGATGAGATGTAGGGCTCACAACGGGGACATTGTGATCAAAAGGGGGGGTGATTGTAATACCCCATAATGATAAAAAGTTAAATGAATGAATGAAATGACTCAGGTCTATAGGATGCACCTTCCTTTTTGGGAGCATATCGGATTCAAACACCGTAGTTAAGAATGCTTTGCCTAGAGTAGTGATCATGTTGGGAGATATTTTGGGAAGTTTGTCAGGGTGTGTGTGAGTGAGGAAAAAGTACACTAGAAAATACATTTTTGTCCTTTGGGGACATTCATTAGTCGGATGTCCCATTCAGGTATGTAAGTTGGTCCAAAGGTGGTGACCACATGTCTGCGGGGAAACTTGTGGTACATGGAGTGTCTGGAACATACGACCATGTTAAGGAAGGGTGTGTGTGATGTCAGGCATGTATGTGGGTCCAAATGTGGTGACCACATGTCTAAGGGGAAACTGGTTGTACCTAGAGAGTTAGGAATCGACGACCATGTTAAGGCAGGGTGTGTGTACCATCAGTGGGCCCAATTGTAACATTTGGTATCAAAGGTATGGTTGAGGGATATGATAGAATTTGGTGTTAAGAACAATTTCATGGGTTGGTTGGAAAACAATGTCTGTTATGTTTAGAAAGTGATCTAAACACTAGATACAGGCTTCAACATAGCCGTTTAGGGGATGCTAGTGGTACTTGGAGTGTCAGGAACTGACAACCATGTTAAGGCTGGGTGTACGTGCTATCAGTGGGGCCCAATTGTTAAATTTGGTATCATAGGTATGTTTGAGGGATATGATGGAGTTTGGTGTTAAGAATAGGTGAGGTTTCATGGGTTGGTAGGGAAACAGTGTCAGTTATGTTTAGAAAGTGATGTAAACACTGGAGACCAGCTTTAACATAGACGTTTAGGCCCCCCTATGATCGAATTCATGGGCCTTTATGTTTATAGTGTCTACTAAACAAGGTTATCCTAGTTGTCGGGTACAGACCATGGAAAGGTTCTTGTACCATTCTTCTCTGTGCATGTGTTTGAATCGGTAGACCTTGGGATAGTTTAACCTAAATTTAATAAACCAAAAAAAATTTAATTAATGTGGAGACTCCCAAATTCCTTGTATAATAGCTTTAAATATTATTTATTTTATAGGTATCAAACTAGGTTGATGACCTTATTATTTTTTCACAAAATATGTCCACCCGGATGCGCCAGCAAATCGTCAAAAGGTAGAGGTCAATTATGAATCCACTTGGAGAAGGACACTCTGAGATATGCATGGGTTGGTAGAAAAAAAATGTTATTTATTTTTAGATTGTTATTTAAACACAAGAGACTGTATGTGACATAGGAATTTGTGGCCCCCTGTGATCTGATTCACTATCCTTTTTGTTTATAGTGTCTATAAAATGGTATGATACTAGTTGTCAGGTAGAGACCAGGGAAAGGATCATGCATCATTCTTCTTTGTGCATGATATTGAAGGGTATACCTTGTTATATATTAACTTAAAATGAATAATAGAAGAAAATTAGATAATTAATGTTCAGTCTTCCAAATAGAATGATAAAGAGCATTAACTATTTTTTATATTACAATTATCACTCTTGGTTAATGCCCTCATCAGTTTTTCACAAAATATTACTAGAATGATATGCCAGCATTTCATCAGAGGGTAGAGGTCTACGATGAAGACACTTAAGGAAAGACAATCTCAGAGTTTTAGTGTAAAAATATGCAGAAGTACGAGGGATGTATATTAGATGTTGTCACAAAATACTGGTTGGAGGTGTTTGAGATATCCCTCAGTTCGATTCATGCTCAAATAGAGCATTGGGGGTCATTGGTTTTGACGATGCTGACTGGGGAAGCGAGGAAGTGGTGGTATTTATTCCATAGAGATCGTGAGAGGTTGGAAATCTCATGGGAGGAGTTCCAAGACATGTTCATAGTTGAGTTTCATTCTTCAACTATAAAGGCTTCTGGTCTCTAGGAATAAATATTTTTTATTTTATAGTTCTGGCTACAAGTTGACACCCTCATCAGGTTTTCAGAAAAAATTTACAAATGGTTTCTCTAGTAGATTTCTATAGGGTACAGGTCGACGATGATGACACCTAAAATAGGAAACTCTGATATTTTCTGTGCCAGAATTGGAAATAAGTATGAGGGATCCATTTCGGATGCCGTCACTGAATACTAGTTGGTGGAGGATGAGATATCCTTTAGTTAGATCTATCCTTGTTAGGATAATTGGTTGTCTTTGGATGGGACGATCTTGCATGGGGAAGCATTGTAGTGGTGGTTCTTATTCCTCGAAGATCATGAGAAGTTGGTGATCTCGTGGGAGGAGTTCTGAGACATGTTCAGAGTTGAGATACTTTCTTGAACCATGAAGACATCAAGTCTCAAAAAGCTACATACCATTCAATAAGGGATCTCTAGTGTGCAAGAACATGATGAATGTTTTAGGAAAATTTTATGATATTATTCAGACCTATTTCCAAATGAGGAGGCTAGGGAGAGAAATTTTGAGGAGTCTTTACATCCCAAGATCCAGTGCTAGGTCACCCTATTTATGCTAAAGACATATCTTGAGGGGATGGCGAGGGAAATGGTCACTAAGAAGACATTGGCTAGAACCTAATCTTCATGCATGGGAAGTCATCATAATTATTCATGGATCGGAGATGTGGTATGGGATTCCATGTTATTAGGGAATTATATTTTTCATTTTTTAGGGGGTAGGTTCTAGCTCTCAGCATGTTGTTCCTCCAGGGGTGGTGGTTCGTAGTCATATGTCAAGGTATCAATCTATTGTTTTTCTTATGGAGGAAAAGGTCATTTGCAGTGACAGTTCTCAACATTTCATAACAGTCATCGTGCACCAGGTGTTGCACTCTAGGTTCCTCTATTGAGGCAGCTCTAGCCAAGATTGTTGTAGCAGGTTGCCCCAGCTTTGGATCAGTAGAGGGAATATGGGGCATGCATAAGTCAGCCATGGGATTCTCCCCATCCTTAAAGAGTAGAGTGAGGCCATAGTGGTGGTATTTATTAGGGTCAGAGAGTCCATGGATGAAGTAATGGTCAGATTCATGCTTTAGTGTTTCCAGCTGAAGGTAAGCCATACATCGTTCACGACAGCCCTTTCTTATTTTCTATTTGGGTGTATTACTTGCTTGATTTAGGAGTGATGCACTATTTCATATAACCTTACCTTATTCATCATTTGGTACTTGAGGTAGAGATTATTCTAGTGTTGTTGGCATTGACAATTCCTGTTTGAGGACGATCTGACTTGTTTATAGTATGTAGAGACTGGGATCTAGTTCTGGGGAAGCACCACTCTTGGGTAGATTTTTAATGAATTTAGATACAACCATATTATGACATCCTTATAATAGATTGGTTTTATTCAGTGTGGGCTATCTTGGATTTCTTAAGGAGGAATGTGCTCTTCATCAATGCTAATTGAGATCCACTAGTGTTTTCTGGCTAGTGATACCCTTGTGCGGGTAAGAGGAATGTTATGTCCTTGTCATCCATGATGGCTGAGATAATGATGAGTTCATCAGAGGTTCAACAGTTGGTATCTCCTATGGTCATAGAAAGGTTCCTTGATGTTTTTACAGAAGTAGTTGTTGCATTACCTCCTCGACGATAGATTGAGTTTGGGAATGAGCGACAGCTAGGAGAATCTCTTACCTCTATTTATCCATATAAGATGGACCCTTCTATGTTACAAGATCTATGTATATGACTTGATAGTCTGTTACAGTTCAGTTTTGTTTTGCCAAGTGTGTTATTGTTTTGGTGAACCAGATTATTTTCTGGAGAGGGATGATGAGAGTTCCAGGTTCTGTATTGATTATTGTCAATTAAAAAAGGTGAAAGTGATGGATCATGATCATATTCCATGGGTTGATTTATTTATTTTATCAACTGAAGGGTGCATGTTGCTTCTTGATGATCGAATTGTGGTCAAGATATCATAAAATTTCTATAAAGGACGAAGATATCACAAAGACTGCTTTATGTGGTCGTAATGAGCATTACATGTTCATTGTAATTCATTTTAGTGTGACAAATACACCAGCTATGTTCATTGGGTTAATGAATGTTGTGTTCCATGAGTTCTTGGATAAGTTCATGGGGGTTTTCATCAATGAAATCCTTGTGTAATTTTCATTTGAGGAGGAGAATACAGAGCATCTACACATTATTTTCATAGTTCTTCATCAATAGTATCTATTTGGGATGTTTTCAAAGAGTTAGTTTTAGGATCGAGAAGTTCATTATCTGGGGTATGTAGATCCCCAATAGGGTGTAGTATTGGATCCATCTAACATAGAAGCAGTTTTGACTTGGGAATCCCCATGATAGTGGTAGAGGTGTGAAGATTACTTCATCTCATAGGACACTGCAAGAGGTTCATAGCCAGTTTCTCTTAGGTAGCGACTCTTATGACAGAATTGACCATGAATGATCAGGTGTTCATGTGGACTAATCAGTGTCATGAATATTTTTAGAACCTATAATATAATTTGGTAAGATCTCCAATTCTTTGAGTTACAATAGAGGGACTTCAGTTTGATGTGTTATGTGATGCTTCACATCTGGGGTTTGATTGTGTTCTGATACAAAAGCCATCATTTGTTTTTATCGGTCTCTGTAGTTACACCTCCATGAATGTAATTATGACACCCACGATCTTGAGTTGGAGGTAGTGGTGTTTTCCCTGAAGTTATAGAGACACTCACTCATTAGAGTGTTCTTCTTTGTATTCACCGATCAAAAGAGCCTAAAGTATGTTTTCTACCATTGTGACATGAAATTGTGAAAGTGTCAGTGGGTGGTGTTCTTATAGGAATATGACTTCGTAATCTAGTATACACCTAGAAAGGGTAATTTTTTTGCTGATACACTGAGTAGGATGTCATGTAGTGATGCACTGCATGTATTTGGTGATTCATATTTAGTGATGGATGAACTTTCTGGATTAAATATTGGTATGGGAGAATATAAGGGAAGAGATTGTATTTTTCAGATGACGGTGTAGTTAACTCTATTGAAGTAGGTGGAAGCGTGTCAGCTGGGGGATCCTAGGGTGGAGGCCTAAAGTGACTAAGTTGTTTTTGGTGAGGCTCCTGATGGTTTTTCTGTGGATGAACACCACCGAGTGTTGTATCAGGGAAGGCTTTTCATTCCATTGGAAATGTGTGAGACGATTCTGAAAGTGTTCCATAGTTTTTCTTTAGCAGTGCATCTTGCTATGACAAAGATTTATTGTTCCTTAACAAGTCAGTTTTTATGGTTTAGGCTGAAGTGTGCAGTTTTAGATTTTGTGTCTCGATGTTTCATCTTCCAGAAGCTGATGGTTTATCACTATGTCCCTAGTCAATTTCTCCAACCATTAGATGTTCCTTAGTGGAAGTTGCAGGACATCTTAATGGAATTTGATACTATTTTACCTCATTATTAGGGAGTCTATGATGATATATGGGTTGCAGTGGATCATTTTGAAAAATCATTCCACTTTATAGTAATCATGGAGTCGAGATCAATTGATGTTTTGTCGACGTAGTATCTAGAGGAGGTGGTGAGACTTCATGGAGTCCCGGGGAAGATCATTTGTGATTAAGATCCTCATTTCACTTCCAGGGTGTGGATTGGTCTATAGAATATTTTTTCTTCATAGATATTCCTTAACACTACTTTTCATCTACATATGGAATGATTGATAGATCAGACCATTGATACTCTTGAAGACATGATGTGCTCTTGTTTCTTGTATTTTGGATGATTATTGATGGGGAACTTAACCTTGGTGGAGTTCTCTTTCATCAATAGTTTTCACTCTACCATTGGTATGGCATAGTTTAAATCCTTGTATGGCCAACCATTCCATTCTACATATTGCTAGACTAGGGTCAGAGAGTCAGAAATTATTAGGATGGAACTGCTACAGAATACGACAGAGATGGTTCATGTGATTCCTGGTCGGATGAAAGCAGCAAAAGATCAATAGAAATCATATGTTGTTCATAGGAGGATACCTTTAGAGTTTTATTTTTGGTATCACGTGTTTTTTAGTTGACTCCCTATCATGGTAAGTGAAGGTTTGGTTGTAAGAGTATGCTTTATCCCTAGTTTGTTTGTCCTTTTGAGGGTTTGGCTCATGTTGGAGTTGTGGCATATCGAGTATCACATCCCCGGTAGATGAGACGGATACACAATGTTTTTCATATGTCACAACATCATCGTTATCATCATGAAGAATCTCACTCCATTGATTGGGGTGAGATCAATGTTGATAATAATGGTACCTTCAAGGAGCGTTCTTTAGTGATCTAGGACTACAAGGATAAGGTGTTGTGTGGGAAAGCTATTCCCTTGGTTCATGAATTGTGGTGGCACCCTGGCATAGAGGAGACTACATGGGAACGTGAGTCTCAGATACGTGCTCAATACCCTCGATTTATTTGATGTTTAACTCGTTTTATGTAACGATGTACATTTTTTATTGGATACCTTTGGAATTTATGAGATGGATTGTTTTTTGTTTCTTTGTGTGGATTCCTCTCTTTGATAGGTGTCTCCAAGGGTGGCAGTTCGGATGATTTTTCTGGTTCATATCTGGGTTGGTTTTGGATTCTCCAGGATGAGAATTTTTTTAGAGGTTTATGATATAATTTCATGGACAACCTTAATCCATTCCTTTTCTCAACTAAGTTGTTTTAGGTGTTTCAGGTTGTATTGGGGACTTATCCTTAATACTTAACCTAAATTCCAAACTTTTTCATGAAACTGTCTCACCAAACTATGTCACTTACTTTGTAAAAATTCCAAACTATTTCATGAGACTATTTCATGAAATAGTGTCACGTCCTTTTCCAAATATTAAAACTATTTCTTGAAACTCTTTCACGAAATGCATTCACAGATATGGAGGCACCAAAACAGTGTCACAAAAATAGTGGCACATAAATGGTTTCAGATAAATGGTTGAATAGAAATGGTGTCACATAAATTGTGTCACAGATTCGCTGTCAGAGAAACAGTGGAACAAAAATTGTTTCACATATAGGTGTCACATAAATAATTTCACAAAATGAGTTTCCCAAAAATGGTGGCACAGAAAAATTTCCATTGAAACAGTGTCACAAAAATAGTGTCATAGAAATGGGGAATAGAAACGGTGCCACGAAAATGGTGTCATAGAAATGGTGCCACATAAATAGTGTTATGGAAATGGTGGTAGAGAAATGGTTTCATAGAAATGGTGTCATAGAAAAGGTATCACAGAAATTGTTTCACATAAATGGTGTCACAGAAACGGTGTCATAGAAATGGTGTCACATAAACTGTCTAATGAATAGTGTTTCCAAAATAGTTTCACTTTTTCTTTGCAAAATTACTATATTTTTCCACTTTCACCCATTTAATTTAATCATTGAAAAAAAAATTATGTTATAATGGATATATGGACAATTCAAGGCCCATAATACCTATATTAGTTTCACTAAGGTTCTATATTCCTTTATATGGTCAAACCATGTGGATTAATGAAATCCACATTTAATGGAAAATCCAGCATATCATAAATGGTTGCTCCATTAAATCATCTAAAGGGACTATATATCTTCTTCTCGGGATCTACCTTCTTGTTCTCTAGTATGAAATACTCAAACCATTCCCTCATTTTTTTAGGATTTGTGCACAGTGTTGTATCCTTGGATCGTGTCTTCCCTGGAGTTTCTTCCCTCGATTATCATTCAAATATTGAATAATCTATCATCGTTCATTTGGTTTCTTATCCTTCTATTTATCCATGCCTATTATGGCATGCTATATTCATATTCATAATGGACTTTTCTTCATTTTTGGATGGAGTTGTGGTTTCATTGAATCCTCGTGTGGATGCAGTCCTCTAGGAGAGGTGACCATGATAAGTTTTGTTGGTTTGTTCTCATGCAAATATCATCAAAAACCTATTGAGGTAGGCGATTCAAGGTTTGCCTATACATTTTCATGAAACTATAGATTAATCTTGTTTTAGCCTATTAGATCACCATATAATGGAGATAATAAATATTTTAAGCAGATAAATGAATTTATATGGATCAAATGTTATTGTCTCTTTTTTTCTTGATAGTATGATATCCATGCCTTCATTGTTAACATGTCGTTCTTGATGAAAATTATAAAGAACCTAAAGCTATAATTAATTGATTATTATTTGGGTAATGATAAAGAGGCTTGTAAATGAATCTTATTGTTATTGTTGTTATTTGATGTTAATCAAATTGATTCAGTAATCATTTTTATTTATTCATGATAGGTATGATAGATTTCTGGTTAGATTACCCATTATTGGAACTTAATAATAATGAACTAGTTAATTCAAGATGGATTATGAGTTAACCTCTTTATTTTAAGGTTGAGTTACATCTACTTGGGAGACATAATTTTAAATTATGTTTGAAATATGGATTCATGGTTTAAAGTCGAAGACTACAGTTGATGTGATGTTTTTTTCATGCTGCTATGTTGTGATGTGAGCCTAGAAGGATGTTGTGTCATGTGGGGGTAGGGAGGCCCATTGGTTGTGGGATCAGTTGAGACCTACAGTGGAAAGATGAATCAGTTTATGTATGTGGGTGTTAGGGAGGACACTAAAGGTAATTAAATGGGTTGGATGTTAATCATAGATGGGTGATGAATCTTTTTGGTTGTTATATTCTTTACATTCCCCACTACTTAAGGAAGATGTTTTTTCTAACCCTCCAAACAAAAGGTGTGAAGACACGTGGGTATGCCACATGATTTCTGCATCCAACTTCCCAATGGAGGATGGGTATATGCTTCTGCTATTGGCATTAAAAACATGATAGGAGTTCATCTACTGACCAGGTTGAGCCCACATGTGTTTAGTATCTTTGAATGTTTTTCTAGAATGATTAGGAATATGGGAATGTAATAATTCTCTTAATAAAAAATTGAATAAATTATGTTAACCCAAGGGTTTGGAACTTGATGAGACAATATTTTGAGGTTGAAATTTTAAGTAACTATAGATCATATTTGGAATGATAATGAAATATAATATGGAAATGTGGATGGTTTATTATGTTTTAAAAAATCAATTATTTTATTTTGAAACTAATAAAAATTGAATGATGTAATTTAATAACTCTCTTTAAATGTTTATATTCATAATGGATATCTAGTCTTATTAGTGGCATCCTAGAGTCCGAGAGACGTTAGATGTAATTAAGTCCAAGACTACGCTATTCCCATTGTGTAATTGTGAGATATGGTATATTATGTACTTTTGTGTTTATATATACTACCCCACTACATAAGTCAAGGAAACTAACATCCTAGGGATTCTGATCCCTTGGGGAGGGGTGTTTTATCTATCATTTTTTGGGAGGATAGATGGTTGACAAATCCATTTTCCCCCAGTCTCTTATATTGGTAATTACATAAAATGGTAGGCATAATGGTTAGTTTTACCCATATATGTGTGTAGATAGATGTAACATATTGTGGTTTTTTAGACACATATATTCATAAAAACGTTTTCTATAGTCTACTGTAGGTTTAAAAAGTATAGGTTGTGATGGATTAAAGATCCTTACTCGGTGTATGGGATATAATGGCTTGGGGTTTAATAATCGACATATAATACACATTATGAGAGCTTTTTTGGCTCCCAAAAACAACCTGGTTACATTGGTTACATGGATATGGTGATTTTTTTTCACAATGTGCATGATGTGATGTTATGACCAGGTGTCTATAAGAAATCCTTTATTGAGATAAATGATTAGGATGTGGGACGTTGTGGAAAATCGACAAAATAATGGGGAAGTTGTAGCGGGGTACCCTTGATAATCATTATTATATTATATAATTTGGTATGTGATACTTGGTGAGATTATCCATAGTGAGGTTGGTAACATAGTATACAGTTTTAGGTGATGAGATTGTTTCGCTTGTTTTTCATTTTTCATTAGAATTATTTCTTTACATTTGAATGAGAAGATTCGAGGAGGATCTAACTGAGTATATTTTTATAATCACCCTACGTATATATAAACTATTTTTAAGGTCATACAAAAAAGATTATATATTAGGCAGGTTTCTACTGGCTTGGGGTTATAGGATTTGTTTGGGTTTCGTGGTCACTGATGTTTTTACATTCCTTGGCTACATTCAGTTTTCGTTTTCAGTTGTAGTAGTTTTTCATGACATTACATATGTGTACTTGGGATTTCATTTATATCGTAGTCTATGTTTGAGTTGGTTGGTGTCTATCTTATCTCTCTCTTCTGCATGTGTTCTTTTAGAAGTTAATTCCGCCCATTTGTGTGTTTACTATACCCTCGATGCTAGTCGCCAACCTAGGGCCTACTAGAGACGGGACTTTGGGGTCACTATCTCCCTTCCCCCATTGGCAGCCCAGGAGGGGTACACTTTGTGGGGAGGGGTTGTGACAAAAATAATCACCTAATATTATCCCATACATGGATTCAATTTAATCATATTAATTCTTCTTTATGATATGAGTCCATCACTGATATGATTCAACTTAGAATGATAAAATACTAAAAAAAGTTTCATTGGAATAAAAAATAAGGAAAAACATATTTCATGTGGTACTGATCCATTTCGTAACAAATAAACTAACAATGGACCAACAAAAAAATTGGATGTTTCATCATGAAAGAACCAGTAAGATTTTCCCCCATTTCCCATTTGGACTCATTGAATCATTTGTAGATTTAAGAAGTTATATAAGAAGAGAAGAAATATTATATATTACTTCTTTATTAAAATTAGGTTTCTTAGAAGGCAATAATTTAATTATCCATTACATCCACCATTAACATGATTCCTTTTTATTATATATATTTACTACATCCAAAGAAGAACAGTGTGAGGAATGAAAAACATAGTGGGAAGTATCTTAATCCTGAAAAAAATATTTATAACCAGTGAAAAATAATTACAAATACCATTAATTATATCAAAAATTAGGTTTATGAATTTTCATTCATGCTTGTAATATATTTAAATCAATCATTATACTCTATATATAATAATAGAATTTTCAAAAATAATTTTCCTTGAGAATGTGAATCATGGTATGTTGTAAGAGATCACTCCTCATCCACTAGAAAAATAGTCGATAAATAATTGATCAGCTCTATTTTTTTATTTCCCCTAGATTCAAAAGTAGTAAAATTACATCGAATGTTAGTATACCGATACCAATTCATTGTTTGGAAAATGACATTCTTTCTTCCTTAAAAAATCATGATTTAATCATATAATTATATTTATCCACTAGGTTTACTCAAATGTTATCTAGTCCTAATCCTTATATATTGACTAAAAATTCATCCAACAAAAACTATAATAAAATATATTTTTGGAATATAGTTATTTAATCATAATTGAAGAATATCATTGTATTTTGCATATATAATCTAGAGGATTATAAAGGTTTGGGGTTTTTGGAGGCTAGATAAACAATATTCATATTTAATGAAATATATTCAACAGATCACATAAATATATTTCCACACTATAATATTCTTATACATTACCAACTTATATCAATTATTAAAAAACTATGGACAATAAAACCTAATAAATGGTGATTTTATATGATCTTTAATGGGAAAAATGGTATATAAAGATGATCACATAAGTATAGCATGATCATCGATACCCATTATATCATGGTTAATAATTTCTATCAATGAGAGAAATATTTTATCTCACAATACATGAATAAAAACGAGTTAATGAATATTATCCATTAGAATTTAACATCGACAAAAGACAAATGTTTTCGAGTACACATAATAATTGAAAATAATTTCCATTTTCATGGGTCACTTATAAAACTATCATAGTGGATTGGGTTCATTTCCCTTTCCATTATATTAGTAGTAATGGATTACTACCAAGACTATAATTTGTGGATAGATTCCATTACTAAACTAGGATACCTCCAAATTAAATGCCCAATTGTATCAGGGGATAACCATATATACCCATTACATTAAAGGGATATATGATTCTAGTTAGGCCCATAACATAATCATAATACATTCATATTTGTGACATAATATTATTAAATATTAAATGTATAATTTTAATATAATCCATTTAAGGAAATGAGGTTTATAAACATATTATCATTTCTGTATATAATCACCAATAGATAAAAAAATAGATTTTGGAAAAATCACATATTCATAATAAGAAATATTATAGAGAAATAATATTGATTGTGTTATATGATTATATAATATTGATAGAAGAATGAGCATCAAATGATGTTATCAAAATTATGAATAATTATTTTAATCTTTCATATTATTTTTTTCTTCAAGAAAATACACTTTAGATTTTGAAATTCTTTTTTAGATTTGAAGTATTTTATAATTTTTTGGATGTAATTTCATTGAAATTAACCATGGAAAATTTTAATGCAATATTAAATTCTTTCAATTTTAATGGAAAAATAATATTCAATTAATTTTGTGAAAATTAAAAGAACACACCCATCACATTTTCTAGAAAGTCTAAAAATAACTCACTTAGGTAATGGAATGAAGGATCATTTTAGTACAGTTTTTAAAAATTAAATCATGGGAAATGATTAAATTAAAAATTTTGTATAATATTTTAAACATTCTTGAAATCATTTTTAGAAAAAATGTACACGGATGAAAGACTCTTTTTGGCCAATAAATAATGATGGTTCTCCTAAGAAGTATTATTTCTGTATCATGATAACATAAAGATAGTATAAATAAATTAAAGCATGTAACCACTAAAAATTAAAATATTTGTTTAAAATAATTAATAATATTAATATTTAGATTGTGATATTTCATCATCATTACCTTAGTCATAAATAATCATGGAGAATAATGAGATTGCATTATAAAACAATTACCACATGTTTAAAATAAATCCAAACACTCCAGAAACCTATATTATAAATTTAAATTTATTTTATATACTTTTTATAATGTTGTACATAATTAGACAATAAAATATTAACAATTTGTGACATTTAAGACATATTTATTAGTAGTTCCTTATTAAATTAATTATTTTTATGTTTTAACTGTTTCATTTTTTCTATGATAATGTTAGTTCATTCATTATTGTTATTGAAAATTTATCATCATTCCATCATCTCTATAATTTTATTAATTATATTAATATCATACATATTCCATATATATATTTCAATCTATAGAAGAAATAGATTGGAAAAAAAATTACCACATTTATGGATAATGTATACCATACATACGAATGACCTTTTTAAACATTTGGAATCATGGAATGAATGGAATATAAAGAATAATCCTTAAATAAATAAATATTATTATGTCATATATATCATATATATTATTTAAATATAACATTTTTCATCCATTTAATTTGGTAAAAAAATAAATCACATTACTTAGTGGTGGTGGTAGTCTTTAAATACACATAAGAGATGTAATTATATTTCAATATATGATAATGTAAGAATTATAAAATGATTAAATAGTTATAGAAGAAAAAATATGATATAAAAATCACATAAAAAATTAAATCCCAATATAATAAAAAAACCAAGAATGATGTCTATGGAAAATAAACTATATCATTACATGGTAGTGATGGTCATAATGCATTCACATGATATATATTCACTTCCCATATGATGGAATGGAGGGTGAAAATGTGGGTTGAATTTTTATAATTAAATTTTAGTATATTTTGTATACCAAATATATTATTTATTTTTATATATCAATTATTTGGTAGATGTTAATGAATCAATAGTTTTAGTGTGGATAGTTTTTATGATTACATCTTATTCAGAAGGTCTTATTTATATTCTTTAATATCGACCCTTGTAATATACATTTAAAACGAAAAGAACCACAAAATATTCTAGAGTGATGTTTAGAAGATAATTCAGTATGGTTTTTATTTGAGACAATTGGTTCAATATTGTGAAAATAAAATAAATCCCAGTCTCATTTAATATATAGGGGAGATGATACACACACAATTTTTTAAAAGATTAAAATATAATGAATTCATACTCAAGAAAATTGATTCCTAATCACTGATTAATCTATTGTGGAATATGATTAAGTGTAAATATTTTCATACAACATTGTTAAAATAAATGTAATTGGAAATAATTCACTTAGCTCTTTGTTTAACACCCCTCGTGAAACCATTTTTATAAGGCCCCAGCCTTAAACCTTACTTTATATTGAATTAAATGAATAATTCACGTTGAGGATCTTTTCGGGTTTAGAGTTTTAGAGAATTAGAACATAACTATTACATCTCAAAAGATTACAAAGTAGTCACTTATACTAAGTTTCCATAATAAAAAAACTCTTAAAAAGAAACGTGTCTAGTTCCATGTTTTATATAGGATGACATTCCCTTGATCCCATCCTTGTCGTTATTCCACATTAATTCCTGTGAAAACATTTCAAAAAAAACTTGGGGTGAGCATAAAAAGCTCAGTAAGGGATACAAAAAGAATGAAAACTGTTAGTTTTTCAAAACAACAAGTAAACCATGAATACTTTATCAATGTAATACTTTTCACCTTCATGAAGTAGTAAAAAGTCTTCACTGAAAAAAATATCATTACTTACCTTTTTGTAACCAAAGGATTACCATAAAACCCATATAAAGAACACATAACATATATAAAGGTAACTTGGGATATAGACATACTTAAGTGGAATAACCATACGGTCGACTTCCACACATATCACTTAATGGAATAGCCATACGACCAATTTCCATACATACTTAATGGAAAAGCCATACGGTCGACTTCCATACCCAATGCATTGGAAGTTATAACGTAACCACCCGTCCTGGTATTCACGGCACCACCTGTCATATGGTTTATAACGTAACCACCCGTTAAAATGTCCAAGTACCAATATAAAATCATAAAACATAAAACCAATATAAAGGAATGATACCATTTCCACATTTAAATCACAATATATCATATATATATTGACATAATAGAATCATTTTTCAAAACCATTTTCAATACCAAAATACATAAAAGAGTATATGGTATTTATTTTATTCTAAAAACATTACGGCTTCTTGAGAAAGCCCAAGACCAAATAATACTCGCGGTGGCGGAAAAGGTCGTTGTCGCCGCGTATGTTAAAAGAAACATTCCTTTTTGTCGGTTTGTAAAACGCTTCATAGAAAAAGATTCCTTTTGTATAAAAGTAAAGGTCAATGGGGTTTATACACCGTATAAAAGAAAGTTGTGTATAAAACGAAATATGCCTCAATGAAAGGAGATTGAGACGAAGTCCCTTACCTCGGGTCCCACTTGACTCGATCGTTCTTTAACGTCCTGAATAATAAACTTGAGTTAATTTATACTTGATTAAGAACCTTTTTAAAGTTCATTATTACTTTTATATCACTTATTGACATGTTATAAACATTATGTAACCACTTAAGTTAATAATGTTCATTTTGTCGGTATTTGGTTCTTAAGTCAAAAATAGACTTCTTACACTTACATGTTGTTAATTTGGTCAATGGTTCGTTATATCCAGAATGGTATTAATGATTTGGATAACATATATATCATATATATTCATCATTTACATGTATTTATAATATTACATCACATTTAGAGGTATGAAATGAAATGCACCGTTCATGGAGACGGTAAGCCGTACGTACGCATGAACGCTACTTTCATTTCTTTGTCATATTAATGGAATTAAAACTAAATGAGAGGTATGTATATTTTAATTCCAGAATTGTATTCATAATTTAGATATATCATTAATTATATATATCCATTATATACATGTACTTTTAATAGTACATTACATTTGGGGATAAGAAATGAAATGCACCGTTCATGGAGACGGTAAGCCGTACGTACGCATGAACGCTACTTTCATTTCTATCTCATACTTTAATGGAAAGAAATAATAATGATATAGAGGTATATTATAATTCCATTATAACATCATATATAATAACTTTAAATCCATCCTTTACACGTCCCACATATGGCATTAAAGAATCACATCACTTTGAGGGGGCGGTTGTCCGCACTTCCTTAAATGAAGATATCGTGTTTACCCATAATGGAAACCATAAAGGTATGCCCAAAATGAAAAATACATAAGCTTAAAGAAAACATAAACATATTATATATCATATATAAATATAGTGACATCTTAATGTCCACCTTTGAAGGTGTTAAAGGAATGTTGAACAATCATCGTTTCGGGAGGCATAAATTCACCATCCACGGAAACCGTATGTTCTTTAACCATTAGATGTAGTTGTGTGAGTGTGTGGATCTAATAAGTCTTATAACAACATCCTAGTATATTTAATATATTTGTGTTATTACAAAAGAAGTAAATAAAAAGAGTTTAGGGGGTTGGAGAAGCAAAATAAAACAAATGAACATGAGAGAATGAATTACATTTAAAAGTGTAAATCCTTTTGGTTTGAGCCTAAAGGCTTCCTTTGAAAGGATTCTGCCCAAATGGATTCCTCTAGGATTAGGAGAGGGATGTGGAGAGAGTAAATGGGCAGGGGTTGGCTGATCCAAAGGCTTGAGGAGTGTGTGAAATGAGGTAGAGGTGGGGGCCTTTTATAAGAGGAGAGGAGGGGCACTTTTGGAAAGTAAAGAAATATTACTTTATTTGAAAATGTGTTTCGGTTTTAAAAGGTCCCACATTAATATAATTCGTGTATAAGGTGATAAGGCTTCGAAATCCACTAACCAAATTTGTTTTGGCCATGTGTAGGTTTACGATTTTACATTATCTTTCCATTTTATTTAAAACGTCAAATAACGATGTCATCGCTGCATCATTATTATGTCATAAATAATTTAATTTATATAATGTATAAAAATTATAAAAAAAATACTATGATGTAGGAAATATTTTTATCTTTCCAATGACTATTTATAATCAAAATTTGGACTTGTATAACCCCACTTAAAAATTGTTTTAGTAAAACAATTTATGTTAGTGTCATTTTCACTTTAACATTAAATAAAAAGTAATTTATGTCATTTCCCAAAAAAAGTGGATCCATGGGGTCCCAAAGTTGACCCATGGCTTTTCATGGTCGGCCATGACACAACCAATGAGGTTGGTGCATGTGTCTAGATCATTTAATATTATTAAAGTATTATTTATACCTTAAACTACCCTAATTACCACTAATCGCGATTAAGAGCTTAATAAGTTACTATTCACCAAAAAATTATTATAATCTCATTGAACCACATTTTACATACTAATGACAACCATGTATGTCTGATTTTCAAAATTAAATACACATTAGTGGTAAACTTTCATTTAACTGAAAAATCAGTTTGCTTGATTACCACTTAGTGGTTTCACTATTCATCAAAAATTGAAGTTTTTCAGAAAATTACCAAAAATTCATCCTAAGCTATATTTGATATTCCGAATTCAAAAATGAAGTCCATTTTACAAAATTCAAAGCATATAAGTCACATTAATTAATTTAATAATTAATTCCCGCTGTCAGAGAAAATAGCGTGTTTTTATGAAACAATAAGTATCAAAAGATTGACACTAGTTTAAGTCCAATTTCAAAGTGAAATTAATTTCAATGACCACTATTGGATTTAATGGTAAAAATAATTTCTAATTTCACATTAAAACCAATTCAAATGATAATCTAATCATATAAATAAATCAGATTAAAAACAGGTTTTGAATTAAAATACAACATTTTACACTATTCATAAAAAAATGAACTTTATCAGAAAGGTACCAAAAATTTACACAAAGTAAATTTTGATGTCCTGATTCTAAAGAAGAGTTATATTTGGTCCAATATAATTTATAAGATCGATCAAAACTATATTTAATGACGGTTCTCTGTCAAAAGGTGATAAGTGGACCTTTCGTGAAAATTAGGGTATAAATGCCTAAAATTGAACTCTTTCCGTATTTTAAGCCTTTATATTTTATTGGGTAAATGTAAAAACATTTAAAAACATATATAATCATATTTTAGTTATTTCTATCCATTCCCGCCAGTAAAACGGCTACTCGTTAACTAACATTTAAAATAATATTATTTTATTACTTGTGTGCAATGTAAGTTTTCAAAGAAACTCATCGTTGCGTATCGAGTACGCTATCAAACATAGCAACCCCATTAAAATAAAATTAATATTTAATTCGTAAATATTAATTAATATGAAAATTCTTTATTCTTTATTTACCCGGGGATGTTACATCCTTCCCCCCTTTTGGGAATTGCGTCCTCGCAATTTTTTTCACTTATCAAAATAAGTGTGGGTATTTATCCCTCATAGCATTTTTAGATTCCCACGTTGCCTCTTCAATCACATGGTTTTTCAACAAAACCTTTACCTGATGAATCACCTTATTCTGTAACACCTGCTCCCTGTGGTCAAGAATCTGGACTGGTTGTTCTTCATAAGATAGGTTCTCTTCCAGCTGAACTACCTCTCGACTCAAAACATGAGATGGATCTGGCATATACTTTCTCAAAATCGAAACGTGAAAAACATTGTGTACCTGAGATAAACTCAGAGGTAAAGCCACTCGGTATGCAACTGATCCAACTCTCTCCATAATTTCTTGTGGTCCAACGAACCTTGGACTCAACTTTTCTTTCTTACCAAATCTCATCACACTTTTCCATGGTGATACTTTGAGAAAAACATGATCACCTACCTCGAAAGATAGATCCTTCCTCCGGTTATCCGCATAACTCTTCTGCCTGCTCTGAGCTGTTCTCATGTGTTTCTGAATCAGCTGATCTTTTCTGCCATCTCTTCTACCAATTCTGGTCCCATCAACTTCCTTTCACCCACTTCATCCCAGAAAGATGGAGTTCGACACCGCTTCCCTTATAATGCCTGAAATGGTGCCATCTGTATACTGGAATGAAAACTGTTATTATATGAAAATTCAACCAAAGAAAGATGTTGGTCCCAACTTCCCTGATAATCCATAGAACAAGCTCGTAGCATATCCTCCAAGGTCTGAATTGTTCGTTCTGACTGCCCATCTGATTGAGGATGAAAAGCTGTACTAAAATTTAATTCAGTACCCAACGACTTCTGAAGGCCTTTCCAAAGTTAGAAGTAAACCTGGGATCATGATCAGATACAATGGAGAGAGGAACTCCATGTAACCTGCCTATCTCTTTAAGATACAAACGGGAAAGTTGATCTAGAGAGAAAGTATCTCGTATAGTAAGGAAATGAGTAGATTTGGTCAAGCGATCAACAATAACACAGATTGCATTATTACCTAGAGATGTCTTCGGTAATCCAACAACAAAGTCCATGGATATATTCTCCGATTTCCACTCTGGCACTGGTAAAGGCTAAAGCATCCCTTTTGGTAACTGCCGCTCTGCTTTAACCTGTTGACATGTCAAACACTTCATAGTAAAATCAACAATATCTCTTTTCATTCCATCCCACCAGTAATACTCCCGCAGATCTCTGTACATCTTAGTACTGCCAGGATGAACTGAAAACGGAGAACTATGAGCTTCAAATAACAACTCTCTCTTCAACTGTGAATCACAAGGCACACACAATCTCTTCCCAAACCTCAAAACACAAACACTAACTTATCCAAGAACTCATGGAAAATTTTATTCATAAGGTCCATGAATACAGCAGGTGCATTGGTTAACCGAAAAGGCATAACTACAAATTCATAATGGCCATATCTAGTACGGAACGCAGTCTTCGGAATGTCTGCTTCTTTTACTTTCAACTGATGGTACCCCGACCTCAAGTCAATCTTCGAAAAATATTGAGCTCCCTGGAGCTGATACCACATCATTCGATGGCCCAACATCTGCTGAAGTTGTTGCAAAGGATTTTACCACCCCTTTCTGCTTGTAGTCTGGCTACATTCCCCCAGTTGAGTTCTTCATTGGACACTCGTTTGCATAATGACCCATTTCATTACACTTAAAACATCTTAACGTTGGCTTTTCATTGCCTGCTTGATCATCTTCCTTACAGTTACGAGCAATATGACCAGACTTACCACACCGAAAGCAGTTACCAGACTTGGATAAACATTCTCCAGGATGAATTTTACCACACTTCTCACAAACTGGATTCTTAGTTTTTTTACCATCAGACTTTTTTGAAGAATTCTTACCTTTCTCCTGCCACCTCGGTCTCTTCTTCTGTTGGTTGTTATAGAACACTTGGTCATTGGAAAACTCCACTTCCACCTTCTCAGCACATCGAACAAGCTTCTCATAACTTTTAAACTCACGAGAAGCTAATTCCCTTCGATATTTTGGCTTTAATCCTGAGTAAAAACGATTTATTTTACTATCAAGATCTCGTATGAAGTTCGGAGCATACCTTTCCAATCGAGTGAACCTTTCTTCATAGGTAGCCACTGAGTATTCCTCTTGCCTCAATTCCAAGAATTTATTTTCCATCCAAAGACGAACCACCTTAGGAAAATATTTCTCAAGAAACAAACCTTAGAATTCATCTCAATCAAGAGCATCAATCTCATCGGCGTCCATGATATTTTTAACCATAGACCACCACTGATCTGCTTCACCCTCCAAACGGTAAACAGCAATACTATCCTTTTGATGTTCTGAACACCCCATGAAATCAAAAATCTTCTCCAGTGCTTTAATCCACCCTTCAGCTTGCACAGGGTCAGATGATCCTCTGAATGATGGGGGATGTTGCCTCATAAAGCGTTCCACCACTGACATGTTCCTCTATGGTTGATCTGGCTGATCTCGTGCGTGGATACCACCACCATTTATAGCCTTAGTCAACTGTGCCATCACTGCAACAAACTGTTCAGTTCCAATTCCGACCATCTCAGGTTGCTGATTTGGAAGGTTATCTTCCTCCTGATGTCGTCCCAACATAGCTGCTTTGTTTCCTCTGCGGAAAACCATTCTGAACACAGAAATATCTTAGGCGAAGCAACATGGTAATCCGTAAATGCTATATCATTTCAATCATATTATAATTTAACACTTTTCTAACTCCTAAATTTGTATAAACTGACCTCTGATACCAACTATAAGGCCCCAGCCTTAAACCTTACTTAATATTGAATTAAATGAATAATTCATGTTGAGGAGCTTTTTGGGTTTAGAGTTTTAGAAAATTAGAACATAACTATTACATCTCAAAAGATTACAAAGTAGTCACTTCTACTAAGTTTCCATAATAAAAAAACCTCTTAAAAAGAAACGTGTCTAGTTCCATGTTTTATATAGGATGACATTCCCTTGATCCCATCCTTGACCTTATTTCACATTAAGTCCTGTGAAAACATTTCAAAAAAAACATGGGGTGAGCATAAAAAGCTCAGTAAGGGATACAAAAAGAATGAAAACTGTTAGTTTTTCAAAACAACAAGTAAACCATGAATACTTTATCAATGTAATACTTTTCACCTTCATGAAGTAGTAAAAACTCTTCACTGAAAAAAATATCATTACATACCTTTTTGTAACCAAAGGATTACCATAAAACCCATATAAAGAACACATAACATATATAAAGGTAACTTGGGATATAGACATACTTAAGTGGAATAACCATACGGTCGACTTCCACACATATCACTTAATGGAATAGCCATACGGCCAATTACCATACATACTTAATGGAATAGCCATATGGCCGACTTCCATACCCAATGCATTGGAGGTTATAACGTAACCACCCGTCCTGTTATTCACAGCACCACCCGTCATATGGTTTATAACGTAACCACCCGTTAAAATGTCCAAGTACCAATATAAAATCATAAAACATAAAACCAATATAAAGGAATGATAACATTTCCACATTTCAATCACAATATATCATATATATATTGACATAATAGAATCCTTTTTCAAAACCATTTTCAATACCAAAATACATAAAAGAGTACATGGTATTTATTTTATTCTAAAAACATTACGGCTTGTTGAGAAACCCAAACACCAAATAATACTCGCGGCGGTGGAAAAGGTCGTTGTCGCCGCGTATGTTAAAAGAAACATTCCTTTTTTTCGGTTTGTAAAACGCTTCATAGAAAAAGATTCCTTTTGTATAAAAGTAAAAGTCAAAGGGGTTTATACACCGTATAAAAGAAAGTTGTGTATAAAACTAAATATGCCTCAATGAAAGGAGATTGAGACGAAGTCCCTTACCTCGAGTCCGACTTGACTCGATCGTTCTTTAACGTCCTGAATAATAAACTTGAGTTAATTTATACTTGATTAAGAACCTTTTTAAAGTTCATTATTCCTTTTATATCACTTATTGATATGTTAAAAACATTATGTAACCACTTAAGTTAATAGTGTTCAATTTGTCGGTATTTGGTTCTTAAGTCAAAAATAGACTTCTTACACTTACATGTTGTTAATTTGGTCAAAGGTCCGTTATATCCTGAATGATATTAATGATTTGGATAACATATATATCATATATATATTCATCATTTACATGTATTTATAATATTACATAACATTTAGAGGTAAGAAATGAAATGCACTGTTCATGGAGACGGTAAGTCGTACGTACGCATGAACGCTACTTTCATTTCTTTGTCATATTAATGGAATTAAAACTAAATGAGAGGTATGTATATTTTAATTCCAGAATTGTATTCATAATTTATATATATCATTAATTATATATATCCATTATATACATGTACTTTTAATAGTACATTACATTTGGGGATAAGAAATGAAATGCACCGTTCATGGAGACGGTAAGCCGTACGTACGCATGAACGCTACTTTCATTTCTATCTCATACTTTAATGGAATGAAATAATAATGATATAGAGGTATATTATAATTCCAGTATAACATCATATATAATATCTTTAAATCCATCCTTTACACGTCCCACATATGGAATTAACGAATCACATCACTTTGAGGGGGCGGCAGTCCACACTTCCTTAAATGAAGATATCGTGTTTACCCATAATGGAAACGATAAAGGTATGCCCAAAATGAAAAATACATAAGCTTAAAGAAAACATAAACATATTATATATCATATATAATTATAGTGACATCTTAATGGCCACCTTTGAAGGTGTTAAAGGAATGTTGAACAATCATCGTTTCGGGAGGCATAAATTCACCATCCACGGAAACCGTATGTTCTTTAACCATTAGATGTAGTTGTGTGAGAGTGTGGCTCTAATAAGTCTTATAACAACATCCTAGTATATTGAAGATACTGTTTTTATTACAAAATAATTAAATAAAAAGAGTTTAGGGGGTTGGAGAAGCAAAATAAAACAAATGAACACGAGAGAATGAATTACCTTTAAAAGTGTGACTCCTTTTGGATTGAGCCTAAAGGCTTCCTTTGAAAGGATTATGCCAAAAGGGAATCCTCTAGGATTATTAGAGGTATGTGGAGAGAGTAAATGGGTTGGGGTTGGCCGAGCCAAAGGCTTGAGGAGTGTGTGAAATGAGGTAGAGGTGGGGGCCTTTTATAAGAGGAGAGGAGGGGCACTTTTGGAAAGTAAAGAAATATTACTTTATTTGAAAATATGTTTCGGTTTTGAAAGGTACCACATTGATATAATTCGTGGATAAGGTGATAAGGCTTCGAAATCAACTCACCCAGTTGGTTTTGGCCATGTGTAGGTTTTAGATTTTACATTATCATTCCATTTTATTTAAAACGTCAAATAACGATGTCATCGCTGCATCATTATTATGTCATAAATAATTTAATTTATTTAATGTATAAAAATTATAAAAAAACTACTATGATGTAGGAAATCATTTTATCTTTCCAATGACTATTTATAATAAAAATTTGGACTTATATAACCCCACTTAAAAATTGTTTTAGTAAAACAATTTATGTTAGTGTCATTTTCACTTTAACATTAAATAAAAAGTAATTTATGTCATTTCCAAACAAAAGTGGATCCATGGGGTCCCCAAGTTGACCCATGGATTTTCATGGTCGGCCTTGACACAACCAATGAGTTTGGAACATGTTTCTAGGTCATTTAATATTATTGAGGTATTATTTATACCTTAAACTACCCTAATTACCAATAATCGCGATTAAGAACTTAATAAGTTACTATTCACCAAAAAATTATTATAATCTTATTGAACCAAATTTTACATACTAATGACAACCATGTATGTCGGATTTTCAAAATTAAATACACATTAGTGGTAAACATTCATTTAACTGAAAAAATCAGTTTGCTTGATTACCACTTAGTGGTTTCACTATTCATCAAAAATTGAAGTTTCTCAGAAAATTACCAAAAATTCATCCTAAGAAATATTTGATATTCTGAATTCAAAAATGAAGTCCATTTTACAAAATTAAAAGCATATAAGTCACATTAATTAATTTAATAATTAATTCCCGCTGTCAGAGCAAATAGCGTGTTTTTATGAAACAATAAGTATCAAAAGATTGACACTAGTTTAAGTCCGATTTCAAAGTGAAATTAATTCGAACTGCCATTATTGGATTTAATGGTAAAAATATTTTCTAATTTCACTTTAAAACCAATTCAAATTATAATCTAATCATATAAATAAATCAGATTAAAAACAGGTTTTGAATTAAAATACAACATTTTACACTATTCATAAAAAAATGATCTTTATCAGAAAGGTATCGAAAATTTACACAAAGTAAACTTTGATGTCCTAATTCTAAAGAAGAGTTATATTTGGTCCAATAGAATTTATAAGATCGATCAAAACTATATTTAATGATGGTTCTCCGTCAAAAGGTGATAAGTGGACCTTTCGTGAAAATTAGGGTATAAATGCCTAAAATTGAACTCTTTCCGTATTTTAAGCCTTTATATTTTATTGGGTAAATGTAAAAACATTTAAAAACATATATAATCATATTTTAGTTATTTCTATCCATTCCCGCCAGTACAACGACAACTCGTTAACTAACATTTAAAATAATATTATTTTATTACTTGTGTGCAATGTAAGTTTTCAAAGAAACTCATCGTTGCGTATCGAGTACACTATTGAACATAGCAACCCCATTAAAATAAAATTAATATTTAATTCATAAATATTAATTAATATGAAAATTCATTATTCTTTATTTACCCGGGGATGTTACAATTTTCACTTTAACCATAGTTGTATATTTTTTCTATTTATGCAATTCATTTTGTCTAAAAATATTTTGACCAAATTACCAAATATTAATAATTTTTTATAAAATTATGGAATTTATTTTATTAAATTCACTTCGTAAAATTTGAATAATTTAATATAATATTAACCTTGTAAAACAAGATGAAAATTAGTTTCCTAAGAAACGTTTTTTAAAAATAAAAATATATTATAAATAATTTAAAAAAAGTAATTCCAATATAAATATTTATATTATTAATATTATAAACTATCTACGATACATTTGAAACCATTTAAAAAATATTTCATTGTAAATTAAATAGCTGTAAAGAATATTTTTAATAAAAATTAGATATTTTAAATAGTCAAAAAATAAAAATATTATGAATATTACCAAAATCTCATAGTAGGATAATATTGGTGGGATTATATTAATATTTCAGGTAATTTTTAGAAATAAAATTTTTAAATGTGGGACAAAATTGTATTATAATGTTACAAAAATAAAAACCTAATATTTTTAGGGAAAATTTATTTTGAAACATATAGGATATTTACTAAAAATTGTATACTTAGACAGTTACATTATCCATCACATTTATACATAATTTTATGAATCTAGTTATTACTATTCATGAAATTTTATTATATATAGGTTATAATGCTATATTATATTAGAGTTCATTTAGACTCAAAATTTAATGTTTCTGAAGCAACATTTTTGTAAATAAATATATCATAAAATATCAGGGATTTTACATTTTAGTTCATTGAATATTATCAGTAAATCTAAAATATCCAATTTATCTACTATGACAAGATTTTTTATTTCATTATTCATCACTATTAAACTATAACATAGGGATGATAATACATTTTTTAATTTCATGTATTATATATAGAATAGTTAGTTAGTACTCTATGATAATACTCTTATAATTATGAGGTATGCATTATCTATTCAATTAGGTTAGTTTAAATGATTTTTCATGTGATGTGTAAAATAAATGTTTTGGATAATGTGTATCATGGTCTAAAATGAAATATAAATGGATTTAATATCACATTGGAATCACGTATCACTTATTTGGGTTTTGAGTGGTCCTATGTGTCCCATATTTAAATTTTATTTTTTATGGTTTCTATGTTCTAACATTATAGAGTTATAGAAAATTGAAATAGGAACCGACAATAGTGATGTAACAATGTGTTGAAATGTATCTAAATTTAGCATAGTATGGGGTTTTATATTACCTAATAACTCTTAGGATTTCATATACTGGTTAGAAATGTGTGATTCCAACCATCAATTTGAATTGTTCTGGGTAGATCAAACATTGGTTTTAGAATATTAGAATTGGGATTGGTGTTATAATTTTTTAGATATTATTTATGAAATGAAATTAGTTATTTTTTCAACCATATTATTGTATGGATGTGAACTATTTCATAGTTTTTTTTAATATACTTTTTAATAGTTATTTTTAGGAATTTCTATGAACTATTTTTATTGGGTCTAATATACAGTTTAATTAGATTCCACTAACTAATGGTATAACCATATTTACTAGGTGACATGGAAATTATTTGTTTTACTCCGTAAAAGAGGATTGATTTTCTAGTTGTTATTATAAATACTATAGTACAGGATGACATGAACATTGTGATGATTTTTATTATATTTTTCACATACCTTACAGATTGGTACAATATTTCTTCTCTGGTGTGATATAATACATTACTAGGGATACTGTGAATTATATGTGGGTTTCCCAAATAAATGACTATCCTATCAATTTTTAGAAATTCGCATATAATAGTAAATGATTCCCAAGAGGACATTCACATTCATAAGAAGTTTCCCCTTCAATAAGTCCCACTTATTTGATTTTTTTACCAAAACATTTTTCCAATTTTTTTCTATAATTGAACTATTAATACTTTTTTAGATTCTGAAATAAAATTAATATACACACTCATGTGATTGTTTAATCGGGTTATTAATCTTATTTACTAAATATTGTCATTCAATGGGGTGAAATACCCCTTTATGATTTTAATACACTACATGACACTATTAACTAAAAATCTAAATTTTGTGATGTGACATTATTACCAATACATATTTCAAAATCTTGTTTTATTGAATTTAATGTAATACTTTAAATATATTTGTGACATGTTCATAATGATATCGACACTAATAAATTTTTTATTGTAACTCAATGGTTATCTTATAAATCTACGGAGTACGTGGATGTTATTACCATTATTATTATTTTACATCACATGTTATAATAACCCATTGGTCATGGAATCGTATATTTTTTAAGGAAATAGTGGTATTTTTTTATTTATTTGTAGTCACACCCTTATTGGGTATATCATTTTGTGTGTGTATTCTGTAATGAGGTATATAGTTATGTGAAACGACACTATGATTTCAGGTTAACTTTATATATTGGTTATGTTGAAGGATTGAGTGGGAACTAAAATCTATTTTATTTCCAATTTTACATGTTCATTTTGTATATTTAAATATTCATAATATGATCATCCCATGTGGGTATATTTTTAAATTATATATGAGTTATATTATATTTTAATGGTTCATTTGTTATAACATATGATATGTAGTTTTATTTATAGGATGGTCATGGTTTTATTTTCCATAATATTACTATTATATTTTGATTATATAATTTTAATTATTACTATTATATTTTGTTCAATTGTTGTTGTTCTCGATAATTTACGTATATATACCTAAGGTCATGTGACATCATTGGTTTAGTCTTTATATGGGTAGCCTAGTGACATGAAATATATTAATTTTTGGGAATTCTGTTATACGGATGTGTAATATATTAATATTAATTTATAAATATCATTGATAATATAATAAATCATAGATATATATATATATTGAATGCATTACATTTTGGTTTATGTGTGTCTTTATATAGATAATTTCTAGTAGAAATAAGATCCTCATTAAAAGGGAATTCCTTATGTATATCGAATTCAATATGTTCTATTTCTTCAAGACGATTTGTATTCCTTAAATACCATGTTGTAATTTTTTATACATGTACATATGTAATTACTGTTGTGATTATATGGGCACATAATATAGTTACTTTGACTAAACAAATATTAATGTAAATAATGACTTATTAACATGATTATTGTTTAATTTATATTATGTTGGCATGTAATTATTTTTCATATATATTACAAGATAGATATTTGATGATCCCTCATGAATTCAGGAGGATTATAGGTAATGGGGATGTTAAAAATACCATAATTGAGACATGGAAAATATGATATTTATATTTATAAATAATGTAAGATTGATCCCACATATTTTATCTTATTATGAAACATGTGTTTGGATAACTCAAAGATCAATAGTATACTATGAATAGTTTTTGAGAATGTTAATTCATGATAATTAAATATTATATCCAAATAAATATTTTCTCAATGATTATTTATGTGAGTTGTTGGTTAAATTGGGACATGAATGAGGAGATGGTACAATGAAACTATAAGTAAGGAAAACTACATTTGGATGGAAGTCCACTAATCCGAAATGAATTTATTATATTGAATTTTTTTAATATTCAATAATATTATTCTACAATATTTTTTTATATTATGATTTATTTATAGAGTTTTATATTTTTATGTGCATGGTTATAATATCTTTAACTTCACACAGGTTTTTATAATGAAATATTATCATGTGGTTTTTGAATGTCACTTTTAGAGTTTTGGATGTCTTTAGAAGGGGATTAATTTTTATTTCTTCATGTATAGTCATTACATTGATGGAATTTAAAAAACACATTATATTTTATGTTATGATTTATTTCATGATGTAGAAATACATATTCAAAATCTAGTTATTATTGAGGTTTTTATTTTTTCATCATTTAGGCCTATAAGTAGAAACACATGAAATTATTTCATTGATTTTTACATGAGATTAAAAATGATCTTTAAGGTTGGATCTATCATAAAAGAGTAATTATTTATCACATATCAATGAATTATTAAATATTATATTATAACTCTATGACTGAATGAATTTAAAATTCATTAATCATATTACATAATAATGATTTAAATATCCACATTCATGTTTTTATTTTCTTGATGACATTTAGGGATATACAAAGAGATTTTATCCATTTTTAATGTGGAATTTAATATAAATTAAACTATAATAAATAGTATTTTACAGTGATTTCTAATGTTATAAAAATAATAATATTATTCCCCAAGGGAAGTGAGATTAAAATTAGCCACTAACACTGAAAGAAATTAATTTCATCATTCCAGATACCAAACGTTCATTTCTTTATATTGAATATGAAAACCTAATCCATACTCAATGTAAGTTATAATTTTTTGAATAATTTCATTTATAGAATTTCCCAATACTTATTATATTTATTCCAAGTATATCATTAAAATATTAATATTGTATTTCATTTCTATACTCCTTCTCTAAATACACTACACATTATTAGTGATAAAATAAATTTATGAAAAGTTTGATCATAACAGTTAACCAACAATGTCATTGAAATTGGATCAAATGAGTTTGTTTTCTTTGTTTATCAATATTTATCTCCAAACAAAATAAAATTATTTATCTTCTAGAGATTAATAATCATAATGGGAACATGATATTTATTTATTTATTTTTTAAGGGTTTTAGTTTCACCAGTCTACAATTCATTGTAATCAAAAAAATTTATTTCATAGATAATATAATGTATTAATAGAGAAAGGATATTCAAGAGGATATATGTTTGATTTTATTATATAAAAATATTTATTTAGGTAATTTTCTAAGAAAAGATAAATTACAAAAAAAACTAGGTCATTTACTTATCTATTAAAAATAGTTTCTGTTTTGGAAATATAGAATGGTTACATATATTTCATCACTTCTTATTGAGGATCTTAATATCATTATGAATTTTGTTTTACATTATAAATAATGAGTGTTCCATATATTGAATGATCAAAATTGTTTTAATATCAGTGGGATATCATGCAATGTGTTACTCTTTCACTCTATTATAATACATTAAATTTACATTTTTGAACGATTTTATATTTTTAATAATGTTTCCCAAAAATTTAATCAAGAGTAAAATAATGAAAATCATTCCAAATGATTATCAAAATAATGTAAAATGGTTTCATGTGATCTAAATTTTTTATAACTATATAAATTAAAATAGAATGGCAATTTTATAATGAAGACTGGTTTTTTATGAAATCATGTCTTGCTATGTGTGTAAATAGGGAAAAAGTGATTTAGAGGATAAATGTGCTCACGATTATTTGGATCAAAACAATAAAATAATGGAATCATCCTTTAATAATGTGAGTAGTGATTAAGATAATAAATATTAATAAATAAATAATTTATATCAACAAATAATGTTTCTTTGTGTTTTTCTAGAAAAATTATAGTACACTTGAAAGAATAGTTTCATCCTTAAAGAAGATTATCAACACATATAATTTGGATATAGATTCCAAAATAATAAGAAATGATAGAATGACTAATTTTTTATATTAGTGATATATTAATGAAATATTATTATATAATTTATAACAAAGTGTAGAATTTTTTTGTAATGAAATTTGATGAAAATGTTCATCATTTATTGTTAGAAGAAGATGAAAATTCAAGGAAGTAATTTTAGTTTCTATTGAAAAAATATATTAATAAATTCATAAAATCTTTTAAATAACATCCTAATTTCATTGATATTTCGAAAATAAGTTTTATAATCCTAATAATTTTTTTACACTAACATTAGACACAAAATCATTAATTATTGAAAATGAATCAATGATAGAAATGGTAAGAAGATTATAGTTTCAAAAAAATAAATTTTAAAACAAATGTTACACAAAATTGTTATAATGAATATTAAAATACAATTATGTATTAAAAAGATTTTGGGGATAAAACTTCGAGACATGTGACTATATATGAAATATTAATAAAGCATGAGAATTATTCATAAAATAATTATAATAAAAATAAAATAAAAAATATCATGTAATTATTAATAAATACTGCTTCTATGTGATGAAGATAATTTTATTATAAAGGTTGTTTTTGAGATATTAGTGGAATTTAAATGTGGAATTTTCGTTTAAAATATATTTATTTTTCCTATTTAATAATTTTCCATAATTTTAATGTGATACAGTTAGAAAATAAAAAAGAAAAACCATGATAAAATAATTTTATAATTTTGGAAATTTAATTATTCTTGGATGTTGTTAACGAAACATATGGTAGGTGTTATAGATATTGTTATACCCCCAAAAAATTACATTAATTACTACAATATCTATTGAAATAAAAAGATACCGCATAATATACCAATAATATGAAATAAGGAGATCAAGCAGTAGTGATTGAGGTTTGTCGCAAAGAATTAAAAAATTAAAATAACTCTTATCATAGACAATGTTTTATCATAAAATATTAAACATCACAATTAAATTTTTATTATGAAACATTGTGGAGGTGTTTCTATGTTAATTAAATTTATTTATTTAAATGATAAAGGTGTTTGAATGGAACAAATTACTGATAATTTAATTTACATTAAATAAATTTCTCTATATTTATTAGTTAACATTTAATCCCTTGGTTGTTTACAAAATTTTTTATATTGGGAATGTGAATTCTCTTTTGGAACTAAATTGTATATTAGCTGTTAAAATATATAAGGATTGTTTTAATGGGAAATGGATAATTTTTCCCATAATTATAATAATGGAGATTATTCTTAGCTAATTTTGAATAAAGAAAATGATTTTTGAACTAAATACAACTTCATTTATACAAAAATAATTTGGAAATACGTATAAAATATTATATTATATGAAACATTTATAAGATTATTTCATAGAAAAAATACATTTATTATGTATTTTAAAAAGTAATTATTATTAAAATGGGTTATATTCTTGTTAAAATAAAAGAAAAGGGACTCATAAAAAATATCCCAAACTTTTATACCCCAATGGGTAATATTTCATTTAAATGTAAATAGGATCTCTTTAGTTTTTTAATTAGTATAATTGAATTAATTGAATTTAATTATAGGGATAATATTAATGGGACTTGTGAGATATAATTTAAATCCATGGGTTTATGAAATTAAATTAGTATAGGAAATTAATAGGATTAAATATGTTAATATATTTGAACCTAAAAATGTATAAATTTATTTATATATCAATATTCAGTGGATCTGTTAGGAATAAATAACTCTATATGCACCTCTAAAAATTTAGTACTAGAGAAAAAGAGTTAGATCATCCTTAAATTGATAGAATAAAAATATAGAAACGTATAACCATGAAATATTATTAGTTATATGATAAAAAATAATTTTTTTTTGTTTCTAAATGGGTCTATATATTGTGTGAAAATAGATAAAATTCCTTATTAATTGTGGAATAGAATGAGGCATAATTTTAAATTCTTATAGAAATTCTAAAACACATATAACATCAATATAAAATGATGGAACTTAGGTGAATTTGATAAATTTCCCAAAAAAGGGATATTTATTAGATATAAACATAAAAATACCTGTAATCGGTGATATAATAAAATACTCAAGGTTATTATTGAAGACAATAAAGTTGTTTTTGTAATGAATCGTGAAACGTTAAAAACTGCATTAAAGGTTGATGATTGTGTTTATCAAGAACATGAAGTATATGACAATCATAGAGGAAATACATCCATTTTTTCATTGATTATGGAAAATATTCAGTATGATGGATATGTTTAAATAATTAAAAAAATTATATTGTGAGGTAGATATTAGTTCCCCAGAATTAAAAATAATTTTTAGAATAAGATTATCATCAAAAAATATATAAAGGGTACAAATAAATGAATAACCTTGGTGAGTTCCAATAATAATATAATATATAAAATTATTGAACTAATGATAGGTGAAGAGGCCTTTAGTCATTAGTACAAATTTTTTATTAAAAAAGACTTATATTATTATTTTTTAACTATTATTAATAGAAGTTCTTTTCATGCCAAAATGAACTATTTTCTTTACTAACAAATTAATTTGGGAAATAATTTTATTTGAAAAATGATATAGCACATAATTGTTTTAGTTTTTATAATTTCTCTAAAATTAATGTTTATGATTTCAAACGTACTATTTCACTTATGGAAAGACATGAAATGATAAGTAGTTTTATTGGAATAATTTATTAAATTGATTAAAAATATGTTAAAATTGATGTTAAGATCACTTTTTATTATTTAGAACTTAAAAATAGGAATCTATTTAAAATTGAAATATTTATTCTTTAGATTTATTCTTTAGTTTCCAAAAGATGAATGAATATCTTTATAAATTAAATAATGTGCCCTATGTAGGGAATTTAATGTTTTATTTTAACTTACAGAGTTTGTTCAAGAAACGTTTTGAGGTGGATAAGAATTTATATTTCAAATTAACCATTACAAAGTCACACATTTTTATTGATTATTATGGCTTCCAATGTCATTGTAGTATATAAAAAGTTTAATTTTGGGTTTTTTTTCATTTTTACCTTATTTTTTGAGTTCCTCTAGTATCGTTGTAGAGATATATTATATGATGATGGTTGGGAATTTCTTATCCCAAAGATACCACACTATATCCAAACCCTTCCATTTATTGAAAAATTTGGGAAAAGGGTGGTTGCATACTGAAATAAGCATTTTTTATTTGATAATGATATATCTTGATGGAACATAAGGGACTTAGATAAAAGAAACACCACATGGTTGAGGTTTTTATATGATGATTTTTGTGTAACCATGAGTCCTGATGTTCATAAATGTAGTGCGTAAATATTGATGTGTTTTATATAAGGGTGTAGTTATTAGGTTATAACACAGAGGGTACCAATGTTTTGTGTAGTTATTTTGTAAAGGGTTTAAATAAAATATCCTGAAGGTCCAAACATAGTGGTTTTGTTTGTGTTTTCAAGGCCCCCAAGACATTATTAAGATAATTATTCTAAGGTTCTAGGACAATGTAATCATAGTACCTCTATGAGGTTTCTGGATAGTGATGATGCTTAGGATATTCTATAGTGATCATTGTCTAGGTTAGAATGAATATACATTGAATCAAAGTATTCCAGACAAAAAATAATGAGGTTAAAAGATTCGAGGTGTTAAGGCCATGATATTATATACCAATACTTATTTTTTACTCTAATCTGGGTCTTCATAGTTATTAAATTTTACAGTTTTCAATATTTCCATTTTCATTACATTTAAGAGTATTCTGCATTTCTCCTCCACCTCTAGAGCATGTGTCTTAGATGAGATGTTTTAGAGACTCTCATATACCTCATATTTCCACTCTAAGAATTCGTATTTTCCTCCTAATATTTGAAAATGTCCATTGATGTTTGGTATACCTTTCCTTTTCCTCCATTCCCCCTTCCCACATTCCCTCAATATTATTCCTCCCATAAATAATAATGAAGTTGGGTATTGACATTTTTTTTCATTCCGCTTATATTATGGCCTTTTGTGATTAGTTTTTAACATTGTTTTCTTTCACGAATGATATTTCTTTATCAAATGTGATATCTTGTTAGTTGTAATTGATAATAAAACATATCGATTTTTTGAAATCTATTTTATAATTCATATTTTATATTTCATGGATATTTTAAATGTTCTTATTTTATTTTATATGTATGCTTCACCCATTATTTCTGGATTATTTTTATTAAATATGATTACATTCAAACTATAGAATGGTTTTTATGAAATTTCTTAGTATTCTATTAAAATTTGTTATTATCATTCTATGGATTTGAAAAAATTACAAAGTGGTTCATTAATTTGAGTTCATGGATATTAAATGGGTTTTTTTACACCTAATTTTATTTTTTTTATTTTTCGGTCACCAATAGATGGTTTTTAGGGAATGAAATTATGATACAATAAGGTATTCATTAAAATTGGAATGTCTAGAACTGGTTTAAGGGATTGAATACATAATTTTCTTATGGTTATTTAAAATTAAATTCTTCTAAAACGATGATTTTAAGTGTATTTAACATTGTGTTATTTTATAGTGGTTGAAAATACTGTTTTTAATTGTTATGTGTAATAATTTTCATGTTATTCCAAGAATACATTGAACAAATCAGTAAAAATTCTATAATTTTTTTCCACAATATCAGTAAACATATCATTTGAGCCCCTAATTTATTTATATGGTGTTTATTTTGTCACTAATTGGGGGTATTGTTATTTTATAATTTATAATTCTTTGAATGGTTTAAATAAATTTTAGTTGATTCATGAATGGATGTAGGTGGTGACATATGGTTTATATAAACATGTTTTGTTATTGTTGATTTTATTAATTTACTTGTTCTTTTATTTTTTTCTCACCTTAATTGTATGATATAATTTGATCCAATGTATCTATTTAGATGGATTTAATTAATATTACACTATTTTGGTGTGTAAAAATTAGGTAATTACCCCAATACTTTCGTTCTCTATTAGGAGTTTTCCTATATTGTACTTGGTGATCCAATGGGTTTCTGAGTGGGATTTTTGAGACATCATAGCCCATTGAGTGATCAGATGAGAAATGATTCTAGAATTTACGTTATAGATAAGTTAGATTCTCAAAATTCATTATTACCATTATAAATTCTTTCACATGATTCCATTTCATGAATTAGTTTAATATTTTAACATTGATTTGAGCCCATGGAACCATTATTTTCACACTTCACCTTTATTATTCCACATTAATATATTGGTGCATAATATAACTATATTATATTTGAATAGGTTTTTGGAATACATTCAAATTATTTCTATGATATTTTGAAACTTGAGATTTATAATGTGATGTGGAAATATATTTCAAAACATTATTTGAGTGATGATTTTGAGAAAAAATGGAAGATGATGGGATTTCTCTATATGTATTTTTAAATCCAGAATTTTATGTTTAGGAAAATGATTTTATTCAATTTTTGGGTTTTAAACAATTTAAATTAAAAAAGTATTCCAATATTTTATATTTTTTTTTTAAATTTAAAAAATGAAATGTTATTTACTATGTTTCTTATTTCCTTATAAATGTTCATTTTAATGTTAAAAGTCTATTTTTATATAATATGATCATAATATAAATTTAAAAAATTATCATTGAATATATTTTCATATACTTGTTGATGGAATCATTTAAGGAACATTTGGTTAGAACAGTAGAATTAAACCACTATATTATAATGTTTGATGTTTTCTTGGTTTCTATCAGGTGTCTATGTTTTGACTTCAGTTTTAATATTAATATTAAACAATTATATTATGTATATTTGAGGTGAGTCACTAATCCTTTGTTAAAGGATATTAGAGTTTTTTGTGTTTCATTATAATTTTAAATTTTTATATGATCAATTTGTTTTGTCTATTATATTTAATTTTTCATTCCCTTATTTCTCGCATTGATATATTTGATGTATGAAAAAATTATTTAATAAGATAAACTTTTATTTATTTTATTCCAGGTTCAAATTTATTATCTTTTTTTTTATGATCATTTATTATACAATCATATCAAAAATACAAATAATTAATTAAATATTATCTATATTTTCCACTAATATTTTTTTATTTTATGAGGTGAGACCATCATAATGTAAATATTCATTATATTGGGGAACTAGTTTCCAGCACATGTGGATAAAATATTCCCTTTAGGATAAGTTGGTAGATGGTTTGGGTGATGGGTAAGGTTATCCAAAGTTGGAGTCTAACATTTATTTGGTAAAATGTTTATTCCTTTGAATGAAGTGAAAAATCATAATGTAATTTGAGAAAATTAAGAAATAAATTCAAATTTGCATGATTGTAAAGATTAATTTTTTCATTGGATTTTATGTTTTGAACAAAATAATTTCCAAATTAATTAATATAAAAAACTAATACTGTGATTTAATAAAATTAATTATAAATGAAGAATCAAGTGAGGTATAAAATTCTCTTAGTTTTTCTATTAAATTTCACATGGGATAAGAAGTGAAGTTTTTGGGTTACATAAGTTTTAATGGATGATTGAGAGATTATTATATATAAAAACATTAGGAAAATATATCTTCTATGTTGTTACAGTTTGTTTCTTTATTATCATAAAATATGAGGGATAAAAATGTTATGGATGATATGTGGATGTTATGTTATGTTAATGTAATCTTGATTAACAGGTTATGTAATGGTAATGAAAAATAATTAAAAATTAATGGTTTTTTTAGTGCTACTTCAGAAGGTGATGAAAGAGATTAAAAATCTAATTTTAGATGTGCATTATCTATGAGAAGAAGTTTTTTGTTTTTAAATTATTATAAGAATAATTAATTCACATTATTCATATTTCATGATGATTATGTACATACATCAATATCCTATATCATATGATGTCAACGAAAACATTGAATTATTATAGGAGGTTGGAAATCACATATTAATTGATCATTTTACATCAATATAATTATGAAATAAAAATTTATATTATAAAGGGAAACATTGTATATATTAAAATTGTTTATATCAAATTTCTCTTTAATAAGAATTAAGTAGATCATGTTCATTTTAACTATAAATTTTTCCAATGATAAATAAATATACCAATAACATCAAAAAGAACATGAATGTTGATAATTGTTTTCCCTTGAGAGTGTTAATGTGATTTAATTCTCTCTCTATAATAATATTAGTTCATTATTTTTTCCTCATATATCATGTATTTTTTTAAAATATATATAATACATACAAATATTCTCTAGTATAGGGTAGTTTTTTTAATCACATTCAGAGGTTAAAATATGGGCAAAAGTTACATTGGGTGTTCGTCTATTTGATTAACAAAATTATTACTGGGAGATGAAATAATTATTTAGTGTTAATTTTTTAATTTAAACAAATATAATGGTGGGGGATTAAGGATTCCTAATGAATACCTTAAGTGATATTAAAATGGTAATTTTAGATTCACTCTATTGAGATTGTCATGACCCGTACCCCAAGGCCCATGATGAGACTACCCAAAGACCGCCGTCCATAGGCCAGGTGCAGAAGACTATCACCAAAAGGCATATTCCCTAAATTAGGGAGGCTTTGCCTTTATGACCTATAAACACACTCAACCAAACACACAACAAGATATGAACACAAGTAAACTATTTAGAAAAAAAAACTGAAAGTATGAGGGGCCGGAATACAATCCCAACAGTAAAGATACAAGTACAATTGAAAATACAATATAACTGAAGAAAGTGAAAGAAAACTACTGGGTCATCATATGAGGTTCCTATCTGAATGGAAGGTATATATTTCTTCCTCATCACTCCACATCCACCCGTCTCCTCGGCGCACAGTCTTGTTGTATGGTCCACCTCCGGGCACCGTCCAGTCCTTGTACCCTCAGCCTCGATCAACGATGTTTGTCGTCTGCACCAAACACACCAAGATGCAGGCGAGGCTCGTGTAGTGGTGAGTAAAACAATACTCAGTAGGTTCTCTGAGACCCTCAAGATCTCACAAAATCCACAATAGATAAACCACAAAGCATGCAAACTAGTGACAACCCTACTTAGGTATATGCCTATATATATAATTAAGTTATCAAATATACCCATCTCAATCACGAGGAAACACAGGTTCCAACACAAAAACTCGAAGCTAATCTGTTCCCCAAATGAAGGAATACCATGAAGTTAAGTACCAAAAAGGTATGCCACATAGAAGAATACCACAAAGGTATTACCACGAAAGAAAGGGATCAGCTCACAGTAGGTATAACTTAGGAACGATATTAAAGATGACTAGATATAACTGAATCATATTAATCCATTAAGAGGAAGAACCATGTCGGATCCTAAAACATCATCATACCCGCATAGGATTGTGTTACTTCGTCTGACCAACAAAGGATCCTAGTATAGTATCAGACCCTCACAGGATCCTAGTACGTCAACAGATCCACACAAGATCCTAGTACGACAGACCCACACATTATCCTAGTACATTGTCAGACCCACATAAGATTCTAGTACAGTAGTCCCACAGAAGATCCTAGTACAGCGTCAAACCCAGAAAAGATCATAGTACAGTAGACCGAAATGGATTCCTAGAGTGGATCCATGGGTAATGCTCAAGTACAGACCCACAAAGGATCCCTTTCTCATGTTACAGCCAGCTACAGGGTTCCCGCACTATGCTCGCATGATTCCAAGAGGGTACCCTTCTCAAGCCACAGGTCGATACTCAAATGGCCATGAATTCCCACAAATAATTATCCCAAAGGTCTGCCACCAAAGAGGGGTCTCAACGCAATAGATGATGTGTCAATCGGACGCACGATCTATAAGTTATTGGCCTTTTAGTCTCAAGGACCTCGTTGGATTTATGCTCGATCCAACCCAACCATACCACAATTTTTCTAAAACTGAAGTGGGTCATACCAAAAGCACCATCTATCTCTTAGGATTCCAGCTCCACAGACAGTTTGTCAAGTAAACGCTTGGTGCCAATGTTATGGCCAAAAGAGCGAATATTGGTCGAAGTAGGTTCGGGTCCGGTCTGACCCAGCCCGCTGGGTTAGGACTGTGCTGGGTGGCCCGGCCTAGCCACATATGGGGTGGAGTCCCACACCCCCACCTCCTCTCACCAAACATCCAAAGCAATTCTATTGCCAGCAGCACACGGGACACACCGCGTGTCCTACTCCATTCAGCTTGGTCGGCCGAAACGGCTGACCATTTGTCCTCCCGGTGGTGCATCGTGCGCCTCCCCTCTATGGCCAGCCACACTCCGGCTGCCCTCTCTTCACCATTGTAGCACATGTCTCAGCCCTTACTAGCTAGGAATCATGGACGCACGTCACAGCCTCGTCGTTCCGTCGGCCTCCGCTAGCCTCCACCCTTGCTCCACCGTGGTCGGAGGGCCGCGACCCTTCTCTGAAAGCGTGGTTGCACCGCCGCCATCATTGTGGCCGACCGTAGTGTCAGATGACATTCTCGGGCCCCACCAGTGACAGTTTCTATCCTCTTCCATCTTGAAGAACACAAAAATAACCACAAGATTCGAGGAGGGGTCAGGCCATGTTCGTTTGGCTCGTACCCTCCACATTAGGGTTGTAGCAAGTGGTTTAAATATTACTTGAATCATGAAAAATGTTCGAGAATGGGAAAGGGGAAAACCTAAAACAACAATCCCTACCTCGGAGGTTTGTTGACGTCAATGAGGATGGAAGGATGGACATTTTTTTGTCGATGCTGAAGATGTCCTATGTTGGAGGTGATATGTTCCTCGTTAGAGAGGATGGTGTGTTTGGAGAAGATGGTGTATTCTTCGTTGGAGGATGAGTTCACTAAGGGCACTCTCCAATCCTTCCTTTCACCAATGATTTCTCCCATGAAAAAAAAGGACCCAAACCAAATAAAGTATTTTTGTCCATTTTTAAATTATCAGCAAAAATTAGGTTTTCATCATTAATCAATTGATGTAGCATAATTAATGTAATGGAAGTATAATGTCACCTCCCTCAATAAAGAGGGAGTTCAAGAGTCAGGTGTTCCCCCCTTTAAGAATTCAATTTGGGGGTTTAGGATCGGGTGGTCCAAACCATAGATCATTCAAATGGGTGGATAAAAAAATGTTATTCTATAATTTTATTTTAATTCCACGTAAAACATGAAAACTAAATTTCACTCTCAACCAACTGTCGTCGAGGTGAAAGTCTCCTTAAGAGAATACCAGTGTTGCAAGTTCAACGGTATCCTCAGATATCAATTCCAAGCACTAGTTCAAAAGTTAAAAAAACTCACTCGTGTGTTTACTGAATGTACCCAAAGAAAATTTTAGAAATTCATTCTGGGCGCACCAGGTCTCAGAATCACATGCCATCATTTTCGCGGACTTTTAAAATTTCCATATAGCTAAAAAAATTACATGGAATTTCCGGTTCTTTACAGATAATCGGTAAAAAAATTATTAATAATTACAGCAAGATTTAGATTGATCTCATAAATATTAATCTACGTAGAAAAATAGTTTTTTTGATAACCCCTACAATTTGTTTGTGGGATGAATAATTAATTTATATAATAAATTCATGATAAATAATGTTTTTTTGGTATTATTTACATTTAAAAATACTCAATGTTTATATAGATGAATGTTGGAGTTATACATTATGGAACCAAAAAGAGATTTTATGATTATAGAAATCCATTCCAATGTAGAAACATCAATATGACAAATTTAAATTTTTGTCGATCATATTTTCTCGCATGAGTGGAAAGAACACCACAATACATATTTAATAGATCATAATTTTATCATATAAATTTTTAGGATAAAATCTATATAAATTTTTTCAGTAAACTAATTTTATTTGTTACACTATAATACATCTAAATAGTTTATTCAGGGGAATTCTATATGTACATTGTATTACATATTTATTTAGGAAATTAGTATGTTAATAATTTTATTTTATGGATGAAAAGCCATGGAATATAATATGATATAGTATGATTCATAGTTAGCACATATTTTGTTTCAATATTGCATCCCATTCATATATAATAGAGGTTTTACTCTAGACACAAATTCATTGTTAGAGACTAGATCACCAGAAAATTTAGAAAACACATATAGCCTTCCTTGGTAAATAGGAAAACCAGTTCATGGATACCACATTGCTTCCTTAAAAATGCATCTCAAATGTCCATTATTCCCTAAAAATAAATCTTTTGTAATTCTTTTATTCCTTGAAAAACTAATAGCCACTCCCCCCCAACATTCTCATTCAATACCACAAGAATATACCTAAATAATTATACCTATCATCTTACAATATTTATGGTTATCATCCTTAAATTCATTTGATTTATCATGTTAAATATATATTTCCAATCAATTACTTCTTTTTTCTCCCCATTTTATTTTATTTCACATTATTTTATTTCCATTCTACTAATTTTACAATGTTTCCGAGCATTAAAATCTGATAGGTCAAATCAAGATGATTTTAAATTTTTAGGTTAATAAATGTTTTAACTTTTTTTAATAAATTTATTTTTAATGATGGCGATGAGGTTTGGATGGATTTTCTTAGGTGTAACTATTTTCCCTCTTTTTCCATATAATATATATTATTCATTAGTTGGAAATATTATTTCTATTATTATATAACTCACTATAATTTCTTACAATTGATTTATAATAAAATCAATGTTCTGTAAAGAATATTGTTAAATTGAAAATATAAGTTTATATATTTTTTATGTTCATATCATTAAATATTTTTTTCATGCTCTAAAGGGGTTTGATCAGTTGTCTCTATGAATTTATTTGATTCAAGTTTATTTCCACACTATATTCCAAATTAGGAATTACTTATAGATAATTTAATTCTCAATTTTGAATTATTTTATATAATTTAATTGTCATCTTAACAATATGATTATTTGGGATAGGTTTTTTATTTAATTTTTGTTAAACTAATATGGAATTTCATTTATTTATTAATATTTTATTGTGTATGATTTATGTAATAAGGTTTACACTTTGAATAAAAATACATTTGAAATATAAGAACCTAATATGTTATAAAAGGAAAGTAATGTTGGATAGAATATGTGACATTAAACAGCAATAAATTAACGGAATATTATACCAATTTTCTTTGTGGTATATTTCTATTTAAATAAACTCTATCTCTTTAAAATGTTGTAATGAATGAAGCTCCTGGATTAAATAAAACATGATAATCAACCGAAAAATTTATTATTTATTCAAGAAAACTATACACTATTCATTAAATTGGATAGTAAATATAGTACTGAATAAGTTGTGAGAATTATATGGGTTACAAAATTATAGAATAAATAAAGTAAAAATAAATTAATTAAAAATAAAATTATAACCATTTGGACGAAAAAAATGTTTCATGAAAATTTATATTCTTTTATAAAAGAGATTTTAGTTACGATTTTCTCAAAAAATTACAATTAATTTATATTTTTTTTAAAAAAATTATTTAAAGGAATCCAAATTTCTAAAATCAGAATAAAAAATTATATTTTGGATTATTTTGAAGATTTTTCTAAAAATTGTCATTTTTCGAACACATAGTGAGAGATATTGAATAATAATTGAGAAGTTCATTTTCTATTAAATTGTTTATAATTTTAAATAATATTTTTAATTTTACATAATGTAATATTAGTTCAATTATAAACATAATATTATATATTGGTTATTTGGAAACATTTTCATATTAAATTTTGATATATTTTTTTTTAATTTTGAATACATTGTCGATAAATACCAACATTCTCATCTCCTCTACGAGTTAAAATTTAAATTTCATATTTCCAAATATGTCAATTGAGTTTTGAAAAATGTATTCCATATTTAAATCAACGATAATATATATTAGATAATAAGTTTAACTTAATTTTTTCCAAAAATTAATAGTGTAGGTAGTTAAAAGTAATTAGAGAGGATTCGGCAAGGGTGGAAAACTAAAATGATACGGGTATAAATGAGATAAAAATTTATGTAAAATAATTTTTACAGAAATAAATAGGAATTATAACGTCTAGGGATCAATAATAATTCATTTAGGAACCATTTCATTTTTGAAAAATGTTTGTACAAATGATTCATTTTGGATATTATAAGTGTCCTACTAAATACACTTATAAATGGCAACCTATACTCTCTTCTAAAAAATATAAAAACATTTTTTAAGAAAATTAAAATATAAATAACCTATCAAAATATGTCACATATTCATTAAATTATTATTTTTGGGTAAAATATATCTCTAGAGGGATTTTCGTCCAACCATAGGGAAGTTACCCGAAGAAGGGGTAATGTTTTTTTATGATGGTTTTTAATATATTTCATCCTACACCTAAATAATTTTTTTTCTAAACATGAACATAAGATAACATCTAAATATTCAATATATGTATATGATTTTATGTTATGTGAATTAAATGAAAAAATATACACTTTTATCAAATGGGATACAAAATCATCATTCGGGTGTACGACAAACTACCACTTTGTGAACTGATGTCATTTGTTCTTTCATTACAACCACTCGATGTTAGGTATGATGAATGATATAAATAATAAATTTTATATATAAAAAATATTGATACATATTGATTCATTATATCATATATAACTTTTTTACTTCTCATCACTAATGGGATACATTAACGTCAATCGTTGGTACGATGTATGATAGCCTCGTGAAGCAATGTGATTCGTATATCCCTAAAAATTAATGATGAAGGTGGTAAGGATTATTTTGATGATTATATATGATATTAATGAACAATTTATGATATTATTGATATATTTATCATTCATAAATTTTAACATATAAGTTTCCTTTGTACCATTTCAATTACTGATAAATTATAACATCATTCATGTGAGTGTAGAATACCGCCTTCAAGAAGTGATGTGACTGTATTTTTTACCACACCACAAGAATTATATATATAATTATATGTAAGGAAATAATCTGGTATACATGAAAGTATTTTATTTCTAAATATATAATATATTACTTACCTTCCTACCAAAATGATATTGGAAAAATGGAAACGATCATTATGCTTACATACAGCCTACCAACTCAATGATCATAAAATACATTTTTTTTCAATACAATATTTTTTTCATGGTATAAATATTAGAAATTATATATTAATATGATAATTATTTCATTATTATTATTATAGATGTTTCTATATAATATGCTCAATGACCATAGTCAACCGAACAATTTCATTATTGACACATAAGCCAAATATCAACAAAACATCAAATGTAAAAATAATTTACTATATAATCACATATAACATTATAATATGTTGAATAAAAAGATTAAAAAAATTGAAAAAATTTCTTTATTATATAAATAATTGATATAAATTTATAATTCAAGATTACAATGAATATATGTTGTGATTCAGACTCAACACGAGGTTTTTTATAATTTAAATTTCATGAGACATAATGAATTTTCACCCATTCCATTTTTAGGCTGCATATAGTACAATTTTTTAGGTTATATCATGTGTTCATTTATCATCATTATATTATTTGTTTCAGTTGATGATATTTCTTTCAATGGGGTATATGATTCAAAATTAATCAATGTTATAACATTTTATTGCAAAATATTATCATTATTAGAGAATATTCACTTTTAGAAAATCTTCCTGTAGCTGTATTTTTAACCGTTTTTATTGAACCTAGTCCATGGATACTATTAATCACCAAATTTTACATTGTCTTAGATATTTTTATCAGGAAAATTACCTCTAAGGAAATTTCCATGATTTTAATCTGTGGTTATGGTTATATAGGCATCGTTTAAATCATGGAAATATAACATTTACATGGTTTATTACTTTTGAATACTATTATAACAATGATTTAAAGTATTTTGAAGAGAAACTATATATATTTCCACTGAAAAGTTATGAAATTTTGATAATAGAGAACTGGGTGAAGTTTCCACTATGGCCATTGACATATAAACACAGTTTTTAAAAATGGATTTTTCTTCTACAAAACTAGTGTAAAGACATTTTATTTAACCTTGTAATTATGCATAATTCCAAGATGAAAACAAAACCAACTTCCCCATTTCCATATAATGAAACCATGTAAATTGAATTCCCTACCTACAAATAAAAATTCATGCATCCATGTCATCCCTAAAAAATCAAAACATACCCCATAGTAGAATTAAATTCGACAACATAGAATTAATATAACTATAATAAAACCATAATAATAATAATAAATACCATCCTATATAAACCAAATTTAAAATTTAATTAAAATTTAGTATCAATGTCATCGTCATCAAAACCACTGCATATCTCATCTACACCTACTTAAAAAACACCATCTCTGCTACTCACCCCACTTAAATCAACCTTAGCATCAACATCACAATCAGTAACGGTATCGACATCTATATTTGAAATGAAAATATAAATATATATAAATATAAAAAAATTATCAAACAAGAATTAATTAATAAACTGGATTTAACAGAAAGTGCAGAATTGTGAGAAAATATTGCTATCATCATCCCTTAATTTATCATCTATTGATATTGGGTATCATCTTCTAATTTTTGAGTTTCTTCTTTGATTTTGGAATTATATTTTTCCACAATAAGTATACCATAACCATTAATTGAAGAAATTATTATTTTTACTTGAATATTGATTGTACAATATTCTTCCCACGACATCAATAGACTCTATCCTGATGTTCATCAAAAAATATATGATACAGATTGTTGTTCAAGACTTAATTGTTACATTATTTTCCTATTAAGCCCTCTAAAAAAATTGTGGAGAAATATATAACATAAATTAAAATGAAAAAATAATATAAATTTTTAAATTCAGTCAAAATATTTGAAATTGAAATATATATACAACCATCTCCTGGGTGTCTCTATTTATGATGTCACCATTAGTAAGGAAGAAATATTTATCAATGAAGATTCCGTTATTATAAAAATATCATATAGTATAAATCACATAAAATCACTTCGATAATAGAATAAAATGTTTTCAAGTAAATAATATAATAAATAATAATTATTTATAAAAGTCAAAGAACCTATAACGATGGAATAGAAACATGACCCTTGGAATTGTAACATGAATATAAGTAAAAGTAATCCATCCAATAAGAAATAACCATTATAAATAAATGTATAAATGATGTTTATTAATCTTCTAAATGATAGAGTGATATTTTTATTTTATAGTATATGTAAATAAATTTTTTAAAAAGTACTAATCAAGTGTTGGATTTTTATAAAACATTAATATTTATTTTATTTTATATAATTAATATAATGATTTAATTGAAAATTTATTTTCCTAAAATTGATTCAGAAAATAATATTATGGTCTCGTACGGTTATAAGAAAATTTTATAAGACCTTAATTATTTTTTAAAATCATCATCTAATCAGTTATAATTTTAACATTATGATTTTCAAATAAATTATAGTTTTAATTAAAATTAAATATATCATATCTAGTAAATTATTTTCATAAAATGGATTTCATTTTCTAATTCTACATTTAAAAAATTTATTATGGTGATGTATTGTGATTTTTATTTAAAACATGATTTTTCTGTGATTAATGATATAGAATAATTCACAGTATAAGAAAAATACATAATTTATTGAGTCAGTGTTGATGTAAGACTTATTTAATAACTCATAATCTTAACACACATGCACTAGTAATAGTATTTATTCATAATTGTAAATAATTTATATAGTCTTGATCCAAAATAATTAACCAATGAATAAAATAATGAAAAACACCCCTCTATTTCATAAGAAGTACCACCCCTCAAAACCTCTAAAGCACTGAATGATGCCCAAAATATTGCCTATACTCTCCCCAAGTCCCCCTATTTTGGATCTGTTGTTATTAATTAAATAAAAAACTCATGTGCATCAAGGAGTTTCTGGGGTAGAATTGATGAGGTAAAAATCACTTTCATTTTTAATTTCTTTCAATTTTATTGTCTTTTATTATTATATCCTCAAATAACCGTACCAATGTGACATGAAAACTACATTATATATTATATAATTTTATTTTATTGCATTATTCTAACAACCCATAATAATTTATCTTCATCTCTCATTTTGTACTAAAATTGAAAACATTGTAAGTGATGTGTTGGTTTATCACATTCAAGGACGACAAGTTTTCAGTTTCAATTAATGCATTCATTAATGATCATAAAACTAATTTTGTGGTTATAAAATATTATGAAATATATATGATATATTAATTATTTTTAATAGTTATTTTATATACATAATATTATTTAATAAAACAAAACTACTTCGTGATGATCGAAAAAACACCAAAATAATCTTCACGGATACAATTAACATTTTATCTAATGAATCATCATCACATATGTAATAAAAATGATATATAATAACATCACATATTCGATAAGATAATTTTTTATTTTTTATTTCAATTCTGGACAAAAATTATCATTTTACATATATTCTATACATGTATACAAGTAAACTGGTCAAGAAAACCAAGGAAACATTTACTCCTCGTATGATGTCATTGTATCTTATAACATATCAAAAAAAATTAATGAACATTATAACATAATGATAAAAAAATACATGTTAAATAGGTTTGTAATTTAGTTATTAGTGAATCCAATATTAGTATCCATTACATTAAGAGAGATTTTAGAATAGTTTTGGACATAAGGTAAGTGTTGCATCCCAAACCTCCATTTTTTCATTTAGGCTACGATTTCTCTATCATTACCCCAATCTACAATTTATATATTTTTATATACACCATAAAAATTCTAATTATATTTTCCAATATCATTTATCTTGATCATATCATCATTATTTGATGGGAAAATAGATGTTTTAAAAATTGTCATTTATCCATTCTTCATGATAAGCTGGCTCAATTAAGGGGTACATCCTGATTTGTTACCCTTTTTCAAATAACACTCTAATTTTTTTTATAAAATAAATAGTTTTATAATTAACAATTTTCCTAGTTAATTTATGTTTTTATACAAAAAATAATTTCTTTTCTATTTTAAAGAATAATTAAAATTCTACATTAGACTGCACAACAATGGCTCCTTTATAAAGTTTTATAAGTAATATTTTTTCATGTTTTCACTTAATATTGACATAAATTGTCCTCACCTATTCTTATTTTTCATTATTAATGTTAATATTCTATTTAAATCCATTAATACATTGAATCCATTAAGATATTTCATTTCTGTTACTCGTTACATGATTATGATGCCCAATTCTTTCCATGTATAACCCTTTATTAATTCATTATGTATGATTATTAATATGGAACACATTTCCATGAATATGTTTTGAGGGATGTTCCTAGAGAGTTTATCAATGCCTTGCTTAATTTTTAGTATCATGAGATTCTAGGTCCATTGTTCTTGGTGGTTAACCATGACGCATGAAAATCATGTGCAATGGTCTTGGTGGTTAGCCTTAAATCATGCTCCCCCGTATGAAATGGCCATGGTGGGTAGAATTCAATAAGGCTTATTACATTTTTATATTATTTATATATTTATATGAATCTATGATTACATGATCAATTGTTATATATATTATGATTCCATATGTCTATTTATCTTCCCTTCCTTTTTATAAAATCATGTTCTGCCCTCTAATCCATGTTTTATGATTTCTTTTTTACTTATTCAATTATTGAGAATTTTTCCTTATCACATAGTTCATGTATTACATAGGTTATACTATATATATGTGAGGGATAAATGGTATTTAGGAGATAATTATGAAGATTAAATTAAATATTTCATTATTTTGGTTCTATTTTTTTTGTTATTATGTTCCTAATCATCAAAATACACAAGAAACTATAATCATTAGATTGTATTTGAAGGATATTTATTCTTAAAATCATGTAATACTATGAGTTAATGGATATTTTATTTATATAATATCTCTTTTTCATTATTTTACAAAATAATATATTTGAATGAACACAACCCTGAATACTACATTCCGTTTTATAGAGGTAGAAAATTTAAAAAATATATTATAGTTGAATTAAATGAAACTAAACAAATACAAATAGAATCAGATTGATATTATTATAATAAATTTTAATATAAAAAATAAAATCTATAATAAAATAAATATTAATAATGAGGATCAAAATTATTCCAAATGAACAAGCCAAACTGAATAAATGTGAACAGATTTAAACATTATAAAATTGTGAAGATGTTGTTGAGAATATATCAGACTACGAAAGTATTAGAATTTAATGAGTCAACATAAGAGTAAGAAAACATAACATAGAACATACATCTAATATTAAACTTTTCCATGAAAATAAATGGGGGATAGATCCATGTAGTATTAAATATGAATCTGTATTTCCAATACATGATAAAATTAGAAATAAATGGGTCCCATTAAGTGTAATCCGAACCTAAATATGATTATTAATAAATGATAAAATTATATATAAGATTCATTACGAGTATAGAATCAGTTCAAACATGCTACTATGGCTCAAAATACATCAGGAATTCCACAAGGAATTCTTAAAAATAAATATATACTAATGATATTTTGTGTAGCCATTTATAAAGAATATTGGGAACATAAAGGACAAGAAACTTAATATGGGATGAATGGAACCACTTTATATTCATTCATAGATAATTTTTTTAATGAAAGAATGTCTTATGTTGGTATAAGGTAGGCTTATCCAGAGTGACTGAGATCTATATGGGCAAGTTCAACGGATCTCAATGTATGGAAACCAAACTGTTGTGATTGATCATTACATGTGAAGTGATATGAATTTATTTAAAATCATAGATAGATTACATTGATTTAAGGTAATTGTAATCGATGAAATATTAATGCGGGAGGGTTATTCAATTTTGTTAAGAAACTATCTATTAACTATTATCCATCAATCCAATGGGGTGTATCTATAGAACTGGGGAGAAAAGGCATCAACAGTAGTCATATAGAATATTTTCTAACTCTTTATTTTAATTATTTTAAATGTGATCATATAAGAAAACTGTTCTAGTGGATGAAGGGGATATAGTTTTATTTTATGATTCATTTTAATTAAAACAATAATTTATGATATTCATGATTTTTTTATAAATTCATCAACAATTTGATAACAAGTTAATAGATTATATTGTGAGAGGGATAGTGTTAATTTCAAATCCTAAACCATATAATCTATTTTTTTTCTTTGCATTTTATGTGATTTTTTATTAAGGAATGAAGTATAAATTTAATCATTGAAAATGAATTAATCTCTACTTGTATGGTATATCATGTAACAGTACAGATCTATCTGGATCAAACCTTTATATGTTTTAGGTGACCGAGGTGCTCGAAAAAGGCTTGAAGGAATTCTAGAGAAGTTCTGTCTTGAGAAGCTAGAAACTGGGGGGCTACAAAACGTGACCAAGGTTTTCATGATGTGTACTGTTCATGTTTCAAAACAACATATCAAAGCACCTAGGTGATGTGTTTTTCAGCATAAGTCTCCTTGAGGTGGTCCACGATGTGATGAGGAGGTACATGTCATGTACTACACCACCACTGGGTGCTTCAAAGACACCCAGACACTCAGTTTTTTCCAAACCTACATTTTGAGTGCACACCCACTCCGCCGCAGATGACCCAAACATCTCCCTCTTCAATGTTTGGGGACTCCTTCTTCCAAGCTTGGTTCCCTAATTCCATATTTTACCTCTCTTATATATAAGGTAACATATTCCTTCATTCGTTTGTTTTATTTGACCTATTTTCTCCCATTTATCTTTGACATTCTATAGAGTTTTATCTCCATGGTTCTATGGGATTTTCTTTTGGATTTTGATGATGCGTTTGTGACACGACATCCTCAGGTGGATGCAGTTGTTGTGGGGAAGGTGATCGTGATATGTCGCTTTGATCCGTTACTGAGAAAAGAACATCGAAACCCTTTTGTGATAGGGGATTAATTTCATCTCTATTATTTTACATGAAAATTTAGAGTTAGCATGATATATCTCTTTGTATCCCAATGAAATTTACCAAATTAATAACTTCATCTAGGTTAGAAGAATTGGTTTGATCGCATGATATTTCTTTTTTCCATGATAACTGTTTGCCTCTCGATTTACTTAATAGTGTTTTAACTTTTATTTTATTTTTATCATGTTGCTTTCGATGAAATATTCAAAGAATGTAAAGACAAAATTAATTGATAATTAAATGGATAAATTCAAATATGCATGTAAATGAATCCAGTTTTTGTTTTTGGAATATGATGTAAATCAAATTGATGCAGATGTGCATGTTATTACTGTTGGTTTTCAAACATGAATAAATTTTTTTATTATTGTTTATAGAAATATCAAATTAATTGTTTAAATAATTTGTGGTAGCTATGATATCTTGTAATTTTGGTTTCCCATATTTGTAATCTACTAATCCAGAATCAGTAAATTCAAGACGGATTTAATAACTGGTGCTTCGATAAAAGATAATTCATGGAAGTTTTCTGAGTTAACCTCTATATTATATAGGATAAATTACCTTATACTTGGAGTTGTGATAGCTCATTGCTTGTGAATTTAGAATGCCTTGGTTAAAGACAATAGCCCAGTATATTTGTTGTTTATGTCTGATTATGGTGTGATGTGATCCTGGATGGTTTTTGTGATATGTGGCGGTTGGGAGGCCCAGTGGTTGTGGTAATAGATGAGACCTAGAGCAGAGTGATGCATTAGTGTATGCAGGTGGTTGTTGGGGAGGACATGAGAGGTGTTGAAATGGGTAAAATCTAGGCTTACCTGCAGTTGTGAATGTGGTTTCTCGTTGAATCTCTTTTTTTTATTTTCTTTACATTCCCCACTACTTTAGGCAGTTGGTCATGCATACCCTCATTACAAAATATAGGAAGTTGTGTGGGGTAGGCCATGCGTTTTCTATTTTTTATCTTCTCAAAGAGTGTTGGGTCTATGCTGCAGTTATTGGTTGCAAAGACTCGACGAGTACCACAAGGGGTTGGAGCTTGTTCCGATGCAATGACATGGTTTCAATTAAGAGGAATAGTGGACTTTGGGTGTGATGAAATTGAAATATAATGTGTAATTGATAAGGGTTAATTAATGTTTAAAAAATTAACTATTATAAATAATCAATGCTAAAAATGGATAAATTAATATAATGTAGCTCCTTAAATGGTTTTGTTCTTGTAGGATACCATTTTTTAGCAGTGAAATATGGGATTATGAGAGACATTTAGCTATGTTGGAGTATAAGACTAGGTAATTCCAATAGTGTGGTTGTGAGGTATAGTATATTATGTACTTTTTAAATTTCAATATGCTACTCCTCTCTATCTATTAAGATAACTGACACTGTAATTATTCTGAGGTCTAGGGGGTGTTTTTTCCAAAATTCTAATGGGAGGATGGATGGTTGAATACCCCCTTTGGCCCCGATATCTTCTCTTGGTAGTTACTTATGATGGTAGGAACAGTGATTTGTTTTCCCCATGTATGTTTGTAGAGTTCTTTAATGTCTTGTGGTTATTCACACACACATATTCTGTATATAGTTCCCTATAGACAACTATATGTGCAACATGTATAGGTTCTAATGGCTTGAGGATCCTTACTCAGTGTATGGGATATAATTGATTGAGGGATAATGCATGACGTAAGATACATGTTATGCGAGCTGTGGTGGCTTCCAGAAACTACCTAGTAACATTGGTTACATGGATGCAGTGGTTGTGTTTCACAAGGTTAAAGTTGTAGTGCTTCCCCTAGTTGTCTATGAGGATGCATTTATGGAGAGAGATGCTTAGGACGTGCGATGTTCGAGCAAAGCAACAAACTAGTGGGGAATTGGTAGTAGAGTAAAATTAGTATTCTTTCTTATATTATATACTCTAGTATGCGATACATGGTGAGATTATCCATGATGATTATGGGATCATAGTATACCATTTTAGGTGATGATTTTGGTGCACTTGTTCTTCACTAGGATTTAGCATGCGTTATTTACTTTTTCATGAGAGGCTTCAAGGAGGATCCTACACAGTATACTATTATACTCAAACTATATATATATATATACATATATATATCTACTATTTTTCATGTAACATTGAGATGATTGGGGATCAGGAAGTTTACTAATATCTTATGGTTGTACGAGCTATTTGGGCTTTGTGGTTACTGTTTTTTTACATTCTTTTCACACTTACAGTTTTCAGTTTTGGTTCAATTAGTTTTTTACGATATTAAATATTTGTACTTGGGATTTCTTTTATGTTACAGTCTGAGTTATCTTTTATTGGTGTCAGTCTTATTTCTCGATTTCTCATCTGTTCTCATATAGGGTAATGCCTCTCATTTTGTGTTTTTATTAATCCCTCGATGCTAGTCACCTACCTAGTGCTTACTTGAGGTGGGACATAGGGGTCACTATCTCCCTTATCACAAGTCTATCCCGGGATTGGTATACCTTATGGGGTGGATGTTGTGATAAAGTGGTATCATAGGTCTAGTTGAGGGATTTTATGGGGTTTGGTATTAGGACAGTTGAGGTTGCATGGGTTGGTAGAGAAATAGTGTCAGTTATGTTTATCAAATGATATAATCACTAAGACCGGAAAAAAAATAGGAATTTAGGGCCCCCTATGATCTGATGGATAGATCATTCATATTATAGTGTCTACTAAATGATGTGATACTGGTTGCAGAGTAGAGGACTATGAAAGGAGCATGCATCTTTGTTCATTGAGATTGTGTTGGAATGGGTAGAACTTGGGATAGGTATACCTAAATTTAATAAAAGAAAAAAATTAATTAATTATTTTTGAGTCTTCCATATTCCAAGTTTAGGAGGTCTAACTGTTTTTTATTTTGCATGTATGGTTATTGGTTGACATCCTCATCAGGTTTTCACAGAAGATGTCCACAGGCTACGCCAGCAGATAGCCACAATTTAATAGATGCCAGTGATGACACATAGAGGAGGAAACTTCAAGAAATTTAGTTCTAGAGTCTGCAGAAGTACGAGGTCTCCATTTATAAAATAGTCATAGAATACTAGTTGGCATAGGTTAAGATAGACTTCAGTTCAATACATGTTCAGAAAGAGCACTGGGTGCCTTTGGTTGTTACAATGTTGAGTGGGGAAGCATGCTAGTGGTTGTTCTTTTTCCTCGGTCATCTTGAGGTGTTGGAGATATTGTCAGAGGAGTTTCGAGAAAAGTACAGAGTTGAGTTTCTTTTTTAGACAGAGAAGGTTTCCAGACACCAGGATGTTCTTACCCTTCGAATGGGAATCCCTAGTATACGTGATTTTGGAATCCGTTTTATGAAAATTTTACAATATTCTTCGGATCAGTTGCAAGAGGAGAATCCCTGGGCGAGGCATTTTTAAGAGGCTTTGTGTCCAGAGATCCAGTGTCAGGTCCCCTTATTTATTGATGAAGACATATCATGAGGTGCTGGTGAGGGAATACATCACAGATATGATGTTATCCAGAATTGGATCATCATGAAAGGGGAGTCGTCAAAATTTCTCATGAAGTAGAGCAGTTGTCTAAGGTTCATTGTTTTTAGGGAATAAGAGTTTCACTTCAGTTGGGGGTAGGTCCTAGCCCTTAGAATCTTGTTTCTATGGGGGCGGATCTCAGGACTATTTCTATTGATTAGGTGCATTTTTTATTATAGAGGTTGAGGTCATCTGCAGCGAGAGTACCCGACCTTTCATAGTGGTGAACATACACAATGTTTTCCACTTCAAGACCCTCTGTTGACTCGGTTCTAGTTGAGGAAGCAGCAGAAGGTTTCACCAACATTGGATTAGCAAAGAGAATATTGGGAAGTAAGGGGACAACACCTTAATGATTCCTATCATCATAGAGCATAGCACAACCATGGTGGTGTTCATCATCATGTTCATAGAGGTCGTGAATGTGGTTATGGATAGCTTCATGCTTTAGTGTTGCAAGTGATAGGCAACCCAGATGTTATTCGAGGTACACTTTTTTTTTCTACATAAGTGTATTCTTTATTTGATTCAGTAGAGAAACATTCCTTCATATCACCTTCACTTTTCAATTATTTGGTAGTTGTTGTAGATAGGCTTCCAGTGCCCTTAGCATTTACTACACCCATTGATGTTCGAGAGGACTTGTTTAAAGTATGTCGAGACTATGATATAGGGATGGGTAATGACTTTAGATTACGATATTTCCTATGTTTACAAATAAAACCATATGATGTCTTCCTCGGCAAGGGATAGATGAATTTTGTGAAATCTATAGAGGATTGCTTCAGGAGGCAAGTGGCGTTCTTCGATATTGATGGGGAGCTATCAGTGTTTAAGGGTGAGAGAGACCCTCAGCTGGGTCTGAGGTATGTTCGGTCCTTTTCATCCTTAATGGCTGATATGAGGCTTTATTCTTCAATGTATTGGCAGTTTCCACTTCCCAAAGTCGAAGAACAGTACACTAATGTCTTTACATAATAGATTGTAGCATTACCCCCTCTATGAGAGATCAAGTTTGGGATCTTTCTATACCCAGGTTCATCAAAAATATCATGTTATCATTATTGGATGGCCCATTATTAGTTACCGGAGCTATGTATAATGCTACATAGAATATTACAGTGCAGTTTTGTTTGGCCGAGATTGTCGCTGTGGGGTGCACTAGTTTTTTTTCGGTGGAGTAGGTTGACGGCAGTTTGTGGTTCTGTATCGATTATCATCAATTAAACAACATGATAGTGAAAAATAAATATCCTCTTCCACATGTTGATTATTTATTCGATTAGTAAAAGAGTTAATGTAGGTTTTCAAATATTTTCATGTGGTTAGGATATCATCAGATGCATGTGAAAGAAGAGGATATCCCAATGACTACTTTCGGTTTTATTCATTGGCATTACAAGTTTGTTGTGATGTTGTTCAGTGTGATGAATGCTCCATATGTGTTCATGGGGATGATGGATGCTCTATTTTGTGTTTTCCTAGATATGTTCATGGTGGTTTTCATTGATGACATCCTTGTGTACTTCACATCTAAGAAGGATTATAAAGAGCATCGGTACTCTATTTTGGAAGTTATTCGTCAAAATCAGCTATTTGGAAAGCTGTCAAAGTGTGAGTTTTGGCCTCGAGAAGTTTGTTTCATGAGGAATGTGGTGTCCCAAGAGGGTGTATTTTTGGATCCATAAAATATATATGCAGTTTTTTCTTAGTAATCCCTAATGATTTTGGCATATGTATGATGTTTCCTTCGTCTCATAGGCTACTAAAAAGGTTCTTAGACTATTTCTCTCACGTTGAAACTCCTCTGATAGCATTGACCAAGAAGGGTCAGGAATTCATGTGGAGTGATCGGTGTTAGAATGATTTTGAGTATTTTAAGGATATGTTGGTATGTTCTCCAATTCATTGTCTTATAGAAGAGGTAGTTCAATTATATTTTTTCTATGATGCTACACATATAGGGTTAGGTTGTGTCCTGATGCAGTAGAGACCGGTAATTTTTTATGGGTCTTGGATGTTGTGTCACCATGAATGTAAATATTCCAACCATGATATAGAGTTAGTGATCATGGTTGTTTCTCTGATGTCATGAAGAAATCACCTCATTGGTGATATCTTTGTGGTTTTCCTCAATCACAAGATCCCAAGGTATTTTTTCTCCCCTATGAATTGAAATTTTGGTTGCATTGGTGGATATAATTCTTACAGGAATAAAACTTTGAAATATTGTATACACCTAGAAATGGGGAATATTGTAGCTGATGCACTTATTAGCAATTCATGTAGTGATGTAGTGTATGAATATAGTGATTCTTGCAGTGTAATGGAAGAACATTCATCATAGCATTTGGATATGGAGAAGTTGGGGGGAAGATGTTGTCTTTTTCAGATGATGGTGAAACTATCTCTGGTGCGGATGGTGGAAGAGTCCCAGTTGGGGGATCTACAGGTGGTGGTCTGGAGAGAACATGTTGTTTTTGGGGAGGCCCTTGATGGCTGGTTTTAGAATGAACAACATCATGTTTTGTATCAGGGAAGGATTTTCATTCCTCTAGGGAAGTGTGAGATGGTTCTTAGAGGGTTCCATAGTTTGCCTTTAGTGGTTCATCCTTGAATAAATAAGATGTACCAAGATTTGAGGAGTCAGTTTTGGTGTCATGCGTTAAAACATGTAGTTGTAGAGTTTGTGTCATGATGTTTGGTCTTACAGAAGGTAAATTCCAAGCACTATGTCCCATGTGGTTAGTTCTAGCCATTAGATGTACCTTATTGGAATTGGGAGGAAATCACAATAATCTATATTACTGATTTACCCCGAGCATAGAGATACTACCACACTATTCGGTTCATAGTAGACCATTTAATGTTATCAAATGACTTCATAGTAATCAAGAAATCAATATCAGTGGATGTTTTGTTGAGGGGGTATTTGGAAGAGGGGGTGAGACTCCATGGAGTCTTGAGGACAATAATTTCCGATCGAGATCCTCATATTACATCTTGGGTGAGGAGAGGTCTACCTCATGATTTTGGTTCTCAATTTTTCGTTATTAGAGATTTTTATCCACAGACAGAGAGTCACACAGAGCGGACCATCCAGACTCTTAAATACAAGTTGCGCTCTTGTGTCTTGGATTTTGGAGGTTCATGGATGAGGTACATACACTTGGCAGAGTTCGCATACAACGATAGTTTTCACTCAACCATTGGTATGGCATCGTCTGAAGTGTTGCTTGGTTGACCTTGAAAATTATTATTGTGCTGGACTGGGGTTAGAGAATCATTAATTATTAGATCAAAATAGGTACAAAATATGACAGAGATGGTTTTGGTTATTAACGAGATGATAAAGGTTACTCAAGATTGTCAGAAATCATATGTCGATCAAAGGTGGATACCTTATGAGTTTGATTTTGGGGGGTCACATGTTTCTAATGGTGACACTCTTTCATGGGAAAAAAGGTTTGGTCATGGGAGTAATCATTCTCCATCATTTATTAGGACTTTCGAGGTGTTAGATCATGTCAGAGTCATCACGTGTCAAGTAGCACTTCCCCCACAAATGAGCATGGTTCATGATGTTTTTCATCTATCACAGCTCCATTAATATATTCATGACAACTCTCACTTCATAGATTGGGTTCATATCGATGTTGATGATGATGTGACCCTCGAGTAGTGGCCTATTGAAATCCAGGACCGCAAGGAGATGGTGTTTCGCAGGCATTCTATCCCCTTGGTCCTTGTCTTATAGTGTCACGGTGGCGTGGAGGATAGTACATAAGAATGTGAGTCATAAAAACATGCTTAGTGCCCTGAGATATTTTTTTAGCACTTTCCTTGTAATGATATTTGTTTTTTGGCTTTATACCACTCATATCTATGAGATGGATTTCTTTTTTATCATGTTTGGTATTTTCCTCTTTAGGAGGTATCTTCCCTCAAGAGAGCATTAAGGATCTATTTATGGTGGTCTCAAGGTGTCTTATTGTTATTTTGATTTGTTTGAGCTCCTCTTATTGTGAGAGCCTTGATAGGTATCTCACTGGGTAGTTGTTCAGACAACCCCTTTTTTATTTTTTATCAATGTGGGGAGTTTGTTTAGTAGAAATGGTAGGGTTCATCCTGTGAATGTCCCACTCATGGATAGTCTCAATTAGAATAGTTTTGTATGGTCCACTCATAGAATAATACTGGATCGGACAAATCACAAAAAATTGAGGATTAATCTAATGTTTTATTAATGAATATCCTATTCATAGATGAATTAGGGTTCTGTCGGTGCACCGAATGGAAGATAAATGTGTAATGAAGGGAATGGAAGTGGTGGAGGTAAAAAGAAAGGCGATATAAGGAATCATAAAAGATATAGAAAAACAGATTGGAGATGATAGTGATGACTGGGTTCCATTGGGTGATTTTCATGTGGGATATAGGAAGGATGGGGTAGGAGGGGAGGGACACAGGTAGGAGAGGATTTTCATTTTGGGTTTGAATAAATGGGAATTTTATTTCCATGAGTAGAAAACCCATGTATTAAAAATCATATAAAATTTTTTTAAAAAAATTATTGATATAAATCATGCATTAAATGGTCCAATAAAACTATGCCTATAGGTGTATGGCTATATCTCATTTTTACTAGTGTTATTTTTATGTCACCCATGGGGCAATCCTTTGATATTTATATCATTAAAAAATCAATTTTATTTTCATATGGTTATTCATTACCAAATGAATAAATAATACCTTTTTTAATATGTTTTTTTAATTTTAATTATTGAGAACGACTTTTATGAGAATCTAAATTTATTTTACTTTTCTTTAACAAATCCATTTTCATAAAAATATATGTTTTCTAAATATATTTCCAAATTTTATTTTACAATTTTAATGTATATGCAGTAAATAAATTTTTACATATTTTTTAATTTAAAAAAATAATGGAATATTCAATTTGTTTTCCCAAAAATTCCTGAATGGATTTTAAAAATAACACAAAAAATAATTATTTCAATGTGTAATTCATGAAAATAATTTTATGGTGGCATGACCACTCATGGTTTTGAAACATATTTTGAAACATTTAAATGTTAATCTCAATGAAAAACATTTTGAATAAGTTTTGTGACATTTATTATTTAATGTATTGTTTTCAAAATGAAGATAATAGTTTCAAAAAAATGGTTTTAAGGGTCATTAATTGAATTCATATTCATCAATGACATAAACACATTATTGTACTTATGATATAATGGGGAAATTTTGTATTAATTCCATATTTATACTATCTTTTTAGGGTTAATGTCTATTTGAATTGGGGAAATATAACTTTGATACTGTTTGTATTAATCTGTATGGTTTATGATTATGTTCATTGATTGGGGTAATTATTAATATTTTATATAATAGTTTTCAATATAAATATTTATGAAGACATTGTTTCACCCATTTCAAATTATTATTATTTGGAATTAGTAAATGACAGGTTTCCACCATTATAGACAATCGATTTATTAGTATGTCTCATTAGACTACCTAGATTGGGATTGGGTCTAGGCCTTACCAATTTATAAAACTGTCTTTACATAGGGACTCAATGGAATTATATATAATGGAATGAAGAATCAATAATATGTTTTAGATGTCCAAGATTGTGAATTATATAATTATAAATTAGATATTGATATTTCTTGAGATTACTATATTTTTTATTATAAAATTGGTTATGTTTTATGATATTATTTTTTTTTATTTTACATTATTTCACCATTATTTATACATACTAAATTATGATCAAGTTATTTATTGATTTAAATATTTTTCAATTATTTAATGTTTTAGATTTATTATTCAACATTTATTAATAGATTTTTTAATTCATTCCCTTAATCAGAATCAAATATATTTATTTTTTTGTTTTATTTTAACTATCATACGAGGAAGTGTTTTTTGATTGATGTGTAGGGATTTAAACAGGGAAGTAATGTGATTTTAAATCAAAGTTCTTTTTGTGATATATATTTCAAATTATAATAATATCGTCATGTATTTATCTATATTACGATGGATAAGAAAATATTATTTCCTTTGGTATTTGATTCTTTATTTCTAGTTCCATAGTAATAATTTAGACATCGGGTGTAGGTTATTGATGTTCATGCCACAATAGTTGGTATCAGAGGAAGTTTAGTTGAAACTTATTGAAATAGTCATATGAAACCATTGATTATCAAACAAAACCTAGTTATATAATTGGATTATATATATATAATACTACCCCAATGTTTATGAAAGAATGAGATTTTGAGTTTATTCATATAAAATAAATCCATGTATGGATACTATAAATGTATGTAGTTCTGACACAAAAAATTAATATATGTAATGACTCTAAAAAGGGAACATTGGGCTTAACCCAATAATCACACGATTCATGAAAATGGTCTTTACTATGAAATTTTATTGACACTCATAGTAGATAAACATAGTTTAATTCATATTTTCTTTAAAACAAACAATAATAGATTTTTAAAAATTTTAATGATTTGACGACATTCCAAAAAATCATGTTTATAATTATATGATTAGTTGTGAATAAATTTTTCAATTTATGATAATTTTTTCACAAGTTTTAGAATTATTCGTTAAGATTACTAATTTTATGATCAAATATAATGAATTATATCATTTAGAAATTGAAACTATCATAAAAAGGGGAACCAAATTAATTCACATAGTACAAAGATAAATAATTATTGTTTTATTGATGGGAATAAGCTAATAATTCAAGGGTTACTAATTATAAAAAGATCTAATCATATGCGGTCATAGTATCTTGTGCTATAAATTCAAATAATAAGTTTTTATGTTCAATGTATTATAAGGGAAGTTTAGAATGATGTGGATGATAGATATAATGAATGGTGAATAGAATAAGGGAAATATAATTTCTCTTAATGTGGTAATTATGGGATTAAATATTCCTGTAATTTCATTATGTTAATAGAGTTTGACAAGTGTTTACATAGAAAATAAACAATGATCATGATTTATATGGAATGAAATTTTTTTCTAATGTTAAATGCATCAACTATAAGGTGATGGGGCACAATGAAAACAAATTCCCCAAATGAAAATAGAATATACCACAAAATTAATTGTTGGATCATGGTCATGAATATGATATTACAATAAAAAGTTATAAAAATTATTTGCTTCTGTTTGGAATCATGAGTTATGTCATTTGATCATTGTATCAATGAAATCTGGGTTATAATAATTTCTTAATTCTACAAATTTTAATATAGTACTTTTTCATAAATTATTTTAATGGGTATGATAAAAAATACAAATGACCAGAAAAACTGATCCAGTGGAAAGATAATTTTCATTACAAATGCATGGTTTAGAAAATGTTAACACATAATATGTTTCAAAAATTCAGATAATCAATTATATATTTTAATGTGTTTTTGATATAGATAACGAAAATTGGATAAAAGTGAATTCCTTAGAACTCATTAATGATTTTATGATAATGTGTTTTTTCTCTCATTGATGGAGTTTAAAAAAATGTTGTATTTAATAAATATATCTCATAATAATTTTTTATTTTATAAAATAACGAATATTTGATTTTTTCAATAATTTTTAATTTTAATTTGGGATATTTCCATTTTTTGGGGTAATACATGATGATGGAGCTCACTTGTTTTCTATAAAACTATTAAAAGATAATTCATGTTGTTTGGGGGATTAAAGATATGTTAATTTGGTATATTGACTATCTTTAATTCTATGGTTTCTAATCATAATATTTTCTAAGGGATGTTAGGTTAAAAAAAATTTAAATGGATTTAGTGGAACATTGTATCATGTATTAGTTATTAATGTAATACTTCACCATACAAAAATGTATTCATATTCGATAACTTCTATAAATAATTTTGATAAAAAGACGACTTCAAATTTATGAATAAACTGATATTATAAGTTGAATCTTGTGAGCCATTAGTGATTCATGAAAAGAATAATCTACATTTATTTGAGTATGATATTAAGTGGAAATCGATTAGGGAACAACAAATGGATGAGATTGTTCTTAAGAAATAAGATGAAATCAAGTAATTATATCTTCACATGAAAATTCATCATCTTTAAGAGATGGATATTGGAATAAAATATAATCCTATTACAATCATTTATAATGATATAAATTCCAATATTCACCAATATTATCTTTATAGTTTTTTGGTTTTTGATTTAGAAATAATCAGTCTAATATTTGTGATCAATGATCTCTGTCACTATCCATTATTATGTGTACATTATGCTTTTCTTCCATGTCATAATCTTAATTTCCAAAATATAATTTTTTATTTGGAATATTAGTATGTTTTATTCTAGATATCCTTCATGCATAACATTAAATATCATCAAGTGGTTTTTTTATTTACCCTTTATATGATGTGAGTTTACAAAAAAGGATTTTCAAATATAATACACATGAATTAAAAAATAAAAATTAAATTTTAATGGCACAATAAATTTAAGTGGATAGAATTTTACACACCATGACTATAAAATTGGAACATAATGTTTGATAGAACATGTGAAAATACCAAAAATATTATATAATAAAATAAAACCTAAATAATTTATGAGATATTTATATTTAAATTAATTTAATCTCTTTGATAGTCAGTGATTCATGGAAAATTTGATTCAAATGAAACCTGAAACTCATAAAATATAATTTAAGAATTTCCATTATAACCTATACATTAAATAAGAATTATTTAATAGTAAAACTAAAATTATTAAAATATAGTGCTTACACATGTATAATATAAATTGATCATAAATATAATTAAAACAATTTGGATGAAAAAGAAATGTTTTTAAAAAATATTGTGAAAGACTATTTAGTCACCCTTTCCATATATAATTTAAAATTAAATTTTACCAATATTAGAAAATTTATTTTTAAAAATAAATATCATTTTACAAATATACATATCAATATTAATGTATCGTTAATTTCTTTTATATATATATATATTGAAATTTTTTATTTTTTGACGAATATAGAAAAATAATAAATTTTAATTGAAAACTGAAATATCATTTAAATTATTTATAAATTTTATTTATATAGTGAGTTGGTTTTAGTGTAACAATATCTTACATATATATATATATATATATATATATATATTAATCCAATTTATTTCATTGTAATCCAATGAATTATATATATTTTTAAAAACATTGAAACCATTTGAGCATTTTGTCTTTAGAACCTCACTTTCTTGTCACATCTGCAAGATTGATTTTAAAATTAAAATTTTCACTTTTATGAATTTAATATTGACAATTAGATTCAAAATTTTGAATAATATTAATATATATTATATTATATGTTAAAATTAATTTTTTACCAAAATGAAGAATAAAAATAGCAAAAATTTATTATTTTCATAAAGGTAAAAAGAGGATTATCAAGGGTTTAAAACAAAATGATAATGGTTAAAATGAAATTAAAATTGTTCAAAATTATATTTTCAGGTAATATTTCATCCATATTATTAATAAAAAATTTTAATTATCCATCTTTTCCTAATTTACATATGAAATATTGGGGTAGCCCTTTTTGAAATATTATAAATGTGCCACTCAACTCAATTATAAAAGTCCACCACCTCTCCACTATTCAATAAATGTTTAAAATATTTTGGATTAGAAAATAACAACAAATATTACCTCCGAATATCCATATACATAACCTATATTTTTATTTGGGGCATAAATCCAATAATTGATGTATTTTTGGGAAAACCAAATGAGATTAACCAAAGAAGATGTAACATTAATTAATGATAATTTTTATTCTATTTTATTAGATAACATCATAAATTTGTATTATACTATAATAAATTAATAAAATAATTATCTTATAAATGTAAATATGCATTTGTGTTAACTTAGTGACCTGTTACAATTCTCAAATCCATCAAATGGGTTAGTAAATAATCATTTTGTTGTATAGAGGACTACCCACTATTAAATTATTTTCATTTTTTCATCATTTATAACCCCTCACGGTTGCGTATAAAGATGGATATAAATTATACATATTATATTTATAACTTAATTATACCTCATAATTCATTATATGAGATATAAATTTATTAATTTCCATTTTGTTCTAATAAAACAATGTTGTTTGTCTATATGGTGGACTACTGACTAATTTAGTGATTTTTTTTGTGTAAAGACCCATAAAATTCACAGGAAAGTTTTTCTTAATTTTCTTTTGGATTTTACAAGAACACGGTTTCTAACGGCACCTGATTCCGAGGCCCGGTGTTCCCGGAATCACTTATCGAATTTTAGCTCGGGGTACGTTAAGTGAATGACCGAGCGGGTTTTTCTATGTTTTGATCTGGTGCTCGGAATTGAAATCTGAGGGCACAGATGAAACCACATCACCGGTAATTGTTTTGGAACACCTTTTCCAAAGGTGTGTTTTCTCGAGTGTTGATGTAAAAAAAGTGGGGAATAATAATATGATTGTTTTATTTTTATTTCGGCACTAAGAAGTTTAAGTGAAATTAAGTTGTGTCTCAACATAATTTCTCTTTTATAAGTGTTAGATCCTAGGTGTGGGAGTTATAGTGGGACCCACCGGTTGTTAACTCCCCATGATAGGATTAAGGGTGAGGTGGGGCCCACACAAGCCCCCACCTTTTCAAATTATCTAACTCCTCTAAACTCCCCTTCTAAATTAAGTGACTCCTCCCCTCCTCACCTCCCACATTAATTCTTGCCACCTAAACACTAATTAATTTAACAATATAAAATCAATTAATTAAGTATGTTAGGTTTTGAAATTTGGATTTTTTAAGTGCATGGTTTTAGTAATAAAGTAAGAGGTGTCTTATTTTATTTTGGGGGGTTGTTTTGTTGTGTTGGGTTTTTGAGAGAGGGAGCAATCTTTCCTCTCAAGAAGTCCATCTTCCACATTGATGAACGTGAAGAACGCCACAATCCGGTGAAGAACATCGACACAAAAGAAAAACGACTTTCCTTTCTACTCCTCTCCGCAGCCGGTGTGAGATGATGCTCCACCTCAGACGATCTCCGTCAGGCGTGTACAGAACCTCTTCCGCGGCGTCCCTTTTCCGCGATGAACCATCGTTCTACGATTTCATCGAGGTAGGGGTTAATTGTTTTGTTTTCATGAATACATTCATCTCTGTTCATCGTTTTCAAATTGGGCCGCCATTAATCGCAATAACGGGAGGAGGTCGGACCGCACGAACATGGCCAACCCTCCTCCCCCTTGATTCTTGATTTTGTTACGGAACGAGCAAGGCAGCGTGATGTCGTTGCACCACACAGAAATAATAAAGAATGGATATTGAAGCGCGATGCCGTCGCGCCGCACCGTTGATGCTGAACAAAGCTGCGGCGCCGTTGTGCCGCGCCAAAGAATCTTGAAGAGGACATGGCCTATGCGGGGCCGCGGGGGAGGGCCGCGGCGCCATTGCGCCGCACCGGTCGGACCAAGGCCACGCCCTTAGGCCGCAGCGGAGTAAGGAGCGGCGGCCAGCTGGCCGAAGGAGCGGCCCCCCACATGGGGTTCACAGTTACACCAACAGGGGGGCAGCCCCCCCTCCCTTATGCTCGGCCGTTTCAGCCGAGCTGCCTGGCCGGGCCACGCCTAATGGAAAAGAACCAGACCCGAGTCGGGTCGACCCAGTTCGGGCCGACCCTGGGGGTATGGGGCTGGGTCGGACCGGGCCCGAACCCCCTATTCACAGACTTCTTTCGATCATTTGACCATAACATGGGTTGCAGACCTCAAAACAATGCACCGTCAGTTGTGATGATATCCTTGGATCAAGATGGTCGTTTCGGTATATTACACTCAAGGTTTCGGAGAACTTTGGGTTTGGCTGGGTTGGTTTGAATACAAAACCAACCGGGCCCTCGAAGCGGAAATGCTTATAACTTGAGCTACGGATGTCTGATTGACGTGCTGTCGACTTTGTTGGATTCCTCTTAGTATGACGGACCTTTTGTATTACTCCGATCAAGGTTTTGATGCATTTGGAGTATGTCCGGGTTGGTTTTGACTTAAAAAGAAACCTGACCCTAGGATGAAAAAGCCAATAACTCTCAGACCGGGCGTCCAATTGATGCGTCGTCTATCACATTGAGTTCCTTTTGATGATACAGAACTTTGGGATACATCAGATCCGGACTTCGTGTAAGTTGATTTATCAGCCCCTTGTCTCATGGAGCGGACCCTCCCGAAACGAGCATGCTGTGTGCGGGAACCCTAGAACTGACTGCGACTGTGACGATGAGGAAGAATGCATGGAAATCCTCCGTGGGTTCAACGACGACAAATTTAGCACTCAGAGATCCTATGTGGATTAGTGATACTGATCCTGTGAGGGTTAGATCCTACGTGGGTCAGTGCTCAGCGGTCCTATGTGGGCCAGCGCAAACCGATCCTGTGTGGGTCAGATCTTGTGTGGGTCATTACAGGGGGGTTAGTACCTATCGATCCTTTGTGGGTCATTTCAGGGGTTAGTACCTATAGATCCTATGTGAGTCTGATGGCTTAGATGAATCAGTGGCTACATCTGATTATTTCTATCGTCTTATGAAAAAGTATACTTGTGTGAGGTGAGTCTTGACTTTCAATCTTATCTTTGATAAGATTGACTTGATATCCTGTGTGGATTACATTGTGCATTCTTATGTGGATTGGGTTGTGAATTCCTATGTGGAAGGAGTTACGTTTTCCTGTGTGGACTGAGTTGTACTTGGGCTCGGATATTGGAGATGATCTGGAATTGATGACTTAGGTATATGTATGGGCATATACCTAAGTAATGTCGGATGTTACTTAGGGATCTTATCTTTCTTTTGTGGATTATCCTTGTGGATTCTGGAAGGCCTTCGGGGGTCTCGGGGTCCCTACTGAGTAGCTTATACTCACCCATGCACGGGCTATGCCCGCACTACGTTGTGTTGGATGTAGACGACTGACAGCGTTGATCGTGGTGGAGGCTTGTGGAGCAAGTCGATACCCGGAGGTGGACCACTGGACATACACGGAGCGGACAAATAGACCCGTGGAGCTAAGGAGGCTATATGTACCCACCATTCAGGTGGGACGTCCAGTGGATGGCTCGACGTTGCAGCTTTACTTTTCAGTTGCTATACTTTCATTCTAGTTGTACATTACTTCTAGTTTGGGTGTTTATTCTGGCCCACATACTTTTCTGCACTTACTATTCTACCAAATTTTTCTTAGTGTTTACTTCTGCTTACTTTCTCTGTGGTGTTTGTTTACTTTACAAAAGAAATGCCTTCCCTTTTTTCGGGAATTACTGCTTGGTGCTAGTCTCCATCCCCTGGCCTATGGAAGACGGGCTTTGGGTAGTCACGGCATGGGCCCCGAGGACGGGTCGTGACAAATTTGTATCATAGGAGTTCGGTTCTACCGCAGAAATAAGGACTCTGATCTTTTTCTATGCGAAGCAATAGTGTTAAGAGTATTGAGTGTGGTTATCAGTCCAGGGAGTCCAGTGTTGGTCCGGCGGCCGACGTATCCATACATCCGGACCATGACTTCTGATTTTCGACTTAATGCACGAAAACATTGATTGCATAAGTGATTCAAGTTTTCCTTGAGATTACTTTGTGTCAGCTAACCAGGTAAACTGTTAACTGTGGCGCGCCTGTCTCTTTTCACGATGTCCCCATGACGGCAGCCAGCTAGGGTTCTGAGTTTTGTACATGACGACAGCCCACCGAGCGACGAGGCCTCAGTGGAGGGCCCTATTACTACGGAGGCACCGGTGGTACCACTACCCCCCAAGCCACCGATGCTACCAGCCCCAGTCGCTGATAGTGCACATCGCCTTAGTATATTGCACGAGTTTTAGCATCCGAGACTGCCCAGGTTCTGCGGGGAGATGGACCCTCACGCAGCCAAGGATTGGCTGGAGCCAGTTTTACAAGCTTTCTGTTTGGTAGGGACACCAGCAGTCCTCATGGTGATCCTTGAAGCGAGTCTCCTACACGTGTTAGCAGGCAGACGGTGGAGCTTGATGCTCTAGGTGCACGACGAGGCATCTCTCCTCTGGACGGACATTGAGAGCCTCTTCAGCTCGGAGTTCATCCCAGTCACCCACTGTGCGGTGCGCATCCAGGATCTACTACAGCTGCGGTAGGGCAGCATGACAGTCCCGTAGTACTCAGGAGGATTTAATGACCTCTCGCGCTATTCGACGGACATGGTACATGAACCATTCTTCTAGGCCCAGACCTTCGAGCAGGGACTGTGGCATGAGATCAGGGCATCGCTGATCTCCCTCAGCATTCCGACACAGGCAGGAGTACTGGAGTGAGCTCTTCTCATAGAGAGTTTTTTGCCGACCCTACGCCAGCAGCAAGACCTACCGCAGGGTAGCACGTAGCAGAGTCGTCTGCAGCTGGCAGTCGACGGATGTCCCAGGGGTCCAGGCGGACCGGACCATCAGGTAGATGACCACAGGATACTGGCTCGGAGGTGCGGGGAACACGTAGCAGAACCAATCTTACAAGTGGAACATAGTTCTATGCATGCGGCGGGCAGGGCCACTTGGCTCGTCACTACCCAACCCGTCATGCAGAGGGGAAGTAGACGATTGATGAACCACCCCAGGCATAGGAATAGGTTCGACAATGGCGGTCCGCAGGGAGCAGGTGGATGAGACCAATGAGCTGATCGAGTGGCAGGTGGTGGACAACGTTTTGAGGCTCTACCACCACCACCACCAGGAGGTCCACCTTGATCACAGGGGAGAGCACATCTTCAGGCAGCTGAAGCTTATGATCATGGAGCTCTAGAAGTGGGTGGACAAGTGCAGAACTAGCTCTAGGCATGGAGGCCTTTGCCCATAAGGCCTCTAGCTTCGTTTTTTGTGTTGCTTTGTGTCCCTGTTCATTGAATTACAGTAATAAAAGACACTTACAATAGTGATGTTTGTTTTCTTGTCTTTTGTATGTTCATACTAAGAGTTTCCGGTTAAAAACTATTGACTCGGCCCTCACATATGATATTCCTACTAGAGGAGACCGAGTGACCAAACACTGATGCCGACAGTGTGACTCAACCCTTGGAGGCGATAGTAACAGTTGGATCTCTTGGTAGCAGTGTTGAGGCCTTATGAAGTCATCCATGGGATGATTTAACTAATTATGATGAGATTGACTATATTAGTCAAGGAACGTGGTTCATCCGGGGGATAAGACCAGATTTCTCTTTTTGGAAAAGGAGAAATAATTGCAGCTTTGTAGAACGTTAAGGAATAAGGGGCCACCCTTCGTGTGGTCATACAGATGTTAGCAAAGCTTCCAGGAGCTGTGACCGAGGTTGACCATCGCACCTATCTTTTAGCTACTTGGGGAGGAGACAAAGCAACTAGCTGCATTGCAAATATACTTTGTGGATAGTGATGGAGCAGCCTTTCTACAATCACTCACAGTCAGTCCACCACTTCTACAGCGGGTCAGGGAGGCACAGCATGGGGACGTTGACTGTGAGACGCGCCGTGCACCGATATCCTCAGGACAAGCAGCTGATGGATTCTATGTGGGAGGAGAGCTCATCATCCTTTTTAAAGGACATACCATGGTACCAGTTTCATTAGAAGAGGTGGTGCTTAGGGAATTTCACACATCCCCTTTAGCGGTTCATCCAGGAGTGGCGAAGATGTACCAGGACCTCAAACGACATCACTAGTGGCCGTGTATGAAGAAGGTTGTAGCAGAGTTCATTTCTCGATGCCTCACCTTCCAATAGGTGTAGCCGGAGCATCAGCTACTAGTAGTCTTGGTACAGCCATTGGAGGTCCTAGAGTGGTAGTGGGATGGGATATCTATGGACATCGTGACTAGACTTCCACGCACTTCTAGTGGTCATGACTCTATTTGGGTGATTGTCGACCAACTCACCATGTCAGCCCACTTCATACCCATAAGAGAGAAGGGATTAGTGGAGAGCTTGGGATGCCTCTACGTTCATGAGATCGTACGGCTTCATGGTGTTCCATCATCTATCGTCCCCGGTCGAGATGCACACTTTACATCCTTGCTTTGGAAGGGGTTGCAGGAGACATTCAAGATGTAGCTACGTCTGAGCACCTCCATTCACCCTCAGACGGATGGTCTGACTGAGAGGACCATTCAGACTCTTGAGGACATGCTCCGTGCATGTGTCCTCGACTTTGGTCGTAGCTGGGAGGACCACCTACCCTTTATGGAGTTCGTGTACAACAACAGCTACCACTCCACCATCAGGATGGCACCATACAAGGCGTTGTACGACCGACCTTGCGGACCACCTATGTGCTGGACAGACCCTGGAGAGTCAGCACTTGTGGGACTGAAGATGGTCTAGGCCACGACAGAGAAGGTCCATGTCATCCAGGAGTAGATGAGGACAGCTTAGAGCCGACAAAAGTCTTATGCTGACATGAGGCGGAGACCACTAGTGTTCGAAGATGGCGACCACGTTTTCTTACAGGTATCCCCTCGACGTGGATTACAGAGATTTGGCCAAGGCGGAAAGTTCTCTCCACGCTTCATCGGACCATTCCAGGTCCTCAAATGGATTGGTGAGGTGGCCTATTGCCTGGCTCTACCCCCTCAGTTGCACCCGGTGCACGACGTCTTCCACGTATCCGAGCTGAGGAGATACATGCACGACCTGACGCAAATCATCGACCATGGGGAGCTGGACATTGACGATGGGGCTAATTTTGTGGAGGTCCTAGTGGAGATCAAGGATTGATAGGATCAGGTCCTACATGGACGGTCTATTCCTCTAGTGCGTATCAGGTGGCAGTACGGGAACCTCCAAGAGAGAACTTTGGAGCAGGAGGCTTAGATGCGTGCACAATACCCACATTTGATTCCCTAGTTTATGATGTATCTTTACGGGGACATAAATACCTGAGGTGGGAGTAATGTAAAGACCCGTAAAATTCAAGAGATATTTTGTCTTAATTTTCTTTGGGATTTTACAGGAACGCAGTTTCTGACGGCACCTGATTCCGTGGCCTGGTGTGCCCAGAATCATTTACTAAAGTTTGTCTCGGGTGTGTTCAGTGAACGAACGAGCGGGTTTTTCTAACTTTTGATTTGGTGATTGGAATTGAAATTGGAGGGCACCGATGAAACCACAGCACCAGTAATTTCGTATGAACGCCTTTTCCGAAGGTGCATTTACTCGGGTGTTGATGTAAAAAAAGTGGGGAATAAAAATATGATTGTTTTATTTTTATTTCTTCACTAAGCGGTTTAAGTGAAATTAAGTTGTGTGTCAAGTTAATTTCTCTTTTCTAAGTGTTATATCATAGGTGTGGGAGATAGAGTGGGACCCACCGATTTTTAACTTCCCATAATAGGATTCAGGTTGAGATGGGGCCCACACGAGCCCCCACCTTTTCAAATTCCATAAATCATCTAAACCCCCCTTTTAAATTAAGTGACTCCTCCCCTCCTCACCTCCCACATTAATTCATTCCACCTAAACACTAATTAATTTGACAACTTAAGATCAATTAATTATGTATGTTAGGTTTTGAATTTTGGATTTTTGAAATGCATGGTTTTAATAATAAAATAAGAGGTGTCTTATTTTATTTTGGGGGGTTGTTTTGTTGTGTTGGGTTTTTGAGAGAGGGAGCAATATTTCCACTGAAGAAGTTCATCTTCCACGTTGAAGAACGTGAAGAACGCCACACACTGACGAAGAACGCTGACACCAAAGAAAGATGACGTGCCCTTCTAGTCCTCTCCTCAGCCAGTGTGAGACGCCGCTCCACCTCGGACGGTCTCCATTAAGCATGTACGAAACCTCTTTTGCGATGTCCCTTTTCTGTGACGAACCTTCTTTCTATGATTTCATCAAGGTAGTGGTTAATTGTTTTGTGTTCGTGAATACTTTAGACTCTGTTCAACGTTTTCAAATTAGGCCGCCTATTATCGCAATAACGGGAGGAGGTCGGACCACACGAACATGACTGACCCTCCTACCCTCTTGATGCTTGATTTTGTTGCAGCACGAGAAAGGCAGCGCGGTGCTATTGCACCGCGTGGAAATAATAAAGAATGGGTGGAGAAGCCTGGCACTATCACGCCGCACCGGAGAACCTCGAAGAGGCCTCGGCCGGAGCGGGGACGCGGTAGAGGGGCGTGGTGCCATCGCGCCACACCGGTCGGACCAAGGGTGCATACATTGGCCACGGCGGAGTTGGGAGTGGCGGTCAGCTTCCAACCGCCGGAACAGAAGGGCGGGACCGTGAAGGTCCCACGGCAGCAGCAACCGGCCGGTCACAGGGAAGGCCGGGGGTCGTAACCCCCGGCCGGTCGAAGGAGCGGCCCCCACATGGGGTGTCGCGGTTACACCAAGAGGGGGGCAGCCCCCCCCCCCACCCCCCCACCCCCTTCTGCTTGGCCATTTCATTCGAGCCACCTGGCCATGCTGGCTAGGATGAGCGCGCAAGGCCGGGCCTCTAGGCCGGGCCGCCCAGGCAAGGCCGGGCCACACCCACAGGGCAGTGCCGCGCCGGCTGGGCCGGGCCGCACCAACCAGGCCGGCCCACGCCTTAATGGGCCAGACCCAGACCCAGGTCGTGTCGACCCAGTTCGGGCCGACCAAGGGGGTATCGGGTCGGGTCGGACAGGGCCCGAACCCCCTATTCACGAACTTCTTTCAGTATTTTTCCCATAACACGGGATACAGACCTCCAAAAGACACACCGTTAGTTGAAATGTGATCCTTGGATCTAGACGGTCATTTCAGTATAATACACTCAATGTTTCGGAAAACCTTGGGTTCGGCCGGGTTGGTTCGAACACGAAACCAACCAGGCCCTCGGAGCGGAAACACTAATAAATTAAGCTCCTGACGTCTGATTGATGTGCCGTTGACATTGTTGGATTCCTCTTAGTGAGACAGACCTTTTGGCTTACTTCTCTCGAGGTTTGGACGCATTTGGAGTACGGCCGTGTTGGTTTTGACTTAAAACCCAACCGGGACCCTGGGACGAAAAAGCCAATAACTCTCAGACAGGGCGTCCAATTGACGCACTTTCTATCACGTTGAGTTCCTTCTGACGATACGAAACTTTGGGATACAACAACTCCAGACATCATGACAGTTGATGTATCAGCCCCTCGGCTCGTGGAGCGGACCCTCCCGAAACGAGCTTGTTGTCTGTGGGAACCCTAGAGGTGGCTGTGACTGCGATGACGATGAAGACTACATGGGAATCCTCTGTGGGTTCAATGACGATGACTTCATCACTCAGTGATCCTGTGTGGATCAGTGCTACCGATCCTGTGTGGGTCAAATCCTGTGGGTCAGCGCTTAGCGTTCCTGTGTGGGCCAGCACAAACCGTTCTAGTGTGGGTCAAATCCTGTGTGGGTCATTGCGAGGGTTAGTACCTATCGATCCTTTGTGGGTCATTGCAGGGGTTAGTACCTATCAATCCTTTGTGGGTCATTTCGGGGGTTAGTACCTATCGATCATGTGTGGGTCCGATGGCTTAGACGAATCATTGGCTATATCTGATCATCTTTATCGTCTTATGAAGAAGTATACCTGTGTGAGCTGAGTCTTAACTTTAAATCTTATCTTCAATAAGATTGACTTGATATCCTGTGTGGATTACGTTGTGCATTCCTGTGTGGATTGGGTTGTGAATTCCTATGTGTAACGGGTTACATTTTCCTATGTGGACTGGGTTGTACTTTGGCTTAGATGTTTGAGTTGATCTGGAATTAATGACTTAGGTATATGTATGATCATATACCTAAATAATTTCGGATGATACTTCGTGATCTTATCTTTCTTTTGTGGATTATACTTGTGGATTTTGGGAGGAATTCGGGGGTCTCAGGGTCCCTACTGAGTATCTTATACTCACCCATGCACGGGTTATTCCCACACTACGTTGTGTTGGATGCAGACGACGGACAGTGCTGATCGTGGTGGAGGTTTGTGGAGAAAGTCAGTACCCGGAGGTGGACCACTAGGCGGGACGTACACGGAGCGGACGGCTGGACCCATGGAGCTGAGGAGGCTATCTGTACCCACCCTTCATGTGGGACTTTTAGTGGACAGCTCGACGTTGCGGCTTTACTTTTCAGTTGTTGTACTTTCTTTCCAGTTGTACTTTACTTCTAGTTAGGGTTTGTATTCTAGACCACTTACTTTTCCGCACTTACTATTGTACCCAGTTTTACTCAGTGTTTACTTATTCATGCTTGCTATATGGTGTTTGTTTACTTTACAATGGCAATTCCTTCCCTTTTTTTATCAGGAATTACGCCTTGGTGCTAGTCGCCAGCCCCAGGTCTATGGAAGGCGGGCTTGCTGTAGTCACAACACGGGCCCCGAGGACGGGACGTGATAATCTGTCTTTCACTAATGCATAACATGGATGGTTATAAGGATAATATTGACAATTTTATGTGACACATTTGAAATAATTAAGATATTTATGAAAAAAATTATTCTTATAGGTTAACAATATTATTTTATTTATTACCATTTCACTAACTGAAAGATGATAACATCATTTGTATATGTGTAGACTACCTCCTTCAAAAAGACATCTAACTCTATTTATCTAAAAAACATATGGATAATATATATATATGTGTGTGTGTGTGTGTGTTTATATTTAATGAAATTATATTTTATTTATGATATTAAAATCAATATAGGAATATAATTTATTAAATAACTCAATTTCTTAATGATAGTTGGCAATTGGAAATGTTACACATGTGTACATATAGCCACCATCTCCATGATAGTAATGTACATTATTTCTCAAAAAAATAATACATTATTGTTCATAAATGTGTAATTGATTTATGAATAATTCAATTATATATTGATTAACAATCTTTATATTTTTAAATAATAATATCTTTTCCCATAGTAAACCAAAAAGAAATTACACATCATCCAAATATCGTTGACACACTGGACATAGATTTAAATGAAAACGTAATAATAATTAATATTAAAATAAGTAAAATAAAATATATAATAAACATTAATATGGTCATTATAAATGTGAATAATTAAAATACTTTTATTATTAAGGTTCATCAAAATCGTATTTTACTCTTCTAACTCAAGGTAAGGGATTCTTGTCTCACCTTTAATTCAATGATATATATTCCATATTCACAATTTATTTGTTTAATAATGTCAATATAATTCCCTTCTGGTATTTTATATCATAAATTAATGAATATTTAGGTTAATTATTTTTCTTTTAATGTTATTTATTTCTTATGGATTATGATTAAAAAGGTACCATAGTTTTAAGGGTTAATCTAACAATTCCATCTTTATTAGAAATTGATTTTGTTTAAGCCTCCCTTGAGGGAATTGTTTTATATTTATGTCATGAAATAAAATTTTTTATTCTACTATTAATATAAATAAAATCATAAATTAACTATACGATTTTTCTAGTCATTTGAACAAAACAATATTGATATATTTTTAAAGAACATGGGACAATATTTCTCTCTCCAATAAAAAATACATTTTCATAAAAATAAAAATTTCATTAAAAAAATATTTTTACAATATTTTAAAATTAATTATTAAATAAATTTATACACATTTTTATTTTTCAAAATTTATATAAATGGAATCATCATATCATATTCAAATCAATTCATGTTTTCATTTATCCAAAATTTTGAAGTAATATTTATTTATACATGTATGTCTTGAAATATATTATGTTCCATCATGAACACAAAATGTTTTGAAAAATATTTAACATGATTTAAGGATTATATTCGATGAAAAAAATTATTTTTATTTTGAATTTTTTTAAAATGTAATTTTTAAATTACAAATGCTATTTTTAATCACAAATTGTTGTTAGGGTATTTTATTGTATATCTATTAATAAACGATAAAAACCATTAATTATTCATTTTATTGAATTGGTATATGTTTTATTGATATAATATTTATTATTTATATGGATGGATTATGATCAGATTGATTAGGGATGTTCCACTTTGGTAAAGTTCATATTTCTCTTAATTGTTTATGATTTTGTGAGTAAATTTGGTTAATTGTTTAAAATTTATGTTCTACTATCTAAATATTAATCATAGTGTTCATTATTTTTTATCCATTTTTTATAAGGAATGAATTATAATTAGTATAGTATGGTCAGGGCTCACTATATCCACTCCATGGATTTGTAAGTCTCATGAGGGAGACTATATTGTGTTTGCCTAAGACCTTACCCATTTATATAGATGTCTTTGAACATGGCCATGATAGTATTAGTTATATTTTTACAAGGCCTTGATGTTTTTTTCTGTACAAAATTATTCATTATATAATGAACAATTTAGTTATGGATGTTTCAATTGATTATTTTATTACATATAATATCCATGGTAATGTTTGATGCATTTGTGATTATTTATATGCATTTATTTTTTCTCATTAATTTCTGACATATTATGGTTATGTAATTTAGTATATGGAATGTGTTTCAGTTACCACCCTTTCCATAATTATTATTAAATATTAACTCATATCACCATCTATAATATATCAATTATTTAGCATCATAGATTATTCCTTTAGTATCTTATATTTTCACTTGGATAGGAGGATGTATTCTAGGATTGATTTACTGGGATAAACAAAGCCGAATAATGGAATTATAAAAAAATTTATTTGTATTTTTTAAAAATTAAAATTGTAAAAATAACTACATGTATGTATCCAGTTTACTAGGACTGCTAAAATATTTTTTTCAATCGGGATTTGATTCCATGAATCTTTTTATAATGCAATATATTAGACACTGATTCTAGGATATAGGGGTTGGAGTTTCTACATGATCCATGTTTAACATTTTTGGGTAATTACTATGTGTTATCTATAAGAATATATTTGATATAGAAAGGTATCTACTAATAATGATCAAACCCTATCATAGGGGATGGATAAATGATAATATAAAAGCTTTAGTTTTCCTCTGTGGTTACTAGGATACATTAGGTTGGGAGTGGTATATTAATTAGGTTCATGGTTTCACTAATCAAGAATAATATTGGTATTCCATGTTGTTTCATGTTCAGTAATTCATGATTCTATCTAATTGAATGTTATTTTAATAATTTTCATTTATGTTTTCATATATAATTTCATACAAGTCCATTTTCTAATAGTCATCATGAATTATTGTTGGTTTTATTAAAAAAATTACTGATTTTATTTTATTACTAATATAGTTGGTTTGTTTCTATAATGAGATTTAATATTATTGTATGATTTATTATTGGAATAGAAATTTTTGGGATAAAAAATCGTGAAATATGGATGTACAATTACAAAACATTTTCTGCGAAACCATGCAAAAATTTTAAGACACACTATACACAACCTATACTAGATTTCTCATGGTTTTTACATGGATTGAAAAAATGTTTGAAAAAACTGTGAACCATTTTCAATTTTTATTACATTTATTCATTCATTTATTTTACTGGATCATATTTCGTAATTATTATTTCTTTTTTATTTGTAACATATAGTGTGAGTGGTATATTGATGGAATTTTGTGATCAATTATCTAATAACATTATTTTTGTTCATTTTTTTAGATATAATGCATCAAAGAAAGTCTCTATAGAATTAAATATTTAGAGTTCCATAAAATTTTACATTCAAAATTTTCTAACTAAAGACAAAATAATAATGGGTTGTGGTGAATCTAGGTGATGGAAAAAATAATTTTTTTATGTCGTATAACTCTCTTTTATAATCGTGATTCTATGTTTGTAGTAATTTTGATCAACCTATTGCACTTCTTAGAAAAATAAAATAATACATATATAAGAAAATAAGAAATGCATAAAGGTAATATAATATTAATGGTATTCCACCAATGGATATGTCTATGGACCACATGTCTATGATGTTTGAATGTTATAGATTCTACCAATCATTATTAGTTCTTTTGATACAATGTATTCACCATTGTCACTCAGTTCTTGATGTACGTACTTTATAATTTTTATGGTTCATTCACACAACAACCAATGTGAATTTCCTATTCATTATAACCAAAAAACACAATCATTAAATATATTATACTCTTTATAGACTTATTGGTCACCTCAATAGATATAGATTATTTTTTTATCTCTATTCAACATGGGATGTTTATTTCACCAATACATCATATTAAATTTCCATGTTACCTTATTTTACATTGTTATATAATTCTATATCACAAAAGAATTCATTTTCAATTAGAGAGTTTGGAAATTCTACTCCACAAAACTACCATATTAATAATTTTCCTTGATTGAGTATAATTTAGTTCATAAATTAACCTGTTTATTTCTACCTCTTCAAAAACTAGATTTGACGATTAAATTATTCATATGGAAATAATTATCCAACTAGACCAGATATAGGAATGTTTCTATCATTTACACCTTGATTTATTTAATATATTTAAAAACACCACTTCATAATTTGGGTTATATTACGTTAAATAATTATTCATCACCGAACCCGAATTCAGTTATTATAGGCCTGAAACTCGAGATCATGTAGCTACTCTATGTGAATGTTGGTTTCTAATCATTTTTTCATGACATAAACAACGAGTACCACTCATGTAATTGATCTATATAACATGTTTCATGTGCACCATATAAATTATTTACACTATTATTTTTGAGGGAGAAACCCTTCTACATAACCTTCTTATATTATATTTACAGAGGCTTGGAATAATAATACATTACAATATTACTCATTACATAATATCTCAAAATAGTCCACTTTTGTATTGACTGATCATCATATTTACTTCCATTAATCCTTTAACCCACAACCACTTAAAATTCATTTAAAATTGATTTTGTTTTCCATAAACATGACCATTTACTATATACTTCTATCAGAAATAATTTATAATAGAAATATCAATTTTACATTATAAACACTCTCTTATTTCATACCTATTCTAAAATATATAATTAATTTTCACATATTTGACTCCTAAAAATGCATCCACCCATTAATTCAAAAACCCATCAATTTGTACCCATAGTTCCTAAATAAATTTCCATATATCAAATGTGTCACCTTATATACATGGGTCACATGAATCCATTTTAAATTTAATCATATGACTAGATTTAATATGTACTCCATCTTTAATATCATCTCAAAAGACAATACCACATAACTCATATAGTCTTTTAATGAAATATTTCACTAAATGTCTCTATCATTTCAAGTGTAACATTTATAAAAAATCAACAAATTATACCCACAATATTCCTTTTCCTTATATGAAATTTCTAACACCATCACATAATACCTTCTAAAACAAATAAATCCTTTAATAATATTTGGGTTTCATTAATCATATAATCTTGCTTCGTATATACCATAAGGTTTTATGTGGTCTTAAAGTGATTATGAACATGCCTTCACCACCAGATCATAAGGTTTTCATGAAGATCGTCTGAAACCATCCCGTATGATTTTTTTGAACTCACACGGTATATACCGATAGATTATAGGATCACATGATCTATTTGATCTAAAGTGATCAAATGATTTATATGAACATACATGATCATATGAACCATATGGTATTATGTTGGCTAATATTCATCCCATTTTGACCTATATATAAATTTTTATTGAAATAACATGAAAATGACTCTGTATTCTCTAAATATATTCAAGGTAACTTGTTAACATCATAATCATCCTCCATTGTCCCATGAGAATCAGATTATAAATGATTATTATATTATATTTATATTTTACTATCATTCTTATCAAAAAAATTACTAAATTCTAAAGAGATCACATTGTGTATAGAATAAATTTTTATCAAAAAAAATTCATTGGTAGTCAATGTTGATCAATGAAATTATAAGAACCCGTTATGGTATATAAAATGAACTTCTTCCAATGTTAAGGGATCTTAGATAATTTCATTATGTATTGATAATTCTAGAAACATATATTGTAAGATTTTAGTTTCAAGGTGATGTTTCGATAATATTTATGGATTCCTAATATTACATTGGATTTCATGGTTTTATAATTATCCTAGTTAAGTATAACGATTATAAAGATGATAGAAAAAGTATTATATATCATGATAGATTTGATATCTGATGAAATTAGTTGAGTTATTTTCAAATACAGTGATTTATTGATGAACAATTCATATAAGTATTTTTTTCTCACATTGAGCAGGGATTGTGTGGAAATAGAGTATACATTGAAAAAATCATTGATAGCTATCTGAATAACAGGAAATGAATTTTTGTAGAATATGGTTGAAGTTCATGAGAAAATCATGATGGTTTTTATTATTCTGTGAAGATAAATCCTGATGATTCTACATTTACTTAATCAGTCACTCCAGTGTATCTTTTTATTTTAAAACACTTTTATGGGGAAAGTGAGAACCCTAAAAACTTACAAGTTTCCACACCAAAACAAACTACAGATTTGTTAATGAAAAACGTGAGTTTATTGGAACCAATCATTTAAAAAATATAAAGGGATTATAATTTACCTAATAGTATAGGTATTCCTTTAATATGGCTTCATTCTGATTCACCATGTTCTCCCTATATTGAATGTATTACTCCTTATTAATCTTCCCACTGTTGAAGCCTATATGAATAATATGGCCTTGCTTATCAATGCACTCGTCATTCTCCTTTTGAATGATCACACAAATCAATTTTTCTAACTTCTTCGATGCCATAATATGCATATCTTCCTCTACCATTTATTAGTCTGATTGTATAAGGAGATCCATGTGTTCCCACACTAAGGCAATTTGTCATTGATGGTCTTCCTTCGAGCATGACTTGTGATGCTTCCCAGGGTCCCTTACACTAGGGGATGCAAGATTGAAATCTGTAAACACCAGGTCATTAGAGGTGATGTCCTCTTAAAGCTCTCCAGAACCATTGAACCTACTCATGGGGTGATACTTAGACTTGTAACAGCCTTCATGTGAACCTTCCCCTTGCTTGTGGATCTAGTAACAGGAGGAATAAAAAGGGTGGATTAATCCTTCATGTGTCATGCCCTCCGAGATTCCATAATGAAGATATAAAATTCTATAAAAATATTATTTCCTTTCCATAGAGAGGATATTAGATATTCATCTACAATGGATAGGTCAATGGAAACAGTGGATTCCATATCCTCATCCATTTCCTCTTGAGAAGCTTTTGTATCCACCAGGGGGTCCACTTCATGGATAACTTCCACCCCTCCAAATTCCTTACTATAATGGTAGTCTTCTTTTTCTCCTAACACTACAATATGGTTTTGATATGTCATAGTTGATCCCCTAGATTTGACCTTCTCATCATAAGATATTCTAGTCCGAGTTTCGTGCTTTGTCTTGTTTGAAACTCCTAGCGGTTCAAATCCTCAACCATAAATTGGAAATGTATTATGGTTTCCTCCATTTCCAGACACTATAAATCACCATCATTGTTTTTTCCTCACATACATCTTTAGTCACCATAGTATAATTGATTGTATGTTGTGTGTCCATATCAATTTCTTGTGAAGAATCCAGGTGAACCTCTCTTCCTTCCCAAACCCTTCCTGCTCTGGTCCTGCATTATTGGAAGTATGTGATTCGGTGCATTAGGGTTTTTCAATGATGGTTAAATATAGATCTAGATAGTACTATATAATATTTCATACATTTTTATTTCACAGACAAAAGGGAAAAGTGTAAGGGATTAGGGAAATTGATGTAAATTGATCCACATTTGGGCTAGGGATAATTTATTCCATGGTTCTACTATATTTATATTATTTCTTCTACTAGAATATAGATACTATGAAATTATCAAGGTTTTTTTTGGGAAGAGATAAAATGAGTGTCTTATAAAATGATTTTAAGATATCAATGTGTAGAAGACGGTTATAGAAGAACAAGGGAGAAATGTTACATCCAAAAAATCTCAATAACTGGATAAATATCTATGGGAAAAACCTCTTATTTTCATGGATAATATATTCTTGAGACTCACTATATAGATCAGGACATGTACTATAAAATATTATCTATCGATTGACTATAGAGTGTTTCAAGTTAATGTGTATTTCATTCTTTTTCCAACCAAATTTAACAGATTACATTATAGTATTTGTGTGATAATGATTATTTACAGACCATTCCAAGGACTTTACACACTTATTGAGTAGTGAACATTGTAAATATATCATGTTTTTTATTTACTTCTATCATATAATTTCATAAAATAGGTAAAACAGAATAATATAATCAATATCCTAACAGGTCTATGAGGTATAGAGATAAAAATATGGAATCAGATTAAAAAGTCCTAAACACCAATTCCCCCTAGTGTTAGGCATATCACAAATGGGTCCATAAAAATTCTACGTAGTCCATATTCTCTTATCATACCCAAATTTCCTTTAAATTTGAAATTTTCATTATATATAAAAAAAATATAAAAAAATATAAATGTATGTGATGCAAGCCCTATTGACTTTCTCCACACAAATTCCTTGAGGACTATACATCCTCCAACTATGAATTCGTCATCAACCTGTACTCCATCCATATTATGTTATATAATGGATGATAATATATGTCACAACAGTATAATATTTGGGTCAAAAATTCAATTTATTAAAAAACAATATTATCGTAAATCCATCCATATTCAGATGCAAAAAATTTACTCAATGTCCCATGACTATAGATTATTTCTTCTATTTATTCCTCCACTATTGACCAAAAAATTAAAAGTTCATTTCAATAGCTTCTCTCCCCGAAGGGTTTTATTAGATATTCGTTTTATTTGAAATGACTCTTTCTAATATAATTCAAATATGGATTCCATTACTTATGTATCTATTCAACATCATAAAATAATAAACAATAAATATATTTATAGTTAATAATAAAATCAACTTGTAAACAAAATTCAGGTCCAACTCCTAATTTATATAAAAGAAGAGATTATTGTTCATTTGTAAATTTATCTATAATAACATTGGGTTTTATCTTCCACATTATACTATATATGTTAAATTATATCTAAAATATTTTATCATCTTATAAAATTTCATGTGTAGATACACTTTTCAATTATAGAAGAATACTATTGAAAAAAAATATAGTGAGTGACATTAAAACATGTTATTGTGTTGACATAAAAACATGTTTTAATACTGTATAAAAATAGATTACATAAAAGATTATAATAAAAGAAAATACCACATAATCCATGTCAATCACTCACTTACATAAATGTAAAAACATAATATTATCTCAATTTAAATATCATCCAATGATATCAATCACATAAACATAAAATAATCAAAAAAGAAGAAATTATGTAATGGGGTGTTAGAAATAAAACATGATAAGGCAAATAACACCAATTCTAATTTATAATATAATGATACCACTTGATATGAAATATATCTAACTCTTCATTAATATCATTTTTCAGATAGGGATAAAAAATAATGAGTGTCTTTCTCTATGTGTCCCTGAATATATCTATATTTTGACCAAAACCCATTACTAATACTAATTATTGATATCATAATAAATTTTTAATTACTATTCATAATATATTAATAATTTTTTGGGAATATGAGTGATTTATATAAGATTAATAGTATAATGAAAACATTACACTATTGGAAATAGAAATATACCCCTGGTTTTGAAAAAATGTGGGTATAGGTTCCCAGTACCAATCGTTCTAGGGGAATTGTGGGAGTATGTTTTGTTTCAATACCTATACCAATAGTGATTTTTAAACCGTGGGTATAGTGATGTTCTTAGAGTCATATACCCATAGTTTTCCAAAACTGTGGGTATTGTCTTCAAATTTTATAGTAGGAATAAAAAATTTGGTCCACAAAAATATTTCCACAGGAACCGCTATTCCCATAGTTTTCTACCTAAATCCATGGTTTATATAAATTTATAAAATTGAATATATATTGATAAACCATTTAAATAATTATGGTAGTTGTATGGTGCCTGAGGAGTAAAGAGGTGGTCTGGGGACCGAATGCTATGGCTGTTTATTTTTTCAAATCTATTGTAACGTGTAGTTCTGAAAGCCACCCACAGGCACCCCGTACCCGGTTGGTCACATGAACTCAAGTGAATTTTCCCGAATGCCAGAGGCTGCCAACTAGCAGCAAGGGCCTTGTGTGTGATAGTGGGGAAGCTATTACCTCATTGGCAGAGTACATAGCAGGAGTAAATAAATACATACAAAAATGGAAGCAGTAAATATCCAATGACAGTAAACAGTGGATGACGGGAATAATAAACCAATGGAGAACATATATGTACATAATGATGCCTGATACATAGGTATAGGAAGACAACCAAATATGTCATGATGCTGAAAATATAAATTGTGCTAAACAAAATTACAAAATAAAAAGATAAATAGCTCCTCAGCATTGCAAGCCTAACCTTGGTCACATGCTCTCCAGCTCCACAGCAAGTTATGTGCCTAAAGTAGAAGGGCGCTTTCCCTTATATATACATACAACAATTTAATCTATTTGAGAAAAAAAAGTATGACCCAAGCAGGGCATGAGACTGAATCCCAATAGCCAACCACCCAAATATCTATGTCTAACAGTCAACGAATATATGGCAGGTAAAGTACAAAAAAATAGAAAGTATGAAATTACTCACTAGTAAACAATCCACTTTTTCAACATCAAAAAAATACATAATCAAATATCTAAGAACAAATAGGTAAACCTATTGGAAGTACTCACAGTGGTCCTACCTCACATTTACTATCCACCCTCTCGGTAGTACACTCGGCCTAACCCATGCGGTTCAGTATGTAAAGACACTCTAATGAAGCACTCATAGTCAATTCCCATTATAGTCTAAGGTAGTCATGAACTCTCTGTGGAAACACTCACAGTCAATTCCCCTTATAGCCCCATGTTCAAGGACTCTCTGAGGAGACATGCTCGGTCAATTACCCTTAGAGCCCATGTGTTTCATATACTCTCTAATGAAGAACTCACCGTCAATTCCCCCTATATTCTAAACCAGTCAAGGTGATTCAGTGTAAAACAAAGACTCTCTGAGGAAGCTCGCACGGTCAATTCCCCTTATAGCATAAAGTGATCAAAGGCTCACCGAGGAAGCTCACTTCTTCAACTCCTCTTGTAGTATGAAGTGCTCAAGGACTCACTGAGGAATCTCACCCAGTTAATTCCCCTTATATTTTACTACACCAGGTTCTCACAGCTCTGTTTAGGTTAAAGAGAATATAAGTGTAATATGGCTAAGTAAACCTACAAAACTAATTGGATAAACAGTCTACAACATTACAAGCATGTCAGAATAAAAACTCCCCATCCTACGACAATAGGCACGGAAAACAGGAAAGGCGATCAAACTTGAGAAAGAAGACCGAACGGTCATAAAAAGAACATGCAAAGGAAAAAAATCCAAAGCATAGCAATCATCCCTATTCATATCCAAATTACCACTTCACAATCATACCTGCATGGCAGGAAAACAACAGGTGTAAAACAATAAACACACAATACCCCGTTGAATGGTATTGGTGTAATTTGCACATACTACTCAAATAAATTGAACAGAAAGGAAAAAACCACCTACCTCAGGTTTAGGAGATCACTATATGTGATCCTCAATGATTTAATCTCTTTAGAACACTATAGATATTTGAAAAATTCTAAAACCTTAACCCATGATAACTCCTGAAAGAGGAGAGATCATGAAACGAGGTATAAGCCGGAGAGTGAAATCAGCAATGTGATTCCAATACAACCAATGGAGTTGTATTTAGAAGAAGGAGGGAGGATCATGGGCTTGTAGAATATCTATAGTCGTACAGACTCTCTTGGATGAACGAGACCTAGAAGATGAGTGATCTGTCCATCAGACGCGACCCCAGTGCATTTAAGGAAAAAAACAAAATACACGACATGTAGTTTTAGAGTATATGGCGTGTAATTTCTATTTTTGTACTCCACTTTAGGCAGCCTTCAGGTCACCCCACATGGCCATGTGCATGGCTACAAGAAGACCATCACACGGCTACCCGTGATAATAAGTTACATAGAGTGTACTCATAATGTACACGACATGTACTTAGAAAATTTCTAGAAACACCTCTTTTCCCAAAAACCCTAGAAAAAAGAAAAACATACATGAAAAAAATATCTGGGTTCTTACAAACATCCCCCCTTTAATTTATTCATCCCTGAATTTTTCTAGTGTGGTGTTGAAGAAGAAACCTTGAAAATTTCCGGCAATTGAGATCGTACATTAGCCTCCCTCTCCCAAGTCTCATCCTGTACTTGCCCGTGCTTCTATAACACTCATACCAGAAGAACAAACAGGCCACTGAACGCCTTTGTACTATCATCTAAAATCTAGATATTATTCTCCTCAAACAATGCATCCACATCAAGCTCAACCTCATCGGGTTGAATGGCATGAGATGGGTCTGAAATGTAATGTTGAAGCTGAGAAACGTGGAAAAATTCATGTATAGCCTGGTACCTCTGTTGTAAATCTAATTGATAGGCCACATCCCAACTCTGTCCAACACATCAAATGGCCCAACGTATCTTGGAAAATGCTTACCATATCTCTTAATACTCTTGTTTCCCAACCTTGGTGTGACACGCAAGAAAACCTGATCCCCAACCTCGAACTCCAGAGGTCATCTCCACTAATCATCATAAGACTTTGGTCGAGATTGTGCTATAGCTATCCTCTTCTAATTAAACTCTATCTACTATGTGGTCTCCTGAACAAGACGAGGTCCCAGTAAAGCTACCTCTCCTGCCTCCAGCCAACATAAGGGTGATCGGCATGACCTACCGTACAAAACCTCATAATGTGCCATTTGAGTAGTTGCGTGAAAACTATTTTTGAAGACAAACTCCACAAGATGTATATGTTTCTCCCTAGAACCTCCAAAATTGATAATTCATGCTCAGAGCATATCCCCAAGCACCTGAATTGTACGCTCGGACTCGCCATCTGTGTGAGGTTGATAAAATGTACTCAAAAGTACCTGTGTACCCGAATCCTTCTGAAGCCCCTTCCAGACCCAAGATGTAAAACACATATCCATGTCTGAAACGATGGATTGTAGAACTCCATATAGACATACAATCTCTCTGATATACAACTGTCCCAGCTCATTAAAACTAAAGGTCTCCTTCATAGGAATGATGTGAGAAACCTTCACGAGTCTGTCAATGACAACCCAAACTGTATCATTCCCTAAACGCAACCTCAGAAAACCAGTCACGGAGTCTATCGCAACTTAATTCTACTTCCACTCGGGAATGGGTAGCTATTTTAAAATCCTTGCATGTCACGAATGCTCCAACTTCATCGGCAGACAAGTGTAACACCTCACAATGAAACCAGCAATGTCCCTCTTCATACCTGGCCACCAATACTGATGGTGTAGATCACGATACATCTTGATGATGCCAGGATAACTGCCCAAACTAAGGAGTAAAAGTCCCTCATGAACTCCTCACAAATATCTTCTGGAACCACTACACACCCCTAGAAATGCAAGATTTCATCCTCGCTATGGTCCATCTAGGAAATGGATCCTCTCCTGACACACTCTCCCATATGACTAAACCTTCAGATTCTGATAGCTACCTCATTCGAACTCGATCAAGAAGTGTATAGGTAACAAATACATAAGATAGAAATTTCTAACCCTATCTATCATGCACCTCCAAATGCATCTCAAAGAATATGGCCCTAAGTAACCACTCACTGCTGGCCTTCTGAACAGCCTGTATCTGAGTCCCTCTGCTTAGCACATCAGCCACTGTGTTGCCATTCCTAGGCATGTAGGAAAGCACAATGTCAAATGACTGAAAGAACTCAACCCACCTTCACTGCCTCAAATTCAGATCATGCTGAGTGAAGATGTACTTGAGAAACTTTTGGTCTGTGAAAACCAAAAAGTAATCTCCCAGAAGATAATGTCTCCAACAACGTACGATAGGAACAATATCTGCCAAGTCTATATCGTTTGTTGGGTAATTTCTCTCATGTGGCATAAACTGCCGAGACCCGTATGCAACGACTCCATCTCCCTGTATAAGCATAGCTCCCATACCTATACCTAACGCATCATATAAAATAGTATAGCTGTTGGCCGGCTCTGGTAATACTAGTATCAGTGTTCAAGTCAACCTCCCATTCAACTCATGAAAGGATGACTCACATGAATATGACCATGAGATCCTCAAACCCTTCTTATTCAGACATTTCAACGGAGCTACTATGTGTGAGAAGCCCCGTATGAAGCATCTGTAGTATTCATCCAGCCCAAGAAAACTCCACACCTCAATGTTGTTCTTCGGCTGCTCATAGGAAGCTACTGCTCTCACTTTCTCTGGGTCTACTAATACTCATGATTCTGAGATAACATGTCCCAGGAAATGAATATGATCAATCCAAAAGTGGCATTTTGAGAGCACAACATAAAACTAATTCTCTCTCAGTTTACTCAAAATGATCTCAAGATGGGTATCAAGGTCATGTCGAATGTGATAGTACACCAAGATATCATCCACGAATACCACGAAGAAAGAATCCACGTATGAATGGAAAACTCAGATCATCAGTTCCATGAAAACTATCGGTGCGTTCGCGAGACCAAACGACATAACCATATACTCATATTGACCATTCCTGATCGAAAATAAAGTAAGAGGTATATCTGATGGTCTAACGTGAAATTGATGGTAACCTGATCTCATTTCAATATTCCTGAACACCCAAGATCCCCAAAGCTTATCAAAGTGATCATCAATCCTCAATAAAGGATATCTGTTCTGGAGATTCAACTACTTCAACTTTCGATTTTCCACACAATTCCTGAGGGTACGTTCTACCTTCTTCGCAAACAGGACAGGCGAAACCCAAGAAGAAGTACTGGGTCAGATGAAACCCTTTTCCTGCAACTCCTCCAACTACTTCTTGAGCTATTGTAACTCAGTTGTAGCCATCCTATAAAGATGAAAGGACACATGTGACGCTCCTGGCTCAACCTCAGTAGAAAATTCCACCTCACGATCCGTAGGCAAACCTAAAAAGTCCTCTGGAAAGACATCTCTAAAACAATCCACCACTAGAGGAAAGTCTAACTGTGAAGTCCCCTGGCCATCCAGATACAGACTAGGAATCTGAGTTGTAACTCTTCTCAACCCATTATGCTCTGGATACACTCTTCTCACCAGGACATCCCACTCGCCCTTATGAAGAAACAATATACCCTCTGGTGATATGAAACTCACCTTGCCAATAACAGTCGATGACTACCTGGAATGGAACTAACCAGACCATCCCAAGAGTGACATCATATCCTATCATCTCTAGGACATAGAGGTTCCATAAGAATTGACACCCACCAACCTCTAGAGGTCACTCCTTACATCGACGTACATTCTCCATTATCATCCCCAATGGAGTGTCTAGTGTCAAGATATCTATAGAAGAAAATATATAGAGTCCAAGGCTCTCCATAACATCAACAGATATAAAGCTATGGGAATCCCCTGTATCAAAAAGAGATGAAGATAATACTGAGGAAACTAAGATCGTACCACGAACTATGGTGGGTCCAGGATCCTGCTCTTGCTGGGTCTGCTCGACATCAAAATTATGGCCTGCACTGTGGCCCTGTGACCCTACCTGACCACTCTGATCTGATCCGTCCTGTTGTCCCTAAAAATCGGGTGACTGGCTACCTCGACCATAACCTCCACCACGGCCCGAACGACCATAAGAACTCCAGTTCCCATACTGGTGAGAAACTGGTTGCACTGATCATGAAAGTGGGGTCATAGAAAAACCCTGGTCACCTACTGCTGAAAATAAGAACTGACAAAAGCACTGAAGATGGACCATCTTCCCGCAAGATCATCACTCCACTGGGTCTCTCAGGCAACGATGCCTCGTATTCCTACTTCTCCCACATTGGTAGCACGCCACCTAACTACAAAAAGATGTATCCCTCCTACTCTGATCTCCTCATGAAGCCTCTATATGGCGCATCTTTCTATTAGTTGGGGGAATACTAACTCTGGATGCCAAATCGCCCAAGATCAAAGCTCTAGAATCCCTCAAATTATGCTCTGTGATCAGTACGTGGTTGACGATAGTGGATATCAAAGTCAACCTGAAGATGTTCACCTAAGATCGAATGTCATGCCTTAGACCATCATCAAACATCTATGAAAGGAAAAACTGATCACCTCATGGAATAGGTGTGAAATGATGCATCTCTGTGAAATGAGAGAAGTACTCTATAACAGAAAGAATACCCTACTCTCGGATCATGAACACTCCGGCTCGATCCTCACTTAATGTCTCCGAATATATGTAATCATAGAAGATGTACCGAAACTCATCCCAAGCCATATTCTTCAGGCAGCCTGCCTGTGAGATCATATCCCACCACCTCTTGGTGGAGTCTCAGAGCATATAGGTAGCAAGCTTAAACCTCTTCTATAGAGGTATCTTTAGATGCTAGAAAATTTTTAGTATGGCTTCTATCCATGACTCTGTAGATTGAGGTCCTCCATTTGCTGAGAATGTAGGAGGAGGATGCTGCTAGAAGACCCGCATAAAATCATCCATCGACGGACCAGGATTCAGCGCTCCCTGAAAGGTCTGCATTATCCTCAGAAAACCCTCCCTGAAATATGCATCAACACCTATGTCAAGTTCAATGGCTGGTGTCGAGGCTGGCACAAGTGAAGGATCTACAGGTAGTCCTTGATCAGCCATGTCTGATGTCAGATCACCATCTAGAAATTGCCGCACAACCAGAGGATGTCTCGGTGGCCTGACTCTTCAAGTTCATGCACACACCTTAGATAATGGTTATCAAGGACTGAAAAAAAAGGAGTATAAGAAGGGAACATGATAAAGAAATCATTCATGTTTTACAAAACATGACTACATGATTTGTACATTTCCTACATAGTGTGTTCCTTACTTTCATTTACATGGGCATACACTCCTGCTTAAATAGGTCATGTAACAACCCAAACACACGACGTCTTGCCCTAACACACGATGTTTACTTGAATCCTCTTTCTCTTACTGATTCCTTCCACACGGTCATGCCACACGGCTCTCCTAAGACAATACTGCATGACATATTCAAGATATACATGGCTTGTAATAGACAATCTTTACCTAGCCCATGTTTTCAGTGACACGGTCGGACACACGGCTCACACTACACATAGTGTTCAAGGTGGAAATGGTGTGTGTGGTAAAGGATAACACCGACCTGTGTTGTTGGTTACATGGACGGCTAAACAGATCACTCTATATGGAATGTTTCGGATGGACACGACGTGTACGAGAAGGGATAACACCGACCCGTGTTGTTCGTGACAAGGTCTGGTACCTAGGTCAGACTACACGACATGTTCAGCTGGTACACGACGTGTTCCAACAAGAGATTCCATATTTTGTGTCTCCGCACACACAGCCTATGACATGGTTAGTGACTACACAATGTGTATATAAAGTACATGGCGTGTACATAAGAAATACTATTTCTTCCCAAGTAGAAGAATACATGGCTTGTAGTCAACACTACACGATGTGTATTCTAGGTTTTTCTGGACAGTAAGCCTCAAAAACTACTCTGGAACCCAGAAAAACCCTAAAACGAGCATTGAAAGTGCCAAATTTCTATCCTTGAGGGCCCATACACCCCGAGAATCAAATCTTTTCATCATATACACATTACAATAAGTCAAAAAGAGAAATGATCCACCAAATTCTGGTCTATGAGGGCCCATAACACATCAAGAACAATGATTGGCATCCATTCAAGAAAAACATTACACAAAATAATACCCTTTAAAATAGCAGGTATTCTTATCATGGCATCTATCACAACAGCATGCATATTTTACACAACATCTATCACAACAACATGCAATTGCTAATGCATCCTAGATGACAAGGAAAGAATGAATGACATGTGATTTCAAGAAAGATCTTATTTGATTCATGAGATGGCATACCCTCATATCATTGGGTTGTGACAGAAATAGAACTTTAATAACATGAACAATAATAACCAAAAACATGTGAGTCACCCAAAAATGAAAATCAGATCAACCGTAACTTGCAAAACCAGATGAAATTATAATAAACAATGTATATTAGATTTTCCATATACACAAGTTGGATACTCTAGGGGAAAACATGTTACCAAGTACCTATTGCTTCCTATACCTACCTAAAGGCACCAAACAGTATGTCAAGAAAAAAACACAGTGATTCCATTTGAAACTGCCCGTTCTGTCCCATGATCATGATATTGTTTGCTTTGGGCCTAGCCCGCATGATTTTCTTTTTCCTTGGGCTCTTGCTCTCATGCACCCCCCAGGAAAATGCCTCATGATGGGAGAGGTATCCACAAAACCATATAAAGCGTTTCTTCATGCTCCTCCTCAACTTTGATACCACTATATAACATCCTGGTTCCGGAAGCCAACCAGAGGTGCCCCGTACTCGGCTGGTCACATGGCCTCAAGTGCATTTACCTGAAATCCAGAGTCTGCCGAATAGTAGTGAGGCCCTTGGATGTGATAGTGTGGAAACTATGACCTCATTGGCGGAGTACATAGTGGAAGTAAATAAATACATAAAAAACATATGTAGTAAATATCCAAAGACAGTAAACACTAGAAGACTAGAATAATAAACAACTGGAGCAAATATATATACATAATTATGTATGATAAATTTGTCTAGAAAAACAGCCATACAAGTTGCAATGCTGGAAATTCAAACAGGGATAAACTAATGTACAAAAGAAAAAGATAAACAGATCCACAACATCGCAAGCCTATGCTTGGTCCCAAGCTCTCCAGCTCCACCGCAAGTCATGTACCTAAATTAGAAGGGTGCTTTCCCTTATCTATACATGCAACAATATAATCTGTTTGGTCCCAAAAGCATGACCCAAATAGGGTATGAGATTGAATCCCAGTAGAAAACCCCCAAAAGATATGTACATAACAGTATGTGAATATATGGTAGGTAAAGTATAGAAAAACAGTAAACAGGAAATTACTCAGCAGTAATCAATCCATAGTTTCAACATCAAGCAACAAGTAATAAAACATCTAAGAAAAAACAGGTAACCCTTGGGGATGTACTCACATCCCTCCCCTCCTTTCCTACCTAACAAGTACAACCCACCCTCTGGGCAGTACACTCGGCCTAACCCATGTTGTTCTATATGCAAAGACTCTCTATGGAATCACTCACAGTTAATTACCCTTGTAGTCTAAGGTAGTGATTAACTCTTTGAGGAAGCACTCACAGTGAATTCCCCTTATTGTCGCAAGATCAAGGAATCTCTGAAGAAGCTCGTTCGGTCAATTCCCCTTATATCCTAGGTCATTCGTAGACTCTCTGAGGAAGCACTCACTGTCAATTACCCTTATAGTCTAAAGCAATCAAGGAAATTTAGAGTAAAACAAAGGTTCACTGAAGAAGCTCAAATGGTCAATTCCCCTTATTGTCTATAGTTCTCAAAGGCTCTCTAAGGAAGATCACTCAGTCAATTCCCCTTATAGTCTGAAGTTCTCAAGGACTCTTTGAGGAAGCTCACCCGGTCAATTACCCTTATAGTCTATTACACTAGGTTATCATGGCCCTGTCTAGGTCAACAAGCATAGAAGTGTAATATGGAAAAATAAACCTACAGAACTACTAGGCTAAACAGTCTACAACATTACAAGCATGTAAGAATAAAAACTATCCATCTTATAGCAAAATGCATGGAAAAAAGGCAAGGCAACCAAACTAGCTAAATAGGCCCAAACGGTCATAAATAGAACATTCAAGGGAAAAAATCCAAAGCATTGAAATCATCCCTATTAATATCCAAATTAACTCTACGCAAGCATACAAGCATGTAAGGAAAACAACAGGGGTAAAACGGTAGACACACAATACCCCATTCAATGGTATTGGTGCAATTTGCACATAATACTCAAATACTTTGAATAGAAAGGCACAAACCACCTACCTCAGGGTTAGATGATCGGTTTATGTGAACCAAAAAGCTTGAATATCTTCAAAATTATATAGATCTTAGGAAACATCTATAACTTTCAACCCAAGATAACACACAAAAGAAGAGAAATCATGAAACGAAGCACAAGAATAAGAGAGAACTGACTGATGTGATTCCAATGCAACCAGCGGTGTTTGATTCAGAGGACGAATGGAGGCTCGGGGGATCATTGAAGATACACAGCCATTCAAACTCTCTTGGATGAATGAGATCTAGAAGATGTGTGTTATGTCCATCAGACGCAACCTTTGTGTGTTTTATGAAAAGAAATACACGACATGTTATTTTGGAGTATAGGTTGTGTACTTTCAATTTCTATACTCCACTTTAGGTGGCCTCCATGTCACCCCCACATAGCCCTGTGCATGGATGCTACACTACCAGCACACTGCTACCCGTAGTAACCGAGTACATCGTCTGTACTTGTGAAGTACAAGGTGTGTACTTTGAAAATTCCCAAAAACTCTTCTTTTCTCAAAAAATCCAGAAAAAGGAAAAATATACCTGAAGAAAAGATCCGGGTTTTTAAATCTATTCCCACTATCTCTAAAACCATGGGTATATGTTAATGACATGGTTAAGTGGACCTATACCCATGGCTTCCAAGACTGTGGGTATAGCTCGAGGCTATACCTGCGCCTCAATTACCCATAGTTCCTTGAAACTAAGTGTATAGACTATAACAACAATTTCAATGGTTATACCAACAGTTTCAAACTGTGGGTATAGGTAAATATTTCATTAGTGTTAATATGATAACACATTTTTAGAATAAAATAAAAGAACCTAAAATATATAAATATTATTACTTATCAATAAATATTTCTTCTATTTTTTCAATAACGACATAAACAATCTACCGATACAAATAGATATATATTCAACTGAAATTATGTCATATAGATAATTCTAAAATACATTTAGAACCTATTTAGATTTATATCAAGTTATTAATTGGGTTTTCCCCTTTTTAGTCAACTTGTGATCTTAAGAATCTTCCATAATGGTTATATTGGTCTATTGACGCCACTTGTGGTATTCCATTCTATATAAATGTTTTATATATTCTAATTATACTTGTCACATATATCTTTATTATAATAATTCTCACATTACCCTATTGAACATTTTTCAACATGGATCATTGAAAGCACAACTGATTGTCGCCTATTAACCATTCAAAGTTCATATGCTCTGCTAATGTGTATAGCAGCACTTTGGTCGAATCCTCGTAAATGATACTTTTTTAATAGTCGAATGTTTTTTGGTTGATTGTATTTTGATTAGGGGGGGTTTGTTTGCAGATCATACGAAATTATTGATTGAATAATATTTATTTAACAAATTGAAAAATATTGGGGTGAGTTCATTATTAGGGAGTTAAGCTTGTGATTTCCTTGAGCTTTTCTTTATATTCCATTTAAATTAACACCCACTTTACAAGATAACGCTGACTGGAATTCTTAAGTGTTAAGGATTTAATCCAAGTGTTAACTTTACTTAGGGTTCTAATCTCAATTAGAGTTTGTTTTTGGTAGTGTATTTATGGTTCCAATAATCCATATAAACCACACATTAAACAAATAAAGTCATTAATCCATGACATTTTATGTCCAACATACAAAATGTTAAATTAAAGAATACTCATCAAGAAAAAGATTTCAATCAGTTAACATCTATAAATAATGGCTAACCTCAATTGGATATTTACTCATCCATTGAAATAATATGTAATTTGGTTATAATTATTTTGATGATAAATTAAGAAGATAAGAAAAATAAATGGATAAGAATAGATTGGTGCGTCAAACACACACACAAACGATGATGATAAAAAATGAACATTAGATTGAAGGAGAAAGGTAAATAAGGGAAGGGGATTCACCAGTATTAAAACTATTTTAAGAAAATTAATATTAAACTACAGAAGGTGGATGAGAATAATAGATATAGAAGAAGAAACATTCATTAAAATATAATTACAAAACATAAACACTTACACGATTACAAACGAAGAATAACACAAAAGAATATGAAAGAAAGTAAGGGGTAATGGGTTTTAAATTAAAAAAATGAGTATGAAAGATCATCCCAAGCCTTTTTTAGAGCCTTGGTAGTTCCAAACTATCCCCCTTTTCTCTGAATTTCCATCTCCTCTGAAAGACAGGAGGGGGTGAATTTATAGCTCAAGAAAGTAGACTGTTTGCATTCCAACTCCCTCTCTCCACTTGTCCCAAAAATTTAGACATGCAGACAATAGAATCCTGAGATATCTCCTTCTTAAATGTTTTATATAATAATGTTTTTCGACTACTATAAAAATATGAAGGCATTTGGACACACTGAACCAAAGTTATGGATGTTTGATTAATCAATATTAATATGTCCTTTTCAATCCATACGTTTTTAATGGACTAAATGTGAACAGATTGTTTGATATAAAGATTCCTTCAAATCCTAATGGTTTCTTCAATGAAGTCGTCCACCTATGTTTCCTCTATCACACAGCAATGTATCATATTGATTTCATGATTATATAATGAGAAAAGGCCAATTTTGTTTTGCTGATTTCATTTCTCAGACAGAATGGTGGGATGGATTTAAAATCTTCATTTAGGCCCATTTTATTTATATTAGGGCCATGAAATTTTTATAGAAGGCCTCTTATGTAGTACCACAAACATTAGTGGAGAAGAAAGGAATTGGTACTTCCTGATTGAGCACAGAAATTAAATATTCATTGCTAGTCCAGTTTCTTCACAGATTCGGTAGACCTTCTTGTGTGGTCCTTATGGGCAATCAAATGGCAGAATTGGCCCATGATACCTTCTAATGAAATGTTTTATATTGAATAACGAAACATAAAAACCGGAACCACACCATTTGGATCAGTATTATGAGAGTTATAGTTAAAATAGTAAACTGAATCAATTGGGATACTTCTAAAAATGCTCCAAAATTATACATAGTATTGAAACATTAATATTTCCCACAAATTGTGCACATTTCATATTAAATCAGTAAAGGGAATATATAATAAGTCATGAAAATATTTATAATATCAATCATATCTCCCCCTTAATCCAACACAAAATTCAACAGATAATAGACACCTTTAAATTCAAGGGGATAAGGGTACCGCTTGAATCCTCGAATGAATTATTTTGGATGTAAAAGCCCAAAATTATAGATCAAAAAAACCTTATTTTATAGAATATATATAATAAACACTATAATTATCATGCTCTAGATTTAGAAATTCTTTTAATTGATATCCTCTACTATATTGTAGACAATGTTTTACCGTGCACCAATACAGTATTAAAATTATTATTCAAAATTTGAATTATCCTCTATAAAATTGAATGGGGAATAAATATAATTAACTATATTATGAAAATATATATTTTAAAAATATTTTTTATTAACAGCTGACTATAAATATAATATTAATCATTTAAAATAAAATAAAATGTTTTTTTGAAAAATTGTAATTTCTAATGGACAGTTTGATCACCCCTTGGGAAAATAATATAAAAATGATTTTTATCCAATTTATAAATAATAATTATTAAAATGAACATGTATTTTGACTTTATAATATAAAAATTATCATATGGTGATTTTTTGGGACTTTTCAAAGCACTTTTATTTTTTGATTAAACTGAAAAATGATGAAATTTAATTGAAAACACCCTCTTTATATAAACATTTATACGGTTGAATAATATTTAGTTTTAGTTTCAAAGTAATTTTTTTTAATTTAATATAAATTAATTCATTTTTTTATTTTTTTTATTTTTCTAATGTATTTTCAATATAAAATAATTTCAAATTGATTATCAATTTCTCTTCAAAAAACCATCTTTGTTGGCTTGTCTGTGAGATTAATTTTAAATTAAAATTTCCTAATATATGAAACAATTTTGGATAAATGGACTCTATATATGATATAATATTAATTTATAATGTCTATAAAGGTATCCATAATTTTTTTACCAATAGTAACAGTGAAAACAGTACAAATCAATTACCATAGTAACAAAAATTTGGTTTACTATGGGATTATACATTGAAGAAAATGGTTAAACTAACATAAAAATTATTAAAACACCCATTCTATTGAAATATATTGACCCATATGACCTTATTATCATTTTATTTGTGTTTGTGGGATAATGTTCCATGATTGTGACCCAAATAATATGTTCTTTAAAGAAGATGTTAAAAATAAACCTTTATCCCTTTTAAAATCAAAAAAACATTGCGATGGGGAAAAATAACACAGGATCGATTATAGATGTTATTTTAAAATATAAATTACTAATTTTAGTAATAATTTATCTTCAATTTTTAGAGAATAAATAATTATTTATAATTCCAATGAAATTCCAAAACAATATTTTTTTAGTTAATAATAAAATAAAATAAATCATACTTAATATATTCAATGTGAAGTAACTTGAATGAATTTTTTTGTTAATTTAGTATATAGATTAATATATCATGTTATAATGCTTTGAAAAATATATCTTAATATTCCTCACATTATATATATTTTAATGTTCAATGTAAATGAATAATGTCAAAATTGGAATTAATTTAATTTAATGATAAATTATATTTTATTAAATGATTTTAAATTAAAAACAATTATATATTTATCCAAAATAATTTTAAATGATAATTCATATCAACTATTTTCAATTAATGGGGCCTTTTTTATTTTATAATAAATATATTGACCCCTAAGTAATAAAAATCGTGGTTAATACAACTAACATTTAAGCACTATTTTTTCACATTACATGTGAGTGTGTTAAAATTAAATTTTCAAAAAACTTTTTATTTTTATTTTTTAATAATAGATATTGTATAAATAATTTTGATTTATAAATTATCTTATAATTTTCACTATAATGTTTCCTTAATGGATATATTACCTTAGTTTCAATCCCAATTATCATAGTGCAAATCCAAGGTTTAAAAAATACAGAAACATCAATGTTATGGAAATAAATGTTTTAAAAAAGGGTTTTAATGTGTTTTGGATGTTTTTATAGACCATATAATTTTCCAACCCTTTATGTATAATCTTTTTATAAACTTGAGGTATTATGGACCTCCCAATAGTGAATACTTTTGTGTATTTAAACAAATACCACTCCTCTAAATCTATAAAAATCCACTCAATCTTCTCACATCATTTCACCAAAAACTTAACTTTATTAAAAAGAATACTTCAAAATATACATTCAAAATTCATTACACTAATTCTAGAAGCCTATGTTTGGTTGAAATTCATCCTACTAAGGATTTAGTGAAAACCTAAGGACAACACCTGAAGAAGAGGTAAGGTTCATTATAAATCATTTTCATTTTATTTCATTATAGAACTCCATAATTGTTTAATTAAACATGGTCATATAATAATAATAGTATCTTATCTACACTAAGATTATTTTTATAATAATTTACTAACGTAAAAACATTTGTACAAACCACCTTATGAACTAATGTAATTCACTCATTCATTGATTTCTTTCAGTCTTACGAAAGATGATGGATCTAAAATATATGTGTGATATTTATAACAAAATTATAACCTTAATATTTTTATATCATATATAAATTATTACATTATATTCTTTTGGAAACCTGATAATGTCTCTTGTGTGTCCAGTACACTAACACCTCATGGAGTGATGTGATTTTTTTCACTATTGCATTACATAGAAGTTCATAAGGAATAATATTAATGATTAGATGTGAGGTGAAAGATATAATAATCATATTCAATATGTATTGTTAAATATATAAACATTAAATATCATTTTAGTTTGTTAGAATTAAATATGATAATATCGTTTATGTACTTGTGGACTACCTCCTTCACGAAGCAATGTGATTTCTTTTTCCTCATCACCCAACATATATTATATATAAACATATGTATATTTAAAGAAATAAAATGGTATTTATGATATCATGATCAATATTAAAATTTAATATATTAAATACCTATCTATAATGATCTTTAAAAAGGAAACCTTACTCATGTTTACATATGAACTACTGTCTCTATGATCACAACATAATTAATTTATGAAAAAAATCATTTATGATTGTTCAAAAAAGTGTAATTGATAAAAACTATGTGTGTTATTTCATTATTATTATTATTCTAATAATAAAACTATATAATATTTACTATAATAATAACATTCATAAAAAACATGTAAGAGAAAAAGGAAAATATCAACTGAGACAATGAAACTAGTGAATAATTATTAAAAAAAGGAAGATAAGATGAAATAATACAACCTTATATGATATTATAAATATTATAATATTTATGGAATTATTTTTTATCATTTTTAAAACTTATAAATATGTGTTCTATTTACTTATAAACAGTATGAAATGTGGGGTATGGGATTTTGTATCAATTTACATTTCATTGATTCTTCTTTGATGTTATGCACCAATTAACATTTATGTGGTTTATATATGGCCTTATTGACATGAAATATCACAAGTAACCCATGCATATTTGTATTTTATTTCCCAGATTGAATAAATTCATCCTAGAGTATTTAACATGAAAATTACTACTTGGTAAAAGTTAATGTACAGTATCAATTACATTTCTAATTATTTATGTTCATTTAAAACAATCAATTCCATGTAAGAATTTTTAACTATAAATTAAAATTCTATTAAATATATATTATTATAAATTAGATATTACTATATCCTAAACACTAATCCATTTTCACATAAAAATATTAATTTTATATTTCTTCAATTAATTGTTGAAATTTTGATAAATATGTATCTTATACCTAATAAAAGAATTTGATCATAAGGATGATATTTTTGCAGTGCAATAAATTATTATATATATTAAAAATGAATTTTATATTAATGAAATGGGTTGGGGGACCTTTATATAAATATCCATGATGTATATGTAGTATCATATGATGAAATTATATTCCTAAACCATATGCATTTATAACAATTAGTTTTAAATTGTCTTCTGAAATGACTTCATTATAGAGATAATGTTTTAAAACCAAATAAGTTTTTAACAAATATATTTAAACCATTTTTTGAATGGTCTTGATGATAAATATATCATTTTCTTGGGTAGCATGATGTTTTAAAATTAATCATTTCCTTCATTTAGAATTAATTTGTTCTTATACATTATATTTTAAAATTGATATTATATATGGATGAATATCATTCATAACTTATTGATTAAATGGAAATATTTTTCAGTTATATACCTTTCATATTCACTATACCTTTTCATGTTATTATGTGGTATGTGAGTGTAGTTATTTAATTTTCCATATTGATTATGAAAATGGATTTAGGATATATTTTCCTTTAATTAAAAATTAAGGATAATTTTATGTCGTCCTTATTTTTTTGATTTATTAGTAATTCATGAAGTGTATCGTGTTGTCCTGACTTGAGTGTCACAAGTTGGTTCCCTAATACAATTATCCAAAATACCAAAAGTGGGCTTCCCCATATGTTTGAGACTTATGAGTAGTATCAAGGGTAAAATATAGATTACATGGGGAGATTGTACCCTGTTTTTAAAAGAAGTACAACATCAAAATTAATTAACAATACAAAGATTCATAAAAAATAACTTGAATGATTTTATAACCTATGAATTTATGTCTCGCATGATGAACCAAAATTGAAAAAATATAAAAAATATAGTAGTATATATTTCATTCCATATATGTTACAAGTTTCGGATTCAAAATTGAAAAATAAAGTTAATAAAAACTACCAAGAATGTACTAAAATCATGTGGGGTTCCCTTATCTATGCTCCACCCCAACTTATCCATTTAACATAGGTGACATTCCATTATCTTGTCCTATAAACATGATGTCCATTTGGGTACCAATTGGGCTACCCATGCGGGGTTTGAGTATATCGTAGTAGCCCACCGCCAACATCATCTAAAACAATATAGTGTCAAAAATACTGTATACAGTTGTATAAATAATAAATTAAAATCAATAAAAAAAATTACATATTCAATTATGTTTTATTCAACCATAAAAATGAATAGGTTAATGATAACAACCATACATGAATTACCTTATTCATCACATGCTGCAGTTTAAAATATCAACCTAGAATATCACATAGAGAATAAAAACTAATCATATCACAAAGGTAACAAAAATAAAATATAACAAGGGATTTCATTATCCATTTACATTCAATTCATAGCATAACCCCTTGGAACTAAAATTTGATTCTAATTTCATGGGTGTAAAACATCATTTCTAACATAATGTTGGTATTTGGAGCATGATTCCCTATCCTACAACTCATGGGTATTTTGAGTGTCATCCCCTATCTCAAACAATAATATTAATATTGAAACATTTGGGACTATAACATCAGGGGTAACACCCCATGGGTATTTAGATAATCAGTCCTTGCCTGCCATCCCATTTATCAATCAATCTCATGTATCAAATATATCAAACATATCAAAATTAACATGTTTAATCATCATGAACCATGTTATCAACATTTTAAATCATGATATTCCATTTCAATTATCCTTTCAATCATGTTTTAATTCATTAATCAGTTCGAATAATATGATAAATTATTTATTAAAAATCATAATTTATTTAAATTGAAAAGAAAGCATTTAATGTTAATCAAAACATACCACATTTCAAGATTTTATACAGTTACATATCCCATTATGTAACCAATTATTTAATCCCATTAATTGATCTACATCATAATTAATATATATTGTCAATTTCATAATAAGATCATTCCGATAATAAAATAACCTGTTAATTAATACAATTAAAGCTATATTGACATTAGTTGACGTTTATATTTAAAAATTACATGAAACAAATATAATCAATAATATTAGATATTCAATTTTGACCACCTATATTATAATCATTGACAATCATTCTCCAAACCAAACATCCCAATAATGAATTATAACAATTAATAACCCTAAAAAATGAAATCTATAACTTAAACATAGATTCAATATATAATTGACTTACAAAAATCATTACATATATCTAATCTATACCCAACCAAAACTCAACTCTCCTCTTCATTAGGAATGAGATACTGGAGACATTGGAAGTCAAACGGGAAGATATTTCTTACTAGGGGAGGTTTAAATTCATTCAGTGGAACTGTAAATCATCATGAATGGTGTTCAGAAGACCTAGTAATCCATCTATGAGATAAAAAAAGTAGTATTGAGTTTAGGTATGACTTGGCTGATTATGGATTAATACCAAAGGGTGTAGGATTATTTTATGATTTTTGGGGGGATTAAAATCTAGCACCATAATTTTGTTAGTGGTGCACAATTTCCCAAAAACATGTGTCTTAATAGTTGGCATCCACTTAGGAAAAAATAGTTCAATAAAATGTGACCTAAGTGTGAACTCCTCCTATGTCTGGGGTTGCATGGTTTTATAAGTAATGGAAAAATTTTTGGGAAAACCTTGTGCCATCATTCTAAAACCCAAAAACACTAAAAAATAACTAATTACGCAGAATGATCCCCAATTTAAAACCAAAATAGGATACACTAAAAACAAGGAAAATAGTACTTATAAATAAGCTCAAGACATATCTTGAAAATTTCAAGATTCTTAACATCTCCCTGCCTTATCATAGATCATCATCAAGATTTATCCCCAACCATCTCTAAGACTATGAAGTGAAAAAAATATGGCCATTATGCCCATATATCTGTATTCTCTCTAATGATTCCCCCTAAACACATCCATTATTCCACAAAACATGGAAAATATCCACATCCTTTCCCAAAAACACATTCACACTAATATCTAAGACGTGTAACAAATCCTCCTCAAAGGATGCATCAATCTCTTGCTCAACATCATCCACATCAATCACATGAGAATGGTTATAGTTATATCGTCAAATCTGGGATATATGAAAAACATAGTACATTGCAATATACCTCTGGGGAAGAGCTCTACCATATGGAACCAGCTGGATTATCTTCACTACCACATTTATTCCAAGAAACTGGTGCTCTAGGTTTCCCTATCTCTAAATCCTATCGGCACCCACTCTTGGAGACATCTTAAGGAACATATTATCACCCATTATAGACTCATGGAATCACCAACATCTATCATTATATGATAATTTATTAATATGAGTGATATACATACATGTCCAAATCATCTAAACCTTCTTTGACTTATCCTTTCTGAGACTTGGTCTTATTAGATTTAACTCACTGACCTCTATCCAGTAAAGAGGTGATCTTAACGGCCTACTATAAAGAGCCTCAATTGGGACCATTTGAATAATTTCTTAATAAACATTGTTATAAGAAAACTAATAAATGTAGAGGTGATTCTCCCAAGAACCACCAATCTAAGACACACCCCTAAATCATGTCCTCCAATACCTATATAATAAATTAAAAGTTTCCATCTATATGAGGGTGGATAGTCATGCTTAGAGACAACTAATGTACAATGTTCCTTTTTCATGCCTTTCCAGAAACGCAATTTATAGTGTGTGTCACAGTCTAAAACGTTGGTCCAAGTAACCCCACATAGATGGATTATATTTCAAATATACAAGTCTCCCAATTGATCCACAAAGAATTTATCCCATTTCTGGATGAAATTAGATACATTCATTAGTCGGTTAGTACCCACACAAATAGTTTCATACATTAGAGGTGTCCTCAAGAGACCCAACACAAAGGCTATGGTGACATTTTTCCACTTACAACCTAGAATGGGAAAAAAACAATGGTAAAACACCATTTTGTTGATTCTCTTCGTTATTTAATTGATAGTTTGGAATCATGTCATGATCCATGAAATTTCCATTTTCATGAATTTCCACCAAGATTTCTCTAATTGGTCCTAATAAATTTTTGTCAAACTCGGATGCATAACCCACTCCCAGGAATGAATTTCATTAATTAGCTCTTCACACATACATGTGAAAAAGAAACATGTTCCCAAACATAATGATCTCATCCTCATATATAGTATAATTAGGAGGTGACTCCCCGCCTTTAAGGCTTTCCCTTTGGGCCAAACAGTTTGTATCCTCATATTTCCTCTCCCATGTCTAGATAAAAACTGTTGATTAAACTAATACTAATACGAGGGTCATATCTTCCTAACCCTCCTGAACAACAACATGAATCTAATACAATAATCTCATTATCATTCATATTGAACTTGACTCCTGAACTACCTAAGTCCATGTATTCCTTCTCAAACCATCAACAACATGGTTTCTCTTCCTGGACATATATGTTATGTTAAAATTAAATGAAAATATATAATCAACCCATATATACTATTGGAGATTCTAATATCATAGGTAAATTATTTACTTTAATATCTTGTTAATTATAACACACAATACATCTAACACTTAAAATAATAAACATATAAAGCCAACTCCAGATCATTCATTTGGTAAATCCATTCATACGGCCCCAATTACATGGACACATATGCCACAACTTGATCTTCATGTGCCAAATATTTTCCCATTAAAATCATATATGTGTCAAAAAAACATTGTTTACTTTTCAGTTTTCTTACATATGATCAATATTTGAGTGTTAGGAAAGATCTTATTTAACTCCCGAAAAGCATTTTCACATGAACCAAACCATTCAAACTTCACTAAATTTTTATTTAAGATATAATGTGGTTATTCTAAGTGGGAAAATTAATTTATTAACATTTAATAATATCATACTATTCCCAAAAAACTACGAATATCAAATACATTCATCAAATACTCCCAATAATCCAATACATGTACCTTCTACGGGACCATAGACAATCTTTCCTCTAAGATGATTTTACCTAGAAATGAGACCTAGTCGATCCAAAATTGGGAATCGATAGCCTAGAATATAAAGAATACTCACTCAGTATAATAAGGATGACGACAATATGTGGGGAATGATTTTAGAGTCATGGAGTACACCGAGATGTCACCCAAAAATACTACAAAAAATTAATCCATTTTTAAGTGGAAGATTATGTTAATTAAAAAAATAAACACTACTATAAGGTTTTTCATCCCAAATGATATCATGATGAACTTATAAAGGAAATACATAGACCTGAAAATCATATGCGGTATATCGGATGTTCAAAATCTGAACTGATGATATTTGGAACTAATGTCAATATTTAAAAAAAATATCCAATCACCTGTTCAAAGATATCATCAATATTAAAAGTAGGATAATTGTTTTCCAAATATTTTGGGGGAAATTAATCAAATCAATAGATAAGTTTAAATAATTTTCATCCTTCTTATAAAAAAACTATAGAACCCCAAGGATACATAATAAGATGGATAATACCTATATCAATTAATACATCTAGTGGAATCTTATGATATTAAATCACAATTACATCCATTATATATGGTAATATAAAATTTGGGTTAGCCATTGGCATGTGCTTAATAGTAAATTTGATATCTCTATCATGTGGAATCCCATAGAATTATTCTGGAAACATGTCACGGTACCATCCCACTATGGGTGGAAAGAAATAATGTTTTACACCCGAATCGTCATGAAGAAAACTAGAAAAATAGGTGGTGAGGTCTCCCATTTTTTACAGAATTGGACCTACATAACCCCCATGGATATCCCACTCTACTAGATGAATTTAACTATTACAAACTAGAGATGTTAATATAACTCTCTCACGGTAAAAATAAATGTTAGATCGGTATGCTACAAACCAATCCATGCTGATGATCAGGTTAAAATATAATATTTCATGAATGTAGATATTTCAAATGAAATACTATTCCCTAACATTGATAAAATACCCCCATGAACAAATAGATGTCTCTTAATTATTCACTTAATGGTGTGTCAATCATAACAACCTCAATTAGAAACTCCATATTCAGACCCAACTCACTCACAGGTTGGGAATATATAATTTAATAAGAGGCAGCAATATAAAATAATCCATTGTAAAGTGAATAAGGTACAAGAATAATACCTATAAATGTCTATTTTCTGACTTCACTACCCACAAGTGTAGGATGAACTGTATGAGACTATCTTTCACATCTTCTCTATGATGTAATCTGAGTCCCCTAAGATACACAATAATATAAATTTGGGTTCTATTTTCTATAATCACCTCATCCACTTCCTTGATTGGAATAGATATTAAATCTCCAACTATTATACTATCATGAATTGGAAGACCACCATTAGGATGTTAAATATTCATGGCTCCTCTATCATTACCAATAAATCTTATGTTCCACTAGAACCACTATAGTAGTGACGTTCCTTTATAATATTGGAAGTCTAATGTTTTTTGTGGTAAATTCCAATGAATGATACCATGCATACATCACTAATGGTTTGACACTCTCATAAAATACATAGTAACTAATCCTTCCCCCTGAAAACTCAACTTTCCACTACTCTATTCAACATTTATACAGTGAAACTTCATACCCATAGATGTAGAACCTCATGTTCATATATTAGAAACCACATGTCCCCAACTAAAATCCTCTTTCATGTTTCCATTGTATTTGAAACACTGATCCACTACATTGGTAAACTTATTTTACTGAGATATGTTAACCTAGATAATAATATCATATTTATACCCATCCAAAAAACATAATTCCATAGTTTTTCCATCCCTATCAATCATTGGAGTAAAGTGCAACAAGTCGGTAGAGAAACCAATATAGTCCATTACTAAAATACTCCACTACGTCAGCCTCATAAACACTTCTCCCATCATATATCCCAGTGTCTCTAGATAATCATTTTATAGAAACTTCTACTAGAAGTCCTTCTATATCAATTTCTCTAGCTTATTGTTCTGAGACCGAATATAAAACAATATATTCACTGATCCTCTCATATATATAATCTTTCATACTGACTCATTTCATAGAAGGATTATCTATGTTGTCAATAATCATCTAAATAGACTCAATCTAAAACTCAACAACATCAAGTCCACCATCTTTATTGAATGTCTAAGGGTGATGCTACAGAAACATATGTGTCAAGTCATCCAATATTTTTTGATCCTACCTTGGATATTTATAGATAAATTTCAATAATCATTCAATGTTATCATGAGTCTTCTCTTTGGATTCCTCACCTTGAACTACCTGACCCAAATGTTCCTATGTTAGAGGATTATTTCCACATATATCCTCGTGGAATCCTCTTAATAAGTATCATCATAGAGGTATATCTCTACAATTCCAGATTCATGTCTTAGGACATACAACATAAAATTATTATCATATTTTTGGGAAGACATATTAATATTTTTCAAGTCATTCCTCATAACTAGCCACATGGTCCAAATTGTGTTGTTATCACTACCCACATCCATCTCACACATGGTTCTTCCTTAATGATGGGTAGAAACATTCTAATTAATGCAGTTTCACATTAGACACCATTTCTCAACATTTTTCTTCATTTTATAATTTTATATTCATATTATGAACCTTATTCAAAAAATGACAATATAATTAAAAAACAAATATAAAAACCAAATCAACCCAAAACATGATTTTTTATTTGTGCTGAAAATGACGTTTCACATAATACATCATGAGTGCCTAGAATGATTCATTCATACCAAAGGCTCATGAAATACTGGGCCACAATTCATCAAAAAAAAATATCATGAACAATAATCAGTTCAAAAAATAAGTGAATCACACAATGATAAATAACATCCAATTGTGACAAAACACATAATTAAAAACAATCCCCCCAGGGTACTTGTCTTTATCCCCCCTCACTTGGGTTAGATACTCCCATACACAAGATCATAACCAAGCCCCAAATAACCCTAATCCTACATCAACATATACAGAATATTATAATAGAATAAATGAAATGAAATACCTCTTTGATACCACATTGTGACGTCCTAGCCTATGTTCCACACATCAGTTCGATGAGACAGTTGGCCAAATGACCTCAAGAAAGCCTCCCCTCAAACCAAATGTTTCAAACTTATTTTGAGGGTCTAATATATATTCCATGTTGAGATTACACCCTCTTTATCAATGCGAAAAAAATTAATGTAACAATACATATGCAATAGTCTAAACTAATAACTACAATAAAACTATATCAATGAAAAATTTGTATAACATGATGAATTAAAAAAAGAATAAATATCAAACTATAGCTATAGATATTTCATTCCATATATGTCTCATGTTCCAAATAAAAAACACAACCATGAATATAATAAAAACTCCCATGTGGATCCCGACATAATGACTTGTTCCCTCATCCATGATATATCCCGACATATCCATCTAACATTGGGATCATTCTCTTATATTGTCCTTTAAAATGATGAATTTTCGGGTACTAATCAAGAATCCCGAGTAAGGTATGAGTCAAAATCATTGGGCCACCACCAACGGTGTCAAAACAATATTCTGTTATAAAAATTGTAAGCAGTTATGTAAATAATAATGAACTATCAAAAAATTAAATAGTCTATATATTCTATTAATTATTAACCACATAAATCCCAGTGTTCATGATGACATCAATACCATCAATACCTACATTGTCCCATTCAATAGTTTGAACTACCCCTATGGGATATCACATTTAGAATAAAAATTCACTATATCACATAGATGAAAAAATTCATTATAATACTGATTTTCATTATTCGTTTCATTCATAACATGACCACCTGTAACTATATTCCAAAGAAAATTTCATGGGCTTATATCATCTGGATATAAACCCCATGGGAATTTGGGGCCTCAGTCCCTATCCCACAGTACATGGTTGTTTAGATCATTAGTATGTGTCCCATAAAATCATATTCCAAATTATGTATTTGGGCCCAGAACATATTTTCTAGAAAACTATGGGTATATGAATAATCATCACTTTTTCCCACACCACACTTCTCAATCAATAACATATATCATATATATTTGATAGATATCATATTTATCAAGGTTAATAATTATTAATAATCATATAATCATTTCACCCCATGTTATACCAATACAATTATCAATTAAAAATTATTCAACACATTAATCAAATAGAATAATATGAAAAATTCAACATTAAATCATTTATCAACATTTATTAAAATATACCATCAACCATTTATGTTTAATCCAACCAACCCTTAATTTCAATTATCAATCAATTCTACATCTCTTCAATTAATAAATTAGAGAAATAAATTAATTGTATAACCTATGAATCCTAATATCTCATCAATATCATAATAAAAATTCAATAAATTAATTAATCCATTTGTATATAAAATTTTACATAAGATTTACAAACATAAACATTTCTATTTTCCAATTTCATACACAGAATATAATGAAGAGTATGGTATTTTCAATTTTTACCACCTACCACAAGATCTTTTATGTGCATTCTCAAAACTATAAAATCCAAAAATTAATGAGGAATGTTCAATTTCACAATTAATTATGGAATCTATGACCCAAAAAAATACCCAAGAATAAATAGATTTGTATATATAATAACATAGATCAAAAAAATTCAAAAGGATTATAAAACATTAAACTTCTTCAATAAGAAGATACGAGAGAGAGTTGAAATCACGTAAGAATATATTTCTTACTATGATACGTGATGAATCTTCAATTAAGTCTTCAAATTATAACGAATGGTTTTTTAAAGGCCTATAAATATTTATAGGATCATCAAAAACAAAATAATTAGTTTAGGAATGAGTGGGGTGACTATGGATTCATGTTAGGGATTTTGGAATTTTTTTTATAATTTTTATACGGAATAAAATCTATTGTATATGGTTTCATATGTGTGGTAGACAGTTTTTCCATGTTGTGTGCCTTAACCATGAGAATCCATATAGGGCGCATAGTCTCTCTTATGAGGGTTCATAGTTTGGAAAATTCTATTTGAAACATGGATACCCCCTATATCTACTTTTTCATGGTTTTTTGGGTAATGGGTGCATGGTTTGGGAGAATCATGTTTCAACCATCCACTACACAGACCCCTCAATTAATCTCTAATTTAACCCAAAATATCTAAAAAATAAACCCAAACAATATATATTTAAAATAAGAAAAAAGAGTAGCTATATACATGATTAATAATTCTCTAAAAAATTTCAGAATCTTATATGTACTTTTCTGATATAATAGGATATTCTAAAAGTAATAGTTATATCCTTGAAAAAAATTATGTTATAAATTGTGTTTTCAAATGTATTGTAAGGATCATGAGTGTATTTAGTTTTCTAGGTATAATAAATTGATCATTCCTACATGATTTGATTCCTTATAACTTAATCCAATTTTATAATTCTATCACCACCCTTGAGCTACTGGGGTCAGGGTCACTACATTTGGTATTAAAGGAAGTCTAGTAAAAACAATGTGAGTCATATTTTGAAAAAAATAGAATATTGAGCATAACTATATGATAGAATTTGTGGATATTTATAGAATAACATTCTAAATTTTTTGGAAATATTTTTTTGTTTTTCCTAGAAATTCATCCTTCTCAGGATACTACAAGTCGACCAAATTCTAGAATATAGGTTCTCGTGGTAATAACTCCGAAAAGGGTAAATTAGGACTAACCCGATTTTCATATGATATATGAAATCAATATGTATTGTAATTATTTTTTGTAACTCTTGGAGTAAATGATTATAATAAATGAAATTTTATATACAAACCATTATGATGGAATTCAAAATAAGTATAGGCACAATGGTACTATATTTATGATTATGAGACAATCTACGGATTAATTTTTCAAATTCTGTTATATACATCAATAGTTTTTTAGATTATTCATTATATTTCATAATACTATGAATTAATATACTTTATTAAATTATATAGAAATGGTTCATCGATGAAAGAAGGGTAACAGTACTGGTGGAAAATATAGATAGTTCCCTATTGAGGAATCAATACAAATCCTATTAGAAATGAGAAAATAATAGATATATTGTGGAAGAATAAACATGTTATGAAAAATAAACATTCATGGATGGGGAAAACAATCCCAAAAATTGATTATATAATTTTGTATCTCATTATGAAATTGAATCTCTAACCATTTAGTAGTACTAATAGTCCATTAGATGTTTATAAATAGATTAAGTCTCCCGAGAGGATATTTAAATAATTTTTATGTATTAAAAAGGAAATTTTTAAAATCTCATTGTATTGTATCAATGGAAATTATGGTAAATGGTGTTTGTTAATATATAATTATAGTAAGTAAGAATAAATATAACTCATGGAATTTGATGCCTTTGACTAGATATTGATCATCAAAAATATACCTCGCAATCATCAAATTGGAATGAATATAACGTTCATCAGCTTAGTAAAAAAGGAATAAGAAAGTGTTTTTGACTATGTGGAATAAATTACAAGGTTATGTTTATATTTGGAAAATTAAATACATAACAATAAATAACATATTGATTATTGATTTTATGGGAAAAATCTAAGTCATCAAAGGGAAATATTATCAAAATATTTTTCAACATATAATGAAATGGATTTCTATCCTATAAATATTGACAAATAATTATCTATTTTGTATAAATTTTATGGTAATATAAAAAATAATAAGAATGGAGATAAAAAAAATTAATTTGGGGAAGATAATGATTTATTTTAAATCATTTTACAAAAGAGAAGAGAAACACCAAGATACTTGTTTGAAAGGAATAGAAGTTTATTACATGGTTTGAAAAAAATCCCCCACAGGTTGTGATTTTACGATATGTAATGTAATTTAAATTTGTTAATGATAAAAATATAAGGATATGGGGAACTATGAAAATTTATTTCCCAGTGTCAAGAGAATATACCTTAGAAGAAGATATGGAATAATGATTGAGGTTATGTTATTGTTACAACCGAAGTAGAATGATTAATGTGGTTCTGTTTTGGATCAATGTAATAGGATGTAAAAGTATTTTATTGATTATATTCTCATTAAAAGAATTATTAAATCAATATATATTTTTCTGAAGTACGTATTAATTAATAATTCAAAAACATATATGGAACAGTACTAATGACCAAGACAAGTGATTATGCTGACATTTAAACTTCTGAAAAAACACATAATTGTGGGAAATGAATCCCTTAATATGTTCTTGATGGTATTAAAATGTTTTTCGTGTAAGGTGAATATTATTGATATTTTAATTTTTATAGTACTGACTACCTTAGAACCAATTAGTGATTTTATTAATATGTTGTTTAACTATCATTGATGGAGTTAACAGTATATGTGTATTTATATAATATATCAGATATCCATATTATATTAATGGAATAAGTAATAATTGATGTTATCGATAAGGTTTTATGCTAATATATGTTATTAACACATTTTAAAATAATACATTATAAATGTATTCACATTTTTTGTGTGTAATTCTTAAGAGATATTATATTCTCTTTATGGGATTAATGTTATGTCCATTTTTGAAATTCAGTGACATTATTTCTAATAAATTAGATCACGATCATTTGGAAGGGTCATAATATTATCCATTTATATAATGGGGTATGTTGAATATTTTATAATTTTAAAAATATTAATGTATTACATAACCACGGGATGATTTATGAATATTGGATAACTTGTGCTAACCATATTTGATTAGGAAAATAGTTTGAGAGTGATGGAAATATTTTTCACTCTTTTAGGGGTATTATGATTCATTAAAATCGTATATTTGTGGTGTAAGAATTAATTTTTTTCCTTTTATATTAATTTCTTGGAGTAAGGGATGAATTGGAAATTGTTCAAGGCACAACCAAAACATTATATTATGCATATGAAAAAGAAATGTATCAAGTAATTCCATTGACATATTTTCATATATAGTAAATTAATTTTTCAATACAAGGTAAATGATATTGAAATTTTTTTTCTATTATTATATTTTTGATGATATCAAAAACAATTTTCACTGTTTTTAATGGATTTTTGGTTTTAAACTTCCTTCTAACCCTGTTATCTATCGCTCTCCATTAGTATTTTCATGTTAGTTTTCAATTCTATTTCTATGTTTTCACATCCCTCATATGTTCTTATTTTTATAAATCTAGTGTGTTTTTCATATAACATGTATGTGCATCCCTTTATCTATTATTAATCATATTTTTTAATAATTCTTTTTATGATGTTGGTTTTCTATAGAATAATTTTTAAACATCAAACCCTTGATTATTGAGATAATTTTTTATGAGGATGAAATTTAATCATGATGAGGAGAATTTAACACCCTAAAAATATAAAATATAATAAATTTATTTTATAAAATATATTACACTCAATAATTAGTTAATATTATATAGCATGTAACTATGAGTATCATTGATAGACTTTCTTATACAAAAGACAGAGTATTGTTGAACATCAATATACTCTTTATATTATTATTAAATATGAGAGTTAAAACATAAGCTTTGCAATAAAGTGTATGAATATAATTTAGTATATTATGATATTACAATTTTTACAGAAATTTATTTATTAAATATATATGATAAATATAATAAGAATCATTTAATTGAATAATAAATATTTTCAGAAAAAATGTATTTTATCTAAAGGGAGGTTTAGTCAGAGATTAAAATCATAAAATAAAATTAATTTTTAAGAATATTGAAATATTAATTGAAAAAAATGACTTTGTTTTTGAAAATATATCAAAATTATCACAAGTTGAATTTTTGGGATTTTTTAAAGGTCCATTTTTAAATAGATAGTTAAAAAATAGTTAATTTTAATTGTAAACAGTCATTACCTTCAAATAAAGTATAATGTTATATTATATTTTTAAAAGGGTTTAAATTAGAGTTAATTCAATTTATATCAACAAATATAATTTTATGACATTTTAGTTTTTTTATTGAATTAAGATATTGAAAAAGTGTAAACATTTAAACAATTTATTTTTAAAAAACCACTTTTCTCATCATGTTTATAAGATAAATTTTAAAATAAAAAATTTCAACATATATAAATTAAATTCTGAAAAAATAATTCTTTATTTGTAATAATCATAATTTATAAATTACAATAAGGTCAATGAAATTTTTTACCAAATTGAATAGTGAAAGCAGAAAAAATTTAATTGTTGCGGCTAAGGTGAAATTAAAATTACCTAGCATTAAATAGTGAAATAAGGGGTTGAAATGAACTAATAATTTGTCGAAAACAAATTGGCTGGACATATATCCACCATAATGACAATATAATATATTTGAATGAGTTTTTGGGATACCTTCTAATGAAATTGACCTGTATAATATGTTATGTAAATAAAAAGATAAAAAGGATGTTTTATACCTTTTAATATATATAAAGGTTTTAGATAAGGGGAAAATAACATAAGATTAGTTATAAATGTTATTACAAGACTAAATTATATTTTTTTATCATAATAAGTCTTCTTTAGTTTTTATAGATGAAATAATTACATGAAATTCATAAGAAATTCCTACATAATAAGTATTTAGTAAAAAGTAAAACGAAATAAATGATACTGAAATTCTTAAAAGTGAATTAAATTGATTGAATTGTTTTAATATTTTCTTATTTTGAATGTACCATTTACAATTAGTTTAAAAAATATATATTCTAATTCCAAAATTCATTTATATTTTTAAACTAAATATAAATGAATAAGATAAAAATTGGCATTAATGAAATTTTAGGGTATTTTTTTAAATGATAATAAATCAATTAAAATCCTATATTCTAAAAATTTATATTTTAATGATTTTAAATTTCAACTAGATTTTATCTATACACCCATTTTTCTTTATGATTAATATTTTTACCTCTAAAAGTAAAAAAACTCAGTTAGCTTAGTTAATGTTAACTTAGTGTTTTTCGTATTACATGCTATTGTGTAAATAATAATTTCCTAAAAATTGATTTTTTAATATAAATAAATATTAAATATATAAACTATTTTTAAAAAAACTGTCAAACTAGGATATGTTTAATTTATACATAAATGATAAATTACCTAGGTTAGAAAACTAGTTACCATAGTGAAACAAAATGATAAAAGTAGTGAAACATAAAATTTATGGAAACAAATTTAAAAAAAATATTTTATTATTTGGTGGTGGTATTCCATGACTATATGATCCCCTGCCTTTTATTTATCAATTATAGAAATAATTTAGGTTATATTTACCTCCTAGTAGTGAAAACTTTTGGTATTTTAAAAAAATCCACATATCCTCAAAAATAAAAGGGGAATCAATCATATCACTTATTTATAACTTCAATATCATTTGGGATGGATAAAAGCATTCAAAATAAATTCCCAATAAACCTCACATAATTATAGAATCCCTATTTTTTATGAAATCCAACCAAGGAAGGATTTATCAAAAAACCTATATAGAATACCTGGAGAATATGTAATGTTCTTCATTGGGTGTTTTGATTTTATTTCATTCCCACCCTACATAAAATATTAATGAATAAATTTTTTATAATAAAAAAAGTATCATACATATTATTGGATTTTTTTATAATAAGGAAATTTCTTACAAACACCGCGAATTCGATCAAATGGTTTACAAAATCATTAATTGTGTGTATGGAAGACTATTGCCTCATTAGCTGATGTTATTTGTTCATCCATTTCCATGTTTCACAATTGAATATCATGATAGATATAAAGTATATTTATTATATTTATTACATAATTTTAACTATTGAGTCTTTATATTATATACATGTTATTAATTTCCAATATGTTGGAGACACGATAACGTCTCTCTTATGTACTATAGACTACCTCCTCACAAAGCATTGTGTTTCCTCTTTTACTAAATCATTAAATAGAAGGTGATAATTACAAATTTTTATAATTATATTTGATATTAATAAAATATTCGTTATTTTAATATATCATTGATCATTATTTAATATAATATATAATTTTAGTTTTTACATGTAATGATGATAACATTGTTCATGTATTTTTTGATTACCATCATAATAAGAACGGTGACTCTCTTTTCTTCACCACACCACATGAATTATATATGTTTATATTTAAACATTTATTTCAGTAAATATGATATCATGATCATTCTCTAATGGAAATATATTACCAAATTATTTTTAAAAATGATCTTTCAAAATTTGAAATGTTACTTATGTATACGTTTGACCTATCAGGACCATGAATATATAATACATAATTTCTAAAAAATAGTAATCATGAATGGTCATAAAATTATCATTTATTTATAAATATGAGTACCATGTGAATAATACAATTATTTATATGGCTAAATTATATAATATGTGAAGGAACTAGATCATTTATGAAAAAACATGAACATAAAAACAAGGAAAACCAAACCCAAAACAATAAAAATAATGATAAATTTTAACGAAAGGGTGTTTAGTGGATATTAAATTATCAAATATGATTTTATAAATATTAATTTGGTTATGGTATAAGTTAATAATGGGTATTGAACAAATATAAATTATTTTAAGGCACATAGAATCCTATATAATAATGAATTAATTGAATTTTTTCCCAATTTTCATTTCGTTGATATGGATATGTTATTATACACCAATTCTATTTTAGATGTTGCATATATTTCACCATTGATATGTATTGTTATGATTAACTCATACTTTAGGGGATTTTATGTATTACTTTGAATCAATTCACCCACAATGGTTGGAATTGATAATTATTAATTAATAAAATTTATTATATATACTCTCATTCTTTTATTATTGTTAAATTTGTCTAGAAAAAATTACATCCTTATAGTAATTTTTCATTATTCATAAATTTATCTTCATTATACATATTTTTTTATTGGATACTATTTTTTAAAAAACCTTATAACATTTTTAGATATGGTTTTTACTTTTATAATTATTTTATTAACTAGATAAATACTTATATATCTATATCCCTTATTCAACATGAGTATTTGATGATAAGGCACCTTGATCATAAATTCAATCAGTAATTTTATATTTGAGGACTTTTTTACAAGAAATAAAAGGGTTTGGGATAATTTAATGAAATCCCATCTATGAGTTAGTAGTCTCATTAGAAGAAATCAGTTAGCCAAACCCAAGGTGTTTTTAACCAGTAGTTGTAACATATATTTTGAAAGGTATTGACGGTAATTATATAGTTAGAAAAAACAAATCATTTTATAACCAAAATTTTCAATGTAATTTTGAATTTTATCGATGCTAAAGGTATCATGGTCATCAAACATTACAAAATATAATTAAGCCTTAACTTCATATAGAATTTAGTTATTATTATCCATAATATTTCAATAATAATATTTTATCTAAATGCATTTAATTATTAGTTAATTGAATAAATTTAATATGTTTTTAGTTATTCACCAAGAAATAATAATTTTGACTTATAATATTATTATTTTTATGTGTTTTATGTTATTTACCATTCTGAATTGATTATGATTACTGATTTATGATATCTTCCGTAGTACATTACCCTTTATGATCATTGGATATATAAATAATTTTTTCTCCTCTCTAAGGAATCCGTGAGATGTTCTATGTTATATATATATATTGTAATATTCTAGAATTATTAGTTATATTCTCAAAAAAATGTAGTAATTCGAATTTTTAAATGAATTATGGGAATCATTTGTGTATATTATTTTACAAAGAAAACTAAATTGATCACTTCATTGGGATATGACTCCATATTTGAAATGAAAATATAATAATTTAGGAAACTTTTATGGGATACTAGGGTTCAGCTCACTATAGTTGATTTATACAAAAGACGAGACATTTGTTTTCATATTTTCTCTAAATATTTTCCACTATTATATTTATCAAGGGATTTCTTACACAACATTCCAATTAGATGAACTATTAATAACATTCAATGATATTTTTATTCCTATTATAAATAGAAAAAATAGAAAATTATTTTCTGTTAAATTTAATGTCATCATTGAAAAATGCAATAGATTTTGAAACACAGTCATGATTTCATTCTATATGTGTTTAATATTATTTTTATATTGGTTCCATGAGATTCTTCACATTCATGTGTGAGGGACTAAACTCCTGAGTACTTTTTTCCTAAATTTATTCCAGATATATTTTTCCTTTGATTCCTCCTCCACTATAGGGATATTTCCCTTGAATTAACATTTTTCTCATCGGATGAATTTTGAATCCACCTAGAATTTAATCAATTCTACACATTCCGAAAACCATAAAAGATACCTCAACCATTTTCTATTGTAGTGAGGTTATCTTCCCGTGTAAATAGTTTTTTCTCACATAAAGATAAAATTAACCAATTTTAATCTTGATTTTTTTATTCTTTCCTAGATTGATAATGTGAGCATAGCATAGTTCATTCGTGCTGCATCATTCAGTCAATTACTTATTCATCCTCTAAAACTATGAACTTTTTTTCAAAATTAACAAGATATCATCTAGTATATAGTCTCTAATTATTTTCTGTTGGAGGTGATAACCTCTTTTAGATTACTGTATTCCTTCTATGATTTATTTTAGATATAATATCATGATAAAAATTCAATAATTATAATATATGAAATAGATTCTATTAAAAACATACTACATTTTATCATTTAACAGTTCAGTTGTAGTTGAATCTAGAGTTATTATTCTTATAAATCTAAGACCTTGGACTCCTAGAAACATATACGTTGTGTTTCACAGTGTCCCATTATATTGACATTTCACCAGTAATTTTTACAAGAAGTTTTACTTCTAAATTTCCAAAATTACATTGAGTTATTTTCATATATTTGAATATTATACATCTTACTTGTAGTTTTAATAATATAATAAATTTTTCCTTAGCTTATAAACACTAATATAGAGATAAAATCCACATTATCCATTACCTTGTATATATTTACCATTCCATAAATCATCATAATCTTTATGTATTTTTAATTTAGCATGGATTCTATCTCAATAATTCAAGTATTATTTTAATTTCATGATTTTTCCCACTTTAATAAGCATTTTATGAAAGATAACACATTGTTTAAACTCAATTTACATAACCATATTTTTAATAATCAAATTTCAAATATTTTTAATCCAGATCACACTTTTTATTTATTTAATGACCCATATTATTTATGTCACCATTTTGTTCCACCAATTATCATTAAGTCCTATTATTCTCTATAAATAAAATTTTTCTAACAGAACATTCTATTTTCTATATAATATCCCAATAATCTGCCATTTAGTGTAAGGATTGGATCTCCTATTGATGTGAAAACACACTATCATATAACTATTATAAATACACCATTAAAATTTCCTCATTATAAAATTAACCATTATTTGAAATTGGTTCATCATAACCACTGAAACCTGTAATGATCCTATTTACATCAGATATTTTATCGATGGGATCCGTGAATGATATTCCCTTAGTGATATTTTATTCTTCATAATGTATCTCAATAATAATATTTTTTTCTCCAATAGTGTAATTTATCATTTCAATCAATTTTTCTTCATCAACTATTATAATAAAATCTATCACATTTTACATATGAACTAGTTTTCTTTCCAAAACTGATTTTAAATCTAAATTATAGGATATAAATGAATTTCCCAAATCAATATTAGTATTTTAAGTACAATTTTACCAATATCCCTAAATTTTTTTGATGTATTATTCTATTTAATTTTCTTATATTTTTTATTTCACATTCTAAAATTTCATTAGAATGAATTATTCACTGTTTTTGTTAACTAGATACTCACAAATTTTTTTTAACCATAATTTTTTACAATAAACTATTATCCACAACTTAAATAGATGGAGGGGATATATAAATTAAATCTATTTTATTTATTAAAACATATTAAATTTAATTACAAAATATTTTAAATGTCATAGTATCATAGTCTTATTCATTGTTCTTTTTCAATTAGACTTCTTTATAAATATACTTCACATCTTCTATTCAACTAGAATGTAAAAGACTAATTATTTAATTACTGAATCCCTCCAGGTATGTTCTATAAATAAATAGAGGATTTATCTTAGAATCCATGAGAATAAATAAAAACACTTCTTCAAAAGATAAACACTGTGTACAATTGATTACGCTTTGATACAACTATTTACAACCATAGAAACCCATATTGGGAGGTCATTTAATTAGAATGATTTTCAAATTAAAGATTTTTATTATTCCATTTAACTATATTTTAAGACATTATAATGAAGGTGGTATGAACTACATTCAACCTACAATATTTTAATGAAAAAAAAACTATAAGAAAGAATAATATATTTGAAATTAATGAAACAAAACAACTTAAAGATTTTATATTTTTTACTAAAATGGGATTAAAAAAGGGTGAACATATGCATGATTTTTTGATGTATCATAATCCAAAAAAATCATTTTTTCAATCAAAATAATGCTCCATCCAAAATCAATGAACTAGAAAACATTGTATTTACAAATTTTATGGTTTATACATTCCCCAAAAAGGGTAAACTACCTCCTGTTAAAATTTATTTTCTACTTTAATTAATGATCATCAATAATTTATATAATTTTATGTCTCTTGAAGTAATACGGATTATGATGGTCTATATATTTTCACCAAGGGACTCTATATGAATCATAACTCTTGTTTTGATGTTCTATTTCCCTTATTTTTAATTGTTTCCCTTTTCTTTAATAGAAGACATTATCTCCTAAATGAAGGAGTTATAATTTTTCCTTAAAAAAGGAATTCCCCTCTATGGCCATTTCAAACCCTCGACACAAGGAAACCCCCCCTCCCCACGAAGGGGTCACTCCGATGAGAGCCCCTGCCAGGAAGGAGCTGTTGCCAACCGAGATGGAAGAGCATTCCTGAGGGAAACAGCCCGAGCAGCAATGGTCTGTCAAAGCAGTTTGTCAGCATATTGGGTCGTGCCTCATTTTTCCTGACCAGATGAGACCGAGCGACCTGGAAAGACGGGTGGATCCTGGGGGAGAGGCTCGCCTCCAAAGTGAACTCCCAGGATTCGAACCCTGAACCACCCAAAGAACGATGTTTTTTTACCACTCATCTTCACCAATATTATTCCCATTATTCATCCAGGATAGATATAGTCAGGTTAGACTAATATCCTCCTTTACCTACTAAATTGATTAATGAAAACATAAATTGATTAGTTTAGTGATTTAATTGAATCACTTTTTACCATATAAACCTAATTACATAACAATTATTGTGATACCCAATATCATGTGATTTCAATGCGGTATTGTTGGATACTAACCAATTTTGTGTAACCTTGAGTGTGAGACCCAATTGTTTAATTAAGATATGTATCCTATGGTGAATGAAATCTTTGTCCTAATTTCCTTCCATTTTTAAGATTGCTATTCTGCTACATAACCTATATATATATATATCTTCCACATAGGCCTACCATAAAACTCCCTTTATTCACCCATCTCAATGAAACATTCCTACATGGTCCGCTATTTTTTTGATGGGTCCTCAGATTGACATCTATGAAACATGTATCATCTATCTATTTGACTTCATGTGGAACTCTTATAACACATTTGGATACCAACCTTGAATCTTGTATATAACTCATTAATATTTTATCCAATCATAAATATTAAAAATTGTCAACTATCACTAATTTCATGACTACTTTATTATTTATAAGCAATATTCAATAACATTACTATAAATAATTAGCCTTTATATTCATTCCCATAAGCAAAATAACCTACAGGGAACACCTAAATATAAAAAATATGATTGCGTTACTATCCAGACATGTGTGGGACACATGGATCCCTATAACATTTGTTCATGTGACTACTTCGTGAATCTCCTCCATCATAAAAATTAAGTAATGGGATATTATTAAATAACTCATCCATTACATTGATTCAAGCCTTCTACAAATATATCCTGAATTTCTAGTGTATCCTTATTCACATATTAAAAGTGAATGGCTCATGTGATTCATATATCCATATATGATAAGTGAAATAACATTGAACGATAATATTGATAATATTCTAATTTATTTAATGATAGAAATATTTCCTTTATTGTATTTATATATGTCACTTATCCAAAAATGGTTTATGTAGTCACAAGATGTTTATGTATATACTTAATTCTCTAGATCCTATTGGTCTTACATGATTTATCTAGATCCCTATTTTGTGATTCCTCTGAAATCACAAAGGTTATATAGATACATTACACAATTGTTTCATCCATTTTAGAATCCTTGCTCATATGATCCCTATGATTTTACATTATCACATTAATCTATTAATCTTACTTGATTTTACATTCCACTCATAGAGTTTATTCCATTATTTTTTTAAAATCATTGAAATGATAAGTTCATCACCAATATTCATCATGCTCACATTATCAGATCTTAATTAACCTACATGATCACACCATAATTAGATTACTAATTACTACTAGAATCCATTTCTCAATGACCATCCACATTCAAAAAAATTATAGATCTCTGAACATCCATTGTTCTCTTATTATATAATTATTCCCCTTTGGAAGGAAATATTTGATTTCACATCCCCTAAACATGATATTTATGTACATCAAGGTGTCATGTGTAACTTTGAATATAACCATAATTTTTTTTATTTAATACACAACCTTTATATATAAATTATTCAATGGAAAATATTGCAGACATAATTATGATTTTATGGTAGAAGAAAAATCGTTTAACAAATATATGTCTCAAGACCAACATTCTCCAAATATGGGTTCTATTATAAATATTATCACTAACTCATAATTAATTAATTGAAAAATAAGTGTTTAATGTTTATCAACAATGGACTAGTAAATATTTTATTTTCGTCCCCAATGAAATAATAATTTCCCCACTAATATCTTCTCTAACCATTAGAGACTTATCAATTCATCCTTTTATTTAAACTCAACCTTCTCAATAAATTCAAAATGGGATTTCTATAAGTTATATCCATATTCCATAAGTTATATTCCGATAACCCCTAAAAAATAATCTTCATTAAACATAATATCATTGAAATTTAGAAACAAGTGGTTGAGGAAAATCTCTTCTAAAACATGAATTCTATATTCAAATGGATTGTTCTCCAATTCCAAATACACCACAAAAAACAATATCACATTTCATCTATATTTGAATAAATGTATAAAATATTATTTAAAGAATCATGTATTATACACAATATGTGCTTGTGGATAATTTTTCCATAATATATTCACGCAACAGATTGATTTACTACAAGTTAAATTAACAGTTGGCATTGTCATAGCGATAAATCCTCTAAGACTATTAATGTATAACTCATTGTATGAACAATATTTTTTTTCCAAAAAAAACACCAGTGTTTTCAATGTTATAAACTTTGATAGATTGAATAAGAATAACATTATATTATTTTTAAATCATCACGTGACATCAATCACAATAAAAATAAATAATAAATGATTAATGAACTAGGTTCAAATTTGTGAAACAAAAAACATGAAAATCCAACTTATATGGTTCATTGTACCACTTTTTATACTTTATCATCAATTCATTATTGTAATAATTAATGAGATAACAAAAAATAATCTATTTTTATTATCACTAAATCTATCAAAATATCTTTATATTTGGACTAATACCTATTACTGATACAATTTTTTGAGCTGAATTACATTTTTGAATTACTCTTCTAAATGGGGAGACCGTATTCTTTTAATGTTATTAAGTATATAATGTCATCTATGTATCTGAAAAATATAAATCTCCTAGAGGAACATAATAAAAATAATATAAAATTAAATATTTGAAATAATAATTTATAGAATTATCAATTCCATTTTCGGACTTATTCCACTTTCATTATTCCCTGATAGAAATGGTTTAATATTCATTATGACTTGTAATCAATGTGTTATTCCTATATTGATTTGAAACCTCATTAGTTATAGACTATTACATTAACTAATTTCCTCCAAGTGTTGTCAACATGTAACATCTAGTATCATCCATGATGATCAGATTGGTAACATGAAACAACATATTGATTCATATTCTATATGAATGATTCATTTATTCTGATTATTCATGTAACATGTAAATCAATTAATAAAACTAACCTATTCCCTTTTATCATGGAAAACCCCATAGCTCATATATACCCTTTAATACTAAAAATATTAAATAAGAATTAGAGTCATTATATTTATGTGGTGATGGTTTTTTTTATATTCCAAAAATAAAGGATGATGGTTGTTAATTGTTCACTAACCCATTGTCTATATATTTTCTCAAATCCTTCACTATAGTACTTCATTTCACAAAACCACTTATAGAACTTTCTCATAAAAAAATTTCATTAAATCATTCAAAGATTTTGTTATGATTATTCAAAATTAAATTTGATGAATGTTGATATTTTTATTATGTTTCTATCCTCAGAGAATCCTATGAATACTTTTTACGACATAGTCACGATTTCATTCCACACGTGTTTAAACTAATTTTTCTATAAAGATTCCATGGGATTCTAATTGTTAATGTTCATGGGATTAAATCCATTCATAATCATATTATTTTTTTATTTATATATAGACCTATGTATAGTTATTTTTTATAAATTTCATGTATTATGATCATTCATTAATTAGTTATTTCATATTTGTATTCCTTATTTGAATATTAGGTAAATATTTAGAAAAACAGTTATTTCAATCTCAATTGGGTATTTATCAGTTATATGGTTCTATTTTAAATCTAAATTTATAAATTATTGAATTTAAATTTTAAAAAATGAACTCCATTGTTAAATTCATCATTTCAAAAAATTATTAGGTTGAATTTTTTATGCTTTTTTAAATGTATTATTTTCCAATGAATTTAGTAAAATACTAAAATCTATTAAAAAAATAATTTCATAATATTTATTATTATTTTTATATTGTATTTTTTAACGGTTTTGAAATTTATATATTTAATATTGATTAAAAACTAATTATAGTATTTTTAGTGAAATATATAAACGAATTTGGTTGTAAAACTCTTTTATAATCAAATTACAATTTTTTGGAGAAATTGTTTTTCATTTAATTTGGATGGAATAATTTAAAAAAAATAACACACTTATTGGAATTGAGTAATAAAAAACTCATTTTATATTTTCAATCACGAGGTATATTTTTAAAGAGTTTGATTTTACATTTTGTTATTATTAATACTCAACATTGTAAAATATTTATATAGTAAAGGAAAAATTATTAAATTATAGTTAAAAATAATGTGTTATGGAATAAAACATACTCAAAACATTTAATTTATTTCATTTCATGGTTATATTTCATTTTCAATCATACAAATTTCAAAAAATGATATATTTTTTCCTTTTGGATTCACTTTTTTCATTTCAATTAATTTTTTTAAATAAAAATACAAAATATAATAATTGTTATTTAAATTAAAATTATATGTAAAAATATTGAAAAAATAATGTATGGATGAATATTAATGTTTATATTGATAATAATGAAATTATTTTATATTGATAAATTATTTATAAATTATTTAGTTTTAAATTTCCTTGAATTCTTACCCATCACTCGCACGATGCATGTTAAAGTTATATTAAAATAATGTACATGGTTCTTGAGTTGGCCTCCTCCTCTTCTTGTTGCACACACACACTTTAGTGTTCTTGTTCTTCAAGGTATGCACACACAAGGTCACAGCCCTCGGCCTCTTCAAATGCACACACTTAAAGTGTGTTCTTCTTTGTTCAAATGCACAACCAAGACTACGGATTATTCAATTCTTACACACACACAAAGTGTGGTCTTCCACTTCACTTGGCACACACCACTTGGTGTTGTTCTTTGTGCACACACATGGCCTCGGGTCTTCCTTCACTTTAGCGCACACACACACAATGGTGTGGTCTCCTTTGTTTGCCCAAGGCTATGGCCTTTCTCCCCTTTTTGCACACACACTGCCCACGGCCCCTTCTTTGTTCTTGTTTGCACATACACCCAAAGGGTGTGTTCTTTCACTTCACACAAGGTATGGCCTCGGGTTCTCTTGCTTTGCACACCTACTGCCCGTAGGGCCTTCTTCTTTATGCACACACAAAATGTATGTCTCGGCCAAGGGGTGTTCAAGCCGAACTCCTACTCAAGTGAGGCACGCAAGGGGTGCAGCCCTCCTTCTCTTCACAGCCGCGCTAATTCCACTGGTCGTGGGTCGGGCAAGCCACAAGGCACGCGAGTGCAAGGCACAAGCAGCCGCGCAAACACCTCCTGCCGCGCAAGTCTGCGGCCAGAGAGGGATGCAACCTCGGGTGCGCAAGGATGCGGCCTCGGGTTCTTCCTGTCGCGCAAGGGAGTAGGCGCGCAGGGAACTCCTCTTCTTGTCGCGTAAAGATGTTGCGCGCAAGGGACTCGAGCCACGCAAGGTACTTGCGTGGGGCTTCCACTTCGCGAGGCAGAGGCTTCGCGGGACTTCTCTTCAAATTTTCAGCGCATCAGCAGCTTAATGAGAGCCTCGGCCTCTCTTTTTATAGGCAGAGAAACGCCTCGGATCATCCGCGTGAAATAACTTCAAACACCCGAGATCTCCGGATCTTTAAAAAATCTTTTCAAATCCTGTTTTTCATTCTCGGTTTGACGCGGGTTCTTCCTTTATTTTTCTCCTTCACGTGCATGCGATTTATAACGCATGCACGGCCTCTGTTGAAACCCAATCCATGCAAAACATGAACACCTCATGGCCTCGGCAACTCCGTTTGCCTCGGCTTACATCGAAAATCTTCATTTGTTGCATGCACATCCATTTTATAGCATGGCTGTGATCAGTGTGGCCAGACGAGCACGAGGGAGCCTTCGGCTTCGAAAATGGTGGCCGAAATCTTGTTTTTCATTCTCGGTTTGACGCGGGTTCTTCCTTTATTTTTCTCCTTCGCGTGCATGCGATTTATAACGCATGCACGGCCTCTGTTGAAACCCAATCCATGCAAAACATAAACACCTCATGGCCTCGGCAACTCCGTTTTCCTCGGCTTACATCGAAAATCTTCATTTGTTGCATGCACATCCATTTTATAGCATGGCTGTGTTCAGTGTGGCCAGACGAGCACGAGGGAGCCTTCGGCTTCGAAAATGGTGGTCGGGAACTCGAGATAGGTCGTCGGGAGTGCTCTGGTTCAGCGGCTGCTCACGGGTGGCTTCGGCTCGGGCTCGAGGAAGAGGACGAAGCCACGGCCGTCGGATCAGACGATGGAGATACATCGGACGGCCGCGATCTGGTTGGGTCGCGGCAGATTAGATGGGCGGCCGAGATCTGGCGCGCGATTGATCGTGTGGCCAGGATCGTTCCCGGGTGAAAATTCCGCGTCCCACATCGAAACGGGGCGCGGTTTTCACGCGGCTTATCAATATGCCGCTGCCGCTCAACTCCCAGTTGCACTTCTCCCTCCACGGTGCCGCCCCGCACCGTGTTCTCCCTGCGGGCGCGCTCTGCGCCCACTCTTTCTCCTGCGGGCGCGCTCCTAGCGCCCACCATGCTTCCTGCGGGCGCGCCACTGGCGCCCACTATGCACACTGCGCTCCTCCGGGCGTGCCCCTGGCGCCCACTCGGTTGTCTTGGGTGCGCCCCTGCCTCAAGGGATGTTGCCTTGGCCTGAGGGTTCCCCATGGGCGTGGTGACCTTGAGTCCCACATGTGCCTTGGGTGATGACCCTCGGCTGGCCTCCTTGGTGGCCTATTTTTTGCAACAAAAACACTAAGTCCTTTGTTAAACAAAGTGACCAAGTGTAACATGCCAAGTGCCACATCTTCATCTTCTTATCCATCCTCCCTTATTCATATCTTCTCTTCTTCTTAAGAATTCCTCCAATTCATCCTCAACATTTAATCTTCACTTAGGAGTGAAATTCAAAAGGTTCATCTTCATCAACCGAGCTCCTTAGTCAAATAGATTCTTCAACGTTCTTCATTGATCTAATCAGAGATCAAATTGGTTCTTCTTCAAATTCACATGCACTAAGTGATAGTGCATGGACTTCATTAATGCACATCATCCACTTAGTAGTTGTGGATGGAACTCCTTTCAACTCCTCATGCATTGTGAAGACAATGCATGGTCTTCTAATCATGTTGTGACTTTGTATCATCTTGATACAAGTTCTTAGAACTTAAAGATCAGTTCAGCAATCGTCAGATTTTACTAGAGAATGTTTCAACCACATCTCCTATGCCACTTAGTGAATCTCCTAAGTGACATGCCTCTTAGTATCATGGCCATTCTCCTTCACCACCATCACCATCACATCCTTTGATATTCACATCTTGACTCCTTGACATCCATTCATTCCAAGACAACTTCATGCCTCATTGACAACAAATGCAACACAATGCACAACTTCATGCCTCATTGACAACAAATGCAACACAATGCACTTCAGTTCTTAAGACTAAAAAACTAACATTGTATGGGTGAGTTAAAGTGTCCCATGATTTTTTATATTAATATAATATAATAGATATGTGTAATTTTTTATATTAGATGTATACTTCTATGTAAATAACTTTTATGTAAAAGTAATAGAATAGGTCAAGAAAGGCGTTAATGATATTATATAGAAAACCATTTTTTAATAAATGATTAATGTTTTATAAAAAATCTATATTTAGCCATTTTATTTTAAAATGGTTAGAAATATCATACATGATACATTTATGGTTTATATTTCCAATTATCCTAATACTATTGACCCAAAATAGTAAAAATTCATTGATATCATTGTAATTATTGAAAGGGTTAACTGGGGTTCTAATTAAAGAGAAAATGGTTAAAAATTAATCTAAACATTTCCAAAGATTAATATATTATATAATTTAGATATATAATAATAATTTAATTCAATTATATCATGTTGGTTCATTTTAAGCCTGAATTGTTTTTTATTAATTTCACTTTTTTAGAATTCCATGAATACCCCTTAACTCTTATATAACAAGGAAACTCCTCTTCTATTTTCATCCCATGTACTGATAACTCTCTGTTGTTAAATAAAAAACTAAATTCCATCATAATATAGATTAACAATGTTTATAAGTCCTTGTTTTTATATAATTCTTGCCTCAATGTGATTCATGTGTAAATAAATGTAGGTTGTTTTAAAAATAGATATAGATTCTATCGACTATTTTAGTTTTATATCTTATTCAACATCATTCGAATATTATTCAAAAATTATGAAATAAAAAATATATTATATTAAATATAATTCTATTTTTTTATGTTGATGTAATAATTAATATATATATCCCTCTTACATTTAATTTGAAATAAATTGATCATTCATGTGTACATAGGACTAACGCTTCCCAAACTAAGATAATTTTTTTTCCCTTACAACCTATTATGGATATATAAATCTTTTTTCATCGCAAAAATATTATTTACTTATAGGAAAATAATATATATATATATATTCATAGAGTATTTATAATTAATTAATGGTAATGTATCTTATTCTTTCTTACCATTCCATCCATTTAAAAATAATAATTCCATTTATGCGAATGTGGAAATTACAATCTCATAGAGCGATGTGATTTATTTTTCATGACAATTACTTATTGATTCTAGATATATGTATATTTAAATAAATAATATTATATTCATAAAATATTAATATATTTTGAATTATAAAAAACAATTATTTCATCCCATTATGTTATTTGAAAAATGGAAATGTTACTCATAGGTACATTTGACGTACAGTCTTTATGATTAAAAAAAGATGATTTTTACAAAACATATTTTTTTAATGGTTTTAAAATTAAATAAAATTAAAATTAATAATAATTTTATTTTTATGATTCTTTAAATGATTAAATAATTTACACATTGACCTTTCTCATCCTACTAATATCATTTTGGGCATATGAGCTCAATATCATCACTATATCAAATTTATACATAATTTATAATTTAATTAAATATAATATGTTAATAAATTAAAAAATATAATATAATATGGAAATTTATTACAAAAAAATAAATAATTAGTCATAAATTATATTTCATCAAGATAAAAAACCCTCAAGATTTATCAAACTAGATGTGAGGGACACATAACCATAAAAAACTTCATTTTAAATGTTTTTCAATTTTTTTCAAAACACTTTATTCCATGTTCATGTTCTCAAAAATATATTATAAATGTATTTATATGGTAACCAAGAAGTTATAATATAAATTTAATTTCTTTTTGTATACTAATATTAATTTTATAAAGGTGATTAATTTTGAAAATTTTATGTACATTGTTTTGACTTTATAAAAAATAGGGGATGAAATATAATATTATAATTTATATAGTGTAAAATAATTATCCCATCATTGAAACTATTATATTTTTTATTTTTATTTCATTATAATTATTTATGGTTTCTTAAAAAACATGGATTCACATAGCTTATACAATTATTTTTTTGAAAGATTTGCAGGATTTGCGGGATTTGTCGGATTTTCAGAATTTTGTTCCCACATTGAAAGTTGTGCCGCCTTATTTATTTTCTCCCTGAATTTTGAATTTTGAATGCCCCGTATATGGTGTTATTTTTTCGGTTCCCACTCTGCCCTCAAAATGGCTTTAATGAAATAGAAAAAAATAATTTAAAGGATATATCACTAACTGAAAATGTTTTCTTTATGGGTTAAAAAGTATTTTTCAATAATTTTGATGATAGAAATTCCATGTTATATGGGTTTTAGGAAAATAATTTCCCTGGGGAATTTTTTATAATCATATCTAATCATGATATAGATTACGATGATGGGTGAGCTGCATATAGCACTCTAATTCATTGGGAAATGAATATGTTCATTATAGAATCATATTACAATCCCACAAAATTAGTTATTCCACTCATAAGTGTTCACATGATAATTCTATGAATATGATGTCTCAATGAACCTATATGATTTTTTATGTCCTATAATTAGTTTTTATAGAAATAAAATGATATAAAAATGATAGATAATTATTAATTGTTTTAAAGTAAGTATTATTTATTTTTGTTGTAAAAGTTGTATTTTTATTAAACAAATTGGGATTTCCTGATTTCTATGAATCCATAATGATTATAATTATGTTACATAATTACTTAATTTAAATTGTTTTATGAAAATCAATGCCTCGTAAGATATATTTCAATTGTAAATAAAAAATTATTTGTGTTCCATGAAAGTCATGTTAATGGAAAAATCTATTTTATGAAATCATTTATTAAATGAACTATTATATATACATATATATATTTATTTCTTCCATTACTTGGTAATTTTTGGATATCATATGTTTTCAAATATTTTTTTAGGATTTATAGAGGAGAAGAAACAAAGATGATGTCATGTTGAAAAAAATAATTATCATTTTTATATAAATAGTGTTTTATTTCTATATTCAGATAGTGTTGAAAAAATGGATTATAATTGGAACCAAACTAAATTTAATATATATGTTTTTGTAGTATATTTATTACCAAAATCTATAAAAACAATACATGAAAATATCATCAAGAATAAAAAAATATAATTCATTTTTAAAAATGATATTATATATTGAATATGTGTTGGGTCATTATATTTTGAGGGAAAAAATAGTTGAGATAATTTTATATCATAAGAAATGAATGTAAATAGAATTAATAGATTATAATTTATGGCTTTCAGGATATCTATTTTAAATATTTTTGTGTTTATTAACATAAACTGTGACTATTCAAAATGGTTTTTAGTGAGTAAACTTGGAAGGTATATTATAATGACACCAAGATGATAATATACATAAAAATAAAAAAGAAGGAATGATTTTAATTAGAATAGCATATTTTTTTCATGTGATGTGTACGATAAAAAATATACCTATGATTGTAGAATCTGTGTGTGCGGGAGACCACATTCACCAAATATTAACAATTCAATTTAAGGGAATTTTATGAAACAACGTCCTCTAAGATTCAGTGGATTATATGAATCTGTGATTGCATAAGGATGGAGTATAGATATCAAGAAGATATTTTAATTCATGGGATTCATATATCCTCAAAATGTATCTCTTTCCATTAACAATTTCTTGTGTCAAATTCAATCAGTAATAGTTCTTAGTTATAATAATAGAGTAAGAGATGAGATTGATACCATTGAATGGGACACATTTATAGATATTTTCCTTGATATGTATGTTTATATTATGATGGAAAAAAACTTCATGTAATTTAGTTTTAAGGAATAATATTCGGTAGATAGGAATGATGAAAGCACCACCTAATGGTAATGATATACACCAAATTCTATCATATGAATTTCTATTAAAATTTATTGCTTATACACTAGAGTAAATCCATGATATTGAATGGTGTTGGATTCCAATGAATCTTACAGTTATGAGAGGCCTGTTTGATGTGACCAAATGGAAGAAATGGTGTTTTTCAACTATCATGTATTTCATTATAAAAACCGAAGGAATAAAAACATAATGAAGGAAATTGGGAATCAAAAATCATAGAAATATTATTGTAGAAAAATAATGGATCCATATTTTAATAAGTGTGGTAATAAGAAATCATGGTAATTATTATAAAATATTTAAAATGTTTTCTTGTGGAATGTTTGGAAATATGACATGTGTTTTTAAAGAAAAATGATCTGTAAAATATTGAGAAGACACATTTATGATGTTTAAATTGTAATGATATGGGCCATTATTTGATTTGTTGTCAAAATACAAGAATTTAGAATTGAAATTTTCATTGTTAAAAACAAAAATTTGTAGCTAAATACATTCCAACTACTTGGGTAGATATCAAAATATAATGACCCACCCATTCTCATTGGATTGAGAGTACAACGAGTCATTACTGGGCCTTAAGCGACATCCCAAAGACGTAACAGGCTGGAAATAAATGTCAAAGGGTTTCAAATATATGTTTGGGGATGATTTACCCTTTGAAAAATAACCCACAAACCAAACAATCATAACCAAACATTTAGTATATGATGCATGAACAATAGAATGACCACAAAAACAGCTTCATTTTGTCAAACCACATCAAGTACAAGACTATAGAAGACCAAACTAAGCATCAAGGTACATAGTAGATGAACAACTCAAGACTCTCAAAAGATACCACGACTCAGTGCTCCACAAGCTCTAAACTCCACAACATCTACCAAGCATCACCATGGGCCACTAGTAGTAAGATGTTTTACCTTTACCTATGTCCCAAAATACATAATCTTCAAAAGCACCAAAGTCCCAAATAAGGGGTGAGTATAAAACTCAGTATGTTTCCCCAATGACTTCCCTACTCACGCCACTATGATTGAAAGGTCAGAAACATTTATATAGAGAAGAGTTTATATAAAACATTTTATAAAAAGCACTTTATAACTAAATATAAACAAGTTTCCAAAACAATTCATAACCAAAGGCATTCCAAAATAAATTGAAACCAATTTTCCATCATATTCTTTTTCCAAAAAAATAATCCAACAAGATTTAGAACCACTTCACAAGATCCCTTTTTAGCACACCCATCCATTCCACAAACTGATGCAACCAACCATGCATGCTACCAAGAAGAAGGGGAAAACGTTAACCTTTATCCATCCCAAAAATGATGGTGGAGACTTCATACCCTTATCAATCCCAAATGAACATAAATGTTTGATGAGGGAGATCCCTAACCGTTATCCATCCCAACGCTTATGGGGGAGAACCCTAACCCTTATCCGTCCCGAATGAAATATGAATATTTGATGGGGGAGATCCCTAACCCTTATCCATACCCACACTGATGAGGGATACACCTAACCATTTTTAATCCCAAATTCAATATGAACACACACCACATCTTCCCATCAATCATTGAAAAACACCCTTTCAATAAAAACACATTTTTATTGAAAACCATTTCCATAAAAACCATTTCAATGCCAAACCGTTTCAATAAAACTCACATTATATTGAAAACAAACTCCATCAAAGCCATATCAATATCATAACATTTCAATAAAACACCCTTTTTATTGAAAACCCATTTTCATCAAATCGTTTACAATTTAAGAAAATCCATAATTTAAAATCAACATTTTAAATTCAAGAAGACAAATCACTTTGCCCAACAATTCACCAAGATTTCACAATTTCACTAAAACCATAAATCATCACTCAAAAAAGATTTATTCTTTTCTTTTCACAATACCGTCAACACCACACACTCAATTTGAAATCATTCCAATCATTTCAACTAAGTGTAGTCGAGAAATAAGCCCACTACCTTTAGAGTACTGATGGAAACCACAACGAATGAAGAATGCTCAAGAAAATCGGGTTGCTTCTTCATGAACCCGCCTTAGATCTCTTCTCCTAGAAATATCAAGACAAAATATCATCATATATGGAATTCACACACTTATAACTACCCATAAAGAGCGTAGATATAAGGAAATGAGAAAAGAGGAGAAGTAGATCTAGGTAGATCTAAGAAACCTATCACGAACGAAGAAGAAAAATCACATACCTCAAAAATCCAGCATCTATTCACCAAAAGAAGCCTTCAGATCACCGTCGTAATGATGGAAGAACCTTTTATGACCTTAGGAGAAGATAACCCCCAATTTAGTGCCACTCAAGAGGAAAAATGAACAAATTAGAGACAAAAACACTTGAGATCCACCTTTATTGGATTTCCTTTAAGTGGATGCTTGGTTTTCATAGACAGTTAGACAAACTGTGAGTTAACCGTGCATTAGACACTTCCTCTGAAGACACTCCATGCACAGTTTGGGTGTAGGGTTAGACAAATCGTGCACCACCTGTGTAGAAGATAATGCATCCAAGACCAACTTTGCACAGTTTTACTGCATGGTTTAGACAAACCATGCACCATCCGTGCGACTTCCCCTTTACCTCAAAACAACATTCATGTTCTCCAAACTCTCCCATTCATCACCCTTAACGTTATATCCATGAAAAATCATCAATAAATGGTTACATACCAGAAACTAGGGGTAATACATTCTCCCCACCATTGGACTTTCCATCCTTGGAAGGTAGAAAACCTTCACCCAACTGAAAGAGTTCCTTCCACTACTCTTTCATTTCCTTCTCACGTTCCCAAGTCTCTTCCTGAATCTGACCATTCTACCATAAAACCCATACTAGACCGATTATTTTTCCCCACAAGACTTTCCCTTTCCTATCCACAATCCATACCAAGATATGTATCAATGAAGCATCCAGCTCTAGGTCAATGTAATCCCATCAGATCAATGGTTAGGATCAGGCTGATACTTTTTCAACTAAGATACATGGAACATATTATTCACCGAACTAAACTGTGGTAGTATTTCCAACTGATATGCCACCTCTCCAACACGTTCAAGTATCTCTAAAGGGCCAATGTATCTAGGAGATAACTTACCCTGCATCCCGAAAAGAAGATTTCCAAGCCCTGTATAGATCATCAAGAAGATATGATCACCCACAAGGAACGAAAATGGTCTTCGACAGTGATCTACCTAATATTTCCGTAGACTCTGAGCCATCTCCATTTTCATACTAATCAACTGGATCTTATCTGTTGTTTCCTGGACATGGCTTGGTTTGACTAGTGATTTTTTACCAATTTCCACCCAGCATAGTGGAGAACTAAAAGGATACCCATTCAATGATTCAAATGGAGCCATGTGTATCGAGGCTTGATAGATATTATTGTATGAGAACTCCACTAAGGGTATATGCTCCTACAATGAGCCACCAAAATCCATTACACAATCCTGCAACATGTCTTCAAATGTTTGAATTGTCCGCTCGGATTGCCAATCCATCTACGAATGATACGCAGTGCTCATAGTCAACTGAGTCTGAGGGCTTGCTGTAATGATTTACCGAAATCAGATGTGAACCTCAGATCTCTATCTAAGACTATTGACACTGGTACACCATTCCTCTTTACCAATTCTCAGATATATATTTTTGAATGATTTTCCACCGTATGAGTTTCACAAATATAGATGAAATGGGATGACTTGGTTAGACGATCCATTATCACCCAAATGGAATCATGTTTCTAAACCGTACTTGGAAGACCTGTAACAAAATCCATTGCTATCTGATACCATTTCCACACTGGGATAGGTAAAGATTATAATATACCAGCTAGTCTCTGCTTATCTTATTTAACCTTCTGAAAATTTAAGCACCACGAGATGAATATAGACACCTTCATTTTCATGTCGCTCCACCAAAACTGTGCCTTCAATAACATATACATCTTATGTGTACCTAGGTTTACAGCTCGTCTTGAATGGTGGTAAGCATGAAGGAGTTGTTCCGGAAAAACCACATACACAATCATCTAATCATTGAAAAACAATACTGATCCCCCATCAAGTTTCCATCCATCAATGGACTCCCCACCATTGAGTTTTGAACATAAAACTAGACATTCTGCATCAGATGTTTATGCATTTTTTATCATCTTTACTAAATCAGGAACAAGTGTAGCTAAAAAAATAGCAACATCACCTCGATCATCACATTTAACATGCATGTCGACTAAGACCGACATCAACTTCCATTTTTCTAAAGCTTCTTTCTCCAACTGAGCATATGACTTTCTACTCAATGCACCTACCACCGAATTCCCTTTTCCTAGTTTTTACATGAAGTCAATGTCAAACTAATAGTGATACTCCATCCATCTCATTTGCCTCAGCTTCAATTCTCACTATGAGAAAATGTGTTTTAAGATTTTGTGATCCATAAACAAGGTGAATTTCTCACCAAAGAGATAATTTCTCTATGTTTTCAATGCACTGACGAATGCAGCTAACTCCAAAAAATGTGTTTCATAGTTCTTCTCACACACCCTCAACTACCTTGATCCATAAGAAACCACATGATCTCTTTTCATGAGAACACAACCCAACCCTGATCCCGAAGCATCAAAATACACCACATACCCCTGTCCTGATTCTGGAAGGATCAAGATAGGTGCCGATTTAAGCCAAAAAATTTTTTCTTGAAAGGATTATTGACATTATTCCATCCATTTGAAGAGATAATTCTTCTTAGTTAGAGCTTTCATTGGTTAAGCTAGTCATGATAAATCATGCACAAAGCATTGGTAGTAACCAGCTACACTGAGAAAACATTGTATCTCGAACACATTCTTTTTTGGTTTCCACGAGATAACGGCTTCTATCTTTTCAGGATTAACAGAAACACCCTTCTTATAGATGACATGTCCAATGAAACATACTTCCTGTATCCAAAAATCACACTTTAATAATTTTTCATATAATTGATGATCTATCAAGATTTGTAACACTGTTTACAAAAGCACCTCATAATCCAACCTTGTCTTTGAATAGACCAAAATGTCATCTACTTACACCACAAAAAAGAATCCAGATATTTTTTAAATATTCGATTCATCGAAGCCATAAATACTGATGGTGCATTTTTTAGACCAAAAGGCAAGACTACATATTCGTAGTGGCCATATCTGCATTTGAAAGCTCTCTTGGAAAAATACTCCTTTAAAACTCAAAATTGGTGATATCCTGATAGAAATTCAATATTAGAGAACCACTGAGCTCCCCTTCATTGATCAAATAGATCATCAATGTGTGGATGTGGATATCTATTCTTTATCTTAACTTGGTTAAGCTTACAATAATCAACACACAGCCAAAGAGTTTCATCTACCTTCTTCACAAAGAACACCGGTGTTGCCCATGGAGAAGTACTTGGTCAAATAAATCTCTTTCTTTCCAGCTCCTCTAACTACACATTCAATTCCTGTTACTCTATTGTGCCATCATATAAGACAAAAGGGAAATTGGACTGGTCCCTGGAAGGAGATAAATCGTAAACTCCACTTCCCTAAGAGGTGGTAACCTTGAGAAGTTGTTGGGAAAGACATCCGAAAATTGATCCACAACAGTTAGAAACATATTTTCCACAATCTCTTCCTTTGATTCCAATGTCAACGTTACCAACTGGTAAGAGATAGTTCCCACCATTGGTACCAAAAAGCACTTTGCACCTTTCTTTACCATCCTCTCCTCTGAAGAGATGGTCGATATCGTCCTCAGTCATGAAATGAACCATTCTCCTATAATAGTCGATATGAACCTCAAACATTGTCTACCAATCTGTACCTAGGATTATTTCATAGACATCCTTGTCTAACATCGAGAATTAACATTTTAATTCATCTCTATCAACAGTTATAGCACATTCTCAACACACAAAGGCTTGATGTTCTCTTTCACCAAGAGGGGTTTTTAGTTCCAAAACTGAAGGCATCATCTCCAGTTTTAAACATATAAAGTCAACAACCTTAGCGGAAATGAAGGAATTTGATGTGCCAGTGTTGAAGAGAACTTGCTCAAGGGTAGTATTCAAAAGAATCATACCTCTCACCATAGATGGTCCTACCTGATCATCGAAAATCATCTGCTCATCTCTATAAAATTGTTTCTTCCCTGCACTTTCCTCCTTGTTGACCTACTGATATTTCCCTAGTTGAAGAGTCATGGTATTTCGATAATCACCATGGATAGCTCGGTTATGATAGCGAGACTGATTTTTCTATCCATTTAAGGTCGAAGCATATGATGCTTCTGACGCCTGATGAGTGTTACACACACCTGACCTCGATACATTCCTAGAATATCATTGTAGATACTCCATCTTCTTAGAATTGTGACACTCTCTAGGTTGTGTCGTACACTCTCTCTTTATGTGGTGACTTGACCCTCAATGAAATCAACCTGCTTAGCTCCGGTTTCATGGAGGAAAGTTCACTGATCCAGTTGTATGGTTCTGATTTTCACTCGCACCATGGAAATAGGTATCACTTTTCCACTTGTTCCTAGTGGTTCAGTTCCAACCGTTTCCTGTAGGTATCATCATTCCTCCTCCTATCGATCCTGAGATATCACATTCTGCAACAGTCTCTCTGTTCACCATCTCTATATAATCTATAATACATAGCACCTCAATCATTGATTGAATCTCTTTCCTTATCCCCGATTCGAATATCCGTGCCTTCAATGACGCACTTGCCGCAAACTCTGGTGAAGAACAGACTAAACTCATAAATTTAGCTGCATACTCTGTGACAGAGAGACTCTCTTGTTTCAGGATGATGAATTATGTCATCTTATGGATCTTGAATGTGTGAGGATAGAATTGTTTGTTGCACAATTCTTCAAAATCCTCCCATGTAAGGCCTTCATCAAATTTAGCCTACAACGCTAAATCCCACCACAGACGTGTAACATCCTCAAGCATATACATCTCCAACTTCACATTCAAATATTATGGTGTGTCGGCGAAATCGAATATAGGATTCATCTTACATAGCCACACGTCCATCATTTCAGGTTTAGCATCACCCTGAATGTTTTGTGGATTATGCTTCATGAACCGGATGGTAAGATCCAGATGCCTTGGTTCATTCATCTGGTTCCCAATATCCACAACATGAAAACCTTGGAAAATACTCTAAACCAGCTCTTGGTTCACACATGGTTTTTTTGCAACCAAAATCTCCGCAGCTTCTTCATGTTGGTTCTAATGATGTCCACCGGGTTCCATTTTCTAAACCAACATCAACCTCCACCAATCTCACTCTCTAGAAAATTATGGATTAGCATTTCAAATTCTATCACATCACCTATCACAACATTTTTTTCAAGAAAACATTTTTCCCATGTTTAAACATTTTTTAAGACATTCCTCATGACTTTTGGAAATCAACCCATTTTCAAAATACACCAAATATCCTATTTTCAAAATAATTCATTGAAAACAATTTCTTCATTTTTTTCCAAAATGTCACACGTTGAAAAAAATCTAAAATCCATCCTTATAATGATATATATAATTCTAGTGGGAATTCATTCCTCTAAAAATTATTTCATACTCGTCTCAAATGCTAAACCCATGACATGAGATTTCTGACATTCTAGATGTGTATCCATAACACTTTTGTACACAACACCCTGGTAACTTGATGTTCATCATAAATGTGTTAGCTACGTCATTTTATGTTATAAATTTCAAGTTCCGAAAATCCTACTAATGTCTAAGATTTCAACCCAAGGAATAGGCAAGAATGAATTTCAACTCCAAGACTAAGAACATCGATGACTAAATATTAGGCAAGGACTGAATATGCTAATACCATTTGTAATTACCCGCCAATTATCATTGGCCTGAGAGTACAATGAGTCATTACTATGCCTTATGTGACATCCCCAAGATTCCAAATGCTAGCAATAAATGCCAAGGGGTTTAAAATATAAGTTGGGGGAAGATTTAACCTTAAATAAATAACCCATAAACCAACCAAACATAACCAAAAATTCATTATATGATGCATGAACAAGAGAATGACCACTAAACAACTTTATTATGTGGAACCACATCAAGTACAGAATAGAGGAAGACCAAACAATACATCAAGGTACATCGCAGTTTAACAACTCCAGACTCTCAAAAGACACCACGGCTCTGTACTCCACAAGCTCCAAGCTCCACAACATCTCCCAAGAATCACCACGAGCCACTATCAATAAGATGTTTTACCTTTACCTATGCCACAGAATACAACATCTACAAAAGCACCAAAGTGCCAAAGCTGGGGTGAGTATAAAACTCTCTATGTTTCCGCAATGACTTCCCTACTCACACCACTTGGATAGAAAGGTTAGAATAATTTATATAAGGAACAATTTATATAAAACATTTACTCAAAAGCATTTTATAACTAAATATAAAAAAGTTCCAGAACCATTTATAACCAAAGTCATTCCAAAAGCAATTGAAATCGATTTTACAGCAAGTTATTCATCCATAAAAATAACCCAACAAGCTTTAGAACCATTTCACAAGATCACTTGTTGGCATACCCATCCATTCCACAAACCCATGCAACCGAACATGAATGTTACCTGGAAGAAAGATAAAGCCCTAACCTTTATCCATCACTACAATGATGGTGGGGGACTGCTTACCCATATCCAACCCAAATGAACATGAATGTTTGATTTGGGATACCCCTAACCCTTATCCATCCCATTTCTGATGGGGGAGACCCCTAACCCTTTTCTGTCCTGAATGCAATAAGAATGTTTGACGGAGGAGATCCCTAACCCTTATCCATACCAACATTGATGGTGGATACTCCTAAACCTTTTCTATCCCGAATGCAATATGAACACACACAAAATATTACCATCAATCATTCCAAAACACCATTTCAATAAAAACACCTTTTTGTTGAAAACCATTTCCATCAAACCATTTTAATGCAAAACCATTTCAATAAACCTCCCTTTTTATTGAAAACCAATTCCATTAAAGTCATTTCAATATCAAACCATTTCAATAAAACTCCCTTTTTATTGAAAGCCTGTTTTTTCATCAAACCATTTATAATTTCAGGAAATCCATAATATAAAATCAACATTTTAAATTCCAGAATCCAAATCACTTTTCACAACAATTCACCAAGATTTCACATTTTCACTAAAACCATAAATCATCACTAAAAAATATTTATTCTATGATTTTCACAATCAATTACACACCACACACTCAATTTCAAAACATTCCAATCAGTTCTACTAAGTTGAGTCTAGAAATAAGCCCCCTACCTTTAGGGTTTTGACAGAAACCACAATGAACGAAGAACGCTCAAGAAAACTGGGATGCTTCTTCATAAACCCACCTTAAATCTCTTCTCCTAGAAATATCAAGACCAAATCTCATCATATATGGCATCTAAAAACTTATATCTACCCATAATGGTTGTAGATCAATGAAACCAAGAAAAAGGAGAAGTAGATCTTATTAGATCTAAGAAAATGATCATGAACAAAGAAGAATGATCACATACCTCAAGAATCTATCTTCAATTCGCAATGACAATCCTTTGGATCACCTCCAGAATAATGGTAGAACCTTGTCTGACCTGAGGAGAATCAAAATCCTAACTTAGGGCTGCTCAGGAGGATAAATGAGCTACATAGAGGCATATTACCATGAGATCCACATTTATTGGATCTCGTTTAAGTGGTTGTGCGGTTTGCCTGCATGATTAGACAAACTGTTCCCTAACTGTGAATTTTCCACTACCTTAGAAGACACTCCACACACGGTTTAGCCACACGGTTAGACAAACAGTGTGCCACCCATGCAGAAGCTACTACCTCCAAGACCAACTACGAAGGGTTTTACCACACGGTTTAGACAAATGTTGTGTCGTCCGTGCGACTTCCCTTTTTCCCCATAACAACATTCATGCTCTCCCGACTCCCCCATTCATCACCCTTAACATTAAAACCCTGAAAAGTATCGAGAAATTGTTACAAACCAGAAACTAGGGGTAGTACACATAACATCTAATTTTGTGGTTTTTACCCTATGAATCTTAGATTTTTTGAATATTGATCTCTAATCAAGATACAATAATTTGAATTTAATGTATAAGATATTCTAAAGTAATTTTTTTAGAAGAGATACTGAATTTAGGATTTTATAGTTATTCCATTTGGTTTCAATAATTTCATTACTATATTCATCGATCTTATAAATATTATTATCCAAGACTTTTTATATAAAATGTTATTTTTGTTTATTAGTGATATATTATTATATTCTAAAATTCATGAGGATAGTTAATATCCTTAAAGTGTTTTTTAAACATTAATTGATTTTTGGTTGTATGGAATGTTTTTAAAATTTTAAATTTTTATGAAATAGATTTCTTTCATTGGGAATATTGTTTCTAATGATAGAATGCCTATTAACCCCATAAAAATAATTTTTTTGATGAGTGGCCATTTTCTAAAAAATCCACATAGATTCATATTTTTATTTGATTATAGGGTCACCACCGATGGATTTTCAAAATCTATGATTTTTTATCCTTTCCATAGACTACGTTAATAATAATGGGAGTTAAATTCATTTATAAAAAATTATTTGGGGATTGTTTTCTATCAATTTAAACTATGATCAGCGAATACTCCAATTTTGAACCAAACATTTATATATGGTGAATTATTCTTTAATAGTGATACCACATTGAAGTGACAAGTTTTTCATTTAATGATTTATATTCATGTAAATTTTTATTCTTTGCAAAGACATAAACCCCATGATTTAAATTATCCTACATGTGATAGTTAATTGTATTTTTTGATTTTTTTTCTACAAAAAAATTGTGGTGTCAAATAAATTGTGTAAAGTGATAATATATTCTCATCATAAATTTTTAAAGTATATATTAACATAAAATGGATTGAACATTAGGAATACAGTATTTTTGGAACTAATTAAGGATTACTACAGTGAAATTAACTAAAAAATACAAAATAAAACAATTTATTTGAAACATTTAGTTATTAAGGTAATGATACTATAACCATGTAATTTTGGAGTGTAACCCATTAGATAATTATTTGATTTATTTTGGACTAAAAATTTCTCAGGTTGGAACATTCTCTCTTTTGACTCAATTTCCAGCCCCATTATCTCTCTTAGAGTGAATTATGAAATTTCTAAAGGAGGGTAATGTTTTTATGAAAAATGAAAAATATTTTAAGAAGGGGATGTTTTGTGAGTTTAATGTTGATGAAGAAGGTGTCATAATATTTAAAAATGATATCTATGGACCTTGATATTCAATGTTTTTTATAGAATTATAGGGTGAATCTCATAGCACATACGCCTCAGCTTGGTTGGATAGGACTCTTAAGTTTATCCAGGTGACCTGGGATCAAATACAGGAAGAGGCACAATTTCTAGGTACTGTAGCAGTACTGTAGCAGAAATGTAGTAGGCACTATAGCAGTACTATAGTGGGAGCTATGCAGTACTATAGGAGTTACTGTAGCGGGAACTGTAGCTGGCACTATTTGAAACTATAGCAGCCAGAAATTTGCCTTAGTTTGAGACTTTGGGCCACCGATTTGGTCCCCATGGCCTTTAAGGCCTTCGGGACACCCCAAGGCTTCAGGCCAGTAAGTCCTTCGGGACACATCAAGGCGTTCATGCCACCTTATGTGGACATGCAACTAGAAAACCTACAAGGAAAAAGATATATAAGGAGGATGAGCAAGGAGCATTCATTACAGTATAGGCTATATGGTTTACAAGAATGAGAGGGTATATAACCTATCATCGGGACAAGCATGTTCATGCATGTGATAGCCTAGCCGAACAGCCATGTGAAGTTGGAGAGCTGATTTCATGATGAAGATGCTGGGGAGGAGCAGTTCCAAGTAGTTTTCCTGGGTTGTATGTAATGTTTAAAGCCTATAAGCAATGAATTTTTTTAATTCCTACGGGCCGTGTAATAATTATGCCGACGGGCCTTGTAAGGGTACCTCCTCACCCCTTAAAAAGTTGATTATCAAAAATCAATAAAAAATTGAAGGCCTTCGAGCCAATGGAACAATGTGAATCACATACATATTTTCCATTAATCAGAGAAACACTAAGATATTAAGATACTTTTGGTAGTATTTTTTATGATATGGAATGAAAATATATATTTTTAACACTACCATGAATTGATTGAATTTACCATAGATTAATGAAAAATAAAAATCATTGAAGGTGTTTTTTAGCCACCTCAAGCTACTGAATCCAAATAGGATAATATATTTTTATTTTTCATTACAGGATTTAAAAAGGAATATCATGGTAATAATGTGTGTAATTTTTTTGACCTACTAAAATATTACATTCCTATATAATTTTATATACTTTAAACATAGATCATATTATAAAATTATACCTCAATTATATATTATAGTTACATCGAGTTCTACTCTCTATTGAATCTAAAAATTATCAATGTATGACTTCTAATTTTATGAAAGTTCTTTTGAAATTGGTGTGTAATTAAAAAAAGTCAATATAAAATTTCTGACACAAACTAATGTGTAGCATAATAAAATTATTTCTAATATGGATGATATGATTTCAAATTATTAATTGGATTACATGGGATGTTAGGATCTTCATATCACATTATTTTATATTTATTATAATATTAGTTTTCATTTCAATATAACGATGGATGAATTTGAAGAATCATATGGAAAAACGTGTTGGACTCCATAATTTTGGGATGAAGTGGAATAAATCATTTTATTAAGACTATAATTGTTAAAAGAAATCATTAATTATGTATATATATTTTAGTTACATGTGATTATAGGACAAATTAAGATAAATATTTATAAAGAAGACTGGTGGGTCAATATTTCATTATATGTAGGTGATAATGTTTTTCATAAAGTATACTCATGAAGAAGTATAATATATTTATTTAAATGATAATATTTAAATGGTTAGTTGTACCATATGAATGTTTTGGATAATTTGGGATCATTTTTTTTGTGACCCTTGATATTCATCCTTTTATAGATAATTGTAGTGTGAATCTCAAATCTATTTTCCATTAATCATAGATTCACCATGATCATAAGATACTTTTTGTAGTATTATTTATGTGATGTAATGAAAATATATATTGTTAACAATACCATGAAATGTTTGAATTTACCATAGATTAATGAAAAATACTAATTATTGAAGGGGTTTCTTTATCCGTCACTAGATACTGAATTATAATAGGATAATATAGACTTATTTTTCATTACATGCTTGAAAAAATTATACCATGGTAATAATGTATGTTATTTCTTTGACTTACTAAAATATTACATTTCCATTCCATTTCATATACAATGTAATTTGACCATATTCTTCAATTCTATCTCAATATGATATTACAGTTACACAGAGTTCCCCTATCCAATGAATCTTACTATTATCCTTGTATAACATCAAATTATAGGAAAATGTTTTTTAATTTGTTGTGTAATGAAATAATGTTAAATATATCATTTCTCCCACCACCTAATGGGTTCCCCATGAAAATGATTTCGACTATGGATGAAATGATTTCATCTTATTCAGTAGATTATATGGAATGTTAGTACAATTATACCACATTAGTTTAAATTTTTTTTATTATAATAGTTCTCATTTCCACACAACGATGGAAAAATTTGAGGAATCATATGGAAAAAATTGTTGGACTCCATAAGTTTTTGATTAAGTGGCCAAAAGATTGTTATTAGAACAATATTTGTTAAAATAAATCATTGAGAAGGTAAATATAATTTAGTAACCTATGATGATTGCTCAAATTATGAATTATATTTATAAAGAAAACTAGAGGGTCAATATTTCATTATATGCAGGTGATACTGTTTTTCATAAAGCATCCTCATGAAAAAGTACAATTCTTTTTTGTAAAAAAAATGATGTCTAGTCCATGGTAAGTTATACCATATAAAATTTTAGATAATTTGGGATCATTTTTTTACTAAGTGTCCCAGACTCTATGTGTGTTTGCGGTACATTATGAATTTCCTATTTAATTGTTATGAAAATATATACCAAATGCATCCCATGTTATATGATCCAATTTAATTCAGTTTGAATAAAACTGTTATATGAGTAGTAACTATTCATATCCAGGATCAATAGATATTGTGTTATGGAGAATGTTTATTCCTAATATTATGGTTTTTTGGAAAATCCATTTTACTGAATATGAAACATGATAATTAGAAAAGACCATAAGAGAAAGATATTAAATTTTATTTAAATAGGAAAAAAAAGATTGTATAAAAAAATTTTAAAATTGGGAAAGAACATAAAAACCCAAGTAATCTTTTGAAAATTCTTTTTAATATTTTATTAAAATTAATTAATTATATTTTTTATAGTTATGTTAATTATATTAATTTTATGGAATTTTTCAATTAAAAGGAAAACACCATTATTTCAAAATAAATGGGGTGTTCATACAATATAGGATTTTATAATAAATGAAAATTTACATATTATAGAATTTAAATTTCATAAAATGATCTTCATTTTTTAAATCATAATATTAATATTATCTTATGATGAATTTTTGATAATTTAGTGAAATTTTTTATTTTTCAGTCCATAATGAAAAATACATAGTTTTAATTGAAAATGTTTTCTCATTTCAACTATTTCAAAAAAAATACATCACACATTTTCTATAAAATTTTATTATTCTATTATTGTTAAATAAAATCCAACAATGGAATTTAGAATTAATTTTTTTCTTTAATATGTTATAAAAATATTTTAATACATAAAAATTCATTTTTTCAATTAAAACCCCAATTTTCATCCTATTTTGCAATATTAATTGTAAATTCTACTATGAAACATACTAAAATATAATCCTAAAAAATTGATTCCATATTTTCAATATTGAGGTATAACATTTTCATATAAGTCTATTTTATTTTTGGTTGTAATGAATAGTTACCATGACTAATTTTCATTACTATATTAAAGGTCCAATCTATTAATTAGACTTCAATATAATGTTATATGGCTTAAAATTATTTTAAACAAATTTTTTTAATTAACTATACAATTTTACTTCATCCATATCAATAAAAAACTAGAACATATAACGTGTTTTTTCATTTATCATTAATTTTATTATTTCGTTTATTTGATGTAAATAAAAATATAAAATGTCACTCTCTTGATTTTAAATTCCACTAATATTCTCATAGAGAGACGTAAGTATGTTAATATAGAATATTAATGTTTATTTTGAGAATAGTTTTTCTATTATATTTATGCTAATTTATTTCTAATTTTTATTAATTATATTAATAATTTAAATGACAACATAATGCCTGTAAAAAAATAGAAATGTCATGTAAATGGTTCAAGAAAATAAAAAAGTAATATATAATGGGGTATTTGAATATTCCCAATAATTATTTATAAAAATAAAATATATTTTAATTATTTTATATATTTACATTTCAATTCAATTTTTACAATTTTACACTAATTGAAAGTAAATGAATTGTTCAAAAATTGAAATAAATGATTTTATAAATTATACAACATTTAAATAAATTAATGAAAATGAATAATATTAATATCATCATAAAATTGAAGGGGATAATTTTGAAAAAAATTTCCATGTTCTATTTATATGTCACACTTCCTTTTAATGGAAATTTATCGGTAGCAAAAATTTAAAAAACAATGATATCATTATATTTGTTAAAAGGGTTAACATGAGATTAAAAAAAATTAGACATGGGTGAAAAATATAAAAATGGTCAAATTTATTTATATGATTGTGTTTTTATCTATACTCAACCTATATTCCATTGATATTAATTTTTATACCCTTGATCATGAAAAATATTTTATGTTAATTTCATTCATTTATAAATCCCTAGAATACCCATCCCCTAACTCATAAAAGGGAACCTCCAATCCTCTCTTAAAAAACACATTTAGTACAATATATCAGATATTGACTATGTAAACAAATTCCTATAATATGTCAAAACATTCTAGATGTATTATTTTTGTCATAATACAACCCTTATTATGTATAACGAGAAATGAAAAAATAGGATGTCTGAAAAATTGGTATACCGTTTAACATAATGTTTTAGATTTATTTATTATTTTACATTTATCCAATTTCATTAAAATATTCTAAAATAACAACACCAGTATATACCATATACCTATATATTGTTATATTAATGTAATAATCTATATATGTCTCTTTCGTCAGTAAAATTGTAAATAAATCCAGTCTTCATGTTACCCTAGACTACCACCTCAGAAACTGATTTAATTCATTTTCCATAATATCCTATTATGGTTATATATTAAATATTTTTTTAATATATTGTGTTTATGAAATTTTTCTATTTAATATAATTATTATTTTTCATATATGTTATTACCTTTCAATTTTATGAATACTGATAACATCATTTATGTGTATGTGTGAAGTACCAACTCCACAAAGTGACATGAATTGTTTTCCATGACCAAGTCACATATATTATATAAATAAGTTTATTTTAATATATATTAAAATTTTTATGTTATATACATAATTTTAAAAGGTTAATGTATCAATTATTTTCTCTCCATCATGTTTTTTTTCATAATTTGGAATTCAGTCATGTGTGTGTACATCCTACCATCTCTATGATTATATCATTGTTAATTTTTCAAAATCATTTTTGATGAATTGTTTAAAAATAAAAATAAATATGTAAAATGGAAAAATATGTAATGACTATTATTAATTTGAGGTAATAATTACCTCTTCTGTCATATTCAACCTACAAAAGTCATGTTTGACATATGAGGCGAATAAAATTATAATGACTAATGTGAACATAATTGATTAAGTAAAGGAAAATAGCATGGTAATAAATAAAATATAAGTAATCTAAAACAATAAATTGTTTCATCTTAATATTAATAATTAACATATGTTTTTGTCATGAAATATCATGAATTTATGGGATAATTTATACTCTAGGTAACATACACATTACCATAAAAAATTTATTTTGAAAGTTAAAAATATTTATTTTCAAAATGTTTTTATTAAATATCCATCTACGTAAAATTATTTTAGGAATGTTTTCATGTGATCATAAATAAAATATACTCAAAATTTTATGCACATTTCAATTTATTTTAATGGTTTCTAAAAGAATTATTTTTAAATATTATATATTGATCATAATGAATTTCATTACAAAAGGAGAAAAGGAATGTTATATTTTACTATATACTTTGTCAATGTATTATACCTTCACTAAAAACATTATTTGCTGATTTATTTCCTTTATAAGCTTCTATTTTTAATGAAAAGATTTATTTTTCTCAATTTTATGCTTTTTCAAATTTAAAATATAGATTGAATGAAATGGATATATCATTGTCTGAAAATGTGTTTCTTAATGGTTCAAAAGTACACATTTTGTGCTTGATGGTGGAAATGAAACTTTTTTCTTTTATTTTATTATTTTTTCATTAAATATATGATATTTTTTATTATATATGAGCTCAAAATAGCTTATGAATATCGGTGATCCTGATATATATCACACATTAATTTTATATTGATTATCTTATATGAAGAATCATATTGGAAGTTGAATATTTTTTTTATTCCACATGAAAGGGTTCTCAAAAGGGATCTATAAAGTTTATGTAATAAGGGCAGAAAAATAATTTTCTATTCATTTTAATGACTATTAATTTAAATAATTAGACTTAAAAATGTAATATAATGATCATTAAACTTTTAGGATGGATTGCGCACGGTAAACATATACACTCTTAAGAAAATAGTTTTTATGGGTTCTCATATTTTGTAATAAATCATCGTGGTTATGATTTATTCCATTATTTTTTATTATATAGTTTCCAATTAAAAAATTTATTGAAATGATTATTCAATGGCTAGGTAAATTATTGTTTGAGATTAACAATTATTTTTTAAAAGTAAAACTCTATTTTATGATATGCATGTTTTAAATTCATCTAACAAGTTTCAAACATATTTTTTTAGGATAGTAATAGATATTTTGATACTCATACAAAGTTTTCAAAATTATTGACATGGTATTATTGTTGATTAGGAATAAAGAAGAAGCCATGTTCAAAATCGTAAATTAAATTCACCAAACTACAACATGTTTCATTTGAAAAGTATTATATTTTTGAGAATATGGAAACAAAGAAGAATTATATAACTTATAATGTATTATTTTGGTATATATATAACGTATAAAATAATTTCAAAAAATGATAAAACCAAAAGAATCATAACTAATGAAATAAAATGAATTCTTCTTTGAAATGAAAATGTGTAATGAAAAGGTTTCGTGTCCTTATAAACATCATCCTTTTGTCTGCTCATACATCCACCCCTACTATAGTGATCTTTATACTGCTTATTATTCTCACAACATGTAATGAAATGTGAAAGCACCAATTATTTCAACATGAATATCCCATTATATAGGTCAAAAAACCTCCTCATTCATTTCCTACCATTGAGAGATTGTATTTATGTGTAATCCCTTCTTAATCCCAATGGGGGTCAATTATATCTTTTTCATTAGGAATTTTATAATATCATTTAATGATTACCACCTTAAGAGTATAATATTTTGTTTTTGGTATGTAAATAATTGAATTCATTAACATTACTAAAAGACAATAAAATAATCTAATTATAACTATATGTATTCTAGTATATATTATCTTTTCATATTCTATAGGAGTTGAGGACTGCGTTATGAATTCTTTTTTCATCACTTCATTTTCATAGCTATACCCAAAAATCCAGGAGATAGGGAAAAACATGATCCTACAAAAATATATATATTAAACAAAAGTAAAAGTGCACAGGAAAACAGAGTCACAGAACCGATCATGAAATACGGGTATAAGCCACACCACAAATATCAGCTTGGACAAGGTCATTGCAAAAATATGGTGGGACGTAGAACCAATTTGAACTAACCTCTAAAATTGATCTCTTGGAAAGAGCATCAACATCATGATTGGCCTTACAATAAACTTGTGTTACTTCAAGAGAGAGTACCTCTGCAAGCTACAGACATTCGATTCAGTCAGGAAAGATCTTCCATGGTTCATTTCAGGATCGAGAACAAAGAATTTGAAAAGCAATTGTCGAATCGGACTCCAACCATAATTTGTTCCAATTAACGTGATCATCATACGTGATTGCATTAATCATGGCCCAAAGTTCTGCTTTAATTTCAATAACAACTCCAATAAAGTGGATGAATAATCCTTTCACAAATCCACATGATGTTCAGAAAACACCACGGCATCCGGCAAGTCCCGGGAACCCGAGGCCACTCTATCATCATTGACTTAGTCCCAACTAGGGATGGGAGGTATCCACCGAACATACTTCATCATTAACAGTTTCTTGGACCTTCCATTCACACCATGAGATCTCAAAAGCACAAGATCAGAAACATCATTATTCATAGAACCTATTTGTATAAGGGAGGCAGTTCGAATTGCATGATAGATGAACAAAACACCATTATGGAAGGATGGTTTAATGTTTTTAATGAAAAATCATTCCTTGCATTCCAAATGAAGGAGAAGACACTCACAGCAGCAGCCAGCCAGAGGGAATAAATCTGGTCACTACAATATTTCCTGTAAATGGACTACCAAAGATCCTCCAATGATTGAAGATCAATGCAGCACATAAAAATATCCTGCAGATAAATCCAGAACCTGTTTGTGAATTTGCAGGAGATGAACAAGTTTTGATGTGTTTTGGAAGCATCAAGACAAAGACAGCATGCAGGGGCCAGCTTCACTCCGGTGTGCTACAGCAGATGCTGCATTGGGTGGCGTTGTTTCCAGATTTTCAAGATGAGAAGTGTTGCTGCAGGTGGAATGAAGGTAGTCCGAACACCTTTAATTCAAGTGGCTGGATTCAAGGAAGGGCCACATGATAGATCATAGCCCTCCATAGTGGAAAATATTCCATTAAGACTTGGCATCCAGGTAAGAGTGTTAGAGTCAAAATAGTTGTATCTTGAAATCTGCAGACAAAGGTGATCAGGTAATAGCTTATTAATATTGATAATACCTTGGATATAAGTAATATCATAGTCCATTAGGGGTTCAGGAACCTAAATATCATTATAGAATGGTTGGGATAACAAAGGAGTTTTCCAGACATTCAGAGAGGAGTTCTCCCACACCATCCATCTCAAATTTTCCATCAGACCATTTTAGGCCTGCTTAATTGCAGGCCAGACAGAGGAGGTCATGTAATAATTGAACCAATGTTGTAGCTTGTCAACAAAACTGGAATATACAAAATCTATATAGGGGTAAGCTCTGGATAGAATATTCCAAACAAACCTCTTAATCAAATCATCATTAAAGACCCTCATGCCATTCAGCCCCATTCCCCACATTTGGGTCAATTTAACACAATATTTCCAATCCACTATAATGATCTTTCTATCATTAATTGATCCAACCCATATGAAGTTTCTAATCATTCACATCAGTTCATTAGAATGTACCCTTTTCCATCTGTAAAGAGAGAAGTAGTAGAAAAACATAGAGGTAATCACTGAATTAACCAAGAAAATTCTTCCAGCTTGAGACATAATTTTCCCTTTCCAGTTTTCTAATTGATTAGAAATTTTCGCAGAAATGTCCTCAAGATAACACCACTTCACTCTTCCCCAAAATAGTGGCACACAAAGATATTTAAAAGGTATATTTCCCCTCTTTATGCCATGTTTTAGTGAAATTCTGTTCTATTTCGAGATGGTGGTACCTTCCCCAAACATAACCGAAGTCTTATTCCAACTAATAACCAGACCTGAGACCTCCTCATAAAGTGAAAATATACTTTTGATATAGGAAATGGTTCCTTTTGATGACTTTCCAAAAAGCAGAATTTCATCAGCATATAACAAGTGACAGGTATCAAGAAGGTTCCTTCCAATTTTTATATTCTGGAACGAACCAAAATTAGCAATATCATTGAGACACAAACTCAAATAATCCTTAGAAATCATAAAAATAATGCCATAGAGAGGGTCTCCTTTCCTTACCCCTCATGTACATCGAATGAAACCTCTAGGGGATCCATTAATTAAAACATAGAGTCTCACATAGCTCATAATAGAGCCAACAAGACCATGAAATCTCTATGAAAACCCATTAATTTTAAGAATAGTGAAAATAAATCTCCACCTAAGAGTGTCAAATGCCTTGGAGATATCAATCTTCATTGCCATGTGACCAACCGTTTTCCTCCTCTTCATGGAGTTGACACATTCAGAAGCAGTGAAAAGACAATTATGAATGTTCCTTCCTGGTACAATAACAAACTAATTACTAGAAATAAGCCCCTTAGTGATTTCACCCTATCTATGGGTCATGATATTGCTGATAATATTAGGTATGGTGTTCCCAATATCTACTGGTCAGAAGTCTTTAATATCAAGGGCACCTTCCTTCTTAGGAATTAGGGAAATAAAATTGGAATTCATCCCAAAAGGCATATAAGGGGACCTATAGAAATCCCTTACTGCATTTTTAACATCCTGATTTATAATATCCCAGTAGAACATTAAAAACATGTTGATAAAGCCATTGGGACCATCCACAATATCAATATTTAAAGATAAATAAGCATCACAAATCTCCTTAGAATTGGGAATTTTAGTGAGCTGATTATTCTTTATATTTGCAATAGAGGGTTCAAAATAGCGTATAATTTTTTCAGAGTCATAAGCTCCATTATCAGAAAAAAATTTCTCAATCTATCCCATGACAGCTTCAAAAATTTCACATTCAGAAGAGTACATATTCCCATAAATAGAAATGGAATTGAGGCTCCTTTTTTATTTCTTTTCCTTATATAAATAATGAAATATCTTAGAATTACTATCACCTGCATTTAACCATCTCAAATTGAACTGATTTTGAACTAATCTCTCTTTAAGTGTCAAGTGGTTTTCAAGTTTTGAAGCATCTTGAATCTCCTCCAGAGAGGGGACATTATGAAGGATATTAACCTTATGATGATTTAACAAAAAAAATTCTTCCGACTTAATGTCATTATCAAGGGAGGAAAATGATGCTTTTCTCCATTGCCTTAATTTAGATTTGACTTATTTTAATTTAGAATGGACGATATTGGAGGGGCTTCCTAAGATGTGAGAGTTCCAAACATCCAGAACAATCTCCCTGCAACCCAGAATGACTAGCCAGGCATTATTGAATTTCATGGGGATCGGGGCTGACCTTATTCTGCTGTCACAGAGCTCAACAAGAATGGGATTTTGATCAAAATGTATTCTTAGCATGGAGATTCCAGACACATCCATTGAACTAGTTCCCTTATCCAATTGTACAAAACATCTATCTAGTTTACTTGCCTTCCTTCCATTTCTGGTATACCTGATCCATGTAATATCAGCTCTAGACACACGAACCTGAACCAAACCACATATTTCAATGCAAGCAGAAAACTCAGAGGATGAAGCACGACAAAAATTATCTCCTGTCTTTTTACCTGGACTCAAAACACTTTAAAAATCACCAAGAGGAATCCAAATATTGCTGATATATTCAAAGAGATCCTCAAACATTCCTCCACAATGTTCTTCTCCTTGTATACAGATTAAAAGCATAAACAAAAGTAACTGAGAAAGTAATTCAATTTTTTGTTTCATGAGATGGTCACATATTGCATGTCATTAATGAAATTCCTATCCAAAACACTATAATGCTTCATAACCCATAATGATTCAGAAATATCACCCACATTATTATTAGAAACATAAGAATATCCCAATGAGGACCACATAAAAGAGGACCAGATTTCAAATATCATTCTTGGATCAGCAATACCAATCAAAAGAGGCTTATTGGTCAAGATGTGGTGCCTAAGGGACTTGACCATGGGGTAATTCCCAATCCCTTGGAAATTCCAGAATAAGATCTTCATTTTTTAGATCTGATCCTAGTGTTAGGCCCACCATAATCTTTTTTCAATTTTTCAATATGTGTAGCAGTATCCTGTTTAGCATGGTTTGGATCACCTGAATCTTGATTCAGACTAGATATTTCATCACTACATTCACAAGAGGTCTCAGAAATGAGTGATGAGAATCTATTCATGAATTCAATAGGAGCAAGCAAAGAGGCAGGGAGTCTTATCTTCCCAACCTTATCTGGACGTACCTGAAGGAATTATCCAGGCTTCTTTCCAAAATTCTGATCTTCTCCTGCATCATCACCACTACTAGATGGGAGGAGAAAAACATTTGAGGCATCATCAAATATTTCTTTATATGGATGTACCTTAAGGAATTCTCCAGGCTGTTTCCCATAATTATGACCTGCTTCTATATCCCCACCATCACTGAGAGGAAGGAGAAGATTATGATGCACCTAAAGAAATTATCCAGGCCACTTCCCAACCTTCTGATCTACTTCTGCATCACCACCATCACTGGAAGGAAGGAGAAGATCCTTTGAGGAATCATTAATGTTTTCCTTATAGAACACAACATCACCATAAACGGGTTCCAAAGGAATCACCAGATCTGGTATATCATCACAGGTAGTACAAACTTGATCTTCATTCAACAGGTCCTCCTGATCATTAACAGTGAGGGGAGCAGGATGAGAAGGACCCGAAAGAGCCAAAAGATCTAAATCTTTAACAGCCACATGTGCAGATGATGCATCAGGCTCTATAGCCTTAACGGGATCCCCCATAAGAACTAGATCACCCAATTAAGCAACCCTCTCATTCTGATAACCTGATCCACCTTTGACTTTAGAGGGATCATGTCCAGCATCCTTTCCCTTATTTCTCCTGCTGTTCGAGACCTCATGCCCTTTGATTTTATAGAGACTAAAAATTTTATATATATTGCAATATGAGACCACATATCCAAATAACTGAACATTCGAACAAAACATGGGCTTCCTCTCATAAAAGATCCCAAGAGTAAGACTATAATCCTTAGTGGTCATCAAAACTTCTTCCACAAGAGTGAAAGATATATCAAACTCAACCAAAATTCTAGAATAATCACCAAATGAGGGGCTGTCAGTCTGCTTATCCAACCTAATTGGATTACCAACAGAAGAAGCAATGTCTCGTAATATCTATGGGTGGCAATATATCCAGTTAATATTTAAGATTCTAACCCATATCTGAGCATATGTGTTCATTACAGAATTAGGATCAAAATTATAGTTCCATTCATGACTTCGATGAAATCCAGGCTTCAAAGGCACTAATCCAAGACTATACACATGCCTTTTAAGTTCATCAGATGAAAAAATTATATGATAGAACCCACAAAACATAACCATAATTTTCCAACCAACAAATCCCCATATCATTGTAATCCTCTTAGTGTGTTCAATGAAGCTCCACGACTTCGCCCCTTTCGGAATTAGACCCTGAGCAATTATGGAAAATATACACAAAATCACCCTTTCTTCAATAGCATTTTGATTCTCCACAACATGATCAATACGCACCTTTCTAATGATCCTACGTGATGGAGAAGATTCACAATCCATAAAGGTGGAACTGCCAGTATCTTTCACTGCATCTGCAAAACATTTCCTTGCTCCATCTCCATCCTAAGCAGCACCCGATTTAGGGTAGCCTTTCGCACAAGGACTAAATAATTCTTTGTGACCAAAGAAATCTTCCGCCACCGATTTGCAACAAGAGGTTTTTCCCAATTCAACGCCATTTGATCTAGGATTGGAATCCCCCGGATTCAGGTCGCCAGGTTCTGCACCCTTCTCCACCATCAATTATCAGGTTATACATTCATTATTTTCCTAGCTATAAAATATCATTAAAAATCTAAAATATATAATAAATGAAATATATAAAATTAAAAATATGTACTATAAGTTATAATTTCATATATGAGATATATGTTCCACTGATGTTCTCTTTCTTTGTATATTGATCACTTGGTATTTTAGTCACGTACTCATGGTTTATCCCATTCTATCACAATAGTATAATTTCGTAGATACATTCTTCTAAGAGTCGTTACATAAATATTTTCAATAAAAATTATAAAAAATTAAGTAGATATAAATAATTATCCTCTGTGTTTTTTATTTTAGATTTTTATCCTTCCATAGTCTACTCTTAAGCTCCTCTCTGGAAGAAAACCCCTCTTTATCCATTCCCATATTCTTATAGATAGATACATTAAGCTCTATAATCCTATATTATTCCACCATTAGTTGAAAATCTCTCTAAACTAAACCATAATTTTCTTTATTACAATATTTTATCCTACAATCAATGCGTTTATTGAGAGTAATAATCCGAGATTCAAACACAGTTTTTGAAACCATTTTTTCCAATGTGATTTGGAATTTATTGAAAAAGATAACATTGTTCTTTAATTTTATCCCCCATTTTATTTATGTAAAAATATTGGAAAACATCATATTTTTCTAATAATATATTTATATATTCATAGTTATTTGGTGAATTAATTTTACACTTTATGCATGATCTCATACTGAACAATATTCTATTATATGGTTTTGATCTCTTCATGGTCCCAAAAAAATTATCTTAAAACAAATGAAACTGTTTAATATAAATTTTATCCTTGTTAAAGATAATAACCTATAAAAGTTTATTAAATTAAACAATAAATACAATAAATAATTTCCCTCAATTAGATTCATTAATTAATTTATCTATAATTATTCTTTTAATTGAGATACTTTATTCTTCTATATTTTTCTATTATTTTTATATAGAGTACCAAAATGTATTAATCACATTGGATTTTTCATCAATAATTAGTTTTAACTCTCCCAATTATTCCTTATACAATTCTCATCTCTTCATACCTAAATAAAAATATAAGTTTATATAGTAATTATATGATATCCTTTTTTGTGGTTTCTAATCTCTTAAAATTTTAAAAATCACTTTTTTTCTAAACAAATTTATGATAAAAATCTTTTAAGTTCTTCTAAAAATAAAATTATATAACATAAAAATATTATTCTTGAATAAATTATTAGAAATTTTTTAATTTTATATTTTATATTTCATGGTACCATGGTCCTTTTCATTGTTAATTATCATGTAAAAATCTAGATAAAAATATTTGAAAACATTTATGCAAAAATATTGTAAAAACATAAGCATCACATTCTATTATCCATAAAATAATTTTAGTCAAATAATGGAGTATTTATCACATGATCTACATACAAAAATAAATAAAAAGCTTCTACTGATAAACACTATGCATATATTTTTATCCTTTAACATAAATATTTATAACCAGTGACACCAACAAAGTGGTGGATGGGGTGAAATAAAAAGATGGTTAAATTAAAAAATATTTTTTTTGTGTTAATTTAAGGAAATATTACCTATGATTGTAGGAAATGTAATTTATCTATTTCTATAAATCAAAATCACCGATAAAAATATTTCATAGGAAACTAAATTATGTTAATTACATAGTGATTTTAATTTTTTTACCACAAAGGTATTTTTATACAGAGAAAATACTAACAATGTGTTGACATTTCTCAATAAAGAAATATTCACTAGTTCTGCGAATAAAATATTTCAACCAATGTTACTATATTATAGATTCACTACCTATACAATGATTATATTATGGTCACTTAATACCCATGATAACAACGTCTTTATTGCTTACATTAACATAATTTGTGAAGGGTCGTTAATATATTTTTCACTTGTAGTTCTCTTCACAGTATATGGATTGTGATGGTCTATCATTGTTGATCAAAATACTCTTCTTAAAACATTATTATTTATTTTATGTTCAATTTCCCTTCATTTACACTACACTATGTTTTTATGTCAAATGAGATTAACTCCACAATGAGCATGTTATAATATTTTATTCTATAAAACATTCGTAAAAATATGACATTGTAGAACGTGGAAAATTGCACACTGAAATGTTCTTATTTCATTCCTCATCTTATTCAACTAGATGTGTTACTCAAATAGTTATTTTTTCACATTCTCCCCTTATACATGATATATTCAATATTTTAATGACCCAAAATCTGGCCAATGGAATTTATCATCTTACAATTCCTTCATATTTCATATTATAGTATGAACCATATTCACAAGATAATAAAACCAAAAAATATATATTATATTACCCTAAAAATTATATTTTAAAAAGAAATATGGAATTAATAAATATATGAATTAAAATTTGAAAAAAATAGAAAATGAGATAATAATAATTGTAAAATTTTGATATGTTCAATCACTAGAATAATCTCACTCACGAACAACATTATATAATACATTTAAAATATTAGTAATGCAATAAAAAAATATTGAAATAAACATATATTTAACCTTGAAATAATATTTATGAGAATAAATAATGAATTAAATATAATTTTTTTTATAAAACAAAGAACTAATATAAAAGTTAAAAATAAATAATTCTTACTAGTTATTTGAGAACTGGAATAGTAATCTTATCTTTGGAATAGTAATATTATTTTAAGGAATCATATATTTACTATTATAATAGTAAAATCCTTTTTGGAGATGTAATATAAAATTTCATGTTATTATTATATGAATATTTGAAACAAATTTCTCATTAGACAAGGAAATAAATGTTTCAAATTGAAAAAATAATTCTTCTTATTTTCTGTAAAATAATTACGTTTTTTATCATTATAAAGAATAGTCTAATAAAATAGTGATTATTTTCAAAAAGATGGATGAAAAATAGATATTTTATATTATGATTCTCATAATATTACTTGTTGGTACCATTTTTTATTAGTTAATGGGTATGAAAATTGGTAATAATAATAAAAATTTTATTTTTCAATTAAATGAAGATTTTATCTAAAATTTAAAATTATCATATTTATTATTTTTTTAGAAAAAATATTATCTGTTTTATATAATAAATTTATAAAAATATTTGTAGATACTTTTTTGCTATTTTTCTAAAATAATAGAATTTTTAGTGAACAATGAAATATGTTAATTTACTATATCTAACATTATATGAACAATACATGATATTTTGAATCATAGATGATGTAGGAAACCATTTAATCAGACTAAAATACAATATTTACTATATATACTCATAATAATAATTTATATTGATAGTCCTGAGCCAAACTAATTAACTAATGTTTACAATAGTGAAAAACACCCCTTTTCACCCCCTACATATACCACCTCTAACAACCCCTTATCCTCACAAAATATATTAAATGTATCTAGAAAAATGTATACCAAATTACCAAACCAATTTTCTCATCTATGTCTTAGTTCTTCTGGTCTCACAAAAAGAAAAATATAATGTGCCTAAAGTGGAATCCCAAAATGAAAAATTCGACAAGAAGGTAATTTACAGGAATTGATTCTTTTAATTTATGTTCCCCATGAACCTCCATTCAAAATTAAATCCAACATGAAATAACACATATATTATCAAAATCAAACATTTGTTTTATTTTTTTAATGGAATATCAAAAAAATTACTCTAACTTCCCCTTAATTGATTCTAAACCAAACATTGTTCACAATATGGTCAATTCATATTCTCCTTGAACAACACACTTCATTTTTATCCACATCCATCAAGGATAGACTTAAGAATATCATTATTTTTAAATAAGATGTTAATACATATATTATTATTTATTTCTTATTCAATAATTAATATATAATAATAATTTTATATTAAATACATTACATTTTTCATGGTTGGTAAATCGGAGGAAATAAACAAAAAAAATGCAATTAATGTTTTACAAAAATATTCATAACTATGTGATAGAAAAAATAAATTGGGTAACATTTATATTTTTATAATTAAATTAATTCAATTTCACTACACTTATAGAGTTATTTTTCAATTTGATGAAAACATTAATAACCATCTAAAACTAATCCATCTGTGGAACCAATAAAAAAATTACCCCAGAATAATGACTGACTAAAAATTAAATATTTTTTTGAAAATCACTTTTATGGATAAAGTGGGAAACTGATAATAAAACTTTCAAAAATAAACTAAAATCAAGACCTACAAAAAACTAACCTGCCCCAATAACTACTTCATCATGTCAATACTCTACTACACATGACTACTCAGTAAGCGGTCCTACACAAGATTGTGCGGGCGTGGTACCGATTGAAAAGTCACACCGTATCATTCATTCAAATCGGAATGGTCATGCAAAGAGGAATTCTTTGTACTCTATATCCTCATCTCAAGTTGATCCTCGTAATTCTAGTTGTTTTCACCATCAAAATTAATAATAAAAACAAATACCCAAAGGATCCTCAAAACCTGCCCATTTGATATAAACTGTCACTAAGAAAATACCAAACTTTGAATAAATGAGAACACCAAAAATCCATCAAACCAATAATCATCGTCGATCAGCCCAGAACTAGCTGATTGAGCCCACGCCCCAACAGACAAATAAGACCACCGCATAGCTCTTCCTCGAAGATAATTTAGTAATCCTTAATTGATTACAAAGAACCAAGAAACCAAAGTCCTAAAAATATGAGTTATGAGATGGCCCAAATGACAATAAACTATAATAACACCCCCAAACGCCACATCCAAGAAACCAATATGAGAACAAATGGAACCTGTGAACCAAGTGAACACAACCCACCATTCCTAAATGAAACAACCAAACCTTTACAAAGAAAAATTCCTCAATCATATCAGTAAAACAAAAAACCATGACTATATCCATAGAATCGTCACCGCATACTGAAGTCAAGGTAGGCCATCTAAGCCTCTTCCCACACCAAAGACCATCACTGAATCTATGGAGGAACGCGAAGTCACTTCTTATTTCATCACAGAACCATAACCCTCATAGTAGAACAAAAACCCTTGAATAGATCTGTTGAATTTAAAACCAGTTCTAGAGAAAATTTCACCAAATTATAACTTACTGTATTTAATAAAAATATTTATTCACCATGGAGAACAAACTCTTTGACTAGATGAATGCCGGAAGCCACACTGAGAAGAAACGCACCAAGCTGCTGAAAGCCAAAGGCCACACTGAAGAGCATCACTAGATAGTAGAGATGAATCGCTTAGACCAAATGAAATCCAGATGCCACAGAGGGAATAAACATGCCAATCTGCTAAAATCCAAAAGCCGAAATAAGAAAAAACATGCCTCCATCGCCCAAAGCCCCAATCCAAGCTGAGAAAAACGATTCCGCCACACGAAAAAGAGATCCACTCTTGAAGATCAAAGCCGTCGAAGCTGAATACGGGAAATTCATGCCTCCTTGGACCCACCGCCTTCACCGCAAAATCCCTCTTCTCAATATATGTGAATTGTCCCCATCATCTCACAACATCGGAGATCCTTCAATCTGTGCTGGACCTCCAAACAAAACCGTATGGCTCCCCCTGAGATCAGAGCTCTCGAGAGAGCCCCCTACCTCAGAATAATGAAATTATATATCATATCTCATTTGAATTTTTATAAATAAACATAATAAATTATTTTATAAATAATTTTTTTTGTAAAATTATCTTAGAAAATTAATGAATTAACATAATTTGATTACACAATACATTATGTGAAAGTACAGAATGGTTTTGGAACATGAGCTAAGGGATCTCTTTAAAACACGCTATTTATTTGGGTTATGACCTTTCCATATATAACTAACATTTTTTCTTAATTTAATTGTATGTGAAGATTCTAAAGATTGTATACATGTATCCCAAATATGTACCTATGTTATTCTCTCATCCATTGATACGGTAGTATTGTAAAAAGTCCATTTTTGAAATTCAATCATTTTGAAAAAACATTTGGTTATAATATGAGGAAATATTATGAAACACATTTATTTCCAGGGGTAATTTATAAATTTTTTTGTTATTATTTATTTCATTCCATGAAACATATTAATATTTTATGTTATCATTGTTTTTACCAAAAAGTTCTTGAATGCATTGGGTAATGTTTTTTTTCACATAAGAACGTATGCATGGAATTATAGAGTAAAACTAATCTAGGATTGGACATTTTCTACAATGTGATGCTCCTTTGGATGTTAGGCTCGACTAATTCTTATTTCATATTCTATATTTATTCCAAAATACTACAATTTCATGGTCTTATTATACAATATTCTTAATTTTATGAGCCCATGAGATTATTCATGAGATAGCACTTTTATGATTTCTTTTTTTCATGTCATATTTCTTATTCCCTTACCAGTATTTATAGATCACCCCATTAATTTATTAATTCTATTGGTTTTTCAATTATGTTTTATGAGAATTAATTGGTTGTATATCATTATGGGTATTAAATAATGGTCTTTTTAGTTTATATTTGTTCTATAATTAAACTTATCATCGAAAGACACTAGGGATCACAATCCTTGGGATATGGATATTTAATTATAAAATCATGTAAAAAATCTATAAAAAAATTGGGTTTCTGCAGTTGGTATCAGATAATGGTATAATATTTGTTTGGTTTTGGAGTATAACTATTTGGTTAGAACCTATGGATATGTATGTGTATAGGAAAATATATTCAAACCATGGTGTATTATAGAGTGGGTTGTTTCTAATAATTTACAACCTTTCTTAAATTATACAAGTTTACATGGATATGTAATTCTTTTTTGGAGGTTAAAAACATTTAAAATGGTGGCATTAGAATTAATTTTATCATCACATTTTGACAAATAAATTTTAATTATTGAGAAAATATTTTTTCTTACATGGGGGGATTATTTAAAAAATTCCAAAACATTTAATAAACAATTATGAATAAATTGAATTGATAGTTTTGATATAAAAAATAATAATAACTGTTATAGTTGATAACCAATATTGAAATATAGAGAATTGTAATATATTATTTATGTTTTAATTATTATTTATTCATTATATGATCTTAATTAACACTTTTACCTACTGAAATGTATCTACAAAAAATATCGATTAGTTATTGGTGATATCTTAACCCATTCATGATATTCCAATGTCGTATAAGACTATACATATATACATTATTTCAAATAATTATAGTTTCGTATAACTCTTCAAAAAGAACCTCAAAACACCTTTAATGAGTTATCTATATTACAAAAAATAGGGATATCATTACATACTACTTATATAATTCCTCCCTGGAAAATGTTTGAGAACTAAATCTCTATAGTTGTTTTTATTCTATATTTGGCATGGCATGGTTTTCCTAATATAAGGACAACATCAACTTATAGGAGAGGGTGATCGCTCTTCACACAATAATCCATACTATGACTCATTACAATTATAGTAAGAAGGAGGCATATCCATTGGAATTTTCCCATCATATATTTACAATATTTTATTATGATAAATCATGTAAACCTCAAAAGAATTAAAAAATTGATAATCATTATTTAATATATAACTATTATGAAGAATTATACTATTATATTTGCTGAAGATGTTTACTAATTTGTCTCATGAAAGAGATGTCCAGCTCTCAATTAAACATATAAATTTATCTATTAATATTACTAATTCTCCCTATATAATGATTACAATTGATTTGGTGTAACTAATGATGTAGTTAAAAGAGAATATTAACAAGGGTTTTATATAACTACATGCTTCTCCATATGGTTGTCTGATCCCCTTCATCCTAAATATGGTTTTGTCAATGCGTATGTGGTTTAAATATCATTTAAATAATAAAACCACATCAAATAACATGTATTAGTTTCACTAGATTGATGACTTTTTTGATCAGGTACATGTGGACTAGTATTAATTTGTTGTGGACCTTCTGTTGGGATATTACCAAATATAGGTGATAAATTAGGTTATAAAAAATAAAATATTTTAAAAAGGTAATGTACAATATGAAGTCATAAATATTATACTTATAATCACTAATGATCTATTAATATTTCTGAATTTTGTGAATAGAGTTATTAGAGATTTCCTCCACAATTTTCTGGTAGTCTTTACAGATAAATGTTTGATATACTCCCAAATCAATGAGGAGAATGAAGAGAATTTGAATACAATGAAAAAGAAATTGAGAATGGAGTAGATATATGAATATAATAATAAATTTGAGTTCTAGATTCTATAAGTATAATTCATTTGGAATATTATCACTAGAAAATTGATATTTTTAGATCCATTAAAGAAAAAGGAAATTTATGTTTGGGTTAGATAGTCATCAGTTATGTAGATCTGTAATTTTATTATACTAGAAGTGTATTAATATTTATTTGATAGAAATATATCATGATTATAAAACCCATTGACATAGTTTAACTATAAGTGGGTAATGTATTTTTTTACTGATTAATGTATGGATAGAATATTAGAGCTAAAGAAGAGGTATATCACTGCACTAGTTTTCATGCATCTCAGATGTATGGAATGTTTCTCATATATAATGACACTTTGATGATTTTATTGGGTTTTGTACAAATATAAAATTATAATTTGATAGCCCAATCATACATGTAGATGAATTTTGATGAGAATAACTTCAGAAAAAAAATATCTTGAATTTCCTACAATGATTTTCATATTAGAAATCAGGTGACATTATCTCTATAGGTAAAATTGTGAAATATAAAATGTTTAAAAGAGTCTCAATTATATATTCATAGAGAAATATATTAGAATGTTCCATATAATATTTTTATTGATGATCAAGTACTATTAATAATCATTCTAATACCATCCTAGAAATGAAAATAATGTAGAAGATTCTCTATGTAAAAAGGATTTAACATTGTCATCATTGATGAGAATTGGGACATATTAAATCATCAAAGACGTGAAATGAATCGACATGGGAATCATGAAATATAGAACACCGTAATTCATTTTAAAAATAATTTCCCAAATATCCCCTTGGAGAATAAAATGGACACTCAAATTGGTGATGTAGAATGTAGAGACCTAATTTTTTTAAGACATTGATATATTTATATATATATTCACATAGTTAGAAACTCATACATCGTGTGATTATGAGACTTGATGTACCCAAAATAATATATATAAAAATATATAATATATATTATATTGTGAATTCAAGGTTTCTTCATAAAATTGTGATAATTCTTAAATATAATATCAGATCTGAATTTTGAGACCATGTTTGAGGCCAAAATATGTATTTTACATTAGGTGGGACTGATAGTTGGTTCTCACAAGGAATTATTATATCTCTCTCATAGTTGGAATATTCAACGGATGAAATAATTATTTAATTAATTGATTAAATCATTTAACATAAATGGATTATAATATAATACTTCCATGGATAATCCACTGGTTTAGCTATATAAATTCTAAGTGTATTACATATATTGTCATCCTCCTTCAATTGGTGAATCACTCAGACAATGAAGAATCTTGGGATTACAGAATATTGGGACTAATATAATGAAAAAACTTCATTCAATCATTGGATAGTGCATTATTTGATGAATAATGATCCTATATCAATGAAGGATTTATAAATTTTCTAGGTTACACCAATTTTTATTAAATTGATTGATGATATTAATCCCTATAAATTTATTTTCTAAAATTATTGATGGTTAAAATTCTCCTAATAACTAATTAAAATGTATATTAATTTTTTTTAAACATGATTATCCATGTTATTGATCATTGGACAAGATCACTTTGGAATGTTCATTGAAACATTTTTTGTGCCTTTAAATCTATTTTCTTCACATTGGTCCTTGGTGGGAAGCCAAAATATTGGTTCAATATTGCATAGTTCTACCGATACCTATCAGACCCCATTAATCATGAAACTTTCACAAACAATGAAAAAATTAATTGAAAAATGTTAAATCATGGTTGTCTATAGGTTATGGTTGACTGCTTGGGTGATTATAGGATATATTATCAGCGTCAGAAGGTTTTAGGGAATATAGAATGTGAGATGTATCTCAAAGGATGGAAAAAATACAATTTATGATGAATGACAGTAGGAAACTATGAACTACAGCTTGATCCCCTATTCTCAACTGAAGATATAGATATAATCAATCTAGGAAGACTAGATTTCAGGCATAGATCACAGACCATGAAAATAATGGAAATACCAACTACACACTATTAATAATAGTGTACATATGGTGTGTATCCCCTTGGTAGTGGAATATAGGGTTTTTAGATTTCATTCGTATTAGATTTCATATAGTAAACGTACATTTTGTGTACCCTTCTTACTATGTGGATGAACCATGTAGCAAAGAACATAGTCGAGCACACAATATGTGACTTGTACTCAAGCATGACTAGATCACATGGGAGGCACACCATGTGTAGAAGAATATATTGTAATAATTTAAACAAACATATCTTGGATACAAAGACAAAACCAAAATGCTTGGGAGGGTCCCATGTGGGATGGGTACACCATGTATACCCCCTACACATCATGCACCTATATATATAGATGGTGAGTTTTGTATCTAAAGGTATATGTAATGGTGAAGATGTAGGGACACATGATCTGTGGGTCCCCTCACATATTATATACCCCTTGGATCCTTTTTAGGAAATATTAACCTTTCGTATATCTTTTATGTGAAATCATTTTTTAGCATGTAAGAATCATTTCTTGAATGTCATTCTATAAAGGGTATGAAGGTGGCCTCTTCTAGAGATTTAAATATATAATGTTAAACATTTCTTGCATAGAACATGATGAGGAAAACCTATTATTGATGTGATCTAGTAAAATTCTCATAGGCTTCAAATACAGCAGAACTCCTTGTTAAATTAGAATTGGGTCCTCTACAATTTGAGCGGAATCACGCTACCAGATAGGGTGATGGTCCTCATGACCAAGTGTAACCCAATTTTACATCAAGTCATGGGTGCTTGACCTATATAGTTTAACCCCTATCATCTTGGGAAAATATCATAATCCTTTCCAAGTGGAACCCCAATTGAATAGGGTGATGGTCCTCAATGACTTGAGTTAATACCCAATTAATCTTGGTCACATCTTTTCTACATATACATATAGTAACAACCCCCTGAAACATGAGGTTGTGGGTCCTATACACGTATTTGTTCCCCCTCGACACTATAGTAAAATCATAAATCTTGGATTTACATGCATGGTTACTTCTAGGAAGATGCATGATATGTTGGGCATCATTGATGGATTTTGGAATGATTGGGGACTCTTTATCCTAGGTTGAGTAATGAGATAGAGATCCCATTTCTCATTTAAGATTCATTTGAATAAGAATATATATATATATATATTCATTTGTATTTGGTTACTCTACATCCAGGGGATTTGATGGAACATGGGTTATTACATGTGATTTTCATGTTTAGCTTCTCATGGATGGATAACTCTACTATACTGTTCTCGATGGTAATGAATACATGTGTATTTCTTCTACACACCATGTTTAGCACCTTTTTCTTGGATGAGGTTGCGTTCCATCTTAGTTTGGGTTCAGCTATTCTCTTTCACAGCCCCCCTTTAGCTTTCGGGGTGTCCAACTATGTATGTATATACTCACCCCTACATGGGATATTCTCACATATTTTATTTCTAATATTGAAAATTGATATTTCAATGGTTGAATCATAGTATCTTAGTGATACCTAGTATTTTGGACCACATACAATGGTCACAAATTGGAGATCAGAAGATGGGTTCTATTATCAGTTTTCTATTCCTTTTTTTAGGTCGGGACATCTTTCTGGATGTGGTTGTATTTTTCCCCTTTACTTTTCAGTTTACATAGTCATATTCTTGTATTATATAGAGGTTTTACATTAATATCTTCTTAGCTAGTTTTTTTAAACTTCTATATTAATTCTTATTCACTTATGAATTGAGATTTATGTTTTTCTACATACATGAACTTAATAAAAGACCTACCCATGTTAGCCATGTCTTCAATACTAGTCACCAACCTCTGGACAATAGAGGTGGGATTGGGAAGTTTCTGCTCAAGATCTGGCTTATGTCACATAATGAATGATTTGTATTAGAGGTGGTTTGATCTTTTCAGTAGTGTTTAGAGTGGAACCCTTTTTATAATTTGGTTGGGATTAGGTAAAAAGTTACAATGTGTTTTTAGAGAAGCTCTTGGGACAAGGAATCTAGTAATAGTGTAGGTGACCAAAATTTCCATTAACCAGGACCATGAAAATTTTCATCTAAACCCATCATACCAACACATTAGTTGCATTAATATTTTGTAAATGAATTATAAAAGTCTTATTCAATTACATTACTTATTGTCTCATCTACCAATTGTTTTTTATATGTTCTCATCTAACTGTTGTACCACTTGACTAGAATTTTAGGTTGACTTCATGATGACATCCATCTGTGATACTAGTTCAGGTTAATGATGATGATCTTATGAGTGGTGAGGAATCAGTACATCGTTCAACTCAAGTGATACTTCCTCCATATAGGAACGTATAATAACCTCCATCCATCAAGAATCATACCATACCATCATAGAAGCATGGGGATACATGTGAAATCTATGATGTGTGATTTCTAGCACTAGAGGATCATTTTGTTCAGCAGCGCGAAAGATCATCGGGAGGTAGAGAATGGTATAGATTCTGTGGTCTATGTATTCATGATAATCCAAACACTGATAGATCTATTGGTCACACTAAAACCTATCCTTTTGTATGGATTATCTTGTTTCTAGTGGATTCTTTTTACTCATATTAATTATGAGTAGACACAATCATATACCGACATGTGTCCACTAATCATTGATTATTAAGCCCCATTCTGCGTGTGCTCTATTAATATTCATGATCTTTCAGAGATACAATTAGGATGAATGATGGTGGATGGGTAGGAAATGTGGTTCAAATACCATACCTTCTACCTCCGTTAAATAATTTGAGATGGATAATTCTTGGAATAGATGTTTGAGAAGGGACTCTATAGAGAGACGCATTCTAGTGTGGTTCCCCTATGAACATCCACTTTTGTTGGGGTATTGAATAAGTCACAAATTATAGAGATAATTATTTTATAGGGACACTATGTTGATGGAGCTATTAGTGAGTGTTACTGGACTTTGTAATCTTTGGAAGATTTATGACTTCAAACAAAAATATCTCAACTCATGAGACCTCCACATGATCAGACTCAGGCATGTGGTCAAGTGCAGTTTAGAGGGCCAGGGAATCCTAGAGAGGGGAAATGATTTTTATGTGATGCGATATGTCACAAAATGTGAGACTTTCTAACCATTCATATAGATCATCACATGCATATTATTGAAAGACATCCATGGTAGGGGCAGCATTGTGCTTAGGGATCTCTTAGGGGATGACAGATTGGTCCCTAGAGAGGTAGAGGTGGCAGAGAAGGAGGATATATGGGAGGTTGACAATTCTATGAGATCCTTACACCACCACCACCAGAAGGCCCATGTGAGGATCATGGAGTTGGTTTTCAAGGCCACAGATAGTTGTAGGCATTGGATGTTGTGACCTCATAGCGCATGAGATGACTATAGGTACAATATATTTTTATTCTACTCTTGCTTCAGTATTTATAGATAGTGGTGAAATTCATTCCCTAATATCTATACTTTTGGTTTGAGATCTAGAGATCTTGGTTGCGGTTCTATCCTATTAGATATATCGTGAGGTTTCAACATGGAACACTTATTCTGTATATTTTATCTTCTAGTAGTGCATGATATTTTTTGGTGAAGAGAAGTTCCCATGGAAAATTTTGGTAATCATGATGGAACCACATGAATTCATCATATGTATGGATTGGTTGTCCATAGTCATATCCAAGATTGACTATAATCATAGAAAATATGGATTCCTACGCACTGATGGTATGAGATCCTCCTCTCTTGGTGAGAGATATCATGGTAGGTTAAATGGGTTTTATGAGCAAGAGGCTGAAACCCATCACCAATGAGATGGAAAGTGTATCCCTTTTTGTTACATTCACATAATTTATCATGATTCTATACTTTTAGGAGGATTATATAGAAATGTTCCTTGGGGATGTTCCCAAATTACCTTTGATATATGAGATGGGTTTTTTATCAACCTATATCCCAACACCATTTGGATAACTCATGCGGAATATAATATGGAGGATAATGAGCTCTAGGTGAAATGGCTGCTATTTAAGGACGTTTCATAGAAGGGTTTCATTGGTCCATGTGTGTCCCACTAGTAATATATAGTTCTTTTCATCAAAAATTATTATTGTAACTTTTTTATTTTAATGGATTATCATCTCCTGAAACATTCTACAATAAAGTAAAAGTAACCCTTCTAGGGGTTGATAACCTCTTTGACCAATATAAAGGAGCAAGATGGATCTCAAATATTTATCTCTATTTCAGATAACACTAGTTGAATATTTTTAAGGATGATATTTCAATTCTTGACTTGAGATGTCTCTATGGACACTGTGAGTTCCAAGTCATTCCCTTTGGAGTGAAAAATTCCCCTGTTGTGTTTATGTATTTGATGATTCAGTCCATACATAGATACTTGGAAAAATTTTTACTTATATTTATCAATTTTTTATTCTTCCACTCTAGATCATAGGGGGGAATTGAAAAGAACATGATTATAGATCTAAATTTTCATTAAGGGGACCAACATTATGGGAATCTTTTAAAGCACCTGTTCTTGATTCATGAGGTTCAGTTTTTGGGGAATGTCAACTATGCGTATTGTTTCAGCTTGGGCCAAGTGAAGTTTGATATAGTACAGGCTTCGAAGACCACAAGAGAGAGTCATGGGTTTGTAACTTCATAGCGGGTATGGTTAATATAAGAGGTTTGTGGAATAAATCTTTAGAATTGAAGCCCTTTAACCACCCTTTTGAAAAAAGGGATGTTATTTACCATGAAAGAGTAGTTCCAGGGGACCTTCGAGGTGTTGAGTATGAGGCTGATGTCTACTCCTAGGTGGATGCTACCAGTAGAAGGTGTAGAGTACATAGTATATATTTTGATTCATTCTTATTTGGGATTAGTTGAATATTTATTCAAAAATAAGACCTTATCGCATATATGTCAAGGCAGTTGAGACCCCTTGAGCATAACTACTTGATTCATAACCTAGAGCAGTTAGTGATAGTCTTTCCTTTATCTATTTCGAGGAACTGAATTTTGGGTGTGTACATTTTTGGTTTAATGAGACAATCAGAATCTTATGAATGTCTTCACTTAGAGAGACGTGAACCAAAGATAACATTGTTGGTTGGAATACCTATTTGACTAAAACATTTATATAGTCTATACTAAATTTATGGGAAATATATTAGAAGGTCCCCTTAGTATGATTTCCTAAGATTTCCTTTTGTAGGATGATTCAAATAAGTTGTCGTCCTAGTATCTAACGCTAGTGGATTATGAGGGTACTTATTTTCTATAATTAATGGGGTTGACTCTTCCACTACCCAAGAATTTGATGGATTCCCAACTGTAATACATCAACTGTGAGGTCTTTTGTGACCAAATATCCTTGGGGGATTTACCAAATGAATATTATAAAAGATAGAATCACATCACACATTTCTAAAGATGGAAAATAGTCACAATAACGATTTGTGGGGAGGTCATATGAGAGTTCCACACTTCTCTACTAGTTATACATCCCATTGTGGGGATGATATAAAATGACCACAAGTGGTAGTTTTGGTGTTCCTTAATGGGATGAAGCATATATGAGTGTGTTTCTATGTACATGACCTATTAGTTAGTGAAGGTTGAGCACTATGTTTTGGAAGGATTAATGCAACCCCTTGATATACTAGAGTGGTAATTGGATGGAATATCGATTTACATCATGATACAGATTATGCACATTGTGAAGTTCCATGATTCTATCGAGGTTATACTTGACCAACAAAGGGATTCAGTAAACATCCTTTATATCATGGAGTAGATTTTGTGGGAGTTTTTGGGGATGTTTTATATAGGGTATATAATTATCCTTCTAGGGGTTCCCTAAATGTTTTTTTATGATCATGAAGTTCAATTTATATCTCATTTGGGGAGAGGGTTTTATGAGGAATTTATAAACCACATGAGGATATTTACATCCTTTATCCCATGGAAGGAGAACAAACAATTCCTATTATCTTAGTGTTTGAGGATATAAAGAGGGATTTCCTATTAGACTTCAACTAGTGTTAAGAGGATCACTTTACCTTAGCATAGTTAATTTACAATAGTTTCTACCACTCTGCTAGATTCATGGAACCTATTGAGGCCATGTTTGGGAGACCCTGCAGGATACCCTTATATTGGACAAAGACTGTAGATAAATTTCTTGTGCTCCCTGAGATGGTACATATGATGAAAAAGAATTTCCAAGACATCTATGATCTAATGATGATGTCATAGAGTCAAAAAAATCTTATACAGATCATCGTCGTTGGACCTAAGAGTTAGTGAAAGGAGATTATTTTTTTCTTAGTGTATCCCCATAATGGGTATTAAAGAGGATAATATGGAGAGGAATGATATCATCTTTGTTCATCGGGACATTCTTGATAATTCATAGGGTTGGGGAGGTTTCATACTACCTCACCCAGCCCCCACAACAATAGTGGATAAATGACATCTTCTATGTTTCGCATCTGAGTAGATTCATGCATGACCCTTCACATGTCATCGACTGGGTGGATCTGAACATCAAGTATGGAACCACAATTTCAAATCACCTGATAGAGATCGATCATTAGTAGGAGAGGAACCATCATGGATAGACCATCCCCTTGGTTCCTATTTTGTGTAAGCATGATAACGTATTCTTAGGAGTGGGGGAGATAGACGGATGATCAGTATCCCAAGATTTTTGTTTAATTTTTCTTTTATGGAATGAAAATATTGAAGGATGAAATAATGGAGATACCTCAACTTTTTTTATTCTATAAAATATTTATATACAAATTTCCATAGTAATGTGAATATATGGTTTGTGATTCTATTTCCTAGTGTTTCATGAATAAATTTTTTAAACATACTAAAAATATTTTATATTGTGAATGCATGGTTTGCTTAATAAATTGGTATAACTCTTATGTGGAAGTCCAAATAAAAAATATGAGTCCAAATTTTCGTCTATAATGCATTTGTATACAAATAATGGCCTATAATAGGTCAGTGTGGGGCATTCAGATATCTATCTCGTTAGAGGTATGGTTAGTGGATTAATTAATTCATTCATTCATTATTTAATTTAAATAGAGTGAATATAATAATAATAGATCCATATATAATCCTATAGGTTAATCTATATAATCCATATGTGAATTATAGATCTTATATTCTTGCTTTAGTTGTAAAATCACCTTGTAAAATGATGAAAATCAAGATTATAGAAGAACAAAACGCATTGAACATAACAAAATATTTCAATAATTAGTGATTTTGTTGTAAAATGATGGATGATAAAATATCAGAGGAAGACTCATTAATCTATAAATTGTTTATATTAAGAATAAAATCATTGATCATATCATTCCTCTTCTATTGATATGCGCAAATTGTGGATCCTTGGCATACTTATTTTCACCGATTTAAGTGTTCATTCAATTTTTTCTAACCCTAATAATTTCCAACCACAATCTTTTAAAAATAACAATTATAATAAATAATATAAAACTTTCTATAGTTTATTTATTCCTAATTACAAAGCATTCAACATTTCAAGGAGCCTATAGTCTTGGTTCGGCATTACTGGGTGGTACCAAGATTGATCTGAACTTAGTAATTGCAATGGTTTCACAAATGAGGTATTGATATATGGGTTAGGATTAGATATGGAATGTTTAGGATTTTTGGATGATTTTTTCAATTATCATAAAATATATTATAATTAGAATAATGTTTTGTATTGAACCAAACATGTGACATATATTAGAGGATTTATAGAATATGTTTTTAGGCGAACTATATCAGGAAACTAAAAACTATGGCTAATTCCACTAATTTTAGATGAAGATATGGATGAAATTTAATAAAAAAATTATGGATTTTGGGTGAAAATCACATATCTATAAAACTATGAAAATATTAAATATATGTTGTGTATCATGATGAACATGTAATTTTGCTCCTAGGATGCCATGGCAAGGATTTTGAGATTTCATAGCGATGTAACAGGATGTACATAACACCCCAAACCCATATTCCCGGAGTTGGTGCAATATTTTAATACATAGGCATGATTACATGTAATCAAGTCCCAAAGGACCGATCAGTTTAGCATTCATGGAAAATATATTACATGAATTAAAATGACATTACACATTCTAACATACAACAAAGCATAAATAATCCTTTGAGAATTCCTATTTTTCTTTACATTAACCCTATATATCTATCATAAAACACTTCTTTGGATCCTGGGAAAATAAACAAAATAAAGGGGTGTGCTTAGATACTTTGTAAGGGTTAATAATTTAGCAAAATCTATAAACAATTATGTTATGAAGTGTAATAAAAAAATAGACTTTTAAAAATAAACATGAACATAATATGGAAAAAATAAATCAAACATTACCATAAAAACATGCACATGGATATTCTACTAGTTGAATAATCACATGTAATAATTAATTTAATAATGAGGGAATGCCTAATGCCAGACATCATTACCACAAAGTCAAGGCCTCGTGCAAGAAGAGAAATAAAATTTTGTCAAGGCCTAATTCCAAGACACTAGTTTGTCTCATGAGACCTACCAATGAATCAAGTGGCTATAGTAGGCCCCACCCATCATTTATTAAGTCCACGACATTACTTATATGAATATTTTGAAACATAACATAAACATTTGTATTAAAACTAGCATACGAAGTGTCAATACTTCGACAATAAACCATGAAGGGTATAAAAATAAGACATCCGCATTCAAACATATCGTAACTCATTCAATAAAAAATGGACGATTGTATTATAATAAATCAACCTTAATCAAGAATATTATTAATTAAAATATGTTAACATAGTAGAAAATGATCGATAAAACTTTTTGAGAGAAATTAACCTTTTTTGATATCATTTAAAATTCACACATTAATAAAGGAAGTCATTTAAAATATATTTTTGATTCAATGTTTCCCATACCACTATGAAACTTTATAAAAGAATTATCATTTTAAAACGATCATGTCCATATAAATAAATCCATAAACCCATTTTGAAAACATGAACATTAATGAGAATAATTTAGAAGAATAAATATTTAAAACATATTAAATGATATTTTCGTTAAAAAGTAGCTTAAAATAATCATTTTGAAAAATATTTTATGAAACATGGATATGGATAATAAATATTATCCAGAAAATAATTTCACATAATCAATCCCGGATAATAATGAGATTAAGGAATTAACCCTTACCATGCACTTTCCTTAGGTTGAGGGAACATTTAACATCATGTATAAGCACCATAAAATGTTATTAAATTTAAAAAAACCATATTCAAATTTATTATAGCATACATGATTCATTTATGACTTTATACTACACGTTTAATAATGATTTCAATGTTAAATTAACATTTCTGGTAATAATCGCTTTATTTATCATACTTGTTTTAACTTGTTATTCTTGATCATATCATATAGATCATGATTTAAATATATAAATAATAAAAAAATGATTTATATATAATATATATTTAGAATATAAATACGTATAATTGATATATATATATATGAAATGGAAAACACCGTTTATGGAGACGGTAGGTCATGCGTAAGCATAAAAGCTGTTACTATATTCATATGATATTGAACAGAAGTAAGTGAATAAGATATATGTAAGTACATACATACATATATATATATATAACCAGTATAATTATTATGTCATATATTACTCACTAATTAATAATATATATTATTATAATCAGTTTTGAATGGAGAACGTGGAAATGAATTTCATCACATCGTGGAGACGGTTAGTCGTATGTACACACAAGCGATGATATCATTTCCTAAATGATTAATAGGTGTCGAATTGGATATTATATTAATTGTACATAGAAATTATAATGTTATTTTCATTATTTATTTACATATTACTCATCATTTTATGTATCTAAATAACATAGTGTTGAATAACAAATTACCCCATGGGGTGGAGATGGTAAGTCGTACGTATTCACACATGGTGACCTTATCATAAAAAGGATGTATAAAAGGATGAATATTGTTGTACCATATTTTTAATAACATCACATTATGTATAAGGTACTGGAGTTATTATTTTTTTATAGAAATAACAAAGAAAGATAAAGTGGAAGAAGAAAAACCTTTGAAAGGGGTGATAAAATAATCACCTCTTCTTTGGGTGTTTCCTATTGATTTGAACAAAAGGGCTCCATAGGTATAATGTATTCGCAAGATAAGGCATCTATTTTGAATTTAGGGAAGTTGGGTGGAGATTTGGGTAGGGTTTGGAAGAGCCAAATGGCCTTGGATGTGTTATTTAGAGGGAAGTGGATGTATCATTTTATAAGAGCGGTGAGGGTTACTTTAGGAAACCTTTGAAATATTATTTTATTATAAACACATTTTCGGTTTCTAATGACTCAAAATTAATTTATTAAGAAAATAAGATGTTTAAGGGTCTAAATATATTCAACATTTATGTTTTAGACAAGTTTAGTTCTCCATATTAACAATATGATTTAGATTTAACTCTTAGTTAAATAGTTTAACTTTTACCAAGTCTTATTGTATTTTAATATTACATGGTTAATAAACATACAATAATATTCCAATAGAACCTAAAGTTGTTCATTAATGAAATATATATCATTATATATGTCATTTGGAAGGACCTTATATTTTTTGGACTATTTTATAATTTAAAAAATTTAGTACGTGTTTTAAAAACACATTTATGTCAATTTTGAAATTATTTAGTATTGGGTTTTTTTGAAAGTCATAAAAACATGATTACATTGAAAAAAAATACATTGAATCAAACCAAATATTTCATATTCTCATATAAATTTCTTTTATGTCATTAGAACATTGAAATAGTATTTATTTTAATATTTATAATACCATTTCTTTATTTCCTTCATTAATAAGTTAATTAAAGCATCATCATTATGTCATAAATAAATTTAATTATTTAATGTATAAAAATTATATATAAAATATAATGATGTAGGAAATATTTTTTTCTTCCTAATTAATATTCATGTTCAAATTTATCTTATCAATTACCCTATATTAATAATGGTTTAGTTATTAATGTTTGAATTTTACACTTTTAACTCTTCTTTAAATAAAATAATAATTATTGTACTAATCTGATCCATGTAGACCAAAAGGATCATATGTTATTACTATGGTTGAGTTTGGTCTAAATACACTTATAAAATTCAATTAAGACATGTTTTAGAGTAATTATAATATCGTTTTTACCTTTAATTACCATATTAACTTTTAACTGTGGTAAATAAAATTCAAAAGTTACTATTTAGCAAAAAAATATTTTGATCCTATTGAACAACATTATACATACTAATTACAACTTTGAATCTCTTATTTTTTTAAATTCAATTCACATAAGCAGTAAAATTATGTTTTATTCAAATTTTATAATGTGCTTCGAAGGTAGCTAAACGACGTTAAAATGTTCAATAAAATTTTATACATCTAATTTTATTATAAAATGAATCCAATGAATTACATTGAACATATATAAGTATTATGTATCTATTTTGTCTTAAAATAAATTTAAAAAAAATAATTAATTACTTAAATAAAAAGTCGGTTTTAAATAATATCATAGTGTTTTAAACTATTTATCCCAAAATTAATCTTTCAGAAAAATACAAAAAATTTACCATATGACAATTTTGATATTATGAATCCAAAAATAATTTCTATTTTTCCAAATTTAAAACATATAAGTTTCCTTAATTAATTTATAATTAGTTCCTATTGTCAAATCCATAATCTAGGTTTTTGAAAAAAAGAAACTATCAAAAGATTTGTATGTGGTTATATCAAATTTGAAAGTGAAATTACTTCTAATGACCAAAATTGGATAAAATTATTAAAATATAATCTAATTATACTTCAAGAAAATTAATATATATAATTTTACACTAAAACAATTGATTAAAAAATTTGTTTACAATTAAAATTTTGTATTTTTCACTATTCATTAAAATATGAAAGTTATCAGAAAAATAAAAAAAAAGTTATACAAACTAAATTTTTACGTTGTGATTCTAAATAAGATGTTAATTTTGTCAAATTCTATATATAAAAGTGTCAAATATTTGTTTTAAAAATGGTTATCCATTAAATGGGGGTAAAATTTGATTTTTTAAATAATTCATATTTTCTCTAAAAAATGTATTTTTTCTTATATTATTTCTAAGAAACTCATAATATGGATTCTAAAATTTTATTGCATATATAAAATACAAAATTTAGTAAAGACTATTTATAACTGTTTTTTGAATGGCTAGTTTGGAAAGTCGTAGTGCACTTGAACTCAGTGTTGCGTGTAGCGCATGTTGTTGAATTACTTTGAAGAGATAACGTACTATGAAATCTTTCAGTGTTACATTATCATCTCTTTCAATAAATTACGTCCTTGAAATTTGAAAATTTTCTTCGAAATTAAACGGTTAAAGAAAGAAAAATACCTTCGTGGAAAACCTATATCGGAAATTGGGTTAGTAAAATTTAGTCTTAATAAGATGGAAAGGTAAATGAAAAAGTAACCACCAAATTATGATCTTGATTTGTAGAAAATTGGTGGAAATTAAAGACACATAATTGGGTAAAAAACATATATATTTATAGGGAGTGATTGAGGTCATCAATAACAAACAACTATAAAATTGAGGGCCTTAGAGCCATCAATCTATGATGATTTAAAATATCCTCAGTTCAACATAACATAAGGTATTATAATAAAAAAATTTTGGTTTTATGATCTCTTATCAAATGTTTAAGAATTAATTTATTCCTAGAATAAGAGGAAAAAATATATAATTGACATGTAGAGTTTTATCCATCAACTATTTCTTATCACAAACTCATCTTTCACTCAAAAAGAAAATATAATTTAAAAATATTATATTTATTCTAATCTTATAGGGTTCCAAAAATAATAAATTTATAATTAATTTGTCAGAATATTTTAAAAACTACATTATAAAAACCAGGATATCATGTTGGCTAGTGGTAGGTGATGCACCCTTGTCGCCCTACATTTGTGGGTTCAAGTCTCACGGCCTTTCCGGACGTGACGAGTTATAGCCTGACATCAGGGTTGTCTTTTTTATAACAATCAAAAAATAATCTTAAGTAATTCTTTAAGATTAATAATGGTATCCTATGTCAAACATAATCTATTCCATCCTTTATGATTATCCCAAATACTCCTATCTAAACTCATATTCCAACTGTTTCAAAGAAGGTAAACAAAATAAATATCTTTTTTTCACGTAATAACATATGAATACATTCATCATGTATTCTTTTAAAACACGGTAACACTCTAAATTACTATAAAACATTATTGATTACATTCATTCTCCTATATTCCTTATATAATACTGTATATACTCTTTATATCCAGAAATTTTGTAAACTCGAACAATAATGGAATTAACAAACTATTAATTAGATTCAAAGTAGTCAAGAATATAGAATATAATTATCCAAGTCAATCATATCTTATTCCAATATCACTACCTCAGTATCAGAACCATATTATGGTTTATCTTTCCTTCATCCATTTATTTTCCAAAAGTTTAACATTCTATTGATTCACTATTCATTGAAACATATAATCTCAAGTCCTCTATGAAATAGGATTGGAGTACAATCCATATTTATTTATATAATTCATATAACTCGTACATCATTTATACAACTCTTAAATGAAATAATTATTTAATAACAATATATGAACCCCAGCAATTCCTCTTCATATTTGGTAGTTTCATAACTTGATTATTATCTAATAACATCATTTGGGGCATACTCTGATGATTTGGACATTACTTTTCGTAGTGTCTCAACTCCTTTGAGATGAATCATTTTACATTTGAAACATTTTTCTTACCCTTTCAATCACGTACATTGTTTCCTTTCACTCCGCACATATAAAAAACTCCCATTCCCATCAAAAATTCAGCCAGGCGATTCTTTTCATAGTTATCACATATAAGAGAATATTTTCTTCCCTTATTCCCTTTATCCATCTGTCTCTCTAACATCCTCATATTTTATTTCTTCCATTAAAATACATAGGACTTAAGGGATTCAATACATATCTTATTAACACATGAGGATATTTCTTCATATAATGCGGATATGTGGGATACTATTTCCTTTCTAATATGTGACTTAATAAAATGGAAGATATAATCCTTCTTACTCTTTGGATCATGTGTATTGTTGGTTTTCTCATTCCATTTACTTGGCTCGATTTATAAATAATTTCAAACACTATGTTAGATTATGAATCGTAATTCATAATTAAAAAAGTTTTAAAATACCTAATGTAAAATGAAAAGATTATGCATGTAATCTATAATTATAAAAAAAAATTCTTTGACGAATTATTTGCTCATAAATTCTTCATAATTTCTTGTAAAGAAAATTTGAAGTATCTTAAGTATATCCCTCTAGAGGTTGATAACCAAGAGTGTGTCAAGGCCCATTGTTGTGTACAATGATATATTGGGTCAATCCTGAAACTCCTTGTTAGAGTTTTTACTCCTCAATACATCTGTGCCAAAGCTACCTTTACCTGCTCGTATCCACATAGGGTTATATTTGTTGGAAAATACACAAAATTTATACATTACCTAAATTCTAGGATGTTCTTATAGACTAATCCTCAATGTCCATCTTAGGTTAATGTTCTCTAATTAGAGTTTTTTTAAATCATGTTTCTAAGGATTGTACTAAACATCCTCTAATACCAACTGTAACACCCCGACCCCAGAATCTTGGAGCCGGTGAATTATTTTAATACATTGGCATGATTACAAGGAATAATGTCCAGAAGGACCAACGATTTTATACATCTTATAAAATAGATTTCATTCATGAACATTACATTATACTTTCTAACATACAACACAACATACATAATACTTTGAGAATTCCATTGTTCACTTATCTTAACCCTGTATATCAATCATAAAACACTTTTTGGGATACTGGGAAAATAAAACATAAGAAAGGGCTGATCTCAAATGCCCAGTAAGGGTAAATAATTTAGCTGAATCTATAAACATTTAAGATAAGATGTTTGATAAAAAATATACTTTTAAACATAAACATGAAAATAATATATCAAAAATAAATCAAAAAATACCATATAAACATGTTCATGGATATTATACTAGTCAAATAATCACATGTACTAATTAAGTTAATAATGAGGGAATGCCTAATGTCAGGCATCATTACCACATAGTCAAGGCCTCGTGCCAAGACTACAAAAAAATTTCAAGGCCTTGTTCCAAGACACTAGTTTGTATCATGATACCTATCGATGCATCATGGGGCTATATAGAGCCCCACCTGTCACTTACTAAGTCCATGTAATTCCTCATATGAAAATATTAAACCATAACATAAACATTCATATTAAAAATAGTATAACAAATGTCAATAATTAAACCAAAAACGATCAATGGTATAAAAATAAAACATCCACAATAAATTATATCACAACTATTTCAATATAGTATTGAAGATTGTATTATAATAAATCAACTTCATTCCAGAATAATACCTAGTAATGGATGCTGAAATAGTTGAAAATGATTAATAAAACATTTTGATGGAAATATCTATTGTTTGGAAATCATTTAAAAGTCAAAAATTTAGAAATGAATAAATTTAAAATATATTTTTGAATCAATTTTACCCATACCACTTTGAAAATTTTTAAGGTATTTAACATTTTAAAACAATTATGTCCATATAAATAAATCTTTAAACCGTTTTGAAAACAAGGATATTAATGAGAAAGATATAGAATAATAAAAATTTAAACCGTTTAAAATTTATGTTTCAGTTAAATATAACCCTAAAAGAATCATTTTGAAAAATATTTTATAAAACATTGACATGGATAATATTTATTCCCCAGAAAATACTTACATATAAACAATCTCGGATAATAATGAGATTGAGGGATTAACCCTTACCTTGCACTTTCCTTTAGTCATGGGTACATTTAAACTCCAATATAAAGACCATAGTATTCTATTCAATTATAAAAGAGCCATATTAATATTTATTATATCATATATGATTCATTTATGGATTTATACTTCCCATTTAATAAAGATTTCCATGTTAATTTATTATTTCGGGTAATAATCGCTTTCTTTATCGAACGTGTTTTAACTTGTTATTCTTGATCATGTCATTTAGATCATGACTTATAAACTTATTTAATATAAAACATGATTTATATTTAATATATATTTAGAATATGTATGTATAATAGATAGATATATGAAATGGAAAACACCATTTAAGGAGACCATAGGTTGTACGTACGCATAAATGTTGTTTTTGTTTTCATATCATATTGAACGGAAGTAAGTGAAAAAGATATATGTAATTAAATACAAATATATATATATATCCCTAGTATAATTATTATGTAATATTTTAAATAAATATTATTAATATATATTTTTATAATCATCTTTGAATGGTGAACTTGGAAATGAATTTCATCGCTTCATGAAGACGGTAAGCCATATGTACACACGAGTGACGATATCATTTACCTAATGATTAAAAGGTGTAGAATTGGATGATATATTAATTTTACAGATAAATTATCAGTTTATTTTAAATATTTATATACATATTATTCATAATTATATGCATCCAAATAACATAGTGTTGAATAACAAATTACACCACGACGTGGAGACAGTAAGTCGTACGTACGCACGCATGGGGACATTATAATTCATAGGATTGATAAAATAATTAATATGGTTGTACCATATATATAATAACATCAAAATATGTAGAATTTAGTTGAGTTATTATTTTTGTTTGTAAATAACAATGAAAGGAAAAGTAGAAGAAGAAATGAACTCTGAAATAGGTGATAAAATAATTACTTCTTCTTTGGGTGTTATCTTTTGATTTGGACAAAAGGACTTTATAAGTTGGATTTATGCTCCAAGGATTAAATCTAAGTTTATATGAGGTAATTTGGGAGGATTTTGGTGTAGGTTTTGGCCGATCCAACTGGCATTGGAGGTGTGATTTTTAGAGATGGCGAATAAAAATTTTATAAGAGGGAAGAGGGTAATTTTTTGGAAAAGTTTGATATATTATTTTATTATTAAATAATTTTTGGTTTCTAATGACTCAAAATTAATTTATTTTGAATATAAGGTGGGTATGGATTGGAATATTCTCAACCAATATGTTTTAGACAAGTTTAGGTCATCATACTAACCTTATGTTTTAGATTTAACTCTAAGTTAAATTGTTTATCTTTTACCATGTCTTCTTGTATTTTTATATTACATGGTTAATAAATATAATTTAAAATTACAATAGAACCTAAAGTTGATCATTAATTACATATCTATCATTATATATGACATTTTGTTGAACGTTAGAGTTTTATGGATATTTTATAATTTAGAATTATAGTTTGTGTTTAAAAAACTCATTTATGTCAATTTTGACACTATTTAGTATTTGGTTTTTGTGAATGTCATAAAAACATGATTACTTAAAAAATATAAATTGAATCAACCCTAACATGTCATATTCCCCTATAAAATTCTTGTATGCCATAAATACATTAAAATTATATTTATTTTAATATTTATAAAACAATTTTTTGATTTATTCATTAATAAGGTAATTACTACATCATTACGGTCTCATAAAGAAACTTAATTATATAATGTATAAAATGAATAAAAAAAATTCCATGATGTAAAAAAATTATTTAGATTTTTATTTATATTTATAGATGAATTTATTTTATTTATAACAATATATTAAGAATGTTTTATTTATTAAACATTGAATTTAACACTTTTAACTCTTCTTTAAATAAAATAATAATAAACGTCCTAATATAATCCAAGTGAGCCAAAAGGATCAAAGTTTATTCCTAAGGATGATTTTGGTCAAAATACACTTATCCAATACAATTAAGCCATGTGTTAGGGTAATTATAATATTGTTTTTACCTTTAATTAACCTATTTTCTTTTAGTGGTAGTAAATAAAATTCAAAAGTTACTATTCACTAAAAAATATCATCATCATATTGAACCACATTTTCCTTAAAAATGCCATCTATGTTTCTCAGATTTTTGAAATTAAATTCACAGAAGCTGTAAAATTAGGTTTTATGCAAATTCGCTAACGTGCCTAGAAGGTGGGAAAAAGACATTAAAATGTTCAATAAAATCGTATAGATCAAATTTTATTATAAATTGACTCAAGTGAATAAAATTTAACCTATGTAGGTATTATAAATCTATTTTGAATTAAAATAAATTTAAATAAAATAAATAATTTTTTAATAAAAATTTCGGTTTTAAACAATAACGTAGTGTTTTTCACTATTCATCAAAAATTGAAAGTTTTCAGAAAAATACAAAAAATTAACCCTAATATAATTTTGATATTTCGAATCCAAAAATTATTTCTATTTTAGGAAATTGAAAAAATTGAAGTTTCATTAATTAATTTAAAATTAATTCCTGTTTTCAAAACAAGAAAGTGTGTTTTTCAAAAGTAAAAAACAATCCAAATATTGGTATGTGCTTGTGTCCAATTTAAAAGTGAAATTACATCCAATGACCAAAATTGGATTAAATGATAAATAAATAATCTAATTATATGTCAAAACCATTAAAATGTATAATTTAACACTAAAAATTATTTCGATTAAAAAATATGTATTCAATAAAAATTTAGTATTTTTCACTATTCATTAAAATATGAAAGTTATCAGAAAAATACATAAAAAGTTATACAAACTAAATTTTTATGTCCTGCTTCTAAAGAAGAATTTTATTTTCTAAAATTTTATATATAATTATTTCAAATATTGGTTTTAAAAATGGTTCTCTATTAAAAGGCGTTAAAATTTTATTTTTAAAAAATTACTTCTTTTATCTGAAAAAAAATGAATTTTTTCTTATATTATGTCTATAAAACACATAATATGGATTATACAATTATATGAAGTATATAAAATTCAAAATTTTGTTAATAATATTCATAACCTCTTTTTAAACGGCAAAGTTGGTAAGTCATGGTGCGCTCGAACTGAGTATTGCGTGTATCACGTGCTATTGAATTAAACTGAAGAGATAACATACTATGAAATAGAAGGGTGTTACAATGTAGAATCCCTACACATCATGTACCATGTTTTCCCATGTTTAGGAGCCACATTGAAGACCAAAAAAACAAGAAAACACTATATTCTAGAGTACATGAGAGTCGCTAGAGGACACGTGTGGCACCCTGTGTGAAGAGGCATGTTGTGTACTTGAGTAAAAGGATATGGATTGAATACACTGACATAGGCACAACACACAGGTGGGACCTTGAGTGTCATGGGATCACAGTGTATACCCCCCCCCCCTCATCCCACATTCTATGTACCCCTACTCTGTTATTTATTCTTTTAACTCTAGTGAGAAGCCTAGGTAAATGAGTGGAAAGACACTATGTTGGTCCCCTCAACTATCATGTACCACTCATCTACTTTTGAGGAAACATCATCCTTCTAAATATTGTTCATTTAAACTCACGTTTTTTCCCACCAATAGCCAATATTGAGTATTTTCCTATATATAATGTGAATTTTCCCCTATTTATGGCATCATGATATGATGTGAAATGTTCTAGCCACAACAAAATTTTTAGGAGATGCTCGATAATGGAAGTGATTAGGAAGGATCTCACATTGATTCCTATAGAGTGAAACCCCCATCAGAATGGGCATGTTCCTTATACCATCTATGTTGAACCCCCTATTGAAGAGGGTGTGGTCCTAGATTACCAGAGTGGAACCCCATGTCACACCCGGACACAAGCCCTTAACCTATAGTGTGGAACCCCCCCCCCCACCATCATGGGTGCAGGTCCTCTAACTTTCTGAGTGGAACCCCCTATCTAAAAAGGTGTTTTTCGTGATGACAAGAGGGGATCCCCTAATCATCATGGGATGATTTATTATACATTAATAAAATAATTATTCCCATGTTGGAGAAAAAATATTGAAAATTTCAATTTTTTGTAGTATATTTATATTGATTTATTTTTCATTTGTATTTATAGTACCAATTGAAAAGAACATAAATAATTATCAACTAGTGATTCGACCATTAAACCATGTAACAAAATCCCTCATAACAAGAAAACTAATCTTTATATCTTTTTAAGAGATTATAGATTTAAAGGATAAAATTAGGATACAAAAAATATTGATTAAAATGTTTATTAAATATGTAATTAATCAATTTAGTTTTATTATATATGAAATAAAGTGCATGTGTAGTAGGTTTTTATAAAAAATGGTAAGGTATATTTCTAATCCACACTCTTTCATATGGTTATGATCTTTCTCTCACTAAATCACATCATTTATTTCATTAATGATATGTGATGGTTTTGAATTTGGTATAATGTTCTTAGATATATATACGTCTCTTATTCAACCTTACATTAATGGGATAATATGTGTAGTACATTCATTTTAAAAATTCATTCATTAAAAAATAACATTTGATTATGATAGATGAACTGACTGTTAAAGTCATTTATTTCCATGTTAAATTCATATATTTATGTATTATGATTTATTTCAATATTTGTAACATATAATCATGTACATGATATGATTGATGCTCCTTGATATTGATTAAATCCATTAAGAAATGTTTTTTTCTCATGTTATAGTATTTATGTGATTCTGTAGTGAACCTAATCCACATTTGTACTTTATCCACCTTCTGACGTTGTCTTAGTAGTTATAATTCACTTATACATCAGTCAGGTTTTATGTTGTTTCAGAATTTCTAATTTTATATTATCTTACGAATCCATTTTCCAAATGTTGGGACCCTATGTGATTTTTTATTAGCCTACACTTTCATGATATCATGTGATTCCTCATTATAATATTTATTCACCTAATCTGATTTATAGATCACTAAATTTTGTTATCTATTCTTCATGTTATCCTATGTAGAAATAGTAGCTCAAGGGGATTTAGGAACTTATTATTTTAATTAAAATATATATTATTAATTTTATTTTGGATTTATTATGATCATATTCTTATAATGATTTTTAACATTAAAATCTTTGTGTTCAAGGTGATTATCATAAAAACAAAGAAATAATATGATTCAAATTAATGGAATACTATAAAGAATCTTTAATGCCTTCTATAAAATCCTGAATAGATTTATGACAACACCACTGGATAATTTGAAAATTTTCAAGGAAATGCTGTTTATCACATTAACCTTGTTGTATAACCCTATGTATGAGGCCCCAAATAATTTGACTGTTATATGGGGCTACTGGAATGTAACTGGGTTCTTGAATCCTCATTTTTGATACCCTTCCATGAAATTAGTTAACATATCCTATGTTGTGTAACTTAGTTTTACTAGTCATCTTTTGTGTTCTCAAGGGTGAAACTTCTCCACATAACCAAATTATATCACCTATTAAAAAGAAAACCATAAAAAAAAATTTTAAATCCCTCTTCCTATAACATCCCTATGTAGACATGTTTTCATATGCATAGATCCTTAATTTTCAATATATGAAACAAGTGTCACATAACCACTTATATTTATTGTGTAACTATATCCATACTTTAGAATCTTAAAACACAAACATGTACTTATATTAATAATATTCATTCATGATTATTCATTTATGATTGATATAATTTATCAGATAAAATTATTTCTGAAATATTTATTTGTATTTTTTGCTGACTTTATACTAAAAAATGTGCCCCATTATTCATGACACTAACCAAAATATCTTAAATTAAGAGCATATGTTGATGGAAATTGATAGAGTTTATTCCCATACATACACTATCCACATGAATCCATTTTAAATTCTATCACATGGGTGATTCATATATATCATCCATCTCATATCTCCTATTGTGAAAGAATTCTACATAACTATTTCACACCATTTATTCATGTATTCTCACAATTTATCGAAACATTAAATAAAAAAATTCTTTATGAATTTTACCTATTAATTCCATAAGATTATTATATCCATATGTGATAATCCCCACACCATTATATATATAGAATTTACCGAAATGTTACTATGCTAATGAGATATTTATTTCCTTTAAATAATAATTTGGTATTGGATGGCATGAATGTGTTTATTATGTCACATGATTCTTATGTGAATACTTAGTACATGTAATCCCTATATTCCAACATGATTCTTCCAAAATCTAAAGTTCTGGTCTTTCTTATTTCATGAACTATGTTTATAATATTTAGAAAATTAAATGAACCATTTTTTATTATGATGTTTCTTGATAGATATGGTCATACATGATTATATGATCCTTATGATCTTATATAATTTTCATTATTATCATAGAATATTTTTCCCAAAAATCATGGAAGGAATTTAGAAATGGTACCTCCTTTACCTACATTCCTCGTTGTCACTTTTTTATTTCATTATCATCCTCTATGATCCAAATAGAAAAAAATAATGATCATTGGATTCTCCTTTCCTTGAACTATACATAAAATATAACATTTTATATAAATTTATGTAGCCAATGTTTTTATATTATATAACTACAACCATCAAATTTGTACTCTTCACGATATATCTTAATAACAAATACATCATTTATATCAAGGTACTTTTTATCACATTCTATTTCTCTGAAAATATCATTTTGGACTATTCAACCTCCAACAATAAAACCATCATGCCACTATACCATTTAAAAACATCATGTTATAAAAATAAAAAAAACATTTGAATAGAAAACATAGGTTTATGTTGTAATAGAAATCCTCATATAGACCCAATAGTGACTAAGACATATTATTGGAAAATTTAGTCATTCGGATCGTAATGTGATCAAGATCAAATTTACATGGTGAATGATGGTAAAAATAATCATTAATATAAACTCACTTTTCATTAATAGTGATGAAGTTCCTCATGAACAAGATAAATTTATGATAATATTGGGAAATTTATTGTTTCATTAAACTCATAAAATATCTAATGTCAAATTTAAAACATATATGATTTAATTAATGATTTTTTATTTATGGAGTAATATTTTTGTGTATTAAAATATAATATATAAAATGGTAAAAGATTAATAATACATTCATCTGGATATTTTATCATATGATTTTCGGTTTTTGTAAAGACAGTGTTTTTTGTCACCTCAGATAAATAAATCTCATTATGATGTGATTTTACAAAATGTGTTTTAATTTGAATATATTTTATGTTAAACTCTTGAAAATGATATTATAAATCTTCAATTGTTTTAGTTCATGAAAACATTGGTTCGATAAAACATTATTATATTCTTCCATAAAACATCTGTTGATACGGTATGTAGTGTTTAAGACCAATATCAAGGGTTACATTATTTCAACTGTACTATAATTTTTATAGGAGGCTATTATAGAACATAATGTGTTCTAAAATTAAAGAATGATAAATATCATTTATTTAGTAGTAGAAGTGTCCAATGTATATCTAATAATTATTATTTTAAAATAATAGGTTAGGGGTATCCTATAGAATTCTTGAGTAAGAGGTACAGAGTTAAAATACAATTGTTAATGAAAACTAAATTATTCCCATTTTGTGGGTGATTAGGGAAATATAATGCTTTTAAATGTGTCCTACTCAATGTCTAATGTGTAGTTATTCTTATACCATAATCTCTAAAATCCAGTCTAAAGTATCAATAGAATAAGGGATTTATTTCCACGGATAGTTATATAATAGTTAGATAAATATTACGTTTCATCCTTGAAGGTAATATAAATATGGTCCTAAATCTATGATATTTTCTACTATAATGTATTCTTATATAGAATCATATTATAGAAAAATAACTATTCAAGGAATTTTATGTATTAATTATTTTAGGGTAATGGATTTTTAAAAAAAGATATTTATATTCCATTGTCTTTTATAAGTATTTTTCCTCGCACCATTAATTGATTTTAATTATCACAAAAAACCCATTATTTGTTTATTATTTTATCATAAATGATCTAAATATTGACATATGTCAACTTGATAATGCTCTTTGAGGATTCCTTCTTATTGTATTGTTATAATCCTTAAATAAGTAATAGGGAAGAGAACTAAGAACCACACCACAGAATATGATTTTTACCCTTTAATATTGTTAGAGTAAGATTAATACCTATATAAAAACTCTATTATACACATATATATCCCATTTTTACCCTTTCATAGTGCATAATTATTCATACACACACACACACCTATAAATCCTTATTCATCCTTAAGGATTAAAGTGGTACCATTATATAGAGCTTATTATTTTCATGTTAACCTTACAAAAATAGGTTTTATAGAGAATACATAATTATTATTCCAAATCCATTGTTTTTTATTTCACATTTCAATAAATATGATTTCTTTCCACAACATAGTTAATGTTATTTTCCCAAAATCTCACCTAGATCCATACCGCAAGGGATTCCCTATGCCAATATTCATCCATTGAATGAGTTATCCATGTATTAATATATATTATATTATGAATACACATAAATATTTGAATAATAATTTTATTTTCTAGATTCTATGTTTTATTATCCTTTCTTATGTCAAAAATCACTCTACTATGGCACTGAATGTTGGACCACTCCAAACATATCATGTATAAATACTATATTTATTATATAAAAGATTCATGGAAGTAAAATTCCATCAACTTAATGACTCCCAATGGATTATAAAGAATTAAAAATTAATTAAATGATACAAATAAATACCTTGGGAGTTCTGAGAAGTATAGAACAATTACACAGAACAACATCAATAACATTCTCAACATTCCTAAAATATTCAATTATTTTTCTTCTCTCAAAGCACCCTATTTCTATATATTATTTAGTATATCAAGAGTTTATTCATTAATGTAAAAATTATCACTCCATAATCAAATTAACAATGTACTATAGTGATCATTATATTTAATGGGTGGATTTATATAAATTTACAGAGTGATTTTATCACAGAAATTTCCTCCTTTTGATTATTCTATATTTTGTTCTTACTGTTATTAATGGATGAGACCATTGATTTTATCCCATATCCATTATAAGTTCAATGGAATAATTCTTCATGAGGTTTATAGATTCTCCCTTAAATTTTTTTTCTTCAAGCTTCTAACCATTAAAAATGCACTTTTTTATCTTGGATACCTTTATGACCAATGGACTAATATAATAATTCCTTGAGTGATTGTGGGGGGAGATCTATGTGTATCTTTAAGTAATATTTTTGAACATACATTATAATTATCATTTCTCCAATACATTCCAAAATATTAGTTATTTATCTCTTTTAATATTTCATTTAACAATTTGTTTAATCGATCAATCAATGTTAATGGATTCACTAAAATCACATTCACTTTTCTATCATCAAAATTTATTATTATATTTAATTATATAATTTAAAAATAAACATTGATTTTGTTTTTAATTTTTTTCTTTTATAAATTATTTTTAGAATATTAATTATTTTTGAAAATTTGTTTAAAATGTCTATTGATACCAACCACCTACCATTTTATCAAATTCTTACAAAAATTTGGTATCAATGTAGTTTTGAATTTTTTAATTTGTATTTTCTAAAATTATATTTAGTTTTTTATTTTTCAAATTAATAAAAAATTAATAAAAATATATATTTTATAATTTCTTGTTCAAACAATCTTCATGGTCCTAGAAGAAAATAATTGGTCCATGCTCTATTTTTTATGGAACAAATTATGCTTATTAGAAATATAAATTTTAAATATTTTATATACCTTCATTATATCATGTTTATAAAATTATTATTATTTATTATAATATTTTTTATTGTAACGGAGAATAATATACCCCAAATTATATTTATTCTCTTAAACTCTGCAATAAATATGTGAATTATCTTAATTTTAGTTTTGATGATAGTGAGTTCAATATATTTTCTTCATATGAAATTGCTCAAAATTTTATATTTTGTTATCTGTTATGCAATATGATATAAATAATAATAATTATATAAATATAAAACTAAAAACTCAATAATTTGGATGTTTCATAATGGATACTAATTTATCTATATATACTCTGTATAGAAGATTTACTAATGTTTGATGTCCTAAAAATGATTTTGGTGGATGTTTTTTTATAGAATCGTTTTTCAAAATAATCATTTGGTTTGAAAAAGTATCTTCGATCCAAATATCACCACAATAGATGAATAAAATTTTTAAACAATAACTAATTTTAAGAACTCATTGTTTATATCATGAAATATTTGAAATCTATAAAGATACTAAGTGAAATAGAAGATAAGGAGGTCATGAAAACAAAAAAATAATTTAAGTAATTTAATATAATGATGAATCATCCCGGAGTGAATCTATCATTTCTATATCTAAAACCATGAATGATTAGTATAATAATAAAAGTTATAAAATTAAAACATTAACATTAAAATTCAATAATTCTATGTATCTTGTTTTATTTTCAAAAATAAGAGTCACACCAAACATGTTTTCCCCTTGGAAAATAATATGTTAATATATAATAATAAAGGTAATAAGTTTTTAAATCACTCAACATGGTGGACAAATTGAGGACTTTATTTAAATATAAAAATCAGGCATGGAATGTCCCATGTAAGAAAAACCATTATTTTCAGATATATATATATATATATATATAATTTATAAAGGGGAATTTTCATTTCATAACCTTAAGTGTTGTGGTAAAATTGTACTGGTTTAGTTTATTTTCATACATAGATATATAAAAACATGTTCATAAGATATATACAACATTTACCATTATTTTTTTTAAAACTAGAAACCTTATTGGAATTATCATATATAAAAACATTATTTATAACATGGGGAAATGAAATATAATAAATGGTGGGATCAGATGCTCAGTACGGTTAAACAAGGGTGGAAAAAATGATCACTTATATATAAAATTTTCACAAGGGTATGACAACATGAGATTAAGAACTTAATATTTTACCCTCTGTATCAAATATTATAATATAGAGTCGCAGAATACATTTTGACTATTAATAGAACATGAATCATAAATGTTCTAAATAACATATTTCATGAAAACAGAAAATTATAATATACTATAATTTATTGGATTCACATAAGCATTGAAAATAATTTCATTATTAAAAAATCACTACCAAGACCCTCATTTTGTATTGGGATTACTTGGAATTCCATTATATACATTGTAAAATATATCTCTAAAGACTATCGTAGCTGACAATGTCTTTTACTGAACTGTGTTCTCCCCCATTGCAATCATTTTTCTATAATAAGATATAGATAAGAAACAAATTTCTTATAGGGATATAAAATTATGGACAAAACAATCTTATAACTAAAACCAGAAATATGTTTTCCCAAGGTCATAAAAAATTAATTACATCAAAACACATATAATATAATTAGGTTTCATAAAGGATTCGTCATTACTATATTAAGTCATGTGAGAAAACTGGTTTCATAGAATCATCCATATATAATTTTCATTATCATAATCAGTTTAGTGAATAGAATTTCAGTGTACAATTAGGTAAAACCCTAATTAACAATAAGATAAAACAAATGATGTTTTTGTTGATGAAAATTTATTTTAAAATACAAATTCAATATTTATTATGGGTAATTCCTTTTTCATTTTGAAATTAATTTTTTAAAATTTAAAAATTCCTAAAATTTTGACAGATTAATTTTCTTCAAAATGAAACCTATTATCTTCTGAAATATCCATTGACTCATTGAGTGATAATTATTTCAGTTAACAAATCTTATTGAGTATGTTGAAACTGTGATTTCATTTATAATTTCTATAAAAATCAAAAGTGAATTGTTCAAAAAAGGAATAAATTATTCATAATAATCTATATATTGAAAACTAAATTATGGGTAAATATTAACATAAAAAACCATATTAGATACATATAAAAATTCATAAAAATATTTTTACAAATCATTTTCAGGGAAGAAAAAATAATTTTGATTGAAAAGAGAAATAAAGTCAGTTTCCCAATAATAACATTCATTTGGCCAATTGAATACATAATAAATATTAAATGATTTAGGAACATGTATTCTATAGAAATGACCATTGTATAGTAAAATTAATTTTATTATTTAGAGGAATACTATGAAATTTATTCATCATAAAATTTATCTCAAATGATCCTTATAATGAGTTAGATTGTAACGTAAAACTTTTACCTCATGTTTACCATTCATAGAACAATATCTATCCTATTTTATAAAAATATAATGTAATTTTATTTAAATAAATTAATCATTTAAATATTTAATATATCATTCATTATCTAAAAATTACACTTCCAAACCCAGTTATGAATAACTCGATATTAAAATCATCAATTTTGAATGCATACTACTTCATATTTCAGGAGAATTTCTATGTAGAATATCTTTTCTTTATATATTTATAATGGTTCAATAATATTCATAATTTTAATCAAAATATAAAATTTATATACATTAATTAAATTAATATTTATAAATATCTATAAATTATAGAGTTAGAAAATTCAATTGCACTGTTTACGTATATGGTAGGCATGTACGTATGTATTAATGTTGGTTTCACTAACAAATGGTGGAAATAAAATAATTGTAAATAATAATTCACCTCTAAAAAATAATTATTACATCATATATATCATATTTATTCAATAAATATATCCTTACTATATTACATGTAAATAAAAAATGAAAACAATATAAAATCAATTCGTACAGGTGAAAGTCCACACAAGCACACGTGCGATGTTATCATTTTCCAATGGATTGGACGGTTATAATGTTGATTAGATATTATAATTTTAATAGTTTAATTATTTAATGAATATCATATATAATATTTAATCCCATATTAATAACTATACATCAAATATAGTGAGATAAAATGAATCATACCCCTATATGGAGAAGGAAGTCGACATGTACGAACAAGGGATAATTTCACTTTATATTTGAAGGAAAAGATGGTGGATGATGGTGAATCCAACATCTTAATTTAATTTTCAATATTCATTATATTTAGTTGATCGTTTAAATATGAATACCATTTAATTATAAAAGGTTTAAGATGAAATAAATTGAACGATTTATGGAAATATGACTGCCTCTTCTTCGGGAGACTAAATTTAGATCCATTCTTAAGGACCCATGGAATAGAATATTAGGAAAACCATCACCTATAATCTGTATATCTGGATTTATAGATGTTAATTAGGATGTTTTTGGTAATTCTAGAATGCTCGTAGTGGTGTTGAGAGAAAAGAAAAGTGGAAACATTTTATAGGGGATATGAATGACACACTTGGAATAATATAAATATTTAAATATAATTACTGTATTTCTAAAATACAATGCCTCCAAAACGAAATAAATTCATATAAAAAAATTATGTGGTAAAAATGTAGTCTCACAATGAAATTTAAAATATAATAGGAAGTTATTTTGAAGCAAATATTTTTTTGAAAATTTATTCAACCAATTTATACCATAATGATAGTAGTAGTTTTTTAAATCCTAAAGGGTTATAATTATACATATAAGGTAAAAAAATTCTTAATGAAATTCTATGAAATGAAATTTTAACCCACATCATTATAATTTTCTCTTTCATTGTTTATTAAATAATTAATAAAATATTATTCTATATAAAATACATTTAATGTAATTTTTTGACACTATTAACAAAATAAGAAATTAATAACCAAAAGATAGTTATTTAATGAAAATATAATTCTTCAAGATATCCTTAGTATATTATATTAATATATGAAATTTATGGTGAATATTTACTCAAATAAAACATATTACTGGTATTGTATTTAAAATTGTTTAAATGGTTTTTATTCTACTTACACATTCATTATGTCAGTGTTTGGTAAGAATTTATGGTTATTATTTCATCAATAAAATTATTAAAAATAATATTATGAAAAATAATAATACATATATGACAAAATTAAAAAGAAAATTAATCCACTTTTTACCCTTATGTACAAAAACATTTTATATAAGATAGTTAATATATTGTTATTTTTTAATTTCCATTACATAAAATAATATAAATGTCATTATGAAGGGTAAATGGCACAAAAATGATATTTAAGTAAAAATATATATGTACTTATAATAATTAACTCATATAGTAGAATTAAAAAAATTATCTACATTCTAAATCCTGATAACATAGTTTTAACCCAGTTTTTCAAGATATTACCTCACTAATGAGGAAAATTTATTACAAGGTTACAATTAATAATGAAAACAATAAAATATGAATATTTTAAAAAAATATCCTATTTATTAAAAATGGGGACTAAAACTTTTTTAATATCATTTATATGTGTGGAATAAATCAATTTAAAATAACTGAACAGAACATGATAAAATCGTTTTTTAGAAACAAAAATAATTATTCTTAGAACACAAATTAATCTTATACCATGCTTAAATATTCATTGGATTATTATTATAAAATTTGGATGAATATATAATATATAACCTTTATGATAATCATTGAACAATAGTGATTAATGTAATTTATTATGTTAAAACACATTTATTTTCTAAGAACTATTTTTCGGGAAAACAACACCTTTTGTTTAAAATTTATTCTATATTATTTACAATAAAATGATAAAAAAGGAATTGGTTTAATATATGTGTAAATATTACATTTTTATAATTTTTTTAGACATATGGACTACCACCAATCCAAAGTATATGTGATAACTATCAAATTAAGTGATAATATATAAATAGAAAAACACATATTGGATAAACTCAGTACTGTGTACAAATAGAAAATCAAATAACAAAAAATTTATTTATAACACACTATATCATAAAATATCAGGTTTTTACATTATATCACCCTAAAGTTGAATTTCATCAATTAAATTCTATTTTTCTAAATAAGAAAATGTTGATGTATTTGGTTTCTCACATCCTCTGGTCCCCATGTATTATCATCAAAATTATTATTCCTCTCGGAATGTTAACAGTGTGAGTAGTGTTGTTTTGTAGAATTGTATCTCTTTGATTCAATATTTTTACTATTTTTCCATCACATAAAAGATAATATTCCAATGTTTCAACATCCTATTTCCTTAGACATGGATAATTAGGTATATAGTAAATAAGAATAGATACATGGGACATTTTGAGATTAGAAGATGTTTTTTGGAACCACCATGTGATAAGCTATCATATCTATGTGATCACGAATATTAAGTGGGACAATATAAATTGGAATAAAATATCATTTATTTATTGTTCAGATAACCTTATATCATGGATATATTCACTATAATACCTTCAAACCTATAGAAAAAGGGAATATTTCATTGCTAATTTTCATCATATGTTTTCTATCAACTCGGTTTTACTTTTAGGTGACTTTAAATGATAATGATTTTCAACTCCATTTACCTAGAAAAATAAGTTGAATTTTTTTTATTTCTCCACATAATTCATACAAATTAGAGTTATTCACTTTATACCAAATAGGTATTCATGATGATAAATTTTAATGAATGAGTGAAAACTATTTATTAAAGAAAACATGATTTGGGAAAAGGGTTAATCCGAAACACAATTGAAATAATTAAATAATGTATTGTCATGTATTCTAGGGTGTTAATTGTTCTATTATATTGAGACACTTTCTTTGGATGATAAGTAATTCATAAGAAAAAAGAAATTAATCAAAGAATTGTTGAATAAATCTACAAAACATTTAGGTATTCCTCATAACCGGATCTAATTTTGTAAAATGTGGTACTCTAAAAAATATTACCCCTACAATAATATGTTCTTACAGGATAATTAAGGGATAAATGATCTCTACTAGGAGTGAAGTGTGATAACATCATATGGTAGTCAACTGCAATCCAAATAGAGTTATGTACTATAAATATTTTGATGAGTATAATAATAATGTATGTTTTAATGTTTTCCCACTACTATTTTATCACAGGTAATGGTTGTAACATAATATTAGAGATACATTTCTCATTATCAACATGGGGATATACCAAGCATTAAGAGACATACTATTCAATATCTCCCTTTATTTTTCCAACTATAAATGTAACACCCCAATCTTCTACGGTACGCTTCTCTTTGAATAATGTGATAGCGTGTGTTGTACGCAACATCGAGTTCTAACACACCACAACCAATCAAACTAGCAGTTATGAATAGTAATACCTACTTTTTTAAATTATATATAATTTATATTTTAAAATGAAGTTCTTTTTTTGGATTCAGAATATCGAAATTATCCTATGTTGAATTTTTCTGAGAACGTCCAATTTTTATGAATAGTGAAAAATACTTAAAAATAACTTTTTTAATCAAAATAATTTATAGTGATAAATTAAATTATTGAGTGGTTTTAAAGTATAATTAGAATATATTTTTACAATTTTATCCAATGGTTTTCATTATAATTAATTTCACTTTTAAATTTTACATAAACAATTATCAATCTTTTGATATATATTGTTTCTTAAAAACACGCTATTTATTGTGACAGCGGGAATAATTATAAAATTAATTAATGCAACTTATATGTTTGGAATTTTGTAAAATAGACATCATTTTTGAATTCTAAATATCAATTATAACTTAGGGTGAAATTTGGGCATTGTTCTGAAAAACTTCAATTTTTGATGAATAGTGAAACTACTAAGTGGTAGTTAAAAAAACTGAATTTTTCATAAAATTTAATTTTACCGCTTCTGTGAATGAAATTTCAAAAATCTGAGAGACACGGTTAATATGAAGAAGAAAAATGTGGTTCAATGAGGTGAAAATAATTTTTGGTGAATAGTGACTTTTTACTTTTATTTACCACGGTTAAAAGAAAATAGGGTAATTAAGAGTAAAAATGATATTAATATTACCCTAACACATGTACTAATTCTATTGGTCAAGTTTATCTCGACCAAAACATCCTTAGGAATAAAATATTATCATTTAGGTCTACTTGGATTAGATTAGGACAATTATTATTATTTAATTCAAAGAAGAGTTAAAAGAGTTAAAATCAAAGTTTATTTACTATAAAATTTTTAAATTATGGTTATACATAAGATATATTAGATTGTAAATATTCATTAGAAAGATAAAACGATTTCCTACATAATTATATTTTATTTATAATTTTTAGACTTTAAATAATTTAATTTATATATGACACAATCATGATGTAGTAATTACTATAATAGTGACCAATCAAAATAATTGATATTATAAATACCCAAATAAATATAATATTAAACTTTTCATGAATTAAACTAATTATATAGGATAATATAATATATTAGGATTTATTCAATTGACTTTTTTCAAAGTAATCAATCTTTTATGAGTTTCACAAAAATCAACTATTGAATAGTGTCAAAATTGACATAAAAAAGTTCTTAAAACAAATATTATATTATTAATTGATATTAAATTCTTAAAAATATAAGGTTCGGACAAGAGACTTATATCATGATAGGTTCATCATTAATGGACCACTTGGGGTTCTCTTGTATGTATATGGTAAGTTTATTAACCATATAATATAAAAATACAAAGAGACATTGTAAAAGTAAAACTAATTAACTTAGAGTTAATACTTAATGATAAGGTTAATATAATGCCCCAAACCTATCTAAATTCTTTTGTTTTAGTGTTTTGCGACCAATACCCACCTTAAAATTTAAATAATCAACTTTGGAGCAATTAGAAACCGAATATGAATTTATTATAAATTAATATTTCTAGATTTTCAAAAGGTGCCCCTCACCCCTCTAATAAAAGGTCACTCCTTCTCATTTCTTCACACCTTCAAAGCCTTCTGGTTCGGCCAAACTCTTCCCAAATAATCTTCCAACTTCCCTAAACACAACCTAGAGGCCTTAGTTTGATCAAAAATCCATCCTAAGGAGCCCTTTTGATCAAATCAAAAGGAAGAAACCGAAGAGGAGGTAATGTTTTCACCACCCCTTTTCAAGTTCATTTCTTCTTCCACTTCTTCTTTATTTGTTATTACCATTCTAAAATAATAACTCCAGTATCTTATATATACTGTGATGTTATTATAAATATGGTACAACCATATTCAGTATTCTATCCACCCTTTGATTAACATGTCACCGTACGTGCGTACGTACGACTTACCGTCTCCACGTCGTGGTGTAATTGTTATTCAATATATTATTATTTGGATGGGTATAATAATGATGTGTAACTCAAGAAAATAATAAATATAACATGTTAATGATTATTTATATATTATATACCATCCATTTATATATTATTTTAATATCAAAAGAATAATATTGTCACTCGTGCGTACGTACAGACTACCGTCTCCACGAACGCGAAGAGATTCATTCTCCATCGTATCCATTCAAGTATAATTATCATTTGATAATTTAAAAATGATGTTTAAGGACATGATATCATTCTGGAGATAAATAATATATAACCAATCCATAACAAACACGTCTTATGTAAAAAAAATATAAAAGAAAACGAGTAAGTTAACACCCGAAACAACGATAATACTAAGATATTATTAACAAATCAATGTTAAAAGATTATATATGATATAATATTAATGTATATGATTATTGTATAATTTAATAACACTTATTTCACCATTATACAGTAGGTTAACCTACCCTAACCAAGGAAAAGTACAAGGTAAGGGTTATTTCACAATCTCTTCATTATCCGAGGTTGTTTATACGTAATAATCTATTGGGATCTCTTTACCATCCACATCCATGTTTCTTAAAAATGTATTTCAAAACATTTTTACTATTTACTAGAATATGAGTTAAAGCCATTTATACCCTTTTTGACTTTTATTAGTGGTTTATAAAGGAATCTTTCCGTCATTTTCAAAACAAGGTCCTTTTTAACCTTTTCGACATAATTAAGGTAAGAATGTTTTTTTTAACTTATACGGTGGGTGCGGCTATTTTCCGACATTATAAAATCATCAAAGCTTCTCTTACAAGCTTATAAGAATATTTTCAAATTAAATGTTTTATTTTATATGGCTCTTAAATGATTTCAAAAAAAAAGAGATATTTATCTCAAATATATGAAAATTCCAGTGCAAATGTATACGTATTTAACGCAAGCTTAAAAATGTTTTCAGAAAACCTGACTCTCGAGTTTGGTAGACAGGAAGGGATTGGTTGTGGACCCATCATGGCTTGTAATTAGTCAATAAGTCTCAAAATTAGTTATTTTGTTTTCAAAAGCTTGCATAATGTTTTTAGAAAAACACTGGAGTGTATTTTAGAAATTTTAAACGTAAGTATCTTCAAAAAAAATTCTTCGGTAGGGCTCATGAGACAAACTAGTGCCTTGGCACAAGGCCTTTAAAAAATCTTATTTGTAGTCTTGGAACGAGGCCTTGGCTATGCGGTTATGAGAGTCTGGCATTATGCATTCCATCATTATGAAAGTGGTTATTGATATTGCATGTGATTATTCGATTAGTAGAATATCCATGTGAATAAGTAAATGGAATTATTTCATTTTGCTTTTTCCATACTATGTTGAAGTTCAAGTTTAAAAGGCTTTTGTTTTAGTTATACAATGCCTTAAATGTTTAGGCTTATTTTGTAATATTTCCGCTATATTGTTATCCTTACTGGGCATTTGAGCTCACCTCTGTTCTATGTTTTATTTTTCCCAAGATGTGAAAAAGTAAGTTATGAATGACCTGCAGGGATATTATGAGGGGATAATAGTGTGGACTATGGGGACATTATGTTGTTGAAGAAGTTTTTCATTTTATGATGTAATGTAAGACTTATTAATATATCTAGTGTTTTCGAGGCTACTAAACCAAACGGTCTTTCGAGATTTGATCTTTCTTGTGATCATGACAATGTTATGTAATAATGCACCGACTATGCGTAACTAGGGTCGGGGCGTTACAGTTGGTATCAGAGGAAGTTTATTACAAACCTTGGAAGCTAGATTTAGATAAACTCTGATTAGAGCATGTAGACCTAAGATGAACATTGAGGATTAGTATAGAATAACTTCCTAGAATTTTGGTATTGTGGAGATTTTGTGAGTTTTCTGAGCAATACATCCCTGTCTGGATACGAGCAGGTAGAGGCGGCTCTGGCACAGATGTACCTAGGGGTAAAACTCGAAAACACCGCTATGAGCTAGACTCGAACTGGAACTGGTGCATGACAACGGGCCTTGCTGCACTCTTGATTACGACACTCCATGGGGATATGCTTAGGATAACTCTCATTTTCTTTACAAATCATTATGAAGGGTTTATGAGTATATACTTCCTCAAAGAAAACATTCTTATGATTATGGATTATATCCATAGATAGTTCAATTTATGTTAAGTGTTTTGTATGTATGGGATTATGTATTTTGATTCATAAACTGATCTGGTTTATACCATTGTTTAGAAATGGCACCTAGTGGATGAAATGGAAACCGTATCAATGCACGCACTCGATTTAGGGATTTCCCTCCTGCTCAAGATAATTATAGTGGAGCTGGTGATGCAACTGGTGCCGATCAGCTAATCACCATACTGGGAAAACTCACTCAGGTTATGAATAATAACCTAACCCGTATGGAGCACCCTAATCCGCAGCGTGGAGGATCAATGTTAGATCGATTCATGAGGAAACAGCCACCAACGTTCAATGGGAGTACAAATCCCTTAGTAGCTGAGCAATGGATATTATCCCTAGAGAAAATATTTCAGGCTTTGGGGAGTAGTGAAAGGGAAAAAGTTATCATGGCAGTTTACCGCCTCACTGGAGATGTTGATCAATGGTGGTCATTGATTCAAAATACGAAGGAAGATGATGAAGTATCAAATATGGAATGGAGGGAGTTCAAAGATCTGTTTTTAGAAAAATACTTTCCTCGCGACCATCGAGCAGATATGGAAAGGCAATTTTTGAGTCTGAGACAAAAGGAGGATGATAATGTCACAAATTATGAGCCTAACTTTACAAGGTTAGAAAGGTATGATGGAGATTATATACGTAACCCAAGAATTAAGATTGATCGTTTCTTTGATGGGTTAAAACCATTTCTCCATCGAGAATTATTCTCACAATCATTTTCATCATACAAAAACATTGTCTCATGTGCTATCAAGACCGAAAAGGAATTCTCTAAGTCTTATGACTTTAAAGAAAAGCAAGAGAAGAAGAGACCTACTGATCAATCTGGGAATGGAAATAAGGGGAAGAAGGGAAAGGTTGAATATCCATCCTGTGGTAAATGTGGGAAGAAACACCAAGGTACTTGCTTGAATGGGCATGGGAGTCTGTTACAAGTGTGGTGAAAAAGGCCACCAAGATCGTGATTGCAAGGGGAAGAAGGAATCTACCAACATTCAGTGCTACAATTGCAGGGAGATGGGGCATTGTGCAAATGAATTTCCTAAGCGTCAGGAGAACTTAACTCAGAAAAGGCCAAGGGATCAAGGCCAAGCTTATGCTATCACTACTGCTGAGGTAGATGCTCCGAAAGATTTGGTGGCAGGTAATTTAATGGTTTCATCAAGTTTAGCAAATGCATTATTTGATTCTGGATCATCACATTGTTTCATATCTTCCCAGTTTGCTAAGAAAATTAGATATTTCCAATTTGATTTATCAAGGGATTTGTTTGTTAAAACTCCTAAGGGAAGTATCATTGCAACAACGTTTTGTGAATCAGTCCCCATTAGAGCACATAAATGTTCATTATCTGCTGATCTCATCATCGTACCTATGATTGAGTTTCATATAATCCTCGGTATAGACTGGATTTCGGACTATGATGCGAAGATTTATTGTAAGAAAAAAGAGGTTACGATTCATGATGATAATGATAAGGAACACCTTATCATTAGAGCAGAATCATCACCACCTAATTCTTATTTAGATCCACCCCCAGTAGCTCAACTAAATTTACTTATTGGGGAGGAAGAGAATGAAATAACTGTGGGTGAGGAAAGGAATGTTCAAATAGAGGATATACCTGTTGTGAATGAATTTGTGGATGTATTTCCGGAAGATTTACCTGGACATCCTCCATAATGAGAAGTTGAGTTTTCCATTGATTTAATTTCTGGATCAAGGCCTATATCGAAGACCCCTTATAGAATGGCCACTATAGAATTAGTTGAACTAAAGGAACAACTAGAGGAATTGAGTAATAAAGGATTTATTCTCCCTAGTGTTTCTCCATTGGGAGCCCCTGTTCTTTTTGTTAAAAAGAAAGATGGATCTATGAGGTTATGTATCGACTACAGGGAGATCAATGCTATAACGATAATGAACAAGTATCCCCTACCACGTATTGATGATTTATTTGACCAACTACATGGAGCTCAATACATTTCAATGATTGACCTTCGATCTAGATACCATCAGTTGTGTGTAAAGAAGGAAGACATTCAGAAGACAGCATTTCGAACCATGTATGGGCATTACGAGTTTACTGTAATGCCTTTTGGATTGACTAATTCACCCTCTGTATTCATGGATCTAATGAATAGAGTTTTCATGGAGTATCTTGATGAATTTGTGGTGGTATTTATTGATGATATCTTGGTATACTCCAAAAGCTACGAAGATCCTGAAAATCACTTGCGCATTATCCTGAAGACTCTGAGAAGACATGAATTATATGAGATGTTTAGCAAGTGTGAATTTTGGCTTCATGAGATTTCTTTTCTTGGTCATATTGTCTCTAAATATGGAATCACTCTTGATCCTTCTACGACCAAGGCCATCCATGAATGGCCAACACCTATGAGTATAACTGAGGTACGTAGTTTTATTGGTTTGGCAGGTTATTATCGACGATTCGTCCAGAATTTTGCCCGATTGGCTAACCCATTAACGAAGCTCACACGTAAAGGGGTTAAATTTGTTTGGACAAAAGAGTGTAAAGAATTTTTCGAAGAACTGAAGAGAAGATTAGTAAATACTCCTATATTGACTCTACCATCGGGGAATGATGGGTTTGTTATTTATAGTGATGCATCAAAGAAAGGACTTGGTTGTGTCCTTATGCAGAATGATAGAGTTATTGCCTATGCATCACGACAGTTGAAAATTCATGAACAAAACTATGATACTCATGATCTTGAGTTAGCAGCTGTGATCTTTTCTTTGAAGATATGGAGGCACTACCTCTATGGTGAAAAATGTGAGATTTATACTGATCACACGAGTTTGAAGTATATTTTCTCACAAAAATAACTTAACATGAGGCAAAGGAGATGACTTTAATTACTCATGTATTATGATTGCACGATACACTACCACCTGGGGAAAGTAAACAAGGTTTCAGATGCTTTGAGTAGAAATGACCATAGAGTTTTGAACAATATGAGAATTGAAAAGGATCCAATTTTCAAGGATCTAGTGAGGATGGACATGGGAATAACCAGGGAAGGTGAAACATCAATGCTTTTTCAAATGGTTGCCAAACCATATTTATTAGAAAGGATTAAGAGTTCTCAGACCGATGATGAAGAATTTCAAAAGAATATTAAAGCTGTGAATGATGGGAGATTGAGAGAATTTGTGTATGAAGATGGAATTTTGAAATTTGGGAAGAGACTTTGTGTTCCAGATATACCTAATCTAAAAAGGGAACTGCTGGATGATGCTCATAGTTCCAATTTCTCTATACACCCTAGGAGCACCAAAATGTATAGAGATTTGAAGGAACATTTTTGGTGGGACAACATGAAAAGGGAGATTTCTGATTTTGTGTCAAGATGTATGGTTTGTCAGCAAGTGAAAGCTGGAAGGCAACAGCCTGGAGGAGTCATGCAACCTCTTCCCATACCAGAGTGGAAATGGGACAATATTACAATGGACTTTGTCATGGGGCTACTAAAGACTCCTAGAAGGAACGATGCAATATGGGTTATTGTTGATTGTCTTACCAAGTCAGCACATTTTCTTGCTATAAGAGAATATCTACCACTGGAACGTCTATCAAGACTATATATTAATGAAGTTGTGAGACTTCTTGGAGTACCCCTATCGATTGTTTCTGATCGTGATCCCCGTTTTACTTCAAGATTCTGGAAAAGTCTTCAGAAATCTCTGGATACTAAACTTCATTTGAGCACTTCTTACCACCCTCAGACAGATGGAAAATCAGAACGGAATATTCAAACCTTAGAAGACATGTTGAGATCTTGATCACTTGACTTTCAGGGTATGTGGGATCAATATTTACCTCTCGTAGAATTTTCCTATAACAATAGCTTCCATTCAAGTATTCAGATGGCACCATATGAAGCATTATACGGAAAGAGATGTCGTACACCAACCTATTGGGATGACGTTGGTGAAAGAAATCTTTTAGGCCCAGAACTAGTGGAGGAAAAAATAGAAAAGGTGAAGGTAATCCAAAATCACATCAAAGCAGCTCAAAGTAGGCAGAAGAGATATGCCGATAATCGAAGGAAGGATTTGGAATTTCAAGTTGGTGATCATGTTTTCCTGAAGGTATCTCCATGGAAGAGAGTCATACATTTTGGTAAAAAAGGTAAATTGAGTCCTAGGTACATCAGACCCTTCGAAATTCTTGAACGATTTCGGGTTGTAGCTTACCGATTGGCAATGCCGCCAAGTCTCTCCAAAGTTCACGATGTGTTCCATGTATCTCTGTTGAGGAAATACAAGCCTAACCCAACGCATGTACTCACTTACGAAGAATTAGAACTGGAACCCGATCTATCTTATTGCGAAAAGCCCATCAGGATTCTTGATACGAGAGAACAAGTACTGAGAAACCGGACGACGCGTTTGGTAAATGTTTTGTGGAGAAACCATAAGATGGAAGAGGAAACGTGGGAACCCAAGGAACATATGATGAAGAACCACCTGAGTCTTTTCATGTGATAAGTATTCTAGAAATTTCGAGGACGAAATTATTTGAAGGAGGGGAGAATTTCACACCCCAAGCTTCTACGGTACGCTTCTCTTTGAATAATGTGATAGCGTGCGTTGTATGCAACATCAATTTCTAACACACCACAACCAATCAAACTAGCAGTTATGAATAGTAATACCTAATTTTTGAAATTATATATATTTTATATTTCAAAATGAACTTCATTTTTGGATTCAGAATATCGAAATTATCCTAAGTTGAATTTTTCTAAGAACGTCCAATTTTTATGAATAGTGAAAAATACTTAAAAACAACTTTTTTAATCAAAATAATTAATAGAGATAAATTATATTATTGAGTGGTTTTAAAGTATAATTAGAATATATTTTTACAATTTTATCCAATGGTGTTCATTATAATTAATTTCACTTTGAAATTGGACATAAACAATTATCAATCTTTTGATATATATTGTTTCTTAAAAACAAGCTATTTGTTGTGACAGCAGAATTAATTATAAAATTAATTAATGCAACTAATATGTTTGGAATTTTTTAAAATAGACATCATTTTTGAATTCGGAATATCAATTATAGCTTAGGGTGAAATTTTGGCGTTGTTCTGAAAAACTTCAATTTTTGATGAATAGTGAAACTACTAAGTGGTAGTTAAAAAAACTGAATTTTTCATAAAACTTAATTTTACTGCTTCTATGAATGGAATTTAAAAAATCCGAGAGACACGGTTAATATCAAAAAATAAAATGTGGTTCAATGAGATGAAAATAATTTTTGGTGAATAGTAACTTTTTACTTTTATTTACCACGGTTAAAAGTAAATAGGGTAATTAAGAGTAAAAATGATATTAATATTACCCTAACACATGTATTAATTCTATCGGACAAGTGTATCTCGACGAAAACAGTCTTAGGAATAAAATATTATAATTTAGGTCCACTTGGATTAGATTAGGACATTTATTATTATTTAATTCAAAGAAGAGTTAAGAGAGTTAAAATCAAAGTTTATTTAATAAAACATTTTTAAAATAGGGTTATACATAGGATAAATTCGATTGTAAATATTCATTAGAAAGATAAAAATATTTCATACATAATGATTTTTTAGTTATAATTTTTAGACTTTAAATAATTTAAATTATTTATGACACAATGATGATGCAGTAATTACTATAATACTGAAAAATAAAAATAATTGATATTATAAATACCCAAATAAATATAATATGAAACTTTTCATGAATTAAACTAATTTTCTAGGATAATATGATATATTAGGATTGATCAATGGACTTTTTTCGAAATAATCAATCTGTTATGAGTTTCACAAAAATTAGCTATTGAATAGTGTCAAAATTGACATAAAAGAGTTCTTAAAAGCAATATTATATTATTAATTTATATTAAATTCTAAAAAATCTAACGTTTGGCCAAGAGACTTATATTATGATAGGTTCATCATTAATGGACCACTTGGGGGTCTCTTGGATGTATATGGTATGTTTATTAACCATATAATATAAAAATAAAAAGAGACATTGTAAAAGTGAAACTAATTAACTTAGAGTTAATACTTAAAGATAAGGTTAATATAAAGACCCAAACCTGTCTAAATTCTTTTTGTTTAGTGGTTTTAGACCTATCCCCACCTTAAAATTTAAATAATCAACTTTTTAGCCATTACAAACCGAATATGAATTTATTATAAATTAATATTTCTAGCTTTTCCAAAGGTGCCCCTCACCCCTCTTATAAAAGGGCACTCCTCCTTCTCTTTTCTTCACACCTTAAAAGCCTTTTGGTTCGGACTAACTCTGCCCAAATACTCCCCAAAATTCCCTCACTACAACCTAGAGGCATTAGTTTGATCAGAAAGCCAACCTAAGGATCCCTTTTGATCAAATCAAAAGGAAGAAACCGAAGAAGAGGTAATGATTTCACCACCCCTTTTCAACTTCCATTCTTCTTCCACTTATTCTTTCTCTGTTATTACCATTATAAAATAATAACTTAAGTATCTTATATATACTGTGATGTTAATATAAATATGGTACAACCATATTCAGTATTCTATCCACCCTTTTAGTAACATGTCACCATACGTGCTTACGTACGTGTAACACCCCAGGATTTCAGAGTGTGTTATTTCTTAAAAATAATTCAATAACTTGCACTACACGCAACACCGAGTTCAATAACACCATTAAAAGAGGTCATGAATAGTATTAACTACATTTTTAACTTTATATAATCCTTATAATTTTAGAATCCCTATTATGAGTTTCTTAGTCATATTGCAAGAACAGATTCATTTTCAGTATTTCACTTTTATCAACTTCTAATAGTGAAACCTTTTTAAATACAATATTTTTAACTTTTTCACTAAATGGGGACATAAAAAATTTAAAATGAAACACCCCAAGCTTCCACGGTACGTTTCCCTTCGAATAATGCGATAACGTGTGTTGTACGCAACCTCGAGTTCTAACACACACCACAACTAATTAAACTAGCCATTGTGAATAGTAATACCTACTTTTTAAAATTATATATATTTTATATTTCAAAATGGACTTCATTTTTGGATTCGGAATATCTAATTTAACCTAAGGTGAAATTTTGGTACATTTCGGATAACTTTCATATTTTGATGAATAGTGAAAATTACTAAATTTTAATTAAAAACAACTTTTTTAATCAAAATAATTAATAGTGATAAATTATGAATTTGAGTGGTTTTAAAATATATTTAGAATATATTTTTACCATTTAATATAATTTTGGTAATTGGACATAATTTTACAATTAAACCGAACATAAACGAGTGTCAATCTTTTGATAGTTATTATCTCTTAAAAACACGCTTTTTGTTTTGACAGCGGGAATTAATTTTAAATTAATTTCTGCCACTTATGTGTTTTGAATTTAGGAAAATGGATTCCATATTTGGAATCAGGATGTTCAAATTGTGTAAATAGGTAACTTTTATTTTTAGACATTTTGAATAATTACTGCGGTAAATATTTTATTTACCATGGTTAAGGGTAAATCCGGTAAATAAGGGTTAAACAATAATATTATAATAATACTAAATTACCCTAAAACGTGTCTTAACCCTATTGGTTGATACATGGTCGACCATGGGCATCTTTGTGTCAATTTTGGGACCCCATGGATCCACTTGTAAGTGATAATGACACATTATATTAATAAAGCTTAAATAAAAATAAAAATGGCATAAGCTTACATCTTTTAGAAGAACAATTTTTACATAGGGTTATACATGTTGGATTTTCGATTATAAATATTTATTAGGAAGATAAAAAGATTTCCTACATAATGATATTTTATTTATAATTTTTAGACATTACATAAGTTATTTTATTTATGACACAATGATGATGCAGTAATTACTATAATAGTGAAAAATTAAAATAATTGATATTATAAATACCCAAATAAATATAATATGAAACTTTTAATGAATTAAACTAATTTTCTAGGATAATATGATATATTAGGATTGATTTAATTGACTTTGTTCGAAGTAATCAATCAGTTATGAGTTTCACAAAAATCAACTATTGAATAGTGTCAAAATTGACATAAAAGAGTTCTTAAAAACAATATTATATTATTAATTGATATTAAATTACTAAAAATCTATGGTTCGGCCAAGAGACTTATATTATGATAGGTTAATAATTAATGGACCACTTGGGGGTCTCTTGGATGTATATAGTAAGTTTATTAACCACATTATATAAAAATACAAAGAGACATTGTAAAAGTGAAACTAATTAACTTAGAGTTAATACTTAAAGATAAGGTTAATATAAGTACCCAAACCTGTCTAAATTCTATTGGTTGAGTGGTTTTCGACCTATCCCCACATTAGCCTTTGAATATTCAACTTTGGAGCCATTTGAAACCGAATATGAATTTATTATAAATTAATATTTCTAGCTTTTCCAAAGGTGCCCCTCACCCCTCTTATAAAAGGGCACTCCTCCTTCTCATTTCTTCACACCTTCAAAGCCTTTTGGTTCGGCCAAACTCTGCCCAAATACTCTCCCAACATCCCTCAATACAACTTAGAGGCCTTATTTTGATCAGAAAGCCAACCTAAGGAGCCCTTTTGATCAAATCAAAAGGAAGAACCCGAAGAAGAGGTAATGGTTTCACCACCCTTCTCCAAGTTCATTTCTTCTTCCACTTCTTCTTCCTTTGTTCTTACCATTCTAAAATAATAACTCCAGTATCTCACATATACTGTGATGTTATTATAAATATGGTACAACCATATTCAGTATTCTATCCACCCTTTGAATAACATGTCACCATACGTGCGTACGTACGGACTACCGTCTCCACGTCGTGGTGTAATTGTTATTCAATATAATATTATTTGGATGGGTATAATAATGATGTGTAACTCATGTAAATAATAAATATAACATGTTAATGATTCTGTATATATGATATACCATCCATTTATATATTATTTTAATATCAAAAGAATGATATTGTCGCTCGTGCGTACGTACGGACTACCGTCTCCACGAACGCGATGAGATTCATTCTCCATCGTATCCATTCAAGTATAATTATCATTTGATGATTTAAAAATGATGTTTAAGGACTAGATATCATTCTGGATATGAATAAGATACAACAACCATGGCTTATGTAACAAAACATATAAAAGAAAATGAGTAAGTTAACTCCCGAAACGACGATAATTCTAAGATATTATTAGCAAATCAATGTTAAAAGATCATATATGATATCATATTATTATATATGATTCTTGTATAATTTAATAACAATTATTTAACCATTATACAGGAGGTTAACCTACCCCAACCAAGGAAAAGTACAAGGTAAGGGTTATTTCACAATCTCTTCATTATCTGAGGTTGTTTATATGTAATAATCTACTGGGATCTCTTTATCATCCACATCCATGTTTCTTAAAAATGTATTTCAAAACATTTTTACTATTTACTAGAATATGAGTTAAAGTCATTTATACCCTTTTTGACTTTTATAAGTGGTTTATAAAGGAATCTTTCCGTCGTTTTCAAAATAAGGTCCCTTTTTAACCTTTTTGACAAAATTAAGGTAAGAATGTTTTTTTGTTAACTTATACGACATGTGCGGTTATTCTCTTCCATTATTACACCTTTGAAGCTTCCCTTACACGCTTGTAAGGATATTTTCAAAATAAAGTTTTTCTTTTATAATTATGTGATTTTTAAATGATTTTAAAAAAAGTGATATTTCTCTCAAATATATGAAAATCCAGTGCAAATGTATATGTATTTAACGCAAGCTTAAAAATGTTTTCAGAAAACCCGACTCTCGAGTTTGGTAGACAGGAAGGGATTGGGAGTGGACCCATCATGGCCTGTAATTAGTCGAGCAGTCTCAGAATTAGTTATTTTGTTTTCAGAAGCTTGCATAATGTTTTCAGAAAAACACTGGAGTGTATTTTAGCAATTTTAAACGTAAGTATCTTCTAAAAAAATTGCATCGGTAGGTCTCATGAGACAAACTAGTGTCTTGGCACAAGGCCTTGACAAAATCTTATTTGTAGTCTTGGCACGAGGCCTTGGCTATGTGGTTATGATAGTCTGGCATTATGCATTCCAACATTATGAAAGTGGTTATTGATTTTTGCATGTGATTATTCGATTAGTAGAATATCCATGTGAATAAGTAAAGGGCATTATTTCATTTTATTTATGCCATACCATGTTGAAAGTTCATGTTTGAAAGGCTTTTGTTTTAGTTATACATTGCCTTAAATGTTTATTCTTATTTATGAAAGTTTCCGCTATATTGTTATCCTTACTGGGCATTTGAGCTCACCTCTTTTCTATGTTTTATTTTTCCCAGGAAGTGAAGAAGTAAGTTATGAATGACCTGCAGGGATATTATGTGGAGATATGAGTGTGGATTATGGAGACATTATGTTGTTGTAGTAGTTTTTCATTTTATGATGTAATGTAAAACTTATGAATATATCTAGTGTTTCCAAGGCTACTAAACCGATCGGTCTTTCGAGATTTGATCTTTCTTGTGATCATGCCAATGTTACGAAGTAATGCACCGACTCTGGGTAACTGGGGTCGGGGCGTTACAGTTGGTATCAGAGGAAGTTTAGTACAAACCTTGGAAGCTAGATTTAGATAAACTCTGATTAGAGCACGTAGACCTAAGATGAACTTTGAGGATAAGTATAGAAGAACTTCCTAGAATTTTGGTATTGTAAAGATTTTTTGAGTTTTCCGAGCAATACATCCCTGTCTGGATACGAGCAGGTAGAGGCGGCTCTGGCACATATGTACCTAGGGGTAAAAACCGAAAACACCGCTTTGACCTAGACTCGAACGGGAACTGGTGCACGACAACGGGCCTTGCTGCACTCTTGGTTACGACACTCCCGGGGGATATGCTTAGGATAACTCTCATTTTCTTTACAAATCATTATGAAGGGTTTATGAGTATATACTTCCTCAAAGAAAACATTTTTATGATTATGGATTATATCCATAAATAGTTCAATTTATGTTAAGTGTTTTATAAGTATGGGATTATGTATTTTGATTCATAAACTGATCTAGTTTATGCCATTGTTTAGAAATGGCGCCCAGTAGAAGGAATGAGAACTCCAGAAATGCACATGATCCAAAGAGAAGGAAGGATCATATCTTTCATGGTCTTAAGCTAGAATTGATAAGAGAAATAGTCTCCAATGTATTATCATCATATGAAGAAATAATATCATGTGTTGATAAGAAAAGTAAAGAGTTTACTGAGTCCTATGGCTTTGAAGGGAAGCAAGGGAAGAAAAGGATGGAAGAGAGAAAAATGGATAAAGGGAAGAGGGAAAAGAAGAATTTTCCCATATGTGGTAACTGTGGAAAGAAACACCCTGGAACTTGCCTGAAAGGAATGGGAGTTTGTTATAAGTATGGAGGAAAAGGGCACAAAGTACGTGACTGCAAGGGTAAGAAAATGGTTTTAAATGTACAATGCTTCATTTGCAAGGAGTTTGGACACTACGCGAACCTATGTCCCAGTCATCAGACTATGCCGCAAATGATGTTATTGGATAATAATCAAGTTATGATACTACCACAGATGAAGAGGAATGATTAGAGTTCTTAAGTTGATTATGTCAATTGAGTGTTGTATCAAAAATGTACTTGTTATAATAATTATGGAGTATATAAGGATTGTACTGCAGTACTATTTCATTAAGGACTTGAGATTGTGTGGAACAATGAAAAGTGACTCAATAGCAGGATAACTTTTTGGAAAATATATGGTTGAGAGAATGATAAATCATAATATAGTTCTGATACTGAGGTAGTGATTTTGGAATAATATGTGATTGTTTTGGATAAATTATATTGGATATTCTTGACTACCTTGTAACTGATTAATGATTTGTATATTCCATCATTGTTGGGGTTTAAAACATTTTTGGATTAATGAAGTATATCCATCATTCTATATGGAATAAGGGAGCATGAATGTAATCAATAAGGAATATGGTAATGCATGATGAAGGTATTCATATACTATTACGGGGTAAAAAGGATCTATATTATGTTTACCTTCCTTATAAATGTTGGACTGTGAGTTTGGACAGAAGTATTTTGGATAGTTCTAGTTTGGATTATTTTGGATTGCCATAAAAGGACAACCCGGAGGTCGGGCGGCAACCCGTCGCGTCCGGCAAGGCTGTGAGACTTGAACCCGCAACCGAAGGGCGACAAGGGTATATCACCTACCGCTAGCCCACAATATGTCCTGGATTAAATAATGTAGTTTTTATTAAAAGATCTTGTAGATGAATTATAAATTCGTTTATTTTGGAACCCTATACGAATAGTGTAAATAGAATTTTTTTTACATTCTATTATCTTTTAGAGTGAAAGATGAGTTTGTGGTAGAAATTTATTAATGGATAAAACTCTAATTATAAAGTAAGTATATCTCCTTATGATCTTAGCCAATCTCATAAATATATTCCTCAACATTAATAAAAGGAACTTAGAACAAAAATGTTGTCCTAGATGGTACCTTAAATCATCACTAATTCATGGCTTTGGGATTGTTGGCCTTTTCATAGCCATGTTCTCTACCACTCTCCATCAGATAATTGATAGTTAGATTTCTCTTCCATATCCATATTTTCCTACATGGAACCCTAGTATGTGTTATTTTCGGTAATCTTCATACTTTCCACTCTTTATTTTAAATAGAGGCCTTGTTAATTCATTTTTCGATGTGGGATTTCAACTATGATATTTTGAAACATCAAAAATGTGTTATCCTAATACCCTATGTTTTGTTGAACCGATGGTATTTCAAATCATCATAGATTGATGAATTTAAGGACCTCAATTACACACTTGTTTGTGATTGATGATCTCAATCACTACCTATAAATATTTACGTTTCCCTCCAATTATATGTCTCTAATTGCCACCAATGTTCTCCTAATCGAGATCATAATTTGGTGGTGACCCTTTCATTTCTCTTTTCCTCATATTAAGACTAAATTTTAGTAACCCAATTTCCGATGTGGGTTTTACCACAAATATATTTTCTACTTTCAACCTTTTATTTTCGAAGAACAATTTCAAATTGCGAGGACGCAATTTATTGAAGGAGGGGAGAATGTAACACCCCAGGATTTCAGAGTGTGTTATTTCTTAAAAATAATTCAATAACTTGCACTACACGCAACACCGAGTTCAATAACACCATTAAAAGAGGTCATGAATAGTATTAACTACATTTTTAACTTTATATAATTTTTATAATTTTAGAATCCCTATTATGAGTTTCTTAGTCATATTGCAAGAACAGATTCATTTTCAGTATTTCACTTTTATCAACTTCTAATAGTGAAACCTTTTTAAATACAATATTTTAAACTTTTTCACTAAATGGGGACATCAAAAATTTAAAATGAAACACCCCAAGCTTCCACGGTACGTTTCCCTTCGAATAATGCGATAACGTGTGTTGTACGCAACCTCGAGTTCTAACACACACCACAACTAATTAAACTAGCCATTGTGAATAGTAATACCTACTTTTTAAAATTATATATATTTTATATTTCAAAATGGACTTCATTTTTGGATTCGGAATATCTAATTTAACCTAAGGTGAAATTTTGGTACATTTCGGATAACTTTCATATTTTGATGAATAGTGAAAATTACTAAATTTTAATTAAAAACAACTTTTTTAATCAAAATAATTAATAGTGATAAATTATGAATTTGAGTGGTTTTAAAGTATATTTAGAATATATTTTTACCATTTAATATAATTTTGGTAATTGGACATAATTTTACAATTAAACCGAACATAAACGAGTGTCAATCTTTTGATAGTTATTATCTCTTAAAAACACGCTTTTTGTTTTGACAGCGGGAATTAATTTTAAATTAATTTCTGCCACTTATGTGTTTTGAATTTAGGAAAATGGATTCCATATTTGGAATCAGGATGTTCAAATTGTGTAAATAGGTAACTTTTATTTTTAGACATTTTGAATAATTATTGCGGTAAATATTTTATTTACCATGGTTAAGGGTAAATCCGGTAAATAAGGGTTAAACAATAATATTATAATAATACTAAATTACCCTAAAACGTGTCTTAACCCTATTGGTTGATACATGGTCGACCATGGGCATCTTTGTGTCAATTTTGGGACCCCATGGATCCACTTGTAAGTGATAATGACACATTATATTAATAAAGCTTAAATAAATAAAAATGGCATAAGCTTACATCTTTTAGAAGAACAATTTTTACATAGGGTTATACATGTTTGATTTTCGATTATAAATATTCATTAGAAATATAAAAAGATTTCCTACATAATGATATTTTATTTATAATTTTTAGACATTAAATAAGTTATTTTATTTATGACACAATGATGATGCAGTAATTACTATAATAGTGAAAAAATAAAATAATTGATATTATAAATACCCAAATAAATATAATATGAAACTTTTAATGAATTAAACTAATTTTCTAGGATAATATGATATATTAGGATTGATTTAATTGACTTTGTTCGAAGTAATCAATCTGTTATGAGTTTCACAAAAATCAACTATTGAATAGTGTCAAAATTGACATAAAAGAGTTCTTAAAAACAATATTATATTATTAATTGATATTAAATTACTAAAAATCTAAGGTTCGGCCAAGAGACTTATATTATGATAGGTTAATAATTAATGGACCACTTGGGGGTCTCTTGGATGTATATAGTAAGTTTATTAACCACATTATATAAAAATACAAAGAGACATTGTAAAAGTGAAACTAATTAACTTAGAGTTAATACTTAAAGATAAGGTTAATATAAGTACCCAAACCTGTCTAAATTCTATTGGTTGAGTGGTTTGCGACCTATCCCCACATTAGCCTTTGAATATTCAACTTTGGAGCCATTTGAAACCGAATATGAATTTATTATAAATTAATATTTCTAGCTTTTCCAAAGGTGCCCCTCACCCCTCTTATAAAAGGGCACTCCTCCTTCTCATTTCTTCACACCTTCAAAGCCTTTTGGTTCGGCCAAACTCTGCCCAAATACTCTCCCAACATCCCTCAATACAACTTAGAGGCCTTAGTTTGATCAGAAAGCCAACCTAAGGAGCCCTTTTGATCAAATCAAAAGGAAGAACCCGAAGAAGAGGTAATGATTTCACCACCCTTTTCCAAGTTCATTTCTTCTTCCACTTCTTCTTCCTTTGTTCTTACCATTCTAAAATAATAACTCCAGTATCTCACATATACTGTGATGTTATTATAAATATGGTACAACCATATTCAGTATTTTATCCACCCTTTGAATAACATGTCACCATACGTGCGTACGTACGGACTACCGTCTCCACGTCGTGGTGTAATTGTTATTCAATATAATATTATTTGGATGGGTATAATAATGATGTGTAACTCATGTAAATAATAAATATAACATGTTAATGATTCTGTATATATGATATACCATCCATTTATATATTATTTTAATATCAAAAGAATGATATTGTCGCTCGTGCGTACGTACGGACTACCGTCTCCACGAACGCGATGAGATTCATTCTCCATCGTATCCATTCAAGTATAATTATCATTTGATGATTTAAAAATGATGTTTAAGGACTAGATATCATTCTGGATATGAATAAGATACAACAACCATGGCTTATGTAACAAAACATATAAAAGAAAATGAGTAAGTTAACTCCCGAAACGACGATAATTCTAAGATATTATTAGCAAATCAATGTTAAAAGATCATATATGATATCATATTATTATATATGATTCTTGTATAATTTAATAACAATTATTTAACCATTATACAGGAGGTTAACCTACCCCAACCAAGGAAAAGTACAAGGTAAGGGTTATTTCACAATCTCTTCATTATCTGAGGTTGTTTATATGTAATAATCTACTGGGATCTCTTTATCATCCACATCCATGTTTCTTAAAAATGTATTTCAAAACATTTTTACTATTTACTAGAATATGAGTTAAAGTCATTTATACCCTTTTTGACTTTTATAAGTGGTTTATAAAGGAATATTTCCGTCGGTTTCAAAATAAGGTCCCTTTTTAACCTTTTTGACAAAATTAAGGTAAGAATGTTTTTTTGTTAACTTATACGACATGTGCGGTTATTCTCTTCCATTATTACACCTTTGAAGCTTCCCTTACACGCTTGTAAGGATATTTTCAAAATAAAGTTTTTCTTTTATAATTATGTGATTTTTAAATGATTTTAAAAAAAGTGATATTTCTCTCAAATATATGAAAATCCAGTGCAAATGTATATGTATTTAACGCAAGCTTAAAAATGTTTTCAGAAAACCCGACTCTCGAGTTTGGTAGACAGGAAGGGATTGGGAGTGGACCCATCATGGCCTGTAATTAGTCGAGCAGTCTCAGAATTAGTTATTTTGTTTTCAGAAGCTTGCATAATGTTTTCAGAAAAACACTGGAGTGTATTTTAGCAATTTTAAACGTAAGTATCTTCTAAAAAAATTGCATCGGTAGGTCTCATGAGACAAACTAGTGTCTTGGCACAAGGCCTTGACAAAATCTTATTTGTAGTCTTGGCACGAGGCCTTGGCTATGTGGTTATGATAGTCTGGCATTATGCATTCCAACATTATGAAAGTGGTTATTGATTTTTGCATGTGATTATTCGATTAGTAGAATATCCATGTGAATAAGTAAATGGCATTATTTCATTTTATTTATGCCATACCATGTTGAAAGTTCATGTTTGAAAGGCTTTTGTTTTAGTTATACATTGCCTTAAATGTTTATTCTTATTTATGAAAGTTTCCGCTATACTGTTATCCTTACTGGGCATTTGAGGTCACCCCTTTTCTATGTTTTATTTTTCCCAGGAAGTGAAGAAGTAAGTTATGAATGACCTGCAGGGATATTATGTGGAGATATGAGTGTGGATTATGGAGACATTATGTTGTTGTAGTAGTTTTTCATTTTATGATGTAATGTAAAACTTATGAATATATCTAGTGTTTCCAAGGCTACTAAACCAATCGGTCTTTCGAGATTTGATCTTTCTTGTGATCATGCCAATGTTACGAAGTAATGCACCGACTCTGGGTAACTGGGGTCGGGGCGTTACAGTACGGCTTACCGTCTCCACGTCGTGGTGTAATTGTTATTCAATATATTATTATTTGGATGGGTATAATAATGATGTGTAGCTCATGAAAATAATAAATATAACATGTTAATGACTATTTATATATGATATACCATCCATTTATATATTATTTTAATATCAATAGAATGATATTGTCGCTCGTGCGTACGTACGGACTACCGTCTCCACGAACGCGATGAGATTCATTATCCATCATATCCATTCAAGTATAATTATCATTTGATAATTTAAAAATGATGTTTAAGGAATTGATATCATTCTGTATATAAATAAGATACAACCTATCCATAACAAACACAGCTAATGTAACAAAAAATATAAATGAAAATGAGTAAGTTAACACAAGAAACAACGATAATACTAAGATATTATTAACAAATCAATGTTAAAAGATCATATATGATATCATATTAATGTATATGATTATTTTATAATTTAATAACAATTATTTCACCATTATACAAGAGGTTAACCTACCCCAACCAAGGAAAAGTACAAAGTAAGGGTTATTTCACAATCTCTTCATTATCCGAGGTTGTTTATACGTAATTATCTACTCAGATCTCTTTATCATCCACATCCATGTTTCTTAAAAATGTATTTCCAAACATTTTTACTATTTACTAGAATATTAGTTAAAGTCATTTATACCCTTTTTGACTTTTATAAGTGGTTTATAAAGGAATCATTATGTCGTTTTCAAAACAAGGTCCTTTTTATCCTTTTCGACAAAATTAAGGTAAGAATGTTTTTTTAACTTATACGGCGGGTGCGGCTATTTTCCACCGTTATAAAATATTCAAAGATTCCATTACAAGATTATAAGAATATTTTCAAAGTAAATGTTTTATTTTATATGGCTCTTAAATGATTTAAAAAAAAGTGAAATTCTCTCAAATATATGAAAATTCCAGTGCAAATGTATACGTATTTAACGCAATCTTAAAAATGTTTTCAGAAAACCTGACTCTCGAGTTTGGTAGATAGGAAAGGATTGGTAGTGGACCCATCATGGCCTGTAATTAGTCGACCAGTCTCAGAATTAGTTATTTTTTTTCAAAAGCTTGCATAATGTTTTTAGAAAAACACTGGAGTGTATTTTAGCAATTTTAAACATAAGTATCTTCAAAAAAAATTTCATCAGTAGGTCTCATGAGACAAACTAGTGTCTTGGCACAAGGCCTTGGAAAAATATTATTTGTAGTCTTGGCACGAGGCCTTGGATATGTTGTTATGATAGTCTGTCATTATGCATTCCATCATTATGAAAGTGGTTATTGATATTGCTTGTGATTATTCAATTAGTATAATATCCATGTGAATAAGTAAATGGCATTATTTCATTTCAATTTTGCCATACTATGTTGAAGTTCAATTTTAAAAGGCTTTTGTTTTAGTTATACATTGCCTTAAATGTTTATTCTTATTTTGGAATATTTCCGCTATATTGTTATCCTTACTGGGCATTTGAGCTCACCCCTTTTCTATGTTTTATTTTTCCCAAGATGTGAAGAAGTAAGTTATGATTGACCTGCATGGATATTATGAGGGGATAATAGTGTGGACTATGGAGACATTATGTTGTTGTAGTAGTTTTTCATTTTATGATGTAATGTAAGACTTATGAATATATCTACTATTTCCAAGGCTACTAAACCAATCTGTCTTTTGAGATTTGATCTTTCTTGTGATCATGCCAATGTTATGTAATAATGCACCGACTCTAGGTAACTAGGGTCGGGCGTTACAATAAATACTCATTCATATATTTATTCATCTTCTTACACATGGTATGAATAGGCAATGAAGTAATATTATGGTCATCCAACATCACCTTATTGAAATATTATGTGCTTGGGACACGTATACAGTTCTTAGACATTATCATTCTATTAATATTACTAGTGTACATAGGAATATGAATCACTTTCTTTTGTAACTCAAAATATTCCTTATATACCACTTTAATTCATACATGGATAAATGGTTGAATATTTATTTTCAAAATATAATATTTAATCTATACATTCATTTTTTAAAAAATAGATTATTTTAAAATCCCAGTGTATTTTATCTCTTGATATCTTCATCAGAGATAAGATAACCTGATCCTTTCATCTCAAAAAATCTACCACCAAATTAATTTACATTATCTAATATTGTTTTTGAAAAGTTAAAATAATTAATCAACTGCACCATCTTCTCCATGATATATTCATCCTAGTATATGTGAATATATACCATAATGTTTTACAAAAGTTAAATATATCAATATTTTGTCTAATGATAATTCATATACATATTTAATGAAAAATATATGATTGTTTAATCTAATTGATGAGTTTGGTAATTTTTCACATGGAACATCAATTTTCATTAGGCATTATATATCACATTAACTTTATTCATGAGGATGCATCACAATCCCTACTTTCTTAAATCACTATATATAACATGTCACGACCCGCCTTTACTAAAAGGAGGGAAGGGATAGTAGATTGTCAAGCCCTTCCTTCATTAAGTTGAAGGAGAGATAATGACCCCCGAAACTTGCCTTCAATAGGCCCCGGAGTGGCGTCCAGCACCAATGGTATAAAATCTCACACAAAAGGAAGGAATTACCCTTTATATTTTAATAGGATCGGGAGATAAGATGATGAAACACAAAAAAGCAAAAACTGTAAGTAAGGGTAAATACAAATAATACCACTCTTATATGCATGTTGAATATTAAAAGCTAGAAATTAAAAGGTTTCTAAAAGGTAAAGTACCTAAAGTAAGAAAAAAACAATTGCACCGGTCCAAATGCACGAGATAGAATGGCCATGCATGATCCCCGAAGACCTCCTGGAAACCTGAAAGCATTTTTATATACGTAGTGTGAGTACACAAGTATATCTAGAAGGGAAAACCAAATACTCTCGTGCACAAGTGGGGAGGTATTCTAATGCCCTATGAGAAAGGAGATAAAAAATCACCTAGAAAGGAAAACAATCCACCCAAGCCTCGCCAAGGCACATTCCCCAAATAACACATGTCAGGTAAGGTATAGTAATAGCATATCGATGTTTGGGTACCCCGTGCCACTTTCCCACTGGTTATTAAAGACATCCTACGCATCGAACCAATCCTGCCATTCTCACCGCAATCCCACTGCCACACCCACCCTCACACACCTAGGCCAAAACAACCATCCCACCCACAGACACCTGAGCCACATCAACCACACGTAACCATTCTTGCAAACACCTGGGCCCGAAAACTTCTACCGTGCCTGAAGACACCATGGCCAGAAAGCTGCCACCACGCCCAAAGACATCTGAGCCTCATCCCGAAGACACTTTTGAAACAACCCACCCACAAACACATGGGCTAACCACCACAACTACCCTTCCTGAAGACTCTTGGGCTAATAATGGACATCAGGCCATCAAATCCTACCCAAAGAGTCTTGGGCTCTTCTGTAAAGGGAGTAGAAAAGGAGCTAATACCTAGCCCCTCGTAGGTGTGTTGGAAAAAACACCCTCCCCCGTGAACTGGGGGTGTTTGGAACTAAATTCTCAACTTGGGTAGGGCGCAAATAAGAAAAACAAGAACTATAATTATATATATAGGTAACAAGCACTCTAACCAACCTAGGGCTCCACATCTAACCCAAGCACGAACATCCTAGTCACTACTCACAGAAAGCATACTACTCACAACCGAGTCACAACTCATTCCCAGAATCAATTTCCCAATTAACCCATTCTTGTTTTCATGTTCAAGTGATTCCGTTTAAGTAAATTCTGCACTACTGGGTAAGTAATAGGCACAAGCACAAGCCTAGGGGAAAAAGCTACACCCAACAACAATTTAAACATTCACACCCAGTTCTATTGTAAATTCTCATCAAAGTGATACCCCTCCAAGTATTAGAACCAAAGAAGGCTTCAAGATAGAGCCCCCACATCCCCAAAACTATGGATAAAACGGTTTCACAACAGAAGAGGATTCCACCCTCAATACTTGATATAAGAAAAGAAACCACAAACCCATATTCACAACCAGCAATCGTGCCACATCAGAGGATCCCATACTCTCCCACATCACCCCATAAGCAAACAAACAGAACACACGCCTACTACCAAAAAAGAGTAGGGAAACATCCAGGTTCAACACATCATTCGTCTATTTCCTCTTTCTATTAGTTAACCGAAGAGACCACACAAGGGAATATGTTTATAGGGAATCCATTTAACCAGCTGAGTTTAAGTGATTAACCAAATTCTATGTGAAGTCATTTTTAATCATCACAGAATACATGGTTAATTAGTGCGCAAGTAAAGACCACCAACATCCATGATTTTCATTGAGCATAGGCCCGCACAATTCACAACACATTTTAATATAAAATTGTACAATAGAAAATCGATCAAACCCCCCTTCAATATTTAAGGTCTATTCATTATCTTAATTAAGTTTGGTTTCATCAATTCCCATAGAGACAAAAGAGTACCTACCCCACATGATACACAGAAAGGAGTGGCGAAGGCAAAATAAGTACATTATTGATGAAAGATCGAAGTTTTTCTCCACGTGCATGGAATAGGGGATGTGCGGCCAATAGGGGAGGAAATCCGTGGAAGACATGCAGAAGGTTCTAGCAGAGGCGCCCCACAATCCATAGGAAGAAGGGCTCCAAGTGCACCAGGTAGAAGAAAGAAATTCAACCGAGAAGAAAATGATAACTATAGCGGGAGATATAATGATGACATCACGATATGGAATTTTGAACGCCTTGAAAAACATATCACAGTTTCCTACATGGGTGTCTAGTTACACATGATGTTATCAAAGAGTTATTTAATATCCCCCTTCAGGGATGTTTCTTGGGATTTTTAGGAGTCAATTCTGGGCATTAAATGACTTTAAAACGGGTATTAAGATTAATTTATGTCAAAAGATATGTTACGGGAGTGGAAATGTCAGGTACTGGAAAAAAAAGAACGAAAGGCTCAGTGAAGGGACACGGTTCCCCCGTCATGGTGTCGTTCTCACGGTGCCACCGTCACTGCGCCACCATCACGATGCCGTTGTAACTGATGCCACCATTACCATTTCCCCCATCACGGTGCCGCCGTGACCAGTGCCACTGTTACCAGTGCCACCATCATGGTGCCACTATCATGGTGGAGCTGTGTTTTTGGTAAAGTAATGGCTAGGTTCGTCCGGGCCATTACATCAGATACCTCTCAAACTATTCTCACCCTCAGAAATTAAAACCAGACCCAAAGAAAGGAGGGGGTCCAAAAAACCACCTCGAAAGATACACCTCAGGAGTAGACCTCCTTGTTACCAAGGAACGACCCCTTCCTCATGCAATCATGCAAAACAAAGATTCAAATTGTTCGGTCATGTGGGTGAGGGGGTTCCATTCCTCAATGTTAAGATATAATCCGCTTTGGGTGGCACAGACTCGCCCGCATGGGTTTAAGAGCATCCACATTCATGTTTCATAACTAGAGATCAGGTCCTCCCCTCCCAACATTTTAGGACACTTCACACACATCCACATAAAAAGGAAACCACACATTCCATAGTCAACACAGTATGCGTTCCATCTACCAAGTACAAAAAAATAGAGCAACTCAAAACAACTCTGTTACTAGGCACGCATCTACGTCTCCCATTCCCTGGTAATCTCCTCAAGCCCATCGGGCCTCAGTACCACACGAACCAGGGGAATGGTTCACCCATGAATCACCTTCTCTTTACGACCCTCAATAATCACTTGTCGCTCCACGAATGTTTCATCGTCTTTGATATCTAGCTCTCCCCAGTCGAGGACGTGTGAATCCTCATGTAGATACCATCAGAGGTGGGACACATGGAAGAAATCATGCACCCTTTGCAGCAGTGGGGGAAACGCGATCTGATAAGCCACCTCACCAACCCACTGCATCACCTCGAAAGGTCCGACGAACCTGAGAGAAACCATACTCCCCCTGCCGAACCTTCGATGCCCACGTCGAGGGGAGACCTTCAAGAACACATGGTCCCCAACCTCAAACTCTAAGGGTCTCCTCCTATAATTGGCATTATAATTATGACAATCCTGATCTTCCTCCATCTTCTCTCATATAAGTAGAACCTTCTCCGTCATTCTCTGCACCACCTCTGGGCCAAGAACACATGCCTCACCGACGTCTATCCAGCACATGGGTGAGCGACATGGCCTTCTGTACTAGGATGAAAATGGAGCCATGCCAATGGTAGAGTGATAGCTATTATTGTAGGCAAACTCTACCAGAGGAAAGTGCCGCACCCATGTTCCCCCAATGTCAAGGACACATGCCCGCAGCATATCCTCCATGGTTTGGATGGTGCGCTCTGTCTATCCTTCTGTCTGGGGGTGGAAGGCATTGTTAAGACGTAGCTAGGTGACAAAAGCATACTGAAATCCCCTCCAGGATCGTGAGGTAAATCGTGCATCCCTATCCGAGAATATGGACCTCGAAACTCCATGCAATCACACCACCTCATCTACATATCTCTGTGATGAAGAATCCACTGCACCTGACTCCTTGATCGCCAGAAAGTGAGCCAACTTCATCAAACGGTCAACCACCACCCAGATAGCGTCGCAACCTCCTTGAACCCTAGGTAGCCCTTTGACGAAATCCACTGAGATGTCATCCCACTTCCACTCGGGGACATCTAAAGGTTGAAAAAAATCGCCTAGAACATGGTGTTTAGCCTTCACCTGCGGACACACTAGGCAATTGGCCACGAACTCTACCACCACCCGCTTTACCCCGGGCCACCAAAAGTGTCCCCTCAGGCCCTAATACATATTGGAAACTCACGGGTACACTGCCAGGGGTGATTTGTGGAACTCACCAAGAACTCTCTCACACATCACCTCTGGAACGAAAAACTTCCCTCAGAAAAGCATCTAATTCTGACCATCCTCTGCTCATCCTTCGGGGGCATTACATTGGGTAACCAAGTCATGCATCACTTCACTTTCTGAGTCTCCCCACTGGGACTCCACCACCTGCTGTAGAAGAAAGGATTGCACTATCATCTGATACATCCAACCTCTACCACTATCCATCCTCGCATCCAGGTGTAGGGCATCCAACTCCTCCATCGCCTTCAACGTATCTACCGACTCTCAAACCACATCCTTCTACAAATTCCTACTCAAATCATCATCCACTACATTCCCCTTTCCCGAGGTGTAAGAAATCTCATAGTTTTATTCCTGAAGAAACTCCATCAACCTTCGCTGTCGTAAGTTCAGGTCCCGCTGAGATAAGACATACTTCAAGCTCTTTTGATTCGTGAAGACCACAAAGCGCTCCCCGATGAGGTAATGCTGCCACAACTTTAGTGCGAAAATAACTGCCACAAGATCCAGATCATGGGTGGTGTATTTACGCTCATGAGGACGTAACTGACTAGACCCATAAGAGATCACCCCTTGCCACTATATTAACACACATCTGAGGCCTTGCCCTGAAGCATCACAGAACACCTCATACGCCGCCCCTTCTTCTAGAAACCTCAGCACTGGGGAACTAACCAACTTCTCCAACAGATAACTGAAGGCCACCTCACACTTCCCACTCCACACAAAAGACTTACCTTCTTGGTTATGGTCGTAAATGGCGCCACAACTCGGGAGAAGTTGTGAACGAACCTCCGGTCATACTGGAACTGCTGCCTCTACGGCGTGCAACTACCCACGCCCATCTCCTCTGCCTCTCAGCTGTTGGCCACCTCCTCGACCACGCCCGGGTCAAGGTCCCTGAGGAGTGCTTTGAGGTCAGCCTCCTCCTGCAACTCCTTCCCTTGGCATAGCGAGAGCCTGCTACCCCTACTGCTGTTGTTGGAAGGGCATAGCTGGGAACTGCTGCTGTTGAGGTGGGTGCTGGACCTGCCTGCCGCCGCCATACTGCACTCTATCCAGGAACTGATTCACAAGGTGCCCATGGCTTCCACAGATGAAGCATATCGTCCCTAGAACTGAAAATAAATGGTGAGGGCTGGGAGATCGGAATTGGAACTGCTGGGGCCTGCTTCCTGCATGTTGAAACCTAGAGGGTTCGGATGTTGGAGGCCTACTACTGATGGCCTTCCCCATTGACGAGCCTTATTGGATTCCCTCTCGTGATACACCTCCCAGCATGTGCATCCTCTCCACCACCACGGACATCATATGTAACTCTAATTATATCGGTACGGTGAATGGAGTAACGACATACTTGAGGGAAGGTCAGAGTGACTCCTCCAAACGTCTCGCCCGAGACTCTTCATCCAGAAAGAGGTCCAGAACAAAGCGGAGGAGATCCTTGAACTTGATCCGCAACTCTCTCCCTGACATACCCTCTGCTGGAGGGAGAGTAACTCCTGCCTCTTCTCATATTTCATCATAGAAGAGAGGAATTCTGCCCGGAACTCATTCTCGAAATCAGCCCATGTCACCTCAGCCTCCCTCCTCTCTCCCAAATAAAGCGTCCACCACTGATGTGTTTCTCCCCGCATCTGGCTCACAGCCAGAGGAACCCAATACTCTGCCAGAGCCCGGATCAAGCTGAAAGCTATCACCAGCTCTTCTAGCCAGCTCTTCATCTCTATGTCAAAGGTGCTGCCCTCATACTTCCAGAGGGTCTGTTGCTGAAAGACATGAAGCGACTTCTGCTACTGGTCATCCTACTCTTCTCGATCAACCCTTCGTCGATTAGCCAAGTCAACCTCCTGGGTCTCGATCGCCCGAACAACTTGTGATCATCTCCTAGGTTCCATAGATTCAAGGTAAACATGGAATGACTAAGCCCGAGTAGTGCATAATATTTCTCTTGAATTTTTCTTAGACTTCTGATTAATTTCAAATCCCCAAAACACCCCAGAAACAAGAGAACATAAGTCATAATGATGCATGCACCTTTCCTTAGGTCTCTACCCAGCAATCAGTGTAGGCTCACTTGGTCGTTCGGTAGGTCCAGATTCCTTGTGTCGGATCACAGGGGGCCCTAAAATCACGTGTCCCAGCCAGTCTTCTCTAGCCTATTTCACGCATAAAAATAACCAAAATGGTTGCCCTACCATCCCATGAAATCCTCACTGTGCCTAACCCCGGACTCCATCATGTCTCTTAACCTCCCTCTGATACCATTCCGTCACGACCTGCCTTCACTAAAAGGAGGGAAGGGAAACCAGATTTCCAGGCCCTTCCTTCTATAAGTTGAAGGATAGATAATGACCCCTGAAACCCGCCTTCAATAGGCCCCAGAGTGGCATCCAACACCAAGGGTATAAAATCTCACACAAAAGGAAGGCATTACCCCTTTTATTTTAAAAGGATCAGGAGATAAGATGATGAAACCCAACAATGCCAAAACTGGAAGGAACAGTAAAGGCAAAGAAAACCACTCCCATATGCGTGCTGCAAAAGTAAAATCCAAAAAGTAAATGGTGTCTACAAAGGTAAAGTACCAAAAGTAAGAAAAATAAAAACTGCAATGGTCCCAATGCCCGAGCTAGTAAGGCCCTGCACGATCCCCAAAGACCTCATGGATACCTAAAAGCATTTTTATATATGTAGGACGAGTACACAAGTCTACCCAGTAGGGAAAAACAAAGACTCTCGTGCACAAGTGGTGAGGCATTCTAATGCCCTATGAGAAAGGAGATAACTGAAGTACCTAGAAAGGAAAACTATCCACCCAAGTCTCACAATGGCACACTCCCAAAATAATGCAATTCATGTAAGGTATAGTAATAGTACATCAGTGTTTGGGTACCCTGCGCCACTTTCCCACGGGTTATTGAAGACATCCTATGCATCGGATCAATCCTGGCATTATCACTGTAGTCCCACTGCCACACCTACCCACACACACCTAGTCCACAACAACAATCTCACTCGCAGATACCTGGGCCACAACAACCACACGTAACCCCATCCGTAAAGACCTAGGCCAGAAAAATACTGCCACGCCCGAAGACACCTGGGCCAGAAAGCTGCCGTCATGCCCGAAGACACCTGGGCCTCATCCCAAAGACACTTGGGAAACATACCGCTCGAAAACACCGCGGCCAACCACCACAACAACCATACCAGAAGACTCTTGGGCTAATAATGGACTTCAGGCCATCACAGTCTGCCCGAAGAGTCTTGGACTATTGGGGAAACGGAGCAGAAAAGGTGCAAATAGCCAGCCACTCATAGGAGTGCTGGGAAAAACACCCTCCCCCATGAAATGGGGGTGTTCGGTACTAAATGATTAACTTGGGTGGGGTGCGAATAAGAAACTGAAGAACTACAATTATATATATATATATATATAGGTAACAAGAACTCAACCCAACATAGGGCTACACATCTAACCCAAGCACGAACAGCCTAGTCAGTACTCATAGAAAACATACTACTCACAACCAAGTCACAACTCATTCCCTAAATCTATTTCCCAAGTAACCCATTCTAGTTTTCATGTTCAATTGATCATGTTTAAGTAAATTTTGCACTACTGGTAAAGTAAGAGGCATAATCACAAGCCTAGGGGAAAAAGTTACAGCCAATAGCAATTTAAAAATTCACACCCAGTTCTCTTATAAATTCACATCAATGTCTGATCCCTCTATGTATTGGAACCAAAACAGGCTTCAAGATACATCCCCCAAATCCCCAGAACTATGGATAAAAAGGTTTCATGGAAGAAGAGGATTCCACCCCAATTCATGATATAAGCAAAGAAACCACAACCTTAGATTCACAACCAGTAACCGTGCCACATCCAAGGATCCCATACTCACCCACATAACCCCATAAGAAAACAAACAGAACCCGCGCCTACTACCAAAACAGAGCAGGGGAACATCCAGGTTCAACACATCATTCATCTATTTCTTCTTTCTATTAGTCAACCGGGGTGACCACACAAGGGAATATGTTTACAGGTCATTCATTTAACCTACCAAGTTTAAGTGATTAACCAAATTCCTTGTTAAGTCATTTTTAATCATCACATAAGACATGGTTAATTAGTGCGCCATGAAATACCACCAACGACCATGATTTTCAGTGAGCATAGGCCATCACAATTCACAACACATATTAAAATAAAAGAGTACAACTGAACATCGATCACACCCCCTTCATTCATTAAGGTCTTTTCATTATATTTATTAAGTTTGGTTCCATCAATTCCCATAGTGACAAAAGCGTACCCAGCCTGCATGATACACAGAAAGGAGAGGAGAAAGAAAAATCCCTACATGATTGATCAAAGATCGAAGTTTTTTTCCACGCGCCAAGAATAGGAGATGTGCAGCCTATAGGGGAGGAAATCTATGGAAGATGTGCAGAAGCTTCCAGTAGTGGTGCACAACAAACCTTGGGAAGAAGGACTCCAAGCGTGCCAGTAAGAAGAAATAAATTCAACCGAGAAGAAAAGGAGAACTCTAGTAGGAGATATAAAGAAGAGATCGGGATATTGAATTTTGAAGGCTTGGAAAAATGGATTGCAGTTTCCTACATAGGTGTGTAGTTACACACGATGTTATCAAGGATTTATTTAATATCCCCCGTCTTGGATGTTTCTCGGGATTTTTAAGAGTCAATTCTAGGATTTAAATTACTTTAAAAGGGGTATTAAGATTAATTTACGTCAAAAGATACATTACAGGAGAGGAAAAGTTGGGTACAAGAAAAACAGAACGAAAGGCTCGGCAAGGGGACACGGTGCCCCTGTCATGGTGTTACCCTCTCGATGCCACCATCATGGCGCCACCGCCACCTTGCCACCATCATGGTGGAGCCGTGTTTTTGGTAAAGTAATGGCCAGGGGGTCTGCGCCATTACATAACAAACCCTTATCATATTTAGGGTATTGTAAAAACATGTGATCTATGTAAACATATATTTAGTTCCTTGAAATTCTCTATATAGTCATATGTCTAAAGTAGATACTCTCCCTTCTGTGTTATCTAGGTTAGCGGATTTGGGATTTGTGAGAATTACTCAAAAAACTCCTTGGGAATAAATATCCAAAACAAGTAAAAAAGGAATCATAGTCATGTGTTTGGTCCATTCCAATGGATAATTACATATTACATTGATAGTTACAATAATATATCCACTATTGAGCTTATATACCCCAAAATTGTATATTTTTTCTATCGAAAATTAACAAAAGAAAAAAAATCATATCAATTTTTTTTCATTAAGGACATTAGTAAATGAAACATTTTATCTTCATGAATTTACATACTATTTAATTATATATGAATAAAAATAATAAAAACAAAAAAACAATATCTAGGTAATATATAAATAATGTAATTATTAAATACATGAATATAGATGTGTCATTTTAAGGGAAAAATTGCATCACTATAATTTAATATTGATTAAACATAACATCAATATATGTATTTTGTATATCCTTTTTCATGACCATGTATTTTTGATATATGGAATGAAGTTTAATCATGGAAAATAATTAAAATCTATGAATATATTCATATAGATCATTAATATGGGGAAGACGATAATTTTTATTGATATTAATGTTATTCATTTCTCAATTATCATTATAGAATCTATTTGACCCATCTATCTTACTTAAAAAGGAATAGGTTAACCCCATAGTTTTTCAATTTGTTAAAGGAATCCATTTTTCATGAATCTTTTGCAGTTTATTGTTTCATTCATACAACTCAATCGAGGATATTCTATTTTATGTATATTTAATTATTGTAGTACTATATATGGGTTATATTGAAAACAGAAAATTATAATTCAGTGGAATACTAGAAAGTTATTCTTGATATATGTTAATAAACTCGCACAAAACTAGTATATCTTCATTGTTTAGTTTCTTCCAATCCATATGATATAAATACCTCTTTTAATGGGAATCAATACTCATACAATGGATTCAATTTCCATCGTATTTGTTGTTTTTTTCTCACTTGTTAAAGATAATATGTCTCCTTATAATATCAAACCCAACATCCCTTCATTGGAAATTTATGTTAAATTTATGTAATGAGATCAACCCCATTCCTAATATAACATCAAATTCAACTAGAGGGTTAGTAACAATAATAATCAGAAGAAAATTCAACCAAAATCAATCATAATAAAATCATATACTTAGGATCTGATAATCATAACATATGGGGTTTTCACTACTAATTCAATATATAATCATTTTGGTTTTCTTGTATCTCCCTTTAAAATTTCATTATATAGAAATGAGTGGGTAGATACATAATAAAATAATCATTAGCATTTTCAATGTGTATTTTATGCATATATCAGACTTCTTTTTTTATCATACTCCTCATTAATAAGAGTGACTGCATGATATTTCAATTTATCTATGGGATTATGAACATGATTACATTGATAATTTTCATTAATATTTGAATTTGACTATTTATTATAATAATTCACATCTTCCATGAATTATAAACATTAGAGTATGGGTCATGAATCTTATCTTGTGTTATATCCATCATTATCTAACTTCATCATCCCATCACATTAGCATTCAATTTGAAGGTGGCCATCCTTTCCACACATAAAATATTTGTTGACACCATTAATAAATTTACATCAAAGTATCCATAAACCATTAAAGAATAATGGAAAGATCATATTCATAGATCCATGACACTTATTAAGTGGCCTAGACTTATTCTCCCTCTCGCTATAAGGCCCCATCCTTAAATGTTACTTAATCGTGAGATAAGTATCCAATTGACATTAATTCACTTAAATTATCTTTTCAGGATTAGAGATTTAGGGAATTGGTTAATAAGTCATACATAGAAACATTAATATTACAAGTAGACACTTCTACTCACAATACATTTTTTCACAAAACAAACACAATTTAAAAAAGAAACATTGCATTACTTCATGTTCGAACACCAAAACATTTATTGGATCTAATCCTTGACTAAATTCTTATTTAAGTCCTATGAAAAATATTTTAAAACATGAGATGAGCATAAAATCATAATAAAGGAAACAGAAGGAGAGAAAACTATAAGTCTTGGTAAAACATGAAAACCATGAATACTTTATCATAACGTAATACTTTTCACCTTTATAAAGAAGAAAGAACACATAAATGAATATAAGCTCATTTATTACCCTTTTTATAACCAAAATATTTCTATAATTAACCTAGTAAGAAACAAATAACATATAAAGGTAACTTTGGACATAAACATACTTAAATTGAATAACCATATGGTCGACTTACACACATATCACTAAATGGAATAGCCATATGGCGAACATCCATACCCAATGCATTGGAGATTATAACCTAACCACCTGTCCTTGGTTAATCACAGAACCACCCATATTTGGTTTATCACATGACCACCCGTCTTTGTTTTATCATGTTACCACTTGTCAAATGTCCAAGAATCATTACATAATAATAACACATAAAAGATTGAAATTATCAACATTTTAGTCATACAATAACATTTCCAATTACAAGATTTTATTTCAAGATATTGAAAAAGTAAATCCACATAAAAAAACATTTTCAATAAAAAAACACCCAAAAAGGGAATAACATATTTCCTTTTAAAAAATCCTTAAGGCTTATGGAGGAATCCAAATACCAACTAACAGTTAATGTGGCGATGAGTCGTTGTCACCACATATGTTAAAAACATTACTTTTTCATTTATTAAAAAATGTCATAGAAAAAATATTCCCTTCCAATGAAAGTAAATGTCAAGGGGATTATTATGCTCCATATCAAAGAAATGGTCTATAACATCAAAATATGCTTCGATGAAGGGAGACTCAGGTGCAGTCCCTTTCATTGATCCCGACTCATCTCGTTCATCGTTATGTTCTTCATTAATAAAATCTGGATAATTTATACTTGCATAAGAATTTTTTTCAATTTATTATTTCTTTTATCTCACGTATTACCATTTTATAAATATTATATAATTATTTAAGTTCATATCGTTCATTTTGTTGATATGTTGTACTTGAGTTGAAAATGAACTTTTTTTGATGTAACCTGTTCAGGTAGTCAAAATTCCATCATCTCTAGAATAATATTATTGATGATTTAAATATCATATATATCCAATATATATGTATTTATTATTTCCAAAATATTTTGAGATAAGCAATGAAATACACCATTTATGGAGATGGTAGGTTTTATATACGCAAGGACGCTACTTTCATTTCATTGTAATATTAATGGAATGAAAACTAAATGATAAATAAATATATTGTAATTTTTGTATAATATATACGTTATTTATGTTATATGTATTCATTAATTCCATCATTTATAAATTCCACATATGGTATGAATGAGTCATATCACTTTGAAGGGGCGGTAGTCCGCACTACCAAAAATGAAATTATCGTATTTACACATTATTAAAAGCATAACAGTATATTATAAATAAAAATTAAAGAAGCATATAGTCAATATAAATATATTATATTTCATATTTATTTGTATAATTCATTTATATAATTGTGGTTTAATGAAGATCATGTAAAATGTATCGTATCGCATCTTGGAGACGGTAGGTCTTATGTATGTAGGAGCAAAAATATCATTCACTTAATGGTTAAACGATATAGAATGGGATGGTAAATTAATTATACATAATAATTATTAGGATGTGTTAATTATTATAACCAATTATACTCATCATTATACCCACAAAAATTAAGTACAGTTGAATAATAAGATACACCACGACGTGGGGAAGGTAAGTTGCACATACACATGCATGGTGATATTGTTATTTGTGGGATGGAAAAAAGAAAGTATACAGTTGTCCCATTATTGTAATAATATCTCATAATGTAGAATATACTAGATTTTCTACTTTATAATTGAAATGACATAATAATAGGAAGTAGAAGAAGAAAAGAATTTTGTAAAATTTGATAAAACAAATGCCTCTTTTTTGAGTATTTCATTTTGATTTTCACAAAAGGTAACCATATGATAGATTTATGCCCAAAGTGTGGCCTCTAAGAGGAAGGGATAAATTTTTGGCAATTATTTTATCATAATTTAGATGATCCAATGGGCGTGATAGGTGTGAGTAAGTGGGTAGAGGTGGTGGACTTTTATAAGATGGAAGAGGGGTACTTTAAAAAAGTCTTGAAATATTATTTTATTATAAATTAATTTTCGAATTCTATTAGTTTAAAAGTGATATATTTCTAGGATAAAATGATTATGTGTCTAAAAAATCTAAAAAAATGGTTTAAAACATTTTGAATCAAAAAATAAACATTACATTTCAACAATTACACTTTGATAAATTCATTAACTCTTACCATGTCTTCTTGTTTTTTTTATAATATATTGTTAAAATTGTTGCAATAAAATGCTAATTGAACCAAAAGTGGATCATTAATGACATAGGTATCATTAAATAATTATTTTCACTGAATTTTTTATTTTTAGGACTATTATATCATTTATTAAAATAGTATTTATTTTAAAAACACATTAGGTCAATTTTGACACAATTTTGTAATTGATTTTTGTTAAAGTCATAGCAACATGATTCCATTAAAATATACATTAAATCATCCCTAACATGAAAATACAATCCAAAAAAATACTTATGGTATCACACTTTTCAAATTACATTTATTTTATTATTTAAAATAACATTTATTTGAATCTTTCATTAATAAGGTAATCACTACATCATCATTATGTCATATATAAATTTATTTATTTATGTCTAAAAATTATAATTAATATACAATGAAGTAGGAAATGATTTTATGTTTTTGATTAATATTTATAGTCAAAGAGATAAATTATATAACTCAACATTAAAATTGTTTTAGTAAAATGACACATGTTTGTGTTATATTTCTCTTTACTTTAAATTAATTATTTTAACATGTCATTTTCATACACAAGTGGCTCCAAAATTCCAAAATATCTACCTAATGATTGTTTTGGTTTCCCATGATTCATTCAATAGGATTGGGATATGTGTTATGTTAGTTTTATGATATAATTATATATGTTTTCCGCTTATTTAATTAATTCACCCTTTAACCGTCGTAAATATAAAAATTATTGAAGTTACTATTCATAATGTCCAGAAATAATATGTACCTATTTACACAATTTGGACATTCTGATTTGACATATGAACTATTTTTTCCAAATTCAAAACACTGAAATTGTAGTAATTAATTTAAAATTAAATCCCATTGTCGAAACCAGAAATTAGGTTTTTAAGAAGTAAAATATATCCAAGGATTGACACGTGTTTATGTCCAATTTAAATGTGAAATTACTTATAATGACCAAAATTGGATTAAATGAAAAAAATAACCCTATTAAATTTAAAACTAATTAAAATGGAAATATAACTTGATAAAAAAAATTATATTAAAAGGAAGTTTTGAATTAAAATGTAATATTTTTCATATTCATTAAAATATGAATTTTTTCACAAAAATACAAAAATTTCAACAAAACTAAATTTTGATGTTCTGATTTTAATGAAAAAATTTATTTTCACGAATAAAACAGATAAAAGTTATAAAAACTAAATTTAAGAATAGTTCTCTATCAAAATGAGATAAAATGATCTTTTAAAAATATTAGTGTATTTTATGCTTAAAATTGGATTCATTCTCAATTTAAGCCTATAATATTTGTTGGATAAATGTAACCAAATTTAACAAGCATGTGTAATCATATTTTAGTTAGTTCTATTCATTCCCACCAACAAAATGGCTAAGAGTTAACTATTATTTAAAATAATAATTTTATTATTGTATTATATTCCAGTATAACTCAACGTTTTTTTGCAAACGCCAGATTTAAAAGAATCCCATAATTTCATGTTGAGTACACTATTAAAAAAAGAGACCCATTTAACATAAAATTAATATATTGTTCATAAATATCAGAAGATATGAAAAATTATTATTTTATAAATAATTGGGATGTTACATTATTCCCTATTTTGGAAATTATGTCCCTGTAATTTTATTTTCATATAAAATAAGTTGTGGTACTTATCCCTCATAGAATTTTTAGATTCCCACATTCCCTCTTCCACCATATGGTTTTTCTTGAAAACCTTTACTTGATAAATCTTCTTATTCTACAACACGTTCTCTTTATAATCAAGAATTTTTACTTGTTGTTACTCATAAGAAATATTCTCTTCCAACTGAAATATCTCGGGACTCAAAAAATGGGATGGATTCGGGATATAATTTCTTATCATTTAACCTGAAAAAATTTATGTTCCTATGATAAAATTTTTGGTAGATCCACCCTATTGGAAATTGATCCACCGTTCTTTAACATTTCATAGCACTTAATAGACCTCGAACACAACATTAACTATTACTAAAATGAATCACTATTTTCCATGTAAACACATTGAGAAAGAGATGATCATCTTTGTTAATTAAAAGAACATTCATCAATTTATCTATAAAACATTTCTTCCTACTCTGAGATGTCCTCATGTGCTTCAGAACCACCAAATTTTTTTTTCCATCTATACTACCCATTACGATCTCATCAACTTCCTTTTACCAAATTCATGCATAAAATTTACAGTTTGACACTTCTTTCTATATAATTCTCCAAATGGTTCCATCTATATACATAAATGAAAAAATTGTTTATAAGAAAACTCATCCAAAGAAATATGTTGATCCCAATTTCGCTAGTAATATATTGAACACGCACGTAACATATCCTTAAATATTTTAATTTTTCATTCTGACATCCCATCTGATTGAGGATGAAAAGATATATTGAAATTTAATTCAGTTCCCAATGACTTTTAAATGGATTTCAAAAGGTTAGAAGTGGAACTGGGATCACGATCAAATATAATAGAGAGAAGAAATATTTGTAACCTGACTATATCATTAAATTACAACATAGAATGGTGGTCTATAGAGAAAGTACCTCGAATAGGTTGAAAATGAGCATATTTAATAAATCGATCAACAATAACCCAGATTGCATTATTACCTCGACATGTCTTTGTTAATACCAGTAAGAATCACATGGGAACATTTTCTGATTTGTACATTGGCACTGGAAAAGGAGGAATCATCACATTTGGTAACATTCCCTCGGTATTATCCTCATTGAAAATCAAACATCTCAGGGTAATTTCAGCAGTATCCGTTTCCATTCCATCCCACCAGAAATACTCTCGAAGATCTTTGTACATCTTAGTACTGCCAGGATGAACTACAAATAGTTAATTATGAGCCTCACCTAACAACATTTTCTTCAACTGTGAATCAAAAGGCACACATAATCTCTTTCAAACCCTAAAAACATAGTCTTCATCAATGTTAAATTCAGGTAACATACCATTATCAAACAATTCTATCTTTTTCTACAACTCACTATCTTATTTCTATGCTTGATTAATTATGTCTGATGGAGATGATTTTAATGACATGTGAAACAAAAAACATTAATTATCTACACCAATAACATCAATTCCAAAATTTATCAAATTAAAAACTAAAGGATATCATTCCTAATGTATCATGATTAATGTAGCATTGTACTTTCGACTCAAAGTGTCAGCCACTTTATTTTCCATTCTAATATGGTAGTGAATCATTTAATCATAATCCTTTATTAATTTTATCCACATAATATGTCTCATGTTTAATTATTTCTGAGTGAATATATACATCAAACTTTTTTTATCATTATATATTTCACACATTACACAGTAAAATGATGTCTCCAAATTTTAATTAAAAAACAATAGAAACTAATTCCAAATCATGTGTAAGGTAATTTAACTCATTAGGTTTCATCTAATGTGAAGCATAATAAATTATATAATCATTATTCATTATGACACAATGAAGTCCTTTTATTTATGCATCACTATATATAACAAACTCACTTTTCCAGGAATATAGGGCCAAAACTAGAGCATTTACAAATCATTTTTTTGATACCTAAAATCAATCATCACATTATTTTGTCTGCATGAACATAACTACCTTAAATGTTAGATTAGTTAGTGTTCTAGATAACCAATAATAAGTTTCAAAAATCCTTCAGTAATAACCTACTAATCCAAAAAATATAGTAATCTCTATGATATCGGTAGGTCTTGGCCACTCTTTAATAACTTTTTTTAGAAGGTTCAATTGTAATTCCGTATTTAGAAACAATATGTCCAAGGAATGAAATGTTGTTCAAACAAAATTTACTCTTAATAAAAATTCTATATAGTTTATTTTCATTTAGGTTTTTAATATAGTCTTTAAGTGACTATCATGTTCCTCCCACCTTTTATAATGTACCAAAATTTTATCTATAAACTAAACCAATAACTGATCCAAAAAACTGATGAAGGACTCTAGTTCGACCTTTTCAACACATCGGAAGAAGTTTCTCATTGCATTTTAACTCTCGAGAGGCTAACACCCTTCTAAATTTTGGGATCAATTTTGGGTAAAATCGATTTATATTACTATCAATATTTCAGATAGATTTTGGTGTGTTTCCTAAAAAACTGGTGAAATTTTCATCACATGCACCTACATAATCTTCCCCATTTAGTCTCAATTCCAAATATTTCTTTTCCATTCTAAGTATTACAGCCTTAGGAAAATATTTCTCAATGAATATATTCTTAAATTAATCAAATTCAATTATGTCAATATCTTCAATTCATTTGATATTTTTAATCATTGACCACCACTGATTAGCTTCAACTTCAAAATGATAAATAACATGACTAATATTTTGATTGTATGAACCCCCACATTACATCAAAAATCATTTCAAGTTCTTAATCCAACATTCATCTTTTATAGGGTCATATGATCCTCTGAATGATGGGTGACGTTGCCTTGTGAAATTCTTCATGATCAACATATTCCTCCACATTTGGAATGGTTGATCTTGTGCACGGACTACACCACTATTTGTTTCCTGATTCAACTAAGCCATTGAAGGTTTCAGGCACAATGTAAGTGTGGTTGGTACGGGAACCAATTTGACTTTTACTATGATCAATGATTATTTCAGGATCAATAGGTTGATGAAAAATAGTATCCACGAAATATAATCAAAGATTTATATAAAAATAAGGAGTCCTAAAACATTTAGAGTGGATCTTCCACATCTTGTATATAATTAAATTAACTAATTTCATAATGAAAAATAATACCTAGATCTTTGGTGTTTTTCTTCATTGATGATGTTGATCATCTAGAATGATCCTTCCAGATTATCTTGTCGTGCTTGTAAGGACCCAAACTAGAATCCCTATGGCGATTATCCGCACATGCTATAATGGCCTAAGATTGGCACTACTCATTCTCCCGGTCCTATCTTGGAGAATCTGGTGTCTTTTTTCAGTCTTTCTTGATCATCTATTCTTCAACCTTGAAAAACATCTCAAATTATTGAGAGGGGAGAGAAGAGGATTCAAGAGAAAAATTGTTTGGCTCAACAATTCTCAATTCACCTGGCATGTGGTGTGGTCTATGGCACAATAGGCATACTTTCCTATTTATATAAATTGAATTTCTATTAAAATATTTAATTTCATAGAAACACTTAAATACATTCATGAACATTGAGAAAACCCATGAATTTAATAATAATAACTTGTCCTTATTTATTATGTGGTAACTTGCACAAAATAGAATTTTAAATAAAATTCTGCATTACAAAATTACAGCATCGTTATTTTAATTTGTACCAACTAGTTAACTAATTATTTTCTATCTTGAAAATAATTATTCTACTACCAGACCGTCCTTGGTCCGCTCAAACTCCACTTCTATTTTGTTGAACTAACAAATACATAAATATATGTTTTTTTTCTTAAATTAATATTTTATTTGTAAACTAGTAGATAAATATTTATGAAATATTAAAAAAAATAAAAAAATATATTTTATTTAATTTATGATATCATTATAACATGAAAAAAATACCATGGTCATGAGAATAATATTTATTTCAGTAATTCAATTCGAATAAAATTTAACTAAGACCACAAAAAACACTTATTTTGTGAGCCTCTAGTATTCATTCTCATTGGTATTAGGCGGGTATGCCAAAAGTCCAAGAGTATTGTCTAGAAATGGGTCAAGGAACCCATGATAATGAACATAAAGTCATAACAAAAAAATCCACATACGAATGCTCAGTGTGCAATATAATCCCTTTGTCTTAATATCTCATTAAGCATGTTTCATGACTCTGTGATCAGATTTTATGATTGACACGTCGTTCTTTGACTACCTAAAATAAACTCATAATTACAAAATGGAAATGTAATTTTCCATGACATTTCTATTTCAATCAAAGGTCAGAGATATCAACATCCATAAATGGAACGGACAAATCCTTCCTCGACTTATCCATTAATAACATGCCACTTGTGACACACCTAACGTACCCAAGTTCCTTCCAATTGTTTGTGTGATGGTTTTCATCAGTAAATCAATGTGTGTATGTCATGACACGTATTAAAGGTAACAATAAAGTCTAAGGATAATTACACATTCTCGTGGATAGAAATTCTAATGACACCAAAACATGCAGAATTCTTACTGGTGGTTCTGTTCTCATAATCTTCTATCTTTGAGAATACTAAGTGAAAAATTCATGAGAGGAAGTATCATATGATTAAGAGTACTCACACCTGATGGTCTGCATGCTATGTGTCCTATCATATCATGCCATCCAACCGTCGAACTATATTAAAGAATATTGTCATAGCATTTCAAGTTTCTTCCCCTTGCGTGAAACTTCCATGACCAGATCAAGGCAACAAATACTATATGACATTTTTACATCATAATCATCAAAAAAATTAAACAATATGTAATAATAAATTAGATATACATGTAATAAAAGTAAAACAATTTGATTCTTGGACACCAACTCTTATAAACACCCACATGGACTATAGCCAACTGCCTACTACTTTCAGTCCTCTAGACCTCACATGATAGTCTTGTTTCTGCTGAGTCAAGGATTTAGTCAAGGGGTCCACCACATTGTCTTATGTAGAACTACTACTCACTAAAATATCACCTATCTGTGAAAATACCTCAAGAGATGATACTTCTTATGTTTGTTCTTCATCCGCTGATGTGACCTTGGCTTTTTAGTCGGATCCACCACTGCAATATTATCACAATACAGTGTGATGAGATCTTTACTTCTAGGTATCACATCTAGCTCCTGGATGATTCTTCGCATCTAGACTGCTTCTTTAGATCCCTCAGAAGCTGCGATATACTCAGACTCTATGGTAGAATCTGCGACCACACTCTGCTTTGAGCTCTTCCAACTCACAGAACCTCCATTCAATGTGAAGATGTATCATGTTTGTGACTTTATGTATTCTTGATCTATTTGGAAACTAGCATCTGAATATTATCTGATGACTAGTTCTACATCTCCTCCATGAACCAAGAACCTATCCTTAATAAGCCTTAGATACTTTAGGATAGTCATGACTGCCATCCAATGGCGGTCACCTAGGTTAGATTTATATATGCCTACCGCACTCAATGTGTAGGGGAGATCTAGCCTAGTGCATACCATGTCACACACGACTTACCCAATCGCTAATGCGTATTGAGTCCTTTCCATTATCTTTCATTCCTCAAGTGTCTAAGGAAAATTTTCTTCTAATGATGAATCTCATGTGACATTGAAAAATATCCCCTCTTGGATTATTCCATACTGAATATCTTCAGTATCTTATCAATGTATGTACTTTGACATAGGACCATAAATATCTTCGATATATCATGATGTATCTTGATCCCAAGAATATACGCTGCCTCACACAAGTCTCACCTGGAGAAGCATTGATTCAACTATGCCTTAACAGAAAATAAGACTGGTATCTCATTTCCAATAAGTAATATGTCATCAACATATTCTATTAAGAAAATTATTGCACTCCCACTAAATTGTTTATATACACAAGGCTCACATTTATTCTTGATAAAACCAAATTCTTTTATAGATTCATCAAAATTATTGTTCCATGACCTGAATTATTGCTTTAATCCAAAAATGGATTTCGGCAACATCAATACCATATTGGAAAATTTTGGAGTCACAATCCCTTTAGGTTGTGTCATTTAGACATCTTTCAAAAGGTTCCCATTAAGGAATGTTTTCTTGACATCCATTTTCCAAATATCGAAGTCATGTTAAGCTATAATAGAATGTAGAATTCTAATGGATTTTGGCATTTCAAATGATGTGAAGGTTTCATTGTAGTCAATTCCGTGATGTTGTTTAAAACCTTTTGAAACTAGTTGTGCCATATAGCTACTAACTTTTCATTCCATGTCTAGTTTCTTCTTGAATACCCATTTTCAACCACTAATATTTACATCAACTAGAGGATCTACCAAAATCTAGACATGGTTTTGGTATATTGAATCCATTTCATAATTCATGACTTATTTCCACTTGGAAACATCTATGCCACTTACTACATCCTTGCAGGTTAGAGTGTCATTATTATCAACTAATAAGGATTCACCATCCTCAGTAACTATAAAATCATAACAACATAGTTCTCTGACCACTCATGTACTCCTATGCAGTACTTGAGTCTCTGTAATATATTCTTCTTCTAGAGGGCTTTGTGTAATCTATTCTTGTACCAACTCTTGGGTACCTTGGGCCTCACCATCATCGAAGTCCATCTTTCTCCAACTATCTCTTTTGGAGATGTGCTCCCTCTCAATGAATATTTCATGTCTTGCCAATATATCCTTTTTGTCTAATGGGTGGTATAGGTAATATCCCCTTGTTTCCTTGGGGTATCCAATAAAGGTACAATTTTTGCCTCGTTGTGTGAGTTTGTTACCTGAATAGGCCTTAACAAATGCTTCTCTACCCCACACTTGTATATTCGATAACATGGATTTTCTTCCACTCTAGAACTCGAATAGAATACCATTTATCGATTTAGTTGGTACATAGTTTAGTATGTGTGCCATAGTTTGTTATGAAAATCCCTAAAAGGATAACGGAAGACCCACATGACTCATCATTGATATCACTATGTCCAATAGGGTGCGGTTTCTCCTTTCACTCAGACCATTCCACCATAGTGTTTTTGGAGGATTGAGTTGGTATAGGATCCCAAACTCTCGTAAGTAATAAATGAAGTCTTGATTAAGATATTCTCTACCTTGGTCTGAGCATAGTTTCTTAATCTTCTTACAAAGATGGTTATCAACATCATTATTGTACTCCTTGAACTTATCAAAAGAACCTGAATTATTCCCCATTGAGTAGATATATCCATATCTACAAAAATCATCCGTATAAGTTATGAAGTATGAGTACCCTCCCCTTGCATCAATTGAAAATGGTGCACACATATTGGTATTAACCAATTCAATTAGTTCTTTAACTCTTTCACCTTTCCCACTAACTAGGGAATTGGTCATTTTTTTTGTGTAAACATGCTTGACATACGCTTAGTGGTTTTAGTTCAAATTATATAAATATCCATCTTGATGTAACTTTGTCAAGAGTTTCTCATTTATATGACAAAGCCAGTGATTCCAAAGTTGGGTGTGGTATGAGTCATGTGAAGTATCGTTGTTTTCAATTGTCATTACGTGGTTTGTGTAATCTTACACATAAAGTCCATTATATAATTCTGTCCTACCATAACAAATGATATCTTGGTAAAAGAAGCAAAATTCATTTCCAAACATGAAAATAACTCCATTGGTATATAATATGGATAGAGAAATAATGTCTTTAGTAACATAAGGCACATAATAACAACCCATTAATACCAAGATCATCCTAGTTGGCACCGTGAGGTGGTAGTCCCTGATAGCTACAGCAGTAGGTCTGGCTCGGTTGGCTACTCATAAATCTACCTCCCCTTGATCAATCTTCCTGATCTATTAGGTTCCTGTATTTTTATACATATGTGATCACCACATGTTGTATCTAATACATTATTTATTATAACAGAATGATTTCATTTGATAACAAATGCACCTGAAGCATCCCCTTTCTTCTTAGGCTGGGTGTAGTTCTTCTTATAGTGGCCCTTCTTGCCACATGCGAAATAGACAGCCTCTTATTCCCTTGTGTCCCCTTTTATTTTCATTTTATTGGTAGGACATGAAGAAGCTTTGGGCTTAATAATCTTTGCCTTACCTTTCCACTTATTCATCAGAAGGACATAAGGATTTTCATGCTTTATATCTTTTTTCATTTGGCGAATGAGGATCAAATTATCAGATAGAGACTTCTCAATGTTGTTTATATTGAAATTGATAACAAATTTTGAGAAACTCTGAGGGAGTTATGTGAGGATGAGATCAATACATAGTTATTTGGGGAGTTTAAACCTTAGAACATCCAGGTGCTCAATGTTGCCAATGAGCTTGACAGCATAAGGCCCATCACAGGCACCTTCTCCAAACATAATTTGAAAGAGTGCCTTAGATATCTCTAACCTTTCATGTCTTTCTCTCTCTGGGCAAAGACCTCCTAGGTGCCTGAGAATGTTATAAGCATCCATGTTTTCATGACACATCGTGAGCTCACTAGAAATTGATTATAGCATCAAACATTGAATGTCACGACCCGTCCTCGGGGCCCGTGCCGTGACTACCCCAAGCCCACCTTCCATAGGCCAGGGGCTGGCGACTAGAACCAAGGCGTATATCCTGGTAAAAAGGGAATGCATTGCCTTTGTAAAGTAAACAAGTACCATAGAGTAAGCAAGCGGAAAAGTAAACACTATGTAAAAACATAGTACAACTGAAGTGCGGAAAAGTAAATGGGCCAGTATACAAACCCAAACTGGAAGTAAAGTACAACTCGAAAGGGAAAACAGCAACTGTAAAGTAAAAGCCGCTACATCGAGCTGTCCACTAGAAATCCCACCTGAAGGGTGGGTACAGATAGCTCCACTGCTCCTCGGGTCCCGCCGTCCGCTCTGAGCACGTCCCGCCTAGTGGTCCACCTCCAGGTACCCTCCTGCTCTGCAAGCCTCAACCATGATCAACGCTGTCCGTCGTCTGCAACCAACACAACGTAGTGCGGGCATAGCCTGTGCAGGGGTGAGTATAACAATACTCAGTAGGGACCCCGAGACCCTCAAGGTCTCACTAAAACCAACAAGGATAACCACAAGAAGATCTCAACAGATAACCTCTACTTAGATATATGCCCATACATATACCCAAGTTATCAAGCAACCCATCTCAATCATGAGGAAACAAAAGGATTTTGAAATCAACGGATAACCACTACCCAGGTATATGCCCATACATATACCTAAGTTATCAAGTGACCCATCTCAATCATAAGGAAACACAACGGTCAAAAGTCTCAGCTCACACCAGGATTTTCATTATCGAAACCGTAACTGCTGATGAGCTCCATCTCTAGAGTGTACAGTGGTCCTGTCACGACTCAGAGGTACTACTCACTAACCTAAGACTGCTGAGGTACTCCTCCTGTCGAGTACCGTGGGCCTGCCACCTCACACAGTAGTGCTTCCCGCCGGGGTCTGCCACCCAACACATTAGTTCTCCCCCCTCATAGCCTGCAGAGGTACTCCTCCTGTCAAGTACCGCGGGTCTGCCACCTCACATAGTAGTGCTCCTCCGCTATGGGTCTGCCACCTCACAAAGTAGTGCTCCCCACTGGTCTATGTAAGTCACTCCGAATCGAATCGGACAAGCAGTCTTCAGGTCTCGGCCGGCTACACGGTCTTTGTACTCAGTACGCTCGTCTCTGGGTGGGTCCGCTCCACGAGCTACAAGCTGATACTCCAAGTATCTCAACGTCCCAGAAAGAAGTATCTCAAAAGACCGCCTTGTCATAGGGGTCTCAATGCAACAGACGACGCGTCAATCAGACGCCCGGTCTGTGAGTTATTAGCCTTTTCGTCCCAAGGGCCCGGTTGGTTTCGTGAGCGAACCAAACTCGGCCGTATCTCAACTGTACCCCGAAATCTCATAGGGTATACACATAGGGTCCGTTTATCAACGAGATCACCAACGCCGCTGACAGTTCGTCAAACAGACGTTCTGTCAGAAAGGTATCAGCTTTTCCGTTCCAAGGGCCCGGTTGGATTTCGGTGTGATCCAACCCGGCCACTATCCAACTGTATCCAAAGCTCAGGCGAAGTTTGGAAAAAGTTCCGTCTCATCAAGAGGAATTCAACGAAACAGACGGCGCGTCAAACGGATTCCCGGTCTGTGAGTTATTGGCCTTTTCGATCTAGTGGCCCGGTTGGGTTTTAAGGCAAAACCAACCCGACCATACTCCACCTGCGTCCAAACCTCGGGCGGAGTATGCCAAAAGATCCGTCTCATCAGGAGGAATTCAACGAAAAGACGGCGCGTAAATCGTACGTCCGGTCTGTTAGTTATTGGCCTTTCCGTCTCACACCCACCCTGGAAAACTTCCCAGGAGGTCACCCATCCTGATCACTACTCTAAGCCAAGCACGCTTAACTATGGAGTATTAACCACGTAGGCTCCCGAAAAGGAAGGTGCACCTTGAGTATAGTATACCGAAACGACCGTCTCGATCCATCGATCGTGTTGCCGCTGACGGCGAGTCGTTTGGAGATCCATAGCCCAAGTTATGGGCATTTGAATCCAAACCACTCGGTAACAGGGGTTTCGGGCCCGAGTCGTCTCGGCCCGAGCATCCCCCAGATGGCCCGAACCGGGTCGACCCACCCCGGACAGGGTCGACCCGGCCCGGCACGGTCCGGCCCGGCCCGGCGCGGCCCGGCCCAGCCCGGCGCGGCCCGACCCGGCGAACCGGCCAGGCACGCCGGTTCGGCGCAAGGCAGTGTGCTGGGCACGCTGCCAGGTCGGCCGAAGGCCGAGCTTGCTGGAAAAATGGGGGGCCGCCTGCCCCCTTTGTGAAACCGGCCCCCACACATTATGGGGGGCCTATTTAACCGCCCGGGGGAATTAAATTCCCCCGGTTTCCACCATCCCGGCCGGCCCGACCTGGCCGGCCGGCTTCTTCTCAACAGGACCAGCAAGGGCCGGTCCTCTTCCATCATCCGACACCGGCGGCCCGGCTAGCCGCCGGTCATCACGTCCCGCCACGGCCCGGAACCGGTCGCGGCCTTCGTCGTCCGGCGGGGTGCGATGGCACCGCGCCACTCCGCAGCGGCCCCGCTCCGGCCGCGGCGCCTTCGGTTTCCTTCGACGCGGCATGACGGCGTCGCGTTCATGATAATCTTTCCACGGCACGGTGCGACGACGCCGCACAATACTTTCCCTGTGATTCCTGCGTGGTGCGACGACATCACGCCATCTCGTTCATCTGCAAGAAAATATTCAAGAACAAAGGAGGGGGGTTCGGCCGTGTTTGTGCGGTCCGCCCCCCCCCCCCCCCTTCTCGTTAGATGATAACACCTCATCATTTAACCTCAAGGATCGTCATGCTAGAACCAAGAACGTGATTATAAATAAATAAAATATCAACAATCCCCTACCTCGGTTTCACGAACGATGTTCGTCAATGACCCGCGGAAGACGAGCGTCACGGTGGTCGACGTCGCAGAAAAAGGACGTCGATGTCGTGAAGCGAGGATTCGAAGCTCTTTGACGGCGATTTCGTCGCGGGAAACCGTCGCGGAAGAGATGACGCGGAAGGAGACGTCTTCAGTGTCGCGGGTATGGCGTCACAGAAGACGGTTCCCAAGAACGTGCCGTTCTTCGTCGATGTCCGATTGTTCATCGCGTTCTTCGTCAAAGTTTGAAGAAGATGGAGAGAATTCTTCAAAACCTCTCAAGATGGATAAGGAGACCAACCAAACTAAAATAAGCTAAGGCTTATTTTATTCACACAATTCAACTTGAATTTCAAAGGTTTGAAATTCAAACAACTCAACTCAATTAATTAACCAAGTTATCAAGTTAATTAAAGAGGAGTTATAGGGTGTTTAAAAAGAGAAGATGAAGTGTTAGGGTTCGTGTGGGCCCCACCACACTTAATCCTCTCAAGGGAGGTTAAGTGGATGTGGGTCCCACCCCTAAGTCCCTTTTTGAGGAGTTAACCAACAAGTTAAAAATACAATGTGATTCCACATTTTATTTAACTACTTTTAATTTTTTCCAAAAAACTAACTTTCATTCTGCATAAAACACAACCTCGGAAAAGGTCTCCTTAAGCGAATATCGGCACTGCGAGTTCATCGGTGTCCTCGGATTTCAATTCTGAGCACCGGATCAGAAGTTAGAAATTCCCGCTCGTTCGTTCACTGAACGTACCCGAGCCAAACTTCGGAAATTTATTCCGGGCATACCGGGCCTCGGAATCAGGTGCCATCAGAATCCGCGCTCTTGTAAAATTCAAAGAAAATTAAGAAAAAATTTCCCTTGACTTTTACGGGTCTTTACATTACTCCCACCTCAGGGCTTTACGTCCCCGTAAAGCTTCAACACAAACTACGGTCCCAAAAGCGGTACAGAGCACGCATCTGGGCCTTCCACTCCCATGTGCATACCTGGAGGTTCCGTACTGCCAATGTAAGTGCACCCGAGGAATCGATCGTCCTCGTAGGATCTGCTCATGTCGATCCTCGATCCCCACTGGAACCTCGGTGAAAGACACCCCATCGCCATCGTCCAGCTCCTCATGGTCGATTATATGTAGAGGGTCGAGCACGTATCTCCTCAGTTGAGATACGTGGAAAACGTCGTGCACCTAGTGCAACTGAAGTGGATGGGCCAAGCGGTAAACCACCTCGCCTACCCAGCTGAGGACCTAGAAAGGTCCGTTGAACCTCAGAGATAACTTGCCTCCCTGGACACATCTCCGTAAACCTCGTCGAGGTGAGACCCGTAAAAGGACGTGATGGTCATCCTCGAACTCTAGAGGCCTCCAAGTCCTGTTAGCATAAGGCTTCTGTCGGCCCTTTGCCGTCCTCATCCGCTCTTGGATGACCTGGTCCTTCTCTAGTCTCACAAGAGCTGCTATGATTTCTTCTTTGCTGAAAAAGAGAAATCTGGTCTCATCCCCTGGATAATCCACATTCGTTGCCTAATACAGTCAATCATGACATGAATGATGCATTCATTCCATGGATGACGTCGTAAGGCCTCGACGTAACTACCAAGAGATCCAACTGTCACTCTCGCCTCCAAGGGTTGAGTCACACTGTCGGCATTAGTGTGTGGTCACTAGGTCTCCTTCAGTAGAAAACTCGAAAGTGAGGGTCAAGTCAACAGTCTTAACTGGAACCTCTTAGTAACAATACAAAAGGGGACAAGACTGAAAAACATCACAAAGGTAAGTGACTTTTTATTATTGCAGCTCATAGTATAAAGACATGAATACAACAGCAACATGGAACTAGATGTACAAGAGACGTATCCACTAGTTCCGCTCCATTCCACCTGCTCCCGAAGCTCTACTGCCTTGGTGGGTCCTCCAAAGCCTACGGATCAACTGTACAAGCAGTCGGACAGTCACGTGCCAAGTGACCCTTTCCGCTGCATGAGTAACACAAGCTGCTTCTGGCACGCCTAGCTCTGTTTCCACCCCGTGTGCCCCACACCACCGGTCCTAAAACCCGAGATCGTCCAACTGCTAGTCTGGTCCTCCTAGACCTCTGCATCATCTGTCTACTACCCATAGATGACTTGGTTACTGAACAAAAAACATGCAGCAAAGGCAGAAGCTCCTGTACACGCTCGGGTTGTAGAGCTACTGGCACAAACTCCACCCTGAAGAAGGTCTCGAAGTCTTCCCATGTGAAGTTCATCTCGTCGCAAAACTGGAACAAGTGGCTCCACCACCTGCATGCTGCTGCCTGTAGAAGGATGGTAGCAAAGATCACCATGAAGTCTACCGGCATCCCCACTAGCCTGAAGACTCTCACCACAGCATCCAGCCAAACCTCAACCGCCTGCGGGTCCGTCTCTCCCCGGAACCTGGGTGGCCTCTGGCGCTGGAACTCATGCAGCGCGCTCAAGCTTTGTGCATCGCCTACTACTGGGGCTGGTGGCATCGGTGGCCCAATGTATGGTAGTACCACTGGTGCCTCACCTGTAAGAGGGCCCTGCACTGAATCCTCGTCGCTCGACAGGCTTTCAGCACGCACATCCCTCTGGGCTCTAGCTGGTCGTCCGTGAAAAGGCATCCTGAAAGAAACATCGTGACACGGTCAAACGTTTATACCTGGTGAGTTGACCTGGTTTGAGCTGTTTTAAGGGAAAACCATTGAAAACACACACGCAATCAGTGTTTTCATGCACGAAGTCGGAAATCAGTTGGCAGGGTCCTGGTGTATGGATACATCGGCCGCCCACACCAACACTGGACTCCCTTAACTGAAATCCACACTCGGTACTCTTAACACTATTTCTTCACAGAAAGAAAAATTCAGAGTCAAAAGTTATGCGGTAGAACCGAACTCCTTTGATACCAATTTGTCACGACCCGCCCTCAGGGCCCGTGCCGTGACTACCCCAGGCCTTCCTTCCATAGGCCAAGGGCTGGCGACTAGCACCAAGGTGTAAATACCGGTAAAAAGGGAAGGCATTGCCTTTGTAAAGTAAACAAGCACCACAAAGTAAGCAAGCGGAAAAGTAAACACTAAGTAAAAACAGAGTACAACTGAAGTGCAGAAAAGTAAATGGGCCAGTATACACACCCAAACTGGAAGTATATGTACAACTCGAAAGGGAAAACATCAACTGTAAAGTAAAAGCCGCTACATCGAGCTGTCCACTGGAAATCCCACTTGAAGGGTGGGTACAGATAGCTCCACTGCTCCTCGGGTCCTGCCGTCCGCTCCGAGCATGTCCCGCCCAGTGGTCCACCTCTAGGTACCGTTCTGCTCTGCAAGCCTCAACCATGATCAACGATGTCCGTTGTCTGCAACCAACACAACGTAGTGCGGGTATAGCCCGTGCAGGGGTGAGTATAACGATACTCAGTAGGGACCCCGAGACCGTCAAGGTCTCACTAAAACCAACAAGGATAACCATAAGAAGATCTCAACAGATAACCTCTACTTAGATATATGCCCATACATATACCCAAGTTATCAAGTAACCCATCGCAATCATGAGGAAACACAAGGATTGTGAAACAAACAGATAACCACTACCCAGGTATATGCCCATACATATACCTAAGTTATCAAGTGACCCATCTTAATCATGAGGAAACACAAAGGTCAAAAGTCTCAGCTCAGACCAGGATTTTCATTATCGAAACTATAACTGCTGATGTGCTCCTTCTCTAGAGTGTACAGTGGCCCTATCACGACTCAGAGGTACTGCTCACTAACCTAAGACTGCTGAGGTACTCCTCCTGTCGAGTACCGCAGGCCTGCCACCTCACACAGTAGTGCTTCCCGCCGGGTCTTCCACCCAACACAGTAGTGCTCCCCCCTCATAGCCTACAGAGGTACTCCTCCTGCCGAGTACCGCGGGTCTGCCACCTCACATAGTAGTGCTCCTCCGTTATGGGTCTACCACCTCACAAAGTAGTGCTCCCCACTGGGCTATATAAGTCACTCCGAATCGAATCGGATAAGCAGTCTTCAGGTCTCAGCCGGATACACGGTCTCCGTACTCCGTACGCTCGTCTCTGGGAGGGTCCGCTTCATTAGCTACAAGCCGATACTCCAAGTATCTCCATGTCCTACGAAGAAGTATCTCAAAGGAACACCTTGTCATATGGGTCTCAACGCAACAGACGACGCGTCAATCGGACGCCCAGTCTGTGAGTTATTAGCCTTTTCGTCCCAGGGGCCCAGTTGGTTTCATGAGCGAACCAAACCCAGCTGTATCTCAACTGTACCCTGAACTCTCATAGGGTATACACATATTTTCTGCTTCTCAACGAGATCACCAACGCTGCTGACGGTTCGTCAAACGGACGTTCTGTCAGAAAGGTATCAGCTTTTTTGTTCCAGGGGCCCGGTTGGATTTCGGTGCGATCCAACCCGGCCACTATCCAACTGTATCCAAAGCTCGGGCGAAGTATGCCAAAAGTTCCTTTTCATCAAGAGGAATTCAACGAAACAGACGGCGCGTCAAACAGATGCCCGGTCTGTGAGTTATTGGCCTTTTCATTCCAGGGGCCCGGTTGGTTTTTAAGGCAAAACCAACCCTACCGTACTCCACCTGCGTCCAAACCTTGGGCGGAGTATGCAAAAAGATCCGCCTCATCAAGAGGAATTCAACGAAACAGACAGTTTGTAAATCGGACATCCGGTATGTTAGTTATTGGCCTTTCCGTCTCACACCAACCCTGGGAAACTTCCCAGGAGGTCACCCATTCTGATCACTACTCTAGGCCAAGCACGTTTAACTATGGAGTTTTAACCACGTAGGCTCCCGAAAAGGATGGTGCACACTGAGTATAGTATACCGAAATGACCGTCTCGATCCAAGGATCGCGTTGCCGCTGACGACGAGTCGTTTGGAGATCCATAGCCCAAGTTATGGGCATTTGAATCCAAACCGCTCGGTAACGTGGGTTTCGGGCCCGGGTCGTCCCGGCCCGAGACCCCCCGGATGGCCCGAACTGGGTTGACCCACCCCGGACAGGGTCGACCCGGCCCGGCACGGGTCCACCCCGGCCAGGCGCGCCGGTTCGGTGCAAGGCAGCGCGCTGGGCGCGCTGCCAGCTCGGCCGAATGACGAGCTCGCTGGAAAAACGGGGGGCCACCTGCCCCCTTTGTGAAACTGCCCCCCCCCCCCACATTAAGGGGCCCCAGAACCGGCAGCGGCCTTCATCGTCTGGTGCGGTGCGACGGCACCGCACCCCTCCACTGCGGCCCCGCTCCGGCCGCAGCGCCTTCGGTTTCCTTCGACGCGGCGCGACGGTGTCGCGTTCATGATAATCTTTCCACGGCACGGCGCGACGGCGCCGCGCAATACTTGCCGTGTGATTCCCGCGTGGTGCGACGACCCCAAGCCATCTCGTTCATCCGCAAGAAAATATTCAAGAACAAAGGAGGGGGTTCAGCCGTGTTTGTGCTGTCCGCCCCCCCCCCTCTTGTTAGATGATAACACTTAATCATTTAACCTCAAGGATCGTCATGCTAGAACCAAGAACATGATTATAAATAAATAAAATATCAACAATCCCCTACCTCGGATTCAAGAACGATGTTCGTCAACGACCCGCAGAAGACGACCGTCGCGGTGGTCAGCGTCGTAAAAAAAGGATGTCGATGTCGTGGAGCGAGGATTCGAAGCTCTTTGACGGCGATTTCGTCACGGGAAACCATCGCGGAAGAGATGACGCGGAAGGAGACGTCGTCGGTGTTGCGAGTATGGCGTCACGGAAGACGGTTCCCAAGAACGTGGCGTTCTTCGTCGAGTTCTGAATGTTCTTCGCGTTCTTCGTCAAAGTTTGAAGAAGATGGAGAGAATTCTTCAAAACCTCTCAAGATGGCTAAGGAGACCAACCAAAATAAAATAAGCTAAGGCTTATTTTATTCACACAATTCAACTTGAATTTCAATGGTTTGAAATTAAAACAACTCAACTCAATTAATTAACCAAGTTGTCAAGTTAATTAAAGAGGAGTTATAGGGAGTTTAAAAAGAGAAGATGAAGTGTTAGGGTTCGTGTGGGCCCCCCCACACTTAATCCTCTCAAGGGAGGTTAAGTGGATGTTGGTCCCGCCCCTAACTCCCTTTGTGAGGAGCTAACCAACAAGTTAAAAATAAAATGTGTTTCCACATTTTATTTAACTTCTTTTAATTTTTTCCAAAAAACTAACTTTCATTCCCCATAAAACGCATCCTCGGTAAAGGTCTCCTTAAGCGAATATCGGTGCTACGAGTTCATCGGTGTCCTCAGATTTCAAGTCCGAGCACCGGATCAAAAGTTAGAAATTCCCGCTCGTTCGTTCACTGAACGTACCCAAGCCAAACTTCAGAAATTTATTCCGGTCACACCGGGCCTCAGAATCAAGTGCCGTCAGAAACCGCGCTCTTGTAAAAATCCAAAGAAAATTAAGAAAAAAATTCCCTTGAATTTTACGGGTCTTTACATTGAACGTCAACCACATCATTCATATTTTTCTGATATTCTATGAAATCCTCATCATTCGCCTTCTTCGGCAGGTGTATCAGGTGATTCTGACTCCATCACGTAAGACTTCCATTCATAGAATAGGATAACCCAAAGGCATCTAAACCATTCTTGGATGTTACTAATGGTGGTTATGTTGTATTTATCGACAATTGATCTTATGGATAATGTGGCCAACAAGTATGTCATTTTATTCTACAATTAAAAGAGCATATCATTAGTACTTTCTTGGTTACATTTTATAAGAAATATGAATTTTTTTAAGCCTCCCACTATTTTATCATGTCTCAAAAGCCCTCACCATTGAACTCCAAATGTCATGTTTCTATGGAATTATAGTTGAATGTATCTATATTTCCCATCGCATAACTCCAACAAGGGATGGTCATGCTATTATAAGGTCTTTAGGTAGGCTGGTCTTTTCCAACTACTAGCCTGTAGCTCCTTGATATGTTCAATGGACTCCCCAATCCTGAAATCCTGACAATGGATTTCCTCAACTCTTTCCTACAATAATACACCAAGACTATCAAGGGCTAATACTATTGATGTGACATGGTTAAGTCAACCTGAATCCTTTCATAAGGGCTTCATGTATAAAAGTAAGTATCCCAGAAAAGGTTGTTCAGACTCATTATTTAATTGAGTTTTTGTCATAATCAAGTAATGAAAGGGTTCTTCTGATTTATAATTTTATTTGAGGAATTTTTTATCTTTCATGCATGAATTTTTTATTATTATTATCAAAAGTTTGTTAATATTAAGTGGAACTTACTTATTTTATTTTCTATGTCTTGATAATATTTACTCATATGTCTAGTTTATTTTAGTTCCCTCTTGCAGGCTTGTTTAATTCATTAATTATGTGGTCGTGAAAACACATCAATAATGATAAACCATGCAACTAATAGAAATAAAATAAACTAAATTGAATGATCATGAGATTTTCTCATGGTTAGTTTATCTAGTGGTTGATAAACTAACCCTGACCTAGTGGAAAAACTCTTGAACCATTTGGTTTTGTGTTTAGAGATTCCACCTTCCCACCACTGTATCTTGTGGGATTGGTTTTGTCTCAGCTCTAGCTTGAACTACCTCCACTAGCTTGGGAGTTCCGTATTTTACATATTCCTTTTTTAACTCATATGTTGGAGAGGGGTAAAAATGGGTTTTACATAAAAGAAACCATGGGCATGCATGCCCTTCATGTTAATGAGGAGAAGCCTCATAGGAAAAAAATTTAATTCAAATAAATAAATTAAAAGTGTCCATCCACATACAATGTTCTTGGTCTAGCACATGATAGTACAAACATGCAATGATATTTATTCATAAATTAAACTAGAAATCAATCCTTTAATCATTATTGGTTAAGATAATCATGCTTGAATCAATTAATTATCATATTTAATTAATCAATCCTTTTATCATAATCCCTTTTCATAATTTTCTTGATATTCTCATCCATCATAATTTTAAACAAATAAATTCATTTAAAATTATCTTTGTACGTAACATGTACCTTGGAGGCAACTCGATGAATTACTATTCATAACTACCCAATAAGTAGAAATGAACATTACACAGATGTTGAATTAAACACATATATATAAAACACCTATCAAATGTTCTTACTCAACTTTAAGACTACACGATAGTACATGTCTCAAGGGTTTGTATTATATAAAAATATATTTTAATAAATCTGGATAATATGGATGAGTACATGACATGTAGTTCCAAACACATGGTGTGTATTACTTTTCACCGTCTATCTGAAGTACACGCCTAGGGAAACGACATCTGAGTATACATTGGAAATATGTGGAGTACACGGTGTGTCCAGTGGTGCGCACATTGTGTGGTTCCTCGTTATACGGTATTCAGTAGGGAAAACTGTGTACATGGTACATAGTCCAAACCTAACCCAAAGGAAATGCAGGTTGTGTCCATTGGGCCACATTGAGTGTAATCAGTAAAGTGCATGCCACCTGTTCCAGGTAAACACATGGAGTCATTTAAGACTTATAAAGACTCCAACACTTGTCTTGGTTTGGAGGACCAGTCTGATGCATTGAATCTAGACTACACAACATGTACTGTCGAATAAACAATGTGTGTTCTAGTGTTGTATATCCAAAAGCTTTGGAACCACTTGATGATTTCCTCTATTTTATTTTAATCCAAATTACAAGAAAATATACATTCTGTAGGGTGAAAGAGAAAAAAAGAGGAGAAATATATCTTGATATTCAGATTTGTAGAACGATTTACTTGAATTGAAACAACTAAACTATTAAATGTGTAATTCATCACCAAAATATTTATATAATTATAAACTATGATGTAACCCTCTTGATACAACTGGAAGGTTCTGGACGCAGCAGAAGTGTGGTTGGGACGAGACCCAATTTTATTTTTACCATGATCCATGATTATTCCATTATCAATATGATGATGAACAACATTCTCCATGGAATATAATCAAAGATTTAGATAAGGAAGAAATAGGCCCAAAACCTTTAGACACTTCAGGAAATAGAGGATTTCCCAACGGTTTAGAACTGTTAGGAAAGGGTGACGAACCGTTGATGTATGTTAAACCAATGATTCTGCAAAGCGTAGGGAAGTAAGCCATTGGGAATGCTTTTCCCAACGGTTTACAGTGAACCATTGGGATAGGGTGGAGAAAAATTACCATATCCCAACGGTTCTGGAAAACCATTGGGAAAGCTTTTTCCCAATGGTTTACAACCATTGGGATAATGTGCTGAAAATTACCAGGTTTTTCCCAATGGTTTGGCCAAACTGTTGGGAAAAACCCAAGATCTCCTCTATCCCAATGGTTTCTAAACCGTAGGGAAAAGTGTTTTACCAACGGTTCTATGAACCGTTGGTCAAACAGAACACATAATGCTATGCCAACGGTTTAAAACCGTTGGCATAGCCTATGTTGGGAAAATTGCATAGCAGCTCTACAATTTGCCCATCAGCTCTCCAATTTTCCCACCAGATCTCATTTTGTGGGTTCCCCCTCATTTTCAATCCAATTATTACACCTGCAATAAACTAACATACATATACAATTATTGTACCCCCAATAACCAACTATCACATACATATAGAGAACAAATTCATACACATTTAACATATAATGCTGGAACTATACACATCAATAATAAAATTAGAATTCATAACATAATTATAAACATACATAATTCATTTATAATTCAATTTAAAATTTAGATGACAATTATATGTGGAATTCAGAAGTAAATTCATAATATGATCGGTTTTTTATATACAATATGTTTTTACCTGAAATGATGTACATTTTATACAAAATACATACACTTGGAGTGCTACCAGCCACACCACACCTCAGATTGAGGCGAGGTTGACTCGTACCCTTCGCATATGACCCATGGATCGTTCTTCTAATGTTTTAATGGAAACTGAATGCGTTTGGTTGGTTTTCCGTATGTCAGTTCATGTTCTTAAATTAGAATGGCATCCTTTTGAAACAAAAGGTAGACATTTTGAGTGGTTTTAGCCACACCGTGTCTCAGATTGTGGCGGGGTTTATTCGTACCCATCACATATGACCCATGAATCCTTCTCTTAATGTATCAATGAATACCGAATGCGTTTGGTTGGTTTTTCGTATGTACTTAAATGTTGTCAGTTTTAAACAAAAGAGAGCCACATAGAGTGATTTTGGCCACACTGTGCCTCCGATTAAGACGGGGTTGACACGTACACGTCACATATGACCCATGGATCGTTGTGCTAAAGTATCGACACAATCTAAATGGGTTTGATCAGTTTTCCATATTCTAGTTTATGTTTTTCAATTAAAATGACGTCCTTTTGAAACAAAAGGCAGACAATTTGATTAGTGTCGGCAACACCGCGCCTCGGATTGAGGCAGGGATGATTCGTACATGTCACATATGACCTATGGATCGTTCTCTTAAATTTTCAACGAAAACCTAATGCGTTTGGTCATTTTTACGTATGTACTTAAAATTTTGTCAATTTTAAACAAAAGAGAACCACTTAGAGTGATTCTGGCCACACCGTGACTCTGATTAAAGCAACGTTGACTCGTACATGTCACATATTACCCATGGATCTTTTTGCTAAAGTATCGACACAATCCGAATGTGATTGGTCGATTTTCCGTATTCCTATTGATGTTTTTCACATAAAATGACATCCTTTTGAAACAAAAGACAGACACTTTGAGTGATGGAGGCCACACTGTGCCTCAGATTGAGGCGGGGTTGACTCATAAACATCACATATGACCCATGGGTCATTGTGCTAAAGTATCGGCACAATCGGAAAGCATTTGTCGGTTTTCCATATGCCAGTTGATGTTTTTCAATTAAAATGACGTCCTTTTGAATCAAAAGGCAGACACTTTGAGTGGTGGCAGCCACACCATGCCTCTGATTGAGGCGGGGTTGACTCCTACATGTCACATATGACCCATGGATCGTTGTGCTAATGTATCGACACAATCCAAAAGAATTTGGTCTCTTTTCCGTATGTCAGTTGATGATTTTCAATTAAAATGACGTCCTTTTGAAACAAAAGATAGACACTTTGAGCGGTGCAGGCCACACCGCTCCTCAGATTGAGGCGGTGTAGATTCGTACAGGTCACATATGAGCCATGGATCGTTCTCTTAATGTTTCAACAGTAACCAAAAGTGTTTGGTCTGTTTTTCGTATATACTTAAAATGTTTTCCATTTTAAACAAAAGAGATCCACTTAGAGAGATTCTGGCCACACCGTGCCTCCGATTAAGATCGGGTTGACTCGTACGCATCAAATTTGACCCATGGATTGTTGTGGTAAAGTATCGACACAATCCGAATGCGTTTGATCATTTTTCTGTATGCCAGTTGATGTTTTTCAATTAAAATGAATTCCTTTTGAAACAAAAGGCAGACATTTTTAGTGATGGCGGTCACACAGCGCCTCATATTGAGGCGGGGTTGACTCGTACTCGTCACATATGACCCATGAATCGTTGTTCTAAAGTATTGACACAATATGAATGCGTTTGTTCGGTTTTCCATATGCCAGTTGATTTTTTTAAATTAAAATGAAATCCATTTAAAACAAAAGGCAGACACTTTGAGTGGTGCCAGCCACACCACGCAACGGATTGAGGCGGGGATGATTCGTACACGTCACATATGACCCATGGATTGTTCTCATAATGTTTCAATGGAATACAAATTCGTTTGTTTGGTTTTCCATATGTACTTAAAATGTTGTCTATTTTAAACAAAAGTGTTCCACTTAGAGTGATTTCGGCCACACCGTGCCTCCAATTTTCACAGGGTTGACTCGTACGCGTCACATTTGACCCATGGATTGTTGTTCTAAAGTATCGACATAATCTGAATGCATTTGGTCGCTTTTCCATATGCCAGTTGATGTTTTTCAATTAAAATGTTGTCCTTTTGAAACAAAAGGGAGACACTTTGAGTGGTAGCGGCCACACCACATCTCGGATTGAGGAGGGGTTTACTAATACACTTCACATATGACCCATGTATCATTTTACTAATGTATCGACACAATCTGAATGCGTTTGGTCGGTTTTCCGTATGCCAGTTGATGTTTTTCAATTAAAAAGACGTCCTTTTGAAACAAAAGGTAGACACTTTGAGAGGTGTCGGCCACACCATGCCTCGAATTGAGGCAAGGTTGACTTGTACATGTCACATATGACCCATGAATCATTGTTCTAAAGTATCAACACAATTTGAATGTGTTTGGTCACTTTTCCATAGGCCAGTTGATTTTTTTCAATTAAAATGACGTCCTTTTGAAACAAAAGGAAGACACTTTGAGTGGTGGTGGCCACAACGCCCCTCGTATTTAGGCGTGGTTGACTTGTACACATCACAAATGACCCATGGATCATTTTTCTAAAGTATCGACACAATCCTAATGCGTTTGGTTGATTTTTCGTATTCTAGTTGATGTTCTTCAATTAAAATGACATCCTTTTGAAACAAAAGGCATAGACTTTGAGTGGTTCTGGCCACACCGCGCCTCGGATTGAGGTGGGGTTGACTTGTACACATCACATATGACCCATTGATGGTTTCCCTAAAGTTTCAATGGAAACCGAATGCGTTTGGTCAGTTATCCGAATGTACTTAAAAGTTTGTCCATTTTAAACAAAAGAGATTCACTTAGAGTGATTCCGGCCACACCGTGCCTCCGATTAAGACAAGGTTTACTATTACATGTCACATTTTACCCATGGATTGTTTTTCTAAAGTATCTAAACAATCTGAATGCGTTTGGTCGCTTTTCTGTATGACAGTTGATATTTTTCACTTAAAATGACGTCCTTTTGAAACAAAAGACAGGCACTTTGAGTGATGGCGGCCACACTGTGTCTCAGATTGAGGCAGGGTTGACTCGTACACATCACGTATGTCCCATGGATCGTTGTACTAATTTATCGATACAATCCGAATGCGTTTGTCGGTTTTCCGTATGCCAGTTGATGTTTTTCAATTAAAATGACGGCATTTTGAAACAAAAGGCAGACACATTGAGTAATGGCGGCCACACTGTGCCTCATATTGAGGCGAGGTTGACTCGTACATGTCACATATGACCCATGGATCATTGTCCTAAAGTATCGACACAATACGAATGCGTTAGGTCGGTTTTCCATATGCCAGTTGATGTTTTTCAATTAAAATGACGTCCTTTTGAAACAAAAGGCTTACAATTTGAGTGGTGCCGGCCACACCGCACCTCGGATTGAGGCGGGGTTGATTCATACACATCACATATGACCAATGTATCGTTCTTGTAATGCTTCAATGGAAACCCAATGCGAATGAGTTGTACCGGCCACACCGCGCCTCGGATTCATGACCAATGAATACATCTCTCTTATAACATAAAAAGAATCTATGATATTGATTAGATGTGTAAATTTGATTTATATTTATTATCATGATGAAAATAAATAAAATATTTATTATAGATTTTCTAGTATTAAATGAAACATGGAGGGTGGGGGGCTGTCTGGCGGTGTTGTCCGGGGGGCTGTCCGGTGGGTGTCTGTGGGGCTGTCTGGGGACCAAGGAGGAGGGTGGGGGGGGGCTTTGCGGGGGGCTGTCCAGGGTCCAAGGAAGAGGGTGGGGGGCTGTCCGGGGGGCTGTCTGGGGGCAGTCTAGGGGGTTGTTCGGGGTCCAGAGAGGAGGGTGGGGCTGTATGGGGGGCTGTCCGGGGGGCTGTCTTGGGGCCAGGGAGGAGGGTGGGGGGGGGGGGGGGGGTTGTCCCAGGGGCTACTCAGGGGGCTTTCTGGGGGCTTTCTGGGGGTGTTCTGGGGGGAAATGGAATATATGATCCTGGTTAACTGATGAATTCAAAAGCTCGTATTCCATATGTTGGACACTATCTAAGGTAAGAAATCATGTGAGGATGGGTTTACATCATTCAATTTCATACATGATACTGAGAATGAAGACTTAAATTAATGACTTCAGTTCATTGATACCTTGTCAACCATTATACACACCATGTGAACCTTTATACACAACATATGAACCCTTATACCATATCATCATTATTACAACTATTAATAACAAATTATTAAATAACATCAATAATTAAAGATAATAAAATTGAACATAAATCAATAATAATATTGGATATATCAAGTAAAATGAAGTCATACTATCTTAAAACATAAATTACCACCCACAACCATGATTAATGACCACAAAGCTCCCCTTTCGGCCAAATCAAAAGTGAAAACAGAAACACATAGTTGTAGAAAAAACATCATTTGTGTGAAGAATAATAATCTCATGGTCCTGATGATATTTGAGCCATGCAGTCATGATTTTCAAGATGAACATGTATCCATGAAACCATATGAAGAAACACGATTCAATAAATGCGTTTTTCTAATTTCCCCATGAATTTTGCGGAACGCCAAATCAGTGAAAATGGTTATTGTGTTTTAAAAATGTGATTTAATAAAACATGTACGATGTCAAAGGTAGAATGATTAATGGTTATATTAGAAAAACTAATATTCACTAATATTGCAAATTTTAAATTCTGTGAATTAGTTTCATGGAGAAGGAAGAAGTACTAATTAGGGACCACATACTATTTGGTAAAGTTCAAGAAGATACTCCATATGTTCTATTGTGAAAAGGATAAGTGAACAATGTGTCATTATATATATATATATATATATATATATATATTTTTATAGAAACATGATACATACTTGTCATGTAATGGACATAGTGTACAAAAATTAAGATGAACACGATCTTCATGTTTTGCATGATCTTAATGAAAGAGTGGTTTTCATGAAATAATATCAATAAATATTACATACAATTTCTAATTAGTTCATATACATGAACATATAATATTGGAACCAGATTAAAAAAAATACGAATCTTTAAAATTAGATCACAATAAATAGACACCATGCCCTTATTAATGTAAATGTGTAATGAAAACATTAATTGGACATACACCGATATAGGGATTTGAGTACAGAATTCGTGGAACAATCATAAAATTATACTAAATCCCTAAAAATTGGGAATAACGAAATTGTTGAGAATATAAGGATATGCTTTATAAGATGTGGAACTGTATCCTTGATAAAATATAGAAGGAGTATAACCTAGAAGATGCTGATCTAATGGAATATGTGGGGATTGGGAAGTGCTTCTGGCAAGGAATCGCATCTGGATAGGAGCGGAAGGCTTTTGGAATCGTGGGGAGGTCGTTGCCTGCATTTGGGTATTTGGGGCTTTTATTCCCAAAGATTCTTAAAAACCGTTGTGAAAACCCAATAATTCCCAACAGTTTCATAAAACCGTTGGGAAAACTATGTTTTTCACCACTTTTCCCAATGGTTTTATAAAACTGTTGGGAAAAGTCAGATCTTTAGGGTCGTTATCAACAGTTTATATAAACCATTGGGAAAGACAACATATACCAACAGTTCTTTGAACTGTTGGTATACAAGTGTTGGGAAAACTCCCCTTTCCAGTAGTGAGAGAGGGTCTTGAGCATCATTTTATAATTAATTTAATTAATTTCATAAAGAAAAATAATACCTAGATATTTGGTATTTTTCATCATTGATAATGTTGATCATCTGGAATAACCCTTCCAGTTTATCTCGTTGTTATTGTATGTATCCAAATTATAATCGCTCTAGTAGTGATCCAAACATGCTCTGATGGCCTCTGATCGACACTACTCATTCTCTGGGTGCTAGCACGTCAAATTGAGTGTCTTGTGTCTGTCATTATGGATCGCCTGTTCTTAGACATTGAAGAATGTCTCTCATTTTTAAGAGGGGAGAGAAGATGATTCGAGAGGGAAATTTTTTGGCTCAACAATTCTCAATTCACCAGGCGTGTGGTGTGGTATATGGAACAATAGGCATTCATATTTATTTATAAACATTTAATTTCAGTTTCAATATTTTATATCATAGAAACAGTTAAATTCAATCATAAACATAGAGAAACCCCATATATTTAATAATAATACTGCATCATTATTTGTGGTGCGCCAACTTGTGTAGAATAGATTTATAAATAAAATTCATTGTCAAAAAATAATAGCAGCATTATTTTAATTTTTTCCAACTAGTTAAATAATTATTTACAATCTTTAAAATAATTACATTACTATCAGACCGACCATGGTCCGCTCGAACACCACTTCCATTTAACTAAATCCTAAATAAATAAATAAATAATTTATTCTCTTAAATAAATATTTTATTTTCATACTACCAAATAAATTTTTATTAAATGTTCAATAAAATATATAAATATATTTTATTTAATTGATACGATCATTTTAACTTGAATAAAATATTTTCATGCTCTTGAGAATAATATTTATTTCTTTAATTAAATTCAAATAGAATATAACTGGGACCACCAAAAACACATAGTGTGTGACCCTCTAGGATTCGTTCTCATTGGCAATAGGTGGGATTTCCTAAAGTCCAAGAGTAATGTCTAGAAATGGGTCTAGGAACCCCATAGAATGAAATTAATCTCGTAACAATGACAGCAACATATAAACGCTCATTGTGTAATACAATACCTTTATCTTAATATCTCATTAAGAATGTTTCATGACTATGTCATAAAATTTTGTACTTGATACTCTGTTCTTTGACTACCTAAAATAAACTCATCATTACACCATGGCGATTGAAATTTTCATAACGGTTCAATTTTAATCAAAGGCCCAAGATATAAACTTCCATAAATGGAAGGGAAAAATCCTTCCATGACTTATACATTAATAATATTCTACATGTGATGTACCCAATGTACCCTACATCCTACCAACTGTCTGCATGATGGTTTTCATCAATAAATCAAAGTGCATAAATCATGACACGTATTAATGATAACCTTAAAGTCTAAGGATCCTTACACACACTCATAGAAAAAAAATATCCAATGACACCAAAACATATAGAATTCCTACTAGTGGGTATTTTCCCATAATCTTCTATCTTAGTGATTACCAAGTGAAAACTTTATGAGAGAAAGTCTATTATGCTTACGAGTACTCACAACTCACAATCAGCATTCTATGTGTCCCATCATATCATTTAATCCATCCAAATAACTATATTAAAGAATATTGTTATATAATTTCAAGGATCCCATCCATGCGAGGAACTAGCATGACCTTATCAATGTAACAAATATTCTCCGACATTATTACATCATAATCCTACAAAAAATTATCAATATGTAATAATACATTAAATATTAATGTAATCGAAGTAAAAACAGTTGGTTCTAGGATAGCAACTCTTACAGCCATCATAGCAACAAACTATCCAGTTCTGATTCCAACCGTCTCAGGATGTTGATTTTGAAGTTTATTTCCCTAAGTACACCTTCCCAGCATAGCTTCCCTATTTCCTTTGTAGAAAAAAATTTTGAACAAACATATCTTAGATGAAGGAAAATGGAAATCTTCAAATTATATTTCAATTTTACCATAATGTAAAAAAATATTTTATGGATATTATATTAACAATATTCTAACTAAACATTTATTTAAACTAACCTTTGAAACCTTCTATATGGCCCCTGCCTAAATTGTTTCTTAAAGTTTAGATAAGTAAAAAATTGAATTTAATTCAATTCGATGATATATTTGGGTTTTTAGATATAGAGAATTAGTTCATAACTCATACATAGACCCTTAAATATTACAAGCCGATACATCTACTCACTATCCATTTTTTCAAAAAAAAAATATTTAAAAAGATACATGGTACCATTTCATTTTTTAACACCATACCTTTTCCTTGATCCCATCATTAACTCTATTATTCCTTAATTATTTGATAAACATTTAAAAACATGGGATGAGAATAAAAATCTCATTAAGCAATGCACATGGAAGGAAAACTTTTAGTCTTTTTAAAACATTAAAACCACGAATACATTAAAATAAATTAATACTTTTCACCTTTATAAAGTAGAAAAAACGCATCACTGAATATAAGATCATTTCTTACCCTTTTTGTAAAAAAAATGTTATCGTAAATCCCATAGAAAGAAACATATAACATATAAAGGTAAAATGGGACATAAATATACTTAAATAGAATAACCATACGATAAAATTCCTCACATATCACTAAATAAAATATCCATATGGATAACTTATATAGACAATTTATTGGAGGTTCTAATTTTACCACCCATCTTTGGCTTATCACGTAACCACCCATAAAATTTACAAGTACCATTATATAATAATAACATCTAAAATATTGCAATTATAAAAATTTTACTAATAAAATTTCTTTTGCAATCACAAGATATCATAACAAGATATTTAAAAAATAAATCTAGTTTCCAAATAATATTCAATACCAAAACACCCAAAAAAGGATTACGGAATATCTTTTCCTTTTAAAAACATTAAGGATTATAGAGGAATCCAAATATCAAATAATGGTTACGGGGGTGAAGAATTTGTTGTCGTCACATATGTTAAAAACATTAGTTTTCATCATTTAGTAAAATATTCATAGAAAAAAGATTACCATTGAATGAAATTAAAATTAAAAGGGGTTTATTATGAACCTTTTAAAAGAAGCTATTGTGTAACATTAAAAATTTTCCTCAATGAAAGGAGATTGAGATAAAGTCTCTTACCTTGAGCTCGACTCATCACATTCAATTGTTTTTTTCTTAAATAAAAATCGTAGGTTAATTTATAGTTTCTTTAGAACTGTTTTCATGATTATTATTCCATTTATACCACTTATTACAATGTCATAAAAATTACATAATTATTTAAGTTCCTATCTGTCATTTTGTTGATATTCGGTACTTGAGTCAAAAATGAACTTATTTTGAAGTAACTTTTCCATGTTTTCAAAATTTCATTATCTCCCAAATATTATTATTCATGATTTAAATATCATATATATATATTATATATGAATTCATTATGTCGTTAATATTTGAGATAAGAAATGAAATGAACCATTCTTAGAGACGGTAGGTCGTACGTATTCATTAACACTACTTTCATTTCATTTCCATATTAATGGAATGAAAACTATATGGTACATCTGTATATTGTAATTAAATTATAAAATATATGTTATATATATTACACATCTTCATTAATTCCATCCTTTATATGTTCCATGTATGTCATGAATGAGTCATATCACTTTGAGACGGTGGTAGTCTGCACTTCCTCAAAATGAAATTATCTTATTTAGACATTATGAAATGCATAAAAATATGTTGAAAATAAAAATTATAGAATAATATAGTCAATATAAATATATTATATATCACATTTATTCATTCCATTAATATTCACAATCTTGGTTTAATGTTGATCGTGTAGAATGAATCACATTGCATCAACGAGATGGTAGATCGTGCGTGTGCATGAGCAATAATATCATTAAATTAATGGTTAAACGGTATAGAATTGCATGGTATATTAATAATAAAGAATAATTATCATGTTATATTAATTATTTTAATCCATTATACTCATCATTATAACCATCCAAATGAAGTATTGTTGAATAAAAAGTTTCACCACAGTGTGGAGACGGTAAGTCGTATGTATGTACACATGGTGATATTGTTATTTATTGGAAGGATAAAAGAAGGATTAAGGTTGTACCATAGTTATAATAACATCTAATAATTTTGAATAAACTATATTATTTTATTTTGTATAGAAAATATATAATAATAAGATGTATGAGAAAAAATAATTTTGAAAGAGGTTATAAAACAAATACCACTTTTTGGAGTATCTCCTTTTGATTTCAACAAAAGGTATCACTAGGATGGAATTATGCCCAAAGGGTGGCCTATATAAGTAATGGAGGGAAGTTTGGAGATTATTTTATAATAATATGGATGATTAAAAGTTCTTGATAGGTGTCCGTATATGGGTAGAGTTGGTGTCCTTTTATAAGATGCAGGATGGGTACTCTAGGAAAGCCTTGAAATATTATTTTATTATAACATTATTTTTGAATTATAATAGTTTATAAGTTATATACTTATATTATAACATGAGGAGGATCCATATCCTCTCAAACAATATGTTTTAGACATGTTTAGGTCACAAAATTATCTATGTCTTTTTGTATTATCCTTAGTTAAAAACATTAACTTTTACCATGTCTTCTTTTATTTTCATAATATATGGCTACAATTGTATCTATAAAATTACTATAGAACCAAAAGTGTATCATTAATGTTATTTTTGACATTATATAAGTAATTTTTGAAAATAGAATATTTTTGGACTATTATATCATTTAATAAAATAGTATTTGTTTTAAAAAACTATATATGTCAATTTTGACAGTATTTTGTAATTGTTTTTTAAGACATAAAAACCTGATTCCTTCATAAAATGCCTTAAATAATACCCTGAATGTCAATTTCATTGAAAAAATTAATGTATGGCATAAAAACATTCTTATTATATTTAATATTATATTTACAATATCATTTAACTAAATCATTAATTAATAAGTTAATCCCTACATCATCATTATGTCACATAAAAATTTATTTATTTAATGTTTAAAAATTATAAATAAAATACCATGATATAAAAAATATTTTTATCTTTCTATGTACTATTTATTGTTAAATATTCCATCTATATAACCCACATTAAAAAATATTTAGTAAAAAGACACATGTTTGTTTTATATTTCTATTTACAATATATTAACTATTATAACATGTAATTTTCATACCCAAGTGCCTCCAAAATAAAAATAGTTAGGCCTAAGGATTGTTTTTGTCTCTAAGGACTCATCCAGTACGATTTAGACTTGTGTTTGGGTAGTTTTATATTATTATAATATTATTGTTACCATTAATTACCTAATTTAACCACTAATCGTGTTAAATAAATATAATTGCTGAAGTCACTATTCATAATTTAAAAAAAATGTTCAAATTTACATAATTGGACCTTTTCATTGCAAATATGGAATCCTTTTTTCCAATATTCAAAACACAATAATATTAGTAATTATTTTAAAATTAACCCCTGTAGTCAAACCGGAATGTGGGTTTTTATGATGTAAAGTCTATCAAAAGATTGACATGTGTTTATGTACAATTTAAATGTAAAATTAAATATAATTACCAAAATTGAATAAAATCATCAAATCATAATCCAATAACACTTTAAAACCAATTAAAATGAAAATATAACAATACAAATAAATTAGTTAAAAAGATATTTTTTATTTAAAATGAAATATTTTTAACTATTCATTAAAATATGAATTTTATCATAAAAATACCAAAATTTCATCCAAAGTGAATTTTAATGTTCCTATATCAAATAAGATTTTTTTTAGATATAATAAATAAAAGTGATAAAAATAGATTTAAAAATTTTTCACCATCCAAAGGCGATAAAACTAGATTTTAAAAGTATTAATGTATTTTTAAAATAAAATTTGATTCATTCTCATTTTAAGCATCTAAAATATATTGAATAAATGTAAAAAAATTTAACAAACAATTGTAATCATATTGTAGTTAGTTATGTTCATTATCACCAATAAAATGGCTAGGTGTTAACTGTTATTTAAAATAATAAAAATATTATTGTATTATTTTTTGTATAACTCAACTTTGTTTGAAATGTATGATTTCATAGAAACTTGTTGTTCCATGTCACGTATGTTATCAGAAAAATATTTCCCTTTAGTGTAAAATTAATATCCAATTCCTAATTAATAATTGATATGAAAATGTATTATTCTAAAAATACCTAGGATGTTATAGTATCCATTGGGTTCCACTTGATGGTGAACTATATGGGAGAGGTGTGTGGGTCTTCAATGTTTCTTTCCCCATCCCCCTTCCCCTTTTCCCATTATTATTCTCTACACCCTCCCATATATATCTTCTTTCATGTGATTTGTTCCTCTTGATGAATGGTCGAACGATATGTTTTGGTTTTGATGATGATTTTTTGTTGCTAAAGCCTCTGGCTGCTCCAAAGCTACTATAACATATTGTTTCATCACACCTCTCTAAGAAGGATTAGGAGTGGGGGTGTCAACGGTGTTTCCAGTTTTTTGGTTCAATGCTGGATGGTTTCCAAAGCCCTCAACCTCTCAAATCTCGACTCTCACACCATGTTCCTAGGATCTTATCTGATTTGGATGTGGAGTGGTAGAAACTAAGAGGATTTTGTATATGGGATTTGGTGGATGATTCTGTTCCCAGCATGACTTCAGTTGTATTTATACTTTGATGATAATCCATATATCTTCCTCTTTATATATAGTGTCCTTTAGGGGTGTCAACAGAAAATAAAATGGATTTGTTCTTGGTTTTTTCAAATTATGTTTGTTATTAAATGAGGGTTGTTTATTCCTTCAGGAGACCGTTCTATTATTTCTTTCTCTCTCAAAGAAGTTTTGTTTCTGTGATGTTCTGTGAGGATGTGTTTTTCAGGTCATCAATTTATTTTTACAATGGTAACCTTACAAAATTATGGTGAAGGTCGACTGTGTGTGTACGGTTGAATGGTGTGGTTTTTTTGCTTCAGAAATCACCTCTAGTGGTGATGGGCAGCAAAGATGGTGGTGGTCTATACTTATGATGTAAATAGTAGGTGATGTGATTCTGAAGATGGTGACGTGACGATGATAATGATGATGTGATGGTGTAGTGGATTCTCAAGTGGAACAAGTGACTTGTGGAATTTTTTTCCCACATTGAATGCTCTACCCATATATTTTTTTCTCCATAAATTTGGATTTTCGAATGCCTCATGTATGGTGTAATTTGGTCAGTTCCCACTCTATCCAAAAAAGTGGATTTTATAAATATACCAAAAAATATTTTGTGGTGGTATAAGAATATATATATATATATATATTCATCTATATATGACTTATATTTTTATAATTTCTATTTAATTCCATATTTTCATTCTTTTTATAAACATGATATTGATACATAAATATAGTCACCATTTCGACCGTAATATCATATCAAAGTATTTATTTGAAGATAACAGTGTTACTTATGGATAAAACCCATTAGAGAGATGGTTTAAAGAAACGAGATAAACGATCAACCTTACATTCGTGTTGGATGATAAAAAAAACATACCACACCCATATTGAAAAATTTGCCTAATTATTTATAAAAAATTCAATATCATTGTTCTTTAGATCAAATAATTCTATCACCATTTTTGTTTAAAGTATATGAGGAATGTGAACATGGAAAAATATTCTCTAAAAATCATCCTACACCGTAGAGTCAATATTAACATATAACCTCTTGGTCATGACATGAGTCCAATAATGATCCATTTCACCATCCAAATGAAAAACAACTAAAATATATTTTTGATGTTTTGATAACTATAGGTTTGATAACATTTCTTCACTTGTACTAATTTTTGTTTAGATATTACTAGATCATTAATCCCACTGAAATTAGGTGTGTATTCATCATGATGTAATCAATAAAATTTTCATCCCAATTTTTCTCATTTGAATTCCCAATATGAAAGTGTAAAAAATAATAATAATAGTATGAAACCACATAAACATGAAATGTAATTTTTATGATGTATAAGTCAAAATGATTTCATTTCAAAATATGAAACCATAAGATCAACCTATATCATTAATGTACACCATATATTTAGATACATCATAAGGGACCATAATGAATATAATAATTATCCAAGTAATATACACTTGATATTGCCAAACCAAGTGCACTACAGGGGTGTAGTAACTATTAAATTGTTGTAAGTCATGACATATGTGACCCATTCTTTCTATTATTATGAATACAAGATGAATATATTCGAAAACCACATCCTCATTTGGTATCTCAAAAAAAATTCAAGGAAAACCACACTAGATTATTTAACAAAACATATCAAAATATAATATAAATAAGATTATGCTAGCGGTAATCAATATTGATTTCTCATCATATATTACAAAGTTAACTAAATATTACTTAGATACCAACAATAGTGAATCATAATTTTCATAAATAGATATTACATCGTAATATCTGAATATTCATCATATAACAATATGGACTACCATAAAATCATATATTTTTAGTTTATATAGAGACATTTGTGTATTTAAGAAATTTAATAAGTGATTTATGACATTTTCAACATATTTCTTCATAAATAGAACCCTTGTTATAAATATTATACTCAAAACCTTTCTTCATAACTTGGTGCATGATTACATAAGAAATAGTTATATCAGATTGTCAATAATAATAAAAATTTTATTTTACAATGATAAATTAAAAATTACATGATATTAAGGTAATGAGAATATTATATTAACATTTTAAAAATATACCCTACATATCAAATATCACAATATTGAACCATGTCATAAATTATGGGCGTTCATATGACATAAAATATAAATGAATCATAACAAAATGTACCCTGAGAGTGTAAATTTATCATATCATATAAGATTATGGCATACACATAAGAATGGAAAATAATTTCTGAAGTAATGGACCAACTATGTGAATATCTTTGTGAATTGATATCACTACCCATTCTAGCATATCATTATTTAAGGTTCAATCCCACCATAATAAAAGAGGAAAATATCTCTTATTAAAATAACTTCACTTCCCATTAATGTCTTTATTATCTAATAGTCTCTACATATTAATCCAATCCTTTAGAGGGATATATAATCCTATGACCACCAATAAATTAATTAAAACAATATATATATGTTCTAAAATATCATAAAATATTCATCATACCATAGTAGGTCAGAAATTAATGGGTTTCAGATATGTTTTTTAAAAAACAAATTAACTTATTGGAATGAAATGGGATTCATATATTCACCCTTATATCATCATAATTATAAGCCATACAAAGAATAAAATTTCCTTTTTACATTTTATCTTAACCCCATTAAATCATATGAAACAATAATGGATGTTATAACATATGAAAAATTCATTTAAAAGTTTATAATAACATTTCTTAAAAATACACTTTCCAACTAAAAATTTATTTTTTTAACATAATATCTACCTACATTAAGGAAATAAACCCTATTTTAAAATAACAATGGAAACATGAAAAATAATAATCAATTTATCTTTTGGTAATTATTGAAGGAAATTCTATTCATTCCAAGTTTATTAAAATATATATTCCTTTCAAATAATCATTAAAAAGTAAAAATAAAAACATTAAGAATAATACAAGAATATTTATATTAAAACATGTGGTTAAAAAATAAAAATTGGTTTAAATGAATATAATAAATCATATGTGAATTTTCATAAAATTCTCAAAAACATTTTTATAAAACATGTATAAGGGAGAAAAATTATTTTCTGTTGAAAATAAAAATAAAATAAATTTTTCCTTAAAAATATTCATTCACTCTATTTAATATAAAAAGTAAGGATAATGAATAGAAAACAAATATTCTAAATAATTAATTAGGTTATAATAATATTTATGATTTTCAACTATGGATTATCGTGATGTTTTATCATTGGAAATATAATCAGAAATATTTTTAATAAACACTAAAATTGTAAAATTATGACCTTACCAGAAGTTCAACATTCTCAAGAAGTTATATGAAGTCATATAAAATACATTACATTTATTATAAAAATATTATAGAATCATGTACATAGATATAATATCATATATGATCCTCTTATGACATTTTAACTTCTATTTACTAATAATAGATATTTAAAATTGTCTTTATTGGGTGTTCGTTGTTTCATTTTTCATGAGAGTATTTGTTTTAATGTTCCATTCTAACTAAATTTATCTTAGTTAAGTCATCTCAATAATTTTAATAACTATATAAATATAATATATATTAATTATATTTATAAATGTATCTATCTATAAAATGTACATGTAGAAAAATGAATTAAATTGTCCATTGAGATGATAGGTTGTACATACGCAAGAATGTTTTATTCAAATTTTGATGGATTTAACAAATGAAATTTAAATACTAAATAATTTTTTTTATATAATATATATTATTTTGACTAACTAATTTAATTATTATTACCATCCATTTTTGGAATAAATGAAAATTGGATCACATCTCCTCATAGAGGTGGTAGTCTACTCTTACACAATAGTAATAATATTCTTTTATAGTGGATTGAAAGGTAAGAAGTTAGATATTATATAGTAATTCAAGTAATATGATTAATCCATATAAATAATATATAATCATTAAAACCTTTTTAATAACCATCAATTAATTATGTTCATAGAAAATGAATTGTATCACTATGTTGTGGAGATAGTCCACAGATATGAATGAGTGATACCTTCCTCTATAATTTGATGGAAATCAATGTTAATTAGGGTACTTACATGATAATAATTAAATTTTACATTATTAAGTATTATTAAATCATTTGTTATGATGAATAAAATATATTTATATTATCTCAAAATAAAAAATAAAATGAAATAGGTTTGGTATGATGAATACCTCGCCTTCAAGTGTCCAATATTCTATCATTTCTTAAATACTATTGGATTGTGATGCTATGAACACTATATATTATAAATTGTGTATTTTTTTTGTTAATAAGATAATTGGGTTATTTTTATTTTATCTAGATGGTGGAATAAGTTGTAAATAAATATAAGAAGGGTGTCCTTTTATGTGGGACTAAAATGAAAGATATAGAATTACATAAAATACATAAATATGAATATGTTATATCTCTAAAATAAAGTGTCCAAATAGAAAAACAAATAACGATCGAGAGGATAAGATATAAATATAATCATCCAATGAAATTTTAAATAGGGTTCGGAGTAATTTTAAAACTTATCATTCAGTATAGGCTCTTCTTTAATAGATTGTATATTTAATTGTATAATAAAACTTTTCAATGTTTAATGATTATAAAACATTAATAATGTAAAAATATGAGGTATAAATTACCTAAGAAATAAAGCCTTGACCATTTTTCACTATAATGTCCCCCTTTCATAATTTTTAATATTTTTAAATAATTCAATTACATTTTTTTATAAAATCTCATAAATGTCATTTCTGAATCTATTCAATAAACATGAAATTAAATACCTAAAGATAATAATATAATTATAATATAAACTATTCAAACATCCCTAATATTAAATATTTTCATATAAAATCATTATGGCACTGTATGTCACATAATAAATATTGTGTTCTTGTTTTTAAAATCCACATATATGATTTTTCTATTACATACACAAGTAATATGTTTTATTGTATAAAAATGTTAGGTAATTATTTAATAACAATAATTAAAAAATAATTTAATGTTATTATAAAAATTTATCATATATAATATGATAATTTATAACAAAACTTATCCTCTTTTTATACTTCTTTAAAAAAAATTAATGACACTCTGGTCAAGAGGGTTATATTTCAGAATTTTTGTTACCTATTATAATATATTTGTCACTATCAAGGGAGTGTTGAGCCAAAATTATATGTATATTAATAATTTCTGGAAATGTAAATTATAGACTCATCCTATAGGATAGTTTCATGTGTATGGGAAATCATAAACCCTTGTCAAAATTTTTAACCTTGTTTTACCTGTATTACACATAGTAATGTGACAAGTATTTAGCTGGGTTATTTTTATTAATGATAAAAAATAAATGAGAGCTACATTAAAAAAATCAAATTAAATAATTATACGGAATGTATTTTTCAATATTCAATTTATTTAAGTGAAAGAAATAAATTTTAATATAATTGTGTAAGACAAGATAAAAACATATTTATAGAATAGTTGACTTTTAAGAATAAAACTGTACTTATTCTTATCAGATATATATCAATTAAAGTATATGAATTTCAAATAATTTTATTGGACTCACTATATTTATTATTTAAATAAAATAATTCTCCAATAGTGATAACTTTAATTTTATAATAAAAACACTCTAAATTTATAGAAACTATTTATTATAGAAGAAAGTATTTTACTTTGGTTTTTCATTTACAATCTATTAATAACCAATGAATTTATTTTATATATGTTTAATATATAAATTTTTCATAAATAATTTAATATTAGTGACACATTCTAATAAAATCGCTTTGAAATAATTATCACAATGAATAATACTATTTTAATAATATATTATGGTTTTTTTGAACATTTTGTTGCATATAAAGAAATATTTAATTTAAATAAAATTATAATTTAAGGGACATTATTATAAAATATGTTGTTGTTAGTATTTAAACCTATGGAATTTGATTTATTTATTTTTAATATCCCTTCAAATTATATATTTTTTTGTTACTAAATATTTTATCCCCCATGATGGAAATAAAATGAACAGGATTAGTGTGGATCTTCACATCCATTCAATTTTTCAAAACATGTTATCCTCCCATATATAATAATTTATTGAACACATTTTAGGGAGAGATGATTTCACAGGGCTGATTAAGTTGTTATCCTTTAGATAATCATATCCATGTCCACATGGACTATACAAACACACAAAACAATAGAGATCTGAAGAAAAATTTATATGTCCTCCATTAACATCCATGCATCTGAAATCATGCTCATAAATTATAAAGTTTTATTTTATAGGATTAATATAATGTTTTTTTTGAATTGTAAATTGGGAATACACATCAACTAATAAATCATAATTTACATGTTAAAAATATTTATCACCTCTTATTCGTAAAACTAAGATACTCCATGATAATGAATATAAACTCATTCAGATTATTTATTATTTTGTGGATGTTATATCGCATCTTATAATGTTAAATATTCTTTCTGAAATCCATCATTAACTTTTTAGTTAATATTTAATAGCTTTATATAAACAATCCCCCAATGGATACAACCATATCCGTCAATTCCTAACATGTCATAGTAAATGTGTATATATATATATCGGTATAAATAGTGAACCTCCATTTCATTAGTGGTAACATTTTGGCTGAAGACTGCCTCTCAACCTAAGACATTATTTTCTCTAAATCTATATATGGGGATTTTATTTGGACCCCTATTTCTATTTTGGGTCCCATATTTTTTTAATATCTTTTTCATCCATTCTACTTATTCAGTGTGTGGAATATTTTTTTCCACCCATAATATGAATATACTTTCATTCTTTAGGATTTATTTTTTTTCAATTTTATCTAATTATATATATCATTAATTGATTCATCTATAAAATTATCATCTCCTTCATGAAATTCTCAATATTGTTAGAATCTTTACACTAATTACCACTATTTTTCTATTGATATCGATTCTCTTTCACAATATATAAAATAACTAATGTAATTATTTCTAGTTATTTCTCATCTATTTGACCATAGTACTTAAATATACCACATTAATCATTTAAGAAATCATATATATTATGAATTTTTTTTCCAGATGGGTATATATTCACAATGTTCTTTATTATAGAACTTATACTAATAAACTCACCATGATTCGACATTGAGTCATGTGCGCTTCCTAAAAATTTCTTGTTATTCTAGAAAGAGTATACTTTTTGACCATATCATTCAGAATTATAATAAAAAATAATGAATATGAACCTTTCAGCTTGAAATTTATTTTGTCTATATATTTATTTTAATGTAATTCATCCAAATAAGCATTATTTTTCATAAGGGTAGTGATTTTATTAACCCATTTATTTATAACATTGATGTAGGATAAGATCTCTCACTTCCCATCTCATTATGACAAGGTTCATATTTATTTGTTTCACCTGCTGTATTATGATATATAGTTTTATTTTGACGAAAATCATATACATATTTATCTTTTTGGTTTAAACCCTCCATTACACTAACATTTAATGACTCAAAATTATCCTAATTTTACAGGTGATATATTCTTTAATTCAATTATATTTCATCCATTTATTATATTTAGACATCCTTTTTTGTATCCATTTATTATTTTCAGTAATTTTCATGTAAAATCATATTTCCAATGTTCTGTGCCCAATTTTATAAAAATAGAAACAAAATCCAATGAATTTATTTTTAACCTTTTTAGTGTAAATTGTCCAGATTTTAAAAATTGTTAAACTTTTTGTTTCTTAGTAGAACAGTAATTATTTTGGACTTTTACATGTGACAATTTCCATTAATATTTTCTCTATAATTATTTATTTTTATATATTATTATTATTTTATACCATCCATACATTACCTGAAATTATTTTAAATATTTATTCAAAAATTCAAAAAAATATTAGTATATAAGATATCTTATATATTATAAGATATAATTCCTACTGAGGATGAACAATTTTGATTAGATGACTATATTTTGATATTATTAGAGTTATTGATATTAATGATATCATGTTTGGAAGTATTTATTTTTCTATAAATATGGTATCCTCTATAAGTTTTTTATTAATTATTGTTTAATTTCATTAGAAGGTCAAAACAGTTTATATCAATGGATTTTTCCTCATCCTCATCTCATCTTTAGATATCATTCCAATAATTCTTCATCATTCTAAAATAATAACCATTATTTTTACCTGACTTTTTAGGGAAGTATAAAATATAATAAAAAATTTATCATTATAAAAATTCATAAAATGTTTATAATGGGTATCTTGTACATGGATAACTTCTAAAATAACTATTTATATCAAATTTTTGCACACATTTTTCCATAAAATTATGAAGTAACTAGTGATGGTTTTTTAAAACTATAACATGTTTTTTGAAAAATTCTATATCCATGGTAACTATATCATTAAAAATAATTAATGTTTCATCATTTTTATTTTCGCGTTTGATAAGAGAATAATATTTTTTATCCCAATAGAGAGTCCTTCTTTGATTTTTTTTGTTCTTCTTCTAGCGATTTTTTTAAGCCTCTTGATATTTTGAAATATATTTGAATGAAAATCCAAAATGAAATTTATTCAAATAATGATAAATTTAAATTAACAAATAATATATGAGTTCTCTAATAATGACTTCATCACATCTTATTTCAATAGAATGTTCTACTTTCTTTATAAAATTATTTCTGCCTTATTATTCTTTCTTCATTCCTATTCCTCAAACAGTTTATTAAGATGTAAAAAGTTTCTATAATAAAGAATGAATCAATTTATTCAATATGAGGTAGATCACAAATTTCTTATTGATTTAATTGATATTAAATTGGAAATTTTCTCTATTACAAATATTATACCCCAGGACATATTAACCAATAAAAGCATGGGACTATGAGTGATTTTTTTTAGAAATCGTTTCACTTTAAATTTATCATATAGGTAATTTTAATTATGTAAATATATGTATTGTTATCTTAATGTGTCACCTCATATAAATTATTAGTAATAGAGAGAACAAAAATAGTATTTATATGTTTTAATAAAAATATAGAACCCTTTCCATTATTCTTTTACCACCCCACACAAGACATTATTTACTAAAATATTTCTATCAATTAAAATCTACTATGGAGAAATTTTTGAAAAAAACCTAGTAGTTTATCCTCTATATAATCCTAGTTATACCCATAATAATAAAACTCCACTACCATGGAAACTATTACTCACCTAAGAAACTTCACTTATTATCGATTGGTTAAATCCCCCATCCTCCTGCCCCTTGAGTAAATGGTTATACCACCCAATCAAAGAATCCTTATTCTTATTTTTTTATATTATAATATACATTTCGATAATAATATTCTATGATTTTATTATATCATAGTTTACTATGTAAAATTTATATTACCTTTAATGGACATATATCATGTTTGTATGTATAACTAAATAATGTTGACCTCATATAATATAATAACCTTCCATAGTGTAATAATTCATAGGAAATTATTCATTCTAATATTTATTTTTTAGATTGATATGAATGTTTTTTATAAATTCACACCACTTCATCAATATCAATTTATGAAAGAGTAACAATTAAATTCAAAAATCCACCCTCTTTATAAATTTTCAATTTAATATCAACAAGTGAACAACATTTATACATGTAATTCATAGTTCATATTATAATCCATAGAACATCTAATTTATTTATTTTATTAGTCTATGTGATTTTTATATGCTCATTATCTTTAGATATGTTCTAAAATTTTATGTCATTAACCTATTCATGTATTCACATGTGCAATCATAATATCTCCACCATCTAATGTTCACACTCCTACTACATGAAATATTAAAAATAAATATATCGTACCTACTAATGTTTACAACCTATGTGTAATAGTAAATACATTATTTTATGGTAAGAAACCTTCACAGATGGGTATAGACAATAATGTACAAGATTTAATAAAATGATAATCATTAGTAAGTAATATTTTCTTCTTGGAATGTAGTTTATTTCATAGTATATCTTAGGAACACTACATAGGATTGCATAGGATGATCACTTATTGTCTACATGGGATCTGATTTATACATTGATTGTTTCAATAGTTTATAAATCTTTTAAAATTAAAATGGTCCTCCTAGTGATGTATCTAATTATTCAAAAACAATATTTTTCTCTCTAATAAAATAGTCATTTTCATCATCATCCTCAACATATTTATATACAGTTTTGACCACAAATCCTATTTCTAGGATGTGTTAAATCTCTAATAATAATTCAATTTACATGATGTATTAAAATCCCTTAAAATTATTATATGATATGAATATTTTAATTCACTAAAATATCACATAATTTCTCAAATAATGTTTTATATCCCAAACATGATTTATAGATTCATTTATTTTATAGTGACTATTTTAAATCCTATAACAAAAATTTTATTTATATTATTATTTGTTGTTATTTATATGGTCTATTATTATTCAAATATCTTTTAAAATGATTTTTCGTTTACATATTCATGCATTTATGTGTTAATTCCTATGATATTCTCAATTAAACATGGAATGTACTCCTTCACACAATACTAAACAACTGATATATCATGTCTTCTATAGGATCACAATCTTTACATAAGAGTAAAAAACATCATGTATGGGAAAAATCATTATGTTTTCATAAACACCTTCTTGAAAAATATTATATATGTTTTTCAAGATCATATTCCAATGTTATGTTGTGATTCCTAGAAGATATCATAAAATTCATACAGTAGTGGATGTTATGATCACATGTAGAGTATGTGGGAGAATTATCATTGGAATTTATAATGTGGATGGATACCAATAAACAAACAATAAGGGGTAGGTTGATGAACCTAATGATATGTTTTTTATTTTTTTCAATAAATAGTTAATATGTGTTGGATATTGAAAGAATATAAAATGTAATGAATCTTGGGGAATTATTATTCACCATAAATGTGTTAATTGTACTACCAAGAATTTGTCCTCATACATTTGAAAATGAAATTCAAAGATTTCCAAAATAATTAAAACAAAATAAATAAGTATAATTAAAGTAGACCGTGGAAAATATTATTATCATATATGATGAATTTAGGAGCAAATTTAATATATAAAGTGGAGAATGATTTCGGGGTTATACACTATTTTTAATAAATTTTTGAGTTGAAATTTATTAAAAAAATATGTCCAACCACACAATCTTTGTGGTCCAACTTGATCACCAGATTTTGGGATGTGTTATGACCCACACATGATCACCACACTGTGGGATCTGGCATGAACCACATGAGAGAGAAAAATCATTGAGCTAGTATGGTTTCATTTGAGAGTGCATGCATGGGAATGTTGGTTGTATAGTTAATTGAATTAGAGAAGATTAGTGTTTTAAACACACAAGGAACCATGATAGTGTTTTTAGTGTCTGTGGTATTATTTTGGGAAAGGACCAATTTATACTCATATTTTCCTTGAAATTTTAATCGAAATTATTATTATATAAGATCACTAAATTTGGGAATAGTATAATGTTGTACAGAGGATGTGGTAAACTATATCTACATCATTAAAAGATATGATCATAACAATAACCATGTTATAAAATTAATTTTTAAATATGATCATTTAAATAATAAAATTTATCCGACCAAGACTACTATTTCATATGAATATTAATGACTGTTATGCATGGACATTGTTACTTTTATTTGATGTGATTTCATAACCATATATGGTTGTAGAAATGTACAGGTGACACTTACAATGTGTTCATGAATTCCCTCAAATACACATACCTTGGCATTATGTTATTAAGGACTATTCTAACATAACTTTGTATATTTCATAGAAATGATTCGATATTTTTGGTTCAAGATTATTTGATATATACTCTGATATTTGGTTGAATAATAATGTGCATGACCTTACACAATTGTTTTAGGGTATTAAGACATCCATGACATAGATGAAGTCTCAAATATTATACATAGAAGAAATATATATTTTGTGGTGTAACCTCTATATAAATACAATATAATGAGGAGGTAATGGTTTCAACCATATGAGAGTGATCCTTTTTTAGAATAAAAATATACCACCACAAACCTCATTAAATCATGGTGTGGAATATATATTTATCACATAGTCGTTTGAAGAATAAGATCCCATATGGAATACATTCGATATTTATATACAATATTAATTTAAATTTATCAGTTTTTCTTAGATGAACATGAGCTTTTGCGAAGAAGAACTAGTACACATAATATCATAATTTGTATTTAAAACATATTATAATGTATTCACCTTTTCATGGTGGTTTTTTACTAACATCAAAAGTTCATATCCTTATGTGAATTGTAATAATCTTATATGATCGAAGTTATTATTAAATAGGCATGATATATCAGTTCTCTTCTATTATGAATAAGAGGAGAGTGTATGTCGAATAGAGGACACTTTAGACATTCTTATGTAAATTAATCGATATATGAATGAATAATCATTTAAAAAATAATCAAAAAATGTCCTTGTAGATAACATAATATAATAATATAATAAAATGGGGCCTATAATGGTTTAAAATATTAAAAATTAATTATATTAATACAGGATGTTATCGTATTGAGATTTAATTTAATGTTTATGAATAATGTGGATTTGATAAGTGAAATATAATTATTTCAATAAATAGCATTGAATCCACATTTTGAGTGTCTTAAACACATCCATGTAAGGCCAGTGCTTCCACATCAAATAGAATAATTACATGAGGTATTTTTCACTAAAAATCCAATCATTTAATATGTGGTTAGAATAATTGAGAAATACCAAAAAATCTGATTTGTGGATAATGATAGTAATTGAAGGTGTATTCGAGAATGTTTTATCCAGAAATTTTATGGCATTGGATTGTCAAATGATATTTCTAAAGTTTTTTAAAAATAATAATAAATAGTATGTGACTAAGTGGTAGTATAATGGACATATGAGGAATTGTGATATTGTGGGGTGTAACAATTGAAGAAGAAGGGAAGATAGTTGGGAGTATAATCAACTTGGGCATAAGAGTTGAATTGATCAGGGTATAAAAATGATAAACTAGAGGATTGAATAATATATTGTATAATATTTCATTTTTAATTCCACAATAATCGATAAAATGTATAAATGTTGTGGGTGGTAACAAACATGGAATGGAGTAGGTCGTCGTACTGAGACTTTATAATATTTTGTGTTTCTCTTTCTCTTTTGATCTCTTCATATTAGGTGAGATTATGATATATAAATTTTTATATCAAGAACAATTAAAATATTAAATATGTTTGACTCAATGATTAATAGTTCATATTTTTAAACCATGTATTCACATCCCTCTGACTTTTCAATATAGATAAGTGGTACAGAGTTACAAAAAGTGTATCTTGAAAAATGGAAATGATAGAATTATTACTAGTTATAAAAAATTTTAATGATGTAATTGATGTGGTTTTTAAAATTTATAACTCTCCTTTTCATTCATCATACCCTTATTCAACTTCTTTATCATCTTTATTGAAATTAAAATATTTTCTCATTGCTATTTTATTTTAAAATTTTTAGGGTGATTTTGTTTCAAATTTCAATGGTCTATAAAAAAACATGACCATGTTTTTAAAAAAATAGAAACATATAAATGAAAAATATGATTTTATTTTAAATTTAAAATAATAATAATATGGGTAAATATATTTTATTTAAAATTTAGGGTTCTAAAATCTGTGTTTCTAATTTTACCAGGAGGTAGAAAGTTTGATTAAATTTTTCTCAATACTCTATTAAAAATAGTTATTGTTTTGATTTTTCATAACACTAGAGGTTCCCTTGAATCTCTAAAAGGGAATATTTTTTAAATGGAATTTCTAAAACAAATTTAATTATTTCAATAATTGTTTTCATATATTTTTTTAATATAATTGTTCCAGTTTTTTTTATGGTTGAACTAAATTCCTTTTTTATTATTTTATGTTTACAATAGTAAAAAATTTACCAAACACGACTGGATTATGAATAATTTATTATCAAAAATAATTTTATCCAAGGTAATTATATTAAAAGATATATTTTCATATTCTTTTTTACAAAAAAATAACAATCCTAGAAGCTACAATGTATATGGATAAAGGGTTATCAATGAATATTTGGAGAGATCCTTCTGAATATAATCATATAGAAGATTTTAATGGAGGAAATTTAAAATTATAATAAAATTATAAATAAAAAATTATCAATATAATTATGATTGTTTTATCAAAATATAATATTATTAATGTGGTTTTGTTTACAAAATTTTGACAGGATTATCTAATAATTAGTATTTTATAATGTGATCACGATTTAAAAAAAATTGAAAATGATTTTTAAAATATTTATAATTATATAGGAAATATTTTATTTACCACATACCATAAACTAATGATTATATTTTAGTATTAAAATATCTATAATGTAAATGTATTCGTTTTTTAGGTGAATAAGGTGATGATTATTTATTATGGATTCAATGACATGGTCATTGTATCATTAATTCCACAGTAAAACTAAAATATAACCAACTATTATGGGATTTACTGAAATTTTCATTTGTAGATAACATAGAAAATAGACCGTTGAATTTTGAAATGGAATAGAAGGCCTCTGACAGACCTCTAAACATTATTCCCTCTTCTTAATCCTTAGAATAATTACCACTTAGAAATTTTGGGAAAAGACACATTTCTAGTAGTAATGGTAAACATTACACCTTTGTAATTATGGATGAAATTACTATATTTTGAATGGTTTTCATCTTAGTTTAGAATAATGAGTATTATATTATAATTATCAACAATTCAATGAAAGCTGAAAATGAATCTGAATATAAAATATTTTCTCTTTAAAGTGACTAGGATTAATAATTTGATAATAATTTCTGTGATGATTTTTTATATAATGGTTCTCATCACCCCATTTTCTATCCTATAAAACCTATACAACATGGGATTATAGATATATGAAATATTGACATTCAATAAATGTTTTGTAATATAATTAATTGTTATTCCATTCCTCTAAATTTCTATTTCTAATTGGTTAATACTGCATGACATATGCTTTGTATTATGAATTTTTTGGGATTGTTTCATAAGGAATAAAACAAATTAATTGGTATTGGGTACTAAAAGTCATGTAAAGACATTTTTTGATCAAAAAATGAAACAAGAAACAAAATTTATTAATTGAAATCAATTTAAATTAGAATCTCCCTAAATCACATCCACAATGTGATGATGATTTTTACCCACAATATATTGGCCTTCTTAAAACTATAATCATTAAAATAATTTAATATTATCCAAAAAAGGGAATCCCATCATTTCCCTAAGTCATGGAATTTATCTAAATCCATGCTTTTTTTAATGTGTTCATGGAATTAAAATCCAATACATAATATAGAATTCATGTTCAAAATGAGTATTGATGTTATTTTTTTCTCTCACATCTGGAACCACATTCATTTTATAACACCACTAATAATTAAAATTGAATATATGGAATATATAATTAGTTAAAATAATTTAAAATAAATTGAATTTAGTATCCCAGGTAACATCTCAATAATCATCTTATTTTTTCAACAAGTTATGTTTTTGAAAAAACCTGAAAAATGAACTTTTATCCATAACAAGGCTCAAAATGTTGTAAAATTCCATAATTAGGATGTTGGTATAGGTTAAGGTGATACTTTTTTCACCCCTTTCTAAACATGAATCAATTATAATCCTATTAGAAAGTGTAGTTCGTATTAATATACAATTCCTTCAAATTTATGTAAAAATGGTTTTCTAAAAGATTTTGTTTCTGAAATTGCTTTGTAGACCGACCATCATGTTTTGAGAATCCAATATTTAAAATTTTCGTTTTCAAGTTAAAAAAAATCTTGTATGGATTAAATCACACCACTCAAGACAATCATAATACATTTTCTATGTTAATGATATCAAATTATTTCAAAATTTTCAAAAACATCCTTTTTTCAAAAACCTTTTTCAAATAAATTATTAATCATTAAATTTTTTGTTGATGTAGTAAATTTTGTCTCATAAAAAACTATTTTCCATTATTTCACTGATTTAATTAATTACCTTTTTGAAATATTATTTATTATAGAGCATAAATTATTCCATATTTTTCAAATTTCTAGAAGTAAAAACACTAATGAACTTTTAATGAAGTGTGACATATATCCTGATAGGGAAATTATAATTCCCATGAGAAAATTTGTTATGCTAACAATGGATGTAACCAATCAATTTAATGAAACAAATATTTATCAAATTTTTTTTATAATTATAATTTTCCTTATTTCAACCAATCCATACATCTAGTTTAGTGCATTCCTATTTCCTCATTTTCAATCTTATATAATGGATTATAATTTCAATATATTCCAAACATTAGTATTACAATAATGAAAATAAAAATTGTTGATTATTTTAGCCTATATAATCTTATTTGGAGTCTTATTGTTTTTATCAGGAATTTTTTTAATTACTCCAACTAGTGATTAAAGTACAAGAGAAATATTTCAACTACTAAGAGAATACCCTATCTCTTGAATTAGTGAGAAGAAAAACACTATTTATCATTATAATATATATAAGACTATGTATCCACTAGAATTTGTTGTGCCCAAGTTAAGTATATGAAACATACTCTCCTATAATTTAGTAAAAATATTATTAGATACTAATAAAGTGTGAAAAAATTAATGTGGTCAATATTTCCAAAATCACTATCCATTATCATCCCAATATGAACATTACCTTGGTAATCCATTTTATTTTACACGAGTTTAAAAAACATGATTTCATTTTTTACATTTATATAATAGACCATTAGCTTTTCAATATATTCAAAAAACCCCTTCCTCTTGATCTATTTGACTTATTAAAAGGTTAATTGGGTATCATTATGTTGTGAAATATGTCAATTAAACATGGAATGATCAATAAGTTATTTCAATAATTACTTATTTAAAAATGTTTTTCAAAAATGGATTTCAAATTTAATTATATAATTTTTTTTCCAAATCCATTTTCGTAATTTTGGAGAATACTATTGAGTGTAATACTCCATAAAAAAAATCCTTGATACAAATATATTCTAGTTTTCTTTCACATATTTTACATAACATTTATCCTCAAAAGAGTTGACAGGTTTAGATTACCCTTTCACAATCCTAGCCAGGCTGAGTGAGCCTTTACATCATAATTTGTGATAAAATCATATGGAGGTTATTTTGGTTTAATTATACCAACTTTATAGAACCATAGAAGTAAAAAAAAAATTTCAGAAATTATTATTTTCAATGTTTTTCCTTATTTTAGTATTGTTTATTTTCTTCAATACCTTTCAAAACAACTGATGAATTTAATTATGGACTGATAATGTTTTTTATATTGTAACTATCCTATAATTGACATTTTATTTTTAAAAATTAGTTCAAAAAATTAATTATTTGTCTATATTTTCCAAAAAAACCTATTTGTAGTTTTCAATAAAGTGGAATATTAATCATATTTTCGTAAACATTATTACATTATTTTATATGAATAATTATTGAAAATCATACATTTTAAAATATATTTTTTTGAAATATTATTTTTCAGAACATTTTTTACTCTCCCAAATATTCATTTATCATGATAAATTTATATTTATTATATATTTCTTTATTATCATACCTCATATATGATCTTGGGAATTTTATAAATGTCTGATTTATAGTAAGATGAGGTAATTACGTATGTGATAAATATCCCTACTAGTTTGGGAAAAAATAATGGACAAGGATTCAAATACCATTAGTTTCTATCAATCACCACAAATTTTGGGAATATATGGGATTTTATTATTCTTAATTAGGGTATTTTTACGACTTTTTTCATAGAGATTAGGTTCTATATTATTTATTGAATTAATCTTAATCGCTATATTATTATTATCCTTTTTAATGGTGGAAACACTCACACATTACATAGTGGTTAGGCTTAAATATAATATGTGTAAGGGCATACCAGCCTATAAGATAAATATATTTTATTTAAAATATTCAATATTGTCATGGATACTACTTTTAAGAAACTATATAGTTGGATTCCAGTAGTTGATGATTGGTATATTGACGTTTTATCTAGTTTGAAACCAAAATGGAAACCTTAATCCACAGTAATCCTATAGAAACTAAAATTTTATATCTATTTATCATATTATAAAATGTATCTAACAAAGGAAAATTATTTAAATGTCTCTCTATATGATCACATGAGCATGGTCTTATATGTTCTAATGTGTCACTATGGGTGGAACCATTCCCCTTTGAAAAGAATGTATATGGTATAATTCAATATGTCATTGATTATTAATACTTTATTTATATGATAGTGAAAAATAAATATATTTTTTCCCATATTTATGACCTATATGTCTAGATCAAGTGACTGAGACAAATTTTTTGATATTTTCCTTATATCGGGATACCATCATTTTACAGTAATGGTGGGTGAAATTTCAGAGTCCACATTTAGGTGGAGTATTAATAACTATTAGTGACTTTTTATCCTATATTGGATAAAAAACATTTATGTGGAATTTTATATTTGATACACTATATCATCCACTAATACTATTAAATCAATATAGTTGTGATTATAGGTGAAAAAAATTGAAACCCATGACAATGGATGATTATAAGAACCATTTATTTTTTGTCCTCTGAATGTAGAAGGTGCATCACATGTAAGATAATATATATATAAGAAAATTATAGATTCAAAAACTAAATATCCATAATTATATGGTATGTAAAAATGGAATCATTGTGTATCCAGGGAAGAAAAAGAGATGATATATTGGAGAAAAACCTATAATGTTCATAGTATAATAAGTATTTTGTGCCTTTATGATTATTTTTTATGAATATTTTTTTAAATATTATCATTTAAAAAATATCCATATATTGAATCAACCCACATGGGACTGATATTTCAATTTATCGAATTATTTCAGAAGTACTTTGATGAATTTAAATCAAGTCTATGATATAATCTTATATTTAATTAAGATGAGATTTGTGAATTTTATTGATTGTATTGTGATGCCTTATGTTTGTGATTGACGTTTACATTGATACAACCAAAAATAGTTGCTCATTTTGGGTCTCTCTATTTATTCACTCATTAAAAGAACTACCCATCACATAACACATAATTTGCGGTAGTGCTATGTGAATTGAAATCATGGTTCTACTATCACCTTTAGTAGAAGTGAAATATTTTATAATGATTATAAAATATTAATATGAATTTTCTACCCAATACCCATAAATGTTATAGAATAATACAATATTTAGTACCTATAAAAAATTAGTTTTGACATATCATATAACCTGGAAAAAATGAAACATGATTTCTGACTTCCAAGACTGAATGTTATAGAATCAAGAATTGAATGAACCAAAAAAATCCATTTTATGATAATTATTACTGAAAATTATCTTCAGATATAGAAAAATAATTTTATATATTCTTAGAGAATTTAATGTTTTATTTTCCATAGATTAAAAAATGTGATATGTGTATAGATTTTATCAAAATTTTATCAATATATGATGAATTATTATTGGTAGAGAGACCTCAAGTAATTTTCCATGTTATTTAATTATTTACATAAAATTATGGAAGGGTATGGATCTTCCTATATAATTAATGAAATGACCAATGAAATAAGGTCAACAGTATAGAGAACATACTCACCATGGTGGTAAAAAGTTGTTTTATGGCCACAAGATAAATATTTGGTGGTCGTAGATGAAGTTGGTTATTTCTACCATTATATTATGATGACTTACCTATTAAATAATAAATTTTGAGAATTGAAATTATGAATTACCACTGAAATAAACATTTCATTATTATATTAAATAGGATGAGATCTCCATGTAAAATAGAAATATCTTTCTCAGATGTCATCATAAAAAGAATAAATTTTTTGTAATTATTGACTATTTAATGAAATAAAACGTCTTTTGTCAAAAGAATGGGAGCACAAATGAATGTGATCATAGAAATCTATATACCATAATAATTTTTATAATTCATGGACTACCATCCACCTTTTTCTTGATTGTGACACACTTTCGACATCTTAATTTAGGAATGATGTCTAAGATCTGCTGGACTCTAAGTTGATGTTTATCATGGCTTAATGTTGTCAAAAGATAGCCAAATGGATTTTGAAATTAAAAATTTATGAAAATAATCTTTTATTTTTAGAAACATGATGCTGGATTCTCATGGATGATCTAACTATTATTTATTAATGTTTTTTACAATTGTAGTATACATTAATATATATATATATATAAATCCTTTAAAATATCATTAACTATTTTCATTCTAGTTGTTTATTTATTGTGTTGATGTTGGGGAATTATTTTTAACTATTCCAAAAAATTCTATCTAGTGGAATATTAGTCTGATTATAAATCATTCACATTATTTTTTCAAAATAATCAATGATTCAGGGGTTGAGAGGTTGAGGATTATTTCATGATGCTCATAAATTTCATTGTAGATAATTTATTGGAAAATTTTATGTCGTGATTTTTTATGTTGAAACGATTCCCCTCATTTTTTCATTTTCCAATGAAAATAAAAATTTTAATATATATTCCAATAGTTTTGATAAATATTGAAAATTAAATTTGGTGGGTATTATATTAAAATCATAGAAAAAAATATATTTTTTTATTAATTTTTTTAATATCATTGTAAAAAATTAACGATAATATATAAATTTATTATAAAAAATAAAAAAAACTCATTAGGAATTTAATATTGTTTATAATTTACTGGTTGGTCTAGTTGGACCTTCTGGACATTTCCCACCCATACTCATAGCCCAGATATCCTAATCACATCATGCATCCCAACAAAAGAAATTGGTCAATTTTTTCATACACACATCCCCAAAATATATTATAAATGTACACATATTACACCATAAACGATCAATAAATAAAGTGAATTTTTTATTTTCATATATTAAATTACAACAAAAACATCGAATACAAAAACATTATTTAAATCTTCATTCATGTGATTATATTATTCCATTATATATTAAACTAACTTGGGATAACCTAGAGAAATATGTAAGGGTTGAGATATAATGCCCAGTAAGAGAATAAACATGATAGTAAATAAAGAAATAAATTAAATTTATATGATAGAAATTTTAATGTGATATAAAAGTCATGATAATTATATACATGAAAAATGAAACATGATATAACATGATAATCATTAATAAAAACTAGGAGATGTGGAAACAACTTAAAATACTACATCATAAAAAAAATTTAAGTCTATCATATAATAAATCAGGATGAGAAAATTCTAACAGTGTATTATGTCAAATATTTAAAACCATTCATGACATATATTGACAATAAAATAATACAGAATTCATTATAACAATATATTCTTCTTGATGCACCTGTCACAATAATTTCATTATCATGATTGTGTGTGCCACCTTGATCACAGAAAATGTAATCATTTATAATCACATTTTATTCCACGATTAGGGTTGTGTAATAAATAAATTTATTTCCATAATAAAATAGGTATATTTGAATATTTCTGATCACCATTTTTAGAAAATAGGTTTTAATATTAAATAGAAAATTTATTTTCATAAAAAAATAGGGGTGTAATTTAAGCATCATAATGAGGGTGTATGAATGTCCATTTAAGGTATTAATGAGAGTGAAAGGGGTCTCTAATTATTTACACATAAAAATTACACTATGGGGTATATGGAAGAGCATATCCCAAAATTAGGAAATTAATATAAAATAAATATGCTAAAGAATATAATTGAATAAAGATTAGAAGGATATAATAACTTACTAAATTTTGGCAAGGTAACGGCTGTACATAAATGTTCATGGGAGGTCATAATGTGAGTTAAATTGGTTATATAATCAATTATACAAAATAAATAATTTAATGGTGGATTTTTAATAAAATATACAACATTTTTAAATGGAAATTTAGAAGCATAACATAAATTGATCTTGAATGAAAAGGTGAGTGGGAGATTCCTTAATAAATTTCAGCATGATAACCCGTGTTAATAAATGTTCATGGATGGATTAGTGGGAGTGAATGTTGATAGTCATTATTTAGAAATAAAATGGAATATAAGTGGATATGGAAGTAAATATTCAAACATTATCAAAAGGAAATTAAAATTCATAACATACAACAGGTTCATGAATTAAAAAAATATTGAAATCCCTTACCTTGAGAGGATGATAAAAAATGCATTAGAGAAGATTCTTTAGACAATGGGGCCATCATATTACTATAGAGATTGAAGGGTGGAGTAAGTACATGATATATGGTTTTTGCTAGAGTGTAATGGGAGCTTTTATGGTTTTATATAAGAAATTAGTGGATAAATTATTTATTATTTATCAACATTTGGTTTTGGACACTATATAATAAGATAGAAAAAACTAGAGACATTCCCATGATTTTTATGATGGATTCCAATCAAGGGGATTATTTTTCATTATTTTGTAATTCCATGTTATAAAATTATTAAAATATTACATTTTCTGATGGAGTGGTGTGCCATTCTCTTAAATAAATGATTTTAAAACCTTAAAATATATTATATGTTTTGGAGGATTAAAAAATTATTTACAAAATAAATTAAATATACATAACATTAAATTATTTCAAATTAAAATAATATAGTTTTAAATGTACATCTAATATGGTATTTATTACACCACATATGTGTCATTGTGATGTCATAAAAAACACCGTATATTTATATAGTATTTAATTTTTACTTGAAAATTCAATTATATCTGAAAATTATGAAAAAATCATGAATGAAATATTTCAAATTTTTTATTCCTAAAACAATATATATTTTATCTAAATATTTATATAAGTATTTTATATTAAAATTTTAATTTAAAATCACAATTAAATAAAAAACAAGCTGGTTTTTGACGATAAGAGTTTTCAAAAAATTATAAATATTTCATTTTTAACTTCATCAAAAATATATTAACATTAATATATAATATAATAATGAAAAGTATAATTTAACTAAAATATTTATTTTAATATTTCTTGACATCATAAAATATATCTTCTTGATTAAAAGAATATTTTACCTCATATAAATTTTTTTTATATCAATTCAAAAAATCTTATTTTATAAAAATCATTTTTTAATTCATTAAAAAATAACAAATACATGTATAATCATTATTAAATAAAAAAGATAATATATATTCATAAGATTATGTATAATTTATTTTTAATCTTCATTAATTTATTTATACCCTTAATTAACATATTTATTTTACATTGGTAATAAAAATTTACTATGGTTACTATTTATGTTTTTCAAAGTTATGTTGACCATATTACAAAATATAAATTATCAGGATTCCAATTATGTAATTAATTTTCTAAAAATATATTCACATTTGTGGATTAATTTAATTTCATATAAAATTTTAATGTTCTAAGGAATATTATTTTGGGATGAATACATTCTAAAAGAAAAAATGATTTTACATTAGTTTTAAAATTATTAATATTCACTATATGAATTTTAATTAATTATTTATATAAAATCTATAAATTTCATTTAATAAATTCTAATTATGGGTTATTTTAATTAATTATAATAGATAAAAATTGTATATTTCAAAATAATTTTCATAATAATGTGACTTAAACCTAAAAATAGACTAGGACTAAATTATGGTACAACGATGATTTAAATATAATTGTTTGAATTAAATATAACAATATAAAAAATATTTTACATTTAAATAAAATTAAAATAATAATTATACATATAAATTTATTTATTTATCAATTAAAATGGAAATTTTACATTAACATTGTATTTTTTATGGTTAACATAAAATATATATATTTTTTGAAATATGAAAATTTCTAGCTATGTTAATTTTGGTATGCTGATATCAATAATGTTTAATTATAAAATATTTTTTTTAAACATTTCAATAAAATAATGGAAATATTTATTTCATAAAATGAATTATAAATACTTTTTTAGAAATCATAGTTTGAAGAACAAAAAGATATTACCAGAAATTGATTGACTATTTAATAATATTTTCAAAAAATATTTTGTATTTATATATCACATAAGAGGTAGTCCAACTAAGATCACTATATTTAATGGAAATTTTGAAAGGGTTCGACTTATATAATCTTTGCTTATTGGGGTTCAGTTTCGAGTATCACATATTCTATAGGTCATAGTTTTCTCTTTCAAAACAATGAGGCATTAGATAATTAACCCTTTAAAATTTTTCATCATCGTAACTTAAACATGAAATGTTTGTGAATTTTTTTGACACATTAAAATATATTTATCAAATACACACATTATAAGAAAAGGTATTAAAAAAACATCCACTCGAGAATACAGATTAGAAAGTATTAAGGTCATTAAATAACTAGCATTCCATATAGGACAACCATAGTGGGAAGTAAAAAAAATCAATGTAAGAGAAAACTAACTAAAATAAATTAATAGAGTGTGATATAGAATATCAAAAGTCCAAATATAATGAAAAAAATATCATAATGTTTAAATGGATAAAATAACCATTAATTCAACTTAAATGATCATAATATGAAAATAGTTTTATTCATGATTATTTTACTTGAGTAAAGTAATTAACTTATCATCTAAACAAGGGGCATGATGAAAATAACTTTTTTGAAAATTATAATTTCATCATTTAATTGATTTCTACTATGATCTCATATTTTTTCCAAATGATGAGAACTCAACATGATATTTTCAAACTAAAAAATAAATAATCTTCTTATGGGATTCCCATGTCATTAAATGTGTAACTAGAAAATGACATATATTTCGTTATATTATGAATTTATAGGATTCAATATAAGATATCCCTGATATATTTCCTAATATACACAAATATGGTTATATTTGATTCCCTTAAGAATGTTTCATAATGATATTGTGAATTTAAAAACTAATATCACCCATGATTGTCAAACCAACAGTCCCACAAGGCCCATTTTCATGCACATGTTTCCCAGTTGAGTTTATCTCAATTCATTATTTTGGGTTTTACCCCAATGTACATCTATTTCATAGCCACATCCACTAGTAGTATTTAGAAATTGATGTATTTTCTTGATAAAAATAGTTACATTATAATTTACCAATATTTGGGGAAGATTTATTATACATGATTTTATCCCAAATACATTCATTGTAGTTTTATAATCATAATACAAAAAATATATACTTTTCTATTGATAACAACTATGAAAACCATTCCATTTTTTACACATAAGTTATTTATTTATTATATAAAAATATATATTTTACAACTCAGATGATTTATAGGTTTAGTGTATTTGGGAATAATGTAAATTCTGTAATAACATAAATCATGGAATATAGTATCATTAATGAATTATTACATAACATTCTCATATTATTCCATTATACATTATTCTGGATGGAATAACCTTGGGGCATACATAATGAAGAGGTGATCTATAAAAGATTGTAATCGAATAAGAAAGATATAACATGAATAACTTAATACTTGTTATGAAATAGGGGTATGAATGAGGCTTAAAATGGGTGATAATTTTAAACATGAAAATGAGGCATGATGTTGCAAGACTATCATAAAGGCATTATAGGAAATATGGAATCAACTAAAAACCTGACATCAAAAGCAAAGGTCAATAATAGAATCCCTGAAATCATGATTGTAACGATCTCAATGTAGATTGATTCCTCTCCCTAATACATTTAATGACATATAATGTGACTAAAACACACCATAGTTTATTAGAGGGCTATATAATTCTTACCACAACCTTCATATTCATTTCTCTCTTATGGTTATGTCTGCCACAATGATCATAATAAAAGGAATCATTTGTCATCGAAATTTATTCCATGATCATGTATTATGGAATAAATACATGTAATTACCTATTAAAATAGATATAAGTACATTAATTTGACCACTCTAGTTAAAATTTTGGTATAGGTATTCACTAAAAAACCAGATGGCATTGAAAATATCGGGGAACTTTTGGCAGTGTAATGGGGGTATATTAATGTTCGTGGGAGTGATTAGTGAGATTTAAAGGGGATATGATCATTTGAAATAAAATGGAATGTATAGAGGATATATAAGAACATATTAAATCATTAGGAAATAAAGTTAAAAGACATAAGATAAATAATATAGTTCAATAAATATAATGAGTGGATCCCTTACTAAATTTTGGCATGGTAATGGGTGAACATAAAGGTTTATGGGTGGTCTTAATGTGTGTTAATATTGGTATTTAATTATTTATAAATCAAATAAACTGTAATGGGGATATGTAAGAACATATAAAAACATGAATAAATATATAATAATTGGAATATCATAAAAGTGGTGCTTGAATAAAAAGTTCAGTGGGACATATCTTACTATATTTCAGGATGGTAATAGGGATTTATAATGTTTAATATTTGGTATTAATGTGGGTTAATGGGTAATAAAATAATTTAAACGTAAAATTTAGAGTAATGGGGATATTTAAGAATGTATATATACATTAAATATGGAAATTAAAATGTGTAACATAAATATGGCGGTTCAGTAAAAAGAAGAGATAAATCCCTTACCTCGAGACGATCAATCAAAATGCTTCAGAGGCGATTATTGATAGTTTGGGGAACCATGGGAGGAATCAATTGAGGATAGGGAAGATTTAAAACATGATATAAGGTTTTTTTACAAGAGGTCAAATATATCTTATGGAGGTTTATATAAGAAATTAGTAGGGGAATTAATTAATATTCATGAAACATAGGTTTTGGTCTATATAAAAACAACAACAAAAAACATAAAAAATTACATGGATTTTTCACATTGGTTTTTTCAAATAGAAATTTATTTAATTGTTTTATAAGTATTTGTGATTAATTTATTAAAATATTGTCCTCACTGATGTAGAGGTGAGAGATAATTTTAAAGAAATGTTTTCAAAATCTTAAAACATATTATAGGTTTTGGAGTATTGATAATGGAATAATAACTATAATCAAATAAACTCAAAAACAAGTTATATTAAAGGTAAAAAATTGATTTTTCTTGATACTTTATATGGTATTTATTACACAACTTTTAGGTCATTATGATGTCATAATAAACATTATATATTAATGCAATTTTTATTTTTTCTAGAAAATGTGATTGTCTCAGAAAATTATTAAAAATTATCCATTGAATACATTCATTATAGTGATTAAAAAAATGAGAGTTATTTTATTAATATAATTTTATAAATATTATAAAATTTCATGGAAAATTAAAATCCTCATTTATTTTAAAATACAGGTTTTTGAGAATATCACTTTTCTAACCATTATAAAAATTACTTTTTCACTTCATAAAAATAATACTCTAATTTAAATTTAATATATATTATTAATAGTATCATGTAATAAAATATTTTTTTAACAATTATATAATTAATAAAAAATATTTTCTTTATGATAATTATACTTTTCCAAAATAATAAAATTTATGTCTTAACATCTGAAAAATATAATTTTGTCAAAACAATTATATTATTATCAAAAAACTAAAAAAATTAATATATTAATTATTATATTGAAATGAATATATATATATATATATTCATAATAATATGGGTGTTTTTTTATATTCCTTGTAAGATTATTTTTACCCTTAAATCAATTTTTTTCTTTTTATCGTTGTAATAAATACATGTTATGGTTACTATTGATATGGGTCAATAATTAAGTTGAGATTATTACAGAATATTAATTATGATACTTAAAAATATGTAATATATTTTATAAAAATAAATTCTCATTGGTAGATTAATTTAATTTAATATAAAATATGAAAGCGAGATGGATAGGGGTGTTCTGAAAAAAGCATTTTGAAATGAAAAGGTAATTTTTCATTAATTCTATAACTAGTAATATTCATTAGATAAATTTAAATTTTAAAATATTAGTGTAAAATAAGAACATTAAACTTAAATCATTTCTAATTAATGTACATTTAAATTATTTATAATATAGAAAATTTATATATTTTAAATTAGTTCCTTAAAAAATTGTATTCATTCCTCAAAATACACTTATACTAAAATATGCAATAAAAATGATATAAAATAAATTAATTTTATTAATTACATCTATAGAATATATTATTTACCATGTAATAAAATAAAAAATAATAAATTTATTTATGTTAATTAATTAATCAAAAAAATGGCAATGTCACATAAAAACTATATTTTTCAATATTAACTTAAAAATCTATAATTTCCAAAAAAAATCAAAAAATTTAACCATTAAATTATTTTGAAATGATGATATGAAAAATGAGTTTTTTTTATAAAAAATATTTTAAATGTTTTAGAAAATAATATTAGATTTTTTCATAAAAGGAAATAAAAAAAATTAAGAAATCATATTTTCAAGAACAAAAAGATATTACCAAAAAATAATAGATTATTTAAAAGGAATTTATCAATATATTTATGACACGCACATGCACAAAAACACAAACACAGACAGATATATATATATATATATATCTCAAATTATTTAATATTACTGGTATCCCCAAATTGAGAGGAATGATTAAAATTACGATATTTATATAATCATTGTTTGTTTGGGTTTGGAGTTGCATATCTCATACATTGTAGAACATATTTTTCACTTTTAATACATATAGGTTGTCAATGAACTGACATCATATTTCTCATATATGGTGAATTATCATTTACCTGAAATCATCATCAATTCATTACAATTACTTATACATAATATACATTTATATACATATATGCACATGAATATACAAATATATAGTAATATATATATACATGAATATAAATAAATATACAAAAAGATAAGTAAATTTAAATATATATTTATATATGAAGATATAAAAATATGAAAATAATATATTATTATATATATTATTTTATAAAAAAATATAAATTAACAGAAATGTTTAAAAATAATATGAATATATATATATAAACATATAAATATTGTTATATTTATATTCATACACCAACATAATATATATATTTATGTATACATAAATACATATATATATACCTAAATACATATACATATCTATTAATGTAATTAAATATAATTAAACTTACATAAATATCAACATAAAAACATATGAGAATAATTTTACAAAAAAATAAATAAATATATATTTTTTATAATCATATTTAAATATTTATAATTTTGTCTAAATATATCTAAATTTATGTAATTATATATGTAAATAAATATAACTATATATATATTTAAATAATTATATATCGAAACAATGTTTGGATCTCCTTACCCACTATTAAATAATTATAAAAAGATGTTTTAGAAAGCTAGGGGAGTCGTATTGAAACACCAAATATAGGGCTATCATGCCAAACAAGACCATAAAAACCATAAAGATATAAAAAATATGAAAAATGAAACACACACAAAAATATTGAGAATAATGTATGAAAACCCATTTTACCCACTTCAATAATATCTTTTTTTGTATTTCACATAAGAAATCCAAATTAATTAGAAAGATATCCATTTGTTAATCCAATCATACTATTATAAATATTATAAATTAAAAACATCCCAAAACATTATTTATCAAATAAAAATACAAATTTTATGAAATAGTTATAATGTTATAAATGGACCATTGATTACCCCAACCACCTAGAGGTCATCCTATCTTATAAACCTTACTTTGATTCCACTTATTCAATAGATCATCAATGATATAATGCATAAGTGTAATATAATTACATGTATCCATTACCACCACTAGATTATAAGATAATACATGTGTCTTACTGTTATTTACACTAGTTATATCATCCAATATTATATCCTAAAATTCAAAAAAAAAAGTTATTAAAATCAATTGAATTATAAGGCAGGAAATAAAATTACAACATAAATAAAAATAGTTGAGTAGATCCATAATCCTCTTTAGTGGTTCTAGATGAAATCTCATAACATAATGAACTGACAAAAATATGTTTTATAATAATGTTTATAATTTTATTATTTGTTTTTTGATATTTGGGTTAGTGTTTTGTATACTTCGGAAAAAATTCATATATATATATATATATATCCATTAAAAATAGGGTGGGTAATTCCATTCAAAATCATTTTTCCCCAAAAAAAATCACTTTATAATTTAAAATAACTTTTCATTCGAAATATTTTAACCCCAATTATGACCTTTCAACATTGTGTATTATATAACAACTATAAAACCTAAATACCTATAAAAAAATTTGAAATATTTTAGTTGAGAAAAAAATATTAGTAAGGGATATAATAATAATATAAAACATATTTTTCTTTATAAAAATTTTTGTAAACCAATAATAAAATTTTCCTTATTCAATAATAAGATTTTTTTCCAAAATAATAATCTAATATAGATGTAATAAAATTTAAATCCTAAAAAATTTCCCAAAAACTTTTTTATGAAATCCTAAAAGAAAATCATAATTATGAGAGTTACTTAATATAATTATAAATCAGTAAAATATACCTTTTAACATTGTAAGTTCATAAACATTCCTTAAATAAAGAGTTGATATTATTTCTTTATAAAATAAATAAATAATTTAAACCGAATACTAATCACGGAAAAAATATTTAATTCAAATATAATATTATATTTACAAACTCCCTTACAATGGAATCATATATGTGGATAAATCACATATCTTTTAGAATATACCTATCACTGGTTAATGTTGTCACATTACCCAATGCGTTTAACAACTATATCGGGTTCACCTTTCATTATATGTATTTTAGGCTAATTATGAATTCAAATAAAATTTCTGTAAAAATAACATTATTGAAAAACTTATATATTTCAAATTAAAAATACAACATATTTTACTTGGAATTAATTCTAATAAGAAAGAACACCTTATTTTATTTCATAAAACTCAAAACAAATTATCATTTCAATATAAAAAATAAATAAATAAATTTTTGAAATACTAAGATAAATATTTCCATTTATGATATCCATGGTGACATGTAGAGTTATTTTTCAGGAATATAATGAGCATGACTTCTATAATATCCTTTACTTCGATAGTAATTAAAAATTTACTCTTTTCACACTTTGGTAAAGAAATAAAAAAAGTAAATAATATGTAATATAGTAAAAATATTTCTTTATAATCACTTATAATTAAATTAATTAATAATAAAAAGTTTAGTTTTTTAAACTTTTATGATAAAATAATAACATTTTTTAAATTTTTTTAAATAAACATAATATTGATTGAAGAGTTGTAAGGATTGATAAAAAACATAGTTTTTAAATTAATTTCTTTAATTATAGCCTAGAATATTTTCATTTATATGTCCTACATCGAGGGTAATAAAATTTTATTAGTTATTTTATTACATTAAATATATATTTTTATAAATTAAATTATCATTTTTTCTTTTATTTGATATTTTAGAAAGTTTTATTTAACTACTAAAATATTTAACATTATATTAGATGTTTTGAGGATGTTCAGTGTATAATTCTAAAATGGAATTAGTATATTGTCAATGGTAAAATGGATTATGGCTCCATCATTTATGGAATAGTAAAAATTAAAAATTATTATTTATATAAATTGAAAAAAAAAATTATAAAAAACAATAAATTTTAGATATTAAAAATGAATTAATTGTGCCATGAAGGAGGTATTTTGTATGTATTGATGAGGGACATTTCAACTTTTCTACTGGATGGATGGGATATAAGATATATTAAAAAATTTCTTTCCAAAATGAGATTTATTTTATAAATAGGTGAATTATTTATTACTTCTATACATATTACTAACCAAGTTATACGGTAATTAAAAACATATCGCATTGCTTCTTGGAATTGGTATTCAACATGAACACACTAGAGATATACCCTCTCTCCAAAGGAAGGAAATGGGTTGAAGGTAAGTAATATTTAATTACTTATAATTTTAGTAATGTAATAGAAATATTATTAATTCCTTATCATCAACTTTATTACCATCTGTGTGAGACATTATTATGTAAAATGAATTATATTTCTACATTGAGTTCTTAGTAAAAATCTATGCACATGCTATGTTTTCATTTCATATATGTAGCTAAAGGGTACGAAACATGGTTGTAGAATAATGTTGATAATATAATATTATATGTAATTAATGGGTTTTATTATTTTGTGATGTTTAAGGAATATTTACTGGTGGTATAATAAGAAATAACCATGAAGTAGTTTGGTATTAATTATACGTCTTCATTAGAAAAAACTTCATTGGATAACACCTTAAACCTTATTAGGATGGTATTTTGTTGAAACTATTACCTCTATGAAATGGGGTTTATGGTTTGTAATATATTTGAGTAGGTATTGTTAATTAAATATAGATAAATATGTTTGATTAATAAGGGATAATAAAATTCCATTTATTTTGAGGTGGGTTGGAATCCTCTAAATAAATGAAATATTAATATATTATATGGTTCTACCTCATGTTAAATGGATATGAAGAATAATATATTAAAATATAAATTTTATAATGACATAATATAATAAAATAAGGACATTTATATCGATATTGGATTCATTTTATATATTATATCTTTTTCTACATCCCTAGTTTATCATTTTATATTTATCTATTTTAAGAATTTTTTCAATACTTTGTGGTCATGAAGGTAGTTTTAAAATATAAAAGTATCATATAAATGGAATATTCCTTGAATTAATTAATATATTCCTTCCCATTATGTTATTATATGATGATTATAATTTTTTTAATTATAAAAAAATAACATTTAAACACTAAATACTATTTGAAATCAATTTCAAGACTATTCACAACAATTAACATTAAATGAATCAAGATAACAATTTTCATCAAATAAAAACAATAAAATCACACATATCATTAAATATTATATATAAAAATCATTCAATACTACAACTAATATAAATATTATGACTGTTAATATATTTAAAAAAATACATGATTTTTTTCATTACTCGAACTAGTATTGTTTAGATACTATATAATATTTATAAATACATATGATATATTTTAAAAATAAAAATGAAGTCTTTAAAAAAATAAAATAATTTTAGAAACTTGGGTTATCTTGGGTTATTCATAATGTACATTTCTACTTATCTTATTGATGAATATTTTTTGTAATATAAACTGAGAAAAAATGACATTTTTAAGTATAATACTTCTTTCTTAAGAATTGTACAAGTATTTTAATGGAATAAAATGGTAATTTTACAAGAATAATGATATATAGAACCACATATCATACACATAAATAATGGACATGTTTATAGTTATTTTTTCTTTTTCTAATAAAATTTAATTGTTTTTTAATTTTTTTTAACTGTGAAAAGTAAATTTTACACTCGGTAAATTATTTTAGTGACAAAATTAAAAGTTAATCATATAACAAAATAAGCATATTCTAATTCTAAATTATAAATTCATATTACAATATTATGTTTTTATATATTTTTGGAATCAATTTTAAGATTACTATCAAAATATATAATTAAAAATGTTTTTGGAAAATTGAATTTTTTTGTTTAAAAATGATCCTTTTCCAAAATCCTATTTAATCATTATTAATATGAAATAAATATCATTAATTTAAATAAAAGTGATTTATAATAATTTTAAAATATGTATATCATAATTAGATCATTAAATAAAATGATTTATTGAAAATAAATAACATTTTTTCAAAATAAAATTATAAAATGTTCTATGAAAAATCTATAATTTAAAAGAAAAAAAATTAAACTTAATAATATTTTAAAATTATTAATTAAAACATATTTATACATATTCTAATAAAAATTCTTAATGTTTATGTGATTAATTATAATTTTATTATATAAACATAATTAAAATAATTTTTTGAAAATGTATTTTTTAAGCATAAAATCGTTTTATTATCATTACATTTATAATAAATATATTTAATTGTATTTTTTTGGATAAATAACATATTTATAATATAAATATTTCATTTGAATCATTTTTAAATTTATTTTTTCAACAAAAAATGAATTTTCAAAAATTTTGCGTAAACTAACTCGGTTTACTACAAAATATTTAATGATAAATTCCAAACAATTGATAATAAATGTATGATTGATAATTAATTTATTAAGGAAAATAATTCATATAATATTGCACAATATTGTTTGTTTATTCATACATTCCCAATCATAGGTTATGTCTTGATTTTTATATTAAAATAATATTATATCACAAATCATTTAAGCTTGATGTTGCATATACAACAAAATATTAAATATAATATTTAATAAAAAATTATTTTAAATAAATGAGAAGACAGATTATGAACTCGAACTAAATTTCTTCCTCATAATATTATGTTGTGTTGAACAAAAATTGGTTAAAACATTTGAAAATACAATTCTTAGGTGTGGATGTTACAACCTCTAATCATGAATGTAAAAAACTTCTAATATTTTAAAACACCATTATTGAAAATGAAATCCTAAAAGTGGAAGATAAAATATCATTTCGAAAAGGTGAAATGAAAAATAACGATTTCCCCTAGAATAATAAATTACTAAGTTTCCAAAATTTGATTAAATTGGATGGGTGTGAAAATATATATATGGAAGGTAAATCCAAGATAATAATGATTAAAGTTATTCCGAGTGATATAATACTTTTATAGAAAGACATTCTTTAAGGAAGAATCCTAAATTTCAAATTTAATTTCCACAAAAGGATGAGACACTATTTATTTATTATAAATTATTGTAAGTGGAAAATGTTTTCATTTTTAGATAATTTTCAATGTGATTTTGGAATTATATTTTTATCCTAGCATATATAATGGGAATGTAAATATATTTATTTAATTCCATAAAAAATATAAACCATTGGTTATGTCTCATGAAAATTTCCACCTCTTCTCTATACCCTATTATAAATGATTAATGATTATTTTCTCATTCCATAAAAAATTAAATTAAATGCATCATAAGTTCCTAAAAAGGATAAAATGCTATTTATCATGTTTCTATAAATTAATCATAAAAAATTGTTAGGAAAAGATAAGATAATAAATGATATTAGAACACCTTCATATGATGAATAATGAAATTAATCTCCAAAACCTCAATGATAACAAAAAATGCTCATACTAAAATGTTCAATAAATATCAATCTTTTATGACCTTGTAAATATACCACACAAATCCTGAATCCCAATGATTATCATTATTTTAACCCATAATCATCGATGATTAACACAACATTTATTTCCATATGTCATTTATAAATCTTAAATTCTCATTAAAAAAATTCATATACCTTAATTGTATATTCTAAAAAATAATACAATATTTTAAATAAGTAAATTTAATTATGTAACACCACAATATTTCATAGTAAGTTATTTTTTTGAATGTAATTCAATATCTTGTGGTACACGCAATATTGAGTTCGGGCGAACCACGACATATCAAACTACCCATTCAAAAAGAATTTATGGATAATATTAACTTATTTTTGAATTTTATATAGTACATATAATTTTAAAATCAAGATTATGTGTTTCTTAGACACGATATAAGAACACATTAAATTTTTTAGATAAAATTAGTATTTTTGAAAAAAATGCCATTTTTCCGCCTTTTAATGGAGAACCAATTTTAAATCCAATAGTTGACATTTTTTATATTAAATTATACAAAATAAAAATCTTCTTTAGAAGAGGGGCATTAAAATTTAGTTTGGATAAATTTTTGATGTTTTTCTGATAACTTTCAAATTTTTATGAATAGGGAAAAATACTAAATTTTAATTAAAAAGAGAATTTTAAATAAAAATAATTTATTGTATTAAATTATATTTTTGAATGGTTTTGAGGAATAATAAGATTATATATTTATCATTTAATCAAATTTTGTTCATTGGAAGTAATTTAGCATTTAAATTGGACATAAACACATATCAATCTTTTGATAGTTTTTATTCCTCAAAAACATTCTTTCTTGTTTTTATTATGGGAATTTTTTTTAAAATTAATTAATATAAATTCAATGTTTTTAATTGTTTGAAATAGACAAATTTTTTTAATTTTAAAAATCAAAATTAGGTTAGAGTTAGTTTTTTGGTATTTTTCTGAAAACATTATATTTTTATTAATAGTGAAAAACACTGTGTTATTCTTTAAAACCGACTTTTTATTTAAATAATTATTTATTTTACATAAATTTATTTTAATTAAAAATAGATACATAATACCTATATAAATTCAATGTAATTAATTGGATTCATTTTATTATAAGATTAGATATATAAAATAGTATTGAACTTTTTACTGTCCTTCACCCACCTTCCAGGCAAAATTGAAAATTTGCATAAAACATAATTGTATTGCTTCTGTGAATTAAATATCAAAAATACAAGAGAAATTATTGACATCAGTATGTAAAATGTTGTTCAATAAGAAGAAAATAATTTTTGTTGAAGAATAATTTTTCAATTTTATCTACCACGGTTAAAAGTAAATAAGGTAATTAATGGTAAAAATGATATTATAATTACCCGAAAAATGTAAAAATTCTATTGTATATGTTTATTTAGACCAAAATAAACCTCAGGAATAATATATGATAATTTTTATCCACTTTTATTTTATTAGGGCAGTAATTATTATTTTATTTTAAGAAGAGTTAAAAGTGTAATATCCCAAGTTTAATAAATAAACGATTTTTAATCTAGGGTTATATATAAGAAAAAATTGACTATAAATATTCATTAAAAAAAGAAAAATATTTCCTACATCTAGATATTTTATTTATAATTTTTAGACATTAAATAGTTAATATCATTTATGACACAATGATGACGCCGTAATTACATAATTAATGAAATATTAAAATAATTTATATTATAAATTTTAAAATAAATGTAAATTGAGACTTTTGATTTATTAAAATAATTTTATAGGTTAAAATTTCATGTTATAGTTTATTTAATGATTTTTTTTCAAATTAATCATCATTATAAGACTTTAGAAAAAACCAAATACTAAATAGTGTCAAAATTGACATAATTTAGTTTTTAAACAAATACTATTTTATTAAATAATATAAAAGTTTAAAAATCTATTTTTTGGTAAAAGTAATTATATTATGATATATATGTTATTAAAGAACTCGTTGGGGTTATATTATTATTTTATAGTACAGTTATTTTCCATAAAATATAAAAATACAAAGAGACATGGTAAATGTCAAACTATTTAACTAAGAATTAAATCTAAAACATATGGTTAATATGGTGACCTAAACCTATCTAAAACCGATTAGATGAGAGGTTTTCTACCCATACCCACCTTACCCTCTAAATAAACCCATTTTTTAGCCATTAGAAACCGAAAATTAATTTATAATAAAATAATATTTCAATGTTTTCCTAATGTGATCCTCACCTCTCTTATAAAAAGGAACTTCCCCTTATCTTAATTTCAAACCACCAAAGCCATTTAGATCTGAAAAAATCTTCCTAAATATCAACCAAATACCCTAAATTCATCCTAGTGGCCTTAATTTGATCATAAATCCAACCTAATGATCCCTTTTGATCAAATCAAAAGTATGAACACAAAGAATAGGTAATAATTTCATCACGTCTTTCAATGATATCTCCTTCTTCCACTTCCTATTTCTTTTTTGATTCCAAAACAAAATAATAATTACAGTACCTTCAACATATTGTGTTTTTGTTATAAAAATGTTACAACCATATTCCTCATTCTATCCATCCAATGAATTAAAAAGTCACAATACATGCGTACGTACGACTTACTGTCTCCATGTTTTGGGGTAGTTGTTATTCCACAATTCATTATTTTTATGGTTATAATAATGAGGTATAATTGATGTAAATAATAAATATATAATTTTAATAAATCTCTATATAAGATATAACATCCAATTATATTTTATTTCACCTACAATTGAATGATATTGTCGCTTGTGTGTACGTATAGTTTACCGTCTCCATGAATACAATGAGATTCATTTTCCATCGTAACCATTAAAAATAAATTCACTTATGGGATTAAATAAATTTTTTTAATAAAATTATATAAATTTTTATATTAATCTAATAAATGTTATCCATAACAAATATGACTTATGTAACAAAACATATAAAGGAAAACGTATTAGTTAACACCCGAAACAATGATAATAATAAAATATTATTATCAATGCAGTATTAGAAGATCATATATGATATCCTATTTATTAATGTGGTTATTTTATAATTTAATAACAATTATTTAACTATTATAACGATGTTTAATGTACCCTCGACGGAGGAAAAGTACTAGGTATGGGGTTTTCATCTCACTTTTTATTCCCGTGAGATTCATGTAATATTTTCCACTATTTCCATTTTTGGGGTATATAGACTGCCCATGATTTTATTCATTGTGTAATATACTTTAATTTATGGGTATTTAGAACTTTATTGTAAGATCATTTTACATTGGGTGTATGTTCCTAAAGTTACCAAATTTGTAAGAAAATTTCTAATTTCAATTTCCACTCATTGGGATTTACGCAAACTTCATTGATTATTTTACTCCAAGATTATGTGTAAAATCATTGTTTATTTATTTATATAGTAATTTACACTCCAATTTGTGTGTATATAATTTTTATACACATAATCACATAATTTATTAATTCTCAATTCATCGATATGAACATGATAAGAGTAATTTTAACTCGATTTATATTCCTTGAGTTAGACATCCATGTCATTGGAGTCGTTTTTACAAGACTATGTGTGAATGTCCTATGATTGATTTATAATGAATATACCATCATATTGGTTGTATTTATATTATTCACACATAATTTTGTCATTGATTTATCATTAACATAACGATACAATGATTATAATAGATTTCATCTCAATTTACTTTTCATTGAGACTTCTTCATTGATATGCACCAATTCACTTTTATATAGTCTACAGACCATACATTGACATATTATATCATGGATCCCTTTATTCTCATTATATTATAAAGTTATATTAAATAAATTATTTTTATTAAAGTGTCTCTCATTTGGTTAGGAACTCTAACTAAAATATCATTTTAAATGTTTCAATGATTTATTTTTCTAAATCATTCTCATTGTTGTCCATGTATTAAAAATAGATTTAAGAATTTATTTATATGGACTTGAGTGTTTTGAAAAAAAATCATTTCAAAAGTTTCAAAGTGGTTTTATACATTTTGATTAAAAAGTATATTTTAAACTACCTATTTGATAAATAGTACAAATTTTAAATGGTTCCAAGAAAAATCGGATATTTCTCTCGAATAGTTTTACTGATTATTTTTATCTATTTCAATATCGTTAATTGTATTTTATTCATGATTTTCATTGATTTATTATAATAAAATCTTACAAATTTTATTTAATTAGTTATGTTTGACTATGGATGTGTAATTTTTATACCATTCAAGGTTTATGGTTAAAGTATTAACATTTTATATGCTAGTTTTAATATGAATGATTATGTTATGTTTCAACCTTTTCGTGTGCGGAATGCATTGGACATAGTAAGTTATGGGTGGAGCCCTCTATTGATCCTCGATTCATTAGTAGGACTCATGAGACAAAATAGTATCATGGAATAAGGCCTTGAAAAAATTTTATTTTTATACTTGGCACGAGGCCTTGAATATGTTGTTATGATGTCTGACATTATGCATTCCATTATTATGAAATTAGCTGTTGATATTACATGTTATTATTCGACTAGTAGAATATCCATGTAAATTAGTAAATGTAATTATTCTATTCATATTTTCCATTCTATGCTGAAATTAATATTCACATGTATTGTGTTTTAGTCTTATAAATTTCCTTAAACTTTTATAAATATTTATGATAGTTTCTGCAATATTTTTATCTTACAGAGCATCTGAGCTCACCCCTTTCTTATGTTTTATTATTACTAGGATGTGAAAAAGTATATTATGACTGGCCTTCAGAAATAGGCTAAGTGATAAATAGTGTTCAAATGAGACACAATGTTGTTGTTGTTGAATTGATAATGTAACGTGAAACTTATGTATGTATCTAGTAATTCCAAGGATACAAAACTAATCGGTCTTTTGAGACTTGATCTATTGTGATCATGCCAATGATAAGTAATAATGCATCGACTCTGGGTAAATAGGGTTGGGGCATTACAGTTGGTATTAGAGGAAGTTTATTATAATCCTTGGAAGCTAGATTTAGAAAAAAATAGGACTATAAAACACAAACCTAAGATAGAATACGAGTAATAGTATATAATAACATCCAAAAAATTTGGTAATGTTAATATTATGTAGGTTTTCCAAGAAATACATCTGTGTCTGGATACAATCAGGTAGAGGAGGCTCTGGAATTGATTTATCTATGAGTGAAAACTCTAACAAGGAGTTTCAGGTTTGACCTGAGATATTCTGGTACACAACAATGGGCCTTGCTGCACTCTTGGTTACAACACTCCTGGGGGATATTCATAGGATAATTCACATTTTCATTAAAAGCAGATTTGATGGATTTTAATATAAGATGAGAATAAATAACCTTGGTTAATCCTAAGCTATTTTATATTAAAAATAAGGTGTCGTGATATTCTATAAATTATTTTAGGACTCACATTTTGCTTTCTTGTGTTAGTCAATGGCTGGATTCCAAGGGATTCATAGAAACATTTAACATGATGTACATGGTGGGAATGATGATGAAAATAGGAAACTAAATAGAATGTTGATGGGTGTAAAAGATATCGTGTAAATGTCGATGTAGGTTTCCAAAAATGTGATCAACAATATATAAATTAACTAACTTCCAAACTCAACAAAGAAGAGAAAAGAAAGATCAATTTCAATCTTGCCAGAAATGTGGAAGGAGACACCCAAGAAACTTTCTCAATAGAACGAAGAATTGAATTATGTATGGGAAAGAAAGATATAATGTAAATAATTTCTAAGTTGATATGAAGAGTACTATAGAACAAAATAAAAATGATCCTAAGAATCCAATTATAGTCATTTTCCAAATATTTAAGGGACATTGGAATTACCTGATTCAATGCAATGTTATATATTAAAACATATAGGTCAAGGAAGAACCTTTGTATAAATAAATGGATGGAGAAATGCTTAAAATAATTAATAATCATTTTTTATAGGATTACGTGGGAATATTATTCTCTTGTATGTGTAAAAATGTTGTTTTTTATGTTAAAATGCTATTTGAGGAAGAATTATCTTTTTTATTATGGATATAGTTACAAAAAAACCATTTGGGTTTATATGATCCTTGAACTTGAGACAATTATAGGTTATTAATTATTTGGATAAAAATGCAAGGAATGAGATAAAATTTGAGGTTAAATTATGTTATGGTAATTTTGGGTAATTTATCTCATTTTGGGAATGTTATAAAAAAAAATTTTTTGAAAAAGGGCAACACGTAGAGCCTATGTCAACCAGTCGCATCAGATAATGATGCGTGAATCAAACCCACAAACTAGATTGGGATTTGGATTTATCACCTACCACTAGACTATGTGAAGTCCCTATTTAGTGTGACTAATTATATTTAGCTAAATGATTTTATAGATCAATAATAAGTTAATTTGGGATCTTATGTTTTATCAAATGGATATCCTTAGTATAGGAAAATAATTTGGTGATTAAGTGACAAATGTTATTTTAGAAGACGTATGATCTGTTGGGAACACTATATGGATAAGGAAAATAGAATACAATGGAATGTAATTTGAGGATTAATGGTAGATTTTTTTTATTTTGGAAGAATTTGTGTTTTTATAGAGATTCCGGTTATTGATTGAAATGATTAACCTATCATAGAGAATATGTGATTTGGTTAATTAAAATTATGTATGAGACATTAAGAGTAGTTGATTTTATTTGGAGATAAGTGTTAAGATTTACTATGAAATACTATGTGATTAAATTATTCTGTGTTTTGGATTTCAATCTTTGTTTCTATTATATTGAACTCTTTTAAGGACAATTGATTATTTAATGGTATTTATTGACCTTTGTGTATTTTTTGTTCAATTTTGTAAATTAATATTAGTATTTCCTTCTATAAAGGATTATCCATTTTGGGGAACATCAAATATTATACTAACCATTTGGTTTTGGTTAATCTCTAAAGACAAGGAAAATATATATTTCATCCTTTGTGGATTATGTTATTCTTTAAAATTTAATCTAGCGCTTTAGGTGTGACCAAGTCATCTTGAATACTCATTATTTAGAGAAAACATTAGTTAGTGGTAGAAATTTATTAAAGGATGAAACACTTCTTAAAATTATTTATATTTATTTATTTTCATAGTCAATCTCATTAATAAATTCCTTAACTATATGAAATGGAACTTAAAACACAAAACGTTGTCTGTTTAATTTTCCTACTGGGAAACCGATGACCGTTTAATCCATCGTAAGTTTTTGATTTTCTTGTTATTAAATTTCTCCTGCTCATGTTTTCTATCACTCTCTATAACAAGATGACACTTTTTTTATCTTCCATATCCATTTTTTCCAACATGGAATCGTAGTATGGGTTATCTCAGGTGACCTTTTTTACTTCTCTTTCTTTTCAATATTTTAAGGTGAAGTGCCCAGATCAGTGTGAATCACTGAGAGGGGGAGGGGGTGAATCAGTGATCCCTTAAAACTTTTACTAATTGATTCTTAATCAATTAAACCTCTATGGCTGGTTAAAGCCTCGATCCACTCTTCTTGTATCTCTCAACCTTTCCCGGATAATGCAGTAATGAAAAGGCACAGGACACAAGGATTTACAAGGTTCGGCACCAAAGGCCTACATCCTTGCCATGCTCTCCCAGCATGGATTCTCCATTATAACCTGTTAAAATTACAATGGTCGATACAGAGTCCCACTGTATCTCTCCTGAGTCCCACAGGAGGGTCTTTATACTGTGTCCCACAGTGTTACCAGAGTCCCACTGGCCTGCTCCAGAATCCCACTGAAGACTTCTTCTCCCTGAGTCCCACAAGGTCTTCTCCTGGCTCCTCAAGTCGCACGAGTAGTTCTTCTCCTCTTTAAGGTCTTCAAGTAACTTCAGCAGCCTGGGATAAAGGCTGCTGGCCTTTCTCTTCTCTTCTGATCACTTGTGGTTGATCATGGCTTCTCGTCCAGCTCAGGCTTTATCTCCTTCTTCAGGATGACCTGGCTTCTCTCTTCAACTACTGAATGCTCAGACAACTGATATCTTTATCTTCGGTCTGGTCCAGTCTCACTCACTTCAACTTCATGCACTGAGTGCATGGCAGCTCTTCATCCTCATGCACTGATAGCAAGGCCTTCTCAATTCTTCAAGAACTTCAAGTCTTGGACAACTCAGATGCACACAAGCTGATATGAACTTTTTCACGTGTGCATGTGCATGCATGCATGCATGCACTCCTCCTTTCATCTTCTTGGTGTAGTAGACCCACAAAGGGTGTAGTATCTTTAAGCACACACCTTCACTGAACTTCACACACTTTATCCAATTTGTTTACACACTTTTGAGTGTGTTTTACTTTGGTGTGAGTTGTCTTCTTCTTCTTCTTCTAATGTGTATACACTCTTAGTGCACACACTAGGTTCGGCCAACTTCTCTTTGTTGTTTTGCACACACAACTTTGTTCATTGATTTGCACACACACAATGAGTGTATATTTGGCCTTCACTTCCTCTTGCACACACACAAAGTATTCTTTGTTCTCCAAGTGTGCACAACCTCTTTGCACAAACTTAGGCTTCGGCCTCCTTGTTTTGTTTGCACACACACTTCCTTTGTTCAATTAGCAAACACAAGGCTTGGCCTTCCTCTTCCTCTTGCACACACAACTTGGATTTAGTTGTGGTCTTCCTCTCCTCCTTGCATACACACGGCTAGGGTGTAGTCTTTATTAAGCACACACACACAAGGTGTGTAATTCATACTACCCGAACCTCCTTCCAATGTGAAGGGCGCGCAAGGGGTGCGGCCACTTCCACTTCTTCTTCAAAGAGCACAAGGTATGAGCCGCGACCTCTCTTCTTCTTCAAAGCGCAAGGCACACTTGGTTCACAAGGCAGCGTGCAAGTGCTCAAGACCTCTAGGGTGCGCAAGCCTCGGGTGTAAAGCACCGTGGGCGCGCAAGTGCTACCGCGCAGGGGGCACGGTGCACAAGGGGGTGTGCAAGGTTATACCGCGCAGCCCACATTTTCTTCTTGTCACGCAAAGGAGTTGCGCGCAAGGGACTCTTTCGGGCCTCGGGTGGCACCGAGAACTTCAGCCGCACAAATAGATTGCACGGGGCTTCAAACCTTCGCGAGGCAGAGAGATGCGCTCACGGGACAACAGATTTTCAACAGAGTTTCAGCAAGAAACCTCGAGCCTCGGCCTCTCTTTTTATAGGCGAGGAGAGCCTCGGTTCATCCGCGTGGGATATAAATTCAAACTCCTGAATATCTCGGGTTTTCAAGATTTCCAAAATCTTGTTTCTCCTCTGTTTTACGCGGCTTAACTCATTTTAATTTACTCTTTCATTCCTCCTCGTGCATGCAATTTAGAACGCATGCACGGCCTCTGTTTTGGCCATCCCATGCAAAACACGAATTCTTCAACGCCTCGCACCTTCGGTTTGCTTCGGCTTACCTCGAAATCTCCCCTCGTTGCATGCATGCATATTTTTATGCATGTACGTGTTCGGTGTGGAGAGACGATCTCAGTGGAGCCTTCGGCTTCGACAATGGTGGCCGGATACTCAAAATCCATCCTCGGGAGGCCTCTGGTTCGAACGGAGGCTGCGGGAATGCTCGGGGAGGCCTCAGCATGGCTCGAGGTTGAGGACGAATGCTAGGCCGTTGGATGCGGCATTTGAAATACATCGGACGGCCGTGATCTGGAGATCTCGCGCGGGATGCGATGAGCGGCGGAGATCTGGCGCGCGATCAATCGTGCGGCCAGGATGTCTTCCGCGGGAAAATCCCGCGTCCCACATCGAAACGAAGCCCGGTTTATCTGCGGCTTATTACCCTGGCGCTGCCGCCATATGCTCAGTTGAACTCCTCCCTCCACAGTGCCGCCCCGCACCGTGTTCTCTTAGCGGGCACGCTCTGCGCCCACTCCTGCTCCCTGCGGGCGCGCTCCTAGCGCCCACTATGCATCCTGACACTCGCGGGTGCGCTCATGCGCCCCTGTCGCGCTCCTCCGGGCGTGCCCCAGGCGCCCATGCGGTGTCTTGGGTGTGCGCCCTGCCGCCCTGGCTCGCCCCACGGGTTCCCCCGGGCGTGGTGCCCTAGTGCCCATTCCTTGGGGTTGAACCCTCAAGGTGCCTTGGCTGGCCAATTTTTTGGCTAAGGCAAAGAATAATACTTTGTCAAATACAAAGTTCTTCCATAAGTTAAAGCCAAATGACACATTCCAAGCCATCTTCTTCATAATTCTTCTTCTTCTTAGGAATTACCCATCTCCTCCTCATGTTCTTAATAACTTTTCAACATTTCACAACTTAGGAGGGAATTCCGAAGGTTTTTCATCTTCAACCGAGCTCCTGAATCAAATATTTCTTCAATAATCTTCATTGATCTAATCAGAGATCAATTGGAACATCTTCTGATTCACATGCACTAAGTGATAATGCATGGACTTCATTAAACCACTTCATCCACTTAGAAGTAGTGAATGTATCATATTGCTTCTTCAACTCCTCATGCATTGTCACAACAATTCATGGTCTTCTAATCATGTTGTGACATTGTATCCAGTTGATACAAGTTCTTTGAACTTAAAGATCAGCTCCACAATCGTCTGATGTTACTAGAGAATGTTTCAACCACATCTCCTATGCCACTTAGTGAATCTCCTAAGTGACATGCCTCTTAGTACCATGGCCATTCTCCTTCACCACCAACACCATCACAACCTTTGTCATTCACATCTTGAAATTCCCTGACTTCCATTCATTCCAAGACAACTTCATGTCTCATTGACAACAAATGCAACACAGTGCACTTCATAAGGGATAGTTTTATTGACTCTTTTTCTAATTTGGTACTTTCAATGAAGCTCCCAAGACAAATTTGAAAATTATGAGGATGCAATTTACAAAATGGGGGACGAATGTAACACCTCATGATTTCATAGTAATTTATTTTCTTTAAAGTAATTCAATAGCTTGTGCTACATGCAACACCGAGTTCGAGCGCGCAACGACATACCAAACTAACCGTTCAAAAGGCGGTTATGAATAGTATAAAATGCATTTATAATTATATATTCTCCATATAATTTTAACATCCATATAATTTTTTTATTAGACATAATATAATAGTAAATTGTATTTTTTAGATAAAAGAAGTATTTTTCAGAAATGTAATTTTACCACCTTTTAATGTTGATCCCTCTTTAAAATCCAATATTTGACTTTTTTATATATTCAATTTTACTAAATAAACTTCATTAAAATTGTGAAATAAGCAATTAGTTTGGATAAATTTTCAGTGCTTTTCTGATAACATTCATATTTTGATGAATAGTGATAAATACAAAATTTTAATTAAAAACATCCATTTTAATCAAAATAAATTATAGTGTAAATTATATATTTGATCTTTTTGGGGTATAATTAGATTATATTTTTATCATTTAATCTATTGTTAGTCATTTGAAATAATTTTACATTTTAATTTGACATAAACACATATCATTCTTTTGATAGTTATTATTTCTCAAAAACCTTTTTTCTAGGTTTGACAATGGAATTTTTTTTTAAATTAATTAATTAAACTTCTTATGATTTCAATTTCACGAAATAGACATCATTTTTTTAATTCGAAATATCAAAATAATCATATAGTGAATTTTTGGAATTGTTCTAAAAACATTCCGTTTTTTATGAAGAGTGAAAAACATTGTGTTATCATTTCAAACTGACTTTTTATTTAAATAATTTTTTATTTTATTTAAATTTATTTTATGTCAAAATAGATACACAATACCTATATAAGTTCATTGTATAAAATTTTGTTGAAATTTTTACCATCCTTTACCCACCTTCTAGGCACATTTTTAAATTTTCATAACATGTAATTTTACCACCTCTATTAATTGAATTTAAAAATTCAAATAGACACTATCTACATCAGTAAAAAATGTAGTACAATAAGATCAAAATAAATTTTAGTGAATGGTAACTTTTGAATTTTATTTACCACGGTTAATAGAAAATAGGGTAATTAATGGTACAAATGACATTAAAATTACCCTAAAACATGCCCTATTTCTATTATATATGTTTGTTTTGACCAAAATAAACCTTATAAATAAAAATTTATTCTTTTTATCCACTTGGACTAGATTAGAAAATTTATTATTATTTTACTTAAAGAATAGTTAATAGTCTAAAATTCAAAGTAGAACAACTAATCCATTTTTAATATAGGGTTATATATAATATAAAATCGACTATAAATATTCATTAGAAAGATAAAAAGATTTCCTACATCATGATATTGTATTTAAATTTTTTTTACATTAAATAATTTAATTTATTTATGACACAATGTTGATTCAATAATTATCTAATTAATTAAAGATTAAAATAATTGACATTATAAATATTAAAATAATTCATAAATTGACAATTTTGATGCATTACAAGAAATTTCTATGTTAATATGTCAAGCTATATTTGATTTAATAAAAATGTTTCTAAGTAATCAAGTTGATATGACTTTAACAAAAACTAAATACTAAATTTGGTCAAAATTGAAAGAATTTTCTTTAAAAAAAATATTATTGTATTAAATTATATAATAGTCCAAAAAACTAAGGTTTTACCATATGGATTATATAATGATATATATGTTATTAATGAACCACTTTTGGTGCTCTATGTAGTTTATATTATGTTTATTAACCATATAATATAAAAATACAAGGAGACAAGGTAAATGTCAAACTATTTAAATAATAGTTAAATCTAAGAGATAAGGTTAATATAGTGACCTAAACCTATATAAAATCTATTTTATAATATTTTTTGACCCATTTCCAACTTATCCTAAAAATAATTTTATTTTGAGACATCATAAATTGAAAATAAATTTATAATAGAATAATATTTCAAACTTTCCTAAACTGATCCTCACCTCTCTTATAAAAAGGAAATTTCCCCATCTCTTAATTTCACACATCCAAAGCCATTTAGCTCAGAAAACCCCTACCCAATAATCCTCGCAACTATCCTAGAGTTTTCCTAGTGGCCTTTATTTGATCATAAATCCAATCTATGGATCCCTTTTGATCAACTAAAAAGGAAAAACTAGACGATGAGGTAATAATTTTTTCACCCCTTTCAATGTTATCATCTTCTTACACTTACTCTTTCTTTTTGTTTCCATACCAAAATAATAATTACAGTAACTTATGCATATTTTTATGTTATTATAAATATGGTACAATCATGTAAATTATTATATCCATCCTATTAATAATAAAGTCACCATACGTGTGTATGTACAGCTTACCGTCTCGATGATGTTGTGTAGTTGTTATTCAAAACATCATTATATGTATGGGTATAATAATGATTTATATTTGATGAAAATAATAAATATAACATGTTAATTATTCTTTATATATGATATAATATCCAATTATATTCTATTTCACGTTCAATTGAATGATATTGTCGCTCGTGCATACGTACGGATTACACTCTACACGAACGTGATGAGATTCACTCCCCATCATAACCATTAAAGAATAATTTTAATTTTGGGATTATAAATAATATTTAAGAAATTAATATAATTCTGTATATGAATCAAATACATACTATCCAACACAAACTTGACTTACATAACAAACCATATAAAGGAAAACGAATTAGTTAACACCCGAAACAATAATACTACTAGAATATTATTAAAAAAACTATATTAAAAGAGCATATATTATATCATATTTTTGTATTTTTTTCTTTTATAATTTAATAAAAATTTATTTTGCTATAATACAGGATGTTAAATTACCATCGACTAAGGAAAAGTACAAGGTAAGGGGTTTTCATCTCACTTTATATTCCAATGAGATTCATTCTATATTTACCACTATTTCCTTTTGTGTGGTGTATGTACTTACCATGATTTTATTCTTTGTGTAGTATAATTTAATTTATAGGTATTTACAACATTATTGTATGATACTTCTTTAATGGGGTGTATGATTCAAATGATACCAAGTTAGTAAGGGAATTTATAATTTTGATTTCAACTTATTGGGATTTACACCAACATCATTGATTATTTTACTCCATGATTTTGTGTGAAATCACTATTTATTTATTTATGTAGTAATTTACACTCCCCTTTTATGTATATACATTTTATATACAAAATAACTCTATTAATATATTATAATGTCATTGATATGAACCTGATAAGAGTAATCTAAATTCAATTTCCATTCATTGAGTTAAACATCCAAGTCATTGGTGTTGTTTTTACAAGACTATGTGTGATTGTCCTTTGATTGATTTACACTGAATATCCCATAATATTTAGTTTATTTATATATTTCACACATAATTATTTCATTTTTTTATCTTCAACCTAATGATACAGTCTTTATAATTGATTTCATCTCAATTTACATTACATTGAGACTTCTTTGCTTATATGTGCCAATTCACTTTTATATGGTGTGCTACTGTACTTTGACATAGACTATCACGAATCCCTTTATTATAATAATATTATATTGTTTTTATTATCACAATTATTTTTATTCAATCATCTCTCCTTTGGTAAGAAACTCTAACTAAAATATCGTTTCAAATGTTTTAAAGATTTATTCTTCTAAATCATTCTCATTAATATCCATGTTTCAAAAATGGTTTAAAGATTTATTTATATGGAAATTAATGTTTTAAAATTAAAATTAATTTTAAAATTTTCAATGTGGTATGTGAAACTTTAATTCAGAAATCTATTTTCAATGAATTCTGTGAAAAATAGTGCAATATTTAAAAGTCTTCAAGAAAAAGGGGATATTTCTCTCAAAAAGTTTTACTGGTTATTTTCATTTATGTTAATATCGTTCATTGTATTTTATTCTCTATTGAGGTTGATTTATTATAACACAATATTCCATATAGTATTTCATTAGTTATGTTTGATAGTGGATGTGTAATTTTTATATCATTCGTGGTTTATGGTTAAAGAATTAACATTTGGTATACCAGTTTAAAATGTATGATAATGTTATGTTTCATCCTTATCATATGAGGAATGCATTGGACATAGTAAGTGATGGGTGGATCTATCTATAGATCCTCCATACATTATTAGGTCTCATTAGAAAAACTAGTGTCTTGGCACAAGGCCTTAAAAATTTTATTTGAAGTCTTGGCATGAGGCCTTAACGATGTGATCATGATGTCCAAAATTATGCATTCCATCATTATGAAATATTCTATTGATATTAAATGTTATTGTTCCACTATTAGAATATTCATGTGAATTTGAAAATGTAAATATTTTATTTATATTTTATATATTATGTTGATGTTTATATTTAAATGTCTTGGGTTTTAGTCTTATAGGTTGCCTTAAAAATTTATGATTATTTATGATCGTTTCTGCTATATTGTTATCCTTACTGAATATTTGAGATAACCCCATTGTTATGTTTTCTTTTTCGCCAGATGTGAACAAGTATATTATGACAGACATATAGGAATAGACTTAGGTATATAAGAGTTTTCATATGAGACATAATGTTTTTGTTTTTCATTTGATAATATAATGTAAAACATATGTATATATCTAGTACTTCCATGGCTAATAAACTAATCGGTATTTTGAGACGTGATCTATTGTGATCATGATAATGATATATAATAATACACTGACTTTGGGTAACTATTTCTAGGGCGTTACAAATTACCGTAGATCCATATGGATATCACATATTCCTCCCTATGAAAATCCATTCTTAATTTAAAAATTAAAATTTGATATTAATCACAAGTATATATGTCTAGATTAATTATATAAAATTCCCAATATAGTAAAATCCATAATAAATAAAAATAATCTCATGTTTACCCAATAACATTTCAATCCCATGGTTTTCTATAATACTGATCATATGTTCCAAAAATTTAATATTCTTTTTATGATAATTAACAATAATTTCATCAAAATAAAATATCAACTTATTCATAATAGTGATCAAAAAATTTAATTTTATGTCCAATAATAATAAATTAATTCTTTAGATAATGATCTTTTAACTATAATATTTATAAAACATTAGGTTTATGTATGGAAATATTATTAATTAAATCTCAATAAATGTTAATGAGGAACTCCCATCACATAAAAAATGAAACGAGTATTAATGAATTAAAATGTAGGTTTAACAATAGACATATTAATCCTTGATCATACTAAACAAATTAAATTAATAATATTTTAATCATTTAAGTATATAATTCTATCTAAAATATTAATTTACTACCAACTATAACTCCATTTAGATTAAACAGACAATAATTACATGGTTTATTAAATGGGGTCGACACTATTATAATATACGGATATTTTTTGTTTCATGTTTTGAAAATTATGAAAAAATATTTCATATCGATCCATTTTTAATCAAGGTGGAAACTTCCACACAAAAAAAAATTTCCATGAAAATTGGATTCTTAAATTTAAAATCATGTTTCTTTAAGGAAACATTTTTATTCAATAAATTCATGTCCTCACTATCCATCAAACAGTTTTAACACATCCTTATAACCTTTGAAAAATATTTAAAAACATGATATGAGAAAAAAGAGCTCATTTATGGATATATTAATAATGTAAAACTCTTTATTCCTTTAATAAATTCATGATACCCATAAAAAATTTATCATTTTTATGAAAAACCTTATGCTCAAAATAAAATTTACTCACACATGAAATCAAATTTAATTACCAATGTTTTTCACAAATCATTTCATAAGACAATATAATTGAAAAAAATACTCATGAAAACTACATAGTAAAACATGAGAACTAATGAAAGAAACCTTTCACATTTAGAATTTCATTAATATTCCTTCAGTTATGATTTAATTTTATAACATTTGGAAATTAAATTGATTTATTTGAATCCCATTTAATTAACTAAAATACAATAAAGATATCATAAGAAATTATTCTTATTATCTCACATACAATAGAAGAAACTAAATGTATAATTGAAATATATTTTGGGAGTAACCAATCACTAGAAATATCGTTCACTTTATGTTATTAATTTTATATCTATATTGGGCTCACTCATCATCAAAACTATTTCAGGATCACCAATCAGCCATATAAAATGTCTTGGAAAATTTCCATGAATTAAAAACATATATCATACACCTTAACTATAAAAATAATTTAATATAAAATGTAATTCCATTAGAAAAATATATTTTATTTATCTCTAAAATAAGAATACATTTATGTTTCCATTAAAAATATTCTTAAAAACCATTAATATTGAGAAAAATATTTTTAATAAAAAATTATGTAAAATTATAATAAAAGATTAATAAAAAATAATATTCATGATGGTGGAGGTCAATACCCCCTATCCATAAGGTGTACCCTCCAAGGTTGGAAATGTGGGGAGGGAGATAGTGACCCACGATTCTCACCTCCAATAGGCCCCGATTTGTTAACTAGCACTGAGGGTATAATAAACACACAATTGGGAGGAATTAACCTCTAAGAGAACACATGCCAAAGAGAGAGATAAGATAAAAACCAAAAAACTCCAACACAGAGTAAAATATAAAATAAAACCCAAGTACACATATGTAATTTCATACAAGAACTACTACAACAGAAATGGAAAACTGAAAGTTCCAAAAGAAAGTAAAAACTATTGGGACCACAAAGCCCAAATAGCTCTTGTAACCCCGAGCTATTTGTAAACATCCTGATCTCCATCCTACTCTATGTGACATAAAAATAGTTTTCATATATGTAGGGTGAGTATAATAGTATACTGAATTGGATCCTCCCCATATCACCTCATGAAAAACTACATAAAGCAATCTAAATCATAGTGAAACAACAAGTGAAACTAACTCCTCACCTAAACAAGAATAAAAAGTTCCCAGCCTCACCATGGAAAATCTCACCAATTATTCCATTAAACAGTATATAATATAATAAATATTATCAAGGTTTCCCTAATATCACTTCCCCACTAGTTTTTTCTCTTTTTTCATAACGTCTCACATCCTAAGAATATCTCTCCAAAAGGCATGCCCTCAGACACCTAGGTGAAGTAGCCCACCATCCACCCCAAGAAACACAACCACAACGTCCATGTAACCAAAGTAGCTAAGTAGTTTCCAGAGGACACCATAGCTCTCATAATGTGTTTCACACGTCTGGAATTATACCTCAATCCATTATAGCCCATACACCTTGTATGGATACCCAATCCATAACAACATAAACACATTACACCTATAGTAGTCTATAGGTAACTATATATAGAATATATGTGTGTGAATAACCAAAATCCATTAGAGCCCTTTACACACATATGTGGGGAAAACTAACTAATCTACTTACCAGCACAAGTAACTACCAAGAGAAGATAGAGGGGCTAAATGGGGTAGTCAGTTATCTATCCTTCCACTAGAATGTTGGGGAAAACACCCTCCAAGGGCTCATAATCCATAGGGTGTTAGTTTCCCAAACTAATAGAGTATAGTAGCATATAAAAACACAAAAAGTATAGAATATACTATATCTCACAACCACACTATGGGAATAACCTATTCATAGACTCAACTATAGCTAACATCTCTCTAAATTCATCATGCTACTCTTAATAATAGGTATCCTATAAGCACACAACCATTTGAAGAGAAACATTACTGTATTTATCCCATCTTATCAATTTCACATTATGATAAATAATTCTTTAACCATTAATTAACTATTATTAATTCAACATTATATTTCATTAGCATGAAATCTGAAGTCCCATATTCCTTTAAATTATAATGTCAATATTACATCCTAGAATGCACCATCCCCATGGGTTAACATCATATTTTCAGTCATTTATAAATAGCATTATCATATTCCCATATTCAAGGGAATTTTATAAAAAAATATTAAGCTAAAAATCACAAAGGGGATCAACATGGTGAGTGGGTGAACTACTAGTCGATTCTTTTCCTCCTATAGAAATAGTGAAGACCCATCCATCCTCAAGAAGCTAAACATGAAAAGAACTAGGCATACCCCATTCCTCTCTATTGCTTTTTAAAAGTTGGGTAAGAAAGAGAAACTACCTTGAGTAGTGGGGAAATTAAATCAGATAAAAAACCAACAAGATTCATCAAGCTTCAAATCATTCATATCAAACATGTTTGATTATATCTTTTGTCCTCTCCGACACCGACATGTGTAAATCGATTCATCTTGCCACTCTAGGCGTTAATTTCTAACACAACCACTGGTCTTCCCTTCCCCCACATCTCACAACATTCATCCAGGCTCATAACACATCACAAGTAGTAGGAAATAACAGTGAAATTGGGCTCATGGCCCTAAACAAGACATTCTGCCTTCACACGCGACGAGCTCTCATGGCTCCAAAGCAAAAGGAACTCAGTCTTACAAGAAATCGGGTAACTCAGAACCCCACAAGGAATTAAATTTAATCAATAAACTACATATTTAATTATCCAATTCATTGTTAGTAGGTTATAACAAATGGAAACCTAAATATCAAGATATCATAGCTATCAAAAATTAATTAAACATGCTTACTCCATCAATTTGATTATCATCAATTTATAACCGCAAAAAAGTAGGTTCATTTTTATGCCTATTTATCTTCGAAAAATAATTTCAATTAATCCCAATTTATGTTATTTACCAATTTCTATAAATACTGACATTCTAAAAAGACATGAATTTATATCACACTATCTATGAAAACAAAAGGAAATAACTTATGATTGATACTAATTCATTTACTCGGTTCAAATAATTATTTTGTCAATTCCATTGTGATCTAGTGTGATAAATCATGGTAACTCAATGATTTCACTTAAAATAATAGAGAATCCACTAATCCTATAGCTCAAAAGGATCTTGACATTCTTTATATGATAATGATTCATGCAATGGATCTTGATCACCTCCCACTGTGATGACCTCATCCAGTTGAGGACGTCGCGACACAACTGTACCATCCAATGACCAAGTAAAATATATTAGAAACATAGAGATCACTTGCCATAACATTTCATGGAGAAATATGAGAGGAAAGATCAAAGAAAACACAAGATATAAGTTTCATCATACCTTCTTATCGATGATTGATTGACACTTGTTGCATGCACCAAAACAGGGGGTGCACATGTAGTAGGAATAAACATCAAGGGGAAAAGATCCAACAATTAAGGTTAGATCAAAAAAATCCTACAAAAAGAATGAATGTTTCGAGCATCTTGGACTAGGTAATAATAAGATATAACAATGGTGGAATATATCTTGTCCCTTTAATAGATATAACCAAGCAGCGATTTAAGATATGCTAGATTTTCCATTAAGATCAGATATATCGAAGATCATGAGTTTTGACCAAGTAAAGGATTCCCAACCATTAAAAAAATTAAGATAGGAGTTATGGGATTTGAATAGGCCTTAAATCCCTTAAAAGGATTTGAATTCATTTTATGTAAAATGAAACATCAAATATATGAAATTGTAGGAATCTGGGAAAAGAAAAAAAATTGGAAAAGGAAAATGAATCACCATTCTGGAAACACTGTTCGTGACACCGTTAGAAGTCTCACCCGTAAAAACATTCCATTTTTTGACTCACTAGTTCAAACTCACCATTTATGACTCACTGTTTACGAATCACCATTTCTGACTCGTCGTTTCTGACTCACCATTTCTGACTCATTATGTATTACTCACCATTTCTGACTCACCGTTTCTGACTCACCATTTCTAACTCACCGTTTCTCACTCATCGTTTCTGTCTCACCATCGAAATTGTTCACAAAACAGAAAACACTATACAAAATACTTGAATTTTGGAAAATATTTTGTGACAAGTCACCTTGACCACCCAGAACAACTCAGACACAAGATTTTATCAAAGGAATATACAAGAGGGGTCCGGGCCATTAAATTAGATACCATTCAATCATTCTTGTCATCGATAATTAAAAAACAACTTAAATGAAAACTGAAAAGGGGTATGAAACACAACTCATTGAGGTACCTCTCAAAATAGATAAATCCACCAAAGAAAAAAAAGAAATGAATCTCATACAAATGAAAGGTCTCCGATAAAAAAATGAACATAATTACATGAAAAGAGTTAAACATTAAACAACTCGGGGTATTGAGCACGCATCTGCGAATCACCTTCTCATGGATGCACCTCTATGACACAGTGTCACAACAATACATGAACTAAAGTGATAGAAATCCCACACAATACCTTCTCATTGCGATCTTGGATCTCCACATGATGCTCCTTGGAGGTCATGTTATATTCAATGTCTATCTCCCCCCAATCGATGTCGTGTGAGTCGTCAGGAAGATAATGACAACGCTGTGACACAAGAAAAACATCTAGTATCGGGCTCATCTTCAAGGTAAGGTCTACCAAATATTCCAAGCCTCCAACACGAGCCAACACGTCAAAAGGCACAATGATCCAGGGATAAATATTACTCCCACAACACAACCTTTACTTCCCACTACAGGGAGTCAACTTCAGAAACACTTGATCCCCTACATCAAACACTAAAGTCATACTCCTTTGACTGGATTATGAGTTATGATGATCTTGTGTTTTATTCATTCTCACACAAATCATTTGAACCATCTATGTCATGTTATGTACAAGTTCCTAGTTGAGAATCACTAACTCTCCAACCCCGGTCCAGAATAATTAAGAACAGAAAGGTCATCCATACAATACTTCCAACGGCTCCATACAGATGGTTGATTGAAACCTAATGTTGTAATTGAAATCTACCAATGGTAAGTGCCTCATCCACAAACCTTAAAAATCCATGACACAAGAGCTCAAATTTTCTTCAAGAGTGTTGATGGTCTGCTCTATCTGACTATCCATCTGTTGATGAAAAGCAGAGTTAAATAATAACAGAAAAACTGAAATCATGTTGGAGATCTCTCGACACCCTAGAGGAAAAAAAATATTATGATAAAAAAAATTATCATCCTCTAGACAGAATGGAGTCTCACAACATCCTCCAGATACTACCTCGATAAATCCTCAAATAAGCTTGATTATTTAATTGATATGACGTTGGCTGGTTTCATCAAATGATACACTACCACCCATATAGAGTCTTGGCTTCCATGAGCTTGAGGAAAACCAGTAAAAAATTCTATTGAGATGTCTTTACACTTCCACTGAGGAATATCTAACAACTAGAGAAACCCACCGGGGACACAGTGCTCATCCATCACCTTCTAGAAGACCAAATATAGAGACAAAAACATTGAAACTGCTCGCTTCATCCCAAGCCACTAAAACTGACTCATCAATGCTTCATAAATCATTCTCACACCATGATGTGCTACTAAAAGAAAACTATGGAACCCTTCTTGAATTTTATCAGGCACCATCAATGGAAAAAATCCTACCCTGATATAACGCTCAGTTTTGTTCATCCTCATACTAACCATTAGGGGCCTCTCCAAAAGCAACTCATTATCTCCAGAAATCAACCTCTAGGTCTCCCAAATGGGAATCTTCCTCCTATTTCCCAAGAGATGAATGAATAGTTATCTAAAAAATACAACGTATACCCCCGACTTCCCCAATATCAAGATGTAATGCTTAATTTTCGTCCATCACTCTCCAGGAATCACCAGATTCATGCACTACATCAAAACATGAATTCCTACTCAGTGCATCCACTGCAAAATTCCCCATTCTATATGTATATGATATTTCAAATACATATTACTCTAAGAAATTCATCGATTGATTCTACCACAACATTTAGTAATGCTAGTAGAAAACAAAACATAGGCTATAATGATCACTAAAAACCTAAAATCACTCACCAATGATGTAATGTTTCCAAAAAATCTGATAAAAAACCACAGAAACAATCTTCAAATCATGGGTGGAGTAGTTACATTCATGAGGATAAAGATTTCAAGACCCATAAAAACAACTATTCACTAATGCATCAGAACATAGCCAAACCCTAGATGTGATGAATCACAGAAAACATCCAACTAAAATCCCACTACAGGAATACAAAGAACTGGAGCACTTTTCAACTTCTTTATCAGATACTCAAAAGCATCCAGACACTGATCAGTCCACATGAATTCCTAATCCTTCCTTATCAATGTAGTTATAGGATTGAAATCCCATGATAAATTAAATACAACCCTCATGTAATAGCATGCAAGAAAATAGAAATATCGCACCTCTTCCACTATATTGGGGGATTACCAAGACACAACTTATTATATCTTTAGTGGATCCACATCTACACCCTATTGGGATAGCACTTTCCCCAATAATAAAACTTCTAGATCCCAAAACTCACACTTCATGAACCCCCCAAACAACTTTTGTTGATGAAAAACTCTCAAAATAGCGTTCATATGCTCTCCATGATCCTCCGTGGATACAGATAATACAATTATTTCATCGATTAAAACCTCTAAACACATATCTAGGAAATCAAAAAACACATCATTCATAAACCCCATGAACATAGAAGGATCATTTGTCACACCGAACGACATTACAATGAACATGTAATGCCCATGACGATAACAGAATGTCATCTTCAAGATATCCTCATCCTTCACAAGAATATGACGATATCTTTACCATAAGTCGATCATAGATAAATAATTTTTATCCTTCATTTGATCGAATAAATAATCAATCCTTGGAATGGGGATAACAATTCATCATTGTCTCCTTGTTCAAGCGATGATAATCGAAACAAAACTGCAAACTTCCGTCAGCCTTCTTCATGAAAAAAACTGATGCACCCCAAGGTGGAATACTCATCCAAACAAAAATTCACTATGATAGACTATTTATTTTATTCTTAGATCTCCTAACTCATAAGGGGAAATTCAATATGGATACATAGAGATAGGATACACTCATAGGTGTCACTTGATCCCAAAATTGCTCTCTCTTGAAGGGGGTATTTCTAAAACCTCTTCTAGAAAGATATCACAGAAATATTCTACGACCCTAAGAAATACCAACTATTGACCCTCTGAATAACATAGAATTAAATCATCCATAATTTATGATAGGGAAGAAACATGCCTATATCCCATCTGAGGGTCTCTCTCTCTCCAACAAACATTATTGTCTCTACATTAGCATCGAAGAACACCACCTACCTCCTTATGAAATCCAAGATATCTTACAACAAATACAACTAATAAATTCCAAGGATGACATCATAGTGTTGTATATGTAATCATAGGAAATCTCCCCAAGTGCAATGTTTATCCAGCACTAGCTCATGATGTCTACATACTTCAAAGAATTCATCTCGACCTCTAAATGGTGTGGTCAATGCTAAGGGAATTGTAATCTTCTATACCTCCACTCTAAAATCTAGGAAAATGGAAGGTTATATGAAGGAGTGTGTGGATCCTGATTCAACAAGGCATACACCCATGTAAAAAACAAGAATAGGGTATATCGTATGATATCTAGATCGCCTGGCACTAGAAATGCAAATGCATGAAGTTGACAATAACATCCTCTATGGCCAATCTGACCCTAATGATGACCACCACCATTGTCGTGCTTTTCTCTCTAAGTAAGGGGAGTTTCACAGGGCTATCATATGCGTACACCATCTTCTCTCTATTGATCCAAAGCTGTTTCCAACTACTTCTACTCTATAGGATGGAACTACAAAAACAGAGGGACCTGTAGTAGAAAACATTGTGCACGCTGACCACTCTGGATGTTCGGGCACACTCTCTAATGATGACCTCGACCTCCATAAGAAAAACAACTCTCTAATCCCTATTCATAGGCCTAAGAGACACCACCCCCTATGAAATGAGATGTTGAGGGATGGGACCTACCCCTGACTAAATAGAAACTCTTCTTACCTAAAAACTAGGAACCCTAGTCCAGAGTTATACTTCCTGATGAATCTTGAGGACTCCCCTATCGTGACGATATTATTATTTCTAACATTCTCTTGATGACCTCTACCCTTGCCAGCTCATCAAGATATGTCTTCTTCATAAACGGGGTGACCTAGCACAGAATATCAGAATAAAATGCCTCCTCAAAATGTTTCACCCTAGCCTCCTCTTATAGAAAGAAGTCCAATGAATATTTTGAAAGGTTCCTAAAATTGATTCCAAACTCTCGCATATAGGAGATCACCTATAGAAGGGTTCGAAACTCCTAAAAATTGGATGCCTTAATGGTTGAAGAAAGATACTCGACTATGAACTTGTCTCAAAACTCCTCCCAGAAGATTTTTGACTCCTCGTGATCCAGGAAGAACATGAGCCACCACTTCCTCACTACACCATGCAACATCATCCTATCCAAAGACACTCAATGTTCTTTCTGATCACTAATCGAGTTAAAGTCTATCTCAACCTCCTCCAACCAGTCATCTATGATTACATCTGAAATGAATTTTTAAGACATATATAGCCTCTGGAGCAGAAACTCTTGGAGTGTCCAACCCCAAGTGTCATCATCGTCAACCTATACCCTACAGTGATCTTATGGTTCATCCTACAAGACATCTCCGTCGAAAAATTAATGATGACGTCGACGAGGTTCCATACTTAAAAAATAAAAATTTGTTAGATCTATAAAACCTGGAATATGGAAGAATGAAAATTAATTAATTAATTGTTTTCTTTTATTCATTTTTGGTTACCCTACCCCATGTTCTACCAATTCTAACATATGAATAGAGAATAATGATGTGTGATCTTTTCATTGGTCTTTACCCTATAACTAGTATCACCTCATTTAGTGGTCACTATAAACATAATGGTTCATTATCGGATCACACAGGGACTTAAACACCTATGTCTTTAATGGTCTCCAGTGTTTACATCACTAGATAAACTTAACTGACAAAGTTTCCGGACCAACCCATGAAACCTCGCATGTGCCTAACACCAAGCTACATCATATTCCTCAATGTCACCCTCTGATACCACTTTTTCATGACCCCATTCCTAAAATGTGTACCCCTCCTGGGTAGGAAATGTGAGAAGGGAGATAGTGACACCCAAAGTCCCACCTCTAGTAGGCTCCAGGATGGAAACTTGAACTAAGGGTATAGTAAACAGACAAATGGAAGGTATTACCCTCAAAGAGAACATGTGAAAAAGATAGAGATAATACAAACTCCAACCAAATCTAACTCAGATTGAAATATAAAAGAAAACCCCAGTACACATATTTAACTTCATGAAAGAACTTCTACAACTGAAACAGAAAAATAAAAGTTCCAAAATAATGTAAAAAACAATAGCGACCATAAAGCCCGAACAGCTCTGGTAACCCCATGATAGTAGTAAACAGCCTGGTCTCCAACCTGCTGCATGTGGCCTAAAAAAGAGTTTTGATATATGTAGGGTTATTATAATAGTATTCTTAGTAGGAACCTAATTAGATCCTCTCATGTGAATGTTAAGAAATCATGATAAATAAAAGTGAACCAACAAGTGAAACTAACTATTCACCTAAAAAAGTATACTAAGTTCCCAGCCTCATCATGGCTACTCTCATCAAGTATCACATACAAGAGTATATAATATAATAAATAATATCAAGGGTACCAATCTATAACTTCCCCATAGGTTTTCTGTTTTCCCCTACAATGCACGCCCTAAGTATCTCTCTCCAAAAGGCTTTCCAGCAGACATATGGGGGGAATAACCACATCATGCACCTCGTGCAACACAACCTCTACATCCATGTAACAAAATTAACTATGTAGTATCCAGGACCCACCATAGCTTTCATAACACATATCATATGTCAGGAATTATACCTCATGCCTTTACCACCCATACACCGAGTAAGGATCCTCATGTCGTCAGAGCCTATACACGTTACACCCATAGTAGTCCATAGGGAACTATATATAAAATATATGTGTGTAAATAGTCACAATCCATTACAGCCCGCTACAAACATAAGGGGAAAACTAACCACTATGCCTACCGGTATAAGATACTACCAAGAGAATATTGTGTGGATAATGGGGTAGTTAGTCATCTATCCTCTCACAAGAATGTTGGCGAAAACTCCCCCCCGGGCTCAGAATCCATAGGGTGTCAGTTTATCTAACTGATTGGGTAGAGTAGCGTATAGAAACAGAAAAAGTATTGAATATACTATAGCACACAACCACACAATGGGAATAACCTAGTATTATATTCAACTATAGATAATGTCTCTTGGACTCCTGGTTGCTGTTGTTAAGACTAGGTATCCTATAATCACACTACCATTTAAAGAACTAAATTGGTTTGATTTATAATTATTTATCGGTTGCACTTTATGATAATTAACTCATTAACAATTAATTTACTATTAATAATTCCACATTATATGTCATTATCACCACACCCAAATTCCATTGTTCCTTTAAATTTTATCCTCGTCATGGTCTCCCAGCAATCACTATCCCCATGGGTCAACATCACTGATTCTATCATTTATTAAGGTTATTATCACTTTCCCATATTCCCTTGAATTATAGAAAAAAATATATGCTACCAAACACAGGGGTCTCAATATTGTGAGTTAGTAGACTACCCATCATGTCTTTTCCACCTATAGCAAGAGTTAGGACTCATCCATCCTTGAGAAGCTAAACACAAAAATCAAGTGGCATACCCCACACGTCTTCACCGCAGTTTGGATGGTGGGTAAGAAAGACTAACTAACATGATAATTGGGGAAAGTAATGTTGATAAGCAACCAACAAGATTCATCAAGAATAAAATCATTTATATCCAACCCGTATGTTCATCTCTGGTGTCCTCACTGACATACACATGAAAAAAGGATGCATCTCACCACATAAGACAGAAAATGCTACCCCAACCCCTGGGCCTCCCTACCCCAAAATATAACAACATCCATTCGAGATTGTAACACATCCCAAGCAGTATGAAATGAAAAAGAAACTATGATATTGCCCCTAAAATATTATTCCTCCATCACACGCGACGAGCTCTCATAGATCCAAAGTAATAGGCCCTCTGCCTTACAAGAAAGAGGATAACTAAGAACCACACAAGGTGTTAACTTTTATCAGTCATCTGGATCTTTAATCCATCGTGAAGTTGCTGATTCCTTATTATTAGGTTCCAAATATGAGAAACCTAAACATCAAGCTATCATATCTATCACAAATTAATTAAACATTCATACATTATCAATTTGATTATCATAAATTTATAATAGTAACTAATAGATTCATTTACATGCCTATTTATCATTTAAAAATAATTAAAAATAATAGAAATTTAAGTTATTTACAAAATTTTATCAAGAATGACTTGTGAAATAGGATAAGAATAGATATTTCACTATTTATAAAAAAATAGGAAATAGTGTATGATCGATGCCAATTTATTTATCAACATTAAATAATTATTATGTCAATTCCATTATGATCCACTATTCTAAATCATGCTAACTATATTATTTCACATAATATAAAATAGAATCCATGAATCCCCCACGAAAAAAATTCTTGACATTATTTACCTGATAATGACACAGGCAATGGATCACAATCACTGCCCACTGTGATAATTCCATCCCTCGGTGGAGGCCGCAGCTCGACTGCACCAACTGACACCCAAGAAAACTCTATTAAAAACATGGAGATCACATGTCATAACATGTAAAAGAGAATAGGAGAGGAATTATAAAATAAAACACAATAATGGAGGTACATCATACCATCTATCGATGAGGGATAGACACTTTTTCTTGCACCAAAACAGGGGGTGTGCTTCCAAAAGAAAGAAAATTCAAGGGAAAATGAACTATGGATTATGGTTCTAAAACACAACTATTATTGGTAGAAGGAAAGTATCGAGCATCTTTCACCATGTATTAATATGGTAGAACAAGGGAGAAAAATATCTGGTCCCTTTTGATGATTTAATGGATCTACAGTTTATGATGCATTAGATTTTCCATTAAGATTGGATATGTCAAAGATCATGCATTTTGACAGAGTAAAGGCTTCCCTACAATTATGAAAATTAAGATAGAAGATATGGGATTTTAATCAGCCTTAAATAACTTCAAATAGGTATTTTAATGTATTTTATGTCCAAGGAAATGTTAAATGAGTGAAATTGTTGGAATCTTGGAAAAAATGGAAATTTGGAAAAGATGACTCATCATTCTGCAAACACAATTCATGACTCTGTTAGATATCTCACTATTTCTGACTCACCATTTCTGACTCCCCATTTTTGACTCAGAGTTTTTGACTTTCCATTTCTAACTCACCATTTTGACTCACCATTTCTAACTCATCATTTCAAACTCAGTGTTTCTGACTCACAGTTTTTTACACACCATTTCATACTCATTGTTGATACAATTTGCAGAATAGGAAACACTATTCAATAAACTTCATATTTGGAAAAAAATTTGGGGATAAGTCACCTTGACCTCCCTAACCAACTCAAACAACATATTTTAGAAAAGGAAATGATTGGATTGGCCTGGGACCTTATAGTTGAAAAATAAAATCATTAAGAATTCATTAATTTATATATTATATTCAATCTATGAAGTAATTTCATAAATGATATTTTCAAAAATAATTAAATTTTTTTTTCTAATCCTCTAAACATGTCAGAAAAATTTAATAATTAAAATTTTCAATATTTTTATAAAATAAATTAATATTATTTTAAAAAAATATATATTACCTTTAAATCGAAGAAAATTTATTGAATGTAAAGAATTAATATAATATTTTTAAAATAACTTATCTTGCCTAGATATTTAACTCATATCAATAATATGTTTATCACCTTGAGTAATTAAATTATATTATTTATAATTCCCTAGGAAAATTACTCATGTTCATCCCAGTATGATTATTCTATTTATTTCCCATTTCACCTTTTTAATTTTTGTAAATAAAATTGTTAAAATCCAATTGGTTGTTTTGAGGCTGCTCAACATATATGTCCAAAATAAATTTGATAGGCTCATTAAGGTCCAAGGAATATAGGTGCTATAACCCTAATAGTCAAAATAATGGAATAAATATTCTGTTCATATATTAAAAAAAATATTTTTTGCAATATATCAATGGTTGATGTGAAAAATGAAATCTTTTATTATCTCAGAGGTGGTATTTTTTCATGTAGACACGTCCAATGATTCCATTTTTCAATATGATGGAAAAAATAATGTTTATATTATTTGTATTTTCTATTAAAATAATTATATTATATATTTAATATGTATTAATTAAATTTATTCTTATTAAATAACATGTGATGTGATAATGAAAAACCACATCACATCAGATTTTAGAGGTGGTATTCAACACAATTGTGTGGGAAAAATTATCATTTTCCAACAGATTGAAAGAGTAAAAAATTATTAATATTTTATATTTTTTTTCATAATAATGTCATATGAATAATTTATATTCATTAATGTAATCAATATAAACTTAATTTTTCGGGGGTGATTGAAAATGAAACAAAATGCATCATTGTTGTGGTAGTCCACACATACAAACGAGCGACGTTTTAATTTCCTAATGGATGGAAAATGATAAGAAAATATATTATAACATAATAATAATGAAATTTATCTATATTTCTTAGTGTAATTTTATTTTTTTCATTGATAAATGAAATCTTAAAGAATAAAAATAAGAAGTAAATATAAAACACTTTGTTCAAAATTATAAATTGTATTTGGAAAAACTCGCACATAATACTTAATAATACTTCATAGGATGGTATTTTGGGGATACCAAGACCTCAAGGGAATGGGGATGATGGCTAAAATGGTATATTGTTTGGGATTTTTATGTATAAGTATCAATAATTGGGAGGAATATATGAGAAGAAATTTTATTTTTTAGGTGAAGTGGAGGAAAATCATGTATAAATGAAATATTAATATATAATAAGTTTATAAGTAATATAAAATGAATATAATGTACCATATATTAAAATATAATGAGTATAAGGTTTAAATATAATCAAACAATAAATATTTGATAGGTTTATATTTCATTACCAACCTTATCTTTTGTTTTAACCTCATGATTTACCCTGTTTATCTGTAACATGTGTGACACATTTTTTATTATTTAAGGGTCATGAATGTAATTTCAAAACAACCATGTGAAACATTAATTAAATAGTGATTTTAGTATAAAAAAATTATGATTCCAATTTGTAATTATAATATATTTATTATTTTCTAATTTTTTAAAAAATTATTTTTAGACATTAAATTGCATTTAAATTCATTTTTTGGACTACATGAAAAAATTTGACTGTAAAGGAATCTAGATACCATGTAATTGTAATTTAATAACCAAATAATCACATATCCATAAGATTTATCTATAAAATTATTCTCACACTATAACATACCTATTTTTTTATAAAATTCAATATAATTAATACTATATATTTGGTTTTCATGGTACATGAAAAAACATTTCCTCGACACTACAAAAGAATTTTTAATAATTATACTTATTTAGAAAAATAAAATTTATTAATTATCATAAAATAAAATTATTATAAATCATTATGGTCATCTTGTATCATAAATAATGTATATTTACTTATATCATAATAATGAAAATCTAATTATTAGTTTAATTAGAGAATATAAAATTTATTAAATATGACACATCCTTATATTGGAATCTAATTGAGAATTCCATATAATCCATCAAAAGTTGTCTATAAATGATGCTAGATATATCGACATCTCAAATGTAAAACAAGATAAAATGTTTGAAATATTGTTTTCCTTTTATACTCAATTTATATTTTCTACTAAATTTACAATTATCCTAAAAACCTAATTTTAACTAGGTAACATACATATGATGAAATAAAATAAAAAGTCACTATTAAAAAAATATAAATTTATATTCCATATTGGAAATACATATTAAAGTATTCAATTTTTGAATGTGGTGGGAATGATTTTTAATGTATTTTTATAATGCTTAATGAAATAATTGGTAGAAAATTTAGTTTTTAATCATTATAATAAACTTATACAAAAATGAATTATAATGTAGATTAACATGAAATTAATTATATTTTTTAATGAATATTATATTATTTTACTTTACAACCCAATCAAAAAATAAATGGTATTTTAACTTTTTTTATTTAATGAAATGAAATTTTAGTCCCACAAAATTCATAATTTTTCACTATTCATCAAATAATAAATCTGTTAAAAAAATCCCAAAAATTCATTCAAAATGTATTATAAAATTATGAATTCATAAATTATTTCCATTTTTTAAAAAATTATATCTATTAGTTGTGGATGTTAGTTATAATATATTTGAACAAAATTTAAAAAACCCATTTTCAAAAAATGTATATTTTAAGTATAAAATGACTTTATTCTCAAAAAATTACTAAGAAGAATAATTAATTGATTATAAATTAATTAAATTAGATATATTAAAAAATTAATTAATTAATTTATAAATTTAATTTATTAATAAAAAATACATTGTAAACAAACAAACTATTTTTTGAAAAAAAATAACATAAATATATTCTACAATAATTTCATCCTAATTAAGAATAAATGTATGATTGATTATTAATTTATTAATGAAATCAATATTTATATATATATATATATCATAATAGTATTACTCATATCCATAATCACTAACCCATGTTTTAATTCCTAATTGTCATACTTAAATAATAGAAAGAATAATTCTGTTAAAGAATGATGTTGAATTTAGCAAACACTATCCAATTTATTATGTATTTAAAATAAATTATAAAATAATGTGTTGATATATTACATGAATTGAAATAAATATGAAATATAGTGGTTTTATTTATCTTCGTTTTTGATCAATTAACTTTTAATCCCATTATGTGGAAGTTCCTTATTCAAAAGCAACACAATCAACTCTATCTTGTTCATCATCCTTAACAACATATAAATGAAACATTGTTCCATTTACAAAATAATGTCTGGAAGATGTTATGAAACTAGAATGGCCCTCACTATAAGATCTAATATCTAAGGTAAGATAGTGATTAGAAGGGTTATCCTCAGTGCAATCCCTACCCATAAATTCCTTGAAAATAATATTGAAATTTTGAGTTTCATCATTTCTTATAATGAAATTATATTATGAAAATAAAAACATAATTTTATTATGATTATGAGTATAACCTGATTAAAATAATCAATCCATGAAAATATATTAGTATTTTTATACTTATAAAATTAATTATCATGGGAATCAGAACACTATTTTTGTGAGAATCTACAGTGGGGCTAATTTTATTGGAGTTGACTGTCGTATTCATAAAAGGGGATTAATCCAGATCACTAACTCTTGATTTTAAACAATAATAGAATATCAGTTTTTTATAGAAAATAACTATCCTTTTTATTTATTCCAACAATTTAATAAAAGGGGTGGTAATGTTGAAGTCAAAATTATTAAAAATATCATACATGAAGAAAAAATAGTCAGATTTTGTTTCTATACACTGTCATTAGGAAGAATAATATTATTTTCAATCCTAAGAAACTAACCAGTTTCCTATCGCGATGAAAATCATTCATCATATTGACTATAAATGTGTTACGTATGTTGATCAAACATAGTTCCCTTAGAAAGATCGTCTCTAAAGGAAACACCTAAAGTATAATTTTGATCCTCGTATACAAAATCTACTCATAAGACCATAAATTTTCAGAAATAACATTAAGAGTATTTTTCCTATATTTTTCTATAGGTATTCTAAAAGGGTGAGGATATTATAAATAGATGACTAATACATACCTCCAATTTTATTCCATTGCAAACAATTGATCATTATTTTTTATCATCCCATTATTTATTAGTGAAACCAATTAATGATCCTCTATAAAAGTATGATGTTATCCAATTCCTTCCACATGGAATTTCATCATGCCATATATTGTACAACACATTACTATATTATTATGATCCCTACATTTAATGGAATTATGATTCTATTACAAAGAATTCATAATCCATATCTTTATTAATGTCATATCCTCATTCCCACATAATGTATATAATGTGAAACATATCATTGCGAAAATAAATATCACAAGAGTATCCAATGGTCCAACATCAAGTCCAAATGGATGGAAATATTCATTATTTGATTTTATGGTAATTGTAAAATACCAAAATAGATAGTGAATTCATATTTATTAGTGAAGCACTCTAATTTAGTGCTTCAAAAATATTAGAAATGTAATTGGACTGTGATACCTTTATTTTATTATCAATTTTCATTCGTATTTATAGAAAATATTCCTTACTACATAAAATTAATGGGTTCCAAATAATATAATTAAGGCAAATTTTAGGTGTTAAGATCCTATAATCCATTTCAGTTGTCTCTTTTTGGTGTGAGAGACATTTGATGTGGGTTTTAAGGCTTCTATAAATTGATTTTAGAAGGGGGGGGTCTATTTCCCTTTTAGTCAAGTCCACATTGTGTAGTGCTGGGTTGCGGAATATTTTGAGAAACATCATTTTAGTGTATATGGATATAGTATAGTTTAATTTTCCTAAATTTCATTGATCTCCAATTATATTGAAATGGATATCCGGAGGCTACTTCCAAAATAATGGATTAGTTGTTCAGTGGTTGTTGAATGTGGTGTATGCATCGAGTGAAATGGTGTGGATATAATGGGGTAATCATTGTCATTTTGTGATGTTCATTCATATAATGGGTAGATATTGTGTGGGGATCAAGCTACATCATAGTTATTCCCTAGACTAAATAAAATAGGGATTGTGGATCCAACTATGTATCCCATATGTTAGTTTGACTGATGGGGTGAAATGTGGATTTAGTCAACTCCCCATACTCCTTTTATTTATCAATAGGCTTCAACATGGTAATAGGGGTCTCTTATTGGTCATATAAAATACATTCTAATTATAAATACCCATGATTTCATTGAATATACTTTTCTCCCTCCTCTTTAAATTGAACAGAAGTTATCTTATAGTTATTTTTTTATGTCTTAAGGCACCATTAAATTGTAATCAAGACCGATATTCTAGAGATCAATATTTGGTTATCTAAGGTAGTTTATTTACATTATTCAGTGGTTTCTTATTAATTTGATATTATTTTCCTCTCATTATTATTTTTCTTTCAATAGAATATATTTTAATTTTTTATTCTATGTGATAATGGTATTGGATAAATAACATTATGCTAGAAAATGAAAAGAATATTATTTAATTAATTTTGATATATTTTTATAGCAATTTACATATAATTAATGATGTTTATATCTTTTATATTTAATCAACAAATTCTTGATTGAATAAAAATCATTTTTTAATCTAATTCTAATAAGGGTTTGGGTCAATGGGAGAGTATTTATTTATGAATGTGAAATGCCTTTTCTTTGAGTTTTTAGGGACCGTTTTCATTTAAAGTCAAAACACATAATTTTAGGACCGATATATCATTTTATTTATTGTCACGACCCGTCCTCAGGGCCCGTGCCGTGACTACCCCAAGCCCGCCTTCCAAAGGCCACGGGCTGACGACTAGCACCAAGGCGTAAATACTGGTAAAAAGGGAAGGCATTGCCTTTGTAAAGTAAATAAGCAATACAGAGTAAGAAAACAGAAAAGTAAACACTGAGCAAAAATAGAGTACAACTGACAGTGCGGAAAAGAAAATGGGCCAGCATACAAACCCAAACTGAAAGTAAAGTACAACTCAGAAGGGAAAACAGCAACTGTAAAGTAAAAGCCACTACGCCGAGCTGTCCACTGGGAATCCCACCTGAATGGTGGGTACAGATAGCTCCACTGCTCCTCGGGTTCCGCCATCCGCTCCGAGCATGTCCCACCCAGTGGTCCACCTCTAGGTATCGTCCTGCTATGGGAGCCTCAACCACGATCAACGATGTCTGTCATCTGCAACCAACACAACGTAGTGCGGGCATAGCCCATGCAGGGTAGAGTATAAGCTACTTAGTAGGGACCCCAAGACCCCCGAAGGTCTCCCAAAATTTAGAAGGATAAACCACAAAATAAAGTTACAATCACGAAGTAACAACCGACACTTCTTAGGTATATGCCCATACATATACCTAAGTCATCAATTCCAATATGCTCCAACCTCCGAGCCCAAGTACAATTCAGTCCACACATGAATGTATATGTATTCCACACAGGAAAGAAAAACGTAATCCACACAGAATAGCACGACACAATCCACACAGGAAGGTAATCAGGATTCAACTCACACATGTATACATCTTCGTAGACGATAGAGATGATCACTGATCCATCTAAGTCGTCGGACCCACAAAGGATCGATAGGTACTAACCCCCGCAAAGACCCACATAGGATCGGACCCAGATAGGATCTGTAGGCGCTGGTTCACACAGGACCGCTGAGCGCTGACCCACACAATATCGGACCCACACAGGATCAGTAGCACTGATCCACACAGGATCGCTGAGTGCTGTAGTCATCGTCATTGAATCCACTGAGGATCTCTGCACAGTCGTCGTCGCAGTCACAGTAGCAGTCGCAGCCAGCTCTAGGGTTCACGCACACAACAAGCTCATTCGGGATGGTCCGCTCCACGAGCCGAGAAGCTGATACATCAACTGTCACATAGTCCAGAGTTGATGTATCCAAAAGTTCCGTATCGTCATCAGGAACTCAACGTCGCAGACGGCGCGTCAATCGGACGCCCGGTCTGAGAGTTATTGGTTTTTTCGTCCCAGGGGCCCGGTTGGTTTTTAAGGCAAAACCAACCCGACCGTACTCCACCTGCATCCAAGCCTCGGGCGGAGTATTCCAAAATATTCTTCTCACTAAATGGAACCCAACAATGCTGACGGCACGTCAATCGGACATCCGTAGCTCAAGATATGAGTGTTTCTGCTCCGAGGGCCCGATTGGTTTCGTGTACGAACCAACCCAGCCAAACACAAAGTATTCTGAAACCTTGAGTGCGATATACCGAAACGACCACCTTGATCCAAGGATCGCATCGCCACTGACGGCGCGTCGTTTGGATGTCCGTAGCCCGAGTTATGGGCATTTGAACCTAAACAGTTCGATATCGGGGGTATCGGGCCCGGGCCGACCCGGCCCGAGACCCCCGGATGGCCCGAACCGGGTCGACCCACCCTGGACAGGGTCGGCCCGGCCCGGCGCGGCCCGGCCTGGCAGACCGACCAGGCGCCGTTCCGGCTCAGCGAAGCGTGCTGGGCGCGCTGCCAGCTCGGCCTTCGGCCGAGCTGTTGGAAAAACGGGGGGGCGCCTGCCCCCCCTTTGTAACCGCTCCCCCCCCCCCTCATAATGATGGGCCGATGAAGCTGGATGGGGGAATTTAATTCCCCCAGCTTTCCCCATTTCTAGACGGCCCGACCTGGCCGGCCGAATCCTCCTCAACAGGACCGGCAAAGGCAGGTCCCCTTCCGGCTCCGACACCGGCGGCCCGACTGGCCACCGGTCACCAAGCTCCGCCGCAGCCCCTGCTTTCTGGCACGGTGCGACGAAACCGCATCCCTCCACTGCGGCCCCGCTCTGTCCGCGGCACCTTCAACTTCCTTCGATGCGATGTGACGGTGTCGCATTATTGAATTCCTTTCCATGGTGTGTCGTGACGGCGCGGCGCAATACTTTCCGTGTGATTCCCGCGTGGTGCGACGACACCACGCCATCCCGTTCCATCCGCAAGGAAACAAACATTAACATAGGAGGGGGGGGGGGGTTCGGCCGTGTTTGTGTGGTCCGGCCCCCATCTCGTTAAACGATAACATTTAGTCGATTGACCACGAAGTTCGACATGCTAGAATCAAGAACGAAAATATTTAAATAAAATAACAATAATCCCCTACCTCGGCTTCAAGAGCGGTGTTCGTCAGCGACCCGCGGAAGACGAGCGTCGCGGTGGTCGGGCGTCATGGGGAAAGAATGTCGGCATCGCGAAGCGAGTATTCAAAGTTCTTTGATGACGATTTCATCGTGGAAAACCGTCACGGAAGAGACGACATAGAAGAAGTACGCCGCGTCACGGATACGGCGTCGCAGAAGGACCGTGTTCTTCAGCGGAGAAGTTCTTCTTTGAAGAACGGTGTTCTTCGCGTTCTTCGTCGAGGTTGATGAAGATGAAGAAGAAGAAGATGCTTTCCCAATTCTATCAAGGAGACAGAACTCTAGCAAAAAATAAAATAAGACTCTTTTTTATTTTATTAACACAACAACACATTTGAATTTCAAGAGTTTGAAATTCAATAACCTCACACAACTCACCTCATTAAACTCATAACAATTAAGTCATAGGTTATAACTTAAGTTAACCTAATTAAAGTGGGGGTTGAGGGGGGTTTTAGAGGATATGAAGAGGTGGGGTTCATGTGGGCCACACCACCCTCATAACCTCCCAAGGGAGGTTGGGTGGTTACCCAACTTCCATCAAGAGCTTACACTTAGAGTAAAATAATAAAAATTGTAGTGTCATTATATAATAAACTTCCACAATTATTATTATCAACACTCGTGTAAACGAAACTTTAGAACAGGAGTTCCTAAGCAATTACCGGCGCTGCGGTTGCATCGGTGCCCTCAGAATTCGATTCCGGGAACCGGTTCAAAAGTTAGAAATTCCCGCTATTTCCTTCACTGAACGTACTCGAGCCAAACTTCGGAAATTGATTCCGGGCACACTGGGCCTCAGAATTAGATGTCTTCAGAAACCGCGCTCTTGTAAGGTTTCAAAGAAAATTATGAAAAAATTTCCCTTGAATTTTACGGGTTTTTACATTACTCCCACCTCAGGGATTTACGTCCCTATAAAGATACATCAAAACTAGGGAAACAAATGAGGGTAATGAGCATGCATCTGAGCCTCCCGCTCACAAGTGCTCTCCTGGAGGTTTCCGTGCTGCCATCTGATGCACACTAGAGGAATCGATCGTGCACGTAGGACCCTCTCCTGTCGATCCTCGATCTCCACCAGAACCTCCGTAAAAGTCGCCCCATCATCAACGTCAGGCTCCCCACTGAGCCCTGCTCTTGGATGGGTAAGAAGTGAGCCAATATGGTGACTCAGTCGACAATCACCCATATGGAGTCATGACCTATGGAAGTGCGTGGAAGTCTAGTCACTAAGTCCATAGATATCCCGTCCCACTTCCACTCCGAAATCTCCAAGGGCTGTACCAAGCCTGCTGGTACCTGATGCTCAGCCTTCACCTGTTGGCAGGTGAGCATCGAGAAATGAACTCTGCCACAACCTTCTTCATGCCCGGCCACCTGTGATGTCGTCTGAGATCCTGGTACATCTTCGCCACTCCAGGATGTACCTCCAAAGGAGAAGTGTGAAACACTCTCAGTACCTCCTCCCGTAAAGTGACTGGTACCATGGTACATCCTCTGAAAAGGATGTCATGCTCTGATCCAAAGGAGAAACCATCAGGTGCCAATCCTTAGGATATCTGTGCACGCCGCGTCTCACAGTCAGTGTCCCCTCAGTGTGCCTCTCTGACCCACTGCAGTAGTGGAGGAGTGACTGTGAGAGACTGAAGGAAGGCTGCTCCATCTCTATCCATGAAGGATATCTGCAAAGAGGCTTGCTGCTCTGTCGCCTCCTCAAGTAGCTGAATGCACATCCTCCAGCTAAGGGCATCAGCTACTATGTTCCCCTTCCTAGGAGTATAGACTATCTCATATTCCTAGAGGAACTCGAGCCATTGCCACTGTCTCAGGTTCAGGTCCTTCTGCGAGAAGATGTACCAAAGACTCTTATGATCAGAAAAGTCTGTAAAGCGCTCGCCCATCAGATAGTGTCGCCATGTCTTCAGAGCGAAGACCACTGCTGCTAACTCAAAGTCATGGGTAGCGTAGTTCTGCTCATGCGGCCTCAACTTACGTGATCCATAGGCGATCACAGCCCGCTCCTTCATCAGGACACATCAGAGTTCGGTCCCTAATGCATCGCAGTAAACTACGTATCCTACTCCCTCCTCAGGAAACCTCAAGATAGGTGTGCTGGTCAATCTCTGTCTCAGCTCCTGGAAGCTCTCATGACATCTGTCTGACCACACGAAGGGTTTCCCATTCTTCATCAAGCTGAGAGTGGTGTCGCAACTCTGGAGAAGTCTGGCACGAATCTCCGATAGTATCCGGCATGTCCCAAGAAACTCCGAACCTTTGTCATGCTCCTGGGTGGCTCCCAAGCTAACACTGCCTCGATCTTTGCAGAATCCACTGCAACTCCCACCTCAGAGATGATGTGTCCTAAGAAGTGGACCTCACGTATCCAGAACTGACACTTCAAGAGCTTACCATATAAGTGGTGCTCTCGGAGTGTGTCTAGTACAACCCGTAAGTGGTAGGCGTGCTCCTCCTCAGTCGTCGAGTATATCAAAATGTCATCGATGAAGACCACGACAAATCGATCGAGGTATGGCTGAAAGATCCTGTTCATGAGGGACATGAACACTGATGGAGCATTGGTTATGCCGAATGGCATAACCAAGAACTCATAGTGGCCATACCAACATCTGAAGGTCATATTCTGCACGTCCTCGTCTATAACTCTGAGCTGATGATAGCATGACCTGAGGTCTATCTTCAAGAACCACTGTGCTCCCTTGAGCTGATCAAAGAGGTCATCAATCCTTGGTAGCAGATACATGTTCCTCACTGTCACCTGGTTCAGGCGATGATAGTCAACACAATGTCGCAAGATCCCGTCTGCCTTCTTGGCGAACAAAATCTGGGAAGCCCAGGGTGAAACACTGGGTCGGATGAACCCCTTGCCCTGCAAGTCCTCCAACTGTACCCGTAGCTCTCGAAGCTCAGTGAGGGCCATACGATATGCTGGAGTCGATATCAGAGCTGTACCGGGTTACAAATAAATATAAAAGTCTACCTCTCTACGAGGAGGTAGCCCTGGAATGTCGTCGGGAAAAATTTCCGCAAACCGATCCACCACAGCAGGAAAACAAGGACTCCTCATGTCAACTGCTCCTAGGATGAGACTAGCCAACTGATGAGTGATGTGATATCCTCTCCTCTACGAGAGTCCATCCTGTGCTGCAAGGATCCCTTCTCACCGGTGAAGGTGAACCTGCTCCCGTCGGTGCGTACACATCGCACCTTGCGCCTAAAACAATCAATCTGTGCATGGACCGTAGATAACCAATCCATGCCCAAGATAATGTCGTAAGGCCTAGACGCTACTACAAGAAGATCCCAGCAGATGCTCTCGCCTCCTAGTGTAAGCTCACACTTCCGGCACCAGGGCGTAATCGTCGAGTCTGCTCCTGTAAGAGTCTTTAGCAGTAAGGATCTAGCCAACGGCACTGTCGGAATCTCCGAGCTCTGAACAAGGGCAGCGTCTATGAAAGAGTCACTCACTCCTGTGTCTATAAGTACTACAACAAGGGTGGAATAGACAAAGATAGTACCTCGAATCATCTCAGGCACGCCGTGGTCATAGGCCTCTGCTGCCTGTAGTTGTGCCTGTCTCTGCCCTCCAGCTCCCTATGGTCGGGGTGGACCTCCTGGTGGTGGTGGTGGTGGTAGAGCCTCAAAGCGTCGTCCACCACCTGCTGCTCGGCTAGCTCCTCTGCCTCGTCTGCCTCCTCCCTGCGGACCACCACGGTTGACCCTCTGCCTCTGCCTTGGTGGTCCATCAACCGTTTGCTGCTCCTTGGTACGGTGGGTCGGGCAGTCATGTGCCATGTGGCCCTGCCCGACGCACGAGTAGCACTGTCTACCTCTCGAATGACTGGCTTCGTGCTGTTTGCCCCGCACTTCTGAGCCAGTGTCCTGAGATCGTCTGCCTGAGGGTCTGGTCTGCTTGGTCCCCTGAGTCATCCATCGACTGCCTGCTGCAGAAGACTCTGCTACGTGCCGCCCTGTGGTGGGTCTCGGCACTGGTGTAGACTCAGAAAGAAAGATCTCGATCAAAAGGGCCCGCTCCAGTACTCCTCTCTGAGTCAGAATGCAGAGGGAGATCAGTGATGCCCTGATTTCGTGTCTCAATCCCTACTCGAAGGTCCGGGCCCGGAAGAATGGATCCTGTACCATGTCGGTCAAGTAGCTCGAGATATCGGTAAATCTCACCGAGTACTGAGCGACTGTCATGCTGCCCTGCCACAGCTCAAGAAGCTCCTGAATGCGCACCGCACTGAGGGTGGCTAGGACGAACTCTGAGCAAAAGAGGCTCTCAAAGTCCATCCAAAGTAGAGATGCCTCATCGTGCACCTGGAGCATCAAGATCCACCATCGGCCTGCTGCTGCGTGTAGTAGGATCGCAACGAGGATCACCATGAGGTCTGCTAGTGTCCTCACTAGCCTGAAAACTCGTAAGACTGCCTCCAGCCAGTCCTCGGCTGCCTGGGGGTCCATCTCCCCACAAAACCTAGGCGGTCGCTGGCGCTGAAACTCATGAAGTGCGCTGAGGTGACATGCATCGTCAGCGGCTGGTGCTGGAATCATCGGTGGCTCGGTGGGTAGAGCTACCACCGGTGCCACTACTGACAAAGGGCCCTGTACCGAGGCCTCATCGCTCGGTGGGCTGTCGTCACACTCGAATCTTGGAACCCTACCTGGCTGTTGTCGTGGGGAAATCCTAAAAAGGAAACAGGTGCGCCACAGTCAGAACAGTATACCTGGTGAGCTAATACAAAGTAATCACAATGAAAACTTGAAACACACACGCAATCAATGTTTTCGTGCATTAAGTCGGAAATCAGAAGTCAGGGTCCTGGTGTACGGATACGTAGGCCACCGCACCAACACTGGACTCCCTGGACTGATAACCACACTCAATATGCTAAACACTATTGCTTCACATAGAAAATATCAGAGTTCATGGTAGAACCGAACTCCTCTGATACCAATTTGTTGTGACCCGTCCTCGGGGCCCATGCCGTGACTAGCCCAAGCCCGCCTTCCATAGGCCAGGGGCTGGCGACTAGCACCAAGGCATAAATCCCAGTAAAAAGGGAAGGAATTGCCTTTGTAAAATAAACAAGAACCATAGAGTAAGTAAGCAGAAAAGTAAACACTAAGTAAAAACAGAGTACAACTGAAAGTGCGAAAAAGAAAATGGGCCAGTATACAAACCCAAACTGAAAGTAAAGTACATCTCGGAAGGGAAAATAGCAACTGTAATGTAAAAGACACTACGTCGAGCTATCCACTGGGAATCCCACCTGAAGGGTGGGTACAGATAGCTCCACTACTCCTCGGGTTTCGCCGTCCGCTCCGAGCACGTCCCGCCGAGTGGTCCACCTCCAGGTACCGTCCTGCTCTGCGAGCCTCAACCACGATCAACGATGTCCGTCGTCTATAACCAATACAACGTAGTGCGGGCATAGCCCGTGCAGGGGTGAGTATAAGCTACTCAGTAGGGACCCCAAGACCCCCGAAGGTCTCCCAAAATCCACAAGGATAAACCACAATAGAAAGTTACAATCACGAATTAATGACCGACACTACTTAGGTATATGCCCATACATATACCTACGTCATCAATTCCAATATGCTCCAACTTCCGAGCCCAAGTACAAATCAGTCCACACATGAAAGTATACGTATTCCACACAGGAAAGAAAAACGTAATCCACACAGGATAGCACAACACAAACCACATAGGAAGGTAATAAGGATTCAGCTCAAACATGTATACATCTTCGTAGAAGATAGAGATGATCACTTATCCATCTAAGTCGTCGGACCCATAAAGGATCGATTGGTACTAACCCCCACAAAGACCCACACAGGATCGGACCCACACAGGATCTGTAGGCGCTGGTTCACACAGGACCGCTGAGCGCTGACCCACATAGGATCGGACCCACACAGGATCGGTAGCACTGATCCACACAGGATTGCTGAGTGCTGTAGTCGTCGTCGTCGAATCCACTGAGGATCTCTGCACAGTCGTCGTCGCAGTCACAGTAGCAGTCGCAGCCAGCTCTAGGGTTCACGCACACAGCAAGCTCATTCGGGAGGGTCCGCTCCATGAGCCGAGAAGCTGATACATCAACTATCACATAGTCCAGATTTGATGTATCCAAAAGTTCCGTATAGTCAACAGGCACTCAACGTCGCAGACGGAGCATCAATCGGACGCCCGGTCTGAGAGTTATTGGTTTTTTCGTACCAGGGGCACAGTTGGTTTTTAAGGCAAACCCAACCTGACCGTACTCCACCTGCGTCCAAACCTCGGGAGGAGTATTCCAAAATATCATTCTCACTATGTGGAACCCAACGAAGCTGACGGAACGTCAATCGGACGTCCGTAGCTCAAGATATGAGCGTTTCCGCTCTGATGGCCCTGTTGGTTTCGTGTACGAACCAACCCGGCCAAACTCAAAGTATTCCGAAACCTTGAGTGCAATATACCGAAATGACCGTCTCGATCCAAGGATTGCATCGCCGCTGACGGAATGTTGTTTGGAGGTCAGTAGCCCGTGTTATGGGCATTTGAACCTAAACAGTTCGGTATCGGGGGTATCGGGCCCGGGCCGACCCGGCCCGAGACCCCCCGGCTGGCCCGAACCGGGTAGACCCGCCCCGGACAGGGTCAGCCCGGCCAGGCACGGCCCGGCCTGGTAGACAGGCCAGACACCGGTCCGGCTCAGCGCAGCGCGCTGGGCGCGCTGCCAGCTCGGCCTTCGGCGGAGCTGTTGGAAAAACGGGGGGCGCCTGCCCCCCCCCCCCCCCTTTGTAACCGCGCCCCCCCTCTTAATGGGGGGTCGTTGATGCTGGCCGGGGGAATTTAATTCCCCCGGCTTTCCCCATTTCCGGCCGGCCCGACCTGGCCGGCCGACTCCTCCTCAACGGGACCGGCAAAGGCCGGTCCCCTTCCGGCTCAGACACCGGCGGCCCGGCTGGCCGCCGGTCACCATACTCCGCCGTGGCCCAAAACCGGCCGCGGCCCTTGCCGTCCGGCGTGGTGCGACGACACCGTGACCCACTACCGTGGCCCCGCTCCAGCCGCGGCGCCTTCGACTTCCTTCGACGGGACGCGACAACATCGCGTTCTTGAATTCCTTTCCACGGCGCGCCGTGACGGCGCCACGCAATACTTGTCGTGTGATTCCCGCGTGGTGCGACAGCACCACGCCATCCCGTTCCATCCGCAAGGAAACAAACATTAACATAGGAGGGGGGGTTCGGCTATGTTTGTGCGGTCCAGCCCCCCTCTCGTAAAACAATAACATTTAGTCGATTAACCGCTAAGTTCGACATGCTAGAATCAAGAAAGGAAATAATTAAATAAAATAACTATAATCCCCTACCTCGGCTTCAAGAGCGGTGTTCGTCAACGACCCATGGAAGATGAGCGTCGCGGAGGTCGGGCGTCGCGGGGAATGAACGTCGACGTCGTGAAGTGAGGATTCGAAGTTCTTTGATGGCGATTTCGTCGCGGGAAACCGTTGCGGAATAGACGACGCGGAAGAAGTATGTCGCGTCGCGGATACGACGTCACGGAAGGACCGTGTTCTTCGGCTGAGAAGTTCTTCGTTGAGGAACGGTGTTCTTCGCGTTCTTCGTCGAGGTTGAATAAGATGAAGAAGAAGAAGATGCTTTCCCAATTCTCTCAAGGAGACAAAACTCTAACAAAAAATAAAATAAGACTCTTTCTTATTTTAATAACACAACAACACATTATAATTTCAAGAGTTTGAAATTCAATAACCTCACACAACTCACCTCATTAAACTCATAATAATTAAGTCATAGTTTATAACTTAAGTTAACATAATTATAGTTGGAGTTGAGGGGGGTTTTAGATGATATGAAGAGGGGGGGTTCATGTGGGCCCCACCACCCTCATAACCTCCCAAGGGATGTTGGGTGGTTACCCAACTTCCATCACGAGCTTACACTTAGAGTAAAATAATAAAAATTGTAGTGTAATTATATAATAAACTTCCACAGTTTTTATTATCAACACTCGTGTGAATGAAACTCCAGAACAGGAGTTCCTAAGCAATTATCGGCGTTGCGGTTCCATCAGTGCCCTCAGAATTTGATTCCGGGCACCGGTTGAAAAGTTATAAATTCCCGCTCTTTCGTTCACTGAACGTACCCGATCCAAACTTCGAAAATTGATTCCGGGCACACCGGGCCTCGGAATCAGATGCCGTCAGAAACCGCACTCTTGTAAAATTTCAAAGAAAAATAAGACAAAATTTCCCTTGAATTTTACGGGTCTTTACATCTATGATTTTTTTACTACATTTCTATGTTTTCTAGTTAAGAACATTTCAATGAAATGTGATGTGATCCAAGGATGTTTGATGAAATATGTTCAAGGATACTCAGATTGTGTGGTATCAGTATACACCATTATTGGAGGAATTGATTTTGATATTCCTAAGGGTGTTAGTGATCACCCTAGAATGATAGAATGAGTTAAATTATGTCTTACATATTTATATGTTATAAATTTGATTATTTATTATTGATAAATTTGTTCAATATATACACACAAAGGTTTTGTGTTTAACATACATTCCATTCCCCACTTTATAAGTAAGCTTGTTTTCTTGGATATGCATATCTTGATTAAAGATTAGAATTTTTCCATATAGTACTTTTAATTATATAAGTTTAATTATAATTCTTAACAAATTACTTATTTCAATATGTTGGTACTCATTGGATTGTAATTGTTAATAATAATTTTTAGAAACCATGAGCTTTGTTTATTATTTCCCACAGTGTATTCACTACAAATTGTTGGTTTATAAAATATAATTTAGAATAATTTTTATTGTTATTTAGTGGTAAAAGATTAAATTAATTAAATGTGAATTGTTAATATGAAATAAGTAATCTAATGTACCTCTTCCAAAAAAATATTTCTTTCTTATAATATAACTTTTCAATAGATTTGGTATACATGTTGACAAGTGATGATAGTTTTAGTTGAGAATGGGATTAAATTATGACCATAGTTTAGTTTTACTATATATTATATCTTATATGTTTTATGATTTCATACACTACTGAACCCATGTCAATTAGGGAGACTAAATCTGAATGGACAAGGGGTGAGTGTTATCACCAATATATTTGTTGGAATAAGATGGAACCCACCCTCTTCTCTGGGTAGTACTATGTGATGGTTTCAAAAGATGTTAGTTTTACCCATATATGTGTGTACAGGGAAGTAATGTCTGGTCATTATATAAAAGACATGCATCTCCAAATATATTATCCAAATATTTATTATAGATGTTACATGTATGGGTTGTGATGGGTCGCAGGATATACTTGGTTTATGGGATACAATGGATATAGGATGAATACCTGATGTATGATATATGACATGAAATATGTGTTGGATAATGAAAAAGACATGGTTAAGATATATAAAAATTTTTATGGAATGATATTATGATTTGATACACATGGTTCATATTTTGATAAATTATCCTAAGTGGATTTGGATGTCTTCTTTTAGAGAGAAATATCCAAGGATGTGTGACTAAGGGGAAGACTGGAAAACTAGTGGTGGAGTACTATGGGGAACCTTATTTATATTATATTATATGATATATTTAATACTTACATTGAGAGAGATATTCATGGTGATGCGGGGAATATTGTATGCCTATTTTGGTGATGATTTTGTTTAACTTTTTATCACTGTTATTTACTATGCTTTCTATATCTTTTTCATGAGAGGCCTTGGGTATGATCATACTTATAATAATTTTTCTATCACTCTATGTATATGTAATTTAATTTTCATGTTAGTATGTGTAGGTTGGAGACCATGATATATATTACTAGCTCATGGGCTGTAAGAGCTATTAGGGATTCTTATTCACTATTGTGTTTACCCTTTTTAAATTTTAGATTCCATTATCAATTTTATTATATTTTTATGACATTGCATGTATTATTATTGGTATCCCTCTTTTCATAATGAGATAGTGTTTTTCACATGTTTCTCATAAAGGGTAATGTTTCCCATTTCTTTTCATGATTATAACTTTAGTGATTATTTCCAAACCATGGCCTACTAGAGTTGGGACTTGGGTAGTCACCATCTCCATTTCCACATTATTTCCTTTGGAGTGGTGAAATTTTTTTTGAGAGGGGTTGTGATAGATGGGTATCGGAGTGGTATCATAGGTGAGAGTGCATGATTTTGTAGGTAAATTGTGTAATCAATTTTAAATAATAAATTTAATCAAGGATACCAAAAGTGACACCAGTATTTTTGTCCCTTATGTTATAATTAATGGAACATTATGTTTACCAAGCATAATGTGTGAATTAGTGATGGTTTTAGGGTGGTGACATAGGAAACAATCATTCGTTATTTTTATTTAGGAATGTTTTTTAATTGAATTGACCTTGGGATAGGCTAAAATATAAACAAAGTTACTAAGATTTTAATTTTAATTATATTAAATATTCTTTGTTTACTAGTCTATAACTATTTGTTCTTCATATATGTATGGATCCAAGTATAAATCCCTATCTTAGTTCCCATAGAATATGATAAATAGGAAGTGTCAGTAAAAATCTATAGAATATAGGTTGATAACCTCAACACATGGAGGAGGAATCTCCAAGAGTTTTACTACAATATTTTGTAGATCAATGAGTAACCAAATTTAGCAACGATGATAGAAAAATAGTTTGGGGAGTTTGAGGTAGACATTAGTTCAATTTATGTAGAAAAGGATAATTGGGTTTCTCATTGTTGTATGATACAACATTGGGAGTCAAGGAAGTGGTGGATATTATTTCCTAAATCCCATGAGAAATATGTCATCTAATGGAGGTGTTCCAAGTTAATTTACATGGAAAAATATATTCGTTTACCATTAAATAAGCCATTTAAAATGAGTGATGGACTATTAAAAAGGATATATGTAGTGTGAGATATTTCAGGATACATTTCAGGACCCTTATACGATATTCATTACAACTCTTTCTAGGTAAACTGGCAAGCGTGAGGAATTTTGAGTATTATTTTTTTCATTATATCTATAAGGAGTTCACCTGAATTATTTTTTGGACATATCAATAAGATAGAGAGAATATTTTTTTGTGTGGATAGAAGAAATATTAAGATGGTAATGATATGTTATCCATATATATTTCCCATGAATAAATTTATTGGTATGTGTTTCCCATTTATCCGAAAAGAATAAATTTCATATATATTGGTTTTTTTCTAAGGAATATTTTTCTTTTTCCATTATGGGTGGTGAATTTTTATAATTTTAAAAATGATCATATGATTTTTTTTCATGTGAAGAATGTGGTCATAAATGATGATATTGCATGACATTTTTAGTAATGTATTATATGCTAGGTTTTCAACTTTAGTTTTCTTTATTGAGGTGTTTTCATCTGAGTAAGATACAATAGGATGGTCCATCATGTTATCAGCAGCTACGGAATGAGATAGAATGTGGAAATCTATGATATTATTTCTATCCTCATAGATCATATCATATCTATTTATGGTTTTCATACTTAAGGGAAGGGAGGCCATAGATCTGGACATGGAAAGCAACACGCTCTATCATTTCTTATGCTTTGTTATCAAACCATTGTTTGTGGTAGCCTTTTCTTATTTCTTACATGGATGCAAGCTCTTTATTTTAGGATATATGAAATTATTCATATTCATTACCCTAGTACATTCATTGGTACATGAGTTGGATAGGCTTTCAATGACCTTGTCCTTAAATAATCTAGTTGGAGGTTGAGTTTAGATTTAAGTGGTATATAGAGATTATGAGAATGTTATAGGGTTGTACAACCCATGTAGAGGCTTACAATATTTTTGGATACATCCCCCTAACATCATTACCATTATAGAATTCTCATTGGAACTACATTTAATTGTTGACTTAATTATTTTATAGGTTTTGTTCTATGATTTTTGTAATGAGTATGTCATGTTCTTTTCTAATACATACCGATTGATTAATCATGAATGTGTCCCAAAAAGTTCTTCCATGATACATTATCTAATACTAAGTTATTCATAGGTTTATCTTGTAGTGTTTCATAGGTTTGTATAAGTATACAATGATGTTTTTTTAGTGATGGTCTTGGATTTACCCGCCTCGATTAGAGATAAATTTTTGGATTTAGCTACACATGAGGGATTATAAGATCTCTGTTTCTCTATATATGATAGAAAATTTTGGGTCGTGAGATATATTAATATATCTTAATTGTCTTTTCTAATGTGTATTTGTTCAAATTAGTCTGTCACCTTAGGTTTCACTAATCTTGTTCATGAATAACGATAATGAATGTGTGTGGCTTTGTATCGATTATTGTCTCTAGAATCTGGTGATAATGAATAATCATTACACACCTGAAATTATTGAGGATTTATCAAATATGTTGAATAGATAGAGCTGGTTATCAAAAATTATTATGTGGATCAGATAAAATTTCATGATGTTGAAATATGAGGATATTATAAAGATATTATTTTATTATCATTATGGGAATTAAGAGTTCATTGTTATATCTTTTTCTTATGATTAATGAACCAGACACATTCATACGATTAATGTGTAATGGCCTAAAACATTTTAGTTTATTACCTTGTCAGAATTTGGTGTTTTAGTAATCTTGGTGAGTCAAGGTGACTCTTTTTAACAGTTTTCAAAATTCCCAGTGTACCATGTTTTCCAACAGTTCATCAAGCCATCAATGTCTCACACTAGAGGTGTCTCTCACTAGTGGTGTCACCCTGGTGGTGTCATCCTAGTAATGTCACCCTAGAGGTGTCTCTCCCTGGTGTCACTCTCACAATAGCCCACCCTTGTGGTCGCTCGCTATAGGTGTCTTAATAGTGGTCACTCATCCACTGGTGCCTCGTCTTATAGTGCCTCATCTAATGGTCCCTTATACATTAATGAATCGATGATAGTGGTAATAGATTCATCCTAATGATCCCTCATCTACAAGTACATTGTCCAGTGATACCTCACCCAATGGTGCCTCATCCAGTAGTGCCTCATCTAGAAGTGCCATATTTATTGGTGTCTAATGAAAAGTGTTCCCAGTTCATCATGTTTTTCCCTTTATAAATCTTTTTTGATGTTAAATGAGTTTAATTCCATATTTAAAATGGTTTAATAGGTATTGAAAGGCTATAAATTGTAAAGTTTATTCTCTTAGGGTTAGGAGTCTTTGAAATGATCAAACTACATGATTTGGGTCAGATCTTCAATTAATGAAACATTAAAAACCATATCTAATTCTCGTTGAATCCAAACTGATCTTTATTAAATCCTGAGACCCTAACCATAATGCATACCTTTTCATTTCTATTGAGACATTATATCCCAAAAGTCTTCTTCCTTATATATTTTTCTGAGTTACGTTTGTGCTTCCCAGTAGGGTTACCTTTTGTATGAGCTCCCTTATTTTTAGCGCAATTGATAAGTGCCCATTGTTCTTCTTCAAAGTAGGTTTTCCTTCATCTTTATAAACATTGTATCATGTAGGATGAGTATACAGATGTTTTACCTTGTGAAAATAGTTGATTCCAGATTAATAAATATAATCAAATTTGTTTAAGAATTAATATTTAGAGGTCTTGGAATGTGACACTTGATCATGTTGTGTTTCAGTTTTTGATGATATTATGATTTTTATGCACTAACTACCAACTGAGATGTTTTTTCATTGTGCGTTCCATGTTTTTTCCCATAACATTATATATCTTTGATGTTGGTTCGTTATATTGGAAGCGTCTATTTAAAATTTGGTTGACCATGTATATTTAGCTAATAAGTGAATGACCCAGGATATTACAATTTCTATGATAACCCTAGAATTAACAAATTGAATTCAATAAGGGATTACATTAAGTCTAAATATTTGTTTTCCTTGGTATGTTATGTGATGTTATGTGTGTAATTTCAATGGAAATGTAGTGGTGGTATAATGGTTGTAGTTTTATTATGCACTAGGGGAGCTGTTTGTGGTAATGATTTAGTATGTATATGGATGTGGTTGTGAGTTGGGAGTTTTTTTGGTTGGTATGGCAGTTTGGGCTGATGTGTTTAAAAGATAGTAGGGATTGGTATTGGTTTTTTGACATTGAAAATAGACAGAAATCTTCACCCCGAATTTAGGGGTCGTGGTATGATTGTTCTTTAAGGTAAAGTGTATTAATTTACCAGGATTGTTACTATGTTTCCTAGTTTCCCATGGTAGTGATGGAAGGAATAAAAATTTTCTTGGTAATGTTTGGATTAAATGGGTTGGATTGATAAATAGAACATAAATTTTAAAAGAAATATTAATTTCTAGGTTGTCTGGTCGAATGGAGATGATTCAGAATAATGAAATGAATGGGGTTAAGAGTGGAGAAAATATGAAGGCACATTAGTTTATCGATCTCTTATACTTCTGAAATTATGGGCATAGATCATAATCATTTCATCTAGAGGTAGTATAAAAGTTATAAGTCATGTGTAGGTTATTGTTTTGTTTTTAAACCAATGGGATGGGATTGTGTTCTTTCCTCTATACATATGTATACATTTTACATTCTTTGAATTTCTATATGCACCCCACAATTTTTGATAACTATGTTTCAAACACCCCCATCGTCACGAGGGATGGTGTCTTTCCCAATATCTTAGTGGGGTGATGGATAGATATCCATCCAATATTCCCTTATCCCTTATATAGGTGATGATGACCATTTTTTCCTCAGGTAGGATTTGATGAGATGGGGTGACCCAAGTGTCATTAAGATTATTTTTGATGTGTTTTCCTTAGTGTCTTCAAGATGAGATGGGATGAGTTGTGAGGCCTGAGTTTTTGTGGTTGGGATGTGTTGTGGGTCCCTTGTGTTTGAAAGCATGATGTGTTTTGCGAATTAGTTTTTAGTAGTAATAATGTTTTGAGAGTCCTAGGTGTGTGCAGGTGGGATGTGATGTATTATATTATGGATATGTGGTAGTGCTATGAAATCTTCCGTGATGGTGTTGGAGCCGCTAACCATTGGGAAATTTTTATGGGTACCCTATCATTGATGTGATTTATATTATATTACATGTTTCATAACATTGTGGGCATGCCTTGGTGAGGTTGGGATTGGTTAGTATACTTGTTTAGGTTCTATTTGGTTCTAATGTTTTCCAATTTGGTCATTAGTATGCTTATTTCACATGTTCATAAGAGACAATGGTTTTAATACTGAGTATATTTGTATTCTCACCTGCATATATAAAACTATTTTCGGGTTTCTTGTTGGATTCCATGGACCGTGTTGGGTGTTACAAGCTTGGACCTTAGTATAGTTGACGTGTGGAGGATTAGTTTTACTTTAGTGTATTTACCTTGGGTGCATTTTTTGTATGAGTTCTATTTATAAATTCTTGTGTTAGGGTTTTGGATTTCAGTTTTATATTATTCCTTGGAGTTGTTGTGAAAGAACCATCTTATCTCCTGATCATTTTTCTTATAAAAAAGGTTAATGCCTACAATATTATGATATTTGTATACCCTTCGTGCTAGTTTCCAACCCGTGTCCTTTTGGAGGTGGGACTTAGGGGTAATTATATCTCTCCCCTCATAGAGATATATTTTGAGGGTGGGGTCATGGCATATTGGTATCAAAGGGGATGGATGAGTGATAAGATGGAGTTTGGAGTTAGGAATAGTGATTAATTTGTGGGGTGGTATAGAATTGGTTCCAGTTGACCTTGGTGTGTGACATAGGCTAGGGAGACTAGTTAAGACATGGTATTTTTGGTTTCCCCATGATCCAGTACAAGGAATATGAGCTTATGGAACATCCAAGTGAGATGGATGTTCTTTTACGGTAGATAACATGGAGATGTACATTCATTATAATGATTTGTGTTCTTGAATGAATTGGGTTGTTTTGGAATGGTTAAAATGAATTAAATAAATTAAAATAAATTTTAATTAAAATTCTATACTATCAAAACATAGGAAATATTTTCTTAACATCCGTATATGGCTCATTGTCATTGTCCACATGTGGATTAGGTAGTAGAGGTTCCACATGTTGATCTGGTTGATCGTTGTATGTTTGATCAAATGGAAGAGGAGGATCATTGGTTGATGAAGTTTCATGTCATACAATAGTAGAATTTTGGAATGTATGAGGGGAGTATCTAAAATGTTGATATAGAGAGCTAGTTGCATGTGTTCGAGATCACCATTAGTTTTATTCAAGCCCGGATGGGGTACTGAATCCCTTTGGATGTCTTTCATATGTGGGGTGTTGTGCATCTATGGTGGATGCTATATCTAATAGAGGGGAAGTAAGTAGAAGTTTTGTGGGTTGAATTATAGATTGTGTCCTAAGAATAGTTCCTTTTTTCAACCATGAATACATAGAAGATCCAAGAGTAAATATCCCTTCATCAAGGGAGTATGTTTGTGTGTGAGATAGTAATAATGTTCAAGGACCTTCTAAATTTTTTCCCAAACTATTTTCCCGATGAGGAGTCTCATGAAAGGCTTCATGTGGAGGAACATTATCCTTCCATCAATTATGATTTTACTCATTTTACACTTCTAATGTAATTTTTGGTTCATAATAAGGTGTAGATGATTGAGTGAATGAACTTTCATGTAGGTCAACTGCAAGAGGGGCTCTACCGTAGTTCATAGATATGAAGATTTGTCAGGTATGGATTTAAGGTACCATGATCTTTGAGGTTTTGACAACAAGGGACCCGACATCAGCAACTTTTGTTTCAACCTTCTGGTCTTTGATCCTTTTATTTGGGCTTGATGATGATGTACTTATTCTAAGGGTATCACATAAATCTTTAGAAACAATGTACATAGGATACCTGAGCTTAGATTGGTGCAGTTGGGTAGGCTTAGCGTCAGCTTCAGTAACTATTAGTAGTGAGACAATTCCAGCAACATGGGTACCAGGATTTTTCTCTACCAATGTGGACATGGAGCAGGTGGAGGCCAACCTCAAGATGATACTCATATTTGGGAACCACTACTTGAGTTTGGTCATGGATGTGGTCATCAGGAAAGAGGTTGTGGAGTTTGGCACTGCGAGTTACACACAGTAGAGGAAGCATTTCTGGAGGGGCCAAAGATAATCAGTGGTATGATTAGTTTGTTTAGAACCCTTGTTTGTGCCTTGTTTGATTTAGGATCCTCACAATCATTTATTGAACATGATCTAGTCCATGCTCTAGGACTAGAATTAGAGAGGATTCTCATACCCCTAGTGCTGAATATTCTAGTCAGAGCCCAAGCCATCTTTTAAGATGTGTGCTAAGGGTGTTAACTGATGATGGTACTGCATTAGTCATATAAGGATATCTTCTCACTAAAGATGCTTTCATACTATATCATTCTCATCATAGACTAGTTATATTTTGTATATGTTTTTATCTACTTCTTATAGAGGAGATTATTTTTTTCATATGTGAATGGTAAACATGTGGATTATTTTGGCCAGTGTAGTTGTTAGGTGGGATGTTGATGTGGGGAGCCCCTTCATTCTTTGTTGGAAGATATGTCAGTGGAATTGGTGGATGATGAAATGGTGATTATTACCTGATACATTGGGGATTTCATGTATGTTTTTTCCAAGGAGGTTGTGATGATACCCCTCAACATGATGTCAATTTTGGGATAGGCATACAACCTAGTGCTTCTTTGATTTTGATGGCTCCTTATCGGGCGACACCTTCTGAGTTATGATAGATATGGATTCATATAGATGATCTGACGAAGAATGGTTTCATCCAGCCCAGTGTGTCATCATTGGGGTGAATTAGTGTTGTTCACAAAGAAAGATGATGGTCGTATGAAGTTATGCATAGACTACAAAATGTTTAATTAGGTGAAGGTCAAGAAATATTACACTCTTATAAGGATATATGATCTACCCGGCCATTTGAGAGGGGAATTTATTTATGATTGATACACGGTGTGGATATCACAAATTGAAGGAGTAGGATGGTCATATCCTAAAGACTACCTTTAGATGCAGGTATAGGTAGTTCTAGTTTTTAGTCATTCCATTATATGTTATAAATGCACCATTTCTGTTCATGGGGCATAAAAACACTATGTTTGATGAGTTCCTAGATTGGTTTATTATCAAATAAATAAATAATATCTTAATTTAATAAATTTTAGAGGAGGAGCACACCAAGATTCTAATATCATTCTTTCAGGCTCTCCAAAGCCATCGTCTCTATGGAAAGATTTTCAAGTGTAATTTTTTGACATGAGAGGTGAATTAACTCAGGCATGTCATGTATCAGCAGTTTTTGGAAACAAAACCTCGAAGATGGAATTTTCTTTATTGGGAAGCACAGAAGACTGTAAAACAATTTTTATGCTTCCTTGGCTTTATAGACTATTATCGGAGGTTTGTCCCTAATTTCTCTAGATTTGTTTCTTGTGTATTGATTTTATAAGCAAGGAATAATCTTTTATGTTGAGTGATTAGTGAAGGGTATAATATGGTTTTCTAAAGGCGATGTTGGTCAGATCCCCAACACTTCAGTTTTCTAAGTAAGGGATAATGTTTTGAATGTTTTGTGACCCTTCCTATTTGGGTTATGGATACATGCTGATGTAGCATGGAGAAATGATCTCTTATGGTTCTAGGATATTATTTACCAACAAGCATAACTATTAAGAAATTGATCTCAAACAAGAAGATAATTTGTTCACACTAATATTCTGGAGTGATTAACTTATTAGGGATCACTTTGTGGCCATCACAACTCACAAGACATTAGGTATGTCTTTTCCCAGCATGACCTAAATCTACGTCTGTGGAGGTGGATAGAGTTTGTTGAGTAGTATGCTTTGTAGATATCCTACTCCTAGGAAAAGACAATGGTTTTGTCAGATTATTTGAAAGGAATTTCTTGGAATGAGGTTGTTTGGGAATCTGTGGATACTTGGAATGTAATATAGGATTTGGAATTCTTTCACTTGGATGCAATGACATATGGGTATAGAGGTTTTTTGTTTCCAATGATGGTGAAATATTATCTGATATAGCTAGTTGATGAGTCTATGTAGGGAGACTCATAGGTAGATGTGATGTTAAATAATGTTGACCATCGTGATTCTTTAAGGGGATATTCAGGGGATGGTTGAAACCAAATGTTGTTTCAAGAAAGGTTGTTTTATTGTATCATTTTTTGAGGGAGTTATTAGTTATTTTCTTAACTCGCCTTTGGTGGTACACCCAAGAGTTTCCATAAGGTATTGAGGAATAAGGAAATTGTTTTGGGGGCCCATGATGAAAAAGAAAATGGTAGAGTTTGTGTAAAAGTGATTTGTTTTTTTCACAAGGTAGATGATGAGCACCATGTTCCTAGTGGGCTTTTCATCCCTTGGATGTTCCCAAATAGAAATGGGATGAAATATCAAGGCATTTTATCAGATTGTTACCCAGAGGTCAAGGAGTTTGTGGTGATATATGGGTGACAGTGGATTATTTGGCAAAATCGGATCACTTATTAGTGACCAAATATTCAAGAGTAGTTGATTCCTAGACTAGTAAATATATGGATGAATTGGGGTTGTTGCATGGAGTTATCGAGTCCATTGTCTCGTATTAGGATGCATAGTTCTCCTCATGATTTGGAGAGGATTTCAAGAATGATTTTGGAACTCAGTTAAGCCTCAACACTCCATTCCACCCTTATACATATGGATAGATGGATTGGAATATATTAATGTTAGAGAATATATAGTTACCTTACATCTTGGAATTTGCTGGATCTTGGGTAAGACACTTGCCTTTGGTAGAGTTTTCCGATAGTAATAATTATCATTATTCAATTTCAATTGCCCCATGTGAGGATTTATGTTGGAGACCATGTCTTCTACATTACACTGGAAGGAGGTTGGAGATATTTTTGGTCTTGGTCAAGATGTTGGGAAAATAATGATAGAAAATGTTCATCTTGTTTTATAGAGGATAAAATAAGAACAGGACCAGAAGAAGTCATATGTTGGTCATAGAAGGAGGCACAAGGAGTTCCATGTTGGTGACCATGTGTTATTGATGGTTTCACCTCGATGTGGGAAGCAGAGGTTTGGAATATGGAGTTATATTTCTAAAAGGATAATTTGATGTTTTTGAGGTGTTGGGTGGAGTTTGAAAGATGGTGTATTGATTGGATTTTCTACCACAGTTAGAAGGGATTCACAAAATCATTCATGTATCTCATCTTCTTCAGTAACCTCACAATGACTCCAATGCCATTAACATAGAATAGTTAGATATCAAAGATGATGTGAAATTTGTGGAACATCCATTAGATATCAAGGATCATCTAGAGAAGATTCATCAAGGATTTTCCATTCTACTAGTTCGTGTGTTGTAAAGGCATGATTCCTAAGTGGAGAGTACTTGGGAAAGAGACACAAAAATTAATTCCAAGTACCTGAAGTTGTTTTAAATTTTTATTTGTTCTATTTTGCATTATAATGTGATGTTTGGAAACTATTTTATAATAGATAAGTTGTTTTCCATTAGTTTTTGATGTCTGATAATATCATCAAATATGAAAATGGGAGGACTAGATTCCTAATCATGACACATTAACTGTGATGTGATTAAACTCATGCAAGTAATTCAGTGCTTCACAAATCAGATAATATCTTTACATGGAGAATTGAATTACCTAATTCATTTATTTAGACAGTGCGGGTTTTTATGTTTGTGAAATTAGTTTTGTGGTTGTTTGGGTTGACATGTCAACAAATATAATTAAAAGGATTCGTTAGCACATGTCGGTGTAGGAGGACGTGTTCTTAGGTGTAGAGGTTTCCACTATAGATTTGGAACAACATAAGATGGTTGAACATTGATGTGTTTAGATGAAAAATTTGTTTCATGTGTATCAGTATCCTTGAGAGTTGTCCCATGTTATTGTTGTTTGTACCTTTCCTCTCTTTAATTCAGGTTGGTTTTGAATTCTCGAGGGAGAGAATAGTTTCAATGGTATCTGATGTAATGGCCTGGACCATTATATTATATTACATTGTGGGATATTATGTATTTGAGTTATCCTGGGATGTCAAGGTGAGTCTTTTCATCATAGTTCAAAATTTTCTATTTTCCAAGTTTTCTGACGGCACCTCATACTAATGGTGTCTCACCTAGGTAATGTCTCACCGTTGAGTTGTCAACCTGTTAGTGTCACACTAGAATAGTCAATCTAGTTGAGTCACCCTATTGGTGTCTCACCCAGGCGGTGTCACCCTAGTGGTCACTAACCCCGGTCGTGTCCCACTCTAGCAGTCTCTCGCTAGCAATGGCTCATTGACAGTCTCTTTTATGGCGGTTCCTTCTCCAATAGTGCCTCATCTAGTGGAGACTCACTAAATATTTTAGGAGTTTCATCCCTATATTGCCTTGTCCAAAAGTTCCTCATCCTATAGAGCCTCATCAGATGGTTCCTATTCTGGCGGTGCCTTGCTGGTGGTGCCTCATCCATAGGTGTCTCGTGAACAGTGTTCTTAGTTCATCCATTTTTATTATTTATTTGACATAAAATGAGATTAATTTTTTATTTAAAAGGTTATAAGAAATATTCAATGACCAAAATTGTATCATTAGTTCCATTAGTGTTTGGAGACTTTGATATTGTCAAACCATGTGGACTTGGTGAGATCCTCATTTAAAGGAAGATTAGAAACCATATGTAATTATTATTGAATCCAATATCCATATTCTAAAGTCCACACACGCGATCATTCATCCATACCTTAACCTTTATCATGATACTGGATTCTCCCAAAGGCTTCATTCATGGTTATTTTTTCTAAGTTTAATTTCTATTCCCCTAGAGGGTTACCTACTGTATGTTCTCATATGCTTTTAGTGCAACCGTGAAGTGCCAATAGTCTTACATAAAAGTAGGTTTTCCATCATCATTACTATTTTTCTATCATTTGGGATGGGTATGTATATTTTTTCTATTATGAATATAGTTTATTCTAGATTAATAAGTATAATTGAATTAGTTTAAGTCTCAATATGTAGGGGGATATAAAAGTAATGCACGATCTTATTGTTTTTTTTATGATATTATGATTTGTATGGGCTAAAAATTACTTATTATCATAGACATTATGGTCTTTTTTGCACACATAATGGTTTATGTCTTCCATTTTGTTTGGTTTCCCTGGAATCTTATATACAAAATTTTGTTAACCACATATATTTGGTTAAAAAATGAATGCCCTCGGATCATACAGTTCATTTTATTACCCCCAAATTAACTAGTGTAAATCAATAAGGGATACACTGAAATATGAAAATGTGTTTTCATTTGTATGTGAGGTGATGTGATGTGTGTAATTTTTGTGGTTGTGTAGTGGGGATATGAAGGTTTGTCGTTGGATTATATAGAAGGGATTCAGTTTCTGGTTGTGCTTGGATATGTTGCTAGATTAGGTTGTGATTTTGGGGTTTTTTTGATATGATGATCTAAGAGGATGGGTCTGAATAAATATATTAGTAACTAGTATAGGTTTTTATCCCTTGATAACATGTATAATGCTTCACCCTGTATCTAGAGGTTTGGGAATGTTATATTTTTAATGTGAAGTACATTAATTTTCCAGGACTGTTAATGTGTTTCATAGTTTCTTGTGGATGTGATTGTATGAAGAATAAAATGATTGTTAATGATTGGATGAAATGGGTTGGTCCAGTTAATGGTACCAAAATGTTTAATAAAATATTAATTTATTGGTGGTGTGGTTGAAGTGGTTGATACTAAATAATGAAATAAATGGGTTTCAAGCATGGAGTAAATGTGAACCCAACTTAGTTTATTAGTCTGTTTTTTTTTTAAAATTATGGTCGTAGATCCTAATAATTACATAAAGAGGTAGTGGAAAATTAATGATGTTAAGGCTTTGTTACTTTTTTTTCTAATCCAATTGGTTTGGATTATTTGATTTCCTATGTAAATATGTATACATTTTACATTTTGGGAATTATAAATACACCCACCCTAGTTGAGAACTACGTTTTGAACACCCCCATCATCATGGGGGAGGGCGTCTTTCCCAAAATCCTAGTTGGAGGATGGATGGCTGGAAACCTCATCATTTACGCTCCCACATCCATGATATGAAAACCCATTTTTTGGGTATGATGTGATGAGAGGTGGTTCCCCATGTGTCCTCAATGTGAGTTATGATGTTCTTTCCTAAGTGTCTTTTGGATTAGATGAGATGAGATGTGATTCCTAGGTGTGTGCGGGAAAGATGTATTGTCCGGCCCAGGTCTGTTTGGGCAGGATTTTTTGTGAGGCCCGGGTGTGTGTGGGTGGTAATTGTTTCAATACCTATGTGTTTGTGGGTGATATGTGATTTCATATATTTAAGAAGAGGTTAGAGTGCTAGTACATCTATCATTAAGTTGTGAGAGATAATAATCAGTGATCAAGTGGTGTTGGGTACCCTATCATCAATGTGTATTATTTTGCATTAAATGAATTGTGTTACTTGGTGATAGTGCCTTATTCAGGTTGATTTGGGTTAGTATACCATTCTAGGAGCTATTTCGTTTTGTTGTTTTATTATAGGGCCATTAGTATGCTTCTTATACATGTGAATGAGAGACATTGGTTTTCCAAATGAGTATACTTGAATTCCAACACTATATATATTAAACTACATTCATCTTTCTAAGAGTATTTCAAGTACCATAATGATTATTACTAGCTTAGACCTTTATATAGTTATTGTTTCACTTGTTAGCATTACTATCGAGTACTTACCTTGGAGACGTTAATTGTATCACTTCTATTTATCCATACATGTGGGATGGTTTTTAGGCTTCTCTTCTATATTATTATTTGGATTGGATGTGGATGATCCATCTTATCTCCTGGTATCTCATCTTACGAAAAATATAATGCCTCTCACATTGTGATATTTTAACACCCTTCTCGCTTGTTTGCAACCTAGGGCCTACTAGAGGTAGGACCCAGGGGGTCATTTTCTCCCTTCTATAATTGTGTTATCTTTGGAGGGTGGGGGTTGTGGAATAATGAATGTAATGTTTATAGAGTTATTGGATTTTTTTTTGGGAATTTTGATCAAGGAACACATGTGTACTCCTTGTCAGATGAGTAACATAAAGTGTAACTATATTCCTTTTTTTAGTTCTCCATTATTATGAGATTTATGAGATGTTCTAATAGTGTGTTAAGGGCTCGTAATGTTCCTTTGTTGTGTAATTTCATGTAATAATTGGGAGTTTTTTTGAATCATTTGATGATCATGGAATTTATTTACTAGTTAATCCCAATGAAGTAGCAGATGTAAGGAGTTATGTGTACATAAATTCCATTAATGGAGGATTTTAGGTGATTTCTCTCTGGTCATGAATTCATTTTATTTACATGAGAAGAATGATCAAGAATTATTGTACGATGATTAGTGTAAGGGAGGTTTTGATTAACAAAATTTGATGTTGGTTAGCACTCTAGTTATCTATTTTCAATAAGTGTGTGTTCAGTTTGAGGTTTTATTTGTCACTTCATGACATATGTTATGATTTTTTATAATGAAGTATATATTAGTTATCTCTTATAACACTACGCAATTATGTGACAATGATTTAAACTATACCACCCATGATATCGAATTTGAAACATTCATTTTTTCCAAGACATTTTTGAAAATATTACCACATCAGTGAGCTTTTTTTAGTATTCACCAGTCATATGATCCTAATGTATGACTTTTCCTAGAATGACATGAACATGAAACAATAATGTTGGATGGAATTATTGTAGGATTATAACATCCAAAATTTGTATATGTTGGGAAAATTAAAAGTTGTTATTGAGTCACTATGCCAGATTTCATGTTGTAATGATGTGTAATAATTTATATATACCATTATAGTAATGGATGAACACTCGGTGGAATATCTTGTAATTAGTGAGGTTTTTGGAAGAGGTTTTAATTAATAGAAGGTATTGGAATTGTATTTGGTGCAGTAGGTGGAGGAGTCTCTACTGTGGTATTATAATGTAGAAGTTAGGAGAGACAAAGTTGATGATGGGGATTCCATTAATTATTGTTCCTTGGCTGAACAACACAACAAATTATTCAATTGGAGGCTTTTATCATTTTTTTATTCCATGATATGATTATTATTAAGTTCCTATATCACATATGATAGTTTATGCTGGGGAAAAAATATGTACTAAGAACATTGTGGGAATATATTGTGGCCTAGGATGAGTCATGGTGTTGCAAAGTATGTGTCTTAATCTTTGGTCTTCCAGAATGTGAAGGATGGGAATCATCTTTCGAATGATTTTCTCTTTCCATTAGATGTTCATTAGTTGAAGTGGTAAGACATCTTAGGGGACTTCATGGATAGTTTTCCATGATATCAAGGAAGGAATGAAACATTATGGGAGATGGTTAATCATTTAATGAAATAGTCCCACATCATAGTGTCATGAGAGTCCATTTAGTGGTGTTTTTGTTGATTTATTAATTGCATAAGGTGGTTTGAATTTATAGATCCCTATGGATGATCATGTAGAATTAATATTCTTATATTTGATCAAGGGTGTGAAAATTCCTCCAAAATATTTTTTCACTCGGTTAATAACAAAAATTTATATTATTCGACAAATAAACAATCAGATATAGAATAATATAAACATTCTTGAGGTCATGTGGCATTATTGTGTATTTTATTTTGGAGGCCCATGAACGAAGCACCTTCCAATGTTCAAGTTTTCATAAAAAATAGTGTATATACCATCATTTTTATAAAACAACTTGAATATTTATATGGGCGACATTTTGATTATATTTTTTTTGGTGGACTGGAGTCAGAGATCCATTAATTATCATTATATAAATAGTATATATTACAATAAATATGGTTTAGGTGATTCATAAATAGAAGATGTTAGTGAAATATTGTAATAATTCATATTTGGATTATAGAGTAAGACCTCTATATTTTTCTTGAGAGATTATTTTTTCTTAAAGTGACTCCCCATTATGGTTAGATAATGTTTGGTTATGGAATAATGCTTTCTCAGATGAATTTTGGTACTTTTGAGGTGTTTTCTCATTCTATAGTGGGGTTGTATTAGAAAAAAAATCCACCACTAATGTGCTAGATAGATTAATTCTATAATGTGTCATATAGTCTCTATTTTCGAGGTGTTTTATCATTTTGTGGGCTAGAGAATAGTATCTGGGAATGTGAATCAAAGATACATTATAATTATCTATAGTTTTTATTGTTAATCACTTATCTTGTAATGTTTTCCATTTTTTGGATGTTTTGAATTTAAGGGTAATGAAATGGTTTTCAATTTTACATGTTGTGGACTCACTCTCATTTTAGTGGTATCTCCAAAAGGGTGTTTTTAATATATAGCTTTTGCAATTATTTTATTTTGCTATATTTTCATTGAATTGAGGTGGATGAACTTCTTGGATAGTGAGACTCTTGAGAGGTGTCTCAGGGGGTAGTTTGTGGAGATAGCCTTATTTCTTCATTCTTTATGTTTTTAATTTTATATTCCCATGGATGAAACTGGTTTGAGAGGTATATGATGTAAGTTTTCAGATCCTAGAATCCATCTCATTCATGATTTTTGGGTTTTTAGACATTAGTAGGATGTTTTTTGGTATTGGTATAGTGTTATGGGAAAATGAGGGTTCTACATCCATTTTAGGCAAGAAAACGTCATTTTGGTTTGGGATATATTGTATTCCTAGACACTATAGAACATTGGTTATGGATAAGGTGTTCGATGGTCATTCTATTTTACATATCTCACCAGTAGTGGAGTAATGGGGGTTAGGGTAATAATTCAAAATTAGTGGGTAACTAAACCATGATGGTTTTCTTTGCTATTAGAATTGAGTACTATAGTGTGGAGATGAAGGATACTAAAAAGTTGTTTGGGTCGGTTCTGATATCTGAGGGGTAACTAAAGCATATGAATTAAGATATGTTTTATTTACAATATGATCATAAATAGGATCTAAATCATTGATCAATCAAAGTATATTGTATGTGGTTTTAACCAAGGGGTTGTGGTGGGGTGTCAATCCACTACGTCGTAACCCTCTTATTTTTAAATAGGTTGTGTCATTATAATAGGGGTTGCATCAGGGTCTTACAAAAGTATTCCATCTAGAAAATACCACCAATGTACCGAAAATCATTTATATACCTATCCTTACTCATCAAATCTAGGCATCCTTGAGTGATTTTCATAATTATTTAATTCCAATTTTGATCTAAATATATCCTCATAATATAGAGATCAAATTGTGGTGATATGGGGTATATTATTTTCTTTTTTAGATATCACTTATATATTAGTTAAAAATTTTCTCCTAGTATTCTTTATCAGATATGAAATTTGATATCCATAATTCTAATGTATTTTCCCTTTTTTATTTTCATGTAATTTATGGAATTATTTCATTTCAATATCATTGTTACATTATAAGAGATTTTATTATAGATCTGTGTTTTTAATCTGTATCTTTTTCAATTATATCACATGTTTCTAGTAGGGGATTCATTACATTAGATTTATTTACATTTAACCTTAAACAACCCAATTTTGATTGCTTTAGATGGTATTGGAATTAATCTAAAAAGTATGGAATCTAATTAAAGAATTAAATTGGATAGGGATCACATTTTTTAAATTAAATAATGGATTGCCTCATGTTTCACAATATAGTGTCATATCTTTGACATTCTTGTTAATAGTTTGTCTATGTTTGTAATAGAATTTAATTTTTTTTATGAAAATGTATGTGGATATAATTCCATTGTTACATTTTTTTATTGAAAATAATTTAATAAAGGGCACATTTTGATTTGTATTTTATTCCTAAAGATTTTATTGAAATTAAATGTAAAAACAATGTGTGTTTAATTTCATCTTTTATTCCATTTGATATTGTAATTGGATAAATATATTAAATTTGAAAAATTATAAGAATATTATTTAATTAATTTGTATTTCATGAGATGGGTGATTTCTTTGGAATCTTACATTAGGAACATGTGATAAGGAATCTGAAAATGAAAAGTAGAATAAAAACAAGTTTTCTTATATAGATAATAATTCATTATGGGTAATGGATCCTACTTTATTGTGAAGATAAAATTTCTTTTTATTGATATTGTCAGAGACTATTTTCCTGTAATGGCTAAAATATTTTCTTGAGTTCCTAGTATTTCTAGTGAAAATATTTGTGGGTTACTACCTTATGATATTATATGGATAGTCTCTATCCCATATGATGTAATATGAGTATGGATGTAAGATTATAAATTTGTTGAGAGGCTATGATGTTGTGGAATAAGTAGAAAACATTCATAGTGAGATGAAAAGTTGTATGGATGAGGTTCCTACATATAGAAATAGGATAACAGAACTGGTTTAAACTATGCTTACCCATTTTTTTTTCTAAAGATAACAATCTTTATGGTTGGGGAATATATTAAAATGTCAAATTGAAATGCTATTTGTTTAATCTATATTTATAATTAAATAAGATCAACACACATGGATATTACATCATATTTTATGACTATTCAGCAGTTAAAAAATTTCATGCTCAAGAACCAGAATAGTTTCATTTATTTGGATATATGGAACACAATAATCTATTTTGATGAAAGATCGTCAATGTTTCCCACAAATTTATTACCTTTAGAAATCTTATAGTAAACCATTCAATAACATTATATGTAATAGAAAAATAATAAATACATATATCATATGCTCAATAAGGGAAATTAACGGATAAATTTAATCATAAGACAAGAATATGTTTATGAGAACATTATAATAACATTTGAAAATCATAACCTACATATGAAAAAACATAATCATAAGTCTTGGAATAAATTATTATAGTTAATAAGATATAAATCATTAAGGAATCGAAAGAATAGTTTATGAATGTTGATGCTCCCTTCCATCAAAGAGTCCGACAAACGACAAAGGGGAATACCTTAAGAACAATGAGGCTTACCATTTCAAGAACATAAAAAATTGACAAATTCATGGACTAGGAGCCTATTTAGAGTGAGGCTCTCAAGTTACTTGTGCACCGCGCAAGTCACTTGCGTTCCATTTATTGGTAGTGAAGATCACTTGTGTGCCCGATTTAGTTTTTTTTTTCAAGGTGCAAGGTGGCTTATAAATAGCCCATGTGGGACCCAATTTCGACAACGGATTTTCCAAAAGTAAAATTCAAGCTCTGGTCGCCCTAGTCTTCAACTCAACTCTTTAGAAAGCTTATATGGTAACTTTTAACATAGAATGGAAGACTTGAAGGAGTGTAATATGTCCAAAGTGTTTATAATTCCTCAACCCTTGCACGCCTAAGTGTTCATACCTCTTTGAAAATGGAAACACTTGCGCTCCTTCCTACCCTTTCAATGAAAATTGTGTGGTGCCCTTTTTGAAATATCATAGAATAATACTATAGGCTTGAGTTAAGTCTCACCCATGTAATACACAACAAATTCTTCATCGCCCAGGTGAAACCATGTCGTGCAAGTACACATGCACGACCAATACTTGTGTGCCAACTTCATTTGTGTGCCTCTCTCTGGTTCACCACTTCTTTTCAATATATTAGCTCTCGTACCACTTTTCAATGCCATTTATGGCATGGTTCCTGTGTTTGATTCCATATCTGAAAGGAATTCTAGGAGAACCTCTCCCAAAACCTTGTGACATACAATATTTATGTCACTATGGTTAAAGGTATCCTCTATATAACCTCATCCATTAAGATGAGAAGATCTTTTGATTCAGGGCCTCCTTCTCAGGATTAAGTCTCATGTTCCCTTGGTTTGGAAGTTCTTCTCAGGAATAAGACCCAATCATAATTCCTTTAATTTGGGCCTCCTTCTCAGGAGTAATCCCCAAGTTTTAAGTCCCCTTAACATGGGCCTCCTTATCAGGAGTAATCCCTAGTAATAATTTTCATTATCATTGGTATTCCTCATCACGAGTAAGCCCCAATGTTAATTTTTTTTGATTTAGGACTCCTTCTCAGAAATAATCCCCAATCATAAGCCCCTTTTAATTTGGTCCTTTTTCTCAGGATTAAACCCCAAGTTATAAGTCCCCTTTAATTTGGGCATCCTCTTTAGGAGTAAGCCACTTGGTTAAAACTCCAAATCTTCATAAAGTACAAATACCTTTATGGACCCTGCTCCTGGGCTTCTTTCTTGAAATATTTCATGGTCTTCATCTACTTGGGAAGTCATACATACATAAGCCCCGCGTCATTTCTTATGACGACATCTTTCAGGGCTCAATCGTCTGTTTTACTGATACCTCTTTTTTCTCACACCGAGCATGAATCACGTGATCATAGAGTGTAACAGTAATCACAAAATTTCTATTTGGGCTATTAACCATGCATAAGACCTATATTGCTTCACCCAAACAATGTGGACATTGATCTCTGCCTTAAAAGTAGAGTGCGTAATACTCCTTTATAAGGTTCAAGCCCATCATTAAGTAATTATTTTCCATACCATATGACATTCAACAGTATCTTTCTTATCGAACTATGTGGGTTTTGATTTCTTTTTAATGAGGATACATAGGTAGCCTATCTGCAGCTATGACCCTAACTCTGAAATAATCCATGTATTTCTGAATGACAATAAAATTCATGTGCCCCACTATGTGGCTTTAAAACTAGTATCATCATCATAATGTCCAAGAGATTTCTATATAATGTATTAAAGGATACCATTGACTAAGAATCTCCAATAAATATGAATGATTCTCCATCGATGAAGAACTTCAGATACATATAACAGATTCTCTAAATCCCATACATATCAATCATCGATTTCCAAATCTAAAGGAAAACTAATTTTCATGCTTGATAAATCAATAATGATTCGTGAACATAACTTAAATCTATAAGAGAGTCCTGAAGTAGGCAATAATTCCCCCCAAAAATGTGTGATGAGCCAGACCTCCCATTCTCTCGACCAATGCAAATTCTTAAGCCTCATCAGTCTAGAACTAATTAGCACATACCTTTGGAATGTAGGTCGAAATGGATATAGAGTCATCAGGTGTTTCAGGTTCTATGAATAAACATATTAGAAACCGATTGGAATGTTTGAACCTTATACAAATAATTTCATCCCCATTTCCAGAAGAAAAAAAATGGTGAACCCGATGTGAATCTGTAACCACGTTAAATGATGTTTTACTTATTTTTTAGGCCGCTATTAAACTCAATATGAGGGCCAACAAAGCAATAAATAACAAATGTGCTCATCCTAAAGATATAGTCTTACCAGAAATACCTAGATTATGTCTGCTATATCAAACAGGCACTCTTTTCCAAGATCTCTCTGCAACACAAAATGGCTTCATTAAGGTTCCCACCTGTGATTTCCTCGGCTGTTACTTCTGCTAGATCCTCGTCTGCTATGAGGAAGAAATCACCTACTCAGCTTCTTCAATGCTGGGTCTCAAATTGATTGGTGAGATAATACCTTCAACATGGTACCATCCCAAATTTGCAGGCTGCTCGACAAGCGCTCCATGTTAATGACTCACCTTGGTTGTCCGGACAGAGATGACCAGTGGTCAAGATGCAGGTGGTGCCAACCACCGTCTCTAACCATTTTGGGTCTTTATCCCCGAAAATCAATAACCATTCCCTCCCATATTATAGATAGGTGAATCAAGAGGTCACTCAAGGCCTCATTTCAAGAATACAGGAGTCCTTCTTGAGGACTCCCACCAACGATTTCTACCAGAATCGTGCGGTAGTGCACCCTCAACATGATGGGGGGGTATCACCTCTAGGCGTTTGGCCCAGGTTCCTCAGACCCGAGCATGCAAGACAAACTGTCAGAGGTAAAATTCATCCAATATGGTGTAGGTTCTTACCTCTACCCCCTCCAGAGAAGTCCATAAACCTAAACTGATGGAAAACAATAAACGTGCATCTACACCCGTCCGTCCTAATTTCACTTCCCAGCAGACTCGTCTGGCAGTAACACACTATCCCGTCAGGCAATTCTAGTGGTATACCATATGCTGGTACATAAAACTATTTACAATTCATCAGCCAAGTAGAAGTCTCATCTGACTACATCCAAATGAACTCGTTAACCAAATGTTGTGACCACCAGTAAATAGGCACATACACCTGCTTACACTCAACAATTCTGCCATCATTCTCGTCTGTCAGTATTGAAGGATGTTCATCAATCATATTTGGTGGAGAGAAATCAGAAGAAACACACACCTAAAATTCATCAAGCTAACCAACAATCTCATTTTTTATCACCCCGTGATGTCAATTGGAAAGCTCTGATGACAAACAAGAGGCAGACACAACATTCTACTCCCACACATGAGTACTGTCAAATTTCTCTGACATGAAAAAGAGGACAGAAGTAGGAACAAATAACTACTCGAAGCATGGAATGAATGTATATTCCCATTCTGGCAGCTTAAGTCACCAAGAACATTCTATCAATGGTGAATTAGTAGAAGCAATTCCCTTCCCATATTTTGGATACATGTCAGAATATTATAACAACTTCAATGAAATCACATGGAAAGAATCATAAATCTATCCCTATCAGTGGAGTGACTCATCGACATGTCACTCTAGAGTAGATACACACCTTTTTTCTATTATGGGAGGGTCAGGAGGCATACACCCCCATGTCACACGAACAATCAAGTCTAGCACACACACTCGATTTAGATGGAGATAGTCAGCCTAACCTGACCATTGCTTTTGAGTAGGAACATACACCTTCCCATAATAACCAATTTTGTCAAAAGGTGATTTCCAAAGTGATTAAGAAGGAATCTAAGAAAAAGAACCATGCAGCACAGTTAAAAAAATCAAGATCCATTTTTCAATAAGGCCTTGCTCAATGCTAGAGTTCATGAAGCCCTCAGAAAATTATCTTTTACAACTCAATTTTATACTCTCTCATTTCCAAATTCTGTAAATAAAAACATTAATTCTAAAGGTCTTCATCAGAAACATCTTCATGAAGGCTTGCTTCATGACAATTATGTCAATCTCGAAGCGTCATCTTCAAATGAGAGCCACGACAACCCTCTGTATGGCCAGAAGACCAAGGAGAAAAAGGTTTCATCTTTTGTTGTAACCCACCATGGTGTTACTCCCCATGATTATGAATTTAGCTATGAAATTCCCCTCCATAGTAGTAATTTTCATTGCCTGGACAATTCTTCAATGGAAAATACAATAATACGAAATCCTTCTTATCAGGAGGCACTTGCAAATGTGAATCCAATCATGTCTGATGACATACCACTAGTAGGTGAAATACTTTCCCAATCAAAATGTTTTCCGAGGTGTAGGTCATTCTCTGAACAACCCCTGTGTCATTCATCATATAATTTAACAAATTAATTCTCTACCAATCTTGTTGAATATGATGAAGCAAAAAAGAAGCACCAGCTTTGGTCGAATCAAGTAGAATAATCATCATCAAATGACAAAGAGGAACTGCTGAATATGAGGAAACAATTGGAAAATGGTGAAATACCAGTCATGTTTTGGCCTTTGGCTGACTCTCAATATGATATTCTAGAAACATTTACCGAAGATTGTATTCATGATATTCGTCTCAACATATGGAAAACTATTTTTCACTTAAAAGAGAAAATATTACCTTATGATGAATATCAAAATCATGTTAAGGTAATAAAAGGGTTACAATGCCAAATTGACTTGGCATCTCTCTCAGTTTCCCAACATCCAAAGGATGAAAAGCAGTAGAGACGCCTTCAGCGTACATGCCTTGGCGCATTAAATGGGTTGCTCTAGTTAATTACCAATGCCCCATCTGGTATTCATATCAGGGGATGGGGTGTTTATAAATCATTTCATTTCATTGTGATCTCCAGTCAACAAAACCTACAAAAAGTGGTCTCATGCAATGTTATTTCCCATGCATGGCCACATCTAATTGGTTTTGTGTGTAATCAATGTCTTGCTCAAGAACATGCCTCAACTAGTTTTTTCCAAAGTCAGGTGTATAATGAACAAGTTGTCGAATTACACTTGTATCAAGAAAATGATAATATCAAACAGGCTTCTCATTTAATTCATGTTCATCATCAGGTGATAGAGGTGTTAGAAATAATCCAACGGTCATCTGAGCCAGGTGATTTGAGTGGATGTAAGATGATGCATCCGCCAAATTTTCAGACTAAAATCCGCAAAATCAGGAGATCTTTTAAAAAAGTTTCAGATGTAGCAGCTCAAGAGAAACCTGAGCTTGCCAATTTGGGGACTCTTATAATCCAACCATCAGGATCAAAAGACAGGATTCAAGGAGTTGAGATGGAAAAACAAGAATAGCCAGAGTCCACCCGACTGGGGACTTTTCAAATTCTCAGTCTCTTACTCAGCGAAATTCAGTCTTCTCTTGATTAGGGAAGAATCCACAAGAGGAACGCAGAGCCAAATTATCAGGAAATTCCCTCCAAATTATGGTTCATCAATAAATTCCTAAGGTATCAACTAAACAAAATAAAATGTATCATAAAGTACATAGAAGAAGGCAGTATCGTAGAAATGCTGACATAAGGGTTGAAATGCATTATGCATCAATAAATGTCATTACTGTCGTCGTCACTGATCCCCCAGAACATGAGGCTCACTCAGAGGAATCATATGAAGAAGTTCATGTTCAATAGTTTGTATACACAGAAACAAATGAAGATGGTGTGTGTACCCAAAATCAAAGGCTTACCCAGAATATAGGTATGCCTTCAAATAACCAACTCTCCCCTCTTCGAAAGGTGTCCAACAAGGGGAAAGGAAAAGAGTCATATTGCATCACACTTTTTCACAGGAGAAGGTCGATCTCTTTCACATGAAGAGAGACATGCACTAGAAGAAGAATAAATGAAGGAGTTAAAGAGGTTAAATTAAGAACCACTTCAAGGTAGTCTTCCTCCAAAGAATGATGGAGTTAATCAATCAAGGGAATTTGATGCAGCTATTGGGATGGATCAAGAATATCCCCCTTTACATGTACACCCTCACAGGTCTGATCATATGGGACATACGTGAAAGAAACCGGCAATACTACCATCAGTGGAAGTAGCAGTCGCCACACCCATCCAAATTCCAGTTATTGCACATTCTTAGGTCCAAGCTCAACTAGAGGATTCTCAGACAATAATGACTTCCATTGAGTCATTAATAGCTCGAATGGAAGCAATGGAAAGACGACATGCACCAGTTCAACCAGAAAGGGATCTTACCCTGAATGGGTGTATGCAATTCCACCCCCATAAATTTTTTTGAATACCACATTCCCAATTTTTAATGGTTCAAGAGATCCAGAACAACACATAACACATTTTGATTCTCATTGTGATCCTATGATGGGAACTCCTAAACAATAAGAAGCAGTTAAGAATAGGTGTTTTGTGTAGTCATTACAAGGACCTTCTTTCGTCTGGTATACAAGTTTGAAATATTAGTCAATTACTGGGTGGGAAGACCATCATCAAAAATTCCTTCTTCAATTTAGCTCAACATTACCAATAATGATATATTTTGATCTTATCAATTGTAAAAAAAGGATAAAATTAAAGAGTTTAAGATTTCATTTCTTGCTAGAAGGGATTAACATATTCCCTATGTTTAACACTCCCTCAAGAAGTGTTTCTGCCAATCTGTGTGGCAAATATGCCAGATTAATTATGCACACCCTTAATCCCTGTGAAATACCCAGTTGGGTTTCGAAACCATATTTCAATATCTCAACAGATAGAAGACTCTCTTATATAGACTCAGGCTAAAACTCATGTAATTCCCTCAGTTCCAGGAAGGTTAATAAGAAAGGAAGAAGCTGCTACAGTTACACTAAAAAAAGCACCTACTCCTGCTTCTACTTCAAAAACTTCATCATATCAATGGACTCTACCTCTTAAGTGTCATCAAAAATGGTTGCCCCATCAAGATGATCAATGAGATCTAAGGCAGAAGTGGTTTGAGGATTTAAATAACAACGTTTATTCTTTCTGGATTGAACAAGTTCATGGTTACTTCATATCGGCTCTGGAAAACAATCTGGTTAAGTTTCCAAGGCCCAAAAGTCTGAACAAGGAAGGAGATGAAGACCTACCCAATCACTGTATGTTTCATCAGATGTTGGGGCATCCCATTTAAGAGTGTTTTGTCTTCCAAGACCTCCTGAAAAAGATGGTGGACTCTAGAAAAGTAAAACTGAAAGGCTCTTTAGCCCAAGTAGCATGTTTTGCTACTACTGATCCAAAGGAAGAAGGTGAGTGTCAAAAAATCAAAAGTAAAAAATGTGCAGAAATATGATGTATCAAACCACGATTTCATATTATGTTATTTCTTCGAAGTAATTCAACAACTTGCGCAACATGCAACACCGAGTTCGAACGTAACACGACTTAATAAACTAGTTGTTCAAAAATCGGTTATGAATAGTATTAACTGAATTTTGAATTATTTATAATATATAAAATTTTAGAATCAATATTATGTGTTTCTTAGACTTAATATAATAACATATTCATTTTTTAGATAAAAGAAGTATTTTTCATAAAAAATGCAATTTTACCGCATTTTAATGGTCAACCCTTTTTAAAACCAATATTTGAAACTTTATGAATACAATTTAATGAAATTTAATTATTCATTATAATAATGACATGAAAAATTAGTTTGGATAAATTTTTGTTATTTTTCTGATAACTTTCATATTTTTATGAATAGTGAAAAATACTAAATTTTAATTAAAAACAACTTTTTTAGTCAAAATAATTTAAAGTGTTAAATTATAATTCTTAGTGGTTTTAAATTATAATTAGATTATATATTTACCATTTAATTTAATTTTGGTCATTTTATATAATTTTACATTTAAAATGTACATAAAAAAGTGCTAATCTTTTGATAGTTATTATTTCTTAAAAACGTGCTTTTTGTTTTGACACAGGAATTAATTTTTAATTAATTTCTTCCACTTCTGTGTTTTGAAATTGGAAAAATGGATTCAGTATTTGGAATTATTATGTCCAAATTTTGTAAATAGGTAACTTTTCTTTTTATACATTTTAAATATTTACTTCAATAAATATTTTATTTACCATGATTAAAGGGTAAATATAATAAATAACGGTAAAATATAATATTATAATAATTCTAAATTACCCTAACATGTGTCCTAATCCTATTGGATGATACATATACGACCATTAGAATCCTCGGTTTGAATTTGGGACCCCATGGAGCCACATGGGATTAATAATGTCATTGCATATTAATTAACATAAAGTAAAAACAAAAATGACATAAACAAATATCTTTTAGTAAATAAATTTTTACATGGGGTTATATAAGTTATAGTTTAGAATATAAATATTATTTTGGAAGATAAAAAAATTTCCTATATTATGGTATTTTTTTTATAATTTTTGGACATCATATAAATTTTATTATTTATGAAACAATAATGATGTTATATTTACCTATTTAATAAATGATTTGAAAAAATAAAATTATAAATATTAACAAAATATCCAAAACATATCCAATTATTTTTGGATTATTTTATTTCGACCATGAGTATTCTTATCTTAGTTATTAATGAATATTTTTCCTTTTTAAACCGAATATGAGTTCATAATAAAATAATTGTTTCAATCATTCCTGAAGAGCCCCTCCTCTCCCTTATAAAAATCCCTCACCTCCTACCCATTTCTCACACTTCTCTTACCTTTGGCTTCTACAAAACCTACCCAAATATCCTTCTATAATCCCTAAATTCATTCTAGAGGCCTTAATTTAGTCATAAAGCCATCATAAAGAGACCTTTTTATCAAATCAAAAAGAAGAACCTGTAGAAGATGTAATAATTTCACCACCTTCTTTTAAGTTATTTTCTTCTTCCAATTCCTCTTTCTTTGTTGTTTTCATTATAAAATAATAACTCCAGTTTCTTATATATATTGGGATGTTATTATAAATATGGTACAACCATATTCATTATTCTATCCATTTTATGAATGACATGTCACCATACGTGCGTACGTACGCCTTACCATCTCCACGTCGTGGTGAAGTTGTTATTCAAAAACACTGTTATTTGGATGGGTATAATAATGATTCATAATTGATGTAAATAATAAATTTAACATGTTAATGATTAGGTATATATGATATACCATCTATTTACATATGTTTTTAAATCAGAATAATGATATTGTCGCTTGTGCATTCGTACGAATTATCGTCTCCACAAATGCGATGAGATTCATTTCCGCGTTTACCATTCTATGATGATTATAAATATATATTTTATTAATAAGAATGTAATATATAACATAATAATACTACTATAAATATATATATATATATATATATCTGTGTGTGTGTGTGTGTTTAAATTCATTTCATTCACGTACTTCCATTCAATACGATATAAAAACAGAAACATCATTTATGCGTACGTACGACCTACCATCTTCATAAACGGTGTTTTCCATTTCATATATCTATCTATTATGCATATTTATATTATAAAGATATATGATATATATATCATGTTTTATATTCTGGAAGATTTTAAATCCTGATCTAAATGATATGATCAAGAATAACAAGTTAGATTATGTACGATAAAGAAAGCGATTATTACCCGAATTGTTAAATTAACGTGGAAATCAATATTAAATTCATAGTATAAAATAATAAATGAATCATGTATGACACTTCTCATTTCCGTGATATCTATGGTATAATTATCACTATTTCCTTTTTTGTGGTGTATGTACTTTACATAATTGTATTATTTCTGTAATAAAAATTAATTTATTTGTATTTACATCTTCATTGTAAGATTCTTCTTTCATGGGGTGTATGTTTTGAAAGTTACCAAATTGGTAAGGGTTAATTTAACAATATCTTCATTATCCGAGGTTTTTTTATGTAAGTATCAACTAGGAAATATTTATTACCCAGTCCATGTTTAATAAAATTGTTTTCAAAGGTATTATTTTAAAGAGAATCATTAACTAAAACATCATTTTAAATTTTTTTTAAAGATTTATTCTTCTAATCCATTCTCATTAATGTCCATGTTTTCACAATGGTGTTAAGGATTTATTTATATGGAAATTAATGTTTTAAAATGTTACCTCTTTTCAAAAGTTTCAGATTGGTATGGTACAATTTGATTCAAAACTATCTTTTAAATGAATTTAGTTATAAATTAAGAGACTTTTAAATGATTTCACGAAAATGGTATATTTCTCTCAAAGATTTTTACTGATCATTTTCAACTATGTCAACATCCTTTATGAGATATTATTATTGATTAATGTTGATTTATTATGATACAAAAATTCCATATTGTATTGAAGGTTTTGTGATATGTTTTAATTTGGATGTGTTATTTTTATACCATTCATGGTTTATGGATAATGAATTGACATTTTGTATGCTAGTTCTAATAAAAATGTTAATGTTATGTTTAATCATTTCCATATGAGGAATGTATTTGACTTATTACATGACGGGTGAAGCCTTATATAGTTCCTCGATGCATCGGTCGGTACCATGAGGCAAACTAGTGGCTTGGAACAAGGCCTTGACAAAATCTTATTTTTAGTATTGTAACAAGGCCTTGAATATGTGGTTATGAAAGTCTAGAATTATGCAATCCATCATTTTGAAAGTGGATTTTGATATTTCATGTGATTATTTTACTATTAGAATATCCATGTGAGTTAGTAAATGGTATTATTTTATTTTATCTTTTTAATAATATTCTTAAGTTAATGTTTAAAAGGATTTTTTAGTCTTATACATTGCCTTAAATGTTAATTATTATTTATGAAAGTTTCTGCTATATTGTTATCCTTACTGAGCATATGAGCTCACCCCATTCTTTGTATTATTTTTCCCAATATGAAAAGAAGTATTATATGACTGACCTGCAGGGATAGTCTGACGGGATATGAGTGTGGTCTATGGAAACAATGTTGTTTTAGTTTTTCATTTTATGATGTAATGTAAAACTTATGAATGTATCTAGTACATCCAAGGCTACTAAACTAATCGGTATTTTGGGACATGATCTTTTGGTATCATGCCAATGTTATGTAATTATTCACCGACTCTGGGTAACTGGGGTTAGGGTGTTACAGTTGGTATCAGATAAAGTTTAGTATAAACATTGGAAACTAGATTTTGATAAACTATGATTAGAGAACATTACCATAAGTTAGACTTCGAGGATTAGTATAGAAGAACTACCTAGAATTTTGGTAATATAGATATTTTGTGATTTTTCTAATAAATACATCTCTGTCTAGATACGAGCAGGTAGAGGCAGTTCAAGCACAGATGTACCTAGGGGTAAAACCCAAAAACACTATTTTGAGCTAGACTCGAACAGGAACTGGTGCACGACAATGTTTCTTGCTACTATTGGTTATGACACACCCAGGGGGTATGTTTAGGATAATTTTAATTTTCTTTACAAACCATTATGAAGGTTTTATGATTATATACGTCCTAAAAGAATTATTTTTAATGATTATGGATTATATCCATAAACTGTTCAATTTATGTTAAGAGTTTTACAAGTTTGGAATTATATATTTTGATTCATAAAATAATCTACTTTGTGCCATTGTTTAGAAATGGCAACTAGTGGAAGGAATGGAAACTGTATCAATGCATGCACTCCATGTAGGGACTTTCCTTCTACTGAAGATAATTATAGTGGATCTTGTCATACAACTGGTACTGATCAGCTTTTCACTATATTGGGACAACTCACTCTGGTTATGAATAATAACCTTACCGGTCTGGAGCACCCCTGATCCACATCATGGACGATAAATGTTAGATCTATTCATGTGGAAACAACCACCAACATTCAATGGAGGTAAAAATCCACAATTAGCTGAGCAATGGATAAATTCCTTAGAGAAAATATTCCACGCCTTGGAGAGTAGTGAAAGTGTAAAAGTTTTCATGGTAGTTTACCGCCTCACTGGAGATGCTGATCAATAGTGGTCATTGATTCAAAACACAAACGAATATGATGAAGTATCAAATATGGAATAGATTGAGTTTAAAAAGGTTATATTAAAAAAAACTTCGATCATGACCATGGAGCGGATATGGAAAGAAAATTTCTGAGTCTGAGGCAAAAGGAGGATGAAAATGTCGCAAAGAATGAAGCTAACATTACAAGGTAAGTGATGTATGCAACAAATTATATATGTAACCCAAGAGGTGATATTTATCATTTCTTTGATAGTTTAAAACCATTTCTCCATATAGAATTAGTATCACAATCCTTCTCCTCCTACGAAGTTATTTTCTAATGTGCTATCAAGATAGAAAAGGAATTATCTAAGTCTTATGAAAATAAAGTAAAGCAAGGAAAGAAGAGAACGGTGGAGAAAAAGACAGATAAAGGGAAAAAGGAAAAGAAGTATTTTTTATTATGTGATAATTGTGGGAAGAATCACCCTGTTATTTCCTAAAAGGAATGGGAGTCTGTTACAAGTGTGGTAAAAAAGGCCACCAAGGTCGTGATTGAAAGGGAAACAAAGTTGATGTCAATGTTGAATGCTACAAGTGTAGTGAAATGGGGACTTATGCAAATGAATGTCCTAAACACCAAGGAAACTTACCTCATAAAGGGCCAAGGAAAAAAGGCTAAGCTTATTCTATTACAACAGTTGATGGGGAATAATTAAGGTGTTTGTGTTTTCGGACTCAAAAATTATATCCTAGTTATAAGAATAATGTGATATATATAAGGATTTTACTGCAGTAATTTTTTTCATTAAAGGTATTAATATGATGAAGGTAATCATATTTTTAGTATGTGACAATAAGAGAAAATTTACATTGTTTGAGGAAACTAATGTTAAAATTGATTTTGGAATTTAGCGACCTCTTCGAGAGAGTCTGGATAAGGGTATTTTGGAAAACTATAAATGTTGGAATGGATTATGTTTATCGTTGGAAATTATTGTTTAATGTTAAAACATTTATTATCATTATTTTTGGAATATATTATAATACTATTGTTTTAGGAAAAGGAAAACATGCAGGTTGAGCGATAACCCGTCGCGTCGGACAAAGCTGCAGGGATCGAACCCACAACCATGGTGCGATAAGCCTTTATTATCTACCACTAGCCTACAAGAATTCAATGGTTATTAAAAAATATTTTTCTTCATTTAAATTGTATTTTTTATATTTGTAAACTTATATGACTAGGATAAATATATTATTTTTGAGTTCTATTATCTCTTAGAGTGAAAGATGAGTTTGTGGTAGAAATTAGTTAAAGTATGAAACTGTACTTATCAAATATATATATATATATATATATATATCTTATTATATGAATAAATTCATTCTTAAACATTACTGAATGGATATTAAACCCAAAATTGTGTTATTCTAATACCGTATGTTTTTTTGAACTGATGATATTTTAAATCATCATAGATCGATGGCTTTGAGGCCCTCAAGTGTACACTTGTTTTTGATTGATGACCTTAATCACTCACTATAAATATTTATGTTTTCCAACAATTTTATGTCTGTAATTACCTACAATGTTCTCTTATTCGAGATCATAATTTGGGGGTGAACATTTGATTTCTCTTTCGTATTATTATGTCTAAATTTTATTAACCCTATTTCCATTGTGGGATTTCCACAAAGGCATTTTGTATTTTAAACATTTTATATTCAAAAAACAATTTCAAATTGAAAGGACTCAAATTATTGAATAAGGGGATAATGTAACACCCCATTATTTCATTTTATTTTATTTCTTCAAATTAATTCAATAACATGCGCTACCCACATGACCGAGTTCGAGCATAACACGACTTACTAAACTAGCTGTTCAAAATTCAGTTATGAATAGTATTAACAGAATTTTTAATTTTATATAATATATAAAATTTTATAATCCATATTATGTGTTTCTTATACATAATATAAGAACATATTCATTTTTTTAGATAAATGAAGTATTTTTCAAAAAAATATAATTTTGTCGCCTTTTAATGGCGAGCCCTTTTTAAAACAAATATTTGACACTTTTATATAAACAATTTAATGAAATTAAATTATTATTTATAATTAGGACATAAAAATTTTGTTTTGATAATTTTTTAGAATTTTTCTGATAACTTTCATATTTTGATGAATAGTGAAAAATACTAAATTTTAATTAAAAACAACTTTTTTAATCAAAATAATTTATATTGTTAAGTAAAAATTTTGAGTGGTTTAAAAGTATAGTGTGATTATATTTTTACCATTTAATCTAATTTTGGACATTAGATATAATTTTACATTTAAACTGTACATAAAAAAGTGTCCATCTTTTGATACTTATTATTTCTTTAAAACACGCTTTTTGTTTTTACAACGGGAATTATTTTTAAAATAATTTTTGACCCTTCTGTGTTTTGAATTTGTAAAAATGGATTCCATATTTTTAAATCGTAGGTCCAAATTGTGTAAATAGGTAACTTTTATTTTTAGGCATTTTAAATATTTACTTCAGTAAATATTTTATTTACCATGATTAAAGGGTAAATATTATATATAAGGGTAAAATATAATATTATAATAATATTAAATTACCTTAAAATGTATCCTAATCCAATTAGTTTATAAATATCCAATCTTTTAAATCATTGGGATGAATTTGGGATCCCATGGAGCCACATGATAGTAATTATGATATTTTATATTAATTAATTTAATGTAAAGATAAAAATGACATAAACAAATATCTTTTAGTAAATAAATTTTTACATGGGGTTATATAAATTATCATTTCGACTATAAAAATTATTTGGAAAGCAAAAAATATTTCCTATATTATGGTATTTGTTTATAATTGTTGGAGATCAAATAAATTAAATTATTTATGACACAATAATGATGATATATTTACCTCATTAATAAATGATTTGAATAAATAAGATTATAATTGTTAAAAAAATATCCAAATCCTATCCAATTCTTATTGGATTATTTTATTTGACCATGAGTCATCTTAACATCGTTATTAATGATTATTTGACATTTTTAAACTGAAGATGAGGTTATAATAAAATAATTGATTCAATCATTCCTAAAGAGCCCCTCCTCTCCCTTACAAAAAGCCCTCAAATCCAACCCATTTCTCACACTTCTCAACCCTTTTGATCATACAAACCATGCCCAAATATCCTCCCAAAATCCCTCACTACATTCTAGAGGCCTTAATTCAGTCAGAAAGCCAACCTAAGGATCCCTTTTGATCAAGGAAGAACCTGAAGAAGAGGTAATAATTTTACCACCCTCTTTCAAGTTCTTTTCTTCTTCCACTTCCTCTTTATTTGTTGTTTCCATTGTAAAATAATAACTCCAGTATCATCTATATACTGTGGTTTATTATAAATATGTTACAACCATATTCATTATTCTATCCATCCTGTGAATGACATGTCACCATATAAGCGTACGTATGGCTTACCGTCTCCACGTCGTGGTGTAGTTGTTATTCAAATACACTATTATTTGGATGGGTATAATAATGATGCATAATTGTTGTAAATAGTAAATTTAGCATGTTAATCATTTGGTATATATGATATAAAATCTATTTACATATGTTTTTAAATCAAAATAATGATATTTTCACTCGTGCGTACGTACGGATTACCGTCTCCACGAACGCGATGAGATTCATTTCCACGTTCATCATTCAAAGATGATTATAAAAATATATATTATTAATAAGTATGTAATATATGAAATAATAATTCTACTTAAAATATATATATGTGTGTGAGTGTGTGTATTTAAATTCATCTCATTCACTTACTTCCATTCAATATGATATGAAAACAGAAACATCGTTTATGCTTTCGTATGACCAACTGTCTCCATAAACGGGGTTTTCCATTTCATATATCTATCTATTATAAATATTTATATTCTAGAGATATATGATATATAAATCATGTTTCATATTCTGGGAGTATTTAAATCATGATTTAAATGATACGATCAATAATAACAAGTTAATATGCGTACGATAAAGAAAGATATTATTACCCGAAATGTTAATTTAACATAGAAATCAATATTAAATGGGTAGTATAAAATCATAAATGAATCATGTATGATATAATAAATATTATTATTGTTTTGTTATAATCTAATAACAAACAATGGACATTATACAGGAGGTTAAACCTACCCTCGACCAATGAAAACTGCAATGTAATGGGTTTTCATCTCACTTCTTATTCATGGGAGATCCATGGTATAATTATTACTATTTCATTTTGTGTGGTGTATTTACTACCCAAAATTGTATTCTTTGTGTAATACACTTAATTTATGTGTATTTACATCTTCATTGTTTGATACTTCTTTTATAGGGTGTATGTTTTGAATGTTTCCAAATTGGAATGGTTTAATTCTACAATATCTTCCTTATCTGAGGTTGTTTTTATGTAAGTATCTACTGGGAAATATTTATTATCCATGAAGATGTTTCATAAAATTGTTTTCAAAGGTATTATTTTTAATGGAATCTTTTACTAAAACATCATTTTAAATGTTTTAAAGATTTATTCTTCTAATCCTTTCTCATTAATGTTCATATTTTCAAAATGGTTTTAAGGGTTTATTTATATGGACATGAATGTTTTAAAATATTTATTCCTTTCAAAAGGTTCAAATTGGTATGGGACACGTTGATTTGAAACTATCTTCTAAATGAATTCCTTTATAAATTATGTGACTTTTAAAATATATCATGATAAAGGGATATTTCTCTCAATGATTTTTACTGATCATTTTAAACTATGTCAACATCCTTTACGGGATATTATTATTGATCGAGGTTGATTTATTATTATACAAAAATTACATATTATATTGAAGGTTTTGTGATATGTTTGACTATGGGTGTGTTATTTTAATACCATTCATGGTTTATGGGTACTTTTTTGACATTTCGTATGCTAGTTATAATATGAATGTTTATGTTATGTTTAATCTTTTTCATATGAGGAATGCATTGGACATAGTAAGTGATGGGTTGATACCTCTATTGATCCTTGATGCATCGGTAGTTCTCATGAGACAAACTAGAGTCTTAGAACAAAGCCTTAACAAAATCATATTTGTAGTCTTGGCACAAGCCCTTGACTATGTGGTTATGAAAGTATGAAATTCTGCATTCCATCTTTATGAAAGTGTATTTTTATATTGCATGTGATTATTCGACTAGTAGAATATCCATGTGAGTTAGTAAATGGAATTATTTGATTTTATCTTTTCCATTTCATGCTAAAGCTCAAATTCAAAAGTATTTTGTTAGTCTTATTCATTTCCTTAAATGTTTATTCTAATTTATGAAAGTTTCCATTATATTGATATCCTCACTGAGCATCTGATCTCACCCCTTTATATGTTTTTATTTTTCCTCGGATGCAAAGAAGTATTTTCTGACTGACCTATAGGGATAGTCTGAGGGGTTATGAGTGTGGTCTGTGGAAACTATTTTGTCGTAGTTTGTTATTTTATGATGTAATGTAAACCTTATGAATGTATCTAGTACATCCAAGCCTACTAAACTAATCAGTCATTCGAGACTTGACCTTTTGTGATCATGCCAATGTTATGTAATAATGCACCGACTCTGGGTAACTGAGGTTGTGGTGTTACTTATGATGGATGGATGGTTAGGAAAACGATCAACTGAAATCATGCCATTTTATGAACATAATTGATTCAACCAATTCTATCTTCTTCAATTTTTGCCACAGCAAAACCCCCTTTAGCGAATGGAAAATCCTCAATGAACTGGCATAATTTGAAGAATGATGAGTATTCTAATGAAGACGAGCTCGTGTCAAAGCCTATGTTGTCTTTGAATCTGGAAAATTTTATGCCATCTGCTTCAAAACCACTGACACCACCCCACTAAATGGCATAGTGTGAACTAGTTCATTAGTTAGAATCTTCAACAGATGAAGAATTGATATTTGGTTTTATTAACATGATTCATTTAATTTATCCATATGCCAATGATAGTTTCGATCATGATGAGCCTAAATTCCTTGTATCTAATAGAAGAATTAGAGAAAGAGACAGAGGTCTAGGATACATAGAAATACGTGGATATTCTAAAAGACACTATTTCAATCCTACCCCTGCTAGAACTGTATATGCGGTAGAAACTCATGGAAAATCCCTTCAGTGGGCTCAACAGGAATAAGAAAGTTCTTCCACATATGCAAGATTCGATCCTGACATAGTTATTTTAGAGGACTTGATAGAGGTTACACCTTCATCATCTCAACAAATAGATATACCTAGTCTGACTAACCAACCGAAGCTAGGAGTGTTTACAATTCCTACCCTGATACGGGATGTATCTACTGCCAAAGCATCAACTTCCTAGACACCTGCAAAACCACAATTTCATGATAGGAAACATAGACCTTTGAACCAAAAGTATGATGTCTTGAAACATCTGGCCCAAGTTTCGGCCATGTTATCAATTTTGGAGGCCTTGAATCTATCAAAAGATCTTCGGGAGGCACTTATTGAGGCATTGTCAAGTCCACAAGAATTCGAAACTGAAATTGTTGTGGCCGAGGTCTATCGTATAGAGAAAGATCCTACAGAATGTCATACAGTGATATCTTTTATATATGAAGATGAGGATGATGTTCTATATGGACATATCAGACCTTTGTATCTATTTGGAAAAATCAATGACATAGACATCCAACAAACATTCATTGATAATGGCTCAGGATTTAACCTCATTCCTATTCGTACACCTCGTCGATTGGGCCTCCCCAAATCTGATTTATCTCCTTCTAATTTGACATTTCAAGTATATGATAATAATTAACAAGAACCCCTTGGTGAGATAACACTCAAAATGTAGTTTGGAGACCTTGTGTCTAATTCAGATATCATGGTTGTTCATCAGGACACCGCCTTCAACATTTTTCATGGAAGACCATGGCTACATCAATATGCGGTCGTACCTTTGTCATTCCATCAATGTCTCAAATATTGTTTCAATGGTCAAATTGGGACATTGAATTGTCACAAGGCCCCATTTAAAACATGTGAATCTCAATACATTGAGGAATAATTTTATCACATGGAGGGAAAGGAAAAATCCATGCCAAAGTTGGTCACCAAAATTAGTGATCAAAATGGTTTGGAAAAGATTACAGTAAACCCATTCATACATGTGAGTACAAATTATGTTTTTCTTAACTATCAAATTGACAAGATAGACCTAAATCCAAAAACTCTTATGGAAACATCCATAATATCAATTACGAAAATCAAGCCATACAACATAGGAGAAATTGTTGATTCCCCAAGTAGTGATGAAAGATTAAATGTAGATTTCTTCATTTCATCCCCATAAATCTAGAAATTCTATACTTCATCAACCAGACCAGAATAATTTATATCAATACCAGAGGAAAATAATGATGTCGATTCTCAATGTATCATCTCCTCTCTATCACCCCAAGAAGACCCTTCATCATCAATAGGGTCAGAAATGGCAGTTTCTTCTTCAAGATGTTCAAATCTTAACTTCTACCCTGACAATGGAAATTATGCATCATCATCTACTATGCATGTAGAAATAGAAGAAGTAACACATATTGATGAAGAAGAGGAAGATCTTAGGGATTCTCCTCCATCATTTGAATAGGTTATCTCTACCACCATGTATGAACCTTGAGAAATAAATCATGGTACAAAAGAAGATCTGCAACCCAATTTAATTAGTGCAGCCATGACTTTTGAAGAGCACGAAATGTATAATTAATTTATAATGAAAAAATTAGATGTATTTTCTAGGAATTATATAGAAATTCCAGGTTTTAATCTTGATGTTGCCACTCATCATTTGGGTTTTCCAGAATAACATCGAGGATTCAATCATGTAGCAAGAAGAACACACACAACTTATGCCTTCAAAATTGAAGCAGATGTTGATAAGCATATCAAGGATAAATTCATCATAGAAGTTAAATATCCCAAATTGATTGCTAATATTTTCCCTATGAAAAAGTAGAATGGAAAATGTAGAGTTTTCATTGACTTTAGAGATCTTAATCGGCAATGTCTGAAGGATGATTTTCCAGTTCCGATCATAGAACTCTTAATTGATGTAACGGCTGGCAACAAAGTTCTTTTCATCATGGATGGTTACTATGGGTATAATCAAATAAAAAATTTCCCCAGAATATGGGGATTTTACAACCTTCCGAGATCCTCAAGGTGTGTTTTTCTATCGGGTAATGCCCTTTGGCCTGAGGAATGCAGGTGAAACGTATCAATGTGCCATGCACCATCTCTTTAAACCCTTTTTAGGGAAATTTGTTGAATGTTATGTGGATGATATGGTGGTTAAATCTACACATTGTTCTAATCACTTGGCCGATCTGCAAATCATTTTCATCAATCTTCGACAACACAATTTGAAATGAACCCCTTGAAATGTGCTTTTGGGGTAACATTAGGAAAATTTCTCAGCATTGTTGTATGCCATCGTGTCATCGAAGATGATCTTGAGAAGACAAAACCAATCCTTGACATTTAACCTTCTATAAATTTTAAGGAATTATGAGGACTTTAAGGGCACTTTCCCTATATTTGGAATTTCTTTTTCTATTTGGCAATAAAGTGTTTACCCTTTACCAGATTAATGAAGAAGGGAGTCACCTCTGAGTGGACTGAAGAATGTCAAGAAGAATTTGATATCCTCATGAAATGTATCATGAGTCCACCGGTATTAATGCCACCTGTTTAAGGAAGACCACTTATTCTCTATGTGACAGCTTTAGAGCAATCATTGGGTGCCTTCAATGCCTAGAAGAATGATGATGGGAATGGAAACAACCATTACCATCTCAGTCGGACTATGCTTGAGGTAGAAACTCGATATTCAAATATTGGAAAGTGCTTCATAGAATTAATCATTGTAGTTCAGAAATTGAGACACTACCTGCAACATCATGAGGTCCAATTGATATCTCACATTAACCCACTCAAATTTTTCCTTAGTCTTCCAATGCTTACAAGACGTCTGGCAAGTTGGGAAGTTATTTTGTAGTAGTTCGATATCTAGTATATGTCTCAAAAGGCAAAAAATGACCAAGCTCTTTTTAATTTCCTTGCTGAACACCCATATGTAGAAGATACATCTTTATATATTGAACTAACTGATGAGGATGTCTTCTATATTCAAGATAATCCTCAAACATGGGAAATATACTTTGATGATCCCTCTATAAGTCCAACATGGAAGAAAATGGAAGATCCTAAATTCAAAAAAGTTGGGTTAGAAATATTTCCTATTTCAACAGGAAAGGTAGTTCTCCCTAATTCCTTCTTATTGCTGGAAGGCAATAAAAACAATGAAGCAGAATATCAAGATCTCATCGCAAGCATGGAATTGGTGTGTCAGGTACAGGTGATTCACATGAAGGTAAAAAGCAACTCAGATTTGGTAATCAAACAACTCAATGTGGACTAAGCCATTAGAAAAAGAACACTTAATCCCTTTTTTTGAATACATTTGAGAGTTAATGGAGGAATTTCCCTCAGAACCGACATTTTCTTATGTCCCGCGATCACAAAATGCCCAATATGATTCACTGGATAATGTAGCCACAACCCTGGAAAATCCAAATCGGGACAAAACAATCACTATTATTGTCAACTGTCATATAGTTTCACCTTTTGTTCAAATCAGAATAGAGGAAATCAATGAAATCAGTCCCATTTCAGAACCATATGGTCATACTATAGGATGGAATACACCAATTAGGGAATACCTTCAGAATGGAACACTCCCACATGATAGAGCCGGGAAAGAACATGCCCGGTGATGTGTGGTCAATTTTACTCTTTATGGTTGCCCAAATCACCAAAAAAGTTTCTACAACCGATGTTTTGATGGAATTATGTTTAGATGTATTGATGGTTAAGTGACAATTGATGTCATGAATGAAGTACATGCAAGGGTTTGTGATGCCCACTGGTCTGGACATAGAGTTTCTGGTCAAATTCGAAGGCTTTGATAATTATGGCCTTCAATTATGCAAGATTATGTTGATTTCACTAAGAAGTGTCATTATTTCCATGTATGTGCCATCTTTATTCATCAACCCCCGTAGTTGCTTCATACGGATAAATACTCCATGTCATTTTCTACATTGGGAATGGATGTTGTAGGACCTTATCCTTCGACTACAGCTAAGTAGTTTAAATATATTCTTAATGCTACTGACTTCTTTTCCAAATGGGCAGATGCAATACCTCTCAAAGAAGTCGGTGCTAAAAGCATTATTATCTTTTTCAATTCCAACATCATTATCATATTTGGTGTTCCTCATACCATATTGATGGACAATGGCATAGACATTTGTTCATCAGAGGTAAGAAAATTGTATCAAGAATACAATAACAGATCAAACCATTCATCTCAGTATCATGCAGTGGCCAATGATCAAGTAGAGGCTTTTAATAAGACTCTTTCAATCATACATCAAAAGAAGATAGATAAAGGTTAGAATTCATATCCTGATAAACTTTATCATACTCTATGGGCTTACCGGACTACCACCCGCACTACTACACGATCAACTCCATATTTATTGTTATATGGAATGGAAGTAGTCTTGCCTATTTAAGTCCAATTACCTTTGCTTAGAGTAGCCATTTGTGACCAGTTATCTACAGATGAAAAATCTCAGAAGCGATTGGATGAATTAGAATGACTAGATGAAAAAATATTGTGCGCACTGCACCATTTAGAAGTCTATCATAATCGAATATCACAAGATATCAATAAAAAAGTTTGTCTTCATTCATTAATTCAAGGAGAATTGGTATTGGTCCATAGAACCCCAATGATACTGGGAAAGAAGCCTATAAATCTTGGGCCAATGTCGGAAGGACCTTATTCAATACATTAGGTATACTCCAATGGAGATTATTCTTTAATCTCAATGGATAGAGAACTCATTACAACTCCAACCAATGCAAGATTCTTGAAGGACTATTTTGTGTAATACAAATACACCCATTGTCCTTACTCCAGGACATTAAACTACATATCCCCCTCTATCGTCCAACACTACATTAATTTGTTTCCCTCTATCATCGAACAAGATGTTAATCTATGCCCCTATATTGTCCAACATGACGTTAAACTGTGTCCCTCTCTCATCCAACATGGCGTTAAACTGTGCATCGTCCGAGCTGCAGGATGTTAAACTGCGAATCACTCCATATCGGTGACACATGACATTAAAATGTGATCGTTGCATCTGCAATTGTCTTTTAAAATTTGTTGCCATGCATTCCCCCAAGCAGTTAACCATGCATAAGCCCCACACCATCCTTCCTGGTTGCATATTTCATGACACTATCGTCAGGTGTATTGCTGCCTCTTATTTCTCATACAGATCCTGACTCATGTGATCATAGAGTAAGCTTCGACCATGACATCTTCTCTGGGCCTCAAACCACGCTTAAGTCCCAACATCATCTTCAGGTCATTGTCCTCAAGTACACCCTGATCACCGAATCTCTCTCAATTGAGCTACACAGACATTGATCCTTGCCTCTTAGGCTGGATACATAGGCAACCTCCTAAGGTCCAAGACCGAAACCACTTTCTTCACATTGATTCACCTACATCCCATAATATGTTGATCCATGAAGCCCCCATCGACCATCTTATTCATATCGGTTCAATCTTTTCCTAGTTATATGACGTTAAATAATACAGTCCCTCATTGTCCTTACTCCAAGACATTAAAATGCATAGCACTGGTCCATGCATATGACCATAAACTATTTGCACTTTTGTCTTGTATGACCATACACTACAACAATCCCTGATACCCTCATTTGAGAGGAATCATTATTGACATGGTCTCCAACCATGTCATATTTCCAGAACTACGTGTGGCATGATTCTCATCTTTATGAGATATGTAGTGACAACCAAGTCTTTAATCATGGGTCCATGCATAATTGCAATAAATTCCTCTTTACCCCTCATATGTATGAACCAAATCTATAAAAATTTTATTTCATGAACTATGTACATCATGTTTCCCATTCTCATGGGATACGTAGGAATACTCGAGCATTCCTCGAGTCCAGCCCCGATCTTTTGGACCTAACCCCAAACTCCAATTTCGTTCCATTGGTTGAAAAGTACCCCTGGAAGAACATGTCGTGATATGGAACACCCTAGTATTTATTCACATTAGGTTTATAACAATTGCACGATGTGTCTCCCTCACTATGGTGTGAGCTCTATGACACTAAACTATGATATTCCATGCTCTCTTCCTGCATGACGTTAAACTGTATTTCAAGAACTATGTGTGGCTTGATTCTCCTCCTAATGAGATATGTAGTGACATCCATAATCCCAACTCAGGACCCAGCTGCAACATTATACAAATAATATTCATGGTCTCTATAACCCTTTTCTTGACATCTGGTCACAAAATGTCTGATAACTAAGAGTTCTTTTCCCTGACTTTGCAGCACATGCCCTTAGGTGGGCTTCCATAAGTTGTCTACATAATGGAAATGTCAGCCAAAAGATGGTACTATTTTTCTATTCATCTTATGCTCCAGTTGGCACTGCATATTCAACATCTATAATGGGTTTTTCTAGTAATGGTTACTTATTTATTAGGAGAAGCCTATTTTGTCTGTATTGGTCTTAACAGCAATATGTAGGGATCTAAAAAACCGACATCATTAATATATTTGTTCCATACACTTTTTCATGATCTGAATGTATTCAAGTCTATGGTTTACATTTCCTCCTTCTTTATATGGTTAGAGCCATATGAAATAACCTTGGACCACTTGACTATATTTCGTATAATGTTTTTATCTCCGGTTTTAGTCATTTGATTTAAAACCATAGATACATTTTTTCTTATGTTGGGTCTAGACCTTTGAATAAGCCACATTCTTCCAATTCTTTGACAATTCTGATTAGAAATATCCTCTCCATATTTAAGTACCTTTCTCCATAAAGCAGACTCTATGCTTTGGAAAATATTAATCTCTATAAAACTATCTTCGGATTTTAGCAACAGTAAGTCAACTTTTTTAGAGTTATTTTGCCCGAATATGCAGCACGTGCCCTTAGGTGGTCTTGCATAAGTTTTTTACATAACAGACATGTCAGCCAAATGATACTACTATTTGACTATGCAACATATTCCCTAGTTGGATCTGCATAATTCAGGACCCATAACGGGTTTGTCAAATAGTGGTAACTTCATTCTTAGATAAGACTTCCTCTAATTCATTTTATCTCTTTTCCCATTTCATTCCTCAGATTCAAAATTTTGGAAGTCATAGTTTACAATTTTCCCCCTCTATAATTGAATATGGTAATATGTTTCGAAAAAAACTATCAATAATTGAGTCAATATCATCATTCGGTCAAATCTATTCAGACTTAAATATTTGATTTTTTAGAGTCCAACATGCATGACTTTAAACTGCCAATAAAGAAATACATGGTGCTCATTAAATTGGGATCCTATAATGGGTACTCTGAAAAAAAAGTCAAGTCCTACCTCACTAAACATACATTTTGTATCATTTAACAAATATTGAGCAATTAAAATATGTAATGTTTTGGGGTTGTTTTTATAACCCTAGTAAAAATCAAACAATTTTTACTAGGCCCATTATCTTAGGTAAAACATAAGAGCAATTATCAAGAAAATGAAGGTATATATAATCGAAGATGATTTTTTTTCAGTGATGAAAAATATTAGAAGAACATCCACAGACTAGAGTCTACTCTCTTTTTTCAGAAATTACTGAAGACTTTCAAAATGAATTCTCATCTATTAAATAGCATCTTGAGCTTCATCAGAATCCACTTGAAGTTCATTTACTCTTCTATCATCAATCTCTTCAGCTCGACGATGTTTTTCTTTGGAAACTGTGATGGCTTTTATACCATCTTCTTGAAATTCTTCCAATGAATTATGAAGCTGGTCAAGCTCCCTAGTAACAAAATATATCTCTTGCTGAAGGTTCAACAGCTGGACAATCTTTTCCTTGATCTTTTTCTTCAGTTCGTTCAGCTTTACGGCATGATCAGCCTCATCTCGGGACACTACAGCCTAATATTTACTGATATTGGTCAGCAATCTAGCTCTGATCAGGTCTTGATGACACCTTTTCTCTTTCTCCCTACTTCGAATGACTTGTTTCACTACGACATGTATTTCTTGATATCCAAAACCTCCAAGTCCCATCATGATGAACAAGGATGAAATTCACAGAATTTTTGAAGGCAGCTCTTCAAAAGGAACCTTAGATATTATCTTCCATATATTTTTCAATGCCTTGCAACATGACAATTAGAGCACCTTTTTCACCCCTGGGTCTAATTCGGCATCGCTATCATAGGGAGGAACATAGTCTGGGATTAATGCGTTTATGGAAGTGCCATGTTCTGCTCCTTCTCTGACCCTAGGTTCTTCACCTTCTACTCCTTTTTGGGAAAAGACTGAGGCTTCACCTCTAGATCTAGCCATTGATGTTGACAACCCTATTTGGTCAAATGAAAGTATGGTTAGTTTAAAAGAAAAATAAAAGTTTATTGATTGTCTTGCAGGTTAGGTAAGCCAAAAATATCATCATATTTTACCTAAAAATAGATCAGAAACTTGTGAATACTCCTCCCCATATTTCCAAGATTCAACAGGATTCTCAGAATGGGTTTTAGGAGGGTCGGCCATGCTATTTTCCACCTAAACCAGTGTTTCTACAATAACAGGGTTGACATCAATGTCTACACCCCTTTCAAGAATTGTTGGTTTAACAATTTATTTAGATGGAACTGTACATTTTTTTATTCAAACATGGTTAGAAGTGTAATCATGAAAAGATTAATAGAACAAATGATGAAACTCAGGTCCATTTGATTCTATAAATAGATCTCAAAAATCTTATAAATCAGGTGGTAACTGAACATGTTCTAAAATTTCTTCAATGGACATGACAAGATTTATCATTTTATCCAATGATGTCCCAGATCCCATGTTAGTCTCACTAGTGGGATCACTTGGTATGTCTTCATCATAACTTTATTCTAGCAATATCAGACCCCAGATAGCTTCTTCAAAGACATTTATGGGGTCATCTTCGGTGTTTTCAAAATGTTCTGCTGCATGTTTTGAACCTAAACCATCACAAAATTTAATTCAGTTTTTGTCACATTTGAGGTTATATGAAGTATTTTTAATTTACCAGATGTATTTTCTCTCCTGGAATTAGAAACAAGTGTGGTGCTGGAAACAGACAAGGCTTATCTGCTCTCAGTATTTTTTCAGGAACAGCCATTTCAGCAGGAACATATGGCCATTCTATAGCACCCTCTGTTGAAATATAAGGATGGTCAGTCCATTCCCTTAAATGGGAAACTGAATAAGCCCCTACAATCCTGAGAATTTTGAGCACTTTTTCATATGTTAAGATTCATGACTACCAGAATGACTTACCACTACTGATAAATAATTTGACTGTGGTCTTCTTTCTTTGATTCCTTTACTTCTTGTCCTTTTTGGGTGGACTGGCTTCATCATCTCCGAAAACCGGTATTGGAGACAATAATTCCCTTTCTAACTCCTCATCCATGACATGCTATCCTAGAGATACTTCTCCAAGCTCATGAGGAGATTTAGTGGCACCAGGAGCGGTGCCACTAGGGCTATACTATGGTGAATGGATATCAGTGGTTCTTACCATTACAAGATACATAATGAAGAATATTATTTCCTTGAATAACTAATCTCTGACTAAATTAAAATTTCAATGCAAATAGAAATATGAGAAAAAGGAAACTTACATCTATAGGAGCCACATAATAATGCCACTCTTCATCTAACGAAGGACCAATCCCCTCAGTGGTACCACAGTCCATTATTTCCTTCATCCACATGGTGATATGAACTGACTCATCAGTGGCATATATGATCATTTCCGTCTCTTTGATGTAATCCCTCACATCATTGGGGTTGTCCTCAAAACGGATATTAGAGGAAGCCCAGAGATTCCCCACTCCAGGGATATACAGTCCTTCACATTTGTCCGTCCAGGCAGTTTCAACGTTACAATATAAACTCTGCCATGCTCGGATAGCCTCTGGTCATAAATATCTAGAATTTTCACCAGAAGGCTGCGAGGAGGGTCCTACAATCTGGGACTTTAACTTCTTCCCAGCTCCTGCAATCACAAATAATGGATAATAAAATAAAACTTGTTTCTCTTTAAAATAATGGAGACTATATTTCCCCAATGATGTAACTCACCAAGAGTCAATGGAGTAGGTCTCTTGACTCCGGTTGGCAGATTATATCTAGCACGAGGCCACTTTGACCCATTTCGAGCCACATCATCCCCATCCTGGGAATCCTTTGAATTAGCTTCGGGTGAGGAATCTGGCGAATCAGCTCTGGGTAAAGAAGTGTCACCTTAATAATAAAAAGCTTATTTACTAATTGTTCTGTTTTTTATCACCACCCGAGGGACTGATTTATTCAAAACCCCTTCAGGGTATGATGCTACCCAGCTCTTGGCATACGATGTAGTCAATCAAATTGCCGCTTCAACAGCTGGTAGATCAAACACAAACGCAGTCTTCTGCATAGATGTTAGCAACCATAGTTGATGAGCAACCATTGGATGCTACTCTAACCTGACATGCACTGTAGGGGATACATTAATTTGATGTGGACATTTGAATTGACATGAAAATCCATATAGATCATAGGCCTCACATATAATCTCTCTGCCAATCCTTCTAGCCAATGTACCATCTCTACATGCCATCATATATGCCATTTACTCCGGTCTGGCTATTCAATTATCAAAAAATCACCATGTTGGAAGATTTCTATAAGGAATTTTGTGAAACTACTTGAACATGCTTAGCCTTATTATGATATCATAAGCGTTGAGGGTTAAGGGAGAAATTCTAGAAAAGGCCTGAACAGACGGTCGGAAGGAACTTCTAGGATCATGTACCCCACATTATACAACATATGTCCTAAAATGGGTGGCGATCCATCCCCATAAAACATGTAATGGTCCCACTATTCTTATAGGAGACTTACCCATATAAATATGAAGTAAGCTCCAATGAATCTTTGCCAAAATTGGAGTGGCCAACCCATGCATCTTCCTTTCAGCCAGCTTGGATGCAACGACAAAGGTCTTGAGCCTCACACATCCGTTCGAATCCCGAACTGGTAAAAGGTAAAAACTGAGCCACAAGGCCCAAAAGCCTGCCAAATGGGTCTTCGCTAGAATTTTCTAGTTCACTTCATACCCCCACCTATCAAACTCTCCTACTTCTAGAGTTGGCCAAAATGTGCCTGAAGCACCCATCATTGCTGCTCTAGGGTAACTATAAGGACGAGTGTAGGAAGGTCCCTCCTCTCTCTACTTAACCAGAAACATGTCTATCCACTCCTATAGAAGAGTATATTTTCTAGAATGGGTTTTCATGGTGGTGGTATTCTTATTCTTGTATAAAATTTTCCTTAACTCTCGAGAAAAATCCGGACTCTTCTCAGAATCATTCAAATTCACCATGGGGGGATGAATTCATCATACATATCTCCCAAAATTTGATCCCCTTAAATATTGTATACGTCCCACAAATCGATGCCTACTTCTCGACGAGTCAGATGGAAAGAATTTGTTTCTAGGCTCCACCGGTGGATTAACTCCGGTATGAAATTTTCATTCATGTAGACATATGTCTGCCTAGCCCAGACAGCTTCATATATTGTAGCTCCCTTCAGATGACTGAAAAACTATGAACAGGTTTGCCACACCCAATATTCCCACATCCAAGTCGGCTTCACACTTCCTCTTGGATGGAAATCCCAACTCTTCTTCCATCCCTTAGATAGGTCCATTTGAGAATTTCGGAAAATAGAGGGATAGTAATGCGGCTGCATCTCAGGCATGTGAGGCTTTGGATATAGATCACATGGGCTATGATGCATTATGTATGCCTTCTCCACTATCACAACATTGACTAATTATCATGAAACTGGTACATTTTCTTAAGAGAAGTTGGTGTAGGTCTAAAACCAAGAAGGAGGGATATAATTCTTTGCCTCTAGAACATTTACTCCTTGCAGATGACCATGGCCATACAAGGGCACGTAGATGCTCTGTGGGAAATTGGGATGATATTTCTTCAAGTACTTAGCCAAATATGGGAGAGTGCTACCGCCAATAACATAATAGTATTGTATGATGATGTTCATCATGTCATCTATTATCTTGGTGGCCAACTCATATGCTGATCCAATTCTACTGGGAGCCATTGAATCTACACAAAGATCAAACAATAAACTTTTAAGTATGTTTTTTTTGTAAAATTTTTATGAAGGAAATCAAAAAAATGGCAAAGTCATTAAGGAACGCAAGTACCAACTCGACACGCAAGTCAAACTGGTCGCGAAAGTTTTGTCGCCCTAGTCATGGAGTGCAAGCCAAACACCTTCTGTAGAAGCACCACAAAATCCATAAGGGTGATTCTCCAATGATAGAAGAACTTGCGTGACATGAGATCAAGTTTCTAGAATCCGAGTGAGTTTCCATGGGAATGAGTATGTATATATAGGAGATATAGACCTCATGCATACCATACCAGTGGGCCCCAACATCTGTGTGCCGAACTTGCATGCCATAGACCCTTTATTTCTCCGACTTTACCTCAAAGTAGGATCCTCTTTCCTTTTTGGATCCAACTCTGAGGGGGATCTTTTGTTGACGCTCCATTCTATCATAGAGTACAATGAATGGCGAAGGGGAATACTATAAGCACATAGAGGGTCACCCTTTGAAGAACATAAAAAAAATTTAACAAAGGCATGGACTAGGAGCCCATTTGGAGTGAGTCGCGCAAGTCATTTGTGCACCACGCAAGTCACTTGGGTGCCACCTATGGCTCACACATCTCACTTGCACACCCCATTTAATTTTTCACCCAAGGTTCAAGGTGGCCTATAAATATCCCCTGTTGGCCCCCATTTCGATGATAGATTTTCTAAAAGTCAAATTCATGCACTGGTCGCCCTAGTCTTCAACTCAACTCTTCTGAAAGCTTCTATGGTAACTTTTTAACTAGAAAGGAAGACTTGTAGGAGTAGAATAATGAATAAGTGTTTATAATTCATCAACACTTTCATGCCTAAGTGTCCAAACATCCTTAAAAATGGAAACACATGTGTAATTCCCTACCCTTTCGATGAAACTTGTGTGACACCCTTTAGGAAACATCTTAGGATAATACTAAAGGCTTGAGTTAAGTCTCACCCATGTATTACCCTATTGATTATTCATCGCCCAGGTGAACCCATGACATGCAAGTACACTTGTGCATCAAAGACTTGCCTGCCAACTTCATTTGTGTGCCTCTATCCTTTTCATATCTCCTCTTAAACATATTATCCTTAGAACCCCATTTAAAATCAATTTATGGCATGGTTCATGTGTTGGATTCCTTATCTGAAAGGAATTCTAGGGGAACCTCCCCCAAAACCTTGTGACTTACAAACATTATGTCACTATGGTTAGAGGTTGGATACTTATAACCTCATCATTTAAGATGAGAAGATCTTTTGATTTAGGGCCTTCTTCTCTGGAGTAATTCCCAAGTTCCCTTTGTTCGAGCCTCCTTCTCAGTAATAATACCCAATCATAATTCTTTTAATTTGGACATCCTTTTCAAAAGTAAGCCCCAAGTTATAAGTCCCCTTAAACTGGGTCTTCTTCTCAGGAGTAAGCCTCAGTCATAATTTCCTTTAACATTTGTCATCCTCCTCAGGAGTAATCCCCAATCGTAATTTATTTTGATTTGGGCCTCTTTCTTGAGAATAATCCCCAATCATAATTCCCTTTTAATTTTGGCCTCCTTCTCAGGAGTAAGCCCCAAGTTATAAGTCCCCTTTAATTTGGGAATCCTCCTTAGGAGTAATCCCCCATGTTAAAAAACCAAATCTCCATATAGTAAAAATACCTTTATGGACCCTGCTCTTGGGATTCTTTCCTAAGGTAAGTCTTGGTCTTCATCTACTTGGGCAGTCATAAATACGTAATCCCCACATCATTTCTTGTGACTGTATCTTTTGTGGCACAATCATCAGGATTACTGATACTTCTTTTTTCTCACACCGAGCATGACTCACGTGAGCTTAGACTGTAAAAGTAATCATGAAATTTCTTTTTAGGCTGTTAACCATGCATAAGCCCCATATTTATTCACCCGAACTACGTGGAATTTGATATCTGCCTTAAAAGTAGAGTATGTAGGAAGAATTTCTAAGGATCAAGCCCATCATTCATTAATTCTTTTCTATCCCATATGACGTTCAATTGTATCCTTATTATCGAACTACGTGGGTTCTGATTCATTTTTAATGAGGATACGTAGGTAGCACATCTACGGGTATGATCCGAACTCTAAAATAATCCATGTGCTTTTGAATGAAAATAAACTTCAATTGCCCCACTGAGGGGCTTTAAAATAAGTATGGTCATCATAATGACCACGATATTTCTATATAATGTATTGAAGGATACCATTGACTAAGAATCTCCAATACGTATGGATGATTATTCCTCAATGAATAACTTAAAATACATATTAAATATTCTATAAATCCCATACATATCAATCATTGATTTCCAAATCTAAAGGAAAACTCATTTTCATGCTTGGTAAATTAATAAGGATTCGTGAACATATCTGAAATCTATAAGAGATTCCTGGAGTAGGCAATAATTCCCCCCCAAAAAGTTATGATGAGTCTGACCTCCCATCCTCTCAACCAATGAAAATTCTTAAGCCTAATCACTCCACAACTAATGAGGACCTACCTTTGGAAAGTTACTCCAAATGGGTATATAATTATTGGGTGTTTCAGGTTCTATGAGTAAACCCGTTAGAAACCGATTGTAAAGTTTGAACCTTAAACTAACAAGTTCATCCCCATTTCAAGACGTAACAATTAAATCAAAAAATAAGAATAAGACATAGAATTTGTGGAATAAACGTACGTATATAAAATCATTCTCTATATGTCAAGGATCATTTCATAAACTAACCAGGGAACTTTATAGAGGATTCTCGTACTAGGAGAGACACACCACCGTCGTGAGTTTCATCTTTTTCCCTATATTGTAATTGGCTTTCTCGCCAAACCAAATTAGTATTCAAAGTTCACTCCCAAGACCATATTAGTAGTCAAGACTCACTCCCAAGTCCATCTTACTAGTCAAGGATCACTCCCAAGATCATCTTAGAAGACAAATCCATTTCTGAACCATGTATACTTCCCTTTATTTCCATGTCTATATTAGAATATATGAATCACTACCCAATTAATTAGATGGATATATAGGTCCTACTTATCTCATAATGAAATTGTATATAAGTTTTCTACAATTAAATAAAACATTCATCATAACATGACCCATAAAATAGATGGGTTTTTAAAAAATCATATCGTAACTCATTAAATGAAATGGGTATCAGAACAATTTTATCATGTCATAACTTGTTGAGAAGTGATATGTTTCATAATAATTTTATCATATAATATTTCATGAATTGAAGTGGGTAATAATCATTTTATCATGATCTAACCCATGGAAGGTAAATGGATTTCATAAAAATATCATTTTAAACATAATGAAGTAAATGAATGAGTAATGATAGTTTCATTGTATCATATTAGTAGTAAAGTGTAGACTATATAATAGGATAAAATATAATATGGATAAGTATTTTTGAGAGATCAATTTAAAACATTCTTAAAGAAAGTAATACTTCATTGAAATTCATTTTAAAAAACATTAAATATTTTCAAAATCATTTTCATTGAAAACAATTTAGAAAACCACATAACGTAATACATTGAAATAATTTGAAAAACATTTAAAACATAAATCATTTTGGAAGAAATTTTTCTCATTAAAACATATAAATGACGCTTTGATAATCATTGAAAACACATTTTACACATAAAACATTTTTGAAATACTTTTATCATAAAACATATAAATGAAGCTTTTAAAATAATTTAAACAACATGTTAATCATAAAAATTGTTAAAAAAAATTTCCTTGAAAACATATAAATGATTTATTTAAAATCATTAAAAAACGTTTTTAAAATAAAACATTTTTTTAAAATTATTTTCAATTAAAACTTAAAATTATGTTTTCGAGGTCATTCGGAAAACATTTTCTTTGAAAATATCATTGAATGAAATGGGAATCCAGAAAAAAATTGAAATAATTATTTAAAACATAAAAAATTATAAATCCTTTTATTTGAGAATGATCATAAAATATCATTTTAAAAAACATGGCTTTTTTTTTGGAAACCTAGTTCTTTAAATAAAAAAAATTTGACCAAAGAAGGATATTAAGTCGTATTTTCATTGAAACATTTTTATATTTATATTAAGTATCATGGAGTGGTAAAATGGTATATTTACGTGGATATAAAATGAATAACCATATAAAATGATAATTAATTATAATAATTGAGTTAATGATCATAATATTTAATCAATACAAGTACAATCCTAAACAATCTTCATAGGCGTTGAGATTTTCGAAATAAACTCCTACAACCTAGAAACATTTGATCCTAATACACATGAAATAATGTAACGCCCCGACCCTAGTTACCCAGAGTCGGTGCATTATTACATAACATTGGCATTATCATAAGAAAGGTCAAATCTCGAAAGACCAATTGGTTTAGTAGCCTTGGAAACACTAGATATATTCATAAGTTTTACATTACATCATAAAATGAAAAACTACTACAACAACATAATGTCTCCATAATTCACACTCATATCCCCACATAATATCCCTGCAGGTCATTCATAATTTACATCTTCACTTCCTGAGAAAAATAAAACATAGAAAAGGGGTGAGCTCAAATGCCCAGTAAGGATAACAATATAGTGGAAACTTTTATAAATAAGAATAAACATTTAAGGCAATGTATAACTAAAACAAAAGCCTTTAAAACTTGAACATTCAACTTTGTATAGCATAAATAAAATGAAATAATGCCATTTACTCATTCACATGGATATTGTACTAATCGAATAATCACATGCAAAATCACTAACCACTTTCATAATGATGGAATGCATAATGCCAAACTATAATAACCACATAGCCAAGGCCTCGTGCCCAGACTACAAATAATATTTTGTCAAGGCCTTGTGCCAAGACACTCGTTTGCCTCATGATACCTACCGATGCATCGAGGAGCTATAGCGGGCTCCACCCGTCACATATTATGTCCAATGCATTCCCATATGAAAAGGTTTAAACATAACACAAACATTCGTATTAAAACTAGCATACGAAATGTCAATAATTTCACCATAAACTATGAATGGTATAAAAATAGCACATCCACAGTCAAACATATCACAAAACCTTCAATACAATATAGAAGTTTTGTATCATAATAAATCAACTTCAAATAAGCGTAAAATCCATCAAAGGATGTTGACATAGATGAAATCAAAACACTTTTTAGAGAAATATCTCTTTCTATTTTTGAAATCATTTAAGAACCATATAAAATAAAACATTTTCTTGAAAATATTCTTATAAGCCTGTAAGGGAAGCTTCGACGATTTTATAACGGTGGAAAATAACCGCACCCGCCGTATAAGTTGAAAAAAAAAACATTCTTACCTTAATTCTGTCGAAAAGGTTAAAAAGGACATTGTTTTGAAAACGACGGAAAGATTCCTCTTATAAAAAGTCAAACAATGGTATAAATGACTTTAACCCATATTCTTGTAAATAATAAAAGTGTTTTGAAATACATTTTGAAGAAACATGGATGTGGATGATAAAGAGATCCTAGTAGATTATTACATATAAACAACCTCAGATAATGAAGAGATTCTGAAATAACCCTTACCAATTTGGTAACTTATGAAACATACAACCCATGAAAGATGTATCATACAATGAATATGTAAATACACATAAATTAGAGTGTATTACACAAATAATATAATTATGGGCAGTACATACACCACACAAAAGGTAATGGTGGTAATATGGCATGAATCTCACGGGAATAAAGAGTGAGATGAAAACCCCTTACCTTGTACTTTTCCTTTGTTGGGGTAGGTTAAACTCCTGTATAATGGTGAAATAATTGTTATTAAATTATACAAGAATCATATACATTAATATGATATCATATATTATCTTTTAATATTGATTTGATAATAATATCTTAGTATTATCGTTGTTTCGGGTGTTAACTTACTTGTTTTATTTTATATGTTTTGTTACGTAAGACATGATTATAAAAGATAGGTTGTATATTATTCATATCCAGAATGATATCAAGTCCTTAAACATTCTTTGTTTAAATCATCAAATGATAATTATACTTGAATGGATACGATGGAGAATGAATCTCATCGCGTTCGTGGAGACGGTAGTCCGTACGTACGCCCGAGCGACAATATCATTCTTTTGATATTAAAATAATATATAAATGGATGGTATATAATATATAAAGAATCATTAACATGTTATATTTATTATTTACATGAGTTACAAATCATTATTATACCCATCCAAATAATAATATATTGAATAACAATTACCCCACGACGTGGAAACGGTAAGCCGTACGTACGCACGTATGGTGACATGTTATTCAATGGGTGTATAGAATACTGAATATGGTTGTACCATATTTATAATAACATCACAGTATATAAATGATACTGGATTTATAATTTTAGAATGGTAACAACAAAGGAAGAAGAAGTGGAAGAAGAAATGAACTTGGAAAAGGGTGGTGAAATCATTACCTCTTCTTCGGGTTCTTCCTTTTGATTTGATCAAAAGGGCTCCTTAGGTTGGCTTTCTGATCTAACTAAGGCCCCTAGGTTGTAGTGAGGGATGTTGGGAGAGTATTGGGGCAGAGTTTGGCCGAACCAAAAGGCTTGAAGGTGTGAAGAAATGAGAAGGATGAGTGCCCTTTTATAAGAGGGGTGAGGGGCACCTTTGGAAAAGCTAGATATATTAATTTAAAATAAATTCATATTCCATTTCCAATGGCTCCAAAGTTGACTATTAAAATGTTAAGGTGGGTATGGGTCCAAAACAACTCATCCAATATAATTTAGACAGGTTTGGGTACTTATATTAACCTTATCTTTAAGTATTAACTCTAAGTTAATTAGTTTCACTTTTACAATGTCTCTTTTTATTTTTATATAATATGGTTAATAAACTTACTATATACATCCAAGAGACCCCCAAGTGGTCCAGTAATGCTGAACCTATCATGATATAAGTCTCCTGGCCGAACCTTAGATTTTTAGAAATTTAATATCAATTAATAAAATAATATTTGTTTTAAGAACTCTTTTATGTCAATTTTGACACTATTCAATAGTTGATTTTTGTGAAACTCATAACAGATTGATTACTTCAAAAAAATTCAATTAAAGCAATCATAATATATCATATTATCCTATAAAATTAGTTTAATTCATTAAAAGTTTCATATTATATTTATTTGGGTATTTATAATATCAATTATTTTAATTTTTCACTATTATAGTAATTACTGCATCATCATTGTGTCATACATAAAATATATTATTTAATATCTAAAAATTATAAATAAAATATAATTATGTAGGAAATCTTTTTATATTTCTAATGAATATTTATAATCTAAAATCCAACAAATATAACCCTATGTAACAATTGTTTTACTAAAAGATATATGCTTGTGTCATTTTTGTATTCATTTTAAATAAAGTGTCATTATCACTTTCAAGTGGATCCATGGGGTCCCAAAATCGACCCAAAGATGCCCATGGTCGACCATGTATCAACCAATAGGGTTAAGACACGTTTCAGGGAAATTTAGTATTATTATAATATTATTTTTTAACCCTTATTTACCGGATTTACCGATAACCATGATAAATAAAATATTTACTGCAGTAATTATTCAAAATGTCTAAAAATAAAAGATACCTATTTACACAATATGAACATCCTGATTACAAATATGGAATCCATTTCCCTAAATTCAAAACACATAAGTGGCAGAAATTAATTTAAAATTAATTCCCGCTGTCAAAACAAAAAGCGTGTTTTTAAGAGATAATAACTATCAAAAGATTGACACTTGTTTATGTTCGGTTTAATTGTAAAATTATGTCCAATGACCAAAATTATATTAAATGGTAAAAATATATTCTAAATATAATTTAAAAATACTAAAATTCATAATTTATCACTATTAATTATTTTGATTAAAAAAGTTGTTTTTAATTAAAATTTAGTAATTTTCACTATTCATCAAAATATGAAAGTTATCCGAAAAGTACCAAAATTCACCTTAGGATAAATTCGATATTCCGAATCCAAAAATGAAGTCCATTTTAAAATATAAAATATATAAAATTTCAAAAATTTGGTATTACTATTCATAACGGCTAGTTTAATTGGTTATGGTGCGTTAGAACTCGGTGTTGCGTACAACACATGCTATCACATTAATCAAAGAGAAGCGTACCATAGAAGCTTGGGGTGTTACATTATCCCCTCCTTCAAATAATTTCGTCCTCAAAAGTTCTAGAATACTTATCACGTGAAAAGACTCGGGTGATTTTTCATCATATGTTCCTCGGGTTCCCACATTGCCTCTTCCATCTTATGGTTTCTCGACAAAACTTTTACCAGACGCATCGTCCGGTTTCTCAGCACTTGTTCTCTCGTATCAAGAATCTTGACGGGCTCTTCGCAATAAGACAGATCGGGTTCCAGTTCTAATTCTTCATAGGTGAGTACATGCGTTGGGTCAGGCATGTATTTCCTCAACAGAGATATGTGGAACACATCGTGAACTTTGGAGAGACTTGGCGGCATTGCAAATCGGTAAGCTACAGCCCCAATTTATTCTAGAATTTCGAAAGGTCCGATGTACCTGGGACTCAATTTACCTTTCTTACCAAAATGTATGACTCCCTTCCATGGAGATACCTTCAGGAAAACATGATCACCGACTTGAAATTCCAAATCCTTCCTTCGATTATCGGCATAGCTCTTCTGCCTACTTTGAGCTGCTTTGATGTGATTTTGGATTACCTTCACCTTTTCCACTGTTTCCTCCACCAGTTCTGGGCCTACAAGTTTTCTTTCACCAACGTCATCCCAACAGGTTGGTGTACGACATCTCTTTCTGTATAGGTTCCATCTGAATACTCGAATGGAAGCTATTGTTATAGGAAAATTCTACCAGTGGTAAATATTGATCCCACATACCCTGAAAGTCAAGTGAGAAAGATCTAAACATGTCTTCTAAGGTCTGAATAGTCCGTTCTGATTGTCCATCTGTCTGAGGGTGGTAAGCAGTGCTCAAATGAAGTTCAGTATCCAGGGATTTCTGAAGACTTTTCCAAAATCTTGAAGTAAAACAGGGATCACGATTAGAAACAATCCATAAGGGTACTCCATAAAGTCTCACAACTTCATTAATATATAGTCTTGATAGACGTTCTAGGGGTAGATCTTCTCTTATAACAAGAAAATGTGCTGCATTGGTAAGACGATCAACAATAACCCATATTGCATCGTTCCTTCTAAGAGTCTTTGGTAGCCCCATGACAAAGTCCATCGTAATATTGTCCCATTTCCACTCCAGTATGGGAAGAGGTTGCATGACTCCTCAAGGCTGTTTCCTTCCAGCTTTCACTTGTTGAAAAACCGTACATCTTGACACAAAATCAGCAATCTCCCTCTTCATGTTGTCCCACCAAAAATGTTCCTTCAAATATCTATACATTTTGGTGCTCCCATGGTGTATAGAGAAATTGGAACTATGAGCATCATCCAGCAATTCCCTTTTTAGATCAGGTAAATTGGGAACACAAAGTCTCTTCCCGAATTTCAAAATTCTATCTTCATACACAAATTCTCTCAATCTCCCATCATTCACAGCTTTAATCTTCTTCTGAAATTCATCATCATCGGTCTGAGAACTCTTAATCCTTTCTAGTAAAGATGGTTTGGCAACCATTTGAAAAAGCAATGATGTTTCACCTTCCCTGGTTATTCACATGTCCATCTTCACTATATCCATGAAAATTGGATCCCTTTCAATTCTCATCATGTTCAAAACTCCATGGTCTTTTCTGTTCAAAGCATCTGCCACCTTGTTTGCTTTCCTCGGGTGGTAGTGTATCGTGAAATCATAATCCTTGAGTAATTCAAGCCATCTCCTTTGCCTCATGTTGAGTTATTTTGTGAGAAAATATACTTCAAACTCTTGTGATCAGTATAAATCTCACATTTTTCACCATAGAGGTAGTGCCTCCATATCTTCAATGCAAAGATCACAGCTGCTAACTCAAGATCATGAGTAGGATAGTTTTGTTCATGAATTTTTAACTGTCGTGATGCATAGGCAATAACTCTATCATTCTGCATAAGGACACAGCCAAGTCCTTTCTTTGATGCATCACTATAAATAATGAACCCATCATTACCCGATGGTAGAGTCAATATAGGAGCATTGACTAATCTTATCTTCAGTTCTTCGAAACATTTTTCACACTCTTTTTTCCAAACAAATTTAACCCCTTTACGTGTGAGCTTCGTTAATGGGTTAGCCAATCGGGCAAAATTCTGGACGAAATGTCGATAATAACCTGCCAAGCCATTAAAACTACGTACCTCAGTTATACTCATAGGTGCTGGCCATTCTTGGATTGCCTTGGTCTTAGAAGGATCAATAGAGATTCCATCTTTAGAGACAATGTGGCCAAGAAAAGAAATCTCCTGAAGCCAGAATTCACACTTGCTAAACTTTTCATATAATTCATGCCTCCTCAAGGTCTTCAAGATAATGTGCAAGTGATTTTCATGAACTTCGTAAGTTTTGGAGTATACCAAGATATCATCAATAAATACCACTACAAATTCATCGAGATAATCCTTGAAAACTCTATTCATTAGATCCATGAATACAGATGGTGCTTTAGTCAATCCAAATGACATTACAGTAAACTCGTAATGCCCGTACCTGGTTTGAAATGCTGTTTTCGGATTGTCTTCCTTCTTCACACACAACTGATGGTATCCAGATCGAAGGTCAATCTTTGAAAAGTATTTATCTCCATGAAGTTGGTCAAGGAAATCATCAATACGAGGTAGGGGATACTTGTTCTTTATCGTTATAGCATTGATCTCCCTGTAGTCGATACATAACCTCATAGATCCATCTTTCTTTTTAACAAAAAGAACAGGGGCTCCCCATGGAGAAACACTAGGGCGAATAAATCCCTTATTACTCAGTTCCTCTAGTTGTTTCTTTAGTTCGACTAATTCTACAGTGGCCATTCTATAAGGGGTCTTAGATATAAGCCTTGATCCAGGAGTCAAATCAATGGAAAATTAAACTTCTCGTTCTGGAGGATGTCCAGGTAAATCTTCCGGAAATACATTTACAAATTCTTTCACAACAGGTACATCCCCAATTTGAACATTCCTTTCCTCACCGACAGTTATTTCATTCTCTTCCTCCCCAATAATTGAATTTAGTTGAGCTACTGGGGGTGGGTCTAAATAAGAATTAGGTGGTGACGATTCTGCTCTAAAAATAAGGTGTTCCTTATCATTATCATCATGAATCGTAACCTCTTTCTTCTTACAATAAATCTTCGCATCATAGTCTGAAAGCCAGTCCATACCGAGGATTATATCAAACTCAATCATAGGTATGACGATGAGATCAGCAGATAAAGAAAATTTATGTTCTCTAATGGGGACTGATTCACAAAACATTGTTGCAATGATACTTCCCTTAGTAGTTTTAACTGACAACTCCCTTATTAAATCAAATTGGAAATATCTAATTTTCTTAGCAAACTGGGAAGATATGAAACAATGCGACGATCCAGAGTCGAATAATGCATTTGCTAAACTTGAGGAAACCATTAAATTACCTGCCACCACATCTTTTGGAGCTTTTACCTCAGCAGTAGTGATAGCATAAGCCTGGCCTTGATCCCTTGGCCTTTTCTGAGGTATGTTATCCTGATGCTTAGGACATGCATTTGTATAATGCCCCATCTCCCTTCAATTGTAGCACTGAACGTTGGTAGCTTCCTTCTTCCCCTTGCAATCACGAGCTTGGTGGTCCTTTTCACCACACATGTAACAGACTCCCATTCCCTTCAAGCAAGTACCAGGATGTTTCTTCCCGCATTTACCACAAGATGGATATTCAACCTTTCCCTTCTTCCCCTTATTTCCTTTCCCAGATTGATCAGCAGGTCTCTTCTTCTCTTGCTTTGCTTTAAAGTCATAAGACTTAGAGAATTCCTTTTCGGTCTTGATAGCACATGAGACAATGTCTTCGTATGATGAAAAGGATTGTGAGACTAATGCTCGACGGAGAAATGGTTTTAACCCATCAAAGAAACGATCAATCTTATTTCTTTGGTTACGAATATAATCACCAGCGTACCTTGCTAACCTTGTAAAGTTAGCCTCATATTTTGTGACATTCTCATCCTCCTTTTGTCTCAGACTTAGAAATTTCCTTTCCATATCTGCTCGATGGTCGCGAGGAAAGTATTTTTATAAAAATAGATCTTTGAACTCCCTCCATTACATATTTGATACTTCATCATCTTCCTTCATGTTTTGAATCAATGACCACCATTGATCAGCACCTCCAGTGAGGTGGTAAACTGCCATGATAACTTTTTCCATTTCACTGCTCCCCAAAGCCTGAAATATTTTCTCTAGGGAAGTTATCCACTGCTCGGCTACTAAGGGATTTGTACTCCGATTGAACGTTGGTGGTTGTTTCCTCATGAATCGGTCTAACATTGATCCTCCATTCTGTGGATCAGGGTGCTCCATACGGGTAAGGTTATTATTCATAACCTGAGTAAGTTGTCCCAGTATGGTGATTAGCTGATCGGCACCAGTTGCATCACCAGCCCCACTATAATTATCTTGAGTAGGAGGGCAATCCCTACATGGAGTGCGTGCATTGATACGGTTTCCATTTCTTCCACTAGGCTCCATTTTTAAACAATGGCATAAACTAGATCAGTTTATGAATCAAAATACATAATCCCATACTTATAAAACACTTAACATAAATTTAACTATTCATGGATATAATCCATAATCATAAAAATGTTTTCTTTGAGGAAGTATATACTCATAAACCCTTAATAATGATTTGTAAAGAAAATGAGATTTATCCTAAGCATATCCCCTAGGAGTGTCGTAACCAAGAGTGCAGCAAGGCCCGTTGTCGTGCACCAGTTCCCGTTCGAGTCTAGCTCAAACCGGTGTTTTCAGGTTTTACCCCTAGGTACATCTGTGCCAGAGCCGCCTCTACCTGCTCGTATCCAGACAGGGATGTATTGCTCGGAAAACTCACAAAATCTCTACAATACCAAAATTCAAGGAAGTTCTTCTATACTAATCCTCAATGTTCATCTTAGGTCTACGTGCTCTTATTAGAGTTTATCTAAATCTAGTTTCCAAGGTTTGTACTAAACTTCCTCTGATACCAACTGTAACTCCCCGACCCTAGTTACCCTGAGTCAGTGCATTATTACATAACATTGGCATGATCACAAGAATGATCAAATCTCAAAAGACCGATTGGTTTAGTAGCCTTGGAAACACTAGATATATTCATAAGTTTTACATTACATCATAAAATGAAAAAGTACTACAACAACATAATGTCTCCATAATTCACACTCATATCCCCACATAATATCCCTGCAGGTCATTAATAATTTACTTCTTCACTTCCTGGGAAAAATAAAACATAGAAAAGGGGTGAGCTCAAATGCCTAGTAAGGATAACAATATAGTGGAAACTTTCATAAATAAGAATAAACATTTAAGGAAATGTATAACTAAAACAAAAGCCTTTCAAACTTGAACATTCAACTTTGTATGGCATAAATAAAATGAAATAATTCCATTTACTCATTCACATGGATATTCTACTAATCAAATAATCACATGCAAAATCACTAACCACTTTCATAATGATGGAATGCATAATGCCAGACTATCATAACCACATAGCCAAGGCCTCGTGCCAAGACTACATATAAGATTTTGTCAAGGCCTTGTGCCAAGACACTAGTTTTCCTCATGAGACCTACTGATGCATCGAGGAGCTATAGCGGGCTCCACCCGTCACATATTAAGTCCAATGCATTCCCATATGAAAAGGTTTAAACATAACATAAACATTCGTATTAAAACTAGCATACGAAATGTCAATAATTTCACCATAAACTATGAATGGTATAAAAATAGCACATCCATAGTCAAACATATCACAAAACCTTCAATACAATATAGAAGTTTTGTATCATAATAAATCAACTTCAAATAAGCGTAAAATCCATCAAAGGATGTTGACATAGATTAAATCAAAACACTTTTTAGAGAAATATCTCTTTCTATTTTGGAAATCATTTAAGAACCATATAAAATAAAACATTTTCTTGAAAATATTCTTATAATCTTGAAAGGGAAGCTGTGATGATTTTATAACGGTGGAAAATAACCGCACCCGCCGTATAAGTTGAAAAAAAACATTATTACCTTAATTCTGTCGAAAAGGTTAAAAATGACCTTGTTTTGAAAACGACGGAAAGATTCCTCTTATAAAAAGTCAAACAAGGGTATAAATGAAATTAACCCATATTCTTGTAAATAATAAAAGTGTTTTGAAATACATTTTGAAGAAACATGGATGTGGATGATAAAGAGATCCCAGAAGAATATTACATATAAACAACCTCAGATAATGAAGTGATTGTGAAATAACCCTTACCGATTTGGTAACTTATGAAACATACAACCCATGAAAGATGTATCATACAATTAATATGTAAATACACATAAATTAGAATGTATTACACAAATAATATAATTATGGGCAGTACATACACCACACAAAGGGTAATGGTGGTAATATGGCATGAATCTCACGGGAATAAGGAGTGAGATGAACACCCCTTACCTTGTACTTTTCCTTTGTTGGGGTAGGTTAACCTCCTGTATAATGGTGAAATAATTGTTATTAAATTATACAATAATAATATACATTAATATGATATCATATATGATCTTTTAATATTGATTTGATAATAATATCTTAGTATTATCGTTGTTTCGGGTGTTAACTTACTTGTTTTCTTTTATATGTTTTGTTACGTAAGACATGTTTATAAAGGATAGGGTGTATATTATTCATATCCAGAATGATATCAAGTCCTTAAACATTATTTTTTTAAATCATCAAATGATAATTATACTTGAATGGATACGATAGAGAATGAATCTCATCGCGTTCGTGGAGACGGTAGTCCGTACGTACGTACGAGCGACAATATCATTCTTTTGATATTAAAATAATATATAAATGGATGGTATATAATATATACAGAATCATTAACATGTTATATTTATTATTTACATGAGTTACACATCATTATTATACCCATCCAAATAATAATATATTGAATAACAATTACCCCACGACGTGGAGACGGTAAGTCATACGTACGCACGTATGGTGACATGTTATTCAAAGGGTGGATAGAATACTGAATATGGTTGTACCATATTTATAATAACATCACAGTATATAAATGATACTGGAGTTATTATTTTATAATGGTAACAACAAAGGAAGAAGAAGTGGAAGAAGAAATGAACTTGGAAAAGGGTGGTTAAATCATTACCTCTTCTTCGGGTTCTTCCTTTTGATTTGATCAAAAGGGCTCCCTAGGTTGGCTTTCTGATCAAACTAAGGCCACTAGGTTGTAGTGAGGGATGTTGGGAGAGTATTTGGGCAGAGTGTGGCCGAACCAAAAGGCTTTGAAGGTGTGAAGAAATGAGGAGGAGTGCCCTTTTATAAGAGGGGTGAGGGGCACCTTTGGAAAAGCTAGAAATATTAATTTATAATAAATTTATATTCGGTTTCTAATGGCTCCAAAGATGACTATTCAAAGTTTAAGGTGGTGATGGGTCGCAAACAACTCATCCAATAGAATTTAGACAGGTTTGGGTACTTATATTAACCTTATCGTTAAGTATTAACTCTAAGTTAATTAGTTTCACTTTTACAATGTCTCTTTGTATTTTTATATAATATGGTTAATAAACAAACTATATACATCCAAGCGACCCCCAAGTGGTCTATTAATGATGAACCTATCATGATATAAGTCTATTGGCAGAACCTTAGATTTTTAGGAATTTAATATCAATTAATAATATAATATTTGTTTTAAGAACTCTTTTATGTCAATTTTGACACTATTCAATAGTTGATTTTTGTGAAACTCATAACAGATTTATTACTTAGAAAAAAGTCAATTAAATCAATCCTAATATATCATATTATCCTATAAAATTAGTTTAATTCATTAAAAGTTTCATATTATATTTATTTGGGTATTTATAATATCAATTATTTTAATTTTTCACTATTATAGTAATTACTGTATCATCATTGTGTCATAAATAAAATATATTATTTAATATCTAAAAATTATAAATAAAATATCATTATGTAGGAAATCCTTTTATCTTTCTAATGAATATTTAGAATCTAAAATCCAACAAATATAACCTTATGTAACAATTGTTTTTCTAAAAGATATATGCTTGTGTCATTTTTGTATTCATTTTAAATAAAGTGTCATTATCACTTACAAGTGGATCCATGGGGTCCCAAAATAGACCAAAAGATGCCCATGGTCGACCATGTATCAACCAATAGGGTTATGACACGTTTTAGGGTAATTTATTATTATTATAATATTATTTGTTAACCCTTATTTACCGGATTTACCCTTAACCATGGTAAATAAAATATTTACTGCAGTAATTATTCAAAATGTCTAAAAATAAAAGTTACCTATTTACACAATTTGAACATCCTGATTCCAAATATGGAATCCATTTTCCTAAATTCAAAACACAGAAGTGGCAGAAATTAATTTAAAATAAATTTCCGCTGTCAAAACAAAAAGCGTGTTTTTAAGAGATAATAACTATCAAAAGATTGACACTTGTTTATGTTTGGTTTAATTGTAAATTTATGTCCAATGACCAACATTATATTAAATGGTAAAAATATATTGTAAATATACTTTACAACTACTAAAATTCATAATTTATCACTATTAATTATTTTGATTAAAAAAGTTGTTTTTAATTAAAATTTAGTAATTTTCACTATTCATCAAAATATGAAAGTTATCCGAAAAGTACCAAAATTTCACCTTAGGATAAATTCGATATTCCGAATCAAAAAATGAAGTCCATTTTAAAATATAAAATATATATAATTTCAAAAAGTAGGTATTACTATTCATAACGGCTAGTTTAATTGGTTATGGTGCGTTAGAACTCGGTGTTGCGTACAACACACGCTATCACATTAATCAAAGAGAAGCGTACCGTAGAAGCTTGGGGTGTTACAAATAATATATTTGAAAAAACCATAAAATATCAGGAAATTAATTATAATCAGGATATAATATTTCCTTGGTCAGTATATAAAACTTCTAAAATAATATAATTACATATCATAACATATGTCTCAATGAAGGAAAATTGAGAAAACAATTTCATACAGATTTTGTAACTTCTGATTTATAAACCCCATGAAATATAGATTAAGAAATAAATTTCCAAATAACCATTTATATAAGTATGATAATAATTTAATACATTAATTTTAATTATATACAAAAAAATATATAAACGTTTGGTGAATAAGTCATATGCATTGCAAAAATAAATGTGAAACTAGAAGTCCCCTTACATTACGTGTTGGCTCTCATTATACTCAATAAAACCACAAGTATACTAAATATAGGTTTTTAAAAATATATTAAATAACCAAATTAAATTATATAATAACGTTTATAATTTAATTATGACTTTATATTACCATTTTATTAACAATTCAATTTTAATGTTACGTTTCGAGTATTAACTATTTTGTTTTTTTTTTGAATGTGTTCTTATTTTTCTTTATTTTTCCCCCATACTTATATCATGATTTAATAATATCAATAATTATATCCATGACATAAATATCATACATATTTGTTATATATTTATTTGTAGTAATTATTAAATTAAAAAATATATAAAATGATATAAACTGTTCATTGAGATGGTAGGTTGTAAGTACATGTGAATGTTGTTTCCATTTTCTTATTGTATTGAAAGAAAAGAAAGAAAAATCATATATATATATATATATATATTTCCTTAACATTTAATAATTATTTAGTATTTATATAAAATAATTCATCTAAACCCATCCTTAATATATTTAATTTAATGTGTGAATGAATCATATCACTTTTAAGAGGAGGTAGTCCACATAAACAAAAATGAAGCTATAATATTTCCATAAAATGGAAAGCATAATAGTATTTGAAATATAACAATTAAAAAAATACCTCATTAATATCATATATAAACAACATAAAAAAAATACATAATTATTACTAACCATAAATGTTTGAAATTAAATAATGAACAACCTAGATTCGAGAAGAGGAAGTCTTCTATACACATGAATGATGATTATGTATCTTATTTAATGGATGTGTGTGGTATTATTGGTCCAAAAATTATAATAAAAATTTCTCAGTACTTTGAGGTTACTTATTTTTTTATATAATCATGTAATTAGAGTAATTTTTAGGGTGGATAAAGAAATAATGAAAAAGTTCTTACTGAAAGATGTTACTTCTTCTTTGGGTTACTCATTTTGGTTTTCACAAAAGGGATTATTTTGATGGATTTATACCAAATTTTATTCCTCATGGAATAATGGTTTAATTTTTTAAGAATATTTGGATGTGTTATGTATGATTCAAATGGCTTGAGAGTAGTGATGGAGTTGGGGGGTGTGCCAATTTAATAATGGAGGAGCAGCATTCTTGTAATTATAAAATAAAAACACTATATAAAGGCATATCATAATTAATATGAATACATTAATGATCTATTTTATATATAAGTGAATATATGTTCTACAAATTTGAATCTAATGTATTTTTTTCTTGTAAGTTATTTTCCCCCATAAGATATTTTTTAACTACTCTATGAACTCCTTTTACCTTAATCATTGTAATTTATTTTATTTAGGTTCACTAATAATTTTTGATCAAAATCTTAGTTGAACGGATAGGAAAATATTAATATATCTGATTCGAAATTTTAAATACATTTTTCCCAATTCTTATCACATGAGTGGAATAAATTAATTTATCTTTAGTCTTGATGTCGTGGTGGAAAAGTGGGGTTTTAATGTAAAACGCTCAATGGTTCAAAATGTTTTTTATCCAATTTCAATGTGAATTTAATTCTAATGACCTAAATTGGTTTTATTATTATATAATTTATCTAAATAATTTATTTTAAAAAATTAACATAAAATTTATCTACATAAAAAATATATATGAAAAATCAATTCTCAATTAAAATTAAGTGTTTTTAGTATTTCATCAGAAAAAAAATAACTCAAACAAATTTCATAAATTAAACAAAATTTATATTATGATGTTATTATTTAAAAATTATATTTATTTTTTATAATAAATACTATAAAAATTTATAATATTATATTGAAAATATGTTCCATTATATTGTGGTAAAATTTAACATTTGGAAAATCAAACGTCTTTATTCATAAAATTGGATTTATTCAGGGGTATTTTCTAGAAAAATGATATTTTGAATTTTAAATAGTAGAATTAATATAATATATATATCTCTAAAATCATTTATAATGTGTTTTTAAATTAATATAAGGATTAAAATCATGTTTTATTACATACAAATAATTTTTTGGAAAAAGATTTCCTATATTTTTAAAGTGGTTTTCTTTTTATTTAAAGTTTTCTGGTTACTAAATAATTATTATTATATACATGTGTAAACCCTATTTTATTTATTTAATTAATATTTTTTATAAAACCATTTTAAATTATAAGTGAGAACTGTAATAATATTTTAATAATATTGTTGATTGTACATTTTAGTTTGGAAAAACTATATCTTGAATGTCATAAAAGTTATCAATGGAACATAGAATTGTATATAAGACCATCCACACATAGCATCATGTGTAAAATGAGTTAATATAATTGTTTCATATTCTACATTATTACATTGTGTTTCAAAAAAATAAATAATAATCTATTGATTTTATATAAAAAATCTATATTCAGTGTTACCTAAAATGAAGAATGTGGACAAGATTAAATTATTTTGAAAACAATATTTCACCAAATCAAGTGGTGTTACAATATAAACCTCTTAATATTTAATTTTCACTATAAATTATTTTTTTTATCAATGATTTAATAGTTGATTGTCACTTTTATATAATTCTATTTTTAAAAATGAATACCAAAACTTCTTTTAAAAATTGAATGTTTGAACCGTAACGGTTACTCAAAGTAACTCATAACTAGGTTTTCACATAAGTTAATATAGGTTTTGAGTGAAGATTTGACCTGGAAAAAAATGAGTAAATAATTATATAGAGTGATAAATATCATAGATCTCTAGTAAGTAAGTGATCAATGTAATGTTGAGGTCCCTAAAACCATAACATGTGATGATTTATAAGAAAATCGGTTGAACAAGAACAAAAGTATTAATATTAATATTTTATTAATATCATTTTACTATAGTTTATGAATTTTATTTCTATCTATAAACATAAAAAAATATACTTACTTGATTTTATTACTTTTTATATACTCACTCAAATCCTTTTTTTGTTCCTTGGTCGATTTCTAATTCAAATTTTTCTCTTTGAAAATAATGTGAGTTTTTATTCCTGATGTACCAAAAAATCATGAGGTAGAATGATAATTCATTCCATATGACATTATTAATAATACAAAAATATCATTAGATATAGTAATCGAACATTCAGAAATCTTTATATTCTGAGATAATACTTTAATTTCACAAACGTCACCCTAAGATTAGCATAAATATTCCATAAATGGTTAAACTTATAACTCTTCTGAAATTTGAAATTAAAATCATTACAAGTAAGTTCACTTAATTTTATAATACATATTTACATTGATCCCACATATATCATAATTTAGTTTTAGAATTTCATGTACCAAACATGTGAATACCTTAATCATGTATTATTATGAAACATGGAAATAACATAAATTACAAAAAAATACACATTGAAAATAGATATGATTATTTATTGTTTGCATAAAAAAATATGATTATACATATTCATTAATTTCTAAAATACCCCAAACACCTTCCATGATAGTATAAAGTACATTTTAAAAAAATGATTAATCTTTCCAAGGTTATAAGTACCATCAAATTTACTAATTTATGACCAACATATATTTATTCAAAAATAATTGTATCAATATATAAAATATATTAAAGGTTACCTTCCACTTAATCATGAATTTTCCATGAATGTACCCTTTCAATTTAATCACTTTTCTAGTCCATTATAACTATTGAACATATTCGTATAATTCATTATATAAGAACATAATCTGACAAATCTATAATTATTTTATTTCTCTTGATTCTTGAATCAAAAAACATAAACCCTTAAAGTAATCCTATTCATCCATATGTTTTAAACTATAAAACCTCATAATATTTATTAATACCTATTTTATTTCACATTTCACATATAGTCTATTCATTATAAATAATTCAACTATTATACATATGAAATTGATTATTCTCCCCATGATATTTACACTTAGGACAACAATTTTCATAGAGCAGAATATTTCACAATTTATTTCATTGAACCACCAATTAAGCCTTATTAATTTCATTATTCTCATTCATTATGTCAACTAAACATTTATTTTTCCATTTTTAGTTATATAATTTATATACTTATTTTTTATAGTCAAAATAACTTCTCATTCCACTATGAAATTCACTTGGGTACTTCTTCCAATAGTATTAACATGTAGGAAATTGAATATTCATTCCTATGTGGGATCCATTACTTGAATTATCATTTAACACTTTCCATATCCTCTTTTGTGAGTATGATAGTAGATTAAGGTATGCATTATTAATCATGTTCCCTGAAAACTGATTAGGAATAATCACAACATCTCTTACTAAATTCACCATCCAATTTTACTACTCAACAATAAATTTCCCATCACATTCAATGTTAGCCCGGTTCCTCCTCAATCCCACTATTGACTAAAATTAGAAAAATTTGTGTTAGAAACATATATTATTACAGTAATCCTCAACATAATGGAAAATCACAAATATTATGTATAAATCATGGAACCTACTTAATATATATGAAAACATAGGATTAACCTATGTTATTTATAATAATCATATATTTAATGCCTCCATGATGTTTTCTAAATATTTTGTTAATTCCATAATTATATCTCTTAGAGTGTCAAACTAGTCGTGTAGTAAGTCATTTTGTCAGGAACTATTTCATAATAGATTCTATCTCAATATGCTGTTTTAATAGTTGTTAACCCCATGTAAATATGTTCCAAATACACATCTACTTATAATATATAGTAATTCATATATATATATAGGAATCTCATCATTCTACCATTTACTAATATTCCAAGACAGTTTGATAAAAACTAACTCATTATTAGACTTATCCTAAGAGACATCCCTATACATATCCTTACAAATATCCATATGGATCCCACTAAATGTTTATCATCCCAGTTTTCAATAATTAACTAATAATTAAAATTTATTTTAAATATTGAGACCCAAGATTAAAATCAATGGATATTACAAAATTTTATATTAATATTCATCTCATTACAAAAATACATGATCAAGGACCACAATAGTTTATTTTATTTGGAATCATGGAACACAGTCTTTTATATTAGTGAATGGTTGAAATGTTTCCCACAAATATATTCTTATTCAATACTCTTAATTATAACCTTTATTTATATACTAGGGAAAGGAAAACTTAGAATTTTTTAGCACATATGCTCAGTAATGGTAAATAAAAAATATAAAAAAAATATAATATAATCATAATGGTATGATAACATAAGAAAAATATTGGAAAATCATTCCCTACATATCAAATATAATAATAATGAATCATGGGATAAATAATGCAAGTTCAAAAAACATGAATAATTATTGAATCAAAAGAATATTCCATGAATGTATAATATAGGGACAATAAATAAAATTTTTGGCATACACACAAGCATAAAAAATAATTCCTTTTAAGTCAATGACAATTTAAAAAACTTATTATGGAACTTCATCAGGGGGAATAGACTAGACGTGACACACCACCATACCTAGATGCTTACCCTTCCTTATAGTGGAATCAGTTCCCTCCCAAATCCATCGTAGAATTAAACATTAACTCCTAAGAAGATCATTGTAGTAAAGGTTCACACCCATTGCCATATTAGATATAAAGTCTCACACCCAAGAGAACCGTAGCATACAATGTCCTTTACTGAAATGAGGTCAAAACCAATTACATTCATGTCTACCACATGAGATATAAATCTTTACCCAATTCATTAATAGGATATATAAGTCCCACACATCTCATGATGAGATCATACATTCATGTTCCACAAGATAATAAATAATTCATAATATCATAACCCACAAAAAGAGAAGGTATTTTATAAACATCAATTCATGAACATTGATGTTATAAGGGTATCATTAAAATTTTCTCATGTAATAAACTATGGAAAAGAGACAAATTTCATAATAATTTCATCATTGTACAATGCATGAACGAAATTGATTTTTAGAATGTTTATATCTTGAGATATACCATGGAAGGGAAGAATGTTTCATGAACAATGTTTCATCTTAAACATAAATAATTCAAAGAATAAAAAATCATATTGTCATTAGATCATATCCCATGAAAATCATAAACTATATCCAAGGATGACATCATATATATGGAATTATTTTTTTATGATCACATGGAAGCTTTATTAAGGGAAATAATTCTTTTTTAAAGATCACTTTTAGAACATAAATTATTTTCTAATTCCTTTTCTTTGAAAAAACATATTAAAAAACTTATAAATAATTATTTAAAATAATTTTAAAAACTTTTTTAAAATAAAACAATTTGTAAATGATTTTTAAATTAAACTAATAAATGATTCATTCAAATAAATTTAATATACATATTAAGAGGATACCATTTTGGAAAAAAAATTTCACTATAAACTTATAAAGGATGGTTTAAAAATCATTTAAAACAATTTTTAAATGGATCTAATTATTAAAGAAAAATACTAGAAAATATATACTATTATATTTTAAAACTATTTAAAACAAATTTAAAATAAAACATTTTTAAAAACTTTTTCTTTGAAAACATGTAGATAAATTGTTAAAAATCTGTTTGAAAATATATTCATTGAAAATATCATTATAAACATAACAAAGAATCCATAAAACATTTTAAAACAATTTTTTAATGCATAAAACCTTATAAAATTAATTAATGTGAAAACTATCTTAAAAATATCTTTTGAAAACATGTTTGAAAGCATTTATAGGGAAAATAATTTAATAAAACATATTTCCAACTCAAGAGAGAAATAATGTCGGATTTTCATAAAAGCATTTCTTAATTATATAAAGTACTAAAGAGTGAAGAAATGGTACCATAACATGAATATAATAATAATAACTATATAATAATAAAAATCATTATAATTATTGATATATGGATCATAATATTTCATGAATGGATGCATAATCTTAAAAAATCCCAATAAATGATGAGATTAAAAAAATAAACTCTTACCAATATTGTAACATTCAATTATAATTCACATGAAAAAATAAAATTACATAAAGCATAAAATACCATGAAAATAAGGATATTCATGATATATCATTACAATGGGTACTATATACTCCTTGTAAAATGTTTTAGGAGCATACCATTACATGTGTCTCAAAGATAGAAAATTAAGACAATATTACTTTACTGATTTGGTAACTTATGAACTATAATCCTTATTAAAGAGATATTATCAAATAGATATGTAAATAATAATTAATTTATGTTTAAGAATAATATTATACATTCATAGTAATAATATGAACTACAAAAATGAAAAAAATGGTGAATAAGGCATAGATATCCCATAAATAAAAATGACACTAGAAATCACCATACCATATGCCCAGCCTCTCATTGCACTCATTAAAACCCCATATATATCAAGTGTATTTTTATTATACATATATTAAATAACCATATTTAATTATTTAATAACATATATGATTGTATTAAGACCTTATACTAACCATATATAAAATAATTCCATGTTAATATTATGTTTCGGGTATTAACAGCTTTGTTTTATGTAAGTGTTTTGATTTGTTATATTTTTTCCCTTAAACATATATCAAGATTTTTTCAAAAAATGATTTATAAACCTGAAATAGATATCTTATATATCCAGAATATATTGATTTATTGTATTATATAAATTATTTAAATATAAAATCAAATATGCTATTCATGGAGATGGTAGGTCGTACATATGAATAAACTCTTTTTACATTTTCTTTTTATATTAAAAGAAAGAAATAAGATGATATATATATAATTTCATTATAGTTGAATTATTATTTCATATATATCATATAATTTCACTAAACCTGTCGTTAAATAATTCCATTTAATGTGTGAACAAATCACATTGCTTTGGGGAGCTGGTAGTCAACACGTCCACAAACAATGTTATCATATTTCCACAAAATGGAATGGATAAAGTTATATATTTTATAATAATAATAGAAGAATAAATACAAAGTTAATATTATATATATCATATAATAACATAAAATACATCATCATTACTATCCATGAAAGGTATAAATGGACGAATAAATGACATCATTTCGCGAGTCAGTAGTATGCCGCACACTAGAACAATTGTTGTGTATCCCTTTTGATAGAAGTGTGTGAAATTTTAGGTTATCAAAATATAATAAAAACATATAATTATATTGACTATAATTAATTTTTATATAATAAAGGAATAATAAAATTTTAGGGTAGAAAAAGTAATAAATTATAAGTTCCTTTTGAAGGATGTTACCTCTTCTTTTGGTAACTCCTTTTGGTTTGCTCTAAATATATTCCTTGGTTGTATTATAACCAATGTTATGCCTCTAGAAATTTTTTTTTATTTTTAGACTATATTTGTATAGATTTTGGATAATATAATTTCTTAAGAGGTGTGAATAAGTGATTTGGGGGGTGGGTGCGGTGAGTTCCCTTTTATATTGGAGGAGATGAATTCTTGTAAATATAAATTAGAAAACACTATTGAAAGGCCCATTATACATATCGTGGCTCAGATAATAGTGATTTTACTATCCAAGGGATTATATTGTCAAAATATATACATATAATGGATTTTGGATGTGTTTCGGTTATTTTCCTCCTTAAGTTAATGTTTAACAACTATGTGAACTCATTTTACCTTAATCATTTTAATTAATTTTATTTAAATTCACTAATATTTTAGTTCAAAAACTAAGTTCAACTTATATAAAATTATAATTTTTTTATTTAATATATAATATATATTTATAAAAATTCCAATCACAGAAGTGGTTGAAATTAATTTCAAATTAATCCCTTAGTGAGAATGGGAATGTGAGTTCTAATGTAAAAAGGTACAGAGGTATAAATTGTTGTTATATTGAAGTTCAATGTGAAATTGATTCCATTAACCTCATTTTTTTTTTATTTTATAATTTAATTAATTACGTTTTTACACCAATTTAAAATATAATTTTACTATAAAAATAAATTTTATGAAATGGTTATTTTTAATTAAAATTAAGTGTCATTCACTTTTTATCAGAAAACAAAACTTTTGAAAAAAATACAAAAAAAATACACAAAGTAAAATATGATAATATTTTATAAAACTTATTTTATAAAATAAAAATAATAAAAATTTCATATATTATATTTATATTATTTAATCCATTAAAAAAAGAAAAATATACATTTAGAAAAATAAATAATTTTATTCGTAGAATTGGATTTATACATATCTATTGTCTAGAAAACACATAATATGAATGTTAAATAATTAAATTAATAATATATATAAATATATTTCATAAAAATAATTTATTAAAAATTTTTTAATTAATTTATCATGGTAAAAACATTTAATTTCATTAATATAGTTTTCCAGTGAATCATTTCATATATTTTTAAAAGGGTTTTATTTTCATTTATATTTAACATCTCACCAAATAATTATTATTATATACCTATGTAAACCATATTTTATTAATTTTAATTTTCTTATTCATAACCACAATTTTAAATTATAGTTGAATACTATAATAATAATTTAATAATATTATTAATTGTACATTTAAGTTTTCTAAAACAAAGTCTTGTGAGTCACACAGGTTATCAAAGGAACTTCTAATTGTTTATTGCACAAGTGAAAAAGTGTTGTGTGTTCCTTGATTTAATCTAATTGTTTTATATATTTCTATCTCGACTTGGGGTTTCTTATGAATAATGAAAAACTTGGTGATTTATTTTCATATGATATATGTTCAGTTCTGCGTGATATGAAGAATGTTAAAATGATTAAATTAATTCGAAAAAAAAATATTTCACAAAATTTCAGGGTGTTACATTATACCCCCATTAAGAGGATTTTTTCTATTTAAATTAATTTTTATTATCATTGATTTTATACTTAAAACATCCCTTATAAAAACCTATATCATTAAGATGAATAATAAAACATTATTTAAAAATGAATTGTTTAAACCATAATAGTTTCACAATATTCCTTATAACTAGATTTCCACATAGGATTAAATAGGTTGGCAGTTATGATTGGACACCGTATAAAAGAGTAACTTTTTATAGAGTCTGATAAAGATCATAGATCACCATAATGTAAGTGGTCAATGTAATGTTGAGGGCCAAAAAATAATTAGTATGTGATGATTTATAAGACCATTGATTCAACAAAAATAATGGTATTATGATTAATATTTTTCAATATTCTTCTCCAAGAGTTTATGAAATTTTATTACTATCTGTGAACATAATGAAATATACTAACATGATTTTATTCCTTTTCAAATGCACAATATCATCCTTTGGTTGATTCGTGCTTGATTTTATCTTTATCTCTTTCTGTAAGAAATGATGGTGAGCTTATCATTACTAAAGTACAAATAAATCATGAGGTAAAATGATAAGTTGTTCCATATATCTTTAGTAAACATAAAAAATATTATAATAGGTTATTAAATATGTATAAATAATTATATGGTGATAGGAGACATTAAACACACAAACATCACCCAAATTTTAACATAAAAATTCCATAAATGTTTAAACTTATAACCCTTCTGAAAGATGATATTAAAATACTTATAAATATGATCACTAAATATTTCCAAATTTGATTAATGTTGATCCCCTATATAACATAATGTATCTCTTGTATGTCACATACTAAACATGTTAATACCTTCATCACATATTCTCTTAAAACATGATAATAACTTGAATTACCACAAATAAACATTGAAAACAATCATGATTCATCATTATTTACATAAATAAAAAACTATTTGATATATTCAGTATATCCTAAAATATTAAAACACTATTCATTATAGCATAAACAACTTTTTTTAAATGTTTAATCAATTCCATGGTAATCAGTACCATATTATTTACTTATTCATATCCAACATATCATTATTCAAACCTAAATATATCAACATATAGAGAATATTAAAGGTTATATTTCACTTAATAATTTTTTTTCCATGAATATCACTTTTCTATTGATACCCTTTTCTAGTCCATCAGAACCATTCATCATATTAGTGTAAATCCTTAGAGAAAATAGATAAATGAAAAATACTTATTTATTTCGCTAATTATTATTCTTGATTTCAAATATATAATCCCTTAAATTACACCACATAATCTATATGATGTTAACAAGGATTATAGATCCAATTCATTAATACCTATTTCATTTAATATTTAACATATAGTATCTTCATCATCATTAATATAACGAGAACTCAAACAAAAATTCAAATTCTATTCACAAGCATTCCATATAGCCCATCGATAAGAATAGTTCCCATCCATTCGAAATTTAGATCATTGAACCATCAATGATTCCTTAAGGATTACATTATTCTCATTCATTGTGTTAACAGAAATTTTTTTTTGTAGTTACTTACATTGTGTCCTTATTTTCTACAGTTAAAATTACATCCCATTAAACTATGACATAAATATGGTCACCTCCTCCCAAATTATTGACATTTACAAAACTAAATAATATTTCTTATGTGGGATCCATTACCTGAATTCTTAGTGATCTTATTCAATCTCCTCTTTGGTGTGTGTGAGAGTTGTTTAAGTTAAACATTTTTAATAATGTATCATGTAAAATGATTATGCAAAAGGAAAAATTATTTACTCCATTAATCATCCAATTTGACTGATCTTTAACAAATTTTCTATTAAATTCAATGTCATCCATGTTCTTTCTCATTCATACAAATGTGTAAAACCATAAAGTATAGTGTTAGAAACATTTATCATAGCATAAAACCCCATAATAATGGAAAATCGGTAATAGGATGTGTAAACCATAACACCTACATCCTTAAACTATGACTCCTTAGGTTTATTATTTGTTATTCATAGACATATTATATATATATACATATATCATTCCTACTAGTTTGTAATGAGTTTTTTAGTTTCCAAATGATATATGTTAGAATGTAAAAATAGTTTTGTAGCAAGTCTTGTTTCCATGAACCAATTCTCGACCTAGTGTTTCTCAATACAATGTTTTGGGGGTTGTTACCCTTATGTACATATGTTCCAAATCCAAATCCACTAGTAGTGTCTTGAAAGTAATTTATTTATATGAATCCACTCACTCTAAAATTTACCAATATTCTAGATCATTTTTCTAAACATTAACTCATCCTTAAAGTTATCCTTATAGAAATCCATTGAAATATACTTATAAATTTTCCTAGGGATAACACAAAAGTCTTCTCATCATATTTTAAAATAGTTGAGTAATCCATTCCACTGATACAAACTATAGAGTACCATGATTAAAAAAAATGTATAAAAAACATTTTAGATTAATATTCAAGATATAAGAAAAGTAATTTTTTGTGGACCATATTATTTTAATGGATTTGGAGTCATGGATCACAATATTCTCACATTGTGAAATCTATTCAATATCTCCCGTAAAAATATTCATATTCGGTACTCCTACTTAAAACCATTATTTATAACCTATGTAAAGGAAACATTAGAAAGGATGAGTATGTATTCTCTGTAAGGGTAAATAATGGAGATAAAAAATCATAAGGGTATGATAATATAATCATAACACTAGAAAATATTAACCTATATATCAAAGAACGTGAACATAAATCATGGATTAAATATTTGATATTCATAAGGATAGAATAATTTTTGAATCAAGATCATATTCCACATAATTATAACTTATGAATAAAACATAGAATTTATGGCACATACTTATGTATAAAAAATAATTCCCTTTAAGTCATAAATCATTACCAAAAACCTATTAGAGAACTTCAAATGGGTATAAACCAACTGGGAGGGAGACCATACTATACCCAATTGCTTCTCATTTCATATAGCGGAATGGTTACACACCCAAAACCATATTATTGTGAAATATCACTCTCAATCCCATATTTGTTTTCATGTTTCACTCCCAAGACCATCTTAGCAGAGAGAGTCCTTCACTAAACAGGGTTGAGACCAAGTTCTTGTCATATATTTCATAATATATATAAATCTTTAACAAATTCATTGGGTGTGTATATAGGTCCCAAAAGTCTCATAATGAGATCAAACATACGTGTTCTAAATGATAATAAAACATTAATCATATCATTTTACATTAAATAGTATGGGTTTCATAAACATCATAGCACAACCATTTAAATGAAATTGGAATAAATTTTTTTTCATATAATAACATGTTTAAAGGATGGAGGTTTAATAATCATTTCATTTTATAACAACTTGTTAATGATAGAGGGTTTTGGAATATTTTTATAATTATATAACACATTTAAGTGAAAAAGGTATCATGAAAAACATTTCATCTTTAACCTTATCCATTCAATGGATTAATGAGAATATATTCATTAGATCATGTCCCATGTAAAGAATATAATATACCAAAGGATTAAAAAAAAATTTGAAATTATTTTCAAATATCACATGAAACATTTCTTTAATATAATGACCCTTATATGAAAATAACTTTTAATAACAAGAATATTTTTCAGAATCATTTTCTTTGATGAAAAATCATTGAAAACATATAAAGGAATCTTTGAAAATCATTTTAAAAAAATCATAAACAGAAATCATTTATGAAAATATTTTTACTATGAATATTATAATGTATTTTTTGAAAAAACTTTAATAAATTCTTAAAATATAAAACAATTTTCAAAACCTTTATCCTTGAAAACATATAAATTAGTCCTTGAAAATCATTTTGAAATCATTTTCTTCAAAAATATAATTAAAAACTTATAATGGATTATTTAAATATTTATGAAAACCCTTTTTTAATGTATAACACACTTTTAAAATAAATAAACATTAAAATGAGATTAAAATAACATTTAAAAACATTTTTTAAATTCATTTTTAGGAAACATTATTTTTTGAATAAAATTTTTTTTCGACCAAATAGTGAAATGTTGCCGTAATTTCATAAAATATTTTCTTAATTATATTTATTAACAACTATTGGATAAAATCACCATTAACTAGATATAATATTAACGACTATATTAAAGATAAATAAATTATAATTTTTTAGAGATTTATTATAATATTTCATCAATGGAAGCACCATCCCGATAAATGATGAGATTGTGGTAAAAACTATTTCCTATTTGGTAACATTGAACCGTAGTCCACATGAATGAAAAACATTAAATTAAGCCTTTAATATCATTAAAAGAATTATATTCATGATATTAGATTTAATTGGGTAATATATAATCCTTTTTCAATAATATAGGTGTATAAAGTAATATATACCTTAATGATGGAAATTTGATACAATATTACTATATTGATTTGGTATCCACTCAACCATAATCCTCATTAAAGAGGTATTATAAAATGTATATCTAAATAACAATTAATTTAATGATAAGAATCATGAAATACATTCTTGGTTAGAATATGCAATAAAAAATTAAACGAGTGCTGAATAAGGCATTAGTCTCATAGAAATAAAAGTGAGACTATAAATCCCTTTAGCATATGTATTGACTCTCATTGTAATCATTAAAACATATAGTATAATAAAAATTCATTTATTATATATATATTATAGATACATCTTCAATTATATAATTGCATATAAAATTTACTTATGACCTTTTATTACCCTTTTATTACAAATTCTATGTTAATGATACATTTCATATATTAACCGCTTTGCTTTTTCGCATGTTTTTTTTGTTATATTTAGTGTACTATAAATTTTATCATGATTTTATCATCCCTGGAATAATAACACTAAAATAAATATCATATATATTCAAAATATATTTATTTATAGTAATCATTAAAATGTATAAATATTAAATTTAATAAAGCATTCACAGAGATGGTAGGTCTTACGTACACAAGAATATTGTTTCCATTTTATAGTTGTATTCAAAGAAAGAAATAAAATTAAATATTTTGATATATATATATAAATTCATTGAATTATAATTATTATGTTGTATATATCATATAATTTCACCAAATCAATCCTTAATATATTACATTTAATTTGTGAATGAATCACATCGCATTGAGGAGGCGGTAGTCCCCATAGCCACAAACGAAGTAATCATATTTCAAAAATAGAAGGAATGTAGGTATGTGTTATGTAACAATTCAAAAATCATAAATAACTCATTAATATCATATATATCATATAAAAATATAAAATTCATCATTATTCCCTACCTTGAAATGTTGAAATGGGATAATGTATGATAAAGGTTCGCAAGGTGGTAGTATGTCTTACACATGAATGATGATTGTGTATACCATTTGATAGAATTTTGTGTGATTGTATGTAATAAAATAGTATAAAAACATCTAAGTATATTTTTTGTACTTAATTAAATATATAATCGAGGAATAATAATAATTTAGGGGTTGATAAATAAATACAATAAAAATCTTGTCGAAGGATGTGACCTCTTCTTTTGGAAACTCGTATTAGTTTGCATGAACGGAATTCCATGGTTTGATTTCTACCCAATATGATTCATCTGGTAACATTGGATTTAAGTTTGGATGATCTCTAAACCAATTTTGGATAAGGAAAAGGGATTGATAGGTGTGAATAAGTGGAGGTGGGATCCCTTTTTATAGTGGAAGAAGAGGGGAATTCTTATAAATACAAACTAAGAAACACTATTGAGAGGCCTATCATATATAATATCCCACCAATAATATTCGATTTTATATAAAATGGAGGATATTGTTTCAATATGTCTATAAAATGGATTGTGAATGTGTGTGTAGGATATTTTCCCCCTTAAGAAAATATTTAATAACTACGTGAACTCTTTTTACCTTAATCACTATAATTAATTTTATTTAACTTCACAAATATTTATGATCAAAAAATATGTTTATCTTATAGGAAAGTATAAATTATTATGATAAAAAATATGAATTTTTTTCTTAATACCAATGACATTTTGGTATAAATTAATTTAATATTAATCTTGTAGTCATGATGGGAATGCAGGTTTTTAATGATAAAAGTTCAATGGCGTTAAATGTTTTTATAACCAATTTCAATGTAAAATTTATTCTAATGAACAAAATTAGTTTTACTATTTTATATTTGAATTAATTAATGTTTAAACCAATTAATAATATAATTTAAATATATAAATAAATTATTTTAAAATGTAATATTCACTTAAAATTAAGTGTTTTTCAATATTTATCAAAAAATTAAGCTACATAGATAAATAAAAAATATTCACCAAATGTAAATTTTGGTATTATTATTTAATAAATTATCTTTATTTTTTAAAATAAAAATTATTAAAATAAAAAATATATATATTTAAAATGTTTGATTCATTAAGAGAGTGTAAATTATACTTATAGAAAAATACAAGTTTTTATTTGAAAAATTTTATTTATCATATTATCTTGTCAAAAAAACACATAGGAAGAATGTTAAATAGTTTAATTATTGTATATATATATAATAATTTATCAAAATTTTTTAATTAATTTATAGAGGTAAAACACGTTTTGTTTAATAATTATGTTTATCTAGTGAAATATTTTGTATATTTACAGAATGGTTTTATTTTCATTAATAGTAAATCTGTTACCAAATATTTATTATTATATACATATGTAAACCATATTTTATTATTATTATTAATCTTATTAATAGCAAAAAGTTTATTATCTAGATGAAAACATTAATAAAATTTGAACATTAATATTAACACAATATTATAGTTTGGTGAAAATAAGTATTTTATGTTACATAAGTTCTCTAAGGAACATGGAATTTTATATAACACCAAAAAACATACTATTGTATATACTGAATGTTAACCAATTTTTCAATACAGGAAATTTAGGCTATCGCCACGGTTTGGAACTGTGGCTATAAGCCCAAAAAATGTTGCTAAAGTTTATATCCACGGTTCAATGAACCCTAGCTGGTATTGGCATGTCTAGACGCCAAGTCATATAGCCACGTTTTAAAACCGTGGATAAATCCTTATAGCCATGGTTTAAACAGTGGCTAAAGCCATATATCCACGGTTTTAAAACTATCGCTAAAGCCTTATATCCACGATTTGAAACTGTGGCAAAAGATTAAGCCATACATGGCCTTCTGTTACGGTTCAAACCGTGGGTACATATTTAATTTCAAGAGAAAACACAAACAATACTTATATCCATATCGTAAAAATTGTGGCCAAAGATTAAAGTTCAATAAAAAACATAGCGGGCCTACAGGCTTACCTTCCAACCCTGCCCCCTTCTAGTCCCCCTACCTTCCACCCACCCGCTAGACACCTGCCAACCCCCTGTATGTCTTTACCCTATCTTCCATATGGATCTGCCCCTACCAATCCCCTACGTATTTTCCCCTGGTACCCCACCCAATGCCAATCCCCCTACCTATTTTCCTATGGTTCCACACCCCTTCCAGTCCCCCTCTTTGTGAGCCCCCTAGACACACCCCAACCCCCTCCCCTGCACAAACACCACCACCCTGGAAAGGACACCCCCTGGATAGACAAACAACCCTGGCCACCCCCGCCCCTGGAAAGACCCCCTCCCCTTGAAACGCCCCTGGACAGCAGCCACCCCCCAGACACACACACACATCCCTTGCACCCCCCCCCCCCCTTGCACACCCCTTTCCCCCCTGCTGAACCTCCTGGACATCCCCCCCCCTGCTTGGACCCCCCTAGACAGCTGCAGCCCCCTGCTGGACCCCCTGGATAGCTGAATCCCCCTCTTGGACCCCAGGACTACAACCCTCCCTTCTGGATCCCCCCTAGACAGCAACCCCCCTAATGGACCCCTTTTCCCCACCCTTGCTGGACACCACCCCCCTTGCACCCCCCCCCCCCCCCTCCCACACACACACACACACATCCCTTCCACCCCTTGCGCACACCCCCTTGCACCCCATTTCCCCCCTAATGGACCCCCTAGACAGCAATCCCCCACCCCTTACTAGACCCCTTGTACAGCAGCCCATCCCCCCCCCCCCCCCCCCAACTAGACAACCCCCTGCTAGACCCCCCTGAAATGTTTCCCACCCTGCTGGACCCCCTGGATAGCATCCCACTGCTAGACCCCATGGGAAACAGCCACCCCCCTCCTGCTGGACCCCATGGATAGCCCCCCCCCCCTACTGGACCCCCCTAGATAGCCCACCCCCTACTAGACTGCCCCCCCCCCCACACATATCCCTTGCACATATCCTAAGGGATCCTTAGTTTTGCAGATTGACCAAGAAGATGAGCTTCAGGATTTTCCCTTAGATGTACCTACCAAATTATAACATGTAGAGGCTTCTATACCTAGTGTTGATAGAGTTGTTTCCCCATTGCCTTCAGATTTTGTATCCATATTATATTTATAATATTTCAATGAAAGATTTGTTTTAGATGTTAGTGGAATTATGAGTTATCAAGAACCTACTATCGTTGCATCTACATCTAGTGCTCCACTTCCCTCGGATTTAGTTGATTCCAATTCGATCTAGTCAGTAGTCAAATAGTATCTCCATGTTTTTATAGGTGATGTGCATTCATCTCATCAAGATTAATTGAGGTAGATTCTGTACAATGGGTTTCCAAGGAATAGGTTGACCAGTTGAAAGTGATGACAACTCTACTCAAGCTATTCATGGAGGAGAATATTTCTTTAGTAGTATGGAAAGATGAGGAAATATTATAATATAATTTTTCAATCTTATAAAGACTTTACTATTTGTATCTAATACTGTAGTGGTTACTGGATGGAAGTCAAAAGTTCAATAGTAAACTGGGGGTTTAGAGTGACCTTTCAAGGAATAGGTTGACCAGTTGAGGGCCACAAGCATTCGGCCCAACTGGATCATGCTACACCAATCCAAAAACCTCCCTTGTTGCATCCTTTTATGAGAAGGAGGATAAGAGTTCCCTTTTTCTCTAAATCTTGAGAGTGAGGATTGTCCTAATGGGTTCACAAATTAATTATTTATGTTTTACAAGGACATAGTTTGTGATGAGCTCCTTAACACTACGAGAGAGTTCTTTAACCATGCCTCAATGCCCTATGGAATCAACTAAAATTTTATTGCACTGATCCCAAAGAAGGAAAATGTTGTGCATGTAAAGGATTTCAGACCTATTGCAATTGAGAATACCTTTCCAAAAATCATTAGAAAAAATATTTCTATGAGGTTAGGTCCCATTGCTTGTGGTTTTATCTCTTTAAATCATCCCCTTGGACAGCCCTTGGACACCCCCTGGATAGCCCCTACTATACACCCCACCTGCACCCTTCCCCCCTACCCAACAGCCCCCAACCCCCCCCGGAAAGTCCCTCTTAGACACCCCACCTGCACCCTCTCCCCTACCTACAGACCACTCAGTACCCCTCTCCCCCCCCAAATGGCCCTTGAACACCCCACCTGCACCCTGCCCAACATACCCCCCCCCCCCCGGACCCGGACGGCCCTTAGACACCCCCCTGGATAGCCCCTCTTATACACCCCACCTGCACCCTCCCCCTACCCTACAAACCCCCTGATACCCCCCTGGACAGCCCTTGGACACCCCACCTGTACATAACCTCCTATAAAATTCAATATCCATTAGTACCTTCACATTATTATTAATGAATGCTAAATGAACAATGCCTTAAAACTTTACCAAGAATAGTCTTTTTCTGGCTTAGTCTGAACAATAGAATTCCACCACTTATAACTCGAACCCTCTACATGGATTGTTACAAAAATAACCATAAGAGACTCATAAATATAAAGCTGGATAAAAATATCTTCAACCATCAGTACCAAAACCAATTCATCCTTAGAATCTTTTTACCCAAAAATAATTTTGGGGATACCATCTTGATTCTGGGGTTCCTAGGTGTGCCTTCAAGATCGATTTTTTCATGTATTTTGATTCGGTCAGGTGGGACTTCTTAAGGGATTCTTTGGATCTTCTCATCTTTCCATATAGGTTCTCATCTTGGGTTAAAAGATATGTCTCTACCCCAATTTTCTTGGTGAAGATTAATGTTAGATTACATGGATACTTTTCGGGGGAAAAGAGAGATCAGGAAAGGGGATCTGCATTCGCCCTTCCTTTTTGTGATTTGCATTGAGTTTTTCTCGTGTATTCTGGAATGCAGTAGGTTGGGGCTAGTGTGGTGGCTAGTGTGGACTAGAGTGGCTGGTGTGGGTAGGAAGGCAGGCAGCATGGGGATGCCAGGGGGCTGGTGCGGGATGGAATATGTGGCAGGGGGCAGGTGTGGGCTGAATTGCAGGTGGCTGGGGGCTGTTGGGCATGTGGCAGGGGTTGGTGCGGGCTGGGATGTTGGTGGCTGGGGGCTTGTGAGGGCTGGAACTGGTGGCTAGGGCTATTTTACAGGAGGCATAGGGATGGAATGACTGTTTTGTAGGAGGCTGGGGGTGGTGGCTAGTGTGGTGGTGTAACACCCCAAGATTTCATAGTGTGTTATTTCATCAAAATAATTTAATAACTGGAACTACACGCAAAATTGGGTTCAACCGCACCATGAATTACCAAACACGCCATTCAAAAGAGGTTATGAATGGTATTAACTAAATTTTAAACTTTATATAATCCTTATAATTTTAGAATCCGTATTATCCGTTTCTTAGACATAATGTAAGAACAAATCCATTTCAGTATTGCACTTTTACCAACTTTTAATAGTGAACCCTTTTTAAATACAATATTTTAAACTTTTTGACTAAATGGGGACATCAAAAATTTAAAATGAAATATCCCGAGCTTCCACGGTACGCTTTCCTTTGAATAATACCGTAGCATGTGTTGTACGCAACTTCGAGTTTTAACACACACCACAACCGATCAAACTAGCCGTTATGAATAGTAATAACTACTTTTTTAAATTTTCTCTCTCAAAATAGACTTCATTTTTGGATTCGGAATACCAAATTTAGCCTAAGGTGAAATTTTGGTACTTTTCGGATAACATTAATATTTTGATGAATAGTGAAAATTACTAAATTTTAATTAAAAACAACTTTTTTAATCCAAATAATTTATAGCGAGAAATTATATTAATGAGTGGTTATAATGTATAATTAGAATATATTATTACCATTTTATCCCATGGTGTTCATTAGAATTAATTTCACTTTGAAATTGGACATAAACAATTATCAATCTTTTGATATATATTGTTTCTTAAAAACACGCTATTTGTTGTGACAACATGAATTAATTATAAAATTAATTAATGAAAATTATATGTTTGGAATTTTGTAAAATATACATCATTTTTGAATTCAGAATATCAATTATAGCTTAGGGTGAAATCTTGGCATTGTTCTGAAAAACTTCAATTTTTGATGAATAGTGAAACTACTAAGTGGTAGTTAAAAAACAGATTTTTTCATAAAACTTAATTTTACCGCATCTGTGAATGGAATTTCGAAAATCAGAGAGACACTGTTAATATCATGAAGTAAAATCTGGTTCAATGAGATGAAAATATTTTTTGGTGAATAGTAACTTTTTACTTTTATTTACCACGGTTAAAAGTAAATAGTGTAATTAAGGGTAAAAATGATATTAATATTACCCTAAAACATGTCGGAAAATTCTATTGGGAAATTTTATCTTGACCAAAATATCCTTAGGAATAAGATATTATCATTTAGTTCCACTTGGATTAGTTTAGGACATTTATTATTATTTAATTCAAAGAAGAGTTAAAAGAGTTAAAATCAACATTTATTTACTAAAACATTTTTAATATAGGGTTATACATAAGATAAATTCGATTGTAAATATTCATTAGAAATATAAAATTATTTCCTACATAAGGATATTTTATTTATAATTTTTAGACTTTAAATAATTTAATTTACTTATGACACAATGATGATGCAGTAATTACCATAATAGTGAAAAATTAAAATAATTGATATTATAAATACACAAATAAATATAATTTGACACTTTTTTGGAATTAAACTAATTTTATAGGTTAATATGACATGTTAGTATTGATTCAAATAACTTTTTTCGAAGTAATAATTCTGTTATCATTTTTACAAAAATAAATTATTGAATAGTGTCAAAATTGACATAAAAGAGTTTTTAAAACAAATATTATATTATTAATTAATATTAAATTCCTAAAATCTACGGTTCGGAAAAAAGACTTATATAATGATAGGTTCATCATTAATGGACCACTTGGGGGGTCTCTTGAATGTATATGGTATGATTATTAACCATATATATAAAAATACAAAGAGACATTGTAAAAGTGAAACTAATTAACTTAGAGTTAATACTTAAAGATAAGGTTAATATAATGACCCAAACCTGTCTAAATTCTATTGGTTTAGTGGTTTTCGACCTATCCCCACCTTAACATTTAAATAATCAACTTTGGAGCCATTATAAACCGAATATTAATTTATTATAAATTAATATTTCTAGCTTTTGCAATGGTGCCCCTCAGCCCTCTTACAAAAGGGAACTCATCCTTCTCATTTCTTCACACCTTCAAAGTCTTTTGGTTCGGCCAAACTCTGCCAAAATACTCTACCAACTTCCCTCACTACAACCTAGAGGCCTTAGTTTGATCAGAAAGCCAACCTAAGGATCCCTTTTGATCAAATAAAAAGGAAGAAACGAAGAAGAGGTAATGTTTTCACCACCCCTTTTCAAGTTCCTTTCTTCTTCCACTTCATCTTTCTTTGTTATTACCATTCTAAAATAATAACTCCAGTATCTTATATATACTCTGATTTTATTATAAATATGGTACAACCATATTCAGTATTCTATCCACCCTTTGAATAACATGTCACCATACGTGCGTATGTACGGCTTACCGTCTCCACGTCGTGGTGTAATTGTTATTCAATATATTATTATTTGGATGGGTATAATAATGATGTGTAACTCATGTAAATAATAAATATAACATGTTAATGATTCCGTATATATTATATACCATCCATTTATATATTATTTTAATATCAAAAGAATGATATTGTCGCTCGTACGTACGTACGGACTACCGTCTCCACGAACGCGATGAGATTCATTCTCCATCGTATCCATTCAAGTATAATTATCATTTGACGATTTAAAAATTATGTTTAAGGACTTGATATCATTCTGGATATAAATAAGATACAACCTATCCATAACAAACACAGCTTATGTAACAAAACATATAGAAGAAAACGAGTAAGTTAACACCCGAAACAACGATAATACAAAGATATTATTAAAAAATCAATTTTAAAAGATCATATATGATAGTCTGGAATTATGCATTCCATCATTATGAAAGTGGTTATTGATATTGCATGTGATTATTCGATTAGTAGAATATCCATGTGAATAAGTAAATGGCATTATTTTCATTTTACTTTTTCCATACTATGTTGAAGTTCAAGTTTAAAAGGTTTTTTTAGTTATACATTTCCTTAAATGTTTATGCTTATTTTGGAAAGTTTCCGCTATATTGTTATCTTTACTGGGCATTTGAGCTCACCCCTTTTCTATGTTTTATTTTTCCTAGGATGTGAAGAAGTAAGTTATGAATGACCTGCATGGATATTATGAGGGTATAATAGTGTGAACTATGGAAACATTATGTTGTTGTAGTAGTTTTTCACTTTATGATGTAATGTAAAACTTTATGAATATATCTATAGTTTCCAAGGCTACTAAACCAATCGGTCTTTCGAGATTTGATCTTTCTTGTGATCATGACAATGTTATGTAAAAATGCACCGACTCTGGGTAACTGGGGTAGGGGCGTTACAGTTCGTATCAGAGGAAGTTTAGTACAAACCTTGGAAGCTAGATTTAGATAAACTCTGATTAGATCACGTAGATCTAAGATGAACTTTGAGGATTAGTATAGAAGAACTTCCTAGAATTTTGGTATTGTAGAGATTTTATAAGTTTTCTGAGCAATACATCCCTGTCTGGATACGAGCAGGTAGAGGCGGCTCTGGCACAGATGTACATAGGTGTAAAACCCGAAAACACTACATTGAGCTAGACTCAAACGAGAACTGGTGCACGACAACGGGGCTTGCTGCACTCTTGGTTATGACACTCACGGGGGATATGCTTAGGATAACTCTTATTTTCTTTACAAACCATTATGAAGGGTTTATGAGTATATACATTCCCAAAGGAGACATTTTTATGATTATGGATAATATCCATAAACTATCTAATTTATGTTATGTGTTTTACAAGTTTGGGATTAGGTATTGTTATTCATAAACTAATCTAATGTATGCTATTGTTTTGAAATGGCACCCAATAGAAGTAATGAGAACTCTAGCAATCCACATGATAAAAAGAGAAAGAAGGATCATATATTTCATGGTCTTAAGCCATAATTTATAAGAGAAATAGTTTCACATGTATTATCATCATATGAAGAAATAATATCATGTGTTGATAAGATAAGTAAAGACTTTACTGAGTCCTATGGCTTTGAAGGGATGTAAGAGAAGAAAAGGATGGAAGAGAGAAATATGGATAAAGGGAAGAGGGAAAAGAAGAATTTTCCCATATGTGATAACTGTGGAAAGAAACACCCTAGAACTTTCCTGAAAGGAATGAGAGTTTGTTATAAGTGTGGGGGAAAAGGGAAAAAAGTACGTGATTGCAAAGGTAAGAAAATGGTTTCAAATGTACAATGATTCATTTGCAAAGAGTTTGGACATTACGCAAACCTATGTCCTAGTCAGCAGACTATGCCGCAAATGATGCTATTGGATAATAATCAAGTTATGATACTACCACAGATGAAGAGGAATGATTAGAGTTCTTATGTTGATTATGTTATTTGAGTGTTGTATCAACAATGTATTTGTTATGATAATTATGGAGTATATAAGGATTGTACTGCAGTATTATTTCATTAAGGACTTCACATTTGATGGAACAAAGAAAAGTGACTCAATAGCAGGTTAAATTTTTGGAAAATATATGGTTGAGAGAAAGATAAACCATAATATGGTTCTAATACCGAGGTAGTGATTTTAGAATAATACATGATTGATTTGGATAAATTATATTGGATATTCATGAATACCTTGAAGCTGATTAATGATTTGTATATTCCAACATTTTTGGGGTTTAAATTTTTTTTGGATTGATGAAGCATATCCAGCATTCTATATAGAATAAGGGAGCATGAATGTAATCAATAAGGATTATGGTAATTCAGGATGTTTCAGTGTTTTAAAAGAATACATGATGAAGGTATTAATATGATATTATGGGGTAAAATGGATCTACATTATGTTTACTTTCCTTATAAATGTTGGACAATGATTTTGGACAGAATTATTTTGGATAAATTCTAGTTTGAGATTAATTTTGATTTGCCATAAAAGGACAACCCGGAGGTCGGGCACCCACCCATCGTGACCGGCAAGGCCGCAAGACTTTTACCTGCAACCGAAGGGCGACAAGGGTGTATCACCTACCACTGGCCCACGAGATTTCCTGGATTAAATAATTTAGTTTTTTTTAAAAAGATCTGGTAGATGAATTATAAGTTCATTTATTTTGGAACCCTGTACGAATAGTATAAATAGAATTTCTTTACGTTCTATTATCTTTTACAGTGAAAGATGAGTTTGTGGTAGAAACTTATAAATGGATAAAACTCTAATTATAAAGTAAGTATATCTCCTTGTAATCTTATCCAATCTCATAAATAAATTCCTCAACATTAGGAAAAGGAACTTTGATCAAAAATGTTGTCCTAGATGGTACCTTAGATCATCACTAATTTATGGCTTTGGGATTGTTGGCATTTTCATAGCCATGTTCTCTACCACTCTCCATCAAATAATTGATGGTTAGATTTCTCTTCCATATCCATATTTTCCTACATAGAACCCTAGTATGTGTTATTTTCGGTAATCTTTATACTTTCCACTCTTTATTTTAAATAAAGGCCTCATTAATTCATTTTTCGATGTGGGATTTCAACTAAGATATTTTGAAATGTCAAAATGTGTTATCCTAATACCCTATGATTTGTTGAACCGATGGTATTTCAAATTATCATAGATTGATGAATTTAAGGACCTCAATTTTACAATTTTTTGTGATTGATGACCTCAATCACTATCTATAAATATTTACGTTTTTCCTCCAATTATATGTCTCTAATTGCCACCAATGTACTCCTAATCGAGATCATAATTTGGTGGTGACCCTTTCATTTCTCTTTTGCTCATATTAAGACTAAATTTTAGTAACTCAATTTCAGATGTGGGATTTCCCACAAATATATTTTCTGTTTTCAACCTTTTATTTTCGATGAACAATTTCAAATTGCGAGGGCACAATTTATTGAAGGTGGGGAGAATGTAACACCCTAAGATTTCATAGTGAGTTATTTCTTCAAAAAAAATTAATAACTGGAACTACATGCAACATCGGGTTCAACCGCACCATGACTTACCAAACAAGCCATTCAAAAGAGGTTATGAATAGTATTAACTAAATTTTAAACTTTATATAATCTTTATAATTTTACTATCCATATTATCAGTTTCTTAGACATAATGTAAGAACAAATTCATTTTAAGTATTGCACTTTTACCAAATTTTAATAGTGAACTCTTTTTAAATACAATATTTTAAACTTTTTGACTAAATGGGGACATCATAAATTTAAAATGAAACATCCCAAGCTTCAACGGTACACATTCCTTTGAATAATACAGTTGCGTGTGTTGTACGCAACTTCGAGTTTTAACACACACCACAACCGATCAAACTAGCCGTTATAAATAGTAATACCTACTTTTTGAAATTTTATCTCTCAAAATGGACTTCATTTTTGGATTCGGAATATCGAATTTAGCCTAAGATGAAATTTTGGTACTTTTCGGATAACTTTAATATTTTGATGAATAGTGAAAATTACTAAATTTTAATTAAAAACAACTTTATTAATCAAAATAATTTATAGTGATAAATTATATTAATGATTTGTTTTATAGTATAATTAGAATATATTTTTACCATTTTATCCAATGTTGTTCATTAGAATTAATTTCACTTCGAAATTGGACATAAACAATCATCAATCTTTTGATATATATTGTTTCTTAAAAACACGCTATTTGTTTTGACAACGGGAATTAATTATAAAATTAATTAATGCAACTTATATGTTTGGAATTTTTTAAAATAGAAATCATTTTTTAATTCGGAATATCAATTATAGCTTAGGGTGAAATTTTGGCATTGTTCTGAAAAACTTCAATTTTTGATGAATAGTGAAACTACTAAGTGGTAGTTAAAAAACTGATTTTTTCATAAAACATAATTTTACCGCTTCGGTGAATGGAATTTCAAAAATCCGAGAGACACGGTTAATATCAAGAAGTAAAATTTGGTTCAATGAGATTAAAATAATTTTTGGTGAATAGTAACTTTTTACATTTATTTACCACGGTTAAAAGTAAATAGTGTAATTAAGGGTAAAAATGATATTAATATTACCCTAAAAAATTGTCCTAATTCTATTGGACAAGTGTATCTAGACCCAAAAAGCCTTAGGAATAAAATATTATAATTTAGGTCCACTTGGATTAGATTAGGACATTTATTATTATTTAATTCAAAGAAGAGTTAAACGAGTTAAAGTAAAAGTTTATTTACTAAAACATTTTTAAAATAGGGTTATACATAAGATAAATTCGATTGTAAATATTCATTAGAAATCTAAAAAGAGTTCATACATAAGGATATTTTATTTATAATTTTTAGACTTTAAATAATTTAATTTACTTATGACACAATGATGATGCAGTAATTACCATAATAGTGAAGAAATAAAATAATTGATAATATAAATCCACAAATAAATATAATTTGAGAATTTTTAGGAATTAAACTAATTTTCTAGGTTAATATGACATGTTATGATTGATTTAATTAACTCTTTTCTAAGTAATCATTATTTTATCATTTTTACAAAAATAAATTATTGGATAGTGTCAAAATTGACATAAAAGTGTTTTTAAAACAAATATTATATTATTAATTGATATTAAATTCATAAAAGTCTAATGTTCGGCCCAGAGACTTATATCAGGATAGGTGCATCATTAATGGACCACTTGGGGACGCTTGGATGTATATGGTACGTTTATTAACCATATAATATAAAAATACAAAGAGACATTGTAAAAGTGAAACTAATTAACTTAGTGTCAATACTTAAAGATAAGGCTAATATAATGACCCAAACCTGTCTAAATTATATTGGTTTAGTGGTTTGCGACCTATACCCACCTTAAAATTTAAATAATAAACTTTGGAGCCATTAGAAACCGAATATTATTTTATTATAAATTAATATTTCTAGCTTTTCCAAAGGTGCCCCTCACCCCTCTTATAAAAGGGCACTCCTCCTTCTCATTTCTTCACACCTTCAAGACTTTTGGTTCGGCCAAACTCTGCCCAAATACTCTCCCAACTTCCCTCACTACAACCTAGAGGCCTTAGTTTGATCAGAAAGCCAACCTAAGGATCCCTTTTGATCAAATAAAAAGGAAGAAACCGAAGAAGAGGTAATGTTTTCACCACCCCTTTTCAAGTTCCTTTCTTCTTCCACTTCTTCTTTCTTTGTTATTACCATTCTAAAATAATAACTGGAGTATCTTATATATACTGTGATGTTATTATAAATATGGTACAACCATATTCAGTATTCTATCCACCCTTTGAATAACATGTCACCATACATGCGTACGTACGGCTTACCGTCTCCACGTCGTGGTGTAATTGTTATTCAATATATTATTATTTGGATTGTTATAATAATGATGTGTAACTCATGTAAATAATGAATATAACATGTTAATGATTATGTATATATGATATACCTTCCATTTATATATTATTTTAATATCAAAAGAATGATATTATCGCTCGTGCGTACGTACGGACTACCATCTCCACGAACGCGATGAGATTCATTCTCCATCGTATCCATTCAAGTATAATTATCATTTGATGATATAACAATGATGTTTAAGGACTTTATATCATTATGGATATAAATAAGATACAACCTATCCATAAAAAACACGACTTATGTAACAAAATGTATAAAAGTAAACGAGTAAGTTAACACCCGAAACAACGATAATACTAAGATATTATTAACAAATCATTGTTAAGAGATCATATATGATATCATATTAATGTATATGATTATTGTATAATTTAATAACAATTATTTCACCATTATACAGGAGGTTAACCTACCCCAACCAAGGAAAAGTATAAGGTAAGGGTTATTTCACAATCTCTTCATTATCCGATATTGTTTATACGTAATAATCTACTGGGATCTCTTTATCATCCACATCCATGTTTCGTAAAAATTCATTTCAAAACATTTTTACTATTTACAAGAATATGGGTTAAAGTCATTTATACCCTTTTTTGACTTTTTATAAGAGGTTTATAAAGGAATATTTCAGTCGTTTTCCAAATACGGTGCTTTTTAACCATTTCGACAAAATTAAGGTAAGAATGTTTTTTTTAACTTATATGGCGGGTGCGGCTATTTTCCGCCGTTATAATATCTTCAAAGCTTCCATTACAAGCTTATAAGAATATTTTCAAAGAAAATGTTTTATTTTATAAATATATGACTCTTTAATGATTTCAAATATAGAAAGAGATATTTCTCTAAAAAGAGTTTTGATTTCATCTATGTCAACATCCTTTGATGGATTTTATGCTTATTTGTAGTTGATTTGTTAAGATACAAAACCTCTATATTGTATTGAAGGTTTTGTGATATGTTTTACTGTGGATGTGCTATTTTTATAACATTCATGGTTTATGGTGAAAGTTTTGACATTTCGTATGCTAGTTTTAATACGAATGTTTATGTTATGTTTAAACCTTTTAATATGGGAATGCATTGGACTTAATATGTGACGGGTGGAGCCCGCTACAGCTCCTCGATGAATCGGTAGGTCTCATGAGACAAACTAGTGTCTTTGCACCAGGCTTTGACAAAATCTTATTTGTAGTCTTGACATGAGGCCTTGGCAATGTGGTTATGATAGTCTGGCATTATGCATTCCATCATTATGAAAGTGGTTATTGATATTGAATGTGATTTTTGATTAGTAGAATATCCATGTGAATAAGTAAATGGCATTATTTTCATTTTACTTTTTCCATACTATTTCGAAGTTCAAGTTTAAATTTTTTTTTAGTTATACATTGCCTTCAATGTTTATGCTTATTTTAGAAAGTTTCCGCTATATTGTTATCCTTACTGGGCATTTGAGCTCACCCCTTTTCTGTGTTTTATTTTTCCCAGGATGTGAAGAAGTAAGTTATGAATGACCTGCAGGGATATTATGAGGGTATAATAGTGTGGACTATGGAAACATTATGTTGTTGTAGTATTTTTTTACTTTATGATGTAATGTAAAACATTATGAATATATCTAGTGTTTCCAAGGCTACTAAACCAATCGGTCTTTCGAGATTTGATCTTTCTTGTGATCATGAAAATGTTATGTAATAATGCAGAAACTCTGGAAAACTGTGGTCAGGGCGTTACCGGTGGCCGGTGTGGTGCCTGGTGCGAGCTGAATTTCAGGTGGCTGGGGGCTAGTGAAGGCAAGAATATAGGTGGAAGGTGGCTGGAATGTTGCTGAAAGGGGGCTGGTTGTAGGTGCTCGGGGGTGGTGTGGGATGATTTGAAGGTGGCAGGGGGGCTGTTGCAGGCTGGAATGTCGGTGGCAGTGGGATGAAATGAAGGTGGAAGGGTGATGGTGTGGGCTGGATGTGGCTGGAGTAGGGCCAAATCACGGCATTACTGGGGCGTGACCGCAGTGTGACCGCGGCGTGACAACGTCCTGACTGTGGTGTGACCGAGGCCTAATTGTGGCATGTCCTCGGTGTGACCGTGGCATGATTGCAGTGTGACCGTGGCATGATCGCGGCATGTTGGCCCAGTCCAGTGATATCCATAGGGCAACATCTTCCATCCAGGATAAAATGGAGTGGGAGGAGGTGGGGAAAAATTCCAGTCATCGCCCCACTGGTAGAAATTGTGATTAGTTAGACTCAACATTGATCGCAAGACTCATTGAATACTATCAATACGAACCATCATGGGTTGTCATCCTAGAGTAGGGCCAAGACCCGGCATTACCACGGCATGACCCCGGCATGACCACGACGTGTTGGCCCAGTCCAACAACATCCATAGGGCAGCATCTTCTGGGCAGGAGTGGAGGGAGTGGGAGGAGATGTGGAAACATTCTTTTTGTCGCCCTGGCTGTAGAAATGGTGATTAGTCAATCTCAAAATTTATTACAAGACTCATGAATACTATCACTGTGAACTATCGCGAGGTGTCATCCTAGAGTAGGGCCAAATCACGGAGTGATCGCGGCATGATCGCGGCTGAACACGATGTGTTGGCCCGGTCTAGAGACATTCTTGGGAAGCATCTTCCGGCCAGGAGCGAAGGGAGTGGGAGGAAGCGGGGAAACATTACGGTCATCACCCCACCTGTAGAAATTGAAATTATTCTATCTCAACATTGATCACAAGACTCATAGAATACTATCATAGCGAACCGCTGCGGGGTGTCGTCATAGTGCAGGGCCAAATAATTGCATTACTGCAGTGTGCCAGCGGCGTGACCGCGGCGTGACAGCGGCGTTCTCACAGCGTGATCGTGGCGTGACTATTGCATGTTGGCCCGATCCAGCAACATCTGCGGGGCAGCATATTCCATCCAGGAGTGAAGGGAGTGGGAGGAGGCGGCACAACATTCCGACTGTCGCCCCACCGGCAGATGATACAATAGATCAACTATTTAATATGCATTAACAAGGGATCAACGAAGAAGGTTTTAGTGAGCATCACAATGACGCAATGTCTAAAGGGGAACAAAACGTTGGAAAATAATCATAAAACCTACACAAAACATTTACAAATTCATTCATTTTTCCTAAACATGAAAATTTTATTTATAATATTCAAAGCGTGAAAAGGAAAGTGTCATGGTCAAGTAATATGCCTACTCTGTAAATGTCATTCGAGTTAAACGGGTTTGATAAGCCAATTTATATTATTCAAATGAAACAAAAACTAACTAGCCACAAAAAACACCAACAAGAGTCATATGAAAGACTCAAACCAAATCTAAACATGATACAAATAACTATCACTAATATTTTGATTAGAAGACAGTGCACCTCCGTTTGTGGGGTTTTATTATAAAATCATGTAATTTATTTATTATAAAAACATTACTTTATTTATAAAAACATGACATTATTTATCAAATGAAAGAATTATATTAAAGAACACTTATTCAAGATATGAAATTAAATATAATTAAGAAAAATTAAGAAATAGCCTAAATTAAATTTAAAGCATTCTTAAATTAAAGAGTCTTGAAGAGGGATCCTACCTCAAGGTAGAACCAAACTGTCCACTTCAGCTCTTGGATCTTTCTAACTAAAAGTTTCTTCTCCCCAATTAGGTAAACACAGCTTCATACACATGAAAGGACACCGAACCCATATGCACACACCTGCATGTCCATGAGAATGTGCAAGGGGATCCTTACACATATGATTATATGCAAATTCCAGTCTCCACTAACCTGCATATGCATATATATATATATATATTCATGGACATACATAGACACATACCTGCATAATCACTACCAAGGTTGACTATACACATAACGGGGGAACCCACATACATATACTTTCTTACCTATGAACACGCAGGCAAGTCGCCCTTAACTTGACTACTTGAAACCAACGAGCAGGGATCAACACACTACACAAAAGATATTAAGAACATTAAAACACATAAAGGATGCTACACAACCAATGAGAATCCAACCAACAACATTAAATCCTTTCCTCGATTGGGAGAACCAAATCCACCCTAACCAACAAGAAATGATCCAACACCCTACTGAAAACATAATATGGAGTCAGAAACACTAAAATCCCCAAATATGTGAGGTGCGAGAAAGGTAGTAACCATATAATCTTACCTCGGATCAAAGCTGGCAGACTAAATCAATCTGAACCCCATTTTCCCCCCTTCACAAAATATAATTACCCTTTTTCCACAGAAAGAAGTAAAAGACCTAAGTGTCCAATGAGATAAAGAAAATAAAATAAAAACTAAACTAAAACATACTTGTCTCCTATGTCTATAAACATCATCTCCCAACAGATAAGAACAACAATTCCCCATGGGTCAAATCATGTTACTGCAAGAAATTGGGAAATAGATCCTTATTTCCAAATGATACTATCATATAGAATATATCATAACTAAAAATGGATCCACACCTATGAAGAAGGTTGAACGTGATAAGAAAGAATGTTTGATCATATAGTCTGATGAGTTATAAAACGATAAACCAAAAAAACAAAAAACATTGAGAGTTCTCTAAGTGCTCAAGTGAATAAGAAATTTTCAAACAATAATAAAAATGTGAAAGAAGATAAAACCATGTTTCCTCTACATAAATGTTTAGAATGTGAGAAATAAGAAATCATAAATAATATCAGACACTTTTGAGCTACAATGAAAAGTGCATCAGTGTTGAGAAAAAACCCTAATAACTTAGAAGTTGATAAACCCACCTTATTAGCATACTTGTTGATATAAAACAACACTTGAATGGAAATGTCACATAACACACACTTCACAAATAGATATTGTTTTTGATGGAAAATAATTTTGCAAAATGAATCCATCATATAGTGTTGTTATTCCATTGAAAAATCAACATGGAGAAAATACAAAAATATATTCTTGTTAATCACATCACTAAGAAACATTCAACACCTTTCCCATGAGTTAATTCCATATTTATAAGGAAATATTCATCTAGATAAGACTTTATAATTTAATAAAATATGGCGACCCATTCAACTGTATGTGAATCCAAAAAAAACAACACATTTATCCATAAACCATTTTCCATTAACATGTATGATGGACATATTAAAACTATTTGAATTAGATAACATTTTCATTTGAAAATTATAACACTCCATTCACCCCCTCCCCCACTCAACCATGCCCCCTACACCCACCCCCCTCTACCTCCCCTGCAGACCTCCCCCCTGCCTCCCTGCCCTGCATACCTCCCTCCTCCCCCCTCCCCCTCCCCTGCAGACATCCCCCCTACCCCCTGTCCCCAGCCCCCCTCCACCCTACCCATACCTGCTACCCTACCCCCTGTACCCCTCCACCCTTCCCCTTGCCCCCTCCACCCAAACCATATCCCCTTTCCTCCTCAACCTTCCCCCTACCCCTACCCCCTGCCCCCTTCCCCCTGCCCTGCCGACCTGCCCCTGCCCCCTACCCCCTACCCCCTACCCCCTTCCCTATGCCCATAGCCCCTACCCCCCTCCACCATGCCACCCTACCCCCTGCCCCCTTCCACCCTGCCCCCTACCCCCTCCACCCTGCCCCCTACCCCTATCCCTTGCCCTTACCCCCTCCACCCAGCACTATAGCCTGCACAGCCCCCCTGCAACCCCCCCCCCTCACCCCCCTGCACCACCACCTGGCCTACAACAACCACCCTAGACTAAAAAACACCCTGTGAGTAAAAAAATTCTTTAGAGATGCCCATGGATTCTCAAATGAGAGGAGTAAGGATTAAAATGGAAAACATAAATGCAATAATTTCAAACAAGATATATAAGAATAAACTACCACTGTGAGTTTTCGCAGACAACGCACCTCTATTGGAGGGGTTTTATTACTAAACCATGACTTATTTATAAAATGAAACTATTATTTTAACTAACACATGATCATGAATTTCAATTTAATATAAACAACCGAGAATCAAGAAGGCAACAAAATGGAATTTAAAAAATTCATGAATTAAAGAGACTAGGAGAGGGAATCTACCTCAAAGGTGTCAAGCCAAGCACAATATGATCCTTATATATATGATCACATGCATAAACATGGGCTATGTTTTTTTCTGGTTCTCTGCATAGCATGCATCCATATCCACAGACACATCCTATCATATGAAAGAACACACACATGAAATCCAATTCTTGTGAAGACATTAAGACAAATAAAACCTCATAAAGATATATTTGGAATGAGTTATACTAATAAAAGATATGATAAGAATTCCTGGGGAGGAATCCCTTTCAAAAGGTCCATTAGAGTTTGAGAAATAATACTGGAAAAATGAGGTCTAATAGCAATGTACTCCAAAATTTTTTACTAAAAAGAACAGCACAGTGGTTATCAAACTAAAGGACCAAAAGTAGTATTGCGTTGAAATTTATTATAATTACCTCTAAATTTCATCAAGGATTATGATGCTTAATTGTGAATTATAGGCAACATCAAATACCGGAAAAGAACAGGTGTAAAAAATGACTAACATTATTCAGTATAAAAGATGAAAATTCAATAATCATAAACAAATGGAAACCTATTTGACTTTAAACCTTGACAATTTATGTACATTTACTAGCCTTGATCACCCTAATCATTGATTCAGCTACAACCCGGCCATATAGAACCCATAAAAAGTTGAAAAAAATAGATGCATGTGCATGCATGCGAGAATGAATCCTGACAGAAGGGAATGAAACAATGTGAATTATTAAAATTCCCATACAATTTTCTACACAAAACATGAAATTTCTAGAAAGTGCTTGAAAAATACATTGATGAGGTATGAATCTCTCTCATACCGATTAATTACTGAATAATGTCTGATATTAAGGGGGAGATATTTAATTAATCAATGACAATAAGTTAAAAAAAATTGAGATCTCAAGGATGATTTCCAAAACCTTCTAAATGTACTTGAATGTTTTCAACATGTGTATTGAGATGAGTGCAAGATCCTAGATTGTAATTCCAAAAAGAATGAAGATATCAATTGGCATCATTTAGTTTCAACTTGAGGACATCTAAACAACCCCTAATTGAGTCATGGGAATTAGAATCAGTTGGTGTCGTGTTCAGTTTGTTAATGTGACAGCTTTGTTTTCTAAATCAAACTCTCATATTTTCTACACGAAAAATGAATCAAATAGACATTGAATAGAATGAATGATGGAACATTTCTTAATAATGAAATGATACCATCCTCTTTCATGAACTTTTTATTTATTATTAATAATAGGATAAAATAAAATGATAGAATTCAATGAGAAAAATATGAGAGAAGAAAACTAATTAATATCTTGACATACTAATTTCTAGATTGGTATTGAAAATAAACACAAAGTGGAATATTGTAAAATCCACATTGTGTTTGTTTCATAGTTGTTGTCAATGAGGAAGAAAAGTTTTCTCATGTCAATATGTAGATGACAATTGGATTGCAGGTTAGTTGGAGTATAGAAGCATATTGATGAGACAATTGGGAGCTGGACAACTTAGAAGGGAGTTGGAAGTTCCTAAGCTTGTTGAGAAGGAATATGAAGTTCCCAAGCAAAGGTGTTAGTATGAAAATCTTATATGAGGCTTGAAGAGTTATCCTGAAGCTTGTATGTGATGTAAACCACCACCACTAATTATGTCACAAATAAATTAACAAAATAAGGAAGTGTTTCCATTAGATTCACATGATGAAAAAGATGATTGGTGATGTGAGTTGTTATGGAAAAGAATGTCAAAGTTTCTAGGAGCTGATGTGCACAATCTACTGGAGCTCATTTGATGAGATGAAGTAGGTGATAACGTAGAATATGTCTGAAGATCCATTCACATGGAAATTATGGTTTGAAGATGTTGGTGGTGGTGATTAATATACAGATTTGGATCAAGAAAATTTTAGAAGATCCACCCCTGGAAAACACCCCCTCTCCCCCCTTCCCCCTTGAACACCCCCCTGCACACCCCACCAATGTCCCCTAACACACACCACTTTCCTCCCTACACACCCCACCTTCCCCCCCCACCCTATACAGTCTCTAGTGACTCATGCGGCAGAGCTAGTTTACTATGGATTATATTAGATTTTTCTCATTTAAGGTGGAAACATTCTAAATTACATGACCAGACATAATCATGTGTTCTATCTCCCACATATACCACCCTTTCTATGTATTACATGCATGTAGGATACAAATGATTGGATAGACAACAAAAATTGTATTTTTTCTCGGGTCCATACATCTATGGATGAGAGAGTCGTGCTAGAGACCTCAATTTTCTATAAATATACCATTTTATGGTGTAATACCATTAATCAAGATAAAAGAAGGGATGATCATTCATAAAAAACATTCATGGAGGTTTTCCATTAAAAATAAATTACTTACATGATGAATTTGGACTATTACCATGGGTTTATGGACATGTCGAAGAGCATAAGAAATGTCTTTGTGTAATCTTATTTTTTCATAGAGTTGCTATGATTTTCCCAATTTTTGGCTACAAACAAGGCCCAAATGGCTCGTAAGTTCTAGATATTCCACCATCGAGATATCAGAGTATAGATAAGGATATTTGATAAGGCATCATTCCCAAAGGTTTTGTGAAAGGAATTGATAATCAAGAAAGGTATATATGAGGATTGATAGAATGATTAATTCAACTCTTTATAAGACCCATGATTGAGTTTTCTATCATTATAATGGGAGAAACTTCCAGTATTAGGAAGTGGAAAGATCATCAGATGTATCTAGAAAGATACTATATGTGTCAAAGTAAGAGTTCCTTAGTGTACTCTATTGTATTTAATCCAACCAATTGATTCAATTGTGTAAAAATAAGGTATTGTAGACATTCTTACAAGATGACTCGAATGTAATTACATAGATGTTACCTGTCAAGACAAGTATGATGTTATTTTTTTAGGGAATGAATAAATTAATATGAGAAATTAGTTAAAGATTGTTGTGGATATCCTTATCAAAGAATCGAGACTCCCAATACATTTATGACTTACGGGAAACTGAGTGAAGACGATTTAGGCCTAGATTATATAATGGATAATGGTCAGGATAATAAAAAATAGGAATTATCTATTATTCAGTTCATTATCTAATAAATTGTATTCTATCTACCACTTTTCTAGAAACAATAATTTCTTATCCTCATACACATTTATTATACAATTAGATTATATCCATTTTTAATTCATATTCAACACATTTCATTCAAAAATATTCATATTTTTCAAATAAATGAATTTGATGAAGGTATGCATATAATGTATCATTTTTTATAATAAAAAATATAAATATATCGGATTGAAAAGTGAATACCCAGGGATCAACTATGAAACCATGATACAGACCAATGTCCAATAGATTAAATAATTCACACTCAAGAGTATACTTAAAATCATCAATTCTACAAGCATGGTGGATTACTTGTCAATTTGATTAAAAACACAACAAATTATTACTAATGTCTTGAAACAATGGTATAAAATAACCATAACCTCCTAAATTTTATATTCACGTCAATCCCAGTTGCATGTCGTGGGAGTAAATCAATTTCATCGGATATGTTTTCTTGTTGGTTCTCTACATAGCATGCATCACAATCTTGTATACCAATACAAGTCAACAAACTCAAAATATGATCAGTGAAACTAATAGAGTGGCTGCCTCAAGAAAAAAATGGAAAATTAAAATGCACACCATCAGAGGTGTGTCGGAGGGGATAGAGGGGCCACCTTGGAGAAACGTCATCGAGGAGGTATGATGCTCGCGTCAGAGGAGGAAACAATTCAATATAATGATAATATTAAAACATAACTACTGCATAAACAATATTATCTCATAATAGCATAATTCAATATATGTAGAAACATTCACAAACATCATAATACAATTCACTATTACAATAATCAAACCTCATTACATAATAAAATTTCAAATATTAACAATCCAAAAATACGATTCACATCAATAGTGATAATCAATATCAGTATCATCATATTGGTGATAACCCTCATCCACACCTCTTATATAATACTAACTTCACCACCAAATTCATCATAGGCTAGTCACCTATGGTATTTTAGGCTCATCACCTAATGAACTCTATGATCATCACCTAATGAATTCTAGGGTCACCACCTAAATAATTTCATGATCATCGCATGAGGAAGGATGGGATTATAATGCATTAGAAATGGTGAATCATCCTATTCTTATCACATAATAAATCTTATACTTTTCATATATGTAATGGTAGGGTCCTCGTATGCTCATCACATAATTCAAGTCCTGATTTTAGGTCGAGTGGGGACTAGTCTCATTATGCTCATCGAATAAGTTTTGTCATGATTTAAATTCCAATGGGGACTAATCCTCTTATAATCCTTACATACGAAAAATAATGGCCGAATTGTCAATAATATCATCATATAACCTATTCAAAATATTATGGTGACCAACCACTCATGGAAGGTCCATATCATAATCAAATACATTCTGAATGCCAACCCATAATAAAAAACATTTATTCACTTACTTTTTTAAATACAATTTAATAAAAAACTATAAATTAAAGTATACAATGATGATCCTTAATGAAAATAAATGGAAATACAATATTTAATCATCCTTATAATCTCACAAGTGATTCCAAAAAAACCCATGACATTGGATTATTTCCACCATAATCCAGTGGAAATAATCTCCAACTTCGATCCCATTTTCACTAAATTAGTTAGAAGAGAAATGGGAAACTATAATGAAATGAATATGAGATCACACATTGAATAACAATGGAGGTACATAAAAATCACCACATTTAAAGGTGAAATGGATTTTTAATATGGGATTAAGCTCCCTTAACCTCCCCTGATTCGCTCACATGTGTGGGAGGAAGAGAGGAGGGATGAGTTGTTTAAAAACTCAAATTAGATAAATTTTTATTTACCTTTCGTTGAGTGAGCCTCCATCCTCATCATTTCAGTATCAATTAAAATATTCATTTTCTTGTGGTGGTGCTCTCTATTTTCTAGAGGGTATCCTCAGAAGTACCAAACACACAGAAGATAGGTCGATTCCTCTATGATGACATGTACCTATCCAATGAAACCCACAAGCCCTATACACACTAAGGGCCATAAAAATCCCTCAAAAATTTATAATCATTTTTCAAATGAGAACTAATGATACCCATCATCTATAACTGTTTAAAAAATTCCCATCTTTCAGGTGCTATATCATAGTTGTATTTCCCAGGAAACACTAGTATCACTTAAATTTCCCATCTAGTGCATTTTGACTCAATGTTTCCATAGGTGTGAATATAGGGCACCATACATAGACAATTATAGTATAAATGGTCACCAAAACAAGACATCTCAAACATCACATTTTTCACCATTCCAAACTAATACAACATGGTATTTTTCTATCTTTTTCCAACAGGGAAAATCCCATGGGACAGTCCCTCCAAAACACCTGACCAACTCACCCAAGAAGAGACTAAACAACCAAAACCATGGCCATGGTAAACTGATATTTTACTATAGGGAGAGAAGTAAAAAAAAATTTCCAAGAAATAGGGAAAATGTCACTCCACCTAGGTATTTTACCTCCAACACATGGAGCTCTACTCCATGGTGGAAAACCTAAAGCTTAAAATGGTTACAGGTCCACTCATCTATTCTCAGACACACACCCAAGAGCCTATATAACCTTCAGGCCTTAATTCACATAACTAAAAATCTTATTGAGAATTTTCAGATATATATTCTCTAACAAAATAATTGTTTTAAAAATTACCACATCATTGGAAAACAGAAATTCATACTTGCTAAAAATTTATCAACCAATATTGACATGAATCATTAAATTTATCTCAACCATGAGTCATGGATCTTGGGGAATGTTCTGAAGTTATAAAGAACATTATGTTTAATCATTAGACTATGACCAAAAATGAAAACAGCAGACACATAATTGAGTTAGGTAAATTATTTGGGACAATGCACCGTATGGAGGAGGAACGCCCAAAGAAGGGTATGGAGGAACACTTCTACTGACACACCGATGGAGGAGGAACACCCAAAAATGGTATGGAGGAAGGGAGTACTACTCGAGGGATGGAGCAACCTCGAAAGGAAAAGTTGAGCTGCGATTGGAGAATCCATTCTGTGAATAAAGGAACCACGATGAGAGATGGAGGAACCGAAGCTGGAGAGGATGACCGATATAGGAAAATAGCAAGTCCGAGAGAGGAAAGATGCAAGGGAAGAGAGGAGGGCGTGGTGAGATAGGTCATCGGGGAGGAGGAGAGGCTATTGGGGGTGGAGGGTGCCGCAGTGAGAGGGTTGCATATCGGGGATGGAGGAGGAGCCCAACTTGAATCGAAAAAATGGGAATCATATCGGGGATGGAGTCGGAGCCTGACGAGAGTCAAAAAAAGAAGGGGGCAGAATTGTGTATCCATGGATAAAAAATTATACCATGGATATAAACAAGATATATCCACAAACCTATAAAACTATGGATATAGGTCCATGGATATAGCTTAAATTTCTAGTACTGTTTTTCATCTACTGAATGTTATAATTGGTTCTTCTTACAAAAAAAAGTTTTGATTTTATATAGCATAATCTATATTCAGTGCTGCATGAAATGATGAATATTGAAATGATTAGATTAAGTCAAGAAAAATATATTTTAAAAAATCTTATGGTGTCAAATTATACCGAAATTAGAAAGAAAATTAATGTCTGAATTTTTTTGGCTTATTATACATTTAATACATGAATGATCAATTTATAGAACCCCACTGAATAAAATTGAATACTAAAACATCTGATAAAAAGTGAAACTTAGAGCCATAATAGCTTCACAAAGTGACTGATAAGTAGGTTTACACATAAGAGAATATAGGATGTGATTGAATATTGTACATGGATAAAGCGTAATTAATTATAGAGAGTTTTAATGATCATTGATCACCGACAAGTGAGTGATCAATGTGATGTTGTGGGCTTTAAAACAATAAATATGTGATGCTTTATAATACCATCAGTCCATTAAAAATAAATGTATTAGGAATAATATTTTACAATATCTTTTTATTTAGAGTGGAGTAATTATTTTACTATCTATTTATACAAGGAAATGTACATAATTTATTTTATTCCATTCAATATGAAAAATATCATCCATTAGTTGTTCCTTTCTCGATTTCCACTTTATCACTTACTCTATGATATGTAGGTGAGTTTTCCATTCCTAGTGAAAAAATATATCAGGAGGTAGAATGATAATTTATTCCATATTTATTTAGTAAAAATCACAACAAAATGGTTATCATAGGTTATCGAATATGAATAAATCCTCATATAGTGAGATAAAACATTAATCTTACAAAATTCAACCTAAGTATAACATAAACATTCTAGATATTATTAAACATATAAACCTTCAAAATTATGAAATTTCAATTATTAAAAGGAAGTTTATAAAATTTTTCAAAATCAACTTAGCATTGATCCCCCATATATCATAAAGTATATTTTGGATGTCAAGTACCAAATATTTGAATACCTTTATAATTTATTCTCTATAAACTAGGTAATAACCTAAATTACCATAAATAAATAATGAAAACATATATTATTCGTCATTCATTAAATAAAACATATATTATTGGATATATTCATTATATCCCAAAAATCTATCAATGATATCATAAACCCCCTTTTCACAAAATGATTAATCAATTATATGGTAATCAGCACTGTCCAATTTTCTTTATCCACATCAACCATATCTTTATTAAAACGTTATTATATAATAAAAAAACGTCATATTAAAGGTTATATTTCTTATAATCATGTTCTTTCAATGAATATCACCTTTCCATTGAATCACATTTCTTGTCCATTGAAACCATTCAATATATTCTTGTAAATCTTATGAAAAAAGTATAAACTAAAAATCTATATTTATTTAAAAACTAAGGATTCAGGAATCAAATACATAGACCCATATTTTAAACCAATTCATCTTTAAGAAATTAACAATTATTACACATAATATTACTCAATAACTCTTTCATTTTACATTTCACATATTGTCGCTTCATCATCAGTGATATAACCATTACTCATACAACATTGATAATTCTTTTCATCGGCATTATAATTGTGACATTGATTTGCATTATTCCCAGTTTTCCATAATGTAGATAGTCTATCCATAAATAAATCTATAGGGAGGCCATAATTCCCATTCATTATGTTCACTAAAAATTTAGTTTTAACTTTTCATTTACTTATATTTTTTCATTCTTTTTTATATTCAAAACAACATGTCTATACACTATGAAATTCATTTGGGATATTCCAACCCCATTATTAACATGTAGGAAAATGAGTATTCTTTCTTATGTGGGATCCATTACCTAAATTCTTAGTGAACTCTTTCAATATCTTCTTTGCTAATATTGAGAGTTAATTAAGTTACATATTGTTATTCATTTTATATGAAAAATGATTCTGCATAATCACAACATCCTTTACCTGAGCCATCATTCCATTTGACTTCTCATCAACAAATTTTTCTTCACATTGAAATTTTACCAAATTCCTTCTCATTCCATCCATTAACTATAACCAGAAATAATTATGTGAGAAATGATTATAATAATATAAAACCACATAATAAAGAAAATTCACTAATAATATTTCTAAGTAATTACAGCAACTTATTTAATCTATGAAACCTTTGGTTTATCCTAGGATATTAATAGTCATATTCTATTGAAATCCCTCATGATGGTTTGTAAAGAATCTGTTAATTCCAAAATCATATCCCTTAGAGTGTAAAACTAGTTGTGCAACATGTCCAATTTTCATGTACAAGTTCATGGTCAAGTCTAGATCAATACAGTGTTTTCGGGGTTGTTACACATATGTACATATACACCCTAGCCACATCTACTTGTATTATCAAGAAGATAATGAATTTCTTATAATCCACTAACACTATAATTTACCTATATTCCAAGACATTTTCTATACATTAACTCATCTGTAGACTTATCCCTAGAGACATCCCTAAACATATTCTTAGAAATTTCCCTATATATATCACTAATGTTTTATCATTATAGTTTCAAAAAGTGCATCTATGAATTCCATTGATACCAACTATAGAAACCCATATGTAAAATAATTAGATATTACAAAATTTAATATTAAAATTTGTAAAATTAAAAAAGTACATTCTTGATGTGTAACGACCCAAAATTTCATTAATGGAAATCCCTCTTGATCTAATTAAATGTCTATTTATGAGAAATGTTTATATAAAATGTCAATTTATTTTGTTTATGTTTTTGGATTTTAAAATACTGTTTAGAATTGTGACCATTGCTAATATAGTCGTTGAACTGTGATCACATGATTAGTATAAATATAGGGCTTTAACAAATCCAATTTACTCAGACCAAATAAGTGATGGCCTCATCTAGTAGACTTTCCCCGTATGAAGCCCATTTATTAGAATTCATAAAGGAGTTGAATTCATTGGGCTTTTCTCTTGACCAAGCCCAAGCCAAGCTTTAACACATTAAGCTTGAGCAGAACCAATTATGGGAGGAGTGGAAGTTAATAGAGATTATAACATGAGCAATGTTATCTGAGCCACCCCAAGAGTCTATCACCATCAGACACCTTAATCTTCAGTTTTATGCTGGTATTATAAGGGGTTATGTAACAAGACCCTAGCTCTATGACAATGTGCATTATTTTTTTATAAATAATGTTCACTCATTTTATCATTGTTACTTTGTAAATACTTCTTAAAGCACAAATAATATTTTTAGTTAATATTGAAATAAGAAATCTATTTTGATGAATTAATGGATTTTTGAATTTAATAATATTTTAATAAAATAATAATATTAAAATAATATTTATTAAATATAAATGATCATATGATATTATTAATGTAATTGTAATTCTTATTATGGCTTGAAAAATGTTTTTCTCAAAACCCATGAATTTTTGGAAAATGTTCGTTTTTATATAACAAGTAAAAATTAACAATTTTATAAAATTATTTAGATAAAATGAATATTATTTTTGTAATCAGGACATCGAAATTATCCAATGGTGATTTTTTCATAATTTTCCAAGACAGCTGAATTTTTTGATAAAAATTAAATACCGTTTAAATATATAATGTGTTTTATGACATCATAATGACCCAATAGTGAGGTAAAAAATATAGTAAACATTATTTTCTTCCAATATATGTTTTATAATTAAAATAATGTGATTTTATATTTGTTTCATTTATTTTACAATGATTTTTTGGACCCTCCAATACTTATAAAGCATTTGGTCTTTTTAAATTATTTTCCATGAGAGTTTCACTGACCTCCACATAAGAAACCATATTATTGTAAGAATTTCAGCAATTGAAAAAAAAATTACACTCCTATTTTTCAAAAACCATGGGAAAAAACCATGGGCTGTTTTGTGGTATTGATTAGTTTAATGTGAGGTGTCCCAAACCTAAATAATAAAGAATTCCCTCTCCTTTCCTATATAAACCCACCCAAGCTCCCACTTCATCTTTACTCAATGCCTTTGAAGTTTGAACAAATCTTGGACTACTCTCTCTAGAATCCTATCAAGGTTCCCCAAGCTCCCAAGAAGCCCCTCTCAATCATTTGGAAGCACACTTCCAAGTAAGGGTTTTTATTCCTTTCTCATTTTTTTCCAATATTCTTTAAATTGTTAATCCATTTTAATTTAAATTATAAATGTTGGGGTATGGTTTCTAATCTCCCCCATACTTCCCTCTTTATGTTTGAATGATGGGATACCCCTTTCTCTCTCATTAAATTCCTCCCATGTACACTCGTTACTATGCCGAAATTCCGAAATGAATTTTTTCTTCTCATTTACATTCAAGCAATTATTTTGTATCATGAACCTAAATTCCATTAAATTTTTTGGTACATGTTTCTATATTTCCCCCTTATTGTACATGTCTTGTAAATTTTACGACACACCCATTTCCCTCTCAACAACCATTTTTATGAGTTCATGTGTCATGTCGTTATGCTGTAGAAATTGCATTGTGCTTTTCAAAGCCAATGTCATTGGGTAGTGAATATCATGCCCATTTCTCTATCAACGGTATTGACCTTTATGAATATTTACTTATTGTTCAAAGAGTTTCATGTACGTATTACACATTTTTTTTCATGTAATAAAACATTATGTTTAATGATTCAATGTTTTGTAATCTATGTGGCTCACTTATGCATGAAATGAAATGTTTAAGAAGGGTGAGCCCTAATAGCGCTCCAATGGATTGGGTAAAGTATAGTATCATGATACGTCATGTTCAATGGGTGTTTTATCATTCTAATTCAATTTAACCAAGGGTTTACCTGTACTTCATGTGCAAAAAGGGATTATTAATGCTCCATGTGCAACGAGCCTTGGCTCGTGCTAATTCCATGTTAAGTGTTGTTGCCACATTCCCATGTTATGATTATCATGCTTTATCATGCCTTTATGTTTATGCTTTTATTGTGATCTATTGATATTCCTATTGTATAACATGTATTGTATTCCACATGTTATTCCATGATTATTCATTTATTGGGATTTATAGCTCACATTTTTTATGCATGTCCCCAGGTTATCCCATTTAATGCTAAGTACGAGGGAATGTAGTGGTCATGTAAAGAATGTTTTCAAAAAAAGACGTTTTTTTCTTGTATTAAGTTGTTATTTAATGAACCTAAGTACCAAATACACTACACCACTCGATCTTCTATATTGTATCAAGTGATGTTTATGTAATAAATTATGTTTAATTGTGTAATAAAAAAGCAGGGTTGTCGTAGTTGGTATCAGATGATAGGATTAGTTATTTTTTGAAATTAGGTTTACAAAACCCTAGTAAATACTTATATACAAGACTAAGTATAATAAAAACATCCCTAATTTTTGGTGAGTATTTAGTAAGTTATTTATCATAAAAAAATCCCTATCTGGATACGAGCTGGTAGAGGCGGCTCTTCCACAGATTTATCCTAGGGGTAAAACCCTTAAACACGGATTTGAGGTAGACTCAAAAAAGAACTGGTGCACGAAAACAGGACTTAATGCACTCTTTGTTATGACACTCCTGGGGGATATGATTTGGTAAATTCACTAGCATAGTATGAACTATAGTTAAGGGAATAAAAAAATGACCTAAGAATATATGTTAGAAAGTAGATCATGGATAACATAGACTGAAGACAATAGATTCATATGTTATGGAAAAATGGTTATTTATATGTCCTCAGTTTTTTCCTTGTATTACCCTTTATGTGTTACCCATAACTTTACTTTTATTCTAGCCTATGGCCAGTAATAGGAGGACTCGGGCTAACAACCGATGTGAAGATCATTGTGATGACTGTACTAATGATATGTCTAATCCAATGGGAGCGAGACTCACGAACTTTTTCACACATCTCTCTCAGAAAACTCAAGATATGAATAGAAAAATGGTTCAAGAGGAGTGTTCACCCCCCCCCCCGAGAAAGAATAATTCATTGTCTAGAGCTTCATGAGACTAAGGCCTCCTACTTTTAACGGATCATCTCATCCCCCAGTCGTCGAACAATGGAAAAACTCCATTGAAAAGATTTTCTCCATCCTTCAATGTTCTGAACAAGAGATGGTTCTCTTGGATACTTATCATATAGAGGGTGAATCAAATCAATGGTGGAAGTTGATCAAAAATACGAAGCCTGGGTAGGAGATCAAGGCAATATAATGGAAGGATTTCTAGAATATTGTTTTTATTAATATTTTCTGCGCACCCTCTGACGTAATATGGAAACAGAATTCCTTTCCCTAAAGCAAAAAAAGACAACGAATCTATAGGAGCATATGAGGAAATCTTCACAAGACTCGTACGATACGCCTCTAGCTATGTCATTACCCCTGAATTCAAGGTTGACTGCTTCTTTGGTGGGCTGAAACCAAGCCTACGGAAAGAGATGGTGATCCGTGACTTCGATAGCTATGAGGAAATTGTCTGATGTGCCCTCAAGGTTGAAATGGAGATCAGAGAATCTCAGGGTATCACGGGGATAAGAAGTGTATGGTGGAATTCAATGTTGGTGGTCTGATAGATAAATCCAACGGTTCTAAGAAAATCCAACACGCCACTTGCCAAAGGTGTGGAGAGAAGCAACCTAGAAATTGCCTGAAGGGGAGGAGGAAATGCTTTAGGTGCGGAAGAGAAGGGTAGCTAGCTATTAACTATTGGCAAGAATGAATCGTGGATACAAAAGAGGAGAGGAACGCTCCATTCGAACCTCAACTCATGGTTCATTGCTTCAACTATAACGAACAAGGGCATCTTGGAAATCAGTTCCCTAATCCAAGGGTTTATGGAGGAAACCGAAAACCACCAAAGCAGCAAGGGAGAGCTTTTTCCATCACTACTGCCGAAGTGAACCCCGAAAAAAAAGTGGTGACAGGTATGCTAGTTATTCATTCAAGAATAGTGAAAGTAATTTTTGATTCAGGTTCTACGCATTCTTTTATATCTCGAATGTTTAGTAGAACAATCCCAGTACCACCACAAATCATGTAAGTGAAGATGTCTGTGAGTATAGAAAATGGGGAAATCATTGCATCCCATGAATATAACTCATCCCATATCATAATATGTGGATTAAACTTTTTGAAGAACCTCATCATACTCCCTCTCAATGAATTTGATGCAATACTTGGCATGGATTGGCTTTCCTTATATAAAGCCAACATAAATTTTCATGAGAGAGAGATCACTCTCCATGTGAAGAATCAACCCCCAATTATTTACAAGTACAAAGAGGAAGATGAATCTTCTTTAGCTCCATCATCTCATGAGTGGATATTACTTCCCTAAGAGCACACGTATCTGGCTCAGATGATTTAGTCTAAGGAGGAAACAATCCTAGATGACATACCTATTGTGAGGGAATCTGCTGAAGTGTTTCCAAGGAATTTTCTAGTCTTCCTCTTAGAAGAGATGTTGAATTATCAATTGATCGTATACCTGGGGAGTTTCCAATATCCAAGAATCCATAGAGAATAGCTATTGTGGATCTTGAGGATCTGAATAAACAACTACAAGAGAATCTGGATAAAGGGTTTATATGCCTAAGTTCTTCACCATGGGGTGCACTAGTCCTCTTCTTCAAAAAGAAGGATGGGTCAACTTGCCTTTGCATCGAATATCGTGACCTCAACAAAATCATGATAAAGAGCAAGTATCCTTTCCCAAAAATTGATGACATGTTTGATCAGCTGCGTGGAGAAAAGTACTTCACCAAAATGTATTTTCAGTCGGGATATTAGGAAGTAAGGGTGATAAAGGAAGACCTCCCCAACACTGCTTTTAGTACAAGATACGAGCACTATGAATTTATACTAACACCTTTAGGGATCACTAATGCTCTATAAATCATCATGGACATGATGAATAATGTATTTATAGATTGCCTTAACAAATTTTTGGAAGTCATTATAGATGATATTCTGATATACTCTAAAACGAAGGAGGGTCATGAGGAGCATCTAAGAACTGTACTAGAGACCTTGTGTAAGGAGAAGCTCTATGCAAAGTACAACAAGTCTGAGTTCTGGTTGAATGAGATCCCATTCATGGGCCATATAATCACAAGTAATGAGATATCTTTGGATCCTACCAAAATAAATTCAATTGAGCGATGGTCGAGCCCAACATCGGTAAAGGATATCCTTAGCTTCTTGGGGTTAGCAGGATATTATCGATGATTTGTGATAAAGTTTTCACGATTTTCCAACCCTCTTACCAATATGATAAAGGACCCCGGGACACCGTGAGAGGGGAGGGGTGTATCAGGGTGACAAATTTTTCTTTTAATGTGATGGATCTTGTTCCCACGATGGTAGGAACTTGTTGATCCTCTATGATAAATATGATCAGAAAGAAAACATTTACATGCACAGATAAGACAGAACACTTTTTACTTGGTTCACCACTAAGGGCTACGTCCAAGGAGCATACACTGACATGTTTTCAGACGTACCAAATTCCACTAATATTCACTAGATGTGGATTACAACGGTTCGGGCACAATCACTTTGTCCTAGCCTCACTGCCTTTACAAAGGTCTAAGGATAGCTCACTGCTTCCATCGGGTCACTCCCGTTGACTCCCCCTAGCTCACTGCCCTTGGTGAAGCCACACTTAGTTTATAGACATGAAGGTCTCTTCATCATTGCATAAGAATGCATCCTCTGTTGTATGTAGATGCTCTGTTGAAGTCCAACTCTCACCTGAAGATGAAACTCACTTTGCACTGAGGGTACCGGATGATCCTCCATCTTTCATGCAGCTTAAAAAGGACGAATGTACTTTAACAACCCGGGCACGCTTCTCCAAGCTCCGGCACGCAAGTTTCAAGAATGGAACGCCAGTTACTTGAATGGTACAAACTCAGCATGCAAGTTACTCCAAAAACCTTGCATGACACTGCCACTTTGAACTCCAAACATCTGCGAATCAGCGCCTATAAATCCCAAACGACTTTGGATGCGCCGCCAACAGCCGGCGCACATCCTCTACATACGCGACCCAACAACTAGTTGTGCGACTCAACCACTTGCGCGATGAGAGATCGAAAAATATATAAGTCTCAAACTTCATTACAAATGAGAATGGGTGTTCCTCTATTTATAGGCAATCTGGACCACCTGCGCGGTGGCGTGCAGGTCTTCCCTCGACGCGCAGGTTCCGGCGCGCAGCTCATCCTCCCTATCCTCTGTCACAGTACTCACTTGTGCGACCACACAAATACTTGCACGAACATCTTTCCTTTTCCATATTTTGAAGTTATAATCTTGAAAAACAATATATGCACAAGTTTCCAATCCTCCAAGGCATCGGCGTGCAAGTCTCTTCACGGCGCGCAGGTCACTTGCGCGACCAACCCGAAACTTGTGTGACCGTTATCCCTTTGTTATTTTCCCATGTTCTGTTCTCGAAAAACATATGGCGCGCAAGTTTCCTCTACTTCAAGTACACGAAGCACATGTATCTTTTCCAAAAAAAACTTTTATCCTTTTGTTGATTTTCAGGCCGAAATATTTGGCAAACACTGGGAAATGGCACCACCTTCAATATTGCTATCTGCTTGAACTGTATGATCTCTTTGCTGGTACACATTCTGAACTTCCACTGAGGATTGACAATAAACACAAACCATACTCCAAATCATGCATAGAAGACCATGGTTCCAACAGATGACTCAGAAGGTAGTAATGTTATCTTGGAGTGATGAACGCAAAGAAATCTTTAAGGAGTTGAAAAGGAGGCATATCACTGTGCCCGTTCTCACTTTACCCACAAGTGGAGAACTTTTTGTGGTATTCAGTGATGCTTCGAAGAAGGGCCTGGGATGTGTGTTGATGCAAAATGACAAAGTCATTTCCAATGATTCAAGACAATTGAATTTTCATGAATAGAACTATCTAACTCATGACCTCGAGTTGGTTGTAGTGATATTTTCAATGAAAATTTGGTAGCATTACCTTTTTTGGGAGAGGTGTGAAATATATACGGATCATAATAGCCTCAAGTATATATTCACATAGAAATATTTGAACATGAGCCAATGAATATGGTTAGAGGTGATCAAATACAATGACTGCTCAAACCATTACCACCCTCGTAAAGCGAAGAAGGTGGTGGATGCCCTATGTAAAAAGGACCCAGTAATTCTATCATTGATGAGAATTGAAAAGTATCCAATATTATTAGATTTGATGAAGATAGAAATGGGAATCATAAAGAAGGGAACATCATCAATCCTTTCACGAATGATTGCTCAACCGTCACTTTTGGAATGGTTAATGGATGCTTAATTGGGTGATGTGGGAATTCAGGAAAATGTGGAAGCTATTAGAAAAGTGAAATCTTCAGAGTTTAATGTTATTGAAGAAGGAATTGTGAGGTTTGGGATAAAAAAATGTGTTATATCAAGTCCGGAGCCAAAGAAGGAACTTTTGTATGATGCACATATTTCAAATTTCTCTATTTAACCAGGAAACTCAAGGATGTATCAAGATCTCCGACAGCATTATTTGTGGGATAATATGAAGAAGGAGATCGCTGAATATACATCAAAGTGCCTGGTGTGTCAGCAAGTGAAGGCAGAGAGGCAGAAGTCTAAGGGGATGATGCAACCATTTCCCATACCAAAATGGAAATGGGAGAACATCACCATGAAATTTTTCACCATACATCCAAATACATCCAAAGGCAATAATGTAATCCGGGTTATTATGGATCATCTTACAAAGGCTTCACACTTCATTTCTATTTGGGATGATTTCTCATTGGATCAACTAGAACAGATATATATCAGGGAATTGGTAAGGATACATGGAGTACCACTATCTATTGTGTCTGATCGAGATCCAAGATTATCCTCTATGTTTTGTAAGAGTCTTAAAAAATGCTCTGAATACTGAACTAAACTTCAGTATGACCTATCATCCTCAAACAGATGGCCAATCTGAGTAGACTATCCAAAAACTTGGGGACATGTTGAAAGCATGGCCAATGGACATTAAAGGAGGATGAGATCAACATGTTCCTCTGGTTGAGTTCTCTTATAATAAAAGTTCCCACTCGATAATCCAAATGGCACCATATGAATCCCTTTATGGGAAATGTTGTCAAACACCGGCGTGTTGGGACAAGGTCAGTGAGCGTAAGCTGCTTGCACCAGAAATGGTCGAAGAAATAGAGATGAAGGTGAAAAACATTCAGCAGCATATCAAGGCAGCCCAGAGTTGATTGAAGAGTTATGAAAATAACCATCAACGAGAACTTGAGTTTAACATTGGAGACATGGTATTTTTATTTATATCTTTAGGGAAGAAGGTCATGAGGTTTGGAAGGAAAGGGAAGTTAATTCCAAGGAATATCGGCCCCTTCGAGATTCTTGATCGTGTCGGGGTTGTGGCCTATCGACTAGCACTCCACCTACCATGGCCAAAGTATATGATATATTTCATGTATCCCTCTTATGTAAGTATATACCAGACCTTTCACATGTATCTCTTCATAGGTGGTACAATTAAAGGATGATATTTCTTATGAGGAGCAACAAGTGAATATCTTATATCGTAGAGAAAATGTTTTACGAAATAAGACAATTCCCCTCATCAAGGTGTTGTGGAGAAACACAAAGTTTAAAGAAGTGACGTGGGAATCAGAGGAAATGATGAAGCAGAGTTACCCACATCTGTTTTAGTGTGGGAAAAAGAAATTTCGAGGACAAAATTTCTTAAAGGGGGGAAGACTGTAACGACCCAAACATTAATTAATTGAAATCCCTCTTAATCTAATTAAATGTCTCCTTATGAGAAATGTTTATATAAAATTTCATCTTATTTGGTTTTAAGTTATTGGATTTAAAAATACTGTTAATAATTGTGACCATTGCTAATATAGTCGTTGAACAGTGATCACATGATTAGTATAAAAACAGGGCTTTAACAAATAAAATTTACTCAAACAAAGGAAGTGATGGCCTCATCTAGTATACATTCATGTACGAAGACAATTTGTCGAAACTCGGAAAGGAGGTGGCATCATTGGGATTCACTCTTCACCAATCCCAAGTCGAGATGGAACACGTTAATCTTGAGTGGACCCGACTACGGGAGAAGTTGAAGTTAATAAAGATTACCACATGAGAAATGTTATCCGAGCCACCCCAAGAGTCTCTCACTATCGCACACCTTACTCTTTGGTCTTATATGGGTGTTACAGGTGTTATGGAACAAGACCCTAGCACTATGACAATGTGAATTATTTTTGTATAAATAATGTGCATTCATTTTCTTATTTTTACATTGTAAATAGTTTTTAAAGCACAAATAGTATTTTTTGTTAATATTCAACTAAGAAATCTATTTTGATGAATTAATGGATTTTTGAATTAAATAATACTTTAATAAAATATTATTATTAAATATATATTATCATATAATTTTAAGAATGAAATTGTAATTTTTATTAAGGTTTGAAAACTGCTTTTGTCAAAACCCACGAATTTTCGGTAAATGATGGTTTTTATTCTAAAATTAAAAATTCACATATTTATAAAATTATTTAGATAAAATAAATATTATTCTTGGAATTACGATGTTGAAATTATCCAATGGTGAATTTTTCATAATGTTTTGACTCAGTCGAATTTTTAGCTAAAAATTAAATACCGTTTAAATATATAATGTGTTTTATGACATCATAATGACCCAATAGTGAGGTAATAAAATACAGTAAACATTTTTTTAGGGCAATATATGTTTTATCATTAAAAAAATTTGATTTTAGATTTGTTTGATTTAATTACAATGATATTGTGGACACTCCAAGTCTTATAAAACATGTTGTCTTTTTAAATTATTTTCCTTGAGAGTGTGAATAACCTCTACATAAGAAACCATATTATTTTAAGAAGGTTGGCCATTGGCCATATAAAATATTTTTTCCACTCCCCTTTGGAAAAAACCATCGGATAAACGATGGGCATGTTTGTGGTATTGATTATTTTAATGTGAGGTGTCCCAAACCTAAATAATAAAGAATTCCCTCTCCTTTCCTATATAAACCCACCGAAGATCCCACTCCCTCTTTACTAAAAGCCTTTGAAGTTGGAACAACCCCTTCCCTCCTCTCTCTATAATCATCCCAAGGTTCCCCAAGCTCCCATGAAGCATCTCTCAAGCCTCTCTCAAGCCAATGGATGCACACTTCCAGGTAAGGATTTTTCTTCCTTTCTAATTTTTTTACTATATTATTTAAATTTTTATTCCATTTTAATTTAAATTATAAATATTGGGGTATGGTTTCTCCCCTCACCCATACCGCCGTATTTATTTTTGATTGAAGGGAGACCCCTTTCTTTGTAACACCCTGAGATTTTATGAGACATATTCTTTTTAATTTCATTGATATCTTCTATTGTACATTACACCAAGATTATCTTTTACTTTACACAACACCATATTAGCTTGTACTATATGCAACACTATTCTTGGATCGTGTTACACACAATTTCAAGTTCGTTTTGTGGAAATGATTCTACGCAACATTATGTAAAGATTTTGTTTAATGTATAAATAAAATAAGTTTTCATTATGTTACACGAATCATCAAAGGGAGCTTACACTACATGCATCCCTGACTTGGCTCGCATTACATGAAATCATGACATTCCTCGATAGCTTGTGTAATATACAATACCGGGTTTCACTAAACAACGATATGTTATTAAAATATTATATAAACTAGATGTTATGAATAGTAGTACCCACTTTTTAAAATTTTATAAATTTTATCTTACAAAAATAGATTTCATTTTTGAGTTTGGAATATCGAAATTAGACTATGGTGAATTTTTGGTATTTTTCTAAAATCATTCACTTTTTGATGAATAGTGAAAACACTGAGTTATTGGTTAAAACAAGCTTTTTATTTAAATAATAATTTAATTTATTTAAATTTTACTTTCGGTCATAATAGATACATAATATATATATATGTTCAATGTAATTCATTGGAGTCATTTTATAATAAATTTAGATATATAAAAATTTGATTGAACTTTTTATCGTCTTTTACCCACCTCCTTGGAGAATTTAATAATTTACATAAAACATAATTGTACCACTTTTGTTAGAGGAATTACAAAAATTAGAGAGACATGGTTGATATTATTAACTAAAATTTGGTTCAATAAGATAAAATGTTTTTTTGTGAATAGTTACTTTTTACTTTTATTTACCACGGTTAAAAGTAAATATGGTAATTATGGATAAAAATGATATTATTATTACCCTAACACAAGTCCTAATTCTATTGGATAAGTGTAATTCGAACAAAAACTACCATAGAAATAAAATATTACCCTTTAGGTCCACATGGATTAGATTAGGACATTTATTATTATATTATTTAAAGAAGTGTTAAAAGTGTTAAAATCAATGTTTAATAACTAAAAAACATATAATATAGGGTTAAACACAATATAAATTTGAATATAAATATTCATTTTAATGATAAAAATATTTCCTATATAATGGTATTTTATTTATGATTTTTTGACCTTAAATAAATTTGTTAATTTATGACACAATGATGATGCAGTAATTACCTTATTAATGAAATATTAACATAATTTATATTATAAATACCCAAATAAAAGTAATTTGAGAATTTTTTATTAATTAAAATAATTTTGGAGGTTAATATAACATATTATGGTTGGTTAGATGATTTTTTTTGGAATTAATAATGCTGTTATGAATTTAGTAGAAAACAACAAAATACCCAATAGTGTAAAAATTGACATAAAAGAGTTTTAAAAACAAATATTATATTATTAATTGATATAATGATCTTAAAAATATAAGTTTTGGAAAAAAGACTTATATAATATTATATATTACATCCCTGATCCAATTGGGTTTCGATTGGCAGTTTATAGTATGTTTATTAACCATATAGTGTATGAATACAAAAAGACACGGTAAAAGATAAATTATTTAACTTAGAGTTAAATCTAAATGATAAGGATAAAATGGTAACCTAAACTTGTCTAAAACCTATTTTTTGAGATGATTTCTCCCCATATCCACCCTATCCTCAAAATAAGTCAATTTGGAGCCATTATAAACCGAATATGAATTTGTTATAAAATACTTTTTTAAGTGTTTCCTTAGGTTCCACTCATCCCTCTTATAAAAGGGCACCCACCCCCCTTCGCGCTAATTCACACCTCCAAAGAGATTTGGCTCTGCCATCCCTGACCAAATACCCTCTCAACTATTCTCACTTCATCCTAGAGGACTTATATTTGTCATAAATCCAATCGAAGTAGACCTTTTGATCAAATCAAAAGGAAGAACTCGTGCAAGAGGTAAATATCTCACCACCTATTTCAAGTTCCTTTCTTCTTACGCTTCCTCCTTATTTGTTGTATCCATTATAAAATAATAATTCCATTATCTTCTATATAATTTTATTTTATTATTATAATTTTACAATAATATTAGTTATTTTATCCATCCTATGAATGAAAAAGCCCCCACACGTGTGTACGTACGGCTTACCGTCTCCATGTCGTGGTGTATTTTTTTATTCAAACATTTCATCATTTGGATGGGTATAATAATGAGTATAGATTATAAATAAGTGATATAAAATCATTATGATTATTTATATATGATATAACATCCAATTATATATGATTTTAATATCAAATTAATTATATTGTCACTCGTGCATACGTACGGACTACCGTCTCCATGAACGCGGTGAGTTTCATTCTCCCTATTAACCATTCAAGAGTAATTATAAAGTATATATAATTAATAATCATGAAAGATATGACATAATAATTCTAATTTATTAATATACATATATGTTTCATTTATTTAATTCCATTCAATTCAATAGGGAAACGAAAATAGTGTTCATGCGTACGTACGACCTACCATCTCCATGAATGGTGTATTTCATTTCCATTTATTGATCAGTCATATATATTTATATGATGAATATATATTATATATAATCATGTTTTAAATTCTGTAATTATGTAAATAATGATATCAGTAATAATATCAAGAACAACAAGTCGAAACACGTATGATAAATGAAACTATTTTACCCAAAACACTGCTTTAACATCAAATTTACAAAAGAACGAGTAATATAAAGACATAAGTGAATCATATATGATAACATAAATATTATTATGGTTATTTAACAAGTTAATAATATGTTTAAACCCACTATACAAGAGTTTTGGACACGTACGGAAGAAGTTGGACCTAAGTTAAGGGAAAATCTCACAATCTCATTTTTATCCGAGATTGTTTATACTTCAGAGTTTACAAGGGCATATTTATCATCAACATCCATGTTTCCTCAATATTTAATATTATTTATATCATCCTAATATTTTTTAAATCTAATTTAACCTATTGGTGAATTTTAGTAAAATATATGAAAGGAATCTTTTGTCGTTTTCAGTTTGAGATACGTTTTGACTTTTTCAACCAAAGTATGAGATGAATGTTTTTTTAACTTCTACGGCAGGAATAGATTTTTATAATATCATAGAAAATTATTTCCATGAAGCTTACTTTACAGGTTTTGAAGTTTATTTTTTATGAACTTCTATTAGTTTAAAATTGTATAACATGTTATGAAAGGAAAAATGTTTTCTAGTAGAAAAGAAAAGTTTCCTCTAGATTGGAGTTCAAGTGTTTTATAAAAAATATATTCCATATATAATAATATAGGGTTCTGTTTCTATACCTATTTTTACATTTATTTGATTATTTTATGATGGAATTTTTTTTATGAACTCCTTTTATCTTATATGGATTATGTTATGATGGAATGGTGTTTAAGAATCCCATTTTTATTACATGGGTTATGCTATTATATATGGTTTATGATTTTTTGTCACACATAAGAATGGTTTAATTATGAGATGGGTGGGACCTATATCTCCCTCCAATGCATTGGGTAAATATTTATATCTCATGAGAAAGATATTACTCGAACGGAAAATAAAATCTGGTTCAGTAATATAGGGTTGGAAGAGAAAGTAAACCCGGTTCAGTAAAGAAATTTGTCCACTAAGATGGTCTTGCTAGTAATGCCTTGGCTACTATGGAAATCATAACATGTGCATAATGGTTTTACACAATTACATATTTTATTCCAATGATATTTTATCATGATTAATATTACATTATAGTCTATGACTAATTTACTGCCTAGATTTATGTCATTGCTCAGGATTTGGATGTTTAATGTTTAGGTTTTTACGTTCAAATGATTATAGATTGTTTTTAATTTACCCATGTTTAACCTTACTGAGAATTTGAACTCACCCTTTTTATGTTTTCTTTTCCCCAGGATATAAAGAAAGGTTTTAGGTAAGAAAACCAATGTGAAAGATCTTTATGGGAGATGTTGAAGATCTTTCACAATGATTAGAAGATTATGTTATCAGTTTCCAAAGATACTAAACTAATACAGTCTTTGGGATTCTGTTTTTTCATGTATTAAGTATTCCACAAGAATAATGTAATATCTATGTACGTCAAGATTTGGGTCTCTACAGTTGGTATCAAAGCGAAGGTTTAGTTAACCTTTGGAAACTAGGATATGAAAACATTAGTGAGATCCCTATAGATATTTCTAAGGTAAGTCTAGGGATGTGTCAAAGTATAAGTATAAGTATAGGATATAGTCCTATAATTATGATAATGATCACAAATAACCTGGATTTAACCTATGATGTTTGAGATTGAAATTACTCCCATTGATTATGTTGTTTTCCTAGAATGATTTTTGCCTCTGACACTATTCTTTTTGAGTTTTAGAAAATGGCTTGAAACCAAAAGATTTATGTTAATAGAGAATATGATGGACAATGGAATGATATTATTTATGATAAATCAAATGAAATGGGATTTGGAACGCGAAACATCGTTATCATGCCTAATCAAAAATCTCATAATATGATCAATAATCTCAACTTTGGTATGTTTCCTGACTCAGTTAATAAGAGAAATAAAGAGTTTCATGATGATCAAATAGGAAAGAAAGTTCAATTTTAATCATGTCAATAATGTGGGAAGAGACATCAAGGAGAATATTTCAATAGAACTATAAGATGCTTTGTGTGTGGAAAAGAAAGACACAAAGCCAGTAATTACAAAGGAAAGGTTTCAGTTAACACTATGGATAAGGATAATTGTATTTCTTTGTCATCAACAATAGTTAAATGTTTTAAATGTGGAATTTATGGGCACTATGCAAACACATACCCCAAGGGAATGTCTCATGAAGAGAATCTTCATGGTCGTATTGGTAGTATTTATGTTGATGATTATGAGGAGACTACAAATGATATATGATATGAAAGAAGTGTTGAGGAATAAAATGATAAAGCTCAGTCGATGGTTTAAGAAGGTAGTGGAATGATTTTATGTTTATCAAGAGTAATGATGTATAGGTAATTTAATGGTACTATGGAATAAAGAATCATCTAAGGATTGTTACACTATTGTTTTTCCTTGAGTATTTAAAAGTATACGTTGAACGGTATTGGTAACTATGAATGGTTATTCAGATATTTTTAGAAATAAGATGATATGGACATAATGAAGAGATAAGGAGAAAATAATATGATGGATATTATGAATGAGTTAATGATTGATATAATGAAAAAGTGTTATCATGATTTTAGTATATAGTATTTTTGGGATTTTCATATGTGAAAAGATTTAACTTTTGATAGAATTCATGTTTTCACTAAGGTTCTATGGAAACTCATGTTTCAAGAGAATACATGATTAAGGAATTTAAATGCTTGTAATCTAACCAACAATATATATATTATGATATATGGGGGATAAATGATTGTATTCACATTCTTGGCAGATTACCTTTCTAGTAGTTGTTTTCATTATATTATGAGATTGGGCAGAAGTTTTTTCGATAAGCCTAAAGGTTGGAATGCATTAAATTAGACATTATATAGTATTGTTTAAGGCAAGAAATTTTTTATATTATTTAACAAATGTTGTATTAGTATAGTTTTAGAGAAAGGAAAACCTATAAGATTGGCGACAACCTGTCGCGTCAGATAAGGATGTGGGAATTGAACCTACAAAAAAAGTGTGACATGCCTTTATCGCCTACCAGTTGCCTACAGAAAGTCCCTGGTTAGTAGAAATTAGTTTTATTTTATTAAGCGGTATGATAGTTGGAGTCTACGTCCATTTTTGCAATCATATACAACTAACCTTACCATAGATGGACTTATAAATATTTAATAACTATTGCTAAACTTTTGTTTGAGACAGCTGGAATGACCTATAATTCTATCGCATGATCTGCTAACACTTCGCGAATGATAAATTCAACTTCATTTCATTAAGAGATGAAGTGGAAATTGTTTGAGGAATGACCAACAACGAGATTGTACCAAAATCAATTAAGTATTTCTTCTAATTCCAATTTTTTTTGTCTTTAGGGAAATGATCTTGAATACCAAAAACATTGCCCTAGATGGTATCTTAGATAATCACAGATATATGGCTTTGTGATTGTTGGATTTTTTATATCCATGTTCTCTACCACTCTTCATCAAAACATGATGGTTAGATTTATCTTCCATATCTATATTTTCACATATGATCTCCTATGTGGAAACCCAGTGATGAGTTAAGTTGGGTAAACATTACATTTCATACTTCAGTTTTTAATATTAAGTTTTAGTATTCCTTTTTACAATTCGGTTTTCCATGAATGAATCTTTCAAGTAGAAAACGATTTATAACCACGATGAATTTTGAGGGAGAAATTAATTTTAAGGGGGGTAGAATGTAACACCCTAAGATTTTATGAGATATATTCTTTTTAATTTCTTTGATGTATTCTATTGTACACTACACCAATGTTATGTTTTACTATACGCAACACCGTATTAGCTTACAGTATACGCAACACTATTCTTGGTTCGTGTTACACCGAATTTCAAGTTTGTTTTGTGTAAATTATTCTACGCAACATTATGTAATGATTTTGTTTAATGTATAAATCAAATTAGTTTTGATAATGTTATATGCAACACCCAAGGGAGCTTGCACTACATGCATCCCTGGCATGGCTTTCATTATAAGTAATCGCAACATTCCTTGATTGCGTGTGTAGTACGCAATACTGAGTTTCACTAAATAATGATATGTCTTTAAAATATTATATAAACTTGCCGTTATGAATAGTAATACCAATTTTTTTAATTTTTATAAATTTTACCTTTCAAAATGGACATCATTTTTTAATTCAAAATATTGAAATTAGGCTACGGTGAATTTTTGGTATTTTTCTGAAAACTTTCAATTTTTGATTAATAGTGAAAACACTGAGATATTGGTTAAAACTGAATTTTTATTTAATTTATTATTTATTTTATTTAAATTTATTTTAGGTCAAAATAGATACATAATACATATATAAGATCAATTTAATTCATTGATGTCATTTTATAATTATTTTTGATATATAAAAATTTTATTAAACTTTTTACAGTCTTTTACCCACCTCCTAGAAGAATTTAAAATTTTACATAAAACATAATTTTACTACTTCTGTGAGTGGAATTTCAAAAATCCAAGAGACGTTGTTGAAATCAGTAAGTAAAATGTGTTTCAATAATATAAAAATAAATTTTGGTGAAAAGTAACTTTTTACTTTTATTTACCACGATTAAAAGTAAATAGGATATTTTGAGGTATAAATGATATTATTATTACCATAACACATCTCCTAATTCTATTGGGTAAGTGTAATTCGAAAAAAAATATCCATAGAAATAAAATATGACTCTTTTGGTCCACTTGGACTTGATTATGACATTTATTATTATTTTATTTAAAGAAGAGTTAAAAGAGTTAAAATCAATGTTTAATAAATAAAACACTTTTAATATAGTGTTAAACACAATATAAATTTGACTATAAATATTCATTAGAGATATAAAATTATTTCATACATAATTTTATTTTATTTATGATTTTTAGACATTAAATAAATGAATTTTTTTATTACACAATGATGATGCTGTAATTATCTTATTAATGAATTATTAACCTAATTGATATTATACATACCCAATTAAATGTAATTTGAGTGTTTTTAAGATTTAAAATAATTTTAGAGTATAATATAACATATTAGAGTTGTTTAGAATAATTTTTTTCGAATTAATAATGCTGTTATTAATTTAGAAAAAAAAGAAAATATAAAACTATGTCAAAATAGACATAAAAGAGTTTTTTAAATAAATATTATATTATTAAATGATATAATTGTCATAAAAATATAAGGTGTGGCCAAAAGACTTATATAATAATATATATGTCATTAATTAACAAATTGGGGTTTGATTGGTAGTTTATAGTAAATTTGTAAACCATATAGTGTATGAATACAAGAAGACACGGTAAAAGTTAAATTATTTAACTTAGACTTAAATCTGAATGATAAGGTTAAAATGGTAACCTAAACTTGTCTAAAACCTATTTTTTGAGATTATTTCGACCCATCGCCACCCTATACCAGAAAGAAGTTTTTTGGATCCATTATAAATCGAATATAAATTTATTATATAATAAAATTTTAAGTTTTTCCTAAGGTTCCCCTCACCCCTCTTATAAAAGGGAAACAAAATTCTATCAAATTCACTCCCCCAAAGCCATTTTTCTCAACCAAAAACTACCCAAATACCCTCTAAACTGTCCTCCATTAATCCTAGAGGAACTAATTAATCCATAAAGCCAACCTAAGGATCCCTTTTTATCAAAACAAAAGGAAGAACCCGAGTAATAGGTAAATATCTCACCCCCTATTTCATGTTCCTTTATTCTTACACTTCCTCCTTATTCGGTGTTTCCATTCTAAAAAAATACCTCCAGTATATTCTATATATTGTGATGTTTTTATAAAAATTTTATAACCATTTTAGTTATTTTATCCATCCTATGAATGAAATAGTCACCCCACGTGCGTACGTACAGCTTACCGTCTCCACGTAATTGTGTAGTTTCTTATTCAAACATTTCATCATTTTGATGGGTATAATAATGAGTATAAATGATATAAATAATAAATATAACATTATTATTATTCTTTAAATATGATATACCATCCAATTATTTACAATTTTAATATCAAAAGAGTGATATTATTTCTCGTGCGTATGTACGAACTACTGTCTCCACGGACGCGATGAGATTCATTCTCCATGTTAACCATTCAAGAATAATTTAAAAGTATATATAATAAATAATAATTAAATATATGACATAATAAAGATAATAAATTTATTTACATATACATTTCATTTACTTAATTCCATTCAATTCAATATGAAAACGAAAACAACGTTCATGCATACGTACGACCTACCATCTCCATGAATGGTGTATTTGATTTCCATTTATCGATCTATCATATATATTTATATGATGAATATATATTATATATAAATTATGTTTTACATTATATAAATACATAAATCATTATATAAGTAATAATATCAAGAACAATAAGTCGAAACACATACGATAAATGAAACGATTTTCCCCAAAACGCTGCTTTAACATTGAATTTACAAAAGAAATGGTAATATAAAGTCATAATTGAATCATATATGATATCATAAATATTATTATGGTTATTTCTTAAGTTATTAATATGTTTAAACCCACTATATAGGAGGTTCTGACACATACGGAAGAAATTGGACCTAATGTAAGGGAAAATCTCACAATCTCATTTTTATCCAAGATTGTTTATACTTTAGAATTTACTAGTGCATATTTATCATCCACATCCATGTTTCCTCAATATTTAATATTATTTCTATCCTCCTAAAAAATTTTAAATCCATTTTTACCTATTGGTGAATTTTATTAAAGGATATGAAAGGAAACTTCTGTCGTTTTTAGTACAAGATACTTTTTGACTTTTCCGTCCAAAGTACGAGAAAAATGTTTTTTAACTTATACAGCATTAATTTATTTTTTTGATTTCCTAGAAAATTATTTCAATGAAGCTTTCATTAAAAGTTTTTAAGTTTATTTTTAATTAACTTCTATTATTTTAAAATTGTATGACATGTTAAGAAAGGCAATTTTTTTTGAATTTGAAATGATATTTTCCTCAAGAATGTAGTTCAACTATTTTATCAAAATTATTTACCATATAATATAACAGAGGTTTCTGTTTCTATACCAATTTTTAAATTGATTTGATTATGTTAAGATGGATTTATTTTTATGAATTCATGTTATCTTATTTGTATTATGTTATTATTTCATGATGTTTAAGAATCCCATTTTTATTACATGGGTGATGCTATGATAAATGATTTATGATTTTGTGGCACACATAATAATGGTTTCATTATGAGATGGGTGGGTCCTATATCTCCGTCCAATTAATTGGGTAAATATTTATATCTCATGATATAGACATGGCTGGAACAGCAAGTAAAATCCAGTTCAGTAGTACAGGGCTGGAACAACAAGTAAACCCAGTTCAGTAATTGACCTTGTCCACTATAATGGTCTTGGCAGTACTGCCTTTTCTACTATAGAAATCATAACATGTTCATAATGGTTGTCCAAAATTACATGTTTTATTCCCATGATATTCTATCATGATTAATGTTCCTTTATGATCTATGACTTATTTATTGCCACGATTTATGTCAGTGCTCAAGATTTTGATGTTTTATGTTCATGTTTTTACGTTCAAATGTTAATGGATTATTTTTAAGTTCTCCATGTTTAACCTTACTGAGAATTTGTGCACACCATTTTTATGTTTAATTTTCCCTAGGATATAAAGAAAGGTTTTTGGTAAGAAAACCAAAGGGGAAGATCTTTTTGGGAGATATTGAAGATCTTTCACCATGATTTGAAGATTATGTTCTGAGTTTCCTAAGACACTAAACTAATATGGTCTTGGGGTGTTTTTTTACATGTATTAAGTATTTTTCAAGAATAATGTAATGTCTATGTACGTTGAGATTTTTGTCTATACATTCTCTCTCATTAAATTCCGCCCATGTACACCCGTTACTATGATGAAATTCTGAAAGGAAATTCTCTCTCCTAATTTACATTCAAGCTATTATTTTTATCATGAATCTAAATTCCATTACCTTTATTGGGATTTGTATCTATATGACCACCTTACTGTTCATGTCATGTAAATTTTATGAGACACACCTCGCAATTTCAAAAACCATTTTTATGAGTTCTTATGTCGCGTCGTTATGCTGCCGAAATTGTACCGTGCTTTTCCAAGCCAGAGTCATTGTGTAGTGAATACCATGCCCATTTCTCTATCAAGGGTATTCAAATTTATGCACATTTATTTTTTTTAAAATTTTTTCATGTATTTATTCCTAATTCGTTTATCATGGAAAAAATATTATGTTTAATGATTCAATGTTTTATGATCCGTGTGGCACACTTATGCATGAAATGAAATGATTAAGAAGGGTGTGTCCAGATAGAGCTCAAATGTATTGGGTAAAGTATAGTATCACGATACGTTATGTACAATGGGTGTTTACTCATGATAATTCAAGCGTAGTGAGGGTTTACTCATGCTCCATGTTCAATGAGGGTTTACTCATGCTTCATGTGCAATGACCCTTGGTTCATGCTAATTCCACGTTAATTGTTGTTTCCACATTTCCATGTTATGATTATCATGATTTTTGATGCCTTTATGTTTATGCTTCTATTGTGATATATTTATATTCCTATTTTCTAACATGTACTGTATTACTCATGTTATTCCATGATTATTCCTTTATTGGCCTTTATAGCTCACTATTTTTTATGCATGTCCTCGGGTTATCCCATGCAATGATAAGTATGAGATAATGTAGTGGTCATTTAAAGGATGTTTTCAATAAAGATTTTGTTTTTCATGGTTTAAGTTGTTATGTAATGATCTTAATCCCCAAAGACACTATACCTCTCTATATTATATATTGTATCAAGTGAGGTTTATGTAATAAATTATGTTTAATTATGTAATTAAAAAATCAAGGTTGTTATATGATGACTATAAATATTTTCATCCTTTTAAATATTTGGTGAAAATCATATAACATGGTGAATGGCCTTTAATGTTTCCAAAAAAGATATTCTTACTCGGTACTCCAACATAAAACAATTCTTCATAATATGGGCGAATGAAGAATTATAAAGGGTGAGTGTGCATGTGGATTAAGGGTAAATAATGGAGATACATTGTCATAATTTAATCATAAGGTTATGAGAACATAAGAATAACAATAAAAAATCATACCCTACATATAAAATAGCATAAGCATGAATCGTGGAATAAACATTTGATGTTCATAATAATTGAAAAATTATTGAATCAATAGAAAAGAACATGAAATCATAACATAGGAATAAGACATACAATTTGTGTCAATCATATAAGCATAAAAATTAATTCCCCTTAAGTCAAGGCTCATTTCCAAAACCTATTAAAGCACTACATAGGGGGATAAATTGACTAGTTAGGATACACCATCATCCCTAGTTTCATCCATTTCCAAATAGTGGAATGGGTTCACTCTAGAAACTAACTTAGTTTCCAAATATCACTCTCAATACCATATTTGTTGTTATGTTTCACTCAAAATATGCTTTTAGTTATCAAGGTTCACTCCCAATATCATCTTTGTGCACACAATCTTTTACTGAACCAAGTTCTCACCTAGTTCTAGTTATGTCTATCACATGAGATATAAATCATTAAAGAATTCATTATAGGGATATACAGTTCCCACACATATCATAATGAGAATATACATACATTTTACACATGATAATAAAATATTCATCATATAATGACCCATAAAAATAGTTGGTTTTGTAAACATCATGTCATAACCCATAAAATTAAATAGGAAACCTAATACTTTTATCATATAATAACTTATTTAAAATGGATAGGTTTCATAAGAATTTAATCATAGTTTTAACCATTAACTAATGTGGGTTTTATAAGAGTTTTAACATGATATAAACCATAGAAGGAAAAAAATGATTCATGAAAAACTTTTAATCTTAAACAAAATCCATTTAAATAATGAATTAGAATTACTTCCTTGGATAATATCCAAGTAAATCATAAACTATATGAATTTATGAAATCATATATGTAGAATTATTTTTAAATATCAGATGAAACATATATTAAGGAAAATAATTCATCTTTTAAAATCACTTTTAAAATCATCAAAACATTTTTAGAATTATTTTCTTTGAAAAAGACATTTAAAAACATTTAAATAAATCATTTAAAATAAATTAAAACACATTTAAAACAAAAAAAAATTCAAAAACATTTAACATGAAACATATAAATTAATATTTGAAAAAATTTTAATACACTTTTTATTCATAAATCATTCTTGAAAGTATTTTCATTTGAAAACATATGAAATATTCATTGACAATCATTTAAAAACATTTAAAACTGAAATCATAATTAAAAATGATTTTACTAAAAAAGTTATAATGAACTATTTAAAAACCAATTAAATAAACATTTTACGATAAAATATTTTAATACATTTTTCCTTGATAACATATAAAAAATCATTTATAATCATTTTAAAAACATTTTCTTTGAAAATATCATTGAAAACATATAAAGGAGTCTTGAAAACATTTTGGAAAACTTTTGAAAAGAATAAAACACTTTTAAAATTTGTTTACATGAAAATGAGTGTAAAAAGTCATATAAAAACATTTTTCAAAACATTATTAGTAAAAATTATTTATTTAATAAAATATTTGTCGAATCAAAGGGAAAAATAAATTATTATTTTCCTAAAAATATTTCATAATTATATTAAATACCAAAAGAGTGGGAAAATGGTATCATTAAATGGATATAATATTAATTACTATATTAGAATAAACTTCAAGAGAATTACTGAGATATTGACAATAATATTTCATCAAGGGAAGTACAATCTTGAACAATATAGATATATGATTAGATTGTTTCTATAATCTCTTACCACTTTGGAACATTGAATCATAATAGACATGAAATGTAACATCCCAGGTAAATAATGAATTTAAAATTTTAATATTTATTAATATTTTTGAATTAAATATTAATATTACATTAAAGGGGATTCTATGTATAATGGTGTACCTGATATGCAACAACGGGTTTCGTTGAAAACTTACATTGTACACAACGTTGAGTTGTACTAAAAAATAATATAATATTATTATTATTTTAAATGGTAGTTAACACCTAGTTGTTGTAATGGTGGTAATGAAAATAACTATATAAAATATTATTATAAATGTTTGTTAAAATTTTTCACATTTATTCAATAAATTTTAGAGCCTTAAAATAAGAAAGAATCTGATTTTAAGCATAAATAGTCTAGTATTCTTTAAAAATTCATTTTACTACATTTTGATGGTGAACCCTTTTTAAATATGGTTTTGGTAACTTATATATGTTCAATTTGAAAAAATAAAATTCTTCTTTAGAATCTGGACATCAAAATTTACTTTGGGTAAATTTTTGGTATTTTTTTGATAAAGTTAATTTGGTAACGAATAGTGAAGAATTCCACATTTTAATTCAAAACTGTCTTTTCAACTACCTTATTTATATGGTAGGATTATATATTTAATTTATTTTAATGTGTAATTATATTATATACTTACTAATTAATCCAATTTTGGTAATTGAATGTAATTTCACTATGAAATTGGTCTTAAACAAGTGTCAGTCTTTGGATAGTTTTTATTTCTTAAAAACACGTTTTTTTTTTGGAAAACGGGAATATATTTAAATTAATTTAAGCCGCATATTTTTTTCCAATTTGGAAAAATGTATTCCATATTTGGAAATAGGAGGTAAATTTTTTTAAATATTTATCTTTGATTTTTAGAAATTATGAATATTTACTTCATAAAATATTTTATTTACTTGGCTTAAATTGTAAATCTGGCAAATAAGGATAAATAATAATATAATAATAATAGTAATTTACCATTAAAATTATCTTAGTCCTATTATACGAGATATTTCCGACTAATGGTATCATTGGTTTGATTTTGGTACCACATGAAGCCACTTTGGAGTGATAATGAAACTTTATATTAATTAATTTAAAGTAAAGGAAAAAATGACAAAAATATTTATCTTTTAGTAAATCAAATTTTACATGGGGTTATATAAGTTATCTCTTAAGATATAAATATTTATTTTTAATATAAAAATATTTACTACATCATGGTATTTTATTTATAATTTTTGGACATCAAATAAATAAAATTATGTATGACACAATGATGATCCAATGATTACCATATTAATGAATTATTTAAATAAATTATATTATAAAATTTAAAAAATTATAAGGATTAAAAAAAATTCAAAAACATTCCAATTATTATTGGATGATTTTATTTAGACTTATATACACCTTATATTTTAATTAAATAAGTTTTGGGCGTTTAGAAACCTAAAATCATTATATAATAAAATAATATTTTCAAACATTCCTTAAGAGCTCCTCCTCCCCCTTATAAAAAGCCATCATCTCTAACCCTTACTCAAACCTCTCAATACCCTTTAGATCATCAAAAACCTACCTAAATAAGCTCTAAATACCCATATTTTCCTCCTAGAAAAATTACATTAGGAATAAATAGCTTCAAGGAAGCCTTTTGGTTCATAATAAAGGGAGTTACCCAGTTTAATGGTAACATATTCTCTCTTGTTCTTTTCTTTTATATTCCTTCTCCAACCCCATAAACTCTATTTATTCCATTATTTTATATAAAGAATCGTATATTCAATATAATATGATTTTTTATGATATTTATTTAAACTAAACATACACACACTCCCATCTAAATGATACGAACATACTGTTTCTATGTACGTCAATCTGCTGCCTCACGAAACGATGATTGTTTGATTATCTCATACCACCTCTGTTTGTGGCCATTATGATAGAAATATATTTATATATGATATATATCATATTTATATTGTCTCTATGATTCTGTATTTTTTATTTATATCATTCCTTTATGGTTTCTATAATGGGTAAATATGATAATTTCATTTGAGGAAGTGTTGACTACCACCTTCTCAAAGTGATATGACTTGTTCATGCCATATGTAGAATTTATAAAGGGTTTAATTAATAAATTTATATATGATATTATACTGGAATTATAATATACCTATATATCATTAAGTTTTCATTCCATTAAATATGATATAGAAATTAAAGTAGTGTTCAAGAAGAAATAAGGCTTAACGTCTCCATAAACGGTGCATTTCATATATTATCTCCAAATGTTATATACTATTATATATACATATATATACTAGATGTATATTATATATATTATTTCTAAATCATGAATATTATTCTGTATATAATGGAATTTTAACCACATTGACAACTCTTAATTATAAGAAGTTCATATTTGACTCATGTACCAAATATCAAAAAAAGACCATTATTAACGTAAATGGTTATGTAATGTTTATAACATGGTAATAGGTGATATAAAAGAAATAATAAACAAAAAAAGGTTATTAAGAAAGTATAAATTAATTTTAGTTTATTATTCATGAGATTAACGAACGAACGAATCAATTCAGACATGAGGTAAGGGAGTTTGTCTCAATTTCCTTTCATTGAGGAATCCATTGATTTTTGCATGACTTTATTTTATATGGTGTATATACCCCTTTGAATTTTCATTCCATTAAAATGGAATATTTTCTATATGAATAATTTTATTAAACTACAAAAATAATGTTTCTTTTTAACGTATGTGGTGACAACGACATTCCCGCCACCGTGAGGATTATTTGATATTTGGATTCCTCTACAATCCATAGTGTTTTTAAAAGGAAAATAAGTACCATATACTCCTTTAACGTATTTTGGTATTGAAAATGGTTTTGATAATGGATTGATTATTTTAATATCTTGAAATGATATATTGTGATTAGAATGTTGAAATTTTATCTTTCCATTAAGATTATTTTATGTGTTATGAATATATTATGGTTATTGGGCATCGTTTATGTATATGGGTGGTTCTGTTAAAAACCTAGGGAGGGTGAGCCCGAGATTTCTCTCCAATGCATTGGGTAACATGATAGAGGTAAACTTTAATGTTTGTATTAAGAGATTTAGATAATATATTGTGATGGGTATTCCAAATGTAACTCAATATGTAGCAATGAAAACAACAACATAAGTATGTTATGGAAGCCACAAGATACCATTATGATTTATGATTTCTTTGTGTTATTCATAAATCTTTTGAACGTGTGTCCTATATTAAATATTGAAAAGTATTATTTCATTGAGTTATATGTATTGATAGACCAATGTTTTATTTCCTTGTTTCATAACCCTTACTGATATTCTCATGCTCATCACTTGTTTTTGAATTTTTTATAGGATATAATGTAGCGTAAGAGAAAGGAATAATTCAAGAAGAATTATATCAAGAAAAGAATTGTTCTTTTTGTTTAAGTTTTTTTTTATGAAAAAAATGTATACTGATAGAATTTTCTACTTCGTAATATTTGAGACGTAATGTAATAGGTATGGTCTAATTCTCTAAAACTCTAATCCTGAAAATATCTTCAATGTGAATTGTTTACTTAAGTCAAGATTATGTATTGTTTAAGGTTAAGCCCTTATAGTTGGTATCCGAGGTCATTTTAGAAGACTTTAGAAGTTAGGATGTTGTTAAATTATTATCCTAAAATTAATTTATGGTAATATTGAAATGATATAGCATTTATAGATTACTATGTTTCCTAGCCTAATATATTTTTGTGTTCAAAATTGTTTTCCACAGTGGAAATAGGGCAGCTATGATGGGAAGACAATAGGGGGAAGACAACCTTCTTAATAAGGAACCTGAGATGGTTGGAATCAGAACAGAATAGTTTTTTGCAGTGATGACAGAGTTGACACAGGCTATAAATGGTGGGGGTATCCATGCATGAGATCAGTGAGATCAACCACAGAGGAACATGTCTGTAGTGGATAATTTCATAAGGAAACATACCCCATCATTAAGAGGATCATCTGACCCTGTTCAAGAATTGAGGTGGATAAAATCACTGAAAAAGATTTTAGATATCATGGGGTGTTCAAAACATCAAAAGGTTAATCTAATTGTTTACCATTTTAAAGGTGAATCCGATCAGTGGTGGTTGATGGTGAAAAATATCATGGATAGTGAAGAGATAAAGTGTTATTGATTGGGATAAATTCAAAGGTATGTTTCTTGAGAAATATTTTCCAAATGTAGTTCATCTTAAGATGGGATAACAATTCATGGAATTGAGGAGAGAGGATGACTCAGTGGATACTTATTAAGAAAAATTCACTCGACTGGCTAGCTATGCTCTAAATTTCATACAATATCTTGATAGTAAAATCCATAATTCATCTCATGATTAAATATAAAGTATTAAAGGGATTTAGACTCTCATGAGTTCAAAAGTTATGAAACATTTTTTTTATGTGCGGAGAAGGTGGAAATAGAGTTTTCTGACAATCAGATGTTCTTTGAAAAACAACAGAATAAGAGGTCAAGGTGGTAGAAAAAAGGGAATAACTCTTCAAAAAAGTCTTATGGTACGAAACATAAGTTTATATTTTATAAAAACTATTGTAAAAATCATGTGGGGGAATGGTAAGAGAAAATCTGATTTACAGTCAGTAAAATGTTTTAAGTGAAATGAGATGGGTCATTATGAAAATTAGTATCCAAAGAATAACTCAACTAAAGGAATGAAATTAGACTACAAGAAGAAAGGGGTGTTGAAATCCTTTTCAACTATATCAGTAGATTTTGGGTCATCGAATAAAGTAATATTAGGTACACTATTTTTTTATTCAAATTATGTCAATTCATTTTTTGATTTAGGTTCTATACATTCATTCATTCTAAGAAGTTTTCTAGTAAATTGGTAATTCCCTGCCAATATATGAAACATGAACGTATCGTAAAAGAACCGGGAGGAAATGATAAGATAAAAAGTAATAATAAGAACCTTTTTTTCCTAATGTATGGAATGAATCTACCCACAAAACTTATTGATTTTCCTCTCAAGAGTTTGATGCTATTTTTGGTGTGGATTAGACTTATTTTTAATATTCTAAGATTGAATGCAGAGCTAAAGAGGTTTTTTTTTCAGAAATAATTTTAGTGTGTATACAATAATGAACCATTAATTTTGATAACTTATCTAGAAGTGAGAAACTAGTAAAATTTGATAACAAATGTTACTTTGCACATACTATTGAAAATAAAGGAACTGTTCAGATTAATGATGTGCTAGTGGTAAATTTGTATGTTGATGTTTTTTCAGATGAGTTTCCTGGTATAATACCAGGTTGGTAAGTTTAATTTACTATTTACTTAGTTCCTGATGCTAAGCCAATTTCAAAACCCCCGTATCAAATGGCTCAAATTGAACATTTAGAGTTAAATAAGCAATTGTAGGAGTTATTAGTTAAAGGTTTCATTCAACCTAGCACATCACCATCGGGTGCTTCTATCATGTTTGTTAAAAATAAATATGGTTCAATGAAACATTGTATTGATTATAGAGAATTGAATAACATCATTGTTAAGAACAATTATCATTCTCCTCATATTGATGATCAATTTGATCTGCTCTAGGGACCTTAGTATATTTTCAATGATTTACTTCAGGTTGAGGTACCATCAGTTGAAAGTAAAGGAATCAAACATTCCGAACACCACATTTTGTAATAGATATGGCCATTATGAATTTGTAGTTATGTATTTTGGGTTAACCAATGCACTTGTTGATTCATGGATCTTATGAATAGAATTTTCAGTGAGTTCTTGGATAAGTTTTTGATTGTGTTCGTTGATGATATTTTGGTTTATTGAAAAAGTGAAGAGGAACATGGAATTCATTTAAGGGTTATATTGAAAACATTAGAAGAAAAGAAACTATATAGCTAATTTATCATGTGTGAGTTTTGGTTACAAAAAATTTCATTCCTTCGTCACATTGTTTTAAAAAAATGGTATTAATATTGATCCTGCTTAAACAAAAGTTGTTAAAGAATGTCCAAGACCCAAAAAAATAATCGAGATTAGTATTTTTATTTGTTTTTTAGGTTATTACCAAAGATTTGTTGAAAATTATTCACAATTATCTATCACAATGACAAAGTTAACTCAAAAAGGTGTTAAATTCATCTGGACCAAGGAATATAATGATAGTTTTCAAGAATTGATAAGAAGATTGGTGAATCCTCCAGTTTTGGAACTGGCTTCTATAAAATGGTTAGTCTGTTATCTATAGTGATGCTTCGTTGAAAGGACTTGGTTTTGTCCTAATGCAGAATGATCAGGTAATTGTTTATGCTTCACTTTAGTTGAAACCGTATAAGTAAAATTACCATTCGCATGATTTGGAATTAGGTGCTGTTGGTTTTTCTTTGAAAATTTTGTGGCATCATCTATATAGAGTAAAATGTAAAGTGTATACTGACCACAAAAGATTGATGTATATATTCACTCATAAATAGTTGATCATGAGACAGAGGAGATGATACGAATTAATCAAGGATTCTGAATGCACAGTCCATTACCATTTGGGAAAGGTAAATAAAGTGGCGGATTAATTGAGTGGAAAGAGTAATGCTACATTAACCATGTTTCATTTGGAACAAGATCCATTGATTAATTATTTGATGAACTTTGGCATAGAAGTTGTTGGTTCATGAAATCTATCTATTTGTTTCAGGTGTCAGTGAAATCATCTCTATCAGGCCAAATTAAACAGGCATAGAAAGAAGAAGGTGAGTTACAGAAAAAGGTAGACTTCATTCAGAAGTGATAGTTTCCTGAATTTAACATTGATAAAGATTGTGTTTTGGGGTTTGAAAAGATATTATGTGTGCCTTATGATTCATAGTTAAATAAGGAGTTGTTATGTGAAGCTCATAGTTCTCCATTTTTAGTTTATCCTCGCAGTACTAAGATGTACATAGACTTATCGATATATTACTAGTTGGATGGAATAAAAAGAGATTTTGTTGAAATTACAGTGATGATTTTGACTTGTCAACAGGTTAAAGCAGAGTGGGAGTTACCGAAAGGGATGCTTTAGCCTTAACTAGTTCCATAGTGGAAATGGGTAAATATGTCCATGGACATCATTGTGGGATTAGGGAAAACATCTCGAGGTAACAATGCAATCTAAGTTATTGTTGATTTATTGACTAAATCTACTCATTTTCCTTCTTATTTGAGATACTTTGCATCTAGATCAACTTTCTCAGTTTCATGTTAAATATATAGTCAGGCTTCATGGATTAACCCTCTCTATTATATTAGATCATGATCTGTGGTTTACTTATAAATTTTTGAAGGGCCTTTAAAAGTCATTGGGTATTAAATTAAACTTAATTATAACTTTTCATACTCAATTAGATGGATAGTCAGAACGAAAAATTTAGACATTGGAAGATATGATACATTCTTGCTCAATAGATTATCAGATAAGTTGGTACCAACATCTTTCTTTGGTTAAATTTTCTTATAATAACATTTTTTTATCCCAGTGTATAGATAGTACCATTTGAGGTATTTTATGGAAAGAGATGTCAAACTCTAACTTATTAGGAAGAAGTTGGTGAATGGAAACTAATGGGACCGGAATTGGTAGAAGAGATGGCAGGGAAAGTTTAGTTGATTCAGAATCACATGATAATAGATCATAGTAGGTAGAAACATTATGCAGATAACTAGAATAAGGATCTTTAACATGACATAGGTGATCATGTCTTTCTCAAGGATTATCCTTTGAAAAATATGATTTGTTTTTATAAGAAGGTAAAGTTGAGTCCGACATTCATTGGACCCTTTGAAAACCTAGAGAATGTTGGATCAGTTGCCTACAGAGTGGATTTAACTCCATGTTTATCTTAGGTTCATAGTTTTTTTCATGTTTCAATGTTGATAAAGTATATTACGGATTCATCTCATGTTTTGTGCCCAGAGGTAGTTCATTTGGAAGAGAATCTCTATTATGAGAAACAACCAGTCCGGATTCTTGACCGAAGAGATAAAGTGTTGAAGAATAAAGTAATCCACCAGGTAAATGTTTTGTGTAAAAACAATATGGTTGAAGAGGCACTGTGGGAATCTGAAAATTCTATTAGGGATAACTACCACCCATTTATTTGATATGTGAATAAAATTGTGAGTACGCAATTTCCCAAAGGGGGGACGGATATAACATCCTAGGTCAACAATGAATATAACATTTTCATATTAATTAATATTCAGGATTTAAATTTAAATTTTACTTTAAAGGGGATGGTATGTTAGATGGAAAACCTGATATAAAATAATGGGTTTCTTTGAAAGCTTATGTTACACACAACGTTGAGTTATACCGAAAAATAATATAATAATATTATTATTTTAAATGGTAGTTAACACCTAGCTATTGTAATGATGGGAATGAAAAAAATTAACTAAAATATGATTATACATGCTTGTTAAATGTCTTTAAATTTATCCAATTAATTTTAAATGATTAAAATAAGAAAGAATCTGATTTAACGTATTTATAGTCTAATATTCTTTAAAGGTAATTTTACCACCTTTTGAGGGAGATACCTTATTAAATATACTTTTGTAACATTAATATATTCTGTTTGAAAAAATAAAATTATTATTTAGAATCAGGACATTAAAATTTACATTGGTTAAATTTTTATTATTTTTCTGATAAATTTAATTTTGTAATGAATAATGAAAAATACCGCATTTTAATTCAAAACTGCCTTTTCATCTACATTATTTACATAGTAAGATTATATTTTTAAGTGAATTTAAATTTTAATTATATTATATTTTTACCTATAAAACCTATTATGGTCATTCCAAATAACGTCACTTTGAAATTGGACGTAAACAAGTGTCAATCATTTGATAGTTATTATTTCTTAAACATACATTTTTTTATAACATGAATTAATTTTGAAATAATTTTTGCAACTTCTGTGTTTCAAATTGGGAAAAATGGATTTAATATTTTGAATTATGAGGTCCAAATTGTGTAAATAGTAGAATTTTATTTTTATACATTATGAATATTTACATGAGTAAATATTTTATTTACATCGGTTAAAGGGTAAATATGATAAATAAGGGTAAACAAATAACATTATAATAAGTGTAAATTACCCTTAAACTTATTCTAAACATATTGGATGAGATATATATGACTAAGGGCATCCTTGGGTTGATTTTAGGACTCAATGGAGCCACTTCGGAGAGACAATTCCACATTATATTAATTAATTTAAAGTCAAAAATGAAATAAACACATATCTTTTAGTAAATCAATATTTATATGGACTTAAATAAGCTATCCCTTTGACTATAAATATTAATTTGAAATTTAAAAAGATTTCATACATCATGTTATTTTATTTATATTTTTTAGACATCAAATAAATAAAATTATGTATGACACAATGATGATGTAATTATTATATTATTAATGAATGATTTAAATAAATGAGATTATAAAATTTTAAAAAAATATAAGGATTAAAAAAATATCAAAAATCTTCCCAATTATTATTGGATGATTTTATTTCTACTTATATACACCTTATCTTATAATTAAATAAGTTTTGGACCTTTAGAAACCGAAAATCATTATATAATTAAAAAATATATTCAAAATTTTTTAAAGAGCCCCTCCTCCCCCTTATTAATATCCATCACCTCTAACCCTTACTCACACCCCTCAATGCACCTTGGCTCATCCAAAATCTACTGAAATAATCTCTAAACGCCCCTATATTTCTTTTAGAAGCCTTAACTTCGATAGAAGGTACTTCAAGGAATCCTTTTGGTTAAAACTAAAGGGAGTTACCTGGTTTAAAGGTAATGTCTCCACTCATGTTCTTTCATTTATATTCCTTATCCAACCCCTAGACTCTCTTTATTAAATTATTTTATAACAACACTAGTATATTCAATATACTAGGTTGTTTTAATGATAAGGATTAAAGCTACATTTACACACACCTCTATCTAATGGATACAGACATATTGTTTCTGGGTAAGGCGAACTGCTACCTCACGAAATGAGGATTGTTAAATTGTCTCATACCGTCCCTACCAGTGCCCATAATGATGGAACTATATTTATATGTGATATATATTACATTTATATTTTCTCTATGCTTTTTATTTTCCATTTATAACATACCTTTATGGTTTCCATAAAGGGTAAATACGATAATTTCATTTGGGGAAGTGCGGACTACCGGCCCCTCAAAGTGATATTACTCGTTCATTCCATACATGGGACATATAAAAGATAGAGTTAATGAAGATACATATATGAATTTATAGTTTATGTTTTACAACATGGGAATATTTTAATTATAATAAGGTCATTTTTGACTCATGTACCAAATATCAATAAAATGACATTTATTAACGTAAATGATTATGTAACATTTATAACATTGTAGTAAGTAATAGAAAAGGAACAATAAACCTGAAAAAGTTTGTTAATATATTATAAATTAACTTTATTTTATTTTTCAGGAGATTATAGAACAAATGAGTAATGTCGTATATGATGTAAGGGACTTCATCTCAATCTCTGTTCTTTGAGGCATCCTTTGATTTGTAAATGAATTTATTTTATACAGTGTATAAACCCCTTTGACTTTAAATTTTATTAAAAGGGAATATTTTATCTATGAATCATTTTACAAAATAAAAAAATTAATGTTTCCTTTTAACTTTAGTAGTGACAATGACCTTTCCACCGCCACGAGAATTATTTGATATTTGCCTTCCTCTATAAGTTGTTGTGTTTTTAAAAGGAAAATAAATACCATATACTCTTTTTCATATTTTGGTATTGAAAATGGTTTTGAAAATGGATTTATTATTTCAATATATTTAAATGGTATATTGTTAGTTTAATTTGAATGTTTTATCTCCCCTTTTTGTTTTTTATGTATAATGAATATGTTATGGTTCATGGGCATTGTTTACATATACATGTGGTTCTGTGATAAACCTAGGGCATGTGTGCCTGAGATAGCTCTCCAATGAATTGGGTAATGTGATGGAGGTAAACAATAATTTTTCTCCTAAGAGATTTAGGTAATATACTATGATGGTTATTCCAAATGTAGCTCTCAACGTACATATAAAAACTACAATGTAAGTATGTTATGGATGCCACAAGTTAACTTTTTGTTTTATGATTTCTATGTGTTATTCATAAACCTTATGATCTTGTGTGGTATGTTAAAGATTGAAAATTATGATTTCATTGACTTGTATATATTGATTGACTAATTTTTTGTCTCCTTGTTTCATAACCCTGAAGGTGCATTTCATGCTCATCCCATGTTTTTGAAATGTTTTTTTATAGGATATAAGGCAGGGTAAGAGAAATAAAGAATTCAAAAATAATTATATCAAGAAAATAATTCTTGTTTTCTTTTAATATTTTTTATTTTTTAAAAAAAATGGATACCTAGTAGAAGTGTCTAATTTTTAATATTTGAGATGTAATGTAATAGTTATGGCCTAATTCTCTAAAACACTAATCCTAAAATGATCCTCAATGCAAATTATTAACTTAAGTCAAGATTATGTATTGTTTAAGGCTGTGTCCTTATTTGAAAGAATAAAATTACATGAATCATAAAAAATCTTAAAAATAATAATATTCATTATATTATATTTAAATTGTAATATTATAATCCTTTTATAATAATATAGGTTCATATAATTACATGCATCTCAATGATGGAAAACAGAGACAATATTACTGTATTGATTTAGTAAATTATGAATTGTATCCTCATTAAAGAGATATTATCAAATACATATATAAATACACATTAATTTAAGGATAATAATAATATAATATGTTCATGGTGAGAATATAAACCACAAAAATTAAACGAGTGGTGAATGATGTGTAAGTTTCAAGGAAATAAAAGTGAGACTATAAATCCCCTTAACATATGTCCTGACTCTTGTTGTACTCATTATAACCTCATATATAATAAATATAAGTTTAATGTGGATATATTATTGAACCATATTAAATTATATAATACTACATATTGTTTACTAATGACCTTATTTTAAAGTTTTGTTATCAATTCTATGTTAATGTTACCATTCCGGTATTAACTACTTTCATTTTTTCATGTGTTATATTTTTACCTCTTAATTATGTAATGTTCTCGTAATCCCCAGAATTATAAACATGAAAAAAATATCATATATTTTCACTATATATTTAATTATATTAATATATAAAATATATAAAAATAAAATGAAATACATCATTCAAGGAGATGGTAGGTATACATATGCAAGAAAGTTTTTTCCATTTTATTATTTTGTTAAAAAAAAGAAAGTAAATGACATATATAGTAATATATATATATTATAATTAAATTAGAATTATTATGTCATATATGTCATATAATTTCTTTAAACTCATACTTAATTCAATCAATGTAATGTTTGAACTAATCAAAACGCTCTGACAAGGTGGTATTCCAGACATCCATGAACCAAGTTATCATATTTCTAAAAATACTAATGTATGAAGGTATGTGTTATATAACAAGTAAATAATCAAAAATAAATCATAAATATCATAGAAGTTGTATATAAAAAACCCCATCAATTTTTAACATCTTTGAAAGGTATCAAGTAACGAATTAATATCATTAGTACACAAAGTGGTTGTCTACCGTAAACAGCAACGATGATTTCATATCCGATTTGATGGAAGTGTTATTGAGTTTAAGTGATAAAATTGTCATAAAATATCTTTATATTTAATATATTGAATTAATTATATAATAATTAAATAAGAATTACTTAGTTGGTGAATAATGAAAAAAAAAACATAAGTTCTTGTGGACGGATGTTACCTCTTTTTTGGAAACTCCTTTTGATTTTTACCAATGTACTTATTTGGATGAATTTATTAACAATGTGCGTCATCTAGGATAAAATAATAAAATTTGTGATGATATTGTGAAATGTTTAGCCAATATTAATGGCTTTATATGTGAGAAGAATTCAGGGGGTGTGGTGACCCTTTTTTTAGTAGACGGGGAATGAAATTATTATAAATTTAAAAAGAGAAACACTAGGATGTGGTATATATTTAATAATGATACACAAATAAAGGTCTATTTTCTAGAAAATGGTTTATATAGTCAAAATATGTATATAAAATGAATTTTGGACATGTTTCTAGGTTTTCGTGGCACTTAAGTTAAAGTCTAACCAATATGTAAACTCATTTTACCTTAATCACTATATTTAATTTTAATTATTTTGTGTAATATTTTTATTCCGAAATAATGTTGATATAAATAAATTTCCTTAACCTTTACACAATCTATGAAATTATTTTAAAATTAAATTTCTTTTTTTCCAATAGATCTTTTTGGTTTTGAGTTATAGTGGATTGGGACATAATTCATATATATCAACCCATAAGCACACAATGTGTGTACTGCTAAAATAGTATCAATTTCATCTATTATACAAAACATATTAATAAAATATGAAATATTTTTGTGGAAAATATTTACAACATTAAACGTGACTTGTTCATTTCTCTTACCAATTATCAAGCCCTGTGAGATATATTTTAAAATATGTGATAAGCCCAAAAAGCATAGTGTAAAACCGAAAAAGACGGAATAAAAATGTTAATCCATGAATACTTATAAAAATATGAAATCATTTTCACGAGTACTTATTTGTAACCCATAAATATCATATATTTACACTGTGAAATGATGATATTTCCATAAAACATAGAAAACATAAATAAACCAATAAAGGTAAATTGGGTAATTACATACATAAGATTGTAACCCTAATGGTTTCCATATGATATGTAGCCATTGTGAATACCTAATAATGTAGCCCTTATGGATACCATATGATGTAACCCTCATGGATACATATAATATAACCATTATAGTTAAAATTTGTGTAACCATATGATTGTCCTGCAAAATAATCATTCCCAATGAAATTGGGGGAGATATATTCCCCACCCTTATTCATAGACTATTCCAATGAACCATAACATAATCATAAAACAATATTACTTGCATAAAAACATTCCTATTGAATTTTGATAGAAAAATAAAATTTTAGAAGTGGATTTTAAAAGAAAATTATCTTACCTATATTTCATCTATCTTAAAATGTGTAAAAACCTTCTATATAATGTTTTAAAGTGTAATTAATATATTAAATAATAATATTCATATAAATTATACATTATATGTCCTTTTATAAAAACATTCCACCCAATTAATGTTAGTATTTTGTTATTTTCATTTTTTAAGGTTCGTTTATTTCCTGGTTTCGATTGTTGGTTCATTATAAATTTTATTGTTGAATTGAATAAAAACTCCCAAAGTGTAATGAAATAGTAATAAAATGTTTTAAAAATTTTAAATGATACCATAAATCATTTTTTATGAGGATGAATAAATAGATTAAACATTAATGAAAATGATTTAATTTATTTTGGATGTTTTTACACCCATCACTAATATATATCATTTCATGTAATATCATGTTTATGTAATGGTTACAAAACATAAAGGAAATTATAATATGTATAATAAAATATTATTAAACAATAATAATGGTTTTTTTACCAATGATAAAGGTAGTACAGGAAAAATAAAATATATCATCCATGATAGCAGTAAATCGACACATCACAGATAGTGATCTCATTTTTTGAATAAAAGGGAATGAGTATGGAGATTGATGATAAATTTTTTCATCAACAAGATAAAATTATTGTATATATAATATAATATATTTTTTATGCCACATTGATAAATGGTGTTTAAGAGAGAATAATAAATATAGAGAAATAGAAAATAAAAGGAAAGAAAAATAAATATTATTTTACCTCTTAAATCATCCTCATTGAGAACCTATTTAAAGAACTTGGTTTTGGGATTTTGGTGAGACTATATGGTCTTCGATGTGGGATAGAGTCATGGTATGCGAATTATGTAGAAATTAAGAATGTTATAGGGCTTTGAGGTGTGAGAGGAAGAGGTGGTGAGGGTGGTATTTATAGTGGAGAAGAGGGGTGTTTTCTCATTATTATATTCCTTAGTTTATTGTTTTGGCCTAAGACATTGAATATTTTATTCATAATAACTAAATATATTGAAACAATGAATAATATTATGATAATTATGGATTACATCATCCTTACATCATTTATGAATTAATGATTCATGTATTTGTTATATAATATAAATTATTATATTTCACAATTCAACAATAATTCACCTATTTTTAAAAAAAATCCCAAAAATTCACTCGAAAAATTTATCAAAATGTAGAATTAAATAAATTAACTTCATTTATGGAAATAATTGTTGAAATATGAAATGTTTAATTTTTAATTAATATCATCATTTACTCGAAAAAACAATTTAAAAATATAATTGAATTTATAACACTTAGAAAAATTAATTAAGGTCTCATAAAAATAGTAATAATAAAAAATTTATCTTATGAATCTATTTTATGAAAATAAATTTTTTTTAAATAATTAAATTTATTATAAAATTATAAATAAATATTTATGTTTCATAAAAATTCCACAATTAAATTAAGCTTTACAAAACATTTTTTTTTTTAATATCTGATATAAACATATAATATTTCCAAATATAAGATATATAATTTTTTATACTCTCATATGTGAGGTTAAAATTATATTAGTATGGATTCATTAATTTTTATAAATACCAATTATTTTATTATACAATTATATGAAATTTAACTATTTAATTTCATAAATAAAACAATTCATTTTATAAGTACATTGGTTTTTAAATTCTCCCCACCTTATGTAAATTGAATACTCCAAATATTTATTTACATATTAAAATGGTTAGGTTACCTTTCCTTCATAGGATTTCCTAATTCTCAGGTTATTTTTTCAACCAGGTGATTTCTTCCACAATCATTATCATGATGGATTCAGTTATTCTGTAATACTTTCTCTCTATGATGAAGAATCTGAATAAATTTCTTTTAATAAGATGGTTTGTCTTCAAGTTAAAATATTTATGGGATCAAAACATTTGATGAATCTTCCACATACATTCTCATCATTGAAATGTGAAAAACATTCTTAAACTTAAGATAAAAGTAGAGACAAATATACTTGGTAATAAATTATTCCAATGTTCTCATATATTTTAAATGGTTCAATGAACTGTGAACTTACAATTCCTTTTTTACTAAAATGAATAATAGTTTTATGAGGAGATATTTTAAGGAAAACATGATCACTACCCTAGAAATAAAATTCATCCCTCTAGTTATATTCATTAATTTTGTTTCTTCTCTGATATGTACTCATATGTTTCTATATCATCTTTACTTTCTTAGCCACCTCCTTGAATAATTTTAGTCCCATAAACATCCTCTCCCTGAAATCATCCCAGAATTAGGGAATTCTACCCCAATTTCCAATAAATCCTTAAAAGGATCCATTTGTATACTGGAATTAAAAAATAATAATAAAAATAAAATAAATAAAATAATAATTCCAATTTTCCTAGTAATTCATTGAAAAATAATGTAACATATATTATAATCAGTGAATAATTAGTTGGTTGGTCCATAAGATTGGGGATGAAAGGCTATGAAAAAATTTAATTTGGTTCGCAGTGACTTCTGAAGGCCTTTCCAAAATTTAGAAGTGTAATTTAGATAAATGTAATATTTAATGGATTGATTAACTCCATGTAACATGAAAATCACTTTGAGGTAAATTTGATAATTCTAATCCAAAGACATCGAATATTGAATAGAAGGAAATGTGAATATTTAGTCAATCGGTCCGCAATAACCCAAAAGAATTATTATCTTGAGAAGGCTTTGGTAGTACTGCCTTGATGTCCTTTGGATATATTTTTTTATTTCCAATATTGCACGTGAAAATTCTGAATCATCCCCTTTAGTAGTAGTCATTCTTCATTAAACTATTGAAAATTAAAACATTTCATTATAAAATCCACAATATCTATTTTCATTCCATACCACCAGTAGTAATCCCTAAGGTATCTATACATCTTATTGATGTCAGCATGAACTGGAAACAGAGAACTATGAGCTTCAATTAATATCCATTTATTCATCTAGGAATCACAAGGCACACATAATCACTTTCTAAATCTCAAGACATAGTCTTTATCGACATTAAATTCCAGAAATTTTACTTTTATAACCAATTTTAGATTTTTATATAACTCACAGTATTCCTTTAGCACTTTTTAAATTCTATCTATGTAAGATGACTTCACTAACACCTAAAACCAAATAGAGTACTCTCCTGCACCAGTAACTTCCAATCACAAAATCATCAAATCACTAACCAAGGGGTCATGTTCCAAATGTAACATGTTTAATTTATCATGATGTTTTTTACTCAAGGAATTCATTAATATTTTTAGTTTTCTTTATTGGTAATAGATCATACAATAATAATCCTTTATCAAGTCAAATCATATTCTCTACCTCATGTTAAATTTCTTCTGAGTAAATTTTTACTTAAAACTTTTATAGTCAGTATATATTCTACATTTGTCTCAAAATAAATGATATCACTAGATTTTTAAAGCAAAAAACCATAGTTACAGATTTCAAATATAGTATGGGATAATTGAACTCATGAAGTTAAAATTTTCTTAAAGCATATGAAATTACTTGATCATTTTGGATTAGAACACATCCATGTCCATTCAATGAACCATCACTATAGAAGAAAAAATCACCATTTCTTGAAGGAAGAATCAAAATGGGAGAACTTACCAATATTATTTTAAATTCCAAAAAACATCACAGTCTTCTATCTAATTAAATTTAACCTATTTGAGTTAATGTAGTTAGTGGGTTGTGTTACCACAAAAGTTTTTAACAAACTATTGGTAATAACCAGCTAGTCGAAGAAAACTAATAATCTTATTTACATTGGTAGGTATTTCAAATTAATCAACAACTTTTGATTTGGTACTATCAAATGTTATTAAACCCTTATTTACAACGTTCCCAAAAAAATTGGTTTCATCTAAAAAACAAAATTTATAAATTTCAATGATACTTATTTTCATTTAGAGTTTAAAGTATAGTTGTTAAATGTTTTTTTAATACTTATAACTTTTTTAAAATACATGAATATATTCAATAAAAAAAAACAAAACAAACTAATTATTCATGAAATATTCAATTCATAATATCCATAAATATAGTATGAGCATTTTTTAAACCAAAGGGCATGAAAACAAACTCATAATTCTAATACATAGTTCAGAATACTATTTTCTAAATTTCATCCTCCTTCAACATCAGTTGATGGTATCAGTATCTAATGTCAATCTTGGAGAAATACTATGCTCTTAGATCTAATCAGACAAGTCGTCGATATGAGGTAGTGGATACTTGTTATTAAATGTAATGTAATTCCAATATCTATTATCAAGGAAAATTCTCATGAAACCTTGATTCCTTTTAAAAAACAAAATAGGACTACCCTATGGAGAAGTGTTGGATGAATGAATATGTTATCAAGAAACTCCTAATATTAATTTTTCAATTCAATATGTTTCACTTGATCCATTTTATGAGGGGTTTTAAAATTGTCTTATCATTAGGAACTAATTCAATAGTAAATTTGACTTTTTAATCATGTATACCACTGGTAAAATATTCAGTAAAATCCTTGAGGTATTCATTTACCACACACACATCATTAATCTGAATAGTTCACTTATTTTCAACAATATTAACAATATAACATTAATTTATAACTTTTTATATTTTCTATGATTCCTGATATTCTATAAATGGTATGGGTTCATTGTTATATACAATTTTAAACTCTTTTAGAAAAATAACTTCTTTGACTCAATAATCAATATTATCGGGGTAAACATATAGTCAAACCTTAACTAGAGTAACATTAGACTCTTTTAGGAGTAAAAGAAAAAGGTTTTCAAGTAATTTCTTTCCATATAAAACCACAATAATATTTTTATAATGCCATTTTCTTAAATATTTCCCAATATTGTTTCAACCACAATCTCTGGCTTCATTTCTTGAGGTGAAATTTCAAATTTTCCTAAAAATTTATCAAAAATAATAGAACATGTATACCCCCTATCAAACAAAACATTATCAAAATATGACTCAACAAGAAATTTACTCTACCACTTCATTGGATAGACCATCATTTACAGATGTAGTATTATAGGATCACACAACACCTTTCAACTTATAATCTAGCTGCATTTTATTATTCATATCTTTCTTTGTGAATGTCTTATCATAATGACCCATCCCACCACACTTAAAACACATTATAGTTTATTAAACATAATTAATATTAAGATCATTTTTATTAAAATATAGGTCCATATGTCCAAACATAACTCATTTTAGAAACTTTAAAAATTGTAATTCATTCCTCATGGTTCTTTTTTACATAGTTTTCATTAATTGGAAACTAGACGTTCTTACCATCAGATTTCATTGACGGATTATTACCCATTTTATGACATCATTATATTTTCTTATAATTATTTTATAAGTGCATGTGGGAATCAATAAACTCCATTCATACCCTCTCATTACATAAAACATGTTTGTCATAACATTTGAATTATTGGGAGGCCAATTCCCTTGGATATCATGGATTAAATCCTAAGTAAAAATGATTGATTTTTCTATAAAAATCTTGAATAAGATATTAAGCATACCATTCCAAACAAGTAAATTTTACATCATAAATAACCAATGAATCCTCATACATCTTTAAATTATAGGAATTTAATTTTCATCCTAATTCTAACCACCTTAGGAAAATATTTTTTTGAGGAAAATAATCTTAAATTCATCTCATTAAAATGCATCAAACTCTCCATTAACACTTATATTCGTGAACATTGAACAGCATGGTAGGATTCACTATCAAAATGTTAAATAGAAAGACTAGCCTTTTGATTATATGAACACCCCATGACACAGAATATATTTTAAAGGGTTTTAATATTTCTTTAATATACCACAAGGTAAGAGTTTCCAATTAAATCAAGTGGGTGTTTCCTCATAAAATTTGCACTATATTCATGTTCCTTTGCGATAGATCTGGTCATTCTCTTGAATGGATCCCACCTCCATTTATAGTTTCTGTCAACTAATCAATCAATGTCAGAAACTAATCGGTTCCAATTCCCACCAATCCATGATGCTAATTCGGAATGATATCACCCTATTTGTGTCTTCCTATTACATCTTCCCTATTTATTTTGTATAAAACCATCCTTAAAAACATATAATATATGAATCAGCATTGTAATCATTAAATTCTATCTCATTTAATATTAATCCTAAGGTAAACTCATATTAGGTATTCTATTTAAAGAATCCTAACACCTAATGTTATCTGAACAATTATTTGATATCATCTATACGGACCCTACCTTAATCATTACATAATCTCTCAAATTCTATTGGAATTCACTTTTATAAATTCCCATAGCTATTTTTGGTCTTGAGTTTTATAAAATTATGACATAATTCATATATCTAAAATAAAAATAATACAATGTGGGCACTATGAAAACAATATCATTTTCTTATATAATAGAAAATTTAATTATAAAATATGAAATCTTTTCTTAAAAAATCATCAAAACATTTAGCTTCATTTGTTCTTTTCTATTACACATCTTTAAAACCTATGAAAAACTTATAAAAAATTTGGCTGACCAAAATAATATTAGTATGGAATGTAAAAATAAGGAAATAAATAGTTATTCTTGGAATACTAATAAAAATATGAAATCATTTTCATAAAGACATACTTCTCACCCATAAGTATTGAATAATTACTTTGGGAAAATAGGAGACTTCCATAAAATATAGAAAAGATAAATAAAATTGTAAACATAAAATATGGAATTAATTACATAATATTATAACCCTCATAGATAAAATATTATTTTTAACCCTCATGGATACCATACAATGTATCCCACTGGGCTACCTTATGATGTGACCCTCACAACTACCTTGTGATTTAACCATCATAGCTACACTTGGAGTAACCATATAGTCGACCTCCAACATAAACATACCCAATGAATTAGAGGTGGATATTGGTCCCACCCAACATAATTTACAATTCCAAAGGACCATAATACAATCATTATCAAAGAATAATTTTATGAAAACATTTCTTGTGAATTTTGTAAAAAATGGAAATTTAAGAGAATTATTAAATAAAAGTCCCTTACCTTTGGTTAAACTTACTTCAAATTTGTTAAAAACCTTTATATAATGATTTAAATAGTGTTATTAATTTATTAAAAAATCATATTAATTTCTATAATACCTTATATGATCTTTTATAATAACCTTCCACCCATTTAATGGTAAACGTTAGTTATTTTAACTGTTTCTGTTGCATTTATTTCATGGTTTTCAGGTTTATTTCGTTATAGATTTTATTTTAGAATGAAAGAAAAACTCATTAAGTAAAATTAAATGCTATTAATATTTTCTAGATTTTTAAATGATACCATATATCATTCTTCCTGATATTATGATTAATTATTAGTCAAAACATTTGTAAAAATGATTTAATTTATTTTGGTTGTTTTTAACACCATTACAAATATATCATTTAATTTAATATAATTTTTATATAATTGTTAAATAACATTATATTAATTTTCATATGTATAATAAAATATGACATGACTATAGTAATGGTTTTATATCTAGTCTCTAAAGTGATAAAATAAAATGAAATTATATTGTCCATTATGGCGGTAAATTAACACATCATAGACGATCTTCTAATTTTTATAATAAAAGGTGGTGAAAAATGATTTTGATGACGAATTTTAACATAAAAATGATAAAATTTATTTATATTAAATATAATTTAGTATTTATTCCACTTGGATAGGAGGTGGTGATAAGAGAATAATAAAAGAAATAAAATTGACAAACAAAAGAAAATAAATGAGAAAGTGGATTTTACCTCTTGAATTATCCTCCATAAGGACCTCTTTAAGGAAATTGGTTGTGAAATTTTGTGGATATATGATGGCATTGTATGTGGGTAATAGTTCATGAAATGAAATTAGGTAGAAATTAAGAATGATACCAGGCTTTGATGTTTGAGAAGAAGAGGGGTGTTTTCCCATTATAATATTCATTAGTTTATTATTTTTGCCCAAGGCTATGAAAATTTTAGAAATTATCAATAAATGAATTAATAAAAATAATGATATTTCATGATTTTGGGATTACATATGCCTTACATTATCAATGAACCAATAATTTATGAATTTATTAAATACAATAAAATACTATATATTATTATTCAGAAAAAATATACTATTTTAAAAAAATACCAAAAAATATCCCTATTTATTAATAAATGTGTAGAATAATAAATTGAACTCAATTATATGAAAAAAATATTCTAAATTTGAGAAAATTAATTTTAAATTAAAATACTTGTATATATGAAAAAACATTTTAAAATATATATCTTATTTTATAAAACTTTTAAAAATTAACTCATATCTCACAAGATTATATTATAATCATAAGAGAAAAAAATACAAATCTTCAAATATATTTTATGATGTTAAATTTTATTTATATCTTGAAATTAATTATAAAATTATAAATAATCATTTATATTTCAGAAAAAATCCAATATTGAATTAAACAATTTCATAAAAAAATATTTACTTAATACATGATAAAAATATATCATATTTTCACTTGTAATATATATATATATATATTATTTATACTCTCATAGGTGAGGTTAATATTATATTTTTATATAATTCTTAATTTCTATAAATATGAATTATTTCATTTTACATGTAATACTCCGACCCTAGAAGCCTAGAGCTTGTGCATTATTTTACTACATTGGCATGTTTACTTGAAAACAAATCCAAAATGACTAATTGGTTTATAAATATTGGAAAGTCCTATTACATAGATGATAACCATAATACATAGGTAAATAAGAAATACAAACATGTTACATAAAAATAAAGTAATATGCATCCTTGAATGCTTACTCAAGTATTTCTTCTTCATAACATTGAGAAATGAAGCATAATAAGAGTGAGATCAGATTCTTAGTATGGGTATGTAAATTGGAATAAGTAATCAATAAATGGGAATACATTAAAATGAAAAGGTAAATAACTGTTAAAAAATTCCATTCAAATAACTAGATAACTAAATATCAATATAGCAACGTAAGAAAGTGAAAACACCTGAAAATAAATCATTGAACTGAAAATGAAATGCATCCAAAGATATATCGATGCAAAATCACATGTATATTTAATAAATTAATTCTCGATAAATGTAATTATTAATTATTGGAGTTCATGTTTCCCAAGCACATGATACTTTTACCATCAATATAACGTTAAAAATTTTCTAATTTGGTCAAATAATTCATCCCATGAGACTATTGATGCATTTAAGGGCTAGTATTAACTAGTACCTAACCCTTAGGGGTTGACTTAAATAGTCCCCTACCAAAGTATTCCATGTCCAAATAATTCCTTGTGTGTTGAATAAAAAATTTTCTTTATCAAAATGTTTCCATATTAAAAATAATATACATACTTATCAACAATTATCAGTTAATCAAATAAATTTCAAAGTGAACACCGTATGTAAAATGATATTCTGTTTAGGAAATAATAATATCCATTGTGTGATATTATGGATATTCAAGGTATTTTATAATGAAATTTTATGACAATAAATTTATTTTTTCATGATAATGTTATAAATCACAAAATAATGTGACATTTCATTGATTATAATCAAGAACATTAAGAACATTAATCAAGAACATTATTGATGATAATACTCTTTAAACATTCCAAATTGTCACATACCACTTCAAAACATTGGAATTATAATGTCCAAAAGGGTAAAAAATTAAATGAGACATATAATATCATTATAATAATTTTATTCATGATATATCATGAAAAAGGAAATATGTACACCAAATAAAAGTTAATTTCCACATAATAATAAATAAATCATAATAGAATGTAAATTGAGATGAAATCCCCTTACCTTGAACTTAATTTTTTTGTGGTCTTTATCATCCTATATAGTTGTTTATAATATGTTAGTAAATTCTACTATAACTATAATTATGTTAATAATATCATATATTAACTTTTTATGATATCTAATTACCTGTTTGTTAACATTCATTCTTTTATTTAACTATTTTGGGTGTTAATTGCATAGTTTTCTCATGTATGATTCGACTTGTGAGTAGTTGTTCCTATTAATGATACAATTGTTTCGTCAAATCCAGATAGTAAAGAATAACTTAATTATCATATTTATTCAGTATATTTTTTTTATATTAATCCATAACACTTGGATATTAGAAATTAAGTACACCATTCATGGAGACGATAGGTCGTACGTACAAATAAACACTACATTCCTTTATTTTTTTGTATAAAAAGAATAAAAAATAAATTAAATATATATATATTATAATTAAAGTATAATATATATTTTATATATGATACATAGGTTTTTTAAAACCATCCTTTATATATTATGCATATGGAATGAACGAGTCATACCATTTTTAGTGGGTGGTAGTCCACACATCCTCAAATGAAATTATCGTATTTACAGAAGATATAAAAAATAAAGATATTATCTAAATAAAAACAAAATAAGAATAATGAAATTTTAAATATCTTATATATCATATATGAAGATAGTTTCCATCATAATTTCCACTATGATAGGTGTTAAAGGAAAAAATGAACAATCATTATTTTGTGAGGTTGTTGTTCACCATACATAAAAACAACATGTTCTTCACCCATTAAATCAAGGTGTGTGTATGTGTATGTAGAACCATATACATAAGAACATCAAAATGTCTTGATTATAATGTTTTTTTATATAATAATTGAATTAATATATTTATTGGGGTGGAGAATGGAAATGAAACCAGAGAGCTTGAGAGAAGACGTTACAACGAAATTGGGTAACATCATTTGGTTTGTACCAAAAGGCATACATGGAAGTATTTGTAACCAAATGTAAGATTCAAGGATTAGGGGAATAATTTTTGGAATATAGATGGTCTTATCATGGACTTAGATAAGTTTATTTAGTTTTTTGAGGAATAGGGAGAGGTGGTGTCCTTTTATACTGGAGGAAAAGGACTAAGTATTTTTTAAAAGAAGTTAGGTGTACCAACATTTTTAAATTAAAAAGTATTAAAAACCCAACATAAAAAAAAAATTTAAGGCTGGTATATTATTAATTCCCATCCAATTTTACTTAGGCAAGTGGAATGGTTATTTGGGCCCTTATGGTAAAGCATTATTCCTTTATTAAGGTTGGTTTTACCTTAATAATTGTAATGAAATTTAATTACATTCACTAATATTTTTGATAAAAATGACGTTCATGTTATTAAAAATTGTAAAATATTCTGATTAAAACTATGGAATCCTTTTTTCCAAAATCCAATCAGATAATTGTCAGAAATTAATTTAAAATTTGTCTTTTAGGTGTGACGATAATGCCGATTATTAGAGTATAAACATCAAAATGATTGATAAGTTTCTACATTCAATTTCAAATTTAAATTTATCCCAATAACCTGAATTTGGTTATTTGATAAAAATATTATATAATTATTCATTAAAATAATTATAAAACACAATTTATCTTTATAAATAAATTAGATGGAAAATAATATTTGAACTTAAATTCCATATTTTTCATAATTCAATAAAACATGAAATGTTTCAAAAAAATATCAAAAATCCACCCTAACCTAATTTTTATGTTTAAAATTAAAATATGAATTTAATATTGACATATTAATAAAATAATGTTTAAAATTAAATATTTAAAATTGGTTCCCCATTAAAAGGCTGAAAAATTGTCTTTAAAAATATGGGGTTTTAAGTATAATATTTGGATTGTTCATATCTTATGCGTATAAAAATCTATAGAATGAACATCAAAAATAATAAATTAAATATATAATATAAATATTACATTAATATCACAAAATTATTTTTATTAGTTAAATATAGTTTTTTAAAACATATTTTTGAAAATAATAATTTTTTTTATATTCAATCATTTTCCATATTCATTTATAATTAATTTACAACCAATGAATTAATTTTAAATTTGTGTAAAAAAGATTTAAATAATTTATTTTCCCTTTTTGTATATATTAATTTAACATCTAGGGTATATCTTATTATATTTAGTAATATATTGTAATTCATAAACACTCGATATTGGGTGTAATGTATACTTTCAAAGAAAGTCACTCTTGTGTTTAATGCATGGTAACTTGGTGTCGAGTGTATTTCCAAATATAGAATATATAAAATATATTTAAAATAGTAAATATATTTTAATGTATCTTGGTACTACTTTCTCTTTTGCACCTGGTGTTATGTTTCATGCCCGTTATCGAATATAAGGTTCTTACTATATAATTTAAAGGTGTTTCATTCTCCCCACCTAAAATAAATTGCATCATAAAAATCAAAACTTAATCTCATGAATATAATGATTGAAAATAAACTATTATTGAAATACCCAGACCATAAAAAGTTTTAATATAAAATATTATTAATAAGGGAGAATGTAATTTATAATGGTAACACAAATTAGTCCCCTAGTCGGATAATATATGTGGGAAATGGAAGAATGGGTATCGATGAAAAATTTAACAATCATGTTTTGATAAAGAGTTATTAAGAACATGGTTAGGGGAAAAATAAAAATTATAAATCCCTAAACCTGTGATAATCTAACAGTCATTGGATTCATTAGAAATGAAGGTACTGAAACAACATTTTGGGTTTGGAGATCATTTTTTTGGAATTGTGGAATTATTTCACTCTCTATGAATATAAGTGAATATATGTTTCTATAAACATAATTTTTTTTTGTTATTCCATAACCAATTTCTACAACATATCTTAGGACATGATGCACATTATATTGAGTTAATACATCTCTCTTGAAAATATCATCCAATGATCAACATAAACCATTTTATAAAAGGTTAAGTTTTTCGAAATATTACAATCCAACATTTTAGAAACAAGGTCACTAAATTTCAAAGATGTAATTATCATTATCCATTAATCAAAATGAAGAAGCTCAAAATTTTTACAATCCTAAAATGTGAGTAACATCATCATGTATCCTCTTGAAATATGGTAATAACTCAAATCACCATAAAAAGGTCATGAAATTAGGAATTATTCATTATTCAATTTGTAACACACATGTTATTAGATATATTATCTTAATCCAAAAAGTATTATAAACTCAGTCAATAATATCATAAACTACATTTCAAAAAGTTATTTATCAATTCAATGATATTAATTATTTTTAAAAATTATTCTATTCATCGTTATTATCTTTACACCAAAATCATATTAATGGTTTTATTTCTCTTAACCATGTGTTCTCTGAAAAATTTATCTTTCTACTAAATCACTTTTCTGGGTACAATTCATCATAAGATCTCAAATCATTAATGAAAAATTAGTACAATAAATTCCTTATATATTCTAATATTCTTATAACTATTACACTGATAATATAATATTCAAATGAAAAAATTATTTAATAGGAATATCAATAATTATTCTTTATTTCTAGTATTAGAATAACTTGATCGTTATCCAATAAAATCATTTGGGTATATTCTTTCGATGCTTGAGACATTAACTTTCATAGTGTCTCACCTACTTGTAGTTTTTACCTTGAATAGTATCATTTTTATTTTTTCCATTGCATTCTATATCATAGTGACCATTATCTACACACTTATAAAAAAATCTCATTCCCTTCAAGCATTTACCAGGGTGATTCTTTCCACATTTATCACATGTGGGAAAATATTTCTATACTTATACCCTTTATCCATATATTTCTCTATCATCCTCCTCTTCTCTAGTATCCCTTAAAATCTCTGCGACTTGGAGAATTGTTTTATTATATTATTAACACGTGATATTATTTCTTCAACTGATGAGAATACATGGGAGACTATTTTCATTCAGAATATTGGATTAAGACCACAAAATATATGATCCTTATTACAATTTGGATCATGTCCGTTGGTGGGGTTCTCATTCCTTCTACTAGGATCCATTTCTCAAAAAATTGGTATACACTAGATTAGATCATAACATAATGTATAATCACAAAACATGTGAAACACTTTACATAAATTGAAAAAAAAATCTAATATCCTTGTTATAAACATGGTTTCTTTGGAAATAAATTTACTTTTAAATCCATTATATTGGTTTTTGAAAAATATATGAATTTTCGTAAGTGTATCCTCTTGGAGTGTCAAACTAGCTGCATATAATTTTTTCCTTACTAAAATTATAGGAAGTTATTATATAAATATCCTCAATATAAATATATATTTATTCTCTCTAATCTATGTTTTCTAAATCTATTCTTCATGTTGGCTGTTAGAATTCCTCAGATACAAACTGTAACTCCATGACCCCAGAATCCCATAGCTGGTGCATTATTTAATTACATTGGGATGTTTACAAGGAAACAAATCCCAAAAAACAACTCAATTTACCAGTCTTGGAAATATAGATGAGATACATGATATCCATAATACATCGGGAAATAAGAAATACAAAATTATACATAAAAAACTAAACTATAACCTCACAAGTTTGTTCAAATATTTATTCTTTGTAACCTGGGGGAAGGAACCATAATGAGGGTGAGATAAAATAATTAGTAAGGTTATGTAAAATGGAAGAAATAATGAATGAGTTGGAATAAATTAAGATGGAAAGTTAAATAAATAATTACAAATTCCATACAGATAATTATATAATGAAATCTCAATATGGCCTGGTACAAAACTCAAAACACAAGATAATAAATCAATGAACAAAAAATTAAATGCATCCAAAGATATATTGTCACAAAATCACATTAGTATATAATAACTGAATTATAAATAAATAAATTTATTTATTATTATATTTCATGTTTCCCTCGTAGATGATACCATTATCATTAAGTGAATATCTAAATATTTCTAGTTTTTCTAACTCATTGATCCCATGAGATTATCGATGCATTTTGGGGATTTCATTAAATATTCTGCAACTTGTATGGACTACCATAAATGGACCCAAAACCATGTATTGGGTTTTCAAAGAATTAATTATATATTTAATAAACAATCTTTATTCCCACAATATATCCATATTGAATAGAAGATATGGATCTATCAATAATTCCCAATTAATCAAATAACTGTCAAAGGGAACACTGTATGTAAAATGATAAATGGTTAACCAATAATGGTATAAATTGTGTTTGATTATGAATATTAAAGGTAATTTCTAATGATTTTTTTAAAATAAAGTGATTGTTTCAATATTATTTTATAAATAACAAAATAAAGTGATATTTCATAGATAATCATCAATAACATTTTATGTAAATAATCTTAAAACATTCAAAGTGCCCCATACTACTTTGAAACATTCGAATCATAATATCTAAAAATATATGACATTAAATGAAACATATAATATCATTAGAATAATGGGATTAATGATATAATATGAAAAATACCTTATATACACAAAATAAAAGTAAATTGTTACATAATAACAAATAAGTATCAGTGGAATGTATATGAAGTCGAAATTCCCTTACCTTAACCTTTATTTTGTTAGGTGGTCTTTATCCTCATATATAGTGGTTTAAAATATATTAATAACTTATAGTAGGACTATAATAATCATAATAATATCATATTTGAACATCTTACAATATTTTATTACCTATTCTTTAACACTCATCCATTATTTTAACTATTTTCGGTGTTAATTGCCTTATTTTCTCAAGTATTTTTTGAATTGGGATTTTTTATTCATATTATTTATATATTTATTCCATCCATTATAGAATTAAAACAAATAATTTATTATAATATATACTCATTATTTATTTAATTATTTTAGTACATTAAATTTTGATATCAGAAATCATGTGCATTGTTCATGGAGGCGATAGGCCTTACCTATACATAAACACTGCTTTCATTTCATTATTGTATTGAATGAATGAAGAAAAAATAAAAATAAATATATTATAATTAAACTATAATATATATGATATATCTGTTTAATATTTCTATTAAAACAATCATTTTCATGTTCCATGTATGGAATGAATGAGTCATATGGCATTGAGGGGGTGGTAGTCCATATTTTCTCAAATGAAATTATTGTATTTACACAACATGGGAAGCATAAATGTATGTTAAAAATAAAAATTACATAAGAATAAATAAATTATAAATTTCATAACAGAGTTTCCAAAATAATTTCCTTCGTGATAGGTGGTAATGGAAAAATAAACAATTATATTGTCATGAGACAGTAGTTCTCCGTACACAAAAATAGTATGTTAGTTACCCATTCTGTTGATGTGTGTGCATGTTTTTGTCAAAAAAAAAATAACCCCAAAATATAATTATATTTATGATAATATTAATTTTATATAATCAGTTAGTAAAGATATTTTAGCTTGTGGACAATGGAAATGAAACTAGAGATCTTGATAGTAGACGTCACCTCTTAATTGGATAACTTCTTTTGGTTTGTACGAAAAAGGATTCTTTGGAAGGGTCTATTCTAAAAGGTAGGTTTTGTGGTATAAGAGAGGGATATTGGGAAGAGTTATGGGATGATATGTTTTGAACTTAAGTGGTTTTATTGGTGAATGTAATTTGGAGAGGTGGTGGCCTTTTATAATGGATGAAAAGGACTTCATTGGTATTTATTGAAAAAAAAGTTAGGTGTACCAAAGTTTTTTACATAAAAAAGTTTTGAGAAACCAAAATATCCAAATAATTTAAGTTTCATGGACTATTTATGTCCAAAAGTGGGTGTTTTACAATTTTATAGGCCATTTGGGACCTTAATTATATGTTTACTCCTTTATAATAATTTATTATACCTTAATAATTGTAATTAATTTTAATTAATTTCATTAATATTTTCGGAAAAAAACATGCGCTTATTTTAAATTATAAATTATTCAGATTACCAATATATAAATTTTTTTTGAAATTCCAATCAAATAATTGGATTAAATTAATTTAAAATTCATCTTGTAGGTGGGATGATAATGCAGGGTTTTAATGAAAAAACATCAAAAATCTTGAAAAGTTTTTTACATTAAATTTCAATGTGAAATTGAACCCAACAAACTAAATTAAATTAATTGAGAAAAATATTATCTAATTATTAGTTAAAACATATCTAAAACATAATCTAATCTTATAAATAAATTAGATAAATAGCTGTTTTGATGTAAAAAATCATTATTTTTCACTATTCTTTAAAAAATGAAATATTTCAAAAAGAAATAAAAAATTAACCATAACCTCATTTTTATGTTTTTATTTAAAATATGAATTTTATAATAGAATATATAATCAATTTTAGTTTCAAAATTAATATTTAAAATGGGTACATCAATAAACGGCGGTAAAAGTGCCTTTTAAAATATAGATTTTTAAGTGTACTATTTAGTTTGTTCTTGTCTTATGCTTATTAAATCTTTTGGATAAATTGAAAAAATATTATATTGATCATATAATATATGTATATATATAGCATGAATATAAACCCCAAATTCTTATTAATTAAATCTATTAACGTAAAATAGTTGTTTGAAAATAATAATAATTTCCTCTATATTGTATCTGTTTTCATATTGATTTCTAATTAATTTATAACCAATGAAATCATATTGATTTTGTGTAAAAGATTGATTTTCATTAATTAGTTACCTATTTTCTTAAATAATAATTTAAATTCTAGGATATATATTATAATATTTAATTAGGTATTGATATTCTATAAAACACGGTCTTCATGTAATATAATCTTTTGTTGAAAGTTACTCTTGTGTGTAACACAAGATAACTCGGTGTTTAGTGCATTACCAAATATAGAATATAAAGAATCTATTTAATATATTAAACATATAGTATAAATTATCAAGGTATTATTTTCCCTTACGTGTTTGGTGTCCTATTTCATTCATGCTATCGAATATACGGTTCTTACTTTACAGTTTTGGGGTATTACAATACATTTATAATGAGTTTATCTATTTAATTCCTTAATGAAAAAAATTATCTTATAAGTACCTGGGTTTTTATAGTTATAAATAATAGAAATTATAAATTATTATGAATAAAAATATATAATCTTATTTTACAAGTTCATATCATATAAGTGGTAGAAATTTATTTAAATTTAATCCCGTTTATGTGATGGGAAAGGTGGATTTAAAATTAAATCCCTCAAAAGTTTGAAATGTTTGTAAATATAATTTTAATAATAAATTGATTTAGAGGAAATAAATTAGTTTTATCATTGTATAATTTAACATTTTATTCTTTAATCTGTGTTTAAAATAAAATTTATAAACATAAATAAATTTTATGAAAAAAACAGTTCTCAATTAAAACTCAACGTGTTTCACTATTCATCAAAAAATTAAACCTCTTAGAAATAAAGAAAAAAATTTCCATAAGTAATTTTTTATATTTAGATTGAAAAAAGGATTTTTAATTTAACATATATAAATTATAATTTTATTAATAATTATATTTAAAATATGTTCCTCATTAAAAAAATGGAAAAAATACATTTTAAAAAATATATCTTTTTATTTGTCAAAATGGATTTATTTTTAACTATTATCTCGAGGAAAAATAATAATAATGATAGCTATTTTAAATAATATATATATATATATATAATATCAAAAAAAATTAATTAATTTATGTTGGGAAAATGTTTTTTAATTCATAAATATTGCTTTCTAGAAAAAGATTTCTTATATTTTATAAAGGTATTTAATTACATTTCTATTTAATTGATAACTAAATAATACTTTTTATATAAATGTGTAGATTATATTTTCATAATATAATTAATATTACTCATAAAAACCATTCCAATGGCTAGGTGAAAGGTATAATAATATTTTTAATAATATTATTAATAGTACTTTTTTGTTTGGTAAAACTAGGACTTGTGTCTCACAAAAGTTGTCGACGGATCTCAAAATTTAATAGATAACAAGAAATTGACAGGGTTGTGTGAACCAAAATCTAATTTTTTAAGTGTTTCAGGTAGCATAATATAAATATTTTTTTAATATAAATAATGAATAACTTGGTACTTTCATAAAACACAAGCTTTGTACAATGATGAGGGAAATTAAAAATATGAAAAATAATAAATTAATTATATAGAATATTTCACAAAATAATGAGGTTTTACATTATTCCTCCCAATATTCTTGATATATCTGGTTGTTATTTGTTATTTATCTTTAGAATAAAGCTTAGAGTGCATTCCTAGAGTAACTATAATTATGGAATGGTGATGATGATGACTGATAAATGACACAGACAAATTTATTTTTTCTCACTAGAATGAAAATGTTATTGATAATCATGAAAAACTATTTAATTGGTTGGATTATTCCTAGAAGGCACTGACATTAAATTATTTGTTAAGGAAATTTAATTTTGAATAATAAGGATATTTAATTAATATAAATTAACATAATTAATGATAGTTTAAATTTTAAAAATAATAAAATAATTTAATGTAGCTCTTTCAAATGCTTCTGTGATTATAGGATTAATAGTCTATAGTTGTTTAAATTGGGTATCAAATTCATGAAATATTTAGTTGATCATTTGACTAGGTTATATTGACATGGTTGTTTTGAGATATATTATATCATTAGTGTTTTAGTATTTAATAAACATCCTCAACCATGTCGGTTAAGGGAGTGACAAGAAGTGGTCTATAGGAGGGGGTTTCCCCAGCATATCGGTTGGAAAGGGACAGATTTCTAATGACCCCCTCTCACCCCTTTCCTTTCTCTTTATAATATTATGTACTTGTATGAAAATGATAGTTCTCCCCATATATGTTGGTAGAGGTTTATAATGTCATGAAATTATTTCAACGACATGTATCTAAAAATATATTATCCATTTATTTATTATATGTATGATGGGTATAAGTTGTGATTTATTGAGGTATATGCTTGGTTAATGTATTTTATGGATTTAGAATCAATTCTTTGTGTATAATATAGGACATAATTTCTATGATAGATCTTGAAAACCCCTCATTTCCTATGTATGGATATGTGGAGGGGTGATTAGATGATGTGTTTATTGATGAAAATGGTTTGATACTTTATAAAATGTTTTATTATGATGGATTCTTTTGGAGGAAGATGCCTTAGGATGATCGACATTGGGGCATAGTGGAAAACATGTGCGGAAGTAGTAGCATAACCCAATTTTTTATTTTTTATTATATGATATCTTTTATGCATTGTATGTTGAGATGTATAGATAGTGAAGATTGTAATTTACTATCCTTGTTTATGTTTTGAGGTAGTTTCACATGTTGTCCATTTGGGTTTATTATAGTCATTATATTTTTTACATGACATGATCAGGAGAAGATCCTATTGTTTATACCATTTTTAAAACCATATATATTTAAACTTTTTTTCAAGATAGTGTGATAAGGTTGGATATTGGTTTGGATATTACTAGTTCATGGTTTTTAGGACCAGTACGGGATTTGTTGTCACTGTTGAGTTTTCCATTTTGGTTCATTTAATTTCCTTTTTTAATTGTAACTGTTTTATATGACATAGCATGTCTTATAACAAGTTCCATTTTATCATTATGAGGTTGAGTTTATTGATGTAAACATATACAACCTCTGTCTTTTCCATGTCTCTATTAGGGGGTAACACCATCAAGTTGGATTTTCTATTATACAGTAGTCTCTTTTTACAACTCATTGACATCTTGAGGTGGTCCAAAAGATTTCACTATCTCTCTTTTATCAATAAAGGCCCATATTAGGTAAAAATTAGGGGAGGGGTCTTATCATAAATCATTGAATTAAAATATCTTCAATTTTTTCCATAACACTAAAAGGATTAATATAAAAAACACAATAATGGATAGTGAGTACACCACGTTTGGGAAATATAGTTTCAATTCTCCAAAAATAGTTTATCAATTCCCTATTAGGGAATAAAAAATAATAACCCCCCTTACCAATAAGAATTCACCTCTAGTCGGATAATCTCCAAATGAAAGATTGATGCTGAATCGAATTGTCTATGTGCCATTATATACTTCTAAAATTCAAAAAAACAAATTGATTTAAAATTGAAAATTATATTACTAATCCTTGATCACTTTATGATTATAAACAATTTGATTCATGGTTCCTCATTGAATAACACACTCTAAAATTGAATCTCTTATTGAGGAAAAGTTTCATAGATTGATATTTACATCCAATGATGCTCATATATAAGGATGTGTAAGAAGAATATTAGACAAAATTTATGATTCACCAATTTGATATGAAATAGAAAACATTAGCCCCGCAAAATATACCAAAGTTGTTATTATGTACGAATGAAATAGAATCAATGAAATCCAATTCTATATGAGAATCTCCAGATATCTTGACTGACCCATGAATCAACTATTTCACATAAATATATATATTAATATTTTTATACATATTAAAATATATAAATATATTTCAAAATAATTTTTTTGATAAAATTAAATTTATATTTTATGAATTCAAATATAGAAAAAAGGTAATTATATATGTATATAAATATATAAATAGATAAAAATATATGTCAATATTTATATATCAGATTATATATATATATATATATATATATATTTGTGTGTGTGTTAACAAATTAAAATTTACATAAATACATATATATATTGATAAAAATGTATATAAACAAATTTATATATAAAAAATATAAGGTTTTATGTATTTAATTAATTATATATATACACACCTATAAATATTTGTACCTATATACTCATATAAATATACATATATATATATATATATCACAATATATTTAAATATATATTAATATAAATACATATTAATGTATATAAATATAAATATATATATAGACAAATATATATATATATATATATATGTGAATTCACACAAATATATAAATGTACAAATATATACACACACACACACACATCGTCAAAATATTTTTTTATTTAATTAAATGTATTAGCAAAAAATTTAACTAGGATAAGAGGGAACTCTTACATGGCCTAAAATCCCGCAAAAATGTAGCCTGGAGGCTGAGAGGAAAAAATTCACTACATGAAGTATAATCATACTACCATCTAATAGATTGAAGACTTAATTTAATTGAATACAATTCTCAATAGCATATAAAAAACACAACCTCGGTCTTAAACGAACTACAAAATAATATTATTTCAAAAATGAATGTTAGGACCCAGTTTTTGAATTAGCATGTATGAATATTAATAAGATCATTATATAATATATATATATATATATATATAATTTTCCTCATGAATACAAATTTATTTACTAAATTTTATGAAATAAGACCTACATATTATTTATTTCATTTAATACATTATCATTTATTTTTTTTCAAATAATGTTTTTATTGGTTTTTTTGTAAATAATGTTTTAAATAACTTTATCCACTTTCAAAAAATTTATTTTACCAAAATTATATCATTTTTAATCTTAAGGTAAAATTTTCGTAATTCTTTGATAATATGAATTTTTAATTGAATAGTGAAGAAATAATAATTTAATATAAAAAAGTTTTTTAATTAAATATATATTGATCATTTTTTAAAATTAGTTTTTAATTTTTTTCATTTAATATTTACTAAAAAATACCATTATTTCTATTATTACAGATATTTTTCTTAAATTAATTATGAAATAATTTTTGTAATTAGAAATGTATTTTTTTCTTAACACATTTTTCATTCTATTTTGTTATATAATTTTAAAAGAAATATTTTCCATTCATGGGAATTTAACTTAAAAAAATTATATAAACATGGAATCATCATATCAAAAATTTTAAAATAGTTTAACATTATTTTCTTTACTACCATTATTAACCAAATTAACTATTTGTCACCTTGGAAAGGAAAAATCAAGAAATTAATGTTAAAAATAATATTATTATGGTTTAAATAAATATATATATAAACCCTACCTTATTTTTATTAGATTATTTTATTTTTTCTGTCAATATTCAACATTCATTGAAATGGAACTTTAGTTTCATTTCCTATTAATAATAAACTTATTATTATTTTAATTAAATAATTAATAAAAAATTTCGTTCCCTTTATATTAAAAATGTTATTATTTCTTTCGATGGATTAATATATTTTTTTACACCTAAATAATTTATTAAATATTTTTCATTAAATAAATTTTATATTTGTTAATAGTGTTCATTACACAAAGTACTATGTAACAATAATTGATATATTATTAGAACTTAAAAGTTACTATTCATTTCATATTATTAAAACATTATCTTTACCTTAAACTACACTAATTACCTCTAATCGCGATTAAGAACTTAAAAGTTACTATTCACCAAAAAATTATTTTAAACTCGTTGAACCACATTTTACTTCATAATGAAAACCATGTATATCGGATTTTTGAAAATCAAACACAGAAGTGAGAAAGTTCCATTTAAATGAAAAATTAGTTTCTTTAACTACCACATAGTGGTTTCACTATTCCTCAAAAATTGATGTTTTTCAAAAAAATACCAAAACTTCACCCTAATCTATATTTGATATTCTAAATTCAAAGATGATGTCTATTTTATAAAATTCAAATCATATAAGTCACACTAATAAATTTAATAATTAATTTCCGTTGTCATGACAAATAGCGTGTTTTTATGAAACAATAAGTATCAAAAGATTGACACTAGTTTAAGTCCAATTTCAAAGTGAAATTGATTCTAATGACCACCATTGGATTAAATGGTAAAAATATATTCTAATTTCACTTTAAAATCAATTCAATAGATAATCTATTCATATAAATAAATTAGATTAAAAAGATTTCTTGAATTAAAATACAACAATTTACACTATTCACTAAAAATGAACTTTATCGGAAAAATACCAAAAATTTACACAAAGTAAATTTTGATGTCCCGATCCTAAAGAAGAGTTTTATTTGGTCCAATAGATGGTATAAGAGTGACCAAAACTATATTTAATGACGGTTCGCCATCAAATGTTGATAAGTGGACCTTTCGTGAAAATTAGAGTATATAAGCCTAAAATTGAATTCTTTTCATATTTTAAGCATTTATCCTTTATTAGATAAATGTAAGAACATTTAACAAACATATATAATCATATTTTAGTTATTTCTATCCATTCCCACTAGTACAATGGCTACGTGTTAACTAACTTTTAAAATAATATTATTTTATTACAAGTATGCAACGTACGATTTCAAAGAAACTCTTTGTTGCGTATCGGGTATGCTATCGAACATAGAAACCCCTTTAAAGTAAAATTAATGTTTAATTCGAAAATATTAATAAATAGGAAAATGTATTATTCTTTATTTTCCTGGGATGTTACAATACATGTGAGTCATAAGGCATAACATGGCTACATAAATATAATAACTTTTGAATAAACATCTATTAGAATAACACATGGAACATGGAATCATAATATCATGGAAATATAGGGATGTTACATCAACATATTTCTTAACATAAACATATCTCAAGGCCAACTATCAAGACGTTATCACGTAGTGGATAGCGTCCCATAATAGATTAGGTTTACTCCCTAATCCCATACATAATGTCTCAGGGGACTAAAAATTACACAATTAAATTAAACACTATCTAACCACACAAATTATAACAATTACATTCATATTTCTTCCATGTATATAAAATAAAATATAAGGGTTACCCATGGATTGATATATGTTTCATAATCATGTCATAATTCATAACCAAATGGTTTATCACAATGGTATCCATAAAATAAGGGATTAAAACAATATTGGAAAATAATAAAGAAAAAAATAAGAATATATCAAGAAAAATTATGTCCAACTAAAGTGAAAACATTAAAAAGAGTGCTTGTGGAACTTTAGAAATGTGTCACTTAGTGCAGTTTATGGGAAAAGATTGTACTTCCGTTACAGAAGGAAAAGGAATAATTATTTCTATAAAAATATAAAGGAACTAAAATAGTTTTCAATGATAAAATTAGTGATTTTATAAAATATTTTTGGCATAAAAAATCTTATTTATTGGAATTTTAAATGCTTAATAAACTAAGAAGTTACCTTTAATCGAGTTTTCTAATCAAGAGGAATTGAGAAGGGGACCTTTTAAAACATATATTTCAAAAAAAAATTAAAGAAGCTGTATATATATATAACACATATAAATAATATTGTTTATATGTATAATAATAATTAAAATACATGTTGAGGCAATTAGAGGTAAATAATTACCCAAATGAAATATAGAGTTTTAGAGAGATCCCTTAACTTATATCTGAATGGATTATTCACATGAAATTAATGTCCTAGATAAAAATTTAAAATTCATTAATTTATTAACTAATAACCTATTCCACAAATTTTTTATTTTTTGTAATTTAATTATGTTCATTTATGGCAATTTTGATTAGTTATAATGTTTAATTTCGTTCTTCTGGGATCATTTGTAACATGGTTTCATGGTTTGTTCACTTGTGTATAATTATTGAAGTTTTTGTAAAATGAAATTAAAAATACATAATTTAAATAAAATGGTATTCATTAACATTAAAAAAAATTAATGTTCACATATGTCATTGTTTTCTTAAATGTGTATGATTAATTTAATAAAATGTTAATGAAAAATGTACAGTTATTTTGGCGGTTTTTATAACCATCTCAAACTAGTTCAGTTTTATTTAATATAATGTGTATATATTAGTCATAAAAATAAAATAATATTTTATAATACTTTTATAATCAAATTTAACTATAATTAAAATTTTCTGACTTTCCTTAAAAGCGTTAATGGTAGGCGAAGACTCATTATCCATGAAGACTGTTAACCGCCATAATTTGGATAAAGCTTTTGTTTTATTTAATTAGAGGAGATGGGAAAATTGGTAGATATGATATATTTCATAATTAACAGGACACTAAAATATACAAATGATACTACAGTTATTATTATTTTCTAAATGCATGAGATTGGGATAATGCAGAAGAATAAAATAAATTAAAAGAGGTAGTTTGAGAATGTTACCACTTAATTTCACCTACTTAAAGGACCCCTTGATGAATATGGAATTATTATTTTGTTTAGACCATAAGCACTTTTATTTGTGGTTATTTTATAGGATAGGGTTTGGTAGAGATTTCGAAATATTCAAGTATTAGAATGTGTGACGAGAATGGGTGATTAGGGGTGGTTTTTATATGTAGGGAGAGGGGAGTTTTGACTAATATATTCATTAGTTTATTATTTTGGATAAAGAGTATCAATAATATTTATTAATGTGACTATATATAGTAAATGGATTGTGTTAGTTATAATTAATGGATACTTAAATCTTCTATGATTCAAAAATTCATGTATTTGGCTTATAATGTTAAAAACAAAAAATTATCATATTTCACAATTCACCCAAATGTCAAATATTTTAGAAAAATAAAAAAAATGACCATAACCGTTTTTTGATGTGTAAATTTAAAACATAGAAGAAATTTTATTAAATTAATTTTTAAAATACGTGAAATTTAATTTTTAAATAAAATCCTCATTTATTTAAAAAATATTATTTTAATATTAAAATCGATTTTATGAACTTTTGAAAATTACTTATGGTCTAATAAAATTATCTTATAATTATAATTCCACATAATATTAATTTATGTATCCATTTTCTGAGAATAAATTTTATTATAAATCATTATATTTCATATGAAATTAAATATAAAACACCTAGTTTTTACAAAAATACCAACACCTTATCATTTTAAAAAAAAATTATGTATACCATGATATACATATATCATATTTTTATTCTATAATATAATAAAATATTATTTTACATTAACATCGGTGAGGTTACTATTATAATTTTCAAATTACTCTTCCAAATATTAAGATTAATATTCCTATAGTCTAGTAACTATTACAACAGTCATATTACTATTCAAACGGTAATATTTATCACTATTATATGGGTGCCCTACTTCCTATAAATACATATTTTTACATTCATTCTTAATTTACTTCTATTTTTTCTCAAGTTTATATATACTTTCATATTTATAATTAATATTTTAATATTAACATTATTTTTAATTTCTACATCATTATTCGTGACTACGATCATTCTGGTGGATCAAGAAAATCAAAATTATCTTATTATTAATATTTTTTAGTTTCTATTTATTATCCTACTTTAATATTTGGCATTATTATTGAATTTTTTTTGAATAATGGATAATTAATTATTTATCAGAATAATAATTTTTTAGTTTCTATATATGATTTATGTGCTATATACTACATGACATAATTATAAGAAGGTAAATTCCTTTGATAAAATACATGGTCATTACATTCTTTCCCCTTATGAAATTTCACACTCGAAATTTCATTTTACATCATATGGTGAAAAAGGATGAGGTTACTTCTCCTTTATTTCTTCCTCCAGTTCCTATTTAACCTCGTCATATTTATAGTTCTTTTATAGTAATTTGAACAAGTGAGCAGTAAAATTACATTCAACATAATCTCTATAGTCCAAGATCTTCACCGGATGCACCTCATAAGAGATATCATTTTCTTGATGAACCGCCATTGAATTTAGAACATGTGAGGTATCTAGTATGTACTTCATTAAGAGGTATGTGTTGAGTATATCATGTAGTTAGGATATGGTTCGTGTAAGTGTATTTATATACAACGCATCTCTGATGCGATCGACAATATCAATGGGGTCGATGTTCCTAGGACTTATCTTCTCCCTTATTCCTAAATCTCATCACATTATTTAGTATATATATGAATATTAATATCTAATCCACTGTAGGTTCGAAATATAGTATGAGATGCTCAATATACAAGATGGGGGTGAATTGTATACTTTAAAAATTCCTTTGGAACCTTTAAAGTTAGTTAATAATAACTATGGTTTCCTTAAGAAAAGGAAAGGGCTAAGTTTATCAAAGTTAAGCTTAAGCAAATTCACAACACCTCTTAACACCGAATGCAAACTTGGAAAGAGATTCCGAAAGTAGGTTCCAGAAATATTGTTTCGGAAAAATGAAACTTAGCAAAAGATTAAAATATGAGATTCTACCATAGAGCGTATAGAATCTAAATTAATCAGAGTATAAGTAAGCAAGTATAAGAAAGTTATACTTTCCTTATTATTCAAAATGCAGCGGAAATAAAACAAGTAGTTAAACAACAAGTAACAAGATATAAGTCTTTTAACCCAAAGAGAAGGGTATCCAACAACCTTGGATAAAGGTCCCTTGATTTATACTTTCAAGCAAATCTGACTTTCCCACACCAAGGTAAACCCTCGATAAGAAGATCGGAGTCTCTGTCTTGCTATCCCCGCAAGTCCTCAACTTTAAGGTAGTTGGCCACCTCTGTCTTCCTCAGCAAGGAAGCCCTCGAACTTCAAGGTAGTCGGCAACCTCTGTCTTCCTATCCCCTGAAGCCCTCGAATGTAATCACCAACATTCGGAGTCGCACGAAGCTTTGAGAGTTAATAAGAGCCCCTCTCTCTAGAAATAACATTAACAGCATGTATGCACAAAACCAAGTTGTTCATCTGTCATCCGTATCAGTATCAGTATCGAGCTCTTTCAAATGAGCTCCTATTTATAGGTAATATGGGCTCCTTCTCCAACGGTCATATTTTCCTTAAAGATCGGAGGGACCTGTACATGTGTCACTTAGACAACGGTTAAAAAGAAACAGAATAGACGACATCATTTTATAATAAAAGAAGTGTAACAGAATGTACGACATCGTTTTAAACTCTAACATAAAAGTTCGGAATGAAAACTTTGGAGTGAAGGTTTGGAGTTGTAAGGAACAATAATAAAGAGTAGAAAAATCAGAAAATGTAAGAAATATAGACGTTCGGAGTCTAACCAAAATATTTTTCGGCGTCTGAATTAATTCAGAGTGTATAAAACAAAGATGATCAGATCCTGTTTAATAGGTGAATTCGGAATGGGAATTCGGAATGAGAATTCGTCATCAGAATTCGTAATGAGAATTCTTCATCAGAATTCGTAATGAGAATTCTTTATCAGAATTCATAATGAGAATTCCTCATCAGAATTCGTAATGAGAATTAATCATTAGAATTCGTATTGAGAATTCATTATCGAACATCATAAGAATTCGTATCCTGAATTTGGAATAAAACTTAGTCAGAGTTCATATCCGGAATTCAGAATGAAAACTTCCTTATAGTTCTTATCCAGAAATCAAATCCTAAAACAGAATGCTTCATATAAAAGTTTCAATGATTCCATGAAAATGAATCCGAATCTGATACTTAAGAAAAATATGGATGAAAATATTATAAGGATAATTTTTCTTATAAAAGCGATTTTCCTTAAGAAAGCAATTTTCCTTATAAAAGTTATTTTCCTTAAGAAAGCAATTTTCCTTATAAAAGCGATTTTCTTTAAGAAAGCATTTTTTCTTATAAAAGCGATTTTCCTTAAGAAAACAATTTTCCTTATAAAAGCGATTTTCCTAAAGATAAGGTGTTTGTGATTTTCAAAACAAGAAGGAATGGAGAAGTCATAAGGAAAACCTTATTGACTCAACAATCTCCCCCTTTTTGGAAAGCACAAACATCCTTACGAAAAAGAAATTCTATGAAGAAAGAAAAACAATAAGGCTTATCTCCCTTTGCATTAAAGATATTGATGAATACGACTAACTCCCCCTTAGGCTTTGAAACTCTAAGGATCGTATTCAGATTTTCAGAGTGATAAATAAGAAGGTCTTCTTTAATGAAAAATCTCCCCCTTAAACAAACTCTTATTAGAGTTTTTCTTTTTCTTAAGAATCTTTTTCTTCTCCCCCTTTGATAAACTCTTATTAGAGTTCTTCTTTTTTATTAAGGATCTTTTCCTTCTCCCCCTTTGTGATTTTCAAAAAGAATTGGAGGGAATGGAAAAAAATAACAAAGTACCTGAAAAATTAGTAATAACAACAATAGAAACGAGATACACAATTTTAATTAGATTTGAAATGTCAGCAACAAAAAGAATACAACAAAAAGATCGGATTTGGTTATTTCGGATCTTTTTCCTTCGACACGAGCCCTTTTAGAATAGTCTTGATCTTCTTCAGGTCTTTATGATCATCTTCATCTTGCTTCTCTAAGATAACTATTCTTGCGGATTGAGCTTCAATCTTTTCTTCCTGAGCCTTGATCTTTTCTTTTTGAGCCTTCATCCTTTGTTCAAAATCAATTCGATGATCCCTTTCGAATTTCCAGTTCTGAGAAACAGAATTCATCTTCCCATTCAGATCTCTCACTTCGTGAATCTGGATGTTCTTTTCTTCTGTTAGCTTCTCTTCCAAGGATGCAGTTAACTCATTTATCTTCTTGTCCTCGGTCTCAAAGGCATCTTTAAAATTGTCTTGAAACTCATCAAACAACCTCATCTCTTCCACAGTCTTATTCGACCAGCTTGTCATCCTATTGAAAGATCTTTTATGAGCTTCGTAACCAACAAAGAAGGTTTTGAACTGTGCCTCAATCTCAACGCACTTATCCATAACCATAGATACAGAGTCTGTTTTCTGATTCAACGCATGTTGGAGCATCTGACATCTTGAGTCGATACTAGATAAGGTCGGAATGGTTCCCACCAACTTCTTTAAGGACTGAACAACAAAGTCATTCCCCAACGAGGATGACACCGAATCTGAAACATTGCTTGGAGAAATTTCTTCTTCAACAAGTTCAAGCTTTCTCTTTGAAGAGCTACCAACTTTTTTCCTCTTCCTCACTTCTGAGCTCGGAGTGTCGGCAAGAATTTGCTTTCCCTTGCCTTTTTCTGGAATTGAATCCTGTTCTGGAGTTCTCTTCTCACTATCAGAAACTTGAACAACATTATCCTCCTCAACAGCAACTTCTACATTTTCCTTCTGAGTAACATCAAGTAAAAGATGTTCTTCTTCTCCATGATAAGATACTTCTTCTTCTCCTTTCTCTTCTTCCATTGTTGGAGTAACTAGCTTCGAGGATTCAGCTTCTGAAGTTCGGAGTGATAAGTGTTCCGAAGGTGTCCCCTTGTAATCATCTACTTGTTTCAGCACATCTCCAGTTTCACCACTTCCTTCAGAAGCCTCTTCTACTTGTTCCACTTGCTCAACTTTCTCTACTTCCTCAGTATTCTTAGCAACATCTACTTCCAGAGCAACGAAGTTTCTTCCTGGAGTCTCTGGTAGATATACCAAGGAAAAAGATCTCAGAACAGGAATAGTTGCTGAAACCATCTCATTGAATTTCAACAAAGCCTGAGCTACCTCAGCCTCAGACATCTTCTTCTTAAGATTCTTTTTCTTTGCTTGTTTTTTAAGCTCATCAACAGTTCTCTCCTTCAAGGCCTTAGCCTCCACAGGGGCCAATCCGAACTGCGGATCCCCTTCTTTCTTTTTCTCTTTATCTGCTCTCCACTTTGCAACAACCTCATCAGGATAGGCCTTCTTCTTCTTTGGTTTGGGAGGTGCGGTTTGAACTTCCTTAGACTTAGGATTTTCAATTTCATCTGCGACTTCCTTCAATTTTCTTTTCTTTACTGGTTTGGATGATTTCGGTTCAGCAACCTTCGGAACCGTTTCTTCTTGATTAGGAAAATCAATGAACTCACCAATCTCCTTGTTGAAAGCCACATCCATCCTCTTGAGGGTGTCATCACTAACCAACAAAATTTTACAAACCCTTGGCTTAGATCTACAGGCTTCCTTGAAAGATTCAAGGCACTGAACTATCAACTTTGATAATATTGCTGGGTACATTACGATCTGTGCTCTGAGATTTCCTTTCCTAAGATTCTCAATGGTTATAAGAATGTGCCTCATGAAGTTAAACTTCCTTAGATTTATCAAAAAATCTAAGATATAGATCTACTCATCTTCAATCTGTCTTTATCACCTTTCCTCGGTACGATAATTCCCTGCACCCATAACTCCAGAATCCGGAAATTTGTAGATAGACTTGCAATCTTCGGAGCCTTATCATCAGCCAGTCTGAGGGTTTCTAAGGCTTTTTTCATTATCGAAGCTACCCTTAGAGTCTGGCAACACATGGGAAACAAATTCGGCTTCTCCTTCATAAGTCAGTCCTACCAAGCTTGCAGCCTTGGTGTAAGAAAGTTTGTAAGTCTTTCCATAATACTTAATCAAGAACTTCTCCCTATTTTCTTCCTTAAAGAAGGAAACTGATTCATAGAACTCAACAAGTAAGTCTGAATACACTTCATCTTGGTTCCCGGTTTTTGACTCCGCAACATCTTCCCAGCCATTCAACTTAATGTTCTTCGAAATAAGAGAATCATAGTTGTTGAAGAAATCCGGATGGACTAACCTTTCTCTGTAAACTAACCATTGCGAAATAGGCTTAGTGGATGACATTTCTTGAGATGCTAACTCTGCAGACATTCGGATCTGATGTCCTCTGGAAAGTTTGGAACGGACAAAACTGATGTTCGGAACGGCCTTAAATCAAAGGGGCAGAGCTTCAGGACGCGAGAGCTTGAAATCGATGTGGGACGAGTATTTTGGTCCCCTTTATATAGGCATTGAAGCGACGGTTCAACTTCCTCGGTTGATCTAACGGTTTGAACGAGCTGAGATCATATCTGACGGTTGAAAACTTGAATCTGATCTTTTTGAGGTTTTTATTAAATTAAAGAATTAAGAAAACTATAATCCGAAAACAAAATATAAGAAACTTCCAGCAAGTAAAATATGACTATGTAAACTTGAGTAAGGAAATCATACCTTTTGGATTAGTCTTAGGAAAGTTATTCATAATGGGTAATATAAAGGTGACTACGAAAAAAACATTATTATGAAAAGACAAAGTTCGCAAAAATTTACTACAGAAAACAAACTTACTACGAAAAACTCATTATGAAAAACTCATTACAAAATCGAAACTATGAATTTTCAGTACGAAAATTTGGTTATGAAAGTACCAGTACGAAATCTTCCATTCTGGATGTTTTCAATATGAATACTTCCATTCCAGAAGTATTCTGTACGAAAATATCCATTCTAGAAATTTGTAGTTCTGGAAGTTCCATTCCAGAAATCTTCGTTCTGAAAAGTTTGAAAACAAATTTTGAAAAACTTTGTTAAACAAACAATCAAATGTACTCCCCCTATGAAAAGGAGTTTATTACTGTAAGGAGACTTTTTCAACATAAACTTAACTAAGAAAGATTACCTTACGGTTATCATTCCAAACTTCTGTTTAATATATTCAAATCTATCAGAAGGCAATGATTTTGTGAAAATATTAGCAAGTTGATCTTGCGTTCCGATAAACTGAAGAATAATATCTCTTTAAGCATTGTCTCTGAAAGTTACCTTTCCTCCTTTCGTTTTGATAATCTTTTCAAAAAAGCTTTTGTTACCAGTCATGTGCCGGGAACATCCACTATCCATGTACCATATATTGTTGCTGGTACTTTCATTATTTTCCTGAAATCAAGAAGAAAATTAGACATTCGGAATCCAAACTTGTTTGGATCCGAGATTTCTAGACAATAAAATTTTAGGTATCCATATCTTCTCAGAAAATTAGGCTTTGTGAAATCCTAGATATTGGGTTTTGTTTAATGATCAATTCTTTGCCCAGTGACCACCACATTGACACTTGGTACAAAATGGGGCACTTTGAGGAACAAAATAATTGTTACTGAAAATAGGTTTTGCATGGGTATAACCAAATCCGGATTTATTTCTTATAGGTCATATTTGAGAATACATTTTATCAAAATTTTCCATACCATGGGTAAAGTTTGATAAACACTTCTTTATGGAAAAAATTTCAGACTTGATTTTTACAACCAAGTTTTTATCCTCAAAATCATCAGTTTTATAACTAGAGTTAGGCTCAAAAACATTTTTCTTAGAAATTACTTTTTCTAAATATTTAGAAAGTTTGTTCTTCTCAGAACTTACTTCCTCAATATTTTTTGAAATACATTCAAAATCAGCATTTTTCTTATCAAGATCTTTAGAAAGATCTGATATCTCTTTCGTAATAATGTAATTCCTAGAGTTTTCCTTATCAAGTTTCTTATTGAGTTTGGAATTCTCAATCTCAAGAAGTTCAACAAACCTAGAGACTTCTTCATAAGTAGGTAAAGTATTTTCCTCATCAGAAGATGATTCTTCATCAGAAGAGTTATAATACTTACTTTCATTAGAATTTAAAGAAACATTGGTCAATGATTCAGCATTTCGTACCTTAGCCATAAGACAATGATTATCAATAGGTAATCTGGCTATAAGACCAAGATTCTTCTATCCTGAAGATTCCTAATCAGAAGATTCATCTGAAGAGTCACCACCACTCGCACTCCAGGTGTCATTGGCTTTCAGAACTTTCTTAGCTTTAGCTTTATAATACTTCTTCCTATTCCTGTCTGAATGCCTTTATTTTCTTTCTTTCTTTTTGAGCATAGGGCAATCTGGTCTAATATGTCCAGCTCTTTTGCATACATAACAAGTAACTTCTCCATCTTTCTTATCTTTCCTGTCCCTTTTCTTATACTTGGATTGGAAATTTCTTTGTCCAACTATCTTGTTCATCCATCGAGCAAGATTGGCTAATTAATTTTCTGAGACTTCACTCTCACTAAATTCGGATTGGAAAATAACTTTCTTAGACTTGGATCTGGTTACTTTCTCAGGAGTCTTAGCTTTCATCTGATTTGATGTTGTAGTAAAAGCAACAGTACCATTTCCATTCTTTTTCTTGATATTGTCAGCATCTCTCTTCATTCTTGTTTCATGTTGTAGAATAGTTCCAAATAATTCATCAAGAGTAATTTGAGTGACCTTCCTGTTCTCATCTATAGCTGTTCTCTTGGATTCCCACTCATGGGGCATAATATCAAGTATCTTGTCCACAAGAGCTTCATCATTTAAACCTTTTTCCCCCATAGATTGTATACAATGACGATAGTCATAAATCTCTGTTGAACTTTACAGATAGGTTCTCCATAAGGAAAATTGAAGCCATGATATTCAGCTCTAAGCATAGCTCTTCTAGTCTCAATCACTTTAGAAGTCCCAAAGTGTGTAACCTCTAAATTTTTCCATATACAGTTAGCTGCTTCACAAGAAGAAATTTGGCTATATATATTTCTAGTCATTGAACATAGTAAAGTATTGCGTACCTTATAGTTGAGTTGATATTCTTGCTTTTCCTGGTTAGTAAAGGTTTTGACTTCCTTGTCCGGAATTTTATAATCACCAGTAATCATAACAAAGTTTTCCACTCCAGTATTGATAAAAAAAAGTCTTCATACGATCTCTCCAGTATTTATAATCATTACCATCAATGATAGGTGGTCTTGTCAGATTTAGATTATCAATTGAACCAACATTGATTCCTGCCATACTTAAAATAACCATGGACACACAAACTTGTTAGTAGCAAAAGTTCGTAATCACAACGTTCGAAATGAGAAAGTTCAGAATGAAAAAGTGAGCAAGAAAAACTTATTCGTGAGTATAAGTATTCCAGAGACCTTCTCTGATACCAAATGTAAGATTGGTATAGAGTAAGAGGTTTCCAACCTCTGATACCAATTGTAGGATAGAAATATAGAATGAGATGCTCAATATACATGAGGGGGGGGGGATGAATTGTATACTTTAAAAATTCCTTTGGAACCTTTAATGTTAGTTAAAAATAACTATGGTTTCTTTAAGAAAAGGAAAGGGCTATGTTTATCAAAGTTAAGCTTAAGAAAATTCACAACACCTCTTAACACCGAATGAAAACTTGGAAAGAGATTCCGAAAGTAGGATCCGGAAATATGGTTCTGGAAAAATGAAACTTAACAAAAGATTACAATATGAGATTCTACCTTAGAGCGTATAGAATCTAAATTAATCAGAGTATAAGTAAGGAAGTATAAGAATGTTATACTTTCCTTATAATACAAAATGCAGCGGAAATAAAACAAGTAGTTAAACTACAAGTAACAAGATATAAGTCTTTTAACCTAAAGAGAAGGGTATCCAACAACCTTGGATAAAGGTCCCTTGATTTATACTTTCAAGCAAGTCTGTCTTACCCACACCAAGGTAAGCCCTCGATACGAAGATCGGAGTCTCTGTCTTGCTATCCCCGCAAGCCCTCAACTTCAAGGTAGTTGGCCACCTCTGTCTTCCTCAGTAAGGAAGCCCTCGAACTTCAAGGTAGTCAGCAACTTTTGTCTTCCTATCCCCGGAAGCCCTTGAATGTAATCACCAACATTCGGAGTCGCATGAAGCTTTGAGAGTTAATAAGAGCCTCTCTCTCTAGAAATCACTTCAACAGTATGTATGCACAAAACCAAGTTGTTCATCTGTCATCAGTATCAGTATCAGTATCGAGCTCTTTCAAATGAGCTCCTATTTATAGGTAAGGTCAGCTCCTTCCCCAATGGTCATATTTTCCTTAAAGATCGGAGGGACCTGTACACGAGTCACTTAGACAACGGTTAAAAAGAAGCAGAATAGACGACATCGTTTTATAAAAAACAAGTGTAACAGAATGTACGACATCATTTTAAACTCTAACATAAAAGTTCGGAATGAAAACTTCGGATTGAAGGTTCAGAGTTGTAAGGAACAATAATAAATAGTAGACAAATTAGAAAATGTATGAAATATAGAAGTTAGGAGTCTAACCAAAATATTTTTCGGCGTCTGAATTAATTCAGAGTGTATAAAACAAAAATGATCTGATTTTGTTTAATAGGTGAATTCGGAATGGGAATTCGGAATGAGAATTCGTCATCAGAATTCGTAATGAGAATTCTTCATCAGAATTCGTAATGAGAATTATTCATCATAATTCGTAATGAGAATTCCTCATCAAGATTCATAATGAGAATTAATCATTAGAATTTGTATTGAGAATTCGTTATTGAACTTCATAAGAATTTGTATCCTGAATCTGGAATAGAACTTAGTCCGAGTTCATATCCGGAATTCGGAATGAAAACTTCCTTATAGTTCTTATCCAGAAATCAGATCCTAAAACAGAATGCTTCATATCAATGTTTCAGTGATTCCGTGAAAATGAATCTGAATCTCATACTTAAGAAAAATATGGATGAAAATATGATAAGGATAATTTTTCTTATAAAGGCGATTTTCCTTAAGAAAGCAATTTTCCTTATAAAAGCGATTTTCCTTAAGAAAGCAATTTTCCTTATAAAAGCGATTTTCCTTAAGAAAGCAATTTTCCTTATAAAATCGATTTTCCTTAAGAAAACAATTTTCCTTATAAAAGCGATTTTCCTTAAGATAAGGTGTTTGTTATTTTCAAAACAAGAAGGAATGGAAAAGTCATAAGGAAAACCTTATTGACTCAACATCCAAAACCACAAACTATTCCTCATTGAGTATTTCCTATATTTATCTTTTATTGACATTGGGATTCCCAAATGAGCATCTAAATTGTTTTTCCTTTTCTGCCATTTCCTCATCCATTTCAAGACCCAAAATATTATGTTCACTAACATCATCCTAGAATTCTAGAGTTTTTTTTATCATCCTTAATAAAGGTATTAAATTTTATATGTTTTATTACTTGATTGGAAACTATTTTTTCAAGTTAATTTTATACGAGAAATATTTTTTTATCACCATACTTTTAATTCCATAAAATACAATCTCAACATATCTTCCAATGTATGAATAGCCCATTCTGAATGGCTAGAAGTTTTAGGGTGATATGCCACAAAAAATTTCATGTTGGACTTTAGTTAATGTTGGATGATTTCAAATGACATAGAGGTAAATCTATGATTTTGATGAGATACAATCGATAATGATACTCTATTAAACATATTCAATTATCAAATTTAGATTTTTATAAGATGATCAATTTATAAGTCCTCTCAAATTTTAATAAATCGTGTTGTCTTTATAAGATAATCCATAACATCTGATATAGAATTATTTCTTCTAGAGTGCATAATAAAACATGTGGAAAAGACTATGGTGATTTTTCCTATTTCTAAGTAGGTATGGGTAAGTAATTCCTCATATACTTTGACCTTTTATTTTCAGCCTTCACTTTTTAGCCCACTAAGCACTTTGATGTATTTTTAGTAATCTCCTTCTTCATATATTTCAAACCAATAGTGCTCTAAAAGATCTCGATACGTCATCATAATACATAAGTGGATATATAAGGTTAAATTTTTTAAAAAATTAAAAATATATTTCCTAATCTCATGATTTTATGGTACTCACATTCGTGATCCAAATATTAAGACTCCTTCCTCATAAATTATGAATTTTGGGGATTTTCCATTTATGATAGCTTTCACCTTCTTCTGATTTTTAACATCACCTCTTTGATCAACCTTTATGTTCCCCAAAAGGTATTATTGAGCAATAATTTGAGAAAGAAAAGATTATTTTCCATCCTTTTTTATTATAATTTTTATACATTTCTTGTCTAAGAATATTGGATCCTTATCAACTCTTATCACTGTTAATTTTGGAGGATCCTTTCTACGTAGAGAATCTATGACTTTATTTTCTTTAATAGGATGGTAGTGGATTGAGAATTCATAATAGTTAATGATATCTAACTGTATTTACTAAAGCATAGTAAGCTCCATTTATGTGAATATATAATTGAGACACTTTTCACCAGTATATATTTGGAAGTTCTTCCCATAGAGACAATGCCTCCAGATTTTCAATGGGAATATCATATCCAAAAACTCTAGATCATGGGTGGGATAATTTTTGTAATGAAATTTAATGTTACTTGAGGCATATTCTATCACATTATCTTTTTAATTAATAAATATCTTAATATTTTCATTTATGAATCACTATATACCAAAAAGAGTTCCCCAGTTGTTGGTAGTGTATGTACTGGTGCAGTGTTGATCCTTTTTTTCAATTCATTAAATTATTCTTCACATTTATTATTCCAGTAATATATTAATCCCTTATGAGTTAGTTTGATTACTGTTTTTTGAAATAATAATAATTTCTACACAAATCATCATAAATATTTAGCTAGAGTAAGGAAACTATGGATCACTATTATAGATGCAAGTTTGTGCCTCTCCATAATTGCATTTTTCATAGAAGGGTCTACGGATATCCCTTTTCTGATTATCAAAGTCTTAATAGATATAATTCCTCTATCCAAATATCAAATTTAATATAAATTTCATATAGTATATCCATTCAAAAAGTAATTATCATAGTATTAAAATTCACCTCATGCTCTTCCTATCTCATTGAGTATATCATAATATCATCTATTAATACTACCAAAAATTTATCGTGGAAATCTCTAAAGACCCTATTCATTATTTAAATTATTTTTTTCAGATCATTATTGATTTTGAAGTTTATCACTATGATATCAAAGTTTCCATACCTTGTTTTAAATGTTGTGTTGGGAATATCTTCCTTCCTCAACATTAATTGGTGATATCCCAAATAAAGGTCCTCCTTTGTGAAATAATTGACCCCCGTAGTACATCAAATAATTTAACTATTCATGAAGGGGTAACTTATTATTTATCATGGTTATTTTGAGTTTATGATGATAAATGAATATGTGCATTTATTCGTCCTTCTTATTGATGAAGAGGACCAACCCACCCCACAGTTAAGCACTTGGGTGTATAAAAACCTTTTCCAAATTCTCTTATAATTGCTTCTTAAATTCTTACCACTCAATGGTGGAAATACTGTAAGGAGTATTTTATGTGGTCACAGATCCAAGTATAAGTTCAATTGTAAACTAAACCTCTCATTTATTAGGATGACATGAAAATTATTCATGGAGAACGTCATTGTATTCCCTCACAATGGTCATGTCTTCAGGCATCATGGTCTCCTATGTCAAAATAATTTGATCTCGATATGACTTATCATATGTAAATAATATCTATTATTGATAAGAATATTCTAATGTATATTCAACCTCCTTAATTTGTATAGTAGTTTATAATGCCTTGGGATATGAAGAGTGGTCTCTCTCTCCTGATATTTGATGTTGTATTTACATAAATATAAGAAAATCCATGTCTAATATAAAATCAAACTCCAAAAATGGAAACAATACTTTCTTATATTGGAGGATTAGTTTAAAAACATTGATCTTGGATGAGTAACACACTTTTTATGCAATAATGGACCTATTAACTATTCTCAGGGATAACCCAACCTATATATTTTGAGGTGTTGATAAAATAATAATACTAATCTTTCAATATATGAAATAATGTGTAGAACCAGAATCAAAAAATATTTTTTTGATTCTGGAATAGAAAACTAGAATACTTATTTCCACATTATTTTCAGTATCTTCCATAATTGTATTGATATAACATTCACTTCTTTAATAACTTGGTTGCGTTTTTGGTTGACTTTCTTTGACGACTCTAAACATTAAGAATGGGATCACACAATATCCAAGTTCCTTATAATTGAAACACTATACTACTAGAAAATTTTTTATATAAAGATTCATTTATCCTTAAATATTATTGGATAATTAATTTTCCTACACCAATTATTAACACGATGCCCCTCTATTTAGCTTATGAAACATCTCTCAGTTCTCTTTATAAATTTCTCAGGATGCTTTTCCCACACTTTTGACACATGGGATGTTGGGATTTCATTCTTCCCTGGTATTTATCTATTTAACCTCCCATATTAATCACCATTTTATTCTTTTTATCCCTGATACAATGAGACCAGTGCGAGCCCCTAATCGCTATCTCAACCTTAAGGAAACTACAAACAATATTCTTCATAACTATCAGAGTCTCAAATCACCAATACTTTTTATAGAGTAATATTTAATTCACAAATTATGTGATCCAATATTATTTTAGTTTTCATGGAAAAGATAAAAGAATATGATGAAAGCCTTATAAATATTAACTTGAATAACCTGATAGACACATCTTTATTTTAGTTTATTTCAAATAACACCATCACCATCTTAAGATTTAGAGTTATAGGAAAATATTTAAGAAAAATATTTTCTTGAATATTTAGAATTCCATGTAATCTATTTTCTCTATAAAATTCACTTTATAGATCAGTGTCCATTATTTATCATCTTCCCCATTAAAATGATAGACCTTCATCATTAATTTCTCTTCTTCTGATCACTATAAGATAGATAATATCTTCTCAATAGAGATAATTCATTGTTCCATGATGAGGGGATTAGAACATCCACTAAATATAGGAGAATTTTTTCACATAAATGATTAGACTATAAATTGATCTTTTTTAAGAGAAGGATGGAATTATAATTTATTTGAGTTATCATCCATAACATGATCTAGTTGAGACTGTACAATCATGATGTTATGATGTCTCGTTTCCATTAGTTTTGGAATCCCATTACGGTTATCATCATATTTCTTATAACATTGGTTGTTATCATAGGTCCTCATATTTCTATCCATTAACAAAACTGATAAATGAATGTAGTAGGCTTGAATAATTTTCTAATGAGAATATATAAATTTAACTATTAACATAGAAGGATATTTTTATAAATAAAAAGGTATACCTTAACTTATTATTCCCTAGTTTTCAATATAGGTTATTCATGGTGATAGAATTATCCATAGGTTTATTAAGAAGAGTTTATAGTTAAAATACCCAAAAATAACTTGATCATCCTATTATAAAAACTCTATAGACCCAATCATTTTAAAAATATTATTAAATTATTTTATGTTTAATTATCCTTCTAATACAGACCATGGATTGAAAATACTATTATCTTTGGAAGACAAGATACGTAATTAGAAAACATGAAACTAGATAGAATAATTTTCTTAACTGATCCATATAATGTGATCCAAACTCCCATTGAGATATTTTAATTCAATATAATTTCCATGAGAATACCTATAAATATGGGTGAGCTAAAAATCCTAGTAAGGGAATAAATAGGGAAAAGAATCATAACAAATGATTCAGAAGGCATAAAATGATAACATTAAAGGCATGGATCATGAATAAACAAATAAAGGAATAAAATATATAACATGGATTCATATTTTCCTTAAAATATAGGAATGTATTATAAACATATATCATAACATAAACATGATTCAAGGCTAACTTCCAAGACGATATGACATAGTTTATAGAGTCTTGTAATGGATTAGGTTTACTCCCAAATTTCTTACATAACATCTCATAAAACTAGAAATAACCAAATTCATTAGATAACAATCAGCTATAAGCCTTTATAATAATTACATGTGTATGTGTGTCATATAAGAAAATCAAACAAAAGTAATTAAACATAAGGGGTTCCCAGGGAAATAAATGGGTTTTTAAATAACATCATAAGGCATAAAAAGGGTGTATCATAATGGTATCTAAGAAATAATGGAATAAATCATTATTTTAAAATAATAAAGTAAAAATAATAATATATATATTGAATAATTATTTCCAAATTAAGTGAAAACATGAAAAATATTTTTTTATGTAACTATAAAAATGTGACACTTCAGTGCGGTTTAAGAGAAATTATTAAATAGTCTTTAAAAGGATAAAGGAATAATTATTCCTATAATCTAAAAAAGAAAAAAAATTCATCATAAAATACGTTATTTTAGAAAATTTTTTTGTCTTAAATCATTTTATGGATTGTACATTCAAAGGGGTAAGAAACAGAGAAGTTCCCTTTGATCGATTTTTACTTTCAAAAGGAATTTAGAATGGAACCTTTTAAAAAAAATGTATTTCCCCATCAAAAAAATATGATATATTTATATCTATAATATATAAAAATTATTGGAAATGTATATAATAATAATGAGAAGTTAAATTGAGGCAAATAGATGTAAAATATTTCCCAAATGAAAATTTGATGTTCTGATAGATCCCTTACCATATGTTTAAATGTATTCTGCACTTGCACTTAATATCCTGGATAATCAAATTATATTCATTAATTGATTTAATTATAACATATTTATCATATATTATATCTATTATAATTTTATTAAGTTCCTTTATAGTGATTTCAATGGGTTATAAGGTTCTATTTCATTGTTTTGGGAGCATTTGTTTCATGGTTTTGTGGTTGGTTCACTAGTGTATAATTATGAAAGTTTTTATCCAATGAAAATATAACTATTGAAGTGAAATGAATTGATATTAATGAAATTATATATATATTTAAATGTTAATATATATAATTTTTTATATGTGGATGATTCATTTAATTAAATGTTAAATATAGAATTTTATTTCATTTTGGCACATTTCCAACCATCTCAAAAAAGTTTCGTTTTATTAAATATAATTTCTATATATTAGTTCAAAATCATGAAATAAATTATAATATTCATTATTACATATAATTTATCCATGATAATTTTTCTAGGACCTACCTTTATGGGAGTAATGAAAAACAAAAATCATTATCTGTGGGCATGATTAACCATCATAATTTGGAAAATAGTTTCTTTCCATTATATACAAGGAAATATGAAAAGGGGTGTATAAAATATATTCTATTAGAAATATAAAATAATATTATATACATGAAATTGGATTTTTTTATTTTTATTGATGAATGATTTGAGGAGTGGTAGAAAAAGAATAGAAATTAAAAGCGGTTGTTTGAGAATGTTGCCTCTTAAATATAACCCCTTTAAAGGACCCCTTAAGTATCTTGGAATTGTTCTTTTGGTAAGTCTATAAATACATGGATGTGGTGAGAGTACATGGAAGACTGTTTTTCGTATATTTGGTAAGAATGATTTCTTATATGGTGGGAGGATAATTAGTGGTGTGGGGTGGTATTTTTAAGGGGAAGAGAGGGGTGTTTTGTCTATTATATTCATTTTTTTATTATTTAAGATCCAAACTATTAAAATTATTGATTCTTGTGACTACATACAGTAATTAGTTCATTTTATTCTGAACTAATGGGTTAATATGTCATCTATGACTCATAAATTCATGTGTTTGGATTATAATGACAAATGCCATAAATTATTGTATTTTACTATTCACCCAAAATTCAATTATTTAAGAAAAATCCAAAACATTTACCTTTTCCATTTTTCAATGTTTTAATTTTAAAAAAGGATTCCATCATATAAATATAATTTTATGAATATGATAAAAAAATTTAAATAAAATCCTCATTTATTTGAAAAATGATTAATTTAATATTATAATCGATTCTATGAACTTTTGAAAAATTACATATTTTCTCATAAAATAATATTATAATTATAATAGAATATATTATTAATTTATTAATACATTTTTTGAAGATAAATCTTATTTTTAAATCATTATATTCATTATAAAATTGAAAATAAAACAGTTATGTTTTGAAAAAAATACCAACATTTAGTTTATTATTTTCCAAAGTAATATTTACTTTTACCATGATACAAATATATCATATTTTCCTTTTATAAGATACCTAAATATAATTTTTCATTTCCACAATTTAGGTTTTTGTTCTAATGTTCAGATTAATATTCCAAACAGTTTTGAAATAATTCAAGCGATCACGTTACTATTCCAACAAACTATATTACTATTCCAATAGTCATATTTATAAAGGTCATATGTGTTATATACCTTCTATAAATAACTCTTATTCCATTAAATATTCATTAAATTCTATGGTATCTCAGGTTTATATATGCTTTCATCTTTTAAATTAATATTACCTTATTAAAATTATGTTTTATTTCTATAACGTTGTTTGTGAGTGCGGTCCTTCTGGTGGATTGAGTGTATTTAAATTATTCTCTTCTTATTATCTTATTTTATAATTATTGCCACGCTATAATAATTTTAATTCTTATTGACTTATTTTCTAACTAATATATCATTAATTATTTATGAGAATAATTTTTTATTCATTTATCTATGTGATGTATTTTCTTTATACTACACAACAGAATCATACAAATGGAAACTCCATTGATAAAATTATGGGTCAATAAATTATTATCCCTTTATGAAATTTATCCCTTTAAATTTTTCTTTACATAATATAGTGAAAATATTTGAGGGTACTTCTCCTTCATCATTTCCTCAAGTTCCCACGTTGCCTATTTTTATTTATGGTTCTTCTGTAGTACTTTGACTAGGTGATTATTAATATTGTGTATAACTTTATCTCTATAGTACAAGACATTCATTGGATTCTCCTCATAAGAGAGATCATTTTCCATTTGTACCACCTCTGAATTTTGTACATGTGAAGTATCTAGTATGTACTTCCTCAAGGGGTTTATGTGGAATACATCATGTTCTTGATACATTGTCAGTGTAGCCATTATTCAATATTCCATAGCTCTAACGCGATCAAAAATCTCAAACGGGATGATGTACCTTGTAATTAGATTTCATTTCTTATCAAATCACATAATCTTCTTCCATAGTAACAAACAGAGGAACACATTTTCTTTAACCTCAAACTCTAGGTCCCATCGAGGATTGTCTGCATAGTTATTCTACTAATATTGGGCAGCCCTAATGTTCTAATGAATGGTATTCACCATTTCTATTATTTCCTCGACCATTTATTTCTCAAAATATTATTCTCACCAACTTCATGCCAACATATAGGACTTCTACAACTTTTTTCATACAGGTCTTCATGTGGATCCATTTAGCAACTTAAGTAGAAACTATTTTTTTGTGAGGATTCAACAAGAGGACTATGTTGGTCTCATCACCCTTTTTAGTCAATCAAGAATGATCTCAACCAATATTACAGTGTATGATTATTAATATTAGAATAGCCATCATTTTTAGGGTTATAAGTCATACTAATGTTCATCTAAGTGTTTATGGCATGTTGGATAATTTTACAGAACTTAGATGTAAATCTTGAATCTCAATTAGATATAATCGATAAGGATACTCTATAAAACCTCACCACTTCTCTGATATATATCCAAGAAATATGATCAAGGGATAATTCAGATCAAATTTAAATAAAGTTATATATATTTATAATATGATCCATAATAACCCATATAGCATTATTTCCACTACATGTATTCGAATTTCTCGTGACAAAATCCATGGGGATTTTCTCCAAAATCCATAGTGGTATGGCTAATGGTTGCATCATCCCCTTAAACTTGATCCTTTTATCCTTAAGTTTCTAACACACCAGGCATATTGATGTTTATTTAGTGATATCCTTCATCATATTATCCCACATATAGTTCTCTTTTAGATATATATAGTTAATTATGTTTCCATGATGGATATAAAAGGTTGAGCTATGTGCATCATTAAAAATATATATTTTTATATAAATATTTTATTTTACATGTATTCATGTCCCCCAAATACTAAAACTCATTCCTTGTTAATTTTGAACATTAAGGACTCCCAATTCTTATAGGCTTATACATTTGTCCAAATTCCTAGAACATCTCTTTAATCATCCATTATATTCTCTAAAAGGGATGCATGAGTAATCATCTGAGAAGGGAATGATTATTTCCCTTACATTATGATTCTCATTCCTAACCTTTTCATGTCTAAGCGGATTATATCCTTATTAATTAGTATCAGTGATAATGTTCAAGGATCCTTTATACTTATAGAATCTTCAACTTTATTTTCATTACCATGCTATATTGGATTGTGCAGTCATAATCCTTGATGATATCTAACCATCTACGATGGTGCATATTAATGTCCTTCTACAAAAATATATATTTCAAGATCTTATGATCTGTGTATATCTCACACTTCTCCCCATATAGATAATGATTATAGTTGTTTAATATGATGTTCACAATTTCCTACTTGATATTATGTGTGGGATACATTTTCTCCTGAACATTCAGGTTCCTTGAGGTATAGGCTATCACTTTTTCATTTTCCATAAGTACAAATTATAAGGCCTTATTTTATACATCAATGTACACCACAAAGAGTAACCCACTTGTTGGTCATTTCTGTATTGGTGTATTGATAATCCACTTTTTAATTACTTGATGCATATTTCACTTTCACTGTTCAATAAATAATTTTCTCCCTTCTGAGTCATCATGGTTAGTATGCTTGAAAATCCTGATGAGTTCCTCAAAAATATTTAGTAATACCTAGCTAGACCAAGTAATCTACAGATCTCTATAAATTTTTCTGGTCTGGGCCACTCCTCAATTACCATTGTTATATATGGGTCTACAGATATCTCTTGGTTGGTAAAAACAGCCCCAAGAATGATACTTCGCCTACCCAGAACTATCATTTACTGTACTTTTCATATATTTTCTCCATTCTCAATGTCTTTATCATGTTATTCAAATTCTCCTTGTGATCCTTCTAGTTCATAGAGTATATCATAATATCATAAATAAGGACAAACACAAAAAAAGTCGATAATCCTTGAAGACTCAGTTCATTTGGTCCATAAAAAATGTTGGACCATTAGTGAGTTCGAACGGTCTCACTATGAACACATAGTTTCCATAAAATGTTCAAAAGCGGGTCATTTTAATATCTTCCTTCTTGAACATTAATTGGTGATATCTAAAATGATGGTCCACCTTAGAGAAATACTTGGAACCACATAGTTGATCAATCAAATCATCTATCTATGGTAGTGGATAATTTTTATTTATAGTTCTTTTTTTGCGTTTTTGATAATCAATATAGAGGTGTAATGACCCATCCTTTTTCTAGTTGTACCTAACCAACACACCCCATGGTGAAGCAGTCATGTATATAAAACTATTGTCCAAATTCTCTTAAAACTTCAAACTCATTTCTTCTAACTCAATGGTTTCCATATTTTAAAGAGTTTTTAATATTGGTAGTGATATAGGTATAAGTTCAATTGGTATATAAACCTATCATTCGGGGGAAAGACTAAGAAATTCATCACAGAATACATCAGTGTAGTCCCTCACAATAGTGATTTCATCGAACATGTTCCCATACATTATCTAAATAATTTTAGCTCTATATAATTTATTATAAGAAAATATTTTCCATTCTTGGGAAGTAAATTACAAAGGACATTCATCCTCATCCTCAAATTTGTACATAATTGAAGGATGCCTCAAAATTTAAAGAGTGATCTCCCCCCCTCTATAGTTGATTTTGTATTCATATAAATATATCCAATCCATACACAATATAGCATCCAAATCCACCAATTTAAGTAGTGTTAGATTTTATGGGAGTGTTAGTCTTTATACAATAACATGGGTGGAGTTATATACTTTAGATGCAACAATTTCCCCATTCACAATTTGTAGGGATAAATCAACATCTATATTTTGAAGTTTGGTTTGAATAGTTATTCTAAAGATGTAGGAAATGAAATAATTTGTATAATGAAAATAAAAATGTATGTTTTGATTCATTAATGAGTAACTAGTATATATGTTACTACATCATTGTCTGGATCCAACTCAGAAGTAGTGATAGAATATTCCCATCATTGCTTCCTTACAGGATGTTATCATTGAATATCATTGAAAACCTGTGTCTTAGGTTGTTGTCTCTCATAATTTCCATGTTCATTATATTAAGAATAATATAATTTATAATGATTATTGATATAATACATCCATTATTCTTTTACATTAGTGGCTTTATTCATATCAAATCCCAATGATTATCTTGATTCCCCTCCTTCCCACATTTAAAACATCTCCAAATTCCATTTAGATAGTTATTAGGATTATTCTTCTCACACTTTTGAAAAGTGGGATGTTGTTTTTTATTTCACCTATTGTATTTATCTATTGTTCCTCCCATATTAATCCCCATTATCAACTTTTTATCTTCGGGACCACGAGACCACCGATAGTCACCAATCTATATCCAAATCGTAAGGGAACTACAGAAAATATTCTCACAAAATTGAAATTCTTGAATAACTAATGAATTTTATAGACTCACATTTAATACAATAAAGAATCATTACACCTTACGTTTATCATTCATGACAAATACAAAGTAATATCATGCAATCCTTACGAATTTTGTCTCATACATCCTGATAAACTGATCTTTCTTCTGATTTAGTCGAAAGAACTCTATCTCTATATTAATATAGTTATATCACGGAAAATATTAAATGATAAAATATTATTAAATACTTCCCATTATATGGAATCAATTTCAACTTTATAAATTCTATTCTTCATTAGTTTCCACCACCAATTAGCGCCCCCCTCCCCCCACTCACAAATAAACACAAATGATAGACTTCCAGAATTAATTTCTCTTCTTCTGAGAACTGAAGGATAGAAAATATATTTTTAATTGATTTAATCTATTTTTTTAAGACAAGGATATCACAATATACACTTAAGGTTTGAGGCTTTTTTCACTTAAAGTATTTGACCATAACTTAACATTTCGTAGGATAAGTTGCATGCTCTAAATGATTGAAGTTATTATCATAACTTGAGCCTATTGATCAAGTAAAATCATGATTTTCAGATCTCCCATTCCCATTAGTTTTAGCATATCATTACGAAAAGCATCAAATTTCCTATCACATGGGTTATCATCATGGATTCTCTGATTTTAATACATTATCTAATAAATGAACAATTATATTCGGGGGGCTTAAATACTTATCTAATGAAAATATAAATAGAAAACTATGAAAAAATAAGAATAAACATATAAATGAAAATTATATCTTATATTCTAATTTCCTGTGTTTCAATCTAGGTTATCCATGTTGATAGAATCATCCCCAGTTTTCTTACTAAGCTTTTATAGTCATAATCCTAAAAAAATAGTATATCTTATGATACCAATTATGGTGTCTCTATCCTATTACACATATTATTACATGATTGTTTGTATAATTATCCATTAAACAAAATTGAAGTATTTAAAATCCTAGTGTCGATGGAAGACTATGAACATAATTAGAAAACATGAAACTTGAATAAAATATGTTTTTAATTAATATCTATAATGAGATCTTAACTCCCTTTTAGACTGCAAAAACTATTGTTTGTGACACTTTTGTCAGGGCAAGTGCATCCGTCAAAGGAGGACGCACAACTATTTGTTTCCCTGCATTCCCTCTTTCCAAAGGTGGGTGGCATTAATTCCTTGTTTAGAGATGTTTTCTCTTTGATCGAAATGAGATGATGGGATGTTGGTTCTTCCTTCTTTGGATTCTTCCTCAGAACTCATCAACTAATTCGAGACTCCGTTATAGATTAAGACGTTGTTCATGAAACTCATCATAGTGTCATATCTTCATGGACACCAGTTAATTACACTGCTTATGTTGGGATATTCCAAGTGGTCCAATTCGGGCAGCATCCTTCAGTCGGGGGAGTAGTCATGTAGGACATCACTAGCGTCTCTGGATGTTGGAACACTGGCATATCTGGGTTTCTTCCAATTATTATAGTGCTTCTCGAGGACAAAGAATCTGGAGGCATCCGACATCGAATACGGGGAGTTTTATGCCATAGGGATGTATCTGAGGTTTTCATCAGCTTCCCATGTTTTACATAGGGTATGCCGTGAGTTTAGAATCTAGCGGAGATAGATCAGACTGATCAGAACACTGACTAGAGTGGATTTGGTGTGGTGAATAATAGAGGAAACACCGATGTTGGGTCTAACACATAGTTTTCCACCGGATTGTTGTTAAGTGGAATGGGGAATGAGGTGGAATGATCCCTTCAAGATGTGGTGGTCTGGATAAGAACCAAAATGGATGATGGATGGTTAAGTTATGTGGGTGGAGAATGAGATGAAATTGTCATGAAGGTACAGATAGTGTGGGTCTTAATCCTAGAAGAGACTTCCTACATATCCATGTGGTAGGGAATCAATGTCCGCATAGTTCGGTGGGACGATGGGACACCTGAGGATGCAGAATGTGAGAATGGATGCATGGATAGGATCTGGAGGAAATAGAACCTCCAGTTTAGGGCATGATCATACTAGAACACATGGGATTAAGAGATATATCTGGATGAGACATGGGTGATGGTCTTGAACCTCATGGATTCTTTCTATGTATCACTGTGTTCGGGAATCAAAGCCTACGTAGTTCATCTGAATATGGCTTACTGTTGATTAGGGACTTCTACATCTTACCTTCAATTGGGGGAACAATGTTTTTTTGTTGTATGGGTTCAAAATGGCATACCGTTGGATGGGGTCGCAACGGTTTACCAATGGATAGGGTCACAACGGCTTACCACTGGAAGGGATCACAATTTCATACCGTTGGATTGGGTCAAAATGGCTTACCTTTGGATGGGATCACAATGGCTTACCGCTAGATGGTGGATGCATTCTAACATCGTGTAGGACAAAAAGGGGTAATACAGTTTAACATGATGTGGGATGAAGGTCTTCTGATGTAAAGGAGGCTTTGAACCAATGGATGGTGGGCTTAAACCTCAAGGAGCCTTCTTACATACCTTTCCTTGGTAAGGATCAAAGACCACATAGTTCAAGTTGGGTTTTGGTTAGGTGACATGAAGATGGTTGGGACCAAGGGGTGTTGGGATTGAACATCAGAGAGGATTCCTACGAACCTAGCCATGGCAAGGGTCAAAGACCACATTGTTCAGGTTGGTTATTGGTGAGCCGACGTGAAGATGGTCGGGACCAGTGGGTGTTGGGATTGAACCTCATATAGAATTCTTATGTTCCTAGCCTTGGAAAGGATCAAATACCACATAGTTCAGGTGGGGTTGGCGAATCGACATGAAGGGGGTCAAAGTGACCAATTGTTAGTGGGCTTGAACCTCAGGGATGCTCCCTACATACCTCGCCTTGGCAACGATCAAAGACCTCGTAGTTCAGGTTGGGTTGTCGAACTGACATGAAGGGGTTAGGAGAGACTAATGGGCGGTGGGATTGAACCTCTGAGAGGCTTCCTACGTACCTCGCCTTGGCAAGGATCAAAGACCTCATAGTTCATGTTGTGTTGGTGAACTAACGTGAAGGGGGTTGGAGTGACCAGTGGGTGGTGGGCTTGAACCTCAGGGAGGATTCCTAAGTAATTCAACTTGGAAAGGATAAAATACCTCATAGTTTAGGTGGGGATGGAAAACCAACGTGAAGGGGGGAAGAGCGACCAATGGGTGGTGCTCTTGAACCTCAGGGAGGCTTTCTACATACCTCTCCTTTGAAAGGATCAAAGACCTTGTAGTTCATGTTAGGTTGGAGAGCCGATGTGAAGGGGGTCGGAGTGACCAATAGGTGGTGGGCTTGAACCTCAGGGAGGCTTCCTACGTACCTCACCTTGGCAAGGATGAAAGGCCTCATAGTTCAAGTTGGGATTAGTTCTTTACACTCTAGGATTCTCAGATAGGATGTTATGGTGGATTCTGAAGGGACCCCATAACGGCCTGGTACCATGGCATTTGGCATCTTATGCAAGTGTATGAATATGTGAATGAAGGACATGCAAAGTGTAAGGTGGAGTGATGTAATGTTTGAACAGATTCCAACACTCTTGATATTACACCACTGTAATCATGGCATTTGGCATCTTATGCAAGGAGCATAAGGAGTCTTTTATTTGGAGCAAGATGCATCCTATGTTTGGCACATAGGGCATACCCCAGTTTATAGTCATGTATATAAGACTATTGAAATATCATGCATGGATCATAAGGAATCTCTTGTTTGGAGCAAGAGGCATCCAATTTTTGGAACATAGGGTATACTACAATTTATATTCAAGTAGAGAGGACTATTGGCATCTTATTCTTGGTGAATATGCATCTCTTTTTTGGAGAAAGAGGCTTCCTATGTTTAAATAATAGGGTGTACTACAGGTTATAGTCATGTAGAGAGGACAGATGTCATTTTATGCTTGGAGCATAAGGTATCTCTTGTTTGGAGTAAGAGACATGTTATATTTTTCATATAGTGTTGACTATAGTTTAAAGTCATATAGATAGGACTATTATGCATATTATGCATGGTGCACAAGGCATCTATTATATTGAGTAAAAGGTATCCTATGTTTGTCATATGTGGATTACTACACTTTAAATTCATGTAGATAGAACTGTTAGGCATCTTATACATGGCACACAAGGCATCACTTATATTGAGTAAGAGGCATCCTATGTTTGCCATATAGGGATTACTACAGTTTAAAGTCATGTAGATATGACTATGGGCATCCCATTCATGGAGCATAAGGCATCTCTTGTTTGGAGCAAGAGGCATCCCATATTTGGAATATAGGGTGCACTATAATTTAGAGTCGTGTAGAAAGGATTGTTAGGCATAAGGTTCCTAAAAATAGATGGTGTTGGGACTTACACAACAGCATCCCATTCTAGTTTAACCTGGCATAAGAGCCATGTGATAAGGTTTGGATGAGTTTCTTGTGGAATGGTTTGACTCAATGTACTCAGGGAATTGATGAAGAGAATCTTAACTCACGACATGAGAAATGAACCCAGAGTAATATATCGACTCAAGTTGTTTAATGGTGTGTAGAGGAGTCTCTCAAATCATGGTATTCCATAGGTGGAAGGTGAGCATGCATAATGGCGCAATGGAAAATGCTGACATCCCAGCCCAAAACGTTCGTGGGGTAACTCTCCATTTTTCATGGGGGTCAGTGACGGTAGCAATGGGACCGGCCCAGAAGACCAAGACTGCAACCCGACACTGACCCTGAGCAGGGGTGTAGCCCCCATGGTATGGACCGGTGGGTGTGAAGGTAGGAGCCTCGCAAAAGATAGGTCTTCTCAAATTAACTTCATGGAGCAAAGGGGGATCATCGATCATGGGGTCTCCCAGAGAATCCTCACAAAGTAAAGGTTATTTCAGAGCATGGAATCACATAGTATATTTAAAAATGAAGATACTCGCGGAGCATGGACTTGTGGAGTAGCTTCATGAAGAAAGTTACTCATGGATCATGGACTCTCGAAGCAGCTTCACGAAGGAAGCTACTTGAAGAGCATGGACTCATGGAACCTCTTCGTGAATGGAAGTGGAGCTTCGTGAAATGGGTGATCAGTCACCCAAGGGAAGAAGAGACCATCATCATGAAGGGGGTGATCTGGGTATTTTTAGTCGAGAGGCCTCGCGATGTAGAGCCCACTCGGTGCGAAGCAAGAGCTCGCTCTGAGGCAGATCGCGAACGTCATAGGGGTTCACAGAGCATCCCAACTTTTTGCTCTGTGGTAAATCTTGAATGTCCAATGGGTTCATGGAGAATCCCGCCTTATTGCACTGTCATGGATTGCCAATGTCATAGGGGTTTGTAGAGCATCTCGCCTCCTTGCTCGACAGCGGAGGGAACTTTGCGAATGGGCTCCACGAACTAGTTTTCCAACCCAACATCAAATGTCCATAACTTCTAATTCGTAACTCTGTTTGGGCTCTATGACCTATCAAATCAAAGCTTACGAAATGGGCTATGCTCTTGGATCTTTTATGGGAGCATTTGGAAATTTCTGGGGAAGAGTTTTCTGGTTCCAACAAATATATAGGACAACCTATAGAATACGTAGAAAAATGGTTGAGCTAAAAATTCTAGTAAGGGAATTAAAATAGAAAGGAAGCATAACACATGATAAAAAAGGAATTACAGGATAAAATAAAATGCATGTCTCAAGAATAAACATATAGAGACATAAAATATAGAACATGGTATCATATGATCATGAAAATATAGAAAGGTTGCAGTAACAGATATCATGACATGAACATGATTCATATCTAACTCCCAAGATGATATGACATGGTGAATAGAGTCCCATAATAGATTAGGTTTACTCCATAATACCATATAAAACTCACATGAGACTAAAAATTTATAAATTAATTAGATTAATATATAGGATCACCCATCATAAAATTTACTAGAATATGTGTGAAACATAACAAAATAAAACATTATGAATAAAAAAATGGGTAACACATGGAAAGAAATGTGTTTCGTAATAACTTGCTAAGGCCAAACCAAAGGGTGTATCATAATGGTATCCATGAATGAGGGGATTAAATAATTATTATAAAATAATAAAGTTAAAAAATAATAATATATAATTAATAATGATTTAAAAATGATGTCAAAACATGAAAAATAGTTTTCAGAGAACATTATAAATTTTCCACGATAGTGCGGTTTAAGGGAAAGGATTAAAGAGACCATAAAGAGAATAAAAGCATAATTATTTACATAAAACCATGAGTTATATAAAATATTTGTTTTCCAATAAAATTATTAATTTTAAAAAATATGGTAGGACAAAAAAATATGGAGTGATCTTTCAAAACAGGTAAGAATCATAGAAGTTCCCTTTAATCGGGCTTTCATGTCAAGAGGAATTGAAAAGGGAACCATTTAAACATGTATATTACAATAAAAAAGATTAATTTAGATAGATATATATTTTTTGAATATATATATTTCATAAATTATAATTATAAAATATTAATTAATATATAAATTGGAAAAAAGAAGGGTAAACCATTACCCAAAGGAAATATAGATGTTTAGAGAGATCTCTAACCTTATGTCTAATGTGTTCTGCATTTTCATCGAATTTCATGGAAAATAAAATTATATTTATTAATGAATTAATTAGTAAAGTATTTAATATATATTTTATTTATTATTATTTTATTAAGTTCATTTATGAGAAATTCTATGAGTTATAAGGTTTAATTTTGTTATTCTAGGAGCGTTAATTTCTTTGTATCTTGGTCAATTCACATGTGTAATATTTTGAAAGTTCCTTTCAACTGAAAATAAAATTAAATAATTTAAATAAAATTTTATTAAATAAATTCCTTTATTTTAAATGGTCCTATATATAATTTTTTCTGACATGTTGAAGATTATTTTAATAAAACTTTAATAGTAAATGGTTAGTTTATTTTGGCGGTTTTCCCCACCATATCAAACTAGTGCATTTTATTTAATATTCTATCAATATTTGATCCAAATTTTTTTTTTCTAATTATATTATTAAAAGATTATTTGACCATAATAATAGATTTATTACCTTCCTTGGAGGTGATAATAGAAAAAAAACTCATTATCAAAAGATTCAGTAAATCACCATAATTTGCACAATGGTTTCATTACATTGAATTTGAGGAGATGAGAAATGAGGTGGATAGAAGATATTAAATTTTTTATATATAATTTCTTTATATAAATGATACTAGTATTATTTTGATTATATGTATGAATTATGTGGGGGAGGAAGAAGAAAAAAAGAAATTGAAAGAGGTAGTTTGAGAATGTTACCTCTTGAATGTCGCCTCCTTGAAGGACCCCTTAAGAACTTTGAATTGGTATTTTTTTAATAATAGTAGCACTTGTATGTGGTAAGAGTGGTGATTATATAGTTTGGTAGTGATTTATAATACTTAAAATTTTGTAAGGTGTGAGAATAATGGGTGGTGAGGTGTGTTATTTATAAGAAGACGAGAGTGGTGTTTTTGATTATATTATTCATTAGTTTAAAATTTTGGCTCTAGAATATAAATGTTATTTATTTTATTGGGACTATATACATTAAACGGTGCATGTTATTTTGAAATAACGGGTTCTTATATCATTAATGACACAAAAATTTACATATTTGAATTATAATATTAAATATCATATTTTACCGTATCTACTATTCACCCAGAAGTCTACTTTTTCGGAATAATAAAACAATAAACCTAACAAATTTTTTATTTGTAAATTTCAAAAATGGATTATAATTTATAAAAATAATTTTTGAAATACTATAAATTTATTTTTTAATTAAAATCCCCATTTATTAGAAAAATAATGATTTTAATATTGTATTCAATTTTATAACATTTTGAAAATTTAATTTTTGACTCATAAAATTATTTTATAATTATAATAAAATATAATATTATTTTATGAATCCATTTAATGAAAATAAATTTTATTTTAAATCATTATATACAATATAAAACTATAAATACAATATTTACATTTTAAAAAAATATCAACACTTTATTTATCATTTAAAAAAAAATATTTACTTGTACCATGACAAAAATATATCATATTTTCATTTTATATGTTTCATAAATATTATTTTACATTTCTATTGGTGTGGTTATTAATCTAATGGTTATATTACTATTCCAAATTGTCAGATTATTATTCATGCAGTCATGTTACTATTCTAACACTCAAATTACTATTCTAACAATCATATTTATACCTATCATTTGGGTTCACTAATTATTTTAATACCAATTATTATATTAATTATTCATTCAATTATTTTTTATCTCAATTTTATATAGACTTTTATCTTCAAAATGAACATTTAATTTTTAATATTTTATTTTATTGCTATAGTTTTTTTTGTGAGTGCAGTCATTCTGGTGGATCCAGAAAATCAAAATTATCCTATTATTATTCTGTTATTTTCTATTTATTACCCTACTATAATATTTGGAATAATTATTGTTTTATTTTTTACTAATATAACATTCTTAATTATTGAGAATAATTTTTTTATGTTTCTCTTTGTTATGTATGTTCATTATACTACATGAAATAATTATAAGTACAGAAATTAAATTGATAAAATTCTAGGATGTTATAAGAGAGGTGTTAAATCCATATATAGAATTCACATTAATTGAGTGGGAATGAGGGATATTGTTTATCCCTATAGTAATAAAGTGGTTGATCCACACCTAGATATATGCATGCATACAAGGGTACTAACCCCAATGTCCCTTTAGAGATCACACTCAAGTCTCAATATTAGCTAACAAATCTTAAAGTAGAAATCTACTTTCATCACCTCATTTCATATTTACGTGGTCTAAGAAAATTTCAATATCACATACTAAATGAAATTATAATTAAGAAAGAATCCCCTTGGTCACAAATTCAAGACTCACAAATGAGATAATAGTTGTATAACATACTAAATAATTCAAATAGTGTGTTATTTTAAGGTAAATATTGGATACTCTTATATCCAAGCCTAGTTGTGTCCTGAGACCTTAAATATCATATAAAAGACCAAATAGATGGTTTTTATTACAAGTTACATAGCATACGAGACCACCTAAGGTCCTAGGAGTTTACTCCATATACATGCCCAACTTTCTAGAAATAGTGTCATGATGTGTGGGCCCAACCATACTTCAATGTGATACATAACTTGGCCTAAAACCCTTCCAACCACAATAAGTTGAGTACATTATTTGTATTTATTCATAATAATGTGTTTATATTCCATAATTTCATAGAACGTATATTCTTCTTCCCATGGATTCATCATGCCTTTGATTTCCACCATCAACCATGTAGAAATATTTTTTTGTGGTCCTGGAATCAATGTAAACTCCAAATATAATTGATTTATAACCTCTTGTTATAGGAAATTATGTTTCATATCAGTCTACATGAATCTAATCACACATTTAGTCTTTATAACACTATTAAACTCTCTAATCGTCTATCCATAGACTTACATTGTCCCTCATCACATCCTCAAATCTCCATATTATCCATTGATCTGTCGTACAACCACATATAGAGGTTTTGATCATGTATTGAATAGGAAAAGTAGTCAAAATATCAAGCTATTATACGATAACAATGAACACAAGAATATGGGGTTATAAAGACAAAATTAACAATGTGAGTTTTTCAATGGCTATTTAGAACCCAACCATCAATCATAACTATAAAAAAATAATTCTAATAGAAAAATATACAATGTAAAAATTTTATATCATCAAATAAATACTTTTAATTTGATTTGGATCGGAAAATAAAAAATGATCCATGGATTGAAAGTATAATTCATTATCCATGATTTAAAAAACATGGTGAAATAATAGTTAACTAAAATACAAAAGCCTTTTTATTGAATTTATCAATGAATAATAATGATTCCACAATGATCTTGATGATGAGTTTCACTGAATATGATCATCGATCCCTGAATTTTCCAGGATAGCATGTCATGTATTCTACAAATGATTACTCTCCTCACACAATCTCCCAGGTTTATGTTTCTAACCAAATAAAATTGACATGATGAATTTAAATTAGAGAACTAACTATGTAAAATAATAAATTAAACATTTAATTAATTATTTTTCTTAATTATTTAGTATCATCCCATTACATAATCTTTCATTAGGGTCTATTGATAACATGATATAATTCATTTCCATGGTAAAATTCATGTTATGTACACAATTGGAGTCTTATTTTACCCTTCCAATAATATATGAAAAATTAAAATTTTTAATTCTAAAATGATTTTTTTCTGAGCTTAAAGATATTAATTATTCTTATAGAATTGATTTGGAGGTCCTACAATGCTCATAAAACCACACCAACTTCTAAGAAAAACATTAAATAATATTTAGAAATATCCAAAGGGGCCAAATAAAAAATTATATTTATTATTATCTCTGCAACTTAAATATTTTTCTACCAAAAGAACATATCCTACTTAAAAGGGTAAGTGTTATGAGCCTAAATTTGAATCTCATGATCCCACAATATCTCATGGAGGTTATCATGCTTCAAAAGTACCCACACTAGAGTAACATTTTTACCCTGAAGAATCCTCCATTTCTTGACCATGATGACCACTTCATACCCTAAAAAGGTAGCTCTACTCACAACATCTATCTCACCCAAGTAAATAACATGCGATGGGTCATGAATGTTTCATCTCATCTAGAAAAACTGGAATATTACATGAACTTGGTCTAACTACATGGGTAAATACAATTGGTAAGTGACCTTTCCAAGCCATTACGGGCGCTAGAATGACCCAATAAACTTCAAGGAATTATTTATACCCCAAATAAACCACCATAACCACATCGTGGAGATATTATTAAGAATATTTAGTCTCCCTATTCGAACTCTAGGGGCCTATGAGTTCATTTATCATAATATTATTTTGACATTGAGTAATCTTCATTCACTACTAAATAACCTAAATATTCTTTGTTATCACCTACATGAGATCCAGTCCCCTGTAAATCACTCTTCTATCTTTTTCCAACATAGGGGTGACCTGCCTAGTATCCTGTATAGAGCCTAAAATAGTTCCATGTGGATTTTGGAGTGACAGTTGTTATTATATGTGAACTAAACTAACATTAGGTGATCCTTCAAACTCTAACCAATGACCAATACATAGGCTTAAACGTATCCTCAGAAATCTGAATTGTTTGTTCATTCTAGTCATATTTAATGACGTGTATTATTGTTCCCAGCAATAACTATGTCCCAAAGGCCTCATAAAATATATCCACATTCATGATATAGATTTATAATCATGCTAGAATAAAATCACCAAGGATATCCCATGAATTCATATGATTTTACTCATGTAAAAGCACCCCAAACTCTCCACTATACCATTCTCCAATATATTAAGGAATTTATTTGGCTTTGTTAGTTGATCAAAAATAACCTAGATATTATCATGGAAACTCACTATCTATTGAATGCCTATCAAAAAATCCCTCTATATACAATAAAAATAAAATTTGGTATATCAATATGTTTTGTGAAACCTACAAGAACCTGATTCACCACCTTCACTTATTTACAGGTGAGAAATTGAGAAACAAATATAGAAATACTTTACCTCAATCTTTCTGACCAAAACTATCAACAAAGGTATTGTTAAATCTCGTACGTAATAGTATATGCCACTAAGGAGTAGATATGAATCTCTCTCAATTATTTTTTACACAGTGTGGTCAGAAATTCTATATATCCTGGAAAAAGGACGGAATGCTCCCAATATATAAAAATTTTATCCAGTTTATCTCTTATGAATATCTGATAATATAAAATAATGCATTCATTGACTCCTAAATAATACATTCTCATACACTATAGATATAGTAGGGACATTATCATCAACTATAGAGATATTTTCCCTCCCTCCTCCATCAAGTAAATCTAGACCGAGGTCAAATATTCTGAATCTTCATCTAACAAGAGATAATGATATTTAATTATAATGGAATATACTACCATATTTACATTTTTTTGATTATTGAAAATATTAAATTCATAGTATAATAGTAATTATAACTAAATCCTGTGTGTCTGGTTGATTTCTTTATAGGTAATGATGTAATTTCAATTCTAGTGGTCTGAATAAACTATGAACCTCTTTCGGAGAATATAATGTCTCAACATCATTATGAAAAATAAAACTATTACTAATTCTATGTCATGGGTTGTGTAGTTATACTCATGCAGTCACAACAGCCTAGACATATCGGTAATCATCATATACCTCTTCATCAACACACTTATAGTCCAATATCAAGAATAATTATAGAACACCACATACTCAAGAACATACTTTTTCATTCCCATTGTTCAACCTATACCTTGGCCTCTGAAAGGCTTTTGGATAAATCTTGTTATAAGAGAATGACTACCCTTTAAATTTCAATCCATCCAAATGGGTCAAAATCCATGAAACGTATTCCACAAACATCCCATGATATCCATAAAAACAATAAAAACAAAATACGTATGATATAATCTTAGGTAGGTCACAAGATATCACTTTTTTCTCTTTACCAAGTCTACATCCGTGCCATATTTAAAATGAAATGACCCAAAAGTGAACCTTTATAATATATAATAGACAGTTTGTGGGATTAAAAAAAATATTTGGTGAACTAGTGTTAATTCCAAGACAAACCTCAAATGATCTCATTATCCTCATTCAATACATAATAAATAATAATGTCATCAATAAAGACAACTGGGAACCAGTTTAAGAAGTGTTGAAAGATCTATTTCATGAGTCCTATGAAAATAGTATGGTAAATTTTCATCCCAATGGGAATAACTGGGAAATCATAATGTTATAAGAATGTCAAAATGTTTTTCCAAAATTTACACCTGTTGAAACTGCAACTGGTGGAATCTAAATATGGATCAATCTTTGAGAACCATCTCACATCCATTAGCTGGTCTAATAGATCATATATCCCTCAAAATGGGTATTTTATATTTATCCTGACGTAATTTTGGTGATGAACATCAGTTCATAACCTCAATATCTAATATGACTTCATAGAGGACCAAAACATAGTCGCCTTGAGGGATTTACTAGGTCTGGTAAATACCTTCTTCAGAAGATCCCCCAATTACACCCTCATCTCTTGGAGCTCATCAAAGTCTACTTGATTTGTATCATATAATATTAGAGTGGTCCCAAGGTGAAATTAAATATAATATTCAATATACCAACAAGATTTCGTGACCTAGAAATAATTATATATATTTTTTGATTACTTTTATTTATGGTTATGAACAATTAAAAACAATTTATCATATCATGATTATTCATATGTATAACATAGTATAGACAATGTGCTAGGAATATATGTATCACTAAAAGGTCATATTTGTTTACCACTATGATGAAAACTAGAAATTGTTATGAAATTATCCTTACATAAGCATTATATGGTCAAATTATATCATTTTATAGGATACAAATTATACACGATATTAGTGGTAGGGGGTTCCTGAGTCATTGAGACTTCTTTTAATGAAGATTATTCATGGTAATTTCATGAAAAGAGAATATTAAAACATGAACTTCCAATAAAAAATCCACATTTATACATTTCATAGGGTGTTCATATCAATATATGTGTGTAATTTTTCATAGACATTAAGATTATTATTATTACATATCATGAGACATGTACTTGGATGTATTTTCTTAAGCCATGATGTCATATGTTAATATCGAAGATGGGTGTGTTCAGTTCATCATGATTTATATGGTATTAATAAATAATGTGAGGAAGTATTTGTCTATTATGTTCAAAAATTGATGTTGATATTTTAGGCACATTGAAAGGAATAAAACTTCCTGATTATTTCCTTATTCATATCGATTTTATTAAAAATTTCACTGCTAAATAGTGAAAGAAATATACATCAGGCTTATTGGTTGATAAATCCAGCATTAAACCCTCATAATTAGAGGTATTAAGAAAAAATGGGTTATAATAAAAAGTATACATGTGTATGAGGTTTCATGACATTTAATCATTAACTTCTTTCTTTATGGGTTTCTTTTCATGTTTCTAGATACTAACCTTTGATTATACATTGTAATCCTAATACCACTGAGAATGAGGCCTAAAGGATCACACACTAAGTATATCATGAATCTCAGTAAAATTATATATGGATTTAACATATTGGATGAAAATTATTCATTTTACATTGTTTAATAATTATTCATGATTGGTTGACCACATATATTTAGTCATAATCCATTAAAGATAATATTTGTGAGTTGAATATTTTATAAATATGTCTTCATCATTTTTTTTATTATAATATATGTTGTATAATTGAATAATGTAGTGGTAAATATTTAATTAAACAAATACTCATTATTCAATTCTTGATAAATATTAAAGAGGATTGGTAGACCATGATTAATAGTACTTCTATAAAATTCATATTAAATATTATTTAAATAAATATTCATTTATTAATTCAAGTAAATAATTTTTACATATCATTAATTTTGTCACATTTCAAGTAAATTATATTATTATTATTGATATTTAGACATTGGTTCCACTAGGGATTAAGAGAATCGTAATGGCATATAAGAAAATATTATTTACTAACCCTTTCACTATTTAAACCCAATTATGAAATTTTATGAACACTGAAACACATTTAAAATATTCTACACAATGAATTATATAAGGGATTCTATCAAATCCATATAGATAATTTTTTCTATAATTCTCTCAATAACATAGATGAATTCTCCTCCTCTTTAAGAATGATTGATTCTCGCCTTGAAAGATTCATTTATAATCAAAAGCGATCACCAAAAGTCTACACTTGCACCCAAAGGATTCCGAATTTATTGTTGGGGGTTTTTAATCATGTGTGGATCACCACTAAAGTAAATATGTCCTTCATTCCAATTATTAATCAATATTATGGTGTGATGTCTTCATCATATTCGACAACAAAGAAAGAAATTTAGTGCATGATATTTCTTTATTCAAAACAAATTAATCATAAATTAAATGTAAAAATATTCTCCCTTATTAGTTCTAAGTTTATATCAATTAATCTATAATCTAATTTCATTTTTCATCATGTTATTTTTCTTGTACATCAAAAATTTATCACTGAGTATGTCAAAAATCATAGTTAGAAACTACACAATAAGTACTTCTATTATGCATGATACCTTCAAGTGTTATCAAAGGGGTCACATCATAATTTGTAATTATTTACTATTTTTAACTTGTTATGCATAATTTTTTTTGTTTCTTTCTGTAGGTTAATTCAGTATTTAATATGTAATTTAATTAACATGTTTTAATTATATTAATATTATTTATTCAGGTTTCATATATTCATACAAAAGTTAATAATAGATAAATAATAATCAAAGATTACATTGGGAGGTTCTCAAATTCTGGATGGTAAACACATATATCGAAAAAGAGACCAAAAGTGCATATTGTGTATTGAGTTTAATTACACCTAGATGTGTCATAAAATATATGGAATTACAAATAGTAAATAACACATGGTGAATTTAATGCACACCACATTGTGATCGAGGCAACTTTTTCACATGGTTGTTCAGACCACATGATTTGTAGTTGCTATACACTCTGTGTATTTTATGTGGTTTACTAAGGAAATTCACCCAAGCTGTATTTCTAAATATATGTCATACACCATGTGATTCTAATTGGATGTAACATTACTCAGACACATTGAATTTGGATGGAATATAAAATGTGTGTATCATTAATCTCTTCACCTAAACAACACACCAAGTTTTAAGGTATATTACGAAGACACATGAAAAGTGGAAACCATGACTTATGACTCATTAGTCCCCACCATCTATGTCATCCAACATACATGTTGAGTCCCAAATAATTTATCTTGGATACATGATAATAAAAAACATAGTTTGAAGCTTATTAGTACTTGTATTGTAATCACCTAGTAATGAGTGAAATTAATTTACATAAATAATAATTATATGAATAATTAAAAACATAATTACATTTTTTTCATCCATTATAATGACTATGTAATAAGGCTTTCAGAATTAGTAAATTCTCAAATAATTCCTTGTAATTATCTATAATTTTTTTTCGAACCATATTATTTTCTATGATTCATCATTAGGAGTTTTTCTCTAAAATTATTCATATGTTCATTGATATAATATAATTATGTAATTAATTAAGAAATTAGTTAATTTGAACATATTTTTTGTAATAATAAAGAACAAAATGATGTTAAATATAGCTATTGTACTTTTACTGTATTTTTTTGATCAATGTGGATGGAAATGATCATAGACCAAACTATGTTTATTATTGGTTAATTTAATTTATTATTACTACATCTATTTAAAATAATTTGTTAAATTAAATAATATTTTTCAAGTAATTCGACCCCTCCCATTATGTAAATTCATGTGTTCTTATGGTTTATTTTAGGTATGCCCCTTAACCAATCCTTTAGTTCCCCTAACTTATTCTTGAGTAAAATTATATAATAGATGATTCTCATGTGTGAGTGGTGGTGGTTTATGTTTGAATCCAAGGTGAAACTAATCCATGACGTATATAGAAGCGTAGGAAGAATTATATAACTCAAAACAAGAATGGTTCCCTAAGTTAATTTCATATGGACCGGTGTTGGTTTTCCATCCTCTAGATAAACCAACAATAAGAAAAGATCACGGTGAATATTCATTATTTATTTTATTTTTATCAGTTAAATGGTTAATTATTTAATTATTATTAATCATAAAATAAATTAATTAATAAGTGTGAAATATGGAATTAAAATAAATTTAAGTTATGTGTAAAATTTATCTATACATGGTTAATCACTTAAGTAAATTATAATTAATATTAACAATATTGAAATAAGATAAAATGGGCATTTTACACATAATGATACAAAATATATCAAATAAAATATTAAGATGGAAAATAATTTCATTACTTGATTAAGTTTATAACCATAGAATTATGTGTTTTCATGGCCAAATTCAGGTCACTAAATTTTATTTGGGGATTCTTATGAGGTAACTAGGCCAACCTAACAAAATTAGTATATGGAATAATGGTCAAGGTTTCTCAAATACTATTTTAGGGGCTAGTTATGGGGAAATACAAGTCTAGAATTTTGGGATTGGGGACTCCACTAAATGGATATAATAGATGAAACTAATGTTGCTAATAAGTTACAACTACCAAAACATCTTCGACAAATTTTCATTGTAGAAGTCATGGTTTTGAGAATTAATAGAGGAATTCTGGCCACTATAATATATAATTGATGGGATATTCTGAAACTAATAGTGTATAAAATTGAATTTAAATAAATATTGGGAGATTAATAAATTAAATTAAATTTATAATCTTTCTCATAGAGATAAACTACTAAAAAATATCTTGTATTTATTATAGAAATGGAACCCCATATGAATTTGATAATATAACTATTTTATATATTAGTGGATGTAATCCTTATTACGAACTCAAATTTATAAGAATCACATAAGATCATATCTTATATACTACATCATGAATAGAAATTATTTTTGCTGGAAACCTGTATTTATATAGTACTTGGTAATGAGGTAATTGAGAGGAACGCTCTATTTATATGAAACATTTGGATAATTCCACATATATCTAATGTTTCATGATATCTTTTTTTTATAGTGATCTTCTACCAAATATTGAAATTCATTTTCAAGAATTATATAACCAGTGAACCCAAATTTCGAATTCAAAAATATCAATAATTTCCAAGAATTATGAAAAGTCTAGAAACGAGTCACCTTGAGTCATTCCGCATGACAGTTCCACTTATATCTCCACATCACCATAACAGGAACCCACCGACCATTGTACCATAGATCACCAATGATAACTGCTAGCCAAATTCTAATCTCTCCACCATTAAAACACCATTGATGTTGCACATCAGAGAAGAACACCACAGAACATCAGAACACTGAACCTATAACGATGAAAATTCCATCCCCACGCTACTCATAGCTATTGAACCAATCATCACTGATATTAGAGATCACCCCACCAAATCTAACTTTAACTAAATTATGTAAGGTTTCATCAAATTTGAAACACTAACAAGAAGAAACACATTGGAAATCAAACACCCAACACTGTCAGAAATCACCAATGTGGGCTGGTAGGTTGAGCCACCTGGACCACCACCGTCCACTCGAACAACACATCCCAAATCCACATAGAGAACCAACACACCATAACACACTTCCAGGTAATGAAGAAACATAGGATCTCGATTAGAGTGGGACTGGACAAGGTCTTCAGCATCAAACCTTGACCATGCCAGATCCATCAACCCAAACATTTGGCACACTTCAGTCACATCTTCAGCAGAAGGAGAGCACCATAACCAGACAATGTTTTGTTGAAAAATGAGAACAATGACACACTAACATAACATGTTTCACTTGAAAATAACACTATAATAATGAGAGTACAGACTATAAATACAAAAGTGATCATCAGAGTTGGAACAGTGAAACACTACAAGTGAAAAATCCTAACACGACAAAAATAAAAAAACTCAAAACCAGAAAGACCGAATCCCCAGACCAATGCTCCACTGGCACTGTCCCAATCCATCATCAAGACCATACCACATGTCCTATATGAAGTCTTGCATGATGGGGAATTTGAAAAGAGCAGCGTAGGAGGGATAATGAATCATTGGTCCCGGAACACCAAGAAAGCAGATGCAACAAAATCAACCCTAAAAGTTGAAAGGATAAACATAGAAAAATAAGAGTATGAGAGCCTAGAAAATATGAAGAATGAGTGGTACCATTATAAAATTGTACATACATATGAGTAATCACATCATGAAGGACTTAATATTTTATTAACCTTGTTAAACTAGATATATACTTGAATATCAAATTATAATTGAAAACACAGAATAAAAAATAGCATTTACTTCAATTACGTCAGTATTTCTTATATCAAAACCCTATATATCAATAATAATACAAATATTAGAATCTTGGGGAAGAAAACATGAGAAATAGGTGAGCTCAAATTCTTTATTTGGATATTAATATGGAAAAATGTAAATAAGGAATTAATAATATTGCAGTAAAATTTGTTGTTTAAATAAAGACATATAATTAATCAAATTAGGAAACAATTTATCCGTGGATATTATATGAAATAAAATAATTAAATGAACATTAATAAATTGTTTTATAAATATGGAATTAATAATTCTAAACATCTAATACTTACTGTCGAGGCCATGTTATTAGATATTTATACCATCTTGACCATATTCCAAGAAATCTTACGTAAAAGAGAAAGGCTTCATCCAATTACCCAAGATAGTTTGCCTCATGAGATCTAATGATTCAATAAGGGGATGTTTAATTTTAGTCACACCAATAACCAAATAATTCTAATTCATTCATCATATGAATAATCAATATAACTTAATCAACATGTCTTAAAACCAATAATACCATGTATTGAAAGAACTAACATATAAAATATCAATACATTACGTATTTAAACTAATCATAAACCATCCAAATAAATTTTAAAGATGGTATGAAAACAATATATCCCATGTGAATCATAAATACAGTATAGGATTTATGTCTTTTATGAATAATAATACCATAAAAATATCCCTTAAATGCTAATTTGGGAAGAAATATTTTTGACTTTTCATATTTACTTTTAAAAACAAAATATATATACATAATTTTAGGAAATACATTTTATTAGATAATATACATATAAAATATTAAACGTATATACAAATATATTATTGTTTATGATGGTGTGTAATTGGATACATATTTTATACGTTAATAAAACATTTTATACACATTGTTGTAAAAAAGGATAAATAATACCTCATTTGGGAAATTAATAGAACATTCCTTTCAAAATATTTTGTAAAAATTTAATCATGGATAAAAATTAAATGGATAAAAAATGTTATATTAAAAAAAAAATTTAAATTTACCTTGAAAATGTGGATGTGGATGAAAAATTAATTTTGACCAAATAGATATATAAATTTATCTTTTCAAAAAATATTTTCTCAATCATTTAAAGTGCCAATGATATAAAAAAATTATAATTACCTGAAAAGTTTAATAATACATTGAGAGAATTAAAATAAAATGGTTTCAACATATATAGTTCATATAATTATCTTAATAGAAAATTAAATTTAAACAATCCCTAATAATAAGAAGATTTGGAAATAAACCCTTACCTCTAGTATGATTTTCGTAATATGTGTTCAAACCTCATAAATAAAAAATATAGATTTATTATGAATATATTGTTGAACTATAATCATATATATCATATAATATATGATTTACTAATTACAACTTATCACTAATTTCATAATAATTAATTTTTAAAATTAATATTTTTAGTGAGAACTGCTTCATTTTTCATGTATTCTCTTGTTTAGTAGTTTTGGTCCTTTTATTTTGATCCCAGATCCATCATCTCAAAACATTTACCCAATATATAAATATAATATATATTTATTATATATATTTAGTTTGATCCATAAAAAATAGAGATAGAAAAAAAATAATTATAGTGGTCATTGAGACGCTAGGTCGTATGTATACATAAATTTTGTTACCATTTTATTGGTAATGAATGGAATAAAAAAAGATAAATAATATTTCACCTTTATAGAATAATTATTATATAATATATATCATATATATTTAACAAATATATTATTATTATCATACACATAAAATTGAAATTAAAAACGTTCACCTCGCATAGTGGAGGTGGTAGTCCACATATACACATGAGTGATGTTATCATTTTTCAATAGATTTTAAGTAAATTGCTTCTTCCCAGATGGGGATCTCTCCAAAGTGACCTCTTTATGTGGAGGGGGTCCATTATTTTTAGGGTTTGAAAATTCCACACATGGTTATTCTCTTTAAAAAAACTGTGTTAAATACATCATTATATCTGTCTGTGAATGGTGGTGTTGGAAAACGAATTACATCGGTTTGTGTGGTGGTAGTCCACCATACACTTGATCGACAGTTCCATTTCCCATTTTATAGAAGTTTATAGGGGTATAAGATATTATATAATCAAAATAAAAAATCAATATAGATATTTTTGTTCCTATTTCAGAATATTTTTGGAGGATTTGAAGGAGGTTTAAGAAGAAATAAAATAAAAATGGGGGGTAAAGGATGCTACATCTTCATTGGACTACCTATTTTGGTTTTCAATAAAATCGTTATAGGTATGATTAAAAAAATCACTGCTAAGATGTGGGTAAGGAGTTAAAAATGTAATTTTGATTGGTGTTTTCTGAACCAATAGGTTCAAGAGGTGTGGACAAGATAAGAGAGTTGTGGCCTTTTATAATGGGTGGAGAAGAAACACTAGTAATTTTTGAAAATAATAAATTATACACTTATTTTCCACAAAAAAAGGATAAAAAAGGTTCATTCTCAATCCATGTAAGATATCAGGTTGATATAAGGTCATTAAATATAATCTAGACATGATTCTATGTCATTTTAACCCTTATGCTTTTTATTTTAACTCCTTCATATAACTATTTTAACCATAACCATGGTTATTAATTTTAACTATTTTTACTAATATTTATGGCCAGAAATTAACTTAAAGATACTAAATAATATAAATTATTATAATTTATTATGTGGAATCAATTTTAAAAAATTAAACCCTTATTTTGGTAGAATTTAATTTCAAAAAAAACATACAGTGGAGATGAAAAAATAGTTTTCCAAAGAAAACGTTTTCATAAGTATAAATGTTTTTTGAATATAATTGCACATAAAAATTATTATAATATCCTAAATTGGATTATTTATAATATAATTTAAATAATTTTTTTTAAACCCATTTTAAAATATAATTTCAATTTTTCAATATTTTTAATGATGATGTGGTTTTCAATAAAAATCATTATTTTTCACTATTTACTGAAAATTTAATCATATCTTATAATTATAAAAAAAATTCTATTATAATTTTGATATGATTATTTAAAAATTTATTTTCATTTTATCAATTAATTTTTATAAATGTGGTGGAAATTTATTATATTATTTTCTCAAAAAAAGGAAATAAAACTGAGTTTGTGGAAAAATATATTTTTGAAGAATATAAGGACTTTACTTGAAAATAAAAAATTAATTTATTTAAGTACATTATTAATATATTTAAAATATTTTTATTCATATTAATAATGTAAATTTTAATGGATGGGTTATAATTTTTAATTTTTAATAATATTATTTATATCATGGTATGCTTAAACTCGGGTTTGTTTGCATTGAAAGCTATTGAAGAGATTAAACTTATTTGAATAAAATCATAAAATACCAGGGTCATACATTTTACCCCATTAAAAAGAATTTATCCCTCTAAATTTTTTCACTTTGAAACAAATATTTGATGATAATTTTTCTATATCATATCCTCAATTTCAATATTATGTTCCTAAAATTCATGGTTTTTCTAGAAAACACAGACCTGGTGAATGTTCTGGTTTCATATAATTTCCTCACCAAGATCATCAATTTAGACCAATTTATTTTCATAGTAATAATCATGATCCCATGTTATGGCCCTTGATTTTATTATATTTTAAGGATCAAGTGTGTACTTATTTAGTATTGATACATGGAACACATCAGGATCTTGACATAGGTTTAGTGGAATCACAAAACAACATGATTCCATCATGACTCAATAATTTATTTTAAAGGGGTAAATATACCTTGGGATTGACTCACATTTCTTACCAAATATCATCAAATTATTACATGGATAAAATCAGAGAAAAACCATCTCACCAACTATGAATTCCATATCTAGTAGATAATAATAATTTTAACTCTTCTATCATCATTGATATGCCTTGATATGTTGTTAAATGACTCTTACTTTTTCAACTATTTCTTTAGCTGGATTATGTCCCAATACCTTTCTTTCTCCAAATTCATCCTAGAATATTGAATTTCTATACTTATATATATAGGTATTCAAATATATCTATCAAAATTATAATGTTAAATTTATTTTTGTGAGAAAACACAATTAGAGGAAAGAGTTGATCCCATCTATCTTTGAAATCCATAGAACAAGATATTAGTATATACTATAGGGTTTAAATTGAACTTTTAGACTAACCACCTATCAAGGATGATATCTAGAATTGAAACTAAACATTGTATCAAGACATTATGGAATACTTCACTAAAACATCTTGGTAGACCTCGTATCCCAATCAAATCCAATAAAATTTGGTATTCCATGCAACCTTACCTCTTTATTAATGAATATTCAAGAAATATGATTAAGATATAATTTTCCTCAAATGTTAACTTGGTGTGCTATAATTATATAGAAATCATCTATAACCCATATATAATTATTATCTTTTGATGTTTTGATGAGTTTTTGGAAAAAATACATGGTGATGGTTTCCCATTTTCATTCTAGTATGTATAATGATTGTAATATCCCCTTATAATTTTTCCCTCATCCTTAAATATATGGCATAACAAGAACCAAGATACAAACTCTATGATATCACTTTTCTTTCTATCCCACCATAAGTACTATTTCAAATCTCTATATATCTTCATACTTCTAGGATTAACAAGGACTAATGAATTATGGGCCTTATCAAATAGCTCCATCTTCAAATATGGTATGAATGGAACACATAAATATCCCTAAACCTTATCATTCCATCAAAATCAAAGTTAAACTCATAAACATTCTTATCTTTATTATGACACTACATATATTCTATTTGTGCCTCATTAATCCTCAGGTGGATTTATGGTTTAGCTTTTATTTGAAAAATATATGGTTCATTCCATTCCTTTATGATTTCTAGATCCATCCTTTGAAAATCAAAAAAATTTGGATCTTTTATGTTCATAATCAATGATAAGATATTAAGTTATTTTTGAATTAGTTAATTATTCACCTAGTTATTCTTAATAAGGTGTTAATTTATTGATCATTTGTAATCTATAATTATCTCCAACTATATTATCTAGAACATGTTTAACTCTTTTTCAGTGAATATATAATTTTAACTTTTTAATCAGTCTATATATCACATATTTCTCCATAAACAAATTTCTCCATATATTTAATATAAATATTCTAGAAACTAAATCCAAATAATTGGTTTGGTAATTTTTCTCATGAACTTTCATTTAGTGTGAGGTATAAACTATCACCATATCATTATATATGAGGATGCATTGCAATACCTACTTTGATAAATCACTATAGATTAAAAATCTTCCCCAATATAAGACAATGTAAGAAAAGTTAAATTGACTAATACTCCCTTCAATACCTTGAAATTTTAATCTAATAAATATTTCCAAAGTAACCTGTATCCTTTTCATGTTAAATTAATGATTTCATTAAAAATCCTTGATAAATTATCCAAAAATATTTAATAATATCCATCCAAACCCTTAAAACTATAGATCTTAGTAAATATGGATGGTCATGTCATTTTCCCAATTAATTCTATCATTTAAGGTTATAATAGTATACCATAACTTGAGATTATATAACCCAAGAATGAAAATTGTTTCGGGTAAAATTCACACTTAGTAAATTTTTCATTCAAATTTTCCTTCCTCAGGGTCTTAAGTACAATTCTTAGATAATCTTCACGATATTCATTATTCTTTTAACATATAATAATCTCATCTATAATCACTATGAAAAATGGATCAAGGTAATCTATAAACACTATATTTATTAAATCCATGAAGATAGATGTGGTATTTATAATACCAAATGGAATCACCATAAATTCATAGTGTCCATAACATCTATTGAAGTATTTGTAGTGTATGTATTTATTTTTTTAATTTAAATTAATCATACAAAATATGAACATAAATTTTGGAAAACCACTAAGATATTTATAATTGATCAAAAAAATTATCAATAAGTGGTCAATGGTACTTTTTCTTGATATTTATCTTGTTATGTTAATGATAATTAGTGAAAAGTCACATTGATCATTCTTTCTTCTTAACAAAAAGAACTATTTCAACCATTGGTGACTCACTTGTCCAAATTAATACATTATGATTATTATACTAGAGATTCTTCTTCAATTATTGAAAATCAATCTGGTTAATTCTATATGGGGTCTTTGAAAAAGGTGTTTCACTCGGTATGAGTACTGTTAAAAACTCAAAATCACAATTCATAAGAATACTAGGAAAATACTCCATAACGACTTCTAAAAATTACCAAAAATAGAAATATATTAGATTTTATGTTTTCCCCAAACCTATGAGATAAATTTACCTTTTTAATATGAATAAATACCCATATAGTGGACATTATATCCATTATAGGTTTATATTTATTATCACACTGAAATAAAATTAGAGATTGATTCAAAAAATCAAACCTGAATTCCCTTATATAGTAATTTATGTGTAATTTATATTAACAAAGAAAATTCATTCCTAGGATAACATAAATCCATACCCAAGGGGGAGTAACAAGATTTTTAGGAGGTACCTTCCGAAAAAAGTCAATTGGATAAGAATCATAAACTTTCTATGTGATCAACATAACATTATGGGTTTTCACTACTAACTCAACTACTAATATTTTAGTTGGGGGTATAATAACCTTATAAACATATTCAAATATAAAATTGTCATTATAAATATATTACAATAATAAATTTTAAATGTTATAGTGGACAATATGTGTACCTTTCATTAAATCATTTGGAACTTCAATGTTGGATGTAGTAATATCAATTAGTTAACCTTCTCCCCTTGGATCCTTTTTTGTAAGTTCTATTGACATTTGGAAAATTGTTTGGAATATTTATCCATCTCTATAGAGTTAAATATCTACAATTTAAGTGATTCTCCCTTACCCTTTCATTCATGATCATCATGGCATTTTTCTCCACACATGAAGAAAAAAACATTAAATTTTAGTCATTGACATTGTTGTTTCTTTCTATGTGTATCACATGTTGGGTGAATCCCATTTTACTTATTCACCTTATCTGTTTTCTTCTCTAATTTTCTCTTCTTACCATTATTTTCTTCAAACCCATAAGGCTTAGATAACTATTTCTCTTCCTTGATATCACATGATACAAAATCATCATATAATGTGACTATTTCGGAGACTAGTTCCCTTTAAATGATTGGCTTATACACAAAAAATAAATGGTTATTATTTCTCTTTGGATTCTGTGTGTATTATTCATCATTCTTATCTAAATTTATAATTTTATCTTCATACATATAAATATTTCTCTCTTCATTTAATCCTATACTAAATAATGTTTTCTCTATATCTTCTCTTTGATTATAAGAAATATATTTTCCCCGAAAGGTTTCTAAAAATCCTTATATTCTATGTTTTCTTTTGAATCCTCATCCATAGTTTTTTGAATAAATTTTCACCATTTATATTCATCCATATATGGGTGATAAAATACCATAGAAACCATCAATTTTTCATTACTTCTTAGAGAGATAAATATCTTCTCTAAAGAACTTATCCATTTTGTAGCTATAAATGGATTTTTAGTCCCCTTTAATGTTGGAGGCTGTTGATGAATAAAAAATTATTACATTGTTTCACTACATTGTGGATTAGTAGTAAGATCCATACATGCATGGATATTAGACATAAAATAATTCATATAACCCAATATGGTTATAATTTGATCAGTTCCAAGTGCAACACTAGCTACACCTTCATTATTATACCAAAAAAGGCCATCCTTACATGTATTATGTCCATTGATATGGTTATCATTACTTTGCCTTGGTTCTATTTCTAAAAAATAGAAAAAACTATATTATATTATAACATTTTGAAACATAATATATAACCACAAAACTAAAAAAACACTTAACATAAATCAAACATTTTATGCATAACTAATCAAAGAATCATAAACATGGTTTTTTTGGTAATGTTTTTAAATAATAGAAATTTTTTCAATAATATTATTATTATTGGTAAAGAAAATGTGAATTAACCCTATTATACCCCCTATGAGTGTCAAACAAGGTGTACAATAAGGCTTGTTATCATGCACAAGGTGATGATTGAGTTAAATATCAATGCACAATCTTCAGATTTATTACCCCAAGGTACTACTATAATAAATATATATCAACTTGTTATATGAAGACATGGATTTATTTCTAATTAATCTATATAATCCTTAACATACCCAACACATTGTTTTATTTTCCTACACTTAGACTTATCCTCAAATTCAATAATATGGCTATATTCCCTAATATATGGTTTACTAAATCTAGTTCCCAAAGTTTATACTAAACTATATTTCATAAAAACTATAAAAAACCCGACCCTAGTAGTCTAGATTCATTGGTGAATTTATTACACTAGCACTACATAAAAAGAATCACAACCCGAAGGACTGATTAATTTATTAGTCTTGGGAAAGTAGACACATACTTGATTCCAAAATTACAATTGAAAACATAAAATAAAACACATTATTTTATTCATGTGAATCATTATTTCTTATAGACTAACCCTTAATATCCATCATATTACACATATTGGTTTTATGGGGAAAGAAACATAATAAAGGAGTGATCTCAAATACTTAGTAAGGGTATGGGTATAGTGGGTAAAAATTAAGGAATGAAATATATATAAAATATAAATTATGTTAAAATAATTCAATGTAATTAAATAAATGAACTAGAAACTTGTACATTGATATAATAAAAAAAATAATCTCATGTACATAAATAACTAACTTCCAGATAATGGAATGTATATTGTAAAACATATTAAAATTACCATTTATTACTTATTATAAGACATCTATACCGTCAATTCCATCTGCCAATACATATTACACTAATTTATAAGGCCTCAGAAAAATTGTCAAGCTAATTTCTCTCATCATACCAACCAATACATCAAGGGGCTAAGTAATTTCATGCCCCAAATTTTATATATTAAATCCATTTCATTAATTATTCAAATAATTGATATAAATTATTAATAATTCCTTAAAAAACAATAACTTCTATATTAGAAGATCTATTATACAAAAGGACAATATTTTCCCCCAGGGAAACCGACTAAAAAATACAAATAAAGAATAAGGATGTTATCAGTACACCATATCCCTAATGGATTATAATTATAATAAACGTTTTATGTCATTGATGAATAGAGAATCCAAAAAATATACTTAAATACATTCTTTATGAAAATAAACTTTTCACTTTTGAAAATTTATTTTAAAAACTAAAAATTTATAGAATATTATTGAATACATTTTATTTGAAAATAACCCTAAAAAATTAAATTATGATAAAAATTAATGATTTTTCATGATGGTGTGTAATTCCATACATTTTTTATAAGTTAAAAAACTTTCCTTTATCACAGTTTTAAAAAGGATAAAATGTGCCTCATTCGGACAAGAATATTTCTTTTAAACCGTTTGGAAAAAATTAAAACATAGGTAAAAATTTTCTTAATAAACTATTTTCAGAATATAAAAAACATTATTGAAAACATTTCTATAAAACATGGATGTGGAAAAAAAGGATTTTCGACTGAAGAAAAATATAAAGTCATATTTTCTTAAAATTCTTTTCTCAATATCATTAAGTGAAAATGAGAGGAAAATAGTATTAATAAAAAAAATATAGATTAACTATAGGAGAATAAATAAAAATAGTTTCAAGATAGTGATATCAAATAATTCACTAAAATGAGACTTAAATATAAATAATCATAAATAGTAAGGATATTATAAAATAAACCCTTTTCTAATGATCAATATCCTTCATTCATGTTCAAAACTCATGTATAATAAATATAAATTTACTATTCATATTTTATATAACAATAATAATATATATCATATAATATATTATTTAACTATATCCTTTAATCAACATTTTATTATTAATTCTTTATTAAAATAACTCCTTTGGGTGATAATTAATTTATTTTCCATGAATGTTATCATTTATTAGTTTTGGTCGTTGTATTTTGATCATTATTTCTCCATCTACATAAAGTAGAACATTATTTTAATATCTTCTATATTCATTATTTATTTATTTATTTATTTTAATCCATAAAATTTAACAATAGAAAAATAAATTAACCAGTTCATGGAGATGGTACGTTGCATGTACGAATAAACTTTGTTTCCTCATTTTTAAAATATCAAATGAAATAAAGTTAAATAAAATTTTTCATCTTAAAATTAATTATAATATCATATATATCATATATATTTACTAAATATATCCTTATTACCATCTGTTACAAAATAAAATGAAAAAAATTTCGCATCACTTCATGGAGGTGGTAGTTCACACGTATACATGGGCGATGTTATTTTTTTTAACAGATTGGAATATAAGATGGTATATATAATATTATAATTATATAAGTATTATAATGTAATTAATATCATATAAATAGGTTAAATTTATCAATTTATTCATTTGTAAAATTTGGTGATTGAAAATGATTTACATTGGTTCGTAAGGTGGTAGTATGTCGTATACACAATCCACATTTGGGTATCCATTTGATGGAAGTGGAGATGGATATAGGTTATGATATTAAAATAATAAAGTATCATTATTTATAGGATAACTATTTTAATATTTCATCATATTTGGGCAAAATTATAAGGAGTTAGAAGAAGAAATAAGATAAAAATGATTATTAAAGAATGATAACTCTTCTTTAGAAAACCTATTTAGGTTACCACCAAAATCCTTATTATCGGGGTTTACTAATAAAAAAGGACTATAAGACATGGGGGATTAAATAGGGATTTTTGGAATGTATTTTCTTAACCAAAAGTTTCTTTATTTTTGGACAAGAGAAAATATTCAGTTGCATATTATAAGAGGGGGAGAAGATAGGGTTGAAATTTTTTAAAATAATGAATTATACACACATTTTTACACACCAAAAGGATCCAAAAAAACTAATATCAATCCATTGAAGATGAAAGGTCATAATACATTCATAAAATATAAATTAGAAATGTTTCATGTACATTTTAACCCTTATCATTTTTATCCAACCCCTGATAAACTAATTTTAACCTTAACAGTTGTAACTAATTTTAATCATTTTTACAACTAATTATGACAAAAAATAAAATTGTACATATTAAATAAAATTAATTATTTTCATTCAAAATATGGAATCAGTTTTAAAAAATTAAAGTCATTTAATTTGAATAATTTAATTTTAAATTTAACCTAATGACATGATGGGGAAATGGTTTTCAAAGAAAATGTTTCCATATGTATATAATTCATTAAAGGTTATCATAAAATTGATTTAAATTACCTAAATTTTATTAATGATAATATAATATAAAAATTTTACTTTTAAACACTTTTTAAAATGTAATTTTACTTTGTAAATAATTTATAAAAATAGAACATTTTCAATAGAAATGAAAAAAAATTCACTACTCATTGAAATTTTAATATATTTAGAAAACTATAAAAATTAATTCTAAGATAATTTTGAAATTGTGATTTTAAAAATTATGTTAATTTGGACAAACACTTTTTATTAAAGTGTCAGAAATTAATTATATGTTTTCACACAAAAATTCAATTAAAAACATATTTGAGGAAAAATGTATTTCCAAATCATATAAAACCTTCACTCAAAGTTATATTTACTTTATCTGAAAAATATATATATAAGATTAAATTATGGTTATTTCTATTCCTAAAAAATTAATGGTTAGGTTGTAAAGAACATGTTTAAATAATATTATTTATATTATGGTTTGTTTAAACTCAAGTTTTTGTGGATCGAATGCTATCCAAAACATTAAATTTATTTGAAGAAAATATATTTCAGAAAATATTTGGATATTAAATTCAGTACTAGATGGTAAAAATATAGTCAAGTTGATCAGGTACATTAACCACTTGAACATATTTGGTTTTAACATCCCTCACTAGCTAAAAACAGATCTCATTATATTCTCATTGACTAAAGGCTTCTCTAATTTTACTATGAATCATAATATAACTAGTAGTGAGATAACATTTTCAGATAAATGTACCTTAATGTATTAATATTACAATGAAATTAGGCATGGAAAAAATATGGTCATTATGGTGAATAAAATGATTAATGGCGCAACATGCTACGAGAATCACTCCAATTCTAAGGCTTTTAAGAACCTACTTTCTAATAAAATAAGGATCCATAGGAACACAAAGGAGAATTAATTTATATGTTTTTCATGTGGAAATAAAGAACACTATAATAAGAACAATATTCAATTAAATAAGAAAGGTAATGTTTTGGGTTCCTTAATTAATGAGTTTATTCATTATATATCTAAAAATTGGTTATTAGATACAACTTTTGGCACTCACATTGGTATCCAAATGTTGAACCAGGTAGATTTACAAATATTACTAAAGGATGGATGGATTTACAGTCTACCAATGGAGTTGTCATATATTCTTTCTCAATTGCAGTTTACCATGTCACATTACTAACATTAATTATTTTTGTTTTAATTTTTTTTATTTTGTTTCAAGTTTTACCAAGAACATAATCCTTGTTTAATTACGAATCTTGATTAGGTTTATTTTCAATTTTGGAAATAAATAACAATAATTTCATAATAAATTCCTTTTTCATGGTATGTAACAAATAAATTATGGTATTTAAACAGTGAATTAAAAAATTAGTGTATTGATAATAGTTAATGATTCAAATTTTAAAAATCTATTCCCCACCTAATTATGTCATCACCATCTAATTAATGTAAACACGAAACATTTTAAAATTTTATATAAATATGTTTACATAGACTCTTTTGATCTAAAACCAATTTGCAGATGTCATGGATTTTTTTAATAAAAAATAACAAAACAACCATTCAGAGGTAAGGGTTAAAGGGCTACATAGATTATATAATTGGTCCACACTAATGTGTGAGAACTGTTTCAATTTAGAATCTAGAAGTTAATATTCTTAATTCCTTTCATTCAATGAATATTTATATAGATTTGGATATTTATGATTCATGAGGTATATGTCTGAGACATTTGGAAAATTTAATTAATTGAATAATAAAATATAAAATTAACATGGTAACATGGAAAAAAATTTGATTTGATCAAGGTGGTAAATATCTTAACCAATAGTTTATTAACATTCTTCAGAAGTGTGGGATATTATACTAACTCACTCCTCCTTATAAATCATAGTGGAATGGTGTTAGTGAAAGGAATATTCAAACCTTTCTTGAAACATTATAGTCAATTATGATTTATATACATATTCTATTTCCTTCTAAGGATATGAATCCCAAACTATAGCATTCTAATTAAATCGAGTTCCACCAAATGTATAAAATGATTTACCATACCAATTGTGGACTAAGAAGGAACTTTTATTGTCAAACATGAATGCATGGGTATGTGAGGAATTTATTAAGGCCTTAATGGAAAACAAACTAGAACGTTGCGACATAATGTGCGTCTTTATAGGATATCCCATAGAAACTAAAAAATATTACCTATACCACTCTTCAGATAAAAAATTATATTTTCCTAGAGTCCAACCATTATATAGTGGGAACATATCCTAAATAATATACTAGTTAAAAGCTCTATATTGATCAATTTTATGCTCAGTATTCACAATAGTTGGTATAAGAATCGATTTTATAGGTCCCCAGGTAAGAGTATATTTCTGAAAACATAAGTACAAAAAATGAGAACCATAGAAGTTTGAGAACCATAAAGGTGTGGTTTTATAGTCATATAAGATGTTAACCACTATTTATTGATATAAATGGTCCTATTTATTACAAGTTAATATTATGGATACTATAATATTTAATATATAATAATGAAATGAATTCTATGATGGATTCCATTTATGATTACTAAGTCTTGCTTATTGTCAATCTTCCTGTTAAAGTCAATCTCATTGGGTGCAAATCAGTATTCAAGAGAAAAATGTAAATGGAATATATAGAGATCACCTATAAATAATGAATATTGGATAAATTGCTCAAATTGTTTCGTGGAATTGAATATGATGATTCTTATTCTCTAGATTCCATGTTTAAATCCATCAGAATTAATCTTGTTATAGAAGCATTATATAACTATGAGATTTGGAAAAAGGATATCAAAACATTTTTTCTCCATAGGAACCTTCAAGAATATATCTATATGACATAACCTAAAGGGTTTTCGAATTTAGGTTATTTCAATAATATATAAATGTTTTAGGAATCTATTTATGGATTTAAGTAAGTATATGGGTCATGGAACATTAAGTTCGATAAATCCAGAAGATATTTTGGTTTCATGAAGAATAAATGTGATCCATTTATTAAAAATAAATTTAGTGGTAGTTATGTGGTATTCCTCATAGAATATTGTGATGTAATATTACTTATTTTAAATTTCAAACCAATATTTCATAGAGTTAAGGGTTAGTTAAACAAGTGCTTCTCCATGAAGGACTGAGGTAAAGTAGCATATATCCTTGTAATCAAGATCATTTGTGATATATTCAAAAGGTTTCGTGGGTTAAGTCGATGTACATATATTTACCAAATACTAAATAGGTTTATTATGGAAAAAAACAAGATATGATTGGTTCTAATATCTTATAGTATACGTCTTTCTAATAAAATGTGTTCTCATACACAACAGTAAAGAGAGTGGATGAGTTGGATCTTAAATGCTTCTATGACAGGAGCCATCATGTATGTTATATTATTTACTAGTATTGATATAGCCTTTTATTTGATCGTTGAAGGAATATATCAATCTGATCCAATATAATAGAGTTATTCTACAATAAATTTTATCCTTAAGTTTCTATTGTACAATAATGATGTCTTACTGGTATATAGAGGATAATAGGAGCTAATAATCATAGGATCTATTGATTATAGTATCCAAATAGAACATTGTGATATGATAACATATTCGATATATGTATTCGGTTTCAATGGATGATTTGTGAGCTTGGAGAGTTCATAGGTGCCATTTTTTAAAATTTTATAGAATTTTTTGTGTATACGGTAGTTTATGATGTATAGAAATAGGTATTTTGGATTTTTATCTTCATTTAAGATATTTATGTTATTCATAGTATTATAGATACAATCACTTTATATTGTGATAATATTATATTTTTTTCTCTCATAAAGGATCTAATGTGACATCAAGGGATGAGGCACATACTCAAAAATTATCACATCTTGAGGTATTTTACTAATGGTTGATGCTATAGTGAGTATATTTTTAATAGATAAAAACATGTTCAAACCCTAAAATAAAGTCTTATCTAAGTGGAACCATGAATAACATGTGAAAGCGAGTAGATGAAGTTTATTAGTACTTAGATTTAGTGTATGGGAGATTCTGTTGGAGTTGGTTCCCTAGATTTAAATTCAATGTGCATTTTGATTACTTATACTAATGTTTTTGAATAATTTATACTATTTTATCACATAAGGAGTGTTCTTCTGTGTAATATAGTATGTGATAATTTACTAAGAATGTGTGTCAAACTAAAAGGTCATATATGTTTCCCACTATGATGAGAATCTGATTTTTCATGATAGTATACTTAAGTATATGTTCTATTAATGGATGGTATAATTTTATAAGAAAACAATGATAAAATATTTCATTGGTATTGGAATCATTATTCATTGAAAATTACTTTCATGAATTTTATCCCTTGTAATCTCGAGAATAGAGATTATGAGAACTTTACCCTCTAGCAGAAAATCCATATTTATATATTTCAATTGATGTAAAAATCTATAGAACAATTTAGTATTCCTTAGAGTTTAGGATTATTTTTAATAAATATCATGTGACATGCATTTTTTTTGTCATAAACCATGATAACAAATTTTCATAATGAGGTTGGGTATGTTGGGTGTTTCAGGGAGATATGGTTTTAGTTAATAATGTTGGAAATGATTTTTCATTCTATTTATGAGAGAAAATTGATGTGTAAGGTCATTTTATGGGAATATAACTACCTTATTTTGTTTGGAGATGTTGTAGTTTTATCAGAAAGATATGTTTTATGAAATTCAAAGAAAGATACATTAAGAACATAGGGTGGTAACACTATCATACATCCTACTTTATTAGAGATATTTGAATAAATTGATTATACTACACAATGTGCATTCATATGACTTTATATATCATTTAAATATTTACTCATCATTGTGGAACTCTTGTCATAATTCAAGATTACAACATTTGAATTTAAGCAGAATATACTAATGCCATTGAGAAAAAGGCCTAGAGAGTTACAGAGTAAGTATATTCAGAATCTTAATTAAATTTCATATGAATTTAATATTTTTTATTAATATTACTCTAAAATATTGTTCAATATGTACTCATGACTGTTTGATTGCATATATTCACTCACCGATTATTAGAAAGAATTTTTTGAGTTCAATATATGATAAATATTTATTCATTATTTTAGTGAATATAATATTTATTTTTTTGGTGAATAATGCAATGGTATTTTTTTAATTAAAAAAACATTCATTATTGACGGCCTAATAAATATTTAGAAGTATTGGAGGATCTATTTTAATGGTCTCGTTAGAAAAGTAATATTAAATAGATTTTGAATAAATATAAATTTAATTATTCTAGGAAATCATTATTTTTAAACATCAGTTTTTCACATGTCATGTAAATAATAATAATATTATTATTTCTATTTAGAAATTGATATCTATGGGGATTAAAAGAATCATAAGAGCCTATACTCAAACATAATTCAATAAACATATCACCATTTAAAAATGGTAATGATATTTTATAGATCCCAAGAAACATTCTAAAGATGTTCTCAATGAGTTATAAAGAGGATCATATCATGTCTCTAGAGATAACTTTATAAAGAATGCTTTCAAGAAATAAAAAATAATAATCCCCCACCAAGATGATTTGTTCTCACATTGAATGATTCTACTACAATCAACAACAATTGTTGCAAGAATTGTAACTGTACATGATAAAACCTTGAGGATTATATGGTAGAAATATTTGGTTCATAGAAAATTTTTAGACCACCAGTAAAGGTATTATAACCTGGATTTATCTTATTAAACGGATATTAAATGTGGAATCTATATATTATTAAACCAAATAATTAATTTTAAAAAAAATTATTTCATTATACACAAAAAAGTATAAATTATATGTGAACAGATTCTCTATTCTTAGTTATGGGTTTCTATTAATATAATTTATAATTAATCTCATAATTCATGAAATTTTTCATCATGAAGATCTTGGAATTATCTCTGATCATAATAAAAATATCAGTTTTCACCAACTTTACAGGTGAGTTCATTATGCATGTAACCTTCACTCCCATTTGTGTGTATTCCCAAAACACTTTCAAGGAATGGATCCTTGTGATATTCCACTATAACTAGGATAAATTTTTTTAATGAGATATTTTTCATAAGGATAAACTATACAAAATATGTTTGATATATTGAATCTCCCTATTTATGATCCCCACCCATTACATCAGCATATCCTTCTCATCATCAAAGAATATATCATCCAATATACATGAAGGATCCTTACTATCATATAGTGAAACTATTTAGAAACATACCCTAGAGATCCATTCAATATATATAATGATTTAATAAGGCTTTATGAAATACACTATGAGGTCCCATGTAAAATTTTCATTACTGATTTCCATGTAACATTTTTGGATTCTTTGTGATGTAATTTACTATATTGAATCACAGAGTTTGATCCAGAGTGCCACATGACCTCAGGAACATTTAATCATACGTAAAAGGATATAAAATCATAAAGGGTCTATAGTTTAATAATGTGTATATTATACCCCTAATTATAAGGTGAAATAACAAATAAAAAAATATATAACAATACAAAACGAGAGTATGTTGAAGAAATAACCACAAAATCTGTAATGAAAAAATGTAAAATAGTTTACCTAAATGGTCATACTTTAATAAAATGAAATTTATTTACCACTATTATGATCACATATACAAATAATAATAAAATGAATAATTAATCCCTTTGCCTAACTCTACAAAACATCTTACCCTAGTCTCTTGACTCAGAACAAGTAATCCCACTAGTCGGTCAAACCCTGGACACGTCCCAACCAATTGATGTAACAACTATGGTCTTATTTGGTGGCCAAGTGAAATGACCAACCAATAAGGGTGTTATTATAACTCATTAGGGCACCACTAACATGTTTACTTACCCAATCTGTAAAATACAATATAACCACATGTGATTTGATCAGTAGAAAGACAATACATATTCCACAAATAAAAAGTGAGAAATGAACACCCATGTGTCAAGTGGTTGTACGCTTTCCATGATGCTACAAACCATAGATATAACATATTTAGATCTATTCTCTAAATATATTTGTAATGGATCTCATTATTATTATTGATCTAAACATAAGGATGATGGAAATATTAGTCACCATCATCCAAAAATTTGGTTTAGAGTATAACCACAAGGACAACAAGGGAATATATTACTCACCATCCTTGGGGAATAAATTCTTAGGTTGATACATGAGGTCATCATGTCCCACAACTATTTTATCAATTGTATCCTCACAGTCTTCATGAACATTCTCTGTGTCCAGGTCTATCTTCATCACAATTACAAGTTGTTCACACTTCCCCTTTAAGGGGTAGTCATGACATTATGGTCCACTTTTCATTAATACCTGAACAATATCTCCAAACACAATATGAATTATCCCACATTAGGTAAGATAATAAATATATATAAACCATAACATGTAATAATGATTCATAGAATCAATAAGTTAACCCATTTAATCAATAAGTCAAACATGGTTTGTTGGGATATCTTAGAATATTCATGAATTCAATAATCATGTCTGCCTTATATAAATTTATATATGAGAAAATATCCACACATAGTAGGTCATAACACATATAGGCACAAATTAGCACATAAATAATGAGTTTTAACATCCAGGAACATAGACATATATGATTTCATCATTAAACATTGTATCATGGGCTATATATTCACACACATGTGATAAATAAATCAAATATGGTTTCATGGGATATAGGTCTAATATATAATAGCCACACACCCCATTGATTCCATGTAATATAAGTGACTAAATAGTGATCTATACAAATCCATCAATTTCTAGTATCAATCTAGATCACAAGGTTATATCATGTCTCTTTCCACTTTTTCAAATTATATTATTCATGGTTCTATTAATTAAATAAGACTAAAGCATCATTAATTAATTATTCATTACAATTTAGTATTTAATTTTCATTCACATAATTTAGAAAACCTCATACGATATTCTAATAGAATAATAATATAACCATTTGATAGATTATAAAATACCACCAACCTAAAACAGATTCAACTCTTATCAAAGAAAATCCTAGGTAATGTCTCTAAGTCATAGAACTCTATCCAGCCCCCATCGATCGCAATGCGGTTCTATATAATCTCAAGGATTACAAAAAATTAATTCTAACTAATTTATAATTAATTAAATATTATAAAGAAACTCATATTAAAAATGAAAAGGTATACCTATTGAATGACTTATCAAATATCATCCCACAGTTAGAACCATGAGAAACCACCCATAGAGGGATTGTCTCACACATCTGAAATTATTTTGGGAAAATTCCTTATTGTGATGAAATAAAATAAAGTGAAATTTAATATAATTAAATTATAACTTCTTGAGTAAAACAATTTATTGAATTAAGTTATTATAAATGTCATCCAATATAATTTTTCCACTCCCTGTGTACTCACAATACTAACAAAACAAAAATACCTAAAATAATTCAATGAAATGTGGGAAAATTTAACATAATTTGACCATAAATAAATAAGTAACAACAAAGGGTTATACCATCAATGAAACTCCATAAAATGGAATGTGTTAAATACATCATAACATATTTTAGACAAGAATATCCAAATCTCTATAATTCTTAGATAATTCCACTAAGAACCTATGAAATTTTCTTACAATCACCTAATCAATATCATGATAAGAATAAAACATTAATCAAAATGATCAAGGGGAATAGGATTCAAGGATAATTAAGAAATAAAAAAGATTGTAAGGGATATGAATTACCAATAAGATAATCTACACTTAATTTAATAGAGTTCCATTACAACACAAGGAAGATGAAGGTCAATATTGATAAAGAATGAAGGATCTCACTAGGATTTTCAACCATTTAATAGAGATATAGCCCTGGTCAAGGAGGTTTTCATTAACCTATCTAGGACCACCGACATTCAAAAAATATTCCATTAATTCATCATTAGATTGAATTAGTATCCAAAGATCTGGTAATGGCATTCCAGGTCTATGGTTTATCTCTAGGGAATATGGGTAGATCTAGAATAAACCCTAATAATTTTGTTTTTTTCATCACATAAGTTAATTCTAGGTCCTAAACTCGCTTATATCTACTAGAATAAATTTTGGGGGAGAGGAAATTATAATGGAAGGATGGAGGAGTCTTAAGATTAAAGGGGGATTACCGTAGAATGAAAAATGGGTCAAAATGTACTATAAATGGATGTTAAAATGGATTTTAAAATCATTAATTTAACATGCATAGGTTTGGGTGCATGATGTGGAAAAAACTATAACAAACCCAGCTTAATGTACATGGATAATACACATGTTTAGATGAATATCCAATACATTACATAAACATTTTCTTAGGGACTATAATAGATTAGTTCATTTGGAAACATGTAACACATTCTTCTTATTTGGTGAATGATATTCAGTATCTCCCACAAAGATCTTACCCTTCGCTACTCAAACTAAAATCCTTTTTATAAACTAGGGAAAACAAATATATGAAAATTGTGAGCTTAAATACTTGGTAAGGGTAAATAAGGGATATATCAATCATAACATAGACATAAATCATATGTACATAAAAAATCATTTGAAAATCATATCTTATATATCAAAGATCATGATATCATGTCATAGAAGAAATCACATAAGTTCATAAAGAATAAAAGAACATATTATTGGAGATAATAATATAAGAATTGATGTTTTGGAATACACATAATCATAGAAAATCATTTTCAAATTATTCAGGGCCCATTTACATTACCAACATAGTGAACAAAATCTATTACTGAATCAGGTTCACTCCCCATTCAAACCATTTATTTCTAAACCATGTTTACTCCCATTCCATTCCTATATTACTACACTAGTATTACTCCATTTATATTACTATATTACTGAACATAGTTCACTTACCATTCCATTCCTATTTATCTCGTGAGATATAAATATTTACCCAAAGAACTGGAGGGACATATATGTTCCCCCATCATATAATGAACGTCATACATATGTGTTCCATGAGATTATAAATCATTCATCGCATCAGAACCCATAAAAAGATATGGGTTTCCAAAAAATCACTCCATAATAAACATAAATCATTATTATAATTAATAATAGTGGTTTTATTGAAGAATACCCCCAATAAAACATATCAAATATTTTTATCGTATTTCGAAAATAATTTTCAGAGATCACTTGAAAGAAATTCTGGAGGAAAATATCTTTTCTTATTTGAAAACATTTTGAAGTCATAAAATGTAACAAAATTTTAAAAGAAAATATTTTATTTTAAAATAAACTAATAATATTTAATAGAATAATTAAAAACATTAAAGAATAATGATGTAAAAAAATTTAGTTCATGACATATAAGTTAAAAAATTCCTTTTGTAGTTTTTTGGAAGATTCACAAAGTACATCGTTTGGGAAATAATAAAAATATTCATTTAAAACCATGTAGTAAAAGGTAAAAATGATTAAATATGTATTCAAAAGACCATATTATAATAGTAAAAAAATTAAAAAAAATTGAAAACATGGACAAGGAACATAAATATCCCCAAATGGATATATAAAATTAAACAATCCCAAATATTGATGAGATTATGAAATAAATACTCATCGCTTTATATTCAATAAAATAATATTCCCCAATAAAGAAAGAAAATTATTTGTAAATACCATAATATTATCGATAATACTCATAAAATACATTCATCGGTATTATATACACCATATAGAATAAAAAAGTAGTTTATAAGGCATGATTCTCATAGAAATAAAGGCAAGACATAAATCCCTTACCTTAGGACATGAATTCCTTCTCACATGTTAAAAACTCATTTATTATAAATATAAGTTTATTATATATATACCAAAAAATAAAATTCATATATACAGTGCCAAATATAATTTACTTATGACTTTATATTACTCTCTTATTAACAAATCCATGTTAAATTTATGTTTCTGTTAATAAAGGATTTTTTATTTATACATGTGTTAAATTGTTATCCTTGGTCCTATTACATAGATAATTATTTAATCATAGATAGAATGATAAACATGATATATATATATATATTCATTAAATATTTATTCATGGTGATTCATAAAAGTTAGAAGTAGAAATAAAATCATTGTTCATGGAGACGGTAGGTCGTACATTCGTATAAAAGTTTTCTTAATTATCTTATCATATTAAAAGAATAAAATTAATATGATATATTATCATTAAATTATAATTTCAATGATTTCTATACCATATATATTCATAAAATTCATCATTATTATCTTCAATGAGAAATATATATGAAAAAATCACATTGCATCGTGGAGAGGGTAAGCCATATGTATGTATGAGGGATGTTATAATTTCACAAAAGATTAGATGATAAAAAATGGTAGATATGATACTATAATTAAAGTATTATAATTTTATCATAAATATAATAATAACATTTTCCATCATAATTTCCATCATGAAATGTGGTAAAGGAAAAAACGAACAATCATCTTTTCATGGGGATGTAGTCTGCCATACACACAAACGGTTAGTTCATTACCCATTAGATGGATGTGTGTGAAAGTGTAGGTAGAAATATTAATATAAAAGCAAATAATTATATTTATAATACTTATTTTATTATATAAATAGGAAATAAAATATTTAGGTGTATCAAGGAATAAATATAAAATGTTGGTTAATAAACATTGCATCTTATTTGGGTATGTCTTTGATTTACACAAAAGGACTTAGTTGGTTGGATTTATGCCCAAAGTTATTATTCTAAGATTAAGATAAAAAAATTTTGTGGAGTTTTGGATATTTTTTTTCAATATAATTGAATTTATAGGTGTGGATAAAAGAGAAGGATATGTTTCATTTTATAATAGAGGGGTGGGGCACTTTTGGAAACTCTCAAAAATATTAATTTATAGTAAATAAAAACTCAATCCAAATACCACCAAAAGGTCATATATTCTAATAAATTATGATATAAGGCTATAATAACATCAATAAATAAAATTTATATGGTTTTTATGTAATTTTAAAACTTATCTTCTATATTAAACCTTAGTAAACCTATTTTATTGTTAACCATGGTCACAAAGTCTTTAGTACTAAGAGGACGTAATTTTTACATATAAATTTTCAATTAGACAATAAATTTTCATTTAAGGATATTTTTTAATCCATAATATATTATAATGGTCCTATTTTTGGATTTTTATTATTTTTACCTAATTTAATAAAATATTATTTTCATAAAAGATCATTAGTGTATGTTTTGACACTATTCATTATTTGTCTTTTTAAAAATATCATAAGAAGATGATAACTTATAAAAACCCATATTAACTCATCAATAACATGTCTATGTATTCTATAAAATTATTTTATAAAATTAATTATATAAATTTGTATTTATTTTAATGATTTTAATATCATTTATTTCATATTTCTATTAATTAAACAATTACCGCATCATCGTTGTATTGGCCATTAAGGTAATTATTTATTTCCTAAAATTTAAAAATAAATTACCATGATAAAGAAAAAAATTTAATATTTAAAATCACTATTTATTTATAATTTATATTCCATATAACACTATATTAAAAATGATATAGTTATTAAAAACATGAGTATGACATTTTTTCATTTTTCATTAAATAAAATATTATAAATTCCATACTCTCTCCCAAGTGGCATAAAAATGTTATATCTCAAAAAATTTATGGTTTTAGTTGAAAACCACTCATCCAATGAAATTATAACTATTTTTAGGGTAATTTTATAATATTTATAATATTATTTTTTAACCCTAATAATGGGTTTACATTTTACCAAGATAATAAAAAATTACAAAAGTTATTATTCATAATTACCAGAAAAAAATACATAATAGAGACCTATTTATTAAAAATATGTATCCAATTTTTCAAAATTAAAAACATTGTTTTTTTAGTTATTAATTTAAAACTAATCCTGTTAAAGGGGTGAGATAACAGGTTATTAAAGTTAAAACATGGAAAAGAATGAAACTTTTTTATATTTAAATTCAATGTAAAATTGATGATAATGAGCTAAATTGGATTAAATTATTAAAATTAATCTAATCATACATTAAAAAATGTAATAATATAATTTATCAATAAAAATAAATTTGATAAAAAATTGTATCTTTAATTAAATAACAGCAGTTTTTCACAATTCATCAAAACATTAAACTTATCCGAAAAAACAAAAAATCAAAAAAAAAATCCCTATTTAAAATAAAAAGATGATTGTCAATTAAAATTTATAAGTGTAAAAGTAATATTTAAAATGGTTTCTCCCTTAAAATGTAGTAAAATTTCCATTTTGAAAATATATAATTTTTTCTTAAAATTGTATTTATTATTATCTAATGAAAGTAAAATATATCGTATGAATATAAAAGATATTTTATTCAATATATAAAATATTTATTTTGTTATGATCATTCTATAATTTTAATTAATTAAATTTATTATGACAAAATGACTTTGAAATCATATAAAAAATCTCCTTTATATTCAAGTGGTATATATTTTCATTTATAAATAATTTGTTAAAAAACTCATCTTATAAACCTTATATTTTCATATATTAATTTGTGAAATCCATAATCTCAAGTTTAATTTCTAGTTTATTATCTAATTTAAATATTAATAAATTGATGTTTCCTAGAAACCCAATGTTGTGTGTAATGTCAGCTAATTTGGTGTTTCGTGTAACATAAGACATCAAAGAAATAAAAATATTTTAATCAAATATATTTCATAAAAATATCTGGTTGTCACAACCATGAACCAACCATATGAGGAATTATACCTCTCCTAAGAACCCATGTGGTTTGGGAACGTGGTTTTTCTAACAATCATACAGTACTATTGTGGGCCACTAGAGGGTATCATATAGCTTTTCAGACAAGGACACATGGTTTATCAATATTTGTTCCTTTTCCATGTTCCTCTTCTTAGGATACTTATACAAGGAACATTATATCCAATAGGAATCTTTATTATTTCCTGTATCTTCCCTTTAACAATTAATTCTTTAAAAATGCCACAATATTCATCAAAACACCCTCAATTAACCTGAAACTTTTTTCCAAACAATCACAGCTCCAAAAAATATTAAAAAGATAATATCTAATATATTAATTTCTACATATATTTATGCAAGTCCTAATAATATCCCCACTATGGTACTTCTCATCCTTGAGATGTTCTGGTTGCAAGAAAAGCGTTCCACCTCATTTTCCACAATAATTGTGGACAGTATGTTATTTTTGTTCTAACACCGAATGCAGAATCATTACCTCACATCCATGCTTATTCATTAATTATCATCACACTCTTCCATAATGACTCTAAGTATGAACATTATTAGTCAATCCATAAGCACCCTATTATCAAATATTGAGATTGTGATAACCATGACCATTGAAATCAATACATAATGGTGTATTAAATTGATTCTTAATAATGAATGAAGGTTCTACCCATCATAGGAATTATTATATAGATCAATAATTATATGGTCTAATGATATTAATAATGTGGTTTAGTATCATCATGATCAAAAAAATCTAAAACATTATTTAATAGTTAAAACCCAAACCCCATTCCTAGTTCTAAGCTGAACCAATGAGTCTCTACTAACCAAAGAAACCTAAACACACTAACATTTATATAAGGAACCAATAAATATTAATCACGTCTCTTATTCCTAATATGATAATATAAATGCAATTCCAACTCACTACATTCAGATTCATGTGGAAGAAACATTAGGTTCATTTCCTGTAAACTTCAAATAAGGGTTTTTGGCCTCGAAAACCGATACTCCAAGAAGTATAGATCAAGATTCCATAATCCATGGATCCATATTTCAATCAATTGAACATACTTATAAATTTTCAATACAAATTCAAAGTAATCTCTTTATTTGATTAATCAACCACCTGTACTAGCTACAAGGCTCTCATACCAACAAAAATGCACCAATTATCCTACTCCTTTATAGTTCACACCAATTTTTTCTACATATGAATCATGTATCTGGTCTCCATCAAGTACTAAATATAAATAAAACATCTTGTATAATTCATATAAATAGATACAGTTGGTTCTATTACCCTTAATTCCCTAAAAGTCTCTATTATTTTTCAATGGTCAGTCGTATGCAAGACCTTGACCACTCATTCAAGATAGGTCATTTCACAGATGACCAAATTGATTCTCCCAACATAAGATTATCCTTATATTCACCACATCATGCACACATTATTCTACCAGAAACCAAACTATTCCATGACCAAACACAATAAATAAAAATTATCTTCTATTCATACTCTTTTTTAAGAAAAAAGAAATTGCTTCACACATTGAGAGACTAAGAACATAATTCACTACATTCAACAATACATTCATAGTTTGAATAAAATTTTATAGAATCCCAGGCATGGGTGACGATTTCTGATCCAAATGGGCCACATCTCCTCATGTGAGACACAACATTAAACAAGGATGTCTTACCAAAGAAAATTGTTGTATTAACTGCATAACTGTATCATGAACCAATATCGATGTCATCTCCTTCCATAGAGATGTCTATATTCAAAACCACTTCTAGGCTACAAGCCATGTGATATCCACAGCCTATATTCTAACCGATATTTTCAAGGATTAACCTAAACCAGATTTATTTTTGAACTACCATCACCACTTAATTTGTTTTCATCCATATAACATGAAACATTTTCAACAATAAACTCACCGCCATACTGCACCAGTTAATTTGACCACACAAATCCACTCCATGAATTCAAATGTTCCAAGTCCTTTCCTAGAGAGGAGTAAAAGTATCACTCATTACTCAACATAGATTTATCACCCCATGAGTCCCAAAACCCCATGATGGACTCACATTCCTCTTTAGCTATCCACACTCCACATGGAACCATCTCAACAACCTTCATTTTTTTCACTGTTCTTATTCAAAATTATAATACCCTTTCTACCAAGATTCATTACACACCACCCATCACATGGGTTTGAGTTCATTATGATAATAATCCACCCACACTCTAACCCTCCTTGTACACCCCACCTTGGATATTCACTCAGTATCTAATAAGAGTTTCATTATTGAACAAATGATCTAAACAACCCCTAGTCCAACCCGTAATTCCACAAGAATACTATAACTCTAAAACCCAACCATGTATCATTATAAAAATACATATGAGTTCTATATACCCTATGTTTATAGGGTAAAATTAAAGACCTTACTCTAATAATTTCACAGTTTATTTAATTCATAGATAATTTTCATTAATAAAAAACATCCATTATGGTATTTACCTTAAATATTCCTTCACAAGAATATCCTTACTCTGATAACCTTCATATATCCTAAGAAACTAGTTCACTTGTAACCAAAGTCATATGTTTAATCGATAAGGAATTGAAAAAACTCACACAAGGTTCAACTAATGGTCATTGTTAAAAGAATGTCATTTTTTCACATATCTACCGACATTACATGATGAATTTTCTCTTAGACTAACCAAATAGAGGTAAATAGATTCTAATTTTGGTTAAACAGAATACCACTGAGTGTATGGTGGGTAACATAATAAAGGTCAAAGTTGGAACATTAATTAATCATTCTTATCTAATGAAAACTCACACAAGGTTTGTTACTATGTAAATTATCATAAGAACATTATCTAAATAGGTAAAATACACAACCCATTCATGTAAGGAATGAATCATAGTCATTATCATCATCTCTATCGTAATAATCGCCTAGGTGTACCCCACCATAGTCTCACATGACCTGCTATTATAGTTAGGCATTTATCGGGGCCCATCTAAATAGAATGACCCCCAAAAATCAAACATAAAAACATATTACAATTTGTAGGAACTATATTAATTTAGTTATCTATCATTAGTACAATCACATACATGAAGTATACATTTCATGAAAAACTTATATGTATAATATTATGCATGAAACACATCTTTTTGAAACATCCATGATTCAAATATATATGAAATCACAATCCCCAAAAACCTTGTGCATAATATTTCATGAAATCATATAACCATAATAGTTCAATCCAATATCATCAATCCCATGTCCTGTTAAATTGGAATTTTCTTTAGAAGAGATTTTATGATTCACCATACTAGATTTAACAAAAATATCTAACAAACTCCTATGTCATCAATCTACTAAATCCCAAAAATGTGAAAACTAATACAATTTTTTAACATCCTGGCTCAAATCATCGAGTCTGAGATGGAGTTCCTCATAACCTCAAGAACACCTCATGGTATTCCAGATGTTGTTGACTAGTAGTTATGGTCTAAGGTGGAATTTTGAGGAGGATATTCCCTAAATCAGATCAAAAAATAATAAATAAATAACTAAACATATAACATTAAAAAAAGGATCATGTAAAAATAATAATTATAACATCTATAATGAAACAATATAGAACAGAAAAGTTGAATGGTCATACCAGAACACAAGGACACAGATTACCAACTAGATTAATCACATGTGAAAATAAGAAAATTAAAAATTCATAAGGAGGATATTCACCCAAATATATGTTATATCTCAACCTAGTCACATAGATCATTGTGAGATATCCTGATAGATGAGGAAACCCAAGCCTGATCTGAAATTATACATACAATAAGACAGGGTCAATCAGGAACCCAAGTGTCATGGCCACCTGAATATGGTGTGAGTAAAAAATAAGTGGGATACCACTAATTTGTTCTTGTACCAAACTTAAAAAATTAACTTTAAATATAAGTGATAACCATAAATGAAAAAAAAGGAAAAACATAAATTTCAAAATCTTAGAACATAATCACCACAGAAAAATTATGAAAAGAACACCCATGTGTCGAGGGAATGTGTGCTTACTAAGACACCACAAACCTCAATCATACCTACATTATTTCCATGAAATAATGATATTCATAATATTTGACATAATTAATATTGAACTATCCATAAGGTTGAAGGACATATTAATATTTACCCTCATGGAATCGAGTTTTGGTTTGGGACAAAATGCCCATTGGTGAATATGTTACTCAGCATCCACAAGGATTGGAGTGTTGGTCTAGACCACATGGACATAATATTCCATTGTTATTGTCATGGGTCTGGCCTCAAGGCCTTTATTCCCCTTCCATATGTTCAACTCCATCATCCTTGCTATCATATGTCATGTGTACTTATCCTCTGAGTGTTAGTGATAACCCAATGGTCCACCTTTTATTAATACCAGAACTATACCTTTAAAGGAACTATGATGTGTTACATAGTAGGGTTAAGTATAAATATAGATAGAACAAAATATATTGTCAATATTAATAGTATCTATAAGTATACACATGAGATCAAAAATTCAAACATAGTCTATTCTCCAATATAATCACATTTATATTATCAATAATCATGTCTATATTATATACATATAGGGGAATATATCTATAAACATTAGATAATAACACGTATAGTCAAAATATAGAACATCAATCTTGAGTATCAACAACCATAAACATGCACATACAGGTTATCATCATTAAACATGGTCTCATTAAGTACACATACATGGCTGATCAATATATAAATTTTTTCCTCATGAGTTATAGATCTCATATATCAAGAACAAATACCCTATAGTTTCCATGTATACTAAAGAACTCAATAGTGATCAAGCCTCGGTCATCAAAATCTAGAATCAAGTCATTTCACAAGGGTCCATTATGACCCTTAAAACTATTTCCATTTATATTAGGAAGCGTTTATTTAATTAATTAAGAATTAATATTCACTAATTAATTAACAATTAACTATTATTCATGAAAAATATTAATTTAAGGGTTGTATCCTCGCATATAAAACCTCATATCACATTCCCATAAACTATGTATACTCTTATAATGTAGATTATATAGGACCACCTACCTCAAATGATGTCTACTCTTGTCTAATAAAATCCTAGTTACGTTTTACGAGTATTCCAAGTCATTTTGGCCTCCATCTATCATTGTGAGGTTCTACTCAAGCCCAAGCATTTCAAATAATTAATTATATCTAATTTATATTTTATTAAATCACTATAAATAAACTCACATGAAAAAGTTGAAGGGATACATGGAGAAGGATATATTCCAGATCATCTCTTAATTGAATCCTTATCCAATGACCCATAGAGGGTCTTCCCCACACATATATCTTTATTTTGGGAAAAATAACTATTATATAAAAATAATAAATTCCAGTTTAGTTTTCTCAAATTTGAACCTCTTGAAGAAAATAATGGATTGATGTACCTTAGTTGAAACATTATCTTATAATGTATTTCCAATCCCAGCACACTCCTGGTTATAAGATGATAAAATACCTAAAATAATACCATAAAAGGATTTCCAATTTTACATAATTTAACCAAAAAAGAAATATGGAATCACTATGGGACATAATTTGAAGAAAACAATTCATGGTAAAAACATGTTACCATCATCAGGAAACATCCTCTGTCCGTGTTGATATAATAATCTGTCATTCTTGAAATATTCCAAAAAGAACTAATTAAATTATCTTCCCATATTCTAATCATGATCATTCCAAGAATCAAATGTTGAAAAATATTATTGATAGGACTAGGATCCAAGGATAATTGAGACATTAAAGGATTTTATAGGCCAAAACATACAAATTTGATCATGCATGATGAATAGAATATTAATCCATCTCCGAACGATGAATAGGGAGTCAAATATTGATAAATAAATAAATATATCACATGGATTCACCACAATTACTAAAAGATATAGCTCTAATCAAAGTTGGTGGCATTGGAACATTGATAACTACCCATATTCTACAAATTATCCAATGATTCAAAATTACATGAAAATTTTTCTATATATCGAGAATTTAATTCCATATTTATTATTCATATAAAGAGATGAAAAGTAGATCTAGAAAATCCTAAAGAATATATTTTTTTTACATACATAAATTCATAGTGAACCACTTAATTGAATCTATCATAATAAATCATGGGAGGATATAAAATCATCAAATAAGTCCAAATGTGTCTCAATATTTGAAAGGGATTCCCATACAAATAATATTGGGTAAAACTGGTCTATAAATTTTTATTAAACATGATTTTCATGTCACTAATTTCATAAATACATGCTCTGGATTCATGATTTCTCAATACATGTACCAACCCTATTGTAGGTTTTGGGTGGGTATTTTAATAACCTGGCCCATGAGGGCCCACCTGGCCAGTGGAGGACTAGGTAGTCATAACCCAAAGCCTACCTCTAATTGGCTATGGGATGGAAACAAGCACCAAGAAAGAATAATTTAAATGGGATAAATTTTCTTAATGTATCAGTATGAATTCTCTACACTGTATCCATGAAAATGGGAATATGAATATAAATAAAGACATTATCATCCATAGTTAAACAATTCATGTAATGACCACTATGGAATAAAACATAGTACAATATAATAAAACCAAAGTGATAGGGAAAAATATTTTCCCAACTAGAAAAAAATTACCAAACTAAAAATAATTAAAAATAAAGAAATTTGAGAAATCCTAACTCATTATATCCATGACTGACCTCCACACACATTCTATAAACCCAGGTATCCCTAATCTCCACTAATGTCTCCATCGATATGCATGTCTCCTATACAAGAACAGACACATGCGGGAAAATCCCGTGTTTGGGTGAGTATAAACATACCGAGTAAGACATATTGAAACCCACAAAGTGGGAAAGAGGGAGATATAAAAAAAGTTGAGCTCAACCAATAATATGTAAATGAATATCAATATACATGTATATATATACTCATAAAATAAATCCATATGAGTGAGAACGGTGATATAAATCTTTAGAGCCCATCTTTGCTTAATATGTCTACATATTCCTACAAAGGGTCCATATTTGATGCCCAGAATCTCTTGTGTCTATTTGAGAAATCCATGTGGGGGGCCTACATCTTCCCACTGCCCCAAAGACCAAGGTTAACAATATCCAGTATAGGACGCACACCATAGTATGACAATGGTTTCCACTCAAAAAGTTAAATGACTCATTCCCTAAAATGACATATGTGTTCCACTGAGTAGATAAATATATGAATTCTGCCTTAGTGTGTTAGGGGGTTCTAGTTAAATAATGGATTTTATAGAACTTGAAATGAAAATAAGCTGTGCTCAATGGGTATAATAATATGACCCATTCCTTAGTAAGATAGTGGGATTTCACTCTATATATAGAGTACCCACACCCTGGTATGAAAGGTTGGTACCACTCGGTGAGTAGTGGACTCACACCCTAATGAAAAAGGGGGTTCCACTCAAACTAGTGCAATGAGTATAGGGGACTCGCTCCATGGTGTGATATAGGGGTTGCCTACCCTAGCCTCTCTTTAATGATCCTACCCAACCACTACCATCTATTAGTGTTACCAATGTGTCATACTCAGAATATTTCACATCGTATCTGAAATGCTAGTATGAAGGTTACCATCACGTTCTGTGAGGAAAAATTTTCAGGATAAGATAGTTGTGGGACAAAATTTAAGTCTATGTGAAAACGATACATAAGGTGGAGTTTTATCATAGGGGTACACGAAATGCACTAGTGGTGACACAATTTTTTGCCTCGCCTAGCCTCCTTGTCGTGCCCCTACCCACACACTCCTTGTCCAGGTATGTAGTATTAGATTATGTATAATTCTACTACACGGTATGTCTCAGCCTCTAGGGACCTGCATGTGTTATCTTATTCATGATTGTTTCCTTTCTGTCATGATCGTGTACCTGGATGTGTACCTGACCATGCATGGGTAATAGAAAATTTCCATGTTCTCTCGGAGTACATAGTGTGTCCTCCCATAAGGGGTTTTGTCTATGTGTAACCGGAATGCATCTTAGAAACATTGGGAGGTCTACATCGAATGTCAGCAAATCCACACATCATGTAGTCCTTAACTACCCTAAAACGGTAAAAGCATATAAAGGGGCCACTTAATGTTTGTTCCTTGACTACATGTTGTGTATTCAAGTTTTCCAAAGGAACCCGTGTTCCTTTTAAAAATCATTGTACCGTGATATACATTGTTTCACCATGAATCACATCAATGGGTCTCATATGTAGGTTTCCCATTATTCATCAATCACTGGTGTCTGGATTCCAACCACCCGAACCCTGCAAGACTTCACTCGTTGCTCCATTCCATGGTTACTACTAATAGATATGAAGAAATTGATGGAGGTGAAACCTTAATACAATAAATTATCCTAACACATCCACAAGCCACCATCATAGTTGTCATTCTTCAAACCACTCGGAATCTACAGGCCCAATTGTGATCAAATTGTCCCTGGTAATGTGGAACTGTGACCACATGGACCAAAGTTGAAGAATGTGAAGAATGGTAGGTATAAATTAACAAAAATAGGGTAAATCTAGCAGTTTACAAGGATTCTGGGAAAATAATTTTATAAATGGGATTTATAGAGATGAGTCATGGAATAATAGAAAAAATTAAATCATAAATTTAATTTATAGAATTAGAATCATGTGAAGGGAAAATAAATGACAGATTTAAAACATATAATTGTCCATAACAGATCATTTAATTAAAGGAATAAACCAAAATTTATGATATATTCCTTGAATTAGGATCTATATTTTCTAAATATTGTAACACCGTTAGTTTTTATTAATGTTTTTGGAATAAATTAAAATTCATTGATGGATTGTGTTACATGATACACCAAGTTAATATTTATTTATATGCAACACAAATTTAATCTTAAGCTACATGAAATAATGAGATTAGATTATAGTTGTAATGCCCCGACCCCAGTTACCCAGAGTTGGAGCATTATTACATAACATTGGCATGATCACAAAAGATCATGTCTTAAAGGACCGATTAGTTTAGTAGCCTTGGAATAACTAGATACATTCATAATGTTTAAATTACATTATAAAGTGAAAACTATAACAAAATCTTTTCTCCACACTCATATCCCCTTATACTATCCCTGCAGGTCATTCATAAAATACTTCTTCACATCCTAGGAAAAATAAAACGTAGAAAGGGGTAATCTCAAATTCCTAGTAAGTATAATAATATAGCAGAAACATTCATAAATAATCTTAAACATTTAAGGCAATGTATAACTGAAAAAAAGCCTTTTAAACATGAACTTTAACATAATATGGAAAAAATAAAATTAAATAATGTAATTTATTTATTCACGTGAATATTCTACTTGTCTAATAATCACATGCAATATCAATAACCACTTTCATAATGATGGAATGCATAATGACAGACTATCATAACCACATAGTCAAGGCCTTATGCCAAGACTACAAATAAAATTTGGTCAATTCCTTGTGCCAAGACACTAGTTTATCTCATGAGACCTACCGATACATCGAGGAGCTATAACGGGCGCCACCCGTCACTTGTTATGTCTAATGCATTCCTCATATGAACTGGTTTAAACATAACATAAACATTCGTATTAAATCTAGCATATGAAATGTCAATACTTTCTCCATAAACCATGAATGGTATAAAAGTAACACATCCGCCATCAAACATATCACAAAACCTTCAATACAATAATGAAGTTTTTTATCATAATAAATCAACTTCATATAAGATTAAAATCAATCAAAGAATGTTGACATATATGAAATCAATACTATTTGTGAGAAATATCTCTTTCATTGAAATCATTTAAAAGTCACATAATTATAAAATAAAATAGTTACTTTGAAAATATCATTATAATCTTGTAATGGAAGCTTAGAAGATTTTATAACATTGTTTAATAGTCACACCCGCCGTATAAGTTAAAAAAAGACATTCTTACCTTAATTCTATTGAAAAGGTTAAAAAGGACCTCGTTTGGAAAACGACAGAAAGATTCCTTTGTAAACATCTTATAAAATGTCAACAAGGGTATAAATGACATTACCCCTTATTCAATAAAATTGTGATAATGATTTGAAATACATTTTTAAGACACATGGATGTGGATGATAAGAGGTCCCAGTAGATAATTACTTATAAAAAACCTCGGATAATGAAGATATTGTGAAATAAACCCTTACCTTGTACTTTTCCTTGGTCAATGGTAGGTTAACCTTATGTATAATAGTGAGATAATTGTTAGTAAATTATATAGTAATCATTTAAATTAATATTATATCATATATGAACTTTTAACATTGCTTTGTTAATAATATCTTAGTATTATCGTTGTTTCGAGTGTTAACTTACTCGTTTTATTTTATATGTATTGTTACATAAGTCATGTTTGTTTTCGATAGTTTGTATCTTATTCATATCCAGAATTATATGAAGTCCTTAAATATTATTTTTAATCAGTAAATGAGAATTAGACTTGAATGGATTCGATGGGGAATGAATCTCGTCGCGTTCATGGAGACGGTAGTCCATACGTATGCACGAGCGCCAATATCATTCTTTTGATATTAAAAAAATATATAATTGGATGGTATATCATATATACATAATCATTATCATGTTATATTTATTATTTACATCAATTACACATCATTATCATACCCATCCAAATAATAATGTTTCGAATAACAATTACACCACGACTTGGAGACGGTAAGTCGTACGTACGCACATATGGTGACATGTCATTCAAAGGATGGATATAATACTAAATATGGTTGTACAATATTTATAATAACATCACAGTATATAGAATATACTATAGTTATTATGTTAGAATGGAAATAACAAATAAATAAGAAGTTGAAGAAGAGAGGAACTTGAAATAGGGTGGTGAAAACATTACCTCTTCTTCTGGTTCTTCCTTTTGATTTGATCAAAAGGGATCCTTTGGTTTTATTTCTGATAAAACTAAGGAATATATGTTGAAGTGAGGGAAGATGGGAGGATATTTGGTCAGGGTTTGGCTGAGCCAAATGGCTTTGAAGGTATTAATTAGATAGAAGAGGGAGTTCTCTTTTATAAGAGGGGTGAGGGGCACCTTTGGAAAAGCTAGAAATATTATTTTATAATAAATTCATATTCGGTTTCTAAGGTCTTAAAACTGATTAATTTCGAAGATAATGTGGGGATGGGTAGAAAAAAACTCAAACAATAGGTTTTAGATAGGTTTGGGTCACTTTATTAACCATATATTTTAGTTTTAACTCTTAGTTAATTAGTTTGACATATACCATGTCTCTTTGTATTTTTATATTATATGGTTAATAAACTAACTATAAACTTCCAAGAGCCCCCCAAGTGGTCCATAAATAATAAAAATATCATTAAATAAGTCTTTTGGATGATCCTCAGATTTTGAAGAATATTATATGAATTAATAATATCATATTTATTTTATGTATAACCCTATATTAAAAATGTTTTAGTTATTAAACATTGATTTTAACTCTTTTAAGTATTCTTTGAATTTAATAATAATAAATGTCCTAATCTAATCCAAGTGGACCTAAATGATAATATTTTATTCCTAAGGTTGTTTTTGGTCGATATAAACTTGTCCAATAGAATTATGACAAGCGTTAGGATAATATTAATATCATTTTTACCATTAATTACCCTATTTACTTTTAACCGTGGTAAATAAAAGTAAAAAAGTTACTATTTACCAAAAAAAATCTCTTATTGAACCACATTTTACACCTTGATATTAACCGTGTCTCTCATATTTTCAAAATTCCACTCACAGAAGTGTTAAAATTATGTTTTATGTGAATTTTCAAATTCTCCTAGGTGGTGGGTAAAAGACGGTGAAAAGTTCAATAAAATTTTTATATATCTAAAATCATTATAACCAGACTCCAATGAATTAAATTGAACGTATATAGGTATTATGTATCTATTTTGACCTAAATTAAATTAAAATAAAATAAATAATTATTTAAATAAAAATTCGGTTTTAAACTATGGCTGAGTATTTTTCACTATTCCTTAAAAATTGAAAGTTTTCAGAAAAAATACCAAAATTTCACCGTAGGATAATTTTGATATTCCAAATCCAAAAATGAAGTCCATTTTGGGAGATAAAATTTATAAAATTTCATAAAGTGGGTATTACTATTCATAACGACTAGTTTGATTAGTTGTGGTGTGTGTTAGAACTCGAAGTTACGTACAACACACGCTATTGTATTATTCAAAGAGAAGCGTATCGTGGAAGCTTGGGGTGTTACATTCTCCCCTACTTCTAATAATTGTGTCCTCAGAATTTCTAGAATATTACTGCATAAAAAGACTCGGGTGGTTCTTTATCATAAGTTCATCGGGTTCCCACATTACCTCTTCCATCTTATGGTTTCTCCATAGAACTTTCACCAGAAGAGTCGTGCGGTTTCTCAGCAATTGTTCTCTGGTATCAAGAATCATGATGGGCTCTTCACAATAAGACAGATCGAGTTCCAATTCTAATTCCTCGTAAGTGAGTACATGTGATGGGTCAGGCATGTATTTTCTCAATAGTAGTACGTTGAAATCATCATGATCATCGGAGAGACATGGCAGCATTTCCAAACGGTAAGCTACATCCCCAATTCGTTCTAAAATTTTGAATGGTTTGATGTACCTAGGACTCAATTTTCCTTTCTTACTGAATCCTATAACGCCCTTCCATGGAGATACCTTCAAGAAAACATGATCTCCAACCTAAAATTCAAAATCCTTCCTCCGTTTATCATCCTAGATCTTCTACCTAATTTGAGCTGCTTTGATGTGGTTTTGGATTACCTTCACCTTTTCCATTGTATCCTCCACCAGTTCTGGGCATACGAGTTTTCATTCACCAACATCATCCCAACTGGTTGGTGTAATGTCCTAGACCCGGGTGCCACACAATGGGTACCATGAAACCAGTTCTCCACATGACCTCAAGCGCATTTCCCCAAATTCCAGACGCTGCTGACTAGCAGTGGGGGCCCAGGTCTGATAGTGGGGAAAATGTGCCCTCATTTGTCAATGTGTAGCGCAGCGGAATACAAAATAAAATATACAACGAACAGAGGAAGCAGTAAACCATACTCAACTGAAATAAACAACTGCAGTAGATAATACCAACCAGTATATAGGAAATGATGCAACATGTCTCAAATTCTAAGAAAATAGCTAGAACATGTTATACATCAGTACAGTACAGCAAAACAAAGAAAACTGATGGAAGAGGCATCACGATCCTAGGCTCGGCCCCATGTCATCCTACTCTTCAGCAATAGTCAAGTACCTGTATAGGGACTCTTGCCCCTATATACACCTATAGAAATATAATATCTTTTGGCCGAAAAGCATTACCCAAATAGGGTGTGAGAAATATTTCTCAGTAGGCACCCACCAAAGGATCGTGCCAAATTGCGTGCTAACATGCAACAATCATGTGCTGTGGTAAAATGCAATAAAGTAAGCAGTACTCAAAAGTAACTAATTACAAGTTATATTTCCATTTTATTATCCATTTAATTCATTTAATTTAAAATACACCACAGTGAATATTCTAAATAACAAGCTAATGTCCTCAGACATGTAAACCCCTACCCTCAGGTAAAGAGTATCCAACACAAGAATCTTACCTCAGTCATAACAGAGTTTTCCCTCAGGCGTAGGTAGTGTCGCCCATAGGCACAGAATCAGCTACCCACAGGCACAAGAGATGTTTTCCTCGGGCCGAAATAACTACAACCCTCAGGCTAAATAATGCAGTGCCCACAGGCTAATCGCAACAATGCCCTTAGGCTAAACAGGTAACCGGGCCATTCCCAATAGGTAAATAAGAAGTAACAATCATTTCATCTCAAGACAATTCTATAATTACTACTTTAAAGGAATAACCTCAGGTATCCTGTCCAAATGGCTAAACAGTGAAACACACCCCCGAGGTGGTTCCGGATCCAAGTAACGATCCCAACCAGCATTTATTTATCACAATTTAATCACCTATGAAATTATAGGAATTAAATATAGCAATGGCCATAGCCACCCGACACCGCAACATGGTTTCGTGGAACGAAAACACACAAAAACTCATGACACTTGGAAATCTACACCAAGTCACCAACCTTATACGCCAACGAGCATTATACACGAATGCTGATCCAAGAAACGCCCAAGAACGACGTAGATCTGACGAAGAAGAAAACCCATTCAAACGCAAATAACATCTATTAGGGGAATAATTTGTAAGAACTATACCAGGATAGGATAGGGCTTACCCGTGCAGTTCCAAAAAGATCGCCCGAAGTCGAATCAGATTTTAGACGAACACTCGGCAGATCTTCAAAGTTTTGGCCTCCTACCTTGGCTCCAAAACGGATCAAATGCCTCCTCTGCCAAATGAGGGGGCTACTGCCTGTTTTAAGCTGAAAAAACAAAATTACACGGCGTGTACTTCTGAGTACACGGTGTGTACTTCCTTTATTTAACTGTTCCTCTGGCGGAACCGTCACATTGTTCATCCGTCGACAAGAATACATAGCATGTACTTCCGAGTACATGGCGTGTACTATCACCCAGCTGGTGGCTACTCCACCACCTTACTGTTTAGGCCTGCCGATAGACTACATGGCGTGTAAAGGACCACTACACGGTGTGTAGTCGGTTCCTACACCCCTTGTCACTAACATGGCTACACGCCCCGTGTACCCATCCCATATAGCCAAAAGTACACGGTGTGTGGAAAAGTACACGGCGTGTAGTTCCAAAATTTAGGATTTTCCCCCGTTTTCCATATTTTCTCCAAAACACTTAAGGAAAATGAAAAAACAAGAAGCCCATACCTCAAAAATAAGAACCAGGTTCTTATAAACTTCCCCCTTATAGCAATTCATCCCTGAATTTCCCTTCCAAGGGTGGCAATGAATAAGCTCAGAACAGCTCTAGACACTGAGCAGGTACGTTGGCCTCCTGCTCCCAGGTCTCGTCCTTCACTCTCCCATGCTGCCATAGCACCCATACGAGAGGAACTGACAGGCCTCGGAGAACCTTCGTGCTCCTATCAATGATACGAATCAGATGCTCCTCAAAGGGCGCATCTGCCTCCAGCTCAACCTCCTCAGGCTGAAAAAAGTGAGACGGGTCTGAATGATAGCGGTGCAACATAGACATATGGAAGATGTCGTGCATGGCTCGATATCGCTAAGGTAACTACAACCGATAGGAAACCAGCCCGACTCTCTCCAGAATCTAGAATGGCCCCACATACCTCAGTGAAAGATTCCCCTGTCTCCTGATTCGCTTGTGTCCAAGCCTCAGCGAAACACATAGAAAAACCTGATCCCTGACCACAAACTCAAAAGGTCATCTACGACGATCAGCATAAGACTTCTAGTGAGACTGCGTGGTAGACATCCGCTTCTGAATCAACTGTACTTGCTCATATGTCTCCTGCACGAGCTGTGGCCCTAGTAAATCTGTCTCCCATGCCTCTAACCAGCACAACGGTGATTGGAATAGACTACCATATAAAGCCTCATATGGAGTTATCGCAATAGTTTCCAGAAAACTATTGTTATAAAAAAACTCGACTAATGGTATATGCTTCTACCAAGAGCCCCAAAGTTTAGGACGCATGCACGCAGCATGTCCTCAAGCACCTGTAACGTGCGCTCTGACTGGCCATCGGTCTGAGGGTGGTATGTTGTGCTCAGAAGAACCTGTGTACCCAGCGCCCTCTAAAAACTCTTCCAGAAATGAGACATAAAGCGGGAGTCCCTATCAGAAATGATAGAACAAGGGACCCCATGAAGACATATGATCTCTTGGATATACAGCCTCTCGAGCTCATCAACATTGAAAGACTCCTTAATCAGCAAGAAGTGAGCTACCTTCGTGAGTCTTTCCACAACAACCCACACAGAGTCATTGCCTCGAGGTGACCTCGGCAATCCCGTCACGAAATCCATTGTGACATCATCACATTTCTACTATGGAATGGCTAACTACTGTAACAGCTCAGCTATCCTCTGGTGGTCTGCCTTCACTTGCTGACAGGTGGAACACCTCAAAACAAAACAAGCTACTTCTCTCTTCATACCCGGCCACAAGTACTGACGCCTCAAGTCACGGTACATCTTGGTAACCCCGGGATGAACTACCCATGATGAAGCATGAAATTCCTGCATCAGCTCCCTGTGTATATCCCCTGGAACCCATACTCGTCCATGGAAACGCAAAACCTCATCATTGCCTATCATCCAACGGGGAGGAGGGTCCTCCCTTTCCACCGACTCCCGTATAACTAGGCCTTCCGGATCAGATAGCGGCCTCATCCTCAATATGTCCAGGAGGGTAGATGTCACATCTAAGGAAGAAAGATAAGTTTACCCATGAATGTCATGAACCTCCAGATGTATCTCAGAGAACAAAGCCATGAGCTCCCACTCAGCACTGGGCTTCTGCACTGCCTGTATCTGAGTCTTCCTGCTCAGTGCATCAGCTACTGCATTACCCCTACCAAGTGTATAGGCAAGCTCAAAGTCGAAGGACTATAGGTACTCGACCCACCTCCTCTTCCTCAGATTCAAGTCACGCTGAGTAAAGATATACTTGAGGCTTGTGTGGTCGGTGAAAACCACAAAATTCTCTCCCAGTAGATAATGTCTCCAACAACGCCACACATGCACAACTACAACCAACTCGAGATCATGTGTCGGGTAATTCCTCTCATGTGGCCTCAACTACCAAGACCCGTACGCAACGACTCAGTCGCCCAGCATCAAAACTGCTCCCAGCCCAATCCCTGATGCATCACTGTAAACTGTATAGCTCTTCCCCTTCTCGGGTCTTTATACACGGCTAAGCCACATGGCTCCCATTGAAAAAAAAACTCCACGGTGTGTATAATATCTACACGGCATGTACGGTGTTATTTTCCAACTGCCCGTGTCATCTGTGACACGGCTGATTACTTGACTTGACACTACACGGCATGTTACACCCATACACGGTGTGTACAGAACCCTGTTTCACAGACACATGGCTAACTCCACACTGTCTATCCTCGGACAAGGCTACACGACGTGTCCCACAAGTACACGGTGTGTTCAAGGAGAGGTGACACCGGCCTGTGTTGTTCATTACACGGCTGAGTCCCCAGGTCACACTACATGGTGTGTCCATCATGGACACGGTCGGTTCTATCAAAGAGTTCACCGACACATTTTGTTAGTTACACGGCCGAACTCTAGGTCAATATGGCGTGTATAAAAGATACACGGCGTGTTTTACCCAAGCCATTCTCCACCCCATGTCACCTCCCACACGGTTTGTGACATGGGAAGAGACTACACGGTGTGTACTCAGGGTACACGGCATGTACTCAGAAAGTTCATTTTTCTTCCTGAACAGAAGAACATACAAAGAGTGTATAAAATACTACATAGCGTGTATACTGGGCTTCGGGACAGTATGCCTCAGAAACTTCCCTGGAACCCAGAAAATACTGAAAAACAACACCTAAGTGTCAAATTCCTACCCATGGGGGCCCATACTCCCCACTAATCAATGTTTGACATCTCATATGTGTTATAACCAATACACAGTCAATGATCCACCAAATTCCGGTCAATGGGGGCCCATACTCCCCAAAAACCAAAGATTGGCGTCCATTATATAAACAGGCTCACATAAAATTAGCCTATCAAATAGCAGGTATTTTATGAGAGAAACTATCACAAAAACATGCTTTTCTAACACAAAACTATCACAACAACATGAAATTCCTAATGCACCGACATGGAATGGAAACTATGCATGGCATGTGATGTCTAGCATATGACGATATGATGCATGAGACGGCATACCCTCATCTCATCGGGTTGCAACTAAATAGAACCCACAGATAAATTATAAACAGCACAATCTCAAGTGCATCACCCAACGGTGAAATCAAATCAACTGTAAAAATTAAAAAATCATAAGAATTGCAAAAAATACGAGGTAGACTGGATTTTCCCTGTACACGGGTTAGCTACGCCCGGGCACAACTTATTACCAACTACCTTTCGTCCTATCCCTGACTACGGCTACAAATAGTAAGTCAAAAAAATGAACATCCTTTGATACCACTTTGTAACGTCCCGGACCCGTGTGCCACGCAACGGGTGCCCCGAACCCAGTTCACCAAGTGACCTCAAGCGCATTTCCCCAAAATGCCAAAGGCTGCCGACTAGCAGCGAGGGCCTAGGTCTGATAGTGGGGAAACTATGCCCTCATTTGTCATAGTGTAGCACAGCGGAATACAAAATAAAACATACAACGAACAGCGGAAGCAGTACACCATACTCAAATGAAATGAAAAACTGCAGTAGATAATACCAACCAGTATATAGGAAATGATGTAACCTGTCTCAAATTCTAAGAAAACAGCCAGAACATGTTATACATCAGTACAGTATAGAGAAATGCAGAGTACAGTAAAACAAAGCAAATAGCTGGCAGCATCATCCCGAGCCTAGGCTTAGTCATATGCCCTCCTACTCCTCAGCAACAGTCAAGTACATGTATAGGGACTTTTTCCCCTGTCTACATCTTTAGAAACGTAATCTGTTAGGGCCGAAAAGCATGACCCAAACAGGGTGTGAGAAATATATCTCAGGAGGCACCCACCAAAGGCCCGTGCCCAACTACATGCTAACATGCAACAATCGTGTGCCGTGGCAAAATAAAATAAAGTAAGTAGTACTCAAAAGTAAATAATTTCCAGTTATATTTCCAATTTATTATCCATTTAATTAATTTAATTTAAAATACCACCAGATTGAATATTCTAAATTGCCTTATAATGTCCTCAGAAATGTAAACCCCTAAACTCAGGTAATAAGTATCCAACATAATAATATTACCTCAGGAATAACAGTGTTTTCCCTCAGGCGTAGGTAGTGTCACCCACATGCACATAATCAGCAGCCCACAAGCATGGAAGAAGTTTCCCTCAGGCCGAAATAACTATAGCCCTCGGGCTAAATAGTGTAGTGCCCACAGCCTAATCACAACAATGTCCTCAGGCTAAACAGGTAACCGGGCCATGCCCAACAAGTAAACAAGCAGTAACAAGAAATTCTTCTCAAGGAAATTATCGAATTACTACTTTAAAAGCATACCCTTGGGTATCCTGGCCAAACGGCTAAATAGTGAAACACTCCACTGGGGTGGTTCTGGATCCAAGAAATGATCCCAACCAGAATTTTATTATCACAATTTAATCACCTATGCAATTCTAGGCATTAAATATATCAACGGCCTCAGCCACACAACACCCCAACATGGGTTCGTGGCACGAAAGTGCCCAAAAACGAACGACAGTTAGAAATTTACACCAAGCCACCTACCTTATAAGCCAACAAGCATTATACACGAACGCTGATACAAGAAACGCCCAAGAATGACATAGATCTGACAAAGAAGAAAACCCATTCAAATGTAAATAACTCTTGTTTGGGGAAGAATTGGTATGAACCATACCCGGAGAGGAGAGGGCTTACCCGTGCGGTTCCAACAAGATCGTCTAAAGCCTAATCGGATTCCAGATGAACACTCAGCAGATCTTTAAAGGTTCGTCCTTCTCCATTGGCTCAAAAATGAATCAAATTCCTCATATTCCAAATGATGAGGCTACTGCCTATTTTAATCCGAAAAAACAAAGTACACGGGTGTTAATAATATCTTAGTATTATCGTTGTTTCGGGTGTTAACTTACTCATTTTCTTTTATATGTTTTGTTAAATAAGTCATGTTTGTTATGGATAGGTTGTATCTTATTCATATCCAGAATGATATCAAGTCCTCAAACATTATTTTTAACCATTAAATGGGAATTTTACTTTAATGGATACAGTGGGGAATGAATCTTATCGCGTTCGTGGAGAGGGTGGTCCGTACGTACGCACGAGCGACAATATCATTATTTCCATATTAAAATAATATATAATTGGATGGTATATCATATATACAAATAATAATCATGTTATATTTACTATTTACATTAATTACATATCATTATCATACCAATCCAAATAATAATGTTTTGAATATCAATTACACCATGATGTGGAGACGGTAAGTCGTACGTACGCACGTATGGTGACATGCCAATCAAAGGATGGATAGAATACTGAATATGGTTATACCATATTTTTAATAACATTAAATTATAAAGAATATACAGGAGTTTTTATTTTAGAATGGAAATAACAAAGAAAGAAGAAGTTTAAGAATAAAGGAACACGAAAGATGGTGTTGAAAACATTACCTCTTCTTCGGGTTCTTCCTTTTGATTTGATCAAAAGGGGTCCATAGGTTGGATTTATGATCAAAATAAGGCCTATAAGTTGAATAGAGAGAAGTTGGGAGGCTATTTGGGTAGGTTATAGCCAAGTAAAATGGATTTGAAGGTATGAATTAGAGAGAATGGGGAGTTCCCCTTTATAAGAGGTGTGAGGGGAACCTTTGGAAAATCTAGAAATATTATTTTATAATAAATTCATATTCGGTTTTGAATATCTCCAAACTGATTTATTTCAAAGATAAGGTGGATATGGGTCTAAAACAACACAACCAATTGGTTTTAGACATGTTTGGTTCACTTTATTAACCTTATCTTCTAGTTTTACCTCTTAGTTAATTAGTTTGACATTTACCATGTCTCTTTGTATTTTTATATTATATGATTAATAATATTACTATAAACTTCCAAGGGACCCCCAAGGGGTCCATTAATGATAAACCTATCATTATATAAGTCCTTTGTCCGAACCTTATATTTTTAGGAATAGAATATGAATTAATAATATAATATTTGTTTTAAAAACTCTTTTATGTCAATTTCGACACTATTTGGTATTTTGGTTTTTCTAAATTCATAACAGAATTATTACTTCGGAGAAAAAAATACAACCAGCCCTAATATGTTATATTAATCTATAAAATTAGTTTAATTCATAAAAACTCTCAAATTACATTTATTATAATATTTATAATATCAATTATTTTAATATATAATTAATTAGGTAATTACTGCATCGCAATTATGTCATAAATAAATTAAATTATTTAATGTATAACAATTTTAAATAAAATATCATTATGTAGGAAAGCTTTTTAGATTTATAAGGAATATTTATAATCAAATTTATTTAATGTATAACCTTATATTAAAAATGTTTTATTTATTAAACATTGATTTTAACTCTTTTAACTCTTCTTTGAATTTCATAATAATAAATGTCCAAATCTAATCCAAGTGGACCTAAATGTTAATATTTTATTCCTAAGGTTGTTTTTGGTCGAGATAAACTTGTATAATAGAATTAGAACATGTGTTAGGGTAATATTAATATCATTTTTACCCTTAATTGCCCTATTTACTTTTAACCGTGGTAAATAAAAGTAAAATGTCACTATTTTCCAAAAATCATTTTTATCATATTGAACTACATTTTACACCTTGATATTAACCGTGTCTCTCGAATTTTCAAAATTCCACTAATAGAAGCAGTTAAATTATGTTTTATGTGAATTTGCATATTCTCCTAGGAGATGGGTAAAAGACGGTGAAAAGTTCAATAAAAATTTTATATATCTAAAATCATTATAAACTGACTCTAATGAATTACATTGAACTTATATAGGTATTATGTATCTATTTTGACCTACAATAAATTTAAATAAAATAAATAATTATATAAATAAAAATTATGTTTTAAACATTGACTTAGTGTTTTCCACTATTCATGAAAAATTGATATTTTTCATAAAAATACCAAAATTTCACAGTTGGCTAATTTTGATATTCCAAATCCAAAAATGAAGTCCATTTTTAGAGATAAATTTTATAAAATTTCAAAAAGTGGGTATTATTATTCATAACGGCTAGTTTGATTAGTTGTGGTGTGTGTGAGAACTCGATGTTCCGTACAACACACGCTGTTGTATTATTCAAAGAGAAGCGTACCATGGAAGCTTGGGGTGTTACAATAGTAATCAAAAAACTAATTTTCTCTCATATTACACAGAATACCATTTTTCTTCAATATCATGAACTATATGCAAGACCAATTTTTACAAGACTATAATATATTATTATTATTTTTGTTATTAATATTAATATTATTATTATTATTATTATAGTTATTGCCAAAACATTATAATGTCTCAAATGAATTTTATTAACTAAATTATAAAAATAAATTATTTTCACATTTTTATTTGTTATAAATTTCTTATAAATAATCTAATAATTATTAAAAGAAAAAAATAAATATTTTCTGATAAACAATATCTTTTCTAAAGACGGGTAATCGTCTTTAGTGTTCATAATTTAAGAATAAATCTTACAAATTATATAAAATTTATTTTCAAATATAAATTTAATTTCCAAAAGTGTAATATCAAAATTATCTTTGGGTGAAATGTTAGAATTTTTTTGAGAAGTTTTATTTTTTTAATGAATTGTGAAAAATATTGATTTTTAATTGACAATTATATTTTAATGTGAATAATTTATAATGTTTACATATATTTTGAATTTGTTATAAATTTTAATTTGTTCAAATATATATAAATTAATATATATTAGGTTATTTTAATCTATTTTTAATTAAAATAAGATTAAAATCATAATAATTTATTTAACAATTTCACTTTAATAACTTGTTTTCTCGTCAGGCATAAGGGATTAAATTTAAATTTAAATTTTCTAATTTTGTGATGGGAAATTGGAAAAATTATTTCTATATTTGGGATCATGGTAATTTTTAATAACTAATAATTAAAACTTATTTTTTTACTAAACTGATTTGTGAGAGCAGCTAAAAATCATTTATAGCAATGAAGGAAAAATGAGTTTACTTAATGGTTAAACATAGAATATAAGATGTAATAATGACCCAACACTTTTCCAAAGCCCAGTTTATGGACATATATATACCCTTAGGACCTTGGGATCTAATTTTACTAGTATTTTGGACACTTTTCCATGAAATTGACCAATCCAATAAGTTAATTAATGAAAAACACCAAAATGTACCTTTCTTTAATTTAATTATTATAAATATTTGGAATAATTAAAAAACTACTTAGGGTTGATTTAGAATATTATTTTTAAATATAGATGATTTTTTTATGACTATATTTTATACTGATTTTTTAGTGATCATAGGATTTCTTTAAATTCTTAAGATGAACCAATGCTTGAATAATTTATTTTATAATTAACTAAAATAATTGATAAAAAATTAATGTGAAAGAAACAGAATGAATAATTATGTTCCATTGTTCTTTTTGATAAATATATAATTTTACATATTTTTTAACAATATACATTCTATTTCCATGATTGTATTGATATTTTTTTATTTTAAATTAAATAAATAATGTCAAAATCATCATTCCTGTCATTTTATAAGAAATGTTAATTTATTAAAGGATTTGAAATTACTAAAAAAATATACTTATTCAATTGATTTTTAATTTTTAATAAATATCAATTATGGTTCATTCATGGACAAATTTTTCTATTATAAAATATATATTAATAGTTAAATAGTAGAAACTCAATTAGCATGGTTAAGGTTAATGTGTTGTTTTTGGGTGTTACTTATTCTTATGGGAAAATTAATTTCAAACACTTATAAGATTTATATTTCATAAATTAGATATAATATATAGAATTAATTGTTTTAAATTATCTAATTATTATCACTTGGATTTAGTTTTAAATGATAAATTTCTTAGGTTAGAAAAGTAGTTGCCATAATGATAAAAAATGGTAAAAGGAGGAAACTTAAGAGTTAAAGAACCAAATTTTTTAAAAAATGTGTATAAATGTTTTTTGAAGGTATATATTGACCATTTCATCACACCACACATTTAAAAATCTATTTTAGAGAAACTTGAATTATTTTTTACTTCCCAATTGTGATTTCTTTTTGAGTATTTCAAAGAATGCTACACCTCAACATTAAAAAATAACTAATTCCCCCACTTATTCACACAAATAAATAATTTTTAATTGATAAATATATAATAAAATAAATTCAAAACATCCCTCCAATAATTATACAGTCCTTACATTTGGAATAATGCTTCCCTTTCAAGGATTTAGTGTCAACCTAATGAAGATACTTGAAAAAGAGATAATGATCTTCTAAAAGATTTTTTATTTTATTTCTTTATCCATATCCTTACATTATTATTATAACATGATTATATAATAACCTGAGTAATTTAAATATATTTATATGTTGTTATTTAATGTTTAAAACATAAAAATACACACACTTCCATTAAATGGGTTATGAAGTCATCGTTCGTGTGTTTGGAGGACTTCTGCCTCACAAACCCATGTCATTCATTTTTCAATTAGCACATCCCAATGTTAGGTATAATGTTGGAAATACTATTTATATATTATATATATTATATTTATGATGAAAAATAATTATATCACATATTAATTCAGTCTTTCCATTTTGTTTTATTATGATAGTGTTGCTCGTCTGTACGGCTGACTACCACCTCATAAAGCGATGTGATTCATTCATACTTTTCATTGATTTTATTAAAGATGAATTTAATTAAATTTTTTGATATATACGATATAATAATGATACTATATTGATATTAAATATATCATATACTTACTTACGTTCCATACGATATGAAAATGGAATCAGTGTTCAAGCGTACGTACAGCCTATCATCTCAATAAAGTGTGTATTCCAATTCCTGTCACCATATTTTAAGGATTAATCTAAATACATATATACTGAAAATATAAGATATTTATATCACAGTATTTATTTTATATATAATTTAACCATGATAAAATTAAGAGGATCATAAATGACCATCCAAAACATATAAGAAAAACAAATCAGTTATTACCTAAAATGTAACATTAACATTGAATAGTTAATAAACAGGTAATATAAAGTCAATATTAAATCATATACGGTATGATATAAATAAATATGTTTTGTGATAAATTTATAATAAAATTTTATTAATTATAGAAGATTTTTTAATAAGTATGATAAAAATCAAGACATGAGGTGAGGTATTTCTATGTAACTTTTTACTTTTATGAGACATAGGATATATTCACCACCTCTATCTTCAATGTGGTCTATATACTTCCCAAAAATTTATTTAATGAAAATTCTTCAAAAATTTATCGGAATTTAAATACCCTTTTAAGGATATATATTTGATGGGGATTACGGTTCAAATGTTTCAAAATCAGCAAATGATTTTTGTCTCAGTGTTCTTTTTTTGAGACATATGTTATAATATGCACCTATATTATTACATGAGGTGTATATAAATCCCCGTTGAAATGTTATATAATGAAATTATCTATCCTCGTGATATTCTAAGAACCCTTTTACGTTATTACTTCATGCTTATTACAAATTAATGTTACAAAAGTCGCAGTGATTTATCTTAAAATCTCATCATTTATAGGGATTGATTATGATTAAGTATCAAATGTTGAAATATCATGATCAACCTTTTTATATTTCTAATTAAGTTTCTTCTCCTTTGGTTATTGATGATATATTCAAGTAATGGTTCCATTTATTCACTCTTTTTTACTTATGATAATTAATAAAACATTTTTATGAAAATATGACATTATTTCACTCATCAATCAGAAATATTTTTTCTTTAAAAACCATTTTTTCTAAAAATGTTCAAATATCCTCCTATGATTTTAAAAAAAATTATTCATTTTATACTTTTTTAAAAATGGTTTTAAAAGGAATCTTCTTGTCATTTTCTGATCAACTCTCCTGAATTATACCGACAATCTGATATGAATATTTGTTTTTACATATGTGTCATATAGGGAATTATCCACCTTCATGGAAACCCCATTCATTGAATATCCTTTTTAAATTTTAGAGAATATTTTCAAGATAAAATATTTCCTTAAATATTTTGGAATTATTTTTATTTCAAATTTTTTTCAAAATTATTTATTTTTAAAAAGTGCTTTAAAATATTTTCAAAGACTATTTTATGGATTTTCAAGGTTATTTTCAAATAAAAAAGTTTCCAAAAGGTTTTACCTTTTAAAAATTAGTTTAAAAAAAATTATATTTTATTTATGAAATGTTTTAAATTATTTTTCAACATTACTTTATAAATGTTCAAATTGGTTTTAAAAGAAAAGGATTTTAAAAATGGTTTTTGTTTTTAAATGTAAATTTTTAGATAAATGTAATTCCCATAAAAAATTATCCAACTGATATTTCTTAAATCCTACACTATTTTAGATTTCATCCTTTGATATATTTTCTTCTTCACTTAGGATATGATTCGAGGACACAATTAATATTCTACCTTTTAATGGTTTATGTTTAAGATGAAACGTTGTTTATGAAACCCATCTCTTTTAAAAGGGTTATACCTTTTTAAAATTCTTATGAAACTGCTTGTTTTCACAGGTTATGCTATGTTGAAATTATTATGAATCCAATGTCTTTTCCTCAGGTTATGATATAATGAAATTTTTTTTGATACCCATTTTATTTCTTTTGTAATGATACGATGAATCTCTATGATCTTGTATCACAAATATATATGATTTAATTTTATGATAGTTGGGACCTATATCTCCATCCAATAAATTGGGAAATCATTGATAACTCTTGATTGTATATGTTATGTGTGAACCTAATTACATGCTCACAATGTTATGAGTGAATCTGGTTACATGTTCACATTGTTATGGTTGAACTCGATTACATATTTATAATGTTATGTGTGAACTTGATTACAAGTTCACAATGTTATGTGTGAATCTGATTACACATTCAAAATTTTATTCATGGACCTATCTTTCATTTCCATAATCATATGCATGGAATGACTCGCATGCCTATAAGTTAATGTGAGGTCTTTATTTCATACCGGTAACATAATGAGTGAACTTGTTTCTATTTATACATGTTCATAGTGTTATAATATGATGTGTATGCCACCGATCTATTTTTTATTCTAATGTTATGCTTTCATTCCTCATGTTATTTGATTATAAAATGTTTAATGTATTATAACCTTCTAATTTTTATTTCATGACTCTAGATTATGAACATCGATTTGCAGGGTATGATTTTTTCAAATGTTATTCTCATGTTCTCATACACTTAACTCTATGTTATGCTTATATGTCTCTTTTTTTACCCTTACTGAGAGTAAGATCACAACATTTTTATTTTTTATTTCCATGTTTTATAAAAAAAGGTTTTATGTAAGGTATTTATATTAGGAGTACTAAATGGTAAGATCATTGGGGGAATCATTGAATATTATTCACTAGATTAGAAGATTTTGTTCCAAGATTCTAAAGGAACTAAATAACTATGGTCATGGGGAATGTGTTTGTGTAGTGTATAAATATTAATCTAAAAATATGTAATATCCATGTATGAGAACGCTAGTTCACTATAAATATTATGTCTGCTAGTGATGAAGATGGTCGATTACGTCTGCTACCTCTTGATCCACCTCAATATGATCATTGTTCATCATCTGATGTCAATCCTCAAATAAATATCCCCCTCATTATGATATCATGGATAAAAAATTATATGTGTATAACCTCATAAAATTTCCATAAAAGGGTATTTTTAGTGGATTTAAATTAGTTAATGTGATAAAATAAATTATTTATTTATTTTATTAAATGCACTGGGAAACAACTACCACAACTAGATGTCAAACACTGACCAACGTTAGGTTGTGCCTTGGGTAACCCCAGAGTTCTGGAATTAACCGTGGTCTCAAATTTCTTATTTGAAACTTTGTTAATGAAATAACCCATTAATTCTGAAAAAACATCATGTGTGTGATGTTAAAATATTTAATATTTTTATTATGTCGATATCAAGCTCACTGAGCCTCATAATATCATGTCTTATTAGTTTCTAGCTCGAAAAATATTCCTTATTATATATCCAAGACTTAAAAAAAGGTCACTATCCAAAAATACTTGAAGGATTTTTTTCCCAAAAATATAAACCTAAAAACATGTGGATACAGAGTGTGTATCTCACCATCTCGCTATGAGGATATCTCCATCATGATTTTATGCTACCACAAAACACAAACCAAGGGAATGGTCTAACCTCATTGGTTATTCTCCTATCAATACTTGATTTCTTATGGGTACTATGTGAAGGTGGATCCTTTCTGGATTTCCATCTTTCCCCAGTTACTAATAAGAAAATGGTCCCGCATGTATCTCCTCATGTGTGACATGTGGAAGCAATCATGCGCCATGTCTAACTAAAGTGGCAGGGATATGGGGTAAGTAGCCTCACTAACCCTACATATGATCTCAAAGATCCTGATGAACCTTAGGTATTTCTTTAATCCCCAAATGAACCTCTAAAATCATCATCATGGGGAGACACTTTTGAGAACAAGGCCTCTCTAGTTGAGCTCCAATGTCCTAAAATATTGAACTATGTAATATTTTTGTTAGATCTATGTTTTCCTCATCAGATCATAGATCACATAAACCTTCATCTTTACCTTCACTATCTCTATACCAACAAGATATGTCTCTTCAAACATAGTCCATCATAAGGGAGAGAACAGAAAAGTCCTTATTATAGGTTTTCGAAAGGTTAAATGAAAATAATATATTGATATATATTATTGCAAGAGAACTTTTCCAATGGAAGGTGGTCCTCATAGTTCCATTAATAGTCTAACACATAGGTCCTCAACATATCCTCAACACATGGATAGTAAGTCTGTCTTCCCATCTTTCATGGGGTGAAACACAACAAACATCCGAACTATGTCCCAAATTCCTTCTTGAGGCCTCTCCAAAACCATGTAATAAACCATGTATCATGGTCAAATACAATAAATGAAATTTCCCCATTGATATGGATAATCTCACTTGAAAAACAACTATCACAGACCCTCTATAAAACATTGTTCCCAGATGGTAAGATATTGCTCAGAATTGGTAAGTTTGTCAACAATCACCCATATGGCATCATGACCTATCACTCTGTATGGAATCCCCATCACAAATTTCAGGGATATGTCATCCCATTTCCAATATAGATCCTAGGAGGATGTGTCAAACCTATTGGAAATTGGTACTAATTTTTTACCATTTAACATTTAAGACTCGAAGAGAAGAACTCAGAAACACTATGCCTCATTCCATCAAAAAAACATCCAATGAAGGTCCTTATATAGATTTTTCACACTAGTTTTTACATTTAAGGGGTGTGTGTTAAACTCCCAAATAACATTTTCTTGTAATGTGACCAAAAACACCATTCATCCATGTAAAATGATGATGTCCTCCCCTTCTTCATTGAATCCATCAGGTTAATCTCCTAAGGATATTTTGTTATTGAGAACCTCAAAACTGATGTTTCCCAACTGAGCCTCTTGCATATGATAAAAAAGAAAAGGATTCTTCACCATTGAATAATGAAAATATCCACTCATCTCGTATATCAATTTCAACTAAAAAATAAAATTTCTTAAACACCTCCTTAGCCAAACATGAATAATAATTCTTACAAAGTAAATCTTCCACCATGTTTACCTTCCCATAGGTATAGAATATCTTAAAGTCATAATATTATAGGACCTCTAATCAAAACATACGTCTTAGGTTAATATCCTTCTATATAAATATATAACATGGACTCTAAAAGTCAGATTAAACAATAAAACTCTCTCCCAAAATATAGTGCCTCTTCATATTCAGAGAGAATACCACCAATACCAAATCCATGTAAAAATTCATGTAGTTTTACTTTTTGGGTCTTAATTACCTAAACCCATATTCGATCAATGCCTTTAAATGCATCAATAGACAAAAAATTTGTGCATTAGATGAATTGAAAAACAATATATTCTTTATTTCTTACTCTAATAATCAAAACATTGGAGAAATAGTCAACTTCAGCCTCAGCTTATCTAGGGATCTCTAAAAAATCTTGGTCTAGATAAACAACTTCCCTTTATGCATCATAATAGTAAAAGGGGGTGTTAATCTAGATAATTATGACATGAACCTCTTGTAGTATGCTACTAATATATGAAAATTGTGAAACTCTATCATGATCATGGGTGGATCCCAAAAAATATCTTCATCTATATTCATTGTTCTACAACTAAAATATACTAAGAAATTATTTCCTTAGAAATTAAAACTCACATATTCAAAAATAAAACTTCAAGAGATTACCATAAATTTATTATTCCCAGAATAACTCTACAACCATCCTAAGGTTCACTACATTATCCTCCTCTTATATAGTTTATATGAAGATGAATTCAATGACGACAACCACAGATCAGTCTGTGTATTTATAGAAGATCTAGCTTATGAAATCCATAAACCCTATGGTTCCATTCATCACACCTAAAGGAATAAAAAATAACTCATCATGTCTTTAGAAATATCATAATGTATTCATTGTAATATCAGCCTCATGAACCCACAACTGGTGGTAATCTCATGTCTTCCTTTTTCTCAAAAAAATCAGAGCTTCCCAAGGGGATACATTGGGTCTAATAAATCTATTCAATTGAAGTCCCTATAATTTCACCCCCATCTCCCAGATCTCATTAGGGGCTATTTTGTTTTTCATTAAAGATATCTATGTGGTCCTAGGGTATAAATCATTGAAAAACTCATCCTATCAAGTCATACTTAGTCCCAGAACATCCTAAAAGAATATTCATATAAATTCATTCACTACTAGATGAATCTAGATACCAGAAGAGATTATTTATATAAGGTATAAAATTTATAAATAATGTATTATCGGTTCTATATTCCTTCTTTCAAAACCCACTTGTTCCACCATGAGATCTCTCTTACCCATAAAAGTGAATCTCATCCCTTCTGTCTGAAGTAATTTAACTTCTCTATGATCATAGACATTCTAGGATCGAACCATAGAAAACTAGTCCATACCCAAGATTAAATTATATGGTTTAATAATGTAAAAAATAGGTACCACAAGAAATTATCTTCATTGATCACTATCTTTTACTACTGATAGTTAAGTGATATTAAATAATTTCACCCAGTTAAAACCTATAGGAAAATCAAATTGTAAGAATGGTATAGAGTAAGAGGTTTCCAACCTCTGATACCAATTGTAGGATCGAAATATAATATGAGATGCTCAATATACAAGGGGGGTGAATTGTATACTTTAAAAATTCCTTTTAAACCTTTAAAGTTAGTTAAGAATAACTATAGTTTCCTTAAGAAAAGGAAAGGGCTAAGTTTAACAAAGTTAAACTTAAGCAAATTCACAACACCTCTAATCCCGAAAGTAAACTAGGAATAAGAGATTCCGAAATAAGGTTCCGGAAATATAGTTCCGGAAAATGAAACTTTATCAAAGTAATGCAATATTAGATTCTACCTTAAAGCGTATAGAATCTAAAATAATCAGATTACAAATAAGGAAGTATAAGAAAGTTATACTTTCCTTATGATACAAAATGCAGTGGAATGTAAACAAGTAGTAGAACTACAAGTAACAAAATATACGTCTTTTAACCCAAAGAGAAGGGTATCCAACAACCTTGGATAAAGGTCCCTTGATTTATACTTTCAAGCAAGTCTGTCTTACCCACACTAGGGTAAGCCCTCGATACGAAGATTGGAGTCTCTGTCTTTCTATCCCCGCAAGCCCTCAACTTCAAGGTTGTTGGCAACCTCTGTCTTCCTCAGCAAGGAAGCCCTCGAACTTTAAGGTAGTCGGCACCTCTGTCTTCCTCAGCATGGAAGCCCTAAAACTTTAAGGTAGTCGGCACCTCTGTCTTCCTATACCCGGAAGTCCTCGAATGTAATCACCAACATTCGGAGTTGCACGAAGATTTGAGAGTTAATAAGAGTCTCTCTCTCTCTAGAAATCACTTAAACAGCATGTATGCACAAAGCCAAATTGTTCATCCATCCGTTATGAGCTTTTTCAAATGAGCTCCTATTTATAGGTAAGGTCGGCTCCTTCTCCAATGGTCATATTTTCCTTAAAGATCGGAGGGACCTATACACGTGTCACTTAAACAACGGTTAGTTTATAACAAAATAGACGACATCGTTTTATAACAAAACATGTGTAACAGAATGTACGACATCGTTTTAAATCTAACATAAAAAGTTCGGAGTGAAAACTTTGGAGTGAAGTTTTGGAGTGTAATGAAAGTAATGAGAGTAGACAAAATTTAGAAGTGTAAGCAATATAAAAAGTTCAGAGTCTAACAAAGATATTTTTCGGAGTCTGAAATAATTCAGATTGTATAAAACAAAGATAATCAGATTCTGTACATAGGTGAATTCGGAATGAGAATTCGTAATGGGAATTCGGAATGAGATTTCTTCATTAGAATTCGTAATGAGAATTCGGAATGAGATTTCTTCATTTAGAATTCGTAATGAGATTTCTTCATTGGAATTTTTAATGAGAATTCGTATCCTAAAATAGAATGCTTCATATCAAGGTCTCAACGATTCCGAGAATATGAATCCGAATTTTATACTTAAGAAAAAAAATGAATGAAAATAAGATAAGAATAATTTTTCTTATAAAAGCGATTTTCCTTAAGAAAGCAATTTTCCTTATAAAAGCGTTTTTCCTTAAGAAAGCAAATTTACTTAAGCAAACAATTTTCCTTAATTATAAGGTGTTTTTGATTTTCAAAACAAGAAGGAATGGAAAAGTCATAAGGAGAACCTTATTGACTCAACAATCTCCCCCTTTTTGGAAAGCACAAACATCCTTGAAAAAGAAATTCTAAGAAGACATGTGTGGTATACACACATCTCCACTACTCCATTTCCCAATTGGTGACACTCTATAATAAAGGGATCATGAATTATTATGATAAGTGGGTTCCCTTAAAAAAGATAGATGATCTGCTCCCTTGTGTGATAGGGGAGTTCCACTCAATGTAGGGAGGACACATTACCTATCATGATAGGGCCGTGCCACTCAGTAGGTATTAGTATAGGACCTTCACCCTAGTATGATTGGGGTATTACACTCTATACATTGAGGACTCAAGCCCTGACGTGATAAGGGAGTTGCGCTCAGTGGTTACAGGACCCACGGAATAATTCCATAGGGGGTTCCACTCACACCAATGTAGGGAGTTTGGAGACCCATTCCCTACTATGATAGGGGGTTTCCAACCCCTTCCCCTCTCTAATGATCCCCTTGGATCACTCCCATTAACAAGAGAGACCTAAATAAGTGTCACACTGAAAACAATCCATGTCGTATCTCAAAATCCAATAAAAAGGCTACTATAATTCTCAACATGGAAAACATCTTATGATAGGGTACTCACGGGCCAATATTATGGTCTAGTCAAAGGAGATACACAATGGGGAAGTTTATTATAAAGGGTACATAGTGTTCACCTAGGTTCACACGATGTGTGACCTCACCTAGGCTCTTGTCCATGTCCCTTCTAGAACATGCCTTGGATGGGTATGTAGCAATACACAGTGTGGTAGGACACAACACAGCATGTCTTGGACACCAGTGGCCTACATGTGTGCTGCTAGTTATGCATGTATCCTTCAGATCATGCCTATGTACCTAGTTATTCATATGTATCGGACGATGCTTGTGTACTCCTAAAGTAAATGGAGATTCCTTTCACATAGGTTCCTATCCATGTGTAGCTGGCACATGGCTTATCCACATAGGGGTTCCACATGGAATTTAGTCCTATTCAAATAGTTTTTGGTCCTTAACTCCCCAAAACCCTAAATTCAGAAACATAGGGGGCCTCACAGCATGTGTTCCTAGACTAGACATCGTGTAGTCAGGTTTTTCATAAAAACCCAATTTCCTGTTATATGTCATCACACCATCATCATCATCATCTTTACCATGAATCATGCTTTGGGGTCTTGAATTTAGGGTCATTCATGCTTGATCCATCATGGGTGGATGGATTATGTCCACTCAAACCCCACACATCAATGATTGTCGCTCCATACCATGGTCGTTGGCACTCTGAATTCCAAATATCAATAATGGTAACGGCCAAATATCTAAAATATTATTTATTATTCTTTAATTAAACATCCTAGATTTCATTCACCAAACCACTATGATTCCATGGGTTTTATAATTCTCAAAAACTCCTCAAAAATTTTAAACCTCAATTTTTTGGAAAAATGGTGAATAAAAAAAGAATTGTGGGGATAAATGAATTGGAATAGTGTAAATACTTCATTTTGAAATCATTCTCTCCTGATGATTATATAAAACAGATATCTAGGTATGAACTATGTAATAATAGATAAAATTAAATCAATAATTAAATATATCATAATCATGTTGAGGTGATGGAAAAATAAATCTTTGATCAAAAGAAGACTAAATATCCATGCCAAATATTTTAATCTAAGGGTTAAAACCAAAATTTATGAGAACAACCTCAATTTAGGATTGATCATTGGTGAATATTGTGTTCTCCGATAATGAATATGATCTATTGTATTTTATTCCTCTCCATCAACCTCGATCTGATTATCGTTCATCATCTGATGTCAGTCTGCTAATGAAGAATGTTCTACTCCTCATCTAAAATTTAGTAATGGTTATGTTGATAAACCTAATAAATTTCCATAATAGGGTATTTATAATGGATTTAAATTTGTTCATTTAATAAAATTAATTTGTTATTTATTTATTTATTTTATTAAATGCACCCACCAATGGCTGCCTCAACTGGATGTCCGATGATGACCTACCTTCGGTTCTAACTAGGGTAAAACCTATTTACTGAAATCTACTTTGGTATCATATTTTTTATCCAAGCCATCATTAAATATATAATATATTATTTCAGAAAAAATATGCTCACATGATATTAATATATTTAATATTTTTATTAAAATCAATTTTTGGTTCACCAAGTCTCAGAATCTCACGTTGTCTTTGCACATAGATCCAAAAAAATATTTTTTAATATATTTTAAAGTATTTAAATGTGATGACAGGGTCACTATATGAATAGTATAGGCTATCAAAACTAGTAGTTGTTTTTCCAAATCATTTTCCTTGACTATGAACCTCTATTTAGAATACTATAGTAAGGCACATAGTTTCTTAATGGAAAACAAAAGGTTTCCCATTACTATGATCAAATAATTTACTCTTTATAAAAGAATATAAAATTCTCTAAAACACCCAATATTAACCCAAAACTTCTTACAAATACCCCTGACTAAAAAATAAAATAGAAAATATCAAATTTTCCTTAATAATTTCCACATGTAATAATGTTGTTTATTACATGTGATATTATTGAATCGCTTCCTATAAGAATATATATCCAAAAATGATAGCCTAATGAATCCTCTAAAATTTAATGCTCTCAAATACGGGATAAGGAAATGATATAATAACTCAAGACTATGTCTATAAGATTTTGTTCCAATAGAGAAAACATTGAAAATATCTCAAATAATCTAATGCATGGCCTAATAAAATCCATCCAAATCCTAGAACTAAACATTATCTCATTCAAAACCCCTATAATCCTAGTTTGGACTACTTGGTGTTGGTGATGGTGGTGGAAGTAGCTCATAGACTCTTACTCCACATAAATCACTCCCTCATGGGGATCCTTTAACCCCTCTATCACCATCACCTGGATGAATTCTTCCCAAATCGCCTCTATGAAATATTTCATCATGATACTACATGTATCGTGATAGTTATTCTACTATATTCCCACCCTATGAAGCACGATGGGATGGGAAATCATGTTCAATGTGACCACATTCATCCCAATAAAAACACTATTTGTCTCTCAACTAACTAGATCCCTATAAGGATCTGTATACTGCCAAACCCAAATATTGATCATGTTTATGTGATGACCTTTTATGCCATGAAATTTAAGTCTAACACCCATTGGCTAAAATAGATAACTCTATTCCATGAAGTAAATTTTCATCTTTATCTTTAGGATAATCCACTTCAATGAATATCATTGTCACCATGGCCCTCTTTATTACCCCAACATAATTGAGTATGCATAATGACACCATTAAAGCATTGTTGTATTTGTGGGATCCCTGCTCAAAAATTTGTGTTTGGAAGTATTCATCTCGCAAGATGTTATTTGAGTAGTGCATGAGGTCAGTAAAAATTGACATATACTTTGCAATAACCATATCACACTAATTAAACTCTATAGACTTCTAAATATTCATATATTTCATTATTGATAGATAGTACTCATCACAAAATAAGTACTCAATCTCTATCCATGAGAGTATCACCACATCATGGGTCTCCAGGACACTCTATTTTAAAAAGAAGAATATTCATGATAGCAATAATCTGATAAGTAAATTTATAAAAAAGTCAGATCACGAAGAATAAAAACTCCATCCAATCCTATAATTTCTATGTCTTAGGATGTTCGTAGAACCTAGGTGATCTTTGCCCCTAAATCTCTTGTAAACCCCATAGCCTACTCACATCGTCATCCTAGACTTATTGAAAAAAATGTTTCTTATGATGAAGAAAAAAATCAACCTTAACTTATATAAATGGATCCACGCATCACAAAATGGAAGGAAAAAGTATCTCTACTCACTTAAAGGTAACGCCACATGAATAGGCCCATATAATGAAGTCTCATCAGTCAACTAGTTTTAATCATTACTTTATTTCGGAATCCTATCCAACTATCATTAGGGAGACATCAAGAGAGATAACAAGAAATGTCATGGTTATATGAGCTTCTCTGGGGAGATATCATAAGAGTTATATGGAATTAAATTACTCATTATTATATTATACATATACCATTGGTTTCTCTATAACTAGATTCTTCACATATCAGGTCATAAATCAGGTTATTATAGTTTATGTGTATAGATATGTTGGTTTTCACACTATCACTAAGTTCACTAAACTTATATGTGATCTCGATACACCATTACATCCTTTCTCTAAGTTCCCAAACCAATCCTCAAAATTCATTTACCTTCAAAGTTCATCCCTAGGACAGACCCCCTTTGATAAATTTCCTTTAATTGATAAGCCATTGATAATTGCACCTAGATCGGTGGTAATTTTAGTTTAACCCCCTAAGACTACATCCAATAGGTAAATGCCAGGAGACTAGCACTGAGTAGGAATATCACACAAATAAGAGTCTATAGACTAAAGAACCTTCAAAAATAAAAATAAAACTATTGTTATATCACAACTATAAAATAAAATTGTAATTTCACTAATTTAAGGAAAAAATAATGAATGTAACATCCTCTATAAACAAAGTACACCAATAAAAAAGCACCCACACCATGAAGGAGAGAAAATACATTCCCAACTAGAAGTAAATGGAGTCCCAACCAAACAAATGATGATGAGATATAACTCATATCATGAAATCCAATACAGACCACCACATGCGATCCCTATCACTGAGTGTCATCAAACACTACAAATACCAGACCTATCAAAGGTTCCCTATAACTACCAACTATATTTATAAGAAATGATTTGTGGGGGGAATCCCAATAAAGGGTGATTATATATAAACCCTTTTGGAAACCCTAAAAATGAATCCAATGAAATAAATAGTCATCTCAGGCCATAAGAAAAAGGCGGGGGATAATGATCCAATAAAATATATATTCTCATAGAATATACCTTGTAAATGAGACTAAGGTATATCTCAATATTCATAGATAGTTAAGGATGATTTGTATGCCTATATCTTCAAGTACTATTGTTTTCATAACAATGGTAACCCAATGTGACCTCACCATATCCATTGGGGGGAAGACACACCTCACTAAAGGAATGTCATAGTGAAGGGGTTAATAAAACCTAGTGGAGGACCCACACCTCATTTGATCTCAATTGTGGGGGTAATGACTTCTCATAAATAAGACCAAAGGTCCAATTGGGTACAAGGGTTACTAACCCCATCTTTACCAAGTAAGTGGAGGACCCACATCCTAACATATATGTTCCATATGAGGGGTGAAATCCCTAATGTCTCTATATAGATCACAATCATGTTTTAACATCATATAACTAGGCTAGAAGGAATGATCTTATTTTTCCATCTCATGTCATATCTTTCATTTCTAAACAAAGTTAACTATCATGTTCAATATTAAATTTTACTTATAAAGGACTATGAGCATGTCTAATTATAACATCAATAAATGAGATACAAGAGGTAGAATATACTATAAAATCTACATAGCATGTCATTTTGAGGGACATGGGGTATACTCCTACATCAATTCTGGGCTGTACCCAGATGCACCACATTGAATTTGAAAAAATATATACACTATGTGTAATATCACAAACATAGTTTGTGGGACAACCCAGAGTATCAAGAGTGTAATCAATTTATATGATGATATTCTGGTCAAGTGTCACATGGAATGTGGGTCCAGTCACATAGCTTCATGATTCATAAATCATCCATAAATCCTATAATATACCACAAGAAAACTACATGGTGTTTATTCCTTTATAATTTGTACCAGGTATCTAGGAATTTTACTAAACATTGATTCTTCTTCATAAATATTCATCATGGTCATTGTTTCTTCTATAAACCTCACCAATATACATTTCATTGTACTAAACTCAATTGAAACTCCTTCTATCATTCATTTCAAACCATCGGTGTCCAGAAATAAATATTCTCAATGACCCATGAAAACCCCATCATGCCTTCCATCATCATCTAATAATTCTATCGTTTCATTTTCAATAAAATTTATACATTCATTACTCATCACTTTTAAAATTATATTATATACCATAAATCTCACATATCACCATGAATGTGGGGTCACTTCATGATCCAAAACTATTATTGAATCATTTTCCTACCAAAGGTAAATGATGAACATGGGAATAACTTTTGGAGAAAACCACAATAAAAATGTGGGTTCATTGATGGCCAGTACAAACCCAACCTTTGATCACAACTATAAAATCTAAACTCTAGGTATAAAATACAATGTAAAAAATAATATGGGGTCCAAGGAAAATGATAATATTAAAGGGAAATAAAAATTTAAAATTATCCAAGAATTAAATGAGAAACTAAAATTCTATATTTGTAACAAAATACCCAGGAACTAAACCATAAATATAAATACTTAACTCATTGTTTGATTGATATATAATGACTAATGATTCAACATTGATTTTTGATGATTATTTTTAGTGAATCTGATCTTTGATCCGTGAATTCCCATCAATAGCCCTTCAAAAATTCTCCAAAAAGCTGTTATCCTTCTCTCAAAATATCCCAAGGATATGTAAATAAGCTTATATAATTAATATAATGGATAAAAATACACTAAATTCTATTTCAAATAATTAATTGAACATTTAGTTATTTTTTTAATTTATTTCCTCAATATCCTCCCATAATAGAATCATAGCATTGGGTTTGATGTGAAAGAACCTTTAGTCGCACATAGGATAAATTTCGTGTTCATGAATCCCAAAAAAAGTTATACTTTTCTTATATGAATCTCCATTCAATATTAAATAATTTTTTTTGAAAAATATTTTTTCACAGAGTTGAAAATTTGGAATATTTTTAATACATTGATATTGGAGTCCGACCACACCTGTAGCACTGGGAAAACATTGATGAAAAACCCAAAATAATATTTATAAATATCTAAAGGTTACAAATGAAAAAAATAAAATCATGTATAAAAGGTTCTACTATAGATTACATGTTGATCCATCTAGGACTTTAGGATATGTGTTAGGGGACTTCATGTCTGTGTAATGGGGATTTAAATCCAAGTATGGGTTCTTTCTCAACCCTATTTAAATGGGATTATCCAAAAAATAAAATAAAAATGGAGATTGAATTAAGGGAGTAATGTTATAAATTTATATTTTTATCACATAATTATTTCAAACAGATAATGATTTTAATAAAACATTATTATATGGATGAATAATATTTAATAAGAATATATATTCTAAAAAAATTGATAATATCTAAGAGAACTCATTTCATTCTTTAATGGAATCACATATTTTCATAAAGTATTCATTCATAAAAAATTATTTATGATTAATTTTTATAATAAAAGATCTTAAATGTGAGATAGGGTTATTAGGGAGGATATTTGGGATGAACTATAGGTTTGAGTGATACTGGTTACTAGACAGTTCTTTTATGAATGTGTTTGAGTTAAATGTTTGTAAATATACATTCTTTAATTCTTAATGAAGGTCATTTTACTTTATAAAGTATCCCATATGTAGAAAAGAAAATTTTTGGATGAAGGAAATTCAATTATCAACATGTATTTTTATTTTATATAAGTTGATATACCATTTTTTCTAAATATAGTATTTTATTATTTGATGATGTAACTCGCAGTTCACCCAAGTAACTTATTTTTTGTTAAAAAATGAAATTTAACCTCTTACCTAATTCATACATCCTGATTCGGTATATGAAATCTATTTTTTAAGATTAAATATATGAATGTAATAATTGTAACATATAAATAAAAATAATAATAAATTAATAAATGACATTTTTTAGAAAAACAAATTTTGTAACGATTGGTTCAATTTTACTCATAATCATTCCTTGGATATTTAATGGATATTAAATATTTTTTATACCTGTTAAATAAAAGATTTTGGGTAAATTATTCATTTCATAAAATATATATTATGTTCATGTTATAGTAATTAAATAACCTTCATGCTATATATATTTTATATAGTCATATATAACACCAATAGTCATATAATCCTCATACCTACCATTTCCATTCCTATATATAACCTTACAAATGTATATAAAAACTTCTCATTTTAATATTTCAATTATCTCCCAAAATTTCTACCATATTTCTTATTTTTTTAGTTTTTTCATATTTATAATTAATCAATAGATCTTAATGATAGAGCATGTGGAAGAATACATAAAACTTATGTTTTTTTATTCTTCTTATTTTATTCATATTTTAATTATCTTATTTTTTTCATATATAATTAATGTAATACTAATTTTCATTATATTTTATTTTTTAATACTATAACAAAAAAATATACCTCCATTATTTCTTGTTTTTTATTATATGGTAAACGAATTATTCAATTTACTAAAAAAAATTCATATAAAAATGTGCTTTGTTACATTCAATGCCTCTTAAAAAATTACCTAACTATATAATTTACCTTATATGAACAAATAAGGGTACATTTTTCTCCCTTAATATTTAGGTTCCCACGATAATATTTTGAGTTTTCTTGAGAAACATTATCAGTTTAGTTGTATTTTTTTCCTTATTAATTCATCTCTATGGTGTGTGACCTATTGTAGTAATTCTTTATACAAGAGATCATATTCAAATTAGAGTGGTTTCTCTAGAATAAACTTGTTTTTACTTGATGATTACATGTCTTCATTGTATTGAATATTAATAAACTTTGTTATCACATCATGATTGTTACTATTCCAAAAATTGTATGTGATAATTTCATAATAATATCTATCACACTGAAGGTTTGTAGAATTTATTTTCAATTATGAGAGCCTATATGTTCTATAATAATATTATTGATAAAAATATTTTATAACTAGAAGATATCCTCTCAGGGGTTAGAGATGTTATAGGAAATTAGGGGTAGAGACTCATATAAAATAGAGGAACCCTCCCATGGTGTTCACTCTTAGTAATTTCTAGAGTATATGATTATGAAAATGAGGCCCACTAGTTGGAAATACACTTTATATATTCTATTAGATGTTCCTATCTGCCTATATGTGAATTAATCTTTAGACTTTAAGATTTTCACTAATCAACTCCACAAGTCATGTACATTGATATATTGAAAAAACATGATGAAATATTTTCATGGAGATATATAATAAATTAGTTGTGTTATGAGTGATATTGAATTAATGGATAATGTGAGAAAGGATTTATTCTTTTTTTTTGCCTTGACAGAAGTTGATATCTTAGGTCCTTTTATAGGAATAGAACTACCAAGATAAATCCACGGCTATGGTATTCTTTGGGAATATTATTTTATTTAATTTCAAATAAAGATACTTAAATCACATAGGTTTACGACACAAATATATAAACTTCTTTATTAGTGATGTTGAGATAAAAGGATTATATTACATAGTGGGAAATCATATGAGGTTGTTTTTCATTGTGACATTATATTTGGTCTCTATGGGTCTATTATTGAGGTGATAGATACAAAACATCTACTTTTAGAATCTATAACTGTTACCAATAATAAATTTTAAATTATAGTTAAATTAAATGTTGAATTTATCAAGTTATAAAAAAATTTATTCATGTTCTATGGTTTACAATTTTTTTTAGGGTTGGGTGATCATCAATATTAAGTCACAAGTCATTCAAATGATTATGTGAGTTGAATAATTTTAAATATATATTATCTAGGTTTAATGAATATTTTTTTTTGTACTTATCAATGAATAATGAAGAGATGTTTATTTATTAATTATATATTCATTATTCTTGGTTCAATAAATATTGAGAAGGATAAGAAGATCGATTTTAATATTCTGATCGGAAATGATTTGATTTATATTTATTTATTCATTAGTGGTTAACATGTCATGTAGATAATAATTATATTATTATTTAGATATTATTTACACTAATAGTTTTGGAATTGTTAATGGGGCTTATATTCATATAGACAACACTAAATTTTATTTAATATATATCTTATTATAAATATTCTATAAGATATATGTTTTGTGAAAAATGGATAGATGGAATATAATTAAAAACCAAGAGAGATTTATATAGATGTGTAGTTTGATATATGCCCCTCCTTTGTCATATAATTTGTAGAACACTAAGAATTTTTCACCCTGGAATAGAATTATATTGTGAATATCCTTGAGTGATGTAAGTGGTCGGCATTGACCGTGTTAGAACCCAATGATTATACGATAATGTTCAAAGATTTTGGTGTATGTGAGGATCACCACATGATGTATTATACACATATATTCTATTACCCAATTATAGAATGTTGATATCGGGTTAATCAAATCATCAATTAAGAAAGAATCACATCTTCAGGTATTTATTATATGATTATAAATTAATTATAAATTACATGTGATGATCATCCTCATCTGGTATTCTTGTCTAAAAAATTAAAGTGATATGTTATTTAAATAAATTTTTCATTAAATAATTTATCATGTATAACTCATATTATTCAAAAATTAATAATAGAGTCGGGTTGTCCATGACCAACAGGTTCTTTCACAATGCCCAAAAATACTAGTCGTATTAGAGTGGTGACATGGTTAATTTATACTTCTTTATTAATCATTGGTTCAATTTTATTCATTTTAAATTTATTTCACTCTATATATTTTTTTTCCTGGAATCCAAAAATCATTTTATCTTCCTTTTTTTCATTCCCACTCACATAACTAATAAAAGGTTTAAATCAAAAATAAGAAATATCTGAAAATTCCATCTAGAGATGCCAATAATTACGGTCAAATAACACAATAATATAAACTATTCACTAAACTATATGCCATGTCACCATGTATCTGATGTGTATCTCACACAGTTATCGTACTAGTCAAATAATATCAAATTAGAATTAATGAAAGCATATATATATATATATATATAAAGATAGATCTGTACTAGAAGGCATGTTTTATGATGAATTATAGGTTATGTTACTCACATACATGAAATTTAGTCCTCATGTTCTTATGGTTGAGAATTCATGGGTGTTATCTTGTCATGTATCTACTAAAAAACACGGGGACTAAGATACTTTGAAACATAGAGTTAACACATCGTGTATGAAGATTATGCATCATATACCTAATATGCATCCATGGAAGGGGAATATGCTTAGTCCTGATGCATATACCATGGGCATGGGATGAAGAGATCACATGTTTTATAATCCAGTACACATCTTATTGTATTCTATGTCTTTTGTGCTTAATTTATCATAGGGAGCAGAATTAATTATATAAGTGGTCTAATTTTTATGTGTTTTGTGTGCCATTATTTGAAATTACACACCATGTCATAGGATTATTGATTATAAAATAAATTAATTTTCATGATAAATTTAAAATCTACATGATTTTATGGTCCTCTCTTATAGTTTATTCTATTCACATCAAGAACATCACATGTAATGTAATTAACATGTGTTCTTTTTGACATTTGTTTGATAGTAAACATCATGTAATTACCTACCATTCATGTATGTCGAATTCCAAGGGAATTCACGAGCACAATGATCATGTGGGGTAGTATGTAAAATTACATTTTATTTCCTCCATTTAAACTTGTGTACTTTACTAATTTTAAATAAAATTAATATTTTTAATTATTATAAAATTATAGATGATGGAATTTGTAACGTCTCAGATCTAGGTGCCACCAAAGGGTGCACATTACCAAGTTGGTCCCATGATCTCAAGCGCATTTCCCCAAATTCCAGAGGCTGCTAACTAGAAGTGAGGACTGAGGTAAGATAATGGAAAAACTATGCCCTCATTGGTAGAGTATACACAAAATAAAACCAATATTATACAATAACGGAAGTAGTAATACAAAATAAGAAATTTATAGCAGAAGACAGAAAGTAAATCCAACAAAATCTACAATATATATAAATTATTGATGGAATATATATCTAACAAAATATCCAAACAAGTCACAATGATGGAAATAAATATTGAATCCAAAGTAATAAATAAAAAAGTAAAATCCAGCAGCATCGTAAGCCTTAGATTTGTCCCATTCTCCCCAACTCTAGTAGTAATCAAGTGCCTAATGAAGAGGGCCTTTTCCATTATCTATCCATACAATCATATAATTTGTTTGGGTACTAAATCACGACCCAAACAAGGTGTGAGATGAATCCCAGTAAGAAACCACAATAATATATGTGCCTAACTGTTAGTTAATATATATAATGTAAGTAATATGAATGAATGAAGAAATAAACATAGAATTACTCAAAAGTAAACAATCCTACAGTTTTCAATTACATTCATTATTCATTCATTGAATCATGTAACCATGGGATCTAGCCTAATCTCTGTATCCCAGTGTAAAGTATCTAAAACATATGTCTCATAAGGCCATCTAAACAATCATGTATGACATAATCCTATCTTGTGCTTTGGCTTGGCAGAAGAGTCACAATCATTAAAATATTCAAAAATGACCCTCTAGGAAAGCTCTCATAGTCTAACCCCCTTGGTCCCTTATAGAATCAATTCAATATATAATGACCCTCTAGGAATGATCTCATAGTCTAACCCCTCTTGTCTCACATAGAATCAATTCAATAAATAATGACCCTCCTAGGAAAGCTCTCATGGTCTATTCCATTTGGCCAAACATCTACACCAGGGTTCTCATCTTATTGTGAAAATAATCTAGAATTCCCCTTAGCCTTCCTGGTCTAAGTCTCTCACAGACCATTGGGAGAATATAGTATCACACATATCATATCAAAACAATCAATATAGATGTCCCCTTAGTCTTCTTAGTCCATGTCTATCATGGTCCATTGGAAAAATATAGTAGCATGCATATCATATCCAAAAAAATAATCTATAAATCCTCATAGTCTTCCTGGTCCAAGGCTCTCACAATCTATTGGAAAAGCAGTGTGCATATTATATCAAAGTAACTCATGTAATCTCAAACTACTACATGGTTAAAAATTCACAATGCGTATCAAATTCATTCCATATAATCAATAAAACTCCAACCTAATCAAACAAGGCATGGAAAAAATGTTATGCCTCAAAGGAAACCATGACCAAATAGCCATAAACAATAAATCAAGTGAAAATTTACCCATGGGTGTCCCTTAGACAAGGTATCTAACCTTATGCATAAGCAACAACCCTTTGTCAATCAATCAACCCATAACAGGTAATAATAAGGTTAAATTCGAAATCATGAAATACCCAAAACATGGGCATGTGTTACTTTTAGAATATATAATACAAAGAAAAATAATGAAAGGTGCAAGCCACATACCTTGATGTCGCATGATGCATATATTGGCCCTTGAATTGGTCTAAATCGGCATGCATCAATAAAAAAGAGAAGAAATGTCAACCTTGAATAACCCATGAGAGAGAAAAAATTAGGAAGAAAGGCTCTGGGGGTTTATAGAACTAACCAGTGGGATTCTAATTCACCCAACGGTTTATCAATCGGAGCATAGATGGAAAATCGGGGTGTTGGGGTTTCATCCTTCATTCCACAGTGCTTCTATACGAAATATGGGAAGAAGAATACAGTTTGAGACATGTGATACAACCCCGCTTTGATATATCAAATAAAAAAAGTAAACTACACTGCATGTTCATTAAATTTAAACTTTGTGTAGTAGCCTTAACAGACCTCTAACTTAAGCGGTCTGGAAGGTCACCACACGACCAAGTACTCAGACATTACATAGTTAGCATGTGGACGTATGCTGAAAGCTAGGTACACAGAGTGCACTCATAAGTACATGGCATGTACTACGAAAATATCATTTTCTTCTTTTTCCTCAAAACAACACAAAAACAAGATCCATACCTGAATTGAAGATATGGGTTCTTAAAAACATCCCCCCTTAAATAAATTACACCACGAATTTTCCTTCCAAGGGTGGGGAAGAAGAATCTGTAAACAACTCTGGCCACTAAAATCGTATATCGGACTCCCTATCCCTAGACTTTTCCTGCACTCGGTTTCTCTTCCATAGCACCTATACCAAAGGAACAAACCAGACATGGATAAACATTGTGTTGTGGTCCACAATCAGAATAGGGTGTTATTCGAAGGATGTATACACCTCCAACTCAACCTCCTTGGGTTGAAAAACAAGATACAGGTCTGAAAAGTAATGTCGTAGTTGAAAAACAATAAAGACGTCGTGCATTGTATGATATCTCTAAGGTAACTACAACTGATAGGAAATTGGACCTACTCTTTCCAAAACCTCAAATGGCATGATGTATCTCTATGAAGGCTTGCCCCATATCCAAATTCTTCTAGGTTCCAACCTCATTGTAACATGTAGTAAAATTTGATCTCCCACCTCGAACTCTAGAGGTCATATCCATCGATCATCATAAGATTTCATTCAAGATTATGTAGTATCCATCCTCTTTTGAATCAAATCTACCTGCTCAGTGGTCTCCTAGATAAGAAAAGGTCCCCGCATAGCTACCTTTCCTACCTCCATCCAACATAGGGGTGATTGGTATGGCCTATCATATGAAGCCTTTAAGATTCAATCTGAAGCATTTCATGAAAATTATTATTCTAGGAAAACTCCACTTGGGGTATGTGTCATTCCAAATAACCCCTGAAATCAAGGACGCATGCTCAAAGCATGTCCTCCAAAACCTGAATTATGCACTTGGACTGGCCATCTATCTGGGGATAGTAATTTATAATCAGAATTACATGTGTACCTAAATTTGTCTATAGTCCCTTCCATTTATGATAAGTAAACTGGGCATCCATGTCTGAAATGATATAGTATGGAATCCCATGAAAATATACATTCTCTCGGATGTACAACTCTCCAATCTCATCAACACTGAAGGTTTCCTAGATCGGCAGGAAATGTGAAACCTTCATGAGTCTGTCAACAACCACCCAACCAACATCATTTCCTTGAGGTTACCTTCGAAAACCAATCACAAAATCCATCGAGACATCATTCCACTTCCACTCAAGAATGCATAACTATTGTAATATCTATACTGGTCACTGATGATCCGCCCTCACCTACTGATATGTGGAACCAATCATAAGAAAACCAACTAAACCCCTCTTCATTCTTGGCCACCAATACTTACTACGTAGATCTCGATAAATCTAAGTTCAACTAGGATGAACTACCAATACTGAGGCTTGAAAATCTCATAAAATCTCTTCATGTATGTCTTTTGACACCCATACACATCCATGAAATTAAAAAACATCATCCTCACCTACAATCCATCTAGGAGTAGGTTCTTCTCCTGAAACACTCTCTCATAGGACTACACCTTCAGAATATAATAGCTACCTCATTCTCACTTAATCTAGTAGAGTAGAGTTAAAATCTATAGAAGAAATAAATAGCTTCCCCTATTTTTCGTGCACCTCCAAATGCATCTTAGATAAAAGATCCAAAAGCTTCCACTCAATGATGGCCTTCTGAACTACATGTATCTGAGTTCACTTGCTCAACGCATCAACCACTGCGTTTCCTTTCCCAGGCATGTAGGTAAGCTCAAAGTCAAAATAAATTAAGGTTCTCCACCCACCTACGCTATCTCAAATTCAGATATTGTTGAGTAAAGACATACATGATGAATTTATGGTCATTTCAAACCACAAAATGATCTCCCAAATGATAATGGCTCCAAAAGCGTAAGGCATGAACAAATATATCTAAATTGATATTTTTTATAGGGTAGTTCCTCTCATGTGGCCTCTATTGCTGAGACCCGTATGAAATGACTCCTCCCCCTTGTATAAGCATTTCTCCCAGCTTGATAAATGATGTGTTGCAGTAAACAGTGTAACTCATTCTTGGCTCTAGAAAAATCAGTATCGGTGCTGAAGTCAATCTCCCTTTCAACTCTAAAAAGGTTGAATCGCTAGAATCTGTCCACAAGTACTTTTCACCCTTCTTCGTCAGGCCCTTAAGTAGTGCTACTAAGCGTGAAAAGTCCTAAATAATGTGTCTGTAGTAACCATCCATCCCCCGAAAAATCCGTACCTCAATGAAGTTCCTCGATTGCTTCTAGGAAACCATCACTCTCACCATATATAGGTCTATTGATACTCCTATCTCTAAGATGACATGACCCATGAAGTGAATCTGGTCCAACCAAAAGTTTCATTTTGAGAGCTTAGCATATTACTGATGTTCTCTCAGTGTACTCAATAAGATCTCATGATGGATGGCATGGTTATGTTGAGTGTGAGAGTACACAAAGATATCCCCCACAAAGACTACTACAATGTAATCCATGTAAGGATGGAACACTCGGTTCATTAGTTCCATGAAAACTGTCGGTGCATTCGTGAGACCACATAGTATAACCAAATAATAATATAGACCATACCTTCTCCAAAATGTTGTAGCAGGTATATCTGATAGTCTAATATGAAACTAATGATAAAAGGATCTCAAGTAAATATTTTATAACACACGATTCCTATGAATATGATCAATGATATCAACAATCCTTGGAAAGGGATATAATTTATTGACCATCAATTGGTTCTGCTTCTGATAATCCACACAAAGTTTGAGGGTAGTATCTACCTTCTTCATAAAGAGGACAGGAAAACCCCAAGGAAAAGTGTTGGGTAAGATAAAAAAACATTTCCCGCAAATCCTCTAACTACTTATTGAGCACTTGTAACTCTAGTGTATAAATTCTATAAAGAGTAATGGGCACTGGTGCCACTCCTAGCACAAGCTCAATAGAAAAATCTACCTCTCTCTCTCTCTGAAGGTAAACCAAAAATTTTGGCTGGAAAGACATCACTGAAACGATCCATCACTAGAGTAAAGTCTATTTGTGAATTCCCCTAGTCGTCTAGATATAAAATATAAATTTTCCCTGTAATTCCTACCAAAACATGATTCTTGGGTCTAACTATGCACGGCTGGACATCCCATTCACCCTTGTGTTGAAAAGATCCACATTTTGGTGACGTGAAACTCGCCCTGTGGAGATAGAAGTCAAAAAAGGCATGAAAGGAGACTAACTGGTCCATTCTGAGAATTACATCAAAGCTTTTCATCTCTAAGATGTAGAGTTCCCATAATAAGTGACACCCACCAACCTCAAGATGTAACTCCATGCACTGACATACACAATTCATCATAATCCCCAACATAGTGTCTAGCGTCATAACATCATTAGAAGTAAAGATGCAGAGCCCAAGGCTCTCCACAATCGAAACAAATATAAAACTATGGGAATAACCTATATCAAAAATAGAAGACACTAAAACTGAGGCAACTATAATCGTACCTCAAATCATAGAGGGTTTGGGATTCTACTCCTGTTGGGTTTGTTCCATCGCAAAAGTGTAACCTGTATTGTGGCCCTATGACCCTGCCTGGATACCTTGATTTGATCCATCCAACCTTCCCTGAAACCTTATCATATGGACACCACATACATGACCACCTCCTCGTGCTGAATGGCTTGACAAACTTCAATTCCCTAACTCATTAGAAGTTGGTTGTCTTTCTCCAAAACATGGAGTCATAACAGATCCCCTCTCACTAGATTCTGGTGAGAACACACAGTAAAAATGCTCAAGATGACCCATCTTGCTGCAAGATTGTCATTCAACTGGTTCTCTCAAGAACTGAGGTATCATGTTCCCACTCTTTTCTTAATGGTAACACCTCACCTGGCCAACTAAAGATACACCTTTGTGAATAGAATCGCCTGAGAATGCTCCCTACGACACTTCTTGCTATCAAACAATGGAGTACCATCCTTGGATACTAAAAGTACCTGGGTCATAGCTCCCGAATCCCTCAGAATGTGCTCTTTAATCACTTCTAATTTCCTATAGCAGTCATCGAAGTCTTACTGAATATATTTACCTATGATTAGATGTCGTAATTGAGACCATCCTCAAATCACCTAGCCAGTAATAACTCTTCACCCCCCAGGACAGGTGTGAAGCGCTGAAGATATATAAAGCGAGAATGGTAATCCATCACTGAGAGGGAACCCTGATCGAAATGAATGAACTCCTAGGCTCAATCAGCCCTAAATGTCACAGGGTAGAATTAATCATAGAAGGTCCACCGAAACTTTTACAAAACCATATCCTGATGACGTCTGTTTATGAGACAACACCCTACTACCTCTTAGGGGAATCACGCTACATATATGTCGAGAGATTCACCCTCCTCTTAAGAGGAATATATAGAAGCTCGAAGATAGAAAGCATGGACTCCACCCATGAATCTATAGCATGTGGTCCTCCATCCCTTGAAAAAGTTGGAGGATTATACTATTGGAACTCCCCTGTCAACTCTTCCATAGTTAGGACATGATATGGTGCTCACTGAAAGGTCTACATCATTATCATAAATCCTTCACAGAACTATGAATCATCACCTACATATGGTATAACATCTAGTTACAAAATTGGCACAATGGGAGGATATATTGGTAGTCCCTGATCTACCATTTCTGGTGTTTATTCACCACCTTGTACCTGGAAAACAACCAGAGAATGCCTTGGTGTCATGACTTTGTAAGGTCAAGTGCACACCTCAGTACAAGATTAATGGAACTACAACTCAGATTTGAAATTATTTAACAGGTGAAGGAAATCATTCATGTTTTAAAAAATATGGTTACAAGGGGTTTAGAAACACTACATGGCATGTTCCCTTAATCTTTAACATGGGTGTGTCCCTCTGCCAACCTGGTCATGTAACACTCCATACACACAGTGTGTTCTTCATGAGACATGTTGTGTAATTTTATATCACATCCTAAAGATTTACTTATTCATGGATAGAACTACATGATCTAGTTGCTGTAACCCTACATGGTGTGTTCGCCCTAGGAACGATGTGTACACAAAAAGTTTTATCCACCCGTGTCGTTAGTCACATGGCCGGATACATGGTCGATTACAACATGGCATGTACTCCCTATACACGGTGTGTTCTAAAAAAAGATTACCAACCCCATGTATCTACTCACACAGTCAGTCACATGGTCAACCACTACATAAGGTATACATATGGTACACGGTTTATACTTAAGAAAAGTCATTTCTTCCAAAACAAAAGGACACATGGGATGTGTTCATAACGTCACACACTGTGTTTTTTGGGTCTCTCGGACAGTAATCCTATGAAACTTCTCTGGAACCCCGAAAAACCTTAAAATTTGTTCAATTAATGCCATTTTATGATCTATGAGAGCCCATACTCCCCATGAGTATATGTTCAGCATCCTCATTCATATCATATTTACAGAATTCAATTAAAGTTCAAACATGATCCACCAAATTCGGATCCAAGAGGGCACATAACACCTCGGGGAATAATTCTTGGAGTCCAATCAAATGAAACATTACATATACCAATACCCTATTAGAAATAGCAGGTATTTATATCATGTAATCTATCACAACAGCATGCATATCTAGCACAACATCTATCACAATAGCATGAAAACAATAATTCTCCCTAAATGGAATGACCAGAATGCATGACATGTGATCAATAGTAAGTTCATATATGATGCATGAGATGAGATACCCTCATCTCATTGGGTTTTAAAAAAATAGAACCATAATGATATCAATCATAATAGAACAAAACATTTGAATCATCCAAAGGTGAAATCAAATCAACTATAACAATTGCAAAACCCGGAAAATTAAAATATTAAAGGTAACTTGGATTTTCATTGTAAACGGGTTAGAAAATACTGAGAACTTATTATTACCAACAATATATTACTTCATATCCCAGTCTATTTGCCCCAAATAGTATGTCAATGTAGAATATAAAACTATCCTTTAACACCACTTTGTAACGTCTCAGATCCGGGTTCCACCCAATAGTGCCCCGTACTTGGTTGTTCAAATGAACTGAAGTGCATTTCCATAAATGCCATAGGATGCGGACTAGAAACAAGGTATAAGGTTTGATAACGGTAAATGTATTCCCTCAATGGGAGAGTATAAACAGTTGAAAACAAACATTAAACAATAGCAGAAGCAGTAATACCAAACAAAAATAAACAGAGGAAGAATGAAAGTATATCCAACAAAAGCTATTATATATATATATATATAAGATGCATTCCATATATATCTCAAAAAAACATCCAAACAAGTAATAATGCTAGAAATCAAAATAGAATATAAACTACAAAATAAACAAGTAAACTCTAGTAGCATCGCAATCCTCAACTTGGTCCAATGCTCTCTAGCTCCAACAACAACCAAGTAATTGATGAAGAAGGGCATTTTCCCTTATCAATCCCTACAATAATATAATCTATTTGGCTCCAAAAGCATGACCCAAAATAGCTGTGAGATGAGTCCTAGTAGAAATTAAAATAAAATACATGTGCCTAACTATGAGTGAATATATATAAAGTAAGTAATATGAAATTATGTAGTAATAAACAAGGAAGTAATCGAAAGTAAACAATCCTACAGATTTCAATTAAATTCACTTAATATTTCTTATTCATATGTTTAATCATGAAACCACGGGTTTTATCCTAATCACTATATCCCATGTGCAAAACAACCAAAATAGAAGTCTCATCAAACCATCTAAACAATCCAATAAGACCAAATCTAAGCTTGTGCTTTGGCTTGGTAGTTGTATCACAATCATTCAATTATTCAAAAATGACCCTCTGGGAAATCTCTTACATTATAACCCCCTTGGTACCACATATAATCAATTCAATTAATAATGAACCTCTGAGAAATCTCTCATAGCCTAAGCCCTTAGGTTTCACATAACATCAATTCAATAAATAATGACCCTCCTAGGAAAGCTCTCATGGTTTGTTTCCTTTGATCAACCATCTACACCAAGTAATTATGTATAAGATGAAATAATTTACATACATTTATATTAATTCAGAATTGATGGATATTTATTGCAACATATAACAAAACCATAATAGGATCGTATAGGTATAGTGTCTTTGGAACTACGAAACATAAACAACGGGTTCCTAAAACATTTATATTGTCTTCCATTTATTTCATTGTGACTAGAATCCTTTTTGGAATATCATACATAATACCCTTATTCCTGGCCAGGGGAAAAGAGACATATGAAATGGTGATCTCAAATGCCCATTAATGGTAAAAAAGGAGATATCAATCATATATAACATTTGAAAATCCTATCCATCATATAAGAGATCATAATATCATGTCATGGGATAAATCATAGAATTGAAATTTAATCCCAATAATCTTAACATAATGCATGAAATTTTGTGTCATACTCATATAAGAACATAAAACCAACTCATATTAGTTAATTCTCTTTTCCAATACCATCATAGTGGACAAATTCCAATACTGAACCAAGTTCTCTCCTCATTCCATCTATGTATCACTGAACTTGATTAACTTTCCATTTCAGCCATGTTTATCTCATGAGATATAAATATTTAACCAATTAATTGGAAGTATATAAAGGTCACACCCATCTCATAATGAAACTATTCTTATGTGTGCCACAAAAACATAAAATCATTCATCATAACATAACCCATGAAATCAAATGGGGTTCTTAAACATCCTTCCATCATAATCAATATAAAACAAATGGATTTCCTAAATAACAATCCATCATTAAAACAATCATAACATAGTAATAATAGTGATATTAACATGAATCTATATAATCTTATATGTAAAATAATTTTTGTAAAACACTTGCGCCTCATTCTGATGAAACTATCCTTTCTTTCTCAAAAACGTTTTATTTTCATAAAATGTCCTTCAATTTTAAAAGAAAATAATTTAGTTGAAAATACATTTCTAAACGTGTAGATTAAGATTAATTGAAATAATTCATTATGAATATGTAAAAACTCATTCATGTCGTATAAGATAAAATACATTATCCTCATACCTTTTCCAAAAAAGTCAAAATGTACCTCGTATTGTAAAAAAACTAAATATTACTTCCAAACCACGTAGTAAAAGAAAAAAATGGTTAAAATGACTTTAAACTTACGTAGAAGATTAGTAAACATTTTATGAAATCATTTTGATAAAACAAGGACATGGATGATAAATATATCCCCAGAAAATACTTACGTATAAACAATCTCAGATTAAAAAATGAAATTGAAAAATTATCACTTACCTTAAGTCTGATATGCTTTGTATTTATCCAAAACTTCTGTATAATGATTGAAATAAAGTTACTGATTTATTCCAGAATCATAATAATTTTTTTTATGACATTTATGATCATATTTTCATCCATTTGTTAGTAAAATTTAATTGTTACTCGTTATTCGGGTATTAACTACTTTATGTTCTTATGTATGGTTTTTCAAATAAGTCTTTATTCCTATTTTTAGGTTATAGTTATATCATTAACAGAATGTTATTATTATAATATTTATCATATATATTCGTTGAATTATTTTATATAATCATGTTTTAATGATGATTATGTAGAACAAATCACATCACACCGTGGAGACAGTAAGTCTTACATACGCACGAGCAACGATATCATTCCCATAATTGTTTAATGGTATTGAATTGGATGTTGTATAGTATATCATAAATTGTATCATCTAATAATAATCATATATAGTTATTATTTCCATCATTATACCCATACAAGTAAGGTGGTTGTAAAAAACAGATTACACCACGGTGTGGAGATGGTAAGTTGTACGTACGCACGTGCGGTGATTTTGTCTTTCGTTGGAAGGATAGAAGGTGAAATAGGGTTGTTACATATTTATAATAATATATAAGTACATTATTGATACTGATGTTATTGATTTATAATACTAAAACTAAATAATATGGAGTAGAAGAAGAAATAAATTTGAAAGAATCGGTAGAAGAGATTACCTCTTCCTCGACATGCCTCCGATAAATTTTTTCTTTAGAAACTAGAGTTGGTATTTTGAGAAGGCCAGAACCTATAGAATGTAACTAGGGAAGTATAGAAGATAAATTGGTAGGGTTTGGGAAAGTTTTAAGGCTCAAAAATTAGTGAAGTGGATCGTGAGGAGGTGCCCTTCTATAAGATAAGAGGGGGAACATTTGGAAAGTTCCAAAATATTATTGTAATATAAACTCAATTTCGATTTAAAATGATCCAAAACTTATTGAATTTTAATATAAGATGATTTTGGTTATAATAACCATCATACAATAATTTTTTGACAAGCTTTGAATATTTTTTAATCCTTATAATTTTTGTTTTACCCTTATTTTACCCAATTTAATCTTACCGTGATATCTTGTTATTTAAAAATTGTGGGTTAATTTAATTATCATATCATGTAAAAAGACCAAAAAAATGTTATTTATGACATATTTGGACTTATATAAACCATTTTTATGAATCATATATTTTTAAGAATTTAATATCATTTAATAAACTATTTTATGTTTTTAGTTATAAATTCTATCAATTTTGGACACAATTCATACTTGACTTTTAAAAAATTCAAAAAAACTATATTCCTTCTAAAAAAGGAGTTAAATCAAATATAATGTGTCAGTTTTCTCCAAAAAATTCTTGAATGACAAAAAAATAACTAAATTACATTTTTTTAATATTTATAAATTCATTTATTTAAATCTCTCATTAATGAGGTAATCACTACATCATATTTCTGAAATAAATAATACTATTTACATGATCTCTAAAACTTAGAAATAAAATTACATGATATATTAAATATTTTTATATTTATAATTAAAATTTATAAGAAAATATATCAGTTATATAAACCTATATTAAAATAAATTTAGTAAAAGTTATATTTTTGGGTTATAAATATATTTACATTAAATTAATTTTTATAAAATGTCCTTTTCACATCCATGTGAATCCATGGGGTCCCCAAATTGACCTAAGGATTTCCATGGTAATAAATATTTCCTACAATAGGATTAGGACACATTTTATGGTAGTATTGTATTATTAAATTTTTATTTTTTTACCCTTATTTACAATATTAACCCTTTAACCGTACAAAATAAAATAATTACTGAAGTTACAATTCATTATGTCCAAAAATAATAGGTACCTATTCACACAATTTGGACATCAGGATTAAAAATATGAAACAAATTTTTCCAAATTCAAGACACAGAATTTGGAGTAATTGATTTGAAATTAATCTTGTTGTTGAAATGGGAAAACTGGTTTTTAAAGTTAAAACATTACAAAAGATTAAAATGTTTTTACCTATGAATTCAATGAAACATTATTGATAATGAATTGAATTATATTAAATGGTAAAAAAATATTCTATTTATAATTTAAAACCATTAAATATTATAATTTAAATATATAAATTATCTGAAAGAAACAAGTTGTTTTTAATTAAAATTTAGCATATTTTTACTATTCATCAAAAAATGAACGTTATCAAAAAAATATCAAAAAAATCCAAAGTAAATTTTTATATCCCAATTCAAAATAAAGTTTTTATTTTTTCCTATTGAACATGCTAATGTTCTAAAATATTAATTTAAAATGGGTTCTCCATTCAACATTATAAATTTGACCTTTTTTAACAAAAATTCGTTCTTATACATAAATAGGGTTTTATTCATACCCCATAAATAAAATATCAATGGGATGAATATTAAAAAATATTTTATTAAGTATATTTTTCTGACGCTTTCGCCGAGGCGCGCGCATCTATCCGTCCGCAGAGGAGGACACGCTGCACTGTTGCCCCGGATTCCTGCTTTCCAAAGGCGGTCGGCATTCACTCCTTATTCAGGGACGTCTGCTCCTTGATCAAAACGGGATAATGGGATGTCATTTCTTCCTTCTGCGGATTCCTCCTCAGAACTCGTCACCTAGTCCGGGTCTCCCTCATAGATTTAATATGTTTTTCGTGAAACTCTTCCCAGTACCATGTTTCCGTGGACGCTGGTTAATTACACTGCTTCTGTCGGGACATTCCAAAGGGTTCGGTCAGGGCAGAAACCTTCAGTTGGGGGAGTAGTCATGTCGAGGCATCAGTAGTGTGTCTGGATGCTGGGGACCTGGCATGTCTGTCTATTATCACTGGTCACAGGGCTTCTCGAGGGCGTGAAAGCCTGAGTTATCCCACATCGAGCGCGGGGAATTATATGACATAGATATATGTCTGAGGTTTTCCTCAGCTTCCTATGTTTAACACAGGGTATGTTGTGAGTTTAATGTCCAGCAGGGATGGATCAGCCCGATCAGAGCATTAGTTTGCATGGATCGGATTGAGGAATTTCTCTTGAAGGGTTGCCGATACCAGGACCAGCCCATGGGTGGTAGTGAAGAGGAGCGGACCGACATGGTCTCACCGGGATATGACGGTCCGGATGAGAATCAGGGTGGATGATGGATGGATGAATGATGTGGAGGGGGGAATGGCAAGGGACCATCACGAGGGTGACAGTGAAGTTGGGCTTGAGCCTCGAAGAGACCTCCTACGTATACCCGTGGTAGGGAATCAAAGTCCACGTAGTTTGGGATGGTGCCGGTCAACCGGAAAGAAGGTGGACCTCGGTCCGATGGATGTCATCAGCGAACCAAAGAGAAGGTGGGCCTTGGTCCGATGCGTCAGTGAACTGACATGAAGGTGGACCATGGTCCAAATGGTGTGGGGCTTACACACTAGGTTTCCCGGGTGTGGATGAACCAACGTGAAGAAGGTCGGGGTGACCAACAGGTGGTGGACTTGAACCTCTGAGAGGCTTCCAACGTACCATACTATGACATGGATCAAAGACCACATATTTCAGGTTGGACATTGGAAGGCCGACATGAATTAGGAGGACCAGGATGGTCCTAGTGGTGGTGGGCTTGGACCTCGTGGAGGCTTCCTACGTACCATGCCGTGACATGGATCAATGACCACGTAGTTCAGAGGGGTTTGGTCAGCGAACCAACGTGAAGGTGGACCTTCATCCGATGGGTGGTGGGCTTGAACCTCGGGAAGGTTTCCAATATACCTTGCCTTGCCATGGATCAAAGACCTCGTAGTTCAAATTATGGAATTCGTCAGCAAACCTACATGAAGGTGGACCTTGGTCCAATGAGAGACGGGCTTGAACCTCAGGGAGGCTTCCTACATACCATGCCTTGACATGGATCAAACACCTCGTAGTTCAAATGATGGAATTCTCCAGCAAACCGACGTGAAGGTGGACCTTGGTCTAATGAGTGATGGGCTTGAACCTCAGGGAGGCTTCCTACGTACCATGCCTTGACATGGATCAATGACCTCGTAGTTCAAATGATGGAATTCGTCAGCGAACCGACTTGAAGGTGGACCTTGGTCCAATGAGAGATGGGCTTGAACCTCGGGGAGGCTTCTCACGTACCATGCCTTGACATGGATCAATTACCTCATAGTTCAAAGGGTTTCATCCATGAACTGACATAAAAGTAGACCCAGGGGTCCACTAGTGGTGGGCTTGAAACTTGTGAAGGCTTCCTACATACCATGCCTTGACATGGATCAAAGTCCTCGTAGTTCGGATGGTGAAAACGGCTTGCCATCGAACTGGAATGCAGTTTGACGTCATGCTGGATAAAGGTTGAACTCGACATGAATTGGATGACGGGTGGGCTTGAACCTTGTGGAGGCTTCCAATGTACCATCCCTTGACATGGATCAAAGACCTCGTATTTCAAATGGGTGTGCAGTTTAATGTCAAGCGGGACAAGGGCATACAGTTTAACGTCATCCCGGACGAGAGCATGCAGTTTAATGTCATGCTGGACGAGGAATTGTCATGGCCAATGCCAACTCTAAGCCCACGTGAGTCATGCTTGGTGTGAGAAACAAGAGATTGCAAGGACATAACAATCACGCCGCGAAGGGTGCGTCCGTGAGAAGCGAAGAGGGGCTTACGCGTTAGGCGGCCCATTAGTGCTGGGACTTACTCCAGGATGGAGGCCCAAAGTGTGGAAAAGCGCAGCGAAAGAAGGATTTGGGACCAATGATGGGAGGTGCCTTGTTCCCTATCACACCCTCCACTGACCTTGGCAGTGGGGAAGTACGGAGATGCAGGGGTGGAGCCATCCGTTGGGGAACAAGGGTCGCCCTTCTCCTGAGAACATACGCCGCTCCAATAAAAAGGATATCATCCCTTGTAGAGGGGTGATTCCACTCCCGTGAAGATGAGTGGCGTAAAAAAATTTCAATCTGGGGGGACACTTCATGTGAGGCACGAGGTCGGGTCACAGTTTAACGTCATGTGTTGAGGACATGGTGCTTGGATGCTTAACTTCCTCCAACTCGGACGAGGTGGGTTCACTCCACACCCCTTGGACTTACATAACTGGAACACTTTGCTTCTTAGGCGAGGGAAGGTACCAGTAAGGTCGTGGTCAAGGGGGGTTGTAGAGCGAACCATCGAGGGGTCCACGTTAGTGTGGCTATGCGAAGAAGCAATAGCTGTTAGCGTGCCTATGCGAATAAGTATTAGGCGAAGCAACCCTACGAGTAGTATTGTCTGTGGGACTTTGAAATCACATCGTGCATACCTGGAGGGTTGCACGAGAAGCGTAATTTCCATGGAAAGGAGTGTGCTTCGCGAAGCGGAGTGCCTTGGCCTTAGCATGGGGAATATTTGTGAGTGGATGGTGCTTCGCGAAGTAGAACAATATTCGTGGAGAACTGCCTCGTGAAGAGGAGGTGCCTCGTGAAGCAGGGTGCTGCGAAGCAGTGTGCTTCGCGATGTGTAGCGATCCTACCTTAGCATAGGGATCACTACTACAGGTTGGGTGTTCCGTGAAGAATAAATGCTCCGCGGCTGCCTGGGTTCTCTTGGGAATCCCCATCCTTCGCGAATTCCCTTGAGCATCGTGAAGGGCATCCCTCTCGGAAGAGGGGATCAAAACGAGACAAAGCGAAGGCGTCACACGAAGTAGAAGTACCTCTCGGAGCTCATGATTCCCGGGGGAAAAAGGTGATTCGCGATTCGGACGAGGAGAAGCCGAATGGTCGGATTGTCTATCCTCAGGACTCAGGTGGAGACCAGTATTTATAGGCAAGGGGTGCCGCAAAGCAGAACTCCCACACCACCTCAGGTACTTTGCGGCGCGCTCACGAATGTCAAATTCGGTCGCAGAGAGGTACTTCCTCCGGAGCTTCACGGCTTGCTCGCGAACATCAAATTTGGTCGCGGAGAGGTACCACCTTCGGAGCTTCGCAGTGGGATCGCGAATGTCAAATTCGCTCATGGAGAGGTACTGCCTCAGGAGCTTCGCGGTGGGCTCACGAATGTCAAATTCGCTCGCAGAGAGGTACCGCCACTGGAGCTTTGCGCTTGCTCACGAATGTCAAATTCATTCACGGAGAGGTACCGCCTCCAGAGCTTCGCGGTGGGCTCGTGAACGTCAAATTTGCTCGTAGAGAGGTACCGCCTCCGGAGCTTCGTGGGACCGCGATGCTCGGGTGCTTCGCGTCGGTGCTTCGTGAGGCAGCGTGCGGGATATATTTTTCATCCCTTCCATTAGTGCAATATTTTGGCGCCAACAAATTCCCCCCCCCCCCTCATACATGGAGCCGCGGAGGATGAAGGGTCGAAGTCTGAGGGAAAATCGCCAAAATTGTTGGCGGTTCGCGATGCGACTTCGCGAAGAGGGCTCGCGATGCTGACCGTGGCCACGGATCTGGATTCCCCACGTTGCTCCATGTGGGTGAGGCGCATCGCGATGCTCTGGGGTCCCCACCAATAAATAGGGGGTCGACCTCTTTTTGTCTTCAAGAGATTTCCTTGTCCTTTTGTGCTCTCGATTTCGCGAATCTACACGTACTCCGCGCCTGCTCTCCGCGAATCGAGCTTCACGGTGAACCGTGGGTCTCTGACTCTGTGACCACGCCAAGAGAACTTCTGTTTTTCTGCCTAGGCCAGACTCCATGGCTTGGTCTTGCGACCAACATTCATGAGCCGTCTTCGCGATCCAGCTTTGCGATCTGTTATGAAAAAATTCTTTTCTGAGTTCTGGAACTGAAATGGCCCATCGAGAGGCTGTATAGGGGGTGCTTGCAGATTCCGCCTGTTGGGATGAGATGGCCAACTATCCAGGCCATGGAGAGATGGTCTGAAGCCACTCGGACCACGCTTCATTGACTGATCTTCTATCGGAGGGTCATAAGAATTATCCGCAGTGTAAGAAGCATCCATTGTACAACTTCGGGTTGAGGGATGACGTATTCATCCCTGAGGCGAGTAGGGATGAACCAGTTTTCTGGTTTACAAGCACACCATGTCAGCACCAATTGTTCTGGGCGGCCGATGGCCATGTGTATGAGGACTTCACACCCGTTACCGCCATCTATTTCGACAACCATGTGAACAATATTGACAGGAATCCACTGCAACTGGAGACATCCCCTCTTCTCTACCGTACCATGCTGAAGGCGGCATTGTAGGATTAGAAGAAAGGATGATTTGATAAGTGGGACCTGTGCCAGGGCAGCAACGTTACTGAGGACTGGGCCTGGGCCTACTAGGTAGGCGCCTCATGCGAGGAGTTTGGGACTGAGATGAGGAGAGTGGGGTTATTTGAGGGGGCATGGGCCTCCAAATTCCACATTTACCAACCGAAACAACTGATTCCGGAATTACTGAGCAGATGGTCGTCTAGGACCAATACCATTCACCTGCATCACGGGGAGGTGGGCATCTGCCTGTGGGATGTCCACCAGATTTCTGGGGTTCCGATCTTGGGGTCCATGTATGATGAGTTCCTCCCCGTCATGAGCGCGTGGGAGGATACAGAGAAAATGCCGCGACTGGCGTCAGTGCTGATGGCACTCGTCCCTGGAGATGACAAGGAGGCAGTGAGGGATGTCCATTTTAAGAAGTTGATCAAGTGTTTCTTGAATTTCCCAGAGAATCGAGAGTTCCCTCCGAGGCCTCGAACTTGTCTGAGGGCAGTCCAACGGGGTAAGGAGCACTCGTATTGGCAGGTCTTGGAGGAAAACCAATGGAAGACTTGGGGTTTCAGTGTCAGAACTGAACAACAGCCGAGAGTCAGGTTGGCAGTGTTCATTGCGGCCCTCATATGCGGTTGGATTCTACCAGTGAGGGATACAAGCATTGGGGTACGACCCAGCTCGTTTATTATGGCGTCCATGTTGGCCATGGGGCAGCGTGTAACACCCCAAGCTTCCACTGTACATTTCCCATCGAATAATGCAATAGCGTGTGTTGTACGCAACCTCGAGCTCTAACACACACCACAACTAATTAAACTAGCCGTTGTGAATAGTAATACATACTTTTTGAAATTTTATAAATTTTATTTATCAAAATGGACTTCATTTTTGAATTCGGAATATCAATTATAGCTTAGGGTGAAATTTTGGCCTTATTCTGAAAAACTTCAATTTTTTATGAATAGTTAAACCACTAAGTGGTTGTTAAAAACTAATTTTTCGTTAAAATGAAATATTACCACTTCTGTGATTTGATTTTCAAAAATCTGACATACATGGTTGTCATTAAGAAGTAAAATTTGGTTCAATGAGATTAAAATAATTTTTGGTGAATAGTAACTTTTAAGTTCTTAATCGCGATTACAGGTAATTAGTGTAGTTTAAGGTAAAAATAATGTTTTAATAATATGAGATGAGCATGACACTTGTACTACTCCTATTGGATGAGTCATGGCCGACCAAGACAACCCATGGGTCAACTTGGGGACCCCATGGAGCCACTTTGGTTGGAAAATGACTTTAATATATATTTATTTAATGTTAAAATTAAATTGACACAAACATGAGTTGTCTTACTAAAATAGTTTTTAAGAAGGGTTACACAATTATATATTTTGACTATAAATATTCATTAGAAAGATAAAAATATTTCCTACATCATAGTATTTTTTTTATAATTTCTAGACATTAAATAAATTAAATTATTTATAACATCATTATGATGCAGCGATGACCTCATTATTTAACGATTTTAATAAAATGAAAAGATAATGTAAAATCCAAGGCTTACACTTGTCCAAAGACTATTGGATGGGTATATTTCGAACCCTTATCACCTTATCCACGAATTATATAAGTGTGGGACCTTTATCATCCGAAAAGCATTGTATAATAATGTAACATTTCAATCTTTCCAAAAGAGCCCCTCCTCTCCTCTTATAAAAGGCCCCCACCTCTACCACCTTATTCACACTTTCAAGCCTTTTGGTTCGGCCAACCTCTGCCCAAATACTCTCCCAACTCCTCTCCCATCATCCTAGAAGCTTTACTTTAGTCAGAAAGCCATCCTAAAGAGTCCTTTTGATCAAATCAAAAGGAAGAACCCGAAGAAGAGGTAACGTTTTCATCACCCTCTTTCAAGTTTCTTTCTTCTTACACTCCCTCTTTGTTTATTATTTCAATTATAAAATTATAACTCCAGTATCTTCAATATACTATGATGTTATTATAAATATGGAACAACCATATTCAGTATTCTACCCATCATTTGAATGACATGTCACCATACGTGCGTACGTACGGCTTACCGTCTCCACGTCGTGGTGTAATTGTTATTCAATTTATTATTATTTAGATGGGTATAAAAATGATATGTAATTCATGTAAATTATAAATATAACATGATAATTATTCTGTATATATGATATACTATCCAATTATATATTATTTTAATATCAATATAATGATATTGTCGCTCGTGCGTACGTACGGACTACCGTCTCCACGAACGCGATGAGATTCATTCTCCGTCGTATCCATTCAAGTATAATTATCATTTGATGACTTAAAAATAATGTTTAAGGACATGATATCATTTTGGATACGAGTAAGATACAACCTGTCCATGAAAAACATGACTTACGTAACAAAACATATAAAAGAAAACGAGTAAGTTAACACCCGAAACAACGATAACTCTAAGATATTGTTAACAAGGCAATGTTAAAAGATCATATATGATATCATATGAATGTATATGATTCTTGTATAATTTAATAACAATTATTTCACCATTATACATGAGGTTAACCTACCCCAACCAAGGAAAAGTACAAGGTAAGGGTTTACTTCACAACCTCTTCATTATCCAAGGTTGTTTATACATAATTATCTACTGGGACCTCGTTATCATCCACATCCATGTTTCTTAAAAATGTCTTTCAAAACATTTTTAATAATAAATGGAAAATGGGTTAAAGTCATTTATACCCTTATACGTTTTTGAAAGGAATCTTACCGTCGTTTTCCAAACAATGTACTTTTTGACCTTTTTGACAAATTTAAGGTAAGAATGTTTTTTTAACTTATACGGCGGGTGCGGCTATTTTCCGCCATTATAACTTCACCGAAGCTTCCCATACAAGCTTATAAGAATATTTTCAAAGTAAATGTATTATTTTATAATTATGGGACTTTTAAATGATTTCAAAAAAAGAGAGATATTTCTCTCAAATAGCTTTGATTTCATCCATGTTAACTTCCTTTTATGGGTTTTAAGTTTAATTGAAATTGATTTATGATACAAAACATCCATTGAACATTTTGTGAAATATTTGACTGTGGATGTGTTATTTTTATAAAATCCATAGTTTATGGAGAAATTGTTAAAATTTCGTATGCTAGTTTTAATACGAATATTTATGTTATGTTTAAACCTATTCATATGAGGAATGTATTGGACTTAATAAGTGACGGGTGGAGCCCGCTATAGCTCCTCGATGCATCGGTAGGTATCATGAGACAACTAGATGTGGAATTGGCCGAGGCCCTTTCCCAATTTGATTTATGGTTTTGGCCGAGGCCTTAATCATTTTAGACATCTTGGCCGAGGCCTTGACAAAATGTTTCAGAATGTCTGGCATTATACATTCCCTCATTATGAAAGTGGTTATTGATATTTCATGTGATTATTTGTCTAGTAGAATATCCATGTGAGTATGTAATGGAATTATTTTATTTTACTTTTTCCATATTATGCTGAAGTTCAAGTTCAATAAGGCTTTTGTTTTAGTTATACATTGCCTTAAATGCTTATGTTTTCTTATAAAAGATTCCGCAATATTGTTATCCTTACTGAGCATCTGAGCTCACCCCTTTCAATGTTTTAATATTTTCCAGGATGTGAAGAAGTATTTTATGAATGACCTGCAAGGGTAGTCAGAAAGGGATATGAGTGTGGACTATGAAGACCATGTTATTGTAGTTTGTTTACTTTTTGATGTAATGAAAGACTTATGAATGTATCTAGTGTTTCCAAGGCTACTAAACTAATCGGTCTTTCGAGACATGATCTTTTGTGATCATGCCAAAGTTACGAAGTAATGCACCGACTCTGGGTAGCTGTGGTCGGGGCGTTACAGTTGGTATCAGAGGAAGTTTAGTAGAAACCTTGGAAGCTAGATTTAGACAAACAATGATTAGAGCACGTAGACCTAAGATGAACTTTGAGGATTAGTATAGAAGAACTTCCTAAAATATTTGGTATTGTAGAGATTTTTTTAATTTTCCGAGCAATACATCCCTGTCTGGATACGAGCAGGTAGAGGCGGCTCTGGCACAGATGTACCTAGGGGTAAAACCCGAAAACACCACTTTGAGCTAGACTCGAACGGGAACTGGTGCACGACAACGGGCCTTGCTGCACTCTTGGTTACGACACTCCCGGGGGATATGCTTAGGATAATTCCCATTTTCTTTACAAACCACTATGAAGGGTTACGAGTATATACATCCTCAATGATTTTTTTTATAATTATGGATTATATCCATAATTAGTTCAATTTATGTTAAGTGTTTTACAAGTATGGAATTATGTATTTTGATTCAAAAACTAATCCAATTTATGCCAGTATATAGAAATGGCGCCTAGTGGAAGGAATGGAAACCGTATCAATGCACGCACTCCGTGTAGGGATTTCCCTCCTGCTCAAGATAATTATGGTGGAGCTAGTGATACAACTGGTGCTGATCAGCTTCTCACCGTACTGGGACAACTCACGCAGGTTCTGAATAGTAACCTTACTCGTATGGAGCACCCTGAGCCACAACGTGGAGGATCAATGAAATACCGTTTCATGAGGCAACAACCACCGACCTTCAATGGGAGTACAAATCCTATAGTAGCTGAGAAATGGATAAATTCCTTAGAGAAAATATTCCATGCCTTGGGGAGTAGTGAAAGGGAGAAAGTTGTCATGGCAGTTTACCGCCTCACTGGAGATGCCGATCAATGGTGGTCACTAATTAAAAACACAAAGGAAGAGGATGAATTAACAAACATGGAATGGCAAGAGTTCAAAGAGCTGTTCTTAGAAAAATACTTTCCTCGAGACCATCGAGCAGATATGGAAAGGCAATTTCTGAGTCTGAGGCAGAAGGAGGATGAGAATGTCGCAAAGTATGAGGCTAACTTTACAAGGTTATTGAGGTATGTTGCAGATTACATACTTAACCCAAGGAGTAAGACTGATCGTTTCTTTTATGGGTTAAAACCATTTCTTCGTCGAGCTTTAGTATCACAAACCTTCTCTTTATACGATGGTATTGTCTCGTGCGCTATCAAGACGGAAAAGGAATTCTCTATGTCTTATGACTTTAAATCGAAGCAAGATAAGAAGAGATCCGCTGAAAACTCTGGGAAAGGAAATAAGGAAACAGGGAAGAAGGGTAGAAATGAATTTCCACCCTATGATAATTATGGTAGGAAGCATCCTGGTGCCTGTCTAAAAGGAAAAGGAGTATGTTACAAGTGTGGTGAAAAAGGCCACCAAGCTCATGAATGCAAGGTAAAGAAAGCGGCTGTCAACGTGGAATGTTATAATTGTAGAGAGAAGGGACATTATGCAAATGAATGTCCTAAGCGTCAGGGGAACTTACCTCAGAAGAGGCCAAGGGATCAAGGCCAGGCTTATGCTATCACTAATGCTGAGGTGGAAGCTCCGAAAGACATGGTGGCAGGTAATTTAATGGTTTCCTCAAGTTTAGCAAATGCATTATTTGATTCTGGATCATCGCATTGTTTCATATCTTCCCAGTTTGCTAAGAAAATTAGAAATTTCCAATTTGATTTAACAAGGGAGTTGTCAGTAAAAACCCCTAAGGGAAGTATTGTTGCAACAAATTTTTGTCGATTAGTTCCCATTAGAGCACCTAAATGTTCTTTACCTGCTGATCTAATCGTCATACCCATGATTGAATTTGATATAATCCTTGGTATGGATTGGCTTTCGGACCATGATGCAAAAATTTATTGTAAGAGGAAAGAGGTTACGATTCTTGATGATGATGATAAGGAACACCTTATCTTTAGAGCAGAATCGTCGCCACATAATTCTTATCTAGATCCACCCCCAGTAGCTCAACTAAATTCAATTATTGGGGAGTAAGAGAAGGAAATTGCTGAGGATGAGGAAAGGAATATTCAAATATAGGATGTACCTATTGTGAGAGAATATGTTGATGTGTTTCCGAAAGATTTACCTGGACATCCTCCAGAACAAGAAGTTGAGTTTTCCATTGATTTAATTCCTGGATCAAGGCCCATATCGAAGACCCCTTATAGAATGGCCACTGTGGAATTAGTTGAACTAAAGAAACAACTAGAGGAATTGAGCAATAAGGGATTTATTCGCCCTAGTGTTTCTCCTTGGAGAGCCCCTGTTCTTTTTGTTAAGAAGAAAGATGGATCTATGAGGTTGTGCATTGATTATAGGGAGATCAATGCTATAACAATAAAGAATAATTATCCCCTACCTCGCATTTATGATTTGTTTGACCAACTGCATGGAGCTCAATACTTTTCAAAGATTGACCTTCGGTCTGGATACCATCAGTTGTGTGTGAAGAAAGAAGATGTTCCAAAGACAGCATTTCGAACAAGGTACGGGCATTACGAGTTTACAGTAATGCCTTTTGGATTGACTAATGCACCCTCCATTTTCATGGATCTAATGAATAGAGTTTTCAAGGAATATCTTGATGACTTTGTAGTGGTATTTATTGATGATATCCTGGTATACTCCAAAAGCCATGAAGATCATGAAAGTCACTTACGCATTATCCTGAAGACTCTTAGAAGACATGAATTATATGGGAAATTTAGCAAGTGTGAATTCTGGATTCATGAGATTTCTTTTCTTGGCCATATAGTTTCTAAGGATGGAATTTCCGTTGATCCTTCTAAAACCAAGGCAATCCAAGAATGGCCAGCACCGACAAGTATAACTAAGGTACGCAGTTTTATTGGTTTAGCAGGTTATTATCGACGTTTCGTCCAGAATTTTTCCAAATTGGCTAACCCATTGACAAAGCTCACACGTAAAGGGATTAAATTTTTCTGGACAAAAGAGTGTGAAGAATGTTTTGAAGAATTAAATAGAAGATTAGTCAATGCCCCTGTATTGACTCTACCAACGGGGAATGATGGGTTTGTTATTTATAGTGATGCATCGAAGAAAGGACTTGGTTGTGTCCTTATGCAGAATGATATGGTCATTTCTTATGCATCACGACAACTAAAAATTCATGAGAAAAACTATCCTACTCATGATCTTGAGTTAGCAGCTGTGATCTTTGCTTTAAAGATATGGAGACATTACCTCTATGGTGAAAAATGTGAGATTTATACTGATCACAAGAGTTTGAAGTATATTTTCACACAAAAAGAACTCAACATGAGGCAAAGGAGATGGCTTGAACTACTCAAGGATTATGATTGCACGATACATTACCACCCGGGGAAGGCAAACAAGGTGGCAGATGCTTTGAGTAGAAAATACCATGGAGTTTTGAATGTGATGAGAATTGAAAGGGATCCAATTTTCTTGGATCTAGTGAGGATGGACATGGGAATAACTAGGGAAGGTGAAACATCAATGCTTTTTCAAATGGTTGCCAAACCATCATTACTAGAAAGGATTAAGAGTTCTCATAGCAATGATGAAGAATTTCAGAAGAAGATTAAAGATGTGAATGATGGAAGATTGAGGGACTTTGTGTGTAAGGATGGAATTTTGAAATTCGGGAAGAGACTTTGTGTTCCCGATATACCTGATCTAAAAAGGGAATTGTTTGATGATGCTCATAGTTCCAAATTCTCTATACACCCTGGGAGCACCAAAATGTATAGAGATTTGAAGGAACATTTTTGGTGGGACAATATGAAGAGGGAGATTGCTGATTTTGTGTCGAGGTGTATGGTTTGTCAACAAGTGAATGCTGGAAGGCAACATCCTGGTGGAGTATTGTAACCTCTTCCCATACCTGAGTGGAAATGGGATAATATTACGATGGACTTTGTCATGGGACTACCAAAGACTCCTAGAAGGAATGATGCAATATGGGTCATTGTTGATCGACTTACTAAGTCAGCACATTTTCTGGCTATACGGGAGGATCTACGACTTGAACGTCTAGCAAGACTATATATTAATGAAGTTGTAAGACTTCATGGAGTACCCCTATCGATTGTTTCTGATCATGATCCTCGTTTTACTTCAAGATTCTGGAAAAGTCTTTAAAAGGACTTGGATACTGAACTTCGTTTGAGCACTGCCTATCACCCTAAAACAGATGGACAATCATAACGGACTATTCCAACCTTAGAAGACATGTTGAGATCATGATCTCTTGACTTTCAGGGTATGTGGGATCAATATTTACCACTGGTAGAATTTTCCAATAACAATAGCTTCCATTCGAGTATTCAAATGGCACCATATGAAGCGTTATACAGAAAGAGATGCCGTACACCAACCTGTTGGGATGACGTTGGTGAAAGAAAACTTGTAGGCCTAGAACTGGTGGAGGAAACGGTGGAAAAGGTGAAAGTAATCCAAAATCACATCAAAGCAGCTCAAAGTAGGCAGAAGAGCTATGCCGATAATCGAAGGAAGGGTTTGGAATTTCAAGTCGGTGATCGTGTTTTCCTGAAGGTATCTCCATGGAAGGGAGTCATACGTTTTGGTAAGAAAGGTAAATTGAGTCCCAGGTATATCGGACCTTTCAAAATTCTAGAACGAATTGGGGCTGTAGCTTACCGATTGGCAATGCCGCCAAGTCTCTCCAAAGTTAATGATGTGTTCCACATATCTCTGTTGAGGAAATACATGCCTGACCCAACGCATGCACTCACCTATGAGGAATTAGAACTGGAACCCGATCTTTCCTATTGTGAAGAGCCCGTCAGGATTCTTGATGTGAGGGAGCAGGTGCTGAGAAACCGGACGACTCGTCTGGTGAAGGTTTTGTGGAGAAATCATACAATGGAAGAGGCAACGTGGGAACCTGAGGAACTTATGATGAAGAACCACCCTAGTCTTTTTATGTAGTAATACCCTAGAAATTTCGAGGACGCAATTATTTGAAGGTGGGGAGAATGTAACACCCCAATCTTCCACTGTACGTTTCCCTTCGAATAATGCAATAGCGTGTGTTGTACGCAACCTCGAGCTCTAACACACACCACAACTAATTAAACTAGCTGTTGTGAATAGTAATACCTACTTTTTTAAATTTTATAAATTTTATTTATCAAAATGGACTTCATTTTTGAATTCGGAATATCAATTATAGCTTAGGGTGAAATTTTGGCCTTATTCTGAAAAACTTTAATTTTTGATTAATAGTGAAACCACTATGTGGTTGTTAAAAACTGATTTTTCGTTAAAATGAAATATTACCACTTCTGTGATTTGATTTTCAAAAATCCGACATACATGGTTGTCATTAAGAAGTAAAATGTGGTTCAATGAGATTAAAATAATTTTTGGTGAATAGTAACTTTTAAGTTCTTAATCGCCATTAGAGGTAATTAGTGTAGTTTAAGGTAAAAATAATGTTTTAATAATATGAGATGAGCTTGACACTTGTCCTACTCCTATTGGATGAGTCATGGCCGACCAAGACAACACATGGGTCAACTTGGGGACCCCATGGAGCCACTTTGTTTGGAAAATGACATTAATATATATTTATTTAATGTTAAAATTAAATTGACAAAAACATGAGTTGTCTTACTAAAACAGTTTTTAAGAGGGGTTACACAAGTCCAAATTTTGACTATAAATATTAATTAGAAAGCTAAAAATATTTCCTACATCATAGTATTTTTTTTATAATTTTTAGACATTAAATAAATTAAATTATTTATAACATCATTATGATGCAGCGATGACCTCATTATTTAACGATTTTAATAAAATGAAAAGATAATGTAAAATACAAGGCTTACACTTGTCCAAAGACTATTGTATGGGTATATTTCGATCCCTTATCTCCTTAGCCACGAATTATATACGTGTGGGACCTTTAGAATCCAAAAAGCATTTTATAATAATGTAACATTTCAATCTTTCCAAAAGAGCCCCTCCTCTCCTCTTACAAAAGGCCCCCACCTCTACCACCTTATTCACACTTTCAAGCCTTTTGGTTCAGCCAACCTCTGCCCAAATACTCTCCCAACTCCTCTCCCTTCATCCTAGAAGCTTTACTTTAGTCAGAAAGCCATCCTAAAGAGTCCTTTTGATCAAATCAAAAGGAAGAACCCGAAGAAGAGGTAACGTTTTCATCACTCTCTTTCAAGTTTCTTTCTTCTTCCACTCCCTCTTTGTTTATTATTTCAATTCTAAAATTATAACTCCAGTATCTTCTATATACTGTGATGTTATTATAAATATGAAACAACCATATTCAGTATTCTACCCATCATTTGAATGACATGTCACCATACGTGCGTACGTACGGCTTACCGTCTCCACGTCGTGGTGTAATTGTTATTCAATTTATTATTATTTAGATGGGTATAAAAATGATATGTAATTCATGTAAATAATGAATATAACATGATAATTATTCTGTATATATGATATACTATCCAATTATATATTATTTTAATATCAAAATAATTATATTGTCGCTCGTGCGTACGTACGGACTACCGTCTCCACGAACGCGATGAGATTCATTCTCCGTCGTATCCATTCAAGTATAATTATCATTTGATGACTTAAAAATAATGTTTAAGGACATGATATCATTTTGGATACAAATAAGATACAACCTTTCCATGAAATACATTACTTACGTAACAAAACATATAAAATAAAACGAGTAAGTTAACACCCCGAAACAACGATAACTCTAAGATATTGTTAACAAGGCAATGTTAAAAGATCATATATGATATCATATGAATGTATATGATTCTTGTATAATTTAATAAAAATTATTTCACCATTATACATGAGGTTAACCTACCCCAACCAAGGAAAAGTACAAGGTAAGGGTTTACTTCACAACCTCTTCATTATCCAAGGTTGTTTATACATAATTATCTACAGGTACCTCGTTATCATCCAAATCCATGTTTCTTAAAAATGTCTTTCAAAACATTTTTAATAATAAATGGAAAATGGGTTAAAGTCATTTATACCCTTATAAATTTTTGAAAGGAATATTACCGTCGTTTTCCAAACAATGTACTTTTTGACCTTTTTGACAAATTTAAGGTAAGAATGTTTTTTTAACTTATACGGCGGGTGCGGCTATTTTTCGCCATTATAACTTCATCGAAGCTTCCCTTACAAGCTTATAAGAATATTTTCAAAGTAAATGTATTATTTTATAATTATGGGACTTTTAAATGATTTCAAAAAAAGAGAGATATTTCTCTCAAATAGCTTTGATTTCATCCATGTCAACATCCTATTATGGGTTTTAAGTTTAATTGAAATTGATTTATGATAAAAAACTTCCATTGAACATTTTGTGAAATATTTGACTGTGGATGTGTTGTTTTTATAACATCTATAGTTTATGGAGAAATTGTTGAAATTTCGTATGCTAGTTTTAATACGAATATTTATGTTATGTTTAAACCTATTCATATGAGGAATGTATTGGACTTAATAAGTGACAGGTGGAGCCCGCTATAGCTCCTCGATGCATCGGTAGGTATCATGAGACAACTAGACGTGGAATTGGCCGAGGCCCTTTCCCAATTTGATTTATGGTTTTGGCCGAGGCCTTAATCATTTTAGACGTCTTGGCCGAGGCCTTGACAAAATGTTTCAGAATGTCTGGCATTATACATTCCCTCATTATGAAAGTGGTTATTGATATTTCATGTGATTATTCGTCTAGTAGAATATCCATGTGAGTAAGTAATGGCATTATTTTATTTTACTTTTTCCATATTATGCTGAAGTTCAAGTTCAATAAGGCTTTTTTGAGTTATACATTGCCTTAAATGCTTATGTTTTCTTATAAAAGCTTCCGAAATATTGTTATCCTTACTGAGCATCTGAGCTCACCCCTTTCAATGTTTTAATATTTTCCAGGATGAGAAGAAGTATTTTATGAATGACCTGCAGGGATAGTCAGAAAGGGATATGAGTTTGGACTATGAAGACCATGTTATTGTAGTTTGTTTACTTTTTGATGTAATGAAAGACTTATGAATGTATCTAGTGTTTCCAAGGCTACTAAACTAATCGGTCTTTCAAGACTTGATCTTTTGTGATCATGCCAAAGTTACGAATTAATGCACCGACTCTGGGTAGCAGGGGTTGGGGCGTTACACAGCGGGTCAATCTGGGGATTCCAATGCTCGCCAAACTATACTGAATGTTGCGTCACATTAGCAAGGGAAAGAAGCCGCCAAGGATATACGGGCCATTCCACCTCTTGTATAGGTGGATTGCGGTGAAAATCAGGGGGATCTAGGAGTATCCAAACCCTATTTCGCCGTTGGGATCAAACTTCCGCCTCTCCATCTTGAATGCGGTCGGGAGCTTCCCATTCAAACTAACCATGCCGATGGTGCTGAATCGGGTGTGGAGGGCAGATGAGTTTAATTTCCATCCCTTCCTATTACCGATGGGGATACATACTGATGACCGGTTGGGAACAGAAGAACATCGGGCTTACCTCCTGGCCTTTCGCGGTGGAGTTTTGGTGGAACGATTAGATCGTGAGCCACTCTGCGAACCGTACACCCCGCATCGGTTTGCGAGGTAGTTACGATGCCTACAGCAGCTGACCCCGCATGTCTACTGGGAGATGCGTCACGATTAGCACCCGTGTGTGATGATGCATCTTTGGCTCATGTTCACATGGGAAGATGGGAAGATGCGAATTGCATTGCCTCCATCCACCGCCGCATTTGGATTGGTGAGGGAGTATGCCATTAGTTGGGAAGCGGCTTACCCAGGGGAGATACTGAAGTAGCCAACAATTTGGGTTGGTGACAGTGGGCCTCCTCTATCTCGAGGTCGGGGTCGGAGGGCAGCTAGGGCCTCTCGCGGTGGCGGGGCTGCCATGGCAGCGAGACCAGTACCGGCCGAGGGTCTGGCAGCAGCGTCGGATCTGGTGATTCCAGAAGAGCAGGGCCATCCGGAGGGGAGCCACCGAGGGGATTTCGTAGGATATCCACTCAGGCCCCGGGGAAGCGGCTGCGTCATATCGACATGGCAGAGGATGTCATCTTCCCGGATGCCTGGGACATTTGGGATGTCAACCGGCAATTTCTCAGCCCACCTGAGATATGGGCCCACCTGAAGATTGGGGAGCCGGACCCTAAGTCATGGTGGGTGGGGTCGGTCTGGCCGGGTTGGGCCTAGCCCAGACCCAACCGACCCATTTTCAATAAAAGACCCATAACTCTCAAACCATAATTCTGTTTGATGATCTGTTTGTAGCATTGGGAACCTCTTATAAAGAGTTCCTTGTGAGATTTATTTTTGGGTTTTTAGTAAGTACCACAATAGTTGTGAAGATTCCCCTTCATTATTTCCCTAAGGGTTCGGTACGACATTGCATCCACATCACTAGGTAGCAATCCCTTCGAGAGAATGGTGTCCCGAATAGAGTTGTGGTATCCCCCTTGGGACTGGAGTGATAATCCATCACCACTGATGGAGTTTCTTGGGTATTGATGTGACCACCAAGCACTAGTCATTATTCCTCCATCTAGTGGGTTGTATCATGAGGTTTCATGGTATTCTATGAGGAGAATCCCCTATGTTATGAGATGAATTGGTAGGGTTCATTGTCTTCTATGAAAAGATTCACCTATGTTGTGGGTTAATATATATTGGGTTCACAATATTCTTTGGTGAGAGTCCCCTATTTTTATATCGTGTTCTTTGACCATCGTTTTCTCTTTGTGTGGGGCCCAAATTAGAACAACCTCTTGGGAGAGTCCCCGATGACATCAAGGCTCGATAAGTGATTTAACCAAGAACGAGTATGCCTCGATTGGAATTCTGTGGGTGATGATTGGTTGTGATTTATCCTCTATTTCTTTGTGGCTGGTTATGAGTATGTTTGGACGTTCTTGGTATATGTATGGGCATATACCTATGTATAGATGATTGTGAATTATTTTTTGGTTTTTCCATTCTGGTTTTACGGTGTCCTATAGACTATTGCTTTACTTAGCCCCTTCAAGGGATTTTCCCACATGTAAGGACCTCAGGACAACCTGAGAGGGGAGGAAAGAGTCAGGGTGTCAACTATTTTTTTAAATTGATGGATCTTGTTCCCATGTTGGTAGGAACTAGTTTAACCAATATGATGGATATGAGAAGAAATCAAACATTCACGTGCAAAGATATGACACAACACTTTTTACTTGGTTCACCTCTAAGGGCTATATCCAAGGAGCATATGTCGAGAGGTCTTCGGTCATACCAAATTCCACTATTCTTCACTAGTAATGGATTAAAAAGGTTTTGGAACAGTCCGTCTATCACAGGCTCACTGCCTTTACAACTGTTCAGGGATATCCCACTGCATCACTCAGGTCACTCCTATTGACTCCACCTAGCTCATTGCCTTTAGTGATGTCTAAGTCATTTTATAGACATGAAGGTCTCATTAATAGATTTGCATTGAAGTTTTTGTATCTGCTCATCACGAGGCTCTGCTTGCATCGAATTTCGTAAATGATACACTTGAATGCACTGAACCACTGAATTGGATAATTAGAAACGCGCAAACAGGTTTCACTGAAAAATTTGCGCAGCACCAAGTTTTACGTGCAACCTCATGTTTTTCGTACAACTTCACCTTTTTCACGTAATCCGTAATTTTTTGCGAAACATGGAATTTTTCATACAAGCCAGAATATTTCACGTAACAAGGAATTTTTTACACAAGCTGGAATATTTTTCACAACTCTCAATTTTTCGCACGAGCCAGTATTTTTCGCGCAAGACCAAATATTTTCATGCCGTTCTAAATTTTTCCGCGCGAGCTGTAATATTTACTGCAAGATTAAATTTTTTCACAACTCCCTTTATGCCAATTTGTTTTAAGTGCATGAGACCTTGGATCCTCACTGTGTTTTTCAACAGTACATAATGAGGGGGGTCACCATTTATTTATAGGAATCTTAGACCCCCACGTGCAAAACCCCCTGTGGCGTGAAAAACCTATCATTCAGCACTTAATATTTCACGCATGTACTATTTTTCATGCACTTCACTAGATGTTTCACGCAACCCATGCCTTTCCATTTTTCAACATTCTGATTCCGAAACACTATTTGCACAAAAAACCTCGATCCACTATTTCGTGCACCATGCTGTTTTTCACGCCCAACTCAAATATTTCATGCACTGCCCTCCTTTTTCACGCACAAATTCCTCTTTGCGCACACCTCCTTTTACCAACAATCCATGTCTTTGTTTTCTGATTTTGAGGCCCAAAAATTTGGAAAACACTGAGAAACGGTGCCACCTTCAATACTGTTATCAGCTTGAACTGTATGATCACTTTACTGGCACACATTCTGAACATCCAATGAGGATTGACAACAAACACAAACCATACTCCAATTCATGAATAGAATAGTGATGGTTACAACATCATGTCTTGTGTAGAATATTGACGCTTTGACAGAGTCCTAGGTAGAGCAGGACCAGGACCATGAATAGGACTGGATGGTGCCTTGTGAGATCAAATAGGTCGAGGTGTTTCCATTAGTTTTATATAGTAGCTTCAGTACCCTTGTTCACAAGTCAGAATTTTCAATTGTATTTATTTTTCTGGGCTTGTAATCTAGCCTAGTTTACCTTCCATCGCATTAATTTCATGTTTCACTATGTGTTTGGTTATTAGTGTTTGCATGCTTGGTGGTTTGTGGTTTTTCTTTTTTTAGCTTTGTGGGATTTGATATGTGTGTGTGCGTATAGGTACTTAGGAAAATGCCTCCCATTTTTGAGATATGTCTACCCGATGCTAGTCGCCAGCCCCTGGCCTATTGGAGGAAGGCTTGGGGTAGTTAGGGCACATGCCCCACTAGGATGGGTCATGACATAGTGGTATTAGAGTTGGTAGGTTCTACATTGGGATTGGGAGTCTGTGATGTTGGTTTGGAGAAACACTGTTAAGTGTTTCATGTTCATCATTCTATCTAGGGAATCCATTATTGGTGTAGCATCCAACGTATCCCTACACTATGACTCTGAACACCGTTTTTCCGACTCGGTACATGAAAAACATTTTTTGTAGGGAAATGAATTTGACATGCATCATGTGTGAATGGGTTTCATTTCCATGTCCTTCTTGAGTCATCTTCCCATATATACTCTACTGACCGCTGTTCATCTTGATCTATTTCAGGATACCTCCATATATATAACTAGCCAAGATTCGGAGGCATGATCATGAAGATGACCCCCCTACAAATGAGGCATCATTACAGAGGCCACTTCTTGACTTGGAACCTCCAAGTGGTTTTCCTGCTATAGTTCCACCTATGAAGTAGCAGTTATTTCTGGCGCTACTGGTAGAGGATGAACATAGGTTAAGTGTGTTGTATGCATTCCATAGGAAGAAACCTACGAGGTTCAAGAGTGAGATAGACCCACAGGTAGCTGGTGATTGGATGGAGGTAGTTACACATGTCTTTTAACTTATTAGGATGAATGTTGATCAGATGGTGGTCCTAGCTGCAAGACTTCTTCAGGGCTCAAAAGGGTGATGATGGAGTTAGTGATCCAAACACATGACGAGACAACTCTTTCTTGGGTTGACATTGAGTGCCTCTTCAGGGAGTACTTCTTTCAAGAAACTTTGTACTCAATACTTGTATGGGATCTCCTCCATCTATAGCAGGGCATCCAAACAATAGCAGAGTACTTGGAAATGTTTACCAAGATTTCTCACTACTCTATGGATATGATACGATACCCGTTTTTCTGGTCTTGAGCCTTTGAGAAAGGACTACACTGGGAGATTAGGGAATCCATGGTATTTATTAACATACCTACTAAGACCGGGGTGCTAGAGAGAGATCTGATCATGGAGAGCTTCTAGGCAGAGTAAACACTATCAGTGGGAGCAACCAGCAAGAACTAGGAAGCTGAGTCTTTGGTGGTGTGTAGCTAATATGGAAAAAGGTTCCCAAGTGGGTATGGTCCTTTAAGAGACATCCCTAGGATATATTATCAGCAGTGTGAGGCCCCAACAGTAGATAAGGACATCCAAGGGAGAGATTGTGTATCATGTGCGATGGTCAAGGGCACATAGTTTGTGATTTCCCTACATGCCCTAAGGATGATCTGCAGATGGTGGGATCGTCAAGGCATAGGAAGAGGTTCTTGTAGGATGTTCCATAGGTCAATGTACAAGGAAAGTGATTAGGTAGATAAATGGTTAGTGGGAGGAGGTTCGAGGTACTACAACCACCACCCCCAAGTGGTCCACCATAGGCTCCCACAGCTGGTGGGTAGGGGCAGGGCCAGCTTCAGGCATTGAAGGATTATGACCCTAGTGCTCAAGAGATTATTAGATGTATGATCTATGTATTTTCCACCATAGATGAAATTCTTATAGACCTATGTTCTGGTGACTCCTTCCATTATATGGACCTTTTTTGGATCTTGGAGATTTTGGTGGATACATTAGCTCGATTCTTACACTTAAATACTCTTATGGGATGTCATTCGACAATCACACACTGGTGTTGTCAGTGTGATCATACTCTTTGAGGTGAGAGATTTTGTTGGGATCTCCTATTAGCGGCGTCAAGACCTTAGTAAATCGTTCTCAATATAGACTGTTTATCCATTGTTCATTCTCAGATAAAATGTTTTAGGAACAAAGTGTGGTGTGTCCGCAGATATGGGATCAGGTTTTCCTTTACTGGTGAAAAGGAAACACATGGAGAGTAGGAACTACTTTCTTAGAGGAGGGTGTAGCCGATCACTCACTAGTTAGCTAGCCTCACCCTTAGTGAAATGGAGGAGAGGAGTCCCTAGTTTTCTGTTGTGGTGGATGAGAATGAGGAATTATTCCCTAAGGATATTCTAGGATTACGTCCTTATAGGGAGGTTGACTTCCAAAGTGATATGTACCCAAGGATGGCACTGATATCTACACCTGTATATCGGATGGCACATGTGGATCTTCATTAGTTGAGAGCTTAGCTAGAGGAATTTCAGAGGAAGGGCTTTGTGAGACCCATTGTTTCACCCTAGGCAGCCCTAGTTTTGTTTTCCAAGAAGTCATATGGGGGATTAAGGCTATGTTTGGAATTTAGGCACCTAAACCAGGTGACCATGAGAACAAGTATCCACTATCGATAATTGACAACCTCTTTGATTTGATAAAGGGAGCAAGGTGGTTCATAAAGATTGGCCTCAGATTTGGATATCACTAGCTTCCTATAAAGGATGAGGATGTATCTAGGAAATCCTTTAGATTTCATTATAGAAACTATGAGTACATTGTTATGTTGTTTGGCATAACCAACACCACAACAGTGTTCAGGGGATTCATGAATAGTATCTTCTATCCATACCTTAACTGGTTCATCCTGGTCTTCATTGATGAAATCTTTCTGTATTCAGCATCAGAGGAGGAGTATTCAATACATATGAGGATGATCCTAGATATGATTTGAGAAAAATAGCTTTATATGAAGCTCTCGAAGTGTCAGTTTTGGATTTTGGAGGTCCACATTCTGGGACATGTCATTTTAGAAGCTGTAGTTGTGGTGGATCTGGACAATATTGAAGTGGTTCTTACTTGGTAGCCAGAGAGGAGTGTGACCAAGGTGATGATTTTCCTAGGTTTTATTGGGTACTATCAGAGGTTTGTGCCCAAACATTATAGAGTAGTATGACCCTTGACAGCTTTGACATAGAATGGACTGCCCTTCGTGTGGACAAAGAAGTTCCAGTAGTGTTTTCAAGTGTTGAGACAGAGGTTGACGAGTGCTCCCATATTGAGGCAATTAGAGGAGGGTGTTGTGTATATAGTATTTTACAAAGAATTAGGGAGTGGACATGGATGTGTCTTAATGTAGGGGTATGTAGTGACTTCCTATGGATCACATTAGTTGAGATAATATGAGAAGAACTACAAGATCCATGATCTTGAGCTAAAATTACTGGTCATTGCATTAAATATGTGGTGGAATTACTTGATGGGGGAGTGTTTTACCATATACTCATACATCAATATTTTCAGGTATATCTTTTCTCAAAGGGACCTGAACTTGAGATAGAGGTGGTGGCTTGAGTTCCTCCAGGATTATGACTTCAAGATTTTCAATACTCCTAGGAAGGGTAATTTCTTGGTAGACACACTCATAAGAAGATCTATATTGAAATTACTAAGTGAGGTGTTAGAATAGTTGGTCATACTACAGATATCCTTCATGGATGATGGTGTAGCATCTTATTTCCATTCGGTGTTTTTCACCCCTCCACTCTTGTGGCAAGTCAAGGAGGCACAACTTGGGGATGTCAACTACGAGTCCTGGTGTGCCCAGTTTTCCATAGGTCTGGCCTTTGATGGTTATTAGATAGGTGGGGAGCACATATTTCACTTCAAAGGGCATAAGGTAGTGCTAGTGGAAATGCAGGTGGAGGATTGGATGGAGTTCCACACACCCCCCTTGGCGGTAAATCGAGGTGTGGCAAAGATGTACCAAGACCTATGATGTTAGTTATGTTGGACAAGGATAAAGAAGGTTGTGTCAGAGTCATTTATCTATTCCACACTTGTCAATAAGTGAAGGTAGAGCACTGGGTTCCAGAATGCTTGACTCGTCCATTCATGGTGCCAAAGTGGAATTGGGATGGGATATTGATGGACTTCGTAATAGTTTTACCACACACGTCCAGGGGACACGATACCATTTGGGTGATCATTTAGTGACTCACCAAGTATGACCACTTCCTATCCATCTATGAGAATAGTTACATAGAAAACATGGGACGCATCTACATTCATAATATAGTTCGACTTCATAGGGTTCCCAAACTAATTGTCTCAGACTATGATGCTGATTTTACTTCCCAGCTGTGGAAGGGCTTGCATGAGGGTTTTGGGACTCATTTGTGGTTGATCACATCTTTTCATCCCTATATGGTTGGTTAGATAGTGGTGATTATCAAGGTTCTAAAGGATATGCTATGTTCCTAAATCACGGACTTTGTTTGTAGTTGGGAGGACCGCATACCACTGGTGGAGTTTGTGTACAACAAAAACTACCACTCCAACATTGTTGTGGAACCGTTTGGTGCCTTGTATAGGAGACCTTGTAGATCACCGTTATGCTAGACTGACCCTAGCGAGTCCGTGCTTATGGGACTAGAGTTGGTAAGGGATACCACCAAGAAGGTTCAGATCATTTAGGTGCAGATGAGGAATGCACAAATTAGGCAGAATTCAAATACTGATAAGAGATGTTGTCCCTTAGAGAGATCTATTTCCTCATGGGATGGAACCTTTTCATTGTACAATGGTGTAAGTCTTCTCAATATTTTCTTCACAATGTCAACATCTTTGATTTGTTCTCCTAGAACCAGAATGGCACAAACCACTTCAGTAATTTGATTGAAGAATAAGTCTTCATTCTCATCCAGATGCATCTTCAGATCATCCATCCTATTGTGTAGGACTTTTAGTTTTGCCTCCTTAACTTTTCTATCTCCTTAATAAATATTTTCAAGTTTATCCCACCTGTATTTTCTGAGGTGAAACTCATCACCTTTAGATAGATGTGATCATAATGAGTCATGGTGAGAGCATTTTGTGCTTTAGCATCTACATCAAGATTTTTCCTGTTTACGTCAGTCATAGCCAAGCCTGTTAGTTCAGTGACTTGTATTCCTTGAACAGTAGAAAAAATTACTTCCATTCCAAGAGATCTTAGATGATATCTCATTATGTTCTTATAGATCTGGAAATTACTTCCATCGAAGAGAGGGACTCCCCTGACATTGGATGAATTTTCCATAACAGAGTATGACAGATCAAACACCAGTCAACCTCCCTCTGATTCCACTTGATGGACCCTAGGACACCCTAAGAGGGGAGGTGTGAATCAAGGTATCTACTTTTTCTTTTAAACTAATGGATCTTGTTCCCAACTTGGTAGGAACTATTTTAACTAGCATGATGGATATGAGAAACAATCAAACATTCACATGCAAAGAGATGACACAACACTTTTTACTTGGTTCACTGCTAAGGGCTACGTCCAAGGAGCATACGCCGACAGGTTTTCGGTCATAACAAATTCCACTATTCTTCACTAGTTGTGGATTGAAAAGGTTTGGGAATAGTCAGTCTATCCCAGGCTCACTGCCTTTACAACTGTTCATGGATAGTGCACTGCGTCACTCAGGACACTCTCGTTGACTCCCCCTAGTTCACTGCCTTTGTTGAAGTCCCAGTTAGTTTGTAGACATGAGTGTTTCATCAATAGATTTGCATTGATGTTTTTGTCTCTACTCAGGATGAGACTCTGCTTGCATCGAAGTCTGGAAATGATGCACTTGAATGCACTAAACCACTGAACCGGATAATCAGAAATGTGCGAACAGGTTTCACAGAGAAATTTACACATCACCAAGTTTTACACGCAACCAAGAGTTTTTCGCGCACCTTCACCTTTTTCTTGCAAGCCATAATTTTTCACGCAACATGGAATTTTTTGCGTAAGGCAGAATATTTTGTGCAACTTGAAATTTTTTGTGCAAGCAGAAATATTTCGTGCAACTCTTAATTTTTCGCATGAGCCAGTATTTTTCACGCAAGCCCAAAATTTTTCGCGCAACTCTAATTTTTTGCATGCGAGCTGGAATATTTCGTGCAAGCTTTATTTTTTGTGAAACTCCCTTTACGTGAATTTTTTTATGTGCATAAAACCTTGGATCCTCTCTGAGTCTTCAACAGTACTGAATGTGTGGGGGTCACCTCTTATTTATAGGCATCTGAGACCCCCACACGCAAAACCCCCTTGTGGTGTGAAAAACCTCTCATTTGGCACATAATATTTCCCGGTTGTACCATTTTTCGTGCACTTCACCAGATTTTTCATGAAACCCAAGACTTTTCCATTTTTCAATGCTCTGATTCTGAAACACTCTTTGCGTGAAAAACCTCGATCCACTACTTCACGCACCATGATGTTTTTCACACCCAACTCAAATATTTTGTGCACAACCCTCCTTTTTCATACAACACTTCCTCTTTGTGAACACCTCCTTTTACCAATAATCCATTTCTTCATTTTCCAATTTTTAGTCCCAAAAATTTGGAAAACACTATAAAATGGTTCCACCTTCAATACTATTGCATTATTGAACTATATGATCACTTTACTAGAACACATTCCGAACTTCCACTGAGGACTGAAAACATACACAAATCATACTCTAATTCATGCATATAATAGCCATGGTTACAAAATCATGTCTTGTGTAGAATATTGACGCATCGATGGAGTCATAGGCATAGTAGGACAAGGACAAGGACAAGTACTGGATTGTGCCTTGTGAGATCAAATGGGTCGAGGTGTTTTTAGCAGCATTATACAGTAGCTTCAGTACCCTTATTTTCAAGTAGGACATTTCAATTGTATTTATTTTGGTGTGTTTGTATTCTTGCCTATTTTACCTTCCATTTAATTACTTTCTTGTTTCACTATGTGGTTGTTTATTAGTGTATGCATGCTTGGTGGTTTGTGTTTTTTCTTTTTTTAGCATTATGGGATTAGATATGTGTCGTTGCGTACAGGTACTTAGGAAAATGACTCACATTTTTTAGATATGTCTACCCATCACTAGTCACTAGCCTCTGGCCTATTGGAGGCAGGCTTGGGGTAGTTAGGGCACAAGCCCCACTAGGATGGGTCATAAAATTTTGGTGTCAGAGTTGGTTGGTTCTACAAAGGGACTGGGAGTCTATGATATTGGTTTGGGGAAACACTGTTAAGTGTTTCAAGTTCATCTTTCTATCTAGGGAATCCATCATTGGTGTAGCAGCCAATGTATCCCTACACCATGACTCTGAACACCTTCTTTCTGACTCAGTACAAGAAAAACCATGTTTATAGGTAAATGAATTGTACATGAATCATATGTGAATGGGTTGTGTTTCCATGTACTTTTTGAGTCATCTCCCCATATATACTCTACTAATCGTGGTTAATCATCATCTATTTCAGGTTACATCCACATAGAAAGCTATCTAAGATTTGGAGGCATGATCATGACAATGATCCCCCTAACAATGAGGCATCATTACAGAGGCCTCTTCTTGACACAGAACCTCCAAGTGGTTTTCCTATTATAGTTCCACTTATCAAGAAGCAGTTCTTTCTGGCGCTACTGGTAGAGGATTAACATAGGATAAGTGTGTTGTATGCATTCCATAGGTAGAAACCTCTAAGGTTCGAGGGTGATATAGACCCACAGGTATCTGAGGATTGGATGGAGGCAGTTACACATGTCTTCTACCTTATGAGGGTGCATGTTGATCAGATGTTGGTCCTAGCTGTGAGACTTCTTCAGGGATCAACAGGGTGATGGTGGAGTCAGTGATCCAACCACGTGATGAGACAACTCTCTCTTGGGTTGTCATTGAGTTCTCATTTAGGGGGGATTTCTTTCAATAAACATTGCACTCAATACTTATATTGGAGATCCTCCATCTATAACATGGAATCCCAACAATATGAGAGTACTTGGCAATGTTTATCGAGATTTCTCACTACTCTATGGATATGGTATGTGACTCATTTTTTGGGGCGTGAGGTTTTGATAAATGAATACACTATGAGATCAGGGCATCCATGGTATTTCTTAACATACCTACTCAGACGGGGGTACTAGAGCAATCTCTGATCATGGAGATCTTCTTTGCAGAGTAAACGCTGGCCGTGGGAGCAACCAGCAAGCACTAGGTAGCTGAGTCTATGGTGTTGGGTAGACAACATGAAAAAAATGTGCCCAAGTTGGTCTGGTCCATCCAGAGACATCCCTAGGATATAGGATCGCTAGTGTGAGGCCCTAAGGGTAGAGAAGGATAGCCAAGGGAGAGAACGTGTTTCACATGTGGCGGTCAAGGGAACATAGTTCCTAATTTCTCGACATGCCCTATGGACGATCAGTGGATGGTGGATGAACCGTAGAGGCATAAGAAGAGGTTCGATTAGGGTGGTCCATAAGGTAGTATACATGGATAGTTAGTAGGTAGAGAAATGGGTAGTGGGAGGAAGTTCAAGGTACTACAACCACCACCCCCAAGTGGTCCACCACGGACTCCCAGAGCTGATGGGCAGGGGCAGGGCTAGCTTCAGGCAATGAAGGATTATGACCCCAGTGCAACAAAAATTATTATAGGTATGATCTATGTATTTTCAACCCTATTTTCAATTCTTATAGACCTAGGTTCTGGTGACTCCTTCCTTTATATGGACCTTGTTTGGATATTAGAGATTATGGTGGATCCATTAGCTCGATTATTACATTTAAAGACTCTTGTGGGATGGGATTCGACAATCACACACTGGTGTTGTCAGTGTGATCATACTCTTGGAGGTGAGAGCTTTGGATTAGATTTCCTAGTAGCGGCGTCAAGACCTTACAACATTGTTCTCAATATATACTGGTTATCCACAGTTCATTCTCAAATAGAATGTTTTAGGCACTTAGTGTGGTGTCTCCATAGAGATGGGATCAGGTTTTCATTTAATGGAGAAAAGGAAACACATGGATATTAGGAAGGACTTTCTTAGAGGAGGGTGTAGTTGATCACTCACTATTTTGCTAGTCTCACCCTTCGTGAAATAGAGGAGAGGAGTCCCCAGTTTCCTATAGTGGTGGATGATTATGAGGAAGTATTACCTAAGGATGTTCCAAGATTATGTCCTTATAGTGATGTTGACTTATATGGTGATATGTACCCATGGAGGGCACTGATATCCACACCTGCATATTGGATGGATTCTGTGGAACATCATTAGTTGAGAGCTTAGATGGAGGAATTTCAGAGGAAGGGATTCGTGAGACCCATCATTTCACCCAAGGCAGCCCCAGTTTTTTTTCCAGAAAGGCAGATGGGAGTTTAAGTCTATGTTTGGAATTCAGGTAGCTAAACCAGGTGACCACGAGAACAAGTATCCACTATCAAGAATTGATGACCTCTTTGACCTGCTAAAGGGAGCAAGGTGGTTCTTAAAAATTGGCCTCAGATCTGGCTATCACTAGCTTCATATAAAAGGTGAGTATGTATCGAAGAAATCCTTTATATTTTGGTATAGACACTATGATTAAATTGTTATGTTGTTTGGCATAACCAACACCACAATAGTGTTCATGGGATTCATGAATAGGATCTTCTATACATACCTTTATTGGTTCGTCATGGTCTTAATTAATGAATTCTTGGTGTATTCAGAATATGAGGAGGAGTATTCAATACATATGAGGATGATCCTAGACATGATTTGAGAGAACTAGATTTATATAATGCTCTCAAAGTGTCAGTTTTGGATTTGGGAGGTCCACATTCTGGGACATGTCATTTTAAAGGCTGGAGTGGTGGTGGATCCCGAAAATGTTGAAGTGGTTCATGCTTGGTAGCCACTTAGGAGTTTGACCAAGGTGATGAGTTTTCTATGTTTTATTGGGTACTATCGGAGGTTTGTACCCAACATTTCTAGAGTAGTATCACCCTTGATAGCTTTGACATAGAATGGACAGCCCATCGTGTGTACAAAGAAGTGCCAGTAGTGTTTCCAAGAGTTGAGATAGAGGTTGAAGAGCGCTCCCATATTGAGGCAATTAGAGGAGGTTATTGTGTATATAGTATTTTATAAAGCATTAGGGAGTGGACATGGATGTGTCTTGATGTAGGGGAAATCAGTGACTTCCTATGGCTCACATTAGTTGAGATAATATGAATAGAACTATGTGATCCATTATCTTGAGTTGGTAGTAGTGGTCTTCGCATTAAATATGTGGTGGCATTACATGATGGAGGAGTGGTTTACCATATACTCATACCACAAGATCCTAATGTATATCTTTTCTCAGAGGGACCAGAACATGATACAAAGGTGCTGGCTAGAGTTCCTCCAGGATTATGACTTCAAGATTGTCTATACTCCTAGGAAGGGGAATTTGGTGGTAGACACACTCATCAGAAGATCTAGATATAAATTGCTAAGTGAGGTGTCAGAATAGCTGGTCATGCTATAGATATCCTTCATGGATGATGGAGGGGAATCTTATATTTAGTCAGTGTATTTCACCCCTCGACTCTTGTGGTGAGTCAAGGAGGCACAGCTTGGGGATGTCAACTATGAGTCCCTACGTGCTCCGTTTTCCATAGGCCAGGCCTCTAACAGTTATTCGATAGGTGGGGAGCACATATTTCTCTTCAAAGGGCATAAGGTAGTGCCAGTGGAAATGCAGGTGGAGGTTTTTATGGAGTTCAACACATCCCCCATGGTGGTACATCCAGGTGTGGAAAAGATGTACCTGGATCTCTGATGTTAGTTCTGTTGGCCAAGGATGAAGAAGGTAGTGGCAGAGTTCATTTATCGATTCCTAACTTGTCAACAAGTGAAGGTAGAGCACTAGGTTCCAGAAAGCTTTAATCAGCCATTCATGGTGCCAAAGTGGAATTGGGATGGGATATCTATGGACTTCATAATAGTTTTACCACGCACATCTAAGGGACACAATACCATTTGGGTGATCATTTAATGACTCACCAAGTCTGTCCACTTCCTATACATCTAAGAGAATAGTACCATAGAGAACATAGGATGCATCTACATTTAGAAGATAGTTCAACTTCACTGGTTTCCCTAACCAATCATCTCAGACTGTGATGCTCATTTAACTTCCTGGTTGTGGAGCGGCTTGCAGGAGGCTTTTGGGACTCAGTTGTGGTTGAGCACATCTTTTCATCCCCGGATGGATGGTTAGATAGTGAGGATCATCCAGGTTCTAAAGCACATTCTATGTGCCTGAATCTTGTACTTTGGTTGTAGTTTGGAGGACCACATACCACTAGTGGAGTTTGTGTTCAACAAAAACTACCACTACGCCATTAGTGTGGAGCCATTTTAGGCCTTGTACATGAGACCTTAAATATCACCATTATGCTAGAATGACCCTAGGGATTCAGCACTTATGGGCCTAGAGTTGGTAAGGGATACCCCTAAGAAGGTTCAGATCATTCTGGTACAGATTAGGGCTGCACAAAGTTGGCTTAATTCAAATGCTAATAAGAGATAGTGGCCCTTAGAGTTTGAGGGGGGAGAAAAATTTTTCTTTCGGGTCTCACCTCAATGGGGATTGTAGATATTTGGTTGGGCGGAAAGTAGTCTATGAGGTTCATCATCCCTTTTCAGATTCTGAATAGAGTTGGCAAGGTGAACTAACACCTATCTCTACCCCAACTATTGCATCAGGTGCATGATGTCTTTCACGTGTCGCAGTTGAGGAGGTATGTGAATGACCCATCATAGATTATCGACTGGGGCGAGCTTAACATTAACGATGGGAAAACGTTTTCATAGTACCCAGAAGAGGACATGGATCAACAAGAGAAGATCCTTCGTGGGTTGTTGATTTCTTTTGTGTACATTTGGTGGAAACAAGGGAATCTCTAGGTGATCACCTTGGAGTGGGAGGCTTAGATGTGTGCTCAGTGCCCTCATCTTTTTACTGAGTTTCCCTTGTTTTGGCTTTTAGGGATGTAAATCCCTATGCTTGGGAGAATGTAATGACTCCTATTTTTTCTCTAATTTATTTTAATAAATTAATTGGGAAAATAATAAGACCATTCACTAAAATGGACTAAGATTATGATGCCCAGTGTGAATAGAATGAATCTTTAAATAAGTTTTAGTGTTTAAATTAAAAATGCTAGGAGGATAAAATTGAACTTTAATAACATATAGATGGGTTCCCATATCAAAAAACTGAGATCAACATTATGTATAGAATAGTGGATTTACCTTATGCGGGGCATAACCTCAACCGGAGCAGGCCGAGGGTGAAAGTCAAATTTTGGACGTGAACGTCATTAAAATATTCAATTAAAATATTTTAATTTGGCATTGCACAGTGGCATAGCTTTGTTTCCTTTTTTTAAACCTAGAGTCAGGGGTCCAAGTTAATAGTTTAAAACCTTGACATTCATTGAGATATCGTGAAGGATGCCTAAAGATTTTACTCTCAATGAATAATGACGATGGAGACATGAATCGATATCGTTCTTCAACAAATCATCAACGACAATGAATCCATGATAGATAATGATCCAATCCTAGGTAGGGTGTGTGTTTAGATTTGATTTACTTCCTCATTATTTAACTCCTATGATGAACATGAATCAATTGATGAGTGGACTGACTCAAGGATCATTCATATATTTTCATGTTGATTTTTTGATTTCGAAATATTTATTTAGAATTGAATATAAGTTAGAATTGATTTTATTTTTGGCCCTCCATTCTTCAATTATAATGTGTATCGATCAAGGCTGACACAAAAATGCCCAGATACTTCCACTTTTTGCATTCTTGGGTTATGCCTCCTTTCCCTCAAATTTTCTTCTCATACATCATGGAACAGTGATCCACTTGGTCTCGAAATAATAGCCACCGGTAGGGCGGACAGTAATGGTTGGGATCGGGATGAAGTAGTGGGCCACATTGGTGCCCAGGTGTAGACAGAGGAGCCCACCGGCTTGACGGATGGAAGAGGAAGCCTACGGTGGTATGGATATAGACAAAGACTGCATTGAATAAAGGACCCATGTAAGATCCTCGAGTAGTTGCTGATCACGCAAACCAGCCATGTGTATCACGGACAGGCCACGTTGATCGGGGTAACCAGCTAGCACGTGATGAGGTGATCGCATGACTGGGTGGGGCGTGGCTATATGGGCCCCATCTAGTGTAGGTGAGTCATCACATATGTGGTGGGTTGGTTTGGAGTTGGTGGGATGTTCTGGGCCCATCTAGGATGAGTTGAGCCTAGCAGGTTGGGTCGGGCTGATCCCACCAGCACGAACCAGACCCAAACCCCACCGACCCCTTTTCACTGATATATCCATAACTTTAAAACAGTAAGTTATTTTGATGAGTTGTTTGTGTATTTGAGACCCTTGTGATGAGGAAGTCATTTTGAGATAGAATTGTGGGTTTTTATTAAGTTTCGGTATAGGTATGAGGCTTTCCCTTGGTTATTTCCACATGGGTTTGGTACGGCCTTGCATCCACATCACTGGGTAGCAATCCCCTCAAGAGGATAAAGTCCAGGATAGAGTTTTGGAATCTACCTTGGGACTAGAGTGATTCTCTATCACCCCTGAAAGTGTAACGGACCAAACTATCATTAATGGAAATCCCTCTTGATATAATTAAATTTTTCTTTATGTAAAATGTTTATATAAAATGTCAACTTTTTAGGTTATATGTTTTTGGATTTTAAAACACTATTAATAATTATGACTGTTGCTAATATAGTCATTGAACAGTGATCACATGATTAGTATAAATATAGGGCTTTAGAAAATCCAATTTACACAGACAAAGGAAGTGATGGCATCATCCTGTAGACATGCCCCATATGAAGCCCATTTTTCAAATCTCGGAAAGGAGGTTGTGTCTTTGGGCTTCACTGTTGACCATTCCCAAGACGAGCTTGAATATGTGAAGCTCGAGTGTGACCGCCTATGAGAGAAGTTGATGTTGATAGAGATTACCACCCGAGCAATGTTATCTGAGCCACCCCAAGAGTCTTTTATCATCGCACACCTTACTCTTTAGTCTTATGAGGGTGTTATAAGGGGTTATGTAATAAGACCCTAGTACTATGGTTATGTACATTATTTCTGTATATAATAATCAATAAACGTTTATTTTATTATTGTTACCTTGTAAATATTTTTTAAAGAAAATAGTATTGTTAGTTAATGTTCAACTAAAAAATCTATTTTGATGAATTAATGGATTTTTGAATTAAAAAATTTTATAACAAAATATTATTATTATTATTAAATAAAATTTTATTAAATAAGTGATCATATAATTTTATGAATGCAATTTTAATTTTTATTAAGGTTTGAAAGCCATTTTTTTCAAAACCCTAGAATTTTCAATAAATGTAGGTTTTTATTTTAAAAGTAAAATTTAACATATTTAGAAAACTATATAAATAAAATTAATATTATTTCTGGAATTAGGATATTAAAATTATCGAACGGTTAATTTTTCATAATTTTCTGAGACAGTCAAATTTTTGGGTAAAAATTAAATACCGTTTAAATATATAATCTGTTTTATGACATCCTAATGACCCAATAGTGATGTAACAAAATACTATAAACTTTATTTTCAGACAATATATGTTTTACCATTAAAATAATGTGATTTTGGGTTTGTATGATTTATTTTACAAAGCATTAGTGGACCCTTCAAGACTTATTAAACATTTTGACTTTTTAAATTGTTTTCATTAGTAGTGTGACTAACCTCCACACAATCAGTCCCATTATTTTTTGGAGTTAGTAATGTGGATTTATAAAATATTGTTTTGCACTTCCCTTTTACAAGAACCATGGGCAAAAATCATGGGATGGTTTGTGGTTTGGATTAGATTAATGTGAGGTGTCCCAAACCTAAATAATAAAGAATTCCCTCACCTTTCCTATATAAACCCACCCAATCTCCCACTTTTTCCTCACTCAAACACTTTAGAGTTTATACACCCTATGAACTCCTATCTCTTGAATCCTCCAAATATTCCCTAATCTCCCAAGAATCATCTCTCAATCCTTTAGAATCACACTTCCAAGTAAGGGTTTTTCTTCCTTTCTCATTTTTGTCCAATATTTTTTAAATTGTTATTACCTTTTAATTTCAATTATAAATTTTGGGGTATGGTTTGTCACCTCCCCCATACTGAAAATTTTATGTTTCAATTATAAGATACTGATTTATCTCTCATTAAATTCCTCCCATGTACACCCGTTACTATGCCGAAATTCTGAAAGGAATTTCCCTCACCTCATTTACATTAAGGAAATTATTTTGTATCATGAATCTAAATTCCATTAAAGTTTTTGGGACATGTATATATATAACCCCCTTAATATCCATGTCATGTAAATATTATTCGACACCCCTTTCTCTCTCATAAACCATTTTTATGAGTTCTTATGTCATTCGGTTATGCTACCGAAATTGCACCATGCTTTGCCAATCCAAAGTCATCGTGTAGTGAATATCATGCCCATTTCTATATCAATGGTATTCGCCTTTATGCACGTTTACTTATTGTTTAAAGATTTTCATGTATGTATTCGACATTATTTTATAATGGATTAAAATATTATGTTGAATGATTCAATTTTTTAGGATCCATGTGGCACACTTATGCATGAAATGAAATGTTTAAGAAGGGTGCGCCCTGATAGCGCTCCAATGCATTGAGTAAAGTATAGTATCATGATACCTCATATTCAATGGGTGTTGACTCATTCTAATTCAATTTAAATGAGGTTTTACTCGTGCTTCATGTGCAATGAGGGTTTAATCATGCTCCATGTGAAATGAGCCTTGACTCGTGATAATTCCATGTTTAGTGTTGTTGCCACATTTCCATGTTATGGTTATCATGCTTTATCATGACTTTATGTTTATGCTTATCTTGTGCTCTATTAATATGCCTATTTTTTAACATGTATTTTATTCCTCATGTTATTCTAGGATTATTCCCTTACTGGGCTTAATAGATCACCCTTTTCTTATGCATGTCCTCAGGTTATCCCATGCAATGCTAAGTACGAGGGAATGTACTGGTCATGTAAAGGAAGTTTGAAATAAAGATGTTGTATTTCATGTTTTAAGTTGTTATGTAATGATATTAAGCCCCAAAGTCACTAGAACTCTCGATATTCTATGTTGTATCATGTGAATTTTATGTAATAAATTATGTTTAGTTGTGTAATAAAAAGCAGGGTTGTCATAGAAAGAGTTTCTGAAGAATTAACATGACCTCCAAGAATAGAAATTTAATCCTTGATCTAGTGGGATGTGTCTATAGTGATCACAGTACTATCTGAGGAGAATCCCCTATGAGATTATCCACATCTGTAGGGTTTGTTGTATTCTCTGAGAAAATTCCCCTACATTGCAGATTTATATAGATTGGTGTCACTATATTCCCTAAGTAGAATCCCCAGTCTGTATATCATGATCTTTGACCAGTGTTTTATCTTTGGTCGGGGCCCAAATTAGTGGGACCTTTTATAAGGTCCTTGATGACATCAAGTCTTGAGGAGTGAGTTCTCCCAAAACAAGTGTACCTCGATCGGAATCATGTGGCTGATGATTGGATATGACTTATCCTCTCTTTCTATGTGGCTGGATATGGGTATGTTTGGATGTTCTTGGTGTATGTATGGGTGTATAACTTTTTAGAGATGATTCTGCATTATTTTTTGGTTTTTTCTTTGTGGTTTTGGGGTGTCCTGTTGAGTATTGTTTTACTCACCCCTGTATAGTCTTTTCCCACATGTGTCATGTCTTGTGAAGATGACTGATGCTTTGACAGAGTCCTAAGAATAGCAGGACCAGGACCAGATGGTTCCTTGTTAGATCTGATGGAATAAGGTATTTCTGGCACCTTTTTACAACAATATCAGTACCCTTATATACAAGTCATACTTTTCAGTTGTCTTTCTTTGGTTGGAATTGTATTATGGCCCAGTTTACCTTCTTGTACATTACTTTCCTATTGCACTCTGTGGTTGGCTATTAGTGCATGAATGCAAAGTGGGTGGTGTTTTATCTTTTTTTAGATTTATGGTTTTGGATACGTGTGTGTGTGATTATAGGTACTTAATAAAATTTCTCCCATTTTTTAGATATTCCCACTCAACGCTTGTCTCCATCTCATGGCATATTGGAGGTGGGCATGGGGCAGTCATGGCATGGGCCCCACTGGGATGGGTCATGACATATAACAGCTAATTAAAAATTAAACATTGGGTATTTCTTCTCTTGTAATTATAACTATCATAAACCATATACAATAACATGATCTCTATTCTTGAGAACACATCCCAACATAGATCCTGATGAATCACAATTGAATACATAGCCCCATCTAGACTCTAGAAATTTGAGAATGTGATTTGATGTTATATTAACCTTAATCTCTTAAAATTATTTTTGACATTCATCATTCTACTATAGAGGACACATTTCCTTATAAAAGATGTCATCTTTGATGGCAAACATGAAAATAGACATACAGAACATCTTTAGTATCCCTCTAATCTAATAAAACAATGTATCTTAAGTACATTTTTTATTGGTTTCCAAGAGATAACAGCTTCTATCATTTCCAAATATACAAAAATTTATTTTTATGAAATAACATGGATAATGAAACAAACCTATTGCACACATAAATAAATCTTTGATAAAATGGAATATAGATGATGCTCCAATAAGATACCTAATACTATAGCCAAGTATTTCTCATGATCCACCTTCTTTGAATAATAGACTAGTATATCACTCAAAAACCCCACTGCAAAGGAATCCAAATACCATTAAAATTTCTAATTCACAATTCCATAATGATGTCTAGTGAATTATTAAGACCAAAAGGCATAAAAAAATAACTCATAATGGTAATATCTACTTCTAAAAGTTGTTTAGGAATATGAAATTTTTTAATAAGAAATTTTTAATATCTCAAATTCAAGTTAACTTTAGTGAACCGTTATGATCCCTTATATTTAAATAATAAATAATCAATTAATGTAATAGTATACTGATTTATTATCATGACATGGTTGAACATATAATAATATACACAAATCCTATGAGTTTCATCCTCCGTATTTACAAATAGAACATGTGCTTCCTATGGATATTTGTTCGGTCAGATGAACCCCTTACATTCTAACTCTTATAATTGATCCTTCAATTACATAAATTCTATTGGTTACATTACATAATATGGGAGGGAAATATGTCTATTCCCCTATAAAATATCAATAAAAAAAATCTAATTATCCTTTGTGTGGAAACCCTGTGAAATTTTCTAGAAAAATGTCTTGGAACTAATCCATTTTATTTGACAATTCCCTATTCCTAACCCCATCTATCGCTACCAAAGCTACTACTGTCAACTTGTGAGAGGTAGTTCCAACCACATGTACCAAAGGTCCTACTCTTCTTATATCAATTAAAAAATATTCTTTAAATATATTTATAACACTATTCAAAGATTATAAACTCTTCTACTATGTATTATAATCAATATTGGTCGCAATGTTCATTAGCCAATCTATTCCTAGAATCAGTTCATATAAATCCATGTCTATCAAATAGAAATACCATACCAACCCAATCCCTTCTATTTTTATCGAACATGATAAACATTTCAAGGCTCAAAATTCTCATTTTCTCAAAGGTGTTAGTGCTTCAAAAAAAGGAATCATCTCAACATGAAAACATAAAATATAAACAAATTGATAAGTAATAAAATAATGGGATGTGCCCATATTAAACAAAACATGCATAAGGTCATATTAAAAATAATCATACCTCTCACTGTCAATGGTCATGATTGATTATCCATGATCACTTTCTCATCTCCATTAAATTTCTTAATCACTATACTTTATTATTTGCTGCCCTATCGAGATTCAATAGTTTGAGAATTCACGGTGTTCCTATAATCACATTATCTTTCTTGGTTCTTTTGACATGATATACTCTATTACACTCATCCGATCGAGGAATATGATTCCTGAGAATCATCATATGTTTCTCGAACACCTGACCAAGGAGAACTATTACAATAGCACTAGAGATGTCCCATATTGTTTCATTTGTAACATTCTCTTGGTGGATCAATATAATCTCACTTCATATAGTCATTATAACCACACTAAAAACATCTCAGCAATATTTTTGGATGAGGATGAAAATTAAATGTTCCCATTGTCTAATTTTGGGAGATACCACCCTCTAAGGAATAGGTTTCCCTCCTCCGCTTGTTCATATAATTAGATTTCCCACCTATTCCCATATAAATACTCATGTTTACACCTACTGTATTTCCCAAGATTTCCCTTTATTCTATTGTCTCTCTATTGATTATATTTTTATATTCTGTAATACAGAGAATGGAAATATTTGATATAATTTCAGATTTCAACACCAGATCAAATATTTATTTCTTCAAGGATGAAATTTTTGTATCTACTTGTGCAAAGCGGACCATTATCATAAATTATTCCACATAATATATTAAAAATATATTATGTTTCTTCAAACTAAAAAAGTATAATGTTATAGAAATTCTAAACATGTGAGGGTAGATTTTTTTTGAAAATTTATTCAAAATCCTCCCATGCCTTACCTTGATCAAATTTAGCCTCAACTTATATATCCCACTATTGTAAATATAGATCCTCCATTGTATATATTTATAACATCACCTTCATCTCAAAAGGGTTCCCATTGAAATTGAAGATTTTATTCATCCAATTTAACCAAAATTATACTTTTTCCATATATGAATCGCCTAGCATTAGGGTTAGATTGTAATTTTGGAACTTATAAAAATGATCCACTTGTATGGGTCCATCCCTTAAATTACTTCTATCCACATCTAGAATATCCTATAAAATACTTTGGACTAATTTTTGGTTCACTTATGGCTTAGATTAGACCACATTCTCAGTAGCCACTTCTGGTTGGTTCCTACGGCACCTACTCGGTTCCATTAACTATAAAACAATACATTTATTTTCACTCACAAGAAACCAATGCCTTAGTTATTTAAATTTACCATATTCAAAAATATTTCAACAAGGATTTCAACAATCATTTTTATCCACAATAAACCATTTTAACCATGTTCAAAATATCACCATTATTCTTTTTCAGAAACTTGTCTTTTGAAAAAAAATTCAATAATTTTCAAAAATCAATCCTATATATTACAATTTTATAAATTAGAAGTACAATAATGAAAAATTCAATCTTATTGGGAAGTCATACTATCCATTCATTTCATGAAACTCTCATTGTCTAAATCCATGACAATGAGGTCAAAACACTCCTTGAAGTGTCTTAAAACATACATGTACCCCTAATTCCCTTTTAAATTAAATTTTAGAATAAATAAGTTAGATACATATTTTTATGCTCTAAATATTGAGTACTAATAGTCCTACTCTTTTCTACCCTCCCAAGGATATATGAAATTACCGTGACAGATAATCAAAGATCAAAAAAACTGATACTATTTGTAACATCATGAACATCACCCATTGTCTTGGGAAGAAGCGGTGGGATGTTACTAGGACTTAGGTGAAATACCAATGACACTGAAGGCCAAAAATAAATTCCAAGGTCCTCATAACCATTTGGGGGTGAATTTAAATTTATAGATACAACAATTAAAAAAGATAACCATAATAAAAAAACTCTATACGATTTATGAGTACAACAATACACCTCAAAATATAACCAAACTAAAAACTATATCATAGTACCAAAAAAAACGAAGAGACCACATCCTAAGGAAAACAAAAGATCGAAAAACCCAAAGACACCAAACCAGAAATATCATGACATAAATCTAGAAACTCTTTACCTACTCAAATATCCAATAAGATAATCCCACCCACATTATCATGAAATATCAATAAATAACTAATATACCTTTACTCTACCTATCTCTTGATAGAAACCATCTCCAATTTCAGAACATTTCCCATACAGAAGGTGATTCTAAACATAGTAGGATTTTCACAATGACTTACCAACTCATTCAACAAGGACAAAACATATTATCCCATTTATAAAAAATATTTTAATCAAATTTAACATATTTTATATCAAAAGAAAGATAATTTTAAAACCTAAATAATTTTTCAAGCTAAAATAGTTTTCCAATCCAACATAGTTTTCCATGAAAATCAATCAAAAAACTCTTAAAACCATTTCTCAAAATTTCAATTTGGCATACTCATTCTATGATAACACACATCCACACATCTATATACGTATTCCTATGTGACATTTCCACACTCATTAGTAGAATATCAATGATCTACAATGTCATGAAAATGTAAAAAATCTGATTCTCTATTACACCTTTATTTTTTAGAACTAATTTATATATCAATAAGGCCTTTTAAAATGCAACATGAACACATGCCAACATTAATTCCCCAAAGTACATTCCAATCCATTTTACATAGACAATTGTTTTTTTAAAACATTTCATTAACCATTTTCCATGAATCAAAACAAATAAATAGTGGTAAAAACATTGTTTTAAAATTATCATCAAAGAGGATTTTACACAAATCCATCCAATTTCCATAATTTTCCATAAACCCTTAAAGAGTAGGTTTATAACAATAATCAAACAACAATTTCATATTAAATTCAACAAAAACATTTATTTAAAAATAATCCTTGAAGATTTAATCAAGTGGAATCAAGAGATGATTCGCCTACCTCACAAACAATGGCGATAATGGAGAACTCCACAACAATTCTCTAGAGCGGATCATGAACCACCTTTCCTTCCCAATGAATCTAGATATCAAATAGCCTTTAAAATGCCTACAGATAACTCTATAACCAAGGGAAAACATATCTAACACCATGGGAGAAAAAGGATTTCATTTTATAGGGGAATTAAATTGAAACCAAGACTTAAAGTAATTAAATCAGATTAGATCAATAAATTTTGGAGGAATGGATATACATCGCATGGTTTGGCTATAATGTTTGGAAAACAGTGTGCTTTATATTGTCTCAATACAAAACCTTTCATGGTTGAAAAAACCATGTACCAACTATTCCATTCCCTCTATCCAAAATTACATAGTTTCTCCTAGCATCCACACTATTTGTTAAAACCAAACACTAAGCTTGTAGATCTACTCTCCCTCCTATTACATAAGTAGCATAGTTTCCTAGATATTTTTCATAGTTTATATTGATTGTTCCCAAACAGTACACCTCCAGAAAATCCCACAATAAGTTTCAACCCCCCCCCCCAAAAAAAAACTCTTGAAACATAACCTAATCATTAAATGTACCTATTATACATAAATCAAGGGTCATGTACTAGAAACCATGGGTTCTAAAATAGTGGTACACCATGAAATTTTTATACTTCCTTAATGTATAACCGAGAAAGTTTAACAATAAAGAAATATTCTATAATGGAAATGAAGTGTACTGACTTTATTTGGTGATCCAACAAAACCCGATTAGCATTATACCCTTTAGATGTTTTGGGTAGTCCGATAAAAAAAGTAATGTTCATATTTTTTTATTTCCATTCTTGTATGGTTAATGGTTGTAACATACACTTTTACATCTATCTCTCTGCCTTAACATGATAACATAACAAGCACCAAGAAACATACTCTACAATATCTCTCTTTATGTGATCCCACTATAAATACTCTTTCAAATCTCTACACATATTCTCACTTCCATGATGAATAGTGAATGAAAAACTATGAGATTCATCAATCATATCCCTCTTCAAATATACTACTAAAGCCACACATATATGGTCAATGAACATTATTATTCTATTACAATCATGTTTGAAATTTAGAACATTTATCACCTTTTTTTATAGCTCTACATTTTTTTGTGCCTCTTTAATATTAACTTTGAAAGTGGTTCAACATTCATTTGATCCATATAATATTTCAAACATTCATTTAAGACTTCTATATCCATCCTTTTCAAATACATAGATATTTGATCTTTTTTATCCACTTCATAGATAAATTGGAATGATCCTTTATGCTTTGATAATTATCCACCTTTTTAACTTTACAAGGGTGGAAATGTATTGAGAAGTCATAATATTTAATTATCTCTAACCATATTCTATGGTTCATGTTCATCTCATTTGGATTGAATATATACCTTAAAATTTTATGGCTAGAATATATGTCAGCCCTTTATATATGGAGGTAACTCCTCCATATCATTCATATAAAAATTACTGCAACTAGCTCCAAATCATGATTTGGTTAATTTGGATCATGGGCCTTCAATTTTCAGGAGGCATAATCTATAACCATATCATTCTACATAAGGTCATGTCCCATTACCTTCTTTGATTTAAACCTATAGATTAAAAATCCTTCACCACTCTAATGTAATTTAAAGAAAGTTTCATTAACTATGTTTCTCATTAGTTCCATAAAACATTCCACACATTCATCCATCCAAAGGAACATAGATCGATTCCATGTTAACTTGATGAGTGGATTTTATAGCCCTAAAAATTTCTCTACAGAGAACCAATAATATCCATATAAACCAAGAAAACTATAGATCTCAGTCACAATATCTGGTCTGGTCCAATGTTCAATAACTTCTATCTTTGAGGTGTTTACTAATATACCATAAATTGAGATTATATAACCCATGAATGAAACCTTCCAAATAAAAAAAATAAAAAATGGTAAATTTCTCATAAACCATTCAAATAGGTTCTTTAGCCTAATTCATAAAAGGTTTACATGCTCTTCATTTATCCTTGAATAAATAAGAATATTATCTATAAAGACTACCAAAAAATAATCAAGGTACTTTATAAAGTCTCTATTCATTAAATCCGTGTAGATAGTGGGGGAATTAGTAAGACCAAATGGCATCACTATAAATTCATAGTGTATATATCTTGTACAAAAATTTTTCTTGGGTATATCCACCTCTATAACCCATAACTGAGTATAATTAGAACAAAGATAAATATTGAAAAAGTATTTATCTCCATGTAGTTCATCAAATAGGTCATTAATACGGGATATAGGATACTATTTCATGATAAAAAACTTGATATGTTCTCAATAATCAATACAGATTCTCATTGATCCATATTGTTTCTTAAAGAACATGATAGGTGAACCACAAGGTGGTTCACTTGGTTGAATGAATACCTTGTGAAGATTCTCTGAGAGTTTATTCTTTAATTCTTACAACCCAATCAGAAAAAATATATGTAGAGTCTTGGAAATAGTTGTAGCACTATGTATGCGTCCCATTGAAAACTCAACTTTATTATTTAGGGGAATTTTAGAAAACTATTCTATAAAGACATTAATAAACTCTCACATAATAGGAATATATTTCTTATGGAGTTTATCCCAGTCCATCTGAGATAAATTCCCCTTTTTAATAGGAATCATGTCCCATAAAATAGATATAATTTCTATCAAAATTTTATTTTTTATCACGCTCATAGGTGATCATATATTGGTATATAATATCCAATGTAAATTTCCTTCATCAACAATTGAAGTGGTATTTATTAAAAAAATAAAATAAATTCTCCAAAAAAACATCAAATTCAACTAGAGGAAAATGATAAGATTTGTAGGAAACGTGTTCCCATAAACTTAAGTCAGAGAAGAGTCATAAAATTGGGATGAAATGATTATACCAGTAAGTGTTTTTATGTCTAACTCACCATCTAATTTTTCTTATTTTATACTATGATATCCTTATAATGGTTTTAAAATAAACAATAGTGGGAAGATACATTATCAAATAATACATTAGAATTTCTAGAGTAGATGGTAATTATAGCTTTAACCATGTTATTATCATACCCCTAATCATTTATAGAAATCACTTGATTGTTACCTTTGTCTTTAGGTTTAAGAGGTTTTTTATGTTGATAGTCATCATTAACCATTATGTTTGAATATTAGATAGCATAATTCCCATACTCCTCGAATTTTAAACACCATAGAGTGGGTTCTTTATTATGTTAAGATTTATATCAATTTTCATGATTAATTAACTTCTTCCCATCACTTTAGAATTTGATTTCAAAATGATCATCTTTCCACACATAAAACATTTAACAGTTACCTTAGTATAATTTCCCTCATGTTTTCTTCCACAAATTCAATATAAATGAAGGCTCATCTTCTTCTCTATATGGTTTTTAGAATTACATTTGAATTATATTTTTCTTTTCTAATAAATACCATGAGATTTATGGGTAACTTGAATCTTCAAATCCGCCTTGAGATAAAATTAAACAAATTATTCATTGATATTAAAGTCTCTTATGGATAAATCTCATCATAGACATTGTTTTAATCCGCAAGAAAATCGATCAACCATTTATTTAGGTTGCATGATAATAAAATAAGAGTCACTCACAATTCTTTTGAAATATTCCTCATATGTACCATTATTTTCATCATATTTATACATTAACTTAAAGAATCTATTCTCCATTTTAATATGATGAATATGAGTAATGTAATTTCTGAAAAATAATCTTTTAAATTTATCCCACTCCATATATTAAATTTACACTTGTTATCTCATATACATGATAAGATTACACCACTCATCTTCTTCATATTACAAATTGATAAATAACTAGAATTAATTTCTCATGTTATGAACACTGAATAATAGAAAATATATTTTCAATGGTATTAATCTATTTATTAGTGATATTGGATCAATGTACCCATTAAAAAATGGTTGGTGTTACCTCATATATGAATCAATATAATCTCTCCACCTCTTTTACACTTATAGAATCTCAACATGATTCATAGCTTAGGAATGTTGTATGATCATAATAATAGGATTTTGTATTCCATCTCCCATACATTCAGTTGCTTCGGAGGAAAATGATTTTATTTTCCATCACATTTAGCATTACCATGATTCCTTTAGGTTCTATCTATTGATTAAAACCAAAAATCATAGTGTGAGAAACGATAATCAAAGTGGGAATCGACATAATCATGAAAAATAAATTATTGGATGTCTAAACCATGAAACATTTTTATATAAAACCATAGGTTTAAAAATTTTCATTCATGATCATTACCAGAACATTGGGATTTTATCCTATACATAGACTTAGCCCTAGGGTTCTTACTAATGTTTTATCATACTACTTTCAAAAGTTTAACTAAACCTTAATCAAATACCAACTATAATGACCCATACTTTTCATACATAGATATTACATCATTACAAATGAATATTCATTAAAAAAATTCAATCCAGAATAGTATTATTTAGGTATAATATCTTCAAAAACGTGGAAACATAAACAACTAGTTCATAAAATATTTACATCATCTCCCACTTATTTCTTCATAACTAGAACCATTCATATACATATCACACTTAATATCTTTATTCAAAACCTTGGGAAAGGAAACATAAGAAAATGGTGATATAATATTCTCAATAATTATAAACGTGGGAGACATCAATGCTCACATAATAATTACATGATAAAAAGTGTATGATAACATGATATTGACATTTTAAAACCATACCACACATATCATAGATCATAATCTTTATTCATGCAATGAATCTTGGATTTTTCTTTGTTATAATTCATAGAGGCATTAAATAACCTTAACTATGAGAGCATAAAATTGGAATAATACATGGAATTATGGCATATACATAACAAGCATCACTTACAATACTATTATAGTATATTGGGATCACTTCCTAGACCATTGTAATAGTCAAGTGTCACTCCTTAGACTATCATAGTGGAAAGGGTTCCATGCTAAACTAGGTTCACTCCACATTATAATCATGTTTTTCTCATGAGATATCAATATTTACCCAATGCATTTGTAGTGAGATATTAGTCCCACCCATTAAAAAATAAAAAATAAACATATCAGTGGTATAAGATCAAAAATAGTTCTTCATATCAAAACCCATATAAATAAATGGGTTTCATGAAATATTTAAAAATATAATAACCTATGTAAAAGAAATGGATTTCATAAACATTTCATCATATCACCATAGCATAATATATGGAAAACAAAGAGGTTTTATAAAAATCCTGTCATCAAAAACATAAACAATTAAGAAAAATAATAAGGATGGTATCCTTGGATCATATTCCAAGTAAATCTTATGTAATATCAAAGGATTTTATCTTATTTGGGAAATGATTTTGAAATATCACAAAAAATAATACTTAAGGAAAATAACATTTCCATTTTAAAATAACTTCTTTAAGAAAACAAAAAAAATATAAATGAAAATATTTTATTTGAAAATAACCTTGTAAACGTGAAAAGATAGATTCAAATAAAGTATCTGTCATTATATTCGGAAAATTAATTCATGTTATATATGTTAGAAGAAACATTCATATCCAACTTTTGTAAGAAAATTTACAAAGTACCACATTTGGAAAATAAAAAATGATTAATTTAAAAAAAAATTAAAAATTAAAAAATCGGAAAAAATAAATTATCCAATAATATAAGAATATAAAAATAATTATTTAAAACATTTTTTAGAAAATATAGATATGGAAGGAAAAAAAATCAACTGAAGAGACAAAAGAATTCAATTTTACTTAAAAATTATTTTCAATCTCTAGAGTACATAATATGAGTAAAATAAAAGGAAAGTGTGAATTTTAATGAAATAAGAATAATATAATAAAATTCATAAGTTTCTTTACAATTATATCATAATATTTAATCATCATAGGCATAGTCATAATCAATCCCGTTAAACAATGAGATTGTGACATAAAACGCTTACCTCAGGTTTAAATTCCTTCATACATTTTAAAACCTCATGAATAGTAAATTGAAATGTATTATAATTCTATACTAGGTTCATTCTCATTCATATTATATCATATATGATCCCTATAATCATTTTAACACCCCTTTTTGTAAATAATTCCATATTAAAATTGTCATTTTTGGGTTTTAATTGTTCCATTTATCATGAGTTGTTTATGCCATTGTAAATGTATCTTGGCTACATCATATATATAATTTTAATCAGGATATAAATATAATATATATAAATTATATGCATATTTATAGTCATACATAATTTTTATATATACAGAAATGAATTACACAGTTAAAGGAGATAGTAGGATGTACGTACGCAAGAACGTTGTTCTCATTTTCCAATGGATGGAATTAAAGAAAGGTAAATATTAATACACTTTTAAAATATAATCATAATATAATAAATATAATATATATTCATCAAATTCATCCCCATTTCCTTTCAATTAAAATATAAATGAAAAATGAATCGCATAGCTTCATAGATGCGGTAGTCCACACGTACTGTAACAACTCCATATATGAATAGAAGAAAATTATATTTGATATCATAAAATAAATTAAATTCTAATTTTATACTATATTATAAGAAATAATTATTTTACCTTGTGTTACACTTAAACCCATGTTTCTTATGATCAATGGAGTATTCAATATGCAACACCAAACTTAATCAACCCAGGATATATATTACTATAATAACCTAGTCGTCGGATTAGCAGGTCTGGATATGATCAACTAAATTATGAAAATATTTTTTAAACATGTACATATAATAAATTATATTGTTACATATTAATTATAAATGAATATAAAAACCAATTGAATGTAAAGGAAATGTTATTATAAACAACTATTTTTATGCACGATATGTGTTTTATCATAATAAATTTAAATAATTACTATTAGTGAAAGATCACAATAAACTTTATATATTTTATACTTAATAAAAAATTTAATTTCATACAATATATTTTTAAGGGATAAGAAAATAACAAATCCAATTTTATGCACACGAAAACCGTGTTTTTTTAAAGACAATTTTGTCGCCTTTTAATGGTGCAATTCTTATAAAACTAAATTTTCACACTTCATAAATTTTAATTGAAAAAATAAACTTATTTTTTAAAATCATAATGTAAAAATTATCTTATAGTTAATCTTTCATATTTCTTTGAGAATTTTCATTTTTTGATGAATAATGAAAAATACTGAATTTTAATTGAAAACTATCTTTTCCTCTAAATAATTTTTAATGTTAAATTATATTTTTAATTGGTTTTAAAGTCAAAGTATTTAAATTATACACCTATAAATCCAATATATATCATTTTAATATTTTTTATTCTGGATTTAGATATAAAAACATAGTGAACTTTTGAACAATTTCACTTTAAAACCCCGCTTTCTCATCACATATACGAGATTAATATTAATATAATTTCATCCACATATATATTTTAAATATGGAAAATGGGGTAAATATTTTGAATTATAATAATTTATAATTTATAAAAATTTTGAATTAATTTTTTACCAAAGTGATTAGTGAAATTAATTAAAATTAATTATTGCTACTAAGGTAAAAATGAGTTTACCAAGGGATAGAAATTTAAATATAAGGGGAAAATGGCCTAGTAATTTTTCCAAACCCCATTTTATAGACATTTATAGACCCCTATGACCTTAGATACTAAATACACGATTTTTGGGACACTTTTCTATGAAATTGACTCGTATAATAAATTAATTAAAAACGACAAAAAAGAACAATTTTCTTTTTAATTTATTTAATGTTTTAGGGATATCGAGAAAACTACATTAGTTTCGTTATACATATTATTTTAAGATATAAATGAGTTATTTTTAATATAATAATTTATATTTAATTTTTATAGATGAAATAATTATATTAAATTCTTATAAAACACCAAAACATGGATTATTTAGTTAATAATTGAACTAAATAAATGATAATAAAAACATTAAAAGTAAAGTAAATAGAATTAATTATTGTGTTCAATTATTTTTTTAGATGAATACAAAATTTTATAGATTTATTAACTAAATATATTCAAATTCAAAGTTTTAATTGATATTTATAAAATTCAAATTAAATGAGTAATGTTAAAATTAACATTAATGAATTTTTATAATAAATAATATTTTATTAAATGATTTAAAATTTATAAATATATTATTTATTACAAGTGATTTTTAAATTTTAGTAAATAATAAATTTGTTTAATTCATTAAATATTTATCTTTTATAATGAACATATTGACCGATAATTAATAAAACCTATATTATCGCAGTTATAGTTAAAATGGTGTTTTTCACATTACTTTTTCTTATTTTAAACTAAATTTCAAAAAAAAAATACTTTTTTTGTCGATAAAGTATATTTAATGCTTACAATTAGTGGTTTTAAATTATCTAATATGGATCAATTTAATTTAGTCTTAATGGATAAATTAATTAGGTTACAAAACCAGTTACATTAATAAAAACCCAAAATGAATAAAAATGGAAAACTTATAAGTTAACGAAGGAAATTTTTAAAAATGAGTTTTAAAGTGTGTTATAGGTGTGTCTATAACATATAATCCCAAAAACCAATTAATTTTCAATATTATAACCTCTTTAGGTAACATTTACCACACAATAGTGAATAATTCATAGTATTTAAAAGAATATCACTCCTCTTCAACTATAAAAGGGTACTCACCCCCCCCCTCACTTTTTCACACCTATCAAGAAATTTAGATCATCCAAAATCTATTCAAATAACACCGCAAATTCCCTACCCTTATCTTATAATACTTTTTTATGGCTATAAATAAAACCTTTTAAGGTTTTCTTGGAAACCCAAGGCGGCCACTCGAAGAAGATGTAATGTTCTCCTAAAAGTGTTATTTATTTTATATCTTACACAACCTCCTCAAATTATTATTATACCATGATTATATAATAAACTAAGTATAATAAATATACATATATTTTTGTACATTAATTTTTATACCTAAAACCTAACACAATTCCATAAAATGGGTTATAAAATCGTAGTTTGTGTGTACGTCGTACAACTACCACACAAAATGATGACATTCATTTTTTAGTTACCACCTCACATGTTTGGTAATAATGATGTAAATAATATTTATATATGATATTTATAACATAATATAACATCTTTAGTAATTATATCACATACACCCTTTTATATTATATTCTGTAAGGGATATGATATCATCGCTCGTGTGTAAGATGGAATTCCACCTCGTGAAATAATGGGAAGAATTTTTCACTAATGTATTAAATGAAAGGAAATAAGGGTAAATCTAATGAATATATATTATTAAAATTAGATTAATGACATATTTATATTTCTTAAAATATAATATATCATTTTCTTCTTTTCATTTCACACACTAGAAAAATGATATCATCATTCAAGGACGTGTGGACTACCCTCTCCTCTAAGAGATGTGACTCTCCTCTTATCATCACCACATTTAATTAATGATATATATAAGTATATATAATTAAATAATATGTTTTTTATGATATAATAATAATTATATGTTACTTGCCTTTTTTTATAATGATCATTGAAATATTGGAATGTTACTCATGTGTACATATAGCCTACCGTCTCTATGAGTGTAACACTAATTCATTTTTCATAACCATATTTTATGATTGATTTTGGAAGTATAATTTATGTATAAAAATAATAATTATTTCATTATTATTATTTTGTATATGTTTAAATAATGAAATCATTAACCTTATTCAACCTACCAAAGTTACTTTTTACACATAAGTTGAATATGGTCAAAACTTCCAACGTAAAATTAATTGATAATGTAATTGTATATAACATGATTATGAGTGAAATAAAATTAATAATAAAATTTTAAAATTTTATAATTCAATTAAATTATTAACATAATTTTATTATTCAACATGATAAATAACAATCATGGCGAATCATACTCTTGGTAAGGGTTTCTCACATCTTAATTTTATTTCTGTGAGATACATGCCATATTCACCACTTAATTTTGTTGTATGTTATATATACATAACAAGAATTTATTTTATGATTCTTATAATTAAATTTATTAGGTTTTAAATATCAATTTTATGATCTCTATTTCATGGCACAGATGGTTTCAATGTTACCAAAGTGGTAGATGATTTTTGTCACAATTTGCTTTCTTTGAGATGTTTGTTATATTATACAAATATTTTATTTTATAATATATATATACTAATCCTTTTAATTTTTATATCATTAATCTCCTTATTTTTTATTATATTATATGTTTCATTTAGTTTAATTCCTTCATGGGGATTACAATTCAAAGTTATAAAAGTAAAAAGAGTCATTTTGTTTAATTTCATCATTTATTAGAATTGTGTATGATTCATTATCCAATGTTGAAATCTTATAATACTCATGAATTATATTCTCCTCTATTTAATCATGATAATTAAAAGTAATTTTAACCTTCTTCAATTATTTTTCAATTAAAATATTTGAAAAAAAATCATAAAATCCAACTTTATTTTTCTCTTCGATCAGAAATATTTGATCTCTCAAAACAGTGTTTTCTAAAAAAATTCCAACTTTTTTAAATAATATCATAAGAATATTTTAAAATAAAATTATTTTTTAAATTTTTTCTATTTTTAAAATTTTAAATTATATACAAATCATCCTTTATATTTTTTCAATATTATTTTAAATGAAAAAGGTGTTCAAAATGTTATATGTTTAAAAAAGTTATTTCTAAAATGAAAATATTATTTCCCTTAAAAAATAGGGTTATTTTAATTGAATTTAAATTAATTAAAGTAGAAAAAATATTTTGTTACTTATCCTCCATTGGTGATATTTGGTGCTTATACCATCGACATTCTTTATTTAGATGTAACAATATTATTTCAAATATATTGTTATAAAACCTATTTCATTTACATAGATTAATCATTTTTGAAAGAGGTTGTTATAGAATATATTTCTTTTATATGGTTTAATCGTGTTTCAAATATATTTTCATGGAAAATATTTTTTTCCCTAGGTTAACCATGTTTTGATGAAATTGTTATAAAACCTAATTCTTTTTCACATGTTAACCATGTTTTAATGAAATTGTTATGGAACTCATTTCCTTTTCATGAGTTAATAAGGTTCTGAAAGTAATAAAGGAACTTTAAAAGAGTTATGATGAATTTAATTCTCTAGGTGCTTTATTAATTATTCCTTCTTTACTCATTATATATAATTGGTGCACCCAAATAGAATCGGGTGATCATGTTATTGCTTAAATGATAGGTGAACCCAGATAGAACTCCAATTAATTGGGTAATGATTATATTCTATGGAGAATTATTTCATAATTCATTTGTACATTATTCCCAATTTTAGGGTTTCTATAAGGCTTCTATATGGTTTTTATTGATTCTATGACTATTTTATTTATTAAATCATTATTCCATATTTTCATGTTTTATCATCCATGTATTGATGGGTATGAATATTCTTATTTTATATTTATTAACTTTGTATTTTTTCATCATATGCTTATACTCTTCTTGTGATGACTGATTAAATTCATTCTTTAATTCTTATATTTTCCCTTACTATGATTTTGGGCCCATATTTCTTCTTTTTCACTTTACCCAAGTTATAAATAATGATGTTTAATGTTTTATGTCTATAATTAATTTCATATGATTAATTATGATGAAATAATGTGAAAAATATAATTCTATTTTAAATGGGAGAAATTATCTTTTAAATTTATATTAATTTTTTATGTAGGATTTTCCTTATTTGTCTAAAACTCTAAACTTAAAAGTTCCCTAGAGTTTTTAGTGATACAATTTGTTCTTTTGGTGTTGTAAGGCTTCAGTAGAAAAATTTGGGTTATAATTATCGGCATCAAAGCTGGAAATGAAAAGTTTATGATTTCAAAATAGGATCTGGGAATGCGGGTCATGAGTGGTTATTTTTGGCATAAAATGTCAATTTTGATAACTTTGGAGATTATTTTTTCATGTGATATTATAATAAGAGTTATATATAACATCATATATCTATAAGATTATTGATGTTCATAAGTTCAAAGTCCTAGAAAACCCTTTGAGATTTTATGTATTAAATCTTTTTAGGTTATTAATGACATTTTCGAGATGATTTTTTGGGTTGAGGTATTTTTAACCCCTGGGATCAACATGATGTGTTATATAGGGAGGAATCCATTTTTATGTTTATAGAAAAAATGAAAAAACTCATATGCAAGGTGAAGACCCATCACATCTGGTAAGGAAGTGAGTCATGAACCAATGACCAAAAGATAATATGGGTCTCACATTTACCATTGGCTTATGCGATTTCTAGGTTAATACATCATTTTGTTAGGTTAATAATATGATTATGTCATAATCATATGGTATTTTATTTGAATTATAATTATTGATTTATCTGAGAAGAATATATGTTCAAATACTTCTAATCATTGGGTTTCAAACATAGTAAGAAAATATTTTAATAATTTTAAGAATAGCTATTAATGAAATTATTTGGTTTGAACTTTGTTTATTAAAATTTAATTATAAATATTGATTTATCATATAAAGTTTTATTCATTTTTTAAATTATCATACCATGTGCTAAGAATTTTTTGTTTTGGTTAATGTTTAAAGACATGAGGACTATATTTTTATGATTTTGGGGTTATGTGGTCATTTAAAAGTTTGTTTCAATGATTAAGTATTTAAAAATTATTCATGAATACACATAATTTAAATAAAAATATGATATTCTGGTGTAAATTGATTAAAAGATAAAATTCAACTCATCAAGTAAGTATACTTCTATATTATATTAGTTTAAAAGGTAAGACAATTCCTTAAATATAGGAAAATGATATTGAAAAGAAAAATAGTATCCTAGTACCTTAATTTTAGATGAACTAATGGTCTTTCTGATAATCATTAATTTATGGTTTTGAGGCTCTTATCTTTTTATTAATCATTCACTTGCTTGTGATCAATAACCTCAATCACCCTCTATAATTATTTATGTTTTTCCGCTTTTCCCAACGGTTTTTACCTATTTGGGAACATAGTTATGTTCTATTCTAGATGAGATTCATATGTGATATTCTATCTTATTAAGAGGATGTTTTATTAACCCTTTTTACTATGTGGTTTTACAAAAAAATTATTTTCAAATGTACAATCTTTGATTACTGAGATAAAGTTCAAATTGTGAGGACACAATTTATTAAAGGGGTGCATATAACAACTTGATATTTTAAAAGAATAAATTAATATTAGATAGAATAAATGAAATGAAAGAATTAGTATATATTTAATTACACCAAACACCTATTTTATCATTCATTACATGCAACCCAAATATTTTTATGACGGATAGTGTATTGAATATGAAACACTAAAATTAAACGACCATGATATATATTACAATAATAAATTAGATGTTCGAATGGTAGGTATGTATGAGAATAACTAAATTATGAAAATATGGTGTACACATGTACATATAATGAATTATTTAGTTTCCAATTAATTAAAAATGAATACAAAAATCAATTTAATATAAAGGAAATGTTATTACAAACAACTATTTTATACATAAAATTTATTTATATTAATAAATTAAATAAATTTCTATTAGGGAAAAATATTATTGAAATTTATATATAATATATTTAATAAAATTTTTTTACTTTAATCCAATATATTTTAATGGAATAATATAATAAACAAATATAGTTTTATGCACAAAAAGTTGTGTTTTTCTAAATCATATTTTACTCTCTTTTTATAGATACTTGTTTTAAAACTAAATTTTGAAAATTTTCTAAATTTTATTTGAAAAAATAAGCTTTTTTATTAAAATATTATTTCTAAATTATATTAGGGTGAGTTTTTCGTGTTTTTGTAAGAAGTTTTATTTTTTTAATGAATAGTGAAAAATACTGAATTTAAATTGAAAAAAAACTTTCCATATAAATAATTTATAATGTTAAATTATATTTTGAATTGGTTTTAATGCCTTGATATTTAAATCTAAAACTGAAAAATGAATTCTCAACTTAATATTTGACTAATGTGATTAGTGAAATCATTTACAATTAATTACAGTGATTAAGGAAAAAACAAGTATACCCAGGATTAAACTTTAAGCTTAATGGGTAAAATGGCCTAGTAACTTCTCCAAACCCGATTTTATGAAATTATTTTGACCCTTATTACCATATTATATAAATTTATGAGTTTTGGGGACATATTTATAGGAAATTTACTCATATAATAAGTTATGTAAAGAAAAAGAAAGCAAAAGTATCCTTTTTTCCTTTTAATTTATATAAATCTTTAGGGATATGGAAAAACTAAATTAGTTCAGTTATAGATATTATTTTTTAATATAAATTAGTTATTTTGTCAAAATAATTTTTATTTATTTTTTATATATGAAATACATACATTAATGTTTTATGAAACACCAATACATGAATTATTTATAAAATAACTTAATAAAATAAACTTTTCTAAAAACCATTAAAATTGAAGTGAATATAATGAATTATTGTGTTCCATTGTTTTTAAAGATTAATATATAATGTTATAAAGTTTTTAACATAATATATTCACATTAAATATTTTTATTTTGATATTTTTACATTTCAAATTAAATGAATAATGTCAAAATTGACATCATTGTTATTTTACAATAATAGATATTTTATTAAATGGTTAAAAATTACTAAAATAACATATTATATACAAATTTATTGTTATGTTTTAATAAATATAAAATATTTTTCATTCATAGACCAATTTATCTTTAATAATAAACATATTTACCCCCCCCCCCCATTTATAAAAACTCTGATAGAATAGTTACGGTTAAAAAAGTGTTTTTTCACATTATTTTTGCTTCTGTTAAAACTATTTATCAACAAAAATAAGTTTTATAGTTTATAATATTTATTTATTAATTATTATAAGTGGGTTAAATTATATAATATGGGTCACTATAATTTTTTTTAATTGATGAATTAATTAGGTTATAAAACTAATTATTTTATTGAAAAAACAAATTGAAAAGGATTAGAAAACATAGAAGTTAAGGAAGGAAATATTTATAAAAATGTATTATAATTTGTGTTGAAGGTGTTTATAGAACATAACGTCCTTAAAAAACAATTATTAATATTTTATTCACTTTATTTTATATTTACCTCCCAAAAAGGAATAATTTTGAGTATTTAAAGAATATCGCTCCTCCTTAACTATAAAAGTGCACTCACCCCCTCACGTTTTCACACATTTAAATCTACTTTTCTCAACCAAAATATACCCAAATAAATTAAAAACTTCCTTCCCCTCATCCTAGAAACCTTATTTTTGGTATAAATAAAACCATTGAAGGTTTTAGTGCAAACCTAGAGAGGACACCCAACGAAGAGGTAATGCTCTTCTAAATGATATTTTATATTATATCTTAATCCACATCATTAAATTATTATTATACCATGATTATATAATAGTCTTAGAATCCTAAATATACTAAGATGTTTTTTGTTGATGTTAAAACCTACATCTATACACACTTTAATCAAATGTGTTATGAAATCATCATTCATGTGTACAGCAGACTACCACCACACAAAACAATGTCGTCCATTTTTCCATTACCACCTCTCATGGTTGGGAATAATGATGAAAATATGGTATATATATTATATTTATGATATTTACAACATAATTATAACTCTTTATTCATTATATCATATACACTATTTTGTATTCCATTTCATAAGGGATAGGATTACATCGCTCATGTTTATAGTGGACTATTGCCTCGCAAAATGATGTGAAGCATTTTTCTATAACATGATACATGGAAGGTAATAAGAGTAAATATAATGAATATATATGATATATATTATAGAATTATTATATTCTTGAAATAATTATATTTCTGTAAATATAATATATCATTTTATTCTTTCCATTTCACACACATAAAAAAGATAACGTCATTTGTGGGTGTGTGGACTATCACCTCCTCGAAACAATGTGATTCTTCTTTTTTTAATCATCACATCACAATAATGATATATTTAAGTGTATATAATTAAATAATAGTTTATTTATGATATAATTAACACTTTTTAATGATATATTTTTTGTACCTTCTTTCCATAATGATCATTGAAAAATTGGAACGTTACTCATGTTTTTGTATGGTCTATTGTCACCATGATTGTAATGCTGATTCATTTTTCATCACCATATTTAATGAATTATTTTAATAGTATAATTTATGTATAAATATTATAATTATATCTGAATTATTTTTCTATGTCTTTGTAAATAATGACCTCATTGACCTTAGTCAACTTAACAAATTTGGTTTTGACACATAAGTCGAATATAGTCAGAACATAAAACATAAACTTAATTGATTAAGAAAATATATATAACATTTTTATAATTGAAATAAATGTAATAATAAACTTATAATATTTTATTAATAAATTAAATAATAAACATAATTTTATTATTCGGGATTATCAATAACTAGTACGATGAATCAGACTCAACGTAATGGTTTTTCTAGTCTCACTTTTATTTCTATGAGATAAATGTCATATTCACCACATATTCTTGTTGTGTAGTGTATATACTTTCCATGAATATATTTTATGATTATTATAATGATATATATAGGGTTTTTTATATCCATTTTATTACCTTCCTTTCATAGTGTATAAGATTTCAAAAAAATTATATGGTTATAGATTTTTGTCACAATTTTTCTTTTTTGATAAATTTGTTATGTTATACGCATATATTATTTTTTAAGATGTATATACAGAACCTTTCTCATGATATATCAGGAATATCCTGATTTATAATGATATTCTAAGTTTAATTTAATGTTATTCGTTCAGGTGTACTGTTATTCAAAGTTAAAAATGTGTTAAAATACTTTTGTTAGAATCTCATATTTTATTGGGAATGGGTATGATTAATTATTTGATGATGAAACCTTATAATACCCATTAATTGTATTCTTATATTTTTATTCATGATACTTTCAATTAATTGTACCTTTTTCCACACTTTGGTAATTAAAATTTTTATGAAAGTTTTTTTAATTAAATTTGACTTCATTTCAATATTTAGTCAGAAATCTATATTCTTTCAAAAAATTGTTTTCTAAAAATGACTTCAAAATGTTTAAAATGATATTTTATGTTAATTTTAAATGTAAATTATTTTAAAAATGTTTTATGTTTTAAAAAAATAAAATTATTTGAAATTATTCCTTTATAATTTTTCAATGTTATTTTCAGTGAAGGTTTTCAAAATGTTTTATGTTTTAAAAATTAATTATCAAAATGAAAAGGGTTTTTTTCAAAAATTATTTTTATTGATATTCTATTGAAATTTCCATTCATCAAAATAGAAAACCATTTTTGTTACTTATCTACCACTTAGGATGTTTGGTATTTATACCATCCTCATTCATTCTCTAGATGGAATAATATTATTTCAAATAAATTGTAATGAAACTCATTTTTTCCATGAGATAATGTTATTTCAAAGAGATTGTTATGGAACAAATTTATTTTACATGAGTTAATAATGTTTAAAATATATTGTTATGGAAACCATTTATTTTATAAAGGTTAAAAAAATTTCAATGAAATTTTTATAAAACTCATTTCTTTTCCATGAGTTAACCATGTTTCAAAGAAATTGTTATGGAAATCATTTCTTTTCCATGAGTTAATAATGTTTTGAAAAGAATAAATATTTTCTAAATGAGTTATAATGAATTTAATTATTTAGGTTATCTATTCATTATTAATTTCTTCAACATTATAAATGATGGTTGTGCCTTGATAGCACTAGGTGATCCTGTAATATCTTAAACGATGCCCAGATAGCACTCCAATGAATTGGGTAATAATAATCTTCTATAGAGAATTATATTGGAAGTTATACATATTATTATTCAAATTTTAAGGGCTCTATAAGGGTTATATATAGGTTTTATGAGATGATGTTTCAACATACCAATATGTTTTATCTATGTTTTTATGGGTTTAGGAAGTTTCATTTGATTAATATTAATATCACATAGCTCGTGATTATTGATTCCTATGAAAAAATCCGTTATTAAATTCTTATTAAATGTTTTCATGTTTGATGATCTGGGTATGTATGGGTATGAATATTCTTATTGTTATACTAGAACTTTCATTATTTCATCATACTCTTATTCTCTTCTTATTCTCACTTATGGCTTTTATTTTTTAATTCTTACATTTTCCCTTACCGGTCATTTGAGATCACCCTTCTTATATTTCATTTTCCCTATGTTATAAATAATTATTTTGAATGATTTATGTATATAAGGTATTTCATATAGATGATTATAACAGCCCGAGATTTTATGAAAAATATTCTTTTTAATTTCATTAATGTCTTGTGTTGTACGCTACACCAAAAGGAACTTGCACAACACACATCCTTGACTTTCCTTGCATTACACGCAATCGCGACCTTCCTTGATAGCGTGTGTAGTACGCAATAATGAGTTTCACTAAACAACAATATGCTATTAAAATATTATTAAAACTAGCCGTTATGAATAGTGATAACCACTTTTTGAAATTTTGTAAATTTTATTTTTCAAAATGGAATTCATTTTTGGATTCTTAATATCGAAATTAGCTTAGGGTGAAATTTTGGTACTTTTCGGATAACATTCATTTTCTGATGAATAGTGAAAATTACTAAATTTTAATTAAAACAACATTTTTAATCAAAATAATTAATAGTGATAAATTATTAATTTGATTGGTTTTAAAGTATATTTAGAATATATTTTTAAAATTTAATACAATGTTGTTCAAGGGATGTAATTTCAAATTTAAACCAGACATAAACAAGTGTCAATCTTTTGATAGTTATTATCTCTTAAGAACACGTTATTTGTTTTGACGACGGGAATTAGTTTTTGAATTAATTAATGAAACTGATATGTTTTGAATTTGGTAAAATAGACATCATTTTTGAGTTCATAATATCAAATGTAGCTTAGGCCTAATTTTTGGTATTTTTTTGGAAACTTTCATTTTTTGATGAATAGTGAAACCACTAAGTGGTAGTTAAGAAAAATGAATTTTTCATAAAACATAATTTTACGGCTTCTAGGAGTGGAATTTCAAAAATCCGAGAGACACGGTTGATGTCAGTAAGTAAAATGTGGTTCAATGAGATGAAAATAATTGTTGGTGAATAGTAACTTTTTTCTTTTTTTTACCACGGTTAAAAGTAAATAGGGTAATTAAGGGTAAAAATGATATTATTATTACCCTAACACATGTTCTAATTCTATTGGATAAGTGTAATTCGACCCAAAACAACCTTAGGAATAAAATATGATCATTTAGGCCCACTTGGATTAGATTAGGACATTTATTATTAATTTATTTAAAGAAGGGTCAAAATAGTTAAAATCAAAGTTTTATAAGTAAATAATTTTTAATATAGGGTTATACATAAGATACATTCGACTATAAATATTTAATAGAAATATAAAAATATTTCCTACATAATGGTATTTAATTTGTAATTTTTAGACATTAAATAATTTAATTTATTTATGACACATTGATGATGCAGTAATTATCTTAATAATGAAATATTGACATAATTGATGTTATAAATACCCAAATAAATGTAATTTCATAATTTTTAAGAAATCAACTAGTTTTCTAGGTTAATATGACATGTTATTATTGATTTAATTAACTTTTTTAGAACTATTCATTCTGTTATGATTTTCATAAAAATTAATTACAAAATAGTGTCAAATTTGACATAAAATAGTTTTTTAAAAAAAATTATATTATTAATTGTTATTTTATTCCTAAAAATATAAGGTTCGGAAAAATGACTTATAAAAGGTTACATATATTAATAATAAACAACTTGGGGTTCTTTTGGATTCTTATAGTAAGTTTATTAACCTTATAGTATAAGAACACAAGAAGACATGGTAAAAGTAAAATTATTTTACTTAATGTCAAATCTAAATGATAAGGTTAAAATAGGAACCTAAACTTCTCTAAATTATATTGGATGAGAGGCTTTCAACCCATCCCCACCTTATCTTCGAAATTAATCAATTTGGAGCTATTTAAACTAAATTTGACTTTATAATAAAATAATAGTTTTAGATATTCCAAAGGTGCCCCTGTCCTCCCTTATAAAAAAGCAACTCCTCCCTCTCTTCCTCACATCACATTGAGCCTTCAAGCTCAGACAACCCCTACGAAATTCCCTTTATCCACTTCCCTTGATACATCCTAGAGGTTCTGGTCTTCCTCAAAGACCAATTTTAGTGCCCTAAAAGGAGATCTCAAAGAGGCGGTTCAAAGAAGAGGTAATGTCCGTTATCGATTCTTTCATCTTTATTTCTTCTTCCACTTATTCTTATTAGGTATTTTCATTATGAATTAATAACATCAGTATCACTTATATACTGATATGTTATTATAATTATGAAACAACCTTATTTCCCCATCTATCCATCCTACGGAAAACGAAATCATCGCGCGTGCGTACGTACGGAATACCATCTCCACGCCGTGGTGTAATCTCTTTTCCACCACCACCTTACTTGGATGGGTATAATGGTGTAAATAATAACTATATATGAGTATTGTAAAGTGATATTGATTCTGAAATAGAATACATACACTCCAATACAATTCCATGACCATGAGAACGATATCATTCCTCGTGCGTACGTACGGACTACCGTCTCCACGACGCGATGAGATTCATTCTCCACGTTAACCATTCATGAATGATTATAAAGTATATATAATAAGTAATAATGAAATATTTGAAATAATAATGATTCTGGATTTATGTGTATATATATGTATGTCATCTACATAATTTCATTCAACTCAATAAGGAAAAGAAAACAGCGTTCATGCGTACGTATGGTCTACCGTCTCCATGAACGGTGTATTTATTTCCATTTACTGATCTATTATATTCTGAATATATATTATATATAAATCATGTTTTATATTCTGGAATTAAGTAATCATGATCTAAGTAATCATATGAATAATTACAAGTCAAAACACGGACGACAAATGAAACGATTTTACCCAAAACGCTCTTTAACATGGAATTTACAAAAGAACGAGTAATATAAAGCCATAAGTGAACCATATATGATATCATAACAATGAGTATGATTCTGGAATAAGTCTATGACATTATTTAAATCATTATACAGGTGGTTCAGACACATATGAAGCAAATCAGACCTATGGTATGGGAAATATCACAATCTCATTTTTATCCGAGATTGTTTATACTTTGGCATTTACTGGGGTGTATTTTATCATCCACATCCATGTTTCCTCAATATGTAATATTATTTCCATCCACCTACAATTGTTTAAATCCAATTTTACCCTTCGGTGAGTTTTGAGAAAAAGATATCAAAGAAATCTTTTGTCGTTTTTCGTACAAGGCACCCTTTTGACTTTTCCGACAAAAGTACGAGAAGAATGTTTTTTCAAACTTATACGGCATGAATGGATTTTTAAAACATTATTTCCAAGAAGCTTACTTTTCATGTTTTCAAGTTCATTTTTAATCAAATTCTTTTAGTTTAAAATTGTTTGATATGTTAATAAAGGAAAAATGTTTTTGAAGTAGAAAGGATATTTTCCTCAAGAATGGAGTTCATGTGTTTTATCAAAATTATTTTCCATCTAAGATAATATAGGGTTCTGTTTCTATCCCTATTATTACATTGAATTGATTATGTTGTGATGGAATTATTTTTTTGAATTCCTTTATCTTATATGAATTGTTTTATGATGTCATGATGTTTAAGAAACCCATTTTTACTACATGGGTAATGCAATGATGTATGATTTATGATTTTGTGGCACACATAAGAATGGTATCATTATGAGATGGGTGGGACCTATATCTCCCTCCAATGAATTGGGTAAAGAATTTATATCTCATGAGGTAGACATGGCTGGAATGGTAGGTTATACCGGTTTAGTGAAACAAGACTGAAATGAGGAGTGAACTCGGTTCAGAAAGGGACTTTGTCCACTAAGATAGTCTTGGCAATGACTCTTGACTAATAAGAAATGATTCTCTATGATTATGTGTGTATTCCAAAAAGTTTCATGTTTTAAGTTATGAATATTGGGATTACATTTCACAATTATGATTTATCCCATGTTATGAAATTATGATCTCTTTTGCATGTTAAGATTTCCAAAAGATATGTTCTTATGAATATGATGTGATTGATATTTCTTTTCTTTACCCTTACTAAGCATTTGAGCTCACCCTTTTATGTTTTCTTTTCCATAGGACATAAAGAAAGGATTATGGTTTTAAAAAAAGAAGATCTTTATGGGAGATGTTGAAGATCTTTCAACACGATTAGAAGATTATATTCTGAGTTTCAAAAGACACTAAACTATTATGGTCCTTGTGTTTGTGTTTTTATTATGTACTAAATATTACGGAAAGGTAATGTAATGTCCATGTATGTCAGGATTCGGGTTTCTACAGTTGGTATCAGAGGAAAGGTTTAGTAAACCTTTGGAAACTAGGATGCGAAAACATTAGTGAGATCCCTAGAGATATTTCTAAGGTATGTCTAGGTATGTCCCTAAGGATAAGTATACATATAGGGTACAGTCCTAGAACTATGGTAACGATCATAGAATTTAACCTAAGATGTTAGATATTGAGGATACTCCCCCTTTATTATGTTGTTTTCCCTAGCATGATTTTTGCCTTTCACACTATTATTTTTGGGTTTTAGATGATGGCTAGAACCCGAAGGAACCGTGTTGATCAATGCAATGGACAATGCAATGATTGTCCTCCTGAACAGACAAATGTTATGGGAGATGGAGTGAAAAATCTTATTTCTATAATTACACAAGTTATGAATCATTCTAGATTTCCAAATGAGCAGAGAAGGGAACAATATTCTATTGAGTCCTTAATGAGGCAACGTCCACCTTCATTCAGTGGGTCTTCTGATCCACTTGTTGCTGAATAATGGATCAGTACTACTGAAAAGATAGTTTCAGTTATTCAATATTCTGAACATTATAAAGTCATTTTAGCAGTATGTCATTTGGAAGGTGAAGCTGATAAATGGTGTAATCTTATCAAGAATACGAGGAAAAGAGATGAAATTGAGTCCATAGAATGGGACGAGTTCAAGAACATATTTTTCAATAAGTACTTCCCTCGTATTCTTCGAACAAAGATCAAGAAGGTGTTTCATGAACTAAAGAAAAAGGATGATGAATCTGTTGGTATATACGTAGTGAATTTTACAAGGCTTTCAAGGTAAGAATCTGGATTTATCATCCAACCTGAAAGTAAAGTTGATCGATTCTTCAGTGGCTTAAAACCAAATCTTCGAAGGGCATTAGCTATAAGAGACTTCAGTAGCTATGAAGAAATGTTGCGTTGTGCTATCAAGGTAGAAATGGAAGTTGTTGTTACTAATCTATCTCATAGTTTTGACAAGAAACGAAAGATGGAGGTTAAGGAGAAATCTCAGAATAATGGTGAAAAGAAGATGACTATGTGCTTATGCTCAAAGTGTGGAAAGAAGCATGGTGGAGATTGTCTTAAAGGGACTAGAAAATGTTTTAAGTTTAGAAAAGAATTTAATCGAGTAGCTGAGTGTCGAGGTAATGGAAACAGAGTTTCTAATGATGTGAATAAAGAAAAGACTGTAGAGAACGCACCAACAAAACTTCAATGCTTCATGTGCAAGGAAATGGGGCATTATGCTAATAAATTCCCTTATCTAAGGTTTAGTGATGATTGACGTGAGCAACCACTTAAGGAAAAGGACAAAGGGAAGTCACCTGTGATCACCATTGGCAATGTTGAATATGACAAGGATGTGGTGGAATGATTAAGTGTTTATGTAATGGGATTCAAGAATAATGTTGTATATAGTATCGTGGAATATTGGAATATTTATGTTTTGGTCTATTGTGGTTTTCAATAATTTTTCGGCATCGGTAACCATGAAAAGTGATTGAAATATTTTATTAAAGCAGATGATATGCACATAATGAAGGGATAAATATAATCTAATATGTTTGATAGTATTCATGAGCTCATGATTGATATAATGACTAAGTGATATCATGGTTTGAGGATATAGAATTTTGAGGATTTTCGTGTGTGGAAAGTGTTAACTTTTAACTGCATTCATGATTTCACTAGGGTTCAATGGATATTCATTCTTCAAGAGAATACATGATTATGGTATTCATATATTTGTAATTTGACCAACAAGATATATCTTATGATATATGGGGGATAAATGATGGCATTCACGTGATCATTTTCTTTATACTATGAGCTTGGACCGAAGTATTTTAGATAAGCCTAAAGATTGGAATGGATTATGTTGGACATAATTTAGTATTGTTTAAGGATAAAACTTTTTTGATATTGTTGATGGGATGTTATAGTAATATAGCTTTAGAAAAAGGACAACCTGCAGGACGGGCGATAACCCATCACGTCGGACAAACCTGTGGGAATCGAACCCACAACTGAAGTGCGACTGGCCTTTATCGCCTACCACTGGCCTACATGAAGTCCCTATTTAGTAGAAACTAGTTTTATTATATTAAGTAGTATGATATATGAAGTATAAGTCCATTTTAGGAACCATATATGATTAATATCACTATAGATGGACTTATGTATTTTTTGATAACTTTTCTAACCTTTTGTTTGAGACAGATGGAATGACTCATCATTCTATCACATGATCTTATAACACATTACGGATGACAAATTCAACTTCATTTCTTTAAGAGATGAAGTGGAAATTGTCCAAAGAACGACAAACAATGAGACTATACCAAAATCACAAAAGTATTTCTTCTAATTCAAATTTCATCAACTTTAGAGAAATGATCTTGATAACAAAAAATGTTATCCTAGTGCTCTTATATCTGATGAATCAGATGGTACCTTAGATCATCACAAATTTATGGCTTTGTGATTGCTGGCTTTTCCATAGCCATGTTCTCTACCACTCTCCATCAGAACATTATGGTTAGATTTCTCTTCTATATCCTTATTTTCACCTATGTGGAAACCCAGTGATTAGTTTATTTGGGTAACCGTTAGGTTTCATAATTTTTTTTAAAGATTGGTTTTGGTATTCCTTTTTACGATGTGGGATTCTATTAAAGAAACTTTCGAATAGTAAACCATTTATAACCCCGATGAATTTCGAGAGAGAAATTCATTTTAAGGGGGTAGAATGTAACAGCCTGATATTTTATGAAAAATATTCTTTTTAATTTCATTAATGTCTTCTGTTGTACGCTACACCAAAAGGAGCTTGCAAAACATGCATCCTTGACTTTCCTTTCATTACACTCAATCGCGACCTTCCTCGATAGCATGTGTAGTACGCAATAACGAGTTTTACTAAACAACAATATGCTATTATAATATTATTAAAACTAGCCGTTATGAATAGTAATAACTGCTTTTTGAAATGTTGTAAATTTTATTTTTCAAAATGGAATTCATTTTTGGATCCATAATATTGAAATTAGCTTAGGGAGAAATTTTGGTACTTTTCGGATAATTTTCATTTTCTGATGAATAGTGAAAATTACTAAATTTTAATTAAAAACAACCTTTTTTATCGAAATAATTAATAGTGATAAATTATTAATTTTAGTGGTTTTAAAGTATATTTAGAATATATTTTTATAATTTAATACAATTTTGTTCAATGGGTGTAATTTCACATTTAAACCAGACATAAACAAGTGTCAATCTTTTGATAGTTATTATCTCTTAAGAACACGCCTTTTGTTTTGACGACGGGAATTAATTTTTAAATTAATTAATGCGAGTAATATGTTTTTAATTTGGTAAAATAGACATCATTTTTGAGTTCATAATATCAAATATATCTTAGGCCTAATTTTTGGAATTTTTCTGGAAACTTTCATTTTTTGATGAATAGTGAATCCACTAAGTGGTAGTTAAGAAAATTGAATTTTTCATAAAACTTAATTTTACCACATTTGTGAGTGTAATTTCAAAAATCCGAGAGACACGGTTGATTTCAGTAAGTAAAAAGTGGTTCAACGAGATGAAAATAATTTTTGGTGAATAGTAACTTTTTACTTTTTTTACCATGGTTAAAAGTAAATAGGGTAATTAAGGGTAAAAATGATATTATTATTACCCTAACACATGTCCTAATACTATTGGATAAGTTTAATTCAACCCAAAACAACCTTAGGAATAAAATATGACCAATTAGGCCCACTTGGATTAGATTAGGACATTTATTATTAATTTATTTAAAGAAGGGTTAAAATAGGTAAAATCAAAGTTTAATAAGTAAATAATTTTTAATATAGGGTTATACATAAGATAAATTCGACTATTAATAGTAATTAGAAAGATAAAAAAGATTTCCTGCATAATGGTATTTTATTTGTAATTTTAAGACCTTAAAAAATTTAATTTATTTATGACACAAAAATGATGCAGTAATTATCTTATTAATGAAATATTGAGATAGTTGATGTTATAAATACCCAAATAAATGTAATTTCAGACATTTTATGAAATAAAATAGTTTTCTAGGCTAATATGACATGTTATTATTGATTAAATTAACTTTTGTTCGAACTAATCATTCTGTTATGAGTTTCAGAAAAATCAATTACAAAATAGTGTCAAAATTGACATAAAATAGTTTTTAAAACAAATATTATATTATTAATTGTTATTTTATTCCTAAAAATATAAGGTTCAGCCGAATGACTTATATATGGTTATATACATTAATATTAAACAAATTGGGGTTCGTTTGGCTTCTTATAGTAAGTTTATTAACCTTATAGTATAAGAACACAAGAAGACACGGTAAAAGTAATATTATTTTACTTAATGTTAAATCTAAATGATAAGGTTAAAATAGGAACCTAAACTTGCCTAAATTATATTGGATGAGAGTTTTTCGACCCATCCCCACCTTATCTTAGAAATGAATCAATTTAGAGCTATTTAAAACCGAATTTGACTTTATAATAAAATAATAGTTTTAGTTATTTCAAAGGTGCCCCTCTCCTCCCTTATAAAAGGGAACCTCCTCCCTCTCTTCCTCACTCCACTTTGAGCATTCAAGCTCGGCCAAACCCTGCCAAATTCCCTTCTCCACTTCCCTAGAAACATCCTAGAGGTTCTGGTCTTCCTCAAATACAAATTTTAGTGCCCTAAAAGGAGATCTCAAAGTGGGGCTTCAAAGAAGAGGTAATGTCCGTTACCGATTATTTCATCTTTATTTCTTCTTACACTTCTTCTTCTTAGGTTGTTTCATTATGAAGTAATAACATAAGTATCACTTATATACTGATATTTTATTATAATTATGAGAAAACCATATTTCACCATCTATCCATCCTACGAAAAACGAAATCACCGGGCGTGCGTACGTACGGAATACCGTCTCCACGCCGTGGTGTAATCTGTTTTCCACCACCACCATACTTGGATGGGTATAATGTAGTAAATAATAACTATATATGATTATTTTAATGTGATATTGATTCTGAAATAGTATACATACACTCTAATACAATTCCACGATCATGAGAACGATATCATCGCTCGTGCATACGTACGGACTACCGTCTCCATGACGCGATGAGATTCATTCTCCACGTTAACCATTCATGAATGATTATAATGTATATATAATAAGTAATAATGAAATATATGACATAATAATGATTCTGGATTTATGTGTTTATGTATGTATGTCATCTACTTAATTTCATTCAACTCAATAAGGAAAAGAAAACAGTGTTCATGCGTACGTACAGTCTACCGTCTCCATGAACGGTGTATTTCTTTCCATTTACTGATCTATTATATTCTGAATATATAATATATATAAATTATGTTTTATATTCTATAATTAAGTAATCATGATCTAAGTAATCATATGAATAATTACAAGTAAAAACACGGACGACAAATGAAACGATTTTACCCAAAACGCTCTTTAACATGGAATTTACAAAATAACGGGTAATATAAAGCCGTAAGTGAACCATATATGATATCATAACAATGAGTATGATTCTTGAATAAGTAAATGACATTATTTAAATCATTATACAAAAGGTTCGGACACATACAAAGCATATCGGACCTAAGGTAAGGGAAATATCACAATCTCATTTTTATCCGAGATTGTTTATACTCTGGCATTTACTGGGGTGTATTTTATCATCCACATCCATGTTTCCTCAATATGTAATATTATTTCCATCCATCTAAAATTTTTTAAATCCAATTTTACCCTTAGGTGAGTTTTGAGTAAAAGATATGAAAGGAAACTTTTGTCATTTTTTCTACGAAGTACCCTTTTGACTTTTCCGACAAAAGTACGAGAAGAATGTTTTTTTTAACTTATACGTTATGAATGGATTTTTAAAACATTATTTCCAAGAAGCTTCCTTTTCACGTTTTCAATTTTATTTTTAATCAAATTCTTTTAGTTTAAAATTGTTTGATATGTTAAGAAAGGAAAAATGTTTTTGAAGTAGAAAGGATATTTTCCTCAAGAATGGAGTTCAAGTGTTTTATCAAAATTATTTTCCATCTAAGATAATATAGGGTTCTATTTCATTCCCTATTATTACATTGATTTGATTATGTTGTGATGGAATTATTTCTATGAATTCCTTTATCTTATATGAATTGTTTTATGATGTCATGTTGTTTAAGAATCCCATTTTTACTACATGGGTTATGCAATGATGTATGATTTATGATTTTGTGGCACACATAATAATGCTATCATTATGAGATTGGTGGGACCTATATCTCCCTCCAATTAATTGGGTAAATATTTTATATCTCATGAGATATACATGGATGGAACAGTAGGTTATACCGGTTCAGTGAAACTGGACTGAAACGAGGAGTGAACTCGGTTCAGAAAGGGACTTTGTCCACAAAGATAGTCTTGACAATGGGTCTTGAATAATAAGAAATGATACTCTATGATTATGTGTGTATGCCACAAAGTTTCATGTTTTAAGTTATGATTATTGGGATTACATTTCACTACTATGATTTATCCCATGTTATGAAATTATGATCTCTTTTGCAGGTTAAGATTTCCAAAAGATATGTTCTTATGAATATAAGGTGATTGATATTTCTTTTGTTTACACTTAATGAGAATTTGAGCTCACCCTTTTATGTTTTCTTTTCCCCAGGACATAATGAAAGGATTTAGGCTTAAAAAAAGAATATCTTTATGAGAGATGTTGAAGATCTTTCACCACGATTAGAAGATTATATTCTGAGTTTCCAAAGACACTAAACTATTATGGTCCTTGTGTGTGTGTTTTTGTTACGTACTAAGTATTCCGCAATAGTAATGTAATGTCCATGTACGTCAGGCTTCGGGTCTCTACAATGATAATGATTCCTTAATGTGAAAAATAAATGTTGTGTTTAATTGGAAGAATATGCTTTTAATGTCATGTGAATTGTTTATGTAGGTTTTTGTCTTAATTCTTAAAAAATATAACCCTAAAATGCACTCAAGGTTATTATTGAAAAAACATTATTTTGGTTTTTTAAGGCTCATATGGAAAAAAATTTGTCTTAATCACCATCATAAATATATAAATGTAATGTTAATAATTTTAGTAAAGGATCTAGGAGTGCAGGACCTAGGTTGTTATACGTACACATGAACAATGTTATCATTTTCCAAAGGACTGTATGGTAATAAGTGATTCCAAATATTATAATTTAAAAAATTTAATTTTTTCATAAATATAATATATAAATACTAATTACATCATAATACCAATCTACAAAAAATGGTGATGAAAAATGAATTGTATCGCAACGTGGAGATGGTAATCCATATGTATGAACAAGTGATACTTTCCCATTTCATTGATGGGAATGAGGATTTATAATTATGATTTCATAATAATAACATATTTCAATCATATTTATGATACTAGATTTATTATTTTATGATAAATACCATATATTTATAAGAGGTAATGATGAGTATAAAATAAAGTCAATGGTTTTGGCGATTAGCTCTTATTTAAAATATATCCACTAGCTACTATCTTAAGGGATATAGATTTGGTATTTTGGGGAGACTAGGACCTCTATAATGTGGATAGGCATGTTTAGAATATAAATTGTTAGAGTTTGGTCGATCTATAAGTCTCAAAATGGTGTGAATAATTGAGGGGAAAGGTTCCCTTTTATAATTTAGGTGAGTGGCACTTTTGGAATCTCATCCAAGATCAAATTGGAATCTCCCATCAATACGAGGCCCTAAAATCACATATAAATCAACTAAATTAATTTTAAACCATTTATAATTAATTTATACATTTGATAACTTTTAATTCCAAAATTAATTCTCAGGACATAATCAAGAAATCAATTATTAGGTGATATCCCCTTTTATAAATCCTAAACACAGGGGTGTGAACCACCATAAACATCCTTAAGGATATCTAACAAAAAAATACCAAATTTTTCATTTTATTTTATACATAAATTTTACCCCAATTGATATAGACCACTATATAAATTGAGGAAGCATCATACCTTAATAAATACCTATAAAAACTAGTGCAATAATTCTCTTAGGATACACACTAGCCAAGCCGAATGAAAGCCCCATAATATCAGTATGATTCAACTATTATTTAGTGTAATCATCCAAAAAACCATATCTCGTGTTTTAAAACATCTTTACCAAGTAAAAAATGGTAAAAAATCAAGGAATAATCAATATAGATTCCTAGATTTACCAATCATTATCTCTCAGATCAAGCACAACTTGAAACCATTGAGAAACGAAGGAAAACCCACTAAGAGATTAAAAGGTGAGTGAAAAAAAATTTATTATGGGCCCTATGAATTTTGGTAATGAAAATAACATATTTCCCACTAAATTTTTATTTTTATAATTATATTAATATTATGGAAAATTTTTATTTTTGAAAATTTGACAAGCACTTGGAAACCCTAAAATATATATTATGTATTTCCCTTAGTAACCCATGTGTATGATATATAAAAACATATAACTTATATATATATCATTATATTTTTGTAAAATTAGCAAATATCCCTTACATATGTAATATATATAAGTCATACATAAGGTTTTCCTTGGTAAAAATCCATATGTAACATTTTCACTTCATATGTAGGGTATTTCCCTTTATAAAAATACCATGCATAATATATTAATTCAAACATAAAATATTTTACTTATAAAAACCTGATATGTAATATCCTTAACCAATACATATGGTTTTACAGTTTAATAAAAAATATATGTAAAATTCTATAACTATATGTAAAATAATTTTTTAATGTATATTTCATACATAATATTTTTATCTCTTATGTAATATATTTTCTCATATATAATATTTTTCCACTAAATTAAACATAATACATAATATAATCATCTCATACATAATATATTTTTTATTTATAATTAATATATTTCTCTTCAATACATATTATATTTCAACTACATAATATATTTTTCTTTTTGAACATACAATAGGTATGATATTCTATATCCCCGCATTATCTTACTCATAAATTTAAGATATTTACCTCATCGAATTTTTATATAATGTTATAAATATATAATAAGTATACCTAGGGGCTCTTATAAATAGTAAAATTTATCCTCACAAGAAATATCTTATTCTCTATGCAAGGTTTTTTCCCAAACCATCTTCTATAATATCTCTGACAAAAACCACTTGAATCCTAAAAAATCCTAAGAATGGTCCAAAAACCATACAAATACATGTATGGTTTTTGAATTATCCAATTTTACTAAGACTAAGTGAAAATTGAACACATTCATTCCAAAAAAATCCTTGTTACATAACCAAATTTTAACCTTTAACTAAATTGTTTAGACATATTCAAAAATATTGTAGTGTCCTTATATCTCATTTATAATCATTTATACTCATTAAAAATAATCCCACAACAATTTTAATTCACATTAAGTATCCCTAATAATTTCAAAAAATTCATAATTACTTTATAGAATTAATATTTACAAATTTCTACAACTAAGATACACCATGTCGTGACACCACATCCCATAACATGACATGTGACCTTCAATCTAGAAATATGAGTAGGGATATCTAACCCTACTCTAGAGTGACTTGAGAACTAGAAATAATTTATGGGCCTCCAACCCTTCCCAAAACATCTTTTAATGATTTGAAAACTCATGTATTCCCAATTTGAACACTAATTCATAGAATATACCCCACTCGGGTAAAAAGATTCAAATTTTATCTAACATTACAAATCTCTAATTCATGGTTCTTTACATCACAAAAGGGTATTAATCTACTTATTCATTTATTGAGCATGATTTGGTGAAAAAACATTTTATCTCTAACAATATACAAACATGTTATAGTTTTGAATCACTTCCAATAAAAACCCTCATATTCTTTCATCTTTATTCTTGAGTGAAAACAATTAGCATTTGATTACTCAGTTAATGTAATTTATTAATCCTGTAATCCATTTATATCCATTGAGTGGGATCTAATCATATCTTCGAGTTTCGGAATTTTTCTTCTATAATAACCATAAATATGAGGATGATAAGATATACTAAATCGCAATTTTATATTTAATTCATGTTTATGTATCCTTTAAAACTATTTTGTGAACCAAAAATATTTATCAGGTACAATTTTAAGTTATAATTTATATATTTTTAGCACTTCTTTTATATGTATCATATAAATTTGATCAATAGATAAATCATCATGAATTGAAATTATGTGAGTTTATATTTTAATTTAATAAAACAAAACCTAAATGGAATTGTTTCCTATATAGGTTCTTGGAATATCTAAGTAAAAAAACCAATATGATTGTATTCAACTTTTATATGTTTTTGGGAAAATGATTCATCATACACTCAGAATTTCAATTTTTATCCTTATATTACTGACAGACTAATCACCATTATGTATACTATGTAAACGTCCTTTTTATATTATCCTACCAAAAATTAACCCTGAGATATTTAAAAATTTTATTATTATTATCATAATGGTGAATTATGGTATAAATACATCATTCAAAAACTTCTTATTTAGTTGTGACTTTTATGGGAAATATATTTACTTTTTTAATCATAAAACTTTATCTTTTTCAAGGTTGATATTTAGAATATTTCGGACCTTCCTTTATATCACTATGTCATCCTTTTGTGAATCCTTATTAATTTCATGGATATATAGTTGAGAAATATTTTTTGAAAGGTATGACTTCATCACTATCCTTAGGATTTAATTTTTTATCCATTCCAAATTCTATATAATCAGATCTCTTTCAATCCTAATCATGGATAAGTTATCATGATAATTTTTCATGAGATCATCAACCACATTTTTTCTATTCATAAGGTTGTGCTATATTAATCAATCATGGTCCTTAATCAAATCTAAACATCTCCTTTAGTGTATGTCCAACTATTTCTTTGTGAATATATAATTTATGTTTTTTGATCAATATATATATCATATTACTTTCTTTAGAGATACTTCTTCCAAATTTTAAATACAAATATTACTGTTGTTATCAAAAAATCATGTTTTTATTAATTTTTATCATGGACATCTAATTTATGTAATTCGTAATCTACTACATTATGATTTTTCATATGAACTCACCCGGATCCATTATTTTATGCACCATTGTATATAAGAAACCATTATATTCTATATGTTATTGTTATTGTTCATGCAATAGAAAACAACTTCTTAAGATCCTTGAAATTATTTTCACATTCTTCTATCTGGATAAAATTTACTACTTTCTGATTTAATGTGGTTATTGGATTTAAAAATTGAGAGATCTTCTAAGAAAATCATTTATATTATTTAGTTAATTGACGAAATCTATGGATCACCATTATATAAGTTACTCTAGATTAAATCACCTCTATCTTTATAGGATCTATATATATACTCACATTAAGTATTACATGACCTACTAAATTTATATATCCAAGTATTCACACTTTTTGAATTTGGGATACAGTTTATCCTTTCATGAGGTATTTAATATAATCCTGAAATTCACTTCATTTTCTTCCTTACTCTTATAGTATATAGAAATATTATCTATAAATTTAAACAAAAATTTATCATTTTAATCATTATAAATTATATTCTTTATAACCATGATGAAAATTAATGAATTTTTATGTTTTAAATTCTTCTCTGTAAATTCATATTTCCAATCTCTTATACAGAAGGAAGTATTTGGTATATCTTCCCTAATAAACTTTAGTTGATGATTTCAATATTGAATATAGACCTTTTAGAATCCTTGAGACACTTTTTTTATCAAAAAAATAATTGATATGGAGAATAGGATACTTTTCCTTAGTCAATATATTTTTAATTTTATAGTAATTAATGAAAAAAAACTTTGATCTGTCCTTCTTCTTAACAAATAGGATGATTAAACCTTATAATTAATCAATTAGTCATGTAAAAACTTTTTCAAAATTCTAATTTAATGTATTCTTCATTTTTTTCGATTCAATAGGGATCATTTTTTAGGACTCTTTGATAAGGGAATAGAAATATGTATTATTTAAATTGAAAAAATAAGCTCTTAATATTGAGTAAGAACTAGAAAATCTTCAAAAAATTCATCAATATATTCCGACATGATTTTTGTGTCTTAAATATTAATTTTATCTCCCATCCATTTGAGTCAAAAACCAATCTTTATTGTTTACTATAACTCATAAAAATAATTATGTGAAATAATATGTACATAATAACCATTGCATCAAAATATTATCATGGGATGATTTGGTATATGTAGTTATATTTACCTGACTCGATAATTTAAAGGATATATAACTTGAAATATATAATACATTACCAGTTTCATATAAAATTCTATTGAGAGAAAAATGAATAGATTTACAAGAAGTATCTTCTCATAAATATCAATCAAAGAATAGTTATATACTTATAATTTCAGAATCACACCACTAGGTGTTTCCAATAATAACATAATATCTAACTTTTGAGGTGTTGAAACATTTCTCATAGAAAATTTAAAATATATAAAGGAGTGTAAAAACCTATAATCAAATAATACATTGTAAATTACTAAGTGGATAATTTTCGTATGTTTAACCAATTCATTTTAATGATCTAATTCAATGGTAGTAATTATATAATATTTCCCATCACTCCTTAGTTTGGAGGTTTATATAGTAAATTATCCTCATTAACCCTTATATTGGAGCATGATATTTCATAATTACTAAACTTCTCACAATTGAAACATTGTAGTGTGTTTGGTGTATTATATTGAAATTTATTCTCATCTATTTGGATAATCATACTATTCATATCTGTCAGGAATTCATATACTTGATGGCCCCTTTTTCTATAATTGAAATAATTCTTTGTTCCATTAAGGTAATTCTCGGGGTGTTTTCTCAATATTCTCATCATGCTGGAAGTTAAATGTTATTTCCTCCATGATATTTATCACTTAAGTTTCCATAAAATTCCATTTTCCTATTCTTATTCCTAAATTAATGAGTTTAATGAGAGTCACCAATTTCTATTTACACTTTAATATCAAATAAAACAATTTATTCATAACCAATAAAGTCCATTATAAATAATTCATAGAGAGACTATGTTTAAATATACCCTATAATTGATTGATTTTAATTTTTATGATAATGATAAAACTAGAGACATAACTTGAAAATATCATAAAGTTAACTTAATATAAACTAGTGGATTCCTCCCCCTTTTCACTTATTTCATATAATTTTTCCTCTATTTTTTTGAAGATTTTAAAGAAAATATTTGTAATGCCCCGACCCCAGTTACCCAGAGTCAGTGCATTATTACGTATCATTGGCATGATCACAAAGGATCAAGTGTTGAAAGACAGATTAGTTTAGTAGCCTTGTTAGTACTAGATAAATTCATAAGGTTTAAATTATATAATAAAAAGGAAAACTACAACAACATTGTTTCCATAGACAACACTGATATCCTATAGACTATCCCTTCCGGTTAGTCATAATATACTTCTTCGCATCCTAGGAGAAATAAATCAAAGAAAGGGGTGATCTCAGATGCTCAGTAAGCATAACAATATAGCGGTAGCTTTCATAAATATGCATAAACATTTAAGGAAATTTATAAAATAAAAACAAAAACCATTTCAAAATAAACTTAATCATAATATGAAAAATATAAATCAAAATAATGAAATTTACTTACTCACATGGATATTCTACTAGTCGAATAATTACATGCAATATCAATAGCCACTTTCATAATGATGGAATGCATAATGTCAGACTTTCATAACCACCTAGTCAAGGCCTTGTGCCAAGAATACAAATAACATTTTGTCAATGTCTTGTTCCAAGACACAATTTTGTCTCATTAGACCTATCGATGCATTGAGGATCAATAGCGGGCTCCACCTATCACTTACTAAGACCAATGCATTCCTCATATAAAAATGTTTAAAGATAACATAATCATTCATATTAAAAATAGGATACAAAATGTCAATATTTTATCCATAAACAATGAATGGTGTAAAAATAATACATCCATAGTCAAACATATCACAAAATCTTCAATACAATATGGATGTTTTGTATCATAATAAATCAACTTCAAATAAGCTTAAAATCCATCAAAGGATGTTGACATTGATGAAATCAAAACCTTTCTAGAGAAATATCTCTTTATATTATCAAATGTTTTAAAGTCATGTAATTATAAAAGAAAACATTTATATTTGAAAATATTCTTATAAGATTGTAAGGGAAGCTTAGACAATGTTATAATGGTGGAAAATAGCCGCACCCTCCGTATAAGTTAAAAAAACATTCTTGCCTTAATTTTCTCGAAATGGTCATAAAGTACCTTGTTTGGAAAATGATTGAAAGATTACATTATAAATATATTTTAAAATTAAAACTAGGGTATAAATAACTTTAACCCATAGTCTATAAATTAGTAAGAATGTTTTGAAGTAAATTTTTAAGAAACATGGATGTGGATGATAGAGAGGTCCTAGTGGATAATTTCATATAAACAACCTCAGATAATGAAGAGATTTTGAAATTAACCCTTACCTTGTACTTTTCCTTGGTCAAGGGTAGGTTAACCTAATTTATAATGGTTAAATAATTGTTATTAAATTATTCAAGAATCATATACATTAATACGATAACATATATGATCTTTTAACATTGAATTGTTAATAATATCTTAGTATTATCATTGTTTCAGGTGTTAACTGATTCGTTTTTCTTTATATGCATTGTTACGTAAGTAATGTTTGTTATAGATAGAATGTATATTATTAATATTCAGAATTATATTAAGTCTTTAAAAAATATTTTTAATCATCTAATGAAAATTAACCTTGAATGGATTACAATGGGGAATGAATCTCATCGCGTTCGTGGAGACGGTAATCTGTACATATGCACGAGCGAAAATATCTTTCTTTTGAAATTAAAATAATATATAATTGGATGTTATATAATATATACAGAATAATTATCATGTTATATTTATTATTTACATCAATTACACATCACTATTATACCCATAAAAATAACAATGTATTGAATGACAATTACACCACGATGTGGAGACTGTAAGTCATACATACGCACGTATGGTGACATGTCAATAAAAGGATGGATATAATAATGAATATGGTTGTACCATATATATAATAACATTACAATATATATAATATATTGGAGATATTAATTTAGAATGGAAACAACAAAGAAAAAGGAAGTGGAAGAAGAAAATAACTTGAAAGAGGTGATGAGATATTTACCACTTCTTCGTGTTCTTCCCTTTGATTTGATCAAAAGGGATCCTTAGGTTGGATTTATGAATAAAGTATGGCCTCTAGAATTAATGGAGGACATTTGAGAGGTTATTTGGGAAGGGGATGTCTGATCCAAATGGCTTTGAAGGTGTAAATTAGAGAGAAGGGGGATTTCCCTTTTATAAGAGTGGTGAGGGGACCTTATGAAAAGTTAGACATATTATTTTGTAAAAAAATCATTTTCGGTTTCCAAAAGCTAAAAAATGGATTATTTAGAGGATAAGGTGGGTTTGGATCTATAACCACTCATCCAATTGGTTTTATAAAGGTTTGGGTCACTATATTAATCTTATCATTTAGATTTAATTCCTAGTTAAATAGTTTGACATTTACCATGTCTCTTTGTATTTTTATATCATATGGTTAATAAACTTACTATATACTTCCAAGATAACCCCAATTGGCTCATTAATGATACAAATATAATTATATAAGTACTCTCACCGAACCTTATATTTTTAGGAATAGAATATCAATTAATAATACATTATTTGTCGTAAAAACTCTTTTATATCAATTTTGACACTATTTGGTATTTTGTTTTTTCTAAATTCATTACAGCATTATAAATTCAAATTAAATTCATCTAACCAACCCTAATATGTCATAATAACATATAAAATTATTTAAATTCATAAATAGTCAGAAATGACTTTTATTTGTATATTTATAATTTCATTTATTTTAATATTTCATTAATTAGATAATTACTGTATCATCATTGTGTCATAAATAAATTAACTTATTTAATGTCTAAAAAATATAAATAAAATTCCATTATGTATAAAATCATTTTATCTTTCCAATTAATATTTATAGTAAAATTTATGTTATGTATAACCCTATATTAAATATGTTTTAGTTATTAATCATTGATTTTAACTCTTCTAACTCTTCTTCGAATTAAATAATGATAAATGTCCTAATCCAAACCAAGTAGACCAAAGAGGTTCAGATTTTATTCATAACATTGTTTCTGGTATAATTATACTTATCCAATAGAATTATTACATGTTTTAGGGTTATAATAATATCACTTTCACCCTTAATTACCCTATTTACTTTTAATCATGGTAAATAAAAGTAAAAGGTTATTATTCACCAAAAATTATTTTCATCTTATTGAACACAATTTTTCTTACTGAAATCAACTATGTCTCTCGTATTTTTGTAATTCCACTAATAGAAGTGGTAAAATTATGTTTTATGTGAATTTGCAAATTCTTCTAGGAGGTGGGTAAAAGACGGTAAAAAGTTCAATAAAATTTTTATATATCTAAAATTATTATAAAATGACTTCAATGAATTACATTGAACTTATATAGGTATTACATATCTATTTTGAAATAAAATAAATTTAAATAAAATTAATAATTATTTATATAAAAATTCTATTTTAAACTATAACTCAGTGTTTTTCAGTATCCATCAAAAATTGAAAGTTTTCATAAAAATACCAAAAATTAACCCTATGCTAATTTTGATATTACAAATCCAAAAATGAAGTCCATTTTGAAAGTTAAAATTTATAGAATTTTAAAAAGTTGTATGACTATTCATAACGGCTAGTTTGATTGGTTGTGGTGTGTTAGAACTCGAAGTTGCGTACAACACACGCTATTGTATTATTCAAAGAGAAATGTACCTTTGAAGCCTGGGGTGTTAAAAATATTTTTTCAAAAAAATATTAAACATCACCCATTTCATGGAGTCAATTTCATCCTTTTTTCCTCATGTTCTATTTTACATTCTATCATTCACCCACATCAACTTCCAAATGATAAATATAAAAACATAACTTTTCACTCTAAGAAAATTGAATAATATAAAATAAATTTTTTTTTTAATCCGTTATTCAACAATTATTCGATCAGAATACTTACTAAAGGATAGTTGTTGTTGTCACAGGAAATAATAAACAGTGAGTTTATATTTATTTAGTTAATTTAGTATTTTTTAGGGTTTGGATTTTTCTAAATAATATGATATGGTTGGGTAAGCATAGACATGAAATGTTACATACCATCTTCCATCCTATTTGGTTATTCATTTGAATAATCATTGTATTGTCCATCGCATTCATTGTATACTTGGTTTCTCTATATTATATCCATTGACTAAAACAAAATTGTTTCGTGTGTGTATTAAATAATAATATCCTAGGTAATCAATAATTTGACAATAAAAGTAAATATTAAGAAATTATATCTTTGTTAACCTTCATTTAAACATACTATACATCAATTTGATCCTATGTTTCATTAAGTTTTATCCTCGCGTTCTTTATAAACTCAAAAAAAAATTAAATAAACCACAATTTGATAACAACTAATAAGACCTAGAAATAACATATATATATATATATAACAATTTTAAATATTAATTTATCATGACTCATAAATAAATTACACTCCTAAAAACTATAGTTTTAGTTTATTTTAACATTAACAACTTATCCATATTATTACATCATACAATATATAATTATTCCTATATATTATTCATAAAATGTGTTAATTCCCTCTCCCAAGTCCATAATAACAAAATAGGGGAACCTAACTATATTATATCTCATTATATCATTGTGTAAAAATATAATTGTATCAGTTACCCATATAAAATTTTCATATTATGAGATATATAGATTTAACTAATGTATTATAGGTAAATATAATATTATTCCTACCAATTAAATAATTTTATAGCCAAAAATATGTGTACTGCATAAACATAAAAACAACCATAATTATACTATATCATAATTAAACCATTAAAATAAAATAGGTTACATAATAATTTATAATAAAAATATAAATAAATGATCTAGTGAAAGAAATATTATAATTTATTGAAAGTGTATATATAGTATAACATAATAAATATAAGGGGAGAAAAAAAGTATATTGACATTAATGAAAACCCATTCCTAGGATGATAATAAATTTTTTAAATATTATGATAAAAAAATTCAAATTTAATATTTATCTTTTAAAACCAATATATTTTGAGTAAATGGTTTAAAAAGAAATGTAAAAGGGAAATAATAAATATTTCAATGAATCCTTAAATAAGAAAACTTTAAATGGTAAATTTATAAATAAAATCAAATAAAGTTGTGTTAGAAAGTTTGAAATATAAAAACATTAAGGAATAGAGAGATAAATAATCATATACTACCTTCATAATAAGTTAAAATTAAATGGATATTGTCCTTAAAAACATAGAAATAGGAGAAATGATATATAATATATCAATCATTATCATGAAGAACATTGAAATAGAAGAAAAAGAACTCAATCATTAATATTGATAAAGAAAAATCTCATTCTGAATTTCATACATGGTTAAGTAAGATTTATTGAGAGGATAATGGTAAAATGACATATAAATCTCTTAAATAATCTAATGAAAATTAAAATATAGATTTAAATTTAATTTATATATAAATTTACCACTGAATATTTTTAAATTAATAATCTCAAAAGTGGACTAACTCCTTCTATAATAAATAAGGAAATAATAATTCTTTTTTGAGAAACTTGTTTATATTTATAACCGTTGATAATAATAAAATATTTCCATTTATTAAAAATATATTACTTAGTTTTAATTTATCTTCATTATTAATATTTAATAGTTTTTATTATTTCGTGCTTGTTACAGTATTTTTCTTTCTATAATAATTTTGTGTTAATAATTTTCTCATATTAAGAATATTGAGGGTAAAAATCATAATTATATAATATTTATAAATTTTAATTTCAAATTTGGGGAAATTATGGGAATGGTTTACATGGATGATATTCACAACAGGCATGTTTCAGGTAACTTTACAAATAATAATGTGTTCTTTTATAATTAACATTTTTATGATTTATTGAATTTATAAAACATAATCATAACATAAATTACTTAATAATATAATATATTTAAAGTATTTATTTATTTATATAAAAACATAATAAAAATTATGAAGATGTTATAGAAATGCTCATGTTATTAGTGGACTGAACCAAACAAGAACAAGTTATACAAATTAGGAATTAATATTATAAAGTTATATTATTATGATATCATTTTTGTAGAATAAAAATGATGTTAATGTTAAATTTTTAGAGTTTTGGATAATATTTAAGAAGAGTTATGATTATAAGATTAATGGAGAAGATAATAATTAGCCATTAATTACTAGATTAAATCCCCTATTCTCATAATTTCTTTATCCATAATGAATGATTTAGGAATCGTTTTTTAAACTATAAGCTTAAAAATGTGAGATATTCTTATTATTAATGTAATTTGGGAAGATATTCAAAATCAAACTGATCTCTATATGTGGGTTGGAATGGGTAGAGGAGTGGTTATTTTATAGATAGGTTTGAGTGGAATATTTGAAAATTGGAATTCTATAATTGTTAATAAATGTCATTTTAACTTTTAAAGAGGAACATAAGTAGAAAAAAAATGTGTTTCCACAATTCATTTGTTTTTATCATGTATTTCCATTTTATATAAGTCTATATATTATTTTTACCACATATGTTCTTTTAATATTTACCTAATTATACCACTATTATCCCTAGTAACTTTTTCTAAATGTCCGACTTACTAATTTTGAAATTTTATTTAAATATTAAATCCATTTTATCAAATTCAATCTCAATATATAAGAATTTAAAATTAAAAAAATAGATAATAAATTAACAAATATCTTTTTTAAGAATAAATCATTTTTTAGGAAATGGATGATTAAATTTTACACATTATAATTCATTAATTATTTAATGGATATTAAATATTAAATATATATATTAAATAAATGATTTCTACTTTTTTATCCAATTTTTTTTGAATGATTATTTTCACATATAATTATTAAAAGATACAAAATTGTTATATATATTCCCAATGGCTATATATATACCCAATGGTCAGATATAGACCTAATAGTCATATTTCCATATTTCATTTATATATATAACCTTAAATGATTTTCTAAAAACCATACATATTTATCCTCCTTTTATCTATCAAAATATATATCATATTACAATTATTTTTACTTCATTCCACTTTTATATTTGATGGTATGATCTTCTTTATAGTCTTTAGTGAATAACACTTCAGTCTTATAGACTTTTTATTAACTTGTAATTTTATTCATCATCTAATTTTCATTATTTTATTACTTATACCATTCTTTTGATATTAATTTTATTTAAATTTCAAGTTATAAAATTTTAATATAATTAAATTGTTTTTTCTCATTTTAGGTAATTATAACATGTAAAAAAATTTATTCAACATAGTTAAGTAATAGTTTTTAAAAAAATTGGGGTGTTACATGAAAAATTCATCATATATATTCATCATTATATCATTTGTTTATTTATGAATAGACTTGTGTCTTTTATTTTTATAGAATTTTTTATGTGTTTACCATAAAATTGTTTTCTTCAAAAAAAATATTTTATATTATAAATGAATAATTTACTCACATCACATGTAGTTTTTTATTTTAATATGTTATTAAATTATTCTAAAAATATTATATTTGATCCCTCAACAATAGTTTCTAACCTCTTCACATTGGATAATATACTTGAGTCCACACAGTGATCCAAACTTAGGTCCATTGGATTTGGGTTCCTAGGTTAGGGTCATCATAAAATGATATCAATTCATGGTTTTAAAGGTTATGCCTTTGGAAGTATTATATACATGGATATTAGGATATTCATAACTCAAGTGTCACCCACAAAAAAGAATATGTCGACTATTTATCGTGACACTTTATTTTCTAGGCAGTTTAAGTAAAATCATTCATTGGAGGATGTCTTATTGGGTATTAGTTGTTTTTAAATTATAGGTATTTGTACCCATGATGGGTTGGGATTGGCTTTATGTTCAAGCATCATTATAGTTTTTTTTTTACATAACTTATAATTTCATTGAATTATGAAATTTATTTAATTATCTTGAATTGGTTTTGGCGATGATTTTAATGCTTTTGAAAATATTTTGGTTTTGAAAATAATTTTATTGAAATTATTTATGGTACGTTGTTTAAATCATGATTAGTGAAAGTAATGATGAATTATAAGTAGAAACCCCCCACTAAATAGATTCTAGATCCTATGTTTTGTGATTGAAACTATTTTAATCTAGGGAGTGGTAATTTTTAAATAATGATTCATTTTATCAATTTAATTTATGGTGTTTTAGAGATACCATTGCATCTGAAGCCTATTCATAATGGAAAATGAGGGAATATAGAAATGATTCTAAAATACTGTGTTAATAATTCCAATATACCTAAGAACATGTAAGGAGTAAGATCAATAAAGGCATAATAAAGTGGATAGAGACTATATCTTCTTGAATAAAATCCTCTAATCTTTAAGGGTAGTAGTGGAGTACAGGAAGATAACAATTATTTAGTGAATATCGACAAAATATTCTAGTTTTATCATAATTTTAAGACATATTATGTGGACTTTTCTACTTATATACTCAAGGAAACCACTTGTATGTAGTGGGGGATGGATGTGTAAGTGACATTATATGAGAATTTCATAGATTGGATTCAAAAATGTCTTTATCGTGAAGTTCTATCTAGAGAAATTAAATTTATGAATAGATTGCAGATTAATTAAGTTAGATTATATAAACATAATAGTGACATATTTTGCTAAAAATTTTATAGTTATGTCATTTTTTCCCTAGAATTTATAAACATGTAATGATATAACATGATGTTTTTACCTTCGATTCAGTGAATAGTCATTTTTATTCATTCATCCACCTATATAGTGGTAATTTACAAAGAAACTTTAAAATAAAAGAATATAATAGTTATTATGGGTGTGAATTCTCTTAATACCCTCTGAGGAAGAAATAATTTTTCTAATAAATAAATCAATAAGTGGTATTACTCCTGGAAGGGATATAGTCATAAGAAGTCAAAAATATTAGGTTTTTTATAAGGGAGAAGATAGCTCGTGTGTTACTTGTATGGTAGCACTGAACACTTGAAATGGTATTATCTTAATAATCCCAGAAAATTTCATCAATATTGGAATCTTGTCGATATAAATAAATTTTATAGTTACTTATTTTGGGATTCAATTACATGTGGTTCTAACCTGATATTATTAATGTGTATTTCCTTAGGGAATTTGTATTCAGTTGAAGTTGAATAAATGGTAAGGAATGGTGGTAATCCTTGGTATGGTCATTATCAAAAATAATAAGGGACATTTATTCACTCTAAATCATGTATAGTAGGAGGTTAAGATATTACCTATGATAATGATAATTAATTTACTTAGTCCTATAATTAGGGATAGGTATATATTTTTTACGGTTGTGTATCATTCATTTATAATTTTACAAGTTGTATACTAGTAGTGTTTGAATGTGGAGTCAATATCTTATTTATTGAATATATTGATTCATCATTGATAAATGGTATAATTCTTAGTTAAAGTATCTTTATTATTCCATTTTTATTAGTGATGTGGAGACCATGTAATAATTCTTATTTTGGTATATGAACACATATGACCTCAAAATCAGGATGGATTATGAGGTGAATTTCAAGGCCCACTTTAACTATAATGGATATATATTTTTCTTTACATAGACTAATTGGAGTTTTAAATGAATTCTTGAAGTGTGGTGTATTCATACAAGTTGAGCATTAAATTTATTAATGACTTAGAGCTATGACATTTCATTATTTCTAGATTATTTATTTTATTGATAGAATCCATAAATAAATTTAAGTATCCAAATTTGGTGATCCGTTTCTTATATGCACTTTCTAAATTGATAATTGGATTTCCATTAGTGATCAATATGAATAACACCTTATAATTTTTACATGGGATGACTATAATGTCATTTCATTCATAATAAATTAAGTCTAAAAAATTTCCTGTAACACCCGAGACTTTTATGTTATATAAATCATCAAAGGAATATTTTTCTATACAACACTTGTTTGGCTTGCTTTACACGCAATCGCGACCTTCCTCGATAGCTTGCGTCGTACGCAATACCGAGTTTCACTAAACAACATTATGCTATTAAAACTAGCCGTTATGAATAGTAATAACCACTTTTTGGAATTTTATAAATTTTATTTTTCAAAATGGACTTCATTTTTGGACTCAGAATATCGAAAGTAGCCTAGGGTGAAATTTTGGTATTTTTCTGAAAACTTTCAATTTTTGATGAATAGTGAAACCACTAAGTGGTAGGTTAAAAACTGAATTTTGCATAAAACTTAATTTTACCGCTTCTGTGATTGGAATTTCAAAAATCCGAGAGACACGGTTAATATCAAGGACTAAAATGTGGTTCAATGAGATGAAAATAATTTTTTTGGTGAATAGTAACTTTTTACTTTTTTTACCACGGTTAATAGTAAATAGGGTAACTAAGGGTAAATATGATATTAATATTACCCTAACACATGTCCTAATTCTATTGGACAAGTGTAATTCGACCAAAAACAAACTTAGGAATAAAATATGACCATTTAGGCCCACTTGGATTAGATTAGGACATTTATTATTAATTTATTTAAAGAAGGGTTGAAATAGTTAAAATCAAAGTTTAATAAGTAAATCATTTTTAATATGGGGTTATACATAAGATAAATTCGATTGTAAATATTCATTAGAAAGCTAAAACGATTTCATACATTATGGTATTTTATTTGTAATTTTTAGACATCAAATAATGTAATTTATTTATGACACAAAGATGATGCAGTAATTATCTTATTAATGAAATATTGACATAATTGATGTTATAAGCACCAAAATAAATGTAATTTGAGACTTTTTATGAATTCAACTAATTTTATAGGTTACTATGATATATTAATGTTGATTTAAGCAACTTGGTTAGAACATATAATTCTTTTATGACTTTCACAAAAATCATATATCAAATAGTGTCAAAATTGACACAAAATAGTTTTTAAATCAAATATTATATTATTAATTGTTATTTTATTCCTAAAAATCTAAGGTTCGGCCAAATGACTTAGATAAGGATATATATTTTAATAATAAACAATTTTGGGTTCTTTTGGCATGTTATAGTAATTGTATTAACCATATAGTGAAAGAAAACAAAAAGACATGGTAAAAGTTAAATTAATTAACTTAGAGTTAAATCTAATTGATAAGGTTAAAATAATACCCTAAACTTGTCTAAATCCTATTGGTTGATAGGATTTCGACCCATCCCCACTTTAGCTTCAAAATAAGACCCTTTGGAACCATTATAAACCGATTTTGACTTTAATATAAAATAATATTTTGAGATATTCCTAAGGTGCCCCTCTCCTCCCTTATAAAAGGGCACCTCCTCCCCCTCCTCCTCACACCAAATTGAGCACTCAAGCTCGGCCAACCCCTGCCATTTTCTCCTCTACACTTCCCTAGAATAATCCTAGAGGTCCTGGTCTTCTCCAAAGACCAATCTTAGTTCCTTAAGTGGAGGATTCAAAGAGGCGTTCCAAAGAAGAGGTAATATCCATTACCGATCTTTTCAATTTCTTTCTTCTTCAACTTCTTCTTATTTAGTTGTTTCCTGATAAAGTAATAACATCAGTATTACTTACATACTGATATGTTATTATAAATATGAAACAACCCTAATTCACCTTCTATCCATCCTACGGAAAAATGAAATCACCACGCGTGCGTACGTACGGAATACCGTCTCCACGCCGTGGTGTAATCTATTTTCCACCATCACCTTACAAGGATGGGTATAATGGTGTAATGAGTAACTATATATGATTATTATTAAGTAATATTGATACTGAAATAATATATATATATACTCCAATACAATTCCACGATCATAGGAACGATATCATCACTCGTGCGTACGTACGGAATACCGTCTCCACGATGTGATGCGATTCGTTCTACATGATCTTCATTTCATAATGATTATATAAATGAATTGAATGAATGAATATGGTATATACTACACTAATACCATTCTGGAAATGAATTATATATAACCTAAAGATAAGAATAAGAATTTATTCGACAAAACACGCATAAGAACAAAAAGTTATAAAGACCCGAGTAACAAGTAACAATGAAATATTACTAACAAGAAGCTAATAATATGACCATATATGATATCATATAAATATGTATGATTCTGGAATAAGTAAATAACATTATTTAAACCATTATACAGGAGCTTCGGACACGTACAAAGCTAATCGGACCTAAGGTAAGGGAAATATCACAATCTCATTTTTATCCGAGATTGTTTATTCGTAAGTATTCACTGGGGTGTATTTTATCATCCACATCCATGTTTCATCAATATGTAATATTATTTCCATCCACCTACAATTGTTTAAATCCATTTTTACCCTTCGGTGAGTTTTTAGTAATATGTATGAAAGGAATCTTTTGTCGTATGAGGTACTTTTTGACTTTTCCGACAAAAGTACGAAGAATGTTTTTTTCAACTTATACGGCATGAATGGATTTTTAAAACATTGTTTCCAAGAAGCTTACTTTACAAGTTTTCAAGTTTATTTTTAATCAACTTCTTTTATTTTAAAGTTGTATGACATGTTATGAAAGGAAAAGTGTTTTTGAAGAAGAAAGGATATTTTCCTCAAGAATGGAGTTCAAGTGATTTTCAAAATTATTTTCCATCCAAGATAATAAAGGGTTCTGTTTTTATCCCTATTATTACATTGATTTGATCATGTTGTGATGGAATTATTTTTATTTATGATGTCATGATGTTTCAAGAATCCCATTTTTGTTTCATGTGTTATGCGATGATGTATGTTTTATGATTATGTGGCACACATAAGAAAGGATTCATTATAAGATGGGTGGGACCTATATCTCCCTCCAATGCATTGGGTAAAGATTTTATATCTCATGAGATAGACATGGCTGGAATGGAAGGTTATTTCGGTTCAGTGATACAGGACTGAAACGAGGAGTGAACTCGGTTCAGAAAGGGACTTTGTCCACTAAGATAGTCTTGGCAATGAGTCATGACTAACAAGAAATGATTTTCCATGATTATGTGTGCATGCCACAAAGTTTCAAGTCTTATGTTATGATTTTGGGGATCTCATTTTCACTTCTATGATTTATTGCATGTTAAGATATTATGATCTCTTTTGCAGGTTTTAATTTTCAAAAAGATATGATATGATTTTTTTTTCCTTTATTTGCCCTTGCTGAGCATTTGAGCTCACCCTTTTATGTTTTCTTTTCCCAAGGTCAGGAAGATGGATATTAAGTAGAATATGCTAAAAGGGACCCTAGATATGATGAAATAAATGGGAGACACTGTAGAAGATTTATGAACCAGTTGTTTATGTTTCCCAGTTTCTAAAGACACTATACCTATACGGTCCTTTTTGGTTTTGTCATATGTTGTAATAAGTGTGCTTCAATTTTGAAGTATTAACAATGTATGTAAAGTATGGGTCATTATAGTTGGTATCAGAAGAAAGGTATAGTCAACCTTTGGAAACTAGGATGTGAAAGCCTTAGTAAGAACCCTAAGAATAAGTCTAAGCATAGAACACAATCTTAGAAATGGCCATGAATAACCTAGGTTAAGACCATAAGCATGAAAATTTTATTCTTGAATTATGTGGTTTCCTATTATAATTAGTGTTGCTCACACTATTCTTCTTGGTTTTAGTCAATGGCTGGAACCCGAAGGAACCGTGTTAATGCGGAATGCGATGGGCAATGCAATGATTGTCCCCCGGATCAACCAAACGATATGGGAGCTGGAATGCAAAATCTTGTAGCCATGCTCACACAACTTTCTCAAGCTATGAATCATGCAGGATTTCCAAACGAACAAAGGAGGGAGCAACATTTTGTTGAATCCTTCATGAGGCAGCGTCCACCATCTTTCAGCGGGTCTACTGATCCATTAGTTGCTGAACAATGGATTAGTACTACTGAAAAGATATTTTCAGTTCTTCAATGTTCTGAACATGATAAAGTCATCCTAGCAGGGTATCGTTTGGAAGGAGATGCGGATCAATGGTGGAATCTTGTTAAGAATACGAGGCAAAGGGATGAAATTGAGTCTATGGAATGGGATGAGTTCAAGAACTTATTTTTCAATAAGTACTTCCCTCGTATTCTCCGAACAAAGATGGAGAAAGAGTTTCTTGAACTGAAGCAAAGGGATGATGAATCTGTTGGTACCTATGAAGCAAATTTTACAAGACTTGCAAGGTACACTTCTGGTATTATTATCCAACCTGAGAGTAAGATCGATCGATTCTTTAGTGGCTTAAAACCAGGTCTTCGAAGGGTGTTAGCCATAAGAGACTTCAATAGCTACGAGGAAATCGTTCGATGTGCTCTCAAAGTCGAGATGGAGATTGGAGTAACCCATCAGTCACATGGGTTTGATAAGAAGAGGAAGATGGAATTCAAAGAAAAATCTAAAGAGCACACGGAAAAGAAGATGAGCTTTTCCTTATGCTCAAAGTGTGGAAAGAAACATGGAGGGAGTTGTCTTAAAGGGACAAGTAAATGTTTTAAATGTGGAAAGGAAGGTCATCGGGCATTTGAATGCCGTGATAATGGGAAGAAGATGTCTAATGATGCAAACAAAGGAAGGGATACACAGAATGAACCTACAACACTTCAATGTTTCAAGTGCAAGGAGATGGGGCATTATGCCAATCAATGCCCAAATCCAAGGGTTGATGATGATGGTCGACGTCAACAAACTCTTAAAGCTAAAGACAAAGGAAAGTCACATGCAATTTCTATCATCGATGTGGAGTACGATAACGATGTGGTGAAAGGTACACTTACCATCCACTCTAAAGTAGCAAATGTTTTATTTGATTCTGGATCCACCCACTCTTTTATTTCTGAAGACTTTTCTAAGGGTATCACCGTACTACCTCAACAATTAGATGTTGAGTTAGCTGTGACAACACCTAATGGCACATCAATCGCATCAAAAGTTTATAATTCTTCTCCGATCGAAGTTTGTGGGAAAGTGCTTCCTGCAAATCTTGTGATCCTTCCTTTAGTGGAATTTGATGTGATTCTTGGCATGGATTGGCTTTCTCTACATGGAGCTCATATCAATTGCCAAAGAAGGGAAGTCACATTTCATATTCCAGATCAATCTACGATTGTATACCAATGCAAGGATGAACATAACCTTCCAGTGGAAATTTCTTCCATCTTATGGGTATTGATTCCACTAAATGAAGGTTATTTATCTCAAATGGTTGGTGAGAAACTCACGATTAAGAATATGCCCATTGTACGGGAGTTTGATGATGTCATTCCGGAGGAATTTCCGGGTCTTCCACCAAATCGTGAAGTTGAGTTTTCAATAGAACTCGTACCGGGTGCTTTGCCTATTTCAAAGACACCTTATAGAATGGCCCCAATTGAGTTGCAGGAATTGAAGAAGCGACTCCAAGAGAATCTTGATAAGGGATTCATACGCCCTAGTGCGTCACCTTGGGGAGCACCTGTTCTATTTGTTAAGAAGAAAGATGGATCAATGAGACTCTGCATTGATTATCGAGAACTTAACAAGATCACTATCAAGAACAAATATCCTCTCCCACGCATTGATGACTTATTTGACCAACTACGCAGAGCTCAATACTTTTCCAAGATTGATCTCCGTTCAGGGTATCATCAATTAAGGGTCAAAAGGGAGGATATACCAAAGACGGCTTTCCGTACAAGGTATGGACACTATGAATTTATAGTGATGCCATTTGGTCTTACTAATGCCCCTGCTATCTTCATGGATCTAATGAATAGAGTCTTTAGAGACTATCTTGATCAATTTGTGGTAGTCTTTATAGACGATATTCTTGTCTATTCAAAGAGCAAGGAAGAACATGAAGATCACTTGAGAATTATATTGAAGACCCTGAGAAAGGAGAAGCTTTATGCCAAATTTACCAAGTGTGAATTTTGGCTTCAAAAAGTTGCATTTTTGGGTCACATAATCTCAAAAGAGGGGATATCTGTGGATCCAGCAAAAACAGAGGTTATCGAAAGATGGTCGAGACCAACAACAGTAACTGAGATCCGAAGTTTTCTTGGTTTGGCTGGATATTATCGACGTTTTGTAAAAGATTTTTCACGATTATCTAATCCACTCACCAAGTTGACTCAGAAAGGAGTTAAGTTTGTCTGGACAGAGGAATGTGAAGAGAATTTCAAGGAGTTGAAAAGAAGGTTATCCAGTGCACCTGTGCTCACACTGCCTTGTAGTGGAGAAAGGTTTGTGATCTACAGTGATGCATCCAAGAAGGGATTGGGGTGTGTTCTTATGCAAAATGATATGGTGATAGCTTATGCCTCACGACATTTGAAAATCCATGAACAAAATTACCCAACACATGATTTGGAGTTTGCTGCGGTAATCTTTGCATTAAAGATTTGGAGGCATTACCTTTATGGTGAAAGGTGTGATATTTATACTGATCATAAAAGTTTAAAGTATATTTTCACACAAAAGGAGTTGAATATGCGTCAAAGAAGATGGTTGGAGATGATTAAGGATTATGACTGCTCAATCCATTACCACCCTGGGAAAGCAAACAAGGTGGCAGATGCATTAAGTCGACAAGACCATGCTAGTTTATCCATGATGAGGATCACAAAAGATCCAATATTTATGGATTTACAAAGGATGGATCTTGGAATTATAATGGAAGGGGAAAAATCTTATCTTTCTCAAATGAATGTTCAACCATCTATACATGTGAAGATTAAAGAGGCACAGAAAGAAGATGTCGAGTTACAAAAGAAGGTGAGAAATGTTCCTGAATTCAACCTTGATTGTGATGGGATAATAAAGTTCAGGAATCGGATTTGTTTTCCTCCCATCCCCGAATTAAAGAAAGAGCTGCTGGATGAGGCTCATAGTTCTTCATTCTCTATTCATCCTGGAAGCACGAAGATGTATAGGGACCTGAAAGAGTACTTCTGGTGGGATGGCATGAAAAGAGATGTTGCTGAATATGTCTCTCGATGCTTGGTTTGTCAACAAGTTAAAGCTGAGAGATAGAAGTCTAAGGGGATGTTACAACCATTACCCATACCCTAATGGAAATGGGAAAACATCACTATGGACTTTGTCACAGGACTTCCTAAAACATCCAAAGGCAATAATGCTATATGGGTCATAGTTGATCGTCTCACAAAGTCTGCACACTTCATTCCTATTAGAGAGGATTTCTCTCTAGATCAGCTTGCCAGGATATATGTAAAGGAAGTGGTAAGATTGCATGGAGTACCACTTTCTATTATATCTGATCGAGATCCGAGATTTACCTCGATGTTCTGGCGAAGTCTTCAGCATACTCTGGATACAGAGTTGAGTTTTAGCACTGCTTATCATCCCCAGACAGACGGTCAGTCTGAGAGAACAATTCAAACCCTAGAAGATATGTTGAGAGCTTGCTCTATGGATTTCAAAGGAGGTTGGGATCAACACCTACCTTTGGTGGAATTTTCTTATAATAATAGCTTTCACTCCAGTATTCAAATGGCTCCTTATGAAGCTCTCTATGGAAAGAAATGCAGGACTCCAACTTGCTGGGATGAAGTTGGGGAAAGAAAGCTATTAGGACCTGATCTCGTTGATGAAATGGCAGAAAAGGTTAGATCTATTCAACAACACATAAGAGCAGCTCAGAGTCAACAGAAAAGTTATGCCGACAACCGAAGAAAAGACCTAGAGTTTGAAGTGGGTGATAAAGTGTTCTTACGAATATCTCCCTGGAAGAGGGTTATGAGATTTGGAAAGAAGGGGAAGTTGAGCCCTAGATATATCGGTCCTTTCGAAATATTGGATCGTGTTGGGAAGTTAGCTTACCGATTGGAGCTTCCACCGAATCTCTCTCAAGTTCACGATGTGTTCCATGTATCTCTCCTAAGAAAGTACATACCAGATCCTTCACATGTACTCAGCTCAGAAGTTGTACCGCTGGAGAAAGATCTTTCTTATGAAGAACAGCCGATAGAGATTCTGGATCGTAGCGAAAAAGTTCTACGAAACAAGACCACTCGATTGGTGAAAGTTTTATGGAGAAACCACCAACTTGAAGAAGCTACATGGGAGCTTGAGGATATGATGAGGGAGAAGTATCCTCATCTGTTTGTTGCAAAGTGACGAATTTCGAGGGCGAAATTCTTTTTAAGGGGGGTAGAATGTAACACCCGAGACTTTTATGTTATATAAATCATCAAAGGAATCTTTTTCTATACAACACTTGCTTGGCTTGCTTTACACGCAATCGCGACCTTCCTCGATAGCTTGCGTCGTACGCAATTCCGAGTTTCACTAAACAACATTATGCTATTAAAACTAGCCGTTATTAATAGTAATAACCACTTTTTGGAATTTTATAAATTTTATTTTTCAAAATGGACTTCATTTTTGGACTCAGAATATCGAAATTAGCCTAGGGTGAAATTTTGGTATTTTTCTGAAAACTTTCAATTTTTGATGAATAGTGAAACCACTAAGTGGTAGGTTAAAAACTGAATTTTGCATAAAACTTAATTTTACCGCTTCTGTGATTGGAATTTCAAAAATCCGAGAGACACGTTTAATATCAAGGACTAAAATGTGGTTCAATGAGATGAAAATAATTTTTTTGGTGAATAGTAACTTTTTACTTTTTTTACCACGGTTAATAGTAAATAGGGTAACTAAGGGTAAATATGATATTAATATTACCCTAACACATGTCCTAATTCTATTGGACAAGTGTAATTCGACCAAAAACAAACTTAGGAATAAAATATGACCATTTAGGCCCACTTGGATTAGATTAGGACATTTATTATTAATTTATTTAAAGAAGGGTTAAAATAGTTAAAATCAAAGTTTAATAAGTAAATGATTTTTAATATGGGGTTATACATAAGATAAATTCGATTGTAAATATTAATTAGAAAGCTAAAAAGATTTCCTAAATTATGGTATTTTATTTGTAATTTTTAGACATCAAATAATGTAATTTATTTATGACACAAAGATGATGCAGTAATTATCTTATTAATGAAATATTGACATAATTGATGTTATAAGCACCAAAATAAATGTAATTTGAGACTTTTTATGAATTCAACTAATTTTATAGGTTACTATGATATATTAATGTTGATTTAATCAACTTGGTTAGAACATATAATTCTTTTATGACTTTCACAAAAATCATATATCAAATAGTGTCAAAATTGACACAAAATAGTTTTTAAATCAAATATTATATTATTAATTGTTATTTTATTCCTAAAAATCTAAGGTTCGGCCAAATGACTTAGATAAGGATATATATTTTAATAATAAACAATTTGGGGTTCTTTTGGCATGTTATAGTAAGTGTATTAACCATATAGTGAAAGAAAACAAAAAGACATGGTAAAAGTTAAATTAATTAACTTAGAGTTAAATCTAATTGATAAGGTTAAAATAATACCCTAAACTTGTATAAATCCTATTGGTTGATAGGATTTCGACCCATCCCCACTTTAGCTTCGAAATAAGACCCTTTGGAACCATTATAAACCGATTTTGACTTTAATATAAAATAATATTTTGAGATATTCCTAAGGTGCCCCTCTCCTCCCTTATAAAAGGGCACCTCCTCCCCCTCCTCCTCACACCAAATTGAGCACTCAAGCTCGGCCAACCCCTGCCATTTTCTCCTCTCCACTTCCCTAGAATTATCCTAGAGGTCCTGGTCTTCTCCAAAGACCAATCTTAGTTCCTTAAGTGGAGGATTCAAAGAGGCGTTCCAAAGAAGAGGTAATATCCATTACCGATCTTTTCAATTTCTTTCTTCTTCAACTTCTTCTTATTTAGTTGTTTCATGATAAAGTAATAACATCAGTATTACTTACATACTGATATGTTCTTATAAATATGAAACAACCCTAATTCACCTTCTATCCATCCTACGGAAAAATGAAATCACCACGCGTGCGTACGTACGGAATACCGTCTCCACGCCGTGGTGTAATCTATTTTCCACCATCACCTTACAAGGATGGGTATAATGGTGTAATGAGTAACTATATATGATTATTATTAAGTAATATTGATACTGAAATAATATATATATATACTCCAATACAATTCCACGATCATAGGAACGATATCATCACTCGTGCGTACGTACGGAATACCGTCTCCACGATGTGATGCGATTCGTTCTACATGATCTTCATTTCATAATGATTATATAAATGAATTGAATGAATGAATATGGTATATACTACACTAATACCATTCTTGAAATGAATTATATAAAACCTAAAGATAAGAATAAGAATTTATTCGACAAAACACGCATAAGAACAAAAAGTTATAAAGACCCGAGTAACAAGTAACAATGAAATATTACTAACAAGAATCTAATAATATGACCATATATGATATCATATAAATATGTATGATTCTGGAATAAGTCAATAACATTATTTAAACCATTATACAGGAGCTTCGGACATGTACAAAGCTAATCAGACCTAAGGTAAGGGAAATAACACAATCTCATTTTTATCCGAGATTGTTTATTCGTAAGTATTCACTGGGGTGTATTTTATCATCCACATCCATGTTTCATCAATATGTAATATTATTTCCATCCACCTACAATTGTTTAAATCCATTTTTACCCTTCGGTGAGTTTTTAGTAATATGTATGAAAGGAATCTTTTGTCGTACGAGGTACTTTTTGACTTTTCCGACAAAAGTACGAAGAATGTTTTTTTTAACTTATACGGCATGAATTGATTTTTAAAACATTGTTTCCAAGAAGCTTACTTTACAAGTTTTCAAGTTTATTTTTAATCAACTTCTTTTATTTTAAAGTTGTATGACATGTTATGAAAGGAAAAGTGTTTTTGAAGAAGAAAGGATATTTTCCTCAAGAATGGAGTTCAAGTGATTTTCAAAATTATTTTCCATCTAAGATAATAAAGGGTTCTGTTTTTATACCTATTATTACATTGATTTGATCATGTTGTGATGGAATTATTTTTATTTATGATGTCATGATGTTTCAAGAATCCCATTTTTGTTTCATGTGTTATGCAATGATGTATGTTTTATGATTATGTGGCACACATAAGAAAGGATTCATTATAAGATGGGTGGGACCTATATCTCCCTCCAATGCATTGGGTAAAGATTTTATATCTCATGAGATAGACATGGCTGGAACGGAAGGTTATTTCGGTTCAGTGATACAGGACTGAAACGAGGAGTGAACTCGGTTCAGAAAGGGACTTTGTCCACTAAGATAGTCTTGGCAATGAGTCATGACTAACAAGAAATGATTTTCCATGATTATGTGTGCATGCCACAAAGTTTCAAGTCTTATGTTATGATTTTGGGGATCTCATTTTCACTTCTATGATTTATTCCATGTTAAGATATTATGATCTCTTTTGTAGGTTTTAATTTTCAAAAAGATATGATATGATTTTTATTTCCTTTATTTGCCCTTGCTGAGCATTTGAGCTCACCCTTTTATGTTTTCTTTTCCCCAGGTCAGGAAGATGGATATTAAGTAGAATATGCTAAAAGGGACCCTAGATATGATGAAATAAATGGGAGACACTGTAGAAGATTTATGAACCAGTTGTTTATGTTTCCCAGTTTCTAAAGACACTATACCTATACGGTCCTTTGTGGTTTTGTCATATGTTGTAATAAGTGTGCTTCAATTTTGAAGTATTAACAATGTATGTAAAGTATGGGTCGTTATATTTCCTGAGTAGAATAATTAAGTTATAATACATAATTTGCATTAATATAATATTTAGTTAAATGATTTGGGTGAAATTGGATTTATTTAACTGATTATTTTTTCTTTGGTATCAGCAATTATATTTTCCATGAAGGGTGAAGTAGATATACAAAAATACATTAACTCATTGGTTTTCTTATGTGTAGATGATATTCTAGTTTACATGAAATTATAATAGGAACATTAAATGTATTTTATAATTTTGTAAGAGATTTAATAAAAGCATTGGATTTATGAAAAGATATCTAAATTTTAGTTTTGTATTTGAGAAGTAATTTTTTTGGGAAATTTTATTTCTAATATTGGGGTATCAATTTACCTAGAGAAATTAAAAGTATTAATATCTTTGGAGTGCACTAATAATGATTTTAAGATTCAAACTTTTATCAAATTGGTTGGTTACTACTAATTCTTCATTAAAGAAATTTAAAAGTTGGCATCACCAAGGTCAGTGTTAACATAAAAAGGTGTGATGTTTGGGTTCGAATAATGTTCCAATAATATTCTTATGATTTAAATATGAGGTTTAATTCTACACCAATATTGACATTACCATGATATAATGATGTTTTTTTAATGTTCTATGATTAAAAAAGTGTGTGATTAGGTTTTATTCTTACAAAAGTGGAAAATTTAGTGGTGTAAGGATAAATATGTTTATTACCACATGATAAAAACTATACCATGTATGATCTAGAGTTGGAAACAACTGTTCAGGGCTCAAAAAGATATATGCATTACAAATTTATGGAAAGTATTAGGGTATATAAGAATCATAAAATTTGATGTTATATTATTTTATATGTATTAGAACTTCAAGAAATATAAATAGATAGAAGATCTTAAAACATTTGATTTTTCACATACATCGGGTATGGGTAATCTTATAATGAAATATTTTCATAGAAAATGTAAAGTGATGAAATAATCTGAGAAAGAATGGTTGGGGACATTTATAGAGGATTTACATTTCAAAGATAATGAGAAGATTAATAGTATGGTGTTACATTATATTGGAATCACTTTTATACTTAATAATAATGTTTATGGGAGATAATTGGACGATGGTGAGTAAAATGTTATTTTTAACACCTTAAATGGTGGGGAGACCAGGGAGTGGTGGTCACTATTATCTAACTTGATGCTCTATTTCTGAGATAGAGGGTTGGTATCCACCAGTTTTAAAGAAGATTTAATGAATTTATTTTATAGAACTATTTATGAAATTAATCTAGAATATATAGAGACATATTATTACACAAGAAAAATTTATTATGTGAGGGAATAAATAGTGATATAGGAAACTATATCACACAATGCTTGAATTATCAATAGGCAGAGGTAGAGTATCAAGGATCTTGGGAATTTTTCATCCTTTTTTGTGGAAAACCTATAAATTAGAGGATATAGAAATTCATTTTATGATTATTTTACCTATATATCCATAAAATATAGACACTATATAGGTAAATTTTGATTAACTCACAAAGTAGGTGCACTATTTATCAATTTAGAAGATGTTCTTATTAGAATACTTGAGTATGGTGTGTAAAATGACGTGTTTAGACTTCCTTGAATTCCATTAACTATTATATAAGATGAGACCTCTATTTTACATTAAGATTTTAGAGGTGATGAAAAATGATAATGCATACTCAATTGAAGTTTTATACACTGTGTTATCTTTATAGGGATGTCCAATCAGATTAGACCATTTTGATTTCAAAGGGTTTTCTCTAATATTATAAAATGGATTTTGGTATATCATGGGATTATCGTATCACTTTTTTATATTTGTTTCTAAAAATATCAATCAAGTATCAATTCAAATGGATCCATTTTAATCACTCTATAGAAGGGAGTATCAATTACAATTGTTTTGGGATAAGGTGAGAGAAATGAATTTTTTGGGGCCTAGTTTTTTTAATTATATAAAAAACTAAATCTATTGAATTTATAAGAGATTAATGAAATATCATATTCTATACAATTATTATTTGGACCATTGATGGTAACTATATGTTTTTTTGTTAGTAATCAAGATTTTTATCAAGTGTCTCTATGACTAGGACAATAATTTCTCAAGAAGTATAATAAGTTTAAAACTCTTTATATGACTCAATTTGATCTTTTTGATTATATTATAGGTTTCTATTAAAATTTTTGATTTCCACTAAATTACGAAATAGTTCATGATGTTTTTTTATCTTTCTTAGCTTATAAAATACAAAAAATATCTATCTCATGTTCTTATCAATGACATAATGGATTTGGAATCAGTTATTACAATTATTAAAGGGATAGTGTGTAAAAGATCTTGTGAGGATATATTATTCCTTTAATGTGATTTTTGTTTCATTATAAAATGACTTAGAAAGATACATGGTTGTTAGATGATCATATGTAATAAAAATTGTTGGATTTGTTCATATAAAATATTATTAGTGTCTTCCCTATTGGATATACACTAAAATAGTTCAATAATATTATATGATTGACCTATAGTATAAACATAGATATTCGTATGATTCATATCAAAGAAAATGATCGACCTATATCATATTATTCATAGATATTCCTATATCGTATATTAGTATTGGATTATGATATAGGGTATCAAGTGAATATCCACTACAATGTTTTCCAAAATGGTTTCCATTAGTTTTGAATCATTAAGATGATTCACTTCAGGCATAAATAATATTTTATAATCATTTTTAATGTTTAAATTATTATATTTTCCAATGATCATGTGTTATGAGTAATGAAGGTTGACTTCCAACTACTAGAAGCTAATGATCGACATCCCTCATTAAACGAAGGAATATGATATAAAGGGATTCGATCTCTTCATATTGGTGTGTGACACTATTTTTTCATAGCTAAAACTTTATTCCTATGTGGTTGTATATTTATATCCATTTAATAAGTTTCTTTTGCATTTTTAGGGTCCTATTCTAGTATACAAGGATTATAATAGTCATTGTACTACCTATAAGGGTGAGAGTCCATTGGGTGTCACATGGTGATATCCTATAAAAATACTCCATTTGTAGAGACCCAAAGCATAACGTACATGGACATTACATTAATTTTACAGAATACTTAGTACATAAAAAAAACACACACACAAGGACCGTAATAGTTTAGTGTCTTTGGACACTCGGAATATAATCTTCTAATCATGGTGAAAGATCTTCAATATCTCTCATAAAGATCTTTTTTTAACCTAAATCCTTTCTTTATGTCCGGGGGAAAAGAAAACATAAAATGTTGATCTCAAATGCTCAGTAAGGGTAAAAAAAATAAATATCAATCACGTCATATTCATAAGAACCTATCTTTTGGAAATCATAACCTACAAAAGAGATCATAATTTCATAACATGGGATTTATCATTGTAGTGAAATTTAATCCCAATAATCATAACATAAATCATGAAACTTTGTGGCATACACACATAATCATAGAGAATCATTTCTTATTAGTCAAGACTCATTGCCAAGACTATCTTAGTGGACAAAGTCCCTTTCTGAGCCGAGTTCACTCCTCGTTTCAGTCCTGTTTCACTGAACCGGTATAACCTACCATTATAGCCATGTCTATATCATGAGATATAAAATATTTACCCAATGAATTGGAGGGAGATATAGGTCCCACCCATCTCATAATGAAACCATTCTTATGTGTGCCACAAAAATCATAAATTATACATCATTGCAAAACCCATGTAATAAAAACGGAATTCTTAAAAATCGTGACATCATAAAACAATTCATATAAGATAAAAGAATTCATAAAAAACTATTTCCATCACAACATAATAAAATACATGTAATAATAGTGATAGAAACCGAAACCTTTATTATCTTAGATGGAAAATAATTTTGATAAAACACTTGAACTCCACTCTTGATGAAAATATCCTTTCTACTTCAAAAATACTTTTGTTTTTCTTAACATGTCATACCGTTTTAAACTAAAAGAAGATTATAAAAAATAAACATGAAAACTTGTAAAGTAAGCTTCTTGGAAATAATGTTTTAAAAATCCATTCATGCCTTATAAGTTAAAAGACATTATTCTCGTACTTTTGTCGGAAAAGTCAAAAAGTACCTCGTACGAAAAACGATAAAAGATTCCTTTCATATCCTTTACTAAAAACTCACCGAAGGGTAAAATTTGATTTAAAAAAGTGTAGGTGGATGTAAATAATATTACATATTGAGGAGACATGGATGTGGATGATAAAATACACCCCAGTAAATTTCAAAGTATAATCAATCTCAGATAAAAATGAGATTGTGATATTTCCCTTACCTTAGGTCTGATTTTCTTCGTATGTGTCTGAACCTCCTGTATAATGATTTAAATAATGTCATTGACTTATTCCAGAATCATAATCATTGTTATGATATCATATATGGTTCACTTATTGCTTTATATTACACGTTCTTTTGAAAATTCCATGGTAAAGAGCGTTTTGGGTAAAATCGTTTCATTTGTCGTCCGTGTTTTGACTTGTAATTATTCATATGATTACTTAGATAATGATTACCTAATTCCAGAATATAAAAAATGATTTATATATAATATATATTAAGAATATATATATATATATAATAGATCAGTAAATGGAAAGAAATACACCGTTCATGGAGACGGTAGACCGTACGTACGCATGAACGCTGTTTTCGTTTCCTTATTGAGTTGAATGGAATTAAGTAGATGACATACATATATATAAACATAAATCCAGAATTGTTATTATGTCATATATTTAATTATTAATTATTATATATACTTTATAATCATTCATGAATGGTTAACGTGGAGAATGAATCTCATCGCGTCGTGGAGACGGTAGTCTGTACGTACGCACGAGCGATGATATCGTTCTCATGATCGTGGAATTGTATTGGAGTGTATGTATACTATTTCAGAATCAATATCACTTTACAATAATTATATATAGTAATTATTTACATCATTATACCCATCCATGTAAGGTGGTGGGGGAAAATAGATTACACTACGGCGTGGAGACGGTATTCCGTACGTACGCATGCACGGTGATTTCATTTTCCGTTGGATGGATAGATGGTGAAATAGGGTTTTTTCATACTTATAATAACATATCAGTATATTAGGGATACACATGTTATTACTTCATGATGAAACAACTAAATAATAAGAAGTGGAAGAAGAAATAACGATTAAAGAATCGGTAATAGGCATTACCTCTTCTTTGAAGCGCCTCTTCGAGACCTCCTTTTAGGGCACCAAAATTGGTCTTTGAGGAAGACTAGAATCTCAAGGATGCTTCTAGGGAAGTTGAGAAGGGAATTTTTCAGGGGTTGGGAGAGCTTTAAGGCTCAAAGTGGTGTGAGGAAGAGAGGGAGGAGGTGCCCATTTATAATGGAGGAGAGGGGAACCTTTGGAATAACTAAAAATATTATTTTATTATAAATCCAAATTCGGTTTTAAATAGCTCCAAATTGATTTATTTCGAAGATAAGGTGGGGATGGGTCGAAATACTCTCTTCCAATAGAATTTATACATGTTTAGGTTCCTATATTAACCCTATCATTTAGATTTAACATTAAATTAAATAATTCATCTTTTACTATGTCTTTTGGTGTTCTTATACTATAAGGTTAATAAACTTACTATAAGCAGAAAAACGAACCCCAAGTTTATTATTATTAATATATATAACCTCATATAAGTCATTTGGCCGAACCATAGATTTTTTAGAATAAAATAACAATTACTAATATAATATTTGTTTTAAAAACTATTTTATGTCAATTTTGACACTATTTAGTAAATGATTTTTGTGAAAATCATAACAGAATGATTAGTTCGAACAAAGTTAATTAAATCAATCCTAACATGTCATATGAACCTGGGAAATTAGTGTAATTCATAAAAATTCTCAAATTACATTTATTTTGGTGTTTATAACATCAATTATGTCAATATTTCATTAATAAGGTAATTACTGCATCATCTTTGTGTCATAAACAAATTACATTATATAAAGTCTAAAAATTACAAATAAAGTATCATTATGTATCAAATATTCTTAGATTTATAATTAATATTTATATCCAAATTTATCTTATGTATAACCCTATATAAAAAATTATTTACTTATTAATCTTTGATTTTACCTATTTTAACCCTTCTTTAAATAAATTAATAATAAATGTCCTAATCTAATCCAAGTGGGCCTAAATGGTCATATTTTTTTCATAAGGTTGTTTTTGTTCGAATTACACTTGTCAAATAGAATTAGGACATTAGTTAGGGTAATAATAATATCATTTTTACCCTTAATTACCCTATTTACTTTTAACCGTGGTAAAAAAAAGTAAAAAGTTACTATTCACCAAAAATTACTTTCATCTCATTGAACCACATTTTAGTCCTTGATATTAACCATGTCTCTCGGATTTTTGAAATTCCACTCACAGAAGCGGTAAAATTAATTTTTATGAAAAATTCAGTTTTTTAACTACCACATAGTGGTTTCACTATTCATCAAAAATTGAAAGTTTTCAGAAAAATACCAAAAATTAAGCCTAAGCTATATTTGGTATTATGAATTCAAAAATTATGTATATTTTACCAAATTCAAAACATATCAGTTGCTTTAATTAATTTAAAAATTAATTCCCGTCATCAAAACAAATAGCGTGTCCTTAAGAGATAATAACTATCAAAAGATAGACAGTTGTTTATGTCTGGTTATATGTGAAATTACATCCAATAACCAACATTGTATTAAATTGTAAAAATATATTATAAATATACTTTAAAACCAATCAAATTAATAATTTATCACTATTAATTATTTCTATTAAAACGGTTTTTTTTAATTAAAATTTAGTAATTTTAACTATTCATCATAAAATGAAAGTTATCCAAAAAGTACCAAAATTTGACCCTAAGCTAATTTAGATATTCCGAATCCAGAAATGAAGTCCATTTTGAAAAATAAAAATTACATAATTTCCAAAAGTGGTTATTACTATTCATAACGGCTAGTTTTAATAATATTTTAATAGCATATCGTTGTTTAGTAAAACTCGGTATTGCGTGCTACACACGCTATCGAGGAAGGTCGTGCTTCCGTGTAATGCAAGGAAAGTCAAGGATGCGTGTTTGCATGCTCATTTTGTTGTAGCGTACAACACAAGACATTAATGAAATTAAAAATAATATTTTCCATAAAATCTCGGGGTGTTACATTCTACCCCCCTTAAAATGAATTTTTCCCTCGAAATTCATCGGGGTTATAAATGGTTTACTATTTGAAAGTTTCTTTAATAGAAACCCACATCATAATAAGGAATACCAAAACCAATCTTTAAAAATAAAAGTATGAAATGTAACGGTTACCCAAATAAACTAATCACTGGGTTTCCACATAGTTGAAAATATGGATATGGAAGGAAATCTAACCATCATGTTCTGATGGAGAGTGGTAGAGAACATGGCTATGGAAAAGCCAGCAATCACAAAGCCATAAATTTTTGACGATCTAAGGTACCATCTGATTCATCAGATATAAGAGCACTAGGACAACATTTTTGGTTTTCAAGATCATTTCCCTAAAGTTGATGAAATTGGAATTAGAAGAAATACTTTCATGATTTTGGTATAGTCTCACTGTTTGTCATTCTTTGGACAATTTCCACTTCATCTCTTGAAAAAATGAAGTTGAATTTTTCATTCATGATGTGTTAGCATATCATGTGATAAAATGATGGGTCATTCCATCTGTCTCAAACAAAAGGTTAGAAAAGATATCAAAAAATACATAAGTCCATCTATAGTGAGATTAATCACATATGGTTCTTAAAATGGACTTATACTTTATATATCAAACTGCTTAATATAATAAAACTAGTTTCTACTAAACAGGGACATCCTGCAGGCCAGTGGTAGGCGATAAAGGCCAGTCGCACTTCGGTTGTGGGTTTGATTCCCACAGCCTTGTCCGACGCGATGGACTGTCGCCCGTCCTGCAGGTTGTCCTTTTTCTAAATCTATATTACTATAACATCCCATCAACAATATCAAAAAATTATTATCCTTAAACAATACTAACTTATGTCCAACAAAATCCATTCCAATATTTAGGCTTATCTAAAATACTTTGGTCCAAGCTCATCGTATAAAGAAAATGATCATGTGAATGACATCATATATCCCCCAGATATATCTTGTCGGTAACATTACAAACATTTGAATACCTTAATCATGTATTCTCTTGAAGAATGAATATCCATTAAACCTTAGTGAAAACATGAATGCAGTTAAAAGTTAACACTTTCACATACGAAAATCCTCAAAATTCTATATCCTCAAACCATGATATCACTCAGTCCTTATACCAATCATGAGCTCATGAATACTATCAAACATATTAGATTCTCTTTATCACTTCATTATGTGCATATCATCTGCTTTCCAAAAAAATTTCAATCACTTTTCATGGTTACCGATGCCATAAATTTATTGAAAACCGCAATAGACCAAAACATAAATATTCCAATATTCCACGATACTATATACAATATTATTCTGGAATCCCATTACATAAACACTTAATCATTCCACCACATCGTTTTCATATTCAACATCGCCAATGGTGATCGCATATGACTTCTCTTTTTCATTTGACTTAAGTGGTTGCTCATCTTGATCATCTCTAACCCTTGGATTAGGGAATTTATGAGCATAATGCCCCATTTCCTTGCACTTGAAGCATTGAAGTGTAGTAGGTTCATTCTGTTTATACCTTCCTTTGTTTGCATCATTAGGCATCTACTTCCCATCATTGCGGCATTCAAATTCCTGATGACCTTCTTTTCCACATTTGAAACATTTACTTGTCCCTTTAAGACAATCTCCACCATGCTTCTTTCCACACTTTGAGCATAAGGAAACATTCATCTTCTTTTCACCATTATTCTGAGATTTCTCCTTGAACTCCATCTTTCATTTCTTGTCAAAACTATGAGATGGATAAGTAACACCAACTTCCATTTCTACCTTGATAGCACAACGCACAATTTCTTCATAGCTACTGAAGTCTCTTATAGCTAATTCCCTTTGATGATTTGGTATTAAGCCACTGAAGAATCGATCAACATTACTTTCAGGTTGGATGATAAATCCAGATGCATACCTTACAAGCCTTGTAAAATTTGCTTCGTATATACCAACAGATTCATCATCTTTTTGCTTTAGTTCAAGAAACTCTTTCTCCATCTTTGTTCGAAGAATACGAGGGATGTACTTATTGAAAAATAAGTTATTGAACTCGTCCCAATCCATGAACTCAATTTCATCTCTTGGCCTCGTATTCTTGATAAGATTCCACCATTGATCAGCATCACCTTCCAAACGATACACTACTAAGATGACTTTATCATGTTCAGAACATTGAAGAACTAAATATATCTTTTCAGTAGTACTAATCCATTGTTCAGCAACAAGTGGATCAGAAGACCCACTGAAAGAAGGTGGACGTTACCTCATGAAGGACTCAATAGAATGTTATTACCTTCTCTGCTCATTTGGAAGTCCAGAATGATTCACATCTTGTGTAAGTATAGCAATAAGATTTTGCACTCCATCTCCCATAACATTTATTTGTTCAGGAGGAAAATCATTGCATTGTCCATTACATTGATCAACACAGTTCCTTCGGGTTCCAACCATCATCTAAAACCCAAAAAGAATAGTGTTATAGGTAACAATCATGCTAGGGAAAACAACATAATAAAGGGGGAGTATCCTCAATATCTAACATCTTAGGTTAAATTCTATGATCGTTACTGTTGTTCTAGGACTGTATCCTATATGTATACTTATCCTTAGGGACATCCCTAGACATACTTTAGAAATATCTCTAGGGATCTCACTAACGTTTTCGCATCCCAGTTTCCAAAGCATGACTAATCCTTTCCTCTGATACCAACTGTAGCGGTCTGAAATTACTTCCAATGGACTATAATTGATACCTATCAGGGCACTCCATGGGTGGCTACACCCCCTGGGCGGGACACACCACCATCCCCAGTGGCAGACATTTCCTCATGAAGCCCTTGGGGGGAGAGCCATGCTTCGTCCAATGCTCACATGTGAGAGTTCCAAAGGATCAGATACATTCCTACCTCCTTTGCCTCTGATACCAGCTGTAGAGACCCGAAGCTTAATGTAAATGGGCATTACATTACTTTTTCGGAATAATTAGTACATAACAAAAACACACACACAAGGACCGTAATAGTTTAGTGTCTTTGGAAACTTGGAATATAATCTTCTAATCGTGGTGAAAGATATTCAACATCTCCCATAAAGATATTATTTTTTTTTAAACCTAAATCCTTTATTTATGTCCTAGGGAAAAGAAAACATAAAAGGGTGAGCTCAAATGCTCAGTAAGGTTAAACAAAAGAAATATCAATCACGTCATATTCATAAGAACAAATCTTTTGGAAATCTTAACGTACAAAAGAGATCATAATTTCATAACATGGGATAAATCATAGTAGTGAAATGTAATCCCAATAATCATAACATAAAACATGAAACTTTGTGGCATACACACATAATCATTAAGTATCATTTCTTATTAGCCAAGACTCATTGCCAAGACTATCTTAGTGGACAAGGTCCCTTTCTGAGCCGAGTTCACTCCTCGTTTCAGTCCTGTTTCACTAAACCGGTATAACCTTTCGTTCCAGCCATGTCTATCTCATGAGATATAAAATCTATACCCAATGCATTGGAGGGAGATATAGGTCCCACCAAACTCATAATGAAACCATTCTTATGTGTGCCACAAAAATCATAGATCATACATCATTGCATAATCCATGTAATAAAAATGGAATTCTTAAACATCATGACATCATAAAACAATTCATATAAGATAAAATAATTCATAAAAAAATATTTCCATCAAAACATAATAAAATCCATGTAATAATTGGGATAGAAACAAAACCCTTTACTATCTTATATGGAAAATAATTTTGATAAAACACTTGGACTCCATTCTTGAGGAATATATCCTTTCTAATTCAAAAATACTTTTCCTTTCTTAACATGTCATACCGTTTTAAACTAAATGAATTTGATTAAAAATAAACGTGAAAACTTGTAAAGGAAGATACTTGGAAATAATGTTTTAAAAATCCATTCATGCCGTATAAGTTAAAAAAAACATTCTTCTCGTACTTTTGTCGGAAAAGTCAAAAAGTACCTCGTACGAAAAACGACAAAAGATTCCTTTCATATAATTTTATAAAAACTCACCAAAGTTTAAAATTGTATTTAAACAAGTGTAGGTGGATAGAAATAATATTACATATTGAGGAAACATGGATGTGGAGGATAAAATACACCCCAGTAAATTTCAATGTATAAACAATCTCAGATAAAAATGAGATTGTGATATTTCCCTTACCTTAGGTCCGATTTGCTTCGTATGTGCTCGAAACTCCTGTATAATGATTTAAATAATGTCATTGACTTATTCCAGAATCATACGCACTGTTATTATATCATATATGGTTCACTTATGTCTTTATATTACACGTTCTTTTGTAAATTCCATGTTAAAGAGCGTTTTTGGTAAAATCGTTTCATTTGTCGTTCGTGTTTTGACTTGTAATTATTCATATGATTACTTAGATCATGATTACATAATTCTAGGATATTAAACATGATTTATATATAATATATATTCAGAATATATATATATATAATAGATCAGTTAATGGAATGAAATACACCGTTCATTGAGACGGTAGACCGTACGTACGCATGAACGCTGTTTTCTTTTCCTTATTGAGTTGAATGGAATTAAGTAGATGACATACATATATATACACATAAATACAGAATCCTTATTATTTCATATATTTCATTATTAATTATTATATATACTTTATAATCATTCATGAATGGTTAACGTGGAGAATGAATCTAATCGCGTCGTGGAGACGGTAGTCCGTACGTACGCACGAGCGATGATATCGTTCTCATGATCGTGGAATTTTATTGGAGTGTATGTATACTATTTCAGAATCAATATCACATTACAATAATTATATATACTAAATATTCACATCATTATACCCATCCAAGTAAGGTGGTGGGGGAAAATATATTACACAACGGCGTCGAGACGGTATTCTGTACGTACGCACGCGCGGTGATTTCATTTTCCGTAGGATGGATAGATGTTGAAATAGGGTTGTTTCATACTTATAATAACATATCAGTATATTATTGATACTTATGTTATTACTTCATGATGAAACAACTAAATAAGAAGAAGTGGAAGAAGAAATAAAGATGAAATAATCGGTAACGGGCATTACCTCTTCTTTGAAGTGCCTCTTTGAGACCTCCTTTTAGGGCACTAAAATTGGTCTTTGTGGAATACCAGAACCTCTAGGATGCTGTTAGGGAAGTGGATAAGGGAATTTGGTAGGGGTTGGCAGAACATGAAGGCTCAAAGTGGTGTGAGGAAGAGAGGGAGGAGGTGCCCTTTTATAAGGGAGGAGAGGGGCACCTTTGGAATAACTAAAAATATTATTTTATTATAAATCCAAATTCGGTTTTATATAGCTCCAATTCGATTTATTTCGAATTTAAGGAGGTTATGGTTCCAAATCCTCTCATCCAAAAGAATTTATACAAGTTTAGGTTCCTATTTTAATCTTATCATTTATATTTAACATTAAATTAAATAATTTTACTTTTACCGTGTCTTCTTGTGTTCTTATACTATAAGGTTAATAAACTTACTATAAGTAGAAAAACGAACCCCAACTTGTTTATTATTAATATAAATAACCTAATATAAGTAATTTGCCCGAACCGTAGATTTTTAGGAATAAAATAACAATTACTAATATAATATTTGTTTTAAAAACTATTTTATGTCAATTTTGACACTATTTAGTAATTGATTTTTGTGAAAATCATAACAGAATGATTAGTTCGAAAAAAGTTAATTAAATAAATACTAACATGTCATATTAACCTATAAAATTAGTGTAATTCATAAAAAGTCTCAAATTACATTTATTTTGTTGTCTATAACATCAATTATGTCAATATTTCATTAATAAGATAATTACAGCATCATCTTTGTGTCATACATAAATTAAATTATATAAAGTCTAAAAATTACAAATAAAATATAATTATGTAGAAAATATTTTTAGCTTTCTAATGAATATTTATAGATGAATTTATCTTATGCATAACCCTATATTTAAAATGATTTACTTATTAAACTTTGATTTTAACTATTTTAACCCCTCATTAAATAAATTAATAATAAATGTCCTAATCTAATCCTAGTGGGACAAAATGGTCATATTTTATTCCTATGGTTGTTTTTGTTCAAATTACACTTGTCCAATAGAATTAGGACATGTGTTAGGGTAATAATAATATCATATTTACCCTTAACTACCATATTTACTTTTAACATTGGTAAAAAAAGTAAAAAGTTATTATTCATCAAAAATTATTTTCATCTCAATGAACCACATATTAGTCCTTGATATTAACCGTGTCTCTCGGATTTTAGAAATTCCACTCACAGAAGCGGTAAAATTATGTTTTATGAAAAATTCAGTTTTTTAACTACCACTTTGTGGTTTCACTATTCATCAAAAATTGATAGTTTTCAAAAAAATATAAAAAATTAGGCCTAAGCTATATTTGATATTATGAATTCAAAAATGATGTACATTTTACCAAAATCAAAACATATCAGTTGCATTAATTAATTTAAAAATTAATTCCCATCGTCAAAACAAATAGCGTGTTCTTAAGAGATAATCACTATCAAAAGATTGACAATTGTTTATGTCTGGTTTAAATGTGAAATTACATCCAATAACCAACATTGTATTAAATTGTAAAAATGTATTCTAAATATACTTTAAAACCAATCAAATTAATAATTTATCACTATTAATTATTTCTATTAAAAATGATGATTTTAATTAAAATTTAGTAATTTTCACTATTCATCAGAAAATGAAATTTATCCAAAAAGTACCAAAATTTCACCCTAACCTAATTTCGATATTTCGAATCCCGAAATGAAGTCCATTTTGAAAAATAAAAATTACAAAATTTCAAAAAGTGGTTATTTCTATTCATAATGGCTAGTTTTAATAATATTTTAATAGCATATCGTTGTTTAGTGAAACACGGTATTGCGTACTACACACGCTATCGAGGAAGGTCACGCTTGCGTGTAATGCAAGGCAAGTCAAGGATTCATGTTGTGCAAGCTCCTTTTGGTGTAGCGTACAACACAAGACATTAATGAAATTAAAAAGAATATTTTTCATAAAATCTCGGGATGCTACACCATTGATATAGATCTTTATAAAATGGAGGTATACCTATATAATTTTTTTCCTAAATTACAAATTGATTCTTTAATGATATGTCAATAATTTTAATGGGTTTCTATTTCCAGTATGGACATGAGATAATCCTAAAAACTCATTAGTAGTGTTGCATCCACATTCATCTTCAAATAAAAATGTTTTTCTGTTGATTCCATGAATAATGTGTATGACATAAGGCTATTGTGATAATATCATGATATATGATATGAAATGGATTATTTTTATTCATTGGATCTGTAATGTCCTCGAACCAATAGCCACTATATTGGGTACCCTGAGTAGGGTCTCAAGATGACCTTAGGCATTACTTCCTATATGCTAAAGACATCCAACTAGTATTAATGGTCTAATAGGTCATGTGGGGAAACTATACCCTCTTTACTAGGGTAATCCATAGTAGATAACAATAAGAAATAAAGGAAATGGAAAAAATAAAAACATGAATTAGCAAACATTTAAAAAAAATAGGGTAAAGGCCCACATCCAATAATAAATATTCTATTCCATGTCATAAAGTGCAAAGTGTAATAAAACCCCAAAAAATAAAGATAAACTGAGAATCCCTAAAATAGGTCCTGACTCCAAGTATACATCTCTCATCTATACACATCTCACACCCAATCAACCCTCTATCATAGGGCAGTTTCACTTATCCTAACCAGTAACCATGAAATTTTCTAGGGTACCCAATAGAGGCATGATAAGGGTGTGATTAAAACTCATTAGTCCGCCACCAATAATTTATATAAAATATATAGTCTAAATAGATAGTGTATTCAAGTGATAAAAGAGCATCAAGATAAATAGAAGATTACCATCTACCATTAGTTAACAATGTTTATTCAAATCATTAGCATCATTTATTCCATGGTTTAAGAAATTCATTTATCAAAAAATGTCATATGTCGTTCAACCACTATGAATAAGGGGAAAAGTCAAGTTACTTATCTAACTGGAGAAAACTAATTCACAAAAAATTTCATCACACTTACCTTCGATCCTCAGAACTGGTAGTCTCGTCCAATACTATTATTAGGGGAATAAAGCCTCAGATAGAATCCCTAACCTATTCACTATAGGAGTTGGGTCTAGAGCCTCAGTAAAACCTAACCTAGGGGAACATAACCAAAATTCAATGCCTCACAGGCCAACAAGCCATGTTCCCATGATTTATTAACCATTTATCATATAAACCATTTCAATAAACCAAAATAAAACAATACACATAACATTCACAATTCATTGTTCATTCAATATAGTAATTATCTTTATATCTTAACCCATTTATAAATTCTCATTCACATTCCTTAGCTAATTTACTTATTTCCATTACAACTCTTAATTCATTCAATACATTCACATTGATTCATTTAACCATTCCATAGTATTCCAAACAACCCTTTATCTCATGGGAACAACATGATATAACTACCATGTGTTTCATTTCATACCCAAGATAACATCTCGATATATTTACTAATGATTATATGTCATAACAATTTAATTTTACACTTATCTTTATGATTTCCATGTTCAAGAAGAGGCTCACCCCTTTGATATCCCTTTAACTCATCCAAATCAACCTCAACACATCCCATTATGATTATTAGGGGTTAAATTAAATAGTTACCCATTCAATTTATAAATTCTACCAAGGAGAACCAATTGGGAAACAAAACATCACCATGGCACAACCACATACACTTAATTTACCAATGAGGCTATAAGATATAACTTGTAGACCACCTACCTTGATTCTGAAGGTGAACGCTAACTTAACACTATCTTTGTCTTGGATTAAAACCCCTTATAATTCCCAACCAATGGTCCTATAGAAAAATAGGGTTTTAATAATTAAAAATAAGAGGATAATATTTACAGAACCTAATTCGAAAAAGAGAAGGAAGAGGGATCTTAAAATCAATAGGAGCTTTGATTCATACCCAATAGAGCCCCAAATGGATTATAATTGAAGGATATTGATCCTTGGGAAGACTTGGGAATTTTGGGTTGTTATTAGGGTTAGAGAAAGAAAAATGATGGAAATAATTTGTTATAAAATTTTGGGTCTGAGAGGGAAAAATGGAAAATTCTCACTTTTAAGGGGTCATCTTGTAATGATACAATGTTTTTCAATAAAAATTCCCTTCTTAAAATTATTTCATAAAATCACATTAATGCACAATATAATGAACTACTAAGTGATAAGTTACTTCTAAACAAAAGTTTTTCACTTTTGTGTTTGGAATTTTGAAATTCTGACATACACCGTTGTGTTCAAGTTGATTTTTGGAGTCTGATAGAACAAACTTGTTTTTTCGATGAATAGTAACATACCCTTATGAATAGTAAAATGAATTTTAATATGAAACTTATTAATAGTAAATAATATTATTATTTTATTTTCTTAAGGAAATAAGATAATGAGATCTTAATTAATTTTTCAATGAGAAATAAAACTAAGTGCACCTTTAAGATTGTTATTTACCGAATTATATATGAATTTATTTAAAAACTAAATTGATAATATTTTGAAAATTAATTTGATAAATGGACTTCATTTTTTAATTCTACACATCGAAAATTGGTTCGGGTAAATTTTTGGTATTTTTCTGAAAAACTCGAATTTTTTATGAATAGTGAAATACGGTAAAATACCATATATACAATTTAATAGTTAAATACACTATTCAAGACATCAAAAGTGATGCAAGGCCACTTGGTTCGAACAAACATGAACTTATTACAATTAGGGGTCACATGAAACAATACTATTGGTTTTCTTCAGGGATATAATAAAATCAAGAATTTAATATTCAAAATTTACCCTCCCCTCCACTATAAAAACCACCCTTCACACCCTCATTCCCTCACAACTCTAAAGCTCCAAAACTTCTCTAAAATATACCCAAAAATCCTCCCTATACCCTCCCCCACGTCCAAGAGCTTCTGGTCTCATCAAAAGACCAAGATTAGTCCCTTAAAGAGGTTCTCAAGAGAAGAATTCAAGAAGTAATTTCTCTCCCTCTTCTACTTTAATTTCCTTTCAAGTTCAAGTTCATTTCTTGATCTCTCCCCACCTATCTTCATCCAAAGGGTATTTTAACTCAATAATTATACATATAATCTAATTTTATTATTCTAATGGGATATTATATCATACAACCCACTTTCCCTCTTCCTTTTATTTTATTAAAGAGAATATTGTTCGTGAGGTGTTAATTTATCACCTTCAAGAATGACATGCTTTCTTCTTCCATTTCAACCTTCATATCTGGCCATGAATCCATTTTTATGGTTTAACCAGTATGTTTTATATGTATTATGTCCTATTTAAAGTTCTGTAACTTACTTTTGAACATATTAATATGTGATAAATTAAAACAAGTTTATTGTGATCGAAAAACCGCCCAAATTAACCAAAACAATCATCATTTAATTCTTATCTAATGATTCATACACATTTATATAATATGATTCGTTATAAGATCCTTAAAACTCCTGTAATCGCATTAATAACATGTAATATCAGTTCTAGATGTTTACCCTTTTTCTACCCAAACTTCAATTTAAGAATACAAGTGAACCACTCAAGAAAACCATAAAAACAAACATTCCTGAACAGTGTTTTTAAACTCTATAAGTCATCCAGTGGGACAAAAAGTCACTTAATGGAACCATAATGAACCATATTAATGTATACAAGGTTTTTTATTTCTAATTAAATAATATAATTTCATTATAATGTACATTAAAGGGAAGGAAGCATTCAGATACAAGGTAAGGGGAAATCTGGAACCCAATTTTCTTCCTTTGGGTTCTCCCTCTTTCACTCCATTTTGATATGGTTACTCATTAAAGATGATTTCATTATAATTATAATACCTTATCTGGTATATATATGTTTTCTAATGATGTTTATGTCAAACAAAAGGTTTTCTAAAATAACTCTTCTTTTAAGAACTAAACTTTTACCTCTCTTTCATGGTTGATGGTTCTTATATCAAGTATGTTGTTCCCTCTTTCTTTTGGGAACCCAAATCTTATGAATGTATTATTATGTGATGAAACCCATTCCTTTAAATTGGTTAGTTATGTTCAGTTTTGATATGTGTTCTATGTGGTAATCATGATAATGATAATGCTATGATGTGACAGGTGTGCCCTGAATTATATAACGCAATATAAATGTTTCAAAGTGAAGGGTGCGCCTGGAATTATACTTCACTCAAATGCATTGGGTAAAGTGATGAATCACATGAGTAAATGTGAAATGATGCGTGAACAAGATTCTAGTTTGGTTCACAGTTATGTGTGGTAGTTAACCACTAAATCATGATGTTTCATTTTTATGCATTGCCACATTTCAAGTCTTTTATTTATGTTCTCTCATGTTCATGATTTCTTTACCTATGTCATGATTATGCTCACCCCATGCTATATTCTTCTTATCTATCCTCTTACTAGGATTTTAGATCACCCCTTTTTAATTTATTTCCTCAGGTGGCTACATATACTAAGGAGAGGAAAAGTGACAATAAGAAGCTAGAGAAGAAGAAATTAAATAAATGTTTCTGCTTGATGTTGTAATTGCTATGTATTGTCCTAGTTTTCCCGAGACACTAAACCGTTGGATCCTCTATGTGTAATACTATTATGTTATTTACCTTTAAAATGATGTAATAGTAATGTAAGGAAAGGTCATGATCCTATAGTTGGTATCAGAGGAATTTTTTAGTTAATTTGCGAATTAGGATAGTGAACCCTAGAGAAAACCTCTAGCATGAGACTAAGTACAAGTAGGCACACAAGAAAATCTACATAGGGGTCCAATATGTTATGTTTTTGGTATAAATTCTTTAAATTAATATGTTATTTATAACTTTTTTACTTATGTTTTGTTCGAAACTATTATATTTTAGAAAATGGTGGGAACCATGAGAAATTAGGCCAATAACTCGGGAGAGGGCCAATGCAACAATTGCCCGAATGACATCCCCAATGATTTAGGAGGTGGAGTTAAAAACTTCATTGCGATGTTTACCCAATTATCTCAGGTTATGAACAATAACCATAATAATGGGGAACGTCCTCCTTCAAAAAATACGGAGAAACTGGCTATCAAATGTTTTATGCAGCAACGACCACTGACGTTTAGTGGATATTCCGATCCACTAGTTGCGGAATAGTGGCTTAACTCCATGGAGAAGATCTTTTCTATCCATTACTATTCGAAGATGGAGAAGGTGAACCTAGCTATTTATCGTCTTGATGGAGAAGTCGATCAATGGTGGAATTTGATTAAGAACACCAGGCCAAGGGAGGAAATTGAAGAGATGGAATGGGAAGACTTTAACATAATGTTACTTAATAAGTATTTCCTACGAACTCTTTGTACGAAGATGGAGAAAGAATTTATAGAGCTCGAGCAAAAATAAGGGGAATCCATCACAACCTATGAAGCAAATTTAACAAGGCTTCTAAGGTATGCTTCGGGATTTGATATCAACAATGATAGTAAAATTGATAGATTCTTTAGTGGATTAAAACCACACCTTCTAAAGGCTCTTGAAATTCGAGACTTTGGGAGTTATTAAGAAGTTGTTCAATGTCCTCTCAAAGTGGAGATGGAGTTTGGATAATGGTCCCATGGCTATGGTGATAAGAAAATAAAGATGTAGTTTCAATCTTGTGGATCTAATGACAAAGGTGGGAAGAAAAATCAATGACCCACATTCCAAAAATGTGGGATGTTGCACCATGGGAACTACCTCAAAGGGACGGGGAAATGCTTCAAGTGTGGGAAAGAAGGACACCATGCCCAAGAGTGTCGAAAAGACACAAAAAGGAAGGATAATGTGGCCGATGAATGGAGAGAACCACTCATGGTTCAATGCTACAACTGTAGGAAGCTAGGGCACTATGAAAACCAGTTCACTAAACCTCGAGTTCTTGAGGGTAATCCGCATCAGCAACCACTAAAGCCAAAGGAACAAGTGAAGGATTATGCCATAACTGCTATGGAGGTCGAGCATGATAATTAATTCATACAAGGTACACTTCATATTCACTCAAGAATGGAAAAAGTATTATTTGATTCTGGTTCTACACATTCATTTATATCTTGCAAGTTTGCTAGAACTATTGAATCGAAGCCCTAAAACCTTGAAGTAGAGATATCTATAAAAACACCAAGTAGTGCAATCATTGTAACCCAAGTGTTTGACTCTTCTATTTTTAGAATATGTGGGAAGATTCTTCTAGAAAATCTCGTAATACTCCCCTTGGTGGAATTTGACAGTATAACAAGAATTGATTGACTCTCGTTATATAGAGCACATATCAACTGTCCGGAAAAGGAAATATCATTTCATATTCCGAACCATCCTAGGATCTTCTACAAATTCAAGGAAGATCATGAACCTCTATTGAAAAATCCTTCAATGGTGTGGGTGTTGATTCCTTATGAAGAAGCATACCTCACCCAAATGAATGAGTTGAAGGAAGGTGACAACCTTGAGGAAATTCCCATCGTGAGGAAATACAGTGATGTATTTCCTGAAGAGTAACCCGAAATTCCTCAGGATCGTGATGTAGAGTTCTCAATTGAACTCATACCCAGAGCTACTCCTATCTCGAAGTGTCCCTATAGGATTGCTCCTATCGAACTGGTGGAGTTAAAGAAGCAGCTGCAAGAGTGTTGTACCTCTCGTACCCCTCGTGGTTTAATTTTCATGATCACAATCACTCTCTTTTTTATCTAATCTTGTTTTAAGTGTTTTTGGATGATAGGAATGATTTTAGGTTGCCAAGGAATTGGGCCAAGAAAGACAGAAGGCAAAATTGGACTGATTTTAGTCCACCGGCCAACTGGTGGATGACCACCGGCCAGCCAGTGGAGTCTTGACAGAAGGCATCCCCTCTGTCCAGACCACCGGCCAACCGGTGTCCCATCACCGGCCAGCCGGTGGAACCCAGACAGAAGGGACACCTACTATCTCAGCACCGGCCAACCGGTGGCCTCCTCACCGGCCAACCGGTGGTGCCTGGGCAGAAGGCCTCTCCATTTTTTCAAGCACCGGCCAACCGGTGGCACTGTACCGGTCAGCCGGTGGAGCCAGTCAAACTAGCCATTGGGCTTTGACCAGCCTGCTCCCAACGGCTCCGAAGACTTTTCCAACGGCTCCGAAGACCCCGAACGGCCATATGAGGGTTACCCCTCTATAAATAAAGGACTAGGAAGCCCCGGAACATTAGTGGAACAATAGTGGAACCATAACGAATCCAACGGAAGCTAACAGACACATTTTCCATCATTTGGCAAACCTCCGGCAGATTCCTTCAAGGAACCTCAATTGCTCCAACCCATTTCCACATCCAAGGAGCATCACTATAGAAGCTTGGGAGTTCTCTTCATCAACTTCATCAATCCTTTGGCGCCCAAGGATTCTCCTCTTACGGTTTTTATTGTTTTATTATTTTGAGCATCAATTTGGGTTTGTGCCTACAAACCCCTCTTTCTCTCATCTTCCTTTTGTTTGGGTTTTCACACCACCTTCAAGGTGTGAAGAGGTTAGTCAAGCCTTCCCTTTAAAAGGCTTGAGTCGTAGGTGAGCTAGACTTCACCTATAAGAAGGCTAGTGGGTTCTTGCTCAACCATTAAAAGCAAGCTGTAATAGGTTCTAGACTACCTTAAAGTCTAGTGGGTTTCTTGCTAAAACCATTAAAAAGCAAGCGGTGTTAAATCTCTCAACGGTTGAGTTTGGAGCAGAGACGTAGGCTTTGGTTTAAGCCGAACTCCGTTATCAATTTTGTGTCTTGCCTCTTTTATTTCTGCTGCACTTTTTACTTTGATTTTAAATTGTTAATTATTTTTTAAAAGGCAATTCACCCCCCCCCCTCTTGCCATCACTCTCCGCCCAACACTTGGTATCAAAGGAAAAATTTGAGTAATACCCTAACCGGTTTCAAATTCAAGATCCTTTGTGATGGCTTCAACTTCTTTCGCCCCCGAAGGCTATTCTTTGGGTCGTGCTCCATTCTTTGATGGAACCAACTACACCTATTGGAAAACCCGCATGACCACTTTTCTTAGAAGCATTGGTTATCCTATTTATAAAATTGTCATGCATGGTTATTCTCTTTCTTCTCCCGATGAATCCAAATGGACTCAAGCCGATATTACAAATTTCGAGCTTGTTTGCAAAGCCATGAACGCTCTTCATTGCGGCCTTGATCGTAATGAATTCAATCGAGTTTCCACATGCACTTCATCTCATGAAATCTGGAAACTATTGGAGGTTACCCATGAGGGGACCAACAAAGTCAAGGATACTCGATTAGATATGTATCGTCAAGACTTTGAAAGTTTCACCATGCACCCACACGAATCTATTACTGAAATGTTTACTCGCTTTACTGATGCTTGCAATGGGAGAAAGTGCCTTGGTGATGATGTGTCTGCAGAAACGATGGTCAAGAAGATCCTTTGGATCTTACCAAGCACATGGGCACCAAAGGTGACGGTAATTCAAGAAGAAAAAGACATCAAGAACATGCCGGTCGAAGAGCTCATCGGATCCCTCATGACCTACGAGATCACCATGAGGAGGCAAGCTGAAAAGGAAGGCAATCTCATCAAAACTCCAAAGAACATCGCCTTCAAAGTTCAAAAAGAAGAAAGCTCCTCCTCTTCATCTTCTTCCTCTTCAAGCGGCGATTCAGAAATGGAGAATCTTGCCCGCAAAATGCACAAATTCATGAAGAAGAACAAAAAGAAGAAATCCCGCAAGGCTCAACCCAACGAAAAATCCGAGCCTGAGGTAACATGCTATGGGTGTGGCAAGAAAGGCCATTACAAGCCCGATTGTCCACTCAACAAGAAAAAGGCCAAGCAAAAGGAAAAGAAGAAGGAATTTAAGGCCACATGGAGTGATAGCTCCACATCCTCCTCCTCCTCCTCAAGTGACAACGGTAAAAAATGCCTAATGGCATTTCATGAGGTAACCTCTTCCGACTCCTCTTCCTCTTGTTCTTCAAATTCTTTCCATCATTTATCTTATGAGGATCTCCAACATGCAAGAGATCAATTGGAGGAAGGTTTTCACGAACTTTCTTCCAAATTTATCGCTTTAAAAAATAATTTCAAAAAACTTTCTTCCGAAAAGGAACAACTTCTCAAAGAAAAGGAGGAGTTGTCCCTCAAGATCCAAAAACTTCCCGATGTTGAGTCTATGGAATCAACAATCAAGGATTTAAGGAAATCCCTTGCTAAGTTCACCGAAGGTGAACATAACCTTTCGAAGCTCCTTGCTTCCCAATGCATATCTAGAACCACCCAAGGGCTTGGCTATTCCAAGCAAGCTTCCTCTTCCCATGCTCCAACTATTTTTGTAAGGGGGAGCTCCCAATATAAATTTTGCAACTAGTGTAAAAAGAACGGGCACTTAATTTATGAGTGCAATTGCAAAAATGCCCGGTATGGAAGGCCCAAAACTATTTCCTTTAATGATGAATTTTTTAGGAGAAGACCCGCCACTAGACAAGTATGGATTGAAAAATCCCTTTTAGCGAGTCTCTCCGGACCAAAATTTGTCTCGGTTTCAAAATCCTCTCCCCGGTGATTTGTTGTTTTTATTTAGGGGGAGTTAGGATCGTTTAAGCCTTTTTGCATTTTCTATTCAAAACATTCAATTCAAAATATTCATTTCAAAACTATCAATTCAAAACCTACAATTCAAAACTTTCAATTCAAAACTTTCAATTCAAAACATTCAATTCAAATTTCAAAAATTTCAATTGGTTTAAAATCTCTATCTTGTTTTTCAATCCTTTCCCTCAATCAAGTTTTATGCCCCGTGCTATTTTGATAATCAAAAAGGGGGAGAAATTCTTGGTTTATTGGGGGAGAAATCTTTCTCTCATGCTTTGCTTTACTTTTCAATTTATCCTTTAAAGCATGCCTTTCATTTTAGTCTTTTACATTGCTTGTTTTAGTGATTGTGATCATCAAAATAGGGGAGATTGTTGTACCTCTCGTACCCCTCGTGCTTTAATTTTTATGATCACAATCACCCTCTTTTTTATCTAATCTTGTTTTAAGTTTTTTTGGATGATAGGCATGATTTCAGGTTGCCAAGGAATTGGGCCAAGAAAGCCAGAAGGCAAAAGTGGACTGATTTCAGTCCACCGGAAAACCGGTGGATGACCACCGGCCAGCCGGTGGAGTCTTGACAGAAGGCATCCCCTCTGTCCAGACCACCGGCCAACCGGTGTCCCATCACCGGCCAGCCGGTGGAACCCAGACAGAAGGGACACCTACTGTCTCAGCACCGGCCAACCGGTGGCCTCCTCACCGGCCAACCGGTGGTGCCTGGGCAGAAGCCCTCTCCATTTTTTCAAGCACCGGCCAAACGGTGGCACTGTACCGGTCAGCCGGTGGAGCTAGTCAAACTAGCCGTTGGGCTTTGACCAGCCTGCTCCCAACGGCTCCGAAGACTTTTCCAACGGCTCCGAAGACCCCGAACGGCCATATGAGGGTTCCCCCTCTATAAATAAAGGACTAGGAAGCCCCGGAACATTAGTGGAACAATAGTGGAACCATAACGAAGCCAAAGGAAGCTAACGGACACATTTTCCATCATTTGGCAAACCTCCGGCGGATTCCTTCAAGTAACCTCAATTGCTCCAACCCATTTCCACATCCAAGGAGCATCACCATAGAAGCTTGGGAGCACTCTTCATCAACTTCATCAATCCTTTGGTGCCCAAGGCTTCTACTCTTATGGTTTTTCTTGTTTTATTATTTTGAGCATCAATTTGGGTTTGTGCCTACAAACCCCTCTTTCTCTCATCTTCCTTTTGTTTGGGTTTTCACACCACCTTCAAGGTGTGAAAAGGTTAGTCAAGCCTTCCCTTTAAAAGGCTTGAGTCATAGGTGAGCTAGCCTTCACCTGTAAGAAGGCTAGTGGGTTTTTTCTCAACCATTAAAAGCAAGCTGTAATAGGTTCTAGACTACCTTAAAGTCTAGTGGGTTTCTTGCTAAAACCATTAAAAAGCAAGTGGTAGTAAATCTCTCAACGGTTGAGTTGGGAGTGGAGACGTAGGCTTTGGTTTAAGCCGAACTCCGTTATCAATTTTGTGTCTTGCCTCTTTTATTTTCGCTGCACTTTTTACTTTGATTTTAAATTGTTAATTATTTTTTAAAAGGCAATTCACCCCCCCCCCCTTTCCATCACTCTCTGCCCAACAAAGAGCATCTGGAAAAAGGGTCCACACACCCTTGTGTGTCACCTTGGGGTGCACCAGTGCTTTTTTTGAACATGAAGGATGGAACAATGTGGCTGTGTATCGATTATCAAGAACTCAACAAGATCACCTAAAATAAAAAGTATCCTCATACAAGGATTGATGACATGTTTTATCAGTTAAGAGGTGTTCAATACTTCACAAAGGTGGGTCTTCATTCTGGATATCATTGGGTAAAGGTGAAGAAGGATGACATTCAGAAGACTGACTTCTATACAAGGTATGGGCACTATGAGTTTTTGGTGATGCCCTTGAGACTTACTAATTCCACTAAAATCTTAATGGATTTGATTAATAGAGTATTTTGACATTACCTCGACAAATTTGTGGTAGTTTTTATCGATGATATTCTCATCTACTCCAAGAGAAAGGAGGAACATGAAGAAAATCTAAGACTTGTGTTGGAGACATTGAGAAAGGATAAGTTTTATGCCATGTTTAGGAAGTGTGGCTTTTGGATGAAGCAAGTCACGTTCTTGGGACATGTGATCACAAGTAAGGAAATTTCTGTGGAACCTTTAATGACAAAGCCGATTGAGAAATGGACCAAGCTATCTAGTGTCACAGAAATCCATAGTTTTCTTAGATTAGCTGGGTACTACCGAAGTTTTGTGAGAAACTTCTCATAATTGTCAAGCCCGCTAACTAAGATAATAAGGAAAGGGGTAAAGAATGTTTAGACCGAAGAATGTGAGGGAAGCTTCAAGGAGCTAAAGTGAAGGTTGATCACAGCACCTGTACTCACACTACCGAAAAGTGGAGAATGTTTTGTGATATACAGTGATGCTTCAAGGAAAGGCTTGGGTTGTATACTCTTGAAAAATGACATATTGATAGCCTACGCCTCACGGAAGTTGAAGATCCATGAGCAGAACTACTCGACGCATGATCTAGAGATGGAAACTGTGATTTTTTCCTTGAAAATCTGTCGGCACTACCTTTATGGTGAGAAGTGTGACATATACACAGGCCACAAGAGCCTAAAGTATATATTCAAACAAAAGGAGCTCAACATGCTTAAAAGGGTATTGTTGGATTTAATCAAGGATTACGATTTCTCTATTCACTATCATCCTATAATGGCAAAAAAGGTATCTGATGCTCTAAGCAGAAAAGAACCTGCAACTCTATCCATGATGTGGATTCAAAAATACCCTATCTTCATGGATATGTAAAGAATGGATTTGGAAATCATAAGGGTAGGGGATACATCCTACCATGCCCTAATTATTACGCAAACATCCATCCAGGAGAAGATTAAGGAAGCACAAAGGGATGATGTGGAGATACAAAAGAGTGTGAATGCAGTAAAGGAAGGGAAGATGCAAGGGTTCCATATCGACGATGATGGTGTGATTCGGTTTGGAACTCGGCTATGTGTGCCTTCATCACCTGGGATAAAGTAGGAGCTATTGGACAATCCACATAGCTCAACATTATCTATCCATCCTGGGAGTACCAAGATGTACCGTGATCTCTGGGAACACTTCTGGTGGGATAACATGAAGAAGGATATTGCGGAATATATATCAATGTTCTTGGTATGTCAACAAGTTAAAGATGAGCGACAAAAGTCCAAAGGTTTGATGCAGCCATTGCCTATACCCATGTAGAAATGGGAAAATTTTTCTATGGACTTTGTCATGGGTCTCCCAAAGATTTCAATGGGAAATAATGCAATATGGATTGTGGTTGACCGACTCACCAACACTGCCCATTTTATCGATTTTCGGGAAGATATCTCGCTTGAAGAACTTGAAAAGATATATGTGAAGGAAGTGTTGAGACTACATGGTGTTCCCCTCTCAATTGTCTCTGACCATGATTCAAGGTTCACATCTAAATTTTGGAGGAGCCTTCAACATGCTTTGAGTACGGAATTAAATTTCAGCATGGCCTATCACCCCGAAACTGATGGCCAATCGGAAATTACTATTCAGATGCTTGAAGATATGTTTAGAGCATGCTCTCTATAATTTAAAGGTGGATGGGATCATCATCTCCCATTGGTTGAGTTCTCATACAATAGTAGCTTCCACTCAAGTATTCATATAGTTCCATATGAAGCTCTGTATGGAAAGTGATGTAGAACTCCAACCTGTTTGGATGAAGTTGGAGAAGGAAAGATACTTGGACCTGATCTTGTTTAAGAGTTGACAGAGAAGGTTCAAATCATCCAAAAACACAGCAAAGAAACTCAAAGTCGGAAAATGAGATATTTTGACAACCGTCTAAGGGATTTGGAGTTCAACATTGGAGATAAATTCTTCTTTCGAATGTCTCCATGGAAGAGAGTCATGCGATTCGGGAAGAAAGGGAAGGTAAGCCCAAGGTATATTGACCCCTTTGAAATCCTTGACAGCATAGAAGGTTTGGCTTATCAGCTTTCACTTCCACCAAATATGGTTCAATTTCATGATTTTTTTCACATATCACTCGTGAGGAAGTACATACCTAATCCCTCACTTTTACTAAACTCAGAGGTGGTGCAGCTGGAAGATGATCTCTCCTATGAGGAGCAGCCAGTAAAGATTCAGGATTGAAGTGATAAGGTTCTACACAACAAGACAACCCACCTTGTTAAAGTGTAGTGGAGGAACCATAAGTTTGAGGAAGCAACTTGGGAACCAGAAGAGGTGATGAAGGATAATTACTCTCACCTGTTTATGTAAAACGAAATTTTGAGGGTGAAATTTCTTAAGGGGGAAAATGTAACAATGAAAAGTTTTTAAATAAAAATTCCCTTCCTAAAATTATGACATAAAATCAAATTAATGAACAATATAATGAACTACTAAGTGATAAGTGACCATTAAACATAAGTTTGTCACTTCTGTGTTTGGAATTTTGAAAATCCGACATACACTATTGTGTTCAAGATGATTTTTGGAGTCTGATTGAAAAAACTTGTTTTTTTAATAGTAACATACCCTTATGAATAGTAAAATGAATAGTAATATGACCCTTTTGAATAGTAAATAATAATATTATTTTATTTTCTTAAGGAAATAAGATAATGATATATTAATTAATTTTTCAATGAGAAATAAAACTAAGTGGACCTTTATGATTGTTATTTTTCAAATTAACTATGACTATTTAAAAATTGAATTAATAATATTTAGAAAATTAATTTTGAAAAATGGACTTCATTTTTAAATTTTATACATCGAAAAATGGTTAGGGTAAATTTTTGGTATTTTTCTGAAAAACTCAAATTTTTGATGAATAGTGAAATATGGTAAAATACCGTATATACAATTTAACAGTTAAATACACTCTTCATGACATCAAAAGTGATGCAAGGCCACTTGGTTCGAACACAAATGAACTTATTACTATTAAGGGTGACATGAAACAATACTATTGGTTGTCTTGAGGGATATAATAAAATAATGAATTAAATATTCAAAATTTACCCCCCCCTCCACCATAAAAACCACCCTTCACACCCTCATTCCCTCACACCTCTCAAGCTCTAAGACTTCTCTAAACTCTTCCCAAACATCCTCCCTATCACCTCCCCCACGTCCAAGAGCTAATGGTCTCATCAAAATAACAAGCTTAGGCCCTTAAAGATGTTCTCAAGAGAAGGATTCAAGATGTAATTTGTCTCCCTCTTCTCCATTAATTTCCTTTCCATTTCAAGTTCATTTCTTGATCTCTCCCCACATATCTTCATCAAAATGGTATTGTAATTATATTATTAAACATATAATATAATATTATGACTATAATGGGTTATTATATCATCAAACCCTCTTTCCCACTTCCTTTTATTTTATTAAAGAGAACGTTGTTCGTGAGATGTTAATTTATCACCTTCAAGAATGACATGCTTTATTCTTCCATTTCAACCTTCATATCTGGTCATGAAACCATTTTTATGGTTGAATAAGAATATTTTATATGTATTATGTCTTATTTAATGTTCTATAACTGACTTATGAACATATTACTAAATGATAAATTAAAACAAGTTCATTGGGATCGAAAAACTGCCCAAATTAACCCAAACAATCATCATTTAATTATTATCTAATGATTCATCCACATGGATATAATATGATTCATTATAATATAATTAAAACTCCTTTAATCTCATTAATAACATGTAATATCAGTTCTAGATGTTTACCCATGTTCTACCCAAACTACAATTTAAGAATACAAGTGAACCACTCAAGAAGACCATAAAAACAAACTTTCCCGAACAATGTTTTTAAACTCTATAACTCATCCAATGGAACATAAAATCACTTAATGGAACCATAATGAACCATATTAATTTAAAAAAGGTTATTTATTTTTAATTAATGAATATAATTTCACTATACCAGACATTAAAGGTAAGGAAGCATTTGGATACAAGGTAAGGGGAAATCTCGAACCCAATTTCCTTCCATCGGGTTCTCCCTCTTTCACTCCATTTTGATATGGTTACTCCTTAAAGATCAATTATTCATAATTATATTACATTTTCATAGATATACATGCTTTCTAATGATGTTTATGTCAAATCAAATGTTTTTCAAAAGAACTCTTCTTTTAAGAACTAAACTTTTACCTCTCATTCATGGTTGATGGTTCTGGTATCAAGTATGTTGTTCCCTCTTTCTTTTGGGAACCCAAAGCTTACGAATGTATTCTTATGTGATGAAAACCATTCCATTACATGTGTTAGTTATTTTCACTTTTGATATGTGTTCTAAGTGGAAATCATGATAATGATAATGTTATGATGTGACGGGTGCCCCCATAATTATATAGCGCAATATGAATGTTTCAAAGTGACGAGTGTGCCCAGAATTATACAGTGCTCCAATGCATTGGGTAAAGTGATGAATATCATGAGTAAATTTGAAATTATGTGTGAACAAGATTATAGATTTTTTCACAAGCATGTGTGGTATTTAACCAATAAATCTTGATGTTTAATTTTTATGCATTGCCACATTTCAAGTCTTTTATTAATGTTCCTCTCATGTTCATGATTTCATTACCTATGTCATGATTATGCTCACCCCATGCTATATTCTTGTTATCTATCCTCTTACTAGGCTTTTAGATCACCCCTTTTTAATGTATATCCTCAGGTGGCTACATATACTAATGAGAGGACAAGTGACAATAAGAAGCTAGAGAAGAACAAATTAAATAAATGTTTGTGATTGATGTTGTAATTGTTATGTATGGTTCTAGTTTGCCCAAGGAACTAAACTGTTGGATCCTCTATGTGTAATACTATTATGTTCTTTACCTTTAAAATGATACAATAGTAATGTAAGGAAAGGCCAGGATGCTATACATCTGGTTTGGCCACACAGTTGACCAAACCTTGTTCCACCCTTTTTATAAGAGGGGGATAGGATGCACAGTTACCTGGGGATCCTACATGGTTTAAAAAAGAATGATCAGACTATGTGGGGAGGCTCTATCCAAAACCTCATTCCCCCCCCCCCTTGCATGGTTTTCCCAGACCATGCATCCCTCCTCCAGACATGCATAGTTTGGGTGCACAGTTACTACTAATCATGGTTCAACCATGAAACATGAACCAGATGCCTATTTTTAAATTATTTCATACCCCAAACCCACAAAACATCCCCAATTAGACTTAAACATTTAGAAGAAATTTATTCAATAGAAATAAAGAGACTTAAAAACATAAACAATAATGAACCTCAAGGAAGTCTAGGATCTTAAATCCACCCCAACTTATAATGGCTAATCCTTGAGACACTCTTCCCAAGCATCACTGAAAATTTAAATAAAATAGGTTGGACCATTGGACCCACATATCTATCTCCCTTTCCTATGTTTCTTTTTGAAATTTACCATACTTCCAAATTACCCAAACCAAATTCATGGTCTTGACCCACAAGTCATTCTCACTACAATCCATAATATGAAACAGATGCTTCTCAAAGGATGAATCATCCTGAAGATCAAATTCATCAACATCAATCATGTGGTATGGGTCATGGTGATACAACTAAAGCTATGACACATGAAAAACATCATTCATTCCACTATACCACTATGGAAGATCCAATTGGTATGCCACTGGTCTGATCCTACCCTCTATCTCAAATAGAACTGTGTACCTAGGTGAAAACCTACAATGTTTATAAACATGATAGTGACCCAACCTTGGTGAAAACTGAATAAACACACAATAACCCACCATAAACTAAAGAGGATTATGTCATCAATCAGCATTTGAATTCTGCCAACAATGAGCCATTTCAATTCTTTTCTGAATCAAATAAACCTATTTTGATGTCTCTTATACAAGACTCAGTCATAATAACTCTGATTCTCAAGCTTCTATCCAACATAATGATGACCTACATGGTCTACCATAAGGTAACTCATACTTTGTCATCTAAATCATTGATTGATAACAGTTTTTATAAGATAACTAATAAAGATCCAAGTGATTCTCCCACAACCCACCAAAGTCTAAGACACAAGATCTCAAAATGAACTATAGCACATAAATAGTACACTCTAACTACCAGTTTGTCTGTGGATGAAAATTCATACTCAAAAACACATGTTCACTAATCTCTTTCTTTAACCCCTACCATAAGTGTGAAGTAAACCTCAGATCACAATCTGAAACTATATTTCATAGCACCCCATTAGACCATACTCTCTCTTGAAAATGAAACTCTCCCAACTGATCAATAGTGAAGGTTTCTCTAATCGGTAGTAAATGTCCCACCTTTATCAACTGATCCAAAACTACCCAGATCACATCATTATCCCAAGTCATCCTTGGAACTCCCACTACAAAATCTATTTTCACAGCATCCTATATTCATTCCAAAAATGAGTAATGGCTGTAATCAACCACTTGGTTATTAATTCTCATCCTTCACTTGTTGGTAGGTGTAGCATCACATCACAAACCATATAACTTCTTTCTTCATCCCTAACTACCAATACTTCTTATGAATATCACGAGACATTATTTGTCAAACCAGGATGTACCTCCCACTTTTTTTCATGATACTTTATCATCAATTCTTCTCACATACATGTTGGCATAAAAAAACGACCATGAACATAAACGATCTCATTATCCCCAATAGTCTAACCGAAAGGTTTTTCCTTGCCTTCAATTATTTCCCTCAAATAAAAACACTATGGATCCTCAAACTACCTCTCCTTGATCCAAATCAGAAGTGCATACTCAATTTCCAACGATGAAAGGGTAATCTTCCCTCTCCCAACCCACACCTCTAGATGCATCTCATTAAACAATTCCATCATCCTCCACTCCAAACTAGATCCATGAACCTATTGATTTTTATTGTTTTAACTAAAATCATCTTCAACATTATTTCCCTTTCTCAATGCATATGCGAGTTCAAAATCAAAGGACTATATTTACTCCATCCATCTTGACAACCAAGATTCAAATCATGCTGAGATAATATGTACTTATGCTTTTCATAATTGGTATACACATTAAAATTCTCTCTTATGTAGTTGATCCACCAAAACATTAAAGAGTAAACCACTATGACCAATTCAAGATCATATGTAGGGTAATTGTTTTCATGAGGCCTCAACTTCCAAGACCCATATTCCGCAAACCAATCATTTGGAATCAATATTACCCCAAAACAAACACTTAATTCATCACAAAAAAGGGTATACTCCTCACCTAGATTGGGTAGGATCAAAATCGGTGTGGTATTTAGCCTCTTCTTCAACTAATAGAAATAATTCTCACATGATTCAGGCCATTCAAATTTGATTCCTTTTTGGTAAAACCTGAAAGTGGTTCTTCCAAGTGGGAAAAATCCTTGATAAACCTTAGATAATATCTCACTAAACCCACAAAACATCGAACATTAAAATCATTATCAGTTTGTTCCAAACATACAACTACTTTCACATTCTATAGGTCTACTAACACTCATTCCTTAGTGATAATATGATACAAGAAATGTACCTTGTCAATCCATAAATGACACTTGGATAGATTAGTGTATATACTAAACTCACTTAGGGTACTCAGAATGATGTCAATATTTTTTTCATGATTGTCATGATTTTTGGAATACACAAATATGTCATCAAAAAATACAACTACAAGCTGGTCCAAGTATGAGTGAAAGATTTAGTTCATTAGGTCCATAAATACTATCGGCACATTGTTCAACCCGAATGGCATCATAACAAACTCATAAAACACATATATTCTCTTGAAGGTAGTTTTCTTTAGATCAGAAGGCCTTACCCTTAGCCGATGATACCCCGATCTCAAATCAATTTTTGAGAACACTAAATCACCTCATAGATGGTCAAAAATTTCATTGATTTTAGGAAGAGGGTATCACTTCTTAACATTCATGATTTAGCTTCCTATAATCAATAAAGAGTTGAAAGGATCCATTACCATTCTTGGAAAATAGAAATAGAGATCCCCATTGTGATCTACTCGGGTGAATAACCCCATATTTCCCAGATCCTCCAACTGATTTTTAAGTTCCAAGAGTTCTTGTGGGGGGTATTCTATATGGCTGAATATAAACTGGTTCTGATCCTGACGGAAACTATACCGTAAACTCAACCTCTTTATTAGGTGGTATATTTGATAAATACTTAGGAAACATGCATTGAAACTAATATACCACAGGAGGAAAAATACACCTCTCTACTCCCCCGTTGTCAACCACAAGACAGGCCACTTGGGTTTTGATTTTACCCAACTTTTGACATACGGGCCTTACATGGCCTGCTTGTATTTCCCATTCCTCATAGTAAAAATATTTACTCACCTCAGGGGATGTGAATGTTACCTTATAGAGGTAATAGTAAATATGGTTCTAGTACATAACTATCCAATACATAATCAAAATCATATCAAAACATGATATCTCTATCACGAACTAGTCCTATAGGAAACGGTACCCACAAACCTTGAGAGAACACCCCTTACACTTCTATATATGTTCTACCTGAACTTATAATAGTGTATCAATCAATGTAACTCCACACACATATTCTACCACTTGTCCCAACACAATCCCAAAATAAGAAGAGATAAAATAATGTGTGGCACCTGTGTCAAATAAAAAACAATAAATCATGGAATCCATAATAATCATACTTCAAATCATCGATGGCCCATCCCCACCACATTTAGGTGTAGACTGAAATACATGAAGATGACTTGTCCCTATATCTTGGGCCCTAGACTATGTTTCTAGTATTACGCTACCCTACGGACGAGGAAACCTTTTTTCAAGAGCCCCATGTCGACTTCCCTGACTGGTACATCAGATGAAACTCCAACTGCCTACCTGATGTGGGTCAGTTAACCCCTACCTAGACTCTATACTAGCCTTGGTCCTCTATAATCACCAGACTATCAAGGATTCATATAGAACCTCTATACATGCCCCTACCTACCACATGCTTGGCACTCAACTAGCATTTGGGGACACTGACCTCACATGTTTCCTATCCTACCACACTGATAGTAGTAAACTTGATCACTACACTAAGAGGTTGGTTCTCTTTTCTAACTACTTATTCCACCACCGCCCAAGTAAAAACATTTGAAATGGTGCTTCCTTCCATTGAAAGTCGTTCCCATGGATTTCCCAACTAGAAATGTAAGCCCACTACCAGAATCCTCCTTGAGATTACCTTCTAAAATATAGTCTTGATCAACCAATCCATCAAACCTATTTAAATGGAATATATTCACCTAGGACTTAATATCATGTCTAATTCCATCCTAGAAACATCTCACTATAGTTATCCCAATTTCTTCCAATGTTGGGACAAACCATTGCAGGTTAGTGAAGTGGGTAGTATTATACATCACTTTCATAGTCCCCTGAGTCAACCTCATAAATTCTACAACCTTCTACTACCTCAAGGTCTCTAGATAGAAAAGTTCCAAGATGTTATCTTCTAAATATTAAATAACATACCCTCTATTAGTTCGGTCTTAACCATGATATCTCACAGATGCTTTGCCTTCCCTTGTATCATGAAAGTCACCAACTTGGTTATCTTTTATGAGGAGTCTCTATGTTATCCAATATCATCTGGAGGGACTCTATACAGTACTACACTACCTTAGGTCCACCCTCTTTAGAAAAATTTATAGGGTGTTGCAGCAAAAACTCCATAGTCAGCACAAACATACTTGACACAACCCTCCCTATGTCCCATTCTATCATTTTCATAAAATGATAATATTAGTTAAGTAACTTCTCCTCTCCTATGATACCTTGGAACACTCGGGTTTCTTGATCCACTTTAGAGGATCATTTTCGGTGGTAACCTATGGTCTCCCAACCGGAACAAATCATCATGGTGGCATTTCCCTACAATTCCAAACACATATCTCAAAACACCTAACAAAAAACATCCACAGTTTTCACATAATAAAGCTCTCCACTAGCCATAACCAAACCATTTCACATAAAATATCCCAAAGGATCTCATTACTCCTCTATCACAACCCCTATCATCCCTATTATGGGTCATGGTCAACATGGGTAAACCAATTCACACAACCACTAGCCCTTTTCATTTATATCCTTTATAAACATTATATCTTTCATAGCATAAACCATTATCTTGTAGCCATATTCCATCTTTACAACTTTTCATAACCAGTATTTTAACCCATTTATGACTTTTAATTAAGTATTATTATTTAACCTTTCTTTATCATTCTTTCCATTTCCCCATTTTCATCATCTTTATTAGACACCACTTCTTTCAATATTTCAAGGAAATTAAAGTGAATTTTATCCTTGATACCCAACATACACTCCTCGTGTGTGCCTACCAGGATGCATTCCATCTATATTACTAGGTTTATAAAATGATGTATGAATGCACAACCTCATACTATTTTAGCGAGAAGAAAAATATCATAAAGTTGTCGCATCACACAATAAGTGCATCACCCAATGGTGAAATATCATTTAGCTATAACCACACACATCTATGAAAAAAAATCCACCCTAGGAACATGGGTTTTCCCCCACACATGGGTTAGTTACGCCAAATGAATAGCTCATTTACAAGACCCGAAACATCCTAGTCTCCCACCATTCATCCAAAAATAATAAATAATACCATAAAAAGGATCCTCTCCGATAACACTTTTTAATGTCCCTAGCCTAGTAGCCACTATATGCGGTCCCCTATGAATAGTCGCTACATGGCCTCAGGTGCGCCTCCCAGTTTGCTAGAGGCTACCAACTAGTAGAGAGGGTATAATAGGTCATGTGGGGATATTATACCCTATTTACTAGAGTAATCCCCAATAAATAACAATAAGAAAAAAAGTAAACAGAATAACTTATAACATGCATTATAATATCCTAAAACTAGGTATAAGACTACATCCATCAATAAATATACTATGTCATGTCATATAGTTCTAAGTGTATGAAAAAATCCAAAAATAAAGATAAACTATGAATCCCTAAAATGGGTCCCAAATCCAAGTCTAGATCACTAATCCATGCACATCCCAAGACCAATAAACCCTCTCGAAAAGGGAAATTTCCCATCTCATGACCTATAACGATGAAATCTACTAGAGTACCTAATAGAGGAACAAGAAGTTTGTGAGTAAAAATCAGTAGGACACCACCAAAAACGTCTAAAAGATATAATATCTATAAAAATAGTGTATGAAAAAGCTAAAATAGTATCATAATAAATATAATATAATCTAGTACTTTTAGTTATTAATATTTATTCAAATAATTAACATCATTTACTCCATGGGTTAGGCAATACATTTATCACACAATGGCCTATATTGGCCAAACACTATACATAAGGGGATAAGTCATTTTTTTTATCTCACTAGGGAAACCCAATTCACAAACAGTTTAATCACACTTACCTTGGATCCTCAGTCTAGGTAGTCTCGTCCAATAAAACTATTAGGGGAATAGAGCCTCAGTCCGACTCCCAAACCCATGAATTCTAGGGGTGGGGTCTAGAACCTCTATCTAACCCGACTCATGGGCACAGAACCTCAAGTAAATTCCCCATAAACAACCAATCCTATGAATATTGTTTATTCACTATTCATCTCATAAACTATTTCAATAAACCAAAATCAAACAATATACATAACATTCATAATACATAGTTCATTCAATATATTAATATACTTCATAACTTAACCCATTTACACATTCTAATTTAACTCATTTACGTATTTTTATTACAACACTTAAGTCATTTAACACATTAATATTAATTCATTTAACCCTTTCATAAAATTTCAAACAAACCCTTATGCCATTATGACAACTAAATAAAGATTACATGAGTTTAATTTCATACCCATGCTAATATGTTGACATATTTACTAAGGTCGTTATGTCATAACAATTTAATTCCACACTTAACACTCAAATTTATATGATCAATATGCATTTCACCCCTTGGGTAGGCCTTAACCCAGCCAAAACAACCTCAATGCATAACATGTCAATCATGAGGGGTTCAATTAAATATTTACTCATTCAATTTATAAATTTTACAAAGGTAAACTAGTTGGGAAACAATACCACACCAAGGAAAAACCTCATATACTTAAATAACCAATGAGACTATAGGATACAACTTCTAGAGCATCTACCTTGATTCTGAAGGAGAACACTCACTTAAACCATGACTTTGATTTAGATTAGAACACCCTTAAAAGACCCAACATAATATCTATTTGAAAAAGAGGGTTTTAGGGATTTTGAATAAGAGGAGAAACTATAAAAACCCTAATAAAAAAAGAGAGGTAAGAGGGATGTTAAACTCACCAGGAGCTTTGATTCACACCTAATAACTCTCCAATCAACATAGAATAGAATGAGATTGATCTTTGCGAAGCATAAGGAATTTTTGTTTGTCACTATTGTTATAGGAGGAAGCAATGAGGGGAAACATTGGTTAGAACATTTTGGGTCTGAGATTGAATGGGAGTAAATTCCCAATTTTAAAGGGGCCCACAGTTTCATCACATTTTTGGCCAAACCATGTGCTAACCGTGCACCACCCACTATCCAAGAGGGATATATTCCACATGGTTACCTAAGGATCCTACACGGCTTGATAAATTGTGCTCAAACCATGAACGATGGATTTATCCAAACCCACATAGTTCATCCTTCCCTCTTGCATGGTTTTTCCAAACTGCGTTCCCCTCCTCCAAGAATGCATGGTTTGGGTGCACCGTTACTACTAACCATGCGACAACCATGAAACATGCACTAGATGGCCATTTTTACCTTCTTTCATGACCCAAACCCCTAGAACACCCCCATGAATCATTATAAATTCAGAAAACATTTATTTAACCAAAATAAAAAGACTTAATCAAAAACTTAAACAAGAATGTACCTCAATAAATTCCAAGATCGTACGGGATAATTCAATATTACCTTAAGATATATGATATCATAAGGTGTGATTTTATATTTTTCGTAATCATAGGGTATGGCTAGATAAATCATTACATATAATTCATTGAATCGTATATATTTACATTGTTTTATTATCTTTGGTGTGTGATATTTTAAAATTCATATTGAAACCAATGATTCACAAAACAAGTAATCGAATCATAATTATGATATATTAGATATCATTGATTATTCCTTGTTTTATGTGATACTTCTCATTATATTCATTGAATGAATCTAAAATTATGATAAATAATGAGCACAATCTATCATAAAATAAAATATAACTAAAGAATGGTTAAAATTAATTTTTTATATACAATTTATTATAGATTATTAATTATTTATAAATGATAAATGTTAGGAATTATAAATTGAATATTTTATTATCCCTAAATTAAATATAAAATGTTCATATTTAAATATCATGTTTGAAAAATAATTAAAAATGTATATTTATTTATTTATTATTTTTAAATATTTATATATATATATAGTTTATATATAATTTCAATATTATGTATGCTTAAATTTATTTGATGAATTTGTTCTTATAAAATTGGCATGTCATGATATCAACAAAAATATAAGATATAGTTTTCATCTACCATTACTTTGATTTTTTATTGATGTTATTAGCTTGAATTTAGAGGTTCAATATATTTTATACATGTTAGGTTCTAGAGTTATGATGGAATTGAAATCTCTATTGGGTAAAGTATCCTTGGGTAGAAGGACTTTTGGTTAGACTTATCACTATCTTGGAGGCTTATTCTTTATGTAAAAAAGTTATGTATGGATATCTTTTTCTCCAAGATATCTCTTATATAGATTTGTAATTCCATATAATTCTAAAACATTAAATAAAATAATTCATATACCTTATACACAGTAAACATCTGGATATGTTCAAATATTTTTTTCTTTTAATTTTAATTAAATAACATAAATTATGAGTTGAGTAAAGAATTATGAATTAATATGGTTTAAACAAGTTGATTTTGTGGAAGGAATAGGGATTCCAAAAAATTGAAACATTTATGAATAAATATATAAATAAAACAAGTGATAATATATATTTCATTTCATAAAATAGTTATGGGTTTATTATAGATATAATTTATATTATACTGTGATATTTTATAAGAAAACCCTCAAATACTAATATTAAGATTCCTTCTAGATAAAACACATTTCAAAACCTTGATCATCTAAATAGATAATTCAAGGAAAATCCGGGTGCTTATGGATAATATTGTCTTGTTCTTTACAGATATGGGTGACCCTAATTGTATTATATTGCCTTATTCAATTGTGTGACTTTGATTACACTTGGTTGGGAAACTTTAATAGGATTAGAATACCAAAGAAATATAGTTTATAATATATTCATGTGAAGGGTATGGATAGATATTTTTCAATTAAATTATCCAATATTAATACGTGATATTATTTGAATGGTTTCCTTCTTAAATAACAAATTGGTGATAGAAATAAAAAATAGGACTCATTAAATAGTGAAATAATCATATTTTAACACTGAAGGTAATGATTTATAGGGCCTTCATTTTACTAGGTGTAATTTCATTAAATGTATTTATTGAAAATATTTAAAACATAACACTCACTCATATATATGTATTTATTATAGATTTTTGCATACATCATAATAATAATTATTGGTTATCTTATAGGTATGATAGGTAAAATTATACAATATTTGTATACAAAGTTGAGAAGTTTTCTCAAATAAAAGCGTTTTAGGCATATGGATTTGAATATTATAGAGATCATTTTTTCAAATTATAAATAGTGGTTATGGATACCAAGTTTGCGTCACACATTTGTGCTAATAAACCAAGACATAAATAGATAAGATAATTAATGAAAGGTGAATTTGATCAAGGTATTGAAAATAGTGCAAGAGTTATTGTATTAAAGGTCAGAACTTATGGTTTTAAGTCTATAGAGTGGATTGGTTCTAGAATAATAAACTATTATTATGTTCATTCCATAAATAAAAATCTTTATTCTACATTTTTTTTGGATAAAAATGGATATTCATTTATTTTAAATTATAATATTTGTTCTATATTTATGAATGGGATGTTAAATCGAATTGATAATATAGTAATTGGTTTATATATTATAGATATGGAAAATCCTAATTATAAAATTATAAATACGAAGGTAAAGTTTTATATTAACCCCAATTACCTTTTTTATTCTCACCTTAGACATATTAATGAGAGACACAAAAAAAAATACACTATTGATATGGATTTTTGTAATCATATGATTATGAATCATTGGATACATGTGAATATTTTTTGTTCAGAAAGATGATTAAAGTATATATTAGTGTAAAATTTGAAATGTATAATGTAAAATTTGATATTATTCATAGTGATTTATGTGGACTAATGAATACTTATGTTAGTGGTGGATTTTGGTACATTATAAACTTTTCTGATGACTTTATTCAGTATGGTTATGTGTTTTTGATGCGACATGAGTTTAAAACTTTTCAAATGATCAAAGTATTTAAAAATAAATTATATAATCAACTTTATAAGAGTATTAATATTATTTTATCAGATTGGTTTGGTGAATACATAGTCTAGGATTTCACTGATCATCTGCAGAATTGTGAAATTTTTTCACAACTCCCACCTCCAAGAACTCCATAGTGGAATGTTGTATTTGGGAGGGAAATTATACCATAATATACATTGTTCATTCAATTATGATTATGTTTGACCTTCTTATGTCATTCTTGGGATTTAATTTTGAATCTCTTATGTTCATATATTATGACATTCCATTTAAGTCAACCATAAATACATCATCTAATATAAGGATGAGGAAATGATCCAATATGCGATTTATGAATATTTTTATTTTTGAATTCGAAATTTTTGGTTTATCTTCTAAAAACAACACCCTAAGTTGAGTAAACCCTTATTTTTTGTTATCACAAAGAAACAACCTAATGTTATTTCTATAACCATAATATTCAAAAAAAGGATTGTATAATAAACTAGTATATTTCTTAAAAATGATTATGTTAGTTGTGGATTAAATGGGAGAAATGTTAAACTCAAAAACATTAAATAGAAAGAAACATGAAGTGAATCTAATATGGAAGTTGAGTCAGTCTCATAAAGATTTATTAATGAAGAACCAACTCAAGATACACAATAACTTTAAAGGTATAGTGGAATTTTTCAAGAACCCAAAAGTTAAATATTTCATGTGGATAATGATGATGAAGTAATGTTCATAGATGATAAAATTACTACCTATCTCTAGTCCATTGAGAAAACTGTTTCGACGATATAGTTAACTTCCATGAAATATGAGATAAAATCCACGTACAATAATTATGTTTGGAACATGGTAGATGCACTTAAATGGGTAATTACCATAGATATTAAGAGGGGTTTTAGAATGAAATTGACATGGATGTTAAATTTTATATCTATAATATTTACTAGGGTTAAATGGTTACAAAAAATATATTTTAGTGACTATGAAGAAACCCTTTAACTGGTTGGGATGATAAATTCAACTTTAATATTTCTTGTCATTGTAGCACATTATGATTATGTGATATACCATATGGATGTTAAAACCAAATTTCTTAATGGTAATTTAGTATAGGATGGGTATATGATACAAGTTGAATTTCTTAAAGTTCAAAATTATTTTGATAAGGTTTCCAAGTTCCAAAATTACATTTATGAATTGATGCAGGCTTGTTGGATTTGGAAAATTTGGTTTGATAATGCAATTAAAGTTATTGGTTTCATTAGAAATATAGAACATTCATGTACATACAATAATACTAGTTAGAGTGTGATGAAGCTAATATTTTCATATATTCCATTCTATAATTAAATATTTTAATTCCATAAATTTATTATATTAAGGTAAATTCTCACATTTTTTGATTTTAGGAATATTTTAAACTTTATAGTTAAAATGTATTATTTTTTATTTTCATAAAAAACATCTTCATATTTCAGCTATAAAATTTTATAAACTAGCAAAAATCGTTGAAATCCTATTATAGAGGATTACATGGTTTTTTTCAGGCATTAACTCAACTAGACCAATAATTTAATCCAATATATTGGGTCCCAAATAAATATTACTATTGGGGCCTCTAAATCATTACACATATTTGATGAATTTTAAATATAGGCCCATATCTCACAAGTTTTAGGTAAAAATGAGTAGAAATTTTACATGAAGATTTATATGAGTTCAATAAACAAATTCATTAACTATGGCTAATATATATTTTACTATATTTGATTTAATGAATTTATAGGAAACTAGATGAGTGTAATTGAAAGTTTCTAGATGTCCATATATGTTTTATTTAATGATTTTGTCGTAATATATAATAAACATAGCCAATTTAGAAACCAAATATTAGTAGAATGAAAAAGAAATATACTAAAAACTTTGATGAATTAAACATTCAACGATTATTCCATTTAATGGTCTAAACATTCTCCAACATTTAGAGGTTAAATTTTGGATGAAAATTGTTCTCCCTTATTGCCTATAAATATACACCTCCACATACTTTCAAAATAATTAGTCATTCTCAATATATAGTCATTTTTTATATTGTATTAATCTTATACTTTTATAATTTATATTATTTTCTCATATTATTATTCATTTATTAGGTTCTATTAAATTATTCCCCTATATGAATCTCATCTCTATGAAAATTGAGAACCAACATTGTGTTTTGTTAAAAATGAAGAAGCATTTTTTTTTTAGTTATTATTATTTAATAATTTAAATTTTTTTATTCTAATATTTTGTTAGTTCTTAAAATTATTACCGTATACGGTCACTTCATTTTCTTTATTATCACCATCTTTTTCTCTTTCATCCCTATTTCTCTCATTCACCATTATAATGATGCATGTTGTATAGTAGCATTGTGGTGATGATGTGTTAGATATTATCCCGTACGCAGAGTGTTATTGCAGGGTAAAATTCATTAAAATTGGAGGATTTTGAGTGATAGGGTTTATCACTAAATTGAGTAGATTAATGATAATATTCATTTAAAAACAATTATTGCTCAACTGTGATCCCCCAAGACCAACTTATTTCTTTCACACTAAATTGTTTATTTATTTTTTCTTCTTTTTGATTTATTTATATCATATAAATGTATATAAAGTTAATTTAAAACCCCTTATTGTTTTTATTTTCATTTTAGTATATTTTAGTAATAAATAGTGATAATGAAAAATAGTTTTGTGTGAGTGGCCTCCTCAAGGGATCAACCCTTGGTTTCTGCTATCCATTATTCATAGGAATATAATAACTTTTTATATGTATTTAAGCAAAAACCCTATTATATATTTATCACTATTTTGTGGATATTTCTATTTTACACAAACTATTTCTCATTAAAAAATGTAGAAAAAAATTATAAATTTCAAAGAATAAAAAATATAACTTCACTACATATCATTTTTATTGAACTGATTTGGTCAAGATGGGGTATCATTGTGATTATATTTATTACTAGTTTATAAATAAAAACTATTATTATAATATTATTATAGAAACATTGACGTACAAAGTGCAATGTAATATCAAAATACATGAATAAATTAAGAGGAAATTATAAATTATTTCCACATCCCTGATGGAATTTTAAGCTCAAAATGAAGCTTGGGAAAAGAAAGAATCAAAACTTTTTCCTCCAAATATTTCCATTTATGAAACATGTGAGGGTTAAATTATAAAGGTACTAGGCTAAAATATATCAATAATATTACTATAAAAGGGGAAAGAAAAGGTGTTTCCAACTAATGAGTATGTAGTAGATTAAGAATATTTTGATGAATAATGGGAGAATTGTTTAGGAACCAAAAAGGTATGTGCTTATATCATATTTTATAACAAAAAATAAGTATAAATATTACTCTATATTACATAAGATTAATCGACCATCGATGTGTTTATGTTTGAAGACAAGATGGTGTATATATACTACCTGCCTCTAACATCTATATCCCAACTCCATGTTTCATTAAGAAAATAAAAATAAATTAAATTCAATCCAACACATGCAGATAATATTTTCTTGAACTCATATATCTATTATTTGTTTGAAAATATATTGATTATTATATAAAAATTTATTGAATTTTATAATTCCCCCAACACAGGGATCTCCTTTCAATAGGATGAATAATAGGGATAATCTCCTATTGAGACCAAGTTACCATTGGCCTTTCCTAATGAAATAATGTTCCAAGGTATCCTACTTGAATGGGGATATTTTTATCTTTATTATTGTTATTTTAATCTTATTTTAATTTAGATTTTAACTGAATAACTGATTTAATAAAATTTATAATATATATTCATGTGAGCAAGATGATAATTTTCAAGTTTAAGAGGAGGCTAGGCAAGTAATTTATAAAAAAGAAGACCCACTATTTATCCATCCCCTGTGTCTAAAGATATTCTAAATTTCTAAAGGGGTGGACCATAAATACTATATCCATATATTATTATGGAAACATTTTGGAATATTTTACATTTTTATGATAATATCATGGTGGTTTGGATCATATACCACATACACTATATGGTTTTTGGTGAAAGTTAGAACTGCCAACTAGAGGTAACAAAAAACTAGTACGCACTGAGGTCCCAAACAAAGCCTTATCCCACTTTTTTATTTCTACTTAATTACATTTTTATTTCAAAAAAAATCTTATTTCTTGTTGATTTTTATTATAGTTTGAATTTATAATGATTTGGAAGATAAATTTTTTATGTCACTGCCTAAATAAATCCACATAGTATCTCTATTTATCTTTGGTTTATCATCCTTTATACTTTTATTTTTTTTCTTCTTAAATAAAAGGGTAGTAAAATTCTTTGTGTGGAGGGATTTAAACATATTTTTAGTAAATTTTTTTGTTTCCTTTCTATTTATAGAAATTTGTGTGATTGTTTAATATTTGAATTTATAGATATTTTTTAGTATCTATAGCTTCATTGAATACTTTTGTAAATTTAGACCATATTTTTATTTTTGAACATTGTATTATTTTAATGTTATAGGATTTAAATTACTGATTATATAGATTTTTCTTTAAAAAGTTATAATATTTTCCATTAATTTTATTGATTTTGAAACTCGTGTGCACTAGTAATTTTGAATATATATATATTTCTCAAAACCAAAGGTTTCTAAACATTTTTTACATCTTTATTACATTTTTCATTATCTTGAGAGAGTTGAGTCATGGTGTGTCATCCAAAACATTTCACTTTTCTATATCAGTTATTTGGAGTTAATAATATATTTTTTATATAAATTAGTAATTTCTTTTTCTTTTGACATTTTAAACATGATACCTACCATTTAAATATACCTCAATTTAGCCCTTAGAAACAACGAATTTTCTTATAGTTTTATTCCATATTACCAGGGGATTTTTCCTTTCCAAACATCACACTTAATATTTTTTCATGGATACTTCATGTATGAGTGTGGGGGAAGGGACTTTTGTGTGGGTTCTTGAGTATTAAATTCATTTTAGGGTCGTGTGTGGCATGTGCCATTATATAGGGAAATGGATGTGAGAAAAGTTGGAAGGATTCATTATTTATTAAACTTCATTCATGTCATCATTTTATAAATAAAAATATAAAATAAACAAAAAATAGCTGAAAAATATTTTAAAAAATAGAGATGGTATTGAATTATTCATTCTGATTATGTTTATGACTCGTGTCCATCTAAATTATTGAGGACATGAAATTTCATTCATTCATTATATTTTATTTTCATATCATCCTTCAATAAGAAACTAGAATAATATAAAAGCAAAAAACAATAAAAAATTTATAATTATCATGAATTCATTCATTGTATTCATTTCTTATCTCACAGAACATAACATTCAAAAAGGGGTTATAGTGTTTCACATATATAAGGGGAATTGAGTGAGGTATATTTCATTTATTTTTACTTGAATATTAATGCATTAATCTTATGATTTCAAAATCTTAATTTTATCTTTATAATTTTAAATGTTTTTACACACAAACCCATAGACACCAAATCACAGTAAAATGTCTTCATTATTGAAATAATTTTAATATCTTATATAGTGGAGAGATGATAATTTTAACAAACGTAATGTGTAAAAACCCCTAACATCCATCCTATTATATTGTCTAATTTTAGATGATGGAGACAATGGGAGAAATTTTTAGGAAATAGATGGGGTTGCATCTAAAATTTCATCCAGAGAAGTAGTTTGTGGTGTGAAGCTTTGCATTTTAGTGTAAAGGTTGTTCATGTGGTATAGTTGAGGTCCTGTATCATAGGGTTCCTATAGAAGATGTATTTATGGGTTCTATTATTTTGACAGAAATTTTATTATCCCCTGTTGATTGTGGAATAATGTCTTGGAGATAGACCTCTTGTAGAATAGTCTAGGTCATGTGACGTGGAGGTGCGTGATGATGATTTTTTTGACTCTTTAGCTTCTACCATGGTTGTAGAATGGTGGTAAGTTATGGGGTAGTGTTATAGAGAGTCAAATTTTAGAGTCTCAATTAATTTTAGGGTGGCTATGGAATAGTGAATGGGTTTTCATAGAGCCTTACTATAACACCATTATATTTTAGAATATATTTTACTTTTAAATAGATTTTAAGTGTTTGATATATTTCTTAAAAACCAGGATTGTGTCTAAACAAAATGTGATATACTATTGAATTATGAATATTTAAATGTGATTGTTATAATAAAGGTGTTTAATTATAACTATGATAAACAAAATGAAAATTAAAAAATAATATTTATAAATATTTTACATAATTCAAATTTATTGAGTAATTCAGTCACGACCTGTCCCCTGGGGCCCGTATCGTGACTACCCCAAGCCCGCATTCCATATGCCAGGGGCTGGCGACTAGCACCAAAGGCATATTTCCCTAAAACTGGGAAGGCATTGCCTTTATAAAATGTGAACACACAACCAGAGTACAAGCAGAAGTAAACTGTAATTCCACGACCCCAGTTACCCAGACTCAGTGCATTATTACATAACATTTGCATGATCACAAAAGATCATGTATTGAAAGACTGATTAGTTTAGTAACATTAGAATCACTAGATACATTCATAAAGGTTACTTTACATCATAAAGTGAAAAACTACAAACAACATATTGTCTTCATAGACCACACTCATATCCCCTCATACTATCCCTACAGTCTATTCATAATATTCTTCTTCACATCCTGGGAAAAATAAAACATAGAAAGAGGTGAGCTCAGATTCCCAAGAAGGATAACAATATAGCGGAAACTTTCACAAATAAGCATAAACATTTAAGGCAATGTATAACTAAAAAAGCCTTTTAAACTTGAACTTCTTCATAATATGGAAGAAATAAATTGAAATAATTCCATTTACGTATTCACATGGATATTCTAATAATTGAATAATCACATTAATATCAATAACCACTTTCATAATGATGGAATGCATAATCCCAGACTATCACAACCACATAGTCAAAGCCTTGTGCCAAGACTACAAATAATATTTTTTCAAAGCCTTCTGACAAGACACTAGTTTCTCTCATGAGACCTACCGATGCATCGAGGAGTTATAGCAGGCTCAACCCCTCACTTATTAAGTCCAATGCATTGCTCATATGAACAGGTTTAAACATAACATAAACATTTGTATTAAAATGAGCATATGAAATATCAATAATTTCTCCACAAAACATGAATGGTATAAAAATAACACATCCATAGTCAAACATATCACAAAACCTTCAATACTATATGGAAGCTTTGTATCATAATAAATCAACATCAAATAAGCTTAAAATACATTAAAGAATGTTGACATAGATGAAATCAAAACTATCTGAGAGAAATATCTCTTTTTTTAATCATTTAAAAGAAACATAATTATAAAATAAAATATTTAATTTGAAAATATTATTATAAGATTTTAAGGGAAGATTCGACGATTTTATAATGGCAGAAAATATCCGCACCTACCGTATAAGTTAAAAAAATCCATTATTACCTTAATATTGTCGTAAAGGTTAAAACGGACCTTGTTTAGAAAATGACGGAAAGATTCCTTTATAAACTTCTTATAAAAAGTAAAACAAGGGTATAAATGACTTTAAACCATATTCTGTAAAATAGTAAGAATGATTTGAAATACATTTTCAAGAAACATGAATGTGTATGATAAAGAGGTCCAAGTAGATAATTACGTATAAACAACCTCAGATAATGAAGATATTGTGAAATAAACCCTTACCTTGTACTTTTACTTATTAGAGGGTATTTTAACCTCATGTATAATGGTGAAATAATTGTTATTAAATTATACAAAAATCAAATACATTAATATGATATCATATATGATCTTTTGACATTGCTTTGTTAATAATATCTTAATATTATCGTCGTTTCGGGTGTAAACTTACTCGTTTTCTTTTATATGTTTTTTTACATAAGACATGTTTGTTATGGATAAGTTGTATATTATTCATATCCATAATGATAACAAGTCCTTAAAAATTATTTTTAATCATCAAATGAGAATTATACTTGAATGGACACGATGGGGAATGAATCTCATCGCGTTCGTGGAGACGGTAGTCCATACGTACGCACGAGGGACAATATCATTGTTTTGATATTAAAATAATATATAATTGGAAGGTATATCATATATACAGAATCATTAAAATTTTATATTTATTATTTTCTTCAATTACACATCATTATTATACCCATCCAAACAATAATGTTTTGAATAACAATTACACCACGACGTGGAGACGGTAAGCCATACGTACGCACATATGGTGACATGTAATTCAAAGGATGGATAGAATACTGAATATAGTTGTACCATATTTATAATAACATCAAAATATATAGAAGATACTGGATTTATTATTTTAGAATGTAAATAACAAAGAAATAAGAAGTGGAAGAAGAAAGGAATTTGAAAGAGGGTGGTGAAAACATTACCTCTTCTTCTGGTTCTTCTTTTTGATTTGATCAAAAGGGATATATAGGATGGCTTTCTGATCAAACTAAGGCCTCTAGGTTGAAGTGAGGGAATTTGAGAGAGTATTTGGGCAGGTTTTGTCTGATCCAAATGGATTTGAAGGTGTGAATTAGTGAGAAGGGGGGTGCCCTTTTATAAAAGGGGTGATGGGCACCTTTGGAAAATCTTGAAATATTATTTTATAATAAATTAATATTCGGTTTCTAATGGTTAAAAAGTATATAAATTAAAGGTTAATGTAGGAATAGGTCGAATACCACTCAACCAATAGGTTTTAGACCAGTTTGGGTCACTATATTAACATTATCGTTTTTATTTAGCTCTTAGTTAAATAGTTTGACATTTAACATTCTCTTTGTATTTTTATATTATATAGTTAATAAACGTAATATATACTTCCAAGAGACACCCAAGTGGTGTATTAATGATACACCTATCATTATATAAGTTCTTTGGCCTAACCTTATATTTTTAGGAAAATAATATCAATTAATAATATAATATTGTTTTTTAAAACTCTTTTATGTCAATTTTGACACTATTTGGTATTTTGTTTTTTTCTAAATTGATGACAGCATTATTACATCGAAAAAAATTCATCTAACCAACCCTAATATGTCATATTAACCATGAAAATTAGTTTAATTCATAAAAATCTTAAATTACATTTATTTTTATATTTATAATATCAATTAATTTAATATTTCATTAATTAGGTAATTACCGCATCACCATTGTTTCATAAATAAATTAAATTATTTAATGTATAAAAATTATAAATAAAATACCATTATGTAGGAAATATTTGTATATTTGTATTGAATATTTACAATCTAATTTATCTAATGTATAACTATCTATTAAAAATGTTTTAGTATTTAATCTTTGATTTTAACTCTTTTAACTCTTCTTTGAATTAAATAATAATAAATATCCTAATCTAATCCAAGTGGACCAAATATGTTCATATTGTATTCCTAAGGTTGTTTTGGATTTAATTATACTTAGCCAATAGAATTAGGAAATGTGTTAGGGTAATAATAATATCATTTTCACCCTTAATTACCCTAATTATTTGTAACTGTGGTAAATAAAAATAAAAAGTTACTATTCACCAAAACATTATTTTTATCTTATTGAACAGAATTTTGATTCTTGATATTAACCGTGTCTCTCATATTTTTAATATTCCACTCAGAGAAGTGGTAAAATTATGTTTTATGTGAATTTGCAAATTCTCCTAGGAGATGGATAAAAGACGGTGAACAGTTCAATAAAATTTTTATATGTCTAAAATTATTATAAACTAAATCCAATGAATTATATTGAACTTATATAGGTATAATTTATCTATTTTGACCTAAAATAAATTAAATTAAAATATATAATTATTAAATTTCAGTATTAAACTATAAATTTGTGTTTTTTCACTATTCATAAAAAATTGAATTTTTTCAGAAAAATACCAAAAATTCACCCTAAGATAATTTCAATATTCCGAATCCAAAAAAGAAGTCCATTTTGAACTATAAAATTTTATAAAATTTTAAAAAGTGGGTATTACTATTCATAATGGCTAGTTTGATTGGTTGTGGTGTGTTAGAACTCAATGTTACGTACAACACACGCTACTATATTATTCAAAGAGAAGCGTACCATTGAAGCTTTGGGGGTTACATTCTCCCCTCCTTCAAATAATTTTATCCTCGATAGTTCTAGAATACTACCGCATGAAACGACTGAGTTGGTTCTTTATCATAAGTTCCTCGAGTTCCCACATTGCCTCTTCCATCTTATGGTTTCTCCATAGAACTTTTACCAGACTAGTCGTCCGGTTTCTCAACACTTATTCTCTGGTTTCAAGAATCCTGATAGGCTCTTCGCAATAAGATAGATCAGTTTCCAGTTCTAATTCCTCAAAGGAGAGTACATGCGTTGGTTCGGGCATGTATTTTCTCAATAGTGATACGTGGAACACACCGTGAACTTTGGAGAGGTTTGGTGGCATTTCCAAATGATAAGTTACAGCCCCAATTCGTTCAAGAATTTTGAAAGGTCCGATGTACCTGGGACTCAATTTACTTTTATTACTGAAATGTATAACACCTTTCAATGGAGATACCTTCAAGAAAACATGATCTCCTACCTGAAATTTCAAATCCTTCCTTCGGTTGTCAGCATAGCTCTTCTGCCTACATTGAGCTGCTTTGATGTGGTTTTGGATTACCTTCACCTTTTCCATCGTTCCTCCACCAGTTCTGGGCCTACGAGTTTTCTTTCACAAACATCATCCCAACAGGTTGGTGTGCGACATCTCTTTTCATATAACGATTCATATGGTGCCATCAGAATACTTGAATGGAATCTATTGTTATATGAAAATTCTACTAGAGGTAAATATTGATCCCACATACCCTGAAAGTTAAGTGAGCAAGATATCAACATGTCTTCTAAGGTTTTAATAGTCCGTTCTGATTGTCCATCCGTTTGAGGGTGGTAGATATTGCTCAAATGAAGATCAGTATCCAGGGATTTCTAAACACTCTTCCAGAATCTTGAAGTAAAACGAGGATCATGATCAGAAACCATCGATGGGGGTAATCCATGGAGTCTCACAACTTCATTAATATATATTCTGTCTAGACGTTCAAGTGGTAAATCTTCCCTTATATCAAGAAATTGTGTTGACTTGGTAAGACGATCAATAATGACCCATATTGCATTGTTCCTTCTAGGAGTCTTTGGTAGCCCCATGACAAAGTCCATCATGATGTTATCCCATTTCCACTCAGGTATGGGAAGAGTTTTCAAAACTACTCTAGGCTGTTGTCTTCCAGCTTTCACTTGTTGACAAACCATACATCTTGACACAAAATCAACAATCTCTCTCTTCATGTTGTCCCACCAAATATTTTCCATCAAATATCTATACATTTTAGTGCTCCCAGGGTGTATAGAAAAATTTGAACTATGAGCATCATCTAACAGTTCCCTTTTTAAATTGGGTATATCAAGAACACAAAGTCTTTTCCAAAATTTCAACATTCCATCTTCATACACAAAGTCACTCAATCTCCCATCATTTATTGATTTAATATTCTTTTTAAACTCTTCATCATTGTTCTGAGAACTCCTTATCCTTTCTAGTAAATATGGTTTGGCAAAAATTAGAAAAAGTATTGAGGTTTCACCTTCCATGGTGATTCCTAAATCCATCTTTACTAGATCCATGTATATAGGATCCTTTTCAACTCTCATCTTGTTCAAAACTCCATGATCCTTTCTGCTCAAAGCATCTTCCACTTTATTTTCCTTCCATAGGTGGTAGTAAATCGTGCAATCATAATCCTTGAGTAGTTCAAGCCATCTCTTTTGCCTCATGTTGAGTTCTTTCTATGTGAATATATACTTCAAAGTCTTGTGATCGGTATATATCTCACATTTTTCACCATAGAGATAATGTATCCATATCTTCAAATCAAATATTATTACAGCTAACTCAAGATCATGAGTAGGATAGTTTTGCTCATGAATTTTCAGCTATTGTGATGTATAGGCAATAACCTTATCATTCTGCATAAGGACACAATCATGTCCTTTCTTTGAAGCATCACTATAAATAACAAACCCATCATTCCCCGATGGTAGAGTCAATATAGGAGCATTGATTAATATTTTATTTCGTTCTTCAAAACATTCTTCACACTCTTTTGTCCAAATAAATTTAACCCCTTTACGTGTGAGCTTCATTAATGGGTTAGCAAATCGGGAAAAATTCTGGACGAAATGCCGATAATAACCTGATAAACCAATAAAACTGTGTACCTCAGTTATACTCATCGGTGTTGGCCATTCTTGGATTTCCTTGGTCTTAGAAGGATCAACATAGATTCCATCCTTAGAGACAATATGGCCAAGAAAAGAAATCTCTTGAAGCCAGAATTCACACATGCTAAACATCCCATTTAATTAATTTCTTCTAAGAGTCTTCATGATAATGATCAAGTGATTTTCATGAACTTCATAGCTTTTGGAGTATACCAAGACATCATAAGCAAATACCACTACAAAATCATCGAGATATTCCTTGAAAACTCTGTTCATTAGATCCATGAATATAGAGGGTGCATTAGTCAACCCAAAAGGCATTACTATAAACTCGTAATGCATGTACCTGGTTCAAAATGCTGTCTTCAGAATGTATTCCTTCTTCACACACAACTGATGGTATCCAGATTGAAGTTCAATCTTTGAAAAGTATTGAGATTCTTGCAGTTGGTCAAATAAATCATCAATGCGAGGTAGGGAATACTTGTTCTTTATTGTTATAGCATTGATTTCCCTGTAGTTGATGCATAACCTCATAGATCCATCTTTCTTTTTAACAAAGAGGATAGGGGCTCCCCATGGAGAACACTAGGGAAAATAAATCCCTTATTACTCAATTCCTCTAGTTGTTTCTTTAGTTCAACTAATTCTATAGTGGCCATTCTATAAAGGGTCTTCGATATAGGCCTTGAACTAGGAATTAAATCAATGGAAAACTCAATTTCTCATTCTAGAGGATGTCCAGGTAAATCTTCCAAAAACACATAAACATATTTTTTCACAATAGGAACATCCTCTATTTGAACATTCCTTCCCTCACCCACATTTATTTCATTATCTTCCTCCCCAATAATTTAGTTGAGCTACTGGGGGTGGATCTAGATAAGAATCAGGTGGTGACGATTCTGCTCTAAAGATAAGGTTTTCTTTATCATCATCATAAAAAATCATAACCTACTTCTTCTTACAATAAATATTTGCATCATGGTCTGAAATCCAATCCAAATCATGGATTTTATCAAACTCAATCATGGGTATGATGATGAGATCAGCAGATAAAGAACATTTATGTTCTCTAATGGGGACTAATTCACAAAACTTTGTTGCAATGATACTTCCCTTAGGAGTTTTGACTGACAACTCCCTTGTTAAAATAAATTGGAAATATCTAATTTACATAGAAAACTGGGAAGATATGAAACAATTCGATGATCTAGAATCAAATAACAAATTTTCAAAACTTGAGGAAACCATTAAATTACCTGCCACCGCGTCTTTCGGAGCTTCTGCCTCAGCAGTAGTGATAACATAAGAATGCCCTTGATCCCCTGTCCATTTCTGAGGTATGTTCCCTTGATTCTTAGGACATTAATTTTCATAATGTCACATCTCCCTACATTTGTAGCATTAATCATCGGTAGCTTCATTCTTCCCTTTGAAATCATGAGCTTAGTGGCCTTTTTCACCACACTTGTAACAGACTCACATTCCATTCAAGCAAGTACCAGGGTGTTTCTTCCCACATTTACTATATGATGGGTATTCAAATTTTCCCTTCTTCCCCTTATTTCCATTCCCATAGTGATCAGCAGATATCTTGTTCTCTTGCTTTTCTTTAAAGTCATAAGACTTAGAGAATTCCTTTTCTGTCTTTATAGCACATGAGACAATATCTTTGTAAAATGAGAAGGATTTTTAGACTAATTCTCAACATAGAAAAGGTTTTAACCAATCAAATAAACGATCAATCTTACTCCATGGGTTACGTATATAATCTGTTGCATGCCTCGCTAGCCTTGTAAAGTTATCCTCATACTTTGCGAAATTCTCATCCTCCTTTTGTCTCAGACTTAGAAATTTCATTTCCATATCTGCTCGATGGTCATGAGGAAAGTATTTTTCTTAGAAAATATCTTTGAACTCCCTCCATTCTATATTTGATACTTCATCATCCTCCTTTGTGTTTTGAATCAATGACCATCATTGGTCAGCATCTCCAGTGAGGCGGTAAACTGCCATGATAACTTTTTCCCTTACACTACTCCCAAAGGTATGGAATATTTTCTCTAAGGAATTTATCCATTTCCCATATACTAATGGATTTTTACTCCAATTGAATGTTGGTGGTTTTTGCCTCATGAATTGATCTAAAATTGATCCTCCACACTGTGGATCAGGGTGCTCCAAACAGGTAAGGCTAATATTCATAACCTGAATGAGTTGTCCCAGTATGGGATTAGCTAATCAGCACCAGTTGAATCACTATAACCACTATAATTATCTTGAGTAGGAGGGAAATCCCTAAATGGAGTGAGTGCATTGATACGGTTTCCATTCCTTCCACTAGGCTCCATTTCAAAACAATAGCATAAAATAGATTAGTTTATGAATCTAAATACATAATTCCAAACTTGTAAAACACTTAACATAAATTGAACAGTTTATGGATATAATCCATAATCATAAAAATGTTTTCTTTTAGGAAGTATGTAATCGTAAACCCTTCATAACGGTTTTTAAAGAAAATGAGAATTATCTTAATCATATCCCCCGGGAGTGTCGTAACCAAGAGTGCTGCAAGGCCCCTTGTCGTGCACCAGTTCTTGTTCGAGTCTAGCTCAAAGCAGTGTTTTCAGGTTCTAACCCTAGGTACATCTGTGCCAGAGCCGCCTTTATCTTCATGTATCCAGATAGGGATCTATTTCTTGGAAAACTCACAAAATCTCTACAATACCAAAATTGTAGGAAGTTCTTCTATACTAATCCTCAAAGTCCATCTTAGGTCTATGTGCTCTAATCAGAGTTTATCTAAATATACCTTCCAAGGGTTGTACTAAACTTCCTCTAATACCAACTGTAATGCCTTGACCCCAGTTACCCAAAGTCGGTGCATTATTACATAACATTGGCCTGATCACAAAAGGTAAAGTCTCAAAAGACCGATTAGTTTAGTAGCCTTGGAATCACTAGATACATTCATAAAGTTTACATTACATCATAAATTGAAAAACTACAAAAAAAATATTTTCTCCCTAGACCACACTCATATCCCCTCATACTATCCCTGTAGGACATTCATAAAATACTTTTTCACATCCTGGGAAAAATAAAACATAGAAAGGGGTGAGCTCAGATGCCCAGTAAGGTTAAAAATATAGCAAAAACTTTCATAAATAAGTATAAACATTTAAGACAATGTATAACTAAAACAAAAGCCTTTTAAACTTGAACATAATAATAATATGTCATAAATAAATTGAAATAATTCCATTTACTTATTCACATGGATATTCCACTAATCGAATAATCACATGCAATATCAATAAGCACTTTTATAATGGCGGAATGCATAATGCCAGACTATCATAACCACATAGTCAAAGCCTAGTGCCAAGACTACAAATAAGATTTTGTCAAGGCCTTGTGCCAAGACACTATTTTGTCTCATGATACCAACCGATGCATCTAGGGTCTATAGAGGGCTCCACCCATCAATTATTAAGTCCAATGCATTCCTCATATGAACATGTTTAAACCTAAAATAAACATTTGTATTAAAACTAGCATACGAAATGTCAATACTTTCTCAAAAAACTATGAATGGTATAAAAATAACACATCCATAGTCAAAAATATCACAAAACCTTCAATAATATATAGAAGTTTTTTATAATAATAAATCAACTTCAAATAATCTTAAAATACATCAAAGGATGTTGACATAGATGAAATCAAAACTATTTGATAGAAATATCTCTTTTTTAAATCATTTAACAGCCACATAATTATAAAATAAAACATTTACTTTTAAAATATTCTAATAAGCTTTTACGGTAAGCTTCTACTATTTTATAATGGAGGAAAATAGCTGCACCCGCCGTATAAGTTAAAAAAATACATTCATACCTTAATTTTGTCAAAAAGGTTAAAAATGACCATTTTTGGAAAACAATATAAAGATTCCTTTACAAACATCTTATAAAAAGTAAAAAAATGGTATAAATGACTTTAAACCATAGTTTATAAAATAGTAAGAATGATTTGAAATACATTTTTAAGAAACATGAATGTGGATGATAAAGAGGTCTCATTAGATAATTACGTATAAACAACCTCGGATAATGAAGAGATTGTGAAATAAACCCTTACCTTGTACTTTTCCTTGGTCGATGGTAGTTTGACATCCTGTATAATGGTGAAATAATTTTTATTAAATTATAAAAGAATTGTATACATTAATATGATATCATATATGATCTTTTAACATTGCTTTGTTAATAATATCATAGTATTGTTGTCGTTTTGGGTGTTAACTTACTCATTTTAATTTATATGTTTTGTTACATAAGCCATGTTTGTTATTTATAAGTTGTTTATAATTAATATACAGAATGATATGAAGTCCTTAAACATTATTTTTAATCATCAAATGAGAATTATAGTTGAATGTAGAAGATGGGGAATGAATCTCATCGCGTTCGTGGAGACGGTAGTCCGTACATACGCACGAGTGACAATATCATTTTTTTGATAATAAAATAATATATAATTTCACGGTATATCATATATACATAATCATTATAATGTTACATTTATTATTTACTTCAATTACTCATCATTATCATACCCATCCAAATAATAATGTTTTGAATAACAATTACATAACGACTTGGAGACAGTAAGCCGTACGTACGCACGTATGGTGACATGTCATTCAAAGGATGGATAGAATATTGAATATGTTTGTACCATATTTATAATAACATCAAATTATATAGAAGATACTGGAGTTATTATTTTAGAATTGAAATAACATAAAAAGACGAAGTGGATGAAGAAAGGAACTTGGAAGAGGGTGGGGAAACATTACCTCTTCTTCGGGTTCTTCCGTTTGATTTGATAAAAAGGGATCCATATGTTGGCTTTATGATCAAAATAATGCCTCTAGGTTGAAGTGAGGGAAGTTGAGAAAATATTTGGGTTGGTTTTCGCAGAGCCAAATTGGTTTGAAGGTGTGAATTAGTGAGAAGGGGGAGTGCCCTTTTATAGGAGGGGTGAGAGGCACCTTTGGAAAAGCTAGAAATATTATTTTATAATAAATTAATATTCGGTTTTTAATGGCTCCATAGTGTATTATTTAAATTTTAAGATGGGGATAAGTCTAATACCACTCAAAAAATAGGTTTTAGATAGGTTTGGGTCACTATATTAACTTTATCTTTTTGAATTAACTCTTAGTTAAATAGTTTGACATTTACCATGTCTCCTTGTATTTTTATATTATATAGTTAATAAACATGCTATATACTTCCAAGAAACCCCCAAGTGGTTCATTAATGATACACCTATTATTAAATAAGTTTTGTGGACTATCATTAGATTTCTAGGAATATAATATTAATTAATAATATAATATTTGTTTTAAAAACTATTTTATGTCAATTTTAACACTATTTGGTATTTTTTTACTAAATTCATGAAAGCATTATTACTTAGAAAAAAATGCATATAAACAACCCTAATATGTCATATTAACCTATAAAATTAGTGTAATTCATAAAAAGTTGCAAATTACATTTATTTTGATATTTATAATATCAATTAGTTTAGTATTTCATTAATTAGGTAATTACCGCATCACCATTGTGTCATAAATAAATTTAATTCTATAATGAATAAAAATTATTAATAAAATACCATTATGTAAGAAATAATTTTATCTTTCTAATAAATATTAACAATCTAATTTATCTTATGTATAACCCTATATTAAATAAAATTAGTAAGTAAACTTTGATTTTAACTCTTTTAACTCTTCTTTGAATTAAATAATAATAAATGTCCTAATCTAATCCAAATGGACCAAAGAGGTTCATATTTTATTCCTAAGGTTGTTTTTGGTTTAATTATACTTAGCCAATAGAATTAGGACATGTTTTAGGGTAATAATAATATAAGTTTTATCCTTAATTACCTTATTTACTTTTAACCGTGGTAAATAAAAGTAAAAAATTACTATTCACCAAAAATTATTTTTATCTTATTGAACCACATTTTACTCATTGATATTAATTGTGTCTCTCATATTTTCAAAATTCCACTCACAGAAGCGATAAAGTTAAGTTTGATGTGAATTTGGAAATTCTCCTAGGAGATGGGTAAAAGACGGTGAACAGTTTAATAAAATTTTATATATCTAAAATTAGTATAAACTAACTCCAATGAATTAAATTGAAGTTATATAGGTATTATGTATCTATTTTGATTGAAAATTTATTTAAATAAAATATATAACTATAAAAATTCGGTTTTAAACTATAACTCGGTGTTTTTTCACTATTCATCAAAAATTGAATGTTTTCAGAAAAATACCAAAAATTCACCCTAAGCTAATTTCGATATTCTGAACTCAATAATGAAGTCCATTTTGAAATAAAAATTTTTATAAAATTTCAAAAAGTGGGTATTACTAATCTTGACAGCTAGTTTGATTGGTTGTGGTGTGTTAGAACTCAAAGTTTTGTACAACACATGCTACTGTATTATTCAAAAAGAGGCATACTGTGGAAGCTTGGGGTGTTGCAGAAACACAAAGAAAAATTGTATACAGAAGAAGTGTTGGAATGTCAAAGGGGCCAGAATACAAGCCCAACTCTAAAGTAAAAATACAACTGAAAGCAAGTACAACTAAAAAGGGACAAATAGCTGGAAGGTGAAACCAGCTCCTGGAACGTCCTCCAAGGTTCTTACCTGAAGGGTACGTACATATGGCCTCCTCAGCACTACGCATCCATCAGACTCCATTGTGTACTGATACATCTTAAGGTCCTCCTCCGAGTACCATCCAGTCATGGCGCTCTCGACATCCATCAGTGTTGTCCGTCGTCTTCATCCAACATGGGGTGCAGGCATAGCCTGTGTAGGGGTGAGTATAACGATACTCAGTAGGGACCCTGATACCCTCAAGGTCTCACTAAATCAAACAATTATAAACCACAAGGTATGATTTCAATTGATAACCATTACTTAGGTATATGCCTATACATATACCTAAGTTATCGAGTAACCCATCCCAATCATGAGGAAACACAATGGTTATTGACTCAGCTCAAACCAGGATTTTCAATATCGAAACCATGGATGTTGGAGAAGTCCACCTCTGTCGAGTACAGTGGCCCAGTCATGACTCTGAGTCACTTCTCAATAACCTTAGACTGATGAGGTACCTCTCTTGTCGAGTACCGCGGGACACCTATGTCACACAGAGATGCTTCCCACCGGGGGTCTGCCACCTCACATAGTAGCGCTCCCCCCAATAGCCTATAGAGGTACTCCTCCTGTAGAGTATCGCAGGTCTGCCGCCTCACACAGTGGTGCTTCTCTACCATGGGTTTGCCGCCTCACACAGAAGTGCTCCCCACTGGGATAGTCGAGTCACTCCAAATTGAATCGGTCAAGTAGTAATCAGGTCTCAGGTCGCAGGCATCTACTAGGTCTCTGTACTCTAGTCGCTCATATTTGGGTGGGACCGCTCCATTAGCTACAATCCGATACTATACGTGTCATTAATTCTCACAAAGAAGTATCTCAATGGTCTGCCACATCATAAGGGTCTCAAAGCAACAGACGACGAGTCAATCAGATGTCTAGTCTGTTAGTTATTAGCATTTTAGTCCCGAGGTCCCGGTTAGATTCGTGTATGAACCAAACTGACCATGACTAAACTATAACCCGAACTCCTGTGGGGTATACTCAAAGGGATGGCTATTTTCCAAGAATACTGGATCCGCTGAAGATTCGTCAAACAAATGTCCGCTGCCAAAGATATGGCCCAAGAAAGTAAAGGATACGGTATGGGTCCGGTTCCGGTCCGACCCAGTCAGACCGACTCGGCCCAACCCAATCTGGGTCAACCTGGTCTGGGTCGACCCTGACTGACTTGTGGGGTCTGACCTGGCCCGTTGGGCGGTTCAGTTTGCTCAGTTCGGCCCAGTCCATTTGGCCGGGCCCAGCGGACTGCGTGAACAATTCGGGCAGAAGTCGCCACATGGGCAACTCATCCCGAAGGCCAGTGGCAGGTTCAGCCGGCGCCACAAGGGGCGCAGCTCGGGTGGCTTGGCCCGAGAGGCCAACGGTAGGCCGCACGGGGTGGCATTAGGCCGTGGGTGCGCCGGAATGGGCGCAGTAGGGCGTGGTGGCACCGGGCATAGAGTCGGGGCATGCGGGCAGGGTGCTGGGACACGCCGAAAAGGGAGGCCTAGGCGCGAGATGCCGGGAAGGGCACCAGGGGGGCGCCGGGAAGGCAGCCTCGATGCCGGGGGGCTCCGGGTAGGTGGCCTGGGCGCCAGGGGGCCCAGACAGGTGGCATGCGCGCCGGGCAGGGCACCGGGGGGCGCTGGGCAGGCGGTCTAGGCGCTGTGGGGGCACCGGGCAGGTAGCCTGGGTGACGGGCAATTGTGGGGCAAGCCGGTAGTGCATGGGGTGTGCGGGCAGGGTGCTGGCGGGCCGAGCAGGCCGCGGTTTAGGCCAAGGCGCGCACCAGGCAGCACGCGTGAATGCTGGTCGGGCACCACTCAACCGGCGGCGCGGTTCACAGAGTTTGCGGGTAGCGCGACCTTTATTCGCCATCTTCGCCTCCATCACCTCATTGCCATGTCGTCTTTACTTCGTCGTCAACTCAAGGTTCTAAAACCATAAAGGTTGTGGATGGGTCGGGCCATGTACGTTCGGCCGGAACCCTCCACGTTAGACCGATAGCAAGCAGCTCATGACGTTGATTCAACGTGAGAGGATAAAGCGTTAAACAACTTAAAACACACCCCTACATTTTTAATTTTCTGGCATTCGTTCATTACAGGAGAAGACTATGTTGTCGTCGTTTGCAGTACGCTTCCACTTCTGAGCTCATGCGTTGGTCCGTTGATGACGAAGAGGAAGGAAGAAGGGTCATCGAAGAGATCCCACGTTGGAAGGGGGGTTCTGAGGAAGAAGTGTCATCACCGGCATCTTCATGTTCCTTTTTGGAGGATTCTATTCTCCCAAGCTCTCCACTAAAGAGAGAATAAACGTGGAAAAATAATAGATTTTAATCTATTATTCTAGTTGGCGTGAATTAATTATGTGGGTCCCACTTAATTAAACTCACGACGTTGGCACAATTATTTGACATTTCAAAAGAGAGGAGAGGCTCCACCAAATTAATTGCATTAGAGTTTGGCATATTAAATTTTGGAGAGTTTCGAGGGGGGTTAGAGGCCCAGGTGGTCCCCACCTAATTAAACATGAAGAGGTTCAAGGGGTTTCCTTCCATTAATTGGGGATTTTGAGAAGGTTTTATCCTCCTCCATTAAGAGGGGAGTTAGAGACCAAGAGACTCTACCTCATTAATGAGGTAGAGTTGAGAGATTTCCTCCCCTCCCAATAAATGGGGGGTTAAGCCCCGTGTGGACCCCAAGTCATAGCCTCTCGCAGGAGGTTATGTTGCTTGGGTGGTCCCCAACCCAATTATCCCCCCATGGGAGGTTAGGGTGTGGCGGTCCCACCACGAACTCCCATGTGGATCTTTTAACCAACTTTACCACATGGCGTGAGTTCAACAATATAAAATAAGTTGTGACTTATTTTATTTTATTAATCCATGTGAAACCCAAAAACCAACTCTCATACCTGATCAACCATCTTCAAGGTGAATGTATTCTTAAGCAAAAACTGGCACTGCGAGTTCAATGGTGCCCTCAAATTTCAATTCCGATCACCCGTTTAAAATTTATGAACAAATGGGAATTTTACAAGTCTGTAGTTTCTGAAGGCGCTTGATTCTGAGGCTCGGTGTGCCCAGAATCAATTTCTGATGTTTTGTTAGGGTATGTTCACAAAACGTACAATCAGGTTTTTATAACATTTGAACGGGTGCTCGGAATTGAGATCTGAGGGCACCATTGAACTTGCAGCGCCAGTTTTCTCTTAGGAATACATTCACCTCAATGGTGGTTGATCGAGTATGAGAGTTGGTTTTCGGGTTTCACGTGGATTAATAAAATAAAATAAGTTACAACTTATTTTATTTTTGTTGAACCAACACCATGTGGTAAAGTTGGTTAAAAGCTCCACATGGGAGTTGGTGGTGGGACAGCCACACACTAACCTACCATGGGAGGATAATTGGGGTGGGGACCACCCAAGCAACATAACCTCCCGCGAGAGTTTATGACATGGGGTCCACATAGGGCTTGACCCCCCATTTAATGGAAGGGGAGGAAATCTCTCAACTCTCCCTCATTAATGAGGGAGAGCCTCTTGGTCTCTAAATCCCCTCTTAATGGAGGAGGATAAAACCTCCTCAAAACCCTCAATTAATGGACGGAAACCCCTTGAACCTCTTCAAGTTTCATTAGGTGGGGACCACCAGGGACTCTAACCCCCCCCCCCCCCCTCCCGAACTCCCCAAATTTAATATGCCAACCTCTCATGCAATTAATTTGTTGGAGCCTCTCCTCTCTTTTGAAATCTCGAATAATTTTGTCAACATCGTGAATTTAATTAAGTGGGACCCACATAATTAATTCACACCAATGGGCAAAATAGATTAAAATATATTATTTTTTCACGTTTATTCTCTCTTTAGTGGAGATCTTGGGAGAATATAATCCTTCAACAAGGAACGGGAACACGCCGGCAACGATGCTTCTTCCTCATATTCTTCCCTAGAACACCCCCTTCCAACATGGGATCTTTTCGACGAACCTTCTTCCGTCCTCTTCATCGTCAACAGACCGACGCACGAGCTCGGAAGTTGAAGCGTACAGAGAAATACGACAACATCGTCTTCCCCCGCGAGAACGAACGCCCGAAAATTAAAAAGGTAGGGGTGTGTTTTAAGTTGTTTAATGCTTTATCCTCTCATGTTGAACCAACTTCATGAGATAATTTCTATCGTTCTAACATGGAGGGTTTGGGCTGAATGAACATGGCCCCACCCCTCCGCAACCTTTATGGTTTCGGAGCCTTGAGTCGACAGTGAAGTAACGACAGCATGGAAATGAGGCGACGATGACGAAGAAGGTGAATAAAGTTCGCGCTACCTGCAGCCTCCGCGGGCCGCGCCACCGGCCGAGCGGCACCCGAACAGCCTACCGATGTGCTGCCCGGCGTGCGGCCTGGCCGAAACCGTGGCCTTCCCGGCCTGCCGGGACCCTGTCTGTGCACCACGCACGATGTCGACGCAACCCACGCATGCCCGGTGCCCCCCGGCGCCCAGGCCACGTGCCCCCCCTTAGCGCCTTTCCCGGCGCCCCGTGCTCAGGCCGCCCTACCCAGAAAATTCCGGCGCCCTGCCCGCGCACCCCGGTGCCCTACCCGCGTGCCCCGGCACCCCTTCTCCCTACCGCACCCTTCCCGGCGCACCTATGGCCTGTCCGCGCCCCGCACGGCTTGCCGTTGGCCTCTCGGGCTAAGCCGCCCTATAACGCCCCGACCCTAGTTACCCACAGTCGGTGCATTATTACTTAACATTGGCATGATCACAAAAGATCAATTCTCAAAATACTGGTTCGTTTTGTAGCCCTGAATCACTAGATACATTCATAATGTTTACATTACATCATATAGTGAAAAACTATAACAACATATTATCTCCATAGACCACACTCGTATCCCCTCACACTATCCCTGCAGGTTATTCATAAAATACTTTTTCACATCCTGGTAAAAATAAAACATCGAAAGGGGTGAGATCAGATGCACAGTAAGGATAAAAATATAGCAGAAACTTTCATAAATAATCATAAACATTTAAAGCAATGTATAACTAAAACAAAAGACTTTTAAACTTGAACTTCAGTGTAATATGGTAGAAATAAATTGAGATAATGTCATTTACATATTCACATGGATATTCTACTAATCAAATAATCACATGCAATATCAATAACCACTTTTATAATGATAGAATGCGTAATGCCAGACTATCATAAACACAAAGTCAAGGCCTTGTGCAAAGACTTCAAATATGATTTTGGCAAGGCATTGTGACAAGACGCTAGTTTGTCTCATGAGACCTGCCGATGCATCGAGGTATTGTAGCAGGCTCCACCCGTCACTTACTATGTCCAATGCATTCCTCATATGAGTAGTTTTAAAAATAACATAAACCTTCGTATTAAATCTAGCAGATGAAATGTCAATACTTTATTCAAAAAACATGAATGGTATAAAAATTGGACATCCAAAGTCCAACATAACTCATTCAACACAATATAGAAGATTTTATTGTAACATATTAACCTCAATATAGAATAATTAATGATATTAACATAGATGAAAATAATTATCAAAACTATTTGAGAGAAATGCCCCCCCTTTTTCTTGAAAACATTTAAAAGTAACACCATTTTTCAAGAAGCCATTTAAAAATATATTTTTGAATCAAAGTGTCCCATGCCACTTTGAAACATTTAAAAGGAATGTTAATTTTAAAACATTAATGTACATATAAATAAATCCTTATAACCATTTATAAAACATGAACATTAATGAGAAAGATTAATAATAATAAATATTTAAAACATTTAAAATGATATTTTATTTAGAGTTCCTAACCAAAAGAGAGACACTTCAATACAAATAATTGATGTAATCAAAACTTTGTAATATCATGAGAATAAAGGGATTCATGATATACTATGTCAATTACATTATATACACTATATAAAAGTGATTTGTTATATAACAACAAAGATGTCTCAATAGAATGTAAATGGTGATGAAACCTCATAAAAAGACTATATCCTTAGGTTAAGGATAAATCAAAGACATAATTATGTGTGAAAAATATAAATACACTCAATATGATTGGATATTCAGTTTAAATCGATCAAAGGACATTCACACATATTTTTGTAAAAACAACACCAATGAATTGGATATTTAACTCAACAAATGGAGATTGAGTTAAAATTATTGTTATCAAGTTCATATCGATGACTTGAGAATTTATCAATGGAATTATTATGTGTATAAAAAGTATATCCACAAAAATGGGAGGGGAAATTATGACATAAGAAGATTAATAGTGATTCCACACATAATCTTGGAGTAAAATAATCAATGAACTATGCATAAAGTCGAATTAGTGGAAATTGAAATTTCAAATTCCTTTATCAATTTGGTAACATACGAAACATACACCCATAAAAGAAGAGTCATACAATGATGATGTAAATATCCATAAATTAATGTATATTACACAATTAATAGAATCATGGGCAGTACACACACCACATGCAATAAATAAGTGGTGAAAAATGAAAATATCAAGGAATTAAAAGTGAGATAAGAAACCCCTTACCATGTACTTCTCCTTGGTCGAGGGTAGTTTAACCTCCTATATAATGGTGAAATAATTGTTATAAAATTATAAAAGAATACTATACATTAATATGATATCATTTATGATCTTTTAACAATGCTTTGTTAATAATATCTTAGTATTATAGTCATTTCGGGTGTTAACTTACTCATTTTCTTTTATATGTTTTGTTAGATATGTCATGTTTGTTATGGATAGGTTGTATCTTATCCATATCCAGAATGATAGAAAGTCCTTAAAAATTTATTTTAATCATAAAATGATAATTAATCTTTAATGGATACAATGGGGAATGAATCTTATCGCGTTCGTCGAGACGGTAGTCCGTACGTACGCACGAGCTACAATATCATTCGTTTGATATTAAAATAATATATAATTGGATGGTATATCATATATACAGAATCATTATAATGTTATATTTATTATTTACTTAAATTACACATCATTATAATACCCATCCAAATAATAATGTTTTGAATAACAATTACACCACAACGTGGAGACGGTAAGTCGTACATACGCACGTATGGTGACATGTCATTCAAAGGATGGATAGAATACTGAATATGGTTTTACCATATTTATAATAACATCACATTATAAAGAAGATAATAGATTTATTATTTTAGACTGGAAATAACAAAGAAATAATAAGTGAAAGGAGAAAAGAACTTGAAAGAGGGTGGTGAAAACATTACCTCTTCTTCGGGTTCTTCCTTTTGATTTGAACAAAAGGGCTCCTTAGGTTGGATTTCACATCAAACTAAGGCCTCTAGGTACAATTGAGGGAATTTGAGAGAATATTTGGGTAGGTTTTGGCCAATCCAAAATTATTTGAAGGTATGAATTTGAGAGAAGGGGGAGTGCCCTTTTATTAGAGGGGTGAGGGGCACCTTTTGAAAAGATAGAAATATTATTTTATAATAAACTCATATTCACTCTCTAATTGCTCCAAAGTGGATTATTTAATGGTTAAGATGGGGATAGGTCGAAAACCACTCAACCAATAGGTATTAGATAAGTTTGGGTAACTATATTAAATTTATCTTTTTGATTTAACTCCTAGTTAAATAGTTTGACATTTACCATGTCTCTTTGTATTTTTATATTATATAGTTAATAAACTTACTATATACTTCCACGAGACCACCAAGTGGTCCATTAATGATACACCTATAATTATATAAGTCCTTTGGAAAATCCTTAGATTTTTAGGAATATAATATCAGTTAATATTATAATATTCGTTTTAAAAACTCTTTCATATCAATTTTGACACTATTTTGGATTTCGTATTTTCTAAATTCATAACAGCATTATTACTTCAAAAACAATTCATATAATAAACCCTAATATGTCATATTAACTTATAAAATTACTTTAATTCATAAAAAGTCTCAAATTACATTTATTTGGATATTTATAATATCAATTATTTTAATATTTCATGAATTAAGTTATTACTCCATCACCATTGTGTCATAAATAAATTTAATTCTATAATGAATAAAAATTATAAATAAAATTCCATTATGTATTAAATAGTTTTAGCTTTATAATTAATATTTACAATTGAATTGATCTTATGTATAACCCTATATTAAAAATGTTTTTGTAATTAAACATTGATTTTAAATCTTTTAACTCTTCTTTGAATTAAATTATAATAAATGTCCTAATCTAATCCAAGTGGACCAAAGAGGTTCATATTTTATTCCTAAGGTTGTTTTTGGTAGAATTATATTTATCCAATAGAATTAGGACATGTTTTAGGATAATAATAATATCATTTTTACCCTTAATTACCCTATTTACTTTTAACCATGGTAAATAAAAGTAAAAGGTTACTATTCACCAAAAATTATTTTTATCTTATTAAACCACATTTTACTTCTTTATATTAAATATGTTTCTAGGATTTTCTAAATTCTACTCACAGAAGTGGTAAAATTAAGTTTTATGTTAATTTGAAAATTCTCCTAGGAGATGGGTAAAATACGGTGAACAGTTCAATAAAATTTTTCTATATCTAAAATTATTATAAAAAACTCAAATGAATTAAATTGAACTTATATAGGTATTATGTATCTATTTTGAGCAAAAATAAATTTAAATAATATATATAATTATAAAAATTCGGTTATAAACTATAACTCAGTGTTTTTTCACTATTCATCAAAAATTGAATGTTTTCAGAAAAATACCAAAAATTCATCCTAAGCTAATTTCGATATTCCAAATCCAAAAATGAAGTCCATTTTGAAAGATTAAATTTTATAAAATTTCAAAAAGTGGGAATTACTATTCATAACGGCTAGTTTGATTGGTTGTGGTGTGTTAGAACTCAAAGTTGTGTACAACACACGCTACTGTATTATTCAAAGAGAAATATACTATGGAAGCTTGGGGTGTTACACACCTGAGCTACGCCCCTCACGGTGCCGGCCGAACCTACCACTGGCCTTCAGGCCTAGTCGCCCACATGGCAACGTCAGCCCGAATTGTCCACACAGTCCGCTGGGCCGAACTGAGCAGACTGAACTGCCCAACGTGCCGGGTCAAACCTAGCAAGTCAATCCGGGTCAACATAGACCAGGTTGACCTGGACTGGGTTGGGCCGAGTCAGTCCGGCTGGGTCTGACCAGACCCAGGCCCATACTGTTTCCTTTACTTTATTGGGCCATAACATTGGCACCGGACGTCAGTTTGACGAAACGTTAGCAGTGCCGGTATTCTTGGAACATAGTCGTCCCTTTGAGTATACCCCACTGGTGTTCGGGGTATAGTTGAGTCACGGTCAGGTTGGTTTTTACACGAATCCAATCGGGCCCCCAGGACTAAAATGCTAATAACTAACCGACCGAGTGTCCAATTGATGTGTCGTCTGATGCTTTGAGACCCTTATGATGTGGAGGACCTTTGAGATGAATCTTTATGGGACTTCATGACACATGGAATATAGGCTTGTAGCTCGTGGAGCGGACCCTCCCGGAGAAGAGTGAGCAGAGTATGGAGACCTAGTAGCTGGCAGAGACTTGATGACTGCTTGACCGATTCGATTCGCAGTGACTCGACTAGCCTAGTGGGGAGCACTACTATGTGAGGCGGCAGACCCATGGCGGAGGAGCACCACTGTGTGAGGTGGAAGACCTACGGTACTCGATAGGAGGAGTACCTCTGTAGGCTATTTGGGGGAGTGCTACTATGTGAGGTGGAATACCCTAGGTGGGAAGAATCTCTTTGTGACGTAGTTGTCCCACGATACTCGACATGAGGAGTACCTTAGAAGTCTAAGGTTAGTGAGTAGTGCCTTGGAGTCACGATTGGGCCACTGTACTCGACATAGGTGGAGTTCTCTAGCATTTGTGGTTTCAATAATGAAAATTCTGGTTTGAGCTGAGTCAATGACCTTTGTGTTTTCCTCATGATTGAGATGGGTTTCTTGATAACTTAGGTATATGTATTGGAATATAACTAACTAATGGTTATCCATTGAAATAATACCTTTTTGTTTATCCATGTTGTATTTAGTGAGACCTTGATGGTATCGGGGTCCATACTGAGTATCTTTATACTCACCCATGCACGGTCTATGCCCGCACATCGTTGTGTTGGATGCAGATGACGAACAGCGCTGACGGAGACCGAGAGTGCCAGGACTGGATGGTACCCGGAAGAGGACCTTAGGACGTATCGGTACACATTGGAGTCTGACTGATGTGTAGTGATGAGGATGCCATATGTACCGACCCTTCAGGTAGGAATCCCGGAGGATGATCCCGGAGCTTCTTTCACCTTCCAGTTGTTATTCCCTTATTAGTTGTACTTGTTTCAGTTGTATTTTTACTTTATAGTAGGGTTTGTATTTCGGCCCCTTTTACTTTCCATCACATCTTTTGTATACAGTTTTGCTTAGTGTTTGCTTCCTCTTGTACTCTGGTTGTGTGTTAACATTTTATAAAAGAAATGTCTTCCCAGTTTTAGGGAAATACGCCTTTGGTGCTAGTCTCTAGCCACTAGCCTATGAAAGGTGGGCTTGGGGTAGTCACTATACGGCCCCTGGGGGATGGGTCGTGAAAAATTTGTATTAGAGGAAGTTGGTTATATCACAAAACTCATGAATCTGATATTTTATTTTCTATGAAGCAATAGTGTTAATGGAACTAAGTGTAGTTTTTAGTTCATGGAGTCTAGTGTTGGTGCGGGCGGCTGACGTATCCATACACCAGGACCTTGACTTCTGATTTCTGACTCAGTGAACTAAAACACTTATTGCATGTGTGTTTTCAAAAGTTTTTTTTAAATTCATCTCAACCAGGTCAGCTCACAAGGGATATTCATTTGACCATGTTGCATCTATTTCTTCCAGGTTGCCTCCCCACGGATGACCAGCTAGAGCCCCGAGTGATGTACGTACTAACAGCCCGCCGAGTGATGAGGCCTCAGTATAGGGCCCTCTTCTAGTTGAGGCACCAGCGGAGGCACCAGTGGTACTACTTCCCGTTGGTCCACTGATGCCACCATCCCCAGCAGTAGACGATGCATGCTGCTAGAGCGTGTTGCATGAGTTCCAGCACCAGAGGCCACCCAGGTTTTGGGGAGAGATGGACCCACAGGCGGATGAAAATTGGCCGGAGGATGTGGTCAGAGTCTTAAGGCTAGTAGGGACACCAGTAGACTTCATGATTATCCTTGATGTCGGCCTCCTTTAGGCAGCAACAGGTAGATGGTGGAGCATGATGCTTCATGTCCACGGTGAGGCAATGCTACTCTGGGTAGACTTCGAGAGCCTCTTTCAGGTGTAGTTTGTCACAGCCACCCTTCGGGTGGTGCATATAAAAGAGCTACTGCATCTACAACAGGGAAGCATGATAGTGGCGCAGTACTCAACGAGGTTCACGGACCTCTCATGCTACTCCACCGATATGGTACGAGACCCTTTCTTCAGGGACATGACCTTTGAGTAGGGACTCAAGTGAAAGATCAGATCTTTAGTTATCTCTCACTGCATCCCAATGCAGATGGTGGTGTTGGAGTGAGCCCTTCTAGTGAATAGTTTCCTTGTTGAACAGTCACCAATAGTGAGACCCAGCACTAGTCGACCTGCAGTAGAGTCTTCTGTAGCTGGTAGTAGACAGATTACGCAGAGGTCAAAGAGGACCATACCTACAGGTGTTCGACCGTGCGACTCAGGATCGGTAGTGCGGGGCACCCAGAGTGGAGATAGAGCCAAACCTGTCGGGCAATGTTACTCATGTGGTGGCCAGGGTCACATGGCTCGTGACTATTGACCCGCCTTACAGATGATCATTAGTTAGTTGAGGGACATCCTAGGTAGAGGCAGAGGATTGATCGAGGTGGTCCGTAGGGTGGAGGCGGATGTGGAAGATGACACAATGACAAAACAGTCCATTACTGGTGGTTTTTTTCATAAAGCGGCAGTTTCAACCATTGCAATATGGTTTGGCAGGGGTTTACAAAAACCACTGCTAAACTGGGCATCGGCAATCTATTAGCAATGGTTATCTCCATTTTGCGGAAGTTTAAGGGAAGCGTTGTAGATGCCTCATTTTGCAGCGGTTTTCGTGACTTTAGTGGCGGTTTGACGGGTGCTGGATATTTTTTTATTCGCGGTAGTTTTACCCGCCACGATATTTAGGCGTTTGATGCGCCTCTGCCGCGGTGGTGAAAATTTCCGCTAAATATAAACTGATTACATTTCACGGTGGTTTTAACCACTGCTAATGGTTTACAAGTAATGCATTAGCAGTGGTTATAACTGCCGCTAATTCTGACCAGTAAAGCATTAGCGGCGGTTAAAACCGCCACGAAATGCTAACCAGAAAAAAATGGAGTTCTACCTCCACTGCCACACTTCCCTGAAAAACAAATCAAACCAGAAAATGGAACAGGAGACATCATTCAAACAAATAAAATGTTATTTCTATCTTGGTATCCCCAGCATGATGAAATAGGAGACATCATACAAACAATCGACCATAATTCTATAGTGATAATAATCAATAATGGATCTATAGGGAAGCATGAAATCCATTCCAATAATTACATCATACAGTTACATGATGGGAAAGAATGAATTCTATATAAAAAAATTTTCCTATCTGATGGGGAAAATAATTCCATCAGGGAACAATCATTGATCGAATAACCAGTTAGGTTTACAGATTCTTAATGACACATAAATTCATTATTACAAGGACCAGAATCTCTAGAAATGTATCAAATATAACATTGTATGATGCACTTATGTCAAATAATGTATAATCTATAGTAGAGGTTACTATATTAGTACATCAAACAATAGATGAATTTGAGTTATTCTCCTTATCATATGTTGAACGTCATTTAGTTTTCCCATACCATGACTCTATACTACAACCTGACTATTCTGAGTGGGATCACATTTCATGCACATTAATTCCTGAGTCTAGTGTCAACTATGTTGACTACCACCTTGGCCTCAGCAGTATGTGGTATTATAGATACATCCCTACTAAAAATTCATCTGACCCACATAATAATGTGGAATATGTAATGATCTTATCCCCATAGGAGGAACTGGTGGAAAAGTTTTGAAGATGTGCAAGATATGACCCAAAATCTTATAACCTCTGCATTCAACTAGATACATCTTACGTTGGGAGAAAAGATGTGTATCATCTCTAAGTATCCTCAAATTATCTTAATGAGTCACCCAAATTATGGTAGAATAGTTGTGTGTCTTCCCTTTAACCATTTTTAGAATATTCTAGGTGACTTCAGTGACCAGAACATGCATATTTTCTTATTCTATTGTTAGAGAATGTGTATGGGCCTGATCTTTTCCTCCATTTCATATAGTGATATACCGATGTTAATCAAGTCAGTGGGAAAGGATATGGGTACTCCATATATTTTTTACCAAAATATTCCTGGTGATTTCTTTGAATAATACCAGATTATAGCAACAAGCTTAGTAAATGTGGGAAAATGTGTCATGTTGCTCATAGTTTGCCACCATATTTAGTTAGTGGGATTCTTTGGAGGGTATAGATATATGGCCATGTTATTGGTTAATTTTTCACTACCCTCTGTGGGTTTTCTTGACTACCTATGTTTGGGAGACCTAGGTCAGACTCCCGATGTAAACACACACATCATATAGAGGTTTTATTGCTTAGTATCATTGGTGATGGTGAATGCTAGAAGGAGCCCTTTGGAGGGTCCCTTATTCTATCTAGATGATTCCATCAGTGACCTCTTGATCAACCTCCCTATATATGGGAGGAACATGTTATTTACTTCCATGGATATGACCATGAAATGGTTTGAGGTGGAAACTATTTACAACAAATTATGTTCCCCTAGTTATTGTCGAGTAGACATCTAGTAGGGATTTTTTAGATGAATTGATTTTTTAGCTTCCTCTGAATATGGAAAGGTACCATTTAGGTGTGACTCCCAAACTAGTGAACTTGAGACAAAATGTTGAGGGTTCAAGGATGATAATAGATCCCTCATTTTAAATTATGATCCAACTTGTGCAGTAGTCGAAGAATATGTCTTCAAAAAGTAGTAAAATTTATTTTGGATCAAAGGGGGCTCTAGTTGAAAGTGCTAGAATACATATGAGAAACATTTACAAGAAATCCTCATGAAATCAGCATATCAATAAATAAACACTTGTATAATAAATTGTATGAGATCCATGTTTGTCTACATTTCATATTTTGAGAGAGAAAAAGGATCCTAACATGTGGGTGACACATGCATTTTGTTTAAGGTTCCATGTTAGGATCACCCTTTTTGTTTCCAACTACTTTTATTGTTGTGTATATGATTCGTATCACATGATTAGGCTAAACCACATTCCCATCATCCTCTTATGTTTGGTCTCTATACTTCCTAATAGGTTCCAATTTATATAACCAGAACAAAACAACAAAAGGATCACTCTTTAGTCATCCAAAATATCGACTACCAATTCAAACACAAGCCTAATTGGAATTATGTATACCACACTTCGTAAATCAAGACATAAAATGAAACATCATAAATCAAAAAAATCCATAGAAGGAAACATGAGAAATCAAGAAAATGTTAGGACATGGAAAAGTTTGGTGGAAACTATGTGCCATACAAGTTACATATACAAACCAACTGTTCCCATATTTGTTCAACACATCAACAATACTACTACTGATGGTCTGATGATGCATCATCACCCTCTCCAACTCCATCTCCACTACCTGCTTCCACCTTTAAGAACATTATATTGAAAATTAAATAGTTTTTCATATTTATAATTAAACTTAAAACCAATAAAAGTTTTCAAACTAAATGATTTTGATTATTTGTGATTTACCTGCTCAGCACTAGTCGATGCACTGCCACCGTGGGCATATCTCATCATATGTTGATGTATTTCAAGCAACTCTTTCTGCAAAGCAGATATCTGATCCCCATGCTGGTGAACTGTGTTTCATAGAGAAGACATCTCCCTCTGAGCATCTTCAGGTATGAATGACTATAACTAGGAGTTGATGCAGTTGGAATCCCTGGTGGCCTGCCAAAGACCTTAGATGGTACGGGTCCCAAACCCATCCTGCGCACTCTACCAGGATGCTCCTTCCCAAGGGCTTTAGCAACCGGGTCATCCTGGGAGACTGAGTAGGATTTCCCAGGATTGGTATCCCATATTTCTTTATTTTTTACCAATAAATAAAATATCAATATATATTAACACAGTAAAAACTGATAATAATTTATTATAATAAAAAATTGACTTCATACCCCAACTTCTTTGGCAGGCTCATTAATAAAACTTCCATCTGTTTTTTTATGAACATCCATCCAATGTTCAGTTTGGGATGCTTCATGCCCTAAACACTGTGACTACATTAAACAAAGATAATATTTAAACTAATAGATAATATTTTCTTGTAAATATTTAAACTAATTAAAAGATTACCAATGACCTTCGGCTTCTAGAAAGTCCTTTTGAGCCCGCAGTGTGCGTGATGACTTGCTTTGCCAGGTTTGATGCATTCTGTCTTCAGAGATCCTGTAATAAATAAAATTTAATTTAACAGTAATGTATTCAATGTCATCTCCTCTTCATATACATGTATAAATGTAAAAAGAGGATAATATAATAATATATATTTAAATATCATTTGCTTCTCATCACGATGTCAATCAACAAAAACATTCCACTATTCTTTTGGTACCCCATTGGGTAGCTTCTCATACATTTTCTGCAAGGTCAACGAAGTATCGTTGACATCACACCACAACCTCGATTTTAAATCTTTCCATTTTTTTCCAAGATTTTTCAATGTCCACTTATGTGCTATCACATCAGCAATGGTAAAGTGGAAGAACATCTGTATACAGAAATTCATTTTGAACATATTAGTAACATGACATTCAATTAAACCATAAAGTAATAAAATTACCTTTATTTGAGAATAAAAAACTTCATTTTTTCTAGTTTTTAGGCATATTCCTCCAATCATCATATGAAATAGGCAGGGAAATGGGCTCCACTGCCAGCTGACCTATAATTTGGCCATGTAACCCCACGGCGTCATCCGTCGGGACCCCATAAGAATCAAATGGGACGACTATCTTCTCGCCATTCATGTTCCAAAAATATGAACTTTTTATGTGTTTTTCCACGGTTTCATTTTTTCATCTTCAATGATCATACAATTAGTATAAACAAAATGAAATAAATTTATTTAATTAAAATTTGTACCTATAACTGTGACCCTCCAGAATGTCCGTGATGAACTGGAAGGGGCGTGTCGCTGCCCCACTACTGAGGCTCCTGTAGGGGGATTTGATGACTCATCCTCTAATGAGACATCCACAGATGGTGTCAGAGATGGTGCAGGGTGAGATGGTGCAGGGGTGTCGGCCGCTGGTGCCTCAGATGTCGTGGGGACAGACGGATCATTATCTGTCGCAGAACTAGATGAAATAGTGTACCGCTTCTTCCTTGGAATTCCTGTCATTTAATCAAATAAAATTAAGTTCATAATAAATATTTCTAAAAAATTATGTAGAAAAAAAATTAAAAATGATAATAGATGCCCAGTACTAACAAACAAAATATATATAACAATGATAATGAATGACTACAGAAGTGAAACAAGTGGTTGCTGAATGAATAAATAATTGTACATACGATCATCTTCCCCTTCAATCATGTTGGTTTCCTGCTCCATTGCTTCATCCACTTCATTAATTTTTTCTAGACTAATATTTTCAATATCATGATGGACAAATAATTATGCTTCCTATTGTTGATGATATTCAATTGCAGTGGTCAAATCTTCCACTTCATCACCCATATCATACAAATCTCTCTGTATTACATGAGTAACTACACACCACCCATCATCCACAACATCATTCACATAATATACCATTTTTAATTACGATGCAAAGATATATAGATCATGCAGTTCACGATCACCAACATCCATCAAGCGAGAGAAGTTTACAGAAGTAAATTGCAAGGAATCTCTTTTAACACCTCAGAAAATATCGAACCATTTTCATTTGAATAAAACAATAGAAAAATGCCCGTTGTAGTTAAATTCAATAATATCATGCATCTTTCCATAGTATCCCACTTCCGAAAATGTAAATATACCACTATTCTGTGTTTTCAAACCCACTTCTCGATCGACTGTATGAAATCTAAAGCCATTAACATTATAAATGTTGAACTTTCTAACTTGTTTTATTGGACCTATAGCAAGAAACTTCAAATCTTCTGAAATGTCTGCTTAAGTATCAGTATTCATGATCTGAAAAATGAAATATAATTTAATAGATTTAAAAATTGTATGTGTCAAACTAATATTTGTATTTATTGTAATATTTATAAACTTACATGTTGTGAAAACCATTCTACCAGCTCTTTATTCAGATATTTTGTTATATCTTTCTCATTTCGTGTTCGGCCTCTCTTTCGTCTCTTTGTTTGAATCATCAACTCTTCAATAAATGGATCTAAAATTTCACTATTCAACAGCACATATCTATGTACCTGTAATAATTCCATTTTTGTCAGTGTCACATATGAGGTCCTCCCAACTGATCGGCCAATAACACGAAATATTTTTGATTTCTGATGCATTTGAGATTGAGTTGATGTTTCGTCAACATGTCCAACTCGATTAAATCTTGTCTCAATATCATCCAAATATCTAGAACAAATGATGAGACACACCTCGGCCAAATAGCCTTCATCAATAGAGCTTTCTGGTTGAGCTTTATTTCTCATGTATTCTTTCAAATTCCCAAGATATCTGTGAAATAAAAGAATAATAATATGCATTTATTTAAATTCCAAAATTGTTTACTTAACTAGAAACATATAAATAAAATACCTCTCAATTGGATACCTACATCAATAATGAACGGGGCCTCCTAATTTAGCTTCTTCAACCAAATGCACAGTTAAATGCATCATGATAGTAAAAAACAATGGAGGAAAGATCATCTCCATTGCACAAAGAGTCAATAAAAACCACTCCTAGAGGTTTTCAAGCTGCGATGGATGTAGAGCCTTCTCACATAATTTCTTGAAAATGTGAAAAATTGGAGTACAACAGCAGTAACTTTTTAAGGTAATAATGTACGCAATGCCAATGGTAGTAACTGTTGTAACAAAATATGTGAATAGTGAATTTTCAATCCATATAACTTACGATTATTCAATTCAACACACCACGACTTGTTACTCGAATACCCATCAGATACCTTCACATTCTTTAAAATTTGAAGGAACGTATATTTATCCTTATTTTTTATTGAAAAAATGGTCGTATCATACTTTTCATTCCCATCTGGCAAGAGATCACATTTTATGTTCATTACTTGTAAGTATTTGCGAGCATTGAAATGATCATTAAACTTTCCATGATCATTAAGTAATATGAAAATCAAATTATCACATACATTCTTATCAATATGCATCACATCAAGATTTTGGCGCAACAAATTAAATTCCCAATATGATGTTTGAACAATATAATTTTTTTCTTCCATTATTGTGTTTTGATTTCACTTGACAATGCACTTCACACTCGTTTTTCGCTATCATTCAAATGATGAACCTTCCAAAATTTTGTTTTAACATTTTCAAGCTGTGTCAATATTTCAGAACTGGTTAACAACTTTGGAGCTGGTCTATGATCAATGGAACCATTAAATTTTGATTTGTTCAGACGAAATCTATGAGATGTATCAAGAAATCTTTGATGGCACAAGAAGCACCATTTTCAACTGTGAGGTAGCCGTTTGTGCTCGAAATCAAAGTTACAAACGGGAAAAGACAAACCCATATGTGTTCTAGCTAGAAAAATTCCCAAGCCCAGGAAAGTCACTAATGGTCCACATTAAAGAAGCATGCATTTTGAACATTGTTTTAGAAGAAACAGCAAATGTCTCAACACTGTTGCTCCATAACTCCTGCAATTATTCAATCAAATGATGCAGGTGTACATCAATATCATTTCCAGGAATTTGTTTTCTAGGAATAATCATCCAAATGATAAAAGATGTTTGTTGCATACACATCCACAAAGGCAGATTATGAGGGATCAAAACAACTGGCCAAATGCTATAACTGGTACTCGAAGTCCCAAATGGGTTGAATCCATCAGCAGCCAATCCCAATCGAACATTCCTAGGATTATCTGAGAAATCTGGATGTAATGAATCAAATGTCTTCCATGATTGGGAATATCGTGGATGTCTCATTAACCCATCATTTTTATTATCTATAGAATTCCACTTCATGTGTACGACAGTTTTTTATGACATGAATAATCTTTACAATCGATGCTTCAAAGGAAAGTAATGAAAAACTTTTACAGGTGTGTTCCTTTTCATCTTCTCAATGAAATTATGTTCAGTCAGACTTCCAATATCACCCTTTTACTGCCATATAGAAGAACATTTCTTACAATTCTGTCTACTTGAATCCTCTCCCCAATAAAGCATACAATCATTGGGACACGTATGTATTTTTGTATACTCAGACCAAGATTTTTAACAACTTTTTTCATATCATAAAAAGATTCTGGGATTTTTGCTTCAGGAAATTCATCATGAATCAATTCCAATAACATTGACATTTCTTTATTTGGAATTCCACATAGACATTTGATATGGTACAATTTCAGCAGAAATGAAAGATTTGAATATTTCAAACACCCATTATACAACTCTTGATTTCCATTGTCAACTAAATCATGAAATGCATTTTCCTCACTAAAGTTTTCCCTTACATTTGGCTCCGCAGAATCAAGAGGAGGATCTAATGTTATGTTAAAATCTTTATCTTCTTGTGTTACAGTCTCAAAAACATCACTTTTCACATTGCAATTTGTATCTCCCTCTTCTGGTTTTTCTGATATGTTTTGATGCTCATAGTGGTGTCCTGTAGTTCCGAATGCATCATTTATGAGGTTTTTTCATTTCATTTTCCATTGTTGATGAACTTGGGACCTCATTCTATGGATTAAAGTCAGTCCTAAATCATTTTATATTGTTCGATTCTCCGTGCCAAATCCATCACAAATATTGATCAGGAAATTGCTTCGTATTAAATGTTCATAAACTTCATCTCTCTTCAACCATGTTCTAAATTTACATTTAGGACATGGACATATTATTCTCCCTTCAACGGATCGATTATAAATTGAAAAATCTAAAAACACATTCAAACCCTTAACATATTGAGGTGTGTTCCTCGGTAATGTGATCCAGCTTTTATCCATGTATATCACAATGTGCCTACACAATAATAATAAAAATTAAAACACATAGTTACTTCTAAATAGAGAAAGAGTTTCATATATACGATAGTGTAAGATTATAGAAACATAATTTATTAAAGATGACCCATTGATCATAAAGTATGCATAATATAATAAAGATGATATATTGATCACATTTACCACTTGATTAGCATGCCCAGACAAACCAAACAAGTCTGGTCCCTAAGAGATAGCGTCCACACCTCATTCAGAAGAAGTAATAATATCGGGTTACACAATTATCATAACACTATAGATCACATATTTATGTTGCCTCAAAAAAAAACCCCATTGAAATTGATGTCATTGAACGCACCATTGATGCACGATTTTGATACCATTAGTACAACGGTATTACTTGAAATATTTAGCCCTTATATGACACCCATTGAGACTTATTGCAAGCTAGCTTGGGTACTCGGATTATGGGTAGCCTAGTTCAGTTGAGGAAAATTGGTCATGTTTCATCTCTCTTTATGTTCTTCAATATTTTCACTGTCTGTTTGAATTTACTTCTCTCTTTGAATTTGATAGTGTTTCTTATTTCCTTGAATTTGGATAGACCTTTGTTATTTATTATATTATTAGGTTGTGCAATTTTAATTCATCAGCTTGGATTTCCATAGTGGGTTTCTCATTAAATTATCTTTTAAAAACTAACGAATAATGTATGTTATTTTCACTTAAATATGTTTTGTGTTTAGTACTATAGAAATTTATCTTCAATATTTCAAACAACTCATATTAAAAAAATAATACAAACCATAAAATTTGGATTTCATATAATACAAAGGACATGGCCAATTTTTACTTCAAATATTTACGTATATTTCCAGTCCTAAGCTCAGATAATTTGATGTAATTATTTAGAAATGAATTTACAACTTTAACACAAACTATTATTCTTAATTCAATCATAATAAATTTAAAATATTTTGTAAGTGACACTAGTTTAGAACTTATTAAGATCTTTGCTAACATGTTTGAGAATCCCATAGTGATAAACAAAATGTTCTTACTAAATATATCGTTCGTCATCAATGAAATCTTCTAAGGTACCAGATAGAGGCCAAAATAGGTTGAGTATAACTCAGTATTCCACCACCAATGGTGTATGAACATGTCTATTCTGAGCATATAGTGTATGCAATAAAATGAAAATCAAGGGTGTTAAAAAAATATGTGTTTCGCGGGGTGGGGGGTAGTGAAGTTTTGTTTTTTTTAAAACATATGGGTTTCACGGGGGTTTATTAAAAACTGCCGCGAATCCTTTCGGCGAAAACGTTTAGTGGCGGTTTTGTGAACCGCTGCCACAAAACCGCCACTAAACCTGGTTTTTATTGTAGTGACACCAGTATCAATTTTTCTTCAATATATTTTAATTATATATTTATTTATTATAAATAATTGTTTCATTATTCCAGTGTTAATGTATTATTACTATGGTAAAATTTACAATGTTTTTTCAATCCTTGTGGTGGATGCCTAGAAAACATTAAAATCCAACCCTAGCTATTTCACATTCCTGCCATGGTATGCAGAAACCATTGAAAAGACCATTTTGGGATCCCTATGGATTACCACCAGAACCTTATGTGTTATCTCCCCCTACCATGGTATTTTAACCATAGTCTATGTCACAGTAAAAAACATCAATGTTGAAATGCCTATTGAAATGGTCAATTCATCTTGAAACCCCCATATTTCATTTTCACTACCAAAATAGAATTTTTTTCATAGTTATCATAGAATTAAAATTTATTTCTTATAACTTATTCATTCCATTGTATTCAAATGATCTCTAAATATAAACACAATCATCCAAGATCCAATTTTCAACAAATACAACTTTAGAAAATCCCCAAGGATCATCAATGGAGTATCTTAAGAAACAAGTCGAAGCATGCCTATAATGTGAAAGTTATCAAAACAGAACACCATATGATATAATCATGTCTATAATAGTATTAAAAATCTCTATGTATGTCAAATGTTATATTTTTCATGTTTCAATTGATAGCATATCATAACTCTAACTTTATTTATTTTCTTCTTGATGGGAATCATTAATATCTAAGAATCATAATCCCTTCCAATCATCAAGCGCATTTTAGAACGATTTTCCATGATTGTAGTTTGTGATGACCACATATGTGATAATTGGACAAGAATGGTAGTTTTAATATTTTATAAATTTTAATGATTAAATGGGTCTCTTGGTGATTTGGTTAATATGATTTATTATGAACGGGTATTATAGTACCTAAAAACATGATATTAATAATGTATCAAGAGGAGAACACACAAGATTAGAAGATGCTCCATGGCCCAAGTCATGCTAATATGGTATACACACCCATGAAAAAATTCAAGATAAAGTTCTTTGGAAACTTCCAAAAATACCACTTCCACCAACTCTATGTGTTGTTGATAAGGGAAAATACATCATTATATCCATTACCCATCTTTTTCAGAACTTATTAAGACAACCTCTATAAATGAAAAAAATCACAAATATAATGTAGGAGGACAAAAACCATTAGAGAATTAATATTGAATTTCATTGAGGGAAAATTCTAAGAAATACTGTTATTCATAAGAGGACATATCTACCTTAAGTGAACCACCTTGACCTTATCTAGTCCCTCAACTTGTATGAGTCAATATGTATTTTCTAATCTATCTAGGATATGATCGAGATATCTAATTAAATTCCTCCCATATTGGTCCTTAATATTTCCCTCCCCGGTATCATTATAAATTCATTATTTATGAAAAAACCATTCATATTAGATCTAAACATAAGGATAAGAATCATAAAGTCACTCATACCCTAATAACACAATTTGAATCCATTCAATATAAATGTGAAGAAGTACATATATAGATTACAAATTAATCTCACCCAAGATGGTCGCGGGGTCGCCGAACGGTTGGGGGTCTCCGAGGCTGGGGGGTTAGTGGAAGAAGGGAGGGCATGGGGTTTGATGGAAGGTTGGGGGCCGTCGGGGCCGGGGGGTTAGTAGAAGAAGGGAGGGCGCGGGGGTCGTCAGACGGTTGGGGGTCGCCGGGGCCGGGGGGTTAGGGGAAGAAGGGGTCGCGATCAAGGGTTTGGGGGAAACACGGGTTGGGGGTAGTGAAGGGTAATGTTTTTTAAAAAAAATATGGGTTTCATGGCGTTTTATTAAAAACCACCGCGAAATCTTTTGGCTAAAATGTTTAGCTGCGGTTTTGTAAACCGCCGCCACAAAACCACCACTAAACCTGGTTTTTATTGTAGTGTGAGATGGTCGTGTGGTAGTGGATGATGTTATGAGGTTTTTCCACCACCACTACCACCAGGAGGTCCACCCTGACTACAGGGAGCGGGTGGATAGTGTAGAGCAGAGCTTCAGGCAGTTGAGGCCAACGATCATGGTGCTCCAGAGATGATTCAAGGTACGATCTATGTCTACACCACCTTAGCTACAGTTCTTATAGAGACAGGTTCCAGTCACTCTTTCATATCCACTACCCTCATTCGGACCTCAGAAATTCCAAAGGAGCCGTTAGTTCAATCCTTACAGCTAGAGACTCCTACGAGAGCTAATTCGACAATCATGCACTGGTATCAGCAGTGTGAGCTTACCCTGGGAGGTGAGAGCTTCCGCTGGGATCTCCTAGTAGCAGCGTCGAGGCCTTAAGAGGTTATCTTGAGTATGGACTGGTTATCTATAGTCCATGCTTAGATCTACTGTATTAGGAGAAATAATGGTGTTTCTGCATCGATGGGACTAGGTTTACCTTCACCGACGAGAAGGGAACCTTTTCAGTGCAGGAAAAACTTACATGGAGGAGGATGCAGCCGATCACTCACCAGTTGGATTGCCTTACCCTTGGATCAGTTGATGTGGAGAGTCTGAATTATCCTCTAGTGGTGGAACAGTACTCAGATGTTTCCCGGACGATGTTCTAGGACTACCTCCTCCTAGAGAGGTGTACTTATACATTGACCTATACCTTGGGACGACACCAATATCTACTCTAGCATATCAGATGGCTCCTGCTGAGCTTTGTGAGTTGTGGGTACAGCTGGAGGACTTATAGGAGAAGGGATTCATCTTGCCCAGTGTTTCTCCCTGGGCAGCCCTGATTCTTTTCCCCAAGAAGATGGATGGGAGCTTGAGGCTCTGTGTAGACTACCATCACCTAAATCAGGTGACTAGGAAGAACAAGTACCAACTCCTGAGGATTGACAACCTCTTTGATCAGCTCAAGGGAGAACGATGGTTCTCGAAGATAGACCTCATATCAGGCTATCACCAGCTTAGAGTTTGAGATGAGGATGTGCAGAAGAAGGCCTTCAGGTTTCGATACGGTCACTATGAGTTCTTCGTTATGCCCTTCGGCATCACCAATTATCTAGAGGTGTCCATGAGTCTCATGAACATGTTCTTACTTCCATACCTCGATCGCTTTGTCATAGTCATCATCAACGACATACTGATCTACTCAACTACTGAGGAGGAGCATGCCTACCAATTTCAGGTGGTACTGGACACACTTTGAGAGCACCATCTTTAAATTAATAACTTGAAGTGCCAGTTTTGGAATCTAGGGGTTCACTTCTTAGGACATGTCATCTCAGAGGCTGGAGTTGTAGTGGATCTAGTTAAGGTTGAGGCAGCACTTGCTTGGGAACCACCTAGGAGTGTGATAGATGTATGTAGTTTTCTGTGTATGGTTGGGTACTACCGGAGATTCATTCCAGACTTCCACAGAGTTGCAGCACCACTATCAGCCTTGAAAAAGAAGGGTAAAAACTTCATGTGGACGGAGAGGTTCTAGCAGATCTTTCAGAAGATGAGCCAGAGTCTGACTAGCGCCCCCATCTTGAGGCTTACAGAGGAAGGCGTAGGGTACATAGTCTACTATGATCCATCAGGGACCAGACTCGAGTGTGTCCTGATGTAGGAGCGAGCTGTGATCGTGTATGGTTCTCGGCAGTTAAGAAAACATGAGTAGAACTATTCTACCCATGACATCGAGTTAGTAACAGTGGTATTTTCCTTGAAGATGTGGCGGCACTATCTTATGGTAGAATGTTTTACCTTGTACTCTGATAACAAAATTCTGTGGTATATCTTCTCTCATAAAGACATGAACATGAGACAGCGGCGGTGTTTTGAGTTCCTCCAGGACTATGACATCGAGATAGTATATACTCCTAGGAAGGGAAACGTAGTATCAGATGCACTCAACAGGAGATCAGGCATTCAGCTACTAGGTGAGGCGACGGAGCATCTAGCAGCTTTACAGTTATCCTTCGTGGATAGGGATAGAGCATCCTATCTACAGTCTCTTATAGTCAGTCCCCCACATCTTCAGCGAGTCAGGGAGGCGCAACTTGGGGACATTGACTACGAGACGCGACGTACTCAGATATCCACAGGGCAGGCACGTGAAGGATTTTCTGAAGATGGGGAACATGTCATCTTCTTCAGAGGACGTACCATGGTACCTATTTCACTTTAGGAGGAGGTGTTGGAGGAGTTCCACACTTCCCCTCTAACGGTACATCCAAGAGTGGTGAAATTGTACCAGGACCTTCGACTACAGCACTGGTGGCTAGGTATGAAGATGGTTGTAGCAGAGTTTGTCTCTTGGTGCCTCACTTGTCAGCAAGTGAAGGCAGAGCACCAGGTACCAGCAGGCTTGGTTCAGCCCTTAGAGGTCCTGAAGTATAAGTGGGATAGGATATCCATGGACTTCGTGATGTGTTTTCCACGTACGTCCAAGAGTCACGACTCGATATGGGTGATCATCGACCGACTTACCAAGTCAGCCCACATCCTACCGATCAGAGAGCATGGATCAGTTGAGAGCATGGGATGCCTATATGTGTAGGAGATAGTGTGTTTGTATGGAGTCCCATCTTCAATTGTCTCCGACCGTGATGAACGCTTTACTTCCTTGCTATGGAAGTGGTAGCAGGAAGCTTTCTGGACATATCTTTGCTTGAGCAGCGCCTTCCATCCTCAGATAGATGGGAAGACCGAGAGGACCATCCAGACCCTCGTGAACATGCTCCGCACATGCGTCCTCGACTTCAGTTGAAACTGGGAGGACCACCTTTCCTTGGTGGAGTTTTACTACAACAACAGTTATCACCCCACCATAGGGATGGAACCTTTTGAGGCCTTGTATGGACAACCATGCAGATCGCCACTATGTTGGACAGACCCAGGGGAGTCAGCACTAGTGGGACCAGAGATGGTTCTAGATACCACAGAGAAGGTGCAAATCATCCAGGAGTAGATTAAGACTACACAGATCAAGAATAATTTGTATGCTGATAGGAGACGGAGACCTCTAGAGTTCGAGGATGGCGACCACATCTTCTTATGGGTCTCAACAAGATGAAGTCTACAGAGATTTTACCGAGGTGGTAAGCTATCTCTAAGATTCATCAGACCTTTTGAGGTTCTCGGCAGAGTAGGCGAGGTGGCTTACCGCCTAGCTCTTCCACCTCAATTTCACCGGGTGCACGATGTCTTCCATGTATCCTAGCTGAGGAGATATGTGCACGACCCTTACCACATCATCGACCATGGGGAGCTGGACATTGATGATGGGGCGACTTTCACGGAGGTTCCTGTAGAGATTGAGGATCGACCGGAGTGGGTCTTGTGTGGATGGTCGATTCCTCTGGTGTGCATTTTCTGGCAGGAAAGGAACCTCCAGGAGAGAACATGGGAGTGGGAGGCTCAGATGCGTTCTCAGTACCCCCTTTTGTTCCCTTAGTGTGAGTTGTAGCTTACATATATGAAAATACCTATGTTGGGGAGAATGTAATGACCCATAATTCCCATCGAATTTTTTTCTAAATACATGGGAATTTTACAAGTCCACATTTTCCGACGGTGCTCGATTTCGAGGCCCGGTGTGCTAAGAATCAATTTCTGAAGTTTTATTCAGGTACGTTCAATAAACGTATGAGAGGGTTTTTATAACATTCGAATGAGTGCTCGGAATTGAAATCTAAGGGCACAGTTGAAATCACACCGCCAGTTTTCACTTAAGAATACTTTCACCTCCATGGCGGTTGATTGGGTATGAGAGTTGGTTTTTGGGTTTCACGTGGATTAATAAAACAAAATAAGTTACAACTTATTTTATTTTTGTTGAACCCACCCCATGTGGTAATGTTGCTAAAAAGTTCCACATGGGAGTTGTTAGTGGGACAGTCACACCATAACCTCCCATGGGAGGATAATTGGGGTGGGGACCACCCGAGCAACATAAACTCACGTGAGAAGTTATGAAGTGGGGTCCACACGGTGCTTAACCCCTCATTTAATGGGAGGGGAGGAAATCTCTCAACTCTCCCTGAATAATGAGGGAGAGCCTCTTGGTCTCTAACTCCTCTCTTAATGGAGGAGGATAAAACCTCCTCAAAACCCCCAATAATGGAATGAAACCCCTTGACCCACTTCATGTTTAATTAGTTGGGGACCACCCGGGCCTCTAACCCCCCCCCCCCCTCGAAACTCCCCAAATTTAATATGCCAACCTCTCGTGCAATTAATTTGGTGGAGCCTCTCCTCTCTTTTGAAATTCTGTATAATTGTTCCAACGTTGTGAATTTAATTAACTGGGACCCACATAATTAATTCACGCCAATGGGCATAATAGATTAAAATCTATTATTTTGGAACGTTTATTCTCTCTTTAGCGGAGATCTTGGGAGAATAGACTCCTCCAACAAGGAACGCAAAGACACTGGCAACGACACTTCTTTCTTGGCTTCTTCCTCGAAACCCCCCCTTCCGACATGGGATCTCTTCAATGACCCTTCTTCCTTCCTCTTCATCGTCAACAAACTGATGTTGGAGCTCGAAAGTGGAAGCATATGACAAAAGATGACAACACCTTCATCCCTCATGATGAACAAACACCAGATAATTAAAAAGGTATGGGTGTGTTTTATGTTGTTTAAAGATTTATCCTCTCAGGTTAAATTCATGAGCTGCTTGCAATCGTTCTAATGTGGAGGGATCTGGTCGAACGAACACAGCCCGACCCCTCTGCAACCTTTTATGGTTTCGGAACCATGAGTCTACTAGAACCTCCGTGAATGTGTCCCCGCCATCGATGTCCATCTCCCCGTGGTCGATGATGTGAGAAGGTTCATGCACATATCTCCTCAGCTGGGATATGTGGACGGCGTCGTGCACCCAGTGCAAATGAGGTGGAAGAGATAGGTGGTAATCCACCTAAACTACTCTACTGGGAACCTAGAATGGTTTGATGAATCTTAGAGATAGCTTTTCGCCTTGTCTAAATCTCCGTCGACCACGTCGAGGTGAGACCTGTAAGAAGATGTTGTCTCCATCCTCGAACTCCAGAGGTCTCTGTCTCCTATCAGCATACGACTTTTGCCTGCTCTATGTAGTCTTCATCTGCTCCTGGATGATATGCACCTTCTTCGTGGTAGCTCGAACCATCTCTGGTCCCACTAGTGCTGACCCCCTGGGTCTGTCCATCACAGTGGCGATCTTCAAGGTCATCCATATAAGGCCTCAAAAGGTGACATCCCTATGGTGGAGTGTTAGACGTTGTTGTAGGAAAACTCCACCAAGGGCAGGTTGTCCTCCCAACTGTGACTGAAGTCAAGGATGCATGCACGGAGCATGTCCTTGAGGATCTAGATGGTCCTCTCGGTCCTCCCTTCTATCTGAGGATGGAAGGCAGTGCTCAAGCAAATATATGTCCCGAAAGCTTCCTGTAACCCCTTCCATAGCTGGGAAGTAAAGCATCAATCACAGTCGGAGACAATAGAATATGGTACTCCATGAAAATGCACTATCTCCTGTATATAGAGACATCCCAAGATCTCAACTGAGCCCTACTCTCTGATCGGTATGAAGTGGGCCGACTTGGGGAGTCGGTCGACGATCACCCATATCGAGTCGTGACTCCTAGATGTATGTGGAATACTTGTCACAAAGTCCATGGATATCACATCCCACTTCCAATATAGGACCTCTAAGGGCTGAACCAAGCCTGCTGGAACCTGGATCTCTGCCTTCACTTGCTGACAAGTGAGGCACCGAGAGGCAAAATCTATTACAACCTTATTCATACCTAGAAACCAGTGCTATCATCGAAGGTCCGGGTACATTTTACCCACTCTTGAATGTACTGCTAGAGGGGAAGTGTGGAAATCCCTCAACACCTCCTCCTAAAGTGAAATTGGTACCATGGTACGTCTTCTGAAGAGGATGACGTGCTCCCCACATTCAGAAAATCCATAAGGTGCTTATCCTGTGCATATCTGAGCACGTCGCATCTCGCAGTCAACATCCCCAAGCTGCGCCTCCCTGACTCATTGAAGAAGTGGGGGAGTGACTGTAAGAGACTATAGATAGGCTGATCCATTCCCATCCACAAAGGGTAACTACAAGGCTGCCAGCTACTCTATCACCTCACCTAGCAGCTGAATTCCTGATCTCCTTCTGAGCACATCTGCTACTAAGTTCCCCTTCCCAAGAGTATAGACTATCTCGAAGTCATATTCTAGGAGGAACTCAAGCCACCAATGCTATCTTAGGTTCAGGTCCTTTTGAGATAATATATACTTGAGACTCTTGTGATTAGAGCACACATTTAAACGTTCTCCCATAAGATAGTACCACCATATCTTCATGGAAAATACCACCACTACTAACTCCAGGTCATGGGTAGCATAGTTCTGCTCATGCTATCTCAACTGCTGAAAACCATGCATGATCAGAGCTCACTCCGACATCAGGACACACCAGAGTCTGGTCCCTGATGCATCACAATAGACAACGTACCCTACGCCTTCCTCTGGAAGCCTCAAGATGGGGGCACTAGTCAACCACTGCCTCAGCTCCTGAAAGCACTGCTAGAACCTCTCCGACCAAATGAAGGGTTTCCCCTTCTTCGTCAAGGATTATAGTGGCATTGAAACTCTGTAGAAGGCTTGAACGAATCTCCAGTAGTACCCAGCCATGTTGAGGAAACTCCATACCTCCGTCACACTCCTGGGTGGATCCCAAGCAAGTACTACCTCAACCATCGCTGGATCCACTAAAAATCCAGCCTCTTAGATGATGTGTCCCAAGAAGTGAACCTCTCAAATACAAAACTGGAAATTCTAGAGCTTACCATAAATTTGGTTCTATCAGAGTGTGTCTAGTACCAACAGCAAATGGTAGGCATGCTCCTCCTCAGTAGTCGAGTAGATCAGTATGTCGTCGATGAAGACTATGAAAAATCAATCGAGGTATGGCTGGAAGATCCTGTTCATGAGACTCATGAACACTATTGAAGAATTGGTTATGTTTAAGGGCATAACCAAGAACTCATGTTGGTCATACTGACACTTTAAGGTCATCTTCTACACATCCTCATCTCAGACTCTGAGCTGGTGATCGCCTAATCTGAGGTTTATCTTCGAGAACCATCTTGCTCCCTTGAGATGATCAAAGAAGTCTTCAATCCTCGGGAGCAGGTAACTATTCTTCACAGTCACCTGATTAAAGCGACGGCAGTCGACACAGAGCCTCAATCTCCCATATTCCTTCTTATTGAATAGAATCGGGGCTTCCCAGGGAGAAACATTGGGCCGGATGAATCCCTCCACCTGTAAGTCCTCCAGCTATACCTGCAGCTCACGTAACTCAACGGGAGCCATCCGATATTCTGGAGTAGATATTGGTGTTGTCCCAGGGTATAGGTCAATGTAGAATTCCACCTCTCTGCGTGGAGGTAGTCCAAAAACATTGTCATGGAAAAAATCCGAGTACTGGTCCACCACTACAAGATATGTTGGACTCTCCACAACAACTGCTCCGAGGGTATGGCAAGCCAACTGGTGAGTGATCAGTTGCTTCCTCCTCCAAGTAAGTATGTCATGCGCTGCAGAGGTTCCCTTCCTGGCGGTGAAAGTAAACCTGGTCCCATTTGTGCAGACACACCGCACTTTTTGACTAATACAGTCGATCTGAGCATGGGCTGTAGATAACCAGTTCATACCCAAGATGATGTCGTAAGGCCTCGACGCAGCTACTAGGAGATCCTAGACGAAGCTCTCACCTACTAGAGTAAGCTCGCACTGCCGGCACCAGTGTGTGATCATTGAATCAGCTCCCATAGGAGTCTCAGCTGTAAGGATCTAACTAACGCTCCTTCAGAATATACGAGCTCTGAACGAGGGCAGTGGCTATGAAAGAGTGACTAGAACCTGTGTCTATAAGAACTGTAGTTAAGGTGGAGTAGACATAGATTGTACCTCGAATAATCTCTAGAGTGTCGTGATCATAGGCGTCAACTGACTGAAGTTGTTCTCTACCCTATCCACCAGCTCGCTGTGGTTGGGGTGGACCACCTGTTGGTGGTGGTGGAAACACCTCGTAACATTGTCCACCACCATCTGCATGGGAAGCTCCTCTGTCGCGTCTGCCACCGTCCTGAACACCACCTCGATCGAACCTATACCTCTACCGGGGAGGTACCTCAACTGAATGTTGATCATCCGTGCAGTGGGTCAGACAGTCACGAGCCATGTGACCCTGGCTGCTGCATGAATAACACTGCCTGAAAGGTCTGGCTCTTTCTCCACTCTGGGTGCCCCACACTACCAATCCAAAGTCACACAGTTGACCACTTATAGGTATGGTCCTCTTGGACCTCTGCGTCATCTATCTACTATCAGCTGTAGAAGACTCCACTAATGGTTGACTAGTTCTAGGTCTTGCTACTGGGGACTCCACAGCAAGGAAACTCTCTACTAGAAGGGCTCGCTCCAACACCCCCATCTGTGTTGGGATGCTGTGAGAGATAATTGAAGCTCTGATCTCTCGCATGAGTCCCTACTCAAAGGTCTGGGCCCTGATGAAAGGGTCACGTATCATATCTTTGGAGTAGCGTGAGAGGTCGTTGAACCTCGTTGTGTACTGTTCCACTGTCATGATACCCTGTTGTTGATTCATTAGTTCTTGTATCCGCAAAACTCGATGGGTGGCTGGGACAAAATCCGCCTGAAACAGGCTCTCAATGTATTCCCAGAGCAGTGTCACCTCATTGTGGACCTGAAGCATTAGGCTCCACCATCTTCCTATTGCTACCTGAAGGAGGTTGGCAGCAAAGATCACCATGAAGTCTGTTGTTGTCCCTACTAGCCTAATGACTCTCACCACAGCCTCCATCCAATCCTCAGTCGCCAGTGGGTCTGTCTCTCCCCGGAACCAGGGTGTAATTTGGCGCTGGAACTCATGAAACGCACTCAAGCGGTGTGCATAATCTGCTACCGGGGCTGGTGGCATCGGTGGCCCAATGAGATGTAGTACCACTGGTGCCTCTACAGGTGCCTCAACTAGAAGAGGGGCTTGTAATGTGGCCTCGTCGCTTGGTGGGATGTCAGTACATACATCTCTCGGGGTTATAGCTGGTCGTTTGCGGGGAGTCATCTTGGAATAAATAGATGTGACATGGTCAAAAGACTATCCCTGGTGATCTGACCTGGTTGATCTGACTTTAAATAAAACTTTTTAAAACACACACACAATAAGTGTGTTCGTGCACTAAGTCAGAAATCAGAAGTCAGGGTCCTGGTGTATGGATACGTCGGCCGCCCGCACCAACACTGGACTCCCTAAACTAAAAACCACAGTTAGTACCCTTAACACTATTTCTTCACAATAAAGAAAAATTTCAGAGTCATAAGTTCTACAGTAGAACCAACATCCTCCGATATCAATTTGTCACGACCCGTCCCCAGGGCCCGTATCATGGCTACCCCAAGCCTGCCTTCCAAGGGATAGGGGCTAGAAACTAGCACAAAAGGCGTATTTCCCTAAAACTGGGAAGGCATTGCCTTTATAAAATGTGAACAAGCAACCAGAGTACAAGCATGAGGAAACACTAAGAAAAACTGTATATAGAAGAAGTGCTGGAAAGTAAAAAGGGCCAGAATACAAGCTCAACTATAAAGTACAAATACAACTGAAATCAAGTACAACTAAAAAAGGACAAATAGATGGAAGGTGAAAGCAACTCCTTGATCGTCCTCTGGGTTTCCGACCTGAAGGGTAGGTACATATGGCCTCCTCAGCACTCCACGTTCGTCAGACTCCACCTTGTACCTATATGTCGTAAGGTCCTCCTCTTGGTACCATCCAGTCCTGGCGCTCTCGGCCTCCGTCAGCTCTGTCTGTCGTCTGCATCTAACACAACGAGGTGCAGGCCTAGCACGTGCATGGGTGAGTATAATGATACTAAGTAGGGACCCCAAGACCCTCAAGGTCTCACTAAATCCAAAAAGGATATACCACAAGCTATGATTTCCACAAATAACCATTACTTAGGTACATGCCCATACATATACCTAAGTTATCGAGTAACCTATCTCAATCATGAGGAAAACACAAAGGTCACTGACTCAGCACAAACCAAGATTTTCATTATCGAAGCCACGGCTGCTGGAGAACTCCACCTCTGTAGAGTACAGTGGCCCTGTTGCGACTCAAGGAGCTACTCACTAACCCTAGACTGCTGAGGTACTCCTCTTGTCGAGTACCGTGGGATAGCTATGTCTCACAGAGATGCTACCACCTGGGGTCTGCCACCTCACACAGTAGCGCTCCCCCTAATAGCCTACAGAGATACTCCTCTTGTTGAGTATCGTGGGTCTGCCGCCTCAAACAGTGGTGATCCTCCACCATGGGTCTGCCTCCTCACATAGTAGTGCTCCCCACTGGGCTAGTCGAGTCACTACAAATCGAATCGGTCACGCAGTTATCAGGTCTCAGCCAGCTACTAGGTCTTCATACTCAGCTCACTCATCTTCGGGAGGGTCCGCTCCACGAGCTACAAGACGATATTACATGTGTCACTAACTCCCACGAAGAACTATCTCAAAGGTCTGCCACGTCATAAGGGTCTCAAAGCAACAGATGGTGCATCAATCGGATGCCTGGTCTGTTAGATATTATCATTTTAGTCCCGGGGGCCCGGTTGGATTCGTGTATGAACCAACCTGAACGTGACTCAACTATACCCCAAACTCCAGTGGGGTATACTCAAAGAGGCAGTTATGTTCCATGAATACCGGCGCCTCTGATGGTTCGTCAAATGGACCTCCGGTGCCAACGATATGGCCCAAGAAAGTAAAAGAAAAGGTATGGATCCAGGTCCGGTCCGAACCAGTCAGACCGACTTTTCCAAACCCGGTCTTGGTCAACATGGTCTGGCTCGACCCAGGAATTCTGGATCTTTACACCCCCAAATGATAAACGGTTAAATGACTAAATGATATGACTCATATGAATAAGGTGCACCTTCCTTTTCGGGAGCCTGTTTGATTAGAATTCCACAGTTAAGCATGTCTCGCATGTAGTAGTGATCAGGATGGATGACCTTCTGGGAAGTTTCTCAGGATATGTGTGAGTGAGGAAAAAAGAACACTAGAAAGGTCATGTGTTGGCCTGTGGGTACAATCATTAGCTAAATGACCCGTTCGGGCATGTTGGTGGACCCTGGGGTGGGCCCCAAATATCTGAAGGGGCAACTGGTGGTACCTGGTGGCATGTGTTGGCTTGTGGGGACAATCATTAGTTATATGACCATTTCGGGCATGCTTGTGGACCCTAGGGTGGGCCCCGCATGTCTGTAGGGGCAACTGGTGGTACCAGGTGGGCCAGGTCTCGACGGACTTGTTAAGGCGGGGTGTCTGTGCTGTCACCGGGGGCACGGTTGTCACATTTGGTATCAGAGGAGGAACCCAGCCTTATGTGTGGTGCACTGCCTGTGTTGTGATGTAGGGCCCACAACAAGAACGTTGTGCTCTAAAGGGGGTGATTGTAACACCCCCAAATGATAAAGGGATAAACGACTAAATGATATCTGGGTTGATTTGTAGGGCCCACAACAAGAACGTTGTGCTCTAAAGGGGGTGCTTGTAACACCCCCAAATGATAAAGGGTTAAATGACTAAATGATATGACCCGTTCGGGCATGTTGATGGACCCTGGGGTGGGCCCCACATGTCTGAAGGGGCAACTGGTGGTACCTGGTGGCATGTGTTGGCCTGTGGGGACAATCATTAGTTAGATGACTCGTTCGGGCATGTTTGTGGACCCTAGGGTGGGCCCCACATGTCTGCAGGGGCAACTGGTGGTACCTGGTGGGCCAGGTCTCGACAGCCTTATTAAGGCGGGGTGTTTGTGCTATCATAGGGGGCCCGGTTGTCGCATTTGGTATAAGAGGAAGAACCCAGCCTTATGTGTGGTGCATAGCTTGGGTTGTGATGTAGGGCCCACAACAAGAACGTTGTGCTCTAAAGGGGGTGATTGTAACACCCCCAAATAATAATGGGATAAACGACTAAATGATATCTGGGTTGAGATGTAGGGCCCACAACGAGAAAGTTGTGATCTAAAGGGGGTGATTGTAACACCCCCAAATTATAAAGTGTTAAATGACTAAATGATATGACTCATGTCAACATGGTGCACCTTCCTTTTCGGGAGTATGTCTGATTAAAACTCCACAGTTAAGCATGCTTGGCCTGGAATAGTGATTAGGATCGGTGACTATCTGGGAAGTTTCCCTAGGTGTGTGTGAGTGAGGACAAAAGTACACTGGAAAGGACATGTGTTGGCATGTGGGGACAATCATTAGTCAGATGACCCGTTCAGGCATATTAGTGGACCCTGGGGTGGGCCCCACGTGTCTGCGGAGGCAACCGGTGGTACCTAGTGGTCTAAGACCCAACGGTCTTATTATGGCGGGGTGTCTGTGCTGTCACCGGGATGTCTGTGCTGTCACAGGGGGCCCGTTTGTCACATTTGGTATCAGAGGAGGAACCCAGCCTTAGGTGTGGTGCACTGCCTGGGTTGTGATGTAGGGCCCACAACGAGAACGTTGTGCTCTAAAGGGGGTGATTGTAACACCCCCAAATGATAAAGGGTTAAACGACTAAATGATATCTGGGTTGATATTTAGGGCCCACAACGAGAACGTTGTGCTTTAAAGTGGTGATTGTAACACCCCCAAATGATAAAGGGTTAAATGACAAAATGATATGACTCAAGTCAACATGGTGCACCTTCATTTTCGGGAGTCTATCTGATTAAAACTCCACAGTTAAGCAGGCTTTGCCTAGAATAGTGATCAGGATGGGTGACCTTCTGGGAGGTTTCCCAGGGTGTGTGTGAGTGAGGACAAAAAAACACTAGAAAGGACAAGTGTTAGCCTGTGGGGACAATCATAAGTCAGATGGTCCATTCGGGCATGTTGGTGGACCTTGGGGTGGGCACCTAGGACCCGACGGTCTTGTTAAGGCGGGGTGTCTGTGCTGTCACTGGGGGCCCGGTTGTCACAAATTCGTAATGAATAATTACTCAACTTTCAGTAGAGTCATTTTATGAGTCAAAAAATGTTTTCTTCAAAAATAATTTTTATTTCATTTTTTGTTTGATTATTATATCTAACATCAACCAATTTTATAGATTTTATTTCAAAAAATGGAGAAATATTTTAAATTAAGAATAAAAATCTATATTATAGTGACTTTTTTGCAATGAGCCTTAGCCCAGTTTGTAAGGACTCTTTAAGTGCATCCAAGCGACCAGTGATCAAATCCAGGTGGAGGTATAATTTTTGGGGTACTGTAGCAGTACTGTAGTGAAACTGTGCAGTACTGTAGCAGGTACTATAGCGGGAACTGTAGCAGTCACTGTTTGGTACTGTAACAGACGGGAATATGCCTTCGTTTGGGCCTTCAGGCCACTGAATTGGTCCCTGAGTCCATTAAGGCCTTCGGGCCACCCAGGCCTTCGGGTCAGTAAGGCCTTTTGGCCACCTCAAGGCCTTCAGGGCCACATTTAAGTGCAGATGAAAACCATACAACCTATAAGGAATAAACTCTACAAGGAGGATGAGCAAGGAGCTTTCACCACAGCAGAAGCTAAACGAATTGCAAGAATGAGAGGGTATGAGACCTGCCATCGGGACAAGCCCGTGCATGCACGGGATTGCCTAGCCGAATAGCCATGCAAAGGTGGAGAGCTGATTTCACAATGAAGATGCTGGGGAAGAGAAGTTCCAAGTAGTTAGTCTGGGTTGCATGTAATGTTTGAAGCCTACGGGCAATGAATTCCTCTAAGGCCAATGGGCCATGTAATAATCAAGCCTACATGCATTGTAAGGGTTCTACATCACCCCTTGAAAGGTGTATTATCAAAATCAATAAAAAATGAAGGCCTTCGGGCCATTGTAGGATTATATTATAGTGACTTTTTGATATTTTTCTAAAATAGTTGCTTTTTGGGTGAGTAATGAAAAATGTTGATTTTTGTTTAACGGACATTTATTGTCATTAAAATAAGTAATTTAAAAGTTCTATTATATTTTAAATTTTATAAAATATTAAAATAGGTCTAATTAAATTTTATTTAATCTAATTAATTATATAATAATTATCATTATAATTTATTTTAGTATAAGTTCATTTTTTATCTTGAAATGCTTTTTTTATAAAAACTATTTTTCTGTGTGAAATTTGTTTTATCTTAATTTATTAATTAAATAAATAACTACTGATTAATGCTTTAAATGAAATATATAGATTATATATTGTATAAAATTATTTTACATACATTTTTTGTTTTTTACTAGGAATGCAATAAGAATAAATATAGTTTTCTGGTTAAAACAGATTTTTCTAAAAATAGTTTATGTTGAGTTTTATGTGTTTATTTTAAAATAGATTTTATCCACTTATATAAATTTAATTACAAGAAATGGTTTACATATTTTTGATTAGGATTAAATAAATTGGTAAATATGTCTCTTTTATTTTTGGTCATTATGAATAGTAACAATAGTAAATATTTGTCTCCTTAGTAGAAATAAAAGGGTAAAATATGGTTAAAACACTGGAATAATGCTTTATATTTATATAAAACTTTAATTTACCATATTTTCTTTGTTTATTTTGTACATAATCATCCATGGTTCAAAAATATGGAAACATGGTTCAATTTTTCTTTGATTATAAAATTTATATTATTTTAAAAAAATGATAAATAAAAATTATCACTCTCTTGACTTTAATATATCTAATATTTTTTCACAAGGATAAAAATATGTTAAGTTATGTTTTTAATTTTTACTTGAAATTTGAATTAATTTTATTTACCATTTAAGTTTAGTTTTTCTTTTTCATGATTGAACAATTACCTTAAATCCATATACAATACTAACATGATATTTGTTCAAGTAATAGAAAAATAAAATAAATGATTTTATAAATATTAAAATTAATAAAAATTTCATGAATTATTATATTACATTAATTTTTACATAAATATAACAAAATAGCGATTCTTAAAAAGTTTTTATTCTAATTCCATTTCAATCATATTGTCTTTACTATCAATGTTTTTGAATAGTCCTGAAAATGAATTTAATAGTACTTATGTTAAAAAATATATTTTTTTTAAATGAATTAAAATTAATAAAAATATTATATTATTCTAATTGTATGGTATGTAGGCTATAATATAAATAAATTTTTACTTTTTTCCACTAATCCTTTTATATTAACATTATTCATGCTTAATGGGTAAAAAATATTGATATTGTGGAAATTGACAAAATGGTTAAGAGGGGGATAAACTAAAAGACAAGGGTTAAGAAATCACCTATAATTTTATAAATGTTATTTTATTAGAGGATTTAAAATTATCCTTATAATATATTATAAATATATCAGTTTTTATCTAATTTAACCTGAAATTTAATTTATATTAAGTTAGTACTTTCAATAGTTCTAAGGGTGCACATCCCTACACATATAAAAGGGAACCACATCTCCTTCCTTATTCAAAAATTTTGATCCATCTATCTCATAAAATAACTACCATAATAACTTCTAATATTCCTTACCCATGTATTAGATATTTGTTTCTTTCCGAAATGACATCCTTTTAAGACTTAAGGTGTAAGCTAAAATAGGTTTCTCAACAAATAGGTATATTTGTTAACTGAGTACTTATAATTTTATTCATTCTTATTCCTCCTCTAAATGTATGGAATACAATATAAAATAATTAATTAATTATAATAAATATATATAATTATTATTATGATTATTTAATAAGCATTACCCACCTTCTTTCCCACCTATGGGAAGAGAAAACATCGCTCGTGTATACATGGGAACTACATCCTCCGTAAAGTGATGTGTTTCATTTTTCATAGTTGTTCCGTATTAACATTTGTAATGATATATTTACTAATAAATATGATATTTATGAATTTATTATATTTATTCCAATATGAAATATTATTTAATTTTCTTTTATTCCATACCTCAACAAGTGAAACATCACTCGTGCATTTGTACGGACTACAATAAAGTAATGTAATTCATTTTTCATCATTTTTATATATGAATAGATATATAATTGTATTTAATGATTAAATATGATAATAATTACATGATTATAATTGTTCATATTATTTAACCGTGATAAATGTACAAGGATTGAGACTATAGAACCAAAACATTCATGAAAAATGAATCAGTTATCACCCAGAACAATGATTTAAATAGATAATTATTAATAAACCGGTGATAAAATGTTTAAGTAAAAAATATATGGTATGAAACATATTAGTATGGTTTTATAATATATATATTCAGTATTTTATAACATGTATAAACAAAGTTAATGTTTAATGTAAGGGTTTCTTATCTCATTTTAATTTATGTGAGACATATTCATTTTTCACAACTTATTTCATTTATATCGGGTATAAAATTACATTTAATTTTTTTTATGATAATTTTCAAGAAACATATAGTGATTTTATAAATCCAAATAAGGGTATCTATTTATTGAGTTTTTGATTCATATATTAACAAATTTGTATGTGCTTATCATCTTAAATTATTTTATTTAGAACATATGATATGTTATGAAAGTATCATCTTTTATGAGGTGTAACTACTACCCTATTGATATGTAATTTCATGAATATATTTATATATTTCGTATTTAATTTTTAATTTTAATTTATTTATTTAAAGGGTTCATAATTCAAAAGTCTCCAATGTAGTAATGGGTTTATGATTCAATCTTATTTTAATCAGGATTGTTTATGTTTGAATTTCCATTGATGTTATTTTATCATCCTTATCTGTTAAAACCATTTTATTTTATTATCCTATAGTTATTTATAAAATATTTACATTTTATTACCATTTTACAATATTTATTACACAAAATTATTCCAAAAAAATTAATAAAATTAGGATCTATTTCTACCCATTCGGTCAGAAAACATTTTTTTCTATATCTATATTAAAACGTTTTCAATAATTATTGGACTATTGTAAAATTATTTTAAAGTTACTTTTTACCATTTTTTACTATTTACATAATTTTTTAATAAAATATTATCATCATTTTCTTCATGAGGTACTTTTTACCAAAGGTTTGAGCATAATATTTATATTAAAAACTACAACATGGATGGAATTTCCCACAATCATTACCAATAAATGATTATAAGATTACTTTACTTTTTTACATGTATATTTTCAATTGAAAATTTTCAATAATATTTTGAAAATTTTTATATATTTTTTTTGAAATGATAATTTTATTTTTCTCAATAAATTATCTAGTGATCTTTAAATGCATTTCTATATATAATAACATTCATTAATGTTACATATTATTTATTAGGTATATGATATAATGATATCACCCTTATTATTTTTATATATTATTTATGATTATGATTATGAGATGTTTATGAAACTCATTCATTTACCACGGGTTATGATATGATTAAATGATTAAATGTTTAGGAAAACAATTTCATTCCATGAGTTACTATATAATATAATAATTACTATTTTATGATATTGTGTTACCCATATGTATAGTTTTCATTATTTTATGGGTGGGTCTGTTAAATACCTCTATTTTATTGGGTAAATACTAACATATCATGAGATAATTAAGGGAAATGTGTTGATTTACTCAATACAAAATCGGAATCAATTAGGTATGCATGATCCACTATGATATGGGAAATAGGTGGTGATTATTAATCTGCTATGATATGGGAAATAGGTGGTGATGCCTGATCTTCTATGATATGAAAAACTAGTGTTGAGTTTTGATCATCTATGATATGATATCCTCAGTAGTTAATATTGAAATATGATATGGTTTCTATGCATATGATTATTCTACACTCTTATGACATGTTTTTTTTATGTATATTATTTTAACTTACGGTTCATGATTGATTTATTATGATTCCTCTCTCTTATGATTCATATATTTTGAAATCATAAATTTTTATCTCATGACAAATTTTTATGATATATGAAATATTTGGTATAAAATTTGTATGTTATATCATAATTTTTTACCATTATTCTTATCTTATGAATGAAGATTATTATCTATTGATATCTACCTTATTTACCCTTACTAAGAATCTCAACTCACCATTAATTATTTTTCCCTTCCCTAGGTTATGAAGAAAGGTTTTAAGTAGGGTTTGTCAAAGAAGGGTATAATGTAAGAAGATATTTAAGTGATATGTTGAAGATATTTTTAGAAATAATATTATTATGTATCTTGTTTCCAAAGACACTAAACCATTATGGTTCTGTAATGGATCATAATGATATTAAATGAATATTCATATAATAATATTTATCATCTATGTATGTAAATAATGGGGCACTGTAGTTGGAATTAGAGTAGGGTTTATTTAATCTTTAGATATTTATATTATAAATATTTAGTGAAATGCATGGGGATAAGATTGTATGTGGGGTAATATCCAAATGTTTTAATAAGATGTAGGTTATGTGGTTTTCCAAACAATACATATCTTTCTTAATACTACATGTGGAAATTGTTTTGGAACATATGCATCAAAGGGTAATAACCCTAAAAACAGTTATTCATGTATATGTTGTCCATCATTATGTTTCATCGTGAATGGGACCTTACTAAGCTCCTATTTGGACACACCAAGGGGATATTTTTGGGTTAATTCACATTCTCTTTATAAACCATTAAGAAAGATTTCAGTTGATAATAATCAAGGATAAACTATGCTAAACCCAAGGTGTTATAGGTTGAAAATAATTTTCCATTATTTAGGAATCCTACGAATAATTTTTCATGAATATATTATTTATCACTATGATTATTTTTTCTCACACTATGCTTTTTAGATTTATTTAATGGTCAGAACTCAGTGGAATAAAGTTGACAATTAATGTGATGGACAATGAAATGGTTTTCCTACTGAACTAAAAAATGAGTGGAGAACTAGAAGGAAAAACCTAGAGATTATGCATAATAATATATCATTATATATTATTAATAAAAAACACAGGTTTGTTTCCAAACACATTAAATAAGAGGAAAATGAAATTTTAAGGAAGATGAGGTGGAAAAGACAAAGGAAGAAAGAAATTTTAATTTCTTTCATGTCAAGAATGTTTAAAGAAGCACTAAAAAGAATATTTAAAAATATGGTGAAGATTTTGTATTAGTGAAAATGAAGGTCATAGTGAAAATAATTTCCAAGGAATTTGATGAATTATATGTGGAGAACTATGTAATTATCTGATTTAATGCCATATTCCAATGGATAACTACTTGACCAAGGAAGGGATTATATTATTCTTATTGTTTAATTAGGGTGATAAAAGTGTTTTTGTATTTAGATTAAATAATTATTTGATAAAAGTGTTTTATCAATGATATTTTGGTTATAAAAATCATGAAATATATAATGATTATTCTGCATAATATTTTCATCAGAGATTTTCAAAATATGTTTAATGGTTTCGGAAACTTAGAAAAGTGATTTTAAGGTAAGGTGATATATTATATAAAACACATTATTGAGGGAAATTTAACTCTTAATATATTTTTGATGTTGAGATAATAATTTGTAGTTGTGGAAATGAGATGATTGATATTGATAAAGTATTTTTTATAATATTTTTACTTTAGTATTGATAAATTGTGATGAGAATTTTGTTTATATTATCTTTAATTAATTTTACTGTATTTTTTCTTGAAGGAATATTTTATATGATTTTGTTTGAGTAATAATGATATATGTTAATATTGGAAGAATTATATATTTTAATTGAGGTTTGATAGTGATTTTAGTAATTTTTGGAAAGGATTAGCATGTTTTAAGAGAATATATAATCATGGTATTCATGAGTTTAGTGTGTTACACTATGAGTTACATTTTTTTGGGGGATTGAAGTTATATTGATGTTTAAAAATTTACTAACCTTATTTTAATTTTGTGGGTTTTGAATTGCTTAGACACGTTTTAAAGGTATCTTAAGGTTGAATATTTATAGAATATATTAAGTTCAATTGTGGGTGTTATTTTTTATGTTTTAGATATTAATATATTATATTATTCCATATTGGATATGTTGAGATAATCACATTGAATTTGGAAAATATATATAGATAAATGGAATTAATTTTCATTAATTCATTTATCTTATGATACATTAAAATTTAATTTTAGTGCTTTTAGCATGAAAATTTCATCTTTAATATTTAACTCAAGGAGTAAGAGTTTTAGTGGAAGTTGATCGAAGCACGACAGAATGATGAAATTTTTATTAATAAATGTAAAGAAATCAAGTAATTATATTGTATCATGTTCTATATATTGATAGTAAAAGAGGTTTTGAAATTTAAATAATTATATTATAATAAAAATGTAATTATTTTGCCATAATTTATAATAAATTGATGGTCTTTTAACCCCTAAGGGATTTTTGGTTTTTTGGTCATTGTCTTTTTCATAATCTTGTTATTTATCACTATATAACAGTTCATGGGTATTATTTGTATCATAATTGAATAAATTTTAACTTCCCATTAATTTTTTTACATATCTAGGGACCTGATTGTGTGTTATTCTAGGTAACCTTTATGTTTCCAACTTCCCTTATTTTAAAGGATATTTTATTATCCCTTTGTATAATGTGGGTTTCAACATGAGAATTTTCAAATATTGAATATTTGACTAATGAAATAAAATTAAGTGGATAAAATTTATTTAAGGGGTTAAAATATAATACCCTGGGATATTATAATATATTTTATCATTAAATAAATTAAAAGTTTTTGATAACATTCTTAACATCCAACACTGAGTTTAAATGAACTGTGAATACTGTTGAATTGTGATTATTTTAAAGTGGTTGTTATAAAGAAGATGTTTAATTTTAGTTATGATTAAAAATAACCACATTACATGAAACAAGTATAAAATCTATATATAATGAAAATTTATTTATTAATTCAAAATAAAAAAATTACTTAATTTTCAGTAAAGTCATTGTATGTTTCTAAAATATGTTTTCTTAAAACAAATTATTGCATTTTGTGCATGAATATTATAATTTATTTATACACCTTTTAAAAATTTATTTTGAAAAATTTATATCCTTTTTTTATTCATAATATCAAATTTTTCTTTGAGTTAAATTTTGGTATTTTTCTAAAATAGTTGATCTTTTGATGAATAATGAAAAATACGTATTTTTGTAAAACTGTCATTTCATTTCATTAAATCATGAAATTTGAACATCTCGTTATGTTTTTAATTACATATTAAATTAACATAGGACTAATTTAATTTTATATAATATAATTATTTACATGTTAATAATCATTATTCTTTATTTACTTATAAGATTTTTTTGGGCTTAAAAAACTATTTTAAAAAACTATTTTTATGTGTGAAATGTGTTTTTATCTTAATTAATTAAATAAATAACTATTTAATAATTATTTTAAATAAATTAATATATTATATAATCAATAAAATTATTGTACAATTGTTTTATATTTATTACTAGGCATTAAATAAGAAAAAATCATGTTTTATGCTTCAAAATGCATTTTTTATAATAATGATTTTTGCAGTGTTTTACTTGCTTAATTTAAAATAGATTTATAAAAAATATAGAAATTAAATAAGAAATTTTTATTACTTATTTGGAATCAAGATTTTCATATTTTTTATATAGGTCATTTTAATTTTTTCATTATGAATAGTACCCTTGGTAAATATTTATCACCACAGTAAGGGTAAAACGAGTAAAATATGGTTAAACATTTGGAATGAGGCTTTAAAATTTTAATAACAGTTTACTTTATCTTATTATATGAGTTTATTTCATCCATTATCATCAAATTTTTTAAATTAAGGATACTCGGGGCTATTTTTCTTTAATTATGACCATTATATTATTTTAAGAAAAGTATAAAAAAAAATCTCGTTATCTTTACTTTAATATCTCTATTATTTTTTCATAATTATAAATAGAGTTTAATTGTGGTTATAATAGTTTATTTGAAATATTTATTAATTTTTATTCATTATAATTTTTTTTAATTTTTAGTGATTTAATAATTACCTTAAATGAATATATAATTATGAAAAAATGTCTGTTCAAGTAATAGAAAAATATAAAAAATTAAAAATATAAAAAGAAATAAAATTTTGACTAATTATTGGGTTTCTAGAATTGTTTAGATAAATATAACATAATATTGATATTTTAAAAGTGTTTATTTGAATTCAATTTCAATAAGTTTATCATTAAATTCATACTTTGTTAATAGTCTTGAAAATGACATTAATGGTATCTTATGTTAAATAACATATTATAAAATGAATTAAAATTAATAAAAAATTCACCATCCAAGTTAATTGTATATGGTTTATCATATCAGTCAATTTCCAATTATGACTCATGTTTCCTTATATATTAACATTTTTAACCCTTAGATAGTAAAAAACATTGATATCACATTAATTGTCAATCGGGTTAACAGGGGTTAAAACTAAGAGATAAGGGTTAAAACATCACTTAAACATTTCTAAATATTATTTTAAAATTTTAGTTTGACTTATTATCATAGAATATTTTAAATATATCAATTTTAAGATACTTTAACCTGAATGTAAATTTACATTATTTTAATATTTTAAGTAATTCCATGGGCGTCACTCCCTTCACTTATAAAAGAGAACCTCATCTTCTTAATTATTCAAAAATTTTGAACCTACTACCCAATTTATAAAGATATATTTACTAAATAAAAATGATATTTATGATATTTTATAGTTCAATAAATTTTATTTATCATTTAATTTTCTATTATTTCCTCTAACGAAAGGTGGGAACATCATTCGCACGTACATAAAACTACTACGAAGTGATATAAATAATTTTTTTCATCACCATATTATATGATTAATTATAAAAGTATATATAACTATTAAATATCATACTTATGACATTATTATCACTTTGGATATTATGGATCCATGATCAATGTACGAGTATAGGGACTATTGAATTAGAACATGTATGAAAAAGTTATCACATGGATCAGTGATTTTAAAAACTAATGGTTAATAAAATGGTGAAAAGATGTTATAATTAGATCATATATAGAATTATATATGTGATTATGGTTATTTAATATATTTATTATATATTATTTTCAAACACATGTGAATCAAGAAAATTCTTGAGGTAATAGTTTCTCATCTTATTTTAATTTCTGTGAGACACATGTCGCATTCACCACTTGTTTATTTTATGTGGTGTATATACTACCCATGAATTTATATTATGATTATTTTCATGAAAATTAGAATTATTTTTCAAATCAATATAATTTTATCATTTTCATGAGGATTTGATTCAAATATTACCAAATTTTTATGGGTTTAATATCTCAAATTATATTATTTGGGACATATGTTATCTTATGAACCTATGTTATTTTATGTGATTTATATAGTTTAATTTTTATATACTATAACATGATTGTATTTATTTCATGTTTTTTAAATTTTCATTTGAAATTTATTCTTTCATGGGGTTCACGATTCCAAATTTACCAAAGCAGTATGGGATTAATGTTCCAATCCCATTTTAATTAGGATTTTTATGAAAAAATTTGCATTGAGGTAATTATAAAACAAATATCTAATAAACCCCTATAATTTGTTTCAAAATTAAATGGATATTTTCCTCAATAAATATTCTAGTGATCTTTTAAATAAATTTCCATCTAGGATAAAATAATTTGATTTTACATATACTTTACTTGGGATATGATCCCATGATATCATAATTATTCTTTATTTGTATTATTTATGATTATGGGTGTGTTATTTTTAAAAAACTCATTCATTTAACATGGGTCATGATATGATGAAATAATGAAATTTTAAATAATTAAATTATAAAATTTTTATGAAACTCATTTCTTTACATGGTTTAAGCTATGATGAAATGAGGAATGTATTCTAATTTTATGGCATGAATATGTATGGTTTTAATTACTTGATGGGTGGGTTCATTAAATCTCTCTAATATATTGGGTAAAGAATAATATATCACGAGGTAATTATGGGAAACCATTTGATTTTCTAGATCTACTTTGGGAAATAGTTTAGGATTCTTAAACCACTATGTTATGGGAAATAAGTTTGATACAAAATATGTTCTGATATAGGATATAGGAGGTGAATTTGATTCTCCAGGATATAGGAAACAGTTTTTGATGCCTGGTCTATTATTATATAATGGTATTGGTAGTTAACTTTGAGATATGATATAGTTTATATGCCTATGATGATTCCAGGCTCTTATGAAATATTTTTTATTATTATAATTTGATCTTTTAGTCCATCATTCATTTATAATGATTCCTCGCTCTTATGATTCATTTATTTTGAAATAATAATTTTTTATTCCCTGAATCCAGTTAATTATCTATGAAAGATTGGTTATGAAATTTAATATTTATGATCATGATCCCATACCCTTATGCTTATCTTATACTTATATAGGATCAATGATTAATATCTCTCATGTTTATCCTTATTGGGAATCTAAGCTCACCCTTTCTTACATTTCCTTTCCCTGGGTTATGAACAATGGTTTTAAGTATGGTATATAAATAAAGGGTATAATGTGAGAAGAACTAATGAGAGATATTTAATATATTTCCTGAAATAATATGATTATGTGTCTATTATCCAAATACACAAAAATATTATGATTATATAATGTATCAGAATGACATAAAATGGATATTTATCTAATAATATATAATATACATGCATGTAAATCATGGGTTATTAGACTTACCAATGATAAATAGGAACAATGATTTATATACACTATTAATTCCACTGAATATTTGACTAAGTCCCCTCAACATCATATCATCCATAATTATGCCATAGTTTTGGGTGAAAACCTACTGATTACAATGTATCCAATGGTGTTTTGCTATGGTAACATTAAAAATATGAATGTATAAATTCTAGAACCTCTATGAAACTCACAATTTACCTAAAACATCTCTAGACTCTTGGGAAACCTAGGTTTATTATTTTAAGGTATTCTTACCCCACTTCATTAGTTGTAAAACACAGCCTTGTGATATTTATTTTTGATAATACATGCTGAGTTCCCTCTTCCAACTTCTTTCTGTATCCTTCATTTTTTATTTTAATGAAGTTTTGGACAAGCGATATGGTTGGATCATGTGTTTTGGGTTATTTTATTGATAATGGTGGATTTTTTTCAGGATATAATGCTTTCCTAGCGTGGTTATATTCTTTTTTTCATCCCTTCTTCACCTTCTCTTGTGTGAATTTTAAAAAATATTCCATTGAGGTAGAGGATATAAGTTCTCACTTTATTTTCTGCATCTATGAAATTATCGTCATTTTTTTCCTTTGGGTGGATACTACAGATTAACATAAAAAATAAAATCAAATAGATCTAATTAATTAAATAATAAAGGTATTATTTTTCATTTTTTACCAGCATTATATTATTAAAATTTTTGTTCCTACCTTAAACATGAATGAACTATTTTGATGTGTATATTCTAGCTGGTATGAATTGATAACCTATGGCATGATTGATTTCTTGAACTCACTATTCATAAAAGGTTATGAACTTATATTTTCCTATGAATTTTTTGTCTGTAAATTTGGAAATTTTATGATGATGAACGAGTAAGAGGTGATGAAATGTTATGAATTTCCCTCTTTAAATTTGAATTTTTTATTTATATGTTGGAATAAATATACTATTATGTGTGAAGATTTGTTTTAAATTATCTCTATGTTTGTGTGGATATTATGGAGTTGTGAAATGATTTTGGTGACCATTCGGACATGGAATATGTTGGGAAATGCGGTTTCTGTTAGTATGGAAAGGGTTATATTAAAGGATGGTCAATGGAAGTTGTTTGATTTTATTGTGAGATAGTCAGGATGTTGTGTTGTAGCCTTTTTGTAATTTCATAGTAACTATGTGATGTAATTAATAATAGTGAATTGGAAATGTAATTTGAAGGAATTGAATAAGTAATGGTTGTAAATTTGATATTTGTTATGTGATTAATGAATTAAACATTGATAAATAAATTATTAAAAGGTTGGGTGATGTCTAGAGTGGTTTTTCATTAAATATGGGATTAGATGGATTATTAAATGAATCATTTTTGATAAAATATTGAATCTATAAATTGGTTAAATCTATGAATAAAGGGTTAACACTAGATTGCGCATTATTTGTATGAATAGAGAGGTGCATTTAGTTGTGGTAGCATTTGGTCATTGATGTTATGATGTGATGTGGTGGTGATGTGGTATTGTCATTTGTAGTTTCATATGGACCCTTAGACCAGGTGTGTGGGATACTATATATATCCTTGTATTTTAATATTACTTCAATATGAACCCCTCCAGATTTGGGTAATATGTAGTGATACACAAATATTTTATGGGGTGTTTCCCCTGATATTCGGGTTAGTGAGGAAATGGTTTATGAATACCTAATCTTCCTTACTCATCTTTTAGTCATGTTAAATTATGGTGGTTCCAAATTAGTGGTGAGTATCATGAAATGAAGGCACAATTAATGTTGATTCCTGGTGAAGAGAGGATGTGACTTGTGGTGGGGGTCATATGTGGTAGGAAGAGGGAATGAGGTTGATGTATTTCATGCTCATGATACTCTACTACCCTTTATATGATGATTTTATTTTATATGTGATGGTATGAATGATTATATGGTTGTGGAATGTTATTTATAGATATTTAATTTTTCCACCATGAGATGTTAGACCCTATGGAAGTTTGGGATCGGTAGGGTTGCGACCTGACCCACATCAAACTCAAATTAACTTTTCATCCTAGGTATATATAAGGGATAGAAGCACAAGACATTTTTCATTGGGGTCTGATATAGGTAACTAATTGAGGAAGTGTCTGTAAGGTTCTATATTTTATATTATTCTTATATTATATAACTACACTAGATTCTTTATTTTGTGAGGTAGCCTTGGTGATGTTGGGATTTCTAGTTGACTGATTTGGGTGCATGTTAATTCTATTATTGATTCACTAGTACATTAGTATTCTCTTTTAACATTTTTAAAATAAACCTTGGGTATGATCATACTGAGTATATAGGTTATAATCAACCCATATAAATATATAAATTTTTTTAGGTTTCTTTGGAGGTTTCAAAGATTGATTTGGGCATTATTATATTGAAGGTTGGATCTGTTATGGGGTCATTTCCTTTGATTTTCTTTTGCTATTTAATTCTAGATACTTTTATTTGTATATATTATCATGCATCTTGGGATTATAGTTATTTTATATTTATTACATGGTGATTAATTTTTTCTTTTATATTATGTTCTTGGTATTAATGTTGGTAATGTGTCTTATAGTGTATTTTATACACTCAATGCTAGTTTCCAACTCTGGGAATATTGGAGGAAAGATTTTGGGGTCACCTTCTCTCTTAATGTATATCCCAGGAATCATACCAGCATAAGGGATGCATGGTAGAGTGGTATTAGAGATTTTAGTTAAGAGTTGAGATATATATTGATGTTATGAATTTGTGAGGCTCATATAGGTAGGTAGGGAAACAATGTCAATTGATATTAACTCATCATGTATGAAAGGGACACCAACTAGGGAACTATATTTTATGTCCCATGGTATTAAATATAAGGACACTAATATTTATAAACATTCTATGTGAAGTGATGAATATTGTGGTTAGGGTAACCAGGAGAGGTGCATACAAAATGTTTGTGTTAATGATTGAATGAGGAGATGTTGGGAAATTAAAATATAGTCAGATGAATTGATATTAATAAATTATATGTTATACATCATAGGTTTTATCTTTTATATTTAAATTATGGGACAAGGTTATTATCCACATGAAGTTTATGGAGGATATGTTTAACAGGATGATCTAGTCAACCACCAGAGGATTGATCCGACTGAAAAGGATGTTATATGAAAAAAGACATTTCATTCCCTCTAGTTTTAATGTATGGAAAAGTATGAGGGTAAAATCTCCCATATTTAGATGAATCATTGAATATAATAAACTGATATTTCCTTTAGTTCTTTATTAGTTTTAAATGATTATTGTGTTCTGTTGGTTATCAGTCAAATGCATGGGGTGGCACATCAGTTATTAGACCTAGTATCTTAGAGAGATGGAGGAGTTAATTGTTTCATGAAATGATTTCTATAATGAGTTTCACTGAGAGTTAATATCTTCAAAAAAAGGTGATAAATATATAGAAGATATTATACCTTTATAAAGGTATCCTAACCATCAAAAAGATTATGATTAAGTTCAAGGTCATTTTTCACTTCACTCTTGATCTATTTTTAGATGAAGAGTCTCAATCATGTAATATTAATTAGGAGCTAAAACAAAATATATGATATTTGGTCACTATATTTACGCTTCCTATGTAATTTAAGAAACCTAATAAAGAAGAAGTTTCTGAGAGTATTCATTCTTAGGGAGGATGGCCATAAGAAGTAGATTAGTGGTGTTTCTCAAGATATAGATATTTAGATAGGGGATCTCAAGAATCAAGGTGTTAGAGGTTGTAACCATAATGGAACTTAACCAAGCATTATATTATATTATTTTTATTTATTTTGATAGTTCTTGATCATATATTGGGATCTCCATTGTTTTTAATTAGGCCTACGAGGGTTATGGTCACCATCAGTGTTATTTCCTAGACACTAAAGGATGTTATCATGGCATTGGAAGTCATTCCACTTACTAGTAGAAATACTAGATATCCATGAGTTTTATCATTATAAATGGATTCTAGTGTCTCTTAAGTATCTGATATAGTGGTTTTATGCTTTTTCTAGAGGGGGTGTAGTTGGCATAGGTTATCCTTGTGATGGTCTTCTTCCTCAAAGACCTATAAATAATTGTGGTCATGTAGGTCATCATCAAGTAGGTAGAGAATCTAGACATAGAGAGATTAATTCCATATAGGTGCCAAATATAGAAGACCCAATGGTTGTTGTAGGTATGATTTTTTCATAATCTACATTAGTTTCTACCTTTTTATTCTAAAGAATCTCACTCCATCATGCCACCTTCTTTGGTCTATGTATTATCACTATAGGTGGAGAGACATCTTATACCCCTGGTGTTATCTATTCTTGTTGGAGGGAATTTTATATTGTCTAATGTGTGTTGGGGATGTATACTGGTGATTGGGTATCATAATTCATTGGATACCTTATTATTTTTTCAATTACAGTCATACAATTTCATCCATGGCATGGATTATTTGTTCTTCATATGCAAGGTTGTTGATTAATTTCATAGGAGGTGTATGTTTTTTATGTGAAGGGACAGTGATGGTGTTCATTTTAAAATTGAATTATAAAATATTTTAAAGGAATTTGAATACTCTTTTATCCTAGTTTTCACGGTTAATAGTAAAATCATATATAGTAGAGGATCCCAGAGTTGTCGATGAGTTTCTAGAGGTATTCCCTAATGAGGTTTTGTATATACCTACCTGAAAAAACATTGATATTTGGATGAAGTTATATTTTATTTAATCTCTAATTTATTTGGATCCATAATATATAATCTATTTATTTGAATTGTTTGAGGTTTCGGATCAATGATTTATAGAATAATGGCTTAATTCGACCAAGTTTCTCATCAAGGGATGATCTATTGTTATTCTCCAAGAAGGAAGATGGTAGTGTGAGGTTTTGCATCGACTATGAGAAGTTGAAATAGGGATGGTGAAGAACCATCACCCCCCATTTCAGGGATAGAACCTATATTCAACTATCTTAAGGGATCCATTTGTTTTTTAATGATCAATTAGTGGTCTGGATATCATCAGATGAGTGTAAAGGAGGAGGATATCCTAAAAGTAGCCTCTCAATGTAGGTATAGATACTTAGAGATTTTATTTATGTCACTTGTTGTAAAAAAATCTCCAAAAATATTCATGGGGATAATGAAATCCATTTTTAGTGAGTTCCTTGACCAGTTCATAATCATATTCATCGATGACATCCTCATATACATGAAGTTAACAGATTAGAATACTGAGAACCTTAAAATTTTCTTGTAGTTTATTTGACACAATCAACTATATGGGAAGTTTAGTAAGGAAAATTTTTTGATATAGGAGGTGAACATCCTTGGACACTTGGTATCCCATTATTGTGTAGTTAGAGATCCATCAAAGATTGAGGCAGTAGTTTCTTGGGCAGCACTAAAGTACGTGATAGAGGTTCACAAATTCCTTCATCTTGTAGGATATTATCATATTTTTGTGTCTTCTTTATCTTAGATTTTATCCCCCCCCCCTAATGGAATTAACCAAGAAGTACATATCCCTTACCTAGAATGATAAATTTCATATAATGTTTTACTACTTAAAGGAGAAATTGATAAATTATCTAGTGTTCTGGCTGCCCCAAGAGGTGATCTTAGAGGACTTTTGTGACACATACCATAAGGGATTGAGATGAATATTGATGTATCATTGGGTATTTATCTCTTATTGGTCTTTTTATTTATTTCCTCATGATTGTAACTATTCCACCCATGACCTGGAGTAGGATATAATAGTGTTTTCTCTAAAGTTGTGGTGACATTACCTCAATGATGAGTGCTTTGTGGTCTTCATAGACCAAAAAAGTCCAAGATATGTTTTCACTCAGTTCTATATCAATATATTTTAGTGAAGGTGGGTAGATATTCTTAAGGATTGTTATTTTTAGATCTCATATTCTCCAATAAATGGGAATATTGTGGTTGACATTGTAATAAAAAATTATTTTGGACCCTTTAAATTATAACTTTCTTCAATATCTTGTGTCACAAGAAACAAAAATCTAATACTCCACCCAACTAAAATACCCCAAAAATATTAAAATTACATGAATAACATAATTATTAGTATATAAAATTATAATAATAAATTAAAATAATTATATATTATTATTTGATTAATATTTTAAAAATTATTCTTTTCGAAGAACCACTTTTTTTTGAAAAAACGGTATTATATTTTACATTAATATATTAAATTGATCATATTTAATATTATATTATAATATGTAATATTTATATTTATAAACAAATATAGTAATATTAAATTATTTATAAATTAATATAAAATAAGATTAAAAACACTTGAAGATTAGAAAGGTTATTGTATGATAAAAGAAGTTTTCTTTATATATTATATTTTTATTTAAAATATTATTTATGTATTTTATAATTTCAATTGAAAAAATAATAATTATTCAATTAGGAAGTTTAATATTATCTTAGGATGAATTTTTTGGATTTTAAAAATAATATTGACTTTTAGGTGAATAGTACAGAATACTGTTTTTACGAATAACATGACTTCTATAACATTATTCATTTATAAGTATGAATATTAAATTAATTAAACTCTTTTATAAGACAAAATATTTATTTTATAATAGAAATTATAATTTTAAAAATTTTATTTAAAATATAAATTCATATTTTACATTTTAGAACTTTAGTTATATTTTTTAAAGAAAAACTATTTTTAATACAGTTTTGATTTATTGTTTTAAAATTAATTTTAATCACATTTAGAAACATAATATTATTAATTTTACCTAAAATTTGGAATGATTTTATTTAAATTAAGAAAAATTTATCATATTATTTGTATCTATAAAGTATAAATTACCTAGGTAAAAACTTGTTCCCATTGTGAAAACAAAAATAGTAAAAATGATAAACCATACAAGTAAAGAGCCCAATAGGTTAAAATATGTTTTTAATTTAGTGTTTTATGTTTTCTTAAACCTTATCTCTTTCTTACCCCATTATTTCTCAATTTTATAGTCACTTTCTTAGAGATTGATGTCCCATTATTAAGAAGTTTTTTGTACTTACAAAAAATATCATCCCTTTTCACTTATAAAGGGGGTTCTCCTCTCCTCACATCCCCTCACACTACAGCCCACTTATTTTTCACCACAATATAACCATTAATCACCTACAAAATCTTATACACCTTTAATAGGTTCTTTTCTTCTCAAAGTATCATCCCTTAAAGGATTAACTCCTTTATCAAAGTAGATAATCCAAGTAATTAAGTATAAATTTCTAATTACTCCTTTCTCTTTACTATTTCTTTATGTTCACTTATTAATTATTAAAATGTTAATATAAGTATAATTATTATACTTATATGTTATTATAATTATCATTCAATAATTAACCACTTTTTTCGTTTTATATTAAAAAAATGAATCCATTAACCACATGTTTGGAATACTACCATCTCCACGATGCAAATTTTTAATTTCCATTATTAGCTTACTAGGATGGTTCTAATTGGTAATTGAATATATATATATATATATATAAGTATCATATTTATTTCATATTTTTATATTTTCAAATGATAAACACTATTACTCATTTTCTTGGTTCTATGGAAAATGAAATCATCATCCATGCACACGTGCATACTATCACCTACATGGAATTGTGTCTTCTATAATTCATTATTTCCTTTTATTAATGGTTATAAGAATCTGATTTAAGAATAAAAAATTTATAAAATAATAATGGTTTTTATGTCAAATTAGAGAACTTATTATCATATGACCAATAAATGATCGTTATAAAATTAATAATCCCAAACCATCATACTATGAGGAAATTTATCTCTTTATTCTAAGTAATAACTTTAGAAGAATTATATTATTATTATAAAACTTTTAAATTATGATATATCACACTAAATAATACTAAATAATATCATTATTCTGTTTTTATAATGACATTAAAACTAAACCACCTCATAAGAATCCATTAAGCATGTTGTATTCATGTTTGGTTCGGTTTAACCACCTACTGGAACAATGCTATGAAATTATATCATGGATATGTATGGGAAATTAATTACCAGTATAATATGGTACAAATATGTTATTTATGAATTATTTATTTTCATTAATGGTAATATAAATATTAAACCCATATATTAAAAACACTCTTTGTTAGTTAAGAATTGTTGAAATATACTTGTTGTTGATTGCATCTTCCAGGATAGATAATAAAACAATCATGAAAGAAAGTTTCAGTATCATAAATCATTATAATTAAAACATTATTTTAAGATTAATTATATGTTAATGATTACTTTTTTAATAATAATGACTATTGAGATAACTCATAGAAAACTAGTTCAAAATGAATAAGATTACTTATAACAGATATTGAAAATAGGTAAAAACTAACTATATATGTCTATAGTTTGATTAAGAATGAGTATTATAATTGATTATAGTTATAAATAATGATATTAAGTATATATTTAATAAAATTCATTTAATTATTCACTATTTTCTATGAAATTGAATAATGAATCAAGACTATGGTAAGGATTTTCATCTCAAATTCTTCTATTTGAGAAATTTTTTCTATTATCAACCTCATTAAAATTATGTTTTTTATGTGATACATAATTGATATATTATGTCATGAAATTAATTTTATTCATGTTAATTTATGTTTAATTTAAATATCTGTATTTCAAGATGTTTTTATTTAAATACTACTCAAGTTGTAAGGGTTTTGTTAACTCAATTCTTGTTTATTGGGTTATAGTTATTATTCCTAAAAATATTTAATATATTTTGGATAAATTATTCAATAAGATTATATTATATGTAATTTTAAATTTTAATTCTATGTATTGACATTTTAATCAGATAAATCCATTTCCAAATGTTTTTACTTCCTGAACTATGTAAACTGTAAGGGACTTCGGTAACTAAAATCTCTTTATTTGAGTTATATAGATTAGTTTTAACATTGAACTTAAATATTCTATTTATTAACTAATTTCAAAATAAATATGATGCTCAACTTTATCATTATGGTTAAAATTTATCTTTATATTCAAATCTTTCTACTTGAATGTTCTATCACATAAAAGTATAATGTTATCTAGAATGAACTTCTATATATTAAATTGGATCATTATTTTAATTCCATGTTTTAACTTACTACTAATGGTCTCCTTTCATGTATTTAAATCCAACTGTATATCAATTTATTTGAACATAATAAATTGATTTTATTCTTTTAAATGATAAGTTTTATTATCTCTATTCTATTGTGGGTTTTTTGTAGACACACTTTTGGATAAAAGAGAGATCTTTGAGTGGGGTTTGCCTTAGTGATCAATAAATTTTTAATATTTCTTTTAAAATAAACATTTTTACTTGTTAGGATGTGTTGATTATTTATAAAACACACCAATATAATGGATCACATGATATTTACAAGGTTTACCTCTCAATGTCATAATTCTAGTCCTTGGTCTGATATGGATTCTTGTGTGATCACACCACCGTCTAGAATCATCACCTCAGTAAAATGAAAAATTTATTACTTGAAACTCATTTTTTTATCTCCTGACTATAATTCGGTGAATCCTATGCCCAAGTGCATCCTTAAATTTACAATGATAAAATTTTAAGCAAAAAAATAGTCTGAAACCAAATACACTTTCTCTAAGTTGTTAAGTGTGACAAAATATTTCACTTTCACTCTACTTGCACTACAATAAATAATAAGAAATTATCCTATAAACTTTCACTTGAAAAGGTTGATTATTGTATTTATATAAAGATCACATGTACACAACCATGTTAATATTTATCTACTTTTTACTTCATTATACTATGTATAATTGAAAAATATTTATTATATTGTTCATATTTAAAAATTATTTTTCTTCTTTCTCTATTAACTCTTCTTTCTTCTCAATAATCCATTCTTTTCAAATCTGTACAATAGTCACTTTGTCAAGAAATTAGCATTTGAATTTGAATTTTAAATTCAATTCCTCTTCTAAATCATAACCCTTGGATTATCTTTTATTTAAATCATGTAAATTAAATTTAAATTTATAGTTAAAATAGGTCAGAATAACCTTGAAATTTTGAATATGAATCAAAGTCATCATTTCTGCTCAAACATAAAATATTGTCTCTAAGAAACAAATTATATGGTGTGGTCATGTTCCTAAATATATATAGTTGGTTTTTAGTGGTTTCCATAAAAATTTGACACAACTCTACAACATGGAATAAAAGTTGTAGCATAGTGGTCCTCAAATTTCCAAATTCACTAAAATATTTCTGAATCTATTTTGTGGCATGGTATATTTAATATAGTGTAGTACTCCATATTTTATCCTAAATATGGCTTGGAATGTGAGCTGAATCAGGGAAGTCCCAAATTTTCTAGAGCTATTGTACTCCATATTTCCATGGATTTATGTGTGGACCATCATTATGGTGCGAAGGTCCCATATTTTCAATAAATATGTTCTTCTTATTCTGAAATCAGTTTAAATATAGTGTAGACACTTTTTATCAAGACACCCATATAACATGGAATCCCATTATATGATGTGAGGTCATGTAGACCATTTTGTAATGTCCTATCATTTCCCTGAGTTTCAGAACCTTTATTTTTCAATTTAATTCATTAGTTTTTGCCTAATGTGAATGCCTGGTGAGGTTATAAAGGAAAAAAAGGTATCTAGGGATTTTTCGGAGCTTGAAGCCTCAACATTTAAAGGAAAAACCCAAACAGCATGGTTATTATAAATGGTGTAGCCCAATCTACATGGTTAGACAAACCATGAGGGGTTCTCCAGGGATCCATGGAGGGAGTGCATGGGCTATGTGCGGTTTGTTTAACCATGCGCTACAGCTCGTGGGAGGTGTGTTCCTAGGGTAGAGTGGGTGCACGAGTAGACCACGGTTATGAAAACCATTATCCCCCATCCATGTAGGAAACTATCCTTGAAAACTATATAGTTTATTTCTGGCACACTATTTGGCCAATTGTGCATCCAAACTATGTGGCTCTTTAAATTTGGGGTTAATTACTATTTTCCCTCTTTTAATTTATCTCCTCAACCCATTTATTTTTATCCTTCGGTGAATATACCCACTCCTCTCAAATGATTTATCCCCCTTAGGACTAACCTTGGCTTCTTGATATCTCCTATATCTGATCTCAAAATCAACCATCATTCATATTTTTTGATCCTGCTCGGTAAGAGCTTCGATCCACTTCCTTATTTATCTTGTTTATCTCACCATATTCTATAATATTTTTCTGCGACAACATATTCCCTATTTTTTATGTTTACATCAATTCTTCCAATTTCTCTTATTCTATCTCGAATCAAGTACTAATACTAAACAAGGAGAGTTCTATAGGACTAAAGTATGTGGTTTATCTATTTTTCCCTAAAGTCTTGTTGCATTTTATCATGAGTCATTATGTCACACATCGGACTCCTCTGGTATTTCCCCATAAGAATAATTAATTAAATTAAATGTTATTATCAGGTATAATGTGATCCTAGATACCATAAAAACAATTTAGTTTGGAGTTTACCCTAACCTTAGACACCCTTATGGGCGTGCCTTCCTAAATTTCTTTACAGCCTTATTCCGTGGATTTAATTTTAATTGATTTTATCTCAAAAGTGTGATTTATTATAAATGAGATGATAGGTCGTGTGTTAATACCTTATCCTTTATACCATATAAGGTTTTTTTAAACTAAATAAGTTTTCTAATACGTTGTAATGCCTTGTTAAGTGGTATGAGTTCTTGATAGCTGAATCATAACTTTATAATGAGCTAAGATATATATGATGGTCCAAAATTAAGATCAACTTGGATGGTCTTTTCTTTCATTATAGTATAATTTGAAAATAAATCTTAATACACTGGGAGTGATTCTTAGATTATTTATAAGATACATTTGACTGGTTTACCATGTGGATCACTTATTTACCTGTGAGAGATACCAGTTCTCTATGGGAATTACCATAGATAGGATTGGTGGGAGGTATGGTTATTGTAACATCCCATGTAAATAAAGAATAAAGAATTTTCATATTTATTAATATTTACGAATTAAATATTAATATTACTTTAAAGGGGTTTCTATGTTCGATAGCGTACCCGATACGCAACAAAGAGTTTCATTGAAATCGTACGTTGCACACTAGTAATAAAATAATATTATTTTAAATGTTAGTTAACACGTAGCCATTGTAATGGAAATAATGGATATAAATAACGAAAATATGATTATATATGTTTGTTAAATGTTTTTACATTTATCTAATACAGGATAAAGGATTAAAATATGAAAAGAATTCAATTTTAGGCTTATATACTCTAATTTTAACGAAAGGTCCACTTATCAACATTTGATGGCGAACCGTCATTAAATATAGTTTTAGTCACTCTTATACATTTAATTGGACCAAATAAAACTCTTATTTAGAATCAGGACATTAAATTTTACTTTGTGTAATTTTTTGGTATTTTTCCGATAAAGTCAATTTTTTTAATAGTGAAAAATGTTGTATTTTAATGCAAAACCACTTTTTAATCTAATTTATTAAGATGATTATATAATATTTTTAATGGGTTTTAAGTGAAATTATAATATATTTTTACCATTTAATCCAATAGTGGTCTTTGGAATTAATTTCACTTTGAAATTGGACTTAAACTGGAGTCAATCTTTTGATAGTTATTGTTTCATAAAAACACGCTAACTGTTTTGACAGTGGGAATTAATTATTAAATTAATTAATGCAACTTATATGTTTTGAATTTTTTAAAATAGAAATCATTTTTGAATTCGTAATATCAAATATAGCTTAGGGGGAAGTTTTTGTTTTTTTCTGAAAAACTTCAATTTTTGATGAATAGTGAAACCGCTAAGTGGTGGTTACAAAATTTGATTTTTCGTTTAAATGGGAAATTACCACTTCTGTGTTTTTTATCTCAAAAATACAATTTAAATGATTTTAATTATTAAGTAAAATGTGGTTCAATTGCATTAAAATAATTTTTTTGGTGAATAGTAACTTTTATGTTTTATTAATCATGATTAAAGGTAATTAGTGTAATTTAAGGTAAAAATGATATTATATTAAAATGAAAATATCCTGTCACCTTTCCTAACCCTATTAGATGAGTTATGGACGACCAAGTGAACCCATGGGTCGATTTGTGGTACCCCATGGAGCCTCTTGGGTATGATAATGACATTTATGCATTTTATTTAAAGTTAAAGTAAAAATGACACAAACATGAGATGTTTTACTAAAAGAATTTTTAAATGGGGTTATACAAGTCATATTTTTAACTATAAAAATTCATTAGAAAGATAAAAAGATTTCCTACATCATTATATTTTTTATATATTTTTATACATTAAATATATTAAATTATTTATGACATCATGATGATGCCGCGATTACCACATTAATAAATGATTAAAATAAAAAGAAAAGATAATGTAAAATCTATGACCTAAACATGTCCAAAACATATTGGATGAATATATTTCGAACCCTTATAACCTTATCCTAGAATTCTATCAATGTGGGTCCTTTTAAATACGAAACGCATTTTAAAATAATGGAACATTTCTTTACATTCCAAGAGTGCCCCTCCTCTCCTCTTATAAAAGGCCCCCACCTCTACCACATTACGCACACTTCCAAAGCCATTGTCTCGACCAACCCCTGATCATTTTGTCCCTCCACACCCCTATATAACTCCTTGAAGCCTCACTTTGTGTATAAGTCTTTCCAAGGAAGCCTTTGAGCTCAAACCAAAGGGAGTTACACGATTTTAAGGTAATCTCTTCACTTGTGTTCTTTTGTTTTATTTTGCTTCTCCAACCCCATAAACTCTTTTTATTCATTTATTTTGTAACCAATCCAGTATCTTTAATATACAAGGATGTTGTTATGATAATAATTCGAGCTACACTTACACACATCTACATCTAATGGTTAAAAAACATACTGTTTCTGTGGTTGGCGAATTTCTGCCTCACGAAATGATGATTGTTCAATCTTCTTTTAAACACCTTTAATGGTGGCCATTAATATGTCACTCTATTTATATATGATATATATTAGGTTTATGTTTCCCTTATTCTTCTTTATTTTTCATTTGTGGTATACCTTTATGGTTTCCACTGTGGGTAAACACGATAATTTCATTTTAGGAAGTGCGGACTACCGCCCCCTCAAAGTGATGTGATTCGTTAATGCCCTATGTGGGACGTATAAAGGATGGATTTAAAGTTATTATATATGATTTTATACTGGAATTATAATATACCTCTATATCATTATTATTTCAATCCATTAAATTATGAGATAGAAATGAAAGTAGTGTTCATGTGTACGTATGGCTTACCGTCTCCATAAACGGTGCATTTCATTTATTATCCTCAAATGTAATGTACTATTATAAGTACATATATATAATGGATATATATGATTTATGTTACATCTAATTGATTAATATAATTATGGAATTAAAATATAAATATCTCTCATTTATTTTTAGTTCCATTAATATGACATAGAAATGAAAGCAGCGTTCATGCGTACGTAAGGCTTACCGTCTCCATGAATGGTGCATTTCATTTCTTACCACTAAATGATTATGTAATATTATAAATACATATATATGATGGATATATATGATATATATGATACCCAAATCAAAATATCATTTTGGATATAATGAACCTTTGACCACACGAACAACATGTAATTGTAATAAGTCCACATTCGACTGAAAAACCAAGTATCGACGAAACAAACATTATTAACATAAATGGTTACATAATGTTTATAACATGGAAATAAGTGATATAAAAGGAATAATGAACTTGAAAAAGGTTCTTAAGAAAATAGAAATTAACTCAAGTTTATTATTCAAGACGTTAATGAATGATCGAGTTAAGTCGGACCCGAGGTAAGGGACTTCATCTCAATCTCCTATCATTGAGGAATATTTCATTTTATACACAACTATCTTTTATATGGTGTATAAACCCCTTTGACTTTTACTTTTATACAAAAGGAATCTTTTTCTACGAAGCATTTTACTAAACATCAAAATGGAATGTTTTTTTTAACGTACGCAGTGACAACGACTTTTTCCGCTGCCGCGAGTATTATTTGGTCTTTGGCTTCCTGAACAAGCTGTAATGTTTTTAAAATGAAATAAATACCATATACTCTTTTATGTATTTTGGTATTGAAAATGGTTTTTATAATGGATTTGTTATGTCAATATATTTATTTGATATATTGTGATCAAAGTGTAGAAATGTTTTCTTTCCATTATATTTGATTTATGTCTTATGATTTTTATAAGGGTACTTGGACATTTGATGGGAGGTTACGTGATAAACCATATGACGGGTGGTGCCATGAATACCAGGATGGGTGGTTAGGTTGTAACCTCCAATGCATTGGGTATGGAAGTCGGTCGTATGGCTATTCCATTAAGTATGTATGGATGTTGGCCGTATGGCTATTCCATTAAGTGATATGTCTGGAAGTCGACCGTATGGTTATTCCACTTAAGTATGTTTATGTCCCAAGTTACCTTTATATTTTATGTGTTATTTATATGGGTTTTATGGTAATCCTTTGGTTACAAAAGGGTAAGTAATGATATTTTATTCAGTGAAGAGTTTTTAATACATCATGAAGGTGAAGTTATTACTTTTATAATGTATACATGGTTTACTTGATGTTTCAAAAACTAACAGTTTTCATTCTTTGTGTATCCCTTACTGAGCTTTTTATGCTCACCCCATGTTTTTTTGAAATGTTTTTCAAAGGATTTAATGTAGAATAGGGTCAAGGATGGGATCAAGGGAAAGTCATGCTATATAAAACATGGAACTAGACATGTTTCTTTTTAAGAGTTATTTATTCTATGGAAACTCAGTAGAAGTGTCTACTTTGTAATCTTTTGAGTTGTAACAGTTATGTCCTAATTCTCTAAAACTCTAAACCGGAAATGATCCTCAATGTGAATTATTCATTTAATTCAATATTAAGTAATGTTTATGGTCGGGGCCTTATAGTTGGTATCAGAGGTCGGTTTAGACAACTTTAGGAGTTATAAAATTATTAAATTATAAGTTAATTTATGGTATGACTGAAATGATATAGCATTTAAATATTACCATGTTTTTTCGCCTAAGATATTTATGTGTTCAGAATAGTTTTTCGCAGAGGAAACAAAGTAGCTATATTGGGACGACATCAGGAGGAAGACAACCTTCCAAATCAGCAACCTGAGATGGTCGGAATTGGAACTGAATAGTTTGTTGCAGTGATGGTATAGTTGACTCAGGCTATAAATGGTGGTGGTATCCATGCACGAGATCTACCAGATCAACCGGAGAAGAACATGTCAGTGGTGGAACATTTCATGAGGCAATATCCCCCATCATCCAGAGGATCATCTAACCCAATCGGAAGGGCGGATTAATGCACTGGAGAAGATTTTTTATGTCATGGGGTGTTCAGAACATCAAGAGGATAGTCTTGCTGTTTATCGTTTTGAAGGTGAAACTGATCAGTGGTGGTCGATGGTAAAAAATATTAGGGGTAGTGATGAGATTGAGGATCTTCACTGGTACGAATTCAAAGGTATGTTTCTTGAGAAGTATGTACCTAAGGCTATTTGACATAGGATGGAAGATCAATTCTTGGAATTGAGGCAAGAGTAAGACTCAGTGGCTACCTATGAAGCAAAGTTCACTCGATTGGAAAGGTATGCCCAAAACTTAATATGAGATCTTGATAGTAAAATAAACCATTTTTACTCAGGGTTAAATCCAAAGTATTTAAGGGCTTTAGATTCTCGTGAGATCAAAAGTTATGAAAAACTTGTTTGATGTGCGGAAAAGGTGGAAGTGGAGTTTGGCGATGATCAGGTGTTCTATGACAAACAACAGAATAAGAGGTCTAGTTGGCAGGAAAAGGGGAAGAATTCTTCAACGAAGCAAGGAGGTAAGAAAACCAAATATCCATCCTATGAGAAGTGTGGTAAAATGCATCCTGGAGAATGTTTATCCAAGTCTGGTAAGTGCTTCCAGTGTGGTAAGTCTAGTCATATTGCTCGTAACTGTAAGGAATATGATCAAGCAGGCAATGAAAACCCCGCGGTAAGAAGTTTTTAGTGTAATGAAATGGGTCATTATGCAAACGAGTGTCCAACGAAGAACTAAACTGGGGGAAAGCAGCCAGACTACAAGCAGAAAGGGGTGGTGAAACCCTTTGCAACAACTTCAGCAGATGTTGGGCCATCGAATGAAGTAGAATCAGGTACACTGTTTGTTTGTTCCGATTATGCCAATGTGTTGTTTGATTCAGGGTCTACACATTCTTTCATTTCTGAGAAGTTTTATAGAAAATTGAAAATTCCATCTCAATATATGAACCTTGAACTTATGGTAAAAACACCCAGAGGGAACGTTGAGACAAAAAGGAATTATAATAACCTTCCTATCCTTGTGTGTGGAAAGAATCTACCAGAAAACCTTATTGTTTTGCCTCAAGTAGATTTGGGTGTTATTTTGGGCATGGATTGGCTTTCTGTTTATCATGCTAAGATTGACTGCAGAGCTAAAATGGTTTCTTTTCAGAAGGATTTTCAGTTTCTGTAAAAGAATGAACCCTTGATTTTGATAACATATCAGGAAGCTGAGAAACTAGTAAAAGATGGAAATAAATGTTACATTCCACATATTGTTGAAAATAAAGGAACTATTCAGATTAATGATGTTCCAGTGGTAAATGAGTATCTTGATGTTTTTCCTGATGAGTTGCCTGGTATTATTCATGATCGGGAAGTTGAATTTACTGTTGACTTAGTTCCTGATTCTAATCCAATTTCAAAACCCCCTTATCGAATGGCTCAAGTGTAACTTTTAGAGTTAAAAAAACAATACTATGAGTTATTAGATAAAGGTTTCATTCGACCAAGCACATCACCATGGGGTGCTCTTGTCATGTTTGTTAAAACAAAAGATGGATCAATGAGGCTTTGCATTGATTATAGATCCTTGAATAATATTATTGTTAAGAACAAGTATCATTTTCCTCATATCGATGATATGTTAGATCAGCTCCAGGGAGCTCAGTATTTTTTGATGATTGACTTGAGGTCGGGGTACCATCAGTTGAAAGTAAAATAAGCAGATGTTCCGAAGACTGCGTTCTGTACTAGATACGGCCATTATGAATTTTTAGTTATGCCTTTTAGGCTAACCAATGCACCTGCTGTATTCATGGACCTTATGAATTGAATTTTCCATGAGTTCTTGGATATGTTTGTGGCTTTTTTCATCGATGATATTTTGGTGTTTTTTAAAAGTAAAGAGGAGCATGAAAGTCATTTAAGGGTTATCTTGCTAACCTTAAAAGAAAAGAAACTATATGGAAAATTCAGCAGGTATGAGTTTTGGTTACAACAAATTTCTTTCTAGGGTCACATTGTTTCAAAAGATGGCATTACGGTTGATCCTACTAAAACAAAAGTTGTTGAAGAATGGCCAAGACCCAAAAATGTAACCAAGATCCGTAGTTTTCTTGGTTTGGCAGTTTACTACCAAAGGTTTGTTGAAATTTGTTCATGCTTATCTTGTCCAATGACTAAGATAACTTGTATGGGTGTTAAGATCATCTCGAAAAAATAATGTGATGATTGTTTTCCGGAGTTGAAAAGAAGATTGGTGAATGCTCTAGTTTTGGCACTTCCTTCCAGGAGTGGTGAGTTTGTTATATACAGTGATGCTTCATTGAAGGGACTTGGTTGTGTCCTTATGCAGAATGATCAGGTTATTGTATATGCTTCACGTTAGTTGAAAACTCATGAGGTAAATTACCCTACACATGATTTGGAATTAGCTGATGTTGTTTTTTCTTTAAAAAATTTGGAGTCATCATTTATTTAGAGTAAAGTGTGAAATATATACTGATCAAAAAAGTTTAAAGTATATATTCACTCAAAAATAATTGAACATGAGACAGAGGAGATGGCTGGAATTAATCAAGGATTATGATTGTATAATTCACTACCATCTGGGAATAGCCAATAATGTTGCTGATGCTTTGAGTCGAAAAAGTAATGCTTCATTAATGATGTTGCATTTGGAGCTTCATCCTTTGGTTAAGGATTTGATGAACTTTGGCATAGAAGTTGTTGGTGCAGGATGTCCTTCTGTTTTGTTTCAGGTATCAGTGAGATCATCTCTATCAGACAGAATCAAGCAAGCACAGAAGCAAGACAGTGAGTTGCAGAAAAAGGTAGAGCTAGTTCAGAAAGGTACGTTGCATGAATTCAACATTGATAGTGATTGTGTTTTGAGATTTGGGAAGAGATTGTGTGTGCCTTGTGATTCACAGTTGAAGAGAGAGTTGTTATGTGAAGCTCATAGTTCTCCATTTTCAGTTCATCCTGGAAGTACTAAGTTGTACAGAGATCTACGGGAGTATTACTTTTGGGATGGAATGAAAAGAGATATTTCTGATTTTACTGTGAAGTGTTTGACTTTTCAGCAGGTTAAAGTAGAGCGGCAGTTACCGAAAGGGATGCTTCATCCTTTACCAGTGCCAGAGTGGAAATGGGAAAAGTTATCCATGGATTTTGTCATGGGATTACCAAAGACATCAAGAGGTAATAATGCAATCTGGGTTATTATTGATCTCTTGACTAAATCGGCTCATTTCCTTGCTATACAAGATACTTTTTCCCTAGATCAACCTTCCTCTTTGTATCTTAAAGAAATATTCAGGTTACATGGAGTTCCTCTCTCCATTGAGTCCGATCGTGATCTCAGGTTTACTTCTAACTTTTGGAAAGGCCTTCAGAAGTGATTGGGTACTGAATTAAATTTTAGTACAGATTTTCATCCGCAATTAGATGGGCAGTCAGAATGAACAATTCAGACCTTGGAGGATATGCTATAAGCTTGTTCGATGGATTATCAGGGAAGTTGGGATCAACATCTTTCTTTGGTTGAGTTTTCTTATAATAACAGTATTAATTCCAGTATACAGATGGCACCATTTGAGGCATTATATGGAAAGTGGTGTCGAACTCCATCATTTTGGGATGAAGTGGGTGAAAGGAAGCGGATGGGACCAGAATTGGTAGAAGAGATGGCAGAAAAAGTTTAGTTGATTCAGAAACACATGAAAACAGCTCAGAGCATATAGAAAAGTTATGCAGATAACTAGAGGAAGGATCTATATTTTGAGGTAGGTGATCATGTTTTTCTCAAAGTCTCACCATGGAAGAGTGTGATGAGATTTGGTAAGAAAGGAAAGCTGAGTCCAAGGTTCATTGGACCATATGAAATTCTGGAGAGAGTTGGATCAGTTGCTTATGGAGTGGCTTTACCTCCGAGTTTATCTCAGGTACACAATGTTTTTTATGTTTCGATGCTATGAAAGTATATGCCAGATCCATCTCATGTTTTGAGCCCAGAGGTAGTTCAGTTGGAAGAGAATATCTCTTATTAAGAAAAACCAGTCTATATTATTGACCGAAGAGAGAAAGAATTGCGAAATTAGGTAATTCACCAGGCAAAGGTTTTATGAAAAAACAATATGGTTGAAGAGGCAACATGGGAATCTGAAAATGCTATGAGGGATAAATATCCCCACTTATTTTGATAAGTGAATAAAATTGTGAGGACACAATTCCCAAAAGGGGGGAAGGATGTAACATCCTAGGTAAATAAAGAATAAAGAATTTTCATATTTATTAATATTTACGAATTAAATATTAATTTTACTTTAAAGGGGTGGCTATGTTCAATAGCGTACCCGATATGCAACAAAGAGTTTCATTGAAATCTTACGTTGCACACTAGTAATAAAATAATATTATTTTAAATGTTAGTTACCATGTAGCCGTTGTACTAGAGGTAATGGATAAGAATAACTAAAATATGATTATATATGTTTGTTAAATGTTTTTACATTTATCTAATAAAGGATAAAGGCTTAAAATATGAAAAGAATTCAATTTTAGGCTTATATACTCTAATTATCATGAAAGGTCCACTTATCAAAAGTTGATGGAGAACCGTCATTAAATATAGTTTTGGTCACTCTTATACATTCTATTGGACCAAATAAAACTCTTCTTTAGACTCGGGACATCAAATTTTACTTTGTGTAATTTTTTTTTTGTATTTTTCCGATAAAGTTCATTTTTGTTGAATAGTGAAAAATGTTGTATTTTAATTCAAAACCTCTTTTTAATATAATTTATTAAGATGATTAGATAATATTTTTAATTGGTTTATAAGTGCAATTATAATATATTTTTACCATTAAATCCAATAGTTGTCGTCTAAATTAATTTCACTTTGAAATTGGACTTAAACTGGTGTAAATCTTTTGATACTTATTGTTTCATAAAAACACGCTATTTGTTTTGACGGCGGGAATTAATTATTAAATTAATTAATGCAACTTATATGTTTTTAATTTTTTTAAATAGACATCATTTTTGAATTCGGAATATCAAATATATATTAGGGTGATGTTTTGGTTTTTTTTTCTGAAAAAACTTCAATTTTTGATGAATAGTGAAACCGCAAAGTGGTGGTTACAAAATTTGATTTTTCGTTTAAATGGGAGTTTACCACTTCTATGTTTTGAATATCAAAAATCCATTTTAAATGATTTTCATTATTGAGTAAAATGTGCTTCAATGAGATTAAATTGTTTTTTCGGTGAATAGTAACTTTTATGTTTTATTAATCGCGATTAAAAGTAATTAGTGTAATTTAAGGTAAAAATGATATTATAATAAAATGAAAATATCTTGACACTTGTCCTAACCCTATAGGATGAGTTATGTCTGACCATTTCAACCCATGGGTCGTTTTTTGGTACCCCATGGAGCCACTTTGGTATGATAATGACATTTATGCATTTTATTTAATGTTAAAGTTAAAATGACACAAACATGAGATGTTTTACTAAAACAATTTATACATGGGGTTATACAAGTCCTATTTTTGACTATAAATATTCGTTAGAAAGATAAAACGATTTAGTACATCATGATATTTTTTTATAATTTTTATACATTATATATATTAAATTTTATATGACATCATGATGATGCAGCGATTACCTCATTAATAAAGGATTTAAATAAAATGAAAAGATAATGTAAAATCTATGACCTAAACATGTCCAAAACCTATTGGATGGGTATATTTAGAACCCTTATCACCTTAGACTATATTTATATCAATGTGGGACCTTTTAAATCCGAAACTCATTTTAAAATAATGGAACATTTCTTTACTTTCCAAGAGTGCCCCTCCTCTCCCCTTATAAAAGGCCCCCACCTCTACCTCATTACCCACACTTCCAAAGCCTTTGGCTCGACCAACCCCTTCTCATTTTGACTCTCCAGACCCCTATATAACTCCTTGAAGCCTCAATTTGGGAAGAAGTCTTCCCAAGGAAGCCTTTGAGCTCAATCCAAAGGGAGTTACCTGATTTTAAGGTAATTTCTTCACTTGTGTGCTTTTGTTTTATTTTGCTTCTCCAACCCCATAAACTATTTTAATTCATTTATTTTGTAACAAATCTAGTATCTTCAATATACCATGATGTTGTTATAATAATAATTCTAGCTACACTTACACACATCTATATCTAATGGTTAAATAACATATTGTTTATGTGGTTGGCGAATTTCTGCCTCAGGAAATGATGATTGTTCAATCTTCTTTTAAACACCTTTAATGGTTGCCATTAAGATGTAACTGTATTTATTTATGATATATATTATGTTTATGTTTCCCTTATGCTTCTTTATTTTTCATTTGTGTTATACCATTATGGTTTCTATTGTGGGTAAACACGATAATTTCATTTTAGGAAGTGCGGACTACCGCCCCCTCAAAGTGATGTGATTCGTTAATGCCATATGTGGGATGTATAAAGGATGGATTTAATGTTATTATATATTATGTTATACTGGAATTATAATATACATCTATATCATTATTATTTCACTCCATTAAAGTATGATATAGAAATGAAAGTAGCATTCATGCGTACGTACGGCTTACCGTCTCCATGAACGATGCATTCAATTTCTTATCGTCAAATGTAATGTACTATAATAAGTACATATATATAATGGATATATATGATTTATGTTACATCTAAATCATTAATATAATTCTGGAATTAAAATATAAATATCTCTCATTTAGTTTTAGTTCCATTAATATGACATAGAAAAGAAATCCGCGTTCATGCGTACGTACGGCTTACCGTCTCCATGAGCGGTGCATTTCATTTCTTACCACTAAATGATTATGTAATATTATAAATAAATTTATATGATGGATATATATGATATATATGATATCCAAATCATGAATATAATTTTGGATATAATGAACCTTTGACCACATGAACAACATGTAATTGTAAGGAGTCCACTTTCGACTGAAGAACCAAGTATCGACGAAACAAACATTATTATCTTAAATGGTTACATAATGTTTATAACATAAAAATAAGTGATATAAAAAGAATAATGAACTTGAAAAAGGTTCTTAAGCAAATATAAATTAACTCAAGTTTATTATTCAGGACGTTAAAGAACGATTGAGTCAAATCGGACCCAAGGTAAGGGACTTCGTCTCAATCTCCTTTCATTGAGCCATATTTCGTTTTATACACAACTATCTTATATACGGCGTATAAACCCCTTTGAATTTTACTTTTATACAAAAGGAATCTTTTTCTACGAAGCGTTTTACTAAACAACAAAAAGGAATGTTTCTTTTAAAGTACGCAGTGACAATGACCTTTTCTGCCGCCGCGAGTAATATTTGGTCTTTGGCTTCCTGAACAAGCCGTAATGTTTTGAAAATGAAATAAATAATATATACTCTTTTATGTATTTTGGTAATGAAAATGGTTTTTATAATGGATTTGTTATGTGAATATATTTAAGTGATATATTGTGATCAAATTGTGGAAAAGTTTTCTTTCCATTATATTTGTTTTATGTCTTATGATTTTTATTGTGGTACTTGGACATTTGAAGGGTGGTTACCTGATAAACCATATGACGGGTGGTGCCATGAATACCAGGATGGGTGGTTATGTTATAACCTCCAATGCATTGGGTATGGAAGTCGGCCGTATGGCTATTCCATTAAGTATGTATGGAAGTTGGCTATATGGCTATTCCACTAAGTGATATGTGTGGAAGTTGACCATATGGTTATTCCACTTAAGTATGTTTATGTCCCAAGTTACCTTTATATGTTATGTGTTCTTTATATGGGTTTTATGGTAATCCTTTGGTTTCAAAAGGGTATGTAATGATATTTTATTCAGTGAACAGTTTTTACTACTTCATGAAGGTGAAGTTATTTCTTTGATAAAGTATACATGGTTTACTTGATGTTTCAAAAACTAACAGTTTTCATTCTTTGTGTATCCCTTACTGAGCTTTTTATGCTCACCCCAAGTTTTGTTGAATTTTTTTTACAGGACTTAATGTGGAATAGGTTTAAGGATGGGATCAAGGGAAAGTCAATCTATATAAAACATGGAACTAGACATGTTTCTTTTTAAGAGTTTTTTATTCTATGGAAACTCAGTAGAAGTGTCTACTTTGTAATCTTTTGAGATGTAACAGTTATGTCCTAATTCTCTAAAACTCTAAACCTGAAAAGATCCTCAATGAGAATTATTCGTTTAATTCAATATTAAGTAATGTTTAAGGCCAGGGCCTTATAGTTATACCAACCCATTAGTGATAATTAGTCTCCTAAGTGGTATAACTAGTATGGGATTAGGGGCTTAGGCATTACACTATGCCAAGATTGATACTTGGGATTCCCTTTTTACAAATTCCCTTGGATGGAACCTTACAATGATGGGTATTTATTGGCTCCTATAGTGTTACTTGGGATCCTCATTAAATATTTCCTTATACGGGCTTAGGATTCCATATATATTAAGTTCTAGGAATGATTTATATATATATATATATGAAAAAATATTAATTCCAGTATATTGAATCTTGGGATGTGTCAGTCATGATAAATAAAATTCTTGGGATTGGTCCACTCTTAATACATGATTAGTGACAACTAATTATTAACCCCATATTATGTCTATAAATGTTGACCATATTTTAGATATATTTGATATAGGTCAACGTATATAGATTTGTTTGGGGATCCCATGAGGAACCTAGTCTTCCATGGTTTGTTTGTTTATTTAGTTACTACTTTAACTTTACCTACACACAACTCATTTTATAAACACAAGTTGGATAGTTGTAAGCACCATTAGTGATGTATTAATTAGTTTATCTCACACCTTATTGGGGACTCATATGGTACCCAAATATACTCCATTTCTACATGTATAGAAAAGGGGAATTGGTTGGATTTTGATGTTTCATTTTCAATACTAGGATGGAGTACATGAGAATAGGACTAAGCCTATACTCATGATGCTTGTAATGGAAGTTTTTTGTCTTTATTTCCTTTTTTATAATGTTGTACATGCTTATACCTCTTTTTTCCATTTAATTACCATTTTCTACATCAGCATGACATGTCATCATATTGTATATGAATCATCCGATGGATTGATTTTTATTATTATATCTTCTATGTTTATCTTCTATTATTGATTATTGAACTTGCTTCTGTTTTGTTGTCAGTTATATTATGCTTTCTCTATTTCTATTTATTATTTTTACCATTTCATTACTTTGATATCTTATTTTTTTTGTATCACAAAAATACCATTATAGACTCTATATTCTATTTGGACACCTATGGTATATAGGGACTCATGCTTGAGGCCATGTGACTCACTGTATTGGGGAAGAATTTAGTGTCTCTTAGGTCGAGACATTAAAAATTTGTATCAGTGGTATTTTTCCTTTTTATTTTCTTTTTGGGTATTATAAAGGAGACTAGGAACATTTTAGGATATAGTAATGATCTTATGCATGGGAGTATCTAACCCACGTATAAGGGAAACCCCTAATTCCCTGGGATAGGATTTGTTTATTAGTTTGTTCCTGTTACAGTTGTTCTAATTTCACTGTTGGGTTGTGCACATGTTTTGTGGTATTTTTATTAACATTATTATTATTAGTGATTTTTTTCTGTATCAATATAAATAAATGAAATATCATCTCATGTGTCATATTACTCACTTAAGGATTCACATATAATGCATTAAACCATGAAATATTTACATTACTGTGTGTAATTCATGTATTTCCTATGATTTTTGTTAGTGTCTGAAATATTATATGTGGAAATGTGAAGGAATTTATTATTGGTATAACATAATTAGATTAATTAAATTGTATTCATTAATATAAATGGGTTTTTACCATTTATATTGATGATAGAACATTAATTAAAAAATTACTCCACGTTTGAGCCATGAACCATTGGTAATATGTGTTGAAACCGTAGTTGATTTGATTTCTTAAATAAAAATTATAATTTATGAAGCATTTAATTATATAAATTAGTAATGGTAATTAATTAAATAAATCCATTATACATGTCCTATTAAATTATTATACTAGACTTAAGGGTCAGGTCATAGTTACTTGATACACCAATTGTAATTTATAAAGAGTACGGTCCATTATAAATTGGGAATGGTGAAACTTTTAACAAGAATATTATATATATAGGAATATAAATAAGTATAAACTTAAATAGATTTAAATTTTAAATGAAATGGTTTCTACTAAATGGGGATTCTAACTGTAAATTGAATGGTGTTTTCCTCTATACCTTGCAATTAACTCCATATACTAAAACCTCTACTGTGTGATATGCCACCTTGATCCTGAACCAACTGTAGTTGTGGGTAGTAGATGGTATCTTTTTTGATCCATCATGATTCTTATATTACATATAACTGGCTGTAGGAGCATGAAAATAGGTGTGACTCATTTATAAGAGGGTTGTGTACCTATCATTTTCTATAGTCACTGATCTTATTTATTTTCAAATATTATAAAAGTAATGTGTTTGAAAATTATAGAACTATTCCTCCATGAAATCCTTAAGTAATACTCTATAAGGGTAGTGATGGCCATGATCTGGGGGTGGTGGGCCCTGAGCCACCAATATTACCTCCTGTAATTCCACTAGAGGCACCATTTGTTGGTCCTCTAATGAGTGTTAATGATCATTTTTTGGAGATATTCTTGTGTTTCATGTAGTATATATAGGGAGATCTATGACTTTCCCCTACTATATAAGAGTTTACATGGGAATTATAAAAGAAATATTCTCCCACCTTATTGGGGGATAGAGAACCTCAGTCTACAGAATCATGGATAGAGGTCATGTTATCAATCATCAAGCATAAGGAGACACCTATAGAGTAGTGGTTCCATATTTCCAACTATATGATTCGTGAATCCACCAAGAATTGGTGGGATGTGATATCTCATGTTTATCATCCTCAAGGTATGGTCTGGGTGAACTTATAGATATCCTTCTATGATAAATCCTTTCGAAATACAATGATAGAAGACTATTCTAGAGAGTTTATGCACCTCTAGCTGGGTGATGTATCAGTGATGGATTGATCATCCTATTTCACCAAGGTTCATTATTTCAGTTTGACATTGACCAGTGATGAGTTGATAACTATGATATGGTTTTAGGATGGGCTTGTGTATACCATCTGATCATAGGTGAATGTTTTCTGGAAGGACACCATTTTAGAGATAGTGAACTAGTTCCTCATCATAGAGTAGAACCTAAGGGAATCTAGCAATGTGATCGAGGTCACCTCATCATCAAGATAGGGATATGGTTCATCTAGTAGTAGGAAATGTGGCTTTGAGGTTTCTAGTTGGGTTAGTTCTATCAAGATGACACACACCAACAATTTTTTGGTGTTCAACCAGTGTGGTAAGACTATGCATAAAATCCCTAGTGTATGAAAAATCCTATTAAGTGTTGATCTTGTAGTAGGATAATCCACCTCCAGTGTTTATTTTAAATTTTCCCTTCAATTCTTAGTGAAAAGGGATTTGTACCAACACAACATTCAGGTGTAGGATCTATGAATCCACATCAATATCATAGTTGGTATATTATTAGTCGTTCGAGTAAAGGAGGTGGTTGTGTATAAGGTAGTTAGACTTCATAAGTTATGTACTAGAAAAGTGGAATTGTTTAAGTTATTCAGGTAGTATCTCAAGGCTATAAGTTAGGCTATAATTATATAGTGCATCCTACTCCTAAGGAGCAGATTCCAAGTCCTTTTATAGTATAAGTTACTATTCTAGTAGCCTCAACTTTAGTTTAAACCTTGTTTGATAGTGGAGCATCACAATACTTTATATCTGTGGAAATTTTAGAAATTATGGGCATAGGGATGAAATAATTTTATGGAGTGGTGAATCTCGACACACCATTAGGGGTTAGATTAGAGATTTTATTCCAATGAAAGAATTTCCCTATTGAGGTGGGTGGATAGATCTCCCACTATAATCAATTTTTCTTTAAGATGGTTGGCCTCTACGTCATTCTTGAAACGAACTGGTCATTTATGTACCATGACCATGTTGGTTACTATCATCTAAGGATGTATTTTGCATCACCCAAGGGAAATTCTTGTTTTTATAATGGAAAATGGGATGTCTTATCAAGTCGATCTAGGCCTAAGAATCATGGGATGGGTGGAGTGACAACCCTGATGGCTATTCTCTATATTAATGATTAGGGAACATGATGTATAGAATTTCCACATCTTGTGGATCATTTCAGAGATGTCTTCCCTGATGACTTCTCTAGATTACCTCAGGTGAGAGATGTGGATTTCACTATTGAGATAGTTCCAAGTGCGAAACCAGTGTCCATTCCTCCTTATAGAATAGAACCTAAAGAGCTCCAAGAACTCAAGAAGATGTTAGAAGACTTATAATAAAATGAATTTAAATAACCCTATACTTTACAAAGGGATTCACCCATCCATTTCACCAAGAAGAAATATAATACCCTCAAGTTTTGTATATATTACCATCGGTTGAAATAGCTTACGATAAATAGATAGTATCCACTATCATGTATAGAAAACCGCTTCGAATGACATTGAGGAGTTATGGTTTTCTCTAAGTTTTATTTTAGGTCAAGATATAATGAGTTACATGTGATAACATTATAAATACTACATAAATCATTCTAGAGTAGATAAGAATTATACAAGTATTTGGTTATGTCACCTAGCTATATGAACACACACACCATTTTCATGGTCTTGATGAATCTTTTTTCCACATGTATATGGATTCACTTTTGGCAGTCTTCAAGGATGAAATCTCGATGTATTCTTATACTCAACAAGACTATGAAAAACATCTTGAGATCATATTAAACGCACTGAGTTAGAATTAGATGTATTATAAGCTCACTAAATTACACTTTTCGATCAATAAGGTTCACCTCTTAGGTCATATCATCTTAGAGGTAGGAGTATCTATTGAGCCATAGAAGGTGAGAGTTGTAATTTTCTTATATCATCCTAATAATTTATTTGAAAAATGTTGTTTCTTGTTCTTAGATAGCTATTATAGATATTTTATTAAATATTTTTCATGGAAAGAAGTGCCTCTCATGGAAATCACTAAAAACGGTGTGAAGTTATTATGTTATAAAGACTATGATTCATATTTTCATGAATTTAAATGGAGACTAAATTTAGAACAGATCTCGATTATTCCATATTTGGGAAGAATATATATAGTTTATTGTGATACTGGATGGATTAGGCTAGGAGTAGTTATGATGTAGGAAGATCATGTTTTGGCATATGGGTCTCACCAGTTGAGACTGCATGAGTGGAATTGCACTATGCACAACATCAAGTTAGAAGTTGTGGTTCATGGTTTATACTATTGAAGGCATTATCATATGGGAGAGTGGTTAATTATTTACACAGACTAAAATAATCTCAAATACATTTCTACATGGTGTGACTTAAATCTATGGTAGTGTAGGTGGGTAGAATACCATCAGTAATTCAACTTTGAGATTTCTTATACAAATAGAAAAAGAAATGTAGTATCTAAGTTCTAAAGCTAGAAGACTGAGAAATATGCCATTTAAGAAGCTAGTAGTGGGTGTTAGTTAATGGATATCTTTTTTAAGATGCACCTTCAGGTTCCTGAATGTCATTGTAATCCTTTCTTAGTATCTCTGGTAGTGACATCATCCCTTCTGGAATAGGAATGGATGAGACAGAATTCAAATCCGAAGGGCGTAGCCTTGAGGGAGAGTGTCTTAGGTTGATACACACTTCCGGTATAGGTTATTGATGAGGGTGATATATTACACTTTCATGGATGTTTCTGGGTCCCCAAAAAAATATGGTAAGAGTTTATGTGGGAGACTCATGCCTTTATTTTGTAAGTTCACTCTAGGAATACCAAGATGTACCAAGAAAAACATTTTTAGTATTTGTGGATATGTGTGAAGAAGAATATTTTAGGTTATATCATTTTTCCAACCTATCAGTAGGTGAAGGAGGAGATCCAGTTTTTTACTGGGTTTTTAAATCCTCTATCTATTACTGAGTGGAAATGGGATGATTTCACTATGTAATTTTTGATGGGTTTTCCAAGATCCCCTCAAGTTAGTGATATAGTATATATGATTATTGACAGGTTACACACATCCTAACAATTTGGGAGAATTTCTCAGTTGACAGTATAACAAGGATTTATATTTGGGAGATTGTACACCTTTATGGTTTTCATTGTTCTATCATATCAGATCGAGATGCTTGGTTTACATCGTGGTTATGGAAGTGGTTATAGAAAGAACTGATTTTATAGGAGATCTTGAGTACAAAATATCACCTTTAGACTAATTGGTAGTCATATCATACGATACATGTGTTAGAGGACATGCTCTGAAAATTCTTCCTTGATTTTATAGGTTCTTGGTAGAAATACCTACATCTCAATGACTATTACTACAATAATATATTTCAATGAAAGATTTAGATGGCTCTATATGAGTCCCTTTACAATATACTATTCCATTTACCCTTGTACTAGTTAGTGGTAGGTGAGGTAGCTTTACTGGGTCCTCATCTCATTAGGAGACTTCAAGAAAAGTACAATAGATCCATAAGTATATGGATATAGCTCAGTTAATAACGAATTTTTATATTGATCATCACCATCGACCTCTCGAGTTTGTGGTGGGACATCAGGTATTTTTGTGAGTTTCACAAGTATTAGGCTATATATGGATTCATAGGTACAGAACGTTATCACCTCATTACATTGGGCCTTTTGATATTGTAGAGTGGGTCTGGCCGGTATCCTATTCATTGGATTTATCTCATAGGTACCATGCCATGCACCATGTCTTCCATGTATCACGGATTCTCCATTACATTCTAACCCATATCATTCATTTGATCTTGAGGATATTGAGATTTACGTGGATGTTTCCCTTGAGGAGAATTTGATATGTATCATTGATCAAATAACAAAGGATATATGAGGTTGTTTAGTTACTTTAGTATAGGTTCTATGATAGCAGGGCCATATACAGGACGAGACCTAGGAGTTGGAGGCCTACATATGTCCCCAGTGGATAAAACATTTCTCATATAATGATTTACCACCCTCTAAAAGGAAACTGATGGATGAGTAGTTTTAAATAGGGGAAGCTGTAATATCCCATATTTTCCATAAGGTACAATAGATTTGGTTTTTAGTTTAATTCCTTGGTTATGAATTCCTGATGAGGTTATGGAGGAAATGATGGTGTTAGAGACTTTTTCAAAGCCCATAGCCCCAAATTTAAGACAAAAAATTGGTTTGTAAGGTTATTATAAACCATGATACCCTGTTTTCATGGTTATAAAAATTGTACGTGGTTATGTAGGACTCCATAGAGGAGAGCAAACAGGCTGCACATGGTTTTTTTAACCGTGCGTTGCAGCCCATATTGGGTGTGTTCCCTAGGTAGAGTGGGATGCACATGCAGAACATGGTTAAAAAATCTATTCTCTCCAAACCATTCAGTCCACTATCCTTAGATAGTAGTTGGAACAAGATTCATGCATGTTTTGTCCAACCGTACAGCCAAACGGTGTGCCACTTTAAATTTTTTTCAAATTATGTTTTTGCCTCCTTTAATTTTTCATCTCACCCCCTTTCTTTTTATCCTCCAGTGGACAGTTCTTCTCCTCTCATGTGATATCTAATCCTCAATCCTAATCTAGTTTTTATGATATTTTATCAATCTAAGATTATAATCAACCAATGTTATTCTCATGGATCCCTCTCAGTAATAGCTTCAATATCCTTCCTTGTTTCTATCTTTTATCTTTCCACCTCTTATGATATTTGAGTGCAAGATAATATGCCTATTTTTTTAGTTTTTCATATATTCTTTGATTTAACCCATTATAGTTCGATTTAAGGGACAATATTGAACAAGTATATTGCTAAAAAATAAGGTAGGTGGTCTAGATCTTTTCCCTAATGTACTATTGCATTTTCTCATGCATCATTGTGTCATATGCCGGACTCCTCTGGTGTTGCCTCATAAAAGATAATTAAATAAATTAAATGCTTTCCTCATATATAATGGGACCCTAGATAGTTATAAAATTATTCCATTGGCTATTTAACATGACATGTTCCACCCCTATGGGTGTGACTTCCTTAATGACATAAGAGCCTTATTCTATGGAATTAATTTTAATTGCTTTTATCTTGAATGTGTGGTTGATTCTAAATGAGATTATAGGATATGTGTTAGTCCCTCATCCCTTATTTTATATCTTTTTTTCTTGAAATAAATATATTTCCTAATATTATTTTAATTAATTTTTAAGTGGTATGAGTTCTTGATGTCTAAACGGTACCTTTATAATGATATGAGTGCGATACAAGTGTCCCGACTTAAGGATTCCCTAGACAGGATCATCATGATTTATAATTAATGTTTTGAATAAATATTATTACATTATGAAAGATACTTGGATTATTTATAGTATTCCTTGGAATGGATTACCAGGAATATCACTTATTTACCCATGAGAGATACTGGTTCCCTAGTGGAATTACTTTAGATGGGCTCAGTGTGTGATATGGTTATACCATGACACGAGGGATAATTGGTCCCTTAAGTGTTATACCTGGGATGGAATCATAGGTTTATTCTTTAAACCATTCCAATATTGATACTTGGGATCCCCGTTTTTAGATCACCTTGAATAAACTCTTATGGTTATGGGTATTTATAGGCTCCTAGAGCAATACTTTGGATCTTCTTTATGGATTTATTTGGATGGGCTCAGTATTCCATCTATATTAATTAATAATAATGCTATATATATATATATTAAAACTATTAATTCAGTTATTTTATATCTATGGATGTATATGAAAATCCAAATAACATTCTTGGCTTGGGTCCACCCTTAAACCTTGATTTGTGATGAACCATTATTACATCCATATTATGTCTGTATATGTTGACCATGTTCCAATGATATCAAGATTAGGATAAAGTAGGTAGTGTTAGTCATGGATCCTATTAGGAACCTGATACAATGTGGGTATTTGTTTGTTTATTTATTACTTTACCCTTACCTATTCTCTACTAATTTTATATTCATAGAATAGATAGTTCTAGAAACTATTTTTGGTGGCCTACTGAGTATATCTCAAACCTTGTTCGGGCCACCTACGGTACCGTAAAAAAATACATGTTTTTAGGTATAGAAAAAGGGAAGTTGATGACTTCCAATTCTTGATTTTCAATACTAGGATGGAGTATGGTATTAGACAAAAAATCATATTCTTTTGATGATAGTAGAGGTTATTTTTAGCCTTGCCATCATTTTTTAAATATGTTTTATATACATGTACCCATGTAACCCATGTACTTTTCTTTTTGTACATCAGTATGAAATGACTACATTTTGAATATGAATCTGCCTATGGATTGATTTTTATTACTATTTCTTTTATTTTTATCTCCTGTTATTGATTATTTCACTTTTTTCCATTGTGCTATCAGTTATATTATGCATTCACCATTTATATTTATTATTATTATCATTGTTCTACTCTGATAATTGAGGGTATAGTCTCCCCATTGTACCACCATAGACCGTTTTTCCTAGTCAAAAGCCTATGGTATACAGGGATATATTATTGAGTCCATGTGACCCACAAGATTAAGTAATCATTTAGTGGATCTTGGGCTAGGACGTTACACATTTTTCCTTCTACTCCTAAATTCAACATCTCCATAATGTAGATTCATATATTATGGAATATTCAAACTTGGTTTCATCTAAATATGGCATGTATGTCTATTATGGAATAAAATTTCTTTCCAATTTAACATTTATACAATAATTCCATACTTTTTGGTTTGTTACTCCTTCTATTGTGCATTCAATCATCTTTCATTTTAAACTATAATCATGATATATTAGTCACTTTGAACTGACTTAAGAGTAATTTAATTATTCCCCCAAGAAAATTCACCTCAAAATAAATTTTATTTTGAATATTATTTAGGTATTTAAGAAAACATCCAATAGAAATTATCATATCCACTTTAATATATTTCCTTAACTTCTTAAAATATCATCTCAACACCTCTTGGTCTTTATAGTTTTCAATAAAGGTATTTCCAAATATAAAAAATGAATTTACTTTAAAAAAATATTTAAAATTGGACTTCCATTTTACTTATTATCTAAATCAAGCTATTTTTCTTAAAGTTATTATTTATGAACTAACCTCTAAAATATTTTTTGAATTTATACTTTTGGGTGATGGAATTTGATCTCTATTTATTTTGTTTACATGGTTATTTATGTTATACCATTCAAAATGTAATGTGAAACCCATTGTTATTCCTTAACTTTATCAATGTGAGGATTATATTTTTTTTAATGGAACACATGTATAGTTAATCATTAATTTATGGGTGGGACCTATAAATATTTATAATTCATTGGTTTAAGCTTTAAATCTCATGAGATAATGGTGAAATGAGTTGTGTTTCTCATTACAAAATGTGAAACAAGTTTTTATTCCTAATACTCTATGTAAAATAGGTGTGCGAATCTATATCTACTATGGGATATAGGTGATTTAATCCTAGTTCACTAAGGTAAATAGGTTGTGATATTTGGTCTACTATGTTTTTATTTCTATGCTTAAGTATATGCCAAAATTCTTAAAGTATGAATATGTTATATGATATGAATAATTTTAATGATGTATTATTATTATATTTTATGATTTATTATATATGATTTATTAGGTTTATCTTTATAATGTATCCTTATTATACCCATTTACTCATCATATTTTCACTTATGATCTTTGATTTTAATAACCTATGTTTACCCTTATTGAGGATCTAATCTCACCCATATATTATGTTTAAATTTCCCCAAGTTATGGAGGTAATAAAAGTATAAAATTTATATAAAAGTATATTATGTGGTGAATTATTGATAGATGTTAAATAATTGTTATGGATTAATTATTTTCTTATGTAGTAGGAAAAATAACCATTTTTTAAAAAATAGAAGAGTTTTTTTATTTATTGTTTTGTACTAATTATATAAAAATATAAGACTAAAATATAATTGTATTGTGTTTTAATGAATTAATTCCTTTAAGTAACATAATTATAAATCCACATAAATGGGAATTTATAGACGTTCAAAGCACGAAGTAGTAAGGATATATCATTTGAGAGTCTGATAATTCTTGGAGGGTGGTAGAGGAGTTAGCATCACTATATCATAGTAAAAGTGAGGATGATAAAAGATGATTATTATACTAGATGATATTAGAATATTACTTGATGTGGTTGGTAAAGGACTCTATGAGTGAATACTCAAGGTCATAGTTGATTTGGGACCATTTCAATCATTTTTATGATCCAAAAGGGTGTTCAAGGGAGGCCAACTTTTGATGTTATTTCAGGGGAGGAGGTTTGTTTTTTTCTACTTACATGAGGTAGTTATCCATGGGTTTCATATCTCACACTTAATAGTGAATTCGGTTATATCTAATATGCATTGAGGGTGGATAAAAAAAATTGGGGACCTGGGATGAAGCAGTTGGTAGTAATGTTTTTGGAATAGTTTTTAGTATGTTAATAGGTTAAAGTGGAGAACCATGACCCTGGAGTTTTATTTCAAACTTTGGAAGTCCTAAAGTAAAATTTTGAGGATGTATCAATGGATTTACTCACCGGGTTACCCTATTACTTGGAATGATATGATGTCTTTTGTACGATCATGCATTGACTAAGGATTTTATTAAATTCTTTAGAGATTCAAGAATTGAGTGTTGAGGAATTTTTGGTGAGGTAGTATATAGATGAGGTGGTGAGGCACCATGGGGTGTCAAGGTCCTTCATCTATAATCAGGTACCTTTCTTTGCCTAATATGTCTAGAGAGGATTAAAATATGTTTTTAATCGCAAATTTTCCTTATCACTATTTTTCATCCACATATAAAAAAGTAAAAGAAGTAGACCATCTGTATGTTGGATTATATGTTACTTGCTTACGTCCTGGACTTTGGTGGATTGGGGGTCAATCACCTACCCCTATTTTGGATTTCTTATAATAATATTCATTACTCATCTAATAGTATAGATCTAATCTAATTATTTTATAGATGTTCATTTCAACCTCCATTATATTGGATTGAGGTCGGGGAGTCAGTAGTCCTTAACCTAGATGTGGTGTTGAGAATTATAGAGATGATATAGGTGGTTTAGGAGCCAATGAAGATAGCATAGGACTTCTATATGGCCTAAATTTACTATAGTTTTATACCCTTAGAGTTTAAGGTTAGAGATCATATGTTCTTTAGAGTTTCCCCTTAACGGGGAAGGAGAGGTTTGGTCAAAGAAGTAATCTTTTTCATAGTTTTTTAGACCTTTCAAGGTGTTTAAAAATGTTGGTGAGGTGGCGTATCTGTTGGCACTTCCACTATGGTCGTAAAGTGTCCAAAATATCTTCCTTATTCCCAAGATATGTAAATATATTCCTGATGACTCACATTAAATTGATTTAAGAGTGTACTATATTGACGATCACATGATATTCATGGATTAGCCTATTGAGTTCTAGGATCTTTAGGAGAGGGTATTGTTGGGGTGTGTCCATCCTTTGGTTTGTGTGTTATAGAGGTATAGTTAGTTATAAGTGTGTTCTTAGGAGAAAAAGATATATATATTTGTAATAAATAACCTGAGTTGTTTTTAAATTTTATTACTCTTCTTTTTCTTTGGTGATTTCATTCTTGGATTATTTTTATTGATCAGAACTGTTATATATTATTATTGGTTTTGTTTGGTTGGTGGTATTGTTTTTAAAAAATATGATTCCTGAGAGGTATCTCATAATAATATTTTTCATATGTTCCCTTTTTTCCATTATTTTTAGGCTTGGTTTTGATTCTAAGTGATTAGAATCATTTTAACCTTATCTAATGTAATAAAATAGAACTTATATCCTTTTACTTTGTGTGGTATTAAATGATACAGATGTCAAGAGTATTTTTGAGGAAGGATAGAGGATATAGATAAAATTTCATATGGAGAAGAATTTTGTAAAAATAATCAATGGATTAAAGCATATGAGAGGATTATATATCATAGATTAGGACCCACGACATGGGGGTCCTAGAAAGGATGACTTTAATGGATATTTTTTAGTGAAATTTTAGTGTTAACAGATTCTTATGGTGTAATGGAATAGAGATGGGCCTCTTATAGTGTGGTCTAGTTCTTGTAGTTTGGACACTTGGGTTATTTATTTTATAAGATCTTCTAATTCTATCAAGGCTATAGTATGGAGGTGAATTTTAGGAAAGGGTTTTTAGGAGACTTGTTTTGGTGGCTCTTCATATTTAAGGGTGGGTGTGGCATAGTGCATGGGTTTTGCTTCAAAATTACCCTTGGTAAATATGATATCATCATTGAATATGCCATGAATTAATTTGGAGTTTGTATTGGTAACCTTATTCAGAGTATCATCCTTAATTTCACTATATTTTTAGGTGGAACCCTATTTATTAAAGTATAGCCAGTTTTTTTTCACCATGGTCACTTTAAAAATTTCCAATAATAAATTCCGAAATCCCTTCAAAACTAACCACTTAATTGAAACCCCTCTCTACTCCTAGGATTTCTAGGTGTAGTGTTTGGAGGTCTTCTAGAAACTCTACATTATCTTTAAACCTCAACAAAGGGAGATTGATTTTCAACAATCCATAGTCTGATCCCCTTTCCTCTTTCATATATTATCATTTTTTTCATTTATATAAAGTTATAGATGATATATATTGTGGTATCATATGGTTTTTTATTGTTTTATTTATGAGGAATAATGTGTTATAGGATTTTGGAATTTTCTATTGTAGTTTTGGTCGTGTATTTTAACTTTTTCTCCTTTTCTTGTGTAGTGGTTCAAAAATATTACATTGAAGTGGGGGACATAAGTTCTCTTTTTATTATTTACATCTATGAAATTATAATGCCTTTTTTCATTTCGGTAGATATTATGGATTAACTTTAACAATATAATAAATAGACTCTAATTAATTTAAAATTATAAGTGATTTTTTCTCATTTTTTTAGCTTCTTTATGTTACTGGACATATTAATCTTATCTTGAACATAGAAGAACTATTTTGATGTGTATATTTTAGTCCCTATGAATTGATAACCCCTATTTTGATTGATTTTTTTAACTTTCCATTAATTAATGGTTAATAACTCATATATTTCTATGAATAATGTTTCAGTGAATATAGAAATTTTATGAAAATTTTCATGAAAAAAATGATGAAATGTTTTTAAATCTATATATAAATTGTAATTTATTATGTATATGTGAGATAAAATCTATTATCATGAGTGAGGATGTGTTTTCTTTTATCTGTATTTTTTGGTGGATATTTTAGTGTTGTGTGGTGATGGTGTTGTCCATTTATATGTGGAATATGTTGGCCAGTGTGGATATGGTTAGTTTTACAAGGGATATATTGAGCACTGGTTGGTAGTGATTGGGTAGTTTTGTTGTGTGGTGGTCGGACTGTTGTTTGGTATCCTTCATATAATTGTATGGTATCAAAGATACATGGTTCACAATGGTGAATTTTTATAGTCATGGGTTGGAATTGAACAATTATGTGTTGAAAATTTAATATGTGGTAATTGATTAATGAATTGAACATCGATAAATAAAGGATAATAAAGGAGGGTGGTGGATAGAGTAGTTTTTCATTAAATATAGAATTAAAACACTTAATAAAAAACATGTTTGGTAAATTTTTTTAATTTTTAAATTGGTTAATCCTATGAATAATAATGGAATTGTGTCTTGGGTTAGGCTAATATATGTGGGTATTTTCATTTAGTGGTTTCATTAATTAGTGGCAGCTGTCATGAGGTGATGTGATAGTGATGTGAGCTATGATAGTGATGTTTGATGTAAACCCTTAGGTCAGGTGTGCATGAGATTATATATATATATATATATATTTGTATGTTTATATTAAATATATAATCACCCCACCGAAGTCAAGTACTATATACTAACACTAAAAAATTTTGGGGGTGTTTTCCCCAACATCCAATTTGTTGAGGGAACGCATGAACAATTACCCCCCCCCCCCCTCTGAATCTTCCTTCAGCGGTAGTATATAGAAGTGGTACCTAGTTGGTGGAAAATAATTGATTATGGTGGAACAATTGGTGGTGATTCCTAATGAGGAGAATATGTGATATTTGGTGTCGTTTATGCATGATAAGAGCAGGTCATGAGGTTTGTATCCTTCATATTCATGATACCCTACTACCCTGTTTATGAATTTATGATTGAATATGTGATAAGATGGATGATTATATGGTTGTGGAATGTGATTTATAGATATTTAATGATGCCATCATAGGAAGATGGACCATACAGTAGGTTGGGATAGGTAGCACTATGACCTAACCCACATCATACTCATTTTGGCATGTGATTAGTTGTATATATAAGGGATGGGAGTACATGATGTTTAACATTGGGATGTGAGATCGTCAATTCATTGAGGAAGTTGAAGAGGGGTTCCATAATCTATATTCATCTAATATTATTTCACTACACTTGATATAATATTTTTTGAGTGAACCTTGGTGAGTCTGTGATATGTTTTTGAATTATTTATGTGAATGTTAGTTATAGTGTTGATTCACTAGAGTATTTCTATTATCTTCTCACATTTTCACAAGATACCTTGAGTGTGATCCTAATTAGTATACATTTTATAATCACACCACATACATATATTATTTTTTATAAGTTTTTAGGGACATTTAGAAAACCAAGTAGCACATTACTAGATTATAGGTTGCAGTTTTTTTGGAATCATTTCCTTAGGTTTTATTTTAGTATTTCATTATGGATACATTTATTTTTATTTCTTAACATACAATGCGGGATGATGGTTATTTTATATTTATTTCATGGTAATTTATTATTGGTTTAAAAATTATGTTCCTAGTATTTTTTAGTATAATGCTCTCATTTTGTGTTTTATACCCTTGGTGTTAATCACCAACCTGTGGCCAATTAGAGGTGGGAATTGGGGTACACTCCATCTATTTGTTTCCTATAATGGATTTTCCCTTATTCAACAAATAATTACAATATTTATTACAATTTCTACACTTTATTAAAAGTCCATGATCATTTTAGTTTATAGTTTTAGAGAATTAGGTAGAAAAAATAACTTAATAAATTAGAATCTTTCTCAAATTATACTTTCTCCCATAAAAATATAGATTTAATTTTACACCATTTTTTTATTAAAGACTCTTTTTCTACGTTTGAGAAGATTCATTGTAACATAAATATTGAACTTTCCAAAATTTATACTCATCATTACATCCTTTTAAAAACTTTTTAAAATGTGGGATGAGGAAAAAAATTATGATAAGGTATATAAAAATAAATTAACCCTATCAGTCTATTGAAAAATATAAAAACCCATTAGGAAGTTTACGTGTTTTACAATAAAAATTCGACCACATAAGAAAAAAAAATTCATAAGTTAAAATCAAGTTTTTCTTAATAAAAACCATTGAAACCCATTATAAAGCATAGTAAACGACATAAAGGCATCTGAATTAATGTCATAACTCATAATAAAATTTCATTAAAAACCAAACCTTTCACTTTTAGAATTTTATAACCTTTCCATACCTCATGAAATCAAATGATTTCATTAAAACACCCTTTTTATAACAATAATATAGGTATCTTGGAGAATTATATTCATAACCCATGTTAAATCATTTTTAAACCATAATAGAAAAATTTAACCCTGGTTAATTCGTTAGGAGTAACCTACCTATTTATCTCTCTCATTTGTTTCCTTTAGAGATTATTCATTACTTAATTCTTGGGAGGGATATGTCGGGTTCATTCATCATCATGATCTATATTAGGATCAATTTCAATTATATATAATTCTAAATCACCTTATCTTGAATAATTTTTTTTAACATATCACAATTTCAGCATACAATACATGAAAAAATCATTTGAACCCATAAGAAAAACATTTTCAGTTATCTCATAAAGATGAGAAAAACAATATCTCCATATAATTTCTTTAAAAACTAAATGTTTCCTGAATATTGAGAAAAATATTTTTATTTAAAACAAAAATGGAAATTCTTAAATGAATAATGGTAAAAATATTGATTATGTTGGTTTGAAAAGTCATCAAAGTCATATATGTGAAAAAAATTATTTCGTCACTTTTATCAAAAAAAATGAAAGTAACCCATATAAAAAACATTAAATAGATTACTTTTTAAACCTTTGTAAATAAATATTAATATAATATAAAATTAATTTTATCAACCATGTAATGATAAATAATAATAATTTTGGAATATTTAAAATAAAATGGATATGGAGGAGAAATATTTTAAGGGAATACTTTAAAGTATGGTTTTAAAGAAATATCCCATACCTTAAGTACAATATAGCTTCATAAATTATCCAAATCATGGATAATAAAATTATATTAGATTTATAATTATTTAATAATATAATTTATTTTCATTTAATTTTTATTATTACTTTTATTTCATTTATTACAATATTCTATTTAGTTACTGAAATGGTTAGGTTCACATTTGATATTTTTTGGGTCATTTGGTTTATAGCCTCAACGCCACATTGGTGCATTGACCATGGTCAAAGGGATTATAGTTCCATTATATTTGGAATATTAAACATTCTATATTTATAATATTTATACATTACAAACAATTTTGAAACCAACCATTTCAAGCGGTCATAAATAATTAACCATATCATTTCATGGAGACGGTGGTCCATATGTAAGCACAAATAATGTTTTCATTATACTAACAAGTGGAAAATAAATAAAGTAGATATTTTACTTTTCCTAAATCATAAATATTTTATTCAGTTCATATTTACTCATTGTTTCCACCCTTATAACCAACCCTATAATGTTTAAATGAAAAATTAATAACATCGTTTCATGGAGGTGGTATTCCACACGTACACACAAGAGACATTATAAATTTACAATGGAAAAAAATAGTAAGAAGTTATGTAATTTATTAAATTTAAATAATAAATATTAATTCATAAATATCACATATATACATTTTTTACATCATTTTAACTAACCATATAATTCAGTGTTGAAAAACGAAACACATCGCTTCATGGAGGTAGTAGTCCACACTTACACACAAGAGATGTTTTCATTTCCCATAAGATGGAAAAAGAGATAATAATGGGTTTTCATTATCATAATAAAATTTTAAATATATTTACGTTACCTATTTTATTATTTAATCATGTTTTAAAAAAAATGGGGGAGGTAGAAGGAGAAATAAACATGAAATAAGTCGGTTAGGGCTTATACCTTCTCCTTGGATATCTTCATTTGGCTTACACATTCATCCTTCTAGTACTAGTATTTTAAGAATTTCAAGACATATAGGACATGGGTAGGTATTTTAGAGTGATTTTTGGTCATGACATGGATGAACTAGAGTGCTTAAAATGTGTAAGGTTGTGATGATAAGAGGTTCCCCTTTATTAGTAATGGAAGTGGCACACCTGTACTTTTTTAAAACATTTAAATATTATTAAGTATTAATAATAGTAAAGTGGCCCAAAAACAATCCATTTTTTATGATAAAGTTATAAGAGTCAAAATAACATGATCCAATAAGAAATAAGATAATATTTTTTCAACAAATCACTTATTTTTTATCTTAATTAACATTATTTACCTGTTACCATAACGACACATTTTTACCACGGTAACTATTCATAATGACCAAAAATTAAATGAACTCATTAATAAATATTATCCTCTTGATTAAAAATATATATTACATAATTCAAGAATCAATTTTTATAATTTTTAAAAATTAATTTTAATATAACTGTGAAAATGCATCAAAAAATGATTTTTAGAAAATTGTGTTTTATGCATAAAAATGAACTTATACCAAAATCAAATATAATTTTTATTCCTATGAAATTATTTATATTATGATTAGTAAAATGAATATTATGTTACTTTAAAACTATATCTAAAATATAATGGTACTTTTAAATTATTATTTTAAATAAAAAAAGACGGGTTTTCAAAAATCCATTTTCACTATTCAGTCAATAATCAATCTTTTTAGAAAAAAACAAAAAAACTCATCCTATGATATCTTTGATATGTTGGTTAAAAAATATTTCATTTTTTATCAAATTAAATTTCAAAAATATTTAATTTTATATTTTAAATAATGTTATTTATTTCATGTAATAATAGTTAAATAAAACATTTCCCTTTTAATGTATAAACTTTTATAAAATTATTTATAAAACAATAATGAATATATATCTATAAAATTAATAATTATAAATCCTATGATTTATTAATTTTTATAATTAAATGTGTTCTCACATTCATACCCTCTATATAAAATGTTTCATCAAAATTTTATTCATTTCTTAAATAAGTGAGATTATTTTACCCTCGTAGCGTTTCTTGATTCCAATATCACTTCCTCCATCAAGTGATTCTTCCATAAACCTTTACCTTTTTAATAGAAGTATTTCATTATAACTTGTATCTATGATCCAAAATCTGATTTGGATTTTCTTTATAAGAGAGATCATTATCTAATTGTGCCACTTTGGGGATCAGAACATGATATTCATCAAGTGTGTTCTTTCTTAGAAAATAAGCACAACACACATCATGTGCCTATGATAAACTAAATTTTAAAGCTAAATTATAAACAAATGACCCTACCTTTTCAATAATTTTAAATGAAAAAATAAACATCGTACTTAACTTTAACTTTCTTATAAAATTATAAAAAACTTTTCCATAGAGATACTTTATAAAAAAACTTGATATTCTACCTCAAAAATGAGATATTTAAACATGTTATTTACAAAATTTTATTCCTTATATAAGTTTTAATCATGTGTTACTAATTCATCTTTACTTTTTCTACCATTTATTTTTCCAGTTATAGTCCCAAAGTATTCATTTAACTAACTTCTTCCCAACATGATGGACTTCAACACTAATTTCCATATAATGCCTCTAAAGGTTCCATCTGTATACTGAAAAAAATTATTATTAAATAATATTACAATATTTAAATAAATTGATCCCATATTCCATGATAATATAAAGAAAAATACCAAATAATATCTTCCAAAGTCTAATTTTTTTCATTCTGACTATCCATCAAATTGAGAATTAAATGTTGTAAAAAAATTTAATTCAATGCCCAATGACTTTAGTTGTAATTTCCAAAAAATTTAAGTAAATATGGGATACTGATCAGATAAAAAATATATAGGGACTCCATGTAATCTTATTATCTTTAAGATAAATTATAGAAATTTAATTCAATGGATTAGTATATTGAATGTGAATAAAATGTGCTAATTTAGTAATAAATAAATAATAACTAAAGTCACATTATTACCTTGAGATGTATTTAGAAATAACTCCATGAAATCCATAGATATATTCCCCCATTTCCATTTAAGAACCGGAGAGGTTAAGAATACCCTTTAGTAGTTGTGTCTCAGATTTCACCTATTTATAAGTAATACATTCCATGGTAAAAGTAGAAATATATTTCTTGATATCATCCCACCAATAATGTTCTAGAAGATCATTTTACATATTAATATTTTTAGTATGAATGGAAAATAGAGAGCTATTATGTTTACAATAAAATTCATTATTCAAATGGAAAACACTTGGCACCCACAAACTCTTTCCAAATCTAATAACACCTTGTTTATCAACATTAAACTCATGAAACTTATCCTTATTGATCAATTGTACTCTATCATTAAAACCAAGATCTTCCTTTTGAGACTTCATGATTATTTCTAGAAATGATGATTGCATTGATACAGGATCCAAAATATAATACTTTTTTTCATACACAATTTTCAGGATAACAATCATTAAATCATTAACTAAAGGAATATTTTTAATTATAAAAAAGTTAAGGATGTAATATCATTTCAATTTAAGGAATTAGATACTTTATTTTCTTCACTTGGATGATAGTGAATTGTGAAATCATAATACCTAATTTATTATATCCATCATATCTACCTTATGTTCAACTCCTTTTGAGTGAATATATTCTTTAAACTTTTATGATCAATATATATTTCACATTTTTTCATATATAAATGATGCTTCTATATTAAATAAACTACTAAAACCAACTTATGTTCATGTGTAGTGTAATTCTACTCATATGATTTCAATTGGAGATAATGATACATGATAACGCGATCATTTTTTATCAAGACACAACTAAGTCTCTTCAAAAAAGCATCACTATAAATAAAAAATTTCCCATTTATTATTTTTAAGGATAACATTGGATCATTAACCAATGTTATTTTAATTTATCAAAATCATTAATCAAGTTTCTTTTTTCATATGAATTTAAAGCCTTTTCATGTTAACATAGCTAGTGGGCTATAAAACTGATAAAGTTTCTCAACAAACATTTGGTAGTAACCCGTTAATCAAAGAAAACATATAATATCTATGAAATATATAGTCCTTAACCACTCTTCCACTAATTTATTTTTATCAAGATCAATAGTTAATCCATATTTAGAAACTATATTCTTGAGAAAATAAATATATTTCATCCAAAATTCATATCTATGAATTTTTCCATACAAAAAATTTTCATTTAAAATCTTCACAAAAAATTCATAAGTTTTTCTTCTGATCTTTATATCATTTAGAGTATGCCAAAATATTGTCCATAAACACAACCTCAAATTTTACAAAATATTCATGGAATGTTACATTCATTATATACATAAATACAATGGGTGTGTTTGTTATCTCAAATAATATAACCAAAAACTCATAATGATCATACATAGTTATAAACATTATTGTTAGAATGTTTTCTTCTTTCAACTTTAGCTGATGGTACCCAAACATGAGATTAATCAATAAAAAATATTTTGTACCCAAGAGTTGATCAAATAAGTCCTCGATATGAGGAAATGGATACTTATTATTAACAATGATGTTCTTGAGTTATTTAAAATCTATAAAATTTCTCATATATACAACTGAATGTTTAACAAAAAATAATAGGATCACCCAAAGGATAAGTTCTAGGGTGGGTTAAAACCTTATCAATAAACTCTTGTAACTATTTTTCAGTTCAAATAATCCTTTTGAATCCATTTGATAAGAGGGATTTGAAATTGGATTAGCATTAGGAACTATTTCACCAGTAAAATAAAAGAATAAAACCAAAAAAATAATCAAGAAACACATCTATATATTCTTTTATGTAATGTCTCAACTCGGGAACCACTTAACTCGTGCCCCGAGCTAGTGGGTCACATGGCCACTAGAGCATCTCCCCGTATGCAAGAGGTTGTTATATAGCATTGAGGGTATTATATGGTATAGTGGGGAGAATATATCCTTATACTATAGTGACATAGTAGATTTAAATAAAAAGAAGATCACAGAAGAATCATAATATAACAGAAAATATAATACCAGACCAGTAACCCACCGTAGCGGAAGAATAATAAGCATATTTAACTAGAAAGGAACAGTGAAATAAATAAAAAAATAATAATAAATATTAGAAGAATATATAATAAATAAAATTTAATAATATCAAAATTCAAGAGGCCTAGTCATATACATGATGATTTTATGGCATGTTGATATAAAAAATGGGGAATAGGGGATAGGTATATACATCATACTATACAAAAAATACAAAAAAACGACAAAATACTACTCCAATATAATTATTACCATATACCTGGGCCTCTTCTCCCAAGATCTATTATATAAGTGAAATAAATCAAAAATCTAAATTTTGGGTCTTGAACTTATCAATACCTGCAGACATGTAATTTACTTGGGCACCAATGGTTTCCTGAGTTGTATGTGAGATAAAATACTAGTAGGCTACCACTAATAGAGTCTAAAAATAATCCATCATGTGAATATAGATAAGAAGTGTTCATGTATAACTTAATAATAAGAAATGATGGAAATAAATAAATAATAGTTAGGTCAGGTTCCTATAAGACACCTAGTGGACTTCACCTGCTTTGACATTGTCTGAAATGAGTGTCTCATCAATAACCATATATATTTAGTAATAATATATATTTATAGTTAAATATTATATACACCTATATTATATATGTATGCAAGATTAAAGTAGGAATATACCTAGATAATAGATGATGGCTAGACCTGGGGAGTAACTCAAGCGTCCATAATCAATCTAATGAGCTATAGGCTCCAACAGTTTTTACATGCCTTGAATCTTATAATGAATGTGATATATCATGATCAACACTTGAGATGGTAGGGCTGAGGTTTCATTCCCAACACCCAAAACATATGAATGTGGAACATCATTCCCATAACCAAAATATAAGTATAATGGTGGGAAATGTCATGCTAAACACCTGATGTATGGGAGAGTTAAACATCATAATCAAAAATTCTCTTAACCATTGTTCCACTACCAATATTAATGGAATAATCATATAATAATAATATCACGAGAAATCACCTCTCAATATTCATTATCATCAATCCCAATACAAATAAGGGAATCACATATTATACAATTCACATTTAATAATAATATAACAATAGGTATAGCCTTTCAACCCATTTCATTCATTTTTAATCTATTCAGATAACTCATTTATGCATAGAAGACTATCTTGAAGCTAATATATTCAATTTTAAGGTATGTCAATTCAATTTGAGGACAATATAATCACTTAGGAGGTTATTTTTTCAACTAAACAATCATATATGTGGGCAAAACCATTTACAATCCTAATCAAACACTTAATAAGTGTTCCTGAAATTTAACTAATTAAATTTAAAGGTAATTTCAAGAAAAAACACCCAAGGGGTGGAAATGGTTGAGGTTTACATCCTCTAAATACATGGAAATGGTATCTAATAGTATAACATCATATATATAAATATTTAGAGTGGAAGAACCCATTTTAAGGTAACGTGTGGTAATGGCCAGCAAACGGAACGGTGGTGAAGCAATGAAAAAACTCAAATTTTGGGAATAAAATATAAAACACCTACCTTAAAATTGAATATGACTCCTCATCTAATATCATCTTTAAATTCTAAGTAGTTTTGAAGAAATCAAATAAACATTCCAACACCCTTAAAATAGGGTGAATGATCACGCACCAAAATAGAATAAGAGATACAAAGAGAAATGAAGAATGAGAGTTAGAGTGCATACCGACATGGATCCAATGTGATTTATCAAATTAAAATCATATTCTGAATGGAGGAGGTATTGAATTACATAACATTGGAAAAAGGGAGGTCTATAAAAGGATGAGGAAGGGTTCATCTGCTAGAAATTAAGATTAAGGAAGTAGGGGTGAGGTATTAAATTTATTATGGGAAAACATGTAATTTCACTCATCCTGATAGGGGAATATGGTCTGGCTACATGGTTGGACAAAGCATGCACCAACCATATGTTATACCACTACCTAAGGAGGGACCCTATATGGGCTAGTTTCATTGTTTCTTGAACCATGTGAAATATATATGAATATCATTATCCCAACACCATCTGCAACCCACATGGGTGTGTGCATGGGATCGCATGGTTTTAGACAAACCGTGTGGCCCCCGTCACCTATGAAATATCTCACAAGGTTAGGTAGACCATGCGAGCTGGGAAGCATGGTTTCTCCTAATTGTGTGGTCTAGTCTGTTTCTCAAAACATTAGAGATTGAGGCTACGAACAATTCCCATACACCCTTATGATGTTTGTGACTCCCTTAGGTAACATTACAAGGTTCTTATTAAGGATTTAAACTGAAAAAAGTTATCCATACCCTTATAAAAATATTGTTCATTATAACCTCCCCTCCTTAAATCAACTCATCCTCAAGTTGGACTTCTAATGGTAAAGAGGTATCATTCATGAAAAGATCTAGGCACTAAGATCCTATATCATCTCCCCCTCCCATGTCTAATCTTTTGCTTGGTTGTTCTTCAATAGCACTCTTAATAAGGGAACATACCTAACTTGGAGTGTCTTCACACTCTGATCCGAAGTATGCATTGGGTACTACTTAAAATAATAATCCACATAGAACTTATCCCCATCATGTTGGAAAACATGTGATGAGTCTAGATAATATCAGCAGAGTTGAGATACATGATAGAAATGATGAATAGACTGGCATCATTGAGGAAGTTCTAACTGGTAAGCCACTAGTTTGATCTGTTTCAAAACCTCAAAGGATAAAATTAATTAATGTGAAATCTTTCACTTCGTCTAAATATGTTAATGGTAAATCCTAGGTAAAACATGCAAGAAGACACAATATCTAACCTTGTACTCAAGAGGTCATCATTTTCAATTGGCATATCACTACTTTCTAGACATATCTATTGACATGTGATTTCTGATTAGCTGGACCTGCTTTGTAGTTTCCTGAATAATATGTGGTCCAAGAAAATCTATCTCCCTTACCTCTAACCAATGCAAATGTGATAAAAAATTCCAACCATATAAGGCTTCATAAGGATCCAACTTTATGGTATCTTGGAAGATGTTATTATAATAGAACTCAATAATGGGAATGTGTTTCTCCTATAAACCCCTAAAGTCGAGGAAACATTCCAGAATCATGTACTATAAAACTAGAATCATACACTATCTTTTTATGTAGGTCTAGGGGTGGTTGCCCATGATCATAAGCACCTTTGTATCCAAGGCCTTCTATGACTCCTTCCATAAATAAGACATGAATCCAACATCTTTATCTGATATGATTGGATGTGTATCTCCATAAAGATGTATGAGATCCTTGGCATATATCCTCCCTGTATCCTTTACCAAAAGGGTCCCTCACATAGGTAATAAATGTGTTCCCTTCATCAAAAGATCAACAACAACCCAAAGTATATCATTTCCATGATTTAAATTGGGTAAAATAGTCCTTAAATACATAGAAACATCATCCCATTTCCACTCAAAAATGGAAAATGGTTTTAAAATTTCTAGTAGTCATTGATGTTATGTCTTCACCTACTAAATGGTAGAATATTGAATGATAAAACCAGCTACCTCATGTTTTATAGAAGTCCACCAATACTAGAAACATAAATATTGATACATCCTGATGACAACGGGATGTGCTGCCAAAAATAAGCCATAAAATTCCCACATAATCTCCTCTATGATGTATGTTGGGACCCAAATACGCCTATGAAAGAGAAAGGTTCCATCCTTATCCACAGTCCAACCAGAAGATGAATCATCATCGTAAATAATTTCCCTTAGGACTAACCCTTTAGGATCACATAGTTTTTTAATTCTCATTTGTTCTAGAAGGATATAGGTCACAATTAAAGCTATGAGGATAGTATTCACATGATCCTCTTGAACCCCAAGATGAATTTCTTAAAACAAATCCATGAGATACCACACACCATTGGCCTCATGAACTGCTTTTTTATGAGTCTTATTTCTTAGAAAATTAGCTACAACATTTCCTTTACCAAGAATATTGGAAAGATTTAAATCCGTATAAACATCATCCCATGTCCACTCAAGAATGTAAAATGGTTGTAAAATTTCTATTAGTCATTGATGTTCTGTCTTCACCTACTAAAATTTAGAACATTGAGTGATAAAACCAGATACCTAATGTTTCATAGTATTCCACCAATACTTAAAAATGTAAATATTGATATATCTTGGTGACACTGGGATGTTCCACCCAAACTGAGGCATAAAATTCTGGAATAATCTCATCTATGATGTTTTTTGCGACCCAAACCCACCTAAGAAAGATCAAGGTCTCATCCTTATCCATGGTCCAACTAGCGGATGAATCATCATCTTAAATAATTTCCCATAAGACTGACTAACCCTTTGGGATCAGATAGTTTCCTCATTCTCATCTATTCCAGAAAGCTATAGGTCACTGCTAGGTCTGTGAGGATTGTATTCACATGAACCTCCTGATCCTCAACTTGCATTTAAAAAACAAATCCATCTGCTACAACATTATACTAGCCTCATAAACCTCATGTTTCTGAGTATTTTGGATATGATAATTAGATATAGTATTTACTTTCTCAAGGGTATAAGAAATATTGATATCGAAGGACTACAAATACTCAACCCATTTTTGTTTCCTTGGATTCATATCTCACTGTGTGAAGATGTACTTGAGGCTTTTGTGATCAGTGAATCCAAAAAATGCACTCCAAGTAAATAGTGCCTCCAATAGTGTGGATCATGAACTACAACTACTAGCTTAATGTCATGCATCAAGAAATTCCTTTCATGAGGCCACAACCTATGAGACCCATATGCTATAACCTATTTATCTTACATCATAATAGCTCCCATATTGATAATTGATGTGTCATGGTGAATATAGTAACTTATTCCTACCTCCAGTGGAATCAGTATCGATGATGAATTCAAACATCCCTTCAAATCCTAAATGGTTGAATCATAATCATATGACCATATGAATTTCACACCCTTTTAGTCAATCCTGTAAGCAACACTACAAGACATGAGAAATCATGAATTAAGTGTTTGTAATATGTAGATATCCCCGAGAAACATTGTATGTCAAAGATTTTCTTAGGATACTCTCAATAAAATATATATCTCACTATCTCTGGGTCCACTATAACTCTTGACTCTGAGATGATATGACTCACTAAGTGGACTTTTTCAATCCAAAAGTGGAATTTGTTGATCTTAACATAAAGTAGATTCTATATCAATGTATTCAGCATTATATCAATATGGTTTTCGTGGTCATGTTGAGAATTAAAATAGGAAAATATATCATCCATAAATACTACCTTAAATGAAAACATGATATGGGTGGAAACCCCAATTCATCCTAACCATAATAACTATAGGTGAATTTGAGTGATAGAATGTCATAACCAGGAACTCTTATTGGTTATACCTTATTTGTAAATTTTTGTGAGGAATATATGAATTACTAACATAAACATGGTGATGTCCCAACCACAAATAAATATTTAAATACACTCTCTCCACTCGTAATCGATCCAAGAGTTCATCTATTTGAAGCTTTGGGTATCAGTTATTCACCATGAGCTAGTTCAACCATCGATAATGCACACATAGCCTAAGTGTATTACCTTCCTTCTTGTAAAAGAGTAATGGTGAAGCATAATAATATGTTTTGGTTCATATAAAGCCGTTATCCTCAAAATACTTTAAATATCTCTTGAGCTTTATAAGCTCTATAGGTTACATCCTATAAAGAGTAATGGTCACTGGTGTAGTACTGAGAAATATATTAATAATGAAATCTAACTCTCTCACTGGAGGTAACCCAGAAAAATAATTATAAAAAACATATCTACAATGATCCACCACATGAGGGGAAATAGAGTTTCATAACCATTGATCATACAAGAAAAGAGTTGAAATTTGGGTTTTCACTCTGCCCAACCCTTGGTGTCCAGGTCCATCTTGAGATGAAAAGATATCAGATTCCCCCTTGTGAACATGCCTACTGCCCTCTGGTGATGTAAACCTAACCCTAATATGATAGTAGTCAATTTGGGATTGATAGATAACTAATCAGTACATCCCATTAATTACTTCAAACCCTATCATGTTGAGCACAAAAAACATTCCACATTAAGATATATCTTCCTAAATCAAGGGGAAAATCCTTACAGCTATGAACATTATCTAATTAGATACCTAACATGGTATCAAGATTCATCACACCACAGAATTGTTCGATCTCAAGGTTCAGACTCTCTATAATTTCCTCAAATATATAAAATGTGAAATACCTATTTCAAATAACTAAAACACTAAAGTATATTTTACTAAAATAGTACCTAAAACAATTAAAGGTTTGGTGATATACTCCTTGGGTATAGGTTGATCAACATGTAACTATCTTGTACCGTGACCCTGAGTAACAACCTGACAGGTCTGAGAAAGCCCACTCTACTAGTGCTATGAATTATAAGTCTAAATTCCCCAACCTCGACCATCACCTTTTCCTGAGAGACCAGTGGGATTCCATATTTATTCTGAACAAGATACTATAGAACCTACTTAAATGTGTATAGTAGGTGTAGATCCCCAATCACTGGGCACTTATAGAAAATTCATGCAGAAGAATTGGATATTCCCCATCCTGATGCAGCCTCTACATTACAATGTATTCGGTAAACACTTAGGTTTCTTATGTAATGACTTCTTGTACTAGTGAAATATTAGTAAAATATCAACACATTGATCCTGACAGCTTCTACCCCTATGAGAAACCTCAAAAGAACTATTTCTCCCACTAGAAGAACCACTAGCTTGTCTGGGTATCGATCTTCCCTGGCTCACACCATCATCTTCCCTTATATTCCTCTTATTGATGAGGACATGGTTGACTATCTCAAAAATATTATTCATGCTAAAAACATTGACATAAAATTAGATATTGAATACTATCCCATCCTTGAATCGCCTCGCTATCAAAAGATCATCATGGGGTAGATTCAGTGGAAACCATTGTATCTCAGTAAAGTGGTCAGAATACTCCATGAAAGTCATGGATCCATATTGTAGTTTCATAAACTCTCTATCACAGTCATTCCTTAGAGTCTATGGAATGACATACTCATAAAATATTATATATATGTCTACCTAGATCATATCATAATGTCTACATATATAGGTAATAACATCCCACCATCTCTTTGAATAATAGCATAGCATATAAGTAGTGAGTTGGACCCTCTTCTCTGGAGGCATCTTTGAGCCCTCAAAGATAGATAGTATGGCCTCCAGTAATGACTAAACAACATGTGGTCTTCCATCCCCCAAAAATGTGGGAGGATGGTACTACTAGATTTCCTAAGTCAAATCTACCATTGTCAAGGCATGTCGAGAAACACCTTACATATAATGTAACATATGTCAAAAACCTTGTCATAATTGGGTCTTTATTCTTATATAAAGATCAATAGGTAGTTCTATAGGGGGAATTATAGGAGGAATCAATGGTGGATCAGGGCCCTCCACCTCCGTAGTGAGGTTGCACCACCTTTAGGGAATATGAATCAAGGATTTTATGGTGGCATGATTCTACAATTCCAAATGCACTCCTCATGAGAGACGTTATAATTTATATAGATAACTTATAGATAACCATGATAGGTACACATCCTTTCTATTGAAAATATAAAACCTCTCTTCCTACTCATAAATCCAAGTCTAGGTGGTAATAAAAGACCATAACATGCCATAAGAATGTAAGAGACTCCCAACTACCCACTACTTTGTATGGGATTAAGTTTCAGTCTCAAATCAAATAGTAGGGATTCTGATATATGGAGTGGAAATTGCAAGGTATAGAGGAAAACAACCTTTACTTTACATTTAGTATCGCATAAACTAGTAACCATTTTAATTAAAATAATTCAATTCCATTTAAATTTGTAATATTTTATATGTAATAAATATATCTTGGTTTAGAACCAATCTGTCCAAAACTCACAACATGGTATAATTGAATAATTTTGGTTTTAGCACCAATATATAGAAAAAACACCATTTATATTTATGTAAGAACTTTAATTAATCCAATTAGATTATTCCTGTATGAAATTATAGAACAAATCAATATATAATAATCAATCACTAACCATATGCAATAGGCAAATGCACCTAGAAAGTAGAATTTGAATAGAAAAAATGAATGGAAACTTTTTCCTATTATGCCAAAATGATGCATAAATTTATACACCCTCTTTTCATTAGACATAAGTAACATAAATTCAATTCAAATAACACCTATAATAATAACTTCATAATACATATGCATCAACCAATGATGAATTCGTTCAAATTGTAATAGAAATAATCAATAACAATAATAAGCCATCCTAAGTAATTTGGGTTCTCCCTGTATGTGGGTTAGATATGCCTAGGAATAGGCTCATTACCAAATTATATTACCTTCTTATATCCTTTCTAATTCCCAGATAATAATACAAAATGGAAACATATGCTTTGATACCACTTTTTAACATCCTAACTCGTGAACCACTTAACTCATGCCCCGAGATGGTGGGTCACATTGCCTCAAGTGTGCCACCCCATACACGAGAGGCTTCCGAATAGTAGTGAGGGTCTAAGGTGATATAGTGGGGATACTATAACCTCATACTATAGTATCACAATAGATATAGATAATAATAAGATAATAGTAGAAGAATAATATAGGATACAACATAACATAAGACCCATAACCTATCGTAGGGAAAGCATAAGAAGAATATATTACCAGAATGGAACTGAAGAAGAAATAAAACAATAATAATAAACTGAAAAGGCATAAATAGTAAAGAAACTATAATAATATTAAAATACAAGAGGCCTAGTCAAATATATTATGATGGCATGGCATAATGATGTATAAAACAGTAGGAAACAGGGGACATGAATATACAACATGCTATATAAAAAATACAAAAAGGAAAAAATACTACTCTATTATAATCATGAGCATATTATCAGTCCTTTTCTCCCAAGATACATTCTATCAGTGAAATAAATCAATCATCAAATGTAGGGTGCTTTCCCTTATCCATACCTATATACAAGTAATACACACAGGTACCAAAGGATGCATAAATAGAGTGCAAGATAAAATCCTAGTAGGACACCACTAATGGTGTCTAGAAATAATTTAGGTTGTGTACATAGATAAAAAATGTATAGTTATAGCTAAATAATAAGAAATTATGGAAATAAATAAATAAAAATCAACTCAGGTTCCCATGGGACCTGGAAGACTTCACCTACTTCAACATATGATGAATGTGTTTCTGATTAGTAACCATATATATAGAGTAATAATAAATATATACAGTATAGTAATATATTTTATCCACCTATATTATCTAAGTATGTGTGGACGTAAGAAGGCATATACATGGATACTAGGTGTTTTCTAGATCTAGGGTGTAACTCATGCATCCATAACTAGACTAAGGATCTATAGGCTCTAAAAATAGGCACATTCCCTAAATCTCATAATGAATGTGATACATCAATCTCAACACTTAAGATAGGTGGGGTGAGTCATCATTCCCAACACCTAAAATTGAGGAACGTGGATCGTCATGCCCATTTCTCAAATATAAGTGTAATATTGAGATACGTCATGCTCAACACCCAATGTAAGGGAGAGTAAAACATCATCCTCATAAATTCCATTAACCACATTCCAAATCCAATATCAATGGAATAGTAATATTAAAATAATGGCATGAAGAGTGTCCTCTCAAGAATCGTGATCATTAAGCCTAATATAACCAAGAGAATCATATCTCATATAATTCACATTTAATAATTATATAACAAGTGGTGTGGCATTAACAACCATTTCATTCATCTTAATTTATTTATTTAATCATGTAAACCCATTTTGAAGTTATGATGTTCAATTATAAGTCACGAATATTACATTTTAAAACAATCCCATCACTTAGGATGTGATTTGGTCAACTAAACAATCATATAATAGTGGGTAAAACCATTTATAAGACAATATAAACACTTAGAAGGTGTTTTTGTCATTTAACTAATTAAATTTAAAAGGGGATTTTAGGCCGACACACTCAAGGGGTGGCAATGGTTGAGGTCGACATCCTCTTACTACATGGAAAGGGTCCATGGGATTATAACATCATGTATATAATTCATTATAAAGGAAGAAATATTTTTAAGGAAACATGTGGAAGTGTATGACATGCGGAACTACGTAGAATCTATGGAAAACACCCAAACTTTGGGAATAAATTCTAGACCACCTACCTTAAGGTTGAAGATGAATCCTTGTCAAATATTGACTTTATATTCAAATTGGTTTGGAAGAAAATAAAGAAGTGGTCCAATGACCTAAAAATTGATTGAATGATATTGCAATAAAATATAATAATATATACAAAGAGAAATGATAAAATGAAGAAAATGATTTTAGTGCTTACTAATACGGATCCAACGTGACTGATGATGTTCGAATCCGAGTCATTCTAGATGAGTTATTGAATTATCTAGCTTAGGCAATATAGAGTGTCGCGAGAGGAGGAAGAGAAATTTTTATGCTAGAAATGAAGTGGGGGGATGAGGGATGAAGTATTAAATTAATTGAGGAACAAAATTTTATTTCACCCTTCCCAATAGGTGATCATGGTTTGGCTTCACAGTTTTCCAAACCCTACACTAAACATGCATCATACCACTACCTAGGAGGGACGCTGCATGGGTTAGGCACACGGTTTCCCCAACTATTCACAAGACATGTGAATCTAACTCTCCCAAGACACAATAAAACTCACATGGGAATTATCATATTCTCAAATGGTTCCATACCAACCTTAAGACCCATTTATCACCTCTGAAATATTATTCGTGTTTAGGGAAACCATGTGGGCTGGGCTGCATAGTTTCTCTTAACTGTGCAGCCCAATTTGTTTCCAAAAACATTAGGACTTCGGGATTAGAGTAATCCTTGAACACCCTCATAACCTCTATAACTCTATTTCGTAACAATATAAGGTATTTATTATGTAATTAAACTGAAAAGTAAACATGTTCTAAATTTATGAATAGAAGGTTTGTTACAATTCACCACTAGAACATCACTAATTTGAAGAGTTCCTTTATTTTAAAAAATATATGAAAAATAACATTCACATATATATTTTTTATGTTTCTTAGCTTCTAGATATATTACCAAATTCATTAAATCATTATTATATATGAATTTAAACTCACTCTAAAATTTTCATATTACTTATTTATCTTTTACAATCTATATTAGCATGATAAAGTTAAATCCAATCCATACCTAGAGTAACATCAAAAACTAAAATGGGAAAGACAAAAAAGTATGTATTTAAAACCATTCCACATATGATAAATAGAATATTTCTATAAATTATTGTTTCCTTTATACTAACCTTATAGTTTTACAAAAATTTCTGAATTCATTTATTGATATGTACTTTCTATTTTACTTGAAAATTTACTAAAAATAAAAGAATGTGTGGATCTAAAATAAAATAATGCATTGAAATAATATCAATAAATTATTAATATATTGGAAACCACTTAATTTTATTATTCATCATCATCTATGTTATTATAAAAATGAATTTCTACACCTTACTACTTTTATACTTGATGATTACCACCTTGAGTAACTAAATTTGAAAATGTACTGGAATCATGATTTAACTCATGAAACTAAACCATCTCACTGCTAGATGACTATTTATTTTCTCATTAATATATAGATTATAATTCTTTTTGTGCAGTTATGAGTCCAATTACTAAGCTTACTACATTGGTAATATTTAATTAAGACTACCAAAAAAATCTAAAAATCCTTTTACCATATTTAGAACATATTTGTGGATTAATACCATATTTCTTGGTTGATTTGTTCTTCATTTATTTTGACCTTGATGGATTCTAGGTTTTTTCATCATTAAGTACATAAGTTTCAGTAGGCTGCATCTCAGATTTCTTATCATGATAAATAAATTCATCGTAACATTAAAATTTATAAGTTTCCAACTCTATTTACATAATTTGTTTTAAACCTATGTAAAATATATCAATTTTACTCTAAGGGTCCTAAAAAAAATTTGATGCATACCTATCCAGTATAGTAATTTTTTTTTCATAAGTGTCCATTAATCCTTTTTCATTTTTATTTAACTCCTGGAATTTTGGTTCTATTCTAAGCTAATATCTTCGGGAAAATAAATCTCAAGAAAAATATATTTAAACTTTTCCAAATCCTAGGAATAAATCTTATATTTTTTGTAGTATTTTTAATCATATACTATTATCTATAGGTTTTACTTTAAATGTTATAAATAGAAAGAGTTTCATTTTGATGTTATATACATCCAAAAAAATTAAAAAAAATTCCAAAGCATTGATTTATCCTTCAATTTTCACAAGGTTTAATGATACAAACAAATAAGTGGGTGTTGTTTCATGAAATGCTTCACTATAGACATGTCACACTATGGATAATTTTTTCTCTATATTTTATGAGTTCCACCATTAATATCCTTCATAAAATTGGTAAATACTACCATAATATTCTCAATTAAAACCATTATAAGTTTCTAGTTCATAATGTTATTATCTTCTTTATGCATTCCAAATTCATATTCCTTGATTTCTCTACAGAAAACTATTCTGAACATATATGGATTAAATGAAGCAATGTGGAAATATTAAAAATATATCTAATGATAATATATCCATAAATTATAGTATTTTTAAATTTTCCTTTAACATTATCATAACCACTAAAGTTATCTAATCCTTTACTATGATACCAAATATAATGATATATGCCTTATTGAATCAATAAATAAATTATTTATAACAATATTTCCTCATTCCCACATTTATAGGGTATTTTGGATTAAATTATAAGAGAATGAGGTAAACTTATTACATAAGAAAGTAGATATTTTCACATAGTATACATTTTTTCATAAAAATAGGGATTTATGTTTACACCCATATTCAATTCAAGAAACTTATTCTTCATTTAAGATGAGTCACCAAAGTAAAAATATTAACATTTTTAAAATTTATACTCATCCTTAGATACTTTGAAAAACATTTAAAAAAATGAGATAACAAAAATAATTCAAAATAAGGGAGGTAAAAATAAATTAATTTCTTTAGTCTAGTTATAAAATAGGAAAATTCCGAAGGACATTTACCATTTTCAAAATAAAAGTTTGATCACATAATTAAAACATTTCCACAAGTTAAAATCAATTCTTTATCAACTAAACCCATTAAAACCAATTATAAATCATAGTCAAAATCATTAAGGAATCTTGATTCCTATTTGAACTCCTGATATTATTCATTTTATAAACAAACCTTTCACCATTAAATGTAAAAAATATTTCTTTACCTTATGAAACGAAAATATTTCCTAAAAAACATTTTCGAAAGAATAATATATGTGCCTTGGAGTATCATATTCATAACCCATTTTTATTCATTTTAAATATTTTTCAGAATAACTAAATCCCAATTAATTCCACATGAGTAACATACTCAGTTATCTCCTTCATTTTTTCCACTGAAAACAATTCACTACTCAATGCATTGGAGAGCTATATAGGGTTCACCCATCGTCATAAGCTATATAGGGCTCAACCATCATCATCTATAAAGATATAGTACATTATCATAAAAAAATTAAGATTTAAATTTTTCATCATAAAATACCTGAAAAAATAATTTGAACCCATAAACAAAACACTTTTAGTTATCTCAAGAAGATGATAAAAGGTTTATGTTTCTATAGAAAAAAAATTAAAACTGAAAATTTCTAAAAAATTAACAAAATTATTTTCCTTGAAAATAACCTTAAAATTTTTAGAGTATTGGTGGTAAAAATAATTTTTATTATGGTGGTAAAATTCATCGATGTGGTATGCATTAAAAAAATACACTTTTGTAAAAAAAATCTAAATAACGCATATCAAATACATTGAAAAAATTGTTTTTTAAACCATTGTAAACAAATAAAAATATAGAATAAAATGAACTTTATTAACCATTGAATCATAAATAATAATATTATTGAAACATTTCAATTAATATAGATATGGATGATAAATATCTGAAATTAATACTTTAAAGTAATATTTTAATGAAAAATATCTTACCTCAAGTCCCATTTTTCTTTATAGATTCTCAAAATCCAAAATATTAAATAATATTTGTTTTATACTTGAATATTAACCTTTTTATGATCCTTTAAATATAATTATTCATTTTATTTCATTTATTTCCATGTTTTATTTAGTCACTAAAATGGTTAAGTTCCCATTGGATGTTTTGGGGTCATTAGGTTTGAAACCTCAAAACCACAATGGTGCATTGATCATGGTTAAATGGGATATGGATACACTATATAAATAATATTAAACATGTTATATTTACAATATTTATACATTATATGTACTTTTAAAATCAACCATATAATGTGTTCATGAAAAATTAACCACATCATTTCATAGAGATGGTATTCCATACATATGCATAAATGACATTATCATTTTTACAATGAGAGAAAAATAAATAAAGTAGATAATATTTAAATTTTACATAATCATATATATATATATATTATTCACATAATATTTAATCATTATTTTTACCCTTATTACTATACTTATAAGGTTAAAATAAAAATTGAATCATGTCGCTTCACAGAGGTTGAATTCAACGCATCCGCATGAGCAACGTAATCAATATTAAAAAAAAGAAATATAAAGAATTTAAATAATATATTAATTTTAAAAAATAATAATAATTTCATAAATATCATATATATTCATTTTGTCATCCTTTTAACCATTAATATGATTTGCTGATGAAAAAAAACATATCACTTTGTGGATCTGGTTGTCCACACATACCCACGAATGATGTTTCGGTTTCCCCTAAGATGGGAAAGTAGATTAAAAAGGGTTTTACCAAAATTATAATAAAATTTAATTATATGGAAGATAAATTTATTTTTATTAGTTGCATAATATTGTTAAGTAGTTAGTAGAATAAATAAACTTGAAATAGGTTGGTTAGGAATTATACCTTATCCTCACATATCTCCATTTGGATTACACCTTAATCCAAATATTATTAGTAATTTGAGAATAAAGAGACCTATATGATGTGGGTATGGATTTTTTAGATATATTTGGGTAAGTATTGGCCAAACTAGACATCTCAAAAGGTTCGAGTGAGACAGGATAATAGGAGCCCTTTTATAAGTTAGAGGAGTGGCACACTTGTAATTTTTCTAAACATTTAAATATTATAAATTCTTAATCATGATAAAGTGGCTGAAAAAATAAAAAATATATAATATAAGGTTATTTTTTTATAAATTAAAATATCTAATAATAATTAATATAAGTTTTTTTGGACTTATCACTAAGTTTTTACTTTAATTAACTCAATGTTACCCTTTACCGTGGAGATGCATTTTTACCATGGTTATAATTAAAAATGACCAAAAATGAAATTAAAATCATTAAAAAAATTCATCCTCATTATTACAAATATGGAATCCATTTTTTAATATTATATTTTTAATGTTTATATAAATTACCTTTAATATAAGTGCATAAAATGAAATGAAAAATAGTTTTTAGAAAATTGTGTTTTTAATCATAAAAATGAACTTATAACAAAATAAAATAGAATTTCAATTCGTATGAAATAATTTAGAATATTTTTAATAAAATTTATCTAATTTTACTTTAAATCTAAATTTAAAACACAATGGTATTTTAAAATTAATTTTTTTAATATAAAATATATATTTATTTCTAAAAAATGTCATTTTTTCTATTCACTCAAAAGTTAATATTTTCATAAAAATATAAAAAATTCATCCTAAGATATATGTAATATTTTGATTGAATGAATTAATTACTTCTTATCAAATTTAATTTATAAAATAAATAATTTTATATTGTACATAAAATCATGGGATTCAAAGAAAAACTATTAACTTAAATTAAACAAGTCCTTTTTCAATAGAAATATTTTATAAAATTATTTATAAAAAAATTATGAATATAAATCCATAAAATTAATAATTATAAATTATATTATTTTTTTATTTCTAGGATTAACCAGGCTTTCACATTTCTAGCCTAGTAGGGTACCATTAGGGGTCCATGGCATAAAGATATCACATAGATTCTTGAGACCGAGAAAACATTATATTAGAATTATAAATTGAAAATAGAAATACAATTCTAGGGAGGTATGTATAAATATATTATGTAATTTTTTTTAAATAATAAATTAAATAATTTTATTAAATACTATTCTAATATGGTTTTACTTAAAAGTTTTATTTTCAAATTATTTAATTTTAATTTAACAAAATTAATTTTATTTTTGAAATCATCAAATAAAAAATAGATTATGGTGAAATTTTGGTATTTTTTGTAAAAGATTTATTTTTTAGTGAATAGTGAAGATACTGATTTTTATAAAACTACAATTTATTTTTTTAAAATAAATTAATTTAAAAGGAACCAATGTGAATTTAATTTGACCTAAAAAAATAAGTATTTTTCAGATTTAAATTATTTATAAAATTACATTTGAATCACATTTATTCTTAATTTTGATGTAAGTATAGTTTTTGGATTAAAATGAATTTTTCTAAAAACTGTTTTTCAATGTGTTTTGCATGTTTAATTATAAATTATATTATTTCACTTCTATGAAATGAATTTTAAAAAATGGATAGAATATTTTCAATAATTAGGTAAATATTTGATAAATGGAACCCTTTTATTTTTAGTCATTATGAATAGTAACTGTAGATAACAAGTATCACTACTATATGGGTAAATCAAGTAATTAAGGTTAAAAATAATATGATAAGGAATAAAAATTGACCCTAACAGTTGAATTTAATCTATTTTATGAATACAGTTTTTTCATTTCAATCCAATAATTGAATATATGTCCACTTGGTGCCATATTTCTTTGATTTTATCCTTTATAATAATTAAGTAAAAGATAATGAAAAAAGTGTCACTTTCTTGCTTTTTATATCTATATTATTATGTTAAAGGGATAAAAATATTATGTTTAGTTATAAATATTCATTTTAAATATAAAATATTTTTATCATGGTAATTTAATTATAATTTTTAGTAATGAAATAATAATAGTAAATGCTTATGAAATACCAACACGACATTTATTTAATTAAAAGGAAAAGAATAAATGATTTTAAAAATATTATACGTAATAATATTTGTCTATGTTATAGTGTCCCAATAATTTTTTAGATAATTTTAACATTTTTATATTGTTTCAAAGGTTTATATTTTATTTTTGTCTTTGTATTGATGTTTTTAAAATCGAATTAAATGAATAGTGTCAAAATTTACATTGACGATATTTTATAATAAATAATGTCTTATTAAATTATTTAAAATTACTAAAAATATTAAATTCATAAAACTAAAAATTATATTCTTTATTATATGAAAATATTGTCTTTTATGGGTATTTTTTCCTTTATAGTAATTGTATTGACCCCTAAAGAGTAAAAAACTTTAATATCGTGGTAATTATAAAAAAGGGTTAACACGGTTTAAAACAAAAATATAAGGGTCAATAAATTACATGAAATTGTAAAAACAAATATTATAATAGACAATTTAAAATATTATTCACTATTACCTCTAATATTATAATTTTTTGAGTCATTTAAATTTGAAAATTAATTAATATTAATTCAATACCTTAATAAATTAAAAAGAGTGATCGTCCCCACTATTATAAAAGGGAACCACTTATCATATTTTCATCACTTTAAAAATTCATTTGGGTTCATTAAATACCATAAAAATGTATTTATTACATATTTACCCATGTCATAGTGGCCTAGGTTTGGTTAGAAAACCATTCTATTAAAGTTTCTGGCATAAACCTTAAGAGGGTTTCTAAAAAAGAGTTATAGTTATTAATCATACATTTTCATTTTATTTATTCATATACATACTTAAAATATTATTTAACCATTATTAAATAATAGTAAAAAAATATATTAAATTTAATGGGATGTTATTATGTTAATTTTAGGATGTATATCCATTTCTTATTCCATCAAATTGGAAACCAAACCATCATTCGTGTGTACGACAGACTACCGTCATGAGAACTGATTTAATTTGTTTTCCATCACCACCTATAACAAATGGTTATAATTATGGATTTAATATGTGTGTATATATATATATATATTAATGAAATAATTAACATTATATATAATTAATATACGATCTATTTTTCTTAACTTTTCATTCACTGAATAATGATAACTTCATTCCTGTGTACGTGTTGACTGCCACCACCACGAAATGATGTGATTCTTTTTTCATCACCAAATCATATAGATAATATATATAATTATATTTAAAAATAAATAATATTGTATTTTTTGTTTGATTATAATTATATAAATATAAAATAATACTTACCATCTTTCCATAATGATCATTGAATAATGGAAATATTACTCATGCGTACATATGGCCTACCATCTCCATGATTATAACATAATAAATTTTTCAAAAAAATATTTCATTATTTTTTTAAAAAAGTATAATTAATATATAAAAGTGATATTTATGACATTTTTATTATTCTGTATATTTTTAATTAATGTCCTCTTTGACTATAGTCAACCTACCAAAGTAATTTTGGACATCTGAGTTGAATATTATCAAAATATATCATATGAACTTAATTGATTAAGTAATTGATTATAAGAAATAAATAAAAGGAATAGTAAACTTCAAAAGGGTTCTTAAGAAAGTAAATAATTAACATAATTTTGTTATTTAGAAAGATAAAAAAATGTGTGATGAGTATGACTCGAGGTAAGTGATACTTTAATTTAAAACCCATGTTTTAAATGTTTTCACAATTTATTCTCTAAACAATTCTCTTCCATATTCATATTTATCATGTGAATATCATGGGGTGTGGAAAAAAATTATTTCCTAAGTTAAAAATATAGTTAAGTGGTCAACCTAGGTTTTCTCCAGAGAAGATCATACAAAAATCACGTTTTTCACTTTTAATTAAAAGAAAAAGTAGATTTTTTTTAAAATATTTTATTTTATAAACAAATTAAAGAAAAACAGAAAAAAAATTAGGAAAAAAATGGAAAAAAATTTACAAATCAAGTGATTGAAAATATTGATATGAGTTGGATGATCATGTTGGGTTCAGTTTTCCAATTTCAGTGTTTTTATAATATCAATTTATCTAATCATTTTCTACTAATCTGATTAATGTGAGATTCCAAAATCGCTTCCTCTCACTACCTTGGTAAAATAATGATGGTGAGAGTAAATATAACATCCTATCTTACATTCCACTAAATGTATCCTTGATCTGATGGATCACATAGACTCAAAATCATCTCCCCAAACACCATAGGCTTTCAACTATCAGTAAGGGATTAGGTTGTTTCAATGGGAGACTATTCTCTCATATCATAGTGTAATATAATGAAATTATAATTATAGCCAATAAAGGAAGAAATAAATCAAAATAAATGAAGATAATTATATAATACAAGAATAAATAAACAACACTAGAAGTAATATCATATACAAAATGATATGTCATGTGATTTATCTACAAAGATGGAAAATGTGTATACAGCTATCTAATATAGTACATGTATTGCAATAGAAAAAAATGCTAAAAAGAAAATATCCCATCATGCATCATGAGCCTTATCTCGATCATGCGCTCCCCTATTCCTAATTATAGAACAAATCAAGCATCGTATTGTGGTCACTTTCCCTAGTTTCTTCCTACATCTATATAGTCTATTTGGGTACCCAATGGTAGCCGAAATAGGGTGTGAGATAACTCTCAGTATGATACAACCAATGGTTTCTATAACAAAACCAATTTTTTCAATACAATTAGAGCATTATAAAATGTATATCATGAGTAAAATAAAAATTAAATAAAGTTACCATGGCATATATGATACAATTAAAGTGAAAATTTCTTGTCAAACTATGATACCTGTGAACAATTTCCAAGATCCCTTATCAAAGTAAGTGGTAAAATATAAATAATATTCCACACTATCCAGTATAACAATTTTAATAGGATACCCATATTTGGGTTATTCGTAAAACATTCCAAAATAGAAACCATGTCCACGATGTACAAACAAGTATAAAACATACATCATGTACATGCCATATAATTATGTATATAACATTTATTATAGTCTAACTGCATAATATATTCATTTACAATAACGTTGTTGTGTGATCAAGAGTTTCATGCTATAAGTGGTCGGATCTATGGTAAAGAAGACCAATGAATCCTCATCAAGTCCCTAAAGCTTCTAAATTAAAACTCAGAAAATACTTGGGTGGGGTCTAAGGATCATGTCCACTATTATCCCAATAAATACATATCCCAAGGGATAGAAAAGCCCAAGGCATCCTATATAATCATGTCCCATGGAGGAAACAAGTCCAAGGCATCCATTGCTGTAATCAAGATCCATGGGAGAAATTTCTATGGAATCTAATGAATTCATTACCCAAGACATAACAATTAAAGAATCCACTGCCATTTTAATTCATCATCTCATTTAATTAATCATTTACAATCATTACCATTCAATTAATTTACCCACTCATTTCACAATTTCTCTAAAACCCATTTAAAAAAATTAATAGTTCACTTCATGTCAAAACATGGAAAATGAGACATAACCTTATCCTAATAATTCAATTTGATTCAATTCAATTTAAAAAGGGATCCTTATAACTAAGAAATCTCACTTTCACCCCATATATGGTATAAAAAAGGGAAAATAAAAAGTTTCACCACATTCTAGTACTAGGTTTGGGAAAAAACCTCCAACCATATCAAAGGTACTCAGCTGTATAACTAACAGGTTCCAATTCATTCAATTCATTCATTTAATTAATTATAGGGGATATCATGGAATTTCTACCATTAATAACTATAGAAACTATTCTTATAAACCACCAAAACTCAATAGAAAGGTATATACCACCAACTATAGGTTTGTAGAAGAGAACTCTTCCAATATTGAGGTCTGATTTGGTCCAAATCAGAAAAAAAGTGAAGAATGGTAAAAATCAAGAAAATATTGAATATTAGATTTCACCTAAATAACGTTATCGATATGAAGTATTATAAATAATGACACAAGAGTGAAGTAGTACTCACCAACATGAATCCAATGAGACTAACAGTGATTAATTCTGTGTTTGGATAGAAAAAATACACCAAAGATTACCCTTGTGGATTTCAAAGGATCTCCCACACTGAGGTTATGTACAACAGAGGAAGAAATAGAATTTTTTTAGGTTATAAAACATTTTATGGGAGAAATGTTAATTTCCACAATAAATATTATGCCACACTATTTGGACACATGGTTGGTTAAGTAGTGTGCCAATCATGTGCCCTTCATTGTGTTATGGGGAACCTCGCACGGTTCATGTTCACAGTTTTCTAAACCATTTGAAAAACATGTGATTTGGATCTTTTAAGAATAAAAGGTTCCATGTATGGGTGTGAATCCTAGCATCATGGTTTCATTAAACCATATGGCCTCTTGAAACTCACTATCTATCATCACATAAGTATGGGTAACCATGAGTCCTACCCCATATAATTTCTCCTAACCATCTGGCTTATCTATGTTCCCAAAAAGATGGCCTCTAGGATCTGAACATGCCCTAGAAACCACTGATACACCCATTATCTCATTGGGAACTCACACTAGGCCATAAAAATCATTTAAACTAGAAAAAAAATATTTGTGCTTCATATGAAAACATGATAACTTACAATCTTCCCCCTTAAAGGAATGCATCCCTAAATTTCCCTTCTAAGGGTGGTCATGAATCTTCTAAGAATAACTTCAAAAAATGAACACATATTTCAGCCTCCCACTCCCAAGTATTATCTTGTAAATGGGAATACTACCATATCGCCTATACTAGAGGAACCAACCAGCCTCATAGAACATTTGTTCCCCTATCAGCAACACATATAGGATTCTCCTTAAAGGATGTATTTATATGTAACTCAAACTCCTCATGATTAAAATCATGATATGATTCTGAATGATAATTCCAAAACTAATATATTTCGAATACGTCATGTATGGCTTGGTACCTCTAAGGTAATGATAATCAAATTTCTACTAATCTAACTCTACTTAGAATCTAGAATGTCCGGACATATCATGGTAAAATCTTACCCAATCTCCAAATATATCAATGTTCCAACCTCAGAGAGACATGAAAAAATACTTGATCCCATACCTTCAACTCTAGAGTTCATTGATAATGATCCTCATAATATTTTTATCATGATTTTGTAGTAACCATCCACATTCTCATCAACTTAACATTTTTAAATGTCTCTTACATGATGTCTTGATGTTATTAATATTTTCATGACTTATTATATACTCCCTTTACTTATTTTATATGAAATGTGCATAATTTGTGTGAAATATTAATGTTTTAATATTAAGTATAATTTTTGAAATTTTTTAGAAGTAGTCCAATTGAGTTAGTTTAATGTTTTAATAATAACTATAACTATACTGATCCACATTGTGTGGTTCTTTTTTTTAGGATTCTCCTTTCAATATAAAACATTTCATAAGAAGGTACCATGAGCCAATTCTGCCATTTGATGGGTTATATGGTCCTCACAAACAAGACCAATGAATCTGTGAACAAACTAGACCAGCATTGAAGATTGATTTACTGGGCTCAATACAGAAGTCCAAAAACATATATTCTCCAAAATAATTTGTGGGACACTACATGTCATCTTGGATAAAAATTTCAAGGACCCAATCTAAGTACAAGGTTCCCAAATGAAGCTTTGAAGTCTATCCCACTATTCTGGCCGAGAATTAAAATCAGTATAGTATTCCTGACATATTTCATGATGTAAGCATCAAATCAAGAGGAGATGTTTCAGTGTGAAATAAGGGATATAGTCGGACGACTTTGTTGAAGAACCCATTCATATTTTAAGGCATCTTAATATTCAAAAACCCTTTCACATTCTGGACTTCAAAAAGACTGGATTGAAATGGACAGTTTTACTTTGTTTAATAAACCGGAAATAACTTTTGATCCTTAAGTCCAAATGACTCCAAATTTAGAGAGTAGTTGTAAAACTTTTTTATAAAAAACTTTGAGGAAGGAGATTTCTAGATATTCGGCTGTCATTAGGTCTATATCTACGATCCAAGTGGAGGGGTATTTCTGGAATGTAAACAGTCCACCACCTTTGGCTATAAATACATCCCCTCTTCTCCTTTCAAAAGGGTTGGAATTTCAGTGAAAAAGAGGATTTATTGGTAGTAAAAAGGCCCTGCCAAGGTCTTGGGAGGATATTCCAAACTCAAGTTTTCACTTTATAATCCTTTCCTACTCTCTTTGTTATCATTTACTTTTGCATTTTTCTTCGTTGTAATTTTGCAAGTGTTTGTCTTTGTAATTTTGATTTAATGCAATTTTCTTCTTCTTAATTTCTTATTCTCATCCACCTTCTATAGATCAATATTAATTTTCTTTTTTGTATTTTAAATCAATCTGAAATCCATCATCTTCTTTTACTTTATTATTCAATAAAAAGTCCGGTTTTTTTACTCTCATCATCGTTCGTGTGTGTGTTCGGCGCACAACTCTTTTCTTATCCCTTTATTTTTCTTCTCTTTGTAATTCATCACCTTAAACATAATAGACCAGATTACTAATAATTTTAATGGATGAGTAAATATCTTATTGAGGTGAGTTATAATTTAGGGATGTTAATTGATTGAGAGGTTTTTCTCGATGAGTATTCTTTAATTTATCATTGTGTATGTTGGACATAACATGTCATGGATTATTGACATATTATTTTCAACCTGTAGTTTCCATGGATTACTGGAACCATAAATACACTTCCACAATCAAGAACTGTTTGATATTAGATCCCTAATTAAATTTAAGGCTTGGATTAAAGGCTTAACACTTGGGAATTCCAATCAACATCAACTTTTGATGTGGGTGGTAATTTAATGTAATATAAAGCAAAGATCAAGGATATCACATGCTTAACTCACTAATGATGAACTCACCCCAATATTTATCAATTTTCTAAATCAAAAATCGTACATAAATTATTTCATAAGCTCTGCAAACAAACCCCCCAATCAGAATACAATTAACTGAAAACAAATAACTATTACAAAGTATCATCGCCGAGGATTCGACCCGAGTGCTGCTATACACATTAGCAGAGCACCGGAACCTCGACCGGTCGATAGGTGACCATAGTTCGTGCATTTAAAATGGTGTTGTTTCCAAGGATGGTGCATTAAGTAGTCATTAGTTTCTGGTTATTGTCAAAGAAAACCAAAAAAACAAAATTTTAAAAAAAATTGAAAAAAAAATCACAAAGAAAAACATGGCTTCTCATAAAAATCATAAACTGAAAAAAATAAAAATAAAACCTCATCTTCATCTTTCTTCCAAAATCTCTCTGAATTCCCCATAGCCTTCCAAACAATCCTTTGGATTTTTTTTACCCTGAAATTGAGCAAACACTTCACCAACATAGGAGGAACATAAGAGATAATCAAATAATTCCAGAACCAGTCCTTGTCCAACCAGTTAAATTAGATATGGCCAATCCTAGGGAACAAAAACATAAAGAATGCAATGCCCTTGATGTGAATTACCAACCTCTTGGTATTAAATATCCAAATATAGAGGCTGACATTGAACTCAAATTGGGTTTGATTCATCTTCTCCCTCATTTTCACGGGCTAGCCGGTGTGGATCCACATCTTCACCTTAATGATTTCCAAGTAGTATACTCTACCATGAAGCCTCAAGGGGTTTCTGAAGAACAAATCAAACTCTGAGCATTCCCTTTTTCCCTAGCTGACACTGCTAAGTCATGGATTTACTATCTACCTCTTGGTTCCATAACCACATGGAATGACATGAAGTGGCTTTTCCTAGAAAAATTATTTCCTGCTTCTCGTACTGCTTCTATCCGAATGGAAATAAGTGGTATTCGTCAGTTCCCAAGTGAATCACTCCATGAGTACTGGGAGAGGTTCAAAAATCTTGTTTCAACCTGCCCACATCATCAAATCCCTGACCAACTCTTGATCCAACAATTCTATGAGGGGTTATTGGCTATGGAGAGAACTCTCAAAGGTGCCGCAAGTGGCGGTGCTCTAATTGATAAAACTCCTACAGTTGTAAGAGATCTAATAAGCAACATGGATGCAAACACACAACAATTCCATACTCGAGCACATTCTCAAGTCAAAAAAGCTCAAGATAATCAATCAATTGAACCGAACAAAATGACCGAGTGGATGAGTGAACTTATAGGTCTTGTGCGACAGCTAGCTGTGGCCACCAAATCCCCAACCTCGTCTTCTCCGCAATCAATGTTTCCTGGACCAATCAAAAACTGTGGAATCTGCAACTCTCCATCTCATCCAAATGACACTTTTCCACAACATCAAGAGGATAAATCTGATTCATCTGGACCAATGGAGCTCAATGCAGCATATGCTCAGCGAAACACTAATCCTTAACAATCAGGTCAGTTTGTTAGAAAATTCAACCAACATCACTCTGAGCCCTTCTCCTCTAACTTTAACCAAGGTTTGAGGTATGGTAATCCCATATCTCATCCCCCACAATTCCCTCCTCAAAACCCAAACTAGTTTCAAAATAGTCAAGGTGTTGGTAACGTCCAACAACCATATCCTTTTTCCCCTCAACCTCAAAGGATCAATCCACCTATTCCTCCTCCTAGATTCCACTATCCTAGTTAGCCTTCCCAATTCCCAAACCAATTCAATCGATATCCCAAGAACCAAAATCAATGCAATCCTAATATGGGACAAGCATCTTCTTCCAAGAAACCATGGGAAAGTGATGTTGAATATCTTTCCTCTTTCACCCGTTCTAGTCTTAAGAACATTTAAACTCAAATAGGTCAACTTGCGTCCCAGCTAAGCCAGCAACAACAATCAAATTCTTCCCAACTCCTAGCTCAAACATTACCTAACCCCAAGGGTAATTTAAGTGCAATTGCACTTATATCAGAAAAGAAACTTGCTATGCCTCATGATAAATCCTCAAACCATCCTTTGAATGTTGACCTAGAAAACTAAAATAAAAAGAAACATGAAAAGCAAACTGAAACCATTGCCTCACCTTCTTCCATTCCACTTAGGAATCCAATTCATTTTCCTCAAGCTGTTTCTAATCCAAAGAAGTCATTTGAACCTGATCCTGAAATGATTGACATGTTTAGGCGTGTTGAAGTCAACATTCCCCTCTTAAATTCCATAAAACAAATTCCTAAGTATGCCATGCTTCTCAAGGAATTGTGTACCCACAAGAGGAAACTTAGGACCTTTGAAAATTTTTCCACCCAGAAGTCCATACCCATTAAGTGCAAAGATCCAGGTACCTTTACGGTTCCATGCCAAATTGGATGTTCCAACTTTGATGATTCACACGTAGACCTAGGAGCCTCAATTAATGTCATGACCAAATCCATTTTCTCCAACCTTGGTCGTGGTCCCTTGTACCCAACAGGTGTTGTCATTCGGTTAGCCAATCGAAGCATAGCCAGTCCTAAGGGAATAATTGAGGATGTCCTTGTCTGAGACAATGATCTTATCTTCCCTAATGATTTCTATGTCCTTGACAAGGAAGGTGAGACGAACTCTTCTCGATCTCCCCTAATTCTAGGAAGACCATTTCTCATGGCTGCGAGAACCAAGATTGATGTCCATTCATGCATCCTATCCACGGAATTCGGTGACCAACTGGTCAAGTTCAACATTTTCCAAGCCATGCGATAGCCATCTGAGGATCACACTCCATTCTCAATCCATGCTTCTGAGGACACTTCTAAGACTCAATTGAACCCCAATCCACCATGTTCTTCATCTTCAAATGACAAAGGATCTTCTAAAATCTGCACCATGATTAACCAAGTCATAAATGGTGAAGTTGATGTGGACCTCCTATTCATAGACTCCATCAATCTAGAAGAACATGAAAACTCTCTTGAATCCCACATCAACTTTGATATCTACTGCTCCACCTTGGACAGTATTAAGGAGAATGAATCTGAAGCAATTGAACTCCCTTCATCCATTCCTGAGATGTCTAACCCATAAATAAAAGATGAGAATAATCTAAAACCCCTTCCTGCACACCTGAAATATGCATTCCTCTTCAATGATCACTCATATCCTGTCATTATCTCTGCCACCCTTAATGAAACTGAGGAGTCCAAACTTGTTCAGGTGTTAGAGGAAAACAAAAAGGCCTTAGGTTGGACCCTAGATGACATATGAGGAATCAACCCTACCCTTTGCATGCATCACATCCATCTTGAGGAGTCATCCAAACCAATTAGACAACCACAAAGAAGACTCAATCCACTCATCCATGAGGTAGTTAGGGAAGAGATCACCAAGATTCTTCAAGCTCGTATTATCTACCCAATTTCTGATAGTGAATGGGTTAGTCCAATTCAAGTTGTACCTAAGAAGGGTGGGATAACTATTGTCACAAATGAACATGGAGAGGTAGCCACAACTCGAGTGAAGAACAAATGGCTTGTGTGCATCGACTATAGGAAATTGAATGTTGAAACCCGAAAAGATCACTACCCTCTTCCATTCCTTGATCAAATGCTAGAAAGTTTGGCCGGAAAGTCAGACTATTGCTTTCTTGATGGATACACTGGCTATTTCCAAATCCCAATCGCCCCTCAAGACCAAGAAAAGACTACTTTCACATGACCCTTTGGAACATATTCATATAAAAGATTGCCTTTTGGACTTTGCAATGCTCCTGCAACATTCCAGAGGTGTAGGATGAGTATCTTTTTTGAATTCATTGAACACTGCATGGATGTCTTCATGGATGACTTCACCATTTATGGTGAGTCATTTGAATCTTGTTTGAATTCACTCTCTCTTTTCCTCCAAAAGTGTTTCAAGTGTAACCTTGTGTTAAATTTTGAAAAATGTCACTTCATGGTTGAAAATGGGATTGTTCTAGGGAACATAGTTTCAAAAGATGGTATTGAAGTCGATCATGCCAAAATTGAAGTGATCCAATCACTTCCTGAACCGAACTCTGTTTGAGACATCCATTCATTTCTGGGTAATGCTGGTTTCTATTGGAGATTCATCCATAACTTCAGTAAAATTTCTTTCCCACTCACTTGTTTGCTACAAAATGATGTCACATTCCATTTCGATGAGGTTTGCAAGAGAGACTTTGTTGAACTCAAAACTGCTCTAACATCTACCCCAATAATACAACCCCCAGATTGGTCCTTACCCTTTGAGTTAATGTGTAATGCTTCTGATAGAGCTTTTGGGGATGTTCTGGGTCAAAGAAGAGAAAATATTCCTCATTTCATCTATTATGCCTCAAAAACATTGGATGAAACTCAATCTCACTACACTGTCACTGAAAAGGAACTTCTAGTAGTGGTTTTTGCCTTAGATAAATTCTGGCCCTATCCCTTAGGTGCCAAAATCATAATCCTCACAGGCCATTCTGCTATAAAGTTCTTACTCATGAAAGGTGATTCCAAACCGAGGCTAATAAGATGGATCCTAATGCTCCAAGAGTTTGACCTTGAAATAAAAGATAGACCAGGAAAATAAAACCCTGTTGCTGATCACTTGAGTAGAATTTATAATTTTTCTTCAATCTGAAATCATCGATCCTAAATTCCTGACTGAGCACCTTTCATCTCTCACTCCAAAAGTACCATGGTATTCTCCAATTGTAAATTACTTGGTTTCTGGTGTTTTTCCTGAAAAGTTTTCAAAAGAACAAAAAATGAAGTTGAAAAGTGATTCAAAATACTATTTTTGGGAAAAAAATAAACTTAGGAAAACTGGGGCTGACATGGTAATACAGTGATTTGTCGATGAAAATGAACATTCATCCATATTATAATTCTGTCACTCACTTCTCGGAGGTGTCCACTTTGGACCACAATAGACCTCCCAAAAGGTCCTAGACTCTAGATTCGTCTAGCCTTCACTCTTCAAGGACTCACATAAGTTTTGTCAATCATGTCCCACTTGCCAAAAGTTCAGCACAATCTCAAAAAGAAATGAAATTCACCAAAATCCTTTAATCTTTTGTTAAATCTTTGATGTTTGGGGCATCGATTTCATGGGACCATTTCCCCCTTCCAATGGATTCTGATACATTCTTCTTGCAGTCAATTATGTTTCAAGGTGTGTTGAGGCTAAACCCACTAGGGGGGATGATTCTCATACTGTTAGTCAGTTCTTAAAGACCCACATCTTCCAATGATTTGTCCCACCACGTGCCTTGATCAGTGACTTAGGGACCCATTTTTGTAATAGAACCATGGAAGCTCTTCTGAAAAATGAATGGGGTTGTACATAAAAATTCAACTGCATATCACCGTCAAAAAAATGGCATGGTTGAACTCTCTAATAGAGAAGTGAAATTGGTACTTGAGAGAATTTTTATGCCCACCAAAAAAGAATGGCCTAAGAGACCTGGTGAATCCATTTGGGCTTATCGAACTACCTATAAAACACCCATTGGGATGTCTCCTTTTAGGCTAGTTTTTGGTAAAGCATGTCACTTAAAAGTTGAAATCCAACATAAGTCTTTTTGGGCTGTGAAAACCTGTAATTTTGATTGTGAAAAATCTGGTGAAGAAAGATTGTTGCAATTAGATAAACTGGAGGATCTTTGACTTGAATCCTATGAGAATTCCAATCTGTACAAATAGAAGGATAAGGTACTCCATGATAGACACATCCTGAGAAAGGTATTTCATGAAGGTGAAAAGGTAATGATCTTCAATTCTCGATTTTGGCTTCACCCAGGTAAGCTTAATTCTCGTTCGGAATGTCCTTTTGTTATTACTAACGTTTACCCATTTGGTGCAGTGAAAGTCCAAGACCCCTCTTCCAAGAGAACATTCACGGTTAATGGACATCAGTTAAAGCATCACCATGAGAGGATGCACAGTCCTGGATCAACATTGACTTCCACTGGCTCCCCATCTTCTCTAGCCGACTTACCACTAGATAGAGAAGGCGACCTGCCAAATCCAAACTAGGGGGAACCTCTTTCCCTTTAACTCTCTCTATCTCTTCCTCTCTCTACCTCTTTCTTCTTTTTCCTCTATCTTTAATTTTTTTACCACTTCCTTTTTCAAAACCTTTCTTTTTCACGTTCTCTTTTTTGTGGCTGTATCTTTATAAAAAATAAAAAAAATTTAAAAACTTAAAAAACATAAAAAATCAAGAAATCAATCACTTAAAAAAATACAAAAAACAATTAAAGAGTTATTTTTACTCACCATCGAGTTTTGAAATTTTGTACAACCATTTTGGGGAGTTAACAGACGTTTTTTCATCTCAAAAATTTTGTATTTTCATTATGACTTTGGATAAAGAATTTTGTGTCAAAACCAACACATTTTGAATGCTCAATTTTTTATTTGGAAAATTACTTCCCGAACTATGAGGAACAAAATTTTCTTTCATGCCAAGGCCACCTATGGCCATCTTTTCAAATTGTGTGTTTTCACCCCCATTTGTGAGTCTTGAGTTTGTGGACCTTTGAGCTGAATTTACTACCTTAGTGTGTATTAATATGATAGAGGCATTTTCTGAACCACATGAGAATCACAATATCCAAATAGCCTCCCCTTTCCCTTACATTAATACTCCTTTTGAAAGCCCCTTAGAGCCTATGAAAACCTATTTTTATAGCGACATTACAAGACCAATACCATTTCCCACCCAATATCAACATGGATTTTCATTGCATAATTTTTTTTTAAAAATTTAAGTGTGGGGAGGAATGGATTTCATTGTTTGGGTACCCTATTATTGATTTTCACCATGTTATCATATTCTTGAGGGTAAGAATCCATTTCAGTGTGGGGGAGAGTTTTTCATTAAGTGTTTTTTGGGGAATGTAATGAACTTCCATTTATGTAATTTTGTAAATGTTATTGACAAGTGTTCAAAAAATGATGAAAAAAATTTACCAACAAAATAAAAAAAATGATGAAAAATTGGGTTGTGTCTTGGGTAGGTCAAAAATCACTCTTCCTCAACCTTTGATCTTTTTATAACTATTACAATTAGTGTCGTGAGGAGATCTATCATGGGTTGGGTTATGGGTGTGAGATCTTTTCCAACTTCAACTTTCGAAAAAAAAGAAAATAAAAAAAAGGATAACTTGCATTATATTCTTTTTTGGAGAAGTTTTGTGTTTTGTAAATATTTCATCTTCTCATTACCTTCATATTTTCTTCCTCTATTGTGTCTCCCTTCACATAATCAATCCCATGTAAATATGTGTTTTCATTTCCTTCAATGTTTTATTTCCAAAAAATGTACATTGATTTTTCTATATTGGTGTTTTACCCCTCTTCTTCTCTCTTGGAAATTATATTCCTACCGTCCCATAGCCACAGAAAAACCCCTTAAAAAGACCTATTGATTCTTGTACACATTGGATAGGGATTGTAAGCTGAGAGCTCTTTTGAAACTCTATGGTTTTCACATTTTGGTTGGTGAAAGAGTGAACCTCCCCAAATATATGTTATCATCTTGAGAGGTGTGAGTTTTGAGTGTCCACAATTTCCATTACTAAATTTGAGCATGAAAAAATGAATTAGTTTTGGAACATTGTTTCTGTAAAACCTTGTGGTGGATTTCAAAATAGGTGATTGAAATAGTCTAAACCTCCCCTGATTGGAGAAAACAAAATTTTAATATCTGTTGGTGAGTAAAAATGATTTTGTCATGTTTTTTTATTTTTTGCACATGAGGACATGAACCAAAATAAGTGTGGGGGAGTTTATGATTTTAATATTTTCATGACTTATTATATACTCCCTTTACTTATTTTATATTAAATGTGCATAATTTGTGTGAAATATTAACTATAATATTTGAGCATTTTTAGAAGTAGTCCAATTGAGTCAGTTTAATTTTTTAATAATAACTATCACTATACTGATCCAAATTGTGTGGTTATTGTTTTTTATGATTCTTCGTCAAATATACAACATTTCAATAGAAGGTACCATGAGCCAATTCTGCCAATTGAAGGGTCATATGGTCCTCACAAACAAGAACAAAGAATCTATGAACAAACTGGACCAGCCTTTAAGATTGATTTACTGGGCTCAATACAGAAGTCCAAAAACATTAACTCTCCACAATAGTTCGGGAGAAACTACATTTCATCTTGGATAAAAATTTCAAGGCCCAAATCTATGTACAATGGTCCCAAATGGAGCTTTGAATTCCAGCCCACCATTCTGGCTGAGAATTAAAATCAGTATAGTATGCATGACATATCTAATGATGTAAGCATCGAATCGAGCTGATATTGTGCAGTGTGAAAGAGGATATATAGATGGCCGACATTTTGGAATAACCCATTCGGATTTGAAGGCATCTTCATATTAAAAAACCCTTTCACTTTCTGGAATTTAAAAAGACTGGATTGAAATGGATAGTTTTACTTTGTTTAATAAACCATCCATAACTTTTGATCCTTAAGTCCAAATGACTCCAAATTTTGAGAGTAGTCAGACAGATTTATTATCAACAACTGTGAAGAAGTAGATTGCTCAAGATTCGGTTGTCTTGATGTCCATATCTGCGAGCCAAGTGGAGGGGTATTTCTGGAATGTAAACAGTCCACCACCTTGGGCGATAAATACATCCCCTCCTCTCCTATCAAAAGGGTTGGCATTTCAGAGAAAAGGATCATTGAATGGCAGTACCAAGGCCCTGACAAAGGCTTGGGAGAATCTTCCAGACTCAACTTTTCACTTGATAATCCCTTCCTTTTCTCTTTGTTTTCTTTTACATTTGCATTTTTCTTCGTTGTAATTTTGTAAGTGTTTGTCTTTATAATTTTGTTTGAATGCAATTTTCTTCTTCTTAATTTCTTATTCTCATCCACCTTATGTAGATCAATATTAATGTTCTTATTTTAGTTTAAATAAATCTGAAATCCATCATATTCTTGTACTTTATTATTCAATAAAAAGTCTGGTTTTCTTTTACTCTCATCATCGTTCATGTCTGAGTTCGGCGCACAACTCTTTTCTTATCCCTTTCTTTATCTTCTATTTGTAATTAATCACCTTAAACATAATAGACCAGATTACTAATAATTTAAATGGTTGATTAAATATCTTATTGGGTGAGTTATAATTTGGGTATGTTAAGTGATTGCGAGGTTTTTCTTGATGAGTATTCTTTAATTTAACATTGTGTATGTTGGACTTAACATGTCATGGATTATTGACATATTATGTTCAACATGTGGTTTCCATGGATTATTGGAACCATAAATACACTTCCACAATCAATCACTGATTGAGATTAGAACCATAAGTAATGTTAAGTCTTGGATTAAAGGCTTAACACTTGGGAATTTCAATCAACATCAACTTTTGATGTGGGTGTTAATTTAATGCATTATAAAGCAAAGCTCAAGGATATCACATGCTTAACTCCATAATGATGAACTCACCCCAATCATTATCAATTTGTTAAATCAAAAATCATACATAAATTATTTCATAAGCTCTGCAAACAGACCCCCCAATCAGAATACAATTAACTGAAAACAAATGACGATTACAAAGTATCATCACCGAGGATTCGACCCGAGTACTGCTATACACATTAGCAGATCACCAAAACCTTGATCGGTTGATAGGTGGAAATCGGCCACACATTTCAAATGGCACCGTTTCTGGGGATGGTGCTTTAAGTAGTCATTAGTATCTGGTTATTGTCCAAAAAAACCCAAAAAAAATAAAAAAATTTTAAAAACAAATTGAAAAAAAATCACAAAGAAAACCTCGTCTTCTTATAAAAATCATAAACTAAAAAAATAAAAAGGAAAATGAAACTTCCTCTTTCTTCCAAAATCTCTCTGAATGCCCCGTAGCCTTCCAAACAATCCCTCATATTTGTTTGACAATGAAATTGATCGAACACTTCACCAACATAGGAGGAACATAAGAGATAATCAAATAATTCAAGAACAGGTCCTTTTCCAACCAGTTGAATTAGTTATGGCCAATCATAGGGAACAAACACTTAAAGAACTCACTGCCCCTGATATGGATTACCAACCTCTTGGTATTCAATATCCAAATATAGAGGCTGACTTTGAACTCAAATCGGGTTTGATTCATCTTCTACCTCATTTTCATGGGCTAGCCTGTGAGGATCCACATCTTCTCCTTAAAGAGTTCCAAATAGTATGCTCTTCCATGAATCCTCAAGGGGTTTCTGAAGAACAAATCAAACTCTGAACATTCCCTTTTTCCCTAGCTTACACTGCTAATTCATGGCTCTACTACCTACCTCTTGGTTCCATAACCACATGGAATGACATGAAGCGGATTTTCTTAGAAAAAATCTTTCCTGCTTCTCATACTGATTCTATTCGAAAAGAAAATAAGTTGTATTTGTCATATCCCAAGTGAATCACACCTTGAGTTCTATGAGAGGTTCAAAAATCTTGTTGCAACCTGCCCATATCATCAAATCCCTACCCAACTCTTGATCCAATACTTCTATGAGGGGTTATTGGTTATAGAGAGAACTCTCATAAATGCCGCAAGTGGCGGTGCTCTTGTTGATAAAACTCTTACAACTGCATGAGATCTCATAAGTAACATGGATGCAAACACATAACAATTCCTTACTCGGGAACATGCTCATGTCAAACAATCCCAAGATAATCAATCAATTGAACCGAAAAAAATGACCAAGTGGATGAGTGAACTTACAGGTCTTGTGCGATAGCTAGCTATGGCCACCAAATCCCCAACCTCGTCTTCTCCGCAATCAATGATTCCTGGACCAATAAAAAACTGTGGAATCTGCAACTCCCCATCTCATCCAACTGAAACTTGTCCACAACTTCAAGAGGATTAATCTGATTTATCTGGACCAATGGAGCTCAATGTAGCATATGCTTAGCGGAACACCAATCCTCAACTATCAGGTCAGTTTGTTAGAAACTTCAACCAACCTCACTCTGAGCCCTTCTCTTCTAACATTAACCAAGGATTGAGGTATGGTAATCTCGTCTCTCATCCCCCTCAATTCCCTCCTCAAAACCAAATCCAGTTTCAATATAGTCAAGGTGTTGGTAACTTCCAACAACCTTATCATTTTTCCCCTCAACCTCAAAGGACCAATCCTCATATTCCTCCTCCTGGAGTCCACTATCCTAGTGAGCCTTCCCAATTCCCAAACTAATTCCATCGATTTCCCAAAAACCAAAATCACTGCATTCCCAATCCGGGACAAGCCTCTTCTTCCAATCAACCATGGAAAAGTGTTTTTGAAGATCTTGCCTCCTTCACCCGTTTTATTCTTAAGAACATTGAAACTAAAATTGGCCAACTTGCATCCCACCTGAGCCAGCAACAACAATCAAATTCTTCCCAACTCCCAGCTCTTCCATTACCCATCCCCAAGGGTAATGTAAGTGCAATTGCATTTAGATAAGGAAAGTAACCTGCTATGCCTCAAGATAAATCCTAAAAACCTCCTTTGAATGTTGACATAGAAAATGAAAATAAAAAGAAACTTGACAAGCAACCTGAAACCATTGCCTCACCTCCTTCCATTCCACATAGGAATCAAATTCCTTTTCCTCAAGCTGTTTCTATGCCAAAGAAGTCATTTAAACATGATCCTGAAATTCATGACATATTTAGACGTGTTTAAGTAAACATTCCCCTCTTAGATTCCATAAAACAAATTCCTAATTATGCCAAGATTCTCAAGGAGTTTTTTACCCACAAGAGGCAACTTAGGACCTTTGAAAATGTTTTCACCCAGTAGTCCATACCCATTAAGTGCAATGATCTAGGTACCTTTACGGTTACATGCCAAATTGGAAGTTCCATCTTTGATGATACACTCATAGACCTAGGATCCTCAATTAATGTCATGACCAAATCCATATTCTCCAACCTTGGTCTAGGTCCCTTGCACCCAACGGGTGTTGTCATTCAGTTATCCTATCAAAGCACAGCCAGTCCTGAGGGAATAATTGAGGATGTCCTTGTCCGAGTCAATGATCTTATCTTCCCTGCTGATTTCTATGTCCTTGACATGGAAGGTGAGACGAACTCTTCTCGATCTCCCCTAATTATAGGAAGACCATTCCTCATGACTGCATGAACCAAGATTGATGTCTATTCAGGCATCCTATCAGTGGAATTCGGTGACCAACTGGTCATGTTCAACATTTTCCAAGCCATGCGATACCCATCTGAGGATCACTCTGCATTCTCAATCCATGCTTCAGAGGACACTTCTAAGATTCAATTGAACCCCAATCCACCATGTTTTTCATGTTCTAATGACAAAGGATCTTGTGAAATCTGCACCATGATTAACCAAGTCATAAATGGTGAAGTTGATGTGGACCTCTCATTCATAGACTCCATCAATCTAGAAGAACATGAAAACTCTATTGAATCCCACATCAACTCTGATATCTACTACTCCACCTTGGACAGTATTAAAGAGAATGAATCATAAGAAACTGAACTCCCTTCATCCATTCCTGGGATGTGTAACCCACAAATAAAAGATGAGACTAATCTGAAACCCCTTCCTGAACACCTGAAATATGAATTCTTCTTCCATGATCACTCATATCCTGTCATTATCTATGCCACCCTTAATGAAACCGAGGAGTCCAAACTTGTCAGGTGTTAGAGGAAAACAAAAAGTTGTTAGGTTGGACCCTAGATGACATACGAGTAATCAACCCTACCCTTTTCATGCATCACATCCATCTTGAGGAGTCATCCAAACTAATTAGACAACCACAAAGAAGACTCAATCCACTCATCCTTGAGGTAGTTAGGGAAGAGATCACCAAGCTTCTTCAAGCTAGTATTATCTACCAAATTTCTGATAGTGAATGGGTTAGTCCAATTTAAGTTGTACCAAAGAAGGGTGGGATAACTGTTGTCACAAATGAACATGGAGAGGTAGTCACAGCTCGAGTGAAGAACAAATAACGTGTGTGCATTAACTATAGGCAATTGAATGTTGAAACCCGAAAAGATCACTAACCTCTTCCTTTCCATGATCAAATGCTAGAATGATTGGCCGGAAAGTCACACTATTGCTTTCTTGATGGATACACTGGCTATTTCTAAATCCCAATCACACCTCAAGGCCAAGAAAAGACTACTTTCACATGCCCCTTTGGAACATATGCATATATAAGAATGCCTTTTGGACTTTGAAATGCTCATGCAACATTCCAGAGGTGTATGATGAGTATCTTTTCTAAATTCATTGAACACTGTATGGAAGTCTTCATGGATGACTTTACCATTTATGGTGAGTCATTTGAATCTTATTTGAATTCACTCTCCCTTGTCCTACAAAAGTGTGTCAAGTGTAACCTTGTGTTAAATTTTGAAAAATTTCACTTCATGGTTGCAAATGGGATTGTTCTAGGGCACATAGTTTCAAAAGATGGTATTGAAGTCGATCCTGCCAAAATTGAAGTGATCCAATCACTTTCTAAACCTATCTATGTTCGAGACATCCGTTCATTTCTCAGTCATGCTTGTTTCTATCAGAGATTCATCGATAAGATCAGTAAAATTTCCCTCCCACTCACTTGTTTGCTCCAAAATGATGTCATTTTCCATTTCGATGAGGTTTGAAAGAGAGACTTTGTTGAACTCAAAACTGCTCTAACATCTACCCCAATAATTCAACCCCCATATTGGTCCTTACCCTTTGAGTTAATATGTGATGCTTTTGATAGAGCTGTTGGGGATGTTCTTGGTCAAAGAAGAGAAACTATTCCTCATGTCATCTATTATGCCTCAAAAACATTGGATGAAACTAAATCTCACTACATTGTCACTTAAAATGAATTTATAGTAGTGGTTTTTGACTTAGATAAATTCCAGCCCTATCTCTTAGGTGACAAATTCATAATCTTCATAGAACATTCTGCTATAATGTTCTTACTCAAGAAAAGTGATTCCAAACCGAGGCTAATAAGATGGATCCTAATGCTCCAAGAGTTTGACCTTGAATTAAAAGATAAACCAGGAAATGAAAACCCTATTTCTGATCACTTGAGTAGAATTTTTAATTCTTCTCAATCTGAAATCATCGATCCTAAATTCCCCACTGAGCACCTTTCATATCTCACTCCAAAAATACCATGGTATGCCCCAATTGTAAATTACTTGGTTTCTGGTGTTTTTCCTAAAACTTTTTCAAAAGAACAAAAAATGAAGTTGAAAAGTGATTAAAAATACTATATTTGGGAAGAAAATAAACTTTGGAAGACTGGGGCTGACATGGTAATAAGGAGATGTGTCGATTGAAATGAACATTCTTCCATATTAGAATTATGTCACTCACTTCTCAGAGGTGGCCACTTTAGACCACAAAGGACCTCCCGAAAGGTCCTAGACTCTGGATTCCTCTAGCCTTCACTCTTCAAGGACTCACATGAGTTCTGTCAATCATGTCCCACTTGCCAAAAGTTCGGCACAATCTCAACAAGAAATGAAATGCACCCAAATCCTTTAATAATTTTTGAAATCTTCGATGTTTGGGGCATCGATTTAATGGGACCACTTCCCCCTTCCAATGGATTCTCATACATTCTTCTTGCGGTCAATTATGATTCAAGGTGGGTTGAGGCCAAACCCACTAGGAAGGATGATGATCATACTGTTAGTGAGTTCCTAATGACCCACATCTTCCAAAGATTTCGCACACCACGTGCCTTGATCAGTGACTTAGGAACCCATTTTTGTAATAGAACCATGGAAGCTATTTTGAAAAAGAATGGGGTTGTACATAAAACATCAACTACATATCACCCTCAAATAAATGGCATGGATGAACTCTCTAATAGGGAAGTGAAAAGGGTACTTGAGAGAATTTTGAATCCCACTAGAAAAGACTGGCCTGAGAGACTTGGTGAAGCACTTTGGGCTTATAGAACTGCCTATAAAACACCCATTGGGATGTCTCCTATTAAGATAGTTTTTGGTAAAGCGTGTCACTTACCAGTAGAAATCCAACATAAGTCCTTTTGGGCTGTGAAAACCTGTAATTTTGACTGTGAAAATTCTGGTGAAGAAAGATTGTTGCAATTCACTGGACTAGAGGAACTTCGACTTGAATCCTATGAGAATTCTAATCTGTACAAAGAGAAGGCTAAGGTACTCCATGACAGACACATCCTGAGAAAGGTTTTTCATAAAGGTGAAAAGGTAATGCTGTTAAATTCTCGATTTTGGATTCACCCAGGTAAGCTTAATTCTTTTTGGGAAGGTCCTTTTGTTATTACTAATATTTACCAATTTGGTGTAGTGCAAGTCCAAGACCCCTCTTCCAAAAGGACATTAATTGTTAATGGACATCGGTTAAAGCATCCCCATGAGAGGATGCACAATCCTGGATCAACATCAACTTCCACTGGCTCCCCAAATTCTCTAGCCGACCTACCACTAGATGGAGAAGGTAACCCGCCAAATCCAAACCAGGGGGATCCTCTTTCTCTTTAACTCTCTCTATCTCTTCCTCTCTCTACCTCTTTCATGTTTTTCCTCTCTCTTTAATTTTTTTTTACCACTTTCATTTTCAAAACCTTTCTTTTTCACTTTCTCTTTTTTGTAGCTGTATCATTATAAAAAAACCAACAAAATATAAAAACCTAAAAAACAAAAAAAGACCAAGAAAATAATCACTTAAAAAAATACTAAAAAAATTAAAGAGTCATTTTTACTCACCATCGAGTTTTAAAAATTTTTACAACCATTTTGGGGAGTTAACAGACATGTTTTCATCTCAAAAATTTTGTATTTTCATTATGTCTTTGGATAATGAATTTTGTGTCAAAACCAACACATTTTGAATGCTCATTTTTTGATTTGGACAATGCTTTTCCTGAACCGTGAGGAAGAACATTTGTTTTCATGCCAAGTCCACCTATGTCCATCTTTTCAAAATGTTTGTTTTCACCCCCATTTGTGAGTCTGAAGTTTGGGGACCTTCAATCTGAATTTACTACCTTAGTGTGTATTAATATGATACAGGAATTTTATGAACCACATGATAATCACAATATCCAAATAGCCTCTCATTTCCATTACATTAATTCTCTTTTTGAAAGCCCCTTCGAGCCTATGAAAACCTTTTCATTGATAGCCACATTACAATCCCAATACCTTTTCCCACCCAATATCAACATGGATTTTCGTTGCATAAATTTTTTTTAATTTAAGTGTGGGGGGAATGGATTTCATTGTTTGGGTACCCTATTATTGATTTTCACCATGTTATCATATGCTTGAGGGTAAGAATCTGTTTTAGTGTGGGGGATAGGTTGTCAGTAAGTGTGTTTTGGGGAATGTAATTAACTTCCATTTATGTAATTTTTTAAATTTTATTGACAAGTGTTCAAAAAAAGATGAAAAAATATCAAAATCCAAATCAAAAAAAATGATGAAAAATTGGGTTGTGTCTTGGGTAGGTCAAAAATCACTTTTCCTCAACCTTTGATCTTGTTATAACTATTACAATTAGTGTCGTGAGGAGATCAATCATGGGTTGGGTTATGAGTGTTAGATCTTTTCCAAGTTCAACTTTCGAAAAAAAAGAAAAAAAAGAAAAAAAGGAACACATGCATTATATTATTTTTGGGAGATGTTTTGTGTTTTGTAAATATTTCATCTTCTCATTACCTTCATAATTTCTTCCTCTATTGTGTCTTTCTTCACATATTCATTCCCTTGTAAATATGTGTTTTCAGTTCATTCCATGTTTTATTTCAAAAAAATGTGCATTGATTTTTCTATGTTAGTGTTTTACCCCTCTTCTTCTCTCTTGGACATTATATTCCTACCGTCCCATAGCCAATGAAAAACCCCTTAAAAAGACCTCTTGATTCTTGTGCACTTTGTATAGGGATTTTAAGCGGAGAGCTCTTTTCAAACTCTATGATTTTCACTTTTGGTTGGTGAAAGAGTGAACCTCCACAAATAAATTTTATCATCTTGAGAGGTGTGAGTTTTGAGTGACCAAATTTTCCATTTCTAAATTTGAGCATGAAAAAATGAATTAGTTTTGGAACATTGTTTCTGTAAAAACTTGTGGTGGATTTCAAAATGGACGAGTGTAATAGTGTAAACCTCCACTAATTGGAGAAAACAAAATTTTAATATCTGTTGGTGAGTAAAAATGATTTTGTCATGTTTTTTTATTTGTTGCACTTGAGGACATGCACAAAACTAAGTTTGGGGGAGTTGATGTTATTAATATTTTCATGACTTATTATATACTCCCTTTACTTATTTTATCTGAAATGGGCATAATTTGTGTGAAATATTAATGTTTTAATATTAAGTATAATTTTTTAGCATTTTTAGAAGTAGTCCAATTGAGTCAGTTTAGTGTTTTAATAATACCTATCACTATACTAATCCATATTGTGTGGTTTTTGTTTTGTAGGATTCTCCTTTAAATATAAAACATTTCATTAGAAGGTACCATGAGCCAATTCTGCCATTTGAAGTGTCATATGGTCCTCACAAACAAGACTAAAGAATATGTGAACAAACTGGACCAGCCTTGATGATTGATTTAGTGGCCTCAATCCAGAAGTCCAAAAATATTAACTATCCACAATAATTCTGGGGACACTACATTTCAACTTGGATAAAAATTTCAAGGCCCAAATCTAAGTACAAGGGGGCCAAAGGAAGCTTTGAAGTCCAGCCCACCATTCTGGACGAGAATTAAAATTAGTATAGTATGCATGACATATCTCATGATGTAAGAATCAAATAGAGAAGATATTTTTTAGTGTTAAAGAGAAGATATTTTCGGCCTACTTTTTTTAATAACCCATTCTCATTCGAAGGCATATTAATATTCAAAAACACTTTCACATTCTGGACTTCAAAAAGACTGGATGGAAATGGACAGTTTTACTTTGTTTAATAAACCAGCCATAACTTTTGATCCTTAAGTCCAAATGACTCAAATATTTTAGAGTAGTCGTAAAACATTATTATATACAACTTTGCAGAAGGATATTTCTCTAGATTCAACTATCTTGATGTCTATATCTGTGAGCCAAGTGGAGGGGTATTTCTGGAATGTAAACAGTCCACCACCTTGGGCTATAAATACATCCCCTCCTCTCCTTTCAAAAGGGTTGGCATTTAAGAGAAAATGAGGATTGATTGGAAGTACCAAGTCCTTACCAAAGGCTTGGGAGGATCTGCCAAACTCATGTTTTCACATGATAATCCCTTCCTCCTCTCTTTGTTTTCATTTACTTTTGCATTTTTCTTCATTGTAATTTTGCAAGTGTTTGTCTTTGTAATTTTGTTTTAATGAAATTTTCTTCTTCTTAATTTCTTATTCTCATCCACCTTCTATATTTCAATATTAATGTTCTTATTGTAGTTTAAATCAATCGGAAATACATCATCTTCTTTTACTTTATTATTCAATTAAAGGTCTGGTTTTTTCTTACTCTCATCATCGTTCGTGTGTGTGTTCGGCGCACAACTCTTTTCTTATCCCTTTCTTTTTATTCTCTTTGTAATTCATCAACATAAACATAATAGACCATATTACTAATAATTTAAATGGCTGAGTAAATAACTTTTTTGGGTGAGTTATAATTTAGGGATGTTAAGTGATTGAGAGCTTTTGCTCGATGAGTATTCTTTAATTTAACATTGTGTATGTTGGACTTAACATGTCATGGATTATTGACATGTTATATTCAACGTGTGGTTTTCATGGATTATTGGAACCATAAATACACTTCCACAATCAAGAACTGATTGATATTATAAGCCTAAGTAAAGTTAAGGCTTGGATTAAAGTCTTAACACTTGGGAATTCCAATCAACATCAACTTTTGATGTGGGTGTTAATTTAATGCAATATAAAGCAAAGCTCAAGGATATCACATGCTTAACTCCCTAATGATGAACTCACCGCAATATTTATCAATTTGTTAAATCAAACATCATACATAAATTATTTCATAATCTCTGTAAACAAACCCCCCAATAAGAATACAATTAACTAAAAACAAACGACTATTACAAAGTATCTTCGCCAAGGATTCGATGCGAGTGCTGCTATACACATTAGCAGAGCACCAGAACCTTGACTAGTCGATAGGCGACAATCGGCCATACGTTTCAGGTGTGGACCTAGTAATTCTTCCTCACCTACCTCTAACTAGAATAGTGGTGATTGGAATGGACTACCAAATAAATACTCCTAAGGTACCATTTTTATAGTCACCTAATAACTATTATTGTATGAGAACTAAACTAGGGGTACATGACTCTCCCATGATCCCCCAAAATCTATAATGCATGCTCTCATCATGTGCTCTAGCACCTGAATCGTGCACTCTGGTCAACCATCAATTTGAGGGTGGTATTTCATGATCAGAAGAACCTATGTACTAAAATTCCTCTTTAAACTCTATTAGAAATGAGACATAAACTAGGAATCCCTATCTGATACAACAGTATGAGAAACCTCATGAATTTTTACTATTTGGTGGATACACAACCTCCCAATATTGTCCACTAATAAAGTCACTTAGATCAAAATTAAGTGAGATAACTTCTTAATCTTTTCCACAATAACCCACATAGTATCACTGTCTTGAGGTTGTCTCGGTAAACCAGTCACAAAATCCATCGTGAAATCATCCCACTTCCACTCAATAATGGGTAACTACTATAAAATTCTAGTTATTTTCTGATGTTCTTCCTTCAGCTACTAAGATATGGAACACCTCATAATGAAACTAGCCACCTCACATTTTATACCCAGCCACCGGTACAGGTGGCGTAAGTCATGAAACATCTTGGTGATGTTGGGGTCCACTTTCCAAACTTAGTCATGAATCTCAAACATCATCTCCTTAAATATTTCCAATGAAACCCAAATGTGACCATGTATATGCAGTATATCATCTTTACCCATAGTCCAACCATGAGTCAGTTCCTCACCTACCACACTCTCCTATAGGACTAGTCCCTATGAACATAATAGATGCCTAATCCTCCCTCTATCTAGAAGGGTGCATGTCACATCTAATAATGAAATAAATTTATAAACCTGATCATCTTGCACCTCCAATTTCATCTCTAAAGACATGGCCATAAGTTTTCACTCACTACTGGCCTCCTAAACTTCTTATATTTGAGTCCTCATACTCGGTGGGTCAGAAAATTCATTTCCCTTTTTGGAAATATAATAAAAATTTTAGTCAAAAAAATGTAGGTACTCAACCCACCTTCACTACCTCAAATTAATATCATTTTATATAAATATTTATTTGAGGATTTTGTGAACTTTTTACACCACAAAATTCTCTCCAAGTAAGTAATGTATCCAATGGTGAAAATAAAAAAAAACTATAGCTAACTCAAGATTATGCATTGGGTAACTCCTCTCATGTGACGTCAACTGAAAATCCATGTATGTCATGACTCACTCTCCCTATATTAGAAATTCTCCAAGACTAATACATAATGCATCATAATATAGAGTGTAACATCTACCCAGCTCTAGAAGAATCAATATTGGCACTGAATTCATTCTTATTTTCATCTCTTAAGAGGTTTTCTCATAGGTATTTGAACATAAAAACTTTATAGCCTTCATAGTTAAAACCATAAGTGGTGCTTATAAGTGTGATATATCTTTTATGAAATTACTATAATACCATGATTTCCTCAAGAAACTCCATATATCAAAGTCGTTCTTGGGATGGTCCCAGGAAACTATAGCCCTAATATTATCTAGGCCAACTAATACTCATATATCAGATATAATATGACCTAGGAAGTGAATATTATCCATCCAGAAGTGGAACTTTGTTAGATAATCATATAAGTGATGCTCCCTCAGTGTATCCAAAATGATTTCAATATTTTTTTCATGGTCATGTCGATTTTGAGAATACACCATGATATCATCTATGAAATACACCATAAATGAATCTATATAAGGATGGAAAACTTGTTTCATCAATTCCATGAAAACATATGGCACATTCATGAGACCGAATGGAATAACCAGATACTCATATAGACTATACCTACTATGAAAGGTTTTACTATGTATGTATATGGGTTAAACATGAACCTGAGGATATCCAGATCATAAATAAATTTTTCAAAACACCCAAGATCCTCAAAGCTCGTGAAAAGGGTCATCTATCCACGGAAATGGATACCAGTTCTTAGCCATCAACTGGTTCAATTTTTGATAATACACACATATCCAAAGGGTACCATTCTCCTTTCTATAAAAAAAGACAAGTGAACCCCATGAAGATGTATTGGGTTTTATAAAATCCTTGGAATTCAAGTCCTCTAGCTACCTCTTGAGCTCTAAAAACTCCTTAGTAGCCATCCTGGAAGGAGAAATGGACACTGGTTTAGGTCCTAGAACTAGCTCGAGTGATTACTCCACCTACCTCTCTAGAGGTAAACCAAAAAGGCCTTCTGAGAAATTTTCCATGAAACGATCAACCACTGAAGAGAAATCCACCTGATGTAATCTCTGATCATATTAATACAAAACAGAAATAAGGATTTTCATCCGTCCAAGACCATGATGCTCTGGTCCATCTCGGCTCTCTTAAACATAAAATTCACTATTGTAAATAAAAACTCTACCCTTTTTTGATGTAAAGGACACCCTCCAACAGTAGAAATAAGTATGGGATAGATAAGTAACCACCATTCCATCCTAATTATGACATTAAACCTAGTCATATTGAGGATAAAAATATCTTATACAAATTTAAACCCACCAATATTAAGGGGAACTCCATGTATTGGAATACACCCTCATTTCTGATCCCCTACAAAGAATAGAGTGTCATAACACCCTGAGAAAACTGAACAATGTGCCCAACTGTTTCCACAATAGGTACAGATATGAATCTATGAGATGTACCTGTATCAAAAATTAAATATTCTAGAATAGAGGATACTAAGATTATGCCACTCACCATAGATGGACTGACACTTTTCTCCTTAAGTGTAGGCTGTATAGAATATATCTGATCTGAACCACGACCCTATGAAATAACCACAATACCCAAAGTATGCCCACTCTGCTACCTAGGTACAACTGGTTACTAGATACCTTTTCCGTGAACACTTCATCGACCTAAACAAAATTACTAGTCTAGTTCCTATCCTAATGTGGAGCTGTGAATCCAACTATTGAACCTAGAGATGGAGCTAGCCCCCTCCCACTGACTGCTAAAGGAATGGTTCTAGAAAACTCTTATATGTGGTTCATCCATATGAAAGCTCAATACTATATTAGTTCTAAATCACACTTGTTTATTATATGAACCCATCTCTCAAATTGGTGATATAGGACTGAGAAGCCAGCACCAATAGCCTGGTTGGTAATCATCTCACAGGAATCTTTAAAACGGCGATTCCATCCATAAGTCACTACACTACTTGGTCGAGAGGCTAAAATACCATACTCGACCTCCTAATCTTCCCTTAGCTTATTCTCTATAATCATTTTTTTATTATCTATCTTAGTAATATTCATAAACTTGAACATGTTGACCTATGATTGAATGGCATGCGTGAGACCTTCCTCACAGTGCATCACCTTTGATGAATCGTCATCAAGATATATTAGCACAAAACATTACAGATCTCTAAATAAGGCTGAATATTCCATAATATTCATTGTTTCCTACTTCAAACACATGAACTCACTCACCCATAGTACTATTAGAGTCTTTTGGAAAAATTAATTAAAGAACCTTGTTTGGATATCACCCCAAACCATATCTTGCAACCTATCATCCATGTTCAAAACATCCCTCCAGCACTTTTCTGCTCCTCAAAGAATATATGTCAAAAACCATACAATCCTCTCAGCTTGTGTCTCCATATTATTGAAGATCAATAATTTAGTATCAATCCATGTATCATCAGCCTATGGACCTCCATCCCATAAAAACATGAGAGGATTCTACTGTCGGAATACATGTATCAACTCTTCCATATATGAGGAAAGTTACAGTGCTCCCTAAAAATTATACATATATAATGAAAACCCCTAATGGAACTATGGATCAACAACTATTTCTTGAAAAATAACTTGTCCCATATCTGTAACTATAAAATGATATTCTGGTATCCCATGTCCCACCACCTCTTGAGTATGGTCGTCGCCACCCTCCTGGTGTACAACTGGAGGTCGTCATTATGCAAAGTCTATAGAATGAAAAACACACACCTTAGAAAATATAAATCACCAAAATTTCAAAGATAAAATGATAAGACTAGTTAAAAACTTCCTATAAATATTTTACACCCCTCTTCTTTCTCCCAAATCTAGGACTTGGTAAAAACGTGACAGCCATAAACATAACTAGAGACACTGACTACTACCCACTCTAAAGTCAAGTCTTGGTCAATTTCTCTATTCTTTAATTTTAATTTCCATTTAATTCATATCCATTTCACATTTATCTTTTACTTTTTCAACTAAATGGGTGAATAATTTGGATATATAAGGGGCAATACACCTCATGAAATGAAATATGGTGTTTACCTTAGCAACACCATAACATATTTCAGTCCATACGACCAACAGTCCATGACTCAATGTGCCATAGTTGGATTCTTATGGTGTATTTTGCATCCAAATAAAGAAAAAAAAATTTAGGATATACTAGGAACTCTAAGTACCAACCATGTTTCATTATTCACCAAGAAAAATTATATATCACAATATCAAATATATCACACAAGGCACATATCTCAAAGTCATGAAGTCAAGCAATGCATCCTATATGGAATTGAATAATTCAAGGCATTAGAATCCTGTATAGTACCTAAAATGATGCATGAGATAAATACCCTAATATCATTGGAAAATAGTAAAATCCAAAATCAGAAATAAAAAATAACCACAAGTGCATCACCTAATGGTTGAATCAAATCAACTATAATAAGAAAAATTCAAAAAACAGAAAATTTCCATTCTAGGAAATTTAGATTTTTCCTGTATGTGGTTTAGTTACTCCTATGAATGGATAATTATTAAATTATAATTCCTCTCTAATATCTTATTTATAGTATCAAAATAATAATCTAGGAAATATAAAATCATTTAATACCACTTTGTAACATCCTGGCCCATATTCCACTAAATGGTGCCCTGAGATGGTAGATTACATTGTCTTAAGCACATCTCCCCAAATGTTTGAGGATTTCGGCTAGCTGTGAGGTACTAGGGTGTGTCTATGGGGAAACTATACCCTCATATTAATGTGTAACACAGCATAATAATAATTACAGTCAATAGAGGAAACAATAAATTAATCATACTAAAGATAAATATCCAAGATAAATATAAATAAACAATTCCATAAGTAAACTCATATACAAAATTATATTTCATTTCATGTCTCTATAAACGTTAAATACATGTATAAAATCATCTAGTACAGTAAATGTATCAAAATACCAAGAATAACAAAAAGGAACTATCCTAGCTAGCATCTTAAGCCACAGTTTGGTCATATTTTCTCCTACTTCAAAGCATAGAACATATCTAGCATCATATTCTGTGTGATTACCACGGTCCATACCTGCATCCATATGGTCTATCTAGGTACCCAACTATGTCTTGAAGAGGGTTTGAGATAACACTCAATAGTCCACCACCAATGGTATCTGTAAAAAATCAAGGTTGTTCAATACAATATTAGTAGTGTGAAATGTCTATTACTGGTAAAATGGAAATGAAATAAAGTTCCCATGGAATATATGATACATGTAAAGTAAAACTTTCTATCAAAAAAAGGATTCTTGTAAACTAAATTTAGCCTCCCTTATCAATGGTAAAAGAAAAATAGAGATAAAAAATTAAAACTCTTTAGAATAACAATTGTAATTCGATGCTCATGTTAGGGATATTTGTAAAACATGCCAAAATATCCACAATGACCATTCCATACAACCAAGTGTAAAACATATACCACATCCATTCCATATAATTCTATATATAACATTTATCAAGGCCTCTATGCATAATCAAGTCATCCAAAATGGCCTCATCATGTAATCAAGAGTTTTAGACCATGAAGGGATAGATCCAAGGTATAGAAGACCAATGCATCCTCATTGAGTTTGAGGAGCATCTCGATGTAATCTCAGTAAATACAAGGTTGGGGTTCAAGGATCATGTCCTCAACGAGCCTATGAAACCCAAATCTAAGTGGTAGAAAAGACTATAGAATATTTTAGAATTTATCCCCAAAGAGTAAACAAGTCCAAGACATCCACTACTGTAATCAAGATCCATGGGAGAAACATCCATGGAATATAATGAAATATAGATCAAAGGTATACCAACCAAAGAATCTACTACCATTTCAATTAATTATCTCATTTCATTATTAATTCAAAACCATTCACATTCCATGAGTTTACCCACTCATTTCCACAATTTATATAAAATCCATTTAAACAATTAAACATTTCACATCATATCAACACATGAAAAAAGAGGAATAATCTTCTCCTAATCATTAAATTTGATTCAGTTCATTTTATAAATGGGTTCCTCTAACTAGGAAATCTCACATACACCCCATGGGTGGTATAACAAAAGGGAGAATACAAAAGAATACCCTATGGGTGGCCAAGGTTTGGAAAACAACCTTAAACCATCTCAAAGGTACAAAAAGGGAAACCTAACAGGTTCCAATTCATTCAATTCATCCATTTAATTAATTGAAGGAGAGACTCTAAAATTTAAATGATCAGCCCAAAAAATATGCTTATAAACCACCAAACCCTAAGGGAAAGGTATAAACCACCTACTGTAGGCTTTTATAAGAACACTCGTCCATTATCGAGCTCCGATTTGGTCTAGATTTAAAGAAAAAATGAATAATGAACAGAAATCCAAAAATGTTTTATATTAATATGCACTGAACTTACTCTATCAGTATAAATTCAAATTAATAATGATACAAGGTTAAATGAGTGCATACCAGTGTGAATCTAACCAGAACGATGGTGTTTAATTCTGAGTTTGTATAGAGAAACCACACCAAATCCTACTCCTTTGGATTTCAAAGGATCTCCCACACTGAGTTTATACCCAATAGAGAGAGAAATAAAATTGGTTTAGGTTTTAAAATATTTTAATGTTGAAATGTTAATTTCCCTAAGCAATATTGGGTCGTACATTTTGGCCGCACAGTTGTCCATATTGTGCACCAATTGTGTGACCTTTACTGTTTTAAGGGGAACCTCACATAGTTCATGTCCATGGTTTTTCAATCCATTCACAAACCATGTGATTTGATTTTTCTAAAAATTGCAGGTACCTTGTACAGTTTTGTGGCCTAATATGTATATTTTCCTCAAACAATTTGTCCTCCTGTTGGTCATTATCCATCATAAAATGGTTACGGGTAACTATATGGCCTATCCCACATGGTTTATCCTAACTTTGTGGCCTGCCTTTTTTTCAAAAATGTAGGAACTAAGCTTCAAACAATCCATAGACACCCCTAATACACCCATGATCTCATTGGGCACTCATAATAGGACATAGACAATAATTTAAACTAAAAAAAGGATTTGTACCTCAGAGGAAAACCTGAGATATTATATTAAACATTTCCAATATCTAAAATTGATATACTATTCTTAATATTTGTTAGAGAGTTGCAGTGAATACCCTCATTTGACTTAGTTAGTACCTGATCGATTCTTTTTTATCCCAACCAATCATGAATATCCACTACCCCTCCCACATGTACTGACGATCATTGAGTACTTCACCTCTTAGAGCTAGATTATTTTATTATATATAAACCAAAACCTAGTATACGGAGAAAATTATCATGAATAAAGAAGTATAAATACTATATTCTAAAAAAAGATGATTAAATTTGATAATAAAAAACTATTATTAGAATAATGAAACCAAATTCTCAAAACCGATAAAGAAGTTTATAGCATGATGTTCATAAACTCAAGGATTACAAAGATAAAAAAACTTATAATTCCCTAATCACTCAAAAATATTATCCCTCTATTTTATGGGTATCCATAAATAAGGGGGAATAATTAGTCATTATATAACCAATAAGAAAAAAATAGGGAATAAGAAAAGTAGAAAATATCTCCTCCAAAAAATTTCAATCAAAATTCTTCCCTACTTCTACCCACCATAAAGATGAAAATCACTAAGGTCAGTTCTTAACAGTTGTTCTTAATTGAGTTTTATAGTGGCCCTAATATTTTCAATTTCATTTGATATGTATAGAAAATTGTATTCTTTAATTACTCAAGAACACTTTTCTAGTTGAAGAGAGCCTTTATCTTCCTTGAATTTCGAGAATTCAGTGCCTGCTTTAATGAGAAAATTTACCCACGACATTTAATTTTCAAATGATCCTTCGAGTCTAACTTCATTTACAGTTAGAATAAACTCATTTGGACGTATTTAATCTGAGATATATCTCAATTACTTATATGGGGTCTATTCTGTCATCTATAAATATTTTTCAAATTATTTGATTTAATGGGGCATATTGATGTATGAATGTGCTCTAGGTCTAGAAGAATAAGTTGACGGCCAGGAATTAAAGAAGAATAAAAAAATAATCACTCTATTTTGATCAATATTTAAAAGTTTATTGTTGAAATATATAAGTGAAAAGAACTATTAAAATTATATAATTCACCAATTTTCACATTTTATACCAAAATTCACCAAATATCCAAAAATGATGTAAATAAACTCAAATGTTTTAAATTAAAAGGGATAAAATCATTGATATACATATGAAAAATAATTAAAATATTATTTATATAAATTCCCCCACACTTATCACATGAAATACAAGACATATAAGCATCAAAATCAAAGAAAAGAAAATTTAAAACACATACCTATGAGATCCACAAATTTGAAAACAAGAAACAAATGATATCATGAATACTCAAAAACTATTATTTCAAGATCTAAATTCATAAAATTAAATACATTTCCATTTAATTTATCCTATCATGCACATAATACACCTACCTCACATTAATTTTCTATCATCTCACAAAAGTCAATTTTCTAAAAGGATATTCTCACCCTAACCCATACAAGAGTTTCTATGGGATTGAAAAATTCTTACATATCCACATGATATAAGTCAAAGAAATTTGTTTATAATATGGTATTTTTATGGTTATTCAATGGATTTTTGTTGGTATAATTAATATTTCAAAAATTATAAGACTGAATGCAGAGAGTTTTTCTTTTTTGGATGTTAAATTGTATGATTATAATTTTCATTCAAGAATGGTCTCCTCCTCACACCTCTTAGTAGAAAATTATCTCTAATAATATTTGAAAATATTATGCACATCCCACACCATCATAATTTTAGTATCCAAAATAACATTTCTCTTATTCTATTTTTTCATTAAATCTCCTAATAGGAATATCTTTCTTTCTCATTTGGAGGATCCATAAAAGCACAACTTATTTTATCATGAAAACTCCAAAATGAAATAGATTAAAATAGAAATACTTTTTAATTATAAAAAACATTAATTAATAATTTTATTTGCCACCAAAATTATCATCAAATGATATATCATATAAAAATATAGCTTTCCCCACACTTAAGTTCAACTAGATCATGCAATTTCCCTTCAAGAACAGGTTAGATAAAGATAATGGCTTGTAATGTGGCTAACCTAATAGGGTTTTCAAGGATTACAATGGATAAAAGGATTAAATATACAAGTAATTATAGAATAAAAATGATTATTCAAAAACAAATTCATTAAAAACAAAAAAAAATTATTTAATTATTTAAAACACATTTACCACAAACCCTCATGTTTTAAGAAGAATAAATCAAATTTTGGTTAAATAAAACATGGTTTCGTTCTATAAATAAAAGAGGTGAATGTATAGAATATGATAAAAATGTTATAAAATCATTATAGTAAATTCATTTTAAAGATAGTTTTATATGGCATGGGATAAACAAATCAGAGGACTTTCCATGAATTTCCTAGAGTTTAGAACTTGAAACAAAGTCATTTTCAACATTCATTTAAGCTCAGTTTCATAGGATAAATTGGTTCACTCATTGAAATTAGTTTAAAAATGGAAAATATAATTATTTTATCTCAAATGTTTCAAAAATAAAAAAAAATTGAAAATAAAAACACAGAAATTTTAAAAATATAAAAAAAAGTTGGAAAATATAAAAAAAATTAAAATCCTAACAACAAAAGTTTCAATAACCCACACTTAAATGATGCAGTGACCTCATTGAATTATATTTGATTTAATATGTAAGAATATTTTTTAATTTAATCACATTATGTAAGTAAGTGTTATGTATAGGTATAACCTAATGGATTTTATTGATAAATATATTATAGGGGTGTGATATCCTCCACTGAATCTGATGGAATAGTCCCATGGAATTTTATCATCTCATTTCTATTAATAGTGAATGTCTCCTTCTCTCCATCATTAATAATCTAGCATTATATTGAGTATAGATTTAAATAATAGTACTGTGTCTCTAGTATAGAAGACTTTCCTTTGGATTAACTTTCCATGATCCACTCTTTCTCTAAATCCTAGAATTTTCAAAATATTCTCTTTTAAATTTTTCTAACTCCTAAAACTAAAATATTATTTCGTTTTATAGTTATTTAAAGATCCAAATTCATCTTATTATGGCCTAATATTCCTTATTCTCCAATTCCATAAGTTAGTAAAATCTTCTCTCATAAATCAGCCTATATGTGCTCATTCATATTGGAGTTTTGTAGGATTCCCTATAAGAACATAATATGTCTTCCAACCTTTGTCTTAAATACTTCCTGTTTAGTTTAACAATATTTTCTAAAATTCATTTGATTTCCTTATTAGACACTTCATCATAACAATTATTACATGGATGAGAGGTAGTTGATGTTTTATGATACACCCCGTACTTTCTCAATAAATCCTCTATTCCTCTACTATAAAAGTGATTCCCCTGAACACTGATGATATATATTTTCACTATAAACCCAAAAAATATGTTATACCAAACAAAATCACAAACAACCTTAGCATTGGAATTCCTGGTAGCTCTTTCCTCCACACATTTTTAAACTTAATCAAATGTAAGAATGATATAATAATTTTCCAATGAAATTGGGAATGGTCCCATAAAATCTATCCCACATACTTCAAAAATATCACAAAAAATAAGTGGACTTTGGTAAATATCTTTTCTCTTTGAAATATTTCTAGAAAACTGACATTTTTACACCTTTTTAAAAATTATTGAGAATATTTAAAAGTGTTGGTCCAATAAATTATAGATTATAAAACCTTAATTCATTTTCTTTGTGGTCCAAAGTGTCCTCTATAGGCTAAATTGTGACAAAACACAAATATAGAATCAATTTCACTTTCATTAAAACAATTTCTTATCACTTGATCATTGAAAAACATCCAAAGAAATGGATCATCCCAGATGTTATATCTAGATTCAGATTTTAGTTTTTTGGATTTTTTTAGAATTTAAATAATATGGGACCTATAATGTTACCAGATAATTGACCATGTTAGTATACCAAGGCACATATCTTTTAATATAGTACAATTCTGCTCCTAGAATGTGATCATGCAGTGGTTATTTTTCTAGAATTTTATCTTTATCAATGTCGGGTTGTCTACTTATGTGATTGGCACCTTATTTCTCAGCATAATTCTTGTATTTTATTTCTACGTTGAACTCATGTAGTAGTAAAATCCATCTCACTAGTATTGGTTTAGATGGATCCTTCTTTATCAAGTACCTAAGAGTTGCATGATCAGAAAAAATAGCGACTTTAGTTCCATGTATATATGATCTAATTCATTCTAAAGTAAATATAACTACTAAAAAATCTTTTTATGTGGTTTTTTAATTGAATTTGTCTTCATTTAAGGTTCTTGAGTTATAAGTAATGACTTTTTTCCTACCCTCAATTTATTTAAGAAATTAATTCTCTAACTGCTTGGTTAAAAGCATCACAAAGTATCTCTAATGGTTCTTCCCAAATTGGTGGCCGCATCACTAGGGGTGTAATCAATATCCTCTTCAAATCATCAAATTCTTCCCTAAAATCACCATTAAAATCATAATCAGAATATTTAGAAATTAATATAGTTATATAGAGACAAATATTACTGAAATCATTGATAAATCTCTTGTATAATACTTCATGTCTTAAAAATGATCGAACATGTTTCACACAAGTTGGGTAAGGTATTGATTTTATCAAATAGATTTTTAATTTATCCACTTCAATTCTTTTTTTAAATTACATAAATAAGGAAAATTATTCTCTCATACATGAAATTACACTTTTCAAATTTTAAAACATTGTTTTTTTCAATACATGCTTTCAAAAAAATTACATATTTTTTAGACAATGGTCAAAGGAATTTTGAAAAAATATGAAATCATCTAAGAAAACCTCAAATAAATATTAAATGTGATCAGAAAATATATTTACCATACACCTATAAAATATTTCTATATAATTACATAATCCAAATGGGATTCTTTTTAAAGAAAAATTGTGAAAGTTAAAAGTAAAAGTAGTGTTTCTTTGATCCTCAAGAGCAATAGTTACCTAAAACCCCATAAAAAAAAGAAATAATGATTTCTCCCTAAAAATATTTCTAACATGTTATTAATGAAGGGGGTGGAGAAATGATCTTTTTTAGTTACCTAATACAAATTTCAAAAATAAATGTACACACTTCATCTATTCTAAATTATTATAGGGATTGCTTCAATATTTTTATTCCTCGTAGTTGTAAGGATAGTTTGTTTTGGAACTACATGGATGGGGTAACCCATTATGCATCTAAAATGGGATAGATGATCACTGTTTACAATATATTATTCATCTCCTTATATAAAACCTCCATCATGGTGGGATTCATCATTTTTTATGGTTGTTTGAAATGTTGGAATATCCCTCAAGAAGAATTTTATGTGACCATATTTTTGGGTTTATTCTTCGGATATCACCTATGATCCACTCTATTTCGTGGAAATTATTTATCAAAGTCTCAATGAAATATTCTTCTTTATTAATATATATATTATTTGAAATTATCACTGGTAATTTCTCTCCCTCTATAAGGTACACATATTTCAAATTAGTGGGGAGTGTCTTTAATTCAGAATTTAGGGGCTGCTCAAGGGATGAAATTAAATTGAGATTCCCTTATTAAAAAATTTTTACCTCCAAAAAACAAGAAATCATATAATATTCTAAATCATTTGAATAATAATAAAAAAATCATATTTTACCTCTTATTCCCACATTAAATCAGAATCTCCAGTGTTTTGGGAACTCGCATATTTACTGATATTTTCAATAAAAATTTATCTCATTAGGATAAGAATTAATTTCACATTAATGATTATTCAATTATTTCAATATCAACTTCATGGGAGAGTGTAAAGAGTGGGTTATCATCTGATGGGTTCCACATTGAGTCAAAAATATTGAAGTGTATAGTTCTATCTTCAAACTTCGTGGTGAGTGTCCCTTCATGGACATTGATGTTGGTTTTTAAATTATTTATTAAAATTCTCTAAAAAAATTATTTGTGAGTGTGATGGGATCCTATATTCTTCCATATTCAACACATATAAGACAGATAGGAATGAAATATCTTTGATGTTCCTAAGGGCATCCTCCAGAACTCCTACTGAGAAAAATATGGATTTTTTTAAAAGTTGGACCACTACTCAAGTTGGCTTCAAGTCTCCCATATGAAAATAAGTATGTAATGAGTAAGGTAATACATTAATTAAAGCACCTAGATCACATAAATCATTAGATAATTTTATATATCTAATGTTTATTGAAATGGAAACCATACCTAAATATTAACATTTGGTTTCAAACTATGGTGTGATAAGTGTTGAGACACTTTTTCTCAAGTTGATCCTCTCATTCCCTTAATGTATCTTCTTCTTATTGAAATATTCCTCAAAAAAATAGCATAAATTAGAAGTTCTTGAGTGATTCAATTATGGGTTTGTTAATTTCCACTTTCTAGAAGGTGTCTATAATTTATTTGTAAAGCACTCATTCCTACAATATCTTTTATTCAATCATCCTTGATGGAAATTTTAGGTTAAATTCTTTATTCTATATTTATTGTCTTTGAAATTGTGTTTCTTTTATCTTCCTCCTCATCCTATCCTTCTCTTCCTCCTATTTTATTTATTCTTCTCAGTGAATTTTCCTAGAATTTTCATAATTACCAACTTCATTCTCCCTCAACATGGGTAGTCTTCTTTCAAGTTCATGGATTCTTGGTGGTGGTATCACATTTCCAATTCTTTTTGTAATCATGATGAAATTCTACTTTAGGTTTGAAATTTTTTGATCTCGTATTTTTTCAAGGTTTTAAGAAATGATATATGCATGACTTACAACTATGTTTTCCATCTTATAAAACTTCTAATCTAGGCCCTAAACCTTGGTATATAGATATTTCATAAGAGGTTGTTTTCTAGTGTATTTTTTCTAATAGTTTCTTTAGAATGTGTGTGGTTGGTGGTAATCCGGCTGGTTATAATATTTCTTTTTATTGAGATGGTGGTGGGTTTTGGAATTGTTCTTGGAAATTGGGGTTAGTTTTGGAACAATTTTTGGTATGGGGGTCTAGAATAATTATACTAATTTCAAAATTCATATTGGACTCATTTATGCTCTCTCCATCCTTGATTTTTTTAGAATTGCCTCTACTTAAAGGTTGTTTCATAAATTTCCATTCATTATACCTCAACACATTTGTTACTGAAATGATATGGTGATGAGAATAAACTTCATGCCTTAGATGGTTCTTGTTGTTTGATCACCTATTTGAAGACCATTTGTATCACTAAACTATTTATATTTTCAATCCAATTTTTTAATAAGGGTGATGGATGATAAGATCTTACCTTATGAATACCTCTTCTGTTGGTACCAAAATGTTGTGATTTCTATGAAATAATCTCAATCATTCCCTTGGTTTCTTATGGAGTCTTTTCAATCAATTCACCTATAGATAAAGATTATAAAAGGCTTATTATCATGAAAATCACCTATTTCTAGGTCATATAATCATTCTTTGGTATCTTCTTCTAATTAAAATGGTAATTCCTTCAACTTTACCTTCTTCTTAGATACTCCTTGAGGTTAGAAAGTATTTTATAAATATTTTAACTCTTTAAAATGTTATTTTGGGTCTTATCCTGCTAATACATGAAATTTTAGAATAAATTAGATCATTTTAGATTTTTTCTCAAAAACAATTTGTAACTCTAGTATAGAAATTTGATTTTTTTTTATTAAGAAATTGTGGTAAACATAGGTATCTAAGGGTTTCACTGTGATTTTCATCCATTATGATAGACCCAGAGTGAACACTTGAAATTTCACTTGATTCTTAAAGATCAATTTCATAAATTTCAGATTTAAAATTAACTTTTATAATTCTATTCAAAAAGTTTCTTTCAATTTCAAGATCTTGTGTTAAGGGTTAGTGTTAGTGGTTCTAGTCATGAAATTTTAAAATTAGATTGTTGGAACCACCTCCCTAGTAATGGAGCTAAGTTTTGTCAAGAACATATCCTGGGGAATGGAAAAAAATAATTATTTCCTATGTTAAAAATGTAGTAAAGTGGTCAACCTAGTTTTTATTCAGATAAGAGCGTGAAAAAATCATTATTTTCACCTTGAATTAGAATACAAATTGATTGTTTTTTAAATTTTTAGATTTTGAAAAAAAACAAATTAAGAAAAATATTGAAATAAAATTAATAAAGTAGGTTATTAAAAACAGTGATATTATTTGGGTGATTATGTCATGTTGGATTTTTTCGATTACATTTCTATCATAGTTCAAATTCATCCAATCATCCTCTATTAAATTGATTAAAATGAGATTATATAGTCACTTCCTCCCATTCCTTGTTCAAATGATGATGGTGAGAGTAAGAATTACCAATATATAATCTCGTTATACTATCCTTACAGGGTTTGAGAGAGTTGTAGTCAATACCCTCAATTGACTTAGGGAATACCCGATTGAGTCTTGTTTATCCCAAATAATCAATAATAGTTTCTACCCCTCCCACACAAACTGAAGATCACTGAGTACTTAACCACTAAACCCTGGTATATTAAATCATATATAAGATAAAACCTAAAAGAAAGAGAAAATGATCATTGACAAAATAAATATAAATAGCAAAATCTAAAACAAATATAATAATTCCTAATTATAAAAACTACTATTAGAATACAGAAACCAACTTTTTAAGAGAGAGAAATAAATTTATACCATGATCTTTAAGAATTAAAATATTAAAATTATGAAAAATATCACCTTCCCCAATTACTTAGAATATTACCCCTCCGTGTTAGGTTTATATATGAAGAAAGGTTAATAATAAGTCATTAAAAAACTAAGAATATCAAAATAGGTAAAAAGAAAAGCTTAATGTTTCTCCTCTATATTATTTCCACCAAATGTTTTTTCTATTTATGCTGACTATCTAGCGAAAAATATATACGGTCCATTATTAAAGTTTATACTTAATTAATATTTATGTTGGCCCTAAAACATCCAATGCCATTGGACACGTTTAAAATAGTTATGTTTTAATTACACAATCATGCTTTTTTTGGTCAAACTGACCATTTATATTCCTATAATTTGGTGAATTAAATGGTTTTTGTAATGAAAAAAAAATCAATAAAATTTAATTTACACATGATCCTTTGAGTTCTCATTCATTTCCAGGTAGAATCGCCTCAGTTGGATATCTTTAGTCTGGTATATGTCTCACTTACTAAGGTGGGTTCCATTCTATCAACCAGAAATATTTTTCAAATTTATTTATTTTTTGGCCTATTGATGTTTTATTAATATATAGGTCTAGAATAATAAGTTAAATCCCTTGAAAAAATTAATCCTATAAAATCAGTCACTTCATTTAGATCAATATTGAAAAATTTATGTTCAAAATATAAAAGTGATAGAAAATTGTAAACTTTCAAAAAATAACAAATTTTCAAATTTTAGACCAAAATTTAATAAAAATACAAAAATTATGTTAATCATATCAAATTTTTAAATAGAAATGGATTAAATCATTGATATAATCATGTAAAATAATGAAAATATTAGCTCTATCAATATTCTTAAAAATTTTTATGGATGCTTTCATATGGACTTAACTGAATTATAAAGTAAATTTTTATTTCTCCTTTCAATTTATTCCAAATTTTTTCAAAAAGGAAAATTTTTATGGAATGTTTTTAATTTCCTTATATTAAAGAAAAATAATGTTCTATTTTAATTTATATTGCGTTAATAGATTTTCCCATTACCTCAACTATTATTTAAAGTTTTGATTCCTTTATATTCTTTCATTATTTCATCAAAAAACCCCTCTTTCACTTTGTTTTGGGTAATTTAGATTTGAAAATTTAATTTTAAAAGGAAAGGGTATTTATATATCCAAAAGTGTTTTCTATACAGGTTTAAAATAGTTTTTCAACGGTTTTATGGTGAAAAGGTGCAAGATTAAAATATTATATTCCTAATATGGTCCTTAGACATTGTTTTTTATAATTAGTGAACCTAATATAGATCATGATGATGGGTGATAATGATATAGATCCTGATAATGGTTGATCCTAATAAATATTAGGATTATGGGTCCACCGAGATAACACTCTAATTTTTTAGGTAATGATTCTGTTCACTGGATAATTATATTAGAAGTTAAACATAATGGTTACAACAATTTGTAAGGGTTCTATAAATATTATTTCTTAAGTCGCCTCTATGACTATTCAATTATTTCTAATGAGTTTTTATATAAATCGATTGATTTCAAAAGGTAAGATAATTATCATTTTAAAGGAAATAATATTCTATTTCAGGTAAAGAATGTATGTTTTTAAAAAAACCATGAGTTATCATATTTTATAAGAAACCATCATGATTATGATTTTTCCACTATGTTTTCTTATAAAGTGTTTGAGTAAATTATTTTGGAAATAAAGATTATTTTATGAGTAAGTAAATGATTATTTTATCTTAATGTTTATTTATTTTAAAGGAAAAAATATTTTTATGATCACATGTTTTTAAAATATACTAATGGGTTTCTTTCTTCTTTTTTATGTCCCATACTTAGATTTTTGTGCTCAACCCATATTTCAAAATGTTTTTCATAGGCTTTAAATATGTTTGAGAAAAAATAAGAAGTTAATTTGATTGTTGTGAAGATTTTTCAAGAAAAGAAAACATCTTTTATATTAAGAAATTAATATTGTGGGAAAAGTGGATAATGAATAAAATTTCCAACTTCTTAATTTATGGGTTTGTTGTGTAATATTTTTAAACTAACTCTCTAAAACTCTAAACATAAAAAGAACTTTGGGAATAAAAGAAAATAAATTCTTGTTTAAAAAAAATTATGATATGAATAAGGATAACTTCCATATAGTTGGTATTAAAGAACGGTTTAGAAAATTTTAAAGGTTGGGATAATTAAAGTAAATACCCATAAGATATTATAAATTTATGGATATCAAAACATTTGAACATTAATGTGTTACTTCATCTAATCTATGTCTGTTCAAAATATTTTTAGGCAGAGGAAACAGGGAAACCAAAGTAGGAAGGCCCCAAAAAGAAAATATCCTTCCAGATCAGAAACCAAGAATTGTTAGAATTGAGACTGGGTAATTTTTTACAGTGATAGTTTTGTTGAAACAGTCTATAAATGATGGTCGTGTCTATGTTAGAAAGCAACTAGATTTACCATAGATAAACATGATAATAGTTGACAATTTCATGAAATAAAACCCTCTAGTTTTCGATGGGACCTCAAATATAGTGGTACTTGAAGGATGGATCAATTCACTGGAAAATATATTTAAATTCACGAGATTTTCTAAATGTTAAATGGTAACTCTTTCCATTTATCTTTTTGTAGGTGGTGTTGATTGGTGGTGATAATTGGTTAAGAATACTAGAGATAAAGATAACCCTGATGCCATAGAATGGGAATCAATTAAGAATATTTTTCTTGAGAAATATTTCCTTAAGTGTTATCAACTCATAATAGAGAAGAAATTCTTAAATCCGAGTTAAAAACATGAATATTTAATATCCATGTATAATGAAAATTTTATAATATTAGCTAACTATGTATCAAATTTTATCCAGGATCCAGATAGTAAGATATATCAGTTTTACTTAAGTTAGAAACCAAGACACAAATGGAATTATCTTTTTATAAATTAAAAATCTATTAGAAACTTTTTTTATGTGATGAGATGGTAGAAATAAAGTATTATAATAATTTTTTATTCTATATAATTAAAAGAAAAAAATATAGAAGGGAGGAAATGGGGAATCATTCATTAAATAAATCTATAGGAAATAAAAAAAAATCCCATATTGTAATAAGTGTGGTAAAAATAATCCTGTATAGTTTTCTTATAGATTATGGGAAGTGTTTAGGATGTTAAAAGTTTAGATATGTGTCTCATGATTTCATATAAAATGATCAGATGGATAATTCAAATCTAATATTAATATACATTAATTACAATGAGTTGGTTTATTATTCTAATGTTTGTCTAAAGTTAGTCCCTATATGTTGAAATCATTGAGACTAAAATATAAAATGTTGGAAAAATCATTATCTACTAATACGATTGATTTTGGACCATCTAATGAAGTGTTGAAAGGTATTTTTATTTATTTATTAAAATTATTCAAATTCCCTTTTTGACCTTGGTTCTTTTCAATCTTTCATTTCTGATAAATTTTCAAGTAAAATGACAATATCACCTCATTAAAAGAAGATATAATTTTTACAGAAAACTACGAGTGTAAATATTAAGAAACCAATATTTATGGGAATATTTCATCTCTTACTAAGGGGATGATATTTCTTATAGATCTTATTGAACTAACCATAGTATATTTTGATATTATTTTGAGTTTTGTTAGATTTATTTTGTCATGCTGAGATAGATTTTGGAGCTATTAAAGTTTTATTAATTATTTCATAGATTTGAAAACCTATTTACGTTCTAATAAACTGATTATAGATGGAAGTGGATTTTACATGGATTATTTTGATGAAAATAAAGAAACATTTTAACTTAGTTATCATACAATAGTAAATTATTATATGGATGTTTATTCTGATGATTTTTTTAGTTTCCTTCCTAATAAGGAGGTTGAATTTTCTATTCAATTTTTTCTTGATGCTAATAATATTTCGAAACCCACTTTTCGAAAGGCCTATGTAGAAATTTTGGAATTGAAAAAGCAATTACAAGAGTCTCCTGATAAAGGATTAATTCTTCTAAGAACTCCACCTTGGGGTCCTTCTATTATTTTGTTAAAAAGAAAGATAGTTCAATTAGAATTTTCATTTATTATAGAGCCATGAATAAAATCATTACTAAGAAAAAGTATAATTTAACTCATATCGATGATTTGTTTAATCAACTCGAAGAAACACAGTTTTTTTAAAGATTAATATAAGTTTAGGATATCATCAGTTAAGGTTAAAAGAGGAATATATTCTGATTATAGATTTTTGGACAAGATATGGGCATTATGAGTTTGTAAATATGGATTTTGGGTTCTCTAATTAACTAACTATATTTATGGACCTTATAAATTGAGATTTCTGTAAGTTCTTGGATATGTTTTTGGTTGTATTTACTAATGATATAATGATATATTCTAAATTTCAGGAGGATCATGATTGATACCTAAGGATTATTTATAAAATATTAAAATAAAATAAACTATATTAAAATTTTATTAAGTGTTAATTTTGTTTGAAAATAATTTATTTTCTAAGATATATTATTTCTAAGGATGGATTAATTATTGACCTTAATAGAACAAAAGTATTTGGATAAAGCTCCAGTTTTCGTCCTTCCCTCTAAAAAAGGTGAATTTTTCTTCTACATTGATGCTCAATTAAAGGGACTTAGTTTTGTTCTGATGTATAATGATTAGGTAATTATTTATTCTTTACGTCATCTGAAACCTCCTGTGTTAAATTATCCTAGACATGATCTGAAATTAGCTTAACTGTTTTTTATATTAAAAATTTTGAGGCACCATTTATATGGATTAAAGTGTAAAATATTTACTTATCATAAAATTATAAAATATATATTCACTTAAAATGAGTTTAATATGAGTTAGAGAAGATGTCTGGTACTGATTAAAGATTATGTCAGCACAATTCATTATCATGCTAAAAAAAGAAAACAAATTAGTTAATGATTTGAGTTGGAAAAATAATGAAACTTTAACCATGATATATTTGGAATATGACCCTTTAGTTAATGATTTGATGATTTTTAAATTAGAAACATTGTATTTAGGAACTTATTCTATTTTTTTCAGGTGTCAGTACATAAATATCTATCATAAATAATTAGGAAATCTTAGAAGGAGGATCATGTTTTACTATAAAATGTATAATTTTTTAAGAAGTGTAATTTTTCAACCATTCATGTTGATGAAAAATGTATTACAAGGTTTTTAGAAATATTATTTGTGTCCTATGATTCCTATTTGAAGAAATAATTGTTCAGTGAAACTCATAGTTCCCTATTTTCTATTCATCCAGGAAATAAAAATATGTATAGAGACTTTCACAAGTATTAAGGATTAGATGGAATGAAATGATATATTTATAGATCTACCATGAAATTTTTTACTTTTCAATAAGTTAAATCATAATGAAAACTTCCAAAGTGGATAATTAAACCTTTTCCAATGCTAGAGTTGAATTGGGAAAATATATCCATGGATTTATGGTTATATTTCCAAGAAAATTGTGAGGTAGTAATGCATTTGGTTTATTGTTGACCAACTATAAAATCATTAGATTTACATCGAATTATAGAAATTAGGTCTTTAGATAAAATTTCACAATTTTATCAAAAGGATATAGTAATATTACATGGATTTACTATCTAATTTGTATCTTATCATGATACCAGGTTCACTTCTAATTTTTTGAAAGGAATTTAGAATTCATTGGGTACTGAATTAAATTTCAGGGAAACTTTTCATCCTTAGTTTCATTGATAATCAAAAAAATATATTTAGGCATTGGAAGACATGAGTAATGTTTTTTATATGGATTTATAGTGAATTTGGGATCAATATATTTAATTTTTTAGTTTTCTTATAATAACATTTTTCAGTTTAGTCTACAGATGGTGACTTTTGAAGCATTATATAGAAAATGATATTGGAATCCAGGGTTTTATAATGAATTAGTATAAAGGAAGTTTATGAGAAATTTTTTTTTTGATGAAGTGGTTGATAAACTAAATATGATTCACCAATATATATAGATGTCTCATAGATGGTAGAAAATTAATACAGACAACTGAAGGAAAGATCTTTCTTTTTAGGTTGGTGATCATATTTTTCGTAAAAGTTTATCCATGGAAAAGTGTTATGTGTTTTAGTAAAAAGGGTAATATAATTCAATGGTTCATTAGACCATATGAAATCTCGAATAAATTTAGATCAGTTTTTTACTGAGTGGCCTTTCCTCCAAGCTAATCCAAGGTACATAACGTATTTCAAGTTTCAATGTCAATGAAACATGTGTCAGATTTATCTCATGTTTTGATCCCTAAATTAGTTCAGTTGAAAGAGAAAATTTCTTTTAATAAGTATATATTTTATATTATTGACCATATGGGTGATGTTTTTTAGAATAATTTTATTGTTACACCCTAATATTTTAAAATAACACTACATTCAATAGCATATACAACACGCAACATTGAGCTTAAACAAACCATGAAATAATATTACATAAATATGAAAATTATAACCTAGCTATAAAATTGGTGGGAATTAATAGTATTAACAAAATTATGAAATATATAGATGATAAATAATCATTAAAAATGTATTAATTAATTTTTTTTGAATTAGAATTTTATTTTTAATAACATAATATTATTCTTCAAAAATATGTTTTCTTCAAACATGGGTTTGTTTTCTTTATGAGAATATTATAACTAATTTATAGAAAATTTAAAAAAATTATTTTAAAAAATGAATTTCATTTTTAGATTCAACATTCCAATATTTTCTTATGATTAGTTTTTGAGTTTTCTAAAAAGTTTGAATCTTTATTGAATTGTAAAAATACTAATTTTCATTAAAACAGTATTTTTTTTAAGATTTTATAAATTAAAATTTAAATTTTTATTAGTTTTAAATTTTTATTATTTCATTTTAATATAATTTTAGTCTTTTAAATTATTTTTATACATGAATTTAATATGAAAATATTTTATAATTAAAAGGGGCATTTTTTTAAAAATGGTTTTTCATTGCACTTTACCTATTTAATTTTCAATTAAATTATGAAACTTTTGTGTATTGAATTTTTAAAAATGGATTAAATATTGTAATAAATAGGCTTATATTTATTAAATATACCCCTTTTATTTTTTGGTCAATATGAATAGTAACCTTGGTAAATTTTGTTACCATGGTAAATGGTAAATCAAGTAACTATGGGTAAAAATAATATAATAAGTACTATAAAATGACCCTAACACTTGTCCCAATTTAATTGGATGATTAATTTCCATACATAATTATTCATGGTTTGAATATATGGAATTTTTTATATTTTTAAGAAAATATGATATTTATAATATTTTATTTAAAGAAAAGTCAAGTATATCACACCCATGTTTTTAATAAATATAACATTTTTAATGTGGTGTTATCCAGAGGATATTTTTTACTATATATATTATTATAAAATATAAAATATTTATATTCCTCATAGTAATTTATTTTTTATTTTTAGTCAATAAATAATTACCTTAAATGCTTACACAATGTTGATGGAGTCGTTATTCAGTTATTAGAAATTTCAAATAAATGATATTGAAAATATTTAAATAAATATAATTTAAGCTAATTTATGAGATACATTAATTTTATATATGACCTTGAAATTTTAGGGATGTAATAAAATTTTTTAATTCAATGTAATATTTTGATATTGTTAAAGTCAATATAATGAATAGTTTTAAAATTTATCATTATGACTATCTTATAATAAATAATATTTTATTAAATAATTAAAAAATAATAATACTAAATTCCTAAAAAATTAATTTTTTATGGTTAATAACATCTACCATATTCCATTTATTGGTCATTTGGAATTTTATAGTAACATTATTTTCCCTTATATAGTGGAAAATTTTAATAGTATTGTAATTGTAAAATGTGTTAATGGGAGGTTAAAATAAAATAGATAAGTGTATAACCAATCACTAAAAATATCTAAACGTTATTTTATTAATATTATTCTACATTTATCACATAGTTATTTAATTTGAGTTATTTAATGGAAATTTTCCATGAAAAATACTTTTATATTATTTAAATCAATGATAGTTACGAAATTTCACTCTCTTTGTATTTAATATATTTTATAAGTCAATACTGAGAAAAAATAAAGATGATAACTAAAATAAAATTATATTTTTATCTTAATAAAAATAATTTAATTATATAAATTTATTTTCATTTTTAAAAAATTATATAATTACCTTAAATGCTTGTGAAATACCAATACAATGTTTATTTCATTAACAAAAATAAAATAAAATAATTGATTTTAAAAATATTAATTTTGATAAATTTAAATACTTTAATGTTTGAAATGAATTTAATATATATATATGACATATTATAGAGGTTTTAAGTCATTATATTCAAATTCCCCTTTTATGTTGATGTATTTGAATTTAAATTAAATGAATAGTTTTAAAATTGATATTAACAATAATTTATCAAAATAATATTTTATTAAATAATTTAAAATTTGTAATAATATTATTTTCTTATATGTTAATTTAATATAGTTTCACATATAATATATATTAAATTTATGATTTTTTTTACATTTATGGTAACGTTGTTAACCCTTTATGATTAAAATAGTGGTTACCATGGTTAAGGTCAAAATTAACTAACCAAGGGGTTAATCAAAATGATAGGGTTTAAAATAACACAAAAACTTGTATAAATTATATTTTTTATGTAATTAAAACCCTATCCTATATTATTTTCAAATACCATGTCATTTTTAGTCCTTTTTGTGATAAATTAATTTATTATATTTTTATATTTTGAGAAATTCGAAAAGTGACACTCATCTCATTTATAAAAGGCCTCCTCCTCCCTCACTTATTCACACCGCATTGAGCTATATATTTAAAAAAATACATACACATTTATCTTAAAAAATTTCTTATACAAATTTTGGAGGTCCTTTTCTTCCAAAAATACTTACCCTGGTGTCCCTAGTAGGAGATCCAAATGATTTTTTTAGAGAAGATAATTGTATTTCCTAAATATTTTGATTTTATTTCTTCTTATAATTAATCTTAATGTGTTTTAATAATTATAAATTAATAAACATAATATCATAAATATAATTATATTTTATTATTTTTATCAGAAATCCATTTTAAATCTCTTATATGTCCTACAAAATCAGAAACATCACTCATGAGTACGTATGGATTATCATCTCCACATAGCGGTGTAATTCATTTTTCATCACTACATTACCTGGATAGTTATAAAGATTTAATTAATGAGTATATATATGATATTTATGACTTCAAAATAATTTTAAAATGATTAATTTCTTTTCAATTTTATTTCACTCCATCCATCAAAAGATGGAAACATATTTCATGTGTATCTACGACCTATCGTCTCCATGAATGGTGTTATTCATTTTTTTCTATAACTTTTATAAAGTGCTATAAATATATATATAATTAATATATATTATATCAATATAGTTATTAACATTATGGATTTTATATAACCATGATCAAAGTATAAGTACTCAGACTTCTGAATGAAAACATATATGATAAATGATGCAGTTATGAACCGAAATAGTTTTTTAATGAATATTTTTTTATAAATGGGTGACAAAAGGCTATAAGAAAATAATATAGTGTATTATATATATGATAATGGTTTTGGAATAGATGTAAAATAAAAATATATTTATTATACATGAGGTTTGAAAATATTTAAAGTAAATCAAACCTAAGGTAAGTATTTATTTCACAATCTCATAATTATTTGAGATTATTTATGTTTATGTCTCTATTGGGGAATATTTCTCTTCGATGTCCATGTTTTCTAGAATAATTTTAAAAAAATACAATTATCCTAATATTATTTAAAATTATTTTTTCCCAAGTTTTAATTTTTAAAAAATGGATTGCATGTAATATTTTGGTTCTTTTCCAAACAAGGTACTTTGTAACTTTTCTGAACAAAAAAACATAAGGAATTCCTTTTTGTCTTATACATCCTGAGAGGATTTACTCACTATTATCATTCCTCAATGTTTTTAAGATTTATTTATAAGTTTATCAATTTATTTTCTAACAAGATGTTTTCCTTTATAAGTGCATGATTTTAAAAAAATAAGTTATTTTCAATGTGAAAAGGTTATTTTCCTCAAAAATGTTTTTAAAAACATTTTTATAGTATTTATATTCATTAATGACAACAATTGTTATTTTACTTATGCCCCACTTGGGATATGTTATGATTATAACATCATTATTATTTATCTTCATGGTTTATGATCTATTTTGACTGGGAATGTACTATTTTGATACCATTCACCATATTACTTTTCATGGTTTAGGATTATGTTTATCAATTGGAGAAAATTATAAAAAATTCAAATTATAGTTTTAATATTGATGTATATGTTGATTATATTTCACCCCTTTTATATGAGGAATGCATTTGACTTTGTATGTGATGGGAAGGGCCCTCTATATCCCCTAGATGCATTAGTAGGTCTAGTAATACTAACTATTTTGGGTACTGGTTGAGGTTTTACTAGTTTATATATTATTTCTTAGTATAATCCTTAACGGTATGATTATGATGTCTAACATTATGCATTAGCTCGTTATTATATTGGTTATTGATTTCCATGTGTTGATCTGGTTATTTATGATATACATGGATAATATTTAGCTTTTTTATTATGGAATTATTTTATTTCTATTTATTCTAGCCATATTATTCTCTAGTTATTGTTTAAAGGGAATGTATTTAGTTATTTACCATAACATATTGTTTATGATTATTTATTCATAATAACTTTCATTCTACGCATACCCTTACTAAGTATCTGAGATCACGGTTTTTTTTATGTTTATTTTTTCCTATGATTCAAAGAAATATATTATGATTTATATGGAAGGATAATATAGAAGAATAATTGTGTTCCCAAATGAATTACTATGTTTTATTTTATATTTTGAATTGTAATGTAATATTTAAGTATGTATCTAGTTTTCCAAAAATACTAAATTATTTATTCATTTATGAAATTATTCCTTTTATATAATTCAAATATAATAAATTAACCACTGAATATATGCTACTAGGGCCAAGGTCTTTATAGTTTTTATCCGATGAATTTTAGTAGAAACCTTGGGAACTAGATTTAAGAAAACATGGATTATGGAATATAACCCTATGATTTAATTTGTGGATAAGTCTAAATATAGTATAATATTATATGGATTTGGTAATGGATATGCAAACCTATGAGAAACCAGATCTTCTTTTTAGTTATGGATCTTGATTTTGGGTCATTTTTTAGGAAGAAGGAAGAAAATAGGATTTTCTATGTACACGTCATGTACCTCTGAGTACAAACTATATACCTATCTTGCCACATACCATCGTGTTATGGCCCTGTAACTACCAAATACATGGTCATGTGGTGACCTGGTAGACCTCTTATGTTGGGGGATAGTTTAGGCTAATACACAGTGTGTTCTGTTAATGAACACGCCATGTACTTTTCTTTTTATTTGATATATTGTAGAGAGGTCGCATCTCATGTCTAGAACCGAATTTATCTTCTGATGTTTTGTATAGTAGCAATCAGGAATGATGTACAAAGATCAAACCCATGTTTCTCCATCTGATCTATGATTGAGACATTTTCAGGTGAGTTGGAATCCCACTGAGGAGTTCTCAATCCCACTATAGCCTTGCTTCCTGATTCTTCCTCTCTCATGGGTTATTCAAGGTTAGGTGTTGTCATATTTTTGTAGATCTAACTGTTATAGGCCAATTCATGGGTTGACATTCAAGTATATCAATCATATGACATCAATGTAGTCGGTTTGTGCCTCTATTTTTTCATTTTTGGATTATATATGATAAAAGTGTTGTATATCCACATTTGGAGTATTGTGTGTTTTGAAATTAAACCATGTTTATTACCTGTTATGTTTTGGTTGATTTATTAAGGGTAGATGCATATATGTAAGGTTAAATACATTTTTTATGGGACACCCCGTGGGTGTGTTTCCCTTATTTGAATATTTTGGCCATTTAGTCTAGGTTTCCTATGAGGCATTCCTTGTTTTCCATGCCTTGAATTACTTAGGATGGAGTTTGAATGATTATGTGAAATGCATGTGATATGCAATGTGAATGTTAGACATGTAGTAGTTATTGATTACATTAGTTTCTTTGATATGTTATTTGTGTTATGTTTCCAATGGACCATAAGATCCTTGGACCAGAAAAAATGTATTTGTTTCCATATTTATTTACATAGGACTGCAAGAGCCTTGCTGTAAATAATTTACCCATGGGTATTGACTATGAGATCTACTGAGGAGGTCATTTATAATTAACATATGCCATGTTGACCTAGGGGTATTGACATTGAGAGATGCTTGGGTGGTCATTTGTAAATGATTATTGTGTCATGTTAAATCAAAGGGGTTAGACTATGAGATCATTCAAAAATGGTTATTTATGAAAGATTGAATGATTGTGATGAGTCTCCATGAAAAATAACAAGCTTGGACTCATTCTTACTTGATTATTTAGATGGTCTTATAAGATAGATGTTTTGTTGCTATTACACAGGGGGATATAGAACATAGGCTAGATCCTGATATTTTATGATTCAAAGGATCAATAATAAATGTGAATGAATGTAATTGAAAACTGTAGGATTGTTTAATTTTGAGTACTTCCTAATTTATTACCTCATTTTTTCATATTAACTACTATATATATTCACTAATAGTTAGGTACAGATCTTTTGGTGGTTACCTAATAGTATTCATTTCACACCCTGTTTGGGTCATGTTTTGGACCCAAAAATATTATATATTTGTAGGTGTATATAAGGGAAATCTCCCTTCTTAATCAGGTACTTGATTTTTGTTGGAGTTGGAGAGCATGGGACCAAGATGTGGCCTTCGATACTGCTGGATTTTACTTGTTTATTTTTGACTTTGGTGCCTGTATTTTTTTCTATTATTGTGACTTGTTTGGCAATATTCTTATATACATATTCTATGCATCAAACATATATATATTGTGGATTCTGTTTGACTTACCTTTAGTCTTTCTCTTTTTATTTTTGTTTGGTATTAGTACTTCCCCTATTGTTACTATTTATTTTTCGATGTGTTTACTCTACTAATGAGGGAATAGTTTCCCCACTATCACACCTTGGGCCCTCGCTTCTAGTTGGAAGACTCTTGAATTTGGGTAAATGCACTTGAGGCCATGTGTCCAACTCAGTTTAGGGCACCTTTGGGGCAGCACCCAGACCCAAGATGTTATAAAGTGGTATCAGAGGAATTTATTTTCTAATTTTCCTTACTATTTAGATCCAATATACTGGGTTATGAAGTAATATATAGTCAATAATAAGTTGTTCTTGGGATTATCTAACTCGTGTATAGGGAAAATCCAAGATACCTCGAATATTGAAATTTTTCTGTTTTTTCAATAGTTACAGATGATTTGATTTAACCATTGGGTGATTCACTTGTTTTATACTATTAGGAATGATATCATTATGGTTTTATTTCTATTGTAGTTTGATTATATTAGGGTATTCAATATCATGCATCATATAGGTACATTATAGGGATCACATGTCATGCATTCTTTTCATGCCATTTAGGGTGCATTACTAATTTCATGTTGTTGTGATAGATGTTGTGCTAGATATAAATGTTGTTTTGATCGATGTTGTGATAGGAATACCTGATATTTTCATATGGTATTGATATATGTATTGTTTCATTTGGATGGCCTCTACGTTTGGGTCCCTAAGGTGTATGGGCCCTCTTGGATAAGAATTTTGTGGATCATGTTTTAACTTTAATTAAATTCTTTCAATGTTATGATATGAATAAGGGTGCCAATCTTTGATTCGTGGGGAGTATGGGATCTCATGGATTAGAACTTGGAATGCCTTGGCAAAATTTTAAATTTTTGAGGGTTTTGGAGAAGTTTCAGAGGTTTACTGTTAGGAAACCTAGACAACCCGGTGTGTGATGTTATGAACACATGCCATGTGGTCTTCTGTTCTGGAAGAACTGACTTTTATTAAGTACACATAGTGTACCATATTTACACTTCATGTAGTTTTTGACCGTGTGACTGACTGTTTGAGCAGATATATAGGGTTATTAAACTTTTTGTTGAACACACCATGTACAGGTAGTACACACCATGTTGTAATTGAGTATGTATATGGCTATGTGACTAATGACATGGGTGGATAAAACATAGGTTGTACATGTAATTTATATCTTATATATGATTTTTAGTAATCAACCGTGTATCCATACATGTAACTAATGACATAGGTGGATGGAACTTACATGGTACATGCCATGTCTAGAGTATGCACGCCATGTAGTGTTCCACCAACAGAACTGTGTAGTTCGAGCCATGTAGAAGTACTTGGGTAGGAGGGGATATTCAAGTACATGATGTGTCTTAGGAGGAACACGTCGTGTGTATGGGGTGTTAAAAAACCAGGTTGGACGGGGTACATGCCCATGTTAAGGCTTAAAGAGAACATGATGTGAAGTGGTTTTACATGCCATGTAACCCTCTTTTGTAAAACATGAATGCTTTATTTATCCTATTTCATTCTACAAATTCTAAGATTTTGTCCTTGATAATATTGAACTGAGGTGTGAAATTGACCTTGTAGAGTCATTCCACCAAGAATTTCTCTAGATGTACATCAATTACAATGTGATGATAGGACACCAGAAATGGTATATCAGGGACTACCAGCAAATCCTCCATTCATGGCCATTTTGGCACCAACTGTTATACCAGACGTAGGTGCTGATGCATAGTTCCATGATGTTTTTATAAGGAAGATGTAAACATTTCAGGGAGCAACTCATCCTTCCCTGACTATGAAATAGTTGATGAGGGTGTTCCAACAGTAGCATCATCCCAATTTTTAGGGGATGGAGGACCACAAGTTGTAGAGTCATGGTTGGAGGCCATTAATTATATATTTGAGCATCTGAAGACGCCTCTTGAGAGGAGGGTAAATCTCATGAATGACATGCTATCTCATTCTTCCAAGATATGGTAGGATGTTATCTCACAGGTAGGATATCATTGGAATTTTTCTTGGGAATAGTTTCAGAGTACCTTCAATGATTACTTCTACCTTGATACATTGAGGGATGACTAATCCTGAGAGTTCATGCATTTGGATTAGGGCTCTCTTTCAGTAATAGATTAATATTCTCTCTTTATAGAGCTTCAGTTCTTTGCACCTATTCTAGGGGGTCATGAGTCATCACTAGCTATGATATTTGAGGATGGTCTCAAGTATTACATATGATCACAGGTGAATGTTTTTAGGTTGACATTAGTGACTATTATAGAAAATCAGTCATTGATTACTAAGTACAATCTAAGAGAGTTAGGAGCTTCAATCCATGTTGGTTCTGCATCCAGGGCTGGTACTCCTTCGACCGATAGTAGGAAGCACCATAGGGAGATTTCATGTGATGTTTCTTTAGGTGTCCAAGTGGAGTGATACAATTATGGGAAGAGTGGGAATATGAGACCACATTGCCCAAAGGACCTAGTCAAGTGTTGATCTTGCAGAAGGATAGACCACATTGCCCAAAGGTCCCAGTGGGAATATGAGATTCACTATAACGTTTAAACAGGAAATTGGTTTAGGGTGTCACACCATGAATCTTCTATAATATACCGGTTACACTATATATGATTTCTTCTATCAAATTATCAATAATTTTGTATCTAGATGATCTCCCCATTATATATCCATCCATTCTCAAATAAATTAAATCTTCAAGATTCATATATTTTACCTGTCTTTATATCACTATCAATAAACTTTAGATGACTCTGATGATATTTGAGTCATTATTCATTAAAAATTCCGAAAATATCAGCATCATTGATCTTTAAGAATCTTATATATATTAATTATAACCGAGAATTCAATATATGTGAATATTGTTTCTTTTATGTCCATATAATCATCATTAATTTTTATATTTTCTGATTCTTTAACATTTGTTAGTTCCACTCTATTATATTCTATATGACACATCCTCTATCTCAACATCACTCAAACTCTTAAAAAACATGGAACCTGTGTTTATTAAATTCATTTTACTCTTGTTCCACTAATCATTCATGTGACACTACATTCTTGTATGAATTTCCTCCATTTATTCCTATAATCAACATTATAAGTCTTGTTTTATCATCCAGAATAATTTATTCATAATCTCTCTCATCTCACTATGCTTTATGGAATAGTGTAGAGATTATTTTATGAACATAAAAACTTTTGTAGGTCATAACTTTGGGAAAATTCTTGATTTTCCTAGATCATGTTTACATTCATATTCTAAATATAACAAGATCTTGACTCATGTTGGATCATGATATTCAAATTATAGTGACATTATTTATGCTGAAGAAATAACAATGCACTATTTTATTAATTTTTCATATTATCCTACAAAAAATCCTATCATTATCACCAACTTCATATCCTATAATTCCGTTTAAAACATCTATACATATATATTCATATGTTTTCAAAGTCCAAATAAACCACTATTATCATTAACACTTCAAAATTTCAAACACAAGAACCTTAAAGTGAATGTATCATCCTATTATATTGACTTCATTGTGTATATTATTAGATGTGGTTTAAGTATTTATTATGAATTAAAGTTATTATGGAATAAAAATGATGCAACATTGGCTATAATATGAGATTCACATGATCTTTCATAGTGATTCACTCAATTGTCGTAGGCACAAAATTATACTATTGATGCATGGCATAAACTCCCTGCGTAGATTCCCTACCATGATAAGGAATGAGACAATGCAAATAAACATCATTAAAATTAAATTCATACTTTTTATGAACTAGAACATTACCTTCTTCACCTTAGTACTATGTGAAACTTTAGGTTGGGTGGTTTATTATTCATTACTTTAGGCACTCCAAGGTAGAGTGTTAAACTATTAGGTGTCTCCCCACACCATAACCACTGGTTATACTCTATTTATGATCATTAACCTACATCAGGTGATTGTTCCTCTCAATATAAGGATATTTGTCGTCAATCTTGGACACTTCCTCAAAGGGAGAGAGTTATGATCCTATAGTTGGCTTGGGTTTCCATATTTTTAATATACATGACATATATTTTTCTTTTTTTTACAATCTTCATAGAAATACTTCAAAAAAAAATTTACATCATCTATGAATATTTCATTTAGGGGATAGAGAAATTTTAACTTTTGGTCACAGAAAAAACACCTCATATTACATATTCTAGAATTATATAATTGAAACATACAACTCAATCTTTACCTAAAACAAAAAAATAGTCTTGAATAACATGTTCATAAAAAATAAATTAAAATAAAATTTTCAAACCATGCATTATTTAATCTCTCCTTTTTGGATTTTTTACCAACACCTATATCAAAAAATATCACTCCAATTTCTCTCAATTTTTTATAAAATCATAGTCTATCTCATTGACAAGTTTCCTGAAAATACATTAGATTAATAAATTTTTTTGATTGAATTTAATTCCATGGTAATATTAGTTTTTTTCCAAGATATTGATAACCTCATCCACAATCATCATCAAAAATTTTAAATTTTAGAAATTATACTCCCACTTTTTATGATAACAACAGCTTCAAATTCCAAAAAAGATAAAATAAAAATTTGTGTACTTTTTCTCCCCCTTTTAAAACAAAATAAAAAGAAAATTTGGGGAACCCATAACTTCCTTAAGTGAGGTGTAGAGGCTGAACATAAAATTATAGCCTCAATTCCTCAAATATTTCCCTTAGTATACCTTTGGTGAACATATACGCAATTGTATCTTCTATTGATATATACTCCAACTTTATATCAATGCTAGAAATTATATCCTTAATGAAATGATACTTAATATTATTGTTCAAATATTTGGGGTGTTATACCATATTTTTAGATAAATCAATTTCTCTAAGATTATGACAAGTAATTTTCAATGGATTTTCAATATTCACCCTCAAATGGATTAGCTTAACTTTTATCCATATAATTTTAGTACATGTATGTGTGGAAGCAATATAATCTACCCATTTTGTACTTAAATTTTCAGAACGTTGGTTTTTTACTATGTCATCTCAAAAAACTTTCACAAAAAAATAAATTTCCTCCTAATTTTTATTTTCAATAATTTCAATATCAAACTTGATTAGCATCATTAAAACCAATATGTTTAACTCGTTTCTCTTTCTGTACATCATTTCATAATTTAATGTTCCTTTAACCTACTTGAGGTTTCATTTGGAAACCAACATGTGTGAACCCTTCGGATCACATTCATATATTTCACAAAAAAATTAATTCATAAACAATATCTAGACTTGATGTTTTTAGATAAAAAAATATTTTGATTAACTTAAAGAATTATTTTTGACTCACACCATTTTTAGCTTTATCTTTTCTCAGTTTCATACCAACTAAAATATTTATAAAAAATATCTTTTATTATTCCATTTTAAATACATTCAATAATTACTTAAAATACATTTCCTATGAAATAAATATATATCTTCTTTTTTTGACTCATTTCCCAAAAAATAAATTTATCTCTTTAATCATTTACATATAAAAGTTCCTCTCCATCTCTCAGAAAATTATTCAAAATATTTTTCCCTTTCACCATAAAAGTTTGAATCATTGAAATAAATAATGAAAATAAAGGTATATATGTTTATTTATATCACATATAATTTCATGTAAATTATTCATTTAAAAAATTTCAATTGACTTATGAAACGATCAAGTTTCAAAAACTAGTCCTGAAGAGTCTACTTTAACCCATAAATATATTTTTTAGCTTTAAAAACCATGGTTCTAGTATTATAAAGAATGAATACTTTGGGTTTATCAACATAAAATTTTTCTTCCACATTACCATTAAAAAATTAAAACATTAAAAATATTTGATAAACTATATATTTTTAGTGAGCGGTAATAGCTAAGAACATTATGATAATTTCTTGTCATGAAACAGGGGTAAAATTTTCTTCCAAAAAACTACCTATAGCCTATGAATATCCTTTATCAGTTAACATGGAATTATTCTTAAAAATAATACATTTTTCATTGATTTTATTTCAGAACATCTGTTTAGTTCCTATAAAATTCTTTCTTTCTAGTCTAGAAATAAAATCTAAGGTGTCATTTTAATCAACCAAATATAACCATTCATTTATCACGTTCATCCACTCTATATTCTAAACTTCTTCCCAAATATATTGAGGTTACACTGGTGAGATATGTATCATTTTATATTCAAGACTCAACTTTTTTATAGTATAAACTAGAGCTTCATGAATCCTAATGATATTGTCTGATTTAACATATTTTTGTAATTTCTAGAAATTTTTACTTTTTATTATGTTATTAATTCCATCATCATCCTCTAAAAATTACCTTTTTATTTTGAAAACACTTTAATGAAAATTGAGAACCTATGAAAGTAGAAAAATAAAAACCTTCAAATATCATAAGAGATAGTTGAACCATGGAAATCTAATTTAATCATATTAGGCATATTCTTCTTAAAAAAATCCAATGATGGTCATTTTCCTCTATAACCTAATCAACTTTGATAAGATCTTAAAAATAATAATCCACCATTTCCTACATTTGTATATACTCCTCCATGTTTAACTTCCCTAAATTGATTCCTCTAACAAAAATAAAATCGTGATTATTGATCCACTTTGTCTACTGCTTATTAGTTTCCAAATGTAACAGTCACTCAGACATCTTATTAGTATCCTATTGATTGGAATTGATCATAAGTGATTCCTCCAACATTTATTCTTCATAATTGATAATAAGATCCTATAATTATTTATTGACTATATCCTCAGCCCGATCTATAATTACCGCAATGGAGTTTTCCACCATTGAGCCTTACTACTTTTGATTATCGAAAAATACCCATTCTTTATCCTAGAAACTAGAATCACCAACAATAGTTAAATTATTTTTGATGAAACAGTTCCCATAGTCCACCATCTTGGCCTTTTAATATTTGGAAGAACGTGTCTCCATTGGTTGGTTCAAGTAGTAGTAGTCCTTTATCCCTTTTGGATTCTATTTTATAGTCAGAATACATCTCCTCATATATCGGTTTCCCCTCCAACCCTTACTCCTTATCATAATATGTATCCCTCTACCCTAAAGTGCTTATGTGCTATCTTATGACACTTTAAAATAAGACTCTTCAGTATATTCTACTCCTAAATGTCGCTAATATTCATTAAAATCCCTTACCTAGTGAACCCCATGTCTTGGATCCATCCATTAAATCTCCAAACATTTTAATATATTTCCAATATTGATAGTTAGAAAATATCATCTAGGAGATGGCATAGTCAGTATCCCATCCTCTAAGGCATGTAACTCATGATCCTTTCAGCATGTTTCACCTCCCTCCCAAGACACATGGGACACCACTGCATTTCCATTCCATAATGGATCTGACTCCATAAATCCATTATTCCATTGTTCCCATTTCTTACACACATTGCATCCACATAGGATGTAGCCTTGGAAGTTAGAAATATATCTTCCATTAATCCATTAACTTCTTCTTTATTAGCTTCCATTAAGGTGGATTTTTCTTAGAGATTTTTACATTATTAAAATCAACCATCTTATGTATAATTTTGTTCTAACACTTATATCATTTTCTATTAGATGAATATACCCTGAGAAAGCATTCATAATATTTTTCATTAAACTTCCATAAGTCTAAATTATTTATCTTAATTGGAATTTAATCCTAAAAAACTTAATGTATTTCATTATAGGTTTCTTATTATAACACATTTTATAAGGATTCATCTTTGAATATAGATATAAGAACCTATTTTGAATATACAAAGTGGTACTTATAGTGTCCCTCTAGATGGAATTTGAACTTTTATATTTAGAAATAATGATTCTCCTCAAATAAACTAGAATTATTTTTTTATTTTGTATAACACCATTTTTAAGAAGAGGTTAGGAGTCATTTTATGGGTGTTTAATCCTATACTTATTTAGGTTAGACTCGAAGGAATTATTTTTTTTACTCTTTTCATTTATTTATTCTCAATTTTGAAATAAATACCCCAACTCTTTCCCAACTTCCCTTCTAAAATTTTTAAACATATCCACAGCTTGTTATTTATGCTTTATAAATATAACTTTCATCATCTGAGTGGATTTATAAATAAAAGTGATAAATTAAAGATCATAATTATTTCGATTGATGTCTCATTGGTCTATATAAATAATATTCTAAATTATTCTAGTGGACTAGATCTCTGTTATCTTTTGAATTAAACAAATTTTGTTTCTCTTTTGGCATGTCTCACACATAGTATCATCTTTCCTTTCCAATTATGGTAAATCGTTAACAACATATTCCTTTCAAATTATACTTATATTTTTTTAAGATAACAGAATTCAGAATCTGGTGCCAAAAATTATTTTCATCCTTAGAAATCAAATAGATAAAGTTTCTCAGGTCATTAATTTGGAATAAATTACCTCTATTTATATCTAAATTGTTAATAATTGTTTAATAATATAACTTAATTCCCAAAATCAAAAAGTTTTATAATACTAAAAAAAATTTGTTTACCTCCATCAACAAATATAACATCTAAAGACTTTAACTTATAATATTTTAGGTCATTCGTACTAACTCCTCTTATTTTTATGAAACTATCATTTATAAAGGTAACTACTCCTCCCTCATATTTTTTTGTTTTAAAAGATATCAAAATCACCTATCATATGTGTGGAAAATATTTTACCAATTACCCCTGGTTTTCCTTTTCAAATATATTTCATTGAAACCTCCACAATTTAATATTTTTCTTTTATCCTCCATTTCCTTGAATAATTTTGTTTTCTGACAAGAGTAACTTTATTCATAAGTGTTGTCATGTACTCTTCTACATAGTAATCTAGTTTCTTAGATCGTCCATAAATATCCTCCAAGAAATAAAATTAGTTCTTTATTGAAGGTTTTTTAAATTTATGTTTCTCTATTACAAAGTCATTACTCAAATTACTAAAGTTTCCTCCATTTATTCTAGGGTTTCTCCCCCAAAATTCATTCTTTCTACTAAAGAGAGACATGTTGTACAAGCAGTTATATTATTTGTGTCCAAATTTTCCAAAAAACAGAAATATACAATTAATCTAGAACTTTTAGAGTGGTAAGACCTTTTTATGAAAAAATATCATTGAGATCCAGCTAACATCATAATGTTTTTTCCCTTTGTATGGGGATCCATTCTACTAGAAGTTGATCTTAACATCCATTGATATAAAATATTTCTCACAAACCTTCCCAACATAAACTCTCCCACATTTATTAATCAAATATATATGGATAGTAAAACCAGATTACCTTTTAATTATAGTAGGATTATATTTCACCTAACTTTTTTGGGTGGATTTTCTCAACAATCTAAGATGATTCATCCTTAACATTTTATGATCTGTGAAAATATTCTATAATAGTCTTAAATGTATTTTCAACCTCAATATACATTTATTTTTTCTTAATTAACTATTATTTATTAATGATAAGTTTTTTTATTAGGGTCTCTCACCATTTTCCTTATTCCATAATTTTTCAATTGAGATTTTTAATTTCATCAATGAAAGCTTATTTCCTTTAAAGAAATTATTCATTTCCTATAATCTTCTTTTCACCATAATTTTAAATATACTTAATTTTTTATTGAGTTTATTGTTTTACTAAATATAGGAAATTTTTTACTTTAGCATGTGTTTTATGTATGTTTTTTCACCTCCCTCTTCTTCAAAAGTTAATGTGTCCTTAATTCTTTCAATATGTGCTATAAGGGTTATAGAATTTTATAAAACTTCATCTTTTAAGATAATGTTATTAGTATAATATTCATCTTATTTTTTACACAATGTGATTCTTCTAGTTTTTATAGATAAAATTTTATTACATCTTATGGATTTTTGGAATTATATATAATTTTTACCCTACTTTTTCCTTTGATATTTTTCTTCAAAAAAATCATTATAAAAATATAAAATTTTTGAATTTAAATAATTAATTGAAAATTGTTTGATTCCCCCAAGAGACTATAATTTGATTGGGAGTTTTCCTTTATACCTTCCACTCCTTTTTTGATGTTCTTAGAAATAAGGGACACAGTCCTCTTATGATCTCCATCACCATCTTTCATATCTTCCAATTCACCAGATCACATATCCATATCTTCTTATTCTTGGACGTTAAGCTTTTATATATATTCAAAATAAATTTCCACCTTACTCATATTCTTAAATACTAGATACTTTCTCATCTCATATGAAAAAATTATTCTATGCAGTCTATCAATTAATTAATAATCTTTATCTTTAAATGCTAAGACTTTAAAATCAAATATTTCCATAAATTTATTCATCGTCTTTTAGCAATAGTTGATTCTTATAATATATCAATAAATATTATGATATTAATATCTATATAATTAAATATGGTGAAGTAATCAATAATATTTTCATCATCAACCATCTTTATTTCTTCAAACGTGATTTTCAAGATCGGATGTTTTTATTCCTTTACTTTCATATTTCCTTAAAAAATGATTTCAATTTTTTCTTAGAACTCTATAGAAATTTGGATACCCATCACCTTCATATACACCTTATTAGATTAGATCATTATAAAAAAATATTTTTTCCACAAACCAAGAAATTTCTTTTATTAGTAACGGTTATAGAATTATTTTTTACCATTTTTCAAAATCCCATAGAAGCTACATAAATCACCTCTAGGTCATGTGGAAAGAAGATATGGTACCATCCTATTCATTCATCCAAGATAATGTTCTTTAATAAAAATTAGGAATACCTATATCATTGATAGAGTAAATATTTTCCATCATAAGTTAATAAATATATTACGTAGGAAACTTGGGTAATCTGATATGTATTGAAGTTTACAAGAATATATAAACCACTGAGAAGGGGGTTAAATCAATGGGGTTACTTTATAATTTTCTTTATCCCTAAAATTAAACTCTAAACCTTGTTAAAGATTCAATCCTCTAATATTTTATCTAACCCTCACCAATATAATTTATTGAAAAAATAAATTCAAGGCATATAAGATTTAAAAGGTTCAGTCTCACTATGGATACCTAATCCTTGATCTATTTGGATATTATCCCAAGATATAGATATTCACTATATTATGAAAGTGAATAAAAACATAAAATCTCATGAAAGGACCTAACTATATCCCAATAGGATCCTTATACTGGATCCTACTACTTTAAAATGATAACAAAAATGTAACAAAAAAGATCAATTTTCACTCTACTCTACTTATAAAATAAATATATTATCTTAATTAAATACTTTTAAGATGTAAGAAATCATATCCTGGTTACTACCTTAATTTCTAGAAATTATCATTCAAAACTAGTAATTACTAGAATTTTAATGTCTATTCTCTTCATCATAATGAACATCTAGAAGATAATTACCTTTTACACTACTTTAAAAAAATCTATAAGATCAAAACTTCTTTCCAAACTCATGAATCTTAAAAAACTTACTGGTCATGGCATCTATGATTCATTCTCTAAAATTATCATCAAGATAATCTCTAAATGACCTCTACATTATATAAATATTAATGATCTAATAAAATATATATTTAAGTCCCATATCTTTCATCTTATTTAAGTATTAGTGAACCAAATTTTAATGAATCTGAAGACATCATAGTCAATATTCTTTAAAACTCTAAGAAATATTGACATCACTAATCCTTAGGGATTCCAAAAATCATAGCAATAATCACAAATTTAATCTTTATCATTATTTTATCTTTAACATCTGACTCAGCATCATCACTTTTTTTTATTTTCTGGTTCTTTATCATTATGAGTTTCACTCTATTGTATTATATCATAAATAGAATCTACCACAACCTCACTCAAACTCCCATAAAACATAGTATCACTTTTTTTAAAATGATATAAACTTTTTTATCACTAATATTTCACACCACTCTGCATTTGTTCATGAATATACTCTATTTATTCATATATCAACATCATGTTTTCTTTTTATCATCCAAATCAATTCATGCATGAGATATTACATCTTCACTATGCTAGATGAAATGGTGTATATCCCATCTTCTGAATAGATTAATTTATGTATTCTATCACTTCTATAATATCCTAGAGTTTCTTAGATCATTCTAAATATTATCCTCAAAATCACACAAGCTCTCAACTCAGCTTGGATCGTGAAATTTAAATTATCATAGTCTTTTACACTAGATAAATAGTAATTCATGATAGAATTTTAGATAATCCTCTCATTCATGCCAAATTAATATTCTATAATTTAGTTTCAACCATCAAAACAAAACTCTTCTCTTGTTTTCAATGTCCGATTAAACCCCTAATATCATTGAATATTTAAAATTCCAAACACACATATTTTAAATAATGTATCATAATTATAATTTAATTTCACAGTGAAACTTCTCAAGTATAGTGTAAATATTTCTTTAAAATCATACCATATATAAAATCACATCATGAAAACCTCGGTAGTGGTGAAATATTCTCATGATCTCCCATGTTGATTCACTTAACTATCATAGGCATGGAATGAACTCCCCATATAAAAACCCTGTCATGTCAAGGAAAGAGGTGGTTGTTATAAACTCACACTGGGACACCTTTTATTTGGGAAACCAAACCACTGATGACATTCCTGGGGAATTTTCCCAATTGTTTCTTATTGGAGTGACATGCCTGTAGGGCATAATTATTTCCCAAAAGTTCAAATCAAAATAAAAAATTTATAAATATCAAAAAATACAACTAATTAATTAAACTTGGTAAAGAAGTATGTCATGTTCGAATCCATAAATAAGGTCAATTATTTTATTTTGGTTTTCATGTGATTTTATTTTAATTAAAAATGAACAAATAGGTGAAGAAAACATGAGTTTTGATAAATTTAAAGAAAATGAATGGAAACTAAGCATATTTATTAATTGGTTTATAAATATATTTTTAAATTGTGCTTGGGTTTTATAATTTCAAGGTTTTAGTGGAATTGTATTTTAGAAAATAAAATAATTGGTCCATGATTGGTGTTGGAATCAAGATGATGGAGATCCAATTCTCATGGTATCCCCTCCTTGATGCGACAATCACCTATTTCCCTTGTTCTAGTAATTTATGGTTTCACCTAATCAAGTTTTTATTAATAGCATATTTAATCCTGATTCCAAAAAAATTTACAATGGACATGCCTCTTTCAGGGTAGTCAGTTATCCAATTTTGAATTTTATTTCAGATTAAAACAACAATAGTCAAGGTAAAAGTAAACAAAAGGGATTGGGAATTGATTGGAGAAATCATAAAAAACCAAATACAAGATTTAAGAAAATAATATCAAACTAAATACAACTTCCCCGTTATATTACATAACCCTAGTATAAACAAGGTTTACCCCCTTATCCTAGTGATAAGGGAATAAGAGGGAAGGAAAAAAGTAGACAAAATTCATAATGAAAATGAGGACGAAACGTTGGAGGACCCTATATAGGGTAGAATCTCATTCAAATATTTGATCTTTGGGATATTTCAACAGTATAAGGATTTATCTTGATTTATAGGCACCAGTTGGGATCAGGTTATAATGAATATAATTAAGTATTGTTCTAAAAGTGATCATGGGTGGGTGCCAGGTCCTAAAATGAGTCAAAAATTAAAGATGCATAAAATTTGGATGTTTAAATACCATCCAAACACTTTACTAGGAATGTAATGTTTATGTGATTTGTAAATCTTGAATCACATGTACCAAAATCAATACACATGTATCTCTGGGTAATTTTTACTTTCCTTACAATGTTACATATGACAACCCTGCTTTTTATTACAACTTAAACATGATTTATTACAATAAACTTCACTTGATACAGCAAAGAGGATCAAGAGGTTTAGTGTCTTTAGGGCTTAGTAACATTACATAAAAACATAAAACATTATATACAACATCTTTATTTAAAAAATCCTTTTCATGACCACTACATTTCTTCGTACTTATCATTGCATGGGATAACCTGAGGACATGCATAAGAAAAGGGTGAGCTATAAAGCCCAGTAAGGGAGTACACATGGAATTACATGAGGAGTACAACACATGTTATACAATAGGCATAATCAATAGTTCATAAAAGAAACATTAACATAAAGGCATGATAAAGCATGATAATCATAACATGGAGATGTGGCAACAACACTTATCATTGAATTAGCATGAGCCAAGGCTCATTGCACATGGAGCATGCGTAAACCCTAATTGCACATAAAGCACGAGTAAACCCTTGTTTCACTTGAATTAGCATGCCTCAAAACTCATTGCACATGACTTATCATGATACTATACGTTACCCAATGCATTGGAGCACTATAAGGGTGCACCCTTCTTAAACATTTCATTTCATGCATAAGTGTGCCACATGGATCATAAAACATGGATTCATAAAACATAATCATTTATTCCACGATAAAGGAATTTGGAATTCATACATGAAACTTTTTAATAAAAAAGTAATGGTGCATAAAGGTGAATACCCTTGATGGAGAAATGGGCATTGTATTCACTACACAATGACATTGGCCTAGAAAATCAGTGCGATTTTGGCAGCGTAACGGCGTAACATAAGAATTCATAAAAATGGTTGATGAGAGAGAAAGGGTTTCCTCATCATATTTACATGTAATAGAAGGTAAGGAGGTCATATATATTCATTTCCCAACAATTGTAATGGAATTTAGATTCATGATACAAAAGTATTTCTTGAATGTAAAAGAGGAGAGAGAAGTTCCTTTCGGAATTTTGGCATAGTAACGGGTGTACATGGGAGGCTTTTAATGAGAGAGAAAGGGTCTCCCATAATTCAAACATAAATATGGCAGTATGAGGTAGGTTTGAAACCATACCCCAACATTAATAATTGAAATTAAAAGGTAAAAACAACTTAAATAAAATTGGACAAGAATGAGAAAGGAAGAAAAAACGCTTACTTGGAAGTGTGCTCCAAAAGGAAAGAGAGGGGCTTGTGAGAGGATTCTTGGGAGCTTGGGGCACCTTGGGAGGATTCTAGAGAGATTTGGGTATAGGTCGGACGAACTCCATGTGCTTTGAGTGAGGAGGAAGTGGGAGCTTGGGTGGGTTTATATAGGAAAGGTGAGGGAATTCTTTATTATTTAGGTTTGGGTCCCTTACATTAAATTAATCCAATCCACAAACCATCCCATGGTTTTTGCCCATGGTTTTTGGAAAAGGGAAGGGGAAAAATTATTTTATAAGGCCAAATTCCGAAATTCTTAAAATATTAGGGTTTCTTATGTGGAGGTGAGTCACACTTCCATGGAAATTAATTTAAAAAGGCAAAGTGTTGAATATGTCTTGAGGGGTCCTTTAATGCTTTGAAAAGTAAGTCAGAAAAACCCAAAATCACATTATTTTAATGGTAAAACATATATTGGAAGAACATAAGGATTAAAGTATTTTATTACATCACCATTGGGTCATTATGATGTCATAAAACACATTATATATTTAAATGGTATTTAATTTTTACCCGAACATTTGACTGTCTCAGAAAATTATGAAAAATTCACTGTTGGATAATTTCAACATCCAGATTCCAAAAATAAAATTTATTTTATATAAATAATTTTCTAAATATGTGAATTTTATCTTTTAAAATAAAAAACGACATTTATCAAAAATTCACGGGTTTTGACAGAAATGGCTTTCAAACCTTAATAAAAATTTTAATTGCATTCATAAAATTATAAGATCATTTATATTTAGAAAAATTATTTAATAATATTATTATTATTTTATTAAAATATTATTTGATTCAAAAATTCCGTAATTTTATAAAATATATTTCTTAATTAAATAATAACTAAAAATGCCATTTGTACTTTAAAACTCTTTACAATGTATCAAAAATGAATAGAAATTATATTCATTTTTATATACAAAAACAATGTACATGAACATAGTAATGCTTTTTTGTTACAAAACCCTTAAAACAGCCGCATAAGACCTAAGGGTAAGGTGTGCGATGGTGACAGACTCTTGGGGTGGCTCAGATAACATCGCTCGAGTTGTAATTTCAATCAACTTCCACTATTCCCATAGACGGTCATGTTCGAGCTTGACATGATGAAGCTCAGGTTGGCCTTGGTCAAGAGCGAAGCCCAAGTATGCCACCTCTTTTCCGAGCTCTGACTAATGGGCTTCGTATGGGGAAATTCTACTGGATGAGGCCATTACTTCTTTTGTCTGAGTAAATTGGATTTGTTAAGGTCCTATATTTATACTAATCATGTGATCACTATTCAACGACTATATTAACAACGGTCAAAAATCATAACATAAAACCAAAGAAGTTGACATCTTATAAAAACATTTTATATGAAGAGACATTTAATTATATCAAGAAGTATTTCCATTAATGAAACTTTGGGTCATTACATCATTCCCCCCTTAAGAAATTTATCCCTTGAAATTTTTCCTTTTCCCACACTAAAACAGATGTGGGTAACTTAGCGTCATCTTTTCCTTCGATTCCCAAGTCGCTTCTTCAAACATGTGGTTTCTCCACAACACCTTGATGATGGCCATTGTCTTATTTAATAGAACTTTTTCTATACGATCTATGATATTCACTGGTTGCTCCTCATAAGAAAGATCATCTTCCAATTGTACCACCTCAGAAGAGAGTACATGTGAAGGGTCTGGTATGTACTTCCTTAAAAGGGATACATGAAAGACATCATGTACTTTGGCCATAGTAGGTGGAAGTTCTAGCCGATAGGCCACAACTCCAAAACTATCAAGAACCTTGAAGGGGCCGATGTACCTTGGACTTAACTTCCATTTCATTCCAAACCTGATGACATTTTTTCATGGAGATATGCATATAACACCATGTCTCCAACTTTAAATTCAAGGTCTCATCGACGATTATCTTCATAACTCTTCTGTCGACTCTGGGCTGCCTTGATATGCTGCTGAATGGTTATCACCTTCTCCACCATTTCTTTGACCATTTCAGGTCCAAGTAGCTTACGTTCACTGACCTCATCCCAACAAGTCGGTGTTCTACACCTTTTCCCATAGAGGGCATCATATGGTTCCATTTGGATGCTCGAGTGGAAACTGTTATTATAATAGAAATCAACCAGAGGAAGATGTTTATCCCATCCTCCTTTAAAGTCCATTGAGCACGCTCTAAACATATCCTCAAGTGTTTGGATAGTCCGCTCGGATTGGCCATCAGTTTGAGGATGATAGGTCGTACTGAAGTTCAGTTCAGTATTTAGAGCATATTGAAGACTCTTCCAAAACATAGAGGTGAATCTAGGATCTCAGTCAGACACAATAGATATTGGTACACCATTCAACCTTACCACATCCCTTATATATATCCATGTCAGTTGATCCAAAGAGAAATCCTCCCGAATAGCAATGAAGTGTGCAGTCTTTGTAAGATGATCCACAACAACCCATATTGCATTGTTGCCTTTGGATGTCCTTGGAAGTCTGGTGACAAAGTCCATGGTGATGTTCTCCCATTTCCATTCTGGTATGGGCAATGGTTGCATCATCCCCTTAGACTTCTGCCTCTCTGCCTTCACTTGCTGACACACCAGGCACTTTGATGTATATTCAGCGATCTCCTACTTCATATTATCCCACCAAAAGTTTTCTCAGAGATCTTGATACATCATTGTACTCCTTGGGTGAATAGAGAAATTTGAACTATATGCATCATCCAAAAGTTCCTTCTTCAGCTTCGAACTTGATGGAACACATAGTCTTTTCCCAAACCACACAATTCCTTCTTCATTAACATTAAACTCCAGGGATTTATCTTTTTCGATAGCTCCCACTTTTTCCTAAAATCCCACATCATCCTTTTGAGCATCCTTTAACCTTTCCAAAAGAGATGGTTGAGCAATAATTTGTGAAAGGATTGATGATGTTCCCTTCATTATGATTCCCATGTCCATCTTCATCAAGTCTAAGAGGATTGGATCCTTCTCAATTCTCATCATTGATAGAATTGTTGGGTCCTTTATACCTTGGTCATATGCCACCTTGTTCGCTTTCCTAGGGTGGTAATGTATTAAACAGTCATAATCCTTGATTAGTTCTATCCATCTTCTCTGGTGCATATTATGCTCTTTCTGTGTGAATATATATTTAAGACTCTTGTGGTCAGTATATATCTCACATTTCTCTCCATAGAGATAATGCCGCCAGATTTTCAAGGCAAAGATCACAGCCGCCAACTCCAGATCATGCGTTGGATAGTTTTGCTCATTGATTTTCAACTGCCTTGAGGCATAGGATATCACTATATCATTATGCATCATCACACATACTATGCCCTTCTTCGAAGAATCACTGAATACCACAAAAATCTCCCCACTTGTGGGTAAAGTGACCACGGGTGCAGTGATAAGCCGCCTTTTCAACTCCTTGAAAATTTCTTCGCATTCATCACTCCAAGCAAACATTACTCCATTTCGAGTTATCTTGGTAAAAGGGTTGTACAATCGTGAGAAATTTCTCACAAATCATCGATAATATCCATCTAACCCCAAGAAGCTACGGATATCCATTACCGATGTTGGCCTCTGCCATCCCTCAATTGCATCTGTTTTGGAGGGGTCCACAGATATCCCATTGCTTGTGATGATATGGCCCAAGAATGAGACCTCCTTCAACCAGAACTCACACTTTCTTTACATTGTATAGAGCTTTTCCTTGCGCAAATTCTTTAGTACAGTTTTTAAATGCTCCTCATGATCCTCCTTGGTTTTGGATAATATTAGAATATCATCTATAAAGACTACCACAAATTTGTCAAGGTAATCTCTAAAGACACTATTCATCAAATCCATGAATATTTATGGAGAATTGGTGAGTTCGAAAGGAATTACTATGAATTCATAGTGCTCGTACCTTGTACAAAAAGCAGTCTTGGGGACATCTTCCTTCTTCACCCTTACTTGATAATGTCCCGACCGCAAATCCACCTTGGAGAAGTATTGTGCTCCACGCAGCTGATCAAACAAGTCATTGATTCTTGGGAGAGGATACATGTTCTTTATCGTGATTTTTTTAAGTTCAAGATAATCAATGCAAAGCCGCATTGACCCATCCTTCTTCTTGACGAAGAGGACTGGTGCACCCCATGGTGAAGCACTTGGGCGTATAAAACCTTTATCCAGAGTCTCTTGTAGTTGTTTCTTCAGCTCTTCAAACTCAACAACATCCATTCTATATGGATTCTTGGATATTGGTAGCACCCCAGGTATAAGTTCAATTGAGAAATCAACATCTCTTCTTGGAAGAAGACTAGGAAGTTCCTCGGGAAACACTTCAGCGAATTCCCTCACAATAGGCATATCTTCAAGGATGGTTTCTTCTTTGGACTCAATCATCTGAGCCAGATACGCGTGCTCATAGGGCATTAATATCCATGCTTGAGATGAAGGAGCTAAAGTAGATTCATCTTCTTCCTGACACTTGTAAATAATCAGGGGTTGATTCTCTATATGGAGCGTGATTTCCCTCTCCCGACAATTTATATTGGCTTTATATAAGGAAAGTCAATCTATGCCAAGAATTGCATCAAATTCTACCATAGGGAGTATGTCGAGGTTCGCCGAGAAATTAAATCCAAAGATTATAATAGTGGAGGACTTAAACTCATGGGATGCAATGATTTCCCCATTTACCGTACTCACCGACAACTTTACTTCCATGATTTGTGGTGGTGCTGGGATTGTTCTACTAATCCTTAGAGATATAAAAGAATGTGTAGAACCTGAATCAAAAAGTACGTTCACTATTCATGAATTAATAACTAGAGTACCTTTCACCACTTCGTTGTCAGGATTCACTTCAGCAGAAGTGTTGGAAAAAGCTCTTCCTTGCTATCTTGGAGGTTATTAGTTTCCTCTGATAACCCTTGGATTAGGGCACTGATTTTCAAAATGACCCGATTATTTTCATTTGTAGCATTAAACAATGCGTTGAGGTTCGAATGGAGCGTTCCTCTCCCCTATCGCAGCAGTGGGTCATTCTTGCTGACAGTTAATAGCTAGGTGCCCTTATCTTCTACACCTGAAGCATTTTCTCGTCCCCTTAAGGTAATTTCCAAGGTGCTTCTTTCCGCACTTTTGACAAGTGGGGTGCTGGATCTTCTTAGCACCGTTGGATTTATCCATCGGACCACCAACATTAAAGTCCACCTTACGCTTCTTGTCCCCATGACACCCATGTGATTCCCCGATCTCCATTTTGACCTTGAGGGCACATCGGACAATTTCCTCATAACTTTCAAAGTCACGGATCGCTAATGATTTCCACAAGCTAGGCTTCATCCCACCAAATAAGCAGTCAACCTTGCATTTGGGGGTAATGACAAAGCCAGAAGCATATCATTCGAGCCTTGTGAAGTTTTACTCGTACGCTCCAACAGATTATTCATCTTTTTGCTTGACAGAAAGGGAGTCCCTTTCCATCTTATGCCGAAGGGTGCGCGGAAAATATTTATCGAAAAACATCTTCCGAAAATCCTTCCATTCCAACCCCTCGATCTCCTCCTCAGGCTTTTTATTTTTTATCAATTTCCACCATTGATCAACTTCACCCTCCATACGATAAGCCGCCAGGAGAACCATCTCTTGTTCAGAATATTGGTGGATGGAGAATATATTTTCAATGGAGTTGATCCATTTTTCAGCGATCGTGGGATCAGATGATCCACTAAAAGTAGGAGGTCTTTGTCTCATGAAGCTCTCGTTAGGAAGTTGTTCATTATTAGGGGGGGTTGAACATTCCTCTTGACCCGTGTTTCTATTCAAAACTTCAGTAGGCTGATAGAGAAGCGTGACAAAGTTCGTGATTCCCACTCCCATTGGATTTAGCATCTCATTAGTACAGTCACCACACTGATCTTCATAACGGTTGTTAGCCCGAGTCCTCCTATTACCAGCCATTCGCTGGAATAAAAGGAATATTAGGGGTAACAAATAAAGGGTAATCTAAAGACACAAGTTTTTGACTTATAAATAAACTTTCATTTCAATAACTCATGAGTCTATAGGCTCCAATCTATGCTTTTCATGATCAACGTTCTAACATATATTCTTAGGGGAATTTTTCCCTTAATAAGGGTTCATACTAGAATTGTGAATTTATCAAAACATATCCCCTGGGAGTGTCGTAACCAAGATTACAGCAAGGCCCATTGTCATGCACTAGTTCTCATTTGAGTCTAGATCAAAGTGGTGTTTTCGGGTTTTACCCCTAGGATACATCTGTGCCAGAGCCGCCACTACCTGCTCGTATCCAGAAAGGGATGTATTTGTTTGATAAACCACTTACTCAGCACTTACCCAAACATTGGGATGTTTTTATTATACTTAGTCTTGTATCTAAGGCTTTACTAGGGTTTCCTAATCCCAAAAATAACTAAACCTATCCTCTGATACCAACTATGGCAACCCTGTTTTTTATTACAACTTAAACATGATTTATTACATAAAACTTCACTTGATACAAAAAAGAAGATTGAGAGGTTTAGTGTCTTTAGGGATTACGATCATTACATAAAAACTTAAAACATGAAATACAACATCTTTATTGAAAACTTCCTTTTCATGACCACTACATTCCTTCGTACTTAGCATTGCATGGGATAACCTTAGGACATGCATAATAAAAGGGTGAGATATAAATCCCAGTAAGGAAGTACACATGGAATAACATGAGGAGTACAATACATTTTAAAAAATAGTCATATTCAATAGATAATAAAAGAAACATGAACATAAATGCATGATAAATCATGATAATCATAACATGGAGATGTGGCAACAATACTTATCATGGAATTAGCAAGAGCCAAGGCTCATTGCACATGGAGCATGAGTAAACCCTCATTGCACATAAATCACGAGCAAACCCTTGTTGTACTAGAATTAGAATGAGTCAACACTCATTTCACATGATGTATCATGATACTATACTTTACCCAATGCATTGGAGCGCTATAAGGGCGCACCCTTCTTAAACATTTCATTTCATGCATAAGTGTGCCACATGGATCATAAAACATGGATTCATAAAACATAATCATTTATTCCATGATAAAGGAATGTGGAATTAATACCTGAAACTTTTTAATCAATAAGTAATTGTGAATAAAGGTGAATACCCTTGATGGAGAAATGGGCATGGTATTCACTACACAATGACATTGGCTTAGAAAATCGGTGCGATTTCGGTAGTGTAACGGCGTAACATAAGAATTCATAAAAATGGTTGATGAGAGAGAAAGGGGATACACAGAATGTTTACATGTAAGGGAATGTAATGAGGTCATATAGATACATGTCCCAACAATTGTAATGGAATTTAGATTCATGATACAAAAGTATTGCTTGATTGTAAAAGAGGAGAGAGAAGATCCTTTCTGAATTTTGGCATAGTAACCGGTGTACATGGGTGGCTTTTAATGAGAGAGAATGTGTCTCCCATACTTAAAAAAAGAGTGCAGTATGAGGGAGGTTTTAAACCATACCCCAACATTAATAACTGAAATAAAAAGGAAAACAACTTAAAGAAAATTGGACAAAAATGAGAAACGAAGAAAAACCCCTTACTTGGAAGTGTGCTTCCAAAGGATAGAGAGAGGCTTGTGGGAGGATTCTTGGGAGCTTGGGGTACCTTGGGAGGATTCTAGAGAGATTTGGGAAGAGGTTGGACGAACTCCAAGGGCTTTGAGTGAGGAGGAAGTGGGAGCTTGGGTGGGTTTATATAGGAAATCTGAGTGAATTCTTTATTATTTAGGTTTGGGTCCCCTTACATTAAATTAATCCAATCCACAAACCATCCCATGGTTTTTGCCCATGGTTTTGGGAAAAGGGAACATAAAACATTATTTTATAAGGCCAAAGTCTGAGCTTCTTTAAATATTAGGGTTCCTTATGTGGAGGTGAGTCACACTCCCATTGAAATTAATTTAAAAAGGAAAAGTGTTGAATATGTCTTGAGGTGTCCTTTAATGCTTTGAATAGTAATTCAAAAAAACCCAAAATCACATTATTTTAATAGTAAAACATATATTGGCCGAACATAAGGATTATGGTATTTTATTAAACCACCATTGGGTCATTATCATGTCATAAAACACATTATATATTTAAACGGTATTTAATTTTTACCCAAAAATTTGACTGTCTCAGAAAATTATGAAAAATTCACCATTGGATAATTTCGATGTCCTGATTCCAAAAATAACATTTATTTTATCTAAATAATTTTATAAATATATGAATTTTCACTTTTAAAATAAAATCCAACATTTATCGAAAATTCACGGGTTTTGACAGAAATGGCTTTCAAACCTTAATAAAAATTTTAATTGCATTCATAAAATTATAAGATCGTTTATATTTTAAAAAAGTGATTTTATAATAATATTATTATTTTATTAAAATATTATTAAATTAAAAAATCCATTAATTTAATAGAATGTATTTCTTAATTAAATAATAACTAAAAACACCATTTGAATTTTAAAACTATTTACAATGTATCAAAAATGACTAGAAATTATATTCATTATTATATACAAAAACAATGTAATGAACATAGTACTACTTATTTGTTACATAACCCCTTAAAAAAGCCACATAAGACCTAAGGGTAAGGAGTGAGATGGTGATAGACTCTTGGGTTGGCTCAGATAACATCTCTCGAGTGGTAATTTCAATCAACTTCCACATTTCCCGTAGATGGTCACGTTGAGCTTGACATGATTAAGCTCAGCTTGGGCTTGGACTAGAGCGAAGCCCAAGGATTCCACCTATTTTCCGAGCTCCGAAAAATGGGCTTCGTATGGGGAAATTCTACTGGATGAGGCCATCACTTCTTTTTTCTGAGTAAATTTTATTTGTTAAGGTCCTATATTTATACTGATCATGTGATCACTTTTCAACGGCTATATTAACAATTGTCAAAAATCATAACAAAAAACAAAAGAAGTTGACATATTATAAAAACATTTTATATAAAGAGATATTTAATTAGATCAAGAGGGATTTCCATTAATGAAACTTTGGGTTGTTACATTACATATATGTTTCATGTCGTGAAACATGTGCACATCACTACTTTTTATTTTCTCCACTTCCCGACATGCCTCTCATTCACAACTTGCACTGATACACGACATGTAATGATTTCATGATGCATAATATTAGGTTTCTTTTATAGATTTATAGTTTTTTATTGGTTCTTTAGTTGGGTGCCTTGGATGTATTTCCTTATTATCCTCAAAAATCCAATGTTCTTTTTTTCTATTTTTTTAATTATCTATTGTATCATGTCATAAAAAAATGAGTTCAACCATTCAAAAATTGGAAAAAATAATCATTTAAATATAGGGTTCAATATATTAAAATACTATAAAATATATTCCTTAAATATAGATATCATAGAGAAATGTTCCATGGAATAAAATGAGAATAAGTGGGAATTATTTCTCTATGTAAACATGAATTAAAGAGCAAAAAAATTCTTTTGTAAATAGGGCATCACCCGTCTAGATGTCAGGTAGCCTTTCTAAATAAAAAAACTAAAATTAAAAACAATATTAATCAAATGAAGTTTTATCAAATATAAAAAATTTATTAGAATCAGAAGTTACATTAAGCTAAATGCATGAACTAGTGCATAAGTGGTCGATTTTTCTAATACAACAATGTTATAAGATAAAATAAAAGAAATTAAATTTATGTACAACCTAATATATATGTGACTCCCAAAGTTAATATCCAAACCTAAAACCATAAACACTCCATGAGTGTCCCAAATTAAAACCTTGAACCTAAAACTAAAATATAAATATTGGTTTAAGAATAAATCTTTATAGGTAACCCAAGTAATCTACACCTCATGTACTACCTTTAAAGGAAAGATCAATATCTTTATAGTTTAAAATACATTTTATAGAATAGGTTTTTTTCATTTGGTTTTTCAAAAAAATAATAATATATTTATATTATTCCTTTAAAATAATTTCACTTAAATAATGAGGGTTTATATATTTATTAATAAATATTCCATTAAGATGAAAGGTAGTTCTTTTTACAATATTATTTTAAAAAATATTTTCATAAAATAAGAAAAATAAGGGGTTTCAAAACATTTTTAACATGAAATTTAAATCATATGATTTTAATTTAAAATGAAATGTGTGAAAATATAATATTTATCAATCATAATAACAATAATAACAACAATAATAATGATATAAGATAAATAGGACATAATCACATCATCACTGAGTATTAAAATAGAGAACAAAAAAATAAGATAATAAAATAAAAGAGATCATGGGAATACCTAGGAGATAAGTGGGAATTATAGATCATATTAAAAAATATCCATCATATCATCAGACCTAACGAAATATAACAATTCTAATGCTCATTAATACTCTACTATGACTAGCCGAGGGGAAACTCCCAAATCATAATGACATCGATACTAAAGGACACTAACCAGAGCATGATCCTAAGCTAGTGCATCATGTGTTATTGATATTACTCTAGATAATATTGGTTTCCATAATGTATGTAAAATGGTAATGATCCATGTAATGAATTTAAACAATGACATTAAAATAAATACATTTTATCACACAAAACAAGTGTTATACATAATATTTACCATCAGGAACCCCTCTTAAGAATGTCCCATTACTTTCAAAATATGTAATATAATAGGAGTTACCTATACCATATTAATTCTCATTCATATAGAAACATAATTAACTAGGGTTATATAGAAAGTATAATTTTTAAAAAAGAAAATTCTTCTAAAGTTTAAATCAGGCCTTACAAACATTCTTTAGAAAATAAGTTGTAATTATATTTTTAAAGAACCAAGAACACCTCAAAAAATCAAAAAGTCATTAAGAAATCATATTTGAAACCCAAAACATATCATAAAACATAAAAAATATTTACTAATGTATATATAGACATTTTATATAACATTCAATGTGCCTATTTTAATAATACCAAACAAAACCTTCCATTTAAAAAGGGAAAATCATTTTAATTCATGAAAACCCAAGAGGAACCCCAGTTTTATCTTTAGAAAATATAAAATAACATTTAACACTAGTATATTATACCATAAAAATAAATTTTGAAACACAATGAATCAATTTTCCTCAATGTTAAGTTTAATATATTGGGAGACCTACAAAAAAATCATCACTTCAATAAGAAAAATAGTAATATAACCTTAAAAGTAATGAACGACCCTTAGAGGATCCAACTGAACCCTAAAAAAATAAATTTATCAAAAAATGATATTAGGTCATTACTAGGTCACCATTACCTAGATAAGAATAAAATAATATGAAACAAAGAGGAAACATGAATAAGATGAGAACTATGGGTGATTACCTTGATAAATTGGATACAATTTTTAAAAAAATCCCACCAAATCACCATGTAATGGGAGAAAATCAAGAGAGATGAGATTTGAGGGACATGTGACTATAATGGAAGGAGAAGGGTGTGGTTTTGGTAAAAAATACTGGATGGATAAAATTGAAATTTCAGAGATTTTAAAAATCTAGGTGGGTCTCATGGTTTGGCTATATAGTTTAGTAAAATTTGTGACAATTTTGTACTATGTATTAGAATCATCTATAAGCTTTCATGGTTTGTATGCATGTTTTAAGAAAACATGTACAAATTATGTCAAATGAATTTTTCAAATTGTAGACTTATTCTCATGATTTCCACATAGTTCCCTCTAGTTGTGTAAAAATCGCTTACACACTGAGGGGTCTCAAAATTTATCTACTATCCACATGGTTTGGACTTAAGTGTGTGCTAATCGTATGGACTAAAATGTTCAAGACCAAAATTTTCTAGAAAAGGGATCTTTTTAAAGGTATACACATAGTTTCTCTTAAAATATTCATAGTAACCATGTAAAAGAGGTAAACCCAACCAAAAATAAAAAAAAAGTTATTCTTGAAACACTCAAAACTTAAATAAAGAGAATAAAAAAATAAATAAATAATAGAGAAAATAAGGTTTCAGTGACATAATAATGAAATATGGTGATGTTTTAAATAAATCTATGAATATTTTATACCAAAATAGTACTTAATTCACTTTATTTCCAAATTTGACTTTTGGTTTGGGTGGTCTCTTATTCATAACTCTAAACGCTCTTAGAGAGAGAATTGAAATCCCATTGTGTCTCTCCTCACCACAGCCACTGGTCATCCTATACATATTGGAATTTCCCCTAATTAGTTTCTTCCTCCTATCATGGTAGCACTAATCCTTTATGTCCTTTTTCTCCTCTATAGCCACCTTGGATAGTTTCAGTCGAGCTTGGACATTACCTAATGGAAATAGAGCCTTGATCCTATGTCTTCTAATGGATAGTGTATTTTTAATATACATAGAATAGTTTTTCAATTTTTCATGTTTAAAATCTTCATATCGATACTATAACTAAATAATTTATATCATTCGTGAATTTTTCAACGAGTGTGTGGAGTAATTTTAACTTATGGTCACATGACCAGATCACCTCAGATTACATATTGCGAACATAAATCATCGAAATTTATAACTCAATATTTACCTTCATCTCAAAAACACCTTGAACAAAAAATTTCACAAAATAAAACAACTTCAACAATTTTAAACTTTGGTATCTTCAATATTGGATCATTATAAAAAAAATAGGATCTATGTTTTCTTAGATATTTCGGTATTTAATTTCTAAGGTAAATAGATCTTGTTCATTATTTAATGGATTCTGATTCATTATTGTATTATTTATGTTCTTTTATGTAATTTTTAACTAATATAATTTTATTAAATAATTTTATAAAATTTATTTTCTTAAAAATTAGGGTTTTCTGGATTTACTAAACCATAATTTTGGATGTTTTTAAGAAAACCCCATGGGATTTGGTTCAAACTAAGAATTTTTGGTCAATAATTGGTTTTAAATATTATAATGTTTTAAATTTGAGTTAATAGGTTTTAATGTAAATTTAAAAAAATATTTTGATAATGAAATTGTAATTAGTTATTTAATTACGTTTTGTATGACCAATGACTGGGAAGTATAAAAAATGGATGGAAGGGTCAGGTAATTTGTCTCTCATGGGAAGTTATATTATATGTAAATCATATAAGTAGGAATATTGTTTTGGGAAACACTCATGTGGGTGATGATGCATAATGTGCATATTATATGATCTTAGGTAGGTATTTATTGGTTTATATTATTTATTGCTCATGTATTTCAGAATTATCAATGGTGGAGATGGTTTTGATATTTGGGATAAATATATAAGGTTTGCCTTAATTTAGAAAAATCATTGGGTTGGGTTTTTTATGTTTTAACCTGATATTTTCTATATTTTCATCATAAAATGTTTTTTTATTTATTAAAAAAAATCAATGGAATTGATTATATGGTTGGGAAAGTATCTTTCATTGAAATGCATTGGTATCATATGGGAAAACCCTAATGAGTATTATAACACTCACCACTCCTCACACATCACTTTTTTCATGTAGATTTCATTTATCATAATGAAGCAAAGGGAAAGGCTATGATGTTCATTGGTGATAGATCCCAGGAGGTGTGTCCATGGTGGATGTGGCAGTTTTTAGAGACATGATATTAAATTTGTTGGGTTATCCAATATGGATAGGACTTTTTTTATTTTTTCTATCATGGTAGACATGTTTATTTTATTTCTACTTCATGTTTTATAGTTTCAGTGTATACTAAAAAATTTATTCTAAATTTTTATTTAATTTTAAATTAAAAATGCATTGACAAAAAATTTAGTTTTTTATTTTACATTGACCGAATATCATTATCAGTGATTATTTTGTATCTCTCATCATTAGTTTCTATCCTATAATGATCAACTAATACACTCGATTTCATGTATAGATCCTAAATTTTTTTAATAATGTTTGGATTATCAGTTTGGGGTTATCACATCAGATGCATGTGATTTTCCTAATCAATTATCACTAATGATATGAGGTGTTTTCCTAAAAATAACTAAAGATTTATCATCCATTTCTAATAAAGGAACTCCTTTTGTGTTATATAAAAATATAATAGAATATTTCCCATACTTTCATACTGGAAACACTCAAAATTGGTTCTTCCTTGAGGAAGAAGTGATGAACTCCTACCTTTTTGACCTTATCTCCCTCTTCCATGACATATATTATAGAATCACTTCATATATATTTATAGTGGATCCAATCCAAGATATATCAAAAGGTATATAATATCTTGGTCTTCTACTCTCCTCCATGCCTCTCTTAGTGATGATAGTCTGGTGTACCACCTCAAAAAATTTCATCAAAAAATGTCTATCTTGAACTCACATTTGATACCCTAAACCCATCTTGAAATATCGAGCCATTATAACCTCACCTCCTCCGATTATTAGAGAAAAATAAATAATATTTTCAAAACATAAATCATTATCTAATAAAAAAATACCACACAATGTAAGAAATATAAATTCATGTACTCTTTCTATCCTATTCTCTAAGGAAATACTACTTGACAAAAAGAATATTGAATTCATCCAAAGAAAATAATTTATGTGAGAACTATAAACCTTCACTACCAGGATAAAATACACATAAATATTTTATTTAAATACCAAATTTTAAATTAAACAAATTGACCTAGTTTTAAAAATCAATAATTATAATATCACTAAAAAATATTGAGTCATTTATATTTGGATCGCCGTTTAGGTTTAGATTTTTAGAGAGTTAGAAGAAAAATTAAATAAAAAATAACTTGTATTTCTTATAAATTATAAAACTTTCCACTATATAAGAAACTATTTAATCTATAATAATTCTTCAACATTTCCCAAAAAATTATCCACCCATGCTAGTCTTCTATACATATCATGTATAATAATTTTCTTTAAAACCTAGAGAAATGGAAACATAAGAAAGGAAAGATCAAATACACAGTAAGGTAAAACTTAATAGATTGTAATCAAAGATCACAAGTGATCATAAGATGAGAATAAATAATTTGGTAGGAATATATGTCCAAAAATAATTCTATAATAAAATGAAACTAAAATCATAACATATCAATGGATAATGATGGAAATGAAAAAATAACATGGATCAAAATAACTGGTTTCTTGGTGATGAAATTTATAATTTCAGATAGCTAATTTCATTCCCTAAGACATGTCATCATGATCTTACCATCAAGGCCATATTTCTATACAATATATTTTCTATATATTCATACACCAAAAATACCCAAGATAGTTTGTCTCATGAGACCAATTGATGCATCAAGGGGCTATCTATACCAAGCTTCAACCGACACTAATTTTTTATAATTAATTAATCATATAAATTATATAAATATAAATAAAATGCCTAATCTAATTTCCTTAAGATTAAAAAATCCATATTAAGATAAAAAAATATGAAATTTCAATATGTTTCCATTTAATAAATGAACATCGTACATCCAGATAAAGAATGTAAATGGTTTAACAATACATAATAAACATTATTGAGTAGAAAATAAACATTCATATTGGAATAATAATTATATGTATTTTCAACATTTATCAAATAAATTGATGTCTGGTATCAAGGTGAACACTCTTCAATTAATGGAGGTAGATATAGATTTTTTACAAAGAAAATGCATTGGAAGAAAATTTGTTCCTATAACAGAGGAGTTTTTGGAAATAAAAATAAAATTATGGATTTACATGAGTTTCATCCCACAAAAAACTATTATTATATGACGTATATGGTAATAAACGACCAATATATACACCCCAATAGAGAAACAGGTGGTGAATATAAATCATATCTTAATGAATCAAAATTGATATGAAAAAAAATCTTATGATAATGGTAATGTAATAATCAAAAGAACAAGATTGGGATAATAAGAAATATATATATAATGAAATTAAAGATATTCATTTTAATTTATGGAAATAGGTAGTGAATAAACTATATAAAATAAAATATGGTGTAAAATATCAAACATGTCTCATTGAATTGAAAATATAAACAAATTACACTTACAATTTTGGAAACTTTCCAATGATTACCCCTTGAGGGATTGAATTTAAATTGAAACATGTAATACCATGAATAATGAGAGGATAATTATAAAAAATATTAAAGGGTTAATAGATACCCCATAAAAAATAGAACATGGTACAAATTAAGAAATATGTCTTAAGGTGTGAAAATTTAGACAAGAAACCCTTACAGTAATGGTAATATATAAACCAAAAGAATATAATAGGGATACCATGAAATTAAAATATAATGAAATGAAATATATTAATTATAATTTAATTTAATATTAATTTAATAAAACATATAAAATAAAATATGGTGCATAATATCAAACATGCCTCATTGAATTGAAAATAGAGACAAATAATACTTATGAATTTAGAAACATTCGAATCAAAACCCATTGAATGATAGAATTTAATATGAAACATTAAATACCATGAATAATTAAAGTATAATAATACAAAATATTAAAGGGTTATTAGATACACCATAAAAAATAAAATATGGTATATAATAATAAATATGACTCAAGGGGTGAAAATTGAGAAAAGAAAGCCTTACCATAATTCCTAACTTTCACTAAAGTTATTTAATATCCTATATAATATAAATAAATATATAAATCATATATTTCATAATATTATTAATATATAAATTTTTATAAAATTTATTTATAATTATTCTCTACTTTAATATTAGTTGGTTATCATCTATTTTCAATATCAAGTGTGAGTAATCATGATTGTTTTAAACTAGTTTTGTAATAGTGGTGTTCTTCATCATTATTATCCAAAATTTCATAATTATTATATCATAATAGGTATTTGAATTTATGTTTTATAATTATTTATAATGTTATTATTTCTTATTTTAGAGTTTTCATTAAAATCCTTAAAGATGAAATCAGCGACAAGCATGGTTTAATAACTTTTTCATTAATGGATGTTAATATCTTAATTAATGAGTTTAAAATCAATGTTACCATTCTATAAAAAACTTAAAAATTTTATTTTCTTATTTATATCAAATATTTTTAGTAATTATGTTCTGATAGTCATTTAGGACATTATTTAATAATATTGTTTAACTTTGTTGTTAGACCGACCCAAACCTGAACATACCATAATTAATAGATGATTATGATTATTAAAGTAGATTGTTTTAGCCATAATTTCATTATGAAAGAATAATAGTGATATTATTTTGGTAGTTTTAAGTTTTTTTTCAATTATATTTGAATAGAGTTTAATAAATAAGAAATAAACTATATGAAAAAAGAGATGCATTACTTCATGGAGGCAGTAGTCCACTCAACACATGGTTAACATTTTCGTTTCCCCAAGAATGAGAAGGAAATAAGTTTTATTATATTTTTTCACTTTATAATAACAATTATATTATATATTTAACATTTATTATTCAATTTCACTATTATAAATAGTTAAGAGAGAGGTGGTGTTAAAAAATGTAGGTCATCGCTTTGTGGAGTCGGTAATCCACACAATGCATGAATGAGGGTTCAATTTTTTTTAATAGAAAATTGGAAATTTTATTAATAGATATTAAATTTGAATAATATTATTTACTATACAAAAAATACTGATTTAATTATATAGGATTTAGAAAATAAGATTTTTGGATTGTAGGAATAAAAAGATGGAAGTTAGAAAAAAGAGTACTCATGTTGAGGAATTGGGATTTCCCTTTAAATATTCCTTATAAATTTGGGTCTTATAAAAATATAATATAACTATAGGATCAATTATAATAAAAATTATTCTATTTTAAAGGAAAAGGGGCAAATTTTAAAGAGTAAACTGACGTTTTAGTGTGGACATTAAAGTGTGATGAGAATCCCATTTTATAAGTTGTAAGAATACCATTTTTAAAAATATTTCAACTTAATATAAAAATGGAATATGTTTCATATGTCAATAATACTCTAAAAAGGAAAATAATGGAGTGAGGAATGAGATAAAATTGAAAAATAGTCATTTTCATACAAGTTTTAAACATGTTCTTAAGTCCTTTAATCTTGAAATTTTCACTTTTATCATTTTTGGTTTTACCATGGTAGCTAATTTTTAACTATGTATTTTAATTTTAATGAATAAAAATGGTCCTTATTAGGAAATTTTAACATATTTATTCAAAATATGAAATAGAATTAATCATATAAAATTTCTATTTGTAAGAAAAGTCAATTTTAACTTTAGTGCATATAACGTGTAAAAATTCATTTTTATAAAAAGTGTACTTTTAAGATTAAAATTTATGTATATGATAAAATTATCAATGAATTTGAATTTTATGATATAAATAGTTATATTATAAATAAAATAAAAAATCATTTTTTAAATCATTCCAAAACAAAATTTTACCAAAATATTATTTAATTAAGAGAATATACCAAAAATAGATTTTATTGGAAAGTTTTACTTATGTTCATGAAATGTTTATCATAATTTTTCTAAATTCAACATCTGATTTTTTAAATTTATAGTTTTACTTATTCAATAAATATTTTACCAATTAAAATTTTTATATGCTCTTAATTCTTACTTATATAGTCATAAAATATATAGTTTATTAAAAAATTATTTTTCGGTATTCACCTAAAAAATAAACTATTTCAGAAAAACCTAAAAAATTCATCTTACAATGATATTTACATTATGAATATAAAAATGAATTTAATTTTTTTCAATTTAAAATACTAAAATATTTGAATTTACCTTTCAAATAAAAATATAAACATAATATAATAAAAATTAATAGAATAATAACTTTTAAAAAATATTAACTATTATTATTCTTATTTACTATCTTTTACTATAAAATTGGTGTTAATATCTTATTTATATCAACAATATATTTTTTCCATAATATATATATTTTCTTAAAAAATAAATAAAACCCATTTTTTAAAATGGTTATATTTTTGACCATAATTTAATTTATCAATTTATTAACATGTATAATATCCTTTAATTTTGTTTCTATATATATTTAATAATTTTATTACATATATTTTTACCCAAAAATTATATGGATACATTTTAAGGTTTATGCATTGTTAAATGGGTTTTTTTCAATTTTGAATGTATCACATGCTATCAAACATATTTATTCTTAATGAAATATGTAATTTTAAATCTCTAGGTGTTAAATTTTGTGTCTCTTGTGTAAAAACATGTCATCACACCAATGATTAGATGGTCCCCATGACATATAAGAATCCTTTTTCACCCTTCTATCCTTTATAGACTCTATCTTCTTTAAGATACTATGGATCCTCTTGATCTAATCCTCTGTAACAAACTATCCACTAACACTATAGAATATGGGTGTATGATATATAAAAAACTTCTTTGTGAGATCTATCATAGATTCCTTATCATTGAAATTCCTTTTCTCCATTAACTAGATCACATAAATTAATATCTCTTTAAGGTACTTATCTATAGATATCCTTAAACCAATATAAAGGAAGAATTATTATCCTCACCCTTTATATGATCTACTAAATTACATTCTCGGTACATATTACTATAATTCCAAATACATGACTTGAAATTTTTTATAAAAGTTTTTTAACACATTTTTTTAAAGTAGTAATAAGAAAAACATTATCACAACTCCAATAATACACTCTAAACATCCCACAAGGACCACATCCAATAATCACTGTCTTATATTCCCAAACCAATAGACCATGCATATAATTTATGTAAAAATATATATCATGAAGAAATATTTATGATTTTCTCACATTCATTAATAGAATTAAATGCCAAAAAACCCACATTAAGTTTTAACTATACATCGCAGCATCCCCTTAGCTATGGTTTCTATATATATTTTTTCACTGATACATTTATATTTTATATCATCAATAATAAAGTAGTAATTAACAAGAGAAAAAAACAACAAATTTTTTAAATTAATTAATTATCCACAAGAAAATTATTTAGTAAAATACTGAATAACTTTTTGTTGACATTTTAATTAAACAAAAAAATTACCAAAAAAAAATTCTTAATCACACAGAACAACACATATGTCCAATGATCTATATGAAAATTTTTATTCATGTATAAATGCCCTATTTTCATGTTGGAATAATAATAAATAAATAAACCATAAACTATAACATCATACTCTATTAAATTAAAAAAATATACTCAAAACTAATAATATAGATTCATCTCCCTTATAACATATACTACCTCCATAAAGGTGTTACCCAAGAGAAACTATATAATATATCATATGTTTTGAATCAAATATCTCCATATAATATTACCATATAATATATATATATATATATATAATGGCTTTGATAATGTTTTATAATGTCTCAAATTGATACCCATATACTATCCTAATATATAATTCTATTTGACCTTATACACACCTCTCTATATACCAGGGGTTATCTATTAATGGTGATGGTAAGATCAATATCATTGGAATATTATACCCTTAATCAAATATTCATAATTAATAATTAATAATAAAAACCATTATACATAATATCATAGAATAGTATAGAAATTATTATTTAGATAAAACAATAAATAAAATATATCATCATGATACTGAAAAATATAACTAATATAAATTCATACAAATCACATCAAAAGCATTCTCCTCTGGTGGCACTATCTTATACATGGTATCTAAAAAATTAAAAAAGGAATAAAAAATTATATATAAAAATTTATTATTCCTCCCTTGGTCATATCTCCTAGTCCTCATCAAAGGCCTCCATCTTACCCATATGTTATCATGGTTTTCCCTTTTATAAATAATATATAATGAAATATTCAAGTCTACCAAGGTGAATGTGTATAGTCTGAGTAAAATACTTATTAGTTCAAAACTAATAAACCCCTAATGTAATCCAACATATATATTGTGAATATAAAATATTAGATGAAAGTAGTGATAATAAAAGGAAATTAAAAAACACATTAATGGATTCTTAATAATCCACCCTGATGATATAATTCACATATTTAATCCATAGATAGTGTGTGGGGATCATATTCCAAATATGAAAATATATGATTCATGGTATAACCACCTTTTACAATGTCATCTGATAACATTGATAAGTGTTCCACCTAATATCAAGTCAGTATATATATCCATCTCTAAGAGTTTATTTTTTCATTTATTAGTCTGTTTCTTTACCCACCTAGAAAATTCTAATAGGCTTGGGCCTTACTTCAGTAAGTAATTAGGATGTTATTTTGAAAGTATGTCCACTTATGTAATCTAAAAACATTAAATAATATTATGGTATTCATGTATTCATTATAAAATCAATCACCTTGAAAACAACTCAGCATATTACCCAAACCCAAGTAATATCATTAGAATTAGGTAATGATATATATAGAAATATCCCTTGTTAATTGAATGGTGTATCACAAATAATTGTATGGCACAAAAAAACTGAAAAAAATCATATAATCACAAGTCCCATCTAACATTTCCCTAGTATGTCCATAAATAACCCATGCATCACACAGTTAGGCATCACCTAGATATTTCATAGAAACCCATGCCATGGATCACGATACATGATCATTATCTGGTATATAATCACTTATCCCTTAGAAAAACCAACCAACCATTTCATACTATAGGATTAAATGAACTATAATGCATCATATAATATTTAGTTTTAATTTCAAGGTAGAATCTATAATATAATATCACATGGCCTCTAAAATCATATCACATGGAATCACACCCTCCATGAATTCCATTTTATATTTTTAATGAAGTTAGAGAAATTAAAACTTAGCCATTCATATCTATAAAATTAAGGCCTTACCTAATAAATTTCCTCTGTGAGTCTAGTGAGACTCACCTATAATCTAATGCATAAAGGAACCCTCATGATTCCATTTTGGGATATATATGGCCACACACCCTAGCCTACATATCACATTCAACACACATTATATATACATAAAGGTAAAATTTTAGGGATAAACGGATGCAAATACCCTCTCCAACTACACTGAAGTTTATGTACATGATCAAAAATTTAGTTACCCTAATTTAAAATGTATTTTTTTAGGCCTTAATGACCTTTTTCCCTATAAAACCTATTTTTTGGTCTTAAATTTTATTTTCCACCATATTTGTCTTCATTATCTTTAATTAAGAATATCACAGATCCCAAACGGATACATGAATCAAATATAATTGTTGTTTTAATTTTAACTCTCATTTTTAACTTCTCTTACAATAATAAATATTTTTAATGGAAATAAATAATATTTAAAAGATATTTCTAGGTCAAAATTTTGGTGAAAAATAAAGTTTTTAAGGGATTTCCAGTTAACTAGGTTGTGAAATACCTTCCTAATATTTTATAGTAGGTTTCAGATGCCTTGCCTCAAATACAAAATCACTATATATTGTCTCTAAAGTTGTACATGTGATCATTCATTTTTTTATGTCCATATTTTTAAAATTCATGGTCTCTTAGACTATAAATTTAATTGTTTATGTTTTCATGAATATTTATTTGTATTATAATTTTACGTTTCATGATCTCATAGACCATTCAACCTTGTTGTGCATTTCTATAACAAACTATAAATTTAACTAAACTGCCCTTTTAATGGATAATTTTCATAGTTTGAACACTTAAATAAATTTATAATTTTCTAATATCAATATATAACTATAAATGATGAGTTATAATCATATAAACTCAATATTGAATGTCTTATAAATATTTACCCTTCCATACCTCAATTTCATTTACAATACCACTATCCCAAGAAACGCTAATTCCTATTTCTACAAATCACATTTCATTTTTATAAAACCACATATAAAATACCCTATCTAAGACAATTTCACATTATAAAATATTTCATTATCACAACTACATTAAAATTACTCTCAACTATGTTATCAACCCAATGAACTAAACATCCTTTTTAATGCCCAAACCACTAACCATATTTTAATATAATCTTATAAAATAAAACCAATCATATATAATTTTATCTAAACCATATATTCAAAATGGTTCTAAAATAAAAATTATTCTTCAAATTCAATTTCATCCCTCTTAGAAAAAATCAATACTATACTTTTCAAAAAGTAAATGTTCTGGAATTTAATTTAAAAACAAACATGTAATAACAATCCAAACAAAATAAAAATTAAGATAAACAATTATAATTCAACTAAAAACTAATGTATAAGAAAATAAATAATTCACATTCCATAAAAGTAATGATCACACAAAAAAATTAATCATAACTATCAAAATTAATATAATTTACAACATTTGAATATTATATTTAAATTTAAACATGTTTCAACCCATATTAAAATAAGAATTAATTCCTTTAAAAAAGTATTTATACAAAAATCATAAATTTGAAATGAAAATTTACATGTTTTTGTTTAATTCAAGTGGGTATTATGATATTATATTTTATTTATAACCATTGATAAAAATATCACTCTAAATATAACCTTGACTAACCAAGAAGATTATAACTCAATCAAATTACATTGAATAAATCAAATAACTCCAAAACAAATACATATATTCATTACATGATAAGAGTAGGAATGATAAATGGAAATAATTAGTTGTCTATGTGGTTTATAAATTTTAAAAAGGAATTAATCCTTTGATCTTTGATAATAATTTATCATTACACTAGACTGGTAATAAAAATATTTTTAAGTAAATTCAAAAAAAAAAAGATAGAGAAGTTGTAACTTATCGAAATGATATTTCTTTAAATTTTAAATGAATTATAAGTATAAAAATTAGTGATAATAATTTCAATTCAGATGATGTTCTACATTTTAATGGGTTGAGACACAATATCTTGGGTGTATCTCTACTTTGTAATAGTAGGAATAAGGTAATTTCCTAAAATAATGTTAGTTTCATTAGAAGGTTTAAGGATGTCACTGTCAACATGAATGTAAAATATATAAGTGGTAACTTATATAAGATTTAAAAATAATTAAATTCATTTTGAATGATTGTGTAGAGGAAAAATATATTTGAAATATAATACTTAGTCATTTGGGCCAAAAAAACTTGGAATGACTTTTCAAATATGAATCTTTGAGAACTATTATAATATTGAACTGAGAAAGAAGTAATAATTTTATTATTTTTTACAAATTAAAAAATAGTGAATAATAATTACAAGAATGTGGTGATAAAAATAAATATTTCACTTGACTTAATTAAATTTTGTGTAGAAATATGAATTATAAATAAACCAATGGGGTTATGTAATATATTTCATTTATTTATGATTTTATTCAAATTACATATATCTATTTTATAGTGGGTAAATCGTAGAATCATGACAAGATTAAACCATTTCATTAAAATTTCAAACAAAATTAATGTATAAATATTTTAATAAATATCTTGAAAAATAATTCCTTCTAAAATTTGAGAGTTTTTTGATGTGGAATCTCCCCAAAAATCGTTATGGGTTGATTGTATTATTTTTCACCCTTTAATTCCTTTTTATTTATTTATAAAAGGGTATAATACATTAGGATATATTATAATGAATGCTGGGGTTTCTTAATCACTTATATAGTTGAATTAAGGTTGATATTATCCTAGGGAGTGTTTCCTTATAGGGAATACCTAAAGAAATATTAGTAGTTATGTTTTATTTTAGATCTAAAATATTTTTTCTAATATATTTTCAACAAATAAAAAGGGTGATATTAAAGATTTATCATGAAGTAAGTTGAAAATTAGGATATATGAATATATTAATTTAACATTGGTTAATGTTGTATATGAATTTATATCTTGATTTAGGGAAAACTCATAAACATTACTCTATCTATTAATATGGTAACTCTCTCATTGAGATATTTTTAGTACTAGTTTTCTTAAAATAATAATTCCTGATTTTTTCATGTTTTATCATGTTTTATCGTATTTTATTTATTTTTATCATGCTCATGGATTTTTGAGCGGTAAATTAGATATTATGATGATATGAAAAAATGAATAATTTTAAAATAAGAACAAATCGAACCATAGTGTTCATAAAGGAACATTGTGGTTGGTCTCGCATAAAATGGATTATGAAGATTTTTAGGAAATTTAGTTTTTCTGATGATCATGATACTTAAATAAATTTTTATGGGAATTCATGATTTACATGGGGAAGTAAAACATGGAATGGTTTTGTTAACAATATTATGGTTAAGGATGAAAGAATTTATGGTCTAAAATTTTAATTTCAAGAGATTAAAGAATGGAGTTATAATTCTACCATGAGAATAATGAACATCATAGTAAAGGAATTTCATTTTGGTATCATGAACAATAGTATTTTGGGTTTTTTATTTTTTGGAGAAATTTTTCAAAATTCTTATATGTCATGTTAGGTAAATGATAATGGGTTTTAAAGAAACTAGGGTATCTTTATAAGAGATACTTAATATGGAATTTTTATCATGGTGTTGTATATAAAGTTCCACATAATGGTAAAATCAAACTATGCCATGGTTATAGTCATGTGATGTTTTTTGAAGAAGTAAATGGCCTCCAAAATTCAAGGGAGATAATATTTTTTCATGTAGTTTTTTTACCTAACATTGAGTAAAAAAACCAAATTGTGGTGAAATCACAACGACATGGTTTAGAAAAAATATATTTATTATTATTGAGATTTTTTTATAAGGTTATGATTAAATATATATATATATATCCTATTAAGAGGATTATAGAGACTATTAAAGGTGTGTTATAGAGAATAATAAGATGCATGTATTGTCCATTCATTGGTGAAACTTTATGAAGGTGGTGACAGAACATTCAATCTTTTATGTACTTGTTATTAATCTTACTTTTTTTATTTTATCTGTCATACTTAGAGGGCTTCGATACTATCATAATACTACATTCACCTAGTTCTTTATTAGTAATAAAATAAAAATATTTAAAGTTGGATCTCAACTACTAGTCACCAAGTACAATTCCACTTGACAAAAAATTGGTGAAATTTGTAAAAATAACTTGTATTCATATAATTTTGTATTAATTTATATGTAAAAACTCTCTGATGATATTATCTTCATTTTACTTCAATGAGGTGGCTTTAAAACATCATTTAAGGATAATGGTTCCTACTAAAGTGTTCGATGATTCTAGTGTCTTTTAGATATGTAACCATTTGGACCTTCTATACCCATTACTTTTCATGTTTTGGGTGTTTGAGATTTCAATAGAAGGTTTGAGGAAGAAAATATATAGCGGTGCAAAAATTTTATATGAGAGTTAATTTTTTACCATAGAGGGATATTTTCTATCATGATAGGATGGTTGGAAGGCTTAGTTATGGTGTAGTGTTAATGGTTCTTACACAGGACACTAGGTAGTTGATATCAAGAAATATTATTATTTCAGGGGTCCCTATACCATGGTCATGTAGTTGTAGAATATTATCATTCTTGGGGGAGTTTTATTTTTTTACCAGACATCTTGTGGAAAGGTCCTTGGTGTTACAACATGGATTTTTGGGGGTCTATGTTTTGAGATCTTCGATTTTTAGATACCCTTCACTGTGATTCTTATGTCGCATCATGGCTAGGTTTGAGAGTTTGGATTCTATAGTGTGGAGATGATTATTTCAACATGGAATTCTGTTATATTTATCAAATCTGGTGGTTGACCTAGTTTTTAATAGGGACATATGCAGCAGGGTTTCTAGAGATTCACATTACCTGGACCCATTGCATCATAGCCGGTCATATTGTATCATGGTTTTGTGGAAATCCCACTTTTTTCACCATAGCCTATACCCTTACATAGTTCCATTATGTTTTCCATCTTGGGTATAAATTTTAAATCCCCTTTAACATCCATTCTATTTCCATTATTTCACTCAACCCCTGGGAAATTTAGGACTGATTTTAGGATATCTTCCAAAGCCCTTTTGATTGTATAGGATCCTTGACTATTAGAGATCGATTTCTGGTGATCCAAATTGAGGTAAATATCTTTACCTATTTCTTTCTTCCCATTATTCCCTTGGGAGTTCTTTATAGTAGTTATAATTTGAATTAGAGTGTTTTGGGTCATGGTTTCAATAAGTAGTTTTTTAGGTTGATTTAGGATTCCCTTGAGTGGTTATGGTCTTATAATATTCTATTCCTATTATATAGTGGATTGTAATGCTTTGGGTGAGGTAGGGAATTTTAGAATACTCTATTTTTATGTGAAAAATTTGAATCTAGCATGATTTTTATTTCATTGGGGGAATTTTATGGATTTTATTAATAGATATAATGAATTAGAATTAAATAGTTTTATGGGAAATGGGTGTTTCACTTGTATTTACTCATTTTCATGATATCTATCATGTGATTCATTCATACCACTATTTTTTTGAAAATAATTGTTATTGATGGATATTTTTTTGTTGATTTGGTGATTTATCTATTGGAAATACCATTCATATAAGGATGAATATATAAATATGGTAATCAGATAGTTATGTAAAATTATAAATTAATCTGTGGAAACATGTGAAAGAGGAATTAAACTAATGTGTAATAATATTGAAAGAAATATTTGGAAGTGTTTTTACTACTGGGTTTGGGTGTGATTGTTTTTATTTATCATTGAATGGGTGATATGATTATTTTGGATCAGTTTTAAATTATGTGACCTTATTATTGGAAGGTAATGCGTTATTTCTATTAAAATGGTTCGGGGTAGTGGGTGATATAGTAGATGTTGTGGTTGTAATATTGAGATATGTTTGATGGTTTAAATTGATTGGTGGGGTTTTGGATACCTAGATATTATTGGAAAGATGAAATATGGATATTTTTATAGAGTAATGGCATATATGGTGGATGTTGTATTGTTTTTTAGTCTCCTGGTGATAGAGTAATATAACTAGTAATTGTAAATTTGAAATGGGTATGGATAAAATTGAATTAAATCATATAAGTAATGAAATAATTGTGAATTAAATGAATTTTGAATGGATGATTTCAATGTGATTAGTGGATTTAGATGTTTTTAATTAAATATTAAATAAATAATATTTTGAATTTAATATAGTAAGTAATTATAAATTTGTAAATGGGTTAGATAATTTATATTTACGGGGAATTATGCATGATTTTAGTGGCAATTTTTTATATAAAGTGGGGCTAGTTTTGGGTGGTATAGTTGGTAGTGATGGAAACATGTGGTCATGGTAGTGTGATAGTGATTTTGGGTAGTGATGTTGATGCTTGGATTTGAACCTGTTAGGTTGGTATTCTGTGTACTTATAGTATATGATGTATTTTATTATAATTTTATATGAACCCCACGTGAATCATATATTCTTACTAAAACCTAAATTTTTTAGTTTATAGATTTTTTCCCCAAATATCCAAGTTAGTGAGGGAATTAATGGATGAAAACTATCTCTTACTCAATCTATATACTATGGATAGTAAGATATTTTATATATTGATTTAGGTATGATCATACTACTATAGTATGTGGTGTATTGGTTGACTCTATGGGGTATCTATATTATGGGATATGGTGAGGGATGTGTATTGAAGGAGGATGGAATGAGGTCTTTGTCTTACATGTCTATGATACCCTACTATAATGGACATGTATTTTTTCAATGATACATGATATGTGGAAGTGGAAATGCGATGATAAGGATGATATGGTCGTGGAATTTTTTATGGTTGTGATATGAGATATTGTGTGTTATGGCATAACTATGGAAGGGATTAGGAGTACAGGATGTTTGACATTTGGTTGTGAGAGTGAAAAATCGGTGGGTATGTGTTTGCATGGTAAATTATTTTTATATTATTCGATAATATTGTACTATATATGGATGAGATATTAGTTGGGAAATTATTAGCGAGGATGGTTGATAATTGATCTAATAAGAGCTTATTGGTTCTATTATCTATTAATAAATGCAGTTGTGTGCTTCTTCCATATTTTTAAAAGAGGTATGGAGTATGATTGTCACAACCTGACCCATGTCGGGGCTCGAACCGTAACTACCCCAAGCCCACCTCCATAGGCCAGGGGGTGGAGACAAGTGTCGAAGTCACAAAAAAATTGGGTAGGCCTTTTCCTATGAACCAATACACACACATGTAGCCAACATAATGAAAAAGTCTAGAGGGAAAGGAAAACAAGGTACAACACTGCTATATATAATCCAAAAACATGCAGAAACCTCTAAACATTACAACATTAGATATTGTAAAGTAAAATAGAATGGAAAATGGTGATAAATATATGCCCAACCAGAAAAGTGTCATAACCTAGTAGTAACTGAAAACGTAAAAATAGCTGAGAGAGCCCCACTCCTGGATCCCAAGCTATGACCACCATAAGTGGTCCTAAAACCCATATCCATAAGATTCTCTAAAGTCATGATCAACATATCAGTTGACTACATAAGCCACGATATGTGGGGTAAAATCCCATGTAGGGGTGAGTATAAAAAATACTCAATAGGGCACCCTAAAGAGGCGAAGGGGGAGAAGTAAGAGATACAAATAAATAGGAAAGAGGTATATAGAACAAGATATAGTAAATAAAGTACAGATCAGTCCAACAAGAGAGTGAAGTAAGATCATCCAAACATAATGAGATGGAAATGGTGAGAATATGAACTTATCATTGAGTCTTAGCTAGCTATAGTAGGAGAGTATAATCATCCAACCACAACAATCAATACACAGAAATCACATGGTATACCCTACGCATATTCAACTCTCCTAGAAGTAGAGTAACCAAAATCCAAGGAGTGGGTACTAGAAATAGAATATATATGTGCTCATTCAAATAAACCAAAAAAAATAGTAAAAGGATATCAATCTCATATCTCAGAACAAGAAAAGAGTCACCAACAGTTTCATAAGTAACCACTATAAATTCCCAGCATCCTCACATTTTCCCAAAATGGATAACCAGTGAAAGAGCACTTTTTACTATAGCGGGCACGGAAAGGTCTTTGTGGGTCCCACCTCACAACCCCAAACTTCAAAAACTAAAATTTAACTCAAAAGGTCCATCTCAATTATAGTTTCATCCTATCATATATGGTGCATCAAACGGAAGCCCAGTTCAGAAGTTACGGGCATTTGAAGGAAATGGAATGGAATCATGGGGTCGGTGGACCGACTCATGGCCAGTCCACCCCATCGTCGACCAATCAACCATGCCCACACCATGGCATTTTGTTGTAGCGTTCGACACAGTTCTGACCCGGTTCATTGGCTCTGACCCAGTTCACTAGGTCTGACCCACTGGGTTTGGACCCGGCTCGATTTCTCAGCTCGGCCCATCGAGACCGAGCCTAGCACGTTAGCCTGTCCTGGACCACTATAGTTGCACAAAACCATGATTTGGTCTCCAATTGAACATGATTCACAAAATTGGTCACCGCCTGGGGTTGTACTACATGACCTCGCCCTGCCAACCGGTCATGCCACATGGCCTGCCACGTTGCGGCATCGTCAGACTGCGGTGCCACCGCCGCTTTGCAGTTCGCTAGTGGCACTCCAGTGGTTTGTTCCGTAGACCATTGTACTTCATCTGGTTTCCCGATCATGAATATGTCAATGGATTGGGGACCCTTGCGATGAGGGCTTCACAGCACCATCATCCTTTCAACGATCCGTTGATCGTTTGATGCGCCCAAATGAAGGTGGCATATATCTATGAAGAATGTATGAAGAATGTAAATTTAAACACTGATTGATGGTTGTGTTCATGCATCCATTGAGGATTCATCAACAAAATAACCAAATCCAATCTCAAGTAATGGATTTTTAATTTAAAATCTGAATAAAAACTCAAAAATACAAGAAATCCTACCGCAAATCGGTCGTTTGGCATTGGTGACGCATCAACTATGCTCCCGCTTAGATCAGCCAATGTTTCGGCATAGATTCCTTCTCGATTCGATGAATAATGGTTAAGAGAGAAGAGATAAAGAGAGAGATAGAGATCATAGTTATAGATAGAGAAGGGATTATGGCTAAACCTAATCTAAAATACCTAATATTATATTTATAGGAGCTCCGCTCAGTGCAAAATCTGAAATTTTTTTACCCCCTCATTTTATGTCGCACTAAGGGTAAACACCACATTCTAGATTATCGTGGAATTGTATTTTTTATCTATGTTACTATTTTAGAGTTATCGCATTTACATCTACTACATTGTATAAAAATTTACTTAATATTTTTATAAAAAATTAATTCTAGGAACAACGAGTATCAGAATTGCACATCGTCTCAGTGACCAACTCTGGAAATATATACAGAAATATTAAGAAGTATTAAAAGGAGAAAATTGGTTCTCTACATTATTTTCTCCTTCAATATTATCATCCCTGAAAATAAAAAACTAGGAAAAACTTGGGATATTGAGCCTACATCTGGCTCTCCCGTTCCTAAGAACTCTCCTTCATGTTTCCATGTTGCTATTGTATGTTAACCAAGGGGATGACCCGTCCACGTAAGGTATGCTTCTGTCGATCCTTGATCACCACCGGGAGATCTAGAAAGGTGGATCCATCTTCAATTTTCATCTCTCCCCAGTCGATGACTTACATGGGATCATTCACATATCTCTTCATCTACAACACGTGAACGACATCATGCTCCCACACCAACTGTGGGGATAGGGAAAGGTGGTAGGAAAAATCACTAACCCAACACATGATCTTGAACAACCCAATGAACCTCAGGGATAGCTTACCCCCCATCCAAACTTCCATATTCTGAATCATTGGGAGACTCTTAAGAAGACGTGGTCTTTCGGCTCAAACTCAAAGGGCCTACGATGATGGTCTGTGTAGGATTTATTTAAACTCTGGGATGTCTTCATCCTTTCATGGATAACCTGCACTTTCTCTATCACCGCTTTCACCAACTATGGGCCCATGAGGGATGACTCCGCAACCTCCATCCAGAAAAAAGGTGACAAATAGGGTCTCCATTAGAGGACCTCAAAAGGATCCATACTGATGGTAGAGTGGTATCTATTGTTGTACACAAATTCTACTGAGGGAAGGTGATCTTCTCAACTCTGGCTGAAATCTAACATGCAATCTATCAGTATATCTTCCAGCACCCATATAGTGTTCTTGATCTGCCATCATTCTAGGGATGGAAATTTGTACTCATCTATATCCAGGTCTTGAATGCCTCCTGAAGGCCTCTCCACAACCATGATGTAAATCGGGTGTCATGATCGGAGACAATTGTCGAGGGTACCCCGTGAAGGCGGACGATCTTCTGTAAGGACAATTTCCCAAAACTCTCAACTGAAATATGCTCCTTGATAGCAAGGAAGTGTGTTGAGTTGATGATTTAGTCCACTATCACCCAGATCGATTCAGGGCCCATCATTGTACGTGGAATTCCTATTATGAAGTCCACAGATATGCGATCCCATTTTCACTCTGAGATGTCAAGAGGTTATAAAAAACCCTCTGGAACCTAATGCTTAGTCATCACTTGAAGATAGGTAAGGAATAATGAGATGAACATATCAATTCCCCATCTCATTTTTGGCCACCAAAACTTCCATTGAGGATCCCTGTATATATTCCCCACATCGGGATATACAATTAAGGGAGAAGTACAAAACTCCCACATCACCTCCTCTCGCATCACGATTGGAACCACCATTCACCCCTAGAACAAGATCTTGTGATTCCCTCCTTCATAATAACCATTAGGTGCATCACCTCCAGATATATGTTCACACATAACTTTGCAGTCAATATCCTCCAGTTGGGACACTCTCACACACTCAAGGAGAAAAGGTGTTAGCATCGTCGACAGTAGAAAAGTTGTGCCCTCCGACTCTACCAGGGTCAGTTGCAGGGAATCTAAATTCTTCAAAGCATCCTACACTATGAAATACTCGGACTTCCTTCTAAGGTAATATGCTTCAATATTTATCTTCCCTATAATATAGACTATCTCAAAGTCATAGTCATGTATGAACTCTAACCATCGTCGTTGCCTAAGATTAAAATCTCTCTGGGTAAAGATATACCTGAGGCTCTAGTGGTTTGAGTAAACTATAAAGCACTCTCCTAGAAGATAGTGTCTTCACATCCTCAGGGTGAAGAATACCATTGTGAGCTCTAAGTAATGAGTCACATATTTCTTCTCATGTGGTCTCAAATTCCTCAACCTGTATAGGATGACTGCCTGTCGTTGCATCAAGATGCAACAAAGACCATCTCCTGAGGCATCGTAATACACTATGGACTCAATGCCCCCCTCTAGTAGTCTCAGAAAAGTAGAACTCATCATCCTCTATCTCAACTCCTCAAATTCCTTCTGGAACAACCCAAACCAGGTAAATGTTTGTCCCTTCCACGTTAGAGCAGTCAGGTGGGATGCAATCCTGGGTAATACTTCCATAAATATCTAGTAGTACTCATCCATACCAAGAAATCTCTACACCTCTGACGAAATTTTGGGTGAATCCCAAGAAATAAATGCCATGATATTCATAGGATACACAGATAAATCCTCTTCAGATATGACATGCCCCATAAACTGAACCTTGTGTATCTAGAACTGACACTTTGAGATCTTTTCATAAAGTTGTTGCTCTCGATGTAAATCAAGGACCATCCTCAAGTACTCTGCATGCTCCTCCAATGATTTTGAGTAAATGAGTATATAATCTATGAAGACAACAACAAACCATTCCATGTATGGATGTAAGACCCAATTCCTAAAATCCATGAAAATAGTGGGGGATTTTGTCACAGTGAAGGGAATCACAAGGAACTCATAATGAATGTAGCGACAACGAAAGGCCAATTTTGGAGTATCATATTCAAGATATTGTAGTTAGTCATATCCAGATCTAAGATGGATCTTAGAAAACCATATCACACCTCACAACTAGTCGAATAGGTCTTAAATCCTTAGTAATGGGTACTTGTTCTTTATCGTGGCCTGATTCAAGCAACGATAATCCACACAAATCCACAAACTCCCATCTTCCTTCTTCACAAACAGAATTGGAGATACCTAAGGGGACACACCATGTTTGATGAAATCACTCTCGTTATGGTCCTCCAACTACAAACATATATCCCAGAGCTCAGTGGGTTCCATATGAAATGTCGCATAAGATATCGAGTTATTCTCTATTATTAAATCAATACAAAACTCCAAATCCCTTTATAGAGGTATTCCTGGGACATTATTGGGGAAACCTTCCATGTAATCCTCCAAAACTTAATGGACCTAGGTGCTTGAGGATTCTACCACTCCAAGGTTCATTCTCAATAAATAATGGGTAAAATTTTGTAGTCTCTTGCTCAAAACACTCGCCTACCCTTCTATAAGGCCTCATTCACTAAGAAAGATAAACCCTATCTCATTAGTATGTAGCAATCTAACTATCCTACAATGATATTCAATCTAGGATCGAACCATGAAATGAAAATTCACTCCCAAGATGACGTCATAAGGTTCTGTTATCATGACCAGTGGATCCCATGTGAACATTTCTACTCCAAACGAATCTCTCACTACCAGGAGATTAAATATATTTAAGAATCACTTCCCATGGGAACCTCGAGACAAATTCATTGAGATAGAGCCTCTACTGGGATCTCCAACTCTCATACCAAGAGTAAATAGATAAAATATTGGCTGGATCCTGTGTCTACTAATACTGAATAAAGAGTATAATAAACACATATCATACCTTAAATTATCTCATGAGATAGAGGATCATGGACATCCATAACCTGTAGTTGTCTGCTGCCCCGAATACCAACTCCCTAATCCTGATGTAGGCCACCTAGTGGTAGTGGTGGGGGGATCTCATAGAGTCATCCCCCACTACCTGGTCCACCTGCTCCTCTTTCTCCTCTGTCAGCACCGCCTCCCTGGGGACCACCTTGGTCATAGTGTTTCCATTGACATGGTGGAACACCTACTACATTCTCGAGATTCTAAGCTTGTCGGGTTAGAAAATATCATTCCATGTGACCTCTCCCATCACAAGTGTAGCATCAGACCTCCCTAGACTTACCCGGAGCCCTACACGGCCCAGGTGCTGCCTGATCACATGCCTGATCCTGATCATAGATTATTATCTTACATCATGGCCCTGCCAACTAACATCTGCCAACCATCATAGATGTGTCCTCTCTAAAGTGACCACTATCAGTCCCAATTTATTGGCATCCCCCTGGTAGAAAACTCTCCTTCACAAGTTCCCACTCTAGATCCCTGGAATAGGTAGGTATGAACACGGTCACTATGCTCACATGGATTTCTTATTGAGGTCCCTTCTCAAACTTTTTATCTCAAAAGTAACCATCATGGATCATGTCCAGAGAGTAGTGTGTAAGGTATAAAAACATGGTTACATATGCGACCACTATAATCCATCCCAAGAAAATATCTAGATGTTTCTGAATCATGATTGAGTGTAAGAACGAGGGAAATTGATCCTTAAAAATAGTTGTTGGAACTCATCCCACAAGAGTGCTGACTCATTGTGCATATTGGTAACTAAACTCCACTAGAGACTATCCATCTTGAGAAAAATATTGGCCATCAAATACACCATATAATTTTTCAGTGTCCTCACAAGCCTAAAGAGGTGGAATACTAACTCCAACCATTCCTTCACTACCTAAGGGTCTAAATCACCACAAAACTTCAGTATCCTCTAGAACTAGAACTCATGGAGCGTACTCATCCTGCACTCACACTTGGTATATGCTTCCAACACTAAATACTAATCCACAGGTGGAGGTGCTACTACCTGTCCACCTGGAGTAAGGGGGATCACATGATGGATCCTGAACTGAGGCCTTGTCATTCACGGAATCTTCATCATGAACCGGAGCTAGTATCATGGCTGGCAGTCATTGTATAGTCATCCTGAAGATCATCAAGGAGTACCATGATCCAATGAGAATATATATGTCAACAAAAATGGGGATATGACTCAAGAAGGATTATCAAAGACTCAATACTATATGATGCATGTACCAATATTCCATAAAACAAATTTCTCAGTATTCTGAGTCGACGAGTGGGTAATCAGTGTCCTGGTGAATGGTTATGTCAGCCGCTGCACAATCACTAGACTCACTGGCCTAAGATCTTATCTCGAGACACATTGACATTTTTTCCCTAAACCCAATCAAGAACTTTTTAAGGAAACATCCGAACAACATCCTAAGGGACGAACCCCTCTAAAATCACTTTTTCACGACCCAACCCATGTCGGGGCTTGAGCTGCAACTACCGCAAGCTCACTTCCATAGGCTAGGGGTGGAAACAAGTTACCAAGGAATAATAAACTGAAAGTGGTCTTTTCCTAAGAACCTACACACACACACGCAGCCATCTCAATGAAAAAGTGCAGCGGGATTGGAAAACAAGGTACAACACTTCTATATATAAACCACAAACATGCATCAAACTCTAAACAGTACAAGTTCAAGTGTTGTGAATTAAACCTAAAATAAAAAAGGGGGGAAATACAAGCCCAAATAAAAAATTACCACAACCTAGTAGTAACTGAAAAAGTAAAACAACTAACAGAGCCTCATTCTTAGATCCCAAGCTATGACCACCATACATAGTCCAAGAACTTGTGTCCCTAAGCTCCTCTGAAGTCACAATGAACCTATCCATCTTCTTTATAAGGCACGATATGTGAGGTAAAATCCCATTTAGGGATGAGTATAAAAAATACTCAGTAGGATTCCTCGAAAAGTATAAGGGGGAGCAGTAAGAGATACAACTGAAGAAGAAAGTAGTATATAGAACAAGGTATGGTAAAGAGTGTATCTCAACCCAACAAGAGAGTGAATTAAGCTTATCCAAACATAAGGAACTAGAAATGTTGAGAACATGAACTTCTCATTGAGTCTTCTATACCAATAGTAGAAGAGTAGACTCATCCAACCATGAGAAGCTAGACATAGAAAGAACGTGGCATACCCCGAATGTCTTATCCTCTCATGGAAGGAGAGTAATAAAAACCCAAGGAGTGGGTAATAGAAATAGAAAATATGTATCTATATATATATTCTCAATGAATTAAACCCTAACAAACAAGTAAGGGGATCTCTATCTTATAGCTTGGCCCAAGAAAAGAGTTTCCAACAGTACCAGATGTAACCACCATCGATGCCTAGAATCCTTACGTCTCCACTAAACTACAAGTAAAAGGTGATCAAACACCAAAATTCAATACTATTCGCTTTGCATGGGTTTGTCCTGCCCATGCGGTTTTAGGTTGTATCATAAGTATGTGTCTCAATGGGGAAGGTTCCCCTCTTACTCGTGAGTCCTAAGTAACTTTAACGTACGTCTCATCAGAAATCCATAGCCATAAAGAGTAAACCCAAAGTAGAGGACCCACACCCTAGGGTGTTAGGGGGATTCCACTCAAATATTTGTTATAGAGGACCCACAACCTGAAGTGTCAGGGGGATTCCACTCTTGTTCATTAAGGACCCTCACCCTAGTGTGTCAGGGAGATTCCACTAAAATGTAGCTGATAGAGGACCCACTCCCATGCTGATGGAGGATTCCACTCTTTATTTCATTATAGAGAACCCATTCCCTAATGTGTTAGGGGGATTCTACTCTAGTTCATCAAGGACCCTTGACCTAGTATATCAGGGGAATACCACTTGGGAGTAGCTGATATCATTTCCTCGTCACTTTTATTTTCAAACACCACCTGAAGATATTTCATGCTCATAACATCTCACATCATAACTCATATGCCAAAAAATGAGATCTGCATCGTGTTCCACACAGAAAAACATGAAGGATAGTATATTTATTTTCCCAAAATGGATAACCAATGAAAAGGCACTTTTCACCATAGTATACCCGGATGGGTCTTCATGGGGACCACATCCCAACCCCAAACATTAAAAACTAAAATTTTCTTCAAAAGGTCTATCTCGAAGAGAGGGTCATGCTACCACAGACTTCATGTTAAACAGACATCCAGTTCAGAAGTTACGGGTGTTTGAAGGAAACAGAAGGGGGTTATGGGGCCGGTGGATCGACTCATGGTCGGTCAACTAACCATGGAGGTCAACCATTGTGGTCACTCCACCCCATGGTTTACTATTCATCCATAGTCGTGCCACAGCATGCTCTCATGGAGGTCCACCATCAGTCGACCCGGTTCACTGGGTATGACCCTCCGGGTTTAGACCTGGCTCGGCCCATCAAGGCTAGGCCCAGCCTGTTAGATTGGCTCGGCCCACAATGGTTGGTCCATCCCATAAGCTGATCACTGGCTGTGTCAATGCGGCTGATCGACAGTGTGTTATTCATGGTGGTGGTCGCCACTTGGTGTCACATCGCGCGACCCTGCCTGGCCAACCAGCCAAGCCACATGGCCCACCATGTCATGGAACCCCAAACTATAGTGCCACCACAACTCTGTGGCTCGTAGGCAGAGTAGTCCGCCACCGAAAGCCACTGTGAACCACCGGGATCCATCCAGTCACCCAGTTTTGAATTTTTCAGTGGATCAGGGACCCTTGTGAAGAGGGATTAACAATGCCGCCCTCCATCCAATGATTTACTGGTGGTTCGATGCACCCAAAAGTATATGGTGGATATCCATAAAGAACGGATGAAGAAAAAAAATTTAAACACATATCTATGGCTATGTTCGAGCAACCATCGATGATTTATCAACAAAATGACGAAATATAAACTCAATGAATGTATTTTCAATTTAAATTATGAATAAAAACTCAAAAATACAAGAAATACTTCCTCGAATCAGTCGTTCTTCATCGGAGACGCATCCACCACGCTCCCACTTTGATCTATCGATGTTTTGGTGGATATTTTTCCTTGATTTGATGAATAACAGTTGTGAGATGAGAGAGATAGAGATTAGTTAGAGATATATAATGGATTAGGTCTAACCCTAATCCCTAATCCGTAATTTTCTATTTATATGTTCTTTGCTCAGTGCGGAATCCAAAATTTCTACACCCCCTCATTTTATGTCACACATAGGGTAAAAACCCCTTTTAGGATTTAATCGTGGCCTCGGATTTCTGATCTAAGTTACCAATTTAGATTTATCCCATTTATGTCATGTGAATAGTGTAAAAATATACTTAATATTTTTATAAAAATTAATTATGGGCACACTGGGCCTTGGAATTTCATGTTATCTCAACACCCAACTCTTGAAATATATATATAAATATTTCAAAGTATTAAACTGAGAAAACCAAGACTCTAAAATCATTATATAGAATATACATATTATGCTTACCCTTATATATAAATAACTATTTTTCATGTTTATGGGGTGAGTTTAGTGAATGAGTTGGATAGTACTATATTGATTCATGGGATAGTTTCTGGAGTGTATACCAAGAACGTTTACTTAGTATTTTATTTATATACTTGTAATTTTCTAAAAAATTATGTATTTTGGTATATTTTTTTATTAGTTTTTTATATTATATTTTTGATTGGTGGGTTTATTGTTGTGTTCCTAGGATATATGAGAGAAATGCCTCTCATTTTCATGTCATATACCCTTTGTGATAGTCATAAACTCGGGACCCATTGGAGGCAAGCCTTAAGGATCACTCCCATCCTCATTGTAAGGACATATGGGGTTACCAATGGGGTTTTATTATGGAAAAGTGGAATCAATGATTTTTTAGATATTTAAGATATAGTTTTGAGTTAGGAACTGGTTTTGATTACATGGTTTGGTAGAGAAACAACATCTGTTGAACTTAGTCCATAACATTAGAAAGAGAAATTGGGTAGGAGATGGGATTTTATGGCTCATTAGGATCTGACACAATGACCTTAATCTTATGAAATTTACTAAGTGATGTGATTTTTTTTATGGGGTAATAAAATGGAAATGTTATATGAATTATACTTGTTTATGTTTTTGTTAGAATTTGGATGATCTTGGGAAAATAAATGAATATGATTAAATTAATATTAAAAAAAATACTTACTGCTAGGATTAGGATTTTGGTTCCTTGTTTGCAGAGATGTTGGATGGTCCACTTCCATGTATGGTTTAGGTTGGTAAGTATTAATTGTATTTATCGATTAACCATAGTAGGTTTAACCCAACTGAGTAGGATGTGTTTTGAAAGAATAAGATTTGTGATTCAATGTGTTAGGGACTAAAAAAGTATGAGTATGTCATCTCTAATTTGGAGATAGAGTATTGTTTAGAGTAGATTAAGATTTATTTTAACTTTATTCATGTTAAGAAGTAGTATCATATTTTGATGGTATTTAGTTATATGTGGGCATAAGCATAGATGTGGTGGATCTTGTATCTTAAGGAGTAGAAGGAGGTGTATTTTTCTTATTATTATTTATAGATGAATTTTTCAGTCAATTTTTTGTCATAGAATGTGATGGAGATGAATAGGTAGGATGTTTTATCTCTTTAGTATGGGTCTTGAGTGTGTGAGGGATAAAGATCATATTTAAGGACCTATTTCACTTATCCCCAGATATGTTTTCTAATGAGGAGTTGAGAGATTGTGATTTAGAGGATTCATTGTGCCTAGTTATTTCATATACAGTTTCCTTATTTACATTAACTATGTATTTAAAGGTAAAGAATAATGATGAGGTCATTTAGAGGATGAATTCTCAACTAATGTTTTCTCAAGATAGGATTCCTCAATGTTCCTTAAATATTATAGGTCATATTAGAGGATCTAATGTATCTATATCGTCATGGTTTTTATCATTAGGGTGTCAGACACAACAGTTTATTTCTTATTTCTATGGGACCAGTAGTTCTTTTACACCTATTGGTAGCTATGGGTTAGTGTTCTTTTCTTATGTGAGATATATTCATTGGTGATTTAAATTCTCAGGTATCATCAGTGATCAGCGTGGTGTGGATAATTAGTTTTTGTTCTATCCACTTAATGAGAGGTTCTAAACATGGAAAACATTATGATATGGAGATACCAATTCCAAAGGAGCCATATAACTCTTAAGGAACCATTTTTTATCTTCCAATTTGGTGACTTCGTGGATTTATTCTAGATTAATTCACTCTTTTATTTCAACTACCTTGGTCTAGGCATTGGGACTCGAGGTAGATAGACTTATAGTGCCCATGGTTTTAACTATGCCAGTTGGAGGTCAACCGAGTCTATTTGATGTGTGTTGGTTTTATGACATGATGATGAATCAATATTAGTAATATTTGTATTTATTTATAATTCAAATATAGTCATTTTATTTCATTATTGACATCAACTAGTTGTTCTTTATGTGTGCGGTTATTGATTACATCTAGAGGAGAGTTGTTTTATACGATGATGAGGGGTAGTGTGTGGTATTAATTGGAGAGAGAGATTATCAAATGGATCATAGGTGTTTACATAAATTTTCATATCTACTAGCAATTTTTACCTTGGATGAAATAGAGGGGAAGATGTTATAGTTCCCTATAGTATTGTAGGATTTTCCATATGGTGTCTAAAACATTACATACATAAGTATTATATCTTATTATTCAGATATTCAATATATAACATCATGATTCATGGCAAAATTGTTAAGGTATAATTTCATTGTAAACTTATATACATAAAAAAATTAAAATATAAAATATTTACATTATCTCCCACTAATTTGTTCATAAATATCATCCTTTTTAGTCACGGCATACTTTAAAACCTTTCTTTATATCATGGGGAAAAGGAATCATAATAACAGGTGAGCTCAGATTCTCAGTAAGGGTAAACATAATAGATATCAATTGATGATCATAAGTAATAATAAGATAATAATAAGGGTATGAGAAGATGACAATAACTTAATATAATCATACATAATCAGTCAATGGACATTAATCCTGAATCCTGACAAAAGTCTTTGTCATAAAAAAAGACATATGTCATAAGTGTGTGGAATCATTAATAATAAATCACGATCTATGAAAAGTTATTATAATCATTAGACATAATTGTTTGGCATATACATAAGCATATAAATTCATTTCATTAGTCAAGGATCACTTCCAAGACTATCATAGTGGATTGGTTTCACTCCCCATTTTATCATATCCTTAGTCAAGGTTCACTCCCAAGATTGTCCTAGTGGAAAAAAGTCTCCTACTGAATTGGGTTCACTCCCCATCTGAGTTCTTATTATCTCATGAGATGTCCATATTTACACAATGAATTGTAAAGATATAAAATTCTAGGCTCACCCATCACATAATTAAAACCATACATATTTTTGTAATAAAATCATAAAACATTCATCATATAATCATATCAAAATATGGGTTTCATAAACATTTCATCATTTCAACATAGAATAACCCATGGACATTAAAGGAGTTTCATAAACATCTCATCATCATAATTATGAACCATCCAGAGAAATTTTAAGGATAGTATCATTGGATTATATCCCTATTAAATCATAATTAACATCAAAGTATGTTATTATAGATGAAAATTTCCTTAAAATATCATTGTAATATTTCTTGAGGAAAATACTCTTTTTATTTTGAAATTACATATTTAAAATAAAACAATTACAAAATATTAATGAAAAAAATTCTTTGAAAAGATCCATGTAATATTTTAAAAAATATTTAAATCATTAATCAGTAATTATAGTGGTAAATTTCATTCATGGCATAATCAATAAAACAAGGATTTTGTTCACTCCTTAGGTAAAATTCACCTTGTTTATAAAAAGAAAAGATTGCAATTTCAAAAAAAAAGTAAAAAGTAAACATGGGTCAAATTGAATTTAAAAAATAATTGAATAATGTTCAAAATTATTTTTGAAAATATTTTAGAAAACCTGGATATAAAATAAAATGACTTTCTAATCAAAAGATGAGAAATAATCTTGGATTTTCTTAAAAACATTTTTTGATCCTTTTTGAGTACCAAGGAAAGAAAAATGGAAATAAAAATTTAAAATTTTGTAAATAATCATAGTATAAAAAATATTTTTATCAAATAAGTATCATAGAATTTCATCAATGGATATTCAAGCATAAACAATCCTGATTAAAATATAATTCAAACATAAATCCAGTACCTCAAGTCTCGTCTTGCTTCATTACCATTCGAATATCTTGTATAGTAAGTGTATATTTACTAATAAAATATTACATAACCATATTCATACAAATAATACCAAATATTATTTACTTATAATATATTATCACCCATTTATTAAAAAATGTTTATTAAAATCACTATTCTGGGTGATACTTTTTTTAAAATTACTATTCTGGGTGATAACTACTTCGTTTTTCATGTATGTTTCAGTTAGATTATTTAGGTAACTGCACCCTAGTTTTAGTTTCATCATATCAATAATATTAATCATGACATAAGTGTTATATTTATTTATTATATAAAATTTTATAATTTCTAAAATAAATAATTCATGAAAAATATAGTGCATCACTACTTAGAGATGATAGTCTATACGTACAGACAAGTGATGTTTCCAATTTTCAATGGTTGGAATGGAAGGAAAGTAAATAATAATTCCCCTTTATATAATCATTATTATATCATATATATCATATATATTTTTTAAATATATCCTAATTAATATCTATGTAAATTGAAAATGAGTAATGGATCACATCGCTTTATGGAGGTGGTAGTCCACACATACGCACGAGTGACGTTATCATTTTTTAACAGATGGAAAGGTAAGAAGATACATAAGATATTATAATTAAAAAATTATAATTATTTAATAAATATCATATATAAATAATTAATCCATAGTAATAACCAACCATCAATTATAATGATGGATAATGAATCATATCGCGATGTAGAGGTTGTAGTCCACACATAAGCACGAGTGATAATTTAATTTCCTATTTGTTTGAAAAGAGGGTGGATAATGTTGGTTCCATAATCCTAATAATAATTATGTATATTTAATATAACTAATTCATTTATTTATAATGGAAACCTTTTATTTAGAGGAGATAGAAGATGAAATAAATTAAAAGGATCTGGGTAGGAAGATTACCTCTTCTTCGGTAGACCACTTATAGATCCATTCTTAAGAAACTTTTGAATGGACTATTAAGAATACCATAACCTCTTATTCATGTATAAGTAATATTAAAAGATAATTAGGTATATTTTTGTTAAGATAATTAGATAAAAAATTTCTAAATAAGAGAGAGGAGGGGTGTCATTTTCTGATGAAGGGAAGGGGCACTCTTGTAATTTTTCAAAATTTTAAAATATTATAAACTCACGTTCATTTTAAAGTGGTTCCAAATTGAATTAATTTAGAATTAAAGATGATATATGATATAAATAAACTAATATAATCGTATTTAGACATGTTTTTAATTCATTTTAATCTTTATCTCTTTAGATTGAGCCCCCGTTAACCCTTTTTATCTATAACCACGGTAACACGTTTTTAAATCATTAATGATTATAAATTTAATTATAAGGTATAAATAGAAAAAATGGTTAAGGGATCAAATTTTAGACCATATATCATCCCATTTTACTATTTATATATTTTTTATGATTTTTAAATCATTTAATAAAATATTATATAACATAAAATATCATTAATATCATTTTTTGGGACTATTAATTTAATTTGACTTTAAAGTTAGGAAGAAAAAAATATATTTAGAATATAGAACCTTAAACCATAACATATACATTATATTTACCCATTAAAATTTTGTACCACCATAATTAATCAAAAAATTATTTATTTTAAGGCTACTAGAATTATTTTTTAAATTTTTCTACAGCTTGCAAAAGCATTGCGTCGGTGCTGAGTAAGAATTTAAGGTAATTATATCATGATTAAAAAATAAAAATAAATTAGTATAAAAAAATAAATTTATTAAAATTAAAAATAATCATTTATAACCAATCACAACAGATTTTTATTCCAATGATGATTTATTAGTCTTTTAAAAATATAAGAGAGTTACATTTTATATTTTTCTTTACATAAAATGATATATAAGTCATTATATAATAAATATGTAACAAAATTTCCATAAATTAGAATATTGGTTTATTATTGTCTATAAAAACTCATTAAATATATTTAAGGAAATTTTTAGGGTTATTTTAAAATCATATATCAATGTTTCAACCATGTTTTACCCGTTTAACCTTGCCTATGTCGCAAATATTGACCATGGTTAATTTTCATAATGATCAAAATTAAAGAGGTCATATTTACTGAATTTTAACTTCGTGATTATAAATATGGTTTATATATTTTAATATTCAATTTTTATAAGTTTTAGAATTAATTTTAGTATAAATGTTTAAAACATAATTAAAAAACAATTTTTAGAAAAATGTGTTTTTAAGCCTAAAAATTAACTTATATTGTAATCATGAATAATTATAATTAAAATGGAATTAATTAGATTTTTATAAATCAAGTGGATCACATATAACTTTAAAACCAAATACAAAATATAATGGTTCTTTTCAATTACATTATTTAAAGAAAAAAATAATAGTATTTGAAAAATCAGTTTCTTCACTATTTACTTAAAAATCAATCATTTGAGAAAAGTACCAAAATTTTACCCTAAGTTTATTTTGATATTATGATTTCATAAATTTTTATCATTTTATAAAATAAAATTTCTAAAATTTACATAAAATTATTATAATATTTACCCACAAAATATATAAAAACAATTTTTCTAAAGAAAATGTATTTTTGATGCATAAAATTACTTTATAAAAACGGAATAATTATTTCCTAAGAATTAATAAATATATTTTTATTTATTATCAAAATTATACATATATATCATAATTAGTTTACTGATATTCATACCCACCAATTCAATGGCTAGGTTATAATAGTTACATTTAAATAATAATATTTCTATAGTATATCAAAATTTGATTAAACCTCGGTATTGCATGTTAAGCAAGATATCAAGATTATTATTCTATTAAGATAAGTTTTAGGGGTGTTACATTCATCCCCCACTAAATAAATTTCATTCTCATAATTTTATCTCGATCATCACTAGTTTAATATTAGAAATACCATTGTTGAAAATCCAAATCATACAAAGGGATAATAATACTTCATTTTAATAAGGTAAGTGGGAAACATAACGGTTACCTAAAATAACACATAATCAGGTTCCCAAATAAGGATAAAATTGGAAATAAGTTAAAATATATATAAGGAGGTGAAAAATAAAAACCAAGGACTAATATAGAGTGCTAGAGAACATGGTCATGAAGTTAATAACCACCAAACCATAAATCCGTGTGGATTTAAAAGACCATTAATTCATCAGAAATGAAGGTAAAAGAATAAAAAAAATATTTCATGATCCTTTTACTAAATTTTAGGGATTATTTTACTATCAATATATTGAGCATTAAAAAATATACTTATATGATATATTTCCTTTTCATAAACTTAATTTCCTCTTTTTTTTATGGTTCAATCAATTTCCACTTCATCTATTACTCTAAGAAATGAATATTCAAGATGAATTTTTCATGCCTAAAGTACTAAAATTAACATTTAATGGATCATAAGATCTATAAAATAATGAAAATCTATTCCTTATGTCTCAAAATATTTTCAGAAACCAAAATGGCCTGCACAAATTACCAAATATAAATAAATATAATACATTAATCTCTAAAACCACAAAAATAACACCCAAAGTTCAAATAAGCCTTTCCGTAAATATAAAAACTTAATAATCCTCTAAAATATATATGACCAAATTCAAAACCCAAAAAGTCGAAATATTTTATTACATATTTTTTTCCAAGATCAACTTTAACAATTATCCCCAGATAACATGAAGTAGATCATAATATCACATACCAAAAATGTGAATACCTTGGTCATATTTCTTCTAAAAAATAATAATAACATAAAACACCATAAAGTCTCAATGAAAAAATATATTCTTCCAAAAATTAACTATATAATTATTCCTCAAATAAAATCATATGCTATTGAATGTGTTTTATAAATATAAAAAAGAAATAAACATCATTATAATTAACTTTTGCATTAAATCACTAATCATTTTCAAGGACACTAATACTATAAAATATGCTTTATCAATATTAATAAACACTTTATCCCACCTAAATATTATTATCTAAACATGAGTAACATACTACGGGTTATCTAACACTTGATCATGTGTTTTCTAAAAAAGGAATCACATTACCACTAAATCACTTTTCTTGGTTATCAGTTTCATTCAACATATTATTTCAAATCCTTAAAGACAAATTACTACAAAAAAACCTAATATTTTTAATTATTCTTATAACCAAAATATAATTAAAAAACTCTTATATAGTATAATAATTGAATCCCAATTCATAAAAACATCAATCATTTCACTTCGACAATTTGTATAATATAGGACCTTCATTAGTCCAGTAGTTAACCCTTGGATTTGGTCATTTACTCAAATAATGACCATATTCCCCAAACATAATACAATGAAATATAAATGGTACTTTGGAATGTAATTTATTTATATCTATCAAACCCTTAATTTTCATCATCAACTACCTGTTTTATGCCATTATTTTACACACATAAAACATCTTTTTCTTCCTTTGATATATTTAACTATGTGATTCTTACCACATACAGGACATGTAGGAAGATGATTCTTCTTTACTTCATGGTTTTAATCAAATTAAATCCCATGGAACACCATTTTTCATCTATTATTTATGTCAGGAACTCACCAATGTTGAGGTTTTAAATCATATAGTGTTTTAGTTGATTTGGAATAATCACAATCTTTTTCTTTATAGCACCTGTTTCATTTGGTTTATCATGAATAAAATTATTTCTTTGTCCATCATATTTAGAATTAACAAGGTTTTTTCAGGTTCCATCCATTGAATAAATGCAAATATCATAGTGTGAGTAACAATAATCAAAATAAGAAACCATATAATCATGTAAAATCATTCATAGGATACCTAAATCATGAAAATTATTTTCAATTTATGATACCATATATTTAAACTAGGCCATCCATGGTCATCATATATTCAAATATACCATAATGCTTTATAAATAAAATGTAAATTATGTTGTGCCCCAACTTGATTAGTCTCCTGAACAATGATTCCAGGATGAGTTACACTAGCCTTGGGCATTCCTCCCCATACACCAAAGGTGGGTGACTAGTAATGAGGGTGAAAGAGGTGATAGTGGGATAATATACCCTCTGGTGATAATAAAATAATGGTCTAATAAGTATAATGAATTGGAAAGAAATACCAATAGACTCAAACCAATAACCTGCCTATGGCGGAAGCAGCAGTAAAAATAGACAATAGAGGAAGAATAAATAAAAAACAATAGTAGAATAATATAAACAATCTAAACATTACATTTGTATATACTAATAATAACATGCATCCAATACAGGTCATACAATACAATAATAGAAAAAGTGGGTTTTCCCTAGCCAACCATCAGTATATACATATAAGTAGCATGATGATATAGAAAAGAAACAAAATGAAACTTCAGATGAGGCATGAAGCTCAAGGTATCTTGCCTTTTATCCATGCCGACTCAACCACTATGATCCAACTCCATAGCCTAAACCATTACCTGAATTCAAAATCTTGAAATCTATATTCATCTCAAAGGGCCCATGTAGGGTTTCAGAATGAGTCACGGTTAGACAGCACCAATGTGTTCCTACATTCCATTTGTGATTAAGCAGGTGTGTACAGAAGTAAATAAAAGAAAAGGAAACACATTCATTTAAATAAAAATAGACTTCCTTGGTGCTCAACAGTCACTAATAATTTATCACTTACTTTGAAAAATACTTTAAATATGAATATGAGAGGATCCTTATCCCATGGACCAAGGCATCCCCTTATTTCAAATAGCCCCAGGTTAACCCTTAGGTTCTACCTCTAAATGTCACTTGGAACCATATTCCATCAACCATGTAACCATAACCTCATATCCACATCATGTAACCAACAGCCTGAAGGTATGCTTAAATGAAGAATCTGGTCCCTCAAACCCTTTCTCAAAAGCATCTTTCAGCTTAAAGTCCAACATCCAGAGGCAAAATGGTATTTGTACTCAAAGTAAAATCACCATTGGATCAATAGACTATGTCCCAAGGAATGGTGACGTCCATCCTCTCAAAATTATCCTAGACCAATGGCCTCAAGCAAGGAGATATCATTCCCCTAACTGATATACTCAACACTATCATTTGATGGATCCTCACCACCCCCATGGATTTCTATGGTAATCACCCCCATTAATTTACTTAATACCCAACTATCATGGGCCTATATCCACATGAGTGTTCAATACCACCTCATCATCTGAGTCAAACTTGGTTCACACAACTCTAAATGGTGAATTGTCCAACACGGGTGAGTGGCAATCACCAATTTAGAACCGAAGCCACATCAATTTTGGTACCGCATACCCCTGAAACCATTTCACTCAAAATCGAAGGCCATGAAATCACATATATTCCATTCCATTACCTCGACCTAATAACCTCACCACCTCAGTCGACAACTGAGTCACCCAACCAATGGTCAACACCACCCAAATACCTCAGGCCAAGCTCGCCATGACGATCACATCGCCTCAAATAGATAGCCAATGCTATCTTAATCATCAGGACATTCTTATCATGTTCCATTGTAACCTAGTAATGCATCACAAATAATTAAAATATATATAATAATTCAATATGATTTAATTGACTAACTCAATTCAAATATAAAATTCATTTTAAAACAAACAATTCAATTTAATATAAAAGATGCATCACCAACCTAACTACCAGAGGTCCAAATTATAGGTTCCGGGTGCAGCGGAAGCACGTTGGTGGGGTTTTTACCCAACTTTAATTTTAACATTAACAACGTTCAATCAGAGATCCGTCATGATTTAAAATGCTGTATCTTCGGAATATAATGAATAACGGAAAAGAAAATAAGTGTCCTAGAACTATTGAGATAGGATCATCATATGTTGGTTATAATTAATTTAATTAATTCATAAGAATTACCTAGAAGGAATTCTTTCTTCTTTGGAGTCTCTGGTCATGATCATGTGATCCGTCGTTGCGTCATAGAATCCATGTACATGATTCCTCTTGTGGTGATCCACACGTGCTCCACGTATCTATGGATGTCGCAGAAGGGATCTCCGAGTGCTAGCGCGGAAGAACCTTCGCTTGCGATTTCTGCCTTCTACTGCCTTGATCTGGTGGAGGATCTCGCTCTTGTAACATAAAAGCGTTCTTGGTATAAAGGGAATTCTCTCTTTGCTTGAGAGTATTTCCAAATCCGTTGTGCACAACAATGGCTCTGATACCATGAGAATAATTTAATTGGTATTATAATACTTAGAATAATAAAATTAATTAATTGCCCAAAATCATTTAATCATTTCATTTAATTCTTAGTAATACCCCAAGTCTTAATAATGACAGTTGACCATCATTATTACTTGGCATGCGCCCAACATATTACATTTAATATCATTTAATTAAATAAACAATATTTTCTCACGAATCTAGAAAAACAAACTACATGACGTGTATATAAATATACACGGCATGTACTTTTATTTTTCATTTTCTTTATTTCCTCCACCATATTTATTAGACCTTGAGTAATGACTATTTATTTCTTAAATAAATATAACTACATTACTTGCTAATAAATATATATTGTTTCACCCACAATATATTCTCTCAAATAACTAGTGTCGAATCTAATGCGATCAGGCATCCTTAAATAATTATTAAACCACAGTAGAGAATAATATTTATTTAACTTGTTAAATTAATATTTAACTGAGATACATGGACACACTTATTTTGTGACCCTCTAGGCCTCTTTCATAGTGGAATTAGGTGGAGCCTGCCTAAATTCCAAGGTTTGTGTCTAGAAACATGCCAAGGCACCCATAGAGAAAGAAGATAACGCAGTAATGACATGTCACCTCCTATGAACGCTTACCGTGTAATATAATCCCTTTGTCTCGATATATCCAATCAAGCGGGTTGCATGCTAGTTCCATCAACCCATGTGCCTAATTATTCTTTATTTGACATCCCGAAATTGAACTCACCCATACCTTACCATAGCCATGGATTTATTTAGGCTATATCAATTTCATCAAAGGGCCTGATATATATACATCCATTATGGAACAAAAGGGACAAATCCTTTCTCGCATTATCTATTAATACAGTATTACTCGTGACGCACCCAACGTATCCTACCTCGCTGTGAACAGTGTGTCATCACAGTTTTCATCAATACATCTAAGTGCGCAAGTTATAATACTCATTAATAATAATCTTAATGTCTAAGGACCAATACACACGTCCACAGATAGGAACATCTAATGACACTATGAAATGTGGATTTCCTACTGGCGGGTCTCCTTCTCTTAATATCCTCTTGGATATTACCAAGGGCGCACACCATGAGAAGTGGCCTCAATGTTTTATGAGTCCTCACCCATAATGACCTGTATTATTTGTGTCTCTCAAAGAATATCATTCGTCCGTAGAACATATATTCAAGAACAGTGTTATGGCACTTCCAGGTTCTCATCATAGCAGAGATCCGCTATGGCCCATTAATGCAACAGCTGTCCTTAGGATATTATCACATGCATTGTCACGTAGAATAAAAATCAATATATGATAAGTCTTTTATTAATGAATAAAGTACAAAGTAGTTGGTTCTAGACCACCAACTCCAACAGACTCCCACTTGGACTAGAGCCAACTGCTAACAACCTTTGACTCGCTAGCTCTCACATGATATTCATGCTTCTGCTGAGATAGTCCCTTAGTCATGGGGTCTGCCACATTCTCTTCCTTGGATACTCTGCTCACTACAACTTCACCCCATTGATATAAATCCCTTAATAGGTGATACTTCTGGATTATGTGCTTTTTCTGTTGATGTGACCTCAGTTCTTTTGAAAGAGCCAATACTACAGTATTATCAAAATACAATGTAATGGGATCTTTACTATTAGGCACCACATCAAGCTCGAGGACAAAGTTCCGAATCCGGACTGCTTCCTTGGCTATATCAGAAGCCGCTATATACTCGGACTCCACTGTATAATCGTCAAAAACCGGCTTCTTTGAACACTTCCAGCTCATAGCTCCTCCATTGAGATAGAAAGAATATCCATATTGCGACTTCAGACCATTCTAATTTTTTTGAAATCCAGCATCAGCATACCCTCTGATGACAAGCTCCTCATCTCCTCCATACACCAGGAACATATCCTTAGTTCTTATCAGATACTTAAGGATAGTCTTTATAGTAGTCCAATGTTGTTCTCCTGGATCTGCTTCATATCTGCCTACCATGCTCAATGCATAGGCAACATCAAGTCTGGTACATAACATCACATACATGATGGATCCTATAGCTGAGGCATATGGGATCTTACTCATCCTATATTTCTCTTGATGTGTATGAGGACACATTTTCTTAGAAAGATGTAAGCCATGTGACACTGGAACGAATCCTCTCTTGGATCGTTCCATACTATATATCTTTAGTATCTGGTCTATGTATGTACCCTGACATAGTCCAAGCAGCCTCTTGGATCTATCACGAATGATCTTGATCCCAAGAATGTAGGCTGCTTCACCTAAATCTTTCATGGAGAAGAATTTGTTCAACTAGTCCTTAACTGACTATAAGGATGGTACGTCATTTCCAATAAGCAATATGTCATCAACATATACTACTTGGATAACGACCGCATTCCCATTAAACTGCTTATAAACACATGGCTCACATTAATTCTTAATGAAATCAAATTCCTTTATGGCTTCATCAAATTGAATGTTCCATGACCTAAATGCTTTCTTCAATCCATAAATGGATTTCTGCAACTTGAAAACCCGTTTGGCTTCACTTGGTGTCACAAACCCTTCTGGTTGTGTTATATAGACATCTTCCTGAAGGTTCCCATTAAGGAATGTTGTTTTGACATCCATCTGCCAAATCTCATAGTCACGGTAAGCTGTTATGGCAAGTATGATTTTTATGGATTTAAACATGGAAACCGGCGAGAAGGTTTCATCATAGTCAATTCCTTGACGCTGTTTAAATCCTTTATCCACTATCCTTGCCTTATTGGTGCACAATTGACCTTCCATGTCCAGATTTCTCTTGAATACCCATTTTTATCCAACAGGATTTACATCAACTGGATCATCGACCAGAACCGAAACTTGGTTCTGATACATGGAATCCATCTCAGAATTCATAGCTTCTAGCCATCTTGCAGCTTCTGAACTTTCTACTGCTTCCTTGTAGGAGAGAGGTTCATCATTGTCCAACAATAATGATTCACCATCCTTGGTGACTAGGAAACCAAATCTCTCTAGTTCCCTTACCTCTCTTGAGCTCATATGCAGTACTTGTGTTTCTAGAACCTCTTCCACGGGGTCCTATGGAACTTGTTTCTTTACAAAATCTTGTGTATCTTGAGCATCAACTTCGTCGAATTCAATCTTGATCCCATTATCCTTCTTGAGGATGTACTCCCTCTTAAGAAAGACAGCTTGTCTAGCGACAGTCACATTCTTGTCTTGTGGGTTATATAGGTAATATCCTTTCATTTCCTTGGGAAATCCTATAAAGATACACTTTGTTCCCCGGGGGGCTAGTTTGTTTCCGGATAAGGCCTTATCAAACGCCTCGCATCACCATACACGTGTGTGCGACAAAGTGGGTTTCCTTCCTTTCCATAACTCAGATGGAATTCTATTTTCCACCTTAGCTGGTACTCAGCTTAATGTGTATGCTGCGGTTTGTAATGCGTATCCCCAAAAGGATAATAGAAGGTCCGCATGACTCATCATCGACCTCACCATGTCCAACAAGGTGCGGTTCCTCCTTTCACTAGCACCATTCCACAGTGGTGCATAAGGAGGAGTGAGCTGAGATAGAATCCCAGACTCCCGTAGAAGATCAATGAACTCTTGGTTAAGATATTCTTCACCTCAATCCGATCGAAGCTTCTTTATCTTCTTACCAAGCTGATTCTCTACTTCATTCTTGAATTACTTAAAATTCTCAAAGGCTTTTTACTTATACCTCATTAAGTAGACAAATCTGTATCTACTCATGTCATCAGTAAAAGTAATGAATTAAGAATATCCACCTCTAGCTTCTACTGGAAATGGTCCACATACATCCGTGTGTACCAATCCTAGAAGCTATGTGGCCCTTTCAACCTCTCCACCAATAGTTGGCTTGGTCATTTTACCTTGTAAACAAGAGTGACATCTATCAAGTGGTTTTAGCTCAGTTTAGTCTAAATAGCCATCATGGAAGAGCTTTGTCAAGCGCTTCCTTTTCACATGACCAAGGCGGTGATGCCACAACTAGGTGATGTATGAGTCATGTGAGTCTATTTCGTTATCTATTTCCAACACATGATTTTCAGAAATTCAATACATACAAACCATTATTCAAATGTTCCATACCATAACATACGTTGTTCTTATAAAAGAGACAACCCTTATTTCAAAACTCGAAAACAAATCCATCCATATCCAAACAAGATGAAGAAATTATGTTCTTGGTAACACTAGTAACAAAATAATAGTTTTGTAAAACCAAAATCATGCCAGTTGGCAATGAGAGGTGGTAGTCACCAATAGCCAACACAGCCAGCCTTGCGCCATTGGCAACTCGAAGATCCACCTCTCCTCTGGTGATCTATCAAAATCTACCTGGTTCCTGTATTTGAATACATATGTGAGCCCCACAAGCTATATCTAATACCCAATGTGTAGAAATAGAAAGATTGCACTTGATAACCAACACACCTTTAGCGTCCCCATGTTTCTAGGTGCAGTTCCTCTTCTAGTGGACCTTCTTGACACATGCAAAACACACCGGCTCCCATTCCTTGTCCGGCCTTTGGATCTTCCCCTTCTTGGAGGGATGGTTCTCGGGGGATTCAGACTGTTTATTAGTCTTTGGCCCCTTTCCCTTGTCCTTCCTTTTCTTGTTCACCATAAGGATCACGGGTTTTTCATGCCCCATGTCCTTATATACCTGGAGAATCAAGGTCAGAAGCTCCGATAGACTCTTCTCATTGCTGCTCATATTATAGTTGACAAGTAATCTTGAGAAGGTCTTGGGTAGTGATGATAGGATGAGATCTGTTTGGAACTCATCCTGGAATTTAATCCCTAAGATGTTCAGGCGTTCAATGTAGCCAATAAGCTTGACTACATGAGGCCTAGCTGGCGCACACTCTCCAAGCTTAGTTTTAAACAAAGCATTGGAGATCTCATACCTATCCTGTCTCGCCTTCTCTTGGTATAGATCCTTAAGGTGAGACATCATACTATACACATCCATGTTTTCCTGTTGCTTCAAGAGCTCATTGGACATGGCTGATAGCATGAAACACTGGACATATGTGGCATCATCCATTTGTTTCATGTAGACAGATAATTCCTCATCACTAGCCTCTTTTCCAGGCGCAACTGGAATAGGATCTTCCAGCACATACAATTTCCTTTCGTGGTGAAGGACGACGCGTAAACGCCTCTTCCATTCTTGTAAATTTGTGCCGGTGAGAAGGTTTTACTTCTCGAGTATGGTGCGCAATGATATGTTTGAAGCCATTTTCTTGTAGTTTTTACAAATTAAGATGAGCCAAGGTTTAGTAATTTATTACAAAAATTGAGACAAATAAATAAATTAATACTTATTAGTCTCCCACTATTTTATCGAAATCCAATAGCCCTCACCATTGACTTTGGAATATTCTGTTTCCTGAATATTCTATTGGAAAGGATCCATATTTCCCTTCACATTACCCCAACTAGGGTTGGTCAAGCAACTTGAAGGGATTTAGGTAGGCATTCCAAATGCCAACTGCATTAACTCGCAGCTCCTTGATCCGCTGAGTGGACTCTCCAATCCTAAAATCCTTTTATTTTGGATTTCCACAACCTTTGCCTCTTGGTCACACCAAGTAATGCTGTGACAGTCAACCCATGATGTGAACCAAGTCAATTCAACCCAAAACCTTGAATTAGAATTCCCTGATAATTGAAAGCACCCCAACCAAGGTTGGTCATGCACTTTGAACTATGGTTTGATTCTAACCAAGTTTACTGAAGGCTATACCAACTTAATATTTCTTTTGAGGGATTTTATCCTTATACGTAAATTTCCATTTTATTATATTTGATTACATGATTGTTAATATTAAGTGGGATATACTTAATTGATTAACCATGTCTAAGATAATATTAAATTATAAGCCGGTTTTATTTTAGTTCCATCCTGCATGCTAGTTTAATTCATTAATTGTGTGATCGTGACAACACACCCACAATAAATAAACCATGCAACTGAAAGGAATAAAATAAATGGTATGATCATGAGCTTTCCTATTGGTTATTTTATCTAGTGGTTGATAAATGAACCCAATACCTAGGGGAGAAACACTTGGAACCTTTCAGGTTCATGTTTATAGCTTTCCACCTGTCTACCTATGTATCTCCTTGGATTGGTTTCACCTTGGCTCCTGACATGAGCTACCTCCATTAGCTTGGGAGCTCCATCCATTACATATGCATTTATCTCACACGTAGATGTGGGGTAAAAATGGATTTTTACAAAAAAGAATCCTTGGGAAAGCAGACCCTACATATTAATGAGGAGATGGCTCATAGGCCAAAAAATTTAAATAAATAAATTAAAAGAAACCATTCACATAAAAAGGTCTCAGTCTGGCTCATAATCATCCATACATGCAACGATATTTACGCATAAATAAAACAAGAATTCAATTCTTTAATTGTTCTTGTTTAATATAAATCATGCTCGAATTAATTAATTATCTTTAATTAATCAATCCTTTTATCTTAAAACCATTTTCTGAATTTCATTGAGATTCTTATCCATCATAATTTTAAACAAATAAATTCATTTAAAATTATCCTTGTACGTAACTTGTATCTTGGAGGAAACCTGTTTAATTCCAGTTCATTACGCAGATGTTAAATTAATCATATATATATAAAACACCTATCACGTGTTGTGCCTAATCTTTACCCCTACACCATGGTACACGTCTCAAGGGTTTGTATAATATAATAATAAATTTTAATAAATATGCATAATTTGGGTGAGTACATGGCATGTAGTTCCGACTACACAGCGTGTACTTTTCTTCATCGTCCATTCGAAGTACACGCCTAGGGACAGGGCGTGTTAATGTACTTCAGAAATTTTGGTAATACACGGCGTGTTTTGTGGGACACACGCCGTGTAGTTTCCGTGTTACACGGTTTCCAGCTGGGCAAGCCGTGTATGGGGTACACGGCCCAAACCTAACCCGAAGGGACTACACGCCCTGTTCATTGGACGACACGGCGTGTGATCTGAAAACTGTGTGCCACATGTTTATGGTCAACACACGGTGTCTTAAATTCTTAGAAAGAATCCAATACATGGCCTGATTTGGCGGATCAGTCAATGCATTGAACCTATACTACATGGTGTGTACTTCCGAATACACGCCATGTATTCTGGTGTTCTATGTCCAGAGACGTTTGGCTCCTCTGGATGAGTTCCTCTATTTTATTTTTATCAAAAATTAAAAGAAAAAATTCGTTTCTTTGAGGTTAACGAGAAACGAGGGAGGAGGAACAGATCTAGAGATTCATATTTCCATAACGATTAAACATGAATTGAAATAACAAAATTATTAAATGCGTAAATCACCAATGAAAAACTAAATATTTATAATCAATGATATTTCCTCTCTGATACCACTTGTAGGTTCCGAGCGTAGCGGAAGCGCTTTGGTGGGGTATTTAGGCAACATTAATTTTAACATTAAAAACGTTAAATCCGAGATCTGTCATGATTTAAAATGTCAGACCTTCAGAATAGAATGAAGAGTGCAAAATAAAAGAAGAGTCCCGGGACCGTTGAGATAGTATCATTATATGTTGGTTATAATTAATTTAATTAATTCATAAGAATTACCTCGATGGAATTCTTTCTTCGTTGGAGTCTTTGGTCATGATCCTGTGATCCGTCATTGCATCATAGAATCCAAGTACAGGATTCCTCTAGCGGTGATCCACATGTGCCTCACGTATCTCTGGATGTCGCCGAAGGGATCTCCGGGTGCTAGCGCGGAAGAACCTTCACTTGCGATGTCCACCTTCTACCGCCTTGATCCGGTGGAGGATCTCACTCTTGTAACTTGAAAGTGTTCTTGGTGGAAAGGGAATTCTCTCTTGCCTTGAGAGTATTTCCAAATCCGTTGTGCACAACAATGGATCTGATACCATGAGAATAACGTAATTTGGATTATAATACTTAGAATAATAAAATTAATTAATTGCCTGAAAGAATTTAATCATTTCATTTAATTCTTAGTAATACCCTGTGTCATAATAATGACAGTTGACCATCATTATTACTTGACATGCTCCCAACGTATTACATTTAATATCATTTAATTAAATAAACAATATTTTCTCACGAATCTCGAAAAATAAACTACACGGCGTGTATATACATATACACGGTGTGTACTTTTATTTTTCATTTTATTTATTTCCTCAACCATATTTATTAGACCTTGAGTAATGACTATTTATTTCTTAAATAAATGTAATAGCATTACTTGCTAATAAATATATCTTATTTCGCCCACAATATATTCTCTCGAATAACTACCGTCAAAACAAATGAAATCAGGCATCCTTATATAATTATTAAACCACAATCAGGAATAATATTTAGTTAACTTGTTTAATTAATATTTAACTGACATACATTGACAAACTTAGTGTGTGACCCTCTAGGCTTCTTTCTCAGTGGCATTATGCGGAGCCTACCTAAAGTCCATGGTTAGCGTCTAGAAACATGCCAAGGCACCCATAGAGAAAGAAGTTAACGCCGCAATGATGTTTCACCTCCTACGAAGTCTTACCGTGTAATATAATCCCTTTGTCTCGATATTTCCAATCAAGTGTCTAGTATGTTAGTGCCATCAATCCATGTGCTCGATTGTTCTTTCTTTGACTTCCCGAAATTGAACTCACTCATACCTTACCATGGCCATGGATTTATTTAGGCTATATGAATTTCATCAAAGGGCCTAAGATATCTACTTCTGTTATGGATCAAAAGGGACAAATCCTTTCTCACATTATCTATTAAGGCAGTATTACTCGTGATGCACCCAACCTATCCTACCTCGCTACGAACAGTGTGTCATCACGGTTTTCGTCAATACATCTAAATGTGTGAGTTGTAATACCCATTAATAATAATTTTAAATTCTAAGGACCAATACACACGTCCGCAGATAGGAACATCCAATGACACTATGAAATTTGGATTTCCTACTGGCGGGTCTCATTCTCATAATATCCTCCTGGATATTACCAAGGGCGCACACCATGAGAAGGTGCCTCAATGTTTTATGAGTCCTCACCCCTAATGACCTGTATTATTTGTGTCCCTCAAATAATATCATCTGGCCATATAACATATATTCAAGAATAGTGTTATGGCCCTTCTGGGTTCTCATTATAGTAGGGATCTGCTATGACCCATTAATGCAACAGCTGTCTTTAAGACAGTATCGCATGCATTGTCATGCAAAAGAACAATCATGATGTCATAAGGCTTTTATTAATGTATAAAGTACAAAGTAGTTGGTTCTAGACCACCAACTCCAACACAAATCCCCTCACATAGTTCAAACATTTTTAGTCTCATTCAATCATTCCCATAGTCACCCTATAAGGTTCAATTTAGTTAATTAAAAACAACCATTTAAATTACATGGTCTCGATCAGTCAATAAAATGGTGCGCTAAAAGATACACCCCCTAAACACTCATGAAATCATGAATAAAATTATTCACTACCTACCTCATAGTCTTAGATATAGGAACGTCCGTTCTTAGACTCTAACTCTGACTGATTTAGTATAAATTTATATTTTAGATGAATTCCTAAAAAAAGGAAAAATGAATCATGTAGACTTAGTGGTCTATGATGTGAAATAAAAGGTAAAAAGAATCTATATTATGGATAACCTTACAGATACGGATCCAACATTGCAAATGAATTAAACAATAGAGGATAGATGAAGGAGAGGGATCAAAATCAAGCAATGGAGAATGTGTTAGGAGAACCCCTGTGTGCAGCTCAAATAGGATGAGGAGAAGGAAATTATGTTAAATAAGAGAGAGGTAATTTGGTCATTTAACTTATTTAATGAGTCACATGGTTATCTCACATGGTTTTCCAAACTATGTGGCTCTTGGTGCTTAGGAGTAAATCCCTACACGTTTATCCCACATGGTTAGTACTAATCGTGCACAGACTATGCATGATACAGTGCGAGGGTACTGCCCAAATGACACTAATTATGCCCCTTGTGAACAGTTTTCCCTAACAGTGCACAAGCCGTATGGATCCATTTTCTAAAAACTATAGATGTTCATGCATGGTCATGCACCTCCTCTTGAATGGTTTACCAAACTGTGATCGGTGAAAAAATAAGGCGCACAATTAGCACTAGGTGGTCGTATGGTTAGATCTAACTGTGCACCTTAGCCTACACTTCTCCAAACCTAGGACCTCGGGCCTCCGATGAACCCAAAACCTTTCTGAACACCCAAAGAATTTTCCAAAACTATAAAACAATCTAAAAACAATATTTTAAATGAAAATAAAACTTATAATTATGTTTTAATAAATGAGAAAAGAGTTTTTATACCCACTAAACTGAAAAATTCAAAATTGGTGAGTAATTTGACCTACTCAAAAAACCTACGACATTACAATCTCTCCGCCTTAACACAGAACATCCATAATTTATAAAACATAAATAATAGATGTTACCAAAAATACCCATCTCATTAAAACCAACCTGGACTACCCTAGTCAAAAGGGGATAGGTCAACTACCTCAAGGGGGATCCCCACCTTAGGATTTACCTACCCCGATCGCATCCCAACCCAAAACTCAAATAAAACTAATGGTCTATTGACCATATTAGGACTCAAGGTCCTCCTATGATTCATCATCACTATTATACCACATCAGGTGATCTTTTTTCATACTCGACACCCATCATAATCATGTACCGCATTGATGCCCACCTCATTCACATGTTGCACATGGCACCTATGAGGTCTTGCATCTCAAAAGATGCCTAGAATTCTTGGTTCCTCACACCTTAGTCAATTACTACATCGCAATGATTCCCAGATTACAATGCACCTCAAGTAACCCTCATATCTTCGATGCCTTGATGCCAACACACCTCAATAATCATGTATCCAATGATGCTCATATATAAGTCTTGGAACCGTTCACTTTATATATATATAACACATTTTAAATGAATCCAACCTACTAAAAATTGTATGATCAGTCCATAAACACATATCGTTCACCTTGTGTACCCAAAATGGAAATTCTTATAAAGGAAATTCCAAAATAATACAAAACAGGTGCCCAGGTCCTGCCCATGGTGTACCTCTAACCATCATCGGCTCACCAGCGTTCTCTAACCCTATCAGCTCCATGGCATGCACCTGGCCTAAAACATGACTACCTAAAGCCTGAACTCCCTATGGTGTGGCACCAACCATTATCCAGTATCCCCTATACTGGGTCCCACTATCTCTATGATGACCTCACCATGCAGCTAATACTTGACTACCATCACTTTTTAAAACTCCTAGTCTAATCTCAGAAACCTGAGTCTACCCTAGTCTATATTTTTTAGTTGTCCGAGAAGTATTCCTACAGAACCTCTCAAAATTACCGACCTATCTAAATACCTAAAACTATTTTGGAGGATGCTCACACTATGTTTTTATGTGTCCTAGCAACTCACACAGAGAGCACACCATTCACGACCCACTCTGAGGTAGTTTTCCTAAGTCCTTGGAATGACTCCTCTGTTGGGATTCATCTCAGGCTCGCTTCCTATTATCTGAGGAATCTCCACTGAAATTACAAAATGTTTTCATTTGGATCGAGTAAGACTAGTCCATAAAGTTTCCCTTAGCTATGATCACCTTATTCACCGCTTTTGAGAATTAGGTCAACCTTAAGATGTTAACCAACACCTGAATAGAGTTCCGTAAACCATCCTCAAAACACCTCACCCTCGAGGTGTCGTCACTCACCATGTTGGGTACAAAGTGAGACAACTTGGTGAATGTCGCTTCATATTCCATGATGGAAATGTCATCATTCTTAAGGCTCAATAACTCCTGAGATCTCTCCACCCTCAGCATCTCTAAGTAAAAATTGTCAATGAACCTTACCTCAAAATCCTTCAAATCCAGTCCCGCATGTCAACCTACTTAAACCTGCATGTCCCACCATAACTTTGTTGGTCCTATGAGAATATAGGTTTCAAAATTCATTTACTTCTTTAGAGGTATCTCTAGATTATCAAAGATCATCGACATTGAATCAATCCAATACTCATCTACATGTGGTCTGCCCTCACCCTAAAATAGAGGTGGGTAATGTGAATGGAATTTCCACATCATATAATACATAAAAGGATATGATCCCTATGATCCCCTATCAATCCCCTATATCACATGTACCAAGCTCGCTCTGAGCTTCTCGTCAAACCATGGCCCAGATTCTTTCAAATCTGGTGGTTGTCCCACCTGCACCTGAGCCTATGCCTGAACTTATGCCTGAACCTGTACCTATGGTTCATGATCTGGCTATCCCTAAGGGGTCTCAACCGACATGTGATCCTATGGAACCACATCACAACCCACCTAATGCTCCATCTAATTTTTCTATGTGGAAACCCACTGAATATCATTACATGGCCAGACAACCAAGATAACATATATATGTATCACAAATACGGAAATCAGTAATAGATAGCATCAACTCACAACCACTACCCTCCCCCATTTCAACCAATTAATAGGTAATCCCACCCTCGTGGACTCTTTACCTACCCATATCAGAGCAAAGAATCATATATTCCTTGGTCCATGCCCATCCTGATGAACCATGTCACCTCATACTGATGATCGCATTACCTAACTTGATGATCAACATCACCCCGCATAATCTTACATGCCTACTACTATAAGATATAGGATCATAACTATATATATATCATAGAATATCAAATTTCACAAGGAATTTTTATCACATGCACATGCATAGAAATATCAAAATCCTATTGTGTGACTAATCAAAATAATAAACATGCATAACCAACACCCCTTGCATTACTAGGCCATGTTTCTAATATCTCATCCCTTACCATATCAGGTCAAGGGTAACATATCACAACATATAATAATTAAACATACAAGTGCACCATTTTAGGTGGAAATAAAATCAAATATAAAATGAGAAAAGCATAATAGTAATTCCCACCCGTGGCAACTTGGTATGTCCCTCATGCATGGGGCTATAGGAACCCAAATAGTAGTTATTAACCCAGCTATAACAGCATCCTAATATCCATTATAAAATATCCCGAATACTAATTCCAATAAATTGGTAAAAGAAACTCCTATGATACCAATTGTATTGCCCCGACCAGATTATCCACTCAGATAGTACTTTCAGGCCGAGTATCGCTATCCTTAGGTGCACCTCATCATAGGGCAAAGGCTGATGACTAGTAGTGATGGTGAAAGGTGACAGTGGGGATACTATAAACTCTAGTGATAATACTATAATGGTCTCATATGTATAGTGCAGTGAAAAGAAATACCAACAAACTCAAACCATTAACCCGCCCATGGTGGAAGCAGTAGAAAAAATAGGTAATAGAGAAGCATAATTAAACAACAGCAGTATAATAAATTAAACAATACAAACATGCCATTTCTAGATAAAAATTGGAACATGAATCAAATATAGGTCATATAATAAAATAATATAAAAATATGTTTTCCCATGGCCGACCATCAGTATAAACGTATAAGTAGCATGATTATGCAGAAAAAAAAAAAGAAACTCCAGCTAAGGTAAGAACCTCAAGGTCCCTTTCCTTCCATCTATGCTGAATCAACCACTAGGATATAGATATAGAGTCTTAACCCTTACCTAAATGAAAAATAATTAAATCTACCTGCATTCTGAAGGGACCGTTTAAGGTGTACATTTGTGATTAAGAAGGTGTGTACATATGTAAATAAAGGCAAGGAAACACTTTCATTTAAATAAACACAAGCTTCCCTAGTGATCAAAAGTCACTAAGAAATAATCGCGTACTTTAGACAACGCCAGAAATATAAAGAGGAGAGGATCCTTATCCTATGGCCTAAGGCATCCACTAATTTCAAATAGCCCTAGGTGGACCCTTGGGTTTTACATCAAAATGTCACCCATTACCTCATTCTATCAACCACATAACTGACACCTCATGTCCACATCATGTAACCAACATCCGGAAGACACGCCCAAATGAATAATATAGTCCCTCAACCCCCTTCTTGAAATCACCAATTAGATCAAATCCCAACATCTGGTGGCACAGCAATATATGTAAACAAATTAATATCTTTTTTGGATCAACAACTGATGTCCTATGTAATGGCGATATCAATCCTCCGAAAAGTATCCTGGCTTAAAGGCCTTAATCATAGTGAGCCTTAGACCCCAACTAATAGCCTCAACATTTTCGTACAATGTATCCTTACCACACCTGTGGCTTTCTAATGAAATAACCACAATTATATTTACTTAAGATGCAACTACTAGGGGCCTCTACCCACATGATTGGTCAATACCACCTCATCATCTGAGTCAATATGTGAACAAACAACTCCAAACAGCGCATTGGACCACACAGATAAGCGGTAATCACCAATTTAGAACCTAAGACACACCAATTCTGGCACCTCATGCCCCTATGACCATGTCACTCAAAACTGATGGTCATTCCATCCCATATATCTTGGGTTATTCCCTCTACGTGATGGCCTCTCCACCTTAACCGATGACATAGTCTCCCAACTAATGGTCAACAGCACCCAAATACCTCAGTCCCAGCCCCTATGGACGTTAACATCACATCAAATAGATAGACAATGCTATCTTAATTCTCAGTTCATGCTCTTCATGTTCCATTAGAACCCAGTAATACATCACAATTAATTAGAATTTATATAATCATTAAATATGGTTTAATTTACTAACTCAATTCAAAAAATTAATTCAATTTAAAACAAATAATTCAATTTCATATAAAAGACACGTTCCTAGCCTAACTGTCCAAGGTCTATATCCCCTCACACGTCTCAACCATTTGTATTCTCATGTAATCATTTCCATAGGAACCCTATAAGGTTCAATTTAATTAATTAAAAATAAACATTTAAATTATAGGGTCTCACTTGGTCAATTCAATAACATGCTAACCACCCCCCCCCCCCACCAACACTTGTGAAATCATAAAGAAAATTATGCACCACCTACCTCATATTCGTAGACATAGTAACGTCCAATCATAGCCTCTAACTCTGACCAATTTGGGATAAATCATCATTATAGATGAAGAACCTGAAAATAGGTCAAAATGACCCGCATGGATTTAGTGGTATGTTAGGCAAAGGAAAATGAAAATAGATTCTAGAGAATGAAGAGATTTATCGATATGTATCTAACGCCGCAAACGTCTTGACTAATTGAGATAAAATGAAGGAGAGGGATCAAAATCAAGTGGAGGAGGAAAAGTGAGGAGACCCCGTATGTGTGTAGCTTGAATGGGAAGAGGAAGAAGAAATTTGGTTTGAGGAGATAGGGTTAATTTGTTCATTTAACCTCTTAAATGAGATGCAAGATTAACTCTCACATTTTTCCAAATCTTGTATAAACTATGTGGATTTTTCTGATTAGGAATAAAACCCAGTATGGTTAGCCTGTATGGTTATTCCTAATCGTGTATAAACCGTGTGTACTAAAGTATGAGGGTACTTCACAAATGGAACTAATTGTGCAGCTTATGTACAATTTTTCCAAACCATGTGTAATCTATGTAGATCCATCTACTAAAAATTATATAGGTTCATGAACAGTTGTGTGCCACCTCTTTCGTGGTTTACCAAACTTTGTTTACTGTAAAAAGTGGGTGCACAGTTAGCACTAGGAGTCCACATGGCTAGATCTAATCATGTGCCCCTTCTTTCACCTCTCCAAAATTGGTCCTTGAGGCCTCCAATGCACCCAAAACCCTTCCAAACACCTAATGTGTTTTCCAAACCATTAAAACCATCTAAAACAAAGTTTTCGGTTAAAGTAAAACTCAAAATTATGTTTCGATAAATGATAACAGATTTATCATACCCAGAAAACTCAAATATTAAAATTAGGAAAGGAATTAAAACTTCTCTAAAAACCTGGGACATTAAAAATTAACCCTATAAAATTCTGTAGGAGTGTCTAGATAGGTTTGCAATCTTAATCTTTCTAATTTTTCATCGATGATGATTGAGTTAATACCTATTCTGAATCATTCAATGTTCGTAACCCTAGGTGAATATGTGCCATAGCCACATCCACTTTATAGTATCTAGAGATAGATATATTTTCTAAGAAACCCACACACCTTTATTTATTATAACATAGGATTTTATTCTCTACTTATTCTTATACTATGGGAAATCACTAATGTTTTCTCATCATAGTATCAAAGAAATAACTAAGACTTTATTTGATACCAACTATGGTGAACCCAACATTATATACATAAAAATTACATATTATTATATGAATATTCAATTCATAACATCATGATCCATGCCAAAACTATAAAGGTATAGTGTATTTGAAGACTTGGATTCATAAAAAACTTTTACATAAAAGATTTACATTATCTTACATTAAGTTATTTTAAACTATCACCCTTTATAAATACATCATAATAAAAATAATTCTTCATATCCCAAGGAAAAAGAAACATAATAAATTGTAATCTAATATACTCAGTAACTACAAACATAGGATATATAAATTTATGATCATAAGTGATCATAAGATAAGAAAAATTGTATGATGATATGATCATAATTTACTATAATCATACCCAATTAGCCGAATATAATTATTATAAATCTTGGTTTAAGGATTTATCATAATAAAATACACAATTCATAAGTGTGTTGAATCATTAATAATCAACCATGATCCATGAGAACATATTAGAATCATAAGACATAATTTTTTGGAATAAAAATAAGTATAGAAAATCATTTACTTAGTCAAGGATCACTTCTAAGAATATTGTAGTGGTTTGGGTTAAATATTCATTAAATAATATCCTTATTTGAGTTTTACTCCCAATACTATCATAGTGGATAGAGTCCCTTACTGAATTGGGTTCACTACCCATTCTGTTTCTTATTTTCTCATGAGTTAGCCATCCTTACCTAATGAATTAAAGGTCTATATAATTCCAGGACCTATCATCAGATAATTAAAATGATAAATAAGTGTTTTATAAGATCACAAACTATTCATCATATCATAATATCATAATGTCATAATATCCTAAAATGGGTTTCATAAACATTTTATCATTTCATCCTTGAATAACCCACAGAAATTAAATGAGTTTCATAAACAGCTCATCATCATAATCATAAACCATCTAGAGAAATAATAAGGATGGTATCATTGGATCATATTCACAGAAAATCATAATTAACATCAAATTATGTTCTCATGATGAAATCATTCTTTAAAATATCATTGGAATATTTCTTAAGGAAAATACCCTTTTCATTTTGAAATCATTTATTTAAAATGAAAATATTTCCAAAATATTAATGAGAACATTTTATTTGAAAATAACTATTAAAACATGTAAATTAATCTTTAAATCATTGAATGGTCATGATTGTGGTGAATTTTATTCATATTTTAATTGTTAAAAAAATTTTGTTCACTACTTTGGTAAAAAGTATCTTGTTTAGCAAAAAAAAAGAAAATTATTCTTAAAAAATTGTAAAAAGTAAAACATGGATGAAATTAAATTTAAAAAAAACATTGAATAGTATTCTAAAATATTCTTAGAAAAATTTTATAAAACTTAAATACATAATAAGAAAATCAGGCTAAAAGTGGTGAAATAATGTCAACTTTTCTTAAAAACATTTTTTGAACGATTTTGAATACCAAAGAGAGAAAAATGGTACTAAAACATAAAAATTACAAAAATAACCATATTATATGAAAAATAAAATCCTTTTATCAAATAATTATTATTTTATTCCCATAATCGGAATTCAAGAATAAACAATCCTAATTAAAATGGGATTGAAACATAAATCTCCAACCTCAAGTTTTTCCTTGCTTCGTATGGGTTAAAATATCATGTATAGTAAATATATATTTATTATGTGTGTATATATATATATATTATAGAACCATATTCATACATATCATACCAAATATGGTTTACTTATGATATCTTATCACCTGTTTATTAAAAACTCTATATTAAAATCATTATTTCAGGTGATAACTGCTTATTTTTCATTTAAATTTCAGTTAAATGGTTCCAGTGCTTGTACCTTGTCCATGGTTTCATAATATGTTTAATATTAATCATTAAATAATAAACATATTTATTCATCATATAAAATTTTATAATTATTTATATAAATCATTCATGTAAAATGAATTATATCACTTCATGGGGACGGTAGTATGTATCTGCACACGGGTATTGTTTCCACTCTTCAATGGTGGGAATAAAAGAAAATAAGATAATAAATCACATTTATAGAATCATTATTATGTAATATATATCTTATATATTTATTAAACATATCCTTTTTACCATCTATGTTAATTGAAAATTTAAAACAAATCCAATCGCTTCGTGGAGGTGGTGGTCCACATATACGCATGAGGCACGTAATCATTTTTGAACAGATGAAAAGATAACAAGGTAGAAAAGATATTATAATTATAGAAGTATAATTATTTCATATATACCATATAAAAATATTAAATCTATCATAGTAACCAACCATTAATTATGGTGATGGAGATGAATCATTTCGCTACTTGGAGGCAGCAGTCTACATAGATGCACAAGTGATACTTTCATTTATCATTTGTTAGAAAAGAGGGTGTATAATAGTGGTTAGATAATAAGAATAAAAATTAATTATATTTAACATAATCATTAAATTATTTTATAATGGATATCATGGATATAGATGAGATATAAGAATTAATAAATTGATAGAGGTCGGGTAGGACGATGAACTTTTCTTCAGTAGAACTCCTTTAGATCCCTTCTTAAGGACCCTAAGAATGGTCTTTTAAGAAGAACAAAACCTTTAATTCATCTATATGTGAGTTTATAAGATAATTGGATAGGATATGGTTGAGTTAAGTGGATCAAAGTTGTGTAAATAAGAGAGAGTATGGGTGTCCTTTTATAAGGAAGGGAAGTGTCAATTTGTAATTTTTCAAAACATTAAAATATTATTAAGTCGTATTCATGTAAAATGGGTTTAAAATTATATTAATTTTGATTTAAATATGATAAAGGATCTATATAAACTCATAAAATATTATTTTAAAAAGTTTTTAGGTTATTTTAACCCTTATCTCTTTTGTTTAACCTCTATTGACCATTTTTTTCCTTAACCATGGTAACAAATTTTTCAATCATTAATTGTTATAAATTTACTTATAAGGTTACAATTGGAAAAAAATTGTAAAGGGATTAAATTTACACCATATTACTTACACCTTTTACAATTTCAAGATTTTATTATTTTTAAATCATTTAATAAAATATTATATCACCTAAAATATCATTAAATTCATTTTTGGGACTATTCATTTAATTTTACTTCAATGTTAGAATGATAGAAATGTATTAAAAATATATACCCTTTCAACATCACTAATACATTATAATTACCCATAATGTTTTTATAACATCACAATTAATCCAAAAACTATTTATTTTAAGGTTTCAAAAATAATTTAGTAAATTTTTCTACTTCTTGAACAAGAGTTGTGTTGGAATTACATAAGTATTTAATTTAATTAAAACTTAAATAAAAATTAAAATAAATTAATATAATAAAAAAATTATTAAAATTTAAAATAAACACTTATAAATTACCAAAAACTCCTTTTATCCCCATGATAAATTGCTAGAGTTTTTAAAAGAAAAGGGAGTGAATTTTATTATTTTTCTTAACATAAAATAATATCAAAGTCATTATCAAACAAAAAAATTTCCCTAACATAGAATACTGGATGAGTATGGTCTAAACACACACAAAAAATATTTTAAAGGAAATATTTAGGGTTATTTTAAAGTCTTATCCAATAGATTTTCTTTGTTTTACCTATTTTTTTCTTACTATGGTGACAAATATTTACTAGGGTTACTACACATAATGATAACAAATAAAAGGGGAATATTTACCAAATTCTAAACACATGATTCTAAATATAGAGTCAATAATTTAGGATCCAATTTCTATAAGTTACATAATAAATTTTAATATAAATTCGTTAAACATAATGAAAAAATAATTTTGAACAAAATATGTTTTTAATCCTAAAAAATAACTTATATCAAAAACAAGAATATTCATGATTAAAATGGAATTAATTATATTATACTAAATTAAATGGATAATATTTAAATTTAAAAGCAAAACCAAAATATAATAGGACTTTTAAATTAATTTATTTAATGAAAAGAAATGACGGTATTTGGAAAATCAACATTTTCACTATTTACTGAAAAATCAATCATTTCAGAAAGATACCAAAATTTCACCCTAAGTTAATTTTGATATAATGATATCAAAAATTATTTCTTTTATAAAATAAAATTTATAAAAGCTTCAAAAATTTATTATAATATTTTCTCACAAAAAGCAATAAAAATTTTGAATAAAAATTATATTTGATGTATAAAATAGATTTATTAAAAATTTAGTGTCTATTTCATAAGAATTGATAAATAAATTAACATTTATTAAGAACATTATAAATATATTTCATAATGTGTTTACTCATACTAATACCTTTCAATTCAACGACTAGGTTATAATTGTCATGTTTAAGTAATAATATTTCTATAATATATCTCAATTTTCTTAAATCTCAGTGTTTCGTGTTAAGTAAGCTATAATGATTATTATTATTTTAAACTAAATTTATTTGGTGTTACATTCAATATGTATTTCCCTGGGAGGTAGTTACCCTACCACCACCACCCCCCCCCCCCACCACCACCACCACCCCGGGTGTGATATTGATTTTAGGATAAAGTATCAACTGAGTGGTTCTCCAATTTTTATGGATTCCTATCATATAGAACATTTTGAGTTGTGGGAGATGATTATTTAGATCAATGATCTGATGTAGAATGGTTTTATCCAAACCAATGTATCATTTTGGGAGTTGAGGATTCGGACCTTGTTTTTTATGTAAGAAATGGAAAGGCACTAATTGGAGGTAGTGGGAAGACATGTTAGACTTATATAGGTATATGGTGGTGAAATTGTGGTGGTATGATACCTTGTGTCATGTGAAGATGGGTTTCAGGTTCTTTTGTTTATTTTTGTATATTTTGTGAACTATTGGAATATATATTTTATTGATATCTCAACCTCTTGTCCCATTGGTTTTATTTTGATTATACTTGTATCTTACTATTTATTTTCTCCATGATATTATGTCTATTTTTTATTATTCAAACTATGATTTTATTTTTTTACAACATATTTAGGGCATGACACACCAAGGTATGGAAAGGTAATGTCAGTTTCTTTATTCGAATCTCATGGTTGATTTATTCCTTGGGAACAATTGTTCCCAAAGGTATGTCCTAGATTCCTGGGCACTATTTTCCAGCCCATAAGGATTGGTAATGACCTCCAAGACCTATCATATATTATATTGTGTATCTAGGTGAAGGGTATCCTTGGTCGGTTCATGACAGATGATCACAATTGTTATTGGAGATTTCTAGAATATAGAAAATTTCTAAATCACTTTGTGATTTGTATATATTTCTTAAGGGAATTTAAAAAAACATATAACACCTTTGAAAAGGTTCAATACTTTTCTAAAGAAAGTTATTTCACTCTAAATAGTTATTGCAGATGGTTTTAGAAGTTACAAAAAAACCATGGTGTAAGTATATGGTTGGTTTCGTGATTGAATATCACAAGATAATCACAAAAGAACAAAATTCGAAGTATATGTATGATCTTTCAATATTATTTTTAAAATATTTGGATGATATCAAAATGAGTAAAATTAAAATCTATTCAAATGATATGTAAGATCATATAATAATTAATAATAAATTTGAAAGGATATATAATATATTTTAATCTACCAAGAATCTACACATATTATATTTTTAACTATTAATGGTATGTAAAGTATTATACTTAGAATAAAATATTTCAATTATTATACATAATATCTTATAACTTTTATAAGTAAGTTTTTTATCTTAGTAATATTTACAAACATTCAATACATAAGAAATTTAAATAAATATGTAAATTTTTTACCGTTAACATAGATTGAAACATAAGGATTCCCTCCTGAACCAATCATAGCTTACAACTAGTAATTCCCAAATCAGTCATAGGATATAATACTTTAAAAAAATTCTTTAACATAAAATATGAGGAACATTGAAGATAAATGCAAAATAAAAATCCCTTTAATAAAGAAAAAAACATGTACATTAAGAAACAACTTATTTTATAAAAATTAATCTATAACGTAATGAAACAGTTTTTGAATAAAAACTCATAACTATCATAATTAAATTATTACTAGAAATATAAATATATAATTAATATAAAATATATTTTAATTAAATAATTCTTTAAATAGAACAAAATTTTAGATAATGTAATTTTCAAATAAAACAACTTTTTAAACATAATAATTTTAAATTTATATCCCATGGGTTTTAAAAATATGTACATTTTGAAATAAATATTTTTTTAAATAAAAATTCATATAATTAATAAAAATATAAAATTGATTTAGTAAAAATTCCAATTCGTATCTTATCTTTTCTTTTAAAGGAACTCATAATGAATACCCATAATCAAAACTTTATCGGATAAATAAAAACCATCCACAAAAGTCATATAACCTTCTTTAAATAACCACACGTACCATCCTCCCACTCCAACATCAAAATTATTTCCATGTTTCAACTTATTTTAAATATTTACATAATTATTTTTAAAATGAATCATCTTCATGGGAAATCATGATGATCCATACTTCAACCTTGTGGTTATTTTTTAAACATGTTTATTTTGTCCCATTATACTTGTTTTATTCTTATGTAGTATGTTTTTCCTTGGTTTCTAGTGTTTTGTAATCATAATTATTACTTTTATATTATAAAATAATTCTTATTATTTTTTAAATAATTTATAATGAAAAAATAATAATTTTATGAAATAATAATACAAGTTAAAACCTGGTTTGTTACATTATCCCCTTAAGGAAATTGTATCCATAAAATTTCAACTCCAAAAAATCACTATTGTGAAACTTTTATGGACTCATCAAGCATATAACATTTTATTGACCAATTTTTGGTCTCTTAGAAGAATTTTTTTATAAAATTAATAAAAATATTTTGTCAAGGTTGACCTAATAATATTGTTAATATAAGTAACTATTTTATGAAAATAATTCATACAATCACCAAAATCTATAATTTTCATGGTTTTTCCCTTCCTGAAGAGTGAGGGTCCACACAGTGAAATAATGCTTTAATTAATTTTAAAAATAATCTTCTTCCTTTATCCCAATACAGTTGATACAATTTGACACATTTTTTCGGAAATAATGATATAGTTTTGGAAAAGTTTCATTTTATAAATATAATTTTAAAACATCTGAATGGACCTGATATTTATAACATAACCTTATAGAAACATATTTGAAATTTTCAAAACATCATAGTTATTTCTCAAATAACACAATAAAAAATTAAGTATATATAGGATTCTCTAATATCTCCCTCATCTATAGCTAGTTTAAATTCATTATGTGCTTCACATTTCCAGGATAATATAAAAATTTATAAATACCTAGATAATATTTTCCATGTCTAGAAAGATGGGGAAGATTGGATTATAAAATTTGACTACAAAATCCATGATCCTAGGAAATTTCAAGGTATATTAGAGGTATTTATAAACTCATATAACTATTTTCAAGTTATTTGAATATTGAAAATGGTTTTGAAATCATTTTAGCATGACTTTTCAGTAATAATTTCATGTAAATTCTCTTTAAGGGATATAAAAATTGTGTGAGGTATTATTAATTTTATCTTGAAACCCAATATTTAGTATATCATTATAAGATAAGATTATTTGAATTATCCATCGCCAAATTATAATCTGATCAATTTTATCTCCTAAATTTAGTAATAATAGAATATATAAACCTTTTCTCAAATATTCATACTTTGTTCTCCATTTTCCAAACAATAAATTAAACCAAAAAAAATTAAAAAACATAAACACCTAATAAAACCATAAGAAACTATCCTATGAAAATTAATTAATAAAACTATAAGTTCAACCAATGTTACTTTAATAATTTCTCATTATCCAATCCCTAAAAAACTAAACCCTACAAACCCTTTAAATTTTTCTTAAAAATGTAAAGGCTAGAAATATTGAAAGCTAAATATCACGGTGTCTTAAAAAATAAAATTAACCTTAATCCCAAAAACTATTGAACCTCTAATATCACTAAAAATATTCCCTACTATTCTCTTAACCCAAAATATATTAATCACATTTCAAAATAACTTAAATCTCAATGACATAACCATAATAAAATTATATATGATTCAAAAAATTAACTCAAAATTTTGTCCCTCAAATAATATCAATCACTTACACATAAAATAATATAATAACCAATATTTTTGTATTTGTGCCTTAATCATGTATCTTACAAACAATAAAGTAATCTTATTTAAAAATAACTTCAATATCTTTGCCACCAAATAACTATAATTACTTAAGCATTAAATCACATACCAACCCTAAATCTTATTTATACCTTTTAGTTTACGTTCCCAAAGATATAAAAACATTCTTCCTATAAAACATTTGAACTCAATCACATACTAACCCTAAGGGTTATATATATATATATATCAATCATGTATTCTTGCAAAAACTCAATAATAATCTCCAAAAATATCATTAATCACCTCAAAATTCAATCACATAAGACCAAAAAATAGTTCCAATGCATTTTAATTATAAACACCCATAGACTTATTAACCCATGATGGTATCTATGGCTCCTAAATTATCCCCAACTGATAACATCATAATCACTAAAGTTATCTATATCCTATACTAATACCAACTATAAAGACCCAAATATAATCATCCCATAATTACATGATTTATAATGAATATTTCATCACTTATGTGCGTAAGACCTTTTAGGTTTAGAGTTTTAGAGAATTAGGAAAATCTCTTACAAAACAAACCACGTACTTTTCCTATTAAATGGATATTTTTTCTACTAAACCAATCACCTCAAAGGATACACCTACTTCATTCATGACTAAAACCTCTTAAATAAAAATTATATTTCATAATTGTTCCTAACCATTTTCATGACCCTCTTCCAAAAATTTACCCCTACTAGGATAGTAATGAGATAAGGGAGATAGTGACCACCTAAATCCCACCTCTAATAGGTCACGAGTTGAAAACAAGCACTGAGGGTATATAATACATATAAAAAAAAGACATATTCCATTAATAGAAACATATGAAAGGAAGAGATAAGATATATACACCAATCAAATCCTGATAATAAGGTAAAATAAATCCCAAGTATATAGATAAAATTTTATTCATAACTAAAACAAATGGAAAGTATATTACAAGGACCAAAAATTTGAACTCGACAATGACCACGAATCTCAAACTTCTCTTATAATCCCACAAGCTTGTAATATCTGGTCTGTTCTCCAAACTAATCCTTTGGACCTAAAAACATTTTATATATATGTTGGTGAACATAATATTATACTAAGTAGGATCTTCCTTGGATCCTATCATGAAAAATATAAAGAAATCATACTAAAGCCCAATGAACAACAAGTGAGTATAACTCATCACTTAAATCGTTATACTAAGTTCCCAAATAACCATGGATATCTCTCACCAATTAGCCTATAAAAGTGATATTATAATCTAATAAATAATCAAGTTTACCCCACTATTGTTTCCCCAATGGTTTTCTACTCTTCCCCAACAACACATTTCCTAATCCATCTCCCTCCAAAATTCATCCCAAAGACACCTGGACTAAAGTACCACAACATGAACCTCATGAATCACATCATCTTATCATCCCATGTCACATATTCATATAGTAACTATGTAGTTTTTAGGATCCACCATAGCTCGTATGATGTGTATCATACATCAGTTATTATAACTCAATCCATCACAACCCATACACCAAATAATGTACATCAAACCATCACAGGGTATACATGTCATGCCTATAATAATCCTTAAGATACTATATATGAAGATACATGTGTTTGAAATAAACACAATCTATTAAATCCCTATACACATATATATGGGAAACTAACTACCTTGTATACAAGAACCTAATTCATCTAATAGAAGAGAGTAGAGCCAAATGGGGTTGTCAGTTGTCCATTCCTTGTAAACCTAGTTATTGGGGAAAACACCTGACCAAAGTCCAATGAGTTCCAGTCACCTTACTGTCATTGGTGGGGTAGCATATGATATGAAAAATATATATGATATAATATAGCTCACAACCACAATATGGGCATTACCTATTCCTAAAATCAACCTCATCTATCATCACTCAGACACCCGGCTTCCACTGTTAGAGACTAGATATCCTGTAACCATAAAATCATTTTAAAAGTATTAAATTAAATTAATTATTTCCTTATTAATAATTTAACCTTCCCTTAATTAATTATCCATCTATTAACACAATTACAATTACATTATATTAACCAACAAATCCAAGTTCGTTCCCTCCAAGAATAATCCAACTGAGTCCAAGGTTTGTCAAGATTATCATCTTTTTCATTCCAGCAGGAACTCACCCCATGGGTTAAAACATTTATAAAGAATTGTCATTATCATTATATAATTATAGGTACTCTAGGAAACATCATAAGTTACCATCAAGAGGTTCATAACCAAGTACAACCAGCTACCTCATGAAATGGGAAAAGGTATGCAGATAAAAAATCCAAACTTTAAATAGATTCATTAACAAGTATCCATATTTTGTCAAAGAAATGGGTAATCCTAGATTCAACCCGTTCCATCATCTTTGGTTCCATACCCAACACCACCAATCAAATCCCTATGCATCTCTCCATCATAGGTGTCAACTACTACAATAAGCACCGGCCTCCCTTCCCATATCTCATCATCCATCTCATACTCACTGCAAATCACATAGAAAGGATCATATCTAGAGCACATAGAAGTTTTAAAAGAAAAAACATAGTCAACAAGGAAATGTGGCTCTAATAACAAGGGATTAAGCCTTTATATAAAAATGGGCTCTCACAACCCACAACATAGGGCATCCCACCTTTCTAAACCATGAGAACACTTAGATTTGAGAATTTATCTTTATCAAAAAACCAGTACTTATTCCATCTTGAATTAAAAAATTCATTTATAATAGTTTACACCTATAGGTAAGTTAGAGAATAAACTATAAAAATCTATCTGGTTACCTAAACATTCTCTATAAAATAAATATCCAGTTTCACCAAACTTATGGAAGAATATTTCATCAATATTCCTTTAATTATTATTCTCAAAAATCGCATCAACTTCATGTTCTTTAAAAAATTTCATTAACACATGGAATAAAAACAATAAATTAAACATGCACTAAGCATCAATTTAATTTACATCATATTATAAGAACAACAATTTAATTTCACATGACTGTTTAATTATTTATCCAAACAACCAATTATCGACCTTTCATTATTTACTAATTTCATCAAACATGATATCCAAATCATAACCAACATGCTAAAAAACATAACATAGATAGCACACTATCTGTAAAATCAAGAGGCAACCCCATTATCATGGTGGAAACACATGTGATCACTAACTATAAACCAATATTAATCTATTTTATCATTTATTAGGTTATTCCACCACTTCCTAAAGAAAATAATGCATGATCAATTTATAATTTCACATAAATAAAAGAGAATAAATGAATCTCCTTCCTAAAAATCATAAAACTTCTTCACATGAGAATGGATCATGAGCGTAGATCTTCGATCACCTCTCCTACAAGGGAACTACATCCATCTAAGGATTACATGCCATAACCACACCAAAAAAATCAAATGAAACTTCATTAAAATGATCTAGATCATCCAAAAAAATATGTAAAGGAATAATGGGAGGAAATGAGATTGAACATAGAAAAAATCCATAAGAAATCTAGAGAAACACACCTTGGATCAACACATAATAATATAAGTAATATGGAGTTGATTTCAATATAAAGGGGCTTCAAATACTTTGAATAGAAATCTATGGCACCTAGGGTTCGAGAGAGAGGAGTGGTAGAAAATTGGGTTCAAATGTGGGTTTAGGTATTTATAGGTAAACTAAAAATTAGAAGACCACATTGTAACGCCATAGACCACACCACAGAACAAGCTGACACAAGGCATACTATGGTGCAGTATAAGTAACCATGCCACATCCCACCTAGTCAATCCCATGTCAAAAGAACAATGAACCTCCTAAGACGTAGATCCTATAAGCCTGATGAGATACTGTGGAATAACCAAATCCACCACACCATATGACCCCTTCACCAAAACGGAGTCTATGAAACAGACTAACCCTTACACTGTAGCTAGTAAAAAATTTACAGAACACCCCTCGAAGCCCTGTATCGCAGCAATCTAATCCATGTTGCAGCCACTAAATAGCCAATAAAGGTCATATACCACATCATGTTTCCACACCACATCTATTTCTAAAAATGATGTAGCTCTAAAATCCTTCCCTTCAGCCTTTTATGCCACTTTCGGAGCTCCACACCATAGAATACAACTATCCTACATCACATCCATAACCACTATACCACATCAGCTAGGCTTATGGCACAGCCTAAGGATCCACACTGCAGCCATGCTAAAATTGGAAGTGGCACCCCCCCCACCAATTTTTCCTCCAAACTCCTTGGAACCTTTTTTGAGTGCCTCCAAAACTCACAAAGGGAAAGGCTACAAAGATCTGAGCCCTTAAACTAATCCTTTAAACCTATAAAAATTATTTGAAGACATTAGATGAGAATAAAAAACATTGTATGGGTTATAAAAGTAAGTGAAAACTCATAGGCTCATTCAAAACCTGAAAATAATTATAGATTATTTCTTTAAAACAATGAACTTTGATATTGCATAAAACTTTTTTTAAAAAATGAAAATTACTTATTTTATTAGAAAATTCAAAAAATAAGCTCTTAAATTATCTTATGAATATTGAATTATTTTTAATGTTCATTGAGGAAATATGAAAACTTGTGAAAGTATATTTATTTAAATACAAACTTTTAACCATTAATATATCATAAAAATTCTTTTTGATACAAATTTTTACCCTTTAAAAGGTCATAAAACATTCTTCGCTCATAAAATAGCTTTTTATTTCACAAAATCCAAATATTTATTTTTTAAAGACCATAAGAAATAATATAAAACCCATAAAGACATCTTGGTACATTACATTCGACACCCTTACAAATCACCCTTATAATGGTACAACTTCACTAGTCAATTCCAATGTAACATTCTCAATTTTAAATGAAATTAAAACCCCAAATTTGTTAAATAAATTACAAGAATTTGTGGTGTGAAAATTTAATTTTTCATTACTCGTGTTTATATGAAATTAATTAAGGATAAGAGTGTTATTTAAAACTCTGAAATATTCTATGGAATATTTTAAGAGTTAAAAGCTGACTCAATGTGGGATTATAAGGCCCGTAGATCCTTGAAATTGATAGAATAAAAATGATAAATATAATTTATTCATACATGTCTGTGATTTTTCTAAAAAAATTAATAACTCCAAAATGATTTATTGTATGAGAAATATGAGGCCACCATTAGATTAGGAATGTGAGGTTTACCCTAGATAGGGTATAACTTTTATGTGTGTTGGGTGTTTGAAAACATCACATATAATAATACCTTTTTATATTTAATTAATTTATTATTCCATTTTTTAAATAATAAATAACTAATATCTCTCAAATGGTGCATCGTATGAGAAATATGATATCAGTGTTAGGTCTGAAGTGTTGGTTTTACCGTAGGTGGGGTAAATCTTTTATGTATATCGGGTGTTTGGAAATATCACATGCGATAATACGCTTTTTAATTTAATTAATTAATTATTAAATTTTTTAAATGATAAAAAATTAATATCTCTCAAACGGCGCATTTCATGAGAAATTTGAGACCCCTGTAAGGTCTAGAACATGGGGTTTACCCTATGTGAGGTATAACATTTTTTAAGCATCGGAAGTTTGGTCAGATCACATCCAAGAGTAATAATAATTGATATATATATTTTTGGACCACTAGAAATAATAATAATAATTTTATTGTTAATTTATTGTTTTTGTCAAAGATAAAAGATATACATCTGTAATTAATGATGATGTTATGGCGGTAATAATGAGTTGCCAAAATAATTAATGAAATATTATTAATTTGACCAGTTAAATACAAAAGTGTAGCTAATATTATTTTAAGTGTTATAGGAATTTAATGGTTATTTTTAGAATGTTAATGGTGGCATTAATGTGAGAAAATTAATAAAAATAAAAATAAAATATTATTGATATTATTATTAATATTAATTTTGGAAAATAATATGTATTAAATATGTATGTATATATATACATGTGTAGGGGTATATATATAAGATGTGTATATATATGTATTATATATATATACGGGTGTATATGCGTGTATATATATGGACTATTTTTCAATATATATAGATATATATTGTTGTCGTGCATGTGTAGCCATGAGACCCATGTTTGATGCTTGATCACATGACTTGTGTGTGTGTGTCTGTGTGTGTCTATGTCAGTGTGTGTGTGTGTGTAACCATGACCTATTCTTGCTTGCATATGTATTTTTCAGATGATTATACTACATGACATGATTTTTTATTGATTTATCTTTTTTATTATGTATTGTATATGTTGTATGCTTGTATATTATAGTTGAGTATGCATGTTTGTCCCTTTTAGTCGGCATGTGATATGTGACATGTGTATTGGCCAAAATTTGACACATGTGATATATGACACATGATTGATGACATGTGATATTTGACACATGTTTGAGACTATCCTCTAAGTGGAATATGACGGAAATTTTATAAGGCTCAGCCTTAAACATTACATAATATTAATTTTTGATCAAGAATTAACTTTCCTTCACCTTGAGGATATTTTCAGTTTTAGAGTTTTAGAGATTTCGGACATAACTATTACATTATATCTCAAATATTACAAAGTAGACACTTCTACTCTATCGAATTTTTCCACAATAATAAAACTCTTTAAAAAAACAAGAATTGTTTTCTTGATAAAAGTCTTCTTGAATTCTTCCTTTCTCTTACCCTTCCTTATACACTATAAAAAACAATTCAAAAACTTAGGATGATAAAAAAAATCTCAGTAAGGGATATAAAATAAGGAAAAGAAACATTAATCCATGAATACATACGAATCAATAAAATCATACTTTTTACTCATAAGACATAAGCTCTTTAACATACCTCATAAAATAATAATATTTATTAATAACTCATAGAAATCATAAATCATACTGGTAACTTGTCACATCTATAAAAAATTTACATTTTAGCTTTCAAAGCTACATAAAGAGTAACCTTCAAGGTTAAATTTGGAATACCCATCATAGAATATTCTCTAATTATCTTAATGGAAACCTTAATGTTTACCTCTGTCACGTTACCCAATTCGTTGAAGAGTTATCATGAGGTCACCCGCCCTCAGTTTATCAAAGAAAAACTCATATACATAAGTAATTCCCAATAACCATAACATAATTATAACACATGAACAAGCATAAATTAAATTATAACATTTCCACATTGCAATCGTAATACATAATTTCAATATATTGATATAATTATTCCATTCTCAAAACCATTTTCAATACCAAAATACCTAAAAAGGAATATTGTATTTACTTTTCATTTTAAAAACATTACGGCTTATATAAGAATCCAAATATAATATAATGCTTGCGGCGGCGGAAAGGTTGTTGTCACCATGAACATTAAAAAGAAACATTCCTTTTTTTGTTTAGTAAAATGATTCATAAAAAAGATTCTTTTTGAAAACCATTGAATGAAATTAAAAGTTAAATGGGTTGATTATACACCATATAAAATAATGTCATGTATAAACCAAAATATTCCTTAATGAAAGGAGATTGAGACGAAGTCCCTTACAATGGTCATGTCATTAGATTAAGGATAAATAAATGACATAAATATGTGTAAAAAATATAAATACACCAAATATGAGTGTATATGAAGTGTAAAACAATAAGTCGTCATTTAAACATATTCTTGGAAAAATAAAACCAATGACATGGATATTTAACTCAATGAATGAAGATTGAGTTAATATTTTCCATAAAAAGTTCATTTTTTTAATAAAATATATCTATTATGTGTATTCACTATAAATATACATAAAGAAATTATAAATACAAGATAATATATTAAAATTAATTTCTCACATAATCATATCATGACATAGTCAAGAAGTAGAAGATCGACCCAAAGAATGGAAATTGGGTTAAGAAGTTCCCTTACCTTGAGTCTGACTTGTCTTGTTCATTCTTTATCTTCATGACTAATAAATTTAGGTTAATTTATACTTGTTTTAAAAAAAAATTCATGTTTATTATTCTCATTACATAAATTATGACCATGTTATAAGAATTATTTAATTATTTGAGTTCATGTTGGGCGTTTTGTCGATAATTGGTTCTTGAGTCGAAAATGAACATGGTATGATGTCACCAGTTCATGTGGTCATAAGTACATAATATTTAAAATATAATTCCTTAAATATTCATCAATTTTACACATAACTCATATTTTTTAAATTAAAATGTTAAATATGGTTATGAAAATGAACAACGTGAAAATCATGGAGACGGTAGGTCGTACATACAAATGTGTAACGTTTTTATTTCTCATTGATCATTATGGAAATAAGTTAATTTTAATTTTACCCTTCCATAATTATTATTATATTATTAAAATCATAATAATAATTTAAATATACTTATATATATCAAATAAGTGATATAAGTAATAAAAATTGAGTCACACCGCTTCGTGGAGGTGATAGTTCACACGTACGCTCGAAAATCATTATCATTTTTATGCACATGGAAATAAGGATATAATTGATATATTATTATCTTATAATGATTAATATCTAATTAATATTACATATAAATATTAATTCCATCATTATAACCCATCCTAATAGATGGTAATGGAAAAAGAACTAAATCGGTTCGTGGACGTGATAATTCAAACGTACGGACGAATGATTAATTCCTTTCCCATTTAAGGAAAGAAGAGATGTATTTAGGGGATTATATTAACATAATAACATCTCAGTATATTTATTATACTGAATTTATTATCTCATCATGGTTTTATGAGATTTTTGGTAGTGGAAGAAGAAACAAAATAGAAACACTTAAAGAAAACGATACTTCTTCTTTGGTTGATCGTCTTTGAAGAACCCCTAATCACCTCTATGAAGGGTATTATTCCTAAACTAAGGATTCAAGAATATGGTCAGGGATTATATAAAAATTATTTGATAGATATTGGATGAAATAATAGGATTTTTAAGGCCCCTAGGGTGCAGCTTAGTTGGTAGCATCCCCTGCGGGGGTCTTCATGAGGTCTCGAGTTCGAGTCTCACCGAGTACTTTACTGTATTGTGTGTTGCTTGATTTTATATGTATTGTATCCCCTTTACCTAAATTACCTGATTATTTTGCCTCAAATTTTAAAAATCTTTTTAATTTTGATTAATAGAGACGGACGGGTGCCTTTTTATAGGAGATGGGAGGGGCACCCTTGGAAAGTATTAAAATATTAAATTAATATAAATTATTTTTTTTAATCCAAGTGGCTCAAACATGATATATAGTTTAGATAAGATGATTATGGTTCAAAATACTCTCATACAATAGTTTTTATACATTTATTGAGTTTATTTTAAATATTATCTTTTCAATTTATTCTTATTTATTCTCCTTTAATTTTAAAAGTGGTAACAATATTTTAATTGTTAAGAAGCTATAAAGTTTACTCATATGGGGTCAAGATTCCATAAATGGACCCTTAATTAACTCATAGAACATATCATAATCACTTTTTGATTTTAAAATATTTTTAGTATTTTTAAATAATTTAATAAATTATTATTTTTATTAAACATCAATTGTGTAAGTTTTTAAGCTATTCATTTTATTGAATTTAAATAAAATCTAAAAATAGAGATAAATTCGATCCAAACCATTTAATAGTCTAATAAAATGTCATATACGTTTAGAAAATTCATGGATGACATAAATTATGTCATATAATATTTATTTTAAAATTTATAAGATCATTTATTTGAATCCTTTATTAATGAAAGAATCACTCCATCATCATTGTGTCATTATTAAATTTATTTATTTAATATCTAAAGATTATAAATAAAGTACCATGATGTAGGAAGTATTTTTATCTTCATAATTATTATTTATAGTCAAAGATATCACTTATATAACCTCACCTTAAAATTGTTTTAGTAAAAAGATACATGTTTATGTTATATTTGCCTTTACTTTAAATTAATTATTATAACATGTCATTTTCACACTCAAGTGGCTCCCAAATGACAAAAGTTCATCCTAAGGATTATTTTTGTCTCCCATGACTTATAAAATAATATTAGGAAATTTTTTAGGGTATTTTTATATTATTATAATATTATTTATAACCTTATTTACCTAATTTACCGTTTAACCTTGGTAAATAAAATTAATCACTGATGTTACTATTCATAATTTTCAAAAACAAAAAGTACCTATTTAAAAAATCTGGACCTTATTATTCCAAATATGGATTCAATTTCTCCAAATTCAAAACATACAATTTTTTTTAATTAATTTAAAATTAATTCACATTGTCAAAACTAGAAAGTGGGTTTTTAAGAAATAAAAACTATCAAAAGATTAATATGTGTTCATGTCCAATTTAAATGTGAAATTACTTAAAATGACCAAAATTGAATTACATTATAAAAACATAAAACAATTAAACTTTAAAACCATTAAAAAATATAATCTAACTATATAAATAAATTAGATGAAAATGCAGTTTTGACTTAAAATGCGATATTTTCACTATTCATTTACAAATGAAATTTATTAGAAAATTACCAAAAAAATTTCCAAAGTAAATTTTGATGTCCTACTTATATATAAGAAGTTTATTTTTCCAAATAGAACATATTAAAGTGAAAAAAATATTTTTAAAAAGGGTTCTCCATCAAAAGGCAGTAAAACGGCCTTTTAAAAATATTAGAGTATTTTATGCTTAAAATTAGATTCATTCTCATTTTAAGCCTATAAAATTAATTGGATAAATATATAAAAAATTATCAAATATATAAAATTATAATATGGTTAATTCTGTTCATTCTCACCAATACAACAATTAGGCATTAATTAACATTTAAAATAATAATATTATTGTTGTATTGTTTTTCAGTATAACTCAATTTTGTGTGAAACATAAGATTTCGGAGAAACCTATTGTTGTGTGTCAAGTATGCTATCATATATAGTGTCCCCTTTAAAATAAAATTAATATTAAATTCAAAAATATTAATTGATATGGAAATTTATTATTCTATAAATACCTAGGATGTTACATCCTTCCCCCCTTTTCGAAATTGCGCCTCACAATTTTAAAATTGGGCTCGAAAACTTCATTGAAAATCCTACATTGAAAAAAGAGTCAATAAAAATATCACTTTAAATGAAATAAATATAAGTACAAAGGTCACCTGAGATAACACATACTATGATTCCATATAGGAAAACATGAATATGGAAGAGAAATTAACCATCTTGTTCTAATGGAGAGTGATAGAAAACATAATTAGGAGAAAGTTAACAAACATAAAACCATAAACTTGTTGTGGGTTAAAAAGTCTTTGATTTCCTAGTAAAAAAATTAAAGGAATAAGTTTTCATTTTAAGGCCCTTTTCATATAGTTGGGGACTTTATTTACGAGGTTGACTAAAAATATAAGGAAACATACTTACTTGTCAAGTAGAGTTTCATACAGTAATAAATATCTACCACAAACTCATTTTTCTCCAAACGATGAGTATTCAAGATGACTTGGTCACACCTAAAGCACTAGAATCAACTTCTATATAATCATATAATCCAAAAATATTAATTTTATATTCATCCTATCTTGAAACAATAACTAAAACCAAAATGGTTAGCACAAGATCAGATAATCCCCCCAAAAGAATAATCCTTCATAAGAAGAAGGACAACTTTTAATCTTCAAAATTCAATATTAATACCCAAGTTTTATATATAACATTCAAAAAAATGTCCTTAAAATTATTCAATGTAATCCGAACTAAGATTGAAACATAAAATTTAGAATTTTTTGATCACCTAGTCTTCCATGATAAATCTCAACATTTATCTCTAAATAAAATCGACTACTCTTAAATTATCATACTTAAAAATAATTAACCTAATCACATATTCTCCATTACAGGTTAATCATTTACATAAATAACCAAAATCATCATATATCCACAATAAAAATAAAGATTCTTCCAAAATAAAATTCAACCATTACTCCTCAAACGAAATCCCATAGTATTCAATTTTCCTTTGGCATATAGTGTTCCCAAAAAAGAAAACATCTTCCAAAATAACATTTATTACTTAATAACCAAATAATTTTCTTATAATAAGGATATACATTTTATAAAACATAAGTTCCCGAAATCAACTTATTCTGGATCCATAAAATCATTTAACTAAAAATAATAAGTCATACTAACCAGGGATTTCATGTAGGCCAGTGGTAGGCAATAAAGCCTTGTCGCACTTCGGTTGTGGGTTCAATTCCCACAGCCTTTTCTGATGCAATGGGTTGTCACCCTTCTTGTGGGTTGTCCTTTTTCTAAAACTATATAATTCGTAAAACATTCCCAAAATGAGATAAAATCTTCAAAAATAACTATAATATAATTTAACCTTAAGTTTATCTCATGCCTTTCATTTTTCATCCCAAAATATAATAAACCATAATTATCTCAAAATCAAGGATCGTATAAACCGTAATGATTGTCTATAATTATATCCACAAAAAAGTGATTCTTCCTCAAATAAAAATTTCACCAAAAAAACATCAAGGTTACACATACTAGATAAATGTCTTCCGAAGTAATCTCATCAAAAAAAGTGAATTAATACTTTTAAACATTTCATCACCCATAGATCTAACATAACAATAGAATTTATAATATGTAGACATCTTAATCATCCAGAATTATTTATGATCCCTTAACCATGTTTTTTAACATATTCTGTAATACTTCTTTCCTACAAACAAAATCATGAATCATGTCCTAAGATTCAATAATTTCAAAACATGAGACAAGAAATAATCCATACCTTTCATATGTCATTTTCAATTTCATCGTCTTAAATTGGAATAGCATTAGGTATTTCTAAACATATATTTTAAGGGTCCTGCTGATCCTATTCTCAAACCTTCTTCATCTGACATCTATTTTCATAATGAACATACCCCCTAAATTTAAAACATTAAATTGATAACTCAGAAAGAACTTCTTTCCCTTTCTTGGAGTCAACTGAACGCTTCCTTTTTCCATGGCAGGTTATTACTTTATGACCTTCATTACCACATCTATAACATCTTCTCATCCCTTTGAAACATTTTCCTAGGTGTTTATTTCCATATCCTTGTCACATAGGTTTTTGAATATACTTACCATTTTAATTACACCTGAACTTCCATAGGGATTCGTTTCTCGCATATATGATGCCTTAGAAAAATCACCAAGGTTAAAGTGGTCAATCATGACTCCATGTAGTTGGTTAATAATTACCATAACAATTATCATTGCATCTACTATTTCATTTGGGTGCTTATTCATAAAACAAAAATATTTTTCTTCACATCCATTGTTACTTTGGCACCTACTAGATCCAGCCATTTACTAAAACCAAAAAGGTCAGTGTGAGTATATCAGTAAAATCATCATATACTATCTTGTGAGGAGGGTAAACAATAAGATATACTTATTCATGTTATCTTAAACCCATTTAATTTATCGAATATAATGATGACTCTTTGTAATATGTTAACCATTGTGGTTATATAAAGCATTTCACTTATGCTTAAATAAAACCCTAACCTCTAAAGTTATCCAAATCGACCTATGATACCAAATATAATGACCCAGCCTTAAACATTACATAATCTTGATTTTTGATCAAGAATTTACTTTATTTCACATTGATGATGTTTTTAGGTTTATAGTTTTAGAGAATTTGGCTATAACTATAACATTACATCTCAAATATTACATAGTAAACACTTCTACTCTATCTAACTTTTTTCAAAACAATAAAACTCTTTAAAAACAAGAATTATTTTCTTCATAAAAATATACTTTAATTCTTCCTTTCTCTTATCCTTACTTATACCATGTGAAAAACATTTAAAAAACTTGGTATGAGCATAAAAAACTCAGTAATGGATAAAAAATAAGGAATGAAAACATTAGTTCATTAATACATACAAATCAATGAAATCATAATTTTTAATCACAAAATATAAACTCTTTAACATACCTTATGAAATCATAATATTTATGAATAACTCATAGAAATAATAATGGTAACTTGTGGAATCCATAACATACTTACATTGTAGCTTTCATAAGAACATAGTAAGTAACATTCATGGTTACATTTGGATTACCCATCACAGTATATTCACTAAATCTATTAGGATAAACCTTAATTTTTACCTACATCACATTACCCAATTCATTGGAGAGATATCACAAGCTTACCTACCCTCATTTTATCACGGAACAACCCAAATAGATAAGAAATTCCCAAGAACCATAAAATAATTATAACACATGAATAAGAATAAATGAAAAATAACATTTCCACATTACAATCGTAAGACATAATTTCAAGATATTTATATAATAAATCCATTCTAAAACCCATTTTCAATACCAAGATACCTAAAAATAAATATGGTATTTACTTTTATTTTTAAAAACACTGTGGCTCGTAGGGGAATCCAAATATCAAATAATGATCATAGCGGCGTAAAGGTCACTATCACCGCATACGTTAGAAAGAAAAATTCATTTTTTAATTTAGTATAATTCTTCATAAAAAATATTCCTTTAGAAAATCATTGAATGAAATTAAAAGTAAAAGGTTTTGATTATACACCATATAAAAGAAGGTCGTGTATAAACCAAAATATGCCTCAATGAAAGGATATTGAGATGAATCCCTTACAATGATCATGTCATTAGATTAAGGATAAATAAATGAAATAAATATGTGTGACAAATATAAATACACCCAATACAAGTGGATATTAAGTGTAAAACAATAAGAGGTCATTCACACATATTCTTGGACAAACCAAACCAATTACATGGATATTTAACTCAATGAATGAAGATTTAGTTAATATTTTCCTTACATAGATCATTCTTTAATAAAATATATGTATTATGTGTATTCACTATAAATACACAAAAATAAATTATAAATAAAAGATAATTGTAAAGACCCGTAAATTTCAAGGAAATTTTTTTATCATAATTTTCTTTGGAATTTTACAAGAACACAGTTTCTGACGGCACCTAATTCCATGGCCCGGTGTGCCCAGAATCATTTTCCGAAGTTTGGCTCAGGTACGTTCAGTGAACGGATGAACGGGTTTTTCTAGTTTTTGAAATGGTGCCCGAAATCGAATTCTGAGGGCACCGATGGAATCGTAGCACCAGTATTTGCTTAGAAACGCCTATTCCGGTGTTTCGTTTGCTCGGGTGTGGTTTTTAATTTTTGGTCTTAGAGTTAAGATATAAAATAATTATACAACAAACTTTATTTTATTTCACTTAAGCCACTTGGAAGCCACTTGAAGCAACTTAAAGCCGCTTAAGCTTAGTTGATGCGGATATGATGCTATCCAAAAATATCCTACCCTCTTGGTAGGATATTTGTGAGGTTGGACCCGCACGAGACCCACAGTTTCTTTTCCGCTAAGCAACGCACCCGCGAAAACCCGTCATTATGAAGTCAACTGATGCGTTTTATTAATTTCATAATGCACCATTTAATTGGGCAGTTTTATTCGTGAATTAAATGGGCAGTTTCATTCGTTGAATTAATTTTATGAATTAATTGGTCATTACATACCTCTTTTTCATTGTTGGAATAATAATAAATTAAGACCAACGCATGACTTCTGGAAAAAGGTTCGTTGAGAGGATTTGACAGAAACCAAGAGTACTTCATCCTCCATCGTGAAGAACGCGAAGAACGCGAAGAACGTCGGCCCCCAATGAAGAACGCCGAACCCGCGGAAATCGACGATGTGACGCCGTGTGCCGACGTTTCCTCTCCTGCGATGTTCTTCTGTGGTGTTCCTTCCTCCATGAAGAAATCTTCGATCATCTATTTGAGGTAAGAGATCTTGGTTTTCTTTTTAAACTTCTTTATGGTTTATAACAACACACAGATTTAATTATTTATAATTAAATCTGTTTTTTCTTGGACCTCGGAGTTCGTCGACACAATGCCGGATACCGCGACGACACGACGATCCCCTCCTTCTGCGGCGATCAAGTTCCACGAAGAACGCGCATGCGGCGAGTTGACAAGTATGGATTTTATTTTGGAAATACCCTTTGTATATTCCCGTGATCGTCCCTTTTAAAATAAAGAACCCGGATTCTTATGGACAATTTAGTTTTATTAAAATTGTTTTCGGATATGTTGTTTTATCCTCTCGATTGCTTACATATAACGCGGAGGGTGCGGGCCAAACGAACACGGCCTGACAACCCTCCGTCGTTCTTCGTTGTTGTGCGGATTTGGCAGGCGACGGCAAAACATGACGTAAGGGCGATTTGATGATCCCGCAGTGAAGAACGAAACCCGGGAGGAACAGCGGCGTAGACGGGAAGGAAAACGGACCACAGGAGCAACTCCGGTGGCCTGCGGAAGCTACCGGCGGCGCGGTTCGCCGGCGAGGCGGCGCCAGTGGCTGGAGGTGGCGGTCAGCGGACCCGCGGCCGCGTGGGTCCGGCTCGCCAGCACGGTACGCGACAGAAGCCGCGTCCGCTGTTCCAGCGCGGCCCCTCGAGGGCCGCAGCTTCCTCAACCCGCGGGGGCGGCACCCCACGGCTGCCATGCTCCGCCGCTCGGCCGAGCCGAGCCAGGCCGGCCCGACCGGGTCCAGCCGGGTCGGACCGGGTCGGGTCGGCCCGGGCCGAGACCCCCCATCTTCGGACCGTTTTCGGTCTTTTGCCCGTAACTTGAGCTACGGGCCTCCGAACGACGCGCAGTCAGTGGCAATGCGATCCTTGGATCGAGACGGTCGTTTCCTTATATTACACTCAAGGTTTCAGAATACTTTGGGTTCGGCCGGGTTGGTTCATACACAAAACTAATCAGGCCCTTGGAGCGGAAACGCTCATATCTTGAGCTACGAACGTCTGATTGACGTGTCGTCAGCTTTGGTGGATTCCTCTAAGTGAGAAGGATCTTTTGGAATACTCCGCCCAAGGTTTGGATGCAGGTGGTGTACGGTCGGGTTGGTTTTGCCTTAAAAACCAACTGGGCCCCTAGGACGAAAAAGCCAATAAATCTCAGACCAGGTGTCCGATTGACGCGCCGTCTACGTTGTTGAGTTCCTGCTGATGATACGGAACTTTTGGATACATCAACCTCAGACATTGTGTCAGTTGATGTATCAGCCTCTCGGCTCGTGGAGCGGACCCTCCCGAATGAGCTTGCTGTGTGCGGGAACCCTAGTGCTGGCTACGACTTCGACGATTGTGTGGAGATCCTCAGTTTACCGCGATGACGACTGTGCAGAGATCCTTAGTGGACTGCGATGACTACTGCACTCAGCGATCCTACGTGGATCAGTGCTATAGATCCTGTGTGGATCCGATCCTGTGTGGGTCAGCGCTCAGTGGTTCTGTGTGAGCCAGCGCCTACAGGTCCTGTGTGGGCCCGATCCTGTGTGGGTCATTGCGGGGGTTAGTACATTTCGATCCTTTGTGGGTCCAACGACTTAGATGGATCAGTGATCATCTTATAGTCATATGAAGAAGTATACATGTGTGAGCTGAATCCTGTGTTACACTCCTTTGTGGATTGTGTTGAATTATCCTGTGTGGATTTACTGTTTACTCTCTTTTGTGGATTGCGTAGTGCTATCCTGTGTGGATTTACGTTTTTCTTTCCTATGTGGACTGGGATGTGCTTGGGCTCGGATGTTGGAGCCGATCGGAAATTGATGACTTAGGTATATGTATGGGCATATACCTAAGCATTGTCGGTTTTTACTTCGTGATTGCATCTTTCCTTTGTGGTTTATGATTTGTGGATTTCGGGATACCATCGGGGGTCTCGGGGTCCCTACTAAGTAGCTTATACTCACCCCTGCACGGGCTTTGCCCGCACTTCGTTGGGTTGGTTGCAGACGACAGTAAGCGCTGTTCGCGGTGGAGGCATGCGGAGCAGGACAGTACCTGGAGGTGGACCACTGGGCGGAACATACTCGGAGCGGGCCGCTGGACCGAGGATCTGTGGAGGCTATCTGTACCAAAACTTCAGGTGGAACTTCTAGAGGACGACTCTACGCAGCTGCTTTTCCTTTCAGTTGCTGTTTTCCCCTTTTAGTTGTACTTTACAGTTGGTCTTGTATTTATGGCCCCTTTTACTTTCAGCACAGCTTGTTACAGTTTTTACTTAGTGTTTACTTTTCTGCTTGCTTACTCAGTTGTTCTTGTTTACTTATCAAAGGCAATGCCTTCCCTTTTGTTGGGATTTACGCCTTGGTGCTAGTCGCCAGCCCCTGGCCTATGGAAGGCGGGTTTGGGGTTGTCACGGCACGGGCCCCGAGGACGGGTCGTGACAAATTGGTATCAGAGGTGGTTGGTTCTACCGTAGACTCTGATCTTTCTTCTATGTGATGCAATAGTGTTTAGCGTATTGAATGTGGTTATTAGTCCATGGAGTCCAGTGTTGGTGCGGCGACCGACGTATCTGTACACCAGGACCCTGAATTCTGATTTCCGACTTAGTGCATGAATACTTTGATTTCATGTGTGTTTCAAGTTTTCTGTGTCATTACTTGTGTCAGCTCACCAGGTATATTGTTCTGACCATGGCACACTTGTTTTCCTTTCAGTATGGCCCCACGATGGCAGCCAGCTAGGGTTCTGAGAGTAGAGCGTGACGACAGTCCGCCGAACGATGAGGCCTCGGTACAGGGCCCGTTGACAGTAGAGGCACCGGTGGTACCTTTACCTGCCGAGCCCCCGATGCTTCCAGCACCGACCGCTGACGATGCACGTCGCCTCGGAGCTCTGCACGAGTTCTAGCGCCAGCGACCACCCAGGTTTCATGGGGAGACGGTCTCCCAGGCATCCGAGGACTGGCTAGAGGCGGTCGTTCGAGTTTTTAGGCTAGTGAGGACACCAGAAAACCTCATGGTGATCCTCGTGGCGAGCCTACTTCACGCAGCAGCAGGACGATGGTGGAGCTTGGTGCTCCAGGTGCACGATGAGGCCTCTCTCATCTGGACAGACTTTGAGGGACTCTTCCTCTCAGAGTTTGTCCCCGCCACCCTCTGTGTGGTGCGCATTTAGGAGCTTCTTCAGCTGCGTCAGGGCAGCTTGACGGTTTCCCATTACGCGGCGAGGTTCACCGATCATTCTCACTACTTGACCAACATGGTACGGGACCCCTTCTTCCCGTCTCGGACCTTCGAGCAGGGATTGAGACACGAGATCAGGGCATCGCTGATCTCCCTTAGCATCCCGGCCCAGGCAGGAGTACTGGAGCGAGCCCTTCTGATCGAGAGCTATCTGGCTGAGTCCACATCGAAACCTACCACAGGGCGGCAGGTAGCGGAGTCTTAGGCAGCAGGTAGCCGACGGATGACTCAGGGTTCCAGGCAGACTAGAACCTCTCATAGACCACCTCAGGACACTATCTCAGCAGTGCGGGGCAAACAGCGTGGAGCCAGTCTTCCGAGAGGCATGCAGTGCTACTCCTGCGGCGGGCAGGGCCACGTGGCTTGTGACTGCCCGACCAGCCGTACCTAGGAGCAGCAGATGGTGGAGGGGCCACCCAGTCAAAGGAAGAGGGTCGACCGTGGCGGTACGCAGGGAGGAGGCGGACGAGGCAGAGGAGCTGGCCGAGCAGTAGGTGGTGGGCGACGCTTTGAGGCTCTGCCACCACCACCACCAGGAGGTCCGCCCCGACAACAGGGAGCTGGCGGGCTGCGACAGGCACAACTCCAGGCAGTGGAGGCCTACGACCACAGCGCGCTAGAGATGATTCGAGGTATGATCTGTGTCTATTCCACCCTTACTGCAGTACTTATAGACACAGGAGCGAGTCACTCTTTCATAGCCGCTACCCTTGTTCGGAGCTCGGGGATTCCGACAGAGCCGTTGTCTAGATCCTTACGGGTAGAGACCCCTACGGGTGCAGACTCGACGATTATGCACTGGTTCCGGCAGTGTGAGCTTACTCTAGGAGGCGAGAGCTTCGGCTGGGATCTTCTTGTAGTGGCGTCGAGGCCTTACGATGTCATCTTGGGCATGGGATGGTTATCTACAGTCCATGCTCAGATTGACTGTTTTAGGCGCAAGGTGCGATGTGCATGCACTGACGGGAGCAGGTTCACCTTCATCGGCGAGAAGGGAGCCTTTGCAGTACAGGAGGGACTCTCGCAGAGGAGGGGACCTCCCATCACTCATCAGTTGGCTAGCCTCATCCTAGGAGCGGTGGACGTGCGGAGTCCTAGTTTTCCTGCAATGGTGGATCAGTACGCGGACGTCTTTCTCGATGACGTTTCAGGGCTACCTCCTCGCAGATAGGTAGACTTTTATATTGATATGTACCCCGGGATAGCCCCGATATCCACTCTAGCATATCAGATGGCCCCTGCTGAGCTTCGAGAGCTGTGGGTACAGTTGGAGGACTTGCAGGGCAAGGGGTTCATCCGACCCAGTGTTTCACCCTGGGCTTCCCCGATATTGTTCGCCAAGAAGGAGGACAGGAGCTTGTGATTGTGTGTCGACTATCGTCGCCTGAACCAGGTGACAGTGAGTAACAAGTATCCGCTACCAAGGATTGATGACCTCTTTGATCAGCTCAAGGGAGCACAGTGGTTCTCGAAGATAGACCTCAGGTCAGGCTATCATCAGCTCAGAGTTCGAGACGAGGACGTGCAGAAGACGACCTTCAGGTGTCGGTATGGCCACTATGAGTTCTTGGTTATGCCTTTCGGCATAACCAACACTCCAGAAGTGTTCATGAGCCTCATGAACAGGATCTTCCAGCCATACCTCGATCGATTTGTCGTGGTCTTCATCGACGTCATTTTGGTGTACTCGACCACCGAGAAGGAGCACGCCTACCACTTGCGGGTTGTACTAGACACACTCCGAGAGCACCAGCATTATGGAATGGCCTTGAAGTGCCAGTTCTGCTTACATGAGATCCACTTCTTGGGGCACACCATTTTTGAGGCGGGAGTTGCGGTGGATCCCGCGATGATCAAGGTAGTGCTAGCTTGGGAGCTACCCAGGAGCATGACGGAGGTGCAGAGTTTCTTGGCTCTAGCTGGATACTATCGGAGATTTGTGCTGGACTTCTCCAGAGTTTCAGCGCCACTCTCAGCATTGAAAAAGAAGGGGAAACCCTTTGTGTGGTCAGACAGATGTCTGTAGAGCTTCCAGAAGCTGAGACAGAGATTGACCAGCGCACCTATCTTGAGGTTGCCTGAGGAGGGAGTTGGATGCGTAGTCTACTGCGATGCATCAGGGACTGGACTCGGATGTGTCTTGATGTAGAAGCGAGTCGTGATTGCATATGGATCACGTCAGTTGAGGCCGCATGAGTAGAACTATGCAACCCATGACCTGGAGTTAGCAGTAGTGGTCATCGCTCTGAAGACTTGGCGGCACTATCTGATGGGCAAGCGCTTTATAGTCTTTTATGACCACCAGAGTCTCAGGTACATCTTCTCTCAGAAGGAACTGAACCTGAGACAGCGGTGATGGCTCGAGTTCCTCTAGGACTATAACTTTAAGATAGTCTATACTCCTGGGAAGGGGAACGTGGTAGCCGATGCCCTCAGCAGGAGGACGGGCATCCAGCTACTTGAGGAGGCGATAGAGCAGCTAGCCGCTTTGCAGATATCCTTCGTGGATAGAGGTGGTGCAGCCTTCCTTCAGTCTCTCACAGTCACCCCTCCACTACTGTAGTGCTTCAGAGAGGCACAGCATGATGACGCTGATTGTGAGACGCGGCGTGCACAGTTATCCTCAGGACAGGCACCTGATGGTTTCTCCCTTGGAGCAGATCACGACATCCTTTTCAGAGGAATTACCTTGGTACCAGTTGCTTTACGAGAGGAGGTGCTAAGAGTGTTTCACACTTCTCCTCTGGCGGTACATCCTAGAGTGGTGAAGATGTACCAGGACCTCAGACGACAGCACTGGTGGCCAGGCATGAAGAAGGTTGTGGCAGAGTTCGTTTCACAATGCCTCACCTACTAGAAGGTGAAGGCAGAGCATCAGGTACCAGCAGGCTTGGTACAACCCTTGGAGGTCCCGAAGTGGAAGTGGGACGGGATATATATGGACTTTTTGACTGGACTTCCATGCACTTCCAGAGGTCATGACTCCATTTGGGTGATTGTTGAACGACTCACCAAGTTGGCACACTTCTTACCCATCAGAGAGCAGGGCTCAGTGGAGAGCTTGGAGCGTCTCTACATTCAGGAGATTGTACGGCTTCACGGTGTGCCATCGTCTATCATCTCTGATCGAGACGCTTGCTTTACTTCCTGGATTTGGAAGGGGTTGCAGGAGGCGTTCGGGATGCGGCTATGTCTGAGCACCGCCTTTCACCCCCAGACGGATGGTCATACAGAGAGGACCATTCAGACTCTCGAGGACATGCTTCGCGCATGTGTCCTCGACTTTGGTCGCAGCTGGGAGGATCATCTACCCTTGGTGGAGTTCGCGTACAACAACAGCTACCACTCCACCATTGGGATGGCACCATACGAGGCGTTGTACGGAAGGCCTTGCAGATCTCCTTTGTGTTGGACAGACCCTGGGGAGTCAGCACTCGTGGGACCAGAGATGGTCCGGGCCACGATAGAGAAGGTCCAGTTCATCCAGGAGCGGATAAGGACAGCTCAGAGCTGGCAGAAGTCTTATGCTGACAGGAGACTGAGGCCACTAGAGTTCGAGGATGGTGACCACGTCTTCTTGTGCGTCTCACCTCGACGTGGTTTGCAGAGATTTGGCCGAGGCGGCAAGTTGTCTCCATGCTTCATTGCACCATTCCAGGTCCTCAGCAGGATTGGCGAGGTGGCTTATCGCCTGGCTTTACCACCTCAGTTGCACTGGGTGCACGACGTCTTCCACATATCTCAGCTGAGGAGATACGTGCACGACCCGACACACATCATTGAGCATGGGGAGATAGACGTGGATTATGGGGTGACTTTTACAGAGGTCCCGGTGGAGATAGAGGATCGACAGAGCGGGTCCTACGTGGGTGATCGATTCCCCTTGTGTGCATCAGATGGCAGCACGGTAACCTCCAGGAGAGCACATGGAAGTGGGAGGCTCAGATGCGTGCTCAGTTCCCACATTTGTTTCCCTAGTTTATGATGTATCTTTACGAGGATGTAAAGCCCTGAGGTGGGAGTAATGTATAGACCCGTAAATTTCAAGGAATTTTTTTTTTCTTAATTTTCTTTGGAATTTTACAAGAACGCAGTTTTTGACGGCACCTGATTCTGAGGCCCGGTGTGCCCGAAATCATTTTCCGAAGTTTGGCTCGGGTACGTTCAGTGAACGGATGAGCGGGTTTTTCTAACATTTAAACTGGTGCGCGGAATCGAATTCCGAGGGCACCAATGGAGTCGCAGCGCCGGTATTTTCTTAGAAACGCCTCTTCCAGAGTTGTGTTTTCTCGGGTGTGGTTTTTAATTTTCGGGCTTAAATTTAAGAAATAAAATAATTGTACGACAAACATTATTTTATTTCACTTAAGCCACTTGGAAGCCACTTGAAGCCACTTAAAACTGGCTTAAGCTGAGTTGATGCGGATAGGGTGCTATCCAAAAATATCCTACACTCTTGGTAGGATATTTGTGAGGTGGGACCCACACGAGCCACACCGTTTCTTTTCCGCTAAGAAACGCACCCGCTAAAACCCGTCATTATGAAGTCAACTGACGCATTTTCTTAATTTCTTAACGCGCCATTTAATTGGGCGGTTTTATTCGTGAATTAAATGGGTAGTTTCTTTTGTTGAATTAATTCTACGAATTAATGGGTCGTTACTTACCTCTTTTTCGTTGTTGGCATAATAATAAATTAAGACCAATGCACGACTTCTGGAAAAAGGTTCGTTGAGAGGATTTGACTGAAACCAAGAGTTCTTCATCCTCCTTCATGAAGAACGCGAAGAACGTGAAGAACGCCGGCCCCCGACGAAGAACGCCAATCCCGCGGAAATCGACGACGCGACGCCGTGTGCCGACGTTTCCTCTCCCGCGACGTTCTTCTACGGCGTTCCTTCCTCCACGACGAAATCTTCCATCATATGTTTGAGGTAAGAGATCTCGTTTTTCTTTTTAAACTTCATTGTGGTTTATAATAACACACAGATTTAATTATTTATAATTATATATGTTGTTTCTTGGACCTCGGAGTTCGTCGACGCCACGCCGGATACCGCGACGACGCGACAATCCCTTCCTTCTACGGCGATCAATTTCCGCGAAGAACGCACGTGCGGAGAATTGACAAGTAGGGATTTTATTTTGGAAATACCCTTTTTATATTCCCGTGATCGTCCCTTTTAAAATAAAGAACCTGTATTCTTATGAACAATTTTATTTTATTAAAATTGTTTTCGGATATGTTGTTTTATACTCCCGATTGCTACCGTCTAACGCGGAGGGTGCAGGCAAAACGAACACGGCCCGACAACCCTCCGCTGTTCTTCGTTGTTGTGTGGATTTGGCGAGCGATGGAAAAACATGACGCAAGGGCGATTGGATGATCCTACAGTGAAGAACGGAACCCGGGAGGAACAGCGGCGCAGACGGGAAGGAAAACGGACCACTAGAGCAACTCCGGTGGCCCGAGGAAGCTTCCGGCGGTGCGGGTCGTCGGCGCGGCGGCGCCGGTGGCCGGAGGCAGAGGCGCCCCAGCGCACTGCCGGACAGGACCACCGCGGCTTCAGCCACGGTGGCCAGCGGACCCGCAGCTGCGTGGGTCCGGCTCTACAACACGGGACGCAGCAGAAGCCGCGTTCGCTGATCCAGCGCGGCCCCTTGAGGGTCGCGGCTTCCTCAACCCGCGGGGGCAGCACCCCGCGACTGCCATGCTTGGCCGCTCGGCCAAGCCGAGCCAGGACGGTCTGACCGCCGGACCGGACCGGGTCCATCTGGGTCAGGCGACCCGGTTCGGCCGACCCAGGGGGGTCGGCCCGGGTCGGCCCGGGCCCGGACCCCCCGTCTTCGGACCGCTTTCGGTCTTTTGCCCGTAACATGAGCTATGTGCCTCGTAACGACGCGCCGTTAGCGGCAATGCGATCTTTGGATCGAGACGGTCGTTTTGGTATATCGTACTCAAGGTTTCAGAATACTTTGGGTTCAGCCGGGTTGGTTTGTACACGAAACCAACCGGGCCCTCGGAGTGGAAACGCTCATATCTTGAGCTACGGACGTCCGATTGACATGCCGTCAGTTTTGGTGGATTCCTCTAAGTGAGACAGATCTTTTGGTATACTCCGCCCGAGGTTTGGACGCAGGTGGAGTATGGTCGGGTTGGTTTTGCCTTAAAACCCAACCGGGCCCCTAGAACGAAAAAATCCAATAACTCTCGAACCGGGCGTCCGATTGACGCACCGTCTGTGTTGTTGAGTTCCTGTTGACGATACAGAACTTTTTGATACATCATCCTCATACTTTGTGTAAGTTGATGTATCAGCCTCTCGGCTCATGGAGCGGACCCTCCCGAACAAGCTTGTTGTGTGCAGGAACCCTAGTGCTGGCTGCGACTTCGACGACTTTGAGGAGATCCTCAGTGGACCGCGACGACGACTATGCAGAGATCCGCAGTGGACTGCGATGACTACTGCACTCAGTGATCCTACGTGGATCAGTGCTATATATCCTGTGTGGATTCGATCCTGTGTGGGTCAGCGCTCAACGGTTCTGTGTGAGCCAGCGCCTACAGGTCCTGTGTGGGCCCGATCCTGTGTGGGTCATTGCGGGGGTTAGTACCTTTCGATCCTTTGTGGGTCCGACGACTTAGATGGATCAGTGATCATCTTATCGTCATACGAATAAGTATACCAGTGTGAGCCGAATCCTGTGTTACTCTCCTTGGTGGATTGTGTTGAACTATCCTCTGTGGATTTACTGTTTACTCTCCTTTGTGGATTGCGTTGTGCTATCCTGTGTGGATTTACATTTTTCTTTCCTGTGTAGACTGGGTTGTGCTTGCGCTCAGATGTTGGAGCTGATCGGAAATTGATGACTTAGGTATATGTATGGGCGTATACCTAAGCAGTGTCGGTTGTTACATCGTGATTGCATCTTTCCTTTGTTGATTATCCTTTGTGGATTTCGGGAGACCTTCAGGGGTCTCGGGGTCCCTACTGAGTAGCACATACTCACCCCTGCATGGGCTTTGCCCGCACTTCGTTGTGTTGGTTGCAGACGATGGTCAGCGCTGATCATGGTGGAAGAATGCGGAGCAGGACGGTACCTGGAGGTGGACCACTGGGCGGAACATACTCAGAGCGGACGGCTGGACCGAGGAGCTATGGAGGCTATCTGTACCCACCCTTAAGGTGGAAATTCCAGAGGACGGCTCGACGCTGCGGCTTTTCCTTTCAGTTGTTGTTTTCCCCTTTCAGTTGTACTTTACAGTTGGGCTTGTATTTCTGGTCCCTTTTACTTTTAGCACATCTTTTTATAGTTTTTACTTAGTGTTTACTTTTCCGCTTGCTTACTCTATGGTGCTTGTTTACTTTTCAAACACAATGCCTTCCCTTTTTTTGGGATTTACGCCTTGGTGCTAGTCGCCAGCCCCTGGCCTATGGATGGCGGGCTTGGGATAGTCATGGCATGGGCCCCGAGGACGGGTCGTGACAATAATATATCAAAATTAATTTCTCACATAATCATAACATGACATGGTTAAGAAGTAGAATATTGACCCAAAGAATGGAAATTGGGTTAAGAAGTTCTCTTACCTTGAGTCTGACTTGTCTTGTTTGTTCTTTATCTTCCTGAATAATAAACATAGGTTAATTTATACTTGATTAAGAACCTTTTTTATTTTTATTATTCCCATTACATCACTTATTAACATGTTATAATAATTATTTAAATATTTTGGTTTATGTGAGATGTTTTGTCGATAATCGGTTCTTGAGTTGAAAATGAACATGGTATGATGTCACTAGTCCATGTGGTCATAATCCCATCATATTCAGAATAATATTCATGGCATATTAATTACTCTTACACATAACTCATATTTTTTATTTTAAACCATTTAATATGGTTATAAAAAATAAACAACATTATAATCATGGAGACGGCAGGTCATACGTACGAATGAGTAACGTTTCCATTTTTCGTTGATCATTATAGAAATAAGGTAATTATCGTTTTATCTTTCCAAAATGATCATGATATTATTAAAATCATCATAATCATTTACTTATACTTATATATATCAAACAAGAGATATAATTAATAAAAATGAGTCACACTGCTTCGTGGAGGTGATAGTTCACACATACGCATGAACAACATTATCATTTTTATTCACATGGAAGTAAAAATGTAATTGATATGTTACTATCTTATAATTATTAATATGTAATGAATATCACATATGAAGATTAATTCTATAACACCCTAAGAATTTACAAATAGATTTAATCTGGAATGCATAAAACATTGAGTCTCTACAAAACAACACTTTATTACTACCTAACCAATTAACATAATGTTTTCACCTCGGTGATTTAAATTTCAAAAAACTGACATACACAGTTGTGTTCAGTAAGATATTAAGAGTCTGATAAGACAAACTTAATTTTTTATGAATAGTAACAAACCCTTATTAATAGTAACATACCCTTATGAATAATACCATTACTCTTATGAATAGTAATGAATAGTAAATTGGCCAAAAAAATAGAAACTTCACCCATGGATGTATAAATACAATTTAGAGATATTATAAGTGAAAAAATGATCATAGTATAAGTATTGGTATTTTTGTATGTCATAAATATTTTAATTATAATTTTATGATTAATTTAATAATTTAAAATGGAAATTTATTTTCACAAAATTTAATCATATAATGTTACTTTATGGTCTTATGGTTATAAGATAATTTTATGGGACCTTGATTAATTTCTCAATGTGTTATAAATTGAGTTTTAGTTTTAAAGTTGTTTTTCGGAAGAAATTATGATTTTATTTAAAAATTAAATTTAAAATATCTAGAAATTTATATTCCAAAAATTTATTTCATTTTTGAATTCTATACTTTGAAAAATTGTTGGGTTGAATTTTTTGGATTTTTCTAAAATCTTTGAATTTTTCATGAATAGTAAAAATACAGTTTTGAGTTCTCGGTATGTTTAATTAAATCATAATGAGGTAATAATTAATATAAAATTCTGGTCAACTTTTTTATAGTAAAATATGGCATGAGGTGACCCAATTGGCTAATTCCATGGTCAATACCATGGTTTTTCAAAAACCACTAATGAGGTGTCCCTTGAAATTAATAAAAAAACTCTCTCTCATTTACTATAAATAATCACTCATTCTTTCATTTTCTTTCATTAAAAACTCATCATCCTCAAATATCTGGTATTTTTATTTTTCTATGATTCCTCCCAAGGTTTCCTCAAGCCCTCAAGGTTCCAACCTTCAAGTTTTATGAGTTACACTACAAGGTAAGGGAAAATACCACCCTTCTCTTTTGTAAGATTTCATTTTATGTTATTCTTATTATTTTCAACTGGATTAGTTGGGATATGTAATTACATATCCCCATAACTATCCATATTATTTAATAATTATTATATAACCTTTTTTCTTTCATGAAATATTTGATGAAATTTTAAGTGATGTCGTTAGGCTGCTGAATTTTAGTAAGGGATCTCTCAACTTTTCTTTTATTTTCAAGTTCCTTTCTTTTCTTTTTATTTCCTCACCTCCATTGTGATGAATATATTACCTTACATGAACTGTATTGTTTTCATGATAAAGGAATAATTTTTCATCATCTCTTCTTTCTAATTCTTTTATACTAAAAATGATAATATCATCTGAGATATGTTAATTTACCACATTCAATGACGATGGATTTTCAATTTCTATTACCGTATTCAATTATGGTCATAAAATCATTATTATGGTTGAACTAGACAATAATATATTTATTTTGTATCATCTGTGGTTCTGGAATCTTTTTGTACACATGGTTTTGATTTATAAATCAAAATGAGTTTTTTGTGTTCAAAAACCGCCAATTAACCCAAATGGTTATCATTAAATAATTTATATAATGATTCATCTTCACTCCAGGTAAACAAATGAAATTTACAACCATGTAACCTTATTTATGTTCACTAATAAAATATAACTTAAATTCCAGACAACCATCCTCATTTTACATGATTCTCTGTTCATGTATATAAATATACCGATCATGAAACTAACGGACCCGAACAATGAAATTAAACCTCTCAACCCATCAAAAATGTCATGAATGGACTTAATAAGGTTATAATAAATAAATTACATGTATTTGTGGTTCTGGAAATATTATTTAATGAATTTAATTTGGTTATCCATGACACTAAGACCAAGTGAATAACAACATCGATCTTAATGTAAGGGTTTCTTCATCTCACTTCCATTTTTGTGAGATATTCTATATTCACTACTATTACTTGTTTATGGTGTATGTATAAAGCCCATTAATGGTTCATATCATGAATATATTTATTTTCATGATATTAAATGTTTCATTTAATGATTATTAATTTTGGCGCATGTGATTCCATTGATTACAAAGTTGTAAGTACTTTCTACCTGAACCTCGATTTTCATTCGGGTTGCTCTTATTTTCTACTCACCTCAATGATATTATTATTTATTCTTATGTACTCAACATAAATTATGTGCTAATATTCTATATATTATTACTAACCATAATCCTACTTTCATTTATGGAGATTTATTTGTTTTAAAAGGATCTTTCAAAAATTCTTCCCGAAATACAAGTTCGATCCAAGGAATTTTTTAGATTCTTACCTATTTTTATGCTCAATATATAATATATTTTAAGCCATATTTATCTTTATTAAATAACACATTTTAAAGTGAAAAATCTATTTTGTTTCATTTTTGGTTTTATGAAAGCAAACATGCCTTTGCGCTTTAAAATCACTTTAAAGAATTCCTTAAACTGCACTAAAATGTTTTAATTCTAAGGCTTCTTTAAAAACACCTTTTACATGATTTCACTTCAGTGGGACATAATTTGTGACTAAAATGTATTATCAATGTCCATACCTTTTATTATCTGGGATATACATGTTTAGAATCTGATTTCATGTCAAATATAATTGATTTTCCTAAATAACTCTTCTTTCCAAAGTAAAAATTATTTTTCTCATATCACTTTAAATTTTATGAGATATATGTCTTGTTCACCAATTACTTCTTAATTTTTGTGTATGTACTTCCCTTTGGTATATCATATAAAGAGTATCCTTATTCTCATTATTTTCTAAGGGATTATTATTTGAATGTTTCAAGGTGGTATGGGAAATTTTGGAATGTTTAAGGATTATTTCCTCAAGAATTTTTCAATGGTCTCATTTAAAAGTATCTTTCTTTATGTGAACATCCTTTGATGAATATTTTAATTCATAGTGATTTATTTTATATGATATAATCAAAAAAATATGTTGTTGAAGGGTTTCTGATTAGTTTGAATGTGGATTTTCTATCTTGATATCATTCACCATATTACTATGAATGGTTAGTGTTTACATTTAATGATTGGGGAATGTTATTTACATTTTAGAAATTAGATTCAATATGAATATATATGTTATTTATGATTATCCTCATTCATAAGAGGAATGCATTAGACTTATTATGTGATATTTTGGGCCCTCTATATTCCCTCGATGCATCGGTGGGTTTCATGAGACAAACTAGGTCATGGCGCAAGACCTTGACAAAATGGTTATTTATGTTCTTGGCACGAGGCCTTGACGGTATGGTTATGATGTCTGGTATATGAATTTACCTCATTATGAAAATATTATTGATATTTCATGTGGTTATTTGACTAATAGAATACTCATGATTATGTTTTATTATGACATTATTTATTCAGTTCTTATTCATGTCATAATGTGTTCTAGTTTATTTTTTAAGGTGTGGGTTTTAGTTATTCATCATGCCTAATGTTTATATTTATGTAATCTTCCATTGTATTGCTTACCGTTACTGAGAATTTGAGCTCACCCCTTTCTTATGTTTAATTTTTTCAGGACATGAAGAAGTTTATTATAAATGACCTGCAGGGATAAAATTATATTTGTGGATGTTTCCAATAAAACTTATATGCTGTATTTCTTTTCAAGTTGTAATGTTGAACCTATGTATGTATCTGGTTTTCCAAAACTACTAAACTACTTGGTCCTTAGTGATTTTATTCCTTATAATTATATCAATGTATTAAAATAATGCACCGGCTCCAGGATTCTGGGGTCGGGGTGTTACCAATTTCATCATTATAACTCATCTTAATAGAAGGTAATGTAAAACAAGCTAAACTGGTTTGTGGAGATAATAATTCACCTGTACGCAGGAACGATTAATTCCTTTACCATTTGATGGAAGTTGAGATGGATTTAGGGGATGATATTAACACAATAACATCTCAGTATATTGAGGATGCTGTAGTTATTATATTATCATGGTTGGATTATATTTTAGGAATTGGAAGAAGTAACAAAATAGAAACACTTAAAGAAAACGATACCTCTTCTTTGGTTGATCACCTTTGAAGAACACCTAAACACCTCTATGAAGGGTGTTCTGCTTAAACTAAGGATTCAAGAATGTGGGGATGGATTATAGGATGAGGCTTGGATAGATATTGGATAAACTAAAAGGATTGAATGTGTGGGTAATAGAGAGAGATGGGTGTCTTTTTATAGGAGAGGGGAGGGGCACCCTTGCAAAGTATTAAAATATTAAAATAATATAAATTATTTTTTTAATCCAAGTGGCTATAACATGAGATTTAGCGAAGATGAGATGAGGATAGATCGAAATCCTCTCATATAATTGTTTTTAGACATGTATTGAGTTTATTTTAAACCTTATCTTTTCGGTTTACCCTTAATTATTCTCTTTTAATTTTAAAAGTGGTAACAATAATTTAATTTCAAGAAGCTATTAATTTTACATATATGGGTTCAATTTCCTATAATTAGACAATTAAGGAACTTTTCGACCCTATCATAATAAATTTGTGATTTTAAAATATTTTAGGATTTTTAAATAATTTAATAAATTATTATTTTTATAAAACATCAATTGTGTCAAGTTTTACACTATTCATTTTATTTAATTTAAATAAAATCTAAACAGAGAGATAAGTTCAAACCAAACCATATAATATTCTAATAAAATGTCATATTTATATAGAAAATTCATAGATGTCATAAATATTTGTCAAATAATATTTATATTAATATTTATAATATCATTTATTTAAATCCTTTATTAATGAAACAATCACTACATCATATTGTGTTATTATTAAATTTAATTATTTAATCACTAAAAATTATAAATAAAACACCATGATATAGGAAATATTTTTATCTTTCTAATGACTATTTATAGTTGAAAATATCACTTATAGAACACCAACTTAAAATTTTTTTAGTAAAAATATACATGTTTATGTTATATTTCTCTTTAAATTAATTATTACAAAATGTCATTTTCACACCCAAGTAGCTCCCAAATGCCAAAATTTCAGCCTAATGATTGTTTTGGTCACCCGTGACTCATCCAATTAGATTAGGACACATGTTATGGTAGTTTTATATTATTATAATATTATTTTTATCCTTATTTACCAAATTTACCCTTTAACTGTGGTAAATAAAAATAATTATTGAAGTTACTATTCGTAATATCTAAAAATAAAAGGTACATATTTACATAATTTTAAACTTCTGATTTCAAATATGGAATATATTTTTCCAAATTAAAAACACAGAAGTTTAATTAATTAATTTAAAATTAATTCATGTTGTCAAAACTAGAAAGTGGGTTTTTAAGAAATAAAAACTATCAAAAGATTGACATGTGTTTATGTCCAATTAAAATGTGAAATTAACTTCAATGACCATAATTGAATTAAATGACAAAAACATAATACAATTACACTTTAAAACCAATAAAAAGATAATCTAACTATATATATAAATTTGATGAAAATGTAGTTTTGACTTAAAATGTGGTATTTTTCACTATTCGTTAAAAATGAAATTAATCATAAAATTACCAAAAAATTATCCAAAGTAAATTTTGATGTCCTAATTTTATAGAAGAATTTTATTTTTTCAAATATAACATATAAAGGTGACAAAAACTATTTTTAAAAAGGATTCGTTATCAAAAGGCGGTAAAACAACCTTTTAAAAATATTATAGAATTTTATAGTTAAAATTGGATTCATTCTCATTTTAAGCCATTAAAATTCATTATATAAATGTATAATCATTTAAAAAATATTTAAAATTGTAATATAAATAATTGTATTCATTATTTTCAATACAACGGCTAGGCGTTAACTATCATTTAAAATCAATATTATTGTCGTATTATTTTTCAGTATAACTGAGTGTTGTGTGCAATGTAAGATTTCAGAGAAACTCATTATTACATGTTGAGTACGCTATCATACATATTGTCCCCTTTAAACTAAAATTATTATTAAATTAAAAAATATTAATAGATATGAAAATTTATTACTCTATAAATACCTGAGATGTTACACATTTGGTCAGCATGTACATTTGGGTTATTCCATCCAGTGAGATGTGTCGCATACTTCCGGGCTATCTTTTGAGAGGGATGTATTTGAAATTGGTCTACAATTGAGATTCGACGCATGCTTCTAGACTATCCATCGAGAGGGATATGCTTGACATTTTTCGGTATGTACTTGGGTTATCCCTACCGGCAGGAATGTATCGTACATGGTTTTGGGCTATTCCATAGAGGGAATGTGTTAGGCTGGTTACTGATGTTTCCATCTAGCATTGTGCTGATTCATGTATGTTTATCTCGGGTGCTAAAGGTGGTAGAGTCAGTTCCCAAGGACCCAAAAGGTATGTGGTACTTGTTTGATATACTATTTTTATATCAGTACTTTGTTTATATTCATGACATACACTTATATATTTTATACAGTGTTGTTAAGGGTCGTTGGTGGTGTCATGATGGGTCTTTTACTCAAACCCTACTTGAGCATTTTCGTGCACCTTTAAACTTCATGACTAGAGACAAAGTGAAGGTAAAAGTCCTTGTGGTGGAAAATTGAGCAGGTGGAGCAGGAGGGTTTATACATTACTGGATGGACTTCGGGCGGGATGTTAGCTGCTACTTTATTTTTACCAGCTCTACTAGTATCTAAGATCCTTGTTTTCTTCAGTTATTGTATCATGTATGTCATCTTTTAGTTTCTGCGTGTATTACTAGAATTATTTATTTTATTTAAATAATGATATTATTATTTATCATTCTTATGACATGATACTGAGAGAATAGTCTTCTCATGGTTTCACTTGAGACTCTCACTACTAGTTCGCAAGCTCACTACTACAAAGCTAGGTTTATCTAGAATTATGGCTTTAACAACGTTAGCTAAAAGTGTTGTTAAAACCCCCATTATTAGCACTAAATAAGCATTGTTCAATTGGGTCTTTAAAGACGCTTCTTTACAGCGTTGTCAAATGGGATCTTTAACAGCACTAGAGAAAAACACTATTAAAGAGGGTCTTTTATCATCACTTGTAAAAAATTGCTGATAAAGCCCCCTCCCCCTTAACCGTGCTAGTACAAAAGTGATGATAAATGAGTTCTTTATCAGTGTTTTTTTAGAAACGCTGGTAAAGGGTATATTTCAAAAAAATCATTAAAAATAATATATTTATATTTATATAAATATAATATATAATATACAATGTTTAAATATGTTTTAGATAAGGCTAAACAGGTATTTACACTTAATATATAAGATATTTTGTGAAACTGGCCTATAAAATAATTAAAAAATATTTTTAATTAATAATTTTGTTATTATTATCGAGTAATAGTCATTTAATAACAATTTGGAGATAAAAAATAAAAAAAATAAGAAAAACTCTAAAATAAGTTGAAAATGTAACTCAAATATAAAATGATTATAACTTTCGATTTGAGTGTCCGTTTGGGCTCTACCACATATCAAATCGAAGCATGTGACAAGCTCTATGCCGTGTTGACCCAAGGGACCATTGTCGTTATTTTTTAGGCTAAAATAGTCCCATAAGTCCTCCAAAACTGAGTTTTTAGTTGGGGTACCCAAATTTTGTTAACATTCAATGGAATTTCAGTCTCGATTAAGGAGGTCTTTTTGCCTTTTTTCAGTGGGGATTGAATTTATTTCCAAGTATTACATTCATATTGATATTATGGTTTTAAAATTTTATCATTTTTCATTATGTAGTTTTATTTATAATTATATATATGCATATTTTCTTATATTTAACTATAATAAATTACTTGTATAAATACATATATCAACATATTTATGTAGAAATGTATTTTTAAATATATAAAATAAATATTTATTATTCTTTTTATTTAAATTAAAAAAATCCATTTTATTTACCTTATAAAAATTCAATAATATGTATATTATACCTATACAATTAATTTTTATATATAAACATGTATGTGTTAATAATTAACAAATATATATGTATATGTATATTATAATATATTTAAATAAATAAATATTCTAAAACGTATTTAAAATAATATCTATCCTTTTTTCATTATAAAAATATATTTATATTGTTTATATATACATATATGTGTGTATTAATAAACAGAAATATGTTTATATTATATTCTAGTATATATAAATGAATATAATATTTAATATATTTAAATAAATATATGTCTATATATCACACACACACATATTTTATAAATGTATTTAAAAATAATCATATGAATATATGAATAAAAAATATATATGTAAATATATATATATATATATATATATATTTATAAATAAACAGAAATATTACAAAACAGACAAAAAAACAACATAATGTAGTGGTAAAGTCTTTTTTTTTCTTCAAAGGAGAGGTGCATGGTTCAAATCCAGGCATGCATGAGGTTGGGAATTCAAAAAGAGCTGATAAAAGGGGTTGTGGGGTGAAAGGCGCTGATAAAGGGGCGGGGGAGCGCTGTTAAGGGTATCGTGGAAGCACTAATAATGGGTTATGGTTCATAGAGGTCTGAAAAATATAATTTTTACCCCCTTTAACAGTGCTAAAAAACTTTTTTAATTATCCTTTTAATGGAGATTTTTTAGTGTTGTTAAAGGGGATCTTTAACAACATTTTTTTAGCGCTGATAAAAGCATAGGGCCTTTAAACGTGCTCTGGTAGTCAGCACTTTTTTAGCACTGATAAAGGCATATTCTAGCTATATTAAAGACCATTTTTATAGTAGTACCTCTTGCATGCGGGGAGGCTCGCATGAGGTCATGTATAATCTGGCACGAACTCAGTGGTTCGGGTCAGGATGTTACAAAATGGTATTAGAGGATCACGATTCACGGACTTGTCCTTTCACTTTGTCCTGATTTGGGATAGGATAGACATGAGTTGGGATGGTTGGGACCTGGGCAGGGGAACTATCTTAGTGTCTGATCAACATTGAATAGTGGACCTCCGAGTTTCCATAAAATGGGTCAAGTATGTTTTGTTTTTTCTGTTGATTAAATTCACCTTGGGTGATACACATGATGTTGATATGTGATTTATGAGTTTTGGTATGCGTTCATGCATCATGATAGGCACGTAAGTTCACATGCCATATATAATGTTGATTACATTAGATGGAGTCCAAATAATTAAATGTCTGTTGAAATTGTGATATGTGCCCCGGTGCGTTGTTTCTAGAATTATTTTATTTGAGCATGTTGTATTCTATGTTTGAGTGTATATATATATATGGTTGTGACTAATGTGCAGATGTTGGTAATATGGATTTAAGCTCTGATGAGGCGATGAGTGTTTTTGTGTGTTCCTTTCAATGAGAACGAATGGAATTGGAATGCGTTAACTGTAAACACCAATGGTGGAATTAAAAATATTTTAATTAAAATGTTTTAATTAAAAATATTTTAATATGAAAAATCTTATAGTGAGGAGTAGTGATTCCATGATCTGAAATGCTTCTCAAGGATGAGAAGAATTATGGTGAGAAGAATTGCAACATCCATAATTTTAAATGATATTAAAAACTCACCTCTATTAAACAAATTACATGTATATGTGGTGTAAAAATTTAATTTTTCAATACTTGTGTTTATTATGCCATTAAAAATAATAAAATTTTTATTTAACACTTTGGAATATTCTGTGTAATATTTTCTGAGTTATACGTTGACTCAGCACGGGGTTATGAGGCCCGTAGATCCTCGACGTTGATAGAATAAAAATGTTAAATATATTTTATTCATAAGCGTGTGTGGTTTTTCTAAAAAAATTAAAAACATTGCAACATTTCATCGTATAAGAAATCTGAGGGCACTGTTAGATTGGTAACACGATGTTTACCCTAGGTGGGGTATAAATTTTATGTGTGTTGGGCGTGTGACAACGTCACACGCAATAATACCTTTTTATATTTAATTTATTTATTATTCCTTTTTTTAAATGATAAATAATTAATATCTCTCAAATGGTGCGTCATATAAGAAATTTGACACCACCGTTAGGTTTAGAGCATGGAGTTTATCCTAATTTGGGTATAACTTTTATGTGTGTCGGGTGTTTGGAAAAATCGCATGCAATAATACCTTTTTTATATTTAATTAATTTATTATTCAGTTTTTAAAAAATAAATAATTAATATCTCTTAAACAGTGTGTTGTATGAGAAATCCTAAGACTACCATTAGTTCCAAGATGCGAGATTTATCCTAAGTGGTGTATAACATTTTTTGGCATCGGAAATTTGGTCAGAACGCACGCAAGGGTAATAATAATTGGTATATAAATATTTTGTTGGATTTCTAGAAATAATAATAATAATTTTATTTTTATTATTATTATTTGGGTCAAAAATAAAAATGGAAATATACATTTGTAATTAATGATGATGTTAAAGTAATAATAATGAGTGAACAAAATAATTAATGTAATATTATTAATTAGAGAAATTAAATGAAAAAGTGTTAATATTATTTTATTAACTGTTATAGGAATTTAATGGTTGTTTTTAGAATGTTAATGGTGACATTAATGTGAGACAATAAATAAATAATAATAATAATAATAAATTGTTGTTATTATTATTATTAATTTGAGAAAATAATATATGTGTTAAACATATATGTATACATGTAGGTGTGCGTAATGTATATATATATATAATGATGGATTTCATTTAATTGATGATAAAATGTGTTAGAATGGTTTTAAAAATAAAGGGGCCATGGAGCTACTACTCATGTAAGAAATGATGTTTTTTTAACGCATCAAAGATTAAAAAAAGGAATAAAAAAATAATTAATTAATTAATTATAATTAATGAAATAAAATAGTTTAAAAAATTATAAAAGGCGGATATGGGTGGGGGAAGGTGCATTGTGGAAAAAGAGGGAAATCCCACCAATTTCACGTCACTCACCACTCTCATGCCATCTCTTATTTCCTTCTCCCATATTATACTTTTTATTTTGTTTTTATTATTAGCTCAATCTTCTCTTAAATAACTTCTCCAATATTAATCGGATTGACGCACTATTAGTGCTGTTGAGTTCGTCTCGACAAGAAGAATTTTAAACATATTTTTGTTTATGAAATCAATAAGGTTTCAGTGGTGCAATTAAACTCGAACGTCAAACATCGTCGTCGGTCATCGGTGCACGTGAGGTAGGAGGTCCTTATCTTTTGTGCATGTATTATACAGGTTATTCACATGTTTTTTGAGGTGCATGTGTATTCATAGGAATATTTTGACATCAGTGTGTGTTATATATTGGTTATTGACATGATTGTTAATGTGCATGTGAGTTCTATGTTTGTTTCTTGATCACATGACATGTGTGTCTGTGTATAACCATGCCCTATGCATGTGTTTCTTTCATATGTATTGTTCAGATGATTATACTGCTTCACTTGATGTGATGTTGATCTATCATTTTTATTATATATCGTATACGTTGTATGCTTGTCTACTACAATTGAGCATGCGGGTTTGACCCTTTTGGTCGGCATGTGAGATGTGAGATGTGACACATGTATTGCTCGACAGTGGATACATGTGAGATATGACACATGATTAATGACATGTGAGATTTGACGCATGCTCGAGATTGTCCTCCGAGTGGAATACATCAGACATTTGGTCAGCATATACATTTGGGCTATTCCAGCCAGTGGGACGTGTCACATACTTTTGGGCTATCCTTCAAGAGATACGTGTTTGACATTGGTTGGCATGTGATATTTGACGCATACTTTTGGACTATCCATCGAGAGGGATATGCTGGACATCGGTTAGTATGTAGTTGGGTTATCCCTACAGGAGGGAATGTGTCGTACATGCTTTTGGGCTATTCCACAGAGGGGATGTGTTAGGCAGGTTACTGATGTTTCCATCCAACATCGTGTCGATACAGATATGTTTCTCCTAGGTGTTGAAGCAGGTATAGCCAACCCCCGAGGACCTGGAATGTATATGGTACTTGTTTGATATATTAATTTTATATCATTACTTTGTTTATATTAAGGTCATACACTTTTATATTTTATGCACTGTTATTAAGGGTCGTTGGTGGTGTCCGAAATCTTGCACCCAAATCATACTAAAGAATTTCAATGTGTTTGTACACTTCATGACCAAAGACTCGACGTAGAGAAAAGGCCTTGTGGTGGATAGTTGAGTAGGTGGAGCAGGACGGTGCAGACGTTACTGGGTGTACTTTGAGCGGTTCGCCAGCCGCTACTTTTTGTTCACTAGCTCTACTTGTACCCAAAATCCTTGTTTTCTTTCGGTTATTATATCATGTATTCCATGAGGGAGATTATCGCAACCATGAGTGAGGATTTATGGAATATGGAAAAGTCTTGAATCACATTTTGATTCATAAACGTATTAAACAAACATATAAACGTCTTCCAAAACCCCTGTAAAGGTTTGATGAGTGGCCTGTTACGGGGACATCAACAAATAGAATTTTTATATTAACCTAGAATGTATTCCAATGGGACTGACCATGGTCACTCTCAAGGAGGCGTGGATCCATTCTTCACTATCATATAACTTATGAATTTTTGTTTTGTTTTCTTAAATTTAAAAGTATTCAGAGATGGGAGTTGGTTTATTTGGTTTTAACTGTGGTTGCAAAACAAAAGAGAACAGTAAAAATCCTAGATAGTTATTAGCAGGGAAAGGGAATGAATCCATGATTTAGACACTAATAACGTTCATTATCCATTTATGTTTTCGTGATCTAATTGATAATGCAATCAGTGTCATTAATGAATCACCATCCTATACTAAAATTTCACGATCCTACGCACTTTTGATAATCTCCTAGGCACACAAAATTTGAATTCCTCCAAGGTTTCATATGTTGAACATGCCACAACTGCATAAATGTCACCAAAATCCACTCAACTCCATCGTTTGTTGTTCATGCTCAAATTCTCTCCATTCCAACGTAGATGAAGAGAACCAAAACAGGAGAGGAAGACTCAGCAGATGCTGGAATGAAATGGGAAGAATGCTAGGGAAGGTGGACGATCACCACAAAGATCCCAAAACACCCCCATTTTATCATCACAATTGAATTAAAAATTAATAAATTGTAATGGGTACTTAGGAAATAGTGGACATCCCCCAGGAATTCACCCTAGATTGAAGAGGTTAGAGAGATCTCATTACAGCACATAGGTTGAAGAAATCACAAAAACAAAAGCAGAAGGGAGAAAGAAGAGAATTTCACAAAATATAACAGAATTAGATTGCAGAAGTAGAAGAAATTGTTAGAACATTTGTCCAGTAAAGGGGGCATATATCTCTCACTCATCCTTACAGATTTTTATACAATTTTCCCAGCCCCTCTCAATGAATTAGAAACAGAAATATCATCCCCATGATCCATCTCTGTACTCATTCTTGAAGAATAGAAGTCGAAGTGTTTTCTATATCGCATGAAGAATTCCCTTCGTTTATGCTACCGCAAGCCTCACATGAGGAGTTAGAGTGATGCACGTGTTGGATCTGGCTTGGGCTCATTTGAAATAAGAAGAGCCTTCTTGAATAATGGGATTGATCGTCAGGTATGCTAACTGGAATTGGGCTTGATTGGATAGACCTCGTGTGTTTCCAATACTGAGTCTGGGATTTGGGTAATGTGATGCTCGGAGGAAGTGGAGATCGAGGATGACTAGTTGAGTGCCTTTTTTACTTCAATAGAGAAGTCCTGAGCTGCTGGAGTAACGTTCTAAATTATTGCATCAGTCATGGAAACTGGATGTGAAATATTGGGTGCAGGTAGCTTGGGAGAGCTTGGCAGAGCTATGATTAGTAATGCACTACAGGGAACAGATCTCCGCTTGTGATCATGGGTGAACAAGGGATGGATTCCAAGTTGCATTTCCTCAATCAGGTGGCTCAGGTGCTCTTCGCACTGGATTGGATGTCTGCTCCACTGGAAACGGGGGCTCAGTCAGGAGTCTTCATGGTGGGATCTGTTCGGCTGTCTAGTCTATTACAGAGGTCTTCTTTAGGCATTTCTTTAATAGGTTGTGTGCGGCCCTCGATAAAAATGCAGCAGACAAAATGGGGGACTTCGAGGCCTCGCTGTCCTTAAGCTCCCTGGTTTGTCTTCTTCCACTGATCTCGGTCGGCCTTGCTTATCAGGATTTGGTCATGAATGTATCTTGGCCTCGATTGATCGTTGATGTATCATCCATGGTTTACTAGAAATCACACGGTCGGTTGATGGCTTTTCTTTTCGTCGATCTCTGTAAGAGGAGGTGTAGTCGATGGAGGTTGGATGGGTGCTGCTATGTGGAAGGGTTGGTGTAGTCTCATAGAAGAAAGTGGCACGGAAGATGGTAGCATGGATGCTTGGACATTGCATGGAAGATGGTCAATAAATCTCACGGAAGAGGATGTTTGTCCATTCCTCAAATTAATGTCATATTCATTTAATTCAAAAATGTATAAAACCATAAAAATTCAAGATTAAATCCATTTCAAAAAATTAATTTCAGTTTCTCAGAAGTAACAAAAATCACAGAACTAACCCAGTTTTGATTAATTTGCGGGGAAACTATCAATGACATACCGAAAAAAATGAAACTTTATACTCTGATCAATTTCTCATACTTGAACTATTGCATTTCTAGGTAATAAATTAAATTCACTTATTAAAAAGATTGATAGAAAATCTATCTTCCCTTTGTTCAAATACACATACTGGAATTAATGGAAAGAACAAATTCATCCATTATTTAAAAATTTCATTCTTCCTCTGTGATTTTTACTCACTGCCATACTTCCATTCAAATTCTGATTCCAGTTCCAGGAATGAAACAAATTATAGTGGAATTGAATTTTTAACAAGTACTTCTAGTTATCACTTCCTCTTAGGTTCCTTATACCCAAGTTCAAATTTTAACTTCCTTGATACAACTTAAATGAATTTGTTACAATTCAGTTGCCTCATTTTTACTATTAGATACTTATTAAATTTTTTTTTCATCCATGATTGTGAAAAACACTTATTGAATATAAAAAATGGCATTTAATCACACAATCAATGCTTAATGTCTCAAAAATTCATTCTGTGGTCTCAATTTTCCATTTTACATTAATTTCAAAGGACTTAAATAAATTTCTTTTGAGCTGATCCTTGACGTGTTCTTTTTTCCAAAGGTCAAGATCTCTCAAATTAAGTTCAAAATTCCCTGAACCACATGTTATAATTCTAATTCCACAAAGATCAATTCACTCACACTCCTTTTTCTAGTTCTAAATTCAAATTTTCATTAGAACAATGGGAAAACACACTCAGCAATCATTTAAGCTTTTGAGGTTCAATAAAATCAAATTCCTCACAATCATCATAGATTTAAAAAATGCATAGTGTTTTTCAATTCAGCTCAAAGAAAGTTTTAAAACTCAAAAACTAAACAAAAACAATGTACATGTTCAAGAGAGAACATAATTTTTTTATGTTTTATGTTTTATTATTTTTATTTTTATTTATTTTAAAAAATAGATTCACAAAAACAAACTAAAAACAACAAAGAAAAGAGAAAAGAGCACATACAAAACAGCCATGAGTTACCCCCTCCCCCACACTTAATCTCCACTACATTTTCAATATCATTCAGTAAATATTAGGAAATTTCCAAGCATATTTTCAGTAGGACCGCATGGATAAATAAGTGACATGGAAGGAGATCACCTAGCTATGGTTATCCCTTGTGAACAACTTTGGTAGGGATACCACTATTATTTGATTTCATATGATCTTCAAGGTGTTGAATTTTCTATCCAGAATCCTTCATATATGAAAAAAAAGAATAAATTAAAAGTTATTCAGAATTAAAAGGCAAAACTAAAAATAAAATAAAAGTAGAGAAAATGGAGGAGAATTATTGGCTAAAACCCCCCAAGAGGTGCTACAATTTAAACGATCCCTAGTCAGACAACACTAGGATTATACGCAGTCTATTAGAGGATGAAGCTTCTGTGGTGAGATCCACCACATGTTACTCTTCCCACATCTCTTTATCTTTACTTTGTCTTGGAGGTCCTCTTGAACTGAGTTCTTCAGCTCCAACCCCTTAGCAGTATTTCACAACTCGCTAAGTGGGGCTGGAAGGATGACATATGGGGCCTCTTGTTATTCTTTCTAGATCAGAATGTCCAGTTCTCCTTATACCTCTTCTTCAAATCTCGCTACCTCTACTTTTATGGTAGCCTCATCCAACTCCTCTTTGACTTCTTCACACATGGTGCCTTCTTCTTCTACAACCAGGGCCTACAGTAACACAGCTGAGTCTGCAAGATTAATACACAGAAGCTTATGAGAGAGTTCAGTTTGCACAATATTAAGATAAAAAAGGATTCTAGATCAGAGTTATCACTTTCCAAAGTATCAATGGGAAGCTCACTTACCAAATTCAATGATGTTGGAAATTCACTAGTGGGGGTAGACAGGGCATCATCATGTTCGGTATCAACCTTTTGCATTTTCTCTTCAAATTTTGGAGGGATAGGATCTTTGTGTTTCTCATCCAAATGTTGATATGAATTCGAGAAGTACTTAGGGATCTCGATAAGCTCCTAGGCCATGGATTTTAGTACTGATGGTTCGATTTCCTCTTTGAGGTCCTCAAAGAGCTCCTTAAATTTCTTCTCTACCTTTTCATTTATAGATCTCTACATCTGCCTAACCCATGTAGCAATAATTTCATCATAGGATGAAGATGATTCAAAATCATAATTCATTCTTTTTTTATATTTCAAATTTTAAATTTAAAACAATATATTTTTTATATTGCGAAAGAGAAACATGAGTTACCAACTTACTCCCGCGAAATGATGCCAAGTTGATGAGCACCCTATCATGGGTCCCTTAGCAAGCATAATTTTATATTAACCTAAGATTCAGTCTAGTGGGACTGACCAGGGTCATTCTCAAGGATTCATGGGTCGGTTCTTCACTATATCGATCACTTATATATTTTTATTTTATTTTCTTAATTTTTAAAGCAGTTGGAAATGGTAGTTGATTTGTTTGTTTTTTACTATGTGTGAATAGAGCCTAAAAAATCAACAAAAATACTAGATACTTGTTAGAAGGGAAATGGAATGAATCCAAGATTCAACCACAAATAACCTTTATTATCCATTTATGTTGTCATTATCCTATTTATAATGAAATAAATACCACTCATACATCACCATCCTCTAGTGAAATTGTAAGATCCTATTCACATTCATAAATCTCCTATGCACACAGAATTTTACTTCCTCCATGGTCTTATATAATGAACATGACACAACCACATACATGTCACCAAAGTCCACCCAACTCCATCATTTGTTGTTCATGTCCAGATTCCCTCCATTCCATCATAAATAAAATGAACCAAAACAAGGGAGGGAGAATCAAAAGAGGTTGTAATGAAATAGGAAAATGCGTGGGAAGGTGGACGATTGTCGCACCAATCCCAAAAAAACCCACTACATCATCACAATTGAATTAAAAATTCAGAAATTGGAATTGGGATTCAGAAAATGGTAGACCTCCCTTAGGAATTCACCCTTGGGTTAGTACTCCAATTTCCTGGAGTTTGGAGAGATCTCGTCACAACACATAGGCTGAAGAAATCATAAAAAAACATAAGATAGAAGAGAATTTCACCAAACATAACAAAATTAGATTGCAGAAGTAGAAGAAAATATTAGATCATTTGTCCCGTGAAGTAGGAATATCTCTCAAACCCATCCCCATGACTTTTTAAATAATTTTCCTAGCCCCCCTCAAAGAATTAGAAATAGAAACATCATCCCCAAGATTCAATTCTTTACACGTTCTTGATAAATTGAAGCAAGAGTGTTCGCTGCATCTCATGAGTAATTCCCTTCAAGTATACCGTTTTAAGCCTAGTGTGAAGAGTTTGAGTGATGCACGTGTTGGCTTGGGCCTGGGCTCATTTGAACTAGGAAGGGCCTTCTTGAATAATGGTCTTGATCATCGGGATTGCAAACTGGAATTGGGATTGAGTGGACCAGACCCATGTGTTTCCAATACCGAGGCCTAGGATTTGGGTAATGTGATCCTCGGAGGAAGTGGAGATTGGGGATGGATGGTTGAGTTTCTTTTTTACTTAAATGGAGCAGTCCTGAGCTGCTGGAGTAAGGTGATGAAATATTTCCTTGGTCATGGAAACTAAATGTGAACTAGTTGATGTAGGTATCTAAGGAGATCTTGGAAGAATAATGATTTGTCATGTACTATTGGGGACAGAGCTTTAGTCATGATTATGGGTTGACAGGGGTTGGATCCTAGATCATATTTCCTCAAGAACGTGGATCTGGTTCACTGTGTACTGGATTGGAGGTCTGCTCAGCTGGAAATGGGGGCTTGGTCAGGTGCCTTTATGGTGGGATGTGGCCAGCTATCTAGTGCTGCTGTAGAGGTTTTCTTGAGGAATTTATTTAACAAAGTTGTGTGTGACCTTATATGAACATACATTAGCAATAATGGAGGACTTTGATGCCTTGCCGTCTTTAACCTACATGGGGAACAAAACCATAACATCCATTACTCTCAGCAGATCATCATTACATCTTTCATTCAACCTCGCATGATCCCAGCAACCATGATGATTGAGACTTTTATTGAGTTCATACTTGGTCACTATATGTATTACTGGTAAGATTGTTGTTCGCAGCTTGAGATGGTTCTGGGGTGGTGTGTTGGGTGGAGTCATTGATGTGTAGTGGCTGACTAGTGTGGCGCGTGATTCCTGCAATGAAGTCTCATAGCAGGACTTTCTCAAACACATTTTATGCATTGAATCCTAATTTTTCAACAGGACCATTAGAGAACTCGGGCCCACCATATCCTTCTCCAATCGAACCTGCATCAATGGAAGTAAGATCTAGTGAATAACATTTCTCCAAATATCAGTTCATTACACCTCAATATCCTAACATAACCCTGAGCAGGATCAGACTTCAAATAGTGCTTGAATTAAGTTTAACTTGATCTTAATTCTTCAATTATTGGTTCTGAGATCCAATTCTAATGCTTGGGTTTCGGTCATCATCGCTGATCAGTTATATTTGTGGATGTTTTGATGTATTCTTCAATCCGTTGAACCCCTGGTTTGAGCTCCCTGGTTTTCCCCCTTCCCTGATTTTGGTCGTCCATGCTCATCAAGCATTGGTCATGAATGTGTCCCAGCCTGGACTGGTCTTTCGAGCATCATCTGTGATTGACTAAAATCTTCATGGTCAGTTGATATTTTCCCTTGTGGTGATATCGATGGAGGTTGGAGGGGTGATGTTGAACGAATGGGTGGGTGTGTGGTCTCATAGAAGAAGGTGACACAGATGATGGCAACGCGAACACTTGGACATTACATAGAAGATGGTCATTGAATCTCATGGAAGAGGGAGCGATATAAATGAATGGTGATCTACATGGTCGACTTTCCCATGGAAGGGTGTCCTGACAAGGATTAAAGACAAGTATGGACGATGCTTTACAGAAGTAAGAACATGGAAGGTGATTTTATTCTTGTGGTAGATCAAGATCCCAAAAGGATGACATGAGTCTTTTCCAAATTTTGGGTCCATTTTGCACATCATAAAAAAAATTATTTTTAGACAAAATAAAAAATATTATTTTTAAATGCAGGATTTATCCCAATTTAACTTCAAAAATATTAAAATGTTAAAATTAGCATGTAGAACATTAAATTAATTCCTCAAATTAGTGTTGGATTTCATTTAGTTAAAAAAATTATAAAACCACAAAAAATCATGTTTAAATCCATTTTAACAAATTAATTCTAATTTCTCAAAAGTAACAAAAATCACTAAATTAACCCAATGTTGTCTAATTTGTGGAGGTAATTATCAATAAAATTCTGATAAATTTTTTGAAACATTGGGCTCTCATAAACGTTCAATAATTTTTCCAAATGTGGTGAAGTAACCCTAAAGAAGCGCTAGAGAAGGTTTTAGATGTTATAGAAACAAACCACAGTGTGAATACAAGGGTTGTTCCGCAAATGAAGATCATAAGAGATTTATAAAGACAAAACATTCCTTGTATATATAATATCTTCCAGGCTAATGAAAAATATATTTAGATGACACCAAAATTTGGTAAAGGAAAAAATCATCCAAGGATATGTAAGATCCTATAGGAATGTGTAATAAATTTTAAAAGATACATAATATATTTTACATTACAAAAAATTCATATGTAATATATTTTTAACTTTCGAGGATATGTAAAGTATTATACTTGTGAAAATTATCTCAATCTTCATATGTAATGTAACATCCTGACCCAACCCATCGGCTTGGGAAGGACTGAAATTCAAATAAGCTTAGGTGACATCCCCACAGCACCAAAGGTTGATAATAAATGTTATGGACTTTACCTTATTATGGGTGGAAAAATTTCCCATAAATTACCAACCTACAAGAAGACCAATATGATGCATGGTACCAAAACAAAATAACCCCAAATGTATAAAAAAATAATAATCAAAGTAACAATAAAAGAAGAAAACAAAATAGACCTCTAAAATCTCAAGATAATAATACTCAAGGAAAATATTACTCAAGATAAACATACACAAGGAACCAAAGTGGCACCACTCCAAATGCCAAGACATGAAAGACACCATAAGCTCCAACTCCAGACATTCAAGACCATGGAATCACACAACTCTGTAGGTAAAATAAAAAAACCTTCCCCTTACTTGTATCAAGATAAATAGTGTCTACATACTCACCTAGTTCCATATGTAGGGGTTGAGTATACAACCAAGTAGGAAAATCCCAAGACATTTCAGAAATTCTACTAAAACAAGAAACATGTTAGATTACATTTTATTTAAAATAAAATACATGCAAAATAATGGAAACCAGGCACAACATATATATCCAAAGGTAGTGAAATAACTCACACCAAAAACATACCCAAGGAATGAACCCACACAATTTTAGTTTTGAAGTCCAACCAAAAAAAGAGATTTCCCATGGAGTTTTCACAAAGGTTTTACAAAAAAAATAGAAGTAATTTATCTAGAAAAAAAATGAGCATTTTCATTCTAGGAGAATGTGGAAAAATAAGAGAAGCCACCAACATGAGATGCAGTTAGCACATGAAGAATTATCTCATGATCTTGAAGATATGGGATTTCTAAACCATTCCTTCAATTTTCTAGATCCAACACTCTCTCGTCCATTGGAATTGATCACCAAAAGAAAGAAGATCAATGAAATCTCCTAGGGGTGCTAGAATTTGAGAGCCTTTGTTAGAGAAAAATGAGGGTTTTGGGGAGTATTTCAAGTATTTAAATTAATTTTCGTATTTAATTATACTCATTTCATGGTTAGTGTGCACGGTTTGGGAAACCATTAACTAACCATGAAAAGCACCACTATCATGAAAATTTTGAAATCGCACAGTCTGATCAAACCCCGCACCTACGTAGAAGACACCTCCTACTCGTGCATGGTTACCTAGGGAATCCACACAGTTTCCCCTAATAATGATCAAATTGTGCACCCTAAAAAACCTCTCCAAAACACTTTAAAAGCACCTAGAACCTTCCTGAGACCTAACCCAACCATTCTATAGCTTAGAATATATAATAAAATAGGGAAATACCTCATAACCAGGGTGTTATACTCACCCCTCTAGGGGGATTTCCGTCCTTAGGAAGATGGAGGATGACATTTTTGTTATAGTGTTTTGGCCACTACTGCATCATAAAGCTCATTCATTCTCATGTACCTCTTGAATCAGGTGGCTCAGTTGCTCTGCGCACTGGATTGGATGTCTGGTCGGCTGGAAATGGGGGCTCAGTCAGGTGTCTTCATAATGGAAGTTGTTCGGCTGTCTAATGCTCATGCGGGGTTCTTCTTGAGGCATTTCATCAAATAGGTTGTGTTGTGTGTGACCTTCAATAAACTTGTAGTAGAAACAATGGGGGTCTTTGGGGCCTCGCCGACCTCGACTTTCACAAGGAACAAAAGAATAGCAGCCAGCTAGCTCGGAAGTTCATCATTTCATCTTTTATTCAGCCTCACTTGATCCCAAAAACCTCAGGGCTTGAGAATTTGATCGATTTCATCCTTGGTTTGAGCTCCCTAGTTCGTCTTCTTCCCTTAATCTCAGTCAGCCATGCTTATCAGGCTTTTGTCATGAATGCATCTTGTCCCTGTTGGAAATACAAACCAAAAATAAATAGGAGTCAGTTGTTTTTCACATGCACCCACATCTTCCCATGTGGATCCCCCTTTCCCATAAAGCACTTCCCCATGTGACTTTTGATCTCCCTATGGGTCCGCTCCAATTCCAATGCAATCATTTATTACCTTGCTTTTTGATCCTCCTTTAAATGATGTGTGTTGTCCATTTTGATGTAATTTTAATAGCCTATAAATATGGTTCAAATGTAATCCGTTGAAGTTAGTGAGTGTGAAATAAGAAAATCTTGAAAGACCTGTTGTGTTTTATTGTCCTATTATTATTCCTCTATTTTTTCCCTCGGCTTGTATGGCTAACAAATTGGTATTAGAGCGTAGTACCAAGGCATCGTTCAATCTCTGAATATGGTCACCACGATCCAGCAGCATGTTCCGACGCTATCTAAAGACAACAATGAGAGGTGGTGCATTCAAATGAAGGCATTTTTCGGGTCGTAAGAATTACGGGAGATCGTCAACGACGGATATATCAAAGCCACTACGAAGGAAGAAGCTGCCTTCACGAATGAAGAAAAGACGACCATCAAAAATCAAAGGAAGAAATACAACAAGGAATTGTTCCTCCTCTATCATGGGTTGGATGAATCGACATCTGAAAAGATTATCGAAGCAACATCGAGTAAGGAAGTTTGGGATACGATTGCCATAATCTTCAAAGGTGTTGATCGGGTGATGTAGGTTCGTCTTCAAACTCTAAGAGCGGAGTTCGAAGCGGCGCACATGAAGGAAGGTGAGAGTATCTCAGATTAATTCTCTGCATAATTCTCATTGTTAACAATTTGAAAAGGAATGGTGACAAAATGGAGGATGTTCGTGTTATTGAGAAAGCACTTCGATCGCTCACAACCAAGTTTGAGCATGTGGTTGTGTCAATCGAAGAGTCGAATGATTTGGAAAAAATTTCAATTGAAGAACTGATGGGGTCATTGCAAGTACATGAGCAACGAATGTAGAAGAATACATGTTCAACAATAGAGAATGCCCTAGAGTCCAAGTTGACTCTGCAAGAACCCAAGAACGGAAAAGTACAGCGAGGCGGTTATCGTGCAAGAGGAAGAGGGCGTAGAAATCCTCCAAGCCATCAACAAAAGCAACAAAACTTTACCAACATTCATGGAAGAGGACATGGTGGAGGTAGATTCATGCGTGGTCGTGGAAACGCAAGGATTATCCAATGCTAAAACTGTAAGAAATTTGGCCATTTTGCGTCTGATTGTTTGAGCAAGGTGGATCATGATGAACGATCCAACTACGCTGATGAATCTTATCATGAAGAAGAAGGTACCACACTCCTCCTAGCATAAGAAAAAGCATGTGAATGCCCCGATGCATGGTATCTAGACATGGGAGCAAGTAACCACATGAGTGGTAATAAAGAGCTGTTCGAGGAACTCACCAAAGAAGTTCGTGGTGACATGAGTTTTGGCGACTCATCAAAGGTGCTCGTTCTTGGCAAAGGTAAGAAAAATATTTCTGAAGAATGGTGATTCGAATTATATTTCCAATGCATATTACATGACAAGTATGAAAAATAATATCATCAGTCTCAGTCAACTCCTTGAGAAGGGATATTTCATACACTTGGAAAATTATTCTTTCTCTATAAGAGATGCTCACAGGAGGCTTGTTGCTCAAGTCCAAATGGCGAAGAATTGCATGTTTCCACTGCACATCAAAAAGAAGGACGAGGAGTGTCTATTTGGGCTGATGAAGAATGATTCCTAGAGATGGCATCTGCGCTTTGGGCATCTCCATTTTAGCGGGCTTAAACTTATATCTTCATCGAGCATGGTGTGTGGCTTGCCGATGATTCAATCTCTAAATCATGTGTGTGAGGTGTGTACACTTGACAAGCAACAAAGGAACTCCTTCCCAAGTGGAGTGTCCATAAGAGCAACAGAACCACTTCAGTTAGTTCACACTAATATATTGGGCAACTTGAAACACCATAACTTGGAGGTAATAGGAATTTTATTACCTTTATTGATGATTTCAGCAGAAAGTTGTGGGTGTATTGCATCAAAGAAAAATCATCCGCTTTCACTTTTTTTAAAACATTCAAAGCTCCTGTTGAAACTGAAAGTGGCTACAAAATCAAAGTACTCAGATCTTATAGAGATGGAGAATACACCTCAAATGCATTCCAAGATTTCTACAAGGAATATGACATAAAACAACAATACACTGCAGCTTATACGCAACAATAGAATGGAATTTCAGAAAGGATGAACCGCACTATCCTCGACATGACGAGGACCATGCTGAAGGAGAAAGGGCTGCCAAAGAGTTTTTGGGAAAAAGTAGTGACATGTACTACCTACTTGCTCAATCAGTGTACAACAAATAGCGTCAGGAACTTTACACCACAAGAGGCGTGGAGCGGCTACAAATCGAGCATGGCGCACCTAAGAATCTTCGGGTGTGTCACCTACAATCAAGTCTGAGAAGCAAGAAGAAGGAAACTTGATGATCGTGGTGAAAAGTCCATCTTCATCGACTATTGTGAATCCTCTAAAGCTTAAAAGCTTTACAATACACTAACCAATAAATTATTGGTGAGTAGAGACGTGGTCTTTAGTGAGGAAGAAGCATGGAAGTGGAATGATGAAGAATCCAACAAGGATGTTCCAGTCGAGACAGAGGTTCCTGAAGAAAGGCATGATTATCAGGAGAAAACACCCACAACCCCTTCCCCGAGTGCATCATCAGTAGGAAGAAGTCCAAGAGTGCATTTCATCACTCCTGAAAGCACTCCACCAAATCAAAATGTGGCCAGCTCATCCTCTCCTATGGCTTCAATGAAGATGAAAATTTTGAGTGACATTTATGAGAAGACCGAAGAGGTAAATCTTTTTTGCTTGTATGCAGATCACAAGCCTCTGACCTTTCAGGAAGCCATGAGGGAAGAAAGATGGAGAATGACTATGGAAGAAGAAATTTGTGCCATAGAGAGAAATTACACATGGGAGTTGACTACACTCCAAAAAATCTAGAAGATCATTAGCGTCAAATGGGTGTACAAGATTAAGTGAAATGCTGATGGCGAGATTGATCGACACAACGCAAGGCTCATAGAAAAGGGGTACAAACAGAAGTTCGGGGTGGACTACAAAGAATTCTATACTCCTGCTGCTCACCTTGACACTGTAAGAATGATTATATCCCTTGTTGTCCGTCACAGTTGAATGATAAACCAACCTGATGTGAAGTCTGCATTCCTAAATGAAATCTTAGAAGAAGAGGTATATGTTGACCATCCTGAAGGCTTTGTTATGAAAGGGGAAAAAGATAAAGTGTATCGTTTGAAGAAGGATATTTATGGGTTGAATCAGGCTCTGCCCGCATGGAATGCACTCATCGACAGTTATCTCCGAGAGAATGGCTTTGCCCAATGTCCATATGAGCACGCGGTTTACATCAAGCAGAATGATCGTGGTGATATACTTATTGCATGATTGTATGTTGATGATTTGATGTTTACAGGGAACAGTCGACAGATGTTTGATGAATTCAAGGGGGCCATGTTCAAGGAGTTTGAGATGACCGATGGAGGTCTCATGTCCTTCTTTCTGGGCATTTAACTGAAGCAACAACATGGCGACATCTATATATCTCAGAAGAGGTATGCTAAAGAGTTTCTAGAAAAATTCCAGATGGCCGATTGTAATGCTATAAACACACTGGTGGCAACGAGCTTGAAACTAAAAAAACATATAGAAGGAAGATGTGTTGATTCGACTTTGTTCAAGAGTCTAATTGGAAGCCTGAGGTGTAGGTTCCGGGTGCAGTGGAAGCGCGTTGGTGGGGTTTTTACCCAACTTTATTTTTAACATTAACAACGTTCAGTCCAAGATCCGTCATGATTTAAAACGCAGGATATTCAGAATAGAACGAAGAATGGAAAAGAAAAGAAGTGTCCCGAAACCGTTGAGATAGGATCATCATATGTTGGATATAATTAATATAATTAATTCATAAGAATTACCTCGATGGAATTATTTCTTCGTTGGAGTCTACGGTCACGATCCTGTGATTCATCGTTGCGTCATAGAATCAAAGTATAGGATTCATCTAGCAGTGATCCACACGTGCTCCACGTATCTCTGGATGTCGCCGAAGGGATCTTCGGGTGCTAGCGCGGAAGAACCTTCGCTTGTGATGTCCGCCTTCTACCTCCTTGATCCGGTGGAGGATCTCGCTCTCGTAACTTGAAAGCGTTCTTGGGGGAAAGGGAATTCTCTCTTGGCTTGAGAGTATTTCCAAATCCATTGTGCACAAAAATGGTTCTGATTCTATGAGAATAATGTAATTGGGATTATAATAAATAGAATAATAAAATGAATTAATTGCCCGAAAGCATTTAATCATTTCAGTTAATTCTTAGTAATACCCCATGTCTTAAAAATGACACATGACCATCATTATTACTTGACATGCGTGCAACGTATTACATTTAATATCATTTAATTAAATAAACAATATTGTCCCACGAATCCTGAAAAACAAACTACACGGCGTGTATGTAAATATACACGGCATGTACTTTTATTTTTTCATTTTATTTATTTCCTCCACCATATTTATTAGACCTTGAGTAATGACTATTTATTTCTTAAATAAATGTAACTGCATTACTCGCTAATAAATATATATTATTTCTCCCACAATATATTCTCTCGAATAACTAGTGTCGAAACAAATGCGATCAGGCATCCTTAAATAATTATTAAACCACAGTCTGGAATAATATTTATTTAACTTGTTAAGTTAATATTTAATTTCAATACATGGACACACTTAGTGTGTGACCCTCTAGGCCTCTTTCTCAGTGGCATTAGGCGGAGCCTGGCTAAAGTACAAGGTTAGTGTCTAGCAACACGCCAAGACACCCATAGAGAAATAATTAAACGCCGCAATGATGTGTCATCTCCTATGAATGCTTACCGTGTAATATAATCCCTTTGTCTCGATATCTCCAATCAAGTGGGTTTCATGCTAGTGCCATCAACCCATGTGCTCGATTATACTTTCTTTGACTTCCTGAAATTGAACTCGCCCAAACCTTACTATGGCCATGGATTTATTTAGGCTATATCAATTTCATCAAAGTGCCTGAGATATCTATTTCCGTTATGGAACAAAAGGGACAAATCTTTTCTCACATTATCTATTAATGCAGTATTACTCGTGATGCACCCAACGTATCCTACCTCGCTGCGAACAGTGTGTCGTCACAGTTTTCGTCAATACATCTAAGTGCGTGAGTTGTAATACTCATTAATAATAATCTTAAAGGCTAAGGACCAATACACATGTCTATATATAGGAACATCCAATGACACTATGAAATGTGGATTTCCTAGTGGCGGGTCTCGTTCTCATAATATCCTCCTCGATATTACCAAGGGTGCACACAATGAGAAGGTTCCTCAAATTTTTATGATTCTTCACCCCTAATGACCTGTATTATTTGTGTACCTCAAATAATATCATCCGGCCATAGAACATATATTCCAGAACAGTGTTATGGCACTTCTTGGTTCTGATCATAGCAGGGATCTGCTATGACCCATTAATACAACAGCTGTTTTGAGGACATTATCACATGCATTGTCACACAAAATAACAATCAAGACGTGATAAAGCATTTATTAATGAATAAATTACAAAGTAGTTGGTTCTAGACCACCAACTCCAACAGACTCCCACATGGACTAGAGCCAACTGCTAACAACCTTTAACCAGCTATCTCTCACATGATATTCATGCTTCTGCTGAGATAGGCCCTTAGTCATAGGGTCCACCACGTTCTCTTCCGTAGACACTCTACTCACAGCAACTTCACCCCTTTGATAGAAATTACTCAAGAGGTGATACTTCCGGAGTATGTTCTTTTTCCGTTGATGTGACCTTGGTTCTTTTGCAAGAGCCACCACTGCATTATTATCACAATACAATGTAATGGGATATTTACTGGTAGGCACCACATCAAACTCCTGGAAAAAGTTCCGAATCTAGACGGCTTCCTTGGCTGCGTCAAAAGCCGCTATATACTCGGACTCCACTGTAAAATCGGTGATAAATGGTTGCTTTAAACTCTTCCAGCTCACATCTCCTACATTGAGACAAAAAACATATCCAAATTGACTTCAGATCATTCTGATCTATTTAAAAACTAGCATCAGCAAACCCTTTGATAACAAGTTCCTCATCTCCTCCAACACCAAGAACATATCTTTAGTTCTTCACAGATACTTAAGGATAGTCTTAACAGCAATCCAATGTTATTCTCCTAGATCTACTTGATATCTCCCTACCATGCTCAGTTAATAGGCAACATCAAGCCTGGTACATAACATCGCATACATGATGAATCCTATAGCTGAGGCATATGGGATCTTGCTCGTCCTATCTTTCTCTTGTTGTGTCTGAGGACACATTTTCGTAGAAAGATGTAAGCCATGTGACACTAGAACCAATCTTATCTTAGATTGTTCCATACTAAATCTCTTTAGTATTTGGTCAATGTATGTACCCTGACTTAGTCCAAGAAGCCTCTTGGATCTATCACGAATGATCTTGATCCCTAGAATGTAAGATGCTTCACCTAAATCTTTCATGGAGAACCATTTGTTCAACCAGTCATTAACTGACTGTAAGGCTGGTACGTCGTTTCCAATAAGCAATATGTCATCAACATATACTACTAGGATAACGACAGAATTCTAATTAAACCACTTATAAACACATGGATCACATTCCTTCTTAATGAAACCAAATTCCTTTATGGCATCATTAAATTGAATGTTCCATGACCTGGATGTTTTCTTTAATCCATAAATGGATTTCTGAAACTTGAAAACCCGTTTGGCTTCACCTGGTGTCATAAACCCTTCTGGTTGTGTTATATAGACATATTCCTGAAGGTTCCCATTAAGGAATCCTGTTTTGACATCCATCTGACAAATCTCGTTGTCATGGTAAGCTGTTATGGAAAGTATGATTTTTAAAGATTTATACATGGCAACTGGCAAGAAGGCTTCATCATAGTCAATTACTTGAGGCTATTTGAATCCTTTAGCCACTAGCCTTGCCTTATAGGTTCTAACATGACCTTCCATGTCTAGATTTCTCTTGAATACCCATTTTCATACAACAGGATTTGCATCAACTGGCTCATCAACTAGAACCCAAAATTGGTTCTGATACATGGAATCCATCTCAGAATTCATAGCTTCTAGCCATCTTGCAGCTTCTGAGATTTCTACTGCTTCCTTGTAGGAGAGAGGTTCATCATTGTCCAACAATAATGATTCACCATCCTCGGTGACTAGGAAACCAAATCTCTCTGGTTCCCTTACCTCCCTTGAGATCCTACGCAGTACTTGTGTTTCTGGAACCTCTTCCATGGGGTCCTGTGGAACTTTTTCCTCTACCAACTCTTGTGTATCTTGAGCATCAACTTCGTCAAAGTAAATCTTGCTCCCACTATCCTTCTTGAGGATGTGCTCCCTCTCAAGAAATACGGCTTGTCTGAAGAGAGTCACTTTCTTTTCTTGAGGCTTATATAGGTAATATCCCTTTGTTTCCTTGGGATATCCTATAAAGATACACTTCATGCCCTGAGGTTCTAGTTTGTTTCCTAAGAAGGCCTTAACAAACACCTCGCATCCCCATACACGTGTGTGCGACAAAGTGGGTTTCCTTTCATTCCATTACTCTGATGGAATTCCATTTTCCACCTTAGTTGGTACTCGGTTTAATGTGTATTCTATGGTTTTTAATGCATATCCCCAAAAGGATAATGGAAGGTCCGTATGACTCATCATCGAACTCACCATGTCCAACAAGGTGTGGTTCCTCCTTTCACTAACACCATTCCACTGTGGTGTATAAGGAGGAGTGAGCTTAGATAGAATCCCATACTCCTGTAGAAGATCGATGAACTCTTGCTTCAGATATTCTCTACCTCGATCCGATCGAAGCTTCTTTATCTTCTTACCAAGATGATTCTCTACTTTATTCTTGAATTCCTTAAATTCATCTAAAGCTAATGACTTATACCTCATTATGTAGACAAATCCAAATCTACTCAAATCATTAGTAAAAGTAATGAAGTAAGAATATCCACCTCTAGCTTCTACTGGAAATGGTCCACATACATCTATGTGTACCAATCCTAGAAGTTCTATGGCCCTTTCACCCTGTCCACCAAAAGACAGCTTGGTCATTTTACCTTGTAAACAAGTGTGACATCTATCAAGTGGTTTTAGCTCAATTGAGTCTAAATAGCCATCTTGGAAGAGCTTTGTCAAGCGCTTCTCGTTTACATGACCAAGGTGGTGATGCCACAACTGGGTGATGTATGAGTCATGTGAGTATGTTTCATTATTGATTTCCAACACTTGGTTTTCGTAATTTAATACATACAAACCATTATTCAAACGTGCCACACCATAACATACGTTGTTCTTATAAAAGAGACAACCCATATTTCCAAAATTGAAAACAAATCCATCCATATCCAAACAAGATATAGAAATTATGTTCTTGGTAACATTAGGCACAAAATAACAGTTTTGTAAATCCAAAATCATGACAGTTGGCAATGAGAGGTGGTAGTCTCCAATAGCCAATGCAGCCAGCCTTGTGCCATTGGCAGCTCGAAGATCCACCTCTCCTCTGGCGATCTTTCTAAATCTACCTGGTTCCTACATTTCAATATAGATGTGAGCCCCAAAACCTATATCTAATACACAATGTGTAGAAATATAAAGATTGCACTCAATAACGAACACACCTTTAGCGTCCCCACGCTTCTGGGTGCAGTTCCTCTTCCAGTGGCCCCAATTGCCACATGAAAAACACACCGTCTCCCGCTCCTTGGCCTGTCTCTGTATCTTCCCCTTCTTGGAGGGACAGTGCTCGGGGGCTTCAGACCGTTTATAAGTCTTTGTCCCCTTTGCCTTGTCTGTAACTCCCCAAGCTTCCACGGTATGTTTCACTTCGAATAATGCAATAGCGTGTGTTGTACGCAACCTCGAGCTCTAACACACACCACAACGAATTAAACTAGCTGTTGTGAATAGTAATACCTACTTTTTGAAATTTCATACATTTTATTTATCAAAATGGACTTCATTTTTGGATTCAGAATATCGAAATTAGCCTATGTTGAATTTTTGGTATTTTTCTGAGAACTTCTATTTTTTATGAATAGTGAAAAATACTTAAAACCAACTTTTTTAATCAAAATAATTTATAGTGATAAATTATACTATTTAGTGGTTTTAATGTATAATTAGAATATATTTTTACCATTTTATCCAATGGTGGTCATTATAATTAATTTAACATTGAAATTGGACATAAACAATTGTCAATCTTTTGATATAAATTGTTTCTTAAAAACACTCTATTTGTTGTAACAGCGGGAATTAATTATAAAATTAATTAATGCAACTTATATGTTTGGAATTTTGTAAAATATACATCATTTTTGAATTCAGAATATCAATTATATCTTAGGGTGAAATTTTGGCCTTATTCTGAAAAACTTCAATTTTTGATGAATAGTGAAACCTCTAAGTGGTGGTTAAAAACTGATTTTTTCGTTAAAATAAAATATTACCACTTCTATGATTTGATTTTCAAAAATCTGACATACATGGTTGTCATTAAGAAGTAAAATGTGGTTCAATAAGATTAAAATAATTTTTTGGTGAATAGTAACTTCTAAGTTCTTAATCGCGATTAGAGGTAATTAGTGTAGTTTAAGGTAAAAATAATGTTTTCATAATATGAGATGAGCTTGAAACTTGTCAAACTCCTATTGGATGAGTCATGGCCGACCAAGACAACCCATGGGTCAACTTGGGGACCCCATGGAGCCACTTTGGTTGGAAAATGACATTAATATATATTTATTTAAAGTTAAAATTAAATTGACACAAACATGATTTGTTTTACTAAAACAGATTTTAAGTGGGGTTACACAAGTCCAAATTTTGACTATAAATATTCATTAGAAAGATAAAAAGATTTCGTACATCATAGTATTTTTTTATAATTTTTAGACATTAAATAAATTAAATTATTTATGACATTATTATGATGCAGCGATGACCTCATTATTTAACGATTTAAATAAAATGAGAAGATAATGCACAATCCAAGGCTTACACTTGTCCAAAGCCTATTGGATGAGGAGATTTCGAACCCTTTTCACCTTAGTCACGAATTATATAAGTGTGGGACCTTTAGAATCCGAAAATCATTGTATAATAAAGTAACATTTCAATCTTTCCAAAAGAGCCCCTCCTCTCCACTTATAAAAGGACCCCACCTCTCCCACCTCATTTACACTTTCAAGCCATTTTTCTCGGCCAACCTCTGCCCAAATACTCTCCCAACTTCCCCCACTTACTCCTAGAAGCCTCACTTTGGGCAGAACTCTTCCCAAGGAAGCCTTTGGCTCAAATCAAAAAGAGTTACCCGATTTTGAGGTAATGTCTTCTCTAATGTTGTTTTGTTTTATTTTTCTTCTCCAACCCCTTAAACTCTTTTCATTCCTTTCTTTTGTAACAAAACCAGTATCTACAATATACTAGGATGTTGTTATGATAAGTATTTGGTTTAAACTTACACACACCTTCGTCTAATGGTTAAATAACATACTGTTTCTGTGGGTGGCGAAATACTGCCTCACGAAACGATGATTGTTCAAATTCTTTTAACACCTATAATGGTGGCCATTTTGATGACACTATTTTCATATATGATATATATATTATGTTTATGTTTTCCTTATGCTTCTGTATTTCTCATTTATGGCATACTTTATGATTTCCATTATGGGTAAACGCGATAATTTCATTTTAGGAAGTGCGGACTACCGCCCCCTCAAAGTGATGTGAATCGTTAATGCCATATGTCGGATGTATAAAGGATGGAGTAAATGATATTATATATGATATTATACTAGAACTATATTATACCTTTATATAATTATTATTTCATTCCATTAAATATGAAATAGAAATGAAAGTAGCGTTCATGCGTACGTACGGCTTACCGTCTCCATGAACGGTGCATTTCATTTCTTACCTCTAAATGTTACGTAATATTATGAATGAATGTATATACTGGATATATATGATATATATGACATCTAAATCATGAATATAATTCTGGAGATAATGGATATTCTACCACATAAACACCTTGTAATTATAAGAAGTTTATTGTTGACTCAAGTACCAAAGATCGACAAAACGACCGTTATTAACTTAAATAATTACATAATGTTCATAACATTGTAATAAGTGATATAAAAAGGATAATGAAATTGAAAATGGTTCTTAATAAGGTAGATATTAACTCTAGTTTATTATTCATGAGGTTAAAGAACTATTGAGTCAAGTCGGACACAAGGTAAGGGAACTTCTTAACCCAACTTCCAGTCTTTGGGTTAATCTCCTACTTTCAAATTATGTCATGATATTATTATGTCTTATTTTGTATTTTTAATTTCATTATGTGTACCTATAGTGAATACACATAATATATCTATTTTATTTTAAAAATGATCTTTCTAAGGACTCCGTCTCAATCTCCTTTCATTGAGGCATATTTGGTTTTATACACAAATTTCTTTTATACGGTGTATAAACCACTTTGACTTTTAAGTTTATTCAAAAGGAATCTTTTTTATACGAAGCGTTTACTAAACAAAAAAAGGGAATGCTTTTGTCGTACGTATGCGGCGACAACGACTTCTCCGCCGCCGTGACCACTATTTGAGTTTTGGCTTCCTCTACAAGCCATACCCTTTTTTTAATGAAAAATAAATACCATGTTATACTTTTCTTTTATTTTGGTATTGAAAATGGTTTTTAAAGCGTTTTTATTATATCAATGTGTTGTATTGATATCTTGTGATTGAAATGTGGAAATTTTATGTTTCCTTTAAGCATGTTTTATGTGATATGATTATGTTATGGTTTATGAGATGTTTAAACCTGTTCATATGAGGAATGTATTGGACTTAATAAGTGACGGGTGGAGCCCGCTATAGCTCCATGATGCATCGGTAGGTCTCATGAGACATCTAGACATGGAATTGGCCGAGGCCCTTTCCCAATTTGATTTATGGTTTTGGCCGAGGCCTTAATCATTTTAGACGTCTTGGCCGAGGCCTTGAAAAAATGTTTCAGAATGTCCGGCATTATACTTTCCCTCATTATGAAAGTGGTTATTGATATTGCATGTGATTATTCGACCAGTAGAATATCCATGTGAAGAAGTAAATGGAATTATCTCATTTCACATTTTCCATATTATGTTGATGTTCAAGTTTAAAAGGCTTTTGTTTTAGTTATACATTGCCTTAAATGTTTATGTTTATTTATGAAAGCTTCCGCAATATTGTTATCCTTACTGAGCATATGAGCTCACCCCTTTCAATGTTTTAATATTTTCCAGGATGTGAAGAACTATTTTATGAATGACCTGCTGGGATAGTCAGAAGATTATATGAGTGTGGACTATGAAGACTTTGTTATTAGTTTTTCACTTTATGATGTAATGTAAGACTTATGAATGTATCTAGTGTTTCCAAGGCTACTAAACTAATCGGTCTTTCGAGACTTGATCTTTTGTGATCATGCCAATGTTACGAAGTAATGCACCGACTCTGGGTAGCTGGGTTCGGGGCGTTACAGTTGGTATCAGAGGCAGTTTAGTACTAACCTTGGAAGCTAGATTTAGATAAACTCTGATTAGAGCACATAGCCCGAAGATAGACTTTGAGGATTAGTATAGAAGAACTTCCTAGAATTTTGGTATTATAGAGATGTTATGAGTTTTCCAAGCAATACATCCCTTTATGGATATGAGAAGGTAGAGGCGGCTCTGGCACAGATGTACCTAGGGGTAAAACCTGAAAACACCGCTTTGATCTAGACTCGAACGGGAACTGGTGCACGACAACGGGCCTTGCAGCACTCTTGGTTATGACACTCCTGGGGGATATGCTTAGGATAATTCTCATTTTATTTACAAACCACTATGAAGGGTTATGAGTATATACTTCTTCAAAGAAAACAATACTTTTTATGGTTATGGATTATATCCATAAATAGTTCAATTTATGTAAAGTGTTTTACAAGTATGGAATTATGTATTTTGATTCATAAACTAATCTAGTTTATGCCATTGTTTAGAAATGGCGCCTAGTGGAAGGAATGGAAACCGTATCAATGCACGAACTCCGTGTAGGGATTGCCCTCCTGCTCAAGATAATTATTGTGGATATGGAGATACAACTGGTGCTGATCAACTTATTACCATACTGGGACAACTCACTCAGGTTATGAATAATAACCTTACTCGTATGGAGTACCCTGATCCGCAACGTGGAGGATCAATGCTAGACCGTTTCATGAGGCAACAACCACCAACCTTCAATGGGAGTACACATCCTATAGTAGCTGAGCAATGGATAAATTCCTTAGAGAAAATATTCCATGCCTTGGGGAGTAGTGAAAGGGAGAAGGTTGTCATGGCAGTTTACCGCCTCACTAGAGATGCCGATCAGTGGTGGTCACTGATTCAAAACACAAAGGAAGATGATGACGTATCGAATATGGAATAGAGGGAGTTCAAAGAGATTTTCTTAGAAAAATACTTTCCTCGTGACCATCGAGCAGATATGGAAAGGCAATTTCTGAGTCTGAGGCAGAAGGAGGATGAGAATGTCGCAAAGTATGAGGCTAACTTTACAAGGTTAGCGAGGCATGCTGCCAATTATATACGTAACCCAAGGAGTAAGATTGATCGTTTCTTTGATGGGTTAAAACCATTTCTCCGTCGAGCTTTAGTATCACAATCCTTCTCATCATACGAAAATATTGTCTCGTGTGCTATCAAGACAGAAAAGGAATTCTCTAAGTCTTATGACAACAAAGTAAAGCAAGAGAAGAAGAGAACGGGGGAACAAGAGACAGATAAAGGGAAAAATGGAATGAAGGATTTTCCATTATGTGATAATTGTGGGAAGAATCACCCTGGTACATGCCTAAAAGGAATGAGAGTTTGTTATAAATGTGGAGAAAAGGGTCACCAGGCTCGTGATTGCAAGGGAAAGAAAGAGGCTGTCAAAGTTGAATTCTACAATTGTAGGGAAATGGGGCATTATGCAAATAAATGTCCTAAGCGTCAAGGAAACTTACCTCAAAAAAGGCCAAGGGATCAAGGCCAATCTTATGTTGTGACTACAGTTGAAGCAGAATAATTAATGTATTGGTGCTTTTGGACTCATGGATTATATTCTGGTTATAAGAATAATGTGATTGTACTGCAGTACTTTTTGATTTCAGTAAGGTTTTAATATGATTAAGGTAATCATATTTTTAGTATGTGACAATAAGAGAAACTTTTCTTTGTTTGGGGAATCTGATGTTACAATTGATTTTGGAATTTAGAGACCTTTTAGAGAAAGTCTGGACAGAGGTATTTTGGGTAACTATTAAGGTTGGAATGGATTATGTTGAACCATGGATAGTATTGTTTAAGGTTAAATCATTTCTGAAGATTATTTTTGGAATATTATAATACCATAGTTTTAGGAAAAGGACATCCTGCAGGGTGGGGCATAACCCGTCGCATCGGACAAAGCTGCAGGAATCGAACCCACAATCATAGTGCGACAGGGCTTTATTTCCTACCACTAGCCTATAGGAAGTCCCTGGTTATTACAAAATAATTTTACTAATCTAAATGGTATGTGTAAACATTTGGAACCTTATACAATTAGGATAAGTATAATATTTTTGAGTTCTATTATCTTTTTGAGTGAAAGATGAGTTGAAGGTTGAAACTCTAATTTTCAAGCATAAATATATATATACCTATCTCTTATTCAATTAATAAATTAATTCTTAAACTTTATTAAAGGGATATTAAAACAAAAAAATGTGTTATCCTAATACCTTATGTATTGTTGAACTGATGATATTTTAAATCAACATAGATTGAAGGCTTTGAGGCCCTCAATTTGACAGTTGATTGTGATTGATGACCTCAATCACTCCCTAAAAATATTTACGTTTTTCCTCCAATTATATGTCTCTAATTGCCACTAATGTTCTCCTAATCGAGATCATAATTGGGTGGTGACTTTTTCATTTCCCTTTCCCTCTTATTAAGGCTAGATTTTATTAATCTTATTTCCGATGTGGGTTTTCCTCAAAGGTATTTTCTTTTTTTTAACCTTTTATTTTCAATGAAAAAAATTTCAAATTGCGAGGACGCAATTTATTGAAGGAGAGGAGAATGTAACACCCCAAGCTTCCACGGTACGTTTCACTTCGAATAATGAAATAGCGTGTGTTGTACGCAACCTCGAGCTCTAACAAACACCACAACGAATTAAACTAGCCGTTGTGAATAGTAATACCTACTTTTTGAAATTTTATAAATTTTATTTATCAAAATGGACTTCATTTTTGGATTCAAAATATCTAAATTAGCCTATGTTGAATTTTTGGTATTTTTCTGAGAACTTCTATTTTTTATGAATAGTGAAAAATACTTAAAACCAACTTTTTTAATCAAAATAATTTATAGTGATAAATTATACTATTTAGTGGTTTTAATTTATAATTAGAATATATTTTTACCATTTTATCCAATGGTGGTCATTAGAATTAATTTAACATTGAAATTGGACATAAACAATTGTCAATCTTTTGATATAAATTGTTTCTTAAAAACATGCTATTTGTTGTAACAGCGGGAATTAATTATAAAATTAATTAATGAAACTTATATGTTTGGAATTTTTTAAAATAGAAATCATTTTTGAATTCAGAATATCAATTATATCTTAGGGTGAAATTTTGGCCTTATTCTGAAAAACTTCAATTTTTGATGAATAGTGAAACCTCTAAGTGGTGGTTAAAAACTGATTTTTTCGTTAAAATGAAATATTACCACTTCTATGATTTGATTTTCAAAAATTTGACATACATGGTTGTCATTAAGAAGTAAAATGTGGTTCAATGAGATTAAAATAATTTTTTGGTGAATAGTAACTTTTAAGTTCTTAATCGCGATTAGAGTTAATTAGTGTAGTTTATGGTAAAAATAATGTTTTCATAATATGAGATGAGCTTGAAACTTGTCCTACTCCTATTGGATGAGTCATGGCCGACCAAGACAACCCATGGGTCAACTTGGGGACCCCATGGAGCCACTTTGGTTGGAAAATGACATTAATATATATTTATTTAATGTTAAAATTAAATTGACACAAACATGAGTTGTTTTACTAAAACAGATTTTAAGTGGGGTTACACAAGTCCAAATTTTCACTATAAATATTCATTAGAAAGCTAAAACGATTTCCTACATCATAGTATTTTTTTTATAATTTTTAGACATTAAATAAATTAAATTATTTATGACATTATTATGATGCAGCGATGACCTCATTATTTAACGATTTAAATAAAATGAGAAGATAATGCACAATCCAAGGCATACACTTGTCCAAAGCCTATTGGATGAGGATATTTCTAACCCTTATCACCTTAGACACGAATTATATAAGTGTGGGTCCTTTAGAATCCGAAAAGCATTGTATAATAATGTAACATTTCAATCTTTCCAAAAGAGCCCCTCCTCTCCACTTATAAAAGGCCCCCACCTCTCCCACCTCATTTACACTTTCAAGCCATTTGGCTCGGCCAACCTCTGCCCAAATACTCTCCTAACTTCCCCCGATTACTCCTAGAAGCCTCACTTTGGGCAGAACTCTTCCCAAGGAAGCCTTTGGCTCAAATCAAAAAGAGTTACCCGATTTTGAGGTAATGTCTTCTCTAATGTTGTTTTGTTTTATTTTTCTTCTCCAACCCCTTAAACTCTTTTCATTCCTTTATTTTGTAATAACACCGGTATCTAAAATATACTAGGATGTTGTTATGATAAGGATTTTGTTTACACTTACACACACCTTCGTCTAATGGTTAAATAACATACTGTTTCTGTGGGTGGCGAAATACTGCCTCACGAAACGATGATTGTTCAAATTCTTTTAACACCTATAATGGTGTCCATTTTGATGACACTATTTTCATATATGATATATATATTATGTTTATGTTTTCATTATGATTCTGTATTTCTCATTTATGGCATACTTTATGATTTCCATTATGGGTAAACACGATAATTTCATTTTAGGAAGTGCGGACTACCGCCCCCTCAAAGTGATGTGAATCGTTAATGCCATATGTGGGATGTATAAAGGATGGAGTAAATGATATTATATATGATATTATACTGGAACTATATTATACCTTTATATAATTATGATTGCATTCCATTAAATATGAAATAGAAATGAAAGTAGCGTTCATGTGTACGTACGGCTTACCGTCTCCATGAACGGTGCATTTCATTTCTTACCTCTAAATGTTACGTAATATTATGAATGAATGTATATACTGGATATATATGATATATATGAAATCTAAATCATGAATATAATTCTGGAGATAATGTATATTCTACCACATAAACACCTTGTAATTATAAGAAGTTTATTGTTGACTCAAGTACCAAAGATCGACAAAACGACCGTTATTAACATAAATAATTACATAGTGTTCATAACATTGTAATAAGTGATATAAAAAGGATAATGAAATTGAAAATGGTTCCTAATAAGGTAGATATTAACTCTAGTTTATTATTCAGGAGGTTAAAGAACGGTTGAGTCAAGTCGGACACAAGGTAAGGGAACTTCTTAACCCAACTTCCATTCTTTGGGTTAATCTCATACTTTCAAATTATGTCATGATATTATTATGTCTTATTTTGTATTTTTAATTTCATTATGTGTACCTATAGTGAATACACATAATATATCTATTTTATTTTAAAAATGATCTTTGTAAGGACTTCGTCTCAATCTCCTTTCATTGAGGCATATTTGGTTTTATACACAAATTTCTTTTATACGGTGTATAAACCACTTTGACTTTTAAGTTTATTCAAAAGGAATCTTTTTTATACGAAGCATTTACTAAACGATAAAAGGGAATGTTTTTCTCGTACGTATGCGGCGACAACGACTTCTCCGCCGCCGTGAATACTATTTGAGTTTCGGCTTCCTCTACAAGCCATACCCTTTTTTTAATGAAAAATAAATACCTTGTTATACTTTTCTTTTATTTTGGTATTGAAAATGGTTTTGAAAGCGTTTTTATTATATCAATGTGTTGTATTGATATCTTGTGATTGAAATTTGGAAATGTTATGTTTCCTTTATGCATGTTTTATGTGATATGATTATGTTATGGTTTATGAGATGTTTAAACCTGTTCATATGAGGAATGTATTGGACTTAATAAGTGACGGGTGGAGCCCTCTATAGCTCCTCGATGCATCGGTAGGTCTCATGAGACATCTAGACGTGGAATTGGCCGAGGCCCTTTCCCAATTTGATTTATGGTTTTGGCCGAGGCCTTAATCATTTTAGACGTCTTGGTCGAGGCCTTGACAAAATGTTTCAGAATGTTCGGCATTATACTTTCCCTCATTATGAAAGTGGTTATTAATATTGCATGTGATTATTCAACCAGTAGAATATCCATGTGAAGAAGTAAATGGCATTATCTCATTTTACTTTTGCCATATTATGTTGATGTTCAAGTTTAAAAGACTTTTTTTTTAGTTATACATTGCCTTAAATGTTTATGTTTATTTATGAAAGCTTCCGCAATATTGTTATTCTTACTGAGCATCTGAGCTCACCCCTTTCAATGTTTTAATATTTTCCAGGATGTGAAGAAGTATTTTATGAATGACCTGCAGGGATAGTCAGAAGAGGATATGAGTGTGGACTATGAAGAATTTGTTGTTAGTTTTTCACTTTATGATGTAATGTAAGACTTATGAATGTATCTAGTGTTTCCAAGGCTACTAAACTAATCGGTCTTTCGAGACTTGATCTTTTGTGATCATGCCAATGTTACGAAGTAATGCACCGACTCTGGGTAGCTGGGGTCGGGGCGTTACATTGTCCTTCCTTTTCTTATTCACCATAAGGATCACGGGTTTGTCACGCCCCATGTCCTTATCTACCTGGCGAATCAAGGTCAGAAGCTCTGATAGACTATTCTCATTACCACTCATATTATAGTTGATAATGAAGCTAGAGAAGGTCTTGGTCAGTGATCATAGGATGAGATCTGTATGCAACTCATTCGGGAATTTAATCCCTACGATGTCCAAGCATTCAATGTAGCCAATAAGCTTGACTACTTGAGGCCCGGATGGTGTAGACTCTCAAAACATAATTGTAAACAAATCATTGGAGATCTCATACCTCTCTTGTCTCGCCTTCTCTTGGTAGATATCCTTAAGGTGAGACATCATGCTATACGCGTCCATGTTTTCATATTGCATCAAGGGCTCATTGGACATGGATGATAGCATGAAAAACTGGAGATCTGTGGCATCATCCATGTGTTTCATGTAGAGATATAACTCCTCATCACTAGCCTCTTTCCCAGGTGCAACTGGAATAGGCTCTTCCAGCACATACAATTTCCTTTCATGGCAAAGGACGACGCATAAAGGCCTCTAGCATTCTCAGAAATTGGTGCCAGTGAAAAGGTTTTCCTTCTCGATTATGGTGCACAATGATATGTTTGAAGTCATTTTATTGTCGTTTCTAAAAATTAATATGAGCAAAGGTTTAGTACGTTATTACATAAATTGAGACACATAAATAAATTAATACTTATTAGTCTCCCACTATTTTATCAGAATCCAATAGCCCTCACCATTGACTTCAGAATATTCTGTTGCCTGAATATTCTAGTGGAAAGGATCCATATTTCCCTTCACATTACCCCAACTAGGGTCGGTCAAGAAACTTGAAGGGTTTTAGGTAGGCATTCCAAATGCCAATTGCATTAACTCGCAGCTCCTTGATCTGCTGAGTGGATCCCCCAATCCTAAAATCCTTTTATTTTGAATTTCCTCAATCATTGCCTCTTGGTCACACCAAGTCCTGCTGTGGCAGTCAACCCTTGATGTGAACCAAGTCAAGTCAACCCAAAATCTTGAATTATAATTCCCCGATAATTGAAAGCACCCCAACTAGGGTTGGTCAAGCACTTTGAACTATGGGTCGATTATAACCAAGATTATGGAAGGCTATACCAACTTAATATTTCTATTGAGGGATTTTATCCTTATACATAAATTTCGATTTTATTACCTTTGATTACATGCTTGTTAATATTAAGTGGGATATACTTAATTTATTAACCATTTCTAAGATAATATTTACGTATAAGCTGGTTTTATTTTAGTTCCATCTTGCATGCTTGTTTAATTCATTAATTGTGTAATCATGACAACACACCCACAATAAATAAACCATGCAACTGACAAAAATAAAATAAATGGTATGATCATGAGCTTTTCTATTGGTTAGTTTATCTAGCAGTTGATAAAATAACCCAGGACCTAGGGGAGAAACAAATTGAACCTTTCGAGTTCGTGTTTATAGCTTTCCACTTGTCCACCTTTGTATCTCCTTGGATTGGTTTTACCTTGGTTCCTGACTTGAGCCACCTCCACTAGCTTGGGAGCTCCATCCATTACATATGCATTTATCTCACACGCAGGTGAGGGGTAAAAAGGTGTTTTATAAAAAAATCCTTGGGTGCGCAGACCCTACATATTAATGAGGAGATGGATCGCAGGCCAAAAAATTTAAATAAATAAATTAAAAGAAACCATTCAGATAATAAGGAATCGTTCTGGCTCATGATCATCCATACATGCAACAATATTTACGCATAAATAAAACTAGCATTCAATTATTTAATTGTTCTTTTTTAAGATAAATCATGCTCGAATTAATTAATTATCTTTAATTAATCAATCCTTTTATCTTAAAACCCTTTTCTGAATTTCCTTCATATTCTCATCCATCATAATTTTAAACAAATAAATTCATTTAAAATTATCCTTGTACGTAACTTGTACCTTGGAGGCAACCCGGTGAATTGTCGTTCATTACGCAGATGTTAAATTAAAAATATATATATATAACACCTATCACGTGTTGTGCCTCATCTTTACGTCGTCACCATTGTACATGTCTCAAGGGTTTGTATAATATAATAATAAATTTTAATAAATATTTGTAATTTGGTTGAGTACACGGTGTGTAGTTCCGACTACACGACGTGTACTTTTCATCACCGTCCATCCGAAGTACATGCCTGGGGACAGGGTGTGTTAATGTACATCGGAAATTTTCAGAATACACGGCATGTTCTGTGGGACACATGCCGTGTAGTTTTCACATTACACGGTTTCCAGCTGGGCAAGCCGTGTACGGGGTACACAGCCCAACCCTAACCCGAAGGGACTACACACTGTGTTCATTGGACCACATGGTATGTAATCCGGAAACCGTGTGCCACATGTTTCTGGTCAACACACGGTGTCTTAAATTCTTAGAAAGAATCCAATACATGGCCTGATTTGGAGGATCAGTCAATGCATTGAACCTAGACTACATGGTGTGTACTTCTAAATACACGCCGTGTATTCTGGTGTTGTACAGCCAGAAACATTTTGCTCCTCCGGATGAGTTCCTCTATTTTATTTTAATAAAAAATTAAAAGAAAAAATTCCTTTCTGTGAGGTGAACGAGAAATGATGGAGGAGGAACAAATCTCGAGATTCAGATTTCCAGAACAATTAAACATGAATTGAAATAACTAAATTATTAAATGCGTAAATCACCAATGAAAAACTACATAATTATAATCAACGATATGACCGCTCTGATACCACTTGTAGGTTCCGAGCGCAGCAGAAGTGCATTGGTGTGGTTTTTACCCAACATTAATTTTAGCATTAACAAAGTTCAATCGGAGATCCGTCAAGATTTTAAACGTTGGATCTTCAAAATAGAACGAAGAAAGGAAAAGAAAAGAAGAGTCCCAGAATCGTTGAGATAGGATCATCATATGTTGGTTTTAATTAATTTAATTAATACATAATAATTACCTCGATGGAATTATTTCTTCGTTGGAGTCTCTGGTCACGATCCTGTGATCCATCGCTGCATCATAGAATCTAAGAACAGGATTCCTCTAGTGGTGATCCACACATGCTCTGGATGTCGCCGAAGGGATCTCCGGGTGCTAGCACGGAAGAACCTTCGCTTGCGATTTCCACCTTCTACCACCTTGACCCAGTGGAGGATCTCGCTCTCATAACATGAAAGCGTTCTTGGTGGAAATGGAATTCTCTCTTGGCTTGAGAGTATTTCAAAACCGTTGTTCACAACAATGGCTCTAATACCATGAGAATAATGTAATTGGGATTATAATAATTAGAATAATAAAATGAATTAATTGCCCGAAATTATTTTATCATTTCATTTAATTCTTAGTAATACCCCATGTCTTAATAATGATAGTTGACCATCATTATTACTTAACATGTGCCCAACGTATTACATTTAATATCATTAAATTAAATAAACAATATTTTCTCACGAATCCCGAAAAACAAACTACACGGTGTGTATATAAATATACACAACATGTACTTTTATTTTTCATTTTATTTATTTCCTCCACCATATTTATTAGTCCTTGAGTAATGACTATTGATTTCTTAAATAAATGTAACTGCATTACTCGCTAATAAATATATATTATTTCACCCAAAATATATTTTCTTGAATAACTAGTGTCAAAACAAATGTGATCAGGCATCCTTAAATAATTATTAAACCACATTCGGGAATAATATTTATTTAACTTGTTAAATTAATATTTAATTGAGATACATGGACACACTTAGTGTGTGACCCTCTAGGCCTCTTTCTCAGTGTCATTAGGCGGAGCCTACCTAAAGACCAAGGTGAGCATCTAGCAACACACCAAGGCACCCATAGAGAAAGAAGTTAACACCGCAATGATGTGTCACCTCCTACGAACACTTACCGTGTAATATAATCCCTTTGTCTCGATATCTCCAATCAAGGGGGTTGCATGCTAGTGTCATCAACCCATGTGCTTGATTATTCTTTCTTTGACTTCCCTACATTGAACTCGCTCATACCTTACCATGGCCATGGATTTATTTAGGCTATATCAATTTCATCAAAGGGCCTGAGATACCTACATATGTTATTGAACAAAAGGGAAAAATAATTTCTCACATTATCTATTAATACAGTATTACTCGTGACGCACCCAACGTATCCTACCTCGCTATGAACAGTGTGTCATCACAGTTTTCGTCAATACATCTAAGTGAGCGAGTTGTAATACCCATTAATAATAATCTTAAAGTCTAAGGACCAATACACACATCCTCATATAGGAACATTCAATGACACTACGAAATGTGGATTTCTTACTGGTGGGTCTCGTTCTCATAATATCCTCCTGGATATTACCAAGGGCGGACACCATGAGAAGGAGCCTCAATGTTTTATGAGTCCTCACCCACAATGACCTGTATTATTTGTGTCCCCCATATAATATCATCTGTCCATATAACATATATTCAATAATAGTGTTATGGCACTTTCGGGTTCTCATCATAGCAAGGATCCGCTATGACCCATTAATGCAACAGCTGTCCTTAGGACATTATCACATGCATTTTCACGCTGAAGAACAATCAATATGTGATATGGATTTTATTAATGAATAAAGTACAATGTAGTTGTTTCTAGACCACCAACTACAACACAAATCCCCTCACACAGCACAACCATTCGTAGTCTCATTCAAGCATTCCCATAGTCACCCTATAAGGTTCAATTTAGTTAATTAAAAACAACCATTTAAATTACAGGGTCTCTCTCAGTCAATAAAATGGTGTGCAAAAAGATACACCCCCTAAACACTCTTGAAACCATGAATAAAATTATTCACCACCTACCTCGTAGTCTTAGATGTAGGCACGTCCAATCTTAGACTCTAACTCTGACTGATTTGGTATAAATTTTTATTTTTAATGAATTCGTAAAAAAAGAAAAATAAATCATGTAGATTTAGTGGTCTATGATGTGAAGTAAAAGGGAAATAGAATATATAGTATGGATAACCTTACTGATACAGATCCAAAAGTGAAAATGAATTAAACAATAGAGGATAGATGAAGGAGAGGGATAAAAATCAAGAAGAGGAGGAAAAGGTCGGAGAACCCGTGTGTGCAGCTCAAATAGGATGAGGAGAAGGAAATTAAGTTAAATGAGAGAGAGGTAATTTGGTCATTTCACTTATTTAATGAGTCACAAAGTTATCTCATATGGTTTTCCAAAATATGTGGTTCTTGCTGCTTAGGAGTAAATCCCTACACGTTTATCACACATGGTTAGTCCTAATCGTGCACAGACTGTTCATGATACAGTGCGAGGGTACTTCCCAAATGACACTTATTATGCCCCTTGTGAACAGTTTTCCCTAACAGTGCACAAGCCGTATGGATCCCTTTTCTAAAAACTATAGAGGTTCATGCATGGTCATGCACCTCCTCTTTAATGGTTTATGAAACTGTGATCAGTGAAAAAATAAGGTGCACAATTAGCACTAGGTGGTTGTATGGATAGATCTAACTGTGCACCTTACCCTACACTTCTCCAAACCTAGGACCACAGGACTCCGATGAACCCAAAACCTTTCTGAACAGCCAAGGAATTATCCAAACCTCTAAAACCATCTAAAACCAATATTTTAAATGAAAATAAAACATATAATTATGTTCCAATAAATGAGAAAAGAGTTTTCATACCCACTAAACTCAAAAATTCAAAATAGGTGAGGAATTTTACCCACTCAAAAAACCTAAGACATTACAATCTCTCTGCCTTAACCCAGAACATCCATAAGTTATAAAACATAAATAATAGATGTTACCAAACATACCAATCTCATTAAAACCAACCTGGACTACCCTAGTCAAAAGGGGATAGGTCAAATACCTCAAGGGGGATCCCCACCCTAGGAGTTACCTACCCCAATCGCATCCCAACCCAAAAATCGAATAAAAATAATGTTATATTGACCATATTAGGACTCAAGGTCCTCCTATGATTCATCATCACTCTTGTACCTCATCAGGTGATCTTTTTTCATACTCGAAACCCATCATAATCATGTACCTCATTGATGCCCACCTTGTTCACATGTCGCACATGGCACCTATGAGGTCTTACATCTCAAAAGATTCCTAGAATTCCTGGTTCCTCACACCTTAGTCAATTACCACATCGCAATGATGCCTAGATTCCAATGCACCTCAAGTAACCCTCATATCCTCGATGCCTTGATGCCAACTCACCTCAATAATCATGTATCCATTGATGCTCATATATAAGTCCTGGAACCGTTCATTTTATATATATATACCACATTTTAAATGAATCCAACCTACTAAAAAATTTATGATCAGTCCATAAACACATATCATTCACCTCATGTACCCAAAATGGAAATTCGTAAAAAGGACATTCCAAAATAATACAAAAAGGGTGCCCAGGTCATGCCCATGGTGTGCCTCTAACCATCGTCTGCTCACCAGCCTTCTCTAACCCTATCAGCTCCATGGCATGCACCTGGCCTGAAACATGACTACCTGAATCCTAACCTCCCTATGGTGTGGCACCATCCACTAACCACTATCACCTCTACTGGGTCCCACTATCTCTATGATGACCTCACCATGCAGCTGATACTTGACTACCATCACTTTTTAAAACTCTTGGTCTTATCTTAGAAACCTGAGTCTACCCTAGTCAATGATTTTTAGTTGTCCGAGAAGGATTCCTATAGAACCTCTCAAAATTACCGACCTATCTACATACCTAAAACTCCTTTTGAGGATTCTCACACTAAGTTTTTATATGTCCAAGCTACTCAGAATTGAAGCACACCATTGACGACCCACTCTGAGGTAGTTTTCCTAAGTACTTGGCATGACTCCTCTGTTGGGATTCATCTCAGGCTCACTTCCTACAATCTGAGTAATCACCACTTAAATTTCCTAATATTTTCATATGGATCAATTAAGACTAGTCCATCAAGTTTCCCTCAGCAATGATCACCTTATTCACCGGTTTTGAGAATGAGGTCAACCTTAAAATGTTCACCAACACCTGAATAGAGTTCCGTAAACCATCCTCAAAACATCTCACCCTCGAGGTGTCATCACTCACCATGTTGGGTAAAGAGTGAGACAACTTGGTGAATGTCATTTCATATTCCATGATGGAAATTTCATCTTTCTTAAGGCTCAATAACTTCTGAGATCTCTCCACCCTCAGCATCTCGAAGTAATAATTGTCAAAGAACCTTACCTCAAAATCCTTCCAATCCAGTCCCTCATGTCAACCTACATAAACCAGCATGTCCCACCATCACTTTTTTGGTTCTAGGAGCATGTAGGTTTCCAACTTCATTTTCTCCTATAGAGGTATCTCTAGATTACCAAAGATCATCGGCATTGAATCAATCCAATACTCATCTACATGTGGTCTGCCCTCACCCTAAAATAGAGGTGGGTACTATGAATGGAATTCTCACATCATATAATACATAAAAGGATATGATCCCTAAGATCCCCTATCAATCCTTTGGATCACATGTACCAAGCTCACTCTGAGATTCTCGTCAAACCATGGCCCAAAATCTTTCAAATCTGGTGGTTGTCCCACCTGCACCTGAGCCTATGCCTGAACTTGTGCCTGAACCTGTACCTGTGGTTCATGATCTGGCTAACCCTAAGGGGTCTCAACGAACATGTGATCCTATAGAACCACATCACCACCCACCTAATGCTCCATCTGATTTGTCTAAGTGGAAACCCACTGAATATCATTACATGGCCAGACAACCCAGATAACATATATATGTATCGCAAATAGGAAATCAGTAATAGATAGAATCAACTCACTACCCTTACCCACCCCCTTTAAACCAATTCATAGGTAATTCCAGACTCATGGCCTCTCTACCTACCCATATCAGAGAAAAGTATCATATATTCCTTGGTCCATGCCCAACCTGATGAACCATGTCACCTCAAACTGATGACCGCATCACCTAACCTGATGATCAACATCACCCCGCATAATCATACAAGCCTACTACTATAAGATCTAGCATCATAACTATATATATATATATCATATAATATCACATTTCACAAGGTATTTTTATCACATGCACATGCATATAAATATCAAAATCCTATTGTGTGACTAATCAAAAGTATAAACATGCATAACCAACACCCCTTGCATTAATGGGCCAAGGTTCTAATATCTCATCCCTTACCATACCAGGTCAACGGTAACACATCACAACATATAATAATTACACATCCAAGTGCACCACTGTAGGTGGAAATACAATCAACTATAAAATGAGAAAAGCATAATAGTAATTCCCACCCCTGAGAACTTGGTATGTCCCTCATGCATGGGGCTATAGGAACCCAAATAGAAGTTATTAACCCAGCTATAACAACATCCTAATATCCATTATAAAATATCCCAAATATTAATTCCAATAAATAGGTAAAAGAAACTAATATGATACAATTTGTAGTGCCCCGACCTGATTATCCACTCAGATAGTACTTTCAGGCCGAGTGTCGCTATCCTTAGGTACACCTCCTCGTACGCCAAAGGCTGATAACTAGTAGTGACGGTGAAAGATACTATAACCTATAGTGATAATACAAAAATGGTCTCATATGTATAGTGTAGTGAAAAGAAATACCAACAAACTTGAACCATTAACACACCCATGGTGGAAGCAGCAGAGAAAACAGACAATAGAGGAAGCATAATTAAACAACAGCAGTAGAATAAAATAAACAATCCAAACATGCCATTTCTAGATACAAATTATAACATGCATCAAATATAGGTCATATAATAAAATAATATAAAAATAAGTTTCCCCATGGCCGACCATCAGTATATACATATAGGTAGCATGATGATACAGGAAAAACTAAGGTAAGAACCTCAAGTTCCCTTTCCTTCCATCTATGCTGAATCAACCACTAGGATATAGATATAGGGCATTAACCCTTACCTAAATGAAAAATCATTAAATCTACATGCATTCTGAAGGGTCCGTTTAGTGAGTACATTTATTATTAAGAAGGTGTGTACGTATGTAAATAATGGAAAGGAAACACTTTCATTTAAATAAACACAAGCTTCCCTGGTGATCAAGAATCACTAGGAAACAATCGGGTACTTTAGACAACGCCAGAAATATAAAGTGGAGAGGATCCTTAGCCTATGGCCTAAAGCATCCACTAATGTCAAATATCCCTAGGTGGACCCTCAGGTTTTACCTCAAAATTTAACCCACAACCTCATTCTATAAACCACATAACTAAAACCTCATGTCCACATCATGTAACCAACATCCTGAAGACACGCCCCAATGAAGAATATAATCCCTCAACCCCCTTCTTAAAATCACCCATTGGATCAAAGCCCAACATCTAGAGGCACAACAATATATGTAATCAAAGTAATATCTTTCTTGGATCAACAACTAATGTCCTAAGTAATGGCGATATCGGTCCTCTGAAAAGTATCCTAGATTAAAGGCCTTAATCATAGTGAGCCTTAGCCCCCAACTAATAACCTCAAAATTTTCATTCAATGTATCCTTACCACACTTGTGGATTTCTAATGAAAGCACCCCAATTATATTTAATTAAGATGCAACTACTAGGGGCCTCTACCCACATGATTGTTCAATACCACCTCATCATATGAGTCAATATGTGAACAAACAACTCCAAACAGCACATTGGACAACATAGACAAGTGGTAATCACCAATTTAGAACCTAAGACACACCAATTATGGAACCTCATGCCCCTATGACCATGTCGCTCAAAACTGATGGTCATTCCATCCCATATATCCTGGGTTATTCCCTTTATGTGATGACCTCTCCACCTTAACCGATGACATAGTCTCCCAAATAATGGTCAACAGCACCCAAATACCTCAGTCCCAGCCCGTCTTGACATTCACATCACATCAAATAGATAGACAACGCTATCATAATTCTCGGTTCATGCCCTTCATGTTCCATTGGAACCCAGTAATACATCACAAGTAATTAAAATTTATATAATCATTAAATATGGTTTAATTTACTAACTCAATTCAAATAAATAATTCAATTTAAAACAAATAATTCAATTTTATATAAAACCCACGTTCCTAGCCTAACTGTCCAAGGTCTATATCCCCTCACACATCTCAACCATTTGTATTCTCATGTAATAATTTCCATAGGAACCCTAAAAGGATCAATTTAATTAATTAAAAATAAAAATTTAAATTATAGGGTCTCACTTGGTCAATTCAATAGCATGCTAAAACATCCCCCCCCCCACCAACACTTGTGAAATCATAAAGAAAATTATGCACCACCTACCTTACAGTCGTAGACATAGTAACGTCCAATCATATCCTCTAACTCTGACCAATTTGGGAGAAATCATCATTTTCGATGAACAACCTGAAAATAGGTCAAAATGAATCGCATGGATTTAGTGGTATGTTAGGAAAAAGAAAAGGAAATTAGATTCTTGAGAATGAAGAGCCTTATCGATATGGATCCAATGCCACAAACGTCTTGAGTAATAGATATAAAATGAAGGAGAGGGATCAAAATCAAGTGGAGGAGGAAAAGGGAGGATACCCCCTATGTGTGTAGCTTGAATGGGAGGAGGAATAAGAAATTTTGTTTGAGGAGATATGGTTAATTTGGTCTTTCACCTCTTTAATGAGATGCACGATTAACTCTCACAGTTTTCCAAATCGTGTATAAACTATGTGGCTTTTGCTGATTAGGAATAAAACCCAATATGGTTAGCCTGTATGGTTATTCCTAACTGTGTATAAACTGTGTGTACTAAAGTGCGAGGGTACTTCACAAATGGAACTAATTGTGTGTCTTATGTACGGTTTTTCCTGACCATGTGTAATCTGTGTAGATCTGTCTACTAAAAATTGTAGAGGTTCATGAACAGTTGTGCGCCTCCTCTTTTGTGGTTTACCAAACTGTGTTTAGTGTAAAAAGAGGGTGCACGGTTAGCACTAGGAGTCCACATGGCTAGATCTAATCATGTGCCTCTTCTTTCACCCCTCCAAAATTTGTCCTTCATGCCTCCAATGCACCGAAAACCCTTCCAAACACCAAATGTATTTTCCAAACCTTTAAAACCATCTAAAACCAAGTTTTGGGTTAAAGTAAAACTCAGAATTATGTTTTGATAAATGATAAAAGATTTATCATACCCACCAAACTCAAAAATTAAAATTTGGAAAGGAATTAAACCCACTCTAAAAACCTGGGACATTAAAAATTAACCCTATAAAATTCTATAGGAGTGTCTAGTTAGGTTTGCAGTCTTAATCCTACTAATTGTGCATCGATGATGATTGAGTTAATACCTAATCTGAATCATTCAATGTTCTTACCCCTGGGTGAATATGTGCCACAGCCACATCCACTTTCTAGTATCTAGTGATAGATATATTTTCTAAGAAACCCACACTCCATTATTTACCATAACATAGGATTTTATTCTATACATATTCTTATACTATGGGAAATCACTAAAGTTTTATCATCATAGTTTCAAAAAAAATAACTAAGACTTTATTTGATACCAACTATAGTGACTCAAACATTACATACATAAAAATTACATATTATTATATGAATATTAAATTCATAACATCATGATCGATGCCAAAACTGTAAAGGTATAGTGTATTTGAAAACTTGGATACATAAAAAACTTTTACATAAAAGATTTACATTATCTTACACTAAGTTATTTTAAACTATCACCCTTCATAAATACATCATAATAAAAATAATTCTTCATATCCCAAGGAAAAAAGAAACATAATAAATGGTAATCTAATATACTCAGTAACTATAAACATAGGATATATAATTTGATGATCATAAGTGATCATAAGATAAGAATAATTGTATGATGATATGATCATAATTTAATATAATCATACCCAATTAGCAGAATATAATTATTTATAGATCTTGGTTTAAGGATTTATCATAATAAAATACGTAAGTCATAAGTGTGTTGAATCATTAATAATCAACCATGATCCATGAGAACATATTAGAATCATAAGACAAAAGTTTTTGGAATAAAAATAAGTATAGAAAATCATTTACTTAGTCAAGGATCACTTCTAAGAATATTATAGTGGTTTGGGTTCACTCTACATTCAATCATATCTTTATTCGAGTTTTACTCCCAATACTATAATAGATAATAGAGTCCCTTACTGAATTGGGTTCACTACCAATTCTGGTTCTTATTTTCTCATGAGTTATCCATCCTTACCTAATGAATTAGAGGACTATATAATTCCAGGACCTAACATAAGATAATTAAATGATAAATAAGTGTTTTATAAGATCAAAATCTATTCATCATATCATAATATCATAATGTCATAATATCATAAAATGGGATTCATAAAAATTTTATCATTTCATCATTGAATAACCCACAGAAATTAAATGAGTTTCATAAACAACCCATCACCATAATCGTAAACCATCTAGAGAAATAATAAGGATGGTATCATTAAAAAATATTCCCATTATATCACATACAAGACATATTTTAAAGGTATTTTTCATTTAATTTACATCCTTTCTTTGTTTTGGGGGTTTCCCAGGGTTTTAGGGAGGAATAGATGAGTATTCATGGATTGGGCCAAATCGTGAGCCCAATTCTAGATTAAAAAAATAAATTTTGTATCTTTTATAACTATTTCATTTTTCAACATTTTTCATCCATTCAAATTCCTACTTGACCTCCCCTAACCTATTAAAACCACCAAGGTAATTTGGAGCTTTTGGAAATCTATAACCAGGGGTTATTTCGGTTTTTATCTAAGGGGTTGGGCCTGCCCGAAAGCCCAATTCCAGTTTTAAAAATAAAATTTTATTTTGTTATAACTTATTCAATATTTGGGCGTTTTCAGTGATTCCAAGTCTCAACCAAGCCCACATAACCCAGCCACGCGTATGAACTCTCTCCCACCTCTTTGGAGCTCTGGAGAATTGCGATGTGGTGTCGATCTTCATATGGTTCCTCAAATCGCCCAGATTTGAAGAGGTAAAGTATTTCTTTCATAACTCTCTCAATTATCAATCATTGTCCACCATTACAGTTCCTAAATGATATAATACATCTTTTTAGAACGTATCCTAAATTTTGGCTCTTTTAAATTTCAGATACTGAGTTTTGGAGTGATTACTTCAAGATACTTCAAGTAAATGAGCCCTTTTCTTTCCTCTTTCAAATTACTTTGGGTTTAACTCATTGTTCTTAGGGTTTCTTCGGTTATAATTGAGTTTAATATTGTCCAGAAACTAGGATTTCAAACCTAAGGTCTATCTTTGGGATTTCCTGGCCAATTTGTGTGGTTTTAGGTTTGATCTAGTTCTCTCTTGGTGCGGCGGGGGTGCGATTTGATTTTTGCACGGAGATTCAAGGGGTTTTGTTAATTTGGTAGGTGATTCCATTGTGTGTGCAATTTTTGTAAATTATCTTGCTGTTTTCAGGGTACCTTAATGTTTATTTCACTTGAATATTTCTGTAAAAATTGGTTTGAGTTGCATTTATAATGAAAATGAATTTTATGTTCCAATTTTTGGTGAAATTGAGGGGTTTTCATTCAAATCTTTTATTGGTTCATTTTGGGATGCCCCATAACTGAATTTTTTGTTTCATTAAAGGTTTTTGAATGGAAATTTTGTTTTAATAACTTGCAAGTGTTATCATAGTGTTAAGTTGGATATCCTAAAGAGATTTGGGTGAAAAACAATGTGATGTTTTGAGAGGTTGTTTTATTGGAAATAAAATTATTTTATTGTGTGTTTTAAATGGTATAAAATGTGTGTAGATAATGTAAAATTTGTTTTTGACCAGTAGTGATATTTTATATGAAAAATGATGTTTGTTGTTTTCTGAAATTGTTTGAGCACAAAGAGGGGAAGCTCGGGTACTTAGGTGGGGCGGATTTGTACTAGTACGGCTAGTGGATCGGATGAGTTTTGTCCCTGTTCCACTTAGCATCTGGATAACGAAAAATCTAACTAAACTATTTGGATGATGACTGGGGACCACTAGGTTATGGGTATGTTCCCTACTACTGGCTTGTGAACGAGAACAGATTTTTCTATGGTTACTCTACACTGAGGTACGAGGTACATAGGTCCCGAGACAACCTAGTGCTTAGGGGTGTTCCCGATTTTGATGATCATAGGATTTGTGGTATTTACCCTTGTTGTGGGTTTTTTTGGAAGTACATTACAGTAGCTCACATGTCTATTTAACGTGAAAACATTCTGAAATTCTCTGATTGAAAACTGTTTTCATTTGAAAGTTTCATTTCTTTGAATTTTAACACTGTTTCACCTTGTGTATTAAAATTGCTTGTTTTGTTCACATTGTATTGCATGCTCTTTGGAATCATCTGGTGGTATCCTATTGGTCATATGCTCACACCCTACTTACACCTTTTGGGTGTAAGTAGACCTGCTTATGCTTGACTCAGGTAAAGGGAAGGCTAAGGGTGATGGCGGTTCGGGATGTTAGTCCCCATCGTTGAGGCGGAGTTGCGGGGATGGCTTGTGGGTGATGATCCCCTTGTCATGTGGAGTCCATGGGGATGTCATTATGTTGTCATTATTTGTTTTTAGACCACTTGAAGTGTCTTTAAACATATGTATTCAGATCTGGTTTTGTTAAAAACTGTTTTTCATGAAAATTTCCTATTTTAATAATTGATTGTTTTTTTAATGATTTATGCTTTCATACTCGGGTAAATCGTTCCCAAACCAGATTTGTTTGATACCCGGCCACTTGTGCTAGCCCGTGGGGATAGGGAACGCCCTTCGGGCCTTGCCACGGGCCGAGTTTGGTTCTGTTAATGGTGGCGACCAGATCCGGTTCGTGACAAAATGGTATCATAGGTCGAGGTTAGTGTTTTGGGGTTATATTGTTATTTTGAGATGAGTCAGGATAGACAAGAGCTATGACTATCGGGGCTCGGGGTATTGGTTGTGAGTAGGGTGCATGGCCCACCCCTCTCATGGTAGACCTTGAGTCACCAGAGGATGTTGGAATTTACTAATTGACTTCACTTCCAGGTGAGACGTGTGGGCTACAGACCACATGTGGACATCAGGCAGATGTGGAGTAGTTGTTTCTTTTATTACAAGAATTTTTTTAGTTTGTTTATATTTGATGTATTAAATTACAATTTTCAGAATTGCGGTATTGACTATTGTTTTGTGACTATTGCATTTTGTAGCAACATGCCTCCCTGGAAAGCTCCCACGCACCCACAGGAGGAAGCTGGAGAGAGTTCTCCCACGCCGATTGATCAGAGGCTCATGGAGGCTGTTGTTCGGGCTATCCAAGATTTGGGTTAGGGACCATCTCATGCTCCTATTCCTATTAGGGAAGAGGAGATAGGTCCTAGATAAGATAAAAAACAAGAGTTTCTGAAAAACAAGCCTCCTGCCTTCCGAGGTAGCACAGAACCCCAGGAAGCAGAAGAATGGATCGAGAAGATCGAGCGTATGTTTGAGTTCCTAGAAACACCCGAGGAGCTCAGGGTGAAGTGTGCCTCCTTCCTGTTCGAGGGTCCCAGTCGTAAATGGTGGGAGTCAGTGTTCCAGGCTGGGAAGAATGATCAGATGCGCTGGGGAGATTTCAAGGATGTCTTCAATGAACAGTATTTCCCTGAGGTGTTGGCATATGCCAGGTCTAGAGAGTTCATGGAACTTGTTCAGGGGAATCTATCTGTGATGGAGTATGCCAACTGTTTCACTGAGTTGGTTCGGTATGCTCCAGAAATTGTCTCTAATGAGCAAGTGAAGGCCCAGAGGTTTGAGAAAGGCTTGTGACCAGAGAGATACTCCTTGGTGTTCTTGTTTAAATTGAGGACCTATGATGAGGTTGTTGATCGGGCATGCATGGTGGAGATTGATAGGAAAGGCAGTTCTGGTTTCTATGGTTCAGTATCAATAGTGGGAAGTGGCAGCTCCTCAGAGACGAAAAGGAAGTGGGAAGATCATGTGATGAAAGGAGGGGGCAGTTCAGGCCACTCTTCCAGGCAGTTTTCTTCAGCGGCTTCTGATGCGAGATCGGTCGTGTGCCGCCAATGTGGGAGGCCTAGGCATATTTGACCATCATTTCCTCTTCCTCCGAAGCCTTGTTACCAGTGTGGAGGTATAGGGCATTTGCAGCGCTTCTGCGGTGTGTCACGTCCACTCCCAAGTGGGGCAGGGTCAGTGTCTTCAAGAGGAGTGCCAGCACAGTCCGATCCATCAAGGACGGGGGGATCTCGATTTGGTGGTCGTGGTGGTAGGGCTGGATCATCTTCTGGGCAGAGCCAGTTCAGGGTACAACCACAGACTAGCGGTCGTCCTTAGGCAGATACTGGACATCTCCATGCAGTGGATCAGTCACCAGCAGGATCAGAGGCGGGACCATCGACAGTTCGAGGTACCGTTCTGATCGCATCTTCTATAGCTACTGCTCTTTTTGATAATGGTTCCTCTATTTCATTAATTTCTGGACATTTTGTGGACATGCTGAATTTGCCAACTGAGTTGATGTCTTTTGCGATGGAGTTGGTGACACCATTGGAAAAGAAGAAAGAGCAGGGCCTCAAGTGCCCCTCGTGTGCACTTTCTATGTCAGGGGTCGAGATGGAGTGGGACCTCTTGGTCTTAGATATGGACCTTTTTGATGTCATACTCGGGATGAATTGTCTAGTACACTTCCAGGCACACATCGATTGCTACAGACGGCGTGTGAGTTTCACAGCACCTGATGGGAGTCGTCAGGTTTTTCATGGAGAATGGGATCCACGATCAAGTTGCATAGGGCCTCCACTCCCATATTTGGGAAGTGTTATCTTCCAGTTATCTTCTCTTGTTCTAGAGGATGGTCTTTCCCCTGATGGTTCACTACCTCGTGTAGTGAATGAGTTTCCCGAGGTATTCCCAGATGATTTTTCAGGGTTTCTCCCAGAGCAGGATGTGGAGTTTTCGATTGATCTGGCACTGGGAACACAGTCGATATCTCATCCCTCTTATCGCATGGCCCCCACTGAGTTGAGGGAATTAAAGATACAGCTGGATGACCTAGAATCCAAAGGATTCATTCGCCCGAGCATCTCTCCTTGGTCCGCTCCTGTGTTGTTTGCAAAAAAGGCTGATGGATCCCTCCGGTTGTGCATTGACAACCAGAAGCTGAATAGGGTAACAATTAAAAACAAATACCCTTTGTCCAGAATAGATGATTTGTTTGATCAGTTGAAGGGTGCAAAGTGGTTCTCAAAGATAGACCTGCGTTCAGGGTATCATCAACTCAGGGTGAAGGAGTCAGATATCCCTAAGACAGCCTTCTGAAATAGGTACGCCCACTTTGAGTATTTGGTCATGCCCTTCGGATTGACCAATGCTCCAGTGGTATTTATGGCACTTATGAATAGGGTGTTTCATCAGTATATCGATTCCTTTGTTTTGGTGTTCGTGGAAGACATTCTAGTATACTCTTGCTCTGAGGAGGAACACGAACATCACTTGAGGATCATTTTGGGTATATTATGAGATCACCACCTCTATGAAAAGTTGTCAAAGTGCACTTTCTAGATCAGAGAGGTGAAATTTATGGGGCATGTGATCTCAGAGCATGGGGTTTCAGTGGACCCTAGGAAAATTAGTGCAGTCATGTCGTGGGAGAAACCGAAGAATGTGTTCGAGATCAGGAGTTTTCTTGGTTTTGCTGGTTATTATAGGTGATTCATTCAGGATTTCTATTGGCTTGCTTCACCGATGAATTCCCCCACCTGGAAAGGGGTGAAGTTTGTATGGGGTCCAGAATGTCAGGCATCATTCGAGGAGCTGAAGAGGCGGCTGACTACCACCCCCGTGCCGATTTTTCCAGAGGCTGGAAAGGGATATGTGGTATATTGTGATGCTTCTGGTATGGTTCTTGGGTGCGTGCTTATGCAGGATGATGATGTGGTCGCATATGGCTCTCGCCAACTTTGACCACATGAAAAGAACTATCCAAACCATGACTTGGATTTGATAGCAGTGATGCATGCTTTGAAGACTTGGCGTCACTACCTCTTTGGGGAGAAGTTTGTGGTATACTCTGATCACAAAATCTTGGCTTATATCTTCTCACAGAAGGACCTCAACTTGAGGCAACATCGCTGGATCGAGTACTTGCGGGGGTTTGACATTGAAATTGTCTATACCCTAGGCAATGGTAATGTAGTGGCCGACGCTTTGAGCAGAAGAGTTCTAGTGTAGGCTTTGTTGAAGTCTAGTGATGAGTGGGCATTGATGGTTCTCTTTTCTCAGATGCTTGTAGAGACCAGGGAATGCAGTGCAGGGGCATTCTTGGCAAGCGTCCATTTGATTCCTTCTCTATTGGAGTTGACTCAGCAGGAACAGCCCAGTGATGATCTTTGTCAGCGGTCTAAGCAGTTCCTTCATGGTGGGGAGACATCCTCTGATTGGTCGTCATCTCCTGAGGGCATCTTGTGCTTAAAGGGCCAGTCAGTAGTGCCATTATCTCTGTGGAAGGTGGTGATGCAAGATATCCACCAGTCTCAGTGGGTTGTCCATCCAGGTGCCACTAAGATGGATTATGATGTTCGTCATCAGTTTTGGTGGCCTGGTATGAGACGGGACATATCAGACTTTGTTTCGAGATGCAACACATGTTAGCAGGTGAAAGCAGAGTAACAAAGGCCATCCGGTATGCTCCAACCACTACCCATTCCTACCTGTAAGTGGGAAGAGGTTTCCATGAACTTCATTATTGGATTACCTCTTACACCTCGAGGTAAGAATGCTATTTGGGTGGTGATTGATCGTCTGACCAAATCAGCCCACATCATTCTGATAGAAGATACAACTAAAGTAGATGAGTTGGGCCATTTGTATCTTCAGGAAGTGGTGAGACTCCATGGTGTACCATCAGATGTTGTCTCAGATAGAGACCCCCACTTCACTTCTTGATTTTGGGAAGGCCTTCAGAAGGCCTTGGGGTCTCAGTTTAAGATTATCACAGCATACCACCCACAGACGGATGGTCAGACAGAGCGGGCGAATCAGATATTGGAGGACAAGCTTCGTGCATGTGTTCTGTACTTTGGAGGTTCTTGGGATAGCCATTTGGGATTGATAGAGTTTTCTTATAATAATAGTTACCAATCTACGACTCGAATGGCCCCTTTTGAGGCGCTCTATGGTCAGCCTTGTCGGTCCCCCCTATGTTGGGATGAGGTATGAGAGACTTCACTATTGGGGCCGAGCCATGTGCAGGAGACTTCTGAGAAGGTCAAGTTAATCAGGCATTTCTTATTGACAGCTCAGAGTCATCATAAATCTTATGCTGACCGGAGGCGTCAAGACCTAGAGTTTTCTGTGGGTGATAGGGTGTTCTTAAAAGTGGCCCCTCGTTTGGGCCGTCGTCGATTGGGGAAGCAAGGTAAGTTGATGCCATGGTATGTCGGACCCTTTGAGATCACCGAGAGTATTGGAAAGGTGGCATATATGTTGACCTTACCTTCTTAGTTGATGTCTATCCATGATGTCTTCCACATCTCTCAATTGAAGAAATACAATCCGGATCCATCCCATGTGTTTAGTTGGGAAGAACTGAAGATAGATCTTGACATGTCTATCGTTGAGAGGCCGGTGAAAATAGTGGACTCCCAAGAGAGGATACTTTAAGGAAATTCTATTCCTTTAGTCCGGGTTTTATGGCATCATGGGAATGATACAAATGAGACATGGGAGCGAAAGTCATGGGTCGAGGAAGAGTACCAATTCTTGTTTTCCAACAGAGATTCATGTTGACTTTCCGAGGTGTAAATTCCTTCATGGTAGGGAGAATTGTCACATACAAGACATATTTTAAAGGTATTTTTCATTTAATTAACATCCTTTCTTTTTTTGGGTGTTTCCCTAGGTTATAGGGAGGAATAGATGAGTATTCAGGAATTGGGCCAAACCGTGAACCCAATTCCAGATTAAAAAAATAAATTTTGTATCTTTTATAACTATTTCATTTTTCAACATTTTTAATCCATTCAAATTCCAACTTTACCTCCCCTAGACTATTAACACCAACAAGGTAATTTGGAGCTTTTATAATTCCATAACCAGGGGTTATTTGGGTCTTTATCTAAGGGGTCGGGCCTGCCTGAAAGCCCAATTCCTGTTTTAAAAATAAAATTTGATTTTGTTATAACTTATTCAATATTTGGGGTTTTTTGGTGATTCAAAGTCTCACCCAAGCCCACATAACCCATCCACTCTTCTGAATTCTCTCCCACCTCTTTGGAGCTTTGGCGAATCTCGATTTGGTGCCGATCGTCATAGGATTCCTCAAATCATCCAGATTTGAAGAGGTAAAGTATTTCTATCATAACTCTCTCAATTATCAATTGTTTTCCTCAATTACAGTTCCTAAATGAGATAATACATCTTTTTAGAATGTACCCTAAATTTGGGTTCTTTTAAATTCCAGATACTGGAGTTTTGTAGTGATTACTTCAAGATACTTCAAGTAAATGAGCCCTTTTCTTTCTGGTTTCAAATTACTTTGGGTTTAACTCATTTTTCTTAGGGTTTCATCCGTTATAATTCAGTTTAATAATGTCTAGTAACTAGGATTTCTAACCTAGGGTCTAACTTTGGGCTTTCTTGGCCAATTTGTGTGGTTTTAGGTTTGATCTAGTTCTCTCTTGGTGCGGCGGGGGTGCGATTTTATTTTCGCACGGAGATTCACGGGGTTTTGTTAATTTGGTAGGTGATTTTATTGTGTGTGCAATTTTTGTGAATTATCTTGCTGTTTTCATGGTACCTTAATGTTTATTTCACTTGAATGTTTCTGTAAAAATTGGTTTTAGTTTCATTTATAATGCAAATGAATTTTAAGTTCCAATTTTTGGTGAAATTTAGGGTTTTTCATTCAAATATTTTATTGGTTCATTTTGGGATGCCCCATAACTGAATTTTTGGTTTCATTAAATGTTTTTTAACTGAAATTTTGTATTAATAACATAAAAATGTTATCATAGTGTTAAAGGTGGATATATTAAAGAGCTTTCGGTGAAAAACAATGTGATGTTTTGAGACGTTGTTTTATTGAAAATAAAATTATTTTATTGTGTGTTATAAATGGTATAAAATGTGTGTAGCTACTGTACAATTTGGTTGTGACCAGTAGTGATATTTTATATGAAAGAGGATGTGTGTTTTGTGCTGAAATTTTTTGAGCACAAAAAGGGGAAGCCCGGGTACTTAGGTGGGGCGGATTTGTACTAGTAAGACTAGTGGATCGGATGGGTTTTGTCCCTGTTCCGCTTAGCATCTGGATAAAGAAAACTCTAAATAAACTATTTGTATGATGATTGGGGACCAATAGGTTATGGTAATGTTCCCTACTAGTGGCTCGTGCATGAGAACGGATTTTTCTATGGTTACTCTACACCGAGGTACGGGGTACATAGGGCCCGAGACAACCTACTGCTTAGGGGTGTTCCCGATTTTGATGCTCATAGGATTTGTGGTATTTACCCTTGTTGTGGGTTGTTTTTGGAAGTACATTATAGTATCTCACAAGTCTATTTAATGTGATAACATTCTGAAAATCTCGTATTGAAAACTGTTTTCATTTGAAAGTTGCATTTCTTTGAATTTTAATAATGTTTCACCTTGTGTATTAAAATTGCTTGTTTTGTTCACATTGTATTGCATGATCTTTGGAATAATCTGGTGGTATCCTATTGGGCTTAGGATCACACCCTACTTACACCCCTTGGTTGTAAGTAGACCTGCTTATGCTTGACTCAGGTAACGGGAAGGCTAAGGGTGGTGGCGGTTCGGGATGTTAGTCCCCATCGTTGGGGCGGAGTTGCAGGGATGGCTTGCGGGTGATGATCCCCATGTCGTGTGGAGTCCATGGGGATGTCATTGTGTTTTCATTATTTGTTTTTAGACCAATTTTAGTGTCTTTAAACATATGAATTCAGATCTGGTTTTGTTAAGAATTGTTTAGCATGAAAATTTCAGATTTTAATAGTTGATTGTTTTTTTAGGATTTATGCTTTCATACTCGGGTAAATCGTTCCCAAACCAGATTTGGTTTCTACCAGGGCACTTGTGCCAGCCCATGGGGATAGGGAACGCCCTTCGGGCCTTTCCACGGGCTGGGTTTGGTGCCATTAATGGTGGGAACCAGATCCGGTTCGTGACACAGTAAATCATAATTAACATAAAATTATGTTCTCATGATGGAAACTTTCTTTAAAATATCATTAGAATATTTCATAAGGAAAATACCTTTTTCATTTTGAAATCATTTATTTAAAATCCAAAATTTTCCAAAATATTAATGCGAACATTTTCTTTGAAAATAACTATGAAAACTTGTAAATTAATCTTTAAATCATTGAATGGTCATGATTGTGGTGAATTTCATTCATATTTTAATTGTTAAAAAAATATTTTGTTCACTACTTTGGTAAAAAGTATCTTGTTTAGAAAAAAACAAGAAAATTATTCATATAATATTGTAAAAAGTAAAACATGGATGAAATTAAATTTAAAAAAAACATTGAATTGTATTCTGAAATATTCTTAGAAAAATTTTATAAAACATAAAAACATAATAAAAAAATCAGACTAAAAGGGGTGAAATAATGTCAACTTTTATTAAAAACATTTTATGAACGATTTTGAATACCAAAGAGAGAAAAATGTTACTAAAACATAAAAATTACAAAAATAACCATATTATAAGAAAAATAAAATCTTTTTATCAAATAATAATTATATTATTCCCACAATGGAAATTCAAGAATAAATAATCCTAATTAAAATGGGATTGAAACATAAATCTCCTACCTCAAGCTTTTCCTTGCTTCATATGCTTTAAAATATCATGTATAATAAATATATATGTATTATGTATATATATATATATATATATATTATAGAACCATATTCCTACATATAATACCAAATATGATTTACTTATGATAACTTATCACCCGTTTGTTAAAACTTCTATATTAAAATCATTATTTCAGGTGATAACTGCTTATTTTACATGTACATTTCAGTTAAATGGTTCCAGTGCTTGTACCTTGGCCATGGTTTCATAATATATATAATATTAATCATTAAATAAGTAACATATTTATTCATCATATAAAATATTATTATTATTTATTTAAATCATTCATGTAAAATGAATTACATCACTTCATGGAGACGGTAGTATGTATCTATGCACGGGTAATGTTTCCACTCCTCAATGGTGGGAATGAAATAAAATAAGATAATAAATTACATTTATAGAATAATTATTATGTAATATATATCATATATATTTATTAAATATATCCTTATTACCATCCATGTTAATCCAAAATTAAAAACAAATCCAATCGCTTCGTGGAGGTGTTGGTCCACACATACGCATGAGCCACGTAATCATTTTTAAACGGATGAAAAGATAAGAAGGTAGATAAGATATTATAATTATAGAAGTATAATTGTTTCATATATACCATATAAAAATATTAAATCTATCAGAATAACCAACCATTAATTATGGTGATGGAGATGAATCATTTCGCTACTTGGAGGCAGCAGTCTACACAGATGCACAAGTGATACTTTCATTTATAATTTGTTAGAAAAGAGGGTGTATAATAGTGGTTAGATAATACGAATGAAAATTAATTACATTTAATATAATCATTACATTATTTTATAATGGATATCATGTATATAGATGAGATATAAGAATTAATAAATTGATAGAGGTTGGGTAGGACGATGAACTTTTCTTCGGTATACCTCCTTTAGATCCCTTCTTAAGGACCCTAAGAATGGTATTTTAAGAAGAAAAGAACCTCTAATTCATCTATATGGGAGTTTATAAGATAATTGTATAGGTTATGGTTGAGTTAAGTGGATTAAAGTTGTGTAAATAAGATAGAGTATCGGTGTCCTTTTATAAGGAAGGGAAGTGCCACTTTCTAATTTTTCAAAAAATTAAAATATTATTAAGTCGTATTCATGTAAAAGTGGTTTAAAATTATATTAATTTTGATTTAAATATGATAATGGATCTATATAAACTCATAAAATATGATTTTAAAAAGTTTTTATGTTATTCTAACCCTTATCTCTTTAGTATAACCTCTATTGACCCTTTTTATCCTTAACCGTGGTAAAAAAAATTCAATCATTAATTGTTATAAATTTACTTATAAGGTTACAATTGGAAAAAAATTGTAAAGGGATTAAATTTAAACCATATTACTTACACCTTTTACTATTTCAAGATTTTATTATTTTTAGATCATTTAATAAAATATTATATAACCTAAAATATCATTAAATTCATTTTTGGGACTATTCATTTAATTTGACTTCAATGTTAGAATGATAGAAATGTATTAAAAATATATACCCTTTCACCATCACTAATACATTATAATTACCCATAAATGTTTTATAACATCACAATTAATCAAAAAACTATTTATTTTAAGGTTTTTAAAATTATTTAGTAAATTTTTCTACTTCTTGAACAAGATTTGTGTTGTAATTACATAAGTATTTATTTTAATTATACCTTAATTAAAAATAAAAAAAATTAATATAATAAAAAAATTATTAAAATTTAAAATAAACACTTATAAATTACCAAAAACTCCTTTTATCCCTTCATAAATTGCTAGGGTTTTTAAAAGAAAAGGGAGTGAATTTTATTATTTTTCTTAACATAAAATAATATCTATGTCATTATCAAATAAACCAATTTCCATAAAATAGAATATTGGATGAGTATGGTCTAAACAGACAAACAAAATATATTAAAGGAAAATTTTATCATTATTTTAAAGTCTGATCCAATAGTTTTATCTTTGTTTTACCTGTTTTTTTCTTACTTTGGTGACGAATATTTACTATGGTTACTATTCACATTTAAATTTAAAACCAAAACCAAAATATAATAGGACTTTTAAATTAATTTATTTAATGAAAAGAAATGATGGTATTTAAAAAATCAATATTTTCACTATTTACTGAAAAATCAATCATTTAAGAAAAATACCAAAATTTCACCCTATGTTAATTTTGATATAATGATTTCAAAAAAAAAATTTATAAAATAAAATTTATAAAAGCTTAAAAAATTGATTATAACATTTTCTCACAAAAATCAATAAAAATTTTGAATAAAAATTATATTTGATGCATAAAATGGATTTATTAAAAATTTAGTGTATGTTTCTTAAGAATTGATAAATAAATTAACATTTATTAGGAACATTATAAATATATTTCATAATGTGTTTACTCATATTAATATCTTTCAAATCAATGACTAGGTTATAATTGTCATATTTAAATAATAATATTTCTATAATATATCTCAATTTTCTTAAAGCTCGGTGTTTCGTGTTAAGTAAGCTATCAAGATTAGTATTATTTTAAACTAAATTTATTGGGTGTTACATTCAATATATATTTCCCTGGGAGGTAGTGACCCTACCACCACCACCCCCCCCCCCCCCACCACCACCACCACCCCTGGTGTGATATTGAGTTCGGGATAAAGTTTCATCTGAGTGGTTCTCCAATTTGTATGGATTCCTATCATATGGAACCTTTTGAGCTGTAGGAGTTGAGTATTCAGATCAATGATCTGATGTAGAATGGTTTTATCCAGACCAATGTATCATTGTGGGAGTTTAGGATTCATACCTTCTTTTTTATGTAAGAAATGGAAAGGCACTAGTTGGAGGTAGTGGGTAGACAAGTTAGACTTATATGGGTATATGGTGGTGAAATTGTGGTGGTATGATACCTCATGTCATGTGAATATGGGTTTCAGGTTATTTTGTTTATTTTTCTATATTTTGTAAACTATTGGAATATATATTTTATTGATATATCAACCTCCTGTCCCATTGATTTTATTTTGATTATACTTGTATCTTACTATTTATTTTCTCCATATATTATGTCTGTTTTTTTATTGTTCATACTATGATTTTATTTTTTTACTTCATATTTAGGGCATGACGGTATGGCAAGGTAATGTCAGTTTCTTTATTCAAATCTCATGGTTGATTTATTCCTTGGGAAAAAATGTTCCCAAAGGTATTTCCTAGATTCCTGGGCAGTATTTTCCAACCCTTAAGGATTGGTAATGACCTCCAAGACCTATCATATATTGGATTGTGTGTCTAGGTGAAGGCTATCCTAGGTCGGTTCATGACAGATGATCACAATTGTTATTGGAGATTTCTAGACTATAGAAAATTTCTAAATCACTTTGTGATTTGTATATATATATCGTAAGTACATTTTAAAAACATATAGCACCTTTGAAAAGGTTCAATACTTTTCTAAACAAGGTGATTTAACTCTAAATAGTTATTATAGATGGTTTTAGAAGTTACAAAAAAACCATGGTGTAAGTACATGGTTGGTTTTGTGATTGAAGATCACAAGATAATCACAAAAGAAAAAAAATCTTTGTATATGTAAGATCTTTCAATATTATTTTTAATATATTTGGATGATATCAAAATGAGTAAAATTAAAATATATTCAAATGATATGTAAGATCATATAAGAATTAATAATAAATATGAAAGGATATATAATATATTTTAATCTACTAAAAATCTATACATATTATTTTTTAACATATAATGGTATTTAAAGTATTATACTTAGAAAAAAATATTTCAATCATGATACATAATATCTTATACCTTTTATAAGTAAGGTTTTTAACTTAGAAATATTTACAAACATTCAATACATAAGAAATTTAAATCAATATGTAATTTTTTTTACCTTTAGCATAGAATGAAACATAAAGATTCCCTCCTGAACCAATCATAGCTTACAACTAGTAATTCCCAAATCACTCATAGGATAAAATCCTTTAAATAAATTCTTTAACATAAAATATGAGGAACTTGGAAGATACATGCAAAATAAAAATCCCTTTAATAAAGAAAAAAACACGTACATTTAGATACAACTTATTTAATAAAAATTAATCTATAACTTAATGAAACAGTTTTTGAATAAAAAATCATAACTATCATAATTAAATTATTACTAGAAATATAATTATATAATTAATATAAAATATATTTTAATTAAATAAATATTTAAATAGATCAAAATTTTAACTAATGTAATTTTCAAATAAAATAACTTTTTAAACATAATAATTTTAAATTTATATCCCATGGGTTTTAAACATATGTACATTTTAAAATAAATATTTTTTAAATAAAAATTCATATAATTAATAAAAATATAAAATTTATTTACTAAAAATTCCAAATCGTATCTTATCTCTTATTTTCAAGGTTCTCATAATGAATACTGATAATAAAAACTTTATCGGATAAATAAAAACCATCCACAACAGTCATATAACCTTCTTTAAATAACCACACATACCATCCTCCCACTCCAACATCAAAATTATTTCCATGTTTCAACTTATTTTAAATATTTATATAATTATTTTAAAATTAATCATCTTCATGGGAAATCACGATGATCCATACTTCAACCTTGTGGTTATTTTTTACACTTGTTTATGTTGTCCCATTATACTTGTTTTATTCTTATGTAATATTTTTTTCCTTGGTAGCTAGTGTTTTGTAATCATAATTATTACTTTTATATTATAACATAATTCTTATTATTTTTTAAATAATTTATAATTAAAAACAAATAATTTTATGAAATCATAATACATGCTAAAACCTGGTTTGTTACATTCTCCCCTTAAGGAAATTGTATCCATTAAATTTTAACTCCAAAAAATCACTATTGTGAAACTTCTATGGACTCATCAAGCATATAACTTTTTATTGACCAATTTTTGGTGTCGTAGAATAATTTTTTTATAAAATTAATAAATTTTTTTTATCAATGTTAACCTAATAATATTGTTAATATAAGTAGCAATTTTATGAAAATAATTCATACAATCACCTAAATCTACAATTTTCATGGCCTTTACCTTCCTGAAGAGTGAGGGTCCACACAGTGAAATAATGCTTTAATTATTTTTAAAAATAATCTTCTTCCTTTATCCCAATACAGTTGATACAATTTGACACAGTTTTTTGGAAATAATGATCTAGTTTTGGAAATTTTCATGTTATAAATATAATTTTAAAACATCTGAAAGGACCTAATATTTATAACACAACCTTATAGAAACATATTTGAAATTTTCAAAACATCATAGGTATTTCTAAAATAACACAATAAAAAATTAAGTATATATAGGCTTCTCTAAGATCTCCCTCATCTACAGCTAGTTTAAATTCATTATGTGCTTCACATTTACATGATAATATAAAAATTTATAAATACCTAGATAATATTTTCCATGTATAGAAAAATGGGGAATATTAAATTATAAAATTTGACTATAAAAATCCATGATCCTAGGAAATTTAGAGGTATATAAGAGGTATTTATAAACTCATAAAACTATTTTCAAGTTATTTGAATATTGAAAATGGTTTTTAAGTCATTTTAGCTTGACTTTTCAGTAATAATTTCATGTAAATCCTCTGTAAGGGAAAAAAAGATTGTGTGAGGTATTATTACTTTTATCTTGAAACCCAATATTTAGTATATCATTATAAGATAACATTATTTTAATTATCCATCCCCAAATTATAATCTGATCAATTTTATCTCCTAAATTTAGTAATCATAGAATATATAAACCTTTTCTCAATTATTCATACTTTTTCTCCCTTTTCCAAACAATAATTTAAACCAAAAAAAATTAAAAAACATAAACACCTAATAAAACCATAAGAAACCATCCTATACAAATTAAATAATAAAACTACAAGTTCAACCAATGTTACTTTACTAATTTCTCATTATCCAATCCCTAAAAAACTAAACCTTACCAACCCTTTAAATTTTTCTTACAAATGAAAAGTCAAAAAATATTGAAAGAGTAAATATCATGGTGTCTTAAAATATAAACTTAACCTTAATCCGAAAAACTATTGAACCTATAATATCACTAAAAATATTCCCTACTATTCTCTAAACCCAAAATATATTAATCAATTTTCAAAATAACTTAAATCTCAATGACATAACCATAATAAAATTATATATGATTCCAAAAATTAACTCAAAATTTTATCCCTCAAATAATATCAATCACTTATACATAAAATAATATAATAACCAATATTTTTTGTATATGTGCCTTAATCATGTATCTTACAAAAAATATAGTAATCTTATTTAAAAATAACTTCAATATCTTTGCCACCAAATAACTTTAATTACTTATGAATTCAATCACATACCAAACCTAAATCTTTTTTATACCTTTTAGTTTATGTTCCCAATGATATAAAAACTTTCTTACTAAATAACATTTGAACTCAATCACTCTCTAACCTTAAGGGTTATATATATATATATATATATTAATCATGTATTCTTCCAAAAACTCAATAATCATCTCCCAAAATATCATTAATCACCTCAAAATCCAATCACATAAGACCTAAAAATAATTCCAATGGATTTTAATTAAAAACACTCATAGACTTATTAACCCATGATGGTATCTATGGATCCTAAATTATCCTCAACTGATAACATAATAATCCCTAAAGTTATCTAAACCCTATACCAATATCAATTATAAAGACCCATATATAATCATCCCATAATTACATGATTTATAACTAATATTTCATCACTTATGTACGTAAGACCTTTTAGGATTAGAGTTTTAGAGAATTAGGAAAATCCCTTACAAAACAAACCATGTACGTTTCCTACTAAATGGATATTTTTTCTACTAAACCAATCACCTAAAATGATACACCTACTTCATTCAAGACTAAAACCTCTTAAATAAAACTTTTATTTCATAATTGTTCCTAACCATTTTCAGGACCCTCTTCCAAAAATTTACCCCTCCTATGATAGTGATGAGATAAGGGAGATAGTGACCACCTATATCCCTCCTCTAATAGGTTATGAGTTGAAAACAAGCACAGAGGGTATATAATACATACAAACAAAAGGCATTTTCCTTTAATAGAAACATATGCAAAAAAGAGATAAGATAGATAAACCAATCAAATCCTGATCATAAGGTAACTTAAATACCAAGTATATAGATTAAATTTTATACATAACTAAAAAAATGGAAATTATATTACAAGGACCAAAAATTTTAACTCGACAATGACCATGAATCTCAAACTGCTCTTATAAGCCCACAAGCTTGTAATATCTGGTCTGATATCCAAACTAATCCCGTAGACCTAAAAACATTTTATATATATGTGGGTGAACATAATATTATACTAAGTAGGATCTTCCTTGGATCCTCTAATGCAAAAGATAAATAAATCATACTAAAGCCCAGTGAACAACAAGTGAGTATAACTCATCACTTAAATCGGTATACTAAGTTCCCAACTACACTATGGATATCTCTCCCAAATTATCTTATAATAGTGATATTATAATCTAATAAATAATCACGTTTACCCCACTATTGTTTCCCAATGGTTTTCTACTCTTCCCCAACATCACATTTCCTAAGTCATCTCTCTCAAAAATTCATCCCAAAGACACCTGGACTAAAGTACCACAACATGAACCTCATGAATCACATCATCTTATCATACCATGTCACATATTCATATAGTAACTAAGTAGTTTTTAGGATCCACCATAGCTCGTATGATGTGTATCATACATCAGTTATTATAACTCAATCCATCACAACCCACACACCAAATAATGTACATCAAACCATCACATGCTATACATGTCATGCCTATAATAATCCTTAAGATACTATATATGAAGATACATGTGTTTGAAATAACCACAATCTATTATATCCTTATACACATATATATGGGAAACTAACTTCCTTGTATATAAGCACCTAATACTACTAAGAGAAGAGAGTAGGCCCAAATGGGGTTGTCAGTTGTCCATTCCTTGTAAACATGGTTATTGGGGAAAACACCCTACCAAATTCCAATGGGTTCCAGTCCCCTTACCGACATTGGTGGGGTAGAATATGAAATGAAAAATATATATGATATTATATAGCTCACAACCACAATATGGGAATAAACTATTCCTAAGATCAACCTCAGTTATCATCACTCAGACACCCGACTACCACTGTTAGGGACTAGATATCCTGTAACCATAAAATCATTCTAGAAGTATTAAATTAAATTAATTTTTTTCTTATTAATAATTTAACCTCCCCTTAATTAATTATCCATCAATTAACACAATTACAATTACATTATATTAACCAACAAATCCAAGTTCGTTCCCTCCAAGAATAATCCAACTGAGTCCAAGGTTTCTCAAGATTATCATCTTTTTCATTCCAGCAGTAACTCACCCCATGGGGTAAAACATTTATAAATAATTATCATTATCATTATATAATTATAGGTACTCTAGGAAACATCCTAAGTTACCATGAAGAGGTTCATAGCCATGTACAACCAGCTGCCTCAAGAAATGGGAAAAGATATGCAGATAAACAATCCAAACTTTAAATAGATTCATTAACAACTATCCATATTTTGTCAAAAAAATGGGTAATCCAAGATTCAAACTGTTCCATCATCTTTGGTTCTATCCCCAAAACCAACAAACAAATACATATGCATCTCTCCATCATAGGTTTCAACTACTACAATAAGCAACGGCCTCCCTTCCCATATCTCATCATCCATCTCATACTCACTGCAAATCACATATAAAGGATCATATCTAGATCACATAGAAGTTAGAAAACAAAAAACATAGTCAACAAGGAATCGTGGCTCTAATAACAAGGTATTCAGCCTTTATATACAAATGGGCTCTCACAACCCACAACATAGGGCATCCCACCTTTATAAACAATGAGAACATTTAGATTTGAGAATTTATCTTTATCAAAAAACCAGTACTTATTCCATCTTGAATTAACCAATTCATTTATCATAGGTTACACATATAGGTAATTTAGAGAATAAACTATAAAAAGCTATCAAGTTACCTAAACATTCTTCATAAAATAAGCTTCCAGTTTCACCAAACATATGGAAGAATATTTCATCAATATTAATTTAATTATTATTCTCAAAAATTGATTCAACTTCATATTCTTTAACAAATTTCATTAACACATGGAATTAAAACATTAAATTAAACATGCAATAAGCATCAATTTAATTTACATCAAATTATAAGAACAAAAATTTAATTGCACATGAATCTTTAATAATTTATCCAAAAAACCAATTATCAACTTTTCATTATTTACTAATTTCATCAAACATGATATCCCAATCATAACCAACATGCTAAAAAACATAACACAGATAGCACACTATCTAGAAAATCAAGAGGCAACCCCATTATCATGGTGGAAACACATGAGATCACTAACTATAAACCAATTATTATTAATCCATTTTATCATTTATTAGGTTATTCCACCACTTCCTAAAGAAAATAATGCATGATCAATTTATGATTTCACATAAATAAAAGAGAATAAATGAATCTCCTACCTAAAAATCATAAAAAAATTTCACATGAGAACAGATCATGAGCGCGGATCTCTGATCAGCTCTCCTACAAGGGAACTACATCCATCTAAAAATTACATGCCATAACCACACCAAAATCATCAAATGAAACACCATTATTATGATGGAGATCATCCAAAAAAACATCAAAAGGAATAATGGGAGGAAATGAGATTGAACATAGAAAAAATCCATAAAAAATCTAGAGAAACACACCTTGGATCACCACAATAATAATATACAGAAGATGGGGTTGATTGCAATAGAAAGGGGCTTCAAATACTTTTAATAGAAATCTGAGGCACCTAGGGTTCGAGAGAGAGGAGTGGTAGAAAAGTGGGTTCGAATGGGGGATTAGGTATTTATAGGACAACAAAAAATTAGAAGACCACAGTGTAACCCCATGGACCACACCACGGAACAGGCTTACACAAGGCATACTATGGTGCAGTATAAGTAACCATTCCACATCCCACCTAGTCAAACCCATGTCAAAAGAACAAGGCACATCCTAAGACGTAGATCCTATAAGCCTGATGCGATACTGTGGAATAACCAAATCCACCACACCATATGACCCCTCCACCAAAACGAAGGCTATGAAACATACTAACCCTTACACTGTAGCTACCCTGAAATTTACAGAACACCCCTCGATGCCTTGGATTGCAACCATCTAATCCATGTTGCAGCCACTAAATATCAAATAAATGTCTTATACCACATCATGTTTCCACACAACATCTATTTCTAAAAATGAAGTAGCTCTAAAATCCTTCCCTTGAGCCTTTTATGCCACTTTCAAAGCTCCACATCATAGAAGACAACTGTCCTACATCACATACATAACCACTATACCACATCAGCTAGGCTTATGGCACAGCCTAAGGATCCACACTGCAGCCATGCTAAAATTGGAAGTGGCACCCCCACCAATTTTCCCTCAAAACACCTTAGAACCTTTTTCGAGTGCCTCGATCACCCAAAACTCACAAAGGGAAAGGCTACCAAGATCTGAGCCCTTAAACTAATCCTTTATACCTATAAAAATTATTTGAAAACATTAGATGAGAATAAAAAACATGGTATGGGATATAAAATTAAGTGAAAACTCATAGGGTCATTCAAAACCAAAAATAATTATAGGTTATTTATTTTAATCAAAGAACTTTGATATTGCATACAACATTTTTTTTAAATGAAAATTACTTATTTTATTAGAAAATTCACAAAACAAACTATTAAATAATCTTATGAAAATAGAATTATTTTTAAAGTTCATTGAGTAAATATGAAAACTCGTGAAAATATATTTATTGAAATACAAACTTTTAACCTTTAATATATCGTAAAAATTCCTTTTGATACAAATTTTTACCCTTGAAAAGGTCATAAACCTTTCTTCGCTCATAAAACAACTTATTATTTCACAAAATACAATGATTTATTTTTTAAAGACTATAAGAAATAATATAAAACCCATGAAGACATATTGGTACATTACATTCGCCACCCTTAAAAATCACCCTTATAATGGTACAACTTCACTAGTCAATTCCAATGTAACATTCTCAGTTTTAAATGATATTAAAACCCCGCATTTCTTAAATAAATTACAAGAATTTGTGGTGTGAAAATTTAATTTCTCAATACTCATTTTTATATGTAATTAATTAAGGCTAAAAGTGTTATTTTACACTTTGAAATATTTTATGGAATATTTTAAGTGTTAAAAGTTGACTCAACATGGGATTATAAGGCCCGTAGATCCTTGACATTGTCAGAATAAAAATGTTAAATATATTTTATTCATACACGTGTGTGATTTTTCTAAAAAAATTAATAACTCCAAACGATGTATTGTATGAGAAATATGAGGCCACCATTAGATTAGGAATGTGAGGTTTACCCTAAATGGGGTATAACTTTTATGTGTGTTGATTGTTTGAAAACATCACATGTAATAATACCATTTTTATATTTAATTAATTTATTATTCCATTTTTTAAATAATAAATAACTAATATCTCTCAAATGGTGCATCGTATGAGAAATATGAGATCAGTGTTAGGTCTGAAGTGTTGGTTTTACCCTAGGTGGGGTATATATTTTATATATATCGGGTGTTTGGAAATATCACATGTAATAATAAGATTATTAATTTAATTAATTAATTATTCAATTTTTTAAATGATAAATAATTAATATCTCTCAAATGGCGCATTGTATGAGAAATTTGAGACCCCTTTTAGGTCTGGAACATGGGGTTTACCCTAAGTGAGGTATAGCATTTTTTGATTGTCAGATGTTTGGTCTGATCACATGCAAGAGTAATAATAATTGATATATATATATTGTTGGACCGCTAGAAATAATAATAATAATTTTATTGTTATATTTATTGTTTGTGTCAAAGATCAAAATAGAAATATAAATCTGTAATTAATGATGATGTTACGACGATAATAATGAGTGTCCAAAATAATTAATGTAATATTATTAATTGGACCAATTAAATACAAAAGAGTAGCTAATATTATAGGAATTTAATGGTTGTTTTTAGAATGTTAATGGTGGCATTAATGTGAGAAAATTAATAAAAATAATAATAAAATATTGTTGATATTATTATTATTATTAATTTTGGAAAATAATATGTATTAAATATGTATGTATATATATACATGTGCGGAGGTATATATATATAGGATGTGTATATATATGTATTATATATATATATACGGGTGTATATGCAGGTATATATATAGACTATTTTTTAATATATATATATATATATATATATATATATATTTGGCGTGCATGTGTAGCCATGAGACCCAAGTTTGATGCCTGATCACATGATGTATGTGTGTGTGTGTGTGCTTGTGTTTGGGTCTGTGTGTGTGTGTGTGTAACCATGACCTATTCTTGCTTGCATATGTATTTTTCAGATGATTATACTACTTGACATGTTTTTTTTATTGATTTATCTTTTTTATTATGTATTGTATATGTTGTATGCTTGTCTATTATGGTTGAGTATGAAGGTTTGTCCCTTTTAGTCGGCATGTGACATGTGACATGTGTATTGGCCAACATTTGATACATGTGATATATGACACATGATTGACGACATGTGATATTTGACACATGTTTGAGACTATCCTCTAAGTGGAATACGATGGAAATCTTATAAGGCTCAGCCTTAAATATTATATAATATTAATTTTTGATCAAGAATTTGAATTCCTTCACCCGGAGGATAATATCAGTTTTAGAGAATTAGGTCATAACTATTACGTTATATCTCAAATATTACAAAGTAGACACTTCTACTCTATCCAATTTTTTCACAACAATAAAACTCTTTAAAAAAAGAATTATTTTCTTAATAAAAATATTCTTGAATTCTTCCTTTCTCTTACCCTTCCTTATACACTATAAAAAACATTTCAAAAAACTTGGGATGATCATAAAAATCTCAGTAAGGGATATAAAATAAGGAAAAGTAACATTATTCCATGAATACATATGAATCAATGAAATCATACTTTTTACTCATAAAACATAATCTCTTTAACATACCTCATGAAATAATAATATTTATTAATAACTCATAGAAATCATAAATCCTACTGGTAACTTGTGGCATCTATAACAAATTTACATTTTTGCTTTCAAAGATACATAAAGAGTAACCTTCATGGTTAAATTTGGATTACCCATCATAGTATATTCCCTAAATATTTTAATTGAAAACTTAATGTTTACCTCTGTCACATTACCCAATTCATTGAAGAGTTATCATGAGGTCACCCGCCCTCAGTTTATCAAAGAACCACTCATATACATAAGTAATTCCCAAGAACCATAACATAATCATAACACATGAACAAGCATAAATTAAAAAATAGCATTTCCACATTGAAATCATAAGACATAATTTCAATATATTGACATAATTATTCCATTATCAAAACCATTTTCAATACCAAAATACCTAAAAAGTAATATTGTATTTTATTTTATTTTTAAAAACATTACGGCTTATAGAGGAATCCAAATATAAAATAATGCTTGCGGCGGCAGAAAGGTCGTTGTCACCATGTACGTTAAAAAAAACAGTCCTTTTTTTGTTTAGTAAAATTATTCATAAAAAAGATTCTTTTTGAAAAACATTGAATGAAATTAAAAGTCAAATGTTTTGATTATACACCATATAAAATAAGTTCAAGTATAAACCAAAATATGCCTCAATGAAAGGATATTGAGACGAAGTCCCTTACAATGGTCATGTCATTAGATTAAGGATAAATAAATGACATAAATATGTGTAAAAAATATAAATACACCCAATATGAGTGTATATTAGGTGTAAAATAATAAGTGGGAGTTGACACATATTCTTGGAAAAATAAAACCAATGACATGGATATTTAACTCAATGAATGACGATTGAGTTAATATTTCCCATAAAAGGTAATTTTTTAATAAAATATATCTATTATGTGTATTCACTATAAATACACATAAATAAAGTATAAATACAAGATAATATATCAAAATTAATTTCTCACATAATCATAGCATGATATAGTCAAGAAGTAGAAGATCGACCCAAAGAATGGAAATTGGGTTAAGAAGTTCCCTTAACTTGAGTCTGACATGTCTTGTTCATTCATTATCTTCCTGAATAATAAATTTAGGTAAATTTATACTTGTTTAAAAAACTTTTTCATGTTTACTATTCTCATTACATCAATTATGACCATGTTATAATAATTAGTTAATTATATTTGTTCATGTCAGGCGTTTTGTCAATAATAGGTTCTTAAGTCGAAAATGATAATGGTATGATGTCACTAGCTAATGTGGTCATAAGTACATAATCATCATAATATAATTCATTAAATAATCATCAATTTTACACATAACTCATATTTTTTAATTTAAACCATTAAATATGGTTATGAAAATGAACAACGTGATAATCATGGAGACGTTAGGTTGTACGTACGAATGTGTAACGTTTTTATTTTTCATTGATCATTATGGAAATAAGGTAATTATAATTATATCCTTACAGAATTATTATTATATTATTAGAATCATCATAATCATTTACATATACTTATATATATCATACAAGTGATATAATTAATAAAAATTGAGTCACACCGCTTTGTGGAGGTGATAGTTCACACGTACACACGAACGGCATTATCATTTTTATGCACATGGAGCTAAGAATATAATTGATATATTATTATCTTATAATGATTAATATCTAATTAATATCACATATAAATATTAATTCCATCATTATAACCCATCCGAATAGATGGTAATGGAAAACGAACTAAATCGGTTTTTGGACGTGATAATTCAAAAGTAAGGACGAACGATTAATTAAATTCCCATTTAATGAAAGTAGAGATTTATTTAAGGGATTATATTAACATAATAACATCTCAGTATATTTATTATACTGAATTTATTATCTCATCATGGTTTTATGAGATTTGTGGAAGTGGAAGAAGAAACAAAATAGAAACACTTAAAGAAAACGATACCTCTTCTTTGGTTGATCGTCTTTGAAGAACCCATAATCACCTCTATGAAGGGTGTTATTCCTAAAATAAGGATTCAATAATATGTGTAGGAATTATAAAAAAATTATTTGATAGATCTTGGATGAAATAAAAGGACTTTTAAGGCCCCTAGGGTGCAGCTTAGTTGGTAGCATCCCTTGTGGGGTCTTGATGAGGTCTCGAGTTCGAGTCTCACCAAGTACTTTACTGTATTGTGTGTTGCTTGATTCAATACAACAAAAATTGCATCTAGCGGCGGTTGTTTAGCAGCGGTTCAAGGAACCTCTGCTAAACCTTTTTTGAAAAAGTTTTCACAGCGGTTTATAATAAACCACCACGAACCGCTGCTTTTTTTTAACAGTAGTGGCCCCCCTCCCCCACTTCTGGCCCCGCGACCCCTCTTCCCCTGCGACCCCCCCCCCCTGGCCCCGGTGACCCCACTTCCCCCGCGACACCTCTTCCCCCATGACCCCAGTAACCCTGGCGACTCCAGCAACCCTGGTTCCCCCTGCGACCCCGCTTCCACTGGACCCCCGCTACCCCGGCGACCTATACGAACCCTAAGGTTTGAAATTATTATATTTGATTCTTTTTTAAACTCAATTTCATTGCTATCCTAGGTTGAGTTATTGAATAATCGAGTCCTGATATAGGTATTAGAGTTAATTAAGAATGATATTTTTGTTTTTTTATTAAAACTAGGGTAGTGGTGCATAATTATGTAATTATAATTTTTAAATGAAATTAGTTATCACACTTGATTTATAGTTATTAAAATTCTGATTTTTGTTTGTTATAATTCATTTATTTATGATTTAATTGTGTTTTGTATTGATCCATTGTACCACCATCAGACATTCAATATTAGTTAGGATCCATTGGCGTATAGGGAGGTGAACATTAGGGCTGGTGGAACATGGGCTTAGTTACTTATTAGTGAATATGACCCATGGCATGAAAAGTCATATCCTACATTAATTTTCTTTTGTAATTATATTATGTGACAATAGATAAGTAATTTCTAATATGTTTTTACTTGGTAAACAACTCATTTCTTGGTCTATCCAACCCATAAAAAAGGCAAAACCCATGTTTCTAGTGATGTGACTGTATTTATGATATACATTATTGATGTTCAATCTTATTTTACCTTAGGATAAAGATATAATTCAATTAATTAATGATTTATATAATTTACCTCTTTTCATTGTATTATATTGGCTGATTTAATTATTTTTCCATTACAAAAATAGACAAGGATATTCATGCCTCAATTTAGGCATTGATTATTTGCATTTCATAGGAATGATTAATTGTATACCATGAATAATTTGTTATGTCTAATGTTTATCTGCATGAAATGTTTGTGTAATTTGTTAGTATGATTATTTGTAAAACATTCTATCTTTATTTCCTAAATTGAATGATTGGGCTTCCTACATACACAAAAGACTCCGAATATTATAATAATAATTAATATATGATTTAAAGTCTCATTATAATCATGATTGAAGACTGGTTATTCATGTACCTTTGCAAACATAAAATGTTGTTTTCCCTTATATCTTGATGACTAAACCTTAATTAACCATTCAAGACATTTCTCACCCATTGAATAATATTTCAATGCGATGAATTATTAGTGGTTTTGAATCTATGTGTGTTGAATACAATTTCAGAAGTGTATGGGAATTTATAATTTTTCTTTAGTGATCCATAAAATCAAAACACTATATAAGGAGTTGTTACATTTTGATATTTAATGTAGCAAAACTTTTTCCAATTTAGTATTTTATCTCTATCTAGATTCAATTTCCAAGACATAGATGATAATTTAATATTATTTTTTTACACATCATCATAATAAATTCATGTATTCTAAAACATTTCCTTATATAAGTGTAAGTTTGTTAAATCACACTACCAACCTTCCTATCGATCTATATTCATCAATTTTACTAAAAGGATATTTATTTTCTTAATCATTATAGGATAAAGATTTTAAGTGATGCATTAATGATAAATAAATGTTATATTAAAAAAGTCTTTCAATATTATATTGAAATGTTGTGAATTTTCAGGGATCACATGGAGATGTTTTTGAGTTGTGAATATGGTTGTGACTTTTTTTGGGAAATTTTATTATGAGATAGTTCATCTAGGTTTATTTTGTATTTAAATTTTATTTGTATTTTCTTTCTCTATATCTTATCCAAACTAGATGATTTTTCATTAATATGTATAGTCTTGGATAAAAGTAATCACTTTCATTGAATTTGTATCTTTGTATTTTTCATTATTTTTTGAAATGGACAACCTATTTATTTATAAGATGTACTTGAATATAATGAATTATGACACTTAGGTATGGAGTTCCTTATACTTTCGATAATTCTGATTATCTTATTATGTTTTCAGGGATGATAGTACCAACACCCCACATTTCATCTCCAAATTACCAACATGATTCTACTATGAAACTCCAAACACTAAGCCAAGACACATCAACTATTCTTCAAATACCCTAGTTTGATCCCCAAACCACATCAGTTGCATCTTAAATTCCATTTCTGATGTGGTCTCCACCTTAACACATCAATTATTATGCAACAACACTAGAAAGTCCTTCTCTAGATGAATAATACCAAAGGTGCTCAATCCCACCCACCAATGCACTATCATATACTGACCATGATGCCTTAAAACTCAACGAATAAGAAAAATGTTCAATTCCCACACAGAAGTCTGAATCTGACTCTTAGTTCAACTCCATGGAAAGTTCCTCGATTGTCCCATTTAACCATAATTCTCCACTCATGAGCATTAACACATATATGACCCAAATCAACCTCAAGTCACACCGCCACTCTTTTCTATGTGAATACACCAAAAAGTGGTCTAGGAATTCAATCCACACATGGTTCGTAGAACCTCAAAACCTAATTGCCCAAGTTATTTCATCATACATTTCCATGAACACCACCACTTATCATGCCTCAAGACTACCATCCCTCACGTGGTTCTTGTCACTATAAATTAACAATGTGTTGAGTTTTTATAAGCATCATAAGGGTTTCCATAAACATTATTTATAATAGATTTATTCGATATTAGAGTTTTATATGAAGACTCTATAGAGAACATAGGCTGGGGTTATTCCAAATTAACAATGTGTTTTGGTTTTCATGGTAAAGTAGATACCATGTTGTTAGCACACTTTTTCTCTTTACCAAATAAACTTCCCATATCCCAAACACTAAGGGTTCATATCTAACTCAAGGGATCATATTTTTTATATTATGTTTCTATAATCTTATACTATCGTATATATGAATCTCTTTCTCTATTTAGTAGTAACTATGTGTTTTAATTTTTTTTATTGTGTAGGGACATTGTGATATACATGGATAAAAGTTGGATCACATTACCAAGGAACACACCTCAGTATGTTAAGGGTTTGAATGAGTTTTTAGATTTTTTAATTTTTAATCGATCTGTTGAAGGGAGAATAAAATTTCCATGTCCTAAATGTAAATTTAGAACATGGTTCAAGAGATATGAGGTTTATGAACATTTAATACTGAAGCAATTCCCTGATCAATATTTGTGTTTGATTTGGCATGGAGAATTGAACGTTACAGAAAGATTGAGCACTGATGTTAATCCGCAGAATGAGGTCCCAAGTTCGTGGAAAATTGAAAATGAAATGCAAAACCTAATAAATGATGCATTCGGCACTGAAAGAAAACACTATCAGCATCAAAACATATCAGAACAACCAGAATAGGGTACTACAAATTGCAACGTGACAAGTGATGTTTTTGAGACTGTAACACAGGCAGATCAAGATTGTCACATATCTTTGGATCCTCCTCTTAATTCTATGGAACCAAATGTAAGAGAAAACTTCACTGAGGAAAATTCATTTTATGATTTAGTTGACGATGTAAATCAAGAGTTGTATTGTGGGTGTTTGAAATATTCAAAACATTCATTTCTACTGAAGCTGTATCACATCAAATGTCTATGTGGAATTACAAATAAGGCAATTTCCATGATATTGGAATTGATTCGTGGTGCATTTCCTCAAGCAAAAATCCCAGAATCTTTTTATGATATGAAAAAAGTGTTTCACAATCTTGGTCTGAATTATACAAAAATACATGCATATGCCAATGATTGTATGCTTTATTAGGGAGAGGATTCCGGTAGAAAAAATTTCCAGAAATGTTCTTCTTCTAGATGGCAGGCAAAGGGTGATGTTGGAAGTATGAATGAACATAATTTAATAGAGAAGAAGAAAAGGAGCACACCTATAAAGGTTTTGCATTACTTCCCTTTGAAGCCTAGATTGCAAAGATTATTCATGTCATCTAAAACCGCCGAACACGTGAAGTGGCATTCTGTAGATTATAACAATGATGGGTTAATGAGACATCCATGAGATTCTCAATCATGGAAACATTTGATTCATTACATTTCAATTTCTCAGCTGATCCTAGGAATGTTTGATTGGGATTGGCTACCGATGGATTCAACCCATTTGGGACATTGAGTGACAATTATAGCATTTGGCCAGTTATTTTGATCCCTTATAATTTGCCTCCATGGATGTGTATGCAAAAATTATATTTTATCCTTTCGTTGATTATTCCTAGAAAACAAATTCCTGGAAATGATATTGATGTATACTTGGAGCCTTTGATTGAAGAATTGCAGGAGTTATGGAGCAAGAGTGTTGAGACATTTGATGCTTATTCTAAAATAATGTTCAAAATGCATGCTGCTTTAATGTGGACCATTAGTGACTTCCCTGGGCTTGGGAATTTATCTGGTTGGAACACTTACACGGGTTTGGCTTGTATCATTTGTAACTTTGATTTTGAGCCCAAATGGCTACCTCATAGTAGAAAATGGTGCTTCTTGTGTCATCAAAGATTTCTCGATGCATCTCATAGATTTCGGCTGAACAGATCAAAATTTAATGGTTCCATTGATTATAGACCACCTCTAAAGTGGTTAAATGGTTTTGAAATATTGAAATAGCTTGAAAATATTGAAACAGAGTTTGGGAAGGTTCATCATTTGAATGATATCGGAAAACGGGTCTGAAGTGCATCGTCAAGCGAAACCAGAATGCAACAATGGAAGAAAAAAAGTATATTCTTCAAACTTCCATACTGGGAATTTAATTTGTTGTGGCATAATCTTGATATGATGCATATAGAGAATAATGTATGTGACAATTTTATTTTCACACTGCTTAATGAGCATGGAAAGTCGAAGGATCATCTCAATGCTTGCAAAGACTTACAAGCAATGAATATAAAACGCGATCTCTGGCCAGATGTGAATGAAAAGTATCCTCCGGCAATTTTTGCAATGAAAAATAGGGATAAAGATACATTCTTTTGAATGTTAAAGATTGTTAAGGTATCTGATGGGTATTCAAGTAACATCTTGAGGTGTGTTGACTTGAATAATCGTAAGTTACATGGATTGATAAGTCACGATTCACATATTTTGTTACAACAGTTACTACCATTGGCATTGCATACATTATTACCTGAAAAAATTATTGTTGTTGTACTGCAGTTCTGCACATTTTTCAGACAACTATGTAAGAAATGTCTACATCCATTTCAGCTTGACATCCTCCAGAAGAGGTTTGTATTGACCCTTTGCGCAATAAAGATGATCTTCCCTCCGTCCTTTTTTACTGTAATGAAGCATTTAACTGTGCATTTGGTTGAGGAAGCTAAATTAGGAGGCCCCTTTCATTATTGATGGATGTATCCAATTGAGAGGTACTTTATTTATATGTTTTCTAGTTAAGTAAACCATTTTTTGTACTTAATTAAATGCATAATTATGTTTATTTTATTTCACAAATATCCTGGACATTTGAAATCATACGTGAGAAATAAAGCTCAAATAGAAGGCACAATTGTTGAAGGCTATTTGGCTGAGGAGTGTCTTACCTTTTGTTCTTGATACTTGGATAATATTGAGATAAGATTTAATTGAGTTGGATGTGTTCATGACACATTGAATTAATCTCAAATACATCAGAAATCAAAAATATTTCCTGCTATTGGCCGATCAGTTGGGAGGACCTCAAATGTGACACTGACTGAATTGGAATTATTACAGGCACATAGATATGTGCTGCTGAATAGTGACATTCCAGATCCATTTATTGAAGATTTGAGGATACAAAAAAAAGATACAAATGAGAGGCCGAACATGAAATGAGAAAGATATAACGAAAGCTATTAATAATGAGCTTGTAGAATGGTTTTCACAATGTGCAAGTTCATAAATATTACAATAAATACGAATATTAGTTTGACACATACATTTTTTGAATCTAATAAAGTATATTTCTTTTTTCAGATCATGAATACTGATACTCGAGTAGAGGTGTCAGAATATTTGAAGTTTCTTGCTAGAGTTCCTCTAAAAGAAGTTAGAAATTTTGACGCTTATAATGTGAATGGATTTAGATTTCGTATAGTCGATCAAGAAGTGGGTTTGAAAACATAGAATAGTGGTATATTTACATTTTCTGAAGTGGAATACTATGTAAAACTGTATGATATTATTGAATTAAACTACCACGAACATTTTTTGGTTGTTATATTCAAATGAAAATAGGTCAATATATCAGAGGTGTTAAAAGTGATTCCTTGAAATTTACTTCTGTGAACTTCTCTCGCTTGATGGATGTTGGTGATCATGAACTGCATGATCCATATATCATAGCATCGCAAGAAAAAAGGGTATATTATGTGAATGATGTTGTTGATGAAGGGTGGAGTGTAGTTTCTCATGTAATACAAAGAGATTTGTATGATATGGGTGATGAAGTGGAAAATTTGACCTCTGAAATTGAATTTAATCAGCAACAGGAAGCATAATTAGTTGTCGATCATGATATTGAAAATATTAGTCTAGAAAGGATAAATGAAGTGGATGAAGAAATGGAGCAGGAAACCGACATGATTTAAGGGTAAAATGATTGTATGTACAATTATTTATTTATTCAGCAACCACTTGTTTCATTTTTGCAGTCATTCCTTATCATTATTATATATATTTTGTTAATTAGTACTGGGCATCTATTATCATTTTTAATATTTTTTCTGCATAATTTTTTTGAAATATATATTCTGAAATTAATTTTATTTGATTAAATGATAGGAATGCGAAGGAAGAAGAGTTATATTGTTTCATCTAGTTCCGCGAAAGATGGTTATCCATCTGTCTCCCTCCCCACGACATCTGAGACGCCAGGTGCCGACACCCCTACACTATCTCCCCCTACACCATCTCTCACACCATCCGTGGATGTCCAAGTAGAGGGTGATTCGTCGACTCCCCTTTCCAGAGGCTCAGTAGTGGGGACGTGCCCCTTCCAGTTCATCCTGGACACACTGAAGTGTCACTATAATAGGTACAAATATTAATTAAATAAATTTATTGCATTTTGTTTATACTAATTGTTTGCTCATTGCAGATGAAAAAAATTCAACCGTGGAGAAAAATATAAAAGGTGCATATGTTTGGAATCTGAATGGCGAGAATATTGTTGTGCCATTTGATTCTTATGGGGTCCCTACGGATGATGTCGCGGGGTTACTTGGCCAGAATCTAGGCCAGCTAGAAACGGAGCCCATTTCCCTTCCCATTTCATATGACGATTGGAGACATATTCCATCAAGCTAGAAAAATGAAGTGTTTGATTCTCAAATAAAGTTAAATTTATTACATTATGGTTTAATTGAATGTCATGTTACTAATATGTTCAAAATGAATTTCTGTATACAGATGTTCTTCCACTTTACCATTGCTGATGTGATAGCACAGAATTGGATGTTGAAAAATCTATGTAAGAAGTGGAAAGATTTCAAATAGAGATTATTGTGTGATGTCAACTATACTTCATTGACCACACATCAAATTTATGAGAAGCTACCCAGTGGGGTACTGAAAGAGCAGTGGAAAGTGTTTGTTGACAGACATCGTGATCAGAAGCAGATGGTATTGAAATATATATTATTATATTATCCTAATTTTACATTTCTACATGTATATGAGAAGTACATGACATTTAATACATCGGTATTAAATTGCCTTTTATTTATTTCAGGATCTCTCAAGACAAAATGCATCAAACCGGGCTAAGCAAGTCATCCCGTACACTGCGGGCTCAAAAAGTTTTTCTAGAAGCCGAACAAAATTGGTAATATTTTAATTAGTTTAAATATTTATAAGACAATATTATCTATATAATATATTGAATATTTGATTTATCTTTGCTTAATGCAGTCACAGAGTTTAGGGCATAAAGCATCCAGGACTGAACTGTGGTTGGATGTTCACAAGAAATCAGATGGATGTTTTGTTAACGAGCATGCTAAAGAAGTTGGGGTATAAAGACAATTTTTCATCAAAATAACTTAATATCAGTTTTTTCTATGTTAATATATATTGATATTTGATTTATAGGTAAAAATTAAAGAGCTATGGGATGCCAATCCCACGCAGTCCTACTCAGTCTCCCAGGATGACCCGGTTTCTAAGGTCCTTAGGAAGGAGCATGCTAGTAGAGTGCGCGGAATGGGTTTGGGACACGTACCATCTGAGATTTTTAGTAGGCCATCGGGGATAGCAGCTAAATCTACTCCGGAATTTAGTTAGCCCATACCCAGAGATGATAAGAAAGAGATTGTTTCTTTACGAAGCACAGTTCACCAGCAGGGGGAGCAGATATCTGCATTGCAGAAAGAGTTGATTGAAATATGTCAGCAGATGAGCAGATATGCCCCTGGTGGTAGTGCATCGACTGGTGGTATGCAGGTAAATCAGAAAAAATCAAAATCATTTAGTTTTCTAACTTTCATGGGTTTAAAGTTTTAATATAAATATGCAATCTTATTTAATTTTCAATATAATGTTCTTATAGGTGACAACCCAAAGTGGAGATGAATGTGGAGAGGGTGATGATGCATCATCGGACCCTGAGTAGTTGTATTTTTTATTTTTAATATGAAAACAGTTGGTTTGTATATGTAACATTTGTGGCACATAGTTTCCACCACACATTTTCATGTCCTAAAATTTCATTGATTTCTCATTTTCCTTTTACGCATTTTATTGATTTCTAATGTTTCTTTTTATGTCTTGATTTCTCGAGTGTGGTATACATCATTTAGGAATAAATTGTTCAACTAGCCTACTATGAACTTTTCCAAGGGTCCTATATTATTATTTTTATGTGTCTGGTTATGACTACATTGTTTCTCATGGTTTTGTGGAATGAGAACATGGGGGAACACTCTTTAAAGAAGAACAAACTAAATAAAGATAGTAAACTAGTTAGGAGTAAATTAGAAGAAAAAAGTTAGTCGCTTGTACTTTATGGATTTTCATGATATTACTCTGCGTTGAATCTTATTGATGGACAATTGATGATATAGATTACTTCTTGTTTTTATAATTTAAGAAACTCTCGACCATTATAATAAGATAATTTTTTAAAGATGGTAGTAAATTTAATGACTAATGGTGAATGAATGGGGAGTATTACAATGTGGGACTTAGAAATACACAATATTAAAACGTGGTTTAACAGTTTTTAATATTAATGATAGACAGTGTGGGCATGTCTAATATACAATCATGTTTTCCCTAGCCAGATCAAGATTTTATTGCATAGTACTGTGGTTTTCTCTCATGAGTTGTTTTTTAAATATGATTGCTATGTATATCTATTTTTTCTTAGCTGTATGAAGCTGATGGGCATATAGAAGAACTTAGAGAGATGTTCATTCAGCAGTGCAGGTTCTCTCACTTCTCTTTTTGACATGAGTTGTATCAGTGATGATTTTATTTTGGTTTTTTATAGTAAAAATTAAATATGAATGTTATTATCTTATTATATCTTTCAATTAATTTCATCAATGGTTAAAAAACAATTAGTTTTAAAGGGAATACCTTTTGCAAAATCCTCTTTGTAGGGACTACAAGAGGATTGATGCTCTCTTTTGATGCTTATATACTATGTATCTCAATGTTTATGGAAATGTTTTTAGTTCGTGAATGATTATAGATTTTAATGTGTTTGGTGTCATGACTAAATTTGGATTTTAATTTTAACAAATGAAAATATTGTTCAACGTATTATCATTTTGTGTTTTCTCTCATATACTGATCAGACCTTTCCACATTCATTGAATTAATATATGATGATGTATACAAGGGAGGGACAGGATCAGATACTGCTCAATATAGTTTCAGGTATGATATGTGTATTCTATCTATTCTCACATATACATATCAATATAGTTTTGATACTTCCATTTCTTATTTTATAATTCAACTGGGACTTATACATATCACTATAGTTTTGATACTTATATTTCTAATTTAATAATTCAATTGGGACTTAGAGGTACACGTAGACCCCTTAGAATGTCTTTAACTACTAGAGAAACATATTGGGGGTGATCAAATTCTCAAATTAATTCTCTTGAATTGTTATTGTTCTATTAGGAATTAGAGGTTCTATATGTGTTTCTATAGGGAATTAGAGGTTATATATAAGTTTTCATATGTTGATTATAGTGGTAGAATTGAATGTTTCTCATAAATTTATATGTCTTATAATAGTCAATTAGTTGAGTGAATGTGATATGGGATTCATCATATCAGATTTTACCACTCAATATTATAGTTGGGTTAGGTTTTGTAGAAAATAAAAATCCTCCTATCATATGGTGTTATTTTATAGGAAGGAAAACTATTAAGAAATTGATTATGGGTTAGGGAAGATTTCAACCAAAAGGTTTATTATCAGTTGGGAGAAATGCCTTCCAAGGAATGTGATTTTTAATTAATAATTGTGGGATTATAGCCAATATAATCATTATGGATTGTATGAGAATATCATTGAAATATTGATTATATTTTGGGGAAATCCCAACTGAGATATTCATTATTGATTAGGTTATATTCCATATGATGAATTTATTTTTTTAGAAGATATTTAAACCGTGTTATTATTCCCTATGAATAGAGTTGGTGAATAAAGTTGGAATTGATTGTTCTTCATGAAGTTATATGTTTTAGAAGTTTCATAGAAGAGGATCTAATGATTTTCTAGAAGTAAATTGAATATCCACTATTTTTTGAATAATAGGAAGTCTTTATTGATGTGGTTTTTTTAAAGTGGATAAGACAATTGTATGCTCCATAATATAAGATATTTTTTGAATGATGTTTATGAGGATATTATGATGATGAAAATGGATGTTATAATTTTTAAGGCATGACATATTTTTAAAACATGGTTATATTCCTAATAAATTGGCTGATGAAATGTTCTTAAGATATAGATATAGAGACTAGTGTGTTTCAGGGTGTGTGCTGCTTGGTAGTGGTCTAGATGGGAGTGGTTGGGGCTTCCATGTGTTGTAAAAAGTGGGCAATCTATATACTAATTGTTTTGATGTTATTACCCTTATTTATGTTCACTGCTTGGAATATATGGAATTATTTTAGGGTTTTGTGGTAAGGGAGGGTATTTAGTATTTTAGGGATTTCTGTCTTCACTGCTTTGATGCTATTATCCTTATTTGTGTCACAACTTTTGGAATTGCTTTGCTTTCATGGCTTTGTTTTCATGTATTATAATTGTTCTCTCTGTTATATCTAGTTTGATTTGGTTTTCAGGGCAGTGGGGCAGCAGAATAATTTTTTTTCTGGGAAACTTTTAGCAGCGGTTTTAACCGCCGCGAAGTGTATGATAGTGACGGGTTGGCGGTGGTTTAAACCACCATTAAACATTAAGAACCACCACTAAAATTAATGTTTATTTTACATTTAGCAGTGGTTATAACCGCAACGAAATAGTCAAATCGTGGCTGTCTCATCCCGCGGCAGTTTTCCTGGCTTTAGCGGCGGTTTTACGGCCACTGGATTTGAGTTTATTTGCGGCGATTATAACCACCGCTAAAACCGCCGCAAAATCAGACAGCTACGACGCTTTCCTTAAACCACCGCTAAACGAAAATAACCGCCATGAAAAGATTGGCGACACCGTATTAGGTGGCGGTTTCCAGAAACCGTCGCGACACCATTTAGCGGCGGTTCTAACCGCCCCTAAAACGACGATTCTGTTGTGGTGATTTTATATGTAATGTATCCATTTTACCTAAATTACAAGATGTTTTTGCCTCAAATTTTTAAAATCATTTTTATGTTTGATTAATAGAGACGGATGGGTGCCTTTTTATAGGAGATGGGAGGGGTACCCTTGGAAAGTATTAAAATATTAAATTAATATAAATTATTTTTTTAATCCATGTGGCTCAAACTTGAGATATAGTGTAGATAAGATGATTATGGATCAAAATAATCTCATACAATAGTTTTTATACATGTATTGAGTTTTTTTTAAATCTTATATTTTCAGTTTATTCTTAATTATTCTCTTTTAATTTTAAAAGTGGTAACAATATTATAATTTTATGAAGCTATAAAGTTTACTCATATGGGGTCAATTTTCCATAAATGGACACTGAATTAACTCTTAGAAGATATCATTATCACTTTTTGATTTTAAAATATTTTTAGTTTTTTTAAATAATTTAATAAATTATTCTTTTTATTAAACATCAATTATGTCAATTTTTTTGCAATTAATATTATTGAATTTAAATAAAATCTAAACATAGAGATATCTTCGAACCAAACAATTTAATAGTCTAATAACATGTGATATACGTTTATAAAATTCATTGATAACATAAATTATGTAAAATAATATTTATTTTAATATTTATAATATCATTTCTTGGAATCCTTTATTAATGAAAGAATCACTGCATTATCATTGTGTCATTATTAAATTTATTTATTTAATCTCTAAAATTTATAAATAAAATATGATGATGTAGGAAATATTTTTATCTTTATAATGAATATTTATAGTCGAATATATCACTTATATAACCTCACCATAAAATTGTTTTAGTAAAAATATACACGTTTATGTTATATTTCCATTTACTTTAAATTAATTATTATAACATGTCATTTTCACACTCAAGTGGCTCCCAAATGACAAAAGTTCATCCTAAGGATTATTTTGGTCTCCCATGACTCATCCAATAAGATTAGGACATGTTTTAGGGTATTTTTATATTATTATAATATTATTTTTACCCTTATTTACCTAATTTACCTTTTAACCGTGGTAAATAAAATTAATCACTGAAGTTACTATTCATAATATCCAAAAATAAAATGTACCTATTTAAAAAATTTGGACATTATGATTCCAAATATGGAATCCATTTTTCCAAATTCAAAACATATAATTTTTATTAATTAATTTAAAATTAATTCACATTGTCAAAACCAGAAAGTGGGTTTTTAAGAAATAAAAACTATCAAAAGATAGATATGTGTTCATCCCCAATTTAAATGTAAAATTACTTAAAATGACCAAAATTGAATTAAATTATAAAAAAATAATACAATTACAATTTAAAACCAATAAAAAATATAATCTAACTATATAAATAAATTAGATGAAATTGTAGTGTTGACTCAAAATGCGATATTTTCACTATTCATTAAAAAATGAACTTTTTTAGAAAATTACCAAAAATTTATCCAAAGTAAATTTTTATGTCCTACTTATATATAAGGAGCTTATTTTTTCAAATAGAACATATAAAATTGAAAAAAATATTTTTAAAAAGGGTTCTCCATTAAAAGGCGGTAAAACGGCCTTTTAAAAATATTAGAGTATTATATGCTTAAAATTGGATTCATTCTCATTTTAAGCCTATAAAATTAATTGTATAAATATATAAAAAATTAACAAACATATAAAATTATAATATAGTTAATTCTGTTTATTCTCTCCAATACAACAGTTAGGCGTTAATTATCATTTAAAATAATAATATTATTATTTTATTGTTTTTCAGTATAACTCAGTGTTGTGTGAAACGTAAGATTTTGGAGAAACCTGCTGTTGTGTGTCGAGTATGCTATCATATATAGTGTCCCCTTTAAACTAAAATTAATATTAAATTCAAAAATATTAATAGATATGGAAATTTATTATTCTATAAATACCTAGGATGTTACATCATTCCCCCCTTTTGGAAATTGCGCCCTCCCAATTTTAAAATTGGGCTCGAAAAATTAACTGAAAATCCTACATTGAAAAATGAGTAAATAAAACTATCACTTTAAAAGAAACAAATATAATTAAAATGTCACCTTAGATAACACATAATATGATTCCATGTTGGAAAACATGAATATGGAAGAGAAATTTACCATCTTGTTCTAATGGAGAGTGATAGAAAACATGATTAGGGGAAAGTTAACAAATATAAAACCATAAACTTGTAGTGGGTTAAACAGTCTTTGATTTCCTAGTAAGAAAATTAAAGGAAAAAGTTTTCATTTTAAGGACCTTTTCATGAAGTTGGGGAATTTATTTACGAGGTTGACTAAGAAAATAAGGAAACATACTTACTTGTCAAGTAGAGTTTCATACTTTAATAAATATCTACCACAATCTCATTTTTCTCCAAATGATGAGTATTCAAGATGACTTGGTCACACCTAGAGCACTAGAATCAACTTCTAGATAATCATATAATCAAAAAAATATTAATTATCTATTCATCCTATCTTGAAACATTAACTAAAACAAAAATGGTTAGCACAAGATCAGATAATCCCCACAAAATAATAATCCTTCATAAGGAGAATACAACATTTAATCTTAAAAATTCAATAGTAATACCCAAGTTTTATATATACCATTCAAAAAAATGTCCTTAAAATTATTCAATGTAATCCAAACTAAGATTGAAACCCAAAATTCAGAAGGATTTGATCACCAAGACTTCTATGATAAATCTTAACATTTATCTCTAAATAATATCGACTACTCTTAAATTATCATACTTAAAAGTAATTAACCTAATCACATATTCTCTATTATAGGTTAATCATTTACATAAATAACCCAAATCACTATATATCCACAATAAAAATATAGATTCTTCCAAAATAAAATTCATCCATTACTCCTCAAATGAAATCACATAGTATTAAATTTTCCTTTGGCATATAGTGTTCCCAAAAAAGAAAACATCTTCCAAAATAACATTTATCACTTAATAACCAAAATTTTTTCTTATAATAGGGATATACATTTTATAAAACATAAGTTCCCAAAATCAAATTATTCTTAATCCATAAAATCATTTAACTAAAAATAATAAGTCATACTAACCAGGGATTTTATATAGGCCAATGGTAGGCGATAAAGCTTGTCGCACTTCGGTTGTGGGTTTAATTCCCACAACCTTGTCTGATGCAATGGGTTATCACCCTTCTTCTGGGTTTTCCATTTTCTAAAACTATATAATTCTTAAAACATTCCCAAAATGAGATAAAATCTTCAAAAATAACTATAACATAATTTAACCACAAGTTTATCTCATGCCTTTAATTTTTCATCCCAAAATGTAATAAACCATAATTACCTCAAAATCAAAGATCATAAAAACCATAATGATTCATTATAATTATATCCACAAAAAAATTGACTCTTCCTCAAATAAAATTTTCACATAAAAAACTTAAAGGTTACACATACTAGATAAAAGTCTTCCAAAGTAATCTCATCAAAAAAAGTGAATTAATACTTTTAAACATTTCATCACCCATAGATCTAACATAACACTCGAATTTCTAATATGTAGACATCTTAACCATCCAGAATTCTTTATGATCCCTTAACCATGTTTTTTTAAATTATTCTGTAATAATTCTTTCCTACAAACAAAATCATGAATCATGTCCTAAGATTCAATAATTTCAAAACATGAGACAAGAAATAATCCATACCTTTCATATGTCATTTTCAGTTTCCTCGTCTTCAATTGGAATAGAATTAGGTATTTCTAAACATATATTTTTAGGGTCCTGCTGATCCTATTCTCAAACATTCTTCATCGGACATCTATTTTCATAATTAACATACTCCCTACATTTAAAACATTCAATTGATAACTCATAAGGAACTTCTTTCCCTTTCCTGTAGTCAACTGAACGCTTCCTTTATCCATGGCAGGTTATTACTTTATGTCCTTCATTACCATGTCTATAATATCTTCTCATCCCTTTGAAACATTTTCCTAGGTGCTTCTTTCCATATCCTTGTCACATAGGTTGTTGAATATACTTACCTTAATGATTACTCCTGAACTTCCATAGGGATTCATTTCTCGCATATATGATTCCTCAGAAAAATCACCAAGGTTTAAGTGGTCAATCATGACTCCATGTATTTGGTTAATAATTACCATAAAAATACTCATTTAATCTCCTATTTCATTCGGTTTCATATACATAAAACCACCATAGTTTTCTTCACATCCATTGTTACTTTGGCACCTACTAGATCCAGCCATTTACTAAAACCAAAAAGGTATCTGTGAGTATATCAGTAAAATCATCATATACTATCTTGTGAGGATGGTAAACACTAAGATATACTTATTCATGTTATCTTAAACCTATTTAATTTATCTAAAATAACGATGACTCTTTGTAATATTTTAACCATTGTGGTTATATAAAACATGTCACTTATGCTTAAATAACACCCTAACCTCTGAAGTTATCTAAATCGACCTATGATACCAAATTTAAGGACCCAGCCTTAAACATTACATAATCATTATTTTTGATCAATAATTTACTTTCTTTCACATTGAGGACCTTTTTAGGTTTATAGTTTTAGAGAATTAGGCTATAACTATTACATTACATCTCAAATATTACACAGTAAACACTTATACTCTATCTAACTTTTTTCAAAACAATAAAACTCCTTAAAAAACAAGAATTATTTTCCTGATAAAAATCTTCTTGAATTCTTCTTTTATCTTATACTTACTTATACCATGTGAAAAACATTTCAAAAACTTGTGATTAGCATAAAAAACTTAGTAATGGATATAAAATAAGGAATGAAAACATTAGTTCATTAATACATACAAATCAATGAAATCATACTTTTTACTCACAAAATATAAACTCTTTAACATAACTTATGAAATCATAATATTTATGAATAACTCATATAAATCATAATGGTAACTTGTGTAATCCCTAACATACTTACATTGTAGCTTTCATAAGAACATAGTAAGTAACATTCATGGCTACGTTTGGAATACCCATCACAGTATAATCCCTAAATCTATTAGGAGAAACCTTAATGTTTACCTACATCACATTACCCAATTCATTGGAGAGATATCACGGGCTTACCTACCCTCAGGTTTTCACATAACCACCCATATACATAATAAATTCCAAAGAACCATAAAATAATTATAACACATGAACAAGAATAAAGGAAAAATAACATTTCCACATTACAATCATAAGACATAATTTCAAGATATTGATATAATAAATCCATTCTAAATACCATTTTCAATACCAAAATACCTAAAAAGGAATATGGTATTTAATTTTATTTTTAAAAACATTTTGTCTTGTAGACGAATCCAAATATCAAATAATGCTCATAGCGGCGTAAAGATCATTGTCACCGCATTCATTAAAAATAAACATTCCTTTTGTCATTTAGTAAAATTCTTCATAAAAAAAGATTCCTTTTGAAAATCATTGAATGAAATTAAAATTAAATGGGTTTGATTATACACCATATAAAAGAAGGTCGTGTATAAACCAAAATATGCCTCAATGAAAGGATATTGAGATGAAGTCTCTTACAAAGATCATGTCATTAGATTAAGGATAAATAAATGAAATAAATATGTGTGACAAATACAAATTAACCGAATATAAGTGCATATTCAGTGTAAAACAATAATAGGTCATTCACACATATTCTTGGACAAACAAAACCAATGACATGGATATTTAACTCAATGAATGAAGATTGAGTTAAGAATTCCCTTACAGAGATTATTTTTTAATAAAATATATCTACTATGTGTATTCACTATAAATACACATAAATAAAGTATAAATACAAGATAATATATCAAAATTAATTTCTCACATAATCATAACATGACACGGTTAAGAAGTAGAAGATTGACCCAAAGAATGGAAATTGGGTAAAGAAGTTCTCTTACCTTGAGTCTGACTTGTCTTGTTCGTTCTTTATCTTCCTAAATAATAAACATAGGTTAATTTCTACTTGATTAAGAACCTTTTTATTTTTATTATTCCCATTACATAACTTATTACCATGTTATAGTAATTATTTAATTATTTTGGTTCATGTTAGATGTTTTGTCGATAATCGGTTCTTGAGTTGAAAATAAACATTGTATGATGTCACTAGTCCATGTGGTCATAATCCCATCATATCCAAAACAATATTCATGACATATTAATTACTTTTACACATAACTCATATTTTTAAATTTCAACTATTAAATATGGTTATAAAAAATAGACAACATTATAATCATGGAGATGGCAGGTCGAACATACGAATGAGTAACGTTTCCATTTTTCGTTGATCATTATGGAAATAAGGTAATTATCATTTTATCTTTCCAAAATGATCATGATATTATTAAAATTATTATAATAATTTACATATACTTACATATATCAAAAAAGTGATATAATGAATAAAAATGAGTCACACTGCTTCGTGGAGGTGATAGTTCACACGTACACACGAACGGCGTTATCATTTTTATGCACATGGAAGTAAGAATGTAATTGATATATTACTATCTTATAATGATTAATATGTCATAAATATCACATATGAAGATTAATTCTATAAAACCCTATGAATTTACAAATAGATTTAATATGGAATGCATAATACATTGAGTCTCTACAAAACAACACTTTATTACTACTTACCCAATAAACATAATTTTTTCACCTCGGTGATTTAAATTTCAAAAAACTGACATACACAGTTGCGTTCAGTAAGATATTTAGAGTCTAATAAGACAAAAATTATTTTTTATGAATAGTAACATACCCTTATTAATAGTAACATACCCTTATGAATAATATCATTACTCTTATGAATAGTAATGAATAGTAAATTAGCCAAAAAAATAGAAACTTCACCCATGGATTTATAAATACAATTTAGACATATTATAAGTGAAAAAATGATCATAGTATAAGTATTGGTATTTTTTTATGTCATAAATATTTTAATTAAAATTTTATGATTAATTTAATAATTTAAAATGGAAATGTATTTTCATAAAATTTATTCATAAATTTTTACTTTATGGTATTATGGTTATAAGATAATTTTATGGGACCTTGATTAATTTCTCAATGTGTTATAAATTGAGTTATAGTTTTAAAGTTGTTTTTTGGAATAAATTATGATTTTATTTAAAAATTAAATTAAAAATATTTAGAAAATTATTTTCCAAAAATTGATTTCAATTTTGAATTCTACACTTTGAGAAATGTTTGGGTTGAATTTTTTGGATTTTTCTAAAATACTTGAATTTTTCATGAATAGTAAAAATACAGTTTTGAGTTCTCGGTATGTTTAATGACATCATAATGATGTAATAATTAATATAAAATGATGGTAAAATTTTGTATAGTAAAATATGGAATGAGGTGACCAAAGTGTCTAATACCATGGTTAACCCCATGGTTTTTCAAAAACCACTAATGAGGTGTCCCTTGAAATTAATAAAAAAACTATCTCTCGTTTACTATAAATAATAACTCATTCCTTAATTTTCTTTCATTAAAAACTCATCATACTCAAATATCTGGTATTTTTATCTTTCTAGGATTCCTCCCAAGGTTTCCTCAAGCCCCCAAGGTTCCAACCTTCACGTTTTTTGAGTTACTCTACAAAGTAAGGGAATATACCACCCTTCTCTTTTGCAAGCTTTCATTTTATGTTATTCTTTTTAATTTCAATTGGATTATGTTGGGATATTTAATTCCATATCCCCGTCACTATAAATATTATTTAATAATTATTAGATACCCTTTTTTCTTTCATCAAAATATTTGATGAAATTTTAAGTGATGTCGTTAGGCTGTTGAATTTTCGTAAGAGATCTCTCAACTTTTCTTTTATTTTCAAGTTCATTTATTTTCTTTTTCTTTCCTCACCTACTTTGTGATGAATATATTACCTTACATGTACTGTATTGTTTTCATGATAAAGGAATAATTATTCATCATCTCTTCTTTCTCATTCTTTTATACTAAAAATGAAAATATCATCTGAGATATGTTAATTTACCACATTCAATGACGATGGATTTTCAAATTCTATTACCGTATTCAATTACGGTCATGAAATCATTCTTATGGTTGAACCAGACTATAATATATGTATTATTTATCATCAATGGTTCTGTAATCTTTTGGTACACATGGTTTTGATTTATAAATCAAAATGAGTTTGTTGTGTTCAAAAATTGCCAATTAACCCAAATGGTTATCATTGAATAATTTATATAATGATTCATCTTAAATCGAGGTAAGCAAATGCAATTTACAACCATGTAACCTTATTTATGTTCCCTAATAACATATAACTTTAACTCTAGACAACCATCCACATTTTACATGATTCACCATTCATGTATATAAGTATACCGATCATGAATCAAACAGACCCGAACAATGAAATTGAACCTCTCAACCCATCCAAAAGGTCATGAATGGACTTAATAAGGATATAATAAATAAATTACATGTATAAGTGGTTCTGGAAATACTAATTAATGAATTTAATTTTGTTATCCATGACACTAAGACCAAGTGAAGAACACCATCTAACTTAAGGTAAGGGTTTCTTCATCTCACTTCCATTTTTGTGAGACATTCTATATTCACTACTATTACTTGTTTATGGTGTATGTATACTGAAATAAATGTTTTATATCATGAATATATTTATTTTCATGATATTAAATGTATCCTTTAATTATTATTAATTTTGGGGAATGTGATTCAATTGATTACAAAGTTGTAAGTACTTTCTACCTGAACCTCCATTTTCATTCGGGTTGCTTCTATTTTATACTCACCTCAATGATATTATTATTTATTATTATGTACTCATCATAAATTATGTGTTAATATTCTATATATTTTTACTAACCAGAATCCTACTTTCATTTATGGTGAGTTATATGTTTTAAAAGGATCTTTCAAAAATTCTTCCCGAAATACAAGTTTGATCCAAGGAACTTCTCGGATTCTTACCTATTTTTATGCTCAATCTATAATATATTTTAAGCCATATTTATCTTTCAGAAATCACAAATTTTAAAGTGAAAAATCTATTTTGGTTCATTTTTGGTTTTATGAAAGCAAACATGCCTTTGTGCTTTAAAATCTCTTTAAAGAATTCCTTAAACTGCACTAATATGTTTTAATTCTAAAGCTTCTTTAAATACACTTTTTACATGATTTCACTTCAGTGGGACATCATTTGTGCCTAAAATGTAATATAAATGTCATTCCCTTTTAATTTATGGGATATACATGTTTAAAATATTATTTCATGTCAAATATAAATGATGTTCCAAAAGAACTCTTCTTTCCAAAGTAAAAATGATTTTTCTCATCTCACTTTAAATTTTATGAGATATATGTCTTATTCACCACTTACTTCTTACTTTTTGTGTATGTACATACCTTTGGTATATCATATAAAGAGTCTCCATATTATCATTATTTTATAAGGGATTATTATTTGAATGTTTCAAGCTGGTATGATACATTTTGGAATGTTTAAGGATTATTTCCTCAATAACTTTTCAATGGTCTCATTTAAAAGTATCTTCATTTATGTCAACATTCTTTGATGAATCTTTTATTTCATAGAGATTTATTTCCTATGATATCATCTAAAAAATATGTTTTTTATGGGTTTCTTATTAGTTTGAATGTAGATTTTCTGTATTGATATCATTCACCATGTTACTATGAATGGTTAGTGTTTACGTTTAATGATTGGGGAAAGTTATTTACATTTCATTTGTTAGATTCAATATGAATATATATGTTGTTTATGTTTATCCCCATTCATAAGAGGAATGAATTAGACTTATTATGTGATAGTTGGGGCCCTTTATAGCCCCTCGATGCATCGGTGGGTCTCATGAGACAAACTAGGCCATGGCACAAGACCTTGACAAAATGGTTATTTATGGTCTTGGCATGAGGCCTTGACGGTATAGTTATGATGTCTGGTATATGCATTTACCTCATTATGAAAATAGTATGGATATTTCATGTGGTTATTTGACTAATATAATACTCATGATTATGTTTTATTATGACATTATTTATTTAGTTCTTATTCCTGTCATAATGTGTTCAAGTTTATTTTTAAGGCATGGGTTTTAGTTATTCATCATGCCTAATGTTTATATTTATGTTATCCTCCATTGTATTGCTTACCATTATTGAGCATTTGAGCTCAGCCCTTTCTATTATTTCATTTTTTCAAGACATGAAGAAGTTTATTATGAATGACCTGTAGGGATAAACTTAGTGTTGTGGATGTTACCAATAAAACTTATATGTTGTATTTCTTTTCAAGTTGTAATGTTGAACCTATGTATGTATCTGGTATTCCAAAACTACTAAACTACTTAGTCCTTCGAGATTTGATTCCTTATAATTATGTCAATGTATTAAAATAATGCACTGGCTCTGGGATTCTGGGGTCAGGGTGTTACAAATTTCATCATTATAACTCATCTTAATAGACGGTAATGGAAAACAAACTAAATTGGTTTGTGGAGATGATAATTCACATGTATGCAAGAATGATTAATTCCTTTACTATTTGATGTAAGTTGGGATGGATTTAGGGGATGATATTAGCATAATAACATCTCAGTATATTGAGGATACTAAATTTATTATCTCATCATGGTTGGATTATATTTGAGGAAGTGGAAGAAGAAACAAAATAGAAACACTTAAAGAAAACGAAACCTCTTCTTCAGTTGATCACATTTGAAGAACACCTAAACACCTCTATGAAGGGTGTTCCTCCTAAAATAAGGATTCAAGAATGTGGGGAGGGATTATAGAAATAGGCTTGGATAGATCTTGGATAAACTAAAAGGATTTGGAAGTGTGGGTAATAGAGAGAGATGGGTGTCTTTTTATAGGAGAGGGGAGGGGCACCCTTGGAAAGTATTAAAATATTAAATTAATATAAATTAATTTTTTAATCCAAGTGGATCCAACATGATATTTAGCGAAGATAAGATATGGATAGATCCAAATCCTCTCATATAATAGTTTTTAGACATGTATTGAGTTTATTTTATACCTTATCTTTTCGGTTTACCCTTAATTATTCTCTTTTAATTTTAAAAGTGGTAACAATAATTTAATTGTCAAGAAGCTATTAATTTTACTTATATGGGTTCAATTTCCTATAATTAGACACTTAATGATATTTTTGACCCTATCATAATCACTTTGTGATTTTAAAATATTTTAGTATTTTTAAAAAATTTAATAAATTATTATTTTTATAAAACATCAATTGTGTCAATTTTTACACTATTCACTTTATTGAATTTAAATAAAATCTAAACAGAGAGATAAATTAAAACCAAACCATTTAATATTATAATAACATGTCATATTCATCTAGAAAATTCATTTATGTCATAAAATTATGTCAAATAATATTTATTTTATTATTTATAATATCATTTATTTAAATCCTTTATTAATGAAGCAATCACTACATCATATTGTGTCATTATTACATTTATTTATTTAATCTCTAAAAATTATAAATAAAATACCATGATGTAGGAAATATTTTTAGCTTTATAATGACTATTTATAGTTTAAAAGATCACTTATATAACCCCACCTTAAAATTGTTTTAATAAAAAGATACATGTTTATGTTATATTTCCCTTTAAATTAATTATTACAACATGTCATTTTCAAAACCAAGTAGCTCCCAAATTCCAAACGTTCGGACTAATGGTTGTTTTGGTCACCTGTGACTCATCCAATAAGATTAGGACATGTGTTATGGTAGTTTTATATTATTATAATATTATTTTTATCCTTATTTACCTAATTTATCCTTTAACTGTGGTAAATAAAAATAAATAATGAAGTTACTATTTGTAATATCCAAAAATAAAAAGGTACCTATTTACATAATTTTAACCTTATGATTCCAAATATGGAATATTTTTTTTAAAATTAAAAACACAGAAGTTTCATTAATTAATTTAAAATTAATTCATGTTGTCAAAACTAGAAAGCGGGTTTTTAAGAAATAAAAACTATCAAAAGATTGACATGTGTTTATGTCCAATTTAAATGTGAAATTAACTTCAATGACCAACATTTAATTAAATTATAAAAACATAATACAATTACACTTTAAAACCAATAAAAATTATAATCTATGTATATATATAAATTAGATGAAAATGTAGTTTTGACTTAAAATGCGGTATTTTTCACTATTCATTAAAAAAATGAAATTTATCAGAAAATTACCAAAAAATTATCCAAAGTAAATTATGATGTCCTAATTCTATAGAAGAAGTTTATTTTTTCAAATAGAACATATAAAAGTGACAAAAACTATTTTTAAAAAGGATTCGCTATGAAAAGGCGGTAAAACGACCTTTTAAAAATATTAGAGTATTTTATACATAAAATTGGATTCATTCTCAATTTAAACCTTTAAAATTCATTGGATAAATGTATAAACATTTAAAAAAATATTTAAAATTGTAATATAAATAATTCAATTCATTATTTTCAATACAACGGCTAGGCGTTAACTATCATTTAAAATAACAATATTATTGTCGTATTATTTTTCAGTATAACTGAGTGTTGTGTGCAACGTAAGATTTTGGGGAAACTCATTATTACATGTCGAGTATGCTATCATGAATAGTGTCCCCTTTAAACTAAAATTAATATTAAATTCAAAAATATTAATAGATATGTAAATGTATTACTCTATAAATACTTGTGATGTTACACATTTGGTCAGCATGTACATTTGGGTTATTCCATCTAGTGAGATGTGTCGCATACTTCTAGTCTATCATTTGAGAGGGATGTATTTGAAATTGGTATACATTTGAGATTCAACGCGTGCTTCTAGACTATCCATCGAGAGGGATATGCTTGACATTTGTCGGTATGTACTTGGGTTATCCCTACCGGCTAGAATGCATCGTACATGCTTTTAGGCTATTCCACAGAGGGAATGTGTTAGGCTGGTTACTGATGTTTCCATCTGGCATTGTGCCGATGCATGTATGTTTCTCTTAGGTACTAAATTAGTTAGAGTCATTTCCCAAGGAACCAACAAGTATGTGGTACTTGTTTGATATACTCTTTTTATATCAGTACTTTGTTTATATTCATGACATACACTTGTATATTTTATGCAGTGTTGTTAAGGGTCGTTGGTGGTGTCATGATGAGTCTTTTACTCAAACCCTACTTGTGCATTTCCATGAGCCATTAAACTTCATAACTAGAGACCAAGTGAAGGTAAAAGGCCTTGTGGTGGAAAATTGAGCAGGTGGAGCAGGAGGGTACAGACGTTACTGGATGGACTTCAAGTGGGATGTTAGCTGCTAATTTTTTTTACTAGCTCTACTAGTATCTAAGATCCTTGTTTTCTTCAGTTATTGTATCATGTATGTCATCTTTTAGTTTCTACATGTATTACTCTTATTATTTATTTTATTTAAATAATGATGTTATTATTTATCATTCTTATGACATGATACTGAGAGTAAAGTCTTCTCATGGTTTCACTTCAGACTCTCACTGCTAGTCGGCAGGCTCACTACTACAAAGCTAGGTTTATCTAGCATTATGTCTTTAACAACATTATCTAAAAGCGCTGTTAAAACCCCCTTTATTAGTACTAAATTAGTGTTGTTAAACTGGGTCGTTAAAAACCCTTTTTTGTAGCGTTGTCAAATGGGATCTTTAACAGCACTAGAAAAAAATACTTTTAAAGAGGGTATTTTATCAGCACTTGTAAAAAAGCACTGATAAAGCCCCCTCCCCGTTAACAGTGCTAGTACAAAAGTGATGATAAATGTGGTCTTTATCAGTGATTTTATATAAACACCGATAAAGGGTATATTTCAAAAAAATCATTAAAAATAATATATTTATATTTATATAAATATAATATATAATGTTTAAATATGTTTTAGATAATGCTAAACAGGTATTTACACTTAATATATAAGATATTTAGTAAAAATGGCTTATAAAATAATTTAAAAAATGTTTTTAATTAATAATTTTTTTTATTATAATCGACTAATAGTCATTTAATAACAATTTGGAGATACAAAATCAAAAAACTCTAAAATAAGTTGAAAATGTAACTCAAACATAAAACGACAATAAATTTTGATTTGAGTGTCCGTTTGGTCTCTACCACATATCAAATCGAAGCATGTGACAAGCTCTACGCCGTGTTAACCCAGGGGACCATGATCGATATTTTTTAGGCTAAAATAGGCCCATAAGTCCTCCAAAATTGAGTTTTTAGTTGGGGTACCCCTATTTTGTTAACATTCAATGGAATTTCAGTCTCGATTAAGGAGGTCTTTTTGCCTTTTTTTCAGTGGGGATTGAATTTATTCCCAAGGATTACATTCATATTGATATTATTGTTTTGCAATTTTATCATTTTTCATTATGTAGTTTTATTTATAATTATATATATGCATATTTTCTTATATTTACTTATAATAAATTACGTGTATAAATACATATATTAACATATTTATGTAGAAATTTATTTTTAAATATATAAAATAAATATTTATTATTCATTTTATTAAAATTAAAAAAATCCATGATATTTACCTTATAAAAATGCAATAATATGTATATTATACCTATACAAATAATTTTTATATATAAACATGTGCTTGTTAATAATTAACAAATATATATATGTATATGTATATTCTAATATATTTAAATAAATAAATATTCTAAAATGTATTTAAACAATATCTAACCTTTTTGAATTGTACAAATATATTTATATTGTTTATATATACATATATCTATGTATTAATAAACATATATATGTTTATATTATATTCTAGTATATATAAATGAATATAATATATAATATATTTAAATAAATATAAGTCTATATATCACACACAAACATATTTTATAAATGTATTTAAAAATAATCATATGAATATATGAATAAAGAATATATATGTAAATATATATATATATATATATAAACATAAATATTACAAAACAGACAGAAAAACAACATGGTGTAGTGGTAAAGACTTTTTGTCTTCAAAGGAGAGGTGCATGGTTCAAATCCAGGCACGCATGAGGTTGGGAATTCAAAAAGCGCTGATAAAAGGGGTGGTGGGGTGAAAAGCGCTGATAAAGGGGCGGGGGAGCACTGTTAAGGGTATCGTGGAAGCACTAATAAAGGTGTATGGTTCATAGAGGTCTGACAAATTTAATTTTTACCCCCTTTAACATTGCTAAAAAACGTTGTTAAATGATCCTTTTAACGGCGCTTTTTTAGTGTTGTTAAAGGGGATCTTTAACAAAAAAAATTTAGCACTGATAAAAGAATATGGCCTTTAATCGTGATCCGGTAGTCAGCGCTTTTTTTGCTGATAAAGGCATATTCAAGCGCATTTAAAGACCATTTTTATAGTAGTACCTCTTGCGTACGGGGAGGCGTGCATGAGGTCATGTATAATTTGGCTCGAACTCATTGGTTCGGGTCAGGATGTTACAAAATGGTATTAGAGGATCATGATTCACTGACTTTTCCTTTCTCTTTGTCTTGATTTGGGACACGATAGACAGGAGTTGGGATGGTTGGGACCTGGGCAGGGGAACTATGTTAGTGTCTGATCATCATTGAATAGTGGACCTCCGAGTTTCCATAAAATGGGGTGAGTATGTTTTGATGTTTCTGATGATTAAATTCAACTTGGGTGATACACATGATGTTGATAAGTGATTTATGAGTTTTGGTATGCGTTCATGCATCATGCTAGGCACGTAAGTTCACATGCCATATATAATGTTGATTTCATTAGATGAAGTCCAAATAATTAAAAGTCTGTTGAAATTTTGATATGTTCCCTGGTGTGTTGTTTATAGCATTATTTTATTTGAGCATGTTGTATTCTATGTTTGAGTGTATATATATAAATATATGGTTGTGAATAATGTGCAGATACTGGTAATATGGATTTAATCTCTGATGAGGCGATAAATGTTTTCGTGTGTTCCTTTCAATGAGCATGAATGGAATTGGAATGCGTTAATTGTAAACACCTATGGTGGTATTAAAAATAATTTAATTAAAATGTTTTAATTAAAAATATTATAATATGAAAACTCTTATGTTGAGGAGTAGTGATTCCATGATCTGAAATGCTTCTTGAGGATGAGAAGAATTATGGTGAGAAGAATTGAAACATCCATAATTTTAAATGATATTAAAAACTCACCTCTGTTAAATAAAATACAAGTATATGTGGTGTGAAAAATTAATTTTTCAATACTTGTGTTTATTATGCCATTAAAAATGATAAAAGCGTTATTTAACACTTTGGAATATTCTGTGGAATATTTTCCGAGTTAAGAATTGACTCAAAATGGGGTTATGAGGCCCGTTGATCCCCGACCTTGATAGAATAAAAATGTTAAATATATTTTATTCATAATCATGTGTGGTTTTTCTAAAAAAATTAATAACTTTGCAACATTTCATCGTATAAGAAATCTAAGGGCACTGTTAGATCGGTAACACAGTGTTAACCCTAGGTGGGGTATAAATTTTATGTGTGTTGCGTGTGTGACAACGTCACATGCAATAATACCTTTTTTATATTTAATTAATTTATTATTCCATTTTTTAAATAATGTATAACTATTATCTCTCAAATGGTGCGTCATATAAGAAATCTGACCCCACCGTTAGGTTCGGAGCACGGAGTTTATCCTAAGTGGGGTATAACTTTTATGTGCGTCGGGTGTTTGGAAACATCGCACGCAATAATACCTTTTTTATATTTAATTAATTTATTATTCAGTTTTTTAAATAATAAAAAATTAATATCTCTTAAACAGTGTGTTGTATGAGAAATCCTAAGACTGCTGTTAGGTCCAAGACGTGAGTTTTATCCTAAGTGGTGTATAACATTTTTTGGCGTCTGACGTTTGGTCAGAACGCACGCAAGGGTAATAATAATTTCCATATAAATATTTTGTTGGATTTCTAGAAATAATAATATTAATTTTATTATGATTATTATTATTTGTGTCAAAAATAAAAATAGAAATATACATTTGTAATTAATGATGATGTTAAAGTGATAATAACGAGTGATCAAAATAATTAATGTAATATTATTAATTGGACCAATTAAATGCAAAAGTTTTATTATTATTTTATTAACTGTTATAATAATTTAATGGTTGTTTTTAGAATGTTAATGTTTTCATTAATGTGAGACAATAAATAAATAAGAATAATAATAAATTTTTGTTATTATTATTATTAATTTGAGAAAATAATATATGTGTTAAATATATATGTATACATGTAGGTGTGCATAATATATATATATAATGATGGATTTCATTTAATTGATGATAAAATGTGTTAAAATGGGTTTAAAAATAAAGGGGGCCAGGGAGATGCTACTCATGTAAGAAATGATGTTTTTTTGTAATGCATCAAATATTAAAAAAAGGAATTAAAAACAATAATTAATTAATTAATTATAATTAATGAAATAAAATAGTTTAAAAAAATTATAAATGGGGGATATGGGTGGGGGAAGGTGCGTTGTGGAAAAAGAGGGAAATCCCACCCATTTCACGTCACTCACCTCTCTCACGCCATCTCTTATTTCCTTCTCTCATATTATACATTTTATTTTGTTTTTATTATTATCTGAATATTCTCTTAAATAACTTCTCCAATATTAATCGGATTGACGCACTCTTAGTGTCGTTGAGTTTGTCTCGACAATAAGAATTTTAAACATATTTTTTATTATGAAATCAATAAGGTTTCAGTGGTGCAATTAAACTCAAACGTCAACCAACATCGTCGGTCGTCGGTGCACATGAGGTAGGAGGTCCTTAACTTTTGTGCATGTATTATATAGGTTATTGACATGTTTTTTTGATGTGCATGTGTATTCATAGGAATCTTTTGACATCAGTGTATGTTATATATTGGTTATTGACATGACTGTTGGCGTGCATGTGAGATCTATGTTTGTTTCTTGATCACATGACACGTGTGTCTCTGTATAACCATGACCTATGCTTGTGTTGCTTTCATATGAATTGTTCAGATGATTATACTGCTTTACTTGATGTGATGTTGATCTATCATTTTTATTATATATCATATATGTTTTATGCTTGTCTACTAAAATTTAGCATGCAGGTTTGACCCTTTTAGTCGGCATGTGAGATTTGAGATGTGACACATGTATTGCTCGACATTGGATACATGTGAGATATGGCACATGATTAATGACATGTGAGATTTGACTCATGCTCGAGATTGTCCTCCGAGTGGAATACGTCAGAAATTTGGTCAGCATATACATTTGGGCTATTCCAGCCATTGGGACGTGTCGCATACTTTTGGTCTATCCTTCGAGAGATACGTGTTTGGAATTTTTTGGCATGTGAGATTTGATGCATACTTTTGGACTATCCATTGAGAGGGATATTCTTGACATCGGTTGGTATGTAGTTGGGTTATCCCTATAGGTGGGAATGCGTCGTACATGCTTTTGGGCTATTCTATAGAGGGGGTGTGATAGGAAGGTTACCGATGTTTCCATCCAGCATCGTGTCGAGGTAGATATGTTTATCCTAGGTGTTGAAGAAGGTATAGCCAACCCCCGAGGACCTGTCATGTATATGGTACTTGTTTGATATATTATTTTTATATCATTACTTTGTTTATATTAAGGGAATACACTTGTATATTTTATGCACTGTTATTAAGGGTCGTTGTTGGTGTCTGGAATCTTTTACCCAATTCTTACTCAGGAATTTCAATGTGTTTGTAGACTTCATGACCATAGACTGGATGAAGAGAAAAGGCCTTGTGGTGGACAGTTGAGCAGGTGGAGTAGAACGGTGCAGACATTACTGGGTGGACTTCGAGCGGTTCATCAGCCGCTACTTTTTGTTTACTAGCTCTACTTGTACCCAAAATCCTTGTTTTCTTTCAGTTATTATATCATTTATGCCATGAGAGAGATGATCGCGACCACGAGTGAGGATTTATGGAATATGGAAAAGTCTTGAATCACATTTTGATTCATAAACGTATTAAACGGACATATAAACGTCTTCCAAAACCCCTGTAAAGGTTTGATGAGTGGCATGTTGTGTGGCCCTCAGCAAATAGAATTTTAATATTAACCTAGAATGTAGTCCAATGGGACTGACCATGGTCACTCTCAAGGAGGCATGGATCGGTTCTTCACTATCATATCACTTGTGAATTTTTGTTTGGTTTTCTTAAATTTAAAAGTATCCAAAAATTGGAGTTGATTTGTTTGGTTTTTACTATGGATGCAAAACAAAAGAGAACAGTAAAAATCCTAGATAGTTATTAGTAGAGAAATGGAATGAATCCATGATTTATACACTAATAACTTTCATTATCCATTTATGTTGTTGTGATCCAATTGATAATGCAATCGGTGTCATTAATGCATCACCATCCTATACTAAAATTTCAATATCCTATGCACTTTTGATAATCTCCTTGGCACACAAAATTGAATTCCTCCAAGGTTTCATATGTTGAACATGCCACAACTGCATAAATGTCACCAAAATCTACCCAAATCCATCGTTTTTTGTTCATGCTCAAATTCCCTCAATTCCAACATAGATGAAGAGAACCAAAACAGGAGAGGAAGAATCAGCAGATGCTGGGATGAAATGGGAAGAATGCTAGGGAAGGTGGACGATCACCACACCAATCCCAAAACACCCCCATTGTATCATCACAATTGAATTAAAAATTAATAAATTTTAATGGGGATTGAGTAAATAGTGGATGTCCCCTGAGAATTCACCCTAGATTGTAGAGGTTGGAGAGATCACATTACAGTACATAGGTTAAAGAAATCACAAAAACAAAAGCAGAATGGGGAAAGAAGAGAATTTCACAAAATATAACAAAATTAAATTTCAAAAGTAGAAGAAAATGTTAGAACATTTGTCCAGTGAAGGGGGCATATCTCTCTCGCTCATCCTTGCAGATTTTTATACAATTTTCCCAACACCGCTCAATGAATTAGAAACAGAAATATCATCCCCACAATCCATCTATGTACTCATTCTTGAAGAATAGAAGTTGAAGTGTTTTCTACATCGCATGAAGAATTCCTTTTGATTATGATACTGCATGCCTCACATGAGGAGTTTGAGTGATGCACGTATTTGATCTGGCTTGGGCTCATTTGAAATAATAAGGGCCTTCTTGAATAATGGGATTGATCGTCAGGTATGCTAATTGGAATTGTTCTTGATTGGATAGACCTCGAGTGATTCCAATACTGAGTCTGGGATTTGGGTAATGTGATGCTCGGAGGAAGTGGAGATCGAGGATGACTGGTTGAGTGCCTTTTTTACTTCAATAGAGAAGTCCTGATCTATTGGAGTAAAGTTCTATATTATTGCATCATTCATGGAAACTGGATGTGAAATGGTGGGTGCAGGTAGCTTGGGAGAGCTTGGCAGAGCTATGATCAGTAATGCACTGCAAGGAACGGATCTCCGCTTTTGATCATGGGTAAACAAGGGATGGATTCCAAGTCGCATTTCCTCAATCAGGTGGCTCAGGTGCTCTGCGCACTGGATTGGATGTCTGCTCTGCTGGAAATGGGGGATCGGTTAGGAGTCTTCATAGTGGGATCTGTTCGGCTGTCTAGTGCTATTACATAGGACTTATTGAGGCATTTCTTCAAATAGGTTGTGTGCGGCCCTATATAAACTTGCATTAGAAAAAATGGGGGACTTTGAGGCCTCGTCGTCCACAACCTGCAAAAGGAACAAAAGAATAGCAGCCAGCCAGCTCGGTAGTTCATCATTTCATATTTAATTCAGCCTTACTTGATCCTAAAAACCACGGGGCTTGAGAACTTGATTGAGTTCATCCTTGATTTGAGCTCCCTGGTTCGTCTTCTTCCCCTGATCTCGGTCGGCCATGCTTATCAGGGTTTGGTCATGAATGTATCTTGGCCTAGATTTGTCGTTGAAGTATCATCCGTGGTTGACTAGAAATCACACGGTTGGTTGATGGATTTTCTTTTGGTCGATCTCTATAAGAGGATGTGTAGTCGATGGAGGTTGGACGAGTGCTGCTATGTGGAAGGGTGGGTGTGGTCTCACAGAAGAAAGTGGCATGGAATATGGCAGCGCGGATGCTTGTCCATTGCATGGAAGATGGTCAATAAATCTCACGGAAGAGGATGCTTGGGAATTCCTCAAATTAATGTCATATTCATTTAATTCAAAAATGTTTAAAACCATAAAAATCCAAGATTAAATCCATTTCAAATAATTAATTTCAGTTTCTCAGAAGTAACAAAAATCACAGAACTAACCCAGTTTTGTTTAATTTGTGGGGAAACTATCAATGACATACTGATAAAAAAATGAAACTTTATACTCTGATCAATTTATCATACTTGAACTATTGCATTTCTGGGTAATACATTAAATTCACTTATTAAAAATATTGATAGAAAATATATCTTGCCTATGTTCAAATACACATACCAGAATTAATGGAAAGCACAAATTCATCCATTATTTAAAAATTTCATGCTTCCTCTATGATTTTTACTCACTAACAAACATCCATTCAAGTTCTTATTCCAGTTCCAGGAATGAAAAAAATAATAGTGGAATTTAATTTTTAACAAGTACTTCCAGTTATCACTTCCTCCTAGGTTCCTTATACCCAAGTTCAAATTTCAACTTCCTTAATACAACTCAAATGAATTTGATACAATTCAGTTGCCTCCTTTTGACTATTAGATACTTATTAATTTTTTTTTGATCCATGATTGTGAAAAACACTTATTGAATATAAAAAATGGAATTTAATCACACACTCAATGCTTAATATCTCAAAATTTTATTGTGCGGTCTCAATTGTCCATTTTACTCCAATTTCAATGGACTTAAATCAATTTCTTTTTAGCTGATCCTTGACGTGTTCTTTTTTCCAAAGGTCAATTTATCTCAAATTAAATTCAAAATTCCCTAGACCACATGTTATAATTCTAATTACAGAAAGATCAATTCACTCACACTCCTTTTTCTAGTTCTAAAGTCAAATTTTCATTAGAACAATGGTAAAACACACTCAACAATCATTTAAGATTTTAAGGTTCAATAAAATCAAATTCATCACAATCAACATAGAGTTAAAAAATTCATAGTGTTTTTCAATTCAGCTCAAAGAAAGTTTTAAAACTCAAAAACTAAACAAAAAAATTGTACATGTTCAAGAGAGAACATAATTTTTTTTATGTTTTATGTTTTATGTTTTGTTATTAATATTTTTATTTATTTTCAAAAGTAGATTCACTAAAACAAACTAAAAACAATAAACAAGAAAAGAGAAAAGAGCGCATACAAAATAGCCATGAGTTACCCCCTCCCCCACATTTAATCTCCACTACATCCTCAATATCATTCAGTAAATATTAGGAAATTTGCAAGCAGATTTTGAGTAGGACCGCATGGATAAATAAGTGACATGGAAGGAGTTCACCTAGCTATGGTTATCCCTTTTGAACAACTTTGGTAGTGATCCCACTGTTATTTTATTTCATATGATCTTCAAGGTGTTGAAGTTTCTATCCAGAATCCTTCATATATGAAAAAAATAATAAATTAAAAGTTTTTCAGAATTAAAAGGCAAAACTAAAAATAAAGGAAAAGTAGAGAAAATGGAGGAGAATTATTGGCTAACCCCCCCCCCCCCCTGAGGTGCTACAATTTAAACGATCCCTTGTCGGACAACACCAGGACTATCCCCAGTCTATTAGAGGATGAAGCTTCTGTGGTGAGATCCACCATATGTTACTCTTCCCACATCTCTTTATCTTTACTTTGTCTTGGAGGTCATCTTGAATTGAGTTCTTCAGGTCCAACCCCTTAGCAGTATTGCACAACTCACTAAGTGGGGATGTAAGGATGACATAGGGGCCTCTTGTTATTCTTTCTGGATCAGAATGTCCAGTTCTCCTTATACCTCTTCTTCAAATCTGGCTACCTATACTTTTATGGTAGCCTCATCCAACTCCTCTTTGACATCTTCACACATGGTTCCTTCTTCTTCTGCAACCAGGGCCTGCAGTAACACAACTGAGTCTGCAAGATTAATACACAGAAGCTTATGAGAGAGTTCAGTTTGCACAAGATTAAGATAAAAAGGATTCTAGATCAGATTTATCTCTTTCAAAAGTATCAATGGGAAGCACACTTACCAAATGCAATGCTGTTGAAAATTCACTAGTGGGGGTAGACAGTGCATCATCAAGTTCGGTATCAACCTCTTGGATTTTCTCTTCAAATTTTGGAGGGATGGGATCTTTGTGTTTCTCACCCAAATGTTAATATAAATTCTAGAAGTACTTAGGGATCTCGATAAGCTCCTAGGCCATAGATTTTAGTATTGATGGTTCGATTTCCTCTTTTAGGTCCTCAAATATCTCATTAAATGCTTCTCTACCTTTTCATTTATAGATCTCTACATCTGCCTAACCCATGCAGCAACAATTTCATCATAGGATGAAGATGAGTCAAAAGCATAATTCATTGTTTTTTAGATTTCAAATTTTAAATTAAAAACAATATATTTGTTATATTTTGAAATAGAAACATGAGTTATCAACCTACTCCCACGAAATGATTCCAAGTTGATGAGCACCCTACCATGGGGCCCTTAGCAAGCATAATTTTATATTAACCTAAGATGAAGTCTAGTGGGACTGACTAGGGTCATTCTCAAGGATTCATGGGTCGGTTATTCACTATATCAATCACACATATATTTTTATTTTATTTTCATAATTTTTAAAGTAGTTGGAAATGGTAGTTGATTTGTTTGTTTTCTACTATGTGTGAATAGAGCATAATAAAAGCAACAAAAATCCTAGATACTTGTTAGCAGGGAAATGGAATCAATCCAAGATTCAACCACAAATAACCTTTATTATCCATTTATGTTGTCGTTATCCAATTGATAATGAAATAAATATCATTCATACATCACCATCCTCTACTAAAATTGTAAGATCCTATTCACATTCATAAATCTCCTATGCACACAGAATTTTTCTTCCTCCATGGTCATATATAATGAACATGACACAACCACATACATGTCACCAAAGTCCACCCAAATCCATCATTTGTTGTTCATGTCTAGATTCCCTCCATTCCATCATAGATAAAAAGAACCGAAACAGGGGAGGGAGAATCAGCAGAGGTTGTAAAGAAATAGGAAAATGCGTGGGAAGGTGGACGATTATCGCACCAATCCCAAGACAAACTCACTGCATCGTCACAATTGAATTAAAAATTCAGAAATTGGAATGGGGATTCAAAAAATGGTAGAACTCCCTCGGGAATTCACCCTTCGGTTAGTACTCCAATTTCATGGAGTTTGTAGAGATCACGTCACAACACATAGGCTGAAGAAATCATAAAAAACATAACATAGAAGAGAATTTCACCTAACATAACAAAATTAGATTGGAGAAGCACAAGAAAATATTAGATCATTTGTCCCGTGAAGGAGGAATACCTCTCAAACCCATCCCCATCACTTTTTAAATAATTTTCCTAGACCCCCCGCCCCCCAAAGAATTAAAAATAGAAACATCATCCCAAAGATCCAATTCTTTACACATTCTTGAAAAATTGAATCAAGTGTGTTCGCTGCATCTCATGAGTAATTCCCTTCGAGTATACTATTTTAAGCCTCGTGTGAAGAGTTTGAGTGACGTACGTGTTGGCTTGGTCTTGGGCTCATTTGAACTAGGAAGGGCCTTCTTGAATAATGGTCTTGATCATCTGGTTTGCAAATTGGAATTGGGCTTGAGTTGACCGGACCCATGAGTTTCTAATATTGAGACCTAGAATTTGGGTAATGTGATGCTCAGAGGAAGTGGAGATCGAGGATGACTGGTCGACTTTCTTTTTTACTTAAATGGAGCAGTCCTGAGATGCTGGAGTAAGGTGATGAAATATTTATTTGGTCATGGAAACTAGATGTGAACTAGTGGATGTAGGTAGCTTGGAAGATCTTGTAACAATAATGATTAGTCATGTACTATTGGGGACAGAGCTTCAGTCATGATCATGGGTTGACATGGGTTGGATCCTAGATCATATTTCCTCAAGCAAGTGGATCTGGTTCTTTGTGAACTGGATTGGAGGTCTGCTCAGCTGGAAATGGGGGCTTGGTCAGGTGCCTTCATGGTGGTATCTGGCCAGCTATATAGTGCTGGTGTAGAGGACTTCTTGAGGCATTTATTTAAAAAAGTTGTGTGTGGCCGTATATGAAAATACTTTAGCAATAATGGGAGACTTTGATGCCTCGTTGTCTTTAACCTACATGGGGAACAAACCCATAACATCCATCACTCTCAGCAAATCATTATTACATCTTTAATTCAACCTCACATGATCCCAGCAACCATGATGATTGAGAATTTTATTGAGTTCATCCTTGGTCATTATATGTATTTCTGGTTTGATTCTTTTTCGTAGCTTGAGATGGTTCTGGGGTGGTGTGTTGGGTTGAGTCATTGATGTGTAGTGGCCGACTAGTGTGGCATATGATTCCTGCAATGAAGTCTCATAGCAGGCCTTTCTCAAACACATATTATGCATTAATTCTTAATTTTTCAACAGGACCATTAGTGAACTCAGGCCCACAATCTCCTTCTCCAATCAAACCTGCATCAATGGAAGTAAGAAACAGTGAATAAAATTTCTCCAAATATCATCTCAGTACTCTTCAAAAACCTAACATATCCCTGATCAGGATCAGACTTCAAATAGTGCTTGACTTAAGTGTAACTTGATCTTAATTCTTCAATTATTGGTTCTGAGATCCAATTCTAATGCTTGGGTTTCGGTCGTCATCGTTGATCAGTTATAGTTGTGGAAGTTTTGATGTATTCTTCAATCCGTTGAACCCTTGGTTTGAGCTCCCTGTTTTTCCCCCTTCCCTGATATTGGTCGTCCATGCTCATCAAGCATCGGTCATAAATGTGTCCCAGCTCAGACTGGTCTTTCGAGCATCATCCGTGATTGACTAAAAGTTTCATGGTCAGTTGATATTTTCCCTTGTGGTGATATCGATGGAGGTTGGAGGGTGATGTTGAAAGAAAGGGTGGGTGTGTGGTCTCATAGAATAATGTGACAAGGATGATGGAAACGCGAACACTTGGCCATTACATAGAAGATGGTCATTGAATCTCATGGAAGAGGGAGCAACTTAAATGAATGGTGATCTGCATGGTTGACTTTCCCACGGAAGGGTGTCCTGACATGGATTAAAGAAAATCATGGCCGATGCTTCACAGAAGTAAGAGCATGGAAGGATATTTTATTCTCCTGCTAGATCAAGATCACAAAAGGATGGCATGAGTCTCTTCCAAATTGTGGGTCCAGTCTGCACATCATAAAAAAAATAATTTTTTTGACAAAATAAAAAATATTATTTTTAAATGCAGGCTTTACCCAATTTAACTTAAAAAATATAAAAATGTTAAAATTAGTCTGTAGAACACTAAATTCATTCCTCAAATTAGTTTTGGATTTCATTTAATTCAAAAATGTATAAAACCACAAAAAATCATGGTTAAATCCATTTTATCAAATTAATTCTAATTTCTAAAAAGTAACAAAAATCACTAAATTAACAAAATTTTGTTTAATTTGTGGGTTAATTATCAATAAAATCCCGATAAAAATTCTGAAACTTTGGGCTCTCATAAAGGTTCAATAATTTTCCAAATATGTTCAAGTAACCCTAATGAAGCGCTAGAGAAGGTTTTGGATGTTATAGAAACAAACCACAGTGTGAATACAAGGGTTGTTCCACGTGTGAAGATCATAAGAGATTTATAAAGACAAAACATTCCTTGTGTATATAATATCTTCCAGGCTGATGAAAAATATATTTAGATGACACCAAAATTTTGTAAAGGAAAAAATCATCCAAGGATATGTAAGATCCTATAGGAATGTGTAATAAATTCTAAAAGATACATAATATATTTTACTTTACAAAAAATTCATATGTAATATATTTTTAACTTTAAATGATATGTAATGTTTTATACTTGGGAAAATTATCTCAATCTTTATATGTAATGTAACATCCTGACCCAACCCATCGGCTTGGGAAGGACGGAAATTCAACTAAGCTTAGGTGACATCCCCAAAGCACCAAAGGTTGATAATAAATGTTATGGGCTTTACCAAATTATGGGGGGACAAATTTCCCATAAATTACCAACCTACAAGAAGACCAATATGATGCATGGTACCAAAAAAATAACCCCAAATGTATAACCAAATAATAATCAAAGTAACAATAAAAGAAGAAAACAAAATAGAACTCTAAAATCTCAAGATAATAATACTCAAGGAAAATATTACTCAAGATAAATAGACAAGAGGAAATAAAGTGGCACCACTCCAAATGCCAACACTTGAAAGCCACCATAAGCTCCAACTCCAGACATTCAAGGCTATGGAATCACACAACTTTGCAGGTAAAATAAAAAAACCTTCCCCTTACTTGTATCAAGATAAATAGTGTCTACAAATGCACCTAGGTCCATATGTAGGGGGTTAGTATACAACCAAGCAGGAAAACCCCAAGACTTTTCCCAAATGCTACTAAAACAAGAAACATGTTAGCTTACATTTTATTTAAAATAAAATACATGAAAAAGAATGGAAACCAGTGCACAACATATATATCCAAAGGTAGTGAAATAACTCAAACCAAAAATATACCCAAGGAATGAACCCACACACATACGCAAAACACCGACCAATGCAACCACTTCCTGAAGAACACTTCTAAACAGTCTATCTCATGAGCAGTTTTTGTCCATCCAATCCCAAGTCTACACTCGATAGCATAATCCAATTTTCCATAAGATTTACATTGTGACCATAAATAACCCACAAGGCCCTTTCCATAATTTTTTGAACACACACATTATGTTCATTCCAAGTTCTCATATACAAACCCTTATTTAAAATAAACATCCATTTAATCATTTAACCCAACACCATGTGGGAAACAACCAAAAATTTAGTTTTGAAGTCCAACCAAGAAAAGAGATTTCCCAAGGAGTTTTCACAAAGGTTTTACAACAAAAATAGAAGAAATTTATCTAGAAAAAAATGATCATTTTCATTCTAGGAGAAAGTGGAAAAAGAAGAGAATCCACCCGAATGAGATGCAGTTAGCACATGAAGAATTATCTCATGATCATGAAGATAAGGGATTTCTAAACCATTCCTTCAATTTTCTAGATCCAGCACTCTCCCATCCATTGGAATTGATCACCAAAAGAAAGAAGATCAATGAAATCTCCTAGGGGTGCTAGAATTTGAGAGCCTTTGTTAGAGGAAAATGAGGGTTTTGGGGAGTATTTCAAGTCTTTAAATTAATTTTTGTATTTAATTATACTCATTTCATGGTTAGTGTGCACGGTTTGGGAAACCATTAACTAACCATGAAAAGCACCACTATCTTGAAAATTTTAAAATTGCACATTTTGACCAAACCCTGCACCTACGCAGAAGACCCCTCCAACTCTTGCTTGGTTACCTAGGGAATCCACACAGTTTCCCCTAACAATGATCAAATTGTGCACCCTAAAAAACCTCTCCAAAACACTTTAAAAGCACTTAGAACCTTCCTGAGACCTAACCCAACCATTCTATAGCTTAAAATATAGAATAAAATACGGAAATACCTCATACCGAGGGTGTCATACTCTCCCCTCCGGGGGGATTTCCATCCTTAGGAAGATGGAGGATAACATTTTTGTTAATGTGTTTTGGCCACTACTGCATCATAAAGCTCATTCATTCTCATGTACCTCTTGAATCAGGTGGCTTAGGTGCTCTGCGCACTAGATTGGATGTTTGGTCGGCTGCAAATGGGGGCTTGGTCAGGTGTATTCATAATGGGATCTGTTCGGCTATCTAGTGCTCGTGCGGGGGTCTTCTTGAGGCATTTCTTCAAATAGGTTGTGTTGTGTGCGGCCTTCTATAAACTTGAAGTAGAAACAATGGGGGACTTCGAGACCTCGCCGACCTCGACCTTCACATGGAACAAAAGAATAGCAGCCATCCAGCTTGGCAGTTTATCATTTCATCTTTAATTCAGCCTCACTAGATCCCAAAAACCATGGGGCTTGAGAATTGGATATAGTTTGTCCTTGGTTTGAGCTCCTTGGTTCGTGTTCTTCCCCTGATCTCGGTCGTCCATACTTATCAGGCTTTGGTCGTGAATTCATCTTGGCCCTGTTGGAAATACAATCCAAAAATAAATAAGAGTCCGTTGTTTTTCCCATGCACCGACATCTTCCCATGCGGCTCCCCCTTTCCCATAAAGCACTTCCCCATGTGACTTTTGCTCTCCCTATGGGTCCGCTCCAATTCCAATGCAATCATTTATTACCTTGTTTTTTGTTCCTCCTTTAAATGATGTGTGTTGTCCATTTTGATGTAATTTTAATAGCCTATAAATATGGTTCAAATGTAATTCGTTGAAGTTAGTGAGTGTGCAATAAAAAAATCTTGAAAGCCCTGTTGTGTTTTATTGTCCTATTTTTATTCCTCTATTTTTTCCCTCGACTTGTATAGCCAACAAATTGGTATCAAAGCGTAGTACCAAAGCATCCTAAAATCTCTGAAGATGGTCACCATGATCTAGCCGCAAGTTCTGATGTTGTCTAAAGACAACTATGAGAGGTGGTTCATTCAAATAAAGGAATTATTCAGGTCGAAATAATTACGGGAGATCGTCAACTAAGGGTATATCGTACCCACAACAGAGGAAGAAGACACCTTCACGAATGAAGAAAAGATGGCCGTCAAAAATCAAAGGAAGAAAGACAACAAGGAGTTGTTCCTCCTCTATCAAGGGTTGGATGAATTGACGTTTGAAAAGATTGCCGAAGCAACATCGAGTAAGCAAGTTTGGGATACGCTTGCCACAATCTTCAAAGGTATCGATTGGGTGATGCAGGTTCGTCTTCAAACTCTAAGAGCGGAGTTCGAAGAGGAACAAATGAAGGAAGGTGAGAGTATCTTGGATTACTTATCACACCTAATTCTCATTGTTAACAATTTGAAAAGGAATGGTGAAAAAATATAGGATATTTGTGTTATTGAGAAAGCACTTCGATTGCTCACAGCCAAGTTTAAGCATGTGATTGTGGCAATCGAAGAGTCGAAAGATTTGGAAAAATTGTCAATTGAATAACTGATGGGGTCGTTGCAAGTACATGAGCAGCGAATGCAGAAGAATATAGGTTCAATAATAGACCTTTCCCTAGAGTCCAAGTTGACTATGTAAGAACCCAAGAATGTCCAAGCACAACGAGGCGGTTATCGTGCAAGAGGAAGAGGGAGTGGACATCCTCCAAGCCATAAACAAAATCAACAGAACTTTACCAACTTTTGTGGAAGAAGAAGTAGTGGAGGTCGATTCACGTGTGGTCGTGGAAACTCAAGGAAAGTCCAATGCAAGAACTGTAAGAAATTCGGCCATTTTGCTTCTGATTGTTGGAGCAAGGTAGATCATGATGAACGATCCAACTACACTGAAGCGCCTCATCATGAAGAAGAAGGTACCACACTCTTCCTAGCACAATAAAAAGCATGTGAATGCCCCGATGTATGGTATCTGGACATGGGAGAAAGTAACCATATGAGTGGTAATAAATAGCTGTTCGAGGAACTCACCAAAGATGTTCGTGGTGACGTGAGTTTTGGGGACTCATCGAAGGTGCCCATTCTTGGAAAAGGTAAAAAAATATATCTGAAGAATGGTGAGCCGAATAATATTTCCAATGTGTATTATGTACCATGTATGAAAAATAATATCATCAATCTCGTCCAACTCTTTGAGAAGGGGTATGTCATACACTTGAAAAATTATTCTTGTCTATAAGAGTTGCTCACAGGAGGCTTGTTGCGCAAGTCCAAATGGCGAAGAATCGCAAGTTTCCATTTCACATCAAAACGAAGTCCGAGGAGTGTCTATTTGGGATCATGGAGAATGATTCCTGGAGATGGCATCTACACTTTGGGAATCTCCATTTTAGTGGGATTAAACTTCTATATTCATTGAACATGGTGTGTGGTGCATGGCTTGCCAATGAATGAATATATAAATCATGTGTGTGAGGCGTGTACACTCGGCAAGCAACAAAGGAACTCCTTCCCATGTGGAGTGTCCAGAAGAGCAACAGAACCATTTCAGTTGGTTCACACTGATATATACGGGCCACATGAAACACCATCACTAAGAGGTAATAGGTATTTTATTACCTTTATTGATGATTTCAGTAGAAAGTTGTGGGTGTATTGCATCAAAGAAAAATCATCCTCTTTCAATTTTTTTAAAACATTCAATGCTCTTGTTGAAATTGAAAGTGGCCACAAAATCAAAGTACTCAGATCTGATAGAGGTGGAGAATACACCTCAAATGCATTCCAAGATTTCTGTAGGGAATATGGCATAAAACAACAATACACCAACAATACACTATAGCTTATATGTAACGCCCTGACCCCAGCTACCCAGAGTCGGTGCATTACTTCGTAACATTGGCATGATCACAAAAGATCAAGTCTCGAAAGACCGATTAGTTTAGTAGCCTTGGAAACACTAGATACATTCATAATTCTTACATTACATCATAAACTGAAAAACTAATAACAAAGTCTTCATAGTCCACACACATATCCTCTTCTGACTATCCCTGCAGGTCATTCATAAAATACTTCTTCACATCCTGGAAAATATTAAAATATTGAAAGGGGTGAGCTCAGATGCTCAGTAAGGATAACAATATTGCGGAAGCTTTCATAAATAAACATATACATTTAAGGCAATGTATAACTAAAACAAAAGCCTTTTAAACTTGAACATCAACATAATATGGAAAAAGTAAAATGAGATAATGCCATTTACTTCTTCACATGGATATTTTACTGGTCGAATAATGACATGCAATATCAATAACCACTTTCATAATGAGGGAATGTATAATGCCGGAAATTCTGAAACATTTTGTCAAGGCCTCAGCCAAGACGTCTAAAATGATTAAGGCCTCAGCCAAAACCATAAATCAAATTGGGAAAGGGCCTCGGCCAATTCCACGTCTAGATGTCTCATGAGACCTACCGATGCATCGAGGAGCTATAGCAGGCTCCACCCGTCACTTATTAAGTCCAATACATTCCTCATATGAATAGGTTTAAACATATCATAAACCATAACATAATCATATCACATAAAACATGCATAAAGGAAACATAACATTTCCACATTTCAATCACAAGATATCAATATAACACATTGATAAAAACGCTTTCAAAACCATTTTCAATACCAAAATTAAATAAAGTTAAAACTTTGTATTTATTTTTCATTAAAAAAATGGCATGTAGAGGAAGCCGAAACTCAAATAATGGTCTCAGCGACGGAGAAGTCGTTGTCGCCGCATAAGTACGGAAAGAAAAACATTCCATTTTGTCGTTTCGCATAACGCTTCGTATAAAAAGATTCCTTTTGAATAACCGTAAAAGTCAAAGGGGTTTATACACCGTATAAAAGAAAGTTGTGTATAAAACCAAATATGTCTCAATGAAAGGGGATTGAGACGAAGTCCTTAAAAGATCATTTTTAAAATATAATAGATCTATTATGTGTATTCCCTGTAGGTACACAAAAAGAACGTAAAAATAAAAAATAGGACATAATAATATCATGACATAATTTGAAAGTAGGAGATTAACCCAAAGAATGGAAATTGAGTTTAGAAGTTCCATTACCTTGCATCTTGTCCTGACTCGACCGTTCTTTAACCTCCTGAATAATAAACTAGAGTTAATTTCTATTTACTTAAGAACCTTTTTCATGTTCATTATTCCATTTATATCACTTATTACCATGTGATGAACATTATTTAATTATTTAAGTTAATAACAGTCGTTTTGTCGATCTTTGGTACTTGAATCAACAATAAACATCTTATAATTACAAGTTGTTTATGTGGAAGAATATCAATTATCTCCAGAATTATATTCATGATTTATATGTCATATATATCATATATATCCAGTATATACATTCATTCATAATATTACGTAACATTTAGAGGTAAGAAATGAAATGCACCGTTCATGGAGACGGTAAGCCGTACGTACGCATGAACGCTACTTTCATTTATATTTCATATTTAATGGAATGAAATCATAATTATATAAAGTTATAATATAGTTCCAGTATAATATCATATATAATATCATTTAATCCATCCTTTATACATCCCACATATGGCATTAACGATTCACATCACTTTGAGGGGGCGGTAGTCCGCACTTCCTAAAATGAAATTATCGCGTTTACCCATAATGGAAATCATAAAGTATGCCATAAATGAGAAATACAGAAGCATAAGGAAAACATAAACATAATATATATATCATATATGAAAATAGTGTCATCAAAATGGCCACCATTATAGGTGTTAAAAGAATTTGAACAATCATCGTTTCGTGAGGCAGTATTTCGCCACCCACAGAAACAGTATGTTCGTTAACCATTAGACGAAGATGTGTGTAAGTGTAAACCATATCCTTATCATAAAAACATCCTAGTATATTGTAGATACTGGTGTTGTTACAAAAGAAATGAATGAAAAGAGTTTAAGGGGTTGGAGAAGAAAAATAAAACAAAACAACATTAGAGAAGACATTACCTCAAAATCGGGTAACTCTTTTTGATTTGAGCCAAAGGCTTCCTTGGGAAGAGTTCTGCCCAAAGTGAGGCTTCTAGGAGTAAGAGGGGGAAGTTGGGAGAGTATTTGGGCAGAGGTTGGCCGATCCAAATGGCTTGAAAGTGTAAATGAGGTGGGAGAGGTGGGGGCCTTTTATAAGTGGAGAGGAGGGGCTCTTTTGGAAAGATTTAAATGTTACATTATTATACAATGCTTTTCGGATTCTAAAGGTCCCACACTTATATAATTCGTGGATAAGGTGATAAGGGTTCGAAATCGCCTCATACAATAGGCTTTGGACAAGTGTAAGCCTTGGATTGTGCATTATCTTCTCATTTTATTTAAATCGTTAAATAATGAGGTCATCGTTGCATCATAATAATGTTATAAATAATTTAATTTATTTAATGTCTAAAAATTATAAAAAAAAATACTATGATGTAGGAAATCTTGTTAGATTTCTAATTAATATTTATAGTCAAAATTTGGACTTGTTTAACCCCACTTAAAATCTGTTTTAGTAAAACAACTCATGTTTGTGTCAATTTAATTTTAACATTAAATAAATATATATTAATGTCATTTTCCATCCAAATTGGCTCCATGGGGTCCCCAAGTTGACCCATGGGTTGTCTTGGTCTGCCATGACTCATACAATAGGAGTAGGACAAGTTTCAAGCTCATCTCATATTATGAAAACATTATTTTTACCTTAAACTACACTAATTACCTCTAATTGCGATTAAGAACTTAAAACTTACTATTCACCAAAAAATTATTTTAATCTCATTGAACCACATTTTACTTATTAATGACAACCATGTATGTCGGATTTTTGAAAATCAAATCATAGAAGTGGTAATATTTCATTTTAATGAAAAATTCAGTTTTTAACCACCACTTAGAGGTTTCACTATTCATCAAAAATTGAAGTTTTTCATAATAAGGCCAAAATTTCACCATAAGCTATAATTGATATTCTGAATTCAAAAATGATGTCTATTTTAAAAAATTCCAAACATATAAGTTGCATTAATTAATTTTATAATTAATTCCCGCTGTTACAATAAATAGCATGTTTTTAAGAAACAATTTATATCAAAAGATTGGCAATTGTTTATGTCCAATTTCAATGTTAAATTAATTCTAATGACCACCATTGGATAAAATGGTAAAAATATATTCTAATTCTACATTAAAACCACTAAATAGTATAATTTATCACTATAAATTATTTTGATTAAAAAAGTTGGTTTTAATTATTTTTCACTATTCATAAAAAATAGAAGTTCTCAGAAAAATACCAAAAATTCAACATAGGATAATTTCGATATTCCGAATCCAAAAATGAAGTCCATTTTGATAAATAAAATTTATAAAATTTCAAAAAGTAGGTATTACTATTCACAACGGCTAGTTTAATTCGTTGTGGTGTGTGTTAGAGCTCGAGGTTGCGTACAACACACGCTATTGCATTATTCGAAGTGAAACGTACCATGGAAGCTTGGGGTGTTACATTCTCCCCTCCTTCAATAAATTGCATCCTCGCAATTTGAAATTCTTTTCATTGAAAATAAAAGGTTGAAAAAGAGAAAATACCTTTGAGGAAAACCCACATCGGAAATAAGATTAATAAAATTTATCCTTAATAAGAGGGAAAGGGAAATGAAAAAGTCACCACCCAATTATGATCTTGATTAGGAGAACATTGGTGGCAATTAGAGACATATAATTGGAGGAAAAACATAAATATTTGTAGGGAGTGATTGAGGTCATCAATCACAATCAACTGTCAAATTGAGGGCCTCAGAGCCTTCAATATATGTTGATTTAAAATATCATCAGTTCAACAAGACATAAGGTATTAGGATAACACATTTTTTTGTTTTAATATCCCTTTACTAAAGTTTAAGAATTAATTTATTCGTTGAATAAGAGATAGGTATATATATATTTATGCTTGACAATTAGAGTTTCAACCTTCAACTCATCTTTCACTCAAAAAGATAATAGAACTCAAAAATATTATACTTATCCTAATTGTATAAGGTTCCAAATGTTAACACATACCATTTAGATTAGTAACATTATTTTGTAATAACCAGGGACTTCCTGTAGGCTAGTGGTAGGAAATAAAGCCCTGTCGCACTATGATTGTGGGTTCGATTCCTGCAGCTTTGTCCGACGCGACGGGTTATGCCCCACCCTACAGGATGTCCTTTTCCTAAAACTATAGTATTATAATATTCCAAAAATAATCTTCAGAAATGCTTTAACCTTAAACAATACTATCCATGGTTCAACATAATCCATTCCAACCTTAATAGTTACCCAAAATACCTCTGTCCAGACTTTCTCTAAAAGGTCTCTAAATTCCAAAATCAATTGTAACATCAGATTCCCCAAACAAAGAAAAGTTTCTATTATTGTCACATACTAAAAATATGATTAACTTAATCATATTAAAACCTTACTGAAATCAAAAAGTACTACAGTATAATCACATTATTCTTATAACCAAAATATAATCCAGGAGTCCAAAAGCACCAATACATTAATTATTCCGCTTCAACTGTAGTCACAACATAAGATTGGCCTTGATCCCTTGGCCTTTTCTGAGGTAAGTTTCCTTGACGCTTAGGACATTAATTTGCATAATGCCCCATTTCCCTACAATTATAGCATTCAACTTTGACAGCCTCTTTCTTTCCCTTGCAATCACGAGCCTGGTAACCCTTTTCTCCACATTTATAACAAACTCTCATTCCTTTTAGGCACGTACCAGGGTGATTCTTCCCACAATTATCACATAATGGAAAATCCTTCTTTCCCTTTTTCCCTTTATCTCTCTCTTGTTCCCCCGTTCTCTTCTTCTCTTGCTTTACTTTGTTGTCATAAGACTTAGAGAATTCCTTTTCTGTCTTGATAGCACACGAAACAATATCTTCGTATGATGAGAAGGATTGTGATACTAAAGCTCGATGGAGAAATGGTTTTAACCCATCAAAGAAACGATCAATCTTACTCCTTGGGTTACGTATATAATCGGCAGCATGCCTCGCTAACCTTGTAAAGTTAGCCTCATACTTTGCGACATTCTCATCCTCCTTCTGCCTCAGACTCAGAAATAGCCTTTCCATATCTGCTCGATGGTCACGAGGAAAGTATTTTTATAAGAAAAGCTCTTTGAACTCCCTCCATTCCATATTCGATACGTCATCATCTTCTTTTGTGTTTTGAATCAGCGACCACCACTGATCGGCATCTCCAGTGAGGCGGTAAACTGCCATGACAACCTTCTCCCTTTAACTACTCCCCAAGGCATGGAATATTTTCTCTAAGGAATTTATCCATTGCTCAGCTACTATAGGATTTGTACTCCCATTGAAGGTTGGTGGTTGTTGCCTCATGAAACGGTCTAGCATTGATCCTCCACATTGCGGATCAGGGTGCTCCATACGAGTAAGGTTATTATTCATAACCTGAGTGAGTTGTCCCAGTATGGTAATAAGTTGATCAGAACCAGTTGTATCTCCAGATCCACAATAATTATCTTGAGCAGGAGGGCAATCCCTACACAGATTTCGTGCATTGATACGGTTTCCATTCCTTACACTAGGTGTCATTTCTAAACAATGGCATAAACTAGATTAGTTTATGAATCAAAATACATAATTCCATACTTGTAAAACACTTTACATAAATTGAACTATTTATGGATATAATCCATAACCATAAAAATTAATGTTTTCTTTGAGGAAGTATATACTCATAACCCTTCATAGTGGTTTGTAAATAAAATGAGAATTATCCTAAGCATATCCCCCGGGAGTGTCGTAACCAAGAGTGCAGCAAGGCCCGTTGTCGTGCACCAGTTCCCGTTCGAGTCTAGCTCAAAGCGGTGTTTTCAGGTTTTACCCCTAGGTACATCTGTGCCAGAGCCGCCTCTACCTGCTCGTATCCAGACAGGGATGTATTGCTCGGAAAACTCATAACATCTCTATAATACCAAAATTCTAGGAAGTTCTTCTATACTAATCCTCAAAGTCTATCTTCGGGCTATGTGCTCTAATCAGAGTTTATCTAAATCTAGCTTCCAAGGTTAGTACTAAACTTCCTCTGATACCAACTGTAACGCCCCAACCCCAGCTACCCAGAGTCGGTGCATTACTTCGTAACATTGGCATGATCACAAAAGATCAAGTCTCAAAAGACCGATTAGTTTAGTAGCCTTGGAAACACTAGATACATTCATAAGTCTTACATTACATCATAAAGTGAAAAACTAATAACAAAGTCTTCATAGTCCACACTCATATCTTCTTCTGACTATCCCTGCAGGTCATTCATAAAATACTTCTTCACATCCTGGAAAATATTAAAATATTGAAAGGGGTGAGCTCAGATGCTCAGTAAGGATAACAATATTGCGGAAGCTTTCAAAAATAAACATAAACATTTAAGGCAATGTATAACTAAAACAAAAGCCTTTTAAACTTGAACATCAACATAATATGGCAAAAGTAAAATGAGATAATGCCATTTACTTCTTCACATGGATATTCTACTGGTCGAATAATCACATGCAATATCAATAACCACTTTCATAATGAGGGAATGTATAATGTCGGACATTCTGAAACATTTTGTCAAGGCCTCAGCCAAGACGTCTAAAATGATTAAGGCCTCAGCCAAAACCATAAATCAAATTGGGAAAGGGCCTCGGCCAATTCCACGTCTAGATGTCTCATGAGACCTACCGATTCATCGAGGAGCTATAGCAGGCTCCACCCGTCACTTATTAAGTCCAATACATTCCTCATATGAATAGGTTTAAACATATCATAAACCATAACATAATCGTATCACATAAAACATGCATAAAGGAAACATAACATTTCCACATTTCAATCACAAGATATCAATACAACAAATTGATAAAAACGCTTTCAAAACCATTTTCAATACCAAAATAAAATAAAGTTAAAACTTTGTATTTATTTTTCATTAAAAAAATGGCTTGTAGAGGAAGCCAAAACTCAAATAATGGTCACAGCGGCAGAGAAGTCGTTGTCGCCGCATAAATACGGAAAGAAAAACATTCCCTTTTGTCTTTTAGCAAAACGCTTCGTATAAAAAGATTCCTTTTGAATAACCGTAAAAGTCAAAGGGGTTTATACACCGTATAAAAGAAAGTTGTGTATAAAACCAAATATGTCTCAATGAAAGGGGATTGAGACGAAGTCCTTAAAAGATCATTTTTAAAATATAATAGATCTATTATGTGTATTCCCTGTAGGTACACCAAAAGAACGTAAAAATACAAAATAGGACATAATAATATCATGACATAATTTGAAAGTAGGAGATTAACCCAAAGAATGGAAATTGGGTTAAGAAGTTCTCTTACCTTGCATCTTGTCCTGACTCGACCGTTCTTTAACCTCCTGAATAATAAACAAGAGTTAATTTATATTTACTTAAGAACCTTTTTCATGTTCATTATTCCATTTATATCACTTATTACCATGTGATGAACATTATTTAATTATTTAAGTTAATAACGGTCGTTTTGTCGATCTTTGGTACTTGAGTCAACAATAAACTTCTTATAATTACAAGTTTTTTATGTGGTAGAATATCAATTATCTCCAGAATTATATTAATGATTTAGATGTCATATATATCATATATATCCAGTATATACATTCATTCATAACATTACGTAACATTTAGAGGTAAGAAATGAAATGCACCATTCATGGAGACGGTAAGTCGTACGTACGCATGAACGCTACTTTCATTTCTATTTCATATTTAATGGAATGAAATCATAATTATATAAAGGTATAATATAGTTCCATTATAATATCATATATAATATCATTTACTCCATCCTTTATACATCCCACATATGGCATTAACGATTCACATCACTTTGAGGGGGTGGTAGTCCGTACTTCCTAAAATGAAATTATCGCGTTTACCCATAATGGAAATCATAAAGTATGCCATAAATGAGAAATAAAGAAGCATAAGGAAAACATAAACATAATATATATATATCATATATGAAAATAGTTTCATCAAAATGGCCACCATTATAGGTGTTAAAAGAATTTGAACAATCATCGTTTCGTGAGGCAGTATTTCGCCACCCACAGAAACAGTATGTTCTTTAACCATTAGACGAAGATGTGTGTAAGTGTAAACCAAATACTTATCATAACAACATCCTAGTATATTTTAGATACTGTTTTTGTTACAAAAGAAAGGAATGAAAAGAGTTTAAGGGGTTGGAGAAGAAAAACAAAACAAAACAACATTAGAGAAGACATTACCTCAAAATCGGGTAACTCTTTTTGATTTGATCAAAAGGCTTCCTTGGGAAGAGTTCTGCCTAAAGTGAGGCTTCTAGGAGTAAGAGAGGGAAGTTGGGAGAGTATTTGGGCAGAGGTTGGCCGAGCCAAATGGCTTGAATGTGTAAATGAGGTGGGAGAGGTGGGGGCCTTTTATAAGTGGAGAGGAGGGGCTCTTTTGGAAAGATTGAAATGTTACATTATTATACAATGATTTTCGGATTCTAAAGGTCCCACACTTATATAATTCGTGGATAAGGTGATAAGGGTTCTAAATCTCATCATCCAATAGGCTTTGGACAAGTATAAGCCTTGGATTGTGCATTATCTTCTCATTTTATTTAAATCGTTAAATAATGAGGTCATCGCTGCATCATAATAATGTCATAAATAATTTAATTTATTTAATGTCTAAAAATTATAAAGAAAATACTATGATGTATGAAATCTTTTTAGCTTTCTAATGAATATTTATAGTCAAAATTTGTACTTGTGTAACCCCACTTAAAATATGTTTTAGTAAAACAACTCATGTTTGTGTCAATTTAATGTTAACATTAAATAAATATATATTAATGTCATTTTCCAACCAAAGTGGTTCATGGGGTCCCCATGTTGACCCATGGGTTGTCTTGGTCGGCCATGACTCATCCAATAGGAGTAGGATAAGTGTCAAGCTCATCTCATATTATGAAAACATTATTTTTACCTTAAACTACACTAACTACCTCTAATCGCGATTAAGAACTTAAAAGTTACTATTCACCAAAAAATTATTTTAATCTCATTGAACCACATTTTACTTCTTAATGACAACCATGTATGTCGGATTTTTGAAAATCAAATCATAGAAGTGGTAATATTTCATTTTAACGAAAAAATCAGTTTTTAACCACCACTTAGAGGTTTCACTATTCATCAAAAATTGATGTTTTTCAGAATAAGGCCAAAATTTCACCCTAAGCTATAATTGATATTCTGAATTCAAAAATGATGTCTATTTTACCAAATTCCAAACATATAAGTTTCATTAATTAATTTTATAATTAATTCCCGCTGTTACAACAAATAGCGTGTTTTTAAGAAACAATTTATATCAAAAGATTGGCAATTGTTTATGTCCAATTTCAATGTTAAATTAATTCTAATGACCACCATTGGATAAAATGGTAAAAATATATTCTAATTATACATTAAAACCACTAAATAGTATAATTTATCACTATAAATTATTTTGATTAAAAAAGTTGGTTTTAATTATTTTTCACTATTCATAAAAAATAGAAGTTCTCAGAAAAATACCAAAAATTCAACATAGGATAATTTCGATATTCTGAATCCAAAAATGAAGTCCATTTTGATAAATAAAATTTATAAAATTTCAAAAAGTAGGTATTACTATTCACAACGGCTAGTTTAATTCGTTGTGGTGTGTGTTAGAGCTCGAGGTTGCGTACAACACACGCTATTGCATTATTCGAAGTGAAACGTACCGTGGAAGCTTGGGGTGTTACATTATACACCACAATAGAATGGAATTGTATAAAGGAAGAACCGAACTATCCTCGACATGATGAGGACCATGCTGAAGGAGAAAGGGCTGCCAAAGAGTTTTTGGGCAGAAGCAGTGACATGTACGGCCTACTTGCTCAATAGGTTTCCAACAAAGAGCATCAGAAACTTTACACTACAAGAGGCATGGAGCGGCTAAAAACCGAGCGTGGCACACCTAAGAATCTTCAGGTGTGTTGCCTACACTCAAGTCCCAGAAGCGAGAAGAAGGAAACCTGATGATCATGGTGAAAAGTCCATCTTCATCGGCTATTGTGAATTCTCTAAATCTTACAAGATTTTCAATCCACTAACCAATAAATTAGTGGTGAGTGGAGATGTTGTCTTTAGTGAGGAAGAATAGTGGAAGTGGAATGATGAAGAATCCAACAAGGATGTTCCAGTCGAGACAGAGGTTCCTGAATAAAGGCATAAATATCAAGAGAAAACACCTGAAACCCCTTCCTCGGGCACATCATCAGTTGGATGAAGTCCAGGAGTACATTTCATCACTCTTGAAATCACTAAACCAAATCAAAATGTGGCCAGCTCATCCTCTCCTATGGCTCCTATGAAGATGAAAAATTTGAGTGACATTTATGAGAAGACCGTAGAGGTAAATCTTTTTTCCTTGTATACAGATCATGAGCCTCTGGCCTTTTAGGAATCCATGAGGGAAGAAATATGGAGAATTACTATGGAAGAATAAATTCATTCCATAGAGAGAGATGACACATGGGAGTTGATTACAGTCCCAAAAAATCCAGAAGATCATTATCATCAAGTGGGTGTACAAGATCAACCGAAATGCTGATGGCAAGATCGATCGACACAAAGAAAGGCTCATAGAAAAGGGTTAAAAACAGAAGTTCGGGGTGGACTACAAATAAGTCTTTGCTCCTCTTTCTCACCTTGACACTGTAAGAATGATTATATCCATTGTTTTCCATCACAGTTGGATGATCTACCAACCGGATGTGAAGTCTGCATTCTTTAATGGAAGCTTAGAAGAAGAGGTATATGTTGACCAGCCTGAAGGCTTTGTTATGAAAGGGGAGGAAGATAAATTGTATCATTTGAGGAATGATCTTTATGGGTTGAAGCAGGCTCTACGCATATGGAATGCATGCATCGACAGTTATCTCTGAGAGAATGGCTTTGCCCAATGTCCATATGAGTACATGGTTTACATCAAGCAGAATGATCGTGGCGATATACTTATTGCATGCTTGTGTGTTGATGATTTTCTATTTACAGGGAACAGTCGATAGATGTTTGATGAATTCAAGGGGGCCATGTTCAAGGAGTTTTAGATAACCGATTGAGGTATCATGTCCTTTTTTCTGGGCATTGAAGTGAAGAAACAACATGATGACATATATATATCTCAGAAGAGGTATGCAAAGGAGTTGCTTGAAAAATTCAAGATGGACGATTGTAATGTTGTAAACACACCGGTTGCAATGAGATTGAAACTGAAAAAAGATGGAGAAGGAAGATGTGTTGATTCGACTTTGTTCAAGAGTCTGATTGGAAGCCTGAGGTGTATGTTCTGGGCGCAGTGGAAGCAAGTTGGTGGGATTTTTACCCAACATTAATTTTAATGTTAACAACGTTCAATCTGAGATTTGTCACAATTTAAAACGCCGGATCTTCGTAATAGAACGAAGAACAGAAAAGAAAAGAAGTGTCCTGGAACTGTTGAGATAGGATCATCATATGTTGGTTATAATTAATTTAATTAATTCATAAGAATTACCTCAATGGAATGTTTTCTTTGTTGGAGTCTCCGGCCACGATCATGTGATCTATCGTTGTGTCATAGAATCCAAGTACAAGATTCCTGTAGCGGTGATCCACATGTGCTCCACGTATCTATGGACGTCGCCGAAGCTATCTCTGGGTGCTAGCGCAGAAGAAACTTCGCTTGCGATGTCCGCCTTCTACCTCCTTGATCCGGTGGAGGATCTCGCTCTCGTAACTTGAATGCGTTCTTGGTGGAAAGGGAATTCTCTCTTGGCTTGAGAGTATTTTGAAATCTGTTGTGCACAACAATGGCCTTGATTCAATGAGAATAATGTAATTGGGATTATAATACTTAGAATAATAAAATGAATTAATTGCCCGAAAGCATTTAATCATTTCATTGAATTCTTAGTAGTACCCCATGTCTTAATAATGATAGTTGACCATCATTATTACTTGAAATGCGCCCAACGTATTACATTTAATATAATTTAATTAAATAAACAATATTTTCTCACGAATCCTAAAAAACAAACTACATGACGTGTATATAAATATACACAGCGTGTACTTTTATTTTTTCCATTTTATTTATTTCCTCCACTATATTTATTAGACCTTGAGTAATGACTATTTATTTCTTAAATAAATGTAACTGTATTACTTGCTAATAAATATATATTATTTTGCCCACAATATATTCTCTCGAATAACTAGTGTCGAAACAAATGATATCAGAAATCCTTAAATAATTATTAAACCAAAGTCGGGAATAATATTTATTTAACTAGTTAAATTAATATTTAATTGCGATGCATGGACACACTTAGTGTGTGACCCTCTAGGCCTCTTTTTCAATGGCATTAGGCGGAGCCTGCCTAAAGTCCAAGGTTAGCATCTAGAAACACACCAAGGAACCCATAGAGAAATAAGTTAACGCCACAATGATGTGTCACCTCCTACGAACGCTTATCATGTAATATAATCCCTTTGTCTCAATATCTCCAATCAAGCGGGTTGCATGCTAGTTCCATCAACCCATGTGCTCGATTATACTTTCTTTGACTTCCCAAAATTGAACTCGCCCATACCATACCATGGCCATGGATTTATTTAGGCTATATCAATTTCATCAACGGGCCTGAGATATCTACTTCCGTTATGGAACAAAAGGTACAAATCCTTTCTCGCTTTATCTATTAATGCAGTATTACTCGTGACGCACCCAACGTATCCTACCTCACTGAGAACAGTGTGTCTTCATAGTTTTAGTCAATACATCTAAGTGTGCCAGTTGTAATACCCATTAATAATAATCTTAATGTTTAAGGACCAATACAGACGTCTGCAGATAGGAACATCCAATGACACTATGAAATGTGGATTTCCTACTGGTGGGTCTCATTCTCATAATATCCTCATAGATATTACCAAGGTAACACACCATGAGAAGGTGCCTCAAAGTTTTATGAGTCTTCACCCCTAATGACCTGTATTATATGTCTCTCTCAAATAATATCATCCGGCCATAGAACATATATTCAAGAACAGTGTAATGGCACTTCCGGGTTCTCATCATAGTAGGGATCCGCTATGACCCATTAATGCAACAGCTTTCTTTAGGACATTATCACATGCATTGTCATGCAGAAGAACAATCAAGATGTGATAAAGCTTTTTTTAATGAATAATGTACAAAGTAGTTGATTCTAGACCACCAACTCCAATAGACTCCCACTTGGACTAGAGCCAACTGCTAACAACCTTTAACCCACTAGCTCTAACATGATATTCATGCTTCTGCTAAGATAGGCCCTTATTCATGGGGTCCTCCACGTTCTATTCCGTGGACACTCTGCTCACTGCAACTTCACCCCTATGATAGAAATCCCTCAAGAGGTGATACTTCTGGAGTCTGTGCTTTGTCCGTTGATGTGACCTTGGTTATTTTTCAAGATCCACCGCTGCAGTATTATCACAATACAATGTAATGGGATCTTTACTGCTAGGAACCACATCAAGCACCTGGATAAAGTTTTGAATCCATATGGCTTACTTGGCTACATCAGAAGCCGTTATATACTCAGACTCTGCTATAAAATCAGCAACAACTGGCTTCTTTGAACTCTTCCAGCTCACATATCCTCCATTGAGACAGAAAACATATCTAGATTGTGACTTCAGATCATTCTGATCTATTTAAAAACCAGCATCAGCATACCCTCTGATGACAAGCTCCTCGTCTCCTCCATACACCAGGAACATATCCTTAGTTCTTCTCAGATACTTAAGGATAGTCTTAACAGCAGTCCAATGTTGTTCTCCTGGATCTGCTTGATGTCTGCCTACCATGCTCAATGCATATGCAACATCAAGCCTGGTACATAACATCACATACATGATGGATCTTATAACTGAGGTGTATGGGATCTTTCTCATCCTATCATTCTCTTGTTGTGTGTGAGGACACATTTTCTTAGAAAGATGTAATCCATGTGAAACTGGAACCAATCCTCTCTTGGATTGTTCCATAATAAATCTCTTTAGTATCTGGTCAATGAATGTACCCTGACTTAGTCCAAGCAGCCTCTTGGATCTATCACAAATGATCTTGATCCCTAGAATGTAGGCTAGTTCACCTAAATCTTTCATGGAGAAGCATTTGTTCAACTAGTCCATAACTGACTGTAAGGCTGATACGTCATTTCCAATAAGTAATATGTCATCAACATATAATACTAGGATAACGACTGCATTCCCATTAAATCACTTATAAAAACATGGCTCATATTCGTTCTTAATGAAACCAAATTCTTTTTTGGCTTCATAAAATCAAATGTTCCATGACCTGGATTCTTAATTCAATCCATAAATGGATTTCTGTAACTTGCAAACCTGTTTGGCTTCACATGGTGTCACAAACCCTTCTGGTTGTGTTATATAGACATCTTCCTGAAGGTTCTCGTTAAGGAATTCTATTTTGACATCCATCTTCCAAATCTCGTAGTCATGGTAAGATACTATGGAAAGTATGATTCTTATGGATTTAATCATGGAAAATGGAGAGAATGTTTCATCATAGTCAATTCCTTGAGGATGTTTGAATCCTTTAGCCACTATCCTTGCCTTATAGGTGCTAACTTGACCTTCCATGTCCAGCTTTCTCTTGAATACCCATTTGCATCCAACAGGCTTTACATCAACTGGCTCATCAACTAGAACCCAAACTTGGTTCTGATACATGGAATCCATCTCAGAATTCATAGCTTCTATCCATCTTGAAGCTTCTGAGCTTTCTACTGCTTCCTTGTAGGATAGAGGTTCATCATTGTCCAACAATAATGAGTCACCATCCTCGGTGACTAGGAAACCAAATCTCTATGGTTCCCTTACCTCTCTTGAGCTCCTACATAGTACTTGTGTTTTTGGAACCTCTTCCATGGGGTCCTGTGGAACTTTTTCCTTTACCAACTCTTGTTTATCTTTAGAATCAACTTCACCGAAGTCAATCATTCTCCCACTATCCTTCTTGAGGATGTGCTCCCTCTCAAGAAAGACGGCTTGTCTGGCGACATTCACTTTATTGTCTTGAGGGTTATATAGGTAATATCCCTTCGTTTCCTTGGGATATACTATACAGATACACTTCATGACCCGGGATGCTAGTTTGTTTCCTGAGAAGGCCTTAACAAACGCCTCGCATCCCCATACACGTGTGTGCCGCAAAGTGGGTTTCCTTCCATTCCATAACTCGAATGGAATTCCATTTTCCAATTTAGATGGTACTCGGTTTAATGTGTATGCTGCGGTTTGTAATGCATATCCCCAAAAGGATAATGGAAGGTCTGCATGACTCATCATCGAACTCACCATTTCTAACAAGGTACGGTTCCTACTTTCACTAACACCATTCGACTGTGGTGTATAAGGAGGATTGATCTGAGATAGAATCCCAGACTCCCGTAGAAGATTGATGAACTCTTGGTTTAGATATTCTCCACCTCGATCCGATTGAAGCTTCTTTATCTTCTTAACAATATGATTCTCTAATTTATTCTTGAATTCCTTAAATTTCTTTAAGGCTTATGACTTATACCTCATTAATTATACAAATCCATATCTACTAAAATCATCAGTAAAAGTAAGGAAGTAAGAATATCCACATCTAGCTTCTACTGGAAATGGTCCACATACATCCATGTGTACCAATCCTAGAATCTCTATGGACCTTTCACCCTATCCACCAAAAGGCAGCTTGGTCATTTTACCTTGTAAACAAGCATGACATATATCAAGTGGTTTTAGCTCAATTGAGTCTAAATATCCTTCTTGGAAGAGCTTTTTCAAGTGCTTCTCATTCACATGACCAAGGTAGTGATGCCACAACTAGGTGATGTATGAGTCATGTGAGTTTGTTTCATTATTGACTACCAACACATGGTTTTCGTAATTTAATACATACAAACCATTATTCAAATGTGCCATACCATAATATATGTTGTTCTTATAAAAGATACAAACCTTATTTCCAAACATGAAAACAAATCCATCCATATCCAAACAAGATACAGAATTTATGTTCTTGGTAACACTAGGCACAAAATAACAGTTTTGTAAAACCAAAATCATGCTAGTTGGCAATGAGAGGTGGTAGTCGCCAATAGCCAACACAGCCAACCTTGCGCCATTGGCAGCTCGAAGATACACCTCTCCTCTGGCGATCTTTCTAAATCTACTTGGTTCCTACATTTGAATACAGATGCGAGCCCCACAAGTTGTATCTAATACCCAATGTGTAGAAATATAAAGATTGCACTCGATAATGAATGCACCTTTAGCGTCCCCAAGCTTCTGGGTGCAGTTCCTCTTCTAGTGGCCCTGCTTGCCACATGAAAAACACACCGCCTCCCATTCCTTGCCCTCCCTTTGGATCTTCCCCTTCTTGGAGGGACGGTGCTCGGGGGCTTCAGACCATTTATAAGTCTTTGGCCCCTTTGCCTTGTCCTTCCTTTTCTTGTTCACCATAAGGATCACGGGATTGTTACGCCCCATGTCCTTATCTACCGGGTGAATCAAGGACAGAAGCTCTGATATAATCTACTCATTACCGCTCATATTATAGTTGACAATGAAGCTAGAGAAGGTCTTGGGCAGTGATGATAAGATAAGATCTGTACGAAACTCATCCGAGAATTTAATCCCTAAGATGTCCAAGCATTCAATGTAGCCAATAAGATTGACTACATGAGGCCCAGCTGGTGCATACTCTCCAAGCTTAGTTGTAAACAAAGCATTGGAGATCTCATACCTCTCCTGTCTCACCTTCTCTTGGTATAGATCCTTAAGGTGAGACATCATGCTATACGCGTCCATTTTTTCATGTTGCTTCAAGGGCTCATTGGACATAGCCGATAGCATGAAACACCGGAAATCTGTGGCATCATCCATGTGTTTCATGTAGAGATATAATTCCTCATCACTAGCCTCTTTACCAGGTACAACTAGAATAGGCTCTTCCAGCACATACAATTTTCTTTCGTGGCAAAGGACGACACGTAAACGCCTCTGCCATTCTTGTAAATTGGTGCCGGTGAGAAGGTTTTCCTTATCGAGTATGGTGCACAATGATATGTTTGAAGTCATTTTTTTGCCATTTCTACAAATTAAGATGATCAAATGTTTAGTACTTTATTACAAAAATTTATACAAATAAATTAATACTTATTAGTCTCCCATTATTTTATTGAAATCTGATAGCCCTCACCATTGACTTCAGAATATTCTGTTTCCTGAATATTATAGTGGAAAGGATCCATATTTCCCTTCACATTACCCCAACTAGGGTCAGTCAAGAAAATTGAAGGGTTTTAGGTTGGCATTCCAAATGCCAACTGCATTAACTCACATCTCCTTGATCCGCTGAGTGGACTCCCCAATCCTAAAATCCTTTTATTTTGTATTTCCTCAACCATTACCTCTTGGTCACAAAAAGTCCTATTGTGGAAGTCAACCCTTGATGTGAACCAAGTCAAGCCAACCCAAAACCTTGAATTATAATTTCCCGATAATTAAAAGCACCCCAAATATGGTTGGTCAAGCACTTTGAACTCTGGTTCGATTCTAACCAAGATTATGGAAGGCTATACCTTCTTAATATTTCTTTTGATGGATTTTATCCTTATACGTAAATTTCCATTTTATTTTCATTGATTACATACATGTTAATATTAAGTGGGATATACTTAATTGATTAACCATTTCTAAGATAATATTTACGTATAAGCCAGTTTTATTTTAGTTCCATATTGCATGCTTGTTTAATTCATTAATTGTGTGATCGTGACAACACACCCACAATAAATAAACCATGCAACTAACAAAAATAAAATAAATGATATGATCATGAGCTTTTATATTGGTTAGTTTATCTTGCGGTTGATAAACTAACCCATGACCTAGGGGAGAAACACCTTGAACCATTCAGGTTCGTTTTTATAGCTTTCCACCTGTCCACCTTTGTATCTACTTGGATTGGTTTCACCTTGGATTCGGACTTGAGCTGCCTCCACTAGCTTGGGAGCTCCATCCATTACATATGCATTTATCTCACATGCAGGTGAGAGGTAAAAAGGAGTTTTTTCAAACAAAATCCTTGGGTGCGCAGACCCTACATATTAATGAAGAGATGGATCGCATGCCAACAAATTTAAATAAATAAATTAAAAGAAACCATTCACATACAAAGGTCTCGATCTGTCTCATGATCATCTATACATGCAACAATATTTACGCATAAATAAGACATGCATTCAATTATTTAATCGTTCTTGTTTAAGATAAATAATGCTCTAATTAATTAATTATCTTTAATTAATCAATCCTTTTATCTTAATACCCATTTCTGAATTTCCTTGAGATTCTCATCCATCATAATTTTAAACAAATAAATTCATCTAAAATTATCCTTGTACATAACTTGTACCTTAGAGGCAACCCGGTGAATTCTCGTTCATTACGCAGATGTTAAATTAAACAAATATATATATAACACCTATCACGTGTTGTGCCTCAACTTTATGCCTGCACCATGGTACAAATCTCAAGGGTTTGTATAATATAATAAAAAATTTTAATAAATCTGTGTAATTTGGTTGATTACACGGCGTGTAGTTCTGACTACACGGATTGTACTTTTCTTCACTGTCCATCCGAAGTACACGCTTGGGGATAGGGCGTGTTAATGTACTTCGGAAATTTTCGGAATACACGGCGTGTTCTTTGGGACACACACCGTGTAGTTTCAGCATTACACGGTTTCCAACCGGACAAGCCGTTTATGGGGTACACGGCCCAACCTTAACCTGAAGGGACTACATGCAGTGTTCATTGGAACACACTGTGTGTAATCCGGAAACCATGTGCCACATGTTTCTGGTCAACACACGGAGTCTTAAATTCTTAGAAAGAATCAAATACATGGCCTGATTTGGCGGATCAGTCAATGCATTGAACCTAGACTACACAGTGTGTACTTCCGAATACAGGCCGTGTATTCTGGTGTTGTACGGCCTGAAACATTTGGCTCCTCCAGATGAGTTCCTATATTAAATTTTAATCAAAAATTAAAAGAAAAAATTTGTTTCTGTGAGGTGAACGAGAAATGAGGGAGGAGGAACAGATCTTGAGATTCAGATTTCCAGAACAATTAAACATGAATTGAAATAACTAAATTATTAAATGTGTAAATCACCAACGAAAAACTAAATAATTATAATCAATGATATGACCACTCTGATACCACTTGTAGGTTCTGGGTGTAGTGGAAGTGCGTTGGTGGGGTTTTTACCCAACATTAATTTTAATGTTAACAATTTTCAATCCGAGATCCGTCATGATTTAAAACACCGGATCTTCGTAATAGAACGAAGAACGGAAAAGAAAATAAGAGTCCCAGAACCATTTAGATAGGATCATTATATATTGGTTATAATTAATTTAATTAATTCATAAGAATTACCTCGATGGAATTCTTTCTTCGTTGGAGTCTCCAGTCATGATCCTGTGATCCGTCGTTGAGTCGTAGAATCCAAGTACAAGATTCCTCTAGCGGTGATCCACACATGCTCCACATATCTCTGGACGTCGCTGAAGGGATCTCTGGGTTCTAGCATGGAAGAACCTTCGCTTGCGATGTCTGCCTTCTACCACCTTGATCCGGTGGAGGATCTCGCTCTCGTAACTTGAAAGAGTTCTTGGTGGAAAGGGAATTCATTCTTGGATTCAGAGTATTTCCAAATTTGTGGTGCACAAAAATGGCTCTGATACCATGAGAATAATGTAATTGGGATTATAATACTTAGAATAATAAAATGAATTAATTTCCCGAAAGTATTTAATAATTTCATTTAATTTTTAGTAATACCCCATGTCTTAATAATTACAGTTGACCATCATTATTACTTGACATATGCCCAACGTATTACATTTAATATCATTTAATTAAATAAACAATATTTCATCACGAATCCCGAAAAACAAACTACACGGCGTGTATAAAAATATACATGATGTGTACTTTTATTTTTCATTTTATTTATTTCCTACACCATATTTATTAGACCTTGAGTAATGACTATTTATTTCTTAAATAAATGTAACTGCATTACTCGCTAATAATTATATATTATTTCACCCACAATATATTTTCTCTATAACTAGTTTCGAAACAAATGCGATCAGGCATCCTTAAATAATTATTAAACCACAGCCAGGAATAATATTTATTTAACTTGTAAAATTAATATGTAACTGAGATACATGGACACACTTACTGTGTGACCCTCTAGGCCTCGTTCTCAGTGGCATTAGGCGGAGCCTGCCTAAAGTCCAAGGTTAGCATCTACCAACACGCCAAGGCACCCATAGAGAAAGAAGTTAATGCTGCAATGACATGTCACCTCCTACGAACGCTTACCATGCAATATAAATCCTTTGTCTCGATATCTCTAATCAAGCGGGTTTCATGCTAGTGCCATCAACCCATGTGATCGATTATTCTTTCTTTGACTTCCTGAAATTGAACTCGCTCATACCTTACCATGGCCATGGATTTATTTAGGATATATCAATTTCATCAAATGGCCTGAGATGTCTACTTCCATTATGGAAAAAAGGGACAAATCCTTTCTCGCATTATCTATTAATGCAGTATTACTCATGACGCACCCAATGTATCCTACCTCGCTACAAACAGTGTGTCATCACAGTTTTATTCAATACATCTAAGTGCTGGAGTTGTAATACCCATTAATAATAATCTTGAAGTCTAAGGACCAATACACACGTCCGCAGATTGGAACATCCAATAACACTACGAAATGTGGATTTCCTACTGGCGGGTCTCGTTCTCATAATATCCTCCTGGATATTACCAAGGGCGCACACCATGAGAAGGTTCCTCAAAGTTTTATGAGTCCTCACCCCTAAAAACCTCTATTATTTGTGTCCCTCAAAAAATATCATCTGGATATATAACATATATTCAAAAATAGTGTTATGGCACTTCCGGGTTCTCATCATAGCAGGGATCCGCTATGACCCATTAATGCAACAGCTGTCCTTAGGACATTATCACATGCATTTTCACATAGAAGAACAATCAAGATGTGATAAGGCTTTTATTAATGAATAAAGTACAATGTAGTTGGTTCAATACCACCAACACCAACACAAATCCCCTCACACAGCTCAACCATTTGTATTCTCTTTCAATCATTCCCATAGTCACCCTACAAGGTTCAATTTAGTTAATTAAAAACAACAATTTAAATTACAGGGTCTTGCACAGTCAATAAAATGGTGTGCTAAAAGATACACCCCCTAAACACTCATAAAATCATGAATAAAATTATTCACCACCTACCTCGTAGTCTTAGATGTAGGCATGACCGATCTTAGACTCTAAATCTGACTGATTTGGTATAAATTTCTATTTTAGATGAATTACTGAAAAAAGGAAAAATGAATCATGTAGATTTAGTGGTCTATGATGTGAAGTAAAAGGGAAATAGAATCTATAGTATGGATAACCTTACTGATACAGATCCAATATTGCAAATGAATTAAACAATAGAGGATGGATGAAGGAGAGGGATAAAAATCAAGCAGGGGAGGAAATGTTAGGAGAACCAATGTGTGCACCTAAAATAGGATGAGGAGAAGGAAATTAAGTTAAATTAGAGAGAGGTAATTTGGTCATTTCACTTATTTAATGAGTAACATGGTAATATCACATGGTTTTCCAAACTATGTGGCTCTTTTTTCTTTGGAGTAAATCCCTACACGTTTATCCCACATGGTTAGTCCTAATCGTGCATAGACTGTGCATGATACAGTGCGAGGGTACTGCCCAAATGACAATAATTATGCCCCTTGTGAAAAGTTTTCCCCAACAGTGCACAAGCCGTATAGATCCCTTTTCTAAAAAATATAGAGGTTCATGCATGGTCATGCACCTCCCCTTGAATGGTTTACCAAACTATGATCGGTGAAAAAATAAGGCACACAATTAGCAGTAGGTGTTCGTAGGGTTAGATCTAACTATACCCCTTAGCCTACACTTCTCCAAACCTAGGACCCCAGGCCTCCGATGAACCCAAAACCTTTCTGAACACCCAAGAAATTTTCCAAACCTATAAGACCATATAAAAACAAAATTTTAAATGAAAATAAAACTTATAATTATGTTCCAATAAATGAGAAAAGAGTTTTCATACCCACTAAACTCAAAAATTCAAAATGGGTGAGGAATTTGACCCACTCAAAAAACCTAATACATTACAATCTCTCCACCTTAACACAGAACATCCATAAGTTATAAAACATAAATAATAGATGTTACCAAACATATCCATCTCATTAAAACCAACCTGGACTACCCTAGTCAATAGGGGATAGGTCAACTACCTCAAGGGGGATCCCCACCTTAGGAGTTACCTACCCTGATCGCATCCCAACGAAAAACTCAAATAAAACTAATGGTCTATTGACCATATTAGGACTCAAGGTCCTCCTATGATTCATCATCACTCTTTTACCTCATCAAGTGATCTTTTTTCATACTCAACACCCATCATAATCATGTACTGCATTGACGCCCACCTCGTTCACATGTCGCACATGGCCCATATGAGGTCTTGCATCTCAAAAGATTCCTAGAATTCCTGGTTCCCCACACCTTAGTCAATTACCACATCGCAATGACGCCTAGATTCCAATGCACCTCAAGTAACCCTCATATCCTTGATGCCTTGATGCCAACACACCTCAATAATCATGTATCCAATGATGCTCATATATAAGTCCTGGAACCGTTCACTTTATATATATATAACACATTTTAAATGAATCCAACCTACTAAAAAATGTATGATCAGTACATAAACACATATTGTTCACCTCGTGTACCCAAAATGTAAATTCTTAAAAAGGACATTCCAAAATAATACAAAAAGGGTGCCCAGGTCATGCCCATGGTGTACCTCTAACCATTATCAGCTCACCATCATTCTCTAACCCTATCAACTCCATGGCATGCACCTAGCCTCAAACATGACTACCTGAAGCCTGACGTCCCTATGGTGTGGCACCAGCCACTAACCACTAGCCCCTCTACTGGGTCCCACTATCTCTATGATGACCTCACCATGTAGATAATACTTTACTACCATCACTTTTTAAAACTCCTAGCCTGATCTCAGAAACCTGATTCTACCCTAGTCTATGATTTTTAGTTTTCCGAGATGGATTCCTACAGAACCTCTCAAAATTCCCGACCTATCTACATACCTAACACTCATTTGGAGGATACTCGCACTAAGTTTTTATATGTCCTATCTATTCACACTTGAAGCACACTATTGACGACCCGCTCTGAGGTAGTTTTCCTAAGTCATTGGCATGACTCCTCTGTTGGGATTCATCTCAGGCTCGCTTCCTACTATCTGAGGAATCACCACTGAAATTACCTAATGTTGTCATATGGATCGAGTAAGACTATTCCATCAAGTTTCCCTCAGCTATGATCACCTTATTCACCGCTTTTGCGAATGAGTTCATCCTAAATATGTTCACCAACACCTGAATAGAGTTCTGTAAACCATCATCAAAACACCTCACCATCGAGGTGTCGTCACACACCATGTTGGGTACATAGCTAGACAACTTGGTGAATGTTGTTTCATATTCCCTGATGGAAATGTCATCTTTCTTAAGGCTCAATAACTCCTGAGATCTCTCCCCCCTCAGCATCTCCAAGTAAAAATTTTCAAAGAACCTTACCTCAAAATCATTCCAATCCAGTCCCTCATGTCAACCTACTTAAACCTGCATGTCCCACTATCACTTTGTTGGTGCTATGAGCATGTAGGTTTACAACATCATTTTCTTATATAGAGGTATCTCTAGATTATCAAAGATCATCATCATTGAATCAATCCATCACTCATCTACATGTGGTCTTCCCTCACCCTAAAATAGAGGTGGGTACTATGAATGGAATTCCCACATCATATAATACATAAAAGGATATGATCCCTAAGATCCCCTATCAATCCCCTAGATCACATGTACCAAGCTCACTCTGATCTTCTCATCAAACCATGGCCCAATATCTTTCAAATTTGGTGGCTTTCCCACCTGCACCGGAGCCTGTGCCTGAACTTGTGCCTGAACCTGTACCTATGGTTCATGATCTGGCTAACCCTAAGGGGTCTCAACGAACATGTTATCCTATGGAACCACATCACCACCAACCTAATGCTCCATCTAATTTTTTTAAGTGGAAACCCACTGAATATCATTACTTGGCCAGGCAACCTAGATAACATATATATGTATCGCAAATAGGGAAATCAGTAATAGATAGCATCAACTCACTACCCTTACCCTCCCCCATTTCAACCAATTCATAGGTAATCCTAGCCTCATGGCCTCTTTACCTACCCATATCAGATCAAAGTATCATATATTCCTTGGTCCATTCCCATCTTGATGAACCATGTCACCTCAAACCGATGACCACATCACCTAACTTGATGATCAACATCACCCCGCATAATCATACATGCCTACTACTATAAGATCTGGGATCATAACTATATATATATATATATATATATATCATAGAATATCACATTTCACAAGTAATTTTTATCACATGCACATGCATATAAATATCAAAATCCTATCGTGTGACTAATCAAAAGTTTAAACATGCATAACCAACACCCCTTGCATTACTGGGCAACGGTTCTAATATCTCATCCCTTACCATACCAGGTCAAGGGTAACATATCACAACATATAATAATTACACATCCAAGTGCACCACTATTGGTGGAAATAAAATCAACTATAGAATGAGAAAATCATAATAGTAATTCCCACCCCTGGCAACATGGTATGTCCCTCATGCATGGGGCTATAAGAACCCAAATAGTAGTTATTAACCCATCTATATCAAAATACTAATATCCATTATAAAATATCCCAAATATTAATTCCAATAAATAGGTAAAAGAAACACCTATGATATCATTTTTAGTGCCCCGGCCTGACTATCCACTCAGATAGCACATTCAGGCCGAGTGTCGCTATCCTTAGGTGCACCTCATCGTACGCCAAAGGCTGATGACTAGTAGTGAGGGTGAAAGGTGATAGTGGGGATACAATAACCTCTAGTGATAATACAATAATGGTCTCATATTTATAGTGTAGTGAAAATAAATACCAACAAACTTGAACCATTAACCCACCCATGGTGGAAGCAGCAGCAAAAATAGACAATAGAGGAAGCATAATTAAACAACACCAGTAGAATAAAATAAACAATCCAAACATGCCATTTCTAGATACAAATTAGAACATGCATCAAATATATGTCATATAATAAAATAATATAAAAATAATTTTTCCCATGGCCAACCGTCAGTATATACATATAAGTAGAATGATGATACAGAAAAAAAACTCCAGCTAAGGTAAGAACCTCAAGGTCCATTTCCTTCCATCTATGCTGAATCAACCACTAGGATATAGATATAGGGCCTTAACCCTTACCTAAATGAAAAATCATTAAATCTACATGCATTCTGAAGTGACCGTTTAGGGTATACATTTGTGATTTATAAGGTTTGTACATATGTAAATAAAGGAAAAAAACACTTTCATTTAACTAAACACAAGCTTCCCTGGTGATCAACAGTCACTAGGAAACAATTGCGTACTTTAGAAAATGCCATAAATATAAAGAGGAGAGGATCCTTAGCCTATGGCCTAAGGAATCCACTAATGTCAAATAGCCCAAGGTGGACGCTCGGGTTTTACCTCAAAATGTCACCCATAACTTCATTCTATAAACCACATAACTGACACCTCACATCCACATCATGTTACCAACATCCTGAAGACATGCCCAAATGAAGAATATAGTCCCTCAACCCCCTTCTTAAAATCACCCATTGGATCGAAGCCAAACATCTGGAGGCACAACAATTTATGTAATCAAAGTAATATCTTTGTTGAATCAACAACTGATGTCCTAAGTAATGGGGATATCAGTCCTCCAAAATATATCCTGGCTTAAAGGCCTTAATCATAGTGAGCCTTATCCCCCAACTAATAGGCTCAACATTTTCATTCAATGTATTCTTACCACACCTGTGGCTTTCTAATGAACGCACCCCAATTATATTTACTTAAGATGCAACTACTAGGGGCCTCTACCCACATTATTGGTCAATACCACCTCATTATCTGAGTCAATATGTGAACAAACAACTCCAAACGACGCATTGGACAACACAGATAAGTGGTAATCACCAATTTAGAACCTAAGACACACCAATTCTGGCACCTCATGCCCCTATGACCACGTCGCTAAAAACTAATGGTCATTCCATCCAATATATCCTGGGTTATTTCCTCTACGTGATGGCCTCTCCACCTTAACCGATGACATAGTCTCCCAACTAATGGTCAACAACACCCAAATACCTCAGTCCCAGTCCGTCTTGACGTTCACATCACATCAAATAGATAGACAACGCTATCTTAATTCTCAGTTCATGCCCTTCATGTTCCATTGGAACCCATTAATACATCTCAAGTAATTAAAATTTATATAATCATTAAATATGGTTTAATTTACTAACTCAATTCAAATAAATAATTCAATTTAAAACAAATAATTCAATTTCATATAAAAGAAATGTTCCTAGCCTAACTGTCCAAGGTCTATATCCCCTCACACATCTCAACCATTTGTATTCTCATGTAATCATTTCTATAGAAACCCTAAAAGGATCAATTAACTTAATTAAAAATAAAAATTTAAATTATAGGGTCTCACTTGGTCAATTCAATAGCATGCTAAAACCTCCCCCCCCCCCACCAACACTTGTGAAATCATAAAAAATTTATGGACCACCTACCTCATAGTCATAGACATAGTAATGTCCAATCATAGCCTCTAACTCTGACCAATTTGGGAGAAATCATCATTTTATATGAAAAAACTAAAAATAGGTCAAAATGACTTGCATGGATTTAGTGGTATGTTAGGAAAAGGAAAAGGAAAATAGATTCTAGATAATAAATAGCCTTATCGATATGGATCCAACGCCGCAAACGTCTTGACTAATAGAGATAAAATGAAGGAGAGGGATCATAACCAAGTGGAGGAGGAAAAGGGAGGAGACCCTCTATGTGTGTAGCTTGAATGGGAGGAGGAAGAAGAAATTTGGTTTGAGTATATAGGGTTAATTTGGTTATTTCACCTCTTTAATGAGATGCACGATTAACTCTCACAGTTTTCCAAATCGTGTATAAATTAGGTGGCTTTTTCTAATTAGGAATAAAACCTAGTATGGTTATCTTGTATGGTTATTCCCAATCGTGTATAAACCGTGTGTACTAAAGTGTGAGGGTACTTCACAAATGGAACTAATTTTGCGGCATATGTACGGTTTTTCCTAACCATGTGTAATCTATGTAGATCCGTCTAATAAAAATTGTAGAGGTTCATGAACAATTGTGTGCCTCCTCTTTTGTGGTTTACCAAACATTGTTTAGTGTAAAAAGATTGTGCATGGTTAGCATTAGGAGTCCACATGGCTATATCTAATCATGTGCCTCTTCATTCACCTCTCCAAAATTGGTCCTTCAGGCCTCTAATGCACCCAAAACCCTTCCAAACACATAATGCATTTTCCAAACCTTTAAAACCATCTAAAACAATGTTTTGGGTTAATGTAAAACTCAGAATTATGTTTCGATAAATGATAAAAGATTTATCATAGCCACCAAACTCAAAAATTAAAATTAGGAAAGGAATTCAACTTGCTCTAAAAACCCAGGACATTAAAAATTAACCCTGTAAAATTCTATAGGAGTATCTAGATAGGTGTGCAGTCTTAATCCTACTAATTGTGCATCGATGATGATTCAGTTAATACCTAATCTGAATCATTCAATGTTCTTACCCCTAGGTGAATATGTGCCATAACCACATCCACATTGTAGTATCTAGAGATAGATATATTTTCTAATAAACCCACACTCCTTTATTTACCATAACATATGATTTTATTTTATACTTATTCTTATACTATGGTAAATCACTAATGTTTTCTCATCATTGTTTCAAAAAAATAACTAAGACTTAATTTGATACCAACTATGGTGACCCAAACATTACATACATAAAAATTACATATTATTATATGAATATTCAATTCATAACATCATGATCCATGCCAAAACTATAAAGGTATAGTGTATTTGAAAACTTGGATAAATAAAAAACTTTTACATAAAAGATTTACATTATCTTACACTAAGTTATTTTAAACTATCACCCTTTATAAATACCTCATAATAAAAATCATTCTTCATATCCCAAGGAAAAAAGAAACATAATAAATGGTAATCTGATATACTCAGTAACTATAAACATTGGATATATAAATTGATAATCATAAGTGATCATAAGATAAGAATAATTGTATGATGATATGATCATAATTTACTATAATCATACCCAATTATCCGAATATAATTATTTATAGATCTTGGTTTAAGGATTTATCATAATAAAATACATAAGTCATAAGTGTACTGAATCATTAATAATCAACCATGATCCATGAGAATATATTAGAATCATAAGACATAAGTTTGTGGAATAAAAATAAGTATAAAAAATCATTTACTTAGTCAAGGAACACTTCTACGAATATTATAGTGGTTTGGGTTCACTCTTCATTAAATCATATCCTTATTCGAGTTTTACTCTCAATACTATCATAGTGGATAGAGTCCCTTACTGAATTGGGTTCACTACCCATTATGGTTCTTATTTTCTCATGTGTTATCCATCCTTACCTAATGAATTAGAGGCTTATATAATTCCAGGACATATCATCAGATAATTAAAATGATAAATAAGTGTTTTATAAGATCAAAAACTATTCATCATATCATAATATCATAATGTCATAATATCATAAAATGGGTTTCATAAACATTTTATCGTTTTATCATTGAATAACCCACAGAAATTAAATGAGTTGCATAAACAGCTCATCATCATAATCGTAAACCATCTAGATAAATAATAAGGATGGTATCATTGGATCATATTCCTAGTAAATCATAATTAACATCAAATTATGTTCTCATGATGAAAACATTCTTTAAAATATCATTGGAATATTTCTTAAGGAAAATACCCTTTTCATTTTGAAATCATTTATTTAAAATCCAAATATTTCCAAAATATTAATGAGAAAATTTTCTTTGAAAATAACTATGAAAAATTGTAAATTAATATTTAAATCATTTAATGGTCATTATTTTGGTGAATTTCAATAATATTTTAATATTTTTAAAAATATTTTGTTCACTACATTGGTAAAAAGTATCTTGTTTAGAAAAAAACAAGAAAATTATTCTTAAAAAATTGTAAAAAGTAAAACATGGATGAAATTAAATTTTTAAAAAACATTGAATAGTATTCTAAAATATTCTTAGAAACATTTTATAAAACTTAAATACATAATAAAAAAATCAGACTAAAAGTTGTGAAATAATGTTGACTTTTCTTAAAAACATTTTTTGAACAATTTTGAATACCAAAGAGAGAAAAATGGTACTAAAACATAAAAATTACAAAAATACCATATTATAAGAAAAGTAAAATCTTTTTATCAAATAATTATTATATTATTCCCACAAAGGAAATTCAAGAATAAACAATCCTAATTAAAATGGGATTGGAACATAAATCTCCTACCTCAAGTTTTTCCTTGCTTCGTATGCGTTAAAATATCATGTATAATAAATATATATTTATTATGTGTGTATATATATATATTATAGAACCATATACATACATATCATACCAAATATGATTTACTTATGATATCTTATCACCCGTTTATTAAAAATTCTATATTAAAATCATTATTTCAGGTGATAACTGCTTATTTTTCATGTACATTTCAGTTAAATGGTTCCAGTGATTGTACCTTGGCCATGGTTTAATAATATATATAATATTAATCATTAAATAAGAAAAATATTTATTCATCATATAAAATTTTATAATTATTTAAATAAATAATTCATGTAAAATGAATTACATCACTTTATGGAGACGGTAGAATGTATCTACGCACGGGTAATTTTCCACTCTTCAATGGTGGGAATAAAAGAAAATAAGATAATAAATCACATTTATAGATTAATTATTATGTAATATATATCATATATATTTATTAAACATATCCTTATTACCATCCATGTTAATCAAAAATTGAAAACAAATCCAATCGCTTCGTGGAGGTGGTGGTCCACACATACGCATGAGCCCCATAATCATTTTTAAACGGATGAAAAGATAAGAAGGTAGATAAGATATTATAATTATAGAAGTATAATAATTTAATATATACCATATAAAAATATCAAATCTATCATAATAACCAACCATTAATTATGGTGATGGAGATGAATCATTTCGCTACTTGGAGGCAGCAATCTACACAGATGCACAAGTGATACTTTCATTTATCATTTGTTAGAAAAGAGGGTGTATAATAGTGGTTAGATAATAAGAATAAAAATTAATTATATTTAATATAATCATTAAATTGTTTTATAATCGATATCATGGATATATATGAGATATAAGAATTAATAAATTGATAGAGGTTGGGTTGGACGATGTACTTTTCTTCAGTAGACCTCCTTTAGATCCATTCTTAAGGACCCTAAGAATGGTCTTTTAAGAAGAACAGAACCTCTAATTCACTTATATGGGATTTTATAAGATAATTGGATAGGTTAGGGTTGAGTTAAGTGGATCAAAGTTGTGTAAATAGGAGAGAGTATGGGTGTCCTTTTATAAGGAAGGGAAGTGTCACTTTGTAATTTTTCAAAACATTAAAATATTATTAAGTCTTATTCATGTAAAAGTGGTTTAAAATTATATTAATTTTGATTTAAGGATGATAAAGGATCTATATAAACTCATAAAATATGATTTTAAAAAGTTTTTAGGTTATTTTAACCCTTATCTATTTAGTTTAACCTCTATTGACCCTTTTATCCTTAACCATGGTAACAAAATTTTTTAATCATTAATTGTTATAAATTTACTTACAAGGTTACAATTGGAAAAAAATTGTAAAGGGATTAAATTTACACCATATTTCTTACACGTTTTACTATTTTAGGATTTAATTATTTTTAAATCATTTAATAAAATATTATATAACCTAAAATATCATTAAATCATTGTTGGGACTATTCATTTAATTTGACTTCAAAGTTAGAAAGATAGAAATGTATTAAAAATATATACCCTTTCACCATCACTAATACATTATAATTACCCATAATTTTTTTATAACATCACAATTAATCCAAAAACTATTTATTTTAAGGTTTTTAAAATTATTTAGTAAATTTTTCTACTTCTTGAACAAGAGTTGTGTTGGAATTACATAAGTATTTAATTTAATTATACATAAATTAAAAATTAAAATAAATTAATATAATAAAAAATTATTAAAATTTAAAATAAACACTTATAAATTACCAAAAACTCCTTTTATCCCCATGATAAACGGATAGAGTTTTTAAAACAAAAATGAGTGAATTTTATTATTTTTCTTAACATAAAATAATATTTAAGTCATTATCAAACAAAACAATTTCCATAACATAGAATACTGGATGAGTATGGTCTAAACACACACAAAAAATATATTAAATGAAATTTTTAGGGTTATTTTAAATTCTTATCCAATAGTTTTATCTTTTTTACCTATTTTTATCTTACTGTGGTGACAAATATTTACAATGGTTACTATTCATAATGATAACAAATAAAAGGGGAATATTTACCAAATTTTAAACACTTGATTCTAAATACAGAGAATATTTTTTTAGGATCCAATTTATATAAGTAACATAATAAATTTTAATATAAATTCGTTAAACATAATGAAAAAATAATTTTGAGAAAAATATGTTTTTAATCCTAAAAAATAACTTATATCAAAAATAAGAATATTCCTGATTCAAATGGAATTAATTAGATTATACTAAATTAAATGGATAATATTTAAATTTAAAACCAAAACCAAAATATAATAGGACTTTTAAATTAATTTATTTAATGAAAAGAAATAATGGTATTTGAAAAATCAAAATTTTCACTATTTACTGAAAAATCGATCATTTCAGAAAAATACCAAAATTTCACCCTAACCTAATTTTGATATAATGATTTCAAAAATTATTTTTTTTATAAAATAAAATTTATTAAAGCTTAAAAATTGATTATAATATTTTCTCACAAAAAGCAATAAAAATTCTGAATAAAAATTATATTTGATGCATAAAATAGATTTATTAAAAATTTAGTGTATGTTTCTTAAGAATTGATAAATAAATTAACATTTATTAGGGACATTATAAATATATTTCATAATATGGTTACTCATATTAATACCTTTCAATTCAACGACTAGGTTATAATTGTCACGTTTAAATAATAATATTTCTATAATATATCTCAATTTTCTTAAATCTCAGTGTTTCGTGTTAAGTAAGCTATCAAGATTATTATTATTTTAAACTAAATTTATTGGGTGTTATATTAAATATGTATTTCCCTGGGAGGTAGTGACCCTACCACCACCACCCCCCCCCCCACCACTACCACCCCTGGTGTGATATTGAGTTCGGGATAAAGTTTCAGCTGAGTGGTTCTCCAATTTTTATGGATTCCTATTATATTGAACCTTTTGAGATGTGGGAGTTGAGGATTCATATCAATGATCTGATGTAGAATGGTTTTATCCAAACCAATGTATCATTGTGGGAGTTGAGGATTTGAACCTTGTTTTTTATGTAAGAAATGGAAAGGCACTAGTTGGAGGTAGTGGGTAGACATGTTAGACTTATATGGGTATATGGTGGTGAAATTTTGGTGGTATGATACCTTGTGTCATGTGAATATGGGTTTCAGGTTCTTTTGTTTATTTTTCTATATTTTGTAAACTATTGGAATATATATTTTATTTATATCTCAACCTCATTTCCCATTGATTTTATTTTGATTATACTTGTATCTTACTAATTATTTTCTCCATGATATTATGTCTATTTTTTATTGTTCATACTATGATTTTATTTTTTTACAACATATTTAGGGCATGACACACCAAGGTATGGAAAGCTAATGTCGGATTCGTTATTCATATCTCATGGTTAATTTATTCCTTGGGAAATATTGTTCCCAAAGGTATGTCCTAGATTCTTGGGCACTATTTTCCAGCCCTTAAGGATTGGTAATGACCTCCAAGACCTATCATATATTGGATTGTGTGTCTAGGTGAAGGGTATCCTAGGTTCGTTCATGACAGATGATCACAATTGTTATTGCAGATTTCTAGAATATAGAAAATTTCTAAATCACTTTGTGAATTTTATATATATCTTAAGTACATTTGAAAAACATATAACACCTTTGAAAATGTTCAATACTTTTATAAATAAGGTGATTTCACTCTAAATACTTATTGCATATGGTTTTAGAAGTTACAAATAAACCATGGTGTAAGTATATGGTTGGTTTCGTGATTGAAGATCACAAGATAATCACAAAAGAAAAAAAATCTCTGTATATGTAAGATCATTCAATATTATTTTTAAGATATTTGGATGATATAAATATGAGTAAAATTAAAATCAATTCAAATGATATGTAATATCATATAAGAATTAATAATAAATTTTAAACGATATAAAATATATTTTAATCTACCAAAAATCTATACATATTAGTTTTTTAACTTCTAATGGTATGTAAAGTATTATACTTAGAAAAATATATATCAATCATTATACATAATATCATATACCTTTTATATGTAAGGTATTTAACTTATTAATATTTACAAACATTCAATACATAAGAAATTTAAATCAATATGTAATTTTTTTACCTTTAGCATAGAATGAAACATAAGGATTCCCTCCTAAACCAATCATAGCTTATAAATAGTAATTCCCAAATCATTCATTGGATACAATCATTTAAAAAAATTCTTGAACATAAAATATGAGGAACTTGGAAGATACATGAAAAATAAATATCCATTTAATAAAGAAAAAAACATGTACATTTAGAAACAACTTATTTTATAAAAATTAATCTATAACTTAATCAAACAGTTTTTGAATAAAAACTCATAACTATCATAATTAAATTATTACTAGAAATATAGATATATAATTAAAATAAAATATATTTTAATGAAATAATTCTTTAAATAGATCAAAATTTTAAATAATGTAATTTTCAAAGAAAACAACTTTTTAAACATAATAATTTTAAATTTATATCCCATGGGTTTTAAACATATGTACATTTTAAAATAAATATTCTTAAAACAAAAATTCATATCATTAACAAAAATAAAAAATTTATTTAGTAAAAATTCCAAATCGTATCTTATATCTTCTTTTAAAGGATCTCATAATGACTACCCATAATAAAAACTTTATAGGATAAATAAACACCATCCACAACAGTCATAAAACCTTCTTTAAATAACCACACATACCATCCTCCCACTCCAATATCAAAATTATTTCTATATTTCAACTTATTTTAAATATTTACATAATTATTTTCAAATGAATCATCTTCATGGGAAATCACGATGATCCATACTTCAACCTTGTGGTTATTTTTTACACTTGTTTATTTTGTCCCATTATACTTGTTTTATTCTTATGTAATATGTTTTTCCATGGTAGCTAGTGTTTTGTAATCATAATTATTACTTTTATATTATAACATAACTCTTATTATTTTTTAAATAATTTATAATGAAAAAATAATAAATGTATGAAATCATTATACATGTTAAAACCTGGTTTGTTACATTCTCCCCTTATGGAAATTGTATCCATACAATTTTAACTCCAAAAAATCACTATTGTGAAACTTTTATGAACTCAGCAAGCATATAAATTTTTATTGACCAGTATTTGGTGTCTTAGAATAATTTTCTTTTAGAATTAATAAAAAAAAATTATCAATATTTACATAATAATATTGTTAATATAAGTAACTATTTTATGAAAATAATTCATACAATCACCAAAATCTATAATTTTAATGGTTTTTCCCTTCCTGAAGAGTGAGGGTCCACACAGTGAAATAATGCTTTCATTAATTTTAAAAATAATCTTAATCCTTTATCCTAATATAGTTGATACAATTTGACACAGTTTTTGGGAAATAATGATCTAGTTTTGGAAAATTTTCATTTTATAAATATAATTTTAAATCATTTGAATGGACTTGATATTTATAACATAACCTTATAGAAACATATTTGAAATTTTAAAAACATCATAGGTATTTCTAAAATAACACAATAAAAAATTAAGTATATGTAGGATTCTCTAAGATCTCCCTCGTCTACAGCTAGTTTAAATTCATTATGTGCTTCAAATTTCCATGATAATATAAAAATTTATAAATACCTAGATAATAGTTTCCATGTATCGAAAGATGGGGAAGATTGGATTATAAAATTTGACTATAAGAATCCACGATCCTAGGAAATTTCAAGGTATATAAGAGGTATTTATAAACTCATATAACTATTTTCAAGTTATTTGAATATTGAAAATGGTTTTGAAGTCATTTTACCATGACTTTTCTGTAATAATTTCATGTAAATCTTTTGTAAGGGATTGAAAAATTGTGTGAGGTATTATTACTTTTATCTTGAAACCCAATATTTAGTATATCATTAAAAGATAACATTATTTGAATTATCCATCACCAAATTATAATCTAATCAATTTTATCTCCTAAATTTAGTAATAATAGAATATATAAACCTTTTCTCAATTATTCATACTTTGTTCTCCCTTTTCCAAAAATTAATTTAAACCAAAAAAATTAAAAAAAAATAAACACCTAATAAAACCATAAGAAACCATCCTATGAAAATTAAATAATAAAACTACAAGTTCAACCAATGTTACTTTACTAATTTCTCATTATCCAATCCCCAAAAAACTAAACTCTACACACCCTTTAAATTTTTCTTACAAATGTAAAGGCTACAAATATTAAAAGACTAAATCTCATGGTGTTTTAAAAAATAAACTTACCCTTAATCTCAAATACTATTTAACCTCATATATCACTAAAAATATTCCCTACTATTATCTAAACCCAAAATATATTAATCACTTTTCAAAAAAACTTAAATCTCAATGACATAACCATAATAAAATAATATATGATTCCAAAAATTAAGTCAAAATTTTATCCCTCAAATAATATTAATCAATTATACATAAAATAATATAATAACCAATATTTTTGTATATGTGCCTTAATCATGTATCTTACAAAAAATACAGTAATCTTATTTAAAAATAACTTCAACGTCTTTGCCACCAAAAAACTATAATTACTTAAGCATTAAATCACATACAAACCCTAAATCTTATTTATACCTTTTAGTTTATGTTCCCAAAGATATAAAAACTTTCTTCTTAAATAACATTTTAAATCAATCACATACTAACCCTAAGGGTTATATATATATATATCAATCATTTATTCTTCCAAAAACTCAATAATCATCTCCAAAAATATCATTAACCACCTCAAAATACAATCACATAAGACCTAAAAATAATTCCAATGCCTTTTAATTATAAACACTCATAAACTTATTAACCCATGATGGTATCTATGGCTCCTAAATTTTCCTCAACTGATAACATCATAATCACTAAAGTTATCTAAACCCTATACTGATACCAACTATAAAGACCCAAATATTATCATCCCATAATTGCAAGATTTATAACTAATATTTCATCACTTATGTATGTAAGACCTTTTAGGTTTAGTGTTTTAGAGAATTAGGAAAATCCCTTGCAAAACAAACCACGTACTTTTCCTACTAAATGGATATTTTTTCTACTAAACCAATTACCTCAAATGATACACCTACTTCATTCAAGACTAAAACCTCTTAATAAAACACTGATTTCATAATTGTTCATAACCATTTTCATGACCCTCTTCCAAAAATTTACCCCTCCTAGGATAGTAATGAGATAAAGGAGATAGGGACCACCTAAATCCCACCTCTAATAGGTCATGAGTTAAAAACTAGCACTGAGGGTATATAATACATACAAACAAAAGGCATTTCCTTTAATAGAAACATATGCAAGAAAGAGATAAGATAGATACACCAATCAAATCCTGATCATAAGGTAAAATAAATCCCATGTATATAGATTAAATTTTATACACAACTAAAACAAATGGAAAGTATATTACAAGGACCAAAAATTTGAACTCGACAATGACCACGAATCTCAAACTGCTCTTATAAGCCCACAAGCTTGTAATATCTGGTCTGATCTCCAAACTAATCCTTTAGACCTAAAAACATTTTATATATATGTGGGTGAACATAATATTATACTATGTAGGATCTTCCTTGGATCCTCTCATGCAAAAGATAATGAAATCATACTAAAGCCCAGTGAACAACAAGTGAGTATAACTCATCACTTAAATCGGTATACTAAGTTCCCAACCACACCATGGATATCTCTCACCAATTATCCTAAAAAAGTGGTATTATAATATAATAAATAATCAGGTTTACCCCTCTATTGTGTCCCCAATGTTTTTCTACTCTTCACCAACATCACATTTCCTAAGCCATCTCTCTCCAAAATTCATCCCAAAGACACCTGGACTAAAGTACCACAACATGAACCTCATGAATCACATCATCTTATCATCCCATGTCACATATTCGTATAGTAACTAAGTAGTTTTTAGGATCCACCATCGCTTGTATGATGTGTATCATACATCAGTGATTATAACTCAATCCATCACAACCCATACACCAAATAATGTACATCAAACCATCACAGGCTATACATGTCATGCCTATAATAATCCTTAGGATACTATATATGAAGATACATGTTTTTGAAATAACCACAATCTATTATATCCCTATAAAAATATATATAGGAAACTAACTACCTTTTATACAAGCACCTAATACTACTAAGAGAAGAGAGTAGGGCCAAATGGGGTTGTCAGTTGTCCATTCCATGTAAACTTGGTTATTGGGGAAAACACCCTACCAAATTCCAATGGGTTCCAGTAACCTTACCGACATTGGTGGGGTAGAATATGAAATGAAAAATATATAGGATATAATATATCTCACAACCACAATATGGGAATAACCTATTCCTAAGATCAACCTTAGCTATCATCACTCAGAAACCTGGCCGCCACTATTAGGGACTAGATATCTTGTAACCATAAAATCATTTTAGAAGTATTAAATTAAATTAATTATTTTCTTATTAATAATTTAATCTCCCCTTAATTAATTATCCATAAATTAACACAATTAAAATTACATTATATTAACCAACAAATCGAAGTTTGTTCCCTCCAAGAATAATCCAACTGAGTCCAAGGTTTCTCAAGATTATCATCTTTTTCATTCCAGCAGGAACTCACCCCATGTGATAAAACATTTATAAAGAATTATCATTATCATTCTATAATTATAGGTACTATAGGAAACATCCTAAGTTACCATCAAGAGGTTCATAACCAAGTACAACCAGCTACCTCAAGAAATGGGAAAAGGTATGCGGATAAACAATACAAACATTAAATATATTCATTACAAGTATCCATATTCTATCAAAAAAATGGGTAATCCTAGATTCAACCTGTTCCATCATCTTTGGTTCCATCCCCAACACCACCAAACAAATCCCTATGCATCTCTCCATCATAGGTGTCAACTACTACAATAAGCACCAGCCTCCCTTCCCATATCTCATCATCCATCTCATACTCACTGCAAATCACATAGAAAGGATCATATATAGAGAACATAGAAGTGCAAAAACAAAAAACATAGTCAACAAGGAAACATGGATCTAATTACAAGGGATTCATCCTTTATATACAAATGGGCTCTCACAACCCACAAAATAGGAAATCCCACCTTTCCAAACAATGAGAACACTTAGATTTTAGAATTTATCTTTATAAAAAACCAGTACAAATTCCATCTTGAATTAACCAATTCATTTATCATAATTTACACATATAGGTAAGTTAGAGAATAAACTATAAAAAGCTATGAGGTTACATAAACATTCTCCCTAAAATAAGCTTCTAGTTTCACCAAACTTATGGAAGAATATTTCATCAATATTCCTTTAATTATTATTCTCAAAAATAGCTTCAACTTCATGTTCTTTAACAAATTTCATTAACACATGGAATAAAAACATTAAATTAAACATGAACTATGCATCAATTAAATTTACATAAAATTATAAGAACAATAATTTAATTGCACATGACTCTTTAATTATTTATCCAAACAACCAATTATCGACTTTTCATTATTTACTAATTTCATCAAACATGATATCCCAATCATAACCAACATGCTAAAAAACATAACACAGATAGCACACTATCTAGAAAATCAAAAGGCAACCCCATTATCATGGTGGAAACACATGAGATCACTAACTATAAACCAATTATTATTAATCAATTTTATCATTTATTAGGTTATTCCACCACTTCCTAAAGAAAATAATGCATGATCAATTTATGATTTCACATAAATATAAGAGAATAAATTAATCTCCTACATAAAAATCATAAAAATTATTCACATGAGAAAAGATCATGAGCGCGGATCTCCGATAACCTCTCCTATAAGGGAACTACATCCATCTAAGGATTACATGCCATAACCACACCAAAAACATCAAATGAAACTCCATTATTATGATGGAGATCATCCAAAAAAAACATGGAAAGGAATAATGGGAGGAAATGAGAATGAACATAGAAAAAATCCGTAACAAATCTAGAGAAACACACCTTGGATCACCACATAATTATATACAGAAGATGGGGTTGATTGAAATAGAAAGGGGCTTCAAATACATTGAATAGAAATCTGAGGCACCTAGGGTTCGAGAGAGAGGAGAGGTAGAAAAGTGGGTTCGAATGGGGGTTTAGGTATTTATAGGACAACTAAAAATTAGAAGACCACAATGTAACCCCATGGACCACACCACAGAATAGGTTGACACAAGGCATACTATGGTGTAGTATAAGTAACCATGCCACATCCCACCTAGTCAAACCCTTGTCAAAAGAACAAGGCACCTCCTAAGATGTAGATCCTATAAACCTGATGAGATACTCTGGAATAACCAAATCCACCCCACCATATGACCCCTTCACCAAAACGAAGGCAATGAAACAGACTAACCCTTACACTGTAGCTACCCTGAAATTTACAGAACACCCCTCGAAGCCCTGGATCGCAGACATCTAATCCATGTTTCATCCACTAAATAGCCAATAAAGGTCCTATAATACATCATGTTTCCATACAACATCTATTTCTAAAAAGAAAGTAGCTCAAAAATCCTTCCCTTGAGCCTTTTATGCCACTTTCGGAGCTCCACACCAAAGAAGAAAACTATCCTACATCACATCCATAACCACTATACCACATTATATAGGCTTATGGCATAGCCTAAGGATCCACACTGTAGCCATGATAAAATTGGAAGTGGCACCCCCCACCAATTTTCCCTCCAAACTCCTTGTATACTTTTTCGAGTGCCTCCAACACCCAAAACTCAGAAAGGGGAAGGCTACCAAGATCTGAGCCCTTAAACTAATCCTTTATACCTATAAAAATTATTTGAAAACATTATATGAGAATAAAAAACTTTTTATGGGTTATAAATGTAAGTGAAAACTCATAGGGTCATTCAAAAAGTGAAAACAAATATAGGTTATTTCTTTTAAACAATGAACATTGATATTGCATGATTTTTTTTAAAAAAAATTAAAATTATATATTTTATTAGAAAATTCACAAAACAAACTCTAAAATAATCTTATGAAAATAGAATTATTTTCAATGTTAATTGAGGAAATATGAAAACTCGTGAAAATATATTTATTTAAATACAAACTTTTAACTTTTAATATATCATAAAAAATCATTTTGATACAAATTTTTCCCCTTGGAAAGGTCATAAACATTTCTTCGCTCATAAAACAACTTCTTATTTCACAAAATCCAAATATTTATTTTTGAAAGACCTTACTAAATAATATAAAACCCATGAAGACATATTGGTACATTACATTCACCACCCTTACAAATCACCCTTATAATGGTAAAACTTCACAAGTCAATTCCAATATAACATTCTCAATTTTAAATGATATTAAAACCCCACATTTGTTAAATAAATTACAAGAATATTTGGTGGGAAATTTTAATTTTTCAATACTCGTGTTTATATATAATTAATTAAGGATAAAAGTTTTATTTAACACTTTGAAATATTCTATGGAATATTTTAAGATTTAAAATCTTACTCAACGTGGGATTATAAGGCCTGTAAATCCTTGAAATTGATAGAATAAAAATGTTAAATATATTTTATCCATACATGTGTGTGATTTTTCAAAAAAAAAAATTAATAACTCCAAAATGATGTATTGTATGAGAAATATGAGGCCACCATTAGATTAGGAATGTGAGGTTTACCCTAGACGGGGTATAACTTTTATGTGTGTTTGGTGTTTGAAAACATCACATGTAATAATACCCTTTTTATATTTAATTAATTTATTATTCCATTTTTTAAATAATAAATAACTAATATCTCTCAAATGGTGCATCGTATGAGAAATATGAGATCGGTGTTAGGTCTGAAGTGTTGGTTTTACCCTAGGTGGGGTATATATTTTATATATATTGGGTGTTTGGAAATATCACATGTAATAATATGCTTTTTAATTTAATTAATTAAATATTGAATTTTTTAAATGATAAATAATTAATATCTCTCAAACGGCGCATTGTATGAGAAATTTGAGACCCCTATTTGGTCTAGAACATGGGGTTTACCCTAAGTGAGGTGTGACATTTTTTGAGCGTCATACGTTTGGTCAGAACACATGCAAGAGTAATAATAATTGATATATATATATATTGTTTGACCGCTAGAAATAATAATAATAATTTTATTGTTATATTTTTTGTTTGTGCCAAAGATAAAAATAGAATTATCCATCTGTAATTAATGATGATGTTACGACGGTTATAATGAGTGGCCAAAATATTTACTGTAATATTATAAATTGGACCAATTAAATACAAAAGTTTAGCTAATATTATTTTAATTGTTATAGGAATTTAATGGTTGTTTTTAGAATTTTAATGGAGTCATTAATGTGAGAAAATTAATAAAAATAATAATAAAATATTTTTGACATTATTATTATTAATTTTTGAAATTAATATGTATTAAATATGTATGTATATAGATACATGTGCAGAGGTATACATATATATAGGATGTGTATATATATGTATTATATATATATATATACGGGTGTATATGCGTGTATATATATAGACTATTTTTCTATATATATATATATATATATATATATTTGGCGTGCATGTGTAGCCATGAGACCCATGTTTGATGCTTGATCACATGACATGTGTGTGTGTGTGTTTGTGTTTGTGTCTGTGTGTGTGTGTAACTATGACCTATTCTTTCTTGCATATGTATTTTTCAGATGATTATACTACTTGACATGATTTTTTAATGATTTATCTTTTTTATTATGTATTGTATATGTTGTACGCTTGTCTATTATAGTTGAGTATGCAGGTTTTTCCCTTTTAGTCAGCATGCGAGATGTGACATGTGTATTGGACAACATTTGATACATGTGATATATGACACATGATTGACGACATGTGATATTTGACACATGTTTGAGACTATCCCCTAAGTGAAATATGACATAAATTTTATAAGGCTCATCCTTAAACATTACATAATATTAATTTTTGATCAAGAATTTACTTTCCTTCACCTTGAGGATATTTTCAGTTTTATAGTTTTAGAGAATTAGGTCATAACTATTACATTATACCTAAAATATTACAAAGTAGACACTTCTACTCTATCCAATTTTTTCACAACAATAAAACTCTTTAAAAAACAAGAATTATTTTCTTGATTAAAATATTCTTGAATTCTTTATTTCTCTTACCCTTCCTTATACACTATAAAAAACGTTTCAAAAACATGGGATGATCATAAAAATCTCAGTAAAGGATATAAAATAAGGAAAAGAAACATTATTCCATGAATACATACAAATCAATGAAATGATACTTTTTACTCATAAAACATAAGCTCATTAACATACCTCATGAAATAATAATATTTATTAATAACTCATAGAAATCATAAATCATACTGGTAACTTGTGACATCTATAAAAAATTTACATTTTAGCTTTCAAAGCTATATAAAGAGTAACCTTCATGGTTACTTTTGAAATACCCATCATAGTATATTACCTAAATATCATAATAGAAACCTTAATGTTTACCTTTGTCACATTACCCAATTTGTTGAATAGTTATCATGTGGTCAGCCGCCCTCATTTTATCAAAGAACCACTCATATACATAAGTAATTCCCAAGAACCATAACATAATCATAACACATGAACAAGCATAAATTAAAAAATAACATTTCCACATTGTAATCGTAAGAAATCATTTCAATATATTGATATAATTATTCCATTCTCAAAACCATTTTCAATACCAAAATACCTAATTAGTAATATTGTATTTAATTTTCTTTTTAAAAACATTACGGCTTATTGAGGAATCCAAATATAAAGTAATGTTTGTGGCGGCGAAAAGGTCGTTGTCACCACGTATGTTAAAAAGAAACATTCCTTTTTTTATTTAGTAAAATGATTCGTAAAAAAGATTCTTTTTGAAAACCATTGAATGAAATTAAAAATCAAATGGGTTGATTATACACCATATAAAATAAGGTCATGTATAAACCAAAATATGCCTCAATGAAGGGAGATTGAGACGAAGTCCCTTACAATGGTCATGTCATTAGATTAAGGTTAAATAAATGACATAAATATGTATAAAAAATATAAATACATCCAATATGAGTGTATATTAAGTGTAAAACTATAAGTGGTCATTTACACATATTCTTAGAAAAATAAAACCAATGACATGGATATTTAACTCAATGAATGAAGATTGAGTTAATATTTCCCATAAAAGTAATTTTTTTAATAAAATATATCTATAATGTGTATTCACTATAAATAAAAATAAATAAAGTATAAATACAAGATAATATAAAAATTAATTTCTCACATAATCATAGCATGACATAGTCATGAAGTAGAAGATCGACCCAAAGAATGGAAATTTGGTTAAGAAGTTCTCTTACCTTGAGTCTGACTTCTCTTGTTCATTCTTTATCTTCCTGAATAATAAATTTAGGTTAATTTATACTTGTTTAAAAACCTTTTCATGTTTATTATTCTCATTACATCAATTATTACCATGTTATAATAATTAGTTAATTATTTGAGTTCATGTCGGGCGTTTTGTTGATAATTGGTTCTTGAGTCGAAAATGAACATGGTATGATGTCACTAGTTCATGTGGTCATAAGTACATAATATTCATAATATAATTGATTAAATATTCATAAAATTTACACATAACTCATATTTTTTAATTTAAACCATTAAATATGGTTATGAAAATGAACAACGTGATAATCTTGGAGACGGTAGGTCGTACGTACGAATGTGTAACGTTTTTATTTTTCATTGATCATTATGGAAATAAGGTAATAATAATTTTATCCTGCTAGAATTATTATTATATTACTAAAATCATCATAATCATTTACATAAACTTATATATATCATACAAGAGATATAATTAATAAAAATTAAGTAACACCACTTCGTGGAGGTGATAGTTCACACGTACGCATGAACGACGTTATCATTTTTATGCACATAGAACTAAGAATATAATTGATATATTATTATCTTATAATGATTAATATCTAATTAATATCACATATAAATATTAATTCCATCATTATAACCCATCCTAATAGATGGTAATGGAAAACGAACAAAATCGGTTCGTGGACGTGATAATTCAAACGTAAGGACGAACGATTAATTCATTTCCCATTTAATAAAAGTATAGATGTATTTAGGGGATTATATTAACATAATAACATCTCAGTATATTTATTATACTTAATTTATTATCTCATCATGGTTTTATGAGATTTTTTGAAGTGGAAGAAGAAACAAAATAGAAACACTTAAATAAAACTATACCTCTTCTTCAGTTGATCGTCTTTGAAGAACCCCAAAACACCTCTATGAAGGGTGTTATTCCTAAACTAAGGATTCAAGAATATGGGGGGGGATTATATAAAAATTATTTGATAGATATTGGATGAAATAATAGGATTTTTAAGGCCCATAGGGTGCAGCTTAGTTGGTAGCATCCCTTGTGGGGTCTTGATGAGGTCTCGAGTTCGAGTCTCATCGAGTACTTTACTGTATTGTGTGTTGCTTGATTCACTACAAAAAAACTTTTATCTAGTAGCAGTTGTTTAGAGGCGGTTTTAGGAACCTCCGCTAAACCATTTTTAAAAAAGGTTTCACCGCGGTTTATAATAAACCACCGCGAAACACTTTTATTTTTAACAGTAGCGCCCCCCCCCCCCTCCCCCACTTCTCACCATGCGACCCCTCTTCCCCCGCGACCTCGGCCCCCAAACCCCAGCGACCCCGCTTCCCCCAGTGACCCCTCTTCCCCCATGACCCCATTAACCCCGTTGTCTCCGGCGACCCCTCTTCCCCAGGCGACCCCGCTTCCCCCGGACCCCCGCGACCCCGGCGACCTATACGAACCCTAAGGTTTGAAATTATTTTTTTGAATATTTTTTAAACTCAAATCCATTGCCAACCCAGGTTGGGTTCTTGAAGAATCGAGTCATGATAGTGGTATTAGAGTTAATTAGGAATGATATTTTGGTTGTTTTATTAAAACTAGGGTAGTGGTGTATAATTATGTAATTAAAATTTTTAAATGAAATTGGTTATCACACTTGATTTATAGTTATTCAAATTCTGATTTTTGTTTGTTATCATTCATTTATTTATGATTTAATTGTGTTTAGTTTTGATCCATTGTACCACCATCAGACATTCAATGTTATTTAGGATCCATTGGCATATAGGGAGGTTCACATTAGGGCTGGTGGAACCTGGGCTTAGTTACTTATTAGTGAATATGACCCATGGCATGAAAAGTCTTATCCTACATTTATTTTCTTCTGTCATTATATTATGTGATAATAGATAGTAAATTTCTAATATGTTTTTACACGGTAATAAACTCATTTCTAGGTCTATCCAACCCATAAAAAAGACAAAACCCATGTTTCTAGTGATGTGACTGTATTTATGATATACATTATTGATGTTCATTCTTATTTTACCTTAGGATAAAGATATAATTCAATTAATTAATGATTTATGTGATTTACCTCTTTATATTGTATTACATTGGATGATTTAACTTTTTTCCCATTACAAAAATAGACAAGGATATTGATTCTTCAATTTAGGCCTAGAGGATTCGCATTTCATAGGAATGATTAATTGTATACCATGAATAATTGGTTATGTGTAATATTTATCTACATGCCATGTTTGTGTAATTTGTTTGTATGATTATTTGTAAAACATTCTATCTTTATTTCCAAACTTGAATGATTGGGCTTCTTACACACACAAAAGACTCCAAATATTATAATAATAATTAATATATGATTTAAAGGCTCATTATAGTCATGATTGATGACTATTTATTCATGTTCCTTTGTAAACATAAAATGTTGTTTCCCCTTATATACTGATGACTAAAACTTAATTAACAATTCATGACATGTTTCACCCATTGAATAATATTTCAATGAGATGAAATATTAGTGGTTTTGAATCTATGTGTTTTGAATACAATTTCAGAAGTGTATGGGAATTTATAATTTTTCTTCAGTGATCCATAAAATCAAAACACTATATAAACAGTTGTTACATTTTGATATTTAATGTAACAAAACTTTTTCCAATTTAGGAATTTATCTCTATATAGATTCAATTTCCAAGACTTAGATGATAATTTAAGATTATTTTATTACACATCATCATAATAAATTCATGTATTCTAAAAACGTTTCTTTATATAAGTGTAGGTTTGTTAAATCACAGTACCTACTTTCCTATCAATCTATATTCAACAATTTTACTAAAAGGATATTTATTTTCTTGCTCATTATAGGATAAATATTTTAAGTGATGCCTTAATGATAAATAAATGTTATATTGAAAAAGTGTTTCAATATTATTTTGGAATGTTGTGACTTTTCAGGGCTCACATAGAGATGGTTTTGAGTTGTGAATATGGTTGTGACTTTTTTTGGGAAATTTTATTGTGAGATAGTTCATATAGGTTTATTTTGTATTTAAATTTTATTTGTATTTTCATTCTCTATATTTTATCCAAACTAGATGATTTTTAATTAATATGTATACTCTTGGATGAAAGTAATCACTTTCATTGAATTTGTATCTTTGTATTTTTCATTATTTTTTGAAATGGATAACCTATTTATCTATAAGACGTACTTGACTATAATGAATTATGACACTTAGGTATGGAGTTCCTTATACTTTTGATACTTCGGATTATCCTATTATGTTGTCCTAGATGATAGTACCAACACCCCACATTTCATCTCCAAATTCCCAACATGATTCTACTATGAAACTCGAAACACTAAGACAAGACACATCTACTATTCTTAAAATACCCTTGTTTTATCCCCAAACCACATCAGCCGCATCTTGAATACCATTTATGATGTGGTCTCCACCTTACCACAACAATTTTTATGCAACAACACTAAAAAGTCCTTCTCTATATGAATTATACCAAAGGTGCTCAATCCCACCCACCAATGCACTATCATATCCCGACCATGATGCCTTAAAAATAAATGAATAACAAAAATATTCAATGCCCATACCGAAGTATAAATATGAATTTTACTTCTACTCCATGGTCAGATCCTCGATTTTCCCATTTAACCATAATTCTCCACTCATGAGTATTAACACATATATTACCCAAATCACCCTCAAGTCACACCACCACTCATTTCTATGTGAATACACCAATGAGAGGTCTAGGAATTAAATCCACACATGGTCCGTAGAACCTCAAAACCTAATTACCCAAGTTATTTCATCATACGTTTCCATGAACACCACCACTTATCATGCCTCAAGACTACCATCCCTCACGTGGTTCTTGTCACTCCAAATTAACAATGTGTTGAGTTTTGTAAGCATCATAAGGGTTTCCCTAAACATTATTTATAATAGATTTATTCGATATTAGAGTTTTATATGAAGACTCTATAGAGAAATTAGGTTGGGGTTATTCCAAATTAATAATGTGTTTTGGTTTTCATGGTAAAGTATCTACCACGTTGTTAGCACACTATTTCACTTTACCAAAGAAACTTCCCCTATCCCAAACACTAAGTCTTCATATCTAACTTAGGGGATCATCTTTATTATATTATTTTTTTGTAATCTTATACTATCGTATATATGAATCTCTTTCTCTATTTAGTAGTAACTATGTGTTTTAATTTTTTTTATTATTGTGTAGGAACATTGTGATATACATGGATAAAAGTTGGATCACATTATCGAGGAACACACCTCAGTATGTTAAGGGTTTGAATGAGTTTTTAGATTTTTCAATTTCTAATCGATCCATTGAAGGGAGAATAAAATTTCCATGTCCTAAATGTAAATTGAGAACATGGTTGAAGAGAGATGATGTTTATGAACATTTAATACTGAAGTAATTCCCTGATCAATATTTGTGTTTGATTTGGCATGGAGAATCGAACGTTACAGAAATATTGAGCACTGATGTTAATCCGTAGAATGAGGTCCCAAGTTTGTCGACAATGGAAAATGAAATTCAAAACCTAATAAATGATGCATTTGGCACTGAAAGACACCACTATCAGCATCAAAACATATCAGAACAACCAGAATAGGGTGCTACAAATTTCAATGTGACAAGTGATGTTTTTGAGACTGTAACACAGGAAGATCAAGATTTTTACATATCATTGGATCCTCCTCTTGATTCTGTGGAGCCAAATGTAAGAGAAAACATCACTAAGGAAAATTTGTTTCATGATTTAGTTGACGATGTAAATCAACAGTTGTGTTGTGGGTGTTTGAAATATTAAAAACATTCATTTCTGCTGAATTTGTATCACATCAAATGTCTATGTGGAATTACAAATAAGGCAATTTCCATGATATTAGAATTGATTCGTGATGTATTTCCTGAAGTAAAAATCCCAGAATCTTTTTATGACATGAAAAAAGTTGTTAACAAGCTTAGTCTAAATTATACAAAAATACATACGTGTCCCAATGACTGTATGCTTTATTGGGGAGAGGATTCAAGTAGACAGAATTGTAAGAAATGTTCTTCTTCTATATGGCAGGCAAAGGGTGATGTTGGAAGTTTGAATAAACATAATTTCATGGAGAAGATGAAAAGGAGCACACCTGCAAAGGTTTTTTATTACTTTCCTTTGAAGCCTAGATTGCAAAGATTATTCATGTCATCGAAAACCGCCGAACACATGAAGTGGCATTCTGTAGATAATAACAATGATGGGTTAATGAGACATCCACAAGATTCTCAATCATGGAAGACATTTGATTCATTACATCTCGATTTCTCAGCTGATCCTAGGAATTTTAGATTGGGATTGGCTGCTGATGGATTCAACCCATTTGGGACCTTGAGTACCAATTATAGCATTTGGCCAGTTGTTTTGATCCCTTATAATTTTCCTCCGTGGATGTGTATGAAACAACTATATTTTATCCTTTAGATGATTATTCCTAGAAAAAATTTCCTGGAAATGATATTGATGTATACTTGGAGCCTTTGATTGACGAATTACAGGAGTTATGGAGCAACAGTATTGAGACCTTTGATGCTTATTCTAAAATAATGTTCAAAATGCATGCTGCTTTAATGTGGACCATTAGTGACTTCCCTGGGCTTGGGAATTTATCTGGTTGAAACACTTAAACAGGTTTGGCTTGTCCTGTTTGTAACTTTGATTTTGATCCCAAATGGCTACCTCACAGTAGAAAATGGTGCTTCTTGTGTCATCGAAGATTTCTCGATGCATCTCATAGATTTCGGCTGAACAAATCAAAATTTAATGGTTCCCTTGATCATAGACCACCTCCAAAGTTGTTAAATGGTTTTGAAATATTGAAACAGCTTGAAAATATTGAAACAGAATTTGGTAAGGTTCATCATTTGAATGATAGCGGAAAATGGGTCCGAAGTTCATCGTCAAGCAAAACCGGAACACAACAATAGAAGAAAAAAAGTATATTCTTAAAACTTCTGTATTGGGAATTTAATTTGTTGTAGCATAATCTTGATTTGATGCATATTGAGAAGAATGTCTGTGACAATTTGATTTTCACACTGCTTAATGAGCATGGAAAGTCAAATGATCATCTCAATTCTCACAAAGACTTACAAGTAATGAACATAAAACGCGATCTCTGGCCAGATGAGAATGAAAAGTATCCTCCGGCAATTTTTGCAATGAAAAATAGGGATAAAGATACATTCCTTAGATTGTTAAAGAATGTCAAGGTATCTGATGGGTATTCACATATCATCTCAAGGTGTGTTGTGTTGATGAATCGTATGTTACATGGATTGAAAAGTCACGATTCACATATTTTGTTACAACAGTTACTACCATTGGCATTGCGTACATTATTACCTAAAAAATTACTGCTGTTGTACTGTAGTTCTACACAATTTACAGACAACTATGTGAGAAAATTCTACATCCATTTAATCTTGACAACCTCCAAAAGAGGTTTGTATTGACCCTTTGCGCAATGGAGATGATCTTTCCTCAGCCCTTTTTTTACTGTAATGATGCATTTAACTGTGCATTTAGTTGAGGAAGCTAAATTAGGAGGCCCTGTTCATTATCGATGGATGTATCCAATTGAGAGGTACTTTATTTATATGTTTTCCAGTTAAGTAAAAAAAAATTGGTACTTAATTAAATGCATAATTATGTTTATTTTATTTCAAAGATATCTTAGACATTTGAATTCATATGTGAGAAATAATGCTCAACCAGAAGGCTCAATTGTTGAAGGCTATTTGGCTGAGGAGTGTCTTACATTTTTTTTATCGATACTTGGATGATATTGAGACACGATTTAATCTAGTTGGACGTGTTGTTGACACTTCGAATCAATCTCAAATACATCAGAAATCGAAAATATTTCCTGCTATTTGCCGATCAGTTGGGAGGACCTCAAATGTGACACTGACTGAATTGGAATTATTACAGGCACATAGATATGTGCTGCTGAATAGTGACATTGCAGATCCATTTATTGAAGAGTTGAGGATACAAACAAAGAGATGAATGAGAGGCCGAACATGAAATGAGAAATATATAACGAAATCTATTAATAAAGAGTTTGTAGAATGGTTTTCATGATGTGTAAGTTCATAAATATTGCAATAAATATGAATATTAGTTTGACACATACATTTTGTGAACCTAATAAAGTATATTTCTTTTTTCAGATCATGAATAATGATACTCGAGTAGAGGTGTCAGAAGATTTGATGTTTCTTGCTAGAGGTCCTCTAAGAGAAGTTAGAAAGTTTGACACTTATAATGTTAATGGATTTAAATTTCATACAGTCGATCGACATGTGGGTTTGAAAACACATAATAGTGGTATATTTACATTTGCTGAAGTGGAATACTATGGAAAGCTATATGATATTGTTTAATTAAACTACCACAGACATTTTTTGGTTGTTTTATTCAAATGAAAATGGGTCGATATTATCAGAGGTGTTAAAAGAGATTCCTTGCAATTTACTTCTGTGAACTTCTATCTCTTAATGGATGTTAGTGATCGTGAACTGCATGATCCATATATCTTAGCATCGAAAGAAAAAATGGTATATTATGTGAATGATGTTTCCGATGAAGGGTGGAGTGTAGTTTCTCATGTAATACAATGAGATTTGTATAATATGGGTGATGAAGTGGAAAATATGACCTCTGAAATTGAATTTAATCTGCAACATGAAGAAGAATTAGTTGTCGATCATGATATTGAAAATATTAGTCTAGCAGGGATTAATGAAGTTGATGAAGCAATGGAGAAGAAAACTGACATGATTGAAGGGGAAAATGATTGTATGTACAATTATTTATTTATTCAACAATGACTTGTTTCATTTCTGCAGTCATTCATTATCATTATTATATATTTTTTGTTTGTTAGTACTAGGCATCTATTATCATTTTAATTTTTTTTTCTGCAAAATTTTTCTGAAATATATATTCTGAACTTAATTTAATTTGATTAAATGATAGGAATGCCAAGGAAGAGGCGGTATATTGTTTCATCTAGTTCCACGACAGATGGCGATCCATCTGTCTCCCTCCCCACGACATCTGAGACGCCAGGTGCTGACACCCATGCACCATCTCCCCCTGCACCATCTCTCACACCATCCATGGATGTCCCAATAGAGGGTGGGTCGTTGAATCCCCTTTCAGGAGGCTCAGTAGTGGGGTAGCGATGTTCCCCTTCCAGTTCATCCTAGACACACTGGAGTGTCACTATCATAGGTACAAATTTTAATTAAATAAATTTATTTCATCTTGTTTATACTAATTGTTTTCTCATTGAAGATGAAAAAAATTCAACCATGGAGAAAAATATAAAAAGTGAAGATGTTTGGAATCTGAATGGTGAGAAGATTTTTGTGCCATTTGATTCTTATGGGGTCCCTACAGATTATTCTGTAGTGTTACTTGGCCAGATTCTAGGCCATCTGGAAATGAATCTCATTTCCCTTCCCATTTCATATGACGATTGGAGACATATGCCTTCAAGCTGGAAAAATGAAGTGTTTGATTCTCAAATAAAGGTAAATTTATTACATTATGGTTTAATTTAATGTCATGTTACTAATATGTTCGAAATGAATTTCTGTATACAGATGTTCGTCCACTTTACCATTGCTGATGTGATAGCATGGAAGTGGACGTTGAAAAATCTAGGTATGAAGTGGAAAGATTTAAAATGGAGATTATGGTGTGATGTCAACGATACTTCATTGAACATGTAGCAAATGTATGAGAAGCTACCCAGTGGGGTACTGAAAGAGCAGTGGAAAGTGTTTGTTGACAGACATCGTGATCAGAAGTGTATGGTATTGAAATATATATAATTATATTATCCTCATTTTACATTTATAAATTTATATGAAAAGGACATGACATTGAATACATCAGTATTAAATTTCCTTTTATTTATTTCAGGATCTCTCAAGACAAAATGCATCAAACCGGGCTAAGCAAGTCATCCCGCACACTGTGGGATCAAAAAGTATTTCTAGAAGCCGAACGACATTGGTAATCTTTTAATTAGTTTAAATATTTATAAGACAATATTATCTGTTTAATATATTGAATTTTTGATTTATCATTTCTTAATGCAGTCACAGATTTTAGGGCATGAAGCATCCAGGACTGAACTGTGGTTGGATGTTCACAAGAAATCAGATGGATGTTTTGTTAACGAGCCTGCTAAAGAAGTTGGGGTATGAAGTCAATTTTTCATCATAATAACTTATTATCAGTTTTTACTATGTTAATATATATTGATATTTGAGTTATAGGTAAAAATTAAAGAGATTTGGGATTCCAAGCCTACACAGTCCTACTCAGTCTCCCAGGATGACCCGGTTGCTAAGGTCCTTGGGAAGGAGCATGCTGGGAGAGTGCGCTGGATGGGTTTGGGACCCGTACCATCTGAGATTTTTAGTAGTACATCGCGGATAGTAGCTGCATTTACTCCTGACTTTAGTCCGACCATACCCGAAGATGATAAAAAAGTGATTGTTTCTTTATGAAGCACAGTTCACCAGCAGGGGGAGCAGATATCTGCATTGCAGAAAGAGTTGATTGATGTATGGTAGTAGATGAGCAGATATGCCCCTGGTGGTAGTGCATCGACTGGTGGTATGCAGGTAAATCACAAAAAATCAAAATCATTTAGTTTTCTAACTTTAATGGGTTTAATGTTTTAATATAAATATGAAATCGTATTTAGTTTTCAATATAATGTTCTTACAAGTGACAACACAAAGTGGAGATGAAGGTGGAGAGGGTGATGATGCATCATCGGACCCTGAGTAGTTGTATTGTTGATTTGTAATATAAAAACAGTTGGTTTGTATATGTAACATTTGTGGCACATAGTTTCCACCACACATTTTCATGTCCTAAAATTTCCTTGATTTCTCATTATCCATTTCTGCATTTTATTGATTTCTGATGTTTTTTTATGTCTTGATTTCTCGAGTGTGGTATACATCATTTAGGAATTAATTGTTTGACTAGCCTACTAAGAACTTTTCCAAGGGTCCTATATTATTATTTTTATGTGTTTGGTTATGACTACTTTATTTCTCATGGTTATGAGCAATCAGAACATGGGGGAACACTCTTTAAAGAAGAACAAACTAAATAAATACAGTAAAATATTTAAGAGTAAATTAGAAGAAAAAAGTTATTCACTTGTAATTTATGGATTTCCAAAATATTACTATGCATTGAATCTTATTTATTGACAATTGTTGATATGGATTACATCTTGTTTTTATTATTTAAGAAAATCTCGACCATTATAATAAGATAATTTTTTAAAGATGGTAGTAAAATTAATGACTACTGGTGAATGAATGGGGAGTATTTCAATGTGGGACTCGGAAATACACAATAATAAATCTTGGTTTAACTATTTTTCATTTTAATTACATACAGTGTGGGCAGGTCTAATATACAATCATGTTTGCCATGCCAGATCAATATTTTCTTGCACAGTACTGTGGTTTTCTCTCATGAGTTGTTTTTCAAATATGTTTTCTGTGTATATCTATTGTTTCCTAGCTGCATGAAGCTGGTGGGCATTTGGAAGAACTAAGAGAGATTGTCATTCAGCATTGTAGGTTCTCTTGCTTCTCTCTTTGACATGAGTTGTTTTTGTGATGATTTTGTTTTGGTTTTTTTATAGTAAAAATTAAATATGAATGTTATTGTCTTATTATATCTTTCAATTCCTTTAATCAATGGTTAAAAACCAATTAGATTTAAAGGGAATACCTTTTGCAAAATCCTCTTTTCAGGGACTACAAGAGGATTGTTGCTCTCTTTTTATGCTTATATACTATGTATCTCTATATTTATGGAAATGATTTTAGTTCATGAATGATTAGAGATTTTAATGTGTTTGGTGTCATGAATAAATTTGGATTTTAATTTTAACAAATGAAAATATTGTTCAACATATTATCATTTTTTGTTTTCTCTCATATACTGATCAGACCTTTCCACTTTCATTGAACCAATATATGATGATGTATACAAGGGAGGGACAGGATCAGATACTGTTCAATATAGTTTCAGGTATGATATGTGTATTCTATATATTCTCACATATACATATCAATATAGTTTTTCTACTTCCATTTCTTATTTTATAATTCAACTGGGACTTATACATATCACTATATTTATGATACTTCTATTTCTTATTTTATAATTCAATTGGGACTTAGAGGTACACGTAGACCCCTTATAATGTCTTTAACTACTAGAGAATCATATTGGGGGTGATCAACTTCTCAAATGCATTCTCTTACAGTGTGATTTTTCTATAGGGAATTAGAGGTTCTATATGTGTTTCTATAGGGAATTATAGGTTCTATATAAGTTTTCATATTTTGATTATAGTGGTAGAAGTGAATGTTTTTCATAAAGTTATATGTTTTATAATAGTCAATTATTTGAGTGAATGTGATATGGGATTCATCATATCAGATTTTACCACTCAATATTATAGTTGGGTTAGGTTTTATAGAAAATAAAAATCCTCCTATCATATGGTGTTATGTTATACGAAGGAAAAATATTAAGAAATTGATTATGGGTTAGGGAAGATTTCAACCAAAAGGTTTATTATTAGTTGGGAGAAATGCATTACAGGGGATGTGATTTTTAATTAATTATTATTGGATTCTAACCAATATAATCAATATGGATTGTGTGAGAATATAATTAAAATATTTATTATAGTTTGGGGAGATCCCAACTGAGATATTCATTATTGATTAGGTGGTATTCCATGTGATGAATTTATTTTTTTAGAAGTTATTTAAACTATGTTATTGTTCCCTTTGAATACAGTTGGTGAATAAAGTTGGAATTTAATGTTGTTCAAGAAGATATATGTTTTAGAAGTTTTATAGAAAAGTATCTAATGATTTTATAGAAGTAAATTGAATATACACAAATTGTTGAATAATAGTATGTCTTTCTTGATGTGGTTTTTTGAAAGCGGATAATACAGTTGTATGCTCCATTATATAAGATATTTTTTGAATGATGTTTATGAGGATATTATGAAGAGGAAAATGGATGTTACAATTTCTAAGGCATGTCATATTTTTAAAACATGGTTATATTCCTAATAAATTGGCTAATGAAATATTCTTAAGATATTGATACAGAGACTAGTGTGTTTCCAGGTGTGTGCTACGTGGTAGTGGTCTGGATGGGAGTGGTTGGGGCATCCATGTGTTGTAAAAAGTGGGAAATCTATATAATAATTGTTTGGATGTTATTACCCTTATTTGTGTTCACTGCTTGGAATATATGGAATTATTTTAGGGTTTAGTGGTAAGTTAGGGTATTTAGTATTTTAGGGATTTCTGTCTTCACTGCTTGGATGCTATTATCCTTATTTGTGTCACTGATTTTGGAATATCATTGTTTTCTTGGCTTTGTTTTCATGTATTATAATTGTTCTCTCTGTTATATCTGGTTTGATTTGGTTTTCAGGGCAGTGGGGCAGCATAATCATGTTTTTTTCTGGGCAGCTTTTAGCGGCGGTTTTAACCACCGCGAAGTGTAAGTTGGCGACGGGTTGGCGGTGGTTTAAACCACCGCTAAACATTAAAAACCACCTCTAAACATAAAGTTTATTTTACGTTTAGCGGCGGTTATAACTGCCGTGGAATAGTCAAACTGTGGCTGTCTCATCCCGCGGCAGTTTTCCTGGCTTTAGCGGCGGTTTTACGGCCGCTGGATTTGAGTTTATTCGCGGCGGTTATAACCGCCGCTAAAACTGCCGCAAAATCAGACAGCTATGACGCTTTCCTTAAACCACCGCTAAATGAAAATAACTGCCATGAAATGATTGACGATTCCGTATTAGGGGGCGGTTTCCAGAAACCGCCGCCACACAATTTAGCGGCGGTTTTAACCGCCGCTAAACGACGATTCTGTTGTAGTGATTTTATATGTAATTTATCCCCTTTACCTAAATTACATGATTCTTTTGCCACAAATTTTAAAAATCTTTTTTATGTTTGATTAATAGAGACGGACGGGTGCCTTTTTATAGGAGATGGGAGGAGCACCCTTAGAAAGTATTAAAATATTAAATTAATATAAATTATTTTTTTAATCCAAGTGGCTCAAACTTGAGATATAGTGCATATAAGATGATTATGGATCAAAATAATCTCATACAATAGTTTTTATACATGTATTGAGTTTATTTTAAATCTTATATTTTCAGTTTATTCTTAATTATTCTCTTTTAATTTTTAAAGTGGTAAAAATATTTTAATTGTTAAGAAGCTAAAATGTTTACTCGTATGGGGTCAATTTTCCATAAATGGACACTTAATTAACTCTTAGAACATATCATAATAACCTTTTGGTTTTAAAATATTTTTAGGATTTTTAAATAATTTAATAAATTATTATTTTTATTAAACATCAATTATGTAAATTTTTATTCTATTCACTTTATTGAATTTAAATAAAATCTAAACATAGAGATAACTTTAAACCAAACCATTAAATAGTCTAATAACATGTCATATACATTTAAAAAATTCATGGATAACATAAATTATGTCAAATAATATTTATTTTAATATTTATAATTTCATTTATTTCAATCCTTTATTAATGAAAGAATCATTGCATCATCATTGTGTCATTATTAAATTTATTTATTTAATATCTAAAAATTATAAATAAAATACCATGATGTAGAAAATATTTGGATCTTTATAATGACTATTTATAGTCGAATATATCACTTATATAACCTCACCTTAAAATTGTTTTATTAAAAAGATACATGTTTATGTTATATTTCCCTTTACTTTAAATTAATTATTATAACATGTCATTTTCACACTCAAGTGGCTCCCAAATGACAAAGGTTCATCCTAAGGATTATTTTGGTCTCCCATGACTCGTCCTATAAAATTAGGACGTGTTTTAGGGTATTTTTATACTATTATAATATTATTCGTACCCTTATTTACCTAATTTACCCTTTAACCGTGGTAAATAAAATTTATCACTGAAGTTACTATTCATAATATCGAAAAATAAAACGTACCTATTTAAAAAATTTGGACCTTATGATTCCAAATATGGAATCCATTTTTCCAAATTCAAAACATATAATTTTTATTAATTAATTTAAAATTAATTCACATTGTCAAAACCAGAAAGCGGGTTTTTAAGAAATAAAAACTATCAAAAGATTGATATGTGTTCATGTCCAATTTAAATGTGAAATTACATACAATGACCAAAATTGAATTAAATTATAAAAACATAATACAATTACACTTTAAAACCAATAAAAAATATAATCTAACTATATAAATAATTCAGAGGAAAATGTAGTTTTGACATAAAATGCGATATTTTCACTATTAATTAAAAAATGAACTTTATTAAAAAAATTACCAAAAATTTATCCAAAGTGAATTTTGATGTCCTAATTATATATAAGAAGTTTAGTTTTTCAAATAGAACATATAAAAGTGAAAAAAATATTTTTTAAAAGGGTTCTCCATCAAAAGGCGGTAAAAAGAACTTTTAAAAATATAAGAGTATTTTATGCTTAAAATTGGATTCATTCTCATTTTAAGCCTATAAAATTAATTGGATAAATATATAAAAAATTATAATATAGTAAATTCTGTTCATTCTCACCAATACAACAATTAGGGGTTAATTATCATTTAAAATAATAATATTATTATTGTATTGTTTTTCAGTATAACTCAGTGTTGTGTGAAACATAAGATTTCGGAGAAACGCGTTATTGTGTGTCGAGTATGCTATCATATATAGTGTCCCCTTTAAACTAAAATTAATATTAAATTCAAAAATATTAATAGATATGGAAATTTATTATTCTATAAATACCTAGGATGTTACATCATTCCCCCCTTTTGGAAATTGCAACCTCGCAATTTTAAAATTGGGCTCGAAAACTTCATTGAAAATCCTACATTGAAAAAAGAGTCAATAAAACTATCACTTTAAAAGAAATAAATATAAGTACAAAGGTCACCTGAGAAAGCACATACTATGATTCCATGTAGAAAAACTTGAATATGGAAGAGAAATTAACCATCTTGTTCTAATGGATAGTGATAGAAAACATGATTAGGAGAAAGTTAACAAACATAAAACCATAAACTTGTGGTGGGTTAAACAGTCTTCGATTTCCTAGTAAGAAAATTAAGGGAAAAAGTTTTAATTTTAAGGCCATTTTCATAAAGTTGGGGAATTAAATTACGAGGTTGACTAAAAATATAAGGAAACATACTTACGTGTCAAGTAGAGTTTCATACTTTAATAAATATCTACCACAAACTCATTTTTCTCCAAATAATGAGTATTCAAGATGACTTGGTTACAGCTAAAGCACTAGAATCAACGTCTAGATAATCATATAATCAAAAAAAAATATTAATTATCTGTTCATCCTATCTTGAAACATTAACTAAAACCAAAATGGTTAGCACAAGATCAGATAATCCCCCCAAAAGAATAATCCTTCATAAGGAGGAGGAAAACTTTTAATCTTCAAAATTCAATAGTAATACCCAAGTTTTATATATACCATTCAAAAAAATGTCCTTAAAATTATTCAAAGTAATCCAAAATAAGATTGAAACCCATAATTTAGAAGGATTTGATCACCTAATCTTCCACGATAAATCTTAACATTTATATCTAAATAATATCGACTACTCTTAAATTATCATACTTAAAAGTAATTAACCTAATAACATATTCTCCATTATAGGTTAATCATTTACGTAAATAACCCAAATCACTATATATCCACAATAAAAATATAGATTCTTCCAAAATAAAATTCAACCATTACTCCTCAAATGAAATCCCATAGTATTCAATTTTCCTTTGGCATATAGTGTTCCCAAAAAAGAAAACGTTTTCCAAAATAACATTTATCACTTAATAACCAAATAATTTTCTTATAATAAGGATATACATTTTATAAAACATAAGTTCCGAAAATCAAATTATTCCTGATCCATAAAATCATTTAAAAAAAATAATAAGTCATACTAACTAGGGATATCATGTAGGCCAATGGTAGGCGATAAAGCATTGTCGCACTTCGGTTGTGGGTTCAATTCCCACAGCCTTGTCTAATGCAATGGGTTTTCACCCTTCTTTCGGGTTGTCCTTTTTCTAAAACTATATAATTCTTAAAAAATTCCCAAAATGAGATAAAATCTTAAAAAATAACTATAACATAATTTAACCTAAAGTTTATCTCATGCCTTTCATTTTTCATCCCAAAATCTAATAAACCATAATTACCTCAAAATCAAGGATCATAACAACCCTAATGATTCTTTATAATTATATCCACACAAAAAGTGACTCTTCCTCAAATAACATTTTCACATAAAAAACTTCAAGGTTACACAAACTAGATAAAAGTCTTCCAAAGTAATCTCATCAAAAAAAGTGAATTAATACTTTTAAACATTTCATCACCCATAGATCTAACATAACTCTAAAATTTATAATATTTAGACATATTAATCATCCATAGTTCTTCTTGATCCCTTAACCATGTTTTTTTAACGTATTCTATAATACTTCTCTCGAACAAACAAAATCATGAATCATGTCCTAAGATTCAATTATTTCAAAACATGAGACAAGAAATAATCCATACCTTTCATATGTCATTTTCAGTTTCCTCGTCTTCAATTAGAATAGCATTAGGTATTTCTAGACATATATTTTTAAGGTCCTGCTGATCCTATTCTCAAACATTCCTCATCAGACATCTATTTTCATAATGAACATACTCCCAACATTTAAAACACTCAATTGATAACTCAGAAAGAACTTCTTTCCCTTTCCTGGAGTCAATGGAACGCTTCCTTTTTCAATGGCATGTTATAACTTTATGACCTTCATTACCACATCTATAACATCTTCTCATCCCTTTGAAACATTTTCCTGGGTGCTTCTTTCTATATCCATGTCACATAGGTGGTTGAATATACTCTCCTTTATGATTACTCCTGATCTTCCATAGGGATTTGTTTCTCGCATATATGATGCCTTAAAAAAATCACAAAGGTTAAAGTGGTCAATCATGACTCCATGTAGTTGGTTACTAATTACCATAAAAATTCTCATTGCATATCCTATTTTATTTGGTTGCTTATTCATAAAACCACCATAGTTTTATTCACATCCATTGTTACTTTGGCACCTACTAGATCCAGCCATTTACTAAAACCAAAAAGGTTAGTGTGAGTATATCAGTAAAATCAACATATACTATCTTATGAGGAGGGTAAACACTAAGATATACTTATTCATGTTATCATAAACCCATTTAATTTATCTAAAATAACGATGACTCTTTGTAATTTGTTAATCATTGTGGTTATATAAATCATGTCACTTATGCTTAAATAACACCCTAACCTCTAAAGTTATCTAAATTGACCTATGATACCAAACGTAAGTACCTAGCCTTAAACATTTCATAATATTTATTTTTGATCAATAATTTACTTTCATTCACATTGAGGATCTTTTTAGGTTTATAGTTTTAGAGAATTAGGCTATAACTATTACATTACATCTCAAATATTACACAGTAAACACTTCTACTCTATCTAACTTTTTTCAAAACAATAAAACTCCTTAAAAAACAAGAATTATTTTCTTGATAAAAATCTTCTTGAATTCTTCTTTTCTCTTATCCTTACTTATACCATGTGAAAAAATTTCATAAACTTGGGATGAGCATAAAAACTCAGTGATGGATATAAAATAAGGAATGAAAACATTTGTTCATTAATACATACAAATCAATAAAATCATACTTTTTACTCACAAAATATAAATTCTTTAACATACCTTATGAAATCATAATATTTATGAATAACTCATAGAAATCATAATGGTAACTTGGGGAATCCTTAACATACTTACATTGTAGCTTTCATAAGAACATAGTAAGTAACATTCATGGCTAAGTTTGGAATACCCATCACAGTATATTCCCTAAATCTATTTGGAGAAACCTTAATTTTTACCTACATCACATTACCCAATTCATTGGAGAGATATCACGGGCTTACCTACCCTCAGTTTATCACGGTACCAACCATATACATAATAAATTCCCAAGAAACATAAAATAATTATAACACATGAACAAGAATAAAGGAAAAATAACATTTCCACATTACAATCATAAGACATAATTTCAAGATATTGATATAATAAATCCATTATAAATACCATTTTCAATACCAAAATACCTAAAAAGGAATATGGTATTTACATTTATTTTTAAAAACATTTTTGCTCGTAGAGGAATCCAAATATCAAATAATGCTCATAGCGGCGTAACGATCACTGTCACCGCGTACATTAAAAAGAAACATTCCTTTTGTCATTTAGTAAAATTCTTCATAAAAAAATGTTCCTTTTGAAAATAATTGAAAGAAATTAAAATTAAATGGGTTTGAATATACACCATATAAAATAAGGTCGTGTATAAACCAAAATATGCCTCAATGAAAGGATATTGAGATGAAGTCCTTTATAAAGACCATGTCATTCGATTAAGGATAAATAAATGAAATAAATATGTGTGACAAATGTAAATACACCCAATATAAGTGGATATTTAGTGTAAAACAATAAGAGGTCATTCACACATATTCTTGGACAAACAAAACCAATGACATGGATATTTAACTCAATGAATGAAGATTGAGTTAAGATTTCCCTTACAGAGATCATTTTTTAATAAAATATATCTATTATGTGTATTCAATATAAATTCACATAAATAAATTATAAATACAAGATAATATATCAAAATTAATTTCTCACATAATCATAACATGACATGGTTAATAAGTAGAAGATCGACCCAAATAATGGAAATTGGGTTATGAAGTTCTCTTACCTTGAGTCTGACTTGTCTTGATCGTTCTTTATCTTCCTGAATAATAAACTTAGGTTAATTTCTACTTTATTAAGAATATTTTTTATTTATATTATTACAATTACATCATTTATTACCATGTTATAATAATTATTTAATTATTTTGGTTCATGTCAGACGTTTTGTCGATAATCAGTTCTTGAGTTGAAAAGGAACATGGTATGATGTCACTAGTCCGTGTGGTTATAATCCCATCATATCGAAAATAATATTCAGGACATATTAATTAATTTTACACATAACTCATATTTTTTAATTTAAACCATTAAATATGGTTAAAAAAATAAACAACATTATAATCATGGAGATCGTAGGTCGTACGTACGAATGAGTAACGTTTCCATTTTTCTTTGATCATTATGGAAATAATGTAATTATCGTTTTATCTTTCCAAAATGAGCATGATGTTATTAAAATCATAATAATCATTTACATATACTTATATATATCAAACAAGTGATATAATGAATAAAAATGAGTCACACTGCTTCGTGGAGGTGATAGTTCACACGTATGCACGAACGGCGTTTTCATTTTTATGCACATGGAAGTAAGAATGTAATTTATATATAAATTTTTTATAATGATTAATATGTCATGAATATCACATATGAAGATTAATTCTTTAACACCCTACGAATTTACAAATAGATTTAATATGGAATGCATAAAACACTGAGTCTCTACAAAACAACACTTTATTACAACCTAACCAATAAACATAATTTTTTCACCTCGGTGATTTAAATTTCAAAAAACTGACATACACAGTTTCTTTTAGTAAGATATTTAGAGTCTGATAAGACAAACTTAATTTTTGACAAATAGTAACATACCCTTATTAATAGTAACATACCCTTATGAATAATACCATTACTCTTATGAATAGTAATTAATAGTAAATTGTCCAAAAAAATAGAAACTTCACCCATGGATTTATAAATACAAGTTAGACATATTATAAGTGAGAAAATGATCATAGTATAAGTATTGGTATTTTTGTATGTCATAAATATTTTAATTATAATTTTATGATTAATTTAATAATTTAAAATGGAAATGTATTTTCATAAAATTTAATCATAAAATGTTACTTTATGTTCTTATAGTTATAAGATAATTTTATGGGACCTTGATTAATTTCTCAATGTGTTATAAATTGAGTTTTAGTGTTAAAGTTGTTTTTTTGGAATAAATTAAGATTTTATTTATAAATTAAAATAAAAATATTTAGAAAATTAGTTTCCAAAAATTTATTTCATTTTTGAATTCTATACTTTGAGAAATGGTTGGGTTGAATTTTTTGGATTTTTCTAAAATACTTGAATTTTTTGTGAATAGTAAAAATATAGTTTTGAGTTCTCGGTATGTTTAATGAAATCATAATGATGTAATAATTAATATAAAATTCTGTTCAAATTTTTTATAGTAAAATATGGCTTGAGTTGACCCAAGTGGCTAATACCATGGTCAAGCCCATGGTTTTTCAGAAACCACTAATGAGGTGTCCCTTGAAATTAATAAAAAAAACTCTCTCTCGTTTATTATAAATAATAACTCATTCCTTAATTTTCATTCATTAAAAACTCATCATACTCAAATATCTGGTATTTTTATCTTTCTAGGATTCCTCCCAAGGTTACCTCAAGCCCCCAAGGTTCCAACATTTATGTTTTAGGAGTTACTCTACAAGGTAAGGGAATATACCACCCTTCTCTTTTGCAAGATTTAATTTTATGTTATTCTTTTTAATTTCAATTGGATTATGTTGGGATATGTAATTCCATATCCCCATCACTATAAATATTATTTAATAATTATTATATACCCTTTTTTCTTTCATCAAAATATTTGATGAAATTTTAAGTGATCGTTAGGCTGTTGAATTTTCATAAGGGATCTCTCAACTTTTCTTTTATTTTCAAGTTCCTTTCTTTTCTTTTTCTTTCCTCACTTCCTTTGTGATGAATATATTACCTTACATGTACAGTATTTTTTTCATGATAAATGAATAATTCTTCATCATCTCTTCTTTCTCATTATTTTATACTAAAAATGAAAATATCATCTGAGATATTAATTTACCACATACAATGATGATGGATTTTCAATTTCTATTACCGTATTCAATTACGGTCATGAAATCATTCTTATGGTTGAACCAGACTAGAATATATGTATTATGTATCATCTATGGTTCTGGAATCTTTTTGTACACATGTTTTTGATTTATAAAGCAAAATGACTTTGTTGTGTTCAAAAACCTCCAATTTACCCAAATGGTTATCATTAAATAATTTATATAATGATTCATCTTAACTCCAAGTAAACAAATGAAATTTACAACCATGTAACCTTATTTATGTTCACTAATAACATATAACTTTAATTCTAGACAACCATCCTCATTTTACATGATTCTCCGTTCATGTATATAAGTATACCGATCATGAAACAAACATACCCGAACAATGAAATTGAACCTCTCAACCCATAAAAAAGGTCATGAATGGACTTAATAAGGTTATAATAAATCAATTACATGTATATGTGGTTCTGGAAATATAATTAATGAATTTAATTTTGTTATCCATGACACTAAGACCAAGTGAAGAACACCATCGAACTTAAGGTAAGGGTTTCATCATCTCACTTCTATTTTTGTGAGATATTCTATATTCACTACTATTACTTGTTTATGGTGTATGTATACTTCCCATTAATGTTTCATATCATGAATATATTTATTTTGATGATATTAAATGTATCAGTTAATGATTATTAATTTTGGGTCATGTGATTCCATTGATTACAACGGTGTAAGTACTTTCTACCTGAACCTCCATTTTCATTCGGGTTGCTCTTATTTTCTACTCACCTCAATGATATTATTATTTATTTTTATGTACTCATCATAAATTATGTCTTAATATTCTATATATTTTTACTAACCAGAATTCTACTTTCATTTATGGGGATTTATAGGTTTTAAACGGATCTTTCAAAAATTCTTCCTGAAAAACAAGTTCTATTGAAGGAACTTCTCAGATTCTTACCTATTTTTATGCTCAATCTATAATATATTTTAAGCCATATTTATCTTTCTGAGATCACACATTTTAAAGTGAAAAATCTATTTTGGTTCATTTTTGGTTTTATGAAAGAAATCATGCCTTTGCGCTTTAAAATCTCTTTAAAGAATTCCTTAAACTGCACTAAAATGTTTTAATTCTAAAGCTTCTTTAAAAACACTTTTTACATGATTTCACTTCAGTGGGACATAATTTGTGCCTAAAATGTAATATCAATGTCCTTACCTTTTATTTTCTGGGATATACATGTTTAAAATCTGATTTCATGTCAAATATAAATGGTGTTTCAAAAGAACTCTTCTTTCAAAAGTAAAAATTATTTTTCTCATCTCACTTTAAATTTTATGAGATATATGTCTTGTTCACCACTTACTTATTACTTTTCGTGTATGTACTTCCCTTTTTTATATCATATAAAGAGTCTCCATATTCTCATTATTTTATAAGGGACTATGATTGAATGTTTCAAGGTGGTATGGTACATTTTAGAATTTTTAAGGATTATTTAATCACGAATTTTTCAATGGTCTCATTTAAAAGTATCTTTATTTATGTCAACATACTTTGATGAATCTTTTATTTCATAGAGATTTATTACCTATGATATCATCTAAAAAATATGTTGTTTAAGGGTTTCTGATTAGTTTGAATGTGTATTTTCTATCTTGATATCATTCACCATATTACAATTAATGGTTAGTGTTTACATTTAATGATTGGGGAAAGTTATTTAAATTTCATATGTTAGATTCAATATGAATATATATGTTGTTTATGTTTATAACCATTCATAAGAGGAATGAATTAGACTTATTATGTGATATTTGGGGCCCTCTATAATCCCTCGATGCATCAGTGGGTCTCATGAGACAAACTAGGCCATGGCACAAGACCTTGACTAAATGGTTATTTATGGTCTTGGCACGAGGCCTTGACGGTATGGTTATGATGTCCGGTATATGAATTTACCTCATTATGAAAATAGTATTGATAGTTCATGTGGTTATTTGACTAATAGAATACTCATGATTATGTTTTATTATGACATTATTTATTCAGTTCTTATTCCTCTCATAATCTGTTCAAGTTTATTTTTAAGGCGTGGGTTTTAGTTATTCATCATTCCTAATGTTTATATTTATGTTATATTCCACTGTATTGCATACCGTTACTAAGCATTTGAGCTCACCTTTTTCTTATGTTTCATTTTTTCAGGACATGAAGAAGTTTATTATGAATGACCTGTAGGGATAAACATAGAGTTGTTGATGTTCCCAATAAAACTTATATGTTGTATTTATTTTCAAGTTGTAATGTTGAACCTATGTATGTATCTGGTATTCCAAAACTACTAAACTACTTGGTCCTTCGAGATTTGATTGCTTATAATTATGTCAATGTATTAAAATAATGCACTGGCTCTGGGCTTTTGGGGTTAGGGTGTTACAAATTTCATCATTATAACTCATCTTAATAGACGGTAATGGAAAACAAACTAAATTGGTTTATGGAGATGATAATTCACATGTACGCAGGAACGAGTAATTCCTTTCCCATTTGATGGAAGTTGAGATGGATTTAGGGGATGATATTAACATAATAACATCACAGTATATTGAGGATACTGAAGTTATTATCTCATCATGGTTGGATTATATTTGAGGAAGTGGAAGAAGAAACAAAATAGAAACACTTAAAGAAAACGATACCTCTTCTTCGGTTGATCACTTTTGAAGAACACCTAAACACCTCTATGAAGGGGTTCTGCCTGAACTAATGATTCAAGAATGTGGGTAGGGATTATAGAAAGAGGCTTGGATAGAGCTTGGATAAACTAAAAGGATTTGGAAGTGTGTGTAATAGAGAGATATGGGTGTCTTTTTATAGGAGAGGGGAGGGGCACCCTTGGAAAGTATTAAAATATTAAATTAATATAAATTATTTTTTTAATCCAAGTGGCTCAAACATGAGATTTAGTGAAGATGAGACAAGGATAGATCTAAATACTCTCATCTAATAGTTTTTAGACATGTATTGAGTTTATTTTAAACCTTATCTTTTCGGTTTACCCTTAATTATTCTCTTCTAATTTTAAAAGTGGTAACAATAATTTAATTGTCAAGAAGTAATTAATTTTACTTATATGGGGTAAATTTCCTATAATTATACACTTAATGAACTATTAGACCCTATAATAATCACTTTGAGATTTTTAAATATTTTAGGATTTTTAAATAATTTAATTAATTATTATTTTTATAAAACATCAATTGTGTAATTTTTTAAACTATTCACTTTATTGAATTTAAATAAAATCTTAACAGAGAGATAACTTCAAACCAAAACATTTAATATTCTAATAACATGTCATATTCATCTATAAAATTCATGGATGTCATAAAATTATGTCAAATAATATTTATTTTAATATTTATAATATCATTTATTTAAATCCTTTATTAATGAAGAAATCACTACATCATATTGTCTCATTATTAAATTTATTTATTTAATATATAAAATTATAAATAAAATACCATGATGTAGGAAATATTTTTAGCTTTCTAATGACAATTTATAATTTAAAATATCACTTATATAAGCCCACCTTAAAATTGTTTTAGTAAAAAGATACATGTTTATGTTATATTTCCCATTAAATTAATTATTACAACATGTCATTTTCACACCCAAGTAGCTCCCAAATGCCAAAATTTCGGCCTCATGATTGTTTTTGTCACCCGTGACTCATCCAATAAGATTAGGAAATGTGTTATGGTAGTCTTATATTATTATAATATTATTTTTATCCTTATTTACCTAATTTACCCTTTAACTGTGGTAAATAAAAATAATTATTGAAGTTACTATTCGTAATAACCAAAAATAAAAGGCACCTATATACATAATTTGAACCTTATTATTCCAAATATGGAATATATTTTTCCAAATTCAAAACATAGAAGTTTCATAAATTAATTTAAAATTAATTCATGTTGTCAAAACTAGAAAACGAGTTTTTAAGAAATAAAAACTATCAATAGATTGACATGTGTTTATGTCCAATTTAAATGTGAAATTAACTTCAGTGAACAAAATTGTATTAAATGATAAAAACATAATACAATTACAATTTAAAACCATTAAAAAATATAAGCTAACTATATATATAAATTAGATGAAAATGTAGTTTTGACTTAAAATGCAGTATTTTTCACTATTCATTAAAAAAATGAACTTTATGAGAAAATTACCAAAAAAATATCCAAAGTAAATTTTCATGTCCTAATTATATATAAAAAGTTTATTTTTTAAAATAGAACATATAAAAGTGACAAAACTATTTTTAAAAAGGATTCACTATCAAAAGGCAGTAAAACAACCTTTTAAAAATATTGGAGTATTTTATACTTAAAATTGGATTCATTCTCATTTTAAGCCTTTAAACTTCATTGGATAAATGTATAAAAATTTAAAAAATATTTAAAATTGTAATATAAATAATTGTATTTATTATTTTCAATACAACGGCTAGGCGTTAACTATCATTTAAAATAACAATATTATTGTCGTATTATTTTTCAGTATAACTGAGTGTTGTGTGCAACGTAAGATTTCGGAGAAACTCCTTATTACATTTCGAGTACTCTATCATACATAGTGTCCCCTTTAAACTAAAATTAATATTAAATTCAAAAATATTAATAGATATGAAAATGTATTACTCTATAAATACCTTAGATGTTACACATTTGGTCAGCATGTACATTTGGGTTATTCCATCCAGTGAGATGTGTCACATACTTCTGGGCTATCCTTTGAGAGGGATGTATTTGAAATTGGTCTACATTTTATATTCGATGCATGCTTTTAGACTATCCATCGAGAGGGATATGCTTGACATTGGTCAGTATGTACTTGGGTTATCCCTACCGGCGGGAATGTATCGTACATGCTTTGGGGCTATTCCACAGAGGGAATGCGTTAGGCTGGTTTCTGATGTTTCCATCTAGCATTGTTCCGATGCATTTATGTTTCTCTCTGGTGCTAAAAAAGGTAGATTCAGTTCCTAAGGACCCAACAGGTATGTGGTACTTGTTTGATATACTATTGTTATATCAGTACTTTGTTTATATTCATGACATACACTTGTATATTTTATGCATAGTTGTTAAGGGTTGTTGGTGGTGTCATGATGAGTCTTTTACTCAAACCCTACTTGAGAATTTCTGGGCGCCTTTAAACATCATTACTAGAGACCAAGTGAAGGTAAAAGGCCTTCTGGTGGACAATAGTGCAGGTGGAGCAGGAGGGTACAGACGTTACTAGATGGACTTCAAGCGGGATGTTAGCTGTTACTTTTTTTACTAGCTCTACTAGTATCTAAGATCCTTGTTTTCTTTGGATATTGTATCATGTATGTCATATTTTAGTTTCTACATGTATTACTCTGATTATTTATTTTATTTAAATAATTATGTTATTATTTGTCATTCTTATGACATGATACTGAGAGTATAAACTTCTCATGGTTTCACTTGAGACTCTTGCTGCTAGTCGGCAAGCTCACTACTATAAAGCTAGGTTTATCTAGCATTATGGCTTTAACAACGTTAGCTAAAAGCGTTGTTCAAACGCCCTTTATTAGCACTAAATAAGCTTTGTTAAATTGGGTCTTTAAAAACTCTTTTTTGTAGCGTTGTCAAATGGGATCTTTAACAGCACTAGAAAAAAACGCTATTAAAGAGGGTCTTTTATCAGCACTTGTAAAAAAGCGCTGATAAAGCCCCCTCCCCCTTAATAGTGCTAGTACAAAAGTGATGATAAATGTGGTCTTTATCAGTGATTTTTTAGAAATGATGATAAAGGGTATATTTCAAAAAAATCATTAAAAATAATATATTTATATTTATATAAATATAATATATAATGTTTAAATATGTTTTAGATAAGGCTAAACAGTAATTTACACTTAATATATAAGATATTTAGTAAAACTGGATTATAAAATAATTAAAAAAATATTTTTAATTGATAATTTTTTTATTATTATTGAGTAATAGTCATTTAATAACAATTTGGTGAAAAAAAATCAAAAAAAAATTAAGAAAAACTCTAAAATAAGTTGAAAATGTAACTCAAACATAAAACGACTATAACTTTTGATTCGAGTGCCCGTTTGGGCTCTACCACATATCAAATCGAAGCATGTGACAAGATCTACGCCGTGTTGACCCAGGGGACCATGGTCTCTATTTTTTTGGCTAAAATAGGCCCATAAGTCCTCCAAAACTGAGTTTTTAGTTGGGGTACCCCAATTTTGTTAACATTCTATGGAATTTTAGTCTCGATTAAGGAGGTATTTTTGCATTTTTTCAGTGGGGATTTAATTTATTCCCAAGGATTACATTCATATTGATATTATGGTTTTGAAATTTTATCATTTTTCATTATGTAGTTTTATTTATAATTATATATATGCTTATTTTCATATATTTACTTATAATAAAATACTTGTATAAATACATATATAGAGATATTTATGTAGAAATTTATTTTAAAATATATAAAATAAATATTTATTATTAATTTTATTTAAATTAAAAAAATCCATTTTATTAACCTTATAAAAATGCAATAATATGTATATTATACGTATACAATTAATTTTTATATATAAACATGTGTGTGTTAATAATTAACAAATATACATGTGTATGTATATTCTAATATATTTAAATAAATAAATATTCTAAAATGTATTTAAAACAATATCTAAACTTTTTTCATTATACAAATATATTTATATTGTTTATATATACATATATGTGTGTATTAATAATCAATTATATGTTTATATTATATTCTAGTATATATAAATGAATATAATATATAATATATTTAAATAAATATAAATCTATATATCACACACACACATATTTTATAAACATATTTAAAAATAATCATATGAATATATGAATAAAAAATATATATGTAAATATATATATATAAAAATAAACAGAAATATTACAAAACAGACAAAAAACAACATGGTGTAGTGGTAAAGACTTTTTGTCTTCACAGGAGAGGTGCATGGTTCAAATCCAGGCACGCATGAGGTTGGGAATTAAAAAAGCGTTGATAAAAGGGGTAGTGGGGTGAAAAGAGTTGATAAAGGTACGGGGGAGCGCTATTAAGGGTATCATGGAAGCACTAATAAAGGTGTATGGTTAATAGAGGTATGAAAAATATAATTTTTACCCCCTTTAACAGTGCTAAAAAATGTTGTTAAATGATCCATTTAAAGACGCTTTTTTAGTGTTGTTAAAGGGGATCATTAACAAAAAAATTAGCGCTGATAAAAGCATAGGGCCTTTAATCGTGCTCCGGTAGTCAGCGGTTTTTTAGCGCTGATAAAGGCATATTCTAGCGCTATTAAAGACCATTTTTATAGTAGTACCTCTTGCAAATGGGGAGGCGCGCATGAGGTCATGTATAATCTGGCTCGAACTCAGTGGTTCGGGTCAGGATGTTACAAAATTGTATTAGAGGATCACGATTCACTGACTTTTCCTTTCTCTTTGTCTTGATTTGGGACAGGATAGACAGGAGTTGGGATAGTTGGGACCTGGGCAGGGGAACTATGTTAGTGTCTGATCATCATTGAATAGTGGACCTCTGAGTTTCCATAAAATGGGGAAAGTATGTTTTTTTTATGTTGATTAAATTCACCTTAGGTGATACACATGATGTTGATATGTAATTTATGAGTTTTGGTATGCGTTCATGAATCATTCTAGGCACGTAAGTTCACATGCCATATATAATGTTGATTGCATTAGATGGAGTCCAAATAATTAAATGTTTGTTGAAATTGTGATATGTGCCCTGGTGAGTTGTTTCTAGCATTCTTTTATTTGAGCATGTCGTATTCTATGTTTGAGTGTATATATATATATGGTTGTGACTAATGTGCAGATGTTGGTAATATGGATTTAAGCTCTGATGAGGCAATAAGTGTTTCTGAGTGTTCCTTTCAATGAGCACAAATGGAATTGGAATGCGTTAATTGTAAACTCCTATGGTGGAATTAAAAATATTTTAATTAAAATGTTTTAATTAAAAATATTTTAATATGAAAACTCTTATGGTGAGGAGTATTGATTCCATGATCTGAAATGCTTCTCGAGGATGAGAAGAATTATGGTGAGAAGAACTGCAACATCCATAATTTTAAATGATATTAAAAACTCACCTCTGTTAAATAAAGTACAAGTATATGTGGTGTGGAAATTTAATTTTTCAATACTTGTGTTTATTATGCCATTAAAAATGGTAAAAGCGTTATTTAGCACTTTGGAATATTCTGTGGAATATTTTCTGAGTTAAGCGTTGACTCGGCATGTGGTTATGAGGCCCGTAGATCAATGACATTGATAGAATAAAAATGTTAAATATATTTTATTCATAAGTATGTGTGGTTTTTCTAAAAAAAATTAATAACTTTGCAACATTTCATCATATAAGAAATCTGAGGGCACTGTCAGATCGGTAACACGGTGTTTACCCTAGATGAGGTATAACTTTTATGTGTGTTGTTTGGAAACATTGCACGCAATAATACCTTTTTTATATTTAATTAATTTATTATTCAGTTTTTTAAATAATAAATAATTCATATCTCTTAAACAGTGTGTTGTATGAGAAATCCTAAGACTACCGTTAGGTCCAGGACGCGAGATTTATCCTAAGTGGTGTATAACATTTTTCGGCATCGGACGTTTGGTCAGAACGCACGCAAGGGTAATAATAATTGGTATATAAATATTTTGTTGGATTGCTAGAAATAATAATAATAATTTTATTGTTATTATTATTATTTTTTTTCAAAAATAAAAATGGAAATATACATTTGTAATTAATGATGATGTTAAAGTGATAATAATTAGTGATCAAAATAATTAATGTAATATTATTAATTGGGCCAATTAAATGTAAAAGTGTTAATAATATTTTATTAACAGTTATTGGAATTTAATGGTTGTTTTTAGAACGTTAATGGTGACATTAATGTGAGAAAATAAATAAATAATAATAATAATAAATTGCTGTTATTACTATTATTAATTTGAGAAAATAATATATGTGTTAAATACATATTTATACATGTAGGTGTGCATAATATATATATATAATGATGGATTTCATTTAATTGATGATAAAATGTGTTAAAATGGGTTTAAAAATAAAGGGGGCCCTGGAGCTGCTACTCATATAAGAAATGATGTTTTTTTGTAACGCATCAAAGATTAAAAAAAAGGAATTCAAAACTATAATTAATTAATTAATTATAATTAATTAAATAAAATAGTTTATAAAAATTATAAAAGGGGGATATGGGTGGGGGAAGGTGCGTTGTGGAAAACGATGGAAATCCCACCCATTTCACGTCACTCACCTCTCTCACGCCATCTCTTATTTCCTTATCTTATATTATACTTTTTATTTTGTTTTTAATAATATCTCAATATTCTCTTAAATAACTTCTCCAATATTAATCGGATTGACGCACTGTTAGTGTCGTTGAGTTCATCTCGAAAAGAAGAATTTTAAACATATTTTTGTTTATGAAATCAATAAGGTTTCAATGGTGGAATTAAACTCAAACGTCAACCATCATCATCGGTCGTCGGTGCACATGAGGTAGGAGGTCCTTAACTTTTTTGCATGTATTATACAGGTTATTGACATGTTTTTTTGATGTGCATGTGTATTCATAGGAATCTTTTGACAAAAGTGTATGTTATATATTGGTTATTGACATGATTGTTGGCGTGCATGTGAGATCTATGTTTTTTTCTTGATCGCATGACATGTGTGTCTGTGTATAACCATGACCTATGCTTGTGTTGCTTTCATATGTATTGTTCAGATGATTATACTGCTTCACTTGATGTGATGTTGATCTATCATTTTTATTATATATCGTATATGTTGTATGCTTGTCTACTATAATTGAGCATGCAGGTTTGACCCTTTTGGTCGGCATGTGAGATGTGAGATTTGACACATGTATTGATTGACATTGGACACATGTGAGATATGACACATGATTAATGACATGTGAGATTTGACGCTTTCTCGAGATTGTCCTCCGAGTGGAATATGCCAGACATTTGGTCAGCATATACATTTGGGTTATTCTAGCCAGTGGGACGTGTCACATACTTTTGGGCTATCCATTGAGAGATACGTGTTTGACATTGGTTGGAATGTGAGATTTGATGCATACTTTTGGACTATCCATCTAGAGGGATATGCTTGACATCAGTTGGTATGTAGTTGGGTTATCCCTACAGGCGGGAATGTGCCGTACATGCTTTTGGGCTATTCCACATTGGGGATGTGTTAGGCAGGTTACTGATGTTTCCATCCAGCATCGTGTCGATGCAGATATGTTTCTCCTAGGTGTTGAAGTAGGTATAGCCAACCCCTGAGGACTTGGCATGTATATGGTACTTGTTTGATAAATTATTTTTATATCATTACATTGTTTATATTTAGGGAATACACTTGTATATTTTATGGACTGTTATTAAGGGTCCTTGGTGGTGTCCGGAATCTTGTACCCAAATCTTAATCAGGAATTTCAATGTGTTTGTAGACTTCATGACCAAAGACTCAGTGAAGAGCAAAGGCCTTGTGGTGGACAGTTGAGCAGGAGGAGCAGGACAGTGCAGACGTTACTGGGTGGACTTCGAGCGGTTCTTCAGCCGCTACTTTTTGTTTACTAGCTCTACTTGTACCCAAAATCCTTGTTTTCTTTCGGTTATTATATCATGTATTCCATGAGAGAGATGATCACAACCATGAGTGAGGATTTATGGAATATATAAAAGTCCTGAATCACATTGTGATTCATAAACATATTAAACGGACATATAAACGTCTTCCAAAACCCCTGTAAAGGTTTGATGAGTGGCCTGTTGTGGGGCCCTCAGCAAATAGAATTTTTATATTAACCTAGAATGTAGTCCAATGGGACTAACCAAGGTCACTCTCGATGGGGCATGGATCGGTTCTTCACTATCATATCACTTATGAATTTTTGTTTTTTTTCTTAAATTTATAAGTATCCAGAAATGGGAGTTGACTTGTTTGGTTTTTACTATGGAGGAAAAACTAAAGAGAACAGTGAAAATCCTAGATAGTTATTAGCAGGTAAAGGGAATGAATCCATGATTTAGACACTAATAACTTTCATTATCCATTTATGTTGTCGTGATCTAATTGATAATGCAATCAGTGTCATTAATTCATCACCATCCTATACTAAAATTTCAAGATCCTACACACTTTTGATAATCTCCTTAGCACACAAAATTTTAATTCCTCCAAGGTTTCATATGTTGAAAACGCCACAACTGCATAAATGTCACAAAAATCCACTCAACTCCATAGTTTGTTGCTCATGCTCAAATTCTCTCCATTCCAATGTAGATGAAGAAAACCACAATAGGAGAGGAAGAATCAGCAGATGCTGGAATGAAATGGGAAGAATGCTAGGGAAGGTGGACGATCACCACACCAATACCAAAACACCCCCATTGTATCGTCACAATTGAATTAAAAATTAATAAATTGTAATGGGGATTGAGGAAATAGTGGACCTCCCCTGGGAATTCACCCCAGATTGCAGAGGTTGGAGAGATCACATCACAGCACATAGGTTGAAGAAATCACAAAATCAAAAGCCGAAGGGGGAATGAAGAGAATTTCAAAAAATATAACAGAATTAGATTGCAGAAGTAGAAGAAAATGTTAGAACATTTGTCCAGTGAAGGGGGCATATCTCTCTCACTCATCCTTACATATTTTTATACAATTTTCCCAGCCCTACTCATTGAATTAAGAATAGAAATATCATCCCCATGATCCATCTCGGTACTCATTCTTGAAGAATATATGTTGAAGTTTTTGCTACATCGCATGAATAATTCCCTTCGATTATGCTACCTCAAGCCTCACACGAAGAGTTTGAGTGATGCATGTGTCGGCTCTGGCTTGGGCTCATTTGAAATAAGAAGGACCTTCTTGAATAATGGGATTGATCGTCAGGTAAGCTAACTGGAATTGGGCTTGATTGGATAGGCCTCGTGTGTTTCCAATACTGAGTCAGGGATTTGGGTAATGTGATACTCGGAGGAAGTGGAGATCGAGGATGACTGGTTGAGTGCCTTTTTTACTTCAATAGAGAAGTCTTGGGATGCTGGAGTAAAGTTCTGCATTATTGCATCATTCATGGAAACTTGATGTGAAATGGTGGGTACAGGTAGCTTGGGAGATCTTGGACGAGCTATGATCAGTAATTCCCTACAGGGAATGGATCTCCGCTTGTGATCATGGGTGAACAAGGTATGTATTCCAAGTCTCATTTCCTCAATCAGGTAGCTCAGGTGCTCTGCGCACTGGATTGGATGTCTGCTCTGCTAGAAACGGGGGCTCAGTTAGGAGTCTTCATAGTGGGATCTGTTCGGATGCCTAGTGCTATTACGGAGGTCTTCTTGATGCATTTCTTCAAATAGGTTGTGTGCGGCCCTCTATAAACTTGTAGTAGAAAAATGGGGGGCTTCGAGGCCTCTCCGTCCTCAACCTGCACAAGGAACAAAAGAATAGAAGCCAACCATCTCGGTAGTTCATCATTTCATCTTTAATTCACCCTCACTTGATCCCAAAAACCACGGGGCTTGAGAACTAGATTGAGTTCATCCTTGATTTGAGCTCCCTGGTTCGTCTTTTTCCCCTGATCTCAGTCGGCCATGCTTATCAGGCTTTGTTATGAATATATCTTGGCCTGGATTGGTCGTTGAAGTATCATCCGTGGTTGACTAGAAATCACACAGTCGGTTGATGGCTTTTCTTTTGGTCGATCTCTGTAAGAGGAGGTGTAGTCGATGGAGGATGGATGGGTGCTGCTACGTGGAAGGGTGGGTGTGGTCTCACAGAAGAAAGTGGCATGGAAGATGGCAGCACGGATGCTTGGACATTGCATGGAAGATGGTCAATAAATCTCACGGAAGAGGATGCTTGGTCATTCCTCAAATTAATGTCATATTCATTTAATTAAAAAAATGTACAAAACCCTCAAAATTCAAGATTAAATCCATTTCAAATAATTAATTTCAATTTATTTGAAGTAACAAAAATCACAGAACAAACCCAGTTTTGTTTCATTTGTGGGGAAACTATCAATGACATACCGACAAAAAAATGAAACTTTATACTCTGATCAATATCTCATACTTGAACTATTGCATTTCTGGGTAATACATTTAATTCAGTTATTAAAAAGATTGATAGAAAATCTATCTTTCCTAAGTTCAAATACACATACCAGAATTAATGGAAAGCACAAATTCATCCATTATTTAAAAATTTCATACTTCTTCTGTGATTTTTACTCACTACTGATGTTATTAATATTTTCATGACTTATTATATACTCCCTTTACTTATTTTATATGAAATGTTCATAATTTGTGTGAAATATTAATGTTTTAATATTAAGTATAATTTTTGATCATTTTTAGAAGTAGTCTAATTAAGTCAGTGTAATGTTTTAATAATAACTATCACTATACTAATCCAAATTGTTTGGTTCTTTTTTTTTCGATTCTCCTTTCAATATCAAACATTTAATTAGAAGGTACCATAAGCCAATTTTGCCATTTGAAGGGTCATATGGTCCTCACAAACAAGACCAAAGAATCTGGGAACAAACTAGACCAGCCTTTAAGATTGATTTACTGGGATCAATCCAGAAATCCAAAAACATTAACTCTCCACAATAATTCGGGGGACACTATATTTCATCTTGGACAAAAATTTCAAGGCCCAAATCTAAGTACAAGGGGACCAAATGAAGCTATGAAGTCCAGCCCACCATTCTGTCCGAGAATTAAAATCAGTATACAATGCAAGACATATCTCATGATTTAAGAATCAAATAGAGCTGAGATTTTGCAGTGTGAAAGAGGATATATATTCGGCCGAATGTTTTGAATAACCCATTCGGATTTGAAGGAATATTCATATTAAAAAACCCTTTCACATTCTGGACTTCAAAAAGACTGGATTGAAATGGGCAGTTTTACTTTGTTTAATCAACCGGCCATAACCATTGATCCTTAACTCCAAATGACTCCAAAGTTTGAGAGTAGTCTTAAAACTTTATTATCTACAACTTTGAAGAAGGTTATTGCTCGAGATTCGGCTGTATTGATGTCCATATCTGCAAGCCAATTGGAGGGGTATTTCTGGAATGTAAATAGTCCACCACCTTGGGCTATAAATACATCCCCTCCTCTCCTTTCAAAAGGGTTGGCATTTCAGAAGAGATAAGAACATATTGTAACGAACAAGGCCTTACCAAATGCTTGGGAGGATCTTCCATACTCATGTTTTCACTTTAGAGACCTTTCCTCCTCTCTTTGTTTTCACTTACTTTCGTATTCTTCATTTTTGTAATTTTGTAAGTCCTTTCTTTTGTAATTCTGTTTTAATGAAAGTTTCTTCTTCAATATCTCTTATTCTCATACACCTTCTGTAGTTTAATATTAATTTTCTTCAAATAGTTTAAATTTATTTGAATCTCCTTCCCTTATTTTTCTTCCTCATTCAATCAAAAATCCGTTTTTAATTATCATCATCGTTCGTGTGTGTGTGTGTTCGACGTACCACTATTTTCTAATCCCTTTCTTTTTTCTTCTATTATTAATTTATCATCATAATTATTATAACCAGAATATTAAACACCCAAATGGCTGAGTAAATATCTCATTGGGGTGAGTCAAAATTTAGGGATGTTAAGTGATTGAGAGTATTTTCTCGATTAATATTCGTTAATTTAACATTGTGTATGTTGGACTTAATATGTCATGGATTAATGACATCTTTTGTTTAGCATGTGGATTCCATGGATTATTTGAACCAAAAATACACTACCATAAACAAGTAATGATTGATTTTAGAATCCTAGTAATGTTAAGGCTTGGATTAAAACTTTAACAATTATGAATTCTAATCGACGTCAACTTGTGATGTGGGTGTTAATTTAAATGCAATATAAAGCAAAGCTCAAGGATATCACAAGCTTAAATAACCTAATGATGAACTCACCCCAATCATTATCAAGTTGTTAAATCAAACATCATACATAAATTATTTCATAAGCTCTGCAAACAAACCCCTTAATCAAAATACAATCAACTAAAAACAAACAACTATTAGAAAGTATCATCACCGAGGATTCGACCCGAGTGCTGCTATACACATTAGCAGAGCACCAGAACTTTGACTGGTCGATAGGCGACAATCGGACGTGCATTTCAAATGGAGCCGTTGTCAGGGATGGTGCTTTAATTATTCATTAGTTTCTGGTTATTTTAATAAAAAACCAAAAAAACAAAATTTTAAAAAGAAATTGAAAAAAACACAAAGAAAAACTCGTCTTCCTCTTAAAAATCATAAACTGAAAAAATACAAAGAAAAACTCGTCTTCTTCTTTCTTAGGAAATCTCTATGAATGACCCGTAGTCTTCCAAACAATCCCTCATATTTGTTTGACCCTGAAATTGAGCGAACACTTTGCCAACATAGGAGGAACATCAGAGATACTCAAAGTATTCAAGAACCAGTCCTCATCCAACCAGTTGAATTTAAATGGACAATCCTATGGAACAAACCCTTAAAGAACTCGCTGCCCCTGATATGAATTACCAACCCCTTGGTATTCAATATCCAAACATAGAAGCCGACTTCGAACTCAAATCGGGTTTGATTCATCTTCTTCCTCATTTCCACGGGCTATCTGGTGAGGATCCACAACTTCACCTTAAATAGTTCCAAGTAGTATGCTCTACCATGAAGCCTCAAAGGGTTTCTGAAAAAAAAATCAAACTTCGAGCCTTACCTTTCTCCCTAGATGACACTTCTATGTCATGGATATACTACCTTCCTCCTAGTTCCATAACCACATGGAATGACATGAAGCGACTTTTCTTAGAAAAATTCTTTCCTTCTTCTCGTACTGCTTCTATCTGAATGGAAATAAGTGGTAATCGTCAGTTCCCAAGTGAATCACTCCATGAGTACTGGGAGAGGTTCAAAATGCTTGTTGAAACATTCCCACATCATCAAATCCCTGACCAACTCTTGATCCAATACTTCTATGAGGAGTTATTGGCTATGGATAGAACTCTCATTGATGCCGCAAGTGGTGGTGCTCTGGTTGATAAAACTCCTGTAGCAGCAAGAGATCTCATAAGTAACATGGTTGCAGACACACAAAAATTCCATACTCGAGCACATTCTCAATTCAAGCAAGCCCAAGATAATCAAACAATTGATCCAAAAAAGATGACCGAGTGGATGAGTGAACTTACAGATCTTGTGCGACAGGTAGCTGTGGGAACCAAATCCCCAACCTCGTCTTCTCTGCAATCAATGTTTCCTGGACCAATCAAAAATTGTGGAATCTGCAACTCTCCATCTCATCCAACTGACACATATCCACAACTTCAAGAGGATCAATCCGATTCATCTGGACCAATGGAGCTCAATGCAGCATATGCTCAGTGGAACACCAATTCTCAACTATCAGGTCAGTTTGTTAGAAACCTCAACCAACCTCACACTGAGCCCTTTTCCTCTAAATTTAACCAAGGCCTTAGGTATGGTAATCCCATATCTCATCCCCCTCAATTCCCTCCTCAAAAACCAAAACAGTTTAAATATGGTCAAGGTGTTGGTAACTTCCATCAACCTTATCCTTTTGTTCCTCAACCTCAAAGGAACAATCCTACTCCAAGATTCCATCATCCTAGTGAGCCATCCCAATTCCAAAACCAATACAATAGATTTCCCAAGAACCAAAATAAAGGCAATCCCAATCTGGGACAAGACACTTCTTCCAAGAAACCATGGGAAAGTGCAGTGGAAGATCATGCCTCCTTCACCCGTTCTAGCCTTAAAAACATTAAAACTCAAATAGGTCTACTTTCATCCCAATGAACCAGCACAACAATAAAATTATTCCCAACTCCCAGCTCAACCATTACCCAACCCCAAGGGTAATGTAAGTGAAATTGCACTTAGATTAGGAAAGCAACTTTCTATGCCTCAAGATAAATCATCACACCCTCATTTAAATGTTGACCTAGAAAATGAAATGAAAAAGAAAATTGAAAAGGAACCTGAATCCATTCCCTCACCTCCTTCCATTCCACTTAGGAATTCAATTCCTTTTCCTCAAGCTGTCTCTAAACCAAGGAATTCCTTTGAACTTGATCTTGAAATGTATGATATGTTTAGACATGTTGAAGTCAACATTCCCCTCTTAGATTCCATAAAACAAATTCCTAAGTATGCCAAGTTTCTTAAGGAATTGTGCACCCACAAGAGGAAACCTAGGACCTTTGAAAATGTTTCCACCCAACAGTCTATTCCCATAAAGTGAAAAGATCCAGGGACCTTTATAGTCCCATGCCAAATTGGAAGTTCCAACTTTGATGATGCACTCATAGACCTAGGAGACTCAATTAATTTCATGCCCAAATCCATCTTCTCCAAACTTGTTCTAGGTCCCTTGCACCCAAAAGGTGTTGTCATTTAGTTAGCCAATCGAAGCACAGCCAGTCCTGAGGGAATAATTGAGGATGTCCTTGTCTGAGTCAATGATCTTATCTTCCCTGCGGATTTCTATGTCCTTGACATGGAAGGTTAGAAGAACTCTTCATGATCTCCCCTAATTCTAGGAAGACCATTCCTCATGACGGCGAGAACCAAGATTGATGTCCATTCAGGCATCCTATCCATGGAATTCGGTGACTAACTGGTCAAGTTCAACATTTTACAAGCCATGCGATACCCATCTGAGGATCACTCTGTATTCTCAATCCATGATTATGAAGACACTTCTAAGATTCAATTGAACACCAATCCACCATGTTCTTCATGTTCTAATGAAAAAGTATCTTGTGAAATCTGCACTAGGATTAACCAAGTCATAAATGGTGAAGTTAATGTGGACCTTTCATTCATAGACTCCATCAATTTAGAGGAACTTGAAAACTCTCTTGATTCCCATCTCAACTCTAATCTCTACTGCTCCACCTTGGAAAGTATTAAGGAAAATGAACCCAAAGCAACTGAAGTCCCTTATTCCATTTCTGAGTTGTCGAGCCCAAAAGTGAAATATGAGACTGATCTAAAACCTCTTCCTACACACCTGAAATATGCATTCCTCTTCCATGATCACTCATATTCTGTCATTATCTCATCCACACTTACTAAAACTGAGGAGTCCAAACTTGTTCAAGTGTTAGAGGAAAACAAAAAGGCCTTAGGTTGGACCCTAGATGACATACCAGGAATCAACCATACCCTTTCCATGCATCACATCCATCTTGAAGAGTCATCCAAACCAATTAGACAACCAAAAAAAAGAATCAATCAACTCATCCTTGAGGTAGTTAGGGAAGAGATCACCAAGCTTCTTCAATCTGGTATTATCGACCCAATTTTTGATAGTGAATGGGTTAGTCCAATTCAGGTTGTACCAAAGAAGGGTGGGATAACTGTTGTCACAAATGATCATAGAGAGGTAGTCACAACTTGAGTGAAGAACAAATGGCGTGTGTGCATTGACTATGGGAAATTTAATGTTAAACCCCGAAAAGATCACTACCCTCTTCCATTCCTTGATCAAATGCTAGAAAGATTGGTCAGAAATCACAATATTGCTTTCTTGATGGATATACCGGCTATTTTCAAATCCTAATCTCACCTCAGGACCAATAAAAGGATACTTTCACATGCTCCTTTGGAACATATGCATATGGAATAATGCCTTTTGGACTTTGCAATGTTCCTGCAACATTTCAGAGGTGTATGATGAGTATCTTTTCTGAATTCATTGAACACTGCATGGAAGTCTTCATGGATGACTTCACCATTTATGGTGAGTCATTTGAATCTTGTTTGAATTCAATCTCTCTTGTCCTCCAAAAGTGTGTCAAGTGTAACCTTGTGTTAAATTTTGAAAAATTTCACTTCATGGTTGAAAATGGGATTGTTCTAGGGAACATAGTTTTAAAAGATGGTATTGAAGTTGATCCAGCCAAAATTGAAGTGATCCAATCACTGAATGAACCCACTTTTGTTCAAGACATCCGTTCATTCCTCGGTCATGCCGGTTTCTATCATAGATTCATCCATAACTTCAGTAAAATTTCCCTCCCACTCACTCGTTTGCTCCAAAATGATGTCACATTCCATTTCGATGAGGTTTGCAAGAGAGCCTTCATTGAACTCAAAACTTCTCTCACATCTGCCCCAATAATCCAACCCCCAAAATGGTCATTACCCTTTGAGTTAATGTGTGATGCTTCTGATAGAGATGTTGGGGTTGTTCTTTGTCAAAGAAGAGAAAAGATTCCTCATGTCATCTATTATGCCTCAAAAACATTGGATGAAACTCAATATCACTACACTGTGACTGAAAAGGAACTTCTAGCAGTGGTTTTTTCCTTAGATAAATTCTGGCCCTATCTCGTAGGTGCCAAAATAATAATCTTCACAGACCATTCTGCTATAAAGTTCTTACTCAAGAAAAGTGATTCCAAACCGAGGATAATAAGATGGATCGTAATGCTCTAAGAGTTTGACCTTGAAATAAATGATAGATCTGGAAAAGAAAACCCTATGACTGATCACTTGAGTAAAATTTCTAATTCTTCTCAATCTGAAATCATCGATCCTAAATTCCCCACTGAGCACCTTTCATCTCTCACTCCAAAAATACCATGGTATGCCCCAATTGTAAATAACTTGGTTTCTGGTGTTCTTCCATATATTTTTTCAAAAGAACAAAAAATGAAGTTGAAAAGTGATTCAAAATACTATTTTTGGGAAGAAGATAAAATTTGGAAAACTGGGGATGACATGGTAATTAGGAGATGTGTTGAAGAAAATGAGCATTCTTCCATCTTAGAATTCTGTCACTCACTTCCCGGAGGTGGCCACTTTGGACCACAAAGGACATCCCGAAAGGTCCTAGACTCTGGATTCTTCTAGCCTTCACTCTTCAAGGACTCACATGAGTTCTGCTAATCATGTCCCACTTGCCAAAAGTTTGGTACAATCTCCAAAAGAAATGAAATTCCCCAAAATACTTTAATCTTTTGTGAAATTTTCGATGTTTGGGGAATCGATTTCATGGGACCATTTCCCCCCTACAATGGATTCTCATACATTCTTCTTGTGTTCGATTATGTTTGAAGGTGGGTTGAGGAAAAACCCACTAGGAAGGATGATGTTGATACTGTTATTGAGTTCCTAAAGACCCATATCTTCCATTGATTTCGCACACCTTGTGCCTTGATAAGTGACTTAGGAGCCCATTTTGGTAATAAAACCATGGAATCTCTTTTGAAAAAGAATGGGGTTGTTCATAAAACTTCAACTGCATATCACCCCCAAACAAATGGCATAGATGAACTTTCTAATAGAGAAGTGAAAAGAGTGCTTGAGAAAATTGTAAAACCCACCAGAAAAGACTGGCCTGAAAGACTTGGTGAAGCACTTTGGGCATATCGAACTGCCTATAGAACACCCATTGGGATGTCTCCTTTTAGGCTAGTTTTTGTTAAAGCATGTCATCTTCCATTTGAAATCCATCATAAGTATTTTTGGGCTGTGAAAACCTATAATTTTGATTGTGAAAAATCTGGTGAAGAATGATTGTTGCAATTGTATGAACTGGAGGAGCATCGACTTGAATCCTATGAGAATTCCAATCTATACAAAGAGAAGGCTAAGGTATTCCATGACAGACACATCCTGAGAATGGTATTTCATGAAGGTGAAAAGTACAAGTCCAAGACCCCTCCTCTAAAAGGACATTTACGGTAAATAGGCATCGGTTAAAACATCACCATGAGAGGACATGCAATCCTAGAACAACATCAACATCCATTGGATCCACAGTAGACCCACCACTGGATGGAGATGGAATCCCACCAAATCTAAACCAGGGGGCACCTATTTCCCTTTGACCCTTCTTCTTCCTCTCTCCCTATCTCTCTCTTTCTTCTTCTTCCTCTCTCTTTCATTTTTTTACCACTTTCTTCATTAAACCCTTTCTTTTTATCATTCTTTTGTGGGTGTGTATTTTTTAAAAAAACCATAAAAACAAAAAAAAAAACAAACACAATCACTTAAAAAAATATAAAAAAAAATAAGAGTCATGCTTACTCACCATCGTGTTTTGAAATTTTTTCCAACCATTTTGGGGATTTAACAGACATTTTTTCATCTCAACAATTTTGTATTTTCATTATGACTTTGGATAAATAATTTTGTGTCAAAACCAACAGATTTTGAATGCTCAATTTTTTATTTGGAAATGGATTTTCCCCAACCATGAGAACAAACATTTGCTTTCATGCCAATGCCACCTATGGCCATCTTTTTAAAATGTGTGTTTTCACTCCCATTTGCGAGTCTTGATTTTGTGGACCTTCGAGCAGAATTTCCTACCTTAGTGTGTATTAATATGATAGAGGCATTTTCTGAACCACATGAGAATCACAATAGCAAAATAGCCTCCCATTTCCCTTACATTAATCCTCCTTTTGAAATCCCCTTCATGCCTATGAAAACCTTTTCTTGGATAGCCACATTACAATACCAATACCTTATCCTACCCAATATCAACAAGGATTTTCATTGCATAAGTTTTTGAAATTTAAGTGTGGGGGGGAATGGATTTCATTTTTGGGTATCATTTCCTTACTTTCTGGTGTGTTATCATATGCTTGAGGAAAAGCATCCATTTTAGTGTGGTGGGGAGCTTATCATTCAGTGGTATTTGGGAATGTATTGTACAAATGATATTGAAAAGCATTCAAAAAAAATTCATAAAAAAATCAAAATAAAAAAAATCAAAAAAAATGAAAAAATGGGTTGTGTCTTGGGTAGGTCAAAAATCACTCTTCCTCAACCTTTGATCTTGATATAACTATTACAATTAGTGTCATGAGGAGATCAAACATGTTTTTGTATATGACTGTGAGATCTGTTTCAAGGTCAACTTTCGAAAAAACAAAGAAAAAAAAGGAAAAGAAAAAAAAAAGAACACATGCATTATATTCTTATTGGGAGAAGTTTTTTGTTTTGTAAATATTCCATCTTCTCATTACCTTCATATTTTCTTCCTATATTGTGTCTTTATTCACACGATCATTCCCTTGTAAATATGTGTTTTCATTTCCTTCCATGTTTCATTTCAAAAAAATGTGCATTTTTTTTTCTATGTTGGTATTTTAACCCTCTTCTTCTCTCTCTTGGACATTATATTCCTACCATCTCATAGCCACAGAAAAACCCCTTAAAAAGACCATTTGATTATTGTTCACTTTGTATAGGTATTGGAAGCTGAGAGCTCTTTTCAAACTCTAAGATTTTCACTTTTGGTTGGTGAAAGAGTGAACCTCCATAAATGAATTTTATCATCTCGAGAGGTGTGTGTTTTGAGTGTCCAAATTTTTCATTTCTAAATTTGAGCATGAAAAAATGAATTAGTTTTGGAACATTGTTTCTATAACAACTTGTGGTGGAATTCAAAATTTATGAGTGAAATAGTCTAAACCTCCCCTGATTGGAGAAAACAAAATTTTAAAATTTGTTGGAGAGTAAAAATGATTTTGTCATGTTTTTATATTTATTGCACATGAGGACATGCACAAAACTAAGTGTGGGGGATTTGATGTTATTAATATTTTAGTGACTTATTATATACTCCCTTTACTTATTTTATATGAAATGTGCATAATTTGTGTGAAATATTAATGTTTTAATATTATGTATAATTTTTGATCATTTTTAGAAGTAGTCCAATTAAGTCAGTTTAGTTTTTTAACAATAACTATCACTATAATGATAAACATTGTGTGGTTCTTGTTTTTTAGGATTCTAAATTCGATATATCACATTTCATTAGAAGGTACCATGAGCCAATTCTTCCATTTTAAGGGTCATATGGTCCTCACAAACAAGACCAAAGAATCTGTGAACAAACTGGACCAGCCATGAAGATTGATTTACTGGGCTCAATCCAGAAGTCAAAAAACGTTAACTTTACAAAATAATTCGGCGGATACTACATGTCATCTTGGATAAAAATTTCAAGGCCCAACTCAAAGTACAAGGGGACCAAATGAAGCACTGAAGTCCAGCCCACCATTCTGTTCGAGAATTAAAATCAGTATAGTATGCATAGCCTATCTCATGATGTAAGCATCAAATCGAGATGATCTTTTGTAGTGTGAAATACGGGATATAGGCGGCCGACTTTGTTGAAGAACACATTCGTATTTGAAGGCATCTTCTTATTCAAAAACCCTTTCACATTCTGGACTTCAAAAAGACTGGATTGAAATGGACAGTTTATCTTTGTTTAATCAACCGGCCATAACCATTGATCCTTATATCCAAATGACTCCAACTTTTTAGAGTAGTCGGTAAACTTTATTATCTATAACTTTTAAGAAGGAGATTGCTTGAGATTTGGCTGTATTGATGTTCATATCTGCGAGCCAATGGGAGGGGTATTTCTGGAATGTAAACAGTCCACCACCTTGGGCTATAAATAAATCCCCTCCTCTCCTTTCAAAAGGGTTGGAATTTCAGAAGAGAGAAGAAAATATTGTCATGACCAAGGCCTTTCCAAAGGCTTTGGAGGATCTGCGATACTCATGTTTTCACTTGAGAGACCTTTCCTCCTCTCTTTGTTTTCACTTACTTTCGTGTTCTTCATTTTTGTAATTTTGTAAGTCCTTTCTTTTGTAATTCTTTTTTAATGCAAGTTTATTCTTCAATATCTCTTATTCTCATCCAACTTCTATAGTTTAACATTAAAGTTCTTAAAATAGTTTAAATTCAGTTGAATCTCCTACCCTTATTTTTCTTCCTCATTCAATCAAAAATCCGTTTTTAATTATCATCATTGTTCTTGTTTGTGTGTTCGACGTACCACTCTTTTCTAATCAATTTCTTTTTTCTTCTATTATTAATTTATAATCATAATTATTATAACCAGAATATTAAACACCCAAATGGATGAGTAAATATCTCATTGGGGTGGGTCAAAATTTAGTGATTTTAAGTGATTGAGATTATTTGCTCGATGAGTATTCGTTAATTTAACATTGTGTATGTTGGACTTAATATGTCATGGATTAATGACATCTTTGGTTTAGAATGTGGTTTCCATGGATTATTGGATCCACAAATACACTACCATAAAAAAGTACTGATTGATTTTAGAATCCAATTTAATTTAAGGCTTGGATTAAAGCTTTAACACTTAGGAATTCAAATCGGCATCAACTTTTGAAGTGGGTGTTAATTTAAATGCAATCTAAAGAAAAGCTCAAGGATATCACAAGCTTAACTAACCTAATGATGAACTCACCCCAATATTTATCAATTTTTTAAATCAAAAATCATACATAAATTATTTTATAATCCTTGCAAACAAAACCCTTAATCAGAATACAATCAACTAAAAACAAACGACTATTACAAAGTATCATCGTCGAGGATTCGACCCGAGTGCTGCTATACACATTACCAGAGCACCAGAACTTTGACTGGTCGATAGGCGACAATCAGCCGTGCGTTTCAACTACGATACTTCCATTCAAGTTTTGATTCCAGTTCCAGGAATGAAACAAATAATAGTGGAATTGAATTTTTAGCAAGTAATTCCAGTTATCACTTCCTCCTATGTTCCTTATACCCATGTTCAAATTTCAACTTCCTTGATACAACTCAAATGAATTTGTTACAAGTCAGTTGCCTCCTTTTGACTATTAGATATTTATTAAATTTTTTTCATCCATGACTATGTAAAACACTTATTGAATATAAAAAATGGGATTTAATCACACACTCAATGCTTAATTTCTCAAAAATTCATTGTGTGGTCTCAATTTTCCATTTTACTCCAATTTCAAAGGACTTAAATCAATTTATTTTGAGCTGGTCCTTGATGTGTTATTTTTTACAAAGGTCAAATTATCTCAAATTAAGTTCCAAATTCCCTGAACCACATGTTATAATTGTAATTCCACAAAGATAAATTCACTCACAATCCTTTTTCTAGTTCTAAAGTCAAATTTTCATTATAATAATGGGAAAACACACTCAGCGATCATTTAAGCTTGTAAGGTTCAATAAAATCAAATTCCTCATAATCATCATAGACTTAAAAAATGCATAGTGTTTTTCAATTTAGCTCAAAGAATGTTTTAAAACTCAAAAGCTAAACAAATACATTGTACATGTCCAAGAGAGAACATAATTTTTTTTATGTTTTATGTTTTATGTTTTATTATTATTATTTTTATTTATTTTCAAAAATAGATTCACTAAAACAAACTAAAAACAACAAACAAGAAAAGAGAAAAGAGCACATACAAAACAGCCATGAGTTACCCCCTCCCCCACACTTAATCTCCACTACATCCTCAATATCATTCAGCAAATATTAGGAAATTTCGAAGAATATTTTGAGTAGGACCACATGGATAAATAAGTGACATTGAAGGAGTTCACCTAGCTATGGTTATCCCTTGTGAACAACTTTGGTAGGGATCCCACTGTTATTTGATTTAAGATGATCTTCAAGGTGTTGAAGTCGCTATCCAGAATAGTTTATGTATGAAAAAAAGAATAAATTAAAAGTTATTCAGAATTAAAAGGCAAAACTAAAAATAAAGGAAAAGTAGAGAAAATGGAGGAGAATTATTGGCTAAAACCCCCTAAGAGGTGCTACAATTTAAACGATCCCTAGTCGGACAACACTAGGATTATCCCCAGTCAATTAGAGGATGAAGCTTCTATGGTGAGATCCACCACATGTTGCTCTTCCCACATCTCTTTATCTTTACTTTGTCTTGGAGGTCCTCTTGAACTGAGTTCTTCAGGTCCAACCCCTTAACAGTATTGCACAACTCGCTAAGTGGGGATGGAAGGATGACATATGGGGCTTCTTGTTATTCTTTCTAGATAAGAATGTCCAGTTCTCCTTATACCTCTTCTTCAAATCTGGATACCTCTACATTTATGGTTGCCGCATCCAACTAGTCTTTGACTTCTTCACTCATGGTGCCTTCTTCTTCTGCAACCAGGGCCTGCAGTAACATAGCTGAGTGTGCAAGATTAATACATAGAAGCTTATGAGAGAGTTCAGTTTGCACAAGATTAAGATAAAAAAGGAGTCCAGATCAGAGTTATCTCTCTCCAAAGTATCAAATGGAAGCTCACTTACCAAATGCAATGCTGTTGGAAATCCACTAGTGGGGGGTAGATAGTGCATCATCATGTTTGGTATCAACCTCTTGGATTTTCTCTTCAAATTTTGTAGGGATGGGATCTTTGTGTTTCTCATCCAAATGTTGATATAAATTCGAGAAGTACTTAGGGATCTCGATAAGATCCTAGGCCATGGATTTTAGTATTGATGGTTTTATTTTCTCTTTGAGGTCCTCAAAGAGCTCCTTAAATGCTTCTCTACCTTTTCATTTATAGATATCTACATCTATCTAACCCATGCATCAACAATTTCATCATAGGATGAAGATGAGTCAAAATCATAATTCATTCTTTTTTTAGATTTCAAATTTTAAATTGAAAATAATATATTTTTTATACTGTGAAATAGAAACATGAGTTACCGACCTACTCCCACGAAATGATGCCAAGTTGATGAGCACCATATCATGGGGCCCTTAACAAGAATAATTTTATATTAACCTAAGATGTAGTCTAGTGGGACTGACCAGGGTCATTCTCAAGGATTCATGGGTCAGTTCTTCACTATATCGATCACTTATATATTTTTATTTTATTTTCTTAATTTTTAAAGAAGTTGGAAATGGTAGTTGATTTATTTGTTTTTTACTATGTGTGAATAGAGCATAAAAAATTCAACAAAAATCCTAGATACTTGTTAGTAGGGAAATGGAATGAATCCAAGATTCAACCACAAATAACCTTTATTATCCATTTATGTTGTTGTTATCCAATTGATAATGAAATAAATATCATTCATACATCACCATCCTCTACTAAAATTATAAGATCCTATTCACATTCATAAATCTCCTATGCACACAGAATTTTACTTCCTTCATGGTCTTATATAATGAACATGAAAAAACCACATACATGTCACCAATTTCCACCAAACTCCATCATTTGATGTTCATGTCCATATTCCCTCCATTCCATCATAGATAAAAAGAACCGAATAAAGGGAGGGAGAATCAGCAGAGGTTGTAAAGAAATAGGAAAATGTGTGGGAAGGTGGACGATTGTCGCACCAATCCCAAAACAAACTCCCTTCATCATCACAATTGAATTAAAAATTCAGAAATTGGAATGGGGATTCAGAAAATGGTAGAACTCCCTTGGGAATTCACTCTTGGGTTAGTACTCCAATTTCATGGAGTTTGAAGAGATCGTGTCACAACACATAGGCTGAAGAAATCATTAAAAAATAAGATAGAAGAGAATTTCACCAAACATAACAAAATTATATTGCAGAAGCAGAAGAAAATATTATATCATTTTTCCATGAAGGAGGAATATCTCTCAAACCCATCCCCATCACTTTTTAAATAATTTTCCTAGCCCCCCTCAAAGAATTAGAAATAGAAACATCGTCCCCAAGCTCCAATTATTTACACGTTCTTGAAAAATTAAAGCAAGAGTGTTTGCTGCATATCATGAGTAATTCCCTTCAGGTATACCATTTTAAGACTCGTGTGAAGAGTTTGAGTGATTCACGTGTTGGCTTGGGCCTGGGATCATTTGAACTAGGAAGGGCCTTCTTGAATAATGGTCTTGATCATCAGGTTTGCTAATTGGAATTGGGCTTGAGTGGACCGGAGCCATGTGTTTCCAATACCGAGGCCTATGATTTGGGTAATGTGATGCTCGGAGGAAGTGGAGATCAAGGATGACTGGTTGAGTTTATTTTATACTTAAATGGAGCAGTCGTGAGATATTGGAGTAAGGTGATGAAATATTTCTTTGGTCATGGAAACTAGATGTGAACTAGTGGATGTAGGTAGCTTGGGAGATCTTGGAAGAACAATGATTAGTCATTTACTATTGGGGACAGTGCTTCAATCATGATCATGGGTTGACAGGGGTTGGATCCTAGATCTTATTTCCTCAAGCAAGTGGATCCAGTTCTCTATGAACTAGATTGGAGGTCTGCTCAGCTGGAAATGGGGGCTTGGTTAGGTGCCTTCATGGTGGGATCTGGCCAGCTATCTAGTGCTAGTGTAGAGGTCTTCTTGAGGCATTTATTTAAAAAAGTTGTGTGTGACCCTATATGAACATACATTAGCAATAATGTAGTACTTTGATGCCTCACCATATTTATCCTACATGGGGAAAAAAACCATAACATCCATCACCCTCAGCAGATCATCATTACATATATAATTCAACCTCGCATGATCCTAGTAACCATGATGATTGAGAATTTTATTGAGTTCATCTTTGGTCATTATATGTATTTCTGGTTCGATTGTTGTCCACAGCTTGAGATGGTTCTGGGGTGGTGTGTTGGGTGGAGTGATTGATATGTAGTGGCCGACTGGTGTGGCGCGTGATTCCTGCAATGAAGTCTCATAGCGGACCTTTCTCAAACACATGTTATGCATTGATTCCTAATTTTTCAACTGGACCATTAGAGAACTTAGGCCCACCATCTCCTTCTCCAATCAAACCTGCATCAATGGAAGAAAGAACCAGTGAATAACATTTCTCCAAATATCAGCTCAGTACTCCTAAATAAACTAACATAACCCTAATCAGGATCAGACATAAAATAGTGCTTGACTTAAGTGTAACTTGATCTTAATTATTCAATTATTGGTTCTGAGATCCAATTCTAGTGCTTGGGTTTTGGTCATCATCGTTGATCAGTTATATTTGTGGAAGTTTTGATGTATTCTTCAATTCGTTGAACCCCTGGTTTGAGCTCCCTGGTTTTCCCCCTTCCCTAATTTTGGTCATCCATGCTCATCAAGAATCTATCATGAATGTTTCCCAACCTGGACTGGTCTTTCGAGCATCATACATGATTGACTAAAAATTTCGTGGTCAGTTGATATTTTCCCTTGTGGTGATATCGATGGAGGTTGGAGGGGTGATGTTGAATGAAAGGGTGGGTGTGTGGTCTCATAGAAGAAGGTGAAACGGATGATGGAAATGTGAACACTTTCCCATTACATAGAATATGGCCATTGAATCTCATGGAAGAGGGAGCGACATAAATGAATGGTGATCTGCATGGTCGACTTTCCCATAGAAGGGGGTCCTGACATGAATTAAAGACAAGCATGGACGATGCTTCACAGAAGTAAGAGCATGGAAGGAGATTTTATTCTCTTGGTAGATCATGATCACAAAACGATGGCACGAGTCTTTTCCAAATTGTGGGTCCAGTATGCACATCATAAAAAAATTATTTTTTTGAAAAAATAAAAAATATTATTTTTAAATGCAGGCTTTATCCCAATTTAACTTCAAAAATATAAAAATGTTAAAATTAGTCTATAGAACATTAAATTCATTCCTCATATAAGTGTTGGAATTTATTTAATTCAAAAATGTATAAAACCAAAAAAAATCATGGTTAAATCCATTTTAAAAAATTAATTCTAATTTCTCAAAAGTAACAAAAATCACTAAATTAACCCAATTTTGTTTAATTTGTGGGGTAATTATCAATAAAATGCCGATAAATTTTTTGAAACTTTGGGCTCTCATAAAGGTTTAATAATTTTCCAAATATGGTGAAGTAACCCTAAAGAAGCGCTAGAGAAGGTTTTAGAAGATATAGAAACAAACCACAGTGTGAATACAAGGGTTGTTCCGTGAGTGAAGATCATAAGAGATTTATAAAGAAAAAACATTCCATCAATATATAATATCTTCCAGGATGATGCAAAATATATTTAGATGACACTGAAATTTGGTAAATGAAAAAATCTTCCAAGGATATGTAAGATCCTATGGGAATGTGTAATAAATTTTAAAAGATACATAATATATTTTACATTACAAAAAATTCATATGTAATATATTTTTAACCTTCGATGATATGTAAAGTTTTATACTTGGGAAAATAATCTCAATCTTCATATGCAATGTGACATCCTGACCCAACCCATCGGCTTGGGAAGGATTGAAATTCAACTATGCTTAGGTGACATCCCCAAAGCACCAAAGGTTGACAATAAATGTTATGGGCTTTACCAAATTATGGGGGGACAAATTTCCCATAAATTACCAACCTACAAGAAGACCGATATGATGTATGGTACCAAAACAAAATAACCCCAAATGTATAACAAAATAATAATCAAAGTAACAATAAAAATTGAAAACAAAATAGAACTCTAAAATCTCAAGATAATAATACCCAAGGAAAATATTACTCAAGATAAACAGACACAAGGATCCAAAGTGGCACAACTCCAAATTCCAAGACTTGAAATCCACCATACGCTCCAACTCTAGGCATTCAAGACCATGGAATCACCCAACTATGTGGGTAAAATAAAAAAAACCTTCCCCTTACTTGTATCAAGATAAATAGTGTCTACATACGCACCTAGGTCTATATGCAGGGGGTGAGTATACAACCAAGTAGGAAAACCCCAAGACGTTTCCCAAATGCTACTAAAACAAGAAACATGTTATCTTACATTTTATTTAAAATAAAAGACATGAAATAGAATGGAAACCAGTGCACAACATATATATCCAAAGGTAGTGAAATAACTCACACCAAAAACATACCCAAGGAATGAACCCACAGACATACATAAAACACCGACCAATGCAACCACTTCTTGAAGACCACTCCAAAACAGTCTATCTCATGAGTAGTTTTTGTCCATCCAATCCCAATTCTACACTTGATAGCATAATCCAATTTGCCATAATATTGACATTGTGACCATGTCTAATCCACAAGGCCCTTTCCATAAGTTTACGAACACACACACTATGTTCATTCTAAGTTCTCATATACAAACCCTTTTTTAAAATAAACATCCATTTAATCATTTAACCGAACACCATGTGGAAAATAATCACAATTTTATTTTTGAAGTCTAACCAAGAAAAGAGATTTCCCATGGAGTTTTCACAAAGGTTTTAAAACAAAAATAGAAGCAATTTATCTAGAAAAAAATGAGCATTTTCATTCTAGGAGAAAGTGGAAAAAGAAGAGAAGCCACCTACATGAGATGCAATTAGCACATGAAGAATTATCTCATGATCTTGAAAATATGGGATTTCTAAACCATTCCTTCAATTTTATATATCCAATACTCTCTCATCCATTGGAATTTATCACCAAAAGAAATAACATCACTGAAATCTCCTAGGGTGTGCTAGAATTTGAGAGCCTTTGTTAGAGGAAAATGAGGGTTTTGGGGAGTATTTCATGTCTTTAAATTAATTTTCATCTTTAATTATACTCATTTCATGGTTAGTGTGCATGGTTTGGGAAACCATTAACTAACCATGAAAAGCACCATTATCTTGAAAATTTTGAAGTCGCACAGTTTGACCAAACCCCGCACCTACACAGAAGACCCCTCCAACTCTTGCATGGTTACCTAGGGAATCCACACAGTTTCCCCTAACAATGTTCAAATTTTGCACCCTAAAAAACCTCTCCAAAACAATTTAAAAGCACCTATAACCTTCCTGAGACCTAACCCAACCATTCTATAGCTTAAAATATAGAATTATATATGGAAATACCTCATACTGAGGGTGTTATACTCTCCCCTCTAGGGGGATTTCCGTCCTTAGGAAGATGGAGGATGACATTTTTGTTAATGTGTTTTGGCCACTGCTGCATCATAAAGCTCATTCATTATCATGTACCTCTTGAATCAGGTGGCTCAGGTGCTCTGCGCACTGGATTGGATGTCTGCTTGGCTGGAAATGGGGGCTCGGTCAGGTGTCTTAATAATGGGATCTGTTCGGATGTCTAGTGCTCGTGCGGGGGTCTTCTTGAAGAATTTCTTCAAATAGGTTGTGTTGTGTGTGGCCTTCTATAAACATGCATCAGAAATAATGGGGGACTTCGAGGCCTCACCAACCTCGACCTGCACAAGGAACAAAATAATAGCAGCCAGCCAGCTTGGCAGTTCATCATTTCATCTTTAATTCAGCCATACTTGATCCCAAGAACCACGGGGCTTGAGAATTTGATCGAGTTCATCCTTGGTTTGAGCATCCGGATTCGTCTTCTTCCCCTGATATCGGTCGGCCATGCTTATCAGGATTTGGTCATGAATTTATATTGGACGTGTTGGAAATACAAACCAAAAATAAATAGGAGTCTGTTGTTTGTCCCATGCACCCACATCTTCCCATGCGGCTCCCTCTTTCCCATAAAGCACTATCCCATGTGACTTTTTCTCTCCCTATGGGTCCGCTCCAGTTCCAATGCAATCATTTATTGCCTTGTTTTTTGTTCCTCATTTAAATGATGTGTGTTTTCCATTTTGATGTAATTTTAATAGCCTATAAATATGGTTCAAATGTAATCAGTTGAAGTTAGTGAGTGTGCAATAAGAAAATCTTGAAAGCCCTGTTCTGTTTTATTGTCCTATTTTTATTCCTCTATTTTTTTCCCTCGGCTTTTATAGCCAACAAATTGGTATCAGAGCATAGTACCAAAGAATCCTTCAATTTCTGAATATTTTCACCACGATCCAGCCGCATGTTCCGACGTTGTCTAAAGACAACTATGAGAGGTCGTGCATTCAAATGAAGGCATTTTTTGGGTCGCAAGAATTACGGGAGATCGTCAACGACGGGTATATCGTACCCACTACAGAGGAAGAATCCGCCTTCACGAATGAAGAAAAGACGGCCGTCAAAAATCAATAGAAGAAATACAACAAGGTGTTGTTCCTCCTCTATCAAGGGTTGGATGAATCAACGTTTGAAAATATTTCCGAGGCAACATAGATTAAGAAAGTTTGGGATACACTTTCCACAATCTTCAGAGGTGTTGATCGGGTGATGCAGGTTCATCATCAAACTCTAAGAGTGGAATTTGAAGTGGCACGCATGAAGGAAAGTGAGAGTATCTTGGATTAATTCTCATGTATAATTCTCATTTCTAAAAATTTGAAAATGAATGGTGATAAAATGGAGGATATTCGTGTTATTTAGAAAGCACTTAGATCACTCACAACCAAGTTCGAGCATGTGGTTGTGGCAATCGAAGAGTCGAAAGATTTGGAAAATTTAATAATTGAAGAACCAATGGGGTCGTTTCAAGTACATGAGCAGTGAATGAATAAGAATACAGGTTCCACAATAGAGCATTCTCTATAGTACAAGTTGACTCTGCAAGAACCCAAGAATGGACCAGCACAACATGGCGGTTATTATGCAAGAGGAAGAGGGTGTGGAAATCCTCCAAGACATCAACAAAAGAAACAAAACTTTACCAACTTTCATGTAAGAGGACACGGTGGAGGTCAATTCATGTGTTGTCATGGAAACGCAAGGAACATCCAATGATACAACTGAAAGAAATTTGGGCATTTTTCATCTTATTGTTGGAGCAAGGTGGATCATGATGAATGATCCAACTACGCTAAAGTATCTCATCATAAAGAATAAGGTACCACACTCCTCCTAGCACAAGAAAAAGCATGTGAATTCCCCGATGTATGGTATCTGGACACAGGAGCAAGTAACCAAATGAGTGGTTATAAAGAGCTGTTCGAGGAACTCACTGAAGAAGTTCATGGTGACGTGAGTTTTGGTGACTCATCGAAGGTGCCCGTTCTTGGCAAAGGTAAAAAAATATTTCTGTAGAATGGTGAGTCGAATTATATTTCCAATGTGTATTACGTACCAAGTATGAAAAATAATATCATCAGTCTTGGCCAACTCCTTGAGAAGGGGTATGTCATACACTTGGAAAATTATTCTTTGTCTATAAGAGATGCTCACAGGAGGCTTGTTGCTCAAGTCCAAATGGCGATGAATCGCATGTTTCCGCTGCACATCAAAATGAAGGCTGAGGAGTGTCTATTTGGGCTCATGAAGAATGACTCCTGGAGATGGCATCTGTGCTTTGGGCATCTCCATTTTAGCGGGCTTAAACTTCTATCTTCATAGAACATGGTGCATGGAATGCCGATGATTGAATCTCTAAATCATGTGTGTGAGGCATGTACACTCGGCAAGAAACAAAGGAACTCCTTCCCAAGTGGAGTGTCCAGAAGAGAAAAAGAACCACATCAGTTGGTTCACACTGATATATGCGAGCCACTTGAAACACCATCACTTGGTGGTAATAGGTATTTTATTACCTTTATTGATGATTTCAGCAGAAAGTTGTTGGTGTATTGCATCAAAGAAAAATCATCCACTTTCACTTTTTTTAAAACATTCAAAGCTCCTGTTGAAACTGAAAGTGGCCACAAAATCAAAGTACTCAGATCTGATAGAGGTGGAGAATACACCTCAAATGCATTCCAAGATTTCTGTAGGGAATATGGCATAAAACAACAATACACTGCAGCTTATACGCCACAACAGAATGGAATTGCAGAAAGGAAGAACCGCACTATCCTCGACATGATGAGAACCATGCTGAAGGAGAAAGGGATTCCAAAGAGTTTTGGGGTAGAAGTAGTGACATGTAATGCCTACTTGATCAATTGGTGTCCAACAAAGAGCATCAGGAACTTTACACCACAAGAGGCATGTAGCGGCTACAAACCAAGCATGGCGCACCTAAGAATCTTCGGGTGTGTCGCCTACACTCAAGTCCCAGAAGCGAGAATAATGAAACTTGATGATCGTGGTGAAAATTCCATCTTCATCGGCTATTGTGAATCCTCTAAAGCTTACATGCTTTACAATCCACTAACCAATAAATTAGTGGTGAGTAGAGATTTGGTCTTTAGTGGGGAAGAAGCGTGGAAGTGGAATGATGAAGAATCCAACAAGGATGTTCCAGTTGAGACAGAGGTTCCTGAAGAAAGGCATGATTATCAGGAGAAAACACCCACAACCCCTTCCTCGGGCGCATCATCAGTTGGAAGAAGCCCAAGAGTACATTTCATCACTCCTGAAATCACTCCACCAAATCAAAATGTGGCCAGCTCATCCTCTCCTATGGCTCCTATGATGATGAAAAATTTGAGTGACATTTATGAGAAGACCGAAGTCGTAAATCTTTTTTTCTTGTATGCAGATTATGATCCTCTGACCTTTCAGGAAGCCATGAGGGAAGAAATATGGAGAATGACTATGGAAGAAGAAATTCGTGCCATAGAGAGAAATGACACATGGGAGTTGACTACACTCCCAAAAATCTAGAAGATCATTAGCATCAAATGGCTGTACAAGATCAATTGAAATGTTGATGGCGAGATCAATCGACACAAAGATAGGGTCGTAGCAAAGGGGTACAAACAGAAGTTTGGGGTGGACTACGAAGAATTATTTGCTCCTGTTTTTTGCCTTGACACTGTAAGAATGATTATATCCCTTTCTGTCCATCACAGTTGGATGATCTACCAACCGGATGTGAAGTCTGCATTCCTGAATGGAATCTTAGAAGAAGAGGTATATATTGACCAGCCTGAAGGATTTGTTATGCAAGGGGAGGAAGATAAAGTGCATCATTTGAAGAAATCTCTTTATGGGTTGAAGCAGGCTCTGTGCACATGGAATGCTTGCATCGACAGTTATCTATGAGAGAATGGCTTTTCCCAATGTCCTTATGAGCACGCGGTTTACATCAAGCAGAATGATTGTGGAGATATACATATTGCATACTTGTATGTTGATGATTTGTTGTTTACAGGGAACAGTCGACAGATGTTTGATGAATTCAAGGGGGCCATGTTCAAGGAGTTTGAGATGACCGATGGAGGTCTCATGTCCTTCTTTCTGGGCATTGAAGTGAAGCAACAACATGGCGACATCTATATATCTCAGAAGAGGTATGCTAAGGAGTTTCTTGAAAAATTCAAGATGGACGATTGTAATGCTGTAAACACACAAATTCCAACGAGATTGAAACTGAAAAAAGATGGAGAAGGAAGATGTGTTGATTCGACTTTGTTCAAGAGTCTGATTGGAAGACTGAGGTGTAGGTTCCGGGCGCAGCAGAAGCGCGTTGGTGGGGTTTTTACCAAACATTAATTTTAATGTTAACAACATTCAATCCGAGATCCATCACAATTTAAAAGGCCGGATCATCATAATAGAACGAAGAACAGAAAAGAAAAGAAGTGTCCGGGAACCGTTGAGATAGGATCATCATATGTTGGTTATAATTAATTTAATTAATTCATAATAATTACCTCAATGAAATTATTTCTTCGTTGGAGTCTCTAGTCACGATCCAGTGATCCGTCATTGCGTCGTAGAATCCAAGTACATGATTCCTCTAGCGGTGATCCAAATGTGCTCCACATATCTCTGGACGTCGCCGAATGGATCTCCGGGTGCTAGCACGGAAGAACCTTCGCTTGCGATGTCCGCCTTCTACCGCCTTGATCCGGTGGAGGATCTCGCTCTCGTAACATGAAAGCATTATTGATGGAAAGATAATTCTCTCTTGGCTTGAGAGTATTTCCAAATCCGTTGTGCACAACAATGGCACTGATTCTATGAGAATATTGTAATTGGGATTATAATACTTATAATAATAAAATGAATTAATTTATCGAAAGCATTTAATCATTTCATTTAATTCTTTGTAGTAACCCATGTCTTAATAATAACAGTTGACCATCATTATTACTTGAAATACGCCCAACGTATTACATTTAATATCATTTAATTAAATAATCAATATTTTCTCACGAATCCTGAAAAAAACTACACGGAGTGTACTTTTATTTTTTCATTTTATATATTTCCTCCACCATATTTATTAGACCTTTAGTAATGACAATTTATTTCTTAAATAAATGTAACTGCATTACTCGCTAATAAATTTATATTATTTCACCCACAATATATTCTCTCGAATAACTAGTGTCGAAACAAATGCGATCACGGATCCTTGAATAATTATTAAACCACAGTCGGGAATAATATTTATTTAACTTGTTAAATTAATATTTAACTTCGATACATGGACACACTTAGTGTGTGACCCTCTAAGCCTCTTTCTCAGTGGAATTAGGCAGAGCCTACCTAAAGTCCAAGGTTAGCGTCTAGCAACACGCCAAGGAACCCATAGAGAATGAAGTTAATGCCCCAATGATGTGTAACCTCCTACGAATGCTTACCATGTAATATAATCCCTTTGTCTCAATATCTCGAATAAAGCGGGTTTCATGCTAGTTCCATCAACCCATGTGCTCGATTATACTTTCTTTGAATTCCTAAAATTGAACTCGCCCATACCATACCATGGCAATGGATTTATTTAGGTTATATCAATTTCATCAAAGGGCCTGAGATATCTACTTCCTTTATGGAACAAAAGGGACAAATCCTTTCTCCCATTATCTATTAATGCAGTATTACTCGTGACACATCCAACGTATCCTACCCCGCTATGAACAATGTGTCGTCACAGTTTTCGTCAATAAATCTAAGTGCATGAGTTGTAATACTCATTAATATTAATCTTAATGTCTAAGGACCAATACACACGTCTGCAGATAGGAAAATCCAATGAAACTATGAAATGTGGATTTCCTACTGGCGGGTCTCGTTCTCAAAATAACCTCCTGGATATTACCAAGGGAACACACCATGAGAAGGTCACTCAAAGTTTTATGAGTCTTCACCCCTAATGACCTGTATTATTTGTGTCCCTCAAATAATATCATCTGGCCAAAGAACATATATTCAAGAACAGTGTTATGGAACTTTCGGGTTCTCATCATAGCAGGGATCCTCTATGACCCATTAATGAAACAGTTGTCCATATGACATTATCACATGTATTGTCACGCAGAAGAACAATCAAGATGTGATAAGGCTTTTATTAATGAATAAAGTACAAAGTAGTTTGTTCTAGACCACCAACTCCAACAGACTCCCACTTGGACTAGAGCCAACTACTAACAACCTTTAACCTGCTAGCTCTCACATGATATTCATGCTTCTGCTGAGATAGGACCTTAGTCATGGGGTCCGCCACGTTCTCTTCTGTGGACAATCTTCTCACTACAACTTCACCTCTTTGATAGAAATCCCTCAAGAGGTGATACTTCTGAAGTATGTGCTTTGTTTGTTGATGTGACCTTGGTTCTTTTGCAAGAGCCACCGCTGCAGTATTATCACAATACAATGCAATGGGATATTTACTGCTAGGCACCACATCAATCCCATGGAAAAAGTTGTGAATCCATACGACTTCCTTGGCTGCATTAGAAGCTGCTAAATACTCAGACTCCGCTGTAAAATTGGCGACAACTGGCTGCTTTGAACTCTTCCAGCTCACAGCTCCTCCATTGAGAGAGAAAACATATCCAGATTGCGATTTTAGATCATTCTGATCTGTTTAAAAACCAGAATAAGTATATCCTCTGATGACAAGATCCTATTCTCCTCCATACACCTGGAACATATCCTTAGTTCTTCTCAGATACTTAAGGATAGTCTTAACAATAGTCCAATGTTGTTCTCCTGGATCTGCTTGATATCTACCTACCATGCTCAGTGCATAGGAAACATCAAGCCTGGTACATAACATCGCATACATGATGGATCCTATAGCCGAGGCGTATGGGATCTTTCTCATCCTATCTTTCTATTGTTGTGTCTGAGGACACATTTTCTTAGAAAGATTTAAGTCATGTGACACTGGAACCAATCCTCTCTTGGATTGTTCCATACTAAATCTCTTTAGTATCTGGTCAATGTATGTACCCTGACTTAGTCCAAGCAGCCTCTTGGATCTATCACGAATTATCTTGATCCCAAGAATATAGGTTGCTTCACCTAAATCTTTCATGGAGAAGAATTTGTTCAACCAGTCCTTAACTGACTGTAAGGCTGGTACGTCGTTTCTAATAAGCAATATGTCTTCAACATATAATACTAGGATAACAACCTAATTCACATTAAACTGCTTATAAACACATGGCTCCCATTCGTTCTTAATGAAACAAAATTCTTTTATGGCATCATCAAATTGAATTTTCCTAGACCTAGATGCTTGCTTCAATACATAAATGCATTTCTGCAACTTGCAAACCCGTTTGGCTTCACCTAGTGTCACAAACCCTTCTGGTTGTGTCATATAGACATCTTCATGATGGTTCCCGTTAAGGAATGTTGTCTTGACATCCATCTGCCAAATCTCGTAGTCATGGTAAGATGCTATGTAAATTATGATTCTTATGGATTTAAACATGGAAACTGGCGAGAAGGTTTCATCATAGTCAATTCCTTGAGGATTTTTGAATCCTTTAGCCACTAGCCTTTCCTTATAGGTGCTAACTTGACCTTCCATTTCCATATTTCTCTTGAATACCCATTTGCATCCAACAGGCTTTACATCAACTGGCTCATCGACCAGAACCCAAACTTAGTTCTAATACATGGAATCCATCTCAGAATTCATAGCTTCTATCCATCTTGCAGATTATGAGCTTTCCACTGCTTCCTTGTAGGAGACAGGTTCATCATTGTCCAACAATAATGATTCACCATCCTCGGTGACTAGGAAACCAAATCTCTCTGGTTCCCTTACCTCTCTTGAGCTCCTACGCAGTACTTGTGTTTCTGGAACCTCTTCCATGGGGTCATGTGGAACTTGTTCCTGTACCAACTCTTGTTTATCTTGGGTATCAAAATCGTCGAAGTCAATCTTGCTCCCACTATCCTTCATTAGGATGTGCTCCCTCTCAAGAAAGACGGCTTGTCTGGCGATAGTGACTTTCTTGGATTGAGGGTTATATAGGTAATATCCCTTCATTTCCTCGGATATCCTATAAAGATACACTGCATGCCCCGGGGTGCTAGTTTGTTTCCTAAGAAGGCCTTAACAAATGCCTCGCATCCCCATAAAAATGTGTGTGACAAAGTGGGTTTCCTTACATTCCATAACTCGGATGGAATTCCATTTTCCTCCTTAGTTGATACTCGATTTAATGTGTATGCTGCAGTTTGTAATGCATATACCCAAAATGATAATGGAAGGTTCGCATGACTCATCATTGACCTCACCATGTCATACAAGGTGTGGTTCCTCCTTTCACTAACACCATTCCACTATGTTGTATAAGGAGGATTGAGCCGAGATAGAATCCCAGACTCCCGTAGAATATCGATGAACTCTTAGTTCATATATTCTCCACCTCGATCCAATCGAAGCTTCTTTATCTTCTTACCAAGCTGATTCTCTACTTCATTCTTCAATTCCTTAAATTTCTCTAATGCTTCTGACTTATTCCTCATTAAGTAGAAAAATCAATATCTACTCAAATCATCAGTAAAAGTAACGAAGTAAGAATATCCACCTCTAGCTTCTACTAGAAATGGTCCACATACATCCATGTGTACCAATCCTAGAAGCTCTATGGCCCTTTTACCATGTCCACCAAAAGGAGGCTTGGTCATTTTACCTTGTAAAAAATCGTGACATCTATCAAGTGGTTTTAGATCAGTTGAGTCTAAATAGCCATCTTGGCAGAGATTTGTCAATAGCTTCTCGTTCACATGACCAAGGTGGTGATGCCACAACTGGGTGATGTATGAGTCATGTGAGTCTGTTTCGTTATCGATTGCCAACACTTGATTTTTTTTATTTAATACATAAAAACCATTATTCAAATGTTCCATACCATAACATACGTTGTTCTTATAAAAGAGACAACCCTTATTTCCAAACTTGAAAACAAATCCATCCATATCCAAACAAGATACAGAAATTATGTTCTTGGTAACACTAGGCACAAAATAATAGTTTTGTAAAACCAAAATCATGCCAGTTGGCAATGAGATGTGGTATTCACCAATAGCCAATGCAACCAGCCTTATGCCATTGGTAGCTCGAAGATCCACTTCTCCTCTGGTGATCTTTCTAGATCTACTTGGTTCCTGCATTTGAATACAGATGTGATCCCCAAAAGTTGTATATAATACCAAATTTGTAGAAATAGAAAGATTGCACTCGATAACGAATGCACCTTTAGCGTCCCCACGCTTCTGGGTGCAGTTCCTCTTCCAATGGCCCTGATTTCCCCATGAAAAACACACTGCCTCCCATTACTTGCCATGCCTCTAGATCTTCCCCTTCTTATAGGGATGGTGCTCGGGGGCTTCAGATCGTTTATAAGTCTTTGGCCCCTTTGCCTTGTCCTTCCTTTTCTTGTTCACCATAAGGATCGCGGGTTTGTCACACCGCATGTCCTTATCTACCTGGCGAATCAAGGTCAGAAGCTCCAATATACTCTTCTCATTTCCACTCATATTATAGTTGACAATGAAGCTAGAGAAGTTATTGGGCAGTGATGATAGGATGAGATCTATACGCAACCCGTCTGGGAATTTAATCCCTAAGATGTACAGGCGTTCAATGTAGCCAATAATATTGACTACATGAGGCCCAGCTGGTGCAGACTCTCCAAGATTAGTTGTAAACAAAGCATTGGAGATCTCATACCTCTCCTGTCTCGCCTTCTCTTGGTATAGATCCTTAAGGTGAGACATCATGCTATACACGTCCATGTTTTCATGTTTCTTCAAGAGCTCATTAGACATCGATGATAGCCTGAAACACTGGACATCTTTGGAATCATCCATGTGTTTCATGTAGAGAGATAATTCCTCATCACTAGCCTCTTTCCTAGGTGCAAATGGAATAGGCTCTTCCAGCACATGCAATTTCCTTTCATGGTGAAGGACGACGTGTAAACGCCTCTACCATTCTTGGAAATCGGTGACGGTGAGAAAGTTTTACTTCTCGAGTGTGGTGCGCAATGATATGTTTGAAGTCATTTTCTTGACGTTTCTATAAATTAAAATGAGAAAAGGTTTATTAATTTATTACAAAAATTGAGACAAATAAATTAATTAATACTTATTAGTCTCCCACTATTTTATCGAAATCCAATAGCCCTCACCATTGACTTCGGAATATTCTGTTACCTGAATATTCTAGTGGCAAGGATCTATATTTCCCTTCACATTACCCCAACTAGGGTTGGTCAAGCAACATGAAGGGTTTTAGGTAGGCACTCCAAATGCCAACTGCATTAACTCGCAGATCCAAGATCTGCTGAGTGGACTCCCAAATCCTGAAATCCTTTTATTTTGGATTTACTCAACCTTTGCCTCTTGGTCACACCAAGTCCTGCCGTGGCAGTCAACCCTTGATGTGAACCAATTCAAGTCAACACAAAACCTTGAATCAGAATTCCCTGATAATTGAAAGCACCCCAACTAGGGTTGGTCAAGGACTTTGAACTATGGTTCGATTCTAACCAAGATTATGGAAGGCTATACAGACTTAATATTTCTTTTGAGGGATTTCATCCATATACATAAATTTCCTTTTTATTATCTTTGATTACATGCTTGTTATTATTAAGTAGGATATACTTAAGTGATTAACCATGTATAAGATAATATTTATGTATAACCCTGTTTTATTTTAGTTCCATCTTGCATGCTTGTTTAATTCATTAATTGTGTGATCATGACAACACACCCATAATAAATAAACCATGCAACTGACAAAAATAAAATAAATGGTATGATCATGAGATTTTATATTGGTTAGTTTATCGAGCAGTTGATAAACTAACCCAAGACCCAGGGGATAAACACCTTGATCCTTTCGGTTTTGTGTTTATAGCTTTCCACCTGTCCACCTTTGTATCTCCTTGGATTGGTTTCACCTTGGCTCCTGACTTGAGCTGCCTCCACTATCTTGGGAGCTCCATCCATTACATATGCATTTATCTCACACGCAGGTGAGGGGTAAAAAGGGGTTTTAATAAAAAAACAATCCTTGGGTGTGCAGACCCTACATATTAATGAGGAGATGGCTCGCATGCCAACAAATTTAAATAAATTAATTAAAAGAAACCATTCACATACAAAGCTCTCAGTCTAGCTCATGATCATCCATACATGCAAAGATATTTATGCATAAATAAAACTAGCATTCAATTCTTTAATCATTCTTGTTTAAGATAAATCACGCTCGAATTAATTAATTATATTTAATAAATCCTTTTATCTTAAAACCCTTTTATGAATTTCCTTGAGATTCTCATACATCATAATTTTAAACAAATAAATTCATTTAAAATTATCCTTGTACATAACTTGTACCTTGGAGGCATCCCGGTTAATTCCTATTAATTACGCAGATGTTAAATTAAATATATATATATATATATATATATAACACCTATCACGTGTTGTGCCTAAGCTTTACGCCTACACCATGGTACACGTCTTAAGGGTTTGTATAATATAATAATAAATTTTAATAAATCTGTGTAATTTGGGTCATTACACGACGTGTAGTTCTGACTACATAGCATGTACTTTTCTTCACCGTCCGTCTGAAGTACATGCCCAGGGACAGGGCGTGTTAATGTACTTCAGAATTTTTTGGAATACACGGTGTGTTCTGTGGGACACACACCATGTAGTTTCCGCATTACACGGTTTCCAGCCGGGCAAGCCGTGTACGGGGTACACGGCCCAACCCTAACCTGAAGGGACTACATGCCAAGTTCATTAGACCACATGGCGGGTAATCCGGAAACCGTGTGCCACATGTTTCTGGTCAACACACGGTGTCTTAAATTCTTAGAAAAAATCCAATACACGTCCTGATTTGGCGGATCAGTCAATGCATTGAACCTAGACTACACGGTGTGTACTTCCAAATACACACCGTGTATTCTGGTGTTGTACGGCCAGAAACGTTTGGCTCCTCCAGATGAGTTCCTCTATTTTATATTAATAAAAAATTAAAAGAAAAAATTTGTTTTTGTGTGGTGAATGAGAAACAATGGAGGAGGAACAGATCTCGTGATCAGATTTCCAGAATGATTAAACATGAATTGAAATAACTAAATTATTAAATGTGTAAATCACCAACGAAAAACAAAATAATTATAATCAATGATATGACCACTCTGATACCACTTGTATGTTCCGGGTGTAGCGGAAGTGCGTTGGTGGGGTTTTTACCCAACTTTAATTTTAATGTTAACAACGTTCAATTCGAGATCCATCATGATTTAAAATTCTAGATCTCCAAAATAGAATGAAGAACAGAAAAGAAAAGAAGAGTCCTGGAACCGTTGAGATAAGATCATCATATGTTGGTTATAATTAATTTAATTAATTCATAAGACTTACCTCGATGTAATTCTTTCTTCATTGAAGTCTCTGGTCACGATCCTGTGATATGTCATTGCATCGTAGAATCCAAGTACATGATTCCTCTAGCGGTGATCCACACATGCTCCACGTATCTCTAGACGTCACCGAAGGGATCTCCAGGTGCTAGAACGGAAGAACCTTCTCTTGCGATGTCCGCCTTCTACCGCCTTGATCCGGTGTAGGATCTCGCTCTCGTAACTTGAAAGAATTCTTGGTGGAAAGGGAATTCTCTCTTGGCTTGAGATTATTTCCAAATCCGTTGTGCACAACAATGGCTCTGATACCATGAGAATAATGTAATTGGGATTATAATACTTAGAATAATAAAATGAATTAATTGCCCGAAATTATTTAATCATTTCATTTAATTCTTAGTAATACTCCATGTCTTAATAATGAAAGTTGACCATCATTGTTACTTGACATGTGCCCAACATATTACATTTAATATCATTTAATTAAATAAACAATATTTTCTCATGAATCCCGAAAAACAAACTACACGGAATGTATATAAGTATACACGACGTGTACTTTTATTTTTCATTTTATTTATTTCCTCCACTATATTTATTAGAACTTGAGTAATGACTATTTATTTCTTAAATAAATGTAACTGCATTACTTGCTAATAAATATATATTATTTCACACAAAATATATTCTCTCGAATAACTAGTGTCGAAACAAATGCGATCAGGCATCCTTAAATAATTATTAATCCACAGTCGGGAATAATATTTATTTAACTTGTTAAATTAATATTTAACTGTGATACATGGACACACTTAGTGTGTGACCCTCTAGGCCTCTTTCTCAATAGCATTAGGTGGAGCCTGCCTAAAGTCTAAGGTTAGTGTCTAGAAACACCCCAAGGCACCCATAGAGAAAGAAGTTAACGCTACAATGATGTGTCACCTCCTACGAATTCTTACCTTGTAATATAATCCCTTTGTCTAGATATCTCCAATCAAGCGGGTTGCATGCTAGTGCCATCAACCCATGTGTTCGATTATTATTTCTTTGACTTCCTTAAATTGAAATCGCTCATACCTTAGCATGGCCATGGATTTATTTAGGCTATATCAATTTCATCAAAGGGCCTGAGATTTCTACATCCGTTATAGAACAAAAGGGACAAATCCTTTCTCTCATTATCTATTAATGCAGTATTACTCGTGACGCACCCAACGTATCCTACCTCGCTGTGAATAGTGTGTCATCACCATTTTCATCAATACATCTAAGTGTGCGAGTTGTAATACCCATTAATAATAATCTTAAAGTCTAAGGACCAATACACACGTTCGCAGATAGGAACATCCAATGACACTACGAAATGTGGATTTCCTACTGTCGGGTCTCGTTCTCATAATATCCTCCTAGATATTACCAAGGGCGCACACCATGAGACGGTGCCTCAAAGTTTTACGAGTCTTCACCCCTAATGACCTGTATTATTTGTGTCCCTCAAATAATATCATCTGTCCATATAACATATATTCAAGAAAAGTGTTATGGCACTTCTGGATTCTCATCATAGCAGGGATCCACTATGACCCATTAATGCAACAGTTGTCCTTCGGACATTATCACATGCATTTTCAGGCTAAAGAACAATGAAGATGTGATAAGGCTTTTATTAATGAATAAAGTACTAAGTAGTTGGTTCTAGACCACCAACTCCAACACAAATCCCCTCACACAGCTCAACCATTTGTAGTCTCATTCAAGCATTCCCATAGTCACCCTATAAGGTTCAATTTAGTTAATTAAAAACAACCATTTAAATTATAGGGTCTCGCTTAGTCAATAAAATGGTGTGCTAAAAGATACACCCCCTAAATACTCATGAAATCTTGAATAAAATTATTCACCAACTACCTCGTAGTCTTAGATGTAGGCATGTCCGATCTTAGACTCTAACTCAGACTAATTTGGTATAAATTTTTATTTTAGATGAATTCCTAAAAAAGGAAAAATGAATCATGTAGCTTTAGTGGTCTATGATGTGAAGTAAAAGGGAAATAGAATCTATCTTATGGATATCCTTACTGATACAGATCCAACATTGCAAATGAATTAAACAACAGAGGATGGAAGAAGGAGAGGTATCAAAATCAAGCAGAGGAGGAAAGGTTAGGAGAACCCATGTGTGCTGCTCAAATAGGATGAGGAGAAGGAAATTAAGTTAAATGAGAGAGAGGTAATTTTGTCATTTCACTTATTTAATGAGTCACACGGTTATCTCACATGGTTTTACAAAATATGTGGCTCTTTATGCTAAGGATTAAATACCTACACGTTGATCCCACATGGTTTTTCCTAATCGGGAACAGACTGTGCATGATACAGTGTGAGGGTACTTCCCAAATGACACTAATTATGCCCCTTGTGAACAGTTTTCCCGAACAGTGCACAAGCCGTATGGATCTTTTTTTTAAAAACTATAGAGGTTCATGCATGGTCATGCACCTCCTCTTGAATGGTTTACCAAACTATGATCGGGGAAAAAATAAAGTGCACAATTAGCACTAGGTGGTCCTATGGTTAGATCTAACTGTGCACCTTAGCCTACACTTCTCTAAACCTAGGACCCGAGGCCTCCGATGAATCCAAAACCGTTTTGAACACCCAAGGAATTTTTCAAACCTCTAAAACCATCTAAAAAAATATTTTAAATGAAAATAAAACTTATAATTATGTTCCAATAAATGAGAAAATAGTTTTTATACCCACTAAACTCAAAAATTCAAAATGGGTGAAGAATTTGACCCACTCAAAAAACCTAAGACATTACAATCTCTCCGCCTTAACACAGAACATCCATAAGTTATAAAACATAAATAATAGATGTTACCAAACATATCCATCTCATTAAAACCAACCTGGACTACCCTAGTCAAAAAGGGATAGGTCAACTACCTCAAGGGGGATCCCCACCTTAGGAGTTACCTACCCCGATCGCATCACAACCCAAAACTCAAATAAAACTAATGGTCTATTGACCATATTAGGACTCAAGGTCCTCCTATGATTCATCATCACTCTTGTACCTCATCAGGTGATCTTTTTTCATACTTGACACCAATCATAATCATGTACCGCATTGATTCCCACCTCTTTCACATGTCGCACATGACACCTATGAGGTCTTGCATCTCAAAAGATGCCTAGAATTCCCGATTCCTCACACCTTAGTCAATTACCACATCGCAATGATGCCCAGATTCCAATTCACCTCAAGTAACCCTCATATCCTCGATGCCTTGATGCCAACACACCTCAATAATCATGTATCCAATGATGCTCATATATAAGTCCTGGAACCGTTCACTTAAAATATATATAACACATTTTAGATGAATCCAACCTACTAAAAATGTATGATCAGTCCATAAACACATATCGTTCACCACGTGTACCACAAATGGAAATTCATAAAAAGGACATTCCAGAATAATACAAAAAGGGTGCCCAGGTCACGCCCATGGTGTACCTCTAACCATCATCAGCTCACCAACCTTCTCTAACCCTATCAGCTCCATGGCATGCACCTGGCCTGGAACATGACTACATAAAGCCTGACCTCTCTATGGTGTGTCACCAGCCACTAACCACTAGCCCCTATATTGGGTTCCACTATCTCTATGATGACCTCACCATGCAGCTGATACTTGACTACCATCACTTTTTAAAACTCCTGGTCTGATCTCAGAAACCTGATTCTACCATAGTCTGTGATTTTTAGTTGTCTGAGAAGGATTCCTACAGAACCTCTCAAAATTCCCGACCAATCTATATACCTAACACTCCATTGGAGGATGCTCACACTATGTTTTTATATTTCCTAGCTACTCACACTTCAATCACACCATTGACGACCCACTATGAGGTAGTTTTCCTAAGTCCTTGGCATGACTCCTCTATTGAGATTCATCTCAGGCTCACTTCATACTATCTGAGGAATCACCACTTAAATTACCTAATGTTGTCATATGGATTGAGTAAGACAAGTCCATCAATTTTCCCTCAGCTATGATCACCTTATTCACCGCTTTTGAGATTGAGTTCAACCTTAAGATGTTCACCAACACCGGAATAGAGTTCCGTAAACCATCCAAAAAACACCTCACCATCGAGGTGTCGTCACTCACCATGATGTGTACAAAGTGAGAAAACTTGGTGAATGTCGTTTCATATTCCATGATGGAAATTTCATCTTTCTTAAGGCTCAATAACTCCTGAGATCTCTCCACCCTCAGCATCTCCAAGTAAAAATTGTCAAAGAACCTTACCTCAAAATCCTTCCAATCCAATCCCTCGTGTCAACCTACTTAAACCTTCATGTCCCACCATCACTTTGTTGGTCCTATGAGCATGTAGGTTTCCAACTTCATTTTCTTCTATTGAAGTATCTCTAGATTATCAAAGATCATCGGCATTGAATCAATCCAATACTCATCTACATGTGGTCTGCCCTCACCCTAAAATAGAGGTGGGTACTATGAATGGAATTCCCATATCATATAATACATAAAAGGATATGATCCCTAAGATCCCCTATCAATCCCTTGGATCACATGTACCAAGCTCACTTTGAGCTTCTCGTCAAACCATTGCCCAAAATCTATCAAATATGGTGGTTGTCCCACCTGCACCTGAGCCAATGCCTGAACTTGTGCCTGAACCTGTACCTGAGGTTCATGATCTGGAAAACCCTAAGGGGTTTCAACCAACATATGATCCTATGGAACCACATCACCACCCACCTAATGCTCCCTCTGATTTGTCTAAGTGGAATCCCACTGAATATCATTACATGGCCAAACAACCCAGATAACATATATATGTATCACAAATAGGGAAATCAGTAATAGATATCATCAACTCACTACCCTTAACCTCCCCCATTTCAACCAATTAATAGGTAATCCTAGCCTCATGGCCTCTTTACCTACCCATATCAGAGAAAATTATAATATATTCCTTGGTCCATGCCCATCTTGATGAACCATGTCACCTCAAACCGATGACCACATCACCTAACCTAATGATCAACATCACCTCGCATAATCATACATTCCTACTAATATAAGATCTAGGATCATAACTATATATATATATCATAGAATATCACATTTCACAAGGCATTCTTATCACATGCACATGCATATAAATATCAAAATCCTATTGTGTGACTAATCAAAAGTATAAACATGCATAACCAACACCCATTGCATTACTGGGCCATGGTTCTAATATCTCATCCCTTACCATACCAGGTCAAGGGTAACATATCACAACATATAATAATTACACATGCAATTGCACCACTATAGGTGGAAATAAAATCAACTATAAAATGAGAAAAGCATAATAGTAATTCCCACCCCTGGCCACTTGGTATGTCCCTCATGCATGGGGATATAGGAACCCAAATAGTAGTTATTAACCCAGACATAACAACATCATAATATCCATTATAAAATATCCCAAATATTAATTCCAATAAATAGGAAAAATAAACTCCTATGATACCATTTGTAGTGCCCCGACCTGATTATCCACTCAGATAGTACTTTCAGGCCAAGTGTCGCTATCCTTAGGTGCACCTCCTCGTACGCCAAAGGCTGATGACTAGTAGTGAGGGTGAAAGGTGATAGTGGGGATACTATAACCTCTACAGATAATACAATAATGATATCATATGTATAGAGCAGTGAAAATAAATACCAACAAACTCGAACCATTAACCCGCCCATGGTGGAAGCAGCAGCAAAAATAGACAATAGAGGAAGCATAATTAAACAACAGCAGTAGAATAAAATAAACAATCCAAAAATTCCATTTCTATATACAAATTAGAACATGCATCAAATATATGTCATATAATAAAATAATATAAAAATAGGTTTTCCCATGGCTGACCATCAATATATACATATAAGTAGCATGATGATATAGAAAAAAAACTCCAGCTAAGGTAAGAACCTCAAGGTCCCTTTCCTTCCATCTATGCTAAATCAACCACTAGGATATAGATATAGGGCCTTAACCCTTAACTAAATGAAAAATCATTAAATCTACATGCATTCTGAAGAGACCGTTTAGGGTGTACATTTGTGATTAAGAAGGTGTGTACATATGTAAATAAAGGAAAGGAAACACTTTCATTTAAATAAACACAAGCTTCCCTGGTGATCAACAGTCACTAGGAAAAAATCGTGTACTTTAGACAAGGCCAAAAATATAAAGAGTAGAGGATCCTTAGACTATGGTCTAAGGCATCCACTAATGTCAAATAGCCCCAGGTGGACCCTCAGGTTTTACCTCAAAATTTCACCCATAACCTCATTCAATAAACCACATAACTGACACCTCATGTCCACATCATGTAACCAACATCCTGAAGACACGCCAAAATAAAGAATATAGTCCCTCAACCCCCTTCTTGAAATCACCCATTGGATCGAAGCCCAACATCTGGAGGCACACCAATATATGTAATCAAAGTAATATCTTTGTTGGATCAACAACTGATGTCCTAAGTAATGGCGATATCAGTCCTCCGAAAAGTTTCATGGATTAAAGGCCTTAATCATAGTGAGCCTTATCCCCCAACTAATAGCCTCAACATTTTCATTCAATGTATCCTTACCACACTGGTGGCCTTCTAATGAAAGCACCCCAATTATATTTACTTAAGATGCAACTACTAGGGGCCTCTACCCACATGATTGGTCAATACCACCTCATCATCTGAGTCAATATGTGAAAAAACAACTCCAAACAGCGCATTGGACAACACATATAAGTGGTAATCACCAATTTAGAACCTATGACACACCAATTCTGGCACCTCATGCCCCTATGACCATGTCGCTCAAAACTGATGGTCATTCCATCCCATATATCATGGGTTATTCCCTCTACGTGATGGCCTCTCCACCTTAACTGATGACATAGTCTCCGAACTAATGGTCAACATCACCCAAATACCTCAGTCCCAGCCCATCTTGACGTTCACATCACATCAAATAGATAGACAATGCTATCTTAATTCTCAGTTCATGCCCTTCATGTTCCATTGGAACCCAGTAATACATCAAATGTAATTAAAATTTATATAATGATTAAATATGGTTTAATTTACTAACTCAATTCAAATAAATAATTAAATTTTAAAAAAATAATTCAATTTCATATAAAAGACACGTTCCAGGCCTAACTGTCCAAGGTCTATATCCCCTCACACATCTCAACCATTTTTATTCTCATGTAATCATTTCAATAGGAACCCTAAAAATTTCAATTTAATTAATTAAAAATAAACATTTAAATTATAGGGTCTCACTTGGTCAATTCAATAGCATGCTAAAACCTCCCACCCCACCAACATTTGTGAAATCATAATGAAAATTATGCACCACCTACCTTTTAGTCGTAGACATAGTAATGTCCAATCATAGCCTCTAACTCTGACCAATATGGGAGAAATAATCATTTTTTATGAACAACTTGAAAATAGGTCAAAATGACTAGCATTGATTTAGTGGTATGTTAGGCAAAGGAAAAGGAAAATAGATTCTAGATAATGAAGAGACTTATCGATATGGATACAACGCCACAAACGTCTTGACTAATAGAGATAAAATGAAGTATATGGATCAAAATCAAGTGGAGGAGGAAAAGGGAGGAGACCCCCTATGTGTGTAGCTTGAATGAGAGGAGGAAGAATAAATTTTTTTTGAGGAGATAGGGTTAATTTGGTCATTTCACATCTTTAATGAGATGCACGATTAACTCTCACGGTTTTCCAAATCGTGTATAAACTATGTGGATTTTGGAGATTTGGAATAAAACCCAGTATGGTTAGCTTGTATGGTTTTTCCTAATCGTGTATAAACCATGTGTAATAAAGTGCGAGGGTACATCACAAATGGAACTAATTGTATGGATTATGTACGGTTTTTCCTAACCATGTTTAATCTGTGTAGATCCATCTACTAAAAAATGTAGAGGTTCATGAACAGTTGTGTGCCTCCTCTTTCATGGTTTACCAAACTGTGTTTAGTGTAAAAATAGGGTGCACGGTTAGCACTAGGAGTCCACATGGCTAGATCTAATCATGTGCCTCTTCTTTCACCTCTCCAAAATTGGTCCTTCAGGCCTCCAATGCACCCAAAACCCTTCCAAACACATAATGTATTTTCCAAACCTTTAAAACCATCTCAAACAAAGAGTTGGGTTAAAGTAAAACTCAGAATTATGTTTCGATAAATGATAAAAGATTTATCATACCCACCAAACTCAAAAATTAAAATTAGGAAAGGAATTCAACCTTCTATAAAAACCTGAGACATTAAAAATTAACCCTATAAAATTCTATAGGAGTGTCTAGATAGGTGTGCAGTCTTAATCCTACTAATTGTGCATCGACGATGATTGAGTTAATACCTAATCTGAATCATTCAATGTTCTTACCCCTATGAAAATATGTGCTATATCCACATCCACTTTCTAGTATCTAGAGATAGATATATTTTCTAAGAAACCCACACTCCTTTATTTACCATAATATAGGATTTTATTCTATACTTATTCTTATACTATAGGAAATCACTAAAGTTTTCTCATCATAGTTTCAAAAAAATAACTAAGACTTTATTTGATACCAACTATGGTGACCCAAACATTACATACATAAAAATTACATATTATTTTATGAATATTCAATTCATAACATCATGATCCATGCCAAAACTGTAAAAGTATAGTGTATTTGAAAACTTTGATACATAAAAAACTTTTACATAAAATATTTACATTATCTTACACTAAGTTATTTTAAACTATCACCCTTCATAAATACATCATAATAAATATCATTCTTCATATCCCATGTAAAAAGAAACATAATAAATGGTAATCTAATATACTAAGTAACTATAAACATAGGATATATAAATTGATGATCATAAGTGATCATAAGATAAGAATAATTGTATGATGATATGTTCATAATTTACTATAATCATACCCAATTAGCCAAATATAATTATTTATAGATCTTGGTTTAAGGATTTATCATAATAAATACATAAGTCATAAGTGTGTTGAACCATTAATAATCATCCATGATCCATGAGATCATATTAGAATCATAAGACATAAGTTTGTGGAATAAAAATAAGTATAGAAAATCATTTACTTAGTCAAGGATCACTTCTAAGAATATTATAGTGGTTTGGGTTTACTCTTCATTAAATCATATCCTTATTCGATTTTTACTCCCAATACTATCATAGTGGATGGAGTCCCTTACTGAATTGGGTTCACTACCCATTATGGTTCTAATTTTCTCATGAGTTATCAATCCTTACCTAATGATGTAGAGGTCTATATAATTCCAGGACCTGCCATAAGATAATTAAAATGATAAATAAGTGTTTTATAAGATCACAAACTATTCATCATATCATAATATCATAATGTCATAATATCATAAAATTGGTTTCATAAACATTTTATCATTTCATCATTGAATAACCGACAGAAATTAAATGAGTTTCATAAACAGCTCATCATCATAATCGTAAAACATCTAGAGAAATAATAAGGATGGTATCATTGGATGATATTCCTAGTAAATCATAATTAACATCAAATTATGTTCTCATGATGAAAACTTTCTTTAAAATATCATTTGAATATTTCTTAAGGAAAATACCCTTTTCTTTTTGAAATCATTTATTTAAAATCCAAATATTTCCAAAATATTAATGAGAACATTTTCGTTGAAAATAACTATGAAAACATATAAATTAATTATTAAATTATTGAATGGTCATGATTGTGGTGAATTTCATTCATATTTTAATTGTTAAAAAAATATTTTGTTCACTACTTTGGTAAAAAGTATCTTGTTTAGAAAAAAACAATAAAATTATTCTTAAAAAATTGTAAAAAGTAAAACATGGATGAAATTAAATTTTAAAAAAACATTGAATAGTATTCTAAAATATTCTTAGAAACATTTTATAAAACATAAATACATAATCAAAAAATCAGACTAAAAGTGGTGAAATAATGCCAACCTTTCCTAAAAACATTTTTTGAATGATTTTGAATACCAAAGAGAGAAAAATGGCACTAAAACATAAAAATTACAAAAATAACCATATTATAAGAAAAATAAAATCTTTTTATCAAATTATTATTATATTATTCCCAAAATGGAAATTCAAGAATAAAAAATCCTAATTAAAATGGGATTGAAACATAAATCTCCTACCTCAAGTTTTTCCTTGCTTCGTATGCATTAAAATATCATGTATAATAAATATATATTTATTATGTGTATATATATATATATATATATTTTATAGAACTATATTCATACATATCATACCAAATATGATTTAATTATGATATCTTATCACCCGTTTATTAAAAATTCTATATTAAAATCATTATTTCAGGTGATAACTGCTTATTTTTCATGTACATTTCAGTTAAATGGTTCCAGTGCTTGTACGTTGGCCATGATTTCAAAATATATATTCTATTAATAATGAAATAAGAAACATATTTATTCATCATATAAAATTTTATAATTATTTATATAAATCATTCATGTAAAATGAATTACATCACTTCATAAAGACTGTAGTATGTATCTACGCACGGGTAGTGTTTCCACTATTCAATGGTGGGAATGAAAGAAAATAAGATAATAAATAACATTTATAGAATCATTATTATGTAATATATATCATATATATTTACTAAATATATTCTTATTACCATCAAAGTTAATCAAAAATTAAAAACAAATCCAATCGCTTCGTGGAGGTGGTGGTCCACACATATGCATGAGCCACGTAATCATTTTTAAACGGATGAAAAGATAAGAAGGTAGATAAGATATTATAATTATAAAAGTATAATTATTTAATATATACCATATAAAAATATTAAATCTATCATAACAACCAACCATTAATTATGGTGATGGAGATGAATCATTTCGCTACTTTGAGGCTATAGTCTACACAGATGCACAAGTGATACTTTCATTTATCATTTGTTAGAAAAGAGGGTGTGTAATAGTGGTTAGATAATAAGAATAAAAATTAATTATATTTAATATAATCATTAAATTATTTTATAATGGATATCATGGATATATATGAGATATAATAATTAATAAATTGATAGAGGCCAGGTAGGACGATGAACTTTTCTTCGGTAGACCTCATTTAGATCCCTTCTTAAGGACCCTAAGAATGGTCTTTTAAGAAGAAAAGAACCTCTAATTCATCTATATGGGAGTTTATAAGATAATTTGATAGGTTATGGTTGAGTTAAGTGGATCAAAGTTGTGTAAATAAGATAGAGTATGGGTGTCCTTTTATAAGAAAGGGAAGTGTCACTTTGTAATTTTTCAAAAAATTAAAATATTATTAAGTCGTATTCATGTAAAAGTGGTTTAAAATTATATTAATTTTGATTTAAAGATGATGAAGGATCTATATAAACTCATAAAATATTATTTTAAAAAGTTTTTAGGTTATTTTAACCCTTATCTCTTTAGTTTAACTTCTATTGACCCTTTTTATCCTTAACCATGGTAACAAATTTTTCAATAATTAATTGTTATAAATTTACATATAAGGTTAGAATTAGAAAAAAATTGTAAAGGGATTAAATTTACACCATATTACTTACACCTTTTACTATTTCTAGATTTTATTATTTTTAAATCATTTAATAAAATATTATATAACCTAAAATATCATTAAATTCATTTTTGGGACTATTCATTTAATTTGACTTCAAAGTTATAAAGATAGAAATGTATTAAAACTATATACCCTTTCACCATCACTAATAAATTATAATTACCCATAAATTTTTTATAACATCACAATTAATCCAAAAAATATTTATTTTAAGGTTTTTAAAATTATTTAGTAAATTTTTCTACTTCATGAACAAGAGTTGTGTTGTAATTACATAAGTATTTAATTTAATTATACCTTAATTAAAAATTTAAATAAATTAATGTAATTAAAAAATTATTAAAATTTAAAATAAACACTTATAAATTACCCAAAACTCCTTTTATCCCCGTGATAAATTGCTAGAGTTTTTAAAAGAAAAGGGAGTGAATTTTATTATTTTTCTTAACTTAAAATAATATCTATGTCATTATCAAACAAAACAGTTTCCATAACATAGAATACTGGATGAGTATGGTCTAAACACACACAAAAAATATATTAAAGGAAATTTTTAGGGTTATTTTAAAGTCTTATCCAATAGTTTTATCTTTGTTTTACCTGTTTTTTTCTTACTGTGGTGACGTATATTTACTATGGTTACTATTCATAATGATAACAAATAAAAGGGGAATATTTAACAAATTTTAAACACTTGATTCTAAATAGAGACTCTATTTTTTAGGATCCAATTTCTATAAGTTACATAATAAATTTTAATATAAATTCATTAAACATAATGAAAAAATAATTTTGAGAAAAATATGATTTTAATCCTAAAAAATAACTAATATCAAAAAAAAGAATATTCCTGATTCAAATGGAATTAATTATATTATACTAAATTAAATGGATAATATTTAAATTTAAAACCAAAACCAAAATATAATAAGACTTTAAAATTAATTTATTTAAGGAAAAGAAATGACGGTATTTGAAAAATCAATATTTTCACTATTTAATAAAAAATCAATCATTTCAGAAAAATACCAAAATTTCACCCTAAGTTAATTTTGATATAATGATTTCAAAAATTATTTTTTTTATAAAATAAAATTTATAAAAGCATCAAAAATTTATCATAATATTTTCTCACAAAAAGAAATAAATATTTTGAATAAAAATTATATTTGATGCCTAAAATGGATTTATTATAAATTTAGTGTCTGTTTCTTAAGAATCGATAAATAAATTAACATTTATTAGGAACATTATAAATATATTTCATAATGTGGTTACTCATATTAATACCTTTCCATTCAAACACTATGTTATAATTGTCACATTTAAATAATAATATTTCTACAATATATCTCAATTTTCATAAAGCTCAGTGTTTCGTGTTAAGTAAGCTATCAAGATTATTATTATTTTAAACTAAATTTATTGGGTGTTACATACAATATGTATTTACCTGTGAGGTAGTGACCCCCCCCCCCCACCACCACACCTGGTGCGATATTGAGTTCAGGATAAAGTTTTAGTTGAGTGGTTCTCCAATTTTTATGGATTCCTATCATATGGAAACTTTTGATCTTTGGGAGTTGAGGATTCAGATCAATGATCTGATGTAGAATTGTTTTATCCAAACCAATGTATCATTGTGGGAGTTGAGAATTCAGACCTTGTTTTTTATGTAAAAAATGGAAAGGCACTAGTTGGAGGTAGTGGGTAGACATGTTAGACTTATATGGCTATATGGTGGTGAAATTGTGGTGGTATGATACCTCCTGTCATGTGAAGATGGGTTTTAGGTTCTTTTGTTTATTTTTCTATATTTTGTAAACTATTAGAATATATATTTTATTGATATCTCAACCTCCTGTCCCATTGATTTTATTTTTATTATACTTGTATCTAACTATTTATTTTCTCCATGATATTTGTCTATTTGTTTATTGTTCAGACTATGATTTTATTTTTTACAACATATTTATGGAATGACACACCAAGGTATGGCAAGGTAATGTCAGTTTCTTTATTCGAATCACATGGTTGATTTATTACTTGGGAAAAATTGTTCCCAAAGGTATGTCCTAGATTCCTGGGCAGTATTTTACAGCCCTTAAGGATTGGTAATGACCTCCAAGACCTATCGTATATTGGATTGTGTGTCTAGGTGAAGGGTATCATAGGTCAGTTCATAACAGATGATCACAATTGTTATTGGAGATTTCTAGAATATAGAAAATTTCTAAATCACTTTGTGATTTGTATACATATCTTAAGGACATTTAAAAAACATATAACACCTTTGAAAAGGTTCAATAATTTTCTAAAGAAGGTGATTTCACTCTAAATATTTATTGCAAACGGTTATAGAAGTTACAAAAAAACAATGGTGTAAGTATGTGGTTGGTTTCATGATTGAAGATCACAAGATAATCACAAAAGAAAAAAATTCTCTATATATGTATGATCTTTCAATATTATTTTTAAGATATTTGGATGATATCAAAATAAGTAAAATTAAAATATATTCAAATGATATGTAAGATCATATACGAATTAATAATAAATTTTAAAGGATATATAATATATTTTAATCTACCAAAAATATATACATATTATTTTTTTAACTTCTAATGGTATGTAAAGTATTATACCTAGAAAAAAATGTTTCAATCATTATACATAATATCTTATACCTTTTATAAGGAAGGTTTTTAACTTATTAATATTTACAAACATTCAATACATAAGAAATTTAAATCAATATGTAATTTTTTTTACGTTTAGCATAGAATGAAACATAAGGATTCCCTCCTGAACCAATCATAGCTTACAACTAGTAATTCCCAAATCAGTCATAGGATACAATCCTTTAAAAAAATTCTTTAACATAAAATATGAGGAACTTGGAAGATACATGCAAAATAAAAATCCCTTTAATAAATAAAAAAACATGTACATTTAGAAACAACTTATTTTATAAAAATAAATCTATAACTTAATGAAACAGTTTTTGAATAAAAACTCATAACTATCATAATTAAATTATTTCTAGAAATATAAATATATAATTAATATAAAATATATTTTAATTAAATAATTCTTTAAATAGATCAAAATTTTAAAAAATTTTATTTTCAAATAAAACAACTTTTTAAACATAATAATTTTAAATTTATATCCCATGGGTTTTAAACATATGTACATTTTAAAATAAATTTTTTTAAAATAAAAATTCATATCATTAATAAAAATATAAAATTGATTTAGTAAAAATTCCAAATCGTATCTTATATATTCTTTTCAAGGATCTCATAATGACTACCCATAATAAAAACTTTATCGGATAAATAAAAACCATCCACAACAGTCATATAACCTTCTTTAAATAATCACACATACCATCCTCCCACTCCAACATCAAAATTATTTCCATGTTTCAACTTATTTTAAATATTTATATAATTATTTTCAAATGAATCATCTTCATGGGAAATCACGATGATCCATACTTCAACCTTGTGGTTATTTTTTACACTTGTTTATTTTGTCCCATTATACTTGTTTTATTCTTATGTAATATGTTTTTCCTTGGTAGCTAGTGTTTTGTAATCATAATTATTACTTTTATATTATAACATAATTCTTATTATTTTTTAAATAATTTATAATGAAAAACAAATAATTTTATGAAATCATAATACATGTTAAAACCTGGTTTGTTGCATTCTCCCCTTAAGGAAATTGTATCCTTACAATCTTAACTCCAAAAAATCACTATTGTAAAACTTTTATGGACTCATCAAGCATATAACTTTTTATTGACCAATTTCTGGTGTCTTAAAATTAATTTTTTATAAAATTAATAAAAATACTTCATCAATGTTGACCTAATAATATTGTAAATATAAGTAACTATTTTATGAAAATAATTCATACAATCACCAAAATCTAAAATTTTCATGGTATTTCCCTCCTTGAAGAGTGAGGGTCCACACAGTGAAATAATGCTTTAATTAATATTAAAAATAATCTTCTTCCTTTATCCCAATACAGTTGATATAATTTGACACAGTTTTTTGGAAATAACGATCTAGTTTTGGAAAAGTTTCATTTTATAAATATAATTTTAAAACATCTGAATGGACCTGATATTTATAACATAACCTTATAGAAACATATTTGAAATTTTCAAAACATCATAGGTATTTCTAAACTAACACAATAAAAAATTAATTATATATAGGCTTCTCTAACATCTCCCTCATCTACAGCAAGTTTAAATTCATTATGTGCTTCACATTTACACGATAATATAAAAATTTATAAATACCTAGATAATAGTTTCCATGTCCAGAAAGATGGGGAAGATTTGATTATAAAATTTGACTGTAAAAATCCATGATCCTAGGAATTTTCAAGGTATATAAGAGGTATTTATAAACTCATATAACTATTTTCATGTTATTTGAATATTGAAAATGGTTTTGAAGTCATTTTAGCATTGCTTTTCAGTAATAATTTCATGTAAATCCTCTATAAGGGATAGAAAAATTGTGTGTGGTATTATTACTTTTATCTTGAAACCCAATATTTAGTATATCATTATAAGGTAACATTATTTGAATTATCCATCACCAAATTATAATCTAATAAATTTTATCTCCTAAATTTAGTAATCATAAAATATATAATCCTTTTCACAATTATTCATACTTTGTTATCCCTTTTCCAAACATTAATTTAAACCAAAAAAAATTAAAAAAACATAAACACCAAATAACACCATAAGAAACCATCCTATGCAAATTAAATAATAAAACTAAAAGTTCAACCAATGTTACTTTACTAATTTCTCATTATCCAATCCCCAAAAAACTAAACCCTACAAACCCTTTAAGTTTTTCTTACAAATGTAAATGCTAAAAATATTGAAAGACTAAATCTCATGGTGTCTTAAAAAATAAACTTAAACTTAATCCCAATAACTATTGAACCTTGAATATCACTAAAAATATTCCCTACTATTCTCTAAACCTAGAATATATTAATCACTTTTCAAAATAACTTAAATCCCAATGACATAACCATATTAAAATTATATACGATTCCAAAAAATTAACTCAAAATTTTATCCCTCAAATAATATCAATCACTTATACATAAAATTATATAATAACCAATATTTTTGTATATGTGCCTTAATCATGTATCTTAAAAAAATACAGTAATCTTATTTAAAAATAACTTCAATATCTTTTCCACCAAATAACTGTAATTTCTTAAGAATTAAATCGCATACCAACCCAAAATCTTATTTATACCTTTTATTTTATGTTCCCAAAGATATAAAAATTTCTTTCTAAATAACATTTGAACTCAATCACATACTAACCCTAAGGGTTATATATATATATATCAATCATGTATTCTTCCAAAAACTCAACAATCATCTCCCAAAATATCATTAATCACCTCAAAATCCAATCACATAAGACCTAAAAATAATTCCAATTCCTTTTAATTATAAACACTCATAGACTTATTAACCCATGATGGTATCTATGACTCCTAAATTATACTCAAGTGATAACATCATAATCACTAAAGTTATCTAAACCGTATACTGATACCAACTTTAAAGACCCAAATAAAATCATCCCATAATTACATGATTTATAACGAATATTTCAGCACTTATGTACGTAAGACATTTTAGGTTTAGAGTTTTAGAGAATTATTCAAATCCCTTACAAAACAAACCATGTACTTTTCCAATTAAATGGATATTTTTTCTACTAAACCAATCATCTCAAATGATACACCTACTTCATTCAAGACTAAAACCTCTTAAATAAAACTTTGATTTCATAATTGTTCCTAACAATTTTCATGACCCTCTTCCAAAAATTTACCCCTACTAGGATAGTAATAAGATAAGGGAGATAGCGACCACATAAATCCCACCTCTAATAGGTCACGAGTTGAAAACAAGAACTGAGGGTATATAATACATACAAACAAAAGGCATTTTCCTTTAATAGAAACATATGCAAGAAAGAGATAAGATAGATACACCATTCAAATCCTGATCATAAGGTAAAAGAAATCCCAAGTATATAGATTAAATTTTATATATAACTAAAACAAATGGAAAGTATATTATAAGGACAAAAAATTTGAACTCGACAATGACCACGAATCTCAAACTGCTCTTATAAGCCCACAAGCTTGTAATATCAGGTCTGATCTCCAAACTAATCCTTTAGACCTAAAAAAATTTTATATATATGTGGGTGAACATAATATTATACTAAGTAGGATCTTCCTTGGATCCTCTCATGCAAAAGATAAAGAAATCATACTAAAGCCCAGTGAACAACAAGTGAGTATAACTCATCACTTAAATCGGTATACTAAGTTCCCAACTACACCATGGATATCTCTCACCAATTATCCTATAAAAGTGATATTATAATATAAAAAATAATCAAGTTTACCCCACTATTGTTTCCCCAATGGTTTTCTACTCTTCCCCAACATCACATTTCCTAATCCATCTCTCTCCAAAATTCATCCAAAAGACACCTGGACTAATGTACCATAACATGAAACTCATGAATCGCATCATCTTATCATCCCATGTAACATATTAGTATAGTAACTAAGTAGTTTTTAGGATCCACCATAGCTCGTATGATGTGTATCATACATCAGTTATTATAACTCAATCCATCACAACCCATACACCAAATAATGTCCATCATACCATCACAAGCTATAAATGTCATGCCTATAATAATCCTTAAGATACTATATATAAATAAAAATGTGTTTGAAATAACCAAAATCTATTATATCCCTATAAACATATATATAGGAAACTAACTACCTTGTATACAAGCACCTAATACTACTAAGAGAAGAGAGTAGGGCCAAATGGGGTTGTCAGTTGTCCATTCCTTGTAAACCTGATCATTGGGGAAAACACCCTACCAAATTCCAATGGGTTCCAGTCACCTTACTGACATTGGTGTGGTATCATATGAAATGAAAAATATATAGGAAATAATATAGCTCACAACCACAATATGAGCATAACCTATTCATAAGATCAACCTCAGCTATCATCACTCAGACACCCGGCTGCCACTGTTAGGGACTAGATATCCTATAACCATAAAATAATTTTAGAAGTAATAAATTAAATTAATAATTTCCTTATTAATAATTTAAACTCCCCTTAATTAATTATCCATAAATTAACACAATTAAGATTACATTATATTAACCAACAAATCCAAGTTCGTTCCCTCCAAGAATAATCCAACTGAGTCAAAGGTTTCTCAAGATTATCATCTTTTTCATTCTAGCAGGAACTCACCCCATGGGTTAAAACATTTATAAAGAATTATCATTATCATTCTATAATTATAGGTACTCTAGGAAACATCCTAAGTTACCATCAAGAGGTTCATAACCAAGTACAACCAGCTGCCTCAAGAAATGGGAAAAGGTATGCGGATGAACAATCCAAACTTTAAATAGATTCATTAACAAGTATCCATATTTTGTCAAAAAATGGGTAATCCTAGATTCAACATGTTCCATCATATTTGGTTCCATCCCCAACACCACCAAACAAATCCCTATGCATCTCTCCATCATAGGTGTCAACTACTACAATAAGCACTGGCCTCCCTTCCCATATCTCATCATCCATCTCATACTCACTGCAAATCACATAAAAGGATCATATCTAGAGCACATAGAAGTTTGAAAACAAAAAACATAGTCAACAAGGAAACATGGCTCTAATAACAAGTGATTCAGCCTTTATATACAAATGGGCTCTCACAACCCACAACATAGGGAATCCCACCTTTCTAAACAATGAGAACACTTAGATTTGAGAATTTATCTTTATCAAAAAACAAGTACTTATTCCATCTTGAATTAACCAATTCATTTATCATAGGTTAAACCTATAGGTAAGTTAGAGAATAAACTATAAAAAGCTATCAGGTTACCTAAACATTCTCCCTGAAATATGCTTCTAGTTTCACCAAACTTATGGAAGAATATTTCATCAATATTTCTTTAATTATTATTCTCAAAAATCGCTTCAACTTCATGTTCTTTAACAAATTTCATTAACACATGGAATAAAAACATTAAATTAAACATTCACTAAGCATAAATTTAATTTACATCAAATTATAAGAACAACAATTTAATTTAACATGACTCTTTAATTATTTATCAAAACAACCAATTATCGACATTTCATTATTTACTAATTTCATCAAACATGATATCCCAATCATAACCAACATGCTAAAATAACATAACACAGATAGCACACTATCTATAAAATCAAGAGGCAACCCCATTATCATGGTGGAAACACATGAGATCAATAACTATAAACCAATTTTTATTAATCCATTTTATAATTTATTAGGTTATTCCACCACTTCCTAAAGAAAATAATGCATGATCAATTTATGATTTCATATAAATATAAGAGGATAAATGAATCTCCAACCTAAGAATCATAAAAATTCTTCACATGAGAACGGATCATGAGCGTGGATCTCCAATCACCTCTCCTACAAGGGAACTACATCCATCTAAGGATTACATTCCATAACCACACCAAAAACATCAAATGAAACTCCATTATTATTATGGAGATCATCCACAAAAACATGGAAAGGAATAATGGGAGGAAATGAGATTGAACATAGAAAAAATCCTTAAAAAATATAGAGAAACACACCTTGGATAACCACATAATAATATATGGAAGATGGGGTTGATTGAAATAGAAGGGGGATTCAAATACTTTGAATAGAAATCTGAGGCACCTAGGGTTTGAGAGAGAGGAGTGGTAGAAAAGAGGGTTCGAATGGGGGTTTAGGTAATTATAGGACAACTAAAAATTTGAAGACTACAGTGTAACCCCATGGACCATACCACAGAACAGGCTAACACAAGGCATACTATGGTGCAGTATAAGTAACCATGCCACATCCCACCTAATCAAACCCATGTCAAAAGAACAAGGCACCTCCTAAGACGTAGATCCTATAAGCCTAATGAGATACTATGGAATAACCAAATCCACCACACCATATGACCCCTTCACCAAAACGAAGGCTATGAAACAGACTAACCCTTACACTGTAGCTACCCTGAAATTTAAAGAACACCCCTTAAAGCCCCGAATCGCAGCCATCTAATCCATGTTGCAGCCACTAAATAGCCAATAAAGGTCCTATACCACATCATGATTCCATACCACATCTATTTCTAAAAAGTAAGTAGCTCTAAAATCCTTCCCTTAAGCCTTTTATGCAGCTTTCAGAGCTCCACACCATAGAAGACAACTATCCTACATCACATCCATAACCACTATACCATATCAGCTAGGCTTATGGAAAATCCTAAAGATCCACACTACAGCCATGCTAAAATTGGAAGTGGCACCCCCCACCAATTTTTCCTCCAAACTCCTTGGAACCTTTTTCGAGTGCCTCCAACACCCAAAACTCACAAAGGGAAATGCTAACAAGATCTGAGCCCTTAAACTAATCCTTTATACCTATAAAAATTATTTTAAAACATTAGATGAGAATAAAAAACTTGGTATGGGTTATAAAAGTAAGTGAAAACTCGTAGGGCCATTCAAAACCTAAAAAAAAATTATAGGTTATTTCTTTTAAACAAAGAACTTTGATATTGCATAAAAAAATTTTGTAAATGAAAATTACTTAATTTATTAGAAAATTCACAAAACAAACTCTTAAATAATCTTATGAAAATAAAATTATTTTTAAAGTTCATTGAAGAAATATGAAAACTCATGAAAATATATTTATTAAAATACAAACTTTTATCCTTTAATATATCATAAAAATTCCTTTTGATATAAATTTTTACCCTTGAAAAGGTCATAAACCATTCTTCACTCATAAAACAACTTCTTATTTCACAAAATCCAAATATTTATTTATTAAAGACCATAAGAAATAAAATAAAACCCATGAAGACATATTGGTACATTACATTCACCACCGTTACAAATCACCCTTATAATGGTACAAATTCACTAGTCAATTCTAATGTAACATTCTCAAGTTTAAATTATATTAAAACCCCACATTTTTTAAAAAAATTACAAGAATTTGTGCTGTGAAAATTTAAATTTTCAATATTTCTGTTTATATAAAATTAATTAAGGATAAAAGTGTTATTTAACACATTGAAATATTCTATGGAATATTTTAAGAGTTAAAAGCTGACTCAACGTGGGATTATAAGGCCCGTAGATCCTTGACATTGATAGAATAAAAATGTTAAATATATTTTATTCATAGAAGTGTGTGATTTTTCTAAAAAAAAATTAATAACTCCAAAATGATGTATTGTATGAGAAATATGAGGCCACCATTAGATTAGTAATGCGAGGTTTACCCTAGATGGGGTATAACTTTTATGTGTGTTGGGTGTTTGAAAACATCACTTGTAATAATACCCTTTTTATATTTATTTAATTTATTATTCCATTTTTTAAATAATAAATAACTAATATCTCTCAAATGGTGCATCGTATGAGAAATATGAGATCAATGTTAGGTCTCAAGTGTTGGTTTTACCCTAAGTGGGGTATATCTTTTATGTATATCAGGTGTTTGGAAATATCACATATAATAATACACTTTTTAATTTAATTTATTAATTATTCAATTTTTTAAATGATAAATAATTAATATCTCTCAAACGGCGCATTGTATGAGAAATTTGAGAACCCTATTAGGACTCGAACATGGGGTTTACCCTATGTGAGGTATAAAATTTTTTGAGCGTCGTACGTTTGGTCAGATCACAGGAAAGAGTAATAATAATTGATATATATATATTGTTGGACCGCTAGAAATAGTAATAATAATTTTATTGTTATATTTATAGTTTGTGTCAAAGATAAAAATAGAAATATACATCTGCAATTAATGATGATGTTACGATGGTAATAATGAGTGGCCAAAGTAATTAATGTAATATTATTAATTAGACCAATTAAATACAAAAGTGTAGCTAATATTATTTTAAGTGTTATAGGAATTTAATGGTTGTTTTTAGAATGTTAATGGTCGCATTAATGTGATAAAATTAATAAAAATAATAATAAAATATTGTTGATAATATTATTATTATTAATTTTGGAAAATAATATGTATTAAATATGTATGTATATATATACATGTTCAGGGGTAAATATATAGGATGTGTATATATATGTATTATATATATATATATGGGTGTATATGCGTGTATATATATAGAATATTTTTCAATATATATATATATATACATATTGTTGGCGTGCATGTGTAGCCATGAGACCCATGTTTGATGCTTGATCACATGACGTGTGTGTGTGTGTGTGTCTGTGTTTGTGTCTGTGTGTGTGTGTGTAACCATGACCTATTCTTGCTTGCATATGTATTTTTCAGATGATTATACTAATTGAATTGATTTTTTATTGATTTATCTTTTTTATTATGTTCTGTATATGTTGTATGCTTGTCTATTATAGTTGAGTATGCAGGTTTGTCCCTTTTAGTCGACATGTGAGATGTGACATGTGTATTGGCCAACATTTGATACATGTGATATATGACACATGATTGACGACATGTGATATTTGAAACATGTTTGAGACTATCCTCTAAGTGGAATATGATGGAAATTTTATAAGGCTCACCCTTAAACATTACATAATATTAATTTTTGATCAAGAATTTACTTTCCTTCACCTTGAGGATATTTTTAGTTTTAGAGTTTTAGAGAATTAGGTCATAACTATTACATTATATCTCAAATATTACAAAGTAGACACTTCTACTCTATCCAATTTTTTCACAACAATAAAACTCTTTAAAAAACAAGAATTATTTTCTTGATAATAATATTCTTGAATTCTTCCTTTCTCATACCCTTCCTTATACACTATAAAAACATTTCAAAAATTTGGGATGATCATAAAAATCTCAGTAAGGGATATAAAATAAGGAAAAGAAACATTATTCCATGAATACATACGAATCAATGAAATCATACCTTTTACTCATAAAACATAAGCTTTTAACATACCTCATGAAATAATAATATTTATTAAAAACTAATAGAAATCATAAATCATACTGGTATTTTGTGGAATCTATAACAAATTTACATTTTAGCTTTCAAATATACATAAAGAGTAACCTTCATGGTTACATTTGGAATACCCATCATAGTATATTCCCAAAATATCTTAATAGAAACCTTAATGTTTACCTCTGTCACATTACCCAATTTTTTGAAGAGTAATCATGAGGTCACCCACCCTTAGTTTATCAAAGAACCACTCATATACATAAGTAATTCCCAAAAACTATAACATAATCATAACACATGAACAGTCATAAATTAAAAAATAAAATTTCCACATTGCAATCGTAATACATCATTTCAATATATTGATATAATTATTCCATTCTCAAAACCATTTTCAATACCAAAATACCTAAAAAGTAATATTGTATTTACTTTTTTTTTAGAAACATTACATCTTATAGAGGAATCCAAATATAAAATAATGCTTACGGTGGCGGAAAGGTCATTGTAACCACGTACATTAAAAAGAAACATTCCTTTTTTTTGTTTAGTAAAATGATTCATAAAAAATATTCTTTTTGAAAACCATTGAATGAAATTAGAATTCAAATGGGTTGATTATACACCATATAAAATTAGGTCATGTATAAACCAAAATATGCCTCAATGAAAGGAGATTGAGACGAAGTCCCTTACAATGGTCATGTCATTATATTAAGGATAAATAAATGACATAAATATGTGTAAAAAATATAAATACACCCAATATGAGTGTATATTAAGTGTTAAACAATAAGTGGTAATTTACACATATTCTTGGAAAAATAAAACCAAAGGCATGGATATTTAACTCAATGAATGAAGATTGAGTTAATATTTCCCATAAAAGGTCATTTTTTTAATAAAATATATCTATTATGTGTATTCACTATAAATACACATAAATAAAGTATAAATACAAGATAATATATCAAAATTAATTTCTCACATAATCATAGTATGACATAGTCAAGAAGTAGAAGATCGACCCAAAGAATGGAAATTGGGTTAAGAAGTTCCCTTACCTTGAGTCTGACTTGTCTTGTTCATTATTTATCTTCCTAAATAATAAATTTAGGTTAATTTATACTTGTTTCAAAACCTTTTTCATGTTTATTATTCTTATTACATCAATTATGACCATGTTATAATAATTAGTTAATTATTTGAGTTTATGTCGGGCGTTTTGTCGATAATTGGTTTTGAGTCGAAAATGAACATGGTTTGATGTCACTAGTTCATGTGGTCATAAGTACATAATCTTCATAATATAATTCATTAAATATTCATCAATTTTACACTTAACTCATATTTTTTAATTTAAACCATTAAATATGGTTATGAAAATGAACAACGTGATAATCATGGAGACGGTAGGTCATACGTGCGAATGTGTAACGTTTTTATTTTTCATTGATTATTATGGAAATAAGGTAATTATAATTTTATCCTTCCAGAATTATTATTATATTATTAAAATCATCATAATAATTTACATATACTTATATATATCATACAAGTGATATAATTAATAAAAATTGAGTCACACCGCTTCGTGGAGGTGATAGTTCACACGTACGCACGAACGACATTATCATTTTTATGCACATGGAACTAAGAATATAATTGATATATTATTATATTATAGTGATTAATATCTAATTAATATCACATAAAAATATTAATTCCATCATTATAACCCATCCTAATAGATTGTAATGGAAAATGAACTAAATCGGTTCGTGGACGTGATAATTCAAACGTACGGACGAACGATTAATTCCTTTCCAATTTAATGAAAGTAGAGATGTATTTAGGGGATTATATTAACATAATAACATCTCAGTATATTTATTATACTAAATTTATTATCGCATCATGGTTTTATGATATTTTTGGAAGTGAAAGAAGAAACAAAATAGAAACACTTAAAGAAAACGATACCTCTTCTTCGGTTGATCGTCTTTGAAGAACCCCTAAACACCTCTATGAAGGGAGTTATTCCTAAAATAAGGATTCAAGAATATGGGTAGGGATTATATAAAAATTATTTGATGGATCTTGGATGAAATAAAAGGATTTTTAAGGCCCCTAGGTTGCAGCTTAGTTGGTAGCATCCCCTGTGGGGTCATGATGAGGTCTCGAGTTTGAGTCTCACCGAGTACTTTATTGTATTTTGTGTTGCTTGATTCACTACAACAAAACATGCATCTAGTGGTGGTTGTTTAGAGGCGGTTCTAGGAACCACCGCTAAACCTTTTTTAAAAAAGGTTTCACAGTGGTTTATAATAAACCTCTGCGAAACACTGTTTTTTTTAACAGTAGCATCCCCCCTCCCCCACTTCTCACCCCACAACCCCGCTTCCCCCGCGACCCCCCCCCCCCCCGACCCCGGTGACCCCGCTTCCCCCCGCGGCCCATCTTCCCCCGAGACCCCAGCCACCCCGGTGACTCCGGCGACCCTGCTTCCCTCGGCGACCCCGCTTCCCCCGGACCCCAGCGACCCCGACGACCTATACGAACCCTAAGGTTTGAAATTATTATTTTTGAATCTTTTTTAAACTCAATTTCCTTGCCAACACAGGTTGGTTTCTTGAAGAATCGAGTCATGATAGTGGTATTAGTGTCAATTAGGAATGATATTTTGGTTGTTTTATTAAAACTAGGGTAGTGGTGCATAATTATGTAATTATAATTTTTAAATGAAATTGGTTATCACACATGATTTATATTTATTAAAATTCTGATTTTTTTGTTATAATTCATTCATTTATGATTTAATTGTGTTTAGTATTGATCCATTGTACCACCATCAGACATTCAATGTTAGTTAGGATCCATTGGCGTATAGGGAGGTGTACATTAGGGCTGGTGGAACCTGGGCTTAGTTACTTATTAGTGAATATGACCCATGGCATGAAAACTCTTATCCTATATTTAATTTCTTTTGTCATTATATTATGTGACAATAGATAGGAAATTTCTAATATGTTTTTACTTGGTAAACAACTCATTTCTAGGTATATCCAACCCATACAAAATACAAAACCCATGTTTCTAGTGATGTGACTATATTTATGATATACTTTATTGATGTTCATTCTTATATTACCTTAGGATAAAGATATAATTCAATTAATTAATGATTTATGTGATTTACCTATTTTCATTGTTTTACATTGGATGATTTAACTATTTTCCCATTACGAAAATAGACAAGGATATTCATGCCTCGATTTAGGCATAGAGGATTCACATTTCATAGGATTGATTAATTGTATACCATGAATAATTGGTTATGTGTAATGTTTATCTGCATGCCATGTTTGTGTAATTTATTAGTATGATAATTTGTAAAACATTCTATCTTTATTTCCTAAATTGAATTATTGGGCTTCCTGCATACACAGAAGACTCCCAATATTATAATAATAATTAATCTATGATTTAAAGGCTCATTATAATCATGATTGATGACTGGTTATTCATGTGCCTTTGTAAACATAAAATGTTGTTTCCCCTTATATCTTGATGAATAAACCTTAATTAACCATTCATGACATGTCTCACCCATTGAATAATATTTCAATGAGATGAAATATTAGTTGTTTTGAATCTATGTGTGTTGAATACAATTTCAGAAGTGTATGGGAATTTATAATTTCTCATTAGTGATCCATAAAATCAAAAAACTATATAAGGAGTTGTTACATTTTGATATTTAATGTAACAAAACTTTTTCTAAGTTTGGAATTTATGTCATGACCCGCCTTCACCAAAAGGAGGGAAGGGTCAGCAGTTTTCCAAGCTCATCCTTCTTAAAGTTGAAGGAGATATAATGACCCCTGAGGCCCGCCTTCAATAGGTCCCAGAGTGGCGACTAGCACCAATGGTATAGAAATTTCTCACAAATGGAAGGAATTTCCCCTTTTTGTTTTATAGGATCAGGAGATAAGATGATGAAACTCAACAACACCAAGGTAAAAGAAGAGTAAAGACAAAAGTAAACCATTCCCACATGCATGTTCCAAAAGTAAAAGCCACAAGTACAAAAGGTGACTACAAAGGTAAGTACCAAAGAAGAAAAGAAGCAACTGCAACCACCCCAAAAGTCTGAGCTAGTATGGTCTTGCGTGATCCCCGAAGTCCTCCTGGAAACCTGAAATCAGTTTTATATACGTAGGGTGAGCATACAATCACACTCATTAGGAAAAACCAAAGACTCTCGTGCACAAGTGGGGGAACATACTAAAGTCCCGTGAGAAAAGGCGTAAACCAAACACCTATCAAGGTAAATTATCCACCCAAGCCTCACCAAGTCACACTCCCCAAATAAAGAAAGTCAAGAAATATATATAATAAGAGCACATCGATGTTTGGGTACCCCGCGCCACTTTCCCACTGGTTATTGAGACATCCTACGCATCGAACCAATCCCACCATTCTGTCACCGCAGTCCCACTGCCACACCCGCCTGCACACACCTGGGTGACAACCACATGCAATTCCACTGCCGAATCCTGCCTGCAAACATCTGGGCCACCACTGTCACACGTAACCATGCCTGAAATCACCTTGGCCAGAACAACCAGCACCATTCCCGAAGACACCTGGTCTAGAAGATCCACTGCCACGCCCGAAGACACCTGGACCTCATCCCGAACACACTTGGGAAACCACCTGCCACACACACCTGGACAACCACCACAGTACCCCGCCCAAAGGTTCATGGGCTAATAATGGACCTCAGGCCATCACAGCCTACCTGAAGATACTTGGGCTATCTGGGAAAGGGAGCAGAAAAGGAGCTAATAACCATCCACTCAGAATAATGTTGGGAAAAACAACCTCCCCCATGAAATGGGGGTGTTCGGCACTAAGTGCTCAACTTGGGTGGGGCGTGAATAAGAAACACAAAACTAAAATAATATACATATGTAACAAGCACTCACCCAAATCTAGGTTTTTCTTCCGACAGCCTACAGATCACAGAGCGCTCAAGTCCGGGTCTCAATCTCGCCAACAAAACCCTTTTTTTCCCATTCTTATTATCGTGTTCAGAATTAATGTTCAATTAAGTCTATGCACTACTGGGCAACTAACACCATAAGCATAACCAAGGAAAAGAAACCAACCAAAGGTCAATTTAAGTGTCCACACCTAGTTCTCTTGTAAAGTCACAACAACAAGGAAAGAAAGATCCCTCGAAGCACTGGAACCAAATACAACCCCGAGACACTGCCTCGTGTCCTTTCCCCCAAATTGTTTTTTCATAAACCGAGGATCCCACCCCAATTCGTGATATAAACGAGGTAACCAACCGACAGTTAAGCTCACAACCTCCGAAAGCATAAAATCAGGGGATCCCATCCCCTCCCACATCCCAGAAACCAGCCCGCGGAAGAAGAACAATCAAACCACTACCATCATGAAAAACAGGCCCATGCAGGTATTTTCAGATTTAAAAGATTTAACACACTCCATGATTTCAATTCCATGTGTTTTAACCGGGAGTTATCACAGTAGGGTTGATCCTGGTGCTTTCAATTTATTCAGCCCCGTATACATGATTAGCCAATTTTACTTTTCACAGCAAGAGTCTACAAATACAAAACAATCCATTTAAAACACCGCGAGTTCATTAGTGCATAGACAACGACCACCAAGAGCCTCGATTTTCAGAATGCGTAAGCCAACACAACTCAGAAGGATGATTATAAAAAAAACGTCATCAACGATCACAACCCCCCCCCCCCCCCCCCTTCATCCTTTATAGAATTCGTTCATTATCTTTAATTAGGTCTGGTTTATCCAATTCTACAGAATCAAAAGCACGCCCACCCTGCATGATACACAAAAGAGAGAGGCGAAGGAGAAATTACCTACTAGTTGATAGGCGATCAACGCTTAGGCTAGACGCGGAACTTTACGGATAAAGACACGGATCTCCCGATGCACCAAAAGCTGTTCATGAAAAGCCGCGATTGAGGAAAGAAGAAACCATGTCTAACCCTTTAGTTTATAAGGCCTACGGATGGTTGAGATAAGAACATGAAACAGCGTAAGGAGCGGGGGTCATGGGTTGACCATGCGGCCCCACTCTTCATTAAAGGGGGATGGGAGGTTTAAACTGACTCATTCATTCATTAAGTATTTAATTAAAACTCTTATAGGCGTTACGAGTCTTTAAAACACCCTCAAATAGGACAAAATAGGGTTTAAAACCCTAATTGAGCAAGAAGAAACGCCACTGGAAAGAACCCGTGGGGGTAGACCTGATCCACCGGTGGCTGAAGGCTACCGATGGGTGACGGCTACCGGTAGGCAAAGGCTACTGGTAGGCCAAGGCCACCGGTAGGCCAAGGAAACTAGTAGGTCAAGGCTACCGGTAGACCGAGCTACCGGTAGGCCTGCTACCGGTAGGCTAAGGCCATCGGTAGACCGAGCTACCAGTAGGCCTGCTACCGGTAGGCTAAGGCTACCGATAGGCCTATACCACCGTGATTCCCAGACCAGAAAACCCAACACGAGATTTTCACAAAGTAAAGGATCCCCACAAAACCCGGGCCGTTACAATTTATCTCTATGTATATTCAATTTCCAAGACTTAGATGATAATTTATGATTATTTTTTTTACTCATCATCATAATAAATTCATGTATTCTAAAACATTTCCTTATATAAGTGTAGGTTTGTTAAATCACACTACCTACTTTCATATTGATCTATATTCATCAATTTTAGTAAAAGGATATTTATTTTCTTACTCATTATAGGATAAACATTTTAAGTGATGCCTTAATGATAAATAAATGTTATATTGAAAAAGTGTTTCATTATTATATTGGAATGTTGTGACTTTTCGGTGATCACGTGGAGATGTTTTTGAGTTATGAATATGGTTGTGACTTTTTTTGGGAAATTTTATTGTGAGATAGTTCTTGTAGGTTTATTATGTATTTAAATTTTATTTTTATTTTATTTCTCTGTATGTTATCTAAACTATATGATTTTTCATTAATATTTATAGTCTTGGATGAAATTAATCAGTTTCATTGAATTTTTATCTTTGTATTTTTCATTATTTTTTGAAATGGATAACCTATTTATTTATAAGACGTAGTTGACTATAATGAATTATGACACTTAGGTATGGAGTTCCTTATACATTTGATACTTCTGATTATCTTATTATGTTGTTCTAGATGATAGTACCAACACCCCCCATTTCATCTCCAAATTACCAACATAAACACTAAGCCAAGACACATCAACTATTCTTCAAATACCCTAGTTTGAACCCCCAAACCACATCAGCCGCATCTTGATTGCCATTTCTGATGTGGTCTCCACCTTACCACATCAATTTTTATGCAACAACACAATAAAGTCCTTCTCTAGATGAATTATACCAAAGGCACTCAATCCCACCCACCAATGCACTATCATATCCCGACCACGATGCCTTAAAACTCAACGAATAACAAAAATGTTCAATGCCCACACCGATGTCTGAATCTGACTCTTAGTTCAACTCCATGGTCAGATCCTCGATTGTCCCATTTAACCATAATTATCCACTCATCAGAATTAACACATATATGACCCAAATCACCCTCAAGTCAACCCACCACTATTTTCCATGTGAATACACCAAAAAGAGGTCTAGGAATTCAATCTACACATGGTTTGTAGAACATCAAAACATAATTGCCCAAGTTATTTCATCATACATTTCCATGAATGATAGCGGAAAATAGGTCTGAAGTGCATTGTTAAGAAAAACTGGAATGCAACAATGGAAGAAAAAAAATATATTCTTCAAACTTCCGTATTGGGAATTTAATTTGTTGCAGCATAATCTTGATGTGATGCATATTGAGAAGAATGTCTGTGACAATTTGATTTTCACACTGTTTAATGAGCATGGAATGTCAAAGGATCATCTCAATACTCACAAAGACTTACAAGTAATGAACATAAAACGCAATCTCTGGCCAGATGAGAATGAAAAGTATCCTCTTGCAATTTTTGCAATGAAAAATAGGGATAAAGATCATTCCTTCGAATGTTAAAGAATGTTAAGGTATTTTGTGGGTATTCAAGTAACATCTCGAGGTGTGTGGAATTGAAGAATCATAAGTTACATGAATTGAAAAGTCACGATTCACATATTTTATTACAACAGTTACTACCATTGGCATTGCGTATATTATTACCTGAAAAATTACTGCTGTTGTACTGCAGTTCTGTACATTTTTCAGACAACTATGTGAGAAATGTCTACATCCATTTCAGCTTGACAACCTCCAGAAGTGGTTTTTATTGACCCTTTGTGCAATGGAGATGATCTTTCCTCCATCTTTTTTTACTGTAATGATGCATTTAACTGTGCATTTGGTTGAGGAAGCTAAATTAGGAGGCCTCGTTCATTTTCGATGGATGTATCCAATTAAGAGGTTCTTTTTTTATATGTATCCAGTTAAGTAAACAATTTTGGGTACTTAATTAAATTCATAATTATGTTTATTTTATTTCACAGATATCTTGGACATTTGAAATCATACGTGAGAAATAAAGCTCAACCAGAAGGCTCAATTGTTGTAGGCTATTTGGTTGAGGAGTGTATTACCTTTTGTTCTCGATACTTGGATGATATTGAGACAAGATTTAATTGAGTTGGATGTGTTGAAGACACATAGACTCAATCTCAAATACATCAGAAATCCAAAATATTTCCTGCTATTGGCCGATCAGTTGGGAGGACCTCAAATGTGACACTAACTGAATTGGAATTATTACATGCACATAGATATGTGCTGCTCAATAGTGAAATTGTAGATCCATTTATTGATGAGTTGAGGATACAAACAAAGAGACGAATGAGATGCTGAACACAAAATGAGAAAGATATAATGAAAGCTGTTAATAAAGAGCTTGTAGAATGGTTTTCACGACGTGTAAGTTCATAAATATTACAATAAATACGAATATTAGTTTGACACATACATTTTGTGAATCTAATATAGTATATTTCTTTTTTCAGATCATGAATATTGATACTCGAGTAGAGGTGTCAGATGATTTGAAGTTTCATCCTAGAGGTCCTCTAAAAGAAGTTATAAAGTTCGACGCTTATAATGTGAATGGATTTAGATTTCGTACAGTCGATCGAGAAGTGGGTTTGAAAACACAGAATAGTGGTATATTTACATTTGTTGAAGTGGAATATTGTGGAAAGCTGTATGATATTATTGAATTAAAATACCACAGACATTTATCGTTTGTTTTATTCAAATGAAAATGGGTCGATATTATCAGAGGTGTTAAAAGGGATTCATTGAAATTTACTTTTGTGAACTTCTCTCACTTGATGGATGTTGGTGATCATGAACTGCATGATCCATATATCTTATCATCGCAAGAAAAAATGGTATATTATGGGAATGATGTTGCCGATGAAGGGTGGAGTGTAGTTGCTAATGTAATACAAAGAGATTTGTATAATATGGGTGATGAAGTGGAAAATTTGACCTCTGAAATTGAATTTAATCAGCAATAGGATGCTAAATTAGTTTTCAATCATGATATTGAAAATTTTAGTCTAGAAAGGATGAATGAAGTGGATGAAGCAATGGAGCAGGAAACCAACATGATTAAAGGGGAAAATGATTGTATATACAATTATTTATTTATTCAGCAACCACTTGTTTCATTTCTGCAATCATTCATTATCATTGTTATATATATTTGTTTTGTTAGTACTGGGCATCTATTATCATTTTTAATTTTTTTTCTACATAGTTTTTTTGAAATATATATTCAGAACTTAATTTTATTTGATTAAATGATAGGAATTCCAAGGAAGAAGTGGTATATTGTTTCATCTAGATCTACGACAGATGGCGATCCATCTGTCTCCCTCCCCACGACATCTGAGACGCCAGGTGCCGACACCCCTACACTATCTCTCCCACCATCTGTGGATGTCCTAGTAGAGGGTGAGTCATTGACTCCCCTTTCTGGAGGCTCAGTAGTGGGGCAGTGACGTGCCCCTTCCAGTTCATCCCGGACACACTGGAGTGTCACTATCATATGTACAAATTTTAATTAAATAAATTTATTTCATTTTTTTATACTAATTGTTTTCTCATTGAAGATGACAAAAATGAAACCATGGATAAAAATATAAAAAATGTAGAAGTTTGGAATCTGAATGGTGAGAAGATTGTTGTGCCATTTGATTCTTATGGGGTCCCTATAGATGATGCTGCAGGGATACTTGGCCAGATTCTAGGTCAGCTGGCAGCGGAGCCCATTTCACTTCCCATTTCATATGACGATTGGAGATATATTCCTTCAAGCTGAATAAATGAAGTGTTTGATTCTCAAATAAATGTAAATTTATTACATTATGGTTTAATTGAATTTCATGTTACTAATATGTTCAAAATGAATTTCTGTATACAGATGTTCTTCCACTTTACCGTTGCTGATGTGATAGCACGGAAGTGGACGTTGAAAAATCTAGGTAATAAGTGGAAATATTTCAAATGGAGATTATGGTGTGATGTCAACGATACTTCGTTGACCACACATCAATTGTATGAGAAGCTACCCAGTGGGGTACCGAAAGAGCAGTCGAAAGTGTTTGTTGACAGACATCATGATCAGAAGCGGATGGTATTGAAATATATTTCATTATATTATCCTCATTTTACATTAAAACATGTATGTGAAAAGGAAATGACACTAAATACATCAGTATTAAATTTCCTTTTATTTATTTCAGGATCTCTCAAGACAAAATGCATCAAACCGGGCTAAGCAAGTCATCACACACACTGCGGGCTCAAAAAAGTTTTTCTAGAAGCCGAATGACAATGGTAATCTTTTAATTAGTTTAAATATTTATAAGACAATATTATCTGTATAATATATTGATTTTTTGATTTATCTTTGCTTAATGTAGTCACAGAGTTTAGGGAATGAAGCATCTAGGACTAAACTATGGTTGGATGTTCACAAGAAATCAGATGGAAGTTTTGTTAATGAGCCTGTTAAAGAGGTTGGGGTATGAAGTCAATTTTTCATCATAATAACATATTATCAGTTTTTACTATGTTAATATATATTGATATTTTATTTATAGGTAAAAATTAAAGAGCTATGGGATGCCAATCCTGCGCAGTCCTACTCAGTCTCCCAGGATGACCCAGTTGCTAAGGTCCTCGGGAAGGAGCATGCTGGGAGAGTGCGCGGGATGGGTTTGGGACCCGTACCATCTGAGATTTTTAGCAGGTCATCGGGGATAACAGCTGCATCTACTCCTGACTTAAGTCATCCCATACCCGGAGATGATAAGAAAGAGATTGTTTCCTTATGAAGCATAGTTCACCATCAGGGGGAGCAGATATCTTCATTGCAAAAAGAGTTGATTGAAATACGTAAGTAGATGAGCAGATATTCCCCCGGTGGTAGTGCATCACCTGGTGGTATGTAGGTAAATCTTAAAAAATCAAAATCATTTAGTTTTATAACTTTCATGGGTTTAAAGTTTTAATATAAATATGAAATCGTATTTAATTTTCAATATAATGTTCTTACAGGTGACAACAAAAAGTGGAGATGAAGGTGGAGAGGGTGATGATGCATCATCGGACCCTGAGTAGTTGTATTGTTGATTTGTAATATGAAAACAGTTAGTTTGTATATGTAACATTTGTGGCACATAGTTGCCACCACACATTTTCATGTCCTAAAATTTCCTTGATTTCTCATTTTCATTTTATGCATTTTATTGATTTCTAATGTTTCTTTTTATGTCTTGATTTCTTGAGTGTGGTATACATCATTTAAGAATAAATTGTTTGACTATCCTACTAAGAAATTTTCCAAGGGTCCTATATTATTATTTTTATGTGTTTCGTTATGACTACTTTATTTCTCATGGTTATGAGGAATGAGAACATGGGGGAACAATCTTTAAAGAAGAAAAAACTAAATAAATATAGTAAACTAGTTAAGAGTAAATTAGAGTAAAAAATTGAGTCTCTTGTACTTTATGGATTTTAAGGATATTACTATGCATTGTATCTTATTGATTGATAATTGATGATATAGATTACTTCTTGTTTTTATTATTTAAGAAACTCCCGACCATTATAATAAGATAATTTTTTAAATATGGTAGTAAAATTAATGACTAATGGTGAATGAATGGGGAGTATTCCAAGGTGGGACTCAGAAATACACAATAATAAAACTGGGTTTAACAGTTTTTAATTTTAATGACACACAGTGTGTGCAGGTCTAATATACAATCATGTTTTCCCTAGCCAGATCAAGATTTTCTTGCACAGTACTATGGTTTTCTATCATGAGTTGTTTTTTAAATATGTTTTCTGTGTATATTTATTGTTTCCCAGCTGCATGAAGCTGATGGGCATTTAGAAGAACTAAGAGAGATAGTCATTCAGCAGTGCAGGTTCTCTCGCTTCTCTATTTGACATGAGTTGTTTCCGTGATGATTTTGTTTTGGTTTTTTATAGTAAAAATTTAATAATAATGTTATTGTCTTATTCTATCTTTCAATTCCTTTCATCAATGGTAAAAAAACCAATTAGATTTAAAGGGCATACCTTTTGCAAAATCTTCTTTACAGGGACTGCAAGAGGATTGATTCTCTCTTTTGATGCTTATATACTATGTATCTCTATGTTTATGGAAATGTTTTTAGTTCATGAATGATAATATATTTTAATGTGTTTGGTGTCATGACTAAATTAAGATTTTAATTTTAAAAAATGAAAATATCGTTCAACGTATTATCATTTTGTGTTTTCTCTCATATACTGATCAGACCTTTCCACTTTCATTGAATCAATATATGATGATGTATACAAGGGAGGGACATGATCAGATACTTCTCAATATAGTTTCAGGTATGATATGTGTATTCTATCTATTATCACATATACATATTAATATAGTTTTGATACTTCCATTTTTTATTTTATAATTCAACTGGGACTTATACATATCACTATAGTTATGATACTTCTATTTCTTTTTTTATAATTCAATTGGGACTTAGAGGTACACATAGACCCCTTAGAATGTCTTTAACTACTAGAGAATCATATTGGGGGTGATCAACTTCTCAAAATCATTCTCTTGTAGTGTGATTTTTCTATAGGGAAATAGAGGTTCTATATGTGTTTCTATAGGGAATTAGAGGTTCTATATAAGTTTTCATATGTTGATTGTAGTGGTATAAGTGAATGTTTTTCATAAAGTTATATGTTTAATAATAGTCAATTAGTTGAGTGAATGTGATATGGGATTCATCATATCAGATTTTACCACTCAATATTATAGTTGGGTTAGGTTTTATATAAAATAAAAATCCTCCTATCATATGGTGTTATTTTATAGGAAGGAAAAACTATTAAGAAATTGATTATGGGTTAGGGAAGATTTCAACCAAAAGGTTTATTATTAGTTGGGAGAAATGCCTTCCAAGGGATGTGATTTTTAATTAATTATTGTGGGATTCTAAACAATATAATCATTATGGATTGTGCGAGAATATCATTGAAATATTGATTATAGTTTGGGGAGATCCCAACTGAGATATTCATTATTGATTAGGTGATATTCCAAGTGATGAATTTATTTTTTTAGAAGAGATTTAAACCATGTTATTGTTCCCTATGAATAGAGTTGGTGAATAAAGTTTGAATTGAATGTTTTTCATGAAGTTATATGTTTTAGAAGTTTCATAGAAGAGGATTTAATGATTTTCTAGAAGTAAATTGAATATCCACAAATTTTTGAATAATATGAAGTCTTTCCTAATGTGGTTTTTTCAAAGTGGATAAGACAGTTGTATGCTCCATAATATAAGATATTTTTTGAATGATGTTTATGAGGATATTATGAAGATGAATATGGATGTTACAATTTTTAAGGCATGTCATACTTTTAAAACAAGGTTATATTCCTAATAAATTGGCTGATGAAATATTCTTAAGATATTGATACAGTGACTAGTGTGTTTCTAGGTGTGTGCTGCTTGGTAGTGGTCTGGATGGGAGTGGTTGGGGCTTCCATGTGTTTTAAAAGGTGGGCAATCTATATAATAATTTTTTGGATGTTATTACCCTTATTTGTGTTAACTTCTTAGAATATATGGAATTATTTTAGGGTTTAGTGGTAAGGTAGGGTATTTAGTATTTTAGGGATTTCTGTCTTCAAGGCTTGGATGCTATTATCCTTATTTGTGTCACTGCTTTTGGCATTTCATTGTTATCATGGCTTTTTTTCATGTATTATAATTTTTCTCTCTATTATATCTGGTTTGATTTGGGTTTTAGGGCAGTGGGGCAGCAGAATCAATTTTTTTTCTGGGCAGCTTTTAGCGGCAGTTTTAACCGCCACGAAATGTAAGTTGACGATGGGTTGGTGGCTGTTTAAACCGCTGCTAAATGTTGAAAACCGCCGCTAAAATTATATTTTATTTTATTTTTAGTGGCGGTTATAACCACCACGAAATAGTCAAATTGTGGTTGTCTCATCCCCCGGCGGTTTTCCTAGCGTTAGCGGCGGTTTTACGGCCGCTGAATTTGAGTTTATTCACAGCGGTTATAACTGCCACTAAAACCTCTATGAAATCAGACAGCTACGACGCTTTCCTTAAAATTCCGCAAAACAAAAATAACCGCTGTGAAAAGATTGGCGACGCCATATTAGGCGGCGGTTTCCAGAAACCGTCGCCGCACCATTTAGCGGCGGTTTTAACCAACGCTAAACGACGATTCTATTGTAGTGATTTTATATATAATGTATCCCCTTTACCTAAATTACATGATGCTTATGCCTCAAAATTTAAAAATCCTTTTATGTTTGATTAATAGAGACGGACGAGTGCCTTTTTATAGGAGATGGGAGGGGAACCCTTGGAAAGTATTAAAATATTAAATTAATATAAATTATTTTCTTTATTCAAGTGGCTCAAACTTGATATATAGTGAAGATAAGATGATTATGGATCAAAATACACTCATACAATAGTTTTTATACTTGTATTCAGTTTATTTTAAATCTTATCTTTTTAGTTTATTCTTAATTATTCTCTTTTAATTTTAAAAGTGGTAATAATATTTTAATTGTTAAAAAGCTATAATGTTTACTCATATGGGGTCAATTTTCCATAAATGGACACTTAATTAACTCTTAGAAAATATCATAATAACTTTTTTATTTTAAAATATTTTTAGTATTTTTAAATAATTTAATAATTTATTATTTTTATTAAACATCTATTATGTCAATTTTTACGCTATTCAATTTATTGAATTTAAATAAAATCTAGACATAGAGATAACTTCGAACCAAACCATTTAATAGTCTAATAAAATGTCATGTACGTTTATAAAATTCATGGATAATATAAATTATGTCAAATAATATTTATTTTAATATTTAAAATATCATTAATTTGAATCCTTTATTAATGAAAGAATCACTGCATCATCATTGTGTCATTATTAAATTTATTTATTTAATCTTTAAAAATTATAAATAAAATACCATAATTTAGGAAATAGTTTTATTTTATAATGAGTATTTATAGTCAAATATATCACATATATAACCTCACCTTAAAATTGTTTTAGTAAAAAGATACATGTTTATGTTATATTTCCCTTCACTTTAAATTAATTTTTATAACATGTCATTTTCACACTCAAGTGGTTCCCAAATGATGAAAGTTCATCCTAAGGATTATTTTGGTCTTCTATGACTCTTCCAATAAGATTAGAACATGTTTTAGGGTATTTTTATATTATTATAATATTATTTGTACCCTTATTTACCTAATTTACCCTTTAACCGTGGTAAATAAAATTAATCACTGAAGTTACTATTCATAATATCCAAAAATAAAATTTACCCATTTAAAAATTTTGGACCTTATGACTCAAAATATGGAATCCATTTTTCCAAATTCAAAACATATAATTTTTATTAATTATTTTAAATTTAATTCACATTTTAAAACCAGAAAGCGGGTTTTTAAGAAATAAAAACTATTAATATATTGATATGTGTTCATGTCCAATTTAAATGTGAAATTACTTACAATGACCAAAATTGAAATAAATTATAAAAACATAATATAATTACACTTTAAAACAAATAAAAAATATAATCTAACTATATAAATAAATTAGATAAAAATGCAGTTTTGACTTAAAATGCGATATTTTCACTATTCATTAAAAAATGAACTTTATTAGAAAATTACCAAAAAAAATTTTAAAGTAAATTTTGATGTCCTAATTATATATAAGAAGTTAAGTTTATCAAATAGAATATATAAAAGTTAAAAAATATATTTTTAAAAAGGGTTCTCCATCAAAAGGTGGTAAAATGGCCTTTTAAAAATATTAGAGTATTTTTTGCTTAAATTTTTATTCATTCTCATTTTAAGCCTATAAAATTAATTGGATAAATATATAAAAAATTAATAAATATATAAAATTATAATATAGTTAATTCTATTAATTCTCTCCAATACAACAGTTATGCGTTAATTATCATTTAAAATAATAATATAATTATTGTATTGTTTTTCAGTATAACTCAGTGTTGTGTGAAGCGTAAGATTTCAGAGAAACCCGTTGTTGTGTGTCGAGTATGCTATCATATATAGTGTACCTTTTAAACTAAAATTTATATTAAATTAAAAAATATTAATAGATGTAGAAATTTATTATTCTATAAATACCTATGATGTTACATCATTCCCCCCTTTTGGAAATTGCTTCCTCGCAATTTTAAAATTGGGCTCGAAAACTTCATTGAAAATCCTACATTGAAAAAAGAGTCAATAAAACTATCACTTTAAAAGAAATAAATATAAGTACAAAGGTCTCTTGAGATAACACATACTATGATTCCATGTAGGAAAACATGAATATGGAAGAGAAATTAACCATCTTGTTCTAATGGAGAGTGATAGAAAACATGATTAGGAGAAAGTTAAAAACCATAAAACCGTAAACTTGTGGTGGGTTAAATAGTATTTGATTTCCTAGTAAGAAAAATAAAGGATAAAGTTTTCATTTTAAGGCCCTTTTCATAATGTTGGGGAATTTATTTACGAGGTTGACTAAGAATATAAGGAAACATACTTACTTGTCAAGTATAGTTTCATACTTTAATAAATATCTACCACAAACTCATTTTTATCCAAACGAGGAGTATTCAAGATGACTTGGTCACACCTAAAGCACTATAATCAACTTCTAGATAATCATATAATCCAAAAAATATTAATTATCTATTCATCCTATCTTGAAACATTAACTAAAACCAAAATAGTTAGCACAAGATCAGATAATCCCCCCAAAAGAATAATCCTTCATAAGGAGAAGGACAAATTTTAATCCTCAAAATTCAATAGTAATACCCAAGTTTTATATATACAATTAAAAAAAATGTCCTTAAAATTATTCAAATTAATCCAAACTAATATTGAAACCCAAAATTCAGAAGGATTTGATCACCTCGTCTTCCATGATAAATCTTAACATTTATCTCTAAATAATATCGACTACTCTTAAATTATCATACTTAAAAGTAATTAACCTAACCACATATTCTCTATTATAGGATAATCATTTACATAAATAACCCAAATCGCCATATATCCCCAATAAAAATATAGATTCTTCCAAAATAAAATTCAACCATTACTCCTCAAATGAAATCCCATAGTATTCACTTTTCCTTTGGCATTTAGTGTTCTCAAAAAATAAAACATCTTCCAAAATAACATTTATCACTTAATAACCAAATAATTTTCTTATAATAAGGATATACATTTTATAAAACATAATTTTCCAAAATCAACTTATTCTTGATCCATAAAATCATTTAACTAAAAAGAATAAGTCATAATAACCAGGGATTTCATGTAGGCCAATGGTAGGCGATAAAGCCTTGTCACACTTCAGTTGTGGGTTCAATTCCCATAGCCTTGTCTGATGCAATAGGTTGTCACCCTTCTTGTGGGTTGTCATATTTCTAAAACTATATAATTCTTAAAACATTACCAAAATGAGATAAAATCTTCAAAAATAACTATAACATAATTTAACCTCAATTTTATCTCATGCCTTTCATTTTTCATCCCAAAATATAATAAACCATAATTACCTCAAAATTAAGGATCATACAAACCCTAATGATTCGTTATAATTATATCCACAAAAAAAGTGATTCTTCCTCAAATAACATTTTCACATAAAAAACTTCAAGGTTACACATACTAGATAAAATTCTTCCAAAGTAATCTCATCAAAAAAAGTGAATTAATACTTTTAAACATTTCATCACCCATATATCTAACATAACTCTTGAATTTCTAATATGTAGAAATACTAATCATCCATAATTATTCATGATCCCTTAACCATGTTTTTTTAACTTATTCTGTAATACTTCTTTCCTACAAACAAAATCATGAATCATGTCCTAAGATTCAATAATTTCAAAACATGAGACAAGAAATAATCCATACCTTTCATATGTCATTTTCTGTTTCCTCATCTTCAATTGGAATAGGATTAGGTATTTCTAAACATATATTTTTAGGGTCTTATTGATCCTATTCTCAAACCTTCTTCATCGGACATCAATTTTCATAATGACCATACTCCCTTAATTTAAAACATTCAATTGATAACTCAGAAAGAACTTATTTCCCTTTCCTGGAGTCAACTAAACACTTCCTTTTTCCATGGTAGGTTATTACTTTATGACCTTCATTACCACATCTATAACATCCTCTAATCCCTTTGAAACATTTTCCTAGGTTCTTCTTTCAATATACTTGTCACATTGGTTGTTGAATATACTTACCTTTATGATTACTCCTGAACTTCCATAGGGATTCATTTCTAGCATATATGATGCCTTAGAAAACTCACCAAGGTTAAAGTGGTCAATCATGACTCCATGTAGTTGGTTAATAATTACCATAACAATTCTCATTGCATCTCCTATTTAATTCTGTTGCCTATTCATAAAACCACCATAGTCTTATTCACATCCATTGTTACTTTGGCACCTACTAGATCCAGCCATTTACTAAAACCAAAAAGGTCAGTGTGAGTATATCAGTAAAATCATCATATACTATCTTGTGAGGAGGGTAAATACTAAGATATACTTATTCATTTTATCTTAAACCCATTTAATTTATCTAAAATAACGATGAATATTTGTAATATTTTAACCATTGTGGTTATATAAAACATGTCACTTATGCTTAAATAACACCCTAACCTCTAAATTTATATAAATCGACCTATGATACCAAATATTAGGACCCAGCCTTAAACATTACATAATATTGATTTTTGATCAAGAATTTACTTTCTTTCACATTGAGGATCTTTTTAGTTTTATAGTATTAGAGAATTAGGCTATAATTATTACATTATATCTCAAATATTACACAGTAAACACTTCTACTCAACCCAACATTTTTCAAAATAATAAAACTCCTTAAAAAACAAGAATTATTTTCTTGATAAAAATCTTCTTGAATTATTATTTTCTCTTATCCTTACTTATACCAAGTGAAAAACATTTCAAAAACTTGGGATGAGCATAAAAAACTCAGTAATGGATATAAAATAAGGAATGAAAACATTAGTTCATTAATACATACAAATCAATGAAATCATAATTTTTACTCAAAAAATATAAACTCATTAGCATAACTTATGAAATCTTAATATTTATGAATAACTCATAGATATCATAATGGTAACTTGTGGAATCTATAACATACTTACATTGTATCTTTCGTAAGAACATAGTGAGTAACATTCATGGTTACGTTTGGAATACCCATCATAGTATATTCCCTAAATCTATTAGGAGAAACCTTAATGTTTACCTACATCACATTACCCAATTAATTGGAGAGATATCACGGGCTTACCTACCCTCAGTTTATCACAGAACCACCCATATACATAAGAAATTCCAAAGAACCAAAAAATAATTATAACACATGAACAAGAATAAAGGGAAAATAACATTTCCACATTACAATCGTAAGACATAATTTCAAGATATTGATATAATAAATCCATTATAAATACCATTTTCAATACCAAAATACCTAAAAATTAATATGTTATTTACTTTTATTTTTAAAAACATTGTGGCTCGTAGAGGAATCCGAATAACAAATAATGCTCATAGCGGCGTAAAGGTCACTGTCACCACGTACCATAAAAATAAAAATTCCTTTTGTCATTTAGTAAAATTCTTCATAAAAATATTACTTTTGAAAATCATTGAAATAAAAAAAAAGTAAATGGGTTTGATTATACACCATATAAAAGAAGGTCGTGTATAAACCAAAATATGCCTCAATGAAAGGATATTGAGATGAAGTCCCTTACAAAGATCATATCATTAGATTAAGGATTAATAAATGAAATAAATATGTGTGACAAATATAAATACACCCAATATAAGTGGATATTCAGTGTAAAACAATAAGAGGTCATTCACACATATTCTTGGACAAACAAAACCAATGACATGGATATTTAACTCAATGAATGAAGATTGAGTTAAGATTTCCCTTATAGAGATCATTTTTTAATAAAATATATCTATTATGTGTATTCACTATAAATACACATAAATAATGTATAAATAAAAGATAATATATAAAAATTAATTTCTCACATAATCATAACATGACATGGTTAAGAAGTAGAAGATCGACCAAAAGAATGGAAATTGGGTTAAGAAGTTCTCTTACCTTGAGTTTGACTTGTCTTGTTCATTATTTATCTTCCTGAATAATAAAAATAGATTAATTTCAACTTGATTAAGAACCTTTTTTATTTTTATTATTCCCATTCCATAACTTATTACCATGTTATAATAATTATTTAATTATTTTGGTTCATGTCAGACGTTTTGTCGATAATCGGTTCTTGAGTTGAAAATGAACATGGTATGATGTCACTAGTCCATGTGGTCATAATCCCATCATATCCAGAATAATATTCATGACATATTAATTAATTTTACACATAAATCCTATTTTTTAATTTTGGCCATTAAACATAGCTATAAAAAATAAACAAAATTATAATCATGGAGACGGCAGGTCGTACGTACGAATGAGTAATGTTTCCATTTTTCATTGATCATTATGGAAATAAGGTAATTATCATTTTATCTTTCCAAAATGATCATGATATTATTCAAATTATCATAATCATTTACATATACTTATATATATCAAAAAAGTGATATAATGAATAAAAATGAGTCACATTGCTTCGTGGAGGTGATAGTTCACACGTATGCACGAACGACGTTATCATTTTTATGCACATGGAAGTAAGAATGTAATTAATATATTACAATCTTATAATGATTAATATGTCATGAATATCACATATGAAGATTAATTCTATAACACCCAAAGAATTTTAAAATAGATTTAATATGGAATGCATATAACACTGAGTCTCTACAAAACAACACTTTATTACTACCTAACCAATGAACATAATTTTTTCACCTCGGTGATTTAAATTTAAAAAAACTGACATACACAGTTCCATTCAGTAAGATATTTAGAGTCTGATAAGACAAACTTAATTTTTGATGAATAGTAACATACCCTTATTAATAGTAACATACCCTTATGAATAATACCATTACTCTTATGAATAGCAATGAATAGTAAATTGGCCAAAAAAATAGAAACTTCGCCCATGGATTTATAAACACAATTTAGACATATTATAAGTGAAAAAATGACCATAGTATAAGTATTGGTATTTTTGTATGTCATAAATATTTTAATTATAATTTTATGATTAATTTAATAATTTAAAATGGAAATTTATTTTCATAAAATTTAATCATAAAATGTTACTTTATGGTCTTATGGTTATAAGATAATTTTATGGGACCTTGATTAATTTCTCAATGTGTTATAAGTTGAGTTTTAGTTTTAAAGTTGTTTTTTGGAATAAATTATGATTTTATTTAAAAATTAAATTAAAAATATTTAGAAAAATATTTTCCAAAAATTGATTTCATTTTTGAATTTTACACTTTTATAAATTGTTGGGTTGATTTTTTTGGATTTTTCTAAAATACTTGAATTTTTTGTGAATAGTAAAAATACAGTTTTCAGTTCTCGGTATGTTTAATGACATCATAATGATGTAATAATTAATATAAAATGCTGGTAAATTTTTTGTATAGTAAAATATGGCATGATGTGACCCAAGTGGCTAATACCATGGTCAAGCCCATGGTTTTTCAAAAACCACTAATGAGGTGTCCCTTGAAATTAATAAAAAAACCCTCTCTTGTTTACTATAAATAATAACTCATTCCTTCATTTTAATTCTTTAAAAACTCATAATACTCAAATATCTGGAATTTTTATCTTTCTAGGATTCCTCCCAAGGTTTCCTCAATCCCCCAAGGTTCCAACCTTCATGTTTTAGGAGTTACTCTTCAAGGTAAGGGAATATACCACCCTTCTCTTTTGCAAGCTTTCATTTTATGTTATTCTTTTTAATTTCAATTGGATTATTTTGGGATATTTAATTCCATATCCCCATAACTATCCATACTATTTAATAATTATTAGATATCCTTTTTTCTTACATCAAAATATTTGATGAAATTTTAAGTGATGTCGTTAGGCTGTTGAATTTTCGAAAGGGATCTCTCAACTTTTCTTTTATTTTCAAGTTCCTTTCATTTCTTTTTCTTTCCTCACCTCTTTTGTGTTGAATATATTATCTTAAATGGACTGTATTGTTTTCATGATAAATGAATAATTCTTCATCATCCCTTATTTCTCATTCTTTTATACTAAAAATGAAAATATCATCTGAGATATGTTAATTTACCACATTCAATGACGATGGATTTTCAATTTCTATTAACGTATTCAATTACAGTAATGAAATCATTCTTATGGTTGAACTAGACTATAATATATGTATTATGTATCATCTATTGTTCTGGAATCTTTTTGTACACATGGTTTTTATTTATAAATCAAAATGAGTTTGTTGTGTTCAAAAACCGCCAATTAACCCAAATGGTTATCATTAAATAATTTATATAATGATTCATCTTCACTCCAGGTAAACAAATGAAATTTACAAACATGTAACCTTATTTATGTTCACTAATAACATATAACTTTAATTATATACAACCATCCTTATTTTACATGATTCTCTGTTCAAGTATATAAGTATACTGATCATGAAACAAACAGACCTGAACAATGAAATTGAACCTCTCAACCAATCAAAAAGGTCACAAATGGACTTAATAAGGTTATAATAAATCAATTAAATGTATAAGTGGTTCTGGAAATATTAATTAATGAATTTAATTTGGTTATCCATGACACTAATACCAAGCGAAGAAAACCATCGATCTTAAGGTAAGGGTTTCTTCAGCTCACTTCCATTTTTGTGAGATGTTCTATATTCACTACTATTACTTGTTTATGGTGTATTTATACTGCCCATTAATGTTTCATATCCTGAATATATTTATTTTCATGATATTAAATGTATCATTTAATGATTATTAATTTTGGGGCATGTGATTCCATTGATTACAAAGTTGTAAGTACTTTCTACCTGAACCTCCATTTTCATTAGGGTTGCTCTTATTTTCTACTCACCTCAATGATATTATTATTTATTCTTATGTACTCATCATAAATTATGTGTTAATATTCTATATATTTTTACTAACCAGAATCCTACTTTCATTTATGGGGAGTTATATGTTTTAAAAGGATCTTTCAAAAATTCTTCCTGAAATACAAGTTCGATCCAAGGAACTTCTCAGTTCTTACCTATTTTTTTGCTCAATCTATAATATATTCTAAGCCATATTTATCTTTCTGAAATCACACATTTTAAAGTGAAAAATCTATTTTGGTTCATTTTTGGTTTTATGAAAGAAAACATGCCTTTGTGCTTTAAAATCTCATTAAAGAATTCCTTAAACTGCACTAAAATGTTTTAATTCTAAAGCTTCTTTAAAAACACTTTTTACATGATTTCACTTCAGTGGGACATAATTTGTGCCTCAAATGTAATATCAATGTCCTTACCTTTTATTTTTTGGGATATAATTGTTTAAAATATGATTTCATGTCAAATATAAATGATGTTCCAAAATAACTCTTATTTCCAATGTAAAAATGATTTTTCTCATCTCACTTTAAATTTTATGAGACATATGTATTGTTCACCACTTACTTCTTTCTTTTTGTGTATGTAATTACCTTTGGTATATCATATAAAGAGTCTCCTTATTCTCATTATTTTCTAAGAGATTATGATTTGAATGTTTCAAGGTGGTATGGGACATTTTGGAATGTTTAAGGATTAGTTCCTCAAGAATTTTTCAATGGTCTCATTTAAAAGTATCTTTATTTATGTCAACATCCTTTGTTGAATCTTTTATTTCATAGAGATTTATTTCCTATGATATAATCTAAAAAAAATGTTGTTGAAGGGTTTCTGATTATTTTGAATGTGGATTTTCTATCTTGATATCATTCACCATATTACTATGAATGGTTAGTGTATACGTTTAATGATTGGGGAAAGTTATTTACATTTCATATGTTAGATTCAATATGAATATATATGTTGTTTATGTTTATCCCCATTCATAAGAGGAATGCATTAGACTTATTATGTGATAGATGGGGCCCTCTATAGCCCCTCGATGCATCGGTGGGTCTTATGAGACAAACTAGGCCATGGCACAAGACCTTGACAAAATGGTTATTTATGGTCTTGGCATGAGGCCTTGACGGTATGGTTATGATGTCTAGTATATGCATTTACCTCATTATAAAAATAGTATTGATAGTTCATGTGGTTATTTGACTAATAGAATACTCATGATTATGTTTTATTATGACATTATTTATTCAGTTCTTATTCCTGTCACAATGTGTTCAAGTTTACTTTTAAGGCGTGGGTTTTAGTTATTCATCATGCCTAATGTTTATATATATTTTATCTTCCATTGTATTTCTTACCATTACTGAGAATTTGAGCTCACCCGTTTCTTATGTTCAATTGTTTCAGTACAAGAAGAAGTTTATTATGAATGACCTGCTAGGATAAACTTAGAGTTGTGGATGTTCCCAATAAAACTTATATGTTGTATTTCTTTTCAAGTTGTAATGTTGAACTTATGTATGTATCTGGTTTTACAAAACTACTAAACTACTTGGTCCTTCGAGATTTTATTCCTTATAATTATGTCAATGTATTAAAACAATGCACTGGCTCTAGGATTTTGGGGTCGGGTTGTTACAAATTTCATCATTATAACTCATATTAATAGACGGTAATGGAAAACAAACTAAATTGGTTTGTAGAGATGATAATTCACATGTACTCAGGAACGATTAATTCCTTTCTCATTTGATGGAATTTGAGACGGATTTAGGGGATGATATTAACATAATAACATCTTAGTATATTTAGGATACTGAAGTTATTATCTCATCATGGTTGTATTATATTTGAGGAAGTGGAAGAAGAAACAAAATAGAAACACTTAAATAAAACGATACCTCTTCTTCGGTTGATCACCTTTGAAGAACACCTAAACACCTCTATGATGGGTGTTCCACCTAAACTAAGGATTCAAGAATGTGGGGAGGGATTATAGAAAGAGTCTTGGATATAGCATGGATAAACTAAAAGGATTTGGAAGTGTGGGTAATAGAGAGAGATGGGTGTTTTTTTATAGGAGAGGGGAGGGGCACCCTGGGAAAGTATTAAAATATTAAATTAATATAAATTATTTTTTTAATCCATGTGGCTCCAACATTAGATTTAGCGAATATGAGATGAGGATAGATCAAAATCCTCTCATCTAACAGTTTTTAGACATGTATTGAGTTTATTTTAAACCTTATCTTTTCGATTTACCCTTAATTATTCTCTTTTAATTTTAAAAGTGGTAACAATAATTTAATTGTCAAGAAGCTATTAATTTTACTTATATGGGTTCAATTTCCTATAATTAGACACTTATGAACTTTTAGACCCTATCATAATAACTTTTTTATTTTAAAATATTTTATAATTTTTAATTAATTTAATAAATTATTATTTTTATAAAAAATCAATTGTGTAAATTTTTACACTATTCACTTTATTGAATTTAAATAAAATCTAAACCGAGAGATAAATTCAAAAAAACCATTTAATATTCTAATAAAATGTCATATTCATCTAGAAAATTAATGGATGTCATAAACTTATGTCAAATAATATTTATTTTAATATTTATAATATCATTTATTTAAATCCTTTATTAATGAAGCAATCACTACATCATATTGTGTCATTATTAAATTTATTTATTTAATATCTAAAAATTATAAATAATATACCATGATGTAGGAAATATTTTTAGCTTTCTAATGATTATTTATAGTTGAAAAGATCACTTATATAACCCCACCTTAAAATTGTTTTAGTAAAAAGATACATGTTTATCTTATATTTCCTTTTAAATTAATTATTACAACATGTCATTTTCACACCCAAGTAGCTCCCAAATGCCAAAAGTTCGGCCTAATGATTGTTTTGGTCACCCGTGACTCATCCAATAAGATTAGGACACGTGTTATGGTAGTTTTATATTATTATAATATTATTTTTATCCTTATTTACTTAATTTACCCTTTAACTGTGGTAAATAAAAATAATTATTGAAGTTACTATTCATAATATCCGAAAATAAAAGGTACCTATTTACATAATTTGAACCTTCTGATTCCAAATATGGAATCTATTTTTTCAAATTCAAAACATAGAAGTTTCATTAATTAATTTAAAACTAATTCATGTTGTAAAAAACTAGAAAGCGGGTTTTTATGAAATAAAAACTATCAAAAGATTGACATGTGTTTATGTCCAATTTAAATGTGAAATAAACTTCAATGAACAACATTGAATTAAATGATAAAATTATAATACAATTACAATTTAAAACCAATAAAAAATATAATCTAACTATATATATAAATTAGATGAAAATGTAGTTTTGACTTAAAATGCAGTATTTTTCACTATTCATTAAAAATGAACTTTATCAAAAAATTACGAAAAAATTATCCAAAGTAAATTTTTATGTCCTCTTTCTATAGAAGAAGTTTATTTTTTAAAATAGAACATATAAAAGTGAAAAAAACTATTTTTAGAAAGGATCCGCTATCAAAAGGCGGTAAAACGACCTTTTAAACATATTAGAATATTTTATACTTAAAATTGGATTCATTTTCATTTTAAGCCTTTAAAAATCAATGGATAAATGTATAAACATTTAAAAAATATTTAAAATTGTAATATAAATAATTGTATTCATTATTTTCAATACAATGGCTAGGTGTTAACTATCATTTAAAATAACAATATTATTGTCGTATTATTTTTCAGTATAACTGAGTGTTGTGTGCAACATAAGATTTCGGAGAAACTCGTTATTACATGTCAAGTACGCTATCATACATAGTGTCCCCTTTAAATTAAAATTAATATTAAATTCAAAAATATTAATAGATATGAAAATGTGTTACTCTATAAATACCTTAGATGTTACACATTTGGTCAGCATGTACATTTGGGTTATTCCATCCAGTGAGATGTGTCACATACTTCTGGGATATCCTTTGAGAGGGATGTATTTGAAATTGGTCTACATTTGATATTCGACGCATGCTTCTAGACTATCCATCGAGAGGGATATTCTTGACATTGGTCAGTATGTACTTGGGTTATCCCTACCGGCGAAAAAGTATCGTACATGCTTTTAGGCTATTCCACAGAGGGAATGTGTTAGGGTGGTTACTGATGTTTCCATCTGGCATTGTGCCAATGCATGTATGTTTCTCTCAGGTGCTGAAGGAGGTAGAGTCAGTTCCCAAGAACCCAACAGGTATGCGGTACAGGTTTAATATACTATTGTTATATCAGTACTTTGTTTATATTCATGACATACATTTGTATATTTTATGCAGAGTTGTTACGGGTCGTTGGTGGTGTCATGATGAGTATTTTACTCAAACCCTACTTGAGCTTTTCCGTGCACCTTTAAACTTCATGATTAGAGACCAAGTGAAGGTAAAAGGCCTTGTGGTGGACAATTGAGTAGGTGGAACAGGAGGGTATAGACGTTACTGGATGGACTTCGAGTGGGATGTTAGCTGCTACTTTTTTTACTAGCTCTACTAGTATCTATGATCCTTGTTTTCTTTGGTTATTATATCATGTATGTCATCTTTTAGTTTCTGCATGTATTACTCTAATTATTTATTTTATTTAAATAATGATGTTATTATTTATCATTCTTATGACATGATATTGAGAGTATAGTCTTCTCATGGTTTCACTTGAGACTCTCACTGCTAGTCGGCAGGCTCACTACTACAAAGCTAGGTTTATCTAGAATTATGGATTTTACAATGTTAGCTAAAAGCGCTGTTAAAACCCCCTTTACTAGCACTAAATAAGCGTTGTTAAATTGGGTCTTTAAAAATGCTTTTTTGTAGCATTTTCAAATGGGATCTTTAACAGCACTAGAAAAAAATGCTTTTAAAGAGGGACTTTTATCATCACTTGTCAAAAAGCACTGATAACTCCCCCTCCCCCTTAATAGTGCTAGTACAAAAGTGATGATAAATGGGGTCTTTATCAGTGCTTTTTTAGAAACGCTGATAGAGGGTATATTTCAAAAAAATCATTAAAAATAATATATTTATATTTATATAAATATAATATTTAATGTTTAAATATGTTTTAGATAAGGCTAAACATGTATTTACACTTAATATATACAATATTTAGTGAAACTGGCTTATAAAATAATTAAAAAAATATTTTTTATTAACAATTTTTTAATTATTATCGAGTAATAGTCATTTAATAACAATTTGGAGATAAAAAATCAAAAAAACTCTAAAATAATTTGAAAATGTAACTAAAACATAAAACGACTATAACTTTTGATTCGAGTGTCTATTTGGGGTCTTCCACATATCAAATCGAATCATGTGACAAGATCTACGCCATGTTGACCTATAGGACCATGGTCGCTATTTTTTAGGCTAAAATAGGCCCATAAGTCCTCCAAAACAGAGATTTTATTTGGGGTACCCCAATTTTGTTAACATTCAATGGAATTTCAGTCTCGATTAAGGAGGTCTTTTTGCCTTTTTTCAGTGGGGATTGAATTTATTCCCAAGGATTACATTCATATTGATATTATGGTTTTGAAATTTTATCATTTTTCATTATGTAGTTTTATTTATAATTATATATATGCATATTTTCTTATATTTACTTATAATAAATTACTTGTATAAATACATATATCGACATATTTATGTGGAAATGTATTTTTAAATATATAAAATAAATATTTATTATTCATTTTATTTAAATTAAAAAAATCCATTTTATTTACCTTATAAAAATGCAATAATATGTATATTATACCTATAAAATTAATTTTTATATATAAACATGTGCGTGTTAATAATTATAAAATATATATGTATATGTATATTCTAATATATTTAAATAAATAAATATTCTAAAATGTATTTAAAACAATATCTAACCTTTTTTCATTATACAAATATATTTATATTGATTATATATACATATATGTGTGTATTAATAAACAAATATACGTTTATATTATATTCTAGTATATATAAATGAATATAATATATAATATATTTAAATAAATATAAGTCTATATATCACACACACACATATTTTATAAATGTATTTAAAAATAATCACATGAATATATGAATAAAAAATATATATGTAAATATATATATTTATATAAAAATAAACAGAAATATAACAAAAATAGACAAAAAAACAACATGGTGTAGTGGTAAAGACTTTTTGTCTTCAAAGGAGAGGTGCATGGTTCAAATCCAGGCACGCATGTGGATGGGAATTCAAAAAGCGCTGATCAAAGGGGTGGTGGGGTGAAAAGCGCTGATAACGGGGCGGGGGAGCGCTGTTAAGGGTATTGTGGAAGCACGTATAAAGGGGTATGGTTCATAGAGGTCTGAAAAATATAATTTTGACCCCCTTTAACAGTGCTAAAAAAATGTTATTAAATGATCCTTTTAACGACACCTTTTTAGTGTTGATAAAGGGGATCTTTAACAACATTTTTTTAGTGCTGATAAAAGCATAGGGCCTTTAATCGTGCTCCGATGGTCAGCGCTTTTTTAGCACTGATAAAAGCATATTCTAGCGCTATTAAAGACCATTGTTATAGTAGTACCTCTTGCATACGGGGAGGCGCGCATGAGGTCATGTATAATCTGGATCGAACTCAGTGGTTCGGGTCAGGATGTTACAAAATGGTATTATATGATCATGATTTATGAACTTGTCCATTCTCTTTGTCTTGATTTGGGACAGGATAGACATGAGTTGGGACGGTTGGGACCTGGGCAAGGGAACTATGTTAGTGTCTGATCAGCATTGAATAGTGGACCTCTGAGTTTCCATAAAATGGGGAAAGTATGTTTTTGTTGTTTCTGTTGACTAAATTCACCTTGGGTGATACACATGATGTTTATATGTGATTTATTATTTTTGGTATGCGTTCATGCATCATGCTAGGCACGTAAGTTCACATGCCATATATAATGTTGATTGCACTAGATGGAGTCCAATAATTAAATGTCTGTTGAAATTGTGATATGTGCCTTGGTACGTTGTTTCTAGCATTCTTTTATTTGAGCATGTCGTATTCTATGTTTGAGTGAATATATATATATGTTTGTGACTAATGTGCAGATGTTGGTAATATGGATTTAAGCTCTGATGAGGCAATAAGTGTTTTTGTGTGTTCCTTTCAATGAGCACGAATGGAATTGGAATTCGTTAATTGTAAACACCTATGGTGGAATTAAAAATATTTTAATTAAAATGTTTTAATTAAAAATATTTTAATTAAAATGTTTTAATTAAAAATATTTTAATATGAAAACTCTTATGGTGAGAAGTAGTGATTCCATGATCTGGAATGCTTCTCGGGGATGAGAAGAATTATGGTGAGAATAATTGCAACATCCTTAATTTTAAATGATATTAAAAACTCACCTCTGTTAAATAAAGTAAAAGTATCTGTGGTGTGAAATTTTAATTTTTCAATACTTGTGTTTATTATTCCATTAAAAATTAAAAAAGCATTATTTAACACTTTGGAATATTCTGTGGAATATTTTCTGAGTTAAGCGTTGACTTGGCATGGGGTTATGAGGCCCGTTGATCCTCGACATTGATAGAATAAAAATGTTAAATATATTTTATTCATAAGCGTGTGTGATTTTTCTAAAAAAATTAATAACATTGCAACATTGTATCGTATAATAAATCTGAGGGCACTGTTATATCGGTAACATAGTGTTTACCCTAGGTGGGGTATAAATTTTATGTGTGTTGGGTGTGTAACAACATCACACGCAATAATACCTTTTTTATATTTAATTAATTTATTATTCCATTTTCTAAATAATAAATAATTAATATCTCTCAAATGGTGCGTCATATAAGAAATCTGACCCCATCTTTAGGTTCAGAGCATGGAGTTTATCCTAATTGGGGTATAACTTCTTTGTGCGTCGGGTGTTTGGCAACATCGCACGCAATAATAAATTTTTTATATTTAATTAATTTATTATTCAGTTTTTTATATAATAAATAACTAATATCTCTTAAACAGTGTGTTCTATGAGAAATCCTAAGACTACTGTTAGGTCCAAGATGCGAGATTTATCCTAAGTGGTGTATAACATTTTTTGGCGTCAGACGTTTGGTCAGAACTCACGCAAGGGTAATAATAATTGGTATATAAATATTTTGTTGGATTGCTAGAAATAATAATAATGATTTTATTGTTATTATTATTATTTGTGTCAAAAATAAAAACGAAAATATACATTTGTAATTAATGATGATGTTAAAGTGATAATAATGAGTGATCAAAATAATTAATGTAATATTATTAATTGGAGAAATTAAATGAAAAAGTGTTAATATTATTTTATTAATTGTTATAGGAATTTAATGGTTGTTTTTAGAACTTTAATGGTGACATTAATGAGAGAAAATAAATAAATAATAATAATAATAAATTGTTGTTATTATTATTATTAATTTGAGAAAATAATATATGTGTTAAATATATATGTATACATGTAGGTGTGCGTAATATATATATATATATATAATTATGGATTTCATTTAGTTGATGATAAAATGTGTTAAAATGGGTTTAAAAATAAAGGGGGCCATGGAGCCGCTACTCATGTAAGAAATGATGTTTTTTTGGAACGCAGCAATGATTAAAAAAAGGAATTCAAAACAATAATTAATTAATTAATTATAATTAATGAAATAAAATAGTTTAAAAAAATTATAAAAGGGGGATATGTGTGGGTGAAGGTGCGTTGTGGAAAAATAGGGAAATCCCACCCATTTCACATCACTTACCTCTCTCACGCCATCTCTTATTTCGTTCTCTCATATAATACTTTTTATTTTGTTTTTATTATTATCTCAATCTTCTCTTAAATAACATCTTCAATTTTAATCGGATTGACGCACTGTTAGTGTCGTTGAGTTCGTCTCGACAAGTAGAATTTTAAACATATTTTTGTTTATGAAATCAATAAAGTTCCAGTGGTGCAATTAAACTCGAATGTCAACCATCATTGCCGGTCGTCGGTGCACATGAGGTAGGAGGTCTTTAACTTTTGTGCATGTATTATATAGGTTATTGACATGTTTTTTTGATGTACATGTGTATTCATAGGAATCTTTTGACATCAGCGTATGTTATATATTGGTTATTGACATGATTGTTGGCGTGCATGTGAGATCTATGTTTGTTTCTTGATCACATGACATGTGTGTCTATGTATAACCATGACCTATGCTTGTCTTGCTTTCATATGTATTGTTCAGATGATTATACTGCTTCACTTGATGTGATGTTGATCTATCATTTTTATTATATATCGTATATATTGTATGCCTATCAACTACAATTGAGCATGGAGTTTGACCCTTTTGGTCGGCATGTGGGATGTGAGATGTGACACATGTATTGCTCGACATTGGATACATGTGAGATATGACACATGATTAATGACATGTGATATTTGACTCATGCACGAGATTGTCCTCCGAGTGGAATACGTCAGACATTTGGTCAGCATACACATTTGGTCTATTCCAGCCAGCGGGACGTGTCGCATACTTTTGGGCTATCCTTCGAGAGATATGTGTTTGACATTGGATGGCATGTGAGATTTGATGCATACTTTTGGACTATCCATCGAGAGGGATATGCTTGACATCAGTTTGTATGTAGTTGGGTTATCCCTACAGGCGGCAATGTGTCGTACATGCTTTTGGGCTATTCCACAGAGGGGATGTGTTAGGCAGGTTACTGATGTTTCCATCCAGCATCCTGTCGATGCAGATATGTTTCTCCTAGGTGTTGAAGCAGGTATATCCAACCACCAAGGACCTGGCATGTATATGGTACTTGTTTGATATATTATTTTTATATCATTACTTTCTTTATATTAAGGGCATACACTTGTATATTTTATGCACTGTTATTAAGGGTCGTTGGTGGTGTCCGGAATCTTGTACCCAAATATTACTCAGGAATTTCAATGTGTTTGTAGACTTCATGACCAAAGACTCAACAAAGAGAAAAGGCCTTGTGGTGGATATTTGAGCAGGTGGAGCAGGATGGTGCATACATTACTGGGTGGACTTCGAGCGGTTCGTCAGCCGCTACTTTTTGTTTACTATCTCTAATTGTACCCAAAATCCTTGTTTTCTTTCGGTTATTATATTATGTATGCCATGAAAGAGATGATCGCGACCATGAGTGAGGATTTATGGAATATGGAAAAGTCCCGAATCATGAGTGAGGATTTATGAAAGAGATAATCGCGACCATGAGTGAGGATTTATGAAAGAGATGATCGCGACCGTCGGTTGGTCTGGATTGGTCGTTGAAGTATCATCCATGGTTGACTAGAAATAACACGGTCGGTTGATGGCTTTTCTTTTGGTCGATCTTTGTAAGAGGAGGTGTAGTCGATGGAGGTTGGACGGGTGCTGCTACGTGGAAGGGTTGGTGTGGTCTCATAGAAGAATGTGGCACGGAAGATGGAAGCGCGGATGCTTGGCCATTGCATGGAAGATGGTCAATAAATCTCACGGAAGAGGATTCTTGGCCATTCATCAAATTAATGTCATATTCATTTAATTCAAAAATGTATAAAACCATAAAAATTCAAGATTAAATCCATTTCAAAAAATTAATTGTAGTTTCTCAGAAGTAACAAAAATCCCAGAACTAACCTAGTTTTGTTTAATTTGTGGGGAAACTATCAATGACATAACGACAAAAAATTGAAACTTTATACTCTGATCAATTTCTCATACTTGAATTATTGCATTTCTGGGTAATACATTAAATTCACTTATTAAAAATATTGATTAAAATCTGTCTTGACTATGTTCAAATACACATACCAGAATTAATGGAAAGCACAAATTCATCCATTATTTAAAAATTCCATGCTTCTTCTATGATTTTTACCCACGGCCATATTTACATTTAAGTTCTGATTCCAGTTCGAGGAATAAAACAAATAATAGTGGAATTGAATTTTTAACAAGTACGTCTAGTTATCACTTCCTCCTTGGTTCCTTATACCCAAGTTCAAAGTTCAACTTCCTTGATATAACTTAAATGAATTTGTTACAATTCAGTTGCCTCCATTTGACTATTAGATACTTATTAATTTTTTTTCATCCATGATTGTGAAAAACACTTATTGAATATAAAAAATGGCATTTAATCACACACTCAATGCTTAATGTCTCAAAAATTCATTGTGTGGTCTCAATTGTCCATTTTACTCCAATTTCAAAGGACTTAAATCAATTTCTTTTGAGCTGATCCTTGACATGTTCTTTTTTCTAAAGGTCATGTTATCTCAAATTAAGTTCAAAATTCCCTGAACCACATGTTATAATTCTAATTCCACAAAGATCAATTCACTCACACTCCTTTTTCTAGTTCTAAAGTCAAATTTTCATTAGAACAATGGGAAAACACACTCAGCGATCATTTAAGCTTTTAAGGTTCAATAAAATCAAATTCCTCACAATCAAAATAGAGTTAAAAAATGCATAGTGTTTTTCAATTCAGCTAAAAGAAAGTTTTAAAACTCAAAAACTAAACAAAAACATTGTACATGTTCGAGAGAGAACATAATTTTTTTATGTTTATTGTTTTATTTTTTATTATTTTTATTTTTATTTATTTTCAAAAATAGATTCACTAAAACAAACTAAAAACAACAAACAAGAAAAGAGGAAAGAGCGCATACAAAAGAGCTATGAGTTACCCCCTCCCACACACTTAATCTCCAATACATCCTCAATATCATTTAGTAAATATTAGGAAATTTCCAAGAAGATTTTGAGTAGGACCGCATGGATAAATAAGTGACATGGAAGGAGTTCACCTAGCTATGATTATCCCTTGTGAACAACTTTGGTAGGGATCCCACTGTTATTTTATTTCATATGATATTCAATGTGTTGAAGTTGCTATCCAGAATCCTTCATATATGAAAAAAAGAATAAACTAAAATTTTCTCAGAATTAAAAGACAAAACTAAAAATAAAGGAAAAGTAGAGAAAATGGAGGAGAATTATTGGCTAAAACCCCCCCAAGAGGTGCTACAATTTAAACGATCCCTAGTTGGACAACACTAGGATTATCCGCAGTCTATTAGAGGATGAATATTCTGTGGTGAGATCCACCATATGTTACTCTTCCCACATCTCTTTATCTTTACTTTGTCTTGGAGGTCCTCTTGAACTGAGTTCTTAAGGTCCAACCCCTTATCAGTATTGCACAACTCGCTAAGTGGGGCTGGAAGGATGACATATGGGGCCTCTTGTTATTCTTTCTAGATCAGAATGTCCATTTCTCCTTATACCTCTTCTTCTTCAAATATGGCTACCTATACTTTTATGGTAGCCTCATCGAACTCCTCTTTGACTTCTTCACACATGGTGCCTTCTTCTTCTACAACCAGGGCCTGCAGTAACACAGCTGAGTCTGCAAGATTAATACACAGAAGCTTATGAGAGAGTTCAGTTTGCACAAGATTAAGATAAAAAGGAGTCTAGATCAGAGTTATCTCTCTCCAAAGTATCAATGGGAAGCTCACTTACCATATGCAATGATGTTGGAAATTCACTAGTGTGGGTAGACAGTGCATCATCAAGTTCGGTATCAACCTCTTGGATTTTCTCTTCAAATTTTGGAGGGATGGGATCTTTGTGTTTCTCATCCAAATGTTGATATAAGTTCTAAAAGTACTTAGGGATCTCGATAAGCTCCAAGGCCATGTATTTTAGTACTAATGGCTCGATTTCCTCTTTGATGTCCTCAAGGAGCTCCTTAAATTCTTCTCTACCTTTTCATTTATAGATCTCTATATCTGCCTAACCCATGCAGCAACAATTCCATCATAGGATGAAGATGATTCAAAAGAATAATTCATTCTTTTTTTATATTTCAAATTTGAAATTGAAAACAATATATTTTTTATATTGTGAAAGAGAAACATGAGTTACCGACCTACTCCCGCAAAATGATGCTAAGTTGATGAGAACCCTATCATGGGGCCCTTAGCAAGCATAATTTTATATTAACCTAAGATGCAGTCTAGTGGGACTGAACAGGGTCATTCTCAAGGATTCATGGGTCGGTTCTTCACTATATCGATCAATTATATATTTTTATTTTATTTTCTTAATTTTTAAAGCAGTTGGAAATGGTAGATGATTTGTTTGTTTTTTACTATATGTAAATAGAGCATAAAAAAGAAACAAAAATCCTAGATACTTGTTAGCGGGGAAATGGAATGAATCCAAGATTCAACCACAAATAACCTTTATTATCCATTTCTGTTGTCATTATCCAATTTATAATGAAATAAATATCATTCATACATCACCATCCTATACTAAAATTGTAAGATCCTATTCACATTCATAAATCTCCTATGCACACAGAATTTTACTTCCTCCATGGTCTTATATAATGAACATGACACAACCAAATACATGTCACCAAAGCCCACCCAACTCCATCATTTGTTTTTCATGTCCAGATTCCCTCCATTCCATCATAGATAAAAAGAAACGAAACAAGGGAGGGAGAATCAGCAGAGGTTGTAAAGAAATAGGAAAATGCGTGGGAAGGTGGATGATTGTCGCACCATTCCCAAAACAAACTCACTACATCATCACAATTGAAATAAAAATTCAGAAATTGGAATGGTGATTCAGAAAATGGTAGACCTACCTCGGGAATTCACCCTTGGGTTAGTACTCCAATTTCCTGGAGTTTGGAGAGATTGTGTCACAACACATAGGCTGAAGAAATCATAAAAAAACATAAGATAGAAGAGAATTTCATCAAACATAACAAAATTAGATTGCATAAGTAGAATAAAATATTAGATCATTTGTCTCGTGAAGGAGGAATATCTCTCAAACCCATCCCCATAACTTTTTAAATAATTTTCCTATCCCCCCTCAAAGAATTAGAAATAGAAACATCGTCCCCAAGCTCAAATTCTTTACACGTTCTTGAAAAATTGAAGTAAGAGTGTTCGCTACATATCATGAGTAATTCCCTTCAAGTATACCGTTTTTAGCCTCGTGTGAAGAGTTTGAGTGATGCACGTGTTTTCTTGGGCCTGGGCTCATTTGAACTAGGAAGGGTCTTCTTGAATAATGGTCTTGATCATCAGGTTTGCAAACTGGAATTGGGCTTGAGTGGACCAGACCCATGTGTTTCCAATACCGAGGCCTAGGATTTGGGTAATGTGATGCTTGGAGGAAGTGGAGATTGAGGATGACTCGTTGAGTTTCTTTTTTACTTAAATGGAGGAGTCCTGAGCTGCTGGAGTAAGGTGATGAAATATTTCTTCGGTCATGGAAACTAGATGTGAACTAGTAGATGTAGGTAGCTTGGGAGATCTTGGAAGAACAATGATTAGTCATGTACTATTGGGGACAGAGCATCAGTAATGATCATGGGTTGACAGGGGTTGGATCCTAGATCATATTTCCTCAAGCAAGTGGATCCGGTTCTCTGTGAACTGGATTGGAGGTTTGCTCAGCTGGAAATGGGGACTTTGTTAGGTGCCTTCATGGTGGGATCTGGCCAGCTATCTAGTGCTGGTGTAGAGGTTTTCGTGAGGAATTTATTTAAAAAATTTGTGTGTGAACCTATATGAACATACATTAGCAATAATGGGGGACTTTGATGCCTCTCCGTCTTTAACCTACATGGGGAACAAAACCATAACATCCATCACTCTCAGAAGATCATCATTACATCATCAATTAATCCTCGCATGATCCCAGCAACCATGATGATTGAGACTTTTATTGAGTTCATCCTTGGTCATTATATGTATTTCTGGTTTGATTGATGTTCGTAGCTTGAGATGGTTCTGGGGTGGTGTGTTGGGTGGAGTCATTGATGTTTAGTGGCCGACTAGTGTGGCGCGTGATTCCTGCAATGAAGTCTCATAGCGGGCCTTTCTGAAACACATGTTTAGCCTTGATTCCTAATTTTTCAACAGGACCATTAGAGAACTCAGGCCCACCATATCCTTCTCTAATCGAACCTGCATCAATGGAAGTAATTACCAGTGAATAAAATTTCTCCAAATATCAGCTCATTACTCCTCAATAACCTAACATAACCCTAATCAGGATCAGACTTCAAATAGTGCTTGAATTAAGTGTAGCGTGAACTGAATTATTCAATTATTGGTTCTGAGATCCAATTCTAATGCTTGGGTTTTGGTCATCATCGCTGATCAGTTATATTTGTGGATGTTTTGATGTATTCTTCAATCCGTTGAACCCCTGGTTTGAGCTCCCTGGTTTGCCCCCTTCCCTGATTTTGGTCACCCATGCTCATCAAGCTTCGGTCATGAATGTGTTCCTACCTAGACTGGTCTTTCGAGCATTATCCGTGATTGACTAAAAGATTCATGGTCAGTTGATATTTTCCCTTGTGGTGATATCGATGGATGTTGGAGGGGTGATGTTGAACAAATGGGTGGGTGTGTGGTCTCATAGAAGAAGGTGACATGGATGATGGCAACGCGAACACTTGGCCATTACATAGAATATTTTCATTGAATCTCATGGAAGAGGGAGCGACATAAATGAATGGTGATCTACATGGTCGACTTTCCCACAGAAGGTTGTCCTGACATGGATTAAAGACAAGCATGGACAATGCTTCATAAAAGTAAGAGCATGGAAGGAGATTTTATTCTCGTGGTAGATCAATATCACAAAAGGATGGCACAAGTCTTTTTCAAATTGTGGTTCTAGTTTGCACAACATAAAAAAATTATTTTTTTGACAAAATAAAAAATATTATTTTCAGATGCAGGATTTATACCAATTTTACTTCAAAAATATAAAAATGTTAAAATTAGTATGTAGAACATTAAATTAATTCCTCAAATTAGTGTTGGATTTCATTTAATTAAAAAATGTATAAACCACAAAGAATCATGGTTAAATCCATTTTAACAAATTAATTTTAATTTCTCAAAAGTAACAAAAATCACTAAATTAACCCAATTTTGCCTAATTTGTGGGGGTAATTGTCAATAAAATGCCGATAAAATTTTTGAAACTTTGGGCTCTCATAAAGGTTCAATAATTTTCCAAATGTGGTGAAGTAACCCTAAAGAAGTGCTAGAGAAGGTTTTAGAAGTTATAGAAACAAACCACAGTGTGAATACACGGGTTGTTCTGCGAGTGAAGATCATAAGAGATTTATAAAGAAAAAACAATCCTTGTATATATAATATCTTCCAGCATGATGAAAAATATATTTAGATGACACCGAAATTTGGTAAAGGAAAAAATCTTCCAAGGATATGTAAGATCCTATGGGAATGTGTAATAAATTTTAAAAGATACATAATATATTTTACTTTACAAAAAATTCATATGTGATATATTTTTAACTTTCGATGATATGTAAAGTTTTATACTTGTGAAAATTATCTCAATCTTCATATGTAATGTAACATCCTGACCCAACCCATCGGCTTGGGAAGGACTGAAATTCAACTAAGCTTAGGTGACATCCCCAAAGCACCAAAGGTTGATAATAAATGTTATGGGCTTTACCAAATTATGGGGGGACAAATTTCCCATAAATTACCAACCAAAAGGAAGACCAATATGATGCATGGTACCAAAACAAAATAACCCCAAATCTATAACCAAATAATAATCAAAGTAACAATAAAAGAAGAAAACAAAATAGAACTCTAAAATCTCAAGATAATAATACTCAAGGAAAATATTACTCAAGATAAACAGACACAAGTAACCAGAGTGGCACCACTCCAAATGCCAAGACATGAAAGACACCATAAGCTACAACTCCGACATTCAAGACCATGGAATCACACAACTCTGCAGGTTAAATAAAAAAACCTTCCCCTTACTTGTATCAAGATAAATAGTGTCTACATACGCACCTAGTTCCATATGCAGGGGGTGAGTATACAACCAAGTAGGAAAATCCCAAGACTTTTCCCAAATGAAACTAAAACAAGAAACATGTTAGCTTACATTTTATTTAAAATAAAATACATGAAAAATAATGGAAACCAGTGCACAACATGTATATCCAAATGTAGTGAAATAACTCACACCAATAACATACCCAAGGAATGAACCCACACAATTTTAGTTTTGAAGTCCAACCAAGAAAAGAGATTTCCCAAGGAGTTTTCACAAAGGTTTTACAACAAAAATAGAAGAAATTTACCTAGAAAAAAATTAGAATTTCTATTCTAGGAGAAAGTGGAAAAAGAAGAGAAGCAACCCGTATGAGATGCAGTTAGCACATGAAGAATTATCTCATGATCTTGAAGATATGGGATTTCTAATCCATTCCTTCAATTTTCTAGATCCAACACTCTCTCATCCATTTAAATTGATCACCAAAAGAAAGAAGATAAATGAAATCTCCTAGGGGTTCTAGAATTTGAGATCCTTTGTTAGAGAAAAATGAGGGTTTTGGAGAGTATTTCAAGTCTTTAAATTATTTTTCATATTTAATTATACTCATTTCATGGTTAGTGTGCACGGTTTGGGAAACCATTAACTAACCATGAAAAGCACCACTATCTTGAAAATTTTGAAGTCACACAGTCTGGCCAAACCCCGCAACTACGCAGAAGACCCCTCCAACTCTTGCATGGTTACCTAGGGAATCCACGCAGTTTCCCCTAACAATGATCAAATTGTGCACCCTAAAAAAACTCTCCAAAACACTTTAAAAGCACCTAGAACCTTCCTGAGACCTAACCCAACCATTCTATAGCTTAAAATATAGAATAAAATAGGGAAATACCTCATACCAAGGGTGTTATACTCTCCCCTCCATGGGGATTTCCGTCCTTAGGAAGATGGAGGATGACATTTTTGTTAAAGTGTTTTGGCCACTGCTGCATCATAAAGCTCATTCATTCTCATGTACCTCTTGAATCAGGTGGCTCAGGTGCTTTGCGCACTAGATTGGATGTATGGTCGGCTAGAAATGGGGGCTTGGTCAGGTGTCTTCATAATGGGATCTATTCGGCTGTCTAGTGCTCGTGCGGGGGTCTTCTTGAGGCATTTCTTCAAAGAGTTTGTGTTGTGTGAGACCTTTAATAAACTTGCAGCAGAAACAGTGGGGGTCTTCGGGGCCTCGCCGAACTTGACCTGCACAAGGAACAAAATAATAGCAGCCATCCAGCTCAGCAGTTCATCATTTCATCTTTAATTCAGCCTCACTTGATCCCATAAACCTCGGGGCATGAGAATTTGATTGAGTTCATCCTTGGTTTGAGATCCCTGGTTCGTCTTCTTCCCCTGATCTCGGTCGGCCATGCTTATCAGGTTTTGGTCATGAATGCTTCTTGGCCCTGTTGGAAATACAAACCAAAAATAAATAGGAGTCTGTTGTTTTTCCAATGCACCCACATCTTCCCATGCGGCTCCCCCTTTCCTATTAAGCACTTCCCCATGTGACTTTTGATCTCCCTATGGGTCCGCTCCAATTCCAATGCAATCATTTATTACCTTGTTTTTTGTTCCTCTTTTAAATGATGTGTGTTTTTCATTTTGATGTAATTTTAATAGCCTATAAATATGGTTAAAATGTAATCTATTGAAGTTAGTGAGTGCGCAATAAGAAAATCTTGAAAGCCCTATTGTGTTTTATTGTCCTATTTTTATTCCTCTATTTTTTTCCCTCGGCTTGTATAGCCAACAAATTGGTATCAGAGCGTAGTACCAAATCATCCTTCAATCTATGAAGATGGTCACCGCGATCCAGCCACAAGTTCCGACGCTATCTAAAGACAACTATGAGAGGTGTTGCATTCAAATGAAGGCATTTTTTGGGTTGCAAGAATTACAGGAGATCGTCAATGATGGGTATATCGTAACCACTACGAAGGAAGAAGCTGCCTTCACGAATGAAGAAAATTCAACCATCAAAAATCGAAGGAAGAAAGACAACAAGGCATTGTTCCTCCTCTATCAAGGGTTGGATGAATCGATGTTTGAAAAGATTGTCGAAGCAACATCGAGTAATCAAGTTGGGGATATGATTGCAACAATATTTAAAGGTCTTGATCGGGTGATGCAGGTTCGTCTTCAAACTCTAAGAGCGGAGTTCGAAGTGGCGCACATGAAGGAAGGTGAGAGTATCTCGGATTAATTCTCAAGCCTAATTCTCATTGTTAACAATTTGAAAAGGAATGGTGAAAAATTTGAGGATGTTCGTGTTATTGAGAAAGCACTTCGATTGCTCACAACCAAGTTTGAGCATGTGGTTGTGGCAATCGAAGAGTCGAAAGATTTGGAAAAATTGTCAATTGAAGAACTGGTGGGGTCGTTGCAAGTACATGAGCAGCAAATGCAAAAGAATACATGTTCAACAATAGAGCATGCCCTAGAGTCCAAGTTGACTCTGCAAGAACCCAAGAATGGACAAGTACAACGAGGGGGTTATCGTGCAAGAGGAAGAGGGCGTGGACATCCTCCAAGCCATCAACAAAAGCAATATAACTTTACCAACTTTCGTGGAAGAGGACATGGTGGAGGTCGATTCATGCATGGTCATGGAAATTCAAGGAATATACAATGCTAAAACTGTAAGAAATTCGGCCATTTTGCATCTGATTGTTGGATCAAGGTGGATCATGATGAACGATCCAACTACGTTGAAGAATCTTATCATGAAGAAGAAGGTACCACACTCCTCCTAGCACAAGAAAAATCATGCGAATGCCCCGATTCATGGTATCTGTACACGGGAGCAAGTAACCACATGAGTGGTAATAAAGTGTTGTTCGAGGAACTCACCGATGAAGTTCGTGGTGACTTGGGTTTTGGCGACTCATCGAAGGTGCCCGTTCTTGGCAAAGGTAAAAAAAATCTTTCTGAAGAATGGTGAGTCGAATTATATTTCCAATGTGTATTATGTACCAAGTATGAAAAATAATATCATTAGTCTTGGTCAACTCCTTGAGAAGGGGTATTTCATACACGTGGAAAATTATTCTTTGTCTATAAGAGATGCTCACAGGAGGCTTGTTGCTCAATTCCAAATGGTGAAGAATTGCATGTTTCCGTTGCACATTAAAAAAAAGGCCGAGGAGTGTCTATTTGGGCTCATGAAGAATGATTCCTGGAGATGGCATATGCGCTTTGGGCATCTCCATTTTAGCAGGCTTAAAATTCTATATTCATCGAGCATGGTGCATGGCTTGCCGATGATTGAATATCTAAATCATGTGTGTGAGGTGAGTACACTCGGCAAGCAAAAAAGGAACTCCTTCCCAAGTGGAGTGTCCAAAAGAGCAATAGAACCACTTCAGTTGGTTCACACTGATATATGCAGGCAACTTGAAACACCATAACTTGGAGGTAATAGGTATTTTATTACCTTTATTGATGATTTCAGCAGAACATTGTGGGCGTTTTGCATCAAAGAAAAATCATCTGATTTCCCTTTTTTTTAAAACATTCAAAGCACCTGTTGAAACTGAAAGTGTCCACAAAATCAAAGTACTCAGATCTGATAGAGGTGGAGAATACACCTCAAATTCATTCCAAGATTTCTGCAGGGAATATGACATAAAACAACAATACACTGTAGCTTATATGCCACAGTAGAATGGAATTGCAGAAAGGATGAACCGCACTATCCTCGACATGATGAGGACCATGCTGAAGGAGAAAGGGTTGCCAAAGAGTTTTTGGGAAAAAGTAGTGACATGTACTGCCTAATTGCTCAATCAGTGTCCAACAAAGAGCGTCAGGAAATTTACACCACAAGAGGAATGGAGAGGCTACAAATCGAGCAAGGTGCACCTAAGAAGCTTCAGGTGTCTTGCCTACACTCAAGTCCCAGAAGAAAGAAGAAAGAAACTTGATGATCGCGGTGAAAAGTCCATCTTCATCGGCTATTTTGAATCCTCTAAATCTTAAAAGCTTTAAAATCCACTATCCAATAAATTAGTTGTGAGTAGAGATGTGTTCTTTAGTGAGGAATAAGAGTGGAAGTGGAATGATGAAGAATCCAACAAGGATGTTCCAGTCGAGACAGAGGTTCCTGAAAAACGCATGATTATCAGGAGAAAACACCCGCAACCTCTTCCTCGGGTGCATCATCAGTTGGAAGAAGTCCAGGAGTACATTTCATCACTCCTGAAAGAACTCCACCAAATCAAAATGTGGCCAGCTCATCCTCTCATATGACTCCTATGGAGATGAAAATTTTGAGTGACATTTATGAGAAGACTGAAGTGGTTAATCTTTTTTGCTTGTATGCAGATCATGAGCCTCTAACCTTTTAGAAAGCCATGAGGGAAGAAAGATGGAGAATGACTATGGAAGAAGAAATTCGTGCCATAGAGAGAAATTACACATGGGAGTTGACTACACTCCCAAAAACCTAGAAGATCCTTAGCTTCAAATGGGTGTATAAGATCAAGCGAAATGCTGATGGTGAGATCGATCGACACAAAGAAAGGCTCATAGCAAAGGGGTACAAACAGAAGTTCGGGGTGGACTATGAAGAAGTCTTTGCTCCTGTTGCTCGCCTTGACACTGTAAGAATGATTATATCCAATGATGTCCATCACAGTTGGATGATCTACCAACCGGATGTGAAGTCTGCATTCCTAAATGGAATCTAAGAAGAAGAGGTATATGTTGACCAGCCTGAAGGCTTTGTTATGCAAGGGGAGGAAGATAAAGTGTATCGTTTGAAGAAGGCTCTTTATGGGTTGAATCAGGCTCTGCGTGCATGGAATGCAAGCATCGACAGTTATCTCCGAGAGAATGGCTTTGCCCAATGTCCATATGAGCACACAGTTTATATCAAGCAGAATGATCGTGGCGATATACTTATTGCATGATTGTATGTTGATGATTTGTTGTTTATAGGGAACAGTTGATAGATGTTTGATGAATTCAAGGGGGCCATGTTCAAGGAGTTTGAGATGTCTGATGGAGGTCTCATGTCCTTCTTTCTGGGCATTTAAGTGAAGCAACAACATGACGACATCTATATATCTCAGAAGAGGTATGCTAAGGAGTTGCTTGAAAAATTCAAGATGGCCGATTGTAATGCTGTAAACACACCGGTTGCAATGAGCTTGAAACTGAAAAAAGATGGAGAAGGAAGATGTGTTGATTCGACTTTGTTCAAGAGTCTAATTGGAAGCCTGAGGTGTAGGTTTCGGGTGCAGCGGAAGCGTGTTGGTGGGGTTTTTACCCAACTTTAATTTTATTATTAACAACGTTCAATCCGAGTAATGACTATTTATTTCTAAAATATTGTCGAAACAAATTCGGTCAGGCATCATTAAATAATTATTAAACCACAGTCGGGAATAATATTTATTTAACTTGTTTAATTAATATTTAATTGAGATACATGGACACAATTAGTGTGTGTCCCTCTAGGCCTCTTTCTCAGTGGCATTAGGCGAAGCCTGCCTAAAGGTCAAGGTTAGTGTCTAGCAACACGCCCAGACACCCATATATAAATAAGTAAATGCCGCAATGATGTGTCACCTCCTACGAACGCTTACCGTGTAATATAATACCTTTGTCTCAATATCTCCAATCAAGCGTGTTGCATGCTAGTGCCATCAACCCATGTGCTCGATTATACATTCTTTGACTTCCTGAAATTGAACTCGCCCATACCTTACCATGTCCATGGATTTATTTAGGCTATATCAATTTCATAAAAGGGCCTGAGATATCTATTTCCATTATGGAACAAAAGGGACAAATCCTTTCTCGCATTATCTATTAATGCAGTATTACTCGTGATGCACCCAACGTATCCTACCTCGCTGCGAACAGTGTGTCGTCACAGTTCTCGTCAATACATCTAAGTGCACGAGTTGTAAAACCCATTAATAATAATCTTAATGTCTAAGGACCAATACACACATCTGCAGATAGAAACATCCAATGACACTATGAAATGTGGATTTCCTACTGGCGGGTCTCGTTCTCATAATATCCTCCTAGATATTACCAAGGGCGCACACAATGAGAAGGTACCTCAAAGTTTTATGAGTCTTCACCCCTAAGGACCTGTATTATTTGTGTCCCTCAAATAACATCATCCATCCATAGAACATATATTCCAGAACAGTGTTATGGCACTTCTTGGTTCTGATCATAGCAGGGATCCTCTATGACCCATTAATGCAACAGCTGTCCTTAGGACATTATCACATGCATTGTCATGCAAAAGAACACTCAAGATGTGATAAGGCTTTTATTAATGAATAAATTACAAAGTAGTTGGTTCTAGACCACCAACTCCAACAGACTTTCACTTGGACTAGAGCCAACTGCTAACAACCTTTAACCCACTAGCTCTCATATGATATTCATGCTTCTGCTGAGATAGGCCCTTAGTCATGGGGTCCACCATGTTCTCTTTCGTGGACACTCTACACACAGCAACTTCACCCCTTTGATAGAAATCCCTCAAGAGGTGATACTTCCGGAGTATGTGCTTTGTCCGTTGATGTGACCTTGGTTCTTTTGCAAGAGCCACCGCTGCAGTATTATCACAATACAATGTAATGGGATCTTTACTGCTAGGCACCACATCAAGCTCCTGGAAAAAGTTCTGAATCTAGACGGCTTCCTTGGCTGCATCAGAAGCCGCTATATACTCGGACTCCCCTGTAAAATCGGCGAAAAATGGATGCTTTAAACTCTTCCATCTCACAGCTCCTACATTGAGACAGAAAACATATCTAGATTGCAACGTTAGATCATTATGATCTGTTTAAAAACCAGCATCAACATACCCTCTGATGACAAGCTCCTCGTCTCCTCCATACTCCAAGAACATATCCTTAGTTCTTCTCGGATACTTAAGGATAGTCTTAACAGTAGTCCAATGTTGTTCTTGTGGATCTTCTTGATATCTGCCTACCATGCTCAGTGCATAGGCAACATCAATACTGGTACATAACATCACATACATGTTGGATCCTATAGCCGAGGCGTATGGGATCATGATCATCCTATCTTTCTCTTGTTGTGTCTGAGGACACATTTTCTTAGAATGATGTAAGCCATGTGACACTGGAACCAATCCTCTCTTGGATTATTATATACTAAATCTCTTTAGTATCTGGTCAATGTATGTACCCTGACTTAGTCCAAGAAGCCTCTTGGATCTATCACGAATGATCTTGATCCCTAGAATGTAAGATGCTTCACCTAAATCTTTCATGGAGAACCATTTGTTCAACCAGTCCATAACTGACTGTAAGGCTAGTACGTCGTTTCCAATAAGCAATATTTCATCAACATATACTACTAGGATAATGACCACATTTTCATTAAACCACTTATAAACACATGGATCACATTCGTTCATAATGAAACAAAATTCCTTTATGGATTCATCAAATTGAATGTTCTATGACATGGATGTTAGCTTCAATCCATAAATGGATTTCTACAACTTGCAAACCCGTTTGGCTTCACCTGGTGTCACAAACCCTTCTGGTTGTGTTATATAGACATCTTCCTGAAGGTTCCCATTAAGGAATTCTGTTTTGAAATCCATCTGACAAATCTCGTAGTCACGGTAAGTTGTTATGGAAAGTATGATTCTTATGGATTTAAACATGGAAACTAGCGAGAAGGTTTCATCATAGTCAATTCCTTGAGGCTATTTTAATCCTTCAGCTGCTAGCCTTGCCTTATAGGTGCTAACTTGACCTTCCATGTGTATATTTCTCTTGAATACCTATTTGCATACAACAGGATTTTCATCAACTGGCTCATCAACCAGAACCCAAACTTGGTTCTGATAAATGGAATCCATCTCAGAATTCATAGCTTCTAGAAATCTTGCAGCTTCTGAGCTTTCTACTACTTCCTTGTTGGAGAGAGGTTCATCATTGTCCAACAATAATGATTCACCATCCTCGGTGACTAGGAAACCAAATCTCTCTAGTTCCCTTACCTCTCTTGAGATCCTATGCAGTACTTGTGTTTCTGGAACCTCTTCCACGAGGTTCTGTGGAACTTGTTCCTGTACTAACTCTTGTGTATCTTGAGCATCAAACTTCGTCGAAGTCAATCTTGCTCCCACTATCCTTCTTGAGGATATGCTCCCTCTCAAGAAATACGGCTTGTCTGGCGACAATCACTTTCTTGTCTTGAGGTTTATATAGGTAATATCCCTTCGTGTTCTTGGGATATCCTATAAAGACACACTTCATGCCCTGGGGTGCTAGTTTGTTTCCTGAGAAGGCCTTAACAAATTCCTCGCATCCCCATACACATGTGTGCGACAAAGTGGGTTTCCTTCCCTTCCATAACTCAGATGGAATTCCATTTTCAACCTTAGTTGGTACTCAGTTTAATGTGTATTCTGTGGGTTTTAATGCATATCCCCAAAAGGATAATCGATGGTCTGCATGAATCATCATCGAACTAACCATGTCCAACAAGGCGCGGTTCCTCCTTTCACTAACACCATTACACTGTGGTGTATAAGGAGGAGTGAGCTGAGATAGAATCCCAGACTCCCGTAGAAGATCGATGAACTCTTGGTACAGATATTCTCCACCTCGATCTGATCGAAGCTTCTTTATCTTCTTACCAAGATGATTCTCTACTTTATTCTTGAATTCCTTAAATTTCTCTAAGGCTTATGACTTATACCTCATTATGTAGAAAAATCCATATCTACTCAAATCATCTGTAAAAGTAATGAAGTAAGAATATCCACCTCTAGATTCTACTGGAAATGGTCTACATACATCTGTGTGTACCAATCCTAGAAGCTCTGTGGCCCTTTCACCCTGTCCACCAAAAGGCAACTTGGTCATTTTACCTTGTAAACAAGTGTGACATCTATCAAGTGGTTTTATCTCAATTACATCTAAATAGCCATCTTGGCAGAGCTTTGTCAAGCGCTTCTCATTCAGATGACCAAGGCTGTGATGCCACAACTGGGTGATGTATGAGTCATGTGAGTCTGTTTCGTTATCGATTGCCAACACTTGGTTTTCATAATTTAATACATACAAACCATTATTCAAACATGCCATACCATAACATACGTTGTTCTTATAAAAGAGACAACCCTTATTTCCAAACTTGAAAACAAATCCATCCATATCCAAACAGGATATAGAAATTATGTTCTTGGTAACATTAGGCACAAAATAACAGTTTTGTAAAACCAAAAACATGCCAGTTGGAAATGAGAGGTGGTAGTCGCCAATAGCCAATGTAGCCAGCCTTGCGCCATTAGCAGCTCGAAGATCCTCCTCTCCTCCGGAGATCTTTCTAAACCTACTTGGTTCCTGCATTTGAATATAGATGTGAGCCCCACATGCTGTATCTAATACCCAATGTGTAGAAATATAAAGATTGCACTCAATAACAAACACACCTTTAGCATCCCCACGCTTTTGGGTGTAGTTCCTCTTCCAGTGGCCCTGCTTGCCACATGAAAAACACATTGCCTCCTGCTCCTTGGCCTGCCTATGGATCTTCCCCTTCATGGAGGGACATTGCTCGGGGGCTTCAGACCATTTATAAGTCTTTGCCCCTTTGCCTTGTCCTTCCTTTTCTTGTTCACCATAAGGATCACAGGTTTGTCATGCCCCATGTCCTTATCTACCTGGAGAATCATGGTCAAAAGCTCTGATAGACTCTTCTCATTACCGCTCATATTATAGTTGACAATGAAGCTAGAGAAGGTCTTGGGCAGTGTTGATAGAATGAGTTCTGTATGCAACTCATCCGGGAATTTAATCCCTACGATGTCCAGGCATTCAATGTAGCCAATAAACTTGACTACATGAGGCCCAGCTGGTGCAGACTCTGGAAGCTTAGTTGTAAACAAAGCATTGGAGATCTCATACCTCTCTTTTCTTGCCTTCTCTTGGTAGAAATCCTTAAGGTGATACATCATGCAATACACGTACATGTTTTCATGTTGCTTCAAGGGATCATTGGACATGGCCGATAGCATGAAACACTGGAGATCTATGGCAACATCCATGTGTTTCATTTAGAGATATAATTCCTCATCACAAGACTCTTTCCCTGGTGCAACTAGAATAGGCTCTTCCATCACATACAATTTCATTTCGTGGCAAAGGACGACGCATAAACGCCTCTAGCATTCTTGGAAATTGGTGCCTGTGAGAAGGATTTCCTTCTTGAGTATGGTGCACAATGATATGTTTGAAGTCATTTTCTTGCCGTTTCTACAAATTAAGATGAGCAAAGGTTTAGTACTTTATTACAAAAATTAAGACACATAAATAAATTAATACTTATTAGTCTCCCACTATTTTATTGAAATCCAATAGCGCTCACCATTGACTTCAGAATATTCTGTTGCCTGAATATTCTAGTGCCAAGGATCCATATTTCCCTTCAAATTACCCCAACTAGGGCCAGTCAGGAAACTTGAAGGGTTTTAGGTAGGCATTCCAAATTCCAACTGCATTAACTCACAGCTCCTTGATCCGCTGAGTGGACTCCCCAATCCTGAAATCATTTTATTTTGTATTTCCTCAATCTTTGCCTCTTGGTCACACCAAGTCCTATTGTGGAAGTCAACCCTTGATGTGAACCAAGTCAAGTCAACCCAAAACCTTGAATTATAATTCCCTGATAATTGAAAGCACCCCAACTAGGGTTGGTCAAGTACATTGAACTATGGTTCGATTCTAACCAAGATTATGGAAGGCTATACCAAATTAATATATCTTTTGAGGGATTTTATCCTTATACGTAAATTTCCATTTTATTACCTTTGATTACATGCTTGTTAATATTAAGTGGGATATACTTAATTTATTAACCATGTATAAGATAATATTTACGTATAAGCCGGTTTTATCTAAGTTCCATCTTGCATGCTTGATTAATTCATTAATTGTGTAATCGTGACAACACACCCACAATTAATAAACCATGAAACTGACAAAAATAAAATAAATGGTATGATCATGAGCTTTTCTATTGGTTAGTTTATCTAGCAGTTGATAAATTAACCCAGGACCTATGGGAGAAACACCTTGAACCTTTCGGGTTCGTGTTTACAGCTTTCGACTTGTCCACCTTTGTATCTCCTTGGATTGGTTTTACATTGGCTCCTAACTTGAGCCACCTCCACTAGCTTGGGAGCTCCATCCATTACATATGCATTTATCTCACACGAGGTGAGGGGTAAAAAGGTGTTTTTACAAAAAAAAATCCTTGGGCACGCAGATCCTATATATTAATGAGGAGATGGCTCGCAGGCCAACAAATTTAAATAAATAAATTAAAATAAACCATTCACATACAAAGGTCTCGGTCTGGCTCATGATCATCCATACGTGCAATAATAGTTACGCATAAAGAAAACTATCATTCAATTATTTAATCGTTATTTTTTAAGATAAATCTTGATCGAATTAATTAATTATCTTTAATTAATCAATCCTTTTATCTTAAAACCCTTTTCTGAATTTTCTTGTGATTCTCATCCATCATAATTTTAAACAAATAAATTCATTTTAAATTATCCTTGTACGTAACTTGTACCTTGGAGGCAACCCGGTGAATTCTCGTTCATTACGCAGATGTTAAATTAAACATATATATATAAAACACTTATCACGTGTTGTGCCTCATCTTTACGCCGTCACCATGGTACACGTCTCAAGGGTTTGTATAATATAATAATAAATTTTAATAAATCTCTATAATTTGGGTGAGTACACTGTGTGTAGTTCTGACTACACGACGTGTACTTTTCTTCATTGTCCATCCGAAGTACAGGCCCGGGGACAGGGCGTGTTAATGTACTTCGGAATTTTTCGGAATACGCGGTGTGTTCTGTGGGACACATGCCATGTAGTTTTCACATTACATGGTTTCCAGCCGGGCAAGCCATGTACTGGTACACGGCCCAACCCTAACCCGAAGAGACTACACGTCGTGTTCATTGGACCACATGGCGTGTAATCTGGAAACCGTGTGCCACATGTTTATGGTCAACAAATGGTGTCTTAAATTATTAGAAAGAATCCAATACATGGCCTGATTTGGCGGATCAGTCAATGAATTGAACCTAGAATACAAGGTGTGTACTTCCGAATTCACTCTGTGTATTCTGGTGTTGTATGGCCAGAAATGTTTGGCTCCTCCGGATGAGTTCCTCTATTTTATTTTAATCAAAAATTTATAGAAAAAATTCATTTCTTTGAGATGAACGAGAAATGAGGGAGGAGGAACTGATCTCAAGATTCAGATTTCCAGAACAATTAAACATGAATTGAAATCACTAAATTATTAAATGCATAAATCACCAATGAAAAACTAAATAATTATAATCAATGATATGACCGCTTGATACCACTTGTAGGTTCCGGGCGCAGCAGAAGTGCATTGGTGTGGTTTTTACCCAACTTTAATTTTAACATTAACAACATTCAATCCATGATCCGTCATGATTTAAAACGCTGGATCTTCGAAATAGAACGAAGAATGGAAAAGAAAAGAAGAGTCCCAGAACCGTTGAGATAGGATCATCATATGTTGGTTATAATTAATTTAATTAATTCATAAGAATTACGTCAATGGAATTCTTTCTTCGTTGGAGTCTCTGGTCACGATCATGTGATCCATCGTTGCATCGTAGAATCCAAGTACAGGATTCCTCTATTGGTGATCCCCACATGCACCATGTATCTCTGGACGTCGCCGAAGGGATCTCCCGGTGCTAGCACGGAAGAACCTTCGCTTGCGATATCTGCCATCTACCGCCTTGATCCGGTGGAGGATCTCTCTCTCGTAACATGAAAGCGTTCTTGGTGGAAATGGAATTCTCTCTTTGCTTGAGAGTATTTCCAAACCATTGTTCAGAACAATGGCTCTGATACCATGAGAATAATGTCATTGGGATTATAATACTTAGAATATTAAAATGAATTAATTGCCCGAAAGTATTTAATCATTTCATTTAATTCTTAGTAATACCCCATGTCTTTATAATGATAGTTGACCATCATTATTACGTGACATGTGCCCAACGTATTACATTTAATATCATATAATTAAATAAACAATATTTTCTCACAAATCCCGAAAAACAAACTACACGGTGTGTATATAAATATACACAATGTGTAATTTTATTTTTAATTTTATTTATTTCCTCCACCATATTTATTAGTCCTTGAGTAATGACTATTTATTTCTTAAATAAATGTAACTTCATTACTCGCTAATAAATATATATTATTTCACAAAAAATATATTCTCTCGAATAACTAGTGTCAAAACAAATGCGATCAGGCATCCTTAAATAATTATTAAACCACAGTCGGGAATAATATTTATTTAACTTGTTAAATTAATATTTAACTGAGATACATGGACACACTTAGTGTGTGACCCTCTAGGCCTCTTTCTCAGTGTCATTAGGCGGAGCCTGCCTAAAGTCCAAGGTTAGCGTCTAGCAACACGCCAGGGCACCCATAGAGAAAGAAGTTAACACCGTAATGACGTGTCACCTCCTACGAATGCTTACCATGTAATATAATCCCTTTGTCTCGATATCTCCAATCAAGGGGGTTGCATTCTAGTGCCATCAACCCATGTGCTCGATTATTTTTTATTTGACTTCCCGAAATTGAACTCGCTCATACCTTACAATGGCCATGGATTTATTTAGGCTATATCAATTTCATCAAAGGTCCTGAGATATCTACATCCGTTATGGAAGAAAAGGGACAAATCCTTTCTCGCATTATCTATTAATATAGTATTACTCGTGACGCACCCAACGTATCCTACCTCACTGTGAACAGTTTGTCGTCACAGTTTTCATCAACACATCTAAGTGCGTGAGTTGTAATCCCCATTAATAATAATATTAAAGTCTAAGGACCAATACACACATCCTCATATAGGAACATCCAATGACACTAAGAAATGTGGATTTCTTACTGGCGGGTCTCATTCTCATAATATCCACCTAGATATTACCAAGGGCGGACACCATGAGAAGGTTCCTCAATGTTTTATGAGTCCTCACCCACAATGACCTGTATTATTTGTTTCCCTCATATAATATCATCTGTCCATATAACATATATTCAAAAATAGTGTTATGGAACTTCCAGGTTCTCATCATAGCAGGGATCCGCTATGACCCATTAATGCAACAGCTGTCCTTAGGACATTATCACAGGTATTTTCATGCAGAAGAACAATCAATATGTGATATGGCTTTTATTAATGAATAAAGTACAATGTAGTTGGTTCTAGACCACCAACTCCAACACAAATCCCCTCACACAGCTCAACCATTTGTAGTCTCATTCAAGCATTCCCATAGTCACCCTATATGTTTCAATTTAGTTAATTAAAAACAACCATTTAAATTACAGGGTATCGCTCAGTCAATAAAATGGTGTGCTAAAAGATACACCCCCAAAACACTCATGAAATCATGAATAAAATTGTTCACCACCTACCTCGTAGTCTTAGATGTAGGCACGTCCGATATTAGACTCTAACAATGACTGATTTGGTATAAATTTTTATTTTAGATGAATTCCTAAAAAAAGGAAAAATAAATCATATAGATTTAGTGGTCTATGATGTGAAGTAAAAGGGAAATAGAATCTATAGTATGGATAACCTTATTGATACGGATACAACAGTGCAAATGAATTAAACAACAGAGGATGGATGAAGGAGAGGGATCAAAATCAAGCAGAGGAGGAAAAGTTAGGAGAACCCGTGTGTGCAGCTCAAATAGGATGAGGAGAAAGAAATTATGTTAAATGAGAGAGGTAATTTGGTCATTTCACTTATTTAATGAGTCACATGGTTATCTCACATGGTTTTCCAAACTATGTGGTTCTTACTGCTTAGGAGTAAATCCTTACACGTTTATCCCACATGGTTAGTCCTAATCGTGCACAGTCTGTGCATGATACAGTGTGAGGGTACTGCCCAAATGACACTTATTATGCCCCTTGTGAACAGTTTTCCCTAACAGTGAACAAGCCGTATGGATCCCTTTCCTAAAAACTATAGAGGTTCATGCATGGTCATGAACCTCCTCTTGAATGGTTTACCAAACTGTGATCAGTGAAAAAATAAGGCGCACAATTAGCACTAGGTGGTCATATGGTTAGATCTAACTGTGCACCTTAGCCTACACTTCTCCAAACCTAGGACCCCAGGCCTCTGATGAACCCAAAACCTTTCTGAACACCCAAGGAATTCTCCAAACCTCTTAAACCATCTAAAAGAAATATTTTAAATGAAAATAAAACTTATCATTATGTTCTAATAAATGAGAAAAGAGTTTTTATACCCACTAAACTCAAAAATTCAAAATGGGTGATGAATTTGACCCACTCAAAAAACCTAAGACATTACAATCTCTCCACCTTAACACAGAACATACATAAGTTATAAAACATAAATAATAGATGTTACCAAACATACCCATCTCATTAAAACCAACCTGGACTACCCTAGTCAAAAGGGGATAGGTCAACTACCTCAAGGGGGATCCCAACCCTAGGAGTTACCTACCCCGATCGCATCCCAAACCAAAACTCAAATAAAACTAATGTTTTATTGACCATATTAGAACTCAAGGTCCTCCTATGATTCATCATCGCTCTTGTACCTCATCAGGTGATCTTTTTTCATACTTGACACCCATCATAATCATGTACTGCATTGATTCCCACCTCGTTCACATGTCGCACATGGCACCTATGAGGTCTTACATCTCAAAAGATTCCTAGAATTCTTGGTTCCTCACACCTTAGTCAACTACCACATCGCAATGATTCCCAGATTCCAATGCGCCTCAAGTAACCCTCATATCCTCTATGCTTTTATGCCAACGCACCTCAATAATCATGTATCCAATGATGCTCATATATAAGTCCTAGAACCGTTCACTTTATATATATATACCACATTTTAAATGAATCCAACCTACTAAAAAATGTATGATCAGTCCATAAACACATATCGTTCACCTCGTGTACCCAAAATTGAAATTCATAAAAAGGACATTCCAAAATAATACAAAAAGGGTGCCCAGTTCACGCCCATGGTGTGCCTCTAACCATCATCGGCTCACCAACCTTCTCTAACCCTATCAGCTCCATGGCATGCACCTGGCCTGAAACATGACTACCTGAATCCTGACCTCCCTATGGTGTGGCACCAGCCACTAACCACTAGCCCCTCTACTAGGTCCCACTATCTCTATGATGACCTCACCATGCAGGTGATACTTGACTACCATCACTTTTTAAAACTCTTGGTCTAATCTTAGAAACCTGAGTCTACCCTAGTCTATGATTTTTAGTTGTCCGTGAAGGATTCCTACAGAACCTTTCAAAATTCCTGACCTATCTACATACCTAACACTCCTTTGGAAGATTCTCACACTAAGTTTTTATATTTCCAAGCTACTCACAATTGAAGCACACCATTGACGACCCACTCTGAGGTAGTTTTCCTAAGTGCTTGGCATGACTCCTCTGTTGGGATTCATCTCAGGCTCACTTCCTACTATCTGAGGAATCGCCATTGAAATTACCTAATGTTTTCATATGGATCTAGTAAGACTAGTCCATCAAGTTTCCCTCAGCTATGATCACCTTATTCACCGCTTTTGAGAATGAGGTCAACCTTAAAATGTTCACCAACACCTGAATAGAGTTCCGTAAACCATCCTCAAAACACATCACCCTCGAGGTGTCGTCACTCACCATGTTGGGTAAAAAGTGAGACAACATGGGGAATGTCGTTTCATATTCCATGATGGAAATTTCATCTTTCTTAAGGCTCAATAACTCCTGAGATCTCTCTACCCTCAGCATCTCCAAGTAAATATTGTCAATGAACCTTACCTCAAAATCCTTCCAATCCAATCCCTCATGTCAACCTACATAAACCTGCATGTCCCACCATCACATTGTTGGTCCTATGAGCATATAGGTTTCTAACTTCATTTTCTTCTTTATAGGTATCTCTAGATTACCAAAGATCATCGGCATTGAATCAATCCAATACTCATCTACATGTGGTCTGCCCTCACCCTAAAATAGAGGTGGGTACTATGAATGGAATTCCCACATCATATAATACATAAAAGGATATAATCCCTAAGATCCCCTATCAATCCCCTGGATCACATGTACCAAGCTCACTCTGAGATTCTTGTCAAACCATGGCCCAAAATCTTTCAAATCTGGTGGATGTCCCGCCTGCACCTGAGCCTATGCCTGAACTTGTGCCTGAACCTGTACCTGTGGTTCATGATCTGGCTAACCCTAAGGGGTCTCAACGAACATGTGATCCTATAGACCACATCACCACCCACCTAATTCTCCATCTGATTTGTCTAAGTGTAAACCCACTGAATATCATTACATGGACAGACAACCCAGTTAACATATATATGTATCACAAATAGGGAAATTAGTAATAGATAGCATCAACTCACTACCCTTACCCTCCACCATTTCAACCAATTCAAAGGTAATCCCAGCCTCATGGCCTCTTTACCTACCCATATCAGAGCAAAGTATCATATATTCCTTGGTCCATGCCCATCCTGATGAACCATGTCACCTCAAACCGATGACCACATCACCTAACCTGATGATCAACATCACCCTGCATAATCATACATGCCTACTACTATAGGATCTAGAATCATAACTATATATATATATATATAATAGAATATCACATTTCACAAGGCATTTTTATCACATGCACATGCATATAAATATCAAAATCCTATTGTGTGACTAATCAAAAGTATAAACATGCATAACCAACACCCCTTGCATTACTGGGCCATGGTTCTAATATCTCATCCCTTACCATACCAGGTCAAGGGTAACATATCACAACATATAATAATTAAACATCCAAGTGCACCACTGTAGGTGGAAATAAAATCAACTATAAAATGAGAAAAGCATAATAGTAATTCCCACCCCTGGGAACTTGGTATGTCCCTCATGCATGGGGCTATAGGAACCCAAATAGTAGTTATTAACCCAGCTATAACAACATCCTAATATCTATTATAAATATCCCAAATATTAATTCCAATAAATAGGTAAAAGAAACTCCTATGATACCATTTGTAGTGCCCCGACCTGATTATCCACTCAGATAGTACTTTCAGGCTGAGTGTCGCTATCCTCAGGTGAACCTCCTCGTAGGCCAAAGGATGATGACTGGTAGTGAGGGTGAAAGGTGATAGTGGGGATACTATAACCTCTGGTGATAATACAATAATGGTCTCATATGTATAGTGTAGTGAAAAGAAATACCAACAAACTCGAACCATTAACACGCCCATGGTGGAAGCAGCAGAGAAAACAGACAATAGATGAAACATAATTAAACAACAATAGTAGAATAAAATAAACAATCCAAACATGCCATTTCTAGATACAAATTAGAACATTCATCAAATATAGGTCATATAATAAAATAATATAAAAATAAGTTTTCCCATGGCCGACCATCAGTATATACATATAAGTAGCATGATGATACAGGAAAAAAAAATCCAGCTAAGGTAAGAACCTCAAGGTCCCTTTCCTTCCATCTATGCTGAATCAACCACTAGGATATAGATATAGGGCCTTAACCCTTACCTAAATGAAAAATCATTAAATCTACATGCATTATGAAGGGACCGTTTAGGGTGTACATTTGTGATTAAGAAGGTGTGTACATATGTAAATAAATGAAAGGAAACACTTTCATTTAAATAAACACAAGCTTCCCTGGTGATCAACAGTCACTAGGAAACAATCGCGTACTTTAGACAATGCCAGAAATATAAAGAGGATAGTATGATTAGCCTATGGCCTAAGGCATCCACTAATGTCAAATATCCCTAGGTGGACCCTCGGGTTTTACGTAAAAATTTAACCCATAACCTCATTCTATATACCACATAACTGAAACCTCATGTCCACATCATGTAACCAACATCCTGAAGACATGCCCAAATGAAGAATATAGTCCCTCAACCCCCTTCTTAAAATCACCCATTGGATCGAAGCCCAACATCTAGAGGCACAACAATATATGTAATCAAAGTAGTATCTTTGTTGGATCAACAACTGATGTCCTAAGTAATGGCGATATCAGTCCTCCAAAAAGTTTCCTAGATTAAAGGCCTTAATCATAGTGAGCCTTATCCCCCAACTAATAGCCTCAACATTTTCATTCAATGTATCCTTACCACACTTGTGGCTTTCTAATGAAATCACCCCAATTATATTTACTTAAGATGAAACTACTAGGGGCCTCTACCCACATGATTGGTCAATACCACCTCATCATCTGAGTCAATATGTGAACAAACAACTCCAAACGGCGCATTGGACAACATAGATAAGTGGTAATCACCAATTTAGAACCTAAGACACACCAATTCTGGAACCTCATGCCCCTATGAACATGTCGCTCAAAACTGATGGTCATTCAATCCCATATATCCTGGGTTATTCCCTCTACGTGATGGCCTCTCCACCTTAACCGATGACATAGTATCCCAACTAATGGTCAACAGCACCCAAATACCTCAATCCCAGCCCTTCTTGACGTTCACATCACATCAAATAGATAGACAACACTATCATAATTCTCATTTCATGCCCTTCATGTTCCATTGGAACCCAGTAATACATCAGAAGTAATTAAATTTTATATAATCATTAAATATGGTTTAATTTACTAACTCAATTAAAATAAATAATTCAATTTAAAACAAATAATTCAATTTCATATCAAAGACACGTTCCAAGCCTAACTGTCCAAGGTCTATATCCCCTCACACATCTCAACCATTTGTATTCTCATGTAATAATTTCCATAGGAACCCTAAAAGGTTCAATTTAATTAATTAAAAATAAAAATTTAAATTATAGGGTCCCACTTGGCCAATTCAATAGCATGATAAAACCTACCCCCCCCCCACCAACACTTGCGAAATCATAAAGAAAATTATGCACCACCTACCTCATAGTCGTAGACATAGTAACATCCAATCATAGCCTCTAACTCTGACCAATTTGGGAAAATCATCATTTTAAATAAACAACCGGAAAATAGGTCAAAATGACTCGCATGGATTTAGTGGTATGTTCAACAAAGGAAAATGAAAATAGATTCTAGATAATGAAGAGCCTTATCGATATAGATCCAACGCTGCAAACGTCTTGACTAATAGAGATAAAATGAAGGATAGGGATAAAAATAAAGTGGAGGAGGAAAAGGGAACAGACCCCCTATGTGTGTAGCTTGAATGGGAGGAGGAAGAAGAAATTTGATTTGAGGAGATAGTGTTAATTTGGTCATTTCACCTCTTTAATGAGATGCACGATTAACTCTCACGGTTTTCCAAATCGTGTATAAACTTTGTGGCTTTTGCTGATTAGGAATAAAACCTAGTATGGTTAGCATGTATGGTTATTCCTAATTGTGTATAAACCGTGTGTACTAATGTGCGAGGGTACTTCACAAATGGAACTAATTGTGTGGCTTATGTACGGTTTTTTCTGACCATGTGTAATCTGTGTATATCTGTCTACTAAAAATTGTAGAGGTTCATGAACAGTTGTGCGCCTCCTCTTTCGTGGTTTACCAAACCATGTTTAGTGTAAAAAGAGGGTGCACGGTTAGCACTAGGAGTCCACATGGATAGATCTAATCATGTTCCTATTCTTTCACCCCTCCAAAATTGGTCCTTCAGGCCTCCAATGCACCCAAAACCCTTCCAAACACCTAATGTATTTTCCAAACCATTAAAACCATCTAAAACCAAGTTTTGGGTTAAAGTAAAACTCAGAATTATGTTTCGATAAATGATAAAAGATTTATCATACCCACCAAACTCAAAAACTAAAATTAGGAAAGGAATTCAACCCACTCTAAAAACCTGGGACATTAAAAATTAACCCTATAAAAATCTATAGGAGTGTCTAGATAGGAGTGCAGTATTAATCCTACTAATTGTGCATCGATGATGATTGAGTTAATACCTAATCTGAATCATTCCATGTTCTTACCCCTAGGTGAATATGTGTCATAGCCACCTCCACTTTCTAGTACCTAGAGATAGATATATTTTGTAAGAAACCCACACTCCTTTATTTACCATAACATAGGATTTTATTCTATACTTATTCTTATACTATGGGAAATCACTAAAGTTTTATCATCATAGTTTCAAAAAAATAACTAAGACTTTATTTGATACCAACTATAGTGACCCAAACATTACATACATAAAAATTACATATTATTATATGAATATTCAATTAATAACATCATGATCGATGCCAAAACTGTAAAGGTATATTGTATTATAAAACTTTGATACATAAAAAGATTTTACATAAAAGATTTACATTATCTTACACTAAGATATTTTAAACTATCACCCTTCATAAATACATCATAATAAAAATCTTTCTTTATATCCCAAGGAAAAAAGAAACATAATAAATTGTAATCTAATATACTCAGTAACTACAAACATAGGATATATAAATTGATGATCATAAGTGATCATAAGATAAGAATAATTGTATGATGATATGATCATAATTTAATATAATCATACCCAATTAGCCAAATATAATTATTTATAGATCTTGGTTTAAGGATTTATCATAATAAAATACATAAGTCATAAGTGTGTTGAATCATTAATAACCAACCATGATCCATGAGAACATATTAGAATCATAAGACATAAGTTTGTGGAATAAAAATAAGTATAGAAAATCATTTACTTAGACAAGGATCACTTCTAAGAATATTATAGTGGTTTGGGTTAAATCTAAATTAAATCATATACTTATTCGTGTTTTACTCCCAATACTATCATAGCGGATAGATTCCCTTACTGAATTGGGTTAACTACCCATTCTGGTTCTTATTTTCTCATGAGTTATCCATCCTTACCTAATGAATTAGAGGTCTATATAATTCCAGGACCTACCAAAAGATAACTAAAATGATAAATCAGTGTTTCATAAGATCACAACCTATTCATCATATCATAATATCATAATGTCATAATATCATAAAATGGGATTGATAAACATTTTATCATTTCATCATTGAATAACCCATAGAAATTAAATGAGTTTCATAAACACCTCATCATCATAATCGTAAACCATCTAGAGAAATAATAAGGATAGTATCATTGTATAATATTCCCAGTAAATCATAATTATCAAAAAATTATGTTCTCATGATGAAAACTTTCTTTATTATATCATTGGAATATTTCTTAAGGAAAATACCTTTTTTATTTTGAAATCATTTATTTAAAATCCAAAATTTTCCAAAATATTAATGAGAACAATTTCTTTGAAAATAACTATGAAAACTTGTAAATTAATCTTTAAATCATTGAATGGTCATGATTTTGGTGAATTTCATTCATATTTTAATTGTTAAAAAAATATTTTGTTCACTACTTTGCTAAAAATTATCTTGTTTAGAAAAAACAAGAAAATTATTCATAAAAAATTGTAAAAATTAAAACATGGATGAAATTAAATTTAAAAAAAATTGAATAGTATTCTAAAATATTCTCAGAAAAATTTTATAAAACATAAAAATAGAATAAAAAATCAAACTAAAAGGGGTGAAATAATGTCGACTTTTCTTAAAAACATTTTTTGAACGATTTTGAATACCAAAGAGAGAAAAATGGTACTAAAACATAAAAATTACAAATTAACCATATTATAAGAAAAATATAATATTTTTATCAAATAATTATTATATTAGTCCCACAATGGAAATTCAAGAATAAACAATCCTAATTAAAATGGGATTGAAACATAAATCTCCTACCTAATGTTTTTCCTTGCTTCGTATGCGTTAAAATATCATGTATAATAAATATATATTTATTATGTGCATATATATATATTATAGAACCATATTCATACATATCATACCAAATATGATTTACTTATGATATCTTATCACCCGTTTATTAGAAATTCTATATTAAAATCATTATTTCAGGTGATAACTGCTTATTTTTCATGTACATTTCAGTTAAATAGTTCCAGTGCTTGTACCTTGGCCATGGTTTTATAATATATATAATGTTAATCATTAAATAAGAAAAATATTTATTCATCATATAAAATTTTATAATTATTTATTTAAATCATTCATGTAAAATGAATTACATCACTTCATGGAGATGGTAGGATGTATCTACGCACAGGTAATGTTTCCACTCTTCAATGGTGGGAATGAAAGAAAATAAGATAATAAATTACATTTATAGAATAATTATTATGTAATATATATCATATATATTTATTAAATGTATCTTTATTACCATCTATGTTAATCAAAAATTAAAAACAAATCCAATCGCTTCGTAGAGGTGGTGGTCCACACATACGCATGATCCACATTATCATTTTTAAACGGATGAAAAGATAAGAAGGTAGATAAGATATTATAATTATATAAGTATAATTATTTAATATATACCATATAAAAATATTAAATCTATCATAATAACCTACCATTAATTATGGTGATGGAGATGAATCATTTCGATACTTGGAGACAACAGTCTACATAGATGCACAAGGGATACTTTAATTTATCATTTGTTAGAAAAGAGGGTGTATAATAGTGGTTATATAATAAGAATAAAAATTAATTATATTTATATAATCATTAAATTATTTTATAATGGATATCATGGATATAGATGAGATATAAGAATTAATAAATTGATAGAGGTCGGGTAGGACGATGAACTTTTCTTCGGTAGACCTCCTTTAGATCCCTTCTTAAGGACCCTAAGAATGGTATTTTAAGAAGAACAGAACCTCTAATTCATCTATATGGGAGTTTATAAGATAATTTTATAGGTTATGGTTGAGTTAAGTGGATCAAAGTTGTGTAAATAAGAGAGAGTATGGTGTCATTTTATAAGGAAGGGAAGTGTCACATTGTAATTTTTCAAAAAATTAAAATATTATTAAGTCGTATTCATGTAAAAGTGGTTTAAAATTATATTAATTTTGATTTAAATATGATAAAGGATCTATATAAACTCATAAAATATGATTTTAAAAAGTTTTTAGGTTATTTTAACCCTTATCTCTTTAGTTTAACCTCTATTGACCCTTTTTATCCTTAACCATGGTAAAAAAAATTCAATCATTAATTGTTATAAATTTACTTATAAGGTTACAATTGGAAAAAAATTGTAAAGGGATTAAATTGACACCATATTACTTACACCTTTTACTATTTCAAGATTTTATTATTTTTAAATCATTTAATAAAATATTATATAACCTAAAATATCATTAAATTCATTTTTGGGACTATTCCTTTCATTTGACTTCAAAGTTAGAAAGATAGAAATGTATTAAAAATATATACCCCTTCACCATCACTAATACATTATAATTACCCATAAATTTTTTATAACATCACAATTAATCCAAAAACTATTTATTTTAAGGTTTTTAAAATTATTTAGTAAATTTTTCTACTTCTTGAACAAGATTTGTGATGGAATTATATAAGTATTTAATTTAATTATACCTTAATTAAAAATTAAAAAAATAATATAATAAAAAAATTATTAAAATTTAAAATAAACGCTTATAAATTACCAAAAAATCCTTTTATCCCCATGATAAATTGCTAGATTTTTTAAAAGAAAATGGAGTGAATTTTATTATTTTTCTTAACATAAAATAATATCTATGTCATTATCAAACAAAACAATTTCCATAACATAGAATACTGGATGAGTATGGTCTAAAAACACACACAAAATATATTAAAGGGAAATTTTAGGGTTATTTTAAAGTCTTATCTAGTAGTTTTATCTTTGTTTTACCTATTTTTTTCTTACTCTGGTGACGAATATTTACTATGGTTACTATTCATAATGATAAAAAATAAAATGGGAATATTTACCAAATTTTAAACACATTATTCTAAATATAGATTCTATTTTTTAGGATCCAATTTCTATAAGTTACATAATAAATTTTAATATAAATTTGTTAAACATAATGAAAAAATAATTTTGAGGAAAATATGTTTTCAATCATAAAAAATAACTTATATAAAAAACAAGAATACTCCTGGTTCAAATGGAATTAATTAGATTATACTAAATTAAATGGATCATATTTAAATTTAAAACCAAAACCAAAATATAATAGGACTTTTTAATTAATTTATTTAATGAAAAGAAATGATGGTATTTAAAAAATCAATATTTTCAGTATTTACTGAAAAATCAATCATTTCAGAAAAATACCAAAATTTCACCCTAAGTTAATTTTTGATATAATGATTTCAAAAATTATTATTTTTTATAAAATAAAATTTATAAAAGCTTCAAAAATTGATTATAACATTTTCTCACAAAAAGCAATAAAAATTTTGAATAAAAATTATATTTGATGCATAAAATGGATTTATTAAAAATTTAGTGCATGTTTCTTTAAAATTGATAAATAAATAAACATTTATTAGGAACATTATAAATATATTTCATAATGTGGTTACTCATATTAATACCTTTTAATTCAATGACTAGGTTATAATTGTCACATTTAAATAATAATATTTCTATAATATATCTCAATTTTCTTAAAGCTCAGTGTTTCGTGTTAAGTAAGCTATCAAGATTATTATTATTTTAAACTAAATTTATTGGGTGTTACGTTCAATATATATTTCCCTAGGAGTTAGTGACCCTACCACCCCCCCCCCACCACCACCACCACCCCTGGTGTGATATTGAGTTCGGGATAAAGTTCCAGCTGAGTGGTTCTCCAATTTTTATGGATTCCTATAATATGGAACCTTTTGAGCTGTGGGAGTTGAGGATTCAGATCAATGATCTGATGTAGAATGGTTTTATCCAAACCAATGTATCATTGTGGGAGTTGAGGATTCAGACCTTCTTTTTTATGTAAGAAATGGAAAGGCACTAGTTGGAGGTAGTGGGTTGACATGTTAGAATTATATGGGTATATTGTGGTGAAATTGTGGTGGTATGATACCTCATGTCATGTGAAGATGGGTTTCAGCTTCTTTTGTTTATTTTTCTATATTTTTTAAACTATTGGAATATATATTTTATTGATATCTCAACCTCCTGTCCCATTGATTTTATTTTGATTATACTTGTATCTTACTATTTATTTTCACCATGATATTATGTCTATTTTTGTATTGTTCATAATATGATTTTATTTTTTTTACTTCATATTTAGGGCATGACACACCAAGGTATGGCAAGGTAATGTCAGTTTATTTATCCGAATCTCATGGTTGATTTATTCCTTCAGAAAAATTGTTCCCAAAGGTATGTCCTAGATTCCTGGGCACTATTTTCCAGCCATTAAGGATTGGTAATGACTTCCAAGACCTATCGTATATTGGATTATGTGTCTAGGTGAAGGGTATCCTAGGTCGGTTCATGACAGATGATCACAATTATTATTGGAGATTTCTAGAATATAGAAAATTTATAAATCACTTTGTGATTTGTATATATATCGTAAGTACATTTAAAAAACATATAACACCTTTGAAAAGGTTAAAAACTTTTCTAAAGAAGGTGATTTAACTCTAAATATTTATTTTAGATGGTTTTAGAAGTTACAAAAAAACCATGGTGTAAGTATATGGTTGGTTTCGTGATTGAAGATCACAAGATAATCACAAAAGAAAAAAAATCTTTGTATATGTAAGATCTTTCAATATTATTTTTATGATATTTGGATGATATCAAAATGAGTAAAATTAAATTATATTCAAATGATATTTAAGATCATATAATAATTAATAATAAATTTTAAAGGATATATAATATATTTTAATCTACCAAAAATCTATACATATTATTTTTTTAACATATAATGGTATATAAAGTATTATACTTAGAAAAAAATATTTCAATCATTATACATAATATCTTATACCTTTTATAAGTAAGGTTTTTAACTTAGTAATATTTACAAACATTCAACACTTAAGAAATTTAAATCAATATGTAATTTTTTTACCTTTAGCATGGAATGAAACATAAGGATTCCCTCCTGAACCAATCATAGCTTACAACTAGTAATTCCCAAATCAGTCATAGGATACAATCCTTTAAAAAAAATCTTTAACATAAAATATGAGGAACTTGGAAGATACATGCAAAATAAAAATCCCTTTAATAAAGAAAAAAACATGTACATTTAGAAACAACTTATTTTATAAAAATTAATCTATAACTTAATGAAACAGTTTTTGAATAAAAACTCTTAACTATCATAATTAAATTATTACTAGAAATATAAATATATAATTAATATAAAATATATTTTAATTAAAAAATTCTTTAAACAGATCAAAATTTTAAATAATGTAATTTTCAAATAAAATAACTTTTTAAACAAAATAATTTTAAATTTATATCCCATGGGTTTTAAACATATGTACATTTTAAAATAAATATTTTTTAAATAAAAAGTCATATCATTAATAAAAATATAAAATTGATTTATTAAAAATTCCAAATCGTATCTTATCTCTTCTTTTCAAGGATCTCATAATGACTACCCATAATAAAAACTTTATCGGATAAATAAAAACCATCCACAACAGTCATATAACCTTATTTAAAAAACCACACATACCATCCTCCCACTCCAACATCAAAATTATATCCATGTTTCATCTTATTTTAAATATTTATATAATTATTTTCAAATGAATCATCTTCATGGGAAATCACGATGATCCATACTTCAACCTTGTGGTTATTTTTTACACTTGTTTATTTTGTCCCATTATACTTGTTTTATTCTTATGTAATATGTTTTTCCTTGGTAGCTAGTGTTTTGTAATCATAATTATTACTTTTATATTATAACATAATTCTTATTATTTTTTAAATAATTTATAATGAAAAAGTAATAAATTTATGAAATCATAATGCATTTTAAAACCAGGTTTGTTACATTCTTCTCTTAAGGAAATTGTATCCATACAATTTTAACTCCAAAAAATCACTATTGTGAAACTTTTATGGACTCATCAAGCATATAACTTCTTATTGACCAATTTTTGGTGTCTTAGAATAATTTTTTTATAAAATTAATAAAAATATTTTATCAATGTTAACCTATTAATATTGTTAATATAAGTAGCAATTTTATGAAAATAATTCATACAATCACCAAAATCTACAATTTTCATGGTTTTTACCTTCCTGAAGAGTGAGGGACCACACAGTGAAATAATGATTTAATTAATTTTAAAAATAATCTTCTTCCTTCATCCCAATACAGTTGATATAATTTGACACTGTTTTTTGGAAATAATGACCTAGTTTTGGAAATTTTCATTGTATAAATATAATTTTAAAACATCTGAAAGGACCTGATATTTGTAATATAACCTTATAGAAACATATTTGAAATTTTCAAAACATCATAGGTATTTCTAAAATAACACAATAAAAAATTAAGTATATATAGGCTTCTCTAAGATCTCCCTCATCTATAGCTAGTTTAAATTCATTATGTGCTTCACATTTCCATGATAATTTAAAAATTTATAAATACCTAGATAATATTTTCCATGTATAGATAGATGGGGAAGATTGGATTATAAAATTTGACTATAAAAATCCATGATCCTAGGAAATTTCAAGGTATATAAGAGGTATTTATAAACTCATATAACTATTTTCAAGTTATTTGAATATTGAAAATGGTTTTGAAGTAATTTTAGCATGACTTTTCAGAAATAATTTCACGTAAATCCTCTGTAAGGGATAAAAAAATTGTGTGAGGTATTATTACTTTTATCTTGAAACCCAATATTTAGTATATCATTATAAGATAACATTATTTGAATTATCCATCACCAAATTATAATCTGATCAATTTTATCTCCTAAATTTAGTAATCGTAGAATATATAAACCTTTTCTCAATTATTCATACTTTGTTCTCCCTTTTCTGAACATTAATTTAAACCCAAAAAAATTAAAAAACAAAAACACCTAATAAAACAATAAGAAACCATCCTATACAAATTAAATAATAAAACTACAAGTTAAACCAATGTTACTTTACTAATTTCTCATTATACAATCCCCAAAAAACTAAACCCTACAAACCCTTTAAATTTTTCTTACAAATGAAAAAGCTTAAAATATTGAAACACTAAATATCATTGTGTCTTAAAAAATAAACTTAACCTTAATCCCAAAAAATATTGAACCTATAATATCACTAAAAATAATCCCTAATATTCTCTAAACCCAAAATATATTAATCAATTTTCAAAATAACATAAATCTCAATGACATAACCATAATAAATTTATATATGATTCCAAAAATTAACTCAAAATTTTATCCCTCAAAAAATATCCATCACTTATACATAAAATAATATAATAACCAATATTTTTTGTATATGTGCCTTAATCATGTATCTTACAAAAAATACAGTAATCTTATTTAAAAATAACTTCAATATCTTTGCCACCAAATAACTATAATTACTTAATCATTAAATCACATACCAACCCTAAATCTTATTTATACCTTTTAGATTATGTTCCCAATGATATAAAAACTTCCTTCCTAAATAACATTTGAACTCAATAACATACTAACCCTAAGGGTTATATATATATATATATATATCAATCATGTATTCTTCCAAAAACTCAATAATCATCTCCCAAAATTTCATTAATCACCTCAAAATCCAATCACATAAGGCCTAAAAATAATTCCAATGCCTTTTAATTATAAAAACTCATAGACTTATTAACCCATTATGGTATCTATGGCTCCTAAATTATCCTCAACTGATAACATAATAATCCCTAAAGTTATCTAAACCCTATTCTGATATCAACTATAAAGACCCAAATATAATCATCCTATAATTACATGATTTATAATGAATATTTCATCAATTCTATACGTAAGACCTTTTAGGTTTAGAGTTGTAGAGAATTAGGAAAATCCCTCAAAAAACAAACCACGTACTTTTCCTACTAAATGGATATTTTTTCTACTAAACCAATCACCTAAAATGATACACCTACTTCATTCAAGACTAAAACCTCTTAAATAAAACATTTATTTCATAATTGTTCCTAACCATTTTCATGACCATCTTCCAAAAATTTACCCCTCCTATGATAGTGATGAGATAAGGGAGATAGTGACCACCTAAATCCCACCTCTAATAGGTCACGAGTTGAAAACAAGCACTGAGGGTATATAATACATACAAACAAAAGGCATTTTCCTTTAATAGAAACATAGGCAAAAAAGAGATAAGATAGATACACCAATAAAATCCTCATCATAAGGTAACATAAATCCCAATTATATAGATTAAATTTTATACATAACTAAAACAAGTGGAAGGTATATTACAAGGACCAAAAATTTGAACTCGACTATGACCATGAATCTCAAACTGCTCTTATAAGCCCACAAGCTTGTAATATCTGGTCTGATCTCCAAAATAATCCCGTAGACCTAAAAACATTTTATATATATGTGGGTGAACATAATATTATACTAAGTAGGATCTTCCTTGGATCCTCTCATGCAAAAGATAAAGAAATCATACTAAATCCCAGTGAACAACAAGTGAGTATAACTCATCACTTAAATCGGTATACTAAGTTCCCAACTACACTATGGATATCACTCACAAATTATCCTATAAAAGTGATATTATAATCTAATAAATAATCAGGTTTACCCCACTATTGTTTCCCCAATGGATTTCTACTCTTCCCCAACATTACATTTCCTAAGCCATCTCTCTCCAAAATTCATCCCAGAGACACCTGGACTAAATTACCACAACATGAACCTCATGAATCACATCATCTTATCATCCCATGTCACATATTCGTATAGTAATTAAGTAGTTTTTAGTATCCACCATAGCTCGTATGATGTGTATCATACATCATTTATTATAACTCAATCCATCACAACCCATACACCAAATAATGTACATCAAACCATCACATGCTATACATGTCATGCCTATAATAATCCTTAAGATACTATATATGAAGATACATGTGTTTTAAATAACCATAATCTATTATATCCTTATACACATATATATAGGAAAATAACTACCTTGTATACAAGCACCTAAGACTACTAAGAGAAGAGAGTAGGTCCAAATGGGGTTTTCAGTTGTCCATTCCTTGTAAACATGGTTATTGGGGAAAATACCCTACCAAATTCCAATGGGTTTCAGTCACCTTACCGACATTGGTGGGGTAGAATATGAAATTGAAAAATATATATGATATAATATAGCTCACAACCACAATATGGGCATAATATATTCCTAAGATCAACCTCATCTATCATCACTCAGACACCTGGCTGCCACTGTTAGGGACTAGATATCCTGTAACCATAAAATCATTTTAGAAGTATTAAATTAAATTAATTATTTTCTTATTAATAATTTAACGTCCCCTTAATTAATTATCCATCAATTAACACAATTACAATTACATTATATTAACCAACAAATCCACGTTTGTTCCCTCCAAGAATAATCCAACTGAGTCCAAGGTTTCTCAAGATTATCATCTTTTTCATTCCAGCAGAAAATCAACCCATGGGTTAAAACATTTATAAAGAATTATCATTATCATTATATAATTATAGGTACTCTAGGAAACATCCTAAGTTACCATCAAGAGGTTCATAGCCAAGTACAACCAACTGCCTCAAGAAATGGGAAAAGTTATGCAGATAAACAATCCAAACATTAAATAGATTCATTAACAAGTATCCATATTTTGACAAAAAAAGGGTAATCCTAGATTCAAACTGTTCCATCATCTTTGGTTCCATCCCCAACACCACCAAACAAATACCTATGCATCTCTCCATCATAGGTGTCAACTACTACAATAAGCACTGGCCTCCCTTCCCATATCTCATCATCCATCTCATACTCACTGCAAATCACATAGAAAGGATCATATCTAGAGCACATAAAAGTTAGAAAACAAAAAACATAGTTAACAAGGAAACATGGCTCTAATAACATGGGATTCAGCTTTTATATACAAATGGGCTCTCACAACCCACAACATAGGGCATCCCACCTTTCTAAACAATGAGAACACTTAGATTTGAGAATTTTTTCTTTATCAAAAAACCAGTACTTATTCCACCTTGAATTAACCAATTCATTTATCATAGGTTACACCTATAGGTAAGTTAGATAATAAACTATAAAAAGCTATCAGGTTACCTAAACATTTTCCCTAAAATAAGCTTCCAGTTTCACCAAACATATAGAAGAATATTTCATCAATATTAATTTAATTATTTTTCTCAAAAATTGCTTCAACTTCATGTTATTTTACAAATTTCATTAACACATGGAATAAAAAAATTAAATTAAATAGACACTAAGCATCAATTTAATTTACATCAAATTACAAGAAAAATAATTTAATTGCACATGAATCTTTAATTATTTATCCAAACAACCAATTATCGACTTTTCATTATTTACTAATTTCATCAAACATGATATCCCAATCATAAACAACATGCTAAAAAACATAACACAGATAGCACACTTTCAAGAAAATCAAGAGGCAACCCCATTATCATGGTGGAAACACATGAGATCACTAACTATAAACCAATTATTATTAATCCATTTTATCATTTATTAGGTTATTACATTGCTTCCTAAATTAAATATGCATGATCAATTTATGATTTCACATAAATAAAAGATAATAAATGAATCTCCTACCTAAAAATCATAAAAATTCTTCACATGAGAACGGATCATGAGCGCGGATCTCCGATCACCTCTCCTATAAGGGAACTACATCCATCTAAGGATTACATGCCATAACCACACCAAAAACATCAAATGAAACTCCATTATTATGATGGAGATCATCCAAAAAAACATGAAATGTAATAATGGGAGGAAATGAGATTGAATATAGAAAAAATCCATAAGTAATCTAGAGAAACACACCTTGGATCACCACATAATAATATACGGAAGATGGGGTTGATTGCAATAGAAAGGGGCTTCAAATACTTTGAATCGAAATCTAAGGCACCTAGGGTTCGAGAGAGAGGAGTGGTAGAAAAGTGGGTTCGAATGGGGGTTTAGGTATTTATAGGAAAACTAAAAATTAGAAGACCACAATGTAACCCCATGGACCACACCACAGAACATGCTTATACAAGGCATACTATGGTGCAGTATAAGTAACCATGCCACATCCCACCCAGTCAAACCCATGTCAAAAGAACAAGGCACCTCCTAAGTCGTAGATCCTATAAGCCTGATGAGATACTGTGGAATAACTAAATCCACCACACCATATGACCCCTTCACCAAAACGAAGGCTATGAAACAGACTAACCCTTACACTGTAGCTACCCTGAAATTTACAGAACACCCCTCGAAGCCTTGGATCGCAGCCATATAATCCATGTTGCAGCCACTAAATAGACAATAAAGGTCTTATACCACATCATGTTTCCACACCACATCTATTTCTAAAAATGAAGTAGCTCTAAAATTCTTCTCTTGAGCCTTTTATGCCACTTTTGGAGCTCCACACCATAGAAGACAACTATCCTACATCACATCTATAACCACTATACCACATCAGCTAGGCTTATGGCACAGCCTAAGATTCCACACTGCAGCCATGCTAAAATTGGAAGTGGCACCCCCACCAATTTTCCCTCCAAAATCCATAGAACCTTTTTCGAGTTCCTCCAACACCCAAAACTCACAAAGGGAAAGGATACCAATATCTGAGCGCTTAAACTAATCCTTTATACCTATAAAAATTATTTGAAAACATTATATGAGAATAAAAAACATGGTATGGGATATAAAAGTAAGTGAAAACTCATAGGGTCATTCAAAACCTGAAAATAATTATAGGCTATTTCTTTTAAACAAAGAACTTTCATATTGCATACAACTTTTTTTTAAAAGGAAAATTACTTATTTTATTATAAAATTCACAAAAAAAACTCTTAAATAATCTTATGAAAATAGAATTATTTTTAAAGTTCATTGAGGAAATATGAAAACTCATAAAAATATATTTATTGAAATACAAACTTTTAACCTTTAATATATCATAAAAATTATTTTTGATACAAATTTTTAACCTTGAAAAGGTCATAAACCTTTCTTCGCTCATAAAACAAATTATTATTTCACAAAATCCAAAGATTTATTTTTTAAAGACTATAAGAAATAATATAAAACCCATGAAGACATATTGGTACATTACATTCGCCACCCTTACAAACCACCCTTATAATGGTACAACTTCACTAGTCAATTCCAATGTAACATTCTCAATTTTAAATGATATTAAAACCCCACATTTGTTAAATAAATTACAAGAATTTGTGGTGTGAAAATTTAATTTTACAATACTTGTGTTTATGTGTAATTAATTAAGGATAAAATTGTTATTTAAAACGTTGAAATATTCTATGGAATATTTTAAGAGTTAAAAGCTGACTCAACATGGGATTATAAGGCCCGTAGACCCTTGACATTGAAAGAATAAAAATGTTAAATATATTTTATTCATACACGTGTGTGATTTTTCTAAAAAAATTAATAACTCCAAAACGATGTATTGTATGAGAAATATGAGGCCACCATTAGATTAGGAATGCGAGGTTTACCCTAGATGGGGTATAACTTTTATGTGTGTTGGGTGTTTGAAAACATCACAAGTAATAATACCCTTTTTATATTTAATTAATTTATTATTCCATTTTTTAAATAATAAATAACTAATATCTCTCAAATGGTGTATCGTATGAGAAATATGAGATCAGTGTTAGGTCTGAAGTGTTGGTTTTACCCTAGGTGGGGTATATATTTTAAGTATATCGGGTGTTTGGAAATATCACATGTAATAATATGCTTTTAAATTTAACTAATTAATTATTCAATTTTTTAAATGATAAATAATTAATATCTCTCAAATGGCGCATTGTATGAGAAATTTGAGACCCCTTTAGGTCTAGAACATGGGGTTTACCCTAAGTGAGGTATAACATTTTTTGAGCGTCAGATGTTTGGTCTGATCACATGAAAGAGTAAAAATAATTGATATATATATATTGTTGGACCGCTAGAAATAATAATAATAATTTTATTGTTATATATATTGTTTGTGTAAAAGATAAAAATAGAAATATAAATCTGTAATTAATGATGATGTTACGACGATAATAATGAGTGGCCAAAATAATTAATGTAATATTATTAATTGGACCAATTAAATATAAAAGAGTAGCTAATATTATTTTAAGTGTTATAGGAATTTAATGGTTGTTTTTAGAATGTTAATGGTGGCATTAATGTGAGAAAATTAATAAAAATAATAATAAAATATTGTTGATATTATTATTATTATTAATTTTGGAAAATAATATGTATTAAATATGTATGTATATATATACATGTGCAGAGGTATATATATATAGGATGTGTATATATATGTATTATATATATATACAGGTGTATATGCATGTATATATATAGACTATTTTTCAATATATATATATATATTGTTGGCGTGTATGTGTAGCCATGAGACTCATGGTTGATGCTTGATCACATGACGTGTGTGTGTGTGTGTGTGCCTGTGTCTGTGTCTGTGTGTGTGTGTAACCATGAACTATTCTTGCTTTCATATTTATTTTTCAGATGATTATACTACTTGACATGTTTTTTTATTGATTTATCTTTTTTATTATGTATTTTATATGTTGTATGCTTTTCTATTATAGTTGAGTATGCAGATTTTTCCCTTTTAGTCGGCATGTGAGATGTGACATGTGTATTGGCCAACATTTGATACATGTGATATATGACACATGATTGATGACATGTGATATTTGACACATGTTTGAGACTATCCTCTAAGTGGAATATGATGGAAATTTTATAAGGCTCAGCCTTAAACATTATATAATATTAATTTTTGATCAAGAATTTACATTCCTTCACCTTGAGGATAATTTCAGTTTTAGAGTTTTAGAGAATTAGGTCATAACTATTACATTATATCTCAAATATTACAAAGTTGACACTTCTACTCTATCCAATTTTTTCACAACAATAAAACTCTTTATTAAACAAGAATTATTTTCTTGATAAAAATATTCTTGAATTCTTCCTTTCTCTTACACTTCTTTATACACTATAAAAAACATTTCAAAAACTTGGGATGATCATAAAAATCTCAGTAAGGGATATAAAATAAGGAAAAGTAACATTATTCCATGAATACATACGAATCAATGAAATCATACTTTTTACTCATAAAACATAAGCTCTTTAACATGCCTCTTGAAATAATAATATTTATTAATAACTCATAGAAATCATAAATCATACTGGTAACTTGTGGCATCTATAACAAATTTACATTTTAGCTTTCAAAGATACATAAAGAGTAAACTTCATGGTTACATTTGGAATACCCATCACAGTATATTCCCTAAATATCTTAATAGAAATATTAATGTTTACCTCTGTCACATTACCCAATTCGTTGAAGAGTTATCATGAGGTCACCCGCCCTCAGTTTATCAAAGAACCACTCATATACATAAGTAATTCCCAAGAACCATAACATAATCATAACACATGAACAAGCATAAATTATAAAATAACATTTCCACATTGCAATCGTAAGACATAATTTCAATATATTGATATAATTATTCCATTCTCAAAACCATTTTCAATACCAAAATACCTAAAAATTAATATTGTATTTAATTTTATTTTTAAAAACAATACGGCTTATAGAGGAATCCAAATATAAAATAATGTTTGCGGCGACGGAAAGGTCATTGTCACCGTGTACATTAAAAAGAAACATTCCTTTTTTTGTTTAGTAAAATTATTCATAAAAAAGATTCTTTTTGAAAACCATTGAATGAAATTAAAAGTAAAATGGTTTGATTATACACCATATAAAATAAGGTCATGTATAAACTAAAATATGCCTCAATGAAAGGATATTGAGACGAAGTCCCTTACAATGGTCATGTCATTAGATTAAGGATAAATAAATGACATAAATATGTGTAAAAAATATAAATACACCCAATATGAGTGTATATTAAGTGTAAAACAATAAGTGGTCATTTACACATATTTTTGGCAAATAAAACCAATGACATGGATATTTAACTCAATGAATGAAGATTGAGTTAATATTTCCCATAAAAGGTCCTTATTTTAATAAAATATATCTATTATGTGTATTCACTATAAATACACATAAATAAAGTATGAATACAAGATAATATATCAAAATTAATTTCTCACATAATCATATCATGATATAGTCAAGAAGTAGAAGATCGACCCAAAGAATGGAAATTGGGTTAAGAAGTTCCCTTACCTTGAGTCTGACTTGTATTGTTCATTATTTATCTTCCTGAATAATAAATTTAGGTTAATTTATTCTTGATTCAAAACCTTTTTCATGTTTATTATTCTCATTACATCAATTATGACCATGTTATAATAATTAGTTAATTATTTGAGTTCATGTCGGGCGTTTTGTCAATAATTGGTTCTTGAGTCGAAAATGAACATGGTATGATGGCACTAGTTAATGTGGTCATAAGTACATAATCATAATAATATAATTCATTAAATATTCATCAATTTTACACATAACTCATATTTTTCAATATAAACCATTAAATATGGTTATTAAAGTGAACAACATGATAATCATGGAGACGGTAGGTCATACGTATGAATGTGTAACGTTTTTATTTTTCATTGATCATTATGGAAATAAGGTAATTGTAATTTTATCCTTACAGAATTATTATTATATTATTACAATAATCATAATCATTTACATATACTTGAATATATCATACCAGTGATATAATTAATAAAAATTGAGTCACACCGCTTTGTGGAGGTGATAGTTCACACGTACGCACGAACGACATTATCATTTTTATGCACGTGGAACTAAGAATATAATTGATATATTATTATCTTATAATGATTAATATCTAATTAATATCACATATAAATATTAATTCCATCATTATAACCCATCCGAATAGATGGTAATGGAAAACGAACTAAATCGGTTTTTGGACATGATAATTCAAAAGTAAGGACGAACGATTAATTACTTTCCCATTTAATGAAAGTAGAGATGTATTTAGGGGATTATATTAACATAATAACATCTCAGTATATTTATTATACTGAATTTATTATCTCATCTTGGTTTTATGAGATTTGTGGAAGCGGAAGAAGAAACAAAATAGAAACACTTAAAGAAAATGATACCTCTTCTTCGGTTGATCGTCTTTGAAGAACCCATAATCACCTCTATGAAGGGTGTTATTACTAAAATAAGAATTCAAGAATATGGGTAGGGATTATATAAAAATTATTTGATAGATCTTGGATGAAATAAAAAGATTTTTAAGGCCCCTAGGGTGCAGCTTAGTTGGTAGCATCCCTTGTGGGGTCTTGATGAGGTCTTAGTTCGAGTCTCACCGAGTACTTTACTGTATTGCATGTTTCTTGATTCACTACAACAAAAATTGCATCTAGCAGTGGTTGTTTAGCAGAGGTTTGAGGAACCGCCACTAAACATTTTTTAAAAAAGGTTTCAAATCGGTTTATAATAAACCGCCGTGAAACGTTGTTTTTTTTAACAGTAGCGGCCCCCCCTCCCCCACTTCTCACCCCGCGACCCCTCTTCCCCCACGACCCCAGCCCCCCGACCCTAGTGACCACACTTCCCCCCGCGAATCCTCTTCCCCCATGACCCCAGCGACCCCGGTGACTCCATCGACCCCGCTTCCCCCGACGACCCCGCTTCCCCTGGACCCCCACGACCCCGGCAACCTATAGGAACCCTAAGGTTTGAAATTATTATTTTTGAATCTTTTTAAAACTCAATTTTATTACCATCCCAGGTTGGGTTATTGAATAATCGAGCCATGATAGAGGTATTATAGTTAATTAGGAATGATATTTTTGTTGTTTTATTAAAACTAGGGTAGTGGTGCATAATTATGTAATTATAATTTTTAAATGAAATTGGTTATCACACATGATTTATAGTTATTAAAATTCTGATTTTTGTTTGTCATCATTCATTTATTTACGATTTAATTGTGTTTAGTATTGATCCTTTGTACCACCATCAGACATTCAATGTTATTTAGGATCCATTGGCGTATAGGGATGTGCACATTAGGACTGGTAGAACATGGGCTTAGTTACTTATTAGTGAATATGACCCTTGGCATGAAAAGTCTTATCCTACATTTATTTTCTTTTGTCATTATATTATGTGACAATAGATAGGAAATTTCTAATATGTTTTTACTTGGTAAACAACTCATTTCTAGGTCTATACAACCCATAAAAAAGACAAAACCCATGTTTCTAGTGATGTGACTATATTTATGATATACATTATTGATGTTCATTCTTATTTTACCTTAGGATAAAGATATAATTCAATTAATTAATGATTTATGTAATTTACCTCTTTTCATTGTATTACATTGGATGATTTAATTATTTTCTCATTACGAAAATAGACAGGGATATCCATGCCTCAATTTAGGCATAGAGGATTCGCATTTCATAGGAATGATTAATTGTATACCATGAATAATTGGTTATGTCTAATGTTTATCTGCTTGCCATGTTTGTGTAATTTGTTATTATGATTATTTGTAAAAAATTCTATCTTTATTTCCTAAATTTAATGATTGGGCTTCCTACATACACATAAGACTCCCAATATTATAATAATAATTAATCTTTGATTTAAAGTCTCATTATAATCATGATTGATGACTGGTTATTCATGTGCCTTTGTAAACATAAAATGTTGTTTCCCCTTATATCTTGATGACTAAACCTTAATTAACCATTCATGACATTTCTCACCCATTGAATAATATTTCAATGAGATGAAATATTAGTGGTTTTGAATCTATGTGTGTTGAATACAATTTTAGAAGTTTATGGGAATTTATAATTTTGCTTTAGTGATCCATAAAATCAAAGCACTATATAAGGAGTTGTTACATTTTGATATTTAATGTAACAAAACTTTTTCCAAGTTAGGAATTTATCTCTATGTAGATTCAATTTCCAAGACTTAGATGATAATTTAAGATTATTTTCTTACACATCATCATAATAAATTCATGTATTCTAAAACATTTCTTTATATAAGTGTAAGTTTTTTAAATCACACTACCTAATTTCCTATCGATCTATATTCATCAATTTTACTAAAAGGATATTTATTTTCTTAATCATTATAGGATAAATATTTTAAGTGATGCCTTAATGATAAATAAATTTTATATTGAAAAATTATTTAAATATTATATTGGAATGTTGTGAATTTTCAGGGATCACATGGAGATGTTTTTGAGTTGTGAATACGGTTGTGACTTTTTTTGGGAAATTTTATTATGAGATAGTTCATCTAGGTTTATTTTGTTTTTAAATTTTATTTGTATTTTATTTCTCTATATGTTATCCAAACTAGATGATTTTTCATTAATATGTATAGCCTTTGATGAAAGTAATCACATTCATTGAATTTGTATCTTTGTATTTTTCATTATTTTTTGAAATGGATAACCTATTTATTTATAAGATGTACTTGACTATAATGAATTATGACACTTAGGTATGGAGTTCCTTATACTATTGATACTTCTGATTATCTTATAATGTTTTCCTGGATGATAGTACCAATACCCCACATTTCATCTCCAAATTCCAAACATGATTCTACTATGAAACTCCAAACACTAAGCCAAGACACATCAACTAATCTTCAAATACCCTAGTTTGATCCCCAAACCACATCAGCTATATCTTGAATTCCATTTCTGATGTGGTCTCCACCTTACCACATCAATATTTATGCAATAACACTAGAAAGTCCTTCTCCAGATGAATTATACCGAAGGTTCTCAATCCCACCCACCAATGCACTATCATATCCTGACCACGATGCCTTAAAACTCAACGAATAAAAAAATGTTCAATGCCCACACCAAAGTCTAAATCTAACTCTTAGTTCAACTCCATGGTCAGATCCTCGATTGTCCCATTTAACCATAATTCTCCACTCATGAGAATTAACACATATATGACCCAAATCACCCTCAAGTCACACCACCACTCTTTTCTATGTGAATACACCAAAAAGTGGTCTAGGAATTCAATCCACACATGGTTCGTAGAACCTCAAAACCTAATCTCCCAAGTTATTTCATCATACATTTCCATGAACACCACCACTTATCATGACTCAAGACTACCATCCCTCACGTGGTTCTTTTCACTCCAAATTAACAATGTGTTGAGTTTTATAAGCATTATAAGGGTTTCCATAAACATTATTTATAACAGATTTATTCGATATTAGAGTTTTATATGAAGACTCTATAGAGAACTTAGGTTGGGGTTATTCCAAATTAACATTGTGTTTTGGTTTTCATGGTAAAGTAGCTACCACATTTTTAGCACAATTTTTCTTTATACCAAAGAAACTTCCCCTATCCCAAACACTAAGGGTTCATATCTTACTCAAGGGATCATCTTTATTATATTATGTTTCTGTAATCTTATACTATCGTATATATGAATATCTTTCCCTATTTAGTAGTAACTAAGTGTTTTAATTTTTTTTATTATTGTGTAGGCACATTGTGATATACATGGATAAAAGTTGGATCACATTACCGAGGAACACACTTCAGTATGTTAAGGTTTTGAATGAGTTTTTAGATTTTTCAATTTCTAATTGATCCATTGAAGGGAGAATAAAATGTCCATGTCCTGAATGTAAATTTAGAACATGGTTGAAGAGATATGAGGTTTATAAACATTTAATACTGAAGCAATTCCCTAATCAATATTTGTGTTTGATTTGGCATGGAGAATCAAATGTTACAAAAAGATTGAGCACTGATGTTAATCCGCAGAATGAGGTCCCAAGTTCGTCGACAATGGAAATTGAAATTCAAAACCTAATAAATGATGCATTCTGCACTGAGAGACACCACTATCAGCATCAAAACATATCAGAACAACCAGAATAGGGTGCTACAAATTGCAACGTGACAAGTGATGTTTTTGAGACTGTAACACAGGCAGATCAAGATTGTCACATATCATTGGATCCTCCTCTTGAATCTATGGAGCCAAATGTAAGAGAAAACTTCACTGAATAAAATGCGTTTTATGATTTAGTTGAGGATGTAAATCAAGAGTTGTATTATGGGTGTTTGAAATATTCAATACTTTCATTTCTTCTGAAGTTGTATCACATCAAATTTCTATGTGGAATTACAAATAAGGAAATGTCCATGATATTGGAATTGATTCGTGATGCATTTTCTATGGAAAAAAATCCTAGAATCTTTTTATGATATGATAAAAGTTGATAACAAGCTTGGTCTGAATTATACAAAAATACATGTGTGTCCCAATGATTGTATGCTTTATTGGGGAGAAGATTCAAGTAGACAGATTTGCAAGAAATGTTATTCTTCTAGATGGCAGGCAAAGGGTGATATTGGAAGTCTGAATGAACATAATTTCATGGAGATGAAGAAAAGGAGCACACCTGCAAAGGTTTTGCATTACTTTACTTTGAAGCCTAGATTGTAAAGATTATTCGTGTCATTGAAAACCGTCGAACACATGAAGTGGAATTCTGTAGATAATAACAATGATGGGTTAATGAAAAATCCACGAGATTCTCAATGATGGAAGGCATTTGATTCATTACATCTCGATTTCTCAGCTGATCCTAGGAATGTTTGATTGGGATTGGCTGCCGATGGATTCAACCCATTTGGGACCTTGAGTACCAATTATAGCATTTGGCTAGTTGTTTTGATCCCTTATAATTTGCCTATGTGGATGTGTATGCAACAAGTATATTTTATCCTTTCGATGATTATTCTTGGAAAAAAATGCCTGGAAATGATATTGATGTATACTTGGAGCCTTTGATTGACGAATTGCATGAGTTATGGAGCAACAGTGTTGAGTCATTTGATGCTTATTTTAAAATAATGTTCAAAATGCATGCTACTTTAATGTGGACCATTAGTAACTTCCCTAGGCTTGGGACTTTATCTGGTTGGAACACTTAAATAGGTTTGGCTTGTCTCGTTTGTAACTTTGATTTTGAGCCCAAATGGCTACCTCATAGTAGAAAATGGTTCTTCTTGTGTCATCGAAGATTTCTCGATGCATCTCATAGATTTCGGCTGAACAGATCAAAATTTAATGGTTCCATTTATCATAGACCACCTCCAAAGTTGTTAAATGGTTTTGAAATATTGAAATAGATTGAAAATATTGAAATATAATTTGGGAAGGTTCGTTATTTGAATTATAGCAGAAGACGGGTCTGAAGTGCATCGTCAAGAGAAACCGGAACGCAACAATGGAAGAAAAAAATTATATTCTTCAAACTTCCATACTAGGAATTTAATTTGTTGCGTCATAATCTTGATATGATGCATATTGAGAAGAATGTCTGTGAAAATTTTATTTTCACACTGGTTAATGAGCATGGAAAGTCAAAGGATCATCTCAATGCTTGCAAAGACTTACAAGCAATGAACATAAAACACGATCTCTGGCCAAATGAGAATGAAAAGTATCCTCTGACAATTTTTGCAATGAAAAATAGAGATAAAGATACATTATTTTGAATGTTAAATAATGTTAAGGTATCTGATGGGTATTCAAGTAACATCTCGAGGTGTGTTGACTTGAAAATCGTAAATTACATGGATTGAAAAGTCACGATTCACATATTTTGTTACAACAGTTACTACCATTGGCATTGCGTACATTATTACCTGAAAAAATTACTGTTGTTGTACTGCAGTTCTGCACATTTTTTAGACAACTATGTGAGAAATGTCTACATCCATTTCAGCTTGACATCCTCTAGAAGAGGTTTGTGTTGACCCTTTGCACAATGTAGATGATCTTTCCTCCATCGTTTTTTACTGTAATGATGCATTTAACTGTGCATTTGGTTGATGAAGCTAAATTAAGAGGCCCTGTTCATTATCGATGGATGTATCCAATTGAGAGGTACTTTATTTATATGTTTTCCAGTTAAGCAAAGAATTTTTGGTACTTAATTAAATGCATAATTATGTTTATATTATTTCACAGATATCTTGGACATTTGAAATCATATGTGAGAAATAAAGCTCAAACAGAAGGCTCAATTATTGAAGGCTATTTGGATGAGGAGTGTCTTACATTTTGTTCACGATACTTGGATGATATTGAGACAATATTTAATCGAGTTGGACGTGTTCACGACACATCGAATCAATTTCAAATACATCAAAAATCCAAAATATTTCCTGCTATTGGCCGATCAGTTGGGAGGACCTCAAATGTGACACTGACTGAATTTGAATTATTACAGCCATATAGATATGTGCTGCTGAATAGTGACATTCCAGATCCATTTATTAAAGAGGTGAGGATACAAACAAAGAGATGAATGAGAGGCCGAACATATAATGAGAAAGATATAACAAAATCTATTAATAAAGAGCTTGTAGAATGGTTTGCATGACGTGTAAGTTCATAAATATTGCAATAAATATGAATATTAGTTTGACACATACAATTTTTGAATCTAATAAAGTATATTTATTATTTCAAATCATGAATACTGATACTCAAGTAGAGGTGTCAGAAGATTTGAAGTTTCTTGCTAGAGGTCCTCTAAAAGAAGTTAGAAAGTTTGATGCTTATAATGTGAATGGATTTAGATTTCGTATAGTCGATCAAGAAGTGGGTTTGAAAACATAGAATAGTGGTATATTTACATTTTCTGAAGTGGAATACTATGGAAACCTGTATGATATTATTGAATTAAACTACCACGAACATTTTTTGGTTGTTATATTCAAATTAAAATGGGTCGATATTATCAGAGGTGTTAAAAGAGATTCCTTGCAATTTACTTCGGTAAACTTCTCTCGCTTGATGGATGTTGGTGATCATGAACTGCATGATCCATATATCATAGCATCGCAAGAAAAAATGGTATATTATGTGAATGATGTTGTCATGAAGGGAGGAGTGTAGTTTCTCATGTAATACAAAGAGATTTGTATGATATGGGTGATGAAGTGGAAAATTTGACCTCTGAAATTGAATTTAATCAGCAACAGGAAGCAGAATCAGTTGTCGATCATGATATTGAAAATATTAGTCTAGCAAGTATGAATGAAGTGGATGAAGTAATGGAGCAGGAAACTGACATGATTGAAGGGGAAAATGATTGTATGTACAATTATTTATTTATTCAGCAACCACTTGTTTCATTTCTGCAGTCATTCCTTATCATTATTATATATATTTTGTTTGTTAGTACTGGGAATCTATAATCATTTTTAATTTTTTTTCTGCATAATTTTTTTGAAATATATATTCTGAACTTAATTTTATTTGATTAAATGATAGGAATGCCAAGGAAGAAGCAGTATATTGTTTCATCTTGTTCCGCGAAAGATGGTGATCCATTTGTCTCCCTCCCCACGACATCTGAGACGCCAGGTGCCGACACCCCTGCACCATCTCCCCCTGCATCATCTCTCACACCATTCGTGGATGTCCCAGTAGAGGGTGAGTCATCGACTCCCCTTTCAAGAGGCTCAGCAGTGGGGCAGCGATGTGCCCCTTCCAGTTCATCTCGGACACACTGAAATGTCACTATCATAGGTACAAATTTTAATTAAATAAATTTATTGCATTTTGTTTATACTAATTGTTTGTTCATTGCAGATGACAAAAATGAAACCGTGGAGAAAAATATAGAAAGCAAATATGTTTGGAATCTGAATATCTAGAAGATTGTTGTGCCATTTGATTCTTATGGGGTCACTACGGATGATGTCGCGGGGTTACTTGGCCAGATTCTAGGCCAGCTGGCAACGGATCCCATTTCCCTTCCCATTTCATATGACGATTGGATACATATGCCTTCAAGCTGGAAAAATGAAGTGTTTGATTCTCAAATAAAGGTAAATTTATTACATTATGCTTTAATTGAATTTCATGTTACTAATATTTTCAAAATGAATTTTTGTATACAGATGTTCTTCCACTTTATCGTTGCTGATGTGATAGCACGGAAGTGGACGTTGAAAAATCTAGGTAAGAAGTGGAAAGATTTAAAATAGAGATTATGGTGTGATGTCAATGATACTTCATTTACCACACATCAAATGTATGAGATGCTAACCAGTGGGGTACTGAAAGAGCAGTGGAAAGTGTTTGTTGACAAACATCGTGATCAGAAGCAAATGGTATTGAAATATATATTATTATATTATCCTAATTTTACATTTATACATGTATATGAAAAGGACATGACATTCAATACATCAGTATTAATTTTCCTTTTATTTATTTTAGGATCTCTCAAGAAAAAATGCATCAAACCGGGCAAAGCAAGTCATCCCGCACACTGCGGGCTTAAAAAGTTTTTCTAGATGCCGAATGATAGTGGTAATCTTTTAATTATTTTAAATATTTATAAGACAATATTATCTATTTAATATATTGAATTTTTTATTTATCTTTTCTTAATGCAGTCATAGAGTTTAGGGCATGAAGCATCCAGGACTGAACTGTGGTTGGATGTTCACAAGAAATCAGATGGAAGTTTTGTTAATGAGCATGCTAAAGAAGTTGGGGTATGAAGTCAATTTTTCATCATAATAACTTATTATCATTTTTTACTGTGTTAATATATATTGATATTTGATTTATAGGTAAAAATTAAAGAGATATGGGATGCCAATCCTGCGCAGTCCTACTCAGTCTCCCAGGATGACCCGGTTGCTAAGGTCCTTGGGAAGGAGCATGCTGGTATAGTGCGCGGGATGGGTTTGGGACCCGTACCATATGAGATTTTTAGCAGGCCATCGGGGATAGCAACTGCATTTACTCCTAACTTTAGTTAGCCCATACCTGGAGATGATATAAAAGAGATTGTTTCTTTACGAAGCACAGTTCGCCAGCAGGGGGAGCAGATATCTGCATTGCAGAAAGAGTTGATTGAAATATGTCAGCAAATGAGCAGATATGCCCCTGGTGGTAGTGCATCGACTGGTGGTATGCCAGTAAAACACAAAAAATCAAAATCATTTTGTTTTCTAACTTTCATGGGTTTAAATTTTTAATATAAATATGCAAGGTATTTAATTTTCAATATAATGTTCTTACAGGTGACAACACAAAGTGGAGATGAAGGTGGAGAGGGTGATGATGCATCATCGGACCCTGAGTAGTTATATTGTTAATTTGTAATATGAAAACAGTTGGTTTGTATATGTAACATTTGTGGCACATATTTTCCACCACACATTTTGATGTCCTAAAATTTCCTTGATTTCTCATTTTTCCTTTTATTCATTTTGTTGATTTCTGATGTTTCTTTTTATGTCTTCATTTCTCGAGTGTGGTATACATCATTTAGGAATAAATTTTTTGACTAGCCTAATATGAACTTTTCCAAGGGTCCTATATTATTATTTTTATGTGTTTGGTTATGACTACTTTATTTCTCATGGTTATGAGGAATAAGAACATGGGGGAACACTCTTTAAAGAAGAACCAACTAAATAAAGATAGTAAACTAGTTAAGAGTAAATTAGAAGAATAAAGTGAGTTGCTTGTACATTATGGATTTTCATGGTATTACTATGCATTAAATCTTATTGATTGACAATTGATGATATAGATTACTTCTTGTTTTTATAATTTAAGAAACTCTTGACCATTATAATAAGATAATTTTTTAAAGATGGTAGTAAAATTAATGACTAATGGTGAATGAATGGGGAGTATTCCAATGTGGGACTCAGAAATAAACAATAATAAAACTAGGTTTAACATTTTTTAATTTTAATGATAGACATTGTGGGCAGGTCGAATATACAATCATGTTTTCCCTAGCCAGATCAAGATTTTATTGCACAGTACTGTGGTTTTCTCTCATGAGTTTTTTTTAAATATGTTTGTTGTGTATATCTATTGTTTCCCAGCTGCATGAAGTAGATGGGCATTTTGAAGAACTAAGAGAGATGGTCATTCAATAGTGCAGGTTCTCTCGTTTCTCTATTTGACATGAGTTGTTTCAGTGATGATTTTATTTTGGTTTCTTTTATAGTAAAAATTAAATATGAATGTTATTGTCTTATTATATCTTTCAATTACTTTCATCAGTGGTTGAAAAACAATTAGATTTAAAGGTCATACCTTTTGCAAAATCCTCTTTGCAGGGACTGCAAGTGGATTGATGCTCTCTTTTGATGCATATATACTATGTATCTCTATGTTTATGGAAATGTTTTTAGTTCATGAATGATTATATATTTTAATGTGTTTGGTGTCTTGACTAAATTCGGATTTTAATTTTAACAAATGAAAATATTGTGCAACGTATTATCATTTTGTGTTTTCTCTCATATACTAATCAGACCATTCCACTTTCATTGAATCAATATATGATGATGTATACAAGGGAGGGACAGGATCAAATACTGCTCAATATAGTTTCAGGTATGATATGTGTATTCTATCTATTCTCGCATATACATATCAATATAGTTTTGATACTTCCATTTCTTATTTTATAATTCAACTGGGACTTATACATATCATTATAGTTATGATACATCTATTTCTTATTTAATAATTCAATTGGGACTTAGAGGTACATGTAGACCCCTTAGAATGTCTTTAACTACTAGAGAATAATATTGGGGGTGATCAACTTCTCAAATTCCTTCTCTTTCATTGTGATTGTTCTATTGGGAATTAGAGGTTCTATATGTGTTTCTATAGGGAATTAGAGTTTCTATATATGTTTTCATATGTTGATTATAGTTGTAGAACTGAATGTTTCTCATAAAGTTATATGTTTTATAATAGTCAATTAGTTGAGTGAATGTGATATGGGATTCATCATATTAGATTTTACCACTCAATATTATAGTTGGGTTAGGTTTTATAGAAAATAAAAATCCTCCTATCATATGGTTGAATAATAGGAAGTCTTTCTTGATGTGGTTTTTTGAAAGTGGATAAGATAGTTGTATGCTCCATAATATAAGATATTTTTTGAATGATGTTTATGGGGATATTATGAAGATGAAAATGGATGTTACAATTTTTAAGGCATGTCATATTTTTAAAACATGGTTATTTTCCTAATAAATGGGCTGATGAAATATTCTTAAGATATTGACATAGAGACTAGTGTATTTCCAGGTGTGTGCTACTTGGTAGTGTTTTGGATGGGAGTGGTTTGGGCTTCCATGTGTCGTAAAAAGTGGGAAATCTATATAATAATTGTTTGGATGTTATTACCCTTATTTGTGTTCACTAGTTGGAATATATGGAATTATTTTAGGGTTTAGTGGTAAGGTAGTGTATTTAGTATTTTAGGTATTTCTGTCTTCACTTCTTGGATGCTATTATCCTTATTTGTGTCACATATTTTGGCATTGCATTGCTTTCATGGATTTGTTTTCATGTATTATAATTGTTCTCTCTGTTATATCTGGTTTGATTTGGTTTTCAGGGTAGTGGGTCAACCGAATAATTTTTTTTTCTGGGCGACATTTAGCGGCGGTTTTAACCGTCGTGAAGTGTAAGTTGGTGATGGGTTGGCGGTGGTTTAAACAACCACTAATCATTAAAAACCGCCGCTAAACTTAAGGTTTAATTTACATTTAGCGGTGGTTATAACCGCAGCGAAATAGTCAAATCGGTGTTGTCTCATCCCGTGGTGGTTTTCCTGGCTTTAGCAGCGGTTTTACGGCCACTGGATTTGAGTTTATTTATGGCGGTTATAACCGCCGCTAAAACCGCCACAAAATCAGACAGCTACGATGCTTTCCTTAAACCGCTGCTAAACGAAAATAACCGCCATGAAAAGATTGGCGACGCCGTATTAGGGGGCGGTTTCCAGAAACCGCCGCTAAATGACGATTCTATTGTGGTGATTTTATATGTAATGTATCCCTTTTACCTAAATTACATGATTCTTTTGCCTCAAATTTTAAAAATCATTTTTATGTTTGATTAATAGAGACATACGGGTGCCTTTTATAGGAGATGAGAGGGGCACCCTTAGAAAGTATTAAAATATTAAATTAATATAAATTATTTTTTTAATCCAAGTGGATCAAACTTGAGATATAGTGCAGATAAGATGATTATGGATCAAAATAATCTCATACAATAGTTTTTATACATGTATTGAGTTTATTTTAAATCTTATATTTTCATTTTATTCTTAATTATTCTCTTTTAATTTTAAAAGTGGTAACAATATTTTAATTGTTAAGAAGCTATAAAGTTTAATCATATGGGGTCAATTTTCTATAAATGGAAACTTAATTAACTCTTAGAACATATCATAATCACTTTTTGATTTTAAAATATTTTTAGTTTTTTAAATAATTTAATAAATTATTATTTTTATTAAACATCAATTATGTCAATTTTTATGCTATTCACATTATTGAATTTAAATAAAATCTAAACATAGTGATAACTTCGAACCAGACCATTGAATAGTCTAATAACATGTGATATACGTTTATAAAATTCATGGATAACATAAATTATGTCAAATAATATTTATTTTAATATTTATAATATCATTTATTTGAATCCTTTATTAATGAAAGAATCACTGCATCATCATTGTGTCATTATTAAATTTATATATTTAATCTCTAAAATTTATAAATAAAATACCATGATGTAGGAAATATTTTTATATTTATAATGACTATTTATAGTCTAATATATCACTTATATAACCTCACCTTAAAATTTTTTTAGTAAAAAGATACATGTTTATGTTATATTCCCCTTTACTTTAAATTAATTATTATAACATGTCATTTTCACACTCAAGTGGTTCTCAAATGACAAAAGATCATCCTAAGGATTATTTTGGTCTCCCATGACTCGTACAATAAGATTAGGACATGTTTTAGGGTATTTTTATATTATTATAATATTATTTGTACCCTTATTTACCTAATTTACCCTTTAACTGTGGTAAATAAAATTAATCACTGAAGTTACTATTCATAATATCAAAAAATAAAATATACCTATTTAAAAAATTTGGAACTTATGATTCCAAATATGGAATCCATTTTTCCAAATTCAAAACATATAATTTTTATTAATTAATTTAAAATTAATTCACATTGTCAAAACCAGAAAGTGGGTTTTTAATAAATAAAAACTATCAAAAGATTGATATGTGTTCATGTCAAATTTTAATGTGATATTACTTAAAATGACCAAAATTGAATTAAATTATAAAAACATAACAAAATTACACTTTAAAACAAATAAAAAATATAATCTAACTATATAAATAAATTAGATGAAAATGCAGTTTTGACTTAAAATGCGATATTTTAACTATTCAATAAAAAATAAACTTTATTAAAAAATTTCCAAAAAATTATTCAAAGTAAATTTTGATGTCCTAATTATATATAAGAAGTTTATTTTTTCAAATAGAACATATAAAAGTGAAAAAAATATTTTTAAAAAGGGTTCTCCATCAAAAGGCGGTAAAACAGCCTTTTAAAAATATTAGAGTATTCTATGCTTAAAATTGGAATGATTCTCATTTTAAGCCTATAAAATTAATTGGATAAATATATAAAAAATTAACATATATATAAAATTATAATATAGTTAATTCTTTTCATTCTCTCCAATACAATAGTTAGGCGTTAATTATCATTTAAAATAATGATATTATTATTGTATTGTTTTTCAGTATAACTCAGTGTTGTGTGAAACGTAAGATTTCGACGAAACCCGTTGTTGTGTGTCGAGTATGCTATCATATATATTGTCCCCTTTAAACTAAAATTAATATTAAATTCAAAAATATTAATAGATATGGAAATATATTATTCTATAAATACCTAGGATGTTACATCATTCCCCCCTTTTGAAAATTGCGCCCTCGCAATTTTAAAATTGGGATCGAAATATTCATTGAAAATCCTACATTGAAAAAAGAGTCAATAAAAATATCACTTTAAAAGATATAAATATAAGTACAAAGGTCACTTGAGATAACACATAATATGATTCCATATAGGAAAACATGAATATGGAAGAGAAATTAACCATCTTGTTCTAATGGAGAGTGATTGAAAACATGATTAGGGGAAAGTTAACAAACATAAAACCATAAATTTGCGGTGGGTTAAACAGTCTTTGATTTCCTAGTAAGAAAATTAAAGGAAAAATTTTCTCATTTTAAGGCCCTTTTCATAAAGTTGGGGAATTTATTTACGAGGTTGACTAAGAATATAAGGAAACATACTTACTTGTAAAGTAGAGTTTCATACTTTAATAAATATCTACCACAAACTCATTTTTCTCCAAACGATGAGTATTCAAGATGACTTGGTCACACCTAAAGCACTAGAATCAACTTCTAGATAATCATATAATCAAAAAAAATATTAATTATCTATTCATCCTATCTTGAAACATTATCTAAAACCAAAATGGTTAGAACAAGATCAGATAATCCCCCCAAAAGAATAATCCTTCATAAGGAGAGGGACAACTTTTAATCTTAATAATTCAATAGTAATACCCAAGTTTTATATATACCATTCAAAAAAAATGTCCTTAAAATTATTCAAAGTAATCCAAACTACGATTGAAACCCAAAATTCAGAAGGATTTGATCACCTAGTCTTCCATGATAAATCTTAACATTTATCTATAAATAATATCGACTACTCTTAAATTATCATACTTAAAAGTAATTAACCTAATCACATATTCACCATTATAGGTTAATCATTTACATAAATAACCCAAATCACTATATATCCACAATAAAAATATAGATTCTTCCAAAATAAAATTCAACCATTACTCCTCAAATGAAATCCCATAGTATTCAATTTTCCTTTGGTAGATTGTGTTCCCAAAAAAGAAAATGTCTTCCAAAATAACATTTATCACTTAATAACCAAAAACTTTTCTTATAATAAGGATATATATTTTATAAAACATAAGTTCCAAAAATCAAATTATTCTTGATCCATAAAACCATTTAACTAAAAAGAATAATTCATTCTAACCAGGGATTTTATGTAGGCCAATGGTAGGTGATAAAGCCTTGTCGCACTTCGGTTGTGGGTTCAATTCCCACAGGCTTGTCTGATGCAATGGGTTGTCACCCTTCTTCTGGGTTTTCCTTTTTCTAAAACTATATAATTCTTAAAACATTCCCAAAATTAGATAAAATCTTCAAAAATAACTATAACATAATTTAACCTCATGTTTATCTCATGCTTTCATTTTTCATCCCAAAATGTAATAAACCATAATTACCTCAAAATCAAGGATCATAAAAACCATAATGATTCTTTATAATTATATCCACAAAAAGTGACTCTTCCTCAAATAACATTTTCACATAAAAAACTTCAAGGTTACACATACTAGATAAAAGTCTTCCAATGTAATCTCATCAAAAAAAGGGAATTAATACTTTTAAACATTTCATCACCCATAGATCTATCATATCTCTCGAATTTCTAATATGTAGACATCTTAATCATCCAGAATTCTTCATGACCCCTTAACCATGTTTTTTAACATATTCTGTAATACATCTTTCCTATAAACGAAATCACGAATCATGTCCTAAGATTCAATAATTTCAAAACATGAGACAAGAAATAATCCATACCTTTCGTATGTCATTTTCAGTTTCCTCGTCTTCAATTGGAATAGCATTAGGTATTTCTAAACATATATTTTTAGGGTCCTGCTGATCCTATTCTCAAACCTTCTTCATCGGGCATCTATTTTCATAATGAACATACTCCCTACATTTATAACATTCAATTGATAACTCAGAAAGAACTTCTTTCCCTTTCCTGTAATCAACTGAACGCTTCCTTTATCCATGGAAGGTTATTACTTTATGACCTTCATTACCACATCTATAACATATTATCATCCCTTTGAAATATTTTCCTAGGTGCTTCTTTCCATATCCTTGTCACATAGGTTGTTGAATATACTTACCTTAATGATTACTCCTGAACTTCCATAGGGATTCATTTCTTGTATATATGATGCCTCAGAAAAATCACCAAGGTTAAAGTGGTCAATCATGACCCCATGTATTTGGTTAATAATTACCATAACAATTATCATTTCATATCCTATTTTATTCGGTTTCTTATTCATAAAACCACCATAGTTTTCTTCACATCCATTGTTACTTTGGAACCTACTAGAACCAACCATTTACTAAACCAAAAAGGTCAGTGTGAGTATATCAGTAAAATCATCATATACTATCTTGTGAGGAGGGTAAACACTAAGATATAATTATTCATGTTATATTAATCCCATTTAATTTATCTAAAATAAATATGACTCTTTGTAATATGTTAACCATTGTGGTTATATAAAACATGTCACTTATGCTTAAATAACACCCTAACCTCTAAAGTTATATAAATCGACCTATGATACCAAATGTAAGGACCCAGCCTTAAACATTACATAATCTTGATTTTTGATCAAGAATTTACTTTATTTCACATTGAGGATCTTTTTAGGTTTATAGTTTTAGAGAATTAGGCTATAACTATTACATTACATCTCAAATATTACACAGTAAACACTTCTACTCTATCTAAAATTTTTCAAAACAATAAAACTCCTTAAAAAAAGAATTATTTTCTTAATAAAAATCTTCTTGAATTATTATTTTATCTTATACTTACTTATACCATGTGAAAAAAATTTCAAAAACTTGAGATGAGCATAAAAAACTCAGTAATGGATATAAAATAAGGAATGAAAACATCAGTTCATTAATACATACAAATCAATGAAATCATACTTTTTACTCACAAAATATAAAATCTTTAACATTTCTTATGAAATCATAATATTTATGAATAGATCATAGAAATCATAATGCTAACTTGTGGAATCCATAACATACTTACATTGTAGCTTTCATAAGAACATAGTAAGTAACATTCATGGCTATGTTTGGAATACCCATCACAGTATAATCCCTAAATCTATTAGGATAAACCTTAATGTTTACCTACATTAAATTACCCAATTCATTGGAGAGATATCACGGGCTTACCTACCCTCAGTTTTTCACGTAACCACCCATATACATAATAAATTCCCAAGAACCATAAAATAATTATAACACATGAACACGAATAAAGGAAAAATAACATTTCCACATTACAATTGTATGACATAATTTCAAGATATTGATATAATAAATCCATTCTAAATACCATTTTCAATACCAAAATACCTAAATAGGAATATGGTATTTACTTTAATTTTTAAAAACATTTTGGATCGTAGAGGAATCCAAATATCAAATAATGATCATAGCAGCGTAAAGGTCATAGTCACCGCGTACATTAAAAAGAAACATTCCTTTTGTCATTTAGTAAAATTCTTCATAAAAAATATTCATTTTGAAAATAATTGAAAGAAATTAAAAGTAAATGGGTTTGATTATACACCATATAAAAGAAGGTCGTCTATAAACCAAAATATGCCTCAATGAAAGGATATTGAGATGAAGTCCCTTACAAAGATCATGTCATTATATTAAGGATAAATAAATGAAATAAATATGTGTGAAAAATATAAATACACCCAATATAAGTGAATATTCAGTGTAAAACAATAAGAGGTCATTCACACATCTTCTTGGACAAACAAAACCAATGGCATGGATATTTAACTTAATGAATAAAGATTGAGTTAAGATTTCCCTTACAGAGATCATTTTTTAATAAAATATATCTATTATGTGTATTCACTATAAATACACATAAATAAAGTATAAATACAAGATAATATATCAAAATTAATTTCTCACATAATCATAACATGACATGGTTAAGAAGTAGAAGATCGACCCAAAGAATGGAAATTGGGTTAAGAAGTTCTCTTACCTTGAGTCTGACTTGTCTTGTTCATTCTTTATCTTCCTGAATAATAAAAATAGGTTAATTTCTAATTGGTTAAGAACCTTTTTTATTTTTATTATTCCCATTACATAACTTATTACAATGTTATAATAATTATTTAATTATTTTGGTTCATGTCAGACGTTTTGTCGATATTCGGTTCTTGAGTTGAAAATGAACATGGTATGATGTCACTAGTCCATGTGGTCATAATCCCATCAAATCCAAAATAATATTCATGAAATATTAATTAATTTTACACATAACTCATATTTTTAAATTTCAACCATTAAATATGGTTATAAAAAATAAACAACATTATAATCATGGAGACGGCAGGTCATACGTACGAATGAGTAACGTTTCCATTTTTCATTGATCATTATGGAAATAAGGTAATTATCATTTTATCTTTCCAAAATTATCATGATATTATTAAAATCATCATAATCATTTACATATACATATATATATATATATAAAAAGTGATATAGTGAATAAAAATGAGTCACACTGCTTCGTGGAGGTGATAGTTCACACGTACGCACGAACGACGTTATCATTTTTATACACATGGAAGTAAGAATGTAATTGATATATTACTATATTATAATGATTAATATGTCTTGAATATCACATATGAAGATTAATTCTACAAAACCCTAAGAATTTACAAATCGATTTAATATGGAATGCATAAAACATTGAGTCTCTACAAAACAACACTTTATTACTACCTACCCAATAAACATAATTTTTTCACCTCGGTGATTTAAATTTCAAAAAACTGACGTACACAGTTGCGTTCAGTAAGATATTTAGATTCTGATAAGACAAACTTAATTTTTGATGAATAGTAACATACCCTTATTAATAGTAACATACCCTTATGAATAATATCATTACTCTTATAAATAGTAATGAATAGTAAATTAGCCAAAAAATAGAAACTTCACCCATGGATTTATAAATACAATTTAGACATATTATAAGTTAAAAAATGATCATAGTATAAGTATTGGTATTTTTGTATGTCATAAATATTTTAATTATAATTTTATGATTAATTTAATAATTTAAAATGGAAATGTATTTTCATAAAATTTAATCATAAAATGTTCCTTTATGGTCTTATGGTTATAAGATAATTTTATGTGACCTTGATTAATTTACCAATGTGTTATAAATTGAGTTATAGTTTTAAAGTTGTTTTTTGGAATAAATTTTGATTTTATTTAAAAATTAAATTAAAAATATTTAGAAAAATATTTTCCAAAAATTGATTTCATTTTTGAATTCTACACTTTGAGAAATGGTTGGGTTGAATTTTTTGGATTTTTCTAAAATACTTGACTTTTTCGTGAATAGTAAAAATACTGTTTTTGAGTTCTTGGTATGTTTAATGACATCATATTGATGTAATAATTAATATAAAATTATGGTCAAATTTTGTATAGTAAAATATGGCATGAGGTGACCAAAGTGGCTAATACCATGGTCAAGCCCATGGTTTTTCAAAAACCACTAATGAGGTGTCCCTTGAAGTTAATAAAAAAACTCTCTCTCATTTACTATAAATAATAACTCATTCCTTCATTTTCATTCATTAAAAACTCATCATACTCAAATATATCATATTTTTATCTTTCTAGGATTCCTCCCAAGGTTTCCTCAAGCCCCCAAGGTTCCAACCTTCACGTTTTAGGAGTTACTCTACAAGGTAAGGGAATATACCACCCTTCTCTTTTGCAAGCTTTCATTTTATGTTATTCTTTTTAATTTCAATTGGATTATGTTGGGATATGTAATTCCAAATACCCATAACTATACATATTATTTAATAATAATTAGATACCCTTTTTTCTTTCATCAAAATATTTGATGAAATTTTAAGTGATGTCGTTGGGCTGTTGAATTTTCGTAAGGGATCTATCAACTTTTCTTTTATTTTCAAGTTCCTTTATTTTCTTTTTCTTCCCTCACCTAATTTGTGATGAATATATTACCTTACATGTACTATATTGTTTTCATGATAAAGGAATAATTATTCATCATCTCTTCTTTCTAATTTTTTATACTAAAAATGAAAATATCATCTGAGATATGTTAATTTACCACATTCAATGACGATGGATTTTCAATTTCTATTACCATATTCAATTACGGTCATGAAATCATTATTATGGTTGAACCAGACTATAATATATGTATTATGTATCATCAATGCTTCTGTAATCTTTTTGTACACATGGTTTTTATTTATAAATCAAAATGAGTTTGTTGTGTTCAAAAACCGCCAATTAACCCAAATGGTCATCATTAAATAATTAATATAATGATTCATCTTCACTCCAGGTAAACAAATGTAATTTACAACCATTTAACCTTATTTATGTTCCCTAATAACTTATAACTTTAATTCTAGACAACCATCCTCATTTTACATGATTCACCGTTCATGAATATAAGTATATCGATCATGAAACAAACAGACCCGAACGATGAAATTGAACCTCTCAACCCATCAAAAAGGTCATGAATGGACTTAATAAGGTTATAATAAATAAATTACATGTATAAGTGGTTCTGGAAATATTAATTAATGAATTTAATTTTGTTATCCATGACACTAAGACCAAGTGAAGAACACCATCGAACTTAAGGTAAGGGTTTCTTCATCTCACTTCCATTATTGTGAGATATTCTATATTCACTACTATTACTTGTTTATGGTGTATGTATACTGCCCATAAATGTTTCATATCATGAATATATTTATTTTAATGATATTAAATGTATCATTTAATGATTATTAATTTTGGGGCATGTGATTCCATTGATTACAAAGTTGTAAGTACTTTCTACCTGAACCTCCATTTTCATTCGGGTTGCTCTTATTTTATACTCACCTCAATGATATAATTATTTATTCTTATATACTCATCATAAATTATGTGTTAATATTCTATATATTTTTACTAACCAGAATCCAACTTTCATTTATGGGGAGTTATATGTTTTAAAAGGATCTTTCAAAAATTCTTCCCGAAATACAAGTTCGATCCAAGGAACTTCTCGGATTCTTACCTATTTTTATGCTCAATCTATAATATATTTTAAGCCATATTTATCTTTTAGAAATCACACATTTTAAAGTGAAAAATCTATTTTGGTTCATTTTTGGTTTTATGAAAGAAAACATGCCTTTTCTCTTTAAAATATCTTTAAAGAATTCCTTAAACTGCACTAATATGTTTTAATTCTAAAGCTTCTTTAAAAACAGTTTTTACATGATTTCACTTCAGTGGGACATCATTTGTGCCTAAAATGTAATATAAATGTCCTTAAATTTTATTTTCTGGGATATACATGTTTAAAATCTGATTTCATGTCAAATATAAATGATGTTCCAAAAGAACTCTTCTTTCCAAAGTAAAAATGATTTTTCTCATCTCACATTAAATTTTATGAGATATATGTCTTGTTCACCACTTACTTCTTACTTTTTGTGTATGTACTTCCCTTTGTTATATCATATAAAGAGTCTCCTTATTCTCATTATTTTCTAAGGGATTATGATTTGAATGTTTCAAGGTGTTATGATACATTTTGTAATGTTTAAGGATTATTTCCCCAAGAATTTTTCAATGGTCTCATTTAAAAGTATCTTTATTTATGTCAACATCCTTTGATGAATCTTTTATTTCATAGAGATTTATTTCCTATGATATCATCTAAAAAATATGTTGTTTAAGGGTTTCTTATTAGTTTGAATGTGGATTTTCTATCTTGATATCATTCACCATATTACTATGAATGGTTAGTGTTTACGTTTAATGATTGGGGAAAGTTATTTACATTTCATATGTTAAATTCAATATGAATATATATATGTTGTTTATGTTTATCCCCATTCATAAGAGGAATGCATTAGACTTATTATGTGATAGTTGGGGCCCTCTATAGCCCCTTGATGCATCGGTGGGTCTCATGAGACAAACTAGGCCATGGCACAAGACCTTGACAAAATGGTTATTTATGGTCTTCGCATGAGGCCTTGACGGTATGGTTATAATGTCTGGTGTATGCATTTACCTCCTTATGAATATAGTATGGATAGTTCATGTGGTTATTTGACTAATATAATACTCATGATTATGTTTTATTATGACATTATTTATTCAGTTCTTATTCCTGTCATAATGTGTTCAATTTTATTTTTAAGGCGTGGGTTTTAGTTATTCATCATGCCTAATATTTAAATTTATGTTATCTTCCATTGTATTGCTTACCATTACTGAGCATTTGAGCTCACCCCTTTCTTATGTTTCATTTTTTTAGGACATGAAGAAGTTTATTATGAATGACCTACAGGGATAAACTTAGAGTTGTGGATGTTCCCAATAAAACTTATATGTTGTATTTCTTTTCAAGTTGTAATTTTGAACATATGTATGTATCTAGTTTTCCAAAACTACTAAACTACTTGGTCCTTCGAGATTTTATTACTTATAATTATGTCAATGTATTAAAATAATGCACCGGCTCTGGGATACTGGGGTTAGGGTGTTACAAATTTCATCATTGTAACTCATCTTAATAGATGGTAATGGAAAACAAACTAAATTGGTTTGTGGAGATGATAATTCACATGTATGCGGGAATGATTAATTTCTTTCCCATTTGATGGAAGTTAAGATGGATTTCGGGGATGATATTATCATAATAACATCTCAGTATATGGAGGATATTGTAGTTATTATCTCATCATGGTTGGATTATATTTGAGGAAGTGGAAGAAGAAACAAAATAGAAACACTTAAAGAAAATGAAACCTCTTTTTTAGTTGATCACCTTTGAAGAACACCTAAGCACCTATATGAAGGGTGTTCTGCCTAAACTAAGGATTCAAGAATGCGGGTACGGATTATAGAAATAGGCTTGGATAGAGCATTGATAAACTAAAAGGATTTGGAAGTGTGGGTAATAAAGAGAGATGGGTGTCTTTTTATAGGAGAGGGGAGGGGCACCCTTGGAATGTATTAAACTATTAAATTAATATAAATTATTTTTTTAATCCAAGTGGCTCCAACTTGAGATTTAGCGAAGATAAGATAACGATAGATCAAAATATTCTCGTCTAACAGTTTTTAGACATGTATTGAGTTTATTTTAAACCTTATATTTTCGGTTTACCCTTAATTATTCTCTTTTAATTTTAAAAGTGGTAACAATAATTTAATTGTCAAGAAGCTATTAATTTTACTTATATGGGTTCAATTTCCTATACATAGACACTTAATGAACTTTTAGACCCTATCATAATCACTTTGTGATTTTAAAATATTTTAGGATTTTTAAATAATTTAATAATTTATTATTTTTATAAAACATCAATTGTGTCAATTTTTTCACTATTAACTTTATTGAATTTAAATAAAATCTAAATAGATAGATAAATTCAAAAAAAACCATTTAATATTATAATAAAATGTCATATTCATCTAGAAAATTCATGGATGTCATAAAATTATGTCAAATAATATTTATTTTAATATTTATAATATCATTTATTTAAATCCTTTATTAATGAAGCAATCACTACATCATATTGTGTCATTATTAAATATATTTATTTAATCTCTAAAAATTATAAATAAAATACCATGATGTAGGAAATATTTTTAGCTTTCTAATGACTATTTATAGTTGAAAGGATCACTTATAGAACCCCACCTTAAAATTTTTTTAGTAAAAAGATACATTTTTATGTTATATTTCCCTTTAAATTAATTATTACAACATGTCATTTTCACACCCAAGTAGCTCCCAAATGCCAAAAGTTCGGCCTAATGATTGTTTTTGTCACCCGTGACTCATCCAATAAGATTAGGACATGTGTTATAGTAGTTTTATATTATTATAATATTATTTCTATCCTTATTTACCTAATTTACCCTTTAACTGTGATAAATAAAAATAAATATTGAAGTTACTATTTGTAATATCCAAAAATAAAAGGTACCTATTTACATAATTTGAACCTTATGATTCCAAATATGGAATCGTTTTTTTCAAATTCAAAACACATAAGTTTCATTAATTAATTTAAAATTAATACATGTTGTCAAAACTAGAAAGTGGGTTTTTAAGAAATAAAAAATATCAAAAGATTGACATGTGTTTATGTCCAATTTAAATGTGAAATTAACTTTAATGACCAACATTGAATTAAATTATAAAAACATAAAACAATTACACCTTAAAACCAATAAAAATTATAATCTAACTATATATATAAATTAGATGAAAATGTAGTTTTGACTTAAAATGCGGTATTTTTCACAATTCATTAAAAAAATGAAATTTATCAGAAAATTACCAAAAAATTATCCAATGTAAATTTTGATTTCCTAATTATATAGAAGAAGTTTATTTTTTCAAATAGAACATATAAAAGTGACAAAAACTATTTTTAAAAAGGATTCGCTATCAAAAGGCGGTAAAATGACCTTTTAAAAATATTAGAGTATTTTATACTTAAAATTGGATTCATTCTCAATTTAAGCCTTTAAAATTCATTGGATAAATTTATAAACATTTAACAAATATTTAAAATTGTAATATAAATAGTTGTATTCATTATTTTCAATACAACGGTTAGGCGTTAACTATCATTTAAAATAACAATATTATTATCGTATTATTTTTCGGTATAAATGAGTGTTGTGTGCAACGTAAGATTTCAGAGAAACTAATTATTACATGTCGAGTATGCTATCATGAATAGTGTCCCCTTTAAACTAAAATTAATATTAAATTCAAAAATATTAATAGATATGAAAATGTATTACTCTATAAATACCTGAGATGTTACACATTTGGTCAGCATGTACATTTGGGTTATTCCATCTAGTGAGATGTGTCACATACTTCTGGGCTATCCTTTGAGAGCGATGTATTTGAAATTGGTCTACATTTGAGATTCGACGCATGCTTCAAGACTATCCATCAAGAGGGATATGCTTGACATTGGTCGGTATGTACTTGGGTTATCCCTACCAGCTGGAATGTATCGTACATGCTTTTGGGCTACTCCACAGAGGGAATGTGTTAGGCTGGTTACTAATGTTTCCATCTAGCATTGTGCTGATGCATGTATGTTTCTCTCAGGTACTAAAGTAGGTAGAGTCAGTTCCCAAGGACCTAACAAGTATGTGGTACTTGTTTGATATACTATTGTTATATCAGTACTTTGTTTATATTCATGACATACACGTGTATATTTTATGCAGTGTTGTTAAGGGTCGTTGGTGGTGTCATGATGAGTCTTTTACTCAAACCCTACTTGAGCATTTCCATGCGCCATTAAACTTCATGACTAGAGACCAAGTGAAGGTAAAAGGCCTTGTGGTGGACAATTGAGCAGGTCGAGCAGGAGGGTACAGACATTATTGGATGGACTTCAAGAGGGATGTTAGCTGCTACTTTTTTTTACTAGCTCTACTAGTATCTATGATCCTTGTTTTCTTCGGTTATTGTATCATGTATGTCATCTTTTAGTTTCTGCATGTATTACTCTGATTATTTATTTTATTTAAATAATGATGTTATTATTTATCATTCTTATGACATGATACTGAGAGTATAGTCTTCTCATGGTTTCACTTGAGACTCTCGCTGCTAGTCGGCAGGCTCACTACTACAAAGATAGGTTTATCTAGCATTATGGCTTTAACAACGTTAGCTAAAAGCGCTGTTAAAACCCCCTTTATTAGCACTAAATAAGTGTTGTTAAACTGGGTCTTTAAAAATGCTTTTTTGTATCATTGTCAAATGGGATCTTTAACAGCACTGGGGTCTTTATCAGTGATTTTATAGAAACGCCGATAAAGGGTATATTTCAAAAAAATCATTAAAAATAATATATTTATATTTATATAAATATAATATATAATGTTTAAATATGTTTTAGATAAGGCTAAACAGGTATTTACACTTAATATATAAGATATTTAGTAAAACTGGCTTATAAAATAATTAAAAAAATATTTTTAATTAATAATTTTATTATTATTATCGAGTAATAGTCATTTAATAACAATTTGGAGATAAAAAATCAAAAAAAAACTCTAAAATAAGTTGAAAATGTAACTCAAACATAAAACAACAACAACTTTTGATTCGTGTGTTCGTTTGGACTCTACCACATATCAAATTGAAGCATGTGACAAGCTCTACGCTGTGTTGACCCAGGGGACCATGGTCGCTATTTTTTAGGCTAAAATAGGCCCATAAGTCCTCCAAAACTGAGTTTTTAGTTGGGGTACCCCTATTTTGTTAACATTCAATGGAATTTCAGTCTCGATTAAGGAGGTATTTTTTCCTTTTTTTAGTGGGGATTGAATTTATTCCCAAGGATTACATTCATATTGATATTATGGTTTTGAAATTTTATCATTTTTCATTATGTAGTTTTTTTTATAATTATATATATGCATATTTTCTTATATTTACTTATAATAAATTACTTGTATAAATACATAGATTGACATATTTATGTAGAAATGTATTTTTAAATATATAAAATAAATATTTATTATTCATTTTATTTACATTAAAAAAATCCATTTTATTTACCTTATAAAAATGCAATAATATGTATATTATACCTATACAATTAATTTTTATATATAAACATCTGCATGTTAATAATTAACAAATATATATGTATACGTATATTCTAATATATTTAAATAAATAAATATTCTAAAATGTATTTAAAACAATATCTAACCTTTTGCATTATACAAATATATTTATATTGTTTATACATACATATATCTGTGTATTAATAAATAGATATATGTTTATATTACATTATAGTATATATAAATGAATATAATATATAATATATTTAAATAAATATAGGTCTATATATCACACACACACATATTTTATAAATGTATTTAAAAATAATCAAATGAATATATAAATAAAGAATATATATGTAAATATATATATATATATATAAACAGAAATATTACAAAACAGACAAAAAAACAATATGGTGTAGTGGTAAAGACTTTTTGTCTTCAAAGGAGAGGTGCATGGTTCAAATCCAGGCACGCATGAGGTTGGGAATTCAAAAAGCACAGATAAAAGGGGTGGTGGGGTGAAAAGTGCTGATAAAGGGGCTAGAGAGCGCTATTAAGGGTATCGTGGAAGCACTAATAAAGGTGTATGGTTCATAGAGGTCTGAAAAATATAATTTTTACCCCCTTTAACAGTGCTAAAAAACATTGTTAAATGATCCTTTTAACGGCGCTTTTTTAGTGTTGTTAAAGGGAATCTTTAACAACATTTTTGTAGCGCTGATAAAATAATATGGCCTTTAATCGTGCTCCGGTAGTAAGTACTTTTTTAGTGCTGATAACGGCATATTCTAGCTCTATTAAAGACCATTTTTTAGTAGTACCTCTTGCGTACGGGGAGGAGCGCATGAGGTCATGTATAATTTGGATCGAACTCAGTGGTTCGGGTCAGGATGTTACAAAATGGTATTAGAGGATCACAATTCACTGACTTGTCCTTTCCCTTTGTCTTGATTTGGGACAGGATAGACAGGAGTTGGGATGGTTGGGACCTAGGCAGGGGAACTATGTTAGTGTCTGATCATCATTGAATAGTGGACCTCCGAGTTTCTATAAAATGGGGCAAGTGTGTTTTGTTGTTTCTGTTGATTAAATTCACCTTGGGTGATACACATGATGTTGATAAGTGATTTATGAGTTTTGGTATGCGTTCATGCATCATGCTAGGCACGTAAGTTCACATGCCATATATAATGTTGATTGCGTTAGATGAAGTCCAAATAATTAAATGTCTGTGGAAATTGTGTTATGTTCCATGGTGCTTTGTTTCTAGCATTTTTTATTTGAGCATGTCATATTCTATATTTGAGTATATATATATATATATGGTTGTTACTAATGTGCAGATGTTGGTAATATAGATATAAGCTCTGATGAGGCGATAAATGTTTTGTGTGTGTTCCTTTCAATGCGCATGAATGGAATTGGAATGCGTTAATTGTAAACACCTATGGTTGTATTAAAAATATTTTAATTAAAATGTTTTAATTAAAAATATATTAATATGAAAACTATTATGGTGAGGAGTAGTGATTCCATGATCTGAAATGCTTCTTGAGGATGAGAAGAATTATGGTGAGAAGAATTGAAACATCCATAATTTTAAATGATATTAAAAACTCACCTCTGTTAAATAAAGTACAAGTATATGTGGTGTGAAAAATTAATTTTTCAATACTTGTGTTTATTATGCCATTAAAAAAGATAAAAGCGTTATTTAACACTTTGGAATATTCTGTGGAATATTTTCCGAGTAAAGCATTGACTCGGAACGGGGTTATGAGGCCCGTAGATCCTCGACATTGATAAAATAAAAATGATAAATATATTTTATTCATAAGCGTGTGTGGTTTTTCTAAAAAAATTAATAACTTTGCAACATTTCATTGTATAAGAAATCTGAGGGCACTGTTAGATCGGTAACACGGTGTTTACCCTAGGTGGGGTATAACATTTATGTGTGTTGGGTGTGTGACAACATCACATGCAATAATACCTTTTTTATATTTAATTAATTTATTATTCCATTTTTTAAATAATAAATAATTAATATCTCTCAAATGGTGCGTCATATAAGAAATCTGACCCCACCGTTAGGTTCGGAGCACGGAGTTTATCCTAAGTGGGGTATAACTTTTATGTGTGTCGGGTGTTTGGCAACATCGCACGCAATAATACCTTTTTTATATTTAATTAATTTATTATTTAGTTTTTTAAATAATAAATAAATAATATCTATTAAACTGTGTGTTGTATTCGAAATCCTAAGACTACCGTTAGGTCCAAGACGCGAGATTTATCCTAAGTGGTGTATAACATTTTTTGGCATCAGACGTTTGGTCAGAACGCACGCAAGGGTAATAATAATTGGCATATAAATATTTTTTTTGGATTTCTAGAAATAATAATAATAATTTTATTGTTATTATTATTATTTGTGTCAAAAATAAAAATAGAAATATACGTTTTTAATTAATGATAATGTTAAAGTGATAATAATGATTGATCAAAATAATTAATGTAATATTATTAATTGGACCAATTAAATGAAAAAGTTTTAATATTATTTTATTAACTGTTATAGGAATTTAATGGTTGTTTTTAGAATGTTAATGGTGACATTAATGTGAGACAATAAATAAATAATAATAATAATAAATTTTTGTTATTATTATTAATAATTTGAGAAAATAATATATGTGTTAAATAAATATGTATACATGTAGGTGTGCGTAATATATATATATATAATGATGGATTTCATTTAATTGATGATAAAATGTGCTAAAATGGGTTTAAAAACAAAGGGGGCCATGGAGCTGCTACTCATGTAAGAAATGATGTTTTCATTTGTAACGCATCAAATATTAAAAAAAGGAATTCAAAACAATAATTAATTAATTAATTATTATTAATGAAATAAAATAGTTTAAAAAAATTATAAAAGGGGGGTATGGGTGGGGGAAGGTGCGTTGTGGAAAAAGAGGGAAATTCCTCCCATTTCACGTCACTCACCTCTCTCACGCCATCTCTTATTTCCTTCTCTCATATTATACTTTTTATTTTGTTTTTATTATTATCTCAATATTCTCTTAAATAACTTCTCCAATATTAATCGGATTGATGCACTAGTAGTGTCGTTGAGTTCGTCTCGAGAAGAAGAATGTAAAACATATTTTTGATTATGAAATCAATAAGGTTTCAGTGGTGCAATTAAACTCAAATGTCAACCATCGTCGTCGGTCATCAGTGAACATGAGGTAGGAGGTCCTTAACTTTTGTGCATGTATTATACAGGTTATTGACATGTTTTTTCTATGTGAATGTGTATTCATAGGAATATTTTGACATCATCGTATGTTATATATTGGTTATTGACATGATTGTTGGTGTGCATGTGAGATCTATGTATGTTTCTTGATCACATGACTTGTGTGTCTGTGTATAACCATTACCTATGCTTGTGTTGCTTTCATATGTATTTTTCAGATGATTATACTGCTTCACTTGATGTGATGTTGATCTATCATTTTTATTATATATCATATATGTTGTATGCTTGTCTACTACAATTGAGCATGCAGGTTTGACCCTTTTGGTTGGCATGTGATATTTGAGATGTGACACATGTATTGCTCGACATTGGATACATGTGAGATATGACACATGATTAATGACATGTGAGATTTGACTCATTCTCGAGATTCTCCTCCGAGTGGAATATGTCAAGCATTTGGTCAGCATATACATTTGGGCTATTCTAGCCATTGGGACGTGTCACATACTTTTGGTCTATCCATCAAGAGATACGTGTTTGACATTGGTTGGCATGTGAGATTTGACGCATACTTTTGGACTATCCATCGATAGGGATATGCTTGACATCGGTTGGTATGTAGTTGGGTTATCCCTATAGGTGGGAATGTCCCGTACATGCTTTTGGGCTATTCCACAGAGGGGATGTGATAGGCAGGTTACTGATGTTTCCATCCAGCATCGTGTCAATGTAAATATGTTTCTCCTAGGTGTTGAACCAGGTATAGCCAACCCCCGAGGACCTGGCATGTATATGGTACTTGTTTGATATATTATTTTTATATCATTACTTTTTTTATACTAAGGGCATACACTTGTATATTTTATGCACTGTTATTAAGGGTCGTTGGTGGTATCCGGAATCTTGTACCCAAATCTTACTCAGGAATTTCAATGTGTTTGTAGACTTCATAACCAAAGACTCGATGAAGACCAAAGGCCTTGTGGTGGACAGTTGAGCAGGTGGAGTAGGACGGTGCAGACGTTACTGGGTGGACTTCGAGCGGTTTGTCAGCAGCTACTTTTTGTTTACTACCTCTTCCTGTACCCAAAATCCTTGTTTTCTTTCGGTTATTATATCATTTATGCCATGAGAGAGATGATCTCAACCATGAGTGAGGATTTATGGAATATGGAAAAAGTCCTGAATCACTTTTTGATTCAGAAACGTATTAAACTGACATATAAACGTCTTCCAAAACCCCTGTAAATGTTTGATGAGTGGCCTATTGCGTGGCCCTCAGCAAATAGAATTTTTATATTAACCTAGAATGTAGTCCAATGGGACTGACCAAGTTCACTCTCAAGGAGGCATGGATCGGTTCTTCACTATCATATCACTTATGAATTTTTGTTTAGTTTTCTTAAATTTAAAAGTATCCAGAAATGGGAGTTGATTTGTTTGGTTTTTACTGTGGATGCAAAACAAAAGAGAACAGTAAAAATCCTAGATAGTTATTAGTAGATAAAGGGAATGAATCCATGATTTAGACACTAATAAATTTCATTTTCTATTTATGTTGTCGTGATCCAATTGATAATGCATTCGGTGTCATTAATGCATCACCATCCAATACTAAAATTTCAAGATCCTACGCACTTTTGATAATCTCTTTGGCACACAAAATTTTAATTCCTCCAAGGTTTCATATGTTTAACATGCCACAACTACATAAATGTCACCAAAATCCACTCAACTCCATCATTTTTTGTTCATGCTCAAATTCCCTCCATTCCAACGTAGATGAAGAGAACCAAAACAGGAGAGGAAGAATCAGCAGATGCTAGAATGAAATGGGAAGAATGCTAGGGAAGGTTGACGATCACCACACCAATCCCAAAACACCCCCATTGTATCATCACAATTGAATTAAAAATTAATAAATTGTAATGGGGATTGAGTAAATAGTGGATCTCCCCCGGGAATTCACCCTAGATTGTAGAGGTTGGAGAGATCACATTACAGCACATAAGTTGAAGAAATCACAAAAACAAAAGCATAAGTGGGAAAGAAAAGAATTTCACAAAATATAACAGAATTAGATTGCAGAAGTAGAAGAAAATGTTAGAACATTTGTCCAGTGAAGGGAGCATATCTCTCTCGCTCATCCTTACATATTTTTATACAATTTTCCCAGCCCCGCTCAATGAATTAGAAATAGAAATATCATCCCCACAATCCATCTCTGTAATCATTCTTGAAGAATAGAAGTCGAAGTGTTCGCAACATCGCATGAAGAATTCCTTTTGATTATGATACCGCAAGCCTCACATGAGTAGTTTGAGTGATGCACGTATTAGATCTGGCTTGGGCTCATTTGAAATAAGAAGGGCCTTTTGAATAATGGGATTGATCATCAGGTGTGCTAATTGGAATTGGGCTTGATTGGATAGACCTCATGTGTTTCCCATACTGAGTCTGGGATTTGGGTAATGTGATGCTCGAAGGAAGTGGAGATCGAGGATGACTGGTTGAGTGCCTTTTTTACTTCAATAGAGAAGTCCTGAGCTGCTGGAGTAAAGTTCTGTATTATTACATCAGTCATGGAAACTGGATGTGAAATGGTGGGTGCAGGTAGCTTGGGAGAGTTTGGCAGAGCTATGATCAGTAATGCACTGCAGGGAACGGATCTCCGCTTGTGATCAGGGGTAAACAAGGGATGGATTCCAAGTTGCATTTCCTCAATGAGGTGGATCAGGTGCTCTGTGCACTGGATTAGATGTCTTCTCCGCTGGAAACGGGGGCTTGGTCAGGAGTCTTCATAGTGGGATCTGTCCGGTTGTCTAGTGCTATTATAGAGGTCTTATTGAGGCATTTCTTCAAATAGGTTGTGTGCGGCCCTCTATAAACTTGCAGTAGAAAAAATGGGGGACTTCGAGGCCTCGCCGTCCTCAACCTGCACAAGGAACAAAAGAATAGCAGCCAGCCAGCTCGGCAGTTCATCATTTCATATTTAATTCAGCCTCACTTGATCCCAAAAACCACGGGGCTTGAGAACTTGATTGAGTTCATCCTTGATTTGAGCTCCCTGGTTCATCTTCTTCCCCTGATCTTGGTCGGCCATGATTATCAGGATTTGGTCATGAATGTATCTTGGCCTGGATTTGTCATTGAAGTATCATCCGTGGTTGACGAGAAATCATACGGTCGGTTGATGGATTTTCTTTTGGTCGATCTCTGTAAGAGGAGGTGTAGTCGATGGAGGTTGGACGGGTGCTGCTACGTGGAAGGGTGGGTGTGGTCTCACAGAATAAAGTGGCACGAAAGATGGCAGCGCAGATGCTTGGCCATTGCATGGAAGATGGTCAATAAATCTCACAGAAGAGGATGCTTGGACATTCCTCAAATTAATGTCATATTCATTTAATTCAAAAATGTATAAAACCATAAAAATTCAAGGTTAAATCCATTTCAAAAAATTAATTTCAGTTTCTCAGAAGTAACAAAAATCACAGAACTAACCCAGTTTTGTTTAATTTGTGGAGAAAACTATCAATGACATACCTACAAAAAAATGAAACTTTATACTCTGATCAATTTATCATACTTGAACTATTGCATTTCTGGGTAATACATTAAATTCACTTATTAAAAATATTGTTAGAAAATCTATCTTTCCTATGTTCAAATACACATACCAGAATTAATGGAAAGCACAAATTCATCCATTATTTAAAAATTTCATGCTTCCTCTGTGATTTTTACTCATTACCATACTTCCATTCAAGTTCTGATTCCAGTTCCAGGAATGAAACAAATAATAGTGGAATTGAATTTTTAACAAGTACTTCCAGTTATCACTTCCTCCTAGGTTCCTTATACCCACGTTCAAATTTCAACTTCCTTGATACAACTCAAATGAATTTGTTACAAGTCAGTTGCCTCCTTTTTACTATTAGATACTTATTAATTTTTTTTCATCCATGATTGTGAAAAACAATTATTGAATATAAAAAATGGAATTTAATCACACACTCAATGCTTAATGTCTCAAAAATTCATTGTGCGGTCTCAATTGTCCATTTTACTCCAATTTCAAAGGACTTAAATAAATTTTTTTGAGCTGATCCTTGACGTGTTCTTTTTCCAAAGGTCAATTTATCTCAAATTAAGTTCAAAATTCCCTGGACCACATGTTATAATTCTAATTACACAAAGATCAATTCACTCACACTCCTTTTTCTAGTTCTAAAATCAAATTTTCATTATAACAATGGGAAAACACACTCAACAATCATTTAAGCTTTTAAGGTTCAATAAAATCAAATTCCTCACAATCAACATAGAGTTAAAAAATGCATAGTGTTTTTCAATTCAGCTCAAATAAAGTTTTAAAACTCAAAAACTAAACAAAAACATTGTACATGTTCAAGAGAAAAAATAAATTTTTTATGTTTTATGTTTTATGTTTTATTATTATTATTTTTATTTATTTTCAAAAATAGATTCACTAAAACAAACTAAAAACAACAAACAAGAAAAGAGAAAAGAGCGCATACAAAATAGCCATGAGTTACCCCCTCCCCCACACTTAATCTCCACTACATCCTCAATATCATTCAGTAAATATTAGGAAATTTCCAAGAATATTTTGAGTAGGACCGCATGGATAAATAAGTGACATGGAATGAGTTCACCTAGCTATGGTTATCCCTTTTGAACAACTTCGGTAGGTATCCCACTGTTATTTGATTTCAGATGATCTTCAAGGTGTTGAAGTTGCTATCCAGAATCCTTCATATATGAAAAAAAGAATAAATTAAAAGTTATTCAGAATTAAAAGGCAAAACTAAAAATAATGGAAAAGTAGAGAAAATGGAGGAGAATTATTGGCTACCCCCCCCCCCCAAGAGGTGCTACAATTTAAACGATCCCTAGTCGGACAACACTAGGATTATCCCCAGTCTATTATAGGATGAAGCTTCTATGGTGAGATCCACCACATGTTACTCTTCCCACATCTCTTTATCTTTACTTTGTCTTGGAGGTCCTCTTGAACTGAGTTATTCAGGTCCAACCCCTTAGCAGTATTGCACAACTCACTAAGTGGAGTTGGAAGGATGACATATGGGGCCTCTTGTTATTCTTTCTAGATCAGAATGTCCAGTTCTCCTTATACCTCTTCTTCAAATCAGGCTACCTCTACTTTTATGGTAGCCTCATCCAACTCCTCTTTGACTTCTTCACACATGGTGCCTTCTTCTTCTGCAACCAGGGCATGCAGTAACACAGCTGAGTCTGCAAGATTAATACACAGAATCTTATGAGAGAGTTCAGTTTGCACAAGATTAAGATAAAAAAGGAGTCTAGATTAGAGTTATCTCTCTCCAAAGTATCAATGGGAAGCTCACTTACCAAATGAAATGCTGTTGGAAATTCACTAGTGGGGGTAGACAGTGCATCATCAAGTTCGGTATCAACCTCTTGGATTTTCTCTTAAATTTTGGAGGGATGGGATCTTTGTGTTTCTCACCCAAATGTTGATATAAATTTGAGAAGTACTTAGGGATCTCGATAAGCTCCTAGGCCATGGATTTTAGTATTGATGGTTCAATTTCCTCTTTGAGGTCCTCAAAGAGCTCCTTAAATGCTTCTCTACCTTTTCATTTATAGATCTCTACATCTGTCTAACCCATGCGGCAACAATTTCATCATAGGATGAAGATGAGTCAAAAGCATAATTCATTGTTTTTTTAGATTTCAAATTTTAAATTGAAAACAATATATTTTTTATATTGTGAAAGAGAAACATGAGTTATCGACCTACTCCCGCGAAATGATGCCAAGTTGATGAGAACCCTATCATAGGGCCCTTATCAAGCATAATTTTATATTAACCTAAGATGCAGTCTAGTGGGACTGACCAGGGTCATTCTCAAGGATTCATGGGTCAGTTCTCCACTATATCGATCACTTATATATTTTTATTTTATTTTCATAATTTTTAAAGCAGTTGGAAATGGTAGTTGATTTGTTTGTTTTTTACTATGTGTTAATAGAGCATAAGAAAAGAAACAAAAATCCTAGATACTTGTTAGCAGGGAAATGGAATGAATCCAAGATTCAACCACAAATAACCTTTATTATCCATTAATGTTGTCGTTATCCAATTGATAATGAAATAAATATCATTCATACATCACCATCCTTTACTAAAATTGTAAGATCCTATTCACATTCATAAATCTTCTATGCACACAGAATTTTACTTCCTCCATGGTCTTATATAATGAACATGACACAACCACATACATGTCACCAAAGTCCACCCAAATCCATCATTTGTTGTTCATGTCAAGATTCCCTCCATTCCATCATAGATAAAAAGAACCGAAACAAGGGAGGGAGAATCAGCAGAGGTTGTAAAGAAATAGGAAAATGTGTGGGAAGGTGGATGATTGTCGCACCAATCCCAAAACAAACTCACTGCATCATCACAATTGAATTAAAAATTCAGAAATTGGAATAGGGATTCATAAAATGGTATACCTCCCTCGGGAATTCACCCTTGGGTTAGTACTCAAATTTCATGGAGTTTGGAGAGATCGCGTCACAACACATAGGCTGAATAAATCATAAAAAAACATAAGATAGAAGAGAATTTCACCAAACATAACAAAATTAGATTGCAGAAGCAGAAGAAAATATTAGATCATTTGTCCCATTAAGGAGGAATATCTCCCAAACCCATCCCCATTACTTTTTAAATAATTGTCCTAGACCCCCTCAAAGAATTAGAAATAGAAACATCATCCCCAAGCTCCAATTCTTTACACGTTCTTGAAAATTTGAAGAAAGAGTGTTCGCTGCATCTCATGAGTAATTCCCTTAGAGTATACTGTTTTAAGCCTCGTGTGAAGAGTTTGAGTGATGCACATGTTGGCTTGGGCCTGGGCTCATTTGAACTAGGAAAGGCCTTCTTGAATAATGGTCTTGATCATCAGGTTTGCTAACTGGAATTGGGATTGAGTGGACCGAACCCATGTGTTTCCAATACCGAGGCCTAGGATTTGGTAAATGTGATGCTCAGAGGAAGTGGAGATCGAGGATGACTGGTTGAGTTTCTTTTTTACTTAAATGGAGCAGTCCTGAGATACTAGAGTAAGGTGATGAAATATTTCTTTGGTCATGGAAACTAGATGTGAACTAGTGGATGTAGGTAGCTTGGGACATCTTGGAAGAACAATGATTAGTCATGTACTATTGGGGACAGAGCTTCAGTCATGATCATGGGTTGACAGGGGTTGGATTCTAGATCATATTTCCTCAAGAAAGTGGATCCGGTTCTCTATGAACTGGATTGGTGGTCTGCTCAGCTGGAAATGGGGGCTTGGTCAGGTGCCTTCATGGTGGGATCTGGCAAGCTATCTAGTGCTGGTGTAGAGGTCTTCTTGAGGCATTTATTTAAAAAAGTTGTGTGTGACCCTATATGAAAATACATTAGCAATAATGGGGGACTTTTATGCCTTTAGGTCTTTAACCTACATGGGGAAAAAAACCATAACATCCATTGCACTCAGTAGATCATCATTACATCTTTAATTCAACCTCACATGATCCCAGAAACCTTGATGATTGAGAATTTTATTGAGTTCATCCTTGGTCATTATATGTATTTCTGGTTCGATTGTTGTTCATAGCTTGAGATGGTTCTTGGGTGGTGTGTTGGGTGGAGTCATTGATGTGTAGCGGCCGACTAGTGTGGCGCGTGATTCCTGCAATGAAGTCTCATAGAGGGCCTTTCTCAAACACATCTTATGCATTGATTCATAATTTTTCAGCAGGACCATTAGAGAACACAGGCCCACCATCTCCTTCTCCAATTGAACCTGCATCAATGGAAGTAAGAACCAGTGAATAACATTTCTCCAAATATTAGCTCAGTACTCCTCAATAACCTAACATAACACTGATCAGGATCAGACTTCAAATAGTGCTTGACTTAAGTGTAACTTGATATTAATTCTTCAATTATTGGTTCTGAGATCCAATTCTAATTCTTGGGTTTCGGTCATCATCGTTGATCAGTTATATTTGTGGATGTTTTGATATATTCTTAAATCCATTGAACCACTGGTTTGAGCTCCCTGGTTTTCCCCCTTCCCTGATTTTGGTTGTCCATGCTCATCATGCTTCGGCCATGAATGTGTCCCATCCCGGACTGGTCTTTCGAGCATCATCCGTGATTGACTAAAAGTTTCATGGTCAGTTGATATTTTCCCTTGTGGTGATATCGATGGAGGTTGGAGGGGTGATGTAGAACGAAAGGGCGGGTGTGTGGTCTCATAGATGAAGGTGACACGGATGATGGAAACGTGAACACTTGGCCATTACATAGAAGATGGTCATTGAATCTCAAGGAAGAGGGAGCGACATAAATGAATGGTGATCTGCATGGTGGACTTTCCCACAGAAGGGTGTCCTGACATGGATTAAAGATAAGCATGGTCGATGCTTCACAGAAGTAAGAGCATGGAAGAAGATTTTATTCTTGTGGTAGATCAAGATCACAAAAGGATGGCACGAGTCTTTTCCAAATTGTGGGTCCAGTCTGCACATCATAAAAAAAATATTTTTTTGACAAAATAAAAAATATTATTTTTAAATGCATGCTTTATCCCAATTTAACATCAAAAATATAAAAATGTTAAAATTAGTCTGTAGAACACTAAATTCATTCCTCAAATTAGTGTTGGATTTCATTTAATTCAAAAATATATAAAACCACAAAAAATCATGGTTAAATCCATTTTAACAAATTAATTCTAATTTCTCAAAAGTAACAAAAATCACTAAATTAACCCAATTTTGTTTAATTTGTGGGGTAATTATCAATAAAATTCCGATAAAAATTTTGAAACTTTGGGCTCTCATAAAGGTTCAATAATTTTCCAAATATGGTGAAGTAACCCTAAAGAAGCGCATGAGAAGGTTTTAGAAGTTATAGAAACAAACCACAGTGTGAATACAAGGGTTGTTCCGCGAGTGAAGACCATAAGAGATTTATAAAGGAAAAACATTCCCTGTATATATAATATCTTCCAGGCTGCTGCAAAATATATTTAGATGACACCGAAATTTGGTAATGGAAAAAATCATCCAAGGATATGTAAGATCCTATGGGAATGTTTAATAAATTTTAAAAGATACATAATATATTTTACTTTACAAAAAATTCATATGTAATATATTTTTAACTTTCAATTATATGTAATGTTTTATACTTGGGAAAATTTTCTCAATCATCATATGTAATGTAACATCCTGACCCAACCCATCAGCTTAGGAAGGACTGAAATTCAACTAAGCTTAGGTGACATCCCCAAAGCACCAAAGGTTGATAATAAATGTTATGGGCTTTACCAAATTATGTGGGGACAAATTTCCCATAAATTACCAACCTACAAGAAGACCAATATGATGCATGGTACCAAAAAAAATAACCCCAAATGTATAACCAAATAATAATCAAAGTAACAATAAAAGAAGAAAACAAAATAGAACTCTAATATCTCAAGATAATAATACTCAAGGAAAATATTACTCAAGATAAACAGACACAAGGAACCAAAGTGGCACCACTCTAAATACCAACACTTGAAAGCCACCATAAGCTCCAACTCCAGACCTTCAAGGCCATGGAATCACAAAACTCTGTAGGTAAAATAAAAAAACCTTCCCCTTACTTGTATCAAGATAAATAGTGTCTACAAATGCACCTAGGTCCATATGTAGGGGGTGAGTATACAACCAAGTAGGAAAACCCCAAGACTTTTCCCAAATTCTACTAAAACAAGAAACATGTTAGCTTACATTTTATTTAAAATAAAAGACATGAAAAAGAATGGAAATCAGTGCACAACATATATATCCAAGGTAGTGAAATAACTCACACCAAAAACATACCCAAGGAATGAACCCACACACATACGCAAAACACCGACCAATGCAACCACTTCCTGAAGACCACTCCTAAATAGTCTATCTCATGAGTAGTTTTTGTCCATCCAATCCCAAGTCTACACTCGATAGCATAACCCAATTTTCCATAAGATTGATATTGTGACCATGTCTAACCCACAAGGCCCTTTCCATAAGTTTTCGAACACACACACTATGTTCATTCCAAGTTCTCATATACAAACCCTTATTTAAAATAAACATCCATTTAATCATTTAACCCAACACCATGTGGGAAACAACCAAAATTTTAGTTTTGAAGTCCAACCAAGAAAATAGATTTCCCAAGGAGTTTTCACAAAGGTTTTACAACAAAAATAGAAGAAATTTATCTAGAAAAAAATGAGCATTTCTATTCTAGGAGAAAGTGGAAAAAGAAGAGAAGCAACCCGCATGAGATGCAGTTAGCACATGAAGAATTATCTCATGATCATGAAGATATGGGATTTCTAAACCATTCCTTCAATTTTCTAGATCCAACACTCTCTCATCCATTAGAATTGATCACCAAAAGAAAGAAGACCAATGAAATCTCCTAGGGGGTGCTAGAATTTGAGAGCCTTTGTTAGAGGAAAATGTGGTTTTTGGGGAGTATTTCAAGTCTTTAAATTAATTTTTGTATTTAATTATACTCATTTCATGGTTAGTGTGCATGGTTTGGGAAACCATTAACTAACCATGAAAAGCACCACTATCTTGAAAATTTTGAAGTCGCACAGTTTGACCAAACCCTGCACCTACGCAGAAGACCCCTCCAACTCTTGCATGGTTACCAAGGGAATCCACACAGTTTCCCCTAACAATGATCAAATTGTGCACCCTAAAAAACCCCTCCAAACCACTTTAAAAGCACCTAGAACCTTCCTGAGACCTAACCGAACAATTCTATAGCTTAAAATATAGAATAAAATAGGGAAATACCTCATAACGAGGGTGTTATACTCTCCCCTCCAGGGCTATTTCTATCCTAAGGAAGATGGAGGATGACATTTTTGTTAAAGTGTTTTGGCCACTGCTGCATCATAAAGCCCATTCATTCTCATGTACCTCTTGAATCAGGTGGCTCAGGTGCTCTGCGCACTGTATTGGATGTCTGGTCGGCTGGAAATGGGGGCTCGGTCTGGTGTCTTCATAATGGGATCTGTTCGGCTATCCAGTGCTCATGTGGGGGTCTTCTTGAGGAATTTCTTCAAATAGGTTGTGTTGTGTGCGGCCTTCTGTAAACTTGAAGCAGAAACAATGGGGGACTTCGAGGCCTCGCTGACCTCGACCTTCACAAGGAACAAATGAATAGCAGCCATCCAGCTCGGCAGTTCATCATTTCATCTTTAATTCAGCCTCACTTGATCCCAAAAACCACAGGGCTTGAGAATTTGATTGATTTTATCCTTGGTTTGAGCTCCCTAGTTTGTCTTCTTCCCCTGATCTCGATCAGCCATGCTTATCAGGCTTTTGTCATGAATTTATCTTGGCCCTGTTGGAAATACAAACCAAAAATAAATAAGAGTCCATTTTTTTCCCATGCACCCACATCTTCCCATGTGGCTCCCCCTTTCCCATAAAGCACTTCCCCATGTGACTTTTTCTCTACCTATGGGTCCGCTCCAATTCCAATGCAATCATTTATTACCTTGTTTTTTGTTCCTCCTTTAAATGATGTGTGTTTTCCATTTTGATGTAATTTTAATAGCCTATAAATATGGTTCAAATGTAATCCGTTGAAGTTAGTGAGTGTGCAATAAGAAAATCTTGAAATCCCTATTGTGTTTTATTGTCCTATTTTTATTCCTCTATTTTTTCTCTCGGCTTTTATAGCCAACATATTGGTATCAAAGCGTAGTACCAAAGCATCCTACAATCTCTGAAGATGGTCACCGTGATCCAGCCACAAGTTTCGACGTTTTCTAAAGACAACTATGAGAGGTGTTTCATTCAAATGAAGGCATTGTTCGGGTCGCAAGAATTACAGGAGATCATCAACTTCGGGTATATCGTGCCCACTATGGAGGAAGAAGCCGCCTTCACGAATGAAGAAAAGACGACCGTCAAAAATCAAAGGAAGAAAGACAACAAGGCATTGTTCCTCCTCTATCAAGGGTTGGATGAATGGACGTTTGAAAAGATTGTTGAAGCAACATTGAGTAAGCAAGTTTGGGATACGCTTGCCACAATCTTCAAAGGTGTTGATCGGGTGATGCAGGTTCGTCTTCAAACTCTAAGAGTGGAGTTCGAAGCGGCACACATGAAGGAATGTGAGAGTATCTCGGATTACTTCTCACGCCTAATTCTCAATGTTAACAATTTGAAAAGGAATGGTGAAAAAATGGAGGATATTTGTGTTATTGAGAAAGCACTTTGATCACTCACAACCAAGTTCGAGCATGTGATTGTGGCAATCGAAGAGTCGAAAGATTTGAAAAAATTGTCAATTGAAGAAATGATGGGGTCGTTGCAAGTACATGAGCAGTGAATGCAGATGAATACAGGTTCATTAATAGATCTTGCCCTAGAGTCCAAGTTGACTCTGCAAGAACCCAAGAATGGCCAAGCACAATGAGGCGGTTATCGTGCAAGAGGAAGAGGGAGTGGACATCCTCCAAGCCGTAAACAAAATCAACAGAACTTTACCAACTTTCATGGAAGAGGACACAATGGAGGTCGATTCACGCGTGGTCATGGAAATGCAAGGAACGTCCAATGCTACAACTGTAAGAAATTCAGCCATTTTGCATCTGATTGTTGGAGCAAGGTGGATCATGATGAACGATCCAACTACACTAAAGCATCTCATCATGAAGAAGAAGGTACCACACTCTTCCTAGCACAAGAAAAAGCAGGTGAATGCCCAATGTATGGTATCTGGACACAGGAGAAAGTAACCACATGAGTGATAATAAAGAGCTGTTTGAGGAACTCACCGAAGATGTTCATGGTGACGTGAGTTTTGGCGACTCATCAAAGGTGCCCATTCTTGGCAAAGGTAAAAAAATTCTTTATGAAGAATGATGAGTCGAATTATATTTCCAATGTGTATTACGTACCATGTAGAAAAATAATATCATCAGTCTTGGCCAACTCCTTGAGAAGGGGTATGTCATACACTTGGAAAATGATTCTTTGTCTATAAGATATTCTCACAGGAGGCTCGTTGCTCAAGTCCAAATGGCGAAGAATCGCATGTTTCCATTGCACATCAAAACAAAGGCCGAGGAGTGTCTATTTGGGCTCATGAAGAATGATTCCTGGAGATGTCATATGCTCTTTGGGAATCTCCATTTTAGAGGGCTTAAACTTCTATCTTCATCGAGCATGGTGCGTGGTGCATGGCTTGCCGATGAATGAATCTATAAATCATGTGTGTGAGGCGTGTACACTCGGCAAGCTACAAAGGAACTCCTTCCCAAGTGGAGTGTCCAGAAGAGCAACAGAACCACTTCAGTTGGTTCACACTAATATATGCGGGCCACTTAAAAGACCATCACTTGAAGGTAATAGGTATTTTATTACCTTTATTGATGATTTCAGCAGAAAGTTGTGGGTGTATTGCATCAAAGAAAAATCATCCGCTTTCACTTTTTTTAAAACATTCAAAGCTCCTGTTGAAACTGAAAGTGGCCACAAAATCAAAGTACTCAGATCTGATAGAGGTGGAGAATACTCCTCAAATGCATTCCAAGATTTCTACAGGGAATATGGCATAAAACAAAAATACACTATAGCTTATACGCCACAATAGAATGGAATTGCAGAAAGGAAGAACCGCAATATCCTCGACATGATGAGGACCATGCTGAAGGAGAAAGGGCTGCCAAAGGGTTTTTGGGCAGAAGCAGTGACATGTACTGCCTACTTGCTCAATAGGTGTCCAACAAAGAGCGTCAGGAACTTTACACCACAAGAGGCATGGAGCGGCTACAAACCGAGGGTGGTGCACCTAAGAATCTTCGGGTGTGTCGCCTATACTCAAGTCCCAGAAGTGAGAAGAAGGAAACTTGATGATCGTGGTGAAAAGTCCATCTTCATCAGCTATTGTGAATCCTCTAAAGCTTACAAACTTTAAAATCCACTAACCAATAAATTATTGGTGAGTGGAGATGTGGTCTTTAGTGAGGAAGAAGCGTGGAAGTGGAATGATGAAGAATCCAACAAGGATGTTCCAGTCGAGACAGATGTTCCTGAAGAAAGGCATGATTATCAAGAGAAAACACCTGCAACCCCTTCCTCGGGCACATCATCAGTTGGATGAAGTCCAGCAGTACATTTCATCACTCCTGAAAGGACTCCACCAAATCAAAATGTGGCTAGATCATCCTCTCCTATGGCTCCTATGAAGACGAAAAATTTGAGTGACATTTATGAGAAGACCGTAGAGGTAAATCTTTTTTGCTTGTATGCAGATCATGAGCCTCTGACCTTTCAGGAAGCCATGAGGGAAGAAAGATGGAGAATGACTATGGAAGAATAAATTCGTTCCATAGAGAGAAATGACACATGGGAGTTGATTACAGTCCCAAAAATCCAGAAGATCACTAGCATAAAATGGGTGTACAAGATCAAGCGAAATGCTGATGGTGAGATCGATCGACACAAAGCAAGGCTCGTAGCAAAGGGGTACAAACAGATGTTCGGGGTGGACTACAAAGAAGTCTTTGTCCTGTTTCTCACCTTGACACTGTAAGAATGATTATATCCATTATTGTCCATCACAGTTGGATGATCTACCAACCGGATGTGAAGTCTGCATTCCTGAATGGAATCTTAGAAGAAGAGGTATATATTGACCAGCCTGAAGGATTTGTTATGAAATGGGAGGAAGATAAAGTGTATCGTTTGAAGAAATATCGTTATGGGTTGAAGTAGGCTCTGCGCGTTTGGAATACACGCATCGATAGTTATCTCCGAGAGAATGGCTTTGCCCAATGTCCATATGAGCACACGGTTTACATCTAGCAGAATGATGGTGGCGATATACTTATTGCATGCTTGTATGTTGATGATTTTCTATTTACAGGGAACAGTCGACAGATGTTTGATGAATTCAAGGGGGCCATGTTCAAGGAGTTTTAGATGACCGATGTAGGTCTCATGTCCTTCTTTCTGGGCATTGAAGTGAAGCAAAAATATGATGACATCTATATATATTAGAAAAGGTATGATAAGGAGTTGCTTGAAAATTTCAAGATGGCCGATTGTAATGTTGTAAACACACCGGTTGCAATGAGCTTGAAACTGAAAAAAGATGGAGAAGGAAGATATGTTGATTCGACTTTGTTCAAGAGTCTGATTGGAAGCCTGAGGTGTAGGTTTTGGGCGCAGTGGAAGCGGGTTGGTGGGATTTTTACCCAACTTTAATTTTAATGTTAACAACGTTCAATCCGAGATCCGTCACGATTTAAAACACCGGATCATCGGAATAGAACGAAGAACAGAAAAGAAAAGAAGTGTCATGGAACCATTGAGATAGGATCATCATATATTGGTTATAATTAATTTAATTAATTCATAAGAATTACCTCGATCGAATGCTTTCTTCGTTAGAGTCTCCGGTCACGATCCTGTGATCCGTCATTGTGTCATAGAATCCAAGTACTGGATTCCTCTAGCGGTGATCCACACGTGCTCCATGTATCTATGGACGTCGCCGAAGGGATCTCTGGGTGCTAGCGTGGAAGAACCTTCACTTGCAATGTCCGCCTTCTACCTCCTTGATCTGGTGGAGGATCTCACTCTCGTAACTTGAAAGCGTTCTCGGTGGAAAGGGAATTCTCTCTTGGCTTGAGAGTATTTCCAAATCCGTTGTGCACAACAATGGCTCTGATTCTATGAGAATAATGTAATTGGGATTATAATACTTAGAATAATAAAATGAATTAATTGACCGAAATCATTTAATCATTTCATTTAATTCTTTGTAGTACCCCATGTCTTAATAATGACAGTTGAACATCATTATTACTTGAAATATGCCCAACGTATTACATATAATATCATTTAATTAAATAAACAATATTTTCTCACGAATCCCGAAAAAACAAACTACATGGCATGCATATAAATATACACAGCGTGTACTTTTATTTTTCCATTTTATTTATTTCCTCCACTATATTTATTAGACCTTGAATAATGACTATTTATTTCTTAAATAAATTTAACTGCATTACTCGCTAATAAATATATATTATTTTTCCCACAATATATTCTCTCGAATAACTAGTGTTGAAACAAATGAGATCAGGTATCCTTAAATAATTATTAAACCACAGTCAGGAATAATATTTATTTAACTTGTTAAATTAATATTTAATTGCGATACATGGACACACAAAGTGTGTGACCCTCTAGGCCTCTTTCTCAGTGGCATTAGGCGGAGCCTGCCTAAAGTCCAAGGTTAGCGTCTAGTAACACGTCAAGGCACCCATAGAGAAATAATTTAACGCCGCAATGATGTGTCACCTCCTACAAACGCTTAGCATGTAATATAATCCCTTTTGTCTCAATATCTCCAATCAAGCAGGTTGCATGCTAGTTCCATCAACCCATGTGCTCGACTATACTTTCTTTGACTTCCCGAAATTGAACTCTCCCATAACTTACCATGGACATGGATTTATTTAGGTTATATCAATTTCATCAAAGGGCCTGAGATATCTACTTTCGTTATGGAACAAAAGGGACAAATCCTTTCTCGCATTATCTACTAATGCAGTATTACTCGTGACACACCCAACATATCCTACCTCGCTGCGAACAGTGTCTCATCATAGTTTTCGTCAATACATCTAAGTGCGCGAGTTATAATACCCATTAATAATAATCTCAATGTTTAAGGACCAATACACACGTCTACATATAGGAACATCCAATGACACTATGAAATGTGGATTTCCTACTGGCGGGTCTCATTCTCATAAAATCCTCCTGGATATTACCAAGAGAACACACCATGAAAAGGTGCCTCAATGTTTTATGAGTCTTCACCCCTAATGACCTGTAATATATGTGTCTCTCAAATAATATCATCCGGCCATAGAACATATATTCAAAAACAGTGTTATGGAACTTCTGGGTTCTCATCATAGCAGTGATCCGCTATGACCCATTAATGCAACAACTTTCCTTATGACATTATCACATGTATTGTCACGCAGAAGAACAATCAAGATGTGATAAAGCTTTTATTAATGAATAATGTACAAAGTAGTTGATTCTAGACCACCAACTCCAACAGACTCCTACTTGGACTAGATCCAACTGCTAACAACCTTTAACCCGCTAGCTCTAACATGATATTCATACTTCTGCTGAGATAAGCCCTTAGTCATGGGGTCTGTCACGTTCTCTTTCGTGGACACTCTTCTCACTACAACTTCACCCATTTGATAGAAATCCCTCAAGAGGTGATACTTCCGGAGTCTGTGCTTTGTCCGTTGATGTGACCTTGGTTCTTTTGAAAGATCCACCGCTGCAGTATTATCACAATACAATGTAATGGGATCTTTACTGCTAGGCACCACATCAAGCTCTTGGACAAAGTTCTGAATCTAGACGGCTTCCTTGGCTGCATCAGAAGCCGCTATATACTCAGACTCCGCTGTAAAATCGGTGACAACTGGCTGCTTTGAACTCTTCCAGCTCACATCTCCTCCATTGAGACAGAAAACATATCCAGATTGCGACTTCAGATCATTCTGATCTGTTTAAAAACCAGCATCAGCATACCCTCTGATGAAAAGATCCTCATCTCCTCCATACACCAGGAACATATCCTTAGTTCTTCTCAGATACTTAAGGATAGTCTTAACAGTAGTCCAATGTTGTTCTCCTGGATCTGCTTGATATCTGCCTACCATGCTCAGTGCATATGCAACCTCAAGCCCGGTACATAACATCACATACATGATGGATCTTATAGCTGAGGCGTATGGGATCTTGCTCATCCTATCTTTCTCTTGTTATGTCTGAGGACACATTTTCTTAAAAAGATGTAAGCCATGTGACACTAGAACCAATCTTATCTTGGATTGTTCCATACTAAATCTCTTTAGTATCTGGTCAATGTATGTACCCAGACTTAGTCCAAGCAACCTCTTGGATCTATCACGAATGATCTTGATCCTTAGAATATAGGCTGGTTCACCTAAATCTTTCATGGAGAAGCATTTGTTCAAGCGTGTGTGGTTTTTCTAAAAAAATTAATAACTTTGCAACATTTAATCGTATAAGAAATCTGAGGGCACTGTTAGATCGGTAACACAGTGTTTACCCTAGATGGGGTATAAATTTTATGTGTGTTGTGTGACAACGTCACACGCAATAATACCTTTTTTTATATTTAATTAATTTATTATTCTGTTTTTTAAATAATAAATAATTAATATCTCTCAAATGGTGCATCATATAAGAAATCTGACCCCATCGTTAGGTTCGGAGCACGGAGTTTATCCTAAGTGGGGTATAACTTTTATTTGTGTCGGGTGTTTGGAAACATCGCATGCAATAATACCCTTTTTATATTTAATTAATTTATTATTCAGTTTTTTATATAATAAATAACTAATATCTCTTAAACAGTGTGTTCTATGAGAAATCCTAAGACTACCGTTAGGTCCAAGACGCAAGATTTATCCTAAGTGGTGTATAACATTTTTTGGCGTCAGATGTTTGGTCAGAATGCACTCAAGGGTAATAATAATTGGTATATAAATATTTTGTTGGATTGCTAGAAATAATAATAATAATTTTATTGTTATTATTATTATTTGTGTCAAAAATAAAAATAGAAATATACATTTGTAATTAATGATTTTGTTAAAGTGATAATAATGAGTGATCAAAATAATTAATGTAATATTATTAATTGGAGAAATTAAATGAAAAAGTGTTAATATTATTTTATTAACTGTTATAGGAATTTAATGGTTGTTTTTAGAAAGTTAATGGTGACATTAATGTGAGACAATAAATAATAATAATAATAATAAATTGTTGTTATTATTATTATTAATTTGAGAAATTAATATATGTGTTAAATATATATGTATACATGTAGGTGTGCGTAATATATATATATATAATGATGGATTTCATTTAATTGATGATAAAATGTGTTAAAATGGGTTTAAAAATAAAGGGGGCCACGGAGCCGCTACTCATGTAAGAAATGATGTTTTTTTTGGAACGCAGCAAAGATTAAAAAAAGGAATTCAAAACAATAATTAATTAATTAATTATAATTAATGAAATAAAATATTTTAAAAAAATTATAAAAGGGGGATATGAGTGGGTGAAGGTGCGTTGTGGAAGAAGAGGGAAATCCCACCCATTTCACGTCACTCACATCTCTCACGCCATCTCTTATTTCCTTCTCTCATATAATACTTTTTATTTTGTATTTATTATTATCTCAATCTTCTCTTAAATAACTTCAATATTAAATGGATTGACGCACTGTTAGTGTCGTTGAGTTCGTCTCGACAAGTAGAATTTTAAACATATTTTTGTTTATGAAATCAATAAGGTTTCAGTGGTGCAATTAAACTCGAACGTCAACCATCGTCGTCGGTCGTCGGTGCACATGAGGTAGGAGGTCCTTAACTTTTGTGCATGTATTATACAGGTTATTGAAATATTTTTTTGATGTGCATGTGTATTCATAGTAATCTTTTGACATCAGCGTATGTTATATATTGGTTATTGACATGATTGTTGGCATGCATGTGAGATCTATATTTGATTCTTGATCACATGACATGTGTGTCAGTGTATAACCATGACCTATGATTGTGTTGCTTTCATATGTATTGTTCAGATGATTATACTGCTTCACTTGATGTGATGTTGATCTATCATTTTTATTATATATCGTATATGTTGTATGCCTATCTACTACAATTGAGCATGTAGGTTTGACCCTTTTGGTCGGCATGTGAGATGTGAGATGTGACACTTGTATTGCTCAACATTGGATACATGTGAGATATGACACATGATTAATGACATGTGAGATTTGACGCATGCTCGAGATTGTCCTCCGAGTGGAATACGTCAGACATTTGGTCAGCATATACATTTGGTCTATTCCAGCTAGTGGGATGTGTCGCATACTTTTGGGCTATCCTTCGAGAGATAAGTGTTTGACAATTGTTGGCATGTGATATTCGACGCATACTTTTGGACTTTCCATCGAGAGGGATATGCTTGACATCGGTTGGTATGTAGTTGGGTTATCCCTACAGGCGGCAATGTGTCGTACATGCTTTTGGGTTATTCCACAGAGGGGATGTGTTATGCAGGTTACTGATGTTTCCATTCAACATTGTGTCGATGCAGATATGTTTCTCCTAGGTGTTGAAGCAGGTATAGCCAACCCCCAAGGACCAGGCATGTATATGGTACTTGTTTGATATATTATTTTTATATCATTACTTTCTTTATATTAAGGGCATACACTTGTATATTTTATGCACTGTTATTAAGGGTCGTTGGTGGTGTCCAGAATCTTGTACCCAAATCTTACTCAGGAATTTCGATGTGTTTGTAGACTTCATGACCAAAGACTTGATGAAGAGCAAAGGCCTTGTTGTGGACATTTGAGCAGGTGGAGCAGGACGGTGCAGACGTTACTGGGTGGACTTCGAGCGGTTCGTCAGCCGCTACGTTTTGTTTACTATCTCTACTTGTACCCAAAATCTTTGTTTTCTTTCGGTTGTTATATCATGTATGCCATGAGAGATATGATCGCGACCATGAGTGAGGATTTATGGAATATGGAAAAGTCATGAATCACATTGTGATTCATAAACGTATTAAACGGACATTTAAACATCTTCCAAAACCGCTGTAAAGGTTTGATGAGTGGCCTGTTGCGGGGCCATCAGCAAATATAATTTTTATATTAACCTAGAATTTAGTCCAATGGGACTGACCAATGTCACTCTCAAGGAGGCATGGATCGGTTCTTCACTATCATATCACTTATGAATTTTTGTTTTGTTTTCTTAAATTTAAAAGTATCCAGAAATGGGAGTTGATTTGTTTGGTTTTTACTATGGATGCAAAACAAAATAGAACAGTAAAAATCCTAGATAGTTATTAGCAGGGAAAGGGAATGAATCCATGATTTAGACACTAATAACATTCATTATCCATTTATGTTGTCATGATCCAATTGATAATGCAATCAGTGTCATTAATGCATCACCATCCTATACTAAAATTTCAAGATCCTACGCAATTTTGATAATCTCCTTGGCACACAAAATTTGAATTCCTCCAAGGTTTCACATGTTGAACATGCTACAACTGCATAAATGTCACCAAAATCCACTCAACTCCATCGTTTGTTGTTCATTCTCAAATTCTCCCCATTCCAACGTAGATGAAGAGAACCAATACAGGAGAGGAAGAATCAGCAGATGCTGGAATGAAATGGGAAGAATGCTATGGAAGGTGGACGATCACCACACCAATCCCAAAACACCCCCATTGTATCATCACAATTGAATTAAAAATTAATAAATTGTAATGGGGATTGAGGAAATAGTGGACCTCCCCCGGGAATTCACCCTAGATTGCAGAGGTTGGAGAGATCACATTACAGCACATAGGTTGAAGAAATCACAAAAACAAAAGCAGAAGGGGGAAAGAAGAGAATGTCACAAAATATAACAGAATTAAATTGCAGAAGTAGAAGAAAATGTTAGAACATTTGTCCAGTGAAGGGGACATATCTCTCTTGCTCATCCTTACAGATTATTATACAATTTTCCCAGCCCCGCTCAATGAATTAGAAACAGAAATATCATCCCCACGATCCATCTCTGTACTCATTCTTGAAGAATAGAAGTCGAAGTGTTTGCTACATCGCATGAAGAATTACCTTCGATTATGCTACCGCAAGCCTCACATGAGGAGTTTGAGTGATGCACGTGTTGGATCTGGCTTAGGCTCATTTGAAATAAGAAGGGCCTTCTTGAATAATGGGATTGATCGTCAGGTATGCTAACTGGAATTGTGCTTGAATGGATAGACCTCGTGTGTTTCCAATACTGAGTCTGGGATTTGGGTAATGTGATGCTCGGAGGAATTGGAGATCGAGGATGACTGGTTGAGTGACTTTTTTTACTTCAATAGAGAAGTTCTGAGTTGCTGGAGTAAAGTTCTGAATTATTGCATCAGTCATGGCAACTGGATGTGAAATGGTGGGTGCAGGTAGCTTGGGAGAGCTTGGTAGAGCTATGATCAGTAATGCACTGCAGGGAACAGATCTCTGCTTGTGATCATGGGTGAACAAGGGATGGATTCCAAGTCGCATTTCCTCAATCAGGTGGCTCAGGTGATCTACGCAATGGATTGGATGTCTGCTCCGCTGGAAACGGGGGCTCGGTCAGGAGTCTTCATAGTGGGAACTGTTCGGCTGTCTTGTGCTATTACGAAGGTCTTCTTGAGGCATTTCTTCAAATAGGTAGTGTGGGGACCTCTATAAACATGAAGTAGAAAAAATGGGGTACTTTGAGGCCTCGCCGTCCTCAACATGCATAAGGAATAATAGAATAGCAGCCAGCCAGCTCGACAGTTCATCATTTCATCTTTAATTCAGCCTCACTTGATCCCAAAAACCACGGGGCTTGAGAACTTGATAGAGTTCATCCTTGATTTGAGCTCCCTGGTTCTTCTTCATCCCCTGATCTCGGTTGGCCATGCATATCAGGCTTTGGTCATGAATGTATCTTGGCCTGGATTGGTCATTGAAGTATCATCCGTGTTTGACTAGAAATCACACGGTCGGTTGATGGCTTTTCTTTTGGTCGATCTCTGTAAGAGGAGGTGTAGTCGATGGAGGTTGGACGGGTGATGATACGTGGAAGGGTGGGTGTGGTCTCACATAAGAAAGTGGCACAGAAGATGGCAGCGCGGATGCTTGGCCATTGCATATGGAAGATGGTCAATAAATCTCACGGAAGAGGATGCTTGGTCATTCCTCAAATTAATGTAATATTCATTTAATTAAAAAATGTATAAAACCGTAAAAATTCAAGATTAAATCCATTTCAAAAAATTAATTTCACTTTTTCAGAAGTAACAAAAATCACAGAACTAACCCAGTTTTGTTTAATTTGTGGGGAAACTATCACTGACATACCGACAAAAAAATGAAACTTTATACTCTGATCAATTTCTACTATTGCATTTCTGGGTAATACATTTAATTCACTTATTAAAAAGATTGATAGAAAATCTATCTTGCCTAAGGTCAAATACACATACCAGAATTAATGGAAAGCACAAATTCATCCATTATTTAAAAATTTCATGCTTCCTCTGTGATTTTTACTCACTACTGATTTTTTTAATATTTTCATGACTTATTATATACTCCCTTTACTTATTTTATACGAAATGTGCATAATTTGTGTGAAATATTAATGTTTTAATATTAAGTATAATTTTTGAGCATTTTTAGAAGTAGTCCAATTAATTCATTGTAATGTTTTAATAATAACTATCACTATACTGATCAAAATTGTTTGGTTCTTGTTTTTTAGGATTCTCCTTTCAATATAAAACATTTCATTAGAAGTTACCATGAGCCAATTCTGCCATTTGAAGGGCCATATGGTCCTCACAAACAAGACCAAAGAATCTGTGAACAAACTGGACCAGCCTTGAAGATTGATTTACTGGGCTCCATCGAGAAGTCCAAAAACATTAACTCTCCACAATAATTTGGGGGACACTACAGGTCACCTAGGATAAAAATTTCAAGGCCCAAATCTAAGTAAAAGGGGACCAAATGAAGCTCTGAAGTACAGCCCACCATTCAGGCCTAAAATTAAAATCAGTATACTATGCATGACATATCTCATTATTTTATCATCAAATCGAGCTGAGATTTTTCAGTGTGCAAGAGAGGATATATGCGGCCGACTTTGTTGAAGAACCCATTCGTATTTGAAGGAATCTTCATATTGAAATACCCTTTCACATTCTGGACTTCAAAAAGACTGGATTGAAATGGGCAGTTTTACTTTGTTTAATCAACCGGCCATAACCTTTGATCCTTAAGTCCAAATGACTCCAACTTTGGGAGTAGTCATCTAACTATATTATATACAACTTTGAAGAAGGAAATTGCTTGAGATTCGGCTATATTGATGTCCATATCTGCGAGCCAATTGGAGGGGTATTTCTGGAATGTAAACAGTCCACCACCTTGGGCTATAAATACATCACCCCCTCTCCTTTCAAAAGGGTTGGCATTTCAGAAGAGAAGAGAACATATTGGCACGACCAAGGCCTTTCCAAAGGCTTGGGAGGATCTTCCATACTCAAGTTTTCACTTGAGAGACCTTTCCTCATCTCTTTGTTTTCACTTACATTCATGTTCTTCATTTTTGTAATTCTGTAAGTCTTTTCTTTTGTAATTCTTTTTTAATGCATGTTTCTTCTTCAATATCTCTTATTCTCATCCAACTTCTGTAGTTTAATATTAATATTCTTAAAATAGTTTAAATTCATTTGAATCTCCTTCCCTAATTTTTCCTCCTCATTCAATCAAAAATCCTTTTTTAATTATCATCATTGTTCGTGTGTGTGTGTTCGACGTACCACTCTTTTCTAATCCCTTTATTTTTTCTTCTATTATTAATTTATCATCATAATTATTATAACCAGAATATTAAACACCCAAATGGCTTAGTAAATATCTCATTGGGGTGATTCAAAATTTAGGGATGTTAAGTGATTTAGAGTATTTGCTCGATGAGTATTCGTTAATTTAACATTGTGTATGTTGGACTTAATATGTCATGGATTAATGACATCTTTTGTTTAGCATGTGGTTTACATGGATTATTGGAACCACAAATACACTACCATAAACAAGTACTGATTGATTTTAGAATCCTAGTAAAGTTAAGGCTTGGATTAAAGCTTTAACACTTAGGAATTTTAATCGACGTCAACTTGTGAAGTGGGTGTTAATATAAATGCAATATAAAGCAAAGATCAAGGATATCACAAGCTTAACTAACCTAATGATGAACTCACCCCAATCTTTATCAAGTTGTTAAATCAAACATCATACATAAATTATTTCATAAGATCTGCAAACAAACCCCTTAATCAAAATACAATCAACTAAAAACAAACAACTATTAGAAAGTATCATCGTTGAGGATTCGACCCGAGTGCTGCTATACACATTAGCAGAGCACCAGAACTTTGACCGGTCGATAGGCGACAATCGTCCGTGCATTTCAAATGGTGCCGTTTTCGGGGATGGTGCTTTAATTATTCGTTAGTTTCTGGTTATTGTAATAAAAAACCAAAAAAAAACAAAATTTTAAAAAGAAATTGAAAAAAAACAGAAAGAAAAACCCGTATTCCTCTTAAAAATCATAAACTGAAAAAATACAAAGAAAACCCCATCTTCCTCTTTCTTCCAAAATCTCTCTGAATGCCCCGTAGTCTTCCAAACAATCCCTTGTATTTGTTTGACCCTGAAATTGAGCGAACACTTCGCCGACTTAAGAGGAACATCAGAGATACTCAAATTATTCAAGAACCAGTCCTCATCCAACCAGCTGAATTTGAAATGGAAAATCCTAGGGAACAAACCCTTAAAGAACTCGCTGCCCCTGATATGAATTACAAACCCCCTGTTATTAAGTATCCAAACATAGAAGCTGACTTCGAACTCAAATCGGGTTTGATTCATCTTCTTCCTTATTTCCACGGGCTAGCCGGTGAGGATCCACATCTTCACCTTAAAGAGTTCCAAGTAGTATGCTCTACCATGAAGCCTCAAGGGGTTTCTGAAGAAAAAATCAAACTTCGAGCCTTCCCTTTCTCCCTAGATGACACTGCTAAGTCATGGCTCTACTACCTTCCTCCTAGTTCCATAACCACATGGAATGACATGAAGTGACTTTTCTTAGAAAAATTCTTTCCTGCTTCTCGTACTGCTTCTATCCGAAAGGAAATAAGTGTTATTCGTCAGTTCCCAAATGAATCACTCCATGAGTACTAGGATAGGTTCAAAAAGCTTGTTGCAACCTTCCCACATCATCAAATCCTTGACCAAATCTTGATCCAATTCTTCTATGAGGGGTTATTGGATATGGAGAGAACTCTCATTGATGCTGCAAGTGGTGATGCTCTGGTTGATAAAACTCCTGTAGCAGCAAGAGATCTCATAAGTAACATGGCTGCAGACACACAAAAATTCCATACTCGAGCACATGCTCAAGTCAATAAAGCCCAAGATAATCAAACAATTGATCCAAACAAGATGACTGAGTGGATGAGTGAACTTACAGGTCTTGTGTGACAGCTAGCTGTGGCCACCAAATCCCCAACCTCGTCTTCTCTGCAATCAATGTTTCCTGGACCAATCAAAAACTGTGGAATCTGCAACTCTCCATCTCATCCAACTGACACATGTCCACAACTTCAAGAGGATCAATCTGATTCATCTGGACCAATGGAGCTCAATGCAGAATATGCTCAGCGGAACACCAATCCTCAACTATCAGGTTAGTTTGTTAGAAACTTACACTAACCTCACTCTGACCCCTTCTCCTCTAACTTTAACCAAGGCCCTAGGTATGGTAATCCCATATCTCATCCCCCTCAATTCCCTCCTCAAAACCCAAACCAGTTTCAATATGGTCAAGGTGTTGGTAACTTCCATCAACCTTATCCTTTTGTTCCTCAACCTCAATGGAACAATCCTCCTCCTAGATTCCATCATCCTAGTGAGCCATCCCAATTCCAAAACCAATACAATCAATTTCCAAAGAACCAAAATCAAGGAAATCCCAATCCGGGACAAGAAACTTCTTCCATGAAATCATGGGAAAGTGCAGTGGAAGATCTTGCCTCCTTCACCCGTTCTAGCGTTGAAATCATTGAAACTCAAATAGGTCAACTTGCATCCCACCTGAGCTAGCAACAACAATCAAATTCTTCCCAACTCCCAGCTCAACCATTACCCAACCTCAAGGGTAATGCAAGTGCAATTGCACTTAGATCAGGAAAGCAACTTGATATGCCTCAAGATAAATCATCACACCCTCGTTTAAATGTTGACATAGAAAATGAAAAGAAAAAGAAAATTGAAAAGGTACCCGAATCCATTCCCTCACCTCCTTCCATTCCACTTAGGAATCCAATTCCTTTTCCTCAAGCTGTCTCTAAACCAAGGAATTCCTTTGAACCTGATCTTGAAATTCATGACATGTTTAGACGTGTTGAAGTCAACATTCCCCTCTTAGATGCCATAAAACAAATTCCTAAGTATGCCAAGTTTATTAAGGAATTGTGCACCCACAAGAGGAAACTTAGGACCTTTGAAAATGTTTCCACCCAACAGTCTATTCCCATAAAGTGAAAAGATCCAGGGACCTTTACAGTCCCATGCCAAATTGGAAGTTCCAACTTTGATGATGCACTTATAGACCTAGGAGCCTCAATTAATGTCATGTCCAAATCCATCTTCTCCAACCTTGTTCTAGGTCCCTTGCACCCAATAGGTGTTGTCATTCAGTTATCCAATCGAAGCACAGCCAGTCCTGAGGGAATAATTGAGGATGTCCTTGTCTGAGTCAATGATCTTATCTTCCCTGCTGATTTCTATGTCCTTGACATGGAAGGTGAGACGAGATCTTCATGATCTCCCCTAATTCTAGGAATACCATTCCTCATGACTGTGAGAACCAAGATTGATGTCCATTCAGGCATCCTATCCATGGAATTCGGTGACCAACTGGTCATGTTCAACATTTTCCAAGCCATGCAATACCCATCTGATTATCACTCTGCATTCTCAATCCATGCTTATGAGGACACTTCTAAGATTCAATTGAACAACAATCCACCATGTTCTTCATGTTCTAATGAAAAGGGATCTTGTGAAATCTTCACTAGGATTAACCAAGTCATAAATAGTGAAGTTGATGTGGACCTTTCATTCATAGACTCCATCAATTTAGAGGAACTTGAAAACTCTCTTGAATCCCATCTCAACTCTAATATCTACTGCTCCACCTTGAACAGTATTAAGGAAAATGAACCTAAAGCAACTGAATTCCCTTATTCCATTTCTGAGTTGTCGATCCCAAAAGTGAAAGATGATATTGATCTGGAACCTCTTCATGCACGCATGAAATATGCATTCCTCTTCCATGATCACTCATATTCTGTCATTATCTCTGCCACACTTACTAAAATTGAGGAGTCCAAACTTGTTCAAGTGTTAGAGGAAAACAAAAAGGCCTTAGGTTAGACCTTAGATGACATACCAAGAATCAACCCTGCCCATTGCATGCATCACATCCATCTTGAAGAGTCATCCAAACCAATTAGACAACCACAAAGAAGACTCAATCCACTCATCCTTGAGGTAGTTAGGGAAGAGATCACCAAGCTTCTTCAAGCTGGTATTATCTACCCAATTTCTGATAGTGAATGGGTTAGTCCAATTCAGGTTGTACCAAAGAAGGGTGGGATAACTGTTGTCAAAAATGATCATGGAGAGGTAGTCACAACTCGAGTGAAGAACAAATGGCGTGTGTGCATTGACTATAGGAAATTGAATGTTGAAACCAGAAAAGATCACTACCCTCTTCCATTACTTGATCAAATGCTAGAAAGATTGGCCGGAAAGTCACAATATTTCTTTCTTGATGGATATACCGGCTATTTTCAAATCCCAATCTCGCCTCAGGACCAAGAAAAGGCAACTTTCACATGCCCCTTTGGAACATATGCATATAGAATAATGCCTTTTGGACTTTTCAATGCTCCTGCAACATTTCAGAGGTGTATGATGAGTATCTTTTCTGAATTCATTGAACACTGCATGGAAGTCTTCATGGATGAATTCACTATCTATGGTGAGTCATTTGAATCTTGTTTGAATTCACTCTCTCTTTTCCTCCAAAAGTGTGTCAAGTGTATCCTTGTGTTAAATTTTGAAAAATGTCACTTCATGGTTGCAAATGGGATTGTTCTAGGGTACATAGTTTCAAAAGATGGTATTGAAGTTGATCCAGCCAAAATTGAAGTGATCCAATCACTAAATGAACCCACTTCTGTTCGAGACATCCGTTCATTCCTCGGTCATGCCGATTTCTATCAGAGATTCATACATATCTTCAGTAAAATTTCCCTCCCACTCACTCGTTTGCTCCAAAATGATGTCACTTTCCATTTCGATGAGGTTTGCAAGAGAGCCTTCATTGAACTCAAAACTGCTCTCACATCTGCCCCAATAATCCAACCCCCAGTTTAGTTATTACCCTTTGAGTTAATGTGTGATGCTTCTGATAGAGCTGCTGGGGCTGTTCATTGTCAAAGAAGAGAAAAGATTCCTCATGTCATCTATTATGCCTCAAAAACATTGGATGAAACTCAATCTCACTACACTGTGGCTGAAAAGGAACTTCTAGCAGTGGTGTTTGCCTAGATAAATTCTGGCCCTATCTCTTAGGTGCCAAAATAATAATCTTCACAGACCATTCTGCTATAAAGTTCTTACTCAACAAAAGTGATTCCAAACAGAGGCTAATAAGATGGATCCTATTGCTCTAAGAGTTTGACCTTGAAATCAAAGATAGATCTAGAAAAGAAAACCCTATGGCTGATCACTTGAGTAGAATTTCTAATTCTTCTTAATTTGAAATCATCGATTCTGAATTCCCCACTGAGCACCTTTCATCTCTCACTCCAAAAATACCATGGTATGCCCCAATTGTAAATTACTTGGTTTCTGGTGTTTTTCCTGAAATTTTTTCAAAAGAACAAAAAATGAATTTGAAAAGTGATTCAAAATACTATTTTTGGGAAGAAAATAAACTTTGGAAAACTGGGGATGACATGGTAATTAAGAGATGTGTTGAAGAAAATGAGCATTCTTCCATCTTAGAATTCTGTCACTCACTTCCTGGAGGTGGCCACTTTGCACCACAAAGGACCTCCCGAATGGTCCTAGACTCTGGATTCTTCTAGCCTTCACTCTTCAAGGACTCACATGAGTTCTGTCAATCATGTCCCACTTGCCAAAAGGTCGGAACAATCTCCAAAAGAAATGAAATGCCCCAAAATCCTTTAATCTTTTGTGAAATCTTCGATGTTTGGGGCATTGATTTCATGGGACCATTTCCCCCTTCTAATGGATTATCATACATTCTTCTTGCGGTCGATTATGTTTCAAGGTGGGTTGAGGCCAAACCCACTAGGAAGGATGATGATCATACTGTTAGTGAGTTCCTAAAGACCCACATCTTCCATAGATTTGGCACACCTCGTGCCTTGATAAGTGACTTAGGAACCCATTTTTGTAATAAAACAATGGAATCTCTTTTGAAAAAGAATGGGGTTTTTCATAAAAGTTCAACTACATATCACCCCCAAACAAATGGAATGGCTGAACTTTCTAATAGAGAAGTGAAAAGAGTGCTTGAGATAATTGTAAAACCCACCAGAAAAGACTGGCCTAAAAGACTTTGTGAAGCACATTGGGCTTATCGAACTACCTATAAAACACCCATTGGGATGTCTCCTTTTAGGCTAGTTTTTGGTAAAGCATGTCATCTACCAGTTGAAATCCAACATAAGACTTTTTGGGCTATGAAAACCTGTAATTTTGATTGTGAAAAATCTGGTGAAGAAAGATTGTTGCAATTGGCTGAACTGGAGGAGCTTCAACTTTAATCCTATGAGAATTCCAATCTATACAAAGAGAATGCTAAGGTACTCCATGATAGACACATCCTGAGAAAGGTATTTCATGAAGGTGAAAAGTGCAAGTCCAAGACCCCTCCTCCAAAAGGACATTTACGGTAAATGGACATCAGTTAAAACATCACCATGAGAGGACATGCAATCCTAGAACAACATCAACTTCTATTGGATCCACAATAGACCCACCACTGGATGGAGATGGAAACCCACCAAATCCAAACCAGGGGAACCTATTTCCCTTTGACTCTTCTTCTCCCTCTCTCCCTATTTCTCTCTTTCTTCTTCTTCCTCTCTCTTTCATTTTTTACCACTTTCTTCATTAAACCCTTTATTTTTATCTTTCTTGTGTGGGTGTGTATTTTTTTAAAAAAACCATAAAAAAACCAAAAAAAACACAATCACTTAAAAAAATATACAAAAAAATAAGAGTCATGCTTACTCACCATCGTGTTTTGAAATTTTGTCCAACCATTTTGGGGATTTAACAAACATGTTTTTATCTTAAAAATTTTGTATTTTCATTATGACTTTGGATAAAGAATTTTGTGTCAAAACCAACACTTTTTGAATGCTCAATTTTTTATTTGGAAAAGAATTTTCCCCAACCGTGAGAACAAACATTTGTTGTCATGCAAATGCCACCTATGGACATCTTTTCAAAATGTGTGTTTTCACTCCCATTTGTGAGTCTTGAGTTTGTGGACCTTCGAGCTGAATTTCCTACCTTAGTGTGTATTAATATGACAGAGGCATTTTATGAACCACATGAGAATCACAATAGCCAAATAGCCTCCCGTTTCCCTTAAATTAATCCTCCATTTGAAATCCCCTTCAAGCCTATGAAAACCTTTTCTTTGATAGCCACATTAAAAGCCCAATACCTTATCCTACCCAATATCAACATGAATTTTCATTGCATAAGTTTTTGAAATTTAAGTGTGGGGGGGGAATGGATTTCATTTTTGGGTATCATTTCCTTACTTTTTGGTGTGTTATCACATGCTTGAGGGCAATCATCCATTTTAGTGTGGGGGGGGGATCTTGTCATTCAGTGGTATTTGGGAATGTATTGTACAGATGATATTGAAAAGCATTCAAAAAAAATTCCAAAAAAATCAAAATCAAAAAAAAAATCAAAAAAAAAATGAAAAAATGGGTTGTGTCTTGGGTAGGTCAAAAATCACTCTTCCTCAAAATTTGATCTTGATATAACTATTACAATTAGTGTCGTGAGGTGATCAAATATGTGTTGGGATATGAGTGTGAGATTTGTTTCAAGGTCAACTTTCGTAAAAACAAAGAAAAAAAAGGAAAAGAAAAAAAAGAACACTTGCATTATATTCTTATTAGGAGAAGTTTTTTGTTTTGTAAATATTCCATATTCTCATTAACTTCATATTTTCTTCCTCTATTGTGTCTTTCTTCACACAATAATTTCCTTGTAAATATGTGTTTTCATTTCCTTCCATGTTTCATTTCAAAAAAAATTGCATTGTTTTTTCTATGTTGGTATTTTAACCCTCTTCTTCTCTCTCTTGAACATTATATTCCTACCGTCCCATAGCCACAGAAAAACCCCTTAAAAAGACCTATTGATTCTTGTTCACTTTGTATAGGTATTGTAAGCTGAGATCTCTTTTCAAACTCTAAGATTTTCACTTTTGGTTGGTGAAAGAGTGAACCTCCACAAATGAATTTTATCATCTTGAGAGGTGTGAGTTTTGAGTGTCCACATTTTCCATTTCTAAATTTGAGCATGAAAAAATGAATTAGTATTGGAACATTGTTTATGTAACAACTTGTGGTGGAATTAAAAATGGATGAGTGAAATAGTCTAAACCTCCCCTGATTGGAGAAAACAAAATTTTAAAATCTGTTGGTGAGTAAAAATGATTTTGTCATGTTTTTATATTTGTTGCACATGAGTACATGCACAAAACTAAGTGTGGGGGAGTTGATGTTATTAATATTTTTGTGACTTATTATATACTCCCTTTACTTATTTTATATGAAATGTGCATAATTTGTGTGAAATATTAATGTTTTAATATTATGTATAATTTTTGAGCATTTTTAGAAGTAGTCCAATTAAGTCAGTTTAATGTTTTAATAATAAGTATCAATATAATGATCAAAATTGTGTGGTTCTTGTTTTTTAGGATTATAATTTCAATATACCACATTTCATTAGAAGGTACCATGAGCCAATTATTCCATTTTAAGGGTCATATGGTCCTCACAAACAAGACCAAAGAATCTGTGAACAAACTAGACCTGCCATGAAGATTGATTTACTGGGCTCAATACAGAAGTCCAAAAACATTAAATCTCCACAATAATTCTGGGGACACTACATGTAATCTTGGATAAAAATTTCAAGGGCCAAATCTACGTAAAAGGGGCCCAAATGAAGCTCTGAAGTCCAAACCACCATTCTGGTAGAGAATTAAAATCAGTATAGTATACATGACCTATCTCATGATGTAAGCATCAACTCGAGCTGAAATTTTTCAGTATGAAATAGGAGATATAGGCGGCCGACTTTGTTGAATAACCCATTTTTATTTGAAGGCATATTCATATTAAAAAACCCTTTCACATTCTGGACTTTAAAAAGACTGGATTGAAATGGACAGTTTTACTTTGTTTAATCAACTGGCCATAACCATTTATCCTTAAGTTTAAATGACTCCAACTTTTGAGAGTAGTCGGAAAACATTATTATCTACAACGTTTAAGAAGGATATTGCTCAATATTCGGCTGTCTTGATGTCTATATCTGCGAGCCAATGGGAGGGGTATTTCTGGAATGTAAACAGTCCACCACCTTGGGCTATAAATACATCACATCCTCTCCTTTCAAAAGGGTTGGAATTTCAGAAGAGAGAAGAACATATTGGCATGACCAAGGCCTTGACAAAGGTTTGGAAGGATCTGCGATACTCAAGTTTTCACTTGAGATACCTTTCCTCCTCCCTTTGTTTTCCCTTACTTTCGGGTTCTTCATTTTTGTAATTTTGTAAGTCCTCTCTATTGTAATTCTTTTTTAATGCATGTTTCTTATTCAATATCTCTTATTCTAATCCATCTTCTGTAGATTAATATTAATGTTCTTAAAATAGTTTAAATTTATTTGAATCTCCTTACCTTATTTTTCTTCCTCATTCAATCAAAAATCCGTTTTTAATTATCATCATTGTTCTTGTGTGTGTGTTCGATGTACCACTCTTTTCTAATCCCTTTCTTTCTTCTTCTATTATTAATTTATCATCATAATAATTATAACCAGAATATTAAACACCCAAATGTCTGTGTAAATATCTCATTGGGGTGAGTCAAAATTTAGGGATGTTAAGTGATTGAGAGTATTTGCTCGATGAGTATTCGTTAATTTAACATTGTGTATGTTGGACTTAATATGTCATGGATTAATGACATATTTTGTTTAGCATGTGGTTTCCATGTATTATTGGATCCAAAAATACACTACCATAAACAAGTACTGATTGATTTTAGAATCCTATTTAAGTTAAGGCTTGTATTAAAGCTTTAACACTTAGGAATTCTAATCGGCGTCAACTTGTGAAGTGGGTGTTAATTTAAATGCAATATAAAGGAAAGATCAAGGATATCACAAGCTTAACTAACCTAATTATGAACTCACCCCAATATTTAACAATTTTTTAAATCAGACATCATACATAAATTATTTCCTAAGCCTTGCAAACAAACCCCTTAATCAAAATACAATCAACTAATAACAAATGACTATTACAATGTATCATCGCTGAGGATTCAACCCGAGTGCTGCTATACACATTAGCAAAGCACCAGAACTTTGACCGGTCGATAGGTCGCAATCGACCGTGCGTTTCAACTACCATACTTCCATTCAAGTTCTGATTCCAATTCCAGGAATGAAACAAATAATAGTGGAATTGAATTTTTAACAAGTACTTCCAGTTATCACTTCCTCCTAGGTTCCTTATACCCAAGTTCAAATTTCAACTTCCTTGATACAACTCAAATGAATTTGTTACAAGTCAGTTGACTCCTTTTGACTATTAGATATTTATTAAATTTTTTTCATCCATGATTGTGCAAAACACTTATTGAATATAAAAATGGAATTTAATCACACACTCAATGCTTAATGTCTCAAAAAATCATTTTGCGGTCTCAATTGTCCATTTTACTCCAATTTAAAAGGACTTAAATCAATTTCTTTTGAGCTGATCCTTGACGTGTTCTTTTTTCTAAAGGTCAACTTATCTCAAATTAAGTTCAAAATTCCCTGAACCACATGTTATAATTCTAATTCCACAAAGATAAATTCACTCACACTCCTTTTTCTAGTTCTAAAGTCAAATTTTCATTATAACAATGGGAAAGCACACTCAGCGATCATTTAAGCTTGTAAGGTTCAATAAAATCAAATTCCTCACAATCAACATAGAGTTAAAAAATGCATAGTGTTTTTCAATTAAGCTCAAAGAATGTTTTAAAACTCAAAAACTAAACAAATACATTGTACATGTTCTAGAGAGTACATAATTTTTTTATGTTTTATGTTTTATGTTTTATGTTTTATTATTATTATTTTTATTTATTTTCAAAAATAGATTCAATAAAACAAACTAAAAACAACAAACAAGAAAAGAGAAAAGGGCGCATACAAAACAACCATGAGTTACCCCCCCCCCCCCACACTTAATCTCCAATACATCCTCAATATCATTCAGTAAATATTAGGAAATTTCCAAGAAGATTTTGAGTAGGACCGCATGGATAAATAAGTGACATGGAAGGAGTTCACCTAGCTATGGGTATCCCTTGTGAACAACTTTGGTAGGGATCCCACTGTTATTCGATTTAAGATGATCTTCAAGGTGTTGAAGTCGCTATCCAGAATCCTTCATATATAAAAAAGAATAAATTAAAAGTTATTCAGAATTAAAAGGAAAAACTAAAAATAAAAGAAAAGTAGAGAAAATGGAGGAGAATTATTAGCTAAAACCCCCCAAGAGGTGCTACAATTTAAACGATCCCTAGTCGGACAACACTAGGATTATCCCCAGTCTATTAGAGGAATAAGCTTCTGTGGTGAGATCCACCACATGTTACTCTTCCCACATCTCTTTATCTTTACTTTGTCTTGGAGGTCGTCTTGAACCGAGTTCTTCAGGTCCAACCCCTTAATAGTATTGCACAACTCACTAAGTGGGGCTGGAAGGATGACATATGGAGCCTCTTGTTATTCTTTCTAGATCAGAATGTCCATTTCTCCTTATGCCTCTTCTTCAAATCCGGCTACCTCTACTTTTATGGTAGCCTCATCCAACTCCTCTTTGACTTCTTCACACATGGTGCCTTCTTCTTCTGCAACCTGGGCCTGCAGTAACATAGCTGAGTCTGCAATATTAATACATAGAATCTTATGAGAGAGTTCAGTTTGCACAAGATTATGATAAAAAATTAGTCTAGATCAGAGTTATCACTCTCCAAAGTATCAAATGGAAGCTCAATTACTAAATGAAATGCTGTTGGAAATTCACTAGTGGGGGGTAGACTGTGCATCATCATGTTCGGTATCAACCTCTTGGATTTTCTCTTCAAATTTTGGAGGGATGGGATCTTTGTGCTTCTCAGCCAAATGTTGATATAAATTCGAGAAGTACTTAGAGATCTCGATAAGCTCTTAGTCCATGGATTTTAGTATTGATTGTTTGATTTCCTCTTAGAGGTCCCCAAAGAGCTCCTTAAATGCTTCTCTACCTTTTAATTTATAGATCTCTACATCTGTCTAACCCATGCAGCAACAATTTCATCATAGGATGATGATGAGTCAAAAGCATAATTCATATTTTTTTAGATTTCAAATTTTAAATTGAAAACAATATATTTTTTATACTGTGAAAGAGAAACATGAGTTACCGACCTACTCCCACGAAATGATTCCAAGTTGATGAGCACCATATCATGGGGCCCTTAGCAAGCATAATTTTATATTATCCTAAGACACAGTCTAGTGGGATTGACCAGGGTCATTCTCAAGGATTCATGGGTCAGTTCTTCACTATATCGATCACTTATATGTTTTTATTTTATTTTCTTAATTTTTAATGCAGTTGGAAATGGTAGTTGATTTATTTGTTTTTTACTATGGGTGAATAGAGCATAAAAAAAGCAACAAAAATCCTAGATACTTGTTAGCAGGGAAATGGAATGAATCACATATTCAACCACAAATAACCTTTATTATCCATTTATGTTTTCGTTATCCAATTGATAATGAAATAAATATCATTCATACATCACCATCGTCTACTATAATTGTAAGATCCTATTCACATTCATAAATCTCCCATGCAGCAGAATTTTACTTCCTCCATGGTCTTATATATTGAACATGACACAACCACATACATGGCACCAAAGTCCAACCAACTACATCATTTGTTGTTCATGTCCAGATTACCTCCATTCCATCAAAGATAAAAAGAACTGAAACAAGGGATGGAGAATCAACAGAGGTTGTAATGAAATAGGAAAATGTGTGGGAAGGTGGACGATTGTTGCACCAATCCCAAAAAAAACTCACTGAATCATCACAATTGAATTAAAAATTCAGAAATTGGAATGAGGATTCATAAAATGGTAGAACTCCCTCGGGAATTAACTCTTGGGTTAGTACTCCAATTTCATGGAGTTTGGAGAGATTGCATCACAACACATAGGCTGAAGAAATCATAAAAAAAATAAGATAGAATAGAATTTCACCAAACATAACAAAATTAGATTGCAGGAGCAGAAGAAAATATTAGATAATTTGTCCCATGAAGGAGGAATATCTGTCAAACCCATCCCCATCACTTTTTAAATAATTTTCCTAGCCCCCCTCAAAGAATTAGAAAAAGAAACATCATCCCCAAGCTCTAATTATTTACATGTTCTTGAAAAATTGAAGAAAGAGTGTTCACTGCATCTCATGAGTAATTCCCTTCAGGTATACCGTTTTAAGCCTCGTGTGAAGATTTTGAGTGATGCACGTGTTGGCTTGGGCCTGGGCTCATTTGAACTAGGAAGGGCCTTCTTGAATAATGGTCTTGATCATAAGGTTTGCTAACTGGAATTGGGCTTGAGTGGACCGGAGCCATGTGTTTCCAATACCGAGGCCTAGGATTTGGGTAATGTGATGCTCGGAGGAAGTGGAGATCGAGGATGACTGGTTGAGTTTCTTTTTTACTTAAATGGAGCAGTCCTGAGCTGCTGGAGTAAGGGGATGAAATATTTCTTTGGTCATGGAAACTAGATGTGAACTAGTGGATGTAGGTAGCTTGTGAGATCTTGGAAGAACAATGATTAGTCATGTACTATTGGGGATAGTGCTTCAGTCATGATCATGGGTTGACAGGGGTTGGATACTAGATCATATTTCCTCAAGCAAGTGGATCCAGTTCTCTATGAACTAGATTGGAGGTCTGCTCAGCTAGAAATGGGGGCTTGTTCAGGTGCCTTCACGGTGGGATCTGGACAACTATCTAGTGCTGGTGTATAGGTCTTCTTGAGGCATTTATTTAAAAAAGTTGTGTGTGACCCTATATGAACATACATTAGCAATAATGGGGGACTTTGATGCCTTGTCATCTTTAACCTACATGGGGAACAAAACCATAACATCCATCACTCTCAGCAGATCATGATTACATATTTAATTCAACCTCGCATGATCCCAGCAACCATGATGATTGAGAATTTTATTGAGTTCATCCTTGGTCATTATATGTATTTCTGGTTCGATTGTTGTCCGCATATTGAGATGGTTCTGGGGTGGTGTGTTGGGTGGAGTCATTGATGTGTAGTGGACGACTGGTGTGGCGTGTGATTCCTGCAATGAAGTCTCATAGCAGGCCCTTCTCAAACACATGTAATGCATTGATTCCTAATTTTTCAACAGGACCATTAGAGAACTCAGGCCCACCATCTCCTTCTCCAATCGAACCTGTATCAATGGAAGTATGAACCAGTGAATAAGATTTCTCCAAATACCAGCTCAGTACTCCTAAATAAACTAACATAACCCTAATCGGGATCAGACTTAAAATAGTGCTTGACTTAAGTTTAACTTGATCTTAATTCTTCAATTATTGGTTTTGAGATCCAATTATAATGCTTGGGTTTTGGTCATCATCGTTGATCAGTTATATTTGTGGAGGTTTTGATGTATTCTTCAATCCGTTGAACCCCTGGTTTGAGCTCCCTGGTTTTCCCCCTTCCCGGATTTTGGTCGTCCATGCTCATCAAGCTTCGATCATGAATGTGTCCCAGTCTAGACTAGTCTTTCGTGCATCATCTGTGATTGACTAAAAATTTCATGGTCAGTTGATATTTTCCCTTGTGGTGATATCGATGGAGGTTGGAGGGGTGATATTGAACGAAAGGGTGGGTATGTGGTCTCATAGAAGAAGGTGACAAGGATGATGGCAACATGAACACTTGCCAATTACATAGAATATGGTCATTGAATCTCATGGAAGAGGGAGTGACATAAATGAATGGTGATCTTCATGGTCGACTTTCCCACAGAAGGGTGTCCTAAAATGGATTAAAGACAAGCATGGACGATGCTTCACATAAGTAAGAGCATGGAAGGATATTTTATTCTCGTGGTAGATCATGATCACAAAAGGATGGCACGAGTCTTTTCCAAATTGTGGGTCCAGTCTGCACATCATAAAAAAATTATTTTTTTGACAAAATAAAAATTATTTTTTTTAAATGCAGGCTTTATCCCAATTTAACTTCAAAAATATAAAAATGTTAAAATTAGTCTATAGAACATTAAATTCATTCCTCAAATTAGTGTTGGATTTCATTTAATTCAAAAATGTATAAAACCCAAAAAAAAATCATGGTTAAATCCATTTTAACAAATTAATTCTATTTTCTCAAAAGTAACAAAAATCACTAAATTAACCTAATTTTGTTTAATTTGTGGGGTGATTATCAATAAAATGCAGATGAAATTTCTGAAACTTTGGGCTATCATAAAGGTTCAATAATTTTCCAAATATGGTGAAGTAACCCTAAAGAAGTGCTACAGAAGGTTTTGGAAGTTATAGAAACAAATCACAGTGTGAATACGAGGGTTGTTCCGTGAGTGGAGATCATAAGAGATTTATAAAGACAAAACACTCCATCTATATATAATATCTTCCAGGATGATGCAAAATATATTTAGATGACACCGAAATTTGGTAAAGGAAAAAATCTTCCAAGGATATGTAAGATCCTATGGGAATGTGTAATAAATTTTAAAAGATACATAATATTTTTTACTTTACAAAAAATTTATATGTAATATATTTTTAACATTCGATGATATGTAAAGTTTTATACTTGGGAAAATTATCTCAATCTTCATATGTAATGTAACATCCAGACCCAACCCATCGGCTTGGGAAGGACTGAAATTCAACTAAGCTTAGGTGACATCCCCAAAGCACCAAAGGTTGACAATAAATGTTATGGGCTTTACCAAATTATGGGGGGGAAAATTTCCCATAAATTACCAACCTACAAGAAGACCAATATGATGCATGGTACCAAAACAAAATAACCCCAAATGTATAACCAAATAATAATCAAAGTAACAATAAAACAAGAAAACAGAATAGAACTCTAAAATCTCAAGATAACAATAACCAAGGAAAATATTACTCAAGATAAACAGACACAAGGAAACAAAGTGGCACCACTCCAAATGCCAAGACTTGAAATCCACCATAAGCTCCAACTCCAGACATTCAAGACCATGGAATCACACAACTCTGTGGGTAAAATAAAAAAACCTTCCCCTAACTTGTATCAAGATAAATAGTGTCTACATGCGCACCTAGGTCTATATGCAGGGGGTGAGTATACAACCAAGTAGGAAAACCCCAAGACTTTTCCCAAATGCTACTAAAACAAGAAACATGTTAGCTTACATTTTATTTAAAATAAAAGACATGAAAAAGAATGGAAACCAGTGAACAACATATATATCCAAAGGTAGTGAAATAAATCACACAGAAAACATACCCAAGGAATGAACCCACACACATACATAAAACACCGACCAATGCAACCACTTCCTGAAGACCACTCCTAAACAGTCTATCTCATGAGTAGTTTTTGTCCATCCAATCCCAAGTCTACACTGGATAGCATAATCCAATTTGCCATAAGATTGACATTGTGACCATGTCTAATCCACAAGGCCCTTTCCATAAGTTTACGAACACACCCACTATGTTCATTCCAAGTTCTCATATACAAACCCTTTTTTAAAATAAACATCCATTTAATCATTTAACCGAACACCATGTGGAAAACAACCACAATTTTAGTTTTGAAGTCCAACCAAGAAAAGAGATTTCCCATGGAGTTTTCATAAAGGTTTTACAACAAAAATAGAAGCAATTTATCTAGAAAAAAATGAGCATTTTCATTCTAGGAGAAAGTGGAAAAAAGAAGAGAAGCAACCTGCATGAGATGAAGTTAGCACATGAAGAATTATCTCATGATATTGAAGATATGGGATTTCTAAACCATTCCTTCAATTTTCTAGATCCAACACTCTCTCATCCATTGGAATTGATCACCAAAAGAATGAACATCACTGAAATCTCCTAGGGTGTGCTAGAATTTGAGAGCCTTTATTAGAGGAAAATGAGGGGTTTGGGGAGTATTTCAGGTCTTTAAATTTATTTTCGTCTTTAATTATACTCATTTCATGGTTAGTGTGCACGGTTTGGGAAACCATTAACTAACCATGAAAAGCACCGCTATCTTGAAAATTTTGAAGTCGCACAGTTTGTCCAAACCCCGCACCTACGCAGAAGACCCCTCCAAGTCTTGCATGGTTACCTAGGGAATCCACACAGTTTCCCCAAACAATGATCAAATTCTGCACCCTAAAAAACCTCTCCCAAACACTTTAAAAGCACCTAGAACCTTCCTGATACCTAACCCAACCATTCTATAGCTTAAAATATAGAATAAAATAGGGAAATACCTCATACAGAAGGTGTTATACTCTCCCCTCTAGGGGGATTTCCGTCCTTAGGAAGATGGAGGAAGTCATTTTTGTTAAAGTTTTTTGGCCACTGATGCATCATAATGCTCATTCATTATCATGTACCTCTTGAATCAGGTGGCTCAGGTGCTCTGTGCACTGGATTGGATGTCTGCTCGGCTGGAAATGGGGGCTCGGTCAAGTGTCTTCATAATGGGATCTGTTCAGATGTTTAGTGCTCATGCGGGGGTCTTCTTGAGGCATTTCTTCAAATAGGTTGTGTTGTGTGCGGCCTTCTATAAACTTGTAGCAGAAACAATGGGGGACTTCAAGGCCTCACCGACCTTGACCTGCACAAGGAACAAAATAATAGCATCCATCCAGCTCGATAGTTCATCATTTCATCTTTAATTCATCCATACTTTATCCCAAAAACCACGGGGCTTGAGAATTTGATCGAGTTCATCCTTGGTTTGAGCTTCCTGATTCGTCTTCTTCCCCTGATCTCGGTCGGCCATGCTTATCAGGCTTTGTTCATGAATTCATCTTGGCCCTGTTGGAAATACAAACCAAAAATAAATAGAAGTTTGTTGTTTTTCCCATGCACCCACATCTTCCAATGCAGCTCCCTCTTTCCCATAATGCACTTCCCCATGTGACTTTTTCTCTCCCTATGGGTCCGCTCCAATTCCAATGCAATCATTTATTACCATGTTTTTTGATCCTCATTTAAATGATGTGTGTTGTCCATTTTGGTGTAATTTTAATAGCCTATAAATATGGTTCAAATTTAATCGGTTGAAGTTAGTGAGTGTGCAATAAGAAAATCTTGAAAGCCCTGTTTTGTTTTATTGTCCTATTTTTCTTCCTCTATTTTTTTCCCTCAGCTTGTATAGCCAAAAAATTGTTATCAGAGTGTAGTACCAAAGAATCCTTCAATTTCTGAAGATTGACACCGCGATCCAGCCGCAAGTTCCAACGTTGTCTAAAGACAACTATAAGAGGTGGTGCATTCAAATGAAGGAATTGTTCGGGTCGCAAGAATTACGGGAGATCGTCAACGACGGGTATATCGTACCCACTACGGAGGAAGAATCCGCCTTCATGAATGAAGAAAAGAAGACCATCAAAAATCAATGGAAGAAAGACAACAAGGCGTTGTTCCACCTCTATCAAGGGTTGGATGAATCGATGTTTGAAAAGATTTCTGAAGCAACATCGATTAATAAAGTTTGGGATACACTTTCCACAATCTTCAAAGGTATTGATCGGGTGATGCAGGTTCGTCTTCAAACTCTAAGAGTGGAATTTGAAGCGGCACACATGAAGGAAAGTGAGAGTATCTTAGATTAATTCTCATGCCTAATTCTCATTGTTAACAATTTGAAAAGGAATGGTGATAAAATGGAGGATATTCGGGTTATTGAGAAAGCACTTCGATCGCTCACAACCAAGTTCGAGCATGTGGTTGTGGCAATCGAAGAGTCGAAAGATTTGGAAAAAATTTTAATTGAAGAACTGATGGGGTTATTGCAAGTACATGAGCAGTGAATGAAGAATAATACAGGTTCAACAATAGATCATTCCCTACAGTACAAGTTGACTCTGCAAGAACCCAAGAATGGCCAAGCACAACAAGGCGGTTATCGTAAAAGACGAAGAGGGCGTGGACATCCTCCAAGCCATCAACAAAAGCAACAGAACTTTACCAACATTCGTGGAAGAGGACATGGTGGACGTCAATTCAAGCATGGTCATGGAAATGCAGGGAACATCCAATGCTACAACTGTAAGAAATTCGGCCATTTTGCATCTGATTGTTAGATCAAGGTGGATCATGATGAACGATCCAACTACGCTGAAGCATCTCATCATGAAGAAGAAGGTACCACACTCCTCCTAGCACAAGAAAAAGCATGTGAATTCCCCGATGTATGGTATCTGGACACAGGAGCATGTAACCACATGAGTGGTAATAAAGAGCTGTTCGAGGAACTCACTGAAGAAGTTCGTGGTGATGTGAGTTTTGGCGACTCATCGAAGGTGCCCGTTCTTGGCAAAGGTAAAAAAAATATTTCTGTAGAATGGTGAGTTGAATTATATTTCCAATGTGTATTACGTACCAAGTATGAAAAATAATATCATCAGTCTCGGACAACTCCTTGAGAAGGGGTATTTCATACACTTGGAAAATTCATCTTTGTCTATAAGAGATGCTCACAGGAGGCTTGTTTCTGAAGTCCAAATGGTGAAGAATCGCATATTTCTGCTACACATAAAAACGAAGGTCGAGGAGTGTCTATTTGGGCTCATGAAGAATGATTCCTAGATATGGCATCTGTGCATTGGGCATCTCCATTTTAGCGGGCTTAAACTTATATCTTCATAGAGCATGGTGCATGGCTTGCCAATGATTTAATATCTAAATCATGTGTGTGAGGCATGTACACTCGGCAAGCAATAAAGGAACTCCTTCCCAAGTGGAGTGTCCAAAAGAGCAACAGAACCACTTCAGTTGGTTCACACTGATATATGTGGGCCACATGAAACACCATCACTTGGAGGTAATAGTTATTTTATTACCTTTATTGGTGATTTCAGCAGAAAGTTGTGTGTGTATTGCATAAAAGAAAAATCATCCGCTTTCCCTTTTTTTAAAACATTCAAAGCTCCTGTTGAAACTGAAAGTGGCCACAAAATCAAAGTACTCAGATCTGATAGAGGTGGAGAATGCACGTCAAATTCATTACAAGATTTCTGCAAGGAATATGGCATAAAACAACAGTACATTGCAGCTTATACGCCACAACAGAATGGAATTGCAGAAAGGAAGAACCGCACTATCCTCGGCATGAAGAGAACCATGCTGAAGGAGAAAGGGCTTCCACAGAGTTTTTGGGTAGAAGCAGTGACATGTACTGCCTACTTGCTCAATTTGTTTCCAACAAAGATCCTTATGAACTTTAAACCACAAGAGGCATGTAGCGGCTACAAACCGAGTGTGGCACATCTAATAATCTTCGGGTGTGTCGCCTACACTCAAGCCCCAGAAGCGAGAAGAATGAAACTTGATGATCGTGGTGAAAAGTCCATCTTCATCTGCTATTGTGAATCCTATAAATCTTACAAGCTTTACAATCCACTAACCAATAAATTAGTGGTGAGTAGAGATGTGGTCTTTAGTGAGGAAGAAGCATGGAAGTGTAATTATGAAGAATCCTACAAGGATGTTCCAGTCGAGATAGAGGTTCCTGATGAAAGGCATGATTATCAAGAGAAAACACCCACAACCCCTTCCTCTGGTGCATCATCAGTTAGAATATGTCCAAGAGTACATTTCATCACTCCTGAAAGCACTCCACCAAATAAAAATGTGGCCAGCTCATCCTCTCCTATGGCTCCTATGAAGATGAAAAATTTGAGTGACATTTATGAGCAGACCGAAGAGGTAAATCTTTTTTGCTTGTATGCAGATCATGAGCCTCTGAACTTTTAGGAATCCATGAGGGAAGAATGATGGGGAATGACTATGGAAGAAGAAATTCATGCCATAGAGAGAAATGACACCTGAGAGTTGACTACACTCCCAAAAATCCAGAAGATCATTAGTGTGAAATCGGTGTACAAGATCAATTGAAATGCTGATGGCGAGATCGATCGACACAAAGAAAGGCTCGTAGCAAGGGTGTACAAACAGAAGTTTGGTGTCGACTACGAATAATTATTTGCTCCTATTGCTCGCCTTGACACTGTAAGAATGATTATATCCCTTGCTGTCCATCATAGTTGGATGATCTACCAACCAGATGTGAAGTCTGCATTCCTGAATGGAATCTTAGAAGAAGAGGTATATATTGACCAGCCTGAAGGCTTTGTTATGCAAGGGGAGGAAGATAAAGTGTATCGTTTGAAGAAAGATCTTTATTGGTTGAAGCAGTCTCTGCGCGCATGGAATGCTTGCATCGACAGTTATCTTCGAGAGAATGGCTTTTCCCAATGTCCTTATGAGCACGCGGTTTACATCAAGCAGAATGATCATGGAGATATACTTATTGCATGCTTGTATGTTGATGATTTGTTGTTTATAGGGAAAAATCGACAGATGTTTGATGAATTCAAGGGGGCCATGTTCAAGGAGTTTGAGATGACCAATGGAGGTCTCATGTCCTTCTTTCTGGGCATTGAAGTGAAGCAACAACATGGCGACATCTATATATCTCGGAAGAGGTATGCTAAGGAGTTGCTTGAAAAATTCAAGATGGACGATTGTAATTCTGTAAACACACCAGTTGCAAGGAGCTTGAAACTGAAAAAGATGGAGAAGGAAGATTTGTTGATTCGACTTTGTTCAAGAGACTGATTGGAAGCCTGAGGAGTAGGTTCCGGGCACAGCGGAAGCATGTTGGTGGGGTTTTTACCCAACATTAATTTTAATGTTAACAATGTTCAATCCGAGATCCGTCACAATTTAAAACGCCGGATATTCAGAATAGAATGAAGAATGGAAAAGAAAAGGAGTGTTTGGGAACCATTGATATAGGATCATCATATGTTGGTTATAATTAATTTAATTAATTCATAAGAATAACCTCGATGAAATTCTTTCTTCGTTGGAGTCTCTGGTCACGATCCTGTGATCTGTCGTTGCGTCGTAGAATCCAAGTATAGGATTCCTTTAGCGGTGATCCACACATGCTCCACATATCTCTGGACATCGCCGAAAGGATCTCCGGGTGCTAGCACGGAAGAACCTTCGCTTGCGATGTCCGCCTTCTACCGCCTTGATACGGTGGAGGATCTCGCTCTCGTAACTTGAAAGCATTCTTGATGGAAAGGGAATTCTCTCTTGGCTTGAGAGTATTTCCAAATCCGTTGTTCACAACAATGGATTTGATTCTATGAGAATAATGTAATTGGGATTATAATACTTAGAATAATAAAATGAATTAATTTCCTGAAAGCATTTAATCATTTCATTTAATTCTTAGTAATACTCCATGTATTAATAATGACAGTTGACCATCATTATTACTTGACATGCGCCCAATGTATTACATTTAATATCATTTAATTAAATAAACATTATTTTCTCACGAATCCTGAAAAAAAAAACTACATGACGTGTATATAAATATACACGGCGTGTACTTTTATTTTTTCATTTTATTTATTTCTTCCACCATATTTATTAGACCTTGAGTAATGACTATTTATTTCTTAAATAAATGTAACTTCATTACTCGCTAATAAATATATATTATTTCTCCCACAATATATTCTCTCAAATAACTAGTGTCGAAACAAATGAGATCAGGAATCCTTAAATAATTATTAAACCATAGTCGGGAATAATATTTATTTAACATGTTAAATTAATATTTAACTGCGATACATGGACACACTTAGTGTGTGACCCTCTAAGCCTCTTTCTCAGTGGAATTAGGTAGAGCCTGCCTAAAGTCCAAGGTTAGTGTCTAGCAACACACCAAGGCATCCATAGAGAAATAAGTTAACCCCGTAATGATGTGTCACCTCCTACGAACACTTACTGTGTAATATAATCCCCTTGTCTCGATATCTCCAATCAAGCGGGTTTCATGCTAGTGCCATCAACCTATGTGCTCGATTATACTTTTTTTGACTTCCTGAAATTGAACTCACCCATACCATACCATGGAAATGGATTTATTTAGGCTATATCAATTTCATCAAAGGGCCTACGATATATACTTTTGTTATGGAACAAAAGAGACAAATCCTTTCTTGCATTATCTATTAATGCAGTATTACTCGTGACGCATCCAACTTATCCTACCTCGCTACGAACAATGTGTCGTCATAGTTTTCATCAATAAATCTAAGTACGCGAGTTCTAATACTCATTAATAATAATCTTAAAGTCTAAGGACCAATAAACACCTCTGCAGATAGGAACATCCAATGACACTATGAAATGTGGATTTCCTACTGGCGGGTCCCGTTCTCATAATATCCTCCTGGATATTACCATGGGTGCACACCATGAGAAGGTGCCTCAAATTTTTATGAGTCTTCACCCCTAATGACCTGTATTATTAGTGTCCCTCAAATAATATCATCCAGCCAAAGAACATATATTCAAGAACAGTGTTATGGAACTTCCAAGTTCTCATCATAGCAGGGATTCGCTATGACCCATTAATGCAACAGCTGTCCATATGACATTATCACATGCATTGTCACGCAGAAGAACAATCAAGATGTGATAAGGATTTTATTAATGAATAAAGTATTAGTTTGTTCTAGACCACCAACTCCAACAGACTCCCACTTGGACTAGAGCCAACTGCTAACAACCTTTAACCTGCAAGCTCTCACATGATGTTCATGCTTCTGCTGAGATAGGACCTTAGTCATGGGGTCTACCACGTTCTCTTCTGTGGACACTCTGCTCACTGCAACTTCACCCCTTTGATAGAAATCCCTCAAGAGGTGATACTTCCGGAGTATGTGCTTTGTCTGTTGATGTGACCTTGGTTCTTTTGCAAGACCCACCGCTGTAGTATTATAACAATACAATGTAATGGGATCTTTACTAATAGGCATCTCATCATGCTCATGGACAATGTTCTGAATCCAGATGGCTTTCTTGGCTGCATCAGAAGCCGCTATATACTCGGACTCCACTGTAAAATCGGCGACAACTGGCTGCTTTGAACTCTTCCAGCTCACATCTCCTCCATTGAGACAGAAAACATATCCAGATTGTGATTTCAGATCATTCTGATCTTTTTATAAACCAACATCACCATATCCTCTGATGACAAGCTCCTTGTCTCCTCCATACACCAGGAACATATCCTTAGTTCTTCTAAGATACTTAAGGATAGTCTTAACAACAGTCCAATGCTGTTCTCCTGGATCTTCTTGATATCTACCTACCATGCTCAGTGCATAGGAAATATCAATACTGGTACATAACATCGCATACATGATGGATCATATAGCCGAGGAGAATGAGATCATTCTCATCCTATCTTTCTATTGTTGTGTCTGAGGACACATTTTCTTAGAAATATGTAAGTCATGTGACATTGGAACCAATACTCTCTTGGATTGTTCCATACTAAATCTCTTTAGTATCTGGTCAATGTATGTACCCTGACTTAGTCCAAGCAGCCTCTTGGATCTATCACGAATGATCCTGATCCCTAGAATGTAGGATGCTTCACCTAAATCTTTCATGGAGAAGCATTTGTTCAACTAGTCCTTAACTAACTTTAAGGCTGGTATATCGTTTCCAATAAGCAATATGTCATCAACATATAATACTAGGATAACGACCGCATTCCCATTAAATAGCTTATAAACACATGGCTCACATTCTTTCTTAATGAAACAAAATTATTTTATGGCTTCATCAAATCGAATGTTCCATGACCTGGATGCTTGCTTCAATTAATAAATGAATTTCTGAAACTTGCAAACTCGTTTGGCTTCACCTGGTGTCACAAACCCTTCTGGTTGTGTCATATAGACATCTTCCTGATGGTTCCCATTAAGTAATTCTGTTTTGACATCCATCTGCCAAATCTCGTAGTCATGGTAAGATGCTATGGAAAGTATGATTCTTATGGATTTAAACATGGAAACTGGCGAGAAGGTTTCATCATAGTCAATTCCTTGAGGCTGTTTGAATCCTTTAGCCTCTAGCATTTCCTTAGATGTGCTAACTTGACCTTCCATTTCCAGCTTTCTCTTGAATACCCATTTGCATCCAACAGGCTTTACATCAACTGGCTCATCGACCAGAACCCAAACATAGTTCTGATACATGGAATCCATCCCAGATTCATAGCTTCTAGCCATCTTGCAGATTCTGAGATTTCTACTACTTCCTTATAGGATAGAGGTTCATCATTGTCCAATAATAATGATTCACCATCCTCGGTGACTAGGAAACCAAATCTCTCTGGTTCCCTTACCTCTCTTGAGCTCCTACGCAGTACTTGTGTTTTTGGAACCTCTTCCATGGGGTCATGTGGAACTTGTTTTTGTACCAACTCTTGTGTATCTTGAGCATCAACATCATCTAAGTCAATCTTTCTCCCACTATCCTTCTTGAGGATGTGCTCCCTCTCAAGAAAGACGACTTGTCTGGCGACAATAAATTTCTTATATTGAGGGTTATATAGGTAATATCCCTTCGTTTCCTTGGGATATCCTATAAAGATACACTTCATGCCCCGGGATGCTAGTTTGTTTCCTGAGAAGGCCTTAAAAAATGCCTCGCATCCCCATACAAGTGTGTGCGACAAATTGGGTTTCCTTCCATTCCATAACTCGGATGGAATTCAATTTTTCACCTTAGTTGGTACTCAGTTTAATGTGTATGTTGCAGTTTGTAATGCATATCCCCAAAATGATAATGGAAGGTTCGCATGACTCATTATTGACCTCACCATGTCCAACAAGGTGTGGTTCCTCCTTTCACTAACACCATTCCACTGTGGTGTATAAGGAGGAGTGAGCTGAGATAGAATCCCAGACTCCCATAGAAGATCGATGAACTCTTGGTTCATATATTCTCCACCTCGATCCAATCGAAGCTTCTTTATCTTCTTACCAAGATGATTCTCTACATCATTCTTAAATTCCATAAATTTCTCTAAGGCTTCTGACTTATACCTCATTAAGTAGAAAAATCAGTATCTACTCAAATCATTAGTAAAAGTAATGAAGTAAGAATATCCACCTCTAGCTTCTACTAGAAATGGTCCACATACATCCGTGTGTACCAATCCTAGAAGCTCTGTGGCCCTTTCACCCTATCCACCAATAGGAGTCTTGGTCATTTTACCTTGTAAAAAATCGTGACATCTATCGAGTGGTTTTAGATCAGTTGAGTCTAAATAGCCATCTTGGAAGAGATTTTTCAATAGCTTCTCGTTCACATGACAAAGGCGGTGATGCCACAACTGGGTGATGTATGAGTCATGTGAGTCTGTTTCGTTATTGATTGACAACACTTGGTTTTTTTAATTTAATACATACAAACCATTATTCAAATGTGCCATACCATAACATACGTTGTTCTTATAAAAGAGACAACCATTATTTCCAAACTTGAAAACAAATCCATCCATATCCAAACAAGATACATAAATTATGTCCTTGGTGACACTAGGCACAAAATAATAGTTTTGTAAAACCAAAATCAAGCCAGTTGGCAATGAGAGGTGGTATTCGCCAATAGCCAATGCAACAAGGCTTGTGCCATTGGTAGCTCGAAGATCCACTTCTCCGCTGGCGATCATTCTAGATCTACTTGGTTCCTATATTTGAATACAGATGTGATCCCCAAAAGCTGTATCTAATACCCAATGTGTAGAAATAGAAGGATTGCACTCGATAACGAACGCACCTTTAGCGTCCCCACGCTTCTGGGTGCAGTTCCTCTTCCAATGGACTTGCTTGACACATGCAAACACACTGCCTCTCGTTTCTTGCCCTGCCTCTAGATCTTCCCCTTCTTGGAGGGATGGTGCTCGGGGGCTTTAGACCGTTTATAAGTCTTTGGCCCCTTTGCCTTGTCCTTCCTTTTCTTGTTCACCACAAGGATCGCGAGTTTGTCACGCCCCATGTCCTTATCTACCCGGCGAATCAGGGTCAGAAGCTCCGATAGACTCTTCTCATTTCCACTCATATTATAGTTGACAATGAAGCTTGAGAAGGTATTGGGCAGTGATGATAGGATGATATCTGTACGAAACTCATCCGGGAATTTAATCCCTAAGATGTACAGGCATTCAATGTAGCTAATAAGATTGACTACATGAATCCCAGCTTGCACAGACTCTCCAAGCTTAGTTGTAAAAAAATCATTGGAGATCTCATACCTCTCCTGTATCGCCTTCTTTTGGTAGAAATCCTTAAGTTGAGACATCATGCTATACGCGTCCATGTTTTCATGTTGCTTCAAGAGATCATTGGACATGGATGATAGCATGAAACACTGGACATCTGTGGAATCATCCATGTGTTTCATGTAGAGAGATAATTCCTCATCACTAGCCTCTTTCCCAGGTGCAACTGGAATAGGATCTTCCAGCACATGCAATTTCCTTTCGTGGCGAAGGACGACGTGTAAACACCTCTACCATTCTTGGAAATTGGTGCCGGTGAGAAGGTTTTACTTCTCGAGTAAGTTGCACAATGATATGTTTGAAGTCATTTTCTTGTCGTTTCTACAAATTAAGATGAGAAAAGGTTTATTACTTTATTACAAAAATTGATACAAATAAATAAATTAATACTTATTAGTCTCCCACTATTTTATCGAAATACAATAGCCCTCACAATTGACTTTGGAATATTCTGTTGCCTGAATATTCTAGTGGCAAGGATCCATATTGCCCTTCACATTACCCCAACTAGGGTTGGTCAAGCAACTTGAAGGGTTTTAGGTAGGCATTCCAAATGCCAACTGCATTAACTCAAAGATCCATGATCTGCTAAGTGGACTCCCCAATCCTGAAATCCTTTTATTTTGGATTTCCTCAACCTTTGCCTCTTGGTCACACCAAGTTTTGCCAGGGCAGTCAACCCTTGATGTGAACCAAGTCATGTCAACCCAAAACGATGAATCAGAATTCCCCGATAATTGAAAGCACCCCAAGTAGGGTTGGTAAAGCACTTTGAACTATGGTTCGATTATAACCAAGATTATGGAAGGCTATACCGACTTAATATTTCTTTTGAGGGATTTCATCCTTATACGTAAATTTCCATTTTATTATCTTTGATTACATGATTTTTAATATTAAGTGGGATATACTTAAGTGATTAACCATGTCTATGATAATATTTACGTATAACCCTGTTTTATTTTAGTTCCATCTTGCATGCTTGTTTAATTCATTAATTGTGTGATCATGACAACACACCCACAACAAATAAACCATGCAACTGACAAAAATAAAATAAATGGTATGATCATGAGATTTTCTATTGGTTAGTTTATCGAGCGGTTGATAAACTAAACCAAGACCCAAGGGAGAAAAACCTTGAACCTTTTGGGTTTGTGTTTACAGCTTTCCACCTGTCCACCTTTGTATCTTCTTGGATTGGTTTCACCTTGGCTCCTGACTTGAGCCGCCTCCACTATCTTGGGAGCTCCATCCCTTACATATGCATTTATCTCACACGCGGGTGAGGGGTAAAAAGGGGTTTTTACAAAAAAGAATCCTTGGGCGCACAGACCCTAAATATTAATGAGGAGATGGATCGCAGGCCAATAAATTTAAATAAATTAACTAAAAGAAACCATTCACATACAAAGGTCTCAGTCTGGCTCATGATCATCCATACATGCAATGATATTTACACATAAATAAAACTAGCATTCAATTCTTTAATCGTTCTTGTTTAAGATAAATCACGCTTGAATTAATTAATTATCATTAATCAATCCTTTTATCTTAAAACCCTTTTATGAATTTCCTTTAGATTCTCATCCATCATAATTTTAAACAAATAAATTCATTTAAAATTATCCTTGTACCTAACTTGTACCTTAGAGGCAACCCGGTTAATTCCCGTTCATTACACAGATGTTAAATTAAACATATATATATATAAAACATCTATCACGGGTTGTGCCTCAGCTTTACGCCTGCACCATGGTACAAGTCTCAAGGGTTTGTATAATATAATAATAAATTTTAATAAATCTGCATAATTTGGGTGATTACACGATGTGTAGTTCCGACTACACGGCGTGTAATTTTCTTCACCTTCCATCCAAAGTACACGCCTAGGGACAGGGCGTGTTAATGTACTTCGGAAATTTTTGGAATACATGGTGTGTTCTGTGGGACACACGCCGTGTAGTTTCCGTATTACACGGTTTCCAGCCGGGCAAGCCGTGTACGGGGTACACGGCCCAACCCTAACCTGAAGGGACTACACGCCGTGTTCATTAGACCAAATGGCGTGTAATCCGGAAACCGTGTGCCACATGTTTCTGGTCAACACACAGTGTCTTAAATTCTTAGAAAAAATCCAATACACGGCCTGATTTGGTGGATCAGTCAATACATTGAACCTAGACTACATGATGTGTACTTCCGAATACACACCGTGTATTTTGGTGTTGTACGGCCAAAAATGTTTGGCTCCTCCAGATGAGTTCCTCTATTTTATTTTAATAAAAAATTAAAAGAAAAAAATTTGTTTCTGTGAGGTGAACGAGAAACGAGGGAGGAGGAACAGATCTCGAGATTCAGATTTCCAGAACGATTAAACATGAATTGAAATAACTAAATTATTAAATGTCTAAATCACCAATGAAAATCAAAATAATTATAATCAACGATATGACTGCTCTGATACCACTTGTATGTTTCGGGCATAGCAGAAGCGCGTTGGTGGGGTTTTTACCCAACATTAATTTTAACGTTAACAACGTTCAATCTGAGATCCGTAACGATTTAAAATGCCAGATCTTCAAATTAGAATGAAGAACAAAAAAGAAAAGAAGTGTCTCGGAACCGTTGAGATAAGATCATAATATGTTGGATATAATTAATTTAATTAATTCATAAGAATTACCTCAATAGAATTATTTCTTCATTGGAGTCTCTGGTCACGATCCTATGATCCGTCATTGCGTCATAGAATCCAAGTACAGTATTCCTCTAGAGGTGATCCACACATGCTCCACGTATATCTGGATGTCGCCGAAGGGATCTCTGGGTGCTAGCACGGAAGAACCTTCGCTTGTGATGTCCGCCTTCTACTGCCTTGATCCGGTGGAGGATCTCACTTTGGTAACTTGAAAACGTTCTTGGTGGAAAGGGAATTCTCTCTTGGCTAGAGAGTATTTCCAAATCCATTGTGCACAACAATGGCTCTGATACCAAGAGAATAATGTAATTGGTATTATAATACTTAGAATAATAAAATGAATTAATTGCCCAAAAGTATTTAATCATTTCATTTAATTCATAGTAATACCCCATGTCTTAATAATGACAGTTGACCATCATTGTTACTTGACATGTGCCCAACATATTACATTTAATATCATTTAATTAAATAAACAATATATTCTCATGAATACCGAAAAACAAACTACACGGCGTGTATATAAATATACACGACGTGTACTTTTCTTTTTCATTTTATTTATTTCCTCCACCATATTTATTAGAACTTGAGTAATGAGTATTTATTTCTTAAATAAATGTAACTGCATTACTCGCTAATAAATATATATTATTTCACCCACAATACATTCTATCGAATAACTAGTGTCGAAAAAAATGTGTTCAGGAATCCTTAAATAATTATTAAACCACAGTCAGGAATAATATTTATTTAACTTGTTAAAATAATATTTAACTGAGATACATGGACACACATAGTGTGTGACCCTCTAGGCCTCTTTCTCAGTGGCATTAGGTGGAGCTTGCCTAAAGTTCAAGGTTAGCATCTAGTAACACCCCAAGGCACCCATAGAGAAAGAAGTTAACGCTGTAATGATGTGTCACCTCCTAGGAACGCTTACCGTGTAATATAATCCCTTTGTCTCGATATCTCCAATCAAGCGGGTTGAATGCTAGTGCCATCAACCCATGTGCTCGATTATTATTTCTTTGACTTCCAGAAATTGAGCTCGCTCATACATTACCATGGCCATGGATTTATTTAGGCTATATCAATTTCATCGAGGGGCCTGAGATATCTACTTCTGTTATAGAACAAAAGGGAAAAATCCTTTCTCGCATTATCTATTAATGCAGTATTACTCGTGACGCACCCAACATATCCTACCTCACCGCGAACAGTGTATAATCACCGTTTTAATCAATAAATCTAAGTGTGCTAGTATTAATACCCATTAATAATAATATTAAAGTCTAAGGAACAATACACACGCCCGCAGATAGGAACATCCAATGACACTACGAAATGTGGATTTCCTACTGGCGGGTCTCGGTCTCATAATATCCTCATGGATATTACCAAGGGCGCACACCATGAGAAGGTGCCTCAAAGTTTTATGAGTCTTCACCCCTAATGACATGTATTATTTGTGTCCCTCAAATAATATCATCTGTCCATATAACATAAATTCAAGAATAGTATTATGGCACTTCCAGGTTCTCATTATAGCAGGGATCCTCTCTGACCCATTAATGCAACAGCTGTCCTTAGGACATTATCACATGAATCGTCACGCAGAAGAACAATCAAGATGTGATAAGGATTTTGTTAATGAATAAAGTACAAAGTAGTTGGTTCTAGATGACCAACTCCAACACAAATCCCCTCACATAGCTCAACCATTTGTAGTCTCATTCAAGCATTCCCATAGTCACCCTATAAGGTTCAATTTAGTTAATTAAAAACAACCATTTAAATTACAGGGTCTCGATCAGTCAATAAAATGGTGTGCTAAAAGATACACCCCCTAAACACTCATGAAATCATGAATAAAATTATTCACCACCTACCTCATAGTCTTAGATATAGGCACGTCTAATCTTAGACTCTAACTCTGACTGATTTGGTATAAATTTTTATTTTAGATGAATTCCTAAAAAAAGGAAAAATGAATCATGTAGCTTTAGTGGTCTATGATGTGAAGTAAAAGGGAAATAGAATCAATCATATGGATATCCTTACTGATACAGATCCAACATTGCAAATGAATTAAACAATAGAGGATGGATGAAGGAGAGGGATCAAAATCATGCAGAGGAGGAAAATTTAGGAGAACCCGTGTGTGCAACTCTAATAGGATGAGGAGAAAGAAATTAAGTTAAATAAGAGAGAGGTAATTTGGTCATTTCACTTATTTAATGAGTCACACGGTTATCTCACATGGTTTTCCAAACTATGTGGCTCTTTATGATTAGGATTAAATACCTACACGTTGATCCCACATGGTTAGTCCTAATCGCGCACAGACTATGCATGATACAGTGCGAGGGTACTGCCCAAATGACACTAATTATGCCCCTTGTGAACAGTTTTTCCTAACAGTGCACAAGCCGTACGGATCCCTTTTCTAAAAACTATATAGGTTCATGCATGGTCATTCACCTCCTCTTGAATGGTTTACCAAACTATGATCGAGGAAAAAAATAAGCCGCACAATTAGCACTAGGTGGTCGTATGGTTAGATCTAACTGTGCAACTTAGCATACACTTCTCTAAACCTAGGACCCCGGGTCTCCGATGAACCCAAAACCTTTTTGAACACCCAAGGAATTTTTCAAACCTCTAAAACCATTCTAAAAACAATATTTTAAATGAAAATAAAACTTATAATTATGTTCCAATAAATGAGAAAAGTGTTTTTATACCCACTAAACTCAAAAATTAAAAATGGGTGAGGAATTTGACCCACTCAAAAAACCTAAGACATTACAATCTCTCCGCCTTAACACATAACATCCATAAGTTATAAAACGTAAATAATAGATGTTACCAAACATAACAAACTCATTAAAACCAACCTGTACTACCCTAGTCAAAAGGGGATAGGTCAACTACCTCAAGGGGGATCCCCACCTTAGGAGTTACCTACCCCGATCGCATCCCAACCCAAAACTCAAATAAAAATAATGGCTTATTAACCATATTAGGACTCAATGTCCTCCTATTATTCATCATCACTCTTATACCTCATCAGGTGATCTTTTTTCATACTCGACACCCATCATAATCATGTAACGCATTGATTCCCACCTCGTTCACATGTCGCACATGACACCTATGAGGTCTTGCATCTCAAAAGATGCCTAGAAGTCCTGGTTCCTCACACCTTAGTCAATTACCACATCGCAATGATGCCCAGATTCTAATACACATCAAGTAACCCTCATATTTTCGATGCCTTTATGCCAACGCACCTCAATAATCATGTATCCAATGATGCTCATGTATAAGTCCTGGAACCGTTAACTTTATATATATATAACACATTTTAAATGAATCCAACCTACTAAAAAATGTATGATCAGTCCATAAACACATATCATTCACCTCGTGTACCAAAAATGGAAATTCTTAAAAAGGACATTCCAGAATAATACAAAAAGCGTTCCCAGGTCACACCCATGGTGTACCTCTATCCATCATCGGCTCACCAACCTTCTCTAACCCTATCAGCTCCATGGCATGCACCTGGCCTGAAACATGAATACCTGAAGCCTGACCCCACTAACCACTAGCCCCTCTATTGGGTCCCACTATCTCTATGATGACCTCACCATGCAGCTGATACTTGACTACCATCACTTTTTAAAACTCCTGGTCTGATCTCAGAAACCTGAGTCTACCCTAGTCTATGATTTTTAGTTGTCCGAGAAGGATTCCTAAAGATCCTCTCAAAATTCTCGACCAATCTACATACCTAACACTCCTTTTGAGGATGCTCACACTAAGTTTTTATATGTCCTAGCTACTCACACTTGAATCACACCATTGACGGCCCACTCTGAGGTAGTTTTCCTATGTCCTTGGCATGACTCCTCTGTTGAGATTCATCTCAGGCTTGCTTCCTACTAAGGAATCACCACTAAAATTACCTAATTTTGTCATTTGGATCGAGTAAGACTAGTCCATCAAGTTTCCCTCAACTATGATCACATTATTCACCGCTTTTGAGAATGAGGTCAACCTTAAGATGTTCACCAATACCTGAATAGAGTTCCGTAAACCATCCTCAAAACACCTCACCCTCGAGGTGTCGTCACTCACCATATTGGGTACAAAGTGAGAAAACTTGGTGAATGTCGTTTCATATTTTATGATGGAAATTTCATCTTTCTTAAGGCTCAATAACTCATGAGATCTCTCCACCCTCAGCATCTCCATGTAAAAATTGTCAAAGAACCTTACCTCAAAATCCTTCCAATACAATCCCTCATGTCAAACTACTTAAACCTGCATGTCCCACCATCACTTTGTTGGTCCTATGAGCATGTAGGTTTCCAACTTCATTTTCTTCTTTTGAGGTATCTCTAGATTATCAAAGATCATCGACATTGAATCAATCCAATACTCATCTACATGTGGTCTGCCCTCACCCTAAAATAGAGGTGGGTACTGTGAATGGAATTCTTATATCATATAATACATAAAAGGATATGATCCCTAAATCCCCTATCAATCCCCTGGATCACATGTACCAAGCTCACTCTGAGCTTCTCATCAAACCATTGCCCAAAATCTTTCAAATCTGGTGGCTGTCCCACCTGCACCTGAGCCTATGCCAAAACTTGTGCCTGAACCTGTACCTGTGGTTCATGATCTGTCTAACCCTAAGGGGTCTCAACCAACATGTGATCCTATGGAACCACATCACCAGCCACCTAATGCTCCCTCTGATTTGTCTAAGTGGAAGCCCACTGAATATCATTACATCACCAGACAACCCAGATAACATATATATGTATCGCAAATAGGGAAATCAGTAATAGATAGCATCAACTCACTACCCTTACCCTCCCCCATTTCAACCAATTCATAGGTAATCCTAGCCTCATGGCCTCTTTACCTACCCATATCAGAGCAAATTATCATATATTCCTTGGTCCATGCCCATCTTGATGAACCATTTCACCTCAAACCGATGACCACATCACCTAACCTGATGATCAACATCACCCTGCATAATCATACGTGCCTACTACTATAAGATCTAAGATCATAACTATATATATATATATATATATATCATAGAATATCACATTTCACAAGGCATTTTTATCACATGCACATGCATATAAATATCAAAATCCTATTGTGTGACTAATCAAAAGTATAAACATGCATAACCAACACCCCTTGCATTACTGGGCCATGGTTCTAATATCTCATACCTTACCATACCAGGTCAAGGGTAACATATCACAAAATATAATAATTAAACATCCAAGTGCACCACTATAGGTGGAAATAAAATCAACTATAAAATGAGAAAAGCATAATAGTAATTCCCACCCCTGGAAACTTGGTATGTCCCTCATGCATGGGGCTATAGGAACCCAAATAGTAGTCATTAACCCAGATATAAAAACATCCTACTATCCATTATAAAATATCCCAAATATTAATTACAATAAATAGGAAAAATAAACTCCTATGATACCATTTGTAGTGCCCCGACCTGATTATCCACTCAGATAGTACTTTCAGGCCAAGTGTTGATATCCTTAGGTGCACCTCCTCGTACGCCAAAGGCTGATGACTAGTAGTGAGGGTGAAACATGATAGTGGGGATAATATAACCTCTAGTGATAATACAATAATGGTTTCATATGTATAGTGCAGTGAAAAGAAATACCAACAAACTCAAACCATTAACCCATCCATGGTGGAAGCAACAGCAAAAACAGACAATAGAGGAAGCATAATTAAACAAAATCAGTAGAATAAAATAAACAATCCAAACATATCATTTCTAGATACAAATTAGAACATGCATCAAATATAGGTCATATAATAAAATAATATAAAAATAGGTTTTCCCATGGCCGACCATCAATATATACATATAAGTAGCATGATGATACAGGAAAAAAAACTCCAGCTAAGGAAAGAACCTCAAGGTCCCTTTCCTTCCATATATGCTGAATCAACCACTAGGATATAGATATAGGGCCTTAACCCTTACCTAAATGAAAAATCATTACATCTACATGCATTCTGAAGAGACCGTTTAGGGTGTACATTTTTGATTAAGAAGGTGTGTACATATGTAAATAAAGGAAAGGAAACACTTTCATTTAAATAAACTCAAGCTTCCCTGGTGATCAACAGTCACTAGGAAACAATCGCATACTTTAGACAATGCCAAAAATATAAAGAGTAGAGGATCCTTAGCCTATGGCCTAAGGAATCCACTAATGTCAAATAGCCCCAGGTAAACCCTCGGGTTTTACCTCAAAATGTCACCCATAACCTCATTCTATAAACCACATAACTGACACCTCATGTCCACATCATGTAACCAACATCCTGAAGACACACCCAAATGAAGAATATAGTCCCTCAACCCCCTTCTTGAAATCACCCATTGGATCGAAGCCCAACATCTGGAGGCACAAAAATATATGTAATCAAAGTAATATCTTTGTTGGATCAACAACTGATGTCCTAAGTAATGGAGATATCAGTCCTCTGAAAAGTATCATGGCTTAAAGTCCTTAATCATAGTGAGCCTTATCCGCCAACTAATAGCCTCAAATTTTCCATTCAATGTATCCTTACCACACCTGTGGATTTCTAATGAAAGCACCCCAATTATGTTTACTTAAGATGAAACTACTAGGGGCCTCTACCCACAAGATTGGTCAATACCAGCTCATCATCTGAGTCAATATGTGAACAAACAACTCCAAACAGTGCATTGGACAACACATATAAGTGGTAATCACCAATTTTGAACCTAAGACAAACCAATTCTGGCACCTCATGCCCCTATGACCATGTCTCTCAAAACTGAAGGTCATTCCATCCCATATATCCTGGGTTATTCCCTCTACGTGATGGCCTCTCCACCTTAACCGATGACATAGTCTCCCAACTAATGGTCAACAACACCCAAATACCTCAGTCCCAGCCCGTCTTGACGTTCACATCACATCAAATAGATAGACAACACTATCTTAATTCTCAGTTCATGTCATTCATGTTCCATTGGAACCCAGTAATACATCACAAGTAATTAAAATTTATATAATGATTAAATATGGTTTAATTTACTAACTCAATTCAAATAAATAATTAAATTTAAAACAAATAATTCAATTACATATAAAAGACACGTTCCTGGCCTAACTGTCCAAGGTCTATATCCCATCACACATCTCAACCATTTGTATTCTCATGTAATCATTTCCATAGGAACCCTAAAAGGTTCAATTTAATTAATTAAAAATAAATATTTAAATTATAGGGTCTCACTTGGTCAATTAAATAGCATGCTAAAACCTCCCCCCCCACCAACACTTGCGAAATCATAAAGAAAATTATGCACCACCTACATCGGAGTCGTAGACATAGTAACGTCCAATCATAGCCACTAACTCTGGCCAATATGAGAGAAATAATCATTTTTGATGAAGAACCTAAAAATAGGTCAAAATGACTCGCATGGATTTAGTGGTATGTTAGGAAAAGGAAAAGGAAAATAGATTCTATAGAATGAAGAGCCTTATCGATATGGATCCAACGCCACAAACGTCTTGACTAATAGAGATAAAATGAAGGAGAGGGATCAAAATCAAGTGGAGGAGGAAAAGGGAGGAGACTCCTATATGTGTAGCTTGAATGGGAGGAGGAAGAATAAATTTTGTATGAGGAGATAGGGTTAATTAGGTCATTTCACCTCTTTAATGAGATGCACGATTAACTCTAACGATTTTCCAAATCGTGTATAAACCATGTGGCTTTTGCTGATTAGGAATAAAGCCCAGTATGGTTAACTTGAATGGTTATTCCTAATCGTGTATAAACCATGTGTAATAAAGTGAGAGGGTACTTCACAAATGGAACTAATTGTGTGGATTATGTACGGTTTTTCCTAACCATGTGTAATCTGTGTAGATCCGCCTACTAAAAATTGTAGAGGTTCATGAACAGTTGTGCGCCTCCTCCTTCGTGGTTTACCAAACTGCGTTTAGTGTAAAAATAGGGTGCACGGTTAGCACTAGGAGTCCACATGGCTAGATCTAATCATGTGCCTCTTCTTTCACCTCTACAAAATTGGTCCTTCAGGCCTCTAATGCACCCAAAACCCTTCCAAACACCTGATGTATTTTCCAAACCTTTAAAATCATCTAAAACAAAGTTTTGGGTTAAAGTAAAACTCAGAATTATGTTTCGATAAATGATAAAAGATTTATCATACCCACCAAACTCAAAAATTAAAATTCGGAAAGGAATTCAACCCTCTCTAAAAACCTGAGACATTAAAAATTAACCCTATAAAATTCTATAGGAGTGTCTAGATAGGTGTGCAGTCTTAATCCTATTAATTGTGCATCGATGATGATTGAGTTAATACCTAATCTGAATCATTCAATGTTCTTACCCCTAGGTAAATATGTGCCATATCCACATCCACTTTTTAGTATCTAGAGATACATATATTTTCTAAGAAACCCACACTCCTTTATTTACCATAACATAGGATTTTATTCTATACTTATTCTTATACTATAGGAAATCACTAAATTTTTCTCATCATAGTTTCAAAAAAATAACTAAGACTTTATTTGATACCAACTATGGTGACCCAAACATTATATACATAAAAATTACATATTTTTATATGAATATTCAATTCATAACATCACGATCCATGCCAAAAATGTAAAGGTATAGTGTATTTGAAAACTTGGATAAATAAAAAACTTTTACATAAAAGATTTACATTATCTTACACTAAGTTATTTTAAACTATCACCCTTCATAAATACATCATAATAAAAATCATTCTTCATATCCCAAGGAAAAAGAAACATAATAAATGGTAATATAATATAATCAGTAACTATAAACATAGGATATATAAATTGATGATCATAAGTGATCATAAGATAAGAATAATTGTATGATGATATGATCATAATTTACTATAATCATACCCAATTAGCCGAATATAATAATTTATAGATCTTGGTTTAAGGATTTATCATAATAAAATACATAAGCCATAATTGTGTCGAATCAATAATAATCAACCATGATCCATGAGAACATATTAGAATCATAAGACAAAAGTTTGTGGAATAAAAATAAGTATAGAAAATCATTTACTTAGTCAAGGATCACATCTAAGAATATTATAGTGGTTTGGGTTCACTCTTCATTATATCATATCCTTATTCGAGTTTTACTCCCAATACTATCATAGTGGATAGAGTCCCTTACTGAATTGGGTTCACTACCCATTATGGTTCTTATTTTCTCATGAGTTATCCATCCTTACCTAATGAATTAGAGGTCTATATAATTCCAGGACCTACCATCAGATAATTAAAAAGATAAATAATTGTTTTATAAGATCACAAACTATTCATCAGATCATAATATCATAATGTCATAATATCATAAAATGGGTTTCATAAACATTTTATCATTTCATCATTGAATAACCCACAAAAATTAAATGAGTTTCATAAACAGCTCATCATCATAATCGTAAACCATCTATAGAAATAATAAGGATGGTATCATTGGATCATATTCCCAGAAAATCATAATTAACATCAAATTATGTTCTCATGATGAAAACTTTCTTTAAATTATCATTGGAATATTTCTTAAGGAAAATACCCTTTTCATTTTTAAATCATTTATTTAAAATCCAAATATTTCCAAAATATTAATGAGAACATTTTCTTTGAAAATAACTATGAAAACTTGTAAATTAATCATTAAATCATTGAATGGTCATGATTGTGGTGAATTTCATTCATATTTTAATTGTTAAAAAAATATTTTGTTTATACTTTGGTAAAAAGTATCTTGTTTAGAAAAAAACAATAAAATTATTATTAAAAAATTGTAAAAAGTAAAACATGGATGAAATTAAATTTTAAAAAAACATTGAATAGTATTCTAAAATATTCTTAGAAACATTTTATAAAACATAAATACATAATAAAAAATCAGACTAAAAGTGGTGAAATAATGTCGACTTTTCTTAAAAATCTTTTTGAACGATTTTGAATACCAAAGAGAGAAAAATGGCACTAAAACATAAAAATTACCAAAATAACCATATTATAAGAAAAATAAAATCTTTTTATCAAATAATTATTATATTATTCCCACAATGGAAATTCAATAATAAACAATCCAAATTAAAATGGGATTGAAACATAAATCTCCTACCTCAAGTTTTTCCTTGCTTCGTATGCGTTAAAATATCATGTATAATAAATATATATTTATTATGTATATATATATATATATTATAGAACCATATTCATACATATCATGCCAAATATGATTTTATTATGATATCTTATCACCCGTTTATAAAAAATTCTATATTAAAATCATTATTTCAGGTGATAACTGCTTATTTTTCACGTACATTTCAGTTAAATGGTTCCAGTGCTAGTACGTTGGCCATGGTTTCATAATATATATAATATTAATCATAAAATAAGAAACATATTTATTCATCATATAAAATTTTATAATTATTTATATAAATCATTCATGTAAAATGAATTACATCACTTCATGGAGACGGTAGTATGTATCTACGCATGGGTAATGTTTCCACTCTTCAATGGTGGGAATGAAAGAAAATAAGATAGTAAATTACATTTATAGAATCATTATTATATAATATATATCGTATATATTTATTAAATATATTCTTATTACCATCTAAGTTAATCAAAAATTGAAAACAAATCCAATCGCTTCGTGGAGGTGGTGGTCCACACATACCCATGAGCCACGTAATCATTTTTAAACGGATGAAAAGATAAGAAGGTAGATAAGCTATTATAATTATATAAGTATAATTATTTCATATATTCCATATAAAAATATTAAATCTATCATAATAACCAACCATTAATTATGGTGATGGAGATGAATCATTTCACTACTTGGAGGCAGCAGTCTACACAGATGCACAAGTGATACTTTCATTTATCATTTGTTAGAAAAGAGGGTGTATAATAGTGGTTAGATAATAAGAATAAAAATTAATTATATTTAATATAATCATTAAATATTCTATAATGGATATCATGGATATATATGAGATATAATAATTAATAAATGATAGAGGTCGGGTAGGACGGTGAACTTTTCTTCAGTAGGCCTCCTTTAGATCCCTTCTTAACGACCCTAAGAATGGTCTTTTAAGAAGAAAAAAACCTCTAATTCATCTATATGGGAGTTAATAAGATAATTGGATAGGTTATGGTTGAGTTAAGTGGATCAAAGTTGTGTAAATAAGAGAGAGTATGGGTGTCCTTTTATAAGGGAGGGAAGTGTCACATTGTAATTTTTCAAAAAATTAAAATATTATTAAGTCGTATTCATATAAAAGTGGTTTAAAATTATATTAATTTTGATTTAAAGATGATAAAGGATCTATATAAACTCATAAAATATGATTTTAAAAAGTTTCTAGGTTGTTTTAACCCTTATCGCTTTAGTTTAACTTCTATTGACCCTTTTTATCCTTAACCATGGTAACAAATTTTTCAATCATTAATTGTTATAAATTTACTTATAAGGTTACAATTGGAAAAAAATTGTAAAGGGATTAAATTTACACCATATTACTTACACATTTTACTATTTCAAGATTTCATTATTTTTAAATCATTTAATAAAATATTATATAACCTAAAATATCATTAAATTCATTTTTGGGACTATTCATTTAATTTGACTTCAAAGTTAGAAAGATAGAAATGTATTAAAAATATATACCCTTTCACCATAACTAATAAATTATAATTACCCATAAATTTTTTATAACATCACAATTAATCCAAAAAATATTTATTTTAAGGTTTTTAAAATTATTTAGTAAATTTTTCTACTTCTTGAACAAGAGTTGTGTTGGAATTAAATAAGTATTTAATTTAATTATACCTTAATTAAAAATTTAAATAAATTAATATAATAAAAAAAATTATTAAAATTTAAAATAAACACTTATAAATTACCCAAAAATCCTTTTATCCCTGTGATAAATTGCTAGAGTTTTTAAAAGAAAAGGGAGTGAATTTTATTATTTTTCTTAACTTAAAATAATATCTAAGTCATTATCAAACAAAAAAATTTCCATAACATAGAATACTGGATGAGTATGGTCTAAACACACAAAGAAAATATATTAAAGGAAATTTTTAGGGTTATTTTAAAGTCTTATCCAATAGTTTTATCTTTGTTTTACCTGTTTTTTTCTTACTGTGGTGACAAATATTTACTATGGTTACTATTCATAATGATAACAAAAAATAAGGGGAATATTTACCAAATTTTAAACACTTGATTCTAAATATAGAGTCTATTTTTTAGGATCCAATTTATATAAGTTACATAATAAATTTTTATATAAATTCGTTAAACATAATGAAAAAATAATTTTGAGAAAAATATGTTTTTAATCCTAAAAAATAACTTATATCAAAAACTAGAATATTCCCGATTCAAATGGAATTAATTATATTATACTAAATTAAATGGATCATATTTAAGTTTAAAACCAAAACCAAAATAAAATAGGACTTTAAAATTAATTTATTTAATGAAAAGAAATGACGGTATTTGAAAAATCAATATTTTCACTATTTAATGAAAAATCAATCATTTCAAAAAAATACCAAAATTTCACCCTAAGTTAATTTTGATATAATGATTTCAAAAATTATTTTTTTTATAAAATAAAATTTATAAAAGCATCAAAAATTGATTATAATATTTTCTCACAAAAAGTAATAAATATTTTGAATAAAAATTATATTTGATGCCTAAAATGGATTTATTATAAATTTAGTGTCTGTTTCTTAAGAATCGATAAATAAATTAAAATATATTAGGAAAATTATAAATATATTTCATAATGTGGTTAATCATATTAATACCTTTCAATTCAAACACTAGGTTATAATTGTCACGTTTAAATAATAATATTTCTATAATATATCTCAATTTTTTAAAGCTCAGTGTTTCGTGTTAAGTAAGCTATCAAGATTACTATTATTTTAAACTAAATTTATTAGGTGTTACACACAATATGTATTTACCTGGGAGGTAGTGACCCTACACCATCCCCCCCCCCCCCACCACCACCCCTGGTGTGATATTGAGTTCAGGATAATGTTTCAGCTGAGTGGTTCTCCAATTTTTATGGATTCCTATCATATAGAACCTTTTGAGCTGTGGGAGTTGAGGATTCAGATCAATTATCTGATGTAGAATGGTTTTATCCAAACCAATGTATCATTATGGGAGTTGAGGATTCAAACCTTGTTTTTTATGTAAGAAATGGAAAAGCACTAGTTGGAGGTAGTGGGTAGACATGTTAGACTTATATAGGTATATGGTGGTGAAATTGTGGTGGTATGATACCTCGAGTCATGTGAAGATGGGTTTCAGGTTCTTTTGTTTATTTTTCTATATTTTGTAAACTATTGGAATATATATTTTATTGATATGTCAACCTCCTGTCCCATTGATTTTATTTTTATTATACTTGTATCTAACTATTTATTTTCTCCATGATATTTGTCTATTTTTTTATTTTTCATACTATGATTTTATTTTTTACAACATATTTAGGGCATGACACACCATGGTATGGCAAGGTAATGTCAGTTTCTTTATTCGAATCTCATGGTTGATTTATTCCTTGAGAAAAATTGTTCCCAAAGGTATGTCCTAGATTCCTGGGCACTATTTTCCAGCCCTTAAGGATTGGTAATGACCTCCAAGACCTATCGTAAATTGGATTGTGTGTCTAGTTGAAGGGTATCCTAGGTCGGTTCATGACAGATGATCACAATTGTTATTGGTGATTTCTAGAATATAGAAAATTTCTAAATCACTTTGTGATTTTTATACTTATCTTAGGTACATTTAAAAAACATATAACACCTTTGAAAAGGTTCAATAATTTTCTAAAGAAGGTGATTTCACTCTAAATAGTTATTTCAGATGGTTTTAGAAGTTACAAAAAAACAATGGTGTAAGTATATGGTTGGTTTCATGATTGAAGATCACAATATAATCACAAAAGAAGAAAATTCTCTGTATATGTGAGATATTTCAATATTATTTTTAAGATATTTGGATGATATCAAAATAATAAAATTAAAATCTATTCAAATGATATGTAAGATCATATAATAATTAATAATAAATTTGAAAGGATATATAATATATTTTAATCTACCAGAAATATATACATATTATTTTTTAACTTCTAATGGTATGTAAAGTATTATACTTAGAAAAAAATGTTTCAATCATTATACATAACATCTTATACCTTTTATAAGTATTGTTTTTAACTTAGTAATATTTAAAAACATTCAATACATATGAAATTTAAATCAATATGTAGTTTTTTTACCTTTAGCATAGAATGAGACATAAGGATTCCCTCCTGAACCAATCATAGCTTACAACTTATAATTCCCAAATCAGTCATAGGATACAATCCTTTAAAAAAATTCATTAAAGTAAAATATGAGGAACTTGTAAGATACATGAAAAATAAAAATCCCTTTAATAAAGAAAAAACATGTACATTTAAAAATAACTTATTTTATAAAAATTAATCTATAACTTAATGAAACGATTTTTGAATAAAAACTCATAACTCTCATAATTAAATTATTACTAGAAATATAAATATATAATTAATATAAAATATATTTAATTAAATAATTCTGTAAATAGATCAAAATTTTAAATAATTTAATTTTCAAATAAAACAACTTTTTAAACATAATAATTTTAAATTTATATCCCATGGGTTTTAAACATATGTACATTTTAAAATAAATATTTTTTAAATAAAAAGTCATATCATTAATAAAAATATAAAATTGATTTAGTAAAAATTCCAAATTGTATCTTATATCATCTTTTCAAGGATCTCATAATGACTACCCATAATAAAAACTTTATCGGATAAATAAAAACCATCCACAACAGTCATATAACCTTCTTTAAATAACCACACATACCATCGTCCCACTCCAACATCAAAATTATTTCCATGTTTCAACTTATTTTAATTATTTATATAATTATTTTCAAATGAATCATCTTCATGGGAAATCATGATGATCCATACTTCAACCTTGTGGTTATTTTTTACACTTGTTTATTTTGTCCCATTATACTTGTTTTATTCTTAAGTAATATGTTTTTCCTTGGTAGCTAGTGTTTTGTAATCATAATTATTACTTTTATATTATAACATAATTCTTATTATTTTTTAAATAATTTATAATGAAAAACAAATAATTTTATGAAATCATAATACATGTTAAAACTTGGTTTGTTATATTCTCCCCTTAAGGAAATTGTATCCTAACAATCTTAACTCCAAAAAATCACTATTGTGAAACTTTTATAGACTCATCAAGCATATAACTTTTTATTGACCAATTTTTGGTGTCTTAAAATAATTTATATATAAAATTAATAAAAATACTTTATCAATGTTGTCCTAATAATATTGTTAATATAAGTAACTATTTTATGAAAATAATTCATACAATCACCAAAATCTACAATTTTCATTGTTTTTCCCTTCCTGAAGAGTGAGGGTCGACACAGTGAAATAATGATTTAATTGATTTTAAAAATAATCTTCTTCTTTTATCCCAATATAGTTGATACAATTTGACACAGTTTTTTGGAAATAACGATCTAGTTTTGGAAAAGTTTCATTTTATAAATATAATTTTAAAACATCTGAATGGACCTGATATTTATAACATAACCTTATAGAAACATATTTGAAATTTTCAAAACATCATTGGTATTTCTAAAATAACACAATAAAAAATTAAGTATATATAGGATTCTCTAAGATCTCCCTCATCTAAAGCTAGTTTAAATTCATTATGTGCTTCACATTTCCATGATAATATAAAAATTTATAAATACCTAGATAATAGTTTCCATGTCCAGAAAGATGGGGAAGATTTGATTATAAAATTTGACTGTAAAAATCCATGATGCTAGGAAATTTCAAGGTATATAAGAGGTATTTATAAACTCATATAACTATTTTCATGTTATTTGAATATTGAAAATGGTTTTTAAGTCATTTTTCATGGCTTTTCAGTAATAATTTCATGTAAATCCTCTGTAAGGGAAAGAAAAATTGTGTGAGGTATTATTACTTTTATCTTGAAACCCAATATTTAGTATATCATTATAAGGTAACATTATTTGAATTATCCATCACCAAATTATAATCTAATCAATTTTATCTCCTAAATTTAGTAATCATAGAATATATATACCTTTTCTCAATTATTCATACTTTGTTCTCCATTTTCCAAACATTAATTTAAACCAATAAAATTAAAAAAAATAAACACCTAATAAAACCATAAGAAACCATCCTATGCAAATTAAATAATAAAACTAAAAGTTCAACCAATGTAACTTTACTAATTTCTCATTATCCAATCCCCAAAAAACTAAACCCTACAAACCCTTTAAATTTTTCTTACAAATGTAAAGGCTAAAAATATTGAAATACTAAATCTCATGGTGTCTAAAAAAATAAACATAACCTTAATCCCAAAAACTATTGAACCTCGAATATCACTAAAAATATTCCCTACTATTCTCTAAACCCAGAATATATTAATCACTTTTCAAAATAACTTAAATCTCAATGACATAACCATAATAAAATTATATATGATTCCAAAAATTAACTCAAAATTTTATCCCTCAAAAAATATCAATCACTTATACATAAAATAATATAATAACCAATATTTTTGTATATGTGCCTTAAGGATGTATCTTAAAAAAAAATACAGTAATCTTATTTAAAAATATCTTCAATATCTTTTCCACCAAATAACTATAATTACTTAAGAATTAAATCACATACCAACCCTAAATGTTATTTATACCTTTTATTTTATGTTCCCAAAGATATAAAAAATTTATTCCTAAATAACATTTGAACTCAATAACATACTAACCCTAAGGGATATATGTATATATATCAATCATGTATTCTTCCAAAAACTCAATAATCATCTCCCAAAATATCATTAATCACCTCAAAATCCAATCACATAAGACCTAAAAATAATTCCAATTCCTTTTAATTATAAACACTCATAGACTAATTATCCCATGATGGTATCTATGGCTCCTAAATTATCCTCAAATGATAACATCATAATAACTAAAGTTATCTAAACCCTATACTGCTACCAACTATAAAGACCCAAATATAATCATCCCATAATTACATGATTTATAACGAATATTTCATAACTTATGTACATAAGACCTTTTAGGTTTAGAGTTTTATAGAATTAGGAAAATCCCTTACAAAACAAACCACGTACTTTTCCTACTAAATGGATATTTTTTCTACTAAACCAATCACCTCAAATGATACACCTACTTCATTCAAGACTAAAACCTCTTAAATAAAACATTGATTTCATAATTGTTCCTAACCATTTTCATGACCCTCTTCCAAAAATTTACCCCTCCTAGGATAGTAATAAGATAAGGGAGATAGTGACCACCTAAATCCCACCTCTAATAGGTCACGAGTTGAAAACATTCACTGAGGGTATATAATACATACAAATAAAAGGCATTTTCCATTAATAGAAACATATGCAAGAAAGAGATAAGATAGATACACCATTCAAATCCTGATTATAAGGTAAAATAAATCCCAAGTATATAGATAAAATTTTATACATAACTAAAACAAATGGAAAGTATATTACAAGGACCAAAAATTTGAACTCGACAATGACCACGAATCTCAAACTGCTCTTATAAGCCCACATGCTTGTAATATCAGGTTTGATCTCCAAACTAATCTTTTATAACTAAAAACATTTTATATATATGTGGGTGAACATAATATTATACTAAGTAGGATCTTCCTTGGATCCACTCATGCAAAAGATAAAGAAATCATACTAAAGCCCAGTGAACAACAAGTGAGTATAACTCATCACTTAAATCGGTATACTAAGTTCCCAACTACAACATGTATATCTCTCACCAATTATCCTATAAAAGTGATATTATAATCTAATAAATAATCAAGTTTACCCCACTATTGTTTCCCAAATGGTTTTCTACTCTTCCCCAACATCACATTTGCTAAGCCATCTCTCTCCAAAATTCATCCCAAAGACACCTAGACTAAAGTACCACAACATGAACCTCATGAATCGCATCATCTTATCATCCCATGTAACATATTCATATATTAACTAAGTAGTTTTTAGGATCCACCATAGCTCATATGATGTGTATCATACATCAGTAATTATAACTCAATCCATCACAACCCATACACCAAATAATGTACATCAAACCATCACAAGCTATAAATGTCATGCCTATAATAATCCTTAGGATACTATATATGAAGATAAATGTGTTTGAAATAACCAAAATCTATTATATCCCTATACAAATATATATAGGAAACTAACTACCTTGTATACAAGCACCTAATACTACTAAGAGAAGAGACTAGGGCCAAATGGGGTTGTCAGTTGTCCATTCCTTGTAAACCTGGTCATTGGGGAAAACACCCTACCAAATTCCAATGGGTTCCAGTCACCTTACCGACATTGGTCAGATATCATATGAAATGAAAAATATATATGAAATAATATAGCTCACAACCACAATATGGGAATAACCTATTCCAAAGATCAACCTCAGCTATCATCACTCAGACACCCGGCTGCCACTATTAGGGACTAGATATCCTGTAACCATAAAATCATTTTAGAAGTAATAAATTAAATTAATTATTTCCTTATTAATAATTTAACCTCCCCTTAATTAATTATCCATAAATTAACACAATTATGATTACATTATATTAACCAACAAATCCAAGTTCATTCCCTCCAAGAATAATCCAACGGAGTCAAAGGTTTCTCAAGATTATCATATTTTTCATTCCAGCAGGAACTCACGCCATGGGTTAAAACCTTTATAAAAATTATCATTATCATTCTATAATTATAGGTACTCTACGAAACATCCTATGTTACCATCAAGAAGTTCATAACCAAGAACAACCAGCTGCCTCAAGAAATGGGAAAAGGTATGCAGATAAACAGTCCAAACCTTAAATAGATTCATTAACAAGTATCCATATTTTGTCAAAAAATGGGTAATTCTAGATTCAACCTGTTCCATCATCTTTGGTTCCATCCCCAACACCACCAAACAAATCCCTATGCATCTCTCCATCATAGGTGTCAACTACTACAATAAGCACCGGCCTCCCTTCCCATATCTCATCATCCATCTCATACTCACTGCAAATCACATAGAAAGAATCATATCTAGAGCACATAGAAGTTCGAAAATAAAAAACATAGTCAACAAGGAGACATGGCTCTAATAACAAGTGATTCAACCTTTATATACAAATGGGCTCTCACAACCCACAACATAGGGCATCCCACCTTTCTAAACAATGAGAACACCTAGATTTGAGAATTTATCTTTATCAAAAAACATGTAATTATTCCATCTTGAATTAACCAATTCATTTATCATAGGTTACAACTATAGGTAAGTTAGATAATAAACTATAAAATGCTATCAGGTTACCTAAACATTCTCCCTGAAATAAGCTTCCAGTTTCACCAAACTTATGGAAGAATAATTCATCAATATTCCTTTAATTATTATTCTCAAAAATCGCTTCAACTTCATGTTCTTTAACAAATTTCATCAACACATGGAATAAAAACATTAAATTAAACATCCACTAAGCATCAATTTATAAGAACAACAATTTAATTGCACATGAATCTTTAATTATTTATCCAAACAGCCAATTATCGACATTTCATTATTTACTAATTTCATCAAACATGATATCCCAATCATAACCAATATGCTAAAAAAACATAACACATATAGCACACTATCTAGAAAATCAAGAGGCAACCCCATTATCATGGTGGAAACACATGAGATCACTAACTATAAACCAATTCTTATTAATCCATTTTATCATTTATTAGGTTATTCCATTACTTCCTAAAGAAAATAATGCATGATCAATTTATGATTTCACATAAATATAAGAGAATAAATGAATATCCTACCAAAAAATCATAAAAATTCTTCACATGAGAACGGATCATGAGTGCGGATCTCCTATCAACTCTCCTACAAGGGAACTACACCCATCTAAGGATTACATGCCATAACCACACCAAAAACATCAAATTTAACTCCATTATTATGATGGAGATCATCCACAAAAACATGGAAAGGAATAATGGGAGTAAATGAGATTTAACATAGAAAAAATCCTTAAGAAATCTAGAGAAACACACCTTGGATCACCACATAATAATATATGGAATATGGGGTTGATTGCAATAGAAAGGGGATTCAAATACTTTGAATAGAAATTTGAGGCACCTAGGGTTTGAGAGAGAGGAGTGGTAGAAAACAGGGTTCGAATGGGGGTTTATGTATTTATAGGACAACTAAAACTTAGAAGACCACAATGTAACCCCATGGACCACACCACAGAACAAGCTGACACAAGGCATACTATGGTGCAGTATAAGTAACCATGCCACATCCCACCTAGTCAAACCCATGTCAAAAGAACAAGGCACCTCCTTAGGCGTATATCCTACAAGCCTGATGAGATACTGTGGAATAACCAAATCCACCACACCATATGACCCCTTCACCAAAACTAAGGCTATGAAACAGACTAACCCTTACACTGTAGCTACCCTGAAATTTAAAGAACACCCCTTGATGCCCTGGATCGTAGCCATCTAATCCATGTTTCAGCCACTAAATAGCCAATAAAAGTCCTATACCACATCATGATTCCACACCACATCTATTTCTAAAAATGAAGTAGCTCTAAAATCCCTCCCTTGAGCCTTTTATGCCACTTTCAGAGCTCCACACCATAGAAGACAACTATCCTACATCACATCCATAACCACTATACCACATCATCTAGGATTATGGAAAAGCCTAAGGATCCACACTACAGCCATGCTAAAATTGGAAGTGGAACCCCCCACCAATTTTCCCTCCAAACTCCTTGGAACCTTTTTCGAGTGCCTCCAACACCCAAAACTCACAAAGGGAAAGGCTACCAAGATCTGAGCCCTTAAACTAATCCTTTATACCTATAAAAATTATTTGAAAACATTAGATGAGAATAAAAAACTTGGTATGGGTTATAAAAGTAAGTGAAAACTCATAGGGTCATTAAAAACCTAAAAATAATTATAGGTTATTTATTTTAAACAAAGAACTTTGATATTGCATAAAACATTTTTTAAATTAAAATTACTTATTTTATTAGAAAATTCACAAAACAAACTCTTAAATAATCTTATGAAAATAGAATTATTTTTAAAGTTCATTGAGGAAATATGAAAACTCATGAAAATATATTTTTTGAAATACAAACTTTTATCCTTTAATATATCATAAAAATTCCTTTTGATATAAATTTTTACCCTTAAAAAGGTCATAAACATTTATTCGCTCATAAAACAACTTCTTATTTCACAAAATCCAAATATTTATTTTTTAAATACCATAAGAAATAATATAAAACCCATGAAGACATATTGGTACATTACATTCGCCACCATTACAAATCACCCTTATAATGGTACAACTTCACTAGTCAATTCCAATGTAACATTCTCAATTTTAAATGATATTAAACCCCCACATTTGTTAAATAAATTACAAGAATTTGTGCGGTGAAAATTTAAATTTTCAATACTCGTGTTTATATGGAATTAATTAAGGATAAAAGTGTTATTTAACACTTTGAAATATTCTATGGAATATTTTAAGAGTTAAAAGCTGAATCAACTTGGGATTATAAGGCCCGTAGATCCTTGACATTGATAGAATAAAAATGTTAAATATATTTTATTCATAGACGTGTGTGATTTTTCTAAAAAATTAATAACTCCAAAATGATGTATTGTATGAGAAATATGAGGCCACCATTAGATTAGGAATGAGAGGTTTACCCTAGATGGAGTATAACTTTTATGTGTGTTGGGTGTTTGAAAACATCACTTGTAATAATACCCTTTTTATATTTAATTAATATATTATTCCATTTTTTAAATACGAAATAACTAATATCTCTCAAATGGTGCAGCGTATGAGAAATATGAGATCAGTGTTAGGTCTGAAGTGTTGGTTTTACCTTAAGTGGGGTATATCTTTTATGTATATCAGGTGTTTGGAAATATCACATGTAATAATAGGATTTTTAATTTAATTAAATAATTATTCAATTTTTTAAATGCTAAATAATTAATATCTCTCAAACGGCGCATTGTATGAGAAATTTTAGACCCCTGTTAGATCTCGAACATGGGGTTTACCCTATGTGAGGTATACCATTTTTTGAGCATCAGACGTTTGGTCAGATCACATGCAAGAGTAATAATTATTGATATATATATATTTTTGGACCGCTAGAAATAATAATAATAATTTTATTGTTATATTTATTGTTTGTGTCAAAGATAAAAATAGAAATATACATCTGTAATTAATGATGATGTTACAACGGTAATAATGCGTGGCCAAAATAATTAATGTAATATTATTAATTGGACCAATTAAATACAAAAGTGTAGCTAATATTATTTTAAGTGTTAGAGGAATTTAATGGTTGTTTTTAGAATGTTAATGGCAGCATTAATGTGATAAAATTAATAAAAATAATAATAAATATTGTTGATAATATTATTATTATTAATTTTGGAAAATAATATGTATTAAATATGTATGTATATATATACATGTTCAGGGGTATATATATATAGGATATGTATATATATGTATTATATATATATATACGGGTGTATATGCGTGTATATATATATAATATTTTTCAATATATATATATATTGTTGGCGTGCATGTGTAGCCATGAGACCCATGTTTGATGCTTGATCACATGACGTGTGTGTGTGTGTGTGTGTGTCTATGTTTGTGTCTGTGTGTGTGTGTGTGTATCCATGACCTATTCTTGCTTGCATATGTATTTTTCATATGATTATACTACTTGACATGATTTTTTATTGATTTATCTTTTTTATTATGTATTGTATATGTTGTATGCTTGTCTATTATAGTTGAGTATGCAGTTTTTTCCCTTTTAGTCGACATGTGAGATGTGACATGTGTATTGGCCAACATTTGATACATGTGATATATGACACATGATTGACGACATTTGATATTTGACACATGTTTGAGACTATCCTCTAAGTGGAATATGACGGAAATTTTTTAAGGCTCAGCCTTAAACATTACATAATATTAATTTTTGATCAAGAATTTACTTTCCTTCACCTTGAGGATATTTTTCGTTTTAGAGTTTTAGAGAATTAGGTCATAACTATTACATTATATCTCAAATATGACAAAGTAGACACTTCTACTCTATCCAATTTTTTCACAACAATAAAACTCTTTAAAAAATAAGAATTATTTTCTTGATAAAAATATTCTTGAATTCTTCCTTTCTCATACCCTTCCTTATACACTATAAAAAACATTTCAAAAACTTGGGATGATCATAAAAATCTCAGTAAGGGATATAAAATAAGGAAAATAAACATTATTCCATGAATACATACGAATCAATGAAATCATACTTTTTACTCATAAAACATAAACTCTTTAAAATACCTCATGAAATAATAATATTTATTAATAACTCATAGAAATCGTACATCATACTGGTATCTTGTGGCATCTATAACAAATTTACATTTTAGCTTTGAAATCTACACAAAGAGTAACCTTCATGGTTACATTTGGAATACCCATCATAGTATATTCCCTAAATATCTTAATAGAAACCTTAATGTTTACCTCTATCACATTACCCAATTCGTTGAAGAGTTATCATGAGGTCACCCGCCCTTAGTTTATCATAGAACCACTCATATACATAAGTAATTACCATGAACCATAACATAATCATAACACATTAACAGTCATAAATTAAAAAATAACATTTCCACATTGCAATCGTAAGACATCATTTCAATATATTGTTATAATTATTTCATTCTCAAAACCATTTTCAATACTAAAATACCTAAAAAGTAATATTTTATTTACTTTTTTTTAGAAAAATTATGGCTTATAGATGAATCCAAATATAAAATAATGCTTGTGGTGGCAGAAAGGTCATTGTAACCACGTACGTTAAAAATAAAAATTGCTTTTTTTTAGTAAAATGATTCATAAAAAAGATTCTTTTTGAAAACCATTGAATGAAATTAAAATTAAAATGGGTTGATTATAAACCATATTAAATAAGGTCATGTATAAACCAAAATATGCCTCAATGAAAGGATATTGAGACGAAGTCCCTAACAATGGTCATGTCATTAGATTAAGGATAAATAAATGACATAAATATGTGTAAAAAATATAAATACACCCAATATGAGTGTATAATAAGTGTAAACAATAAGTGGTCATTTACACATATTCTTGGAAAAATAAAACCAATGACATGGATATTTAACTCAATGAATGAAGATTGAGTTATTATTTCCCACAAAAGGTCATTTTTTTAATAAAATATATCTATTATGTGTATAAAATATAAATACACATAAATAAAGTATAAATACAAGATAATATATCAAAATTAATTTCTCACATATGACATAGTCAAGAAGTAGAAGATCGACCCAAAGAATGGAAATTAGGTTAAGAAGTTCCCTTACCTTGAGTCTGACTTGTCTTGTTCATTCTTCATCTTCTTGAATAATAAATTTAGGTTAATTTATACTTGTTTGAAAACCTTTTTCATGTTTATTATTCTCATTACATCAATTATGACCATGTTATATAATTAGTTAATTATTCGAGTTCATGTTGGGCGTTTTGTCGATAATTGGTTTTTGAGTCGAAAATGAACATGGTATGATGTCACTAGTTCATGTGGTCATAAGTACATAATCTTAGTAATATAATTCATTAAATATTCATCAATTTTACACATAACTCATATTTTTTAATTGAAACCATTAAATATGGTTATGAAAATGAACAATGTGATAATCATGGAGACGGTAGGTCGTACGTGCGAATGTGTAATGTTTTTATTTTTCATTGATCATTATGGAAATAAGGTAATTATAATTTTATCCTTCTAGAATTATTATTAAATTATTAAAATCATCATAATCATTTACATGTATTTATATATATCATACAAGTGATATAATTAATAAAAATTGAGTCACACCGCTTCGTGGAGGTGATAGTTCACACGTACGCACGAACGACATTATCATTTTTATGCACATGGAACTAAGAATATAATTGATATATTATTATCTTATAATGATTAATATCTAATTTATATCACATATAAATATTAATTCCATAATTATAACCCATCCTAATAGATGGTAATGGAAAACGGTCTAAATCGGTTCGTGGACGTGATAATTCAAACGTACGGACGAATGATTATTTCCTTTCCAATTTAATGAAAGTAGAGATGTATTTAGGGGATTATATTAACATAATAACATCTCAGTATATTTATTATACTGAATTTATTATCTCATCATGGTTTTATTAGATTTTTGGAAGTGAAAGAAGAAACAAAATAGAAACACTTAAAGAAAACGATACCTCTTCTTCAGTTGATCGTCTTTGAAGAACCCCTAAACACCTCTATGAAGGGTGTTATTCCTAAAATAAGGATTCAAGAATATGGGTAGGGATTATATAAAAATTATTTGATAGATCTTGGATGAAATAAAAGGATTTTTAAGGCCCCTAGGGTGCAGCTTAGTTGGTAGCAGCCCCTGTGGGATCTTGATGAGGTCTCGAGTTCGAGTCCCTCCGAGTACTTTATTGTATTGTGTGTTGCTTGATTCACTACAACAAAACCTGAATCTAGTGGTGGTTGTTTAGAGGCGGTTCTAGGAACCGCCACTAAACCTTTTTTAAAAAAGGTTTCACGGCGGTTTATAATAAACCGCCACGAACCACTGTTTTTTAACAGTATCACCCCCTCCCCCACTTCTCACCCCGCGCCCCCTCTTCCCCCGAGACCTCGGCCCCCTGACCACGGCGACCCCGCTTCCCCCCGCGAACACTCTTCCCCCGCAACTCCAGCCACCCTGGCGACTCCGGTGACCCCGCTTCCCCCAGAGACCCCGCTTCCCCCGGACCCCCGTGACCCCAACGACCTATACGAACCCTAAGGTTTGAAATTATTATTTTTGAATATTTGTTAAAATCAATTTCATTGCTAACCCAGGTTGGTTTCTTGAAGAATCGAGTCATGATAGAGGTATTAGTGTTAATTATGAATGATATTTTGGTTGTTTTATTGAGACTAGGGTAGTGGTGCATAATTATGTAATTATAATTTTTAAATGAAATTGGTTATCACACTTGATTTATAGTTATTAAAATTCTGATATTTTTGTTATCATTCATTCATTTATGATTTAATTGCATTTAGTATTGATCCATTGTACTACCATCAGACATTCAATGTTAGTGAGGATCCATTGGCGAATAGGGAGGTGCACATTAGGGCTAGTGGAACTTGGGCTTAGTTACTTATTAGTGAATATGACCCATGGCATGAAAAGTCTTATCCTACATTTATTTTCTTTTGTCATTATATTATGTGAAAATAGATAAAAAATTTCTAATATGTTTTTACTTGGTAAACAACTCATTTCTAGGTTTATCCAACCCATACAAAATACAAAACCCATGTTTCTAATGATGTGACTGTATTTATGATATACATTATTGATGTTCATTCTTATTTTACCTTAGGATAAAGATATAATTCAATTATTTAATGATTTATGTGATTTACCTCTTTTCATTGTATTACATTGGATGATTTAACTATTTTCCCATTACGAAAATAGACAAGGACATTCATGCCTCAATTTAGGCATAGAGGATTCGCATTTCATAGGAATGATTAATTGTATACCATGAATAATTGGTTATGTGTAATGTATATCTGCATGCCATGTTTGTGTAATTTATTAGTATGATTATTTGTAAAACATTATATCATTATTTCTTAAATTGAATGATTGGGCTTCCTACATACACAGAAGACTCCCAATATTATAATAATAATTAATCTATGATTTAAAGGCTCATTATAATCATGATTGATGACTGGTTATTCATGTGCCTTTGTAAACATAAAATTTTGTTTCACCTTATATCTTGATGAATAAACCTTAATTATCCATTCATGACACGTCTCACCCATTGAATAATATTTCAATGAGATGAAATATTAGTGGTTTTGAATCTATGTGTGTTGAATACAATTTCAGAAGTGTATGGGAATTTATAATTTTTCTTTAGTGATCCATAAAATCAAAAAACTATATAAGGAGTTGTTACATATTGATATTTAATGTAACAAAACTTTTTCCATGTTAGGAATTTATGTCACGACCCACCTTCACCAAAAGGAGGGAAGAGTCAGCAGTTTTCCAGGCTCTTCCTTCTTTAAGTTGAAGGAGAGATAATGACCCCTGAGTTTCGCCTTCAATAGGTCCCAGAGTGGCGACTAGCACCAAGGGTATAGAAATTTCTCACAAATGGAAGGCATTGCCCCTTTTTGTTTTATAGGATTAGGAGATAAGATGATGAAACTCAACAACACCAAGGTAAAAGAAGAGTAAAGCCAAAAGTAAACCATTCCCACATGCATGTTCAAAAAGTAAAAGCCACAAGTACAAAAGGTGACTACAAAGGTAAGTACCAAAGAAGAAAAGAAGAAACTTCAACCACCCCAATGGTCCAAGCTAGTATGGTCCTGCGTGATCCCCGAAGTCCTCATGGAAACCTGAAAGCAGTTTTATATACGTAGGGTGAGCATACAAGTACACTCAGTAGGGAAAACCAAAGACTCTCGTGCACAAGTGGGGGAATGTACTAAAGTCCCGTGAGAAAAGGCGTAAACCAAACACCTATCAAGGTAAATTATCCACCCATGCCTCACCAAGTCACACTACCCAAATAACGCAAGTCAAGAAATATATATAATAAGAGCACATCGATGTTTGGGTACCCCGCGCCACTTTCCCACTGGTTATTGAGACATACTACGCATCGAACCAATCCCACCATTCTATCACCGCAGTCCCACTGCCACACCCGCCTGCACACACCTGGGCCACAACCACACGCAGTTCCACTGCTGAATCCTACCTGCAAACACCTTGTCCACCACTGTCACACATAACCATGCCCGAAATCACCTAGGCCAGAACAACCACCACCATGCCCGAAGACACCTGGGCTAGAAGATCCACTGCCATGCCCGAAGACTCCTGGGCCTCATCCTGAACACACTTGGGAAACCACCTGCCACACACACCTGGACAACCACCACACTACCCCGCCCGAAGGTTATTAGGCTAATAATGGACCTCAGGCCATCACAGCCTACCCGAAGATACTTGGGCTATCCGGGAAAGGGAGCAGAAAAGGAGCTAATAACCATCCACTAAGAATAGTTTTGGGAAAAACAACCTCCCCCATGAAATGGGGGTGTTTGGAACTAAGTACTCAACTTGGGTGGGGTGCGAATAAGAAACAAAAAACTACAAGTATATACATAGGTAACAAGCACTCACCCAAATCTAGGTTTTTCTTCAGATAGCCTACAGATCACACAGCGCTCAAGTCCGGGTCTCAATCTCGCCAACAAAACCCTTTTTGTCCCATTCTTATTTTCGTGTTCATAATTAATGTTCAATTAAGACTATGCACTACTGGGCAACTAACACCATAAGCATAACCAAGGAAAAGAAACCAACCAAAGGTCAATTTAAGTATCCACACCCGGTTCTCTTGTAAAGTCACAACAACAAGGAAAGAAAAATCCCTCGAAGCACTGGAACCAAAGACAACAACGAGACACTGCCTCATGTCATTTCCCCCAAAGAGGTTTTTCATCAATAGAGGACCCCACCCCAATTCATGATATAAACAAGGTAACCACCCGACAGAAAACTCACAACCACCGAAAGCATAAAAAAAGGGGATCCCATCCCATCCCACATCCCAGCAACCGGCCTGCAGAAGAAGAACAATCAAACCACTACCATCATGCAAAATAGGCCCATGCGGGTATTTTCAGATTTAAAAGATTTAACACACTCCATGATTTCAATTCCGTGTGTTTTAACCAGGAGTTATCACAGTAGGGTTGATCCCGGTGCTTTCAATTTATTCATCCCCGTATACGTGATTAGCCAATTTTACTTTTCACAGCAAGAGTTTACAAATACAAAACAAGCCATTTAAAACATCGCGAGTTCATTAGTGTATAGACAATGACCACCAACAGCCTCGATTTTCAGAATGCGTAAGCCAACACAACTCAGAAGGATGATTATAAAAAAAATTCATCAACGATCACAACCCCCCCCCCCCTTCATCCTTTATAGAATTCATTCATTATCTTTAATTAGGTCTGGTTTATCCAATTCTACAGAATCAAAAGCACGCCCACCCCGCATGATACACAAAAGAGAGAGGTGAAGGAGAAATTCCCTACTTGTTGATAGGCGATCGACGCTTAGGCCAGGAGTGGAACTTTACGGATAACGATACGGCTCGCCCGATACACCAAAAGCTGTTCGTGAAAGGCCGTGATCGAGGAAAGAAGAAACCATGCCTAACCCTTTAGTTTATAAGGCCTGCGGACGGTTGAGATAAGAACTCGAAATGGCATAAGGAGTGGGGGTCGTGGGTTGACCATGCGGCCCCACTCTTCATTAAAGGGGGTCAGGAGGTTTAAACTGACTCATTAATTCATTAAGTATTTAATTAAAACTCTTATGGGAGTTACGAGTCTTTAAAACAAGCTCAAACATGTCAAAATAGGGTTTAAAACCCTAATTGAGCAAGAAGAAATGCCACTGTAAAGAACCCACGGGGGTAGGCCAGATCCACCGGTGGCTGAAGGCTACCGGTGGGTGACGGCTACTGGTAGGCAAAGGCTACCGGTAGGCCAAGGCCACTGGTAGGCCAAGGAAACTAGTAGGCCAAGGCTACTGGTAGACCGAGCTACCGGTAGGCCAGCTACCGGTAGGCTAAGGCTACCGGTAGACCGAGCTACCGGTAGGCCTGCTACTGGTAGGCTAAGGCTACCGATAGGCCTATACCGCCGTGATTCCCATACCAAAAAACCCAACATGAGATTTTCACAAAGTAAAGGATCCCCACAAAACCCGGGCCATTACAATTTATCTCTATGTATATTCAATTTCCAAGACATAGATGATAATTTAAGATTATTTTTTTTACACATCATCATAATAAATTCATGTATTCTAAAACATTTCCTTATATAAGTGTAGGTTTGTTAAATCACACTACCTGCTTTCCTATTGATCTATATTCATCAATTTTACTAAAAGGATATTTATTTTCTTACTCATTATAGGATAATGATTCTAAGTGATGCCTTAATGATTAATAAATGTTATACTGAAAAAGTGTTTCAATATTATATTGGAATGTTGTGACTTTTCGGGGATCACATGGAGATGTTTTTGAGTTGTGAATATTGTTGTGAATTTTTTTGGGAAATTTTATTGTGAGATAGTTCATCTATGTTTATTATGTATTTAAATTTTATTTGTATTTTCTTTCTCTATATGTTATCAAAACTAGATGATTTTTCATTAATAGTCTTGGATGAAAGTAATCACTTTCATTGAATTTGTATCTTTGTATTTTTCATTATTTTTTGAAATGGATAACCTATTTATTTATAAGATGTACTTGACTATAATGAATTATGACACTTAGGTATGGAGTTGCTTATACTTTTGATACTTCTGATTATCTTATTATGTTGTCCTAGATGATAGTACCAACACCCCACATTTCATCTCCAAATTCCCAACATGATTCTACTATGAAACTCCAAACACTAAGCCAAGACACATCAACTATTCTTTAAATACCCTATTTTGAACCCCAAACCACATCAGCCGCATCTTGAATGCCATTTCTGATGTGGTCTCCACCTTACCACATCAATTTTTATGAAACAACACTAGAAATTCCTTCTCTAGATGAATTATACCAAAGGCGCTCAATCCCACCCACCAATGCACTATCATATCCCGACCACGATGCCTTAAAACTCAACGAATAGCAAAATTGTTCAATGCCCACACCGAAGTCTGAATCTGACTCTTAGCTCAACTCCATGGTCAAATCCTCAATTGTCCCATTTAACCATAATTCTCCACTCATGAGCATTAACACATATATTACCCAAATCACCCTCAAGTCAAACCACCACTCTTTTCCATGTGAATACACCAAAGAGAGGTCTAGGAATTCAATATACACATGGTTTGTAGAACCTCAAAACCTAATCAACCAAGTTATTTCATCATACATTTCCATGAATGATATCAGAAAACGGGTCTGAAGTGCATTGTCAAGCGAAACCAGAATGCAACAATGGAAGAAAAAAAGTATATTCTTCAAACTTCTGTATTGGGAATTTAATTTGTTGCAGATAATCTTGATGTGATGCATATTGAGAAGAATGTCTGTGATAATTTTATTTTCACAATGCTTAATGAGCATGGAAAGTTGAAGGATCATCTCAATGCTCACAAAGACTTACAAGTAATGAACATAAAACGCAATCTCTGGCCAGATGAGAATGAAAATTATCCTCTCGCAATTTTTGAAATGAAAAATAGGGTAAAGATACATTCCTTTGAATGTTAAAGAATGTTAAGGTATCTAATGGGTATTCAAGTAACATCTCGAGGTGTGTTGACTTGAAGAATCGTAAGTTACATGGATTGAAAAGTCACGATTCACATATTTTATTACAACAGTTACTACCATTGGCATTGCATATATTATTACCTGAAAAAATTACTGCTATTGTACTGCAGTTCTGCACATTTTTCAGAAAACTATGTGAGAAATGTCTATATCCATTTCAGCTTGACAACCTCTAGAAGAGGTTTATATAGACCCTTTACGCAATGGAGATGATCTTTCCTCCATACTTTTTTACTATAATTATGCATTTAACTGTGCATTTGGTTGAGGAAGCTAAATTAAGAGGCCCTGTTAATTATCGATGGATGTATCCAATTGAGAGGTTCTTTATATATATGTTTTCCAGTTAAACAAACAATTTTGGGTACTTAATTAAATGCATAATTATGTTTATTTTATTTCACAGATATCTTAGACATTTGAAATCATACGTGAGAAATAAAGCTCAACTAGAAGGCTCAATTGTTGTAGGCTATTTGGTTGAGGAGTGTCTTACCTTTTGTTCTCGTTACTTGGATGATATTGAGACAAGATTTAATTGAGTTGGATGTGTTGACGACACATCGACTCAATCTCAAATACATCAAAAATCCAAAATATTTCCTGCTATTGACTGATCAGTTGGGAGGACCTCAAATGTGACACTAACTGAATTTGAATTATTACAGGCACATAGATATGTGCTGCTAAATAGTGACATTGTAGATCCATTTATTGAAGAGTTGAGGATACAAACAAAGAGATGAATGAGAGGCTAAACACAAAATGAGAAAGATATAATGAAAGCTATTAATAAAGAGCTTGTAGAATGGTTTGCACGACGTGTAAGTTCATAAATATTGCAATAAATACGAATATTAGTTTGATACATACATTTTGTGAATCAAATAATGTATATTTCTTTTTTTAGATCATGAATACTGATACTCGAGTAGAGGTGTCAGAAGATTTGATGTTTCTTGCTTGAGGTCCTTTAAAAGAAGTTAGAATGTTCGACGCTTATAATGTGAATGACTTTAGATTTCGTACAGTCGATCGAGAAGTGGGTTTGAAAACACAGAATAGTGGTATATTTACATTTGCTGAAGTGGAATACTGTGGAAAGTTGTATGCTATTATTGAATTAAACTACCATGGACATTTTTCGGTTGTTTTATTCAAATGAAAATGGGTCGATATTATCAGAGGTGTTAAAAGGGATTCCTTGCAATTTACTTTTGTGAACTTCTCTCACTTGATGGATGTTGGTGATTGTGAACTGCATGTTCCATATATCTTAGCATCGCAATAGAAAATGGTATATTATGTGAATTATTTTTCTGATGAAGGGTGGAGTGTAGTTGCTAATGTAATACAAAGAGATTTGTATGATATGGGTGATGAAGTATAAAATTTGACCTCTGAAATTGAATTTAATCAGCAACAAGAAGCTAAATTAGTTTTCGATCATAATATTTTAAATTTTATTCTAGCAAGGATGAATGAAGTGGATGAAGCAATGGAGCATGAAACCAACATGATTGAAGGGGAAAATGATTGTATGTACAATTATTTATTTATTCAGCAACCACTTGTTTCATTTCTGCAATCATTCATTATCATTGTTATATATATTTTGTTTGTTAGTACTGGGAATATAATATCATTTTTAATTTTTTTTCTACATAATTTTGTTGAAATATATATTTTGAACTTAATTTTATTTCATTAAATGACTGGAATTCCAAGGAAGAAGTGGTATATTGTTTCATTTAGTTCTGCGACAGATGGCGATCCATCTGTCTCCCTCCCCACGACATCTGAGACGCCAGGTGCCGACACCCCTACACCATCTCTCCCACCATCCGTGGATGTCCTAGTAGAGGGTGAGTCATCGGAATCCCCTTTCAGGAGGCTCAGTAGTGGGGCAGCGACGTGCCCCTTCCAGTTCATCCTGGACACACTGGAGTGTAACTATCATAGGTACAAATTTTAATTAAATAAATATATTTCATTTTTTTATACTAATTGTTTTCTCACAGAAGATGACAAAAATGCAACCTTGGAGAAAAATATAAAAAGTGCAGATGTTTGGAATCTGAATGGTGAGAAGATTTTTGTGCCATTTGATTCTTATGGGGTCCCTACGGATGATGCTGCAGGGTCACTTGGCCAGATTCTAGGCCAGCTGGCAGCGGAGCCCATTTCCCTTCCCATTTCATATGACGATTGGAGATATATGCCTTCAAGATAAAAAAATGAAGTGTTTGATTCTCAAATAAAGGTAAATTTTTTACGTTGTGGTTTAATTAAATTTCATGTTACTAATATGTTCAAAATGAATTTCTGTATACATATGTTCCTCCACTTTACCATTGCTGATGTGATAGCATGAAAGTGGACATTGAAAAATCTAGGTAATAAGTGGAATGATTTCAAATGGAGATTATGGTATGATGTAAATGATACTTCCTTGACCACACATCAAATGTATGAGAAGCTACCCAGTGGGGTACCGAAAGAGTAGTGGAAAGTGTTTGTTGACATACATCATGATCAGAAGCATATGGTATTGAAATATATTTCATTATATTATCCTCATTTTACATTTATACATGTATATGAAAAGGAAATGACATTCAATACATCAGTATTAAATTTCCTTTAATTTATTTCAGGATCTCTCAAGACAAAATGCATCAAACCAGGCTAAGCAAGTCATCCCACACACTGCGGGCTGAAAAAGTTTTTCTAGAAGCCGAACGTCAATAGTAATCTTTTAATTAGTTTAAATATTTATAAGACAATATTATCTGTTTAATATATTGAATTGTTGATTTATCTTTTCTTAATGCAGTCACAGAGTTTAGGGCATGAAGCATCTAGGACTAAACTGTGGTTAGATGTTCACAAGAAATTAGATGGATGTTTTGTTAACGAGCCTGCTAAAGAAGTTGGGGTATGAAGTCAATTTTTCATCATAATAACTTGTTATCAGTTTTTACTATTTTAATATATATTGATAATTGATTTATAGGTAAAGATTAAAGAGCTATGGGATGCCAATCCTGCGCAGTCCTACTCAGTCTCCCAGGATGACCCGGTTGCTAAGGTCGTCGGGAAGGAGCATTCTGGGAGAGTTCGTGGGATGGGTTTGGGACCCGTACCATCTGAGATTTTTAGCAGGCCATTGTGGATAACAGCTGCATCTACTCCTGACTTTAGTCAGCCCATACCCGAAGATGATAAGAAAGAGATTGTTTCTTTATGAAGCACAGTTCACCAGCAGGGGGAGCAGATATCTACATTGCAGCAAGATTTGATTGAAATACATCAGCAGATGAGCAGATATGACCCCTGTGGTAGTGCATCGACTGGTGGTATGTAGGTAAATCACAAAAAATCAAAATCATTTAGTTTTCTAACTTTCATGGGTTTAAAGATTTAATATAAATATGAAATCGTATTTAATTTTCAATATAATGTTCTTACAGGTGACAACACAAAGTGGATATGAAGGTGGAGAGGGTGATGATGCATCATCGGACCCTGAGTAGTTGTATTGTTGATTTGTAATATGAAAACAGTTAGTTTGTATATGTAACATTTGTGGCACATAGTTTCCACCACACATTTTCATGTCCTAAAATTTCCTTGATTTCTCATTTTCCTTTTATGCATTTTATTAATTTCTGATGTTTCTTTTTATGTCTTGATTTCTCTAGTGTGGTATACATCATTTAGGAATAAATTGTTTGACTAGACTACTAAGAAATTTTCCAAGGGTCATATATTATTATTTTTATGTGTTTGGTTATGAGTACTTTATTTCTCATGGTTTTGAGGAATGAGAACATGGGGGAACACTCTTTAAAGAAGAAGAAACTAAAAAAAATATAGTAAACTAGTTAAGAGTAAATTAGAAGAAAAAAGTGAGTCACTTGTACTTTATGGATTTTCATGATATTACTATGCGTTGAATCTTATTGATTGAAAATTGATGATATTGATTACTTCTTGTTTTTATCATTTAAGAAACTCTCGACCATTATAATAATATAATTTTTTAAAGATGGTAGTAAAATTAATGACTAATGGTGAATGAATGGGGAGTATTCTAATGTTGGAATCAGAAATACACAATAATAAAACTGGGTTTAACAGTTTTTAATTTTAATGACAGACAGTGTGGGTAGGTCTAATATACAATCATGTTTGCCCTAGCCAGATCAAGATTTTCTTGAACAGTATTGTGGTTTTCTCTCATGAGTTGTTTTTAAATATGTTTTATGTGTATATCTGTTGTTTCCCAGCTGCATGGAGCTAATGGGCATTTGGAAGAACTAAGAGAGATAGTCATTCAGCAGTGCAGGTTCTCTCACTTCTCTCTTTGACATGAGTTGTTTCAGATATGATTTTGTTTTGGTTTTTTTATAGTAAAAATTAAATATGAATGTTATTGTCTTATTCTATCTTTCAATTCCTTTCATCAATGGTAAAAAACCAATTATATTTAAAGGGAATACCTTTTGCAAAATCCTCTTTGCAGGGACTACAAGAGGATTGATGCTCTCTTTTGATGCTTATATACTATGTATCTCTTTGTTTATGGAAATGTTTTTAGTTAATGAATGATTAGAGATTTTAATGTGTTTTGTGTCATGACTAAATTCATATTTTAATTTTAACAAATGAAAATATCGTTCAACGTATTATAATTTTGAGTTTTCTCTCATATACTGATCAGACCTTTCCACATTCATTGAATCAATATACGATGACGTATACAAGGGAGGGACATGATCAAATACTTCTCAATATAGTTTCTGGTATGATATGTGTATTCTATCTATTATCACATATACATATCAATATAGTTTTGATACTTCCATTTCTTATTTTATAATTCAACTGGGACTTATACATATCACTATAGTTATGATACTTATATTTCTTATTTTATAATTCAATTGGGACTTAGAGGTACACGTAGACCCCTTAGAATGTCTTTAACTACTAGAGAATCATATTGGGGGTGATCAACTTCTAAAATTCATTCTCTTGCAGTGTGATTTTTCTATAGGGAATTAGAGGTTCTATATGGGTTTCTATAGGAAATTAGAGGTTCTATATAAGTTTTCATATGTTGATTATAGTGGTAGAAGTGAATTTTTTTCATAAAGATATATGTTTTATAATAGTAAATTAGTTGAGTGAATGTGATATGGGATTCATCATATCAGATTTTACCACTCAATATTATAGTTGGGTTAGGTTTTATATAAAATAAAAATCCTCCTATCATATGGTGTTATTTTATAGGAAGGAAAACTATTAAGAAATTGATTATGGGTTAGGGAAGATTTCAACCAAAAGGTTTATTATCAGTTGGGAGAAATGCCTTCCAAGGGATGTGATTTTTAATTAATTATTGTGGGATTATAACCAATGTAATCATTATGGATTGTGTGAGAATATCATTGAAATATTGATTATAGTTTGGGGAGATCCCAACTGAGATATTCATTATTGATTAGGTGATATTCCATGTGATGAATTTATTTTTTTAGAAGAGATTTAAACCATGTTATTGTTCCCTATGAATAGAGTTGGTCAATAAAGTTGGAATTGAATGTTGTTCATGAAGTTATATGTTTTAGAAGTATCATATAAGAGGATCTAATTATTTTCTAGAATTAAATTGAATATCCACAAATTGTTGAATAATAGGAAGTCTTTCTTGATGTGGTTTTTTGAAAGTGGATAAGACAGTTGTATGCTCCATAATATAAGATATTTTTTGAATGATGTTTATGAGGAAATTATGAAGATGAAAATGGATGTTACAATTTTTAAGGCATGTCATATTTTTAAAACATGGTTATATTCCTAAAAAATTGGCTGATGAAATATTCTTAAGATATTGATATAGAGACTAGTGTGTTTCCAGGTGTGTGCTGCTTGGTAGTGGTCTGGATGGGAGTGGTTAGAGATTCCATGTGTTTTAAAAAGTGGGAAATCTATATGACAATTGTTTGGATGTTATTACCCTTATTTGTGTTCACTGCTTGGAATATATGGAATTATTTTAGGGTTTAGTGGTAAGGTAGGGAATTTAGTATTTTAGGGATTTCTGTCTTCAATGCTTGGATGCTATTATCCTTATTTGTGTCACTGATTTTGTAATTGCATTGTTTTCACGGCTTTGTTTTCATGTATTATAATTTTTATCTCTATTATATCTGGTTTGATTTGGTTTTCAGGGCAGTGGGGCAACAAAATCAATTTTTTTTTTCTGGGCAGCTTTTAGCGGCGGTTTTAACCGCCATGAAATATAAGTTGGCGATGGGATGGTGGCGGTTTAAACCACCGCTAAATGTTAAAACCCACCGCTAAAATTAAAGTTTCTTTTACGTTTAGTGGTGGTTATAACCGCCGTGAAATAGTCAAATTGTGGCTGCCTCATCCTGCGGCGGTTTTCATGGCTTTAGCGGCGGTTTTACAGCCGCTGAATTTGAGTTTATTCGCAGCGGTTATAACCGCCACTAAAACCTCTACGAAATCAGATAGCTACAACACTTTCCTTAAACCGCCGCTAAACTAAAATAACCGCTGTGAAAAGATTGGCGATGCCATATTAGGCGGTGGTTTCCTGAAACCGCCGCCACACCATTTAGTGGCAGTTTTAACCAACGCTAAACGAAAATTCTGTTGTAGTGATTTTATATGTAATGTATCCCCTTTACCTAAATTACATGATTCTTTTGCCTCAAAATTTAAAAATCGTTTTAATTTTGATTAATAGAGACGGTCGAGTGCCTTTTTATAGGAGATGGGAGGGGCACCCTTGGAAAGTATTAAAATATTAAATTAATATAAATTATTTTTTTTAATTCAAGTGGCTCAAACTTGATATATAGTGAATATAAGATGATTATGGATCAAAATATGCTCATACAATAGTTTTTATACATGTATTGAGTTTATTTTTCATCTTATCTTTTCAGTTTATTCTTAATTATTCTATTTTAATTTTAAAAGTGGTAATAATATTTTAATTGTTAAAAAGCTATAAAGTTTACTCATATGGGGTCAATTTTCCATAAATGGACACTTAATTAACTCTTAGAACAAATCATAATAACTTTTTTATTTTGAAATATTTTTAGTATTTTTAAATAACTTAATAATTTATTATTTTTATTAAACATCTATTATGTCAATTTTTACGCTATTAACTTTATTGAATTTAAATAAAATCTAAACATAGAGATAACTTCGAACAAAACCATTTAATAGTCTAATAAAATGTCATATACATTTATAAAATTCATGGATAACATAAATTATGTCAAATAATATTTATTTTAATATTTATAATATCATTTATTTGAATCCTTTATTAATGAAAGAATCACTGCATCATCATTGTGTCATTATTAAATTTATTAATTTAATCTTTAAAAATTATAAATAAAATAACATGATGTAGGAAATATTGTTATCTTTATAATGAGTATTTATAGTCAAATATATCTCTTATATACCTTCACCTTAAAATTGTTTTAGTAAAAAGATGCATGTTTATGTTATATTTCCCTTTACTTTAAATTAATTTTTATAACATGTCATTTTCACACTCAAGTGGTTCCCAAATGACAAAAGTTCATCCTAAAGATTATTGTGGTCTTCCATGACTCGTCCAATAAGATTAGGACATGTTTTAGGGTATTTTTATATTATTATAATATTATTTGTACCCTTATTTACCTAATTTACCCTTTAACCGTGGTAAATACAATTAATCACTGAAGTTACTATTCATAACATCCAAAAATAAAATGTACCCATTTAAAAAATTTGTATCTTATGATTCCAAATATGGAATCCATTTTTCCAAATTCAAAACATATAATTTTTATTAATTATTTTAAAATTAATTCACATTGTCAAAACCAGAAAGCGGGTTTTTATGAAATAAAAACTATCAAAAGATTGATATGTGTTCATGTCCAATTTAAATGTAAAATTTCTTACAATGACCAAAATTGAATTAAATTATAAAAACATAATACAATTACACTTTAAAACCAATAAAAAAATAATCAAACTATATAAATAAATTAGATGAAAATGCAGTTTTGACATAAAATGCGATATTTTCACTATTCATTAAAAAATGAACTTTATTAGAAAATTACCAAAAAAATTTCCAAAGTAAATTTTTATGTCCTACTTATATATAAGAAGTTAATTTTTTCAAATAGAACATATAAAAGTGAAAAAAATATTTTTAAAAAGGGTTCCCCATCAAAAGGCGGTAAAACGACCTTTTAAAAAGATTAGAGTATTTTATGCTTAAAATTGGATTCATTATCATTTTAAGCCTATAAAATTAATTGGATAAATATATAGAAAATTAACAAATATATAAAATTATAATATAGTTAATTCTGTTCATTCTCACCAATACAACAGTTATGCTTTAATTATCATTTAAAAAAATAATATTATTATTGTATTGTTTTCCAATATAACTCAGTGTTGTGTGAAGCGTAAGATTTTGGAGAAACCCATTGTTGTGTGTCGAGTATGCTATCATATATAGTGTACCCTTTAAACTAAAATTAATATTAAATTCAAAAATATTAATAGACATGGAAATTTATTATTCTATAAATACCTACGATGTTACATCATTCCCCCCTTTTGGAAATTGCTTCCTCGTAATTTTAAAATTGGGCTCGAAAACTTCATTGAAAATTCTACATTGAAAAAAGAGTCAATAAAACTATCACTTTAAAAGAAATAAATATAAGTACAAAGGTCACCTGAGATAACACATACTATGATTACATATGGGAAAACATGAATATGGAAGAGAAATTAACCATCATGTTCTAATGGAGAGTGATAGAAAACATGATTAGGAGAATGTTAAAAATCATAAAACCATAAACTTGTGGTGGGTTAAATAGTATTTCATTTCCTAGTAAGAAAATTAAAGGAAAAAGTTTTCATTTTAAGTCCCTTTTCATAAAGTTGGGGAATCTATTTACGAGGTTTACTAAGAATATAAGGAATCATGCTTACTTGTCAAGTAGAGTTTCATACTTTAATAAATATCTACCACAAACTCATTTTTCTCCAAACGATGAGTATTCAAGATGACTTGGTCACACCTAAAGCACTAGAATCAAATTCTAGATAATCATAAAATCTAAAAAATATTAATTATCTATTCATCCTATCTTGAAACATTAACTAAAACCAAAATGGTTACCACAAGATCAGATAATCCCCCCAAAATAATAATCCTTCATAAGGAGAAGGACAAATTTTAATCTTCAAAATTCAATAGTAATACCCAAGTTTTATATATACCATTCAAAAAAATGTCCTTAAAATTATTCAAATTAATCCAAACTAATATTGAAACCCAAAATTCAAAAGGATTTGATCACCAAGTCTTCCATGATAAATCTTAACATTTATCTCTAAATAATATCGATTAATCTTAAATTATCATACTTAAAAGTAATTAACCTAATCACATATTCTCCATTATAGGAAAATCATTTACATAAATAACCCAAATCACCATATATCCACAATAAAAATATATATTCTTCCAAAATAAAATTCAACCATTACTCCTTAAATGAAATCCCATAGTATTCAGTTTTCCTTTGGCATTTAGTGTTCCCAAAAAAGAAAACATCTTCCAAAATAACATTTATCACTTAATAACCAAATAATTTTCTTATAATAAGGATATACATTTTATAAAACATAAGTTTCCAAAATCAATTTATTCTTGATCCACAAAATCATTTAACTAAAAGGAATAAGTCATACTAACCAGGGATTTCATGTAGGCCAATGGTAGGCAATAAAGCCTTGTCGCACTTCAGTTGTGGGTTCAATTCCCACAGCCTTGTCTGATGCATTGGGTTGTCACCCTTCTTGTGGGTTGTCATATTCCTAAAACTATATAATTATTAAAACATTCCCAAAATGAGATAAAATCTTCAAAAATATCTATAACATAATTTAACCTCAAGTTTATCTCATGCCTTTCATTTTTCATCCCAAAATGTAATAAACCATAATTACCTCAAAATCAAGGATCATAAAAACCCTAATGATTCTTTATAATTATATCCACAAAAAAAGTGATTCTTCCTCAAATAACATTTTCACATAAAAAACATCAAGGTTACACATACTAGATAAAAGTCTTCCAAAGTAATCTCATCAAAAAAAAGTGAATTAATACTTTTAAACATTTCATCACCCATAGATCTAACATAACTCTCGAATTTCTAATATGTAGACATATTAATCATCCAGAATTATTCATGATCCCTTAACCATGTTTTTTAACTTATTCTGTAATACTTCTTTCCTTCAAACAAAATCATGAATCATGTCCTAAGATTTAATAATTTCAAAACATGAGACAAGAAATAATCCATACCTTTCATATGTCATTTTCAGTTTCTTAATCTTCAATTGGAATAGCATTAGGTATTTCTAAACATATATTTTTAGGGTCCTTCTGATCCTATTCTCAAACCTTCTTCATCGGACATCAATTATCTTAATGACCATACTCCCTACATTTAAAACATTCAATTGATAACTCAGAAAGAACTTATTTCCCTTTCCTGTAGTCAACTGAACACTTCCTTTTTCCATGGTAGGTTATTACATTATGATCTTCATTAACACATCTATAACATCTTCTCATCCCTTTGAAACATTTTCCTAGGTGCTTCTTTCCATATACTTTTCACATTGGTTGTTGAATATACTTACCTTTATGATTACTCCTGAACTTCCATAGGGATTCGTTTCTCACATATATGATGCCTTAGAAAAATCACCAAGGTTAAAGTGGTCAATCATGACTCCATATAGTTGGTTAATAATTACCATAACAATTCTCATTGCATCTCCTATTTCATTTGGTTGCTTATTCATAAAACCACCATAGTTTTCTTCACATCCATTGTTACATTGGCACCTACTAGATCCAGCCATTTACTAAATCCAAAAAGGTCAGTGTGAGTATATAAGTAAAATCATCATATACTATCTTGTGAGGAGGGTAAAAACTAAGATATACTTATTCATGTTATCTTAAACCCATTTAATTTATCTAAAATAATGATGAATCTTCGTAATATTTTAACTATTGTGGTTTTATAAAACATGTCACTTATTCTTAAATAACACCCTAACCTCTAAAGTTATCTAAATCGACCTATGATACCAAATGTAAGGACCCAGCCTTAAACATTACATAATAATGATTTTTGATCAAGAATTTACATTCTTTCACATTGAGGATCTTTTTAGGTTTATAGTTTTAGAGAATTAGGCTATAATTATTACATTACATCTCAAATATTACACAGTAAACACTTCTACTCTATCCAACTTTTTTCGAAACAATAAAACTACTTAAAAAACAAGAATTATTTTCTTGATAAAAATCTTCTTGAATTCTTCTTTTCTCTTATCCTTACTTATACCATGTGAAAAACATTTCAAAAACTTGGGATGAGCATAAAAAACTCAGTAATGGATATAAAATAAGGAATGAAAACATTAGTTCATTAATACATACAAATCAATGAAATCATACTTTTTACTCAAAAAATATAAACTCTTTAACATACCTTATGAAATCATAATATTTATGAATAACTCATATAAATCATAATGGTAACTTGTGGAATCCATAACATACTTAAATTGTAGCTTTCATAAGAACATAGTAAGTAACATTCATGGTTACGTTTGGAATACCCATCACAGTATATTCCCTAAATCTATTAGGAGAAACCTTAATTTTTACCTACATCACATTACCCAATTCATTGGAGAGATATCACGGGCTTACCTACCCTTAGTTTATCACAGAACCACCCATATACATAAGAAATTCCCAAGAACCATAAAATAATTATAACACATGAACAAGAATAAAGGAAAAATAACATTTCAACATTACAATCGTAAGACATAATTTCAAGATATTGATATAATAAATCCATTATAAATACCATTTTCAATACCAAAATACCTAAAATGGAATATGTTATTTACTTTTATTTTTAAAAACATTGTGGCTCGTAGAGGAAGCCAAATAACAAATAATGCTCACAGCGGCGTAAAGGTCACTGTCACCACATACCTTAAAAAGAAACATTCCTTTTGTCATTTAGTAAAATTATTCATAAATAGATTACTTTTTAAAATCATTGAAAGACATTAAAAGTAAATGGGTTTGATTATACACCATATAAAAGAAGGTCGTGTATAAACCAAAATATGCCTCAATGAAAGGATATTGAGATGAAGTCCCTTACAAAGATCATGTCATTAGATTAAGGATTAATAAATGATATAAATATGTGTGACAAATATAAATACACCCAATATAAGTGGATATTCAGTGTAAAACAATAAGAGTTCATTCACACATATTCTTGGACAAACAAAACCAATGACATGGATATTTAACTCAATAAATGAAGATTGAGTTAAGATTTACCTTACAGAGATCATTTTTTAATAAAATATATCTATTATCTGTATTCACTATAAATACACATAAATAATGTATAAATACAAGATAATATATCAAAATTAATTTCTCACATTATCATAACATGTCATGGTTAAGAAGTAGAAGATCGACCCAAAGAATGGAAATTGGGTTAAGAAGTTCTCTTACCTTGAGTCTAACTTGTCTTGTTCGTTATTTATCTTCCTGAATAATAAACATAGGTTAATTTCTACTTGATTAAGAACCTTTTTTATTTTTATTATTCCCATAACATAACTTACTACCATGTTATAATAATTATTTAATTATTTTGGTTCATGTCAGACGTTTTGTCGATAATCGGTTCTTGAGTTGAAAATGAACATGGTATGATGTCACTAGTCCATGTGGTCATAATCCCATAATATCCAAAATAATATTAATTACATATTAATTAATTTTACACATAACTCAAATTTTTTAATTTTGACCATTAAATATGTTTATAAAAAATAAACAAAATTATAATCATGGAGACAACAGGTCGTACGTACGAATGGGTAACGTTTCCATTTTTCATTGATCATTATGGAAATAAGGTAATTATCGTTTTATCTTTCCAAAATGATCATGATATTATTAAAATCATCATAATCATTTACATATACTTATATATATCAAACAAGTGATATAATGAATAAAAATGAGTCACATTGCTTCGTGGAGGTGATAGTTCACACGTATGCACGAACGACGTTATCATTTTTATGCACATGGAAGTAAGAATGTAATTGATATATTACAATCTTATAATGATTAATATGTCATGAATATCACATATGAAGATTAATTATATAACACCCTAAGAATTTAAAAATAGATTTAATATGGAATGCATAAAACACTGAGTCTCTACAAAACAACACTTTATTACTACCTAACCAATAAACATGATTTTTTCACTTTGGTGATTTAAATTTCAAAAAACTGACATACACAGTTGCGTTCAGTAAGATATTTAGAGTGTGATAAGAAAAAATTAATTTTTGATGAATAATAACATACCCTTATTAATAGTAACATACCCTTATGAATAATACCATTACTCTTATGAATAGAAATGAACAGTAAATTGGCCAAAAAATAGAAACTTCGGCCATGGATTTATAAATACAATTTAGACATATTATATGTGAAAAAATGACCATAGTATAAGTATTGGTATTTTTGTATGTCATCAATATTTTAATTATAATTTTTTGATTAATTTAAGAATTTAAAATGGAAATTTATTTTCATAAAATTTAATCATAAAATGTTACTTTATGGTCTTATGGTTATAAGATAATTTTATGGGACCTTGATTAATTTCTCAATGTGTTATAAATTGAGTTTTAGTTTTATAGTTGCTTTTTTGGAATAAATTATGATTTTATTTAAAAATTAAATTAAAAATATTTAGAAAATTATTTTTCAAAAATTTATTTCATTTTTTAATTTTACACTTTTAGAAATGATTGGGTTGAATTTTTTGGATTTTTCTAAAATACTTGAATTTTTTGTGAATAGTAAAAATACAGTTTTGAGTTCTCGGTATGTTTAATGACATCATAATGATGTAATAATTAATATAAAATTCTGGTAAACTTTTGTATAGTAAAATATGGCATTAGGTGACCCAAGTGGCTAATACCATGGTCAATGCCATGGTTTTTCAAAAACCACTAATGAGGTGTCCCTTGAAATTAATAAAAAAACTCTCTCTTGTTTACTATAAATAATAACCCATTCCTTCATTTTCATTCATTAAAAACTCATAATACTCAAATATCTAGTATTTTTATCTTTCTAGGATTCCTCCCAAGGTTTTCTCAAGCCCCCAAGGTTCTAACCTTCACGTTTTAGGAGTTACTCTTCAAGGTAAGGGAATATACCACCCTTCTCTTTTGCAAGCTTTCATTTTATGTTATTCTTTTTAATTTCAATTGGATTATGTTGAGATATTTAATTCCATATCCCCATAACTATCCATATTATTTAATAATTATTAGATACCCTTTTTTCTTACATCAAAATATTTGATGAAATTTTAAGTGATGTCGTTAGGCTGTTGAATTTTCGTAAGGGATCTCTCAACTTTTCTTTTATTTTCAAGTTCCTTTCTTTTCTTTTTCTTTCCTCACCTCTTTTGTGATGAATATATTACCTTAAATTTACTGTATTTTTTTTCATGATAAAGGAATAATTCTTCATCATCCCTTATTTCTCATTCTTTTATACTAAAAATCAAAATATCATCTGAGATATGTTAATTTACCACATTCAATGATGATGGATTTTCAATTTCTATTAACGTATTAAATTATGGTAATGAAATAATTATTATGGTTGAACCAGAATATAATATATGTATTATGTATCACCTATTGTTCTGGAATCTTTTTGTACACATGGTTTTGATTTATAAAGCAAAATGAGTTTGTTGTGTTCAAAAACCGCCAATTAACCCAAATGGTTATCATTAAATAATTTATATAATGATTCATCTTCACTCCATGTAAACAAATGAAATTTACAACCATGTAACCTTATTTATGTTCACTAATAACATTTAACTTTAATTCTATACAACCATACTCATTTTACATGATTCTCCATTCATGTATATAAGTATACCGATCATGAAACAAACAGACCCGAACAATGAAATTGAACCTCTCAACCCATCAAAAAGGTCATGAATGGACTTAATAAGGTTATAATAAATCAATTAAATGTATAAGTGGTTCTAGAAATATTAATTAATGAATTTAATTTTGTTATCCATGACACTAAGACCAACTGAATAAAACCATCGAACTTAAGGTAAGGGTTTCTTCATCTCACTTCCATTTTTGTGAGATATTCTATATTCACTACTATTACTTGTTTATGGTGTATGTATACTGCCTATTAATGTTTCATATCATGAATATATTTATTTTCTTGATATTAAATGTATCATTTAATGATTATTAATTTTGGGGCATCTGATTCCATTGATTACAAAGTTGTAAGTACTTTCTACCTGAACCTCCATTTTCATTCGGGTTGCTCTTATTTTCTACTCACCTCAATGATATTATTATTTAGTCTTATGTACTCATCATAAATTATGTGTTAATATTCTATATATTTTTACTAAACAGGATCCTACTTTCATTTATGGGGAGTTATATGTTTTAAAAGGATCTTTAAAAAATTCTTCTTGAAATACAAGTTCGATCTAAGGAACTTCTCAGATTCTTACCTATTTTTATGCTCAATATATAATATATTTTAAGCCATATTTATCTTTCTGAAATCACACATTTTAAAGTGAAAAATCTATTTTCGTTCATTTTTGTTTTTATAGAAGCAAACATTCATTTCCGCTTTAAAATCTCTTTAAAGAATTCCTTAAAATGCACTAAAATGTTTTAATTCTAAATCTTATTTAACAACACTTTTTACATGATTTCACTTCAGTGGGACATAATTTGTGCCTCAAATGTAATATCAATATCCTTCCCTTTTATTTTTTGGGATATACATGTTTAAAATCTGATTTCATGTCAAATATAAATGATGTTTCAAAAGAACTCTTCTTTCTAAAGTAAAAATGATTTTTCTCATCTCACTTTAAATTTTATGAGATATATGTCTTGTTCACCACTTAATTCTTACTTTTTGTGTATGTACATACCTTTGGTATATCATATAAAGAGTCTCATTATTCTCATTATTTTATAAGGGATTATGATTTGAATGTTTCAAGGTGGTATGGGACATTTAGGAATGTTTAAGGATTAGTTCCTCAATAATTCTTCAATGGTCTCATTTAAAAGTATCTTTATTTATGTCAACATCCTTTTATGAATCTTTTATTTCATAGAGAATTATTTCCTATGATATCATCTAAAAAATATATTGTTTAAGGGTTTCTGATTAGTTTGAATGTGGATTTTCTATCTTGATATCATTCACCATATTACTATGAATGGTTAGTGTATACGTTTAATGGTTGGGGAAAGTTATTTACATTTCATATGTTAGATTCAATATGAATATATATGTTGTTTATGTTTATCCCCATTCATAATAGGAATTCATTAGACTTATTATGTGATAGTTGTGGCCCTATATAGCCCCTCGATGCATCGGTGGGTCTCATGAGACAAACTAGGCCATGGCACAAGTCCTTAACAAAATGGTTATTTATGGTCTTGGCATGAGGCCTTGACGGTATGGTTATGATGTCCGGTATATGCATTTACCTCATTATGAAAATAGTATTGATAGTTCATGTGGTTATTTGACTAATAGAATACTCATGATTATGTTTTATTATGACATTATTTATTCAGTTCTTATTCCTGTCATAATGTGTTCAAGTTTACTTTTAAGGCGTGGGTTTTAGTTATTCATCATGCCTAATGTTTATATTTATGTTATCTTCCATTGTATTGATTACCGTTTCTAAGAATTTGAGTACACCCCTTTCTTATGTTCAATTTTTTCAGGACATGAAGAAGTTTATTATGAATGACCTGTAGGGATAAACTTAGATTTGTGGATGTTCCCAATAAAACTTATATGTTGTATTTTTTTTCAAGTTGTAATGTTGAACTTATGTATGTATCTGGTTTTACAAAACTACTAAACTACATGGTCCTTCGAGATTTGATTCTTTATAATTATGTCAATGTATTAAAATAATTCACTAGCTCCAGGATTTTTGGGTCGGGGTGTTACAAATTTCATCATTATAACTCATATTAATAGACGATAATGGAAAACAAACTAAATTGGTTTGTGGAGATGATAATTCACATGTACGCCGGAATGATTAATTCCTTTCTCATTTGATAGAATTTGAGATGGATTTAGGGGATGATATTAACATAATAACATCTCAGTATATTGAGGATACTGAAGTTATTATCTCATCATGGTTGGATGATATTTGAGGAAGTGGAAGAAGAAACAAAATAGAAACACTTAAAGAAAATGATACCTCTTCTTCGGTTGATCACCTTTGAAGAACACCTAAACACCTCTATGATGGGTGTTACGCCTAAACTAAGGATTCAAGAATGTGGGGAGGGATTATAGAAAGAGTCTTGGATAGATCTTGGATAAACTAAAAGGATTTGGAAGTGTGGGTAATAGATATAGATGGGTGTCTTTTTATAGGAGAGGGGAGGGGCACCCTTGGAAGGTATTAAAATATTAAATTAATATAAATTATTTTTTTAATCCATGTGGCTCCAACTTGAGATTTAGCGAAGATGAGATGAGGATAGATCAGAATCCTTTCATCTAACAGTTTTTAGTCATGTATTGAGTTTATTTTAAAACTTATCTTTTTGGTTTACCCTTAATTATTCTCTTTTAATTTTAAAAGTAGTAACAATAATTTAATTGTCAAGAAGCTATTAATTTTAATTATATGGGTTCAATTTTCTATAATTAGACACTTATGAACTTTTATACTCTATCATAATCACTTTGTGATTTTAAAATATTTTAGAATTTTTAAATAATTTAATAAATTATTATTTTTATAAAACATCAATTGTGTAAATTTTTACACTATTCACTTTATTGAATTTAAATAAAATCTAAATAGAGAGATAAATTCAAAAAAAACCATTTAATATTCTAATAACATGTCATATTCATCTAGAAAATTAATGGATTTCATAAAATTATGTCAAATAATGTTTTTTTTAATATTTATAATATCATTTATTTAAATCCTTTATTAATGAAGCAATCAATACATCATATTGTGTCATTATTAAATTCATTTATTTAACATCTAAAAATTATAAATAATATACCATGACGTCAGAAATATTTTTAGCTTTATAATGACTATTTATAGTTGAAAAGATCACTTATATAACCCCACCTTAAAATTATTTGAGTAAAAAGATACATGTTTATGTTATATTTCCCTTTAAATTAATTATTACAACATGTCATTTTCACACCCAAGTAGCTCCCAAATGCCAAAAGTTCGGCCTAATGATTGTTTTGGTCACCCGTGACTCATCCAATAAGATTAGGACACGTGTTATAGTAGTTTTATATTATTATAATATTATTTTTATCCTTATTTACCTAATTTACCCTTTAACTGTGGTAAATAAAAATAATTATTGAAGTTACTATTCGTAATATCCAAAAATAAAAGGTACCTATTTACATAATTTGAACATTATGATTCAAAATATGGAATCTATTTTTTCAAATTCAAAACATAGAAGTTTCATTAATTAATTTAAAATTAATTCATGTTGTCAAAACTAGAAAGCAAGTTTTTATGAAATAAAAACTATCAAAAGATTGACATGTGTTTATGTCCAATTTAAATGTGAAATAAAATTCAATGACCAAAATTGAATTAAATGATAAAAACATAATACAATTACACTTTAAAACCAATAAAAAAGATAATGTAACTATATATATAAATTAGATGAAAATGTAGTTTTGACTTAAAATGCTGTATTTTTCACTATTCATTAAAAATGATCTTTTTCAAAAAATTACCAAAAAATTATCCAAAGTAAAATTTGACGTCCTATTTCTATAAAAGAAGTTTATTTTTTCAAATAGAACATATAAAAGTGACAAAAACTATTTTCAAAAAGGATTCGCTTTCAAAAGGCGGTAAAACGACCTTTTAAAAATATTAGAGTATTTTATACTTAAAATTGGATTCATTCTCATTTTAAGCCTTTAAAATTCAATGGATAAATGTATAACCATTTAAAAAATATTTAAAATTGTAATATAAATAATTGTATTCATTATTTTCGATACAACGGCTAGGCGTTAACTATCATTTAAAATAACAATATTATTGTCGTATTATTTTTCAGTATAACTGAGTGTTGTGTGCAGCGTAAGATTTCGGAGAAACTCATTATTACATGTCGAGTACGCTATCATACATAGTGTCCCATTTAAACTAAAATTAATATTAAATTCAAAAATATTAATAGATATGAAAATGTATTACTATATAAATACCTGAGATGTTACACATTTGGTCAGCATGTACATTTGGGTTATTCCATCCAGTGAGATGTGTCACATACTTCTGGGCTATCCTTTGAGATGGATGTATTTGAAATTGGACTACATTTGAGATTTGACGCATTCTTCTAGACTATCCATCGAGAGGGATATGCTTGACATTGGTCAGTATGTACTTGGGTTATCCCTACCGGCGGGAATGAATCGTACATGATTTTGGGCTATTCCACAGAGGGAATGTGTTAGGCTGGTTACTGATGTTTCCATCTGGCATTGTGCCGATGCATGTATGTTTCTCTCAGGTGCTGAAGGAGGTAGAGTCAGTTCCCAAGGACCCAACAGGTATGCGTTATATATTTGATATACTATTGTTATATCAGAACTTTGTTTATATTCATGACAAACATTTGTATATTTTATGCAGTGTTGTTAAGGGTCGTTGGTGGTGTCATTATGAGTCTTTTACTCAAACCCTACTTGAGCTTTTCCGTGCGCCTTTAATCTTCATGATTAGAGACCAAGTGAAGGTAAAAGGCCTTGTGGTGGACAATTGAGCAGGTGGAACAAAAGGGTACAGACGTTACTGGATGGACTTCGAGCGGGATGTTAGTTGCTACTTTTTTTTACTAGCACTAAATAAGCATTGTTAAATTGGGTCTTTAAAAACGCTTTTTTGTAGCGTTGTCAAATGGGATCTTTAACAGCACTAGAAAAAAAACACTATTAAAGAGGGACTTTTATCATCACTTATAAAAAAGCACTGATAACGCCCCCTCCCCCTTAATAGTGCTAGTACAAAAGTGATGATAAATGGGGTCTTTATCAGTGCTTTTTTAGAAACGCTGATAGAGGGTATATTTCAAAAAAATCATTAAAAATAATATATTTATATTTATATAAATATAATATATAATGTTTAAATATGTTTTAGATAAGGCTAAACAGGTATTTACACTTAATATATAAAATATTTAGTGAAACTGGCTTATAAAATAATTAAAAAAATATTTTTAATTAATAATTTTTTTATTATTATCGAGTAATAGTCATTTAATAACAATTTGGAGATAAAAAATCAAAAAAAAACTCTAAAATGATTTGAAAATGTAACTCAAACATAAAATGACTATAACTTTTGATTCGAGTGTCCGTTTGGGCTCTACCACATATCAAATCGAAGCATGTGACAAGCTCTATGACATGTTGACCTAGGGGACCATGGTCGCTATTTTTTAGGCTAAAATAGTCCCATAAGTCCTCCAAAACAGAGATTTTATTTGGGGTACCCCAATTTTGTTAACATTCAATGGAATTTCAGTCTCGATTAAGGAGGTATTTTTTCCTTTTTTCAGTGGGGATTGAATTTATTCCCCAGGATTACATTCATATTGATATTATGGTTTTTAAATTTTATCATTTTTCATTATGTAGTTTTATTTATAATTATATATATGCATATTTTCTCATATTTACTTATAATAAATTACTTGTATAAATACATATATCGATATATTTATGTAGAAATGTATTTTTAAATATATAAAATAAATATTTATTATTCATTTTATTTAAATTAAAAAAATCCATTTTATTTACCTTATAAAAATTCAATAATATGTATATTATACCTATAAAATTAATTTTTATATATAAACATGTCGGGGTTAATAATTAAAAAATATATATGTATATGTATATTTTAATATATTTAAATAAATAAATATTCTAAAATGTATTTAAAACAATATCTAACCTTTTTGCATTATACAAATATATTTATATTGTTTATATATACATATATGTGTGTATTAATAAACAAATATACATTTATATTATATTCTAGTATATATAAATGAATATAATATATAATATATTTAAATAAATATAAGTCTATATATCACACACACACACATATTTTATAAATGTATTTAAAAATAATCTTATGAATATATGAATAAAAAATATATATGTAAATATATATATTTATATAAAAATAAACAGAAATATTACAAAACAGACAAAAAAATAACATGGTGTAGTGGTAAAGACTTTTTGTCTTCAAAGGAGAGGTGCGTGGTTCAAATCCAGGCACGCATGAGGATGGGAATTCAAAAAGCGTTGATCAAAGGGGTGGTGGGGTGAAAAGCACTGATAAAGGGCTGGGGGAGCACTGTTAAGGGTATTGTGGAAGCACTAATAAAGGGGTATGGTTCATAGAGGTCTGAAAAATATAATTTTCACCCCCTTTAATAGTGCTAAAAAACGTTGTTAAATGATCCTTTTAACGACGCTTTTTTAGTGTTGTTAAAGGGGATCTTTAACAACATTTTTTTAGCGCTGATAAAAGCATAGGGCCTTTAATCGTGTTCCGATAGTCACCGTTTTTTTAGCACTGATAAAAGCATATTCTAGAGCTATTAAAGACCATTTTTATAGTAGTACCTCTTGCATACGAGGAGGCGTGCATGAGGTCATGTATAATCTGGATCGAACTCAGTGGTTCGGGTCAGGATGTTACAAAATGGTATTATAGGATCATGATTCACTGACTTGTCCTTTCTCTTTGTCTTGATTTGGGACAGGATAGACATGAGTTGGGATGGTTGGGACCTAGGCAAGGGAACTATGTTAGTGTCTTATCAGCATTGAATAGTGGACCTCCAAGTTTCCATAAAATGGGGAAAGTATGTTTTGTTGTTTCTGTTGACTAAATTCACCTTGGGCGATACACATGATGTTGATATGTGATTTATGAGTTTTGGTATGCGTTCATGCATCATGCTAGGCACGTAAGTTCACATGTCATATATAATGTTGATTGCATTAGATGGAGTCCAAATAATTAAATGTCTGTTGAAATTGTGATATGTGCCTTGGTGCGTTGTTTCTAGCATTCTTTTATTTGAGCATGTCGTATTCTATGTTTGAGTGTATATATATATATGGTTGTGACTAATGTGCAGATGTTGGTAATGTGGATTTAAGCTCTGATGAGGCGATAAGTGTTTTTGTGTGTTCCTTTCAATGAGCACGAATGAAATTAGAATGCGTTAATTGTAAACACCTATGGTGGAATTAAAAATATTTTAATTAAAATGTTTTAATTAAAAATATTTTAATATGAAAACTCTTATGGTGAGGAGTAGCGATTCCATGATTTGAAATACTTCTCAAGGATGAGAAGAATAATGATGAGAAGAATTGCAACATCCATAATTTTAAATGATATTAAAAACTCACCTCTGTTAAATAATGTAAAAGTATCTGTGGTGTGAAATTTTAATTTTTCAATACTTATGTTTATTATGCCATTAAAAATGATAAAAGCATTATTTAACACTTTGGAATATTCTGTGGAATATTTTCCGAGTTAAGCGTTGACTCGGCATGGGGTTATGAGGCCCGTAGATCCTCGACATTGATAGAATAAAAATGTTAAATATATTTTATTCATAAGCGTGTGTGGTTTTTCTAAAAAAATTAATAACTTTGCAACATTCATCGTATAAAAAATCTGAGGGCACTGTTAGATCGGTAACACAGTGTTTACCCTAGGTGGGGTATAAATTTTATGTGTGTTGGGTATGTGACAACGTCACACGCAATAATACCTTTTTTATATATAATTAATTTATTATTACGTTTTTTAAATAATAAATAATTAATATCTCTCAAATGGTGCGTCATATAAGAAATCTGACCCCATCGTTAGGTTAGGAGCACAGAGTTTATCCTAAGTGGGGTATAACTTTTATGTGCGTCAGGTGTTTGGCAACATCGCATGCAATAATACCTTTGTTATATTTAATTAATTTATTATTCAGTTTTTTATATAATAAATAACTAATATCTCTTAAACAGTGTGTTCTATGAGAAATCCTAAGATTACCGTTAGGTCCAAGACGCGAGATTTATCTTAAGTGGTGTATAACATTTCTTGGAATCAGACGTTTGGTTAGAACGCACACAAGGGTAATAATAATTGGTATATAAATATTTTGTTGGATTGCTAGAAATAATAATAATAATTTTATTGTTATTATTATTATTTGTGTCAAAAATAAAAATGGAAATATACATTTGTAATTAATGATGATGTTAAAGTGATAATAATGAGTGATCAAAATAATTAATGTAATATTATTAATCGGAGAAATTAAATGAAAAAGTGTTAATATTATTTTATTAACTGTTATAGGAATTTAATGGTTGTTTTTAGAACATTAATGGTGACATTAATGTGAGACAATAAATAAATAATAATAATAATAAATTGTTGTTATTATTATTATTAATTTGAGAAAATAATATATGTGTTAAATATATATGTATACATGTAGGTGTGCGTAATATATATATATATATATATAATGATGGATTTCATTTAATTGATGATAAAATGTGTTAAAATGGGTTTAAAAATAAAGGGGGCATGGAGCCGCTACTCATGTAAGAAATGATGTTTTTTTTGGAACGCAGCAAAGATTAAAAAAAAGGAATTCAAAACAATAATTAATTAATTAATTATAATTAATGAAATAAAATAGTTTAAAAAAATTATAAAAGGGGGATATGGGTGGGTGAAGGTGCGTTGTGGAAAAAGAGGGTAATCCCACCCATTTCACACCACTCACCTCTCTCACGCCATCTCTTATTTCCTTCTCTCATATAATACTTTTTATTTTGTTTTTATTATTATCTCAATCTTCTCTTAAATAACTTCTTCAATATTAATCGGATTGACGCACTGTTAGTGTCGTTGAATTCATCTCGACAAGTAGAATTTTAAACATATTTTTGTTTATGAAATCAATAAGGTTTTAGTGGTGCAATTAAACTCGAACGTCAACCATCGTCGCCGGTCGCTGATGCACATGAGGTAGGAGGTCCTTAACTTTTGTGCATGTATTATACAGGTTATTGACATGTTTTTTTGATGTGCATGTGTATTCATAGGAACCTTTTGACATCAGCGTATGTTATATATTGGTTATTGACATGATTGTTGGCGTGCATGTGAGATCTATGTTTGTTTATTGATCACATGACATGTGTGTCTGTGTATAACCATGACCTATGCTTGTGTTGCTTTCATATGTATTGTTCAGATGATTATACTGCTTCACTTGATGTGATGTTGATCTATCATTTTTATTATGTATCATATATGTTGTGTGCCTATCTACTACAATTGAGCATGCAGGTTTGACCCTTTTGGTCGGCATGTGAGATGTGAGATGTGACACATGTATTTCTCAACATTGAATACATGTGAGATATGACACATGATTAATGACATGTGAGACTTGACGCTTGCTCGAGATTGTCCTCCAAGTGGAATACGTCAGACATTTGGTCAGCATATACATTTGGTCTATTCCAGCCAGTGGGACGTGTCGCATACTTTTGGGCTATCCTTCGAGGGATACATGTTTGACATTGGTTCGAATGTGATATTCGACGCATACTTTTGGACTTTCCATGGATATGCTTGACATCGGTTGGTATGTAGTTGGGTTATCCCTACAGGCGATAATGTGTCGTACATGCTTTTGGGCTATTCCACAGAGGGGATGTGTTAGGCAGGTTACTGATGTTTCCATCCAACATCGTGTCGATGCAGATATGTTTCTCCTAGGTGTTGAAGCAGGTATAACCAACCCCTAAGGACCTAGCATGTATATGGTACTTGTTTGATATTTTATTTTAATATCATTACTTTCTTTATATTAAGGGCATACACTTGTATATTTTATGCACTGTTATTAAGGGTCGTTGGTGGTGTCCAGAATCTTGTACCCAAATCTTACTCAGGAATTTCAATGTGTTTGTAGACTTCATGACCAATGACTCAACGAAGAGCAATGGCCATGTGGTGGACATTTGAGCAGGTGGAGCAGGACGGTGCAGACGTTACTGGGTGGACTTCGAGCGGTTCGTCAACCGCTACTTTTTGTTTACTATCTCTACTTGTACCCAAAATCTTTGTTTTCATTCAGTTATTATATCATGTATGCCATGAGAGAGATGATCGCGACCATGAGTGAGGATTTATGGAATATGGAAAAGTCCTGAATCACATTGTGATTCATAAACTTATTAAACGAACATTTAAACATCTTCCAAAACCGCTGTAAAGGTTTGATGAGTAGCCTATTGCGGGGCCATCAGCAAATATAATTTTTATATTAACCTAGAATGTAGTCCAATGGGACTGACCAAGGTCACTCTCAAGGAGGCATGGATCGGTTCTTCACTATCATATCACTTATGAATTTTTGTTTTGTTTTCTTAAATTTAAAAGTATCCAAAAATGGGAGTTGATTTGTTTGGTTTTTACTGTGGATGAAAAAAAATAGAACAGTAAAAATCCTAGATAGTTATTAGCAAGGAAAGGGAATGAATCCATGATTTAGACACTAATAACTTTCACTATCCATTTATGTTGTCATGATCCAATTGATAATGCAATCGGTGTCATTAATGCATCACCATCCTATACTAAAATTTCAAGATCCTACGCACTTTTGATCATCTCCTTGGCACACAAAATTTGAATTCCTCCAAGGTTTCATATGTTGAACATGCCACAACTGCATAAATGTCACCAAAATCCTCTCAACTCCATCGTTTGTTGTTCATGCTCAAATTCTCTCCATTCCAACGTAGATGAAGAGAACCAAAACAGGAGAGGAAGAATCAGCAGATGCTGGAATGAAATGGGAAGAATGCTAGGGAAGGTGGACGATCACCACACCAATCCCAAAACACCCCCATTGTACAGTATCATCACAATTGAATTAAAAATTAATAAATTGTAATGGGGATCGAGGAAATAGTGGACCTCCCCCGGGAATTCACCATAGATTGCAGAGGTTGGAGAGATCACATTACAGCACATAGGTTGAAGAAATCACAAAAACAAAAGCAGAAGGGGGAATGAAGAGAATTTGACAAAATATAAGAGAATTAAATTGCATAAGTAGAAGAAAATGCTAGAACATTTGTCCAGTGAAGGGGGCATATCTCTCTCGCCCATCCTTACAGATTTTTATACATTTTTCCCAGCCCCGCTCAATGAATTAGAAACAGAAATATCATCCCCACGATCCATCTCTGTACTCATTCTTGAAGAATAGAAGTCGAAGTGTTTGCTACATCGCATGAAGAATTACCTTCGATTATGCTACCGCAAGCCTCACATGAGGAGTTTGAGTGATGCACGTGTTGGTTCTGGCTTGGGCTCATTTGAAATAAGAAGGGCCTTCTTGAATAATGGGATTGATCGTCAGGTATGCTATCTAGAATTGGGCTTGATTGGATAGACCTCGTGTGTTTCCAATACTGAGTCTGGGATTTGGGTAATGTGATGCTCGGAGGAATTGGAGATCGAGGATGACTGGTTGAGTGTATTTTTTACTTCAATATAGAAGTCCTGAGCTGCTGGAGTAAAGTTCGGAAATATTGCATCAGTCATGGAAACTGGATGTGAAATGGTGGGTGCAGGTAGCTCGGGAGAGCATGGTAGAGCTATGATCAGTAATGCATTGCAGGGAACGGATCTCCGCATGTGATCATGGGTGAACTAGGGATGGATTCCAAGTCGCATTTCCTCAATCAGGTGGCTCAGGTGCTCTGCGCAATGGATTGGATGTCTGCTCCACTGGAAACGGGGGCTCGGTTAGGAGTCTTCATAGTGGGATCTGTTCGGCTATCTAGTGCTATTACGGAGGTCTTCTTGAGGCATTTATTCAAATAGGTTGTGTGCAGACCTCTATAAACTTGCATTAGAAAAAATGGGGGACTTCAAGGCCTCGCCGTCCTCAACATGCATAAGGAACAACAGAATAGCAGCCAGCCAGCTCGGCAGTTCATCATTTCATCTTTAATTCAGCCTCACTTGATCCCAAAAACAACGGGGCTTGAGAACTTGATAGAGTTCATCCTTGATTTGAGCTCCCTGGTTCTTCTTCGTCCCCTGATCTCGGTCGGCCATGCTTATCAGGCTTTGGTCATGAATGTATCTTGGCCTGGATTGGTCGTTGAAGTATCATCCGTGGTTGACTAGAAATCACACGGTCAGTTGATGGATTTTCTTTTGGTCGATCTCAGTAAGAGGAGGTGTAGTCGATGGAGGATGGACGGGTGCTGCTACGTGGAAGGGTGGGTGTGGTGTCACAGAAGAAAGTGGCACGGAAGATGGCAGCGCGGATGCTTGGCCATTGCATGGAAGATGGTCAATATATCTCACGTAAGAGGATGCTTGGTCATTCCTCAAATTAATGTCATATTCATTTAATTAAAAAATGTATAAAACCATAAAAATTCAAGATTAAATCCATTTCAAAAAATTAATTTCAATTTCTCAGAAGTAATAAAAATCACCGAACTAACCCAGTTTTGTTTAATTTGTGGGGAAACTATCAATGACATACCGACAAAAAAAATGAAACTTTATACTCTTGATCAATTTCTCATACTTGAACTATTTCATTTCTGGGTAATATATTTAATTCACTTATTAAAAAGATTGATAGAAAATCTATCTTTCTTAAGTTCAAATACACATACCAGAATTAATGGAAAGCACAAATTCATCAATTATTTAAAAATTTCATGCTTCCTCTACGATTTTTACTCACTACCATACTTCCATTCAAGTTCGGTATCAACCTCTTGGATTTTCTCTTCAAATTTTGGAGGGATGGGATCTTTATGTTTCTCATCCAAATGTTGATATAGATTCGAGAAGAACTTAGGGATCTTGATAAGCTCCTAGGCCATGGATTTTGGTATTGATGGTTCGATTTCCTCTTTGAGGTCCTCAAAGTGCTCCTTAAATGCTTCTCTACCTTTTCATTTATAGATATTTACATCTGTCTAACCCATGCAACAACAATCTCATCATAGGATGAAGATGAGTCAAAAGCATAATTCATTCTTTTTTTAGATTGCAAATTTTAAATTGAAAACAATATATTTTTTATATTGTGAAAGAGAAACATGAGTTAACGACCTACTCCTGTGAAAAGATGCCAAGTTAATGAGCACCCTATCATGGGGCCCTTAGCAAGCATCATTTTATATTAACCTAAAATGCAGTCTAGTAGGACTGACCAGGGTCATTCACAAGGATTCATGGGTCGGTTCTTCACTATATCGATCACTTATATATTTTTATTTTATTTTCTTAATTTTTAAAGCACTTGGAAATGGTAAATGATTTGTTTGTTTTTTTCTATGTGTGAATAGAGCATAAAAAAAGTAACAAAAATCCTAGATACTAGTTAGCAGGGGAATGGAATGAATCCAAGATTCAACCACAAATAACCTTTATTATCCATTTATGTTGTCGTTATCCAATTGATAATGAAATAAATATCATTCATACATCACCATCCTCTATTAAAATTGTAAGATCCTATTCACATTCATAAATCTCCTATGCACACAGAATTTTACTTCCTCCATGGTCTTATATAATGAACATGACACAACCACATACATGTCACAAAAGTCCACCCAACTCCATCATTTGTTGTTCATGTCCAGATTCCCTCCATTCCATCATAGATAAAAAGAACCGAAACAAGGGAGGGAGAATCAGCAGAGGTTGTAAAGAAATAGGAAAATGTGTGGGAAGGTGGACGATTGTCACACCAATCCCAAAACAAACTCACTGCATCATCACAATTGAATTAAAAATTTAGAAATTGGAACGGGGATTCAGAAAATGGTAGACCTCCCTCGGGAATTCACCCTTGGGTTAGTACTCTAATTTCATGGAGTTTGGAGAGATCGCGTCACAACACATAGGCTGAAGAAATCATAAAAAAACATAAGATAGAAGAGAATTTCACCAAACATAACAAAATTAGATTGCAGAAGCAGAAGAAAATATTAGATCATTTGTCTCGTGAAGGAGGAATATCTCTCAAACCCATCCCCATCAATTTTTAAATAATTTTCCTATCCCCCCTCAAAGAATTAGAAATAGAAACATCGTCCCCAAGCTCCAATTCTTTACACGTTCTTGAAAAATTTAAGCAAGAGTGTTTGCTGCATCTCATGAGTAATTCCCTTCGAGTATACCGTTTTAAGCCTCGTGTGAAGAGTTTGAGGGATGCACATGTTGGCTTGGGCCTGGGCTCATTTGAACTAGGAAGGGCCTTCTTGAATAATGGTCTTGATCATCAGGTTTGCTAACTGGAATTGGGCTTGAGTGGACCGGACCCATGTGTTTCCAATACCGAGGCCTAGGATTTGGGTAATCTGATGCTTGGAGGATGTGGAGATCGAGGATGACTGGTTGAGTTTCTTTTTTACTTAAATGGACCAGTCCTAAGCTGCTGGAGTAAGGTGATGAAATATTTCTTTGGTCATGGAAACTAAATGTGAACTAGTGGATGTAGGTAGCTTGGGAGATCTTGGAAGAACAATGATTAGTCATGTACTATTGGGGACAGAGCTTCAGTCATGATCATGGGTTGACAGGGGTTGGATCCTGATCATATTTCCTCAAGCAAGTGGATCCGGTTCTCTGTGAACTGGATTGGAGGTCTGCCCAGCTGGAAATGGGGGCTTGGACAAGTGCCTTCATGGTGGGATCTGGCCAGCTATCTAGTGCTGGTGTAGTGGTTTTCTTGAGGAATTTATTTAAAAAAGTTGTGTGTGACCCTATATGAACATACATTAGCAATAATGGGGGACTTTGATGCCTCGCCATCTTTAACCTACATGGGGAACAAAACCATAACATCCATCACTCTCAGCAGATCATCATTACATCTTTAATTCAACCTCGCATGATCCCAGCATCCATGATGATTGAGAATTTTATTGAGTTCATCCTTGGTCATTATATGTATTTCTGGTTCGATTGTTGTTCGCAGCTTGAGATGGTTCTGGGGTGTTGTGTTGGGTGGAGTCATTGATGTGTAGTGGCCAACTAGTGTAGAGCGTGATTCCTGCAATGAAGTCTCCTAGCGAGCCTTTCTCAAACACATGTTATGCATTGATTCCTAATTTTTCAAGAGGACCATTAGAGAACTCAGGCCCACCATCTCCTTCTCCAATCGAACCTGCATCAATGGAAGTAAGAACCAGTGAATAACATTTCTCCAAATATCAGCTCAGTACTCCTCAATAACCTAACATAACCACGATCAGAATCAGACATCAAATAGTGCTTGACTTAAGTGTAACTTGATCTTAATTCTTCAATTATTGGTTCTAAGATCCAATTCTAATGCTTGGGTTTCGTTCATCATCGTTGATCAGTTATATTTGTGGAAGTTTTGATGTATTCTTCAATCCATTGAACCCCTAGTTTGAGCTCCCTGGTTTGCCCCCTTCCCTGATTTTGGTCATCCATGCTCATCAATATTTGGTCATGAATGTGTCCCAGCCTGGACTGGTCTTTCGAGCATCATCTGTGATTGACTAAAAGTTTCATGGTCAGTTGATATTTTAACTTGTGGTGATATCGATGGAGGTTGGAGGGGTGATGTTGAACGAAAGGGTGGCTGTGTGGTCTCATAGAAGAAGGTGACACAGATGATGGAAACGCGAACACTTGGCCATTACATAGAAGATGGTCATTGAATCTCATGGAAGAGGGAGCGACATAAATGAATGGTGATCTTCATGGTCGACATTCCCACGGAAGGGTGTCCTGACATGGATTAAAGACAAGCATGGATGATGCTTCACAGAAGTAAGATCATGGAAGGAGATTTTATTCTCGTGGTAGATCAAGATCACAAAAGGATGGCACGAGTCTTTTCCAAATTGTGGGTCCAGTCTGTACATCATAAAAAAAATTATTTTTTTGACAAAATAATAAATATTATTTTTAAATGCAGGCTTTATCCCAATTTAACTTCAAAAATATAAAAATGTTAAAATTAGTCTGTAGAACATTAAATTCATTCCTCAAATTAGTGTTGGATTTCATTTAATTCAAAAATGTATAAAACCACAAAAAATCATGGTTAAATCGATTTTAACAAATTAATTCTAATTTCTCAAAAGTAACAAAAATCAATAAATTAACCCAATTTTGTTTAATTTGTGGGGTAATTATCAATAAAATTCCGATAAATTTTTTGAAACTTTTTTCTCTCATAAAGGTTCAATAATTTTCCAAATATGGTGAAGTAACCCTAAAGAAGCGCTAGAGAAGGTTTTAGAAGTTATAGAAACAAACCACAGTGTGAATACAAGGGTTGTTCCACGAGTGAAGATCATAAGAGATTTATAAAGACAAAACATTCCTTGTATATATAATATCTTCTAGGCTGATGCAAAATATATTTAGATGACACCGAAATTTGGTAAAGGAAAAAATCTTCCAAGAATATGTAAGATCCTATGAGAATGTGTAATAAATTTTAAAAGATACATAATATATTTTACTTTACAAAAAATTCATATGTAATATATTTTTAACTTTCGATGATATGTAAAGTATTATACTTGGGAAAATTATCTCAATCTTCATACGTAATGTAACATCCTGCCCCAACCCATCGGCTTGGGAAGGACTGAAATTCAACTAATCTTAGGTGACATCCCCAAAGCACCAAAGGTTGACAATAAATGTTATGGGCTTTACCAAATTATGGGGGGGAAAATTTCTCAAAAATTACCAACCTACAAGAAGACCAATATGATGCATGGTACCAAAAAAATAACCCCAAATGAATAACCAAATAATAATCAAAGTAACAATAAAAGAAGAAAACAAAATAGAACTCTAAAATCTCAAGATAATAATACTCATGGAAAATGTTACTCAAGATAAACAGACACAAGGAACCAAAGTGGCACCACTCCAAAGGCCAAGACTTGAAAGCCACCATAAGCTCCAACTCCTGACATTCAAGACCATGGAATCACACAACTCTGCAGGTAAAATAAAAAAACCTTCCCCTTACTTGTATCAAGATAAATAGTGTCTACACACACACCTGGGTCCATATGCAGGGGGTGAGTATACAACCAAGTAGGAAAACCCAAGACTTTTAGCAAATGCTACTAAAACAAGAAACATGTTAGATTATATTTTATTTAAAATAAAAGACATGAAAAAGAATGGAAACCAATGCACAACATATATATCCAAAGGTAGTGAAATAACTCACACCAAAAACATACCCAAGGAATGAACCCACACACATACGCAAAACACCGACCAATGCAACCACTTCCTGAAGACCACTCCTAAACAGTCTATCTCATGAGCAGTTTTTGTCCATCCAATCCCAAGTCTACACTCGATAGCATAATCCAATTTGCCATAAGATTGACATTGTGACCATGTCTAACCCAGAAGGCCCTTTCCATAAGTTTACGAACACACACAGACTATGTTCATTCCAAGTTCTCATATACAAACCCTTATTTAAAATAAACATCCATTTAATCATTTAACCGAACACCATGTGGGAAACAACCACAATTTTAGTTTTTAAGTCCAACAAAGAAAAGAGATTTCCCACAAAGTTTTCACAAAGGTTTTAAAACAAAAATATAAGAAATTTATCTAGAAAAAAAATGAGCATTTTCATTCTAGGAGAAAGTGGAAAAAGAAGAGAAGCCACTCGCATGAGATGCAGTTAGCACATGAAGAATTATCTCATGATCTTGAAGATATGGGATTTCTAAACCATTCCTTCAATTTTCAAGATCCAACACTCTCTCATCCATTGGAATTGATCACCAAAAGAAAGAAGATCGCTGAAATCTCCTAGGGGGTGTTAGAATTTGAGAGCCTTTGTTAGAGGAAAATGAGGGTTTTGGGGAGTATTTCAAGTCTTTAAATTAATTTTCGTATTTAATTATACTCATTTCATGGTTTGTGTGAACGGTTTGGGAAACCATTAACCAAGCATGAAAAGCACCACTATCTTGAAAATTTTGAAGTCACACAGTTTGACCAAACCCTGCACCTACGCAGAAGACCCCTCCAACTCTTGCATGGTTAACTAGGGAATCCACATAGTTTCCCCTAACAATGATCAAATTGTGAACCCTAAAAAACCTCTACAAAACACTTTAAAAGCACCTAAAACCTTCCTGAGACCTAACCCAACCATTCTATAACTTAAAATATAGAATAAAATAGGGAAATACCTCATACTGAGGGTGTTATACTCTCCCCTCCAGGGGGATTTACGTCCTTAGGAAGATGGAGGATGACATTTCTGTTAAAGTGTTTTGGCCACTGCTTCATCATAAAGCTCATTCATTCTCATGTACCTCTTGAATCAGGTGGCTCAAGTGCTCTACGCACTGGATTGGATGTCTGCTTGGCTGGAAATGGGGGCTCGGTCAGGTGTCTTCATAATGGGATCTGTTCAGCTGTCTAGTGCTCGTGCGGGGGTCTTCTTGAGGCATTTCTTCAAATAGGTTGTGTTGTGTGCGAATTTCTATAAACTTGTAGTAGAAACAATGGGGGAATTCGAGGCCTCTCCGACCTCGACCTGCACAAGGAACAAAATAATAGCAGCCAACCAGCTTGGCAGTTCATCATTTCATATTTAATTCAGCCTCACTTGATCCAAAAAACCACGGGGCTTTAGAATTTTATAGAGTTCATCCTTGGTTTGAGATCCCTGGCTCGTATTCTTCCCTGATCTCGGTCGGCCATGCTTATCAGGCTTTGGTCATGAATGGATCTTGGTCCTGTTGGAAATACAAACCAAAAAAAATAGGAGTCTGTTGTTTTTCCCATGCACCCACATCTTCCCATGCGGCTCCCTCGCACTTTCCCATGTGACTTTTGCTCTCCCTATGGGTCTGCTCCAATTACAATGAAATCATTTATTACCTTGTTTTTTGTTCCTCCTTTAAATGATGTGTGTTGTCCATTTTTATGTAATTTTAATAGCCTATAAATATGTTTCAAATGTAATCCGTTGAAGTTAGTGAGTGTGCAATAAGAAAATCTTGAAAGCCCTGTTGTGTTTTATTGTCCTATTTTTATTCCTCTATTTTTTTCCCTCGGTTTGTATAGCCAAAAAATTGGTATCAGAGCATAGTACCAAAGCATCCTTCAATTTATGAAGATGTTCACCGCGATCCAGCTGCAAGTTCCAATGTTGTCTAAAGACAACTATGAGAGGTGATGCATTCAAATGAAGGCATTGTTCGGGTCGCAATAATTACGGGAGATCATCAATGATGGGTATATCGTACCCACTACGAAGGAAGAAGCCGCCTTCATGAATGAAGAAAAGACGGCCGTCAAAAATCAAAGGAAGAAAGACAAAAAGGTGTTGTTCCTCCTCTATCAAGGGTTGGATGAATCGACGTTTGAAAAGATTGCCGAAGCAACATCAAGTAAGCAAGTTTGGGATACGCTTGCCACAATCTTCAAAGGTGTTGATCGGGTGATGCAGGTTCGTCTTCAAACTCTAAGAGCGGAGTTCGAAGCGGCACACATGAAGGAAGGTGAGAGTATCTCGGATTAATTCTCATGCCTAATTCTCATTGTTAACAATTTGAAAAGGAATGGTGAAAAAATGGAGGATATTCGTGTTATTGAGAAAGTACTTCGATCGCTCACAACCAAGTTCGAGCATGTGGTTGTGGCAATGGAAGAGTCGAAATATTTGGAAAAATTGTCAATTGAAGAACTGATGGGGTCATTGCAAGTACATGAGTAGCGAATGCAGAAGAATACAGGTTCAACAATAGAGCATGCCCTAGAGTCCAAGTTGACTCCGCAAGAACCCAAGATTGGCCAAGCACAACGAGGCAGTTATCATGCAAGAGGAAGAGGGCATGGACATCCTCCAAGCCATCAAAAAAAGCAACAGAACTTTACCAACATTCGTGGAAGAGGACACAGTGGAGGTCGATTCATGCGTGGTCGTGGAAACGCAAGGAACATCCAATGCTACAATTGTAAGAAATTCGGCCATTTTGCATCTAATTGTTGGAGCAAGGTGGATCATGATGAATGATCCAACTACGCTCAAGCATCTCATCATGAAGAAGAAGGTACCACACTCCTCCTAGCACAAGAAAAAGTATGTGATTGCCCTGATGTATGGTATCTGGACACGGGAGCAAGTAACCACATGAGTGGTAATAAAGAGCTGTTCGAGGAACACACCGAAGAAGTTCTTGGTGGCATGAGTTTTGGTGAATCATCGAAGGTTCCCGTTCTTGGCAAAGGTAAAAAACATATTTCTGAAGAATGGTGAGTCGAATTATATTTCCAATGTGTATTACATACCAAGTATGAAAAATAATATCATCAGTCTCGGCCAACTCCTTGAGAAGGGGTATGTCATACACATGGAAAATTATTCTTTGTCTATAAGAGACGCTCATAGGAGGCTTGTTGCTCAAGTCCAAATGGCGAAGAATCGCATGTTTCCACTGCACATCAAAACGAAGGCTGAGGAGTGTCTATTTGGTATCATGGAGAATGATTCCTGGAGATGACATCTGCGCTTTGGGCATTTCCATTTTAGCGGGCTTAAACTTCTATCTTAATCGAGCAAGGTGCATGGCTTGCTGATGATTGAATCTCTAAATCATGTGTGTGAGGCGTGTACACTCGGCAAGCAACAAAGTAACTTCTTCCAATGTGGAGTGTCCAGAAGAGCAACAGAACCACTTCAGTTGGTTCACACTGATATATGAGGGCCACTTGAAACACCATCACTTAGAGGTAATAGGTATTTTATTACCTTTATTGATGATTTCAGCAGAAAGTTGTGGGTGTATTGCATCAAATAAAAATCATCTGCTTTTACTTTTTTTAAAACATTCAAAGCTCTTGTTGAAACTGAAAGTGGCCACAAAATCAAAGTACTCAGATCTGATAGAGGTGAAGAATACACCTCAAATGCATTCTAAGATTTCTGCAGGGAATATGGCATAAAACAACAATACACTGCAACTTATACGCCACAACAGAATGAAATTACAGAAAGGAAGAACCGCACTATCCTCGACATGATGAGGACCATGCTGAAGGAGAAAGGGCTGCCAAAGAGTTTTTGGGCCGAAGCAGTGACATGTACTGCCTACTTGCTCAGTCGGTGTCCAACAAAGAGCGTCAGGAACTTTACACCACAAGAGGCATGGAGCGGCTACAAACTGAGCATGGCACACCTAAGAATCTTTGGGTGTGTCACCTACACTCATATCCTAGAAGCGAGAAAGGCATGATTATCAGGAGAAAACACCCGCAACCCCTTCCTTGGGCGCATCATCAGTTGGAAGAAGTCCAGGAGTACATTTCATCACTCCTAAAAGAACTCCACCAAATCAAAATGTGGCCAGATCATCCTCTCCTATGGCTCCTATGAAGATGAAAAATTTGAGTGACATTTATGAGCAGACCGAAGAGGTAAATCTTTTTTTCTTGTATGAAGATCATGAGCCTCTAACCTTTTAGGAATCCATGAGGGAAGAAAGATGGATAATGACTATGGAAGAAGAAATTCGTGCCATAGAGAGAAATTACACATGGGAGTTGAATACACTCCCAAAAATTCAGAAGATCATTAGCGTCAAATGGGTGTACAAGATCAAGTGAAATGTTGATGGAGAGATCGATCGACACAAAGTAAGGCTCATAGCAAAGGGGTACAAACAGAAGTTTGGGGTGGACTACGAAGAAGTCTTTGCTCCTATTTCTCGCCTTGACAGTGTAAGAATGATTATATCCCTTGCTGTCCATCACAGTTAGATGATCTACCAACTGGATGTGAAGTCTGCATTCCTGAATGGAATCTTAGAAGAAGAGGTATATGTTGACCAGACTGAAGGCTTTGTTATGCAAGGGGAGGAAGATAAAGTGTATTATTTGAAGAAATCTCTTTATGGGGTGAAGCATTCTCTGTGCATATGGAATGAACAGATCGACAGTTATCTCTGAGAGAATGGATTTGCCCAATGTTCATATGAGCACGCGATTTACATCAAGCAGAATGATCGTGGCGATATACTTATTGCATGCTTGTATGTTGATGATTTGCTGTTTACCGGGAACGGTCGGTAGATGTTTGATGAATTCAAGGGGGCCATGTTCAAGGAGTTTTAGATGACTGATGGAGGTCTCATGTCCTTCTTTATGGGCATTGAAGTGAAGCAACAACATGGAGACATCTATATATCTCAGAAGAGGTATGTTAAGGAGTTTATTGAAAAATTCAAGATGACCGATTGTAATGCTGTAAACACACCGGTTGCAAAGAGCTTAAAACTGACAAAATATGGAGAAGGAAGGTGTGTTGATTCGAATTTGTTCAAGAGTCTGATTAGAAGCCTGAGGTGTAGGTTCCGGGCGCAGTAGAAGCGCGTTGGTGGGGTTTTTTCCCAACTTTAATTTTAACGTTAACAACGTTCAATCCGAGATCCGTCATGATTTAAAACGCTGTATCTTCAGAATAGAACAAATAATGGAAAAGAAAAGAAGAGTCCTGGAACCGTTGAGATAGGATCATCATATGTTGGTTATAATTAATGTAATTAATTCATAAGAATTACCTAGATGGAATTCTTTCTTCGTTGGAGTCTCCAGTCACGATCCTGTGATCCATCATTGCGTCGTAGAATCCAAGTACATGATTCCTCTAGCGGTGATCCACACGTGCTCCACGTATCTCTGGACATCGCCGAAGGGATCTCCGGGAACTAGCACGGAAGAACCTTCGCTTGCAATGTCTGCCTCCTACCGCCTTGATCCGGTGGAGGATCTCGCTCTCATAACTTGAAAGCGTTCTTGGTGGAAAGGGAATTCTCTCTTGGATTGAGAGTATTTCCAAATCCGTTTTTCACAACAATGGCTCTAATTCTATGATAATAATGTAATTGGGATTATAATACTTAGAATAATAAAATGAATTAATTGCCTGAAAGCATTTAATCATTTCATTTAATTAATAGTAATGCCCCATATCTTAATAATGACAATTGACCATCATTACTACTTGACATGCGCCTAATGTATTATATTTAATATCATTTAATTAAATAAACAATATTTTCTCACGAATCCTGAAAAACAAACTACACGACGTGTATATAAATATACACGGCGTGTACTTTTATTTTTTCATTTTATTTATTTCCTCCACCATATTTATTAGACCTTGATTAATGACTATTTATTTCATAAATAAATGTAACTGCATTACTCGCTAATAAATATATATTATTTCGCCACAATATATTCTCTCAAATAACTAGTGTCGAAACAAATGCGATCAGGCATCCTTAAATAATTATTAAACCACATTCGGGAATAATATTTATTTAACTTGTTAAATTAATATTTAAATGAGATACATGGAAACACTTAGTGTGTGACCCTCTAGGCCTCTTTCTCAGCGCCATTAGGCGAAGCCTGCCTAAAGTCCAAGGTTAGCATCTAGTAACACACCAAGGCACCCATAGAGAAATAAGTTAATGCCGCAATGATGTGTCACCTACAACGAATGCTTACCGTGTAATATAATCCCTTTCTATCGATATCTCGTATGAAGCGGGTTGCATGCTAGTGCCATCAACCCATGTACTCGATTATTCTTTCTTTGACTTCCCGAAAATGAACTCCCCCATACCTTACCATGGCCATGGATTTATTTAGGCTATATCAATTTCATTTAAGGGCCTGAGATATCTACTTCCGTTATGGAACAAAAGGGACAAATCCTTTCTCTCATTATCTATTAATGTAGTATTACTCGTGACGCACCCAACGTATCCTACCTCGCTGCGAACAGTGTGTTGTCACAGTTTTCGTTAATACATCTAAGTGTGCGAGTTGTAATACCCATTAATAATAATCTTAAAATCTAAGGACCAATACACACGTCCGCAGATAGGAACATCCAATGACACTATGAAATGTGGATTTACTACTGGCGGGTCTCGTTCTCATAATATCCTCCTGGATATTACCAAGGGAGCACACCATGAGAAGGTGCCTCATTGTTTTATGATTCCTCACCCCTAATGACATGTATTATTTCTTTCCCTCAAATAATATCATCCGGCCATAGAACATATATTCAAGAACAGTGTTATAGAACTTTCGGGTTTTCATCATAGCAGGGATCCGCTATGACCCATTAATGCAACAGCTGTCCTTAGGACATTATCACATGCATTATCATGCAGAAGAACAATCAAGATGTGATAAGACATTTATTAATGGATAATGTACAAAGTAGTTGGTTCTAGACTACCAACTCCAATAGACTCTCATTTGGACTAGAGTCAACTGCTAAAAACCTTTAACCCACTAGCTCTCACATGATATTCATGCTTCTGCTGAGATAGGACATTAGTCATGGGGTCAGCCACGTTCTCTTTTGTGGACACTCTGCTCACTGCAACTTCACCCCTTTGATAGAAATCCATCAAGAGGTGATACTTCTGGAGTATGTTCTTTGTCCGTTGATGTGACCTTGGTTCTTTTGCAAGACCCACCACTGTAGTATTATCACAATACAATGTAATGGGATCTTTAATACTAGGAACCACATCAAGATCCTGGAAAAAGTTCCGAATCCAGACGGATTCCTTGGCTACATCAGAAGCCACTATATACTCGGACTCCACTATAGAATCGGTGACAACTGGATGCTTTGAACTCTTCCAGCTCACAGCTCCTCCATTGAGAAGGAAAACATATCCAGATTATGACTTTAGATCATTCTGATCTGTTTGAAAACCAGCATCAACATACCCTCTGATGACAAGATCCTTGTCTCCTCCATACACAAGGAACATATCCTTAGTTCTTCTCAGATACTTAAGGATAGTCTTAACAGCAGTCCAATGCTGTTCTCCTGGATCTTCTTGATATCTGCCTACCATGCATAGTGCATAGGAAACATCAGGCCTGGTATGTAACATCACATACATGATGGATCCTATAGCCGAGGCGTATGGGATCTTGCTCATCCTATCTTTCCCTTGTTGTGTCTAAGGACACATTTTCTTAGAAATATGTATGCCATGTGACACTGGAACCAATCCTCTCTTGGATTGTTCCATACTAAATCTCTTTAGTATCTGGTCAATGTATATACCCTGACTTAGTCCAAGAAGCCTCTTGGATCTATCATGAATGATCTTGATCCAAAGAATGTAGGCTGCTTCACCTAAATCTTTCATGGAGAAGCATTTGTTCAACCAGTCCTTAACTGACATAAGGCTGCTACGTCGTTTCCAATAAGCAATATGTCATCAACATATACTACTAGGATAACGACCGCATTCCCATTAAACCGCTTATAAACACATGGCTCACATTCATTCTTAATGAAACCAAATTCGTTTCTGGCTTCATCAAATCAAATTTATCCATGACCTGGATGCTTGCTTCAATCCATAAATGGATTTCTGCAACTTGAAAACCCGTTTGGCTTCACCTAGTGTCACAAACCCTTCTAGTTGTGTCATATTGACATCTTCCTAAAGGTTCCCATTAAGGAATGATGTTTTGACATCCATCTTCCAAATCTCTTAGTCATGGTAAGCTGCTATGGCAAGTATGATTCTTATAGATTTAAACATGGCAACTGGCGAGAAGGTTTCATCATAGTCAATTCCATGACGCTGTTTGAATCCTTTAGCCACTATCCTTGCCTTATAGGTGCTAACTTGACCTTCCATGTCCAGCTTTCTCTTGAATACCCATTTTCATCCAACAAGCTTTACATCAACTGGATCATCAACCAGAGCCCAAACTTGGTTCTAATATATGGAATCCATCTCAGAATTCATAGCTTCTAGCCATCTTACAGCTTCTGATCTTTATACTGTTTCCTTGTAAGAGAGAGGTTCATCATTGTCCAACAATAATGATTCACCATCCTCGGTGACTAGGAAACCAAATCTCACTGGTTCCCTTACCTACTTTGAGCTCCTATGTAGTACTTGTGTTTCTGTAACCTCTTCCATGGGGTCCTGTGGAACTTGTTCCTATACCAACTCTTGTGTATCTTGAGCATCAACTTCATCGAAGTCAATCTTTCTCCCACTATCCTTCTTTAGGATGTGCTCCCTCTCAAGAAAGACGGCTTGTCTGGCAACTGTCACTTTCTTGTCTTGAGGGTTATATAGGTAATATCCCTTCGTTTCCTTGGGATATACTATAAAGATACACTTCGTGCCCTGGGGTGCTAGTTTGTTTCCTGAGAAGGCCTTAACAAACACCTCGCATACCCATACACGTGTGTGCAACAAAGTGGGTTTCCTTCCATTCCATAAATCAGATGGAATTCCATTTGATGCCTTAGTTGGTACTCAGTTTAATGTGTATGTTGTAGTCTGTAATGCATATCCCCAAAAGGATAATGGAAGGTTTGCATGACTCATCATCGACCTCACCATTTCCAACAAGGTGTGGTTCCTCCTTTAACTAACACCATTCCATTGTGGTGTATAAGGAGGAGTGAGCTGAGATAGAATCCCAGGCTCCCGTAGAACATCGATGAACTCTTGGTTCAGATATTCTCCACATCGATCCAATCTAAGCTTCTTTATCTTCTTACCAAGATGATTCTCTACTTCATTCTTGAATTCCTTAAATTTCTCTAAGGCTTATGACTTATACCTCATTAAGTAGACAAATCCGTATCTACTCAAATCATATGTAAAAGTAACGAAGTAAGAATATCCACCTCTAGATTCTACTGGAAATGGTCCACATACATCCGTGTGTACCAATCCTAGAAGCTCTGTGGCCCTTTCACCCTATCCCCCAAAAGGCGTCTTGGTCATTTTACCTTATAAACAAGCATGACATCTATCAAGTGGTTTCAGCTTAGTTGAGTCTAAATAGCCATCTTGGTAGAGCTTTGTCAAGCGCTTCTCGTTCACATGACCAAGGTGGCGATGCCACACCTGGGTGATGTATGAGTCATGTGAGTCTGTTTCATTATCGATTGACAACACTTGGTTTTTGTAATTTAATACATACAAACCATTATTCAAATGTTCCATACCATAACATATGTTGTTCTTATAAAAGAGACAACCCTTATTTCCAAACTTGAAAACAAATCCATCCATATCCAAACAAGATACAGAAATTATGTTCTTGTTAACACTAGACACAAAATAATAGTTTTGTAAAATTAAAATCATACCAATTGGCAATGAGAGGTGGTAGTTGCCAATAGCCAATGCAGCTACCCTTTCTCTATTGGTAGCTCGAAGATCCACCTATCCTCTGGAGATCTTTCTAAATCTAGTTGGTTCCTGCATTTGAGTACATATATGATCCCCACAAGATGTATCTAATACCCAATGTGTAGAAATATAAAGATTTCACTCGATAACGAACGCACCTTTAGCATCCCCATGCTTCTGGGTGCAGTTCCTCTTCCAATGGACCTGCTTGCCACATGAAAAACACACCACCTCCCATTCGTTGTCCTGCCTCTGGATCTTCCCCTTCTTGGAGTGACGGTGCTCGGGGGCTTCAGACCATTTATAAGTCTTTGGCCCCTTTGCCTTGTCCTTCCTTTTCTTGTTCACCATAAGGATCATGGGTTTGTCATGCCCCGTGTCCTTATCTACCTAGTGAATCAAGGTTAGAAGCTCCGATATACTATTTTCATTGCCGCTCATATTATAATTGACAATGAAGCTAGAGACGGTCTTGGAAAGTGATGATAGGATGAGATCTGTACGTAACTCATCCGAGAATTTAATCCCTAATATTTACTGGCATTCAATGTAGCCAATAAGCTTGACTACATGAGGCCCAGCTGGCGCAGACTCTCCAAGCTTAGTTGTAAACAAAGCATTGGAGATCTCTTACCTCTCATGTCTTGCCTTCTCTTGGTAGAGATCATTAAGGTGAGACATCATGCTATACGCGTCCATGTTTTCATGCTACTTCAAGAGCTCATTAGACATGGACGATATCATGAAAAACTGGACATATGTGGAATCATCCATGTGTTTCATGTAGAGAGATAATTCCTCATCACTATCCTCTTTCCCAGGCGCAACTGGAATAGGCTCTTCCAGCACATACAATTTCCTTTCGTGGCAAAGGACGACACGTAAACACCTCTACCATTCATGGAAATTGGTGCCGGTGAGAATGTTTTCCTTCTCGAATATGGTTCACAATGATATGTTTGAAGTCATTTTCTTGTCGTTTCTACAAATTAAGATGAGCAAAGGTTTAGTACCTTATTACAAAAATTAAGACAAATAAATAAATTAATACTTATTAGTCTCCCACTATTTTATCAAAATCCAATAGCCCTCACCATTGACTTTGGAATATTCTGTTGCCTGAATATTCTAGTGGAAAGGATCCATATTTCCCTTCATATTACCCCAACTAGGGTTGGTCAAGCAACTTGATGGGTTTTAGGTAGGAAATCCAAATGCTAACTGCATTAACTCGCAGCTCCATGATCTGCTGAGTGGACTCCCCAATCCTAAAATCCTTTTATTTTGGATTTCCTCAACCTTTGCCTCTTGGCCACACCAAGTCCTACTGTGGTAGTCAACCCTTGATGTTAACCAAGTCAAGTCAACCCAAAACCTTGAATCAGAAATCCCCAATAATTGAAAGCACCCCAACTATGGTTGGTCAAGCACTTTGAACTATTGTTAGATTCTAACCAATATTAGGGAAGGCTATACCGACTTAATATTTCTTTTGAGGGATTTCATCCTTATACATAAATTTCAATTTTATTATCTTTGATTACATTCTTGTTAATATTAAGTGGGATATAGTTAAGTGATTAACCAGGACTAAGATAATATTTATGTATAACCCGGTTTTATTTTAGTTCCATCTTGCATACTTGTTTAATTCATTAATTGTGTGATCGTGACAACACAACCACAATAAATAAACCATGCAACTGACAGAAATAAAATAAATGGTATGATCATGATCTTTTCTATTGGTAAGTTTATCTGGCGGTTGATAAACTTACCCAAGACCTAGGGGAGAAACACCTTGAACCTTTCGGGTTCGTGTTTACAGCTTTCCACCTGTCCACCTTTGTATCTCCTTGGATTGGTTTCACCTTGGCTCCTGACTTGATCCACCTCCACTAGCTTGGGAGCTCCATCCATTATATATGCATTTATCTCACACGCAGGTGAGGGGTAAAAAATAGGTTTTTACAAAAAAGAATCCTTGGGCGCGCAGACCCTATATATTAATGAGGAGATGGCTCGCAGGCCAACAAATTTAAATAAATAAATTAAAAGAAACCATTCACATACAAAGGTCTTGGTCTAGCTCAATATCATCCATACATGCAATGATATTTACGCATAAATAAAACTAGAATTCAATTCTTTAATCGTTCTTGTTTAAGATAAATCATGCTCAAATTAATTAATTATGTTTAATTAATCAATCATTTTATCTTAAAACCATTTTCTGAATTTCCTTGAGATTCAGATCCATCATAATTTTAAACAAATAAATTCATTTAAAATTATCCTTGTACGTAACTTGTACCTTGGAGGAAAACCAGTGAATTCACGTTCATTACGCAGATGTTAAATTAAACATATATATATAAAACACCTATCATGTGTTGTGCCTCAACTTTACGCCTGCACCATGGTACACGTCTATAACGACCCATACATTACATACATTGTTATTACATCAGAATTGAAGCCCACTTATTACAACATATAACAAAACCAGGAAATGACCGTATAGGTATAGAGTCTTTAGAAACTAGGAAACATAAACAACTGGTTCATAAAGCATCTACTTTTCCTCCCACTTATTTCATCATATCTAGAGTCCCTTTTTGGAATATCCTACTTAATAACCTTCTTCCTGACCTGGGGAAATAAAACATACAAAAGGTTGAGCTCAAATTCTCATTAATGGTAAACAAAAGAAAAATCAATCACATCATGAACATAACATTTCAGAAATCTTAACCTGCAAAAGAAATCATAATTTCATACCATGGGATAAATTATAGAAGTGAAATGTTATCCCAATAATCATAACATAAAACATGGAACTTTGTGGCATACACACATAATCATAGAGAATCATTTCTTATTAGTCAAGACTCATTTCCAAGACTATCTTAGTGGACAAAGTCCATTTCTGAACCGAGTTCACTCCTCGTTTCAGTCCTATTTCACTGAACCTGTTTAATCTGCCGTTCCAGCCATGTCTATCTCATGAGATATAAAATCTTTACCAAATATATTGGAAAGAGATATAGGTCCCACCCATCTCATAATGATACCATTCTTATGTGTGCCACAAAATCATAAACCATACATCATAGCATAACCCATGTAATAAAAATGGGAATCTTTAAACATCGTGACATCATAAAACAATTCATACAAGATAAAAGAATTCATAAAAAAAATATTTCCATCACAACATAATCAATTCCATGTAATAATAGGGATAGAAACAGAACCCTTTATTATCTTAGATAGAAAATAATTTTGATAAAACACTTGAACTCCATTCTTGAGGAAAATATCCTTTCTACTTCAGAAACATTTTTCCTTTCTTAACATGTCATACAATTTTAAACTAAAAGAAGTTGATTAAAAATAAACATGAAAACTTGTAAAGGAAGATTCTTGGAAATTTTGTTTTAAAAATCCATTCATGCCGTATAAGTTAAAAAAAACATTCTTCTCGTACTTTTGTCGGAAAAGTCAAAAAGTACCTCGTACGAAAAACGACAAAAGATTCCTTTCATATCTTTTACTAAAAACTCACCGAAGGGTAAAATTGGTTTTAAAAAATTGTAGGTGGATGGAAATAATATTACATATTGAGGAAACATGGTTGTGGAAGATAAAATACACCCCAGTAAATACCGAAGTATAAACAATCTCGGATAAAAATGAGATTGTGATATTTCCATTACCTTAGGTCTGATATGCTTAGTACGTGTACGAACCACCTATATAATGATTTAAATAATGTTATTGACTTATTCCAGAATCATACTTATTTTTATGATATCATATATGGTCATATTCTTAGCTTCTTATTAGTAATATTTCATTACTACTTGTTTATTCGGGTGTTTATTACTTTTTGTTCTTATGCGTGTTTTGTCGAATAAATTCTTATCCTTCTTTTTAGGTTATAGATACCTCATTTCTAGAATGGTATTAGTGTACTATATATCATATTTATTCATTCAATTCATTTATAAAATTATTATGCAATGAAGATCATGTAGAATTAGTCACATCACATCGTGGAGACGGTATTCCGTACATACGCACGAGCGATGATATCGTTCCCATGATCGTGTAATTGTATTGGAGTGTATGTATACTATTTAAGAATCAATATCACTTTACAATAGTCATATATAGTCATTATTTACACCATTATACCGATCCTTGTAAGGTGGTGGTGGAAAATAGATTACACCACGGCGTGGAGACGGTATTCTGTACGTACGCACGCGCGGTGATTTTGTTTTCCGTAGGATGGATAGATGGTGAAATAGGTTTGTTTCATAAATATAATAACATATCAGTATACTAGTGATACTTATGTTATTACTTCATAATGAAACAACTAAAGAAGAAGAAGTGGAATAAGAAATAAAGTTGAAAGAATTGGTAACGGACATTACCTCTTCTTTGAAAAGCCTCTTTGAGACCTCCTTTTAGGGCACTAAAATTGGTCTTTGAAGAAGAAAAGGACCTCTAGGATGTCTCTAGGGAAGTGGAGAGGAGAAATTGGTAGGGGTTGTCCGAGCTTGAATGATCAAAGTGGTGTGAGGAAGTGGGGGAGGAGCTGCCCTTTTATAAGGGAGGAGAGGGGCTCCTTTGGAAAAACTAAAAATATTATTTTATTATAAAGTCATGTTCGGTTTTAAATAGCTCAAAATTGATTTATTTAGAAGCTAAGGTAGGGATGGGTCGAAATCCTCTCTTCCAATAGAATTTAGACAAGTTTAGGTTTCTATTTTAACCTTATCATTTAGATTTATCATTAAGTTAAATAATTTTACTTTTACCGTGTCTTCTTGTGTTCTTATACTATAAGGTTAATAAACTCACTATAACAAGCCAAAAGAACACCAAGTTGTTTATTATTAATATATATAACCTTATCTAAGTCATTTGGCCGAATCTTAGATTTTTAGGAATAAAATAACAATTAATAATATAATATTTGTTTAAAAACTATTTTATGTCAATTTTGACACTATTTAGTAATTGATTTTTGTGAAAATCATAACAGAATGATTTGTTCTAAAAAAGTTAATTAAATCAATAATAACACGTAATATTAACCTAAAAAATTAGTGTAATTCATAAAAAGGCTCAAATAACATTTATTTAGGTATTTATAACATCAATTATGTCAATATTTCATTAATAAGATAATTACTGCATCATCATTGTGTCATAAATAAATTAACTTATTTAAAGTCTAAAAATTAGAAATAAAATATCATTATGTAGGAAATATTTTTATATTTATAATGAATATTTATAGTCGAATTTATCTTATGTATAACCCTATATTAAAAATTATTTTCATAATAAACATTGATTTTAACTATTTTAACCCTTCTTTAAATAAATTAATAATAAATGTCCTAATCTAATCCAAGTGGGCCTAAATGGTCATATTTTATTCCTAAGGTTGTTTTTGGTGGAATTACACTTATCCAATAGAATTAGGACATGTGCTAGGGTAATAATAATATCATTTTTACCCTTAATTACCTTATTTACTCTTAACCGTGGTAAATAAAAGTAAAAAGTTACTATTCACCAAAAATTATTTTCATCTCATTGAACCACATTTTACTTACTGACATCAACCGTGTCTCTCGGATTTTTGAAATTCCACTCACAAAAGTGGTAAAATTATGTTTTATGAAAAATTCAGTTTTTTAACTACCACTTAGTGGTTTCACTATTCATCAAAAATTGAAAGTTTTCAGAAAAATACCAAAATTTCACCCTAGGCTAATTTCGATATTCCTAATCCCAAAATGAAGTCCATTTTGAAAAATAAAATTTATATAATTTCAGAAAGTGGTTATTACTATTCATAATGGCTAGTTTTAATAATATTTTAATAGTATATCATTGTTTAGTGAAACTCGGTATTGCGTACGACGCAAGCTATCAAGGAAGGTCGCGATTTCGTGTAAAGCAAGCCAAGCAAGTGTTGTGTGTAGAAAAACATTCCTTTGATGATTTATATAACATAAATGTCTCGGGTGTTACAACATCTCAAGGGTTTGTATAATATAATAATAAATTTTAATAAATCTGTGTAATTTGGGTGAGTACACAACGTGTAGTTTCGACTACACGGCATGTAGTTTTCTTCCCTGTCCATCCGAAGTACACGCCTGGGGACAGGTCATGTTAATGTACTTTGGAAATTTTCAGAATACACAGCGTGTTCTGTGGGACACACGCCATGTAGTTTCCGAATTACACAGTTTCCAGTCGGGCAAGCCGTGTACGGGGTACACGGCCCAACCATAATCCGAAGGGACTACACGCCGTGTTCATTGGACCACACGGTGTGTAATTCAAAAACCATGTGCCACATTTTTCTGGTCAACACACAGTGTCTTAAATTCTTAGAAATAATACAATACATGGCCTGATTTGGCGGATCAGTCAATGCATTGAACCTAGAATACACGGTGTATACTTCCGAATACACGCCGTGTATTCTGGTGTTGTATGGACAGAAACGTTTGGCTCCTCCAGATGACATCCTCTATTTCATTTTAATCAAAAATTAAAAGAAAAAATTCGTTTCTATGAGGTGAACGAGAAACGAGGGAGGAGGAACAGATCCCGAGACTCAGATTTCCAGAACGATTAAACATGAATTTAAATAACTAAATTATTAAATGCATAAATCACCAACGAAAAACTAAATAATTATAATCAATGATATGGCCCCTCTAATACCACTTGTAGGTTCTGGGCACAACGAAAGTGCATTGGTGGGGTTTTTACCCAATTTTAGTGTTAACAATGTTCAATCTGAGATCTGTCATGATTTAAAACGCCGGATCTTCGGAATAGAACGAAGAACAGAAAAGAAAATAAGAGTCCCCAAACCGTTGAGATAGGATTATCATATGTTGGTTATAATTAATTTAATTAATTCATAAGAATCACCTCGATGGAATTATTTCTTCGTTGGAGTCTCCTGTCACAATCTTGTGATCCGGCGTTGCATCGTAGAATCCAAGTACAGGATTCCTCTAGCGGTGATCCACACGTGCTCCACGTATCTCTGGACGTCGCCGAAGGGATCTCTGGGTGCTAGCACGGAAGAACCTTCACTTGCGATGTCCACCTTATACTGCCTTGATCCGGTGGAGGATGTCGCTCTCGTAACTTGAAAGCGTTCTTGGTAGAAAGGGAATTCTCTCATGGCTTGAGAGTATTTCCAAATCCATTGTGCACAACAATGGTTCTGATTCTATGAGAATAATGTAATTGGGATTATAATACTTAGAATAATAAAATGAATTAATTTCCCGAAAGCATTTAATCATTTCATTTAATTCTTAGTAATACCCCATGTCTTAATAATGACAGTTGACCATCTTTATTACTTGACATGCGCCCAACATATTACATTTAATATCATTTAATTAAATAAACAATATTTTCTCCTGAATCCCGAAAAACAAACTACATGGCCTGTATATAAATATACACAGCGTGTACTTTTATTTTTTCATTTTATTTATTTTCTCCACTATATTTATTAGACCTTGAGTAATGACTATTTATTTCTTAAATAAATATAACTGTATTACTCACTAAAAAATATATATTATTTCGCCCACAATATATTCTCTCAAATAACTAGTGTCGAAAGAAATGCGATCAGGAATCCTTAAATAATTTTTAAACCACAGTCGGGAATAATATTTATTTAACTTGTTAAATTAATATTTAACTGAGATACATGGACACACTTAGTGTGTGACCCTCTAGGCCTCTTTCTCAGTGGCATTAGGCAGAGCCTGCCTAAAGTCTAAGGTTAGCATCTAGTAACATGCCAAGTCACCCATAGAGAAAGAAGTTAATGCCACAATGACGTGTCACCTCCTACGAACGCTTACCATGTAATATAATCCCTTTCTCTCGATATCTCTAATCAAGAAGGTTGCATTATAGTTCCATCAACCCATGTGCACCATTATTCTTTCTTTGACTTCCGAAAATTGAACTCGCCCATACCTTACCATGGCCATGGATTTATTTAGGCCATATCAATTTCATCAAATGGCCTGAGATATCTACTTCTGTTATGGAACAAAATGGAAAAATACTTTCTCGCATTATCTATTAATGCAGTATTACTTGTGACGCACCTAACATATCCTACCTCGCTGCGAACAGTGTGTCATCACAGTTTTCGTCAATAAATCTAAGTTCGCAATTTATAATACTCGTTAATAATAATCTTAAAGTCTAAGGACCAATACAAACATCCGCATACAGGAACATCCAATGACACTATGAAATGTGGATTTCCTACTGGCGGGTCTCGTTCTCATAATATCTTCCTGGATATTACCAAGGGCGCACACCATGAGAAGGTGCCTCAAAGTTTCATGAGTCCTCACCCCTAATGACCTGTATTATTTTTTTCCCTCAAATAATATCATCCAGCCATAGAACATATATTCAAGAACAGTGTTATGGCACTTCCGGGTTCTCATCATAGCAGGGATCCGCTATGACCCATTAATGCAACAGCTGTCCTTAAGACATTATCACATGCATTGTCACGCAGAAGAACAATCAAGATGTGATAAGGCTTTTATTAATGAATAAAGTACAAAGTAGTTGTTTCCAGACCACCAACTCCAACATGAGGTACCTCACAATCACAAGTCCAGATATTGTCTATAGTGTTGGACTTCTAAGCAGGTATATAGAGGCACCTAAATAGTCACATTGGCTACCAGAAAAACGAATCCTTAGGTATATCAAAGGAACATTGGATTTTGGTCTGTTTTATCACTACAATGAAGAAGCAAAGCTATATGGTTACTCAGACAATGATTGGGGAGGCGACCAAGATGAAAGGAAAAGCACCACTGGGTATGTATTTTTTCTTGGATCTACTGATTTTAGCTGGAATTCAAGGAAGCAGAGTGTGGTTGCTTTATCCACATGTGAAGCAGAGTATGTGGCAGCATCCTCTACTGTTTTTGAGGGAATTTGGTTGAGAAATTTGTTGAAGGAGATGAAGCATCCACAGGATGGGTCCACAGTGATATATGTGGATAACAATTCAGCTATTGAACTAGCCAAAAATCCAGTGTAGCATGGGAGAAGCAAACACATTGATACTTGTTTTCATTTTCTCAGGGATCATTTGAAACAGAAAACAATAATATTGGAATATTTCCATACTTCGGATCAGGTGGCAGATATTTTCACAAAGGAATTACCATCGAATGTATTCAAAAGATTAAGAACAATGCTCTGGATGAAGTTGGTTTTGGTTTAAAGGGGAGTGTTGGAAATACAAACAAAAAATAAATAGGAGTCCGTTATTTTTCCCATGAACCCACATCTTCCCATGCGGCTCCCTCTTTCCCATAAAGCACTTCCCCATGTGACTTTTTCTCTCCCTATGGGTCCGCTCCAATTCCAATGTAAGCATTTATTACCTTGTTTTTTGTTCCTCCATTAAATGCTGTGTGTTTTCCATTTTTATGTAATTATAATAGCCTATAAATATGGTTCAAATGTAATCCATTAAAGTTAGTGAGTGTTAAATAAGAAAATCTTGAAAGCCCTGTTGTGTTTTGTTGTCCTATTTTTATTCCTCTATTTTTTCCCTTAGCTTGTATAGCTAACAGGCCCGGATTGGTCGTTGAAGTATCATCTATGATTGATTAGAAATCACACGGTCGATTGATGGATTTTCTTGCGATTGATCTCTACAAGGGGAGGAGTGGTCGATGGTGGTTGGATGAGTGCTGCTACATGGAAGGGTTGGTTTGTGGTCTCATAGAAGGAAGTGGCACGGAAGATGGCAGCGCAGATGCTTGGTCATTGCATGGAAGATGATCAATAAATCTCACGGAAGAGGATGCATGGCCATTCCTCAAATTAATGTCATGTTCATTTAATTCAAAAATGTATAAAACCATAAAACATCAGGATTAAACGCATTTTAAAAAATTAATTCCAATTTCTCAAAATTAACAAAAAACATAGAACTAACTCGGTTTTGTTTAATTTGTGTATGTAATTATCAACATCATACCAACAAAAAAATTGAAATTTTAGACTCTCATAAATCTCCTACACTTGAACTATTACACTCTTGGTTAATACATTAAATTCATTTATTAAAAATATTGAAAAAAAATATCCCAGCTAAGTTCAAATACACATACCAGAATTAAAGGAAATCACGAATTCACCCATTATTGGAAAACTCCATGCTTCCTCTGTGATTTTTACTCACTACCTTATTTCTATTAAACTTACAATTATAATTAAAGGAATTACACAAATAATATTTAAGTGGGATTTAAATTTTAATAAGTACTTCCAGTCATCACTTTCCCCTAGGTTCCTTATACCTAACATCAAATTTCCACTTCCTTGATACAAGTCAAATGAATTTGATATAAGTCAATTTTCTATTCCATCGGAGTTCAATATTTCCCTCACGTGAATTAATTTATTTTAGACTATCAGAAAATTATGTTTTTTTCTCAGCCATGATTGTGAAAAGCACTTATTGAATATAAAAAATGGCATTTACTCACACACTCATTGTTTAATGGATCAAAAAATCATTATGGGATCTCAATTTCCAATTTTACACTGGTTTCAAAGGACTTATGTCAATTTCTTTTGAGCTAGATCCATAAGGTGTTCTTTTCCCCTAAGGCAATGTTACCTCGAATTAAATTCAAAATTCTCTTGACCTCATATTATAATTCTAATTCCATATAGATATTTTCACCCGCGCTCCTTTTTCTAGTTCTAAAGCCAATTATTCATGAGAACAACAGGAAAACTCACTCAAAAATCATTTAATCTTTTAAGGATCAATAAAATAAAATTCCTCACAATCAACATAGAGTTGAAAAATGCATAGAGTTTTTCAATTAAACTCAAAGAAAGTTTGAAAACTAAAAAACTATACAAAACGCTGTACATGTTCAAGAGAGAACAAATTATGTTTTGTGTTTTTTTATTATTATTATTTTCATTTATTTTCAAAAATAGATTCACTAAAACAAACTAAAAACAACTAAAAAAAATAAAAAAGAGTACAGACAAAGAAAACATGATTTACCCCCTCCCCCGCACTTAATCTCCACCACACCCTCAACATCATTCAGTAAATATTAGGCAATTTCCAATCAGACTTTGAATAGGACTACAATGTAAAAATAAGTGACATGGAAGTAGTTCACCTAGTTATGGTTATCCCTTGCGAACAACTTTGGAAGGGTGTAAATCTCACTATCATTTGGTTTCAAATGTTCTTCAATAAGGTGTTAAAGTCTCTATCCATAATTCTTCATATATGAAGAACAAGAATAAATTAAAAGTTAATTTAGAATTAAAAGGAAAAACTAAAAAAAGGAAAAGAAAAGAACATGAAGAATAATTATTGGCTTAACCCCCCAAGAGGTGCAACAATTTAAAATATCCATAGTTAGATAACACTAGGATTGTCCCTAGTCTATTAGAGGATGGAGATTGTGTGGTAAGAACCACCACATGTTACTCTTCCCGCATCTCTATCTTTATTTTATCTTGGAGGTCCTCTTGAATTGAGTTCTTCAAGTCTAGCCCCATGGTAGTATAGTACAACTCTCTATGTGGGGATGGAATGATGATGTATGGGGACTCTTGTTGTTGTTTTTAGATCAGGATGTCCAGTTTACCTTCTACCTCTTATTTAAATCTAGAAATCTCTACTTTTATAGAAGCCTCATCTAACTCCTCCTTGACTTCTTTACACATGGTACCTTCTTCTTTTAAAACAGGGCTTGTAGTAACACAATTGAGTCTGCAAGATTAATACACAAAATCTCATGATAGAGTTTGGTTTGCACAAGATTAAGATAAAAGGAGTCAAAATTCATGTTATTTATCTCCAAAGTATCAATGGGAAGCTCACTTCCCAAATGAAATGTTTTTGGAAATTTACTAGTTGGGGTAGGCGGTACATTATCCTATTTGGCATCAACCTTTAGGATTTTCTCTTCAAATGTTAGAGGGATTGGATCTTTGTGTTTCTCGGTCGAATGTTGATCAAACTTTAGGAAGTACTTAAGGATCTCAGTAATCTCCTGGGACATAGATTTTAGCATTGATTGTTTAATTTCCTCTTTAAAATCCTCAAAGAGCTCCTTGAATGCTTCTCTAACTTTTCATTTATAGATCTATACATTTGTCTAACCCATGAAACAAAAATTTCTTTATAGGATGAAGGCGATTCAAATGAATAATTCATTATTTCTTTTATATTTCAAATTTTAAATTAAAAAAAGTACATTATTTATATTGTGAAAGAGAAACATGAGTTACCGAACTAACTCCCCAGAAACGATACCAAGTTGATGAGAAGCCTATCACGAGGCCATCAACATGCATAATTTTTATATTAACATAAAATGAAGTCTAGTTGGACTAATCTGGGTCATTTTTAAGGATTCATGGTCCGTTTCTTCACTATCTCAATCAGTTATGTATTTTTATTTTGTTTTCTTAAATTTTAAAGTAGTTGGAAATGGTAGTTTCTTTTTTTATTTTTACTGTGTGTGAATAAAGAATAAAAAAAGCAGCAAAAATCCTAGATGCTTGTTTTTAGGGAAAGGGAATGAATCCAATATTCTACCATTAATAACCTTTATTATACATTTATGTTTTCTTTATCCAATTGATAATGCAATAAAATCATTCATACATCACCATTCTCTACTGAAATTGTAAGATCCTATGCACATCCATAAATTTCCTATGCACATAAATTTTACTTCCTCCATAGTCCGATATAATGAACATGCCACAACCAGATACATGTCACCAAAGTCCATCCAACTCCATCATTTTTTGTTCATTCAAAGATTCTCTCCATACCATCACAGATAAAGAGAACCAAAACAAGGGAGGAAGAATAGATGGAGGCTGGAAAGAAACAGAAAAATGCTAGGGAGGATGGATGATTGCCGCACCAATCCCAAAACACACTCACTACATCATCAAAATTGAATTAAAACTTAAGAAATTGGGATGAGGAATATTAAAATAATAGACCTCCCTTAAGAACTCACCCTCAGGTTAGTACTCCAATTTCATGGAGTTTGGAGCGATCACATCACAACACATAGGTTGAAGAAATCACAAAAAAATAGAAGATAGAAAGAAGATAATTTCACAAAATATAAAAAAATTAGATTGTATAAGCAGAAGAAAATATTATATAATTTTTCCCATAAAGGGGGAATATCTCTCTGGATCACCCCCATCTCTTTTTATACAATTTTTGTAGCCCAAATAAAAAAATCATCCCCATACTCTAATTATTTACGAATTCTTGAAAAATTGAAAAGAAAGTGTTTGTTGTGCCGTATGAGTAATTCCCTTTGAGCATACTACTATAAGCCTCATGTGAAGATTTTGATTCGTCACTACTAGACCCAACAGGGGTCAGGCCGCAATTACCCCAATACCACCTTCATAAGACAAGGGTCGGTAAAAAGCATCGAAAGGCATAACTAACATGGGAGACCTTTTCTTAATGTACCTATATGCACACACCTGCACCTGTATGCACACACCCAACCATCTCAATACATAAGTGTAGAGGAATAGAAGAAAAAGATGCAACATCTAGAGTAATAACCATGCCTGAAAAATCTTTAGGGAATACATAGAGTACTACAGTGAAAATTGAAAGTAAAAAAGGTCGAAATTCATGCCCAACTAGATAGATGTCCCAAACTAACAAAAATGGAAAAGTAAAATTTTGAGAGAGCCCAGCTCAGAATCTCCAAACCCTAACCATCGTATGTGGTCCAATGAACTAGGTATCCCTATTCTCATCTATAATCACTAAAAACCTATATTTTGTATGAATAAAACATGAAACATGAAAATAATTTCCATACATAGTTGAGTATATACATACCTACTAGGACGCCCCAAAAGCTAAAGGGGGAGCAGTAAGAGATATGATAGGAAGAGATAGACAACTCAACACAATGAAATAGAGTAAAAAATCTAATGACATTGATATAAATGTATATATTCTCAAACAAAAGAATAAAAAATGAGAGAGAAAGGGGATCTCCATCTCACAACCCAACCCATGAAAGAGTGCCAATAGTTTCAGAATGTCTATAAAGAATTCCCATCATCTCATGTGTTTATCCAAATAGATGTGCAAGCCAAGCCACACATTGCCACAATGACGCACAGTTGAGGGGCATAATCTTTAGGCAGAGAACCCATTCTTAAGTACAATAGTAGGGTATCACTTAGAATATTGTTAGAGAACCCATGCTTTGTATCTACAGGAGGGTTACACTCTAGTAATCAATAGAGGACCCATGCCCAACCCAACTAGAGGGTTCCACTGTAATTAACAGTAAAATACCCATGCCTATCCCAGTTGGAGGGTTAGAATATAATATTTTAAGACCCATACCATGATACCATAGGAGGGTTCCACTTGGATATTAGATAGAGGTCCCATGCCCTTCCCAGCAGGAGGGTGCCACTCTAGTGGGTGGGGACCCATGCCCTAACTCCGTAGGAGGGTGCCACTCGATGGATCGGTAGAGGACCCATGCCTTATCCCAGTAGGAGGGTGCCACTCTAATAGTCAGTAGAGGACCCATTCCCATCCCAGGTAGAGGGTACCACTCTAGTAGTTAATCAAGGACCCATGACCTGCCTAGTAGGAGGGTGCCAATATGATCTTTTGGATGATCCGGCCTAATCACTATCATCATCGAGCATCATCCAAATAAGCATCATACCCATAAAATCACACATCATATCTGAAAATCAACTATGGAGACCACCATCATGTTCTAAGTAGAATAACACTTAGGATATGCTACTCATATGCCAAAATCCGAGTCCAAACAATGGAGATATGAGAGGTAAAAGTTTCCTAAAAAGGAAGATAGTGGTACTTGACATGTAAGGGGACCCACACAGCATGTGGTCCTGATTTTATACCTAGATGTGTCCCTGATAGTGCATTTATAACTGATCATGAAACCTATGTGGTGTGTAGGTGGACTACACGACATGCCTCAGCCACCCGGGGTCCCACCCGTGTTCTTGGTCGTGTCTTTATACTGCGATACACGATGTGTGCCTGGCCATTCCTATCACCGTGTACTCTCAAAGCACATGGAAGGTCGTCTGCACATGGGTCACATGGAATGTGGGGATCCCACATGGCATGTGATAATTACAAACTCTTGAAACCCTAGTTTTTGTATCGAGGGACTACACGACATGTGTTCTTCAGAATATACAACGTGTAGTCAAGTTTTTCACAGAATCCCATATCATCTTTTTGGGTTCCAGATTCATGTCCACCGCATCGAATCTTGCCTTCAGGACCACCCGAAATCAACAGGGAAGGCCTCTAGTTATCAATTCTGGCTATCCAGTGGCCAGAAAATGGATCTCTATTGCTTCGGTTGATGCTCGAACGCCCACAGATGTACCCCATGCTGCACCACTTTTATTTGGATTCTTAAAAAAAATCATTCACCTAAAAGTGGAAAAATCTCTAAATACATACATGATTCTTCATTCCATTCATCACACTCAAATTTGCTGCAAATCCATGGGTCTGATCACCCTCGGTCTCATCCAACAATGTTGAATCATGAACTCATGGTCCAAAGATGACTAAAATAAAGAAAGGAGGAATAAAGACACAAGAAAATAGATGTGAAACAATTATTGGCCAAGTGTTCTTGGCCAACAGATACTGATTGGGATGCTCGGGGTGAGAAAACTGAATAATCAAATTAAAATCGGTACATGAGCACATGAAAATCCTTTCAATTTACACAGATCAATGAAAAAATATGACCATGCTCAATGATTTAATCAATTGGGGAAGAATCCACAAATTGACACATCCTACCTAGAATTGGATCATTTTTCATCAATGAATGTGATTACCAACAAATGAGAGAGGTTGTTGCATTTAATGTACCTCAACCTTCCTAGATATGAAGTTTCTTCATCAAAGGATTTTGATTCACCAATGAGAGGGTGGAAGAATGTCTCTCAATGATACTAAATTCATATGGTTAACTCTAGAGATCCTTCCATAACGACATACTTATAGAGGGATTCAAAATTAGGTTAATTAATAAATTAATAAAATTTATTATTTAATTCACCCACTAAACGTACATCCAATGACTGTTTTATCTGAATGCCCCACACAAACCAATCTTAGGTTGTGACTAGGTTAAACATCGTGTTCTAGAACCAACATGGAATACAAATGAAAACCTAATTTATAAGAAAAATTCCAAACATGCCTTTAAGAATTATTCACAAAAACAACATTTATCAAAAGAACCAATTCCACTATTCATAACGAGGTGAAAATACACCATTGGAAGCAAAAAAACATTTACATAAACCCCTTACAAATTTAGGTTACACATTCAAATCCAATTAATTTCTATAGAGATGCCAAACAAGCCATTTATAGGGAACACATGCCAAAACACACTAAACACCCATACCCGTTTCATTATAAAACCCAAAACCAGATTGGAACACATATAAGGAACCCAAAAATATTTATTCACATGATACCAATATTTTTCATAAGCCAAACCAATCATTTTATATCACCTTGAGCACACAAAAGCCAATCAGACACTTTCCCAAAAACGTGGCATGCAACATTTAATGAAACCAATTCTATTTAACAGTAAAAAGGTCACAAAACAAAATTTTCATACTAAAATTTTATTTAAATTTCTAAAATAGATTCTAAACATCACAAAATGGGTGCAAAAATAATAGAACATTTAGAAAAATACATGGTCTACACTTTTATAACAAAACAACACTATTTTTCACAAAACAAGGAATAAACACCACTTTGCACACCAAAAAAATTTATTGAAGAATTATAAATCAATAATCAGAATTTTTAGAGGGTTAAAATACCATGAAAAAGATGAATCTTAAAATAAATGAAATGTTCAATGGGGAACCGACCTCAAATCCTTGGCGGAAAAGAAAGGCACACCTGATATCACTATCCAAGGGTTTATAAACCGTAAAAATATTAAGACCAGCCCCAAACGAATAAAAACCCCATAAAAAAACATGGGATAATAAAACCCTAGGCTGTTAATGACTAGGGTAGAATAGATAACCACGAAATTAGGGAAGGAGGATGAGGAATGATGAGAAACCCTAAGGAAATGGAAGGAATAAGAGTGGAATTCACTTAGTTGAGAATCTTTGAAGAAATAGCCCCAAATACACCAATAGTAGAATCTACAAGCATAAAAAATTGAAATAAAGGTTATAGTATGGCCGAGGAGGTCTATTGAGGATTGAAATGGGGGGGAAAGAGTAAAAAATGAATGATATGTGAAAGAAACAAATTCATTTTTCAAATCTGGATGATTTGAGAAACCTTGAGGAAATTATCTCTAATCCATAATGAATATGAGCACCAAAGAGAGAAAATGGAACACAGGGGGTGTATATAGGGTTTTTAGGTTTGAGTGAGAGGTGTAATTACTGAAAAATGATAAAAAATGAATGATATATAAAAGAAATAAATTATTTTCTTAAATCTCAAAATGCGCTCACGGGTTGGCCCAATGCATGAATTAATCACCCAAATACACCATGATTATGAGTTCCTAAGGGGTCCAAATGGATATGGTGGTATTCATAGGTTAGGAGAGGCCAAGTGGGAAGTAGAATGGGTGAAACATGTTGTAAAACTAAGGATTTATAAGAGAAAAAAATTTTGTTTTTAAATATGGAAATGGGCTCACGGTTTGGCCCAAATCTTGATGTAACCACCCTTTTCTCCAAAAACTTCAAAACAGGCTAGGGGAAACCCATGGTAAGATTATTATAAATATATGTAAATTTAAAACTCAACATTAATATCACTCAAAACCTAAGAAAAGGATCAAGATTGAAAAAAACTGAATTAAAACCAAGACCTGAAAAACCGGGTGTGACAATTCTCCCCACCATTAAAGATTTCCACCCTCGAAAAACCATAACACTTTCCAGCTGAAAGATCATCACATAAGTATTCCTTATCATCACAGTATAACCTCTTAATATAATGAAATATCATCCACAATCAACAGAACTCAGTCCTCTTTCCCAAAAAAACACACCTCACAACCACTTCCTAAGAATCAACGGAAAGATCATGCCACCACCTCCACAACCATGCCAAGAACCAGATTATTGAGACTTCTCCTAATGGACCCAACAATCACCCAAAACAAAGTGCACTACCACCATTAAATTAAAACTATTATCCGAAAAATCCTTAAAGGAAAGATCATCAAGACCCACAGTGGGTCTTCCCACCATTCGAGACCAACTAGAAATGAAAATACACGAATTCAACATGAACTAGAATCAGGCCTCACCCACACAGGCCCAACAAAACTCTCCCACAACAACATACAAACCCAAGTTAATAGGGTTACAACATGAACATTTAAACCACCCACTTCTGAATGGAGGGAACAATAACTGGGACAACACTTTCAGCACAAATCAAACCCCCCCACCTGGGGCAGGGAGGGAAGGGGACCCAATCATTAGGCCACTAAAACCATAAAATAAATAGAGTAACCACCCAACACTCTCCACCTATGAACAAGTAAACCAAGACTGCACCCGATTCATATTAGTGGTCCATACAGGGACATTGATCAAAATCCCACATCCAAGAAGGCAAAACCATAGACACTACGTGAGGGGTAATTCCACCATGATCTTTGTGAAAAAGGAAAATAACAGTGATGAGAAACCACAATAAAAATATAGAAACTTCCTTACCACAATGATGAATTCAGGATATTAGTTGAGTTCCCCACACCTCTAAAGATTTCATGACCGCATTAAAAGATTCACTCTGAGGCCTATGGTTAGAGCCCTGATGATTGAAGCATCTGTTATGCTGCAGCTAGGAGCTAAGGATCACAACACCCCATGAAACTCAGTTTCTCAAAAATACACCTTCATCTAAATAGGAACACATATATACATAGCACCGTTCTCTCTCACTCCAAACAAGGAGAATAATGGACAAGGAATATGGTGAAACACATCAACATCACTGAACACAACTTCTATATCCAAAAGAATTATCACAATAGGGAAACACTTTAAATCAATACCAAATAGATCTTTATTCCATAAAAAGAGTTGAGGCATAATCCGAAGAGGTGGATTTAATGTTTAAATTTAATCCTTAGGATGGTCAACTGGAAGTCATTCCAACTGAGAACGATCTGTGGCCACATCAAAACATCCAACATATCCTTAGAAACCCACTGAACATTGCTCCAAAATTGAGCCATCAACAAGATCTCATCTCAAGACACACCGAGAGTATCACTTCTAGATCATGAGGAAGCATAATAAACAAACAAAAATTCTAAAACATGAAAAAGAAAACCACATAAACACCAGTTTACAAAAACACAACAAATTTTCAGCTTAAAACACTTTTGAAAAAAAACTAACTTGGTGGATTTTTCACATTCACCAATGGTGTCTCATCAAGTCTCACTCACATGCACATTCTCGTGCCACCCCAGTCACCCAACCACTATGTCATATTGAGCATCCATCAACATATCTATACAAAACCATGCATGTGATCACCCATGAAACAACAAAGGCTAAAAAAACATCCTCATTTTAAAATAAAAAAAATTCTACCCATTTCAAAAATCACAAACCTTCCATAGGCACACTAACCACCAAGTCAAAAACCATTTTCATATTTCCACACAACAAACCATTTTACTAAGATTGAAAAAACCCCATAGGTTTCCATAAAAATCCTCTCCCTTTATTCAAATTTTTTTTCAGCATCTCAAAAGAGCACACTTTTTCAAGAACCATTTTATTTAGAAACCTTTTCATTTATTTTAAAACAACTACCAAAACATGAATTCCATTCAAACATTTTATTTCAATAAACCATAAGTTTAGATTAAGGAAAGTCAATCCCGTTAAATCATTCCACTTTCTCCCCAAAAACTTGTTTAAAAAAACCCAACATTCTAAAAAAATCTTATATTAAGCATTGAAAACCCAATTCTACAATTATAACACAATTATTTTCAAAACAAAATTCAGAATAAAAGAAAGTTCTATGAGACCCACAAAAAGAGAACTAGTGTTGGTAGGTGAGTTGACTATAGAGTTGGAGGCCATATTTCAAACACACCACTAATATAGAAAGCCTTCTTAGGACCATTCCCCGAATCCACATGGCTTACCAGGCCCTGTGATCTCACAGAGTCCATTAGTCCATCTCTCCTTGTTGTATCCCAACCACCAAACAATCCTTACGAACAAAGAAACTATTAAAACTGGACTTCCCATAGACACCTAAGGATTTGAACGAGAAATAGTTCGCGACACTCTTCCCAAACCTACCCCTAAAGTTCCAAAAATCCTACTCCATATACATTCACATATCCCAAATAACGAGGTCACTCTAAAAAGTAAGGTATACTAAGAGACAACCTATCTCCGATACCATTTTGTCATGAACCAGTCTGGGTCAACCCTGAACCGGTCACCCAGGCCGCTCCGTGACAAGTCCCAAGAGGCATTCCCGATCCACCTGAGATGAAGAAAAGTGCTGAGGGAACCAGTTAGAGTGAAAAGGGATCATTTTTTTCCAAAAAATCAATAATAACTAATAAGTAAAAAGAAATAGAAATCCCATCATACATTTATATAAAAGTTGAACTAAACATTAATTGTACATGAAATTGAACGTACAACTAAACCAAAAAACTCGACCGACCAAAAATGACAACAAATTAGCTCCATATAACCCCACTGGTCACTCTTCAAGACATCAATCAGACATCTCCCAAGGTAATCAAACTCAATATGAAACATGTACAAGGGCTAAAAATAGAATAATACTTTAGGCATGAGTATTAAAACCCAGTAGGTTAGCCTGATATTCTATTCCCAATTAACTTACTTTAAAAGAAAAGAAACATCAACTTAAAGTTTGAATTAAAATATATAAAATTAAGTTTTACAAACAAGGTTCTATTCTACAACCATTACAAAATAAAATGCTTACAAATTTTCATAAACATGAAATGCTAGCAACCAATTTCAAAGAGATGCAACTTCAAAATGAAAATAGTTTTCAAGAAGGTTGCTTTAAAGAATGTACAATTTTAAATCGAACAAAAATGACGCTGAATTTACCAACAAAACACAACATATTACGATGATGAGTACATAATATTCAATGATCACAAGTCAGGGGAACATCCCTAGGCACTAGTTAACTGTGGGCCCCATCCCAGGTACCTCGTATCTCGGTGAAAAGTAACCATAAAAAATATCCATTCTATTGCATGAGCCACTAGTAGGGAATAATACCCATAACCTAGTGGTCCCCAATACCATAATTATAGTTTAGTTATTGTTGTTATCGTAAAACTTTCTTTGTGAAATAGGGATGAAACTACTTCGGATCACTAGCATACTAGTACACATCCACCCACCTGGATACCCATGTTTCCCCCTTTATACTCAATCAAGTTCCACATGTTATAACATATAATTTTCAAATGAAAATTTCATTTCTAAATCATACATGCACAAAACATACCTCAACCATGTTTCACATATCCTTCACAGGTCAATAAACCACTTAAAATTTTCATGAAACAATTTTAAGAAGTATAATGCAGCTTTGCACATAAAATCCATTTAAAAATGGTCCTTTAAGTCCAAAACCCACTAATACCATATCAAAACATATTTTTCACCACCAAAAAAATTTAATAAATCAATTTCATGAATCATAAAATGACCCCAAATTATACAACATGTAATACACATGAAAATTAGTTTTATAAGAAAAAATACCAAACGGGCCTTTAATAATTCTTCACGAAAACAACATTTATCAAAAGAACCAATTAAACTATTCATAAAGAGGTGTAAAAACACCATTATAAGCAACAGAAAATTTAAATAAACCCATTAAAAATTCAGGTTACACATTCAAACCCCATCCATTTCTGTAGAGATTCCAAACAAGCCATTTATAGGGAACACATGCCAAAAAAACCTACAAACTCATACTCATTTCATTATAAAACCCAAAACCAGATTGGAACCCACATAAGGAACCCAAAAAAATTTATTCACATTATTAAAATATTTTTCATAAGCCAAACCAGTCATTTTATATCACCTTAAGACCACAAAATCCAATTAGACACTTTCTCAAAAAGGTGGCATGCAACATTTAATGAAACAAAATCTATTTAACACTAAAAAGGTCAAAAAAATTTGCATGAAAAAAAATTATTTAAATTTATAAACTAGGTTTTAAAAATATCAAATCAGGTGCAAAATAGAATGGAACATTTAAACAAACACTTGGTGTGCACTTTTATATAGAAAACAACACTATTTTTCACAAAACAAGGCATAAACACCACTTTGCACCCCAAATAAAATTATTGAAGGATTATAAAACAATAATCAGAATGTTTAGAGGGTAAAAATACAATTAAAAATAAGAATATTAAATAAAAATTACATGTTCAATGGGTAACCTATCTCAAATCCTTGGAGAAAAGGAAACACACACCCAACATCACCATCCGAGGGTTTATAAACACTAAACTTATTAAGACTAGCCCCAAACGAACAAAACCCCCATAAAAAATCATGGTATAACAAAACCGTAGGTCTTTAATGACAAGTGGAGAATATATAACCAAGAAATAATGGAAGTAGGAGGAGGAATGAGGAGAAACCCTAAGGAAATGGAAGGAACAAGATAGGAATTCAGTTACTTAAGAATCTTTGAAGAAATCGTCCCAAATACAACCATAATTGAATCTACAAGAAAAAAATTGAAATTCAGGTTCTAATATGGATGAGGAGGTATAGTGGGTACTGGAATGAGGGAAAAAGGTAAAAAATGAATGATTTATGAAAGAAGAAAATTTTCTCTGCAAATCTGGATGATTTGAGAAACCTTGAGGAAATTCTCCCTAATACATGTGAAGATGAGCTCCAAAGAGGGAAAATGGAACATGGAGAGTGTGCCTAGGATTTTTGGGCTCTAATGAGAGGTTTAATTTTTTAAAAATGTTAAAAATGAATGAGATATAAAATAAATAATTTATTTTCTTAAATCTGGAAATGGGCTCACGGGTTGGCCCAATGCCTGGATAAATAACCCAAATCCACCATGATTATGTGTTCCTAAAGAGTAAAAATGGATATGGAGGTTTTCATAGGTTAGGTTAGTCCAATTGGGAAGTATAATGGGTGACAAATGTTGAAAAAATAAGGATTTATAAAAGAAAATTTTTTTTAAAAAAATCTGGAAATGGGCTAACAGTTGGGCCCAAATATTGAAGTAACCACCCTTTTCTCTAAAAATTCCCAAACAGGCTAGAAGTTACCCATGGTAGGATGATTAAAAATAGATTTAACTTTAAAAATAAACATTAAAATCACCCAAAATAAAAGAAATGGATTTAGATTTCCAATAAAGCAAATCAAAACCGAGACATGAAAAACTAGGTGTGACATAGCCTTTTAGGTTATCTATCATTTTAAAGGAATTAAGAGAATCATATTTACTTTTCCATTTTGAATAAATTTTAACCAACATGAGTGTAGAGACTTCCTAAAAATCCTTTTAAATCTTATCATAGTTATCGAAATCACTTTTTAAACATCTTTAAAAGTTAATTTATTAAGAGGATGTTGTTCCAACACAAAGAACCTTCCTTCTTATTTGAGAACAATTCTAAAATTTCTAAACTAATTGAGGAAGATGTTTCCATTAATTTTTTATTTTTAAAAAACCGATATTATGTTCAATATTGATGATGATTACATTTATCTACAATAAAAATTTCTATCAGATGAGCTTCATGTATTATATCTTTTAATTAAGGGATCTAAACCAAAATTTTACCATTTAAATTGATTACCCTAGACATAATATCTATTTAGTGATCCAAGACCTATATTTCTCTAAGAAATTAGTCCACTTTATCATTTCTATCACCACATAGTTATTTTGGTAGATAATCATCCCAGTCACAAATTTTTTGGATCTTGGATAGTTGAGTAGATAACCACTTATCCAAATCCATAAAATGGATTCAATCAACTCTATTCTGCCAATAACTTAAATCTATTAGGGTCTCCCAGGTAGTGTAACCCAAAGAAAATTAAAAAAAATACTAAAAAAGGATGATCTAGGGGAACCAAATTTTAGCATGTCCCACCCAATATAATAATCTAGAGTCACTCATTACTTTATTTCCTTACATAATGTAATCTTGGGGAACATTTATTTAGCATGATCTACCTGATTAGATGATCGAGGTCTCGACAAGTTCCACTTTCGAAGGAATCTCACACATAGTATTTATGAGGTTTTTATTTAATAGTATCAAAAATTTAATATACATAATATTAATATTAAATTAATTATATTAAATCATATATAATCATTATCTTTTAATTTTTTTATTTCCTTTTTTGTCTGCATGCTTATAAAAATTTTGTTTTGGAAATACCTATTTCAACAAACAAATTAATGTGTTTAAATCACATTAATGTGAAAATATTTACATAACCCACAGGTCTGTGTTTATCACCCAAAAAATATAATCCAAGTATATTTATATATATACAAATACATCATATTCATAAGGTATATGTATGCTTCATGTAAAGTCATAGAGTTATATGAGATTGAAAAACTCTGCATAAGTAATCCCAGATTGATACATAGACAACCCCATTAACTTTACTAGATAAGGATAGCCTCTAAGAAAGTAGGTAGTCCAACCCCATGTCCCTATACCTAAGGCAACTTTACTCAATGGAGTATTCAATTCATGAAAAACTCTAACACCTAATATGCAAAAACCATGTCCCACAACTATTCTCAAGCTCTTAACTAAAAATAAAAATCAAGGTAAAGGTAGATGAAATCTAAATTTTATGAAATCTAACCTATAATGACATGAAAGGATCATCAATTTATCATATAAACATGCATATATAATATAAATATTTTATAAAAAATTTACTAAACACGAATATCAAGGAAATTTAACAAATAAACAGACAATTTATTTATTTTCAAAACATGAGACATTTATGAATTATTCATAAATATATACTAATTATAAAAAATTTATAATTTAGAAAGAATATAAAATTTTTATATTCATTTCAATATGAACCCCTCCATACTTAATATTAAACGGAATTTATATGATATTTCATGAATTATAAACCTTTTATAATTCAATATATATTATACAAACATTTTATATAATCTAAATATAATATATATTTTAATTTATAAACACTTTATAAATAACCTCTTATTATTTCTAAATAAACCATTTATTTATATATCATAAGGCATTGCATTTAATGTTTCAAAAGGTATTTTAAAATATTAACCTTTAATACTTTGGAAAAATGTTTCATAAAAATTTATTTAATTAATTATAAACAATTTATAATTAAACAATTTATAAAATCTCAATAGATTAAATATTAAAAAAACCTTATTAACATGATTTATAAACAATTTATAAACTATAAAAATCATTAAATATGTTAAAAATAAAATTAAAATAACTTTTTGTTTACCCTGACACAAAACCCTTATACTGTGTAAGGGTATCCTCACTTTTACCCTTACACGGATGCTCTACTCAAGGGTAAGATATGTATTATTAATCCCATATAAAGGTATATCCAGATTATCTTTACAAATCTCCCTTACATAAAGGTATTACTCTTACAAAACTAATTTTCATAAGGTTACTTTATAAATTTCATACATTGTGTAAAGGTAAACATTTAGGACCTTTACGCAGTAGTATCCATTAAGAATAAGAGTGAATCACAAATAAACCTTACCTAAACCCATTGGTGTAAGGGTAATACCTTTATGAAAACCCCTTTCATAAGGGTTAAGTGTCTCATTTAAGGGTTAATCCTTTACACAATGACTCATGTAAGTGTATCGCGTAATGGTAAATCACATTCACCATTACATAGCACTTTCGCACAACCACGTAAGGGTACATGCATTTATACCTTTATGTAACCGGCCTTATAAGGGTATAACCTTTACATGGAAAACCTGTATAAGGGTAAATCATATTTACCCTTACACAACTCACATAAGAGTTCAAAATCAGCATACATTTTATGAAAATGTTTTTCTTCATATTTCTTTGAAAACTAGTGATGAAAAAAAGTTAAAAACATGAAGAAACTTTCTATAATACCAAATATGGGTTTCTTTTGATCATATAATGATCATATTAAGTGTAAGAAAACCCAAAACATGGGTAATTCTATCTTTAAGAAATAATGTGTAAATAAAATGAAAAACAGAGTACCTAGAAAACGAGAGTTGTGGTAGTCTTCTTCTTTATTCTATGAAGAATGTTTGAGAAAGATCATGATAAGTAGTGAATATAAGAACCTTTCCTTTGATGGAGTACATCAGAAAAAGGATCCATGAAATCTTCATGAGGATACTCAAGAAACTGAAGGAGTTCTAGCACCTTCTTAGGTTAGATAAAGAAAGATATGGGAAGATGATAGATTTGATAAAATCACTACTAAAGATCCGCCCTTTAACAGTGTGCCAAAGTGGATTTATCAGTGCTAAAAAACATATATTAACATTATCAACATTAAAATACTATGCCATTTATTGGTTTTAGTTTATCATTGATAAAGAATCCCCTTTAGAGATAAAATTTTACTGATAAAGGCTATAATGATACAATGTTATGCTAAAATTGTATCACACTAAATCAAAAAATGGATGTATATGAAAAATTCTTCATTTTATTGAAATAAAAATATAAAAAAAATATAATAAAAAATAATATATTATAAACATTTCAAACATTATTTTGTATAATTACTCTATAAATAAATATTTGTCACAAAAATTCAAAAATATTAATTGTTTCATTGTCTTTGGAACCAAAAACCCTCTAAAAATTCTTGATTATGGTATTAGTTGCAAAAACAAAACCACCCAAAATCGAGAAAAATAATCCACCTATATAAGAAAAAAATTCCTATGTTTGTAATAATATGTAGAAATAAATTAAATATTAATATGAAACAACAAATTAATCAAATTTCATTATTAAACCAAACCCATATAATTTGAGTCATACCAGTCACACCATGTATTAGATTATAGGGAAAATTATTCCTATACATCAAAAATGACATATGGATTATTTTCCTCAATTATAAATAAAATATGAATGTGTTTTATTGGTTTTGATTATGGCATGTGTGTTTTGAACAAAAATGTTATTTTTAAACTAAAAAAATCATGGTTTGAGTCATACCAGGCACACCATTTATTAGATTGAGGTAAAATTGATTCTAAAATGTCACAAATGACTTATAGATTATTTTCCTAAATTATCAAAACAATCCAAATGTGTTTTCTAATATTCTTGCATATAATGTTTTTTTTGAACTAAAATGTCAATTTTAAATAAAAAGACACACTTTGAGTTATTCCGTCCACTTGGTGCATTAGATTAACATGTAGTTTAATCCTATACATTAAAAATTACACAAGTATTATTATTCTAAAATATTTAAATAATATGAATACATTTTCTCAGTTTTGAGTATGTCACATATTTTTTTACTATAATGCCAATTTATACTAAAAAATGCACTTTGATTCTTACCAGTAACATCATGTTTCAGTTTTATGTGAGAATTATTATTATATGTCAAAAATGAATTATAAATCATTTTCCTAAAGTATAAAGAAAATTCAAGAACATTTTCTTAGTTTTCAATGAGTGACACACATTTTGAACTAAAATGTCAATTTTAAACTAATAACAGAAAATTTGAGATATATAGATCACACCATGTATTGGGTTGGCATGAAGATTATTCCTACACATCAAAAATGACTTATGTATCATTTTCCTAAAATATAAAAAATATGATTATTTATCTCGGCTTTGAGTATGTGATGTGTTTTTTGAACTAAAATGTCATTTTTTTATAAAAAGAAACACTTGGAGTCCTACCAGTCATGCAGTGCGTTAGATTGATGTGCGGTTTATTTTTACACAGAAAAAATGACTTAAGGATAATTTTCATAAAGTATTAGGATAATATGAACGTGTTTTCTTAGAATGTCATAGGTCTTTTTTACTAACATGTAAATTTAAACTGAAAACATGTGCTTTGAGTCATACCAGTCACATCGTGTGTTGGTTTAACATGAGAATTATTAATACACATAAAAACTGACTAATGAATTGTTTTCCTATAATATTAATATAACCTGATCTTGTTTTCAAAGTTTTCAGTGAGTGAAACATTTTGAACTAAAATGTCAATTTTAAACTGATAACTAACACTTTGAGTTATATCAATCACATCGTGCATCATATTAATGTGAAATTGATTCAAACACATCAAAAATGGCTTAAGTATAATTTCCCTAAATTATCAAAACAATTCAAATATATTTTTTTTATTTTTGAGTATGTGACATATGTTTTAAACTAAAATTTTAATTTTAAATAAAAATTATACACTTGGTGTCAACTAGTCACACCGTGAGTCATATTGATGTGTATTTGATTCCTATATAAAAAAATGATAGGATTATTTTCCTAAAGTATCAAGACAATCTGAATTTGTTTTCTTGGTTTTGACTATATCAAATGTCTTTTTTTACTAAAAGGTCAATTTAAACTAAAAAGACACACTTTGAGTCATACTGGTCATATCGTGTGTTGGTTTAATATGATACTAATTCCTACAAAACAAAAATGACTTATGAATCATTGTACTAAAGTATCAATACAATCCAAGATCTTTTTCTATTTTTTCAGCAAGTGACATGTGTTTTAAACTAAAATGTCAATTTTAAGCTACTAATAGGAACTTTGAGTCATACTGATAACAATGTGTGTTGTATTGATGTATGGTCGATTCCTACATGTCACAAATGACTTGTAACATCCAAGGAAAATTAAGAATAAGACATATTTTATATTTAATTTGTGAATTAAATTTTAATTTTACTTTAAAATGGTTTCTATGTTCGATAGCGTACCCGATACGCAATAACAGGTTTCTTTGAAATATTACATTGCACACTAATAATATAATATTATTATTTTAAATGGTAGTTAAATCCTATTTGTTGTATTGGAGAGAATGAACAAAAATAACTACAATATGATTATACATGTTTGTTAAATGTATTTACATTTATCCAATAAAATTTAGAGGCTTAAAATGTGGATGAATCTAATTTTAAGCATAATTTATGTTAAAAGGCCGATTTATCGCCTTTTAAGGGAGAACCCTTTTAATCTAGTTTTGGTCACTTTAATAAATTATATATGAACAAATAAAATCCTTCTTAAGAATGGGGAAATCAAAATTTACTTTGTGTAAATTTTTGGAATTTTTTCGATAAAGTTCATTTTTTTAATGAATAGTGAAAAATATTGTATTTTAATCCAAAAATGCCTTTTAATCTAATTTATTTATATGGGATTATATTTTTAGTTGGGTTTAAAGTGAAATTAAAATATATTTTTACCATTTAATACAATTTTGATCATTTTAATAAATTTCACTTTGAAATTGGACATAAACAAGTATCAATCTTTTGATAATTATTGTTTCTTAAGAACATGCTATTTGTTTTAACAACGAGAATTAATTTTAAAATTAATTAAGGACACTTATATGTTTTGAATTTTAAAAAATAGACATCATTTTTGAATTTGGAATACCAAATATATCTTAGGCTGAATTTTTGGTATTTTTCTGAAAAAACTTCAATTTTTGATGAATAGTGGAACCACTTTGTGGTAGTTAAAAAAACTGACTTTTTCATTTAAATGAAATTTTACCACTTCTGTGGATTGAATTTCTAAAATCCGACATACATGGTTATTATCAAGAAGTAAAATGTGGTTCATTAAGATGAAAATAAATTGTGGTGAATAGTAACTTTTGACTTTTATTTACCACGGTTAAAGGTAAATAAGTTAATTCAAGGTAAAAAGAATATTATAATAATCCAAAATAACCTTAAAACTTGTCCAAACCTTATTGGTTGAGTCATTAACGACCATGGGTATCTTTGGGTCTATTTTGGGACCCCATAGAGCCACTTGGGTGTGATAATGACAATTTAGATTAATTAATTTAATGTAAAGACAAAATTGACATTAACAAAAATCTTTTAGTAATTAATTTTTATATGGTGTTATATAAGTCATATTTTCAACTATAATTATTCATTATAAATCTAAAAATATTTCCTACATCATGTTATTTGTTTTATAATTTTTAGACAACAAATAAAATAAATTATTTATGACATAATAATGATGCAGTATTTACCTAATTAATAAATCATTTAAATAAATAAGATTATAATGATTAAAATAATATCCCAAACATGTCAAATTCTGATTGTATGATTTTATTTCTACCATGAGTCATCTTTTATTCATCTTTAATGATTTTTTTACCTTTAGAAACCGAATATTATTATATTATAAAATAATACTTTCACACTTTCCTAAAGAGCCCCTCCTCACCCTTATAAAAGAAGACCACTTTTAACCAATTCCTCACACCTCTCAATCCATTTGGATCGTCCAAAATCTTCCAAATTAGGCTCCATAAATCCCAATACTCCCCCTATAAGCCATACCTTAGGCATAAGGCACTTCAAGAAGTCCTTTTAGTTCAAGCCAAAGGAAGTTACCCAAATTAAAGGTAACAGTTTCTCTTAAATTTTTTTCTTTAATTTTACTTCTACAACCCCTAAAATCTTTTATTTAATTTCTTTTGTAACAAAATCAGTATCCTAAATATACTATGATGTTGTTATGATAAGGATTCAAGCTACACTTACACACACCTCCATCTAATGGATGAAGAACATAATGTTTCTGTGGATGGGAAACTAACGCCTCACGAAACAATGATTGCTCAAATATCTCCAACCGCCTCTCATGGTGGAAATTATGATAGAACTGTATTTATATATTATATATATATTATGTTTATGTTTTATTTATGTTTCTTTATTTTCTAGTTATAGCACTCCTTTATGGTTTCCATAGTGGGTAAATACGATAATCTCATTTGAGGAAGTGCGGACTACCACCCCTTCAAAGTGATGTGACTCGTTAATGCATTATCTGGAATCTATAAAGGATAGAGTTAATGATATTATATATGATATTATACTGGAATTATAATATACCTATGTATCATTATGTTTTAATTCCATTAAAATAATAAATATAAATGAAAGTAGCGTTCATGCGTACGTACGACTTATCGTCTCCATGAACAGTGCATTTCATTTCTTACCTCTAAATGTTATGTACTATTATAAAAACATGTATATACTAAATATATATGATTTATATGATATCTAAATCATGAAAATAATTCTGGATATAATTGACTATTGACCACATGGACAACTTGTAAATATAAGGTGTTCATTTTTTTACTCAAGTACCAAATATAGACAAAATGGATATTATTAAATTAAATGATTACATAATGTTTATAACATGGTAATAAGTGATATAAAAGGAATAACAAACTTTAAAAAGGTTCTTAAGAAAGTATAAATTAACTTTAGTTTATTATTCAGGAGATTAAAGAATGATCGAGTCAAGTCGGACATGAGGTAAGGGATCTGACCTCTCTCTTTCTTTTCAAGTACTCTCTTTTATGTCATTTATTTTATGCTCCATGTTCTTATGTTGAAGGATGTTATTTTATATTCACCATACTATAATTTTTATTTTCACATTATGAGAGACCCGCTCTTACTCTCATCAACTCATTTTAATAATTTTTTAAGTGGCGCCGTTAGGATGCCGAATTTTTGTAAGGGATTTTCTTATCTCATTTTTAATTCCGTGAGATTTCCATTGTTTGCAACTTATTTATTGCATGTGGTGTATTGTTTAATTCCATTTGATATATATATTATCATGATTCTATTTTTAATCAGGGTATTCTGTGAATCATTTGGTGCTTATTGACTTTTGGTCAAACGACTCAGTTGATTACAACATGGTAAAGGGTTTTATCTCACTTTTTATTCCCGTGAGATTCATGCTATATTTGACACTATTTCCTTTTTTGTGGTGTATGTACTGCTCATGATTGTACTCTTTTTGTAATATAATTTCATTTATGAGTATTTACATCTTCATTGTATGAACCTTCTTTCATGTGGCATATGTTTTGTAAGTTACCAAGTCGGTAAGGGAACCTTTGACCCTCCTCTATTTAAAAGTCTTCTTTTGTTATGTCTTTTAATTTAAATATTATTATGTTGGGATATGTTATTCTATATCTTTAGTGATTTAAACATTATATCCAAGTGGTTAGATTCCCTTTTTATCTCATCAACTCATTTTCTGAATTTTAAAGTGACGCCGTTAGGCTGTCAAATTTTTACAAGGGAACCTCTTAACCCAATTTTAATTCTTCAGGTTCAACTTGTACTTCTTGAACATGTCATCCTATGAATATGTGTGAATGACCTATAATTGTTTTAAACTTATCATCTACTTCTATTAGGTGTATTTATATTTTTCACACATAATTATGTGATTGATTTATCCTTAATTCAAGGATACCATCTTTATAAGGGATTTCATCTCAATTTACATTTCCATTGGGACTTCATTTTTTTTATGCACCAAATCCACTCTTATATGGTGTATATACTGTCCTTTGACATATTATATCATGAAAACCTTTATTCTCATGATATTAAAAATTTCTGATTAATTGTTATTCTGCAATTATTTGTATTCAAGAGTCTCTCATTTTGTTAAAAACTCTTTAACAAAAATATCATTTTTAAATGTTTTAAAGATTTATCATACTAAATATTTATATTTAATGTACATTTTTTAAAAATGGTTTTGAGTATTTATTTATATAGACATTAATGTTTTAAAATTATAATTCCATTAAAAGCTTCAAAGTGGTATGGGACACTTTGATTCAAAAATCCTTTTTTAAATCATTTTTGAAAATGGATTGATTATTTCAATATCTCAAAATTACTTCTTATGATTGAAAATGAAATGTTATTGGAGAAATGTTTATATTTTAAATATTTTATGTGTTATGATGGTACTTGGACATTTGACGGGTGGTTACGTGATAAACCATATGACAAGTGGTGCCGTGAATACCAGGACGGGTGATTACGTTATAACCTCCAATGCGTTGGGTATGGAAGTCGACTATATGGCTATTCCATTTAGTGATATATGTGGAAGTCAATCGTATGGTTATTCCATTTAAGTATTTTTATGTACAAAGTTACCTTTATAAGTTATGTGTTCTTTATATGGGTTTTATGGTAATCTTTTGGTTACAAAAGGGTAAGTAATGATCTTTTATTCAGGGAAGAGTATTTACTACTTCATAAAGGTGAAAATTATTACTTATGTTAAAGTATTAATGGTTTACTTGTTGTTTTGAAAAACTAACAGTTTTACTTATTTGTGTATCCCGTACTGGGCTTTTTATGCTCATCCCAAGTTTTTGAAATGTTTTTCACAGGACATAATATGGAATAGGGTCAAGGATGGGATCAAGGTAAATTCGTGTTGTCTTAAACATGGAACTAGACATGACTCTTTTCTTCAAGAGTTCATGTTTTGTAAAAAAAATGGATACGGGGTAGAAGTGTCTACTTTGTAATATTTTGAAATGTAATAATTATGGCCTAACTCTCTAAAACTCTAAACCTGAAAAGATCCTCAAAGTGAATTATTCATTTAATTCAAGATTTTGTAATGTTTTAAGTATGGGTCCTTATAGTTGGTATCAGAGGTCGGTTTAGACAACTTTAGAGGTTAGGGTGTTATCTAAGCATAAGTAACATTACCATAATGGTTAGAATATTAGAAAGAGTCTTAGTTATTTTGAATGAGTTTAAGATAACATGAATAAGTATTTACCCTCCTCATAAGATATTATATGATGATTTTACTGATATACTCACACTGACCTTTTTCGTTTTAGTAAATGGCTGGATCTAGTAGGCACCAAAGTAATAGTGGATGTGAAGAAAACGGTGACAGTTTTCTGAATGACAAACTGAATCAAATGAGAGATTAAATGAGAAATCTTATGGTTATTCTCAACCAACTATCTGTAGTCATGATTGAAAACATGAAACTTGGTAATTTTTATAAGGCATTGTATATTCAAGAAAAAAATCCATATGGGATTTCAGATAATAATCATAAAGGTAAGTATGTTCAAAAACCTATGTGTCAAGGATGTGGAAAGAAACACCTAGGAAAATTCTTCAAAGGGACGGGAATATGCTATAGATGTGGGAATGAAGGTCATAAAGCAAGAACTTGCCATGGAAAAAGGATGCATCCATTTAAATCTTGGAAAGGGAAAGATGTTATTTCTGAGGGATCAATTGAATGTTTTAAATGTGGTGTGCATGGTCATTATACAAACAGGTGTCCTATGAAGATTTTTCGGGAATGGGATCACCAGGATCGTATAAATATTTGTTTACCAATACCTAATTACATTTCGATTGAGGATGAAGAAACTGACAACGACCAATGAAAGGTAAATATTATTTCTTAACATATATTTTGATATTATTGAATCTTAGGATATGATTCATGATTCTGTTTGTAGGAAATAAGTATTTCAGAATAAGTTGAAAAGGAATAGTTAATGGATCATGAAGAATGTTGAATGTGTAAGAAGTTAACATATAAGTGATTCAAGAGTTATGGTTGATTTTAGGATGGTGAAATGCTTAATAGTATTAAGGCTCTTTTGATGATGGAAATTAAATTAGAAGACTTTTTATAGTATGTGTAACTCTAAAGTTTGATATATGAAAATTTTATTCAGGGAATAATTATCTTTTCTTTTCTAGATATAGTTATAAAGAACCATTTCGGTTTATATGATCCTTGAAATTGAGGAAATTATAGGTTAATACATTTTTGGGATGCAAAATGAATGTTATTAGAAAAACATTGTGGTTAAAATATGATATGGTTATTTTTGATAAATTTATCTCTTTTTGGGAATGTTATAAAATTATATAGTTTTTGAAAAGGGACAACACGCAGACCGTGCGACAACCCGTCGCGTCAGACGAAGCTATAGGAATCGAACCCACAACCAAAGTGCAACTGGTATTTATCTCATACCAATGGACTACGTGAAGTCCCTGGTTAGTTTGAATAATTATTTTTAGTTAGATGATTTTATGAATCCATAATAAGTTTATTTTGGGTTATCTATGTAAATGATTAACCTATAATGGAGAATATTTGATTAGGTTAATTTCTTTTCAATATGAGATTTTAAGAGTTACTGATGTTATTTGGAGATAAATGTTAAGATTTATCTTGAAAGAATATATGATTAAATCCTTTGGAGATTTGGGTTTCAATGTTAGTTTGGATTAATTTGAATAATTTTAAGGATAACTGTTTATTGAATGGTCTTTGATGAAATTTGGGTTTTTTTGGACAAATTTTGGAGATTAAGAGTAGTATTTTTTTATAAATGATTATCCTTTTGGGGATTACCTGATCTTGTACTAACAATTTTGGTTTTAGTTGATTTCTAAATACAAGAGAAATAGATAGTTCTCCTTTTTTTTATTATGTGATTCTCTAGAAGATGATTCTTGTGCTTTTGATGTGACCAATTCTTTTTGAATGCTCATTGTTTAGAGAAATGATTAGTTTTGGTAGAAACTTATTAAAACATGAAACTCTACTTGAAGGTAAGTATATTTTATTATGTTTTTATTCTATGTAGAAGATTAATTCCTCATAATTATGAAAAATAACGTAAAACAAAAATGTTGTCGGTTTACGTTTCCTATTGGGTAATCAAAGACCGATTACACACATCATAAGTTAGTGATTTTCTTGTGGTCAACTTTCTTCTAATCATGTTTCCTATCACTCTCCATCAGAACATGACCCTTTTTTTCTCCTACATATTTCTGTTTTCATGGAATCTTAGTATGTGTTAACTCAGGTGACCATTGGACTTCTCTTTCTTTCTTTTAACGTGATAGTTTTACTGACTCTTTTTCCGATATGGGACTTTCAATAACGTTTCTGTGCCCAAATTTTAAAATTGTGAGGACACAATTCCAAAAATGGGGGAAGGATGTAACATCCTAGGTAAATGAAGAATAAGACATATTTCATATTTAATTTTTGAATTAAATATTAATTTTACTTTAAAAGGGTTTCTATGTTCGATAGCGTACCCGATACGCAACAACGAGTTTCTTTGGAATCTTACGTTGCACACTAACAATATAATATTATTATTTTAAACGGTAGTTAACTCCTAGACATTATATTGGAGGGAATGAACAAAAATAACTACAATATGATTATACATGTTTGTTAAATGTATTTAAATTTATCCAATAGAAGTTATAGGCTTAAAATGTGAATGAATCTAATTTTAAGCATAATTTACATTAAAAGGACGATTTATCGCCTTTTAATGACAAACCCTTTTTAATCTAGTTTTGGTCCCTTTAATACATTATATATGACCAAATAAAATCCTTCTTTAGAATGGGGACATCAAAATTTATTTTGTGTAAATTTTTGGAATTTTTCTGATAAAGTTCATTTTTTAATGAATAGTGAAAAATATTGTATTTTAATCCAAAAGTGCCTTTTAATATAATTTATTTATATGATTAGATTATCTTTTTGGTTGGTTTTAAAGTGAAATTATAATATATTTTTACCATTTAATCCAATTTTGTTCAATGTAATTAATTTCACTTTGAAATTGGACATAAACAAGTATCAATCTTTTGATAGTTATTGTTTCTTAAAAAAATGCTATTTGTTTTAACAACGGGAATTAATTTTAAAATTAATTAATGCCAATTCTATGTTTTGAATTTTTAAAAATAGAGATCATTTTTGAATTTGGAATATCAAATATAGCTTAGGCTGAATTTTTGGTATTTTTCTGAAAAACATCAATTTTTGATGAATAGTGAAACCACTTAGTGGTAGTAAAAAAACTGAATTTTTCATTTAAATGGAATTTTACCACATATGTGGATTGAATTTCAAAAATATGACATACATGGTTGTTATCAAGAAGTAAAATTCGCTTCATTAAGATGAAAATAATTTTTTGTGAATAGTAACTTTTGACTTTTATTTACCGCAGTTAAAGGTAAATAGGTTAATTCAAGGTAAAAAGAATATTATACTAATCCAAAATTACCTTAACACATTTTCAAAAGTTATTGGTTGAGTCATTAACGACCATGGACATCTTTGGGTCGATTTTGGGACCCCATTGAGCCACTTGGGTGTGATAATGTCAATTTAGATTAATTAATTTAATGTAAAGACAAAATTGACATTAACAAAAATCTTTTAGTAATTAATTTTTATATGGTGTTATATAAGTCATATTTTCGACTATAAATATTCATTTTAAATATAAAAATATTTACTATATCATGGTATTTGTTTTATAATTTTTAGACAACAAATAAATTAAATTATTTATGACATAATAATGATGCAGTATTTACCTCATTCATAAATCATTTAAATAAATAAGATTATAATGATTAAAATAATATCCAAAACATGTCAAATTCTGTTTGGATGATTTTATTTCGACCATGAGTCATCTTATCTTCATATTTAATAATTATTTTACCTTTAGAAACTGAATATCATTATATTATAAAATAATACTTTCACACTTTCCTAAAGATCCCCTCATCTTCCTTATAAAAGGAGACTACTTCTAACCAATTAATCACACCTATCAAGCCATTTGGCTCTCCCAACATCTGCCCAATTAAGCTCCCTACATCCCTATCCTCTCCCTATAAGAATTACCTTAGGCATAAGGCACTTCAAGAAGTCCTTTTGGTTCAAACCAAAGGAAGTTACCCAAATTAAAGGCAACAATTTCTCTTAAACTGTTTTATTTTATTTTACTTATCCAACCCCTAAAATCTTTTTATTACTTTATTTTGTAACAACATAAGTATCCTCAATATACTAGGATGTTTTTATGTTACGTATTAGAGCTACACTTACACACACCTCCATCTAATGGATAAAGACAAAATGTTTATGTGGATGGCAAACTAACGCCTCATGAAACGATGACTGTTCAAAAATCCTCAACCGCCTCTCATGGTGGAAATTATGATGGCACTGTATTTATATATTATATATATTATGTTTATGTTTTCTTTATTCTTCTTCATTTTCCATTTATATCATGCCTTTATGGTTTCCATAGTGGGTAAATACGATAATCTCATTTGAGGAAGTGCGAACTACCGCCCCTTCAAAGTGATGTGACTCGTTAATGCCTTATGTGGGATGTATAAAGGATAGAGTTAATGATATTATATATGATATTATACTAGAATTATAATATACCTATGTATCATTATGTTTTAATTCCATTAAAATTATAAAAGATTTGAAAGTAGCGTTAATGCGTACGTATGGCTTACCATCTCCATGAACGGTGCATTTCATTTCTTACCTCCAAATGTTATGTACTATTATAAAAACAAGTATATACTGGATATATATGATGTATATGATATCTAAATCATGAAAATCATTCTGGATATAATGCACTATTGACCACATGGACAACTTGTAAATATAAGGTGTTCATTTTTTTTACTCAAGTACCAAATATCGACAAAATGGACGTTATTAAATTAAATGATTACATAATGTTTATAACATGGTAATAAGTGATATAAAAGGAATAATAAACTTTAAAAAGGTTATGAAGCAATTATAAATTAACTTTAGTTTATTATTCAGGAGATTAAAGAAAGACCGAGTCAAGTCGGACACGAGGTAAGGGATCCGACCTCTCTCTTTCTTTTCAAGAACTCTCTTTTATGTCATTTAATTTATGCTACATGTTCTTAAGTTGAAGGATGTTCTTTTATACTCAACATACTCTAATTTTTATTTTCACATGATGAGAGACCCCCTCTTTCTCACATCAATTCATTTTGATAATTTTTAAGTGGCACTGTTAGGCTGCCAAATTTTTGTAAGGGATTTTCTTATCTCACTTTTAATTCCGCGAGATTTCTATTGTTTGACACTTATTTATTGCATGTGGTGTATTGATTAATTACATTTGATATATATATTATCATCATTCTATTTATAATCATGGTATTCTGTTATTCATTTGGTGCTTATTAACTTTTGGTCAAACGACTCAGTTGATTACAACGTGGTAAAGGGTTTCATCTCACTTTTTATTCCCATGATATTCATGCTATATTTGCCACTATTTCCTTTTGTGTGGTGTATGTACTGCCCATTATTGTACTCTTTGTGTAATATACTTTCATTTATGAGTATTTACATCTTCATTGTATGAACCTTCTTTTATGTGGTATATGTTTTGTAAGTTACCAAGTCGGTAAGGGAACCTTTGACCCTCCTCTATTTAAAAGACTTCTTTTGTTATGTCTTTTAATTTACATCTTATTATGTTGGGATATGTTCTTCTATATACTCAGTTATGTAAAATTTATATCCAAGTGATGAGATTCCCTTTTTATCTCATCAAATCATTTTTTGAATTTTAAAGTGACGCCGTTAGGCTGTCGAATTTTTACAAGGGAACCTCCTAACCCAATTTCAATTCTTCGGGTTCAACTTGTACTTGTTGAACATGTCATCCTATGAATATGTGTGAATGAACTCTGATTGTTTTACACTTAATATCCAATTATATTGGGTGTATTTATATTTTTCACACATAATTATTTGATTGATTTATCATTAATTTAAGGACACCATCTTTATAAGGGATTTCATCTCAATTTACATTTCCATTGAGACTTCATTTTTGTTATGCACCAAATCCACTCTTATATGGTGTATGTACTGTCCTTTGACATATTATATCATTAATACCTTCATTCTCATGATATTATAATGTTCTGATTAAATGTTATTCCGCAATTATTTGTATTCAAGAGTCTCCCATTTTGTTAAAAACTATTTAACAAAAATATCATTTTTAAATGTTTTAAAGATTTATCATTCTAAATATTTATATTTAATGTCCATGTTTTAAAAATTGTTTTGAGTATTTATTTATATGGACATTAATGTTTTAAAATTATAATTCCATTAAAAGCTTCAAAGTGGTATGGGACACTTTGATTCAAAAATCCTTTTTTAAATGGTTTTTGAAAATGGATTGATTATTTCAATATCTCAAAATTACTTCTTGTGATTGAAAATGAAATGTTATTGGTGAAATGTTTATATTTGAAATATTTTATGTGTTATGGTGGTACTTGGACATTTGACGGGTGGTTACGTTATAAACCATATGACGGGTGGTGCTGTGAATACTAGGACGGGTGGTTACGTTATAACCTCCAATGCATTGGGTATGGAAGTCAGCCGTATGACTATTCCATTTAGTGATATGTGTGGAAGTAGACCATATGGTTATTCCATTTATGTATGTTTATGTAACAAGTTACCTTTATAAGTTATTTGTTCTCTATATGGGTTTTATGGTAATCTTTTGGTTACAAAAGGGTAAGTAATGATCTTTTATTCAGTGAAGAGTATTTATGACTTCATAAAGGTGAAAAGTATTACTTATGATAAATTATTCATAGTTTACTTGTTTTTTTGAAAAACTAACAGTTTTACTTCTTTGTGTATCCCTTACTGTGATTTTTATGCTTATCCCAAGTTTTTGAAATGTTTTTCACATGACATAATATGGAATAGGGTCAAGGATGGGATCAAGGAAAATTCATGCTGTCTTAAACATGGAACTAGACATTACTATTTTTTTCAAGAGTTCATGTTTTGTAAAAAAAATTGATATTGGGTATAAGTGTCTGCTTTTTAGTATTTTGAAATGTAATAGTTATGGCCTAACTCTCTAAAACTCTAAACCTGAAAAGATCCTCAATGTGAATTATTCATTTAATTCAAGATTATATAATGTTTTATGGATGGGTCCTTATATGACTTATGGATCATTTTACTAAATTATCAAAACAATATAAATATATTTTCTAGGGTTTAAGTACGTGTAACATGTTTTGAACTATAATGTTAATTTTAAAAAAAAAAAAACACTTGAAGTCATATCGGCCACATGGTGTGTCATATTGCCATGTAGATGATTTATATACATTAAAAATGACTTAAGGATAATTTTACTAAAGAATCAAAAAAATATGAATTTGATTGCTCGGTTTTGAGTATGTTATGTGTCCTTTTTACTAAATCTTAAATTTAAATTGAAAAGATGCACTTTGAGTCATAATGGTCACATCGTGGGTCGGTTTGACATGATATCGATTCTTACACATCATGAATGACTTATGAAATATTTCATAAAGTATTAAGACAATATGAGATAATTTTCATAGTTTTTAGTGATTGACACATGTTTTTAAATAAAATGTTAATTTTAAAATGACAATGGACAGTTTGAGTTATACCGATTACACTGTTCATCGAATTAACATGAGATTGATTTTTAAAAATCAAAAATGACTTAGGGATAATTAAAATAAAGTATCAAAATAATCCAAATGCATTTTCTCATTTTTGAGTATGTGATGTGTGTTTTGAACTAAAATGTCAATTTTTAATAAAAATACACACTTAGAGTCATATTAGTCACACCATGCATTGTATTGACATGTGGTTTATTAATACAAACCACAAATGATTTAAGGATTATTTTTCCTAAAGTATGAATAAAATATGAATTTTCTTACTTGGTTTTAAGTATACCATGTGTCTTTTTACTAAAATGTAAATTTAAACTGAAAAACACACTTTGAGTCATATCAGTCACATCATGCATCAGTTTGACATGATACTATTTTCTATATGTTATAAATTAATTATGAATAATTTTATTAAAGTATCAAGTAAATATGAGCATGTTTTATTAGTTTTTAGTGAATGCCACATGTTTTGAACTAAAATGTTAATTTTAAACTGATATCATACAATTTGAGCCATACTTAGAACACTATTTATCAAATTGAGGTTTGGATTATTCCTACACATCACAAATGACTTATGGATAATTTTCCTAAAGTATTAAAACAATATGAAATTTTTTCTAGGTTTTGAGCATGTGAAATGTGTCTTGAACTAATGTGTGGATTTTAAATTAAACACATACACCTTGAGTCATGCCAGACACACCATGTATTGGATTTAGGTGAGGATGATTCCTACACATCACAATTGAATTATGAATTATTTTCTCAAAGTATCCAAACAATATGAATTTGTTTAATTTGTTTTGAGCATGTAACATTTGTTTTGAACTAAAATTAATATTTTAAACTAAAATATAAACTTCGAGTCATATTATTAATATCATGTATCAGATTAAGGTTTGGTTTATTCCTATACATCACATCATGTATTTTTATTCTGTAATTTATTCAATATTCTGGGTTATCTAAAAATATTACTATTTGATAACCTAGAAAATTAAATACATTATAGAATAAAAATAAAACTACATCATCATGAGTACATCATCATTATTGAGTTCATGATAATAGTACATGAGTGAATCATCCTTCTTTATGATATTTGTGAATATTAAAAAAATAATTATTAGATAAAAATGATAAGGAAATTAACTAAGAAATAGTAGATACAATGATGAGAAAATTAACTACATAAGTAGTATAAAGTCACATCTTCATGATTTTTTATACATTTTAACACCATGTATTCTTGACCCTTCATTTCTAAAAAAATATATTTCCTTTTTTGAATATGAGGAATTTCAAAAATCTTAGTATTATATAAAAAATATAAATAAAAAAATGATTAATAAATATTTTAAATAAAATTTTAATTATCATTGGAAATACCTATTTAGGGAAGCTACTTTATTGATGGTATATTATATATTTCATAAATTTTGAGACATAATAACCATAATATTTAACATTAGTTTGTATTGGTCACTGTATAAACATTGATAAAAATAAATAATTTGTTTTGATATATGTTTTTATAGTGAAATCTTATTATATATACCCTAATACTTATCCAGTTGTTGAAGTTAATAAGCTTATTGTGATCATGGACTATCCTCATACCATGATTTTGATGATATTTAAACACCACATCATAATAGAATTTTCATGAAAATTTAATACAAAATGTATAACATGAAGTTTATTTTTAAAATATTGTATGAAGTATATTTCAAATTGATGAATTTCATTATGTGTAGTCGGTTTGTTGGGAATCCATACATTGAATCGAAAAAACAAATCTCAAGAGTATCCAAATTGATTTCAATGAGTAACCAATTCTACCTAAAAAAGGAATAAGTAATAAAAGAAATGAAAAAATATTTTATATGATTAAATTGTAGAGTTTTACCCCTACATCATGAGTATTAAAAAGTGTATGTCATATGTAAGTTTTCTTTCAAACATTATGGAGATTTTTTCTACTATTTCTTCATATTCATTTGGTTCCAATGAGAATTATTATGTAAATGTGATGTGAGGACTAATGAGACCAAATTTAAATTCATAAGGGTTTCACTTCAAATATTATTGATATATACACCTAAAAAATGTGAATAGTATTTAGTCATAATTAACATAGTAGATAAGATATTGGATAAAGAAATAATGAAGACACAACTCATGTATACATTTACATTTTAGACTCATAGATATTCGTTATTGAGGATTTCATTTACATTGTTAATACCAATACAGTCTGTAATGGACTCTCAGTACATTTTTTATTCAAAATTAGTTATGTTCATATCACCACTTTTTAATGTTGTATCTGCATGAACCTTTAATGTTAGTAAATGATGAAGTTGAACTAGAGGGAAAAAGGTAAAATCTGATGATATTTTAAATTGATTGATTGATCCTTTAGATAATTTTGATTCAACCTTATGCTTCACCCCTTATCATTCTTCACCTGTAATAATATTCATCAGTTTAGTCCTTTTTTCATTAACTGTTAATGTTTTTTCATAAAAAAACAAACTGGAAAAGAATACATCTTTGACAAAATTTGTTTTCACATGATCAAAAAACCATGATATAAAAGTTACAATAACAAGATCAACCATTTAAATATCCACATCATCAAGTGGAATAGGTATCTAGGTGCTTACCTCATGAGCTACATGAATCTGCAATCTCACATGACCTATTGGAAGTTTTTTTATGTAGAATATCTCCTTAAATATTGTAAATTATAACCCTCACAACTAGGTGATGGGTGAGTGCTGATAGATATAAATCAGAATCATTTCCACCATGAAGAATATTAGTATAGGAAAGGTATCAGTTTGTACCTGATTCACATTTCATAGAAATAGTTATCAAAAAATTGATTACCTCTTATAAGGAATCCCTTTGAGGGGAATGGATTGACTCAAAGATGGTGGTGGTGGTGGGGATCTTCACGTAGTGTTTTTTGTGTTGTTTCTTATATTTGGTTCCTTCTCATGACATTTCCCAACATTTCAGACTTCTAGTAATGTTTTTATTCAAGAGAAGCTAATCATACATCCATATCTTCCATTTTCTTATATATATCACCTATTCATTTCTTTTCTCAAAATATGTTCAGGGTGACACCCTAAAACCCACACCTCTGATACAACCATACTATTATAGTCATTTCAAGTCCACTGATAGTATTCATTCATTGGGAATAGCTAATGATGATTCTTATTTATATGTTAAATAAAAATATAGGGAGATAAGTAATCATTGTTACTTAATACTGATTTAAAGAAAATTAATTTTTTATTCTCTCATATTTGAACATGTATCCAATAATTTTTTCATGTTTTCATCTATTAGTATTTTGTATTTATTTACATGAGTTTCCTTAATTTGTACATGATGTAGGATGGAAGTGGATTTGGATTTTAATTTATCAATCTACATATAAACAAAGGAACATAATTCTGTTAGTGTTTCATATCACATAAAATTATTACTTTATATTTAAAATATATACCATTTTTTTCAATTGAAGCATTCCCCATCCTTAATTTATGGTAGGGTTATGTTGGTTTTGCTGCACGTTTCTTATTTTCAACACTCAGTTCCTATTTCATAAATTAAAATTTCATAATCAAAGTGATTAATACACGTATTTTATAGAAATTTATTACTAGCCACAATATACCTAAAAAATTTCTACTTGCGATGACCAATAAATGTATTCCACATTTTTTGGTTTATTAGGAGTGCATACATTTTTTGTTGGTTCAGGTTTATTTTCCCTTCAGTATATTTAAGATGACACCTCATAAGAATTGTTTGAAAGACTCTATGAGACTTTCTAGTGAGCATTAATATAAATTTCATTCACCAATAATATATTATAAATGTACTCTATAAGGGATAATTAAGATTAAATAAATGTTCCTTTTTTTAGTAAAATGAAGATAGTATATCATAAGTTTACTCCAATCACTTCACAAAATAGTTTCTTATGTTTGGGCACAACATTGTTCTATGAATATACATCAATTGAAACATGAATTTGAGTTGTTATCCAATGTTTCTACTTAACATGGTCTTATTGGGGTTAATAGGTTGGCCACATGAATTCCATCCAACCTTGAATTTAATGCCTTTTTTTCTCACCTTAATTATTTTTGTTAACACCATCACACAACGATGATCCTATTTTTTTAAGACATAGTTTGTTCACCATCTACCATTTCCTTATCTTAAAAATCATAAATATATTTTTCTTCTATATTGGTATCATTTTAATGCATTGAATCTTATTGTTCCTCTAAATTGTGAGCATCAAAATATTGAGAAACTTTCTATTCCCCTGTATTGGGAGAATCAGCTTGTGAAGAAGTCATTATCTACAGTAGTGGTTGAACAATTAATTTATATTACTTAAATGCAGTAGTAAATAAATAATAATATTATGTAATACAATGTAAATTAAAAAAATATAACATGATTATTGAAATATCTTTTTTTAAGGTTGAATGGATTTGACCCCTCTACCAACTATCGAAATCCCATAATTGTAGTTTCCTTTGATATAAAAGACCATGTCTATATAGGGACTACCATGAAATGATTTTGATGTCCCATTGAAATGGAAAACCTTAGTTGAATTGACCTCTGAACCTTTAGTGATTTTGGTAAATGATAGAATAATTGACCACATTCAATTTACAGGATCTGAAACATAAAATATATATACTTCCTATGATTCCATTATAAATGGTTCTTATTTACACCCTTCCTTAATGAAATCTACTTTTATGAATCCCAATTCATCTATTTTAACTGTAATCACATTATCAACCCACTTTCATTGAAAAATAAGCACTTGGAATATTATATAATCCAATTCCCATATTGTTTTAATGATGCCAAAGTATGTCATATTCACATAAATTGGATTATGTCCTTGGTACAATATACATGCATCACTTCAGCCACAAGTGTAACTCCACTATTTTTCATGGTACTATTTTCAGAATGTTAATTTGTATAGATTGTATAACCATTAATTACATAACCATTATAAGATAATACATGCAAATTTGATCCTTTCTATAACCATCAAATTCATTCTGAAATTGAATCCATATTCTCAGTTGGATCCTTCAAAATATGGTCTTGAAACCATCTGATAAACTATTGACTATGTGTCTTTGATATTCATCTTTCATCCCTTGATGGATTATATTTCCTAAAAATTACTTTATCAGTTTCAACATATGGTCTAAACTATTATGAAAAACATAAAGGTTATCCTGCTCCCAATCTGTAATAGTAATTGAAATAACATCTATTCCGGAAATTCCTTCACTCACAAGCCTCTTAGTGTGATGATATTTCAATAGACCAATTGTTTCCACAATGAAAAGGTATTCAATATAGAATTAAATGGATTTTTCAACAACATATCTCTCCTCAATTCAACCTTTTGGACCACTTATATTTTTGACATACCCTTTCCAAATATTTATATACCATTCAATGGGGTACATCCATATATATTGAATAGGACCACATAGTTGAATCTCTCTGACCAAGTGAACCATCAAGTGAACTATTGTATCGAAGAATTATGGTGGGAAGGGCATATCTAATTCACATAATTTGTTAATAATTTCCTTTTCCATAGTTTTAAATTTTTTCAGGTCTATAACTTTGCTACATACCCCTATAGAACCTTTACATCATTCAAGAGGTTAAAAAACTAATATATCTCCTATTTGGAAAGTGTATAAGTACCTAAAGGAATAAAATTCTATTTTTCACCCTTCAATAGAGCCTAATCTTCCCATATCCTCATGTAAATCATGTCTAACCTAGAATTAATTCCATTATTTGTTTTTAGGTGTATTTAGTAACATGTTAATGACACTATCTCATCCATTTTTTATATATGCACGACATCAATAAAATTCCTAACGTACAAATAATTTTAGTATGGTAATTAAAAAAAATCGACCACTTTTTCAAATTGATTTTCATAAGGATTTTCAAAGGTTTAACAAAAGTGGTTTCCATTTATTTTACTTTCTAAAACACTTGATCACCTATTAGTAGATATAATGTTGTACCTTCTTCTGAACTCCCATCAGATGATGTCATCCAATATCACTATTTATGTCACTAAGGTAAATATATTGTTTATTATAAGAAAATATTTGAATAAATTCTATATAAAAATATATATTTTATTGATATTGGATAATTTAGTCTTCCGTTCAAGTACTAGTATATTAGAGCATCTGGTTGGTCTTTATTAGAACTAAAAAATTGATAAAGTCCATTTTTATTAGTGCTAAAACTAACATTGATAATTACCATATTTTATCAAAAATAAATGTCACATTGATAAAAATGACCTTTATTAGTGTTCTTTTAGTGATTTAAAAATAAATAGTAAATCAATTGAAAATCTAAAAACAATGGATTGAAAAAAATTTATTTTCCCTTAAAAAATGTATATGAATATTTATTATATTTATTAATCTTATAAAGTTTCACCAATTTTGATCTAAAATATTTTGTATTTAGTGATATCAAATATTGATGTGTTTCATGATATATGATGAAATATATAATATTTATAAGGTTTATTTGGCAAACAATAAATAAAACTTAACTAGTTCAAGTCGATATAAATACCATGAAAAAAATCACGATCCAAAAAAACTTTTTATAATTTGTAGCCATTTTAGTGAGCTCAATCATAATAATTGACAATAAAAAACCTTTATGATATATATATATATATCCATTAACACAAAATTTCTATCATAGGTAGTAAAATAAACAAAAGTGGACTCATTATAATCAACATCATGTGACATGTTTATATTAGTAAAATCATAAAATATTGGTTTATAATTTCCAATCAAAAATCTTAAGATGATTTGTCTCATGAATATATTTAAAAAATATACTTTATGACTCTTTGATGTTCTCTATCAATATTTTATAGAAAATGGATCATCAATATTATTTTGTTTTCCTCATTTAAACCCAACAATTTTAAATAAAAAAACTGTCTTTCATTTTTTTAACTTGATTAATTTAAAAGTGTGGATATCATGAAATAATTTCATCTTATTATATATATTTTTATCCCATTTATCTCTATTAATTATCTTTTTTGATGTATAATCATTAGTAAAAGTAACATGGTGCATCAAACACATCTTGATCATAACAATATAGAAATTAAGTAAATGTTATGTGATTTATTTATCCATTTTAATTAGTTTACTAAAAAATTAGTTAAAATTTGATAAAAAAATCAGAATCAAAATACAATAATTTATCCCTTATAAACATCATTAATATTATGATCTTTTATAAAAATGTTACTATTACTTCTATAGTGTTTCTTTACAATAAAATCATAAAACCCAAACTAAACTCATTGTGATATTAACCCATAATGATTAATTGTTTAGTATTATCTTTAAACAAGAATAAAGTAATCTTTAAAAATATTTTTACTATATAATTTAAATGTTTATCATGTACTTAATAGAAAATTTGTATCGTTGAATTTAAAAATTTATCCAAAATATTTTTTTGCAGACTATTTTTTGATTTGATCCACAAAAATGAGTATGATATAATTTTTAATAATTTTGAGCACTTTTACAGATTTTTAAAATCATATGTATGTTCACTATTAATGAATATTATTTTATTATTTTTCATATAGTTATATTTTTTCCTTAGGAATATTTACTGTTGTTTTTTATGGAATTATTCTATAAAAAAACATTTTTCTTATAATATAGGTTAATATAACTACAAAAGAATGAAATTTCACATATAGTTCATACAACATACTGACTTATTTCTATTAGAGAGAAAATGATAGAAACTATTCACCATGTAGTTTTGTATGACCATTTTAATGACCCGACTTAAAATATCCCACATCATAAAATAGTTTTTCACAAATTTTGGATGTTTAACCCTTGGCATTAGATACTATAAAATAGCATTGAGAGTTTTATTCAAAACCCTATAGAGACTCATCCCCATAAACAATATAAAAACATCATGACATCTATTCTATGTATATTCACCTTGAAAAATACCTTCTAACTCACAAAAATCACACGGAATACCATTTTACAATTTCATTATCTTTATATGGAAAACCCATAATTTGAAAGAGTCTATCCTAGGAAATATGTTGCTACTTTTATTCAAATACCTAGGGAGGCCCATCCATATTTATCATAAAAACATCATGAAAATTCCTTCATGTTTTACTAACTATGAAAAAGACCATTTATCTCACAAAAATCAACATGGAATACCTTTCCCTGAAAAAATAAACTTTATATAGAAAACACAAAATATGAAAGAGCCAATTTGACAAAACCAATTTATGTATGAACTCAACATAAAATCTAATGAATAATTAAAAAAAAACTCATATAAAAAATTGAATCATCACATCACAGACCTCACTCAGACACTGTGATGTCATGTTCTTCATGCATGTTGTCACAATTGGTGGAAGACCCTATATATATTCAACTCTCACATTGATCTTGTGATAATATCATGTATAAGAGATTCCATGGCCCCCATTCAATAGTGGGCACCATGACAACATATAATTTTATAGGAATAGGGATTCTGACCTATGAGAGTATCATAATAATTTACATTAAAGGCACAATGAACATCATTAACATTCTAACAAAAGGATATGTGGTTTATTAATATAAAATTAAATATAGAATAAAATAATCATAAAAAAATAATTTGAAAAAATAAGTAAATCTCAAGGTGAATTAAACTTGGAGTTAAAATAAAATTTTGAAGAGAAAAATGTAGAGAGAGAAATAAAATCTTAGTAAAGAGAGAAAAACTCTAACAATCTTAAAAGAAACTCTACAAACCATCACAGAAGGCTCAAATGCTCATTAAACTCAATCTGAAAGGATATAATCAATTATATATGACCAATTTAATAGTATTTATTCCTTTATTTTTTTTATTTTTATAGTTATGTAGATTGATTTGGGATGTTGAGAATGAGTGTGAAATTATTGTAATGGTTTTTGGGGTTTAATATTGATTATTTTTTAAAATTATTTAATTAACATATTAAAATATTTATTTATTTTTCTTCATTTAATTGTAATTTTTTCGTGATTACTTATTTATTTTTCATTGGGTTTCGGTGAAGTACCAATTATAGTGAAGTCCATTCTACATACTATAAATTTGTTTATGGATCACACTAGTAGAAATTTGATCTTCAGTGGAGGTTAGTAGTAGATGATCACCATTGGCGGTCACTTAAGGGTGATTTTGAGACCATGAATAATGGTTGATAAAATTAAAACCTAAAAATACTAAAAATTTATTCCCACATATCTTACCATACTTTCTACCCCCTCAATTTTTTAACTAGTACTTTTCATGTTCAATCACAACAAACTAAACTTATATGTTTAATTTTAATAAAAGAATTAAATTTTTGAAATTTTATATTTCATATGAATACTAAATAAATATAAATACCAAATAAATGCAACCTAATAATGGAATAAAATTTTAAATAATATTGTTACATCATAAAATGAGAATTATGAAAATCATATATAGAAGAAAAAAAGTTATATTATATTATATAACTCCATTTAATTCATGATAGAATCATTTTAAATGTGATATAGAATATCATTACTTTATAAGCTTCCAAAATCCAGATTAATGGCACCATTTCTAGTTTCAATGGCATCTTCATCATCAAAATCTTATAGAAATTTTTTCTTAATTAAATAATGTATTATTAAATGAAATAAGAATATATATTATAATTTAATATAAATAATGTAGTTTAAACATATGGATTTTTCATAATAAGAATAAGTATATAATGCCAAAAAAGATAATATAAAGTATATATCACTGATCATAATTAAAGAAAACTGAAATGATGTCCTAAAACTGAAATTCACATAATTACATATTAGATTAAAATAAAAATGCGTTAAATAAATCTAAAATAAGAAATTAATAAATATGGTGATACTCAAGTGATAGTAAGGAAACTTCAAAATAGATTCAAGAAGAGCATATTTTCCCAGTTTCAATTTTGAAGTCAATGCCAATATTTTTTTCTTTCTAATCCATTTACATCCAAAAAATTTTTACAAATGTTTTTGGATTTTCTAAAGTTATTCATAATGCTGGAAGCAACTTGAGAAATAGATATTATAGTTTCAAGTAGCTATTTACCTAAATGTGTAGTATATTATTATCATGGTTGAGGAAAATAACATAAAAATATTATTCTTTTAGAAAAAATTTAAAACTACCACAATAAACTTATTTACACTATAATATTTGAATTTTTAAATTATCAATATTAAATATTTGAAGTGAGTGTGTATATTCAATGTGAATTTTGAATAGTATAAATATGACATAGTAGATATTATAGTGTCTGTATATAATAGTTATACTTTAATATTAATTATTGTTATATATTTTAATGTAATGAGTAATATTTTATTTTGAAGGGTAAGAAAATGCAACAACCCATTAATACGTGCATGTAATATAATTGTTAGTGTGATCATGATGATTTCATACTACCAATTGTAATTAATAACTAGAAATTGAGAATTAAAGAAGATAATAGAAGATTATACTAGAGTTTTTCTAGTGGAGGAAGATATATTAAGGAATTTAGCTTCAAGAATTTAATTTCTTGAAGCTCCGTTATATATGTGATCCTATGCATTTTTTTGAAGAAAAGTATATATAAATGAATGTTTTTTTGAGTTCCATTAATAATTATTTTTTTAGAAAAAAAATATTATATTAACTTGGTATCTTTAATATATTATTTGAATTGTGTGGTTTGAAATTCATTATATAAAATGAATAATACTTTGCATGTTTTTTTTTCAAATGGATAATGATGATTCTTAATGTTGTAATCAGTGATTTCTGAAGACAACAATAATGTTTTACCCTTCATGATATTTAGTTCATGCAAGAATATAATCTCACAATTATAAAGAATTTAAAGGTGTTGTATAATGTTTTAAAGAACAAGGTATAGTTTTAAAAAATAATTAAAATATGTTACTTGAATAAAATTTTGTTTGAGTTCAGATACATTCTTTGTCACCAAATGCATCACATGTTTATTGAAGTGAACCATTTAAATTGCTCCACTATAATTAATGACCAGAAGCTACACCCTAAATATGAAAGTATACAAAATACATCTAATAATTTAAGGGAAATTGATTTGTTAAAAAGAAAAAAATATAGAAAATGTTAGATTATTTAATGATATATAAGATAATATAATTTCAAATGAAAACCTTCGATTTTTTCTTGTTAGAGAGACATTGAAGTGGATAAATCAAAGAAAACCATTATAGTTTTAATTCCATTCCACATAGAAGTTTCATGACTCATAGAACCAAATATAGATACATTGACTATTCTATATCATTTTTATGGCTGAACATCACATTGGTTAACAAATATAAGTAAAAAATAAAAAATTAATTAAATTTTAAATATTAATAACCGAATAATATTTAATGAACTATGAAATCAAAAAAACCAAATAAAATTATAAAATCAATGAAGAATCATTGATTTTGTGTAATGTTTCTTTATTACTGGATAAAACCAATTGGGCTATGGATCTAACGTATTATGTTCTAGACAATGGACTATTAATTTTCATTGACTTAAATAGTGTGAAGTCAAATAATATAAAATCAAAAGTTAAACTAAAGAAGTGAAATGTGTAACAATTCAAGTGTAACCATGATTTATAAAGTGTAAATCAATTTAAAAATGTAAATTTATATTTGATTTGTTTGAAGGTCTTTATTATAGGGATATTAGGATGAATCATCTATTTTGTTATGTTAATTTCATTACTAATAATAACATATCATGAAAAAAAGGTTAGGAAAATTGTTCAATTTCTTATGTTACAGATATTCAAATGTTAAAAAAATCAAGGTTTAAAGATAACTAATTACTTAATATATTATCCCTCACAAGTTGTAACTCCAAAACATTAGATGATTTTGTTGGTTTTTCTGAAAATATAGTCACTTGTTTTTCATAATAATCATAGAGAGTGCAGCTAATTGTGGAATTTAAAAGAAGAATTAATTATACAATTAAGAATTATGTGAAAAATGAATTTACTTTAAATGAAACAAGAATTTAATATAGAAGAGTGACAAACTATCACCTTACATGATAATTTTTATTCAAATTCTAGAGTTTATCCAAAGTTTCATAAATTGATAATATTATAGATATCTAATAATATGTAGGGAATAAAACTAAAAAATTTCTTCTTATGTAATAAAAATATTTTTAAAAAATATACACTTAACATATACAACACATAATGAAAACAAAAATAATACAATGAAAATAATAGAATAGGGATATCCATTGAATCTAATTTGTCACTTTAAATATAGAAAATAAAATAGTTACAAAAATTGGATAAAATGGATACAAATATAGAATATATAATTAACATATCACTTATATTAAGTAGTTAATAAATTTATTCATATAAAAGAAGTTGAGTTACAATGTTGAATAATTTTCATGGTCATCAAAATTACTTTTTAAATAGTGCAATTTCTAATGCGATCATAAATTTTAAGGATAGATATTTTGTTGGTTGAGGAATGGGAAAATCCATGATGGTATCACGAGGAAGTATAATAATAAAAAATTTAAACTATTTGTTGAGTGTATCATTTCCTTTGATTTATATGTTTTGATAATTATATATTCCCTTTCACATTTTTGTATTTTGATAATTACTATCCCCTCTTATTTTTTTAGTATTCATTTTTATTATTTTTTTCACATTATTAATGATTATTCATTGATATTATTCAGTGTTGTTATTGAATTTTTATTTTAAGTTTCAATTTTTTTGAATAAATTTCCTAAATATATGATCCTACACATGTGTAACTATATATTATATATTTAGAATCAACTTGAAGAAAACCTTATGTTATGAAAATTTTCAAAGTATAAAACGTTACATATATGGTGGAAGATAGAAAAACCTATGAATTGGAAGTTTCACTAAGGAAAGAATCTTATGTATGAAGTTTATAATCCTACATATTGATAAAATATCTTATGTATTTTATTTTCTAAAAAGGTATTATTATACATATGAATATTATCTTACACAAAGAGGGAATATTATGTATTGATTTTCTAAGGTAATTATCTTATATATGATGAATGTTGAGTGTTGGAAAAGTATAACCTACCACATATAAACACTCTTATATATGAATATTCATGTATTGATTTTTTTACATGTATTGTATATTATGTATAGAGACTCCTACATATTAATACTCTTATGTATTACACATTTAAAAAAGTACGAACTCTCATGTATGAACTATATCTCACGTATTTAGAAGTAACTGGAAGAGAGCCTTAAATTCTAAAATTTATGAAAATATAAGACCTTACATATATAGTGGAAGTTGTAAAAACTTATTTATTAGAATAATTACTAAGGAAAGTACCCTATATATGAATTTTATGATCTTATGTATTGATGAAATATCTTACATATTGGGATTTTCATAAAGGGGATATCTTGCGTATGGAAATTTTCTTATGTATGAAGAAAGTAATAATATGTGTTTATTTTAATTTTAATGGAATTATCCTATGTATGATGAGTGTTGAAAAGTTGGAAGAGTATGAATTTTATTATGTTTGAATACTCTTATATATCAAGACTTTGATGTGTTAAAATTTGGAAAAGTATGACTTATTATGTGTGAAGACACTTATGTATGAATAGTCTTATGGATTAGAGGTTTAGATAAGTATGAACTAATAAATTTGAATACTATTTATTGTGAATACTCTTAATTATTTAAAATTTACCAAATTATGAATTCTTATATATGAATACTCTTATGCATTGAAAGTTTGGAAAAATATTTTCAAAGTCATTATGCCATGTAGAGAATTCTATAAGCATGATTCAAAGGGATTATTCAAATATGTTCAATTCTTATTTTCATAGAGGATTTAAATGATGAATTAAATTTGAGATTTTAGTTATAGAATTAGTTATACTATAATCCTTAGGACTTACACAACTAGAAAAATGGGCTATTTCCACGGTTCAAAATCGTGGAAATAGGGCCCAAAATCGTGGCCATAGCCTATGGCCACAGTTTTTCGCAACTGAGGACGCTATCTCCATGGTAGTAGGGTCTGACCTATGGCCACGGTTTTAACCCTAGCAATAGATGGCCTATTACCATGGTTTTGAAAACCCTGGCCATAGGTGTCTCTACTGTCAACCGTGGTAGTTGAACTATGGCCACCGTTTTAACCGTGGAAATAGGTGGACTATTGCCATAGTTAAAACTGTGGCTATAACCCAAGAAAACCGTGGCAATAGCCTAAAAATAATGTGTGTCTAGACAGATTTGATCCCAACACCTTTATTTCACGTTCCAGTGACCTAACCACTACACCACAAAGGATTTTGTGTATATAAATATATAATATGTTATATAAATTATTAAAAACCACAACGGTATCCTAAAAACCATAGAAATAGTTATTCTCACCATTTTTTTGGCGGGAAAGTTTTTCCCCCGCGCAAGGGTGGGAGACCTATAGTTGCAGTTTTCAAAACCGTGGAAATAGCCCTTTGAAAAAAGGCCTATAGCCATGGTTTTGAAAACTGTGGCTATAGGACACATAGCCAAGGCCATAGGTTAGGCATATATCCATGGTTTTGAAAACCGTGGAAATAGACCATAAAAGAAGACCTATATCCACAGTTTCAAAACCGTAGCTATATGCCACATAACCATGGCTGTAGCCACCTATACCCACAATTTTAAAACCGTGGATATAGGTCTGTGGCCGTTGCTAGTTTTTCTAGTAGTTGAGTGATATTTATGAACCGTAAACCTAAGGACTCTTGTATTTTTTGGTTTATAATCATAATGAACTACCTGTGATATTTTTTAGAGGTTTATCAATGTAATGTTACAGGGGTTTCATTAGTGAAGGTTAATGTTACAAAATTTGATGGCCCACCAAATCATGTATAAACATTACAAATACTACATGTAACCACTAATAAAATAATATTGAATATAATTATTGAGGTATGGGAAACTGTGATTAATTTATATTCGATTCTTGAAATACTAACAAGTCTTCTAAAAAAGGATATTGAAAAAGAAGAAAAATCTCATTAAAATGATAATGAAGAAAAAGATAATATATAAATTTTAAATGAAATAATATGAAAATAAGATGTATTTTAAATTTAGTTATTTTATATTCCAATATGAAATATAAACTACTTTTATAGAATAGATATAACAAACATATATAAAGTATAAAATAAATAAATTGATACATTTTTTCAGGACCCAAGATAATAATAGACGTGCATGGTATAAAAATAATATATATATATATATATATATAATAGTGTACTTATTTTCATATAATTTGTACTAATATTCAATAAAATAAATATTTAGAAAAAATTAGATAAATTAGTGATAGTAACTAACTTATTAATTATTCTTTAGGGAATATTTTGTGAAATATATCATCAAAAAAATAAAATCGAACCATGAGCAAGGAAACTGCACATAATAATGCTGAACATGGAAACTCAAGATAAAAAGTATCCTATACTTTTTCCTAGATCCTAAAAATTTTCCACTATTGGTATCTATTTTAATTTTCTGTGTAATATAGAATAATCCTTAATGAATAAGTTCATTTAGTCTTTTGAATTAATTTTAAACCACAAAAAGCTTCTTGAATCTTTATTTCCTATAGAAGGTAATGTAAATTAGTAACTTAAAAATAAATAATATATAGAATGATTTGATAATAATAAGTAGTTTTTTAATATTAAATGATACATCTATATTAAGTTGATAAATGAAAATATTAAAATTTTTATTTGTAAAATATATAATATATAAAACAATATTATAGGAACCAATAATTAAATGATATTGTAAGTTGAAAAAATACTTACATTCTCCTTAATTATAATTAATCCTCCACTAACAATCTCATTTAAATAATTTGAATATTTAGTATACCACATATTAAGAATTTTAACTTATATTCTGAGAGTTTCATCATCTCCAATTATCACATCACAAAGGGGACTGAAAGGTGGATCTATTTATAGAGATATAAAAAATATAGAAGGAAGATTGGTGAGATTTAATAAATGTAATAACATAGAAAATTATTTATGAATAAATTGATTTAGAAAACATATTATTATAATAAATGGGTGATTATTTTATACCTAGTTTAAGTTATCATAAATCTCTTTATATAAAATATTATTGGTATAACATAATAAATTATGATCACTATTAATTATCAAAAAATTTAAACATTCCTAGATGATAACTCTAGAGACAAAAATATATAATTATAAAATACATAAAACTATTTTTCTTATATGCAACCTAAAAAATAAATTAACTACCCCTTACTTTTATTCATAATCATTTCATAACAATATGTTAAAGGATACTATATTTTTTGAAGCTTGAATTGGCATTTGGAATATGAATGAGTCATATTGATCCTTATAACAAATTTATTTTTTTCCACTATGAGTTCCAATTAATATTTTAGATCTAAAAAAATGATCTCCCAAATTTTTAATAATAAATAAGGTACCATTATATAGGACAAATGATTGAATAAAGCTCTGAAAAATATCACTGGAACTCCAATTTTTAATGTTATTTTATATAGAGGAAAACATGAGATATTAATACCATTTAAATTCTCTGGTGTATATATGTTTTCTAGCCTATCTATATTGAAACTAGACTTGAAAAATGAATCTAAACTAAGATAAAACTTCTATTCCTCATATATAAAAGAAAACATATAGTTATTGACTTCATTAATATTTTCTTGGGTTGGAGATAGGATTTAATGATTTTTAATGTATTATATATTATTAATCTTACTAAAGAAATATGGATATATATACCTAAAAATTTCATAAATTGGATTATCATATGATACAATAAGATAATCATATGGAATTTTTAGTCCCGCCTCTGCATCAGATTATACACCATGTTTTCCATCACCAATTTTGAAAATCTAATTGATAAATTTCTTTGGTTTAAGTAAATAAACATTATTTTTTTATAATGTAGATGTATGTTTTTGGTCAATGTAAGGAAATAAAAATGGTGTGAAAGATAATTTTATTTAATACTTAAAAATATTATTTCACTTCTCTTTCCACCTATTATGATAGGTAAGATCTATCTAAAGTATCCACCAAAAAAATGATTTTCCAATAAAAGGTAAATTACTTGTTTTTTTGAATTTATTGTGAAAAAATGTCCCTAAATGAATTATCAATAGATTCAAAACAATATTTACGTATCATTAGTGATTTTTACCATATAATACATTTATATATTTTTAAATTTCAGATAGATCATTTCCTGGTTGAATGTTTCAAGTAAAACCATTAATAGCACATACTTGAATACAACATATAGAATGAGATTCCCATCAACATAGAAGTAACAATGATAAAATTCCACTTAAAGAGACTATAATTAAAATATAAACTTATGAGAATATTTAAAAGTTAAACCTTTATATATGATGGTTTTTCCTATCCCTATATATCCATGATGTAAAAGGACGCCTCTTATAAGAGCATTGGTTGATGATATAATATTGATCCATGCATGCATATAATTATTAGTTGGTTTACTACTTAAAAATTTGAATATTTATTTGATGGAGTCTCAGTTATAATGGATTAATTTAGAAACTAATATATTTTTATGATTTATAGATAACAAATCTAGATTAGGTACTGGAGAATGACGGTTCAATGAGTGTCTTTTAAAGTACAATATGTTTTCAATATATTGTAACACATAAATTTTATTTTATTAATTTTTTATATTAAATATAGTATAATAAAAAATATGTATTTATTAGTACATATTTGGTTTTTATAAAAATCATAATAGTACTGTATTAATGAATATGAAAGTGTAAACATAGCAGAACTTTTTTGGAAAATAAATTGCCCCAATAAAATGTATTTATATATATAAATATATTTATATATTGAGATAGTCAAGTATATATCCCATTGGTGGTATACTAATTGTTTAAATCTATTTTAATGAATTATAAACTAAAAATACAATATATTTAATGAAAGAAAACTTCAAAGAAAAATGGTTTTAAAATTCTTAAAAATACTGTTATTTTTAGAAGTAAATTACATCATCCTAATGGGTTTATATAAATTATTAAAATTTATATTTAATATTATATACATTGAAAAAAATATTTTTATGAAGAAATAGTCCCAGAAAACTTTTTTAAAATATCAAAATATTATGCTATATTTACGAGTCAATTCTTTAATAATGAGGTGTTATATTAACTAGTTTTTTTTCATAAATACAATTTAGATGATGTAAAATATCAAGTACAAAAATATTTCATGTGTAATTTATATAAAATAAATATGGTTGCCACAAATTTAAATATACTACTATATTTACTAGTGACATAAATGTTGTAGTGGTTTTATAAAACAATAATGACATTAATGCTATTTGAGTAAAATACTATATCAAAAAATATAAATTACACAATTTATTATAAATAATAGAATCTAATGTATTTATAATGGTAAATTGTGAAAAATCTATATAGAAAAAACTATTTAGTAACAACATTCAGTTATGTTATTAAATTAAGTAAATGGGTAAGAAATAAATATAGCATATTCAAAATAGTAGTAGTGAAAAAAAGCATGGAAATAATTATTTATCATATAGTAATAACTAAAAATGTAAATTTAAATAAGTATAAACATATATATAAATTCATGTTTTATAAAAATGGTTATTATAGTTATAGGGATACCATGTATTTTCACCCTTGGTCGTTGAATATAGATAATATCCTTACAATTTTTTTTTAAATTTGACTCCAAAAATAAAAAAGTTGGAAAAAATGTTAAATAAGTGAATGTGGTAAATAAATACATGAAATGAATCTTTCATATCCCAAAAGGAAACCAATTTAATAGATTTAATAAACTCATTTTCACATTGAAGTAAACATATGATATTGGAGGATTGTCTATATGTATAATGCATGGTATGGTTCATGATTAATATATATTTAAAAGATGTAGGTCCTTTAACCTTATTAATATGTACTCTTAAATAATAGAACTCTCCAATTATAGTAGGCATATAATATAATCACCCAATTACAAAACCTCTATTTTGAGGGTACCATTTTCTATCACATGTGTTGTATACAAATTTTAATTGAAATTAAATATTCATTAGAGTACTTACCTAATGATAAAATAAATTTTATTCAAACCAAGATATAGTTTTTTAAGAAAAATTTGTTCTTTTTCATAATTTACTCAATGTTATTATCATAAATATAAGTAATATTCTATTCACTTGGTAAATGAAAATGTAATCTTTCAACTGGAGGATATATAGAATGGATATCATAACTAAATATTCCCCAATAAGTGTCACACAATAATACATATATTCAGTCATAGAATATTTTAATCTTATCATTATGATTGTCATATTTATAATTATTATCAGCTTCATAAAGAGTATAAGTCACACAATCATGGCCTTAAATTACTAATATACCTTTTCATGTAAACATCAAATCCATCATAATCTATAATTGTATCGATAATAATTTTTTTGGTGATATCTTCTGAACATCTACTATTTTCTATACTCAGTGATCAAGGATTATTGTTTACACACATATCATAAACCATGGAATTTTTGTCTACTTCATATAGTCATGGATGGCCTTTTTTACTTGGAATTTTAGAAAATAGAATTTTATTAATATCCATCATAGAATGAGTTTTGTTCTCATAATTTATGAAAAATAAGTATATAAACATGATGCAAACATCTTATTTGGAAATAAATTATAAAAAACCTCATCAAAGTGAAATTTGTTTTAACAACTATAGAAAAAATAATAATTTAAAAGATTAGGTTTCATACAGGTAATGAATATACATAGTTTTTGGAGGTATACCTACTTGAAAATTTTCATAGATATATCATTCTCTTAAATTAGTCATCATATGATCAACCTCTGTATTGAATACTCTATAAAGTATATGAGGATATTAATAACCTAGAGAATTTTATTATTTACAAATAAATATATTTCAAGTTAAGTTGGGTTGGATGTGAATGTAAGAAAAAATCAAGATATCCTAACCAGTTATACATTGGCATTGTATCCTAGTAATTTTATATAATACACCTCAAACCACCTATGAAATAATAAGGAAAAATAATATTTTTTCCACATGAATACCCTTCATGTTAACCTATTAAATATGCATATTTTAAGCAATTTTAAATCTCAATTCTTAGATATTTCTGATTAAAATGAATTAAAGATAATATTTGTGACTCAAAAATTGTATATGAATTAATAATAAATTGGTGGAAAAGATATACTGAATGTAAAAGAATTAAAAATTAAGGAGAATAAATCTATAGATGATAAAAAAAGAATGTCATTTTACAAAAGTTGCTATAAGAAAATTTGGAAAATGAAATATTTTTTCACATGTTTGGAAGACTCATAGAAAATTTAATTGTGTGAATGAGATTCATGCACATGCGAGTTTACAAAAATATGTTGAGTTGCATGAAAAATCTTTAAATAAAGCATCACATTTTCCAGGAACAAAAAGTTGTGTGTGTAACACCCTAGCCTGACCACCAAGTCTTAGTCAATGTGTCGTATGACCTTATGTATGTATCCCCACATACAAGAGGTTGTCTACTAGAGGTGAGGGCCTATATAATATATTGTGGATACTATTCCCTTAGTATCAGATAAAAATATGAGTACAAAAAAAAGAAGTGATAATAATAAAAAATAATAATGAATAAATCAATAACCATTAGAGTAGCAGCATACATAAACAAAATTCCCATAGAGTATCAACATGGAAAGTCGTATATATAAACAATATCTAAATAAAGGATCCAATGTATGAGGTAAATCTAGTAAATAAAAATATAAACAAACATCCAACCCAAATTCCATCCAGAATTTTTTTGCATCCTCCTACCAACCTACTCAATTGTCTACTATCAGACCCTTTCCCATAACCAGATCCTTGACCATGAAATATAAAAGTACACCGAAATGGATGAGTCTGGTGTGAGTACCAAAATTAGTAGGGAACAAACAATAACCCTTAACATAAGTTCATAATATATACACCAGTGCATGCCATGAAAGTCAAAAAATAGATATAAACAGAAAGTATATCACAAAAGAATAATAAATATGTTGGGTCCTTAGAGACCAAATCTACCTTCTTTGGAACCATGATGGAAGGAACATCAACCGGCTTACTAACACATCCCCCTCGATGGGATAATAAAAAAATGGCTGAAATATCTCCTTGATGATATATTCCAATGCATTCTAACCAATTGTATAACACATCCCTCTTGGGGGATATTCCACTAGGCTTAATCTGCATACTCAACTACATAATATAGAATAAAAACACATACATACGACACATGAAACAAATTATAGAATAGGAATCATGTCAAATCAATAAATTATCATAACCACCATAATCCAAATGAAAGAAAAAAAATCACTAGTAGATAATCATGTGATAAAGCATAAAAATAGGTCTCATGTTCTACACACACACACCAAAAATCTCGCTAATAACTCATACAAAACATGTTCTAAGTCAAGGGATTCTGACCTCAAGTGAAATGATGAATCATAAGCAAGGGTCATCATATGAGTCTAAAAACAACAACGGATCCTTGAAACCAGATTGAATTGAAATGATTTAGAATCCTAGGATAAAGGATGGGAAGAAAACACACCCTGATGGTAGGTCAAGGTCAAAAATACCCAAGAGGATCCACTTCTGATAATGATCTTGGACTAATTGATGTTCGGATTCCAATTCCATGAATCTGAGTACCGATTCTATCAATGATTAATAAAATCCACATTAAAACACTCTAAAACCAATAGATATGATAAAAAAATCTATGATCTACTAAATTTTTATCAAGTAGAATAAAATATTATCATTATAGAATAAAGAAGGACTCACTATATTGGAAGCGCAGGATCAACTCGTTATTTGAGCATTAGATGGAGGTGTTGGAAGGTAGGGAGAGAACCCAAAAATCACCAAATATGATCTCTATAGGGATGGGAGTTGAATAGAATAAGATAAAATGAGAAATATTTATTTGGGTTTGGATTTTAATATAAATTTTTATAAACATAGTATTCTCACTAGACTCCATTGAACACCATCAGCTAGCTGGTGGCCTCTCAGTAGATTTGGTTCTAACTAGGAGAACCACTGGAGGGCCTATGGATTCTAAGAATAATTAATTATACCATAGAGCCTTATCGGCCCACCAGTGGGACTGCTATAACTTTTCAAGTTACAACACATCCACCTACCCTACCTCATACCATTTATAACCTCCTAAAAAACCTCTACCCCAACTCTAAACACTTAAAATGAGCTTGAAATCTATGTAAAAATTTAAAAGGGGAATACCTAAACTAGAAGTGTCATAATTTTCTCCCTCTTATGACTTATATTCCTTGATAAGTATCCCCATAGGTTTGATTTAACAACTCAAGAAACTACACTTGAATGTCAGCTTCCTGCTCCCACATCTCCTCTTGAATATGCTCGTGCTACCATAAAACCCGAACAAGAGGAACAATATTTCCTTGAATAAATTTCTCACTTCATTACCCTATCTAAAAATTTTATTTAAAAAATATGTGTCCTACTCTAGCTCAATATCCCCACATTTTATTACATTCATAGGATTGAGCTCGTACTTTTGAATCTGACTCCCATGGAATACATTGTGCGTACCTTGATATAGTGGAGGAAGATCCAACCAATAGTCCACTATCCTAATGTGTTTTATGATATTTAAATTTCCATCATACCATGAAAAAAAATTTCATTTCCTCCTCAAATTACTATTCCCTAAATGATAGGATACTCGCAAGAAGACTTTTTCACCCACAATGAACTTCAAGGGTTGTCGCCTTAGGTCAACATACAAATTTTGTATGTTCTGATCCATAATTGTAATGCCCTAAAAATTATTTATGTTATTAATAGAACTATTATTTTATAATGAATGTTTTATTATTATTACATAAAAATACTTTTTCATTTCATAATAACTTTACACATCATGGATAACTACAAATAGGAACAGTAAAGGGATTATTTAAAGATATAATCAAAAATTTATTATTTTTGAAGAATATAAAAATATTATATTAAAAATGTGTTTATAATAAATATATAAGTTTTAGATAAAATTTATTTTCATTAAATAATATAAAAATTAATTTTTAAATGATAAAAATATTTTAGAAAAGTCCTTAGTAATTTTTATAATGGTTAGAATGTTTATTCTTCTATGAAACTACTAAATTTTAATAAATAAGGATATTTATTTAAAAGTTTAAATTATTATATTTATATATTTTTTTATAAAATAAACTTCATTATTGGAATCATAATATAAAAATTATCTTTGAGTAATTTTTTGGGAATTTTCTCACCAAGTTATTTTGTTGATGAAAATGTGAAAATTACCGCTTTACAAAGCACTATGATTTTATGACATTGTTATTATGTAATCATGAATAAAAGTTTGTGATTAATTTTATTTAATAAAAAAATAATTTAATAATAATAAAAGTTTTTTTACAAATATTCATATTAATTTAGAAATTTATAAGTGGCATTTTGGAACCAAAAATTGAAATTTTAAGATAAAAATTATTTTTGATTTGTGCGCATTAATTGTGTGGTTTTTAAGATAAGTTTCAGTTTATTAAGGACTTAAAAAATCATTAATTATGCATAAAATTTGTTTTAATTCAATTTAACCACAAGTGGTTGGCTTATCTAATAAAATAACCTATATTTTAAACCTTAAACCACCTCTCCTCAAGTATAAATCTACCTTTATCTCCTCACCTTCCACACTAAATTTATTGATAATTAATCATTCTCAATTAACATATCAATAGAATCTCCAATGTGGTTCCAAGGTTTTATGAAGTTCCTCTCCAGCTTTAAGAATCATCCTTCCAAGGTAAGTGGTCTTTTCCTCCACTTCTTTCGATTCAAGTTCTTATTTTATACAAGCCTTTGATTTCAATTTATTATGTTATAAAGTGATTTTAAATACCCCAATTACTATGAATATGACTTATTTTTAATTATAGGATTCATTTCCCTCCCATTATATTTTTTCCTAAGTCATTACTATGCCAAAATAAAGGTTCCTCACTCCTCTTTTACGACTACCTTTGAAAGACATTTTAAATTCCATCTTGTTTCAATATAAAATATTATTATGTTTCATTATTATAATTTAATTACTATTTTATCAATGATATGTGACTATTATATCTCATTATAATACCTTTATAATCCATTTTAATTCTCAAGATTTCATGTATCCATAAAACCATCCTAAATTTGGGAAAGAAAAGCGTGAGTGGTTTTCCTAGAAATGACATCCCTATCTGGATACTTCAAGTAGATGTGGTTTTGGATCAGATGAATATAATTATTAAAACCCATAAAATATTTTTTCAGGTATATCTTGGACATAATTCTGGTTCATAGTGAATGGGACCTTACTACACACCTAGTTTGACACTCCCGAGGGATTTGCTTTGGATAATTCACATGAACCTTATGAGCCATAATAAATGATCAAAATATATGGATTAATATTTAAATTAAATTGATATCCCTATTCCATGAGTGTAACCTTCACTAATTCTTGTTATCATTCATTCAATTGGGTCACTACCCTTTTTCATTTTGAAAATCCAATAGTTTCCAAATCTGATTGTTGGATATTCACCAAGATAGCTGAATTAATCCATTAAAAGGTGTTCTTTCCCACCCAATGTTTAACTAATGTTCATTTTCTCTTTAAATATCCTTCTTTATCATGAATTTTACCTTTATTATACATGTAAATGTTCCTATGTACATGTTTTATTGTGGAAATATGATCTTCATAGAGAATGATCCATCACTTCCTTTATCTTTCCTTATCATCAACTATGTGTAATCATTCCTTTAAATGTAAATAACCTTTCACATTTCTTCTAATTTAAGTCTATTCACCTAGATACCCATAAATATATTTACTGAGGAAAATTATTGACTAATCCATATACCTTTTATTCTATATGGTGTAAATACCCTATAATTCATTATCTTGTTTGAATTGTGTTTAAAAATATTCTTACTACAATTGGATACCTGTTTATTTTACAAGGGTTCAAGCTATGATTATTGATGAAATTGTGGAAGTTCATATTATGTGTAATATATAAATTATAACATATGAAGGGTGTTCCCTAATATCACTCCAATGCATTGGATAAAGTAACAGAGTTAACTGATGTAGGTTACTCCAAAGAGAAAAATTCATTGGGTAAAGAAGTAATATATAGAGTTGAAATGTTCATAATGCCTTAGAATCATGCCCTGGTAATGTTTTATGATACCTTGGTGAAAAACCATGGTAATATGAATGTTTCACCATAATATAACTCCAATGTAATGGGTAAAGTGATAGAGTTAACTGATGTAAGTTAATCCGAAGAGACCATTGCGTTGGGTAAAGATACCTTTGAAAAAATACCTAGTAATTTGTTTTAAGACACCCTGGTGATGAGTTATAGTTATATGTTTATGAATGTTTCATGATTATTTTGTAGCCACATTTCCATGTTATGATTTATGTTATTACTATTATGATATGACTCATGTTAAAATGATCATTCCTTATTGATATGCCTATTGTCTGCATGTTTATGTTATTTTATCATGCCTCATGTCTTACCCATTACGATTTATGATCCATTTTCATTGTTTATCCCTTTTTGGGCTTTATTATCACCGCTTTCTTTAATGCATGTCCCCAGGGTATGAGATGCATTAAAATTAACTTAGGAAAAACCTATGAAGAATTATTTTGGATTAGAATAATGTTTATGTTTTTTAATGAATTAATTTATTATGTTCTAACTTACAAGAAATTAAACCTCAAAAGATCCTCTATATTATTAAAATTGTCATCATGTAATGAATGTTTTTCGTAATAAAAAGGAAAGTATCCATAATAACTAGCTATTTTCAAATCAACTGCACCTACTCCGAGGTCTCCTATAACATTATTAGACTAACAACTAAAGATTCACCTACCTCATGCTTAAATAGTGGTGAACGAAATGTATGCCTATACAGAGCCTCAAAAAAGTAATCTAAATTTAGTATTATAAGATGTTATTGTAGGAAAACTCTATCAGAGCCAAGTGAGAATCCCAATCTCCTCCAAAATCTAGAATAAATTCCCAAATCATCTCCTTTAAATTCAATATCATTCTTTCTGAATTCCCATTGGTCCAATGATGAAAGTCCATACTCAAATTCAATTGAGTTCCCAGCACCTTCTGCAATCCTTCCCAAAACCATGACGTAAACTAGGAATCTCTATCAGATACCACACTCAAAGTCACCCCATGAAGTTGTGTGATCTCTTGAACATAAAGCTTGCCTATATCATCCATTGAGTTCATCTATCAGATAATTATTAAGTGAAACACCTTGGTCAACCAATACAATACCACCCAAACAAGGTCCCAACCTCTCAATATCCTAGTAAACCCTATCACAATGTCCATTGTCACATTTTCCCACTTCCAAATAGGCATTTGAAGTGGTTGGAGCAACACTCTAGGTCCTTGATGCTTGGACTTGATCTGATAAAATATCTGAAAATGGGAGACAAAGATTACAATTTCTATCTTCATATTGATCTACCGGAACTACCAATTAACATCATGATACATCTTGGTCAACCCTGGGTGTACTACCCCCTGAGAATCATGAGAGGCTCTCGTAATCTTCTATTTAATTGAAGATGAAACTATCACCCCACCATGAACTATAATCACTCCACATTTTTCCAAGTCCTAATCTAAAATGGAACCACTTCCAACCAACCTCTTACACATCATGACACACTATAGATAAACATCATGACTAGACTTCATCAGTTCCACTAATGAGGATGTGATAAATAAGGGTGAACAATCCACTGCACCTCATTCCTCAGCTACTCCCACTTTCCATCTTGTCAAAAATGCTATGATCTTCCACTTATCATGTAGAATTCACTCATTTACCTTTATGGGTATTCCTATTTAGTGCATCTAAAAATACATTTCCTTTCCTAGAAGCATACTCCATCTCAAATTAAAAAATCTATAAGTACTCTACCCAATTCTTCTGACAAAGATTCACGTTACGCTAGGAGAAAATATACCACAAACACTTGTGGTCCATACACATGATAAATATCTCACCTAAAGAGATAGTGTCACTAAAATTTCAATGCATGAACCACCACCAAAAACTCTATGTCATGTGTAGGGTAATTCTCTTCATGGGTTTTCATACAATGATACCCATAAGAAACTACCTTGTCTCTTTTCATCAAAACAGCTCCTAGGATAATGCCAAATGCATAAAAAACACTACATATCCAATTTCAGGTTTGTGAATAATTAGGATAGGATTTAACATCAAACTATTATTTATCTCTAGGAAGAATTATTTTCACTGTTCCATCCATTAATACTTTATTTTTTAGTGCATTCATTGGAACAACCAACTGAGAAAACTTCTGAATAAACCTCCTATAGTACCCAAACAACCTAAGAAAAATCCAAATAAAAAACACATTTTTCAAAAATTCCCAATACATAACTGCCTATACCTTCTCTAGATAAAATAATATTCTTTTTTGAGGAACCAAATTCTCAATAAATCACACCTCATTTATCCAAAAGTGACATTTTCAGTACTTGGCATAAAGCCAATGTGATCAAAGCATGCTCAATACGATATCAAGGTGTCTCATATATGATTAAAACATATTAGAATATATTAGCACATAATCAATGAAAATAATGATAAAGGAATCCAATTATGAGTGAAAGACCTAGTTCATGAGGTTTATGAACACTAATATATAATTCTTTAGTCCAAATGGAATAAAAATATACTCATACAACCCATACCTTCTCCTAAATGTTTTCCTCACTATGTCTTCCTCTCTAACATAAAGATGATGGTATCTGTAACATGGATTAATATTTTAAAACCTTTGGGCTCCCTTAAAATGATAGAATAAGTCATCAATTATTTAAAATTGGTACATATTGTTCATAGTGATCAAATTCAAGTTATGGTAGTCTACATAAACAATAATACTACCATCCACCTTTTTATTAAACAACACCAGAGCCCCAAGGGGAAGTCCTCGATATAATGAATCCTTTAGCCTCAAGACCATTCAACTTAAAATTGATCTATTTCAACTCATATAATTCCATTTGATATTGTAAAAATGATATGGGTTGTACACCGAGCAGAAGCTCAATCCCAAACTCAATTACCCCATGTGGAGGCAACCCTAAGAAACCCTCTGGGAAGATATCTCAGTTTAGGTCTACCTCCAGAGGAAAAGAGGAGGGATTCATCACCTGATCCACTCTAAGGATCATAGTAGACACTTATACTAAAAACAATTCTCTCTAACAAGGACCTGGTCCCACTCTATCTTCCTCTACATCCCATTTACTAGTTAGTAAAAACATTTCCCCCTTATGTTATGTAAACTTCACTCATTTCTGATAAAAATAGATGAGTTAATGGTAACTGCTAAACCATTCCATGTTAAGGATCATGTCATAACCTTTCATCTTCAAAATTTTGAGGCACCAGACAATCTCAAAGCTAGAAACCACCGTCAGATTGTCTGGATAGATATGAATATGATCTAATTCCCTTTATAGGGGTGTATTGAAAGACAATATCTCATAATATAATTTAACTGGAAAATAAAACCCATAAAATATTTGATCCGATATGAATGAATGGGATGCTCTCATGTCAAACAAAGAAATGGATATAGTAAAAGAAATTAGGATTGTACCTCAAACTATGGAGGGTTCCTCTCCACCATCTATTGAAGCCTGGTCAATTGTATAATCCATACTAACCACCACTTAATAAAAACCTATAGGCTAATGAGTCACCTAATTTATTGATCCTTGTGGGGTATGTACCTTTTGTTGAGGTCATATTCCTACCCTTGTTGTGTATATCCTCGAATCCCTATCACATAACCAATTAAAATACCATTTATTACCACACCGGTGAAAAGTATTGAGAGAATATATGTAGTCGTTGAGAAAGTGTCCGTTCCTCCCACAGTTATACAACTTGGAATATTCATCTCCCAAAGAGGGGTTCAAGGAACCATTTCATTACTCCAACTAATGACCATTACTTGGGGTTCCACCCTTATAATTTCTCTTCTTATTCATAGAATAAGAAACTAAGACTGCACTAGAGAAATTAGTTATCAAAACACTAGAAACTAGAAGAATACCTACATCACTATATTCCTCAAATCCCTACTTGATATTTAGTTCCTTACAAAGCACTACAAAATAGGTATTCAGATCAAATATCCTGACCCGATGTTTCTGATATGGATGAAGATCAATCTTGAACTTTATGGACTTTCGTGCCTCAATCCTCACTGAAGGAAGATTAAATTGAATTATCTCTATGAAACATGATGAATAAGAGGACACATTCATCATCCCCTACTAGAGCTTCATGAAAACCTGAGCATAGTCTACCTTTAGTACATCTGGGAACAAATCATCAAAGAAGAGATACTTGGAAATATCCCAATTCATCCCTTCACAACATCCCACCAACATTATGACATCCCATAATCATCTAGTAATTCCTTGAAGCATAAAGCTCATAATCTTAAACTTTTAAAAATTTGGGGTCTCTACCAACTATAGAATACTCTCTATGACCCATATCCGATACTCTAAATTCCATGGTCCTCCTTTTCCCTAGATGGATAGGGGTATTGGAGTAAAAAGTTTCCAGCACAATTGACTATCTTCATCTCACCCCTATGGGATCCTCCACCTTGAACATTCACTAGTCAAAAAAATCCTAGATAGACCAGTTTTATTGCTTGTGACACTAGAGAAACCAAATAAGTTGCATAATCCACTATAATAGGTGGTGAAACTAGCTCCATATGACAAATACATGGTATAATTTCCTAAAATTACAGAATAAATATTATATAAATCCAATAAGTTAAATAATGAAAACATATATAAACCATGAGCATATAAAAGGGTTCACAACAAGGTTCAACCTAAGAGGCTACCCAAAAAAAAACATAACTCCATAAGCACTACCCAATACTCAATTCAAGCCTCATGTACCTTCTCGTTAGTAACAACCATATATATGAACTCAATAATTGAGTACAATAATCTCAAATAAAATAATATAAGAAATAATTCACTAAATAACATATCATAATTTCAACCGATATTTAATTATTTGGTATCTATATAATGAAAGTAACATGTATATATCATGTGATCCTATGTGTCTAACATAATGCATGAATGCACACCAAATCCCATAAATTAGTATACAAACACCATGTGCATCACCCAAGGTAAATTTAAATCAAAGCTAACATCAAATTTCAAGAACACTAATCGCCACTTTCTGAAAACTCAGAGCTCTACTATACAATGTTTCCTAGACATTAACATAGTTCACCTACTTGAGTCCCAACCATCATATATTCTATATACCCTATCTTAAATCAGGGTACATAGAAGAAACATGTTAGAAAACTTGGTGCCTCTGATTCAATTTTAAAACACCCTGAACCAAGACATTAGATCCAAGATGGATTTCCACATGACCTCATGTGTGACTCACTATTAAAAAGTGGTTTCTATCTAGTTGAAAGGGATTATGAAAAAACATGCGGAGATTATTACCTCAATAGCATGTAAACATTAGATTTCAAAAAAAGTAAGTGATAAAACTAATCAATAAATAATTAATTAATTAATAACTATTAGATTATTAGTAAGAAAAAATAATCATCCCATGTAGTATCAATATAGAATATCAGATACATAAACCAAATCTAAACAAAAGGTTTCAAAGTAAAAGGTAAAGCTAGTAAATAAAGGTATAAATAGACACCCATCCCAAACTCTATCCAGTATCCTTTGAATCCTCCTAAAAACCTTCTAAACCATCCACCACTAGGCCCATTCCCTTCACCAAATCCCTGACCATAAAATCTATAAGCATGTCAAAATTCCCAAGTAGTGTGTGAGTGTAAAACTCAATAGGACAATACCAATGGCCCTTAACATAAGTGTATAATATATATACTAGTGAATTACATTAAAGTAAATAAATTAGATATAAAAAACATGTATATAACACATGAAAAATACATATATCAGGTCCTCAGTGACCAACTCTACCTGATTCAGAACCATACTATAAAGAACATTGATAGTATTCCTTAAACATCCCCCTTGATGGGATAGTCCAAAAACATTGATGAAACATCCACTTGATGTGATAGTCCAATGCATGGTGATAAATCATTTGACACATCCCTATTAGGGGATCTAATAGGATCAACCTACATGATCAACTATAAAAGATACAAGAACAATGCATATATACAATACAAGATACAAATGAGAGATCAAGCATCACGTCAAATCAAGAAATTATCCTAACCATCACAATCCACATGAATGAAACACAAGCATAATTCAAGAATCAAGTGATCAAGAATAAACATAGGTCTCATGATCTATATATTCATACCAATAATCATGTTAGTAACTCATACAAAATATGAACTTAAGTTAAGGTCTTCCTGCTTTAGGTACAATGGAAATTCAAAATAAAGGGTCACCATTTGAGTCTAAAAGCACTACTAGATATTAGGAACAATACTGAATCAATATGATTTATAATACTAGGATAAAGTATTAGAAAAAAACACACCCTAAAGGTAGGTTAAGTTCAAACATATCATATAATATCAACTATCGACAATGATCTTGGCCTGGTTGATGTGAATATGCCAATTCCTAGAATCTATGTGCCAATTCTTTCAAAGAAAAATGAAACTATATTTAAAACATGAAAAATATCTATATATAATAAAAATATAATTGATTTAATAGTTTTTGATCAAGTATAAGAGAATAGGATCATTCTAGAACAATGAAGGACTCATCTAATTAGAAGCGTAGGATAAAATCATCGTTCGAGCATCAAACATAGGTATTATAAGGAAGGTAGAGCACCCAAAAATTTCTGGAGAGGATCTCTAAGGGTATGGTAGTCAAATATAGAAATAGATAATGAGAAAAAGTGATCAGGGGTTAGATTTTAATAAAAAATCCTATAAACATGACGTCCTTACTAGGCTTTATCAAATGCCATCGGCTAACTGGTGGATATTGGGAATATTTGGTTCTTCCCAAGATCACCACTAGCTATCCATTGGGATTAATATTACTTTTTGAGTTACAAAACTTTCACCTTCCCTACCTCGACCTATTTTTAACATCCCAAACACCTCTATCATGCATCTAGACACTTAAAAATTAGCTCAAAAGCTACATAAAAATTTAAAATAGGCATAAATGAGATAAAGGTTTTATTGTATGAATATTTGTTAAAACCTATAAATATGATTCTACCTCATTATTTAAATGTATTGAGACTTATAAAAAATATTAAGGCTCTATTTTCACATAAGACTCACATGAACATACTTCTTTCATGAAGAAATTTTTAGAAAACACCAGTTGTGTGAGGAAATAGTAATTTATTTTGTGAAAAAGAAAGTTTTAAAATATTTTGTGAGTTTCACTAAATTGTGGAGATGTGTAAAAGTGTATAAGTTGGACAAAATTTTCAAAAAGGTTACATGATTGTAAGTTGTGAAAACCTAAAATTAATTTCATATAATTTATTTGGTAAATAAAAGTTCATTATTTGGATGAATGAAGATAGCTTTGTGAAACAATGATTGTGGTGTAACAAAAATTGATTCAAATCCTAAAAGGTTATCTCTGAAGGAATAGTGAGTATAATTCACCAGTGTGAGTAGGGAGATTTAATAAAGAGAGTATTTATAAACCAATAGGGGTAGTGGGTATGCTCAGAACATTGTAACAGTAGTTCACTATAGTGATTCTGGTACATTTGAAAGATTACTTCTCTCTCAACTGAAGCGTGATCACTGCTCCTCCAAAATAATCTCATATTGTACTGAATCACCTTAGAATTATTTCACACATATATTATTGTGACATGAAGTTCTGTTTTCACCCAGTAGATGAAATAATCTTTTTCATGTACTATTAGTCTACAAAAATTTATTTTGTGAACTTTTTTAGTCCCTTCATGAACTTTCCTTCACCCTCCATGAACTGTCTTGTATCCATCGTGAACTACCTTGCACTGTGTGGTGTGAGTGATTCGCAGAAACCCTTTCTTCGTGGATGGATGGTGCCTTGTGAACCAATGATGCTTTATAGACCTTTTATTTGTGAGTTACTGAACCCTACAAACCCCTTCCATAAACTGTCTTTATGAAATTCTCCTTCACAAAATTTTACCCTCGTGAAACTCTTCTCCTACATGGAATCATCCCTCGTGAACTAATTTGTAATTAACCAAATTATTCAAGTGATTATCTTCTCTAATGTAATTCAATCTTTCTAATGATTTGATTAGAGTCTCTTATATAAGAAAATAATTCCCACAATACCCACTAATCACAAATACCCAAAAAAATTAATGTGGTATAGCCTTCATCGCGAACTTGCAATGTGGTCCACATAGAACCTTTATCCTTCATAGAGGCCGATGTATTCCATAAATTAAAACCCTTTGAAATAACCTTAAATCCTCACCTCAATCCAAAAACAATGAGCCTCCCATAAATGAAGAACCTCATATGAACAATAAGCCTACTGAGAACTGATTTTGTAATGAGGTTCATGTGGAATAATTCATAGTTCACATATTAGAGATCCCTTTGAGGTAGGCTTACTTCACTAACTACATCTTTAAAATGATAGCTTCCTTCACGGTTTCACATACCTCCTTCGCAGACCACACAATGCATCTACGCTACTATTTGGTCAGTGAACTCCACACTTCACGGTCTGAGAACTGTAGTACGCTAACTCCTTTTTTGAAAACCTTCCTTTGAAATAAAAAAACTCTCAAAATTGAGGCTAAAAAATTTAGAAAACATTGGGAAATAGAGACACATTAAATTCATCTACTTATGCAACACCAAATATACTGAAATAGGGTCGTATAGCTTTGTCAACAAACACAATCACCTCAAAAACACTTAGACGACACCTTAAGGTATTTTTCCCAACAATATCCCTCTTTGGTTTTGTTAAAAACTCTTCACAATTTGATACATCATTAAATATTCTTCCATATTCTACCAAAACTCGATTCTTACAATTCAGATAGAGATTAGATATTTTACCCAACACACACTCTAATCCCACATGATCCATGCTCGGTGTGAGTAACAAGAGTAGCATGAGAAGTTCATAAATGAATCACTTCATTCCAAAACCACTCATATACTTTCATTAGTAACACCATCTATTGTGATATATAATCTTTGATTGATCGTGTTTAGCATCATCATATTTAAACTCCCACTTCTTCATTGAAACCCCTATCATCTTCTCCCCTTATCTTCATTAAGACATTTTATCCCCTTATATATCCACAACAACTTCTCCCCCTTTTTCAATGTATATGAAGGTCACTCCTTTGAGGTATCAAGTAAGGTAAAGAACACAAATTAGAATATTAGGGAAAAAACACCATACCTCAGTGAGAAGGGGTCCCACATCCACAATTTTCAAGTCAAGGGAGTCGACAGAACTCTAAGAGCTAGTCGATGCCTCTCAAATGCCACTTTAGTTAAGGTCTTCATCAAAATGTATACAACCTGTAGTTATATAGGCACATACTCTAACTTCAAAAGCCCTTGTTCCACATTCTCCTTGACGAAATGATACTTCATTTTAATTTTATTTGTCCTAGAGTGATGGATGATATTTTTTCTAAGATTTATAGTACTTGAATTTCCCAATGGATTTTGATAGGAGACTTTACTAGAACTCCCTTATCATAAAGTTGTTGATTTATCTATAATAACTGTGTGCAAGACTGAGTGGATAAAATATATTTATATTATATGGTTCTTAATGAAATAAAATATTGTTTCTTTATTAGACAATAAATACACAATCCTCTAAGAAATAATGCACCACCTAACATTCATTTTCTATCATTTATTGATTCGATTCAATCTGAATCTGTATAACCCAATAACTCTTGCTGAGATTTGGCACTGTACATAAAACAGAAATCCACCATTCCCTTGACATATTAAAGTATTAATTTTACTTCAAGTAAGTGGGTTTCTTTTGGATTTATTTGACATCTTGTTGCTTAGAATGTGGGGAAAACAATATCAGGTCTTGTCACTTTCAATTAAAATAGACTGCCAATTATTTGATTATATTCTATGACATTAACTGAATTACCTTTATCATCCCATGATACTTTCATTTGGGTAGCCACCAGAGTCATCATCTCTTTGGAATTATCCATTCAAATTCTTATCAAAACCTCCTTAGCATATTTACATTGATAAATAAATGTGCTATTATTTTCTTATGTCACCTTTAAATCAAGAAAACACATCAGTTCACCAATTATTGACATTTTGAATTCACATTTCATGAATTGTATGAATTTTTAGCACTGTACTTCATCCAATCCACTAAATATTATTTCATAAACATATAATAACACAATAATCCTTTTATTACTATCATTATTCACATAGATATTGTAATAAACTCCACCACACTGAAAATCAAGCTTCGTAAAAAATAAATTTAGTCTTGAATACCAAGCTATTGGTGATTGCTTCAACTCATATAGTGCCTTATTCATCTAAAAAACCCTATTGTCATCTTAATTAATAAGAAAACTATGTGTCTTCTCAATATAATCTTATTCTTATAGAACTCCATTCAGAAATTCTGACTTGACATCCATCTGGAAAACTTTGAACCTTATTTTCACTACTATTTCCAATAATAATCTAACTGTATCTTACCTCGTAATAGGTGAAAATGATTCATCAACATCAATACCATTAATCTAGGAGTACCCTCTTCACACAAATCATTATTATTTTTAGAATCATTGTTCCATCTTCATTCATCTTGTTGCAAAATAACCATTTGGTCCCAATGAAATTTTTATATATCAGTCCCGAAATAACATCCCATGTATGATTATTATCAATTTGGTCAACATATTCATTCATATCTTGAACCCAATTCTCATCTCCAGATACTTCATCCAAACATTTAGGCTCTACCTAAGATAGGAAGGATTCCTTTAGTAATGACTTCATTCTTCATGTTTGAACTTGCATTTTCTGATCACCAATGATGCTCTATCTGTCAATTTCATCTCAAATATTTATTTTTCATGTAGATACTGATTTTAATTCCTCCTTATCATTATCATTATTTTATTATGAATCAACATTTTCCACTTCAACCTCACCCGAGGTGATTACCACATCATCATTATCCTCCTGAAACTGATCATGTATTTAATAAATTTTTTTTTAATCTCTACTATAGTGACATAATTGATCACAACTACCTTTCCAAACCTCTTGTTAAAATGTTTATCTACTTTTTTCCCTGAATATCCAAGAAATGTCTCCTTATCTTTTTATGATTTAATTTTCTTATGTTTCTCCTTATTGAGAATAAAAAATTTACTTAAAAATATTTTAAAGTATTTCAGTGTTGGATTATTTATTTACCACATATCATATAGAGTATTTTATTCATTTATACACAATAGATTAATATTAGATATATAGACTTATTTCAAGACTGATTCCTTCTATAATTTCTCTTGTAGGTTATTTTCAATAAGAATTTTTCTGGCCATGTTGTTGATGATCTGATTTCTCCTCTCAACTACTACATTTTGTTGAGGAGTTCTTAATTATGAATCATGATGCATATCCCATGTTTCTTGAGATAAAATTTCACTTGAAAGTTTGTGAATTCAATACCATTATCATTACAAAACTTCAGAATCTTTTATCGAAACATCCTTTCAAATTCTCTCTGATACTGATTTATGAAACTAAACACATTAGACTTGTGGGAAATGAAAAATACCCATGGAATCCTGCTAGAATAATCAATAAAAATAATTTAATACCTCTTACCATCAAATGTATATTTGTGATATAGGTCCTCATACATCTGTACTCACCAATTCAATCACTATGGTTGAATTTTTCTCTTTTACCATATAAGTCTTCCTAATGATCTTCCCTTGTTGACAAGCATTGCATGTATGGGTATGATCATGTGATATCTTGGGGAGATCTTGAGTTGCATCACATTTGAATATATCTTCTAGGGATTTTTTTTCCTAAATGGACAATTCATTTATAACAAAACATATTTTCTTCCTCCTTGAATAAAAATCACATATCTTCTTATCTAATTATAAGGTAGATGCCCCCCTTTGTTCTTTTTACCTATACAATAATTGAATCATATCTTCCTTTGATGATACAAATATTCTTAGTAAATCTTATATAATTCCCAAAGTCACATAGTTGATTAAAACTAAGAAAATTGTGATTGAGACCTTCAACAATTAATACATCAGTACGTTTCACTTCTTTACCCCCAAATTTGGATTTTCCTGAGCCAATAATCATTAGGCATTCATGATTTCCAAATTTAAAAAGACCTTCCATGGAATGTTTTATTATTTTAAAAAGACTATTATTTCTTATCATATGGGATGTGAATACACTCTCACAGATCCATACACTAGAATGATCTGATGCTTTAAGGTTAATATATGTAACCACTTCCTACTCAACTCTTTTCGTTTTGATCCATGTTTTTGACTTCATAGTCAGTATGGATTGATAATATTGATCTTACTCAAATTATGATGGACCAAATTCATATTTCAAATTTGAAAACCTATTTTTCATTTTCAACTCATTTGATGATACATTGAACTACTACTTATAACCACATTCAGTCTGCTTCAGCACATTTCTCTACTTTTTTTTCAAGAAATATCTTTCCATGTGTCGGAATACCTCACACACAAAATAATTTCCATCAAATTATGTCATAGAATATTGATATATCTATGGATACCTATTTTGGTATTTTTCCCTTTGGTGCCTCCTATCTACAATTTTTTTTGAGTGTCCCATATTTCCACAACAACAATATTAAATGTGGGGTGCATTTGTGTGTCACTACTACACTACCAGTTTTTCCTTAGGTTATCTGAATCTTCTGGTTCTGATTTATACCCAAATCAATCTTCAATATTGGAGTGGGTTCTTATGGTCTATATTAAACCATTACTACTTTCTATTTTTGATTAATCCCCATTCCAGTTGCATTGTTTAGACCTTTTTTTTCCTCTACCGATATTCCTATTTCCGTTTCACTAGAACTTTAAGCTCCACTTTTCTATTTTTTACTACTTTTAAAAACAAATTGGCTGGATTCAAGAGTTTCTCTTGATTATTCAATTTCTTTCATATACTGACAAATTCCTATTCTAGTTCTTCGATACATTTTATTTGATATTCTATAGTGTTAGTCAAATAACCAATTTCTCTTTTCTATTCTTAGATTTTGATCTTGTACTCAACAACCTTTTCTAAGTTCTCTATAATTGAATACATAAGTTTTTCAATTTTATAATTCATCTTGGACTTCTATTCATTCTACTGCTGCATATAAATTTTGGAATCACAAACTATGTTGTTGGTTTTCTTTTTTTGGATCTCTAAAAATCTATCTTCTCAAGAGAAGCTTCTAATTTATACTGCATATCAAATATTCCTTCATTTCCTTATTCATAATTGTTGTTTTCTTATTTTTTCTAAGATATACTAATTATTTCCACCATATAATTTTCTACATGATCTTTAATGTTTTCCATCTTTTCAACCTAATATTATTTTGAACTATCATTTTCTTATGAAACAAGATTCTTCTTTTTAAAGAATTTTCTTTTAAACTTTTTCTTACCATTCAAATAGTACGAATACTTCTTCATGGTAATTTAAAATTCACCCTCATCATCTTATTGAAACTTTTTAGGGAACCTTGCTGTAAGATGTCCGACCCTTCCACATAGAAATTTTATAAGTGGGAGTTTCCCTTTCACATTTCCTACTAATATTTGTAAATTTAATGAAAGAAATGATATTAATTCATCTATCTATTATTATTCCTACCCATATTCAATATTGATATTCTTCATGGACTTGAATTCTATTTCTTTAGAATTATCTTTTTCCATAAACTCATTATCATCATTTCCCATCTCATATGAAATAAGAGTATGGTGCAAGCTATCCAATGTCAGCTCCTTTAGATTTTATCTTCCAATATAGAAACTTTTGGATTGAAATGAGGTGGAAGTATTCTCAATATGAACTTGAAAATACTTTAATCTTCAATAATTTCTCTGAGACCATGCATGTATTCCACAAAAACATTTACCCAGTCAAATAATGCATCAACATACTCATTAGGGTGCATTATGATATCCTCATACTTGTTCCATAGAACCATTAGTTATTATTCTCTTACTTTTTAGTCCCCATCATAAATATTTAGAAACATTTCCCATATAGAATGTGATGTTTTACATGAAACCACCTATTTATAGTTTTAATTGCATAGGTATCCCCATAAATCATTGATTCCTTTAACATCAGCATTCATTTATCTTTATTATTCTTTTGATAAAACTCCACTATCCATACTGACCAAAATACCAGACATTTCTGCTCTAAAAAAATCTATACCTAATTATTGAGAGAAGTTATACATCTGATTGTTCCAAAATTAATAATTGTTTCCATAAAAGATCAAAATCCATTTATGGTTGAAAACCTCCATTGAAACCCCTTATAGAGAAACACTAAAATTAAAATTTATCTTTGATGACGAATGCTATCCAAAATAGGTTAAATACCCTAAGAGGGGGTGAATCCGGGAATGAAATATTAAAATAACTACCCCTTAGTATCTTATTGTATTGTTAAACAAAACAATCTTCTCTCACTTTCTCATATCAATGTATAAACCAAAATGAAATTAGGCACAAGAAATAATGAGTTTACTTGGTTCTCCCTCACTCGGCTATGTACAAGGAGCATACAATGACAATGTTCCAATGTACCAAATTTACTATGGATCACTTACAATTCAAGGTTTGATCTTGATCACAACTATGCCCAGGATCACTAACTTTATAATGTTTGGAGCAGACACAATACCCCTACTAGTTTATAACCAATAATAATCTTAAATATCATTGATCTCTCAACTGAAGTGTGCTCACTACTCCTCTAGAAGAATATCCTCAGAATTGTTTCACACATATAAAAGTTTTCTATGAAGTACAATTTTCACCCAGTAGATGAAATCCACTTTCTTGTGTAATGTTAGTTTGTAGAAATTTCTTTCACAAACCATTTTAGTCCCTATGAAAACTTGATTTCACCCTCTACGAACTGTATTTCATCCATCATAAACTACCTTACACCACATGGTGCGATTGCTTCATGGACAAACCTTTATTCGTGGATGGATGATGCCTTGTGAACCACTGATGCTTTGTGGAACCTTTTTATTTATGAGATAGTAAAACCCACAAAACCCTTTTGAGAACTGTCTTCGTGAACTATCTCCTTCATGGAATTGATCCCTCACGAAAATATTCTACTTCATGGAATCCTCTCTCATGAACTACTTCAGATTTCCCAAAATTCTTCAAGCAATGATCTTCTCTAATGAAATTCTCTTTTTCTAATGATGTGATTAGGATCCTATATATAAGAAAATAAATCCTTCAATACCTTATAATCACAAATACCCAAAACTATTATGTGGTAAAACCTTCACCGCAAACTTTCTATGTGGTCCACATAACACCATTATCCTTCACAACAACTGATGTATTCTACAAACAAAAACCATTTGTGGAAGCCTTAAATCACCACCTCAATATGTAAATGATGATCCTCCCATGAATTATGAGCCTCCTACAAACAATAATCCTCTTGTGAAATGATTTTTTATGTGATTTACATGGAATAATTCACAGTTCTCATATTTTAGAGCCCTTTGTGGAAGGATTAATTCACCACCTTCATCCAAAAAATGAAGTCTTCCTTCACAGTTCTGCATAACTCCTTTGTAGTCTGCATAGTGCAGCTGTGCTACTATATGGCTTGTGAACTCCACACTTCTTAGTCTGTGAACTGAAGTCTGCTAACACCTTTATGGAAAACCTTCCTATGCCATAAAACAAACTATTCACTTTGAGGCCCAAAAATTTGGTGAACACTGAAAAAATGCATGACCTTAAACACATCTACTTTGGTAACACCAACCATACTAAAAAGTGGTCATCTGAATTTTTCAACAAAAAAAATCACCTTAAAAATGCTGAGATGACACTTATACATATTTTTTACCAATAGATACATGACATAATTTTTTTCCTTTATTGAAGGCAACAATTTTGGAATAAATTAGGGTAACATTATGATACACTTTATCTGTTTTCTGGAAAATAAAATAATGAAATGTTAGTTTACTTTTCATAATACCTTATAGAGTAGATTTATATTAGAATATTATCGAATGAAATTCATAATAATGGTCACTGTAAAGACTCATAGAGTCTTTCATACACTTCTTAGAAAAAATAATCTTAGGGATTCTTAAGGGAAATTAGAAAAATCACCCAATAGATATATACGCACACATATTATAAACTGAGGAACCTAGAATGCATTTATTAACCATTAAAATGAAGAATCATTGAAGTAATATTATAATTGTTACTATTTTATTTTAAATCGAGTCTATTGATCACATTGAAATTAAATTGTTAATTCATGAAATAGAAAAGGAGTGTAGAAAATAAACAATGAGAATCAAAACCACCATAATACTACCATAAATTAAGGATGGGGTATGATTTAAAAAATTATATCTATTTTAAATCTACACTAAAAATTTTATATGATATGAAACAATAAAATAATTATGTTCCTCTATTTATATGTGCATTGATAAATAAAAATCTCAATCCACTTCTATCACATGTTATGTTCTATGAATGTAGGATCATGTAAATAAAAAAGGAACAAATATTACATGAAGTCGTATATATTTTTTTGGGAATCATGTATAATTATGACATTATTTACTACAAATGAAGAATGAATAATTTCAATGGTTTTAAAGCATTAATAAAAGTATGTTCATGTTAGAGGTGTATGTTTTAAAGCATCACCAAGAGAATACTCAAAGAAATAAAAGACCTAAAAAAATATAGATAATAAGATAAAAATTATGGAGTTAGTGACCTGTACTTTAATAAAAATTTATTTAGAAATATGATGTGATAAACTAGTTTCTTATAAAAGATCAATGTGAGGAATCAATAAAACATTAACCACAACATGAATATCTACACACCCCTAATTTTGAGTCTATCCATTCCACTCAAAGGCCTACCTTGACTAAGGTAATCGATATTTTCATAACAATTTCTCCTAAATGTGAATAAAAAAACTACATATACCTTTATTGTACTAAAAATATATAGGGAAAATGATTGTGATGTATATCTATTAGCACTCACTCATTACCTTGTTGTAAGAGGTATAATGTATAATATCCAAGATGATATTATATAAAAAAATAACTTCTAAAAGATTATCTGAGTGCATAGACTCACATAGCTCATGATCCGAACATTGATCCATCTATTCCCCTTGATGATCGTGATGTTCAGTCAATAAAAATTATTATTGGAACTTTCATAAAATATATATTTAATCTTATAAATATACAAGATGATAATGGGGTATGAACTTTCCAATTTATTTTATATGAAAACATTTTACAATTAATGAATTTTTTTTTGAACTGACGTATGTTATAATAAAAGGATAAATAGAAGGGGAAACAAAATTTTGATTTAAGATAATCTAAAGGATACACCAATAGATTTAAAAGACCTATAAAGAGTTCCTTTACCCCACAAATTTCATTGCTACATTTATTAACATTACAAGTTCTTGTTGATACAACATTCCAAAATAGAAATATGGAATACATTGAATAAGAATAATAAATGTATGATGAGTTCATTACTGAAATTATTGGTATTGAGAATGTAAATGTAATTCCCAAGTATTAATAGTTATGAGACTCAATTGTGAATGTGTACATGAGATACATTTTTATGATTTTTTTTCAAATAATTGATCTACTATGTTAATTATAGTTTAATACTATTCATATTTTCTATAATAATTTATGTCACACCAATATAAATGGAATACAATGAAAATAATAATTTTGATTCATTATTCGTAATGTCACTTATATAATAAATCATCAATAGAAGAAGATGAAATTTTAGTAAGAGCACATCGAGTTACAACAACGTTTAAAAATGAAATCATATATGGTAGAATCGTCTCAATATCTACAATGAATGATTAAAACTATATACTCTAATAATATCAAATATATTTTCATTTTCCCCATTACTTATTCTTTTTTATTTTTAAGACTTGCTAGATACTTATTGAGAAAAATTTAGATACTCCAAAGATATATTTTTTGTATCAAATGCATGGATATCCAATAAATTGACCATAAATTATGTATACTATGATTTTATAATGCAATTAATTCAATGTTTTTCAAATAAAAATAAAATTATATTATTTATATTATGTTTCAATGATTATTTTATTATGATAGAGTAGTGTTTGTTTATCATCAATACAATGGAATGAGGATAGATAATTCCTAGAAGAAACCTATGGATTTCTATGACTCGATAAGTATTAGTGTATAGATAATAATATTTCACTATCAAAACATATATTAAAAATAGTAATTATTTTTTCATTATTATTGAAGTATACAAAAAAAATTAATTACATCATTTTTTTAATGAATTTACAAATTTATAAAATATATCATATTTGATCAAGAAACTAGCATCCCCAAAGAGTAATTTTTTAATGTAATTATTATTTTATTTAAAATTTTTATAAACTATTTGTTTATATATAGTTTTCCAATTCTATCAAGAATATAAAAAATCTATATATTCAAAAGTGGAAATAGATTTATTTTGGAATGAGTGGGTAAATTTTATGGTGTTAGAGTGTTTACATACATCTTGAAGTGGTGTTGACCTACACTACACAAAAATCAGTAATTGGAAACGATTTTTTAGAAATAGTTTAAGAAACCACCGCTAAAAAATTGTCAAAATATAGCTGTGATTTTTTAAAAACCGATGTCTTTTTTTAATGCACAACACTTATTCTCCCACCCGAACCTAACAACCCTCCACCTCTTCCCCTGACCCCATGAAAACCTACCATCCGTTACCCCCCCTCTTCTCATCTCCACCGACCACCCTATCTATTATCATCACCCCTAAACCCAACACCCCTCCACACACTTCTCCCGACTCCATAAAACCATAGCCCACTCATGCCGATTCCCTTCTACCCCTCACACCAACCCCCTCACTGCCATCTTTCTTCTCTGTCGTTGTCCCCTACATTCCCTACTCTGCCTCCGTCCCTTCAGTCACCCCCACACTGGCCCCATTCCCCCCCTCAGGTGTGTTTTTTTATTCCCTTGTATTGAAAACCTTTGTTTTGAAACCCTATGGTTGTTTCATGTATATTGAGCATCCTTATTTACGCTATTTTAATTTCTCCACATACTTGATTCATTATATTTATATTATGTATATGCTTATTGCATTTTCAATATATGGATCTTGAATCTTTAGTATTTTCAGTATATGTAAATTACAAATATGCATATAGAATATTCAATATATTCATACTAAATATTCAGTGTATACATTTTGAGTATTCAGAATATGAACATTGCATATTCATTATATGCATATTGCATATGGCAGTATATCACATTGCATCTTACAAAATCTATTTATGCACATTCTAGATTTCTTATTTTATATTTTTCGTATTCATATGTGATATATATTGTATATAAACATTGAATATCTTGTATATGAACATTGAATATATGATATATGCATATTTCATATATGCATCCAAAGCTCTTTAATGCCACGTGGTTTCGTTATCCATGTTTTAAAATCTTTATCCACAGTTAAATTTCAATTTTAGTAATGTTTATTTTTTTGAATTTTATTATTTAATAATTAACATTTCTTCCTAGAACTTAAATTCATTTGTTACATATAAAATATTTGTTTTATTATTATAAGATAAAAATCATTCAATTGCCTCAGTAGTGAAGGGGAAGGTTTTTCTATTAGCATTTATAGCTTCTTAGAATCCATTCTTAGGATACGACTTCTTAAAATAGAAGGTACCACAATTTTATCATTTTAATTATCAAAATTTTTATGTTAACTATATTTTTTACCTCCATTATTAGAGGTCATTTTAAATCACCACAACAAAAATACCTAACCATGGTAGTAGAGACCCACATAAAACCACATGAACATCGAATAAAGAACAAATTTGATGAATTGGGTGTTAGACATTCATGTTTCATAACTTAACCAACCACAATTCTAGACTTCAAATTTGTCATGCGACAAAAGACATGAATGAAAACTAAAAACAAACAAGCCAGCCACCAACATATTGGAGGGGTGTAAGGGACAAGGAGGGAATCATAATATGATTCTCAACTTGTTTATTATATATTCTCATATGAGTCTTGAAACCCCATGTTGAATCTAATTAACCAAATCAACCCCACCGACCTCAACTAGGTATCTGACCACTTCTAGTGAGCTCAACCATGCTTGACTTGATCACACATGTTCAACGGTACACCTGATAAATTAGGCTTTTGATACATTTAGGCCCTGTTTACTTCTAGGTCAATGAAAACTCTTATTGAAAAATGATTCCGACACTTTTCACTTGGGACCCATAAGTGCTTTCATATATCATAATAGACAACAAGTGTTTTTAAGGGAAGAAAACAAACCCCCCTAATGCTTTCAAACTGCTTCACTATTCTAGTAAATTTGAAAGAATATGTAGCCTTTATTTATGAAAAAGTAGGTGATAAAATGACTTAAGAACTCTTATAAAAGAACTTATCATAATTATTAAGTGCTATAAGTATTTTTCATCAAGGTTTTCCAAGAAGAAACTTAGTATCAAGATGATATAATATATCATTTATTTCTTAAAAGTTCTACATTATGTCTTCCATTCATGCACAAAAACCCTTCCAATTTTTGATGTATAAATAACATTTTCCTTGTATTTTTCCTTAAATAAAATTTATATTTCTTTATCATTGGAGAACATGAAATATCTAAAAAATTGGGTGGTCATAGGGTGACATATGGCTATTCCGAATCTTTCAATGAACATTTTGATATATTCCTTCTATTAAGGAACAAAATATGTGTCATTACTATCTCTCATAATTGGTAACATAAATTTAAAATTGGATTTATTGATATCCTTCATCTCAAAAATTCTAGAAAAAGTTTCCTTTAACTCTTTTATTGAATCCATATTCAAATCCACTAGTTTTATATCATCTATGTTCAGAACAAATATGACACAACATATTCAAATACTCTCACTTGGAATATAGTAGATCTGTTAAGTAATTTTAAAACCACTATAGTTTTTTTGAGATGTACCATCTATAAATAAGAAAAAATAGAACATGGAATACATAAATATAATCTCTTAGATCACCACTAGAAAAACAATCCATGATTGAGTTCCTTTTTTTACTTTGACCATTTTTAGTACTTATATGAATCTTCTTATAACTACTTGGGTTGTGTTTTCTTACTTCCATTTATCTATTTTCCTACTTATTAATAATTATGTGTTTTAATTTTTTTAATAAATTTTAGGAACATTGTGATATAGATAAAAGTCAGATCACATTACTAAGGAACACACCTCAATATGCTAAGGGTTTGGAGGAGTTTTTAGAATTTTCAATTACCAATTGATCCGTTGATGGGAGAATAATATGTCCTTGTCCTATATGTTAATTTAGAATATGGTTTAAGAGAGATGACGTTTATGAACACTTAATATTGAATCAATTACCTACTCAATATTTTTGTTGGATTTGACATGTAGAATCGAACATTACAGAAAGTTTGAGCACTAATGTCAATCGACAGAATGAGCTCCCAAATTTGTTGAAAATATATAATGAAATGAAAAAACTTATAAACGATGCATTTATAATTGAAAGATATAAACATCAACATAAAAACATATCAGAACAACTAGTTGAGTGTGATACAAATGACATCTTCACAAGTGATGTTTTTGAGACTACACGACAACTATATCAAGATTATAACATATCATTGGATCCTCCTATTGATTATATGGAGAATAATGTATGAAAAAAAACCACTGAGTAGAAAAATACATTTCATGGTTTATTTGATGATGGAAATAAATATTTGTATAGTGAATTTTTAGAATATTCAAAACTTTCTTTTCTGCTAAAGTTTTACAATATCAAATGCCTATGTGAAATTACAAATAAGGCAATGTCCATGATATTGTAATTGTTAAGTGATTAATTTCTTGAAGCACATATCCCTAATTATTTTTATGATCTGAACAAAATTTGTTAACATCCATGGTCTGAATTATACAAAAATACATGCATGTTCCAATGATTATATGATTTATTGGGGAGAGGATTCAAGCAGACAGAATTTTAAAAAATGTTCTTCTTATAGATGGTAGTCAATGGGTGATGTTGGAATTATAAATCAATAAACTACCATAAAGAAGAAGAAATGGAACACACCTACAATGCTTTTTCATTACTTTTCTTTAAATCCTTGATTGCAAAGATTATTCAGGTCATTAAAAACCATCAAACACATAAAGTGGCATTCTATAGATAATAAAAATGACGAGTTAATGTAACATCCAAGAGATTCACAATCATGGAATAAATTTGATTAATTACATCTTGATTTCTCATATGAACCTAGTAATGTTTTATTGGTATTGGTTACCAATGAATTCAATCCATTTGGGACTTTGAGCACCAGTTATAACATTTGAATGGTTTTTTTGATCCCTTACACTCCCTCTTTGTGGATGTTTATGTAGCAAAAATATTTTAAAATTTCAAAGATTTTTCATAAAAAATTCATGGGAATCAAATTAATGTATAATTGATGCCTTTAATTGAAGAATTATAGGAGTTATGGAGCAAGGTGTGATTCATATAATGAATCTTCTAGAAAAATGTTCAAAATAAAAACTAATCTAATGTGGACCATTGGTGACTTCCATGGACTTGGGACTTTAGCTAGTTGGAATGATTACATGAGTTTGGATTTTACCATTTCAAACATTGATTTTGATCCTGAATGACTACCTCTCATTAAAAAATGGTGCTTCTTGTGTCATCAAATATTTCTCAATGCATCTCATAGATTTCAGTTGAACAGGTCAAAATTCAATGGTTCTGTTGATCGTAGACCACCTCCAAAGTTGTTAACATATTATAAAATATTGGCACAAATTGAAAATTCTGAAACAACACTTAAGAAGGTGAATCATTTGAATTATAATAGGAAATGAGTTCTAAGTGCATTTTCAAGTGAAATCAGAACATAACAATGGAAGAAAAAAGTATATTCTTTAAACTTACATATTGGGAATTTAATTTTTTACGGAAGAACAATGATGTGATACATATTGAGAATAATGTTTGTGAAAATTTTATCTTCACATTTCTTAATTATCATGGAAAATTAAAGAATCATCTCAATGCTCTGAAAGACTTACAAGAAATGAACATAAAGCACGATATCTGGCCAAATGAGAATGGAAAGTATGATTTTACAATTTTTTCAAGGAAAAATAGGGATAAAGATACATTCCTTTGAAGTTTAAAACATGTGAAGGTATATGATAGGTATTCAAGTAACATATCAAGGTATGTTGACTTAAAGAATCCCATGTTACATGGATTGAAAAGTCATGATTTACGTATTTTGTTACATTAGTTGCTACGATTTTCATTGTGTACCTTATTATCTGAAAATGTTACTATTGTTTTACTACAATTTTTAAAATTCATCAGAAAACTATGTGAGAAAACTCTACAAACATTTTATCTTGAAAACCATTAGAATATATTTTTATTGACACTTTTTCTATTATATATGATCTTTCCTCCTTCGATTTTTACTATCATGATGCATTTAAGTATGCATTTGGATGAGGAAGCTAAATTAGGAGGCCTCATACATTATCGATGGATGTATCCAATTTGTAGGTACTTTATTTATATGTTTTTAATTTAATTAAACAATTATTATCACTTAATTAAATAAAATATTATTTTTTTTCTTTTATTTAACAGATATATTTGGCATTTGAAATTATACATTAAAGATAAAGCTCAACCTGAAGTCTCTATTTTTAAAAGAAATTTGGAGGAGGAGTGTCTTACATTTTTTAGATAATTTGATGATATTGATACAAGATTCAATCGAGTTGGACATGTTGATGACACATCAACTCAATATCAACTAGATGAGAAATAAAAAATCTTTGATGTTATTGGACGATCAGTTGGGAGGAGCTCAAATGTCACACTAACGGAAATATAATTATCCCAGGCACATAGATATGTGATGCTGAATAGTGAAATTTCAGATCCATTTATTTAAGATTTGATAATACAAATAAAGAGACGAATGAGAGTTCGAATAAGAAATGATAAATATATAACAAAAGTTGTTAATAAAGAGTTTGAAGAATGGTTTTCATGATGTAAAAGTTCATAAATATTATAATAAATACTGATATTAGGTTGACACATATATTTTTTAAATCTAATAATGCATATTAATTTTTATAGATCATGAATACTGATAATTGAGATGATTTTTCAGAGGATTTAATGTTTCTTGCTCGAGGTCCTCTAAAACAGGCTAGAAATTTTGATGCTGACAATGTGAATGGCTTTAAATTCCATACAGTTGATCAAGAAGAGGAATCAAAAACACAAAATAGTGGCATATTTTTGTCTTATGAAGTGGGATACTATGGAAATTTGACTGATATTATTGAATTAAACTACCAAATGCATTTTTTAGTTGTTTTATTGAAATGGAATTAGGTCGATATTATCCAGAGTTCTAAAATAGATTCATTGAAATTTACTTATATAAAAGTCTCTCACTTGATGGATTTTGATGACCGTGAATTACATGATCTGTATATCTTATCATCTCAAGTGGAAATGGTATAATATTAGGAATATTTTGCAGATGAAGGGTGGAGTGTAGTTTCTAACATAAAACAAATAGACTTGAATGGTATGGGTGATGAAGTTGAAGTTTTTACCTCTAACATTGTATCCCATCAATGGTAAGAAGTGAAATTACTTATCCACCATGATATCAAAAATATTAGTCTTGAAAGGTTGGGTGATGTAGATGAAGTAATGATCGAGTAGGAAAATGACACGATTGAAGGATAAAATGATTGTATGTGCAGTCATACATTCATTTATCAATCCCTTATATTATTTGTGCAGTCATTCATTATCATAGTTAAGTATATTTTTTTTGTCAGTACTGAGAATTTGTTATCATTTCAATTTTTTTCTACATGATTTTTTTGAATTTTATGTTCTAAAGTTAATTTTATTTGATTAAATGATAGGAATTTCAAGGAGGAAGCATTATAATGATACCATTTGACCCTTATTAGATTTTCCATTGACCATACGTACAGATGATGATCCATTTTCTCCATCCCTACAACATCTAAGACACCATCTTCTTTCCCCCTAAACCATTCTCACACCCTCCTTCAACATCCCATTGGAAGTTAAGCTAACTCCTCCTTATTCAACAGCCTCAACAGTGAGGTGTTAGGCCACCACTATTGGTTCTTCATAGGGATATTGGAGTGTGACTATTATAGGAACAAATTTTAATATGAATAAATTTATTGAACTTTTTTTATACTATTGACTAATTTTCATAAAAGATAGAAATAATGATACTACGGAGAAAAATATGAAAAAATTAGATGTCTAGAATATAAAAAAACTAAATATAATTGTCCCATTTGACTGCTATGGGGTCCCTATAGATGACACCATGGGATTATTGGGCCAAATTCTAGACCCGTTGGCGGAGAAGCTGGTTACTCTTCCAATTACGTATAATTATTAGAGGCATATGCCTTCAAATTGAAAAAATGATTTTTTTGATTCATAGATAAAGGTAATTTTAATACATTATGGTGTAATTTAATGTCATTATGTTATTAAATTCTAATATTTTCAAAATTAATCTCTTGGTATATATGTTTTTTCACTTTCCCATTACTGATGTTATAACATGAAAGTGGACATTGAAAAATTTGGACAAGAAATGGAAATATTTTAAATAGAGTTTATGGAATGAATTCAATGATACTTCATTGATCACCCAAAAACTATATGATAAGGTACCCACTGGGGTACCTAGAGAGAATTGAAATTTTTTTATTGATAACCATCGTGATGAGAAGCACATGGTATTTAAATATATATTATTATATTAATCTCATTTTACATTTATATATGCATATGACAGGGATATTACGTTTCATACATTACTATAAAATTACATTTTTTTTATTTCAGGATGTTTCAAGGAAGAATTCATCAAGTCGGGCTAAGAAAATCATCCCCCACACTGTGGGGTCAAAGAGTATTTTTAGAAGCTGATAGATTTTGGAAATATTTTCATTAGTATATATATTTATAAGACAATATTATCTATTGCATATATTAAATTGTTAATTTATCTTTATTTAATGTAGTCATAGAATTTAGGGCACCAAGCCTCCCAAACAGAACTGTGGTTGGATATTCATAAAAAATATGATGGGAGTTATGTTAATGAGCTTACCAAAGAAGGTGGGGGAATGAATTCATTTTTAATTATAACAACTTATTATCATTTATCACTATGTTAATATATATTATTGAAAATGTGACTGATATTTGAGTTATAGGTAAAAATTAAATAACTATGGGATTCTAATCCCATGTAGTCCTACTCAGTCACCTAGGATGACCTAGTTGGTAAAGTAATTGGGAAGGATCATCCTAGTCAAGTTCATGGGATAGGTTTGGGACTATTACAATATGAGGTATTTTCCAATCCATCGTGGATTAAAGTTGTATCTACTCCTATTTGTAGTCACTCTCTACCTCGCGATGCTTATAGAGTGTTTGTTTATATGTAATGAAAAATTCAGGAATAAGGGCATCAGATATTCGTTTTGTAGAAAGCGTTGGTTAATTTATTTTAGAATATGATCAGATATATCTATAATGATATTTCATCGATGACTGGTGGTGAGCAGATAAATCAAACAACTTCAAAATCATTTAGTTCAGAAACTTTCTTGGTTTTATGTTTAAATAAAAATATACAACACTATTTAATTTTCAATATAATTGTCTTATAGGTGCCGGTATCAGGAATTAGATATTGAGATGGAGAGGGAGATGAGAAGAGTTCATTGGGTAGTGATTAGTGGTCTTTCTTATGTCTTGGACTAATATGAAATGAGAGGGTTTGTTGATGTATCATTTTTGACACAGCGTTGAAACCATTTATGGTTGGATGTAAATTAATATACTTATTTGTTCAGGCCATATTTTTTATTTATGTGTGATTTTGTGTGATTATGATAGGGTTTTTTTGTGCTTCTGATAGGCAATGCACCTGGTCTGCATTTGTTTTTTTTTTCAGGGTAGTTCTGGGGCTGTAGAATCTGCAGCTAGTTTTTTTGCAATTCAACATTTAGGGGAAGTTTAAACTACCGTTAAATATGGAAATTTTTTATTTTCAGTGGCTAAAACCACTACTATATAGTGATGGTTTTTTTGTGGAAGTTAAAAACTCCTATAAATACAACACACTATTATTTAGTTTTGGTTTTAACCTCTATTAAATCCTCATTATGTTTTGTCGGAAAATCACTAATAAAACAAAAAAATCACCACTAAATACCCTTTCTACGTGCCTTACTAGAAACCACCACTAAATGGAAGAAATCACCATGTATTGGATGCCAACACTAGATTTAGTATTAGTTTCTTGAAACCATCGTAGAACCATGTGGTAGTTGTTTTAACCTCTTCCAAATCAAAAAAAATATACTACTACTAGACACTTTTATTATACTAATATCACATTCATAATATTTTTTATTTCATAGATATCATGAAGAGATTCTTTATCAACTTTTTATTTCATTAATTTTATTATCATTGAGTATCATTATTAGTGATATTTATTTTAGTTCTATGTGATTTAAATCTTATCATATGACCAAGAATATTGAATTCATTAAGGAATTAAAAGAATAGTGTTGACTAAAAAAGGGTACACAAATTATGAGTTTTAAATTTAAACATAACATTTTGGTTCAAAAACGAGTATTACATAGTCAACACTTAGAAAACATGATTTAATTATCATAATGATTTAAGAAAAATATTGGTTATTAATTTGTGATATATAGAAACTATCCATATATCAATATGACACAAGGTGAGCTCCATTGTGACTAGAAGTGCATATTTTTAGCTTAATTGTTATATCTTAACTCAAAATTCACAAATGTTCTTGAATTTTATTTATAATATAGAAACAAATATTGGAAATTTCTTTGTAATGTGTAGTAATTAACATCATGTCAATCTGACACATGGTCTTGTCGGTATGACTAAAAGTGGATGATTTCATTTAAAAGTGACAATTTAGTTCAAAACATGTATCAGGTACTCAAAACTAAATAAACACACCTGAATTACCATAATAATTTATAAAACTTATCCTATTTTTCTTTTTAGGAATCAAATTAACATCAATTCAAAAAATGATGTGGTCGGTATGACTCAAAGTGCATATTTTTAGTTTAGAAGTGGCATTTTCGATCACAACATGCATCACATACTCAACACTCTGAAAATGTACTCATATTTTCTTGATACTTAAGAAAAAATATCAATAAATATTTTTTTACATGTAAGAATTAACCTTACATTAATCTTACACATGGTGTGGACATTATGATAGAAAGTGCTTGTTTTTATTTTAGAAGTGAAATTTTAGTTCAAAATGTGCACCACTTACCCAAAAATAAAAAATTATCTGATTATCATGATACTTTATTAAAATTATCAATAATTATTTTTTGATGTTTAGGAATCAACCTCACATAATTCTGACATATGATGTTATCAATATGACTGAAAGTGTGTGTTTTAAGTTTTAAAACAACATTTTAGTTCAAAATGTGCATTTTCATTATCCTTTTTATTTTTATTTTATTTATGAATTATTATATCTTATTTATGCATTATTTATTTATTTATTTAATATTCCTAAAATAGTAATAATTTTTTATTATAGGTACACCCTATTTTTCTATGGGGCTGGGTTAATCTATAGAGAAGTTTGTCTCTTACAACAGTGATTTGTGATAGAATCCCATGACACTTACTATATCGAATGTCATGTCTACCGTAGTTATCACTCATATTTTAAGATATCATTATATTTTAGGAATATGATGAGTTCCACTCAGTTGGTTCTATGATGGAATGTAATTTTTTTTCTTGGATAACCCTTTGATTTTTTTTCCACTTGGTTCTCAGGTTGGTAAACCCCAAAAATCCATTTTTATAACATTTTCATCAATTGGGTTACCCAAAAAAAGCTTAAATTCATAATAAACCTTTAAAATTACTTATTATTAAAAAAATTATTTTTAAGTAAAAATATTTTTTATTATATTAAAACATTTGAATTGCTATTATATAAAATGTATTTTTTGATTGATATTGGATATTACAGTGTGTTGTTAAAGTATCAGCATATTGTAGAAGTTGGATGGTCTTCATCAATGATAAAAAACATTGATAAAGATCATTTTTATGAGTGCTAAAACTAATAATGATAAAAACAATATTTTATCAGTGCTAAATATTAGGTAGAAAAAATGACATTTTTTAGTTCTTTTTTAGTGTTGTATAAATCCATAGGAAATCAATTGAAAATCCAGAAACAATGGATTCAGTAAAACATAGTTCACTTGAATAAATGTATCTGAATTGTTATTATATATATGAATCTTATTAAATTTCACAAATTTTGATCTAAAATATTGGGTATTTACTGATATCAAATATTGATAAGTTTCACAATATATGATGAAATATATGATACTTACTCTTACCACTACAAAATAAAACTTATATATTCAAGTTAATATAAATAAATTGAACAAAATTTTTTCCTCTAAAGAAATTTTTTATAATTTATATCCATTATTATGATATCAATCATAATAATTGACAATGAAGCAAATTTATGAAATATAGATATCCATTGACACAAAATTTTAATCAGAAGTAATCAAATGACTAAAAGTTGACTCATTATAATAAACATTCTATGACATATTAATATTTGTAAAATCATAAAATTTTGGTTTATTTCTACTAAAACAAAATCTTAAGATAAAATATTTCCAAAAAATATTTAAAAAATATACTTTAGAAATCTTTGATGTTCACTATCATGATTTGAGAGAAAGTATCTCATCTAGATTCTTCTATTTTCATCATATAAACCCAATAATTGTAAATAAAATCTGTATTTTATTTTTTCATCTTAAAAACCTTAATGTGTGGTGATCATGCAATGATTTCATCTTTTATTACATATTTTATACTCATTTATATTTTTTAGTTATCTTTGTTAATGTATCATTATGTGTAAAAGTAACATGATTCATGAAACACATCTTGAGAATAAAATATATTAAATAAGTTCATTAAATGTGATTTATTTACCCATTTTAGTTAGTCTATTCAAAAAGTAATAAAAAATTAAAAAAAATATCAAAATATAAAGATAATCATTTCTCTCCCATATGAATATCGTAAAAATTATGATCTTCCATAAATATGATACCATGAATTATCAAGATTTTATTCACAATAGAACCATAAAACCCATTACTAAACTCATTGTGATATTAACCCAAATGATTCACTACTTAGACCAATTTTCAAACTAAAATAATTTATCAGTAACATCTTGTTACTTTATATTAGGTATTTACATTCTCTCTACTTGTTTTCCTCTAAAATTGGGTGTATCTTGGGATGCTCGAGGATGGAGAAAATTTGCTGAGAAAAATGGCTTAAATTTTTGAGACAAATATTTGTTTTAATTAATGGAATCCATGCATAAATATGTTAATAGATTTGTGGGGTTTATCCTGAGTTCAGAGGACACCTGAGTTAGTTTTGGAGTTTTCTACTATACACTAGGTGATTACATGATGTGTAAAAGGGTTACATGACATGTACATGGTCTCCAGAAAAAATTCATGAAATGTGTATAAAAAATGAAAGGATTACATGCCTTATAATGGTTACATGACACATAATGCTAAAATACATGTTTTAATTAAAAATGAAAAGGTTTTTCCAACATATGTGGTCATTATGGATTACATGATATGTAAAGAGATTAAATGTTGTGTAGTTATCACAAGAAGGGATTTTAGGGTTCTTCTCGGTTGAAATATTATTTCATTCCCCCGTAGATATTTTTTATCTCAACCTAGAAGGCTTCTTTAGTGATTTTGAGAGTCTTTTTTCAATTTGGATTGATTCGTTCGGCCTGTGATCACTGTTGCAGTTGGTTCTTTCCTCTTTTAGTGAGTAGTCCTTTATTATTTTTTGTTTCTTCAATTGAGGTAGTGTTGTGGCAATGTGTTATTAGATATATTGACCCATAATGATGATTAATCTTATTTCCTTATATATCCATGGTGTGATCTTGTTCCGAGGGCCATATACTTTCTTGTTTATGGTGCAGTGGGTGTGCGTACTTGAGGTATGTGTTGTTTCCTCTTCTTAGCCAACTCTTTGGTTAATTTGGATCAATTATAATATATGTAGATTGGTTTTAGGGCCTCAATTTTCATTATTTCATTCTTATTGTTGGGGGACCCTTCATTGGAGTGTGTGACCCTGAGTTTTGAGGTAATTAGTTCTATATCTAGCCTATATTGGTGAAATTCATTGCTCTTTAATTGATAAATTTTGATATGACTGATTGTTTTGTGTGTGTGGAATTATTTTTTTATAAAATATGGTTTTTCCCTTGTTTTTGGTAAATGAAAAAAGTCTTTAAATGCATTGTGAAATGATTTGTTGAAATGGTTTTCAAAGCATTAAATGATAAAAGGTTTGATGAACTAGTTAGAAAAATAGATCACATGGTAATCCTTGGGTACTTAGGTCGAAGGTATATTAATAGGTATCATCCACTATCAGGGGATTTTCTCATGGGGTTTATCTTTTCTCTCTAGGCCTTTTGTTCTAGGGACATTTTAGAACCATTGGGGGGTTTTACTTTATAGGGTGTTACTATGACCACAAGACTTGATCCATAGGTCTAGTGGCTTGATAGAGGCATTATTTTCTATGCTTTTATGAGTGTTCTTGCTATCTTAAAATAGTGTGATCCTTGGTGTGTTGTTACCTCCGCTTCTTGATCGATTTGGGCTTTTTCTTTTGGATTGTAATATTGTTTTGTACTACTATGGATTTGATATGATACATGATTAATAATTTATTTTAAAATGATATATCTTTTGATATATTTGGTTATGAAATGACTTTGAAACTGATTTACTTTATTTATTTGAAAATATTGGAAAAGGGGAAATTAAACTATTTTACCATGCTTTTGATATAAAAACTGTTAAACTGCTATCATGCCTTGTTTTATTTAAAGTTTAGAATACTTGGATTATTATTTAGAGACTTGATATAGAACACCTGGGTAAGAACCTAGTGAGCCTATTAGATCACACCCAATGTACCTCTTTAGAGTGTGTAGACCTGGTTATATATTTCGATGTAGGGAAAGGAAAGACATCACAATGAGGTGGTGAGGTTTTTAATCAGCTAGAATGGGTAGTTTTTGGTGATATGGTGAGAGTTTTCCCATTCTATCACATGGAGTAGTTGTTTTTTCCTATTTTGGTAGACCTTTGTGGTTGGACTTATACTTAGATATTAATTATACTCTTGAGTTTTTTGGTTTCCACTGTTTCCATTCAGTTATGGAATATATTTATCTTCCTCTATTTCTATCTATTATTTATATGTTCCATGTTTTTGCCTTAGGTTGGGAAAAAATTCCCTCATTTTATTGTTTTATTCTTGGGTTCTATTCTCCAGCCTGCAAGGATCAGGAATTCCCTTTAGGTATGTGGAGTATTAGGCTAGGTACCATTTTGAGAAGGTATTCTGGTCGATTTGTTATAGTTTGGTATCAAGGGAAGGTTTTACCTTAGGATTCATTATCTTGGGTAATTTTCTAGATTGGAGATAGAATTTTAGAGACTTGAGAGGTTTGTTGCGATGAGTGCCTAGCCATATCTTTCAATGAAGAGACTCAAGTTACCATGGGATGTTGAGATGTCTGTCTCTTGTTTTGAGTTCTCGATGTTAACCTTAGTTTTTGCTTATGGTTTTTTTAGTTTGAACTGGGATTATTTTGTTTTCATATCATTTCTTTTGTTTCTTCGTGTAGCGATATTTCTATGAGATGTGTTATTTGAGTTCCTTAAGAGGGTGAAGATGATGCTCCTCAAGGGAATCCTCTGATGGATAAGAATTTATCAAGGCTATCATGCAAGTAGTTTCTTTTGTTGACTAAAATGTTTCACATGTTCAGAATGTAGTTGTTGAGGTAAAAAGAAGTGATTTAGTGGAAAGGTATCGATCAGGGGAGTTATTACATGAGAAGACACCGTCCTTTAAAGGTATGAGTAAACCTCAAGAGGCAGAGGAATATTGTGACTAGATTGATTAGATCTTAGAATTCCCATAAACACATGAGAATATCAAGGTGAAGTGTGTAGATATTAGACTTGAGGGTCCTAGAAAGCGTTGGTAGGATTCCATGGTACAAGCAGATAAGTATGCATGATTTGACTAAAAGTTTTTTAAGGCTCTCTTCTCATAGATGTTTTTTTCCAAAGTCACTGATGATAGAGAAGTCTTTTGAGTTCATCTCTTTACACTAGGGAGAGTGTTCGATGTTAGAGTACACCAAATAGTTTGTAGATCTAGTTCATTTTTCACAAGGTTTGTGATTGAATATTAGATCACATATATTTATGCTGAATATTTCAACTTATGTGATGATAATGGACATAAATATAATGGAAGAGATAAATATGGCATGCAAGGATGGATATTATTCCCTTTCTCTTCCACCTAGTGGCAACTTTAGTGGCATGCTAGGGAAAAATAGGAAGTGGTGGGATCATCTCAAGAGTGGGGGAGATGGTTCTCAATAACAAGCCTCTTTAGAACCCATAATTTTAGCTAGTGGTGTGCCCATGACTTGAAATCAGTGTATCAAGGCCAGACACAGAAGACATTCTTGTCCTTCACCAACTAAGATGTGTAATAGTTGTGGGTGTTAGGTCATCTGCGACATTTCTGTTAGGATATGTATACTCTTTGATATGTTCAAGGATCATTATATCCAAAGGATATTGGGGTAGATTTATACACTTTAAATATTATAGGGATCCAACCACATTCCTTAGAAGTGGATCACCTTCACGCAACAGATGAATTTCCTGCAGAGGTAGACACTGGTCTAGTGACAGTGAGAGGTTCCATCTATATTTCATCCTATATAACAATTGATCTATTTGATACTGGTTATTCCCACTCATTTATATATGGAAATTTTATTAATATTATTAACCTTCCAATGAAATTCATATCTGTTCACTACTACAATATAAGCCTTTAATAGCACTAAAAATGCCCTTTATCAGTGCTAGAGAAGTGTTGACTACTCAAGTGATATTAAAAGCCCTAAGATTTTATTAGTGCTAAAAAATCACTAATAAAGGGTTCCTTTATTATCATTTTTAAAAGAACTAAAAAAGGTGAATATTATAGTGTGTTGTAATAGCACACTGTAGTTCCAGAAACACCACTAGATATGTGAAAAATAAAATACAAATATAGAATTTAAATAAAATAAAATTTACAACACAAATAAAAAAAATATTTTATAGACATGTCAAACATTGGTTTATATAATTATATAAGTACAAATTATTACATACAATCAAAAACATCAATGTTACATTACCTTTTGATCCTTACCCCAAATCACACTATTTACAAAAATACAACCCATGATCAAACAATAGAATGAACATGTATAAGAAAAAAATTCTTATTTTAATAATAATATAATGAAATAAATTAATAGAAAGTGTTAATTTTAAATTAAACTTTGAGTCATACTAGGAACACTATGTATCAGATTGAGTTACGTTTGATTCTTACACGTCACACCATTTATTGTTCATCTTCAAGAATTAACTATCTAAAAATTAATTAAATTAGGATAAGATAAAAATAATAAGGAAATTAATTAATTAATATCAAATATAATGATGAGAAAACAATATAGTCCAGTTTTATCAGTTTTGGTGATGTGATACACATTTAAAATTAAAATGACACTTATATATTAAAAAGATTAACTTGGAGTCATATTGGTCACAACATGAATTCTATTGAGGTGTGGATGGTTCATACACAGTCAAAATTACTTATGGATAATTTTACTAAAGTAAAATAAAACAATCTGAATGTGTTATCTTAGTTTTGAATATGTAACTTTCATTTTTTACTAAAATGTTATTTTAAATCGGAAACTCACTTTGAGTCATACTTGTCACATCATGTATCTGTTTTACATGAGACCAATTAAAACACGTCAAAAATGACTTATGAATCATTTTACTATATTACCAATATAATCGAAGTTTTTATAGGTTTTTAGTGATTTATTCTTTTTGAACTAAAATATTGATTTTAAACTGATAACGAACACTTTGAGTCAAACCAGGAACCTCATGTATCAGATTGATGTGAGAATGATTACTACACATAAAAAAATGACTTATGGATCAATTTACTAAAGTATCAAAACAATTTTAATTTATTTTTATGGTTCTGAGTAGGTCAATTGTATTTTTACTAAAATTGATGTCAATTTTAAATAAAAAGACGCACTTGGAGTCATATTGGTCACACTGTGTGCAAATTGAGGTGAAGTTTATTAATACATGTATCAAATGACTTATGGATCATTTTCCTAAAGTATAAAAACAATTAGAATGCATTTTTTGGTTTTGAGTACATCACTTTTCTTTTTTACTAAAATGTTCTTTTAAACTGGAAACACTCACTTTGGCTCGTATCTGTCACATCATGTATTTTTTTACATGAGGCTAATTCCTAAAAAAATCAAAAATTATTTATGAGTAATTTTACTTAATTATCAAGAAAATCTGATAATGTTTTCTTAATTTTTAGTGAGTATAAATTTTTGAAATAAAATGTCAAATTTAAACCGTTAACAGATACTTTGAGTCATACCGGTCACACCGTACGTTGTATTGAGGTGAGACTAATTCCTACACATAAAAAATGACTTATGTATTGTTTTACTAAAGTATACAAACAATACAATTTCTCTTTATTGGTTTTGACTATGTCAGCAGTCTTTTTTACTAAAATTGATGTCAATTTTAAATAAAAAGACACTCTTCGAGTCATACCAGTCACACTATGCATCATATTGAGGTGAGGCTAATTCATAAACATCCCAAATGACATATGGATAATTTTCCTAAATTATCAAAAAATATAAATTCATTTTCTTAGTTTATAGTATGTCACTTATTTTTTTACTAAAAATTCATTTTAAACTGGAAGCACAGAGTTTGAGTCATACTGGTCACATCATGAATCAGTTTTATGTGAGAATAATTAATACAAAATAAAAATGACTTATTAATAATTTTAATAAATTATAAAGACAATAAAAGTGCATTTTCTTGTTTTCAGTGAGTGACACTTTTTGAACTAAAATGTCAATTTTAAACTGATAACAAACACTTTGAGTCATTTTGGGAACATTCTGTATTAGATTGAGGTACATATGATTCATACATGTCACAAATGAATTATATATATTTTTACTAATATATATAAAAATATTAATGTGCCTTCTCAGTTTTGAGAAAGTTGGTTTTATTTTTTACTAAAATTGATGTCAATTTTAAATAAAAAGACGCACTTAGAGTCATACCAGTCACACTGTGTGTTAGATTGTTGTACAAATGATTCCTAAACATATAAAATGAATTATTTATTATTTACCTAATGTATAAAAAGAATATTAATGTGTTTTCTCAGTTTTTATTACGTCACATAGAGTTTATACTAAACTGTCATTTTAAACTGGAAATATGCACTTTGACTTATACTAGTCACATCATGTATTAGTTTGACGTGAGAAAGATTACTAAATTTAAATATTATTTTATGGATTGTTTTCCTAAATTATAAAGATAATATTAGTTTTTTTCTTAGTTTTCAGTGAGTGGTACTTTTTAAACTAAAATGTTGATTTTAAACTGATGACGGAGACTTTGAGTCATACCGGTCACATCGTGCGTCATATTGATTTTAGTCTAATTCATACATGTCAAAAATTACTTTTGTATTGTTTTAATAAAGTATCAAAAAAATATAATTTTATTCTTAGTTTTGAGTATGTTAGTAGTCTTTTATACTAAAATTAATGTCAATTAAAAAAAAGACGCACTTAGAGTCATACTGGTCACATCGTGCATCAGATGGAGGTGAAGTTGATTATTAAACATCCCAAATGACTTATGGATTATTTAATTAATGTATCAAAACAATACAAATATTTTTTATTGGTTTTGATTACATCTATTGTCTTTTTCACTAAAATGTCATTTTAAACTGGAAACACACGGTTTTTGTCATACCAATCACATTGTGTATCATTTTGACATGAGTTTGATTCCTACACATAAAAAAACACTTATAAACCATTTTTATAAATTATCAAGACAATTTGATCATGTTTTCTTAGTTTTTAGTACATGATATTTTTTGAATTAAAATATCAATTTTAAAGTGATAACAAACACTTTGAGTCATACTGGGAACATCATGTATCAGATTGAGGTGAAACTAATTATTACACATAAAAAATGACTTACGAATCATTGTATTAAAGTATCACAATAATATAAATATGTGTACTTGGTTTTGAGCATGTAAATTTAATTTAATTTACTAAAATTAGTTTCAATTTTAAATAAAAAGAAGCACTTAGAGTCATCCTCATCACCTTATCTCCTAAACAGTTATCATTGCATTTTATTGTTTGAAAATCATCATCCGTATATTTTTTAAATGAACCTATGTTGATTGAAATATGATGATCTGTATTCATCCATCATATGAATACTGCTCAGAGTAGTATAAGAAATATAAAATATATGAGGGATGAGTCTCAAGAAAAAAATTACAATAATAACTATTTCAATGATGAAGCTAATGAGGATGATAGTTGTACTCCAACATGTTCTATATAAGGGGCAATTCCTCCCATTTGTGATAATTACACTATTGGAACTAGTTATTAATGCATGGCCTATTGAAGGTGGGATTTGAGGGTCATACACATTCTTGTATGTGATTCAAGGGGTCTCAGGGTGTACATGTTATGATATATGAATTCTATATTTATAGGATAAATCACACTTTTAATAATTTCAATCCTATAACTAAGACTAGTCCTAACTCTATTAAAAGGATCCATCGAGTCTTTATTAAACCCCATAAACATATGGAAATATAATATAATCAATTCAGAAGTAATAAGAAAACCAAATATGATAAATAATAATAAAAAACTCTCATTCCTTTAACTAGAAGATATAAAAATGTATTGATAAAACATTTTAAAAAATAAAGAGTTATTTCATATACATAGATGGTAATTTTATATTTCTAGGGGTGGAACCAATACATTTAAACCTAAAATGATGAATACATAAAAATAATTTCTAATAATTATTCTAGCATGTATAGAATTTGATAACCTCCTTTGATTTTTTGGAACAAGTGATGTAACAACATAAGGAATTATTATATTTAATATTAATGGTATATCAAATTTGAAATCATCTCAAAATTATAATTTCAATTTCAATTAAAATTAATAAGGAATGTAAAAAACAATTTTAGGAAAATAATATACCTAATAATAACAATTAATTTTTTAAACATCACAAAATTCTTAGTTGATAAATTAATTCAAGAATAATGTCTAGACAGGTTGAAAACAAGTATTTTTTTTCAAGCAGATAAAGAGTAGGCTTTATAATAAAATTTCATTATCATGACCATTATGGATTATATGGTGATTTTGGGAACATAGTATAAAATTTTAGTCATAATGGGACACATAATAGTAATTATGGAAGATATAGAAGTTATAAGTTAAAGTAGAGATTCCCTACTCTTACAAAAGATTTTCGAAGTGAGATGAATATACATAACTAAAATTAGATGGTGAATTTCAACCATTGAATGAACTCTATTGAATATGTGACAAATTAAATGGTTATATTAAGGATTGTCAATATTTTCTAAAAACAAAGATGAATGTGAAGAAAGAATTAGAAATGTATAATAAGAAAAATAATGTAATGTAAGATGAATTTTTTATTGATGTCACACTAAATGATTTACAAAAGAAACAACATTTCATATTAGATAATGGTTCATTTCATTTCAATGAAATTCTATATTTTATGGATTACACCTTATTTTTAAATTATTCTACAAATTAATGTCATTCTAATTTGTTATAGGATTTTTTACTATTATTTTGATCCACACATTATGTCATTCTCAACCATTTTTTATTTTGGGATTGTTCATTGCAAAGAATATTGGGAGGTCTAGGATACCAAAATGTGTTTTCCAATTGTAATTAAATATTCACAATAAAAATAATATATTTATTTATATTTTTTAATTTATTAATGTATATTTAAAATATTTTTATTTCTTTATTTAATTACATAATAGTATTTATTAGTTTTAAAGATATTAAATTATAATATTTAACAAATCAATATAATTATTGTTATAATAATAAACCCACCTTAATAAATTTTAAAATACTTATTTTTATTTTCACAAAAACATATATTATTGGTTTGGAGTATTTTTAATTACAAATAAAAAAATTACATTCTGAGTCATCCACACCAATAACTAGTGATGTCCCAGTCCTCACTGCAATGGATGTTCTTGAAAAAAATAATTGAATCAATCAAAAGTGATTATGGGGGTGGTCATAACCTGATTCTTGATAACATATAATGATAACTTTTGTTACATGGTCAAGAGAAATGGAGTATAGTAGGAGTTGATAATTTTGAATGTCACTTTCATGACAATTGAAATAGATATTTCCATTAGATTCACAAATTCAACAATAATCACAACAAAAATAAATATGTAATAAGTATATATTATACTACGAAATTATTATTAAAGGTGCATGCCTAAGCGCACCTTGGAGTGAGGAGAGGTGAGGTGCACCTAGTGCACCTCCCCACTAGTGAGGTAATGTGACCTCACCAAGACACGTTAAAGGGGCATGAATCACATGATAACTAGAGAGGTGTTGTATCACCAAGTATGGTAAATACGTACCACTGAGTATCAAAATCTGGGGGAACATGGTGGAGGAAATCGTGGGTATAGGGGTGATGGAAATCAAGGGTGACTCGATGAAAATTGGGGGTGGTGGTGGAAATAATTATGATAAAAAAACACAAATAGATATCATTAAACAAGAAATCAATGAGTGAGGAGAAGGATAAGATAACATACATTAGATTGAATCTTTAAATCATCTGAGAGAGAGTAGATATATCACAAAACCTAGAAATCATTTGATCATTGGATTTGTTCAACCCTTGAATCACTTGAGACTTGGATTTGATCCTCAGAATTGTTCAAGCCTTGATTTGAGATTTGATTCGAGCTTGAATTCGACAAGGAGGAGTACTGACAGTAGGTGGCTTCCATGGAATGCTTCAGATATCACGACTGGTTCACGATAGTCTAGGGTTCTTAAAATAAATCAGGACACTATTATCAGTGCTTCCAAAAAAGTGATAATAAAGATCCCTTTTATTAGTGCCACATTAATAAACACCCATAACAGAAATCTTTATCAATGATTTTTTAGCACTCATAAAGATTCTGTTTATCAGTGATTATTACTTAATCAATGATAATGGATTTACAATTATAATTATAAATTAAATTTTTTGAAAAAAATTTATATAATTATATATATATATTTAATAAATATATATAAATATAAATATATTAAATATATTCATTATTTAAAAATATTAATTATAATTTTATAATTATTTAATTATATAATTATTTATTTATAATTATATAAATACTTAAAAAATAATATTTATATATTTATATCATTATATATTTTTATATAATTATATATATAATCAATATAGTAAATATAATCATTAATTAAATATATTTATTATAATTTTATAATTATTTAAATATATATAATATTTTATTTGTAATTATATAAATACTTTTAAAAAAATAATATTTATTAATTTATAATTATAAATATATAAATGTACAAATATAGTAAATATAATTTTATAAATATTTATTTAAAAATAAATTTTTAACATTATCAATGAATATTTAATTTTAAGTGCATGTATATTAAAAGTGAGTGAAATTGAATAATTAAAAATGAGTACACTCTAACAATATTGAAAAAATGGATAAATTTTTTTAATTAAATATAAAATATTAAATAAATATTGATATATATTGAAATAAATATGAATACATATTGAAAATATTAACATGTATTAAATATATATATACAAATAAGTAACAGAAATTTAATAAATTCCCAAAAATAAAAATAAAAAATAAAAATATTAAAAATGAATTAATACCTAAGTGTAATAAAATTAAAAATAAATAAATAAAATTTACTAATTAAAGGCATGATATATTACGTGTATCTAGTTATAATAAAATTTTAAAATAAATACTAAAATTTGAATATAATACATAAATATTAGGTGTATGTGTTTTTATAAAGATTTCATTAATTACATAAATATTTGTGTGTGTGCATTGTATAAAAAATGCATTAATTACGCATTTGTATGTGAAATCAATATAACACACATTTGATATATGCTAAATTAAAAAATATACTAACATTAAGTTATGTCCATTACTTGATAAAATTACTCATTATTTTTTATTTATATTAATTTTCAATTATAAACCATTCTTCACTAAATATACGACTAATTAATGTAAATATAAGGACTCGACCTTAAACATATCTTATTCTAGTGTTTTTGAACAATAATTCACATTAGAGGATATCTTCATTTTAGAGTTTTAGAGAATTAAGAAAAAATCTTACAAAGTAGACCCATACATTATATGTATAAAGTTATACTCATTATCCAATTTACCCCCAAAGGGAACCCTTTTAAAATAAAAAATGATTTCTTTTCAAGACATATCTTTAATACTTTCATCATGGAATATTATTTATCCTTACCAATCATAATACCAATGAAAAACATTTTAAAACATTGGATGAGCATAAAAATCTCAGTAAGGGATACAAAAAGAAAGAAACATGTTAGCCTTGTGAAAACATGTAAACCATGAATACTTTATCACAAAGTAATACTTTTCACCTTTAAGAAGTAGTAAATATTCTTCACTGAATACAATCTCATTGTTTACCATTTTTTAATAAAAATATTTCTATAAAACCTATATAAAACAACATATAACATATAAAGGTAACTTCAAACATAATCATACTTAAATGGAATAACCATATAGTTTACTTCCACACATATCACTCTTACAAATAGAATTTCAATACAAATGACTTCTATACCCAATGCATTTGAGGTTATAACGTAACAACCCATCCTTATTTTATCACAGAGCCATCCATATTTGGTTTATCATATAACCCCCCATCTTTGGTTTATCACATAACCACCCTTCAAATTTCCAAGTACCATTATATAATCACAACACATAATATATTGCAATTATCAACATTTCACTCATAAAATTTCATTTGTAATCATAATAAATCATTTCAAGATATTTAAATAGTAAATCCAATTTCAAAACCATTTTCAATACCAAAACACTCAAAAAGGGAATAAGGGATTTATTTTCCTTTCAAAAACATTAAGTCTTAAAGAGGAAGTCAAATTTCAAAGAACGGCTATGGCGGCAGAGAAGTTGTTGTCGCCGCATATGTTAAAAAATCATTCCTTTTTTCATTTTGTAAAGAAAGTAAAACACTTCATATAAAAATATTCCCTTTGAAAAAAATTTAATTAAATTAAAATATATACAAAAAATGTCATTTATAATTCTTTTATATCTATATAAAAAAATATATAAATTAATATCATGAAGAAAAGATTTGACAATTAAATCTTTAAGCATTTAAGGTGTCCAATACCACTTTGAACATTTAAATATTAATCACCACGAATTAATACATTTAACAAAAATTTAAATAACATTAGTATTGATAAAACATGGATATGAAATGTCATAATGAAAATATATACACCGAATAAAATAATAAAGGTGCATAATATCAAGAAATGCCTCAATGAAAGAAGATTGAGATGAAGTCCCCTACCTCGAGTCTGAATCATCTCATACATTATTTATCTTCCTGAATAATAAAATCAGGTTAATATATACTTTCTTGAGAACCTTTTTCAGGTTTATTATTCATTTTATATCACTTATTATCATGTTATAACAATTATATAATTATTTAAATTCACATCGGACATTTTTTCGATATTCGGTACTTGAGTCAAAAATGATCTTAGTATGATGAAAATTGTCCATGTGATCAAAAGTACATAATATATAAAATAATATTCATGAAATTATTATCATTTTTATACATAAATTATTCTTTTAAATAAAACCATTACTTATTGTTTTGAAAAATAAATAATGTTATAATTATGGAGACGGTAAGACCTATGTATGCATGAGTGACGTTTCCATTTTTCATTGATCATTATGGAAATAAGGTAATTATTATTTTATATTTTAAGAATAATAATAATATCATAATAATAATTTAAATATACTTATTTTTATCATACAAGTGATGTGGTGAATAAAAACTATTCACATCGCTTCGTGGAGGTGATATTTCACACGTAAACATGAATGACGTTATCATTTTTATGTGCATGGAAATTAAGAAATTAATGGATATATTATTATATTATAATGATAAATATGGAATTAATATCATATATAAATATTAATACCATAATTATGACCATTATTGAGAGACGGTAATGAAAAACAAACTATATCGGTTTGCGAGGCGGTAGTCCACGGTAAAAACGAACAAAATATTCATTTCCCATTTGATGAAATTGGAGAAGGATTTAGGTGATTATATTAACATAATAACATATCTGTATATTGAGGATACTTTAGTTTTTATTTTATCATGGTTGGATGATATTTTAAGTAAGTGGAAGAAGAAATAAAATAGAAATACTTAAAGAGAACAATACCTCCTCTTCAATTAATCACCTATGAAGAACAGCTTAACACATCTAAGGAGAGTGTTATGCCTAAATTAAGTCCTAAAGAATGTGGGGAGGTATTATAGTAAGGGGTTTGGGAAGATATTTTCTAAATCAAATGGTTCTTAAAGTTTTAGTAATAGAAAAGAGTGGGTAGCTTTTTATAGGAGAGGGGATGGGCACCCTTGGAAACTCTAAAAATATTAAATTAATATAAATTAATTTTTAAATCCAAATGACTCAAACTTGAGTTATGTATAAATAATATGATTATGTTTCTAAATAATATCATACAATAATTTTTAGAAATGTATTTATTTTAGTTTAAACCTTATCTTTTTTGGGTTACCCTTAATTAATATACTTTAATTTTAATTGTGGTAAAAACATTTTCAATATTTAGAGGCTATAAATTTTACTTATATGTGGTAAATTTATAATAAATGGAAACTTTAATATCTTTTAGACCTTATAATAGTAACTTTGTAAATTTAAATGAATTTTTATGATTTTTAAATAATTTAATAAAATATTATTTTTATAAAATATCAATAGTTTCAATTTTGACACTATTCATTTCATTGAATTTAAATAAAATTCAAATAGAGAGATAAATTAAACAAACAATTTTGTAGACTTATAATATGTCATAGTAACCTTTAAATTTTATAGATTACCCTAATTAATTCTAATTATATTTATTTTAATAATTTCATATCATTTATTCGATATTTCTATTTATAAAATAATTACTGTATCACTATTGTGTTAGTATTTATGGTAATTATTTGATCTCTAAAAATTATAAATAAATTACAATGATGTAAATAATTTCAATATATTTCTGTATATTTTTTATTATATAAGTTTTATCATTTTTATTCCTATATTAAAATTATTATACTTACAAGAAATAAGAGGGTGACATGCTGTCACTTTCTTTTGTTTTAATATTATTTATATAACTTTCATAGAAAAAAGTCTATTAAATGAATAAATTAATATCCTTAGGTGTTAAAGATCTAATTTTATTCATACAATAGTATTTTGGTAGGTTTTAGTGTAATGTTTTTTATCTTTATCATATTATTTGTTACCCTAATTTACCTGATTTACCTTTAATTATGATAAATAAAAATTATCGTTGTTACTATTCATAATATCAAAAAAAAGAAAACTATTAAAATAATTTAGAATCAATGATTCCAAATATTTAATCCCTTTTTAAAAAATTTAAACATAGAAGCTTCATTAATTAATTTAAAATTAATCACTATTGACAAAACGAGAAAATGAGTTTTTAAAAGTAAAAATTATCAAAAGATTGACATGCATTTATATCTAATTTCATTGTGAAATTTCTTCAAATGACTAAAATTGGATTAATGATAATAATATAATATAATTATACTTTAAAAACAATTAAAATTTTAATATAAAAGTATAAATAAATTAGAATAAAAAGTAGTTTTGAACTAAAATACTGTATTTTTCACTATTCATTATAATATGTTGTTATCAGAAAAATAAAAAAATCTATCCAAACTAAATTTTTATATCCCAATTACAAATAAGAAGTTTATTTTATCAAATAAAACATATAAAATTTTCAAAATATATATTTAAAATGGGGTTTTCATCAAAAGGCGGCAAAACTATATTTTTTGAAAAATACTTCTTTTATTCAAAAAATTGAATTTGTTCTTATATAATTACTAGAAAACATATAATATTAATTTTAAAAATTAAATTTAATATTTTTTATAAATCTTTAATTAATAAAATCCATCAATAGTGATTTTATTATTTTATAAACTCACTTATTTTCATTTAAATAGTTTTTGGGAAAACATTTCCTTTTATTTAAAAAGGGTTATATTTTAATTTATAATTAATTGTTCACAAAATAATTAATTATATACATGTGTAAATCAATTAATACAGTTTATTACCACCATTTTAATAGTTAGGTTATTACCTAAAATTTAAATAATAATATTTAGTTGTTCTCTAAAGGCGTATTATGTACGTTATCGAACATAGTGTCTCTTTTTTAAAAAAATACTCGAGATGTTACATTCTCCCTCATTTTGGAAATTACATCCTCACAATTTGAATTCGGGTTGGTAATTGAGGAATGATTTTTCAAAATACCTTTATTTCAACCCCACACCAGAAAAAGTATTAATAAAACTTATTCTTTAAAATAAAGAATGATAAATACGATGGCCACAAGAGATAACACATACTGAGATTCCATGTAGGAAAACATGGATATAGAAGAAAAACTAACTATAAAGTTCTAATAGAGATTGATAGAAAACATGATCTGGAGAAAGTTAACAATCACAAAACCATAAATTTTTGATTGGTTAGTGGTCATTTATTCGTTAGTAAGAAAAGTAAATGGATAATGACTTTGTTGTAAGATCCTTTTTATCAAGTTGAGGAATTATATTACTACCCAGACTAAGATAATAAGGAAGTATACTTACTTTGAAAGTAAAGTTTCATCCCTTTAGTAAATTTCCACCATAAACTCGTTTTTTATCCAAATGATGAGTATTTTAGATGATTTCTTCATGCCTGAAGAACAAGAATCAAATTTTATAGAATCACATTATCCAATAAATATTAAATATATATTTATCCTATATTGAAACATTAAAAAAAACCAAAATGGTTAGTAAAAGATAAGATAATTCTCCAAAAAAACCTTTGGATGATGAAAAAATACTTTTAATCTCAAAAATTCAATTCTAATTCCAAAATTTCATCATAGATCATTAAACAAATAACTGTCATTAAAATCCCTCAAATTAATCTAAACTAAGTTTGAAACCCAGAGTTCAGGATGATTTGATCACACAGTCTTCCAAGATAAATTTTAACATTTATCTCCAAATAAAATCAACCAATCTTAATATATTATACAAAAAATCCAATTTAAAAAATCAAAGATTCTCCAAGATAGGTTAATCATTTCTATAAATAAACTAATTACTATAAGTCTACAATTAAAATCACAGATTATTCCAAAATATATATAAACCATTAATCCTAAAATAAAATTCCATAGTATCTTATTTACCTTGATTATAAAGGGTTCCCAAAATAGTGAACATCTTCCAAAATCACATTTATCACTTAATCCCAAATCATTTTACAATACCAAGGATATCCTTATAATAAACCATAAGTTCCCAAAATAAACTTATTCATATTCCACCAAATTGTTGAACTAATAGGAAAAAATTCATACTAACTAGAGACTTCACATAGGCCAGTGGTAGGCGATGCTCCCTTGTCGCCCTTCAGTAGTGGGTTAGATCCCCACGGCCTTACCGGACACGACATGTTTTCACCCATCCTGTGAGTTGTCCCTTTTGTAAATCTATATCATTCTTAGAAAATTATCCAAATATGGGATAAAATTATCTAAAATAACAATAACATGTTTTAACCTCAAAGGTAATTTCATACCTCTCATTTTTCATCCCAAAAATTAATAACCCATAATTACCTAAATGATTAATGTATCCAAAAATACCATTAATCACCTCAAAAATTCATAAAATATAGCCTAAAAAGGGATAGTAAGATATTAAAATTGTAATTAACCTTAAAATTATAAACTCATGATGATTTCCCTAACTCTTTAGAAAACATCCTAATCTCTAATGTTGTTTAAACCATCATCTGATACCAACTATAAAGAACCCACCATAAACATATCTTATTCTAGTGTTTTTGTACTAGAATTCACATTATAGGATATTTTAAGTTTATAGTTTTATATAATTAGGAAAAAAATATAAAAATTATACAAATACATTACATGTGGAAATTTATACTCATTATCTACTTTTCCCCCCAAAGGAAACCCTTTTAAAATAAAAATGTTTTCTTTTCACTCATAAAATTTCATTTGAAATCACAATAAATCATTTCAAGATATTGAAATAGTCAATCCAATTTCAAAACCATTTTCAATAATAAAACACCCAAAAATGGAATAAGGGATTTTTTTCCTTTTAAAAACATTAAGGCTTAAAGAGAAATTCAAATTACAAATAACGGTTACGGTGACAGAGAATTCGTTGTCACCTCATACGTTAAAAAACACTCCTTTTTTCATTTTGAAAATAAATTAAAACAATTTATATAAAAATATTCCCTTTGAAAACCATTGAATGAAATTAAAATATAGATATAAAATGTTATGTCTATTACTTTTATATCCATATAAATAAAAATGTAAATTAATATCATGGAGAAAAGATTTGATAATTAAATATTTTAACGTTCAAGGTATACCATACCACTTTGAACACTTTAATCCTAATCTCCATGAATTAATAAATTTTAAAAAACTTTAAATAACATTATTATTGATAAAATATGGACGTGAAATTTCATAGTTTCTATATATACACATAATACAAGAATAATGGTGCATATTATCAAGAAATGCCTCAATAAAAGTAGATTGAGATAAAGTCCCTTACCTAAAGTTAGAATCATATTGAACATTCTTTATATTACTAAATAATAAAATTATGTTAATTTATACTTTATATAGAACAATTTTCAAGTTTATTATTCATTTGATATCACTTATTACCATGTTATTACAATTATATAATTATTTAAATTCACGTCAGACATTTTGTCGATATTCGATACCAGAGTCAAAAAATGAACTTGGTATGATGACAATAGTTCATGTGGTCATAATACCATCAAATTAAGATTAATATAAATGAAATTATTATCATTTTTATACATCAATTATACTTTTAAATCAAACCATAAATGCTTTTTATGAAAAATGAATAACGTTATTACTATAGAGACGGTACGTCGTACGTATGCATGGGTAACATTTCCATTTTTCATTGATCATTATGAAAATAAAGTAATTATAATTTTATCTTTATATAATTATAATAATATTTTAAATATACTTATATATATCATACAAGTTATTTGGTGAATAAAAACGATTCACATGGCTTCGTAGAGGTGATAGTTCACACGTACGCATGAATGACATTATCATTTTTATGTGCATGGAAAGTAAGAAATTAATTGATATATTATTCTATTATAATTATAAATATGTTATGAATATAATATATAAAAATTAATTTCATAATTATGACTAGTATTTAGATACGGTAATGAAAATAAACTATATCGGTTCGCGAAGCTGTAGTCCACCGTACACAAGAACGAAATGTTCATTTCCCATTTGATGAAATTGGAGATGTATTTAGGTGATGATATAACTTAATAACTTCTCAATATATTGATGATACTAGATTTTTAATTTCATCCTGGTTGAAGGATATTTGAAGGAAGTGGAAGAAGAAATTAAATAAAAATACTTAAAGAAAACAATACCTCTTTTTCAGTTGATCACATTTGAAGAACACCTTAACACCTATAAGGAGGGTGATCTTCCTAAACTAAGTCCTCAAGAATGTGGGGAGTTATTATAGGAATGGGTGTGGGAAGATCTTGGTTGAACAAAATTGTTCTTGAAGTATAAATAATAGTGAAGAGTGGGTACTTTTTTTTAGGAGATGGGAGGGGCACCCTTGGAAACTCTTACAATATTAAATTATTATAAATTAATTTTTAAATAAAAATGACTCCAAATTGAGTTATATATAATATAATATGAGTATGGTTATAAATTATATCATACAATAATTTTTAGACAAGTATTGATTTTATTTGAAACCTTATCTTTTCGGTTTAACCTTAATTAATCTATTTGAATTTTAATTGTGTTGATAACATTTTAAATATTAAGAGTATAAAAATTCTACTTATATGAGGTCAATATAACAAACAGATCCTGGTGATAGCATAGATACCCCTTCTTTAACATGGTCGTTGGGTCCTGGCCTGCCAGGTACCACTTATTTCCCCATAAACATGTGGTCCCCACCCTAGGGCACACCTATGTGCCCGAACAGGTCATATGAATAATGAAAGTCACCACATTCCAACACATGTTGTTTCCATTGTGCTTTTTCCTCACTCACACACACCCTGGGAAACTTTCCAGAAGGTCACCCATCCTGATCACTACTCCAAGACAAGCATGCTTTACTATAGAGTTCTAATCAGATAGGCTTCTGAAAAGGAAGGTGTCCCTTGTTGACATGAGTCATATCATTTAGTCATTTAACCCTTTTAACATTTTGGGGTATTATATTCAACCCCCTTTAGAGCACAACATCCTAATTTGGGGCCCTACAACTCAACCCAGACAGTGCACCACACTTAATGATGGGTTCTTGCTCTGATACCAAATGTAACAACCGAGTCCCGGTGAAAGCACAAATACCCCACCTTAACATGGTCGTCGGGTCCTGGACCACTAGGTATCACTAGTTTCCCCACATACATGTATTCCCCACCTTGGGGCACACCCATGTGCCCGAACATGTCATCTCACTAATGACAGTCCCCACATGCCAACAAGTGTCCTTTCTAGTGTGCTTTTTCCACACTCACACACACCTTGAGAAACTTCCTAGAAGGCCACCCATCTTAATCACAACTCCAAGTCAATCATGATTAACTATAGAGTTCTAATCAGATAGGCTCCCAAAAAGTAAGGTGCACCTTTTTTACATGAGTTATATCATGTATTCATTTGACCCTTTTAACATTCTGGGGTGTTACAGTCAATTTCCCACAAATGGGCACATTATGAACTTTTAGACCTTATAATAGTCACTTTTTAATTTTAAAATATTTTTATGATTTTTTAATAATTTAATAAAATATTATTTTTATAAAATATCAATAGTGTTAATTTTTACACTATTCATTTCATTGAATTTAAATAAAATCCAAACAGAGATATAGTTTTGAAAAAAAATGATTTAATAGACTTATAATATTCCATATTAACCTATAAAATTTATGGAGTACCCTAATTAATTATAATTATATTTATTTTCATAATTTCATATAATTTATTTGATATTTCTATTAATAAAATAATTACTGTATCACTGTTGTGTCAATATTTATGGAAATAATTTTATCTCTAAAAATTATAAATAAATTCTCATGATGTATATAATTCTATTATATTTATGGAGTCTATTTATGATCAATGTTTTATCATGTTTATCAAAAATATTAAAATTATTATACTTATATGAAATAAGAGGGTGACATGTTGTCACTTTATTTTGTTTTAATAATATATATATTACTTTCATGGAAAAAGTCCATTAAATGAGTCAATTCTGATCCTTAGGTGTTAAGAATTGACTTTTATTCATCCGATAGTAATTTTCTCAATGTTAGAGTAATTTTTTGGTCATTATCATATTGTTTATTACCCTTATTTACCTGATTTACTATTAACTGTGGAAAATAAAAATTTCCATAGTTACTGTTCATAATATCCAAAAAAATAAAAGTGACCTATTAACATAATTTGGACCCACTAATTCCAAACATAAAATCCATTTTTAAAAATTTAAATTACAGAAGGTGCACTAAATAATTTAAAATTAATCCATGTTGAGAAAATAAGAAAAAAAGTTTTTAAAAGTAAAAACCATCAAAAGATTGACTTGCATTTATATCTAATTTCAATGTGAAATTACTTAAAATAACCAAAATTTGATTAAATTATAAAAATATAATCTAATTATGTTTTAAAATAAATTTAAATTATAATCTAACAGTATAAATAAATTAAACGAAAAAGCAGTTTTGAATTAAAATGCAACATTTCTCACTATTCATTAAAATATGAAAGTTATCAAAAAAATAACAAAAATTTATACACACTAAAATTTGATTTCCCGATTATAAATAAGAATTTTATTTTTTAAATAAAACATATGAAGTGTCAAAAACTATATTTTAGATTGGTTCTCCATCAAAAGACGACAAGGCGTCATTTTTTAAAAAATACTTCTTTTATCCAAAAAATTGAATTTGTTCTTATATCACATCTAGAAAACATATAAGATGAATTTTAAAAATTTTATTGAATATATTAAATATATATTTAATTAATAAAATCCATCAAGAGTAATTTTATTGTTTTATAAACTCACTTATAAGCATTTAAATAGTTTTTATAAAAACATTTCCTTTTATTTAGAAAAGGTTTTAATTTCATTTATAATTGATTGTTCACAAAATAAATAATTATATACATATTTAAATAAATTAATACTATTTATTCCCTCCATTTTAAGAGCTAGTTTATAAGGTAACATTTAAATAATAATATTTAGTGTACGCTATCGAACATAGTGTATCTTTAAAAAAAAACTCAGGATGTTAAAGTAATGTGTAAATATTTTTTATTATATAAATCATTTTTATATAAATTAATATATATATATATATATATTTAATATATACTATTTATTAATATTATCAATAATTATATAATTAATAAAATGTTTAAATTTTTTCTTAATTTACTTATTTTTAATTTTTATTTGTTTAATTTATATTTTCCATATATCTATATATTTAATATATACTATTTATTAGTATTTATATTTTATATATAGTAGAATAAATTTATTCATTTTTATAAATAATTATTTAATTAATATTTTTCAATAAAATCATTCTTATTATTTATTTATTTAATTATTTAATTTTATTTTGGAGCTTTATCAGCACTAAAAAAGTGTTGATAAAGGATCCCTTTATCAGCACTAAAAATAAAGGGCTGATAAAGAGTAACCTTTATTAGCACTAAAAATAAAGTGTTGATAAAGGGTACCTTTTATCAGCACTAATATGAATCACTGATAAATGTTACCCTTTATCAGCACTAAAAAATAGCTGATATAGGTTACCTTTTATCAATACTAAAAAGAAGTGCTGATAAAATATACACTTTATCAATGTTATTTTATCACTAATAAAGGTCAGGGTTGTTAAAGGCCTATTTTGTAGTAGTTTTTGTTATGGAGTTAGCAACACCTCTAAGAAAGAGGAAAGATCAGGGGTTTCAATGCCCTTATTTGCAATCTATAGCCGACACAGAGTTAGTATGGGATTTTATTATTCTAGATCTAGATCTATTTGACATCATTATGAGGATGGATTGGATTGTTTTTTCATTATGATGGTGTTGATTTCTATCATCAATGTGTCTTGTTCCTTGCGGCTGATGGGAGATCAATGGTGTTTTGTGGAGTGTGGGATCTGAGGCCCATCCTTGTATGACCTTCCCACCCAGATCTTAGGAGTTTTTTTATGATGTTGTAGTTGATCTTGATAGTGTATCTTCTATTTTTGATCTTCCTACCACTGTTTGGGGTTTTCCTAATGTTTTCCAGAAGATTTACCTAGGATTCCTCTGGATAGGGAGGTTGAGCTTACAATTGACCTAGTTCTAGGAATATAGACAACACCAATACCTTTTTATCATATGGAACCAAAAGAGATGAAAGAGATAATACTTTAGTTGGATGACCTAATAAGAAAGGGTTTTGTTTTCCCTAGTGTTTCACCTTGGGTAGCCCAGGTGATTTGTGCCAAGAAAGAAGATTGTTCACTCTAGTTATGTGTGGACTATCGAAAGTTGAATTGGGTAACAGTTAATAACAAGTATCCTTTGCCTCATTTGGATGATTTTTTTGACCAGTTAAAGGGGGAAAAGTTGTTTTAAAATATTGATCTTTGGTCAGGTTATCATCAGCTCAGGGTTTGGGAGTTTTCTATACCAAATAAAACATTCATGATCAGGTATTACCATTACAAATATCTTGTGAAGCTATTTTATTTGACTAAAACTCCTATAGTTTTTATGGTTTTGATGAATTGGATATTCCATCAGTATCTCTACACTTTTTTTGGTAGTGTTCTTGGGTGATATTTTGATTTATTCAAGATCTGATCACGAGCATGAGAACCATTTGAGTTTGGTTTTAGAAGTTTTGAGGAGTCACTATTTGTATGGAATGCTTTTGAAATGAATCTTCTAGATTCAAGAAGTCAAATTATTAGGGCACATTATATATGAGAATGGATTATTAGAAGATCCTGAGAATGTAAATGTTTTATAGTCATGGGAATATCCATGTAATGTCTTTGAGATTCAGATCTTCCTTGGTCTTATTGGATACTACTAATAGGTTTTCAATGATTTATCAAAGTTGGTGTCACCTTTGACTACTCTTCCTAGTAAAGGGGTGAAATTAACATGGTATGAAAAGTGTCAATCTTATTTCAATTAACTGAAATATTTTTTTACATATAATCCTATTCGTATCTTACCTAATCTCAGTAAAGTATATGTGGTTTTTTGTGATGCTTCTAGTACTATTTTATGTTGTATACTCATGCATCATGATCATGTGGTAGCTTAAGATTGTATTCAACTTAGACTGTATGAGAAAAATTACCCCACTCATGATTTAGAGATTGCTATAGTTATACATGAACTTAAGTATTGGAATCATTATCATTTTGGGGAAAGGTTCACAATCGTTTCTGACCATAAGAGTTTAAGGTTTATATTCTCTTAGAAATACATGAATCTTAGATAGAGTCGATGGGTTTAATACCTTCATACATTTTAATTTGATATTGCCTACACCCTGGGGAAGGGTAATTTCACTTCTAATGCTCTTAGTAGGAATGTTTCATCACAAGCTATTTCATAATTTAAGGAAGAGTGGAACCTTATGGTGCTTTTTTATCAGTTGCATCTGGATTCCACAGAGGATGTTTTAGGTATAGTTCTAACTAGTGTTTAGTTATCATCACATTTGCTTGAGCCTATTCAATAGAACCAGTAGTAGGATGATGATTTAAAAGGAATTCAAGAAACCACATATTGTGTGGAGACCATTTCTAGTAGGTCTCTATCTTCATATGGTATTCTCTACTTTGGGGATCAATGTTTCATTCTAGCATCTATGAGGTGATTAGTTTTGTATGATTTTTATATTTATTTATAGTTCATTCATTCAGTAACTATGAATTTGTATTATGATATGTGACAAAAATTCTAGTGGCTTAGTATGAAGTGTGAAATTTCTAATTTTGTGTCCCGTTGTTACACCTAGAAATAGATTAAGGCAGAGTATTTGAAACCTTCTAGTTTTCTCCAACCACTTTTGGTGCCAGTTTGGAAATGGAAAAAATGTATACATTGAATTGTTTTGGGTTACCATGGAATCCTCAAAGGAGAAATGATATTTTTTAGTGATTGATCATTTTACAAAGTCATCTCATTTCATTCCGATCAAGAACACAACTAAAGTTGAATATTTGTGTAAGATGTATGTGCATAACATGGTGAGGTTACATGGGGTTCTTCCTTCCATTGTTTTATATAGGGGTCCTAGGTTTACATTGATATTCTGGAGAAGTATTCAAGAGGTTATTGGGACTTAGGTTTGGTTGATTACAACTTATCATTCATAGATTGAAGGTTAGATAGAGTGTGTTATTTAGATTCTCTAAGATATTCTTTATTCTTATGTCTTGGATTTTGGTCGATTGTAGGATAACCATTTGGGACTAGTTGAGTTTTCTTATAACAATAGTTATCATTCATAAATATGAATGGTTACTTTAGAGGATTTGTATGGTCATCCATGAAGATCTCCCCTTTGTTGGGCAGAGATGGGTGGTGGGACTGGGTTTGGTTCAAGAGACGTATTCATGGATTCGGGATATAAATTAATGTCTGGTTACAACATAGAGTTAGCAGAAACCCTATGTTAATCAATGATTCCATCCTTTATAGTTTTTTTTAAGTTATTGGGTTTTCATGCAATTTTATCCTTACTTGGGTCATCATCATCTTGGAAAATAGTGAAAGTTGGCTCTGAGATATATTGGATTGTATGAGTTCAATGAGTATCTTAGGTAGGTTTCTTATTGGTTTTCATTTTTGGATTAGTTGATGAGAATTCATGATGTTTTCCACATATCATAGCTTAGGAAATGTCATGCTGATCCCTCTCATATTCTGAGTTGGGAAGAAATTGAGTTAGAGCCAAATATTTCTATTTTTGAGCATCCAGTTGAGATCCTTAACTCTCAAGTGAAGTCCTTAATTGGGAAGTTAATTATGTTGATTAGGGTGTTATGAAAAAACATATCATATTCTCATGAGACTTAGGGGATCGATTCATTTATGAGGGAGAAGTGGTATCACCTCTTTACACAACTTCATTCTTCCACATGACTTCTTGGGATGAAAATTATTATGGTGGGGAGTTTGTAAAATCCTATTACCCGCTTTCAGGTATTTACCTCATCTCTTCTTATTTTACTCTTGAATTGGGTGAATCTAGGGATTCCTAAGGATGTAGAACATTTTTTGAGAAAAATGACTTAATTTATGGGAATTAGTATTTGTTTGAATTAATTGAATCATAATATAAATGTGTTAATGGATTTGTGGGGTTATCTCTGAGTTCATAGGATGCCCGAGATGGTTCTGGAGTTTTATTCTATATTCTAGGTGGTTACAGGATGTGTAAAGGGGTTACACAACCTGTAATTAGTCACCATACACATGTTGTGAAATGTGTACACAATGTGAAAGGATTACATGTTTTTTAATTGTTACATGATGTGTAATTCTAAAAGGATCAGTTTTAATTAAAATGGTGATGGGTTTTCTGATGTATGTGATAACTGTGGATTACATGACATGTAAAGGTATTAAAATCCATGTAATTTTCATGATCATGGATTTTAAGTTATCGCATGACTGAAATGTTATTTAATTCTCCCATAGCTCTTTTTTCTCTTGATATATAAGGCTTCTATGGTGATTTTGGGAGTCTCCATTCGATCCAAATTGATACTTTCAATGTGTGATCACCATTATGGTTGGTTCTTATCTCTCCATGTGAGTAGGCATTTCTTATTATTTTTTTATTTGATTGAAATTGTACTGTGGTGTTGCATTATTGGGTATATTGATTTTTAATGATGATTTCGCTTGTTTCCTTATAGATCTATGGTACAATATTATTCCGAGGGCTGTTTCCATTATTGATTACGATGTAGTGGGTGTGAAATTTTTAGGTATGTGTTGTTTCCTCTTCTTTTCCAAACCTTTGGTTAAATTGGATCAATTCTAATATGTATAGATTTATTCTAGGTCCTCTATTATCATTGTGGTGTTCTTCTTGTTGGTTGATCCTTTATGGGCGTGTGCGACCTCAAGTTTTGAGGTAGGTGGTTCTGTCTCGAGCCTGTGTTGGTGAACTGCATTACACTTATTTTAATAAATTTTTTATTTAAATGAAATGGAATAATATGACTTATTTTTTTATGTGTATGGAACTGGGTTTTTATAAAAGATGGTTTCCCCTCATTTTGGGTAAATAGATAAGGTTTTTCAAAGCATTGTGAAATGATTTTATGAATTTATTTTTAAAGCATTAAACGATAAATAGTTTGATGAACTAGATTGGAAAATATATCACAATGGAATAATTAGAAACTTAGGTGGAAGGTATTGTAATATGTATTATCCACTATCGAGGGATTTTATAATGGGGCACATCTTTACTCTCTAGGCTTGTTGTTATAGGGACTTATTAGATATAACAACCCTACTATTTAATTAATTATTAAACATGATTTATTACATAAAATTACAATTAATAAAAATCATAAGATCTATAGGTCTAGTGTATTTTGTAAATTAGGTACATTACATAACAACTTAAAACATGAAAAACAACATCTTTATTGAAAACATTTTTTACATGACTAAAACATTCCATCATAATTAACCCTGCATGGGATAACTTAAGGACATACATAAGAATGGGGTGAGCTATAAAGCCTAGTAAGGGAAAAAACAAGGTATAACATGTGGAAAAAATACATGTTATAAAATACGTATATCAATGGAGCATAAAAGGAACATGAATAATACGACATGATATAACATGATAATCATAACATGGGAAATGTCGAAACAACTTAAAACACTACATCATAAATAGATCAAGGATAAATCCACCAAGAACCCATAGTGGTAAAATTTCCATAAACTAATTAGGTAAAATACCTATCCCAACATGAAATATAATGATACTAATCATTACCCAATTCATTATAACGCTATCAGGGTGCACCCTTCATAACCATTTCATTCCCATGCTTATGTGTTCCACATAGATTATATAACATGGATTCATTCAACATAATAATTTATTCCAAGATCAAGGAATGTGGCATACATACATTTAATTCAACATTAAACATGTATATGTGCATAAAGGTGAATACCTTTGATAGAGAAATGGGTATGGTATCTCCTATGTGATGATTTGTTCATAGAAAATCATGGTGCAATTTCGACAGCATGATGACGTCATATAGAAAGTCATAAAATGAGTTAATGAGAGAGAAAGTGGTCTCTCATAATTTAGACATGAAATGGATAGTAAGATTTATATTTAATAACATATATTAATATAGGAAAATGGAATTTAGAAGACATAACATAAAAGTAATGCTTGACAAAAGAGGAGGGTGAAAGATTCCATACAAAATTTCAGCATAGTTACATGTGTACATAAGGGTTCATAAGAGGGATAAATGAGAGTAAAAATGGCTCCCATAATTTAAAAATAAAATGAAAATTAAGTGGGATATGTAATAATATATCCGAACTTAATAAAATGGAAATCAAAAGGCCATATCATAAATGAAGTGCTTGATAAAAAGAGGAGAGAGAGAATTCCTTACTTAAATGTGTTAATACAAAGGCTTAAGTGAGGCCTCTTGGGAGCTTAGGTAGGCTTTGTAGGACTCTAGGGAGTATAGAGTAGAGTTTTTATGATATTCAAGTAGTTTTAGTTAATTGAAATAGGAGTTTGGGTGGGTTTATCTAAGAAAGGAGGGAGATTTCTTTATTATTTTAGTTTTGGACACAATATAACAAAATATTCAAAACCACAAACCATACAATGGTTTTTTCCTATGGTTTCAATCAATGGGGAGTGTATTAAATTATTTTATATGTCCAAGGGCTGGAGATAATAAAATATTTTCCTTGCTTATGTGGAGGTGAGTCACACTTTCAAAGAAATGATTTTAAAATCTTAAAATATTTTATAAGTCTTGGAGGATTAACTAAGAAATTAAAAAATAAATTAAAAAAACTTAAAATAAAATTATTTTAAATTAAAAACATATATTTGGCCGATTATACCATTTATAGTATTTATTACATCAATATTGGGCCATTATGATGTCATAAAACACATTGTATATTTATATGGTATTTAATTTTTACCCAAAAATTAGACTATCATAGAAAGTTATGAAAAATTCACCATTGGATAATTTATAAGTCTTGATTCCAAAAATAATATTCATTTTTTATAAATAATTTTCTAATTATGTGAATTTTCACTTTTAAAATAATAATCTACATTTATTGAAAATGATGTGTTCTTGTTAAATAACAGTTTTTGAACCCTTATAAAAATTAAATTTGACATTATAAAAATTGTATGATCATTTATATAAAATAAATATTAATTAATAATAATATTAAATTAAAATATAATTTATTTCAAACATCCATTAATTTATAAAAATAGATTTCTTAATTGAATTTTAATATTAACCAAAAATACTTTTTGTGCTTTACAATTCATTTAAAAAGTAACAATAATAGGAAGAAAATATATTCATTATTCTATAAAAAATAATGTTCATATTCTTAATGCTATATTATTGATACATATTCCTTTATTACACCATCATATTCCCTAAGAGTAAGGTGCCTGATGGTGGGGATTTCTTGGGGTTATTCGGTGAACATGGTTTGGGGTGTGATCTTGATAAACTTGAACATCTCCCATAAGAGGTTTTGCTCATACTTAAGAAGTTGTATCTCAGATTAGGCTTAGTCTATGGAAAATCCCTAAAATGATATCTCCCTTGTATTCTCTGATAAATGGGCTTTATAGGGTATGATCCTGCTGGTTGAGGCCATCACTTCCTTTGTCTGTGCTAAAAGGATTTATTAAAACCCTTTATTTATAATATTCATGTGATCATTATTCGATAGATAAATTTTCAATAGTAAAGATACTTAATGGACATTTAAATCCAATTTGATATAAAAAATAATGAATGTGTTTTCTATATCCATAAGGAATTTAATTAAATAAAAAAGGGTAATTTTATTCGTAAATGTTTGGGTTGTTACAATCTTCCATCCTTTATAAATTTTTCCCTCAAAATTTCTTCTTCCCACACTAAAACAGATGAGGGTAATTTTGATTCATCAACTCCTATGGTTCCCAGTTTGCATCTTTAAAATTTTTTTTTCTCCACAACACTTTGATGAGGGGAATTATCTTATTTTTTAGAACTTTTTCTCTATAATCTAAGATCTTCACCAACTGATCTTCATAGTAAAGGTCATTATCCAATGGTAGAAACTCTAGGTTGAGTACATGTAATGGGTCTGGTATTTAATTTATTAATAGGGACCCATGGAATACATCATGTACTTAAGATAGTTTTGGTGGGAGTTCTAGTCAATAGGAAAATTCTCTGATGCGATCAAGGATCTCAAAATGGCCGATGTACCCTGCATTAAGCTTCCCCTTATTCATAAATCTCATCACTATATTCTATTGATATTTTCAGAGGAATACTATATCTCCAACATCAAAATATAGGTCTCATAGATGATTGTTAGAATAACTATTTTGTAATCTCTAAGCATATTTTATGTGTTTCTGGATGTTCTTAACCTCCTCCACCATTTATTCAACCATTTCAGGACCAATAAGTTTTTATTCCACAACTTCATCCCAACATGCCATTGTTCTGAACCTATTATCATAAAGGGATTTATAGGGGTCTATTTGGATGCTCGAGTGGAAACTGTTGTTGTAAGGTAACTCCACCAAAGGAATATGGTGGTCCCATCCACCTTTGAAGTCCATAGAGAAAGATCTCAACATGTACTCAAGTGTTTGGATAGTCCTCTTAGATTATCCATCAGTTTGAGGGTGATAAGACGTATAGAAGTTCATATCAGTGTTTATATCATGATGAATACTTTTCCAATACATATAGGTGAATCTTGGATCTTGATCATACATAATCAATAGTAGTAATACGTGCATCCTTACCAATTCTAGGATTTATATTTGTGCCAATTGATCCAGTGAAAAATCCTATCAAATCACAATTAAGTGTTCTACCTTTGTAAGATGATCCATAACAACACAGATAAAATATTTCCCTTGGATGTATTTGGAAGTTCGGTGACAAAGTCCATGGTGATGTTTTCCCATTTCCATGTCTGTATGGGTATTGGTTGCATCATCCCCTAATAATTTTTCCTTTCATCCTTCACTTTCAGACATACTAGGAACTTTAATGTATATTTTGTGATATCCTTCTTCATGTTATCCTACCAATAGTTCTCTCATAGATCTCAATACATTATTATGTTTCTTGAGTGAATAAAGAAAGTAAAACTATGTCCATCATCCAAAAGTTCCTTCATTAACTCAGTATTGGATAGAACACATAGTCTTGAACAAAATCTCACAATTACTTATTTATTAACATTTAACACTAAGGATTTCCCTTTTCTTATAGTTTCCAAATTCTTCTGAATTCCCACACTATCTTTTTGAGCATACTTTAACCTTTCCAAAAGAGGCAGTTTAGCAATTATTTGTGAAAGGATTGATGATGTTCCTTTATTTATGAAATTCATGTCCATATTCTTCAAATATAAGAAGATTGGATCCTTCTTAATTCTCATCAATGATATAATTATTGTGTCCTTTCTACTTAGAGCATCTACTACCCTTTTTTCTTTCCCAGTATGGTAGTGGATTGAGCAGTTGTAATCCTTGATGAGTTCTAACCATATTTGTTGGTGCATATTTAACTATTTCTATGTGAATATATATTTGATACTTTTTTATCCATATATATTTCACACTTCTCATTTATTTTATTCATTTATTCATAAGTTTTTTTATAATTTAGTAAATTTCATGTAAGTGAATAATTTGTGTGAGATACCCATGCTTTAATACTACATATAATTTTTCAGAATTATTTGAATTAATCCAATCGAGTTAGTTTACTATTTTAATTATAAATATCACCATACTTATCCAAATTTTATGGTTATTATTTTATTCTTCCTTATTAAATTTTCAAAATATCATTATAAGGAAGTGTTGGCCAATTCATCCATTTGAATGGTTATATGGTCTACACAAGAAGGCCCAAAGAATAACTGGTCCATCAATAATGATTGAATTTTTAGAGTCTATCTAGAGGTCTAAAATCATTTATTCTCCAAAAAAATTATTGGGGTAATAAAATAGATCTTGGATAAAAATTTAGAGGCCCAACTCCCCCAAAAATGGGCCCAAATGACTCTATGAAGTCCATCCCACCAATCTATCCTAGAATTAAAAATAACATAAAATTATGTAATTTTCTCATGATATATACATAAATTATAGATATTATTTTTAAGTTTGAAATCCAAGATATAGGTAGTCTACTTTTTATAATAAATTATTTGGATTTTATGGCATCTTCCTATTCAAAAACCCATTCATATTTTGGAATTTGAAAATTTTTGGATTGAAATGGATATTTTTTTTAATAAAACCTTTATAACTTTGGATACTTAAGTACATTGGCCATAAAATGTTTAGGGAATAATTTAAAAATTAATATATAAAACTTTAAAGAAGATAATATCTCAATATTTAGTTGTTTGGATGGCCAAATTGGTCAGCCATGTGGAGGGGTAGATTTGGAATGAAAACAGTCCACCACCTTATGCTATAAATGTACCCCCTCCTATCACTGTAAGTAGTTATAATTTCAGAGTGAAAGAGGATATGTTTTCATGAACAAGGCCCTAAAAAAAATCTTTTAAGGATCTTCCAAACTAAGGTTTTCACTTGAGATACCCTTCTTCCTCTCTTTGTTTTCATGTTCTTTTGTGTTCTTCTTATTTGTAATCATGTAAGTTTATTTTAATTTCAATAAAATTTTAATGAATTTTTATTCCTATTCATGTATTTTAATCATCAATGTTATGTTATTAAATATTCATTCTCTTAAAATATTTTAAATCAAGTTGAAACCCCTTCCATTCTTTTTCTTCCAAATTCAATCAAAAGTCCATTTTTAATTCTCATCACCATTCATGTGTGTGTTCGATGCAAAAATCTTTTCTTATAACATTATTTTAATTCTATTTATAAATAGTCAAAATAAAAACATATTAATATATTAATAAACATCTCAATTTTCGAGTAAATATACCTTTGGGGTGAGTCATAATTTGGAGATATTAAGTGATTGAGAGATTTTTCTCAATGAATATCCTTTAGGTTAACATTGTGTATATTGACATTAAAATTTCTTGGATTAATGACATGTTTTGTTTAATATGTGGATTAAATGGATTATTGGAACTATAAATACACTACCGTAAACAAGTAATGATTATGATTAGACCCTGAGTTAAGTTATGGCTTGGATTAAAGACTTAACACTTGGGAATTCTAATCAAAGTCATCTTGTGAAGATGGTGTTAATTTAATGAAATATAAAGAAAAGATCAATGATATTGTAAGATAAAATCCCCAATAATGAAATCAACACAATATTTATAAAAATTTTAAATCAATAAAACATCATTATTTAATCAATTTAATTAATCTCTACAAACAACCCCCCCATTAAAAAGACAAATCACAAAAACAATCGACTATAAAAAAAGTACCATTACTGAGGATTAGACCTAAGTTCCACTATACACATTAGCAGAGCACTATACCATTGAATGGTTAATAGGAAAAAATCAGCTACTCTTTAAATGGATCCATTTTCGGGGATGATACCTTAAGTATTTGGTAGTTCTTATTTTTTTTGTAAAAAAACAACAAAAAAGTAAAAAATTAACCATTTTGTTTGAAAAAAAACTCACAAAGAAAAATCCACCTTCTCACAAAAATCATAAAAAAAACACACAAAGAAAAACAAACTTACTCATACTTTTAAAAATTATCTAAATTCCCCATAGCCTCCCAAAAAATCCTTCAGATTTGTTTGACCTTGAAATAGTGTGAACTCTGCCAACTTAGGAGGAACATTAGAGATAATCAAATCACTCAAGATCCAGTCATTGTCCATCCAATTGAACTAGATATTAAAAATCATAGGGAACAAATCCTTAAAGAACTAGATTCCCCTAATATGAATTACCAACCCCTTGGTATTCAATATCCAAACATTGAGACTAATTTGGAACTCAAATCAGGTTTGATTCATCTTCTACCTCATTTCCATGGGCTAGCTGGCGAGGATCCACATATTTATCTCAAAGAGTTCCAAGTGGTGTGCTCTACCATGAATCCTCAAGGGGTTTCTAAATAAAAAATAAAACTCTGAGCATTACCTTTCTCCCTAGACACCTCTTCCAAGTCACGTATCTACTACCTCCTTCCCAGTTCCATAAACTCATGGATTGACATGAAGTGTCTCTTTAGAAGAAAAATTATTTCCTACTTCTTGTACCACTTCAATCCAAAATAAAATAAGTGGTATCTATTAATTCCCTAATGAATCACTCCATGAGTTCTGGGAGAGGTTCAAAAATCTTGTGGAAACTTTCTCACATCACCACATACCTGACCAAATATTGATCCAAAACATCTATAAGGGGTTATTGGCTGTAGAGAGAACGTTCAATGATGCCGCAAGTGGTGATGCTCTTGTTGACAAAACTCATATAACTGTACAAGATCTCATAACTAATATGGCTAAAAACACACAACAATTAAATACTTGAGCACATTCTCAAGTCAAATAAGTCCAAAATAATAAATCCATAGATCCCAATAAGATGATCAAGTGGATGAGTGAACTTACAGGTCTTGTGCATCAACTAGTTGTGGCCTCCAAAGCCTCAACCTCATATTCTACATAATAGATATTCCCTAGACCTATCCAAAACTATGTAATCTATAACTAATTTTCTCATCCAACTGACACATGTCCATAACTTCAAGAGGATCCATCTGATTCTTCTAGTCTGATGGAGCTCGATGCAGTATATTCTCATAGAAACACCAATCCTCAATAATCAAGTCAGTTCATTAAAAACTTCAACCAAACCCTCTTCGATCCCTTCTCTTATACCTTTAACCTAGGATTGAGGTATGGTAATCCCATTCCTCATCCCCCTTAATTCCCTCCTCAAAACCCAAACCAATTCCAATACGAGAAATGTGTTGGTAACTTCCAACAACCATATCCTTTTGTCCCTCAACCTCAAAGGATCAATCCTCCTCATTCTCATCATGGATTCCACTATACTAATGTGCCTTCCCAATTCCCAATCTAATACAAGAACTTTCCCTAGAACCAAAATCATGGTAATACCAATATGGGACATGCCTCCTCTTCTAAGAAACCATGGGAAAGTGCTGTGGAAGATCTTGCCTCCTTCACCTGTTCTATCCTTAAAAATATTGAAACCCAAATTGGTCAACTTTTATCCCACCTAAGCCAGGAACAATAACCAAATTCTTTCCAATTCTCAGCTCTACCATTACCCAACCCCAAGGGTAATGTAAGTGCAATTGCACTTAGATCAGGATTTTCTTTCTATGACACATGATGAGTCATCCAAATCTTATTTAAATGTTAAACTAGAAAATAAAAATAAAAAGAAACCAGAAAAGGAACCTAAAGCCATTCCCTAACCTCCTTCCATTCCATGATAAAATGCTTGAAATATTAGCTAGAAATTCATATTACTTCTTTCTTTATGGATACACTGGCTACTTATAAATCCTAATAGCACCTTAAGACCAAGAAAAGACTACTTTCACTTTCCCCTTTGAAACATATGCATATAAAAGCATACTTTTTTGACTTTTAAATGATTTTGAAACATTATAGAGATGTATGATGAGTATATTTTCAAAATTCATTGAGCATTTCATGGAGGTATTCATGGATGAATTTAACATTTATGTGAGTCATTTTAATCCTACTTGAAATCACTCTCTCTAGTCTTACAAAAGTGTGTCAAATGAAACCTTGTGTTAAATGTATAAAAATGTCACTTCATGGTTAATTAAGGGATTTTTCTAGGGAACATAATTTCATAATTGGGTATTAAAGTTGATCCTTCCAAAATTGAGGTGATCCAATCACTTCCTGAACCCCCAACAGTTCGACATAGTCATTAATTCCTTGTTCATTCCAGTTTCTATCGGAGATCCATCCATAAATTCAGTAGTATTTACCTCCCACTCACTCTAATACTCCAAAATGACGTCTCATTACATTTATACGAGGCTTGAAAGATATAATTCATTAAACTAAAAATTATTCTTACACCTGCCTTGATAATCCAACCATCAGATTGGTCCTTACCCTATGAATTGAAGTGTGATTCTTCTGATAGGGCCATTGGAGCCGTTCTTGGTATAATAAGAGAAAAGAAGCCTCATTTCATCTATTATGCCTCTAAAACTTTGTATGAAACTCAATATCACTAAAATGTTATTGATAAGGAATTTTTTAGTCGTGTTTTTTTCATTGGATAAATTCTAGCCCTATCTCTATGGTGCTAAAATCATCATTTTTACAAACCATTCATCTTTAAAGTTATTACTTAAGAAAAGTGATTCTAAAATAAGGATAATAAGATGGATATTGATGTTCCAAGAGTTTGAAATTATGATTAAAGATAGACCTGGGAAAGAAAACCCTATGGATGATCACCTAAGTAGAATTTCTAATTCTTATCCTTTAGAAATCATTGATCCTAAATTCCTGATTGAAAACCTTTCATATCTCAATCCAATGTTATCATGGTATTCCCAAATTATAAACTATTTGGTTTCTGGTGTTTTTCATGAATTTTTTTCCAAAGAAAAAAAAGTGAAGATACAAAGTGATTCAAATTTCTATTTTTGAGAAGATAATAATATTTGGAAAAATTGGACTGACATGGTAATTAGAAGAAGTGTTTATATAGATGTACATTCCTCCATCTGAGAATTTTTTCACTCAATGCTGGGAGGTGGCCACTTTGGACCAAAAAGGACCTCCCAAAAGGTCCTAAACTCTAGATTATTCTAGCCATCACTCTTCAAGGAATCACATTTGTTTTGTAAATCATGACTCACTTGCCAAAAGTTTGGAACAAATTTCAAAACAAATGAAATTCCATAAAATACTTTAATTTTCTATGATATCTTCAATGTTTAGGGAATAAATTTCATGGGACCATTTCCCCCTTCCAATATATTATCATATATTATTCTTTCGGTCGATTATGTTTCTAGGCGGGTTGGGTCCAATCCCACTAGAAGGGATGATTCACATAATGTTAGTGGGTTTCTAAAAACCGACATCTTCCACTAGTTTAGAACACCAAATGCCTTGATAAGTGACTTAGGAACTCATTTATATAATTAGACCTTGTAATATCTTCTAAAAAGAATGTGGTTTTATATAAAACATCAAATTTATATCACCCCCAAATAAATGGAATGACTGGACTTTCTAATAGAGAAGTGAAAATAATTCTTGAGAGAATTTTAAATCCCACCAAAAAAGACTGTCTTGAAAGACTTGGTGAAGCACTTTAGACATATCGAACTTCCTATAAAACACCCATTGGGATGTCTCCATTTAGACTAGTTTTTTGGTAAATCATGTCATTTATCAGTTGAAATTCAACATAAGTCATTTTGGTCTATGAAAACACATAATTTTGATTGTGAAAAATATGGTGAAAAAATATTGTTACAATTGAGTGAATTGGAGGAGATTCGACTTGATTTGTATGATAATTATAATATTTACAAAGAAAAGGCCAAGTTACTCCATGAAAAACACATCCTATGGAAGGTATTTCATGAAAGTGAAATGGCAATTCTCTTTAGTTTTATATTTCAACTTCACCTAGGTAAGATTAATTTCAGTTGGGAAGTTCCTTTCATTGTTACTAATGTTTACCCATTTGGTTCTATTTAAGTCTAAGACCCCTCTTCAAAAAGGACACTGAAGGATAAATAACATCGGTTAAAGCATCAACTTGAGAGGACACGCATCCTGGGAACCACATCGACTTCCATCGGATCCCCAACTCCTATAGTTGACCCACCACTAGATGGAGTTGGAAACCCACCAAATCCAAACTAGGGTAACCACTTTCCATTTAACTCTCCCTCTCTATCCCTCTCCACCTCTCTTCCTATCTTTCTTATTTTTCATCTCTTGTTCTCATTTTTTACCACTATCTTTATAAAACATTTTCTTTCCCCTATTTCTCTATTGTGAAGGTTTTTATTTATAAAAACACTACAAAAACTAAAAAAACAAAAATACATGAAAAAAATATTCATAGTCACTCACCATCCACTTGTGACAAAATTCCAACCATTTTGGGGTGATAAAATACATGTTTTCTTCTAAAAATTTCTGTATTTTCATCATAAATTCGGATAAATAATATTTTTTAGAAACCAAAATTTTTTTAATGACCAATGTTTTATTTAGAAAATGATTCTTCCATAACTATAAGGAAAAAAACTATCTTTTGTTCCAATGTCACCTATTACCATATTTTCATTGTGTGCGTTTTTCACCCCTGATTGAGAGTCTTGAGTTTATGGGACTTTGAGTTGAATTTTCTATTTTGGTGATCATAAATATTATAAATGCATTTTCTAAACCACATTAGAATCAAAATATCCAAATAGCCTCCCATTAACCTTACATTAATCCTTCTTTTGAAAGCCCCTTCAAGCCTATGAAAACCATTTCTTTGATATCCACATCACAAGGCCAATACCTTGTCCCACCCAACATTTACATGGAATTATATTGCATAATTTATTGAAATTTAAGTATGGGGGGAATTGATTTAATTTTGGGTTCCATTTAATTGATTTTCAATGTTTTTTCATATGCTAGAGGGTAAGCATCTATTTTAGTGTGGTAGAGGTTGTCATTCAGTGAGTTTGGGGAATTTATTTTCATTTATTTAATTTTTTAAATGTTATTTACAAGTGTTCAAAAAAATTGATAAATAAAAAAAGTTTTTTTTGTCTTAGGTCGGTCTAACATCAATCTTCCTAAACCTTTGATATTGTTATACGTATTACAATTAGGGTCATCAGGAGATCAAACATGGGTTGGGAGATGATTTTGAGATCTTTTCCAAGTTTAACTTTTGAAAAAAATAAATAAAAAGATAAAAAAAGAAAATAAAAAAGAACACTTATGTCATTGAGAGAAGTTTTGTGTATTGTAAATATTTTATCTTATCATCTCTTTCAAATTTTATTCCTCTTTTTTGTATTTCTTCACAAAATAATTCCCTAATAAATATTTCTTTCCATTTCCTTCCATGTTTCATTTCAAAAAAAATTGTGCATTGTTTTACCTGTGTTGGTGTTTTAACCCTCCTTTCCTTTATCTTGGAAATTAAATTCCCACCATCCCATAGACACATAAAAACAACTAAGAAATACCTCTTGATTCTTGTGCACTTTAGGATTGGGAATGGATTATGAGAGCTCTTTTGAACTCTAAGATTTTTAATTTTGGTTGGTGAATGAGTTTACCTCCATAAATAAAATTTTATCATCTTTAGAGGAGTGAGGTGTAAGTACCCACATTTTCCATTTCTAAATTTAAGCATGAAAAATGAATTGTTTTTCGAATATTTTTTCTTTAACAATTTGTGGTGAAATTTAAAATGTATGAGTGAAATGTTCTAAACTCCCCTGATTGGGGAAAACAAAATTTCAATATTTTGTGGTGAGTGAGAATGATTTTGTTATGTTTTTATAATTGTAGAACACGAGGACATGCACAAGACTAAGTGTGGGGGATTTGATGTCATTCATTGATTAATAACTTATTTTCTACCCCTTTAGTAAATTTCATGTAAAAGTGCATAATTGGTGTGGGATACTCATGTTTTAATACTACATATAATTTTTGAGCATTATTTGAATTAATCGAATATGTTCTGTTTAATATTTTAATTATAAATCTTACCCTAATTATCCATATTATATTGTTTTTGTTTTTTAGTATATATTATTTAATTTAAAACAAATCATTAGAAGGAATCATTAGCCAATTCGGCTATTTGAATGGTCATATGGTCCACATAAGAAGGCCCAACGAATTTGTAAAGAAACTAGGACATCCATGAAGAATGAATTCATGGGATCAATACAATTATACTAAATCTTTTATTCTCCACCAAAATTTTGGGAATAGTAAAATTAATCTTGGATAAAAATGTATAGGCCCAACTCCACCAAAAAGAGGCCCAAATGATTCTATTAATTCTTGACCACCATTCTATCTGGGAATTAAAATGAGAACACAATTATGGATTTATCCTGATATAGACATCAATTAGAGCTAATATTTTTCAGTCTGAAATAAAAGATATAAGAGAAAATTTTTTAGAATAAATTACTTGGATTCTATGTAATTTTTATATTCAAAAACCCATTCAGATTTTGTCCTTTGAAAAAGTATGGATTGAAATGGACAGATTAATTTTTCTTACTAAAACTACCACAAATTTCGCTCCTTAAGTCCAATGGATGAAAATTTTTGAGGGTAGACTTTAAAAATTAATATATAAAACTTTTAAAAAGATAATATCTCAATATTAAGCTGTATTAATGGTAAAATTGGTGAGCCAAGTGGAGGGGAAGATTTGGAATGCAAACAGTCCACCACCTTGGTCTATAAATGCATCTACCTCCTCTCCTTGCAAGGAGTTGGGATTTCAGAGAAAATAATGATATATTGGCCTGAACAAGTCCCTAAAAAATTATTTGTTAGGATCTTATAAAATCATGTTTTCACTTGATATACCCTTCCTCCTCTCCTTATTTTCAGGTTATTTTGTGTTCTTCTAATTTCTAATCGTGTAAGTTTGTTTTCATTTTAATAGAATTTTAATGAATGTTTCTTCTTATTCATCTATTTTAATCATACAGCATATTTTATTAAATATTAATTCTCTTAAAATATTTTAAATCAACTTGAAACCCTTTACCTTCTTTTTCTTCCTCATTCAATCAAAAGTCCGTTTTTAATTCTCATCACTATTCGTGTGTGTGTTTGATGCAGAACTCTTTTTTTTATACCATTATTTTCATTCTATTTATAATTAATCACCATAAAAACATATTACTAGATTAATAAACATATTAATGGATGAGTAAATATACCATTGGGGTGAGTCATAATTTGGGGATATTAAGTGATTGAGAGCATTTTCTCAATGAATATTCTTTAGGTTAACATTATGTTTGTTGAACATCATGAATTAATGAAATGTTTTGTATAACATGTGGATTAAATGGATTATTAGAATCATAAATATACTACCATAAACAAGTATTGATTATTATTATACCCATAGTTATGTTATGTCTTGGATTAAATCCTTAAAACTTGAGAATTCTGAACAATGTCAACTTGTGAAGTGAGTGTTAATTTAATGAAATATAAAGAAAAGCTCAATGATATCATAAGAATAAATCCCAAAAAATGAACTCACCCCAATATTTATAAAATTTTTAAATCAATCAAACATAATACACTAATCAATTTAATTAAGATCTGTAAATAAACCCCTCCATTAACAAGAAAAATCACAAAAACAATCGACTATAAAAAAAGTACCATCACTGAGGATTCGACCCGAGCGCCACTATACACATTAGAAGAGCACCAAGCCCTTGAATGGTCAATATGAGACAATTGACCATTTTTCACTCCACAAAGAGATAATGATTACAAATTTTTAGTTCATAGATCATAACTTTCAAATATAGATCATGTGTTGGATAGTTTTGCCTATAAATTTTCAACTGCCTTAAGGTGTAAGCAATGACTTTGTCATTTTACATCAACACGCATCCCAATAACTTATTTTAAGCACCAATTAAAATTACAAAAATCTCCCCACTTTTGTGTAGTGTGAGCACAAGGGTAGTGATAATACACCTTTTCAACTCCATGAAGCTTTCTTCACATTCATCATTCCAAGAAAATTTGACTTCCTTCAGAGTTTACTTAGTAAGAGGGTTTGATAATTTTGAGAAATTTCTCACAAATTGGTGATAATATCTTGCTAACTCAAGGAAACTATGGATATTTATCATGTATGTTGTCTTTGACTATACCTCAATTTATTTTTTCTTTGAAGGATCTACATATATCCTATTGCTTGTGATGATATTCCCAAAGATTGAGACTTCCTTAAACCATAACTCACACTTTCTGTACTTTTCATAGAGTTTTTCCTTTTGAAAGGAATTTAGCACAGTCCTTATATGATCCTCATGGTCCCTATTGGTTTTGTAGTATATTACAATATCTTCTATAAAGACTACCACAAATTTTCGAGGTAATCTCTAAAGACTCTATTCATCAAGACCATGAAGATTTTTGGGGCATTAGTGAGTCCAAATGGAATCACTATGAACTCATAATGCCCATAACTTGTGTTAAAAGTAGTCTTGGGGATATCCTCCTTCACCCTTACATGGTAATATACTAACCACATAACCACCTTGGAGAAATATTGTTCTCCCCATAGTTGATCAAACAAGTTATCAATTCGTGGTAAATGATACTTATTCTTCATCATGATTTTTTTTATCTCAAGATAATCAATGAAAATGTGCATTGACCCATACTTCTTGATGAAGAGGACTGGTTCACCCTATGGTGAAGCACTTGAGCATATAAACACTTTATTCAAATTCTCCTGTAGTTGTTTCTTTAGATCCTCAAGTTCCAAAAAAGAAATTATATATGGAGTCTTGGATATTGAAAATTAACAATGTATAAGTTATATTGAAAATTCAACATCCCTACTTAGAGGAAGACTAGAAAACTCCTCAGGAAACATATCAGTGAATTCCCTCACAATAGGCATATCTTCGAGGTGGATCATTCCTTAGACTCAATCATTTATGTTATATACAATTGGTCACAGGGAAATAATATCTATTCTTGTGATGATGGTGATAAATAATATTCATACTCCTCCTTTGACTTGTATAGAATCATGGGTTGATTCTCTATATGGAGAGTGATTTACCTCTTGTGGCAATTTATGCTGGATCTGTATAGGGAAAGCCAATCCATGTCCATAATTGCATCAAATTCCACCAAAGAAATATGAAAAGGTTATATGGGGAGCTCAATCCACAAATTGTAATAGGGGAGGAGTTATAAACATGGGATGAAATAATTTCCACAATTTCCGTTTTCACTGAAATCTATATTTCCATGATTTTTGGTGGCATTTTAATAGTTCTATTAAACTTTCATGATATAATAGAATTTGTAGAACTATGGATGATAACCCTACCTTTTAATTTTTTATTCTAGTTATACTTTATCCAATATAGACTTAGGGATGAGTATTTTAAACAATTAAACACATAAATGGGAATCAATTAAATTAAAGGGATATCTTATAAATTACATTTATCTCCTTAACTTATGAATTTCTAGGCATTAGTTTATTCTATACACAATATATTTCCTAAGATATATTCTTATGGGCATTTTTGTTCCCTTAATAGTGGTTCATATTGAGATTATGAATTTTCTAAATCGTATCCCCTAGTAGTGTCAAACCAGGTGCGCAATAAGGCCTATTTTCATGTACCAGGTTACCCCAAGTCAGGCCCGGAACACTTTATCAGAGTTGTTACTCCTGGGTACATCTGTACTAGAACCATGTCCACTTTTAGTATCCATAAAGGGATGTATTTTCTTGATAAACCACTTAATCTATGATTACAAAAATTAAGGGATATTTTCTTACAACTAGTCTTATCACTAAGGGGTTTTACTAGGGTTTCTAATCATAATTCCCAAAATTACTAAACCTATCCTTTGATACCAACTATAATAACCCTTCTCTTTATTTCATTTTTAAAAACGATTTATCACATAAAATTATACCTAATGTAACTTAAAAGATAGATAGGTCTAGTGTATTTGGGAAATTAGGTACATTACATAACAACTTAAAACATGAAAAGCAACATATTTATTATAAACTTCTTTGACATGACCAAAACATTCCTTCATACTTAACGCTGTATGGGATAACATGAGGACATACATAAGAAAGAGGTGATATATAAAGACCCGTAAGGGAATAGAAAAGGTATAAAATGAGGAAGACAATACATGATAGAAAATAAGAATATAAATGCACCATAAAAGGAACAATAATAATAAGGCATGATATAGCATGATAATTATAATATGGGAAATGTGACAATAGATTAAAACATTGAATCATAAATAGATAAAGGATAAATCTACCAAGATCCCATGGTGGAAAAATTTCCATAAATTAATCAATTAAACCCTCTATACCAACATGAATTATCATGATACTAACCATTACCCAATGCATTGGATCACCATTAGGGTGCACCCTTCATAATCATTTCATTCTCATGCTTAAGTGTGCCACATAGATCATATACCGAAGATTCATTCAATATAATAATTTATTCCATAATCATGGAATGCAGAATAAATAAATGTAAGTCCCCATTCAATAATTATATGTGCATAAATTTTAATAACATTAATAGAGAAATTGGCATGATATCCACTTCATGATGATTTTGGCATGGAAAATCGTTGAGCAATTTCGGCAGCATAACAACATCATATAGAAATTATGAAAATGGGTTGATGAAATAGAAAGGGGTATATAATAATTTATAAATGTAATGGATAATAATAGGGATATTAAGAACATATACCAACATAGGAAAAAGTAATTTTTAATACATAACATAAAAGTAATGCTTGATAAAAGAGGAAGGTGGAAGATTCCATACAAAATTTTGGCATAGTAATAGGTGTACATAAGGGTTCATAAGAGGGATAAATGATATTGAAAGGGAATTACATAATTTAGAAATGAAATGTAAAGTAATGTGGATAGTTTATAAGATATCCCAACTTATGAAAATGAAAATAAAAAGGGTATATCATAAATGAAGCACTTGATAAAAAGAAGAGAGAGAGAATCCCTTACTTGGATGTGTGACTCCAAAGTCTTAGGATAGGATTATTGAGAGATTGGGGTCACATTAGGAGGATTATAGAGAGTATAGGGAAGATTTTTTATGAACTTAAAGAAGTTTTAGTGAATAGAAATGGGTTCTTGGGTGGGTTTATATAGGAAAGGAGGGGGATTTCTATATTATTTTGGTTTTGGACACTACATAAAAAATATTAAAAACCACATCCAATCCCATGGTTCTTCCCATGGTTTATGTCAAAGGGTATTTTATTATATTATTTTAAAATTTCATGGTCCTATGATAATAAAATATTTCCCTTTCATATGTAAAGGTGAGTCACAATTTCAAAAAAATGATTTTAAAATCTTCAAATATTTTATAAGTCTTGGAGGATTCAATAAGGATTTATAAAATAAATTAAATAAAATTAAAATGAAATTATTTTAAATTAAAAAATATATTTTTTCAATTATATAGTTTATATTATTTATTATATCACTATTGGGCCATCATGATTTTATAAAACACACAATATATTTATACGATATTTAATTTTTACCCAAAAATTTGACTCTCTCAGAAAATTATGAAACATTCACTATTAAATAATTTTTATGTCCTGATTAAAAAATATATATTAATTTTATCTAAATAATTTTATAAATATATTAATTTTTACTTAAAATAATAACTAAAATTTATTGAAAATGATTGATTTTTGACAAATAACAGTTTTTGAACCCTTATAAAAATTACATTTGACATCATAAAAATTGTATGATCACATATATTTGATAAATATTGTTTAATAATATTATTACATTAAAATATTATTTTTTAAAAAATACATTAATTTATCAAAATAGATTTCTTAATTGAATTTTAATAATAACCTAAAATACTATTTTTTTCTTTAAAAATCATTTACAAAGTAACAATAATAGGAATAAAATATATTCATTATTCAATAAAAAGTATTTTACTTATTCCTAATGATGGGGTATTGATACATATAAATTTATTACATAAGTATATGCCCTAATAGTAAGTTGTCTGATGTTGGGGCTTTCATGGGGCTATTCGGTGAATATGGTTTGGACTGTGATCTCGATGGGCTTGAACTTCTCCCATAAATGGTTTCACTCATGCTTAAGTTTATGTATATAATATTGGGATTGGTCTAGGGAAAAAAACCAAAAACTATATCTCCCTCATAAGATCTGATAAATGGGATTCAGGGGGTATGATCCTACTAGTTGAGGTTATCACTTCCTTTGTCTCTAACAAATAGATTTATTAAAACCCTATATTTATACTAGCCATGTGATCACTGTTCAACAATTATATTATCAATTTTAAAGATACTTCATGGTCATATAAATAAAATTGGATAAAACAAAATAATTAAATGTGTTTTCTATATCCATAAGACATTTAATTAAATAAAAAATGTGTAATTTTATTCATAAAGTTTGGGTCATTACATTAGACCTGTTGGGGGGTTCACTTTTTAGGGTGTTATTATGACCTCTAAAATTGATGCATATATCTAGTGGATTTATGCTTACATGATTATATATCATAGTTATGATTGTAATAACTATCCTACCTAGTGTAATCCTTGTCATGTTATTTCCTATTCTTATTGGATGATTTGGGCTTCTACTTTTGGATTATACTATTTTATTGTACTACCATGGATTTAATATGATATGTGATGAATGATTTGTTTTAAAATGATACATATTATAAGATATTTGGTTATGAAATTATTTTGAAACCAATTTACCTACTTTATTTAGAAATTTGAAAAGGTGGAAATTAAACTGTTTTCCAGGCTTTTGATATAAAGACTGTTAAATTATTATCATGCCTTGTTATCTTTGAAGTTGAGAATGCATGTAGTATTGTTCTGATACTTGATATGGAACACATGGGTGAGACCCTACCATGTATGTTATATCACACCCTATGTACCTCTTTGTCAGTGTATAGACCAGGTTATGTCTTTCAATGTAGGGAAAGGTAAGGCACCATAGTGAGGCAGTGAGTTTTTCTGTTAGATGGGATATGTAGCTGTTGGTGATATGGTGGGAGGTTTCCCATGATATCACATAGAGTATTTAGTTTTTCCTACTTGACACTCTTTTTTGGTTGGAATTGTACTTAGATATTGTTTCTACTCTTTAGTTGTTTGGTTTTTTCTGTTTCCTTTTAGTTATGGTATATATTTATCTTCCACTATTTCTCTCTATTATATATATGTTCAATGTATTTGCTTTAGGTTGGGAGAAATAAATCCCTCAGTTTTTTGTTTGATGCCCAGGTGATAGTCTCCAGCCAGTGGGGATCAGGAATACCCATTAGGTATGTGGCGTATCGGGTTGGGTACCAGTTTGAGAGGGTATTTTGGTTGGTTCATTACAATATCATTTAAAAATGTTATTACTATATAATTTAAATGTTTCCCATGTATTTCTTATAAAATTTGGATTTTTTAATTTATAAATTTATATAGAATATCATTTTTTACATTATTTCATGTTTTGGGATACATAATTAATAAGATAAATTTTTTAATAATTTTGAGATTTTTTCATATTTTTAAAATTTCAAGTATGTTCACTATTAGTGTATCTTATTTTATAATTTTTCATAGAGTTATAGTTATTCTATAAGAATATTTATTTATGAATATTATGGAATTAATATTTAAAATCACATGGTTTTCCAATAATAAAGGTTAATCTAACTGCAAAATAATGTAACATCACATATAGTTTATGTGACATACTCACCTCCTTCTATCTGGGAGACCATGATAAAAAATACTAACCTGGTAGTTTCATATGAAATTTGTATCGAACAAACATAAAATATACCACATCGTATTCTAGACTGTCATTGATTTTGGATATTTTACACTAGACATCAAATATTAGAAACTAGCATTGATGGTTTTATTCAAAACCTTGTGTAGACCCATCTATATCTACATAATGAAAATTTTTTTATGATTATTCACCTTAAAATGGACCATACAACTCACAACAATCAATATGGAATAATTTTCACCAACTATATTTCCATTATATATAAAAACCCATAGTATAAAAGATCCCATCCAAAGAAACATGTCAAGAGTTTTCTTCAAACCCTTAGGTGATCCATCCCCATTTATCACAAAATAATCATGAAAAGTTATTCATGTTTCATTATCCTTTCAAAATATGTTCTATCTCATAACAATAAAAATATAATTCCTTTCTCCAAATATATCACATTTATATGGAAAATCCAAAATATAAAATAGCCTATTTGAGAAAACCACTTTATGGACTAACCTAACATCACCCCCAATGAATAAAAACATGAAAAAAACTCATATAAAATATTTGAACATCACATAATAGACCTCACTTAAATATCATTATGTCACATTCTTCATGCATGTTTTCATAATTTATAGAAGACCCTACATATATAAAAATCTATCACATTGATCTTGTGAACATATCATGTGCAGGATATTCCATGCCATATATCCAACTATGTGATCCATTCCAACATTGAATTTCCTAGGCATGGGGAATATGACCTATGAGAGGATTATAATCCCTCATATTGAAGGTAGTAATCCCAATATAATAAAAGGATGGATGTTTTATAAAAATAAAATTAAATGGATTGGACAAGTAATAATTACAAAAATAAATGGGAAAATAGAGAAATTTCAAGGGGTATTAAACTGGGGGTTAAAATAGAAATTTTATGAGAATAATGTAGATATAGATAGATCAAAACTAAGTAGGGAGAGACAACTCTTATAATAATAAAAAAAACTCTAAAAACATTAAAAGAAGGATCAAATGACCATTGAATTCAATCAAGAGGGATACATTAAATGATATATGATTAATTTAGTTGTATTTATTCATTTTATTTCAATTTTTATAGTTATATGGATTGATTTTGGATCTTTATAATGAGTTTTAAATTACTCAAATGGTTTTTTTGATTTAATTTGGATTAATTTTTTTAGTTATTTAATGAAGAAATTAAAATATTTATTTATTTTTCATTATTTAATTGTAATTTTTTACTTGATTACTTGTTTATTTTTCCTTGGGTTTTAATGAAGTACTAATTAGAGTAAATTTCAATCCACACACAATAATGTTTTACATGGATCACACAAGTAGAAATTTGGGCTTTAGTGGAGGCTAGAAGTAGATGACTATCATTGGCAGTCACTAAAGGATGATTTTGAGAATGTGAATAGTGGTAGCTAAAATTAAAACCCAAAACTATTGAAAATTACTTTCTACTTTTCTTACAGGACCCCTCAAATTTCTAAAAAAATAATACATCCCTATTGTGATTTCAAAAAACTAAACTTTTGTGTTTAGAAAAAAGTTCATATTTTTTGGAAGTTGATAATTAATATGGATATAGAATAAATATAAATCATAAATAAATGCTACCTAATAATAGAATATGATTTCAAAAATCATTAGTACATGATAAATAGAGATACATGGAATTCATATATAGATGAAAAAATTTATACCATTTTCTCTTATTATATTTTCTTTATAATAAAATTAAATAAAAGGGGATATTTAATATTATTTCTTTGTAATCTACCAAAATTCAAATTAATGGTTTCGTTTAAAGTTTCAGTGGAATCTTCATTATCAAAATCTTCCATATTTTTTTCATTAAAGAATATATTATTATATGAAATAATAATTCATATTATAATTTAATTAAAATTTGACAGTTTGAACATATGGATTTTTTATAAAAAGAATATGTATACTATGAAAAAAATGTTAATATTATGTATATATCACTAAGAAGAAGTGAACCAAAGTATTTTAGATAAATATTTTAGGTAACTGAAATCACCAGATTTCATATTAGATTAAAATAATTGTTTTTTAAATAAATTTAAAATAAAAAATAAATAAATATGATGATACTCAAGTGACTATAAGACCACTTCAAAACCGATTCATGAAGAGAGAATTTTCCTAGTTTCAATTTTTAAATCAATATCAATATTTTCTTTTCTTGTACTATCCATTGATATTAAAACAATTGTGTGTGGTATTTTTAGATTTTCAAAATTTGTTCATAATGATGGAATCAAGTTGAGTAGTGGATATTATAGTGTTAAGTAGCTATTTACATAAATGTACATTATATTATTTATATTCTTGAGGAAAATAACTTATATATATTATGTTTTAGGGGAATAAAGTAAAAAACTCCAAAATAAACTTATTTACACTATTTAATATTTGAATTTAACAAAATATTAATATATATATTTGAAGTGAGTGTATATGTTATAAATGAATTTTGAATATTATAAATATTACATAGTGGATATTACAGTGTCTCTATATTTTAGTGGTAGTTTAATATTGATTAATATTATATATTGTAATATAATGAGTAATAATTCATTATTAATGGTAAGAAAACATAATAATTCATTAATAAATGCATTAAATATATTTTTTAGTTTGAGCATGAAGGTTTCATACTGCCAATTGTAATGAATAACTAGAAATAAATAATTTAATAAGATAGTACAATATTATACCATAGTTGATATAATGGTGGAATATGTGTTAAAAACTTTATCTTCTAAAATTTAATTTCTTGAAGTTCCACTATAGGCATGATCCTATAAAAAATTTTAGAAAAAAATACATAGAAATTAAAATGATTTTTGAGTTCCATTAATTATAATTTTTATAGAAAAAAATTATTGTAGTACCTTGGTATTTTCAATAGATTTTTGCAATTTTGAATTTAAAATTCATTTTCTGAAATGAAATAAAATATTGTATGTATTTTTTAATATGAATGATGATGGTTCAGAATATTGTAATCAGGGATTTCTAACTCCAACAATACAATTTTTGACTTCATAATATTTAGTTTATACATGAATATGAACTCATCATTATTTTTTATTCTAAATAATTAAAAATTTAGTATAAAATATTAATAAATATTATATAGTTTTATAAACTAAATAAAACATGTTACCTAATTCAAATTGTATCTGAGTTCAAATATATTTTTTTACCAACTACATCACCAGTTTATTGAAGAGAACCACTAAAATTTCTCCAATACAATCCATGACCATAAGATGTACACTAAATTTGTAAGTATAAAAAACATCTCATAAGTTAAAAACATTTGGTTTGTTAAGAAAATAAAGATAAGAAATGTTAGACTATTTAATGAGATGGAAGATAAGATAATTATAAAAAAACCTTAAATATTTTCTTATTGAGGAGACATTATTATTTCTACAATAGATTCTAAAATTATAGTTTTGAATCACTTTAATTTAGGAGTTTCATGACTTGTATAACCAAGAATATATAATTTGAATCTTACATGTAATTATTATGGTAAAAAATTTCATTATCTAATAAAGGTAGGAAAAAATAATAATTTAATTAAATTTGAAATTGTAGTAGAATAATTTTTAATGAACCATGAAATCAATTTTTTTAATAAAAATAATAAAATTGTGAATAAACAATGATTTCATGTAATGGTTATTTATTAATATAGAAAACCAATTGGGTTACAAAACTTGTGTATGATGTGTTAGATGAAATACTATTAATCTGTATTGATTTGAATGTTGTGAAATTAAAACATATAAAATTTAAAAGTTAAAAAAAATTAATCCAAATTCATTAACACTACTAGTTTAATCATGATTTAAAAGTGTTAAGTACTTTAAAATTTAAAATTTGTATTTTAATACGTGTTTGAAGCTGTTCATTATGGGAATATTGGGATTAATCATCAATTTTATTTCATTAACGTCATTAGTAATAATAAAAGATATTGTAAAAAATGATGGGGAAATTTTTTCAATGTATTGTGTTATACATATTGAAATGTTAAAAATTTAAGGTTAGAGGAGAAATAATTACTTAATATTTTAGCTATCACAAGTTACAACACCAATAAATTGAATGATTTTGTTGTTTTTACAATAAATATAGCCATTATCTTTGTATAAACATTCCAAAGAGTATAATTAATTATAAAACCTTTGAGAGGAATCTATAACAAAATTAAGATTTCTATGTAAAATGAATTTAATGTAACCGCAACATGAATTTAATATATAAGATTTAAAACCTATCAACCTATAAGACAATTTGTATTAAAATTATAAAATCACCCCAATGTTGGATTAAATGATAATATTGTAGATATTTGATAATATATATAGAGAACACATAAAAAAATACATCTTATAGAACACAAATATTTTTAAAAACCATACACACAACATATACAACACATGATACGTGCACAAAGAAAATTGTGCCAATAATAGAATAGGGATATCCATAGAATTAAAATTTACACTTAAAATGTGGGAAATAAAAGAGTGATACAAATTGGATAAACTGGATGATAACATGGAATATGTAATTAATATATAACTTATATGAAGGACATAATGCATTTATTCATATAAAATAATTAGTGTGACAATGATGAATGATGTTCATGGTTAGAGAAATGCCTTTCTAAATAGTGTAATTAATAATCCAATCATAGATTTTAAAGATAAATATTTTGTTGGTTGAGGCATAAAAACATTTATGAATACATTTCATGGAAGTATAAAAATAAAAAATATGAAATAATTATTAATTTGATCCTTGAATTTGATTTATATGTTTTGATAATTACATATTCCCATTTAATTCATTTTATTTTAATAATTTTTATTCACTCTCATTATTTTTTATCATTCTTTGTTATTATTTGTTCTCATTATTTATGATTATACATTATTATTATAAAATTTATGTTATGATTTTCTCGTATTTTGTGTTAATAAAATTTCCAAAATACTAGATCTTATATATGTAGAACAATATCTTATGTATTCAATAGAAATTAGAAGAAACCTTACATTATTAAATTTCTCAAAGTATAAAACATTTTATATACACTAGAAAAGTACAACCTATTATGTCTGAAGACTCTTATATATTAAAATTTAAGAAAATATGAACTATAACACATGAATAAATTTTAGTGTCAAAACTATTATATATTGTAAATTTATAAAATTATGAATTCTTATATATTAAAAATATTATGTATTCAACATTTGGGAGACATTTTCAAACATGTTGTGTCATGAGGAGAATTTTTAAATGATTATTCAAGGATATTTGTGGAAAAATATTACAGAGGATTTATATAATGAATTAAATTGGAGATTTCAAGTGTAGAATTAGTTGGACTATAACCCCAAAAAATTAAGTGGTATTTATGAATTTTAAACTCAAGGAATTATATTTTTTACGGTTTCTAAATATAAGTATCTTCCAATGTAATTTATTAGAGGTTCATCAATGAAATTTTATATGGGTTTCATCCTCTAATCCATTTTTTAAATTTTTTGAAAATCCAGTTTTGGTTAAGTTGGAACCTTATCAAAACATCACAACATCATATTAAGTTGTGTATAACTAAAAAAAAACAAATTTCAAATTTTAAATTGAAACCATCATCACCACCTCGGGTGATGTACTACCTCATGTCGCACTCCCTGACCCAAATTGTATCCATCATTGACACCAATTTAACGGCAAGAACCACCTATCAGAAACCATCATCACAATCACTGATACACCATAAATAAACATCACAACCATAAATACCACTAATTTATGTAGTTCAACAACCATAAAAAAGAAAAATTCCATCAGGGACCCAAAGACAGAGACAAAGCCACCACGAGAGAGGAATCCTAGAATGTCATCTATCGATTGAACTACACATCCTAAAAAACCTTTAAAACCACTACATAAGTTGGAAAAGTGAAGAGTGGTGTAATCCTAGTGTAAGAGAAGAGTGTAGAGTGAACTAAGGCCTCAACAGTCAACTATGACCATCTCTATGACCACTAAACCCTACCTTCGAAACCACCACCAAGAAAACAACAACCAAACCACCACCACTTTAAGGAATGAAAATAGCATGAAAAACTAAAATTTTAGAAAATAATCATCATCATAACAAAAAAATACCCTAAAAATAAATCAAACAAGTTATTTCAAAATAGAACCCAAATAAAAAATCAAACACCAGATCTGAAAATGTAGTTTTGAGTCAAACTAAATCTATCCCGCATAGTACATCGCCACCACCTTACAAAACTAGAATAACTACCACTATATAACATTGGACACTCAACTTGAAACCCAGAACCATGATGATCATAAAATGATAAAAAAATGGACACTAAACACAAAAAACATTCCACAACCATAAAAGAAGATGAAAAATGAATATAGGGAAAAAGGAGATGATGGAGTAAACTAGGGGGGAACCACCTTCATTATTACCACCATAACCATCCCAAAAAACCATAAAAATCCATCGTTCTTGATAAAAATGGGGTCTTTCACAATGGGTAAGGAAATATGGGAAAAAGAGGAGAATTAAAGAGTAAGATTGGTGCCAGGAGACTCAGGATCCATTGGAAAGAAACCCAAAAGAAGAAGGAAATGACTAGATGATACCACAATCAGCATCCCAAACCACCATGAGAACCAACTCAGTAGACCAACATTGGGTCCAACAAGTTAGGATTAGAAGAAAGAGTAGAGGTGATATTGATTAGTGACCAAGAATGGGAAGCAAGTTTGAGTCCATACGATGTGGTAGGATTTTCCCCACTAGAAACACATGCAAAAACATATAAGGAAAGAATAAAAACATGTTCCAAGAAGGGGGAATTGTTTTTGAGGTTGACTGACATGAGAGATCCATCACCACTAAGAAATCACAGAGTAAACCCTAAAAGGGAAGAGGGAGATGTGAGAGTGTTGGAACACCAGGAGACTGTAGAACCATATCTTCCCATATCAATATGCTACAAGGGTTTCATCAGTAAAGTTTAATGTTACAAAAATTTAATGGAACACCATATTGTGTCTAAAAATTACAGCTAACACATGTAACCACTAATAATGATAATGGATAATATTTCTTAAGGTATGAAAAACTAAGGGTAATTTATATTTTAATCATGAAATCCTAACAAGTCACTTAATAAAGGATTTTAAAGATGAAAAAACTCATTAAAATAATAATGAAGAAAAGAAAAATATATGAATTGAAAATTTATGAAGATGAAAATGATATATCTTGAAACTTTAGTGATTTTATGTTGATATTTTGAATATCAACAACTTGTACAATATAGATGAAACAAACATATAAAAAGTATAACATAACTTAATTGATACATTTTTACAAGAACCAAGTTATTAACCATGGTCCATGGTTAAAAAATAACACACACACACACATATCTTAGTGTAGTAATTTTCATATACAGTGGGACAATATTAAATAAATTAAATATTTTGGAAAAAGTATATAAATAAGTTATAATAACTAACCTATTTAGTTCTCTTAAAGTAATATATTATGAATTATATCTTCAAAATAAATTAAATCAACCCCTAATCATAAGAAAATTCACATCAAAAGGTCAAATATGGGTACTCCAATTAAAAAATATCTTATAGTTATTCTGAGTTCCTAAATAATTTAAACTATTTGTTGCTATTTGAATGTTTTTTATAATATAGAATAATCCTTCAAGAATAAGTCCATTGGACTTTTGAATTAATTTTTGACCTCCAAAAGGTGGTTGAATTTATATTTCCTAAAGAAGGTAATGTAAATTATTAAGTTAAAAATATAGAATACATAACCAAATTTTTCAATAATAATCTCTGTTTTAAAATGAAAAGATACATTTTTATTAAGTTGAAAAAATAAATCATTATAGTTTGCATATGTAAAATATATAATATATATAAAAATATTATATGTATAAATGAAACTATAATTAGGAAATTAATACTTACATTCTCAACAATTAGAAGTAATTTTCCAATAACTATCTTGTTTAAATAATTTGATGATTTAGTGTACCTCAAATTAAGAATTCTAACTTGGATTCTGAGAATTTCATCATCTTTATTTTTCATGTCATAGAGGGAAGTAAAACATGTAGCCATTTATATATTGTTTCAAAATATGGAAGAAATATAGGTGAGATGTAACAAATGTAATAACATAGTAAATAATTTTTATATAAATTGATTCAAAAAAACGTACTTTTATAAAAAATGGGTAATAATTTTATACATATTTTATGTTATCATAAATTTTATTATATGAAATATTATTGGTGCAACATAATAATTTATGATCACTATTAATTTTTAAAATAAAATTAAACCTACCTTTATTATAACTATAGAGACAATAACATATAATTATCCATGATTGGTAACTAGTTTTCTTTGATAAAATCCAACCAAATAAATTCAATACCCTTGATTGCCAATGGTCACGTACCCAGTCTAAAGAGAACTTTGCTTTAAATAATAAATTGAGGCTTCATCCCCAACCTTTAAAAAAGTCAATACCCTTGAATTTTATTAATATTAATTTTATAGGAAACTATTAAAGGATACTATCTTCATTGATTGTTTTATGGCCAGTTTGAATTTGAATATGTCTTATTGATATATAGAATAAATATATTTTGTCCGCTGTGAGTTATGGTCAATTTTTAAGATCTCATAATATGATATCCTATATTTTTAATAATTGAGTGGGTACCATTATAAAGGGAAAATGATTGATTTACATTTCTAAGAAATATCATTAGAACTCAAATTTTCAATGAATTTTTTTTGTCGAGGAAATCCCACTGTATTAATTCCATTTAAAAGTTATAGTCTATATATATTCCCTGGACTATCCATGTTGAATCTAGACTTGCAAAATAGATCTGAACTAAGATACACCTTATATTCCTTAGATTTCAACGAAAAAATATAATTATTAACTTCCTAAACATTTTCATGGGTTGGATCTAAGATATCATGCTCTTTAAATTATTCTTCATTATTGATGTTATTAAATAAATTTGGGTATGTGTACTTAAAAAATGCATCAAATAGATTATCACATGATGCAATAAGGTAATATTGTGGAATTTGTATTCTTGCCTCTCCATCAGACTCAACACTATTTTTTCTATCATTAATTCTCAAAATATAATATGTAAATTTCTTCAGTTTAATTAAATAAACAGTATTATTATTATGATATAGATTCATGTTTCTGATCAATGTAAGAACATGACAATGGTTCCAAATGTAATATGATTTAATACTTTAAAATACTATGAAACTTATATTTTCCCATAGCATGATAGGTAATATCTATCTAAATTCTCCATAAAAAATAATTGATTTTCCTATAAAAGGTAAATTATTTTATTTTGGATTTTATTTTGACATTATATATCTCAATGAATGATTAAGAGATTCAAAACAATATATACGTATCATTGATTCCTTATCCCATATAATAAGTTTATCGCTTTATAAAGTTATGATATATCAAAACCTTTTTGGATGTTGCAAGTTGAATCTTTACTTACATATACTATAATATAAAATCTAGGAGTTATCATCCCACCTAGAAGTAATCATGATGAAATTATACTTGAAGAAACTACAGTGAAAATATGATATTTAGAGAATAGTGTAAAAGTTAAATCAATCTATAAAACGGTTTTATCTATCCCTCTATATCCGTGATATGAAAAAACACCTCCTATAGGAGGATAGGTTGATGATACAATAGTGAACAATGCATGTTTCTATTTCACAGTATATTTAATGATCATAAAGTTGAATCCTTCTTTGAGGGAATCTCTATCATAATTGAGTTATTATGAAACTAATATATTTCCACTATTAACATACATTAAATCTAAAATAGGCATTGTATGATAATAACTTAATGAGTGTCTATTAGAGCACAAGATATTCTCAATATTTTGTAATTCATATATTTTATTTTTTTCATTTCTAAGTGTTATATATAGTATAGAAAAAAAATGTATTCAATAGTACATATTTGTTTTTATAAAAAACATAAGTGTACTATATTAATAGACATGAAAGGGTAAAAATAGTACTTTTTGGAAAATAAATAGCCCCGGGAAGGTGTATTTATATATATAAATAAATTAATATATTTATTTGGTAAATTATATTTCACATTGGTGGTATATTAAATGTTTAAATCCATTTTAAGTTATTATAAATAGTAAAGACAAAACATTTTTTGGAATAAAACATCAAAGAGAAATAGTGCTAAGATGCATAAAAGTACTGTAATTTTTAGTAGTTAAGTACACACTCCTAGTGGTTTTATATAAATTATTTAAATATATCTTTATCAATATAGACACTAAAAAACAATTTTTATAAAAAATAAAACCAAAAAACCTTTTTTAAATATCAAAATATAGTTCTATATTTAGTAGTCAATTATTTAATAATTAGGTGTTATATTTATAAGAATTTTCTTAAATTCAATTTTGGTGAAGTAAAAAAATAGGTATAATATTATTTTATATGTAATTTACATGAAATAAAAAATGTTGACAAAAAATTAAATATACTACTATATCTATCAAGGATGTAAATTTTATAGCATTTTTATAAAAAAATAATGACCACAATACTTTTAAAATAAAATACAAAAAAACACATAAATTATATAATCTTTTAAAAACTATAATAACTAATGTATCTATAACAGTAAATGAGGAGTAATATATATATAAAAATGAATAGTTATAAAATTTGGTTACATTAGTCAATCAAGTAAATGGGTTATAAATAGATAAAACATATTATATAATAGTAATAAAGCATCAAAGTGGGGAAATAATTATTTCTTCTATGTTTAACAACTATAAATGGTCATGGATATAAGCATAAAAACTGAAGTAAATTTAATTTTTATAATAGTGTAATTGTATTTTTAGGGATACCATGTACTTGAAACCTTTTTCATTGAATATAAACATTATCCTCACAAATAATTTCATAAATTTGAATCCGAACATAATAATTTTTAAAGACAGTGTTAAAGAAGATAATGTGGTCAAACAATCCATTCAATGAATCTTTTATAGCCCAAATGAAACCTCTTTAATAGCTTTAATAAAATAATTTCATCTTGAAATAAACCAAAGATATTCTGGGACTATTTATATATATGATGCATGATATGGTTTATGGTAAACATGAATTCATAATATGTAAGCCCTTTAACCTTATTAATAAGTATTCTCCAATAATAGATTTATATAATTATGAGAGGTGAATAATATAATCTACCAATTACAAAACATTTCTTGTAAGGGTATTACTTTTATAACATGTGTTGTAGAAAACTTTTAATAAAAATTCTTCATAATTTAGAGTCCCTGCGCCAAGATATAGTAAATTTTATTCAATCCAAGATATAAAAAATGTTTAAAAAACTATGTTCTTTGTTAAAATTTCCTCAATGATATTATCATAAATATAAGTAATAATTTTTCCACTCATTATATAAAAATGTGATCTTTCAACTAGAGGAAATATAGAATGGATATATCATAACTAAATATTCTTCAAGCAGCTTCACACACTAATATATTTCATTAATCATAGTGAATTTTAATCACATCGATATTATTTTCACATTTATAAGTATTATCATCTTATTAAAGCCCATAAGTCACAAAACCATGGCCTTCGTTTATATATTCAAACCAATTCTTGATTGAATGAGATTTATTTTAAATATCTATATTAAGTTGATTTTGATATTTCATCTACATACAAGGATTTTAAGGTATAATATACCTGTTATCCAGTTGGAAACCATTATGTACTAATTAATTATCATTATTTCATTGTTTTTTAATAAAAATACATCATCATTTATATTTTTAATGGTAATAAAGTTCTTTGGGATTTTTGAAATTTTTTTTATTCTTGGTGACTGATTATTATTTAGACAGATACCATGAACTATGAAATTATTTACTACTTAATATAGTCATGGATGATCATTCTTACTTAGAATTTCAATGTATTCAATTTTATTAAAATGCATCATAGAGAAAATTTCATTCTCACTATTGAATGTATATGAACACAAGGAAGGCCTTGTTTTGTAAACTCAATTATATGAAAAAATTCATCAAAGTGAAATTTTTATTAATAAACATAGAAAGAAAATAATTTTAAAGATTTAATTTCACAGTGGTAATAAATATTGATAGTTTGAAGAGAAATACCAACTCATAATTTTTCAAATAATTGTCCTTTTAAATCATTCATCATATTATCAAACTTTATATTGAATACTCTAGAAAGTATTTGAAGATATTAAGAAGGCCATATACATTGATTCTTTAAAAATCATGATTTTTCATGCCAATTCAGGTTTCATGTGAATTTAAGAAACAAATATGTATACCCTAAACAATTATAACTTTTCATTGTATCTCAGTAATTTTTTTATCTTATAACTTTGAACACTTGTGAAAGAATAAAGGAAAAAAATATGTTTTTCACAATAATTTCATTCATATTTACCTATGAGATAATCATGTTGCAATCCATTATAAATATCAAATATCATTTATTTATAATTAAAATGAATGAAATATAATATTTGAGACTCAAAAATTTTATATTACTCAGTAATAAATTACTGGGTAAACATCTTGAATTTAAAAGAATTTAAAGTTAAGGTGAATAAATTTTTAGATAATAATCAAAGTATTCCCTCATTTCAACTTTCTATTTTTTAGAATATACAGTGAAAGAGTTTAAACAGAGAGTGTTCATAACAGTGTATCCATCTTGATTGGTCTCAAATATCAATAGATATTGTAATTAATGAAATGTATAATCATGTTTATATATATATATTATGTAGTTCACCACTATTTAAATGTATAATGATAACCCAATGTTCATTAAGATATTGAATATCACTTATTATAAGAATAGAAATATCATATATGGTTGGTAAGTTATATAAATATGATTCACTCACTCTTCATATCATTAATAATAGATTAAAATTTGGATAGTCATGGGAATATAGAAAATATTGAGTTGATCAAAAATTAAGAGTTAGTGGGTTTTTATCATATCCTGAACCCACTTTCATTTTTTGTTTTGTTTTGGGGTTACTTTTGAGTTTCTGTGTGTTTTAGTTGTTTTATAGGTTTTTTGGGAGGGCCTAAGAATATGAAAGTTTTAATTTTTATCACCTATCCACTTTAACTTGGAGTTCACCCCATGATATTTTAGTGGGGGTAGACCATTCATGTCTTGAAATGTCATTTCACTACCTAAAAAGCCCCTAAAAGACTCAATTTTTCTAAAATTCCAAACTTACCCTTTCAAATTAAGATCCTTTGAGGGTCTCATATCCACCCATTTTGAGTATATCAACCCCATATTATTACTCTTCCATGATAATTTATATTGGATTTATTAAAGTTTAAATTTTATTCCATCAAGGTAAATCCATATAAACCACTTACTCTATTCCTTTTTATCTTTTTCCTCCTCTTTATTTACCTATCGTGGTCTCAATGACCCAGGGTTTCATACCACTTGATTTTTAATTTTTAATTTCATTTTTTAGTATTTTTATTGATTTCTATTATTTCATTATAGATTTTTTGTTCCATGTTATGGTGGATTAACACTATGGTCATGAAAAGTGACAATATTTCAGGTAGGTGTCCAATACACATCTCTTTAAAATTAAATATATGGGTTTTTATGCTTCTATGATGGGTTTTAAATATATTTCTATGTTTTTATATATATTTTAGTAGATATATAAAATTATTTTGTTTTTATGAGGTTTTAATAATGTTGGAAATGTGATTTTTCATATAGTTAGATGTGAAAAAATATTTTAATGGTTCAATAAATTATTTTGGAAATTTAAATTCTAGGTTGGTTATTTGATTATTGTATCTTAAAATCATATGTGATGTTGATTTTGAAAATATTGGTAAAATTTTGGTTTTCTAATATTGGGTGTGTTTGGAACTTTTCAGAATACTTTGAAAGATTATATTGGTTGAAGTAGAAAAATTAATTTGAATTATATTGTTAGGCTTGTATAAAATGAATTTTCTTAAGGAGTGTATGGTATTCTTATTAATTTTAAATTCTCACCTCCATTTATATGTCTTGGAAAACATTGTTTAGCTATGTGGTTTCATAAAAGTTTTTTTATGTGAACTATTTTTTCTTTATTTTTTTAGAAATAGGTCTTAAATTGTTTAAAGTTATGGTTTGGTTTTCCTGAAAAGTATTTTTAATGTCAAAAATGAATTGATGGTGATTTATTTTTTCAGGCATATTTATAAAATTTTTTGGCTTGTTTTTATTGATTTTATAAAGATGGATTTTGATAAATGAAACCTCACTTTAAAATGATTTGAATTGTGAAAATGGTGCCTCATATAGAGGGAGTAGTCCATTGGAGCCTAGGTATTAGGTGGTATGTTTTTGATTGGCATGACTCGATATGGTTAACCTCCCCAGCATTAGATATATACGACAAAAATAACTAAACATTGGTAAGGTAGGGAGACACTTGATGGTTATCTCCAATCCCTAATCCTGAGTTCTATCGATGTGAGTGCACACCTACTTATTTTTCTTCGGTCACTTGAGGTGTGAGGATCCTAACTATCATGTAATAGATAATCTCGAGTCAACCAATAATGTTTCCAAAGATGGCCCACTACAAGGCCTGAAGTGTGTTATAGATCATCATGGGTTAAAGAAAAGAACAGGGGTATTATACAAGAAACATGGGAATGATTTAAAACTCGATAGAATTAAGATAATACACAATTAACCAGAGTATTAGAACAAATATCAAAGATTCATCAAAACCAAATAGTTAAGGTACATATAAAAAAATAGACAGAAAGGTCTATATAATCAAATTAAAGACCAATAAAATACAACCTAAACCAACCGTTGGTCCTATATCCTCATGACCATATGTCACCATCATCCCATCCCACTAGAATAAAACATGATCCAGGAGATCCATCCTCTACATGACACTCTTCAATTTACCTATTTACTACAAAACCAAGGCTAAAAGAACCCGAACAAAAAATTAGGATGTGACTACTAAATCTTAGTAGGATACCACTAAAGAATATATACAATGTTTATAAATGTTCATATAGTAGTTATTTAATACAATATATTTCTAAAATATGTTTAGTAGATATCATTTTCCATGTAAAATCATCATTTTCCTTTCCTTTTAAATAATATACCATGTTCAATAAACAATGTAATATGACATAGAATTTCTCCGTGGACCACAAGTAGGTGAAATAAAATGTTTTCAATCATTATTATCCATATCAAGTTAGAAAATGGGAATATCAAATAAACAAGCACATAATGTATCCTCAAACCACTGAAGGGAAAATCCTAACACAAAGGTGTACACAACTAATACATACAAAGTAACACTATAAAATATAAGTTAACACTAATGTTTTCAAACCTCAGTCCCACAACAATGATACCCACTAGATACCATGTCATCATGGGAACCTAAACTAGTTTTTGATAACTCTATTAAGACTCTCATATGTATAGTTTTCCCCATTACCCTAATGTTTTTCCGATGTGATATTACATCATCATTATTTTTAAGAAAACAAATTCATGTTTCATAAAACATTTTCCAAGGAAAAATAAATTTCATTTACATAAAAAAAATTCATAATTTTTTTTATAGTGATACCACTCCACTTTAATGCTTGAAAAATATTTCTTATTTCAAACCCATCTTTTAGGCCTTTTGTCAAACACACCATGTGCATAAAGTCCAGTTTTCAAAGAAAACACAATTTGAACATACATTTCATTTCCAATAAAGATAAAATATCATATAATTATGAAATTTCATAAATTAAAACAAAATTAAATTAAATAACATAAGGATATCTAAGGTATAAACCATAGGATAGAGAATCCTTCCTCAACAATGGAGTGAATGTCAATTCCTTTAATTTTGATGATGGGAAAAAAAGAGATCTAGTCCTCACAAGCCTATATCTATAAAAAATCATCAATTCTATATCCCCAACATTATATTCTAAAATCAAAACCCAATTGGGTTCCAATAGATTAATATAAACAGTGATAGGGGATAGATATAGGGAAACTAGTAGTAATAAAAATAAAACTAAAACACACCATGATGAGATCCAACCAAAATGAAAACAAATCACTATGTAATTCAAAGGTATAAGCCTATATAGTTTCATGGAGGCCCTGGTTCAAGATAGTGAGGGATTAGAAGCATGTATATTTTAGTTATTTACTATCTAAATGACTTATTAATATTATTTTTCTTATTTTTTAAATCATCCAGAGATGATGTTTTTTGTTATTTATTTATGAATTTAAAAGAAAATTAAATAGAAAATATATAAATTTAGAGTGAAGGGGGGTTGGATCTGGAGTATATCACACAATTTCTTCATTATCATCTATCTTTATCATGCTACAATTGATCCAATATAATTATTTGATTGCTCTATTCTATCTATTTTTTGGTTTTAAATGCACAAAAAAGATATCTCTTCCAGTATATATAGATCCTCCTCATCCACACTAAAGAGATAATAAACACACTTAATTGAGGTGCTCACTATCTCAACACCCAACTCCATTTTATGTTATACATCACTCCATCCATGGTTCTCCAATTGTATACACCATAGTTAGGTATAAGGGAGTGAGAAATGATTTAATATTTTGGAGGGTGAAAAATCTCATTCAATAGCGTAGATGAATGTTATCGATGTGATTATTTCCAATATACTACCTCATCAAGGTTGGAAATTTGAAAATTAAAAATTGGGATTTGGGGCGCCTATAATGACCTAAACTCTTTATATATAGATATCGCATACTAATAGACGAATAATCATTACACAATATAAAAATACACACTAGAATTTTATAGGTTTAGTGCATTTAGAAACATGGAAACATAAAAAATTGTTTTATAAGTTAATTTCATCATATTCCACTTAGTTAATCATAACTAACAACCTTCTCAGGAATATCCTATATAAAACCTTTCTTCATAACCTGTTGAAATGAAAAATAAGAAAGAGTGATATTTGAAGCTCATTAACGGTGAAAAAGAGAGATAACAATGATCACATAAAAGGTAACATGATTATAAGGGTATGAGATCATGATATTGAATTTAAAAACCATTCCCTATATATTAAAGATCATAATTTTGAGTCATTTCATAATTCATGGTAGTTCACAATACATGAATCATAAAGTAACCAAAGAATATGAGACATGATATTATAATATAGGCATAAGATACAAATTTTTGGAATCCATTTAAGAATATAAATTCATTTACATATTAGTAAAGGCTTATTGAAAAAAAATTTATAGTATAATGGGTTCACTCCAAAACTATCATAGTAGTCAAGGTTCACTCTTAAGACTATCATAGTGGAAAATGTTCCTTATTAAACTGGGTTCACTCCCCATTTCAGTCTTGTTTATCTTATGATATATTTATCTTTATCTAATGAATTAGAGGGAGACATATTTAATATATTTCACATAACGAAAATCATATATATGTGTGTCATATGATCATAAAAAAAATCCTTATATCATAACCTATGAAAAGAAAAATGGTTTCATAATTAATTCATTATAGTATAACATGTGGGAAATAAATGAGATTCATAAAATTATTGAGATGATAACCATAAAACATCCAAAAAAGGATAATTACTGTATAATTAGATCATATCCCTAGTAAATCATAAGCAACATCAAAGGTTATTTTCACATATGAATATAAATTTCATAAAAGAACATCAAAACATTCATGAGGAAAATACGCTTTCCATCTTGAAACAGCTTCATTAAAATATAAAAATTTACAAAATATTGGTGGAAACATTTACTTGTTAAAGAACCTTGAATACCTATAAATGAAGATTCAAAGCATTTATTTTTCATGATAGTGGTAAATTCCATTTATACTGAGTACATTAAATCAAAGATTCCTTTCTCATTTTTAGTAAAAATTCAAAAAGTATATCATTTGGAAAATGGAAAGAAGATTAAATTTTTAAAAAAATTAAAAAAATAATGGTTAAATGTTAATTTAAATAATCATAGAGTAATATTAATATCATTCTTGATTTTTTTTAAAAACATGGATATGGAAGAAGAAACATTTTTAACCCAAGAGAGAAAAAAGTAGATTTTACTTAAAATCACGATTTCAATCTATTGAGCACTAGAATAGAAAAAAATGAATGGAAAACAAATTTATTATTAATAAATAACCATAGTATAAGAAAATACATGAGTTTATTGAGAGTTATATCGTGAAATTTCATCATTTGAAACTTAATCATAAACAATCTTGGTAAATAATCATATTGTAGCATAAAACCGTTAACTCAAGTACGAATTATTTTATATATATATTCAAACCTTATATATAATAAATAAATTGTTATTATACATATATTTCATAATATTAATCATATATATAAAACCATATATTATTTACTTATAATATTTTATCACCCATTTATTAACATTTATTTATTAAAATCACCATTCTGGGTGTTAATTGCTTCGTTTTTCATGTATGTTTTTGCTTTTTAGTTTCAGTTTTGTACTTTTATCATAGTTACATAATCTCTAGAATTATAGTCATGATAAAAAATAATATGTATTCATCATACCCATCATAATACCCATCCATAAAATATGGTTATGAAAAATGAATTGTATTTCTATATGAAGACGGTAAGCCATATGTACGCACGAGCGATACTTTCACTTCCCATTTGATGGAAAAGAGGGTTTATAATGGTATTTTAATAATCATAATAAAATTTCAAAATATTTAGGTTAATTAAGTATTTTTTTTGGGATAAATACCAAATATTTGGAGGAGGTAAAAGAAGATATAAAAAAAGAAAGTGATTTCCTAAGGTGATTACCTCCCATTTGAAATAATTCCATTGTATATCCTCTAAAAGACCTCAGGATAAGTATTTTGGGGAGATAAAAACCTCTAAAAATGTATATGAAATTTTAGAAGATATTTTTTTTAGGTTTTTTTGATATATAAGGCTCAATATGGTGTGAATAAGAGAAATGAGATGTACCCTTTTATAAGGAAGGGAGAGGACACACTTAGAATTTCTTAAAAGATTAAAATATAATAAATTAATTATCAATAAAAATTCATAAAAATAGAAATTAATTTGCATAAAAATAGTCTAGGGTCTAAATAAAATTATCCAATGAAATTTAGATAGTTTTTTTATTTTAAACCTTATATTGTTTTATTAACCACTTCATTAATTATTTTTTACATTAACTACAGTTACAACTATTTCAACATTAAAGGGTTAATAATGTTACTATAGATGAAAAAATGAATTTTAAATGGACCATGGTGGATATTTTAAACAATATTCCATTAAATTGTCTAAAGATAATATTTTTATACTTTTTAAATCATTAAATAAAATATTATTTATCTATTCATTAAAAATTTTCTTTTTTCTTATGTTGACACATGAAAGATATTTAAAACTAAGAGAGTGGCATTTTTTATTTTTATTTTCTATAAATATTATATTGGTCGTGTTCATAAAGAAGTTTCCATTACACAATTACATTTTGAGACTAATGTCAAAATAGTAGAATTAAATTTATCTAATAATAATTAAGATGAAAAATTATGCCCTTATCATTTAGTTTTAACCTATATCAACCTGATTTACCCTGTACTAATGTGATAATTTTTACCATGGTTACTATTAATAATGCCTAAAAATACAAGGGAAATATTTTCCAGATTTGAACCTTCTGATTCCAAATTTAGAATCAATTTTATTAGATTAAATTCCTATAAGAAGAAGAAATTAATTTTAAAATAAGTGTGCAAAATGTATTGAAAACCGCTTTTAAAAAATACAGTTTTTAAGAATAAAACCAGACTTATTTTTATCCCATGAATAAAAAAAATAGATGGAAATTTAAACATTTAGTTGAATATATAATATATAAATTTCCTTAAAATCATTAACCAATGGTTATAAATTTAATTTATTAGTATAAAAATACATTTCCCTATAAAAATGTTTTTCCAGAAAAACATCTCCATTATTTCCAAATGGTTTTTATTTTCATTTATAATTAATTGATATCCATTTAATTCCTTTTATATATGTGTAAAGAATAAATTTTCATAATTTATTTAGTCCTATTCATATCTTCAAATAAAATGACCAGGTGATTATATTTAATAATAATATTTTAATTGTATATCATAGCTAGCCTAAACATGATGTTTCGTGTAATACAAGATATCAAAGAAATAAAATTATTTAAAATAAATATATTATAAAATATTAGGGTGTTACTTTATAATACCCTTAAAATAATTTCACCCTCATATTTTGTTACTCTAATATAAACAACTAAGGATTCTCCTATATCATCATATCATTAGGTTCCCACATAGCTTCCTCAAATTGATGGTTTTAACTCAAAACTTTGACCAGGTGAGTAGTCTTATTTAATAACACTTTATCTCTATAATCCAGAATCCCAACCAGTTTTTCCTCATAATAAATATCTAGATCCATTCGAATGACCTCTAATTTCAGTACATGTTAAGGATTAAGTATGTACTTCCTTAGGAGAGATACATGGAACTCTTCATGAACTCAAGAGATATTTAGTGGATGTTCTAATCAATAAGCTACCATTTCAATATGATCAATAATTAAAAAATCACCGATATACCTTGGGTTTAGATTTTCCTTAATTCTAAATATCACCTCCCTCTTCTAGAGAGATATTCATAGGAATACCTTGTCACCAACTCCAAACTCTAGATATTTACGACGATTATCATCCTAACTTTTTAGTTGACTCTAAGATAGAATTATTTTCTATTGAATAGATCCAAACTTCTCTACCATTTCCTCAACTTTATTAGGTAATAATATATTTATTTATCCAACTTCATTTTAGAACATTTTATTTTTATCTTCCTACCATATAGTGATTCATAAGAAACTATCTGAATATTTGAGTGAAAACAAGTGTAAGAAAATTTTACAAATGGAATGTGTTGATCCCAACCACCATTGAAATCCATAAAGAAATATCTAAACATTTATTCTATATATTTAATGGTCCTCTTAGAATTAATATCAATATAATGATGATATACAGTTATAATACATAACTCTGTATCCAAAACCTACCAAAGAATTCTTAAAAACTTCGAGGTAAACCTCAAAACCCAATCAGATACAATTGATAGTGATAATACATGAATATTAAAACATAATTAATGTATAATTGAGTAATTTGATCAAGTTAGTACTATTATTTTATGGAAATAAAGTGTCTTGAATTTATAAGGTGGTAAAATACAAACCATAAAACATTATTCCCTTTAGACTTTTTTGGGGTCCAATAACAAAATACATGGTGATGTTTACCCATTTCTATTCTAGTATGGATGATGGTTGTATCATCCCATTAGAATTATATATCTCTGGCTTATCTTTTCTACATACCAATCACTAAGAAATATTATCTATAATATCTCTCTTCATTTTTTACCACCAAAAATACTCTTTCAAATCTCTACACATCTTCATGATTCCAGGATGAATTGAGAATGAATTAATATGAGATTTCTCCAACAACTCCTTAAAATATGTTATGAACTGGACACATATATGGTTCTTAAACCTTATTATTCCATCACAATCAAGGTTAAAATCATGAAAATTTCTCACATTATTTTTTATCTCTACATATTACTTTATAACCTCTTCAATCAACACATGGATAAATATTTTAACACTCATTTGAGAAAGAAAATATTTCTCCCCTTAAATATTTCAAGATACATTATTTATTAATCCAGATTCATTGGATCTTTTCAATCCTCATCATAAAAAATGTATCATGATCCTTTTGACTCAAAACATCAACAACCTTGTTTACTTTCCCATGATGGTAATGTATTCATAAATTGTAATCTTTAATTAGCTCCAACCATCTTCTATAGTGTATATTCATCTTTTTTTTGAGTGAATATATACTTTAAGATTTTATGATATATATATATATCCCATATTTCTCCATAAATACAATTCCACTATATCATTAATGAAAAAATTAAAATAGCTAACTCCAAATCACAGGTTTGGTATTTTTTCTCATATACCTTCAATTTTTTTGAGGCATAAGCTATAACTATATCGATATTCATTAGAAAACATATAAATACCTTATTTGATGCATCACTATAGATTTAAAACCCTTATACCCTATAGGGAAGTGTAAATTGAAAAAAATTTCACATTCATCTATAAAAATCAACTTTGATCCCTTTTGAGTTAACTTGGTGAATGGATTAGACAATCATGATAAATTCTCCACAAAGCATTGATAATACCCATTCAAACTAAGAAAAATATGAATCTCAATCATATTAGTTGACCTAGGGAAACATTCAATAAATTTTTTCTTTGAAGGATCTACTGATATACCCTCACTTGATATTATATAACCCAAGAATAAAACTTTTCAAGTACAAAATTCAAACTTTATAAATTTTTTCATACAACTTCTCTTTCATCAGGCTCCTCTAAATGATCCTCGAATGATCTTCATACTCTTCCTTACTCTTTGAATATATAAGAATATCATCTATAAATATTACCACAATCTGATCAAGGTAATATCTAAAGACTATGTCTAGAAAATCCATCAATATAGAAGGGTAATTAGTAAGAAAAAAATAACATTACTATAAATTTATTGTGTATATACATTGTATGTAATGTGGTCTTTGGTATATCATACTTATTAACCCTCAATTGATGATATCTAGAATGAAGTTAAATCTTAGTAATGTATTGAGTTCCACATAATTAATCAAACAAGTCATCAATATGGGGTAAAGGATACTTATTCTTGATTTTGATCTTGTTAAGTTCCCAATATTAAATATATATTTTCTTTGATCCATATTTCTTATTAAAAAATAGGTGTTCCCTATGGTTATTCACTTGGATGATTAAATAATTTTTTAATATTATCCTATAGTTTCTTCTTTAATTCCTACAACTCAATTGGTCCCAGTCTAAATGGATTCTTTTAAATAGGTGTATCACTAGGTATGAGTTATATTAAAAACTTATCTTCATAATTTGGTGGAAGAACAGAAAATTCTTCTGAAAATACATCTATAAATTCTCACAGAATAAGAATATCATTTATGTTGAGTTTCTACCCTACCATCTGAGATAAACACCTCTTTTTATTAGGAATTAAAACCCATATAGTAGATGTTATTTCCACCAAAAGATAATATCTATCATCACACTAATAGATGATCATAGGTTGTTTTGGAATATCAAATATGGAATATCTTCCTCAATAATTGATGTGGGATTTTTTTAGATAAGTAAAATACATTTATAATATAACATTAAACTCAACTAGAGGGAGAATAATTTTTTTATAGGAATCCCATTCCCAAAAAACTCAACTGGAGAAGAATCATAGACTTCAGATGCAATAATTATACCATAAAGGGTTTTCATAGGTAATTCAACATCTAATTGTTGAGGTGATATTGAGACAACCTTACAAAATTCTCCAGATAAAAAAGTGTGGGTAGATCTAGAATCAAATAATACATTAATTGTTCTAGAGTGGATAATAAGTGTACCTTTTACCATGTTGTTAGCATACCCCTCGTCATAAGTAGAGATTGTAACTACCCAAAGTTTTATCAATGAAATTTCCTTCTTATAATTATGACTTATAGTATAATCACATTTAGAATCAAAATCAAATATCATGATTCTAAATACTATTCTACCATTAAAAATAATTTTCCCTACTTATGTGTTTTGAATTTCAAAAATCTGACATACACATTTGTGTTCAGGGTGATTTTTGGAGTCTAATAGAACAAACTTATTTTTTGTGGATAGTAACATACCCTTATGAATAGTAATTATACCCTTGTGAATAGTGACATACCCTAATTAATATTACCCTTACCTATGATAGTGTATATATAATATTTCAGTGAATGTATTTTGGAATAAGAAAATAAATATTTTAAAATTGTAATTTTTTGAATAAAATATTATTTTATTTAAGAATTAAAATTTTCATATTTAGAAAATTATTTTTCAAAAATGGACTTCATTTTTGGATTTTAAAAGTCAAAAAATATTTGGGGTAATGTTTTGGGATTTTTCTGAAATACTTGGTTTTTTATGAATAGTGAAATACGACAAATTACAAAATAAGTTAAATTCATGAATATTGGAGTCATGGGTGATGTTATGATTATGTTAGCACGTATGGTTGGGATTAAAATGTTAAAATTACTATATTTATTCATCTAATACTCAATATTCCTTGTCTTGTGGAGAAATAATAAATTAATGAATATAATATTGAGAAAACCCCTCTCCCCTTCACTATGAATACCACCCTTCACACCATCATTTCCTCACACATGTAAAGATTCAAGCCTTATGTAAACTCTACAAAAAAATCTTTCCTAGTCCATACCCCACGTCCAAGAGCTCATGGTCTTATCAAAATCCCTATCCATGTTTCCTTGAGGAGGATCTCAATAGAATAACTCAACAGGTAATTCCCCTCTCTTTTCCTTTAATTTCCCTTCAATTTCAAGTTCTTTTTTTAATCTCTCCCCACCTATCCTCATCCACATGGTATGGTAACTCCATTATCTCACATATAATGGGATGTAATTATACTAATGTTATAATATATCATCCAACCTCTTCTTCTCTTATTTTAATTTTAGAAAATAAAACGTTGTTTGTGAGGTGTTAATTTATTACCTTCAAGAACGATATGTCTTCTTTTTCCATTAACACCTTAATATCTGGTCATGAAACCATTTTTATGGTTTAAACATATTATGTTTTATATATTATATCTTATTTAATGTTCTGTAACTAACTTATGTATATATTACTACATTATTAAACAAAACAAGTTCGTTGTGGTCGAAAAACCGCCCGAATTAACCCAAACAATCATCATTTAATTATTATCTAATGATTCATCCATATGGTAAATCAAATAATTCATTATAAGATAATTTAAAATACTATAATATCATTAATAACATGAAATTTTACTTTTGTATTTTTATCCATGTTCTACATGAACTTCCATTTATGAATACAAGTGAACCGCTTAAGAAAACCATAAAAATGAACATTCCTAAACGATGTATTTAAACTCTATAACACATCCAAAGGCCCATAAATGAACTTAATAAAACCTTAATAAATTTTATTAATTTATAAACTATTTTTTAATTGTTAATTAATGAATCTAATGTGGTTATACAATACTTTAAAATTAATAAAGCATTCAGATACAAGGTAAGGAGAAATTCTCGAACCCAACTTTCTTTCTTTAGGTTCTCCCTATTTCATTCCATTTTTGGTTTGGTTACACCTTAAAAATATTTTTTTCATCATTATATTACCTATTTCAAGATATAAATTTTATCCACTATATTTTATTTCAAGCCTATTTTTTTCCAAATGAACTCTTCTTTCAAATAACACAACCTTTTTTATTTCTTGATTATTGTTTCACTCATCACTCATGGATAATGGTTATATGTCAAGAATAATAATCCTTATTTATTTTGGGGACCAAATTTTTATGAAGGTATTATTTATTATGTGAAACCCAATTCTTTCCATGGGTTATGTTAAGTTCACATTTTATATATTTTTAATGTGGCATGCATGATAATGTAAATATTATGATGTGGTGGGTGCGCCCAAAATTATATAGTGAACTATGAATGTTTGAATGTGACGGGTGCACCCATAATTATACAACACTAAAATTCATTGGGTAATGTGATGAATCTCATGAGTAAAAGTTAAATGATTCATGAAAATTATGCGATTATTGTTCACAACTATGTGTGGAAGATGACCACTAAGGCATGATGTTTCATTTTTATGCATTTCCATATTTCAGGTCTTTTTATTAAAGTTTACTCTCGTGATTTTGATGATGGTGTTATGATTATGCTCACCCCATGATATATTTTTCTTATCTATCCTCTTATTGTGATTTTAACTCACCCCTTTTTGATGTACACCCTCAAGTTATTACATGCACTATGGAGAGTTCAAGTGCCAATAAGAAGCTAGATAAGAAGGAATTAAATAAATGTTTAGCTTGATGTTGTAAATATTATTCATGGTCCTTGTTTACCCAAGAAACTAAACCTCTGGATCCTCATGGTGAAATACTATTATGTTGTTTATCTTTATAATGGTGTAATAGTAATGTAAGAAAAGGTAGGGTTTCTATAGTTGGTATCATAGATAAGGTTTAGTTAATTTGGGAATTAGGATTAGGGAACCCTAGAGAAAACCCCTATCATGAGGCTAAGTACAAATATGCACACATGAAGATTTATATAGGTATCCCATAAGTTATGATTTTAGTGTAAATCGTACAAATGAATAATTTATTCATGACTTTTTTACGTATGTTTTGTTCTAACCTTTTCTATTTTAGAAAATGGTTGGAACTAGGAGAAACTAGGACAACAACCCATGTGAGGGCCAATGAAACAATTTCCCAAATGACATCCCCAATGATTTGGTAGGTGGAGTTCACAAATTTAGGGTGATTCTTACCCAACTATCTCAAGTTATGAAAAATAACCAGAATAATGTGGAACATCCTTATTCATCAAAGAGGGAGAAACTAGCTATAGAGTTTTGTATATGGAAACAACCACTGAAATTTAGTGGATCTTCCGATCCACTAGTTGCATAATAGTGGGAAAACTCCATGGAGAAAATATTTTCTATGTTTCACTATTATGATAAAGATAAGGTGAATTTATCCATTTATTGACTAGATGGAGAGGCCAATCAATGGTGGGATTTGATTAATAACACCAAGCCAATTGAAAAAATTGACAAGATGGAATGGGAAGAATTTAATATCATGTTTCTTAACAAGTATTTCCCATGAAATCTTCATAAAAAGATAGAGAGAGAATTTATTGAGATAAATAAAAAAAGGAGAATATGTCACAACCTATAAAGAGAATTTTTCAAGGCTTTTAATGTAACAACCCAAGATTTTATGAAAAATATTACTTTTAATTTCATTAATGTCTTGTGTTGTAAGCTACACCAAAATCAGCTTACACAGCACTCATCCCTGACTCGCCTTGCATTACACACAATCGCGACATTCCTCGATAGCGTGTGTAGTACACAATACTGAGTTTCACTAAACGATATATTATTATAATATTATTATGAACTAGCCGTTTTGAATATTAATACCCACTTTTCAAAATTTTATAAATTTTATCTTTCAAAATGGACTTCATTTTTGGATTCAGAATATCGAAATTATCTTAGGGTCAAATTTTGGTACTTTTCGGATAACTTTCATTTTCTGATGAATAGTGAAAATTACTAAATTTTAATTAAGAACAACCTTTTTATTCGAAATAATTAATAGTGATAAATTATTAATTTGAGTGGTTTTAAAGTATATTTAGAATATATTTTTACAATTTAATACAATGTTGGTCATTGGATGTAATTTCATATTTAAACCAGACATAAACAAGTGTCAATATTTTGATAGTTATTATCTCTTAAGAACACACTATTTGTTTTGACGACAAGAATTAATTTTTAAATTAATTAATGCAACTGATATGATTTGAATTTGGTAAAATAGACATCATTATTGAATTCATGATATCAAATATAGCTTAGGCCTAATTTTTGGTATTTTTCTGGAAACTTTCAATTTTTTTTGATGAATAGTGAAACCACTAAGTGGTAGTTAAAAAAATGAATTTTTCATAAAACTTAATTTTACCGCTTCTGTTAGTGGAATTTGGAAATTCAAGAGACACGGTTTATATCAAGGACTAAAATGTGGTTCAATGAGATGAAAATAATTTTTGGTGAATAGTAACTTTTTACTTTTTTTTACCACGGTTAAAAGTAAATAGGGTAATTAAGGGTAAAAATGATATTATTATTACCCTTAAAAATGTCCAAATTCTATTTGATAAGTGTAATTCGGCCAAAAACAACCTTAGGAATAAAATATGACAATTTAGGACCACTTGGATTAGATTAGGACATTTATTATTAATTTATTTAAAGAAGGGTTAAAATAGTTAAAATCAAAGTTTAATAACTAATTCATTTTTAATATAGGGTTATACAATATATAAATTAGACTATAAATATTAATTATAAATTTAAAAAGATTTTATACATAATGGTCTTTTATTTGTAATTTTTAGACTTAAAATAATTTAATTTATTTATGACACAATGATGATGCAGTAATTATCTTATTGATGAAATATTGACATAATTGATGTTATAAATACAAAAATAAATGTAATTTGGGACTTTTTATGAATTACAATAATTTTATATGTTAATATTACATGTTATTATTGATTTAATTAACTTTTTTCGATCAAATAATTCTGTTTTGATTTTCAAAAAAATCAATTACCAAATAGTGTCAAAATAGACATAAAATAGTTTTTAAAAACAATATTATATTATTAATTGTTATTATATTCCTAAAAAACTAAGTTTAGGCAAAGATACTTATATCATTATAGGTGTATCATTAATGGACCACTTGGGGGTCTCTTGGATATATATGATAAGTTTACTAACTATATAATATAAAAATACAAAGTGACATGGTAAATGTCAATCTAATTAACTATGAGTTAAGACTAAAAGTTAAGGTCAATATAATGACCTAAACTTGTCTAAATTCTATTGTATGAGAGTATTTCGACCCATCCCCACCTTATATTAGAAATAAATCAATTTGGAGCTATTAAAAACCGAATATGACTTTATAATAAAATAATATTTTTAGTTATTCAAAAGGTGCCCCTCTCCTACCTTATAAAAGGGCACTTCCTCCCTCTCTTCCTCACACCAATTTGATACTTCATGCTCGGCCAACCCCTGAAAAATTCTATTCTCCACTTATCTAGAAACATCTTAGGGGTCCTGGTAATCTTCAAAGACCAATTTTAGGTCCCTAAAAGGAGGTCTCAAAGAGGCGCTTCAAAGAAGAGGTAATGTCCGTTACTGATTCTTTCAAATTTATTACTCCTTCCACATCTTATTATTTTTTTGCTTCATTATGAAGTAATAACATCAGTATCACACATATACTGATATGTTATTATAATTATGAAACAACCCTATTTCACCATCTATCCATCCTACAGAAAATGAAATCACCGTGCGTGCGTACGTACGGAATACCGTCTCCACGCCGTGGTGTAATCTATTTTCCACCACCACCTTACATGGATGGGTATAATGGTGAAAATAAATAACTATATATGATTATTGTAAAGTAGTATTTATTCTATAATAGTATACATACACTCCAATAAAATTTCACGATCATGGGAACGATATCATCACTCGTACGTACGTACGGAATACCGTCTCCATGATGCGATGAGATTCATTTGCAATGATTAACCATTCATAAATGATTATAAAGATTATATAATAAGTAATCATGAAATATATGAAATAATAATGATACTGTATTTATGTATATATATATGTATGTCATCCAATTAATTCCATTCAATTCAATGAAGAAACGAAAACAACGTTCATGCGTACGTACGGCCTACCGTCTCCATGAACGGTGTATTTCTTTCCATTTGTCGATCTATTATATATATATATATATATTCTGAATATATATTATATATAAATCATGTTTTATATTCTGGAATTAATTAATCATGAACTAATTAATCATATGAATAATTACAAGTAAAAACACGGACGACAAATGAAACGATTTTACCCAAAACGCTCTTTAACATGGAATTTACAAAGGAACGCGTAATATAAAGTCTTAAGTGAACCATATATGATATCATAAAAATGAATATGATTCTGTAATAAGTCAATGAAATTATTTAAATAATTATACAGGTGATTCGGATACGTACGAAGCATATCGGACCTAAGGTAAGGGATAAATATTCCAATCTCATTCTTATCTGAGATTGTTTATTCGTAAATATTTACTCGGGTTATTGTTATTATCCATGAACATGTTTTATGAAAATGTTTTCATGTATGTTTAAAATCCTTTTTAACCATTTTTGACTTTTACTAAATGGTATGTAAGGAATCTTACTTTTGTTTTACGTTACGAGGTAATTTTTTGACTTTTCCAGCAAAAGTACGAGAAGAATGTTTTTTTAACTTATACGGCCCAAACGGATTTTTACAGTTTTATAAAGCCTTATTTTCATGAAGCTTCCTCCAAAAAATTTCATGACTATTTTCAACAAAATCATTTTCTTTTAGAATTTATTGACATTTTGTGAAAAGAGAATGATTTTGAAGAAGAAAGGATATTTTCCTCAAGATTTCATTTCAAGTGTTTTATCAAAACAATTTTTCATCTAAGATGACATTATTTCATATGTGTATGCTTCAAGAATCATGTATCTATGATTTACGTGGTTTCAGTTTTCTTATTATGAAATGATATCCATTTCTTTTATATGGATTATTTGATGATGGGATGATGTTTATGAAACCCATTTTATTTATTGGGTTATTATGGATGATGTATGTTTATTTTGTGGCAGAAATAAGAATGATTTAATTATGAGATGGGTGGGACATATATCTCTATCCAATGTATTGGGTATAGATTTATATCTCATGAGATAGACATGGCTGGAACGGTAAGTTAATCTGGTTCAGTATTACAGGACTGGAATGAAGAGTGAACTCGATTCAGAAAGGGACTTTGTCCACTAAGATGGTCTTGGAAGCAATGCCTTGGATACTATGGAAATAATTACATGTGCTTAATGGATGCCATAATTACATGAATTATTCCCATGCTATGTTATCATGATTTATGTTCCATTATGATGTATGCCTTATGTACTTCCATGTTTTAAGTCGTTGCTCAAGATTTTGATGTTTAAACATTATGTTCATGTTTTTAAGTTCAAATGTATATGGTATGTTTTATTTTATCCATGCTTACCCTTAATGAGCATTTGAGCTCACCCTTTTTATGTTTTATTTTCCCCCATGATTAAAATAAAGGTTTTAGGTAAGGAAACAAAAAGTGGAAGATCTTTATGGGAGATGTTGAAGATCTTTCACCACGATTAGAAGATTACGTTCCAAGTTTCCAAAGACTCTAAACTATTATGGTCCTTGTGTGTCTGTTTTTGTTATGTATTATGTATTCCTCACAAGTAATGTAATATCTACGTACGTCAAGTTTTGGGTCTCTACAGTTGGTATCAGAGGAAAGGTTTAGTCAACCTTTGGAAACTAGGATGTTAGAACTTTTGTGAGATCTCTAGAGATATTTCTAAGGTATGTCTAGGGATGTCCCTAAGGTTAAGTATAAGTATAGGTTATAGTCCTAGAATTAATCCTAAGATGTTAGAAATTGAAGGTACTCCCCCTTTATTATGTTGTTTTACCTAGCATGATTTTTTCCTCTCACACTATTCTTTTTGGGTTTTAGATGATGGCTGGTACCCGAAGGAACCATGTTGATCAACACAATGGACAATGCAATTATTTTCCTCCTGAACAAACAAATGTTATGGGAGATGGAGTGAAAAATCATATTTCTATACTTACAAAAGCTATGAATCATTCTGGACTTCCAAATGAGCAGAGAAGGGAACAATATTCTATTGAGTCCTTCATGAGGCAACATCCACCTTCTTTCAGTCGGTCTTTTGATTCAATTATTTCTGAACAATGGATCAGTACCACTGAAAAGATATTTTCAGTTCTTCAATGTTCTTAACTTGATAAAGTCATCTTAGCTGTATATCATTTGGAAGGTGAAGCTGATCAATGGTGGAATCTTATCAAGAATACAAGGCCAAGAGATGAAATTGAGTCCATGGAATGGGACGAGTTCAAGAACTTATTTTTCAATAACTCCTTACCTCATATTCTTAGAACAAAGATGGAGAATGAGTTTCTTGAACTAAATCAAAAGAATGATGAATCTGTTGGTGTATACAAAGCGAATTTTAAAAGGCTTGCAAGGTATGCATCTGGCTTTATCATCCATCCTGAAAGTAAAGTTGATCGATTATTCAGTGGCTTAAAACCAAATCTTCGAAGGGAATTAACTATAAGAGACTTCAGTAGCTATGAATAAATTGTGTGTTGTGCTATCAAGGTAGAAATGGAAGTTGGTGTTACTTATCAGTCCCATAGTTTTGACAAGAAATGAAAGATGGAGTTCAAGGAGAAATCTCAGAATAATGGTGAAAAGAAGATGAATGTTTCCTTATGCTCAATGTGTGGAAAGAAGCACGGTGGAGATTGTCTTAAAGGGACTAGAAAATGTTTTAAATGTGGAAAATAAGGTCATCGAGCAGCTGAGAGTCGAAATAATGGAAAAAGGGTTTCTAATGATGTGAAAAAAGAAAAGACTGTAGAGAACGCACCACAAACACTTCAATGCTTCAAGTGCAAGGAAATGGGGCATTATGCTAATAAATGCCCTAATCCAAGGGTTAGTGATGATCGACATGAGAAACCACTTAAGGAAAAGGACAAAGGGAACTCACATGCAATCACTATTGGAAATGTTGAATATGACAACGATGTGGTGGAATGATTAAGTGTTTATGTAATGGGATTCCAAAATAATATTGTATATAGTATCATGGAATATTGGAATATTTATGTATTGGCCTAATGTGGTTTTCAATAATACCGGTAACCATGGAAAGTGATTGAGATATTTTAAAAAAAAGATGATATGCGCATAATGAAAGGATAATGAGAAAATGAAATGTTTGACAATATTCATGAGCTCATGACAAATATAAGAAAATAGTTATGTCATGGTTTGAGGTTTTGGTATGTGAAAAGAGTTAAATTTTAACAGCACTCATGTTTTCACTAAGATTCAATGGGTATTCATTTTTCATGAGAATACATTATTAAGGCCTTCGAATGTTTGGAATGTAACCAACAAGACATATCTCATGATATATGGGGATCAATGATGGAATTAACATGCTTGTTGTATGAACTCTTTGGTAATCATTTTCACTATAATATGAGATTGGACATGAGTATTTAGGATAAGCCTAAATATTGGAATGGATTATGTTGGACATAATTTAGTATTGTTTAAGGATATAAGTTTTTTCGATATTATTGATGGGATGTTATAGTAATGTAGTTTAAAAAAAGGACAACATGCAGGATGGGCGACAACCCATTGCGTCGGATAAGGCTGTGGGAATCGAACCCACAACTGAAGTGCGACTGGCTTTTATCACCAACCACTGGCCTACAGGAAGTCCCTGTTTAGTAGAAACTAGTTTTATTATATTAAGCAGTATGATATATGAAGTCTAAGTCCATTTTAGGAACCATATATGATTAATATCACTATAGATGGACATATGTATTTTTTTTGATAACTTTTCTAACCTTTTGTTAGAGATAGATGGAACGACTCATCATTCTATCACATCATCTGCTAAAACATCACGAATGACAAATTAAACTTCATTTCTTTAAGAGATGAAGTGGAAATTGTCCAAAGAACGACCATCGGTGAGACTGTACCAAAATCACAAAAGTATTTCTTCTAATTCCAATTTCATCAACTTTAGGGAAATGATCTTGAAAACAAAAAAATGTTGTCCTAGTGCTCTTATATCCGATGAATCAGATGGTACCTTAGTTCATCACAAATTTATGGCTTTGTGATTGTTGGATTTCTCATAGCCATGTTCTCTACCACTCTCCATCATAACTTGATGGTTAGATTTTTCTTCCATATCAATATTTTCACCTATGTTCTCCTACATGGAAACCCAGTGATTTGTTAATTTGGGTAACCATTACATTTCATAATTTAGTTTTTAAATCCAAGTTTTGGTATTCCTTTTTACGATGTTGGTTTCCATTAAAGAAACTTTCGAGTAGTAAACCAATTATAACCCCGATGAATTTCAAGGGCGAAATTCATTTTAAGGGGGGTAGAATGTAACACCCTGAGATTTTATGAAAAATATTCTTTTTAATTTCATTAATGTCCTTTGTTGTACGCTACACCAAAAGGATCTTTCACAACACTCATCCCTGACTTTCCTTGCATTACACGCAATCACGACCTTCCTCGATAGCATGTGTAGTACGCAATACCGAGTTTCACTAAACGAGATATTATTATAATATTATTATGAACTAGCCATTATGAATAGTAATACCCACTTTTTGAAATTTTATAAATTTTATCATTCAAAATAGACTTCATTTTTGGATTCGGAATATCGAAATTATCTTAGGGTGAAAATTTGGTTCTTTTTGGATAACTTTCATTTTCCGATAAATAGTGAAAATTACTAAATTATAATTAAAAACAACCTTTTTAATCGAAATAATTATTAGTGACAAATTATTAATTTGAGTAGGTTTAAAGTATATTTAGAATATATTTTTACAATTTATTACAATTTTGGTCATTGGAAGTAATTTCACATTTAAACCAGACATAAACAAGTGTCAATCATTTTATAGTTATTATCTCTTAAGAACACGCTATTTGTTTTGACGACGGGAATTAATTTTTAAATTAATTAATGCAACTGATATGTTTATAATTTGGTAAAATAGACATCATTTTTGAATTCATAATATAAAATATAGCTTAGGCCTAATTTTTGGTATTTTTCTGGAAACATTCATTTGTTTTGATGAATAGTGAAACCACTAAGTGGTAGTTAAAAAAATGAATTTTTCATAAAACATAATTTTACTGCATCTCTGAGTGGAATTTCTAAAATACGAGAGACATGGTTAATATCAATGACTAAAATGTGGTTCAATGAGATGAAAATATTTTTTGGTGAATAATATCTTTTTAATTTTTTTTACCACGGTTAAAAGTAAATAGGGAAATTAAGGGAAAAAATGATATTATTATTACCCTAACACGTGTCCTAATTATATTTTATAAGTGTAATTCGGAAAAAAATCAACCTTAGGAATAAAATATGACCATTTAGGCCCACTTGGATTAGATTAGGACATTTATTATTAATTTATTTAAAGAAGGGTTAAAATAGTTAAAATCAAAGTTTAATAACTAAATAATTTTTAATATAGGGTTATACATAAGATAAATTATACTATGAATATGAATTATAAATCTAAATAGATTTCCTACTTAGTGGTATTTTATTTGTAATTTTTAGATGTAAAATAATTTAATTTATTTATGACACAATGATAATGCAGTAATTATCTTATTAATGAAATATTGACATAATTGATGTTATAAATACCCCAATAAATGTAATTTGAGCCTTTTTATGAATTAAAAAATTTTTAAATGTTAATATGACATGTTAGTATTGATTTAATTAACTTTTTTTGAACTAATAATTCTGTCTTGATTTTCACAAAAATCAATTACCAAATAGTGTCAAAATTGACATTAAATAGTTTTTAAAACAAATATTATATTATTAATTGTTATTATATTCCTAAAAAACTATGTTTCGGCCAAGATACTTATATCATGATAGGTTTATCATTAATGGACCACTTGGGGGTCTCTTGGATGTATATGGTAAGTTTATTAACTATATAATATAAAAATACAAAGTGACATGGTAAATGTCAATCTAATTAACTATGAGTTAAAACTAAAAGTTAAGGTAAATATAATGACCTAAACTTGTCTAAATTCTATTGTATGAGAGTATTTCGACCCATCCCCACCTTATCTTAGAAATAAATCAATTTTGAGCTATTAAAAACCGAATATGACTTTATAATAAAATAATATTTTTAGTTATTCAAAAGGTGCCCCTCTCCTCCCTTATAAAAGGGAACCTCCTCCCTCTCTTCCTCACACCACTTTGAGCCTTCAAGATCGGCCCACCCCTGACTTATTATCTTCTCCACTTCCCTAGAAACATCCTATAGGTCCTGGGCTTCTTCAAAGACCAATTTTAGTGCCCTAAAAGGAGGTCTCAAAGAGGCGCTTCAAAGAAGAGGTAATGTCCGTTACCGATTCTTCCAACTTTATTTCTTCCTCCACTTCTTCCTCATTAGTTGTTTAATTATGAAGTAATAACATCAGTATCACTCATATACTGATATTTTATTATATTTATGGAACAACCCTAATTCACCATCTATCCATCCTACGGAAAACAAAATCACCACACGTGCGTACATGGGGAATACCGTCTCCACGCCGTAGTGTAATCTATTTTCCACCACCACCTTACATGGATGGGTATAATGGTGAAAATAAATAACTATATATGATTATTGTAAATTATTATTGATTTTGTATTAGTATACATACACTCCAATAAAATTCCACGATCATGGGAACGATATCATCGCTCGTGCGTACGTACGAAATACCGTCTCCACGACGCGATGAGATTCATTCCCAATGATTAACCATTCATAAATGATTATAAAGTATATATAATAAGTAATCATGAAATAGTTGACATAATAATGATACTATATTTATGTATATATATATTTATTTTATCCAATTAATTCCAATCAATTCACTGAGGAAACGAAAACAACGTTCATTCGTACGTACGGCCTACCGTCTCCATGAATAGTGTATTTCTTTCCATTTATAGATCTATCATATATATGTATATTCTGAATATATATTATATATAAATCAGGTTTTATATTCTGCAATTAATTAATCATGATCTAAGTAATGATATGAATAATTACAAGTCAAAACACGGATGAAAAATGAAACGATTTTACCCAAAACGATCTCTAACATGGAATTTACAAAAGAACGGGTAATATAAAGTCATAAGTGAACCATATATGATATCATAGCAATGAATATGATTCTATAATAAGTAAATGACATTATTTAAATCATTATACAAGAGGTTCATATACATACGAAGCATATCATACCTAAGGTAAGGGATAAATATTCCAATCTCATTCTTATACGAGATTGTTTATTCGTAAATATTTACTGGGGTTACTGTTATTATCCATGTACATGTTTTATAAAAATGTTTTCATGTATTTTTAAAGTCCTTTTTACCCATTTTTTACTTTTACTACATGGTATGTAAGGAATATTTCTTTTGTTTTACGTTACGAGGTACTTTTTTGACTTTTCTGTCAAAAGTATGAGAAGAATGTTTTTTTTAACTTATACGGCACGAATGGAATTTAATGGTTTTATAAAGCCTTATTTTCATGAAGCTTCCTCCAAAATATTTCATGAATATTTTAAAAAAAATCATTTTCTTTTAAAATTGCTTGACATTTTGTGAAAAGAGAATGATTTTTTAGAAGAAAGGATATTTTCCTCAAGAATTCGTTTCAAGTGTTTTATCAAAACCATTTTTCATCTAAGCTGACACTATTTCATATGTGTATATTTCAAGTATCATGTCTCTATGATTTAAATGGTTTCACTTTTCCTATTATGAAATGATATCCATTTCTTTTATAAGGATTATTTGATGATGGGGTGATGTTTATGAAACCCATTTTATTTATTGGGTTATCATGAATGATGTATGTTTATTTTGTGGCACAAGTAAAAATTATTTCATTATGAGATGGGTGAGACCTATATCTCCCTCCAATGCATTAGGTAAAGATTTATATCTCATGAGATAGACATGGCTGGAACATTAAGTTAATCCGGTTCAGTATTACAGGACTGGAACGAGGAGTGAACTCGATTCAGAAAGGGACTTTGTCCACTAAGATGGTCTTGGCAGTAATGCCTTGGCTACTATGGAAATCATTACATGTGCTTAATGGATTCCACAATTACATGTTTTATTCCCATGCCATGTTATCATGATTTATGTTCCATTATGATGTATGCCTTATGTACTTCCATGTTTTAAGTCATTGCTCAAGATTTTGATGTTTAAACATTATGTTCGTGTTTTTAAGTTCAAATGTATATGGTATGTTTTATTTTATCCATGCCTACCCTTAATAAGAATTTTAGCTCACCCTTTTTATGTTTTATTTTTCCCCAGGATTAAAAAAATGGTTTTAGGTAAGGAAACAAAAACTGGAATATCTTTATGGGAGATGTTGAAGATCTTTCACCACGATTAGAATATTACTTTACAAGTTTCCAAAGACACTAAACTATTATGGTCCTTGCGTGTCTGTTTTTTATGTATTATGTATTTCGCAAAAGTAATGTAATATCTATGTATGTCAAGATTCTGGTATCGACATTTAAGGTATGATTTGGGTTTTGTTATCAACAATGATAGAAAAATTGATAGATTCTTTATGGGATTAAAACCACACCTTTGAAAGGATCTTGAAATTTGAGACTTTGGGAGTTATGAAGAATTTGTTCGATGTGATCTCAAAGTGGAGATGGAGTTTGGAGAATGGTCCCATTGCTATGGTGATAATAAAAGAAATATGGAGTTTCAAACCGGTGGATCTAATGATAAAGGTGGGAAGAAAACTCATCGACCCACATGCCAAAAATTTAGGAAGATGCATCTTGGGAACTACCTCAAGGGGATGAGGAAATTATTTAAGTGTGGGAAAGAAGGACACTATGATAAAGAGTGTCTAAATGACTTGATAATGATGGATAAAGTAGTGGAAGAAAGGAGAGAACCACCCATAGTTCAATGCTACAACTTTAAGAAGAAAGGGAACTATGAAATCCAATGCACTAAACCTTGATTTCTTGAGGGTAATCAGCATCAGCAGCCACCAATGCCAAAGGAAAAAGGGAAGCCTTATGCCATCACTTCTATGGTAGTGGATTATGATAATGAATTCGTAAAAGGTACACTTACTATTCAATCAATAATGGAAAAAGTATTATTTGATTCTGGTTCTACACATTCCTTTATATCTTGAATGTTTTATATAACTATAGAATTGAAGCCTCAAAACCTTGAAGTAGTGATATCTATAAAAACAGCAAGTGGTGAAATCATTTCAACCCAAGTGTTTGAATCATCTCCTATTGGCGTATGTGTGAAATGTTGTTCTAGTGAATCTAGTAATACTTACCTTGGTGTAATTTGATGCTATAATAGGGAATGGATTGTATCTCATTATATATAGAATATATCAACTGTTGGGAAAAGGAAATATATTTTTATATTACAAACCATACCATGCTCCTCTAAAAATTCAAGGAAGATTATGAATCTCCTTCAAAAAATCCTTCAACTATGTCGGTGTTGATTCTCTATGAAGAAGCATACCTCTCCTAAATGGTTGAGTCAAAGGAATGTTCTAACCTTGTGAAAATTCCCATCATGAGTGAATAAAGTGATGTATTTCCTAAAGAGTTACCTAGTCTTCCCCTGGATCGTGAGGTAGAGTTCTCAATAGAACTCATACCCGGAGCTACTCCTATATCAAATTGTACCTATAAGATGACTCTTATGGAACTGGAGAAGTTAAAGAAGTAGCTACAAGAGCATATGAAAAAAGGGTTCTTATGCACTAGTGCATCAGCTTGGGGTGTGCTGATGATATTTGTGAAGAAGAAGGATGGAACAATGAGGATGTTTATCGATGATTGGGAACTCAAAAAGATCACAATAATGAACATGTATCCTCTTCCAAGTATTCTTGACTTTTTCAATCAGTTAAGAGGAGATAAATACTTCTTAAAGGTGGATCTTCATTATGGATATCATCAACTTAAGGTGAAGTGGGAAGATATTCAGAAGACATCCCTCCATACAAGTTATGGGCACTATGAGTTTCTGGTGATGCCCTTTGGACTTACTAATGCCCCTGTAATATTCTTGGATTTTATGAATAGAGTCTTTAGACATTACCTCGACAAATTTTTGGTAGTGTTTATTGATGATATTTTCATCTACTCCAAGAGAAAGGAGGAAAATGAAGAATATATAAGAATTGTGTTGGAAAATTGAGAAAGAAAAAGTTGTGCTCCAATTTCAGAAAGTGTGACTCTTGGATAAATAATGTCACATTATTGGGACGTGTGATCACATGTGAGGGTATTTCTATGGACCCTTAAAAAAAGGTGATTGAGGAATGGACCAGGCCCTCTAGTGTCACTGAAATCCATAGTTTTCTTGGATTAGCTGGGTACTACTGAAATTTTGTGAGAAATTTCTCATGATTGTCAAGCATGCTAACTAAGTTAACAAGGAAAGGTGAAAAGTATGTCTGAATGGAAGAATGTGAGGTAAGATTCAAGGTGATAAAGTGAAAGATGGTCACTAAACCTGTACACACATTACCAAAAAGTGGAGAATGTTTTGTGATATATAGTGATTCTTTAATGAAAGTCTTGGGTTGCGTACTCAGGTAAAATCATAATGTGATAGCCTATTCCTCACGGTAGTTGAATATCCATGAGTAGAACTACTCAATGCATGATCTATAGTTGGAATCCATGATTTTTTCCTTGATAATTTGGCAGGACTACCTTTATGATAAGAAGTATGACATATACACTGACCAAAAGAGTTTAAAGTATACATTAACACAAAAATAGCTCAACATGTCTCAAAGTATATGGTTATAGATAATCAAGGACTACAATTTCTCTACTCACTATCATCTTGGAAATAAAACAAGGTAGCTGATGCTCTAAGCAGAAAATAACCTGTTACAATATCCATGTTACAGATTGAGAAATACTCTATCTTTTTGGATATGTAGAGGATGGATTTGGAAATCATAAGGGCAGGGGATACATCCTACCTTTTTCAAATGATTGTGTAACCATCTATCCAAGAGAAGATTATGAATACAAAAAATGATGATCTGGAGTTACAAAAGAAGGTGAATGTTGTAAGCACCCAGTTCTTATATTTGAGGTACGAGTTTAATCTTTATCTTTTCCTTAAGTGTTTTTGAGAAAATATGGAAAATGGGGAAAAATACTAAATTTTGAAGTTACATGCCATGTAATTTTTCCACACGTCGTGTACTCTAGCCATGTGGAATGAGTACACAGGGCGTGTGGCCATGCCAGAGATGAAGGGTGTAGGAACCGACTACACGCCGTGTAGTGGTCCTTTACATGCCGTGTAGTCAGTCGGTAGGCCAAAACAGTAAGGCGGTGGAGTAGCTGCCATCTGGGTGAAAGTACATGTAGTGTACTTAGGATTACATGTCGTGTACTCATGTTGAGGGATGAATAGTTTGGCGGTGCCACTAGAGGAATAGTTAAATGATGAAAGTACACGCTGTGTACTTGGAAGTACATGCTGCGTACTTTGAAGTACATGCCGTGTACTTTGTTTTTTTTTTTGCTTAAATGGGTAGTAGCCTCCCCTGTTCACACGGAAGGATTAGAACTGGATGAGAGGAGCAGAAGAGGGAGGCCGAACCTTGGGAGATCCACTGATCGAGCACCGGGAATCTGTTTCCGCCTCGGACAATCTCGTTGGAACCGCGTGGGTAAGCCCTCTCTTCTCCTTGCATGTTTATTACCAATTATTTACCTAACGGGAGTTATTTGAGGTTAAGAAGCTTTTCTTCTTCATCAGATCTACTTCGTATTTGGGCCTTTCTGGAATCGACATTCGTGTATAGCGCTCGTTGGCATATAAGGTAGGTGGCCTGGTGTTTGTTTTTCCAACTGTCGTGTATTTTGTGTGTTTTCGTGCCACGAACCCATGTTGGGGGTGTCATGTGGCTGAGGCCATAGCTGTTTTAAATACTTAGATCTGAATAGTTGATTTAAATGTGATATTAAAATACTGGTTGGGATCGTTGCTTGGATCCGGAACCACCCCAAGGGTGTGTTCCACTGTTTAGCCGTTTGGCCAGGATACCCGAGGGTATGCCTTTAAAGTAGTAATTATAAAATTTCTTTGACAGTAATTGCTTGTTTACTGCTTGTTTACATATTGGGCATGGCCCGGTTACCTGTTTAGTCTGAGGGAGTTATTGTGATTAGCCTGTGTGCACTACACTATTTAGCTTGAGGGCAGTAATTATTTTGCCTGAGGGCAGCCTTTCGTGCCTAAGGGCTTGACTTCTGTGCCTGAGGGTGACACTTTGTAAGCATGAGCGAAAATTTCTGTTATGCTTGAGGGCTATACCTGCTGGTTGGATTATGATTACCTGAGGGTAAGGTTATGTTTGTCTGAGGATTTGGACAGTTTACATTGAAATGTACTATAGTGATTTCTAATATTAATGGATTAAATAAATAATAAAATGGCAATTTAACTATTAAGTTAGTTGCTTTTTAGTACTGCTTACTTTATTACATTTAACTATTGCACACTATTGTTGCATGCTTACACCCAATTGGGCACGAGCCTTTGGTGAGTGCCTACTGAGTTATATTTCTCACACCCTGTTTGGGTCATGCTTTTCGGCCCAAACAGATTATGTTTCTACAGGTGTGGATAGGGGCAAGAGTCCCTATATAGGTACTTGACTGTTGCTGAGGAGTAGGAGGGCATGGGACCGAGCCTAGGCTCATGATGCTGCCAGCTGTTTTGTTTCGTTTTGCTGTACTCGGTATTGTATTGTATTTCACTGCTATGTAACATGTTCTGACTATTTTCATAGAACTTGTGGCATGTTGCACCGATATTTATATACTGGTTGGTTATATCTACTGTAGTTGTTTATTCCAGTTATGTGTATGGTTTATTGTTTCAGTTGTTTTTGTATGTTTTATTCTTTCCGCTGCGCTACACTTTAAAAAATGAGGGCATAGTTTCCCCACTATCAGACCCGGGCCCTCGCTGCTAGTCGCCAGCCTCTAGCATTTGGGGAAATGTGCTTGAGATCACGGGGTGAACCGGGTTCGGGGCACTCGTTTCGTGGCACCCGGAACTAGGACATTATAATGTCGTATTAGAGGGGTTCTTTTCATTGACTTACTATTTGGAGCCATAGTCAGGGATAGGACGAATGGTAGTTGGTAATAAGAGCGTAGATAACCCGTGTACAAGGAAAATCCAATTTACCTCGCATTGCAATTATACTGATTTTGCAATTTACAGTTGATTTGATTTCACAGTTGGGTGACACACTTGATATTGTGCTGTTTATATTTTATCTATGGGTTCTATTTAGTTGCAACCTGATGAGATGAGGGTATGCCATCTCATGCATCATATAGGTACATGCTATAAATCACATGCCATGCATAGTTCCATGCCATGTAGGTGAATTAGAAATTGCATGTTGTTGTGATAGTTGTTGTGCTAGTAAATCATGCTGTTGTGATAACTGCTTTGATAAAATACTGACTGTGTGATAGGGTAATTTTATTTGAGCCGGTTTATAGAATGAATGTCAAACTTTGGTCTTTGGGGAGTATGGTCCCTCATTGACCAGAATTTGGTGTCTCATTGACTGTTTATTTTGTTATAACACAGATAAGATTCCAAACTTTGATTCGTGGGGAGTATGGGCCCTCACGGGTCGGAATTTGGCACTTAGGTGTTGTTTTTCTGTATTTTCTGGGTTCTGGGGAAGTTTCTGAGGCATACTGTCTGGAAACCCAGTTTACATGCTGTGTAGTATCTTTAAACACACTGTGTATGGCCTTCTGTTCGGGAGGAAAAATAAACTTTTTGAGTACACACCATGTACCTATAGTACACTCTGTGTAGTCCCTTCCCATGTCACAAACCATGTTGGTGGCGACACAGGGAAGGGAAGAGCTTTGGGAAAACATGCTGTGTAGCTTTTGTACACGCCGTGTAGTTTTGACCCGGAGTCCGGCCGTGTAACTAACAACACAGGTCAGTGAACTCCTATATAGAACACACCATGTCAATGATGAACACGCTGTGTAGTGTAACATGGGGACTTAGCCGTGTAACTAACAACCCGGGTCGGTGTCACCTCTCCTTGAACATGCCGTGTACCTATGGGATACGCCCGATAGTCTTGTCCGAGGACAGACTGTGTGGACTTAGTCGTGTGGCTGGGAAACAGGGTGATGTTTACATCGTGTGCGGGTGTAACACGCCGTGTAGTTTCAAGCCGAGTATTCGGCAGTGTCACAGACGACACAGGAAGTTGGAAATAACACCATACACACCGTGTATATGATATACACGCCATGTAGTTTTTGTTCAACAGAAGCTGTGTGGCTTAGCCATGCAGAAGGACCCGGGCAAGGGAAGGGAAGTCAAGTACACACCATGTAGTCATTGTACACGCCGTGTAGTCATGTTTAACAAATCTTGAAATTCCATCTTCCTCTTGTTCCCTTTGTGGTTCCTTCATTTCCAGTCTTATTAAATCTTGATCTAAGGCATGCTTTTGAGCATGTAGTGTCATGCCACCTAGACGACCACATGTTGTTCAACAGGAGAGCAGCGACGACTATACACTAGAGACGGTGGGCCATGGGCTACCAGTTGATCCTCCAACAGAGCCAGATGTGGCGCCCGCTGTTATACCAGACATAGGCGTGGAGGCGTAGTTCCATGAAGGCTTTATGCGGTTAATGCAGACCTTTCAGTGAGCACCATAGGCTGCCACATCTATGGATGAGCTTACTCATATCTTTCAGTAGTAGCATCTGCCTACGTTTTCAGGGGATGGAGGACCATAGGCTGCAGAGTTTTGGCTTGGATCAATGAAGACCATTTTCAAGCATTTTGATATGCCTCCAGGGTGGAGGGTCAAGCTCGGGACATATATGCTGCGTGATTCAACCAAGATATGGTGGGAGGTTACCACCTAGACGGAGCATCACAGGGACATGGCGTGGGAGGATTTTCAGGCAGTATTCTCTGAATTCTTTTTCCCAGAGATGCTGAGGGAAGATAGAGCTCGAGAGTTCATGAATCTGCAGCAGGGCACTATTTTGGTGATGGACTATTCTTCTCATTTCACTGAGCTTCAGCGTTTTTCACCCGTTCTGGTGGGTGATGAGATGTTGAGGGCTAGGCATTTTGTGGATGGTCTATGATATGACAACCGAGCGATGGTGAATGTTTTTAAGTAGCCTTCAGTACACGCTATTATAAACCAGGTGCTGATTATAGAGAGGAACCTGCGGGAATCTAGTGGTGTGGGCCGGGGCGGTTCAACACTAGTTTTTGGTACTATTTCTGCTGGCATGAGGAAGAGATAGATGGAATTCTCTCAGGGTGGCAGTACTAGCCAGTCAGTTTCTTTAGGAGGCCCGATCAGGTGCTACTAGTGTGGCAGAGAGGGGCAGAAGCGACCACAGTGTCCACGTGACCTAGTGGAGTGCCGAGCTTGCAGCAGGATGGGTCATCTGCAACACTTTTGTAGGGAATTTCCACCGATGGATAGTGAGAGGGGTTCTGTACAGACTCCGCATGCAGGAGCAGGACCAATAGCTTTATACTAGTTAGGGAACTAGAATATGTCAGGGCGTGTAGGCAGGGATGTTGGTCATGGCCATGGTAGCCAGACACCAGGATCTCAGAGGTAGCAGGGTGGGACAGCTCAGGGTAGCCAGGCTGTGTCATAGGGCCGCGACACAGGGCAGGCATATGCAGTGCAACAGAACCAGCAAAAGAAGGATCCCAAACCTCCTACAGTCAGTGGTACTATTCTAGTAGCTCTTGTCTTATCTTCAGTACTTTTCGATATGGGTGCTACACATAATTTCATATCTATACCCATTGTGGAGAGCATTGGGCTCTGTGTTTCTACTTCTTCTACTATCATAACGCTAGACACTCCGTTGGGGACTAGGAAGGCTAGTGTACATCAGTGCAAGGAGTGCCCCTTGAGGTTGGTGGGTGTCACTTCCTTTGGGACCCCTATGACTTAGATATGACAAGCTATGACGTCATTATCAGGATGGACTGATTGGTTCCCTATCGAGCCTTTGTAGACTGCTATTGTCGCAGGGTGAGTTTCACATCACAGAGGCTGGAGAGTTTCTATACAAGGGAGAATTGGATGTTCAGGAAAGTCGAGCTGGACTAGAGCATCATGGGAAAGGTGGAGTCACAACCCAGATTTCAAGTTTATATCTGGATGATCAGGGGACTTGTCAGATGGATTTCCCTCCAGTGGTTGATAGTTTCAGGGATGTCTTCTCGGATAACTTTTCAGGTCTACCTCCAGAGCGTGAGGTGGATTTCTCTATTGAGCTTATGCCAGGAGCAGCACCAGTATCCATTCCTCCTTATAGGATAGCCACAGCTGAGTTATAGGAGCTCAAGGGGTAGTAAGAAGAGTTACAGTCAAAGGGTTTTATCCGACCCAGTACTTCTCCTTGGGGTTCGCCGATCCTTTTTGCGAAAAAGGAGGACGGTACCCTCAGACAATGCATGGATTATCAGAAGCTGAACTAGTTAACAGCTAAGAACTGATATCCCTTACCAAGGATTGATGATATTTTTGATCAACTTCATTGAGCATGAGTGTTCTCTGAGATTGAGTTTAGATCAGGATATCATCAGCTGCGTGTGATACCATCATATATAATGCTTAAAACTTTTCAGAGAAGATATGGTCTGTACGAGTATACGGTTATGCCGTTCAGACTCACAAACGCGCTGACAGTTTTCATGGCTATGATGAATCGTGTGTTCCATCTGTATCTGGATTATTTTGTGGTAGTATTCATGGACGACATCTTGGTGTACTCTCACACTCGACACGAACATGCCACCCATCTTGAGATCGTATTGATTACACTGAGTGAGCATCAAATATATGCTAAGCTCTCAAAGTGCAACTTTTGGATGGACCAGATTCACTTCCCGGGTCACATTATCTCAGAATCAGGAGTTGTAGTAGACCCAGAGAAGGTGAGAGCAGTAGTTTCCTGGGAGCAGCCTAAGAAAGTGTTTGAGATAAGAAGTTTCTTAGGGCCGGCTGGATACTACAGACACTTCATACATGACTTCTCCCGCTTAGAAGTGCCATTGACAAGTTTGACTAATAAAGGTGTGAAGTTCTTTTGGTCGGAAGCTTGCGAGACAACCTTTCAGGACCTGGAAGGAATATTGACATCAGCACCGATCCTGATACTCCCAGAGCAGGGGAAGACCTATACAGTTTACTATGATGCATCAGGTATTAGGATGGGAGTAGTGTTGATGTAGGGCGATCTAGTTATAGCGTACGGGTCTTGGTAGTTGATGCCACATGAGAGGAATTACCTGATGCATAACCTTGAGTTATCCGTTGTTGTTCATGCATTACGTTGTTGGAGGAATTATCTATTGGGAGAGAATTTTGTGTATTTCACTGACCACAAAAGCCTCAAGTATATCAATACTCAGTGTGACCTGAATCTGAGGCAGAGGAGGTGGGTTGAGTACCTTCAGTCCTATGATTTTGAGCTTGCCTATACACCTTGTAAAGGTAATGCAGTAGCCGATGCACTGACCATGAAGACTCAGATACAAGCAATACAGGAGGCAAGTGGTGAGTGGTAGCTTTTGGCCTTGTTCTCTGAGATGCATTTGGAGGTGCATGACAGTCATGGATAGAATTATCTTTCATCTTTAGCTGTGAATTCTACCCTCCTGGATAGAGTGAGGATGAGACAACTATCTAATTTAGAAGGCCTATTTCTACGGGAGTCGGTGGCAAGTGAGGACCCCCTCCTGGTTGGACGATAGGTGATGATGAGGTTCTGCGTTTCCATGGACGACTGTGGGTTCCATGGGATATACGTGAGGAGATGATGGGGGAGTTTCATGATTCAGCTTGGGTAGTTCATCCCGGGGTTACCAAGATGTACCGAGACTTGAGACGTCAGTACTAGTGGCCGGGTATGAAGAGAGGTGTGGATGGTTTTGTTACGAGGTGTTCCACCTGTCAGCAGGTGAAGGTGGAGCATGAGAGGCCAGCTGGACTGTTACAACAGTTACCCATTCCGGAGTGGAAATGGGATGATGTCCCGATGGATTTCGTGAAGGGGTTGCTGAGGTCACCTAGAGTAAATGATGCCATGTGGGTTTTTGTGGACATACTCACGAAGGTAGATCAATTTTTGCCGATTAAGAAGACCTTCAGTGTTGATGAGCTTGGAAGGCTGTATATCTAAGAAATAGTATGTATTCATGGGGTCTCTCGTTCTATAGTTTCAGGTAGGGATGCCCGCTTTATGTCTCGTTTCTGGAAGAGTTTTCAGAGGGCACTGGGTACACAGGTGCTTCTGAGCACAACATACCACCCTCAGATAGATGGCCAGTCAGAGCGTACGATACAGGTGCTAGAGGACATGCTGCGTGCATGCTTCCTAGCCTTTGGGGGCTCCTGGGAGAAGCATATACCCTTAGTCGAGTTTTCCTATAACAATAGCTTTCAGGTGACTATTGATATGGAACCATACAAGGCTTTATATTGTAGGCCATGCCGATCACCATTGTTCTGGTAAGAGGCAGGTGAGGCAGCTCTACTGGGACCACAACTCGTGCAAGAGAATTCTGAGCAGGTCCAGTTGATTCAGAAGAGGATGGCTACCACACAGTCTCATCAAAATTCATATGTTGATTCCCACATACAACCTATGGAGTTCATGGTCATGGATCATGTTTTTCTAGGTGTTTTTCTGAGGCTGGGACACAAGCGGATCAGGAGACACGGTAAACATTCACCAACGTATGTGGGGCCATTTAAGATTTTGGAGAGAGTCGGACTGGTTGCCTATTGGTTTCGGTTGTCGCAGCAGTACCGAGCCATGCACGACGTCTTCCATGTATCTCAGTTGCGTTGCTATCATTCAGACCTGTCTCACACATTTCAGCCTAAGGAGGTTGAGCTTGAGTTAGATTCATCCATTGAGGAACATCCGATTTGTATCGTTGACAGGAGAACGATGGTTCTCCGAGGCCGATCAGTTCCTCTCATATGGGTGATATGGTAGTATGGCCGAGTGTAGGATGAAACCTATTAGCAGGAGACCGACGTACGTGCTCAGTGGTCGGAGTTGATCACGACTATATCTTCACCACCCTTGGAAGGGCAATTCGAGGACGAATTGCTATAAGGGGGGGGGGAGTTTTTAAGAACTTAGTTCTTATATTTGAGGTACAGGTTTCATATTTCTCTTTTCCTTAAGTGTTTTTGAGAAAATATGTAAAATGGGGAAAAATCCTAAATTTTGAAAGTACATACCGTGCACCTTTTCCACACGCCGTGTACTCTAGCTGTGTGGAATGAGTACACCGGGCATGTGGCCATGCTTGAGATGAAGGGTGTAGGAACCAAATACATGCTGTTTAGTGGTCATTTACACGCCGTGTAGTCAGTCGGTAGGCCAAAACAGTAAGGTAGTGGAGTAGCCACCAGCTGGGTGATAGTACACGCCGTGTACTCAGGAGTACATGCCGTGTACTCCTGTCAACGGATGAACAGTTTGGCGGTGCTGCTAGAGAAACAGTTAAATGATGAAAGTACACACCGTGTACTTGGAGGTAGATGCCATGCACTTTGTTTTTATTGCTTAAATGTGCAGTAGCCTCCCCTATTCAAAGGGAAGGATAAGAACCGGACGAGAGGAGCGGAAGAGGGAGGCCGAACCTTGGGAGATCCGCCGATCGAGCATCGGGAATCCATTTCCGCCTCGGATGATCTCGTTGAAACCACACGGGTAAGCCCTCTCTTCTCCTTGCGTGTTGCTTTCCAATTATTTCCTTAAAGGGAGTTATGTGTGGTTAATCAGATTTTCTTCTTCATCAGATCTACGTCGTATTTGGGCATTTCTGGAATCGACGTTCATGTATAGCGATCGTTGGCGTATAAGGTAGGTGGCTTGGTGTTTGTTTTTCCAACTGTCATGTGTTTTATGCATTTTCGTGTCACGAACCCATGTTGGGGGTGTCGTGTGGCTGAGGCCATAGCTGTTTTAAATACCTAGATTTGAATAGGTGATTTAAATGTGATATTAAAATGCTAGTTGTGATCATTACTTAGATCCGTAACCTCCCCGAGGGTGTGTTCCACTGATTAGCCGTTTGGCCAGGATACCCGAGGGTTTGCCTTTAAAGTAGTAATTATAGAATTTCCCTGAGAGGAATTTCTTTTTTACTGCTTTTTTACATATTGGGCATGGCCCGGTTACCAGTTTATCCTGAGGGCGTTGTTGTGATTAACCTGTGGGCACTGCACTATTTAGCCTGAGGGAAGTAGTTGTTTCTCCTGAGGGCAGCCTGAGGGCTTGACTTCTGTGCTCGAGGGCGACACTTCATACGCCTGAGCTCAAATTTCTGTTATTCCTGAGGGCAATACCTGCGGGTTGGATTCTGCTTACCTAAGGTTATGGTTATGTTTGTTTGAGGACGTGGACAGTTTAATTAGAAATGCACTGTGGTGATTTCTAATATTAATGGATTAAATAAATAATAAAATGGAAATTTATCTGTTAAGTTAGTTACTTTTTAGTACTACTTACTTTATTGCATTTTACTATTGCACACTGTTGTTGCATGCTTACACGCAGTTGGGAACAAGCCTTTGGTGGGTGCCTATTGAGATATATTTCTCACACCCTGTTTGGGTCATGCTTTTTGGCCCAAACAGATTACATCTCTGCAGGTGTGGATAGGGGAAAGAGTCCCTATATAGGTACTTGACTATGGCAGAAGAGTAGGAGGGTATGGGACCGAGCCTAGGCTCGCGATGCTACCAGCTGTTTTGTTTAGTTTTTCTGTACTCTGTATTGTATTGTATTACACTACTATGTAACATGTTCTGACTGTTTTCATAGAACTTGTGGCATGTTTCACCGACATTTATATACTGGTTGGCTATATCTACTACAGTTGTTTATTCCAGTTATGTGTATGGTTTATTGCTTCTGTTGTTGTTTTATGTTTTATTCTTTCCGTTGCGCTACACTTTGATAAATGAGGTCATAGTTTCCCCACTATTAGACCTGGGCCCTCGCTGCTAGTCGGTAGCCTCTTCTGTTTAGGGAAATACGCTTGAGGTCACATGGCGAACTGAGCTCAGGGCACCCGTTGCATGTCACCCGGAACTGGGAAGTTACAAATGTAGTAAAGGAAGGAAAGGTGCACAAGTTCCATATGAACAATGATGTGTGATTCAGTTTGGAAGGTGGATTTTTGTGCCTTAATCACATGGGATAAAGAAGAAGCTATTGGACAATGCACATAGCTCAACATTCTCTATCCATCCTGGGAGAACCAAGATGTACTGTGATCTCCGAGAACACTACTTGTGGGATAACATGAAGAAGAAGATTGTATAATATTTATCAAGGTGCTTGGTATGTCAGCAAGTTAAAGTAGAGTGAAAGAAGTCCAATGGGATGATGAAACCATTGCCTATACCCATATAGAAATGATGGAATGTTACTATGTACTTTTTCACAGGTCTCCCAAAGATTTCGAAGGGAAATAATGTGATATAGGTTGTGGTTGACTAACTCACCAATACTGCCAATTTTATCGCTATTTGGGAAGACCTCTCATTTGAACAAATTGAAAAGATATATGTGAAGGAATTGGTGAGACTGCATGATGTTCCACTCTCAATTGTCTTTGATCGTGATCCAAGGTTCACATATAAATTCTGGATGAGTCATTAACATGCTTTGAGTACTGAATTAAATTTCAGCATGACCTATCACCCCCAAAATAATGGCCAATCTGAAAGGACTATTCAGACACTTGAAGACATGATAAGAGAATGATCTCTAGAATAAAAAGGTGGATGTGATTAGCATCTCCCATTGGTTGAGTTCTCATATAAAAATATATTCCACTTTAGTATTCATATGGATCTATATAAAGCTTTGTATGGAAAGCGATGTAGATCTCCAACATGTTGGGATGAAGATTACTTGGATCTGATGCCATGCAAGAGATGAAAAAGAAGGTTCAAGTCATCTTGAAACATATCAAAGATACTTAGATTTGGAAAAAGAGATATGCTGACAACTATTGAAGGGACTTGGAGTTCGATGTTGGAGATAAATTCTCCCTTTGAAGATCACCATGGAAGAGAGTCATGCGGTTTGTAAAGAAAGGGAAGACAAGCCCAAGGTACATTGGCCCCTTTGAGATCATTGACCACATAGGAGACATGGCCTATTGGATTTCACTTCCACTGAATATAGCTCAAGTTCATGATGTGGTTTACGTATCACTTCTAAGGAAGTACATACCAGATCCCTCACATGTACTGAACTCAGAGGTGGTACAGTTGGAAGATGATCTCTCTTATGAGGAGTAGTTAGTGAAGATTTTGGACTAAAGAGATAATGTTCTACACAACAAGAAAACCAACCTGTTAAAAGTATTATAGAGGAACCATAAGTTTGAAGAATCTACCTGGGAATTAGAAGAGACGATGAAGGAGAAGTACCGTTAATTGTTAATGTAAAATAGAATTTCGAGGGTGAAATTTCATAAGGGGGAGAATGCAACGACCCAATGTTTTATAAATTGACTCCCATTATTATAATTATTCCTTATAGTTTAATCACATTGGAAATAAAAATGAAATATCCTGATACTAAATACTATGTGACCATTAAACATAATTTACCCCACTTCTCTGTTTTGAATTTCTAAAATCTGACATACATGGTTGTGTTCAGGGTTATTTTTGAAGTCTAATAAAAGAAACTTAATTTTTGGAAAATACTAACATACCCTTATGGATAGTAATTCTAACCTTATGAATAGTGACATACCCTAATGAATAGTAACCTTACCAATGATAGTATATATGTAATATTTTAGTGAAAGTATCTTAGAATTAGAAACATAATGTTTTAAAATTGTTATTTCTTTAATAAAATATTATTTTAGTTAATAATTAGATTCCTCATATTTAGAAAATTATTTTTAAATCATTGACACATTTTTTGATTCTACACATTAAAAAATAGTTCTATTTAATTTTTGGGATTTTTCTGAAATACGTGAATTTTTTATGAATAGTGAAATATGGTAAATTACAAAATAACTTATATTCATAAATTATAGAGTCATGGGTGATTTTCTACTGATTTAAGCACATATGGTTTAGATTCACATGATAAAATTACTCTATTTAGTCATTTAATACTCACTATTCTTTATCTTGTGTATAAATAATAAATTAATGAATATAATATTGAGAAAACCCCTCTCCCTTCCACTATAAATACCACCTTTATCACCCTCATTTCCTCACACCTATTAAGCTTCATGAATTATCTAAAATCCACCCAAAAATCTTCCCTATCCCCTCCCCCACATACAAGAGCTTTTGGAATCATCAAAATACTAATCCAAGGTGCCTTGAGGAGGATCTCAAGAGGATAACTCAAGAGATAATTCCCCTCTCTTTTTTTTTTGTAATTTCCTTTCAATTTCAAGTTCTTTTATTAAAATCTCCAATAATATCCTCATAAACATATTATGTTAACTCCAGTATCTCACATATAATATAATTTTATGATACTAATGGGATAATATATCATCCAACCCTTTCTCTTCCTCTTTTAATTTTATAAAATAAAACGTTGTTTGTGAGGTGTTAATTTATCACCTTCAAGAACGACATGTTTTCTTTTTTAATTATCGCCTTATGATCTATTCATGAAACCATTTTTATAGTTGAACTAGATTATTTTATATTTATTATATCATATTTAATGTTCTGGAACTAAATTATATACATATTACTAAATGATTAAACAAAACAAATTCGTTGTGTTTGAAAAACTGCCCAAATTAACCCAAATGATCATCACTAAATTCTTACATAATGATTCATCGACATGGTATATAAAATAATTCATTATAAGATCATTTAAAATACTTTAATATACTTAATAACATGAAATATCAGATATGGATGTTTATCCATGTTCTACACGAACTTCCATTTATGAATACAATTGAACCACTCAATAAAACCATAAAAAAGAACATTCCCAAACAATGTATTTAAACACTATAAACCACCCAAAGAACCATAAATGAAATTAATAAAAAATAATGAATATTAATAATGTATATAAGTTTCTGTAATTTTTAATTAATGAATCTAATGTGGTTATATAGGACTTTAAAGTGAATAAATCATTCGGATACATGGTAAGGGGAAATTCTCAAACCCAACTTTCTTTCTTCGGGTTCTCCCTCTTTCACTCCATTTTTGGTATGGTTACTCCTTAAAAATAATTTTTTCATAATTATATTATCTATTTTGGGATATTAATGTTATACACTTTATTTTATGTCAAACCCAATGTTTTCCAAAAGCACTCTTCTTTCAAATAAATACACCCTTTTTTACTTCTTGATTATTGTTTCACTCCTCACTCATGGTTAATGGTTCTATGTCAAGAATGATACTCCCTATTTGTTTTGGGGACCAATTTTTTATGAAGGTATTATTTATTATGTGAAACCCATTTCTTTCCATGGGTTATGTGATGTTCAAATTTTACATAGTTTTAATGTGGAATTCATGATAATGTAAATATTATGATGTGACGTGTGTACCCAGAATTATATAGGACAATATGATTGTTTGAATGTGATGGGTGCACCTGTAATTATAAAACAATCCAATGAATTAGGTAAAGTGATTAATATAATGAGTAAAATTTAAATTATGTGTGAACATTATGCCAGAATTGTTCACAACCATGTGTGGTAGATGACCACTAAGACATGATGTTTTATTTTCATGCATTGCCACATTTCATGTCTTTTTTTAAAGTTTTCTATCATGATTTTTATGATGATGTTATTATTATGACCACCCCATGATATATTGTTCTTATATATACTCTTGATGGGCTTTTAGATTACCCCTTTTTGATGTACATCCTCAGGTGACTACATGCACTAAGGAGAGGTCAAGTGCCAATAAGAAGCTAGAGAAGAAGGAATTAAATAAATGTTTATGCTTGATGTTGTAAATGTAATGTTTGGTACTAGTTTTCCAAAGACAATAAACCTCTATATCCTCATTTTGTAATAATATTATGTTTTTTATCTCTATAATTATTTAATAGTAATGTAAGAAAAGGTAGGGTTGCTATAGGGATCACTTGAGATTTCACTTTTTCTCTAGGCTTAAGAAACTACTAACATTGATCATTATAATTAAACTATAAATTTGGGTGTTGGTCAGCATTATTCCCATACTCATTACATATGAAACACTGAAGTGTGGGTGGTGAATTTTGTGGTGCTTTTTCATTGTTCCTTTCATTTTTCCAGTCTCTTCACATCACCTTGACATTTGATTTTCCAATGACCTTCCTTTCCATACTTAAAAAAAATTAATAGTACCCTTAATAAAATTTACACTATGTTTCCTTCTACACTTCAAGAATAAAGGAAATCCCATATTTTTTCTCTCCATGATTTTCATAATTTATGTATAATTCCATTTTTCTTTTCTTGTTAAAACTATTTGATGGATCATCAACACCAATATCTATTTCCACCTTGATATAATATCAAATGATTTATTCATAGATATTAAATTACCTTATGAATAATTCCATTCGTATTATTGGTTTTAATCCAATGAATAATCATTCAGCCTTATTTATAGTTTGAATAATAATAGAAAAATTTTACCTCACAAGTCATGTGAAATTTTCTTGATAGGTACTAATAGATTCATCATCCTTCTGCTTAAGATCAAGGAATTTTTATTCAATTTTCATATAAAGAATATGAGGAATATACTTACTAATAAATAATATCTTAAAGCGATCTGACTCCATGGATTCAATTTATTCTTATTTTCTTGTATTCTTGACAATATTTCACCATTAATCTTATTATCCTTCCAAACTATTTAAAGAAAAGATATCTTTTTCAAGTTATGAACACTAGAGAAAAAAATCTCTTTTTAGTGGTATTAATTCATTACTCATTGATTATTGGATCAGTAGACCATTAAAAGAAGGTGGAAATTTACTTATGAAGGACTAAATAGAATGTTATTACCTCCTTTTCTCATTTGGAATCTCAGTACGATTCGTAACTTTTGAAAGTTGTGAGAGCATAGCAATGAGTTTTTTATTTCTAGCTCCCATAGAATTTGTTTTCTCAAGAGGTCATTCATTTAATTTTCCATCACATTCTGTATTAACCTGACTCATTTGTGTTCCATCCATTGACTAAAACCAAAAATTATAGTGTGAGCAACAAGGATAATAGTGTAAAAACACATAAATGCAAAATATCATTTATTTGATGTATAAACCAAGACACATTCTTTTAAATCAATGACACCTTATGTTTAACCAAGTTCATCCTTGATCATTACCAAACTATAGGATTTTATCCTATACTTAGACTTATCCCTAGGTTTCTCACTAATGTTTTCTCATCTTAGTTTTTAAAGGTAACAAATCCTTGCTTTGATACCAACCATAATGACCCAAACACTTAATATAAAGATATCACTTCATAATAGAATGTGTAAAAAAGAGAGATATTATTGTTAAAATAAAAATAACATGATGATAAGGGTAATATAATAAGATATTAACATTTGAAAAACACACTATGTATATCAAAGATCAGAATATTGAGTCATGGAATAAATCTTGAGAGTTTATATGACATGAATCATGTAAGGAACCAAAGAACATGATCCATGAGATCATAAATATGCATAATACATAGATTTTTGATATCCAAATAAAATAGAAAATAATTTTCTTAGTAGTCAAGGCTTATTTCCATGACTATTATAGTGAAATGATTTCACTCCCCAAACCATCGTAGTAGTCAAGGATCAGTCTCAAGACTATCATAGTGTACAAAGTATCTTACTAAACTGGGTTAACTCCCCATTATAGTTATGTTTATCTCTTGAGGTATTCATATTTTACCAATGAATTAGAGGGAGATATAGTTACCACCCATCAAATAAAAAAAATCATACATATGTGTACCACAAGATCACAAAACATTCATCATATCATAACCCATGAAAAGGAAAAGGTTTTTAAAAACATTTCATCATAGTATAACCCATGGAAAATAAATGTGTTTCATACCATTCTTGGCATCATAATCATAAAACATCCTGAGAAATCATAACGATAGTATCATTGGATCATATCACCAGTAATTAATAGGATTTATCAAAGGTTTTCGTTATTGATGAATGTAAATTCAATGAAAGATCATTAAAACATTCTTAAGGGAAATACTATTTCCAATTTGAAATCACTTATTTAAAATATAAAAATTTAAAAAATATTATGAGAAATTTTTTCTTTGTAAATAACCTTGAAAACTTTTAAATTAAGGTTTAAAACATTGATTGGTCATCATGTTAGGAAATTTTGTGCATGGAGAGTATATTAATTTAATTATTCCTTTAAAATTTTCAGTTAAAAGTCAAAAAGAACATCATTTGGAAACAACAAGAAGGTTCCTTTTTAAACCACTATGTAAAAAATTAAATCACGGGTAAAAATTAATTTAAACAATATTATATAAATATTAAAAATATTTTTATAAAATATAGATATGGAAGAAAAGGATTTTTGACCGAAGAGATAATTAATGTAGATTTTCCTTAAAAACATGCCTTCTATCTCTTGAGTAATTTAAGAGGGTAAAATGAAAGGAAAGTATATAATATAAAGAAATAAAAAATGATAAAAATACATTAGTTTATTTAGATACATGTTATGAAATATCATCATCGTAAACTTAATCATAGACAATCTCACTAAACAATGAGATTGAAACATAAAACCCGTACCTCATATCCAACTTCCTTCATATGTTTCAGAAAATCCGCTATAATAAATATATTTTTTATTATAAATATATTATAAAATAATACTCATATATATAAAACTATATATTATTTACTTATAATATTTTATCACCCATTTATTAATAATTCTTTATTAAAATCATTATTTCGCATGATAATTGCTTCATTTTTCATGGATGTTTTGGTTTGGTATTTTTGGTCCTTGTAATTTGATCATGGTTTAATAATATAATTTTTTTAATAAATATATAAAAATAATATATATTTCGTTATACCCATAATAATACCCATACATGAAAGATAATGATGAAAAATGAATTTTATCATTACGTAGAGATGGGAAGATATAAGTAAACATGCATAATAATTTCACTTCTCATTTTATGGAGAAGATAGTGGATAATGGTGGTTTTATAATCATAATATAATTTAAGAATATTTAGGATACAAAATCTATTATTTTATGATAAATAAAATAGATTTAGATGAGGTAAAAGAAGAAATAAAAAAGTGATTAGTTATGGCGATTACCTCCTCTTTGAAAGAATTCCTTTGTGTCTCATCTTAAGGACCTTAGGGATGGTATTTTAAGGAAAACTGAACCTATAAGGGTAGAAAAAGACACACTAAGAATTTCTTAAAAGATTAAATTATAATAAATTAATTATAAAAAAAATTCTTCCAAATTACCATGAATTCAAATAAAAATTTTCTTGGGTCTAAATAACATCATAAAATAAAATTTAGATAGGTTTTCGTGTCATTTTAACCTCATCTTTTTGATTAACCACTTCATTTATTATTTTTTACCTTAAGTACAATAACAAATATTTCAACCTTAAGGGGTTAAGAATGTCACCATAGACAAAAAAATGATTTATAAATGGACTATGGTTGATATTTTCAACCCTATTCCATTCACTTGGATAAAGATAATATTCTCATGAATTTTATATCATCTAATAAAATATTATTTATTATAAAATATCTTTAATTTCAATTTTGGGACTATTCATTTAATTTGACATTATAGACACTAATTAAAGGATGATGTTTGAATTTAATACCTTCAGACATTCCTAATATTTTACATGTATCTAAAAAATTAATGGGACACTATAAATAATATTACTTTTAATATTTCTAAAATCATTTATTTTATCTCTATATTAATTAAAGAAATATTACGTTGACATTGTATAATAATTTAAGATAATTATATAATTACTAAAAATTATAAATAAATTTTAATTTTGAAAATAAATTTGTTATGTTAAAAATAATCATTTATATACATTCATAAATTTCTTTTGTCTCTATATTAAGACATAAAATACATTTAAAATTAAGAGAGTGGCATTTGGTATTTTTCTTTGCTTTAAATATTATATAGGTCATTTTCATTTACAAGTGTCCCTTAAAAAATTACATTTAGAGACTAATGTGGTAAGGGTAAAATTATCTTCATCCATTAAGATTTAATATAAAAAATTATGGCATTTTCGCTTAGTTTTATGCTATATTAACTTGATTTACCCTTTACTAAGGTGATAAATTTTACCATGGTTACAATTCACAATGACTAAAAATTAAAAAGTCATAGTTGCCAAATTTTAAACTATTTATTCCAAATATGGAATCCATTTTATAAAATTCAATGCTTATAATATGTAGAAACTAATTTTAAAATGAGTTTAGAAAACACAATGAAAACTATTTTTAGAAAAATAAAATTTTTAAGAATAAAAACATATTTATTCTTATCCCATGTCTAGTAAAAATATTAGAAAAATGTTAAAACATTCGGTTGAATATATAATATATAAATTTAATTAAAATTATTCACCAATAATGTTCAATTTAATTTATTAGGATAAAAATACATTGTGCGCATAAAATAATTTTTCATAAAAACTTATCCTTTATTTAAAAATGTTTTTTATTTTCATTTTTAATTAATTGATAACCAATGAATTCACTTTATACATATTTAAACCATATATTTTAATAATTTAATTAGTCTTATTCATACCCTTGAATATAATATCTAGGTGATAACATTAAATAATAAGATTTTAATAATATTTCACTGTTTGTCTAAACTTGCTATTTCATGTAACACAAGCCATAAAAGAAATAAAAATACTTAAAGAGAAATATATTATAAAATATAGGGGTGTTACGATGTCTATGTGATATCCATCGAGGCCTAGTCCTCATTTTATTTATTCATAGTTATGGTGGTTAGAATATCATGTTTACAAATTAGAGATGGAGAAAACACAAAGAATTAGAGGATGAGAAGATTCAAACACAATTCAATAAAAATATAGAGTAAAATATTGAATTCAAATGTAAAAGAAAATTTCACTCAGAAACCAAAAAATATCTCTAAGTGGGAAAAAGGGAAAATATTTATATTCAATAGACTTATTTTTTATAACTTTTAATGTATCAATGAGTCTCAAAGATTTGGTTTTCTAGTTGGATGACTGCCATATGGTGTAGCCTCCAAGGTTACAATCAATTCTGTTGATATATATTGCTTCCCATGACCGAAATTGTACATATTTGAGTGTAGAAATGGTATGATTATTTTTGTAACAATGAAAATTGTAAAATGATCGACATCGCATGAGCAGTTGCAAATTGAGTTTAGTACTGCCATGCTAGTTTAGGTATGGGTTCAGAAATTGGGCTTATCCAATGGGTTTTTTTAACAACCTAGGTACTTATAGAATAATTTATTTTCATTTTGGAATTAAATAGTTTAATTCATTATAAATGTACAATTAAATAAGTGGTTTTTATATAAATTAATATATCTATACCAATTTAATAGTAACCCGACCTTTAAAATAACAATGTGACCATTAGGAATAGTAATCTAGCCATTAGAATAATAACCTCATGTAACGTTCCAAACTGGGTTCCACATGCTGGTACCCCAAGCTAGTCGGTCACATGACCTTAGGTGTGCCTCCCTATATGCTAGAGGCTAGCGACTAGCAACGAGGGTATGATAAGTCAATCATGGGGAGACTATACACTCTTTTTTCAGAGAAACACACCATAAGAAATAACCAAAAATAGTGTAAGTATATATGAAAATAAAAAAAACCAATTTTTCAAGATATAATACAAAAAATACAATATCCAATTAAAGGAGAAAACATGCCATGCTAATGCACGTGAAAAGTTTCTAAAATGAAACTCAATAAAAAACACTAAAAACTCCCAAGAGGTTCCCAAAACACATCCAGTTCTCTCAACCATGTTCCATCCCAACTTTACTATCTAATATGATTCTCTTTCCCTTAATCTATCCCACATCCATGAAATCTAATCGGGTGCCGATCAGGCATCCCAATTAGGGTGTGAGTATAACTCAGTAGACCACCACCAATGATGACTAAAATAAATTCAATCAATAATAAGTGTATGTGGTTATATAAATAAATAAATACAATGCATAAGTAAATAACTATTACATTATCAATTAATATTTATTAAACCACATAGACCACCGCATTCTAGAGTACACCCATACATCAATACCTACTCCGGTTTACACCAGTTCTGAACCATATTACTTATTCAATTCACAATTCATTTCAACAAATGGGATTTTATTGTCCATTTTATTTTACTTTCACTACCATGACCACTTGGAACCATAGTCCAATGCTGATGTTTTTCAGGTATAGAATGCCATGTCAAATACCCCACTTCCCAATTGTACATATTTATCATTGGTGTAGAATTACATGTATAACACCCCAAATATTATTTATACATTTTTATCATTAGTGTAAAACACCATGTCTAACACCCCAATTCTCAACAATACATATAGATATATCATTGTTGTAGAATACCATGTCGAGGACCTCAATTCCCAACTGTTCATATGCATCATTGGTGTAAAACTCCAAGTCTAACACCCTAAATCTCAACCATTAATTTATATCATTATTTAATGGGATTATATTTTCATTTCCAATACCCCATTTCACAACCATTATTAAACGAAATTAATCATCTTATCACAATTAATCACCTCCTCATTCATTAATTAATTCATAAATTAATTAATCAAAGTCTATTAATTAATTCAAAAATTATTTAACAAAATAAATTACCGTTAATAAATCCAAAAATCAATTAACCATTTAACAATTTGAACATCCAATAATTAATTTACTAATTAATTATTCTTAAATAAAATTCAACAATTTGATAATTAACTCAAAAATTAATTATCCTAGATTTCCCAATCAATATATTGATAATTAATTCACCAATTAATTATAATTATTCCACATTTAATTACTCAATTCCTTAATATTTAATTCCAAAAATTAATTATCAAATCACAAATCATAAGATATCATAATTAATTCTCCTATTAATTTTCTAGTTAAAAAGTCACTAAATTTCACAATTTCACAATTATCTCAATTAATTAATTTACCACATTAATTAATTTAATTTAGGATTTTAAATTATCTAAACTCTACCAATTATATAATTTTCATATACAGAATCAAATCATAACTAGGGGATTTGGAAATAAGATTCACTACCTCAAACGTCGACGATCAATCACCCAATGAAAATCCTCAAAATTGGACAGCACAATGATGTAGATTTAGATCTATATCTCAAAACCCCAATACTTTATTAACAAATCAATATCTATTTAAATATAGATGTAGTTCCATAATCCTAGATCTAGATTCACAAAATCTAGATCTAAATCTAGTAAAATATAGAATAACTTCCACTAAAATAATGAAGGAAAAAGGGAGGATGAAGAGGATAATCAAAGGGATAGAATCCACTAATCGGTAGAGGAAGAGATCGTTGATTCAGGCTTTAAATAACAAATAATGGAGGTCAGATGACTGTGGAATCCCTCTAGGAATCTGGGAAATCATCCAAAACCATGTTGGTCCACATTTGTGTTGAATGGGGGATATTTTAAGGGTTTGAGTGAATTTGAATCCAAATTTTGGGCAATTAAAATTACCGTATATGGTTTCTTGGGAAGAGGAATATGGTTTTCCCTAATCGTTCACCAACTGTGCACATATTATTTTTTGGGGTGCAGTATTTGTCTCTTCAGGGCACATGGTTTTACAAACCATGTGCCAGCTGTGCAAACCCTCACTGCCTAGGGCCGTACAGATTCCTGGGATGGGTGCATGGTTTTCTCTAACCATGCTCCAACCATGCACAATCCCTTTTTCTCCCATTTTTCTAAATTTTCACCCAAACAAACCCCCAGTTAAACCTAATCGAAATGTACTTAAATAAAAAAACATACCAAAATTCAAGCCTCAGTCAGCTCCAAAAGAGGTTGGGATCTTACAACTCACATATGAAAGTATAAATAAAATTTTGGTATCTTATAAATGAAAATATTATATATTTATATAATGGAATAAGTAAATAAATATTTTAAAAATGATATATTAAGTGTTGGTATTTTTATGAAATGTATATCTTTATATAAAATTTTATAATTAATATAATTATTTGAAAGAAAATTTATTTTTCATAAAATATATTCATAAATTAATATATTATTTTATTATAATTATATGATAGTTTAATGATACCTTAATTAATTTTTCAAAGTGTCATAAAATCAGTTATAATATTAAAAATCATTTTTTTCAAATTAATGAATATTTTAATTAAAAATTAAATTTCACACATTAAAAAAAATATTTTCATAAAACAGAGTCCATTTTTAAAATCTACACATTGAAAAATAATTAGGGTGAAGTTTTGGGATTTTTCTGAAATAGTTGAATTTTTGGTGAATAGTGAAATATGGCAATTTATGGTATTTAACATTAGAAGTCAAATACAAGAATTTTTTAGTTATTTATAATCTAACCATCAATTATTTTGAACTAACATCCATTAGTTACTGTAATTTATTATATGAATCAACACTATTGATAGTTTTGAACCAAAATTATAAAGAAGATGAATAAAATAATCAGAAACACCTCTCTCCTCTCCCTATAAATACCACCTCTCACAACCTCTTCTCCTTACACCTTTTAAGCCTTTAATATTTTCTAAATTCTATCCAATTATCTTAAAAATACTCTTTCTCATGTCCAAGACCTACTGGTCTCACCAAAATACTAAAACCAAGTGCCTTAAGAAGGTTCTCAAGGATACGATATTCAAGTGGTAAAATCCTCCATTCTTTATCTTTTAAATTATTTCTTTCTTTTTTCATTTCTTACCTTTCCTCACCTCCCATTTAAAAACTATCATGATAAATCTAGTTTAAAACATATACTATAATGTTATTATGTTAATTGAATATCTATCATCAAACCTCTTATCTTCTCCTCTTATCATAAATAATGAAAACATCGTCTATGACATGTCGATTCACCGCCTATGTGGATAATGAGTTTTAATTTTATATCATATCCTTAAATTCTAGTAATAAAACCATTATTATGCTTAAAAATTATTTTAATATGTATATTAAATTTTTTTTAACATTATGAAACTAATTTAAATACATCATAATAAAAAAAATGAAACTAGTTTTTATGGTCGAAAAAACCGTAAAAAATAAACCAAACATTTATCATTATTTTTTTTCCAATGAATCATCATCATATCAGAAAAAATGATACAATGGATTATATAAAATTCTATAAACATATTAATACAATTTATTTCCACTACTATATTTTAGCTTCCATTTGATAAGTTCTCTCAAAATTATACTCAACAGAACCAACCACAAATCCATGAAAGAAATGCTCCTGGAATGATGATTTTGATATTTATAACTCATTTAAATTACCATTTATTTACTTAGTAAAATCGTAATAAATAAAATATATATGTAAAAGGTTCTAAATTAAGTAATTTATGTTAGGGCCCTGATTCATATGGATCGACCCTTTGCATGTTTCTGAAGACTGAGGTGCTTGGAGGAGGCTTAGAGGAAGTCCAGAGGGACTCGACTGCTAAATGCTAGTAATAGGAATAATTACATAATTTGTAAGTAAAGTTCATGACATGTAAGTTTTCAAGGTTAAATAATAAAAATTAAACGTTTTTTTCAATGGAAATCAAACCCTATGGAATTTATGATGTGATTGGGGATTAAACATCATGTAAATACCTATTGTTGTACATTTTACAATGAATTAGTCACTGTGGTTTTTCACAAAACCTATGAATTTAGAACTTTCTATCATTTTATAGTGTCCAGTAGCTCCCTTCTAAGAGTTTTGGGGATTCCTTCAATGGTAAATGATCATTAGGCTTCCGTCTTTGGTCAACAGTGATCCATATTTGATCCAAGGTATATTTTACCTTCATTATTGTGATTTCAACGATATGTTTCCTCCTGTTCCTCCTTTCCATGTGATGGTACTTGATCTACATGTTTCTAATGAAGTTTTTTTGGTTGTTTTTTGGAGCGGTTGTGTCGCGACTTCCTCAGGTGGATTCATTTCATGCGGGAGAGGTGATTGAGATCCGCCACATTGGTCTGTACTTATGAAAAGAACATTGGAACCCTTTTTTAGGCATGGGATTCATTGATTCTATTTTATTTACATGAAATCATAGATCTAGAATAATTTATCCCCTTGGATTACAATGAAATGAACCTAATAATTACTTAAATAAGATTAAGAAATTGTTATCTATTGCATTGTGATGTTTTTGCTTCATACCATGATAACAATTTGTCTCTTGTTTTTCTAGATAGTGTGGTATCTATGTTGTGCTTATTATTCTTGGGTTAGAATTTTTAATTGGTAAAGAACGTAAAGATAAAATTAATTATTCATTAATTGGATAAAATATTAAAGAGACATGTTTAATGAATTTAGTGTGTAGGAATCTTCATGTTGCAGGAATATTTAAATTATATGATATTTCATGTGTTAATGGAATTTTATAAATATGTGAATCATATTTACACTTGTTGATAATAATTAAAGACATGTTAGATTAATAATTTAATTAATTTTTGACAACTTATGCTAGTTTTTTGTTAGTTTTACTGTAGTTGGAACATAAAAAAAATGAATTGGTTAATAAAATATTGAATAAGGACCATTTTTGAGATAAAATATAATTCCTCTATAGGGACTGAGTTTCCCTTTTGCTTATAAAGGACATGTGCCTTGTGCTTTGGATCTGTAAGAGCTCATTGTGCGTTAAGGCTAGATGTCATGATTTAGGGCCAATATTTTGGCTGCATGTTTGTTTCTGGATGCTTGTGATGTGATGTAAGCCTAGGATGGATGATCTTAGAGGGTAGTTGTGTTATATGAGGTCGGGATTCCTAAATGTGATGTGAGTCATGTATAGATGATACTGGAAGGTTGTTATAGTATATGGGGTGGGGAGGCCCAGTTTTTGTGGCAACAATTGATGGTTGTGAAGGTAGGATGCATCAGGATATGCATGTGGGTGTCAGAGAGGACATCAGGGATGATATAACGGGTTGAATCCATGATTACCTATTGATATAAAAGCTGGATACTTATTTTAATCTATTTTTTGGATGACGACTGAGTTATTTTTTTATCTACTTTCCCTTCCACACAACTTGAGGCAGATTGATGTGCTTCTTTATATACCTTGTTTGGTATCCTAGTATGCTCTACTAGAGTACCTGGTAATATGGAATGTAATGTTGTTAATAAATGAATAATTGTTTAACCCATGGGGTTGGAGCTTCCTGGGATGGAATACTGAGGTTATAATTCCGAGAATCCGTGGACTCAATTTTCCTATTCCTGGAGGGCATAGAACTTTGTTGTAATGCTAATAAAATATAATGTGGAAAGTGTTAATGGTTAATTAATGGTTAAAGAATTAATTAATGTAAAGTGAAACTGTTGAAAAAGAATAAGGTAAATTAATGTATCTCTTTAAATGTTTTTGTGCTTATAGGATATCTGGTCTTAGTAGTGTCACTTGGGATTTTGATAGAGGTTAGATGTAGTTGATTATGAGACTAGGTTATTCTCATAGTGTGGTTGTGAGATAAATAAAATCTTATACTTTTTGTGTATTATATGCTACACCACCCTATCGGTTAGGGAAACTGACACCCCGAGGATTCTAAGACCAGGGGGTGTTTTCCCTAACATCTCGGTGGGAGGATGGATAACTAACTACCCCCTTTGAGCCCACTCTCTTATCTTGGTAGTTACTTGTGTTAGTATTCATGACAATTCATTTTACCCATATATGTGTGTAGAGGAATGTAATGGATTATGGTAATTTCTCACAAATGTATTCTGGACATATTTTCCAAAGGACCACTTTGGGTTTAGTGTGTGTAGGTTGTGATGGATTGTGGAACCTTACTTAGTGTATGGGTTATGATGCCTTGAGGTATAATACCCAATGTATGATAGACATTGTATGGTATGTGGTGGCTCTTGGAAACTACCTGGTTACTTTTGGTTACATGGATTCAGTGGTTTGTTGTAATAGGTGCATGTTGTGGTGCCTCTCCTAGGTGTCTCCGAGCTAACCTTTTTGGATAGAGATGCTCAGGATGTGCGACATTAGAACAGAGTGGAAAACTAGTGGGGAAGTTGTAGTGGGGTACCCAAGATATTAATTATTATGTTATAAGATCTTGTATGTGACACTTGGTGAGAGTATACATGGTAAGGCTCGGAACTTAGTATACCTATTTATGTTATGAGTTAGTTTCCCTTATAGTTAACTATGTTTTAGTATGTTTTCTTTACCTATTGCATGAGAGGCTTCTAGGAATATCCTATTGAGTTTACTATTATGATCACCCTATGTATATATAAAATGTATTCTAGGTCCGTTGGATATGGTTAGAGATTAGGCTGGTTATTACAAGCTTGGGGTTTAGTAGGAACTATTTGGGCTTCATGGTCACTACCGTCCATACTTTTCTTTTGGTACTTATAGTTTTTACTTTAGTTTTAGTAGTTCTTTCATGTCATTAAATATATTCACTTGGGTTTTCTTTTATATTGTATTCTGAGAAGGAGTTAGATGGTGTCTATATTACCTCTCTCTTTCGCATGTGTTCTCTTATTGGGTAATGCCTCCCATATGTGTGTTTACTATACCCTCGGTGCTGGTTTCCAGCCTGGGGCCTACTATGGGTGGGAATCAGGTGTCACTATCTCTCTTCTCCCATTGTCGAACTAGGAGGAGTACACATTGTGAGGGTGGGAGTCATGACAGAGTGGTATCAGAGGTTTAGTTGAGGGATTAGATGGAGTTTGGGGTTAGGCACATGTGATAATGCATGGAATGGTAGGTCAATAGTGTTATATAAGTTTAGAAAGAATTTTAAACACGGGAGACCATCTAAGACACAAGTATTTTAGGACCCCTTATGATATGATGCATGGACCATTATGCTTATAGAGGCTACTAAATTAGGTGATACTGGTTTTAGGGTAGATACTTAGGAAAGGGTCATGAATCATTATTCATGTCCCTTGTGTTTGAATGGGTATACCTTAGGATAGGCTAACCTAAATTGAACAAAATAAAAAAAATAATTAATGTTATTTTTTTTCTCTATATTATAGGTTAGGATCTCAAACTATTTGTTCTTTTATAGGCATGGTTCTAGGTCAGCATCATCATCAGGCTCACATAAAAGATGTTCAGTATTTTGCACCAGTAGATCTTCGTAGAGCAGAGGTTCATGATGACGACACATGGAGGAGGACACTCTGAGAGTTTTAGGGAAAGAGTTTTCAGAGGTATGAGGGTTCCATTTCAGATGTAGTCATGGAAGATAGGTTATAGAAGTTTGATATAGTCTTCATTTTGATACATGCTAGGAAGGGGCAATGAGTATCATTTGATTTGACGATGTTGCATGGGGAAGTGAGGAAGTGGTGGTTCTTATTCCTCAATGATTGTGAGGAGTCAACAGTCTTATGAGAGGAGTTCTAAGAGCAATTTAGAGCCGAGTTTCTTTCATCGACCATGAAGGCAAATAGTTTCTGTAGACGCCGGAAAAGTCCGTTGATCCTCAAACGAAGTTCTGGATGAGGAAAGCGAGGTCATATTTGGAGTCAGAAGCACGTTTCGGAGGGCCTGGAGGCCTTGCGAGGAATTTTGGAGGCCTGCGCGCAAAGTTTAAGTATGGCGCGCAAGCCTCCCGGGATGCGCGCAATGCGCCGGGCCGGCGCGCAATTTTGCGCGCCCGTGGCCCACGCGACTCCCTTGCACGCCGGGCCCCGATTCCGCGCCCGCGAAGGAAATTGCACGCCCGCGAACCGGATTCCGCGCCCGGGGTTGCCTATAAATATAAGGCGACCCCCGACGTTTTGAAGGTTGCCAGAATTCGAAGGGCCACTCGTGCGCGCAATCCAGCCCCCTCCGTGCGCAATGCCGATCCTCAGGTAACTCCTTTATTTCGCGCAATCAGGCCTCGGGGTTCGCCTTCGCGCGCAACCCTTTGGCTTCTTCCCTTCGACCAATCCCTGACCCGAAGCCTTCCGCACGCAAAAGAAGCCTCTTGCGCGCAATTGCCCCCTGGGTGTGCGCAATCCAGCCTGATTGCGAGCACCCCCTTTTTGCTAAAGTGTCCATTAGTTAAGGAATGGGCCGTTTCCCCCCGCGCTCTATCCGAAGCCCGGTGCGCGCAATCTCAATCACCCGCGTGCAAAGGGCTGGCCCAATTGCGCGCCAGCCCACCCAATTGTGCGCCGACCCGCGATATTGCCAGCCAAGCTCCTCTTTTGCGCGCAAACCGCCAGGGTCGCCCCCTTTGACCCCCTGAGGGTACCCGCCTGTGTGGCACCCGATGATCTTCATCCCGGGTGCTCGCACCGTGCGTTGTCTTCCCGTGCGGCCCTCCAGGTTCGCACGAAGTGACACGAACCCATTGGAGGCACCACTTCGTCTGAGCTACAAGACGTTAAACTGATCAGCATTCATCCTGCATGATGTTAAACTACAATTCGTCCCGCATGACGTTAAACTACAATTCGTCCCGCATGACGTTAAACTACAATTCGTCCTACATGACGCTAAACTGCACCTCGTCCGAGCTACAAGACGTTAAACTGTTCAGCATTCGTCCGAGCTACAAGACGTTAAACTGTTCAGCATTTGTCCAAGCTACAAGACGTTAAACTGTTCAGCATTCGTCCGAGCTACAAGACGTTAAACTGTTCAGCATTCGTCCGAGCTACAAGACGTTAAACTGATCAGTATTCGTCCCGCATGACGTTAAACTACAATTCGTCCTGCATGACGCTAAACTGCACCTCGTCCGAGCTACAAGACGTTAAACTGTTCAGCATTCGTCCAACATGACGTTAAACTGTAATTCGTCCTGCATGACGCTAAACTGCACCACGTCCGCGCTACAAGACGTTAAACTGCCACGCATCTTCGTCCGCGCTGCCAGACGTTAAACTGCCACGCATATTCGTCCGTGCGACAAGACGTTAAACTGCCAAGCATCTTCGTCCTCAATACACGATGTTAAACTGTACTTCGTCCGGCAAGACGTTAAACCGTCCGCTTCATTCTCAACACAAGACGTTAAACTGTACTTCGTCCGGCAAGACGTTAAACCGTCCGCATCGCCCGATCCCGTGCCCCGCACGCAGGGTCCCCCCCGGTTTGGATGTGCCCCCCACCCGCTCGTCTCTGCAGGGATGTCGGGATTGGAGTGGCCTTCGCCCGCGGGGGTAGGTTATTACAAACCCCTAGTTTCTTGTGGGAGACTGCACGTGTGTATCTCCATTTGTGCTTCCCCACTGTCGAAGCCAGTAGAGGGCGTGACAGGGATCGAGGTGTCTCTCACCTTTGGCCCAAGTCCCTCTCCAACTGAGTTTTGCCGCATCCGGGCTGCCTCAGTGTGTAAGTCCTGACAGAACGAACTACGTGGACTTTGATCCCTGTCTTCTAAACAGGGTACGTAGGAAGCCTCTCTGAGGTTCAAGCCCACCACCTGGTCGTCCCGGTCGTATTCATGTCGGTTCGTCCATCAGTGGACCCCTCCCGGGTTCACATTTGCGTCGATTCACCTATGAATCCGCCCTTGTGGGAGACTGCACGTGTGTATCTCCATTGTGCTTCCCCACTGCCGAAGCCAGTAGAGGGTGTGACAGGGATCGAGGTGTCTATCATCTTCTGCCCAAGTCCCTCTCCAACTGAGCTTTGCCGCATATGGGCCTCCTTAGAGTGTAAGCCCCAAACACCATCGTCCAGCAAGACGTTAAACTGCGATCCACCCACTTCGTGCGTGCCGGCGGCCTCGACCTCCTCGTGAGTCGGCTTGCCAACGTCCAACATGACGTGAAACTGTGATCCACCCGGCCGTCCCATCCCCCTCTGTGCGAGGTGGTTCGGTTCAATCCTCCGCCCGGCAGCCTCGACCTCCTTGTGAGTCGGCTTGCCATCGTCCAGCATGACGTTAAACTGTATATCCGAACTACGCTGACTTTGATCCGTGCTAACGCGCGGTACGTAGGAAGCCTATACGAGGTCTAAGCTCTTCACTCCATCATCCATCCTGATCCTTACCCGGGCCGCCACATCCCGGTGGGGTCATGCCATTTCATTCCACTCCACTTCACTCGGGAAGCTGCCCATGTGCTGGCCCCATCGTCGGAGGTTCCCCGCAAGGGGTTCTGTCATCTGATCCACTACTCGTGTTGATCAGTCCGATGCCATCCCCGCTGGACGTTAAACTCGCGGCATACCCCGTGTTAAACATGGGAAGCTGAGGAAAACCTCAGGTAACAGAGTTCCCCGCACCCAGCGCGGGATGCCTCAGGCCACCACGCCTTCGAGAAGCCCTATTAGGGACGGAAGGCAGACATGAAGAGACGCAGTGTCAAGACACGCCCCCAACACCCAGAGCTATCCGGTCTCCTCACCACAGGTTGCTGCCCCGAACAGACTCCTTGGAGCGTCCGGGCGGAAGCAGCGTAATTAACTGGTGTCCATGGAGACATGGCGCCGTGAACGAGATTCACGGACATTCTGAAATCTATGAGGGAGACCCGGATTAGGCGACGAGTTCCGAGGAGACGTCCACGGAAGGAGGAGCCGACATCCCATCATCCCGGTTTCGATCAAGGAGCAGACGTCCCTGAACAGGGGGTGGATGCCGCCCGCCTTTGGAAAGCGGGACTGCAGGGCCACAAGCCGTGCAACCATCCCCTCGGGTCGATGGGCGCACGCGCGAACAAGTCCTGGCGGAACAACATTGGAACGGAAACCCGACGCACATCCGGACTGAAACAGAAAAATGGTGAACCCGACGTGAATCTATTCTCCACAATACGAAGACCGATATCTTTCAGAGGTGTTGGAAGACTGGCATGTTGTTCGGCCAAGCATTCAGCACCGGGGCACAGAACCCGCCAGGGGCTGGGGAAGGGAAATCGGGCACTCCGTCTCACGACGTCGATGGCCTGGGTCCCCCCCACGGAAGGCATCGTAGCACTGGATGATTGGTTGTCGATTCCTTTTCCTGTTATTATTAATGGGTTCTTCTCCTTGTCTTCAGGAATCAGGTCGCCCAGTCCAGTGCACGATCGCCGCCCGCCCACTGGCGCAGGGGTAGGGGAAACACCGACGCGACTACCCCGCGCGGTCCCACCCGTTCCACAGCCGTCCCAGCAGCCGCAACTGTAGGACAACTACGCCCTCTCTCCCCCTCGGAGGTCATCTAGAGAAGGGTGATCAACAACTTGGTGCGGAGATACGAGGAAGAGGGAGTCATCCCCACCAGGGGCATGGCTCGCCTAGACCTCGAGGAAGCTGCACCTCGCCACCGACGCCGCCCCCGAGGGCCACGCAGGGAGGCACCACTGCCTACCTCGATGTCCAATCGCTTTGGGAGTTTATCCCCGGAACGCTCCGACAACTCCCTCCCCTATGCGGATGAGGTGGAGGATGTCCGTGACTACCCTATCCGAGATCCGCTCCAAGGATCCACGATAAGGGCTCCCTCCAGGCCACGTCGACGCCGCCGCCAGGCTTCTCAAGTCGAAGAGCGGGCCCTCCACGTGCCTGCACCGCTGATCCCGACTCGTCTTTCTTAACACCAACGTCGGGAACGAGCGGAAGAGGATTCCCACCTTGGGGCCCTAGCAACAGCGACCGCGTTGGCCCAAGCCACTGCTGGTTCCAGTCACCAGGCCCCTGCACATCCTGAGCAGGGACACTTCTATGCCCGACCTGGATCGAGGCCCCGACCGCCCCAAAGGCAGGTTGGGTTGACTCTCCCGGTCGCTGGCACAAGCAATAGCCATCGCGGACCATCTCGCGGTAGCGCTATTCACCTGCAGTGTATACTCCGTGTGGCCGCTCCAAGAAGTATGGGTGATCCCACCTTTCGATCCCGGTCCGGAGGCCTGCCCGGAAGCATCTATCCCCGCGTCCCCTTTGATATCTGTCCCGGTGCTCCTCGCACCTTGGTTTCCAGTCCTCTTGGCCCCAGCACCGGCGCGGCCAGAGGACGCCAGGACGGAGATCAGCCATGCCCCGAAGAACCACCCAGGGGCAGGAAGGCGAGGCGTCGACGCCGAGGGATGAATGTTAGGGAATTCCGGACAGAGATCCGACCGGTTCGTTTCTCTGATACAGAGGCGGAATACGATTCGGCGACAGAGCCCTCCCCCCGATCCCGCCAGTCAGGGGCAGGGGTAGGAATGTGGCACGTCAGCCTCGTACTCCCCGAGAGCGAGATCGATATGATCCCCGCTTCTCTCCGAAGGTATATCCGGAGTAGCGAGGGCCTGGTAGACCCCCAAGGATCAAGCTTGCGGTTGGTATCGGCCCCTCCGGAAGCGCCTTCTGCCTCGATCGGAGAAGCCGGAGACCTTTTCTGGGGACCGACGGTTGAGCCACGATCTAGTGCTCCCTCGGAGAGCACCGACGCTATGGCAGGATGTTCGCTCGCCGGCCCGTCCTATCGTGACGTGGTAGCTGGGGCACCACAACCCTCAGAGGGCGGCCCGGGATATGGAGGCCAATCGGCCTGCTCGCCGTATTCACCGTCGGCCAGCCCGCCGGCCCAGCGGCCTGCCTCGGCACCACTGCCGGCTCCCCATCCATTCCGAGTCGCTAAAGGGGACCAATAAGACCTGGGTCCCGAGTTTGAGTCGTGGAGCTTCTGGACCGTCCTTGCAGAGGGCCACTTCCCTGAGAAGTTTTGGCCAGTCGCCGGACCGGACTTTGATGCACCAGAATCGCTCACCCCGGATGAGTTCGAATGTTTCTGCCGAACTCTCCAGGAGACTCACTCCCGTCTTCACCGCCTACAAATGCCATATCCCGGGAGTCAAGCACACCTGGAGGATATTGGTGAGCAGTGCCGTCAGATCGACCTGGCCACGCTCCCCGCGGTTCGGCACCCCCGGGTCATTTGGGCACCACGAGGCCCTCCAACAACGATGCGTTGAGTGTTTTCAAGTACTCCGCAAGGTTATCGAGGAAGCCACCCCCCACGTGTACATCCATGGATGGGGACAGTACGCTGCCCTACGCTTCAGTGCGATTCGCCGACAGCCCGATTCGCTGTGTGGCCCTGCAGGTACACCCCCAGGGACGGAAACGGTCAATATGGCTGACCTGTCAGGAGAGGGGAAGGACTTGGAACTTCTCGACGGGGGCTCTCCCCCCGAAGACAATCCGTCGTTGGATCCTTAATTGAGAGTTACTCGTCACCAGAGGAACCTCCTGGGTCTCCCCACGCCCACTGAAGCACTGACGTTGAGCCGAAACGTCAGCAAGGGTAAAGAGCATGGCGGGGCTATAAAGCCCGCCGACCCATCTGCCTCCATGCAGAGGGCAGATGAGGATCCCGAGAAGGCCACGCTACGTCAACAGCTCGCTGAGCAGAACAAGCTAGTTGACCAGCTCCTCACCGAGTGCGCTGCAGAGCGGCGGCCTGACTACGGTGATCCTAGGCCAGGACAGCAGGGACAAGAACAGCCACTCCTCGAAGAGACTCTCCCGGGCAACCGTGATTGTGCCGTGTTTGCCGACAGGGGATAGGCCGTTGCCTATGGCAAGAGGGCGCGGTATGTTTCAACACACCCTCCCGAGCGGCGTGACTACCTAAGAGACCCCGCTCGGATTCCTCCCGCTGCCCCAAGGGCTGCTCCGCCCACCATCCCACGAGCTGCCGAGTTCGACGACCCGGTCAACGACCCGATTGAAGAGCCATGTAATGCGCTCGTGGTCAGAGATCCTCTCCAGGACTGGAACCCATGTCCGGACGAACCGATGGCGGCACTCATCTCCCACTTGGAAGTCATGGAGACTCGGAAAGTGGCGATCCCACCAGATGGCAAGCCATACCCAGCATGGGTGGATGACATGCCGGCACCTCCGGGATTCGGGAACCCCACTTTCGCCCCCTTCAACGGGACTGGAGATCCGCCACAACATTTGGCCCATTTCAACTCGAGGTGTGGGCCTATGTTGGGAACTCCGGCACAGCAGGAGGCCGCTAAGCTTCGCTGCTTTGTCCAGACACTGGAAGGACCAGCATTTGTCTAGTACAGCCAGCTCCCCGTCGGGTCGATAACTAGCTGGGAGGACCTTCGTAGACAGTTCCTCTACCAGTTCAGTTCCACGACCCGGAAGACGAATATCGAAGACCTATTCAAGTGCAAGCAAAGGCCTGATGAGCGAGTCGCGGATTTCGTCGCGCGATGGAAGGGTCTTACGTATTCCCTTGACATGCCATTGACTCAGGAGCAGTTGCTGACAATGTGCGTCGGGAACGTCAAGACCGAGCTGGTCCCTTCCTTGCTCACACAGAATTACCCCGGAGGGTTCAGGGACTTCTCAGACAAAGCTCAACGTCTTGAGGAAGCCCTGCAACAGGCCAGTCAAGCACGCCCGCCGCCTCCTATGATCCCTGCAAGGAGAGTCGGCAGGGCTGAGCCCGCTGCTGTTGCCCAGATAGAGGCCCCCAGGCAGTTGGAGCTGCTGCCAGTGAGGCCAGCTCCGCAGCCTCATGGGAATCCGCCTCCACGGGCTCAGTTCCCGGCCCAGCAGCGGTATCCCCAGAACTGACCGGCCCCTCCGCGTAATGTACCGCCACAACCCAGGCGAGATAATCGGGGTCCACCTCCTCGGCAGGCCCCTCTAGCCCCTCGTCAAGACCACGCTCCCAGGGCCCCGCGATACCTAACTTACTCATTTCACGAGGATCAGGTCCCCGATTATTTCCGGAGCACCCTGGAGCAGAGGATTGTGCAACTGCCTGAGTGCTGGAGGCCAGAGGAGGCACATCTCATGGATAACCCCCGCTACTGCCCTTACCATCGGGACCTAGGGCACACCATCCGGCAGTGCTACGTGTTTAAGGACTGGCTCCAAGACTAGATTAACAACAATGTAATCACGTTGGGCCCAGCTCCAGCACAAGTGGCGGGTGTGTTCGTAGGATCAGATGACGATAGTGGCGACGAGGACGAATGGCAACTGGTCTCCGACCGCGGATCCCAGAAGTATAATAACTTGATGGCCCGCAAGACGATCATTCGCGCCCATGGAATCATCCGTGCGTGCTTGAATCAGCCTGAGCCCCCAGAATCTACGGGTGCTGCTTCGGCATCGTCATCCCAGCCTGCCTCTTCCGAGAAGAGCAAACGGCGGCGGCGTAAGAAGGAAGAGCGCGCCCCGCCAGTTCCGCCACTATCCCACACTCTCGGCGATTTCATGCCCCCGGAGATGGGGGTCCCTCCTCGGATCCACCCGGTGATGCATGATTTGTCCGATGACAGTGTTGGGCACGATTCGGTTAATACTGTCGAGCTGGTAAATACCTTTTCGGTTCCCAACATTGAAGAACACCAGGTGGAACTTCCTAGTGTCCCCGGTCGTCGCCACCGTCGGAGGAACCGCACCAACAGGAGTCGCTGGGGCACGACAGTTGGTACCTCTAGCCAGGCCGTGCACGCTACTGAGACTAGGCAGCAGGCCCAAAACCAAGCTCAGCGCGCGCAGCCCCCCCATCCGGGGATGATGGATTCGCCTCTGCCACCGTTTGTGGTGTGGGACCAGGCAGAACCGCCACGGCCGCGCCGCGACCAGCTCCGTCCTGCCACGAGTCCATCCCGGCCTCCTGGCCCCAGTACAGTGACCACTTCCTGGGATTCAACCAGTGAACAACGAGATGCGCCAAGCATCAGTCGGCCGCCGTTCCAACCGGCAAGGCCCGTCATGTCTTCAACCGCAGATCAACCCCCTGCAACCAGGGGCTCGTGCTTGGCCAAAAAGTATGATGTCCTGAAGCACTTGGCCGACATCCCAGCAAGGCTCTCCATCCTTGAGGCTCTGCGCATGTCACCTGAAATGCGCGAGGCGCTCACTGAAGCCCTGAAAAGCCCCCTCCAGTTTGAGACGGAGGTCGCGGCTGCAGAGGCCTTTCACGCCGAAGCGATTGAGGATGCCGAATGTCAGGCGGTTATCTCATTCTCTGGTAAGGATGAAGACCCTCTTATACAGGGGCACATTCGTCCGCTGTATGTGACTGGCCAGTTCAATGGCCTTGAAGTCCGGCACTGTCTTGTCGACACGGGGTCCGGGATTAACCTGATTCCAACTCGGACGCTCCAGAGATTGGGGTTGTCAGAGGATGACTTGATTCCCTCCGACCTCAGGATCCAGGGGTACGACCGCACTGAGCAAACTCCGGTCGGCAAGATACGCTTGAAGACCCAGTTCGGTGGCCTGATTGCCAACACCGAATTCATGGTAGTCTCTCAGGACATTGCGTACAACGCATTTATGGGCAGGCCATGGCTCCACCTTCATGCGGCGGTTCCCTCGTCATGCCACCAATGCCTTAAATACCCCCTCAATGGTCGAGTAGGCGTGCTTCAGGGAGATGCCTCTCCTTTTGCCTCATGTGAAGCCTGCTATCTGGACGCAGACTATTACAAGAGCAAGGATAAGCAGATCCTGGCTGGTGAGGTTGAGCCTGTCGCTGTTACAAGCGATCCATGGGCAAGTTTGGATGACGCTTACATCCTCCCGATTCAACAGTTGGACGTAGCCATGGTCTCGACGACCTGTGAGTCTCCTAACGAGATGACCGTGACCGCCCGTGCCAGCACCAGTGGCCCAGCAGGATCTGGTAGCCCCAATGCAGTTTCCAACGCAGTCTCTCCCGTGGAAGATCCCTCTCCAAGTGGAGAGGACGTGGAAGATGCACCCCCATCCTTTGAGGAGGGCGTCTCCGCCACGGTCGATGAGTTAGTACAGGTGAACCTTGGAACCGAGGCAGATCCAAGACCCACATTGGTCAGCGCCGCCATGCCCTCTGAGGAGCGGCAGTAGTACGTGGACTTTCTCAGGCAGCACCGTGATGTGTTCGCTTGGGGCTATGACGAGATGCCGGGGCTAGATCCTCAAGTAGCCATCCACCGCCTTGGTCTCCCGGCAAACCATCGCGGGTTCAAGCAGCCTCCCAGGAAGATGCACCCATTCCACGGTGCCATGGTTGATGCCGAAGTTGACAAGATTATCAAAGCCAACTTCGTGAGGGAAGTTCAGTACCCCAAATGGCTGGCCAACATTGTGCCGGTCAGGAAGAAGAACGGGCAGATCAGAGTCTGTATCGACTTCCGCGATCTCAACCGCCACTGTCCGAAGGATGAATTTCCCCTTCCGGTGATAGAGCTGTTGATTGACGCTACGACAGGTTTCCAAGCCCTCTCCTTCATGGATGGATACTCCGGATACAACCAAATCCGGATGGCCCCTGAGGATGAGGAGTTCACTGCCTTCAGGCCCCCCCAAGGTATCTTTTGTTACCAGGTCATGCCCTTCGGCCTGAAGAATGCAGGTGCCACCTATCAACGGGCGATGCACCGCATATTCAAGACAATCCTCGGCACACTGGTGGAATGCTACGTCGACGACTTGGTGGTCAAATCACGCCAGCGTCAGGACCATCTCAAAGATGTTGAGAAAGTGTTCGGCTTCCTCTGTTCTTTCTGCCTGAAGATGAACCCGTTGAAGTGTGACTTCGGGGTCACCTCCGGGAAGTTTCTTGGCTTTGTGGTAAGATACCGGGGTATTGAGATCGACCCAGAGAAGATTAGGGCGATTAGCCAGATGCCTCCCCCAGGTAACATTCGGGAACTGCAAGGGTTCCAAGGCCACTTAGCCTATATACGCCGATTCATCGCGAATCTGGCCGGCAAGTGTAAGCCCTTTTCTCGGCTCATGAAGAAAGGTGCCACCTATGTATGGGATAAGGAGTGTCAGACCGCTTTCGAGGAAATCAAGCGGTACTTGCTTCAACCTCCGGTTCTGATGCCGCCCGTATCCGGAAAGCCGTTGGTCCTTTATGTGACCGCCCTGGAACGGTCCCTTGGTGCCCTTCTTGCCCAGAAGAACAACGAGGGAACAGAGAATAGCCTCTATTACCTCAGTTGCATGCTCCTCGATGCGGAAGTTAGGTATTCCCCCATCGAGAAGAGCTGCCTGGCGCTCGTATTTTCCGTACAGAAATTATGACACTACTTGCAGCACCATGAGGTACAGTTGGTTTCTCGGGTAGACCCGTTGAAATATATCCTGAGCCGGCCTATGTTGACTGGCCATCTAGCGCGGTGGGCTGTGATCCTCCAGCAGTTCGACATTAGGTATGTCTCTCAGAAGACCATCAAAGGGCAAACATTGGCGGACTTTCTGGCTGCTCACCCAACCTCCGCGGATCAGCCGCTGGATCTAGGCATTCCTGATGAGGCCGTTCTCTCGGTCGATCATGCTGATCCATGCTGGCAGATGCACTTTGACGGTGCCTCCCGGAGCCCCACCGGTAAAAGACTTGATAATCCTAAGCTCAACAAAGTGGGTTTGGGTATCGTCTTCATTACCCCGGAGCAAGCCGTGCTGCCATACTCTTTCCTGTTGTCAGAGGGCTGTACCAACAATGAGGTGGAATACCATGCCCTCATCACTGGCCTCGAGTTAGCTCTCGAGATCGACATGCCCCATCTGTGTGTGAAAGGGGACTCCGAGCTGGTCTTTAAGCAGATCAATGGAGACTATGTTGTCAGGAAGCCGGAACTTGTGCCATTGCTGGAGGGGCACCCTCCTCCTGATGGCCCAGTTCCCTTCTCGGCCAGAAATTTTCCATATTCCCCGGTCGCAGAACGGTCGAGCAGATGCTTTGGCCAGCCTTGCCGCGTCGCTTGCAGAGCCTGAACAGGACAACCTGATCGTCCGCGTGATGCACCGCAGGCTCATTGCTTCCGTTATCCTGGAGGGAGATCGCGGCCCATCGGTAAGTAATCTCACCACGGTTGCCCCTGTTCCTGGAGCCCCGAGTACCACAGATATGGCAGTCGAACCAGCCCCTGATTGGAGGACGCCTTTGGTTGAGTACCTCCAACATGGCATTCTCCCATCGGATCGAGCCGAGCGCGAGCGAGTTCGACGCCGCGCATCGCAGTTTGTCCTCCAGAGCAGTCCCGGCCTGGAGCAGATCCTCTATAGACGCAGATTTGATGGTGTTCTCCTCCGTTGCCTTCAAGGAGTTGAGATCCCGCGAGTCATGCAAGAGGTTCATGCTGGTTCATGCGGCGCCCACCAGACTGGGCCGAAGCTGTCCCACCAGATTCGGAGGTTGGGATACTTCTGGCCCTCCATGATCCATGACTGCATCGAGTATGCCAGGAAGTGCCATGCGTGCCAGGTTCATGCGAACTTTGTGCATCGGCCGCCGGAGCCTCTCCATACCACCAGGTATTCTTGGCCCTTTGCAGTCTGGGGGTTGGACGTTGTGGGACCTTACCCGCCGACAACGGCTCGCCAGTGCCGGTTCATTCTGACCGCCACAGACTTCTTCTCCAAATGGGCAGAGGCGATCCCACTCAGAGAGGTCAAATCCTGTTCTGTCGCTGACTTCGTGACCTCCAACATCATTTTTCGATTTGGAGTGCCTCACGCTATCCTCACGGATAACGGAGCCAATTTCCGAGCAGCCGAGTTGAATAAGTTGTATGCCAAGTACAACATTCGCTTGAACCATACATCTCGCTATCATGCACAGGAAAATGGACAGATTGAGGCATTTAACAAAACCCTCTCTAACATCCTGCAAAAGATGGTTGGTCAGAACAAGAAGAGTTGGCCGGACAAGCTCCCCAACGCCCTCTGGGCTTATCGGATGACGACTCGCAATTCCACCCAGATGACCCCTTATTCCCTAGTGTATGGAGCTGAGGCCGTCCTGCCCATCGAGATCCAGTTACCGTCCTTGCGCACTGCGGTCTACGACCAGCAAGCGTCGGACAGAGCTGCTGAAGCCCGTCTGGTCGAGTTGGAAGCACTGGATGAGAATAGGCTTCACGCTTTGCACAACTTGGAGAGGCATCAAAGCAGGATGGCTCGAGCTTTCAATAAGAAGGTTCACCTCCGCTCCTTCCTGTAGGGTGACCGAGTACTGGCCCTGAGAGCACCAATGATCCCTGGCAGGAAGCCGCCCAAGTTGGAGCCCAAGTGGGAGGGACCTTTTGTCGTCCACAAGCTCTATCCCAATGGCGCGTACTCCCTAGCGACTATGGATGGTGAGCGTGTTACTCCTCCCACCAACGCTAGGTTCCTCAAGCAGTACTTTGCCTAAGTGCACATCGTCCGCGCTGCAGGACGTTAAACTGCCAAGCATCCATCGTCCTGCATGACGCTAAACTGCACCTCGTCCGAGCTACAAGACGTTAAACTGTTCAGCATTCATCCTGCATGACGCTAAACTGCACCACGTCCGAGCTACAAGACGTTAAACTGTTCAACATATGTCCGAGCTACAAGACGTTAAACTGTTCAGCATTCGTCCTGCATGACACTAAACTGCACCTCGTCCAAGCTACAAGACGTTAAGCTGTTCAGCATTCGTCCCGCATGACGTTAAACTGCGCTTCAAGAACTACGTGTGGCTTGATTCCCATACTTATGGGATACGTAGGAACGCCCGAATGTTTGAAACTTCGGGTCCAGCCCCCCACCTCTTAAAGATTCCCTCTTCCCTTGGGAATTTGCCGCCTTTGGGTCACCCTCAAGGCGTGTCCCTTGACCCCTTGCAGTGGTCCACCGGTGTCAAGAGTACTCTGGTTTATTGCCAGGAGGGTCAGGTTCAGCTTGGTCAGGTTCCTTCCACCTTTCAGGCTTCATCCTCCCCTTCATTCGGACCCATCGCCTACGCCCTGGGTGGAGCCCCCGTGAGCGGTCTGGATACAATGCCTCAGTGCTCTCCCACCGATCCGGGCTGGTACCCCCAAGGGCCTTAGGCAGCAAATCGATATGAATCCTGCGCTTGAGCGGTTGATGCTCATTTGCTGCCTCATTCCATCAACGGTCAGTGCGATATTGATGCTGCTTTTCCACCACGGTCGGCAGTACTCCCATATCATTACGCCGGTGTCCCCAGTCCTTGAGTGAATGGTCGCATGATTCACATTACATTTTCCAACTCCCATTCTCACCAGGCGAAATCTCGGCACTCTTGACACTATCCCTCAGTGCATCTTCGCATATCCAGGTGGTAGGACCATGATGCGGCATACTTCGAGGCCCTTATGGTCCGAGCTCTATGACCTTAAACTAAGATCTCCTTTTTCTCGTCCAACATGACGTTAAACTGTACATCGTCCTGCATGACGCTAAACTGCACCACGTCCGAGCTACAAAACGTTAAACTGTTCAGCATTCGTCCTGCATGACGCTAAACTTCACCTCAAGAACTACGTGCGGCTTGATTCCCATCCTTACGGGATACGTAGGACCGCCTGAACATTCATGTTTCGGGCCCAGCCCCATCTTTTGGGAATTTCCATCCCATCTCGGGCCCTTGGCCCAGGTTCCTCTGGGTATGCGGCGTATGGTGTGAACACGGGGCTATGCCCTCATTCACGTCGGTTTGCTCGCCACGCTGTACGCCCCCCACGTTTGGGGATGCCTTCCGCTCCCCCCTTTTCTTTTTCGTCCTGCATGACATTAAACTGCACTTTAAGAACTACGTGTGGCTTGATTCCCATCTTTATGGGATACGTAGGACCACCTGAACATTCATGTTTCAGGCCCAACCCCATTCCCCGGGAATCTCTATCTCATGTTGGTCCTCTGGCCCATGTTCCCCTCTTTTTTGTGCGGGGGAGTATGTCCTCATTCACGTCGGTCTACTGGCCGCGCCGTACGCCTCCCCCGTGTGTGGGACTACCTCACACCCCTCATCGTCCTGCATGACATTAAACTGCCTCTCAAGAACTACGTACGGCTTGATTCCCATCCTTATGGGATACGTAGGACCGCCTGGATGTTTGTGTTTCAGGTCCAGCCCCGCCTCTTGGTTGATCACGGGGATCTGCCGTCTTTTGGTTGCTCTCAGGGTGAGTCCTCCGACCCTTTCCGGTGATCTGTTAACATGTTTTGGGTACTCCGGTCTATGACCTGTAGTGTCGGATTCAATCCCAACAAGTCCTTTGTTACTTGTCAGGCCTCGCGCTTCCTCTTGTTCGAACCTTCACTCAACGGGATCCTCGTTAGCGGTTTGGATACGATGCCTCGGTGCTCTCCTACCACTCCGGGTTGATTTACCGGCGGGTCCTTGGACGCAAATCGATATGAATCCTGCGCTTGAGTGGTTGATGCTCGTTTTCTTGCCTCATCCTAGGCTGACGCGATCGGATGCTGTTTTGCGAATATGGTCAGCAACATCCTTGATCGCCATGTCGGCTCTTTCAGGCTCTGAACATTGGTTGCACAGTCCTCATCACACTCTGCCTCTGTGCGTTGTAGTGAAATCTCGACACTCTCTTTCTTCATACTGACCTTCAGTACACCTCTACACGTTAGGCAGGCCAACCAGGGTAATGGAGTCTTTCGAGGCTCCCACGATCTGAGGACCAAGGATATGCGCTAATGTCCTCCCTAAGGGCCATGTGTAGCTAGACCCTCGTCCCCATGAGGATGAAGGAGTCGCCCGAACAATCGCGTTCTGGGCCCAGCATAGCTGGAGTCTAGCATCTCTGCCCCTCGGTTGATAGACATATGCAGGCCCCTATCCCAGGATCCTTCTCTTGGAATTGTGCGTGACCGTAGGGCTGGGGATGTGTTCCCACCTCCGCTGGGTCCGCCGTATCGCAATAAGCGGATTCCTCCACGGTCTGAGCCGCACGACCTTAAACTGTGTTGCCTGGTCTTACCACACGACCGTAAACTGTGATTGTCTTGGCCGCCCGACGAGAAACGGCACTGCATCGTGATGTTCTCCTCGGGGGACACTCACATTGGGCGTTGGTTAATAACCACGCCATTTATCAATGCCTTTCATGGATTGATTATTGTGGCGATGCTAGGGATTTCTTAATCACAGGCTTGTCGCTGCACAAAGAAAAACCATCCACTTTTAGGGACAAACAAGAAATATCAAATGCCGCTTCTTCTGGGTGCGAGGGCTAGACCCGCACCCCTCCCTGCGCTGGTGCCCGATTGTGTTGCGCCGTGCTTCAATAACTACGTGTGGCTTGATTCCCATCCTTATGGGATACGTAGGAACGCCTGGATGTTTGAAACTTCGGGTCCAGCCCCCCACCTCTTAAAGATTCCCTCTTCCCTTGGGAATCCGCCGCTTTCGGGTCACCCTCAAGGCGTGTCCCTTGACCCCTTGCAGTGGTCCACCAGTGTCAAGAGTACTCTGGTTTATTGCCAGGAGGTTCAGGTTCGGCTTGGTCAGGTTCCTTCCACCTTTCAGGCTTCATGCTCCCCTTCATTCGGACCCATCACCTCCGCCCTGGGTGGAACCCCCGTGAACGGTCTGGATATAATGCCTCAGTGCTCTCCCACCGATCTGGGCTGGTACCCCCAAGGGCCTTGGGCAGCAAATCGATATGAATCCTGCGCTTGAGCGGTTGATGCTCGCTTGCTGCCTCATTCCATCAACGGTCAGTGCGATATTGATGCTGCTTTTCCGCCACGGTCGGCAGTACTCCCATATCGTTACGCCGATGTTCCCAGTCCTTGAGTGAATGGTCACATGATTCACATTACGTTTCCCACCCCCCATTCTGACCAGGCAGAATCTCGACACTCCTGGCACTATCCCTCTGTGCATCTTCACATATCCAGGGGATAGGACCACGATGCGGCGTACTTTGAGGTTCCTATGGTCCGAGCTCTAAGACTTTATACTAAGATCTGCCCCTATGGTCCGAGCTCTACGACTTTAAACTAAGATCTCCATAATCAGGGTTCTACGTCCTGAATGACGTTAAAACTGCACTCTCAGAACTACGTGTGGCTTGATATCCAGCCCGATGGAGTACGTAAGAACGCCCGGGCATTTCGACTCGGGTCCAGCCGCAAGGATCGCTAAGTCCCGCCCCTCCTCGTCGCCAGCCGGCTGGCCTGGCTTCTGGTAGAGTGGTGCGGTAGTGATATTCTCCCCGATTCAGCTCGGGATGCCCCATTGTAATGATGGGAAGCGACAGTTTCCTCGTCAAAGAGGTTCTGTCTGAGAATTGGGGTGATTCACGGCCGGATTAGTGCATCCGCCTAATACGATTTCCCCACGGTGGCGCAATTTTGGGAGTGTTAGATTCTGTCCGAACAAATCATCACTTCACCCCACGCTTCTCATGCCCTGTTGATCCGGATTTCCACCCTTGTGCCTGAAGGAACCCCCAAAGCGGCATTGATGATGACATGTGATCCGCCTCCTGCAATATGAATGATGACCTTCGGTCCGTCTATTGCAGTCGTATGGTCGATTGATCCATTGTCCGCTTGCCGTCTTGGGCATTTCCCGGAAGGCCGACTGTCGTGGATTTCTGAATTCGGGACACGAGATTCACCCTTTCTCATTTCCCTATGTTCGGATGAAATCTCAACGCCCCTAGCATTGTCCCGCTCGTGTGTCGGAACAAGTTGGGGGGATGGTACATTGACTAGGTCTGAGGTCTCCTTTCCTAGGAATGACCTCCCTCTTTTCCTTAGAAATCCAGGCCCAATTGTGGATGCCTGAAGCTTGGTTAACACTCCCACAAGACAATGAATTGTCATTGAGCACGTTAAGCCAAAAGATGCAGATAAATATGGAGATTCGTACAAATGGATCGAAGTATTGAGTAGCGGAAGCAAAATGTTCTGGAAATGGAAAAAACAAAGCCCCTAGGGATTAGCGTGCTGAATGAGTCTTTCCAATGCCGCTACCCTTTGGCTGGCGGCCTCCAGGGCTGCTTCTCGCTCTCTGCATGCCCTCTCTTCGTCGGCGGTCGCAGCACGCAGCTCGTCGATCCTGGCTTGTGCACGCTCCCGCTCGACATGAAGTGTGACCATCTGTTGGCCCGCCTCCGTCAGCTATACCTGGGCATCATCCAGATGGGCCGTCAATTGCTTCACAAGCTCAGTGCACGCTGCTATGAAGGCCTCCTTCTCTGCCACCTTCCCTTCGAGGCGCCGGACTTCTTGCTCCGCCACAAGGAGCGCCCGCGTGTTCTCCGACATGTCCCGACATTGTGCGACGTTGGCACGCCGGCGGCTCTCGTGCATCTTTTCGGCCATGAAATCACGAACCGTTAGATGGAGGCGTTGAGCATCAGCTCCCCCGGCACACAGGAAGCGCAGCCAGGTTTGAAGCGATCCCATGCGCCCCAGCCACTCCGATGGGTCTCGCTTGAGGAAGCGCTGGATGCACTTCCACCCCCTGCGGCGCGTTATCCGGCTCTCCTCGACCGCCTCCGCGTCCGAGTCGTCCATATCCTCGGGGTCGGCAGGCCGGTAGGCAGGGAAGGCAGCCAGCAGGTCTGCTGCAGGGTCCGCCCTTGGGATGTCCTCACAGGGGATAGGTTCCCCAACATCTGGGCGACCTTCTTCTCTCGCCCCAGCGGCGTTGACACCCTCGTCAGCCCCCGACCTCTCTCCGATGGCAGCACCGCCGGCGTCCGTTACCCCCTGATCAGCAGTTGGTGGGGCCGAATCGGTGTGAGAAGCCTGTTCCGGAGGAGGCGGTATGTCTGCCACTGGTCCACTCGTGGATGGCCTGGGTTCGACAGCCCGACGAGCCTCCAGTATTGAGATCACTGCGCAGGGCATGCCGTGGTTAGTCACGGATCGTCAACGGCAAGCACCAACAGTAAAGTAAGGAGACTTACGGGAGTCCAGAGCGTCGTCTTTCGCTGTCCCGGCCGCCGCAGGAGCAGTTGAAGCAGGGGACCCCTCGGTGCTTATCAATTCAATGATAGGTGTCTGGCCCCCGCCCTGTCCTGCTGGCGCCTCTCCTACTCCTGCTGAGGATGCCTGACCAGCGTCCGTGCACTCCTGAGGAAGATGAAGAAATGGGTTAGAAGCTGCATAAGAGAATGGATGAAGCAGGTTGAGTAGGGATAGAAGCGGACCTCGAGGAGCTTAGTGATATCAATATTGTCAGAGCCGGCCACCTCGCCGCTCTCCCGCGGGCTCCTCGGATGGGACCTTCCCTCAGAGCCTTCATCCTCTCTCGTCTCCTCCTCTTCCTCGGAGTCCTCATTACTATCACCTTCCTCCGGCGGCATCTGTTCTGGAGCAGGCTCTAGACCAAGCATCACCTTCACTAGAAGGGATGGCTCCGCATGCTTACCACGTTGGCGCGCGTACTCATCAATGGCCGTCAGATACGCGTACCGCCGGTGGAAGTTCACCCTGTCGGCGACCTGGAGGCGCCCGACCTCTGGCAGATGGATCCCTTCGCTGGTTATCTTCTACCAGATGATTTCGGTCCCCAGCGACTGCCACAGGGTCATCCAGGCCGACCACAGCGCTGGGAAGACTGCATCGTGGGAGGGTTCGAGCAGACGCCTTACCTGCTTCCCGGGCCGCTCCCCGACCGCCGCATGTGCCCCCTCTCCGGGCGCTGAAGTCGTGGTGGCAGCCTGCGATGTGCCCGCCGCCGAAGTCCCTGCCCGCGCCGGCTCCGCTGCTTGGCGCGCCCCCGTTCTCCCCCGCGTGACGGCGCCTCGCCTCTTTCCTTGACGCCCGGTCTCCGCACGGGTGACTTCGAGCCGCCGAACTGGCTTCCGTAGAAGCCCCTCGGGGTACGCAATGGCCCAGTGTTTGGCGTACTCGGTTTCCAAGCCTGCGTTGACCCCGGTAGGAGGGAGAGTGATGACGTCGCCAGAGCCGAAAACAGAAAACATTAGCCACATCTGGCGAAGGACGCAAGGGTTCGTCTCCTCCCGGATGGCAGTGAATACCCTCTTCGGCATCCGTTGAAGGCACCCGAACTGCCTGGCAAACCGGGTTGGCACGTACGGCTCGCAGATCACCTTCCCGTCGATCCGAGTCACGAGCACCCTGCCCCGCATGCTCAGGAAGTATTCGTGCTGCTCCAGCGGACCCTGCCCATTGTCGATCATCTGGCCAACGGGAGTGGGGAATGGGACGAAGTTGAAATTGGCATGATTTCCAATCCGAATCCTCACTCCCTCCTCATTTAGGGTCATCGGAGCGACCCCCGCGATGTTCAGCAGGGAGGGTCGCAGGCCGTTGCCGGGAGGAATGACGGCGTTTGGAAACGTGTACCCACCGAGGTGAGCAGCCACCCAGCCATGGAAGAATTGAAAGGGCCCACAGATCCTTCGTGGCGACCCCCCTCGCGAGATGCGTCCCAGGATGACGTACAGCTTAGCGAGCACTGGGACCCCGAGGCTGTATCTCTTGTTGGCTGCCATGGCGCCCGCCATCACCAGTGTCGCCGGGCGGACGCCCATCCTCGCGTCCCGCACTGGTAGGAGCCACCCACTCAGAAAGGCGGCCAGGAACGCCGCGTACTGGACATTTGGGTCCCGGGCCTCGATGACGCGGTACCCCCATGAGCGGTAGTCGCCCGTCTCCAGGACCCGCCAGTACGACCCGTTCCGGCTCCTCTGAGCCGCGGTCGGGCACCGCTTCCCCCTGCCTGGCATCCTGACCGCTGGGTCATGCTCCAAGAACTGGCCGAACCACTCCTTGTAGGCTATGTCCTTGTGGAAGTCCTTGACCCCGAGCCGCTGCGTAGCCAGGTCCAGTAGATGCCATGTCAGAATGGGAGTCCGTGACCTGTCTTCCCAGGTGTTCTTCAGAGGCAGGAACTCATCGTATTGGTAACCCTCCAGCGGGATACCTCCGATGCAGTGGATGTCCCAGAGACCGATGATGACCTCCCCATGATGAAGATGGAAGGTGTTGGTATCCAGGGACCAGCGGGTGAACAGCTCCAGCCTAAGCTCGGGCTGCTGGTAGAAGTGGAACTGCGACGTCCACACCGCCTCAAACAGGTCGATGTACTGCAGTTCCTCCGTGAAGTGATCGCAGGTATGGCGTACCCAGAACGCCCAGGCCCACTCACTGGTGAAATTGCCCCCAGACCGCAAGTCCCAGTCCTTCAGCCAGCCCTTGGTGTCGTCAGTGATGCTCTGGCGGTATGTGCTCGAATAGAGGGCTGGAGAGTTCTCCGCAGTAGGCTCACTCCCGGAAATGGTTCGCGTCCTCGGGTTCAGGACATAGACGTCTAAGTGCCTGGTCTCCCTAATAGGATGCCCATTGTTGGTGATGTTATAGCGGGGAAGCTCGTCCTCCCGAGTCACCCAGGTCCGTGGGGCATCAACCTCGAACCCTGGCACCGGAACCTCATCCAGGATGCCATAGTTCTAGAGCGGCAGGTTGTCCGACAGCGGATATGTCTTCTGGGCCGGCGTCAGCAAGTCGAACAAGGATTGATTGTTGGAAACAATCTCCTTGGCTCCGTAGACCTCCCCGTTCGCCGCCATCTCAGCTCTGCGAATGGCGGCATCCCCCTCATTCCCTTGATTCGCGGCCATCTCAGAAGCTCCGGGAGTCGTGTGGGTTAAGGGATGAGGCGTGCGGAATCGGAAGAGGCTGGTAGAGAAGTTTGAGGGTTGGCACGCAATCCTAGCGGACGGCGCACAATTGGGAAGTCTGTCGCGTAAAACCCCGGGAGTTCGCGCAAAATCAAGCCGAAATTCGAATGGGTTTGCGCGCTGAACGGGCGGATTTCACGCCGAAGAGGGCAATTTCGCGCACGAGAGATTGGAAGCTTATCGCGTGGAAAGCCTTTGTATGGTACGGGGGACCCATGGCCCCTATTTATAGGCGAGGCCGGGTGTCCGCGCCGTGCGGAAAGCGCGTTGCGCGACCGAGGCAGCGAATTTCGCACCCGACGCCCTTTTTGCGTGCCCAAGTCCCGCGCCGCCCAGGACTTCAGCATTCCGGCGTCTCCCTCGGAACCCGATCGTTGCGACCTCTCGCCGATCAGATTCCGAGGGGGGGCTTTTGTAGACCCCGGAAAAGTCCGTTGATCCTCAAACGAAGTTCCGGATGAGGAAAGCGAGGTCATACTTGGAGTCAGAAGCACGTTTCGGAGGGCCCGGAGGCCTTGCGCGGAATTTTGGAGGCCCGTGCGCAAAGTTGAAGTACGGCGCGCAAGCCTCCCGGGATGCGCGCAATGCGCCGGGCCGGCGCGCAATTTTGCGCGCCCGTGGCCCGCGCGACTCCCTTGCGCGCCGGCCCCCGATTCCGCGCCCGCGAAGGAAATTGCGCGCCCACGAACCGGATTCCGTGCCCGGGGTTGCCTATAAATATAAGGCGACCCCCGACGTTTTGAAGGTTGCCAGAATTCGAAGGGTCGCTCGTGCGCGCAATCCAGCCCCCTCCGCGCGCAATGCCGATCCTCAGGTAACTCCTTTATTTCGTGCAATCAGGCCTCGGGGTTCGCCTTCGCGCGCAACCCTTTGGCTTCTTCCCTTCGACCAATCCCTGACCCGAAGCCTTCCGCGCGCAAAAGAAGCCTCTTGCGCGCAATTGCCCCCCGGGTGCGCGCAATCCAGCCTGATTGCGCGCACCCCCCTTTTTGCTAAAGTGGCCATTCGTTAAGGAATGGGCCGTTGCCCCCCGCGCGCTATCCGAAGCCCGGTGCGCGCAATCTCAATCACCCGCGCGCAAAGGGCTGGCCCAATTGTGCGCCAGCCCACCCAATTGCGCGCCGACCCGCGGTATTGCGCGCCAAGCTCCTCTTTTGCGCGCAAACTGCCAGGGTCGCCCCCTTTGACCCCCTGAGGGTACCCGCCTGCGTGGCACCCGATGATCTTCATCCCGGGTGCTCGCACCGTGCGTTGTCTTCCCGTGCGGCCCTCCAGGTTCGCACGAAGTGACACAGACCCATTGGCGGCACCACTTCGTCCGAGCTACAAGACGTTAAACTGATCAGCATTCGTCCCGCATGACGTTAAACTACAATTCGTCCCGCATGACGTTAAACTACAATTCGTCCCGCATGACGTTAAACTACAATTCGTCCTGCATGACGCTAAACTGCACCTCGTCCGAGCTACAAGACGTTAAACTGTTCAGCATTCGTCCGAGCTACAAGACGTTAAAATGTTCAGCATTCGTCCGAGCTACAAGACGTTAAACTGTTCAGCATTCGTCCGAGCTACAAGACGTTAAACTGTTCAGCATTCGTCCAAGCTACAAGACGTTAAACTGATCAGCATTCGTCCCGCATGACGTTAAACTACAATTCATCCTGCATGACGCTAAACTGCACCTCGTCCAAGCTACAATACGTTAAACTGTTCAGCATTCATCCAACATGACGTTAAACTATAATTCGTCCTGCATGACACTAAACTGCACCACGTCCGCGCTGCAAGACGTTAAATTGCCACGCATCTTCGTCTGCGCTGCAAGACGTTAAACTGCCACGCATCTTCGTCCGCGCGACAAGACGTTAAACTGCCAAGCATCTTCGTCCTCAACACACGACATTAAACTGTACTTCATCCGGCAAGACGTTAAACCATCCGCTTCGTCCTCAACACACGATGTTAAACTGTACTTCGTCCGGCAAGACATTAAACCGTTCGCATCGCCTGATCCCGTGCCCCGCACGCAGGGTCCCCCCCGGTTTGGATGTGGCCCCCACCCACTCGTCTCTGCAGGGATGTCGGGATTGGAGTGGCTTTCGCCCGCGGGGGTAGGGTATTAAAAACCCCTAGTTTCTTGTGGGAGACTGCACGTGTGTATCTCCATTTGTACTTCCCCACTACCGAAGCCAGTAGAGGGCATGACAGGGATCGAGGTGTCTCTCACCTTTGGCCCAAGTCCCTCTCCAACTGAGTTTTGCCGCATCCGGGCTGCCTCAGTGCGTAAGTCCTGACAGAACGAACTACGTGGACTTTGATCCCTATCTTCTAAACAGGGTACGTAGGAAGCCTCTCTGAGGTTCAAGCCCACCACTTGGTCGTCCCGGTCGTATTCACGTCGGTTCGTCCATCAGTGGACCCCTCCCGGGTTCACATTTGCGTCGATTCACCTATGAATCCGCCCTTGTGGGAGACTGCACGTGTGTATCTCCATTGTGCTTCCCCACTGCTGAATCCAGTAGAGGGCGTGACAGGGATTGAGGTGTCTATCATCTTCGGCCCAAGTCCCTCTCCAACTGAGCTTTGCCGCATATGGGCCTCCTTAGAGTGTAAGCCCCAAACACCATCGTCCAGCAAGACGTTAAACTGCGATCCACCCACTTCGTGCGTGACGGCGGCCTCGAACTCCTCGTGAGCCGGCTTGCCAATGTCCAGCATGACGTGAAACTGTGATCCACCTGGCCGTCCCATCCCCCTCTGTGCGAGGTGGTTCGGTTCAATCCTCCGCCCGGCAGCCTCGACCTCCTTGTGAGTCGGCTTGCCATCGTCCAGCATGACGTTAAACTGTATATCTGAACTACGCTGACTTTGATCTGCGCTAACGCGCGGTACGTAGGAAGCCTTTATGAGGTCCAATCTCTTCACTCCATCATCCATCCTGATCCTTACCCGGGCCGCCACATCCCGGTGGGTTCATGCCATTTCATTCCACTCCACTTCACTCGGGAAGCCGCCCATGTGCTGGCCCCAGTGTCGGAGGTTCCCCGTAAGGGGTTCTGTCATCTGATCCAGTCCTCGTGTTGATCAGTCTGATGCCATCCCTGCTGGACATTAAACTCGCGACATACCCCGTGTTAAACATGGGAAGATGAGGAAAACCTTAGGTAACAGAGTTCCCCGCACCCAGCGCGGGATGCCTCAGGCCACCACGCCTTCGAGAAGCCCTATTAGGGACGGAAGGCAGACATGCAGAGCCGCAGTGTCAAGACACGCCCCCAACACCCAGAGCTATCCGGTCTCCTCACCGTAGGTTGCTGCCCCGACCAGACTCCTTGGAGCGTCCGGGCGGAAGCAGCGTAATTAACCGGTGTCCATGGAGACATGGCGCCAGGAACGAGATTCACGAACATTCTTAAATCTATGAGGGAGACCCGGATTAGGCGACGAGTTCCGAGGAGACATCCACGGAAGGAGGAGCCGACATCCCATCATCCTGGTTTCGATCAAGGAGCAGATTTCCCTTAACAGGGGGCGGATGCCGCCCGCCTTTGGAAAGCGGGACTGCGGGGCCACAAGCCGTGCAACCATCCCCTCGGGTCGACGGGCGCACGCGCGAACGCGTCCGGGCGGAACAACATTGGAACGGAAACCCGACGCACATCCGCACCGAAACAGTTTCCAAGATCTTTTTACCCTTTGATAGGAGTGATCTAGTGTTTGAGAGTTTTAGATCTGTTTCCGGAACCTTTTGTGATATGCTTCAGAATTATTTTCAGAATAGGAAGCTAGAGAATGACATTTCGAGGTCGATTTTAATCCAGAGATACAATTGCAGGTCACCCTGTTTATGTTTAAGACATATATCAAGGTGCTGTCAAGAGAAGAGGTCATCGAGAAAATGTTATCCATAACCAGATCATCATGAGAGGGGATTCATCAAGATTCCTCATTAATTATATCTATGGTACGAGGTTCCTATTTTCTAGGACAGAAGAGTTTATGATCAGCTGGGGGTAGGTCCCAGCCCTTAATGTCTCATTTATCTAGGGGATGTAGCTCTCAGGACTTTGTCAAGGGGTCAAATTCATGTTTTCTTGTGGAGTTTGAGGTCATAAACAATGAGATTTCCCAGACATTCTGAGTAGTCGGCATGCACTATTTGGTCCAATTTAGGCTCCTCTACAGAGGAGGTTCTATAAAAGAAGATAATAAAGGGTTTATCCAGTTTGGGAACAACAAAGAGTAGATGGAGTAGGTAGAGGATAGCCCTAGTATGCTCCCCATCCTCAGAGAGTAGAGCACGACCATGGAGGTGGTCATCATAATGGTCAGATAGGACATGTATTAGGCCTTGGGTAGCATCATGATTTAGTGTTTCTTGTTCCAGGAGAGCCATATGTCATTCCAGGCACCCTTTTATTATTTTTTACATGGGTTAATTCCTTGTTTGATTTAGGAGTGACACACTCCTTTATATCACCTTCCATTGTCCATGCTTTGATACATGAGGTAGAGAGACTTCTAATGTCCTTGGTGTTGACTACACCAGTTAGAGGTCGAGTTGACTTGTTTGATGTATGTAGATATTGTGAGATAGTGTTTGGGAAATAGCACTCTTGGATATATTTACTATATTTACAAATAAAACCATATGGAATCATTCTCATCATGGATTGGATTTATCTGGTGCGGGCTATTGTGTATTTCTTCCTGAGGTAGGTTATTTTCTTTGATGATGATAGAGATCCATCATTGTTTGTTAGCGAGTGAGACCCTATGATGGGTTTGAGGAATATTCAATCCTTATCATCTTCTATGGATGAGTTTATGCTGAGTTCATCATATGTTTATCAATCAGTGTTTCCTAGGTTCATAGAAGAGTTCCAAGATGTCTTTCTAGTGGATTTTATAGCATTACCCCTTCAATGAGAGATCAAGTTCAGGATCAAACTACACCCAATAGTGTCTCATATCTTGATTTCTCTATATAGGATGGAACCTTCTGATTTATGATAGCTTCATATAGATATTGATGGTATGTTTCAATGTGGTTTCATTTGGCTAAGTGTGTCACTATGCGGTGCACTAGCTTTGTTCATGAAGCAGGATGATATCAGTTTGCGATTGTGTATCAATTATTATCACTTGAACCAAGTGAAAGTGAAGAACCATTATCCTCTTCCATTGAATTATGATATATTTTATCAAATAAAGTGTGAAAATTGGTTCATGAAGATTGATTTGTGGTCAAGATATCATTAGATGCATGCAAAGGATGAGGATATCCTGAAGACTACTTTTCATTGCCTTCATGATAATTTCAAGTTTATTGTGATGTGTTTGGTGTAATGAATTCTCCGGTTTGTTTATGGTGATAATGAATGTTGTGTTCCATGAGTTCCTGGATAAGTTCATTGTGGTTTTCATCGATGAAATCCTTGTGTACTTCATATATTAAGAGGAGAATTTAGAGCATCTTCATGTCATTTTGGGAGTTATTCTTCATGATAAGTTGTTTGGGAAGTTTATGAAGTACGATTTTTAGTCTCAAGAGGTCTGTTTCATGGGTCATGTTGTATCCTAGTGGGGAGTAGCTATGGATCTATCACAAATAAAATCAGTTGTGTCTTGGGAATCCTCCAAGATAGTTTCATAGGTGTGAAGTTTCATTAGTATTTCAGGATATTATAGGAGGTTTATAGCCGATTTATCTAGGGTTGAAAATCCTTTGACAACATTGACTAGAATTGATTAGGTGTTTTGGTGGATTGGTCAGTGTCATATAACTTTTGAGTATCTGAAGGAGAGGTTGGTCAGTTCTCTAGTTATTTTTTTCTGACAATAGAAGAAGTTTAGTTTGAGGTTTTTTGTGAAACTTCACCTCTTGTGTTGGGATGTGTTTTAATGCAGCCGAGATCAGTCATTTATTATGGGTATCAAAAGTTACTCCCCCATTATCATAACTATCCCACCCATGATATTGAGTTTGTGGGAGTGATGTTTTCCTTGAAGTTGTGGAGACATTGCCTCTTTGGTGAGCACTTTGTGTTCTTCCCCGATCATAAGAGATTGAGGTATGTCTTCTCCCAATGTGACTTGAAATTTCATCAACATCGGTGGATTGAGTTATTATAGGATTACAAATTCGATATTTCATATACACCTGTAAAGGGGAATGTTGTAGCTGATGTGCTGAATAGGAAATCATACAGTGATACGATACGATAATCAAGTTATTCGTAGAGAGTGGTGGAATCAATTTCAGCATTTCACCAAGGTATGGAAGAAGTCAGGGGTAGAGGTTATCTTTTTCAGATGATGGTGTAGTTATCTATCATTAATTAGGTAATGGAGTCCCAGTCGGGGGATCTTGAGGTGGAGATCTAGAGAAACTTAGTAGTTTCTGGTGAGGCCTCTATTGGTTGGTATAAGGATGAACAACACTGAGTGTTGTTTCAAGGATGCTTTTTGTTTATTTGGAAATGCATGAGATGGTTCTCATAGAGTTTTATAGTTCACCTTTGGACGTATATCTTGGCATGAAAAATATGTACCGAGCTTTGAGAGGTTATATTTGGTGGCCCGAGTTGAAGCATTCAATTACAGGGTTTGTGTCTCGATGTTTGGTCTTCCAGAATGTTAAGGTCCAGCACTATGTTCTCAGTGGTTTTCTCCAACCATTAGATGTTCCTCAGTGGAAGTGGGAGGACATATCGATGAACTTTTTTATTATTTTACCTCAAGATTATAGAAGCTATGACACTATATGGGTGATACTGGATTGTTTGATGAAATCATTTCACTTTATAGCGATCAAGGAGTTGAGATCAATGGAGGTTTTTTCAAGGCAGTATCTGGAGGAGGTGATGAGACTCCATAGAGTCTCATGGGAGATCATTTCTAATTGAGATCCTAGTTTTACCTCTAGGGCATGGAGAGGTATCTAGCATGGTTTTGGTTCTTAGTTATGCCTTAGCACTACTTTTCATCCATATATGGATGGTCAGATATATTAGACTATCCATACTCTTGAATACATGTTGCTCTCTTATATCATAGATTTTGTAGGTTTGTGGATGAGGCAACTAACCTTGGGGGAGTTATATTACAATAATAGTTTTTAATACACCTTCGGTATGGATCCATTTAAAGCCTTGTGTGGCCGACCTTTCCGTTATTCGTTTTGCTGGAATGGGGTTGGAGAGTTAGAAAATCTTGAGCCAAAACTAATAAATAATACAAAAGATATGGTTTAAGTGATTTGATAGAGGATTAAAGTAGTTAAGGATCATCAAAAATCTTATTCCAATAATAAGAGGAGACCTATGGAGTTAGATTTCAGGGATCATGTGTTCCTTATGGTGACTCCCCATCATGGTCAAGGAATGTTTGGTCGTGGGAGTAAGATTTATCCCTAGTTTGTTGGATATTTCAAGGTGTTAGCTTACGTTGGAGCCTTGACATATCAGATAGCACTTCCCCCACATATGATCCAGATACATGATGTTTTTTCACATGTCATAGCTCCATGATTATCTTCATAGAGACTCTCACATCATCAATTGGGGAGAGATCGACATTGATGATGATGCGACCTTCAAGGAGCAACCTGTAGACATCCAAGACTGCCTAGATAAGGTGTTGTGTAGGCATGCTACCCCCTTGGTTCATGTCTTATGGAGGCACAATGATATGGAGGAGAGTACCTAGGAGCGTCAGTCATAGATACACACTCAGTACTCCAAGTTATTTTATGTTTATCTCTTCTCTTATAATGATGTAAATTTTGTGGTTATAGACCTTTTTATGGATTATAAGAAGACTTATATTATTTATTGTTGTGTTTTACTCTATTTGAGAGGTATCTACCCATGGATAATGGTTAGGAGCTAGCTGTGACTATTTCATAGTTTTATGATGTTCCCTTAACTCCTATGGTTGAGAGATCCTTTAGTGGTATCTCGCGGGGTGGTTGTTCAAAAACCCTTTTCTTGTTTCCTCTCTATGTTGGTTTTGGATTATTGAGGATGATAATGTTTTGGGAGGTATCTAATGTAAGTTATTGGATTCACATGGATCATACCTTTGCATTTTTCTAAAGAACAAGGTGCTTGGAGGAGGCTCGAAGAAAGTAAAAAAATCCAGTTTCTAAATGATGGAAACATGAAGAATTGAATGTTGTGTAATGATTACACTTCATGTAATTTAGGTTTATGATGAGTAAATTTTCAGGGTTAAATAATAGAAAGGAGATTTGTTTTTCAGCAGAATCCAAAAAATGAGGATTACACATTGTGAAAGGAGATTACACATAGTGTAAATCCCCAATGTTTTACATTTTATAATGTTTTATCCACTCAGTTTTTTCAATAACCCTAAAACTACAATTATTTATCTCATTTTCTATCATCCATGAGCTCCCTTCCAAGCATTTTGTGGATTACTTCGATAGGAATCGATCATCATGATTCCTTCTTCGATTTGTAGTGATCTATCTTCAATCCAAGGTATGTTATACCACAGTTCTTGTGGTTTCTTTGATGTTTTCTGTCCATTTACTACTTTCTATGTGATGGATCTTGATATCCTTATTTCTAAAGATGTTTTTTTTTGTTATTTTTGGCTTGGTTGTGGAAAAGAGTCCTTGGGTGGATTTAGTTCTCGTGGGAGAGGCGATCGAGATCCTCAGTAGTGGTCTGTTCTCATGAAAATAATATTGATACCCTTTTTGAGGTAGGGGTTCATTTCTTCTCTATTATTTACATGAAATCGTAGATCTATCATGATTTATACACTTGGATCATAATGAAATTAACCTAATAATTACTTAAACTGAATTAAATAATTGATATCGATCACATGAAAATTTGGTTGTTCTGTACCGTGATAATGGTTTGCCTCTTGTTTTTATATATAGTGAAATATCTAAGTTTTTCTTATTATTCTTGGATTAACATGTGGAATTGGTAAAGAACATAAATCTAGAATTTATTGTTAATTAATTGGAAAAAATATTAAAGAGTCATGTTTAATGAATATAGTGTGGTGTATTATTAATGTCGCAAGAATGTTTGAATGATTTAATATTCCTTGTGTTAATGGAATTGAATAAATATGTTAAGCATGTTGAGGCTTGATGCAATTCTATGCATAAGGCATTTCCACTTGGTTTAATATCTATAAAATGGGTTTTGTGGATACTTTTTCATGAATTTCACAATTTTGATGTACCTTGTTCTTTGTTTTTCTATCACAAAAGGATAAATCTTGGAGTCTATGAATTGTGGAGATTCAGAAGGGAATTGGAGGCTTATGGAACCTTTTCCCCTGACTATACCAAAATGGAGTCACCCGGATCAAGCACTAGACAGGAAGGATAAGAATTTCAATGACAGAGGCAACCCGCATGATCACCACACGGTTATCCAAACTATGTGGAAACCATGTGGGAGAAGATACCATTGAAAGTAACCTCTACACGGTTGGTGCATAGCCTACCCAAACCATGCAACCCATCCATGAAAACCATTGGGCTCCAGGATTTGAGATAGTAGCATCTGCAGAGTTGGCACATGGTCTACCAAACTGTGCACCCAAATCGTGCGAACCATTGCAGCCTTATCCTTTTTTGCTTTTTCACTTTTCACCTACTCCTTGACCTAGGGTTCCCTTTTCTATATACTTTTAGACAATTGGAGAAAGGACCTTTCTAACCATGAAGACTTTGGGGAGTGAGCCGGAACAAGGGGGGATTTGGGAAATTAAGATGAGGTAGGCTGGGAACTAAGATTAGAGGAGGAAGGAAGGTTTTTAGGAAATGGTTATTGTAGTTTTTTTGTACTTCAGATTCTTTTATTTTCTATTGTAATGAAATTTATGATTAATCATAGTAAGTTTCTTATCCTTTTCATTATGAGTAGCTAAACCCCCCTTGTGTTGGGGATGGGGAAATCTGGGTTCGTTAGAACCAATTTCTCTATTACTGTGTTTGTTCACTGTCTCTCACTTAATTCTCCCAACTTCCATTTATTATTTCACTAGAAACCCCATATCAGACAAAGAATGGAGTTTCCAGGGATCTTTGGGAGAATTAAGGCAATGATATCCATGAACATTGGATATACTTGTTGTTTCTAGTGGGCGGTTCCTAAATTAAGAGTCAGTAGAAATCAATTTCCAGACCAAGGGGTTGATTCTTAATGATTTGATCAGAACTCACTGGACCAAGGGAGTTCTGATAGAAATGAAACCCAAAAATGAGGGATATTATTAACAATGTAACAAAATAGGGAATAAGGTTTAACGTCCCACATGAATGTCCAGTTGCAACACATTTTCATTAAAATCCAAAATCCAGTTTTAAGTAATTTTCAGTTTTCAAGTTTAATTCTTAGTGAATTAGAAAAGTCCAAGTAATTAGTTATCCTTTTAGATTCGTACCATGAACCAACCAATCGTATTTAAATTCAGCATCTTCACTTAAGTGGTTTCAAATCAAGAGACATAAAACACCAATACTGCTTCCCTGTGGATTGACCCCATACTCGCACACTATACTAGTTACAAGTTAGGGAAATTAATATGGTGATGAAAACAATACTTCAGGAAAATGACCGAACAAATTTTGGTGTCGTTGCTGGGGACATGAGTGTCGTTTTTGTTAATTGAATTTGAGTCATTGAGTGAAAAAAACTAATAATTTTCTTATTTTTTTTTTCGTAATCTCATTTCTGCTTTTCATTATTTTTCCCTTTTATGATGGGTGTGTTGTTTGTGTTGTGTAAGCCTGTAGGTATATGAGTGGCCAAGTCACTCATTCTCATATTTCCGAGTCGTCAGAGTTACACATGATAGATATAAAAATCAAAAGAACGTTGTCCAGACGATGTCATGCACTTATGGGTGATCACAAAGCAAATGACCCATTTGCGTAGTAGGAGGAAGAACTGTGGGATGTCTAAGGAGTTGGGGAGCCATTAGTTATTGAAGGAAATCCACCATTGGGTTGCAAGGAAGAGAATCATCTGAATAAACAGGGGGCTTATGTGGAATACCTACAGAGGAACCAACAGGGGCCACCGACTCAATTTGTACTGGGGTTCAGGCAGCCACAACTAAGACAATATATTCCACGAGAGCATCCTCTATTTTTGCCTCAGAACCAACATGCTTATTATCCTTGGGAGAAACAACATTTCATTCCCCAAGCATCTCAGGAACCAGTTCTGCCACTCCGTACTCTTATGGAATATAGATTACCCTCCATTTAGGGAGTGGACACTAGAATAGTAAGACCACCGGTGCAGGACCAACATTTTGAGATCAAGCTGGTGATAATGTAGTTAATTCAAAATATAGTTCAATTTGGTGGCTTGTTGAGTGAAGTCCCCAATGCTCACCTCTCTAACTCTTTAGATATATGCGACACTTTCTGATATCATAGAGTGTGAGAGGATGCAATATGCCTTAGGCTGTTTTCCTTCTCATTAAGGGATAAGGCAAAGGGCTGGATCAAGGGGCTACCATAGAGATCTATTCTTTCCTGGGAGGCATTGACCCAAGACTTTTTGTCAATATACTTCCCTCCCTTGAATACAGTCACCTTAAGGAATGAAATTCATAACTTCCAATAGCATGACTTAGAATCATTTTATGAGTCGTGGGAACAGTTTAAAGAGATGTTGAGGAAATTTCCACACCACATACTTCCATTATGGATGCATGTACAAACTTTCTATGGCATTCTGACAACTAATACAAAGTTCATGGTTGATGTAGCTACTGTAGGGACAGTCATGAGGAAGTCCCCTAAAGAGCTTTTTGAATTGTTGGAAAACATGTTAGCCAATAGTTTTCAGTGGCATTATGAGTGGGGAACTCATAAAAGGTGCATGAATAATATTGATTCCACCACCATTCTTGTAGCTCAACTCGATGTCGTATCAAAGAAGATCGGCACTTTGAATTTTAAACATCCATATCAAGTTCAAGCTATCAGTCCACCAGCGTGTAATGATTGTGGTGACAACCATGCTATGAGCGAGTGCCCAGGGGTAAGTGCGGGAACCTCTATCAGTGAGGTAAATTATGTTGCACAGAATAGAGGACCCAAAAAATACCCTCAAAACCAAAACCAGGGGTGGCAAGAGAATCAAAATACCGGCTGGGGGAAGCAATAACAAAATCCTAAGCCCCGACCACAAAGACCACCTGGTTTTTGGAAACAACGATTTCAGACTCCATATCTAAGGTAACAACATGGAAACCAATTTCAGCAATGTGCATATCAGCAGAAAGGGTATCAAAGCTCGTCCTTCTCAACCATTGTAATAGCCACCTCCCCCACATGTGTCCCGATAAACTCAGTAGGAACCTCCCTTAAGGCTGGAGGAAATGACGTCTAAATTTATAACTACTACTGAAACATAATTTCAAAACCAGGAGGCATCAATTAGAAGCCTCAATAACCAGATTGCATAGCTTTCCAATAATATTTCTCACAGACAGCCCGGTACACTACCAGGTAACACTGAGAAAAATCCACGGGAGGAGGCTAATGCTGTTATCTTATGCGGCGGGAAGAAGCTGTCACCGAAGGTAACTATCTGTTAGGGTACTACATCATCAAAGAAGTCCTCATTCACCTCATGTGAAGAAGTTATAGCTGGGGAAACATCTCCGAAACATGGGCTGAATAAAGAACCAGAAGTCCCATAGGATAAGGGAAAAGAATTGATTAAAGTGTATAAACCTACCTTTCCATTTCCAATAAGTATAAAACAACGGAATCTAGAACAATAATTTTCCAAGTTCATGAAAGTCTTCCAGAATCTTCATATCAACATCCCCTTTGTAGAGGCATTAACTCAAATTCCCACCTACATGAAGTTCATGAAAGAGATCCTTTCAAATAAAAGGAATATGGAAGAATTGGGAACCATTCCTCTGACCAAGGAATGCTCAACGGTGGTCCAAAATACTCTACCTCCTAATCTCCAAGATCTAGGAAGTTTTAGTATCCCATGGACTATCAGAACTTGCGAGTTTGGAAAATCCCTTTGTAATTTGGGGGCGAGTCTTAACTTAATTTCCTTCAAGGTATTCAAGATTTTAGGGATGAACGATATCCAGTCAACCAGAGTGGCACTCCAACTAGCTGATTGTTCTATTAAATACCCAAGGGGTCTGTTGGAGGACATGTTGGTTAAAGTGGGAAAGTTAATTATGCCAGCAGATTTCATTATCCTCAACATAGAAGAAGGCCAAGAGACATATTTAATTCTTGGAAGACCCTTTCTGGCTACCGGGAAGGTGTTAATTGATATGCACCAAGGCGAGATGATCCTCCGTGTTGGTGATGATAAGGTTTCCTACAAAGTCCTGAAGGTAGTGAACTATGTTTCACTGATAGAGAAAGAGTATTGTTGTGCTTTGACAACAATGGCTGAGTGCTTAGTCCTATAGGAAGATGATATGCAATATTATTCATTCAGAAATGAAACCGTTTTGGAGGACGAACAACTTGATGAAAACCAGGAGGAATTAATCTTTATTATAGGAAAAGACAGCCATTACTGGCAAAGGCAGATTGTTCCAAATTTATTAGAGTGAGCCGAGGTTGATCCGATTGTACCTTCCATTCTCAAGGCTCCCCATCTTGAGTTTAAACCTCTCCCCTCCTCATTGAAATTTGGTTATTTGTGAGAGGAACAAACATTACCGGTGATCCTAAATGCCTCGCTCTCAGAAGATCAAAAGGAGGCTCTTCTTAAAGTTCTACAAAGGTGTAAACAGGACATTGGTTGGATGGTCGCTGACCTTAAGGGTATAAGGCCCACAGTCTACACCCATAAGGTACTTATGGAGAAAGGGGAAAAGCATCTCTCCAACCATGATGAAGACTGAAACCCCCCATGAAAAAAGTTTTCAAGAGTGATGTGATTCTATTACTCGATTCTGGGATTATATACCCCATCTCCGACAGCCCGTGGGTGAGTCCTCTTTAGGTGGTGCCCAAAAAGGGAAGCATCACAGTAGTGACCAATGAAAAGAATGAGCTCATCCCGACCCGAACAGTTACGAGATGGCAGGTTTGTGTTGATTAATGAAAGTTGAATGATGCAACTATGAAATATCATTTCCCTCTTCCATTCATGAATCAAATTCTAGAAAGATTGGCGGGGCATGAATTTTTTTGTTTCTTAGACGGTTATTCAAGATATAACAAAATATCTATCACCCCAGAGGATCAAGAAAAGAGTACCTTTACGTGTCCTTATGAAACCTTCTCCTACCACTGAATGCCATTCAGGATGTGCAATGATTCATCCACCTTTCAAATGAGCATGTTTTCCATATTCCATGACATGGAAGCTTAGATTCTGGAGGTTTTCATGGACGAATTCTCAGTATACGGGAAGTCACTAAATACTTGCTTGATGAATCTGGAGCTGGTTCTTGAGCGATGTGAGCATACCAATATGGTTCTCAATTGGGAGAAGTTACATTTTATGGTACAAAACAGAATCATGTTAGGCCATAGGATCTCAATGAAAGGAATTCAGGTGGATCTGGCTAAAATGTAATTTATCTCACAGTTTCCCATTCCCACATCAGTCTGAGCGATTCAGAGTTTTTTTGGGGCATGTGGGTTTTTATCGAAGATTCGTCCTTGAATTATCCAAGATCGCTCATCCCTTAAGCAATCTACTGTCCAAGGATTCAGTTTTTGAGTTTGATGATAAATGTATCATGGCCTTCCAAATTCTGAAGGAATAAATGGCCGCCGCCCCCATCATGATCACTCTGAATTGGGAGGAGCAGTTTGAACTTATGTGCGATGCGAGCGATTATGTCATGGGGGAAGTGCTTGGAAAATGACTGGATTGTATTTTCAGACAGATCTATTATGTCGGACGAGCATTAAATGAAGCACAACTGAATTACACCACCACAGAAAAGAAATTCTGGCCATGATTTTTGCGTTTGACAGATTCTGCTCCTACTTGGTGCTTTCTAAAGTTGTGGTCCACACAGATCATGCCACATTAAAGTATTTTTTGAACAAAAATGATGCCAAATCGTGACTTATCCATTGGGTTCTCCTCCTCCACGAGTTTGATTTAGAAATTAAAGACAATAAGGGCAGCAAGAATGTGGTGGTTGATCATCTCTCCTGGATAGAAATACCTCACTTAGAGAGAGAAGAATACCGGGAGATTAAATAATACTTTTCCAATGAACACCTATTTTCCATTGGCATACCACCTCGGCCATGGTTTGCCGACCTTTCAAATTACATAGCCACATGAGTTTTCCACCCGCATTTATCATTTTAGCAGAGGAAGCATTTTTTGTTAGAGGTAAAGAGGTATTTCTGGGAAGACCCCCTGCTCTTCTGCTCATGTGGCGATGGGGTAATCCATTGTTGCATCCTGGATGAGAAGATCCAATGTATTTTGGAATTCTGTTACTATTCTCCGACAGGAGGAAATCATGGGCCAGGTCAAATAGTAGAAAAGGTTTTACAATTGGGATTTTTCTGGCCATCCATGCATAAGGACACTCGTCATTTTGTCTCGTGCTGTGATCAATGCCAGCAGACATGCTATGTGGGCCATCGTGATGAGATGCCACAACACCCGACACTTGAGGTTGAAGTTTTTAATGTATGGGGAATCGACTTTATGAGTCTGTTTCTCCCATTCTTTGGGCACACGTGCATTATGGTATGTATAGATTACGTTTCCAAGTGGGTAGAATTAGCAGCAATGACTCATCATACATCTAAGGTTGTCGTCACTTTTTTAAAGAAAAATATTTTCAGTTGGTTTGGGACCCCACAGGTGTTGATTAGAGACCGCGATACACATTTTGACAACACTCTCATGAGAAATGTGCTCTTAAAGTATGGGGTCAAGAACAACCAAGGGACACCTTACCACCCTCAATCTAGTGGTCAGGTGGAGGTGTCAAACTGAGAGTTAAAGAAAATATTGAAGAAAATGGTAGGTGCATCAAGAAAGGATTGGTCCAAGAAATTAGATGATGCGTTATGGGCCTACCATATGGCTTTCAAAACACCATTGGGTATGTCACCTTTCTGAATGATCTATGGAAAACCCTGCCATTTTCTGGTGAAGATGGAGAACAAGGCTTATTGGGCTATTAAGGCCCTGAATTATGATCTCATGGCTGTAGAAGAAAAGAGGAAATTCCAATTAACCGAGCTTGATGATATAAGTCGGGGGGCCTATGAGAATGCGAAACTTTTTAAGGAGAAGACGAAGGATGTCCATGACCACATGATCTAGCAGAAATCCTTCCATCCAGGTGATAAAGTATTAATTTTTAATTCTTGACTAAAGTTTTTTCTAGGTAAGTTGAAGTCCCATTGGTCGGGACCCTTTATGGTGATTACTATTTTCCACCATGGAGTAGTAGAGGTGGCTGGCGCGGATGGTCAAACATTCAAGGTTAATGGGAAGCGCCTGAAGCCTTACTTTATCGTGGACGATGTGGTGGGAACCGTTTCCACCATGCAATTTGGGTAGCTCAAGGCCTAGGTAAGTCGAGCTTGAGACTTTAAACGTAGCACTGACTGGGAGGTAACCCGAAATTCTGAAAAATTTTCTGTTCCAATAATTTATCTGTTTGAGTGTGCCTAGGACTGCATGATAGTGTGTTTTTCTATTCTTGCATGTTATAGTGTGGAATTATTACTACAAGTCGGGTATCATATTGAATTTTTTTAATGAAAGGTTTACACTTCTTATAGAAAATCTCAAATTATTTTATCTCATTCAATGGGAGCCAAAGATTTTAATTCAAAGGGTGTGTTTATGGTTCAAAAGGGAAAATTTTCAAAATTTCATCACGTAGAACCAACCGCATGGTTGGCACACGGTTTTCCAAACTGTGTGCAAACCATTCTCCTTGGACTCCCCTAGACAGAACCAAACGCACAGCCGGTGCACAGTTATCCAAACTGTGCGTATCCTGTGCGCCCCAAGCCCTTCACTCCAATAGCTTCCGCACTGTTGATGCATGGTTTACGAAACTTTGTGCCTAAACCGTGTGTCCACTTAAAACCCAAAATTTTATAAAACCCCAAACCCCCCTCTCTTCCAATCCATGCACCTTCCTTGATATTCCCGTGCAGGTTATCCTCTCCTCCTCCTCCTCCTTCTTCCTCTAGCCAGGTTCTCCTTCCCTCTCTCCCTCCAAGGAATTATTATCTTCATATACCTCCTCCTCCTCCTCCTTTTCTTCTTATTTTTTCTTTTTCTTTCTTTTTCTTTTCATTTTCCCTCTCTTTCCCTAGGGTTTGGCCGATTTTCGCCCTGTTCTTGTTTTCCATTCCGTTTCTTCTTCTCTGTTCATGGAAATCCATTCCCCTTCTCTTATTTTGTTTTTCCATTGTTTCTTCATCACCCAAATGTGAACCAATGATTTCCCAATGAACACATATTTTCAAAAACTTTATTTCCACATTTGGGATTTTCCTTCGGAATATGTACAGTTTTTCATTTCAGAAATTTAAATTGATATCCATACTTGTAGTGACTGTATGCTTTCATTGTATGTGTTTTATTCTGTAGATGCCCAAAACCAGTCCCTAACCTATCATATCTACATCCAAGAGAGCCCGAGGCTCCAACTCAGGCTCAGAATATGGCCCACAGGTTATGTTCACTAAGAAAGAGGAAATTATGCGCTAATGAATCATTTTTAACAATGACATTAGTCCCCATCGTGAGTTTACCTTAGAAAACTTTGCCTCATTGGGCATTACTGATGAGCTCTAGATGTATATTGCCCGGGGCAATCTCACCCAAAATTTAGAGGCCCTCCATCCAGTTTATAAGAATATTGTCTTAGAATTTGGGGCTACTTTTCATTGCCATGAGCGATACAATAAGGATGAGCAGGGATTTACAATCAAAGCTACCAATGATGTCACTTTACACTTGATGAACCTATAACACAACCTCAGGATGAGTGAGTTCACCACCTCCATTGGCATGTATAACAATGACTACGTGTAGAGTGATGCCTATTTTTTGGCAACATTTGAGTGGGACCCAGCCCTGACCTAGATTTTCTGTTCTACCATTACCACAGGGGCCCCATACATACCACAGACTACCAATGCTTCCAGATTCATTAACCCCATCCACCGGGTCCTTCATTGGATTATTACCACCTGCTTTACAGGTCAGTTGGATAGAGAAGGAATGGTTAGCACTTGAGACCTACTGATCTTGAACTCCATGGTGATGGGAATCGACATCAATATTGCCTACCTATTCGCCCAATATTCGAAGCTAATGTTTTCCATGCCAAAGGGTGACGTTTTTGGAGGAACATTTATTACTCTCCGGGAAGATCGGCTGAAACTTGAGTTTGATACCACAAAATTTACGGAAATACCAACAACACCCTTCTTTGATATCACTCTTCTCTGCCGGATGCGGATGCTGGAGCCAGACGGTGTCTGATTATGACTGTGGGGGGTTCCCAGGGCCACACTTGCTGCACCTCCACCAGCAGGCCCGACTACAGAGAAGCACACTACTGAGCTTGCTATTTCCCACCATTCCACATCCCAGGGGACCCCTAATTCTCCCGATGCCCCCTCTCACCCATCCATGCCCCACTATTTTACCCACCCTATTCGTCCTACCTCGCCCTGCAAGGAACACCGTATGCTGACCCCGATCTCTTCTGGAAGTGGTAGCAAGACCAATACTCTATGTTCCATTGGTAGCTTGAGTGGATGTGCATAGAGGTGGAAGGCCGTAGCTTGGACGATCTTCAGCCTCCCACCCTATATGAAGCTGTGCCCAACCATCCTCCCTCCTACTATATGTCAGGAGCTAGTGCCTCAACGAGCAAGCCCTATACCACCTCTACTCTCGCTGATCCCATGGACCTACCTCCACCTACCACCAATTCGACCTAGGATTCCACCACTGAATCATTATTTTTTGATCCATCTGCTCCCTGACGGGATATCATTGCATTCTTTTTTACTTATTTCTTTTTCAGTTCCCTTTTCCCTATCTTGTTCCTTCTTTTATGGTGTGATGTTTTGACTGCTTGGTGTGATTGTATGTTGTGATTTTCATTCCCTGCTACTAGTTCTGATTTTTCCAACTTTACTTGTATGGTTCCTTTGTCTCGCCAGCAGGAATTTTCATCTGTTCCACGCCATCCACCTTTCTGCTCATCGGGCTCTCACACACCACCTGATTTTCCCACTTGACTGACATTCAGGTGAGTTTTTCACTCTTTCACTATTTTCTGTTCTTCATTTTCCCCTCCCTTTTCATTCTTCCTTACCCACCCTTCTCTACTTTATTACCTTCACGGGGGACTATTCTCGGTTTTAAGTGTGGGGGAGGGTGCACTTAATTGTCACCCCATTTTGATAGATTACATGCCCAAGTACTTGGGGTAGCATTTTTCCTTAGGTGTTTCTAAAGGGATGTTATAGATGTCAAGGGTTTATATCATTTAGTTAAAAATGAATTGTGGAAATTATCTCTTAAAATGGATCATATTTTAGGATTGTTGAACCTAGTTTGTGATGTGAATAAACCCTGTAATACTTGAAAAAAAATCATTTATACATTCATTTAGAAAAAAAGTTTGTTTAAAAATGATTTTTGTGATGGAGTAATTTGAATTAAAGAACCCCTTAAAATGGAAGTCAAATTGTGCATAAGGAGAGGTGAGGATTTTGGAATTGTTGTTTTTGCACTAGTGGCTATTATGCGGTCTTAATCTCATGAACACTTGAATTTCTCAAACATTCTCATCATGTGTTGACATGAGCATATTGGGCCACATTTTATGCTAGTATCTCACCCCACTAAAAAGAAGAAAAATATTTTGAGATATTCAAAGGCATGCCCAATAAATTTGATGACCTTTCATCATGTTACAAATAATGCAAGTCAATGAGGGTGTGCAACCTATAAAAGTGATAGCCCTCCAATTGGCGATGAAGAAACCTGGGCTTAACTAATTTGAGTGTATAATGAGATCAAAATGGAGGTAGGAACTTTCTTTGAATAAAGAAGGGAAAACTCAGTTTTAAGCAAAATTGATTTATGAATGAATGGTTGACTATTTTGGATTAAGTCTACTTTGTTGGATAACATCAAAGACTTGGGAATCCATGAAGTATGAATGATGTAATTTTCTAAAAAAAATAGCTCAAAGTTCATATTCATCTAATTTGTATAATCTGTGATATTTCTACATGTCTCTTTGGTAGCTCTTTGAACATGAATATCTATTTCTTTGTTTGAGGACAAACAATCAATTAAGTGTGGGTGAGTTTGATGAACTTCTATGCATAAGGAATTTTCACCTGGTTTAATATCTATAAAATGGTTTTTGTGGATTCTTTTGCATGAATTTCACAATTTTGATGTACCTTGTTCTTTTTTTGGTCACTAAAGGACAAAACATGAAGTATATGAATTTTGGAGATTCAGAAGGGAATTGAAGGCTTATGGACCCTTTTACCCCGACTATTCCATAATGGAGTCTGTTGGTCGGAGAAAAACGGGATGATGGCAAGAGGGGGGGTGAATTTACTTTTAAAAAATGATTAACAAATTAAAATCAAAGTGAAATCAAAGTATGTGCAGCGGAAAGTAAAAGAGGCAATCACACAAGAAATTGTTAACGGAGTTCGGCCAAAACCCGGCCTACGTCTCCGCTCCCAACTAAACCGTTGAGAGATTCTACTGCTTGCTTTTCAATGGTTTTAGCAAGAAACCCACTAGGATTTGAGGTAGCACTAGGACCTATTACAGCTTTCTTTTGGTGGTTAAGCAAGAACCCACTTGCTTTTAATGGTTTAGCAAGAACCCACTATCCTTCTTACAGGTGAAGGATAGCTCACCTATGCCACAAGCTATTTAAAGGAAAGCTTGACAACCTCTTCACACCTTAATGGTGATGTGAAACCCAAAAGAAATAGGGGATGAGAAATAGAGTGGTTTGTAGACACAAACCCAAATTAAGCTCAAAATAGATAAACAAGAAAAACCGTATTTGAGGAAGTCTTGGGCGCCTTTGATTGATTGGAGATGTTGAAGGCCGCTTCCAAGCTTCTTTGATGGAGCTCCTTGGATGTGGAAGTTGTTGGAGCAAAGAGGGTTCCTTTGAGGAAGTCCGCCGGAGGTACGCCAAAGGTGGAAAATGTGTACGGTGGCTTTGTATATGATCCGGTTAGTGTCCGGGGCTTCCTTGGCCTTTATTTATAGGCATGGAACCCTTGGGGAGTCTTCAGAGCCGTTGTAAAGGGCCTCGGAGCCGTTGGAGGCCAAAAGAGGGTTGACTGGTCAAAGCCAACAGCTAGTTTGACTGGGCTACCGGCTGGCCGGTGCAGGGCCACCGGCTGGCCGGTGCCTTGGATGTTGAGAAGCCCTTCTGCCCAGGCAGCACCGGCTGATCGGTGCCAGAGCCACCGGCTGGCCGGTGGGCAGACAGTAGAAACCACTGTTGCATCAGGTTGCCACCGGCTGGCCGGTGACAGAGCCACCGGCTGACCGGTGGAACCTGGCAGTGGGCAATGCCTCTGCCAGGTCCACCGGTTGGCCGGTGCTATCACACCGGTTGGCCGGTGGACTGAATTTCAGTCCACTTCTTGATTCTTTCTTGGGCCATTTTCTTGGCAACCTTGTGCCTATCATTCAAAAACACTTCAAACAATGTTAGACAAATAAGTGGGTGATTGTGATCATGAAAATCAAACCACGAGGGATACGAGAGGTATAACAATCTCCCCCTATTTTGATGATCACAATCACCAAAACAATCAAAGTAAAATACTGAAATTAAAGACATTCTTAAAGGATAATTTGAAAATAAATCAAAGCATGATAGAAAAAATTCTCCCCCAATCAATCAAGAGATTTCTCCCCCTTTGTGATTATCAAAATAGCGTGGGGCATAAAAATTTGATTGAGGGAAAAGAGATTTGAAAAACAAGATTTGAGATTTGAAAATCAATTGAAATTTTGGAAATTGAAAGATTGAATAACAGTTTGAATTGAAAGTTTTGAATCAAAAAACAATTGAAATTTGAAATTTGAAACCAAATTAAATTTTTGAAATTAAGATTTTTGAATTGAAAAATGAATCGAAAGAGATTTTTGAATTTAAGAAAATTTCTCCCCCTAAATAAAACAAAAGATCATCGGGGAAACGAAACTATTTTTGGCCCGGAGAGACTCGCCAAAAGGGATTTTTCAATCCAAATTTGTTTCATGGCGGGTCTTCTCCTATAAAATTCGTCCGAAAAGTAAATAGATTTGGGTTGACCGTACCGGGCATTTTTGCAATCACACTCATAAATGAGGTGCCCGGGTTTTTTACAATAATTGCAAAATTTAAAACTAGAGCTCCCCCTTACAAAAACAGTGGGTGCATGGGAGGAGGAAGCTATATTGGTGTAGCCAAGTCCATTGGTGGTTCTAGAAACCCTTTGAGAACCCAATAATTTGGTCAAATTTTGTTCACCTTGGGTGAACTTGGCTAAGTATTCTCTAAGGTCCTTGATGGTTGATTCCAAAGAATCAACATTTGGGAAATTTTGGATTTTAAGGGAGAGTTCCTCCATCTCTTTGAGAAGTTGGTCTTTTTCGGAGGAAAGCTTTTTGAAATTCTTTTTTAAAGCAACAAATTTTGACGATAATTCATGAAAACCTTTTTCTAGTTGGTCTCTAGCGTGTGAGAGTTCTTCATAAGACAAATGATTGAAAGAATTTGAAGAACTAGAGGATGATGAGGAAGAAGAGTTGGAAGATGATACCTCATGTTTTTCCATTAGGCATTTTTTACCTTGGTCGCTCGAGGAGAAGGAGGAGAAGGAGGAGCTATCACTCCATGTTGCCTTTGAAGCCTTCTTCTTTTTCTTGGCCCTTTTCTTGTGAAGTGGGCAAGCAGGTACGAATTTTGCACTGGGTTCTAGCTTTTGAGCGGGTTCTAGCTTTTGAGCGGGTTCTTGCTTTTGAGCCATGCTAGTACCTTCATGGGTTAGCTCTAAAAATTTCCAAAGATCGTAAGAAGTAGAGCAAGTAGAAATACAATAAAAAATATTAAGATCTAACCCACAATGTAGAGCATTCATGGCTTTGCCATCAATCTCGAAATTTGCAATGTCTACGGGGGTCCATTGAGATTCATCTTTACTAGAGAGAGTATAACCATGCATGACAATTTTAAAAATAGGATAGCCAATACTTTTAAGAAATGTGGTCATGCGAGTTTTCCAAAAACTATAATCGGTTCCATCAAAGAATGGAGCACGATCCAAAGAATGACCTTCGAGGGTTTGAGAAGAAGAAGCGGTAGAAGCCATCAAAAAGGATCTTTAATTTGAAACCGGTTTAGGGAATTATTCAAATTTTGCCTCTGATACCAATTGTTGGTCGGAGAAAAACGGGATGATGGCAAGAGGGGGGGTGAATTGCCTTTTAAAAAATGATTAACAAATTAAAATCAAAGTGAAATCAAAGTATGTGCAGCGGAAAGTAAAAGAGGCAATCACACAAGAAATTGTTAACGGAGTTCGGCCAAAACCCGGCCTACGTCTCCGCTCCCAACTAAACCGTTGAGAGATTCTACCGCTTGCTTTTAAATGGTTTTAGCAAGAAACCCACTAGGCTTTGAGGTAGCACTAGGACCTATTACAGCTTGCTTTTCGTGGTTAAGCAAGAACCCACTTGCTTTTAATGGTTTAGCAAGAACCCACTATCCTTCTTACAGGTGAAGGATAGCTCACCTATGCCACAAGCTATTTAAAGGAAAGCTTGACAACCTCTTCACACCTTAATGGTGATGTGAAACCCAAAAGAAATAGGGGATGAGAAATAGAGTGGTTTGTAGACACAAACCCAAATTAAGCTCAAAATAGATAAACAAGAAAAACCGTATTTGAGGAAGTCTTGGGCGCCTTTGATTGATTGGAGATATTGAAGGCCGCTTCCAAGCTTCTTTGATGGAGCTCCTTGGATGTGGAAGTTGTTGGAGCAAAGAGGGTTCCTTTGAGGAAGTCCGCCGGAGGTACGCCAAAGGTGGAAAATGTGTACGGTGGCTTTGTATATGATCTGGTTAGTGTCCGGGGCTTCCTTGGCCTTTATTTATAGGCATGGAACCCTTGGGGAGTCTTCGGAGCCGTTGTAAAGGGCCTCGGAGCCGTTGGAGGCCAAAAGAGGGTTGACTGGTCAAAGCCAACGGCTAGTTTGACTGGGCTACCGGCTGGCCGGTGTAGGGCCACCGGCTGGCCGGTGCCTTGGATGTTGAGAAGCCCTTCTGCCCAGGCAGCACCGGCTGACCGGTGCCAGAGCCACCGGCTGGCCGGTGGGCAGATAGTAGCAACCACTGTTGCATCAGGTTGCCACCGGCTGGCCGGTGACAGAGCCACCGGCTGACCGGTGGAACCTGACAGTGGGCAATGCCTCTTCCAGGTCCACCGGTTGGCCGGTGCTATCACACCGGTTGGCCGGTGGACTGAATTTCAGTCCACTTCTTGATTCTTTCCTGGGCCATTTTCTTGGAAAACTTGTTCCTATCATTCAAAAACACTTCAAACAATGTTAGACAAATAAGTGGGTGATTGTGATCATGAAAATCAAACCATGAGGGATACAAGAGGTACAACAGAGTCACCCAAATCAAGCACTATACATGAAGATAGACGAATTTAGGAATTTCAACGACAGAGGAAACTCGTACGATGCCACACAGTTATCTAAACAGTGTGCAAACCGTGCGAGAGAAGATACCATTGACAGTACCCTCCACACAGTTAGTGCATGACTTGCCCAAATCATGCAACCCATCCAGAAAAACCATAAAGATCTAGGATTTTAGATAGTAGCATCTGCAGGGTTGGTGCACGGTCTACCGAACCATGCGCCCAAACCGTGCAGACCACTGCAACCTTCTACTTTTTGATTTTTCACTTTTCACCCACTCCTTGACCTGTGGTTCCCTTTTCTAACTGCTTTTGGAAAACTGGATAAAGGCCCTTTATGACTAATAAGACATTGGGGAGTGAGCTGGAACAAGGGGGGATTGGGGAAAGAAGAATAGGTAGGCTGGGAACTAAGCTTAGAGGAGGAAAGAATGTTTTTAGGCGTTGGTTCTTGTAGTTTTGTTGTACTTTAGATTTTTTTATTTTCTATTGTAATGAACTCTCTGATGAATCTTAGTAAGTTTCTTATCCTTTTCATTATGAGTAGCCAAACCTCCCTTGTGTTGGGGCTGGGGAAAATGTGGGTTCGTTAGAATCAATTTCTCTATTATTGTGTTTGTTCATTATCTATCACCTAATTCTCCCAACCTCCATTTCTTATTTTGTTGGAAACCCTATATCGGACCAAGAATGGAGTTTCTAGGGATCTTTTTGAGAGAATTATGACAAGGATACCCATGACCATTGGATATACATGTCATTTCTAGAGGGAGGTTCCTAAATTAAGAGTCAGTAGAAATCAATTTCCTGACCAAGGGGTTGATTCCTACTGACTTGATCGGAACTCACCAGACCAAGGGAGTTCCAACACAAATAAAACCCATAAATGTGGGTAATTATGAACAACACAATAAAATATGGAATAAGGTTTAATGTCCCACATGAATGTCTTGCCCCGAAACATTTTCATTCAAATTCAAAATCCAGTTTTAAGTAATTTTCAGTTTTCATGTTTAATACGTAGTGAATTAGAAAATTCCAAGTAATTAGTTATCTTTTGAGATCCGTACCATGAACCAACCAATCGTATTTAAATTCAACATCTTCACTTAAGTGATTTCAAATCAAGAGACATAAAATTCCAATACTACTTCCCTGTGGATTGACCCCGTACTTCCATACTATACTAGTTTCAAGTTATGGAAATTAATTTGGTGCTGAAAACAATACTTTAGGAAAATGACCGACTAAGGATTTTTGTTAAAATAATTAAAGGCATGTTAAATTAATTGTTTAATTAATTTTTGACAACATTTACCAGATTATTAGTTAGTTAACCCATAGTTGGAACCTATAGATAATTAATCAATTAATTCAAGATGGAATAAGAACCAATTGTGTGATAAAATATGATTCCTTTATAGGTCCTGAGTTGGCCGCTTTCTTGTAAAGGCCATGTTCCTTGTGCTTTGGAGCTATGATATCTCAATGTGTGTAAAGAATGGATACCTTGATTTAGGTCAAAGAGCCTAGTTTCTTTGTTTATTTCCTACTACTTATGATGTGATATGATCCTAGGATGGATAATCCTGGAGGGATTTTGGGGTATTTAGGGTGGGGAGGCCTGGATATGATGTGAGTCTGGGATGGTTGATCATGTAGGGATATTATGGTATATGGGGTGGGTAGGCTTGATTATTGTGGCATAAGTTGACTCTTGTGATTGTGGGATGCATTAGTATGCGCATGTGGGTGTTGGGGAGGACATTAAGGATGACATAATAGGTTGAGGTTGAGCTTACCCCTTTATATGAATGTTGGATTCTTATTTGAATATGTTGTTTGTCTAATGGATAGGTTTTTTTGTTTATCTTCTTTCCTTTTCCCACTTCTTGAGGTAGATGGATGTGCTTAGTTTTATACCTTGTTTGGTAGCTTACGATGTTTTCCTAGAGTACCTGATAATATTAAAATTAATGTTGTTAATAAATGAATTTTTTTAACACATGGGGTTTGAGCTTATTGGGATGGAATGATGAGGTTATAATTCTGAGAAGTCATGGACTCAGTTTGGTTATACCTGGAGGGAAAGAAAATTCGTTGTAATGATAATGAAATGTAATGCGGAAAATTTTAATGGTTAATTAAAGGTTAAATAATTAATTAACAAAATTTTAAATAATGAAAATGAGTAAGGTAATTTAATCTATCTATTTAAATGGTTGTGTGACTATAATATATCTGGTCTTAGCAGTGGAAATCAGAAGTCTGAGATACGTTAACTGTGGTTCTATATAAGAATAGGTTATACCCATAGAGTGGTTGTGATTTATATCATATCCTGTAATTTTTGTGTTTTATATGCTAATACACCCTACCAGTTAGGGAAACTGACACCCTATGGATTTTGAGCCATGATGGTCTTTTCCCCCACATCATGGTTGGTGGGTGGATGGCTGACTACCCCATTTGACCTCACTCTTTTTTCTTGGTAGTTACATTGGTTGGTATACACGATGGTTAGTTTTCTTCATATATGTGTGTGAAGGGTTTTAATGGATTCTGTTTTTTTCACAGACATGTATTTTGGATATAGTTTTCTAAGGACTACAATAGGTATATTTTTTGTAGGTTGTGATGGATTGAGGTTCCTTACTCGGTGTAAGGGATGTGATGGCTTGAGGTATATTACCCGATGTATGATACACACTGTATGAGCTATGGTGGATCCAAAATACTACCTAGTTCCTTTGGTTATATGGATGTGGTGGTGCGTTTCATGAGGTGCATGTTATGGTGCTTCGCCCAGGTGTCTGCGAGATTGCCTTTTTTGAGAGAGATTCTTAGGATGTGTAACATTGGGGAACAATAAAAAACTAGTGGGGAAGTGGTAGAGGGGTACCCATGATATTATCTGTTATGTTATATTCAATTGTATGTGATACTTGTTGAGATTATCCATGGTGAGGATGGGAACTTAGTATACCTGTTTAGGTTATGAGTTTGTTTCACTTGTTTTACACTATTATTTAGTATGATTTCTTTACCTTTTTCTTGAGAGGCTCTGGGGAGAATCCTACTTAGTATACTATTATACTCACCTTACATATATATAATCAAGTTTAAGGTCAGTTGGAGATGATTAAAGATCACAATGGTTACTACTAGATTGGGGTTTAGCATGAACTATTTTGTCTTCTTGGTCATTGTCGTCCTTATTATTATTTTGGTACTTATAGTTTTACCCATAGTTATAGCAGTTATTTCATGTGATTATATATGTGAACTTGGGTATTCTTTTATATTTTTTTCTGAGTAGGAGTTAGCTGGTGTCTGTCTTATCTCTCTCATTCACATGTGTTCTCTTAGAGGGTAATACCTCCCATCTGTGTGTTTACTATACCCTCTATGCAAGTTGCCAACCTAGGGCTTGCTGGGGGTGGGACTTCGGTGTCACTATCTCTATTATCTCATTACTAGCCCAGGAAGTTTACAATTTGTGGGGAGGGGGTCATAAAAATTAATTAATCTAATTTGGTTCTCTAATAGATTAAGTATAAGTGCATGACACTTGTATACATATGGTAAGGGAATTTATTTTTAAAAATCCTCTTTTCAAGTTAGAACTCTTTTTATTAAATAAATGTTTGTTTTTTACTTATACAACATATGAATATTTTACCACTTTAATGATTCCTTATTAATTATATGTTTCTTTTAAAAGATTACATGTTTATTTTCAAATAATATGTTTTCATTTATAATTGAATGAATTCTTAAAAAATTAAAAGTAATTTCAAAATAGATAATTTAATTTCCTTAAGAATATTTCTTTCATGAAAGTTTTATATGTTATGATCATGATATGGTTCTTGGGAATTTTTGTGATGATGGGTCATTCTATGATAAACTAATATTGGGTGTGCTCGTTACAGCTCTCCAATGCATTGGGTAATGTGACAGAGTTAACCAGTTGGGTTTCTCCTTAGAGATTATGGGAATATATTGTGATGGTTATTCCAAGTGTAACCATGGTGGTTACTCCCTATATAGCCAAGAGTGATAATTTATATGTAAGAGTGATAAGAAAATGATTTTCACATGTTACCTTTTATGATTTTTTTATTCTTGATATCGTTTTCTAGGAAACCTATGATTTCATAAGGTATTAGAAAAGAGATTATGTTTTATGTGTAAAAGATACAAATTTTTGAAAATGTTTTCATTCATGAATAGCAGTTTCATTCTTCCTTTTTTTGTAACTTAATGATATTTTTGTACTCATTCAAAGTTTTAATTTTTTTCATATGTATTATTTATGGGTAAAGGATATAAAAAATCAAAGTTTAAAGTCATGAATATTTTTCATGGAAATAAAGCATGTTTTGTTTTAAAATTTTTCATCTTTTGAAAAAATGGATATTGCGTAGAAGTGTCTACTTTGTAATTATATGAGTTTCTATATATAAGATATGTAATAATTATATAAATCTATAAATCTATAAATATAAAATATATTTGGGAATTTATGATTTTCAATTATAGTTTAATTATCTAGATTATGTATTGTTTAAGTCTAGTTCCTTATAGTTGGTATTAGAACATGGTTTAGATAACTTTAGGGGTTAAGATAATGTTAATAGAATACACATAAATAATTTTTTACTTTATGGTTAATTTTAAATGATATAGAATTTATATATTACCATGTTGATTCATATAAGATATGTCGCTTTATAATTTTGTCCCCATAAGAAAAAGGGAAGCTGAACTAGGAAGGCACCAAGAGGATGATATCCTTCCGAACCCACAAACTAGAATGGTGGGAATTGGAACTGATTAGTTTGTGATACTAATGGATCCTTTTTTATAGGATATAAATGGTGGAATCATCCTTGAAAAAGATCATATAGATCAACCTCAGAGGAACATGTTAGTTGTGGAAAATTTTATGAGACAACACCCTCCTATATTTAGTAGATATTATGACCAAGTGGTATCTGAAGGGTAGATTAAATCACTAGAAAATATTTCTAATGTCATGGGGTGTTTACTCCATAAAAATTTTAGTCTTTATATTTATCATTTTGAAGTTTAACTTGACTGGTGGTGGTCAATGGTCAAGAATACCAGGGATAGCGATGAGATTTATGCTTTGGAATGTGATGAATTAAAAAATATTTTCCTTTGGAGAATCATCTTAGAATGGAAAAAAATTATTTGAATTGAGATAAGAAGAGGATTTATTGGCTATATATGAATAAAAATTCACTCGATTGGCAAGGTACACTCTAAATTTTATTTGGGATCTTGATAGTAAAATCAATTGTTTTTACTCAGGATTGATACTAAAATATAGAAGGGCATTGGTTTATCATGAATTATAAAGTTACAATAAACATGTTATATGTGTAGAGAAGGTGGAAATTGAGTTTTTTGATGATCATTTTTTATTTTAAAAACAACATAAAAGAGGTTGAGGTGGTAGGCAAAAGGAAATAATGCATTAAATAAATTTTATGGAAAGATTTTTTTTTTTGAGAATTATGTTAAAAAAAATTGGGGAATTCCTTTTTAAGTGTGTTAAGTGTTTCTATTGTGTTAAGTTTGGGAATATAATTAGTAATTGAAATGAAAAATATCATGGTACTGGTAAGAATAATTATGATATACAAACATTTTTTAAAATATAATGATATGAGTCATTATGAAAATGAGTGTCTAAAGAGGAACCTAAATAATGGGAAGCAACCAGAATATAAGTAGAAATTTGTGGTGAAATCCTTTGAAACTACTTCAGAAGATGTTGGGACATATAATGAAGTGGTATCATGTACAATTTTTGTTTACTCATCTTTTTCTAATGACTTTTTTGATTGGAGTTCTTCACATTCTTTCATACCTAATAGTTGTTTTGGTAAATTTGAAATTTCACCTCAAAAAATGAAGTCAGAACTTATGGTTAAAACACCTAGATAAAATATTAAGGCAAAAAGAAACTATAAGAATATTCTTGTCAATGTCTTTAGAAATAATTTACCTACAAACCTTATTCTCTTACCCCTAAAATAATTTGATGTTATTCTGGGTATGGATTGGCTTTCTGTTTACCATGATAAGATTGACTGTAGAGAAAAATAAGTTTTTTTTTCAGTATGAGACTCATTTTGTATACAATAATGAACCCATACCATTGATAACATATCAGTAATCTGAGAAACTATTAAAATATGGAAATGAATTTTATCTTGCACGTATTGTTGAAAACAAGTGAATTTTTCAAATTAATAATTATTCAGTGGTAAATGAGTATCTGATTTTTTTCTTGATGATCTGACTAGTATTATACATGATCGAGAGGTTGATTTTGCTATTGATTTAGTCCTTGATGCTTAACCTATTACAAATTCCCCTTATTGAATGGATCATGTATAACTTCTAGAATTGAAAAATTGGTTGTATGAGTTATTGTATAAAGGTTTTATTTGTCAGAGTATTTCACCTTTGGGTGATCTTATTTTTTTTAAAAAAGAAATATGGTTCTATGAGAATTTTTATTGATTATATAGTATTGAATAACATCATTGTTATGAATAATTATCATTATCATTATATTTATGACTTTTTTGATTAAATCTTGTGATAATAGTATTTTTTCAATATTTACATGAGATCTGTGTAGAAACACATTAAGGTGAAGAATGATAAAATCACAAAAAAACATTTCATACTAGATATGGGAATTATGAGTTTGTTGTTATGCCCTTTTGTTTGAAAAGTTCACCTATTGTATTTATAAATTCTATGAGTAGAATCATCTATGAATATTAGGATAAGTTTGTTATTGTTTTTATTTATAATGTTTCGGTTTATTCAAATTGTTATTAGGATCATGAAATTAATCTAAGGAGAGTTCTAAAAACCCTAAAATAAAAGAAGTTATAAGGGAAATTTATAAAATGTGATTTTTGGTTATAAAAAATTTATTTTCATTGGCACATTGTAAATAATGATGACATAATAGTTAATCCCACAAAAAAAGTGGTTGATGAATGAACATGACCTAAAAATATTACTGATTTATTAGTTTTCTTGGATTAGCAGGATATTATCGACATTTTGTTAAAATAATTTCATGGTTATCTAGCCCACTAGCTAAGTTAACATGAAAAGGAGTTAAATTTATTTGGATAGAAGAATATGATGTTTAATTTCTGGAACTTAACAAGAGATTGTTTAATTATCCTGTTTTAGCCCTACCTTCTAGAGATGGTGATTTTTTCACCTTGAGAGATTATTCTTTAAAGGGGTTTGGTTTTATTTTGATGCAAAATAATCATATAAATATGCTTCAGGGAAACTAAAACCTCATGAGTTAAATTACCTCATGCATGATTTATAATTAAAATCTATGATTCTTTGCTTAAAAAATTTAAATATTTCATATATATGGATAAAATTATGAAATATATACTGATTATTAAAGTTTGAAGTATATATTCACTAAAAAGAAATTGAACAAGACATAGAGAATATGGCTGGAACTGATAAAAAATTAAGATTTCATGATCAAATATCATCCTTGAAAATTAAAAAAAGTGGTGGATACCTTGAGTATAAAACATCACACTATATTAATGAAGGGTATACTTCAACCTTTGTTATTTCCATAGTGTAAATGGGAATATATATCCATGGATTTCATAGTGCGATTACCAAAAACATCTCAAGGTAATAATGTGATTTGGGTTATTGTTGACCGAATGAAAAAATATGAACATTTTCTTCCTATTTGAGATACTGTGTCTTTAGGTCATATTTCTCGACTGCACCTCAAAGAATAGTAAGGTTACATGGAGTTCATCTCTCCATTGTATTTGATCATGATTACAAGTTCACTTTTAACTTTTGTAAATGCCTTAAGAATTCATTGAGAAATAAATTAAATTTTATCACTGCTTTTCATCCTCAATTTGATGGAGAGTCAGAGTAAACGATTCAAACAACAGAGGATATACATTTGAGGTTTTTCAATGGATTACCATGGAAGTTGGAATCAACAAAGTTTTTGGTTGGGATTTCTTATAAAAACAATTTTCATTCTAGTATACAAATGGGGAATTTAAAGAATTATATGGAAAGCGGTTTTGAACTCCATTATTTTGGGATGAAGTAGGTGAAATAAAGACGATGGAACTGGATTTGGATGAGGAAATGGAAGAGAAATTTCAGATGATTCAGTGACACTTGAGGATATCTCATAGAAGGTAGAAAAGTTATGCTGATAATCGAAGGAAGGATCTTTCTTTCTAGGTGGGTGATCATGTCTTTCTAAAATCTTCTCCATGGAAAAGTGTGATGTGTTTTGGTAAGAAGGGGAAGTTAATTTCGTGGTTCATTAGAACCTATAGAATCCTAGGAAAAGTTGGACAAGTTGCCTACTGAGTACCCTTTCCTTTGAGTTGGTCCTAGGTACACAATGTTTTTCATGTTTTGATATCAATAAAGTATGTTCTAGATTCATCTCATGTTTTGATCCCTAAAGTGGTTTAGATAGAAGAGAAACTTTATTATGCGGAGAAAACTATTCAAATTATAGACTATAGAGAGAAATTATTGTGTAATAATGCAATTCAACTGGTTATTGTTTTGTAGAGAAACCACATGGTGGAATATGCAACATGGGAATCTGAAACTGCGAGGGAAAGGTATACTCACTTATTTAATAAGTGGAAAAAAATTATAAGGATGAAATTTATAAAAGGGGGAGAATGTAACAACCTAGATAATTATAAAATAATATGTTTTCATTATATAATTAAATAGTTAAATTCAATATAAATATATAATTAAATAAGTGGTATTTATAGAAATTAACCAATATATACTAATGGAATAGTAACTTGGCCATTAGAATTGTAATGTTAACATTAGAAATAGTAATCAACCCATTAAATAATAACCTCACCTATTAGAGTATAAATAAAATTTAGGTATCTCATAAATGATAATATGATATATTTATTTCATGTAATTAGTAAATAAATATTTTAAAAATGATAAATTAAGTGTCAGTGTTTTGTGAAAAATAAATGTTCATTTACAATTTTATAATTAATATAATGATTTCAAAGAAAAATTATTTTTCATAAAATAGATCCATAAATTAATATTTTTTTATTATAATTATAATATAATTTTATGAGACCTTAATTAAATTTTCAAAGTGTTATAAAATTAGTTATAATATTAAAATCAGTAATTTTCAAATAAATGATGATTTTAATTAAAAATTAAATTTATCATATTTAGAAAATTATTTTTCATAAAATAGAGACTATTTTTGAAATCTATGAGTCAAAAAATAGTTAAGGTGGATTTTTGGTATTTTTCTGAACTAATTGAATTTTAGTGAATAGTGAAATACGATAATTTATGGTATTTAACATTATAAGTTAAATACATAAATTTTTTAGTCATTTCTAATGTAATAATCCATTATTTCGAACTCACTTGAAATTTTTAATGTACTGAGTCATAAGAATAAACACTATTGATAGTCTTAAGTCAAAATAATAAACAAATGAATAAAATAATCAAAAACACCCCTCTCATCTCCTTATAAATACCACCCTCCCCACCTCTTCTCCTCACACCTTATAAGAATTTAATCTTGTCAAAATTCTTCACAACTTCGTTAATAAGTATAATCCCCACATTCAATACCTTCTTTTCGCCCCAAAATACCAAAAGCCAGTTCCTTAAGGAGGTTATCAAGGAGACTACATTCAAGAGGTAAAATCCTCCATTCTTTCTCTTTTAAATTATTTCTTTCTTTATTTTATTCTACCCTATCCTCACCTACCATATAAAAACTATCATGATAAATATAGTATCATACATATATTGTAATTTTATTGTGTTAATGGAATATCCATCATCAAGACTCTTCTCTTCTCCTCTTATCCTAAAAAATTAAAACATCATATGTGATGCGTCGATTCACCGCCTTTATGAATGATGAGTTTTAATTTTATGTTACCACCTTCAAGGATTCTCATAAAAACATTATTATGGTTAAAAAATATTTTAATACATATATTAAACATTTTTAATGTTATGTAACTAATTTAAATACATAATATTAAATAAAAAACTAGTTTTTGGTTGCCAGAAAAACTGCCACAGGCAAACCAAACATTTATCATTATTGTTTTATCTAATAAATTATCACCATATCAGAAAACAGTGATATATGAGATCATTTAAAATTATGGAAAAATATAAATACCATCTATTTCCAATACTATAGTTTTTCTTCCATTTGACAAGAACTCCCATAATTATACTCAAGGGAACCACCCATAAATCCATGAAATGAATGCTCTTGGAACAATGATTTTGATAATTATAACTCATCAAAATGGAAATAAATGAACTTAATAAAATGGTAATAAATAAAATATATGTGGAAACGGTTATGAATTAGGTAATTAATGAATCTAATTTGATTATCTATGATATTAAGTACAAGTGAAAAATGATTTCAGACATAAGGTAAGAGACTTTCTTTTTAAAATTCCTCTTTTCAAGTTGCAACTATTTTTATTAAATAAATGTTTTTTACTTATATGGAATATGTGGATTTTATCAATTTCATGACTCCTTATTGATTTAATATTTCCTTTGAAATTTTATAAATTTATTTTCAAATAAAATATTTTCGTTTATAAGAGCACAATTTCTTAAAAATAAAAAATGATTTCAAAATGAAAAATTTATTTTCTTCAAGAGTGTTTCTTTTAAGAAAGCATTATGTGTTATGATCATGATATGGTTCATGAGAATTTCTATAATGATAGGTGGTTCTATGATTAACTGAGTTCGAGTGATCCTGTTATATGTCTCCAATACATTGTGTAAAGAGATGGAGTTAATAGGTTAGGTTTCTGCTACGAGATTTTGGGAATATACTGAGATGGTTATTCCAAGTGTAATTACAATGGTTACTTCCTATGTAATAAGGAGAGATAATTTATATGTAAGAGTGATGAAAATTATTCCACAAGTTACCTTTTATGATTTATTTATGTTTGATATTATTTTATAGGAAACTTTTTATTTCATAATGTAATATAAAGAGTTTATGTTTTATATTTAAAAGATATAATTTTGTGAAAATGTTTTCATTTATGAATAACAGTTTCTTTATTTCTCTTTATGTTCATTACTGAGATTTTTTTTACTCTCACAAAGTTTTAAAATGTTTTTCATACATATTATGTATGGGTAAATAAAAATAATAATACATGTTTAAAGTCATGATTTTTTTATAGAAAGAAAGCATGTTTTGTTTTAAAAAGTATTGTGAGAAAATGAACATTGAGTAGAAGTGTCTAGTTTGTAATTATATGTGTTGTTATGTATATGTTGTGATGTAATGCTCTAAAAATATAAACCAAAAATATTTTTGATAATGTACGAAATTAAATTTTATTTTAATTAACTAGATTATCTAATGTTTAAGACCAGATCATCATTGATCATTAATGGATTCTTTGATGGTTTTTTCTCAGGGTTGCATGGAATCAGTAGTTAGGGTCTCCTTCATTTGAGGTTGTAACAACATTGGCCAATGTGGTGGTGTACTCTTCTTCTTCTTCTCTAGATAGCCGAAATTTGGTCATTGGCTGGCTCATGGCACAGAGTGGTGTTTGAAAGGACATTGTAGTAGTGAGACTTTGATGGAGAGGAGATGCAACTAAATCTAGAGAGGCATCTGGTCAACTTCCAAAGTGGATAATTACGGTTGTTCACCCACGGCATCTACAAGTGAGGGCGAATCTTCAATAGGCATGATATATTTTGTCTTATTCTACCGAGATTAGGTATTTTTTGGTACCAGAGTCTTTTTCATTATTCCATAGGCTTGGTGTGAGCTTTGGATGGAAGATAGTAGTAGGGGTTCAATTTATTCAATGGTTTTGGGTTTCTTTATTCTAGGAATTAGTCACATTCCTAAATCACGGTGAGCCTCAATTCAATAGGGTGGAACTAAATATTGGTTTCAATAGTGTAGAAATTTGTTCTATTCAATTAGGAAAATGATAAAAACAATTGAAATCCAAATTTAACCTCTAAACAAATAATTTCTAATTCATTTAAATCACTCAATTAGAAACTCAAATTCCCATCACTTTAAAAATGACATCCAAATTTTCCTAATTTCAATTTCACAAATAAAATCACAATTTTATAGAACAATTTAATTACAATTTTAAAATTAATGTATTAAATCCATTTAATTTGAAAAATTATACAAATAATTAAATCTTAAAAATTAACTAGTTTAATAAAATCAGTTCTAGAGTGACTTAAACAATCAACTAAAATTAAAATTTTAAAAAAAGTCTGGCTTCACATTTTTTATAAAAAATGAATAAATCATTGAAAAATCATGATTTGAGCCAATTAATAATTATTTTTAAAATTAAAAAAGTAAAAAAAAATCATTTTTACATAGTTTTTGTTTAACTAAAGGGAGAAATTTCAAAAAACAATTGACAATTTTTTCTGAAATTATCAACTCACATAATTTCCTAACACTTTAACTATTGTACTTCTGGATAATTTTTTCATTGAATTAAATTTATTAAAAATCGTCCAAATAAAAGCTAATTGTCCTACCTATATCTACATATACAAACAAAAAAAATAAATAATCAAAAATTCATACAGTGTTTAATATATTATGCCTAATTTTTGAATCAAACAACTATCTCATTTTAAACCAATCATATTTTCATGTATAGGAGTGGATTGAATGATATCTAAGTGTAATAAAATCTTTAACAATAAATTCCATTTATCACTATCTCTTATGTTTTTTTAAACCAATGTTCTATTTTACACTTTATTGACCTAACTCAAATGAATTTTTTATATATCAATTTTTCCCTTATTCATTTGGTTTCAATATTCTCTTCACCTGAATGAACTCATTTTTAACTTAATGCACATATTCATTTTTTTTTGATTTTTTCCTGGACATGTATATGCATATAACTATGTAATGACACTTATTTGAAATTTATACATTGGTCTTAAACTCAAACACCTGATGCCTAATGTCTTAGAGATTCACTATAGGATCTCAATTTCCCATTTTATTCCAAGTTCAAAGAACTTATATTAATTTAGTTTTATTTTTCTCCCGAAGGTGTTATTATTCATCGAGGTTGAGTTATATTGGATTATGTTTTAAATTCTAGTGACTTCATATTATAAGTCTCATTTCATAAAAATATTTTCACTGACACTCCCTTTCCTTATTTTAAGACCAAACATTAATGAAAATAGTGACCAATCCACTAAAAAATCATTTATTCCTCACAAATTTTAGAACTAGTGAATTCCTAAAATTTGGAGTTGTGTTTTAAAACTAACCAGGGAATCAATGAAGTTTAATAAATGTTTGAAAATCAAAACATACACTATAAAAAAGCATATATGTGTAATATTTACAAGAAGAAAAATTGTTTTTTGTTTTTTGTTTATTTGTGTATAGATTTACTAAAAAATTAAAAAACTAAAGTAATCACATATTTTAATTTAAATATTCTAAGTAATTAACTAAAAATAATTTTAAACTAATCCTAAAAAATATGAATCTCTTTCCCATATACTTTGTTTGATAAAATTGTAGATGATGATCTTATTATAAGATCAAAAGAAAGACAACAAAGGGATAAAGGTAAGGGTTTTATAAGGTATAAAATCCATAATTTAGGGGTCCCAAAATTTTCCTTGATCTTTTAATAAAGTTGTCATTATTTTTCATGCATGTATCTCCAGTAGACATCATTCCAACAACCTTGACCATGACCTCTAGGGTAGTATTCACCTAAACTTTCCAGTTCCCTAAGTAAGCTCTCAATTTTATAATCATTCAATCGAGGATATTTAATGTGAGTTTCCTCCATCTTAGTATTCCAATAATCTCTTTCTCATCCCTGATCATGGATTCTTGGGTGGAACCATTGTTTCAAAGACTCGGTATGCTACCAAGATCTCTCTGTCTCATGTTCTCCTATTTCAAAATTCTGCTTCACTATTGTAGTCACCTCCCTATTATCTGTGTCATCCTAAATTACCATTATCATTTTCACCATATCATTTTGATACAGATCTATGGAGTGCACATAAAGGGCTCAATATTTTTTGGAGAGAAGACTTGAGAATCGTTTAACTGACCCAATTCCTTTGAGGGAGAAATGGTACTTATGAAAATAGTGCCAATATAATTTGACAAAGAGAAAGATATGGAATTTTTATAAAGGACCATCTTAAATACTTCCTTTTAAATAGGAGTATATTTATTATTTATTTATTGAACATTGAATTCCTCCATTTTATTCATTGATCTAAAGACTATTTTTTATTTCCTGACAACACCATACATTGCAACTACTACCCTGATTAACTAGATAATGGCCAGATTCCATCATATGAACTTGTTTAGAGAGTTTACTAGGGAATTAAACATTTATATTTTGTTTTAATTTTCTTTTACTATCAGAAATTTTTTATTCCAAGAGGATAATTTGATCAAATGAATTATGGATAATCTCTTGTTTTACTAATTTGGTGTCATCCTGGTTGTCATTTCTCACATCAACTACACCAATCTCTTTATTAACCATCTAAAACTGAACCTCAGAACCATTTTTTGGAGTTTCCTTAATCTAGGTGTATGGATAAATAGTTTCTAATACCATTTATTTGTAATACGGATCACACCTTATATCCATGTCATCTTTTTCATAGAGTTCCGGTTCCTCATTAAGTTGGGCAGGAACTTCCTCAGCTAGATCAGCCCATGATTTTCTCTACAACTGCACTTCAGATGACCTCATTTAATCAATTTCAACCTTGTTATTATCAACATAAAATATATTCTTTGGAGTTCCTACCATGTAACTCTTCACATATTCCTTTCTCCTACAGTCTTCAGAAGCCTTCCCCTTTGATTTTCAGAAATCACAGTAAGCATCTGGCTTAAAATTATCCCTATTGTGACCAATTATTTTACAACCTCTATAGAGGAAGGTTATCATATCTATCATCTAACTCAAAATTTTATTCCATAATTTATATAAACATATGATCCACAAGAGTTGAGATGATTTCAATTTCAACTAAGAAGTGTACAAAGAAGCCAAATCGAGCTTCCTTCGTTGCCCGGTCAAGCTTAAATGGTGAGCCAATTGTAGAATAAATATCGAAAAGAATTTTATGATGCCACAAAATATAACTTAAACCATAGATAAAAACCCATAATTGAGACATTGAACAATGATAAGATAGCAGGTTGAAGTTTGGATGCCAATTTTGAAGGTAGATCAAACCTAGTTTGAGGTAAATAGGGCCAATATCCCATTATTTCTTCATTAATCCCTCCAAAGGATATAAAATGTGATAAAAACCACTCCCAATATGAATACACTTCCAGTCCTGGAATCCAAAAGAATTAGAAAACCTACCAATCACTTCATCTGTCTTACAGGGTTTATTCCCCAATGGGAGGACCATTTTTGCACCAATAAAATGTACACATCTCCTAATTCTATAAAAAAAAAGATCCTAGTTAGCATGAATTAGGGAAGATTTACCATATTTGAAGGCCCGATAAGATACTTTGTCATTTTCAGTAGAAAAGGAATGAAGCCAGTCAAATTCAATCTTCCCTTCCTTTGCCTTTTTGGGATGACAAAGAGAGCTTGTGGCCCTATCCCTTTCTTGTTTATCATTTTTGAATTAAATAAATGGGAAAGATAGACACAAACTGATTTTTTTATTTATATTACATGATTAAGGTAAGATCTCCCTGGGGTTCTCTATCGGTATCCTTTAACTAGTCTCCTAGGTGCTTCCAACTTGGGGAAAACTTGTATAAAGACATAATTAAACATTATAAATTTTATTCAAATGTAAGGTAAATAAAATGAAAAATAACGTTAAGGGAGGAGAGTATTAGAAATTTCCTTCCAAAGAGGGGTTGTAGTCAGAATGTCCATATTTGGACTATTTGGTGGTCATCCTAATTCTCCAAAGGATGTGTTTTTTTGATGTTAACTACCACATTTAGTTCCTTCTGAAAGTGATCATCCTTACTTTATGAAGGTCTACTTTGATAGTGTTCTGAATTTCCAGCCCATCATTAGTGTGATTAATTTCATAAAATGGGGGTGGGAGGATCAGGTATGGGGTCTCCTCAGACTTATCCACAACTGTCATGGCCTCTTCATCTTCCTGCGGCTCATCTATTAGCGCTTCATAACAATATTATAAAGTAGAGTTAGTAAATATTTCAATTTGTATAGAATTAATATAGGTTGAGTTTAGATCAAATTTCTCCGCACCATATCCCACAACCTATATTTCTGCCTCTTCATGAGAAATCACTGAGAACACTTCTTCTATTATGCCTAACTCCATTTGATGTTCTATGTGTTTTTGAGAGAGTAGTGTCTTTTCCACAGGTCCAAGAGTTTCTTCTTCTTTAGACACTTCATAGGTGGCATCATCTACATACTCTTTAGGATTTTATTTCCATAGATTATTAAAGTAGTCCTCAATCAGCTATTCTTCCTCTTGATGGGAAACATTGTCTCTAGTTTTAACCTCCATATGATCTTTATGGTTTTAGAGGGTAGAGGATATTGTATCCATTTTGTCCTTTAGTTCTCCCAGATATTATTTATGTTTCTTTTGTTATTGGTCGAGTAGAAAGAAAGTGCTGATGTAACTTTAGACCTCCTTCTTAAGATCACGTGGGAATGTAAACTGGTTATATGTGTGAGGATCCCTTAGAGAATGGTCCCACTATGATGTTTATCTCATATTGGAGGAAATAAAGAAAGAAAAAAGAAAAACAATTGAAATGGGAAATCATAAGTTATAGTTGTGTTAAAGATAGTTAAAATTTAACCCTTACTCCCCAAGAATGATGAAAAATTAATCGCATGGTTATCACATGCTATATTCAAACAATTTTTTTATTTTATTAATACATGAAATGTTGTATAAGTATTACTAAGATAATTTCCCAAAGATATTTTTCATTTCAATTCTTTACTATCCCAATCACTTATTAATATTTGTTTTTTCTGTATTATTTATTTTAAAAGTAGCTAGATATGATGTTTATTATTTTTTTGGTTTTTTATTTATAAATTTAAAATGAAATTAATTATATAACACAAAATGTTAGGGTGAAAGGGGGGTTGGATCTGGGGTCGATCACACAGGTTATTCATTATTTTCTCTGGTTCTTAACTAAAAATCAAGTTAATAACATTTTTTGATTGCTCTCTTCTATCTATTTTGTGGCTCTGAATTCACATAGAATAGATATCTCTCCGTACATCCAATTATACCTCCTTCACAGTGAAGAGTCAATGATCACAATAAATTGAGGAATTCATTATCTCAACACCTAGATCCATCATATGTTGTTCATACCTTGATCCATGATTATCGAATCATATGCACTGTAAATGATATAAGGGAGTGGGAAATGATTTGATAGATTGAAGGATAAAACAGCTCATCATAAAGAGAATATAAAAATCATTGATCTACTTCTTTCCAATTTATGGCCACATCAAGGATAGAAATACAAAAATTAAATATTGGGGATTTAGGTTTCATGTGTGATCTCCCCTAGGGACCTAGCCCTTGGGTAAGTTCTCTATAGTTATAAAGTTTATAAGATCATGTTTATAACACATAAATGGATAAAACATAATGAATCTAGGAAGAGATGATCCATAAAAAATTGAACAAAAAAACAAATTCAAACATTGAATTCAAAATGAAAAATAAAGTTATAGTTGGAAAATGAAAAATATTTTTAATATTGGAAGAGTGTAACTATTTATAGATAGTGGCCTTCTTTTACCTTCCTTTTAGTATAGTGCTAAGTCTCAGTAATTTTATTTTCTAGTTGGATGAGTTTCATATGGAGTGTCTTAAAAGGAATAAAACAATTCTATTGAGATCAATTTTTTTACAAGATCATGATCACACATCTTCAAGGGAGGAAATGATAGGATATTTTGTGGAGAAGTGATAATTGAGTGATTACCAATATCACATGAGCAGTTATGAAACAAGTTTATCACTACACATGTTAGTTCAGGTATGGATTGAGAAATTTGACCGATCTTTTGGATTTGGTCTAGAAATAACTACTTAATATTTTTTCATTATAAAAAAATATAGGGATATCTCATGAAGATCTTCAATATCGATCCATTTTCAACTAGAAAGCATGATTGACTCAAATTCATTGTGGAATTTCGATGAGAAACTCATGTGTATCCTCCTACAGACTCATTATTGGTTATTTTGTGTTAATAAAGGTCTATAATATCTTAAAATTCCTTCAAAATGATAAAATCAACAACCAAAAAATAGTAAGAATTATTTAGTAGTGTTTTTTATTTAAATAGGTAAGAATCAATCATTTTATAAGGAATTGACCTTAAATATTACATATTCTAGTTAATTTAACTTGAATTCATTTTCTTTCACTCCCAAAGATCTTATAGGTTTAGGGTTATAGATAATTAGTTCATAATTTATATATTACAACCCACAAGCATACAAAGAGGATACTACTTAAAATTGTATCCATTTCTTCCAAAATACAAAAGTTAAAAAAAAATTAATTCTTTTCATGAAAAATATTCACAACATTCAGTGTGGATTTTTCTTTTATCTTACTCATAAGTAAAGCTTAGGAAAGAAATATTAAAACTTGAGATGTGTAAAAAACTATGAGTATGGACATAGAAGGAAATAAATAAACCATTATTACATGAATAAATATAAACATATGAAATCATTTTTACAAAGATATACTTCTCACCTGTAAATAAAAATATTCTTACTTTGTGAGAACATAATATTTTCATGAAACATAGAAAATATAAATAAGACATTTAGGTAAATTTGGGCATAATTTTCTTACCATAATTACATTGGATTGTAATCCTCATGGATTCCTTATGATTTTTAACCTTTATGGCTACCATATAATGTAACCCTTGTAACTACCTTATGATGTAACCATCATAGTTACACTTGGAATTACCATTATGGTCAAATTCCAACATAAACATACCTAATGCATTGAAGGGCTATCACAGAACCACCTGTCATCATTAAAAATTTCCAAGAACCAAAATATAATAATAAAACACGAATAATTTCATAATAAAAACATTAATTTTTAATTTTGTAAAAATAGAAATTTAAAAGAGGATTTTTAAAGAAAAGTACCTTACTTTAGGTTTGACTTCATTCAAATGTGTTCAAAAATCCTATATAATGGTTTAAATAGTGTTATTAATTATTTATATAACTATATTCATATTTATAATACCTTATAAAATCTTTTATAACATGATCCCACCCATTTATTAATAATATTTTGTTACTTTTGTTGTCTTAGATTCATGTATTTCAGGGTTTCCATGTTTGGTTCATTATGAAATTTCTTGTATAATGGAATAATGAACTATAAAAGTAGAAAGAAAAGTTATTAATATGCTTCCATAATTACACACACACACATATATATTTCTTAAATGAGGATTATTCATTTGGTAAAATATTAATGAAAATGATTAAATTTATTGTGGCACTTATTTATGACCATTACGAACTTATATCATTTTATTTAATATTATGTTTATAAATTGGTTAAAGAAAAATATATAAATTATAATATCTATAATAAAATATTATTTAACCATAATAATTGTTTTATTACCATCCTTGAAGGTGGTAAAGGAAAATGAAAACTCATCATCCACGAAGGCAGTGAATCGACACATCATAGACAATGATTTCATTTTCTAGAATAAGAGGAGAAGAGGAGATGTTAGTGGTGGATATTCCATTAACAAAATAAAATTACAATATATATAAGATTATGGATTTATCATGTCATTTGGAATATGTGGGGTGATAAAAAAAGTAAATTAACGAAATTGAAAATAAAATAAAAGAAAAAGAAAGAGGATTTTACTTTTTGAATTATTCTCCTTGAGAACCTCCTTAGGGCCCATAGTTTTGGAATATTAGTGAGACTAGTAGGTATTGGACGTGAGTAAGAGTCTTTGAAAGATAATGGAGCATAAATTAGGAAATATACAAGGCTTTGGAGGTATGAGGAGAAGAGGTGGTGAGGGGTGATATTTATAGTGGAGGAGAGGGGATTTTTTTGAATATTTTATTCATTAGTTTATTATTTTGGATCTAGAATATTAATAGTTTTGATTATATGATTAAATATAATAAATAGAGAAGTATAGTTTTATATTATGGTGCTTAAATCATCCATACATGATATATGAATCAATAATTTATGTATTTTCTAAATACTGTAAATTACTGTATTTCACTATTTACAAAAAATTAAACTACTTTAAGAAAATACCAAAACTTTCACCCTAAACATTTTTTTGACATGTAGAATTAGAATATATAATCCATTTTTTGAAAATAATTTTTTAAATATGATAAATTCATTTTTTAATTAAATTCATCATTTATTAAAAAAACACTAATTTTAATAATATATCAGTCTTTATGACACATTGAAAAATTAATTAAGGTCTCATAAAAATTTCTTATAATTAAAATATATAAAAATATTAATTTATGATCCTATTTTATGAATATAACTTTTCTTTTAAATCATTATATTAATTATAAATTTTTAAATAAACTTTTATGTTTCACAAAAATACTAACACATGATTTATCGTTTTCAAACCATTTATTTAATTATTCCATGATATAAATATATCATATTTTTACTTATAATTTAAATTAATTTTATTTATAATTTAATTGGTAAGGTTTATTTTCTATTAGTATATATCTAAATTTATATAAATACCTCCTATTTCATTATACATTTACAATGAATTTAACTATTTAATTCCAGAATGAAAAAAATATTTTTTTAAGTATCTGGTTATTAAATTCTCCCTAATTATTGAAATTTTATCCTCCACATTTTTATTCACTTATTAAAAAAGTGATGATACCTTTCCCTCATAGAATCATCAGATTCCCATGTTTCTTCTTCAACCATTTGATTTCTCCAAAATATCTTAAGATGGTGAATTGCCTTATTATGCAATACTTGTTCTTCACAGTCAAGAATATGAACAAGTTTCTCTTCATAAGAAAGGTTCTATTCTAGTTTAAATACTTCTAGGATCAAAAAATGAGATGAATCTATCATATAATTTATTAACTTTGAAACATGAAAGACATTATATACATGGGATAAACTCAAAGGAAAATTCACTCGGTAGGGAATTAATCCAACTTTATCCAAGATTTCAAAGGGTCCAATGAACTGTGGACTCTAATTTATATTATTTCATAAATGAATCACAATTTTTCACAGAGAAACTTTAAGGATGATATGATCACTTACCTCAAAATAAAGATCATTCCATTGGTTATCTTCATAACTTTTCTACTTACTCTGATTTGTCCTCATATATTGATGGATCATCTTTACTTTCTCAGCCACTTTCACTACTAATTGTAGTCCCATAAAATTCCTTTCCATGAATTCATTCATAAATGTTAAAGTTTGACACCGATTTCCATAAAATGCCTCACAAGGTTCCATCTGTATACTATAATTAAAAAATTTATTATAAGAATAATAAACTAAAGAAATATGTTGTCCCCAACTTACCTGATAATTCATTGAAAAAGAAAAAAGAATATCCTACAATGTTTGAATTGTTTTCTTAGTATTTACATCATATTGAGGATGAAAAGAAGTCCTAACATTTAATTCAGTTACCAATGACTTCTGAAGGCCTTTTCAAAAGTAATAAGTGAACTTGGGATCATAGTTAGATACAATGGAGAAAGGAATGCCATGTAACCTAAAAATATCTTTAAGGTACAACTGATAATTTTGATCTAAAGATAAAGTATCTCGAATTGGAATAAAATGTGTATATTTATTCATTCGATCAATAATAACTCAAATCACATTATTAATTTGAGAAGTATTTAGTAGTCCCACCATGATGTCCATAGATATATTTTTCCATTTTCACTCTGGCACTAGTAAACTGAATCATCTCATTCTGTAGTTTTATCTCTAATTTAACCAATTTAAAAGTCAAAAATTTCATGGTAAAGTGAGAAATATATATTTTTATTCTATCCCACTAGTAATACTCCCAAAGGTCCTTGTACATCTTAGTTCTTCTGAGATGAACTGAAAATATAAAATTATGATCTTCACTTAATAAATATTTCTTCAACTGTGAATCACAAGGCATGGATAATATATTCCCAAATATAAAAATATAATCTTTATCAATGTTAAATTCAGGTAGATTACCCTTATTCACCAATTCTACCTTTTTCTGTAACTCACGGTCTTCCTTCTACTCTTGCTTAATTCCGTCTAACAAATACAATTTCACTAACACATGAAACAACATAGAGGAACTTTCTTCACCAACAAATTCTAATCCAAAACTCTTAAAATCATTATCCAAGGTGTCATGTTCCAAACATAACATGGTTAATATTTCATGATGTTTTTGACTCAAGGAATTTTCTACTCTATTTGATTTTCCAGGATGGTAGTTGATTGTCAAATAATAATCCATTATCAGTTAAAACCATCATATATGACTCATGTTCAATTCCATACAAGTGAATATATATTTCAAACTTTTATGGTAAATATATATATCACATTTGACTCCATATAAATTAGGTATCCACAATTTTAAAGAAAAAACCACAACCATTAATTACAAATCATGCGTGGGAAAATTTAGCTAAGGAGTTTTTATTTTTCTTGAAGCGTTAGTAATTTACTAATCATTCTGTATTAGAACACAAAAAATTACCTTCAATGAAGCATCATTGTAAATGAAAAAATCACCATTTTTGGAAGGCAGGTCCAAAACTGGAGCATTCACTAATCTCCTATTCAGTTCTAAAAAATAAACATCACATTCTTTTATCCAATAATATTTATCCTCTTTCCATGTTAACTTAGTTAAAGGGATAGATAACTGTGAAATTGTATTAAAAAACCTTCAGTAATAGCCTCCTAATCGAAGAAAACTGTTAATATTAGTAACATTTGTAGTTATTTTCCTTTCATAAATCACTTTTGTGTTAGTGGGATCAACTTTTATAACATCATTATTTACAATGTTCCTAAGAAAATAAATCAGTTTCAACCAAAAATAATATTTTCTAAATATCCCATATAATTTTTTTTCTTTATGGGTTTGTAGGAAAATCCCTAGATGTTTATCATGATTCTATTTTTTTTGAATAAAACAAAATATCTTCAATAAAAATAATAAAAAATTTATCCAGATATTCACGAAAGATTCTATTCATAAGATCCATAAATATAGAAGGGGAATTTTTCAAACCAAAGGGCATAAAAACAAACTCATAATGCCCATATCTTAATCAGAATGATGTTTTTGGAATGTCATCCTCCTTAAACTTCAGCTAATGGTACCCATATCTCAATTCAATTTTGGAAAAATACTGAGCTCCCTAGATATGATCAAACATGTCATCGATATGAGGAAATGAATAATTATTTTTAACAGTAATTTTATTCAAAGCTCTATAATCAATGAAAAGCCTCATTGAACCATCTTTCTTTTTAACAAACAAAACATGTGAACTCCATGGTGAATTACTAGGATGAATGAAACCTTATCAAGAAAATCATGCAACTGATTTTCAAATATATAAATTCTATTGGTGCCATTAGATAAGGGGGTTTTAAAATTGTCTTCACACCAGGAACTAAGTCAATGATAAATTCAACTTCCTGACCAGTTATAACATTGGGAAACTCATCAAAAATAAACATACAAGTATTCATTTACCACTATCTCATTATTAATATGAACACATTACTTATTTTTAACAACATGTGCATGATAAATTTCATTTCCATCTTTTATTAGTTTTTTAGCTTCCTAATATATTATCAATAGTGTGAGTTCATTCTTATATACAAAATGATACTCTTTCTGAAAAAAAATTTCTTGATCTCTACAATAAATCTTAGAATGGTAAATATAAATCCAATCTATACCCATAATAAAATAAACTCTTACATGGTCAAAAAAATAAGGACTGCAGGTAATTTATTTCTACATACATTAATAATAATAATATTATAATTAATTTTTACCATAATATTTCCCCCTAGTCTTTTAACTATAATCCATGGTTTCATATCATATGGTGAAATTTATAATTTACTAGAACATTTATCAGAAATAAATAAATGTGTAGACCCTATATTAAACAATACATTAGAAAAATCTAAGTAAACAAACAAAGTACCTAATACAACTTCATTGGATGGATCGACATCTACTGAAATAGTCGCAAAGGATTTCACTACACCTTTTTTCTTATAGTCCACCTGATTCTCATCATTCAAATCCTTCTTTGGTTAGGTATGTGCATATTGACCCATCTTTCCACATTTGAAAGGCTTTAAAATTTTCATATCAAAATTAAACATACCATCACCAAGATCTTTTCCATTACAATATTAGGGAATATGTCCAAACTTATCACATTGTAAACACTTAATAGATTTTATAAGTCATTCTCTAAGGTTATTTTTACCACACTTTCCATAAACTGGAAACTGGATTTTTTACCTTCAGATTTGTTTGATTGATTCTTACCCATTGATTGCCATATAGATATTTTATTCTTCTTATTGTCAAAGTACATGTGATTATTAGAAAAATATATTTCAACCCTCCAATCAAATCATACAAGTTTCTCATAACATTTTAATTTAGGGGAATCAATCACCCTTCTATATCTTGGCTTCAATCCTGAGTAAAAATGATTGGTTTTACTATCAAGATCTCAAATAATATTTGGAGCATACCTTGCTAATTGGGTGAATTTTTCTTCATTCACATCCAATTAATCCTATTCCTTTTGTTTTAATTCAAGGAATCTATATTTCATCCTAAGTATAACTACCTTAGTAAAATATTTTTCAAGGAAAAGATTCTTAAATTCATCTCATTCCAAGGAATCAATCACATTACTATCTCTAATATTCTTGACCATTGATCACCACTGGTCATATTTTCCTTCAAAACGGTAAATAGAAAGACTAAAATTTATATTATCCAAACAACCCATAAAATGAAATATCTTTTCAAGGGAATTAATCAACCCTTAGCCTCTACTAGGTTAGAAGAACCCCTAAAGGTAGGAGGGTGTCGCATTAAAAAATGTTCCACTATCATCATGTTCCTTTGTGATAGCTCCAGTTGTTTTATTTCATGGATGCCACCACCATTTTTATACTATTTAAAATGAACCATTACTATAAAAAAATTATTAGTTCCAATTCCCACCATTCCAGGTTACAGATTCATAAATATATCATCCTCTTGGTGCCTTCCTACTTCATCTTCTCAATTTCTTCTACGGAAAACCATTTTGAATAGACATATCCTAGATGAAGGAACATGGTAATAATAAAATTATATATAATTTCAACATAAAAATAAGGTAAAAATAATTTATGGTATTCTATTAACATCATCCTAGCCTCTAAAGTTATCTAAATTGTTCTATGATACCAACTATAAGAACTCGACCTTAAACATTAAATATTCTAGTTAATTCAACTCGAATTCACATTCCTTTATTACCAAAGATCTTATTATTTTAGAGTTTTAGATAATTATGATATAATTCATACATGAAAACTTGCAATCATTTAAATAGGATACTAATTTAAAAAATTATTTTTTTTTCAAAAATATAATTTTTTTAATAAAACATGAAATATTTTCATGAAAAATATTCACAACATTCAGATTGGATTCTTATTTTCTCTTACCCATACTTAAACCCAGTGAAGGAAATTTTGAAACATGGTATGAGTATAAAACATATCAGAAAAGGACATAAAAATAAGTAAATAAACCACTAGTTTATGAATACTTTTAAAAATATGAAATCATTTTCACAAAGATATACTTCTCACCCGTAAAGAAACATATTCTTACTTTATGAAAAAATAATATTCACAAAAAAACTAGAAAATATAAATAAATCATTTAGGTAACTTGGGGAATAATTTTTTACCATACTTACATAGGATTTTATCCCTCATAACTACCTTATGATTTTTAACCTTCACAACTACCTTATAATGTAACCCCTATATCTACCATATGGTGTAACCATTTCAATTAAACTTGGAATAACCATTATGATCAAATTACAACATAAACATACCCAATTAATTAGAGAGATATCATAAAACCACCCATAATTATAAAAAATTCCCAATAAACAAAACATAATCATAAAACATGAACACTTTCATCATAAAAGCATTCCATTTGAATTTTTTGAAAATAGAAATTTAAAAGAGGGTTTTTAAAGAAAAGTACATTACCTCAGGTTTGACTTCCTTGAAATGTGTTAAAACCTCATGTATAATGTTTTAAAGAGTGTTATTAATTATTTACAGAACTATATTAATATTTATAATACCTTATACAATATTTTATAACATATTTACACCCATTTATTAATAATAATTTTTTTATTTTCATTGTTTTAGGTGCATTTATTTCATGGTTTCCATGGTCGGTGAATTGTGAAATTTCTTGTGGAATGGAAGAAAAACTCTAGAATTGGAAAGAAAGGGTATTAATATGTTTCCATAATTATATATATAATTTTATTTTATGATATAAGGATTATTCATTAGATAAAAAATTAATAAAAATGATTTTATTTATTTTGGTGGTTATTTAGGACCATTACAAACTTATATCATTTTATTTAGTATCATGTTTATATATTGGTTCCATAACATTATATAACTTATAATATCTATAATAAAATATGATTTAACCCTAATGATTGTTTTATTAATATATTTTATGGTGGTAAAGGAAAATGAAAAGTCATCATCAACAAAGGTGATGGATCGACACGTCACAGATAATGATTTCATTTTCTAGAATAAGAGGAGAAGAGGAGAGGTTGATGATGTATATTACATTAAAAGAATACAATTATAGTATATGTAAGATAATGGAGTTATAATTTCACTTGTATGAGGGTAGGTGAAGAGATAATAATAAAAAAACAAAATTGAAAATAAAATAAAAGAAAATGAAAGTGGATTTTACAGTTTAAATTCTTCTCCTTGAGAACCTCTTTAAAGACCTTGATTTTTTTCCTTCTGGCGAGAATAAAAGGTCATAGACACGAGGAAGTGGCTTGGGAATGTAATGGGATATAATTTAGACAAGATACAAGTCTTTTTAAGTGTGATTAGAATAGGTGGTGATTGTGTGGTATTTATAGTGGAGGATGGACGTGTTTTTTTTGACTTTTTTGTTCATTAGTTAATTTTTTTGTTTCAAGAATTTGAATAGTTTTGATTACATAAATAAATATAGTAAATAAATAATTATAGTTATATATTATAGTCATTATATCATTCATACATCATCTATGAAAAAATATTTCATGTATTTTCTAAATACCGTAAATTATGGTATTTCACTATTCACAAAAAATCAACTATTTTAGGAAAATATTAAAAATTAACCCTAATTTTTTTAGACATTTAGAATTAAAAAATGGAATCCATTTTTTGAAAATAATTTTCTAAAAATGAGATATTTAATTTGTAAATAAATTCATCATTTATTCTAAAAATACTGATTTTAATAATATAACCTATTTTACAACACTTTAAAAAATTGATTGAGGTCTTATAAAATTTTATTATAATTAAAATAAAACAAAATATCAATTTATGAATATATTTTATGAAGATAGAGTTTATTTTAAATCATTATATTAATTATAAAATTGTAAATAAACATATATGTTTTACAACAATATCAACGCATAATTTTTCGTTTTTAATAAATTTATTTACTTATTCAAAGATATAATTATATCATATTTTCACTTATAAGATACATAAATTTTATTTATACTTTAATTGGTGAGGTTAATATTCTATTAGTATAGTTTCATTAATTTTAATAAATACCAATTATTTGATTATACATTTATAATGAATTTAACTATTTAATTATAGAATGAAAAAAATATATTTTAAGTACCTGGTTGTGACACATTTACGTCACTAGACTTGGTGGTTTCTTTGAGATACTTTGGGTGTTTTGGGTTTTAATTAGATATATTTGTGGTGCTAAAATAGAATTTTTATTCACCTTCATCTGAGGTGGGCATGACATCAGCCTGTGAATCAACACATTCTTTTTTTTTTCAGAATGGTTGGCATTTGATTAGTGGCCGACTTGCGGCATAATGCAATGTGCATGGGGGAATTGCTGTGACACGAATTTGATGGATAAGAGGAACATATGAATCTAGTGAGGCATCTGATCATCATATACAATGTAAACTCATCATGGTTTGTCCAAGGAATCTATAGGTAATTCACTTTCTTCAACGGGTGTGGGATATTTATTCTTCCTCAGTCAGGATTATGGATTCGACAACATCAACATATTCATTGTTATTCCAAAGGATTGGTGTGATATATTTATAAATATTTGTATAGAATACAGTGTTGGGGATTCAATTTTTTCAAAAGTTTAAAGTATCTTTATTATGGTAATCAATCATCTTCTTCATTCATGATGAGGATTTGTTCAATAGAGTAGTTCTGGTGATCAATCTATATTCTTCAGCTTTACAGCAGGTTAAGGAGAAGTGGTTGTGAGGGATGAGGGCGATTATGGTATCTTGAGAGTAAATCCATGGTCACTTAAGTGACTTTAGAGAAGGAGTCCTATGATCTATTTTTTTGCTTCATGTAGTAGGTTGAAATTCAAGGCTCATAGTCAGTTGGAAAGTAACTATGATTTGTGGAAGGTTACTAGGCACGATCACTTGGCTTTTGACTGTGAGAATGCAATCAGTATATTTTTAAACATGGTCACTTGTACTTTTTTCCATCATATTATCACATCAATTTTCATCATGCAGTTAGTTGGTGGGCATAGTCACTTAAGTATCCCTTCTTCCTTCCAAAAAAAATTGAACCTAAATATTTTAAAAAATAATAATTTTTAGTTCAAAATTTTTTTCCCATTAATTACAAAAATGATACAAAAAATTAAAATATTAATTTCATAATTCAAACAAATAATTTTCAATTCATTTATATTAACAAATTAACACATCAATTTTCCATCATTTTAAAATCACATCCTAAAATTCAATATTTTCCTTTCATACAAAAAATAACAATTTTTTGTAACAATTTCAATTTCAATTCCAAAATCAATTTATGAATTACATTTTATTCAAAAAAACTGAAAGAATTAAAACTAAAATATTAATCCATTTAATAATTTCAGTACTATAATCTATCAAACAATCAACTAAAATTCAAATTAAAAAAAGTATGGCTTTACAATTTATACAAAAAATTAATAAATCATTAAACCCTATGATTTAAGTCAATTGAAAATTAAGTAAAAAATTCACAAAGTAAATAGAAATAACTATTTTACTTAGTATTTTTTTAATCAATTGGGGTAATTTCATAGAATACAATTTTTTTTTGAAATTTTCAAATCACATAATGTACAAAGGTGTTTATCACAAAAAAATTGGAGTTAAATCTATCCCTTATGAATATCCTTGGATTCAAATTATTGAACCTAATGATAATGGGAATACTATTTGAGTTTTCTTTTTATTTAATTTATTTCGCCTAGCTAACCTTTTATCTTTGGATATTTGTTTGGTTTATTTTTTAATTTTAGTGATGATTTATTTAAATTTCTAGTTCCATTGATGGATTTTTTCTTGGTGATGTAATGATCTAGTTTATATAGATTTTCACATGATATTTATCTTTTTTTGAGTCCCTAGTTTTTTATGAATGGGTTTTAAATACTTTTAATATTAGGGTCTTTATTAACCAGTTTGAAAATGGAGATGGAGTCCTTGAGAAAATAAAACATTTGAGGTGATTCATATTTGATTTGATCTCTCTCTTGTTCTCTTGAATATCCTCTGTGGGATGTGGTTGTGTTGGGAATGATCATGTTGCAATGATTTTTTTGTTCCTCATTTAGTGTGATGTGATATTTTTGATAATATATGGCTTCTATATGGTTATAAATAAGAAATATTGGGCAAGTGTTTGGGAAACTGAGAGTCAGTGTTAGTTGTGCTTTGTTGTTTTATTGGATTCACCAAGATCTTCTATTTTGGAAGAACGATCCCAGGATATGATCACTTTACCTATGGATAGACTGTGTAGTTATGGATGAGGCTTTATTCTTTATGAGGTAGTTCCAACTATTATTTTTTTGTCCCCTTATGTGATTTATCTTGGTTTCATTTCTTAGGGTGGTAATATTTTATGGTATCTTATCCCATTGTGATGTTTTTAGATTCATCGAGTTATTAATGTTTGTGATCTGATGAAGTGATTAAGGAAGCATCACCCAAATATAAAATAGGATTAGTTTGTGAAGCTTCTTTAGTGATTTTATGTCTTCACTAATTTTTATTCCTTTCTTAGTTATTTGGGTGACGCTAGTGGTTTGTGAATTACTAGTGTTAATGTTTAATTTTAATATGGTTTGGAGGCTAAAATTAATGAGTTTCTCACGTTAAAGAGTTTTTTTAGTTTCTTACTAGATGATCTATGAGTGAGGAATAAATTTGATCATGGTTTTCATTTTCCTTTCATATTCCTTATTATTTTTCAATAAAGTAAGAATGTTATTGTATGAATCAAACCATTGGTTTACTCTGACTCTACCCTCCCATGATTCAGTGGTAGATATTTGGTTTCTATCTATATTTTAGTGGTTGAGAGGATATATAGGTATTTATTTGTTTCTTTCATGGTTTGAGGTGTTCATTAATTTTTTATGGATCATTTTCTTAAAAAAACCTTTTTTCCTTTCATTTTATGGAGATGTTTTTGGCTTGTCTTGATTTATTTCTTGTCCTAGTTTAAAATCTCTTTCAGTTATTATCTTTATATGTTGAATGTTTGGAGTTTCTGAGGTTTTGGTTTGGTACTTGGGCTTGTAAGTGTGGTCTTGGTTTCCATTTATCTTGATCTTTGAATTTATTATTTCTCTTGACCGACCATTTTACATGAGACTCTTTCACAACATAAAGTGAAATGGTGTAATGAATTATCATATACATACCTCAATTTACTTTTTATTAATTTATTTTTGGGGTTATCTTGAGTTATTGAGTGTCTTAGTTGTTTCTTGGGTGGTTTTGAAGGCCTCTATAATTTGTAGGCATGAATCTACTAATGTTATCCTTATAAAAAGGGGGTTTACCCCATGTAATTTTACGGGTAGAGTATTCATTGATTGAAATGGTGTTTTAAGGGCTAAATAACTATATGAAGAATCTATTTTTTTGAAATTTAAAAATAAACCATTCAAATTAATACCCATTTATGGTCTTATTTACCACCCTATTTCAAGTGTCTCAACCCTAAGAATTTATCCTCTCATCTTCCTCCTCCTCTATGGTTATTTTCTTGGGATTTCTTCAATTTTAATGTTAATTCCTCAAGGTAAATCCATCCAAACATATTTCTATCTTTCTTTACTTATTACTCATCCTCATTCTTTCCCTACCATTGTATCAACAACCCATGGTTTCATTCATATTGTTTTTTAAATCGATATTTCTAAGTTTTAGGATTTATAGGGAATCCTTTTTGATTTCCAGTGATTCTTGGGCGATTTTATGGTGGTTTAACAACATGGTTATTAAAATAGAAGAGAGTTGAGGTAGGTATCCTATTCATATATCTTTAAAATTAAATTTCCGATTTCTTCTTCTTTTGTATTGGGTTTTAAATGTATTTACATGTTATTCCATATATTTTAATAGTTATATCAAATTATGTAGTTTTCTTGAGCTTTTGATAAATGTAGAAAAATTGTATTTTTCATAGAGTCGTTTGTGGAAAAAATATTTTAATTCTTTAAGATCTTATTTTTGGAAATTTAAATACCCAATTGTCTCTTTTATGATTGCATATTAAAATTTTATATGATTTTTATTTCCAAAATGTTGTTAAAAGTGTTATTTTATATTATCGGGTGTGTTTTTACCATTTGAGAATGATTTAAACGATTATATTGGCTGAAGTGGTTAAACATATTAGAATTATTTTATTATGATTGAATAAAAGTAATGTTCCTAAGGAGGGTGTTCAGGGATGATGGTGAGATAAATGGTTGTTTTCTAAAATTATTATATGATATGCTTATTACTTTTAAACTCTCACCACCATTTATATGTCTCATAAAACCTTGGATGAATAGGTGGTTTCATAAAAAGTATTTTTCATATGAACCTTGATTTATTTAAAATTTTAGAAATAGTTTTTAAATTGGTTAAAATCATGGTATGGTTTTCCTGAAAACTATTTTTAAAGATGAAAATGAATTGATATTGAAAATGGTTTATAGGAATATTTATGCTCTGTTTTGGGTTTGTTTTTATTAATTTAATAATTATAGATTTTGATTGATGAAATTACATTTTAAAATTATTTTAATTGTGAAAATGTTTCCTCCTATAGAGGGGGGAATCCCATGGGAACCTATGTATTAGGTGGATAGTATTAGAAAAACATGGATAAGTATAGATAACCTTCCTATAATTGGATACATATATATATATATATATATATATATATATATGAATACACTAACTAAACCTTTTTAAGGTAGGGAGAAACATGGTGGTGGTCTCAAATCCCTAGGCCCAAGTTCTATGGAAGTGAGTGTGAAACCAGTTATTTTCCATGGTCTCTTGAGGCATGAGGATCCTAACTACACTATACCTATATGCCTTAGGAATTTATAATATGGTGGTAAATTGTTTTATTTTTAATATTTTTTGTTTATTAATGTCTGATAAAGGGTTTTCACATTTACTTTTTTTCAAACATTTATGGAATGGTTGATTTCTATGTCTTTTTTTTAACCTTGAAAATTTATTCTTATGCATTTCTTCTAAAACTATTTTAAGTTCCAATTCTTTATATTTTATGAATTATTATGAAAAATATTCGACTTGAAAACCTATTATTCCATGTTGATGTTAATTTATTTTTCTCAGTCTGTATATTTCCTTCCTATGAAATTTTACTATAGTCTCTTTCAATATTATCCTTAAATTTTTTTCACAGAAATTTATAAATTATTTCTTAAAAGTATTGTAAATTTGTATCTATTTTATAAAAATTATTGAATTTTAAAAAATATGGTATTTTTAAAGGAATCTACTTAATAATTTTTTTCTTCAAATATAAAACCTTTCATATATTTATTTTCAAACTAACATGAAATGAATTTTCTTTTAAAGGTTATACATTGATTCTGTGAAAGGTGACCTACTAGGATTTCTAGATCATGTCTATATAATTACATTTTTTGTTAGACACTTAGAATTATTTGATGTATTTGGATATCCTGGTTTATGTTTTATGGAGGTGTAAGTGGTGTTTCCTCACTTGCACATGGAGACTTAGTGTCAGAAAATTTATTGTATTTATTTTACTTATTATAAGTTATATTTAGTATTGGTATTTTATTCTATAATCTTGTATTTAGTTGGTTTATTTATTATATTTGAGTTCATGATTTCTTCCTTGTTATTTTTTCCTCCTCTACTTATTTATTTATATTTTTGTTTACTTTTATGGGTGAACTCATTCCTAAAGTTTATCATTAGATACCAAAAAACTTTTTTCCAGTCTATGGGGACCAGGAAATCCCTTAGGGTATATTGTAGTCTATTTTGGGTTCCTGGTTCAGGGGTGGACTAGGCTGGTCCATAAAAATTATGCTCATCCAACAACTTCTAGAATGACCAATGAGTTAATTTTTTTTCATTAGTGTTTCATAAAGGAAATAATAGTTAGGGATTCAAATAATTATAGTTATTTTAATTTTTAAATTATGAAATAAATTTTAATCACCTAAAAACTTGTATTCTATTTTATACTTCATTTTTAGTGTTGTAAACATAAATCTATGAAAATTTTTGTGACTTCCCATCAATAGGTAAAAAACTACCAATATGGTTAGGGATTTAAAATTTTAATCTAGAAATATAATGCACACCAGCATTGTTGTTAGACTTGTCAATCCTTCCCCCCATGGTCATGAAAATAACATTAAACTATAAGTGTACACGTGTTCACATTTATTATTTTCAGAATCATATTTGATGTTGAAAATGAGATTTCTTTAGTAATAAAGAGTTCCATGAAGTAACTTCAAATAAATTTTAACCAATTAAAAATACAATTAAAAGCGTGGATTGTATTTACATACAAAATTTTAATTCATTCATCAAACCATAATTATGCACCACAATATTCTCAAAAGCGGACAATGTCACCAATGATTATGTACTATGTCTAAAACAAATTAAATAATTGGTTTATATTTTAATTAGAATAATTTGATTCATAAAAAATTTATTTTGGCTATGTATGGAACATATATGAAATAAATGAATACATGTACATTTTATAGATACCAATAAGTGATCGATATTTAATTTGTCAGATGCATTCTGGAAAAACGATAATTTATATGTTTTTAAATTTGATTGAACTAAATAAACATATATAAAAAATTGTAATAAATAATGCATTAAATATGTATTTTATAGTATTTTTATAAAATAATTTAAAGTGTGTAACTTTATAATCCATAAACTTAGGGATATGACCATTTGATATTGTATGGCTACTCGATTCTATCTGTAAGAATGAAGGATGAACATATGACAGTGAGATAGAAGAATGAAAAGTAGTGATATGGATGATCCTTATTAGGCAATATATTTAGTTATAAGTGAAAATTTCATCAAAAGAAATATTGTGTAAAAAATATGAAACAAACTTCATGAAGGTTATGACAAAAAAAGAAATTTCAGAGTATTTAGTTAATTTATTGTCTATTATACAATTTAATAGAAACCATTTATCTTTCAGCATGACAAGGTTGGTGAACATAATTTATGTATGTTAAATTTATGGTTTTTACACATAACTAAAAAAGATAAAGTTATTCATATTTTTAATCATATATTATTAAATTTTTTATAAATGTAAGTGAAATTATGAAATGAAAGTGTACCTAGTGAAGTCTTAAAAATCAATTTTTGAAGAATAATCGTTGTCAAAGAATTTATATTTTATAATAATGAATCAATAGTTATTAAATGGTGATATAAATATATAATTTTATTCATTTATATACCTAGTAGAATATTAATGACATGAATGACATGATAATAATAAATTATTATGGTTGGTATCACAAGTTTTAAGTGTTATTGAAATTATGGATAAATAGTTATTGGGAGGATTTGTTATTTATTAACCTGAAATGAATAACAAGAATAGTTTTAATTCATAATTAAAATTTTAATGGTTTTTAAAATATAAAATAAATTTAATACATACAATTGGGTGGAACATTATTTGGTAACACCTTACTGAATGTGCTCATTATAGTACATGAATTAAGAGAACATATTATATTGTATTGATTTTGGGATTATTGAATTTCTAAAAACACATTGAAACTATTATATTTTAGGTAACATAAGTCAAGAATTGAATAAATCTGTTTGAAAAATGGGAAATAATGAAACATACCATGTATTGGTATAATTGATAATTACAAGAATTTTGAATTTTATAATTCACTATTAGTAGAGGACATTATATTCATTTGAACAATGTGTATTTCAATATTTAAATATAAATAACATAATATGGTAGATAGACCAAACAATAAATAATGTAATTAATTAAATATATAACTAATCATATAATTTTATATACTAAAAGTAATATTTTTTGAAAAACTTGTATGACTATCATCTATCATTTTCAATATCTTTAGTTTTATTTAGAATTTGGACTCTTTAGAAGTATTTTAGCAGTTTAAATTAATGAGTGACATATATAGGATTTCAATATGATAAATAGTAAAACATAGTATTATAATTAAAAAAATGTATATTTAGTTTCTTTATATATCTTATAGAGAATATGTATTTGTGTTGTTAATATACAATGTTCATATAAAGAAAATAAAATCATTAGACATGAATCTAAAATCTTCATGTATGGTGTTTATGGTTTTCCTATATAGTTTTTATAGAAAATTTTAATTGATAAATAAGTAATATATTGGTTTTATAAAAATAAATATTAATGGATTTAAAAATTTCAATATGATATAATAGTATAAAGGAAGGAGAAAAGGAAAAACACTTATTAGAATTGTATCACTATGTTCTTAAATGGAAAGCATTGAAAATAAAACTAATTAGAATTTTATAGAAGAGAGGTTGAAAAAATAATTAGTAATATGCTACCTTATACTACTTTCTACCCCTATCCTCTTATCCTCACTACCTTTATCCACTCACTTGTATGATGTCTTTTGTCGCTCACCCTCACCACTTGTATAACGCCAGTCTATAAGTTTCAAAACACTGTGTCTCCCCAGCTATCATTGCTCAAAATACCATAGCCAACATATCTAACCCACTGATTGTCACCTGACTTTCCAAAGTGTTACCATCATTTTTCGTCACATGTCTTATTAAAGCATCACCCCCACTACTGTTGCATGTGCTAAAGCATTTCCCCTAATGTTTCTACCACACCCACCATTGTTATTGATGCTATTGTATGAATGATTACTATAATTTTTTTCCTTTCATTTTTTCATATTTTGTAGAAAGTAATAAACCTTATATATACTTTAAAACAACCCATATCCCCTTCTATTGATTAAAATTTTAATTATATTATTTGATTTTTTGTATAATTATATATGAAGTTTTGATTGGAGTTGTCTAAGTGACCACTCAAGATCATGAGATAAATATTTTCATTTAAATTTTCATAATGTATCATAATGGAATAAAGGTGGTGGGGGGTGGGGTGGGGGGGGGGGTATTATCCATTCATATCACCCACATCTTGAATAATGGGGGTTCACTCAGAACCCAAGGCATTATATGGGAATCAGTCACACTACCTAACTTCGGTGGTGGATTTTAAGAAATAATATAAACTAAATTGAATATATGAATATATAAAATCTCATCCCAGGGGTAAACTCTCTACCTCAATACCTCTAAAAACACTACTCATCACTATATCATCATTATTGCAACAAATCCATAAACTTTTACCACCACTATACACACAATAACCAACAACAGTATAACAAGAAATCATTATTTGCTCACAAAAAAGAATCTTTAACCCATTTTATAATTCATAATTTATCTTAATTTATTAATCAATTACCAATAATATATTTCATCAACTACCTAATAATTTACAAGCACTTTTCATATTACATAAATAACATTAAAATTTATTCACCACATATAATTTAATTTCCACCTTATTCGTTATTTGTAATAGATAATTATCCCACAATAGCCCATTCTATTTTCATTTAATCATTTCATTCATTTATTAATTCTAGCATCATTTTGTGTAAAGCACATAAACCTCTCTATACCATTGTATCAATAATAATTCCAACAACCATAAAATCACATTTACCATCCCTACATCAATAAAAAAACCTATATACACAACAAAAAACATAAAAAACCTTCTCCTTCTATTACAACAAGAAAATATCCTCAGTTTATCATTGTATCCATAACCTACCAACAATACAGATATAACATAGAAACAAACAATTCCAAGTTTACAATCTATATCATTTATTCAACAATTCATATTATACAATATCAAAATTGATTCAAGATATTCATATCCTCTTTTAAATATCATCTTCAAGTTATTTAACCAATTTCGGCATGATTTAATATATTTAAAATAAGATAAAACATAGAATCATTCCAGGACAAAAAACCACAATAGTAACATTGAAATAACAATATAAACCAGTAAAGCATGCTTGACACTTTCCATGCCTTTTCTTAATATAATTATTATATTCATTGTTTAAATTTAATCTCCTTATCCAAATAAAGTAAAATCATGGTAATCCAATATTTAACACAAATAAAATTAGATAGATTTTTAATCCCCTACCTCAAACCCAGGCTTTAACAATGCAATATCAAAAGAAGAGAAAGAGACTAACTATTAAGAATCAATGATCACTCAATAAAACTTCAAAAACCTATAAAATATCTTACTCTATCAATATCTTGACCTAAATTAACAAAAAAGAAATATAAAACATATACCAAGACTTATGGGAATGAAGAACTAAGTAATAATGAAAATTATGAAATATTGGATGAAAAGGGATTGACCACATAATGATAAGGTTTATGATTCACCAGTGGAAGACCTATAGCATTGAAAAATGAACCATGGAGCCCCAAGGGTTCAAGAGAATAGTTAATGAATCAAACAAGTGAGGAGATATTAATAAATTTGTAATAAAAAATTGGATAACGACACCACATCATAGTGATGGGAAAACCGTGTTGTGGTAAAAATTGATTAAAGAAGATCCTAATTTCTTGTATTTTAAAATGGATTAATCCCACATTAAATAATATTAATTTTTAGAAATGTATTTTATTATCCTCATGGAATGGTGGTATCCACAATGTCATGGTTCCTTCACTCTCCCAACTCAAAGCATCATCCACTAAATCATAGCTCATGCCATCCTTATTATTTCCATCCTACCTCAATGGCACCAAAATGGCATAATGTTCTAATAAAAATTACATAATTCACCAAGACACCCAAAATAAGTCTTTAATCCTTCCCTATGGCATATATATATTTATACATCCAACTGTGAGTATTAGAATAGTCACCACTATTACATAATTGAAAATCATAATATAAGAAATTCCAAAATGGTAATTCTAAAACTCAACTCCTTAAGCCCATAAAAATGACCAAGATACTATTCCTATATCCAAACAATGATCAAAATCAAAATTTCTATGAAATAGCGGTGATCAGACAACGCCACAATCCACTTACAAAACCTAAATTCCACTATTCACCTACAAACTACATTTAAGCTCCACTATGAAAAATATAACAACATAAAACCAAAAATTACATGACAAGTAAAATATGGGAATCTATATTAGATTCCACTAAAATGATTCTAATTTTTTGAATGAAAACAAAATTTATAAAGGAAAAAAGGAAACTTTAAAACCAAGCAGCGGACGAGATACGTCTTAAAAGAGAATATTTTCATCAGAAAAGAAAACATGAAACATAAAAGAGAGAATACAAATCTTTAATCATATCAAAATAAAATAAGTTATGTAATGTTGATAAGAATTAAATAATCCAAACCACATAGGGTACTAATTATAAATCCAAGACTCACTCCTCCACCCATATTCATTTACGTCACTATGCTTCTAAAAAACACAAACCAAATGAATGATAATCCCATGAAACAACTTATCAATATGAAATAGATTCTAAAAAGGTCATTCTATAAATATCATGTAATGGAACATGAATTTTAATGTGCATTTTAGTTTAATTTTTTTCAACTTAATTATGTACTTTAATTTTAAGCTCATTTATGTGCTTCTTGATGGGATTTTTCCTTTCAAGTTATATGGGAGTCATTATGTGTTTCAATTTAGTGAAGATAGGTCTTTACTATAGTCGGTACTACTACAGGTGGGTATTCAAGGCATGAAACGATGTGTCAAATCATGAAGGTGTTGAGGTAGGACTTTCACAATGTCTCTTGATGGATTCATGATGTGGTCTATATGTCATACCATGAATGGATCTAGATAAAGTAACATAACCTATGATATATGGGTGTTCACAGCATGAATATTGTGTTCACATCATGAATGCACATCAAAAGTAAAATTAAATTTGAATTAATTTGTAACTTCACCCAAAAATCAATATTTGATATTCTCTTTATTTTCTTTCAACCTATATGTAACCTAGGCAATGAGAGATACTTCTCTTTTCCATTTTGGTTCTGTTTTTCTCATTTTTTGACCGACTTAAGATTTTTTCATTATGATGATTTTCTCATTGTTAATATAATACTATCATAGCCCTAGTTGTATATTTCTTATTGATTCTTTAACCTAGAACCCTTTCGTGATGAATCTGGGACTGTACAAAGGGTTTTGTTGAATGGGGATTTATTTTGGTGGTGATTCTTGGCAATTGGAGTTTGTTATGATTGAGGAAGGAATTCCTTAACATGTTTTAGATTTTATATAAATATGAATAACTTGATCTTCATTTTGGTGTTTTTATAGCCTTGTGAGAACTATATTATATTATTTAATTAGCATGTGGGTGTGTGTGTACCTATGAGAACTCAATTTTTTGATTCAATTAATAAGTGAGTGATGTACAACCCTATAAGAAATTTACTTCTAGAATCAAATTGATAGTTTAATTGTTATATGTATATTCATTTTGAGATGGTTGAGTCATGGAATGAGTTATGAAACCTTTCAAATTATGTGGTTATCCATCATGATATGGATGAGTTGATGAGAGAATTATACAATATTTTTCAGATTATATGTCTATCCATCAGTGATATGGTCGAGTCAGTGAGATAATTATGCAAACATATTTTGATTACATGTATATCCATTTGTGAGATGGTTGAGTGACTGAGAGAAATATTAAATCTTGATATGAAATTAGGTTTTTATTGATATTAATTCCTTTATGCATAGTGTTAATATATGTAGGATCTAGGTTTGATGTAGCTTGATTGACTCAAGATAAGCGAGTGGATTGTATGTTTACTTAGGCATTCATTTTACTATCATTTTATAAACCTTCAATCATATATTTTGAACTTATGTTAATGATGGATTAGTGGTGTATGACTAGTTTTATACTAACACCTAAATGAGAATCTCAATGTGTGTAGAATTTATGATCATGGATCCAATGAAGGGATAAGTCCCTATATTGAGAAATTAAAGAGGATGAGCAGGGTGGATTGAGATGATACCAGGATGGACTTTAAGATAATTTTATTTCACACATTATTTTTTTGTCCTTCTTTATTATAGTACATTGATCCATCTCATGTGGGGATCCTATATGATTTAATATATGACTCTTATATGTCATATTGTTATAGCACGTATATTGTTTTCCCTTATTGATTCCATTATATTGTTGTTGATATTATTTATACAACTATTTATCATTTCTTCATTTGGGATACTGATAATTTTTTATATTCAACCAATTGAAAATTATCCACTCAATACATCACATGCCCTCACTAATAGGCGGTGAAATATTTCGTATAGGGAGACACACTTGAGGTTATGTGACCATTTATCCTAGACAGGGTTATCCAAGCCAGGGTTTTATAAAATGGAACCAAAGGATTTTTTTATTCCTTTTTTATGATTTAGGGATTAATATAATGGAGATAGGATGGTCATAATTGATGTGGGAGAATTATTCTAGTGTTTGGATAACACTTGTGCAGTGAAACTCTGAGTTACTAGGGAAGTGGGATTGCTTTTACTAATTGTGTAATTATAGTTTCATGTCATTCTATGGGTATTATTTTGTTTTTATAGTTTATGGGATTTTATATTAGCCTGATTGTCTAGAGTGGGTGAGTCCATACACCATTGATAGGAACATATGTTCACATTTCATGTACTTGTTTCATGTGATTGATATAAAATGAATATATTATAAACTATTATATATATAATTGTGACTAATGTGCTGGTACCATGATGAGTTTAGTAATTGGGTAGTTAAGGAAAGGTATTCTTAGTAACCATGGGTATAATCATAGGATTAATTTAGAAGGTTTATAATTACCCTATTTATTTCTTAAATTTTCTTGATGATTTAAGAAGGTAAAGGTAGTTCTAATTTTTTTCTTGAATTTCAAAGATTCCACCAAGATGAATTATTATTACACCACCTAGGGACCAAGTTTAGGATGTTTGTAAGGTGTAATATGATCCTATTATACCTGTAGATATATAATACGGTGTGTCTAGTAACACTCAAGTAGTTCTGAAAGTGTATATTCTCCGTATTGGGGTTTTCATTTAGTATCAGTTCATGGTGGAGGATCACACAGGGTCAGACTGATGATGGTGGATCTTGATTAGGATTTCTAGTTATAGAATACTCCTTCATTCTAGGGTAAGATAGTTACTTAGGATATAAATGGTTGGACATAGATAATAAAGGTTATATTTAAGCTGGTTGATACTCATGGCTATTAGAGGGTGAAAATAACTGCCTATATGCTTTAGGGATTCTCTAGGAGGTGGTGTAACATAATGATCCAGGAGAAGAGGCACAAGGTTCTAACAAGATATTACTTCAAGGAACTATTGTTTAGGAATTATTTTCATAAATCATGAGGTTATATTCACCCTAGTATTTCATTGATATTTAGTAGGAAATGATATAGATAACCGATTATGCTGCTCCTTTTTTGGAGTTTCTATGCTTTTCACCTTTTCTAGATGGGAATGAGTCCAAAAATACTGAACGTTATAAATTTTATTATGACCATAGGTGAGGTTATGGGTGAGAAAATTTGACTTGAAAATATACCAATAAATTCTACACAAGGATATTATTATTGATAAGGTTCTATAGGAATTTAGATAAGTTATACTTCTTCCCTTTTTTAGTCTACCAACAAGTAGTTTTTCTAATGGTGTCCTGGGTTCCTCTTCCATGGGTATGAATATGAGATATAATATGATGTTCTAGGGTGGTGAGAGGTATCCAGAATTGAGTAGGGGTTATTCATATCCTTCTATGGTAGGAGTTCATCCTCAGTGTTTCTAGTTCTAAAAGTGGGGTTATCACTGCCAATTTTGTACTAATCATCCAAGAGAATTCCATAACTATGTTAAGATGGAGAACCTCAAAAAAAATTATCAAGGATTTTATAGAGATATTTAGGAAGTGAAAATATTCATGTTCAATAATTTAGGTCTTGGTTAGGGGGACCTCAAACTAATATTCAGGATACTGGAGAAGGGTTGGGTCCTAGAGTGGGCCGAGGATCTCATCGACAGTTACATACTACACAGGATTCGATGTCTGAGGTGAGCTAGGATCTATGGAATAAAGTTCCTATGTTTTATTCATATATATTTTATAGACTAGATCAAGTTATAGATAATATAATAGAAGGAACTTCAATGGTAAGAGGTTCAGTTCTGATTATGTATAAAATTTCAACAGCCTTTTTTGATATATGATCTTATCACCATTTTATTTCTACTACTATAGATTTTTGTTTATAATTCTAAATAATATTTTCCCTAGGAATGTAATCCATTAACACTCATCTAGGAAAGACAATATATCACATCTAGATATTCCTAGAGTTTCATGTGGTGATTGTGAGCTGTGGACATCAATGGTATTTCTTGATTCTAGAAATAATTTTTTTAATATTATTTTAAATACAGACAACATAATAAGTTTAGGATATCCCATTGAATTCTATAATAGGAAAGTTCCATTTACATCCCTCTATGGAAAGGATCATGTTTTGTCTGAAAAATAATACTTAGTAGCAATTAAAATGAGAACAAAACTTAGATAGATCGAGACTATTACAATGTAGGTGGGAGTAATAATTCTTAAATTGAACTTAGTACCCATTCCACCCACTATCTCCCCTATGATGGACTATTATTGTTATGTTTTCACATAGGATTTATTAGGACCTCCTCGAATCATGGGAATTGCGTTTGATATTGAACTCATGCCAGGTGTTCTTACTATATCGATTTCCCATATTGTATGAAACTAGTTGAGTTGAAGAGTTTAGAATATATCTTGAGGAACTAAAAGGAAAATGATTTATTTAGCTGAGAACTTCTCTTTAGAGTGATCTAGTTTTATTCAACAAGAATGTGGATGGTAGTCTATAGTATATGTGGATTTCTAGAAGTTGAATTACGTCATAATGAAAAATAAGTATCTATTGCGAAAAATAGATGATCTGTTTGATCAGTTAAGGAGATCTTGATGTCTCTCCAGAATTAAATTTTGATCTGGTTAGCATCAAATTTGGATTATTTCTAATGAAATATTGACAAAAACATTAAAGTGTAGGTATTGATTTTATGAAAATATTGTGATGTTGTTCAGTATAATGAACGAACTAGTAGTTTTCATGGTTCTCGTGAAATATATTTTTCATCCTTACCTAGAATCCTTTGTTTTTGTGTTTATCAATGATATCATGGTATACCCATTGACTGAGTAGTTATACAACCAATATCTAGTGATTTTTTTTGAATACAATTTGATCATATCATCTTTATACAAAGTTCTCAAAGTGTCATTTATATATTCAAGTGGTATATTTTTTTTGGGAATGTGATCTATTAATAATGGATATTAATTGATATAGATAAGTTTTATGTAGTGATGTCATAGAAATGAACTAATAATTTGTTTGACATTCAAATATTTCAATGATTGGTCAGGTATTATAGGCGATTTATTTAGGATTTCTTTAATTTGGAAGAACCAATGATTGAGATGACTAAGAAGGGAGTAAATTTTTAATGGAAAAATTATTGTGAAGTGTCTTTATAAGATTTGAATAGAAAGGTAACGTTGACTCTTATTATGATTCTTATGAACCCATTAATTGGGTATATAATTTACTATAATTCTTTAGGTGTTGGTTTTGGGAATGACTTAATGCATGTAGATCGAGTAGTTTCTTATTGGATGTGTCTACTATTACCTAATGAATTGAAATACCTTATGCATGATATGGATTTAGATATTTTTTTCATGCCCTGAAGTGTTATCATCATTATATATTCAATGATACATTTTTTATCTACACAAACTACAAAATATTATGACTTATTTTCTCCCAAAAAGACTTAAACCTGTGACAGGGGCGTTGGGTAAAATATTTGAACACATTGTACTTTAAGATGAATTATTCCCATGGAAAATGGAATGTTGTTGTAGATTCTATTATAAAAAAGATACAAGATATAGGGAAAAACATTTTATGAGTAGTATAAGATGGTGAGATTAGTAATGGATTCAAAAGTGGCTGTATCTAAGGATCAAGAGACAGTGATCTGTGATCCCTTAGTCATCACTTCCTCATTCGTGGATAGAGTAAAATCCATAAAGGGATCTAATTATTATTTTTAGGTAATGTAGGAATGATTAATAGAAGATGAATATATTCTAGGATAGTCCTTTGATGGGAATAATTTTATTCATGTCCATGGGAGGGTGGTAATTCCCACTCCCATGAGAGAAGAATTGATGATGGAATCCCATGAATCACAATGAGAAGTAAACCTAGGTTCAACTAAAATATATCATGACATTAGATTTCATTTATGGTATCCGAGTATGAGGAAAGATATTTTGGGTTTCATCACTCACTATCTTACCTATTATAGGATAAATTCATAAAATTAGAGGCTATATAGAATACTTCAACCTCTTCTTGTGCTGGTATGGAAGTGGGGTGAGGTGACTATCGATTTCATTACAAGGTAATCTAGAAACTTGAGGGGTCAAGATATAGTGTGGAAAATGGTTTACTGGTTGAAAAATGTTCCTAACTTCTTTCATATTCAAGAAACTCAATCATTTTATTAATTGTGTATATTTTTCATTGATGATATCATACGGTTGTGTGGTTAGGATTCATGATTCACATCATTATTTTTTTCAATAACTAAAAAAATGTGATGGGATATTAGTTGAGTATGAGTATGACATATCATTTTTAGAATGATATAAAATATACGATGATGATATATATTCTATAAGATACACATAAAGCATCTGTAATCAATTTCGATGGAGCATTGGATGGAAATCTAGCCTTAAAAAGTTTAAATATAATAATAGATTATATAAATCAATTTTTATGGATCCTTTTGAGGATTATTATAGTCGATGACGTCGTTCACTACTATTTTGGTTGTAAGAGGGTGATTTAGTGGTTATTAGATCATATTTGGTGTAGGGAGATTTTGATCGGGTGCAATTTATTTAGAAGTGTTTGGTTATGACTCAGATCAAACATCATTTTTACGGTAACTGAAGATAGTGACACATGAAGTTCTTTGTAGGAGATAGGGTATTATTATGGGTGTCATCCATTTTGGTACATTAATGGTTGAGGAGATAGGGAAAGTTAGAACCATGGTTTTTTAGATTATTTGATTTCATATAATGGACCATGATAGTGTCTTAATGGTTGGATATTCCTTCAAAATATCAATGTATATATGATTTTTTAATGCATTTAAACTCCATATGTATGAAACAAATCCTAGAGATTTCATTAATTGCATGGATTTTGAGTTTTAGGTATATTATTTATTTGAGGAATTCCCAATGCAAATTGTTGATTTGAGCATGAATGTGTTGTAAAGAAATACAATAATTTTTTTTTGTATTTTCTGGTAGTATGGATGTATCTAAGAAGGTACTTGGGAGTGGGAGTTAGATGTATGAGCATAGTGGATGGGATTGTTCAGGCATAACCCCAATAGATTTTTATTAGGGATAATAAGCCCTTATAGGGGGAGTTTTCAACTTGCCTCAGTGACGAGAATCACTGAGAGGTGGAGTTTGTAATGCCCCTTGGATTTTAAGGAGTTTTAATATTTATTTTTATCATATTTTTTTATTTAGTTTTCAGATTATTCATGTAGTTCTTGATGAGATTTTATCTTTTTGGTTGGTTAGGAATTGTTAGGTGTCACAATTCAATGAAGACAGGTTGAGATTGTAGCTGGTGCTACTGATGGTGGGTATTCACAATGTGACACCATGTGTCGTACTGTGAAGGTTTCAAGAAATACTATTGGGATGTATCCCAAAGGATTAATTGTGTAACCTACATGCCACACCATGAATGGATCTTGACAGATGAATATAACCTCTTATTGAAGGGTGTTCACACCATGAACACTACATTCATTCATTGAATAACCCAATTATGGAAAATAAAATGTGAATTAATTTATAACTTCCCCAAGAAACCTTATTTGGTATTATATTTCTTTTTATTCAACCCATATGTGACCTAGGTGAAAATAAAGGATTCTCTTTGGTGATTTTATCTCACTTCTTCTCCTCTCTCGAAAATAAAAGATATGTTAATTGTGGTGGTTCTATTTCAGTGAGTATAAGCCTATCTTATCCGAATATGTTTCTTTCTTCTTGATAATTATTTATAAAACTATAATGTTATGAATTTAGGAATTATCATAGGGATTTATTGCATGGGTTTTGATTTGTGTGGTGATTATTTTCAATTGGAATCCATTATGATTGAGGTACGAAGTCTTTACCATGTTACAAATTTTATATAAATACATATGACTTGATGTGCATGTGGGTGCAATTTTGTCCTTATTATAACTTAGTTATGTGAATTTATTGGCATTTGGATGTGTTTGTATCAATTTTATAACTATGATATGAGATTCAATTAGAAAGTGGGTGTGTGGGTATCCCTACGAGAACTTTATTTCTGGTATTAAAGATGTTGCCACCCAACAAAAAAATGGTCTTAAATAATACATTAATCTCATGATTTAGACAATAAATTTCACAAATATTCACAAAACCTAAGGATCTAAAGGTTTCTTTTCTTCGATATTAACTACATAAATATCTTAATCTAAAATAATTTCTCTATTGTCGAACTCATCTAGAGTCCCTTTTAGACTTTCCATGCATTATAATTATCTTTATAACCTAGGTAAAGGAAAGAAAATAACGAGTGATATCAAATACTCAGTAAGGAAAAATATATCAATATTTCATAAAGGGTTAGATCAGAAGAATATGAGAAAACATGGGAAGTGGGGAAATTTACTATTAAAAAGTACAAAAAACAATAATAATTGTCCATAAGTCATGATAGATTAATATGTAATCTTAAATTAACAAACAAATATCATAGAAAATGTTTGTCAAATAATGAGACATTAAAAATGAGTCAAGGAGTGTAATTATAGGCATATTATTATGACATAAAAGAATAGAATAAACATAAGAATATAAACCATATTTAAATACTACCTAGTAGGAAAGTCATCACATAGTAGGCTTGGACTAACTACCTATGTACCTGCTTGGGCTTGGGATAATCCTCCCATATACCCTTTAACTTGGCATAAAACCTCATATGTACCCCATGGGCTTGGGATAAATCCTCATATGTACCCCTTGGTCTTAAGATAAATCCTTCCATATACCCTTTCGCTTTAGATAAATCCCCTCATGTGCCCTTTTGTTCTCGTGTGACAAAAACTTAAATCAATGAATTGGAGGGTGATATTGGTCCCCAAACATCATCATAAATAAATATGTGTTGCATTTAAAATAGATCATTATAATTTTATAATTAACCCAAAGAAATAAAAATGGTTTTTTACAAAATTTACAGAAGATATCACTGAAATAGACCTCAATAATGTTAATGGTTAGTGCCCAAAATTCAATCACCCCAATAGAGTATTTCATAAGAAAATTTATAAAGTGATTCATAAAAAATTATTTACAAATAAAAAAATAATTTATAGAGAAATAGTAAAATTATGGTTAAATCCTAAAATATTTTATATAAAATGATTCTATATTAGTGTCAAATAATAAGTTACAGTTACATTAAAAATTCATTTTTTAAAAAGTTAAAGTGAAAACTTTTGAAAAATATTTAATTTTTAAAAAGGAACTTAAAATATTATATTTTTGAAAAATACATAAAAGTTTCAAAAATTATAAATAAAAACTATTTAAAAACATATACTTTTAAAAGTAATTTTTATAATAGAGTTTTGAAAATACATAAATTTTATCAAAAAGGAATACATAGTGGAAGATAAAACATTTTGTTTTGAAAGGATGAAAAACATTTTAAACATTTTGAAATAACTTTGTTAAAAACCCACATCACAAAAGAGTATTAAAATATTTCTTTTTAAAATAGGATAATGGAAATATGAAGGTCACATTAGAAAAGAAATGGATGCATTTCCAAGTATGAAGGAGAACATTGGTAGGATAGAAAAATATGGACAAGGAGAGGAAACAATCATTTAAGGGAATGTAAATTATTCTTAACATAGTTTCATTTTCAAGAAGGAAGATCCCTCATCAATAAGGAATATTTAAATCAAAATTTACCACCGAAGATATAAATAGGTTAGAATATATGAAATGAAAGATGAATCTCATGGATAAACATTATAAGTCAAAAATCATGTTGAGTTATGAAAACCATTACATTTTAGGGAAGGTATAAATCATATCAAAAAACAAGGATGATAATGAATGGAAGTGAAGTTTCTATGTTTAATAATAAATTATTATATTATATGTCAGGGTGGTTTTAGTTACACTATACAAATGAATATTGGTGCACAATATCAAAGTGATCCTCAATAATGGGTGATTGATACAGAAACCCTTACCTTGTTTCCCCACATAGTCAAATGCACTCTAAGACCCTGTATAACGAAGATAAATATCATAATATTTTTTAGAACCTTTTTAATATTAAAAACCTTTTACAAACATCATTTATATACATATCATTGAAGGATTTTAGAGTTGGGTATTTACAATGTAAGGATATAAAATCAAGGAGTGATTTTGGAGGCATGATAACTATATAAAAAGATTATGGAATGGGTTTAATGATAGAGAATGGAAGTAGGTATTATCACAAAATAATTAATTGAATCGAAAGAATTATTGGGAGAAACATTAACTTTATAAGTATCTTCTTAAAGCTTAGGAGGACTCCTTAGAATCTTTGTGTCACATCCGTGGTTTCTTTTTAGGTACTTTAACATTTATTTTTGGTCCTATATTTATCCATTGGATTTCCTAAGATTTTTTGGTTTAAAATTGAGTTTTACACTAGAAATAAGGTTGAACATGATTGGTTCATGGTTAGTATAAACCATGCACCAGAACAAGAGATATCGTACAACCGGGACAGTGGCATTGTCCAGGCCGTACAACATGTTTTACAACCATGAAAATTTTCATTAAACCACACCAGTGGTTCTTTATGGGGAACATGATTGACCGCATGGGTGTGTGATTTACCCTAGAAATCATGAAACCTCATTAATATTTAGATATATGGGGACATATGGTTTGGAAAAACATGCGGCCAAACAATTCAGAATACCCATAAATATAAAAATATGGAATTTTCCATTCCTCTGTTGATTTCTTCCTTCTTCTTGGTTATTCCTTCCCCATTTGGGTTTTTCATTTTTGAACATCTGGGGTGATCTAATGAGGTTTTATCCTCAGTTATTTGAGTTTAATATTTATGCTTATGGTTTTACTTTACCTATCTTGGGTCTCCTAATGGTGTAGTTGTGTTTTTCCGCCAGATTTAGGAAGTTTCCAAGATCGAGGTATGTGATTTCATGATTTATCATTATTGAATGATTTTGGTATTATTTTTTTCTTCCTAAATATGTTATATGGATTGTGTGTGTAACAACCCGAGATTTTATGAAAAATATTCTTTTTTAATTTTATTAATGTTTTGTGTTGTACGCTACACCAAAAGGAGCTTGCACAACACACATCTTTGACTTTCCTTGCATTACACGCAATCACAACCTTCCTCGATAGCGTGTGTAGTAGGCAATACCGAGTTTCACTAAACAACGATATACTATTAAAATATTATTAAAACTAGCCGTTATGAATAGTAATAACCACTTTTTGAAATTTTATAAATTTTATTTTTCAAAATGGACTTCATTTTTGGATTCGGAGTATCGAATTTAGCCTAAGGTGAAATTTTGGTACATTTCGGATAACTTTCATATTCTGATGAATAGTGAAAATTACTAAATTTTAATTAAAAACAACTTTTTTAATCGAAAAAATTAATAGTGATAAATTTTTAATTTGAGTGGTTTTAAAGTATATTTAGAATATATTTTTACAATTTAATACAATTTTGGTCATTGGTAGTAATTTCACATTTAAACCAGACATAATCAAGTGTCAATCTTTTGATAGATATTGTTTCTTAAAAACACGCTATTTGTTTTAACAGTGGGATTTAATTATAAAAATAATTAATGAAACTTCTATGTTATGAATTTGGTAAAATAGACTTTATTTTTGAATTCGGAATATGAAATATAGCTTAGGATGAAATTTTGGCATTGTTCTGAAAAACATCAATTTTTGATGAATAGTGAAACTACTAAGTGGTAGTTAAAAAAATTAATTTCTTCATAAATCTTAATTTTACCGCTTCTCTGAATGGAATTTCAAAAATCCGAGAGACACGGTTGATATCAGTAAGTAAAATGTGGTTCAATGAGATAAAAATACTTTTTTGGTGAATAGTAACTTTTTACTTTTTTTACCACGGTTAATAGTAAATAGGGTAACTAAGGGTAAATATGATATTAATATTACCCTAACACATGTCCTAATTCTATTGGACAAGTGTAATTCGACCAAAAACAAACTTAGGAATAAAATATGACCATTTAGTCCCACTTGGATTAGATTAGGACATTTATTATTAATTTATTTAAAGAAGGGTTAAAATAGTTAAAATCAAAGTTTAATAAGTAAATCATTTTTAATATGGGGTTATACATAAGATAAATTCGATTGTAAATATTAATTAGAAATATAAAAAGATTTACTACATGATGGTATTTTATTTGTAATTCTTATACATCAAATAAGTTAATTTATATATGACATAAAGATGATGCAGTAATTATCTTATTAATGAAATATTGACATAATTGATAATATAAATACCAAAATAAATGTAATTTAAGCCTTTTTATGAATTCAAATAATTTTCTAGGTTACTATGATATATTAGTGTTGATTTAATCAACTTGGTTCGAACATATAATTCTGTTATGACTTTCACAAAAATCATATATCAAATAGTGTCAAAATTGACACAAAGTAGTTTTTAAATCAAATATTATATTATTAATTGTTATTTTATTCCTAAAAATCTAAGGTTCAGCCAAATTACTTAGATAAGGATATATATATTAATAATAAACAATTTGGGGTTCGTTTGGCATGTTATAGTAAGTGTATTAACCATATAGTGAAAGAAAACAAAAAGACACGGTAAAAGTTAAATTAATTAACTTAGAGTTAAATCTAATTGATAAGGTTAAAATAATACCCTAAAATTTTCTAAATCTTATTGGTTGATAGGATTTCGACCCTTCCCCACTTTATCGTCGAAATAAGACCCTTTGGAACCATTATAAACCGATTTTGACTTTAATATAAAATAATATTTTGAGATATTCCTAAGGTGCCCCTCTCCTCCCTTATAAAAGGACACCTCCTCCCCCTCCTCCTCACACCAATTTGAGCACTCAAGCTCGGCCAACCCCTGCCAAAATCTCTTCTCCACTTCCCTAGAAACATCCTAGAGGTTCTGGTCTTCCTCAAAGACCAATTTTAGTGCCCTAAGAGGAGGTCTCAAAGAGGCGCTTCAAAGAAGAGGTAATTACCGTTACCAATTCTTTCATCTTTATTTCTTCTTCCACTTATTCTTCTTAGGTTGTTTCATTATGAAGTAATAACATCAGTATCACTCATATACTGATATGTTATTATAAGTATGAAACAACCATATTTCACCATCTATCCATCCTACGGAAAAAGAAATCACCGCGCGTGCGTACGTACGGAATACCGTCTCCACGCCGTGGTGTAATCTATTTTCCACCACCACCTTACATGGATGGGTATAATGGTGTAAAGAAAAACTATAAATAGTTATTACAACATCATATTGATTCTGATATATTGTATAATCCACTCCACTCCAATTTAATATTTATAGAAATGATATCATCGCTCGTGCGTACGTACGGACTACCGTCTCCACGACGCGATGAGATTCATTCTCCATGTCAACCATTTAAGAATGATTATAAAGTATATATAAGAAATAATAATGAAATATATGACATTATAAAGCTACTGGATTTATGTATATATATACATATGTATGTCATCTACTTACTTCCATTTTCAAGACAATAATGAAAGGAAAACAGCGTTCATGCGTACGTACGGACTACCGTCTCCATGAACGGTGTTTTTCATTTTATTTATCTACCTATTATATATATATATATATATACTGAATATATATGATATATAAATCATATTTTATATTCTGGAAGTAAGTAAATCATGATATAAGTAATAATGATGTCAAGAACAACAAGTCAAAACACCTACGATAAATGAAACGATTTTACCCAAAACGCTTCTTTAACATGGAATTTACAAGAGAACGGGTAATATAATGTCATAAGTGAACCATATATGATATCATAACAATGAGTATGATTCTGTAATAAGTCAATAACATGATTTAAATCATTATACAGGAGTTTCGGATACGTACAATGCAAGTCGGACCTAAGGTAAGGGAAATATCACAATCTCATTTTTATCTGAGATTGTTTATTCGTAAGTATTTACTGGGGTGTATTTTATCATCCACATCCATGTTTCATCAATATTTAATATTATTTCCATCCACCTAAAATTTTTTAAATCCATTTTTACCCTTCGGTGAGTTTTTAGTAATATGTATGAAAGGAATCTTTTGTCGTTTTTCGTACGAGGTACTTTTTGACTTTTCCGACAAAAGTACGAACAATGTTTTTTTTAACTTATACGGCATGAATGGATTTTTAAAAAATTATTTCCAAGAAGCTTCCTTTACAAGTTTTCAAGTTTATTTTTAATCAACTTATTTTATTTTAATGTTTTATGACATGTTATGAAAGGAAAAATGTTTTTGAAGTAGAAAGGATATTTTCCTCAAGAATGAAGTTCAAGTATTTTATCAAAATTATTTTCCATCTAAGATAATAAAAGGGTTCTGTTTTTATCCCTATTATTACATGGATTTGATTATGTTTTGATGGAAACATTTTTATGAAGTCCTTTATCTTATATGAATTGTTTTATGATGTCATGTTGTTTAAGAATCCCATTTTTATTACATGGGTTATGCGATGATGTATGATTTTTGATTATGTGGCACACATAAGAAAGGATTCATTATAAGATGGGTGGGACCTATATCTCCCTCCAATGCATTGGGTAAAGATTTTATATCTCATGAGATAGACAGGGCTGGAACGGTAGGTTATACCGGTTCAGTGAAACAGGACTGAAACGAGGGTTACTCGATTCAGAAAGGGACTTTTTCCACTAAGATAGTCTTGGAAATGAGTCTTGACTAACAAGAAATGATTCTCTATGATTATGTGTGAATGCCACAAAGTTTCATGTTTTAAGTTATGATTATTGTGATTACATTTCAATGCCATGATTTATCCCATGTTATGAAATTATGCTCTCTTTTGCAGGTTAAGATTTCCAAAATGTTATGTTCTTATGAATACGATGTGATTGATATTTATTTTGTTTACCCTTACTGAGCATTTGAGCTCACCCTTTTATGTTTTCTTTTCCCCAGGATATAAAGAAAGGTTTTAGGTAAAAAAAAAGGGAAGATCTTTATGGGAGATGTTGAAGATCTTTCCCCACGATTAGAAGATTTTATTCCGAGTTTCCAAAGACACTAAACTATTATGATCCTTGTGTGTGTGTTTTTGTTATGTACTAAGTATTCCGCAAATGTAATGTAATGTCCATGTATGTCAAGCTTCGGGTCTCTACAGTTGGTATCAGAGGAAAGGTTTATTCAACCTTTGGAAACTAGGATGCGAGAACTTTAGTGAGATCCCTAGATATATTTATAAGGTATGTCTAGGGATGTCCTTAAGGATAAGTATACGTATAGGATACAATCCTTGAACTACGGTAACGATCATAGAATTTAACCTAAGATGATAGATATTGAGGATACTCCACCTTTATTATGTTGTTTTCCCAAGCATGATTTTTGCCTCTCACACTATTCTTTTTGGGTTTTAGACGATGGCTGGAACCCGAAGGAACCGTGTTGATCAATGCAATGGACAATGCAATGATTGTCCTCCTGAACAAACAAATATATGTGAGATGGAGTGCAAAATCTTATTGCTATACTTACACAAGCTATGAATCATTCTGGACTTCCAAATGAGCAGAGAAGGGAACAATATTCTATTGAGTCCTTCATGAGGCAACGTCCACCTTCTTTCAGTGGGACTTACGATCCACTTGTTGCTGAACAATGGATCAGTACCACTGAAAAGATATTTTCAGTTCTTCAATGATCTGAACATGATAAAGTCATCTTAGCAGTATATCGTTTGGAAGGTGAAGCTGATCAATGGTGGAATCTTATCAAGAATACAAGGCAAAGAGATGAAATTGAGTCCATGGAATGGGACGAGTTCAAGAACTTATTTTTCAGTAAGTACTTCCATCGTATTCTTCGAACAAAGATGGATAAAGAGTTTCTTGAACTGAAGCAAAGGGACGATGAATCTGTTGGTACCTATGAAGCAAATTTTACAAGACTTGCAAGGTATGCTTCTGGTATTATCATCCAACCTAAAAGTAAAGTTGATCGATTTTTCAGTGGCTTAAAACCAAGTCTTCGAAGGGCATTAGCTATAAGAGACTTCAGTAGCTATGAAGAAATTGTGCGTTGTGCTATGAAGGTAGAAAAGGAAGTTGGTGTTACATATCCATCTCATGGTTTTGACAAGAAACGAAAGATGGAGTTCAAGGAGAAATCTCAAAATAATGGTGAAAAGAAGATGAATGTTTCCTTATGCACAAAGTGTGGAAAGAAGCATGGTGGAGATTGTCTTAAAGGGACTAGAAAATGTTTTAAGTGTGGAAAAGAAGGTCATCGAGCATCTGAGTGTCGAAGTAATGGAAAAAGGGTTTCTAATGATGTGAATAAAGCAAACACTGCAGAAAACGCACCACCAACACTTCAATGCTTCAAGTGCAAGGAAATGGGGCATTATGCTAATAATTGCCCTAATCCAAGGGTTAGTGATGATCAACATGAGCAACCACTGAAGGCAAAGGACAAAGGGAAGTCACATGCGATCACTATTGGCAATGTTGAATATGACAACGATGTGGTAGAATGATTAAGTGTTTATGTAATGGGATTCCAAAATAATGTTGTATCATTGAGTATTGCAATATTTATTGATGTGGTATTCAAAGTGATTGAGATATTTTTTTTTGGAAATAAGATGATATGCGCATAATGAAGGGAAAACGAGAAAATGAAATGTTTAATAGTATTCATGAGCTCATGATTGATATAAGGACTAAGTGATATCATGGTTTGAGTATATAGAATTTTGAGGATTTTGGTATGTGGAAAGTGTTATATTTTAACTGCATTCATGTTTTCACTAAGGTATTCAATAGAATACATGATTAAGGACTTTGAATGTTTGGAATGTGACCAACAAAACATATCTTATGATATATGGGGATCGACGATGGTGTTAAATATCTGGTAATCATTTTCACTATGTTATGAGAGTAGACTGCAGTATTATGGATAAGCCTAAATAATTGGAATGGATTATGTTGTACATAAGTTATTATTGATTAAGGATAGAAGTTCTCTTGATATTATTTATGGGATGTTATAGTAATATAGTTTTAGAAAAAGGACAACCTGTAGGACGGGCGACAACCCATCGCTTCAGACAAGGATGTGGGAATAGAACCCACAACCAAAGTGCGACTGGCCTTTATCGCCTACCACTGGCCTACAGGAAGTCCCTGTTTAGTAGAAACTAGTTTTATTTTATTAAGCGGTATGATATATGAAGTATAAGTTCATTTTTGGAACCATATACGATTAATCTCACTATAAGATGGGCTTATAACTTTTTCTAACCTTTTGTTTGAAATAGATGGAATGACCCATCCTTCTATCACATGATCTGCTAATGCTTCACGAATAACAAATTCAACTTCATTTCTTTATGATATGAAGTGGGAATTGTTCAATTCACGAAGAACAGTGAGATTGTAACAAAATCATGTAAGTATTTATTTTAATTCATCAACTTTAGGGAAATGATCTTGAAAACCAAAAATGTTGTCCTAGTGCTCTTATATCTGATTAATCGTCACAAATTTATGGCTTTGTGATTGCTAGATTTTCCATAGCCATGTTCTCTACCACTCTCCATCAGAACATGATGGTTAGATTTCTATTCCATATCCATATTTTCACCTATGTGGAAACCCAGTGATTAGTTTATTTGGGTAATCGTTACATTTCATACTTTAGTTTTTAAAGCCAAGTTTTGGTATTCCTTTTTACGATGTGGGTTTCTATTAAAGAAACTTTCGAATAGTAAACCATTTATAAATCCCGACGAATTTCGAGGGAGAAATTCATTTTAAGGGGGGTAGAATGTAACAACCCGAGATTTTATGAAAAATATTCTTTTTTAATTTTATTAATGTTTTGTGTTGTACGCTACACCAAAAGGAGCTTGCACAACACGCATCTTTGACATTCCTTGCATTACACACAATCACAACCTTCCTCGATAGCGTGTGTAGTACGCAATACCGAGTTTCACTAAACAACGATATACTATTAAAATATTATTAAAACTAACCGTTATGAATAGTAATAACCACTTTTTGAAATTTTATAAATTTTATTTTTCAAAATGGACTTCATTTTTGGATTCGGAGTATCGAATTTAGCCAAAGGTGAAATTTTGGTACATTTCGGATAACTTTCATATTCTAATGAATTGTGAAAATTACTAAATTTTAATTAAAAACAACTTTTTTAATCGAAAAAATTAATAGTGATAAATTATTAATTTGAGTGGTTTTAAAGTATATTTAGAATATATTTTTACAATTTAATACAATTTTGGTCATTGGTAGTAATTTCACATTTAAACCAGACATAATCAAGTGTCAATCTTTTGATAGATATTGTTTCTTAAAAACACGCTATTTGTTTTAACAGCGGGATTTAATTATAAAAATAATTAATGAAACTTCTATGTTATGAATTTGGTAAAATAGACTTTATTTTTGAATTCGGAATATGAAATATAGCTTAGGATGAAATTTTGGCATTGTTCTGAAAAACATCAATTTTTGATGAATAGTGAAACTACTAAGTGGTAGTTAAAAAAATTATTTTCTTCATAAATCTTAATTTTACCGCTCCTGTGAATGGAATTTCAAAAATCCGAGAGACACGGTTGATATCAGTAAGTAAAATGTGGTTCAATGAGATAAAAATACTTTTTTGGTGAATAGTAACTTTTTACTTTTTTTACCGCGGTTAATAGTAAATGGGGTAACTAAGGGTAAATATGATATTAATATTACCCTAACACATGTCCTAATTCTATTGGACAAGTGTAATTCGACCAAAAACAAACTTAGGAATAAAATATGACCATTTAGGCCCACTTGGATTAGATTAGGACATTTATTATTAATTTATTTAAAGAAGGGTTAAAATAGTTAAAATCAAAGTTTAATAAGTAAATCATTTTTAATATGGGGTTATACATAAGATAAATTCGATGGTAAATATTCATTAGAAAGATAAAAAGATTTCCTACATGATGTTATTTTATTTGTAATTTTTAGACATCAAATAAGTTAATTTATATATGACATGAAGATGATGAAGTAATTATCTTACTAATGAAATATTGACATAATTGATAATATAAATACCAAAATAAATGTAATTTAAGCCTTTTTATGAATTCCAATAATTTTATAGGTTACTATGATATATTAGTGTTGATTTAATAAACTTGTTTCGAACATATAATTCTATTATGACTTTCACAAAAATCATATATCAAATAGTGTCAAAATTGACACAAAGTAGTTTTTAAATCAAATATTATATTATTAATTGTTATTTTATTCCTAAAAATCTAAGGTTCGGCCAAATTACTTAGATAAGGATATATATATTAATAATAAACAATTTGGGGTTCGTTTGGCATGTTATAGTAAGTGTATTAACCATATAGTGAAAGAAAACAAAAAGACACGGTAAAAGTTAAATTAATTAACTTAGAGTTAAATCTAATTGATAAGGTTAAAATAATACCCTAAACTTGTCTAAATCTTATAGGTTGATAGGATTTCGACCCTTCCCCACTTTATCTTAGAAATAAGACCCTTTGGAACCATTATAAACCGATTTTTACTTTAATATAAAATAATATTTTGAGATATTCCTAAGGTGCCCCTCTCCTCCCTTATAAAAGGACACCTCCTCCCCCTCCTCCTCACACCAATTTGAGCACTCAAGCTCGGCCAAACCCTGCCAAAATCTCTTCTCCACTTCCCTAGAAACATCCTAGAGGTTCTGGTCTTCCTCAAAGACCAATTTTAGTGCCCTAAGAGGAGGTCTCAAAGAGGCGCTTCAAAGAAGAGGTAATTACCGTTACCAATTCTTTCATCTTAATTTCTTCTTCCACTTATTCTTCTTAGGTTGTTTCATTATGAAGTAATAACATAAGTATCACTCATATACTGATATGTTATTATAAGTATGAAACAACCCTATTTCACCATCTATCCATCCTACGGAAAAAGAAATCACCGCGCGTGCGTACGTACGGAATACCGTCTCCACGCCGTGGTGTAATCTATTTTCCACCACCACCTTACATGGATGGGTATAATGGTGTAAAGAATAACTATAAATAGTTATTAAAACATCATATTTATTCTGATATATTGTATAATCCACTCCAATTCAATTCAATATTTATAGAAATGATATCATCGCTCGTGCGTACGTACGGACTACCGTCTCCACGACGCGATGAGATTCATTCTCCATGTTAACCATTTAAGAATGATTATAAAGTATATATAAGAAATAATAATGAAATATATGACATTATAAAGCTAATGGATTTATGTATATATATACATATGTATGTCATCTACTTACTTCCATTTTCAAGACAATAAGGAAAGGAAAACAGCGTTCATGCGTACGTACGGACTACCGTCTCAATGAACGGTGTTTTTCATTTTATTTATCTACCTATTATATATATATATATATAATGAATATATATGATATATAAATCATATTTTATATTCTGGAAGTAAGTAAATCATGATATAAGTAATAATGATGTCAAGAACAACAAGTCAAAACACCTACGATAAATGAAACGATTTTACCCAAAACGCTTCTTTAACATGGAATTTACAAGAGAACGGGTAATATAATGTCATAAGTGAACCATATATGATATCATAACAATGAGTATGATTCTGTAATAAGTCAATAACATGATTTAAATCATTATACAGGAGTTTTGGATACGTACAACGCAAGTCGGACCTAAGGTAAGGGAAATATCACAATCTCATTTTTATCCGAGATTGTTTATTCGTAAGTATTTACTGGGGTGTATTTTATCATCCAAATCCATGTTTCATCAATATGTAATATTATTTCCATCCACATACAATTGTTTAAATCCATTTTTACCCTTCGGTGAGTTTTTAGTAATATGTATGAAAGGAATCTTTTGTCGTTTTTCGTACGAGGTACTTTTTGACTTTTCCGACAAAAGTACGAAGAATGTTTTTTTTAACTTATACGGCATGAATGGATTTTTAAAACATTATTTCCAAGAAGCTTCCATTACAAGTTTTCAAGTTTATTTTTAATCAACTTCTTTTATTTTAATGTTTTATGACATGTTATGAAAGGAAAAATGTTTTTGAAGTAGAAAGGATATTTTCCTCAAGAATGAAGTTCAAGTATTTTATCAAAATTATTTTCCATCTAAGATAATAAAAGGGTTCTGTTTTTATCCCTATTATTACATGGATTTGATTATGTTTTGATGGAAACATTTTTATGAATTCCTTTATCTTATATGAATTGTTTTATGATGTCATGTTGTTTAAGAATCCCATTTTTATTACATGGGTTATGCGATGATGTATGATTTTTGATTATGTGGCACACATAAGAAAGGATTCATTATAAGATGGGTGGGACCTATATCTCCCTCCAATGCATTGGGTAAAGATTTTATATCTCATGAGATAGACAGGGCTGGAACGGTAGGTTATACCGGTTCAGTGAAACAGGACTGAAACGAGGGTTACTCGATTCAGAAAGGGACTTTGTCCACTAAGATAGTCTTGGCAATGAGTCTTGACTAACAAGAAATGATTCTCTATGATTATGTGTGAATGCCACAAAGTTTCATGTTTTAAGTTATGATTATTGTGATTACATTTCACTGCCATGATATATCCCATGTTATGAAATTATGCTCTCTTTTGCAGGTTAAGATTTCAAAAATGTTATGTTCTTATGAATACGATGTGATTGATATTTATTTTGTTTACCCTTACTGAGCATTTGAGCTCACCCTTTTATGTTTTCTTTTCCCCAGGATATAAAGAAATGTTTTAGGTAAAAAAAGGGAAGATCTTTATGGGAGATGTTGAAGATCTTTCCCCACGATTAGAAGATTTTATTCCGAGTTTCCAAAGACACTAAACTATTAAGATCCTTGTGTGTGTGTTTTTGTTATGTACTAAGTATTCCGCAAATGTAATGTAATGTCCATGTACGTCAAGCTTCGGGTCTCTACAGTGTGTGTCATGGGAATCATTTTTCCAAAGGTTTTTGGTATCTGTATGGGTTTCAAGATGATTTTTCAAATGAAAATGGTTGGTTTTCATGGATTCTTCCATCGTTAAACATGTGTATGTGTGTGAGGGGTTTTGAAAATGGTTTTCTAATTAAAAATGGTTTTTTGGATTGAGTGTTTACAATGTTGGATGTTTGTTTGCTAAAGTGTTGGATTTGGTTTGTGTTTTATATTATGGATTATGTGAAAGTGTAAGTAGTGGTTCTTTTTATGTGAAAAGTAGAGATTGAGCACAAAAGGAATCCTATGTAACTAGATTGGAGGACAAGGACTCATATGCTAATCAGATTGGCATGGACATGGCTGATTTCCCTCTAGAAGGATTGATTTTACAATACTACCTAAAAATGATGATGATTGGAGACCACCAAACCTTTGGATTGATTCCCCTATAGTGGCTCAAGCACTAGGATGTTGTGTGTTTTGGTTTCTACACCATGTTCACTGTGGTATGAGGTTCCGAGGGTCCCACTAATGATAGAGCCTTTAGGAATTACCCATTGTAATCATGTGATGTTATTCTTATTATTGGAATATGGTGGAATTTAATTTAAAAGCATGATTCCCGTAAAATTTTTCCCGTAAAATGTTTTCCTTAAAAACTTTCTTCTCTTTTTCATGAAAACATGAATGTTGTTTTGTCTTATAATGTTGTGACCTGAAATCTATTTGGGTGATATCCTATTGGGATTTGGATCACACCCTATATACACCCTCAAGTGTATGTTGATCATTTTATGTTTGACCTAGGTAATGGAATGATATTATGTGATGGTGAAGGTGGATCTGGTTGTTACTGTTCCTCTTCATGAAGGTGGTTATGGAGGTGGATTGAGGGAGATGGCCCTCTTATTACATGTAGGTTTTTGGTTGAGGTCTTGTTGATTTCCCTTCAATTTTTGTCTTTTGGTATTTGTTTTACATGTAAAACTATTTAACTTGTAATAGCGGTGTTTCTCTTGGTTATGGCTAATGGTTATAATGTGATTATTTATTCTTGTGATATGTTTATGGATGTTTATTATGGGCGAAATCATTCCCAAATGTGATGTTTGATGCCCAAGATATATATTATAGCCCATGGGGATCATAAATACCCTTCGGTCCATGTCACGGGTTGGGTCAGGTGTTGGGTTAGATGGAATCCCGACTTAGTGTGTGATAAAATGGTATTAGAGGTAGGTTTCACCCTTTCCTTGGGTCATGTTATTTGGGAGAGTTGAGATAGATGGTAGCTTGGACTGTCAGTAATTGAGGTTTCGGTTGTGAGTGGGGTGTCAGACCAACACACCTCATAACGAGCCTTGAGTTTCCATGGGATGTTAGGGCTTGGTTTGATTCCTCATCTAGGTGAGACACACAAGATACAAACTGTGTATGGACACCTAGTGGGGGTGGAATGGTTTGACTTTTGATTGTGCCTGCTATGGTTTTGGTTTTTATTTAAAGAGACGTTTCAAAAATTTTTGTTGTTGAATTTTTTTTAGTATGGTGTGTTGATGGTTTTCCTTGTTTTATTATTGATGTTGAAAGATGCCTCCATAGAGACCTCCAGTGAAACCGTGATAAGAGGTTAGAGAGAGTTCTCCCTCACTAGTTGATCAGAGACTAGTGGAAGTAGTGGTTTAGGATGTCTAAGCCTTGGGGAAGGAATTGGGTCTCAGTCTTTCTTAGGTTAGGGAAAACTAAACTAGGCCCATAAAAGGAAAAATCTTTGGAGTTTCTTTAGAACAAGCCTCCCTCCTTTCAGGGTAGCACATACTATGAAAAAATGGCCTTTTGTGATGTGATCTATTCCTGTCACAAATAGTCCATCAAAGAGATTATTTGCGATGAGCCCCTAATCCCATCGCAAATAATTAGTTTTTTTGCGACAGGATTAGGGGTCCCACCACAAAAGGTTTGGCGCGGTGTTGCCCGGATTGCACGCCAAACCACGGGAAGGGTATTTGTGACAGGGGGACTCCCTATCGCAAATATTTAGCGACGATAAATACTATTTGTGACAGGGAGGTACCCCCCCTTCGCAAATATCTGGATGCAGTAAATACTATTTGAGACGAGATATTCCCTCGTCACAAATAGTGTGTCGGCAGGTAACTATTTGTGACGGGACTCGTCACAAATACCCTTTTAACCACCAAAATAAATTAATGAGGTCAAATGTATTTGCGATGGGACTCCCATTGAAAATAGTACCGTTGCAAATAATCTAACCTATATATACCCCCATCCATTTTTTTTCATTTTTCCTCTCAATTCCTCCTTTCTCTCCCTCTCTAAACTCTAATTTTAGAGTTATAATTTCTCTGAGTTGAATTGTTTTTTATAAAAAAATTTTGAAGTCGTCTACTGTAACACCCCAAGATTTCATAGTGTGTTATTTATTCAAAATAATTCAATAACTTGCACTACACGCAACACCGAGTTCAAGTGCACCATGACTTACAAAACAAGCCATTCAAAAGAGGTTATGAATAGTATTAACTAAATCTTAAACTTTATATAATCCTTATAATTTTAGAATCCATATTATGAGTTTCTTAGACATAATTTAAGAACAAATTCATTTTCATTATTGCACTTTTACCAAATTTTAATAGTGAACCCTTTTTAAATACAATATTTTAAACTTTTTGACTAAATGGGGACATAATAAATTTAAAATAAAACACCCCAAGCTTCCACGGTACGCTAGCGTGTGTTGTACGCAACTTCGAGTTCTAACACACACCACAACCAATCAAACTAGCCGTTATGAATAGTAATACCTACTTTTTGAAATTATATATATATTATATTTCAAAATGGACTTCATTTTTTGGATTCGGAATATCGGATTTAGCCTAGGGTGAAATTTTGGAACTTTTTGGATCACACTTATATTTTGATGAATAGTGAAAATTGCTAAATTTTAATTAAAAACAACTTTTTTAATAAAAATAATTAATTGTGATAAATTATAAATTTGAGTGGTTTTAATGTATATTTATAATATATTTTTACCATTTAATATAATTTTGGTCATTGTACATAATTTTAAAATTAAATCGGACATAAACAAGTGACAATCTTTTGATAGTTATTATCTCTTAAAAACACGCTTTTTGTTTTAACAACGGGAATTAATTTTAAATTAATTTCTGCCACTTCTATGTTTTGAATTTGAAAAAATGGATTCCATATTTGGAATCAGGATTTTCAAATTGTGTAAATAGGTAACTTTAAGTTTTAGACATGTTGAATAATTACTTCGGTAAATATTTTATTTACCATGGTTAAGGGTAAATCCGGTAAATAAGGGTTAAAAAAATAATATTATAATATTAAAAAATTACCCTAAAACGTGTCATAACCTTATTCGTTGATAAATTTTTGACCTTAGGAATCTTTCGGTCGATTTTGGGACCCCATGGTGCCACTTGTAGGTGATAGGGACACTTAAATTTAATTAAGTTAAAATGAATACAAAAATGACACAAGCATATATCTTTTAGAAAAACAATTTTTACATAGGGTTATATATGTTGGATTTTCGACTATAAATATTACATAGAAAGATAAAAATATTTCATACATAATGAAATTTTATTTATAATTTTTAGAGATTATATAATTTAATTTATTTATCACACAAGGATGATGAAGTAATTACCATAATAGTGAAAATTTAAAATAATTGATATTATAAATACACAAATAAATATAATTTCAGCCTTTTTATGAATTAAACTAATTCTATAAGTTAATATGACATGTTAGGAATGCTTTAATTATATTTTTTCGAAGTAATAATTCTGTTATGAGTTTCAAAAAAATCAACTATTGAATAGTGTCAAAATTGACATAAAAGAGTTTTTAAAAAACCTTTATATTATTAATTGATATTAAATTCCTAAAAATCTAAGGTTCGGCCAAGAGACTTATATCATGATATTTGTATAATTAATGGACCACTTGGGGGTCTCTTGGACGTATATGGTATGTTTATTAACCATATAATATAAAAATACAAAGAGACATTGTAAAAGTGAAACTAATTAACTTAGAGTTAATACTTAAAGATAAGGTTAATATAGTAACCCAAACCTGTATAAAGTCTATTGGTTGAATGGTTTTTTGACCTATATCCACCTTAAAATTTAAATAATCAACTTTGGAGCCATTATAAACCCAATATGAATTTATTATAAATTAATATTTCTAGCTTTTCCAAAGGTGCCCCTCATCCCTCTTATAAAAGGGCACTCCTCCTTCTCATTTCTTCACACCTTCAAAGTCTTTTGGCTCGGCCAAACTCTACCCAAATACTCTCCCAACTTCCTTCAATACAACTTAGAGGCATTAGTTTGATTAGAAAGTCAACCTAAGGAGCCCTTTTGATCAAATCAAAAGGAAGAACCCGAAGAAGAGGTAATGATTTCACCACCCTTTTCCAAGTTCCTTTATTCTTCCATTTATTCTTCCTATGTTATTACCATTATAAAATAATAACTCCAGTATCATATATATACTGTTATGTTATTATATGTATGGTACAACCATATTCAGTATTCTATCCACCCTTTGAATAACATGTCACCATACGTGCGTATGTACGGCTTACCGTCTCCAGGTCGTGGTGTAATTGTTATTCAATATATTATTATTTGTATGGTTATAATAATGATGTGTAACTCATGTAAATAATAAATATAACATGTTAATGATTCTTTATATATGATATACCAGCCATTTATATATTATTTTAATATCAAAAGAATGATATTGTCGCTCGTGTGTACGTACGGACTACCGTCTCCACAAACGCGATGAGATTCATTCTCCATCATATCCATTCAAGTATAATTCTCATTTGATGATTAATAATAGTATTTAAGGACTTGATATCATTCTAGATATGATTAAGATACAACCTATTCATTACAAACATGTCTTATGTAACAAAACATATAAAATAAAACGAGTAAGTTAACACCCGAAACGACGCTAATTCTAAGATATTATTAACAAAGCAATGATAAAAGATCATATATGATATCATATTAATGTATATGATTATTGAATAATTTAATAACAATTATTTCACCATTATTCAGGAGGTTAACCTACCCCAACCAAGGAAAAGCACAAGGTAAGGGTTATTTCACAATCTCTTCATTTTCCGAGGTTGTTTATACGTAATAATCTACTGGGATCTCTTTATCATCCACATCCATGTTTCTTAAAAATGTATTTCAAAACATTTTTACTATTTACTAGAATATGGGTTAAAGTCATTTATACCCTTTTTTGAATTTTTATAAGAGATTTATAAAGGAATATTTCCGTCGTTTTCCAAACAAGGGGCTTTTTAACCTTTTCGACAAAATTAAGGTAAGAATTTTTTTTAACTTATACGGCGGGTGCGGCTATTTTCCACCGTCATAAAATTTTCAAAGCTTCCCTTACAAGATTATAAGGATATTTTCAAAGTAAATGTTTTATTTTATAATTATGTGACATTTAAATGATTTCAAAATGAATATTTTAAGAATTTTTGAAAGGTACTCTTTATCAAAATTAGAATTTAAAATATTTTAAAGATTTATCTTTATAAATATTTTTAATTAATGTCCACATTATCAAAATGATTTTAAGGATTTATTTATATGGACATGAAGGTTTTGAAATGATATTTCATTTTAAAAGTTTCAAAGTGGTATGGGAAACTTTGATTCAAAAGTCTCTTTTAAATTACTTCCTTTATAAATGTGTGACTTTTCAATGATTTTGAGAATAGAGATATTTTTCTCAAATAGTTTTGATTTCATCTATGTCAACATCCTTTGATGAATTTTACACTTATTTGAAGTTGATTTATTATGATACAGAACTTCTATATTTTATTGAAGGTTTTGTGATATGTTTGACCGTGGATGTGCTATTTTTATACCATTCATAGTTTATGGTGAAAGTATTTACATTTAGTATGCTAGTTTTACTACGAATATTTATGTTATGTTGAAACCTTTTTATATGGGAATGCATTGGACTTAAATGTGAAGGGTGGAGCCCGCTATAGCTTATCGATGCATCGGTAGGTCTCATGAGACAAACTAGTGTCTTGGCACAAGGCCTTGGAAAAATCTTATTTGCAGTCTTGGCATGAGGCCTTGGCTAAGTGGTTATGATAGTATGGAATTATGCATTCCATTTTTATGAAAGTGGTTATTGATATTGCATGTGATTATTCGATTAGTTGAATATCCATGTGAATAAGTAAATGACATTATTTCATTTTATTTTTACCATACTATGTTGAAGTTAATGTTTAAAAGGCTTTTGTTTTAGTTATACACTGCATTAAATGTTTATTCTTATTTATGAAAGTTTATGCTATATTGTTATCCTTACTGGGCATTTGAGCTCACCCCTTTTCTATGTTTTATTTTTCCCAGGATATGAAGAAGTAAATTATGAATGACCAGCAGGGATAGTATGAGGGGATAAGAGTGTGGTCTATGAAGACAAGATGTTGTTTTAGTTTTTTTACCTTATGATGTAATGTAAGACTTATGAAAATATCTAGTGTTTCCAAGGATACTAAACCAATCGGTCTTTCGAGATTTGATCTTTCTTGCGATCATGCCAATGTTATGTAATAATGCACCGACTCTGGGTAACTAGGGTCGGGGCGTTACAGTTGGTATCCGAGGAAGTTTAGTACAAACCTTGGAATCTAGATTTAGATAAACTCTGATTAGAGCATGTAGACCTAAGATGAACTTTGAGGATTAGTATAGAAGAACATCCTAGAATTTTGTTATTGTAGAGATTTTGTGAGTTTTCTGAGCAATACATCCATGTCTGGATACGAGCAGGTAGAGGCAGCTCAGGCAGATATGTTCCTAGGGGTGAAACCCGAAAACACCGCTTTGAGTTAGACTCGAACAGGAACTGGTGCACGACAATGGGCCTTGCTGCACTCTTGGTTACGACACTCCCGGGGGATATTCTTAGGATAACTATCATTTTTTTACAAACCATTATGAAGGTTTTAAGAGCATATAATTCATCAAAGGAGACATTTTTATGATTATGGATTATATCCATAAAATATTTAATTTATGTTATGTGTTTTCGAAGTTTGGGATTAGTTATTGTTATTCATAAACTAATCTAGTGAATGCCATTGTTTAGAAATGGCGCACAGTAGAAGGAATGAGAACTCCAGCAATGAACATGACACAAAGAGAAAGAAGGATCATATATTTCATGGTCTTAAGCCAGAATTTATAAGATAAATAGTCTCGAATGTATTATTATAATATGAAGAAATAATATCATGTGTTGATAAGATAAGTAAATATTTTACTGAGTCCTATGGCTTTGAAGGGAAGCAAGAGAAGAAAAGGATGGAAGAGAGAAAGATGGATAAAGGGAAGAGGGAAAAGAAGAATTATCCCATATGTGATAACTGTGGAAAGAAACACCCTGGAACTTGCCTGAAAGGAATGGGAGTTTGTTATAAGTGTGGAGGAAAAGGGCACAAAGTATGTGACTACAAGGGTAAGAAAATGGTTTCAAATTTACAATGCTTCATTTGGAAGGAGTTTAGACACTATGCGAGCCTATGTCTCAGTCATCAGACTATGCCGCAAATGATGCTATTGGATAATAATCATGTTATGATACTACAAAAGATGAAGAGGAATGATTAGAGTTCTTATGTTGATTATGTCATTTGAGTTTTGTATCAACAATGTACTTGATATAATAATTATGGAGTATATAAGGATTGTACTGCAATACTATTTCATTAAGGACTTGAGATTGTGTGGAACAAAGAAAAGTAACTCAATAGCAGGTTAAATTTTTGAAAAAAATATGGTTGAGAGAAAGATAAACTATAATATGGTTCTGATACTGAAGTAGTGATTTTAGAATAATACATGATTGATTTGGATAAATTATATTGGATATTCTTTACTACCTTGAAACTAATTAATGAGTTGTATATTCCATCATTATTGGGATTTAAAAATTTTTTTTGGATTGAAGGAGTATATATATTATTCTTTAAGGAATAAGGGATCATGAATATAATCAATAAGGTTTTATGGTAATTCAGGATGTTGCAGTATTTTAAAAGAATACATGATGAAGGTGTTCACATGTTATTACGTGAAAAAATAGGATCTTCATTGTGTTTTCCTTCCTTAAAAATTTTGGACTGAAGTATTTTGGATAGTTCTAGTTTGGATTATTTTGGATTGCCATAAAAGGACAACCCGGAGGTAGGGCGGCAGCCCGTCGCGTCCAGCAAGGCCGCAAGACTTGAACCCACAACCGAAGTGCGACAAGGGTGTATCACCAACCACTGACCCACGTGATGTCCAGGATTAAATAATGTAGTTTTTTTAAAAATATCTGGTAGATGAATTATAAATTAGTTTTTTTGGAACCCTATACGAATAGGATAAATAGAATATTTTTTTACGTTCTATTATCTTTTAGAGTGAAATATGAGTTTCGGGTAGAAATTAGTTAAAGGATGGAACTCTACTTGTCAAGAATATATATTTCTTCTTCTCTTATTCTATGAAGAAATTAATTCTTATAATTTATTTAAGGAATCCTAAAACCAAAAATGTGTTATCTTAATACCCTATGTTTTGTTGAACCGATGGTATTTCAAATCATCATAGATTGATGAATTTAAAGACCTCAATTTTACACTTGTTTGTGATTGATTACCTCAATCACTACCTATAAATATTTACGTTTTCCCTCCAATTATATGTCTCTAATTTCCACAAATGTTCTCCTAATCGAGATCATAATTTGGTGGTGACCCTTTCATTTCTCTTTTCCTCATATTAAGACTAAATTTTAGTAACCCAATTTCCGATGTGGGTTTTACCACAAAGATATTTTCTATTTTAAACCTTTTATTTTCAAAGAACAATTTTAAATTACGAGGAAGCAATTTATTGAAGGAGGGGAGAATGTAACACCTCAAGATTTCATAGTGTGTTATTTATTCAAAATAATTCAATAACTTGCACTACACGCAACACCGAGTTCAAGCGCACCATGACTTACCAAACAAGATGGTCAAAAGAGGTTATGAATAGTATTAACTAAATCTTAATCTTTATATAATCCTTATAATTTTAGAATCCATATTATGAGTTTCTTAGACATAATGTAAGAACAAATTCATTTTCAGTATTGCACTTTTACCAACTTTTAATAGTGAACCCTTTTTAAATACAATATTTTAAACTTTTTGACTAAATGGGGACATCAAAAATTTAAAATGAAACACCCCAAGCTTCCATGGTACACTAGCGTGTGTTGTACGCAACTTCGAGTTCTAACACACACCACAACCAATCAAACTAGCCGTTATGAATAGTAATACCTACTTTTTTAAATTATATATATATTATATTTCAAAATGGAATTCATTTTTGGATTCAGAATATCGAATTTATCCTAGGGTAAAATTTTGGAACTTTTTGGATCACACTTATATTTTGATGAATAGTGAAAATTGCTAAATTTTAATTAAAAACAAATTTTTTAATCAAAATAATTAATAGTGAGAAATTATGAATTTGAATGATTTTAAAGTATAGTTAGAATATATTTTTACCATTTAATATAATGTTGGTCATTGTACATAATTTTACAATTAAACCGGACATAAACAAGTGTCAATCTTTTGATAGTTATTATCTCTTAAAAACACGCTTTTTGTTTTAACAACAGGAATTAATTTTAAATTAATTTCTGCCACTTATGTGTTTTGAATTTGGAAAAATGGATTCCATATTTGGAATCAGGATGTTCAAATTGTGTAAATAGGTAACTTTTATTTTTAGACATGTTGAATAATTACTTCGGTAAATATTTTATTTACCATGGTTAAGGGTAAATCCGATAAATAAGGGTTAAAAATATAATATTATAATATTACAAATTTACACTAAAACGTGTTATAACCTTATTGGTTGATACATGTTCGACCTTAGGCATCTTTTGGTTCATTTTGGGACCCCATGGTGCCACTTGTAGGTGATAGGGACACTTAATTTTAATTAAGTTAAAATGAATACAAAAATGACACAAGCATATATGTTTTAGAAAAACAATTTTTACATAGGGTTATATATGTTGGATTTTCGACTATAAATATTAATTAGAAAGATAAAAATATTTAATACATAATAATATTTTATTTATAATTTTTAGATATTCAATAATTTAATTTATTTATGACACAATGATGATGAAGTAATTACCATAATAGTGAAAATTTAAAATAATTGATATTATAAATACACAAATAAATTTAATTTGAGACTTTTTATGAATTAAACTAATTTTATAAGTTAATATGACATGTTAGGAATGATATAATTAAATTTTTTCTAAGTAAAAATTCTGTTATGAGTTTTAAAAAAATCAACCATTGAATAGTGTAAAAATTGACATAAAAGAGTTTTTAAAACAAATATTATATTATTAATTGATATTAAATTCCTAAAAATATAAGGTTATGCCGAAAGACTTATATCATGATAGGTGTATCATTAATGGACCACTTGAAGGTCGCTTGGATGTATATGGAATGTTATTAACCATATAATATAAAAATACAAAGAGACATTGTAAAAGTGAAACTAATTAACATAGAGTTAATAATTAAAGATAAGTTTAATATAGTAACCCAAACCTGTCTATATTCTATTGGTTGAATGGTTTTCGATCTATAAACACCATAAAATTTAAATAATCAAATTTTGAGCCATTAGAAACCTAATATGAATTTATTATAAATTAATATTTCTAGATTTTCCAAAGGTGCCCCTCACCCCTCTTATAAAAGGGCACTCCTCCTTCTCATTTCTTCACACCTTAAAAGCCTTTTGGTTCAGCCAAACTCTGCCCAAATACTCTACCAACTTCTCTCAATACAACCTAGAGGCCTTAGTTTGATCAGAAAGCCAACATATGGATCTCTTTTGATCAAATCAAAAGGAAGAACCCGAAGAAGAGGTAATGATTTCACCACCATTTTCCAAGTTCCTTTCTTCTTCCACTTCTTCTTCCTTTGTTATTACCATTCTAAAATAATAAATCAAGTATCATATATATACTGTGATATTATTATAAATATGGTACAACCATATTCAGTATTCTATCCACCCTTTGAATAACATGTCACAATACGTGCGTACGTACGGCTTACCGTCTCCACGTCGTGGTGTAATTGTTATTCAATATATTATTATTTGGATGGGTATAATAATGATGTGTAACTCATGTAAATAATAAATATAACATGTTAATGATTCTTTATATATGATATACCATCCATTTATATATTATTTTAATATCAAATGAATGATATTGTCGCTCGTACATACGTACGGACTACCGTCTCCACGAACGCGATGAGATTCATTCTCCATCGTATCCATTCAAGTATAATTCTCATTTGATGATTAATAATAGTATATAAGGACTTGATATCATTCTGGATATGATTAATAAACAACCTATCCATTACAAACATGGCTTACGTAACAAAACATATAAAATAAAATGAGTAAGTTAACACCCGAAACGACGATAATTCAAAGATATTATTAGCAAAGCAATGATAAAAGATCATATATGATATCATATTAATGTATATGATTATTGAATAATTTAATAGCAATTATTTCACCATTATACAGGAGGTTAATCTACCCCAACCAAGTAAAAGTAAAAGGTAAGGGTTATTTCACAATCTCTTCATTATCCGAGGTTGTTTATACGTAATAATCTACTGGGATCTCTTTATCATCCACATCCATGTTTCTTAAAAATGTATTTCAAAACTTTTTTACTATTTACTAGAATATGGGTTAAAGTCATTTAAACACATGTTTTAATTTTTATAAGAGGTTTATAAAGGAATCTTTCCGTCGTTTTCCAAACAAGGGGCTTTTTAACCTTTTCGACAAAATTAAGGAAAGAATGTTTTTTTAACCTATAGGACGGGGCATCTATTTTCAGCCGTCATAAAATTTTCAAAGCTTCCCTTACAAGAATATAAGGATATTTTCAAAGTAAATGTTTTATTTTATAATTATGTGACTTTTAAATGATTTAAAAATGAATATTTTAAGAATTTCCGAAAGGTACGCTTTTTCAAAATCAGAATTTAAAATGTTTTAAAGATTTATCTTTCTAAATATTTTTAATTAATGTCAATGTTTTCAAAATGATTTTAAGGATTTATTTATATGGACATGAAGGTTTTGAAATGATATTTCTTTTCAAAAGTTTGAAATTGGTATGGTACACTTTGATTCAAAAATCTCTTTTAAATTACTTCCTTTATAAATGTGTGACTTTTCAATGATTTCGAGAAAAGAGATATTTGTCTCAAATAGTTTTGATTTCATCTATGTCAACATCCTATGATGCATTTTACATGTATTTGAAGTTGATTTATTATGATACAAAACCTCTATATTGTATTGAAGGTTTTGTGATATGTTTGACTGTAGATGTGCTATTTTTATACCATTCATAGTTTATGGTGAATGTATTGACATTTCGTATGCTAGTTTTAATACGAATATTTATGTTATGTTTAAACCTTTTCATATAGGAATGCATTGGACTTAAAATGTGATGGGTGGAGCCCGCAATAGCTCCTCGATGCATCGGTAGGTCTCATGAGACAAACTAGTGTCTTGGCACAAGGCCATGGAAAAATCTTATTTGTAGTCTTGGCACGAGGCCTTGGCTAAGTGGTTATGATAGTCTGGCATTATGCATTCCATCATTATGAAAGTGGTTATTGATATTGCATGTGATTACTCGATTAGTAGAATATCCATATGAATAAGTTAATGGAAATATTTCATTTCATTTTTTCCATACTATGTTGAAGTTCAAGTTTAAAAGGCTTTTGTTTTAGTTATACACTGCCTTAAATGTTTATTCTTATTTATGAAAGTTTCCGCTATATTGTTATCCATACTGGGCATTTAATCTCACCACTTTTCTATGATTTATTTCCCCCAAGATATGAAGAAGTAAATTATGAATGACCTACAGGGATAGTATGAGGGGATAAGAGTGTGGTCTATGAAGACAAGATGTTGTTTTAGTTTTTTTTACTTTATGATGTAATGTAAGACTTATGAAAATATCTTGTGTTTCCCAGGCTACTAAACCAATCGGTCTTTCGAGATTTGATCTTTTTTGCGATCATGCCAATGTTATGTAATAATGCACCGACTCTGGGTAACTAGTGTTGGGGCGTTACATCTACTCCTATAAAAGACAAAGTTTAAATGTATTTATGTTTTGTTTAATTTAATATCTATTTAATTTTTTATATGAATTTTAATTATATGTTAATTAGTTACAATTAAATTAAATTTAAATTGTTTTTGTCATCAGTATTTATTTGTAATAATAAATAGAAATTATTAATACTAATTATTATTAATTAGTTGCAATTAGGAATTATTAATGATAATTAGTACAGAATATAAATAATTAGCGGTAATTAGTAATTAGTAGCGATAATTTGAATTAATTAATACTAATTAACGCTAATTAGTAATAATTAGTGGTAATTAGTAATAATTAGGAATCAATAGTAATAATAAGTAAAAAATAGTAAAAAATATTAATAATTAGTAGTAAATACTAATAGATACTAATAATTAGTAATAAATAATAATAAATAATAATAACTAGTAATAAATACTAATCAATACTAATAATTACTAATAAATAGTAATAAATAGTAATAGATAGTAATAAATAGTAATAAATAGTAATAAATACTAATAAATGCTAATAAATAGTAATAATTAGTAATAAATAGTAATAATTAGTATTAATAATTAATAATTAGTATTAATTAGTATTAATTAGTAAATAATTAGCAATAATTAACAATAATTAGGAATAAATACTAATAAATACTAATAAACACTAATAAATACTAATAATTTGTAATAATTATTAATAATTAGTAATAATTAGAAATCATTAGTAATCATTAGTAATCATTAGTAAAAATTAGTAAAAATTAGTATTAATTAGTAATAATTAGTAATAATTAGTATTAATAAGTAATAATCTGTAATAAGTTGAATTAATTAGTATTAATTAGTATTAATTGGTATTAATTAGGATGAATTAGAAATAATTAGCAATAATTAGCAATAATTTTCACTAATTAACAATAATTAAAAATAATTAGGAATAATTAGCAATAATTATGATTAATTATGATTAATTAGTATTAATTAGGATTAATTAGGAGTAATTAGTATTAATTATGATTAATTAGAAATAATTAGCAATAATTAGAAATAATTAAAAATAATTAGAAATAATTAGCAATTATTAGAAATAATTAACAATAATTTGAAATGATTAGCAATAATTAGAAATAATTAGGAATAATTAGTAATAATTAGTAGTAATTCGTAATAATTAGTAATAATTAGTAATAATTAGTAATAATTAGTAATAATTTGTATTAATTGGTAATAGTTAGTAATAATTAGTAATAATTAGTAATAATTAGTAATAATTAGTAATAATTAGTAATCATTAGTAATCATTAGTAATAATTAGTAATAATTAGTATTAATTAGTATTAATTAGAAATAATTAGTATAATTAATTGTACTTAGTAATAATTAGTAAAAATAAGTTATAATTAGTAATAATTAGTATTAATCAGTATTAATTAGGATTAATTAGAAATAATTAGGATTAATTAGTAATAATTAGCTATAATTAGAAATAATTAGGAATAATTAGTAATCATTTGGAATAATTAGTAATAATTTGTAATAATTAGTAATAATTAGTAATAATTAGTAATAATTAGTAATAATTAGTAATAATTAGTAATAATTAGTAACAATTAGTAATAATTAGCATTAATTAGTATTACTAAGTATTAATTAGTATTTAGTATTAATTAGTATTAATTAGAAATAATTAGTAACAATTAGCAATAATTAGCAAGCAATAATTTTCAAGTAATAATTAACAAGCAATAATTAGAAAGAAATAATTAACAAGAAATAATTAGAAAGCAATAATCATCAATAAATAATTAGCAAACAATAATTAGCAAGCAATAATTTGAGAGCAATAATTAGAAATAATTAGAAATCATTAGAAATAATTAGAAAAAATTAGCATAATTAGCAATAATTAGCACTAATTAGCACTAATTAGAAGCAATTAGTAGCAATTAGAAATAATTTGAAATAATTAGAAATAATTAGAAATAATTAGAAACAATTAGAAATAATTAAAAATAATTAGAAATAATTACTAATAATTAGAAATAATTAGCAATAATAAGCAATAATTAGGAATAATTATCAATAATTACAAGTAATTAGAAATAATAAGAAATAATTAGCAATAATTAGCAATAACTAGCAATAATTAGCATTAATTAGAAATAATTAGCAATAATTAGCAATAATTAGAAATAATTAGTAATAAATTGGAATAACTAGCAATAATTAATAATAATTATTAATAAATAGTGATAATTAGCAATAATTAGTAATATATAGGGATAATTTTAATAAATTGTAAGAACTTGGCACAATTTCTAGTGGATTGACGACACTCCTTTTTCTCGATGACTCTTCTCCTTTTAAATATCACCCACTCAAAACATTATGAAAAATGTGCTTCTATGTTTTCATATCCAAAATTGTATGCACGAGATTAGATATGCATTCGTAGGACCCAATTTTTCATAATGTTTTTAGGCGGTGATAGTTGCAAGAAGATGATCCATCGATGAAAAGGGGGATCTTTTGGCCGACGACTCATTTACTTGCTTCTTTCTCACACTGAGATCATAATGATGAATCTAGTCGAATGTACACTTATGAATTCTCATATGCACATGAATGGATATGTGTACTTCCAATTAGATTATTCGTTGTGATTTCAGTGTGAGGAAGAAGCAAGAAAATGATCCGTTAGACCAAAGAGCATCCACCAATCCACTGGAAATTGTGTCGCCCGTAATTAGTTGTAATTAGTAAGAAGTATAGTTATTTATCTTCTCTTTATGGATATTGTTTTTCTTATTTCAAATTATTCAAAAACTGTAATGATTTTATATATTTATAGAAAAATATGGAACAAGGAAGTCGACAAAAGTCATTATTAGATGATCACACTTGGTTAAATTAGTATAGAAATCCAAATGGTTCTGGTTTAAATACTGTATATATTGAGGGTGTTGAATCATTTTTATCATTTATATCATCAAAACCAGAATTTGTTTCAGAAGACAAAATTACGTTTCCTTGTAAAAAATGTTCTCTAAGAATGTTTGACACATTTGACAATGTTGGGGGACATCTCTTGCATTTTGGTTTTCCACCAGATTATATTTTTTGGTATCAATATAGTGAACATAGTTTTAGAGAAGATACTAGTAATTTGATTCCAAATCCATCACAGTTTCAAAATTTAGTACATGATGTTGCCGGTCCATCTGTTCAACAAACTAAAACTCTGTATGATATTGATTTAAACCCTAAGTTGGCACCATATGAATTTTATGATTTGTTGAAGTCTGTTGGGGATGTATTATATCCTGGTTTTAAGATAAGAATATTAGAAGTGGTTTCAAAATTCATTGCTATTAAATCAGATAATGGAATTTCAAACAACTATTTTGATCAGATATTTTCTTTTGTTAAATCATTGTTACCTAAAGGAAATGTGTTGCCTGCAAATTACTATGAGAGCACGAGGATGGTTCATAATATGGTCTTTAGTAATCAGTAGATTTATGAATTTGAAAATGATTGCATCTTATATTCTGGTGAAAATGATTCATTGGAAATTTATCCCACCTACAGACAATTGAGGTATAAAGAAGCTCAAACAGAGATATTTGGATTGATTCCTATAAAATAGTTGAGATATTTAATTCTTACTCCTAGGTTTCAGTGTTTATTTATGTCTCAAAACACAATTAAAATGATCTCATGGAATAAATCCAAGGTTTCAACTGGTAAAATCTTGAATCCTACAACTGATGGTGATTCATGGAAATATTTTGACCGAGTGCATTCTTATTTTTCTTTAGAAGCCCAAAACATGTGATTTGGCCTTTCTACTAATGATTTCTATTTGTTTAGTTCTTATGGTAGTTAGTATTTATGTTGGCCTATCTTTATAACTATGTACAATTTACCTCTATGGATGTTGATGAAGGAGACTTATATATTTTTGACCTTATTAATCCTAGGACATCAAAAAAATAATATTGATGGTTATTTGAAACAATTTATTGATGAGTTAAATTCATTATGGAGTAATGGTGTTAGTACATATGATGTTGCTGCGAAACAAAATTTCCAACTAAAAGCTGCATTGATGTGGACAATTAGTGACTTACCGTCATATGACATGTTATATGGCTAGAGTACACATGGTCCAAAATCATGTCCTTACTATACGGGAGACAGAAAAGCTTTTATTCTCATCAATGGAAAAAACATTTCTATTTTGACTATCATCGCAAATTTCTTCCAACCGATCATCCTTTTTGGAGGAAGAAATCTCATTTCAGAAAAGTAACAATTGAAAGGGATGGACCTCCAAAAATGATCTCAGGTACAAAGATAAAATTAATTTTCTTTTCACTACCTCTATTCACAATTGGATCAAAAATAAACCAACAAAAAACTAATGGCTTTGGGAAAGAACACAATTGGATAAAACAAAGAATTTTTTGGGATCTTCCATATTGGTCTGATTTGTTGGTCTACCACATGTTGGATGTCATGTATATTGAGAAGAACTATTTTGATAATTTGTTTCAGACATTTTAGATACAACAGGTAATACCAAAGATAATATAAAGGCATGATTAGATCTTTCCCAAATTTATAGGTTACCAGAACTTGAACTGTTTGAAAATGTCAGAACACATAGGTTAATCAATCCAAAAGCAGCTTATACACAGAATGGTCTTTGGGCCAAAAAAATGGGCCTACGGGTCATGTAATGGGCTAAATGCCCACTGGGCCTTCGGGCTATGTAATGGGTCTACCTCTACCCAGTTAAATAGGTCTTTTATTTGCTTTAATAATAAAAATGAGGCTTCAGCCCCAACCTTTAAAAAAAAAACAGACTATGATGCACTACGAAAATTGGAATAAGATGTTGTTGTAATTATATGTAAAATGGAAAAAATCTTTTCGCCGGATTTCTTTGACTCAATGGAACATTTGATATTACATTTTCCACATGAAGAAAAATGTGGAGGTCCAGTACAATTTTGATGGATGTATCCATTTGAGAGATGCATGCAGAAATTGAAGAAAAAAGTACATAACAAAGAATAAGTTGAAGGCTCAATTGCTGAATCTTATTTTCAAGAGGAAATTATTTTTTCTTCTCTGATTATTTTGAATCTGAATATCCCTAAAAAAATAACTATATGAGACAAAATGAGGGTAATGTTGATGATAAAATGACCAATCAATTATCAGTTATTAATCAGCTAGATCTTGGCTTCGGTGTAGTTCATGAACGATGGATTTCATATTATGAACATCCCATAATTCATAAATATGTTCTTCTCAACTGTGAATAAATGAAATCATTTGTATTGTGAGTACTTCTATCAATAATTATATAATTTATTTTAATGTAATTAAATGTATTTTATTTTTAGGTTATATGATATTCATATTAAGAAATAACTTCCACAAATTACAGTAGCTTCTCTTGGAGAACACTGATGAATTTTTTTTCTCAATGGTTTCAAAAACTGGTGACATAAATTATTGATGGTTTAACATATCAATTTAGTTTATTATTTATTATATTAATAATTGTTTTACAAATTTTAGGTGCCTTAACATGATTATAAAATTAATAAGCGACTATGTATATTGAGTAACCCACCATCCAAAATGGTGAAATATTATAATGAATATGTGGTGAATGGTTTTCAATTTCATACACATGCAAATGGGGAATAAAAAAACAATAAAAAATGGAGTTTTATTAAGAGGATCTCATCATAGTGAAACTGAAGTTGACTTTTAAGACATGATGGATGAAATTATTGAACTTTTTTATCTAGGAAAAAATTATATAATGATTTTGAAATGTTAGTGGTTGGATTCCGAGAGAGTCTTTCGTGTTCATATGAATCATGGAATCATTGATATTAAATATAAAATTATTCTTACAGTAAATTAATCATTTTTAATGGCTCAACAAGCACATAAAATTTTTCACGCAATGTAATGTTCTACTTCAATAGACCTGAGAGATTGGTGGAGCATAATAAAAATGAAATCTCAGGAAAATCAATTTACTCAAAGTGAATGTGGTTCCACTGAAGTACAAGGAATTGAAATTTTTCAAGAGACTACTCAAAATACATATTTTTTACAAAGTTACATGAATATAGATGATGACACCCCACAATTAAGTGTCTATGATGATGATGATTTTAATGATGTTACAAATGAATTTGAAATGGAAACAGATGATGAAACTAGAAATCATGTGGATATCAATGATGTTGAGGTGGAATATGAAGACATTGACATTGTCAGAAATGAAGATAACAATGAAGGTGAAAATTGACATAGTTAAATGGTGGTTATAATCATAACTAACTTATATCTATATATAATAGTTATTTTTAACTATTTAATAACAACAATAATTTTGTGTTTCAGATGGATGATGATCTAATTTTTCAGTTGCAGGTGGGTGAGCTACCTTTGGATGAGGAGGTTTTGGGATCATCTGACCCTCAGCCTACTGGATGTTCAGGGGGTATGTGGAGGGGGAGTAGTCATTCATGACTAATGATTCCTAACCTTATCCCATAGCGACGTCCACGTCTTGGATTCGATCCATGAACAAGGAGGTATGATAACCTATGTATTTTAGTTAGATTTCATTAATTTATTTATATAATAATTGTTTTATTAATTGTTCTTTTTTCACAGTTTTTCACATATAGTTATTGGATGGGGGAGAACTATCTTGTGCAATTATTTTTATCAGCCATGGATCACATGGGAGCATATTCCCATTGATGTGCATCTCGATAAGTTCAATCATTGGATGGTACGTAAATAAATAATATTTATCTTGAAACTTATGTCATTAATAAATTGATATTATAAATTATTTATAGGTTTTATGGTATCCCATTGATGATATCATGTATGATGCTATCAACGCGGCATGACCGGTGTCTATACATGACCGTTTCTTTTATTTTTTGCACAATTTGAGAAGGAAGACTATGAAGAAATCAGGAGTGACAGTATTTGATGAGTTGTGTAGAGCCCACCAACCAGTGTACACTTCATCTCAAGTGTGGGATGGATTATGTTAACACTGGTTAGGTGGTAGATTTCAGAGGAGATCTTCATTGGGCCGATAGAACCAGGGGAGACAGAAGGTGACACAACGAGCCGGTAGTCATACATTCAGTATGCATAGAGAGCAGATGGTAAGTACCTTTTTAAAATATTTATATAAATTTAAATATAAAAAGTTTATTTTATATTCATATAGGCAGTAGGGCAGCCTGAAATTATAGATTTCAAATTTTAACAGAGGATGTACAATAATCCTGCCACTAGAGAGATTAGAGGTGATCTCCAACGTCAGATTTTGGTTAGTATTATTTCTTTTTTAGTATTAAATTAACTGCATATAATTTTTTTACTATTTTAATTTCAATTTGGAACTGTAGAAGTCATATGAGCCAACGACATCTCAGACACAGTCTAAGAGTCAGGAAAAAATGGCTGATCAGACTAGTACCCACCATTTCGATGAGGCGGCATGGATACAAGAGACCCCGTATGGCTTTGAGAAGGGCCGAGTAGTTGGTATCAACTCTCATTTGACTTCTAGGACTTATTATGGCACTATTGTGATTTCAGCGTCTAGCTCGAGAGGAGATCATAGAGAGACATCATCTTATGTCTCATAATATAAGGAGTAGCTGCAAGCTCAGAGTGAGATTATAAAGAGTTTACGTAAGTAGCTGGAAGAGATGCGTCAGCAACAACAACAATAGTGGAAAAAGGAGGAGATGTGTCGATGGATCCAGTAACATCATGAGCAGATGAAGTACAAGTGACGTCTGAGTCATAGTTTAGGGATGGAGTTTCCTCCACTATCTCTTCCAGATCCTCCACCTCCTCCATAATACAATCCTCCCAATGACTTTTTTTTAATTTTATAAAGATTTGAATTCAATGTTTCATTTAATATTAACTATTTATAGTTTCTGTCTTTTATATAGGTGAGAATATTTTAATATATATATATATATATATCATTTTTAGTATTTTAATATTTTAATATTTATTATTATTCATATATTTTTAATGTTTTTTTATTTTACTACTACTAATAATAATAATTTATTATTTTTTTTATATTTTTTTAAAATATTGAGAATTTTAATATTTTATAATATTTTATAATTTTAGTAATATTAATATTATTTTTTCATAAATATTAATAATAATAACAACATTTCTATATTATCAATATTAATTTCTTATTAATATTATAATAATATTTTTTTATATTATTAATATTAGTATTATTATTATATAATATAATTTTATTTATATTAATAGTATTAATATTATTAATATTTTCTAATATTAATTTATCATAATTTTATTAAATATATATATATATATTTATTTATTTTATTAAGTATTTTTGAGGAGACCTTTTGCGACGGGAACCCGTTGCCAATAGTTTATATATTTTTTAAATAAGTATTTGCAATAGGAATACCTGGCTTTTCACAAATATCTTTTTGCGACGGGCCCATCAAAATAAGTATATATATATATAATCATAAAATTATTTGCGATGGGAAAACATGACCATTGCAAATACCTTTTTGCGACGGGACCGTCGCAAATACCTTTTTGTGATGGGACCGCTACAAAAGGTTGTTATATATATATAATATATATAATCAGAGAACTGTTTGTGGTGAGAAATCATCCCATCACAAATAGTATGTTTTTACGATTCCATTTTCTACAACGCACTATTTGCAATGGGACCCCGTCGCAAAAGATCATTTGCGACGGGATCCCGTCACAAATACCTCAAATTCCAATAGTGATAGACCCCCCAGGAAGCATATGTCTAGATTGAAAAAATAAAAAGGATGTTTAGGTTTCTTGATACTCCTGAGATAGTCAGGGTGAAGTGTTCTTTTTTTTGTTGGAATTCCCCAGTCAGAGGTTGTATGATTCAATGGTCTTGACTGGAAAGCATGAGTAGATGGGTTGGAAGGACTTCAAGGTCATATTTAGTGAGAAATATTTCCTATAGAACTTGGACTTCACCAATACCTAATAGTTTTTGTATCTCCACCAGGGTTATCAGCCCATGATGGAGTACTCCAACCATTATGCAGGGTTGGTTCAGTACACACTGGAGGTAGTTTCTAATGAGCAGCTGAAGGATCAATGGTTTGAAATGGGGTTGCGATTGGAAATTCAATCCTAGGTCTTCATATTCAAGGTGAAGACTTATGACAGGGTGGTTGATCGAGCCCTGATGGTGGAGATAGACTGCTCTAGCTAGTATAGTTTTTCTTGGTTAGTTTTATTAGTGGTCCAGGGTAGTGGTATCACATCTGAAAAGAAGTGGAAGAGAGATGAGAAAGAGAAGAGGGGAGGTGGTATCTCAGTTCATCCTTCTCGCCTCCTTCATCTGCGACTTCGGGTGATGGATCAGTTCTATATCATCAATTTGATAAGGCATGGGATATTCAATCAATGTGTTCAATTCCACCTAGAACATTACATCGATATAGAACTATGGGGAACTTATAATAATTTTGAAAAATATTGCACCCATATCAGGGTGATGTAGGCTCCGCAGCCTCCAGGGGGATGTTAGCCTAGTGGAAACCAACCAGGATAGTGGGATATTGGTTTTGTGGTCATGGTGGTAGGACTAGATCTTATTCTATACATAGTAACATTAAAGAAGATCCATAGGTCAATGTTTTATCTAAGTCTCAGGTAGAGATGAGGCATCTTCATGCCCTGGATTAGGCACCGATAGAATTTTATGTGGGACCTGTGATATTTTGAGGTACTATTTTTATTTCATCATCCATTTCATTCTTCTTGTTTGATATCATTGCATTTATTTATTTTATCTATGCCCATATTGTGGATGTTTTGATGTTTCCAATTGATCTTATACCATATGCGATGGAGTTAGTATCGCCACTAGGAAAGAAGAGAGAACATGGTTTCATGTGTCCATCATGTGTACTAACCATGACATGGGTCAAGCTATAATGGGATTTACTAGTTTTTGAAATATAAATTTTCAACATGATCCTCAATATATATTGGATGGTGCATTTCTAGGAACACATTGATTATTATCGGCAGTGAGTGGGTTTTGTGGAACCTGATGGAAGCTTCTAGGTGTTTCAATTTGAATGAGATCCTCAGTCAGGAAATATTGGACCTCCACATTTTAGAGTTGGGAATTATAACCTTATAGATATCATCGTTCATATTGAAGGATGATGGTAGTGGTCCTAATGGTGGACTAATTCATGTGTTGGATGAGTTTCCCGACGTATTCTCAAATGATTTCTTAGGTATTAATATAGAGGGATATGCGGAATTCACCATTGATTGGGTTCTAAGGACACAACCAATATATCTTCCATCATACTTTATAGCCCCCATTTAGTTGATGGAATTAAATATATAGTATTATGACTTGGAATAAGAAGGATCAATACACCCAAGCATCTCACATTGGGCCACCCCAATTTTGATTTCTAATAAGGTCGATGGATCTCTTCAACTATGTATCGATTAATAGAATCTGAATATGGTAAAAATAAATAACAAATAAACCTTTCCTCGTATTGATGAAATTTTTGATTAGATCAAGGGGGAACGGTAGTTTTCAAAGATTGATTTGTGTTTTGGGTATCATCAAGTTATAGTCAAAGACGTGAATGTCCTTAAGACATCTTTCAAAAGTAGGTATCGTAATTTTGAGTATTTGGTCATTCATTTTGGATTGAAAGATGATCCAATAGTTTTAATGGATCTCATGAATCAGGTGTTCCATTAGTACCTTAACTCCTTTATCGTCATGTTTTTCGATAATATTCTAATAAACTCTAGGACTAAGGAAGAGCCTGAGTAGCACATGAGGATTATTCTATGAACTCTTTAAGATCATCACCTCTATGATAATATCCCCATGTGTACCTTCTGTATTATGTTGTTAATGTTTCTAGGCCATGTGGTTTCAGAATGTTTAATTTTGGTGGACCTTTAGAATATCTAAATGGTTATTTATTGGAAGAAGATGAAGAATGTTTTCAAGATTAGAAGCTTTTTGGTACTGGTAGGGTATTATAGGTAGTCTGTTATAGATTTATCCCAACTTTCTTCACCTATGACTATGAATAATTTGAGAGGGTTAAATTTTGAATGGATCCTAGAATGTAAGGTGTCCTTTGAGGAGCAGTACACATTTTTGTTCTATGATCAGACATTAAGTTGACTTTATGAGGGAGGAAAGTTTATATAGTGGGGATAATTATCACATTCATGGTTTCTTTTGAGGTAGATTTCCATTTATTTTTGGTCCTATATTCATCCCTTGTGTTTCCCAAGAGTTTTCAGGGAAAAATGGATTTTTGGTCCTGAAATTAGGAGGTGTGTTCTTGGTGCATGATTTGTTGAAACCATGCTCCAATCCAGGAGAGACTATGCACCCATATTAGTGGTTCTGTCTGGGTCAAATGGTTGACCGTATGGGTGTGCAACTTTTCCCAAAAACCATGAAACCTCATTCTTTTTTGGATATAGAGGGATGTACAGTTTCTTCATGGTCTCGAAAACCATGTGGCCAAACCATACTGCTTTCCCATAAACATAAAAATGAATAATTTTCCCTTTTACCTCATTTAATTTAACAAAAAATCCACCATTGATCATACCATTAAAGATTCACATCCCTATAGGCCCCTCCCCACACTCTTGGCTCCCCTGGACATCATTCCTTTGGTTGATTTTATGTATAACTTTTTCGATCTCTCAAAGTAATCCCTTCCCCTCTTTATTTCATCCTTGTACTTGGTTATTCCTTCATCCTTACTTGGGTTCTTAGTTTTATAGTGGATGGGTTGATGTAATGATGTTTGAACCTTGGTTATTTGAGTTTAATATTGAAATTTATGTTTTGACTTTATGTCTCTAGGTTCTCCATGTGGTATATTTTTGTTTTTCAGTAAAATTATAGAAGAATCCAAGATTTAACATTATTGTATGATTGTAGTATTATTTCTTTTCTTCTTAAATATGTTCTATGGACTGTGTGTCTGGTATTAATCATATTTTCAAAGGTTTTTGCAGTGTGTACAGGTTGAAAGATGATTTTCCAATTTAAAATGGTTGGTTTTCATGGATGTCTTCAATGGTTGACATGTGTATGTGTGTGAGGGGTTTTGAAAATTGTTTTCCAATTAAAAATGCGTGTTTAGATTTTTGGTTTTCAATGTTTGAAGTGTGAATGTACAATTGGTGTATTTGGTGTGTGTTATCTATCTTGGATTATTTGAATGTGTTGGTGTTGGTTCTTGTGTCAATAAAAGTGGAGATTGAGCACAAAATGAATCCTCTGTGACTAGATGTGTAAACCAGGACTTGTACGCTAGTTGGATTGGTGGGGCTGAGGCCTAGTTTCCTCTATCATAATTGAAACTAAAACACTAACTAAACTATGATCTTGATTGGGGACCACTATACCTTGGGATTTGTTCCTCAATAATGGATAGTGCATGAGGATGATCTGGGTTATAGATTCTATACAATTTTTACCAAGGTACGAGGTTCCTAGGGTCCCAATAATTCTAGAGCCTTTAGGTATTACCCATGGTTTTTATGTGATATTACACTTACCATTGGCATACATTTGAATTTACTTTTCACTTTTATTTCAAATAATACTTCCCTTAAAATGTTTCCCTTAATATATTTTACTTAAAATGTTTTCCTCTATTTTCCATGAAAACTTACATGTTTTCTATCTTATAATGTAATGATATGGAATCTATTTTTATGACATCCTATTTTTCTTTAGATCACACCCTACATAAACCGTAGGGTGAATTTATACATTGTCATGTTTGACCGAGTTAAAGGCAAGAAGTTCTGTGGTGGTGAAGGTGGATCCTATTTCTAGTGTTCATATTCTTATAAGTGTTGGTGGATGTGGATTGAGGGTGATGTCTCTCTTGTTTCATGGAGGTTTTTGGTTAAGGTCTAGTTGGTTCCGCTACCATTTTTGTTTTTGGTTTTTGTTTTAAGATGTAAAACTATCTAACTTGTGATAATGTCATTTATCTTGGTTATGGTTAATGGTTATCATGTGACGTTTTATTATTTTGATATTTGTATGGATATTCAGTATGGGTGAAATCATTACAAAATGTGATTTTTGATTCCTAGGAACTAGTTTCCACCCCATGGGGATCAGGAATGCCCTTCAGGCCATACCGCGGGCTTGGTCAGGTGTTAGGTTGGATGGATTCCCGACAAAGTTTGTGATAAATTTAAACTACTTGGTAGGTATTTAGAGAAGTATAGGGAGTGTAATTTTATTATAAATGACTTTGAGGTGAATATGGATTAGAGAAAGGGTTGGAGTGAGACCTTTTTATAGGTGAAACAATATGTGTTTTTCATGGAAACTAAGGTTAGGTAATGGGTAAAAAAGTAATCACATGGGTGTTATGTGACTTAGGTGAGTTAAATAGATAAATTTTAGGTGAGATTTGTTATTATTACTTTCATACCTAAATGTATGTATATGAGGTGTAAGTAACCTTTTAATTATTAAAAATATGATATACTTTATTTACCCCTTTTTCACTTATTATTTTTATTTAAAAATTATGTATCGTAATAATTTTATTAGTAAAAATATTAGATGAACGTTATTACCAAATTCATACATGGTGAACTCTAATTTTGGATCCATTTAAACAAAATAAATTTCTAAATATGTTTAAATTAACTTTTAAATTAAAACATATAATGTGTAGAAATATAGTTTTTTGTAGAAAAATGACATTTTAATTTTTAAGTGTTCTTAATATTATTTATCATTAATTATAAAATAAATGAGTGTAAATTTTTATTTCTATAATTTATAATATAAAATTTACTTAAAATAGATCCATTTAATTTTTAATGAAATACAAAATATTTATAAAAATATCATTCTTTGAAAAATAACTATTTTACTATGGTAACTAATATTTATCATAGTAATTTAATTTTATATCTAAAAATGAAGTTGAAATTATTATTTAATATGGAAATATTGATATAAAATATGAAAATCAATATTTAGATAAAATTTATGATGTTTATAAATGTTAATATTACAATACATAAAAACTGTTTTTAGAAAATGTTTGTTTATAATCATATAAATTATGTGAAGTATAAATTTATCAATGAAATTTACATTCATGATATAAATTGGTTTATAATAAAACAATTAAGAGTTATTTGGATTCTAAATTAATCCAAAACTAAATATTGCAACTAAAATTTTTAATTAAAAAAAGATTAAAAATAGTTTTAAAATTAAAATAAAATGGTACTTATGTTCTAAAATGTCAAACTTAGGTTTTATGATTTCAAAATGGTATTTTAAAATACATATATTTACTCATTAATTAAATATTTAATCAATTAAAATGTTCTATGATTTTCTTGATATTTTTCAGATATTGAAAATGTCATAAAATTTAAAATTTTGGTATAAACTACAATTTTAACTATTCACTTTAAATTCAATTAGTTTGGAATTTTTTAAAAAAAATAAACTTATGAAAATTATGAGACAATAAATTCAAAAATTAAATAAATTTTGAAAAATTTAAAATTATGAAATTTATATATTTATCTTTTAGATGAAAATTCAATATATAAAGAAAAAATTATATTATTGGAAAGTGGCCTTTTAAAACTCTATGTGTCTTCAATCCTATTTTTTATGAATTTATAATTTATTAAAATATTTTTATATATTATATTTTATTATTATTATATTTTCTTAATAATAAAATTTTCATGGTATTTTTTAGTTTGGTGTTTCATGTGGAGCAAGTTATTGAAGAAAATAATTATTTAAAAAAATATATTCAAAAATCTTGGGGTGTTACATCCCCCCCAAATAAATTATGTCATAATAATTTTAATTGTCACTTACTAGTGAAACTAACTAAATGTATCTAAGATATAGACATATATCATGATATAATTTCTATAGTGTTGTCATTTTCCTTTAGAATAAGTAAATATTATTATTGAGTTTTCCCCAATAATTTATTCTAAACATCCCTTATGATTAAGTACTATAACTCCTATAATAGAATTATTTTTTGGAGATATCATAGTCATCCATGAATTGATAAGTGATAATAGGTTAGTATGAAAAATTTAATGTGATTTTCATATTTTCATTATTATTAAATAATATATGTGGAGACATTCAATACATTTATAACATCGCATTGAATTTATCTAAAGGAGGGATAATAATAAATTCATGAAGTATATTATATAAAATTAAACATGGGATACAATAATAAGAGTATTTTTTCCTTGATAATATTAAATCATTGGGATTTTGATTTTATACTTTTAGAAAACACCTTAGATATACTATAGTTACTAGAATTTGGATCCAATAAGGCATCCACCAATTTGATGTGGAGAATAGATATTCATTAATTATCATGATCCACTTTGTTATCAAAATATACACTAGTATTACTGATTTCATTTGATTTTAACTTTTTTCTTGTCTTAGGTGGATGGTGAAATTGATTATTACCATCAACCATAGGTTCTGTGCACTTTTTGGTATAATACCCATACTCTTTACAGTTGAAGTATTAGACTGAGGATTTTTCATTATGTTGGGAATTTGATACATCCATTTAATTAGTTGGTATCATCATATCTATTCAATATTCATGTGATCAAAGACCTTATCTTCCACACTTAAAGAAATTACTTGTTCCCTGTAGATAACCCCTATACTTATTTCCTTATTTTCATCATTTAAAATGATAAATTATCCTTTCTAAATTGTTTTAATGACTTGAATTTCCATTAAAATATATTTTTCTATTATTTTACCCTAAACCATGAGAATAATGATAGTCTCTTATTTCCATTTACAACATAATTACACATCAAAAAAATCTATTCATAGATTCAAAAATCCCTTATAGTTAATTATTTTTGGAGACTTAGATTTAAACCACTAAATAAATGACTGACCTTACTTTCATGGCCAATGATAAAACCATATACATAAATTTAAATTTTTATAAAGTTTTATTCATAGGTACCAATGGATTCATATTCCTCTTTCTTTAAGTCAAGTAATTATATCTCTATTTTTGTATAAATATTTCAGAGAAAATATTCACTGAAGTATGCCTCTTTAAACTCTTCCCATTTTCTGAAATAGATTTCTTCCTTTGTCATCATGTTCTTTATTAGGGTCCTCCATTGATCATATTCATCTTCCAAATTCTATATAGATAAAACAAAATTTTCATGATCTAAGATATATAGAGTATAAAATATCTTTTCTATTTTATTAATACATTTCTCAGTAATTAGTGGATTGATAGACCCACTAAATGTCAGTAGTCGTTGGTGCATGAATAACTCTATAATAGGTTTCTACTTCCTTAGTGAGTTTGGGAGAACCACATGGTTTTTATTTTTATTTATAAAATAGGATAGAATTTTCATGAATGTATTAACTCCATTTCTACCCCACTAGGTTTATTATTGTGACAATCTCCATATTGTCCATTACATCCAATATTGACTCAATTAATCCAGGTTCCAACCATTACTTTTAAATGGAAAATTTGGAAATGATAAATTATTAAATACAAAGAATGAAAACTATGATCCTAAAAGAAATAACACACATATGAAATATGTACCCAAAATTACAAATAACTAGTTTTCAATCCAATTTATCCATGGTTATCACCATACTTAATTCTATAACTAAATTAGTTAGGTATTTAAGTTATCCCTAATGGTTCATAAAGAGAATATGGATTAACCAAATAATATCCTCTGGAAGTGTCAAATTATTTGTGTAGTTATGCCTATTTTTCATGCACCAAGTAATGATGGAGTTAATACCTAAAACACCCTATTTAGGGTTATTACCCATTGGTATATCTATGCTAGATTCTACATCCACCGATAGTATTTGGACATGCACATAATTTCTTGGATACAAACATAATCTGTACTTTTCCAAAACATAAAGATGTTATTATATACTTATACATATCCCTTATAATTATAGATATGGTTTAAATAAATTTATTTAATATAATTCGAAAAATGACTAAATTAATCTCCAAAAATAACTAAACCCTGATTTGATACCAACAACATCTATCCAAGACTAAACATGTATTAAATAATACATTAATCTCATGATTTAAGTAATACATCTCAAAAATAGTTTCACAACCCAAGGACCAAAATGTATAGTTTTTTGGAAATTATATATATATATATAAATTATAATCTACAATCATTTATCAATAATTGAATTCATTTATACTCCTTTATATAATTTATACAAGTTATACTTATCATCATAATCTCGGGAAAGGAAAAATATAAGAAATGGGTGAGATCAAATACTATGTAAGGGAAAACATATCAATATTCCATCAATGGTTATATCATAAGAATATGAAAAAACATGGACATTAGATAAATTTATTATTAAAAATTACATAGAACAATAAGTTTTTTTTCCATAAGTCATGATAACAAGACATGTAATCTAGAATGAACAAACATATACCATGGAAAATGTGTGTGGAATTATGAGACATTGAAAACTAGTTAAGGATCAAAATTATAGGAAAATGATTATTACATAAGAGTATGTAATGCATATTAGTATAAAAAACATAAGTTAAGGACACCTATTAACACATTCATCACATATTAGGCTTGGGATAACCACCCATATACCTTCTTAGTCTTGGGATAATCCTTATGTGCGCTATTGGTATTAGTATAAAACCCCTTGTGTACCCCTTAGGCTTGGGATAAATCCCCCCATGTACCCCTTATATATGGGATAAATCCTGATGTGTACCTTTTTTGTTGGGATAAATCCACATATGTACACATTTGAGCTCATAATATATAAATTTAAACTAATGAATTAGAGGGAGATATATTACCCAACCCATCATCATCCATACATACAAGTTCCATATAAAATAATTCATTATAATTTTATAAAGAAACCAAGGAAATAAAAATGGTTTTTATAATATTTCTAGATTGTATCACCGAAATTGACCACAAGTATGTAAATGGTTGATACCCAAAATTCAATCACCCCGATAGATTAATTTATACATACAATTAGAAGGTGATTCATCAATAATAATATCTAGAGAAACAAAACCACTATATATAAATAGTAAAATGGTGGTAAAATAAGTAAAGATTTTTTAGAAAATTATTTAATCTTTGGCATAAAATATAACATTATGGTTGTATTGGGAAGTCATTTTTTAAAAGGTGACGTGAATTTTTTTGAAAAATATTTACTTTTTAAATAGGAAATTTCAATAGTTGATCCTAAAAAATACATAAAGTTTTCAAAAAGTTAAATTTATAACTCTTTTAAAAGTTTTACTTTTAAAAACTATCTTCAATAATATTTTTTTGAAAATACATAAAGTTTATAAAAAAGAAATTTTGAGTGGAATACAAAAAATTTTGTTTTGAAAGGATGAAAAACCTTTTGGGCATTTTGAAATACCTTTGTATAAAACCAACATTTTAAAAGATTATAAAAAATATTTTTAAAAGAGAAGAATGGAAATATAAAGGTCACATAAAAAACACATATTTTTATTTCCAAATAAAAGGAGATTATTGGTGGGAAAGGAAAATATGGACAAGGTGGGGAAACCATCATTAAAGTGGATGTGAATTATTCTTAACATAGTTGAATTTTCAAGAAAAAAGAGCACTGAATAATACGGTATATTTTAATGGAAATTTATCTACCAATATATAAATATAGTATACCACATGAAATGAAATATGAATCTAAAGGAGAAACATTAAAACCTAATAATTATATTGAGTTTTAAAAACCATTATATTTTGGGGAATATATCAATCATATATAGAAAATATAAAGAGAATTAAGGGAAATAAAGATTCCAATTTCAAGATTAATTAATGATATTATAATTAAAATGGGTATTATTTACACCATAAAAATAAATATTGATATATAATATCAAAGAGTTCTTCAATGAAGGGTGATTGGGATAGAAACCCTTACCATGTTTCATCTCTTAGTTAAATGAACTATAAGATCCTATATAAGAAAACAAAAATGTTAATCATCGATTAAATAATTTTTTTTATATTCATATCTTTTTATAAACGTAATTTATATGTATACCCTAGAAGGATATTATAACTGGGTATTCCCAACTTGAATATGGAAAACCAAGGAACAATTTTCGACCTCATGATGTGTATTCAAAAGGATTATATAATGGGTCTAATGAGTGAGAAAAGTATTATCTTATTTATAAGATACCAATTTTATAGTAAAATATTCATTATTAACATGTTTAAGTATAATAACATTGAAATAAAATGGTTTATAACAAAGTAAGTTTTTGAATATGAAATAGGAGGGAGAGAATCAAGGACTGATTTCACCTGCTTGACTATTATACAAAAGGATTATGGAATGGGTTTAATGAGAGATAAGGATATTCAATAATAAATAGCGAATCATTTGGAAAATAAAAGATTGATTATGATCACATATAATCATAATAATATGGATATCAAAAGGATTACAATATGAAAATATGACATGGAAAATCAAGGAGTGATTTCGACAACATGATGACTATATAAAAGAATTATGGAATGGGATTAATGAGAGAGAAGGGTAGTATCTCATAAATATTGAATAATTTCGATAGTAAATTATTTATTATGGAAATATGGAAGCATAATAATATGGAAATAAAAAGGATTGATCACAAAATAAGTACATGAACCAAAAATATAATGAGGAGAACCCTTACTTTTCTATGTATCTTCTTAAAACATGTGAGAAATAATGAAAACCTTATGAACTAATTAGGAGGTATTTATAAGGGTATATTGAATGTAAATTCTTGATAAATTCCTTTGGGTGAAGATGTATGAGATAATGGGCAGGATTTAGCTTCTTTTATAGTTGAAAAAGAGAGAGATTTTCAAGGAAACCATGGTTATGTAAGGGGTAAAGAAATGAATCACATGGGTGTTAGGTGGGTTTTGTGATTTAAGTGAGTTAGATATATAAATGTTAGGTGAGACATTTGGGTATGAATTTAATACCTAATAAGGATTTTAATAATGTGTAAATAACCTTTTAATTATTAAAAATTTGAGATTCTTCATTTACCATGTTTTACCCTTATTGATATTGATTAAAAATTAATAATGGTAATTATTTTATCACTAAAATTATAATATTTCCATTTTTAAAATATTTGGACATGATTAATCCTAATTTGGGATCCATTTAACCTAATTAAAATTTTAAATATGATAAATTTACCTTTTAAATTAGAACATATAATGTGTAGAAAAATCATTTGTGGAGAAAAATGATATTTTAATTGTTAAGTGTTATAAATCTTATTTATAATTATCTATAAATTTAATGAGTATTAATTTAATTTTATTCATGTATATAATTAATATTAGATTCTAAATTTAAAATATATCCATTTAATTTTAAAAAATATAGAATATTTATAAAAATATCATTCTCTGAAAAACAACCATTTTACCGCAGTAACTAATATTTACCTTGGTAACTTAATTTTATGCCCAGAAATGAAATTGAACTTATGAAATATTATAAAATTTTTATCTAGAATATGAAAATAATTTTATTGAATGAAATTTATAATGGTTATAAAAGTAAATATTATCTCACATAAAAACTATTTTTATAAATGTTTTGTTTTTAAGCATGAAAATTATATTTAGTATAATTTTTTTAATGTAATTTGAATTCATGATATAAATTAGTTTATTATTAAACATGTAAGTGTTATGTTTATTCCAAATAAATCCCAAACTAAATATTTCCATTAATTTTTTTAATTTAAAAAATGTTTAAAAACGGTTTTAAAATTAGAATAAATTATTACTTATGCTCTAAAATGTTGAACATAGGTTTTATATGTTCAAAATTAGATTTTAAAATACATAGTTTTACTCCTAAAATAAATATTTAATCAGTTAAAATGTTTTATAAACTTTTAAGACATTATCATATATTGATAGTGTCTTAAAATTGACAACATTGGTAAAATTTGTAATTTTCACTATTCACTTAAAAATCAATTATTTTAAAAAAATTAAAAAAATTAATCCTAGGAAAATTTTAATATGATAAATTCAAAAATTAAATCCATTTGACAAATTTATAATTATAAAATTTATAATTTTTTCTTTTAGATGAAAATACAATATATAAAAATAATTTTATTTGAAAATGTCCTTTTAAAACATTAGGTTCTCTTAAACCTATTTTGTATGAATTTATAATTGATTATAGTATTTTTATTTGATAAATTGATTATTATTATTAAAATTTATTAATAAAAAATATAACGTGTCTCATTTTCATTTGGTGTTGTATGTGAAGCAATATGTTAAACACAATGTTTATTTAAATAAATATATTCAAAAACATTCTAGTGTTATAAAAGTGAAAGGTGAATTTTTATATTGATATCCATCATGATATGGTTAAGTGATTTTTACTACTAGTGTTCATGGTATCCTAATTGAATCATGATGATCCTCTAGCTTTTATGTTTACTTATGAATTCATTTTCCTATCATTTCATACACATTTATACATACATGTTGAACTTATGTTAATGATGTATTTGTGGTGTCCTAACGTGTTTATAATTACACTATGAATGGGAATTGTAGTGTGTATATAAGCTATATGATCAAAGTTATAACAAAGTGAAATGTCCTTATAGTAATAAGTTGAGTTGGAGTAGCAGGGTGGACCAATGGGATATCAGGACAGACTCCGAGATCTTTTTCTATCACACCTCATTTATTTTTCATATCCTTTTTTATTCTAGTAAATTTTTCCTCCACATGTGGGGATCCTATTTAACATGATATATGATACTTGTATTATATATTTTTATAGAGTGGATTATAACATCTTGACTTGGGATCTACTAAAATTGGGCCTTGAGTCAATGGGCCATGTGGCCTCAGGCTCGCCTCCCCATATGTCAGAGGCTGCCGACTAATAGAGAGGGATTGAACCACACCCAATCACCATCATTTACTCCATAACCTCAAAAGGAATTTCAATTAAGAAAAAAATTTAATAATCAAAACTAAATTAAAAAGTTCTATACCTCAAATAGAAGTTAAAATATGACAATCTTTTCTTATTAATGAAACTCATCTCTAAGGTTTCATTCCATGAGTGGAAAACCATTATCTAAGAACAAATCTGGACACTGAGCTTGTATGTTGGCCTACCGATCCCAAGTCTTATCTTGTACATGGTCGTTCTACCATACCACCCATTCTAAAGGGATAGACTAAACTTGGATAACAATTATGCTCTGATCCACAATAAAAATAAGTTTATCCTCAAAGGATGTATCTACCTCCAACTCAATCTCATTAGACTAAAAGATATGAGATAGATATAAATAGTACCAGTGAAGCTTTGAAACACATAAGACTTCATGCATAAATTGATACCAATGTGGTAACTATAATTGATAGGATATCATCCTAACTCTCTATACAACCTCAAAAGTTATAATGAACAGAGGTGAAAGCTTCCCCTATCCTCTAAATTATTGATGACCCAGTCTAGTCGATACATGCCAGAAAACCTAACTTCCCAACTCAAAATCTAGTGGTTAATAACAATGATAAACTTATGAATTTTAACACCCAAGGTTTTGAAAATTAATATTAAATGAATGAAAGAACGAGTTCCTAAAAAACAACACATTTTATAATCTATCTGTTAAACACAACTTTGCCTCTACTATGATTTGAATTTTTAAAAATGGTCAGCTAGAGTTGTTATCAGTAAGTCATTTGATGTCTGATAAAACCAACTTTATTTTTGGTAAATAGTAACATACCCTTATGAATAGTGATATGAATAGTAATATGACCCTTATGAATAGTAAATAATAATATTATTTTATTTTCTTAGGGTTACAAGATAATGAGATATTGATTAATTTTTCAATGTAATATAAAATGAATTATAGTTTTAGAATTGTTATTTTTGGAATAAATTATGATTTTATTTTAAAATTAAATTAATAATTTTTAGAAAATTATTTTTAAAAAATGTACTTCAATTTTAAAGTATACATATAGAAAAAAATTTAGGGTGAATTTTTGGGATTTTTCCAAAATTTGTGATTTTTTGATGAATAGTGAAATACAGTAAAATACCGTATATACAAATTATCAGTTAAATACACTATTTATGAAATCATGAGTTATTTAAGTCCACTTGGTTCAAACTCATATTAACTTATTACTATTAGGGGTCACATGGAACAACACTTTTGGTTGTCTTGTTGGAAATAATAAAATAATAAGTAAAATATTTAAAATTCACTCCTCTCTTCCACTATAAAAACCCCACATCACTCGCTCTTCTATTCAATCATCTTAGCCTTTAAGCTCCTCCAATTTCTTCCCAAATACCCTTACCTAGTCAATCCCCATGTCTAGGAGCTCATGATCTTGATAAAAGTTTAAAACACCTTCCCTTAAAGAGATTCTCAAGGAGGTTGATTCAAGAGGTAAATTCAAATTTTATTTCTTTCATTTTCATTGCGAGTTCCTTTGTATTGTTATCTTCTCCTCACACCCTCGATCCAAATGAACATTAAAACTCCAGTATCATTTATATACAGGAATTATATCATGTTAATTTAAGAACCATCATCCTAATTCTTACTATCTCTCTTTTATTTTACAAACAAAAATCATCGTCTGTGAGGTTCCAATTTACAACATTCATGGACGACGAAGATTAATTCTTCAATTTATCTTTCATTACTAGTAATGAAACCATTTTTATGGTTGAAAAATACTATAATATATTTATTATAACCTAATTATTATTCAATAACCAGTATATGAACATAATATTAAATCATATGACCAAACTAGTTCTTAATAATCAAAATACTGCTAAAATAATCTAAGTGATTGTCGTTAATATTTCCTATAATTATTCATCCTCATTCCATGTAAAAAATGATATAAATGACCATTAAAACAAATCTATGTTCATAAATAATCTTTATATTCAATTATGGAGATTTACATCCACTCCACATGAACTTTATTGCATAAAAACAAGGGAACCGATTATGAAAATAAATAAAATGAACACTCCAGAATGACAAAATTAAATATTATAACTAATCAATAATCACATAATGGAATTAATAAAACCGTGATAAATGAAATAAATTTATAATAGGTTCTGAATTAAGTTATTAATAAGTCTAATTTCATATTATAGGATCTAATGTTCAAGAGCGGAACACATTCGGACTTAAGGTAAGGGGTTTCCACCCAAACCTCCATTTTTCATTTGAGTTAATTTAATTGTCTAATTACCTCAATAAAATTATTAAGTATTATTATTTTGTCCTAATAAATTCGGTGTGATTGTTCTATATATGTTTACCAACAAGAATTATTTCTTATTTTATGGGGAGTTACACATTTTAAATGGAACTTTCAAAATTATTTCTGAAATACAATCCCGATTCAAGGGAATTTCTCAAATTCATACCTAATTTCAAGGGAACTCTATAATCTGTTTTTAGAAACCATTATCTTTCTAAAATCACTCATTTTATTATTTAAATAATATCTTAATTCATTTTTTATTTTATATAGAGACTTTTCCAAAAGAACTCTTATTTTCAAAATAAAAGAGTATTTATCTCAAGAATTACTTAATGATTTTATAAAAGTATTTCATCTATTTCAACACTGTTGTTGATTCTTATGTATTATTGTGATTAATAATTTATGATTTCATATAACATATTTAATTGGATGCTTTATTTCGATTTTTATTTTGGATGTTCTATCCTAAAAACATTAACCAATTTTTCTCCGAATGGTTAGTGTTTAAGATTCACTACTAGAAATTCGGGTTATAACCACAGTTTAAAACCATGGATATAGGTCCTAAAACTATGGATATAGGTAATATCCATGGTTTGAGGAACCATGGCTATGTTTGGTGTGGATATAGTTCTATATCTATGGTTTGAAACGTGGATATAGGTATACATCCATGGTTCAAACTACGGTAATAACAATATAGTTCTGATTTAGAACCATGGATATACCATATGATGGACACACTTTATTTCCATGGTTTATAACCATGGAAATAGACCTATATACATGGTTAAAAACCATGAAAATAGATATATATCCATGGTTAGAAACCATGGATATATGGTCTGAAAATCTATAAAAAATAGCCCCCACCCCTGTACATCCCCCCTTTTAGTAGCCCAAACCCCTGCAAAGTGCCCCCAAGATAGCCCCCCACTTCCCTTTCAGCCTCCATACCCCTACAATACCCCCCCCCCCCCGCGAAACCCCCCTTAATAGCCCCCTCCCCCCCCAAAATAGTCCCCACCCTCTCCCCTGCACAGCCCCTACAGTAGCCCACCCCCTGCAAAGCCTCCCCTAGATAGCCCCCTCCCCTTGGAAACTCCCCCTCCCCCTGGACAACCCCTCCCCCTGTACAACCCCCCTTGAGATCCCCCCTGGATTGCCCCCCTCCCCCCTGGACAACCCCCTTCCCCCTGGATAGCCCCCCCTATTGGACAACACCCCCCTGGACACTAGACACCCCCTTCCAGGAAAACACCCCCGCCTAGACACCCCTCTCCCTAGGCACCCACACCCTCCCTCCTGGACCCCCTCCCCCTGAACACCACCCTTCTGGACACCCCACCCTCCCTCCTAGACACCACACCCCCTAAAGAACCCCCTACAAAGCCCCCCCTCCACTCCTCCTTGGACAACCCCCTTCCCCCTGGAAAACATCCCCTTCCTGGACAACTCCCCCTCTTGGACACCCCTACCCCCACACACCCCCCTCTTGGACACCCCCACACTCCCTCCTAGACACCCCACCCCTTGTAGTAGTTCCAACCCTCTCGCAAATCTCCCCATCCACTCCCCCTTGACAACCCCTTCCCACCCAGGACAACACCCCCTGGACAAAACTCCCCTCGTGGACACCCCTCTCCCTTGGACAATACCCCCCCTCCTAGACACCCCTACCCCCTAGACACTAGACACCCCCACCCTCCCTCCTAGAAACCCCACCCCACCCCCTTGAAGTATACCCTCCCCTCTTGCAGACCCCTCTTTCCTGGAAACCCCACTTACAGTACCCCCCCCCCCCCCCGCAGCCTCCTTCCCCCTACAAAGCCCCCCTCCTAGACAACCCCCCCTCCTATAGGCCCCTCCCTCCTGGAAAACCCCTCCCTCTGAAGACCCCTCCCCCAAGACACCCCCTCCCTAATTGACACTGGACACCCCCACCCTACATATACCCCCATCCCCTCTCTCTTAGCCACCCTCCCCCTCCCCCATGGACACCCCACCCTCCCTCCTGGACACCCCACCTTCCCTACTAGACACCCTCCTCCTCCCCACTTGCACCCTCCCACCCCTCCCCCAACACACCCCTCTATCCCCCTTCCTCATTGACACCCCCTACAACAACCTATGAATTCCATAAAAAATAGGTCCCCTGCATATTCAAGTCCTCTCCATCCATAAAAAAACAATGTTCCTGCAAAAATGAGAGGAATTCTTAGTGTGGAACACCCAACTCATCACCTTCCCTAGTTGGGTGTTAGTGGTTTGGGTCATGTTAGATTGGTATTAGTGTATTATGAGTCCTAGGTTTGTATTTTAGAGTTTATGATTATATTAGGATTGGTTTGTGAAACTAATGGAAATGGTTTTAAGGGGTTAATTGTTGGTTAATCATCCCTAAGGACCCAATAATGGTTTGATGTACAATGTATCCATTCACACCCACTTCCCCTTTTCCTCCAGCACACCCCTTCCCCCCACCTACACACCCCTCCCCCTTTCCCAACACCCCCTACCCCCGGCCCCACACCTGCACACCCCTCCCCTTCCCCCAATACACCCCTGCCCCCTTCCCCCACCTGCACACCCCTCCCCCTTCCCCTAACACTCCCCTACCCCCCGACCCACCTCCCCTTTTCCCCCCTTTACCCCCTTCCTCCAAAACACCCCTGACCCCAGACCCTGCCCCCACCTACACACCCACCCCCTGCCCCCACCCTGTACACCCCCTTGTAATGCCCAACCCCAGTTACCTAGAGTCGGTGCATTATTTTAATACATTGGTATGATTACAAGGAATCAAGTCTCAAAGAACCAATTAGTTTAGTAGTCTTGGAAAATAGATTACATACATGAAGTTCAACATTAAAACTTGAAAAGAAAAAAAAAGTAATTTATTCCACTAAAAATGTCCAAGACTCCAAGATTATGCCTGAAAGTCACTCATAACTAACTTCTTCATATCCTAGGAAAATAAATTATAAGAAAGGGGTGAGATCAGATGATCGGTAATGGTAAATAATTTAGTAGAAGCTATAAACTTTTAAGTAAATATGTGTAGTAAATACAAAATACTTTCAAACATAAACTTCAACATAATGTGGAAGAAATAAATCAAACATTACCATATAAATATGCACATCGATATTATACTAGTCGAATAATCACATGTAATAAATAATTTCATAATGATGGAAAATATAATACCAGACATTAATTTCTCTATCAAGGCCTCGTTCGAAGACCTTGGGGATAACTATAACCAAACCCCAACCCATAGAGCCTTTGTAATCAGACTCCAACTAGGAGAGCCTCTATAACCAGACTCCAACCCAGAGAGCGTCTGTAACTGGACTCCAATCTATAGGGTCTGCTGTAACTGAACCCCAACCTGGAGGGCTTACTTTTACCTGTCCCCAACCTAGAACATATTAGTTCAATACATTCATCTTAGGAAAAGGTTGAAATATAACATAAACATTCGTATTAAAACTAGCATACCAAATGTCAATACTTTAACCATAAACCTTTAATGGAATAAAAATAACTAATCCACAGCCAAATATATAAGGAAAACTTATATAAAATATGTGATATTTGTGTCATAATAAATCAACAAAAAAAGTGTAAAATTTATCAAAGGATGTTGACATAGATGAAATCAAAACTATTTGAGAGAAGTATCTATTTATATTTTGAAATCATTTAAGAGTCACGTAATTATTAAGAAAACATTTATTTTTAAAATATTATTATATGCTTGTAAGGGAAGATTAGACGACGTTATAATGACAGAAAATATCCCCACCCACCCTATAAGTTTAAAAAACATTCTTACCTTAATTTTGTCAAAAAGGCATAAAGTAACTTGTTTGGAAAACGACGGAAAGATTCCATTAAAAAAATATAAGGTAAAAAAAGGGTATAAATGTATTTAATCCATATTTTAAGAAATAGTAAAAATGTTTTGAAATACTTCTTTAATAAACATGTATGTGGATGATAAAGAGGTCCTAGTAGATAATTACATATAAAAAAACTTGAATAATGAAGAGGTTGTAGAATTTACTCTTACCAATTTGGTAAAATACGAAACATACACCCCATGAAAGAATTATCATACAATAAAGATGTAAATACACATAAATTAAAGTTTATTACCCAATGAATACAATTATGGGAAGTATATACACTGCACAAAAGGAAATAGTGGTAATATAGCATGAATCTCACGAGAATAAGGAGTGAGATGAAAACCCCTTACCACGTTGTAATCAATAGAGTCGTATGACCAAAAGTAAATAACCAAAAAATCATTCATATAATAACATAATATAAAGATAATATTGATAACATATATCAAATGGAAGTACACAATAAACCATATTTAATTAATAAGTGGCGAACAATGGAACTCTGACAAAATTAAATGTGAGATAAGAAACCCCTTACCTTGCACTTTCCTTTGGTCGAGAGTATGTTTAAACTTATGTATAATGACCATTGTATGTTATTAGAATATAAAAGAATCATATTTATATTTATTATATCATACATGATTCATTTATGACTTTATACTACCCATTTAATAACGATTTTCATGTTAAATTAACATTTCGTGTAAAAATATATTTCTTTATCGTACTTATTTTAACTTGTTATTATTGATCGTATAATTTAGATCATGATTTAAATACTTATAGAATATAAAACTTGATATATATATCATATATATTTATAATATAAATATTTATAAAAGATAGATATATGAAATGGAAAACACCATTTATGGAGACGGTAGACCGTACGTACGCATAAACGCTGTTTCTGTTTTCATAACGAATTGAGCAAAAGTAAGTGAATAAGATATATGTAATTAAATAAATAAAAACACACATATATAAATATATATATCTACAGTAGCATTATTATGTCATATATTACATACTTATTAGTAATATATATATTTTTTAATAGTCAATGAATAGTGAACATGGAAATGAATCTCATCGCTTCGTGGAGACGGTAATCCGTACGTACGCACGAGAAAAAATATAATTTCCTTAAAGGTGTAGAATTTTATGGTATATTTATTTTAAATACACATTATTATGTTATTTTAATTATTTATATACATAATACGCATCATTATATCCATCCAAATAACATACATTTGAATAACAAATTAAACCACGACATGGAGACTGTAAGCCGTAAGAACGCACACATGGTGACATTATTATTCATAGGATGGATAGAATAATGAATATGGTTGTTCCATATTTATAGTAACATCGCAATTTATATAAGGTACTAGTGTTATTATTTTGGTATGGTATTAAGAAAGAAAGAGTACGTGGAAGAAGAAAATAACTTGAAAGAGTGTGGGGAAATCATTACCTCTTCTTCAGGTTCTTCCTTTTGATTTGATCAAACGGGATCCATAAATTGTATTTATGATCAAAATAATGCCTCTAGGATTATGTTAGGATAGTTTAGAGGTTATTTGGGCTGGTTTTGGCTGACCCAAAGATATTTGGAGGTGTGAATTTGAGAGAATGGGAAGTGCCCTTTTATAAGAGGGGTGAGGGGCACCATAGGAAAAGAAGAGATATTATTTTATAATAAAATAATTTTCAGTTTATAATGGCTCCAAAATGATTTATTTAAAGTATAAGGTGGGAATTAGTCTATAAAAACTCAACCAATAGGTTTAATACAGGTTTGGGTCACTATATTAACCTTATCTTCTAGATTTAATTCTTAGTTAATTAGTTTGACATTTACCATGTCTATTTGTATTTTTATATTATATGGTCAATAAACATAATATAAACTTCCAAGAGAAAACCAAGTGGTTCATTAACGATAAAAATTTCATTAAATAAGTTATTTTTCCTATCCTTATATTTTTAGGATTATTATATCAACCAATATTATTGTATTTGTTTTATAAACTAATTTATGTCAATTTTGAAATTATTTAATAATTGATTATTTTTATGTCTTAAAAAACATAATTAATTCTAACTAAATAAATTTAATAAAACCTAACATGTAATATTCACCTATAAAAGTTTTGGATGGCATCAAAACTTTAACATTATATTCATTTTAGTATTTATAATATCATTTATTTGATTGTTTCATTAATAAGGAAAATACTGCATCATTATTATGTCATATATAAATATATTTATTTTATTTCTAAAAATTATAAATAAAATATCCTGAGGTATAAAATCTTTTTAGATTTATAATTAATATTTATAGTCTAATATATCAATTATATAACCTCGTATAAAAATTGTTTTACTAAAATATATTATCTTTTGTTATTTTTGTCTTTATTGTAAATTATTTAATATTAAATGTCATTATCACCCCCACATGGCTCAATGGGGTCCCCAAATCGACCCTAGGATGAAAATGGTCGGCAATGTATCATCCAATAGTTTTAGTACATGTGTTCGGGTAATTTAATATTATTATAATATTATTTTTTAACCTTATTTACTGGATTTACCCCTTTAACCACGGTAACAAAAATATTTACTGAAGTAAATATTCCTAATGTATAAAAATAAAAGTTACCTATCTATACAATTTGGACCTCTTGATTCCAAATATAGAATCCATTTTTCCAAATTCAAAACACAGAAGTGTAAGAAATTAATTTAAATTTAATTCTCATTGTCAAAACCAAAAGGCGTATTTTTAGGTAATGATAACTATCAAAATATTGACACTTGTTTATGTCCAATTTCAAAGTGAAATTACTTAAAATGACCAGAATTGGATTAAATAGTAAAAATATAATCTATTTATACTTCCAAACCATTAAAATTTATTATTTAACACAATAAATTATTTTGATTAAAAATGTTGTTTCCAATTAAAATATAGTATTTTTCTCTATTCAGCCAAATATGAAAGTTATCAGAAAAACACCAAAAAGTTATTAAAACTAAATTATTATGTCCCTATTATAAATAAGATGTTTATTTTGTCAAATTGAATGTATAAAAGCTTCAAATATTTGATTTAAAAAAGTGTTCGACATTAAAAGGCTGTAAAATTGCATTTTTGAAAAATACATATTTTATCTGAAAAAATGAATTTATTCTTAAATTATGTCTAAGAAACTCATAATATTAATTCTAAAATTATAAGGATTATATAAAGATTAAAATTCAGTTAATAATATTTATAACCTTTTTTGAAAGAATAGTTTGGTAAGTCGTGGTGCGCTTGAACTCGATGTTGCGTGTAGTGCAAGTAATTGATTTACTTTGATAAAATAATGTATTATGAAATATTCCAAAAATAATCATAAGAGGATAATGGAAATGAAAGGGTCACCAAAACATTATGATCTTGATTTGGAGAACATTGATGGAAATTAGAGACACATAATTGGAGGAAAAACATAAATATTTATTGGAAGTGATTGAGGTCATTAATCACAAACAAGTGTAAAATTGAGGGCCTCAAATCCTTCAATCTATGATGATTTAAAATACCATCAGTTCAAAAAAACATAAGGTATTAGGATAACACATTTTAAGTTTTAAAATCTATTTCATAAAGTTTAAGAATTAATTTACCCATTGAATATGATGAAAAAAATTATATATATATATACACTTGACAAGTAGAGTTTCATCCTTCAACTAATTCCTACCACAAACTCATCTTTCACTCCAAAAGATTTCAAAACAATATTCTATTTATCCTAATCATATAGGGTTTCAAAAATAATGAATTTATAATTCACCTATTAGACCCTTAAAAAAACTAGATTATACAATCCAGGGACTTCACATAGTCCAATGGTGGGCGATAAATCCCAATCACACTATGGTTGTGGGTTCAATTCTCGCAGCATTGTCCGACATGACAGATTGTCACATGGTCTGCGTGTTGTCCTTTTTTAAAACTATAGTATTATAATATTCCAAAAATAATCATAAGAAATGTTTTAACCTTAAACAATATTATCCAAATTTCAACTTAATCCATTCCAACGTTTATAGTTATCCAAAACACCTCTATCCAAACTCACAACCCAAAATTTATAAGGAAGTTAAGCACAAAATAAATCCCTTTTTACACATTATAACATGTGAATACCTTCATCATGTATTCTTTTAAAACATGGTAACTCCCTGAATTACCATAAAACCATGTTGATAAATTTTTTTCTCCCTTATTCTTTATATAATACTAGATATACTCCTTTCATCCAAAAATGTTTTAAACTCCAACAATGATGGAATATACAAACCATTAATCAGTTCCAAGGTAGTTAAGAATATCCAATATAATTTATCCAAATCAACCATCTCTTATTCCAAAATTACTACCTTAGTATCAGGACCATATAATCTAAAATTACTAATGAAATGCAATAAAATCCTTATTTATTTCCATAATTCTTATAACCAGTACATCGTTGATACACCAATCAAATGACACAATAATTTAATAATAACATCAGAACCCTTAATCATTCCTGTTCATCTTTGGTAGTATCATAACTTGATTATTATCCAATAACATCATTTGGGGTATACTCTGATGATTTGAACATTGATTCACGTAGTGTCCCAACTTCTTGCAGATGAAGCATTGCACATTTCAAACCTTTTTCTCACCTTAGAAATCATGTACTTGGTGTCCTTTTTCTCCACACTTATAACAAACTCCCATTCCCTTTAAGCATTTACCAAGGTGATTCTATCCACATTTATCACATATGGGAAAATACTTCTTTCCCCTCTTCCCTTTATCCATCATTCACTCTAACATAATTTTCTTTTCTTGCTTCCCTTCAAAGCCACAGGACTTAGAGAATTATTTACTTATCTTATTAACTCATGATATTATTTCTTTATATGTTGAGAATACATGGGAGACTATTTCCCTTTCTAAATGTTGGATTAACACCATGAATGATATGATCATTCTTACTATTTGGATCATACGTATTGCTGGAGTTCTCATTCCTTGTACTGGGTGCCATTTCTATACAATGACATACACTAGGTTAGTTTATGAATAGAAATACATAATTCTCTAATTGTAAAACACTTAACATAAATTGAACAGTTTATGGATATAATCCATAATCATAAAAATGTTTTCTTTGAGGAAGTATATACTCATAATCCCTTCATAATGGTTTTTAGAGAAAATAAGAATTATCCTAAGCATATCCCTTGAAAGTGTCATAACCAAGAGTGTAGCAAGTACCGTTATCATGCACTAGTTCCCATTCGAGTCTAGGTCAAAGTGGTATTTTTGGGTTTTACCCCTAGGTACATCTGTGTCAGAGCTGCCTCTTCCTTCTCATATCCGAACACATATGTATTGCTTAGAAAACTCACAAAATATCTATAGTACCAAAATTATAGGAAGTTCTTCTATACTAATCCTCAGTGTCAATCTTAGGTTAATTTGATCTAATCAGAGTTTATCTAAATCTAGATTTCAAGGTTTGTACTAAACTTCTTATGATACCAACTATAACACCCCACCCCTAATTACCCAGAGTCAGTGCATTATTTTTATACATTGGCATGATTAAAAGGAATCAAGTCCCAAAAGACTGATCAATTTAGTAGTCTTGGAAAATAGATTATATAAATGAAGTTAAACATTACAACTTGAAAAGAAATAGAATAGTAATTTATTCCATTAGAAATGTCCAAGCCTCCAAGATTATGCCTGCAAGTCACTCATAACTAACATCTTCATATCTTGAGAAAATAAAGCATAAGAAAGTGGTGAGCTCAGATTCTCAGTAAGGGTAAATAATTTAGCATAAAATATAAACTTTTAAGGAAATATGTGTAATGAAAACAACAATATATTAAATATAAACATGGACATAATGTGGCAAAAATAAATCAAACATAACCATATACACATTACCATGTATATTCTACTAGTAGAATAATCACATATAATAACTAATTTCATAATGAGGGAATGTATAACACAGGACATTAATTTCTGTGTCAAAATCTCATGCCATGACCTAGGGGCTAACTGTAACCAGACCCAAACCCGAAGAGCCTCTGTAACCAGACTCCAACCCGGAGAGCCTCTATAGTCGGACTCTATCCTGGAGAGCCTCTCTAACTGGAATCCAACTCGGAAGGTTTGCTATAACCGGACCCCAACCCGGAGGTCTTACTTTTACTTTTCCCCAACCCGGAACATACTAGTCCAGTACATCCATCTTAAAAAAAGGATGAAATATAACATAAACATTTTTATTAAAACTAACATACAAAATGTCAATACTTTAACCATAAACCATGAATGGAATAAAAATAAATCATCCATAGTCAAACATATCAAAAAACCTTATATGAAATATGGGATATTTGTGTCATAATAAATCAACTTCAAACAAGTGTAAAATTTATCAACAAATGTTGACATAGATGAAATCAAAACTATTTGAGAAAAATATCTCATTATATTTTGAAATCATTTAAGAGTCACATAATTATATGAAAACATTTATTTTTAAAATATTATTATAATATTTTAAGGGAATCTTCGACGATGTTATAATGACAGAAAATACCCGCACCAATCGTATAAGTTAAAAAAACATTCTTACCTTAATTTTTTCTAATAGGTAATAAAGTAATTTGTTTGGAAAATGACGGAAATATTCCTTTCAAAATGTATGAGGTCAATCAAGGGTATAAATTTATTTAACCCATAGTTTAAGAAATAGTAAATATGTTTTGAATAAATTTTTATGAAACATGTATGTGGATGATAAAGAGGTCCCAATAGATAATTACATATAAACAACCTTGGATAATGAAGAGGTTGTAGAATTAACCCTTACCAGTTTGGTAACTTATGAAACATACACCCCATGAAATAATTATCTTAAAATGATGATGTAAATACACATAAATTAAAGTGTATTACCAAAATAATACAATTATGGGTAGTACATACACCACACAAAATGAAATAGTTACAATATAACATGAATATCATGGGAATAAGGAGTGAGATGAAAACCCCTTACCACCTTGTAATCAATCGATTCATATGACCAAAAGTTAATAACCACCAAATAATTCATAGAAAACCATGAATATAAATATAATAATGATAATATATATCAAATGTTATTACACAATACACCACATGTAATAAATAAGTGGCGACCAATAGAAATATCACAAAATTAAATGTGAGATAAGAAACCCCTTACATTGCACTTTCCTTTGGTCGAGAGTACATTTAAACTCATGTATAATAAAAATTTTATGTTATTAGATTATACCATAACTATATTTATATTTACTATATCATACATGATTCATTTATGACTTTATACTAACCATTTAATAATGATTTTCATGTTAAATTAACATTTCAGGTAATAATCTCTTTCTTTATCGTACATATTTTAACTTGTTATTCTTGATCATATAATTTAGATAATGATTTAAATAATTCTAGAATATAAAAATTGATTTATATATCATATATATTTATAATATAAATATTTATAATAGATAGATATATGAAATGCAAAACACCGTTTATGGAGAAGGTAGGTCGTACGTACGCATAAATGCTGTTTCTGTTTTCATATCATATTGAACAGAAGTAAGTGAATAAGATATATGTAATTACATAAATACAAACATAGATATATATATATATATATCTAGTAGAATTATTATGTCATATATTACATACTTATTAGTAATATTTATTTTTATAATAGTCGATGAATGGTGAATGTGGAAATGAATCTCATCGTGTCATGGAGATAGTAATCCATACGTACGCACGAGCGACAATATAATTTCCATAAATGTGTGTAATTGGATGGTATATTTATTTTACAGAGACATTATCATGTTATTTTCATTATTTATATACATATTACTCATCATTATATCCATCCAAATAACATACTGTGGAATAACAAATTACACCACGATGTGGAGATGGTAAGCCGTACGTACGCATGCATGATGACATTATTATTTATAGTATGGATAGAATAATTAATATGGTTGTTCCATATTTATAATAAAATTAAATTATATATAAGGTACTGGATTTATTATTTCGGTATTGTAATAACAAATAAAGAGTAAGTGGAAGAAGAAAAGAACTTGAAAGAGGGTGGCGAAATCATTACCTCTTCTCCGGGTTCTCCCTGTTTATTTGATCAAAAGGGCTCTTTAGGTTGGATTAATGAACAAAATAAGGTCTCTAGGATGAAGGGAGGATAGTTTAGATGATATTTGGGCAGGTGTTGGCCGAGCCAAATGGCTTTGGAGGTGTGAATTTTAGAGAAGGGGAAGTTCCCTTTTATAAGAAGGGTGAGGGGAACCTTAAGAAAAGAAGAAATATTATTTTATAATAAAATAATTTTCAGTTTCTAATGAATAAAAAATAAATTAATTAAAGGATAAGGTGGGTATGGTTTGAAAACCACTCAAACAATAGGTTTTAGACCAGTTTGGGTCACTATATTAACCTTATCTTCTAGATTTAACTCTGTGTTTATTAGTTTGACATTTACCATGTCTGTTTGTATTTTTATATTATAGGGTTAATAAACATACTATAAACTTCAAATAGAAATCCAAGTGGTTCATTAATGATACAAATATCATTATATAAGTCTTTTTTCCTAACCGTATATTTTTAGGATTATTATATCAACCAATAATATTGTATTTGTTTTAAAAACTCATTTATGTAAACATTGACATTATTTAATAATTCATTTTTGCTAAAGTCCTAAAAACTTAATTAATTCAAAATAAATACATTTAATAAAACCTAAAATGTCATAGTAAGATATAAAATTTGTGGGCGACATCAAAAATTTCAAATTATATTTATTTTAATATTTATAATATCATTTATTTGATTGTTTCATTAATAAGGAAAATAATGCATCATTATTATGTCATATATAAATATATTTATTTTATGTAAAAAAATTATAAATAAAATATCCTGAGTTATAAAATGATTTTATATTTCTAATTAATATTTATAGTCGAATATATCAATTATATAACCTCTTATAAAAATTTTTTTACTAAAAGATATTTGCTTTTATTATTTTTGTCTTTACTTTAGATTATTTAATATAAAAAGTCATTATCACTCCCAAGTGGCTCCATGGGGTACCAAAATCAACCCAAGGATTCCCATGGTTGTAAATGTATCAACCAATAGGTTTAGGGCATGTTTTGGTGTAATTTTATTTTATTACAATATTATTTTTTATCATTATTTACTAGATTTAACCCTTTAACCGCGGTAAATTTTTTTTTACTGAAGTGAATATTCCTAATGTCTAAAAAACGTTACCTATCTACAAAATTTGGGCCTCATGATTCAAAATATTGAATCCATTTTTCTAAATTCAAAACACATAAGTGGCCGAAATTAATTTAAAATTAATTCTCATTGTCAAAACCAAAAGGCGTATTTTTAGGAAATAATACCTATCAAAATATTGACACTTGTTTGTGTACAATTTCAAAGTGAAATTACTTAAAATGACCATAATTGGATCAAATGGTAAAAATATAATAACTTTATACTTCCAAACCATTAAAATTTATAATTTAAAACTATAAATTATTTTGATTAAAAAAGTTGTTTTCATTTAAAATATAGTTTTTTCACTATTCAGCCAAATATGAATGTTATCAAAAAAACACAAAAAATTTATTAAAACTAAATTATTATGTCATGATTCTAAATAAAATTTTATTTTTTCAAATTGAATATATAAAAGTTTTAAATATTGTATTTAAAAAAGGGTTCTCCATTTAAAGGTGGTAAAATTGCATTTTTCAAAAGTACTTGTTTTATCTGAAAAAAATGAATTTGTTCTTACATTATGTAGAAGAAAATAATAATATGGATTCTAAAATTATAAGGACTATATAATGTTTAAAAATCAGTTAATAATATTCATAACTGCTTTTGAATGACTAGTTTGGTAAGTCTTGGTGCGCATGAACTCGGTGTTGCACGTAGTGAAAGTTATTGAATTACTTTGATAAAATAACGTACTATGAAATATTAGTGTGTTACATTCTTCCCTCATTCAATAAATTGCATCTTCATGATTTGAAAATTTTCTTCATAAATAAAAGGTTGAAAATAGAAAATACCTTTGTGGGAAAACCCACATCGAAAATTGGGTTAATAAAATTTATTCTTAATAAGAGGAAAATGGAAATGAAAGGGTCACCACCAAATTATGATCTTGATTAGGAGAAAATTTGAAGAAATTAGAGACACATAATTGGAGTAAAAACGTAAATATTTATTGGGATTGATTGAGGTCATCGATCACAAACAAGTGTAAAATTGAGGGCCTCAAATCCATAAATCTATGATGATTTAAAATACCATCGGTTCAACAAAACATAAGGTATTAGGATAACACATTTTTGGTTTTAAAATCCATTTCCTAAAGTTTAAGAATTAATTTACCCATATAATTAGAGAAAAAAAATTATATATATATATATACTTGACAAGTAGAGATTCATCCTTCAACTAATTTCTACCACAAACTCATCTTTCACTCCAAAAGATTTCAAAAAATATATTCTATTTATCCTAATCGTATAGGGTTCGAAAAATATTGAATTTATAATTCTCCTATCACACCCTTAGAAAAACTAGATTATACAATCAAAGGAATTCACATAGTCTAGTGGTGGGTGATAAATCCCAATCCCACTATGGTTGTGGGTTCGATTCCTGCAGCTTTCTCCGAAGAGATGGATTATCATACGGTCTGCGTGTTGTCCTTTTCCTAAAACTATAGTATTATAATATTCCAAAAATAATCTTAAGAAATGTTTTAACCTTAAACAATACTATACAAATTTCAACTTAATACATCCCAACCTTTATAGTTATCCAAAATACCTATACCCAAACTCACAATACAAAATTTATAAGGAAGTTAAACACAACGAAAATCCCTTTTTCCATGTTATAACATTTTAATACCTCATCATGTATTCTTTTAAAACATGTCAACACCATGAATTACAGTAAAACCATATTGATTAATTTTATTCTCCCTCATTCCTTATAGAATACTAGATATACTTATTATATCCTAAAATGTTGTAAACTCCAACAATGATGGAATATATAAACCATTAATCAGTTCCAAGGTAGTCAAGAATATCCTATATAATTTATCCAAATCAAACATCTTTTATTCCAAGATTACTAACTTAGTATCGCGACCATATAATCTCAAATTCCCAATAAAATAGTACTTCAATACAATCCTTATTTATTTCCATAATTCATATAACCAGTACATCATTGATACAACTCTCAAATGACACAATACATTAATAACAACATAAGAATTGTTAATCATTCCTCTTCATTTTTGGTAGTATAATAACATGATTATTATCCAATAACAGCATTTAGGGTATACAATGATGATTTGGACATTGATTCGCGTAATGTCACAACTTCTTGTAGACGAAGCATTATACATTTGAAACCTTTTTCTCACCCTTGCAACCACGTACTTGGTTTCCTTTTTCTCTACACTTATAAAAAACTCCAATTACCTTCAAGAATTTACCAAGGCGATTCTTTCCACATTTATCAAATATGGGAAAATCCTTCTTTCCCCTCTTCCCCTTATCCATCTTTCTCTCTACCATCCTTTTCTTCTCTTTCTTCCCTTCAAATCCATAGGACTCAGAGAATTATTTTCTTATCTTATTAACACATGATATTATTTCTTCATATGTTGAGAATACATGGGAGACTATTTCCCTTGTAATTTTGGCTTAATATCATGAATGATATGATCATTCTTACTCTTTGGATCATACGTATTACTGGAGTTCTCATTCCTTCTACTGGTCACCATTTCTATACAATAGAATACAGTAGTTTAGTTTATAAATGGAAATACAAAATTCCATACTTGTAAAACACTTAACATAAATTGAACAGTATAAGGATACAATCCATAATCATAAAAATGTTTTCTTTGAGGAAGTATATACTAATAAAACCTTCATATTTTTTTTGTAGATAAAATGAGAATTATCCTAAGAATATCCCTTGGGAGTGTCGTAACCAAGAGTGCAACAAGGACCATTATCATGCACTAGTTCCCATTCGAGTTTAGCTCAAAGCGGTATTTTTGGGTTTTTCCTCTAGGTACATTTGTGCCAGAGCCGCCTCTGCCTTCTCATATCAGAACAGGGATGTATTTCTTGGAAAACACGCAAATCTATATAGTACAAAAATTCTAGTAAATTCTTCTATACTAATCCTCAATTTCTATCTTACGGTAATGTGCTCTAATCAGAGTTTATCTAAATATAGATTCCATGTTTTGTACTAAACTTACTCTGATACCAACTATAACGCCCGACCCTAGTTATCCAGAGTTGGTTCATTCTTTTAATTGTTTGGAATGATTGCCAGTAATCAAGTCCCGAAGGACTGATCAGTTTAATAGTCTTGGAAAATATATTACATACATGAAGTACAACATTACAACTTGAAAATAAAAACTACAGTAATTTATTACATTAGAAATGTATAAGCCTCCATGATTATTCCTACAAGTCACTCATAACTAAATTATTTATATCCTGGGAAAATAAAACAAAATAAAGGGGTGATCTTGAGTGCTCAGTAAGGGTAAATAATTTAGTGGAAGTTATAAACTTTTAAAGAAAGATGTGTAATAAAAACAACATCCTTTCAAACATAAACGTGAGCATAATATGGCAAAAATAAATCAAACATTACCATATAAACATGAACAAAGATATTATACTAGTTGCGTAATCACATGTAATAACTAATTTCATAACGATGAAATTTATAGTACCAGACATTAATTTATGTGTCAATGCCTCGTGCCAGGACCTAGTGGCTAACTATAACTGAACCCCAAATTGGAGAGAAACTTCAACCCCGAGAGCCTCTGTTACCGGACTCCAACCCAGAGAGCCTCTGTAACCCAAATCCAACCCGAAGGGTCTGCTGTAACCAGACACCAACCCATAGGTCTTACTTTTACTGGTCCCCAACCCAGAACATACTAGTCCAATACATTCATCTTAAGAAATGATTGAAATATAACATAAACATTCGTATTAAAACTAGCATACGAAATGTGAATACTTTAACCATAAACCATGAATGGCATAAAAATAACTCATCAGAAGTCAAAAATATCAAAAAACATTATATACAATATGGGATATTTGTTTCATAATATATCAACTTCAAACAAGTTTAAAATTTATCAAAGGATGTTGACATAGATGAAATCAAAACAATTTGAGAGAAATATCACTTTCTATTTTGAAATAATTTAAAAGTCACATAATTATAAAGAAAACATTTATTTTTAAAATATTCTTATAATCCTGTAATAGAAGCTTCTACGATGATATAATGACAAAAAATAGCCTCACCCACCGTATAAGTTAAAAAACATTCTTACCTTAATTTTTTCGAAAAGGTCGTAATGTAACTTTTTTGGAAAATGACAGAAAGATCCCTTTCAAAACGTATAATGTTAAACAAGGGTATTAATGTATTTAACCCATAGTTTAGGAAATAGTAAAAATGTTTTGAAATAAATTTTTATGAAACATGGATGTGGATGGTAATGAGGTCCCAGTAGATAATTATATATAAACAACCTTGAATAATGAAGAGGTTGTAGAATTAACCCTTACCAATTTGGTAACTTACGAAACATACACCCCATAAAATAATTATATTACAATGAATATTTAAATACACATAAATTAATGTGTATTACACAAAAAATACAACTATGGGCAGTACATACACCACACAAAAGGAAATAGTGGCAATATAGCCTGAATCTCAAGGGAATAAAGAGTGAGATGAAAACCCCTTACCACGTTGTAATCAATCGAGTCGTATGACCAAAAGTTAATAAACACAAAATAAATCATAGAATACCATAAATATAAAGAGAATCATGATGATATATATCAAATGGTAGTACACAATACACCACATGTAATAAATAAGTGGATGACAACGGAAATATCACGAAATTAAATGTGAGATTAGAAACCCCTTACCTTGAACTTTCCTTTGGTTGATGGTTCGTTTAACCTCTTGTATAATGAACATTGTATGTTATTAGAATATACCAGAACCATATTTATATTTATTATATCATACATGATTCAATTATGACTTTATACTACACATTTAATAATGATTTTCATGTTAAATTAACATTTCGGGTAATAATCGCTTTCTTTATCATACATATTTTAACTTGGTATTTTTGATCGTATCATTTATATCATGATTTAAATACTTCTCGAATATAAACCTTGATTTATATATCATATATATTTATAATATAAATATTTATAATAGATATATATATGAAATGGAAAACACCGTTTATTGATACGATAGGCCGTACGTACACATATACAATGTTTTTGTATTCATATCGTTTTGAATGGAAGTAAGTGAATAAGATATACATAATTAAATAAATCCACACACACATATATATAAATATATATAAATCTCCATTAGAATTATTATGTCATATATTACATACTTATTAGTAATATATATTTTTATAATAGTCGATGAATGGTGAACATGGAAATGAATCTCATCGTGTCGTGGAGATGGTAATCCGTACGTACACACGAGTGACAATATAATTTCATTAAAGGTGTGGAATTGTATGGTATATTTATTTTATAGAAAAATTATCATGTTATTTTAATTATTTATATACACATTACTCATCACTATATCCACCTAAATAAAATAGTGTTGAATAATAAATTACAACACAACGTGGAGACAGTAAGCCATACGTAGGCACGAATGGTGACATTATTATTAATAGGATAGATGGAATAAGGAATATTCTTGTTAAATATTTATAATAACATTAAATTATATACAAGGTTCTAGATTTATTATTTTGGTATGGTAATAACAAAGAATGAGTAAGTGGAAGTAGAAAAGAACTTGAAAGAGGGTGGAGAAATCATTACCTCTTCTTTGGGTTCTTCCCCTTGATTTGATCAAAAGGAATCCTTAGGTTAGATTTATGATCAAACTAAGGCCTCTAGGATGATGGGAGGATAGTTGGGAGGATATTTTGTTAGGGTTGGGTAGATCCAAATGGCTTTGGAGGTGAGAATTTGAGAGAAGTAAAAGTTTCCTTTTATAAGAGGGGTGAAGGGAACCTTAGGAAAAGAAGAAATATTATTTTATAATAAAATCATTTTCGGTTTCTAATGGCTCAAAAAAATATTATTTAAATTATAAGGTTGGTATGGGACGAAAAACACTCAACCAATAGGTTTTATACAGGTTTGAGTCACTATATTAACCTCATATTCTAGATTTAACTCTTTGTTAATTAGTTTGACATATACCATGTCTCTTTGTATTTTTATATTATATCGTTAATAAACATACTATAAACTAAAAAGTGAAAACCAAGTGGATAATTAATGATAAAAATATCATTATATAAGTATTTTGGCCGAACTTTATATATTTAGGATTATTATATCAACCAATAATATTGTATTTGTTTTAAAAACCCATTTATGTCAATTTTTCCATTATTTAATAATTGATTTTTTAAAGTCCTAAAAACGTAATTAACTAGAAATAAATAAATTTTATAAACCCAAACATGTTATAGTAACCTATAAAATTTTTTTATGGCATCAAAACTTTCAAATTATATTAATTTTAGTATTTATAATATCATTTATTTGATTGTTTCATTTATAAGGAAAATACTGCATCATTATTGTGTCATATATAAATATATTTATTTTATGTCTAAAAATTATAAATAAAATATCCTGAGGTAGGATATCATTTTAGATTTCAAATTACTATTTATAGTCGAATATATCCATTATATAACCACATATAATAATTATTTTACTAAAATATATTTGCTTTTGTTATTTTTGTATTTACTTTAGATTATTTAATATAAAATTTCATTATCACTCCCAAGTGGCTCCATGGGGTCCCAAAATCAACCCAAGGATGCCCAGCGTATGAAAGTTATCAGAACATAGGGTTAGGACACGTTTTAAGGTAATTTAATATTATTATAATATTATTTTTTAACCTTATTTACTGGATTTACCCCTTTAACCATGATAAAAAAATATTTACTGAAGTAAATATTCCTAATGTCTAAAAATAAAAGATACCTTTATACACAATTTGGAACTCCTGATTCCAAATATGGAATCCATTTTTCCAAATTCAAAACACAAAAGTGTCATAAATTAATTTAAAATTAATTTCCGTTGTCAAAACCAAAAGGTGTATTTTTAAGAAATAATAACTATCAAAAGATTGACAGTTGTTTCGGTCCAATTTCATAGTGAAATTAATTATAATGAACAGAATTAGATTAAATGGTAAAAATATAATATATTTTTACTTCCAAATCATTAAAATGTATAATTTAACACTATAAATTATTTTGATTAAAAAAGTTGTTTTCAATTAAAATATATTATTTGTCACTATTCACCTAAATATGAAAGTTGTCATAAAAACACCAAAAATTTATTGAAACTAAATTTTTATTTCTCGATTCTAAAGAATAAGTTTGTTTTGTCAAATTGAATATATAAAATTTTCAAATATTGGATTTTAAAAAGGGTTTTCCATTAAAAGGCGATAAAATGACATTTTTGAAAAATACTTCTTTTATCTGAAGAAAATGAATTTGATCTTACATTATATATAAGAAACTCAGAATATAGATTCTAAAATTATAAAAATTATATAAAGTTAAAATTTCAGTTAATAAAATTTATAACTGCTTTTGAACGGATAGTTTGGTAAGTCATGGTGCGCTTGAACTTGGTGTTGCGTGTAGTGAAAGTTATTGAATTACTTTAATGAAATAACGTACTATGATATCTTGGGGTGTTACAACCATATCCACCCCCCTTCCCAACCACACCCCACCTGCACACCCCCTCCCCCTTCCCCCAGCACACCCCCTACCCCTTCTCCTCACCTACACACCCCTTCCCCTACATCCATAACACCCCATGCTCCCTACCCCCACCTGCACACCCCTACCCCTACCCCTGCCCCCAGTACACCCCCTTCCCCCAACACACCAACTTGTTGCTGCCCCCCCCCCCACTTGCAAACCATCCCCTACCCCCTCCCATACACACCCCTTCCCACCCCACACCCCTACCCACCCCATGCACCCCCATGAAACCCTCCACATTTCATTCCACTTCAACCACTTAATGAAATATGTGTATAAAGGATCATTCATGATGTTTTTTTTATAAAAACCATATTTTTCCCTAGATCGGGATGATGGATTATTTCCATGAATCCAATCTTGAATTTGGAATGAGTAGTTGTTTCCATTATGATTAATAAATCTTTATTTTTTGTATAATCCAGAATAATATCCAAGGATGTGTATCCATTTCATGGGGAGTTTATAATTACCTATATCATGATGAGTTAGAGAATTCAAATGAAATTGATTTTATAGTCTCAAAGTAGTGAGAATTTCAAGAAGTGGTATTCAAAAAAACAATATGAGTGTTGGGATGTATCTTGGAGAGTCTATATGCCTATTTAGGTGTTCAGGTGGTTCCTGGGGTAATCAAGTATCATTTAGATGGTTTCTAGTACATTCCACTTATTTTTACGTCCCATAAATTACTATGTCTAGTTACACTAGGTAAAAAGTCTAATAAATATAAAAATAGTTAATTATGAGTTTTATAGCAGGGTATGCTCTAGTGGGGAACTAGGTATGGCTTATTGGATAGCCATGTTCTAGGTTTATGGTTGTGTCCTCTATGTATTTCATACTCCCTTACTTTATTCATGTAGGCCATGTCTTGAATTAGATAGTGGTGGTACATGATATGATAAGAGACCTGACCTAAATAATAGATTGGTGATATGAGATGAGATACAGGACCTCAACCTATATGAGTGGGTGATAAAACGAGATGAGAAGAAATACCTCACCTTGAGTGATATTTTTGTGGTATAAGAAAAGATACAAGACCTAACCAAAAGTGAGATGGTTTCCTTTTGAGAGGGTTTATGTGAAGTCACTATATGTGAGTGGGAGGTATTATAAGATAAATTATGAGACCTCACCTTGAGTGGGAGTGTGGAAGTATGAAATAAAACATGAGATCATAACTTGTTATGGGACCCCTTTTTGGGTGAGAGGGTTCTGGTTCAGACTTGGTTGTCAATCATTTCCCTAAAAAATGTGGGAGAGGGAAGTGTTTCTTTATGAGATAACTTTTACAAGTGAAATTGGTTGAATAAAGTAATTTAAGGTATTTTATTGACCAGATTAGCACAAGATGAATATAAAACATTTTTTATTTATTTATTTTATATGAATATACATAGAACATAATGAGGTATATCTATTTAACCAAATTGGTGGTTCCCAACTGGGATTATACAAAACACAGTGTAAGCGCACATTAGTGCATATGAAGAACACCATATTTTACATCAATGTTACAAGTTATACAAAGGATATAACTAAGGTACATAGATACTGATTTGGGAGTATGGTCCAAGGATAGACCTTGGTTTTATATTTGGGACTTTTGTATATGTTTCCTCTATTTACTTTTCTTTTAGATTGAAATAGAGTATTATCATTGGGATATGCATATCAATATTTTCCTTTAGTGTCCTTACTATTATAAAAATTGTAATGAAATTACATTTAATGAATGCACAAATCATTAAATTCTCATTTTGAATCTTTCCTTTAATCCCGATAAAGGTATACTACATCTTAGAGAAGTTCCAAGGAGTGTACGAGTCTTTTTATGAGCTCATAGTTCTAGAAATGTGGGATGTAGGCTGACCCAAACGATTAGTGGAAATTGTGTAACCCAGGCCACACAGTTTGTTTAAACAATGCAGAAGTAGACATGGGAACCTAAATGTCCACACAATCTATCTACAACCATGTAGGCTTAGTGGAACAACCATGTAGCCATGTGTCCTTTTGTAGATGTGGGGGAATATCCATTTACCATGATTTTCACACAATTTGTGAACTGTGTGCAGAAACCATGTGCATTGGGGGTATTGAGAAAAAAAATAAAATTTTACCCTATTTAATCCTAATAAATATTTATCATTTACCCTTAAATACAGTGGATATTCAAGGGGTTCGTACTCCCATAGAGATTCTTCTTCTTTTATGCTTAGATCTTTTACTACACCTCCTTCTGGAATATGTTTTCAATTCTATTGGAAGCATTGGATAACACATGTTAAGAAAAACCTCATATTTATACTACCAAGTCTACATTCAATGATCTTGGTGTTATGGTTGTATCTCAAAGTTTCATGTTCCAAAATATTCCAATGGTGCAATTATACATGTCTCAAGATGTTTTTTGATGAGGTTAAGTCTTTCAGGACTGAAATGAAGGTAATCCTACACACTTTAAAAAGTGTTGTATTAAACTTGTTTGAGTTCATTAAAAGGTTTCAACCCTATATAAATTCCACCTCATAACCTTCAGTTGTTCTAGTTTTATAGTGTGGAGTTGATCAATTTCTCTCAAAATTTAATTATGAATTCTTATAGATTCAGTCTCTATAGTTTGATATGTTAGAACCATTCCTTATGAAGATTTCAAGAGGAATATTATGGGTGAGTTCCATGATAACAGAGAAGATTTTAGGAAGCTTGGTATTAGAACTAATAGATCCTTAAATTATGTAGTGGTATTTTTATGATGAATTTAATGGGAATTTGATTGTGATCATGGATGTATCTAAGGATGATCAATGTATGTTATTTAGAACTCATGTTCTAGTATCTAGAAACTACTATCATCTATTAAACTCTTTGAACATGGTCTATAAATAAGTTCAAGGTATATATTTATATTCTTCCTTGAAAAAACTATTGGTTATTAGAAAACCATTTTTTAAAACAATAAATCAATTATAGAAACATGTTTTCAAAATAATCATGCAATTATAGAATTCAAATTAAAGTTTTAGATAGAGGGAACCTTCCTCAACTTCAAGGCATGTTTTCTTTTGATGGAAACAACTCGAATCTTCCTTTTTTCTACTTGAATGCATATAAAACTTCACATATATATATATATAAGGACACCTAGCCCCTATTTACATATTTTTATGGCCAAATATGCACAAGGTAGTCCTTAGATATATGTTTATACTTGTATATACCCCTTTACACTTACACATGTATGCATTTTTCATATCTATATATAAGCACACATAGCCCAAATATATATAATCATAATTCCATGAGTGAATATATATAAAGGGGGAACTTATATATGTATATTCCTACCTATTCATCCATATGTAAGCCTTCATCAATGGCGACTCAAATCCACCTCAAAGAAATCCAAAATGCACTACAAAAATATAAGGAACCAAAAAATAAAAAATGTCTAATTAAAAATGGTCCAAAGAATAACAATGGAATAAACCTTACCCAAATCTGATGTTGAACTCACTGTCTTCGATGGAAGTGGATAGAACTGACCTCACCATAAGAATCCACCTATAAGAAAAAAGTGGGAAAATAAATGAGATATAATGAATTCTTATATATATGTGATCAGTGTGTCAAATATACATGATAATTGATACATGAATCCATAAAAAATAATGAAAAAGAATATTAAGATTGATATGTACATCCCAATACTAAATAACATGATCATTAATAAAGAACTTTATTTTTCAAACATCACTCATTCAGCTCAAATCACAATGATTTAATCTATAATGAATAACCCAAGCATCAGATCAACATCATCAATATTATTCTTAAAAACTCATGATGTATTTTTTAATTTTTTTCAAGAAACTATTTCATCCCCTGGATCTACACCAGCACTCCCTTCCCCACCCCACTTCCCTTTCACCCCCTTCCCCTAACAAACCCCCTCCCCACCTTGCACCCCTCCCTCTTCCCCTTGCACCCCCACTGCCCCTCCACATTGCACACCCCCTCCCCCTACACACCCCTCCCCCTCCCCCTACACCCCTCCCCTCCCCTCCCCCTCCCATCCCACCTCCCCTCCCCCTCCCATTCCCCCTCCCCACTACACACCCCCTCACCCTACCCCACCCCTCCACCCTTTCACCCCTGCCCCTAACACACCCCTCCCCATGTTGCACCCCTACCCTGCCCCTTTCACCCCACTTCCCCTTCCCACTACACACCCCTCCCCTCCCCTAGAACACCCCTTCCCCTTCCCCAACACCAGCTCACCCCCCACACCCCTGCCCCTTGCATCCCTTTCACCTTGCGCACCCCTACCCCATTATCCAGCATCCTATTTCACCCCTACCCCCTGCACACACCCCTACCCTCTCCCTACACACCCCCACCCCCTCACCTGCACACACCCCTACCCTCTCCCTACACACCCCCACCCCCTCACCTGTACACCCTCCCCCTATCCTTTCCCACCGTCCATTTCTGGCTACTCAAGAACCTATAACAGACCAAAATTATTTTTTAAAAATGATCCACAACTATTTATAAATATAAAAAGTTTCATGACATATCATTTATGCGTCATAATCCTCCATATCATTCGACATACTGTCTTTGAGAATTATCACCTTAGTTATCCTTGAAAAACATGGGACACTTCATGAACACAAAAATTAATTTAATAAAACTTAATGAATATATAGTAATAAGGGGTTAAGAGAATTAGTAATTGGATCAATTTAATCAATAGAAAAAAAGAGTGACCCTTAATTTTAAGATATCAAGGTCCAAATAAGTCGGTAAGATATTTAATGTAAAGTGTTTAAATTGTTTTTGACTAGAATACCCTGACCCCCACTTTCAGGTTATATATATTGTTAAGACCGTAATAGGAAATAAAACATTAGTTCACTCAAATATTGATAACCATAAAAAAGATAAGGGTTAGGAAATAACTTTCCAATATGTACAGTCAGATACAAACTACTCTTTCATCTATAGTAAACCTAAACCACTATGAAATAGAGGAAAATGATTCAAGATACCCAAAAATAAGGAATGGTTCAACTTTATCACTCCATTCAATTTCGGGGTATAGTTTAGAACTAGAATAGATACACCCAATGATGAGAAGAATCATCCTCATGGTCATACAAAGAGACAAACGCTATATTTTCTACTAAGAAAATTATGGGATAATTAATTTAAATATCAAAATCCATGGTTCTAAACCATATATGATTTATACCTCCAAAATCAACAATATCGTTTATAACTATGGGATTAACTAAAATCACTTAAATAATATCAATCTGTAAAAATATCTTTCTTAAAAATCCCCACACTTTAAAAAGAAGTATAAAAACTCATTTAAAAAATAAAAGAACATTGAAAATAATCTCACATTCTTAAAAAAATACAAAATACATTTCATAGGGTAAAATTACAACTTCCCAAGTATAGAATTTAAAAAAATATTAACACCATATTTGATAATCATGAACTTATTTAAAATAAAATCTCATTCAAACTTCATAATGTTATCCTCTATGTTCAAAACAACTCAAAAATTTCATTATAATACCAACAAAATTCCTGAAATCCCATTTCTTTTTAAATCATTTCCCAAATTATATAATGTAATAAAACACTTTCAAAGCATCATGTGAATATCAAAACAAATCATAAAACCTATTTTTTAATCCAAAACATCCACGAGTCCCATTTTCAAATTAGTAACTGAAAAGGTTTTAAATTAAAACACTTCATGAAATGTATTTTAATTTTAAATCATTTACTAATTTCATTTTAAACCTTACTAATCTGGAAAAAATTATAAATGATATTCAAAATACTTTAGAAATAATACCCCAAAACTAGTTTTGGAATAAATAAATTTCAATAAATTTACTTTTGTACAAAAAATATTAAAGCGCCGAACATAAGCAAACCATAATGTGGCACAACATACAAATAATCGATTGATTGATTGATTGATCATAAAAAACATCCTACCAGGAGGAAATCACCATGTTAACCTCTCACATATAAGGGTTCCCCATCATCAAGGGGAACTCAAGGGAACCTAACAAGTTCTACTAAGTCATGCATATCAAAGGAAACCCCTCTTAAGTTATGAATCCATAATTACATAATATTTTATATTATGTACATGTTTATAGATGGCCATGCCGTAAAAAACATCACCCAAAGGACCTCTCATAACACTAAAATTATTATTTCACTCTTTAAACATGAAGAAATGCAATCTGGTTTCATCTCAAGACATTTCCACACGATTTCCAAGACTCTCACATCATAAAGAACATACAAATCATATAAATTGATGAAGAAACATAGGGAACACCTACCACATAGTTATATGAGCCTCTCCATCCGATATTGATGGATGGACCTATCTAAATCAACATGATTCCTCAAAATAGATAAAATCACCCATGTTATTTATTTAGAATGAAATGACAAAAAATGGTCAGAGAGGTCGCGATGGGCACCATCGGGGTTGGAGGGTCATGCACAAAGGGTATCTGGGTAGAAGGCACCATCGTGAGATAGGTCGAGGATAGAGGGTCGCGGATCAGGGGAGTATGGAGGAGGAGGGTGATGCCATGAGAGAGGTATATGGAGGAGGGTTACAGATCAGGGGAGTATGGAGGAGGAGGGCGCCGCCATGAGAAAGAGGTCGAGGAAAGACAGTTGCAGATCAAGGGAGGATGGGGGAGGATGGCGTGGAGGGTCTTAGATCGGGGTAGAATGGAGTATGATCCTGGCGTATTTTGGAAAAAAGGAACGACACATTTTAGCCACAGTTTTTCAATTGAACCATGGCTATAAATAGTCTATATCCATGAACCTATAAAACCATGACTATAGGTATGTGGCTATAGCCTGAATTTCTAGTAGTGCTTACTGTTCAGGGAAAGATATTTACATTTCATATGTGAATTTCAATATTAATGTATACGTTGTTTATGTTTATCCTAACCCATATGAGGAATGCATTGAACTTAATATGTGATAGGTGGGGCCATCTATATCCCATCAATTCATTGGTAGGTAACATGCGACAAATGGATGTTGACTTGGATGACCCTTTACCCACTTTTAGAAATGGTTTTGGCTAAGGCCTTAATCATTTTTAGAAATATTGGCTGAGGCCTTGACAGTATGGTTAAGAATGTCTGGTATATGAGCTTCTCTCATTATGAAGCTACTAATTAAACACTCTTGTGGTTATTCGACTAGTAGAATAACCATGATTATGTTCAATTATGGAATTATTTACTCAGATCATATTCCTACCATAATGTGTTCAAGTTTATTATTTGTAAAGGAGTGTGTTTTAAATTATTCACCTTGCTTAATTTTTTTGTTTATGTTATCTTCCACTATATTTCTTACTCTTATTATGAAATTGAGATCACCCCTTTTTTATGTTTCATTTTCCTAGGATATGAAGAAGCAAGTTATGAGTTAATTTCAGGCATAAACTAGAAGGCGTGGATGTTTTTAATTGAATAATTTAGTGTTGTTTTTAATTTCATGATGTAATATTGAACTTATATATGTATATTGTTTCTAAATATACTAAACTATACATTCCTTTGGGTTATGGAATTCTTGTAATCATGACAATGTAATGTAATAAGGCACTGGCTCTGCGAAACTGGGGCCAGGTCTTTAAAATTGGTATCAGAGGAAGTATGGTAGAAAAATTGGAAATTAGATTTAGAAAATGAAGATCAGGGAACAGGTACCTATGATAGTCTTTGAGGATAAACATAAAATAACATCATGGTATTTTGTTAAGGAATATATTATGTAGATATTTATATTAAATACTTCCATGTCTAGATACTTTAAGTGGATGTGGTTCTGGAATAGATGTACCTAGGAGTGAAAACTCTAACAAGGAGTTTTTGGCTTGCCCTGGGGTATCCTGGTACATGATAATGGGCCTTACTGTGCACCTGGTTTGACACTCCCAGGGGATATGCATAAAATAATTCACATTTTATTTACATTCCATTACGAAGGATTTAAATGTAATTTTTTCCTCAAATAAACCATTTTTGTGATTATGGAGTTATCCATGCAGAGGATTTCAATTTATTCTTAGTATTTTGCTAAGTTAAGATTATACATTATGATTATAACCTAATCTAGTGTATACCATTATATAGAAATGAAACATAGTGGAAGAAATGGAAACCACATAAACATTCATATCCTATATAGTGATTTCCCTCTGATAAAATATAATGATGTTGGATCTAGTGTTGCAACTGGTGCATCACAACTTATAACTATACTAGGAAAACTTACTTAGGTTATGAACAGTAACCTTACACATATAGAGCATCAAAATTCACCACATAGAGAATATTTGTTAGATCACTTTATGCAACAACAACCTCCATCATTCAATGGGATTATAAACCCATTTGTAGAAGAGAAGTGGATAAGTTCCCTAGAGAAGATATTTCTCATTTTGGGATGTAATGAAAGAGAAAAGGTTGTCATGTCAGTTTATCATCTCTCAAGAGATGTAGATCAATGGTATTTGTTAATCCAAAACAAAATGGAGGAGGATAATATATAAGAGATGGAATGTGGGGACTTTAAGGAAATATTCCTAGAAAAATAATTTCCTCAACAATAGCGAGTGGACATGGAAAGGCAGATACTGAATTTGAGGAAAAAAGAAGATGAGAATATTGAAAAGTACGAAGATAACATCACAAGGGTAGCAAGTCATGTTTTGGACAACATATGTAATCCAAGGATAAAAATTGATCTATTTTTAGATGGCCTAAATCCATTCCTCTTATGGGAACTGGTATCCCAATGTTTTTCATCATATGAGGATATAGTTTCATGTGCTATCAAGATAGAGAAATAATTATCTAAGTCTCATGACTTTAAGGTAAAACAAGAGAAAAAGAGGGTTGCTGAAAACTCTAAAAAAAGGATATAAGGAAATTTTTAAAAAGTGAAGAGTTGAATTTCCACCTTGTGATAATTGTGGAATGAAACACCCTAGTTCTTTTTTAAAAGGAAAAGGAGTGTGCTACAAATGTGGATAGAAAGGCTATATTACTGTTGATTGTAAGGGGAAGAAATAAACTGTTAAAGTTCAATGCTATAATTTTTATAAGATGGGACACTATGCTAATGATTTCTAAAGCATCAAGGAAACATGCCACCGAAAAGGACAAGGGAGCAGGGAAAAGCTTAAGCGATCTAAACTGTTGATATTGAAGTTCCTAATGATGTGGTGGAAAGTACTCTAATAATTTCCTCAAACTTGTCAAATAATTTATTTGATTATGTATCATTTCATTCTTTTATATGTTCATAGTTTTCCAAGAAAATTAGATATTTCTAATTTGATATATTAATGGATTTGTCAGTCAAAACTCCTAAGGGAAGCATTATTGAAAAAAAGTTGTGTCTGGAAGTCACCATTATAGAATATAAACATGATTTATCTATTGATTTTATTTCAACACCCATGATGGACTTTTATATAATCCTTGGTATGGATTGTCTTTCAAAGCATGATGAAAAAATTTATTTCAAGAGGAAGTAGGTTACAATTTTTTAGGATGATGTGGAATCCCTTATCTTTAGGGTAGAAACATCACCCTTTGATTCTCATCTAGATCCACCCCTAGTAGCTCTTCTGAATTCAATTATTGGAGAGTAAGGGAATACAGTAACTAAGGGCGAGGAAGGGAATGTTGGATATAGGAAATAACAATTGTGTAAAATATGTTGATGCGTTTCTAGAGGATTTACATGGACATCCTCCAGAGTGGGAAATTGAGATTTCTATTTACTTAATTCTTGATTAAAAGCCTATATAAAATAATCCTTATATAATGGACACTATGGAATTAGTGTAACTAAAGAAACTACTAGAGGAATTGAGTGATAAAGGATTTATTCACTCTAGTGTTTATGAGGTTGTGCATTGACCATAGGGAGATCAATGCTATAATAATAAAGAAAAAGTATCCCCTACCTCGCATTGATGATTTATTTGATCAACTTCATGGAGATCAATATTTTTCTAAGATTTAACTTTGATTTGGATATCATTATTTTCTTGTGAGGAAGGAATACATTACAAAAACAACATTTCAATACAAGTATGGTCATTATGAGTTTACAATAATGCCTTTTGGACTAAATAATGCACCCTCTATTTTAACAGATTAAATGAATAGAGTTTTCAAGGATTATCTTGATTATTTTGTGGTGGTATTTACTGATGATATCTTGGTATACTCCAAAATATATTAAGATCATGAAAATCCCTTGCGCACTATTATGAAGATTCTTAAAATAAATTAATGACATGGGATGTTTAGAAAGTGTAAATTTTGGCTTCAATTAGTTTACTTTCTAGGACTCATTGTCTCTAAAGTTGGAATATATATTGATCCTATAAAGATAAAGGTCGCTCAAGAATGGCTTACTCCAATGAGCATAATTGAGGTGCGTAGTTTTATTTGTTTAGAAGGTAATTATTGGAATTTCATTTAGAACTTTCCCCGTTTAGCAAACCCAATGACCAAGATTACATGTAAAGGTGTTATGTTTTTATGGAAAAAGGAATGTGAGGACTGTTTCAAAGATTTGAAGAGCATATTAGTGAATGATCTAATCTTAACCCTACCATTGGGGAATTATGGGTTTGTAATCTATAGCAACACTTCAAAGAAATGACGTGGTTATATCCTTAAGTAGAATGATAGAGTTATTTCCTATGTATCGAGGAAGTTATAAATTCATTAACAAAACTATCCCACACATGATATTGAGTTAGAATTGGTAATATTTGCTCTGAATATATGGAGACATTATCTCTATGGTGAAAAATGCAAGATATATACGGATCACAGGAGCCTGAAGTATATCTTCTCATAGAAATAACTCAAAATGAAGTGAGGGATATGGATTAAACTACTCAAGGATTATGATTGTACTATATACTACCACCCAGGAAAGGAAAACAAGGTAGATGAGGCATTGAGAATGAAATATCATGGGGTTCTCAACAAAATGAGGATTGACAAGGATGCTTTGTACCTAGATCTTGTGAGGATGGATATGATAATTATCAAAGAAGGTGAAACATCACTACTCTTTCATTTGGTTTCCCAACCATATTTATTATAAATTATTAAAATTTCTTAGTCTAATGATGAGAACCAACAAAATGAAATTAATTCTATGAAAGAGGGGATGTTGGCTGACTTCATATGTTAATATTGAATTCGGAATTTTGGGAAGAGTCTTTGTATTCCAACTATATTCAAGATAAAAAGGGATTTGTTGGATTATTCCCATAGTTATAATTTATCTATACATCTTGGTAGCACTAAGATGTATATAGATTTGAAAGAACATTTTTGGTGGGATAACATAAAAAGAGAAATTGTGGATTATGTATCAAGATGTTTAGTCTGTCAATAAGTGAAGGCCGAAAGGCAACATCCAAAAGGAGTCATACAACCTCTACATATTTCTATATAGAAATGGGATGAAGTCACCATGTATTTTGTCACTGGATTGCCCAAAACACCATGGAATAATGATGCGATATGGGTAATTTTTGATTGACTTAGGAAATATTGACATTTTCTCACTATATGGGAGGATTTTCCACTGGAGTGCATAATAAGGATCTATATCAATAAAGATGTGAGACTTCATGAAGTACCTATCTCAATTATTTTTGATTGTGACCCATGATTTACATAAATATTCTAGAAAAGTCTTCAGAAATTTTGGATACCAAACTTCGATTGAGTACTACTTACCACCCACAAACTGATGGGAAATCAGAGAGGACGATCCAAACCACAGAGGAAATGTTGAGATCATGTTCACTTGACTTTCAAGGTATATGGGATAAATATTTACATTTATTAGAGTTTTAATACAATAATAGTTTCCATTCAAGCATTCAAATGACACCATATAAAGCATTGTATGGGAAGATATGTCATACACCATCATGTTGAGATGAAGTTGGGGAAAGGAGGCTTGTGGGTCTAGATATTTTAGAGGAAACAACGTTGAAGGTAAAGACTATTTAAGGCCATATCAAAATAGAACAATGTAGATAAAAGATCTATTCTAATAATAAAAGGAAGGATCTATAATTTCAAGTGGGAGATCACATTTTCTTGAAGGTATCTCCATGGAAGGGTGTTATAAGATTTGGGAAGAAATGGAAACTGAGCCCTAGGTACATTGGGCCTTTTGAAATTCTAGAGATAATTGGAGTAGTTTCATATCATTTGGATATACTTCCTTGCCTGTCCAAGGTACAAAATGTGTTCTGTGTCTCATTGCTGATAAAGTACATGCTAGCCCCAACACATGTCCTCACTTCGGAAGGTATAGAATTCAAACCTAATCTCTCTTACTGTGAAGAGCCTATACAGATTTTGGACACTAAAGAAAAAGTGTTGAGGAATCATTTGACTCATCTGGTAAATATTCTTTGGAGAAATCATATAATTAAACAGGCAACATGGGATCTTGAAGAGATTATGGTGAAGACCTACTTAAATCTTTTTCTGAGGTAACATTCAATAAATTTCAAGGAATAATTTTTTATAAGGAGGGGAAAATGTAACACCCCAATCTTTTGAAAATAAATATTGAATGCATTAAACACTGAGCTCCTACAGAACAACACATTTTGTAATCTAGCTGTTAAACACAACTTTTACTCTACTATATTTTTAATTTAAATAAATTGTCATCTAGAGTTGTGATCAGTAAGTAATTTGGCGTAGGATAGAACTAATTTGATTTTTCGTGAATAGTAACATACCCTTATGAATAGTAATATTAATAGTAACATTACCCTTATGAATAGTAAATAAAAATATTATTTTATTTTCTTAAGGTCACAAGATAATTAGTTCTTGATTAATTTTTAAATGTAATATAAAATGAATTATATTTTTAAAATTGTTATTTTTTGAATAAAATATGATTTTATTTAAAAAATAAGTTCATCATATTTAGAAAATTATTTTTAAAAAATGGAATTCATTTTTGAATTCTACATGTAGAAAAATTGTTAGGGTGATTTTTTGGGGTTTTTCTGAAATTTGTGAATTTTTTATGAATAGTGAAATATGGTAAAATACCGTATATAAAAATTAATAGATAAATACACTATTTATGAAATAATGAGTGATGTAAGACCACTTGGTTAAAATTAACATTCACTTATTACTATTAGGGGTCACATGAAACAACACTATTGGTTGTCTTGATGGAAATAATAAAATAACGAGTAAAATATTTAAAATTCACTCCTCTCCTCCACTATAAAACCCCCCATCACTTCCTCTTATCTTCACTCCTATAAGACTTGATGATCTTCAATGTTATTCCCAAATAACCTTACCTAGTCTCTATCCACATCCAGAAGCTCTTGGTCTTTCTAAAATACCAAAACCACTTCCCTTAAATAGATTCTCCAGGAGGTGGATTCAAGAGGTAGATTCACATTTTATTTCTTTCATTTTCATTTCAAGTTCCTTTATATTGTTATCTTCTCCTCAACTCCTCTATCCAAATTACCATGATAACTCCAGTATCATCTATATATTGGAATTATATCATGTTAATCGAAGAAACCTAACCTATATTTTTATTCTCCCTCTTTTATTTTATAAACAAAATCATCATCTGTGATGTTCCAATTTACAACCTTCGTGGATGAAGAAATTTATTTCTTCAATTTATCCTTAATTAATGATCATGAAACCATTTTGATTGTTAAATCAGAATATAATATATTTATTATAATCTAATTAATATTCAGGAACAAATATATGTACATAATATTAAAGCATATGACCAAACTAGTTCCTAATAATCAAAATATCGCTAAAATAATCTAAGTGATTATCAATAATATTTCAACTAATGATTCATCCTCATGCCATGTAAAAAATGATATAAATGATAATTAAAACCTATGGATGTTCATAAATAATATTTAAATTCAATTCTGGAGATTTACATCCATTCAACATGAACTCGATTACATAAAAACAAGTGAACCGATTATGAAAATCAAGAAAACAAACACTCCGGAACGACATAATTCAATATTATAACTAATCAAAAAGTACATAATGGACTTAATAAAATCATTATAAACTAAATAAATTTCTAATAGGTTCTTAATTATGTTATTAATAAGTCTAATTTCATATTATAAGACATTAAGTTATAGAGGGGAACACATTCGGACGTAAAGTAAGGGTTTCCCACCCGAACCTCCATTTTTCATTCGGGTTACTTTTATTGTCTAATTACCTCAATGAAATTCTTAAGTATTATTATGCACTCATCATAAATTCTGTGTGATTTTTCCATATATGTTTACCAACCATAATCATTTAATATTTTATGGGGAGTTACATGTTTTAAAATGAACTTTCAAAATTATTTCTGAAATACATGCCCAATTCAATGGAATTTCTCAAATTACTACCTAATTTCAAGGGAAATATATATTTTATTTTTAGCAACCATTATATTTATAAAATAATTATTTTTATTATGAAAATAATATCTTACTTCATTTATGGTTTTATACAAATATTTTTCTAAAACAACTCTTCTTTTAAAAATAAAAGAGTATTTATCTCAAAAATTATTTATGATTTTATGAGAGTATTTTCATATGTTTCAAAAATCTTATTGATTCTTATTTATTATTGGGATTAATCATTTATGATTTCATATACCATATTTAATTGGATGTTTTATGACTATTCTGATTGAGTATGTTCTATCCTAAAACCATTCACCAAATTTACTTCGAATGGTTAATATTTAAGCTTAATGTTTGGGGAATGTTATTTACATTTCATATGTGAGTTTCAATATGAATGTATATATTGTTTATATTTAAAATTTATCATATTAGGAATTAATTGGACTTATTATGTAATGGTTGAGGCCTGCTATAGCCTCTCTATGCATCGATCGGTCTCATGAGACAAATAGATGTGGACTTGGCCAAGGCCTTGCCCACTTTGAGATATGGTTTTGGTCGAGGCGTTAATAATTCTTAGATGTATTGGTCAAGGCCATGAAAGTATGGTTTAGAATGTCCATAATATGAACTTCCATCATTATGAAGCTAGTCATTGAATGTTTATGTGGTTATTTGACTAGTAGAATACCCATGATTATGTTTTATTATGGAATTATTTACTCAACTCATATTCTTGCCATAATGTGTTCAAGTTTATTGTGTGTAAAGACATGTGTTTTCAATTATTCACCATTCTTAATGTTTATGTTATCTTCTGCTGTATTTCTTACTCTTACTGAGGGTTTGATCTCACCTCTTTCTTTTGTTTCATTTTCCTAGGATATGAAGAAGTATGTTTTGAGTGACTTTCAGGCATAATTTAGGAGGCATGGATGTTTCTAATGGAATAATTTAGTGTAGTTTTTCATTTAATGATGTAATGTTGTACTTATATATGTATGTTGTTTCCAAATCTACAAAAATATTTGTTATTTTAGGTTAAAACTTTCTTTTAATCATGCCAATGTATTGTAAGAAGGTACTGGCTCCGAGAAACTGGGGTCAGGTGTTTACATGAATTCTTCATATACTAAGCTATGTATATTCAGATCCTAGTCAATTAGACTTTCTTTGAAGTATCCTAAATAAGAAAAATTCTGAGTAGTGATACCTCACCGAACTCTAACAAGCACAAAGGCGAATGGAATAGCCTACCATATAAGACCTCATAGGGAGATATCTGTATCTTCACCGTAAATATATTATTGTAGGAAAACTCCAAAAAGGTATATGTTTCTCCCAAGAACCTCTAAAATCAAGGACACATTCTTGAAAAATTTCCTCTAAAACCTGTATCATTTATTCTGATTGACCGTCGGTCTAAGGGTAAAAGGCCATGCTCAAAATAACCTACATACCCAAATATTTCTACGAAACCTTTTATAAAATCTACGTAAAATGAGAATTCCTGTTAGAAATTATTGTATGAGGGACACTGTGTCCACATAAAATATCATGGACATAACGTTTCACTAGATCATCCCTTGATAAGGTCTCTCTAATATGTAAGAAGTGAGCGACCTTCATTATCTGGTTGAAAATCACCCATATTACATCACTACCTTAAGGGGATCTTGATAAGATAGTCACAAAATACATGGTGATATCATATAATTTACACTCAGTAATGGGAAATGGCTACAAAAAGATTGTTGGTCACTGGTTTTTTCCTTCACCAACTGATAGGTGGAACCTTTAGTAAAAAAATATCTTATTTTTCATACCAGGACACCAATATTAGGGATGTAAGTCATGATTCATATTTTTATGAACAAAATTTACTGACCAAGTAGAAACACGATACTTTTGCATTAATCCCTCCCGGATTTTTATAGGTACCCATATGCATATCATAAAATAGATCCATAAGCTACCACTCACTTCTGGCCTGCAGAACTGCCTGTGTCTGAGTCCTTCGAATTAGAGAATTCGATACAAAATTACCTTTCCTAGGTGTATATGTAAGGTCAAAGTACAATGAAAATAGGTATTAAACCCACCATCTCTACCTAATTTTCAAGTCATGTTGTGTGAAAATATACCAGAGAATTTTTTGGTTCATAAACAGCACAAAATGATCTCCCAATAGGTAATACCTCCAACAATCAAATGCATGGACAACAACTTCTTAATCAAGATTATGAAATGGGTAATTCGTCTCATGTGGTCTCAACTAATGAGACCCATATTCCATGACTTGATCTTCAAACATGAGAAAAGATCATATCCTGATACTTTATGTTTCATAATAAACTATATATATTCTGCTCGACTCTGGAAAAATCAAGATCAACACTAAATTCATTCTCTCTTTTAGCTCTTGAAAGGCTATATTTCATGCTTCTGGCCATATAATTTTCACACCCTTCTCATTTAATACCTTAAGAGGTGTTTTTAGTCATTAAAAGTCATGTATAAAGTGAATTTAATAAAAATCCATCCAAAATAAACTATATATGTAAAAAAAAATCTTAGGATACTCCCAGGTGACTATAACTCTCAACTTCTATCAGTCAGTCGGTTCTCAAGTCATGGAGATAATGTGACCAAGTAAGTGTACTTTATCAATCCAAAATTGAAATTTAGCGAGCTTAGTATATATATATTTCTCTCTCAGTATTTTTAGAATGATATCAATATGTTTAGAATGTTCATTTCTAGTATGAGAATACAACAATATTTCACATATGAATACTTCCACAAATGAATCAAAAAATGGGTGGAAAACCTAATTCATAGGATCAAAAAAATAGATGGTGCATTCATGAGACTGAACAACATAATTAGATACTCATAAATACCATACACATTCTAAAAAATTTCACTAGGTATGTAAAAAGTCCTAACATGTACCTGGTTCCATCGTGACCTCGCATAAATCTTTTAAAAAACCTTAGCTCCTCTTAGATGATCAAAGATGTCATATATATGATGTAAAGGACATCAGTTATTTACAATAAGATGATTTTATTTTATGTATTCCATAAAAATACTGAGGGTTACATCTACATTATTGGTGAAATGTATTGGTGAACCCCAATGAAATGTATTGGACCATATAAAACCCTTAGCTTCTAAGTACTCTAACTATATCTGGAGCCTCTTTAACTCGGTAGTGGACACCTTGTAAGGATGAATGGATACTAGTAAAGCTCCTAGAACCATATCAATATAGAAATACAACTCTCGATCGAGAGGTGAACCAGAAACTGTTTCTAGGAATACATCCCTAAAATGATCTACTATAGGAGGGAATTCATACTATTGTAATCCTAGACCATTCATACAAAGGATAAAAATCTAGGATATCACACAAGTTAAACCATGGCGTTAAGGGACATCTCTATTGACATAGACATTCCAATAACCCTTGTGAATATAAGTACCAACCTTTGGTGATGTGAAAGACACCCTCCAATGACAAGAATCCATGTAGGCATGATAAGGAACTGACTAGTCCATCCCAAGAATAATGTCAAAACCAAACATCTCCAAGATGAATAAGTTCCATAGAAAATAATAGCCACATATCTCAAGGGGGAACTCCTTACACCAGGGTGGATTCTTAAAACATATACTTGAAGGGGTAACAAGGGTCATTACCTTATATAAGTACTGAATTTAGAGCATGAGGATTTCCATGGAAATCACGGAGATGAAATAATTTGAATCCCCTACATAAAACCAAATAAATACCAAGTTAGATGCTACTAAAATCATAACTCTAACATTAGAAGGTTTGGGAATCTACTCCTCTGGAACATGATGCACTACCAAAACCTAGACCATTCCAAATCCCTGAGATACAACATGAATTCCCTGAATAGTCTTTCTCTACTAATGCTACATAAATGATTTTTTTCTTCCCAGATAATGACCACCTCCTCGATCTGACTGACCAGTAGAACTTTAGCTCCATGGCCTAACATGGAGATGTTGGTCATGTTCCAAGACCAAAAGTTGGTGTTTATCCTCACATACTATCCATTAGAGGTATGATTATGCAAAACCAATTTAAATGATCCATCCTACCATAGGTTGGGCACTCAACTGAGGCCCTCTCACACTAAGGTTTTATGTTCCCCTACTTTACATACTGTTGACAGACCACAAAACTGCAAGTATGTGCACTATGACTGGTACTTCTCTTATGAGAGGTCTCTAAGTGACACTTACTTTCACGAGATACTGCACTACTGGTTTGAGAAACTATTCAACTCTAATCTGGACATCCAACTTCCCTCAGGTAATGCTCAGTAATAAGAGCCTAGTTTACTATATCTAACATAGTAGTCAACCAGAAAAATTCACCTAAGAATGAATAGTATTCCTAATCCCATCCTCTAAATGTCTCAATTTTGTTAGATCATTAGTGTTATAGATATGAAAAAATTAATGAATCTCTATAAAAGGAGTTGAGTAATCCATGAGAGATATAAAAACCTACTGTATGTTCATGATATCCCTAGAATAATCATCCCTTAAGGACTTATGGATGAAATAGTAATAATATACTATCTGAAAATAAACCCATTCCATACAATGAAGATAATAAACCTGAGATATGACATCCCACCAACACTTGGTAGAGTCTCAAAGAATATACATAGATTGATTCACTCTCCTATCATGAGTTGTCTCCAAGTGGTCGAAAATACTCATAATGAACTCTAGCCATGAATATATAGCCTGAGGAATTCCATCCCCCCAAAATAAGGGTGATTTATATTGCTTTAACTCTTGAGTAAAATCTTCCATAGAAGCAGAAAGTCTCAAAGCTCCCTATATAGTCTTAATAAGCTACAGAAAGTCCCCTAAAAACTAGGAATCATCATCCACATCATGGATAGTAGGAGGTCCTGTAGGTGGAAATACTAGATGTAACACTTGTGGGTCAGGGCCCAGCACCTCTCAAGCATGGTCATCACCACCCTCCTGAAACATGACTCATGGAAGTCATGGGGTCATATCTCTATAAATACCAATCACATTATTCATATGGGATTTAAAAATGAAAACATTTAAGATATAAGAATAGGATAGGTACAATCCTTCCTATATAAAATTCAAACCCCTAGTCCTTATCCTAAATCTAGGTATGGGTGGTAGGGATAATTATAAAGAACACAAGAGACACTACCAACTTCCCACTAATAAGATCAGGTTTGGGACAAGCTCTTTGGTTCACTATAAGGGTCGCGATATATGGAATATCAATTGAAAATTATAGAGGAAAACAACCTTTAATTTATAATTGGAATCCCCATTTATAGATACTGTATTTTTTTTTAATATTTATCAATTGTTTTATTTAAAAGATAACTAGTTAAATGAAGTTCCTTTCCCAATTTGTACAAGTAAATGCTTTATAAATTTAAATAGGTAGTTCTTTTAACTGTGACCAGATCTTTACATTCAATAGCTAATTGTAATAGGTAGATTATTTATTTAAATGAATAATCATTCCCAATCTATAGAGGCAGGTTCACATTTTAGATTACAAATGAAATTCATATATTCAAAATCAACTAATGTTTTGTTCTATGTAACCTCAGTCACATAATTAAAATATATGATAATTTAATATTTAAGGTTTCATCGTCAACCTATATGGGAAAACACCATTTAGATTGACATAAAAACTTTATAAATGAGATATCCAATCCACCTTTTCCTAAAAAACATTATTTTCATAACAGATATATCACTCAATGTGCATACAACAAGTATCATGAAATTAGGAAATGTGTCCTTTATGGAAAGGAATAATGCATGAAATATTAATCCTATAAGGTGCACAAAATGATTCATGATCATTTCTCCTTTCTATATTGGTCCAATGAATAAATTTAATCCAATATAATATAAGTAACATCACATATCATGTGTGCCACCCAACAGTGAAATCAAAACAACTATACTAGACACAATTCATAACATCACCTATCATAGGTAATTTGGATTTTTTCTCCATACGTTGGTCAACTAGTCTTAGGTATAGTCTCATCTGAAACATCTTATTTTACTTTCTACCATCCAAAAATAATAAGTAAAATAAATGAAAAACCATTGATACCAATTTATAACATCCTATCCCGAGAGGCACTAAAACAGTTCCCCAAGTTTGTGTGTCTGTTGATGCTCTTAATTACATGGTACACACTTTTCCATGGAAGGAACCATGCTATAAAAACTAGGTGGTGGGTAAATGGAATCACATGTTATCTTCTTCAACCATAAGAAACCAATGTTTCAGCTCACATGTCATGCCTGGGATTTATATCAGGCACCCACAAATCCTCAAAAGCATGAGTTTTCTTGCACCACAACTCTTCATCCCAAGATTTCAATGTGAGATGCATTCATATGGAGATCACATGATCAATATTCTATATTGTGATAGAGAAACACGATCAACATGACTTATAGTTTCATGGGTAGAGAAGCACCATTACTTAGTCAGGTGTGTAGTAAAACATCAGGGCCAATATTTTTATGAATAAGAGACCACACTAGTGAAGCGAATGTGCGATGATGATTCCATATATATTTTTATAAGAAGTCCTAAAAAATATGAATGTAAAATTCTTTCCAAAATTAACCATTACAAATGATGAGGATAATACATAGTACCCTCATAGCTAGGATCGTATTTAGATTCACATTATTTAACCGACATAACATCATGGGGATTGGCTTTGTCGGTAGTGAAAATAGAAAAGTTCCATGCCTACATGGCTAAGTACATGGATGAACATCTGGCTAATAAAAATGTGAAGAAGATATTTTAGTCTTCATATGAGTAAAATATGTAGTCATCACCGAAAAAAGATCACGACGTGAAGCAGTTATGTGAGGCTACCAACAGACACGTATATAGTTCATGAACAAAATCTACTATGAAAATGCAACTTAAAAGTACCATGTGCATGATGAAACTCCCTAGTGCATGTTCAGGAATCCCAAATTGGATTATGTGATAATGCATGGCTTCCACGAGGTTACACGATTATGAAAATACAAATACACATCGCATGAAGAATACTAAAATCTTTAGTTATTTGAAGACATACCTTGACATGAAGTTATTTTGAGATCACATGGATGAATAAGTTGGAGTGAAGGATGAAGAAGTGTGATTATCAAACATTCCAACTTTCTTGGGTGCACAGACGAAGTGTGATCCTTTGTATATAAATATTGGGAGATGAAAAGTTGGATAAGGCAAGATCATTTTTTCCACGAGAAGTACAGTATCCTGAGCCCGCACAATGGTCATTCGTATGACCATATGTGAGAAATATATCAAATAACAATTCTCATCAAAGAGGACAGAACCCATGGTTTTCCTCCATATAATCATCTACACCAAGAGTTGAGGTATCAAGTAACCCATCTTGTGAAAGGTGATCATGGAAGCAAGAACGTATAACTCTTCCGCCTCTACCTAGAAAGTGATTGAATTCCCACATACCAGATTATGTGAAGAATTATGGATAGTGACACAGTGTCAGGATATGATCAAGTCTTAAATAATTTTTTTGATGTGTTGTGAAATCCAACTATGAATAACATTCAAGACTCGATACACCATTATGATCCAATGTAAGTCCATGCCAAAAACATGCAATATTCATGTGTGCATGAGAATATCCATGTCTACCTTGATATCATAATGTGAAGAATATAAATATTCCAAGTACATGTTTTGTGGGATCGAGTTATTCGACATTTATGTGACAAATTTCAACACAATACATGAAACATTTTTTATACATTTTTGACATGAAAACACCCTTGTTCACACTATGACATCATACAACCATGAACACATGACTTATCAAAGGGAAGAAAGAATATGGTCACAAAAAATGTCTTCTTGCCATCGAATATCTATCATTGAACACATGACATATTAAGGGTGAGTAAAGTGATTGTACTTTACAATGATTTCCCACCATCGTGAGATCTATCAATGAACATGTGGTGAATAATAATCAAGAAAAGAAACTATCCCTAACAACATCTACATTCCATTGCAATATACAACAGTAATCATGCGACGCACAATAGGAAAATAGGATGACTGACCAGAAAAAGAAAATAATACCATTTTAAGATACTATATTGATCTGGTGGTACACTCATGGAAAATTAGTGGGTAAAGTATGAAAAACTCCTTCAAAAGCAATAGGAAAATATTTAAATAGCGGAGACCTCTTGCGATCATAAAACTCACACAATGGGTCACCGATGGGGAAAATGATTGTCCATGAAAACATTTGAAAAAACTCACAAAACCCCTGAGACTTTGAAAAATAAAATAATGTAAATAAAAGGGGAGGATGTGGAAACCACTCACCGTCATAAAAGACATGATATTCACCCCTAGCAATCCAAAAGACACTGTGAGTCTCCAGTGACATGTATGTCTCATCTCGTGAAAGATATCTATCTTGTCATCCTATTTTCACTAAAAACTCATGTTTGTTTAGGAAATTTCACACTCCCCCATTGGCTCCCTAAGGAAAAATATAGGGGGTTGCCCATACAATGATAACACATCTCCATAAGACCTTTATTGGTCACATGATTCATTATCAAGAGGTAGAATAATTGTCTTTGACATTACTCATTTAATCTAACATGACCCTAGAACTTTGGAAAATAAACAAAAGAAATAAAAATAAGAGGTTGTGAGAGCCTCTTGTGACCATAAAAATCTTACGATGTGCAAAGGACATCTGCATCACGACTTCGTGAGACTACCTGACAGGACATCCAAATCCTGTGAATTACATCAAAAAGTCATCCTTGCCTCATGAAATATCCTAGAAAGGCTTCAAGTATCTAGAGAACACTTTTCAACAGACACTTTGATTTCACTAAGGTCCTTGGACATGTTAATATGACAATATGGAAGTCCTTTGGCATACACACATGATTCAATGACTTCCAATTAATTGGATATATCCAATAAAGGAGGATTTGATAAGAGTGAATTGTGGTTGTAGAAAATTAGGAAACACCCTTGAAGTGATCCATGATAGAGACTCATGAAGATGCACAACACCAGATACCTTTGCCAACTCCAGTCTTGATTTGCGTGCAATACGTGCTGTGAAAACCAGAAAACAACCAGGGTGGTGAGGCCTATAAATCCCCAACCCTAAAATGAAAAATAAAGATGAAATGATCACAACCAAGATAATGAATTAAGGTGGATAGAAAAATCCTCAGAACCTTTCACTGGTGTTAGAGAGGATTTCATAGAGTGGTGGATCTCATGATCGACAAGGTTCACTAGGTAATTTACTAACAAAAAATAGAGAGATCATGCATCATACATAAAGAAATTCTCACGATTACTCATAGATCACGTGAAGGACTTCTAGTGGGTCACATGAAGAACATCCCACACATCTTCTAGATCACACAAGACTTAAAATAAACTAACACTAAATAAATATAAGGCATTATCAACACAATGGATAAAACAATGAATAAAGGTGGAAGACTTAAACAAAAGAAATGTTCTCTGAACCTAATTCACTTTGCGTGATACATCCAAGACATGAAAAAACACCCGGACATGTCACATAGATCTCACGATGCTCCCTCGACATACTATTTGGGTCACGAGAAATCCTTTGGACATGTCAGAAAAAGTCACAAGGTCTCCCTTGGAATGCCACCTTAGTCTCCTGAATCCATTCGGTATCATCATCCAAACCCCATAATGTCCTTAAGATATACTCCTAACACATAAAAAGGCACCCACTCATGTCAACCAAGTCTCACGGTAGCACCCATGCATTTCAACTAGTTCTCTTGGCACCCTCCAGGCATGCCATTCAGGTCTCGCGATTCCCTCAAGACATGTCATCCAAGACATGTGACACCCTAGGGGAAATATCACACTAACTCCCATTAAATCCTCGATATGTGTTAGCCATCTCATTTGATGACACCTGGGAAAGTCATATGAATCATGGGAAACCATTTAAACAATCCATCTATGTTATGTGATGGCATCCAGGACAAACCACCTGGGTCTTGTGATGTTTTCCATAAAAGACAACCCTAATCATGAAACAAACCCTTATAAATTCCATAAAGGATATGCAAAGTCCTATGGACAAGTAAATTTGATTATATTATTTCCTTTTAACATGTTAGGTAGACCTTCTCTAACATAACAATCATAAAACCAGGACATTGAGAATGGACAATCAACACATGACTTACATGAATGTAGGTAAGTTCAATAGGGAATCCTAGGGCTTGATAACTTTTTCCACCATCAGTGTGTAAGCCCCGACTATAGGGCGACATCAGTGTGTAAGACCCAATCAAATGAACTATAATAACTCTGATTCCTGCTATAACTAGGATAAATAGGATTCTTTTCTAAGGCCTATGCTCCATATTAAATCTACAAAGGGTTTTCCCAATATGTAATAACCTCATCCACTAAGAAATGACATTGATCATTTTCCATCCCTTGTTTCTCACACCGAGCATAGCTCACATGGGATTAAGGAGTTCCAATAATAATATCAGTTGCACCATAAGCCTCTATAAAGGTAATAGAAACATTAGTGTGTAAGCCCCAATTAGGGAAACTATAATTAAATTGATTCCCTCCATAACTATGATATGCACTAAATCCTTCTAATGCCTAAGTATAAACCCAAATGGGTATCCACATCAGCATAATTCCCACTATGTCTCCAACATTTCAACCATCAAGACCCAATAATTCCCATGGGAGATAATCTTTCCACATCCACCAATGGACTGAGAACCTCCTAAACTATATGAACTTTGATTCCTATAATAACCATGATAAGTAGGTCATCTTATTAGGGACACAACTCAAATAAACATCCATTTCATTGTAATCCCTATAACTCTGAAATTTCAACCATCGAGATCCATTTGTTCCCATGGGATAACCAATCTTCCACATCCATCAACAAAAAGTAAATAAATTCACTAGGATAACTCAGATTTAGCTATAAATATGATACACATGATGCCTCCCTAAGGTATGGGATCTATGGTAAATCTATATAGGACTGTCTCAGTACGTAAGTCCAACATCTGTTGCAATGATACTAATCACTTGTTATCCCTTGTTTCTCATACCGATTGTAGATCATGTGAGCCTAGGGAATTATAGTAATCACATAATTCAAATCATGAATCTGTGCTAACTAGGGAAATGTTAGTATGTAAGCCCTGAATGGCATGATGAAAACCTCCCCCATATGAGGACATCTACCTTGGGTCCAGTCCTAAGGGTAAGATCAAACTATGATAATTATGATTCCTTCCATATACAGGATACCTAGGATGTATACTCGAGGCTCGAGTTCAAATATATGGTGCCTCAGCACACTCACATATAACCTATCTGCATGAAATTAAAATGAACAGATTTAACAAACTATGTGGGGTTTGATTCCTAAAATAATCTAGATACGTATTATTCTTTATAATTTCTCAATCACCTCCACAGAATATTAAACCACCTCCTAGTGTAGAAGCATATTCTAAAGCATCTAGTTATATGGATTCAACATATATAATAGATACCCATCATTAGGTAACTGGATAAAGAACGTCTAATACATACATATGGATTCACTAATGAGACCCCTTTTCATTTGTTCATTAATGATATTTCCTTTCTTTTATATATTATAAAAAAATAACCTATAATCATTTTGTTAGGGTAAATTTCCTAGTATCAGGGTTAGAAAGAGATTCAAAAACATATCTTATATATATAATACAGTCCTAGAGTAGGAAACAATTCCCCTTAAAAAGGTGGGATGTTCCCAACCTCCCATCCTATTGACCAATGCGAGTCCCTAAGTGTTATTGGGTTTGAAACCTCAATTGGCCAACTACCATTGGATAGTAGGTCTATACCTAGTTATGGATGAGAGAACCATTGGGATTTCCGGTTAAGAATGATAATTAGGTGATGTTAATGATTATTCAAGAAATAAAACCCCCTATAATAAACCATTAGGCCCGATCGAACCTTCCTTAGTGAGGGTTTCCCCAGTCATCTCTTTTCTATCAAAATAGAAATGGTAAACCCAACATGAATCTATAAAATAACAAAATTACTAGTTATTTTATGTTGTGAAACATTGTTTTCACACTATATGAAAAAAATGGTGAACCCGACATGAATATCTAAAATAAAAAAATTATTGGTTATTATCCATCGAACCATTTTGTTTTCACACTATATATAAATAAAAATGGTGAACCTGACAAGAATATTTGAAATAAAAAAAATGATTGGTTATTATCCATTGGTCCATTTGGTTTTTACCTAACATTTAAACAAAAACAATAAATCCAACATGAATATTTTAAATAAAAAAATATTTATTTAATGTTTTTCGTTCCATTTTGTTTTCACACTATATGAAAATAGAAATGGTAATCCTAGCATGAATCTCTAAAATAACAAAATGATTGATTATTGTCTATCAGGAATTTTTTTTTGCACGCCATATGCAACCAAGAATGGTGAAACCGATGTAAATCTCTAAAATAAAAAAAATGATTTGTTATTTTCCACCAGGCCATTTCGTTTGTACACTATAAATAAACAAAAATGGTGAAATTTACGGGAATCTATCAAGAAATAAAATTATCGATGAATCTTACATCAGGACACTTTTTTTTCATACCCTATACAAACAAAATAGTAATATAGGCATGATCCTATATATGACCCTCTTTATACAATGATCTCATAGAATAAGTCCAACCTCATTTTTACAACTCCAAATGAGCAGAATGGATGGATTGGGAATAATAGTACAATTGTGTTAACCATGCATAGCTAATTGAGAACATCATGCCTATGATATTTCACCAATTGGTGACCTTGTTCCTTGTTGATCATGTAACAGTAGATAGTAATCTCATCACTATCAACTAGATCAGAGGTGATGTATTCTTCATCTAATAATAATTTTGGAAAATCACCTATAGATGAAACCCCAGTGGGTTGCAAAATGATCTCACCTTATCGACACCTCCAACATCATGTGGAGAACACCATGGTTTGAGAGTACCACAAGTGCATTAAAATCCCAACCCTAGAAGATTCTTCTGCGGTTCTCAGAGAAAAAAAACTGGTGAGTCTGTATCTCCCAATGAAAGTTTTAGCTAAGATAATGGCCCTCATCACCACAATAAACAACTTCAGGAGCTTATCCTCAGAGTATGAAAAATTCCACCTTAAATACCTAATAAAGGTTGAACATAAAGCCAAATACGGCTTTATTTTGGTTCATGTGTAGACAAGGAGGGAATATATCAACCACCTCCACCTGCTCCATCCCCCTAGTACCCACCAATCTCCTACTAAGGGTACCAAACGACACACTTCCACTTCTGATGCCTATTCATGGGAAATAAGAATAGCTCATCGGGATAGGAAGGAACTCAATATCTAGGAGTGGTATCATATCCCCACTCTTATTTATAAGGCCTACCAACATCTTCCAACATGAACCAATAAGTAGGATCATATCCCTTCTCTCTCAGAACATGTTTGTGGGCATATTCCTACAATAGACATGGTGGAGGTGCATATACCTACCACCGTGCATGATGCCCATCAGAATATTATAGTGGAACAAAGAAGACATAAGTGGGTGCATATTACTGCTTCAATCAAAGACATATTCTAGTGTATAATTAATATGGAAAATGTGTAGGCTTATATACCTACACACAGTTTCCGAAAATGCTAATATATTTTAGAAATAGCTGAGAAAATCCATCAAAATATTCCGAAATTTATGAAGATACAAGGGAAGGCACATATTTATATCCCTATAGCTAGGGAAACTAAATAATCTGATAATTATGAACTAGTGGTTTTACAAGATAAATCTCACACTGTATCTCCCATCCAAGAGGATTATCTGCATATTTTGATAAAGGATGAAGTGTTAGATCTGGCTCAGACTCCTATTCCAACTGATTCTCACCTAGTTAGAGAAAAACATGCCCTAAGATAAGGGAAAATCTTATAAAAAAACTATAGTGGCATATTAAAAAGTCCCAAGATCAAGATCATATCCCTATTCTACCAGGTGCTCACCAAGTGAAAAGGGAACAAGCCTCGAGACAAGCTCTTATTTCGATCGAATAAGTCTATTGGCATACTCCAAAGGCCGAGGATTGGGCATGTATCCCCATTATAGTCAGGGTTGAGCAAGTGACAATGTCACAATCCTCAATATAGGCTCATATTCCTGTTAGTGAATCTAGTTGTCATATTCTAGTAGATCATAGGGTCTAGGTGTATTTTCATACTTCTTCAAATGAATGACTGCACCAACATCATTCTAAGGCAATACAGGAGGATGCACTTATTCCTTCTCCCATTCCAGAGGTCTTTCGGCATGTTTCTATGAGGAATGGTTTATCGTCCATGATAATATTTCTATTCCAACCAGGGCTCATAAATGTGAGAGCAGAACATACCTTAGGGAATGCTCATATCTATTCCATGATAGACCAATGACATATCCCAAAGGCTTAGGATCGGGCTCATATTCCCACCCTGACTGAGGATCACCAAGTGAGAATAGAACATGCCTCAGGAAAGGCTTATATTCCTATCAATAATGATACAACTCAATGGTATACTCTAGAATATTCTTAGTAGTAGACACATATTCCCATTGTATTTATTGGTTATAAGCAAGTTCCTTCAACCGTTATAAAACAAGATCGTATCCCTACACAATTTCAGAAGGTAGGTCATCATATTCCAACTATAATGCAGACTGAGACCCATATTCCCAATCTACTCAATGCTAGTGTCATTGAAGTGGTTTGTGACACATTCCAAATGCCACACGGGTCCATCAACTCATCAAATAAAGCATAAGATGATCATTACTATGACAATACTCTTTGTAGAAGTGTGGAGATGGATCACAATGACTCTACTCTCGACATATATCATGGTCAACCTCCCCACGATGATAACTCATAGGGAAAAGGAAATACTCTATTTTTTAGACACCTTCGTATATAGGGGTGTCCAAAACATTGATTCCTTCGTATAGAGAGGTGATTGAAACATCAGGGTCTAATGAATATAGTTCCCCATCAACAACCCGGAGCCATCCACTTCTGTTAGTAGGTGAACATCAGAACCATCTTTTATGGTCAGACTAGATGGAGGAATTTACGTTTTATTTAGAGAAGGATGAAATGTACAGATAGAGATATTAATCTAGAAACAACCTCCACATCATGTTCTATCCCCTCACCACTTTTAACTATGAGATCCCATATGATCTAGAAAATGATTTAATGCCTTATCTATGCCAAAATATGTGGGATACTCATTAGTGATTGAAGTCTAGACACCTCCATTATCCAGGATACAAGGGTCACCTTTATACCATCAAGATACTCTATTGTCAGCTAAAACATGCTGCTATCTCTATGGCCTGGGATCCAAAATCGGAAAATCGCATCATGAATATACAACACACTTGCTACCATTTCACATGAATCTTTAGCAGTTGATCTCTAAAACCATGTCATACATCCATATTCAAGGGTGAGGATTGTATGGAATGTTACATTTTCTACACCAGTAGAACATCATAACCCCTTAGATATGGTGTCCAGTAATGTCATTGCCTCCAGATAAATCAGGGGATTGGTAATTCTCAGGAAAGTTGGTCACTACAATGGTATTATCCTACTTTAACTATTTCAATAAATCAAAAATAGATAAAGAGGATAGCCAACATTATTTCAATATAGTCCCCTCAAACTAATCAGAATTAATTTTAGATAGGAAGAATGAAGTTTTGATCACCCAAACAACTTCCCATAAAGAATGGTTCTTATCATGGGTAGCCATGACACCAAAATATTAATCAATCACAAATGTGACCTATAAAATGGTCCACAGTAGCAGCTACCATATCGGCCATCCAGGAGTGGGAATAGCTCATCGGGCCAAGGGAATATCTACCACCACCTCCACCTCTTGGACCGTCATTTCCTGAGAGGATTTGGGACACATTGGTAGTAGTTTTGAACAAACCCTATCCCACTGCGATGGGGGTATTTATATCTCAATCATCATCATCATGTTCATTGTACCCCAAGATGGACCTAGGGGAATCAATGGTGATTCCAGATCAACCGAACCCCACTAGGCTAGGGGCATTTATATCTTCATTTTCTTCTTGGGATTCATCAAATCCCCAACTGGAGTCATTATTTTCTCAATAACATGATCATTCAATTCTAATTGTGGCCCTGAATAACCTCTATCATGTATGGATGTGGGAATTTTCATCACCATAATCACCATAGAGAGAATCATTCCTCTCTATATTTGGAGAGAGAAATCAACGGTCAATGTCCAACTTATTCCTTCCACCATAAGACAAATCTCTGCTAGTTGAGGCCCATTTGGCCAAGGGTTCAAATAATAACCTCAAGGAAGGCAGGGTAGATTCAACATGTTGTGTTGATAGTAATTTCACAACCACCATTTCCTTATATGACTCTGTTAATTTCATCACTATCAATATGGAATAATTTTTTTTTATCTAAACACAAATTCAAAGGGTCACAACATAGAAAGAATGCCCTTATAGGAGGGTGATTTGGATGCATCAAATGTGGATGCATGCACCTGAAACCAAATAAAGGTCTAAAATATGGCACCTCCAAATAACTAGTTTTCACCCCCCTTATAATAACATTGAAAAAGAAAAAGGGAAAGGTATGGATACATCATAATCATCTCCCAGAAGAGTTGAGGTCCTTACCATGGAGGAATAGTTTTCACAATATGAGATTGAAATATGAGCTCTCAGAAAACCCAATGAGGAGTTACTTAGGGAAACTATTCTCACTAGGTATCATCTTGATGATGTGTAAAACACCCCTCCTCCCATAAAGAGTCGATCCGCCAATGGAAATGGCATCTAAGCATCAGAATTTCTTCATATCTAGGAATTCAATCTATATAGATGAGAAAGTTGAAAATTATCATGACTTCCCTCCATTATGGCGAAAACCTATCCCTTGTCTAGGAAATCATTATGTCTTGGGATGAGTTGAAAATTAGCAGGAGATGAAATCAGATCCGCCTTATCGACCCCCACCTTCTCCCTATGGAAGGATACATCTCAGACATCAATCTCCCTGAAGTTTATTAATATCATTGAGTCCTTGGATACTCAAATAGAACCCATGTAAGAGAGACGTTCATCTATGAAGCCTAATAGAAATCCATATAAAAAATGGGTGGATGAAACTTTACCCCCACCCATTTTTAGTAATCCTACTTTATCCACATTTGATGGTGCTGAAAATCTTGAACAACGTCTCACACACTTCATATCCTAATGTGGGATTATGATGGGACCTCAAGATCAGTAGGAGGCAAAATAGATGATGGGTTTTGTAAAATTATTATAATTCTAGCTATTGTTTGGTGTAAGAGTCTGCCAACAAGATCCATTACAGGATGGGAAGACCTTTATCATCTGTTCCTTTACCAATTCAACTCCATTCCAAGGAAAATGACAATTTTGACATATAAAACTCCCAGAAATGAGAAAATGAGAGTGTGTATGACTTCATTACAATGTTTAAAGGTTTAACCTACTCACTAATCATCCCTATATTGTGAGAGAAACTTCTAGAACTCTATATTGAAAATCTCTGAGATGCGTTGCAGACACCTTTGATCCCAATGATGTATCTAGTTGGGTTCTGTGAGTTTTCTAAAATGGATCAACATATGGAGGATTCCATTTAGTGAACAATATCTAAATATTCGCTCTTTTCCGCATCACAGGGGGAAATTATGAGTAAATAATAAGCTACATAAGTCACTCTCAAGCCTACAATGGTCCCCATGAAATCACCCAATTAGTTCTCGAATTTCCTAGCACCTCTTATCAAGGGGATTCAACCACTTAATCACCATCTTTTAGAAGCAAAGAGAAATCAGGGTTACCTAGGATTCAAGGAATGGATGAATAAGGAATACACCTTCCAAAATGAAAAATTCCTTAGTTATTTCTTGACAGCAATGTACCATAAACTTCTCAAGCTTCCACAACATAGTAAACCTACTGAGGTCAACCTCACCTACCATCCCGACTACTAACCATTCCATATAAGGCTGGTACATAATATCTAGGAATGATTTGTTTTCGTATATCTCCTTTAAGGAATGGTCAATTCTAGACAAGTGGTGTTAGATAACTCCTCATAGAATTTAGCTTTCATAACCATTTCATAGTCAGAAGAAAAGGCTGATTGGAAGAACTTTATGTCTAGGGATGTGTGGAAGTTTGAAAACTATATGACTTGAAAAATAGTTGAACAATCTCATGCCACCCAGAGAGAATAGTAGTGCAAACCGAAAATAGATCCACCACCCAAGGAGGAAAAATCAAATATTCCTCACAAATTTGGGAATGACCGACAAAAGTATAAATAAATAGAAGAGGAAGAGTCATATTCTACTCTAATGAAAGATATTACCCTTGAAAAGTTCTTCCCTGAAACATCTATGACATAGGTACCGAACCATCAAATAAAACCCTCATCAAAATAAGAGACAATATTTGGTTTTTTCAATGTGATAAAATTTAAAAACCCTTATCCAATGATTAATATGCCTCAAAATATTATTTCCCTGCATACAACCAGGGAACAAGAGGCCACATGTGACGAAACTGATGATACAAGGGACAACAGGGATGTGTTCAGACCCAATATTTCAGTCACTTCCCCATATAATAAATATATTCATCTGAGAACCATGGGAAAACATTCCAGTGAAACTAGAAAAGGAATGAAGGTGTCTTAGAACCCTCCAAAATTTATCCATACCTAGTTGTATTATATGACCACATTGTGGGGGTTCAATTATCTAATAAACCTAGACAATGGGGATGTTCAGAATGACCTACTCCATTGGTAGTAGATGATTCCATGACCTTTACACAAGTAGCAAGCCTATCCACCTCAAATTTCTTAGTTCCTGGGTTGTATATCTAGGAGAAAACCCACATCGGGAAGCATCGATATCTGGTAAGAAATTATGACATTCTGAAATAGTTATAGGTAGTCCTAAACAAGATTTAAATCTTCAATGCACTCTATATTTCAAAATACATTAGTGAGGAACTTATTGAATCTCTCTGGATCCCATATGAATTCGAGATAGAAGTTTTTGCAGCTGAGGTTTACCAAGTAGAGACTATGCCATCAAAATTTACTGTCTCTATCTCATTAATTGACTAGGATCTGGAAGTGGTCATCCACATGCACATTAGGCCCCTATATGTTTCGGGAATACTCAATAATGTCAATATATAAATGAACCCAATTGATAATGGTTTCAGGACCAATATCATCCTGATTTAAATCCTAACATATTTGGGATATGGAGAAGGGTACCTATCTCTCATAAGGATAAACATTCAAGGGTATGATAGGGATGAGAAAATACCTCTCAGGAAGATCAAACTTGAAGATCATTTTGGGGAACTCACATTAGACACTTATTTTATGGTTATCTTGTAATACATCACATACAATGTCTCTCTTGGAAGTCCCTGGATCCATAGCCACCTGGTGGTAACATCAACATTCCATCAATGTTTGAAGAACCCTATTTATGGAAGGTTTAGAATACTGCATGGTGACAGTACCCCCTTCAAGACATGCAGATCCAAATACATTTAATCAAATTTATATGAAAGGGGAGGCAAGAAAATATTGGTGGATGATGGTACATAGGTTTCAACCCCTAGTGTCTTGGGGAACTCCCCTACCAATCCCTAGAGTATGCTCGACAGTGACTATGTTCTCCCTTTAAATCTGCTTGAGGTAAATAATATAGTCCCACATGTCGAAACCCCTTCTGTCCTAGTGAAAATATAAAATACAATCTTCTCTGGCATCTCTCTGTAATGAGTCGATCAGTGGTGGATGATAATGTCTCTTCTCATAGCCTCTCTTAGCCAGATAGTAATAGAGATGAACCATATTACCAACTTTTCTTGGATATGTATCCATAGTCTCAAAGATATAATAAAAAGACGTTGACATTAGGAACTCCCCTCCATCATTCAAGGAAGGCATATACACCACCCCCGATGAGCTCAGGAAAATAAATATTTCAATATAAGAAGACCCATGACCTACATTGATTAGTTTCTCTATTCCCCTTGAAGAGAAACACACATATATCAAATTTCTGAATCAACACCGATATGTGTTCTCTTGTAACTATATAGAAATTCCCAGACAAAATCTATATGTGGATATACAAAATCTCAGCCTACTTGATGAGCATTAAGGCTTTAAGTAGGCATCCAAGAGGATGCACCCCTCTCATGCCACCAATGTAGAGGCGAAAGTTGACAAATTGATCAAAGCCAACTATTTCTGAGAAGTGAAATGCCAAATATGTCATACTTTGTAATAGTTAAACAATACCATTCAAATTCTTTCTCCAAATGGTTTATTTTTTGATGATATGATGTTTAAGAAACCCACTTATTTTTATGTGTTATGATTTTGATGAAATGATTATGAAACCTGTCTCTTTCTATGGGTTATAATATGTTTACATGTTTATGATTCCCATTTTATTTCATGGGTTATGATATGGTTGTTTATGATCTTGTGCCACATGTTTGTATGATTTCATTATGATATGGGTGGGAACTATATCTCCCTCTAATGCATTGGGTAGTGATTTATATATCATGAGATAAACTAAAACCATGTTGGTAGTAAACATTGACTACTAAAACGATCATGGGAGAGAACCACAACTATTAAGATGGTATGAGGAGTGAAATCATGCTACTAAAATGGCAATGTGAGTGAACCATGACTACTAATATGGTATGGGGGGGGGGGGGGTGAAACCATACAACTAATATTGTATTAACAACAATACCTTGGGTACTATAGAAATCATTATATGCTTTTGTGTTTACTACAATTCCATGGTTTATTCCTATGTTAGGATTTCATGGTCTATGTTTTTTATTTTCTTATGATTCATGTCTTATGAACATCCATTATTTATGTTGTGATTCATGTATATAATCTTTGATATGCATGGTATGATCTTCTATTTTCATGATCATGTTCTCATACCCTTATTCTCATGATTATACTTCTATATCTCCCTTGTTTACCCTTACTGAGAATTTGGGATCACTCCTCTCTTATGTTTCCTTTCCACAGTTTACGAATAAAGTTATTAGGAATAAATCTTTATGGGATATGTTGAAGATCATTCACTAGGACAGAAGATTTTGTTTCCAAGTTTCCAAATAAACTAATCTATTACAGTCCTTGGGCATGTATTATTGTAATGTACTAAATATTCATCCAAAATGTTGTAATATCCATGTATGTTAAGCCTAGTTCTCTATAGTTGGTATCAAAGGAAAGATTTAGTTAACCTTTGGAAACTAGGATGAGAAAACTTTAGCGATATCCTTAGTTATATTTCATAGGATATATCTAGGGATGTCTATAAGGATATGTATAAGGAGGAGTCAACATTTAGGAAAACGTACTAGAATTTTGGTAAAGGGTAGAGTGAGTAGTTTCCTCAAAACACATCCTTGTATAGATACTAAAAGTAGATGTGGCTCTAGAACATATGTACCTAGGGGTAAATTAACTCCAATAAGATGTTCTGGGCCTGACTCTGGGTAATCTGGTACATGATAATAGGCCTTGCTGCACACCTGGTTTGAAAATCCTAGGGGATATACCTTGAAAATTAAAAAAATATTTATGAACCATCATGAAGGATTGAGATATAAGTTGCCTATGAATAACCTAGGATGAATTTAGGTTGTGATGGAAATTTTTTTAATGAGCATTAAATTGGGATGATCACTGGATTGAAAGATGTTGTTATGATTCCTAATAAATTTTTATGGAATATTATTAAAACTGTTTACCTTAACCAACCCTCAAAGTCACTAAGGAAGAAAAAGAAGGTGTATGCTGAGAGTTTAGGTAATGGATCCCATGGAGGAAAGATGATTGGATTTTCTTTTTTGTCAAGAGTGTGGAAAGCATCACCTAAGTGAATGTATTAGAATAATAGGACGATGTTTTGAGTGTGGAAAATAAAGACACAAATCAATTAACTATAAGGGAAAAATGAAGAGTTTGGTTAATAGAATGGATGAGAATATTAGACTCTCTAATTCATCATATAAGGTTAAGTGTTTTAATTGTGAAATAAATGGTCATTATGAAACTCAATGTACCAAGGGGAAATCTTTTTAAGAATATTAGCAAGGTGGTACGTATAATGGTTACATTTCTGATGATGATGAGACTACAAATGAAATGTGAAAGTAAAGAGGTATTATGTATTTGGATGAGGTAGCATTTTTTATAGATTAAGGATGAAGTAATTAGTGTTTTTATGTATTTGGTTTCAAGAAATTATTAATGATGAAATATAAAAGATGTGATCTACTTATGTTTTTTGATCTCTATTTACAAGTTTATGTTGAATGATCCTGATGGACAAAGGAATTGAATTAAGGACACAGTGATATTGGGATTAAGGGAAGGTAACCCTTAATATGTTCTTTATGTTAAGACAATGATGTTCTGATAATGATATGTGGGTTATGAATAAGTAAATTAAATGGTATGTATTACCATAGTTCTGATTATTGAAAAAGTGTTATATGTCATCAAGGATGAAGTTTACAACATTTTTGGATTTATGTAAAAAATCCAATATACTTTAGAATAAGTAAGCATTCATGATTTCCAAAAGGATTTATAGTAATCCATGTCGTTACCATGTTCTAAGAGAATTTACCACATGGGTCTTCATATGTTTGGAATGTGACAACCAACAAATACTTTATAAAATTTGAGGGATCAATGTTAAGCTTGTTTGGTGAATTTCTTTCTATGATTTTTATATTTTAATCTTTTAGAATGTTTATAAGGTTAACCATTCATGAAAAATTTATGTAAATCTTCTTAGGATATATTTATGTATTGATTTTGTATTAAAAACCTCAGATAAATGGTTATTTAGTGATTAACATTATTTTAAGGATTTCCATAATATTTATTTTGAAAATTATATTAATGTTGTTTTATAAAAAACATAATGTATGTCGAGTGACAACCAATAAAGTTTGGAAAGTCTGTGGTTCTTGAACCCATGACTGAATTATTATAAGGGTTCACGCCTACCATTGGCCTAAATAATGTTCTGGTTTATGTATAATTATTTTTGATGAATAATTATTTAGAATGAACCAATAGAGTATCTTTTTATGTTTAGAGATTAATGTATTAACTATATTGATTTTTAGTAATATTTATAGATAAATAGATATACTTTTCATTCTCTTATGGGCCTTAATATCTTCTTAAAATGTATTTTAGTGCTTTGCGATTCAAAATTAATTTCTAGGAATCTATTTCTTAAAGTAATGGATTAATTGTAAATTTATAAGAGCAAAACCAAACAATGATTGTTTTGTATTCTTGGTCAAAAAAATTATTACTCAATGATATTATTATGATCAAGAAGGAAAATATTTGTCCTAATACATTCATTTTTTATTGAACTGATGGCCTTTTAAATCCTCACAAATTTATGAATTTAAGGGCCTCAGCTTTTCTTGATCATTCAATTTTTTTATTGATACCCTCATTCACTCCCTATTAATATTTACAATTTTCCTCCATGTCCAATCTTCACTGAAAACATTTGTTTTCCTATGTGGAAACCTAGTTATATGTTACTTTGGATCATCATTATGGTTCCAAATTTCCATTTTTAAAGGAAGTGTTAATATTAATTTGTACGATGTGGGTTTCTATGAATGAAACTTTCATGTATTAACAAATTGATAACCCACACAAATTTTGAAGGCAAAATTCATTTTAAGGGAGGTAAAATGTAACACCTTGATATTTTTTGAATTATTATTATTTTAATTAATTTATCCTTTTTGATATTTTTAAATTTCATGAAACACTAAATATTGTTTATTTTATTAAATAACTATGTTTTTCTTGCGTTTTATGAAATAAAAAGTTAATCATGCTTTACACAGAACATAAATTTTGGCTTGCTCTATATGCAACACCGACTTGGCGTATGATGCACAAAATATTGAGTTTCTACGAAACATTTTTTAATATTATTATTTAAATGAGATAATTATAGCCTAATAATTAAAATTAATTATATCAATAATAATAACTACTTTTAAAATAATATTTATAATTGTTTTTTAAAAATAAATCATATAGATAATGAAAGATATTATTTTTGGTAAAGTCCTTTTATGTTAGAAATACGGTTTTCTTGAATAAATCAATTTTAATAATAAATTTAACTTTAGAAAAAATTATAAATTTAATTTGATAAAATAAAAATATTTTTTGAATTTGTAATATCAAAATTATCTTAGGGTTAATTTTTGGAATTTTTCTGAAATGTTTTAATATTTTATGAATAGTGAAAAATACTGTATTCTTGTTAAAAACCGACTTTTTCATTTTAATAATTATTTACATTTAAATTGATTTTAAAGTAACAATAGATTAATAATATATATTAATTCAATTTAGTTCATTGGAATCATTATTATAGTAGATTTTTATATGAAAATCTATTGAACCTTTGAACGTCTCTTTTACCCATCTTCTATCCACATTTACAGGATTAACATTAAACACAATTTTACCGCTTTATGAATTGAATTTCAAAAAATGGACACACATGGTTGTAATAAGTGTTAAAAAATGTGGTCTAATATGATCAAAATAATTTTTTGTGAATAGTATTTTTTGATTTTTATTTACCACAGTTAAACTTAAATTAGGTAATTAAAGGTAAAAATAATATTATAATAATATAAAATTACCCTAAAACCTGTCCTAATTTAATTGGATTTTTTTTCAACCCAAATAAACATTTTATCTAAAACATGATCATTTTTAATCCAATTTTGTAAGATTATGCCATATATTATATTTTATTTAAAGATAGTTAAGAATGTCATATTCAAATTTTAATAACTAAATAATTTTTAATATAGGGTTATAAATATGATAAATTTGACTATAAATATTCATTATAAAAATAGTAAATTTATATGAATCATGATAATTTGTTTATAATTTTTAGAAATTAAATAATTAAATTTAATATGACACAATGATGATGTAGTAATAGATTTATTGAAGGAAAAATCAAATAAATGATATTAATAAAATTTAAATCAATAACATGTGAGATATTTGATCTCATACATGAATGTTTTGGATTAATATGACATATTATAGATTATTTGATGTTTTTGTGATGAAATCCAGTTTTTATGATTTTATAAAATGTGAAGTAATAAATCGTTTTAAAATTGACAAAAATGAGATTTTAAAATAAATAATATTTTATTAAATTTTATAAAATTCATAAAAATATATAATTCATCCAAATAACTATTATAATGTTATACATTTTATAAATGATCCAATTGGGATTCGTTTGACATTTTATTGTAACTATATTAACCCTATATTGTAAAATGACAAGTTTTCATGGTAAGAGTTAAAATGTTCAACTAATGGTTAAATCCAAAAGATAAGGTTAATTTTGAGACCTGAACATATATAAAATTCATTGGATGAAGTTATTTTGACCCATAATAATATAAAATTATAAATAACTGATTTTCAAGATATATTAAAATGAAAATAAAATTATAATAAATTAATAGTTTTGGAGTTTCCTAAAGTGCCCCTCTTCCCTCTTTTAAAAAGGAACATACTCTTCTCTTTTATTCACACCTCCAAAGCCATTTGGATTATCGAAAACCTTTCCATTTCTCTTCCAAACTTCCATCCCTTACACCTATAATCCTTAAATTGTAAATAAGGAAACTCAATGAATCCTTTTTTCACAATCCAAAAAGTGTTACCCAATTAAGCGGTAATGTCTTCTATCAACCTCCATTCCTTTATTTTCTTTATCCACCCCTAAACTATATTTATCCCATTATTTTATGACAAAAATAGTATCATTAATATACTAGGATTTTTTATGATAGTTTTTATAGCTATAATTATAGACTCCTCTATCTTATTGATATATAACATATTGTTTCTGTGTACGAAAAACTACTGCCTCACAAAACAATGATTGTTTATTTTTTATTTACCACCAATAATGGTGGCCATTATGATAAACACTATATATATATATATTATATAATATTTATTATGTATTTAATATTTTGTATTAATTTTTACAACACACACCTTTTTAATTTCCATTTGGTGTTAATACTATAATCTCATTTGAGAAAGTGGGGACTACCTCCCCCTCAAAGCATTGTGATTCGTTCACACATCACATGAAATAAAATAAGGATGGGTTTAGTGAACTTATATGATATATACCATATAATAATGATACTATAATAATTATTGATGTATATATATATATATATACATATTTCATTTACATACTTTCATTCTATACGACAATTAAAATGAAAACATCCTTCGTGTGTATATACAACCTATTGTATCCATGAATGGTGTATACCATTTCATAATTATTTTATGATATATATTATTTGAATATAAATATAATGGATATAAATGATCTTTATATAATTTATTACATTCTGGAATCATGATATAAGTATAAGGACCAGCGATATAACATGTTAAGACACATGCGAAGAACAAAGTGAATATTACCAGAAGTGGAGCCTTAACATAGGATCATTAACAAGTGGGTAATAAAAGGTCATAATAAAACCATATTTCATATTATATATGATAATATTATTATATATAACATTTATAATAAAATTATATTTATTATACAAGAATTTTGTTTGAGTATGAAGATATTCTAAGACACAAGGTAAGGGATTTATGTTTCACCTTTATTTTTGTGAGACACATGTCTTATACAATTCTTATTTCTTAGAAGTGGTGTATATACTACCAATTAATGTATTTTATGATTCTTAACTAGAATATTATGATATTTACATATTCTTATAACTTTTTTTCTAACATGGGGCATACAATTCTTTTAATTATAAAGTGATGAGTATTGATTTCACAATCTCTTCTATATTTGGGATTGTTTTGTTTTAGGTCTCCATTGGGGAATATTTATCATCCATGTCCATGTTTTTTAAAAATGTTTTCATAAAATGTTTTTCTATTCTCAAATATATGTTTAAATTCATTTTTACTCATTTTTTACTTTTTATTTCACGGTTTTAAAAGAATATTTCTTTCATTTTCCAAATAAGGTATTTTTTTACTTTTTTCTAAATAGTATTAGAATAATGTTTTTTAACTTAAACATCATGAACATACTTGTATAATTTTATGATTCCTTATTACCTCTATTATTCCCCTATAATATTACATGGTTATTTTAAAATAAAATGTTTTCTTTTAATTTTTTTTTGGAATTTTAAGAAAAGAAAACTTTTTTAGTGAAGAAAGGATGTTTGACACAAGAAATACTTTAAATTATTTTCATGATTCATTTATATGTTTTCAAAGTGGTTTTGAAGAAAATGGTTTTAAAAATGTTTTATGTTTTAAAAAGTGATTTTAAGGAAAATTCATGTTCCATGCGATCTTTCAAAATCCTTCCCCCCAATGATGACATACTTTGTTATAATTCAAAAACATAATTAATATTGTTTCTATGAATGGTTTATGTTTTTATGAAATGATGTTTAATAAACCCACTTCATTTCATGGGTTATGCTTTTGATGTAATGATTATGAAACTTATCTATTTCCATGGGTTATGATATGTTTACACATTTATTATTCCCATTTTATTTCATGGGTTATGAGATAATTGTTTATGATCTTGTGGCACATGTATGTACGATTTAATTATGAGATGGGTGAGACCTATATGTCCCTCTGATGCATTTGGTAATGATTTATATCTCATGAGATAAACTAATATTGTATTCGAAATGAACCTTGACTACTCAAATGGTCATGGGAGTGAACCATGACTAGTTAGATTGTATGATGAGTGAACTAATTCTACTAATATGGCCATGGTAGTAAAACATGACAACTCAGATGGTATAGGAAGTGAACCTGTAATACTAATATAGTCTTTATGGTGTTGTCTTGGCTATTATGTAAATCATTATTTGCTTATGTGGCTGACAAAATTCAACGTTTTATCCCTATATAATGATTTCTTGGCCTATATTATTTATTTCTGTATGATTCATGTCTTATGAACTTCCATTATTTATGCCATGTTTCATTTATATAATATTTAATATGAATAATATGTTATTCTATTTTCATGATTTTGTTCTCATACCCTTATGCACATGATTATGCTTACATATCTCCCTTATTTACCCTTACCAAGCATTTGAGCTCACCCCTTTCTTATCTTTCCTTTTCCCAGGTTACAAAGAAAGGTTTTAGATAGAAGTACTATATTTGGAGATATTTATATAAGATGTTGAAGATATTTCACTAGGATAGAAGGTTTTGTTTCCAAGTTTCCAAATACACTAAACTATTACATTCATTGGTCATGTATTATTGTGATTTAATAAAAATTCATCTAAAATGATGTAATATCCATGTATGTTAAGCCTGGGTTTCTATAAATTTATTCATATAAAATATCATAACTTACTTCAGATCATTTTCCATCAACTGTTACAAGCTATTCATATGAAAAAATTTTCTAAGGAAATAACTCATATATTTTTATAATATCATATAGCCATGATATTAATGTTACAATAGAATCATTGACCATTATAATATTCTAATCATAAAGTATAATAGGAAACTCAATAGTCATCTCATGATATACCTCAATCCCCACTCTCAAGTGATCTTTTGGGGGGTATTTATGGTGTATCTGGTCTTCTGGGATATTATACACCATACCCATCACAAAAAAGGTTGTGCGTGGGTGTTGAAATATTCAAATAACATACAATTTTACCCTACAGGTAATATAAAGTTATTGAAGGTTGTTTGATTCACATTTAGTAGAAAGAGTAATTAAAAAAATGATTACCTTGGGTAAGGTATGTAGTTGGGGGAATGACTATCCTCAACGCTAGTTGGGTTATTTGGATCATATGTGGATCTTTGTTTTACTACTCATTCAATTTGATCACTTCTTATAAATAGGTATGAAAAACCAAGTGGGACAATAATATCTTAAAGTGAGTATATTTGTTTCTATAATTTTCTCACCATATTATATGTATCTTCATGTGGGGTTTATATTCTTGAAATATGTTTATGGATACACTCCAAAAACTAATCCTCTAATGAAACCATATTGTTCGAGCCACTTCAAAGATAATGAAATTAGTTTTTCTTCCGGTATGGTCAATATAGATTCTTATGTCTAAAACATATAAAAAATATGAACATAAAGATATATTTTATGTAATGTTGTTATAAATCATAACAAATTACTATTATTTCATAATTACACATGTTTCTCATACTACTTTTGTGTTTTCACTAACTACTTTACCCTTCTTATTTACATGATCCTACTTCCATAGCACATGACATGGGATGGAAGTGGCTTCAGATTTTGATTCATCTGTAATAATATAAACAAAGGAACATATTTTGTTTCATATCAAATAAAAATATTATTTTTGATTTAAAATACATACCAATTTATTCTCTAATGAAGTGCACCATATTATCAAATGAAATTCATCTGAAATGATTTCCCACTACGATGATTGATGAATGGAGTCCATGTTTCCTGCATTATAATTTGTGAATAACTAACTGGTGGTTGGGGATTTAATTTTCCCTCAACATCCCTAAAATGTAACTTCATAAGAAGAGTCTGGAAGCCTGTGTGGGAATTTCCAGAAGCTGTTAAGACATATTTCTTATAGAAATATTCTGAAATAAGAAAAATAAATATGGAATAATGAAAATTAAATCATTGTTTCATTATATAATTTTTCTGTAATATATAGATATTATATCATAGGATTATAGTTAAATATTTCCAAATGGTTTATTTCATTACAGGCTAAACGTGGCACCATGAATCAATATCAACTGGCACATTAATCCTTGTTGTGACCCCAATATAACTAATGAAAATTGACTTGTGGGGATCAATAGGTTGCCTATGTTGACTCCAACCAACCTAAAATTTTATACCATGACTTCTTGCCTTGATAATTTTATTCAATACCTTGATGTTGCAACATTATTGTTTTTTTCATCAACACGATGTTGATCCCCTAATAATTCTACAGTTTAATCATCAAAAATTTGTTCTTCCTTGGGATTGGTAACATCATCATGTGAAAAATACATTTTCTACATGAGTATTCAAACATTTAATTTGTCTTGAACAACATAAATATAAACATGGACAAATGATTTGAGAAGAGTCACATGCATTATATATTACAAACTTGATGAACTCGTTAACTCTATCTTCATACTCTTTTGTCAAATGATTATCATGCATCAATTTTAATGAAATGGGTAATTGAATTTTATAAAATAACTACTCCACTATAATAAGTTTTATCCTATGATTTCATCCAAAGGTGAATGTTACAGACAAATATCATCCTTATCACCTTCATATCCCAAACAATTATTATCACATTTTAATACTTTAGACTCATGGTCCATCACTTCTAGACATTAACCTATGTTTTTATAACCACTCTGAGTAGTATTCATCTAATACCAGGTACTAGTGATCATTTTGGATGACTAATACTCATATTATGTAACACCCCAAGCTTCCACGATATGCTTCTATTTCAATAATGCAATAGCTTTCATTGTACGCATGTTTGAGATTCTAACACACTGCGACCATTAAAAATAGCCATTATGAATACTAATACCATGTTTTTGAAATTATATATATTTTATATTTCAAAATGGACTTCATTTTTGGATTCAGAATATCAAAATTATCCTAAGTTGAATTTTTGGTATTTTTCTGAGAACTTCCAATTTTTTTATGAATAGTGAAAAATACATAAAAACAACTTTTTTTAATCAAAATAATTTATAGTGATAAATTATACTATTGAGTGGTTTTAAGGTATAATTAGAATATATTTTTACCATTTTATCCAATGGTGTTCATTAGAATTAATTTCACTTTGAAATTGGATATAAACAATTGTCAATCTTTTGATATATATCGTTTCTTAAAAACACGCTATTTGTTGTGAAAACGTGAAATAATTATAAAATTAATTAATGAAACTTATATGTTTGGAATTTTGTAAAATATTCATCATTTTTGAATTAGGAATATCAATTATATCTTAGGGTGAAATTTTGGCATTGTACTGAAAAACATAAATTTTTGATGAATAGTGAAACCACTAAGTGGTAGTTAAAAACCCGATTTTTCGTTTAAATGGAACATTACCACTTCTATGATTTGATTTTCCAAAAATCCTACATATATGGTTGTCATTAGGAAGTAAAATGTGGTTCGATGATATTAAAATAATTTTTTGGTGAATAGTAACTTTTAAGTTTAATTAATCGCAATTAAAGGCAATTGGTGAAATTTAAGGTAAAAATGATATTATAAAAATATGAAAATACCCTTAAACTTGTCCTACCCCTATTGGATGAGTCATTTCTGACCAATAAAATCCATGGGTCAACTTGTGGACCCCATGGAGCCACTTTGGTAGGAAAATGACATTAAAAACATTTTATTTAATGTTAAAATAAAAATGTCACAAACATGAGTTGTTTTACTCAAACAATTTTTAAATGGGGTTATACAAGTAATAATTTTGACTATAAATATTCATTATAAAGATAAAAATATTTCCTAAATCATGATATATTTTTATAAATTTTATAAATTAAATAAATTAAATATTTTATGACACCATGATGATGCAACGATTACCTCATTAATTAACGATTTAAATAAAATTAAAAGATAATGTAAAATCTAAGACTTACACTTGTCAAAAACCTATTTGATGAGTATATTTAGACCCTTATCACCTTATCCTCAAAATATATAAGTGTGGGAGCTTTAAAATCATAATCTCATTATATAATAAAGTAACATTTCATGACTTTCCAAGAGTGCCCATCCTCTCCTCTTATAAAAGGCCCCCACTACTACCACCTTATTCAGACCTTCAAAGCCTTTCGGCTCAGACAACCTCTTCCAAAATACTCTGTACAATTCCCTCTCTTACTCCTAGAAGCCTCACTTTGGGTATAATTATTCCCAAGGAAGCCTTTGGCTCAAATCAAAAAGAGTTACCCGATTTTAAGTTAATGTCTTCTCTTGTGTTCTTTTGTTTTATTTTTCTTCTCCAACACCCTAAAATCTATTTATTACTTTATTTTTTTTATCAAAACCAGTATCCTCAATATACTTGTATGTTTTTATGAGAATTATTTTATTTAAACTTACACACACCTTCGTCTAATTGTTAAAGAACACACTATTTCTGTGGTTGGTAAATTTCTGCCTCACGAAACGATGATTGTTCAATCTTATTTTAACACCTCTCATGGTGAAAATTATGATGACACTATTTTAATATATGATATATATTATGTTTCTTTCCTTATGATACTGTATATTTCATTTATGGCATACCGTTACGATTTCCATTATTGGTAAACGCGATAATTTCATTTTAGGAAGTGCAGACTACCTCCCCCTCAAAGTGATTTGAATCGTTAATTCCATATGTGGGACGTATAAAGGATGGAGTAAATGATATTATACATGATATTATACTGTAATTTTATTATACCTTTATATAATTATAAAATCATTCCATTAAATATGAAATAGAAATGAAATTAGCGTTCATGCATACGTACGACTTACCGTCTCCATGAATGGTGCATTTCATTTCTTACCTCTAAATGTTATGTAATGAATGTATATACTTGATATATATGATATCTACATCATGAATATAATTCTGGAGATAATGGATATTCTACCACATAAACAACTTGTAATTATAAGAAGTTTATTGTTGACTCAAGTACCAAAGATCTACAAAACGACCGTTATTAACTTAAATGACTACATAATTCTCGTAACATTGTAATAAGTGATATAAAATGGATAATGAAATTGAAAAAGGTTATTAAGCAAGTAGAGATTAACTCTAGATTATAATTCAAGAGGTTAATGAACGGTCGAGTCAAGTCGGACACAAGGTAAGGGAACTTCTTAACCCAATTTCTGTTCTTTGGGTTAATCTCCTACTTTCAAATTATGTCATGATATTACTTTTTCCTATCTTGTATTTATACTTTCTTTATGTGTACTTATAGTGAAAACACATAATAGATCTATTTTATTAAAAAAATGATCTATTTAAGGGACTTTGTTTCAATCTCCATTCATTGAGGCATATTTTGTTTTATACACAAATTTATTTTATACGCTGTATAAACCCCTTTGATTTTTACATTTATTCAAAAGGAATCTTTTTATACGAAGCATTTTACTAAATGAAAAAAAAGGAATTCTTTTCTTGTCGTACTTTTGTAGCGACAATGACTTCTCCACCGCTGTGACCATTATTTGAGTTTCAGATTCCTCTACAAGCCATAACATTTTTTAGAATGAAAAATAAATACAAAGTTTTAATTTTCATTTATTTTGATATTGAAAATGGTTTTGAAAGTGTTTTTATTATATCATTGTGTTTTATTGATATCTTTTGATTGAAATGTGGAAATGTTATGTTTCCTTTATGCATGTTTTATGTGATACGATTTTGTTGTGTTTTATGATATGTTTAAACCTATTCATATGAGGAATGCATTGGACTTAATAAGTGAAGGGTGGAGCCCGCTATAGCTTTTTGATTCATCGGTAGGTCTCATGAGACAAACTAGTGTCTTGGCATGAGGCCTTGACAAAATATTATTTGTAGTATTGGCACGAGGCCTTGGAAACGTGGTTATGATAGTCTCTCATTATGCATTCCATCATTATGAAAGTGGTTATTGATATTTCATGTGATTATTCGACCAGTAGAATATCCATGTGAATAAGTAAATGGAATTATCTCATTTTAATTTGGCCATATTATGTTGAAGTTCAAGTTTAAAAGGCTTTTGTTTTAGTTATACATTTCCTTAAATGTTTTTGTTTATTAATGAAAGCTTCCACTATATTGTTATCCTTACTGAACATCTGAGCTTACCCCTTTCAATGTTTTAATTTTTCCATGATGTGAAGAAGTATTTTATGAATGACCTATAGGGATAGCCAGAAGGAGATATGAGTGTGGACTATGGAGACCATGTTATTGTATTTTTTTCACTTTATGAATGTATCTAGTGTTTCCAATGCTACTAAACTAATCTGTCTTTCGAGACTTGATCTTTTGTGATCATGCCAATGTTACGAAATAATGCACCGACTCTAGGTAACTGGGGTCAGGGCGTTATAGTTGGTATCATAGGCAGTTTAGTACTAACCTTGAAAGCTATATTTAGATAAACTATGATTAGAGCACGTAGCCCAAAGATATACTTTGAGGATTAGTATACAAGAACATCCAAGAATATTGGTATTATAGAGATTTTGTGAGTTTTCCTAGAAATACATCCTTGTCTAGATAAGAGCAGGTAGAGGAAGCTCTGGCACAGATGTAACTAGGGGTAAAACCCAAGAAAACTGCTTTGAGCTAGACTGAAATGAGAACTGGTGCATGACAATGGGTCTTGCTGCACTCTTGGTTACGACACTCCCGGGGGATATTCTTAGGATATATCAAATTTCCTTTATAAACCATTATTAAGGGTTTATGAGTATATAATTCCTCAAAGAAAACATTTCTTTTTATGATTATGGATTATATCCATAAATAGATCAATTTATGTTAAGTGTTTTACCAGTATGGAATTTTGTATTTTGATTCATAAACTAATCTAGTTTAGGCCATTGTTTAGAAATGGTGCCTAGTGGGAGGAATGGAAACCATATCAATGCATGCACTCCATGTTGGTATTGTACTCTTGCTCAAGGTAATTATAATGGAGTTGGTGATACAACTGGTGGTGATCAGCTTATCACCATACTGGGACAACTCACTCAGGTTATGACTAATAACCTTACTCATATGAAGCTCCCTGATCTGCAATGTGGAGGATCAATGTTAGACTGCTTCATGAGGAAACAACCATCAAAATTAAATGGAAGTACAAATCCCTTAGTATCTGATCAATGGATAAATTCCTTAGAGAAAATATTCCATGCCTTGGGGAGTAGTGAAAGGGAAAAGGTTATAATGGCTGTTTTCCGCCTCACTGGAGATGCCGATCAACAGTGGTAATTATTCGAAATACAAAAGAAGTTGAAGAAGTATCATGTATGGAATGGAGGGAGTTCAAAGAGCTTTTCTTAGAAAACTACTTCCCTCGTGACCATAGAGCAGATATGGAAAGACAATTTCTAAGCCTGAGGAAGTAGGAGGATGAGAATGTCGCAAAGTATGATGCTAACTTTACAAGGTTAGCGAGGAATGCTCTAGATTATATACGTAACCCAAGTGTAAGATCGATCATTTCTTTGATGGGTTAAAACCATTTCTCCATCGAGAATTAGTATCACAATCATTCTCAACGTACAAAGATATAGTCTCGTGTTCTATCCAGACAGAAAAGGAATTCTCTAAATCTTATGATAATAAAGTAAAGCAATAGAAGAAGAGAATGGTGGAACAAGAGACAGACAAAGGGAAAAAGGGAATGAAGGAGTTTCCATTATGTGATAATTGTGTGAAGAATCACACTGGTACATTCCTTAAAAGAATGGGAGTTTGTTATAAATGTGGAGAAAAAGGTCACCAGGCTCATGATTGCAAGGGAAAGAAAAAGGTTGTCAATGTTGAATGCTACAATTTTAATGAAATAGGGCATTTTGAAAATGAATTTCCTAAGCGTCAGGGAAACCTAACTCAGAAAAGGACAAGGGATCAAGGCCAATCTTATGCTGTTACAATAGTTGAAGTGGAATAATTAATGTTTTGGTGCTTTTGGACTAAAGGATTATGTTATGGTTATAAGAATAATGTGATATATATAAGGATTGTACTGCAGTACTTATTGTTTTCCATAAGGTTTTAATATGATAAAGGTAATCATATTTTTAGTATGTGACAATAAGAGAAACATTACTTTATTTGGGGAATCTGATGTTACAATTGATTTTGAACTTTAGAGACCTTTTAGAGAAAGACTGGACAGATGTATTTTGGACAAATATAAAAGTTGGAATGGATTAAGATGAACTTTGGATAGTATTTTTTAAGGTTAAAACATTTTTGAAGATTATTTTTGGAATATTATTATACTATACTTTTAGGAAAAGGACAACCTGTAGGTTGGGGGATAACCCGTCGTGTCGGACAAAGCTGCAGGAATCAAACCCACAACCATAGTGCGACATGACATTATTACCTACCACTAGCCTACAGGAAGTCCTTGGTTATTACAAAATAGTTTTCCTAATTTAAATGGTATGTGTTAATATTTGGAACCTTGTACGATTATGATAAATATAATATTTTTGAGTTATATTATATTTTTGAGTGAAAGATTGGTTTGTGGTAAAATTTTTTAAATAATGAATGTCTACATGAAAAGTAAGTATATTTCCTTACATTAATAGTAAATCTCTTAAATAAATTCCTCAATATTATTAAAGGTAACTTAAAACAAAAATGTTGTCGGTTAACTTTTCCAACTCGGGATTCAATGACCATTTAACCAATCAAAAGTTTGTGACTTTCTTTGTGGTTAACTTTATCCTAATCTTGTTTTATACAACTCTCCATCAGACTGTGATGGTTTTTTTCCTTCATGTCCATATTTTCATAGAATCATAGTATGGGCTATCTCAGGTGACCTTTGTAATTCTCTTTTTTTCTTTTAGTGTTATATTTTTATTAACCCTATTTCTGATGTGGGTTTTCCACAAAGGTATTTTCTATTTTCAACCTTTTATTTTCAATGAAAAATTTCAAATTGCGAGGACGTAATTTATTGAAGGAGGGGAGAATGTAACACCCCGAGAATCCACGATATGCTTCTCTTTCAATAATGCAATAGCTTGCATTATACGCACGTTCGAGATTCTAACACACCGCGACCAATCAAAATAGCCATTATGAATAGTAATACCCAACTTTTGAAATTATATATATTTTATATTTCAATATGGAATTCATTTATGGATTCTGAATATTGAAATTATCCTAACTTGAAATTTTGGTATTTTTCTGAGAACTTCCAATTTTTTTTATGAATTGTGAAAAATACATAAAAACAACTTTTTTAATCAAAATAATTTATAGTGATAAATTATACTATTGAGTTGTTTTAAAGTATAATTAGAATATATTTTTACCATTTTATCAAATGGTGTTCATTATATTTAATTTCACTTTGAAATTGGACATAAACAATTGTCAATCTTTTGATATATATTGTTTCTTAAAAACACGCTATTTGTTGTGACAACGGGAATTAATTATAAAATTAATTAATGCAACTTATATTTTTGGAATTTTTTAAAATAGACATAATTTTTTTAATTCGGAATATAAATTATAGCTTAGGGTGAAATTTTGGCATTGTACTGAAAAACTTCAATTTTTGATGAATAGTAAAACCACTAAGTGGTAGTTAAAAAACTGATTTTTCGTTTAAATGAAACATTACCACTTCTGTGATTTGATTTTAAAAAATCCGACATACATGGTTGTCTTTAGGAAGTAAAATGTGGTTCAATGGGATTAAAATATTATTTTCATGAATAGTAACTTTTAAGTTTAATTAATCGCGATTAAAGGTAATTAGTGAAATTTAAGGTAAAAATGATATTATAAAAATATGAAAATACCCTTACACTTGTCCTACCCCTATTTTATGAGTCATGGCCAACCAAGAAAATCCATGGGTCAACTTGGGGACCCCATGGAGCAACATTGGTAGGAAAATGACATTAAAAACATTTTATTTAATGTTAAAATAAAAATGTCACGAACATGAGTTGTTTTACTAAAGCAATTTTTTAATGGGGTTATACAAGTCATATTTATGACTATAAATATTCATTATAAATATGAAATGATTTCCTACATCATGATGTTTATTTTATAATTTTTAGACATTAAATAAATTAAATATTTTATGACACCATGATGATGCAACAATTACCTCATTAATTAACGATTTAAATAAAATGAAAAGATAATGTAAAATCTAAGACATACACTTGTAAAAAACCTATTTGATGAGTATATTTAGAACCCTTATCACCTTATCTTTGAAATATATAAGTTCAGGACCTTTAAAATCCGAAACTCATTATATAATAAATTAACATTTCATGACTTTCCAAGAGTGCCCCTCCTTTCCTCTTAAAAAATGCCCCCACCACTGCCACCTTATTCACACCTTCAAAGCCATTTGGATCGGCCAACCTCTTCTAAAATACTCTCTGAAATTCTCTCTCTTACTCCTAGAAGCCTCAATTTGGTTAGAATTCTTCCCAAGGAAGCCTTTGGCTCAAATCAAAAAGAGTTACCTGATTTTAAGGTAATATCTTCCCTTGTGTTCTTTTGTTTTATTTTTCTTCTCCAACCCCCTAAAATAATTTTATTACTTTTTTTTGTAACAAAACCACTTTACTCAATATAATTGGATGTTTTTTTGAGAATGATTTTATTTACACTTACACACACCTTCGTCTAATGTTTAAAGAACATACTGTTTCTGTGGTTGGAAATTTAAGCCTCACAAAACGATGATTGTTCAATCTTCATTTAACACCTCTCATGGTGGCCATTATGATGAAAATATTTTTATATATGATATATATTATGTTTTTGTTTTCCTTATGATTCTTTATTTTTCATTTATGTCATACCTTTATGATTTCCATTATGGGTAAACGCGATAATTTCATTTTCAGAAGTGCGGACTACCTCCCCCTCAAAGTGAATTGAATCGTTAATGCCATATGTGGGATGTGTAAATGATGGAGTAAATGATATTATACTTTATATTGTACTGTAATTGTAGTATACCTTTATATAATTATAATTACATTCCATTAAATATGAAATATAAATGAAATTAGTGTTCATGTGTACGTACAGCTTACCGTCTCCATGAACGGTGCATTTCATTTCTTACCTATAAATGATATGTAATGAATGTATATACTGGATATATATGATATATATGATATCTACATCATGAATATAATTCTGGAGATAATCGATATTCTACCACATAAACAACTTGTAATTATAAGAAGTTTATTGTTGACTCAAGTACCAAAGATCGACAAAACGACCGTTATTAACTTAAATGACTACATAATTTTCGTAACATTGTAATAATTTATATAAAAGAGATAATGAACTTGAAAAAGGTTATTAACCAAGTATAGATTAACTGTAGTTTATTATTCAGGAGGTTAAATAACGGTCGAGTCATGTTGGACACAAGGTAAGGGAACTTCTTAACCCAATTTCCGTTCTTTGGGTTAATCTCCTACATTCAAATTATGTCATGATATTACTATGTACTATCTTGTATTTATAATTTCTTTATGTGTACTTATAGTGAATACAAATAATAGATCTATTTTATTTAAAAAAATGATCATTTTAAGGGACTTCATCTCAATCTCTATTCATTGAGGCATATTTTGTTTTATACACAAATTTTTTTATGCGGTGTATAAAACCCTTTGACATTTACGTTCATTCAAAAGGAATATTTTTATATGAAGAGTTTTACTAAATTAAAAAAAAGAATGTTTTTCTTGTCGTATGTATGCGGCGACAACGACTTCTCCACCACCGTGACCATTATTTGAGTTTCGGCTTCCTCTACAAGCCAAAACTTTTTTTTAAATGAAAAATAAATACAGAGTTTTAATTTTCTTTTATTTTGGTATTGAAAATGGTTTTGAAAGTGTTTTTATTATATTAATGTGTTGTATTGATATCTTGGGATTAAAATGTTTAAATTTTATGTTTCCTTTATTCATGTTTTATGTGTTATGATTATGTTATGGTTTATGATATGTTAAAACCTATTCATATGAGGAATGCATTGGACTTAATAGGTGACAGGTGGATCCCACTATAGCTCCTCGATGCATCGGGAGGTCTAATGAGAAAACTAGTGTCTTGGCACGAGGCCTTGACAAAATCTTATTTGTAGTCTTGGAACGAGGCCTTGGCTACATGGTTATGATAGTCTGGCATAATGCATTCCGTCATTATGAAAGTGGTTCTTGATATTTCATGTGATTATTCGACCAGTAGAATATCCATGTGAATAATTAAATGGCAATATCTCATTTTAATTTACCCATATTATGTTGAAGTTCAAGTTGAAAAGGATTTTGTTTTAGTTATACATTGCCTTAAATGTTTTTGTTTATTTATGAAAGCTTCCACTATATTTTTATCCTTACTGAGAATCTGAGCTCACCCCTTTCAATGTTTTAATTTTTCCAAGATGTGAAGAAGTATTTTATGAATGACCTGCATGGATAGTCAGAAGGGGATATGGGTGTGGACTATGGAGACCATGTTATTAGAGTTTTTCACTTTATTAATGTATCTAGTGTTTTCAAGGCTACTAAACTAATTGGTATTTCGAGACTTGATCTTTTGTGATCATTCCAATGTTATGCAATAATGCACCGACTCTGGGTAACTGGGGTCGGGGCATTACATATTAGTCCAAGCAACATAGAATATATGGGGGATGAGTCTCATGAAACAAAATGCAATAATAATTTTTTTTGATATGAAGTTGTGGAGGATGAAATTTTTCTCCTTAAAACTTTTTAAATTACCATATCTTAATTTAAAATTTAAAATATCATCTCAACTTGATAAAAGGTACCTCACACTACCATGATAACAATAAATCATACCCACCGAGTTGAACCAACTTTAATATATGTTATTATTCCTTTTCCATTACCTGTATGTCAAATATAATAGCTCTATATCCATTGAGGTTCAAGTGTAGGGTGTGAGTATAAATATAAACAAGTAAATACTAACAGGTCCCCTAAAATATACAACAATTCATATATTTGAGTATATGTTCAAATTAGTAACTCTCAAAATACACATGTAATTAAATTCATTGTATACAAACCCTGAAACGATGATAATAAAATGTACCGACTTAATTTCATACCAATGAATTATACTAATCATACCATAAGTTTATACCATGGTTTTTGTATAAAATTTAAATCATGTCACTGATAATATCTTAATAATTGAATCCTAGGAGGAGAAAAAATATTTATCACCCTTTGGATATTACCACATCATAGGTACCATGAGATTAGACCTTGGACGCCTAACATCCTTGACTATCCCTTAGGGATAACCATCACATGTACTTATTACATCCAAATAATAAAATGGGTATAAAAGATACATTTTTCTTAGGAGGTACATTTAAAATATGGGGAAGTCTTAACATAATTGGTTCCCTCTAAAAAAACCCCATAATGGGTTCCACAATACATTAGTTAAACCTAACTTCTAAAAACCCATAAAGAAGAACAAATAACAACAAAAATTTCAAATCACCCTCACCCGAGGCCTCAATGAATCACTAACATTTCTATAATAACTCACATTCTAACATTTCATACCTATCCCTCAAATAATACCCATCATATTCTAATATATGATAAAAATTATTTTTTATCACATCCATACATGTATTTCTTTTAGAAAAATATTATAATCATGCATTTAGAGGTATATTAAAAATCATTTCAAATAATATCAACTGATTATTCAATGAAAATATTATCAGGAAATATTTATCAAAATTTAACAAAAAATTTAGGTACAAATTACATTTAATACAATAATTTTCAAAAACATTAATCTAGAGAATAAATTATTAGACAAGTAAAAGAAGAATTAGTTAAACAATCAGTAAAAAATGTATACAAAGATAAAAATGAATACTTACTAAAAAAGTGACATAGTTTCTACATTTCTTAAAATTATAATGTCTAGAATGAAATCATGTTACATTTTATAAAAATTTATATAGTTCCATCAGTCAAAAAAATACTTATAAATGTGTATTATTTAGCTTTACAATATAAATATTATTAAAACCATATTTTGATATAATCCCAATAAAATATTTTAAATAATATAATTATACTATTAACATAAATATATATTATTAACCATTTCATATTAAAAATAAAATATTAAATGCATATATAAAAACTATAACTAATCTGGTATTGTAAACATCAAATTAATTAATCAAATAATAAAAATTGATAATCACATAAATATTTCAATTATTTCAAGTTTCATACATAATAATTGATCAAGATTTTATATAACCCATGTTTTTTCAGATCAAACATAATTAATACCATTTAATATCATTTATTATTTTCAAAACCAATATAAAACCATTATAAATGGATTTATTTAATTAGTATTGAATCATTTAAATCATGAATATGATATCTTAGTGGTTTATAAACTATAAATTATAGGTTTTAAAAGAATAATCTAAATACACACATTATAAACTCTTACATATCCTAAAAAATTTAAATATTATGAAATTAATATAGATAAAATTATCCTTAAAGGAAATCAAAAATTAATTTATATAATTAATGAGAAACTATATGTTATATATAATTAGAAAAAAAACTAAAGACAAATTTGATTAAAAAACAAAATAAAACCTATCACTTGTTCTTATTTTTAAATATGTTTATCCCATATATACTCAAAACCCACTGAAATTAAAAAATAACCTAAATGAAATTTTAATTATGGAGTATAACATATTAAATTTTAAAAATATAATTATCTAAACATAAGTGTTCATTTTTATCACTTGAACAAAAAAAACTAAAATATTTTATAAAAAAACCATAAAATAACATAATAGAAAGTGAGAATCAATATTTTTGAACAAAAGTTTCATTGAAAACATTACATTAAATTGAAATTCATATAATATTAACATATGTATATAAAAAAATATAACTATAAATGTATAAAAATTTTAAAAAAATTAAATAACATATGAAATAAAGATCATGGTGGCCTCTAATAGTGAAGTTTGAGGGAATCGGGACTCTTGTATCATTAACAGACATCACAGAGAGACCTAAATCCATAGAAAATATAAATGGATACCTTGGTACTTCCAACTAAAGATAGAATGTTCGAATTCATATTTTGTTCTGTAATAATTTTTGTAAAACTCAAATTATTATAATAAATACCATTGAACTACATATTAAGTTGGAAATTGGCCAATTGTTTGTAGTTTTAGATAGGAACACGTTTTTAAAAATGAATATTCAATTACAACAATTAATGGGATGAAACCCTTATTGATGCACAATAATATTTTGAACCAAAAATCCTTAACTTACTATATAAAAAAAGATCTCACTCCATGAGATGCCACAAAGACTCTAATGATGGAACGAATGAGCACCCAAAACTATGGCAAGAGAAATGAGTGAAGGTGGTGATAAGAATGGTAACAATGAGGAAGAATAAGAGAGACAAATCATGACCAGAGTTATGGGGGAAGAGAAGTAAGGTTTTACGTGGTTGAGAACAATACAGAAACACAATCCAGAGAACCCAAACAAGAAATCAACAACAGAAGAAGAGGAGAAAATAACATAAATTGGATTCTAGCTTTGATTCGTCTAAGATAATGTAGATGAGGAATGTTAGCTCTAGGGGAGTTCCGTGAGAGCTTGAGAATCATGACTGAATCAGTCAGGATTGGGGTTCTTTTAAATAGACTAGGGACATGTTTATCAGCGCTTATAAAAAATCACTGATAAATATACCTTTTGTTAGCACTAAATTGATAAGCACTGATAAAAGCATTCTTTATCAGTTCTTTTTTAGAACTAATAAAATGAACATTTATCAGCACTAAAACTTTAGTGCTGATAAAGGATTTATAAATATAATTATAAATATAAAATCTTAATATATTTATATAAATATATATTTGTTTCATTATAATTTTATAATTATTTAAATATATAATTATTTATCTAAAAGTTCCTAAATACCTTTAAAAAAATATTTTTTATTTATAATTATAAATATATAATTTTATAAATATATTAAATATAAATTTATAATTATATTTATAATTATGGATATATTTATATCATTATATATTTATCTAATTATATAAGTATATTTTATAATTATATATAAATATAAATATAGTCATTATTTAAATATAATTTTAAAAAAATTATAAATATTTAAAGATAAAATTATTTATTTATAAATATATGAATACTTTTAAAAAATAATATTTATATATTTATATCAATATATATATTTATATAATTATATATATAGCTCCTAGGGTGTAGCTCAATGGTAGATAGCCCTGTGGGTCTCAAAGAGGTCTCAAGTTCGTGTCTCATCTAGCACATCTTTGCACTGTATGTTGCTTGATTTTCTTTTTATTGTAGCCCATTTCTCGGAATAAATCGAGACTTAAACCTCAACTTTATATATATATATATACTATATTCATTATTTAAATAAATTTATTATAATTTTTTACTTTTTTAAATATATATAATTATGTATTTATAATTATATAAATACTTTTAAAAAAAAAAATATATTTAATTATTTATAGTAATTATACATATATAAATTTTTAAATATAGGAAATATACAATTATAAATATATTTATTTATAAATATTTATTTACAAATATATTTTTTATATTATTAATGAATATATAATCTTAAATACATGTATTTTAAAAATGAGTGAAATTGAATAATTAAAAAAGAATAAACATTAAAAATATTGAAAAATGGATAGGTTTTATCCATTAAATATAAATAATTAAAAAATATGGACATATATTGAAGCAAATATGAATACATAATGAAAATAATTAAACGTAGTAAAAAAATAAATAAAAATAAATAATATAAAATGATTAAATTAAAAAAAATATTGAAAATGAATAAATAATACATAACTATAATAATATTAAAAATAAATAAATAAAATTGAATAATTAAAAAAATAATATATTAAATTTATAATGTTATATTAAAATTTTAAAATATACTAAAATTTGAATAAATTATATAAATATTAGGTATATGTGTTTCTAAATATTATTTCATTAATTTAATAAATATGTGTTTGTGTACACTGTATATAAAAATGTGTTAATTACCTATATATATGTGAATTAAATGTAACAGTTTTTTCATATATGTTAAATTGAAAAATCAAATAACATTAAAAATGAATAAGACATTAATATATTTTTAATTATTATGTTTTCTTCATTTTCAATATATTTATATTTAATATATATTATTTAAAAATATTTATAATTAATATATATATATATATTAATCTTATTAATTTTTATTAAAAATTTTTTCATTCATAATTTTTTTAATAATTTTTCAATTTTGTCCTTTTTAATTATTTTATTTAATTAATAAAATTTATTCATTATTATTTTTTTGTTTAGTTATCACAATTTATTCATTTTATGTATCTATATTTAATATATACTATTTATTAATATTTATATTATTTATATATATATGTATATCAAATTTATTCATTTTTATCAATAACAATTTAATTAATAAAATGTTTATTATTTTTGTTAATTTACACATTTTAAATTTTAATTTTTTTAATTATTTAATTTTATTCTTTTAAGATATATATATTTAATGTATATTATATATTAATATTTATTATTTATATATATTTATATTCAATTTTTTCATTATTATCAATTATTGTTTAATTAATAAAATCGTTAATTTTTATTTTTAAATTTTATTTGTTTAATTATTTCATTTTATTATGGACCTTTATCAGTGCTAAAAAAGTGTTGATAAAGGGTACCTTTTGTCATTGATCTATAAAAAAGATGATAAAGGTTACTATTTATCAGTACTAAAAAAGCACAGATAAAGGGTGTCTTCAATCAGTGTGTTTTTATTATTGATAAAAGGTACTCTTTATCGGTGTTTTTTAGCACCAATAAAGGACAATTTTATCAGCTCTTTTTACTAGCGTTGATAAAATCCATTACTTTTAAAGGTCTATTTTTTGTAGTAGTGACATGAAATATTCTTCAGGAAATGGCCTCAGGATAGCGGGTCTTTAGTTATCGGCTCTCATTTTGGTTCGAGTCAGCCGAGAGAGAGGCAATGTTTCTCTTGTGATGATCAAAGACATCTATTGCAGGACTGTCTGACCTACTGTGTAGTTTATTGAGAGATAGTCAATGGAAAACCAAATTAGAGGCAGTAAGTAGACTATGGAGGTCCATAGGGCAGAAGGCATATTAGAGTCGAAGAGAGAAGTAGAAGGTAACAGACAGTTTGAACTATTTACACCACCACCCCCAGTGGGTTCGCGCCAAACTTAGGGACCTGGTGGTCCGAGATGAGGAAAAATGCAGGACAAAGTGGCATATAATCCATATGATCTAGTGATGATCAGAGGTATTATTTGTGTATTTTATACTTTATTTTCAGTACAAATAGACACAAGAGTGATCCAATATTTTCTTTCCACTTCTCTCATATGAGATTGAGAGATTTCGGTAGAGCCCTTGGCACAACATTTGTAGTAGGATACTCCTACCAGAGGGGATTCAATGATCACACAGTTCTGTCGATAGTGTGACCTAACTCTTGGAAGGGATAACTTATTATGAGATCTCTTTTTAGTTGTAACTATGACTTATGGAATCATATTAGGTATGAACTGGCTATCCACAATTCATGCACATATTGACTATTTCAATAGGGTGTAATGCATCCATGTAGATTGTATGAGGTTTTCCATTTTTGGTGATAAAAAAACATAGGTAGAGTAGGATGGTCTCATTTTATTAGGATATAGATGATTACTCAACAGTTGGATAGTGTTACCATTAGAGCAGCATATGTTATGGGCTTTCATCTACCTTCAATGGTGGTGGAGTATGAGGATATCTTTTCTGAGGATAAGTTGGGATTACCTCCCCATAGAGAGATTAACTTATGAATATATTTTCACCTATGTATGGACCTAATAACTATTCCATCATATCAAATACCTCTTGTGGAGCTTTGTGAGTTGAAGTTTTGGTTGGAGAAATTGTAGATAAAGGTATTTTTTAGACCCAATGTGTCACCCCAGACATCCCCCATTTTGTTCAACAATAATTCAAACAATATCTTGAGGTTACGTATCGATTACCATCACTTAAACTATGTGACCATGAATAATATGTTTCTACTACTGAGGATTGAAGACCACTTTGACCAACAGATAGGGGTGAGATGCTTCTCAAAGATTGACCTCGAGTTAGGCTATCACTGGCACAAAGTTTAAGATGTGGATATGATAAATATTGTATTCTAAAACCACTATAGTCACTACTAGTAGTTGTTGATTTATTTCAACTTAAAAAATTCATCAACGGTGTTTATGGGACTCATGAACTAGATCTTTCAACCTTTCATAGATCAGTTCATGGTAGTCTTCATTGAAGACATCCTAATGTACTCGACGTCCAAGGAGGAGTATGTGGGATTTTTAAGAAAGTTTCTAGACTTAATTTGTGAGCACTGGATTTTTGGAAAGAGCTCAAACTGTTAGTTCTACATTATATAGGTCCACTTCCTAGGACATGTCATCTTAACAGAGGGTGTGGAAGTGGATCTGTTGAAGGTTTAAGTAGTACTATATTGGAAATCACCCAAGAAAGAGAATAAGTTATTTTAATTCCTTGTGTTAGAAGGGTACTATTATAGATTTGTTATCTATTTGTTCATGATATCAGTATATTTGAATACTTTAACCCAAAAGGGGGAGCCTTTCATTTGGATGGAGATGTACTACCGGGATTTTTAGCAGTTACGGTAGAGGATGATGAGAACCCCCATTTTGAGACTTCCATAGGAGGGTTTTGGAAAAAAATCCCTCAAGGTATCATTTAATTATTTTTTGAGCTGATTGTTTTTGTTGAAAAAGTGGACATCTGTGTCATGATTGTTGACAAAGAAAAACAATGACATACAAATTTGTTGAAAAAGGAGATTTCATGGTGGAATTTCAAGTTCAAGAGTTGTCTTCAACGATCCATGTTTGATTCAAGAACATCGACAAAGGAATGGATGATCTGTAGGCGGTACAAAAAGAATAGATACAAGGTGGCACTGTTTTGCAGTGTTTGAAAATTTTTTTGTCCTGAAAATCGATAAATGAAGAAAAGTGATTCTTGGAAAAGGGACTTGCATGACATGTACTTGAAGGAGAGGAAACTTGCATACCTATTGTTTTTCAAGATCAGAAGGTCAAAATATGGAAAAGGAAAGAGGGTTGCACAGGTATTGGTGAGGTCGCGTAGGTGACTTGCGCGACGTGAAAGGTCATGCGCGCCAGTTCCTAGGAAGATTAAAAAGCTACATGGCATATATTTTTCAAGATCAGATCTTTGGAATATGTAAATGGAAAGAGGGTCAGACAGGTGACTTATAGGGGAAGAGACCTACGTTCTAAATCTTGCGCGCCATGGAGGGACTTGCGTGCTGCCGCGTAGGTTGACCAAATGCCTATAAATACTGGACCACCCCACCTCATTTCTAACGGAGTTCAACAATTAGAAAAATCAGAGCTCCTGTTGCACAGGTGTGGTGGTCGCGCAAGTGGTGGTGTGTCGTGCAAGTTGGACTTGCGCGCCAGATTTGAAGAAGGGATATTTTTTTTGTTGTTGCCAATATTGGGTTGGGAGTAAAGGGAAGTGTGTCGCACAAGTTTAGAGTCAGAGAATCTTGTGTTGCGCAAGTGTCTGAGGTGGACTTGCGTTCTAGTTGTGACTTGCGCGCCAAGAATTGTACACCAATTTAGACCTGCACGCCAAGTAAAGTTGATTTACAGCAGTGATTCAGGGCTTTGTGGAAGCTGGAAGTTTTCCCGATACATTCGGTGCAAAGAGAAATTCATCTATGGGTGAAAGTTGGACTTCAATAGAGCATCTACATATAGGGGAAGATGCATTTATTCATGAAAATGAAGATACCTACAGGTCTATAAACTGTGAGTGGATCCTTTCCAGATTAGTGAGCAAAGGAAGAAGAAGAAGGTGATCCTCTCCACCGACAGTGAGCTAGAGAGATAGAAATAGGGAGTGACCCTTAGGAAAGTAGTCAGCTAACCCTAAACCTTGTAAAGGCAGTGAGCCAGGGATAGAGTGACTATTCCCGAACCATTGTATCCACATCTAGTGAAGAATAGTAGAATTTGGTACAACCGGAAACTTGTCGGCGTATGCTCCTTGGACGTAGCCCAGTGAGGGTTAACCAAGTAAAAATCTCTGTGTCTTCCTGCTTACTTCCCTGCATTGCATTTAAAGCATCATCGTCATATAAAGAAGAAAATAAGTGATCATAATAAACATACAAGAGAAAATAAAGTGACCCTAGTAATAAAGTGATCAAGATCCAGTGGGGAATGGAGATCTTTGAAAATGAATATCTATACCTTGATTCACCACCCTCTCATGGTATATAGCCCCCTATTGGTCCTAACAATTTGTATCAGAGTGAAGGTTTCTATTTATCAGATTTGTTTGCTCCGACTTGGTGTAGTCTATTTGTGTGGTTAACGAATCAGTCTGCTCTTATCTCGGTGTGCCATGGAAAAGGAAAAAACACCAAAGAAGACTCATAATCCAGGTGGTATTCCTCAGTGTGGAAGTGTGTATGGAAAAAGTGTGATTCAAATAAAAGAATCAAATAGCTTATTGAAGGAAGGTCTGGATGAATCTGATAGGGAAAATATTTATTCACTCAATCATGATGTTTGAATGAGTGAAGTACATGAACATCTAAGTGATACCAAAACAACTGATGATGAATAAGTTTTAAGAAGAAGGCCACCAATAGATTTTGTCAACATGACAAAGAAATTGGATTAGAAATTTGATGAAGAAGCTAAATCTAAAGATATATGGATCCAAGTATTAGAAATTGAGGTCAACAAGCTAAGAGGATTAAATCAAAGGCTTATTGATGTGGATAGTGACCCGAAGGAGAAGAATTATTCTCAAGGAGATGAACTAAAAAAGATGACTAAAATGAAAGGAAAACAAAAGTTTGGTGATTATAAAGAGAATAAAAACTCAGATGAAGTTTAGAATATGAAAGCTATAAATGATGATCTAGCAACATTGTTGTCTGAAGAAGTTCAGAAGAATAAAAATCTACAACAAGAGAATGAATCTATCTCTGAATCTGTTTATGATGAAAAATTGAATTTAATAAAGCAATGCAACATGGTAGAAAAGCTTATCCAAGAACTGGAAGATGAGATGAGTAGAGGGAAGCTTCTCAGAAGAGAACTTGATGTCTATATTGAATCAAGTGATATGAAGAGAAAAGGATAGAAGAAGAGATGGAATCAGTAAAGAAGGAAGTGGAGAAATTCAATACCAAAGGAGAGTCTAAAATGAAGGATGCATTTCACTTACTATTTGAAGATCCTTCGACAATTGATGATAAGATGAAGAACATATATGCTATTTCTGAAGAGAAACAACAGAATATTTTCTCATCTCAGAGACCATACAGTTTGTGAAAAACAGCCAATGGATTTGATGAATCCCCTCTCGTGCATGACAGAACGAGAGCCATGAATAGTTCTAGGAGTGGAGAAAAACCTGTTGGTGCTGCAGATAGGTCTAATAGGGTAGTTTTTAGAAGTAGTGATAACATGTGCTATTTCTACGGAATTCATGGCCACACATCAAGCTTCTGTTCAGAGGCTCTGGAATACATTTCAGGGTGTGAAAATTGAAACACTGATAAATATTAGGATAAGAAGAAGCATCATGAGAAATCAGAGAGAAGAGACTCTCAGAGGAAAGCATTATAGGATACTATTACTGTGGAAGAATGGCACACACCATGAATATGTGTCAGGAAGCTCAGGAGCTCAATGTTACATGAAGAACTCAATATGCATAAACATCTTGGCTAAGTGATGATTAAATGAGGTATGCCTTTAATATAAGATGTTTCATTTGTTCCAATCATGGGTATTTGTCAAGAAATTGCAGCAAGAAGAGTGCGAGAAAGGAAAAGGATCCCAAAAAGAGAATCTTGAATCCAGTGATGTATAAAGAGATGCATTATATTTCAAGACAATGTGGTATGTTGGAGAATAGACTCAGAGCCTCAGGGGAGTCACATGAAGCTGAACAAAAGATATATCAGTCACACTCACAAGTGCCCCCTATGAATGAACCTGAAGAAATTTCGAAGAAAAGGGGAGGAAACGCTATAGATGTGAGTAAGAATAATGTATGTTCAATGGAGGACCCACAAGAAATGAAAAATAGGATGGAAAATCAAAAATATGACAAAATAAAAATAAACAATGAATGAATTGAAAAATTTTCATGTCATGTGCCACCACATGAAGTGGAGGAGATATAAAGATACCTACAATAGAGGAAGAAGAAATGGAAGACGACAAGAAGATATATTCCTACTCAGAGAAGGAATCAAGGGAAATGGAATTTTGGTGGAACATCAAAGATATAAATGTGTACTTGTTGGATTAAACCCCAAATTGTGAGAAAGGCCTGGCCTACAGAATCATCATATCAGAAAAAGACTCGGCATGCAGGTAATTAATGCTTAGTCATATGGACAGATTAGTTGAGGTTGTCTAGGAAGCTAGAAGAATACAGGAAAGAGTGTGATGTTCTTAAAGAAAGAATAAAAGGGTTGACCCATCAGGATCAAGCACAATCATCATCATGAGGATTCTATAAATACCCCCTCTCCCTCAGTATATAAATGTTGTTAACTGATGATTCAAGTTTTTCAGGTTTTAGAGGGATAAAATCCAAGGGGAAGTGGCATCTAAAGATGAAAAGTGGAGAAGTGATATGATTTAGAGTTTTAATAGACTAAATTTAGGTGCCAAAGTTGATGAAGAAAGGGAGAAAATGATCACAATAGGAAGTGATTGTGTTATTAACTTTATCTCTTGTTTCCTACACCGATTTCCAACTTAGTAAGCTTAGATATTTTTTAATAGATCAATTCCATGTAGAAGATGAATGTTTATGGGTCTAAAAGGTGGGCCTAGTCCTGGGAAGTGCTGCATAACATTGGGAGAGAACTCAATATCATAATCAGATGCAAGATCTATCAAGGAAATAATTGGATGACCCAGCACTAGTGTTGTCTATAGAGTGAAGACACATTTCCAAAGAAGCAGCAAAAATCTTGCATATCTTACTTATCTATTTTGATCTAACAATGTGGTATCAGCTAACTGCTTTTAGGATACCAAGAAGCTGTGAGAGAAAATCAAAGGTGTGTCAAATTTTTTTTAGAAAAGATATTCAAAGAAATGATGCCATTGAGAATGACATAGTGAAAATTTTTCTGTTAAATGTGCGGAAGTGGTAAGAGACTCAGGGAGAGAAGAATTGGATGAAGATGATTCAGAAGAAGATAATTATGGTGAGTACGAGGAAGTAAAATCCTTATATATAAAAAATCCAAAGAGTCGAGCTGAAATTGATATGTAGAATATCATCTGTGATCAGTGAGATCCAGTTCAGGCCATGAATGAAGAGCTAAATCAGATTGAGAAGAATCAGATATGTGAGATTGTTTCGAGGCCGGAAAATAAGAACAACATCATGATTAAATGGGTCTTTCGCAAGAAGATGAACAAATATGGCATAACGATTCGAAACAAATCACAACTACTGTGCAAGGGGTACTACCAAATAGAGGTAATAGATATTGATGAGAAATTTTCACCAGTTGCTAGGATGGAGACAATCAGATTATTTTTGGCTATAGTAGTGCAAAGAAAGTTCAAAGTTTTCCAGGTGGATGTCAAATCTACATTTCTAAATGGGGTTTTGGAAGAATAGGTGTACATTGAGTAGCCAGATGGTTTTCTGATTCATGAGGATGATAAAAAAGTTTTCAGGATGAAAAGGCGTTGTATTGGTTGAAACAAGCACCAAGAGAATGGTACTCAAGGGTTGATCAGTACTTGAAGAAGCATGGTTTCCAGCGTGGAGGAGTTGATTACAATATCTATTTCTGCAACGATAGTAATTAAAGGATGATGGTGTTGTTTTATGTTGATGACATAATATTTGGTGGATCAGATGAAGCTCAGTGCAGATAGTTTTCTGAATTCATGAAAAATGTGTTTGAAATGTCAATGATTGGAGAGATAATGTTTTTCTTTAGTCTATAGGTGACACAAGGAAGGAATAGAACATTCATTTCTCAATCCAAATATGACAAGGAGGTTTTATGAAGGTTTGGAATGGAAAATTCCAAGGAGATGAATACTCCAGTTTCGACCCGGATGTAATTATCAAAAGATGAGGATGGAAAGGCTATTAATATCATAGAATACAGGAAAATTATTGAAAGTCTGTTGTACTTAACCGCAACAAGGCCATATATTGTTTTCGCCACATGCCAAGTAGTGAGATATCAAAGCAATTTCAAGGAAAGCCACATGTTTGCAGTGAAAATAATACTTCTGTATATAAAAGGCACCATGGATTTCAGTCTGATGTATAATGAAAAATCTCAATCAGTGTTATTAGGTAACACAGATGCAGATGGGGCCGGATCAGCAAATGACAAAAAATAAACGTCAGGAGATGCATTTTATCTTGGTGGATTGGGTATTTGTTGGCTAATAAAGAAGAAAGATTTCATTTCATTGAGCACCATGGAGGCTGAGAACATTTCTGTCACGCAAGCATGCACATAGTTATTGTGGATGAAGTATAAGCTTGAAGATATGAGAGTTGGAGTGAAGTCTCCAATCGGAATCTAGTGTGATAACTCTTATGTTATAAATCTTAGCAAAAATATAGTTCATCACTCAAGGACAAAGCACATTGAGATAAAATATCATTTCATCAAGGAGAAGGTGGAGGAAGGGCTTGTGAAGATGTAGTATGTGCCTATAGAGCTACAAGTTGCAGATATTCTTACAAAGGTCTTACCCAAAGAAGCTTTTGAGAGGCATCAATTGGATCTGTGAGTCCAGTCAACTCCCCACACTTGAAAAGTGTGAATGTGGGACCTACCCACTCTCCTCGAGGTATGATGTGTTTTTCCCTAATGTGCCGATGTGTTCTCTACTCTGTTTTAGACTGCAAAGGAGTGACCTTTGGGTTTGTTGACAAAGGGGGACAAAATAGTGATTGTTCAAGGGGGAGATGTTGTGGCAATTTGATAAATCATGAATGACATGGGGAGAAGCTGACAGGTGGAGCAGTGAGATAGGGGGAGAGCTATGAGAAAGGGGGAGAGTTTTAAATATGACGATGCTAGAAGTGATAAATCAAAGAATAGATATCACGACAGCTGAGGATTGTGATAAAAGCAAAAGAGTGGTGTTGGAATATTATAAGCATATTTCCAAAAAATTGGTATCACTTTACTGTCAACAGTGGCTGTCAGAGTTGAAGTGATTCATTGATGAAATTTTCATTTACTCTTGCTTCTCACGTCGAGCATTGCTCATGTTTCCTTAGAGTATGTGTTGAGTAAATCCTTGATTGCTATCAGAATCACAAAAGGTGAATGGGGGATGAAGAATTAATGATGTATCTTTTTATGGAAGAGTTTTCAACAAACCCAAAGGGGGAGATTGTTGGGAAAAAATCCATCAAGGTATCATTAAATCATTTTTGAGGTGATTGTGTTTCTTGACAAAGTGTACATCTGTGTGGTGATTGTTAACAAAGCAAAACAATGACATACAAATTTGTTGAAGAAGGGGATTTCATGGTGGAATGTCGAGTTTAAGATCTATGGTCAATGATCCATGTTTGATTCAAGAATTTCGAAAAAGGAATGGATGATCTGGAGGCCGTAAAGAATGAACAGATATAAGGTGGTGCCATTTTCCAAAGTTTGCCAAATTTTTGGGCCTAAATATTAAAAAATGAAGAAAAGTGGTTTTTGGAAAAGGGACTTGCGCGCCATGTACTTGAAGGAGAGGAAACTTGCGAACCTAGTGTTTTTCAAGATCAAAAGGTCAAAATATGTCAAAGTAAACAGGGTCGTGCAGGTATTGGTGAGGTCGTGTAGGTCACATGCACGCTGTGAAAGGACCTGCTTGCCGGTGCCTAAGAGGATTGGAAATCTGCGCGACATATGTTTTTCAAGATCAAATCTTCGGAATATGGAAGAGGAAAGAGGGTCGCACAGGTGACTTGTAGCGGAAGAGACCTGTGCGCCGAATCTTGCACGCCGTGGGGGGAATTATGTGCCACCACGTAGGTTGACCAAATGCCTATAAATTTTGGTTTGAAGAAGAGAGATTATTTTTTGTTGTGAGACAATATTGGTTTGGGCGTAAAGGGAAGTGCGTCGCACAAGTTTGGAGTTGAAGAAGCTTTTTTTAACGCAAGTGTCTTAGGGGGACTTATGCGCTAGTTGTGACTTGAACGCCATGACTTGCGTGCCGGGTTAGACCTGCACCCCAAGTAAGGTTGATTTCCAACAGTGATTCAGGGCTACGTGGAAGTTGGATGTTTTTCTAATACCTTTGGTGCCAAGAGAAATTCATCTACAGGTGAAATTTGGACTTCAAAAGAGTATCTGCATATAGAGGAAGATGCATTTCTTCATGAAAATGAAGAGACCTACAGGTCTTTACACTGTGAGTGGATCCTTTCCAGAGCAGTGAGAAAAAGAAGATGAAGAAGGTGATCCTCTCCTCCGGCAGTGAACCAGAGAGAGAGAAATAGGGAGTGACCCTTGGGAAAGCAGTGAGCTGACCCTAAACCTTGTAAAGGCAGTGATCCTGAGATAGAGTGACTATTCCTGAACCATTGTATCCACATCTAGTGAAGAATAGTGGAATTTTGTACAACTGGAAACTTGTCGACATATGCTCCTTGGATGAAGTCCAGTGAGGGTGAACCAATTAAAAATCTCTATGTCTTCTTGCTTACTTCCCTGCATTGCATTTAAAGCATCATCATCAGATAAAGAAGAAAATAAGTTATCATAGTAAACACACAAGATCAAACAAAGTGACCCTTTTAATAAAGAGGTCAAGATCCAGTGGGGCAAGATGAACATTGAAAAAGAATATCCATACCCTGATTCACCCCACTCTCAGGGTATATAGGCCCCTATTGGTCCTAACAGAGGGTGCTGAATATGTAGTGTTTTTTCATGCCTCAAAAATTGGGCTTGTATGTGTTCTGATGTAGTGTAAGACATTTATTTCATATGTTTCTCAAAATATAAGGCCCCATGAGTAGAACTATTCAACCCATGATCTAGAGATGGAAGTAGTCCTCATTTCCCTAAGGATGTGGTGAAACTACCTTATGAGTGAGAAGTTTATCATCTATTTTGATCATAAAAGTCAAGTATATATTCCTATATAAGTATTTAAACGTGATACCAAGGAGGTTTCTAGATTTCCTCTAGGTTTATGAATTCGAGATAGTCTATACTCTTAGGTAGGGGAATGCGGTGGAAAATTCTCTCAGCAGGAGAACATGTTTGTTGTTTATAAGTGATGTATTAGAGTATATAGACTATTTATAGTTTTCCTTATTAGATAAGGATTATGAGTATTACATATATTCATTGTTTTTTACCCCTAAACTTCTACATTTTATTAGGGAGGCTCATCTTGTATATACTGAATATGAGACCTTGTGTACTCAGAGATCCACCGAACATACTCTTGATGGAATTTCTAAAGGTGGGGAGCACATCATCCTTTTATGAGTGCAAACCATGGTACCATTGAGGCTATGAGAGGATGTTTTGATGGAGTTTAACATATCCCCAATGGTGGTAAATCTAGTTGAACCAAAGTTGTATCTAGACCTTCATTGTCAATTATGGTGTCCTGTAACAAAGAAGTGTGTAGTAGAGTTTGTCTCATGATACCACATTTGTTATCATGTGAAGGAAGATCACCAGGTTCCAATGGGTTTGGCACAATACATCTAGTTTTTAGAGTAGAAGAGGTATAATATCTATAAATTAATTTTTATGGGGATCCCATGACTGTCTATATGACATGATTTTATCTAGGTCATCGTAGACTGACTTTCCAAGGCAGCCTACTTGCTCACTATACAAAAGTAGAGTTCGGTGGAGAGTATGGATGCATTTACATATAGAATATTCATAATTTCCTCAAATTATCATTTAAGTCCACGATTCTTGGTTCATATCATGATTTTGGGGATGTTTTCAAGAGTCCTTTGGGCCTCAGTTACGATTGATAATGACATTTCACCCTAGATATATGGATAGACTATGTGGAACATTCAAGTTCTAGAAGACATGATTTGGGATTTAATATTGGGATTTGGACATATTTTGGGGATCACCTACCATTATTGGGGTTTTTAAATAAAAATATTATCCACTCTATCATTGGTATGGCACCATTAGATGCATTTTATGGGTGACCCTCCAGGTCACCACTGTGCTAGAATAATCCAAGAGAGTCAGAACTCATGAGCCCAATGTTGGTGTGAGATACATTAGAGAAGGGGTATATCATCTTGGAGGGTATGAGTAATACATAGAGATTTAAGAAGTCCTATGTGGACCAATGATGGAGGCCTTTGGATTACAATGAGGGAGACCATGTGTTCTTCAAGGTCTCACCTTAGTGAGGCTTATGGAGATTAGGTTGGCGTAGTAAGTTGTCTCTAAGGTTCATCATCCCTTTACAGATACTATGTAGAGTCACCAAGGATGAAAATCCATGAGGTGGGGAGAATTTAATGACTCTCTTTTTTTCCTTCCTAAACTCCTGAAAATTTAAGGGATTATTTTTAAGGATAGATGATGAGTTATCATGGGATTAAGAGGCTCAAAAATTATTGGTATTGATATACTAAAAATAAAAAAAATAAAAAAATTATTATATCATGTGCATGCAGTTCTTATAAAATATTGGAATAACTCTCGAATAGAGTCTAGGATGGAAAATATGAGACTACCATTAATACCAGAACATGGGTTTTACCATAGGTGTGATATAACCTTTGTACAAATTAGGTATCTGGATTTATAATCATCGTGGGTATAATAACAGTTAAACAAAATATTTAATTTATTTAATTATGATTAAATGAAAAAAACTAAATTCCCCTCTATTTAAACTACCTTATAGTAAAATCTTAGGGTCAGCCACATAACCTGAGGGGTTTTGAGAGGATCCGTTGGAGGACCATTCTTAGTCAGATGATAATGGATCATGCTTTGGTGATTGGTGTGCCAAAGGAAGTTGTTAACTCACCAATGACATTTAATTGTGACTATTCTTCATTTGTGATCGATTCAGACTAGAGGTAGGGAATTTTTTATTCATTGGTTTAATACTTGTTTATATATCCCATGATGGACATGAATTGATTCCTATAATAGATTGATTTTTGGGTTGATCGTGTTTTACAGGTATGGATTTATCTTCTTAGAATTAGGAATTGGATCCATTTGATTATTAATATTCATTAATTCATCATTCAAAAAGAAATGATTTGAGGATAACCCACACAATGGATGAGGTTTTTTCATCATGTTTGGATTTTTTCATTTCTTACCCCATTCTTTACATGTTCATTGGTAGAATTTTCTTTGATTGGAGGTTTGAAAAATACCCGATAATAAATCATTTCAAAACCATTCATTTGCATGACGGATTGATACCACAAGTTTGGTTTTGGAATTGACAGAATGATTGTGGCGAGTGACAACAACGTATTTTTAGGATCAGATTGAGAGATGAACATTCATGGGTTTTTACATTCCAATGTGGTGGTGCTATGTCATGTAATTTATGAGCAAAAGATGTGTCCCAAATCTATACATCGAAAATGATTAGAGTTCATTCAACTCTGATACAGATCCTTTGGTGAGTTTATGGTGGATTAAGTAGCGGAGGATGTGTAAGTAGAAGATGCATTAAGAACTAATGGGTTCTTGGAAAATTTTGATGACACAACATGTACTCTGAAGAACACGCACCATGTGGGTCCCTCGATATAGTGGTTAGGATCCCAGAAAAGATTAATATCATATCCAAGTATGTCCTACCACATGTCTTGTGACCCAAGGATGGTATATCGATGTGTAACCTAAGGGTAAACTGGCATTAAAATAGTTACACACATGAATTCCCAGAGTACATGGGCATGACCCTGTACTTGGACACAACCTAGGTACCTAGAGATGGCCATGTACATGAGCATGGGCTATAGTATATTGGAACATTATAGAGTGCATGGTAATACTTAGGGTATTAAAGACACGTCATGTACTCCCAATAAATTTTTTTTACTTAATATAGGGAAGGTTGAGGACATCTATCTCTTCAGTATATACGAATATTAGTTGGGTGTATTCCCTTGATCTTCCCCCATGAAGGTACAGTACGACATTATGTCCTAAGTGTTGGGTGTGATCCCCTCTATGGTATTAGTCTTGGATAGAGTTGAGGAATACCTTTATGTGACCCATATATCATTCTTTATTCTTCACCAGGAATGGTTTGAAGAATATTTCAGACCAATATACATGGGAATATGATCCCCTACTTAGCATGTTATTCTAGGTGGGTGTAGTATTACCAAGAGGTCCTGGGTGTGATGCCCTCTCTGAGCATTGATATCTTCTATGTTTTAGTGGTACTTCTTCATAGTGAGTCCGGAAAATCCTAAATTCTGGGATGGGAGCCATCAATATTTTCAGACTCTTAGAGTGAGTTCTCTTAGATGATCATTACCTCAAACCCTCATGAAAAATCTTATAGTAGGAAGTATGGTTGTGTCTTTAACTTGAGACTTAGTTTCTACCTAGATTATGTTTGGGTTATTTTTATTACTTTTGTTATGTCTTATACAAATGAAATATCATTCGATGGATTACTAGGAGGACTAGGAGTAGGTGGAGCATAGTTGAGCTAGATAGATCGTTGATTGAACTAGGTGTTGCATTTGATGATAGTTCCCTCCTTCTTAGCAGGTTGGAAACTTTTTCAGTTTTGGTGGGTTTGTATTTTTATTTTTTTATTTCTAGTACTTTTATCATACTATGATGTGGGATATAGATGTGTGTATATATTTTGGTATTAGTAAAATTTTACCTTTTATAATTTTATGGGTATTTGGAGATATGTGTGTGTGTGTATAGGTGCATTAGGATAAGGTCTCCCATGTGTGTATGATATTCTTACTCAATGTTGGTCTCTAGCCATGGCCTATTGAAGGTGGACTTGGTGTGTCACTATCGGTTTACTACCATCCAAGAAATCCCCAGTGGGCCAAGTCATGACACGTCACATGTTATTTATGTTTATGGATAAACACATTACATATCCCCTCATCTGATTGATAATCACATCATATGTTTTAACTAGTTAAGGTAGCACAATTCCTCAATCTATCTCAATTGATGGATCATCTATAATACTCTCTATATGAGAGGAAAAATCCCATCTTGGTTAATCTCCATATGATGGTATGATCAAAAAAATACTCAATAACCCCTAAATTAACTAAACTTCAAATCTTGTCTAAGAAATGTATCAAATCACAAAGGTTAACATGCTAGATATAAAACCAAACTTGTGTAGTGGGGACTCTAAAGAACCATAAACCCTTAGTATACCAAATATATAGTGTATTTCACTCCATGTGGTATACTTCACTAGTAAAACAGGGAACAAAAACCATTTTTTGCCTCATGATAATATTTTTTATCATAATATTGGAATACTACTCATGTTAGTCATAAAATTTTATCATAAACTACATTTATCAATGAAAAACATCAGTTATGGATAACTCAACGTAGTACTCTAAGAATATAATCATCATTTAACTTCATAATATATATATATACATATACAACCAATAGGAAAGATTTATAAATTAGAGAAACCATTCAATATCGCCTAATTCATTTTATACTCTTAGAATCATTTAAGAATACTTTACAAAACCATACACATGTTCCAATCAAATATATCATATAAGATATACTTCTAGTCAAACCTTATTTTTGTTGTAATATTAGGTATTTTGTAAAACTCATTACATATATATGTAATTTATACCACAAATCTATGGGAAAAGATAATAAAACTCTCCCACTAAAATCTTTAGTGAGTAACATCTATGAAGAGTGATAGTTTTAATAATGGTGAAGCATAATAAGAATATTATTATGGTTAAACTCTTTGAACATGTCTTTAAACTCCTTTATTTCAGAACATAAAATGTCACAATTTTAAATTTTTTTTATCTTCTTAGACCTATTTCTAAGTACATCACTATCATAATTGATCGAACAATTACATCACTACAGAAAAGTGAGTTTTACCAACAGAAAATTACCGATAGATAATATATCTATTGGTAAAAATGATTATTTCAAATAGATATAAAATTCCATTGATATTAAATATTGGTACCAATATTTATTTTTACCAACAAATATATCTGTTTATATTAGTAGTTCAATACCAACAAATATTTTACCAACATTTAAATCGGTTTCTTTATTATAATAATACCAACAACTGTTTTACCGATAAATGAATCTGTTCTAATAAATTATTATTACCAACAAATCTTTTACTATCATAAAAATATGTTAGCAATAAATTAATCAATAATATCAAATATTTTATAAAAAATTTTATATATAGATATATATATTACACAATGAAAACAAATTATTCTGATAATAAATATAAATATATATATATATATATATAGCTGCATCATTAAAAAATAATAGAAAAAATATTAAAAAATTGAAAAAAATTTATAATGAAACAAAACTATAAAAAATCGATTAAAAACCCTTCATTAATGAGACCCCCTGTCTAACGCAATGCTCCTCCCCCAACCCGACCTCCCTTTTCCCTAACCCCCTCCCCCCCAACCCTACCTCCCTTTTTCCCGCCGGTGTTCCTCATGGGCCTACTCGTAGGAACCCCTCACGGTTCCAGGCGGGCATTCCTCATGGACATCATTGCGAGAACCCTCAACCTATTCCCAACTTGCATCCCCTCCGATATCATCGTGTGAACCTCCACCCTATTCCCAATCAACATCCTCAAGCGAAACCCCTCATCCAACCTTGCAATTCCAATTATTCCAATCCCTCATCACTACTCAGCCTCCATCATCTCCATCGCTTTAGACTAGCATCCCCGTGCGACCTCTATGTCCCCAACACCCTAGATGAACCCTATATTTCCCTAGAATCCCTTCCCATTGCCCACGGTCATCACCATGGCACCCTATGTTTCCCCTAGTTTTATGTTATTCCACTTATCATTGCTTTGTAAGGTTTTCATGAAAATAACTCCCCACCAGCTTTCAACTCTACTGAAGAATTCTGGTTTCTAATTTGAGTTGAGTTGGATGTGTAAGCTTAGCATTGGTTTTTAATATGGTTTGTAGTTAGCAGTGTCTATTTAGTAAGTATTTTTTTTAAATAGGTTACATGATCATTATTTTTTCCATAACACCAAGCATTGTTATATTGTTTGAATTTCAAGGCATAACATTTTATTTTATCTCTCTTCATTTCTCAATAGTATGTAATTCATAATCCCCCATGAAAAATAATCAAATATGTATTTGGAAATAAAATTTCATCCATTTTGTTCATTACTTATCATTTTTATTTATTTTTCCTCAATATGAAATAAATAAATCTTCTAAAGGCAGCTTGTTAGGGGGATGTGCATACTATTGATAGAACGAATTGTCGTTCTTTTTTAGGTCCTCCCCTAACATCCCTTTGCAATCCAAGTTTTATTCCTATTTAATTTCTCTTAAGAAATACTTGTTTACATTGGACTTTCTTTTTAAATATTTGCTTCAATATTGGGTTTGTGCTTGTCTTCAATTGCTGGTGCTAGAGAAAAATTTGTATTCAATGTTTTTTATGTTAATTGTTTATCCTCATTTTTAACAGCTAAATGATTTTATTCTTCTTCTCAATTCATACGACTATCAATTTTATTGTTTATCATATCAACACTCATTTTTTGTGTAAATCTGTTGACAATGTGATATAACATTCATCACATGATCACTTTCTTAATTCCAAATTGCGTTGGCATGAGCCTTACTATTTTTGGTTGGAAAAAGTATAATTTCTTCATTAGTGATATAAGTGCACCGTCAAAAGTGGGAATTCAACCTTAGATGTGAAAGTGGATAAACATTCCAATAAAAGAAGAAATTGTTCTAGGTATAACCATATTTTATTAGGTTAAAATTTGTTTATATTTTTAAGCATCCTTCCAAGTTTTTGAAGATAATATATTATCCCATAAAAAAAGTATAGTTAGCTTCAAAAGACCCGTTTTCATGTTCGGAATGGTTAGTATTTGTGAAATTAGATTTAATAGAGCTTTTATAAAAAAATTATTTAGAAATGTTAATATTTTGATTATGATATAACCACTCATTGAAGCTTTAATAAAAATTTTTATTATAAAATATGATTTTCTTCAATTATATTTATTTATGAATATGTATCTATGATTTTCCTTAGTTAATAAAAATCAAAATTTTGAATCGCATTATTTAAAATGACCATTGAATGGGAAAAATATAAGGTCACCAAACAAATCAATTTTTGTTTTCTCAATTTACTTATTTAAAAAACCTCACAATTGATATTTCAAGTTTATGTTAATGTAAATATTTGTTTTTGAGGCATAATTTTCTGTCAGTAAATAATAAGAATTTTAAATGTCAGTACATGACATATGATCCATCAGCAATATGAGTTTACATGGGATTGAGTAAGTGTTTTGTTTTATATTTTCTTAATGATGTCAAATACACATTATTTCAGTTTATTATTATTATTTGACTCTCGTCTAGTTATTAATCATACACCCAATTCTACAAATACATAGCAGTTTATTATTACTTATAGTCCCTAGTAAAAGGAATAACTATTATAGTTATTAATCATAAATATTATTTTACATTATTATTATAGTCCCTGTAAAGGAAAAATAATGCATTTGAAGCTATTCAATTTATTTTCACTACATTGAAGTCATTTTTAATCGATTTTTAGAACTCAATAAGAATGATTCCTTTATTACACGCCCAAATTTCTTATATATTCACCCACTTAACATTGATGCTTAAACATGCTTCTCATTTATAATGATGATTATGTTTTTTTACTGAAGTTCAATAATTCTTGTGACTTGAATAGAGGAATATATGTATCTTTGAACTGCACCCATTTTTTCCTCAAATATTGATTATCTCAAAATTAGTGATAGGTTAGTGGATTTTAGAAAAATGGATTAAACCATGTATAGAGAAAATGATAAGTTCAACGTTTGAAAATTTAAGATAATGATATTAGTTTGTGGTACATTCAAAATATGAATGATGAAAAATTATTCATACATTTCATTCCTGGACATGTAGATTAAATCTTTCAATAACCATGTAGTAGTTTTCTCTCTCTATTATTTATTTCTATTTTTTCTTTTTGTTATTATTACTTATATTTTTTGTATAACCTATTTTTGAAAACTATGTAAAGCTAGTGATTTTAAATTAAAGCTGATACTGAAGAGTTAAAATGTTTCTAAATTAAAGCTGATACTAAAGAGTTAAAATCTTGTTATTGTGTTTTTAAGAAATGTCATCCATGATTGAAGATGAAAGTTTCACCGACTAAAATAGAAGCAAGGATGGAAGAACACTCTTCATTTAAGGTATAAAATTCTGAATGTTTTATAAATTCTTTGTAGCATGCATTTATTTGTTTTTTGGAGAATACATTTCTTTATTTATGTGTGATTCATAATGTGTTAATTCCACTAAATTATTCATGTTTCTGTTTAAATACAGTGAATGTGCTGCTACTAAAAAGTCCATACCAAGGTAATTGTTTTGAATCTGTTGTTGTAACATTATTATTATCTCAATTAACAAAAAAAATCTATGTGTTGTGACACAACAGACACATTTCTTTGACAACATATTCCTTGAAAAATTATGTCGTGTTGGTAATGATCTTTATAAATTTTGGGATATGTGGAATCATTGAATTTCATTGATGTAAAGCCAGTCCTGATTATTAAAAGATAATGAAAAACTAGGAACACAACAAATCATTGTTTGTGTTGAGTGATCAGTGTCTAAATGATGCAGTACAATCATTTTTTAATTCTAGGATGATGGAAAACTGTGAGCTGCAGGTTGTTTTTGTGAATAAAAATGGGTAATCCAAGCCATTACACCATTGTATGTTCAACATGGTCTAGGTTTAGATGATGTTTTGAAATAGTTTTGAGAAATTGAGATGAGTACACTATTATTATATTCTAATTCCATGTCCATTGAACAAATTTGAATATTTGTATTTTTGATCACTATGTTTTAACATTCTAATTCCATGTTCAATGAACCGATTTAGATATATTTATTTTAGATTATATCTCCTACAGTTTGGCAACATATTTATAGTTTGATTCAGATTTTTGACATACTAATGGGTTTATGGTTTTGGTTTCATATTCATATATTTTGGGATGCATATTTACTGTCTCAAGAGTAAATAAAAATTGAAAATTTTTTATGGTTTGTGGTAAATTAATACAATATTTGATCGGAGTGAAAAACGCAAAAGAGATCATTGTGCCCTCCTTTATGAATCAATCATCGTCAGTTGGTAATTTATCATGTTGATCATTTCGAGGATATTTGGAAATGGTAGCCAGTAAAAAGTGGATCTATTTTCACCGGATATCTGGGATCTATTCGAGGGGCTCCTGGATTCAGTGAGGAATTTTCCCCCATCAGCCTAGAGTGAGGCGTCAATGGTGGCGAACATGATAATTGATTGGAAGAAGACACATGAGGCTCACGTCTTTAAGGCGGACCTTCCCGGGTTAAAGGAGGAGGAGGTGAAGGTGGATTTTGAAGAGGGGAGGATCCTACAGATCATTGGGGAGAGGAGTTGTTAGGAGGAGAATAACATCAAGTGGAACAAGGTGGAGCATGGTATGGGGAGGTTCAAGCTGTTGAAGAATGTGAAGGCAGGGGAGGTGAAGGCTGTGATGGAGAACAGGGTGCTAACAGTGATGGTTTCGAATGAGAAGGTGAAAAAGTGGGATGTAAATGCCATCAATGATATAGTATGTGCTCTTTTAACCAAGGAGAGCATTGATGAAGTTAAACCACTGACAAAACCTTCACAATTATTACCAAGGCAAATGATAGAAACACTGATCCTTCCAGACTTGCCCAAATTTTGCCGTTTGATTTGGAGTGGATAGTGTGTATCTGTTCCTTAGACTGTAGTGAGATTGGGATTCTAGGGTTGAAAAATTTAGGGAAGTGGAGTAGAGGAGGAGAATCAATTGATGGACTAAACTTCCTTGCTTGGGATTTTCCTGAATCTATTTGTTTCTTACTTCAATTTCCCAAGTAGCTCAATCGGGCAACTTCTAGAAATGATGAATGATGCTAAAATTCTAGCTTAATGTTTGCACCACTAGTGTATTGCCCTTTCCCTTCCCTTTCTTCATTATAGGTAACCTACTAGCTAGTCAATTATTTCAATGGAAATATTTGTTTAGTATTCAGGTGGTTTCATTTTTTTTATTCCTCAACGATTCCAAATTTGAAAGGATTACATGTTCATGAGTTATTGTTTTTTTTTGTTTTGTTGGGTGGAATTGCAGGATGAGGTGAAAGAGATACTATGTGAATGGGGAGAAGAAAGGAATTGTGGAAGGGTTCCTAGAAAATCTCCCAGGGCTACCGGATAACATCCACTATGACGGCGAGGGACGATTTTGGATCACACTCTCCACGATATGTCTGTTATTCAAATAAATGAATCTTCCAGTTTTAAGGATTTCATTTCAGAGGATGGCGTGGTTTTGGGAGACGACATGCAAGCACCCTCATCTGCGAAAGGTGATTGCGATTTTGGAGTGGCACGAGCTGTAGCTGACGTTTGAGGGGCTCGATGGTGTGGTGGCAGTCGATGTGGCAGTGGGGAAGCCCGTCACTTAATTGTACGATGCTGGTCTGACCATGTTCATTGGCACCCTCAAGATCAGGGATCACCTCAACTGTATGATGAACAGGTGTCCCGGGCGGTCTTCCTTTGGTTGGTTTTATGGAAGGGGTGTGTTGAATTTAATCATTGGCATTTTTCTATTCAGATGTTTTTTCTTTATTATATAAAGTGTTCATTTTTTATATATATTTCTTGTTTTATTCACCCCATTTTCTGATGCGTATTCTTTTTGGTTGTATGGTGTAGATCTTGGAGTTGGAGGTTGACATAACATCGAGTTGAGGTTTATCACTGGTACTATACCTGACCTGATTTGTTTCTTCGAGTGGCCTATATGGGGGTGATGAAGGATCATTGGTAGGAGAAACTATTCTTTAATCATGGAAGGTGTTGGAGAATTGAGGTTAATAAATGACATACCTTTTTTTTCATTTTTTGGGGTGGGTTTTGTGTTTTTATGATATTTTTAGGGATCAAACAACTTCAACTATGTATTGATCCACTTTGTGTTAAATTTCATTATTAATATAATTAATATTTTTCATGTTTGAACATCCGTTAAAAGCATATTCAGTTTGATAATTAATATAGTTTTATTATTATGATAAATTAATAAATATAATATGAAATTTTAATAGCCTTAAAAATTTATAATTATTATTAAAATGTAATTTATAAACATATGTTATATGTTGTTAATAATAATACCAACAGATAAATTTTTTATACGAATGTGTTGTTAAAATCTTAAACCAACATATATATTATTTGTTGGTATTAATATAATTGCAACAGAACTATTTTATCTGTCGTAATAACATTTAGATAGAGTGTTTTTAATGACAGTTTAGTAAAAGGGATATATGTGTTGTTAAAATGTTTTACCAACCGAAAATGGACCTTTACCAACAAATATGACCCTGTTGGAAAAAGTTAAATATTTTTTAGTGCATCAAACATTTTTCTTGAAATATTTTGGTAAAAAATGATACTATTTACAGTGACCTTTTATCCCAATATAGAAAAATACTTTAGGATATAAAGTGAAATTAACTTTCAATACTGGCTAGAATAATCTTTTATATTTTAACTTTGAACTTATAATTATATATATACCCCCACTATCCTCTTTGAAAATAAATTATTTATTGAATATCATGCAAAGAAACTCAAAATACTTTTTTTTGGAAATAACACATACTTCTATTAGGAAAAATATTAATAAATAAACTCATTATTTTCACTTCATATATGGTATTATATATTTCTGGAGAATCATTTTGAAAATAAGACTTTATTATTTTTAGAAATATTATATAAGTTAGATAATTCATAGAAATTTTTAAACAAACCTATCATTTTATTGATAACAAAAACATTTTGACAAAAAACAATACTTATCAAATAAAAAGTAGATGAGATGAAAATAACATAATATTTATTCATATCCAGTCGAACTTTAAGTTTCCCATTATATCAAATACCATGATGTAGAATCCTATTTCTCCAGTATTTGTAGACAAATTTTAAGGTATTGCCTTTAATATTTCTTTAATTATGAAATTTAATATATTTACAACACTTTTAAAACATATCTTAAGTATCATATACCATTCAGAATTAGATAATATAATTCTATAACAATAATACCTGACATGTACTCTCTACAGAGTTTCCTATAACTCTTTAGCCACTCTAAAAGGTTCCTTATTTAATTACCTAGTTTAACACAACGAAATCAATTCCCTTCTTTCTATTTCATCCGTTTTATTGGAATTGTGGACTCTCCAAAACCTCTATTATTTTCTTTTTTGTCTAAAATTTTAGCCTTATCCATTTTCACCATCATCATGGAACATGAGCCTATATATTCTATGTCATGTTTATTGATCCTCAATTTAATGAACAGATCTGGTGAAATTCTGATAAATTCATTCATATTATAGTTTAAAATGAACTATTATAATTGTTCTAGTAGTGGTCATGGAATGAGGATTGCAGCGAGGTTAATCCAATGAAGTGAAAAATGATCAATAATTCATTGAAATAGCCCATCATATTGAGTACATGTTCATAGATTGATGTTTCTTTTAACATCTTTCATTGAAGGATATCCTTTTACACCTTATACCTCCCATTCCATTATTTTTATTTATAGAGCCTTTCACATATTTTTTATCATTCAGTATGTATCCATGTTTTCACATTGTTTTTTAAAATTAACTTCCATGGTCACAAACATAAGAGTATATAATTCTCATGAATCCTTTAAATTAATATCATAAGTATCTATATATCTTTTTTATATGGATTCACTAGTTAGCTTCTTGATAAATAGTTTCTTTAACACCTAAAATTTTCACTCTTTCTTGAGAATTGTTCTCAAGTTTCAGTATCAATCAAAGAAATTAATTCCATTATGTTTTTATATATCTAAGATAGATATCAAATTTAATCTTAAAGAAGATTATGATTTCATTATATATATAATATCATCTTTTATTATATAATAATTATATTTTACATTCAATTATAATGTACTATTATAAAATTCACTCACACTAAAATGATGACCATTTTCAAATTAATTGAACCTCTTTGTGTGATAAGAACTATATTTCAATAAAAAAATTGACCAAATTTTGTATGAAACTAGAAACTAAGCTATTTAGGTTGGGTATCATCCTCATCATAACATATATACCTCTTGGATGGTTGAGCAAGAAACCCTTTTACCAATCAATTATATGGATAAAATCAACACCATTCCTCTTGTATCCTGACTCTTAGGTTTTTTCTAGCTAAGTATAACCAAAATAAAATCAAAAAATGAATCACTTACCTCTTAGTGTCACCTTTTTATTTTATTTCCCTACACACGATAATCTAGTGTAAATCTATTTGACATGAAACTACCCTGTTTGATGATCATGGTCTTAAGGATTGTTTAATTTAGAAGAAAATTGACACTTGGTATCTTAATGGGGATTCAATCTCACCATATTCTCTCATGTTATCCCATTTATATATTCATGATTCTAATGACTTAGTTTTTAATTCTATTCCTTCAACCAAATCAATATGTTTAAATCATATTCTTGTATAACTCTTTACACTAATCATAACATGCATTACTAACCTAAACTAAAATAAACTATATTCATACATATCCAAATTCATCATATGCACGAGGTATATGAAACATTTTCATGTAAATACTTAGAGTTATACAAAACCATAAACCACCAAAATATTAATCCAAGAGTGATAGATAGATATCCTCCACTTTTCTAGAAAAGAAATATGCCTTTAGGATAATGAGAAGTCTAACCATAAGTCCTTTTACCTAGGCATACTTTCCTGAATATAGATTTTAATCCCATTATAATTATAATAAATAATATGTATAAACTATAATAAACATCTTAATTAATTCTCATAACCCAAAACAAGCCAAATCAAAGGTAAAGGAAAACTAAATCCATTATCATACCAAGCATGTAACTCCTTACATGCACATATCAAAACTTATAGATTCAGTTAAACACTTTGAACTAAACCATACATCAAAATTTACAATATAAATAGTTTACATCTATGAAAAATTTAGGGAATAAATAAATAAATGAACAAATAATATATTTAAATATGTTATAAACAACTTATTATCAATTTAAAAATAAATTATAATCATTTTATAATTTTTAACAATTAAATTTTATCCAGTATGAACATTTCATTTTATCATTTATATGGTTTTAATATGAAATATCTAAAATTAAAATATTACATATTTTATGAACACTTTTTTATTGAATAATAAATATTTCATATTCTATTTAAACAATGTACAATAAATAAATATATCACAAATTTGATTTTATTTAAACCGTGATCTTATCAATATATAAAATTATTTTTTAAATGGATTAAAAAAATTGAATTAAGACCTTAATATAAACATTTTATATTCACATTTATAAATGATTCATAAATATATAGAAAAACTTTTATATTTTACCTTATTTAATTCATAAATATTTTCTAAATTATTTACCTTGTAAATTATCATTATTCTGTGATCAAATCTAAAAAACGTTATGGTATGGTTTAAATCCCCCTTGAGATTTGGGATGTTCATAGAGGGCCCGAACCAGTAATGTTTTTTTGATAATTTTAATAAAAAAATTATTTTCTTTAAAATTCCTATAAAAATGCATTAATCCATGGTGTGGTCTTCCACATGGTGAAAATATCACTGAGGAATGGACATGAATATTTTTATTAGAAAAGGAAAATCTAACATTACATTCTAGGGTGCTATTTTTCCTGGCCATTCCATTTTTTGGATAGTGTTTTGAGTAGCCAATCCATTTTATAAAATGGATTCCCATTTTCGACTATGTCATGGTGGTCCTTATTTTGAATGTTTCCATTATAATGGTTTATGCCTTCTTCGTCCATTACTTTTCTTGTTTTGAGTGTTGGAGTTTTTTCATAGGAGGCATGAGGAGGTTTCATGGTTATTGAAGGTGAAATTGAGGTGTAGCAGGATATTCATATCACGAATAGTTTACATGATGTGAATTGGTGATCCATGACTTGTGTATCTGGATGGATTTACGATTTTTATATTTGATAAGGGGAAACCATGAAGTGGATTCACATCGTGCAAGTAGAACATGACGTGTAATTAACTAAAGGTCAAGGTGACATGAATTTTGGTGAAATTTTTAAATATGGGAATTCACGTCGTGAATGAGTTACATGATATAAAAGTGTCTCATTATAGGTTATTTTATTACACTTTCTAAAAATTTATTTTTATTCATCCATAACCCTCTCTCTCTATGTCTCCCATTCCAGGTGAACCCTAGGTTCCCCAATGAGATCTTACAGCCCCTTCCCACTGTCTTGATTTGTGGGTTCTTATAATTGAGTTGTGGAGATTAGTGGTAAGTTCTTATATTTACCCCTTGGTTTCTTCTCACTCTTACATTGGGGTATAACTGTGGTGATTTTATTTTGGTTTTGGATGAGTGTGGGATGCTTTTTGACAACCCTTTGATACGGTGTTGGTTGATCTTTGATCTCATGGTATGGTTGTGGTTATATGTAGTCTTTTCTTCTCCCTACGGTGCATAGAAAGATTAAAGATCTTATTTGAGATAGGGGATACACTTTATCACCCTTTTCATGTTACATATGGTATTTTCATGTTTTAATTATCGTTTTGTGGATAGTAGGGGTAAATGTAATTAGATAATTGATTGGAATGTCTAAAATTGGTTGGAATGTGGAATTTTTTCATGATTTACTACTTTTATATATGTTGTTGATGATATTATGAATGCCTATTGCCAATTATGAAAATAAAAACTATTGGGGTCCTTGTTTGTGATGCAGCTATTATGATTTAATGAACCTTACTATATTTTTATGTGATCACACCATAAATAAAAGGCTAATGAATCTATAATTGGATAATGAACTAGTTTCCCCTGGATTTTTGGATTTCGTGATAATAACCATGTTAATTAAATAAGTAATGTGATAGAAGCCCCTGAATAATTGTGAAGTCATTTTGTGATGCTATTGTTTATGTCTTTTTTTACTATGTTTCCCTCTATATTTTGGGTTGTTGTACAGTGATGGAGGTGACTAGATGGGTTGTGTGATGATTGGGGTTGTGATGTGAAGGTTGGTTATCTTGGATGCAATGTGAGTGGTTTTGTGATGTGGTGTCTAAAGATGTGATGTGGTTATTGTGTGAAATGTTGTGATGCAGTGTAGTAATGATGTGTGGTGGTAATGTGTGGTTATTACATGTGGTATTTTTTTGTGAGAAATGTTTTTGGTGCATCGGTTGTGGTGCATATGAGTTATGGTTATGTGATGTTAGGTAGTCGTGGTGAGATGGCTTGGACAATGTGACATGATGAAGATGTTGGATGTGTGATGATGTGGGGGTGGTTCTGTGATAAAGTCTAGTTGTAACGTGGAATGGTTGACATAGTTGTCGGATTATCCATGGGATGAACTGTGATGATAAAAAAATAGGCTGGTAGATAACTGAGATGGACAAGAAACTGATGTGTGGTTATTACCTGAATAAATTGAATAAATTAATGATTAGTGTGATGTGAAATGAAATGGATAAAAAACAAATTTGGTGAAACCTGTAACTAGAAGTGTGAAATGTTGTGTTTTTTGTGAGGTAGTTTCATGGTGTTTTATATAGTGGTGGCATCTTTTGTGATAGTTTATTTAGTGTGTACTAGTGCAGTTGATGTAAACCCATAGCTTGGGTATTATGTGATATATATATATATCATGTATTTTTATATTATTTTATATCTTCCCCACCCAAGTTAGATAACCTCACCAACTCTCAGAGGTATTGAGTTTGGGTGTATTCCCAAACATTCGGGATGGTGCTGATATAGATGGAGGTCTACCTGTTCTACCCTATTATTCCTTCATTAGTAGTGATATGGGTTGGTGTTGGAGATTACCTGGTGGTGATGTGTTTCCCAAGCATCTGATGAAGGGATTTGATGTGATGTGATGTGTGGCCCATGTGTCTGTGGGTGGAATGTGAGGGGATGTAATGTTTGTCCTTGGTGTCTATGGCCAGGATATGATGTGTGGTCTATGTGTCTGTGGGAGGGATGTGATGTGATATGACATGTGGCCCAGGTATCTATGGGTAGGATGTGATATGATGTGATGTGTTATGTGTGGAAGGGATGGGATCATAGGATATTCGATGTTGGGGAGTGATAGTGGAAAATTAGTGGGGAAATGAAAAAAATGCAACTTGATTTTTTTGACCTCTATGCTATGTTATTATAGTGGATACGTGATTTAGTTATTGAGTCATGGTTTGGCTGAGTTTGGTAATATGAGCTATTTAGGTGCTTCTTGTTTCTACCATGTGTTCACTAGTGAATTAACATGCTATTTTTCACATGTTCACATGATTCCTTAGATATATCACTACTGAGTATACCCGTTATGCTCACCCTATGTATATAAACTACTATTTGGTCTTCCAGAAGGACTTTGGGTATTTGGTTGGACATTACTAGTTAGTTTGGAGATATTTTTGATTCACTTTCATAGGCTTATCTTTTTTTACTTTACTTTGGAGACGTTTATTTGTATCAGTTCTACTTTATGCATGCATTGTGGGGTAGTTTTTATTTTACCTTTATATTTTCTGTTAGAGTTTTTGGAGATTTATTATTCTATCTTAATATCATGTTTCATTTATAGAGGATAATTCCTCCCATAATTTAATATTTTTACTCCCTTGATGCTAGTCTCTAAATAAGTCCCCACTAGAGGTGGGACTCGGGGGGTCAGCATCTCTTTCTCTTAATTATAATATCTTTGGTGGGGGGTGGTCATGACAGAGTGGTAATAATGATTTTTTGAGAGATATTAGGGATATTAGAGTTATGAACGGTGAGTATTTCATAGTTTGGTATGGAAATGATTCCAATTATCCATAGTGCATGACATAGGTAAGGGAGAGTAGTTAGGATATAAGATTTTAGGGCCTCTTATTATCTTGTACATAAACTCTAATCTTATTGAATGACCAAGTGAGGTGGACCTGATTTTAGGGTAGAGACTTAAGAGAGTTAAATGCATCATGATGACTTGTGTTCATGTTTGAATTGTGTATTTTTGGGAATATAAAATGAATTAAATAAATATGTTTTAAAAAAATTCCATGATATCAGGCTTATAATGTTCTCCTTTTTTTAGGAATGGTTTGTGTTCATCATCTGTGAATCACTCAGGAAGTGGATGTTCAATGGGATGATCTAGTTGATCATTAGAGGGTTGACCTAATAGATGAGGATGAGGCATGGAATTAATCTTTTCTTTCCTTTTATTAGAAGAGTTTATGAAATTATGAGGGTAATGTCTTAGATATAGAGATAGAGATATGGTTGGAGGATCTAAATATCACCTCAAATATGCTCTGAGCATGAGACAAGTTTTGGGTACCATTAGAAATTAGTCAGATGTGGGGAGATATGCATTAGTGGAGGACACTGTTTCTTGGTGAACATAAGGAGGAAGATGTATTGTAGGTAAAATATCAGAGGTAGTTTTTGGAAAAGTTTCTATCATTGATGATAAGGTAATACAAGAGGGAGGTGCTTCACACCCATAAAAAAGGGAGTTTGAGTGTGTGGTAGATTTGGATCTTGTTTAAGGAACCCTTACACTTTTCTTCATATTTTTTTCATATGAGGAATTCAAATCATGATTTTTTCGGATGCATTACACCCAATGATCATGTATGTTATCACTATATGTACACTCATGACATATCTATCAGTGCAGAAAATGGATGAGGTTATTGAGTGGATGATTTAATTGGGATTTTATCCTTAGTAGGATGGTAATAATGAAAGTTTGAGGAGTAGAGCTTCAGGAAGTGGGACACTAGTGTTTAGGAAATTAGTGTTTTATTCAATGGGGAACCATCTGCGGTATTTTCTATCCCAACCATCAGGGTCAAATGGTTTCTTAGTGACTATTGAGAATCTTACACTTTCATTCCACATTCTTGGGAGATATAGTAACCTCATGGATTAGTGTTTGACCACTTAGAGAGGTAAATTTTAGATGGGTGTTCAAGCCCCTTTTTAGTAGTAGTAGTTCCCTCTGAGGCAGTTTTAGTTGTACGGACCACTGGTTGTTTTTCAGTAGTTAATAAAATATGGGTTTCAATGAGGGTATCCTCATGATGGTCCCCATCTATATGGAATTAGGATATAGCATGGCTATGGATGCTAGCAGCAAAGAGGTAGAGGATCTGGGCATGGTCAGATACATGCATTAGAGGTAGAAACACCAGTAGATCCAGGAATTATTGGAGGTATGATTATTTTATCATCTACCCTTGTGTGTTTTTTTTGATTTATAAGTCTTGAACTCCTATATTTCCCCTACTTTGGTCCATATATTGGGACTTTACATGGAGAGGCTTCCAGTGCCCTTGGTGTTATGTACACTAGTTGGAAGTCAATATTCTTTGTTTGGTGTGTTCCAGGGATATGGACTGGTGGTGGGGCATCCCTATACAACAAGGTAATTATTATTATAGATATATCTATATGATATTCTCCTTGGTGTAGATTAACTTTATTCTATGCATGAATTCATCAACTGTTTTTGGAGAAGATTTTTGTTTTATGATGTGGAGATACAACGACTGATATTCATTAGTGATCGAGGTTATCGGTTGTGTGATAGGAAAATATAGCCTCTTTTATCATAGTTTGTGGAGTTTTTAGAAGAATCTTAGGTTGGGGGTTTTCCCATGGTCTTATAGCAGTTATTTAATTTTTTCACATAGGAGTTTATGGAACAACCTCCTTGATGCGAATTTTATTTTGGGATAGAGTTGAATCCAAGAAAATATCTGATTTTGATGTATACCTATCATATGTTAGCCATGGAGTTGCGTGTGTTGAGGCTATAGGTGTATAATTTGATGCAGTTGAGTTTCATCTGACCTAATGTGTCATAGCAGGGTGCTTTAGTGTTTTTGTCTAAGAACTCATGTAGTATTTTGAGGTTGTGTATAGACTATTGGAGGTTGAATTAGGTAACATTCAAGATCTATTACCATATTCTATGGATATAAGATTTATTCAACTAGTTTTGAGGTTCTAGTTGGTTATCAAAGTTTGATCTCTTATCTATATATCACTAATTAAGGGTGAAAGATGAGTATGTTCATAAGACTTCCTTCATATGGAGGTATGGGCACTTTGAGTTTGTTTTCATTTCATTCAGTGTTACGAACACACCATCTATGTTCATGAGTCTTATGATCTCCACGTTCTATGAGTTCTTGGACCAGTTTTTCATTGTATTCATTGATTATATCTTGGTATACTTAAATCCATAATAGGATAATGTTGAACATACTAGAGTTTTTTTCCAGGTCCTTTGACACCGCCATCTCTATAGGAATTTTTAGGAGTGTATAAATGAGAGGAGTGTTTCCTTGGACATGTGGTGTGTCAAATGGATATAAAAGTGGACCCATCAAAGGCTGAACCGGTTTTTTCTTGAAAACACCCAAGAATATAGAAGATATCTATAGTTTCCTTGGTCTCACGGGATATTATCGGTGGTTCGTGCCAGATTTATCACAAGTTACATCCCCAATAACATTTATGACCATGAAGGACTAGTATTTTGTGGGGAAAAATAGTTCTAGGAATCATTTTGTTACCAAAAGGAGAATTTGTTTAGTACTCAAGTGCTTTGGTTGCTATAAGATGGTGTGTCGTTTAAGGTTTTATATGACACATCCTGCATGGAATTGGGATGCATGTTGATGAAGTAGATATAAATGATCTTTTATGGGCCTGGGAAGTTATGTACCCACATGTGTAACTATTCCACCCATTATTTGGAGTTGTATGTGGTTGTGTTCACTCTAAATTTGCAGTGGTATTACCTCAACAATGAGAATTTTGTGGTTTTCACGGACCACAAGAGCCTATGATATGTTTTATTTCAATGGAATATGAATCTATTCCATCATATGTGGATAGAGTTTCTTTATGAATATAATTTTGAGATCTCATACACTCTAGGTGGGGGTAATATAGTTTCTGATGTGTTGAGTTATAAGTCTCTAGAGGTCATTTCTCAGGAATCAATGGATATTTAGAAAGGAATTGAAGAGCTAGTAGTGATGAATCTTGATGATAGGTATATAAGTATATGAGGATGTCTTCATCAGATGATCATGGAGTGATATTTGATAAAGAAAGTGGAGGATTATTCATGGGGAGACTCAAAGGTAGAGGTGAGGTTTGATCCTATTATCCATGGTGATTCTCTTGAGATATGGTCATAGGATGATCCGAATTGGGTGTTTTTCTAAGCGAGGTTGTTTGTGATGCAGGAAATATGTGAGGGAGTTCTCTATGAGTTTCACATGTTAAATTTAGTGGTATATCCTAATGTTAAAATATATATCATGTATTGAAGAGATATGTTTGGTGGATGGGGATGAACCAATCAGTGGTGGAGTTTGTGGAAATTGTTTTTTATTTTTCATCAAGTGAAAGTAGAGTACCATGTTTCCGGAGGTTTTTTGTTGTCCTTGGATGTCCGTGAGTGAAAGTAGAAGTACATATCAATGTATTTTATCATAGGGTTTCTTCAAGATCAAGGACGATGTGATCTTATTTGGGTGATAGTGGATTGACTGATGAAATCAATTTACTTCTTGGCGATTTGTGAGTCAAGTGTCTTTGATGTTCTGGAAAGGATTTATATAGATGATGGTTCTAGGATTAAAAGGGTACCTAGGATTATATATATAATTTTTATCCTCATTTTACCTCATGATTATATAGGGTATTTCAACATTCTTTTGTCTCCCAGTTGTGCCTTAGAGTTTCTTTCCACCCTCAAACAAATAGGTAGATAGAGAAGACCATCTTGATGATGGAGGATATATTGTGTTCATGAATCACATACATTTGTGGATCTTGGGTATAAAACCTGCCTTTGTTTGAGTTTTCAAACAATAATATCTATCACTCATCCATTGGCATGGATCTATTTGAGTCTTTGTACGGACGTCCGTGTTGTTCTACGTTATAAAGGATGGAGGTTGGGAGTCAAATTTTCTTGGTCCGGATGTGATGTTTGGGGTTCTCTATGTTATTAGATGTGATGTTTTACTTGATGAGTGATGTATGATAGAGTTTATGACACATGAAAAATGATATCATTATTTTTAATTGTGATGAATTATAATATGACATGATTAAAACTATGTGGGTGAGTCAGAGCTACCCATTGTGGATGGTATCTTGACATGGAGGATGTAATTCCCTAATTTATGTGCTCAGTGAGATGTTATGTGTTGGTTGTGGAAATGGTTTTTTTGGGATGTGTGGAGGTTGATTTGGTTTTGTGGTTATTTGGTATCATTTTTGATGTGATGAGATACTTGAGAGGTATCTCATGGAAGGTTGTTTAGACCCCATTCTTCTTGGTCCATTAATTTTTCAGTTTTGGGATTTGGAGATTCTCCATAGGAGGCTTCAGGATGTTTATTGGCGGTTGGATGTGCAACTAAGCTACTATAGGATACTCACATTGTGAATGGTTTACACAATGTGAATTGGTGATTCACAGCTTGTGTAGCTAGATGGTTTCATGAATTTTATGTGGACTAAGGGGAAACCATGAAATGAATTCATGTCATGAATGTAGTACACAATGTGTAATTAATTAAAGGTCAAGGTGATGTGAATTTCTGCTAAAGTGGTAAATATATGAATTCACATCGTGAATGGGTTAAACGATGTTAAAGTGTTGGGTTCCATGTTATTTTATAACCCTTTATCCAATTTATTTTAATTTGGGCATACCTATATCTACCTATAATTTCAAATGAACCCTAGTCAACCCAATGAGATCCTACAACCCCTTTATCCTAGCCTTGGTCTGTGGGTTTTAGTGGTTGATTTTTTGTGATTTACGATGAGTTCTTCTCATTACCTCATGGTTTCTCCTCATTATTTATGTAAAGACCCGTAAAATTCAAGGGAATTTTTTTCTTAATTTTCTTTAGAATTTTACAAGAGCGCGGTTTCAGACGGCACCTGATTCCGAGGCTCGGAGTGCTCGGAATTAAGTTCCGAAGTTTGGCTCGGGTACGTTCAGTGAACAAACGAGCGGGTTTTCCTAACTTTTGATCCGGTGCTCGGAATTGAAATCCGAGGGCACCGATGAACTCGCAGCGCCGATATTCGCTTAAAGAGACCTTTTCGGGAGTTGCGTTTGTTGCGGGTTGAAAGATAGTTTTGGGGGTTTTAGTTTGAGTTAAATAAAATTGTGTAGAACAATTTTATTAAATCTAGTTAAAACCTATCAAAGGAGGTTGGGAGTGGGACCCACACCCACTTAACCTCCCTTGGGAGGATTATGTGTGGTGTGGCCCACACGAACCCCTAAACCTTTAAAATTCTCCCAACTCCCTTAACTCCTCATTTATTGGCTTAAGTTACCTTTTTAATTATGGGAGTTAAACCTTTTGAATTTCAAACTTTTGAAATTCTTTTGTGTTATGTGTTAATAAAATAAGATGTTGTCTTATTTTGTTTAGGGTTCTTTGTTTGTCTTCTTGAGAGGTGGAGAGCTCTTCTTCTTCTTCAACTCTGACGAAGAACTCGAAGAACGTTCATCTTGACGAAGAACGCTCAAGCTCCGACGAAGAACGCCGCACCTCCTTTCTTCGTTCACCGTGTCAACGAAGGGGACACCACCTCTTCTTCGGACAACCTTCGTCGGCGTGCAAGTTTCGCCAAGGACGTGTCTCTTCGAACGCATTCCTTCGTCATCGGATTTGACGAACGGCTACCGCGACGCCCGACCTCCGCGACGTCGTCTTCCGCGGAACGTAGACGAATCTTCGAACCTTAAACCAAGGTAGGGGTTGTCGTTTTCTTTTTAGTTTCCTTAGTTTATACTTGAATGTGATTTTAGCAAGACTAACGTGTGGCTCGAATTATTTTTAAAGCTGCGTTATTATTTTAACGTGAGGGGGGCCGGACCGCACGAACACGGTCGAACCCCCCTCCATCGTTCTTGTTTAATCTTGCGGGTGGAAGCAAGTGGCGTGGTGACGTCGCACCACGCGGATGATCGTGCAAATATTTTTACGAGGCGCCGACGCACCACGCCGAGGAAGAATCTTCAAGAACGCGATGCCGTCACGCCGCGTTGAATGGAATCAAGGCACGACGAAGGGGCGCGGTGCCGTCCCACCGCGCCAGATGACGAACGCCGCGGCCGGTTCCGGGCCGCAGCGGGACGAGGAGACCGCGGCCGGTTCCGGGCCGCGGCGGAAGAGAAGACCGGCGGCCGGGCCGCCGGCGTCGGAAGCCGAAGGGGGGACCGGAAATTTCCGGTCCCGTTGGAGAAAACCGGCCGGCCAGCTGGCCGGCCGGAAGTCATTAAAACCGGGGGAATTAATCCCCCGGCCGTAATAATAAAACCCCCCTCTTTAAGAGGGGGGGGGGGGGGGTTCTTTGAAGGAGGGGGGCAGCCGGCCCCCTCGGTTCCGCACCAGCAGGCCCCCCACGTGGGGGGGGGGCTTCTTAAAAAAAACGGGCGCGGCCCTTTGTGCCGCGCCGCCCCTCAAAACCGCGGGGGTTGTTCCCCCGCGTGCAGCCCCCTCGCGGCGCCAGGCCGCCGCGGCCCGCCGCGCCGCCGCGCCGCCCCAGGGGGGGGGGGGGTCGGGCCGGGTCGGCCCGGACCCGGACCCCCCCGTTTCGAACTAGATTTGGTTTTTGGCTCATAACTTGAGCCTCGGACCTGCGATCGACGAAACGTCAGCGGAAACGCGATCCTTGGATCGAGACGGTCGTTTCGGTATATCGCACTCAAGGTTTCGGATTACTTTGAGTTCGGCCGGGTTGGTTCGTTCACGAAACCAACCGGGCTTTCGGAGCGGAAACGCTCATATCCTGAGCTACGAACGTCCGATTGACACACCGTCAGTCGCGTTGTGTTCCTCTTAGTGAGACGGATCTTTTGGCATACTCCACCCGAGGTTTGGACGCAGGTGGAGTACGGTCGGGTTGGTTTAGCCTTAAAAACCAACCGGGCCCCGGAGACAAAAATGCCAATAACTCTCAGACCGGGCGTCCGATCGACGCGCCGTCTGTTGCGTTGAGTTCCTGTTGACGATACGGAACTTTTGGATACATCAACTTCGGTCTTCGTGACAGTTGATGTATCAGCCTCTCGGCTCGTGGAGCGGACCCTCCGTACGAGCTTGCTGTGTGCGGGAACCCTAGTGCTGGCTGCGACTGCTACTACTGCTACGACTGCTACTGTGACTGCGATGACGACAGTACAGAGATCCTGTGTGGATTCGACGACGACAGTACAGAGATCCTGTGTGGATTCGACGACGACGACTACAGCACTCAGCGATCCTACGTGGATCAGTGCTACAGGTCATGTGTGGGCCCGATCCTGTGTGGGTCCTTGCGCTCAGCGGTTCTGTGTGAGCCAGCGCCTACAGGTCCTGTGTGGGCCCGATCCTGTGTGGGTCATTGCGGGGGTTAGTTACCTATCGATCCTTCGTGGGTCCGACGGCTTAGATGGATCAGTGATCATCTTTATCGTCCTTGAAGAAGTATACCTGTGTGAGCTGAATCCTGTTGCTTTCCTGTGTGGATTGTGTTGTGCAATCCTGTGTGGATTATGTTTTGCTTTCCTATGTGGAATACGTATACTTTCCTGCGTGGACTGAGTTGTACTTGGGCTCGGAGGTTGGAGCATATTTTAATTGATGACTTAGTTATATGTATGGGCATATACCTATGCAGTGTCGGTTGTTACTTCGTGATTGTACCTTTCTTCGTGGTTTATCCTTTGTGGATTTTGAGAGACCTTCAGGGGTCTCGGGGTCCCTACTGAGTAGCTTATACTCACCCCTGCACGGGCTTTGCCCGCACTACGTTGTGTTGGTTGCAGACGACGGACAACATTGACCTTAGCTGAGGCTTGCACAGCGGGACGGTACCCGGAGGTGGACCACTGGGCGGGACATGCACGGAGCAGACGGCGGGACCCGTGGAGTAGAGGAGCTATCTGTACTCACCCTTCAGGTGGGATTTCCAGTGGACAGCTCGGAGTAGCGGCTTTTACTTTTCAGTTGCTGTTTTCCCTTTCGAGTTGTACTTTACTTTCAGTTTGGGTTTGTATACTGGCCCATTTACTTTTCTGCACTTTCAGTTGTACTCTGCTTTTGTTTAGTGTTTACTTTCCGCTTGCTTACTCTGTGGTGATGTTTACTTTTCAAAGGCAATGCCTTCCCAATTTACTGGGATTTACGCCTTGGTGCTAGTCGCCAGCCCCTAGCCTATGGAAGGCGGGCTTGGGGTAGTCACGGCACGGACCCCGAGGGCGGGTCGTGACAAATTGGTATCAGAGGAGTTCGGTTCTACCGCGAACTCTGATCTTTTCTATGTGAAGCAATAATGTTTAGCGTATTGAGTGTGGTTATCAGTCCAGGGAGTCCAGTGTTGGTGCGGCGGCCGACGTATCCGTACACCAGGACCCTGACTTCTGATTTCCGACTTAATGCACGAAAACATTGATTGCATGTGTGTTTCAAAGTTTTCTTTGTGATTACTTATATCAGCTCACCAGGTATACTGTTCTGACTGTGGCACACCTGTTTCCTTTTCAGGATGGCCCCACGACGGCAGCCAGCTAGGGTTCCGGGAGTTGAGCGTGATGACAGCCCACCGAGCGACGAGGCCTCGGTGCAGGGCCCTTTGTCAGCAGTGGCACCGGCGGTAGCTCTACCCGCCGAGCCCCCGATGCTTCCAGCACCAGCCACTGACGATGCACGTCGCCTCAGCGCACTGCATGAGTTTCAGCGCCAGCGACCGCCCAGGTTTCGCGGGGAGACGGATCCCCAGGCAGCAGAGGACTGGCTGGAGGCAGTGGTTCGAGTGTTTTGGCTAGTGAGGACACCAGCAGACCTCATGGTGATCCTCGCTGCGAGCCTACTACACGCAGTAACAGGACGATGGTGGAGCTTGATGCTCCAGGTGCACGATGAGGCATCTCTTCTTTGGACGGACTTTGAGAGCCTTTTCCACTCGGAGTTCGTCCCAGCCACCCTTCGTGCGGTGCGTATCCAGGAGCTTCTACAGCTACGGCATGGCAGCATGACGGTCGCTCAGTACTCGGCGAGATTTACCGATCTCTCGCGCTACTCGACCGACATGGTAGGGGACCCATTCTTTCGGGCCCGGACCTTCGAGCAGGGTTTGAGACACGAGATCAGGGCATCGCTGATCCCCCTCAGCATACCGACTCAGACAGGAGTACTGGAGCGGGCTCTTCTGATCGAGAGCTTTCTTGCTGAGTCTACACCAGCACAGCGACCCACCGCAGGGCGGCACGTGGCAGAGTCATCTACAGCAGGCAGTCGACGGATGACTCAGGGGTCCAGACTGACCAGACCTTCGGGCAGACGATCTCAGGGCACTGGCTCAGCAGTGCGGGGCACACAGCGCGGAGCCAGTCTTATGAGAGGCAGACAGTGCTACTCGTGCGGCGGGCAGGGCCACATGGCTCGCGACTGCCCGACCCGTCGTGCCGAGGAGCAGCAGTCAGTTGATGGACCACTGAGGCAGAGGCAGAGGGTCGACCGTGGCGGTCCGAAGGGAGGAGGCGGACGAGGCAGAGGAGCTGGACGAGCAGCCGGTGGTGGCCGACGCTTTGAGGCTCTACCACCACCACCACCAGGAGGTCCACCCCGACCACAGGGAGCTGGCGGGCAGCGACAGGCACAGCTCCAGGAAGCAGAGGCCTACGACCACGGTGCACCTGAGATGATTCGAGGTACTATCTGTGTCTACTCCACCCTTTATGCAGTTCTTATAGACACAGGAGCGAGTCACTCTTTCATAGCCGCTGCCCTTGTTCGGAGCTCGGAGATTCCGACAGAGCCGTTGGCTCGATCCTTACGGCTAGAGACTCCTACGGGAGCAGACTCGACGATTACGCACTGGTGCCGGCAGTGTGAGCTTACTCTAGGAGGCGAGAGCTTCGGCTGGGATCTTCTTGTAGCAGCGTCGAGGCCTTACGACGTCATCTTGGGCATGGATTGGCTATCTACGGTCCATGCACAGATTGACTATTTTAGGCGCAAGGTGCGATGTGTACGCACCGACGGGAGCAGGTTCACCTTCACCGGCGAGAAGGGAGCCTTAGCAGCACAAGATGGACTTCCGCGGAGGAGAGGACAGCCCATCACTCATCAGTTGGCTAGCCTCATCCTTGGAGCAGTTGACGTGCGGAGTCCTGGTTTTCCTGCAGTGGTGGATCAGTTTGCGGACGTTTTTCCCGACGACGTTCCAGGGCTACCTCCTCGCAGGGAGGTAGACTTTTATATTGACTTGTACCCCGGGACAGCCCCGATATCCACTCCAGCATATCGGATGGCCCCCGCCGAGCTTCGAGAGCTACGGGTACAGTTGGAGGACTTGCAGGGCAAGGGGTTCATCCGACCCAGTGTTTCACCCTGGGCTTCCCCGATATTGTTCGCCAAGAAGGCGGACGGGAGATTGCGACTTTGTGTTGACTATCGTCGCCTGAACCAGGTGACAGTGAGGAACAAGTATCCGCTACCGAGGATTGATGACCTCTTTGATCAACTCAAGGGAGCACGGTGGTTCTCGAAGATAGACCTCAGGTCAGGCTATCATCAGCTCAGAGTCAGAGATGAGGATGTGCAGAAGACGGCCTTCAGATGTCGGTATGGCCACTATGAGTTCTTGGTTATGCCTTTCGGTGTAACCAATGCTCCAGCAGTGTTCATGGCTCTCATGAACAGGATCTTTCAGCCATACCTCGATCGGTTTGTTGTAGTCTTCATCGACGACATTCTGATTTACTCTACGACAGAGGAGGAGCACGCCTATCACTTGCGAGTTGTCCTTGACACACTCTGAGAGCACCAGCTTTATGGTAATCTCTCGAAGTGCCAGTTCTGGATACGTGAGGTCCACTTTTTGGGACACGTTATCTCTGAGGCGGGAGTTGCAGTGGATCCTGCGAAGATTGAGGCTGTGTTAGCATGGGAGCCACCCAGGAGCGTGACTGAGGGTCGGAGTTTCTTGGGACTAGCTGGATATTATCGGAGATTCGTGCCAGACTTCTCTAGAGTTGCGGCATCACTCACAGCTTTGACGAAGAAGGGGAAACCCTTCGTGTGGTCAGACAGTTGTCAGCAGAGCTTCCAGGAGCTGAGACAGAGATTGACTAGCGCACCTATCTTGAGGTTGCCTGAGGAGGGAGTAGGGTACGTAGTCTACTGCGATGCATCAGGGACCAGACTCGGATGTGTTCTGATGCAGGAGCGGGCAGTGATCGCCTATGGATCACATCAGTTGAGGCCGCATGAGAAGAACTACGCTACCCATGACCTGGAGTTAGCAGCAGTGGTCTTCGCTCTGAAGACATCGCGACACTATCTGATGGGCGAGCGCTTTACAGTCTTTTCCGATCATCAGAGTCTCAGGTATATCTTCTCGCAGAAGGACCTAAACCTGAGACAGCGTCGATGGCTCGAGTTCCTCCAGGACTATGACTTTGAGATAGTCTATACTCCTGGGAAGGGGAACGTAGTAGCCAATGCCCTCAGCAGGAGGACGGGCATTCAGCTACTTGAGGAGGCGACGGAGCAGCTAGCCTCTTTGCAGATATCCTTCGTGGATAGAGATGGAGCAGTCTTTCTTCAGTCTCTCACAGTCACTCCTCCACTACTGCAGCGAGTCAGAGAGGCACAGCGCGGGGACGCTGACTGTGAGACACGGCGTGCACAGATATCCTCGGGACAGGCACCTGATGGTTTCTCCCTTGGAGCAGAGCACGACATCCTTTTCAGAGGACGTACCATGGTACCAGTCGCATTGCGAGAGGAAGTGCTGAGGTAGTTTCACACTTCTCCTTTAGCGGTACATCCTGCAGTGGCGAAGATGTACCAGGACCTCAGACGACAGCATTGGTGGCCGGGTATGAAGAAGGCTGTAGCAGAGTTCGTTTCTCGATGCCTTACCTGCCAGCAGGTGAAGGCAGAGCATCAGGTACCAGCAGGCTTGGTACAGCCCTTGGAAGTTCCGGAGTGGAAGTGGGACGGCATATCGATGGACTTCGTGACTGGACTTCAACGCACTTCTAGAGGTCACGACTCCATCTGGGTGATTGTTGACCGACTCACCAAGTTGGCACACTTCTTACCCATCAGAGAGCAGGGCTCAGTGGAGAGCTTGGGACGTCTCTACGTTCAGGAGATTGTGCGGCTCCACGGCGTGCCATCATCTATCGTATCCGATCGAGATGCCCGCTTTACTTCCCGGCTTTGGAAGGGGTTACAGGAGGCGTTCGGGACGCAGCTACGTCTTAGCACCGCTTTTCACCCTCAGACGGATGGTCAGACGGAGAGGACCATTCAGACTCTCGAGGACATGCTCCGCGCATGTGTCCTCGACTTTGGTCGTAGCTGGGAGGACCACCTACCCTTGGTGGAGTTCGCATAAAACAACAGCCACCACTCCACCATCGGGATGCCACCGTACGAGGCGTTGTACGGCCGACCATGTAGATCTCCTTTGTGCTGGACAGACCCTGGGGAGTCAGCACTGGTGGGACCGGAGATGGTCCAGGCCACGACAGAGAAGGTCCAGGTCATCCAGGAGCGGATGAGGACAGCTCAGAGCCGGCAGAAGTCATACGCTGACAGGAGGCGGAGGCCACTGGAGTTCGAGGATGGCGACCACGTCTTCTTGCGGGTCTCACCTCGACGTGGTATTCGGAGATTTGGCCGAGGCGGCAAGTTATCTCCGCGCTTCATCGGACCTTTCCAGATTCTCAGCAGGATTGGCGAAGTGGCTTATCGCCTGGCTCTACCACCTCAGTTGCACCGGGTGCACGACGTCTTCCACGTATCCCAGCTGAGGAGATACGTGCACGACCCGATGCACATCATTGACCATGGGGAGCATGACGTTGACGATGGGGCGACTTTTACGGAGGTCCCGGTGGAGATAGAGGATCGACAGGAGCGGGTCCTGCGTGGGCGATCGATTCCTCTTGTGCGCATCAGATGGCAGCACGGGAATCTCCAGGAGAGCACATGGGAGCGGGAGGCTCAGATGTGTACTCAGTACCCTCATTTGTTTCCCTAGTTTTTGATGTATCTTTACGGGGACGTAAAGCCCTGAGGTGGGAGTAATTTAAAGACCCGTAAAATTCAAGGGAATTTTTTTCTTAATTTTCTTTAGAATTTTACAAGAGCGCAGTTTCAGACGGCAACTGATTCCGAGGCCCGGAGTGCTCGGAATTAAGTTCCGAAGTTTGGCTCGGGTACGTTCAGTGAACAAACGAGCGGGTTTTCCTAACTTTTGATCCGGTGCTCGGAATTGAAATCTGAGGGCACCGATGAACTCGCAGCGCCGATATTCGCTTAAAGAGACCTTTTCGGGAGTTGCGTTTGTTGCGGGTTGAAAGATAGTTTTGGGGTTTTTAGTTTGAGTTAAATAAAATTGTGTAGAACAATTTTATTAAATCTAGTTAAAACCTATCAAAGGAGGTTGGGAGTGGGACCCACACCCACTTAACCTCCCTTGGGAGGATTAAGTGTGGTGGGACCCACACGAACCCCTAAACCTTTCAAATTCTCCCAACTCCCTTAACGCCTCATTTATTGGCTTAAGTTACCTTTTTAATTATGGGAGTTAAACCTTTTGAATTTCAAACTTTTGAAATTATTTTGTGTTATGTGTTAATAAAATAAGATGTTGTCTTATTTTATTTTGGGTTCTTTGTTTGTCTTCTTGAGAGGTGGAGAGCTCTTCTTCTTCTTCATCTCTGACGAAGAACTCGAAGAATGTTCATCTTGACGAAGAACGCTCAAGCTCCGACGAAGAACGCCGCACCTCCTTTCTTCGTTCACCGTGTCAACGAAGGGGACGCCACCTCTTCTTCAGACAACCTTCTTCGGTGTGCAAGTTTCGCCAACGACGTGTCTCTTCGAACGCATTCCTTCGTCATCGGATTTGACGAACGGCTACCGCGACGCCCGACCTCCGCGACGTCGTCTTCCGCGGAACGTAGACGAATCTTCGAACCTTAAACCAAGGTAGGGGTTGTCGTTTTCTTTTTAGTTTCCTTAGTTTATACTTGAACGTGATTTTAGTAAGACTAACGTGTGGCTCGAATTATTTTTAAAGCTGCGTTATTATTTTAACGTGAGGGGGGCCGGACCGCACGAACACGACCGAACCCCCCTCCATCGTTCTTGTTTAATCTTGCGGGTGGAAGCAAGTGGCGTGGTGCCGTCGCACCACGCGGATGATCGTGCAAATATTTTTACGAGGCGCCGACGCACCATGCCGAGGAAGAATCTTCAAGAACGCGACGCCGTCGCGCCGCGTTGAATGGAATCAAGGCACGGCGAAGGGGCGCGGTGCCGTCGCACCGCGCCGGATGACGAATGCCGCAGCCGGTTCCGGGCCGCGGCGGGACGAGGAGACCGCGGCCGGTTCCGGGCCGCGGCGGAAGAGAAGACCGGCGGCCGGGCCGTCGGCGTCGGAAGCCGAAGGGGGGACCGGAAATTTCCGGTCCCGTTGGAGAAAACCGGCCGGCCAGCTGGCCGGCCGGAAGTCATTAAAACCGGGGGGAATTAATCCCCCGACCATAATAATAAAACCCCCCTCTTTAAGAGGGGGGGGGGGTTCTTTGAAGGAGGGGGGCAGCCGGCCCCCTCGGTTCCGCACCAGCAGGCCCCCCACGTGGGGGGGGGGGCTTCTTAAAAAAAAACGGGCGCGACCCTTTGTGCCGCGCCGCCCCTCAAAACCGCGGGGGTTGTTCCCCCGCGTGCAGCCACCTCGCGGCGCCAGGCCGCCGCGGCCCGCCGCGCCGCCGCCGCCGGGCCAGGGGGGGGGGGGGGGGTCGGGCCGGGTCGGCCCGGACCCGGACCCCCCCGTTTCGAACCAGATTTGGTTTTTGGCCCATAACTTGAGCCTCGGACCTCCGATCGACGAACCGTCAGCGGCAACGCGATACTTGGATCGAGACGGTCGTTTCGGTATATCGCACTCAAGGTTTCGGATTACTTTGAGTTCGGCCGGGTTGGTTCGTTCACGAAACCAACCGGGCTTTCGGAGCGGAAACGCTAATATCCTGAGCTACGAACGTCCGATTGACGCACCGTCAGTCGCGTTGTGTTCCTCTCAGTGAGACGGATCTTTTGGCATACTCCACCCGAGGTTTGGACGTAGGTGGAGTACGGTCGGGTTGGTTTAGCCTTAAAAACCAACCGGGCCCCGGAGACGAAAATGCCAATAACTCTCAGACCGGGCGTCCGATCGACGCGCCGTCTGTTGCGTTGAGTTCCTGTTGACGATACGGAACTTTTGGATACATCAACTTCGGTCTTCGTGACAGTTGATGTATCAGCCTCTCGGCTCGTGGAGCGGACCCTCCGTACGAGCTTGCTGTGTGCGGGAACCCTAGTGCTGGCTGCAACTGCTACTACTGCTACGACTGCTACTGTGACTGCGACGGCGACAGTACAGAGATCCTGTGTGGATTCGACGACGACAGTACAAAGATCCTGTGTGGATTCGACGACGACGACTACAACACTCAGCGATCCTACGTGGATCAGTGCTACAGGTCCTGTGTGGGCCCGATCCTGTGTGGGTCCTTGCGCTCAGCGGTTCTGTGTGAGCCAGCGCCTACAGGTCCTGTGTGGGCCCGATCCTGTGTGGGTCATTGCGGGGGTTAGTTACCTATCGATCCTTCGTGGGTCCGACGACTTAGATGGATCAGTGATCATCTTTATCGTCCTTGAAGAAGTATACCTGTGTGAGCTAAATCCTGTTGCTTTCCTGTGTGGATTGTGTTGTGCAATCCTGTGTGGATTATGTTTTGCTTTCCTATGTGGAATACGTATACTTTCCTGCGTGGACTGAGTTGTACTTGGGCTCGGAGGTTGGAGCATATTTTAATTGATGACTTAGGTATATGTATGGGCATATACCTAAGCAGTGTCGGTTGTTACTTCGTGATTGTACCTTTCTTCGTGGTTTATCCTTTGTGTATTTTGAGAGACCTTCAGGGGTCTCGGGGTCCCTACTGAGTAGCTTATAGTCACCCCTGCACGGGCTTTGCCCGCACTACGTTGTGTTGGTTGCAGACGACAGACAGCGTTGACCTTAGCTGAGGCTTGCACAGCGGGACGGTACCCGGAGGTGGACCACTGGGCGGGACGTGCACGGAGCAGACGGCGGGACCCGTGGAGCAGAGGAGCTATCCGTACTCACCCTTCAGGTGGGATTTCCAATGGACAGCTCGGAGTAGCGGCTTTTACTTTTCAGTTGCTGTTTTCCCTTTCGAGTTGTACTTTACTTTCAGTTTGGGTTTGTATACTGGCCCATTTACTTTTCCGCACTTTCAGTTGTACTCTGCTTTTGTTTAGTGTTTACTTTCCGCTTGCTTACTCTGTGGTGATGTTTACTTTTCAAAGGCAATGCCTTCCCAATTTACTGGGATTTACGCCTTGGTGCTAGTCGCCAGCCCCTGGCCTATGGAAGGCGGGCTTGGGGTAGTCACGGCACGGACCCCGAGGGCGGGTCATGACAATTTATTTGGGGTATCACATTGGATATGTTTTATTGGTTTGGGAAGAGTATGAGATGTTTTTTTAAAAGCCTTTTATACAATGTAGTTCAATCCTTGATCTATTGGTGTAGTTGTAGTTGCAGTCAATTTCTTCTTTTCCCTAAAGTGCACAGAATGATTTGAAATCTTCTTTGAGGTAGGGGATCATTATTCTCACCCATTTTCAGGCTATGTGTGGGATTTTCAAGAATCTTATTACCTTTTAGTGGATATTTAAGGTCATTATAATCATATAATTGATTAACATATCTAAAATTGTTGGGAATGGGGATTTGTTACATGGTTTACTGCATTGATATAAGTTGTTGATGATATTATGCATGTATGTTCCCAATTATGAAACTAATAGCTATTGAGAGCCTTGTTTTCATTGTAGTTACTTTTCTGTAATGAATCTTTTTGTTTTTTTGTGTGGCCACGCCCTAAATAAAAGTATAAGGAATGTATATTTGGAAGACATACCAATTTCCCCTATATTTTTGGTTTTTGAGATAATACCCATGCTAATTAAATATGTAATGTGATGGAAGCCCCTATATAATTATAGAAGTCGGTTTATGATGTTATTGTGTATGCTTATTCTTGATTTGTTTCCCTATGTGGTTTGGGATATTGTATGGTGATGGAGGTGACCAGATGGTCTGTGTGGTGTGTGGGGCTATGATGTGGATGTTGGTTAACTTGGATGCGATGTAGGTAGTTGTGCGATGTGGTGTGTATAATTTTGATGTTTTTATAATGCATAGTGTTGAGATTCATAGTAGCAATGATGTGTGGTGGTAATGTACAGTTGTTGCCTATGGAGGTTGTTTTTTGAGTATTTTTGGCACAGTGGTTGTGTCATAATGGTTCTAGTGCATAGTGTTTGTGGTTGTGCAATGTGAGGTTTTCATGGTGAGATGGATTGGGCAATGTGACATGAAAATGATGGTGGATGTGTGGTGTTCTGGAAGTTGTTTTTCAATTTGGTCTAGTTATAGTGTAGTGAGGTTGTGATAGTTTCCCCACCAGACATGGGATGAAATGTGATATTAAAAAAACAAAATAGGATTGTAGATATATAACAAGGACTAGAAATAAATGTGTTGTAATTGGATAATTGAATTGAATAAATGAATGAGTACTGTAATTTGAAATGAAATGGATCAAAAAGAAATGTGATAAAACATGTAACTAAAATTGGGAAATGTTATCTGGTTTGTGAGGTGGTTGTGTGGTGTTTCATATAGTAGTGACTACAATTTTGACAGTTGATGTGGTGTGTTCTAGTGTAGTTGATGTGAACCCATAAGTTGGGTATTGTGTTCAATCTATATATCATATATGTTTACGTAATTTAATATGCACCCCACTTAAGATGGATAACCATACAAATGTTCAAGGTTCTAAGTTTGGGTGTATTCTCCAACATCCATGATGGTGGTGATATGGATGAATGTCTACCCCCTATCTTCACTCAACAGTAGTGATACAGGTTGATGTTGAAGATTACCTAGTAGTGATATGTGGCCCTAGTGTCTATAAGTGGGATGTGAAGTGATGTGCTATGTGGACCAGGTGTCTATGGGCGAGATGTGATGTGATGTGATGTGTGGCCCAGGTTTCTACAAGCGGGATGTGATGTGATGTGATGTGTGGCCCAGGTGTCTGTGGACGAGATGTGATGTGATGTGGCATGTGACCAAGGTTTATTTGGGTGGTATGTGATGTGATTTGATGTGATGTGGTATGTGTTGCTGGTATGGGAGCATAGGACATTCAACATTGGGTTTGTGAGAGTGTAAAATCAGCGGGGCAACGGTAGTGGAGTGACTTCCTTGTTATGATCTCGATGTTATATTATTATATTAGATGCGTGATTTTGTAAGAAATCCAGGTTGAAGTTGGGTTTAGTTAAACAAATTTTATAGGTTCTTGTTGGTTCTTTTTTTTCACTGGTGCATTGGCATGCTCTTTTCACATGTGCAATTGAGGCCTTGTATATGTCCCTATTAAGTATACCTTTTATACTCAACCTATGTATATGAACTATTTTTTGATTTCAAGGTGGACTGTAGGGCCTGAGATAGAAATTAATGGCTATGTTGGGTCTATTTTTGAGTCATTGTTTTATAATTTTCTTCTGGTACGTTACTTTGGAGACTTTTATATGTATCAGTTCTACTTTATTCATGCATTGCAGGGTGCTTTTTGGATTACCTTCATATTTTTTGTTGGAGTTTTATGGTGATTGATTATCCTATATCCTTATCTTTTTTCATTTATAGAGGGTAATTCCCCTCATACTGTGATAATTTTATAGTCTCAGTGCTTGTATCCAACTCCAAGATTACTGGAGGTGGGACTCAAGGGGGTCATCAAATCTCTCTCATCATTATGGTATCTTTTATAGAAGAGTGTCATGACTACCATGGAATAGAACTATTGACCATGATATAGAGCATCATCCAATGACACTCTATTTTCTATGATTTCCTTAAGATGCCCAAAACAACCATTTATCTAGAACTATGTCCTGGTATATTTGTATAAAAACAAAAACACCCATTTTTATAAGAAAAATTATGTTTTCATGGATTCTATGGAATAAAAATGGGATTTTCGGCTTTGACGATGTTGTAGTAACTAGAAAAAGTATTTTTATAGTATTATTCAACCATTTGAAAATCAAACTAAACATTAATATATCAGTCCTAGTAATAATTAAAAGTCTAATAGAGATGGTTAAAAACTAAAATTTTGTAGAATAATATATCAAAAACCCAATTAAACTCTGAATCTATCTATGCATTTTGAATGAATATAAATAATGAAAAATAAGAGTGGAATACCTTACACCAATCAATTTGGTCGGTCATATGTATTCACAAGTGTTTGATCAAGATCACAAAGAAATAGTTGAAAGACTCCTTCCATCAAATGTGTCCATAGATCATATTAATGTATTGATGCTCAAGGTGGATCTCTCTTTATTCATTTATTATTATAACCTCATGTTTAACAATAGAGATAACAGAGAGATCAATGGTTTTCTTGGTTTGTGGAGTTCTAATAGGAGTCTCAGCACTATATAATCAAACTATTTTTATGAGGAATTAATTGATTTATATAGGCCTTAGAAAACCTCAAACCACCATCCATTATTTATTGGAATGTTTCGTAAACATTCCATATTTTTCGACTCTTTAAATGCTCGGTAAAATTCATCATTGGTTTTTTAACATTTAAACAACAATCAAAGATGTTATAACTCCTCATAAAAATTATAAAATGATGAATAGTAGATATTTATGGCCAAATTAGATGAATAGAATCAATTCCAAAACATTATCATATGAGATAATAATACCAAGAAAGAACCTCCATGACATAGTGTCTTAGACTATGTCATGGTGTACACGTGTATAGACCACAACTTGATCAAAAAACATTATTGTAGTTCTTTCCATTAGTTCAAAAATCTATCATATATTGTTATAGTTGAAACACTTGATGAGGAGAAAGGTCCAATACCTCAAAATGGTTAATTAAGTGATGGGAAATATTACTTCTTTAATCAAAACTCTATTACCCGTGATGAGGAGACACCTTTCATGGTAGATAATATTTAACCTCAATCCCTGGAGATATCCTCATATGATCATCCTATAATTTTTGATCATCCCAAGAAGCTTTATTACACTCAAAAATTAACTAAACCTTCTTAATAATACTCTCTAAAAAATTATATCCAAGAATTATTTACTTTCCAACCTCGGTCCAACACAAAGAAGATTTATAAGGCCTCCTACACAATTACAGAAATGGACCCATATAAATGGATGAGTTGTAGATATTGTAATAATAATACTAAACCAAAGGAAATTGATTCACTCATGAACCTAAAAAATATATATCACATGTGTGTAACATGTCCTCTATCATTTGGAAACTCTTCTCAATTTGACTATCCATCTAATGATAAAAAAAGTGATATGAAATAATTGAGAGCCAAATGCATGTTGTGGAATCTCCCATGATCATAAGGTAAAATGAGGGCCATGATAAAATATTATTATCATCACAGCCCCATGGATCTATACCACCCCATCCACATATAGTCTCACAAAAGAATCCATTACACTCAACACCCTAGTCTCCAATAAATGAGTTGATTTTATCAACCAATTCAGAATCACCAAAAAGAAGTCAAATTTTCCTAAATCTTAATGAAATTCAATACTGAAGTCCATCAAAAACTCCTCCAATTTCCACTAATAAATATCTAATGATTTTAATAATCTAATGATAATTAAATAATTGACCTTAACCTCAGAAAAATAAAACACCGATACATGAACTTTACTACCAACCACTTCATTCTCAGCCACTAAAACTAACCCCTGAAAGCATGATATATCTTAAATATACCAAGATTCACAACTAGGGGTGAGTTATGAAAATCATGGAGAACTACATCTCCCATCACCAATGAAATAAATATCTTATATTTAAACAACACCCGATGTTTACCATCCTATTACCATCCCAAAAAATATCACTATGGGTGAAACAATCTCTCTATACTTCTACCTCACAATATCCTAGCCCAAACTCCCAACCCACTGCATCAAAGAAATATTTAGTATCATATAGTGGAAGAAAAATTCACCACAAAATTCTTTCATATATAGATACAGAGATATAATATGTTCCATAATACTCCAATCATCTGCAGCCTTTATATAAACATAACCATGTGACTTTTGACTTGGTGCATCTACTACCATGTTGTATTTACCCAGAGTATAAAATATCTTCATGTCATTATCATTCAAGAACATCATCCACATTCATGGTCACAAATTCAAGTCACATGAAGATAAAATACATAAAAATATCTTTTGATTTATGAATATCACAAATATTTCATAAAAAAGATAATGTATACAATATCCCAATATGACCCATCACCCCTCAACCTCACCTAGATTGAGTAGAATTGATACCAAGCCTTAGGGGCATCAACTAGGTCACCTAAGACTGAAAATAAACGTGTAAGGTTTAAACAATACCTTTATGAGTTGTTTTACCCTCATAAATCACTCCCTCCCCATGTTATCCATTCCCTAAATTTTGGAATGAGGTTTATATAGTTCGTACATACCAAACCTGTATGAAAAATTCAATATGGTATAATATTACAAACCAAAATTATATGATTCATGAAAAAAAATTAAAAATATAATTTTAAGAAACCCTAGGAAATTTTAAGTGCAACACAACTCAGAAGTAAAATCCTATTAGACCCAAAGTATTAATACCTAAAAGGAACAACAACAGTTTATTTAATACTCTAAGAAAACTCCACGTGTCATCATACCAATAGGAACACCTCATCCACTATAGATCTCAATCTATTGCTACAAACCAACACTAGTAAAAAATGACACCTTTCCCTTACCTAGGTCATTATACATCCAATCTACCCATCCATTGGAGTTTTAAATTAAGGGGTGAGTACAATATCTAATAGAATTTCTTTAATTATCCCCATGGACCACATATATGTAAAAAACCATAATGTTGAGATGAGTTTTTATAAAATATGTCCTAACCAATAACATTTTATTAAACACTCATATTCAATGAAATCATGCTCAATAATAATGAACATAATAATTAATAGTAAACAAATTGCAAATTATCATAAAAATTATAAATTTAATTATAACTTATAAACCCAACTCATGCACCCAAGCTAATAAAAAAATCTGAGGGAAACATGGGGCATAAGTAATTGAAATAAAGATGAGTGTCACTAAATTGTGAGAGGATTGATTCCCCCCAAATGTCACCTTATTATGTCTAAAAATGAACCCACACCCAATTAGGAGTTTCCACTACATCACCTTACACTTAATGGAAAGATCCATATAACCAATTAAGAGTTTCCATGACTCATGCCTAAAATTTCAAACAAAAAATCAAACATCAATTTAATACAACTGATCACCAATCAACATATATAAAAATGCAACACCAATAACTAAATTCAAACAATAACATCATAATAAAATCAACAAATTTAGAAACCTAATTCCACAATTCAATACCAAAACAATTTTGCATCAAAACACCATTATTATAAAAACACTCCCATGATTAAAAAATCGACACTTTGGGTTTACTCTAAGAAAACACCCACCAAAACCTTTAATTTCCACAAAACAAATTAATTCTGACAATCAAAAAATTTAAGCATATAATATAAAATAATCCAAAGTAACATCAAATAAATATGATCTTTATGCACTTGGAATATATGAGAAGGAAAATACTTAAAATATTAAAAAATAAAAAATCTACACAAGGAAAACTATGATCTAAAGTCCACTTAGGCCCCTCAATACCATAACATCGAAATCCCAAATCAAGTCTCGAAATTTCACCCAAAAATGACCTAAACCATAACCAGTTATAGATTATATTGAGAGAAAACTAGGAATGGGAAAATAAGAAGAGATACAGATATGTTTACATTAGTTTTGTATACCAACTCCACTAAGAATCAAAGGAGAACAGATTTGGAGTAGTGGGAGCACTCCAAATAACCCTAGGGTTGGAGTGAGCTAATTGAGAGGAGAATAATGGAGGTGGAATCCTAAAAATTGGGTTTAAAAAATTAGAGGGGGTTTTAAGTTCATTCATGGAACGATTGCATGGTATTGGTGACCATAAAAGGCACTTATGCAATAAAAGTTTCCCCCAACTACACAATTTCATGGACATCAACACGGTCTTGGTGACTATACATGTAACCAGTATAACCCCTAAAATTCCTATAATTTTAACCAATTCCACCCCGAAACCTCATAAAATCCAAAACACATTAAATATCACCTTCATATACTATACTTTGAGCCCTATAATGATGTTATAGATTCATTAAAAACACAAAATATACAAGATAAAGGTCATGAATAACGTAGTTACATTCATGGGAATGTAACTATCGTTACCCGAGGGATATCATTTTACTCTAAAAAATAAGAACAAAAACAAGACCAAGGAGACAAGAAACATAAAATAATTTAAACATTACATCCACTTTTGGAATATGGAGAACAATATCATTGATTATATTCTCTTTCAGGTACTCAAATGTCACATAACACCAATTTATCCATACAAATTCCAGAACTATCCCATTAAGGGCTATCAAGGGATCCAAAATCAAATAGAAATGATTCATGAAACTTATATAATATATTTGACAAACAATTAGATTTATAACATCTATAACATTTTTGGGAGTCACATAAGACAAATAGTATCAATGTTTTAAGGATTAATTACCACTTCTTACTGAGATATTGCATTCCCAAGGAAATACATATCTCAAATTCAGAACCATTCCTTGGAAAACATAAAATATAGTTGGTATCATAGAAGGAAATCTAGGATGGCTCTCAAATACATAGTATGATCATCATTTAACCTTAAATAGATGGGAATTATATCAATGAACCAGATCACTAATTGATCTAAAAGATCCTAAAACACTGAGTTCCTAATTCCCATGAAAAAATGGGGTATTATTAACACAAAAAATCATCACCATGAACTCAAAGTGTCTACAATGACGTTTGAAGATAGTCTTTGGTATATATTCCCCATTCAACCTCATCAAATGAAATCTCGACCATAAATCAATCTTTATAAACTATTTGGATCCCTTTAACTGGTTGAATAAATTTTTAATATTGGGAGGGGATAAAATTTATTCACTATCACTTGATTTAATAAAAAAATAAAAAAATAAAAAATATCATACTCTTTATTCATGAATAATACCATATCACCCTAAGGAGATAAATTTGGTCATTTTATAATAAATCATCATTCTGCATCCATAACTCTTATAACTCTAAAAGCATCATCCTATATATATATAGCATAGAAGCACTGGTTTTCAACTCTATCCCAAAATATAAATAATTCTAGGGGGTAGTGTCATAACTCTTTAGAAAAAACATCATGAAACTATTCCAAAACACTTAGAAATACTATCACAAGAAATTCAACTAATCCTAACATCAAATATAGAAGATGTTATGAAAGAGGCACTATATTACTATGATAAATCTATTGATAATAATCCCAAATTAAAACTCTAAACCATCTCTCCACATAAAGAAAATAAATCTCCCCTAGAATCATTCTATAAAATTATATATATATATATATATATATATATATTACCACTGATTCATTTTTAATATGATATCATATGACTATATCGATAACTAAAAAACTACCCCGCACACTAATACTGCCATATAATCATATTACAACACTGAAAAAACTTTAAAAATTATATATTGATCTCTAAATAGTGTAGTAAACACCAATGGCATTAGAAGTATTTGTACTCCAAGTTCCAGAGCTCAAAAATAAGAAATATGAAATATAGGAGTAAAAATATCCTAAATCAAACATGGTATATACTAGGGTAGATGATATATATATGGTGCCTCAAACAATTTCTGGTCTACCTAGATATTTTAACTCTATATTTTTTCATTTTACCACATATTTCTCCTCTACCTTTATATCCTTGATAATTTAAACCTCTGAAACCATGAATAACCTTATTTTACTAAATATGAGGAATAAAATGGGTCTATCCTATACCTACTATATCTCTCATATACTACCCAAAGTCTTGAGTACCTTGCTACTCTGAGAATTCCTTAAATAAAACTACTAGTAAGGCTATATTTTAATTTAAACACTTTTCACACATTGAATACTAAGAATGGTCATAACCTATAGCTATCAATGGTCCTAACATATAAAAGAAAATAAACACACCTTTGAACTCCTTTTAGGGACTTGATAACTACCATCAACATGGAATCAAGAAGAAAAAAACAATGAAAGACACCCCATTGGTCAAAAACATGACTTTCAATAAAAATAAGAACCTCCATGCATGACTCTACTCCATGGTATGTTCTAATAACCTCCCTCTCATGATTAATTGGTCTACACTAACATCTTATCTATCGTATCATCATTTTCTATCACCTTAAGATAATATATAAATATAAAAGGAGTGACCTTGTACAAGATCTTTTCAAACAACACCTCCTTAAAATGACACACCCCTATCTCATTATCGATTATAATATTGGGAATATAATAAATAACATTCATTAATCTAAATGAAATATATCACACACTCAATCTACCCTACTGAAAATTTATCAACTCCAACCTTTATGTTGCTTTTAATATCAAAGAAAGAAACTCAACCTATAACTGACTATATATTTTCTCCCAATATATATTTAAATCCTCATGATCACCAAGAAATGGTATTTACCAAAGAATATAAACCTCCTCAATAAATTAATATCTCACGGAATACAATGATACTTCCTCAAAAAAATAAAGTTTAATGAAATGTCAAACTTTTCCAGCCACCAAACTATCTCTTTATTAGATATTGTGCCATCATATTTTGGAGAAATATAACACTGAAAACCACATAATGCTCTCTACCAAGAATCATCCTACTTAGTTTCAACCCTCCCACAGTCAACTAGAGCATCCTATAACACCACTTCTATCCAAAACACACGAGAAAACCTCCCACAATAAATATTTATAACAGAAAATAGAAAATTTAAAACCTAGGATTTGGAATTAATTTCAAGACCATTTAATTAAATTTATTTTAAAATTTTTAATAAATATTCTTAATTCAAACAAAAGAACAAAAAATAATAATATGTGAACCATACATAGGTTTTTACACTATAATTTTCATTATATAACTTTAGTATATTTAGTAAGCTTAAGGTCCTTACGTTAGATCAGTGGGGGGCCATATTCATCCTATTTGGTCTCCTTTAACAACAACATAGACTAAGGTTGGATAATATTTTTTACCTACCAAAACAATGAAATACTCACCAATTTATAACTTGAAAATCCATCATGACTCACAAAATGGATATGATACCACTATTTCTTGACCTATACCCACTACAACCCCTATCAGGTCGGCGGTGATGACAAGTGTGACCCCTAAAGACGTCCTCCGATAATCTATGAGTTGAAGACTAGTGTAGAGGGTATAAAACACACATATAAGAGTAATTACCTTCATAACCACATGAATAAAATAAGGAAACCACTAAATTAACTCAAAATAAATAATATAAAATATGAAAAAGATCACATAATTCAAATAATTCCTTACATAAACTAAAAATAAAAAAATTGAAAAACAGCTCTTGGGAAAGTGAATAAAACTATAACAATCAATAAAAGATGGAAATTCCTAGCTTGGTCACCAACACCTTCATATAAATATAGAAAAAATAGGGTATAAAATATAGAGTTTATATTACAAGTATACTCAATATGATACTCCCTAGAATCTATCATTCAAAAGTAGAAGAATCATACTAATGCCTAAGTGAATAAATTATGAAACCAGCTTGTTTCCAAACCAGGTTATCTTCCACCCATCCTCACCAAGGCTCAACCACAAAAATTTATACACATGTATAGTAATACAATATCAATAAAATATACTGAGAAAGGTAAAATGAACCCACTTCTCTTGCCAAACTAGTATCCCACACATCCTAAAAACATACATATCAGTGCTCCCATCCATTCTATATCCACATAACCACATACCATATAACCACATCACAAACATATACTATATACCAAAACCACAAACCAAAAACACATATTATATCCTTGAATCGACATTAAATCACCATATATTACATCCTCATATCAAAAAAATGTATCCAAAACCTCATGCCATCATATTATATCCCCAACATTATGTCATCATTGTATATCCTATGTTTGGAAAAGAGAGTGAGGAGGGGGTAATCAACCATATATATCACCCACATCCAAGATGTTGGGAGTATACCTAGAACAAAAATCTTATATGGGACTTACACACATTATCTAACTTTGGTGGTCATGTATAAGAAATAACCTAAACTATAATGACTATATCAATACATGTAATCCCAACCTGAGGGTTAAATCACTACCACAACACCTCTATAACCAATACCCAACCCTATACCATCATCACTAAAATAAATACAACAACTTTTTCTACAAAAACACAATAACTTGCACCACTATAACATGATATCACTACTATCACTTAATAATTTCACTTAAAAACATTTAATTATTCATTATTTATATTAATTTATTAATTAATTACCCACCACACATTTAATTAAATGCGTAAAAATTTATATCCACTTTTCATATTACCAAAATGACTTTAAAATTAATTTACAAAATATGATTTACATGAAACTTTATTCATTATTTTCATTATATAATTATCCCACAATAGCCTATTTTACATTCTTTTAACAATTCCATTAACTTAATTTGATCTAATTCTATTCCATATCTCTAAGAAATTATAACAGTAACCACATCAATATCATTATACCACTGTATTAATAATTATTCCAATAAAACTCAACATCACTCCTATTATTCCCACATCAAAAAACCACCCATAACCTTAACAATAAAACATCACAAAATCTATACTTTATATCACAAAAAACAATCTATCCTTAAGGAATCACCTTAACCACAACATGAAAATAACATAAATATAACATAACAAAATAAATTCTAGGTTTAAATTCTTTATATTTATTAAATTTTTCATAGTAAAAAATATCTAAATTTTTGAGTCCTAGTAGACCATGCAGCTACATTGATAGGGGTGGTGAATCTGTGTAGAATTTTTTACTAAATCCTACTTAAAATTTTATGTGCTTTTAATCTTTTCAAACCTCTAAAATTGTTTAAGAAGTATGAATCTTTGATATGTTCCCACAATACATACTCCCACAAGAAATGTAGATAATTCAAAGGAAATAACACATTGGGTTTTTTTATAAGGTGTGTCTCAAGTGTAGGAAAAAATTCTTACTACATCTAATTATTATCTCGATTCATAGATTTAACTATTCTTCTAAGTGTTACAATAGGGAAAGTGGTTATTGTTTACCCAAAAGAAAAACTATTATCTTAAACTTTGATTACCATAATATTATGAATTTGGTTAGGTTATCTTACAAAATCTTGTTCTACCTTTCAATAGGAATGGTAGTGTTTTTTATAATGGAACCACCAGTCTTGAAAGGTTATTCACAAACTCTATGGATATAACATTGACTAAAAATACTTCTTAAGTTATACCCTGGTTGCATGTTTATCTATCCTTTTATTATGGTAAACTAAATCTAGAGCACTCAATACATCATGAACATCAATTTATAAATGTAATATAGGTTGTTTCTTGATGTTGGTATGGATCTCAACTTCTAGTCACTTGATTCTGATGACCTTACTTAGGTTCTTTAAAACCATACATTTAAACATTCTCACTTCTTTGAACCTTTTATATTTTGGTAAGTGTGGGTCAAATTATTCCTCTATTCTTTCGTCACACCCTTTTTATTCTTTGTTCCTCTATAAAATTAATCTCCCCTCATTGTATCTTGAGTTTTAAATTAACTTTCCCATTTATAGACTTAATTTTTTTTAAATTTAAATGTTTTTATATCTTCAAACTCTTATATATCTATACATTTCTACTTTGAGACCATATCATTTAATGCTCTAAAGATCACACGATCAATTATTTTCTCAAATCCACTATAAATCTTATTCTCAACTCACTTTCATATTTCAAAAAAAAATATCTTATTGAATTACAAACTATATCTTTGTGATCATTTAAATTTCATCTCAATATAACCCAGTGTTGGAACTAATCTAAATGAATGTTTTCTTATCATCTTATAGTGGTCGAACTTCTATAGAGTCATTTTGTGTCATCTGGATCTTCTTTTACAACTACACTACTCAAAATTATTTTTCCTTTAGTTCATTGAGCATTTTCATTACTCATAAGACTCTTGGGCTCAATATCTATTTCTCTTACATATTTTTAAAACTTCATCTTATAGTATCTTATTATTTTCCAATACATTTTTTATTATCATTTCTTCTTATCAACCATATCCTCCAATATATGATGCTTTCAATTTACATTCAACCATAATTATCATATTTTGATTGTCTTCATCATCTGATCAATTGGAATTTTCTAGAAATTAATTTATCACTTCATTCTTATATCATTTCTAATAATTTGGTTAACCAAAACCCAAGGTCATCAAATTTTCTAACTTGTTATGATTCTTTTTCCTTCATTCTCACTCAAAGTTGGTCTTCTATATTCCAACTATCCAAAGAGCATGGATTTATCATTCAAGATTTTGATATTTTCCCCTATCATCATCCAAAGTCATCAAAATGTATCACTCTATAAAATTAAAATTCTTTAACTCATTTTTAGTCTTCTAGTAATAAACCACTAATTTAATCTTCTTTGGAACCCCCTCATATTATAATTCCTTTACTTCATCCTCTTCATCTGTTGATCTAAATTCTACTGTATAAATAGATTTATTTTATTTCTATTAATATTCTTCTAGATCATTAAACATACATATTTATTCTTCCATATTCCAATCAACTTTAAATTTGATCATCTCATCTTGAATCATAGTCATATTACTTCCAATGTGATGTTCATCCATTAAAAGAACAATGTATGCATTATATGGGTTTATTATTAACCATTTTTCATTAAAAATATAACTTCAACTCACATAGAAGATTTATATTATAAAGATATTCTAGATTATAATTCTTAGTGTATCATTATATATTTCAAATTCAAAAAATTTATATCAATATACACTAAAATTTATTCATTTTCTATGTTTATTGGAAAATGTTTCTTTGGGGAATATGTATGAGGTCCTATATGACACGTCAAAACTTCCCATTCACTATTATAAAGTTAAAAATACATCTTAATAATTATAAGACTTTAATAAATATTCATATAACATTATAATTTATATGCATTGATCTTATAGATACCCTAGCTTTTTAATCTTTTAGATTTACTTTAGCTTCAAATATAGGAAACATCTTATGGACACTCATCTTCCACGTGAACAATATTTCAGAAACCCATCTTCTTGTGGAAGAACCTATTATAAGTTCTTAGTAAATTTCCAATAATCCAGCCATAAATTTTAACCATCAATCTCCCCATTAATTATTTATTCAATATTTCTTAAAATTATTAAATTTAGTATATTCAACATCCATTGGCACATAACATTTTACTTCATAATTAAGAGTAGTGAGAAAATCATCTAATGTATGGATGCTTCCATATATAAGTATATCTATGATTTCCTCCATCAATGGTCAATGGAATTCACCCCATTTTCCTTTCCTAATTTTCGTGACATAAAAATTATGTCTTTTGGATAATTTATTTGGCACTCTTTCATTGATTTATATTGGTAGAAGAACTACCATCTATCGATGACACTTTTTTTATGGTTTCACTGATGATTATACATACTCTTTTTGGTATATGTAATTCCAATGAATTTAATTTAGTAACACCCATATACCTATTTAACTTCATCATCTTTAAATACTATTGACATTAATTGACAACTGTGATTGACAAAAAATACAACATTTCATCATCACAATCTGATGGGCTATTCAACATCAATTCTAAATTTGAACGTACTCTTTTCAGATCCAGATTTTGGTTATTAAATAAATTTCAATATAATACAACATTTTAACAACAATATAAATCACATAAACATGATATCATATAAATAAATAAATAGTGACATGGAAATAATAAGAGAAACAAGTAAAACATGATATACTCTTCACACTCCACTAATTCATATAATTATAATATTTATTAAGATAATTACATATATTTATCCAAAGAAATAAAATGTATGAAAATTATATATTTCATAAAAAAGCATATGGATTATGAATCCTCTTCCTAAAACCAAAGCTCCAACATTTCTATATCTAAAGAAGGGGAAATCATCTATCATGCATAAATGATTATATAATAAACCGTCAACAACTAATAAAAAATTATCAACTATACTAACACTATTGAAAATGAGCTATATATCTATGATTTCAAACCTTGGGTACAGTTTAATTGATTCATATTTTCCCCCTTGGTAAGTACATATCTCATTTTTGCACTTCATAGACTCAAAAATTTAGAAGGGTGGAAAAATAAATTCATCATAGTAAAAAATCTCAGAAAAATTTTATGATCATTTAATTTGTCTTAGAAAAAGTGTATAACCTGGGGTATAATTTTGACTAAATTATGAGAAATTTGAGTTTTAAAGAATATTTAATATTTATTTAAGGTCATTTAGGTAACAAGGAAAGGAAACAACACACACCTTTTGGCCTGCAAGGATAGTCCACACCTCCCTCCAATGGTTGAACCACTCCATAAAAATCCCATTATAACGATTGACTAAAAATATTGATGGATTGACGTCTATTACAAGGGTATGAACCCACTCCATGTGTCACTTATACATCAACACAATACATCACTACCAATATCTCCACTTGCCTATGTCACCACCTATAAACCCCCCCCCCCCCCAAATTGGGGTCCATTGGGGGTTTGACCCCTAACTTCATAGAGTATGATATGGTTGCCTTACTACTCAGCCAACACCCTAGATGAAAATTGACATTTAATGTTTATTTAATGAATAAATATTTATCCTACACTTATTAGATGGATCCTTATATTGATTATTTGACATCTTGGTTGTCTCTAGAATGGTGGGTTTCACTTTTGACATATATAAATTTTATTACCAATTTAGTCCTAAATTAGGTCCATATTGAAACTTTGTATGTTTATCCTTGGTACACCTAATTGGAGAGTGGTAAATATCACTTTATGTCACCCATGTATAGTTATATATCAGATTCTACAAGAACATTAAGAGGATCTTGGATTTTATATATTAAGATCCTGGTGGAGTTGAAAAGTTTTGGATAAATGATGAGAGAATCTTGAAGAATCATCATTTACACCATGAGGTAGGACTTTGATATTTTGGTTTGATCTATTATTTATTTTATTTAAACCATGGTTCCATTATTTAATTTCCTTAGTGAAAATTTTTTGACTATTTTTCATGGATTATTATTGTTACGAGGATCAAGCCTCATAACATCAATGGGTCCTTTGATTGAGGTATGGAATCAATCATGTTTTCTATGCCTCATTCCTTATTCAATTAAATCATCATCCTATGTTCTAGAATTGACTTATTTAAATTATCTTAATAAAATAATTTTCACATTTTATCTCATTTTTTATCATCAGTATAATATATCTCTAGATAACCAATCCATGAATTCCTTAAGAAACATGGTTATGATTAAAAATCTTGGTGGTATGATTTACAGGAACCAACATTTCCATCCAAATATCTTAAAAAAATTATCATATAAAACTATTGAAATGGATAGTGGTTTGAAAATTTTTGCTTACAATGGAATTATAAGTGGATATCAATGATGAGGACTGAAAACAATAAAAGGGAAGTTAGTGGAGTTTCATCGTGGCAAACCATGGGTGATGAAAGTCCTCGTACATGGTGAAACAAGAGTGGGTGTTAACCTAGAGGTGGTAGTGATGAAAATGATTTTGATTATTTTATAATTCAAATGATTGAAAGGAGGATATTTCTAGTGGGTTATAAAGAAACCTAATTATTTCTTTCATGGCTATTAAATTATTTTTAATATAAATAATATAATATTAATACAAATACGGGATCCATAATTTTAGTATCGTATTCAAAATAGGATCATACATCACTTATACAGAGTAAAACTTAAAAAATTATTTAAATACTTCCTATTTATCCTTATAAAATCTCTCATGATCTACTTAGAACATGTATTCACCTAAGGATATACATCAAAGGAAGGGGTGAGCTAAAATCCTAGGAAGGGGGGAATAAGGGATATGAATATATAAAACATGGGAGAGCATAATCAAAATCATCATATCACAAGCATATGATAATCATAGTAAAAATTAGTGAAATATTTAGTGAATTCATTGTATGTGGCATATTAATAATAATAAAACATCATAACATAGTGGTCAAATACCACACATAGTTGTGAACAAAGCTAGAATCATGTTCATGCATAACATATGTGAAAAAATTATAACATGATAATTGTGAACAAATATTGAATAATTTTGATGTATAATAAACATAATATAATGAGATATATCACATTACCAAATGTATTAGAGGGATATATAATTCTGATCCCACTTGCCCATCATCAAATGATCATAGTCATGCTTTCCATATAGAACGTAAAATAATTGTAGTCATGAAGTAAAACCATGGAAAGGTATGGGTTTCCTAAGTATTTAATATATAATAAATAATGGAATAACCTTTGGGGTTCACAAATGAATAATTTAAATCATGTTTTGGAATAAATCATCATTATTATTGATTGGAGATGAAGAACTCAAGAGTAGTTAATGCGTTGTTTTTTGATAATAATGTTTTGTTGAAAAATATTTATAAATGGATTAGTATTTTTTAAAGGGTATAAAATTTTGTATCCCATTATGAAAAGGTAAAGGATATTGAAAAGAAAATTTAGGAACATTATATTAATATAAATACTAAAAATGACATGAAACAGGGATAACACAAAATAAGGAATTGGGTTCGAGAATCCTCATATCTTAAATCCTAATTTATTTCATTAATTTTACGCCTCCAAAATTATTAAAATATATTTATTAAAAAATTGATCCAAAAGTTATTTATTATAATTTATTTCAATATTTATAATTTATAAAAATTTTATTATATTTCTCAGTTTCTATTGTTAAATTTGAAGCATTTTGATATCATGATTTCCTTAAAAATATACTTTTTATATCAATTTTTCTATTTCTGTTCAAGTTAATTTATACATAAGTAATGTCAATACTATAATATTAAAATAAATATATTTATACATATATATATTACAAATAATTTATTATAACCATCCATAAGGGTGGTGATAATAAAGGAGTTGGAAGCATCCTCATTGGCGGTTAACCATCCATTATTCGGAACATTGTCTAAAGAAGAAGAAAGGGAGGTATAAAATATAAATACTTAAAAAATATAATTTTTATAGTAGTTTAACATCATTACTATAATTTTAACATATTTCCCATTTAATCTTATAATATTAGGTTTTGAAAGTATCTGGGAAGAAAAGAGACAAGAAGAGGAAAATGAGGGAAAAGTTTACAAAACTTACTCTTTCCCCAGTGTCACTCCTCTAATACGAAACTCAAATACCTTGATGGTGGGAGTTGGTTTACTCCATAACCTCCCTAATGATTTTAATGGTATTTAGACTGGGAATTTGGGTATATATTTTATTTGGTATTTGTGGGAGGAGTGATTTTTAATAGGGAGGGAGACGGGATGTTTATACATGAGGAAGAGGTATTTTAAGGATAAAATATTGAATAAAATACTATATCCTAGTTAAAATATGAAATAGTGATTATTTTGAAATTATAAATCATATGTGAATAAAATATAATGGTTTTATGACTTTAAACCCCTCTATATTCTAAATTCACTATTTTTTAACAAAGGAAAGGGGAATAAATGAAAAAATGTTATTTTAAGGGAACACTTTTGACTTAGACTTTGGAAAATGATTTTTTGGTTTAGAAATTAATTTTATTAATTTTAAATTACCCATTTATCTTATTAAATTTATTTTTTTATGAATCAAAAAATATATTCTTTATTAAGTCATTGTTGTATCACCATTATTCCATACTGAAAATCTTGATTCATGGATTTGGAGATCCAAATCCATGGACCAGGGAAAATTTATTAAGAAGTAAAAAATAATTCAAAAATTTGAGTAATAAAAGGTACAAAGTACCTACAAATTTTAAATATATTCCAACCAAGAAGGAAAATTTCAGACACACTTTTTTGAAAAAAAAAGCTACAGTGTAACTACAACACCTCACACTATGCATCTACTCTCAATGCTACCAACATGAATACCTTTTGTTGGCACCTCTCCACATCATGTATGTTATCCACAATGAAATTTTTATACCCCAAGACATTGTTAGAATCAATTTATCCATATAAAATCACATTGTGCATTGAATCCCTATATAAAATGTCAGCAGAATCATCAGAGAGACACTAGACAACCAGATGTCAGCACCCTTGTACAGCCTATTTTCATATAGTATGTTTCACTACACTAATAACCCACCCCAATAGGAATATAAAACAATATATTGATTAAAAACCATCCATAATGATTTTTTTACCTTGTAGTAGGAGTAGAATCAGTGAAACCAAAAATTCATCACATTGTTCCTCTACTCCCCCAGCAACATGAGAGAGAAACATCAAACAGACACTACATAAACTGATGTCAATTCGCTTGTACATTCATTATACCGAAAAAATGGATTTCCATTGTAAGATCACAAAAAAATAAATCCAAATTTAAGTATATGAAAGATTTTTCATCATCAATCATTCATATAGGTGAAAGGTTTATTAGAAAAATAAAACATCATAACATCACACATTCATGTGATGCACACCATTTGACATGACACCTACCTATATTAGGGGATTGTTCCAATACATTTCAAATAGGTGATAAGTGTAGACCGCAACCAAATAAATAAGTGACTAAAAAATAATTCTAAAAGACCGATATACACAAAAAAAAATCCAGAAAAATCAAAAGAAATTCAACACTACTGGAAATCGGATCTTTCCCAACACTTATATACACCCTTTCCCAACGGTTCTCCCAAACCGTTGGGAAAGGGGTGTTTTGAGGCCCGTTTTCCAATGGTTCTCACAAACTGTTGGGAAAGACCCCCCCTTTCCCAACGGTTTGAGAGAACCATTGGGAAAACTCAGCCCCAAATCCAACATTCACCCCCTAACATTTCCAGCTATCCCAACGATTTTGAAAACCGTTGGGATAGGTCTATCCCAACGGTTTTGAGAACCGTTGGGATAGCTTCTTTAATTTCTTCCAGTTCTGCTACCCGAGAACATTATATAAATATAAATTTTAAATAATTATAATAATACATATATATATTTATGAAATTATGTTTACAAAAGTGATGTTAGCTTAGTGGTTAAGTCGTTCGATTATAAACAAGGGGTCGTGGGATCAAATCCCAGCACATGTTTTTTTTGAAATACATTTACCAACGGTTTTAAAACCATTGGAATAGATTTTCATATTACCTATCCCAACGGCTTACTTCGCAACGGTTCTCCAAACCATTGGTATAGGCTATACCAAAGGTTTGGAGGCCTATACCAACGGTTCCAAACCATTGGTATAGGTTAGTATTCTACTAGTGCAAGCCAACGTGAAGGTCTTACAATCCAAATTCATATTTCTTTTAAAATCCTTATCAACATTTGTGAATTTAAAATTCCACATCTCAAGATATATTTCAAAACTAATCAAACCATCCTTATATATCTTGAGGGGTATTCATATTTTTCATCAATCTATTTGTCAAAATCATCACTGATGTTTGCATGAAGGTGTAAGGATAATTTCGAATTTTCAGTTATCTATTCCATAGAAATATTTGAAAAAATACTATATCATTATTCAAAGGACCTTAAAACCATTTTTTTCAAGAGTTTAATAGTCCTTGTGTTGCTTATATATCTTTGGATTATAGATTAAGAACCATCCAAATCCAATATTTGGTTTTTACCCTTTTGGAACTAGAGTGATAAAATTTCTCTTCCTTCACATTAAAATCAGACTTATTCCCTTTCCTTATCTCATTCTTATTGGAATCAAATTCACTTGTTTACTCCAATTGAGTACTATATTTTTGGTGTATGTCACTATATTAAGCATCAAAAATATTATAAAGACCTTGTATATGGCATCTTAAAAATACTCATAATTCAGACTTAATTTTTCCTTTTTATCAGCCTCTAAAGGAGTTCCTGAGACTCTTAGACTAAAATCATGGACTATAAGATGGTGTCGAACGGGAAAATAAAAGGAAACCTATAGATATAAATAAAAAAACCTCAGAGAGGCTTTCAATAAGTCCATTATCAGTCTTTCCATCCAATATCAGATGTTATCCAATTGAGACGTCAGTTTTAGTAACTTGTTTCCTTTATTTCATTGAATCTATAATTTCATCCAACATTAAAATTCCTCATGGTCATGAAAATTTCAAAAAAAAAATGTAAAAATTATATTTCTTAAACAAGAATTATTTGAATGCCTGAAATTGTTGGAAAGACCCCAAAAAATCAGATTCATTTTTTTGACATGCTGATTAAAAAAAGTACTTTCATTTTTTAAAAAATAATTTTTTAACATTGGTACTTTAAATATTTAGTATAAAATTATAAATTTTACAAAATAAAATAAAATAAAATATATTAAACTCTAGATTGTTGCATTATTCTCCCCATTATTAATATCATCCCTATAATTTTAACTCATATTCTTGGTGGATAATAGATGAGGGTACTTATGTTTCATTATTTCCTCTAGTTCACTTGTCACCAATTCGTATTTATGGTTCCAAAAAATTACTTTGACAAGGTGATTTGTCTTATTGAATATAAATTTGTTTATTTGATCTAAGATCTTCACTGGATGCTCCTCATAAGAGAGGTCATTCTCTAGTTGTACAACCTCCAGACTCAGTACATGTGGGAGATCTAGTATGTAATTTCTCAGAAGTGATATATGGAGCACATCATGACCTTAATCCAGGGTAGGTGGAAGTGCTATCTGATAGGCCACTGCTCGTATAAGAGAAATAATCTCAAAGGGGACAATTTACCTAGGGATAAGCTTTCATTTCTTTTCAAATCATTTTAATATCATCCATGGTGATATTTGAAGGAAAACATTTGCCTCCAACTTCGAAATCTAAGTCCCTTCTACCATTTTCATTAGATATATTCTTCCAACTCTGAGTAGATTTTATAAATTTTTGAATTTATTGAACTTTATTTGTCATCTCTTGCATAAGATATCTCCAATAAGATTTAATTCACCAACTTAATCCTGACAAGTTGGAGTTTTATACCATTTTTCATATAGAGCGTCATATGGAGCCATTCGAATACACGAGTGCAAGCAATTATTGTATAATAACTAAACTAATGGGAGATATTAATTATATCATCTTATAAATTGAATTTAATAGGAACTCAATATGTCCTCAAGTTTTTGAATGGTCCTTTTAGATAGGCCATTAGTTTGGGTTGATAGGTCATACTAAAATTTAGTTTAGTATTCATATAATTCCATAAACTTCTCTATAATTTATATGTGAACCTTATATCATAATTATAGACAATAGAAATGGGAACCACATACAACCTCACCACTTCCTTTAAATATATCTTAGAATGCTTTTCATGTGAGAAATCATACCATATAATGATGAAGTGGATAGTCTTTGTGAGTCAATCCACCACAAACTATATCAAATTTTTTACTTTTGATATGTTTGGGAGACCAATAACGAAGTAAATGGAGATTTTATTCCATTTACATGTGGTTATGGGAAATGGATTCATCATCCCCTTGTATTTATATTACTTTAATTTTACTTTTTCATATAGCAATAACTTTAATGTATACTCACCAATCTCTTTCTTTATTTTGTCCCACTATAAGTGATCTCAAAGATCATGGTAAACATTGGTACTTTCATGATGGTTGGGGAAATATGAGCTATGGACATTATCCAATATCAATTTATTTATCTCAAGTGATGAAGGAATACAAATTATAATCCCAAACTGAATGACACCATATTCATCGATGTGGAATTCATGAAGCTTCCCATCCTTTGTTGTTTCCACCTTCTTCTAAATGTCTAGATCATAACTTTGGGAATATTTGATCTTCTATTGAATAAATAGTTGGTAAATCATTTGGGAAATGTAATAGTTGTTCCCTATTGTTATGATTACCATATCCATCCTATCTATATCCACGGATATAGGGTCTCTCTCAATCTATATAATGTATAGAATAACAGGTTCTTTCCTACTAAGAGCATCATCTACCTTGTTTTCCTTACCACTATGGTAGTGAATAGAGAAATATTAGTACTTGAATTACTCTAACCATATTAAATGAATAATGTTGAGCTCCTTCAATGTGAATATACAGTTTATACTCTTTTTATCTGTGTATATGTCACACTTCTAACCATATAGGTAGTGCCTCCAATTATTCAATGTGAAGATCAAAATTTCTAACTCCAGATCACGTGTTATGTTGTTATGCTCATGGATCTTCAAATTTCATGAGGAATATCCTATCACATTATCATTCTACATGAGTATATAATCTAAGACTTTTTTGAAGAATATTTTTATATCTCATAACCTTTTCCACTTAAACATAGTGTGAGTACTAGTGTAGTAATTTTCATCTTCTTTAGATATTTAAATATTTCCTCAAATTATTCCATCTATACATACTATAATATTTCCATATTAACATAGTTATCATGTATATAATCATGATAAATTTCTCATAAAACATTGGTAGTTCCCATTTAAGCTAATAAAACTATATATTTCTATGGAAATTAAGTTTCTAGTATATTCTTAAAATACCTTTTTCTTTAAAGGGTTCACTATAATTCCCTCACTTATGATCAAATGACCCTAAAATGTGACATAATACATCCAAAAGTCACACTTTATAAACATAGAATACATTTTATTATTTCATAATGTTTCCATCATAATCCTTAAAAGATATTTATGCTCCTGGTTTATCTTAGGGTAAATAAGAATATCATCGATAAACACTACAAAACATTTGTCAGAGTAGTCTCTAAAGAATATGTTTATCAGATCCATAAATCTTTCAGGGGAATTAGTCAGTATTAAGGGAATCAATATGAACTCTTAGTTCCCATACCTTATATAGAAATTAGTCTTATAAATATCTTTCTTCTTCATCTTAAACTGATGATATGAAAAATGAAGATCCACCTTAAAGAAGTAATGAGATACTCAATGTTTATCAACAATTTATCGATCCTTGGAAATATATACTTGTTCTTTATGGTGATCTTGTTGAGATCATGGTAGCCAATACCTATCCACATTGATCCATAATTTTTTATAAAAAAGAGAAATAGTGCAACCTAAGGAGATGCACTAGGTGTATGAACCCATTGTTCAAATGCTCTTGAAGTTACTTCATGAATTCTTATAGTTCAATCAGGGCCATACTTTAAAGAAATTTAGAGATATGAGTGTATCTGGGTATAAGATCTATTAATAACTCTACCTCACAATCTTGGAGAATTATTGGTAAATATTTGGTAAATACATCCTTATATTCCTTTACAATGGTAATTTCCTTAAGGTTTATACATTTTTTTGAATTAACCATTTGGGAAAGGAATGCTTCTTCACTAGGTATTAACAACCACACTGTTGAGGGATTTTCAAAATAAGATTCATCATATTCCTCGAATTTTTATAGGATCATGGGATGGTTTGTAACATAGAGACATGTTTCCTTTAATTGAACTTTGATGTGATCTCTATATAATGATATCCAATCCATTATTAGTATAGAAAAAAATACCACCAAGGGAAGGATTATGAGATTTGATGGAAGAATATTCCCACATATTCTAATGTTAGAAGAGTCCAAAACTTGGGTAAATTTATCAAAACAATAGCTGTTTTTATATATATATCTACTTCAAGGTATTAGGGTTTTGATTCAACAGTTCTATCAAACTTGAGAGATATAAAGGAATGCATAGATCCATAATCAAATAAAACATTTTAAATTATTGAGTGAATATAGAGTGTACCTTGTATGACCTCATTCTCATGTTCCACCCTCGTGGTAGTGATGGAATATGCTTTCCTTTTATCCTTTTTATTTTGTGTTTAATGACACTGATTACCCTCAACAACCTATGGTTTAGTGCACTAGAATGAATAGAACCCTTACTCTCTACAGTTGAAGCATTGAACCATGAGAAGTGTCTTCCTTTCCTCCATCATGATGGCTGAATTATTTATGTATCTTCATTATTCATGAACTTAGTTTCATTTTCTCTTACACTTAAAACATTTCCCTATCCCTTTGAGGTAGTTCCCATTATGATTCTTCCCATATTTTTGATATGTGTGTGATTGGATCTTCTTTCCTCCATTGTAGTTTAATCCACCAGCATAAAAATACATTTTTTTTATCTATATAATTGTGGGATCATTCACTTGACTCCATCACTATTTTGAGAGAATAATGAACTACTTATTCACAACTCCCAAATTATAGAATATTTAGATCTATTTGAATGTGGGGTTTTAAACAACTAAATAATAAATATATTTTTATGTCATTATTAAAAAAAACAATGGTTTATCTTTCAAGCCTTGTGAATGTTACCTCATAATCCGGGAAAAATTCACCCTCATTTTTCTTAATCTTTAGGAATTATATCTCCATATTTTTTTGTAGATTTTTATGAAAATAATTTTTAAAGGAAAAAATTTATTAATTTTTTCCACTAAATTTATTCTATTTCATCCTTTGGCTCCATATTATTCATCTACTCCCACCATTGATCATCCTATCCATCTAATTTATAGATAGAATGAGTCACATTCTCTTTCTTAGAATAATAGAGAACTAAAAATATCTTCTCCAATGAGTTAACAAAATATTCTATGATAAGTGGACTGGGAGACACACTAAATATTAGTGGTAGTTTTTGTATAAAAGACTCGATAACTAGTTTCTCCTTCTTTGGTAAAGGTAGACATTCCATATGATTCAGGTTATTGCTTATAGCCTGAGATAGAAAAGTAAGCATCTACATGTATTTTTGAACTCCACCTCTCATAGAATTTGGGACATCATTTGGGTAATAATTACATAGTCCCTCTCATGGGTTGTTTTTCCAGTTTCTCCCTATTTACAAAATTTTCTAAAATAGGAAAGGTTTGAACCAAACATAAGTGATTAAAACATGTGTTCAAAAAATCCCATTATCATATAACATGTGATGATTGATTGAAATTCCAATGTACCCTTTTCAAAGTTATTACCCCTATGTAAAACAATGCCAGGTCCACATCCAATTATAGTATCTATATACAGATTTAATTACTCAGAAACCACACACACTTATACATAGAAAAAAAGGATGTTTACATATAATTAGACTTATCCTTATGGTTTTTAATAACAATTTATATTCCTAATTCCTAAATTAACTAAACCATTCATTGATACCAACTAGAGTGACATGAATTTTTCTTACATGACAATTACATTGGTTTTATGATTAACAACATAAAAGTGATAAAAATAAAGGATCCAAAGGTTTAGTATCTTGGAAAATTAGGATCATAAATCACTTTTATATAATAAAACTTAATCATTTATTTAAATCGTTCTTATTTATCCTTATAGATAATATCATGATCTCTTTATTACATGTATTCACCTGAGGACATCCATCAATGGAAGAGGTGAGATAAAAGCCTAGTAAGGGGAGGAATGAGGGATATGAATCAATAGAACTCTGGTGATAATAATATACATCACCATATAATAATCATAGAACCATCATCATAAGCTTGAGAGGAACATTTGATAAATCCATGGAATGTGGCATATGCATAATAATGAAACATCATAACATATGGGCATAAATCATAACATCATTATTTTGAACAGAGAAAGAATCTTGTTCATTCATAATACACATAATCTCTTGAGATATATTATATTACCCAATGCATTGGAGAAATATATAATTCTGTTCCCACTTGTCACGTCATAAAATACTCTTAATCATGTTTTCCACATATAACGTTAGACAATCATAGTCAAGATTTAAACCCATGTAAATTTATGGGTTTCATAATTATTTCATATATGATATTTCATGTAATTATCTTTTTTGTTCCCAAAGGAATAATGGAAATTTTGTTTTTTCATAAAGCATCATTATTCTTGAGTAGAGAAGATGAACTCAAGAGGAGTGAATGTGATGTTTTTTGACAATAATGTCTTTTCGAAAAATCTTCCTAAATGGATTAATTTTTTTTGGAATGGTATAACTTGTATATCCAAGAAAAAAACTTTTATATCCATGAAAATAGGTTAAAAGATAGTGAAAATGTATTTTAGGAACATTTTAGTAATTTCCATATTGAAAATTAGGTGGAAGAGGGATAACACAAAAGAAAGAGTTGGGTTCAAGAATCACCTTACCTTAAATCCCACTTTATTTTATCATTTTTATGAAACATGAATGGTAAAATTTAGTTTATTAAAAAATTGAAATAGAAGTGAAGTATTTTAATTTATTTCACTATTTATAAATTATAACATTCTTATTATATTTGTTAATTATCATTGTTAAATGTGAAGCATTTTGGTATCCTGTTTTCCTTAAAAATATCTCATTATATTTCGATTTCAATATTTTTGTTGAAGGTAATTTATACACGAGTAATTATAATTGTAGAAGATTAAAATAAATATATTTATACATTTATATATTATAAATAATTAACTATAACCATCCATAATGGTGGTGATAATAATGGAGTTAGAAACAACCTCATTGCCGGTTAACAATCCAATAACGAGAACATTGTCCAAAGAAGAATAAAAAGAGGTATAAAATATAAATACCTAGAAAATATAATTTTTATGGAAGTTTAAAATAATTAATGTAATTCTAAAATAATTTCTAATTAATATTAGAATATTTGGTTTTGAAATAAATTGGGAAAGACGATAAGAGAAGAAGAAAATGATAAAAAAGTTGATAAAACATACTCTTTCCTTGGTGTTGCTTCCCTCAGAGCAAGAACATTCACCAGAGGAGAGACAAAGGATTTGGAAGAATGGGAGGGTGTGAAAATTTCCATCAGGATCATCTTGTGCATGCATGGGAATCCTAGATTAATAGTCATGAGAAGGTAGAGAGCTGACATTATGATGTAGATGCTGGGGAGGGGCAGTTTCATGTAGTTAGAGTCGGTATGAATTCATCTAAGAAAATTGGGTCTAGTAATGTCACAAATCCTATGGGCCATGTAAGGGTTCCCCTTAAAACCATAAAAGGGGGATTTTCCAAAATTAATAAAAATAAGTCCATTAGACCATTCGGGCAAAGGAAACACTTTTGACTTTAGACTTTGGAAAATGCATTTTACGTCTTGAAATTTAGTTTATTTTTTTAAATGACATATTTATATTATTAAATTTATTTGGGAAAAAATAACCAATTTATTTTTTATTAAGTCATTATTTTATCATTATTATGACCTAAAACATAGGGTATTTAAAAAAATAATATTTTTATTATTCAAGTAAAAATTGATGTATTTCAAAAAATTACAAAAAAATAACCCTTATAAAATTTCAACATGATGGCTCTAAAAATTATATTCATTTTATCAAAATAATTTTCTAACATAGTTAATTTTAATTTTTAGTATAAAAATTATGATTTTTATAAAATACATTAAAATATTGTTTATTAAAAAAGTGATAGTAATTTATTTAAGTTTATAATCTTCATACTTATTTTATGGCATCATAATATTTATATTTTCAAAAATTAATCATCATAAATATTATTTACACTAGATTTTATTATTTTCAGGACAAATTAATATTATAATAGTCATATTAATATTATTAAAAGTCATGCTACTATTCTCAATGCACAAGTTATTATTCCAACAGTCATATTACCTCTAATAAAAAACACTTCATTCCTTCACCAAACATTCAATAATATTTTTTCCAATGTTATATATTTTTATTTTCAAAGATTTTTGTTGGATTACTAATATTACATATCATTTATTTTTTGTTGTTCATGGGATGATGGTTTTGGTAGAATGGAAGGATATGAATTTTCCCACTCTAATTTTATTTTTTTATATTATTTTTTATTTTTAATGTTTTGAATTCTACATGGATTAGTTGTTAAGTAATGCAATATTATTCACTTATGAAATAACACATTGTTAGTTTTTCTATGTTTTTTATGTATATAATACTATACAATATAATATCACACATATTCATTCAGAAAATAGATATTACTAAAAAAACTAGTTCATTATGTGTTTTATGGTTCTTAAGGGATGGTTATGACCTATGTAGATCCTGATATACTCTCCTGATCCTTACCATTATATCCATGGTCTCTGATATCCATGTTTCCATGGTAATCTGTTATGTGATGTGGGAATTAAAAACCATATAGGGTATCCTCTAATATTCATCGATGTAAGAATATTTATGAGACATGTTTAATCATTTATTGGTGATCAGAAATATATAATAGAGTTATACTAGAAGATAATTAGCCTCATCATAAGACATTAGGTCGGGGATTTCCCTCTTTAGTCTGACCCTTATGAGGTGAAGGTCTATATAGGAATTTAGCTATTCCAAGATGGAGTGAACTTGACTTACACTATTTATGTGTACAAATCAAGGGTGTGTGTATCATAATGACCATTGTTGGATTCGTGAGACAAATCCCTAGGAAATAAATTGTTTTCTATCATTATGATATAAACTGTATATTGTAATGACCTGTAATTTTTCTCTTGATCCCTTTATTCATTTTTATCTGAATGGTTTCTCTTGTGGTGTGGTGTTCTAGTATAAATCATTGTTTCTCCATTGTAAAGTAGTAACATAGGTCATTCCAAGAAGAGATATGATATATATGAAATAATATTATGTTGGAGGTGATGTGATTTGATGATAAGTATGATGATGTTGATTTCATGTTGAATGAATTTATTTTGGTTAATCATATGTGTGCATAATCACAACATGATGACATGTGTTGTGCCATAATAAGAGTTAAATTGTTTAAGGTAAAGAGAGTTTATTGAGTTTTTGGGGTAGTTACAAGGGGATTTTATCACACCATGGTTTCTATATCTTGAGTTAACCCAGGACCATTATGGTGTGATGGTTACTATTTTTTTGTGTTTTTTATCCAACTTTGGGGAATTAGATCAAAAAAATCATTATACCATGATAAGATTGCCCCGGGTTTTTATTATAAATAGTGTCTAAAACCACTCTACCTTATATTTTCTCTTATTTATTTGACCTTACAGATTATGGTGGACTGTTTATAAATCCCTATACGTCTTGAGTGATCCTTAGACCAATAGAGATCATGTAGTCATCACTAATCACTTACAAAGTACAGATTCTTTTAACGTCAATGAAATATATATTTAAGTGAGAATATTTTCTCATATCATACTCCTTTATCTGATGATATAATTATGATTATACCCATTTTTCTTCACTATTTTTGTGTGATATTTTTATTATGTGGGCTTAATTATCTATATTAAAATATCACTTTTTGAAAATGAACCCATCATCGTTAGTTTCCCATATTTTATATCACATTTCCAAATATTTATATAGAATCCATTATACCTCTCATAGTTATATTGATAAGAACACACCGTCCGATATGATTATGGTTTACAATATTGGTGATCATATGTGGAATAATGGAGAAAATATTATAGCATGGGATGAAAATTATGAGATAAATGTGACTATGTTTCATGGTGTCTCATTGCATCATAAAAATTATTTTGACACCATGATTAAAGGGTATCATAAATTCCACTAAGACTTTAATAATAAGGATGAAACCACAATAATACATGTTGATTCATGAACACTGGTTTTCAGTGGTTCAAGTTATTATATTTAAAATTATATATAGGTCATAAGTTTTGAGTTAATCTCACATAAAGAGTGGTGTGGCATTTAGGTTCTAATTATAATGTGGATGTGATAGTTATGGTGTGAATGAAGTGGATGTGGTATGTTGAAGATGACTTCAAGTTTTGTTATGGTGAGAGTATATTCTTTATGGTGTGGAACAAGTTGTTCAGGCATTGTGTCAAGACAATATAGCTCACATCATGACTGTATCAAACCAAAAAGTAAAGAATCATCCTTAAAATACCATTATTGAGATGATTAGGGAGGAAATAAAATCTCTAAGGTATTCTTTGATATTGAGACAAAGCTCTAGATTTCATTATGCACAAAAATTCTAAATTTCAATAAATATCTACACAAGAGACATAATGATCTACTTATAATGATAGGTTTAGGGTTAAAATATTATTTAATTTTACAAAGAACCTTATATAATATATTAAACTTTATATAACCCCATTACATATAAAAATAATAATAATAATATTTTCTCATGGTGTGTAAAAACAAGCATAACGATAAATATTATTTCACCATAGTTCAATTTAATATTTATTACTAGAAAAAATCTTGTTCGATTAGTCCTCCTTGGTATTTATTAAATAAATAAATTTTATATATTTTTGTAATTAATAATTATCATATGAATAAATATTAATTCAATTTACTCAGTCGTTAAATCCTGAATAAATTTATTTCTCGATCTTGATAATAATATTTATTCCAAAAATCAAATTCAAATATAATTTAATTAATATCAATAGAAACAATTAATGTGTGAATATCTAGGCATATTTCATATTGAACTTAGGATGTCTTGCCTAGAGTCCAAGACTACTGTCTAGAAATAGGCGAAGGAAACCAAGAGAAATAATTTAATGTCATAATGTTGACAACTACATACGAGTGATAATTATGTAATATAATCCCCTTGTCACAATATTACATCAAGAAGGTTTCACACCCTTTCCATGAACCTATATGCATGATACATATTTCATTCACTATCTAAAATAAACTCATCATTAAACCATGTCCATAGAATTTATTGTGATATTTCTATTTCAATCAAACCGTTAAGATATCAACATCCACAAATATGGAAGGGATGAATCCTTCCTCAAATTATTCTTTAATATCATTCCATTTATGACAAACCCAACACACCCTACTTCCCACAAACATATAGAATCATTATTTTGGTTAGTAATTCTATGTGTGTGAGTAATTACATGTATTAATAACAATATTAAAGTTTATAGACCATTGCACACACTCACATACAAGAATATCCAATGACACGTAAAAATATAAATTTCATACCATAGGGTATTTTCACATAATCTCTCATCTTGGAGATTACTAAGTGTACAACTCATGAGAATATGTCCCATATATTTATAATTACTCACACCTAATATTCAACATACTATGTTCCCCATCATATAATGTTACCTGACCATAGAACTAGGTTTAAGAATATCATCATTACATTTTAAGGTTTTCATTATAGTGGGGAACTACTATAACATTTTCAAAGAAAAATACACACTAAGAAATTATTATATTAAATTAAAACAAAAATATGAATGATATATGAAAATATTTTTTAATTAATATTCACTTATTTGAATATAAATAAAATACAATGTTCAAATATTTGGTTCTAGAATATATACTCTAACAAACTCCCACTTAGACTAGAACTAACTACCAATGAATTTTAGTGTAATATTCCTCACATGATGATCGTGTTTCTATTGAGTTAAGGATTTAGTCAAGATGTTTTTCATGTTGAATTCTTGTAGAGACTCTTATCACCACAACTTCACCTCTTTAAATAAAATCCCCTCGATATATGATAGTTATAAAGTATTTGATTCATTCTCTTATGTGACCTTGTATACTTTTCAAGATCCACTGATATAGTATTATCACAGTAGAGTATGATATAATATTTACTACTAGTAATCACATCAATATCTTGGATACAGTTTCATATCCAAACTGCTTATTTTGTGTATGAACCCTTGTTTTTCCGGACTGCAGTTTTGAGCTGAAATTTGAATTTTTGTTATGGGATGCTTGTGAGGGATAAAATGGTCATTTTACCCTATCAACTGATCTAGGATAATTTTTCCTACCAATCCGTTGGTCATGGAATAGGGTGTTTACCCTAGTACAGGAGATTGGTGGAAATATGAGATGTTTGAATTTTGGATGAATATTTAATATTTAATATTATTAAATTAAATATTAATTTATTCACGCAAGTTAGTTTGACAATAACTTTTAAACAGAATGTTGGATTGCGATTTTTTCTACACTGTTGAGTCTGGTATGGGGAGTTTAGCCTAGGGGAGGCATAAACTCATGTCGGGCGCCGGGGCCGGCCTAGGCCCCTTTTTTCTTCTTTTCCTTTCCTTTTCTTTTCTTCATTCTCTTCATTCCTCACACTCCTTTTGTACGTCTCCTGTACTCCTCCTTGGCCATGTCCCATGGGATATTTTGGAGATTGAGAAACAGGGAGAGTTGGGATGCGTGAGGGGTACCGATTCGAAGCTTTCGATGCACTGATTCTGCGAAGGGCAACCATGAGCCGTAAAATCAAGCGGAGCTTCGATGGTTTCCGCCCAAAGGTAGGGTAATTTGTGTTTTTGACATATATCCCCTTTAAGCAAGTTTTTTTTATGTTTTTAAAGCCTTACATTTCTTGCGTGTATGCCCATGGGGCTCAATATGTTGTTTTGGGGGAGAAAACGGGCGAATCAGGCGTTTTTAGGGATTTCCCATAAAAAAACCCAGTATACGTGCCGTGTGTTCTAGGGGAACACACCATCTGTTCTTCCCATTTGGGGAAGAAGATGTTTTCCTACGTACACACTATGTACTTGGAGTACATGCCAGGTAGTGGGTGACCGTGTGGAATAGAACACAGAATAGTGATTTTTTGAATATACACCGTGTACAGTAAAGTACATGTCGTGTAGTGGTACCTGGGCATATGTTTTAGTGAAAACGCACACGGTGAGACTTTTTGTGAGCATTACACACCATGTAAAGTAAATTACACACCGTGTAATAGTACACAGGAAGGTCCAAGGTCCTCTGGACATGTACTCCGGCCATGTACTGCTTTAGTTTAGTAATTTTGGGATATCTTATGATTTCGAAGTCAGAATTGGGAATGTGAGTAGTCGATTCTGAGCGTTTTTCCATGTAGATCATGATGGTGGAATCCGTTTGACATTTCAATGTCATACATATAGTGTTTTTGTGGTTTTTATCGAAATGGAGGGGTTCCTCCTACAGTTATCGAGTCCAGTTGTCACTTGAGAGTGAGACTTGGAATGTATGATAAGTTGGGTGTTCGGACCAACTTTTTTGATACCTTTAATAGGAGATGAATTATGAGCTATCTTATGTAACTTTTTCTTTTGAGGATTTTCCCCTTGTGAGATGTGCCCTTCTGGCCTAAGAGGCCATGAGACCAGATGCTTCTAAGGGTCCCCTGAGGGATGCTTTGCTTGTGTGATGAACTAGGGAGTCCTTGTAAAAAATATCACTTGTTTTATTTGAGAGGACCCCTGTTATGGGTTGACTCTTTTGTTCTTCATTCGATGATCCCATGTAGGATTCCTCTTTGCTAAGGATCCCGTGTAGGATTCCTTCTCTCTAGTTATCTACAGGATCCCGAGTAGGATGAAACCTTGGTGTTTGGATTGTGGGACCCGGTGGGTGCACGTTGTTTGACTGACCTGATTTGTTAGATTGGGTTTGGATAGAGAAGGTGTTCGGGTGTCATCTGGAACCCGTTCCAAACTAGTAATCTTGTGGGGTTATGTTTTTAGTGTTGGGTTGGGCGTTCCTCACTTGTTTGTTTATATCTGACTTGGGATGTTGATGTTGTAGTGGTCACTAGAGGGGATTCCTGGTTGATGGCTATTGAGCCTGAAGCGAGGCACCTTCTTGTTTGTTGGGGTTCCTACTTTTCCTTTTGTTCCTGATTAGTAGGTGGTCTGGTGTTTAAATTCCAATTGTTGTGTGTTTTTGTGTACCATTGTGCTAAGAACCCATGATTGGGGTGTCGTATGGATGAGGCCTTTGCTGAAAAGATATATAAAATTGTGTAGATAATCTAATGATAAGTTTAAACTACTGTTTGGGATCACTTCTTGGATCTAGGACCACCTCGGGGGTGCATTCCTCTGTTTAGCCGTTTGGCCAGGATACCCGAGGGTATGCCATGATTACTTTGTGGATTGAGTTTTCTTGAGGGTAAAAATATATAAATGCTTGTTTGTATGTTGGGCTCAGACGAGTTACCTGATTTCCTTTGGAATGCCCGAGGTCAGTATTTTATTTAGCCTGAGGGCAGTGTTTTGTTTCGACCGAAGGAAAGTGTTTGTTTAGCATGAGGGAAACATTTCTCATGCCAGAGGGAAGTGCTTGTATAGCTTGTGGGCAGCGTTGTTTAGCCCAAGGGCAATGTTTCTTATGCCTGAGGGAAGTAGCTTCTATGCTGGTGGGTGACATGTTTTACGCCTGAGGGTAGTATTCGTTATACATATGGGCAATCACCAGAGGGTTTTGTTCATGTTCGCCTGAGGGCAAGGATTCACATGTCCGAGGACAGTGGTTAGTGGGGATATTCACTATGGTGATTTTTTCTGTTGAACCTGCCAAGATACACCATAGGATTGTCATTATTTTTATATTTTCCTTGTTGATAGCCTGTTTTGGTTTCTACTTTGGCTTTGGTATAGGAGATGGTCGGTCGAGGTTGAGTCTTGTAGAAACTCAGAATAGAATTATATTGAACTGTTTACATGTTTTTGGTTAACTTGTTTAGAGATATATTACTGGCATCGGCCAAAGTAGGTACATGTCGATGGGGTTACAGACCCATATATCAACTTAATGATACATGGATTGAGTGGTATGACGTCCAGCTCAATGACCTTGCACATGATGTCCAAGAGATTGGGATTATGGTCCCAAGGATCGACTGCTGATGTTGTCCTTGTTATTTGTTTCACCTAATCATGAATATTACTATTTATGTATATATGTATAGGTATGGGACTATACATGTGTATGCATATAGATATGGACATCTATGGTGGCACTTGCCCAGTTGATAGGGATTACGGACCCTGAGTTCGACTGTGGATGCACGTTTGGTTTACTTCCCTTTGACGTGTTCAAGCTAGGATGAGCACATTATTGCTGCATACACTTTTAGAAACGCAGTTATAGGTTGCTTTTCGGGGTACCCTTCTGAGATCATTTCTCACCCTTTCACGTGCACCTCGGTGTATGCGTAGACCTTATGTATGCTTTTTCGGATGAGCATGAGTTGCATGGTGGATCAGGCTGAGGCCCAGTTTTGCATGATCGAGAGGAGTTTCTCGAGTGGTTCTACTGATCGGGTTGCTAATGATTGACAGTTTCTGGAGATCAGGTACATGGTTTGGCTCGGAGTCAGTAGTAGGGCCATGTACCTTTACTTTCAGTTTCATTTGTACTTGTATTTGTATGGTCGGCCCGATGGGTGACCAGTGTTGTATTGTATCACATAGTTGTTTGGGATTTTACAACATTTTACTATTACAGCTTATTCTATTTCAGTTTTTTACTTATTCCACACTTTATTTACTTTCCACTATGTATGATACTTAGTTATTTACACTATATGATTACTATGATATGTGGTAATAGTCTCCCCACTATCACACCCTAGGCCCTCACTACTAGTCGGCAGCCACTGGCATACGGGGAGTCGCACTTGAGGCCTTGTGGAGAACCAGCTCAGAGCACCGATTTAGTGGATTCCTAGTCGGGACTTTACAAAGTGGTATCAGAGGAGTTTTCTTTCCTGGTATTTACTATTTAAGATATGGTAGACAGGATTATTAGGAATGTGTTGGAATCTGTGATGGATATCATGAGGGTGCATCGAGAACACTTGTTCCGATAAGAAGTCCTGGTTTCCAGGGTTTGGGATTGTTGTTCTAATTTTGCGATGTTACAGTTGTATATGATTTTTGCCTTGAGCGACGCACATGTTGTGTGATGTTTTGATTTACTATGGATCTTTGGATTTTATCCATTTGTAAGATTCCAAGGATAGATTTTGATTCTTGGCCAACAAAGGCAAGAGGCGTCTCATGAATCATACTACGCACATAGGATTGACATCATATAGGCCTGCTAGTGTGTGTGTTCCTGACGACTGAGACCTTTTGGTCTGCTTACACATACTTTTCACTTTGATGGCAGGTTACATTGATCTACATTGAGGTGTTTTTTTAGGATGATGACTCAGTCCTTGTGCATTGGTGGTGTAGTGACACCAGTTGGTCAATGTGGCACATGATTCCTTTCTGTTCAACCCTTATTGGGTGTTTTTTCTCAAGTCTGTGGTTATCTAGTCGGATCTTTGAGAATGATGTCGATAGATACCAAGGCTTTTCTTATGGAATGGTCCCCCATATGGTATTGATGTATACAGATTCCCGATGAGCATCAGTTAAGTTTCTCTTCTTCTTGGGTTGTGAACTCCATGGAGTAGTTCCATATGAGGATGCTCGAAGAGGATCAAATCCCTTGTAGGTTGTGTTTTGGTTTTGAATCGAAACCTTGTAGGTTGATGTCTGGTTTGGTCTAGGGAAACCTGTAGAGACCCGAAGCTTGACGTACATGAACATTACATTACTTTTTCTAAATACTTAATACATATCAAAAACAGACACACAAGGACCGTAATAGTTTAGTGTCTTTGGAAACTTGGAACGTAATCTTCTAATCGTGGTGAAAGATCTTCAACATATCCCATAAAGATCTTCCCCTTTTTTTCTTACCTAAAACCTTTCTTTATATCCTGGGGAAAATAAAACATAAAAAGGGTGATCTCAAATGCTCAGTAAGGGTAAGCATGGATAAAATAAAACATACCATATACATTTGAACTTATAAACATGAACATAATGTTTAAGAATCAAAAGCCTGAGCAATGACATAAAACATGGAAGTACGTATGGAATAGATCATAAAGAAACATTAAGAATGATAAAATATCATGGAAATAAGACATGTAATTGTGGAAACCATTAAACACATGATATGATTTCCATATTAGCCAAGGCATTGCTGCCAAGACCATCTTAGTGGACAAAGTCCCTTTCTGAATCAAGTTCACTCCTCCTTCCTGTCCTGTATTACTGAACCAGTTTAACTTTCCATTCCAGAATTGTCTATCTAATGAGATATAAATCTTTACCCAATGCATTGGAGGGAGATATAGGTCCCACCAATCTCATAATGAAATCATTTTTACTTGTGCCACAAAATAAACATACATCATTCATAATAACCCAATAAAGAAAAAGGATTTCATAAACATCATCCCATTATCACATAATACATATAAAAGAAATGGATAGCATTTCATAATAAGAAAAGTGAAACCATGTAAATCTTAGAGATATGATACTTTAAACATAAACATATGAAATAATGTCATCTTAGATGAAAAATAGTTTTGATAAAACACTTGAAATGAATTCTTGAGGACAATATCCTTTATTCTTCAAAATCATTCTCTTTTCACAAAATGTTATGCAATTTTAAAAGAAATAATTTTGTTGAAAATAGTCATGAAATATTTTTCATTATGCTTCATGAAAATAAGGCTTTATAAAACTGTAAAAATCAGCTCGTGCCATATAAGTTAAAAAAACATTCCTCTCATACTTTTTCTGGAAAAGTCAAAAAGTAACTCGTAATAGAAACATTCCATACATACCATGTAGTAAAAGTAAAAAATGGGTAAAAAGGACATTAAACATACATGAAAAAACTTTTGTAAAACATGGACATAGATTATAGAAATAACCCCAGTAAATACTGACGAATAAGCAATCTCGGATAAAAATGAGATTTGAAAAATTATCCCTTACCTTAGGTTCGATATGCTTTGTACGTATCCAAAACACCTGTATAATGATTTAAATAATGTCATTTACTTATTAATGAATAATATTTATTGGTATTATATCATATATGATTCACTGATGACTTTATATTACCCGTTCTTTTGTAAATTCCATGTTAAAGAGTGTATTAGGTAAAATCATTTCATTTGTCGTCCGTGTTTTGACTTGTAATTATTCATATTATTACTTAGATCATGATTAATTAATTCCAGAATATAAATCATGATTTATATATAATATATATTCATAATATACATATATATAATAGATCGATAAATGGAAAGAAATACACCGTTCATGGAGATGGTAGGCCGTACGTACACATGAACGCTGTTTTCGTTTCCTTATTGAATTGAATGTAATTAAGTAGATGACATAAATATATATATATACATAAATCTATTAGAATTATTATGTAATATATTTTATGATAACTTATTATATATACTTTATAATCATTCTTTAATGGTTATCATGGAGAGTGAATCTTATCACGTCGTGGAGACGGTATTCTGTACGTACGCACGAGCAATGATATCACTCCCTTGATCGTAGAATTGTATGTATAATATTACAAAATAAATATCACTTTACAATAATAATATATATTCATTACTTTAACCATTATACCTATCCAGTTAAGGTGGTGGTGGAAAATAGATTACACCACGGCGTGGAGACGGTATTCCATACGTACGCACGCGCGGTGATTTCATTTTCCGTAGGATGGATAGATGGTGAAATATAGTTATTTCATAATTATAATAACATATAATTATATGAGTGATACTGATGTTATTTATTCATAATGAAAAAACTAATGAAGAAGAAGTTGACGAAGAAAAAAATTGAAAGAATCTGTAATAGATATTACCTCTTCATTGACACCCCTCTTTAAATCCTCCTCTTAGGGTAATAAAATTGGTATTTGAAGAAGTTCAGGACCACTAGGATGTTTCTAGTTAAGTTTGTAAGGGAAATGGGAAGGGTTTGGCCGAGCTTAAAGGCTCAAATTGGTGTGAGTAAGAGAGGTAGGACGTGCCCTTTTATAAGGGAGGAGAGGGGCACCTTTGGAAATCTTAAAAATATTAATTTATAATAAATCTAACCCCACTTAAAAACCTCCAAAAATGATTCATATTCGAATATAATATGAGGTAGGGTTTTAATCTCTCAACCAATAAAATTTATACATGTTAGGAAATTATTTTAAACATTATCAACTTGATTTATCCTTACTTAATCAATTTAATTTTATTTGTGGTAATAAAATTCTAAATTTTAAATTATTACAAAAAAGTACTTATTTGTTATGAATTGTCCATAATTGGATACTGTAAAACTTTTTGAACCATATAAATTTAAATTCATAATTTCTAAATATTTTTGTGATTTTCAAAGAATTTTATAATAAGTTATTTTTATAAAATAACAATAGTGTCAATTTTGACACTATTCATTTATATGAATTTAAATAAAATATATACAGAAGATATGTTCGAACTAAAAGCTTTAATAGAATTATAATAGGCCATATGTATCTAGAAAATTAGTTGAGAACATTAAATATTTTATATAATATTTATTTTATTATTTTTAAAACCATTTATTTTGTTTATCTCTTAATAAAATAATTACTGCAACATTTTTCTATAATTATTTAATATACTTATTTGTTGCATAAAAATTAAAAATAAAATCCTATGATGAATATAAATCTATTACCGTTCACAATAATACTTTTACTCGAATTTATCATCTTAAAATCACAATATTTAAATTGTTATATTTATTAAATTATGAAGGTGACATCTTTGGTATCATTTAAAATAAAATAATATAATTGTCATAATCACTTTTATAAGACTCCAAACGGTTATATATTAGGTCCTTAGATGATTATGGTATATATATAAACTAAAAATAAGTTTTGGTCAGGTTTGTGGGCCTTTTAATTGGTATTATAATTTCAATAAAAACTATATTACTGATTTTTCACTTAATAAATAATTTCTGCATCATTAATGTATCACCATTAATGATATTTATTTAATCCCTAAAAAAATCGAAATAAATTATTATGATGTAGATAATTTTATTATATTTCTTGAGACTATTTATTTTCTATGTTTTATGATGTTTATCACTAAATTAAAATTATTATACTTATAAGATTTTAGAGAGAGACATGTTGTCACTTTCTGTGGTTTTAATAATAATTAACTTATTTTCATGGTCAAAAGTCCATAAAATGAATATAATCCGACCCTTAGGTGATATGGGTCTACTTTTATATATCCAATAGAATTTAGGTATGTGTTAGGGTAATTTTATAATATTATATGCAACCTTAATAACCCGATTTACTTTTAACTAAGATAAATAAAATTTACCATAGTTACTATTCATAATTACCAAAAATAAAAAGTAGACTATTAACATAATTTGGACCCATTGATTCCAAATATGGAATCCATTTTTTCAAATTCAATACACAGAAGTTTCAGAAATTAAATTAAAATTAATCTCGTTGTCGAATGAAAACATGTTTTTGTTTAAAACATTGCAAAAGATTGAATTGATTTAACCTACAAATTCAATGTAAAATCAATGATAATGACATAAATTATATTAAATGGTAAAAATATATTCTATTTATAATTTATAACCATTAAATATTATAATTTAACAATATAAGTTATTACGATGAAAAAAGTTGTTTTTAATTAAAATATTGCGTGTTTTTACTATTCATTAAAATATGAAAGTTGTCAGAATAATATGAAAAATTTATCCAAGGTAAAATTTTAAATCCTGATTCCAAAGAATAATATTATTTTGTAATATTGAACTTATAAACATGTGAAAAACTAGATTTAAAGTGGGTGCACCATCAAAAGGCGGCAAAACTGCATTTTTTGAAAAATAATTATTTTACTCGAAAAATTTATTTAGTTCTTATACCATGTACTAGAAAATGTGTAAGATGAATAATAATGTTATAAAATTCAAAATTTAGTTAATACTATTCATAACAGCTAGTTCATAATAATATTATAATAATATATCGTTGTTTAGTAAAACTCGGTATTGCGTACAACACACGCTATCGAGGAAGGTCGCGATTGCGTGTAATGCAAGCCAAGTCAGGGTTGCGTGTAGTGCATGAATCCTTTGTTGCTGAATATACCAAATTACATTGAATATATATATATATATATACTCAATGTTTCGTAGAATAACTACTATCAAATAAACATGAAATTGTGTGTAACACGATCCAGGATTAGTGTTACGTATACTGTAAGCTAATACGGTGTTGCGTATAGCGCAAGATAATCTTGGTGTATCGTACAATAGAAGATATGAAAGAAATTAAAAAGAATATATCTTATAAAATCTCAGGATATTACATTCTACCCCCCTTAAAATGAATTTCTCCCTCGAAATTCATTGAGGTTATAAATGGTTTTCTACATGAAAGTTTCTTTAATTGGAACCCACATCATAAAAAGGAATACCAAAACTTATCTTTATAAACTAAAGTATGAAACGTAACAGTTACCCAAATAAACTAATCAATGGGTTTCCACAAAGGATAACATAGGTGAAAATATGGATATGGAAGAGAAATCTAACTATCATGTTCTGATAGAGAGTGGTAGAGAACATAACTATGAAAAAGCCAACAATCACAATGCCATAGATTTGTGATGATCTAAGGTACCATCTGATTAATCAGATATAAGGTCACTAAGACAACATTTTTGGTTTTCAAGATCATTTCCTAAAGTTAATGAATTAAAAGAAATACTTACATGATTTTGGTACAATCTCACAGTTGTTCGTGAATTGAACAATTTCCACTTCATCCCTTAATGAAATGAAGTTTAATTTGTTATTCGTGATGTGTTAGCAGATCATGTGATAGAATGATGGGTCATTCCATCTGTTTCAAACAAAAGGTTAGAAAATGTTATAAGTCCATCATATGGTTAGATTAATCGTATATGGTTCCAAAAATGAACTTATACTTCATATATCATACCGCTTAATAAAATAAAACTACTTTCTACTAACCAGGGACTTCTTGTAGGCTAGTGGTAGGTGATAAAGGCTAGTTGAACTTCAGTTGTGGGTTTGATTCCCACAGCCTTGTTCGACGCGATGGGCTGTCGCCAGTCCTGCAGGTTGTCCTTTTTCTAAAACTACATTACTATAACATCCCATCAATAATATCGAAATAAATTTTATCCTTAAACAATACTAACTTATGTCCAACATAATCCATTCCAATCTTTAGGCTTATCTAAAATACTTCGGTCCATGCTCATAGTATAAAGAAAATGATTACTTGAAATGTCACATAACAATCACGTGAATGCCATCATTTATCTCCCATATATCATAAGATATATCTTGTTGGTCAAATTACAAACATGTGAATACCTTAATCATGTATTCTCTTGAAAAATGAATACCCATTTAACCTTAGTGAAAAAATGATTGCTGTCAAAAGTTAACTCTTTCCACATAACAAAATCCCAAAATTTCTATATAATCAAACCATAATATCACTTAGTCCTTATATCAGTCATGAGCTCATGAATACAATCAAACATCTCTTTATCTTCTTATCCCTTCATTATGCGCATATCATCTACTTTCCAAAAATATATGAATAACCTTCCATGGTTACCGGTACCATTAAACAAATACTTTCATATACTTTAGGAAAAACAATAGTGTAACTATCCATAGATGATTCTTTATTCCATAGTACCATACATTATTCTTTATAAACATACAATCATTCCACTAACTTCTTAAACCACTAGCTGAGCTTCATCATTTATTTCATCTCATATTTCATTTGTAGTCTCTTCATCATCATCCACATAAATACTACCCATATGATCATGCGGATTCTCTTCATGAGATTTTCCCACAGGGGATTGGTTTGCATAATGCACTTACATTCCACATTTAAAACATCTAATCATTGTTGATGTCATTGCAATACCATTATCCTTGTCCATGGTGTTAACTGAACCTTTTCCTTTGCACTTACTGGATTTGTGTCCATCTTTTCCACACCCAAAGCATCTTCCAGTTCCATTGAAACAATCTCCCTGATGCCTCTTCCCACATGATTTACATGAGGGAAATTGAACTTTCTTTCCTCTATGATCATCATGAAACTCCATCTTTCTCTTATTATCTGAGTCGGGAAACTTACCAAAGTTGAGATTATTGATCATATTATGAGATTTTTTATTAGGCATAATAATGATGTTTGGACTTCCAAATCCCATTTCATTTGCTTTCTCATGAAGAATATCATTCCATTTACCGTCATATCCTCCACTATTGGGAATATTCATGTTTCCTTCCATTTTCTAAAACCCAAAAAGAATAGTGTGAGAGGAAAAAATCATGCTAGGGAAAACAATATAGTAAAGGGTAAGTACCCTCAATATCTAACATCTTAGGTTAAATTCTATGATCGTTACCGTAGTTCTAGGACTATATCCTATACGTATACTTATCCTTAGGGATATCCCTAGACATACCTTAGAAATATCTCTAGGGATTTCACTAACGTTTTCGCATCCTAGTTTCCAAAGGTTGACTAATCCTTTCCTCTGATACCAAATATAGATACCCGAAGCTTTACGTACATGAACATTACATTACTTTTTCAGAATACTTAATACATAAAAAATACAGACACACAAGGACTTTTATAGTTTAGTGTCTTTGGAAACTTGGAACATAATCATCTAATCGTGGTGAAAGATCTTTAACATCTCCCATATAGATCTTCCCCCTTTTTTTCTTACCTAAAACCTTTCTTCATATCATGGGGAAAAGAAAACATAAAAAGTGTGAGCTCAAATGCTCAGTAAGGTTAAGCATGGATAAAATAAAACATACCACATACATTTGAACATAAAAACATGAACATAATGTTTAAACATCAAAAGCGTGAGCAATGACAAAAAACATGGAAGTACGTATGGAATAGATCATAAAGAAACATTAATAATGATAAAATAGAATGGGAATAAAACATGTAATTGTGTAAACCATTAAGCACATGATATTATTTCCATATTAGAAAAGGCATTGCTGCGAAGACCATCTTAGTGGACAAAGTCCCTTTCTGAATCGAGTTCACTCCTTGTTCCAGTCTTATATTACAGAACCAGTTTAACATGCCGTTCCAGCCATGTCTATCTCACGAGATATAAATCTTTACCCAATTCATTGGAGGGAGATATAGGTCCCACCCATCTCATAATGAAATCATTCTCACTTGTTCCACAAAATAAACATACATCATTCACAATAACCCAATAAAAAAAAGGGTTTCATAAACATCATCCTATTATCACATAATCCATATAAAAGAAATGTATATCATTTCATAATAAGAAAAGTGAAACCATGTAAATCTTAGAGACATGATACTTGAAACATACACATATGAAATAATGTCATCTGAGATGAAAAATATTTTTGATAAAAAACATGAAATGAATTCTTGAGGAAAATATCCTTTCTTCTTCAAAATCATTCTCTTTTCACAAAATGTCATGCAATTTTAAAAGAAATTAATTTTGTTGAAAATAGTCAAGAAATATTTTGGAGGAAGATTCATGAAAATAAGGCTTTATAAAACTGTAAAAATCCGTTCGTGCCGTATAAGTTAACAAAACATTATTCTCGTACTTTTGTCAAAAAAGTCAAAAAGTACCTCGTAATAGAAAGATTCCATACATACCATGTAGTAAAAGTCAAAAATGGGTAAAAAGGACTTTAAAAATACATGAAAACACTTTTATAAATCATGGACATGGATGATAGAAATTACCCCAGTAAATTCGGACGAATAAGCAATCTCGGATAAAAATGAGATTTGCAAAATTATCCCTTACCTTAGGTATGATATGATTCGTACATATCCAAACCTCCTGTATAATGATTTAAATAATCTCATTGACTTATTACAGAATCAAATTTATTGTTATTATATCTTATATGGTTCACTTATGACTTTATATCACACGTTCTTTTCTAAATTCCATGTTAAAGAGTGTTTTGGGTAAAATCATTTCGTTTGTTGTCTGTGTTTTGACTCGTAATTATTCATATGATTACTTTGATCATGATTACTTAATTCCAGAATATAAAACATGATTTATATATAATATATATTCATAATTTAAATATATATAATAGATCGACAAATGGAAAGAAATACACCGTTATGAACGCTGTTTTCGTTTCCTTATTGAATTGAACGGAATTAAGTAGATGACATAAATATATATATACATAAATCTAGTAACATTATTATGCCATGTATTTTATGATTACTTATTATATATACTTTATAATCTTTCTTGAATGGTTATCATGGAGAGTGAATCTCATCGCGTCGTGGAGACGGTATTCCGTACGTACGCACGAGCGATGATATCATTCCCATGATCATCAAATTGTATGTATAATATCACAGAATCAATATCACTTACAATAATCATACATATTCATTACTTTAACCATTATAACCATCCATGTAAGGTGGTGGTGGAAAATAGATTACACCACAGCGTGGAGACGATATTCCGTACGTACACACACGCGGTGATTTTATTTTCCAAAGGATGGATAGATGGTGAAATATGGTTGTTTCATACTTATAATAACATATCAGTATATTAGTGATACTGATGTTATTACTTCATAATGAAACAACTAAATAAGAAGAAGTTGAAGAAGAATGAAAATTGAAAGAATCGGTAACAGATATTACCTCTTCTTTGACACACCTCATTGAATCCTTTTATTAGGGTATTAAATTGGTCTTTGAAGAAGACCAGGACCTCTAGGATGTTGATAGGGAAGTTGATAAGGGAAATGGTCAGGTTTTGGCCGAGATTAAACGCTCAAATTGCTGTGAGGAAGAGAGGTAGGAGGTGCCCTTTTATAACTGAGGAGAGGGGCACCTTTGGAAATCTTAAAAATATTAATTTATAATAAATCTAACCCCACTTAAAAACCTCCAAAAATGACTCATATTCGAATATAAGATTATATACAGTTGTAATCTCATCAACCAATAAAACTTAGACATGTTAGGAAATTATTTTAAACATTATCAACTTGATTTATCCTTACTTAATCAATTTAAATTTATTTGTGGTAATAACATTCTAAATTTTAAATTATAACAAAAAATTACTTTTTTGTTGTGAATTGTCCATAATTGGATACATTATAACGTTTTGGACCATATAAATTTAAATGTATAATTTTTAAATATTTTTTTGATTTTTAAAAATTTTTATAATATATTATGTTTATAAAATAACAATATTGTCAATTTTGACACTATTCATTTATATGAATTTAAATAATATATATACAGAAGATATGTTCAAACTAAAAGATTTAATATATTTATAAAATGCCATATGTATGTTTAAAATTAGTGGAGAACATGAAATAGTTCATATAATATTTATTTTATTATTTTTAAAACCATTTATTTGGTTTATCTCTTAATAAAATAATTTCTACAACATTATTGTATAATTATTTAATATACGTATTTGTTGCATAACAATTAAAAATAAAATCCTATGATGAATATAAATATATTAACTTTCATAATAAAACTTTAACTGGAATTTATCATCTTAAAATCACAATATTTAAATAGTTATATTTATTAAATTATGAAGGTGACAACTTTGGCATCATTTAAAATAAAATAATATAAGTGTCATAATCACTTTTATAAGACTCCAAATGGTTATATATTAGGTCATTATATGATTATGGTATATATATACACTAAAAATAAGTTTTGGTCAGGTTTGTGGGCCTTTTAAAGGGTATTATTATTTCAATAAAAACTAAATTATTGATTTTTCACTTAATAAATAATTTCTGCATCATTAATGTATCACCATTAATGATAATTATTTAATCCCTAAAAAAATATAAATAAATTATTATATTTTAGATAATTTTATTAGATTTCTTTAGACTATTCATGTTCGAAGTTTTATGATGTTAATCACTAAATTAAAATTAGTATACTTATAAGATTTAAGAGAGTGACAGGTTGTCACTTTCTTTGGTTTTAATAATAATTAAATTATTTTCATGGTCAAAAGTCTATAAAATGAATCTAATCCGACCCTTATGTGATATGGGTCGACTGGTAGTCATCTAATAGAATTTTGGCTTGTGTTAGGGTAATTTTATAATATTATATTCACCCTTAATTACCCGATTTATCTTTAACTATGACAAATAAAATTTACCGTAGTTACTATTCATAATTCCCAAAAATAAAAAGTAGCCTATTAACATAATTTGGACCCACTGATTCCAAATATGGAATCCATTTTTTAAAATTCAATACACAGAAGTTGTAGAAATTAAATTAAAATTAATCTCGTTGTTGAATGAAAACGGGTTTTTGTTTAAAAAATTTCAAAAGATTGAATTGATTTAATCTACAAATTCAATGTAAAATCAACGCTAATGACATAAATTATATTAAATGGTAAAAATATATTCTATTTATACTTTAGAACCATTAAATATTATAATTTAACCACATAAGTTATTACGATGAAAATAGTTGTTTTTAATTAAAATATTGCGTGTTTTTACTATTCATTAAAATATGAAAGTTATCAGAATAATATGAAAAATTTATCCAAGGTAGAATTTTATATCCTGATTCCAAAGTATAATTTTATTTTGTAAAATTAAAAATATAAACATGTCAAAAACTATATTTAAAGTGGGTGCGCCATCAAAAGGTGACAAAACTGCATTTTTTTAAAAATACTTATTTTACTCAAAAAATTTATTTTGTTCTTATACCTTGTTCTAGAAAATGTGTAAGATGAATAATAATGTTATAAAATTCAAAATTTAGTTAATACTATTCATAATGGCTAGTTCATACTAATATTATAATAATATATCGTTGTTTAGGATAACTTGGTATTGTGTATAACACACGCTATTGAGGAAGGTCGTGATTACATGTAATGCAAGCCAAGTCAGGGTTGCGTCTAGTGTATGAATCCTTTGTTGCTGCATATAGAAAAATAAATTGAATATATATATATACTCAATGTTTCATATAATAACTACTATTAAACAAACATGAAATTGTGTGTAACACGATCCAGGATTAGTGTTGCGTATACTGCAAGCTAATATGGTGTTGTGTATAGCGCAAGATAATATTGGTGTATCGTACAACATAAGATATGAAAGAAATTAAAAAGAATATATCTTACAAAATCTCGGGTTATTACAAAACATGTGTGGGGATGGTTGAACTGTGTTTGAATCCTAGTCTGGTTTTGGGAGGATGTTAGTGTGTCTTAGAGGGAGCTGAACACACCTTCAGTTAAATATTAGTGTACTCCTGTTAGAGATGATCATCCTCTATCTTTATTCGTCTTGAGCATGCTGACAGAGCTTTGACCTTCACCGAGCTCCTTTTTCTTTCTTAATATTCATCCCTGTTGAGGTTGGAACCTGTTCCGGTTGTACTCTCAGAGCGGTTTAAGGAAATCCATATGGTGGGGAGTGCACCATTGGCTGTTTGACAGTGGTTTTCCTCTTTCTGGTTAAACTTCAGTTCTTTTTGTGAGCTTATGAGCTCAGAGTTTTCTTTTTAGATGACGATAATGGTATTCTTATGGTGGGGAGTACCAAATCTGTCATAGGTGAATGTCTTCCATGTAGAATATGGTTGTTCATACTATTAGGTAGGTTGTTGGTTAGTCTAGATAGCTTTGTTGTGAAGATACTCGGGTTGGGAGCCTGGTTGCTGGTCCTTTCATAGGGCTTCTCGGGGACGAGGAGGTTTATGGTGGGGAGTTTGTAAGAACCTGTGTTTTTCCGGACTGCAGTTTTGAGCAGAAATTTGAATCTTTACTATGGGACACTCATGAGGGGTAAAATGATCATTTTACCCTATCAGGTCATCTCGGATAATTTTTCTGACCACTCCGTTGGTCCTGGAATAGGGTGTTTACCGTAGGAACGGAGTTTGGTGGAAATCTGTGATGTTCAAATTTTGGCGGAATATTTAATATTAAATTAAATATTAATTTATTCACGCAAGTTCGTTTGACAATAAAATTTAAAAATAATGTCATATTGTGATTTTTTCTATTCTGTTGATTCAGGAATGAGGAGTTTATCCTAGGGGAGGCATAAACTCATGTCGGGTGCTGGGGCAGGCCCGTGCCCCTTTTTTCTTCTTTTCCTTTTCATTTCTTTTCTTCCTTCACTTCATTCCTCCTCCTTGTGCACGTCTCCTGCACACCTCCTTGTCCGTGTCCCATGGGATATTTGGGAGATCGAGAAATAGGGAGAGTTGGGATGTGTGAGGGGTGCTGATTCGAAGCTCTCGACGCGCTGATTCCACCAAGGGCAACCGTGAGCCGTAAAATCAAGAGGAGCTTCGGCGGGTTTCGCCCAAAGGTAGGGCCATTTGTGTTTTCACCATAGATCCCCTTTAAACAATTTTTTTTAAGTTTTTAAAGCCTTATATTTCTTACTTGTATGACCATGGGGATCGATCTGTTGTTTCGGAGGTGAAAACGGGCGAATCGGGTGTTTTTAGGGATTTCACGTTGGAAAACCCAGAATACACGGCGTGTGTTACAGGGGAACACGCCGAGTGTTCTTCCCGTTCATGGAAGACGACGTTTCATTAAGTACACACCGTGTAATTTGAGTACACGCTATGTAGTGAGTGACCATGTGGCTGGCCATGTTGAATAGAACATAGAATAGAGGTTTTTTTGAAGTACACGCAGTGTACAGTAATATACACGGCGTGTAGTGGTACATGGGCATGTGTTTTAGTGAAAACGCAAACGATGTGACTTTTTGTGAATAGTACATGTTGTGTACAGTAAATTACACATTGTGTACTATTACACAGGTAGGCCCAAGGTGCTTTGACCATGTACTCTCGCCATGTACTGCTTCAGTTTGGTAATTTTGGGACATCTTATGCTCTGGAAGTCAGAATTGGGCGTGTGAGTAGTCGATTCAAAGAATTTTTCCAGGTAGTTCACTATGGTGGTATCATTTTGACATTTAGAGGTCATAAAAATGGGTATTTTTGGTTTTTATCTAAATGGAGGGGTTCTTCCTCCTGTTATCGAGTTCAGTTGTCACCTGAGAGTGAGACTTGGTGTGTATGATAAGTTGGGTGTTCGAACCAACATTGTTCAGAAATTTAATAGGAGATGAGTTGTGAGCTATCTTACATAACATTTTCTTTAGAGGAAATTTCCCTTGTGAGATGTGCCCTTCTGAACAAAGAGACCACGAGGCCGGATGCTTCAAAGGGACCCCTGAGGGATTCCTTGCTTGTGTGCTAAACTAAGGAGTCCTTATAGGAACTCTCTCTGGGTTTCATTAAGCGGACCCCTATTTTGGGTTGCCTCTTTTTTTCTTCATTCGAGGATCCAATGAAGGATTAATCTTTTCTAAGAATCCCGTGTAGGATTCCTTCTCTCTAGTTATCTAGAGGATCCCGAGTAGGATGACTCCTTGGTGTTTGACTTGTTGGACCTAGTGGGTGCCCATTGTTTGACCGACCTGAGTTGTTACGTCAGGTTTGGGTGGAGAAGGTGTTCAGGTATCATCTGGAACTCGTGCCAAACTATTAATCTTGTGGGGTTATGTTTTTAGTGTTGGGTTGGGCGTTCAACCACCTTTCATTTGTTTGTTTATATCTGACTTCAGTTGTTAATGATGTAGTGGTTACCAGAGGTGATTCCTAGTTGGTGGCTGATGAGCCTGAAGTGAGGAACCTTCTTGTTTGTTGGGATGCCTACTTTGCCTTGTGTACCTGATTAGTAGGTGGTCTGGTTTTTAAATACCAACTGTTGTGTGTTTTTGTGTACCATTATGCTACGAACCCATGATTGGGGTGTCATATGGATGAGGTATTTGCTGAAAAGATATCTAAAATTTTGTAGATAATCTAATGATAAGTTTCAACTACTATTTCGGATCACTCCTTGGATCCAGGACCACCCTGGGGGTGCGTTCCTCTGTTTAGCCGTCTGGCCAGGATACCCGAGGGCATTCCATGATTACTTTGTTCATGGAGTTTTCTTGAGGGGAAACATATATAAATGCTTGTTTGTATGTTGTGCTCATCTTGGTTACCTGATTACTTATGGAATGCCTGAGGGAAATATTTTATTTTTCATGAGGGTATTGTGTTGTTTTGCCTGAGGGAAAGTGTTTGTTTAGCCTAAGGGAAACATTTCTCATGCCTGAGGGAAATGCTTGTTTAGCCTGAGGGCAGTGTTGTTTAGCCTGAGGGAAACATTTCTTATGCCTAAGGGAAGTAGCTTCTGTGCCTGTGGGAAACATCTCTTATGCCTGAGGTCGGTATTCATTATTCCAGTGGGTAGTCACCAGAGGGTTTTATTCCTGTTCGCCTGAGGGCAAGGATTCACATGTCTGAGGACAGTGGTTACTGGGGATATTCACTGTGGTGATTTCTTCTATTGAACCTACCAAGATACATCACAGGCTTGGAATTGTTTTTATATTTTCCTTGCTGATATCCTGTTGCGGTCTATACTGTGGGTTTGGTATAGGAGATGGTCGGTCGAGGCCGAGTCTCAGAGAAATTCCGAATTGAATTATATTAAACTGGTTACTTGTTTTTGGTTAACATGCTCAGAGATATATTACTGGCGTTGGCCGAAGCAGGTACATGATGATGGGGTTACAGAACTATATGTCGACTTAATGATACATGACTTGAGTGGCATGACGTTCAACTCAATGCCCTTGCACATGATTTCCAGGAGATTTTGATTATGGTCTCATGGATCGACTGCTGATGTCGTTCTTGTTATTTGTTTCACCTAATCTTGAATATTCATATTTATGTATATGTGTATTGGTATGGGACTATACATGTGTATGTATATAGATATGGACATCCATGGTGGAACTTGCCAAGTTTACAGGGATTAAGGACCCTGAGTTCGACCGTGGATGCACCATAGGTTTACTTTCTTTTGTTGTGTTCCAGATAGGCTGAGCACATTTTTGTTGCATACACTGTTAGTAGCACAATTATAGGTTGGTTGTCGGGGGTGACCTACTGAGATTATTTATCACCCCTACACATGCACCTTGGTGTATGTGTAGACCTTATGTCTATTTTTCAGGTTGAGCACAAGTTTCATGGTTGATCGTACCGAGGCCCAGTGTTGCATGATAGAGTAGAGTTGCTCGAGTGGTTCTTATGATCGGACTGCTGCAGTTTGACAGTGTCTAGAGATCGGGTACGTGGTTTGGCTCAGAGTTAGTAGCAGAGCCCTGTACTTTTAACTTTAGTTTCTTTTGTACTTGTATCTGTATGGTCATCCCAGTGGGTGACCAGTGTTGTATTGTACTGCATAGTTATTTGGGATTTTAGAGCATTTTATTATTACTGCTTATTCTATTTCGGATGTTTACTTCTTTCGCACTCAGTTTACATTCCACTGTGTATGATACATAGTTATATCAATTGTTTTCTTACTCTGATATGAGGGTATTGTCTCCCCACTATCACACCATAGGCCCTCACTGCTAGTCGGAAGCCTCTGGTGTATGGGGAGGCTTGCTTGAGGCCTTTTGGAGAACCGGCTCGGAGCACTGGTTTAGTGGCTTCTAGGTTAGGAAGATACATTTTTCTACCTCAAAAAATGGCCTATTTTGATATATTTTGTCCCACAACACCTAAATTGAGAGTGAATATATATCATGATTGTGATTTCAAATCATATTATGCTATTTTGAAACTATCATATATATATATATATATATATATATATATATATATATATATATATTTTGATGACTTTTTCTCTATATCCTCCACAGACTAGGAAAATATCCTAATTATGCCACAAATATTTAAGGATGGTCTTAAATTCCATAGAATGGTGGTCAACTGGGTTAGCTTGATATCTTCTTACTATATTTAAGGCATTGGTGACATATAAACTAATAAATAGAATATCATACATGGCTGGCCTAATGACAGATGAATGTGTAATAATTTACATCCCTTATCATTCCTCGTGTTTTTGGGGAAACATTTTCTTGGAAAGATGATTGTTGTAACACCTTGTGATTTTACAAAATATTTTATTGAAATAAATTTAATGTTTTCAATATTTTCAATTACATGTAATGTCAGGTTTATCTTTCATTACTTGTAACAATGATTTATGACTATGTTACATGAAACACCAAGTTTATCTAGTGTTACATGCAACATTGTGTCATTCTTTTGTTACACGCTACATTTGGTTTAAACAAAACATGCCATACTATTAAAATATTATTATATAAAATGTTCATTATCCCCTAGCCATTAGAATGATGGGTATGTATAGGATTAACTAAAATATGAAAATATATTATTTACACATGGATATATAATTAAATATTTTTTAACCAATTAAATAAAAATGAAAATAAAAACTTTTTGAAAATAAAGGAAATCTTTTTCTGAAAAACTATTTTTATGAAAACAAACATGTTTTACTTAAATAAACTAAAAAACCCATTTTGGTGAATTATTTTAATTAAATGTATATATTATACATTAAATAAACTATTTAACATTCATCTTATGTGTTTCATAGACAATATATAACAATAAATCCAATTTTATGCTTAAATATTGGATTTTTCTAAAAATAGATTTATTTTCTATTTACGTACTTATTTTAAAACTAATTTTTGAACCTTTCATAAAATTTATTTGAGAAATAAATTTAATTTTTTAAATCATCATGTGAAATTTATTATACTATGAATTTTTATAATATTCTAAAAATATTAATTTTTTGACAAATAGTGAAAAATACTGAATTTTAATTTAAAACTGCTTTTTAGTTTAAATTATTTATAAATGAAAATTATATTGTAAATTGGATTTAAAGTAAAATTAGTTCAAATACATATAAACAATAATCAATTTTATTTTATTTAAAAAAATATCATTTTGAAATTGGATATAAAAACTATGTAAAATTTTGAACATTTTCTTTTTGAAACTCCGCTTTTTCATCGCGCTCGTGAAATTAATTTTAAATTAAAAAAATTTCACTTCTGTGAATTTAATTTATAAAAATTTATTCTATATTTATAATCATTATAATATATATTATATAATAATATCAACTTAATTTTTGACCAAAATTAATAATAAAAATAATAAAAATTAATTTTTGTGATTAAGTATAAAATGTGGTTTTCCGGGTTACAATCACTTCTGTTAAAATTAACTACTAAAACATAGATTTTTTTTATATTCAATTATACTCAATATTTATAATTATTATTTATAAATTATATAATAATTATATTTTAATTTTATACTTAAATTATGAATTACATAGGTTTAAAAAAACAAGTAACTATGGTGAAAGTTAAAGTGGTAAAAGTTGATAAAACATAAAGAAAAAATAATTACATGTTTAAAACGTGATTTTTTTGTGTTGGAGATTTTTATAGATCATATAATCCCCCACGTAAATTATGTATCTATTTTTGTGCCATATAAGGAGATTTTGACCTCTCATTATTGAATACTTTTGGGTATTTTCAAAAATTTCACTCCTCCAAAATTGTAAAAGGCCACCCCCTCAACTCTATTTTGGATAAAAATACTACCTAAGAAGTATCTTGGTGCAAACCTAAGGAGGATACCCAAAGAATAGGTAACATTCATCGATGAGAATTTTTATTTTATTTATTCCTCCACATCCTTAAGTTATTATTATATCACAATGATATGATAAAATCAGTATCTTAAATATAATAATATTTTATTATTATCATTTAATTACCTAAAAAAATCTCAAATTTTATCATATGGGTTACCAAATCGTCGTTTGTGTGTCAACATACTACCACCTCACGAACCGATGTCATTCGTTTTTACATTACCACCTCTCAAGGATAGAAATTATTATGAATTTATTATTTACATATGATATTTATGATATTATTATTCTTATGTAATTATTATATCACACATACCTTCATACTCTCCATTTTTTTGGAATATGATAATGTTGTTTGTGTTCACAGTGGTCTTCCACCTCACGAAGCAATGTGATTCACTCACACTTTACATGGATGGTAATAAGGATTAGTTTAATGAATATATGTTATATTTATGAAATAAAAATTATTCTTTAATGATAATATATCACTTAAATATCTTTATTTTTATCTGATAAGAAAATGGAAATAACATTCATGCATACATACGGCCTACCATCTTCACGAACGGTGCATTACATTTTCTATTACTAAATTTCATGGATTACTATAAATAAATATATAATGAATATATATAATATATAAATCATGTTTAAAAATTATATATATTATGAAATAATGATAAAATTAAGAGAATGAAAAATAATAAATCAAAACATATATGAAAAACCAAGCAGATATTACACGGAAGGAAACTTTAACAAGGAATTATTAGTAAATATGTAATAAAATGTCATAAGAAAATTATATATGGTATTATATACATAAATAATTTTCTCAAATAGATATATAAAAAATTAAATGTATTATATAGTAGGTTTTAATGAGTATGATGAAAGTTAATACTTAAGATATGAGATTCATGTCACACGTTTATTTTTCTACAAGACCCATGACTTTTTCACCACATATTTCTTTTATGTGGTGTATATAATACCCATGAATGTATTTTATTATAATTTTACTAAAAATTATTTGGTTTTACATATGTATTTGAGGTTCTATCTTTCATGTGTCTTATAGTTCAAAAGTTACCAAAGTAGTAAGGGGCTTTTGTCTCAATTTTCCTCCTTTGAGAAATGTGTAATGTAATGAACCTATCTTCCATTAAGTTGTGTATATATAGCCCATTTTAAATTTATTATCATTATTTTATTTATACTCATGTTATTTTAAATTTTATTTAATGATGTTCCTTTACGGGTCTTACATTTTAAAGTTACCAAAGTGGTAAAGATTTTATGTTATAATCTCATCGTTTATCAAGATTGTTTATTATTATGTTTCTGATGATTAAATATTACAATCCATATATCAATAATTCTAATTAATTTTATAATAATTTAGTTATTTATGATTATTTAATGTAATATTATCATTTTACCACTCTTTGGTACATAAAATAATTGATAAAATTTATTTAATAAAAAGAATATTTATTTCTCTCTTCAGTCAAAAAATACTTTTCATTCAAAATATTTTTTTATAAAAATGTTTCAAAACTTTATTTATATTTATAAAAGTGATTTCTTAAATAATATTTTACCCATTATTAAATTTTTAATTTTTTGAAGGAATCTTCTTGACTTTTTCCAAACAATGCCCATTTAGATTTTACTAAACATGTGAAAATTATATTTTATTTTTATCTTGCACAAAATGAATAATATTTCCCACTGTCATGACCACTCAACGATTTTAATATTCCTTTACAATTTTTCAAATATAATTTTTTCCTTAATATTTAGTATTTTTTTGATATTTTAAATAAATTATTTCAATGTAAATATTATTTAGAAAATATTTTTTTATTTTAAAAAGTGTGTTTCAAAGAGGAAATAATATTTTCCTCAATAAATGTTTCAAATGATTTTTAAAGCTTACTTTATAAGTTTCCACATTTATTTTAAAGTAAAAGGATTTAAAAAATGTTCTATGTTTTCCAAATTTATTTTCAAAGAAAATTATTATTTCTTAAGAAATGTTCCAAGTGATTTATCTTTCAAAATAAATTCCATCTAAGATGGAATCATTTGATATAACTTACTATTTACTAGGGATATGAACCAAGTATACCAATCATATTATTTAATTAAATGTTTTATAATGATAATATGTTTATGAAACCAAATTCTCTTCCATATGTTATACCATGAAAAAATACATATAAAACTTATTTCGTTTTTCCAAGGGTTATTCTTGGAGGAGATGATGAAATTATTATGAAATATGTCTTTTTTACCCAGGTTATGATATGATGAAATTTTTATTAAACCAGTTTCATTTAATGAGTATAATATTATGAATAATTTATGATATAGTGGCGCACGTATGTATGATTTTCATTATATGATGGGTGGGACCTATATCTCCCTCTAATTAATTGGGTTAAGATTTATATCTCATGAGATAACAATGGGAAACATGTTGATGGGATTGATCCACTATAGGAAATAGGTGTTCCCAAATCCACTATGGGAAACATGTGTGTCTTAATCTAATAAGAGAAACAAGTGTGTCCTGGTCCATAATGGAAAACAGGTGTCTCCTGTTCTACTATGGGAAATAGGTGTATCATGATCCAGTATGGTAAACAGGTGTGTCCTGATCCAAAAAGGGAAACAGGTGTATCCTGACCCCCAATGGGAAATATGTGATAAGTCCGAATCTACTTTGTTAAAGTTATATATATTTAACCATTAAATATGAAATGGTTTTCTATATTTATGTTGGTTCCAAATTTTTATAACATTACCTTATGGTTAATGATTGATTTATGAAAATTTATCACTCTTATAGCCCATGTTTTTTGAAATGATAAAGTTTTATGTTATGAATCATGTTTATGATCTATGATAGGTTTAGTATGAACTTTATAAGTTAAGTTAATGATCACATATTATTATAATTATTTTATTGTTTTATATGATCATAGATTTAGGTTTACTATTTATGAGAATATGACCCCACCCTTTAATATGGTTTTTCTCTTAGTTGTGAATAATGGTTTAGGTAGGTTATGCCTAAGAGGAGTACTTTGTGAGAAGATATTTGTGGGAGATGTTAATGATATTTCACTAAACTAAAATATTTTATACCTAGTAACCAAAGAAACTAAACTATTATGATTCTCATGTGTGTGTTTGTGTAATTAATGGAATATTCATATAAAAATATGTAATATTTATTTATGAAAGTCCTAAGTATATAGAGTTGATATCATAGTAATGGTTTAGTTAACCTTATGAAACTAGGATGAGAAAAACTTAGTGACATCCCTAGGGATATTTCTAAAGATATTTCTAGGTATATGAATAATGATAAGTATAAGGATGAGTAAAATTATATAAAATTTTTAGGGAATCTTGGTAAAGGATGGAGTGAATGGGTTCTAAGAAATTACATACATGTTTGGATACTACAAGTGGATGTGGATATAGAACAAAGGTACCTAGGGGTAACAACTTTGAAGAGAGTAAATTGATCTGGACTTGATCATCACCTCATGGATGACAACAAGCCATGCTGCACACCTAGTTTGACACTCCCAAGGGATATAATTTCAAAATTCATAAAATCATTATGAACCATCTCGAATGATTTAAATAGATTGTGATCATGGATGACCTAGGTTATGCCTAAGGTATAAATGATTTAAAATAAGGTGTCATGATTTATACATGTTATAAGTTATTTTTCGTGAGTATGTGGTTTTCCACTATGATTTTTTTTTGTTTTAGAAAATGGATGGAACTAGATAGAACTAGTTTAACATTGAAATTTATGGAGAATTTTATGATGATCAATAAAATGAAATGATGAATAGTGTGAAGGATATTCTGATGATTCCTTATTAGTTATCATAGAACATGTTTAAAAAAGTTCACTTTAACAAACCCTTGTAATCATTGAAGAAGATAAGGATGGAGTTCCATAAGAGTTCTGGTGCTGAAGACCATGGAGGGAAGAAGATTAAATTTTTAATATTTTGAAAATGTGGGAAGAAGTACTCAATGGAAATCCTTATAGGAATGAGAATATGGTTTTAGTGGGAAAATGGACACAAATAAAGTAACAATAAATGAAAGAATAATAATTTTGGTTAACAAAACAGATGAGAATAATGGTATTCATAAGGTAACATCGATAGTTGAATGTTCTAAATCTGGAAACTATGGGAATTATACAAACTGATGTTCTAAGGGGAAATATCATGAAGAGAGTCAACAATGTTTTATGAGTAGTGGGTTTTCTATTGAAAATCAAGAGACTATAAATGATATATGAAAGTAAATTGGTGTTAAGGAATGAGATGATGAATCATAGTTAATGTTTTGGGAAGGAAGTGAGATAATTGAAGTATTAATGTAATTTATTTAAAGGATTAGGTTATATAAATGATTAGATATATAAGGATTGTTTATTATAAGTTTTTAGTTAAGGATTTTCAAAATTATGTTAAATGGTATTGATGGAATATAAAAAGAATTTAATGGAAAGTTGATATTTTGATTAAGGTAAGATAACTCTTAGTCTTTTCTTAATGTTTAGATAATTATGTTGGGATAAAGTGATGTGCTATCTAAATAATTAAATTGTATAGTATTGATTACCTTTGATCATATTATTTATTTATTACCATATTTTAAGTGTTGATGAAGGTATTCACGTGTTTTTTATATGACAATCAATAGATTAATTATGATATATGAGGGGATTAATTTTATCTTAATTTCAAGGAATTTAGTAACCTTGTTGATAAATTTTGAATTTTGGAAGGGTTATAAGGTTAAACATTTATGGAATGGTTTAAGTTGAAATTTGGATGTGCTTTTAAAGATTAAAATATTACTCTATAATACGAATACTTATTTATTTGGCATAAAAAGTTTTAACCTTTTTTACTAGAGATGGAATTAATGACTTATCATTCAATTATTGATCTTATTTGGTGCTTTGGAGTTGAAAAATTCATCTCTTGGAGTAGATATAAAGTAGGAATTGATCAAGTCATAATAAAAGGATGAAATGGTGATGATAAAATAAAAATATATCAAGTAATCTCATTTTAATATGTTATATGTATATATATAAAAAGAATCTTCCACTATTAAAAAAGGATCTTGAAATAAAATGTTATCTGGTTAGCATTAATTTTGATGATATCAATGAACCTTTTTATGCCACTTTAGTTTATTTTTTTTGGTTCTTAACATTCTCTGGATTACCCAATCTATTATTATCAATTATCTCTATCAATCTCTATAATTATTTTCAATTTTCTTCCATGTAAAAATATTTTCTTCCCACCTATGTTATCCTATATGGAAACCTTGTTATGAGATAATTTAGGTAACCTTTATGTTTTAAACTTTCCCATTTTAAGATAAGTTTTATTATTAGTTTTTATGATTTGGGTTTCTATGAATAAATTTTCAAATGTTAAACCTTTGAAGACTTAGAATACTTTTCATGGACAAATTAATTTTAATGGGGCTAGAATGTAACAAATTAAGATTTTACGGAATATATTTTTTTAAAATTAATTTAATATTTTCAATAATTTGAGTTACAATAAACACCATGATTATCGTGAGTTACATGAAACATTGATTTTAGTTTGTGTTACATGAAACACACATTTTAGCTTTTATTACATTTAACAATAAGTTTAGCTTTCATTACATGTAACACAGATTTTAAATGAAACATGAAATACTATTAAAATATTATTATTTAAAATGATAGTTTTTTCTAGCCATTGGAATTGTGTGTATGACTAAGATAAACTAAATTATTATCATATATAGTTTACAAGTGAATATAAAATCAATTATTTTGTGATATATTAATTAAAAAAATTAAAATAAAAACTTTCTGAAAATAAAAGAAATCCTTTTCTGAAAAAACTATTTTTATCCAAAAAACATATTTTATTTTAATAAATTAAAAAAAATGGTGAATTATTTTATTGAAATATATATAGTATTTATTCAATTGAATATTTTACATTAATATTATTTTTTCTAGTAAAGAGAAAAGAATAAATCCAATTTTACGCCTAAAATTTGTATTTTTCTAATAAGATGTTTTGTTTCCTTTTTGTGTAATTATTTTAAAACTAATTTTTAAAAATTTTAAAAACTATATTTGAAAATATAAATTTAATTTTTTCAATCATAATTTGATAATTATATATATTTTTTTAATTTTATATATTTTTCTAAAAAGATTATTTTTTTGATGAATAGTGAAAAATAATGAATTTTTATTGAAAACTGCATTTTTGTTTAAATTATTTATAAAGTAAATTTATGTTTTAAATTGGTTTTAATGTAATGTTGGTTAAAATATATATATATATATATATTAATCTAATTTTGGTCATTATAATCAATTTCATATTCAAATTGGATATAAAAACTTTTTAAACTTTTGAACATTTTTTCTTTGAAAACCTTCTTTCACATTGTGTCTGGGGGATTAATTTCAAATTAAAATTTAAAACTTATGTGAATTTAATTTGGAAAAAAATATTTAATATTTTTATTCACCATGATTTAATTATCTAATAATTTTAAATTATTATTTTTAAATGAATAGTGAAAATAGTAAAAAATAATTATATCGATTAAGGTTAAAATGGGGTTTTGCGCGTTATGTGTGCTTATGTGAAAATTAACTTTACACACACATAGGATTTATATTTAATAAATTAAATTTAATATTTTTAATATTTAATTATAAATTATCTAATAAGGATTTTTTTATTTTTGGCTAAATAGATAAATTACTTATGTTAAAAAAACATGTTACCGTGGTGAATGTTAAAATGGTAAAAGTGAGTAAAAATTAAAGGCTAAGTAAATACATGATTAAAACATATTTTTTATTTGTTTGGAGTTTTTTATATACCATAACATCCCTCATCTCAATTATTTATCAGTTTTGGATCCACATGAGGTGAGAGTGACCCCCATTATTAAATACTTTTGGGTATTTACAAAAATGCATCTCCACCTCAATTATAAAAGGTCATCCTCTCTCCACTCTTCTTAACACTTTTTTTTTCAGTAAATACACACCAAAAAAACATCCAAAATTCTATCATATCATATTATAATTATTATTTTGGATATAAATCCAACCTTTTAATGATTTTAGTGCAAACCCAAGGAGGGCACCCAAAAGAAAACGTAGTATTCATAAACAAGTGTATTTGTTTTATTTATTCCTCAACCTACTTAAATTATTATTATAACATGATGACATGTTAAACTTATTATAGTATATATACTGATATTTCTTTATGCTAAGTTCATTACCTACAACCATCTCCACTTTTATCAAATGGGTTATGAAATCATCTTTCGTGTGTATGGCGGACTACCGCCTCACGAATCGATGTCATTTGTTTTTCCGTTACCACCAATGAATGTTGAAAATAATGATGTATTTATTATTAATAAAATATTTTCATGATATTATTATACTTCTGTATTTTTTATATCACACATACCTTCACACTCCATTTTGTAAGAATATGATAATTTCACTTGTGTATACTACGAACCACTGCTTCACAAAATAATGTGGTTCATTCACGATTTATATGGAAGGTAATAAGGATGGTTTTAAGGAAAATATTTGATATATATGAAAAAAATGATTCTAAAATAATTATATATTATTTAAATTTATTTTTTTAAAATCCAACTAGAAAATAAAAACAGGGTTCATGGATTCGTGTGACCCGGTCTCCATGAAAAGTACATTTCATTTTTTGTCGCTAAATTTTATTAATTAATATAAATAAATATATAAAAAATATAAAAGATATTTATATCATTATTAATATTCTATAGATTATGAAATCAATATCCATGTAATATGACCAATAATAAAAAATCAAAATAGTTACAAAAAAAAGATGTTTTACCTGAAAGGTAACATTAACATGGAATTATTAATAAACGGGTAATAAAATGTCATAGGAAAATAATATATGATATGATATATATATATAAATATTTTTATGAAAAATATATATATTAATCTGATATTTATTATAAATGGTATTTAACCGTGTATGACAAAATTCAAGACTTAAGGTAATGGATTTACATCTCACTTTTATTTTTCTCGGAGGCACGTTACATGTTCACCTCATGCTTATTTTATTTTTTGTATATAATTACCATGTATTTATTTTAAGATTATTATCTTTAAAATTATGGGGTTTTAAATATCCATTTTATAATCTCTACTTCATGTGTTTTACGGATCAAAAGTTACCAAAGTGGTAAGATATTTTTGTCTCAATTTTCCTTCTTTGAGACATATGTTATGTTTTATACCTATATTCATTACGAGGTGTATATATATCCCATTTGACATGTGATATCATTAATTTATTTATCTTCATGATATTTAAATTAAATTTAATAAAGTTTCTTTATGTGTTTAATATTTCAAATTTTCCAAATTAGTAAATATTTTATGTTACAATGGCATCATTTTTCATGATGGTTAATTAATATGTTTATGATTATAAAATATTATGATATATCTCTCAATAATTATCATTAATTTTCTTCTCCTATGGTTATTCATGATATTAAAATGTAATAGTAACATTTTTCCCCTCATTGTTACTTAAAATAATTGATAATTTTCTTTAAAAGTACATATTTATTACTCTCTTCGATCGAAAACCATTTTCCTTCCAAAGCCATGATTTCTAAAAATGTTTTAATATTTTTTAACATTCATAAAATGATTTATTAAAGTCATTTTTACCCATATTTTAAATTTTTCAAATTTTTTTAAGGAATCTTCATGATGTCGTCCAAACAATTCCTATTTATCTTTTACCAAAAATGTTAAAAGAATTTTTTTTTTCTAACATGAACAACATGAATAATATTTCCAAATATAATGATCACTCAATGATTTCATGATTCCATTAAATAATCTAAAATAAAATTTCAAATAAAATTTTACCTTAATATTAGGGATGTTTTTTAAATTTTTAATAAATTAATTCAAAGTGGAAATGATTTTGAAAATGTTTTATATTTTTGAAAATTATTTTCAACAAAGAAAGTATATTTTACTTAAGAAATTTTTTAAATGAATTTTAAAAATTTATTTATATGTTTTATAGTTAATTTTAAAAGAATATTATTTACAAAAAAAAATGTTAAAATTTATTTTCAAAGAAAAATTTTCTTCCTCAAGAAACATTCTAAGTGATTTGTCTTTAGAAATCATTTTCCATCTAAGATGACATCCTTTAACATAACTTATTCTTTAATAGCGATATAATCCAAGGATTAAATTATTGTTTTTTCTATAAATGGTTTATTATAAAATTGTATTTATGAAACCCATTTATCTTCTATATATTATACTATGAAAAAATTATTTTAAAAACAATTTATTTTTCCATGGGTTATGCTTTGATGAGATGAAGAAATGACTATGAAAACTATCTCTTTTACATTGGTTATGATATGATGAAATGTTTATGAAACCCATTTCATTTAAACGGTTATTATATGATGAATTCTTTATGATATTGTGGCACATATATTTATTATTTTCATTATGTGATTAGTGGGACCCATATCTCCCTCCAATTAATTGGGTAAAAATGTATATATCATGAGATAAAAATGGAAAACAATATGATAGTATTGACCCACATTGGGAAATTGATTTGTCCTCATTTACTATGGGAAACATGTGTATCCTGATATACTAAGGGAAATAGGTGAGTCTTTGTCCATAATAGGAAATAGGTGTGTCCTGATCCACGATAGGAAACAGGTTTATCCTAATCTACTATAGGAAATAGGTGTGCCTTGATCCATGGTGTGAAACTGGTATATCCTAATCCATAATGGGAAACTTGTGGTAAGTCTTAATCCACTATGTTGATAGTCTTGGTATTTAACCTTAATGTATGAAATTTTTTCTATATTTATTATTTTTCCACACTTTTATTACATGAGTGTATGGTTCATGATTGATTTATGATTATTTCTCACTCTTTTGGCCCATTTTTTGAAATGTTAAAATTTTATGTCATGTCTCATATTTATGATCTAAGAAATGTTGGTTATGAACTTCATAAGTTCTTTTCATGATCTAATACCATTATTATCATATTATTATTTCATATGATCATAGATTAGTATCTCTTACGTTTAAACTTACTAAGAATCTGAGCTCACCCTTTCTTATATTCCCTTCCACAGGTTATGAAGAAAGTTTTTGGAATGGAATGCCTAATAGTAGTACTATGTGAGAATATCTTTCACAAAATTAGAATATTGTGTACCTAGTCACTAAATAAAATAAAATATTATGGACCTCATATATTTTCATGTGAAATTTATTGAATATTTATTTAAAAAGATGTAATATTTATGTATAAATATCTTGGGTTGTTATAAATTTCATGTGAAACTAGAAAAAATCCCCTATTGGATTGTTCCATACTAAATATCTTCTATATATTTTCAAAATAAATACATTAACTTAGACTAAGAAATCTCTTGGATTGATCACGACAGATCATGATCCCAATAATATATGCTTCTTCACTTAAGTAATTCATAGAGAATCATGTGTTCAACAATGATTTAAAATACTATTAAACCAAGATTTCATTTCTAATAATTATTATGCCATCAATATAAAATTTTAAGATAATGAGTAATCTCCCACTAAATTGTTTATAGAAATAAGTCTCACATTAATTCTTTATGAAACCAAATTTCTTTATGGATTCCTCAAACTAAATGTTTTAGGAATTGGATTATTTATTTAATCTATAAATGTATCTCTACAATTAGAATAAATTTATGGCATCCTTTTGAGTCACAAACCCTTTAGGTTATGTCCTATATAAATATTATTGAATGTTTCCATTACGTAAGGATATTTTGAAATTTATCTTACAAATCTCATAGACATGGTAAGATTCTGTGGAAATTATAATTCTAATGGATTTTATCATAGAAACTAGTGAAAAAGATTTATATTATTATATGCCTTGACACTATTTGAACCCCTTTTCAACCAATTGTTACTTATAATTAGTGATATTTCAATCCATGTCCAGTTTAATCTTGAACACCCATTTACAATCAATGATCTCTATATCCACTAGAGGATCTAACAAAATCCATTCTTGATTTTGATACATGGAATCCATTTCAAATTCATAGCTTTTTTACACTTGAAAAATCTATACTACTTACTAGTTCCTTATAGGTTATACTATCATCATTATCAAATAATAATGAATCACCGTAATCGGTGACTATAAAAACATGTATTTTTTGTTCTCTAACCTCTATTTTACTCCCACATAGTTCTTATTTCTCTAAAACTTACTTTTCTATTAGGATTAGTGGAATCCGTTATTGTGCCATCTCATGTGTACCTTAAGCCTAGAAATCATCAAATTATTTCTCACCCCAACTATATATTTTAGATATGTCCTCCCTCTCAAGAAATATGCAAAATCATTGCCCATTTAATTTTTTTCCAAGGGGTGATATAAGTAATATCCCTTTGTTTATTTGAGTTTTATAATAAAGTTACACTATATGACTTGGGGTGTAAGTTTGTTTCCTAAAGAGGTTTAAAAATGCTTCACATCCCCACAAATATAAGTATAAAATAATAGGATTATTTCCTCTCCACAATTGTTATGGAATACCATCAAATTGTTTATTTTATAGCTGGTTTAGTATTTATGATGTTGTCTATAACTCATACCACAAAATGATAATGGAAGACTCACATGACTCATTAAGGATCTCACTATATCCAACAATTTGTGATTCCTCCTTTCATTAAAACCATTCCATCACGGTGTATAAGAAAGAGTGAGTTGGAATAGAATCCCAAAATTCCATAAATAATCAATGAAATATTGATTAAGATATTATCTACCATAGTATGAGAAAAGTTTCTTAATCTTTTTTCCAATACGGTTCTCAACTTTATTCTTTTATTCTTTGAATTTATAAAAATAATACGACTTATACCTCATTACATAGACATATAAATATAGACTAAAGTTGTCACTAAGAGTTATGAAGTATGAGTACCCACTCCATCATTTAATTTTGGTGTAATTTTTTCAAACACATTTCATTTTCATGACCTAGTCAGGGATTCCATAGTTGGGTGTGGTATGAGTCATTTGGAATAGTCTTGTCATCGATTACAATTACTTGGTTCACATAATCAAACATATCAATACCATTATTTAAATATGTCTTACCATAAAATATGATTTCTTTACAAAACAAGAGACATTTATTCTGAAATTAGGATACAAATATAATGTTTTTCGTGATTAAAGGAAAATAATAAAAATCTTATAAAACAAATATCATTCTCATCGACAAGATGAGGTGGTAGTAAATAGTACCTACAATAATAATTTTGACTCTATTCACTACTTGTATATCTACTTCACCCCAAGAAGTATTCTAAAACCTACTTGATTCATATATTTGAATAAATATATGAGAACCAAATGTTGTATCTAATACCAAATTTACAGATATGGACAAAATAAACTTGATAACAAATGCACATTAAGCTTCACCTTTCTTTTCTACCTGGGTTAAGTTTTTCTTCCAGTGGCCCTTTTTCAACCTGAAACATAAATAACATCTTGTTCCCTTGATTTCACCTCAGTCCTTTACTTATAGGAAGGGAATTATGAATAATATTTATACTTAGAGATATTTTTACTAACCATTTCTTTTATTCACCATATGAAAAAAATGATTTTTGGGCTTCATATCGTTATCAACTTGATAAATTAAAGTGAGAAGATCTAGGGGATACTTCTCTGTGTTGTTTATATTGAAATTGATAACAAAACAAGAAAAGATTTAAGAAAGTGGTCAAATAATGATATTAGTGTGTAAATATTCAGGAGGTCTAAACCCTAGACCCTCTATGATCTCAATGTAGCCAGTGAGTTTGACTACATGATTCCTGACTGGTGAACCTTCCATAATATTTCTCTAAAATATATCCTTGTATTTCTCAAACTATTCCTGATTATTTCCTGATAAAGACAGAAGATATTTTGGAGAATGATATATAAATACATTTCTTCATGTGACTCCAGAAGTTCATTATATTTAGATAAAATTACTAAAAACTAACATCAAATACATCACTAAGGTGTTTATTGTAGATAGTGAACTCCTTGTACATAACTCAAATCCTTAGTAGGATGATCAGGTAATGAGGATTCTAACATGTAATGATTTTGTTCATGGAATAACACTACCCGTAGGTGTTTGGTGTAGGGACCATCCTCAAAAATTACACATTCTAGTGTTTTTTTAACTAGAATTATAATTATAGTACATTTTCAATAAATATTTTTAGATATTTTCTAAAAATATCTTACAATGTAAACTCATACATTAAAAGTGGACACTTAGAATTAGTATCCATTTTTGTTAAACCAAAGTAAACCCTTTTTAAAATAAAACATGATTTTTTTTCATGAAACATATTCAATAATTTCATAATGACATGTTATTTGTCCTTAAAAATATTTAATCTATGTGAAAAACATTCTAAAACATGGTATGAGGAAAAAATATCAATAAGGTACATAAATAAAGTAAATCATTAGTCCAGTGAAAACATGAAAACCCATTAAAAACCATTCCTCAAAAAATCATTAGTAAACATAGAAAAAACATTAAGTTTATTGTTAAATCATTACCATATCACTATTACAATAAACCTTATATATGAAATAACCATATGGTTGAATTCCATCTCTGAAGTACCCAATGCATTGGAGAGCTATAATGGGGCTCATCCTTCATATAATCTATATCGAGCTTACCCATTTTTCAGGACCTATAATGGGGCTCAACCATTCATATAATATATATAAAGCTCAAAAAATAATCTATAATGGGGGTTTAACCTTATTTTATAATTTACAAGGGTCAAATCATGAATAAAACCCTTGAAAACGCTTTTAAACCCCTGATAAAAACACTTTCATATATCTAAATACCATTTTATTGTAAAAATAACTTTTAAAATATAAAAATAGTGTACAAAAAAATGAATCCATTTTATTTGAAAGTAAATGTGAAAACATATAGTAAAAAATCAAGTAATAAAGAATCATGAAATCAGGAGAAGCTTCTCATTCTCTATAAGTTAAAAAACATTCCTTTAGGATTTTGTAAAAATAATTGAAAGGGTAACTTTAAAAAACTTTTAAAAGAAAGTCCTTGACATAAAACTGTAGAAAAATTAATTTTTTTACATTGAGAGAAATTTAAATATTAACATTTTAAATCATTCATGTACATATGAATACTTTCATAAAAATAATTTTAAAAACTAGGACATGAAAGATAAATATTTAGAAAATAAATCTTCAAAATAAGGTTTATTTATTTAAAAAGTCTCTTACCTTGAGTCTAAATTTTCATGTAAAATATTTATCTTTATGAATAATAAAAATATGTGAATTATTCAGTATTTCAGAACCATTTTCAAGTTTATCAATCTTTTTTTATCACTTATTACCATGTTATAACAATTACTTAATTATTTATGTTTACATCGGATGTTTTGATGATATTCGATACTTGAGTACAAAATGACTTCGGTATGATACTAATAGTCAAAGTGTTCATTAGTATATCATCTACAGTATAATATTAATGATATAATAATAAATTTTATAAATAAATTATACTTTAAAATCAATCTATTATAAATAAATGTGAAAAATGAATTATGTTTTAATCATGGAGATGGTAAGCCGTATGTATGAATGAGTAACCATTCTATTTTTCAATGATCTTTATGGAAAGAATATGATTATTATTTTAACTTTACATAATTATAATAGTACCAATTATTTTATATTAATCATTTAAATAAACTTATATATATATCATATATGCGATTTGGTGATGAAAAATGAATCACATCGCTTTGTAGAGGTGATTATTCACACTTACATACAAATGATGTTGTCATTTTTATGTTCATGTAAATTTAAGAATTTAAATGATATAATATTATTTAATAAATATAAATATATCATTAATACCCTATATAATCATTAATTCCATTATTATAACTATTCTTGAGAGATGATGATGGAAAATGAATTATATCGGTTCGTGAGGTGGCAGTCCACCATACACACAAATGACAAATTATTTTCCCATTTGATGGAAGTGGAGATGAATTTAGGTGATTATATAAACATAATAACATCTAATTATATTTGTTATACTATATTTATTATTTAATTATCGTTTAATAAGATTTTAAGTAAGTTGAAGAAGAAATAAAATAGATATACTTGATTGAAAATAGTACATTCTCTTCGGACAATCTCCTTTTATTAACACCTTAAGACACCTAAGGGTCATGTTATACCTAAAATAATAGATCTATAATATATATGAGGTTTATAGAGAGTTATTTTTGTGGATTTATACAAACCAAATAGGTTTTAATATGTGAGAATTGTTAATAATTGGTTCCCTTTTATAAGAGAGGGGAGAGACACTCTTGGAATTATTAATAATATTTAATTAATATAAATTAATTTTATATTAAAAATGTATAAAATGATTTATTTATACGATACTATGACTATGAGTCTAAATAAATTCATCAAATGAAATTTATAATTTTTTTTATTATCTTTCATTCATTATTTTTTAGTTTTAACCAATATTTAACTCCTTTAACTCTTACTTTGATATCATATGATATACACTTTGAGTGTTAATATAATTACTGTAAAATTCAAAATGACCAATGAATGGGTCATTAATTAAATTTTAAACCATATCGCAATCATTTTTATTAATTTTACATTTTTATAAGTTGTATATCATTTAATAAAATATTATTTATTTTAAAATATAATTAATGTTAATTTTGACACTATTAATTACTTGACTTTTTGAAAATATCATAACAAAAAGATAAATTATAAAAAATTCTTATAAAACACTAATAACTTGTAAAATTAATCTATAAAATTCTTATATTACTTTAATAATTTAATATTATATTTATTTTAGTATTTTTTTAAATCATTTATTTGATATTTCTATTAATTTACCAATTACTTTATCATCATTGTGTCAGAATTTAAGGTAATTATTTTATCACTTAATGTTTTTAGATAAATTAACATTATCTAGATAATGATTTTATCCTTAAAATTACAATTTATAGTTAAATATAGATTCTTAATTATCCAATATTAAAAATATTATAGTTATTAAGACGTAAGTATGACATCTTTGACCTTTTTTAAAATAAAATACTATAAAGTGATTAAAGTCACCCAAGTGGTTCAAATAGGTCATAAAGTCAACCCAAGTTTTATTTATGTTTAAAATAAAAAATAAAATAAAATAATTACACGTTTTAGGGTAATTTTCTAATATTTATAATGTTATTTTTACCCTTAATTACCTGATTTACCCATAACTATGGTAATTAAAAATACTAATAAAGCTACTATTATAATGGTAAAAAAATAAAAGGGACATATTTAGTAAATTTTTACCTTATTATTAAAAATATGGAATCGATTTTACAAATTCAAAAAACATAATTTGCTAAAATGTATTTAAAATTAATTTGGTTGACGGGGTAAGAAAACGTGTTTTTAAAGAGAAATCATTCAAAAGATTGAAAAGTTTTTATGTCAAAATTCAATGAGAAATTGATTAAGATGCCCTAAATATGATTAAATGATATAAAATGGATTTAATTATGCTTTATAACCAAGAAAAAATATAATTTAACACTATATATTACTTAGATGAGAATTTTGTTTTCAATTACAATTTAATATTTTTCACTATTCCTCAAAAAATGAAACATATTAGAAAAATACCAAAAATTTAACCAAAGTAAATTTCGATATTAATATTCAAAATATGATGTTTATGGTTTCATATATAATTATAAATGTATCAAAAACTATATTTAAAACAAATGTGCCATCAAAAGGCCATAAAACAATCTTTTTAGAAAAATACATCTTTTATGAGTAAAATATGATTTATTCTTATATCATGTATATAAAACACATAAAATGAATTTTTAACACTATATTTAATATATATTTCATTAATATAATCCAATATGATTTATTTTTTTTAATTATTATTATAAAACACACTTGTACACATTTAAATAGTTTTTCAGAAAAAATTTCCTTTTATTTTAAAAAGGGTTTTGTTTTCATTTATAATTAATTGGTAAACAATGAATTATTTCTATAAACTTGATTAAGCAATATTTTCATAATTAATTTTAACCTTTTCATTCCCATTATTATAACGACTAGGTTATAAAGTTAATATTTAAAAAATAACATTCAGTTGTTCACTTAAGCTCGATGTATCATATCATGTATGCTATCAAACATAGTGTTTCCTTTTAAAACTCATGATGTTACGTCATTATTATTTCGGTTTACCATATATATATATTAAAATGTTTTTGTATATATGTCTATTTATATATTATAATACATTTAGATGCATCTAAAAATAATAACAATAAATTAAACATTTTTATTAAAAGGATAAATAAATTTTTTATATACTCTTATCATTTTTAATATAAGTAAGATATAAAATTACTTTAAAACTAAAATTAAAATTAAAATTTTTCAATACATATTATATTTTAAATTTTAATATCAAATTAATATTTATCTAATTTTATGGTAACATATTTATACATAATAATACTAAATACCTATTTATTAAAAATAATTATTAAAAAAAGAAAACTATGCTTATAATTTTTTGTTATGTTACACATAATTTCCATTATTGGATATTACCAAGTGAGGACTTCATGAGAAGAAGTCTCATTTTTTTTGAGTACTTGCACATGATAATCAACATACTATGTTCCCCATAAAATAATGTTATTCATCCATAAAACTCGGCTTAATAATGTCATCAAATATTTCAAGGATATCATCAAAGTAGGGAAATTTTATGACCGTCTCAATTCCATAGATACTCTAGAAAATTATTACATTAAAATCATATGAAAAAGTATGAATGATATGTAATACTATTATTAACTGATATTCACTTCTTTGAATATACATGCAATCCAAAGTGTATATATTTGGTTTTAGAACACCAACACCAACATGATGGGGAGGACATAACATGATCCTTCTTGGGGTTTTGTATATATTTTAATCCATATATCATATTAGAGAGAGGATATATCCTTTCTTGCGATTTTTCCACCTATAGTGGATTGTACAATCCTCTTGGATATATGAGGTTATTTACATCATTTTTCAGGTAGGATAAGTGTTTATCTTCATAAGTACAATGATAGGGTTCGTAAATAATGAGAGAAGCATACGATGGGGTTTGGTACTCAAATGGACATTTTTAAATTAAAAAGATAGGGTCCCCATAGGATTTTAGAGTTTGATATTCTCCCAAATTCACAGGGTGTGGGTCCACTATAGTTAATTCAAGGATTTGCTACTCCGTTGCACTTGATAAGTCCAAGATTCTCCATATGCTCAAGAGTTTGGTAATACCTTGATTGATTTTATAGGGATCATTGAGGTACATTTCCACTATTTATAGAGTTAAGTACTCCCTTATTCAATATCCTTGTTCAATATAGAGCGATTCCACCATCAATGGTTTAACACTCTCTCGATTGACACTTACCTTGGAAAGGCATGGGTCCCCCACCATGGTTAGTGATATAATGTTGTAATGGTGTAGTAGGATGTCTTTGATTCATGGTATTGTTATGCATAGATCTTCAATCAATGAATTTAGGTACTCCCTCATCTAATTTTCACTTCTTGATGATGAACAAGTCCTTCATTGAGGCATGGTACTCCCTCAACTAATATGTATACTTTATCATGGTATAGTTCCTCTATTTTTTTATATTAGATTTTTGGGTTTTTATATATATGTTAGGTTATAATAGTTGGGTTAGATACTCCATTAACTGAAAATTATTCTTAAACAAAGTGTGGGTTTCCACAATGTGGGTTTTGGAATTGTGTCATAGTAGTTGTGGACAAATGGGTGTGGCACTCCCTTGAAAAAAGCACATACTATTGTTATTAGTGGGTCCCCCACTATGTTTTAGAGTGATATCATAGAAATAATGGATAGTGTGGATGTTTCATGTCGTATGATTCCTTAGGAACCCCTTTATTGTATTTCAATCATCAATTATAACTTGGTTGTGGGATTCAAACTTGGCGAGTTCTGTATTTTCTCTATGAATACCCTATTACTTATTTGAAATGTTCATTAATTGAGTTAGGTTATGATTAGAGGGACTCCCCTATATCCCATAGATTTCCATTAGTTGAGAATATATGGATTTCGTAACTTATTTCAGTTTTTCTCTTATTTTGGTGTTTGTTGTGACCTATTTTTTTGTCTTTTTTTGTGGTTTTGAGGTGTACTACTGAGTATATTTATACTAACACCTGCATAGGGTTTTTACCCACACAAGTCATGTATGTACAATTATCATATGGTTTTGAGATATTCTTAATATATTTGAAGCTAGTGTGGCTAGTTCAAAACTAATACATGACGATGCTTGTTGATTCTTAGTGGAACTTGGTAGTTTATAATTGTTGAGTTTACTAATATGGTTGGAGATATATCTTAGAGTACACCCAACTAGGAGTACATTTTCAATATCTCATGTTTATCATATTCATATACATTTCCTATGGTGGTTTCCTATGTGATTATTTACTTATCAAAAAATGTCATATTCATGTATTATATATAGTTTGATTATAGATATATACACACATTGTAAGTATTGAAATTTATTTTTTGTATTATAGAAATATTCCTTTTATAGTTCAATATAAGCTAATACTTCCCATATTAACTGATGTGCTAATTCGGTGCTAGTCACCAACTCCTAGCCTATTGGAGGTGGGTGGAACTATTGGCTTACTACTTACCTGAGTGGGGGATTAGTGGGTTGGGTAATGTTAGATTTGTATTAGAGTGGTCAATTCCTAGTGATAGATTTTGGAGTTAGTGGTAATGTGAGGACTGTTTTTGGAATGTAGGGTAGGGATATCATGGTGGTCTTGAGTTTTATTATCACACTAACGGGACCGATATAGATTTGTTGGGAAACATATCCTTTATCTAGGACTCCAATAACCTATTAGTAAACCCATAACACTAAGATATTTATTATGAGGTACAATAATGTTGGTACATGAATCATGTAGTGGTCAGTTCAGATCTTTCATGTCTTCCCTATGTAATGTCATCTAGATATTCCTATAAAATGAAAGATGTTGCCCATAGATAACCGAATTGTGTGCAAAGGCAGGTCTATGGAGATCCCATGTAACACCATGATATTTTTGTACTAATTTTCCTTGAAATAAATTTTGTTTTGAATATCTTGTGATACACACAACATCAAACTAAAATGAACTGTAACATGCCCTATTAATATAATGCAATATGATTTAAAACATCAATAAGAAAATTATGACAATAATATAGTCTCAAGTAAATAAAAAAATATTTATTATAAAAAAATATATCTATATTTATTATATATGATTGATCTACTTTAATACCAATGAAATGATTATATTGATTTTTCAAAAGTTTAATAATTAATAAAATATGGTTAAAACCATTTTAAAGAACTATTTATAAAGAAATGTGTATTTTAACCAATAGATTTAATTTATAATTTTTAAAAAATGATGATAATAATATTTTAAACTAATATATTAACAGTAATTTAATTATAAATTGATATTATATTATATTAAGAACATTTAAATTTTCAAAGTTTGTTTTTCTAGTAAAATAAATTTTCTTTATATTTTATATTTTCATTTAAAATATAAAATTATAAATTTTAGTATTTTAATTTTATGAAATAAAACTAATTTTTTAATTCACAATTTCAAATTTATCTTAGGTTGAATCTTCGTTATTTATCTAAAGTATTTTATTTTTAAGTGAATAGTAAAAAATACCGTTTATGTCAATACTATAGCTTTTATGAAATTATCAAAAAATAAGTATTAATTTAGTACTTTTAAAAAAACATGCACTAAAATTTATTTATAATTATTCATTGAAAAATACTATATTGAATTTATAAAATCCCTCTTTAACTTTTTGAAACATAATTAATATTTATTTTAATAAAACTAGTTTTTGATTATTTATTTTAATTAAGTATACACAAGGTCAAATTAGGTTTGATATTGATCTTAAAGCCACATAACTCTTGTTTATTTAATAATTAACCAATAAATGTCATGGAAATAAAAAAAATGATAATTTTATCTTAAATAGAATTTTATTTCTTAAAATTACACTTGTTTATAAAAATTATTTTAATGTGTCATGTGTGTTAATATAAAAATTAATATTTTTAACGATTGAAAATTTATTTAATAGAATAGATTTAATATTTGGAATTGGTAGTAACAAATTATTTAATTAGATCCATTTTATTTTTAGATATAATAAAACAATTATCTAAGGTAGAAAGTTAGTTACAATGGTAAAAAACAAAAATGGTAAAAGTATAGAATCTAAAGGTAAAATGCATAATTTTTTTTAAAAAACTCTTTTAAATGAGTGGTTGAGGTGTTTCTTGACAAACACTTATCTCCTCTCCATTATTATTCACTTTGTAATCCACTTTCCACATGAAGCATGTGTTCCTTTTATATTAAGAAGTTGTATTTACAAAAAATTAATTCACTCCACTTATAAAAAGGGTCTTCTATTGGCCCTTTAAAACCACCCTATAAATTTTTAAATACCATTGAAAATATATCCATTCTAGTTCCCTTAAAATTTTATCCTACGTACCTAATCCTTTAGCCACAATAAATAGGTATAATTCCACCATTTCCAAGAGGTACTTTAATAGAGAGTTTAAATTATAAACATAAGTATTAACCACTCAATAATATTTTTACTTAACTATATTTATCCTACAAAACCATCTTTTTATGATCCCGAACTTCCAGTGAGGTATATTCTTGTTTATGTTCTAGTTTAAATCCCATTAATATAGTTAATTAAATATTTTCCAAATTTATTTGGAGGCTTGGGGTGTTCTGGCAGTTTGAGACATGAAATAATGGAAAAGAGGTCATCCTGTGTATATTGCACGGTTGGGACATGATTAGTCATACACATGCAACAATACACATGCAAAAAATACACATTTAAAATAACTAACTAAAATTCCTTTCAATTAAATCTTTAATAAGATAACATATACTCATATTAATATTATTAATGGCTTTATTAATCAATTAATTCGTTTTATCTCATTTCATTCAATCATTATAAAATTCTCATATGTTGTGCTTTTAAATAAAATAAATTTTTTATTTTATTTAAAATAAATAAATTTCATACACAACTATTTATTAGAAACACCTCGATGAGTTCCTATCCAAACTATTCAGTATGGTTTTTTGTATACAATGCACTTATACGAGGTGTTATATACATGATATATTTTGAAATTTCATGAATTTCTTAATCAAATCAATAAATCATGGAATTCATGATTATTATTTTTCATGTACAATTAAATGTGTTGATTCTTTATTATATGAGGACCGTACATGATTCATGGTTTCAAATATTATGAAAAATTAATTAGGTAGTTAATATAATATAAAACCTTGAAAATGGAATGTTCTATTAAATTAATGACACATAAAACACATGTTGATGAGGATTAATGGAGTAATTAATTAAATTTATTATTTCCACATAAATATCTAAATTACATGGTGTGTGCAATTTGTCTACACAGTGTGTACTTTGCATCATCTGATATCAACACTACATAACCAGGGACTCAACACGTACATATTGTAGATATTTAATATTGTATATGGAATGAATAATGTATAGAAAACATTTACTTAAAGTTATATGGCTATCAGCCTATACAAGCTGTGTATTAAATACACACGGTGTAATAATATAGTGCATCCTAACCTTATGTTTTCTTCCTTAATAACACTTGTACTACTCGTTTTAAAGAAAATATAAATGATTTGTTTTCCTACAAATCCATATTTCACCCTATCTAGTCAATACATGATGATTTTAATCCATGATTCATGTATTCATTACACGACAACCTGGATTCCACGTAGGTGACCTCGTGTAAAGAATAAAGATACACGACATGTGACAAAGGAGTACATGTCATGTAACCCTGCATTGTCTGGAAATAATTCTTGGTACCTCTGGAAGGGTTCTTCCAATGTGTTCTTTGTTAATTATTAACCAATCTAGGTTATATGAGTGAGAAATGAAGAGAAGGAAGAAGAGATTTTGATGAAGATCAAGAATTAATTGAAAATTGAAATGAAATTTATCATTTAATTTCATAATGATCAACAAAAAAATAAATAATTATAAATTTGAACAAGAAATCTTTGATACCGCTTGATATTTTTAGGTGCATCAAAATAATTTATCCGGGCCGATATTGACTCACTAAGTGTCAGATTTGATGCTACATTCTCATATTATACAAAATTTAAACATCATGACCAAAAAAAAATTCCAAGAATATTGACAAATAATGTTTATGGAATCAAGATAAGATATTTTCACATTATAATTATAATTAATTTAAATAGATTAGAAGAAAGAATACCTCAATCTTGAGATATTTCTTTGATGAATATATTAATCATCTGAAACTCTTTTTGATCAATCATCACTACAATTGTAAGATTCAAGTATACAATCCCTCTAGTGGTGATCTTCATGTGCTCATATGATCTATAAAAAATTTAGATTGATTAATGGGTGCTAGCATGGTCGATCAATCATCTTGTGGTGTTCATATTGTTCACTTTTATGATTCCTCTGGGCTATTATAATTGTCTTTGCAGGTTGATTTTTAAGGTAATGGCAGTTTAAAAAGAATCTCTTGAGTGTCCTTTGATCTTAAGATAAATATATAGATTTTATTGCACACAAAAATTCTCAATTTTGATCAATATCTACACAATAGAAATAATTTACTATTTATAGAGATATGGTTATCATTAATATTTTCTTTAATTTTATAAATACCCCTAAATAATATATTAAACCTTATCTAAATCCATTATTTGTAATAATAATAATAACATTATTATTTTATCATGGAGTGTGCTAACTAGAACAATTAAAAATATTATTTGACCATCTTGTAAATTAATATTTATCATCTGAAATCATCTTGGTTAGTTAGTCCTCCTTAGTATTTATTAAATAAATAAATATTATATATACTCATAATTAATAATTACATTTAGAATAAATTTTTATTAAATTTATGTGATTAATAAATCTTGAATAAAATTATTCCTTGATCTTGAAAATATTATTTATTGAAACTTTTTTAAATACAATTTAATTAAGATCAATGGAAAAAATTAACATTTTACCCTCTAGGATTGTTTATTATTCGCATTAGGATAGTTTTCTTATAGTACAAGATTTCTATATAACAATGGGAAAAGTGTTGAAATTACTGCCCTATAACTAACTCCTTTATACATTATGATAGACATTTATTCACTATTTTTTATATTAATAAACTTCTTACCATAACATGATTGTTCTTCGGCATAACATAGTATGTGATAATGTCCAAAGAGTAGTCGTCACAATAAATGTTCATAGTAGTTCCCCGCTATGATGGTTACCCAAAATGCAATGAAACTATTATTGAATATATGTTTTATAGACAAAACATTTAATTTAAGGGACACAAATGATATAGGCAATTATGGGTGGAGACTCATTGGACTTTAGGAACCTTCTCATGGTGGACGCCCTTCATAATGTCTATTAGGATATTATGAGAACAAGACCCGCCAGTTCAAAATCCACATTTATACGTCTCATTGGATCTTTATATCTTTTGACATGTGTATTGGTCCTTATAATTTAATATTATTTTTAATGACTATTATGAGTCATGAACTTATATGTATTAATGAAAACTGGGATAATAGATATTTTTGGTGAGGTAGGATACATTGGGTGTTCTAAGAGTAATATCTAATTAATGAATAATGAAATAAAGGATTTATCCCTTCCATTATTTAATAGAATTTAATACCTCAAGGAATTATATAGAAATTAAATATCATAAATAAATCCATTTCCATTATTCTATAGGCAAGTTCTATTCATTAAAATTCAATGATAGAGATAATTGAGCATATAGTTTGATGGAACTAGCATGAAACCTAGTAGATTTGATATATCATGATAAAGGAGAATGCATTGGAAGCGATTCTCGTGGTGATCAAAGACGAATGATGAAAGTACAAGGATCTTCCATGATAGAACCCACATACTCCTTTGGCAAAATCTCGAGATTCTTGTAACACTTGTGGATCACCTGTAGAGTAAATATACACTTGGTTTCTATAACTCGATGATGTCGCACCATAGATATTTCATCAGACTCATCAACAAATAAATAATTCCGTAGAGGTAATTATTTATCCAATTAAATTAATTGAAAATAATATGTGTTTATCTACTCTCTCTCTGTTCTGGTGAAATTATTTGCTTATATTTCTTTGACTCAATTCCATGATTAATGGAGTTCATCATTGTATAGATCTCGAAATGATCATTGATTATGGAAAATTAAAGTGGGCACCAACCATCGCAATACTTCCACTATGCTCGGAACCTACATGTGTCACCAGAGTGGGAACATAATTCTTTTTAATTATTTACAAATTTCTGGTGATTTATAAATTTATAATTTGGTTTATTAACTCATGTTTAATCATTATTTTAATCTAAATAGAAATATTTATCTATTCCTCCTTTATTTCTCATAGATCTAATAGAGTAGTTTAATTTTTTGATTAAAATAAAATTGAGGAACTCATCTATATAAAACAAGTATTCTTCCCATATAAAACAGAATTACACAATGTGTAATCGAAGCTACATGCTATGTTGTTTTATTCAATGCACCAAGAGTTTATTTAACAATTACTCAACATGTGTGCATTAATGACATGTGGTGTAGTTAATTCTTATATCGCATGTTGTTTGGGAAAGACAGGTGCATTGTCAACCATAGTACATGTTGTATAGCCTATGTACATGGCATGTAGTCCTTTTGAGTCAAAGGCGGGCCATGTATTCAATACATGACATACCTAATTGGACACCATGTAACATGGAGTGAATAAGGCATGTGGCCCCTAGTACACATCATGCACACCAAAACAATTCGAGGCACACTTCACATGATGAGTCCCTATGGATGTAACTTGGATAGACAGTGAGATATGTACACCCCATGTAGATTAGATCTACACATCATGTACTCTTTCCAGTTATGAAGATTTATAATTTATTTATTATACAGTATAAACCTTGAGACATGTACTTTTGTGTTGTCATAAATATGGGACACTCCATGTGATATATTCTAATATATATATATGTGTGTTTAATTAATATCTTCGTAATTTTCATATCTAAAAATCATGTATGAACCTTATTACAAGTTGTTAATATATGTACATTGAAGTATAATACATGACAAAAAATTCATGTAATTCATGTAATCATCCATGAAGTACACATCATGATAGTACACGATAAGTCATGTATGGAATATGTCACAGGAGTAAAATAGTATAAGAGTATAATATATTATTGGTAGATTTGGATGAGTATTCACCATGTTTCCTACCAGGTACATTTATGTACAAGAATAATTTTAAATGAATTTATTTAATTTGTTTAAAATTATAATGGATTAGAATGTCAAGGAAATTCATATAAATATTTCTATAAAAAGATTGATTTATTAAAGGTAATATTTAATCGATTCGAGTATGATTTATCTTAAATAATAACAATTAAGAATTAAATTCTAGTTTTTTTATTTTTTTAATTCATTTCATGCATTTGGATGATCATGATCTAGAGAAGACATTTTTTATGTAATTGGTTTCATTTAATTTTTTATTAAATTAAATTATTGGCATGCGTGCCTTCTCTCCTCATTAATATGCATGGACATCATGACCAAGGTTTCTTTTATATAAAAATATTTTTTCCCTCACCCATGCGTGGGTAAAAAGGAATATGTAATGGATGGAGCACCCATGATAGTAGAGGTGGTTCATGTTTGGAGTCGAGTAGAAACCAATCTAAGTAGATACAAAGGTGGACAAGTGGACAACTATAAACATAAACCTCGATTGGTTCAGGGTGTTTCTCCCATTGGTCAATGGTTAGTTTATCAACCACTATATAAACTAACAATTAGTATAAGATCTTGTTCATACCCTTTATTTTATTTCTGTTAGTAACATGGTTATTTCATTATGGATGTTTTGCCTCGATCACATAATTAATAAAATTATTGGCAAGCAATATGGACCTAAAATAAACTAGCTTATGTGTAAATATTATTTAAGACATCATTAATCACTTAATTAATCCCACTTAATATTAACAACAATGTGATAAAGATAATAATTATAAATTTATGCATAAAAGGATAAAATCCATCAATAAAATATTAAGTCGATATAGCCTTCCATTACTTTAGTTATAATCAAACAATAATTCAAAGTGCCTGACCAGCCAATGTTGGTGTGATTTAAATTATAAGAAAATTCTAACATGATTTTTTGGGTTCACTAAACTTGTTTCATATCAAGGGTTGACATCTAAATTAGGAATTGGTGTAACTGAGAGGAAAAGGTTGAAGAAATATAAAATTAAGGATTTTAGGATTGGGAAGTCCACTCAAGAGATCAAGTAACTATGAGTTAATGCAATTGGCATTTGGAATTCCTACCTAAAACCATTTAAGTTTCTTGACCAACCAATGTTGGGGTAATGAGAAGTGGAATATGGATACTTTCCACTAGTAAGTCCAAGAAAAAAATATTCTGAATCCAATGTTGGGGGATATTGGGTTTTGATAAAATAGTGGAAGACTAATAAATATAATATTTATTAATCTGCATAAATTTTATCAAATAAAGTACTAAAATAATTCTTATATTATTTAGGAGAATTAGAAATTAAATGAAATCAAATATATCATTGTGATCCATACTTGAGAAGGAACACCTTCTTCCAGGCACAAATTTCCCAGAGTGGAAAATGCACCTACGTCTCAGCCTTCACCATGAAATGAAATTGTATGTTCTAGAAGAACATTTACTAGTTGCACCTAGAAATGAGGAAAGTGATGAATAACTATATCTCTATGAGAAAAATATTATTGATTCTACATATTTACAGTACTTCATGCTATCATCCATGTCAAATGATATTTTAAAGTGACATGAGGATATGGATTCTTATGGCATGATGTCATTCTCTTGGGATCTCTCTCAAGAGAAGGTGACACAAGATATGTATGAGACCTCCAATGATTTTCTCATAACTAATCTTGTAGATTCAAATCCAAATGGACTCATGTAGTCAATATTATTGACTACATTGAATACATGTTCACCTTAGGGATTAAATTCCCAGATGATTTGTATATAAATATCATACTCTCATCAATGGCCAAGACATTCTCCATCTTTATTGTGAATTATAATATGATCAATAATGATAAGATTCTTTTAGAAATTATGACCTTGATTCTCCAAGTGGATATGGACATGGGACATAATAAACCTGAAGTCCATATATTGAAAAATAAATGGAATAACAAGGAAAAGGATCCCAAGACTTATACACGATCAAAATCCCCCATCACCATCTTTCCAAGAAGAAGAATATCTAGAGGCAAGGAAAGGAAAAGAAAGTAGTAAGTCTTTCATGTGGCTAACCAGGCCACTGGAAAAGGAAATACACCTATAAGAAAGTGTAAGCTAAATGTACGTTTTTTATTGGGTGAAATATTTCTATTTATACACATTTGGTTCTCACATCTATATCAAAATATTGGAACCAGGTAGATTCCGAATGATTTCCAGAGGAAAGGTGGATCTACAAGCTGCCAATTGTGTGAGGTCAGCTACTCTGGAAATTTGTGACTACCACCTTTCATTACCAACATGAATGATTTTGGTTTTAATAGATTGACATTATGTACCTACAATTACCCTGGACATAATTTATGTGTCATGTTTTGATACAGATGTGATTATTTTAAAAATTGGAAATAATTTTATTACTTTTATATGGACAACATGTGTTATGGAATGGTGCATATAAATAATGGTATTTAAGTATTAAATTATGGAAACCAAGTTTTTAAAATTGATAACAAAACATGTTCACACAACTCATATAACACCCAGTTGTGGCATCACTATCTTGGTCATGTAAATAAGAAGCATTTGAAAAATCTCTCTCAATATTTTTTTATTTAGACTCTTTTGAGATAAAACCACTTGAAAGATTTCACACTTGTTTGCATGAAAAATAATCAAACCACCATTCGGTGCATAGGGTGAAATGTCCACATAGATTCTAGGATTGGTACACATTGATGTGTGTGGACCATTTCCTGTATAATCTAGAGGTGGTTATTGTTACTTTATAACTTTTAATGATGACTTTAGTAGATATGGAAACGTCTACCTATTGAGGTATAAGTCTATATCCATTGAGAAACTCAGATAAATAAATAATGAATTATACAATCATCTTGTTAAAAATATAATGAATTTTTGATCTAATCAAGGTGGTAAATATCTTATCCAAGAGTTCATTGAATTTCTACGAGAGTTTGGGATTTTATCTCAACTCACTCAACCTTATAAACCATAGTGAAATGGTGTTAGTGAAAGGAGGAATCATACCTTATTATATATGGTAAGGACAATGATGAGTCATGCATATATTTCATTATACTTTTGGGAAAATGCATTACAAACTATGACATGGACATTAAATTGAGTACCAAATAAAGCATAAAATAGAATTACCATTGATCAATGGAGGAGAAATAAACCGATTTTATCACATAAACATGTTGGGGGTTGTGAGGAGTTTGTTAAGGCCTTCTCAGTAAAAAAACTAGAACCCCAGAGCATGAAGTTAATCTTTATAGGGCATCCCAAGGAAAAAAAGGGATACTACCTGTACAACCCCTCAGATAAGAAAGTGAATGTCTCCAGACAAGTCATATTCTTTAATAGGGAGCACATCATGAAAAAGGATACTGGGAGAAAGATTGACTTCAATGAAGATGATGCTCAAGATACACAAGAGTTGGTACAAGAATAGATTCTATAGGTCCCCATGGAAGAAGTAGTTCCTAGAATACAAGTACTGTATATTATCATAAGAGAGGTAAGAGAACTAGAGAGATATGGTTTTATAGTCACTGGGGATGGCGAATCATTATTGGTTGAAAATGATAAACCTCTCACCTACAAGGAGGAAATAGAGATCTCAAAAGCTTCAAGATGGCTAGAATTTATGAATTCTGAAATGGATTCCATGTATCAGAACCAAGTTTGGGTTATGGTCAATGTTCCAGTTGATGTAAATCCTGTTGGATGAAAATGGTTATTCAAGAGGAAAGTGGACATGAAAGGTAATGTATGTACCTATAAAGAAAGGATAGTTGCTAAAGGGTTCAAAAAACATCAAGTAATTAACTACAATGAAGATTTTTTTTTTCATTTTCCATGTTTAAAACTATCAAAATAATACTTCCTATAATATCTTACCATGGCTATGAGATTTGAAATATGGATGTCAAAACTGAATTCTTTAATGAGAACCTTCAGGAATATGTCTATATGACACAACCAGAAGAGTTTTTGACTCCAGGTGAGACCAAGAATATTTTAAAGCTGTAGAGATCCATTTATGGATTGAAGAAAGCATCAAGGTCATGGAAAATTCTATTTGATGAATCCATAAAATAATTCGGCTTCATTAAGAAAGAATGTGATCCATGTGTATACAATAAGTTTAATGGGAATGTGGTAGTTATCCTAGTAGTGAATGTTAATGACATATTACTTATTGGAAACGACATAACAGTATTACAATATGTTAAGGACTATATAAACAAGTGTTTATCCATTAAGGACTTAGGAGAATTATTATATATTCTTGGGATTAATATCATTCTTTATAGATCCATGAAGTTTCTTGGAATAATTCAAAGTATATATGTTGAAGAGATACAAAATATATTTAGTATGGAACAATAAAAGAGGGGATTGGTTCCAATGTCACATGGTTTACATATTTCTAAGAAAATGTGCCCTCATACCAAACAAGAGAGATATATAGAGAGAGATAATGAGTAATATCACCTATGCTTCAGTGATATGATCAATCATGCATGCCATGTTATGCACTAGACTTGATGTTGCATATGCATTGAGCATGGTTGGAAGATATCAATGAGATCTAGGATAACATAATTGGAATACTATTAAGGATATAGTTAAGTATATGAGAGGAACTAAGGATATGTTCCTAGTGTATATAGAATACAAGGATCTATTTATCAGAGGTTTTAATGATGCTAGTTTTCATATAGATCAGAATGATCTGAAGTCACAATTAGGATATGTTTTTTTGTCTCAACGGAGGAGCTATGAGCCAGAAGAGTTCAATGTATCCAGTGGTTACTGATTATACAGTAGATTCTAAGTATTTATTGGATTTTGATGCAACCAATGAAGCCATTTGTATTTAAAACATAATCTAGGAGCTTGATGTGGTGATTAGCAGTAAAGACCCTATAACATTGTATTGTGATAAAACTGTAGTGGTGACTCTTGAAAAAGATCCAAGGTCACTCCAATGGACAAATAATATACTCTGAAAGTATCCCCTCTTGTGGGATTTCTATTAGATGGGTGAAGTTACAGTAATCAGAGTACCCACATAAGAGAACATAGTGGACCCCTTGACTAAAGTCATGTCTCAACAGAAGCATGAGTATCATGTGATAGATAGCAAACTAAAGGTTGTTAACAGTTGGCTCTAGTGCAAGTGGGGTTCTGTTGGATTTGGTGCCCTAGAACCAACTCCTTTGTACTTTATGACAAAAATTTATTCATTTTATTGAATATTAATAAAGAATTTATCACATCATGAGTGTACTTATGAATGAAATAGTATATGATAATGTCATAAGAGTAATTGTCCCACTAAAAGGACAAAGTAGTTCCCCACAATGATGGGAACCTGAAAGTGCTACAACACTATTCTTGAATATATTTTATATAACTGGATGTTATCATTTGAGATACATAAATGATACAATTGATTAGGGGTGTATAATCATAGTAATTTGAGGCACCATTTCATGGTTCATGCCCTTGGTAATCTCTCGTATGATATTATAAGAACGAGACCTACCAGTAGGAAATACACATTTATATGTGTCATTTTATGTTTCTATTTACAGACATTTGTATTGTTCCTTAGACTTTAAGATTATTATTAATGAGTATTATGATTCGCTCACTTAGATGTATTGATGAAAACCTTGATCACAGATGTTTATGGTGAGCTGGATACGTTGGGTGCATCATGAGTAATATGGCATTAACGAATAATGAGAGAAATGATTTATCCCTTATGATCATTAATAGGAGTCAATATCTCAGGACCTTTGATGGAAATTATATAGCCAAAATAAATTCATCGCCATGGTAGTCTATAGGAAAGTTCTATTTTTGGAATGTCAAAGAAAGAGATTTCAATTATATAGGTTGTTAAAGATGGCATGCAACCTTCACGATTTGAGATATTGTGATAAAGGGATTTTGTTACATGGTAAGAATTCAAATGAATTGACATGTCATTTTGGCGTTAACATATTTCTATATAGGTGCCTTAGTGTGTTGTTAGATGTCAACCTTGGAGTTTAGGCTACTTTGCCTAATTCCATTGAGATAGAGGCTTAAAGGGTCACACACTAAGTGTATCCCAGATCCCAGTTAAATAATATACTATTGTTATTTAAATGGTTGAAGAAATATTATTCTCATTTATGGTTTAATAACTATTCATGTATGCTTGATCACATTTATTATCTCACTAGTTATTTGAGAGAATATATTGTGGGTGGAATATTTAATAAATATATATTTTATTTTTAGTAGATGTAATATTTATTTATTTATTGGTGAATAATGTAGTAATATTTATTGAATAAATAAATAAACATTATTTAAGGCCCGATAAATATTGTGGAGGAATGGCGGACTGATTTTTACAGTCCGGAATGAAATGATAATATTGAATATTATTTAATTAAATAATATTTAATTATAATTCCCAAGTTAATCCCATGTCTATAAATAATAATATTACTAATGTTATTTGACATTGGGGTTTTCAAGGATTAAATATATAATATGGGCACTTGTGCAATTATTTTTTTAAACCATAGCCATATAAATACCTGATTATGTTATTTTCCCATGATCCAATTCATTTTGTTGGTAGTGAAAATAGTCTTAGAGAATCCTCATAAGCCTAGAGAGATACCTCCACTAGTGCAGAAAACGTTTTTTACGTCGGTTATTTTTTATTATTTACGTCAGTTTTTAGGCGACGTTAATACGGACGACGTTATAAATAACGTTTTTTACGTCGGTTATTTAAAACCGACGTAATATCCCTAACTTCACGGTGGTTATCACGTCGGTTCATATAATAACCGACGTGATAAATATGCGCGGGGGGCTTTATCACGTCGGTTATTCCCTAAACCGACGTGATAAAACGCCTGGGATATCGTTTATCACGTCGGTTATGTCATAACCGACGTGATAAACCCTTCCCCTGGCCTATTATCACGTCGGTTATTTAGGAAACCGACGTGATACAAAGGCCTGGGAAACGTTTTAGCACGTCGGTTATTGAATAACCGACATGGTAAATCGATTCCCAGGCCTTTTATCACGTCGGTTATATTAAGAACCGACGTGATAAAATCCCCGGGAAAGGTTTATCACGTCGGTTCTAGAAAAAACCGACGTGACAAACCCCTACCGATTTATTTACCACGTCGGTTATAAAATAACCGACGTGAAAGAAATTTTTTTTTTAAATAATTGCACTGCTCTCACCAAAAAGCAACCAGAAACCAAACAAAAATAACCATGCCAGCCCTCCCCCAAGCCCCAACTGAACCCCACCCTCATCTATACCCACCTAACAACCTGGCCAGCCCTCCCCCACCACATTGGAGCCCCACCACAACCCTTGGACACCCCTCCCATATCCCCTGGACACCCTCCACCCCTTGGACACCCCCCACCCTCATTTACACCCCCAAGACCCCTAGTACAGCCTCAAACACCCATTGGACACCCCCCCACACCTTGACAGCCCTCCCAGACCCCTTGGACACCCCCCCCCCCCTCATTTACACCCAACCTGCCCCTTGGACACCCCCCCACCCTCATTTACACCCCCCGAACACTAGGACAGCCCCAAACACCCCTTGGACACCCCTCCCATATCCCTTGGACACCCCCCCACCCCTTGGACACCCCCCACCCACTGGACAGCCCCCCACCCCCTGGACACCCCCCCGACCCCTTGGAAACCCCCCTACCCCTTGGAAACCCCCCTACCCCTTGGAAACCCCCCCATCCCCTTGGACAGCCCCAAACACCCCTTGGACACCCCTCCTATATCCCTTGGACACCCCCCCCACCACTTGGACACCCAACCGACTCCTTGGACAGCCCCAAACACACCTTGGACACCCCTCCCATATCCCTTGGACACCCCCCACCCCTTGGACACCCCCACCCTCATTTACACCCCCCCGACCCCTAGGACAGCCCCAAACACACCTTGGACACCCCTCCCATATCCCTTGGACACCCCCCAAACACCCACCCACCCCCTTGGAACCTCTCCCCCCATACCAAAATCCAGACCAGAAAAACCATCAACAGTAGACCAAAACAAGAAGTAGAGAAAAATTAAACATTCACTTATATAACATTCAAAACTTACAATGTCAACTTCAAAAAAAACTAAATCCAACCTAAACGACTACGAAATACACAATTACATTGACAATATTCAAAATTACATTTTACATTACAAACAACTAAAAGTCAATCAAACCTGTAAAATAATTTGACCACTCCACTTGTAAGTGTTTGATATCTTCAGCAGTAAAGGGTTGAGGGTCATCAAAAAGCTACAAAGGAAAAGGATAGTAGTCAACGTGTATAATGAATAAATCAAATTGAAATATTATTAGAAAGAGGAAATCTTACCAGGTCAAAACTCAGAACTGTCCCAGTTGTTATTATTTCATACATAAATCTTAACATGTAATATCCGCATTCGATGATGCCTTGTTGCTCATGACATTTCTGTTTGAATGAGTGTAAATTCAATATATTATTTTTATGTAATAAATCAAAATGTACAAATTATAAATGGATATTTACCTTCGCATGTACATATTTGATCTTGTAATTCCTTTTCTTTGCGCTTTTTCGAAAGTGGACCCATGCCCTGTTAGAAAATAATACGAATGGGGTAAATTTAAAATTCATTATAATATATAAAACTATTGTGAAATTGAAACTTACGTTTCCAATATATTCTTAAAACTTTCTCGCACATCATCATGGAGAGAGCATATCCAATAAAGTGTTTTCTCCCTAGGGAAAAAAACCCCTAACATCCAATGATCCCTGAGAAAAGGAAATTTAACGTTAGTGGTTTTTTATGTTAAAATATAATTAACTCTTTGAGAGGGATGTGTTTCATACCTCTCACAAAAAGGCATCATCCAACACTGTGTGATTACATTCTTTTCAAATCTATCAGCAATATAAAGCATTCTTTGTTCCTCATCCAATGCACATGCTTCAGGGGAAATCAATTGTGGGTCCACGAATCCATATACATCTGTCAGCTCATTCCTCTCACAAATTTTATACATATACCTAATACAAAGCAGACATAAGTATACATTTTTAATAAATATAATGCAAGGAAAATGAGTTAAGACTTACATGATAAAAATTTGCACCACGTTGATGCCCAACTTATCTCCAGTGACAAACTCCATGATATCAGTTTTCATAATCCCCACACATAGTTCACGTCCACAGACATGAGCTTCCATTGTAAAGTCATAATGATCCGCCAACAAATTTGAATATCTTGACAATTTGTCAAGACTGCTAGTATCTGCATCTGATGTCATAGCTATCTGTCTTTGTTGTTGTCTATACAGTATTTCTTTACCTTTGAAGTATTCCTGTAAAAATAAGTTGAAAAATATATTAGTTTTCAAATGATAAAACATTAATAAAAATATAAAATAAAAGATATAACATCCATACCTCTATGGTAATGAGTCGAAGAAGTCTGGATGGCCAAAGTATAAAATGGCCGATACTATGTCCAACTGTCGTCACCTCATCTGTAGGTAATGGTATCCGAGCTGATCTATCTATAATATCCTGTACAGTGACCCTCTGATTCTCTACCTCTAACTGTTGATGATGAACTGTATCTCCTATACAATATACCATCCCATATGCAACTATATGATGTTGAGGATCATCAACATACAACTCACAATAAGTAGGTAGCTGCGGCGGAGGAGGAGGATCAAAAATGGGGTCCGCAGGCTGAGGTGGGGGAGTGGGAGCTACTGGGAGAGGTGGAGTGGGAGCTGCACCCTGAAATTGTCTTTGCAAGTCTGCAAACATTAACTGCACCGATGCTCTAATCTTGTCCTCCATTGTCGCATTAATATTATGGACTTCAGCCTCCAACGATTCTATTTTTTTTTATAAACTCCCTCAACGTTAGAAGTTGAGGAACGTGGCAACACTTTTCTTACCGATACACCTGCCGGATATCCTCTTACACGGCCAGGATGTTCGGGCTTTCCCAATGCCACAGATAAAATATCTTCCCTCCCAGATGGTGTAAATGTCCCCTGTGAACTCTGCTCCTCAAGAGAGTCCTGTAATAATTAATTGAACTTTTCTATAATGATTGGAAATATATGACGAAAATAGTAAACTTAAATAAATAAAATAGATATCTTACAATCCTCTCAACTACGAGTCTCGATTCTTCCGAAAGATATTGTCCTTTTTTTCCCTTCCGAGCTCTTTTCCATTTCTCATGTCTAGATGGAGGGGATGGAGGGGCCACCTCTCCAGAGCTTGAAGACTCAGCTCTTAGTTGTTGAAATTTTTCTGCCATCATTTGTTCTTCCAATAATGCATACCCTCCCCGAGATAAACTATGAGGGTATACATTTTTAGATTGGATCTATTGATGAGCTTTCCTTGTTTGCTGTAAATTAAGAATAAGTAATCATTAACAAAACAATAATAAGATCATTTATATAAGAAAGCTTATAAAAGTTTACATTGCCCTTACCAAAAATGATTCTTTTCTTCTACTTTCAAAAAATTCTCTCCATGTGTCTTCATCTATAAAAGGATATATACGACATGGATTCTCACGACTCCTATGACCATAAATGAAATCAGATGAGAGGGTTGATTTGAAATCCCTCCATCTCCTAGCAGCCAACGTTAAGCATTTCTTCCTGACTCCTCCAGTGTCAGGAATATCAAATGTCATCTGATAAAAAAGAGGTTAAAAATATTATATATACTAGAAACATTTAAAGAACAGTCAAACAATAGCAAAAGATCTTACCAAAATGGTCTCCCACAGCTGAGAAATTATCGCCTTATCCACACTTCTCCAATCATCATAGAGAATGCTTACTTTGCTCTTAGCCTGAGTTGCTACAAAACCCTTAAAATCTTTAGCATTTGGACCTCTAGGAAGATCATCCTCATCAAACTCCACGACTATCCTCTCCTCCTTCGTACGGGCAAGTGATAATTTTGGTAAACGTGTGCACCCACGCTTACCAACCTTTGAACTCTTTTTCGTAATAGGAGCATGTGAATGTTCCTCCCCAGATGTATGACCAATATGCTCATCTCCAGAATCATGTGGCTGATCAACTGATTGATCTGTCATTTTCCTTCAAATCAAAAAAACAAACCTTAGTTCACAAATAGAAAAGTGTACTAAATTACATAATAGTAAACATCAGTAATATGGTAAGCATGTTAAACAATGATAAACATGGTAAACACAGGCAAAATGTTGCCAAGGAGTTGGCATAAGAAAGCTGAAAAGTGGACTCACTGATGCCACCGGCCGGCCGCTGGCTCACCACCGGCCGGCCGGTGGACCAGACAGAGAGCCTTCCTCTCTGTCTAAACCACCGGCCGGCCGCTGGCTCCTCACCGGCCGGCCGCTGGTGATCCAGACAGAGAGGAAGGCTCTCTGTCTGGTCCACCGGGCGGCCGGTGGTGATCCAGCGGCCGGCCGGTTGACCAGACAGAGAGCCTTCCTCTCTATCTGAACCACCGGCCGGCCGCTGGCTCAACACCGGCCGGCCACTGGTGATCCAGACAGAGAGGCTCTGTCTCTGTCTGGACCACCGGCCGGCCGCTGGCTCAGCACCGGCCGGCCGGTGGACGAGACAGAGAGCCTTCCTCTCTGTCTGAACCACCGGCCGGCCGCTGGCTCAACACCGGCCGGCCGCTGGTGATCCAGACAGAGAGGAAGGCTCTCTGTCTGGTCCACCGGCTGGCCGGTGGTGAGCCAGCGGCCGGCCGGTGGTACAGACAGAGAGGACCGGTTGCCGGTGCGCCCAGGACTTCTCCTCTTTACGGTTTTTATTGTTTTATCGTTTTGGTTTGATACATATTTTAAGAAGTAAAAAATTTACAGTATCTAACATTATATGAAAAAACTAAATGTAAACAACATATATACTTGTGTTACCTGTAATTTTAGGAATGTACAGTTGGATTGTTTTCCCAAATTCCTTCGTCGTGATCGTTCCTAATGGCACAAACCATGTCTTCAACATACTCATCATTATGTTCTGTTAATCTTTCCATGGAAGTAGGGATCTCACATAAATCAGCATCTTCATCAAATTCATCCTCACCAACATATTGGTTTTTCCCTTGTAAAACAACAGCCCACTGCATATCTGATTGATCTACTACATAGAAAATTTGTTTGGCATGTGTTGCCATTATAAAAGAATCAGCTGTGTCTTCCAATCTATTCAGATTAACAAGTGTCATTCCAAATTCATCGTGTCTGACACTTTTGTTACCGATAAACCATTTACAGTTAAAAACGAGAACTTTAATTTTAAAGTAATCAGCCTCCCATATGTCTTCAATCACTCCATAATATGCACTTGATGCCGAAATTGGGTTTCTGTCCTTAGCACTCGAAAAATGCATTGCTTCTGCAAACACCAATACACCACTATTCTGAACTGCACTTCTGTTGTCATGAGCTTTCGTATGAAATGTATAGCCATTAATGTCATAAGCGGACCATGTTATCACATTTAAAGATGGACCACCCACTATCCATTTTAATGTCTCTGATACATCTGATCTACCAAGCAAGGTCTTTTTAAACCATGGCAAAAAAGTTTTGTTGTGCTCATTCAAAATCCACATTTCTTTCTTCTTTGGATGACATTGTTTCAACTCATTAATATGCAATGTGATATACGGTTGAACATCAGCTATGTTATTCAAGATGTATGATTCTAACTTCTTCATATGTTCAGCTGACAGTGATTTGACTTTCAAGCCACGAATCCCCTTTCCCTCATTATTAACCCGTTCATGGCGAGATGGAGGCAAACCTATGTGTTGCACCGTAGCCAAGTAACTCGTACAAAACTCTGCTACCTCCTCAGAAATATACTTTTCAATAATGGAGGCTTCAGGTCGATATGGATTTTTAACATATCCCTTTAATATTTTCATATACCTTTCAAAAGGATACATCCAACGAAGATATACAGGTCCACAAAGCCTTATTTCTCGAACCAGATGAATCAGTAAATGCACCATCATATCAAAAAAAGTTGGAGGAAAATACATTTCCAAATGACAAAGTATAATAATTGCATCCTTTTCCAAAATGTTCAAAGCATTCACATCAATCTCCTTGTTGCAAATTGAATTGAAAAAATAACACAACCTCATTATAGTCTTTCTGACACGGATGGGCAATATTCCACGCAGTGCAACTGGTAGAATTTGTTGCATCATGACATGACAATCATGTGATTTCATACCTATCAACTTCAAGTCTTTCAATGAGACAAAATTTTTTACATTTGAAGAATAACCTTGAGGCACTTTGATATCATGAAGACACTGACAGAAGCTACTTTTCTCCCTCTTCGATAATGTATGACAAGCCGGGGGAAGAAATGTTCGTCTTCCTTTAGGAGTGGGAGCTAACTCTAAACGTATTCCCATTGACAGTAGGTTTAACCTTGCATTCAACCCATCTTTTGTCTTTCCTTTAATATCTAGCAATGTTCCGATCAAAGAATCACAGATATTCTTCTCCACGTGCATGACATCAATATTATGTTTGACTTCATGATACCTCCAATATGGTAGCTCAAAAAATATTGACCTTTTCTTCCAAATATGTCTATCATTACCAGATTTCTGTGTCTTTCCCAATGTCACATCAAGGTTTTTCACCCTCTCAAAATACAATTCTGGGGATAAAGGTTGAGGAGAATTATCAAATTCTTGTGAGCCATTGAATGCCTTTTTTAGTCTTCTATAAGGGTGATCCATAGGAAAAAACTTTCGATGACCCATGTACAATGTTTTCCTCCCATGATGCAATTGACAATATGACGTCTGTTGTTCGCAAATTGGACATGCTTTATGCCCTTTAACACTGTATCCAGACAAATTTCCATATGCTGGGAAGTCATTTATAGTGAATAGAAGCACTGCATGCAGTTGAAAATATTCCATTTTATAAGAATCATACACCCTAATACCATCAGCCCATAAAAGTTTCAAATCATCAATCAGCGGTGACAAGTATACATCAATATCATTGCCGGGTTGCTTTGGACCAGAGATCATGATACTCAACATGACATATTTGCGCTTCATACAAACTTCAGGAGAGAGGTTGTAAATTACCAATAAAACAGGCCATGAACTATGTGTGCTACTGAGGGTTCGGTATGGATTCATTCCATCTGTGCACAAGCCTAGTCTCAGATTTCTAATTTCATTTCCAAATGTAGGGTACTGGGCATCAATTTTCTTCCATTGTGGACAATCAGCTGGATGACGTATTTTTCCATCACATACCCGCTCATCAGCATGCCATCTTAACCTTTTTGCATCATGTGAATTAGCAAATAAACGTTTGAAACGAGGAATTATAGAAAGATACCAAAATACCTTTGAAGGGAGCTTTGTAATCTCTACATCAGCTTGTGATTTTTCTTTCACCTTATACCGTGATGTCCCACATTTGGGACACTCTTTCAGAAATTCATATTCCTTCCTATATATAATGCAGTCATTCGGACATGCATGTATTTTCCTGTATCCCAATCCCATCGGGCATAATATTTTTTTGGCCTTATAATGTGAATCTGGAAGATCGTTATCTTTTGGAAGAATGTCTTTCATCAATTGTAGCAGCTCTGTAAAACTTCTGTCACTCCATCCATGTTTCGCCTTCAGGTTAATCAATCTTAACACCGCCGACAAAACCGTAAAATCTGTACAACCAGGATATAATGGTTTTTCGGCATCACCATATAGACGTGCAACTCTCGGTTCTATCTCAATTTGTTCTGCTACAATATCGCGAATCATTTCTTCAATTCCATCGGAGTTACCATCTTGCGATTCATTATCATCAGTGACATTCTGTCCAGTTTCGCCATGCCAAATCCAAGGGTTGTAACTCGGATTGAAACCATGAAAAATCAGATGATCTTTTATCTCTCTACTTTTCAACTTCTTCATATTCAGACATTTCAGGCATGGACAGAAAAAAATGTCACTACTTGGAACATTTCGTTTAGCAAATTCCAAAAAGGCATCAACACCTTCCTCATATTCATTGCTCATTCGATGTGCCGTAATCCAACTTCGACTCATTATTACCTATAACAAATAGCAAAAATATATATATTTTTTAGATAAGACAAATATATGTTTATATGAAAAAAATCATAATTTGAATATAACAATTTTGAAATATAAAACAAATCGATGTGTAAACCCCCCTGGACACCCCCGACCCCTCTGGACAGCCCCCCACCCCTCCTGGACACAACCCCCCACCCCCGACCTGCTTGGACACCCCCCTGGACACCCCCCAACCCTCTGGACAGCCCCCCCACCCCTCCTAAACACCACCCCCCACCCCCTACCCCCTTGGACACCCCCCTGGACACCCCCAACGCCCACCCACACCCTTGGACAGCCCCCCACACCCACCCACCCCCTTGTAAACCCCCCTGGACACCCCCTGACCCCTCTGGACAGCCCCCCACCCCTCCTGGACACCACCCCCACCCCCTACCCCCTTGGACACCCCCCTAGACATCCCCCAACCCTCTGGGCAGCCCCCCCACCCACCCGGACAACCCCAAATACCCTCTGGAGAGGCCGCCACCCACTTGGACAGCCCCCCACACCCATCCACCCCCTTGGACAGCCCCCCACACCCATCCACCCCCTTGGACACCCCCTTGGACACCCCACCGACCCCTCTGGACAGGCCGCCACCCCCTTGGACAGCCCCCCACACCCACCCATCCCCTTGGACACCACCCTGGACACCCCCCGACCCCTCTAGAAAGCACCCCCACCCCTCCTGGACACAACCCCCCACCCCCGACCTGCTTGGACACCCCCCTGGACACCCCCCAACCCTCTAGACAGCCCCCCACCCCTCCTAAACACCACCACCCACCCCCTACCCCCTTGGACACCCCCTGGACAATCGAATAATCTTAGCTAGTTTCAACAAAAAAATCACAACACATATATATTTACTATCCGCGAAAAAAAACGAACGAGTGGGAGGATTACCTGAGTGCTGCGAGTTTAGATGATTGATCCGAGGAGATTAAATATGAGAAACGATGATCGCAAAACGAATCTAAACCAACGAAATGGACGAGCCGATTCGGGTTTACGCGCGAGAGAGACGAGTCGCGACTGTCGAAGGTAAACTCGCGAATGACAAGCCACGGGTCTGGGTAAAATTTTAAATGACTTATCACGTCGGTTATTCAATAACCGACGTGATAATTGTTTTAAAAACATTTATAACGTCGGTTATTTCAATAACCGACGTAAAAACCTTCCTCCGATTCATTTTTTACGTCGGTTATATGATAACCGACGTAAAAAAGCCTTCTAAAACCGCGTTTGTTACGTCGGTTATTCAATAACCGACGTCAAAGGGCCTTCGAAAACCGCGTTTTTTACGTCGGTTATAAAAATAACCGACGTTAAATGTGTACCGAACACAGGTTTTTACGTCGGTTAAGAAATAACCGACGTAAAAAACCTCGTTTTACATATTATGACGTCGGTTTTATATAACCGATGTAAAAAATGGTGACGTAAAAAACGTTTTCTGCACTAGTGCTCCTATAATAATGCTCACATGAATGGAGAGAAATCCTCCCCCACCTGATCAAGGAGAAACGCTTTGGAAGTGATTCTCGAGGAGATCAAAGGAAGATGACACAAGTTCAAGGATCTTCCATGCTAGCACCAAGAGACTCCTTCAGCGATGTCTGGAGATTCATGGAACATGTGTGAATCAATAGTAGAAGATATATACACTTCGTTTCTACAATGCAATGATGATACACTACATATCTATCATCAAACTCATCAATGAAAAAATAATTCAATAGAGGTAATTACTTATCTAATTAAATTAATTATAAAAAATATGTGTTAATATCCTCTCTCACGGTTCCAACACAATTCGTTATTTTCTATTTCTTTGACTCAATTCTATGGATAAAAACATCAATCATCATATAGATATTGAAATGATCATCAGTAATGGAAAAATTAAAGTTGGTCACTACCATCGTAATGCTTCCAATATGTCCCAAACCTACAAAAAAGAACCCAATAGAAAGAATTTAATATTGTAAATTCAATAACAACGTGTAATTACTCACAATGTAATACAATCCCTTTGACATAATATCTCATCCTGTAGGTTTCACAAATGTGTAATCAACCTATATGCTTGATATGTATTTCCATTACTATCTGAAATAAACTCATTGTTACACTATGTCCATGGAATTTATTATGAAAATTCTAATTAAATCAAAGGGATGAGATGTCAAATTTAATAAATATTGAATGTATAAATCCATGTATGACTTATTTATTAATATCATGTAATTATTAACACACCCAACTAACTATACTTCTAGAAACATATGGAATCACTTTTTTGTATAGTATATCTATGTGCTTAAATCATGACATGAATTAATAAAAATATTAAAGTCTAAGGACCATTACACAGAGTCATAAAGAGGAATATTTTATGACACATAAACATGTGTATTTCCCAATAGTGAGATTACTCTTATAATGTAACAGCCTAAGACTCATATTTCTTGATCTAGTACAATAATGTTATATATATTTTTTATAATACAAAACTAAAAAATAAAAATTCCTTTAAAAAATGAGTATATTTTCCAATATAGGTTTTGGATGAAAAGGAAAAACCATTATAACATATCAGAGCTTCAAAAATTAATAAATAAACATCTATTTTTAATTTCCTCACACTATCTCTTTAACAAAGAAAAAATCCTTTGGAACTTCTTATGATACTGTTAAAGAAAACATAGGTTGTGCATAAAATTTTCTAGTTAGGTGTTTTAAAAACCAATGAAATTAATTTTATAAATAATTTTTAAAGTTAATTTTAAAAAAATTTTATTTTATTAAAAATATAAAAATTTTAAAAAAATTCAAAAATATAATACTCGGGTTTTCAAAATATATAGCCTTAGAAAATAATTTTCATAAAACTTTACAAATACATGTTATTTAGAAAAATTAAAAACACATTTCAAAATATAATAACCTTTGAATATACTTTTATTAATAAAATAATCCAATGATTTTTCATGAAATACTACGCAAGCTCAGAAAACAAAACCTTTTAGACTTAGAGAATTGATGTCTATCAAGGGACTACACACATTGAAGGGTTGTGTTTTCTCTATAGATTCTTATCATGTTTACAAATTCCAAGTATCATATTTTTATAAAACTTTTTGAGTTTGATCTTTTTTTTACTAGAGTTTTATATTTTGAAAAATATGAAGTAGAATACTGACATATATATGTTGGGAAAGTGTTGTATCAACAAACATATATATTATATATTGATTTTGATTTTCACAAATACCTATTTTTGTTTTCAAATGAGGATACATTAAGACTGTTTCAGGAATATATATCATTTTTTTATTTTTATTTTTATTGAAATACGAGCTACAGGATGTGTTATGGGAACACTATTCAAATGTTATGTTTTATAATTGAACGCATGGATAATCATCCCTGGGAAACGATGAATAGTTTTTGTATGTTTCATCATCCCTATTATATGTTGGATATTAAGTGTATGGATTGGAAAACCTACATTTGAGAATCAACAAATGTACGAAATATCAACCCTATATTTGTGTCTGGATTTACTATTCATACACTACGTTTAGGAATTTGAACGCATGGTTAATCAATTCTATGTTTGGATTCCTAGGCTAAAAAGGATGAATTTATGGATCATCATCCCAACATTACATAGAAATAAAATTATGGTTAAGGAATGGTACTTTAGTATGAACCCTTATCTATGCAAAAGAACCCTACACTATGCAGTTTAATCCTATGTTTTTCAACTCATTATTAGAGTTTTAAAACCGATATTTTATCAGAGATTCATGAAATGGTCTTGATAAAATATCATGATAATTCAAAGATCATTATGATTTATTCAAAGAACCCTGTTTATCGAAAAACACCACTCCCATTCTTAAGGGATGTTACAACTCCCCTAGTCAGTTTAGATTTGATTTTTTGTTTTCTTTTAGGTGTTTTTCTTGGATCTGGAATATCGAAGAATGTTGTCTTCTCTATATATTCTACTACAATTAATGTGGAAAAATATTATGATACATTCACATATGCATTTGTATTCTTGTGTATATATTTTATAGTATTCCTACAATGAATGATTGACTCTAAAGAGTGACTACACTTTGGAGACATACATGTTAAATCTCATTCTATTGTAAGTTTGTTGCTGCTATATGTTGTTGTCTTTATTAAAGATCATTTGCAACCGAGGTCACATAAAAACTATTTTTTCTTGAAAACTATCATTTCTGAATTATAAGATTCATCTACTATCAGTTTCTTCTACTTCAACTATGATGACCAAACTAAAACATCAAATCAAATTCTTTTTATTTACTAGAGTATCAACAGCTCGTACTCAGTTGTGGTGGCATATGAAATTCTCGATCTAAGATATGGATAATCGATTCTCAGTTAATGAAACATAAGGCTTTGTGTTTAGCCTTATTGTAAATGTGCCAACTTCCTACACTTAGTTTTGGATCTCTGGTAATGTGATAAGAGGAGAATTCTAGTGAAATTCACCAAGCTCACATACAGAGTGATTAGTGAAGTGAACGAGGGGATCTTTTTGCCTCAAACAACTATAAAAATTTATGTTCTTTTTTTATATTTATATACTTATTATCTTTTCATTCAAAAAAAAAACACTACATATATTTATAATTCAGAAAGGGATCCAAAAGTAAGAATTTTGGAAGATTATTGAAAAGACACAATTCAACCCCCTCTTCTGTTACTTTATATTATTCCGACCACAAATTTGGTATCAAAGGTGATATTTCAGATAAAGATATAGCAAGCTGAAAGTATAAAGTTTATACAAAGAAAATGGAAGTAGCTAATCCATGAGAAGTAATGTTTATGGTACGTATTCCGTACATTAATGATGAAAACTATGGATGTTATAAATCATGAATGACTATCTATCTAAATAGTATTGGATTCAAAGTTTATTCAAAGATAATTACTTCTTATGTGATTCTTGAAAAACTAGAAACTTGGACTACTTAAACAAAAGTTGAATATGACATCACTTCATAGGATATGAATGTTATTATCTTTGGACATAGACCAGATAAATTTAATAAAATATCACAATTTTCTAATACCTATGAGATGTGGAAAACTATTGTTGTATCCTATGAAGGAACATACAATGTTAGATAGATGAGATATGTTACAGAAAAGCTAAATTTTGAAACCTTTAGAATGTTTGATAGAGAAATAATCACATAGATGAATTTATGGTTAATCGAAATTGTCAATACAATTACTTCATTGGGATAACCCATCAAAATAAATATTTGAATGTACTCAGAGTACTACCTGCTAAATGGAATGGAAAATAGGTAACTATTTTTCAGTCATCACCTATCAAGGATCTTACAATGAAAGAATTAATTTGAACACTAATTATGTATGAATTATAAATACAAGCTGAATTTTAAGATCATAATATTGTAGTGAAAAATGAAAATATTGTGCTCAAAGATACATATAAGAAACATAGAAAAAAATAAATAAAGAAGCTAAAAAAACAAAAACAATCAGACTCCCTAGATTCTGAAATGGAACTAGCTCAGCTAGCCTGAAATTTATGCAAATTCTATAAGAAGGAAAGAGGCATCATAGAATCCTCCAATAAGAATAATAGAGAATTCTAAGAAGTTTGATGATATAAATGCATAATATTAAGACACATTAGACCTAATTTCCCTTAATTGAAAGATAAAAGAAATAGAATTGAAAAGAGAGAAGAATGTTGATTATGAGTTTAATGGGAAAAGATCCATGAAGGCTACCTGGATTATATATGAAGACTATAGTATCTCTTCACAATCTAATTTAGATAAAGAGAAAAAAAATTGGAAGTCAACATATTTTTTATAGCTGATGAAAAAGAGGTACAATCCTATTATTATTCTGATTCCGGTAATAATTGATGCTCAAGTTGTAAACTAGCTGCTTATATAACAATGTTAGAAGAGAAATATGATTACTTATTAAAGAAACATAAATCATTGGAAAATATTCACAATGTTGTTTTAGGAGAAATAGATACTATGCAAAATCCACATCAATATTTATTTGAAAATTATAATTCCTCTACATCAAAATATATTGATCATAAAAAAGGATTAAAGAATTATAAGATAAAGTAAAATCTTATAACAATAATATAATTACTTTTACCAAAGGATAAAAATTATTAAAAAAAATTCTTGGAAATAATGTTATTAAAAGAGAAATATTTGGTATAGGAAGCAAGGTTAAAAAATAAAAATTTTATAAAAAATATTTTGTGACCAATTAGAAAAATGATACCTGTTATTTCTGTTGAACAAAAATTCAATTCACTAATAATTATTTTTTGAAAAATCCTCAAATTGCTAGTATTAAATGTCTTTTATTTCCAAAATTATTTCTGAAGCAAGTAATATAAATTATGGAAAGATAAAAAAGATCTGGATTCTTGGATCATAGCTCAGTAACATTACAGGACCCATGAAAATATGGGTAACAAAGAAAACATATTTAATTACTTTTGTAGGAAACATACCACATGAATAGAAAATTCATATAGTATATGGAATGTGGTTGTTCTAGGATCATGATTGGGGACTCATCAAATTTCCATACACTAACTCAAATTGATGTAGTACTAGTAACTTTTGGTGACAATTCAAAAGGAAAAATTATTTGAGTTGGAACTATTAGAGATCCAAAGACTATCTCAATCAACAAAGTATTGTATCTACATAGTTTAAAATAGAACCTAATAAGTATTTCTCAATGTTGGGATGAAGTATTCTATGTTTATTTTTTCTTATAACTCATGGTTTGTCTTTAAAGATAAATTTCTTAAATTTAGAGCACCTAAAACTGACATCATTTATACTTTGCATTTAAATTTCTTGTGTAAACAAAAAGTGACTTGTTTAACTATAAAGTCAAATTAATCATGTATTTGGCATAAAATACTTGGAAACTAAAATATAAATGCTTTACATAAATTTTATAAGAAACAGTTTGTTTCTTATTTTCCTAGTCTAAAGTTTGACAATGATAAATTTTGTGATGCATGCCAAATTTATAAACAAAAAAAATATTATTTCAAATATATTAACAAAATTTCTACATCTAAAAAATTATAACATATCCATATGTATTTTTTTGGGCCATCACAAGTATAAATCTTGGGTGGAAAATTATATTTCTATATTTTAGTTGATGATTATTCTCAACTTACTTGGGTATATTTTCTAAATCTCAAAAGTTAATTTTTCACTATTTTTGAAAGTTTTTTTAATTGTACAAAATGAAAATGGTTTCAAAATAATTTCATTAAGAAGTGATCCTGCTGGATAATTTGAGAATCAATAATTTAATTCTTTTTTCTTAAATCTGAGTATTAAACACACCTTCTATGTACCAAGAACACATTATCAAAATTGAATTGATGAAATAAGAAATAAAACTATTCAAGAAATGGAAAGGACTTTGTTGACAGAATACAGATTTCCTATCTATTTTTTTGGTTTAAGTTGTAAGCACATCCTACTATATCATGAATAGAGTTTTAATGAGGCATATTTTCAAAAGGACACCATTTAAAATTTGGAATATTAGAAAAACTAAAGTAAATTACATTATTTTTTAGGATGCAAGGTTTATATCATTAATACAATGAAAAACCTTGGAATGTTTGATCTAAAATCTGATGAAGGAATATTTTTAGGTTATTATGCTACTTTTAAAGCTTATATAGTGTTTAATAAAAATTGAACGATTTTCTAAGAATTAGTTCATGTGATGTTTGATGAAACTGCCCTTTTATTAAAGAGACGAATCAAACTAATGAAGTTGCTGACCCATTTGACAACATGAGACTTGAAAACCCTAAAGTTGATTTTGAAAATGATATTAATAAAATCAATTCCAGTTAAAATGAATATGAAACTGAAGAACCTAGAAGTATCTTTCTTATATAGTATAGAACCCTAAAAACCATCCTTTAGAAATTATTATAGGATACCTAGACATAGGAATTATAACTAGAAGAAATGTAGGAAACATAGCTAAATGTTTTATAGTTCTATCTCAATTATAACCTAAGACTATTGAATAAACCATAGAAGAGGAAAGTAGGGTGTTTGCAATGCAAGAATAACTAAACCAGTTTAGAAGGAATAAAATTTGGAAATTAGTAGAAAGACCAACCAATTATCTAGTTATAGTAACCTAGTAGGACTTTAGAAATAAATTGGATGATCATAGGATTATAACCATAAATAAATGTATATTAGTAGCTAAAGGATATGATCATGAAGAAGGTATAGATTATGATGAAACCTTTTACTCTATAGCTAGATTAGAATCAATTAGAATCCATTTAGCTAATGCATCTCATATGTATTTTAAATTATATAATATGGATATTAAATATACCTTTTAAAATGCACATATAATTGAGGAAGTTTATGTTGAACAACCACTTGGTTTTGAAAATCCTTAAAAAACAAATTCTATTTTTAAACATACTAAATCTCTTTGTGGAATTAAACAAGCACATGAATCTTGGTATGAAATCTTATGGTATTTTATTTTGAAAAATTGATTTATTGTTGGATTGGAAGATCCTACACTTTTTATGAAAACATTAGTTTATAATATTTTATTTGTAAAAATTTATGAGGATGATTTTATTTTTGGTTCAATAAATAAAAATCTTTGTAATGATTTTTCAAAATTAATGAAAAAAGAATTTGAAATGAGTGTGATGGGAGAATTGAATTTTTTTTAGGATTAAAATTTTTCAAAAAGATTGTGGTAATGTTTTAAATCATAGTAAATATATTATAGGTTTATTGAAAAAAAATTAACTAGAAAATATCATGAAATATACAACACTAATGTGTACTAATATAAAACTTGATTCGGTTGAAGTTGGAAAACAAATTGTAAACAAGATATATAGAGTAATGATAATTAGATTGTTATATCTTACTACTAGAAGACCAGACATTATTTTTTATGCATGTCTATGTGCTAGATTTCAGTTAAATCCAAAACAATGTCACATTATTTCTATCAAAAGAATATTTAGATATTTAAAGTGAACTATTTTTCAATATCTTCTTTAACAAAAACTTATAATTTTAATTTAATTTCATATTTTAGATTCTAATTTTGGAGGTTTTAGTTTAGATAAATAAATCACCTCAGGAACCTATCACTTTTTTGGAGAATCTATAGTGTCATGGCTGAGTAAGAAACAAAACTCAGTTTTCATATTAATAGTAGAGGCAGGATATGTTTCTATAAAAAGTTGTGAAAAATTATTATAGAAGAAAAATTATCTATTTGAATTTAGACTATATTTTAATAGTATAACTATTTTATTTTATAATACCAGTGCTATAAATATTTCAAAATATCTGATAATTCATTCTAAGAAAAAGCATATTGATATATGGAACCATTTTCTAAGAGATTGTGTTCTTAAAAAGGGTATAGGTATAGAATTTGTTAATACGGAATATCAACTAGATGATATTTTCCCTAAACTGTTTCCCAGTGAAAATTTTGATTTAATTAATGGGGAGTGTGGATTATTTAATTTTGAATTAATATTTATTAGTATCTTCTATTCTTAGACTCTCTATTTTTTTTATTATATTGTATTTAATTATTTATTACTTTTTTTGGTTTCATATTGAAAATAATATTTTTTTTAAAATCGATTCAATTTCTTTTTATTTATCTTTTTGAAATTAAAAATTAATGAGTACATTCTCAAACAACATGTGTGTAATGACACGGACCCGGCCAACCACCCGAATAGTGCCAAACGGGTTGGGTGCCACTACCTTATGCGCACCTCCCCTGAACGCCAAAGGCTGCCGACTAGCAGCGAGGTTCTGTTAGGTATAGTGGGGAGGAAATACCATCTCTGAGGATCATAATAAGGGAACTAGACCAAGTATAACAGTAAAGATGCAGTGGAAGGAAAGACTCAATAGACTCGAACCAGACCTGCAGAGTGGAAGCATAATCAATATAGATAAACAAAAGCAGTGAAAATAAACACAAAAGCATGCTGATAACATGTAACTTCTACTGAACAGTAAAACATGCATCCAAATCAGGTCATACTCAACTGAATATAAAAAGGGCGCCAACATCTAACCAATAGTATATCTACAACAAGTAAGCATGCTGATACAGAAAAGTAAACAAAACAATGTAAACCCAGCTAGGTATGACCTCATGGTCCATACCATCTCCATGCAATAACTAACGCAGCCCAGCTCCTGAAGCTGGACTCTCTCCTTCATGTAAATCCATAAAGTCTGCACGCGTCCAGAAGGGCCCGTGTAGGGTGCGAGACAAATCTTAGTAGGATACCACCCAATGGTGCGTACCAAATATATGTGTTTAAGCAGTCATGAATTACAAGGAAAGTAGTAAATAGTAATATGTACAAGTAAACACAAACTCCACTGGTGCTCAACAACCACCATGATGTATCACCTGCTTCGGCCAATGCCGGAATCTCTGTCGTGTAACCCGACACCACGTGACGCCTGACCCCTCGTGTCTCAAGTACTGACGTCCCGAAGGCACAACCAAAATAGTAAACCAGCACCATGTGCCTCCTGACACCTCATGTCCCAAGTACCGACGTCTCGAAGGCATTCCCAAAAATAGTAACTCGTCACCCTGTTCCTCCTTACACCTCGTGTCTCAAGTACCGACATCCCAAAGGCACGCCTAAGAATAGTAACCCGACACCGTGTGCCTCCTGACACCTCGTGTCTCAAGCTATCCACTGATGGATCCTCACCTCACACGTGTATTTCTACACCAAGCATCCCCAACCAGAATACCTAATTGCAACTACGGGGGCATCTACGCACACAAGTGGTCAAAACCCCCTCATCACGGAGTATCTCTGTGTGCACACTACTCAAAGTCCTCGGTGAGCGGTAATCACCAAAATAACACCTAAGCCACCAAAATATCTGACACCTCGTGTCCCTGCGAACATGTTTCTCGAGTCCGATGGCCTCACCATCCATGTAACCCGGGCCATGCCCGACCTGACAGTCGTACTACCTTAAGCCGATATCCATGAAACCCAACCCCATGGTCAACACCACCAAATGTAACCTGGGAAAAGACCCAACCTGTGATCAGCATCACTCAAGCGTAACCGGCCAAGCCCAACACGACCCAAAAAGGGTCCATCAGATGCAATTCAACAATTTCATATATAACATATGTAAACAGATAACATGTCCAGGCAAAAAAAACTAAATAGTTGAATTTCACTATGCAAGGTGTTGACCCATACCATCACTAAGGTCTTAAATGCCTCTAGAAATTTATATCAGGCTTTAATAAATTAATCTAACATTTTAACACATTAATATTTCAATGAAAACCATTATGGAATTCCTCAGCCAAAATGCCCCGACGAGCAATGACCCCTCACTCAACCTCGCTCATGAAAACATGTAACATGAAATACCCAAAGGCATACCATAGGTCCAACAAGAAATTCAATATGAAATAGCAGATAAAACAGGTCCGGCTCAAAATACCCGAAAACGCGCTGAAAGCCGCGTCACCAAAACAACTGCGAAAACACAAAATGAAGTATGCACCACCTACCCGAGACTTGTACGATGATACTCCTCCGGTAACATCCTTCAATTTGGTTTAAATGCGGTAGATCTATTAATGAATCCAAACCGATCAAACCCCTATAACTCATTCTAGAACAAAAATCAATAAAAACGGCTCAAGGGGAATGGAGGTATTACTGAGGGGGTTCCAACGCATCCAACCATGATTGAATCTGACTTAGGATGGAGAACATGGAAGGGTTTGAAGATTTTATGGGCTCTCCCTGCTCAACCCGAAGGAGGTATTGAGGTTCTGGCACAAAACGAGGCTACTGCCCGTTTTAGCGAAAAAAGAAAATACACGTCTTTTACTTTAAGTACACAGCATGTATCATTTTACTATTCATATGACCGTTGAAATTCTGCCAACTTACTTTCCGAACCTGCCGACATGAGTACACGGTGTGTACCTATGGGTACAGGGCGTATACTTGGTTTCCCTTCTCTTCCTCGCCGACTTACCTGCATGCCATGTATATCCCTTATACATGGCTATACTACACACCGTGTGCAAGGGGAACACGATGTGTCCTCGGTTCTACCTGACCAACCTTCCTACACACCATGTATGGCCACCACACGGTCAGGGTTACATGAAATTTTCAAAACTACATGCCATGTATTAAAAAATTTCTACACTGTCACCACACAACATGTACTTGGTGAGCACACAACCAAAAATCATTTCAAATATACACGGCCTGTAGTCTGGAAATTTCCAGAAACATCTCGTTTTCTCCAGTTTCCTTAGAAACCTGTCAAAAATTCACATAGGGTCGGGTTTTTGACCCGTTTTAAAAAACCTGGGTTCTTACAAACTCCCCACCTTAACGTAGATCGTCACCGATCTACCTAATGAAACCCAGAGATGGCACTGAACAAGCCCATCCTGGTTAAATAACCTGGACTTCCGCAGTCACAAGGTTCTAGCTAAATTCCTCAAGGGGCTCCCCGCCTTAGGAATTTCCTACTCGGTCTCAAACAACAAAGCTCAAAGCATCCAAGGTTTACTAACCTGTTTTCTGGATGCATAGTCCTCCCGTGAAGCATCGTCACCCTTGAACCCCATTGGAGCTCACTTGTCGCTCCCGACACCCAACGTAGCCCACACCGCATCAATGTCCGCCTCTACAAGGTCCTGGTGCCTAGCACCTCAATTAACCCACATCCTCGATGCCCCGATGCCAAGGCACCTCAAGTAACGTGCATCCATGATGCCCTAATGCCCACATCACCTCAAGTAACCTGCATCCTTGATTCCCTGACGCTACGCATCACACACACACACACACACAGATATATATATATATATATATATATATATATATATATATATATATATATCACACACCCGATATGGTACCAATCCCACTGACTAGCATATAGTCAGTCCACAAAGATCATGTGGATCACATGCACTCAAAACATACATTCCACCACAGGTCATGACAAAAAGGAATCATGGAGATCATGGCCACGCCACGGTGTACCACTAACTGTCATCAGCTTAACAGCCTACTCAGACTCTAGTAGCTTCACGACATGCACCTAGCCTGAAACACGGCTGCATGACGCCTGAAATCCCTGCAATGATGTTCCAGTCACCAGCCACTGACCCCTCGGCTGGGTCCCACCATCTCTGTCATGACCTCCGCACATAGATGACCCTCGACTACCCTCTCCGGGTACCGAACCTGAACCAACTCTAGATACTACAGTCTGTCCTGGTCCCTGCCTGCCGGCTATCTGAGAAGGCTGCCTGCAAAACCTCTCCAGATTCCCATTCTATCCACATGCTTGACACTCCTTCGAAGGCCTATCACACAGCGCCTGAACATGTCCCAGCTGTCCACACTGGAAGAAAATCAATGAAGAACTACCACGAGGTGGCTTAGCTTAATCCCTAGCCTGACTACCCAACTGGAACTCATCCTGTCCTTGCTTCCTTCTATCCGAACCATCACCTGAAGTTGTCACCCTGCCCATGGGAGACTTTTCTCTCTCGTTGACCTCGGATATGAGATCCTGATTCACCACCTCGAAGAAGGAACCCAGCCTGAAGATATTCACCTGGACCCAAATGGGGTGTCGTAATCCATCCTCGAAGCACCTCACCCTAGCTGCATCATCACTTACCATAGCAGGTGCAATGCGAGACAGCTCTGTGGAGGTAGCTGTGTAGTCCATGACATACTATATCCCTGCTAAAGACTCAAGAACACCCGAGCTCTCCCGGCCCTCAGTGTCCTTGGATAGAGGTGCTCAGAGAACCTGTCCTCAATGTCCTTCCAAGACAGACCCTCATGTGTACGATCCTGAACCTGTACGTTCCAGTAATGAATCATCAGTTCTCTTATCATGTATGTCGCCAGCTTGACCCTCCCCCCTATAGGCATCTCGACCTGCTCGAAAATCATTTTCATACTCTCTATCCAGTTCTCAGACACCTGCGGACCACCCTCTCCCTGAAAAAGTGGTGGGTGCTGCGACTGGAACTCCCGTGTTAGATATGCCATAGAAGGCTCTGTACCCTGCGCGCCTCTCTCAATCCCCTGCAAGACATGTACCAGGCTAGCTCGGAGCTCCTAGTCAATCCACAGCCTAAAAGATGCCAAACCCAGCTGTTGTCTTACCTGCACTAGATCCTGAACCTGATCCAGTCCCTGAGTATGTACCTGTGGCTCGTGCTCTGCCTATACCAAATTCTGACCCTGATGCTGCAGTACCGTATCATCTCCTGTCTGACACTCCATCAAGTCGTGAAGGAGTAACCTGCTGAATACCATAAATGGTCATACATCCCATATATACATAACAATATATTCTACGCCGATAAGGAAAGTAGTAAAAGGCAGCGCATAACAACTACCCTTACTCCCCCTCACCGCAACCCATGCCCCACGACATCCCGGCCTCATGGCCTCCTTACCCGCCCTCAACACAGCCAAGTATCAAAATTATCTTGGGCCATGCCCATCCTGACAACTCATGTTGCCTCAAACCGATGACCGAGTCACACAATCCTGACAGTTACACTGCCTCAACCATAGTACCTGCCTGCTCTCATAAGAGTCAGAACAAAATATTCCGCCACATGAAACTCTACAAAAATAAAGAATGGTATACACATTGCAACATACAAGCAATTCTATCAGAAATTTCACCAAATTAGATTTCAAAACATATAATGCATGGCAATTGATATTTCATTCACATGGCATTATCACTTCACAAAGTATACGTTCAATTATGAAATTGAAATACCCCAAAATGTGCCTATCATAATCCATGCAACCAAGCCTCTCCATACCGGCCAAGTTCCAATTAACTCTTACCATACTCGGTCAACGGTCACATATCACAATTATGAACATCACACACCAAGTGAGCCACCGAGGTGGAAATAATATAAACTGTAATCTGAGAAAAAACAATAGCAGTTCCCACTCACGAAAACTAGGTCCATCCCTCATACCTGGAGCTGCAAGCACCCAAGAACAAGCTAGAAAACCAGTCCCTATAAAAAACTATCTCCAGTATACCATATCCCAAATAGTAAACCTATCAAAAAGAAACAAGAAGTCTAAATCTCATTATTAGCCAGAAAAACAATGCTACTAAATCCTTGTCAAGAACACCTTTGATACCACTTTGTAACGACCCGGACCCGGCCAACCACCCGAACAGTGCCGAACGGGTCGGGTGTCACTACCTTAGGCGCACCTCCCCTGAACGCCAAAGGCTACCGACTAGAAGCGAGGGTCTGTTAGGTATATTGGGGAGGTTATACCCTCTTGGAGGATCATAATATGGGAACTGGACCAAGTATAATAGTAAAGATGCATCAGAAAGAAAGACTCAATAGACTTAAACCAGACCCATAGAGTGGAGGAATAATCAATATAGATAAACATCAACAGTGGAAATAAACACAACAGCTTGTTGATAACATGTAACTACTACTGAACAGTAAAACATGCATCCAAAGCAGGTCATACTCAACTGAATATAAAAAGGGCACCAATGGATAACCAATAGTATAGCTACAACAAGTAAGCATGGAGATACAGAATGTAAACCCAGCTAGGTATGACCTCAAGGTCCACACCATCTCAATGCAATAACTAACGCATCCTAGCTTCTGAAGCTTGCCTCTTTCCTACATGTAAATCCATAAAGTCTGCATGCGTCCTGAAGGTCCCGTGAAGGGTGTGAGACAAATCTCATTAGGATACCACCCAACGGTGTGTACCAAAAATATGTGCTTAAGCAGTCTTGCATTACAAGGAAAGAAGTAAAAAATACTATGCACAAGTATACTCAAACTCTACTAGTGCTCAACAGCCAACATGGAGTATCACCTACTTCAGCCAACGCCGGAATCTCTATCCTATAACCTGACACCACGTGCCACATGACACCTCGTTTCTCAAGTACCGACATTTCGAAGGCATGCCAAAAAAATAGAAACCTGGCAATATGTTCCTCCTTACACCTCATCTCTCAAGTACTGACGTCCCGAAGGCACACCCAAAAATAGTAACCCGACACCCTATGCCTCCTGACACATCGTGTCTCAAGTACCAACATTCTGAAGGCACGCCCAAAAACATTAACAAGGCACCGTGTGCCTCCTGACACCTCGTGTCTCAAGCTATCCCCTGAAGTCTCCTCACCTCCCACATGGCTTTCTACGGCATGCACCCAAATCAGAATACCAAACCGCAGCTACGGGGGCCTCTACCCACACGAGTGGTCAAAACCACCTCATCACAGAGTATTTATGTGCTCACACTACTCAAAGTCCTGGGTGAGCGGTAATCAAAAAAATAGTACCTAATCCACCAAAACATCTGACACCTCGTGTCCCTGCGACCATGTCTCTCAAGTCCGATGGCCTCGCCATCCAAGTAACCCGGGCCATGCCGAACCTGACAGTCATACTACCTCAAGCTGGCGTCCATGACACCCATTCCCATGGTCAACACCACCCAAAGTATCCTGGGAAAAGCCCCAACCTATGATCAGCATCACTCAAGTGTAACCGGCCAAGCCCAACACAACCCAAAAGGGCCCAGCAGAAGAAATTCATAAATTTCAAATATAACATATGTAAATAGAAAACATAACTAGGAAAAACAAACTAAACAGTTGAATTTCACTATGCAAGGTGTTTTCCAATACCAGCACTAAGGTCTTAAATGCCTATATCAATTTATATCAGTCATTAATAAATTAAACTAATAGTTTACACATCAATATTTCAACTAAAACCATTTTGGTGTTCCCCAGCCAAAATGCCCCGACGAGAAATGACCCCTCACCCAGCCACACTCACACAAACTTGTAACAAGGACTACCCAAAGGCATCCCATAGGTCCAACAAGCAATTCAATATGAAATAGAAGATAAAACAGGTCCTGTTAAAAATACCTGAAAATGGGCCGAAGGCCATGTCACCCAAACAACTGCGAAAACACAAAATGAAGTATGAACCACCTAGCCGAGACTCATATGATGCTACTCCTCCGGTAACAACCTTCAATTTGGTCTAAAACGTGGTAGATCTATCAAAGAATCCAAACCTCTCAAACCCCTATAACTCGTTCTAGAACAAAAATCAAACAAAACAGCTCAAGGGGAATCGAGGCCTTACCGAGGGGGTTCTAATGCATCCAACCGTAATCAAATCTGACTTTGGACGGAGAATCGGGAAGGGTTTGAAGATCCGGTCAGCTCACCCCGCTCAACCCGAAGGAGGTATTGAGGTTTCGCCTCATAAAGAGGATACTTCCAGTTTTAGGAAAAAAAGCAAATACATGACGTGTACTTTAAGTACACGGCATCTATCATTTTACTATTCATATGATGGCTAGAATCCCACTGACTTACATTCCGAACCTGCCGACATGAGTACACGGCATGTACCAGTGGGTACACGGTGTGTAATTGGTTTCCCTTCTCTTCCTCACCGACTTACCCACACGCCATATATATCCCTTATACACGGCTACACTACACGGCGTGTCCAAGGGGAACATGGTGTGTCCTCGATTCTACCCAGCCAACTGGCCTACACGCCATGTATGGCCACCACACGGTCGTGGTTACATGGCGTGTTCAAAACTACACGTCGTGTTGTAATAAATTTCTACACGGTCACCAAACGACATGTACTTGGTGAGCACACGACAGACACTCATTTCACATATTCACGGCGTGTACTTAATGTACACGAAGTGTAGTCTAGAAATTTCCAAAAACAACCTGTTTTCTCCAGTTTCCTCAGAAACCAGTCAAAAATTCAAACAGGGTCGGGATTTTGACTCATTTCCAAAAACCCGGGTTCTTACAATGTGAAAATAATCACCCTTCTCCCACTCATCTCCTTCATATCCTTTCAGTTTATAGAGATCTTCTCATTCTATTTTACTGAAACCCTAAACATTATATCCTTTAGTCACAAAACCTTCAGTAATAAAACTTCTAGAATGGCCTGAAGATGCAGATTTGGGTGTTTCAATATACCTACCAGCAAAGTTTTTCAAATTTATTAAAGGTAAGGTAATTGATTTTGATTATTTGAATGAAACACATATTTTTTTAAAGGAACTGATTCAATTTCAAAGACTAGATTATTATTTTGTCTATAATAATACTCCTCTGATTTTCAAAATATAAGTAAAATAATTTTGTAGTAATGATGAGTTCAGTTTTAGAATAGATGAATATCTTACAATCATTATGATTTATGAAAAATAATTTTATCTTTCTTCGATAGATATAGCTAAGTTATTGCATTGTCCCAATAGGGGGATTATCATTTTGTGTTAAGAAATATTGGTAATGAAAAGTATCAATCAGAGACAATTATGTTTTCTTTATTCAGGATAATAATCATTAAGAAATTGATGTCCCAGGACCTTACTCCAAACAGAAGAGTCCTTATGAAGTTTATTCAGAATGATATTTTTTTCAATAATAGCTAAGCAAGGGAAAAAAATTTAACCATGATATAAAAATTCTATTTTTGTTTTGGAACCAAATTAAGTTCAATTTCCCTAATTTTTTATTAAGATATCTGAGTAATTTTTGTAAAAAAGAAGAAAATGTGGGATATTATCCTTATGGAATGATCATTTCCATTTTGTTACATATAAAAGGAAAAAATTTAAAAATGTATCTTGGAAATAGATTTCATCATTCCATCATTTTTAATGTTGTGACTATTAAGAAACTAGGATGTTTTTGGAGTAACTCTTGAAATAGTCTTTTACTGATTGGAGTTGAACAACCATAGAATCTGGTGGTAGATTATCTATGGGATTATTGAATGATTCCATCAGTTGGTTCTATAATTCAAATTCCTTATTAAGAGGCCATATCCAGACCAGAAGAGAGTCATCTTGTTCAAAAAATAATAATTTAAATCGACATTCTAGAAATTGTGTAAGAAGCTGAACATATAGTTGAGAAAGATGATCATGTGAATGAGGTTTTTGAGAAAGAGGATCATAGTCAAGATGTTCATAGGGATGGTGTTCCTACCCCTACTAATATTTCAATCATTATTCATGATTCTGTTGCTGATGAAGGATCTGTTTTGAGAAACACATCAGAAGGTCAAGTAGAGCCATGATTGGCTATTGTAGAAGGTGTACATCCTTAAATTCACATTACTATGAAGTCTTTCGAATCTTATGATGAAGCTTTAATTAGAAATATCATGCGCTTAAACATCCAGAACCTTTCTTTAAGAGAATCTTTAGAATATGAGAAGAAGAAGGTTGAGGAGATAAGAAGTTCAACTATTTCAAGATCCAATTTTGAATCCCTTCAATATCAGCACAAATATGTTTAAGAAAATTAAATTTCAGTGAAATATATTTAAGATTCACCACTTCTTTAGGCAGAGAGTTCAGATATTTGAAAAATGAATATGTTAAAAATTCTGATTTTAATGAATATAAGCTTATATTGGGAAGAGAATTTCATCCATTAAAGGATAGTCATCAAGATTAGACCTCTACTCATAAACCTACTTCACTTGATCTGGTAAGGATATTTGATACAATAACTATTGTGATGGTTGAGTTCCAAAAGAGCTTCCACACTCTCCAGTGTGATAATACGCCTCTTAATTTGCTTTTAGACAATCAGAAAGATTTGATTAGTTGGCTAAACTCTCATAAATCATGATTGGTACCATTTATTCATCACGTTGTAAATATATTTACATCCTTTATTCAATCATATTAGTCTGTGAATGAATACTTTAAGGTGAATCTGGTGGAAATATTAAAGGTTGGTCAAGATCCAAGGAAGCTTCTACATCAATGGATGGATGTCCTCAACAACCATTATCAGAGTGTTGGTGAAGCTACATGAAATTCAAAGTGTTGTTAAGGCCAATCCTAATCGAGATATAGAAAATACTACCCATGGGGATTCGAACCAAGGAGACCAATCTGACCAGATGCCCTAATTTTGAAGACTTATTAAGTTTATGATGAGATGTACACATAAAATTTTCAAACATTTGATTTATATTTCACTTTACGACACTTTATATTACTTTTATATCTTTTTCATTTTATAATCTAGTTTTCTTGTTGTTCTATTTTTTTTTCAACTATTTATTTCCAAATCATATATCTTATTTTTCAAACAGTAGGCTATAATAATCATTTGCAGTATAGTGTGATATTAATTATGGTTTATGTATTTTATTATTTAAAACCTTTTCTTTTTTATATCACAAAAAGGGGGAGAATATTTGAGAACCACAACATCTCCTATTTTGGGAGAATATTTGCATATTTTTGATATTATTGGGAGAAACATTTTTTAATCTAAATAGTTCTGTGAAATCAAAATAATTTATTAATATTTGAAATTAATATATTTTTTGTTAATTATTTTATGGGTTTTGTGATCATCAAAAAGGGGAGACAGTTGGGTAAGTATTTTCTCTACAATATTATATATTATATATTTATTTTGATGCTCACAAATACTCATGTTTGTTTTTTAAAGAGAATATGTTAATAATGTTTCAAGAATATATATCATGTTTTTATTTATATTTTTGAAGAAATTCAAGCTATGATATGTGTTATTGAAACACTATTCAAACCATATGATTAGTAATTGAATGTATAGTTCATCATTCCTACGCTATGCTGAACAGTTTTTGTATGGTTAATTATCTCCACTCTATGCTACATATTAATCATATGGAGTGAAAATCCTACATTTGGGAGTCAACGAATGTATGGAATATCAACCCTAAATTGGATTATGGATTTACTATCGATACCCTATGTTCGGTAATTTGAATGCATGGTTAATTAATGTTACATTTGGATTATTATTATTAAAATAATGAACATATGGATAATAATCTTCCAATTATGTAAAAGTGAATGTATGGTTAAGGAATTTTACATTGGTATGAACCCTATTCTATGAAAAGAAACCCTATGCTATGCAGATCAATTCTACATTTTTTACTCATTATCAGAGTTTTAAAATAGAGATTTTATCAGAGTTTTATAGAATGGTTTTGAAATAATATCAAGATGATTCAAAGCTTGGTAGGATTGATTCAACGAAGTCTGTTTATTGTAATTTCTCAGAATTAATATGTAATTTTTTTATTTATATGTATTCATTTCAAGACTGTGAAATTTCACGGCACTTAATTATGTGCTCCGGAGAGCCCGGAATGGAATTTTGAACTTTTTTAAGGTACGTTTAGTAAACATGTGAGCGGGATTTTCTATCTTTTGAACCATCGCACGGATCGTAAATCTGAGGGTACCATTGAATTCAAAACACTAGGATTCGCCTAGAAATGACTTAAATTCATCCGGCAAGGGCCATGTGGAAACGTTATTTTTTGGACTTTTCGATAAAAATAATAAAATAATCTAAATGAATAATTTTATTTTCTTTCTCACTTTAGAGTGGCGAATGGAATTGCTTCGGGGAAGAGACAGGGTGATGATGATGCGCACCAATGAGGCTCATTAATGGCCTATTAAACATTCAATTTAACGATTCATTAATGATGCATTACAGTGACGTTGTTTCTTAAATAAAACAACATAATGACGTGACATTGCATTATAATGGGAACGCTGCGACGTGCTCTAATTTATAGTTTAATGCACTGGGGAAATATGTATTATAAATTTGAAGGATTCTCTGGAGAACCACTGATGAACATTTACCCCAGTGAAGAATAACGAACTCCAGGAGATCCTCACCACAATCGATGCCTTTCTATTACCGAAGCCGGGAAGTGATGACAACTTCTTAACCCCTCAGGGATGAACATGCGATAATGATCTTCAATGAGGTAGAGTCTTTTTATTTGTTGTTCTTCCCTATCCATTTCTAAACGATGGACACAGATTAACCCAAAAACAAGTTAATATGTGGATTTTTCATTCTTGTTGGAGGGTGACTTATTTGGGGTTTCTTTTTCTGGTATTTAATTGTGTTTATTTTTTAAATTAAAATCCCTAGAACTCCCTTGTTTTGTAAAATTCTAACGCAGAGGGCCTGATCCAAAACAAACAAGTCATGGGCCACTCCTCCACGGTTTTTCTTCATGGTAAAAATTTTGAATCGACGGAAAGGCATTTTTGAGACTATCCTTGTGGAGAGGATGATCCCTGGATAATGCTGGAATAAGCAGTAAGAATAACAGACCACCAGTGCAGACCCGGTGGTCCGCAGAAGAATCTTTCAACGCACTGGCGTAAGAGGTGGCTCACAGTGGTGGTCCCGAGTGGGATACAACACACCATGATGGAAGATCAGAGGGAAGGCCATGGTTGGACTGGGCGGTGCCGCAGTAGGAGAAGGCACTGGCCTAGCCGGCGGCTGGAGGCGGCAGGCGTAATCACTCGACCGCATCGGGGACCCACGGACGTGGCACTGAGCCATGTACCATGTGAAAAGTCATGGTCACTTGACCGTGTCAGAGGTGGAATCCCACGAAAACCCATGGGGTGATGGAGGCAGGCGAACGTAGCTCTCGACCGCATCCATCGAGGCGGACTGATCCACCTATTGTGGACCAGAGGGGGCACGAACTCAAAGTGGGCCAGATCAGCACTGCGGGCTCGACCCACTAATCACCGTTTCAGGCCAGTCCCACTGCCCAGTGGGACAATCCCAAGCCCATTAGGATGGACCCCACCTAGAAGGCCGACCTGTGCCCTCTTCGGTTTGGGCTGGACCAGGCCGGGTCGATGGGTGACTTGGCAGGCTGGACCCTTGGCCAACTGGGTCGGGTCCAGCGAGGCCTATTGCGCCTAGACCACTAGTTAGGCTAGACTAGACTGACCCTGACCCACACCAGGTCAGGTCAGGTCTGTCAAAATGAATCGATGTATGTGGAACCCCCATGCCGGGTTGGTCAGGTCGGTCCGATCTGGTCGGACTGTACCCTAGTGCAACCGACCCCCTAATTACTAAAGTGATAGTATCCTGTAAACCAAACATCCTATTGATGGGCCATTTGTGGAATTGAGACCCTCTCTAGGAGGCAGATATTTCAGAATGCTTTGTAGTTACTTTCTTGGATGTAGATAAGTGACGAATGTCTTGAGGATCCGTTCTCTCAAACGCACTACATACAGAACCCTACGGTTGGATGAGACAAGAAGATTTCTCGAGGATGGCCCAATGGGAAGCATCTATGTGTGACCTAGCAAGACCATGGTGGGGAGTGGCTCTGTGTGACCTAGTAGACTGATGGTACTTAACAGGAGGAGTACCTAAATTCAGCCAAGGTGGGAAGCGGCTCTATGTGACCCGACAAGCCCGCAGTGGGGAACGACTCTGTGTGACCCAACATACCCATGGTACTCATCATAGATAAGTACCACATCAGTTCAAGGTTATTTGGAAGCATCTCAGTGTGACCTGATAGGACCACTATACTCGATAGAGGAGGAGTTCTTCAACAGATGTGGAGTTCAACGTTTGATACTGACGGTGCTATTATTACTACCCTAGAATATACCTGTTGTGAGCTGCCTTGTGTTTCCTGATTTATTTTTAGGAATTAATGTGTGTTATTTCTTTATGTTTTGGGGTCCCTACTAAGTATTGTTTTACTTACCTCTGCACGGGATTCACCCGCATGTGTTGTGTCTGGTGAAGACAACTAACGTTTTGACATGGATGCTCAGGAAGATGGGACAGATGGACGCTATGATGGTGGACATGGTGGCCTAGGACCAGGTGAATCCTAGTAGGACTGGGAATATAGGACATAATACATTATCTTTAAGTATCTTCACTACTCTCATGACCATGTTTGGTTTAATGTAGATGGCCATAAGATCATTTTTCATACTTTACAATTTTCAGTAATTTTTTGGGTTTGTATTTTGACCCTCTTTATTTAAGTTATACTTTCACTTAGTTTGTTCAATGGTATTTTGTTTCCCTTTTGTGATTTGGGAATTGGTTGGGCGTGTGTATGTATACAGGTATCTGGTCTAATGCCTCCAACTTACAGGTTGATGCCTTCATCACTAGTTGCTAGCCCCTGGCCTTTGGGAGGCAGGCTTGGGGTAGTTATGCCACATGCCATAGGGGATCGGTCATGACAAAGTGATATCAGAGGGTTTTCAGATCCCCCTCAAAGACTGGGAGTCTATGTTTTGTTTTGGGGAAACAATGTTAAGTGTTGAAAGTTTGACTTGAAGATTTAGGGAATCTAGTGTGGGTGTGGCGGCTAACATATCCATACACGAGGACCTTGAATTATGCTTTTGGCATAATACATGAAAACACTAATTTCATAAGTTTCCTTTTTTAGTAAGAGTCAGATCACAAGGTATATATTTCTAATTGTGGTACATATTGATCTATATCAAGATTCCTCTACATAGACGACCATGTAGGATCCTGTTACAAGGTCATTAGGATAACCCACCTAGCGACGGGGTTTCCGTTCATGGACCAATGCTTGAGATGGCCCCACTGGGTGGTGCACTAGTGCTACCACCACCCGATGGTCAGCATCTATTATTGGTGGTTTCAGAAAAGGACATTGATAGGGTCAGTTCCCTATGTGAGTTTCAAAGATAGATACCTCCCAGGTTCAGGGGAGAGACAGATCCTCAGGTCATTGAGGACTGGCTGGAGGCTGTGATGTGGGTCATCCTCTTATTGAGGACACCGCCCCAACCGGATGGAAATCTTGGAAGCAAGCCTTCTTCAGGGCTCAGCAGTGATATGGGGGAGTGTGACCATCCAGAATCATGGTGAGGTGACCTTCACTTGGGTTGATTTTGAGAGGATTCTCCAAGAGGAATTTTCCCTATGACTTTTCCCTCTGTGTTCATCCAGGAGTTGCTTCACCTATAGCTGGACATCATGACAGTGGTATAGTACTCGATGAGGCTCACATAAATTTCCTATTAGTCCATAGATATAGTGTGAGACCCTTTATTTAGGGATCAAGCCTTTGAGAAGAGATTCAGGCGAGAGACTAGGGCTTTAGTGGTGTCTCTCTGCATCCCTACCTGGCTGGGGTGGTTGAAAAATCCCTTATAGTAGAGATCTTTTTGGTAGAGTAGGCACCCATAGCTAGAGTTACCAGCAGACCCCAAGAGGTATATTATTCAGTAGGCAGTTAATAGAAGATGCATGGGCCCAAGCGAGTTAGGTATTTCAGAGGCTGACCCCAGGACTCATGGTCAGTAGTGTGAGGCTCTCAAGACAGAGGGATTCATACAGGGGCTAGGATTTTCTACTCATGTGGCGGGTAGGGACACGTGGCACATGACTACCCAAACCACCATACAGATGACCAGTATATGGTTTAGGAGCCACTGAGGCAACGGTAGTGGATTGAGTGGGGAGGTTCACAGGGCGGAGGATGTGGGAAGGGATATGGCTTAGTGGTAAGCGGTGGGTGATGGTTCAAGGTGTTACCGCCACCACCCCCAGGTGGTCCACCCCGACCCCAGAGAGTAGGCAGACATGGGAGAGCTCAGATCCAGGTAGTAGAGGCTTATGACCACGGTGCTCCAAAGATGATCTGAGGTATGATCTGTGTCTTCTATACCCTATCTGTAGTACTTATAGATATAGGTGTTAGTCATTCCTTCCTTTCCATGACTCTTATTCAGAGCTCGTAGATTCTGGTGGAGCCACTGGCTCGATTCTTATGGCTAGAGACTCCTACGAGAGTTGATTCAATTATTACACACTAGTGATGGCAGTGTGAGCTTACTCTAGGAGGCAAGAGCTTCAACTGGGATCTCCTAGTAGCAACATCAAGGCCTTATGATGTCATCTTGGGTATAGACTGGTTATCCATATTCCATAATCAGATTGACTATTTTAGGCATACAATGTGGGTTTTGAGTGAAAATGTGACCAGGTTTTCCATCACTGGTGAGAAGGAAACCCTTTTAGCATAGGATAGACTCTCTCGGAGGAGGGTGCAGTCGATCACTCACCAGTTGGCTATCCTCGCCCTTGGTGTAGTGGTGGATATGAGTCCAAGCTTCCCTGTAGCGGTGGATGAGTAAAAGGATGTTTTTTCTGATGAGGTTCATGGGATACCTCCTTGTAGAGAGGTAGAATTTTGTATCAACATGTACCCCGAGATGACACTGATATCAACACTGGCATATCGAATGGATACCACAGAGCTTCGCGAGCTGAGGTTACAACTGAAGGTCTTGCAGGAGAAGGGGTTCGTAAGGCCTAGCATTTCATCATAGGTAGCCCTAGTGATTTTTGCAAAGAAGGCACATGGGAGTTTGAGGTTGTGTGTGGACTTCTGGCACCTGAACCAGAAGACTATGAAGAATAAGTACCCACTACTGAGAATTGATGGCCTCTTCGATCATCTGAAGGGAGTGAAGTATTTCTCAAAGATAGACATCCGATGAGGCTATCACCAAATTCGGGTACAGGACAAGGATGTACCGATGATTGCCTTTAGGTGCCGGTATGTCCACTATGAGTTTCTGGTGATTCCATTCAATGTGAACAATTCCCCAGTAGTGTTCATGGGCCTCATGAACAAGAAATTCTGGACCTACCTTGACTGGTTCTTTGTGGTCTTCGTCGATGACATCTTGGTGTACTCAGCGTTGGAGGAGGATCATGTTGTACACTTGCTGTTAGTCCTGGATAAACTCTAAGAGAACCAACTTTATGCTAATCTTTTGAAGTGTCAATTTTGGATTCTAGAGGTCCATTCTCAATATATTTCATCTTAGAGGCTGGAGTTGTAGTAGATCTAGAAAATATAGATGCTGTGCTTACTTGGGAGCCATCCTAAAGTGTGGCTGAGGTGTGTTTCTTGTTGGGGTTGGATGGTTATTATCAGAGGTTTGTACCTGACTTTTCCAAGGTAGCATCACCCTTATCAACATTTACATGGAAGGGAAAACCATTTATGTGGATATAGAAATTACAACATAGTTTCTAGGAGTTGAGGCTGAGGCTGACTAGTTCCCCCATCTTGAGACTACCAGAGCTGGGCTTTGGGTATGTAGTTTACTATGATGCATCAGGGACCATGCATGGTTGTGTTCTGATGTAGAAGAAAGAGGTGATTACCTATGGCTCACAAAAGTTGAGGTAGTATGAGTAGAACTATGTGACCCATGACCTGAAGTTAGAAGTGGTGGTATTTGACATTAAGATGTGGCATCACTACTTGATGGGTGAGTGGTTTACCATTTACTCCAACCACAAGAGTCTCAGGAATATATTCTCCCAAAAGGAATTGAACCTGAGATATAAATGATGACTATAGTTCCTTCTCGACTATGATTTTGAGATAGTCAATAATCCTCAGAAGGGAAACAATATGGAAAATGTGCTCAGTAGGAGGACTGGGTTGCAACTGTTGAGTGAGGTGACAGAGTAGTTATCCGCAATGTAGGTATACATAGTGGATAATGATGGAGGAGATCACCTTTAGTCGATGACTATTACTCCCCCACTTCTATAGTGAGTCAGGGAGGCACAACTGGTAGATGTTAACTGTGAGTCCGTATGTGCTCAGTTATCCTCAAGACATGATCCTAATGGATTTTTGAAAGGTGGGGACCATGTCATCCTTTTCCTAGGGAGTACCATAGTTCTAGTGGTGTTGCGGGAGGAGCTATTGATAGTGTTTCATACATCTCCTTTGGCAATACATCCTAGGGTGGTGAAGATTTACTAGGACCTCCGACATCAGTACTGGTGGCTGAGGATGAAGAAATGAATATTTGGGTTCATCTCATGATGCCATGTCAGCAAGTGAAGGTCGAGCACCAGGTTCCAATGGGATTGACTCAATCACTTGATGTACAAAAGTGGAAATTATATGGTATCTTGATGAAATTTGTGATAAGGTCACCACATATGTCTAGAGGTCATGACTCTATTTGGGTGATCGTTGACCGACTCACCAAGTCGGCTCACTTCCTACCCATCCGGGTGTAGGGAACAATAGAGGAATTGGAACAAATCTATATCCCGGAGATAGTGCGACTTCATGGGGTGCCTTCAACAATAATCTCAAATCACAATGCCCGCTTTACATCTTGATTGTGGAAGGGATTACAAGAGTTTTTCGGGGTGTAGCTTTGCTTGAGCATAGCTTCTCATCCTCAGATGGATGGTCAGATAGAGCAGACCATAAAAACCTTGGAGTACATGCTTCGTGCTTGCATCCCTGAATTTGGTCCTGGTCGGGCGGACAACCTTCCACTGGTAGAGTTTTCATACAACAAAAGATATCACTCCACTATTGGCATGTAACTATATGAGTCATTGTACGGGTGGCCTTGAAAATCCCCCATATGCTGGACAGATCCAGGGGAGTCAACACTCATGGGTCTAGAATTGGTATGGGACACCACCGAGAAGGTGCAGATCATCCAGGAGTAGATGAATACTGCACAGAGTAGGCATAAGTCTTATTCCAAAAGGAGACAGAGACCCTTGGAGTTTGAGGAGGGAGATCACATGTTCCTTTGGGTCTCACCTCTATGAGGATTGGGGAGATTTGGCTGGGGTGATAAGCTATATCTGAGGTTCATCAATCATTTTTAGATCCTAAGAAAAGTTGTCAAGGTTGCGTACTACCCAGCTCTTCCCCCACAGATGCACATGGTGCATGATGTTTTCCATGTATCATAGCTGAGGAGGTATGTGCATGATCCATCACACCTCATCGACTAGGGTGAGATGGAAATTGATGATGGGGTGATGTTTGCGGAGTTCCCTATAGAGATATAAGATTGACTGGAGAGGGTCCTATGCAGATTGTCGATTCCTCTAGTGTGCATCACATGGTACCACGCGAATCTCTAAGAGAGCACATGAGGGTGGGAGGCTTAGATTCATGCTCAGTACCCCCATCTTTTTGTTTAGTTGTTGTGTTGGTTTTCAGGGATCTAAAGACCTAAGGTGTGGAAAATTTAACATATTGGAATTTCCATTTTATTCTTGTTTATTTATATGTAATTATTTCGAGACTGAAAATTTTGACAACACGTAATTCTGAGGCCCGGAGAGACCAGAATGGAATTTTGAAATTTTTTTAAGGTACGTTCAGTAAACATGTGAGAAGGATTTTCTATCTTTCAAACCATCACATGGATCAAAAATTTTAGGGAACCATTTAATTCAGAACATTTGGATTTTCCAAGAAATGACCTAAATTCGGCCAACAAGGGCCGATCGGAAACGTTACTTTTTAGGATTTTTGAGACAAAGAATAAAATAACTTAAATAAATTATTTTATTTTACTTATTTATTTGGAGTGGCGGACAGCGATGATGAGTGGTAGTGATAGGGTGGAAATGATGCACATCAATGTGGCTCATTAATGGCTCCTTAAACTAACAACATAATGACATTTAAGGTTGTGTAACAACAATGTTGTTTCTTAAATAAACCAGAGTAATGACGTGACGTCACATTATAATGGGAACATTGCGATGTGATTCTTTTTATTGTTGGAAAAGCTGGGGAAATATGTATTAGAAATTTGGAGGATCCTTTGGTGAAGCTCTGATGGACTTCCTCCCCAGTAAAGAATGAAAAACTCTAGTAGATCTTCACCACATTCGACACCTTTTGAAGACCAGAACTGAGAAGCAATGTTAACGTCTTAACCCCTTGAGGACGAACGTGCAACAATGAACTTCAAAGAGGTAGGGGTTTTTGTTTCTTTGTTATTCCTCATCCATTTATATTCGAAAGACACAGATTAACCCATGAATAGGTTAATCCATTGACCATGAATTCTTACAGGAGGGTGACTTATTTGGGGTTTCTTTATCCAGGATTTAATTATCTTTGTTGTTCACATTAAAATTTTCAGACATCCCTTGTTTTGTAAACTTCTAACATGGAGGGTCTGGGCTGACACGAACAAGGACTGAGCCCCTCCACCGTGGGTGGTTGTCTGGGGAAAAATACTCAAATTGGTAGCAAGTAAGTTTTGATATTCTCGCGGTGGACAGAATGATCCCCTGATAATGCAGGCACAAGGGACACAAAGAACATGATGTCGGTGCAGACTCAGTGGTCTGTAGAAGAATTTTTCAGTGCACTGGCGCATGTGGTGGCCCATGGTGGTGGCTGCAAGTGGGATACAGTGCACCATGATGGCGTGCCGGTGGAAATCCCATGGCTAGACCGAGCTATGGCACAGCAGGAGAATCCACTGGCCGAGCTGGCGGCTAGAGGCGGCAAACACAATCACTCGACCGCATTGGGGACCCATTAACGTGACACTGAGCCGCATACCATGCAATTGGCCATGGTCACTTGATGGCAATAGAAGAGATGCCCCGTGGAGACCCACGTGGCAATGGCGGTGGATGGACGTAGCTCCTAGCCAAGTCCAGCGAGGCAGACCAATCCGCTTCTTGCGAATGGGACGGGGTGAGAACCCCTAGCGGGACAGACCAGCATCTAGCAGGCCGAACCCACATTGGCAGGTCAGACTCGTGCCCACTTCGGGCTGGGTCAGAATAGGCTTGGTCATCGGGCAACTTGATAGGATGGACCATTGTCCAACTGGGCCAGGTCCAGTAAGGCCTATTGGGCCTAGCCCACTGGCCAGGCTGGACTAGACTGACCCCGACGCACACCAAGTCAAGTCAGGTCCATCAAAATGAATCAAGGTATGTGGAACCCTCGAGATGGGTTGGTCAGGTCAGCCCGACCAGGTCGGACCAGGCCCCATCTCAATAGATCCCCTGGTTACTAAAACACTCGTATCTTGCAAACCGCGCATCTGATTGACGGGCCGTTTGCGGTGTTGAGACCCTATTGAGGAGGTGGATCTTTCAAATTTCTTTGTAGTCACTTTTATGAACACAGAGAAGAGAATAATTGCTTGAGTAGCGGTTCTTCCAAGAGTGCTATGTATGAAACTCTATAGTTGGTTGACACCTAAAGACTACTCAAGGATGGTCCAGTGGGAAGCGGCTCTATGTGACCCAGTAGGCCCACGGTGGGGAGAGGCTCTATGTGACCCAGCATACCCATGGTACATGACAGGAGGAGTACCTCAATTCAGCCAAGGAGGGAAGCAACTCTGTATGACCCAGTGGTCCCATGGTGGGGAGGGGCTCTATGTGACCCAACTTACCCATGATAATCCTCAGGTATGAGTACCACAATAGTTACAGGTTAGTGAGAAGTGTCTCTTTGTGACCTGGCAGGTCCACTGTACTCGATAGAGGATGAGTTCTCCAGCAGCCGAGGATTTTGATGTTTGTGACTGACGTTGCTGCTGTTACTACATTAAATTATACATGGTGTGAGCTACCTAGTGTTTCATGCTTTACTTTGATGAATTATCATGTGTTATTTATTTTTGTATTGGGGTCCCTACTGAGTTCTATGTCACTCACCCCTGCACAGTCTTCGCCCGACGTGTTGTGTCTAGTGCATACGACCGACGTTTTGATAGGCGTGCTCAGGGAGATGGGACAGACAGACGCTACAATGGTGGACATTGTGGCCTAGGACTAAGCAGGGACCAATAGGACTGAGCAGATATGACGTACTACTTCATCTTCTAGTATCTTCACTACTCTCATGACCAGGTGGGGATTACTGCAGATGGAAATCAGAGTGCTTTTCATACTTTATAGTTTTCAGTACTTTTCTTGGGTTTGTATTCTAGACCACTTACTTTCAGTTGTGCTTGCACATGGTTTATTCAGTGTAATGCTATTTACCTTTTGTGATTTGGGACTTGGTTTGGTGTGTGTATGCATACAGGTATTTGGGATAATGCCTCCCACTTGCAGGTTGACGCCTTCGACACTAGTTTCCATCCCCTGGCCTTCGGGAGGCGGATTTGGGGTAGTCACGACACGGGTCCTAGGGGACGGGTCTTGAAATTTATTTAGAAAAGGATCACTCATGTTCTTAAGTAATGTTATGACTCCTTGGTCATTTCATATTTTAATTTTTGTGTTCTTTCAGGTATTTTTATTAGATCTAGAATATCAAACAAATCAATCTTCTCTATACATTCTACCTTAATTTCTTTTTAAAAATACAAGGATACATTAACATATGCATCTATATTCTTGTGTATATATTTTACAATTTTTATACTATGAATGATTGGATCTGAAGAGGGAATACAATTTAGAAACATACATGTTAAATCTCATTATACTGTAAGTATATTTTTGTTGTGTATTGATCTCTTTATTGAAGATCATTTTCAATCGGGATAACTTTAGAACTATTCTTTCTTGAATACTTTCATTTCTGAAGAAGAAAATTTATCTACTGTCAGTTTATAATGCTGAAACTATGAATATCAAACCGAGCCATCAAATACAAGTATTTTGATTTATTGGAGTATCAAATGCCTGTACTCAGTTTTGGTGCAGTATCAACTTCTCAATCTAAGTTGTGGAAAATCGGTTCTCAGTTAAATAACCATAAGGCTATGTGTTTATACTTTTTATAAAGTTGACAACTACCTTTAATCAGTTGCGTATTTTTGTTCTTGTGATAAGAGGACTATTCTAATGGAATTCACCAAGCTCGCAGAGAGAGTGATTTGTGGATTGGACTAGGGGATCTTTTTTGCCCCAAACCACATTAAAATGTTGTGTTCTTTCTTTCTATTTATCTATTGCTTATCCTTTCACTCTGAATAAAATACTAAATATCTACATAATTCACAAAGGGACTAAAAAGTAAGAATTGTGGAAAATTAATGAAAAGACACAATTTACCCCCTTCTTGTGTTACTTTGTATAATTTTGACGTATTAATACATATATATATATGAAGAAAATCAACCACATGGAAATAAAAAAATTATAAAATATTCATGTATTATTAGTTTAATATATAGAGTGTGGTCATAATAATACATATATATAACATCCATAATTTTAAAATGATATTTTTTATATAAAATGATAGCTTTAATATTCCAAAACCCCTTTAAATTTTTTGAAGTTACCTCCTTAAAAAAACATGCATACTTATAGTTTTAAGATAGCATTTTGAAAATAGTTAAATTATTTTTCATAAAATAATATATTTTAATAAAATATAATTATTTTGAAATAAATCCACTATATAAAAAGGGTTTTTTCTAGAAATAATATTAGATTTTAGAAAATAGAATCTTTTTAAAATGTCTTTCATACATAATAAAATAATTATTTTTTAAAATATAATCATATTTATACTTTGTTAAAATATAATCTTATAATTTAAAAATAATATACCCCCCTATAGAAAAATGGGTTTGAAATGGAAATGTTTTAAAAAAATCACGAATTTAAAAGATTTTAAAATAAATAAACCTTACATAAAAAGGGGATTTGAAAATAATACATAATATATAAGATTTGGAAAATAAAATATCTCTTACCTTAAACTGATTTGGAATTGTCCTGTTCAAAATCATATCAAACGTCCTTCCCGGAAGACTAAACTTTGTCTTTCACTATCTATGCAACTACAGTAACCCAGGTATTGTTTTATAAGGAGTCTGAAAACATGTCACCGGTTGCAAAACCTAAGGTAATGGTTCATATTTATAACTCTCAAAGGCTTAATAAATCATTTATTTATTTATTTATTATTAAACACTATTTTAATGACTATCAAAGAGTGGTTGATTTTTCATAATTTTTTGCTTCTCCATCAAGAAAATTGATATTTTTCTATTATTTTTTTATTTTTTGTTTAGTTTTTTTTATTTCTTAACCCTAAGGAACTATATTTTATAATTTCTATATATATATATAAAATATAAAAAATAGAACATAATATATATATATAACATATATTTGTGCAACTATAATTTAATATAACATTTATATCTTATATATATTTATAAGATTAATTTTGTCACACACATATATATATATCATGTGTAAATGGGTTTGATATATTATAATTTCTTTGTTATTCACTCTTTCATGTCACACACCTCGAATTTATTATTTATATATTTTTTAATTTCTTTTACATCCCTTACACATCACACACAACACATATTTTATATATTATCTTTTATTAATTTACTTAATTTCTACATACACACATATATATATACACTTATATATATATGTATATTCTAACATATACATATAATGAAAATATATATTCCAACTTATATATATAACATATATTTTAATATATATATAATGTGTATATATGTTTAAATGTTTATATATATGTATAACATTTATATATATTTTTTTCTTTGTGTTCCTCCCCCCACACACCACACACCTCACATTTTTTATGGGTTCCTTAACCATAAAGAAAATTGAAACTTTTTTAATCAATTATTTATTTATTTAGTTCGTAAAATTCATTTAATCTTAAGGAATAATATATATAACACGTCTATTTTAGCATATATATTTTTTCATGCTAAATACACCTCACACACCCCACTTATTTCCCATTTTTATATATTATTTCAAACACTCAACCATTGTGCCTCCCCATAAACATAAATATATTATTATTATTATTTTATTTTGACTAAAATTGTACCATCTATATATATATATCAACATATATATGTATATATATATATATCATTCCATATATATAGATAATAGTTAGATCACTTATTCACCCTTTTTTCATTTCACTTTCTTTATACAATCAATATCTTTTATGTGTTTGTATATATATACCAAATATAAGTATATATATATATATATACATATATATTCTAAACACACTCAAAATATATATATATATATATATATATATATTAAAAAATGTATATCCTTTTTATATTTAAACATCACCTTAAATTTAAATATTAATTAAATTTTTTACATATATATAAATATATGTATATATATGTACATGGTTATTATTTCAGCTTACCACACACACACACAGATATATTTAAATATTTTTCTATATATGTTTTTATATATTATTTTATATTTATATGAACCTATGAAAATTAACCTAAAATTTAACATTTTTATTATAAGGATAAATATATATATTTTTTTATATACTCTTATAATTATTTATAAAAGTAAAACATAAAAAACCTAAATAACTAAAATGAAAATTTTAATTTCTTTTAATATACATTATATTATTAACTTTAATATGAAATTAACATTTTACTAAAATTTAGGTGACATATTGTTGCATAATAATATTAAAAACTTATTTATGAAAAATCACTGTTAAAAAAAAATATGTTTAGAATTTTCTAAGATGTTACATTATACTCCCCTTAAAATGAATTTTTCCCTCTAAATTCAATCTTCATACCTAAAAAAATTCTGAATCTCCATTATTAGAATTTGAAAAACTAGAATCAAAAAAATCATATATTCTAAACAGTGGGTTAAATTTTAATTACTTAAAACCACAATGGAAAATTTAAAAATTTTAGATTATCCTTAAAAAAATTTCTAATCTCAAAAACATTTCTAAATCATTCCTCTTATACTAAGTGTAAAAGTCCGAGACCCACACTTCCAGATCCGATACAAACATATTTTATTTTTTAATATAAAATCTAAAAAATATATAGTCTTACAGAAACAAAAAACTTTTCCATTGTAGGTTTTGGAGTAAAAAGAAAAATATTACAACATATCAAATTTTAAGCAATTAATAAATATATAGCTATTTTGAATTCATTTTTTCTTACTCTTTTATTAAGATAATCTCTTTTTGAACATATAATGGGCTTATTAAAATCATTTTAAAATGTAGGATGAGAAAATAAATTCCTAGTAGGGGGTTTTAGAAACCAGTGAAAATCATTTTTTTAATCATGTTTAAAAAAAATTGAAAACATTTTCTTTTATATAAAATATAAACATTTGATAAATATTTTTTGAAAATATAATAGTAGGATTTTTAAAATATATAATCTTTGAAAATAATTTTCATAAACCTTTGAAAAATAAATACTATTTTTAAAAAATAATTTTTTGAAAAAAAAATATAATAACCTTTGAAATTACCTGGAAATAATTTTCTTAATTAAATAATCCAGTGATTTCTCATAAAATACTATTCATGCCCAAAAAATAAAACATTATTTCCTCTTTGAGCATTAAATGCTACTGAGGTCCTACCCATCTTGGATGGTTGAGTCCACTCCTCAGATCCCTATCTTGTTTACAAATTCAAAGTGCTGAATTTTTATAAAACATTTTGAGCTGATGTTTTATTTTATTTTTCATTAGATCTTTTATATTGTTAAAAATTTGATGAAGAATACTTATATAAAATAATCCAGTTATTTCTCATAAAATACAAGTCATTCCCAAAAAATAAAACATTATTTCCATTTTGAGCATTGAATCCTACTTTTCATAATAAAATAATCCAGTGATTTCTCATAAAATACCATTCATGCCCAAAAAACATTATTTCCACATTGATCATTGAATCCTACTGAGGTCCTACCCATCTTGTAGGGTTGATTCTACTCCTCAGATCCCTATCATGTCTACAAATTCATGTGCTGAATTTTTATAAAACATTCTAAGATTGATTTTTTTTGCATTAGAGATTTTTTCTTTTGAAAAAATTGTTTGAGAAAACTTATATATATATATATATATGAAGAAACTGAACCAAATTGAAATAAAACATTGTAAAATATACTAGATTGTTAGTAACATATGTTGTTCATGGTCATATTTATACATATGTGAAATATCTATATTTTTAAAATAATAATTTACACAATAAATTGAATCTTTTATATTTCAAAACACCTTTTGGATTTTTTAAAGAACCTTATTATAAAAAACATTTACACATATAGTTTTAAAATATGATTTTTAAAGTAAAAAAAATCCTTTCATAAAATAACATCTTTTTTAAAAAATAGAATTCTTTTAAAATAACTCCCTTATATAAAAACAGGTTTTTGGAAAATAAAGACTGATTTTAAAAAAAATTATTCCTTTTAAAATATCTTCCATACATAAAATAATATTTTTTTCTAAAAAATATAATCATAAATATACTTCTCTAAAATATAATCTTATAATTTGAAAATAATATATACCCTTACATAAAAAGGGGTTTTAAAATAATAACATTGAAAACATAACTCCCTTACATGTAAAGGGGTTTTGGAAATCCATGAATTTATAATCTTTTAAAACAAATTTCTCTTACATAAAAAGGGATTTGAAAGTAATACATAAGATATAAGATTTTGAAAATCAATTATCTGTAACCTTAAACTAATCTATAATTCACCAATTTGAAACCATGTCAACCCTTTTTTCCTAAAGACTAAACTTACTCTCACACTATCTATACAACCAAAGTAAGTCATATATATTTTCAGTGAGTCTGGAAGTGTGTCGTTGGGTGCAGAACCTAAGGTAATGGCTATTATTTATAATCCCCAAAATTTTAATAAATCATTTAATTAATTATTTATTATTAAACAATATTTGTAAAGACTACCAAATAGTGGTTGATTTTTCCTAACTTTTACATACCCATCTAGAAAAAATGATATTTCTATTTTATTATTTAATTTTATATTTAGTTTTTTTATTCATTAACTACTAAGGAACTTTATTTTATCATATTTATAAATATATAAAAAATATAAAAAAATATAATTTATATATAACATATATTTGTGACAATTATAATTTAATATAACATTTATAACATATATATATTTATAACACATAAATTTTACATTGTATATATATCATGTTTAAATGGGTTGTGATATATATAATGTCTTTTGTTGTTTTGTTTTTCCTTATTTCTTGTCACTTGAATCACATTTATTATTTATATTTTTTCCCTTCTATATCCCATACATGTCACAGAGAACACATATTTTATTTATATTTTTCTTATTGATTTATTTAGTTTCTATATATATATATGTATATTCTAACGTATATAAAATTCATATATATATATATTAACTTATATATATAACATATATATTAACATATAGATAAAATATATTTTAACACATATATAATGTGTATATATGTTTAAATGATTATATATATGTATAATATTAATATATATATATATATATATATATTATTTGGGTTCCTCCCACCACACACCACACACCTCATATTTTTTATGGGTTCCCTAACCACTTATAAAACTAACACTTAGATTTTATTCAATTATTTATTTATTTAGTTTTTAATTACTTTACTCTTAAGGAATAACATATATAACATGTCCATTTTAGCATGTACTTTTTTTCCGTACTCAACACACCTCATGCACCCCACTGATTTCCAGTTTTTATATATTTTCCAAACAATCAATCACTATGCCTCCCCATATAATTTAATATATTATTATTGTTATTGTTATTTTATTTTTACTAACATGATAATGTGTGTGTATATATATATCAGCACACACACATATATATATATATCCCTTTCTATGTATATATATATTATGTATATTACCTCTTCATCCTTTTTTCATTTCACTTTTTTTTATTATAATCAATATCCTATATGTGTGTGTGTGTATAAAATTTAAGTATATATACACATATATATTTTGTGAATATATATATATATATATTAAACATTATTCTATAACTCCTTTTTATATATATTAACGTAACTTTAAATTTTAACATCGGTTACACACACACACCCACACATATATATACATACATACATACATATATACATATATGGATAAATATGTACATAGTTATTATTTCAGTTTACCACATATATTTATTAACATATTTTTTTATATATGTTTATTTATGTATTCTTATATACTTATATGCATCTAAAAATACTATCCATAAATTTAATATTTTAATTAAAATGATAAATAAATTTTTTATGTACTATTATCATTTTTTATATAAGTAAGATATAAAATTACTTTAGAACTAAAATTAAAATTTTAATTTTTCAATCCATATTATATTGTTAATTTTAATATCAAGTTAATATTTTACAAATTTTAAGGTAACATTTTTCTACATAATAATACTAAATACTTATTTATTAAAAATAATTATTAAAAAAAGAAAACTATGTTTATAATTTTTTGATATGTTACACATAATTTCCAGTATTGGATATTACCAAGTGATGACTTCATGAGAAGAAGTCTAATTTGTTTATGAGTACTTACACATGACAATCAACATACTATGTTCCCAATAAAATAATGTTATTCATCCATAAAACTAGTCTTAAGAATGTCATCAAATATTTCAAGGATATCATCATAATAGAGAACTTTTATGACCTTTTCAATTCCATAGATACTCTAGAAAATTATTACCTTAAAATCAGATGCAAAAGTATGAATGATATGTAATACTATTTTTTAATTTTTATTCACTTCTTTGAATATACATGCAATCCAAAGTATAAAAATTTGGTTTTAGAACACCAACACCAACATGAAGGGTAGGACTTAACACAATCCTTTTTGGGGTTTGGTATATATTTTTATCCATATATCATATTAGAGAGAGGATATATCCATTCTTGTAATTTTTCCACATATAGTGGATGGTACAATCCTCTAGGATATATGAGGTTATTTACATCATTTTTTAGGTAGGTTAAGTCTTTATCTTCATAAGTACAATGACAGGGTTCAGAAATTATGAGAGAAGCATACCATGGGGTTTGGTACTCCAATGGATATTTTTCAATTAAAAGGAGAGGGCCCTCTATAGGGTTTTAGAGTTTGATATTCTCCCAAATTTATAGGGTGTGGGTCCACTATAGTTAATGCAGGGATTTGGTACTTCATTGCACTTGATAAGGCCAAGATCCTCCATATGCTCAGGAGTTTGGTAATACCTCGATTGATGTTCTAGGGATCATTGAGTTAAATTTCCTCTATTTATAGAGTTAATAAATCCCTTATTCAATATCCATGTTCAATATTGAGCGATTCCTCCATCAATGATTTATCACTCTCTCGATTTACACTTACCTTGGAAAGGCATGGGTCCCCCCCATGGTTGGTGATATAATGTTGTATTAGTGTAGTAGGTTGTCTTTGATTCATGGTATTATTAGCAATAGATCTTCTATAAATGAAGTTAGGTACTCCCTCATCTAATTTTCACTTCTTTATGAGGAACCCATCCTTTATTGAGGCTCGGTATTCACTCAACTAATATGTATAATTCATCGTGGTATAGTTCCTCTCTTTTTCAATATTAGATTTGTGGGTTTTTATATCTAAGTTAGGTTATAATAGTTGGGTTAGATACTCCATTAACTGAAAATTATTCTTAAACAAATTGTGGGTTTTCCAATTGTGGCTTTTGGAATTGTGTCATAGTAGTTGTGGACAAATGGGTGGGGTACTCCCCTGACTATAGCACATACTATTGTGAGGAGTGGGTTCCCCACTATGGTTTAGAGTGATATCATTGAAATAATGGATAGTGTGGATGTTTCATGTCCTATTATGCCTTAGGAACCCCTTTATTGTCTTTCAATCATGAATTATAACTAGGTTTTTTGATTAAAACTTGGCGAGTTCTATATTTTCTCTCTGAATACGTTGTTACTTATTTGAAATGATCCTTAATTGAGTTATGTTATGATTAGAGGGACTCCCCTATATCCTATAAATTTCTATTAGTTTAGAATATATGGATTTCTTAACTTATTTCAGATTTTCTCTTATTTTGGTGTTTGATGTGACCTATTTTTTTGTCTTTCCATTGTGCTTTTCATGTGTACTACTGAGCATATTTATACTCACACCTGCATAGGGTTTTTACCCACACATGTCATCTATGTACAATTATCATATGGTTTTGAGATATTCTAAATAGATTTGGAGCTAGTGTGGCTTGTTCAAAACTAATACATGCTGATGCTTGTTGATTCTTAGTAGAACTTGGTAGTTTATAACAGTAGAGGTGACTACTATAGTTAGATATAGATCTTAGAGTACACCCAACGAGGAGTAAATTTTCAATATCTCATGTTTTTCATATTCATATACATTTCTTATGGTGGTAACCTATGTGGTAATTTACTTATCATAAAATATCATATTCATGTATTATATATAGTTCGATTATAGATATTTACACACACTATAAGTATTGAAAGTTATTTTTTTTGTATTATAGAAATATTCCTATTATAGTTCAATATAAGCTAATGCTTCCCATATTAACTGATGTGCTAATTTGGTGTTAGTCACAGACTCCTAGACTACTAGAGGTGGGTGGAACCCTTGGCATACTACTTACCCGAGTGGGGGATTAGTGGGTTGGGTTATGTTAGATTTATATTAGAGTAGTCAATTCCTAGTGATAGTGTTTGGAGTTAGTGGTCTTGTGAGGACTATTTTAAGAATTTTGGGTAGGGATATCATGGGGGTCTTGAGTTTTATTATCAAACTAATGGGACCTATATAGATTTGTTGGGCGACATATCTTTTCTCTAGGACTCCAATAACCTATTAGTAAACCCATAACTCTAAGATATTTAATATAAGGTACACTAAAGTTGGTACATGAAAAATGTATTGGTCAGTTCTGATCTTTCATGTCTTCCCTATATAATGTCATCTAGATATTACTATAAAATGAAAGATGTTACCCATAGATAATAGAATTGTGTGCAATGGAAGGTCCATGGAGAGCCCATGTAACACCATGATATTTTAGTACTAATTTCCCTTGAAAGAAAAGTTTTTTTTGAATATCTTTTGACACATGCAACATCAAACTAAAATGAACAATGACATTCCCTATTAATATAATGCAATATGATTTAAAACATCAATATGAAAATTATAATAATTATAGAGCCTCAAGTAAATAAAAAAATATTTATTATAAAAAAATATATCTAAATTTATTATATATGATTGATTTATTTTAATACCAATGAAATGATTAAATTGTATTTTCAAAAGATTAATAATTAATAAAATGTTGTTAAAACCATTTTTAAAGAACTATTTATAAAGAAATGTGTATTTTAACCAATAGATTAAATTTACAACTTTAAAAAAATGACTAAAATAATATTTTAAACTAATATATTAACAGTAATTTAATTATAAATGGATATTATAATATATTAAGAACATTTAAATTTTCAAAGATAGTTTTTCTAATAAAATAAATTTTCTTTATATTTTATATTTTCATCTAAAATATAAATTTATAAATTTTAGAATTTTAATTTTATAAAATAAACCTTATTTTTTAATTCATAATGTCAAATTTATCATAGTTTAAATATTATGAATTTATCTAAAATATTTTATTTTAATGTGAAGAGTAAAAAATACAGTTTATGCCAATACTATAGCTTTTATGAAGTTATCAAAAAATATGTATTAATTTTGTACTTTTAAAAAAACATGCACCAAAATTTATATATAATTATTCATTGAAAAATACTATATTGAATTATAAAAATCCCTCTTTATCATTTTAAAACCTAAGTAATATTTATTTTAATAAAACTGGTTTTTGTTTATTTCTTTTAATTAAGTATCCACAAGGTCAAATTAGGTTTTATATTGATATTAAATCCAAATAACTCTTATTTTTAACAATTAACCAATAAATGTCATCGAAATCAACAAAATTGATAATTTTATCCTAAATATAATTTTATTTCTTAAAAGTACACTTGTTTATAAAAATGATTTTTACGTGTTTTGGGTGTTAATATTAAAATTAATATTTTTAAACCATTGAATTTTGTTTAATAGAATAGATTCAATATTTGGAATTAGGAGATCCAAATTATTTAATTAGTTCCATTTTATCATTATATATAATAAATAAATTATCTAAGGTAGAAAATTAGTTACAATGTTAAAAACAAAAAATGGAAAAAGTATACAATCTAAAGGTAAAATGATTAATTTTTTTAAAAACATTCCTTTAAATGAGTGGTTGAGGTGTTTCTGGAAAAAAACTTATCTCCTCTCTATTATTATTCACATTGCAATCCACTTTCCACATGAAACATGTGTTCCTTTTATATTAAGAAGTTGTATTTACAAAAAATTAATTCACTCCACTTATAAAAAGGTCCTTCCAATGACCCTTTAAATCCACCCTATAAATTTGAAATTTCATTGAAAATATATCCATTCTAGTTCCCATAAAATTTTCTCCCATATACCTAATCCTTTATCCACAATAAATAGTCATATGTCCACTATTTACAAGAGGTACTTCATGAGAGAGTTTAAATTACAACCACAAGTATTAATCACTCTATAATATTTTTACATAACTATATTTTTCCGACAAAAATATCTTTTATGATCCCAAACTTCCAGTGAGGTATGTTCTTGTTTAGGTTCTAGTTTAAATCCCATTAAAATATTAAATTAATTATTTTGCAAATTTATGTGGAGGCATGGGGTGTTCAGGGGGTTTGAGACATGAAATAATGGGAAAGGGGTCATCCAGTGTATATTAAATAGCTGGGACATGATTAGTAGTAATTCTGATCCCTAACCATTCTTACTTGAAGGAGTGGTGCATAGTTGATGAAACTGTGAATAGGGGAAGGTAAAACAATGGGGAATGGGATATAACTAATCCGTACAGTTACTGCACAGTTTCTTAAATTGTGTGGGATTCCCAAGAATCCATGAAACCTGGACCCATCTTAGATAGTGGGTGGAACAGGTTTGACGCATGATTTGGTCAATCATATTTCCAAACTGTGTGCCTCATTAAATTTTGGGAAATTGATGATTTCCCCCACGGCCCGAATGGCCCAAAGGCCTTCATTTATATTGTTTTTGATAACCCCCTTTAAATTAATGAGGGGGAATCCTTATAAGGCCCATAGGCTTAGATATTACATGTCCCATTGGCTTAGGATATTACATAACTAAAGGGTCTTAAGGAATTCATTTAGACTATCTACAAGGAACTGCCCCTCCCCAATATCTGCATTATGATAGTAGCTCTCCACCTTCGCATGACCGTCTGGCTAGGATTCCCATGCAAGAAATGGATGGTCCCGATGGCATATCCATACCACCTCATTCTGAAAAATCTATTTGGATCAAATCTTGTGAGTGAACCTACTCTGAATCCTCTTCTGGGGCTTCTCCTTTTTTGTAGAGTGTATCTGGGGCAACTGCATGTGGCTCAAAGGCCTTGAGGTGGCCCAAAGGCCTTAAAGGTGGCCCAAAATGCCTAATGACTTGAAGGCATGGGTGGTCCAAAAGCCTTAAGGACTCCAATTCCAAACTGGTGGCCTAAGGTGAATAGTTTCAACAACTATAGTACCAAACAACACCTGCTACAGTGCCTGCTGCAGTATCAACAAAGTGTACAGTTCTGCTACAATACCTGTACAATGTACAGTCCTACTACAATACCCACACAGTGTACAATACTATTATAGTACATGCTATAGTACCCACTACAGTTGCTACTACAGTACCCAGAAATGTTCCTCTACATGGTTTTGAACCTGGGTCTCATGGATTCACTTTAGGATACCTGACCAATTGGGCTGAGGCTCATGTACTCCCCCTCAGTCTTTAAGTTTATTCACCATAAGTTCTTCTATATTCTTCCTATAGTATCAAAATTGATGATCAAAACTCTATTAAGCCTCTCAAGGATTGATCTACCTCAGTTCTAAGATATTTTGAGCTTTGTTGGGTGCAGAATGAAGCTTTGGGTGTGTATAACACTCCACTTCCTTCCTTTTTCCTGATCGGGTCTTGTGTAGTTGTTATTATCCTTCTGAACACCTAAACTCCTATTTTTCTATAGGATATTAGGTTGGGTCTTTGAGGGGTGTTCGTATCTAAATCAAAGTATAATTTTAAGGATTTTGTTGTCCACAAAATCAAGGTAGGTGTTCTACAATTTATAATATACCACATTCTTGTTGAGTTTTCATGTCTATTCTGTTGTGCATTGATGACTTTGTGCATTCTGTTTGGTTTTCCATGGTAAAATTTATGATTTAGTTGGTTAATTTATGAATTGAACCCATCATAATGCTTATGAGATTCATTGAGGTTAATTAGATTGGGTTATGGTCCACCCATGGGGTGTGACACTTCTTGTACAAGAAAATTGAAATATTAAATGTGTAATTGGTTTGTTATGAGATAGATCCCATGACAAATAAGTGACCTATTATCTTGGGTTATAAAATGAATGTAATGGCAATTATTTCTAGTTGTTGACAAGGCATAAGGGGGCATTTGGTATAATGGTAATGATCTAAATGACTTATGGTTTGTGAAGGGAAATTATAGTTATGTGTTAAGTCATGTAAATGATTAATGATCTAAATGAGTTACTACATGTAATTAAGAAATTGTAAATGGGTTATCCTATGAATAAGGCTTATGTATTGAATGGAATATTGTTGTACATGATGAATGTGTTAATGAGTGATGATATGTGATTAATTTATGTGTGATTAATTGTTAAATAATCATATTAACATGGATTGGTGGTATGTGGGGTATTAACTTGAGGTTATATGCCCATGAGTCAGTTTGGACTGAGGCTCTAAACCCCACCCCTATAATGCATTGGTTAAAGAGTCTCATTGAGGCTCTATGCCACTAATGGTTTCACTTGATGAGACTACATGAACTAAGGCTCCACATTTAGTGTTGTGGTTTTATTCATATGATATTTCCCTTAGAGTGATAGGGAACTTGACTTTTCCGCTAATGCATAGTTGTTTGATCGACTTAGATTGTAGTGTAACTAATGAAATTCTTAACTCATGAATGATATAATGAATGTGTATAGAGTGAATCTTGTTAACTATTGTCACCTTGATTATCTACTATTATTATTATTCATTGTGCCCTTATATACACTATCTGTTTAGACTGGATATTTTGTAGACATCATTGGTGGTGTCCTACTGAGTTGTACTCACACCCTTTGTAGGTTTCAATCAGGTACTCGAGTAGACTTATTGGTTTCAGTCCAGGATAGGGGAAAAGGCCCTATGCTAGATGGTTGACTTGGGAAGTGGAAGTGCATGGTTAAAGGATCTAAACTTTGATTTGGGACCTATTTGGGGTATTTCTTTGGTTTTTTTTATTTTGGTTTTTTTTCTTTCACTTGGAACTGCATGAATTCACATAGCATATTAAATATTTGATTTTGAGCTTATAACCAGTTTTGGGATATAGTTGGTTATGCATGTTTATTGTTGATTTTTTCTTTAATGCTTATATTATCTATTGTATATTACTCTGATAAAGAGTTTATATTCTCAACACATATGACATTATAACCTAGTTTTTAGTCGACATCCTTTAGAATATGGGGAAATGTGCTTGAGGTCATGTGGTGACCTGGCCTGGGGAACCAGTTTAGTGGATCTCAGGTTGGGGAAATTAAAAAGTGGTGTTATAGGGGTTTTTCTTATAATTTTTTACTATTTGGGAATGGAATATGATATATTAATATGTTTCAAGCCTTAAGAATGATATTGTGTATGGGAGTATCTAACCCATGTATCGAGGAAAACCCAAGTACTACGGGTGGTATTTTTGTTCTTGATGTTTGTTGTTATGGTTGGATGATATTTCACTATTTGGTGATGTAATTATTATGTCATGTGACTATTTTATGATATTTTTCTCATGGATAAAATGGTATTTTGTTTTATAATCATTCATTATTTTAGGCACCTATGGATATAGGTGGAATTCATCTTGGTAGGAACACACAAGGAAGTTTTGTGGGATGTGAGGGATAGAATGTTTTCAATTTCATAGAAATTTTAAAGAAATAGTGTCTAATAAAGATAATTCCAATGGGTAAATGAGAATAATTTAATATAATGGTTAAAAAATTGTGCTTTATTATGAGTCATAAATATGTTCAAACTTTGTTGTGGTGAGTTATAAAGATAGATGGGTGCCTAAATGATAAAGATGTATGTTGTGAAATAAAAATGGTTAAAACGGTGTCTAATGAAAGACTTCTGACTATGTAAGTTAGTTTACCCCATGTTGTCCATGATCCATGGTAGGGATGGTTGAGGGTAGAAATAGTGATAGGGATATATCTATTAGTATAGTTTATGATGAATGTGTTGTCTATGGCTTGCAGAGATTCTTGTTTTTTGAAAACTGTGGCAATTTTATATTATGTGTTTTGAAATGTGTGTTTGGAATTGTAGATAAATAACACTATAAAGACATGAGCTAGCTGGGATATATAAGGATATCACTTATGATGCTCCTAAAGTGTCATAGTAAGAGATCCTATTGATCTAGGGTAACAGAGGGAAGGATTAGTTCTATGAGAACATTTCATGGTTAATAAAGATGATGGAATGGGACCCAAGGCGGGTTGTGCCAAGTAAGTTTGATATGACAATAGAGTATGAATTGTATCCCCCTCCAATGTTTTTTATAAAGGGTGTATCTGAGGTAGATAAAATATATTTTATTCTATATAGATGACTTTGGATAACTTGGAGATTCGTCCTGAGATGAGGGTCAAGATGGCACCTTATATGTTTCATTGAACACCAAATCACTGGTAGGATATTGTAGTTCAGACTAAGCAGACAGAATGTATGTTGTGGAAAGATTTATAGGAAAAGTTTTTGGAACATTTATATCTGGATACCTTGAGATATAAAAAGGTTTTGGAGTTTATGAGTTCGATGCAGGGGACTATGTCAGTGATGGGTTATTTTGGCCACTTCACCGAATTGCAGCACTTTATTCCAAAATTGTTAGGGAATTATGAAACTATAGTGATAAGTTTCAAGGATGTAATTAGACATGAGATTAAGTCCTAGGTTAATATCTTCCATTTAAAGAGGTTTTCTGAAGTGGTGGATCGGGCCCTTATTTCAAAAGGGATCCCCAAGGAGGCATCTAGTGGTCAACATGCGATTCTAGTTTGGGGATCTAGTGGTGTGACTTCAAATGGTAGTAAGTTCCACTTCAAGAGTTTTCACCAAGGCAATGGTTCCAAATGTAGTCAAAGAGGAGGACTGGCCTCACAGGGTAGTGATTGCATTTTCTTCTATCCATGTGTTAGGTAGGGACACATATGATGTCAGTGTCTCCAAACACTAGTTGAGTGTTGACCATGTAGTAGGATGGGTCATATGTAGAGGTTCTATAGGTTCCCTCGATATATGGGAAGTGATGAAGGATCAAGGATGATATATATTATAGGATGGTGGTCAGTTACCCTATATCAAGCTGCCATTTGGAGTTCTTCTAGTTCCACCAATCAGGGTGAAGGACGTAGTACTCCTAGAAAAGGTTGCTCTTATCAGCAGGGTTGTGTAGAACTAGGGACTTAGACTAGATCCTAGGGTAGAGGAGTAGGAAAGCTTCATGTAGTTCATCCTAAACATAGAGGTGGTGATGATGGACCATCTATAGTTTGATGTAGGATTTTTGAATCTTCCACAATTTCAAGTTCTTTTTTTGATACAATTTACTCACTTTCTTTTTTATCTGCTCAATTTGTAAATTTGTAGGGCCTAATGGTGGAATATGTATGTTGAGTAATGTCTATTGATACACTATGAGGGTTATGAGTAGAAAATAACCAGTAATGTAAGTGGTGTTCCCTTAAGGTTAGTGGGTACCAATTTCTATGGGAATTTTTTATGTTGGAGATGTCATGTTTTGACCTGATATTGGGGATGGATTCAATGGTGTTTTATTAAGACCATATTAATTGTTACTCCCATAGAATGATGTTCACATCCCTTAAGGGAGACACTTATATTATCCATGGACAATGGTATATCTAGACTTGTTGTGTAGGGAATGTTTTTTAGTAGTTAGGTGAAATCATATCCCAATTACCATGTCTGGTGTTTGATGATAGGGGAGTGAAGCATATTTTCTTTCCTTGTATGGTGGATCAGTTTTAGGATGTGTTTCTACAGGAACTTTTGGGGCTTCTCCATGATAGATATGTAGAGTTCACAATTGATTTGCTACCTGGAGCAGAGCCTATTTCTATTCCACCATATAGAATGGTACCAATAGAGTTTCAAGAGCTTAAAAATCAGTTAAAGGAATTATAGGATAAAATTTTTATTCTCATGACTACGTCACCTTGGATATCTCATGTTTTTTCCAACAAATATGATGGGACATTATGGTTGTGTTTCAATTATCTTAAAATGAATCAGAAGATAATTAAGAACTGATATACTCTTCTGCAAATCGATAATCTTTTTGACCATCTAAGAGGTGCTTTGGTGTTCTCCAAAATTTATTTGACATCAAGGTATCATCAGATAAGAGTGATACCTTCTGATATATTGTGTACTATTTCATGAGTAGGTATTGTTTATATGATTTTTTTGTGATGACAATCAGGTTTACCAATACACCTACAGTGTATATATCCTTAATAAATTGAATGTTTCAATTATGGCTAAATCATTTTGTAGCTATCTTTACAGATTACATCTTGGTGTACTCCAAGCCTTATGAAAATCATTCCAAACATATTGAAATCATCATGAGTATACTAAGAGAGGAAATTCTATACACCAAGATATCTAAGTGTCATTTATGGATTGATAAGGTTAATTTCATGGGCCATATGGAAGGTGTGTTTGTGTTCCTAGAGAATGTATAGGTAGTTGTATATTGGGAGAAGCAGAATAATTATTTTGATATCAGAATTTTTCTGGGATTGGTGGAATATTATCACAGGTTTATCAAATATTTTCATATTTTAAAACACCACTCATAGGCTTGATCAAGAAGGGAATAAAATTTTAATGGTCTAGGGAATGTGAGGATGATTTCCAAGATTTAAATAGGTCATTTAATGCAATGCTAATTTTGATCCTACCAAAGATGGGTAATGAGTATAACATGTTTTGTGATGCGTCTAGGGTTGGGCAAGGAGAAGTGTTGATGAATGATAATTGGGTTATGGTGTATGGTTCATTATAGTTTATGCCTCATGAATTAAATTACCCTACAAATGATCTTGAGTTGGATTTGGGTCTTTATTGTTTAAAGTGTTGGTGGAATTACTTGTTGGAAGAAAATTTTATGGTGTATACCAATCATAAAATCCTTTAGTATATCTTTTCCCTGTGTGATTTAAATCTTCAATAGTTAAGATGGTTTGAGTACATGTAGTATTTTGATTTTGAGTTATTCTACACATTGGGAAAAGGAATCAATGTTTTAGATTCTTTTATTAAAAATAATAAAACTCTGGAGGTCAATGAGTCTATTTTTAAATGGAGGATGATGGTGTTGTTTTGTAAGATGCATCTAGAGGTTCATGATGGAAAAGGGAAGATTAACCTTTCATCCTTAGATGTTGGGTCCATGATTCTAAGATGGATCAGGTAGAGGAGGTATGAGGTTACATAGTGTTTGGAACTATGGTAATGTCTTGAATGTGGGGAGTCACCTTTTGGTTAGACTTTTGGTGATGATGAGATCATCTATGTTTGTGGTCATGTTGTTCTACCTACATGTATGTGAGAAAATTTAACGTGGGAGTTCCATACTTTGAAGTGGGTGGTGTATCCCATTTAACCATAATATATCATGATCTTAATATACAGTATTATTTTCTAGATATGAATTAATAGGTTGTAGGTTTCATGATGGGATGTTACACTTGTAAGTAGGTGAAGGTTGAGCATCAGCAATTAAGTGGTTTGCTATAGCCATTACCCATTCCATAATAGAAGTGGGATGAGTTCTTGATGGATTTCAGGGTTGGTCTTATAAGGACACATTATATTAATGATTTGATATGGGTAGTTAAAAATCAGCTGAATAAGGTGGCATATTTCTTAATGATCCAATAAACATTCACAGTGCACTAGTTGGGTGAGTTTTATGTTTGGGAGATAGTGCGGTTGCACGGGGTGCTGAGGAATATAGTTTTGGATCGTGATCCTTATTTTATTTCTGGAAGGGGTTACAGAAGGTACTTAGTATCCATTTATTTTTAGTACTACGTTCCATAGATATATGGGAAGCCAGAGTGTACTATTCATGTTATAGAAAACATGTTGAGGGAATGTGTAAAAAATTTCTATGCATCTTGGGAAAAGAACTTGGATATTTTTGAGTTCACTTATAGCAATAGATACTAAGAAATTATTCAGATGAATCTATATGAGGAGATTTATGGGAGGCTGTATATATCATTATTATGTGGTATGGAGGCTAGGGAATCAGAGTAATTGGGAACAAGTATCATGTGGGAGACATCAAAACGGGTTCAATTGCTTCATAAACATATGGCTATAGCTTGGAGTAAGAATTTTTTTTGGTTATTTTTAATGACCTATTGAGTTTATGGTGGGTGATTGTGTGTTCCATTGAGTGTATCTAAGGTTGGGTCAGTGTCATATTTGGAAAAAGGGTAAGCTGGAACCTAGGTATGTGGGTCCATTTGAGATTGTGTAGAGGATCAGACCAGTGGCATGCCGATTGGATCTTCCACAATGGTATGGTGGCATGAATGACTTTTTCATGTGTTACATCTTGGGAAGTATCTATCTAATAAATATAATATTATTTATGTTGATTATTTGGAGCTTTAATCATATGTTTACTTAGAGGATCATCCATTTCATTTTGTTAATTTTATCGATATTGTCTTACAGGGAAATATATTACGATTGGTTAGAGTGTTCTAAAAGCATGGAAATATTTAGGAAGGTACATGGGATACAAATATGGATATGTGGACTAAGTGTCTTGATATTTTTATATTGGAAGCTTAGTGATGCTTGGAATGTTTGGATGGGGGATGAGCCGTTAAAAGGTGTAGAGGTTGTAATATCTTGTACTTCTAGTGGCGTATATTTTTCTTTTACATTTTTGTTTAAATACAATTAATATGGTTAATGAAATGGTTTTTGAGTGTATGTAGAGGCTCAAGGGTGTTTGGGTGGTTTGAGATAATAAATAAGGGGAAAGGGGGCATCATGTGCATGTTGCATGGTTAGTTCACTGTTAGTAGTAACTATGCCCTATAATCCTAATTTCCTAGAGTAGTGGTACACGATTGATGAAACTGTTCTAGGGGGAAGGTGAGACCATACAGACTTGTAGAGATCAAATCAACATGGTTTGTTAAACCATACAGACTTCTGAGGAAGCCATGTTACCTGGCCCCCTCCTGGATGGAGGGTGGTGCATGGTTGTTGCATGGTTTTTCCTTCCATGCAGAAAAACCATAGAACTCATTAAATTGAGAGAAATTGACCATTTTACGCATTTGGATTTCAGTTTCTTCACCTAATTAAATTCCCTATTATTCAACCATCATCAACAGTGATGAACCAAACTCTCCCAATATTCCCAATGACCGATCTCCCTCGTTTTTAAGTTGTTTAGAGAATCACTGGATGTAGATCAAAGATTCATGTGAGTCTAACACTCTTCTTTATTATTTATTCATTGTTAGGGATTTTTCAGTTGTTCTTCTTATCCCAGATCCCAAAAACCATCTTTTTCCAGTGGATCTTAGGTTTTTGTTTTGAAGGGTGTTCAAATATAAATCAAAGGCTATGGTTTTTCATTTTATTGTCTATAGAATCAAGGTAGGTTGTCTATTAGTTAAATCTTGTAGGATTTTTGACTTGATCATGTTTATGTGGTTACACTTTGGTGGCATTGTTCTTTCCATTTGGTTTTCTATGATAGAATTGATGATTTATTTGGTTAATTGATGAATTGGACCATCATGATCCCCATGGGATTAATTAAGGTTGATTAGACAAGGTTAAGGGACACCCATGGGGTGTGCCACTTCTTGGACATGGAAATTGAAAAGATAAATGTGTAATTGAATTTTTATGACATAGACCCCTTAATAAATAAGTGACATGTTATCTTTAGTTATAAAATGAAACTAACTCTAATTATGTTTATTTTCTGACAAGGCATAAGGGGGAATTTGGTAAAATGGTAATGGGTTAATTGAATTATTTTTTTAAAGGGAAATTTTGTTTATGGGTTTAGGCATTTAAATGATAAATAAGATAAATAACTTAATACCTGTATGTAAGAATTTGTAAATGGGTTGAGGCATTAATATAGATTATGTGTTTAATTAACTATTGTTGTATATGATGAATATGTTAATGAGTGATGTCATGTGATTTATTTATGTGTGATGAATGGTTAAAGAATCATGTAAACAATTATTGGTGGTATGTGCGGTATTTAATTAAGGTTATACATCCATGGGTAGTGTTGGACTGAGGCTCTAAACCCTATACCTATAATGCACAAATTAGGGAGTCAGGCTGAGGATCTATGCCCCAAATGGTTTCATTTGATGAGACTGTCTGGACTGAGGCTCCAAAGTAAGTATTATGTTTTTTTATGTTTTCTCTAGAGATGTAGGGAACTTTATTTTTCCCTTTATGCATATTTGTGTGGATGGATTAGTCTGTAGTGTAATTTATGAAATACCCGACTCACATAACAAAATAATGAAAGTGTCTAGAGTGAATCTTGTTTGCTAATATCACCTTGATTATCTTCGATTTGAAATATTATTCATTATATAATTTCATAAACTATCTATTTGGTTTGTATATTTTGAAGACACCATTGGTCGTGGTTTACTGAGTTGTACTCACACTATTCTTGGGCTGTCATTGGGTACAAGAGTGGACTTCATGGTTGTAGGTAGGACAAGGTCATGAGCCCTATACTAGATGGTTGACTTGGGTTGGAGACATTCATGGTTGAGGGATCCAGATTTTGATTCATGAACCATTTTAGGGATTTCTTCATTTTTTTATTTATTTTGTGTTTTTCTTACACTTGACATAATATGTCTTGAAATAACATATTTACTCTTTGGTTGTGGTATTGTACCTAGTTTTGGGATATGGTTGGTTATGAATTTATACCTTTTATTTTCTCATTTAATTCATGTTTTATATATATTGTACTACTTTAATAAATAGGGTTTAGTCTCCTCACATATTACATTATATCCTCACTACCATTTGGAAACCTCTATTATATGGGGAGGTGCACTTGAGGTCATATGGGGACCCATCCCTGGGCACCAGTTTAGTGGATCTTGGGTTGGGGAAGTTACAATCTTACCCCTTACCACATGATGAAATTAGTATTATTTATATATTTATATATCATCATGTTTATGGAATAAAAATTACATAACTTTGACCATTTTTTCTTATAAAAATCAAAATTTGATCATGCATACATGAAGACCTCTTCTTCCATGAACAATGTGTTTTATTTTTCATTATCGCCTAAAATGTGTGGTTATAAGTGTTTATTTTAATATTATCATTATATTTATGTCATTATTATGATTCTGTAAAAGATTAAGCATTTCTTACCCTTCATCTATTCAACGAGAAATGAAAACATCATCTATGTGTACGTATAGACTACTGCCTCCATGAATTAACATATTACCTGAATGGCCTAAAGGCCTTGACTTTCATTATTGATTATAGATAATACCCTTTTTATCTAGGTTGAGAGAGAACCCTTACATGACCCATGGACCTAGTGGCATAAGGCCCAATACACAAACCAAAGGCTTAAGGGAACAATTCCCATTATAATACCTAAATTCCCAACCAAACTATACTTAAACTTACCCTCCCCAACATCTTCATCATTCAAGGAACATAACTCTCTACCTAGTATTGATTATAGGATAGAATTATCCATATATATAGGAATAGTTCCTGGTACCGATGAATGTTTTCATACCCTCTCATTCTTCTAATCTAGTTAGCTCTACTCTGGTGGTAGATAATTTCTCTGAATCCCCTTCTAGGTCTAATCATGTGTGGTCTGCCCAAGCTACTTCCTTTTCTTTATAGCCCTAAGTGACATATTTTATTTTCCATCTCTCTAGTATTTTATTCATTATATAAATATCTTCAAATTTAATTCAGAACCTTAAAAATCTAAATAATATAAATATTATTCTATAATAATGATATTATTCCTAAATAATCACTTTCTTAACCATACTCACCAACCAATTATAGCATATTCTTATTTGAGTATATTTAACCACCTAATTTAATAATGTTATAAATTTATATCATGGATAACTATAGACAATTATTTAATGGTATTATTCAATACTAATGATCAAATAGTGTTTTAAGGTTATTTAAGTGTTATATTAACATTTTACTTTATATTAATATAACAACTTTCACCCATTAAAAATTTCCGAAATAAGGTCATTGATGATTCCATATTAATAAATCATAATTAAAAGATTCATTGAATTAATTTATAACTTTATAAATTTTTATAAAACATATATTAAAAGTAATTTTAATGATCTATTATTGATAAACTTATATCTAATAGATTAAATATTTACATCTTCATTATTAACCTATTTGAAGAAAACAAAATTATTCATATATGATTACAAAAATAAACTATAATTAACTAATTAATATATAATTAATGATTATAATTAAATTTTATAATAGGTAATATATATGAATATGTTTCTAAAATGGGTTATTAATATTGTTATGGTAATTATAAAATAGGTTAAATCACTTTTGTGGAAGCATAGAATTAAGTTAAGGGGTTTTTATTCTCAATTTTTGTTTTTTGAGACTTATGTCATATCCTCCACTTATCTTATTTTGAGTGGTGTATATATATTAAATGGATATATTTTTATCAATATTTCAATGATTATAGACGGTATTATAGATCTATCCTAAGTACCATATATCAAATAATTTTGGTTCCAATGTTACTGAATCCAAAAGGGTTTCATTGCCAATCACATTTTCAAATCGAGATTTCTTTTGAATGATAATCCAATTAGGGAATTTTTATGCTATTTATCTATAAAATCACAAAAAAAATTCAAGTTATTATTGATATTTTACATTTCTATCTCAATTTAACTTACCTTGGTAAATTATTTACCCTATGTGAAAATTGTATGTGAAATAGGCGCCACGACTTCTTTACGGTCAAGAATACCCCTCCACTCTTTCCACATTCATTTCATGGATATCCTTATCCATGATTAAATAATTTTTTGATTTAATTTTATACTATTTTAATTTCTTTAAAATAGTGTTAAAATAACATTTGACAATTTTCACATGTATCATTTTAATAAAATCATTCCTTTTTAACATTTATCATGTGAATTCATTATTTTTTCCTGAAGATAAATAATAAATATGAAGATTCATTTTTATGTTTGAAAATAATTTTCTAAATTTTTTTAATTAATAATAATTTTTAAAATAAAAAACATATTATTTTATTTTTAATAGTAACCTTTTTATTTTTAAAAGTTATTCTTAATTTTAAAAATTGATTTTAAAGGCTTTTATTCGTTGTTTTTTATGTATTCTTAAAAAATGTTTTTGAAAAAATATTTACTTTATAAAATTTAGTTTCTAAATAAAATATTGGTCGTAAAGGTTAATTTTTATATTTTTTATAAAGATCAAATTCTTTCATTTTAAAGAAAACATTGTTAATGTGTTTTCAAGAATTTCAAAAGGGGGAAATTTCATTGTGATTTTCTAAATGAACTACTCAATAATATTAAAAAAAATGTTATATATATATATATTTCAATGTCATTTTAAATTATTTATGTTACACTTGTATATGCTCTTATGATACCATTCAACTTATTTATATGGATGGGTTATAGAATGTTCTAGGAAATTTGTTCAAGAAACCCATCTCTTTTCCTTGGGTAAATTAAGCAATTTTTAAAGTATAAATGTTATAATGTTGTAATGGAACACATATATATGGATTATTATTATTATGAAGGTTAATATCCTTTCTACCCTCAAATTAATTGGTTAATGTTTTATATCTCCTAATAAAATTATGATAATCAGGTATTGATGATCGCTCAACTATTGGAATAAAGTAGTTATAATTAGTCATCTTTGTTATGAGAATTAGGTAGTGATTCCCGCTCCACTATGTTTATAAGAATTAGGGAATGATTCTTACTCCACTTTGATATGTGAATCAGGTAGTGATTCCTACTCCTCTATATTATGGAGAACAAGTAGTGATTCCTGCACCACTATTTTATGATTTCTATGCTTATGTTTGTGCTGTATTCATATGTTTTTCATCATACTCATGTGAAATTGGATTATGTCTTATGATATAATAATATCCTTGATTTATGTATTATAATAAATTTTTATTTTGGAACGATATCCTAATATTATGTTGTTATGATTTAATTATGCTATCATACCCATATTATAATCTTATGATCACTTATGATAATCAGTCATCATCTCTTATGTTGACCTTTCTAGAATATAAGATCATCCCTTGATTTTTTTTCATTCCCCGGGTCGTGAAGATGAGTATACCTTATAAGGAGTCTAGAAAAGATCCTAGTGTGTTTCGATTATAGACAAATGTTCAAAAGTATCCTAAAATAAGTTTCTTATATAGCTGATCCTAAAATATGTTATACCTTATGTTGTTGGCATTAATTGATTATTGTGATATGTAATGTTTAATTTATTTAAATACATGTATGTTTAGTTTGGTACATCTAAATTTTTATCTAATCCAGTTGTAAATTATTATTTTTAGCACTGGACCAAGGAGTGTGGGTATCAGATGCATCAATTGGTATCCGTGCAGGTTTTAGTTATTTTTAGGGATTGGTTTAGATATTTTTAGGCATTAATATGAAATAAATTTAGTGAAAACCATAGGGATAAGTTTGAGTATAGAATAAAATCCTAATGTTTTGGTAGAATAAATATTATGTGTATTAATATTAATGAAAACCCTACATAGACAAAAACAAATGGATGTAGGCTCTGATATAGACTTACCTTAGGGTATTCACCCTAAAAATACTTGTTTGGTATTAACTCTATATTTACCTAGTGAAAGAAAAAATAGCCAAACTATACACTTGGTTTGATGCTCCCAGTGGATATGATGAGATAATTTAGACACTATTAATTAACCATTTTTATGAATTTTATAGATTTAGGTTGGAGAAAATAATTCCAAATTGAGTACGGATAACCTATATTGAAAACTCAAGATTCTTAAGTTGTGTAATATATGCCATTTATGACTTATTCTCGCTAAGCTTGCAATTTTACTTTTCACATTTATTAATTTAATTATTCACATACCTCAAATTTTCCTTATGTAATGTAATGGAAAAACCCCATAAGAACTAAGTTGATAATGGGGGAAATAGACAATCAAGTGATTCTCCCAGTGAAAACCCAAATTGGATAGAATCTGGTGTTAGAAATCTTATATTTATGCTTATGAAACTATAATAGGATATGATTAACAACCAAAACCATAACAATATACTTATATCTCTGAATAAGATAAAGATGAAGTTTCATGCAAGTTATGGGGATAAAGTACAAATCAGAGTTAATATTAAAATTCTTACATGAAACATGCAATGATTTTAGAAAATAAAACTATGTCCAATAACATATTCGACACACAACATTGAACATAAATGACAAGTGAAAATTATAATAATAATATAGCCTCAAGTAAATAAAAAAAAATTATTATAAAAAAAAATTCTAAATTTATTATATATGATTGATCTTTTTTAATACCAATGAAATGATTAAATCGATTTTTCAAAATATTAATAATTAATAAAATGTGGTTAAAACCATTTTTAAAGAACTATTTATAAAGAAATGTTTATTTTAACCAATATATTAAATTTATAACTTTTAAAAAATGACTATAATAATATTTTAAACTAATATATTAACATTAATTTAATTTTAAATTGATATTATAATATATTAAGAACATATAAATTTTCAATGTTAATTTTTCTAATAAAATAAATTTTCTTTACATTTTTTATTTTCATTTAAAATATAAATTTATAAATTTTAGAATTTTAATTTTATGAAATAAACCTAATTTTTTAATTCATATTTTCAAGTTTATCTTAGGTTAAATCTTATGTATTAATCTAAAATATTTTATTTTTATGTGAATAGTAAAAAATACAGTTTATGCCAATACTATAGCTTTTATGAAATTATCAAAAAATAAGTATTAATTTAGTACTTTTAAAAAAACATGCACCAAAATTTATTTATAATTATTCATCAAAAAATACTATATTGAATTTATAAAATCCCTCTTTAACATTTTAGAACATAAGTAATATTTATTTTAATAAAACTCGTTTTTGTTTATTTCTTTTAATTAAGTATCCACAAGGTCAAATTAGATTTTTTATTGATCTTAATGACAAATAACTCTTATTTTTTAATAATTAACCAATAAATGTCAAGGAAATCAAAAAAATTGATAATTGTATCCTAAATATAATTTTATTTCTTAAAAGTACACTGGTTTATAAAAAAGATTTTTACGTGTTTTGTGTGTTAATATTAAAATTAATATTTCTAAATAAATGAAAATTTATTTAATAGAATAGATTTAATATTTGGAATTAGGAGTTCCAAATTATTTAATTAGTTCCATTTTATTTTTATATATAATAATTAAATTATCTACGGTAGAAAATTAGTTACAATGGTAAAAAAATGAAAAAAGTATACAATCTAAAGGTAAAATGGTTAATTTTTCTTAAAAAACATTCCTTCTAAATGAGTGTTTGAGGTGCTTATTGACAAAAACTTATCTCATCTCCATTATTATTCACATTGTAATCCACTTTCCACATGAAACATGTGTTCCTTTTATATTAAGAAGTTGTATTTAAAGAAAATTAATTCTCTCCACTTATAAAAATGGCCTTCCATTGACCCTTTAAATCCACCTTATAAATTTAAAATTCCATTGAAAATATATCCATTCTAGTTCCCATAAAATTTTCTCCTACGTACCTAATCCTTTAGCCACAATAAATAGGCCTAAGTCCACCATTTATAAGAGGTACTTCATGAGAGAGTTTAAATTATAAACATAAGTATTAATCACTCTATAATAGATTTACTTAACTATATTTGTCCTACAAAACTATCTTTTTAAGATCCCGAACTTTCAGTGAGGTATGTTCTTGTTTATGTTCTAGTTTAAATCCCATTAAGATAGTTAATTAAATATTTTCCAAATTTATGTAGAGGCTTGGGGTGTTCTGGGGGTTCGAGACATGAAATAATGGAAAAGGGTTCATCTTGTGTATATTAAACAGTTGGGACATGATTAATAGTAATTGTGAGCCCTCACCATTCTTACTTAGAGGAGTGGTGCATAGTTGAAGAAACTATGAAAAGGCAAAGGTAAAACAATGGAGAATGGGATATAACCAATCCGTATAGTAACTGCATGGTTTGTTAAATTGTGTGGGATTCCCAAGAATCCATGAATCCTAGCCCCCTATTGGATAGAGGGTGGCACATGTTTGATGCACGATTTGGTCAATTATATTTCCAAACTGTGTGCCTCATTAAATTTGGGGATATTGATGATTTCCCCCTTGGCCCGAATGACCCGAAGGCCTTCATTTATATTGTTTTTGATAACCCCCTATAAATGAATGAGGAGGAACCCTTACAAGGCCCATAGGCTCAGATATTACATGGCACATAGGCTTAGCATATTACATATCCCAAAGGTCTTAGGGAATTCATCTAGACTATCTACAAGGAACCTCCCCTCCCCAACATCTGCATCATAATAGTAGCTCTCCACCAACGCATGACAATCTGGCTAGGCTTTCCATGCAAGAACTGGCTGGTCCCGATGGAATAGCCACACCCTGTCATTCTAAAAAATCCATTTGGATCTGCTCTTGTGAGTGCACCTACTCTGAATCCTCTTCTGGGGCTTCTCCTTTTTTGTAGAGTCTATCTGGGGAAACTGCATGTGGCCTGAAGGCCTTGAGGTGGCCCAAAGGCCTTAAAGGTGGCCCAAAATTCCTACTGAGGTGAAGGAATTGGTGGTTCAAAAGCCTTAAGGAATCTAAGTCCAAACTAGTGGCCTAAGGTGAATAATTTCAGCTACTACAGTACCGAAGAACACTTGTTACAATGCCTGCTACAGTTCACACAAAGTGTACAGTTCTACTACAGTACATGTACAGTGTACAGTCCTACTACAGTACCCACACAGTGTACAGTACTGCTACAGAACATGCTACAGTACCACTACAGTTGCTGCTACAGTACCCAGAAATATTCCTCTACTTGGGTTTGAACCTGGGTCTTGTGGATGCACTTAAGGATACCTGACAAATTGGGCTGAGGCTCATGTGCTCCCCCTCAGTCTTTAAGTTTATTCACCTGAATTTCTTCCATATTATTCCTCTATTATCAAGAGTGATGATCAAAACTCTCTTTATCCTCTCATGGATTTATCTACCTCAGTTCTAATCTATTTAGAGCTTTGTTGGGTGCAGATCGAAGCTTTGGGTGTGTATAACACTCCACATCCTTCCTTTTTCTAGATCAGGTCTTGTGTAGTTTTTATTCTTATTCTAAACTCCTAAACCCCTATTTTTCTAGAGGATATTAGGTTGGGTCTTTGAAAGGAGTTCGTATTTAAATCAAAGTCTAATTTTAAGCATGATGTTGTCCACAAAATCAAGGTAGGTGTTCTACAAGTTATAATATACCACATTCTTGTTGATTTTTTCATGCTTATTTTGTTGTGCTTTGATGTCTTTGTGCATTATGTTTGGTTTTCCAAGGTAAAATTGATGATTTAGTTGGTTAATTGATGAATTGAACCCATCATGATGCCTATGGGATTCATTGAGGTTAATTAGATTGGGTTGAGGTCCACCCATGGGGTGTGACACTTCTTGTACAAGAAAATTGAAATATTAAATGTGTAATTGGGTTGTTATGAGATAGAGCCCAGGACAAATAAGTGACCTATTATCTTGGGTTATAAAGTGAAATTAATGGTAATTATGTCTAGTTTTTGAAAAGGCATAAGAGGGCATTTGGTATAATGGTAATGATCTAAATGAATTATGGTTTGTAAAAGGAAATTATAGTTATGTGTTAAGTCATGTAAATGATTAATGATCTAAATGAGTTACTACATGTAATTAAGAAAGTGTAAATGGTTTATGGTATAAATAAGGCTTATGTATTGAATGTAATATTGTTTTATATGATGAATGTGTTAATGAGTGATGATATGTGATTAATTTATGTGTGATTAATGGTTAAAGAAGCACATGAACATGGATTTGTGGTATGTGGGGTATTAACATGATGTTATATGCCCATGGGTCAGTTTGGAATGAGGCTCTAAACCCCACCCCTATAATGCTTTGGTTAAAGAGTCTGATTGAGGCTCTATGCCCCTACTGGTTTCATTTTATGAGACTACATGAACTAAGGCTCCATGTTAAGTGTTGTGGTTTTATTTATATGATATTTCCCTTAGAGTGATAGGGAACTTGACTTTTCTTCTCATGCATGGTTGTTTGATCGACTTAGATTGTAGCGTAACTAATGAAATTCTTAACTCATGGAAGATATAATGAATGTGTATAGAGTGAATCTTGTTAACTATTGTCACCTTGATTATCTACTATTTTTCTTATTATTCATTGTGTCCCTACATACACTATCTTTTTTAGACTAGATATTTTTTAGACATCATTGGTGGTGTCCAAAAGAGTTGTACTCACAACCTTCACAGGTTTCCACTAGGTACTCGAGGAGACTTCTTGGTTTCAGGTCAGGATAGGGGCAAAGGCCCTATGCTAGATGGTTGACTTGGGAAGGGGAAGTGCATGGTTAAGGGATCCAAACGTGGATTTTGGACCTATTTGGGGTATTTCTTTAGTTTTTATTTATTTTGGTTTTTTTCTTTCACTTGGAATTGCATGACATCACATAGCATATTAACTGTTTGATTTGGAGCTTATAACCAGTTTTGGGATATAGTCGGTTATGCATGTTTATTGTTGATTGTTTCCCTTAATTAAAATTTTATCTATTATAGATTAATCTGATCAAGAGTTTATAGTCTCACCACATATGACATTATAACTTATTTTTTGGTCGACATCCTTTAGAATATGGGGAAATGTGCCTGAGGTCAGGTGGTGACCTAGCCTGGGGAAAGGGTTTAGTGGATATCAGGTTGTGGAAACTACAAAGTGGTGCTAGAGGGGTTTTTCTTTTCATTTTTTTACTATTCGGGAATGGAATATGATAGATTAATATGTGTCAAGCCTTAGTAATTAGATTGTGTGTGGGTGTATCTAACCCATGTATCGGGGAAAACCAAGTACTGAGGGTGGTATTTTTGTTCTTGATGTTTGTTGTTATGGTTGGACGATATTTCACTATTTGGTGATGTTATTATTGTGTGATGTGACTATTTTATTATATTTTTCTCATGGATAAAATGGTTTGAGGTTTTATAATCATGCATCATTTTAGGCACCTATGGATATAGGTGGAATTCATCATGGTAGGCACACACAAGGAAGATGTGTGGGATGTGAGGGATAGAATGGTTTCAATTTTATTGAAATTTTAAAGAAATAGTGTCTAATCAAGATAATTCCAATGGGTAAATGGGAATAATTTAATATAATGGTTAAAAAATTGTGCTTAATTATGAGTCATGAATAAGTTCACACTTGGTTGTGGTGAGTTATAAAGATAGAAGGGTTCCTAAATGAGAAAGATGTATTTTGTGAAGGTAAAATGGTTAAAAGGGTGTCTAATGAAAGGCTTGTGACTATGTAAGTTGGATTACCCCATGTTGTCCACGATGCATGGTAGGGATGGTTGAGGGTAGAAATAGTGATGGGGATATATCTATTGGGATATTTTATGAAGAATGCGTTCTTTATGGCTTACAGAGATCCTTATTTTGTGAAAATTTTGGAAGTTTTATATTATGTGTTTTGAAATGTGTGTTTGGAATTGTAGATAAATACCACTATAAAGACATGTGCTAGTTGGGAGATATAAGGATATCACTTATGACACTCCTACAGTGTCAGAGTAAGAGATATTATTGATCCAGGGTAAAAGAGGGGAGGATTAGTTCTATGAGAAAATTTCTAGGTTAATAAAGATGATGGAATGGTACCCAAGGCGGGTTGTGCCAAGTAAGTTTAATATGACCATAGAGTATCAATTGTATCCCCCTCCAATGTGTTTTATAGAGGGGTTTTCTGAGGTATTTAAATTATTTTTTAGTCTATATAGATGATTTTAGAGCACTTGGAGACTCATCCTGAGATGAGGGTCATGTTGGCAGCTTACATGTTTCATTGAACAGCAAATCCCTGGTAGGATATTCTAGTTCAGACTAAGAAGACAGAAGGTATGTAATGGAAATATTTGTAAGAATAGTTTTTGGAACATTTATATCTGGATAACTTGAGATAGAAATTTTTTTTTTGAGTTTTAGAGGTCGATGTAGGGGACTATGTCAGTGATGGGTTATTTTGGCCTCTTCACTGAATTGCAGCACATTATTCCAAAAATTGATAGGGAATGTGGAAAATACAGTGATAAGTTTCTAGGATGTAATTAGACATGAGTTTAAGTCAAAGGTTAATATCTTCAATTTAAAGAGGTTTTCTGAAGTGGTGGATTGGGCCCTTATTTCAAAAGGGAACCCCAAAGAGGCTTTTGGTGGTCAACATGCGATTCTAGTTTGGTGATCTAGTAGTTGTGTGACTTCAAATGGTAGTAAGTTCGACTTCAAGAGTTTTCACCAAGGAAATGGTTGAAAATGTTGTCAAAGAGGAGGACTGGCCTCCTAGGGTAGTGATTGCATTTTCTTCTATCCATGTGGTAGGTAGGGACACATATGAGGTTAGTGTCTCCAAACACTAGTTGAGTGTTGACCATGTATTAGGATGGGTCATGTGTAGAGGTTCTATAGGAACCCTCGATATGTGGGAAGTGATCATGGATCAATGATGATATATATTATAGGAAGGTGGTCAGTTACCCTATATCAAGCAGCCTGTTGGAGTTCTACTAGCTCCACCAATCCGGGTGGAGGACGTAGTACTCGAGGAAAAGGTTGTTCTTATCAGAAGGGTTGTGTAGCACTAGGGACTTAGACTAGATCCTAGGGTAGAGGATCAGGTCAGCTTCATGTAGTTCAGCCTAAACCTAGAGGTGGTGAGGTTGGACCATCTACAGTTTGATGTAGGATTTTTGTATCTTCCACAATTTCTTTTTCTTTATTTGATACAATTTACTCACATTCTTTTATATCTGATCAATTTGTAAATTCGTATGGCCTAACGGTGGAATATATATGTTGAGTTATGTCGATTGATACACTATTAAGAGTATGAGTAGAAAATATTTAGTAATGTAAGGGGTGTTCCCTTAAGGTTAGTGGGTACCAATTTCTATGGGAATTTTATATGTTGGAGATGTCAGGTTTTGACCTGATATTGGGGATGGATTCGATGGTGTTTTATTAAGACCATATTGATTGTTACTCCCATATGATGATGTTCACATCCCTTAAGGGAGACACTTATATTAACCATGGAGAATGGTATATATAGACTAGTTGTGTAGGGAATGTTTTCTATTAGTTAGGTGAACTCATATCCCAATTAGCATGTCTGGTGTTTTATGATAGGGGAGTGAAGCATCTTTTCTTTCCTTGTATGGTGGATCAGTTTTAGGATGTGTTTCTACATGAACTTTTGGGGCTTCTTCATTATAGAGATGTAGAGTTCACAATTCATTTGATACCTAGAGCAGAGCCTATTTCTATTCCACCATATAGAATGGTACCAATATAGTTTCGAGAGCATAAAAATCAGTTAAAGGATTTTTAGAAAAAAAAATTTATTCTCATGACTACGTCACCTTGGATATATCAAGTTTTTTTCAATAAAGATGACGGGACATTACGGTTGTGTTTCAATTATCTTAAAATGAATCAGATGATAATTATGAACTGATATCCTCTTCTTCAAATCGATTATCTTTTTGACCATCTGAGAGGTGCTTTGGTGTTCTCCAAAATTTATTTGACATCAAGGTATCATCAGCTAAGAGTGATACCTTCTGATATATTGTGTACTATTTCATGAGTAGGTATTGTTAATATGATTTTTTTTGATGACATTCAGGTTTACCAACACACCTACAGTGTTTATAGCCTTAATAAATTGAATGTTTCAATGATTCCTAAATCATTTTGTAGATATCTTTATGGATTACATCTTGGTGTACTCCAAGCCTTATGAAAATCATTCCAAACATCTTGAAATCATCTTGAGTATACTAAGAGAGGAAAGGCTATACAGCAAGATATCTAAATGTCATTTATGGATTGATAGGGTGAATTTCTTGCGCCATATGGAAGGTGTGTTTGTGGACCTAGAGAAAGTGTAGGTAGTTGTATATTGGGAGAAGCTAAATAATGATTTTGATATCAGAATTTTTCTGGGATTGGTGTAATATTATTACAGGTTTATCAAATATTTTCATATTTTAAATCACTACTCATAGGCTTGACGAATAAGGGAATAAAATTTTAATGGTCTTGGGAATATAAGGATGATTTACAGGATTTAAATAAGACATTTAATGCAATACACATTTTGATCCTACCAAAGATGGGTAATGAGTGTAACATGTTTTGTGATGCGTCTAGGGTTGGGAATAGAGAAGTGTTGATGCAAGATACATGGTTTATGGTGTATGGTTCATTATAGAATATTCCCCATGAATTAAATTACCCTACAAATGATCTTGAGTTGGATTTGGGTCTTTATTCTTTAATGTGTTGGTGGAATTACTTATTGGGAGAAAATTTTATGGTGTATACCAATCATAAAATCATTTTGCATATCTTTTCCTAGTGTGATTTAAATATTCAATAGTTAAGATGGTTTGAGTACATGTAGTGTTTTGATTTTGAGTTATTCTACACATTGGTAAAAGGAAACAATGTTTTAGATTCTTTTATTCAAATGAATAAAACTCTGGAGGTTAATGAGTCTACTTTTAAATGGAGTATGATGGAGTTGTTTGCTAAGATGCATCTAGAGGTTCAAGATGGAAAATGAAAGATTAACCTTTCACCCTTAAATGTTGGGTCCATGTTTCTATGATAGATCATGGAGAGGAAGTATGAGGTTCCATGGTGTTTGGACCTAAGGAAAAGTCTTAAATGTTGGGAGTAACCTTTTGGTTAGAATTTTGGGGATGATGAGATCATCTATGTTTTTGGTCATATTGTTGTACCTACATGTATGTGAGAAAAGTTAATGTGGGAGTTCCATACTTTGAAGTGGGTGGTGTATCCCAGTTAACCAGATTATATCATGATCTTAATATACTGTATTATTTTCTAGATATGAATAAAGAGGTTGTAGGTTTTATGATGGGATGTTGCACTTGTCAGTAGGTGAAGGTCGAGCATCAACAATTAAGTGGTTTGATGTAGCCCTTACCCATTCCATAATAGAAGTGGGATGAGTTCAAGATGGATTTCATAGTTGTTCTTATAAGGACACATTATATTAATGATTTGATATGGGTAGTTACAAATCAGCAGAATAAGGTGGCATATTTCTTAATGATCCAAGAAACATTCATAGTGGACTAGTTGGGTGTTTTTTATTTTTGGGAGATAGTGCTGTTGCACGGGGTGTTGAGGAATATAGTTTTGGATCATGATCCTTATTTTTTTTCTGGAAGGGGTTACATAAGGTACTTAGTAACCATTTGTTTTTAGTACTACTTTCCATATGTAGATGGGAAGTCAGAGTGTACTATTCATGTTCTAGAAAACATGTTGAGGGAATGTGTCCAAAATTACTATGCATCTTGGGAAAAGAATTTGGAACTTTTTTAGTTCACTTATAGCAACAGATACTAAGAAATTATTCAGTTGAAACAATATGAGGAGATTTATTGGAGGAAATATATATCCTTGTTATGTTGTATGGAGGCTAGGGAATCAGAGTAATTGGGAACAATTCTCATGTGGAAGACATCAAAACGGGATCAATTGCTTCAAAAACATATGGCTATAGCTTGGTGTAAGAAATTCTTTTTTGTCAATTTTAATGACCTATTGAGTTTATGGTGGGTGATTGTGGGTTCCATTGAGTGTATCCAAGGTTTGGTTAGTATCATATTTGGAAAAAGGGTAAGCTGGAACCTAGGTATGTGGGTCCATTTGAGATTGTGTAGAGGATCAGACCAGTGACATGTCGATTGGATCTTCCACAATGGTATGGTGGCATGAATGACATTTTTCATGTGTTACATCTTTGGAAGTATCAATATAATAAAAATAATATGATTGATGTTGATGATTTGGAGCTTTAATCATATGTTTCCTTAGAGGATCAGCCAGTTCATATTGTGAATTTTATTGATATTTTATTACAGGGAAATATTTTTCCTTTTTTTAGAGTGTTCTTGAAGCATCTAAATCTTTAGAAAGATACGTGGGATACAAATATGGATATGTGGGCTCAGTTTATTTATATTTTTATATTGGAAGCATAGTGATGCTTGGAAAGTTTGGATGGGGGATAAGCCATTAAAAGGTGTTGAGGTTGTAATATCCTTGACTTCTAGTGAGGTATATTTTTCTTTTATGATTTGGTTTAAATACAATTAATATGGTTAATGAAATGGTTTTTGAGCATGTATAGAGGCTCAAGGGTGTTTGGGTGGTTTGAGATAATAAAGAAGGGGAAAGGGGGCATCCTGTGCAAGTTGCATGGTTGGTTCACTATTTATAGTAACTATGCTCTATAATCCTGATTTCATTTTGGATTGGTGCAAGATTGATCAAAGTATTCAAGGGGGAAGGTGAAACCATACATACCTGTTTATATCAAATCAACATGGTTTGTTAAACCATTCAGGCTTCTGAGGAAGCCATGTGACTTGGCCCCCTCTTGGATATAGGGTGGTTCACGGTTGTTGCATGGTTTGGCCATCCATGCAGCAAAACAATAGACCTCATTAAATTGGGAGAAATTGGCCATTTTACCCATTTGGATTTCAGTTTCTTCACCTAATTAAATTCCCTATTATTCCGCCATCAGCAATAGTGATGAACCAAACTCTCCCAATCTTCCCAATGACCGATCTCCCTCGTTTTTAAGCTGTTTAGAGCATAGTTGGATGTGGATCAAAGATTCATGTGAGTCTAACACTCCTCTTTATTATTTTTTTACTGTTAGGTATTTTTCAGTTGTTCTTCTTATCCCAGATCCCTAAAAACATCTTTTTCCAGTGGATCTTAGGTTGTGGTTTTGATGGGTGTTCAAATATGAATCAAAGGCTAAGGTTCTTCATTTTATTGTCTATAGAATCAAGGTAGGTGGTCTACTAGTTAAATCTTGTAGTCTTTTTGACTTGATCATTTTTATGTGGTTACACTTTGGTGGCATTGTTCTTTCCATTTGGTTTTCTATGGTAGAATTGATGATTTATTTGCATAATTAATTAATTGGACCATCATGATCCCCATGGGATTAATTGAGGTTGATTAGACAAGGTTAAGAGACACCCATGGGGTGTGCCACTTCTGGGACATGGAAATTGAAAAGATAAATGTGTAATTTAATTTTTATGAGATAGAAAACTTAATAAATATGTGACATGTTAGCTTCAATTATAAAATGAAAATAATTCTAATTATGTTTATTTGTTGACAAGGTATAAGGGGGAATTCGGTATAATGGTAATGAATTAATTGAATTATGTTTTTTAAAGGGAAACTTTATTTATGGGTTTAGGCATTTAAATTATAAATAAGATAAATAACTTAATACATGTATGTAAGAATGTGTAAATGGGTTAAGGAATTAATATAGATTATGTGTTTAATTAACTAATGTTGTATTTGAGGAATATGTTAATGACTGATGTCATGTGATTGATTTATGTGCGATGAATGGTTAAAGAATCATGGAAACATTGATTGGAGGTATGTGTGGTATTTACTTAAGGTTCTACATCCATGGGTAGTGTTGGACTGAGGCTCTAAACCCTATACTTATAATGCACAAGTTAGGGAGTCAGATTGAGGATCTATGCCCCGAATGGTTTCATTTGATGAGAATGTCTGGATTGAGGCTCCAATGTAAGTATTGTGTTTTTTTATGTTTTCTCTAGAGATGTAGGTAACTTTATTTTTCCCCTTATGCATAGTTGTCTGATCGTCTTAGTCTGTAGTGTAATTTATGAAATACCCGACTCACATAACAAAATAATGAATGTGTCTAGAGTGAATCATGCTAGCTAATATCACCTTTATTATCTCCTATTTGTAATATTATTCATTATATACTTGCATAAACTATCTATTTAGAATGTATATTTTGAACACACCATTGGTGGTGGTCTACTAAGTTGTACTCATAATATTCTTTGGCCATCATTGGGTACAAGAGTGGACTTTATGGTTGTAGGTAGGACAAGGTCATGAGCCCTATACAATATGGTTGACATGGGTAGGAGACTTTCAGGGTAGAGGGATCTAGATTTGGATTCATGAACCATTTTTGGGATTTCTTCATTTTTTATTTATTTTGTGTTTTTCTTACACTTGACAGTATATGTCTTGAAATGACATATTTACTCTTTGGTTGTGGTATTGTACCTAGTTTTGGGATATGGTTGGTTATGAATTTATACTATTTATTTTATCATTTAATTCATATTTTATATACAGTGGATTACTTTAATAAATAGGGTTTATTCTCCACATATATTACATTATATCATCACTACCATTTTGAAACCACTAGCATATGGGGAGGTGCACTTGAGGTCATGTGGGGACCCAACCCTGGGAACCAGTTTAGTGGATCTTAGGTTGGGGACGTTACAATATTACCCCTTACAACATGATGCAATTAGTATTATTTATATATTTTTATGTCATCATGTTTATGGAATAAATATTACCTACCTTTGACCATTTGTTCTTAGAAAAATAAACATTTCATCATGCGTACATGATGACCTCTGACTACATGAACAATGTGTTTTATTTTTCATTATCGCCTAAAATATGTGGTTATAAAAGATTATTTTAAGTATTAACATTATATTTATGTCATTAATAGGATTCTGTAAAAGATAAATCATTTCATACCCTTCATCTATTCAATGAGAAATGAAAACATCATCTATGTGTATGTATAGACTACTGCCTCCATAAATTAACATATTATTCTGAATGGACTAAAGGTATTGACTTTCTTTATTGATTATGGATAATACCCTTATTATATAGGTTGAGAGAGAACCCTTATAGGTTCCATAAACCTAGTGGAATAAGGGCCAATTCACGAACCAAAGGCCCAGGGGAACAATTCCCATTATAATACCTAAATTCCCAACCAAACTATACATAAACTTCCCCTCCCCAACATCTTCATCATTCAAGGAACCTAACTCTCTACCTAGTATTGATTATAAGATATAATTACCCATATATATAGGTATAGTTCCTAGTATCGATGAGTACTTTCATACCTTCTCATTCTTCTAATCTAGTTAGCTCTACTCTGGTGGTGGATAATTTCTCTAAATCCCCTTCTGGGTATAATCCTGTGTGGTCTTCCCAAGGTACTTCTTTTTCTTTATAGCCCTAAGTGACATATTTTATTTTCCCTCTCTCTAGTATTTTATTCATTATATAAATATCTTCAAATTTAATTCAAATCCTTTAAAATCTAAATAATATAAATATTCCTCTATAATAATGATATTATTCAAAAATAATCACTTTCTTAACCATACTCACCAACCAATTATAGGATATTCTTATTTGAGTTGATTTAACCACCTAAGTGAACAATGTTATAAATTTATATCATGGATAACTATAGAAAATTATTTAATGGTATTATTCAATATTAATGATCCAATAGTGTTTTAAGGTTATGTAAGTGTTATATTAACATTTTACTTGATATTAATATAATATCTTTCACCCATTAAAAATTGCCAAAATAAGCTCATTGATGATTCCATATTAATATATCATAAATAAACGATTCATTGAATTAATTTTTAAATTTATAAATTTTTATAAAACATATATTAAAAGTACCTTTAATGATATTTTATTGATAAACTTATATCTAATAGATTAAATATTTACATATTCATTATTAACCTATTTGAAGAAAACAAAATTATTCATATATGATTACAAAAATAAACTATAATTAACTAATAAATATATAATAAATGATTATAATTAAATTTTATAATAGGTAATATATATGAATATGTTTCTAAATTGGGTTATTAATATTGTTATGGTAATTATAAAATAGGTTAAATCACTTTTGTGGAAGCATATAATTAAGTTAAGGGGGTTTTCACCTCAATTTTTGTTTTTTGAAACTTATGTCATATCCTCCACTTATCTTATTTTGAGTGGTGTATATATAATCAATGGATATATTTTTATCAATATTTCAATGAATATAGAAGGTATTATAGATCTATCTTAAGTACCATATATCAAATAATTCTGGTTCCAATGTTACTGAATCCAAAAGGGTTTCATTGTCAATCACATTTTCAAATTGAGATTTCTTTTGAATGATAATCCAATTAGGGAATTTTTATGCTATTTATCTATAAAACCAAATAAAAAATTATAATTATTATTGATGTTTTACATGTATATCTCAATATAATTTACCTTCGTAAATAATTTACTCGATGAGACAATGGTATGTGAAATATGCACCACGACTTCTTTACGGTCAAGAATCCTCCTCCCCTACTTCTACATTCATTTTATGGATGTCCTTATCCATGATTAAATAATTTTTTGAGTTCATTTTAGACTATTTTAATTTCTTTTAAATAGTGTTAAAATAAAATTTTTACATTTTTCACATGTATCATTTTAATAAAATCATTCATTTTTAACATTTTTCATGTGAATTGATTCATTTTTCATTAAGATAAATAATAAATATGAAGATTCATTTTTCTGTTTTAAAATAATTTTTAAATTATTTTAATTCTTAATAATTTTTAAAAGAAAAAACATATTATTTTATTTCTTAATAGTATCCTTTTTATTTTAAAAATAAATTATTAATTTTAAAAATGGATTTTAAAGGCTTTTATTCGTTGTTTTTATGTATTCTTAAAGAATGATTTTGAAAAAATATTTATTTTATAAAATTTGGTTTCTTGAAAAAAATTTGGTCTTAAATGTTAATTTTTATATGTTTTATCAAGATAAAATTATTTCATTTTAAAGAAAACATTGTTAATGTGTTTTCAGAAATTTCAAAAGGGGGAATTTCATTATGATTTTCTAAATGAACTATTCAATGATATTAAAAACAATGTTTTATATATATGTCAATTTCATTTTAAATTCATTATGTTACACTTGTGTATGCTCTTATGATACCATTCAACTTATCTTTATGGCTGGATTATAGAATATTCTAGGAAATTTGTTCATGAAACCCATCTCTTTTCCATGGGTAAATTAAGCGATGTTTAAAGTACAAATGTTACCATGTTGTAATGTAACACATATATATGGATTATTATTATTATGAAGGTTAAGATCCTTTATTACCTCAAATTAATTGGTTAATGTTCTATATCTCCTAATAAAATTATGATAATCAGGTATTGATGATCGCTCAACTATTGGAATAAAGTAGTGATACTTAGTCTTCTTTTTTATGAGAATTAGGTAGTGACTCCCCCTCCACTATGTTTATAAGAATTAGAGAATGATTCTTACTCCACTATGTTATGTAAATAAGGTGGTGATTCATACTCCTCTATATTATGGAAAACAAGCAGTGATTCATGCACCACTATTTTATGATTTCTATGCTTATATTTGTGTTGTATTCATATGTTTTTCATCATACTCGTGTTATGTTGGATTATGTCTTATTTTATAATCATATCCTTGATTTATGTATTATAATAAATTTTTATTTTGGAACGATATCAAAATATTTTGTTCGTATGATTTAATTATGCTATCATACCCATATTATAATATTATGATCTATTATGATAATCAATCATCATATCTTATGTTGACCTTTCTGATAATATAAGATCATCCCTTGATTTTTTTCATTCCCCAGGTCGTGCAGATGAGTATACCTTATAATGAGTCTAGAAAAGATCCGAGTGTGTTTCGATTATAGAAAAATGTTCATAAGTATCCTAAAATAACTTTCTTTTATAGCTGATCCTAAAATATGTTAAACCTTATGTTATTGGGATTAATTGATTATTGTGATATGTAAATTTTAATTTATTTATAAAACATTTATGATTAGTTTGGTACATCTGAATTTTTATCTAATCCAGTTTTAAATTATTATTTTTAGCACTAGGCCTAGGAGTGTGGGTGTCAGACACATCAATCGGTATCTGTGCAGGTTTAAGTTATTTTTAGGGATTGGTTTAGATATTTTTAGGCATTGGTTTAGATATTTTTAGGCATTAATACGAAATAAATTTAGTGAAAACCATAGGGATAAATTTTAGTATAGAATAAAATCCAAAAGTTTTGTTAGAATAAATATTATGTGTATTAATATTAATGAAAATCCTTTATTGAAAAACAAATGGATGTAGGCTCTGATATAGATTTACCTTAGGGTATTCACCCTAAAAATACCTGTTTGGTATTAAATCGATATTTACCTAGTGAAAGAAAAAACAGCCAAACTATACACTTGGTTTGATGCTCCCAGTGGATATGATGAGGTAATTTACAAACTCTTAAAAAACCATTTTTAGGAATTTGATAGATTTAGGTTAGAGAAAATTATACCAAATTGAGTACGGATAACCTATATTGAAAACTCAGGATTCTTAAGTTGTGTAATATATGTCATTTATGACTTATTATTTCTAAGCTAGCAATTTTACTTTTCACATTTATAAATTTAATTATTCATATAACTAAAATTTTCATTTTGTAATGTAATTGAAAACCCCATAATAACTGAGTTTATAATGGGGGAAATAGACAATGAAGTGATTCTCCCAGTGAAAACCCAAATTGGATAGAATCTGGTGTTAGAAATAGTATATTTATGCTTATGAAACTATCATAGGATTTGATTAACAAACAAAACCATAACAATCTACTTATATCTCTGATGAAGATAAGGATAATGTTTCATGGAAGTTATGGGATAAATTCCAAATCAGAGTTAATATTAAAATTCTTAAATGTAACATCCAAATATTTTAGAGAATAAAACTATGTCCAATATCATATTCGACACACAACATTGAACTTAAATGACTAGTGAAATATATTGTTGTTATAACCTTGCCGTTAAGTTGGTGGGTATGAATAGTATTAAATACTTCATAATATATATATATATATGTTTGTGTGTTCTTATCAATATAAATTATTGAAAAAAATATTAAGTAATCAATTAATATTTAGTAAATTATATTTATTCTCCAAGAATATGTTTTCTTCAAAAAATATTTATATTTATTTTCAAGAAGAAAATATTATATATAATTTTTGGAAATTTTAGAGAATGACTTTGATAAAATTAAATTAATTTTTGAAATAAAAATATCAAAAAAATGGTGAAATTTTGGTACTTTTCAAAAAATATTGATTTTTCAGTGAATAGTGAAACATACTAATTTTTGCAAAGATGTCTTTTATATTCAATAAATTAAGTAAATTTAAAAGTAAATTTTTGTTTTAGTTTATTTATAATTATTTAATTATTATTTATATATATTTAATCCAATTAATTACATTTTAATCATATTTATATTTTATTTTAGGATGATTAAATTTTCCGGTTTAAAAACTGGTTTTCAGAAAACAGTTTTAAAATGCATAATGTTTATCATTTTTAATTAATGAAAAAACCCACAATGAGGTATAATTTAAATTAAATTTATATATTATATGTCATTAAATATGAATTTATATTCATAAAATGATTATTATTATTCATATAGTTAATATAAAATCATATTTTGTTTGAAAACTACACTTCTTGAAAACCCATTTTTTCATCACATCTTCGTGATTAATTTTAAATTAAATTTTGAATCTTATATGAATTTAATTTGGTGAAATAGATTAAATAATTTTAATTAATAAATATATATTATCTAATAACTTCTACTTTATTTTTGACCATAATTAGGTGTTAAATAAATAAAAATTAATTACCACGATTAAGGTGAAAACTGTTTTATCTGGGTAAAACTAAAACAATAAGGATAAAAAAATAGCTAAACCCTTATCTAATATATATTTTATGACCTTATTTAGTCTCTATAATGTATAATACTTGATAATAGTTCATTTTGGATCCTTGTTTCATGTGAATAAAATGTGTACACCTTTTTCTTTTTAAAAATTACAAGTGTTCCACTAACCACACTTATAAAAGGCCACCCCTATACTCTCCTCTTCACACCTTGAAAACCTTTTTTTCAAAAATTACCTACCCAAATAACATAAAAAATTCCCTACACTTATCCTATAAACCTTTTTTGATCATAATTTCATTCTAGAAATACTTTAGGTATAATCTTAAAGAGGTGGTCTAAGAAGAGGTAAAATTATTAATTATGAATTTTTGTTTTATTTTTTATTCCACCACCTTAAAATAATATTAAAATATGATCATAAAATAAATTGTTTTATCCTATATACTTATATTTTATTATTTTAATTTAATGACATAAATTCATATCATCTTCCATCAAATGTGATACGAAATCTTCATTCGTGTGTACGACAGACTAATCTCGTGAATCGATGTCATGTTTTTTCCATAATCACCTCTCATGGATTTAGATAATGATGTATTCAAATTATATATGTTATATATAGAACATATTTATACCTTTTTAGTTATTATATCACATATACCTGCTTACTTTCCACTCTGTGGGGGATATGATCACATCGCTCATGTGTACGGTGGACTACCATTTCATGAAGCGATGTGATTCTTTTTACACTAACACTTTTAAATAGAAGGTAATAAGGATAAAGTAAATGAATATATATGATATAAATTAAATAATAATTATATTAATGTAATATTTATAATTCTTAAAATATAATCTATGAATTTATATCTTATACAATAAAATGAAAATATTGGTCATGTACGTGTGGACTACTGCCTCTACGAAGCAATGCGATTCTTTTTTCTTCAAAACATAAAAAAGACGATAAATATAAGTAGATTTAAATAAATAATATGGTATTTAATATATTATTATCTTTATTTAAAGAAAAAATAATATATACCTTCATTCCATAATTATCATTGAAAAATGGAAATGTTACTTGTGTGTATGTACGGCATACCATCTCCATGATAGTAAAATAGTTAATTTTTCATAACCAATTTTTTATTATTGGTTTTAAAAGTATAATTTAGGAAAAAATATTATAATTATTTCTTGATTATTATTCTATATATGATTATACAATTACCTTTGTGACCATGATCAACACACCGAAGTCATTTTAAAATAATGAACTAAACATCCTCAAAACACCAGACATGGACTTAACTGATTATGTATTTGAATATCTTATTAGAAAAAAATAAAATAAATGATTTAAGTGTAAGTAATTAAACCTAAAAAAATTCTTACGAAATTAAATAATTTATTTAAATTTATTATACAGGAGTAAAAGGATATATAAGGAATGTTTGGGCTTGAGGTAAAGGTTTTCTCATCTCGCTTTTACTTCTATGAGACATATGTCATATTCAACACTTATTTTTATTGTGTGGTATATATAATACACATTAAATTAATTTAGGATTATTTCCATGAAAATTATTGGGATTTAAAAATCCATATGAGGTTATATCTTTCATGAGTTTCTCATCCATAGATTACCAACTCCATAAGGGACTTCGTCTCAATTTCCTTCCAACAAGGAATATTTATATATTACCCACATATATTATTTTATAAGGTGTATATACAGACACATTGAAATTTTATAACATTAAGTTCTATATTATTATTATATTTAATGTTTTGTTTAATGTTATTCTTTTATGGGACTTATGATTCAAGAGTTTCCCAAGTGATAAGGGACTTTTATTTTAAAAAATCATATTGTGAAGTTATTCCTCCAAATTTTTTTCATCCATATACATGATTTTAAAATTATTTTATGAATGTTTTAATATATACATAAATTATTTATAAAGAAAATTTTATGCCTCTTTTTAATTTATTTTAATTTTTTTAGAAATTAATCTTTTTATGTTTTTTATATAGAATGTTTTGACAAATGGGAAAAAGAATAAACTATTTAAACATATATAGTGACAATGGTTTTTCTTATATGTTAACCATTATTTTAAGTCTGGATTAATTTATAATATTTTATATTTTATTAAATGAATATCTCTCTTTCCCTGTTTTGGTTATTTTGGTATTAAAAATGGGTTTAAAAAAAACATACTTTGGTATTGAACAAGTGTTTTCAACAAAAAATGGTATTTTAGTATTGAAAATGGGTTTTTGAAAGAAAAAGTTATTTTGATATCATGAAGTGATTTTCATATGAGTTTAAAATAGTTTTTAAAATATTATATAATGAAATAGTGAAAGAAAAAAATGTTGTATTCACTATATGGTACTTGATCATTATATATAAGAAATGAGTGTTCCCAGATAGCATTGGGTGAGCCCATTATAACATTTATGATTGGTGCACCCAGAAATCACTGGGTGAGCCTGATGTAGCTTATAATATGGGTTCACACAAATAGTGCTCCAATGTTTTGGTTAATGGTTATTTTATTAGGATAATTATATAAAACGTTTTCCATGTGGTTATTCTAATTTTAAGGGTTTTATAAGGGTTATATGATGATGTTGTTCCAAAATCCCAACATGTTTTATATATACTTTCTATGGGCTTATAATGTTTCCTTTGATCAATATTTATATAAAATGGATCCTGATTATTGATTCTTATGACACTTTCCATTTTTAAATCCTTATTAAATTTTTCATAATTTATGATTCAGGTACTGATGGGTATGCATTATTTTATGATTCTCTCATTTACTCTAATTATTTCAACATTATTTTATTCACTTCTTATTCTCATTAATGGAATTCAGTTGTTAGTTATCATGTTTACCCTGATTAAGAATTTGAACCCACCCTTCTTATGTTTTATTCTCCCAGGGTTTTCCAGAATGATGTTGAATGAATTTTGTTTAGAATGATTTCATATTGATAATGATGGTGACATAATGTGAAATAATAAAATCCAGGTGAAGTGGAATAAATTCTCTTTTAAATACATGGGTATTGAATTTGTAAGAGTTTTTTCAAATTCTAAAAAATTATAAACCTAAAAGGACCTTGCAAATGTAAGCAATGCAATATTTCTTTTTGATATTTTAATTTTTATATAGTGAAAGTTGGGTCACCTTCATCGGTTTCAAAGATGGAAATGTAATTTTTATTATTTCAGCACTAGACCTGGGAGTGTGGTTTTAGGGTTTTTATACAACATGTTAAGAATTAGGGAAGAAGTTCCCAATATAATTTTTTAATGTAATAAAAAAAATATTTCAATTGTGGAAGGATTGTTCATCGATCTTGTTATTGTCAATGAGAGAAAAATTGGTTAGCCAATATAATAGAAGGCATAAATATCCCAACTAATTCGCCACCAACAATTCAATGCACCAAAATCAAGGACTTTAGAAATTATTCAAAATAATGCACTATTCTATGGGTTAACAAGGATAATAGGAATCATAAACCACCATAACCATGGGGAAAAGGAAAATCATATTCAATCACTAATACTAAAGTATGTCGTGATAACAAATTGAATCATTAAAATTATGGTACACTTATCCTTTACTCAAGAATTGTGTATGACTTGTTAGATATTGTTCTAAGAACTCTATTATATCTAGAAATTTTTCTAAGATCATTAACTCACCACCCTAATGGTTTGATTATCAAAACTAATAGTTGAATTGTTAATGTATCCCAAGCTAATGTTTATGGTAATCAAGTATATCGTAGATAAATTTGATGTGATTTTGGGAATATATTACCTATATCCACATATAATCCATATTAATTACCAAAATAAGGGTATTAGCTCAAATAATTGTGAAAACCTAGTTTTGGGGATATGCATATTATGAAGGAAAATATGTGTTTTTTTATTATTTCCTAAGATAGTGAAGGGGGTATCTCATTAGAATTTTTATCCTGAGTAATTCCTATATTAGGGATAAACTTAGCTCTGTTTCATTTGTAATTTTTATTAAAATTATGAGGTTTTAATTTATTTAAGGGGGGATGTACCACTCTGAAATTTTAGTATTAATATCCCTTGAAATAAATTTGGATTTTAATAACATCAGATGCATGTAACACTAAACTAAAACAAATATTGACATACTTTTTTAAAATAATGCAATATGATATGAAACATCAATAATAAAATTACAATAATAATAAAAAATACACATGTAAATAAATATATAATGAAATGATTTATTATAAAAAAGTTTAAATTAATTACATATGATTTATGTATTATAATACAATTTAATTAATTAAATTTAATAATTATATAAATTATAATTAATGAAATTTGATTAAAACCATTTTTTAATGAACTTTTTTTATTGCAATGTATATTTTACCTAATAAGTTAAATTAATAAATTTTATAATATAATTCAAATAATATGTAAAAAAATATATTATTATTCATTTATTTTGAATAAGATTAAAAACATATAATGTTTAAAAGTTTATTTTTTTTATAAAAATAGTTTTTCTTAATATTTTTGTATTTTAATTTAAAGGATAAATTTATAAATTTTATAATTTTAATTTTATTAAATAAAAAACTCAATTTATTATGTTAAAATTTTTCTTAGGTGAATTTTTTGGATTTTTTTCGAAAAATTGACTTTTAGGTGATTAATATAAAAAATAAAGTTTATACTTATACCGTAGTTGTTATGAAATTATTATAGACTATGTATGACTTTAAATTTCATAAAACATTCTTCATTACTAATAAATTATTTAAAATTATTCATTTAAAACTGCTATGTTGGATTTAGAAAACCCATGTTTAACATTTTTGAAACCTGAGTAAAATTTATTTCAATAAAACTAGTTTTGGTCTATTTAATTTAATAATTTATCCAAAATGTGGAACTATAATTTTTATTTCTTTTAAAGAAACATAAATATTATTTTTGTAATAACAAACTATTTAATATCATTTAAATCAATAAAATTTGTAATTTTATCCTTAACAAAATTTTTATGCTTGAATGTACAGTTTTTCTAAAAATGGTTTGACATGTTATTTGTGCAAAAAATAAAATTAATTTTTATCAGCCATAGAAATTTTAATTGATATAATTTATTAAATAATTGGAATAATTAGTTTAAAATTATTTAAATTGGTCTATTTTATTTTTATGTATGAAAAATAAATTAACTATGTAAAAATTAATTTCACGAACTAACCCTGGTCAACCCTAAACTGGTCACTCAAGCCAATCTATGGCATGGCCCAAGGGGCATTCCTGATCCCCACAGGCCGGAAACTAGTTCTAAGAATCAATAGAGTACACAAAGGAATGATTTCTCCTAATAAATAACAATCTCAAAAAAATAAAGATGAACAAAGCAGTCCAATATATAAATAAAATTGAACATGACATCTTTTATATATGAAACATTATTGTACAAAAACTTTACAAATAAACCAACTGAAACAGATGACCATAAAAACTCCATGCAACCCTGCATGTCACTCTCCAACATAATGATCACTCGTCACCCAAGGGGATCGAACTCAAGTTTAACCTGCAAAAGGGACAAAAATAGAGAAGAACTATTGGCATGAATATTAAAACTCGGTAGGCTATCCTGAAAATCTATTTACCAATTATCTTCCATTAAAATAAAATAAATATCAATATCAAGTATGAAATAAAATATATAAAAATAATCTTTTCTACACATTTTACATAAAAACAAACTACGGCTCATTGACCTTCTTCATTTCAAAACCAGGACTATTCCATTAGTTATACCAAAACCCTTTCAAGGGGAAAGTGATGCTTACATTTTAAACATGAACCAAATAGAATGAAACTCTATTTTATTTTAAAACAATTTTCATAAACCTTTTTAAAACCAACACATAACTTTTTATGAAAAACACTACACCATAAGGCACTACAAAAATCACACAACAAGGGAAATGGAAATAAACATACAATTATCTCATTCATTACTAAAATAAATTAAGATCAAATAGAAATAGGTGAACCCAGGAGATAAAAAACAATCCATAACATACCGATACATGATACCCCATTCCCTGTAGCATTCCACACATGATGAAATAAATAATATCCAAAACTACTGGCCACCCTAACTGAGGACAATCTGAGGGTCCCAATCCCATAGCAATAAACCCAAATATATCCACCTACTATGGGCCACTAGTCAGTATGTGACTTGCTAGTGCGAAAATCATTATCAGAAAATTCTATCAATATTATAAGTTCACATGTCTCATGTATAAAAGTGGGTGAGCCAACAAATTCTATATGAGAATCTAATCAGAAGAATATATATAATAATATTCCAACAACAGGCCTCTCACTGAGTCACCCTAAGGACCAATCTCATGCCATAGATTAAATAGAGCACAAAGAGTCCCAACTGAGGAACTCTAATAATGGATCTCAAGGATTCTATAGTGAGGAAATCCCATCCATAATACATATAAAAGGATTGAGAAACATCCAATAGAGGTTTTTATAATAAACACTTTTATCATTTTCATAAAGTTTCCAAATGGGCCTTTAAGCATTTTGAAAAACCAACATTTATCAATGAGACAAATCTGATTTTCATAAAGGGGTGTAAACACACCACTTTCTATTTAAAATTCATTTACAAAATCCTCTTAAAACATTCACACTATACTTTCAAGTAAAAATGTTTCTTATTAAAGTGCCGAATGAGCCATTTATCAGTAACACGTGCAAAAACAACCTAAATTCCATTCCTCATTTATTTATAAAACCCAAAAGCACTTGGAAACTCAAATAATAAACCAAAGACATAATTTCTTCATTAGACTAATATATTCATAAAACCAGAACATGCTTCGTATATCACAAATTACTCATAAAATCCAATTAGGCATTTAATCAGGCACTTGGTGTGTGTTATTTAACCCAACAACTCCTTTTATCATAAACAAAGGCATACAACACCACTTTTCGCACCAAATAATTAATCCAAGGGTCATATATCAATATTTTTAAATCAAAGAAGGTATTAAAATCATTAAACTAATAATTCTTAAATAAAAAATGAATTTTCATGGGAAAACTTACCTCAGATCCATGGCGCAATGACAACACATCACCAAAAATGCTCCATAAGGGTTCAAAAACCCTACATCTACGACGAGAAACCATTGATGCGAAAACCCCCAACATAATCAAAGGGAAAAAACCCTAGGTCAAAATGATAATGGGAGAAGAGAAAATCAAGAAGTAATGAGAGGATAAGGAAGAGGGAGATGAGAGGAGGGGATTACCTTGAGAGGGCCTACAAAAACCTTGATTATTTCTACTTGAAATCACCCTAGAAGGAGGTGGGAGGATTGAGTAAGAGTAGAGGGAAACCCTATGGCCGAATGAACAAAATGTGATAAAAAGGCAGTGATTTGGGTGAAAATATTGAAATGGTTATTATTGGAAAACCCAAAAAATAAAAACCGGGGAAGTCACATGGTTAAACTGCACGGTTTAAGAAATCATGCAGTAATCTTGTGATAGCCACAATCCACAGATTAAACAATCACACAGTTACCTAGGAATCCACTTGTGAGGTTTCTGAAACCATGTGGTATCTATGTGGTAGGTTATGTAACCTCCCACATAGTTTCCTAGACTGGCTTCATAGTTTGAACAAACCAAGCTCCAACTGTATGTGAGGGTTTTCCAAGGAAAAACATCTATGTTTCCTCCAAAAATTCCAAAAAAAACCTAGTTCCAAGCATGGGAAAAAAATATAATAAGGGAACAATATATAAATAAATACCCATCACACCCAAAACCCAAGGAAAAGTCCATAATTACAAATGAACCATATCATAATCCATAACTATAAAAACCAGGTGTAATAATTCTCCCAACTATTAATGCTTCATTCGCCTGTAAAGCCACAACACTTTCTAGATAATTGATCAACACCTACGGATTCTATATCAACACGATCCAAACTCTTAATCCGAAAACATTTCACCCACAAATAACAGAAATCAAGCCTATTTCCTGAAACAAAAGAACAACCCACAACCACTTCCAAAGATCAAACCACCACATCCAAAACCAATCCAAAACTAGAACATTGGGCCTTATCCCAAGAATCCCGATACTCACTCAAACTAAAGAGTAAAATGAGAAATTAACACCTTTAAAAGAAGTTACTTGAACTGGATCAAACTGAAACCAAACAAGAAATAGATCACTTGCCGAGGGGAGGCCCGAACAGACTCCCCACCATTAAAAATCAACAATATCCCGCTGAATTATTAATATAACACCCAATGAGACCCACCGTGGGTCTCCCCACCATTAAGGACCAACTAAGAATAACCAAACAAAAATTAAACATGAACCTGAATAGGTTGTTTCCCACCATGACTGAGAAAATCTCTTCCACTATGACCTACCCAAGATAAAAAGTACACAAGTTAATAAGAACACATCAATATCATTTAAACTACCCACTCCTGAACATAGTGGATAAGAACTAAGACCAAACTTCTCAAATGGACAAAAAACCCCCACCACATAGGGAGGGTAGGCAAGGGGAACGATGATTGAACAACTGAAACCACAGCCGATAGCCACCCACCACTCTTCACCTATGGATGGATAAAATCCAAGACTGTACCCGATTCACATGGGTGGTCCACAAAAAAAAAACACTGACCGGAAACTCACATCCATGAAGGCATAAATATAGACACTGTGTGAGGGGTAAATACACCTTTGTCTTTGTGATAAGAGGAAATTCATAGTGATAATAAACCAAAATAATAACACTAGAACTAACTCACCGGAATGGTAAATGAATAAAATTATTGAAACTCCTTAAACCCCTAGGATTCCTGACTACGTTCTAGCTTCACTCTGAGACCTATGGCTAGAGCTCTAATATTTGAATCATCCAATGCTACACAATTAGGAGTTGTGAATACCTTACTGAAACCACTTATTCTAGTGCCACACGAAACCATATAACACTCCTATGAAGAAATAGAGGACTATGACACACTATGAAACTCACTTCTTAATCATCACACTTTTCCCAAACAGGGACTGAAGGATACACATGACCATTATCTCTCACTCTAAACGAGGAGAGGAATGAACAAAGAACATGGAAAAACATACCACACATCACATAACACCACAATTATAACTGATATAAGTATCATAATAGGAAATTATTTTAGATTGATCCCATATAGCTCCCCATTCAAAACATGGGCTAGGGAATACTTCAAAGAGGCGGATTTAACTTTTGAAACCCACAAATGAAATCAATAGTTTGATCAAATGGAAATCTTTCCAATAGATAACCATCTATCGTCGTACCACAACATCCATGACATATCCATAGGGGTGAACGCAAAGAAAAAAGGAAACCGTGAGATATATCAAAACCAGCTCATGAACCCAAAACATCACATAAAAACACCAAATTAAAGGGAAACTAGCTCAAAGACTTCCCAAAAACTGTTCTAAAAGCCTACTAAGACACTACATCAAGACCTATCTACCAACAGAATTATAATGAATGATACAATAAGAGTATCACTTCTAGATCATGAGGAATATAATACCAAATAAACAACACTTCTAAGACATAGAAAAACATTCCACATAAACATTGGATTACAAAAACACCAAAATTTCCAAATCAAATCACTTTTGAAAAATAAACAACTTGGTGGATTTATTTTTCACACTCAATAATGGTGTTACATAGAGTCTCACTCAAATACATATTTTTGTGCCACCCTTGGAATCCATCCACCTTTCGATACCAAGAATCATCCACATTTCCACAAACCACCAAACAAGTGATCACCCATGAGAAAACTACAGGCTAAAACATAAAAACCTCACCTTCCAAACCAATTCATTTAACCCATTTTAAATGTCATGAACATTCTGAAGGCTCACTAAACACCAAGTTAAAATTTCATTTTTTATATTCCACATAAAAAAAATTATATAAAACTTGAAAATTAAATCGCATATATTTCAAACAAAAATCCATTTCCTTTAATTCAAAACATTTTTCCAACAATTAAATTTATTTATTTTCATCAATAACCATTTGGTTGAAAACTCACTCCTTTTCATTTGAAACAAATTTCCAAAATAAACATTCATTTTACATGAAGTCCAAGTCTAGTCTATAAAATTCCAATTTAGATAAATTTTATTAATTTTTCCACCAAGATTTCATTTTATAAAAACTCAATTTTCTAAGGCCGTCCACAAGGTTAATCCTGAAAATTATGTTCTCCCACTTTACAGATTCCATCCATTACCATTAAAACCCCATTTTTAGAATTATACCACAAGGGTTTTTCACAAAAAAATTTAGAATTCAAAGAATAATAAAAACAAATCATTAGAGGGAACTGCTGTTAGTGGGAAACTTCACCATATGGTTAACAAACATATTCCAAAAACATCACCAACAGAGAGATTTTTCTCGGACCATGCCCTGGATCCACATGGCTTTCCAAGACCTGAAATCTCATGGAGACCAATATCCTAACTCCCCTTTTTGTATCCCAGTCACCAAAAAATCCCTAAAGACAAAAGACACTAACAAAACTGGACTACCCATGGAATCTTAAGGATCATAATGAGATAGAGTTCATGATTCCCCTACACAAAAATTAGGTTTTAGTGGCGGTTTTGTGGTGGCAGTTCACAAAACTACCGCTAAAACGTTCACTAAAATGGTTATGTGGCGGTTTATTATAAACCTCCATGAAACCCTCCATATTTTTTACGCTGCCGACCCTTCACCCCTACCCCGACCCCCCTTGTTCCCCCGACCCTCTGCGACCCTGCACGACCCCATGACCTCAGCGACCCCCATGACCCCCAGCGACCCTGCGACCCCGGCGACCCCTTCCAGGTGACCCCCTCTTCACATTCAAGGTGATTTTTAGGGGTTTTCACCCATTTCCCATTTCTCTATTCCCCTTATCTATTTCTTGGATTCTTTTTAGGTCTTGGCCAGACCCTAGATTTTAGGGTTGATGTTTAGTTCGTTTTTCTTTGGATCTAGGGTATGTGGTTGGTATGTGGGGCCTTGTTCTCCCTCCTGTTGAAGTTTTGTTGCATTCACACTCAAGTAGTGGGAATTTCCCTGACTTTTCTTTCTAATTCAACCCATATGATCCTTGGGTGTTACTAAATAATTTTTAAAACATGATTTGCACCTTGTTAATGTACTTGGCTTAATTATTATGGTGTATTATTGGAGATATGATTTGTTAAAAATAGCTTTCAAAGTGAATCTTAAATTATGCCTATGTTTTCTTATGCCTAATGTGTGTGGTTAAATGTTAATTTGTCTTTAATAGTGAAATTGGATGATTTGGATGGTTCTTTACCATATTAATGTTTTATTTAAATGATTGTATGGTGTTTGGAATTTGTTATGTGGAACATGGTGATTTTTATAGTATGGTTAAAGTGTGGTTTGGAAAGATCTCTTAATTTTTAAAGATAATTGTTGGTCCATTGGAAATTATATGAAATGGATGAGTTTGGATTGAATGGAAAGTGATGATTCTAAAAATATTTTTGGGTGTCTGATGGTTGTTAAAGGGTTTCATTGGATGCGGGAATATTCATGGATTTGTAGAGGATGGTGGTGAACTTGAGGTCAAATGGGGATTGCGGTAGCGGTTTGGTTTTGTTTTGGTGTGTTCAATGACATCACTTTATTGTTAATCTCTTATTGCATATTTTTACATTCTGTTAAAATAATATGCACTATCATTTTCAAGGAACATAAGTGTTATCTTACATATTCCTAGTTGATGGGCCTATAGGGTATACCATGACTTTTTCTAGGGTTGAGTGGTGATTTCTAGTAGGTTTATGTCTTTTGAATTTATCCCTAATATTTCCCTTAGCAGTGAATTGTAATGGACTTAGAGGGAAGAAACTTTGATTTTTCATAGTTCCCCCTTTGAAAATTTTCAACCTGAAATTTTTTTTCCTTTCAAAATTTCAGACTATCAAAATGATTCCCTATCTATACAAGGTAAATATCTTGTGAGTAGAGGCTCGATTTTTCCAATGTCACCTATTATAGGTTTTTGATGTCGAGAGTGCCAATTATATTTACTTTAGTAGCTTATGGTCCTTTAAGGTGTACCAATGTATTTTATGTCAAAGTTCAAACATTGTAGACCAATGTATGGTTGAGGCTTAACTTTATAAAGATTTAATGAAAGTATGAGGTTTTCTCTATAGTGGTAAGTTTAAGGTAATCCCATGTAAGATTAAGAGCCTAATACTAATACAAAAAGGCTCAATTATGGGTTCACATATATTAAATTTATATTTCTTAGACAAAACATTATAGGGGGTTATAGTTTTATAGCTTAGACCACAGAGGTGAGGTCGTATATTCAACATAGGAGAAAAATTGTCCCTACCTAAATTGTTTTTCCCCATACCAAATTCATATTACCCCTAATAGGGGAGTATTCACTTTGTATAAGTATTTTATACTCATACCATGAATGGTGAATTACTATATTTCATAATAAGGGAAAATCAAACATGACATGAATTTGTTAGGGGTCTAAATAAGTATAAACGACCACAAAGATAGGTGGAGACAATTTATGGTCTTTATGCTCAGAACAAGAAGTTGAACACAAGGATTCTCACCATGGGATTCTTAAAAAAGTTAGTAAAGATCTTCATAAGTTCTGAACAAGTGTCACATAATAAATATTTTAAATTTATTATGATTGAATTATGTATAATAGTTTGTGTTCATGTTAAAAATTCATTTCTAAATAATTACTACACATTAACCGAGCATAAGACTTGAAATATACACAAATTTTTGAATTAAAAATTGGACATGTCCTTTGTATTATATCAAATCCAAATTTTATGGTTTTCATGATTTTTTTTAATATGAGATGTTTGAAATATTGAAGATAAATGTTTATAGTACTAAACAGAAAACATATTTTAGTGAAAATAACATACATCATTCATTAGTTTTTAAAAGAGATTTTAATGAGGACACCACTATGGAAATCCAAGTGGATGAATTAAAATTTCACAAACTAATGATATAATGAATAAAAAAGGTCTCTCAAAATTCAAGGAAACAAGAAATAGTATCAAATTCAAAGAGAGAGGTAAACTAAAACAGATAGTGAAAAGATTGGAAAACATAAAGAGCAATGAAACATGGCCAATTTTCATGAACTAACCTAGGCTACCCATAGTCTAAGTACACAAGCTTGCCTGAAATAAGTCTCAAATGGTGTCATATAAGGGATAAATATTTCTAGTAATGTCGTTGTACTAATGGTATGAAAATAATGCATCTTTGGTGTGTTCAATGACATCACTTTCAATGGGTGTTGTTTGAGGCAACATAAATGTGTGATCGACAGTGTTATGATAAGTGTGTAACCCAATATTCTTATTGCTCCTCAATGAGGTTTTGACGATGTCTCCTAGGGACCAGACTTGTTCGGTTTTTATGGTCATTCTAAGTAATTGGTAAATGTGATCAATGTATCATCTTTATTATATTATGCATACTTTATGATCAATGGGTCATCTTTATTATATTATGTTTCTGTAATCTTACACTATCATATATATGAATCTATTTCTCTATTTAGTAGTAAATATGTGATTTAATTTTTATTATTATTGTGTAGGCACATTGTGATATATATGGATAAAAGATGGATCACATTACCGAGGAACACACCTCATTATGTTAAGTGTTTGAATGAGTTTTTAGATTTTGAAATTTCGAATCGATCCGTTGAAGGGAGAATAAAATGTCCATGTCCAAAATGTAAATTTAGAACATGGTTGAAGAGAGATGAGGTTTATGAAAATTTAATACTAAAGCAATTCCCTGGTCAATATTTGTGTTGGATTTGGCATGGAGAATCGAACGTTACAAATATATTGAGCACTGATGTTAATCCACAGAATGAGGTCCCACGTTCATCGACAATGGAAAATGAAATGCAAAACTTAATAAATGATGAATTCGGCACTGCAAGACACCACTATTAGCACCAAAACATATCAGAACAGCCAGAAGAGGGTACTACAAATTGAAATGTGACAAGTGATGTTTTTGAGACTGTAACACAGGAAGATCAATATTGTCACATATCATTGGATCCTCCTCTTGATTCTGTGGAGCCAAATGTAAGAGAAAACTTCACTGAGGAAAATGTGTTTCATGATTTAGTTGATGATGGAAATCAAGAGTTTTATAGTGGGTGTTTGAAATATTCAAAGCTTTCATTTCTGCTGAAGTTGAACCATATCAAATGTCTATGTGGAATTACAAGTAAGGCAATGTCCATGATATTGGAATTGATTCGTGATTCATTTCTTGAAGAAAAAATCTCAGAATCTGTTTATGATATGAAAAATGTTGTTAAAAATCTTGGTCTGAATTATAAAAAAATACATGTGTGTCCCAATGATTGTATGCTTTATTGGAGATAGGATTCAAGTAGAAAGAATTGCATGAAATGTTCTTCTTCTAGATGGCAGGAAAAGGGTGATGTTGGAAGTCTGAATGAACATAATTTCATAGAGAAGAAGAAAAGGATCACACCTGCAAAGGTTTTGAATTACTTTCCTTTGAAGGCTCGATTGCAAAGAATATTCATGTCATTGAAAACCACCGAACACATGTAGTGGAATTCTGTAGATAATAACAATGATGGGTTAATGAGACATCCACGAGATTCCCAATCGTGGAAGACATTTGATTCATTACATCTCGATTTCTAATATGATCCTAGGAATGTTCGATTGGGATTGGCTGCTGATGGATTCAACCCATTTTGGACTTTGAATACCAATTATAGCATTTGGCCAATTGTTTTTATCCTTTATAATCTGCTTCCATGGATGTGTATGCAACAAAAATCTTTTATCCTTTCGATGATTATTCCTGAAAAACAAATTCCTAGAAATGATATTGATGTATACTTGCATTCTTTGATTGAAGAATTGCAGGAGTTATGGAGCAACGATGTTGAGACATTTGATGATTCTTTTAAAACAATGTTCAAAATGTATGCTACATTAATGTGGACCATTAGTGACTTCCCTGGGCTTGGGAATTTATCTAATTGGAACACTTACACGGGTTTGGATTGTCCTGTTTGTAACTTTGATTTTGAGCCCAAACGGCTACCTCACAGTAGAAAATGGTGCTTCTTGGGTCATTGAAGATTTATCAATGCATCTCAGAGATTTCGGCTGAACAGATCAAAATTTAATGGTTCCATTGATTGTAGACCACCTACAAAGTTGTTAAATGGTTTTCAAATATTGGAACAACTTGAAAATGTTGAAACTGAATTTGGGAAGGTTCATCATTTGAATGATAGTGGAAAACGGGTGTGAAGTGCATCTTCAAGCAAAACAGGAACGCAACAAAGGAAGAAAAAAAGTATATTATTCAAACTTCCGTATTGGGAATTTAATTTTTTGTGGCATAATCTTTATATGATGCATATTAAGAAGAATGTCTGTGACAATTTGATTTTCACATTGCTTAATGAGCATGGAAATTCAAAGGATCATCTCAATGTGCGCAAAGAATTACAAGAAATGATCATAAAACGCGATCTTTGGCCAGATGAAAATGAAAAGTATCCTCCAGCAATTTTTCCAATGAATAATAGGGATAAAGATACATTCCTTCGAATGTATCAAGATTGTTAAGGTATATGATAGGTATTCAAGTAACATCTCGAGGTGTGTTGACTTGAAGAATAATAAGTTACATGGATTGAAAAGCCACAATTCACATATTTTGATACAATAGTTACTACCGTTGGAATTGCGTACATTATTACCTGAATAAATTACTACTGTTGTACACCAGTTCTGCACATTTTTCAGAAAACTATGTGAGAAATCTCTACATCCATTTCAGCTTGACAATCTCCAGGAGAGGTTTTTATTGACCCTTTGTGCAATGGAGATGATCTTTCATCCACCCTTTTTTAGTGTAATGATGCATTTAACTATGCATTTGTTTGAGGAAGCTAAATTAGGAGGCCCCGTTCATTATTGATGGATGTATCCAATTGAGAGGTACTTTATTTATATGTTTTACAGTTAAGCAAAAAAAATTTGTACATAATTAAATGCATAATTATGTTTATTTTATTTCACAGATATCTTGGGCATTTGAAATCATACATGAAAAATAAAGCTAAACCAGAAGGCTCAATTGCTAAAGACTATGTGGATGAGGAGTTTCTTACCTTTTGTTCTCGATACTTGGATGATATTGAGATAAGATTTAATCAAGTGGGACATGTTGATGACACATCGACTCAATCTCAAATACATCAGAAATCCAAAATATTTCCACCTATTGGCCGATTAGTTGGGAGGAACTCAAATGTGACACTGACTGAATTGGAATTATTACAGGCACATAGATATGTGCTGCTGAATAGTGAAATTGTAGATCCATTTATTGAAGAGTTGAGGATACAAACAAAGAGACGAATGAGAGGCCGAACACGAAATGAGAAAGATATAACGAAAGCTGTTAATAATGAGCTTGTATAATAGTTTGCACGACGTGTATGTTCATAAATATTGCAATAAAAATGAATATTAGTTTGACACAAATATTTTTTAAATCTAATAAAGTATATTTATTTTTTTAGATCATGAATACTGATACTCGAGTAGAGGTGTCAGATGATTAAATTTTTCTTTCTAGAGGTCCTCTAAAAGAGGCTAGAAAGTTCAACGCTTATAATGTGAATGGATTTAGATTTCATACAGTCGATCGAGAAGTGGGTTTGAGAACACAGAATAGTGGTATATTTATATTTTCTGAAGTGCAATACTATGGAAAGATGCATGACATTATTGAATTAAACTACCAAAGATGTTTTTTGGTTGATTTATTCAAATTCAAATAGGTTGATATTATCAGAGGTGTTAAAAGGGATTCCTTGAAATTTACTTCTGTGAAATTCTCTAGCTTGATGGATGTTGGTGATCGTGAACTGCATGATCCATATATCTTAGCATCACAAGAAAAAATGGTATATTATGTGAATGATGTTTCTAATGAAGGGTGGAGTGTAGTTTCTCATGTAATACAAAGATATTTGTATGATATGTGTGATGAATTGGAAAATTTGTCCTCTGAAATTGAATTTAATCAGCAACATGAAGCAGAATTATTTGTCCATCATGATATTGAAAATTTTAGTCTATGAAGGATTAATGAAGTGAATGAAATAATGGAGAAGGAAACCGATATGATTGATGGGGAAAATGATTGTATGTACAATTATTTATTTATTCAGCAACAACTTGTTTCATTTCTGAAGTCATTCATTATCATTGTTATATATATTTTGTCTGTTAGTACTCCATATGATATCATTTTTAATTTTTTTTTCTGCATAATTTTTTTGAAATAGATATTCTGAACTTAATTTTATTTGATTAAATGACAGAAATTCCAAGGAAGAAGCTGTACATTATTTCATCCAGTTCTACGATAGATGACTATCCATCTGGCTCCCTCCCCACGACATATGAGGCACCAGCTGCCGACACCCCTTCACCATCTCCCCCTACACCATCTCTCACACCATCTGTAAATGTCCCAGTAGAGGCTGAGTCGTCGACTCCTCCTTCAAGAACCTCAGCAGTGGGGGAGTGACGCGACCCTTCCAGTTAATACAGGACATACTAGACTGTCACAATCATAGGTAAAAATTTTAATTCAATAAATTTATATCATTTTGTTTATACTAATTGTTTGCTCATTGAAGATGAAAAAATGCAACCGTGAAGAAAAACATAAAAGGTTCAGATGTTTGTAATCTGAATGGAGAGAAGATTTTTATGCCATTTGATTCTTACGAGCTCCCTACGGATGATGTCGCAGGGTTACTTGGCCAGATTCTAGGCCAGCTGGCAGCGGAGCACATTTCCATTCCCATTTCATATGACGATTGGAGAAATATGCCTCCAAGCTGGAAAAATGAAGTGTGTGATTTTAAAATCAAGCTAAATTTATTAAATTATGGTTTAATTGAATGTCATGTTACTAATATGCTCAAAATGATTTTCTTTATATATATGTTCTTCCAATTTACCATTGCTGATGTGATAGCACTGAAGTGGACGTTAAAAAATCTAGGTAATAAGTGGAAAGATTTTAAATGGAGATTGTTGTGTGATGTCAACGATGATTCATTGACCATGCTGCAAATGTATGATAAGATACCCAGTGGGGTACCAAAAGAGTAGTGGAAAGGGTTTGTTGACAGGCATTGGGATCTGTAGCGGATGGTATTGAAATATATATTATTATATTATCCTCATTTTACATTTATACATGTATATGAAAAGGACATGGCATTCAATACATGAGTATTAAATTGAATTTTATTTATTTCATGATCTCTCAAGACAGAATGCGTCAAACCGAGCAAAGCAAGTCATCCCGCACACTGCGGGCTCAAAAGGTTTTTCTAGAAGTCGAACGACATTGGTAATATTTTAATTAGTTCAAATATTTATAAGAAAATATTATCTGTTTAATATCTTGAACTGTTCATTTATCTTTGATTAATGCAGTCACAGAGTTTAGGCCATGAAGCATCTAGAACTGAACTGTGGTTGGATGTTCACAAGAAATCAGATGGATGTTTTGTTAATGAGCCTACTAAAGAAGTTGGTGTATGAAGTCAATTTTTTATCATAATAACTTATTATCAGTTTTTACTATGTTAATATATATTGATATTTTATTTATAGGTCAAAATTAAAGAACAATGGGATGCCAATCTTGTGCATTCCTACTCTATCTCCCAGGATGACCCGGTTGCAAATGTCCTTGGGAAGGAGCATCCTAGGAGAGTGTACAGGATGGGTTTTGGACCCGTTCCATCTGAGGTTTTTAGCAGGCCACCGGGGATAACTGCTGCATCTACTCTTGACTTTATTCATCCCATACCCAGAGAAGCTTAGAAAGATATTTTTTCTTTACGAATCATAGTTCACCAGTAGGGGATCAGATATTGGCATTGCAGAAAGAGTTGATTGAAATACATCAACAGATGAGAAGATATGCCCCCAGTGGGAGTGCATTGATTGGTGGTATGCAGGTAAATCACATAAAATCAAAATCATTTAGTTTTGTAACTTTCATTGGTTTTAATTTTTAATATAAATGTGTAACCGTATTTAATTTTCAATATAATGTTCTTACAGGTGACAACACAGAGTGGAAATGAAGGTGGAGAGGGTGACGATGCATAATCGGACCCTGAGTAGTTGTATTGTTGATGTGTTGAACAAAAATGGAAACAATTGGTTTGTATATGTAACATTTGTGGCACATAGTTGCCACCACACATTTTCATGTCCTAAAATTTCCTTGATTTCTCATGTTTCTTTTTAGGTATTTTATTGATTTCTGATGTTTCTTTTTATGTCTTCATTTCTCGAGTGTGGTATAAATCATTCCATTTAGGTCTGTGTTTGAATTGGTAATCGAGATTTTGGATGACTAGGAGTTAAACCCATTGTTGATGTGGGTGCAATAGTTACATGTAGTAGAGTTTTATACAACAATAGTTATCACTATACAACAGTTGTATGTAGTAGAGTTTTATAAAGTCCTGTATTATAGTTTTATCACTATTCATTTGGATCACTTGTTGTGGAGGAATGTTTTCCATGAGGAGAGTACTATGGAGTGAGAAGCTAATATGCGTTCCGAGTATACTAATTTGTCTTGAGTTGATCTTAGATGTTTTAATTTTTTAATTTTAATTGAAGTGATATCTGACCTTGTTTTCAATAAGATATTTTGTATATTGAAATAGAGGAAGGAGCTCTCTAATCCATGTGTCTAGATTTTGTGACCATATATGATTACATGGTTTTAAGGTGTAGTGTAACAGCCCGAGATTTTATGAAAAATATTCTTTTTAATTTCATTAATGTCTTGTGTTGTACGCTACACCAAAAGGAGCTTGCACAACACACATCCTTGTCTTGCCTTGCATTACACGCAATTGCAACCTTCCTCGATATCGTGTGTTGTACGCAATAACGAGTTTCACTAAACAACAATATGCTATAAAAATATTTTTAAAACTAGCCGTTATGAATAGTAATAACCATTTTTTAAAATTTTGTAATTTTTATTTTTCAAAATGGAATTCATTTTTGGATTCGTAATATTGAAATTAGATTAGGGTGAAATTTTGATACTTTTTGGATAACTTTCATTTTCTGATGAATAGTAAAAATTACTAAATTTTAATTAAAAACAACCTTTTTAATCGAAATAATTAATAGTGAAAAATTATTAATTTGAGTGGTTTTCAAGTATATTTAGAATATATTTTTACAATGTAATACAATGTTGTTCAATGGATGTAATTTCACACTTAAACTAGACATAAACAAGTGTCAATCTTTTGATAGTTATTATCTCTTAAGAACACACTATTTGTTTTGACAAAGGGAATTAATTTTTAAATTAATTAATGAAACTGATATGTTTTTAATTTGGTAAAATAGACATCATTTTTGAGTTCATAATATCAAATATATCTTAGGCCTAATTTTTGGTATTTTTCTGGAAACTTTCATTTTTTGATGAATAGTGAAACCACTATGTGGTAGTTAAGAAAAATGAATTTTTCATAAAACATAATTTTACCGCTCCTGTGAGTGGACTTTCAAAAAATCGGAGAGACACGGTTGATGTCAGTAAGTAAAATGTGGTTCAATGAGATGAAAATAATTTTTGGTGAATAATAACTTTTTACTTTTTTTTACCGCGGTTAAAAGTAAATATGGTAATTAAGGGTAAAAATGATATTATTATTACCCTAAAACATGTCATAATTCTATTGGATAAGTTTAATTCGACCCAAAACAACCTTAGGAATAAAATGTGACCATTTAGGCCCACATGGATTAGATTAGGACATTTATTATTAATTTATTTAAAGAAGGGTTAAAATAGTTAAAATCAAAGTTTAATAAGTAAATCATTTTTAATATAGGGTTATACATAAGATAAATCCGACTATAAATAGTAATTATAAATATAAAACGATTTCCTACATAATGTTATTTTATTTGTAATTTTATAGACATTAAATAATTTAATTTATTTGTGACACAAAGATGATGCAGTAATTATCTTATTAATGAAATATTGACATAATTGATGTTATAAATACACAAATAAATGTAATTTAGGACTTTTTATGAAATCAAATAATTTTTTAGGTTAATATGACATGTTATTATTGATTTAATTAACTTTTTTCGAACTAATCATTCTGTTATGATTTTCAGAAAAAATCAATTACAAAATAGTGTCAAAATTGACATAAAATAGTTTTTAAAACAAATATTATATTATTAATTGTTATTTTATTCTTAAAAATCTAGGGTTCTGCCAAATGACTTATATAAGGTTATATATATTAATAAATACACAAATTGGGGTTATTTTGGCATCTTATAGTATGTTTATTAACCATATAGTGTAAGAACACAAGAAGACACGGTAAAAGTAAAATTATTTTACTTAATGTTAAATCTAAACGATAAGGATAAAATAGGAACCAAAACTTTTCTAAATTCTATTGGATGAGAGCAATTCTACCCATCCCCACCATATATTAAAAATAAATCAATTTGGAGCTATTTAAAACTGAATTTGACTTTATAATAAAATAATAGTTTTAGTTATTCTAAATGTGCCCCTCTTCTCCCTTATAAAAGGGAACCTCCTTCCTCTCTTCCTCACACCACTTTGAGCCGTAAAGCTCGGCCAACCACTAACAAATTCCCTTTTCCACTTCCCTAGAAACATCCTAGAGGTTCTGGTCTTCCTCAAAGACCAATTTTAGTGCCCTAAAAGGAGATCTCAAAGAGGCGCTTAAAAGAAGAGGTAATGTCCGTTACCGATTCTTTCATCTTTATTTCTTCTTCCACTTCTTCTTCATCGGTTGTTTCATTATGAAGTAATAACATCAGTATCACTTATATACTGATATGTTATTATAATTATGAAACAACCTTATTTCACCATCTATCCATCCTCTGGAAAACGAAATCACTGCGTGTGTGTACGTACGGAATACCGTCTCCACGCCGTGGGGTAATCTATTTTTCACCACCACCTTACTTGGATTGGTATAATGTTGTAAATAATAACAATATATGATTATTGTAAAGTGATATTGATTTTGAAATAGTATACATACACTCTAATACAATTCCACAATCATCAGAACGATATCATCGCTAGTGCGTACGTACGGACTACCGTCTCCACGACGCGATGAGATTCATTCTCCACGTTAACCATTCATGAATGATTATAAAGTATATATAATAAGTAATAATGAAATATATGACATAGTAATGATTCTGGATTTATGTGTATATATATCTATGTCATCTACTTAATTTCATTCAACTCAATAAGGAAATGAAAATAGCGTTCATGCGTACGTACGGTCTACCATCTCCATGAACGGTGTATTTCTTTCCATTTACTGATCTATTATATTATGAATATATATTATATACAGATCATGTTTTATATTCTAGAATTAAGTAATCATGATCTATGTAATCATATGAATAATTACAAGTCAAAACACTGACGACAAATGAAACGATTTTACGCAAAACGCTCTTTAACATGGAATTTACAAAAGAACGGGTAATATAAAGCCATAAGTGAACCATATATGATATCATAACAATGAGTATGATTCTGGAATAAGTAAATGACATTATTTAAATCATTATACAGGAGGTTTGGACATATACGAAGCAAATCGGACCTAAGGTACGAGAAATATGACAATCTCATTTTTATCCGAAACTGTTTATACTTTGGCATTTACTGGGTTGTTTTTTATCATACAAATCCATGTTTCCTTAATATGTAATATTATTTCCATCCAACTAAAATTGTTTAAATCCAATTTTACCATTAGGTGGGTTTTGAGTAAAAGATATGAAAGGAATCTTTTGTCGTTTTTCGTACGAGGTACCCTTTTGAATTTTCCAACAAAAGTACGAGAAGAAGGTTTTTTAACTTATACGGCATGAATGGATTTTAAAACATTATTATCAAGAAGCTTCTTTTTAACATTTTCATGTTTATTTTTAATCAACTTATTTTAGTTTAAAACTGTTTGATATGTTAAGAAAGGAAAAAAAATTTGAAGTAGAAATGATATTTTCCTCAAGAATGGAGTTCAAGTGTTTTATCAAAAAAATTTTCCATCTAAGATAATATAGGGTTCTATTTCTATCCCTATTATTACATTGATTTGATTATGTTGTGATGGAATTACTTTTATGAATTCCTTTACCATATATGAATTGTTTTATGATGTCATGTTGTTTAAAAATCCCATTTTTACTACATGGGTTATGCAATGATGTATGATTTCTGATTTTGTGGCACACATAAGAATGATATCATTATGAGATGGGTGGAACCAATATATCCTTCTAATTCATTGGGTAAAGATTTTATATCTCATGAGATAGACATTGCTGGAATAGTAGGTTATACCGGTTCAGTGAAACAGGACTGAAACGAGGAGTGAACTCGGTTTAGAAAGGGACTTTGTCAACTATGATAGTCTTGGCAATGAGTCTTGACTAATAAGAAATGATTCTATATGATTATGTGTGTATGCCACAAAGTTTCATGTTTTAATTTATGATTATTGGGATTACATTTCACTACTATGATTTATCCCTTGTTATGAAATTATGATCTCTTTTGCAGGTTAAGATTTCCAAAAGATATGTTCTTATGAATATGACGTGATTGATATTTCTTTTTTTTACCCTTACTGAGCATTTTAGCTCACCATTTTATGTTTTATTTTCCCCAGGACATAAAGAAAGGATTTAGGTTTAAAAAAAAGAGGATCTTTATTGGAGATGTTGAAATTCTTTCACCACGATTAGAAGATTATATTCCGAGTTTCCAAAGACACTAAACTATTACGGTCCTTGTGTGTGTGTTTTTGTTATGTATTAACTATTCCACAAAAGTAATGTAATGTCCATGTATGTCAGGCTTCGGGTCTCTACAGTTGGTATCAGAGGAAAGGTTTAGTCATCCTTTGGAAACTAGGATGAGAAAACTTTAGTGAGATCCATAGAGATATTTCTAAGGTATGTCTAGGGATGTCCCTAAGGATAAGTATACGTATAGGATACAGTCCCAGAACTATGGTAACGATAATAGAATTTAACCTAATATGTTAGATATTGAGGATACTCCCCTTTTATTATTTTTTTCCCTAGAATGATTTTTGCCTCACACTATTCTTTTTGGGTATTAGACGATGGTTGGAACCCGAAGGAACCATGTTGTTCAATGCAATGGACAATGCAATGATTGTCCTCCTAAACAGACAAATATTATGGGAGATGGAGTGCAAAATATTATTGCTATACTTACACAAGCTATGAATCATTCTGGACTTCCAAATCAGCAAAGAAGGGAACAATATTCTATTGAGTCTTTCATGAGGCAACGTCCACCTTCTTTGAGTGGGTCTTCTGGTCCACTTGTTGCTGAACAATGGATCAGTACTACTGAAAAGTTATTTTCAGTTCTTCAATGTTCTGAACATGATAAAGTCATCATATCAGTATATCGTTTGGAAGGTGAAGCTGATCAATGGTGGAATCTTATCAAGAATACGAGGCAAATAGATGAAATTGATTCCATGTAATGGGACGAGTTCAAGAACTTATTTTTCAATAAGTAATTCCCTCGTATTCTTTGAGCAAATATGGAGAAGGAGTTTCTTGAACTAAAGAAAAAGGATGATGAATCTGTTGGTATATACGAAGCGAATTTTACAAGGCTTGCATGGTATGCATCAGGATTTATCATCCAACCTGAAAGTAAAGTTGATTGATTCTTCAGTGGCTTAAAACCAAATCTTCGAAGGGCATTAGCTATAAGAGACTTCAGTAGCTCTGATGAAATTGTGAATTGTGCTATCAAGGTAGAAATGGAAGTTGGTGTTACTAATCCATATCATAGTTTTGACAAGAAACGAAAGACGGAGATCAAGGAGAAATCTTAGAATAATGGTGAAAAGAAGATGAATGTGTCCTTATGCTCAAAGTGTGGAAATAAGCATGGTGGATATTGTCTTAAAGGGACTAGAAAATGTTTTAAGTGTAGAAAAGACGGTCATCGAGCAGGTGAGTGTCGAAGTATTGGAAAAAGGGTTTCTAATGATGTGAATAAAGAAAAGACTACAGAGAACACACCAACAACACTTCAACGCTTCAAGTCCAAGGAAATGGGGCATTATGCTAAAAAATGCCCTAATCCAAGGGTTAGTGATGATCGACGTGAGCAACCACTTAAGGCAAAGGACAAAGGCAAGTCACATGCCATCACCATTGGCGATGTTGAATATGAAATCGATATGGTAGAATGATTAAGTGTTTATGTAATGGGATTCCAGAATAATGTTGTATATAGTATCGTGGAATATTGGAATATTTATGTTTTGGTCTATTGTGGTTTTCAATAATTTTATGGCATCGGTAACCATGAAAAGTGATTGAAATATTTTTGGAAAGCAGATGATATGCACAGAATAAAGGGATAAAGAGAATCTAATATGTTTGATAGTATTCATGAGCTCATGATTGATATAAGGACTAAGTGATATCATGGTTTGAGGATATAGAATTTTGAGGATTTTGGTATGTGGAAAATGTTAACTTTTTACTACATTAATTTTTTCACTAAGGTTCAATGGATATTCATTCTTCAAGAGAATACATGATTAAGGTATTCCAATATTTTTAATTTGACCAACAAGATATATCTTCTGATATATGGGGGATTAATGATGGCATTCACGTGATCATTTTCTTTATAATATGAGCTTGGACCGAAGTATTTTAGATAAGCCTAAATATTGGAATGGATTATGTTGGACATAAGTTAGTATTGTTTAAGGATAAAACTTTTTTGATATTGTTGATGGGATGTTATAGTAATATAGCTTTAGAAAAAGGACAACCTGTAGGACGGGCGACAGCCCATCGCATCGGACATGGATGTGGGAATCGAACCCACAACCGAAGTGCGACTGGCCTTTATCACCTACCACTGGCCTATAGGAAGTCCCTGTTTAGTAGAAAATAGTTTTATTATATTAAGCAGTATGATATAAGAAGTATAAGTCCATTTTAGGAACCATATATGATTAATATCACTATAGATGGACTTATGTATTTTTTGATAACTTTTCTAAACCTTTGTTTCAGACAGATGGAATGAATCATCATTCTATCATATGATCTGCTAACACATCACGAATGACAAATTCAACTTCATTTCTTTAAGAGATGAAGTGGAAATTGTCCAAATAACGACAAACAGTGAGAATATACCAAAATCACGAAAGTATTTCTTCTAATTCCAATTTCATCAACTATAGGGAAATGATCTTGATAACCAAAAATGTTGTCCTAGTGCTCTTATATCTGATGAATCAGATGGTACCTTAGATCATCACAAATTTATGGCTTTGTGATTGCTGGCTTTTCCATAGCCATGTTCTCTAGCACTCTCCATCAGAACATGATGGTTAGATTTCTCTTCTATATCCATGTTTTCACCTATGTGGAAACCCAGTGATTAGTTTATTTGTGTAACAGTTACGTTTCATACGTTTGTTTTTAAAGATTGGTTTTGGTATTCCATTTTATGATGTGGGTTTCTATTAAAGAAACTTTTGAATAGTAAACCATTTATAACCCCGACGAATTTCGAGGGTGAAATTCATTTTAAGGGGGGTAGAATGTAACAACCCGAGATTTTATGAAAAATATTCTTTTTAATTTCATTAATGTCTTGTGTTGTATGCTACACCAAAAGTATATTGCACAACACGCATCCTTTACTTGCCTTGCATAACACGCAATCACGACTTTCCTCGATAGCATGTTTAGTACGCAATAACGAGTTTCACTAAACAAAAATATGCTATTAAAATATTATTAAAACTATCCGTTATGAATAGTAATGACCACTTTATGAAATTTTGTAAATTTTATTTTTCAAAACAGAATTAATTTTTGGATTCTTAATATCGAAATTAGCTTAGGGTGAAATTTTGGTACTTTTCGGATAACTTTCATTTTCTGATAAATAGTGAAAATTACTAAATTTTAATTAAAAACAACCTTTTTAATCGAAATAATTAATACTGATAAATTATTAATTTGAGTGGTTTTAAAGTATATTTAGAATATATTTTTACAATTTAATACAATGTTGTTCAATGGATGTAATTTCACATTTAAACTAGAATAAACAAGTGTCAATCTTTTGATAGTTATTATCTCTTAAGAACACGCTATTTGTTTTGACGATGGGAAATAATTTTTAAATTATTTAATGTAACTGATATGTTATGAATTTGGTAAAATAGACATCATTTTTGAGTTCATAATATCAAATATAGCTTAGGCCTAATTTTTGGTATTTTTCTGGAAACTTTCATTTTTTTGATGAATAGTGAAACCACTAAGTGGTAGTTAAGAAAAATGATTTTTTCATAAAACTTAATTTTACTACTTTTGTAAGTGGAATTTAAAAAATTCAAGAGACATGGTTGATGTCAGTAAGTAAAATGTGGTTCAACAAAATGAAAATAAATTTTGGTGAATAGTAACTTTTTACTTTTTTTTACCACGGTTAAAAGTAAATAAGGTAATTAAGGATAAAAATGATATTATTATTCCCTTAACACATTTCCTAATTCTATTGGATAAGTTTAATTCGACCCAAAGCATCCTTAGGAATAAAATATGACCATTTAGGCCCACTTGGATTAGATTAGGACATTTATTATTAATTTATTTAAAGAAGGGTTAAAATAGTTAAAATCAAAGTTTAATAAGTAAATAATTTTTAATATAGGGTTATACATAAGATCAATTAGACTATAAATGTTCATTAGAAAGATAAAAAGATTTCCTACATAACGGTATTTTATTTTTAATTTTTAGACATTAAATAATTTAATTTATTTATGACACAAAGATAATGCAGTAATTATCTTATTAATGAAATATTGACATAATTGATGTTATAAATACCCAAATAAATGTAATTTCAGACTTTTTATGAAATCAACTAATTTTATAGGTTAATATGACATGCTATTATTGATTTAACTAACTTTTTCGAACTAATAATTCTGTTATGATTTTCAGAAAAATCAATTACAAAATAGTGTCAAAATTGACATGAAATAGTTTTTAAAACACATATTATATTATTAATTGTTATTTTATTCCTAAAAATATAAGGTTCGGTAAAATGACTTATATAAGGTTATATAAATTAATAAATAAACAACTTGGGGTTCATTTGGATTCTTATAGTAAGTTTATTAACTTTATAGTATAAGAACACAAGAAGACACGGTAAAATTAAAATTATTTTACTTAATGTTAAATCTAAATGATAAGGTTAAAATAGAAACCTAAACTTGTATAAATTCTATTGTATGAGAGGATTTTGACCCATCCCCACCTTAACTTTGAAATGAATCAATTTGGAGATATTTAAAATCGAATTTGACTTTATAATAAAATAATATTTTTAGTTATTCCAAAGGTTCCCCTCTCCTCCCTTATAAAAGGGCACCTCCTCCCTCTCTTCCTCACACCACATTGAGCCTTCATGCTCGGAAAAACCCTGCCAAATTCCATTCTCCACTTCCCTAGAAACATCCTAGAGGTTCTGGTCTTCCTCAAAGACCAATTTTAGTGCCCTAAAAGGAGATCTAAAAGAGGCGCTTCAAAGAAGAGGTAATGTCCATTACCGATTCTTTCATCTTTATTTCTTCTTCCACTTCTTCTCCTTAGGTTGTTTCATTATGAATTAATAACATCAGTATCACTTATATACTGATATGTTATTATAATTATGAAACAACCATATTTCACCATCTATCCATCCTACGGAAAACGAAATCACCGCGCGTGCGTACGTACGGAATACCGTCTCCACGCCGTGGTGTAATCTATTTTCCACCACCACCTTACTTGGATGGGTATAATGGTGTACATAATAACTATATATGATTATTGTAAATTGATATTAGTACTGAAATAGTATACATACAATCCAATACAATTCCACGATCATGAGAACGATATCATCACTCGTGCGTACGTACGGACTACCGTCTCCAAGACGCGATGAGATTCATTCTCCACGTTAACCATTCATGAATGATTATAAAGTATATATAATAAGTAATAATGAAATATATGACATAATAATGATTATGAATTTATTTGAATATATATGTATGTCATCTACTTAATTTCATTCAACTCAATAAAGAAAAGAAAACAGCCTTCATGCATACGTACGGTCTATCGTCTCCATGAACGGTGTATTTCATTCCATTTACTGATCTATTATATTCTGAATATATATTATATATAAATCATGTTTTATATTCTGGAATTAATTAATCATGATCTAATTAATCATATGAAAAATTACATGTCAAAACATGGACGACAAATGAAACGATTTTACCAAAAACGCTCTTTAACATGGAATTTACAAAAGAACGGGTAATATAAAGCCATAAGTTAACCATATATGATATCATAACAATGAGTATGATTCTGGAATAATTCAATGACATTATTTAAATCATTATACAGGAGGTTCGGACACATACGAAGAAAATCGGACCTTTGGTAAGGGAAATATCACAATCTAATTTTTATCCGAGATTGTTTATACTTTGGCATTTACTGGGTTGTATTTTATCATCCACATCCATGTTTCCTCAATATGTAATATTATTTCCATCAAGATACAATTTTTTAAATCCAATTTTACCCTTAGGTGGGTTTTGAGTAAAAGATATGAAAGGAATATTTTGTTGTTTTTCGTATGAGGTACCCTTTTGACATTTCCGACAAAAGTACGAGAAGAATGTTTTTTTAACATATACGGCATGAATGGATTTTTTAGACATTATTTACATGAAGCTTCCATTTCAAGTTTTCAATTTTATTTTTAATAAACTTCTTTTAGATTAACATTGTTTGATATGTTAAGAAAGTAAAAATGTTTTTGAAGTAGAAAGGATATTTTCCTCAATAATGGAGTTCAAGTGTTTTATCAAAATTATTTTCCATATAAGATAATATAGGGTTCTATTTCTATCCCTATTATTAAATTGATTTTCTTATGTTGTGATGGAATTATTTGTATGAATTCCTTTATCTTATATGAATTGTTTTATCATGCCATGTTGTTTAAGAATCCCATTTTTACTACATGGGTTATGCAATGATGTATGATTTATGATTTTGTGGCACACATAAGAATGGTATCATTATGTGATGGGTGGGACCTATATCTCCCTCCAATGCATTGGGTAAAGATTTTATATCTCATGATATAGAAATGGCTGGAACGGTAGGTTATACCGGTTCTTTGAAACAGGATTGAAACGAGGAGTGAACTCGGTTCAGAAAGGGAATTTGTCCCCTAAGATAATCTTGGAAATGAGTCTTGACTAATAAGAAATGATTCTCTATGATTATGTGTGTATGAAACAAAGATTAATGTTTTAAGTTATGATTATTGGGATTAAATTTCACTACTATGATTTATCTCATGTTATAAAATTATGATCTCTTTTGCAGGTTAAGATTTCCAAAAGATATGTTCTTATGAATATGACGTGATTGATATTTTTTTGTTTACCCTTAATGACCATTTGAGCTCAACCTTTTATGTCTTCTTTTCCCCAGGACTTAAAGAAAGGATTTAGGTTAAAAAAAAAGAAGATATTTATTGGAGATGTTGAAGATCTTTCACCAAGATTAGAAGATTATATTCCGAGTTTCCAAAGATACTAAACTATTACGGTCCTTGTGTGTGTGTTTTTGTTATGTACTAAGTATTCTACAAAAGTAATGTAATGTCCATGTACGTCAGGCTTCAGGTCTCTACATGTAGTGTGGGGACTTGGGGATTACACAATTGTTTTGGAGAAAGATAACTATTGAGGAGGGATTTTGGAAAGTCGAGGTTTTCATTCCAGCTTTAGAACTAATCATGGTGGTTTATACCTGATAGTTATGTCACAGGGTGGTTGTTCAGACCCCTCTCTTCTTGGGTAGTTTTTCATTCTATAGGGTGAGGCTGTATTGAGAGCTATATGATGTAATGGAGTAAACCTCTTAGATTAATTACATTATGAAACTTCAGTGATTAGGGTGTTCTAGGGGATGTTTTTCAGTCATTCCAGGAGTTTTTCTAAAATACAGTTTTTAACTATCCATGAGTCAGCCTGTCAATGAGTCAGGTTTTCAATGAATCATCCAATCAGTGACTCAGGGATTTGGTGTCAGTGAGTCAAGGGTGTCAGTGTTGATGAGTCATTAGAATCAGTGTCAGTGCCATGGTGTCGGTTCCAAGGCATCGGTACAAGGGTGTTGCTCACATGGAATCAGTTCTAGGGCATCGATGCTAGGGTGTTGGTGCTAGGGTGACAATGTCATTGCATCCGTGATAGGGTATCAATGAGCCACCCAGCAGTGAGTCATTTCATGTTTTCCCCAGACATCACAGTCTCTCACTTATGATTTTCTTTTATCAAAAAATATGTTACCTATTGAGTTTGACTATGCTTAAATCATTTTCTACTGTATTCAAGGAGAATTATTATTTCTCCAAATTGTAATCACCCTTAAATGTCGAAAAACCATATTAACGATACATGGTGTTGACCACAACATGTATTTCAAGTATTTTAAAGTCATATCTCTAATTTTATTGTTATATGTTTTCAAAAAACCGAGTTTGATGCGATGTTTGGGTGTTTTTAAGAGTGTTTTGAAGGATATTTTTTACATATTTAATTTCCTAATGTCCTTATGGATTTGAGATATTCAAATAGCATGGTCAATCCATGATCTTTTTTATCCAGCACATTGAAATTATATCCCTTGTTATTAGTGTCTCACTCATTCTTAAGCCAAGATCCTCTAATTTCCAGTGGATTCTTTTCCTTCTCCCAAGGTGTGGAAAGAGTCCTTCCTCCTTAGAAGAGACATTCCCCCACCCTATTATACTTTCTTGTAGTTCCTTGTAGTTATTCCTTACTCCTCACGTGATATCGTGCTCTTTATTCAAGGAGGATCTTCGATCCTTTGATCATCCAAGTAAGGATTTCCTTCATCTCAGTTCCTATGATCATCTTTCATGGTTGGATGAGTAATGTTCTATATGAATATGACTGAAATATATCATTTAACATAAGGAATAATTTATTGAGTATGATGTTAAAAGTTCATTGAAGGGGTTATTGTACATTTATATTTCTACTTGTTATCTTTTTTTATTATTCTGACTTGCTGTGGATGTTTGCCTTATAAAAATCATGGCAATTGGTGGTCTTTTCTTACACACTATTAATATTATTATTTTTTATAATGCTGGGAAAAATGATGTAATGTGGAAACCGATTAATCATGTACACATGGTTAATTAAAGGGATCCTCGAGGAATAAGAACCATTATGTGATACCCCAGTAAAAAATGTAATTCAAGAACAGTGTTGGCTAAATATGAATTTACCACTGTTTGATTGGTGTGGTCATGTAATGTGTGTTATGGTTGGTTTTATGGTTTATGTGGAATGTTTGTGAATTGAAGCGACAGTTCTATCTATATTTGTGGGATTTATTTTTGAATGGATGAACTTGTAGGCAGTTGAACTACCTTTGGTTGTATTGTGTCCATTAGAGAGGCTTCTGTATGGGGACTGCAATGTGGCATTGGTGGTGTTGTGCAGTGGGATTACAAGAATGGTTTTCATTCATTTTTTAGATGGTTAGGTATTTGTTTTTTTGTAGTAATGGAATATATAATGTGATTCCCTTGAATAAATTAATAGAACATGGTTAAATAAAAAGTGGCTAGATTATTCTTTGGATGTATCTGTTGTGTGGGTTTGCATATAGCGGTAGCAACAAAAGTGTTACTATTGGGTTTTTCATTGTTTGGTTGAAACCTAAAGGTCGGGATACTATTTTATTATCTCTATGTATATGAACATATTGTTTTTTGTGATTTCTATACACACCTGACCATCATTTACCACTATGAGTTTAACACCCCCATTCTATTTGATAGGGTGTCTTTTACCACCATATCGGCTCTTTAGAATGGATAGTTATTAGAACATATCTTCTTCACCTTCCATAACACTCGTGTAATCTAAGCATTCTATGATGGCTTGATGTTTTATATTTCCCAAGGATCTGTGGGTATGAGGTGTTATAGATGGGATGTTGAGGTGTCTGGAGGCTGGTTTGTTTCCAAAGTGTATTCTGGATGAGTTCCATGTGTCTATGGATGGAACATGTGATTTTGGTGGCCTATATGGTTGTTGTTTATGGTAATGTATGTGTTGGTTTTCATGGCCCAGATGTTTATTATTGCAGGAGGGGTATGTTTGTTGTTGGGTAGACCATATGGTTGTTTTGTGGTTGAGGTATTTGTGTGGTTGTGGTGGACCACATGGTCATTGTTGTGGGAAGGGTATGCATATTTTTTTGGTGGACCACATGGTCATTATTTCAGGATTGATAAGAATTTTGTTGTTGTAGGAAGTATATGTCTGTGGTTATGGACCTAGTGTGAGTGGGTGGGTTGTTGTAGTAAGGTTACAGTGGGATTTATGGGGGAGGTCTGATGTGTCAGGATGTCTCAATTAACTAGTGTCAATGTGATGATGGGGACCCAAATAACAACTATCTAATACTACTACTTTACTTGAATTGTTTTATTTGGTGAGTGTGTCGTGGTGAGGCTGTGCGGCGAGTATTCTATGATAGGTGATTTTGAATTCTGCTGTCTTCACAAGAATATTAGTATGTTCCCCCACATATGCATGACTGACTTGGGTTTCCATACTAAGTATACATGTATGATCTCCTTATATATATACAACTACAACCAGGTTTCCAGGTGGATTTGAGGATCACACTAGATATTAATAGATTAGGCATCATAATAGTTGATGTTGCTTCATAGTCCCTTTTATTTTGTTAAATTGATGTTTTATTGAACTATGTATTGATTTTAATTTTGAGCATTAATGTTGGAATGGATTTTGGGTTTATGTTGAATCATTTTTTTGTGAGGTTGATGACTTTGTCCTCCTACACAGGAGGTGTAGTGACCTGGTCGGTCGATATGATATGTGATTCCTTTTTATTGATCCCCATGTTGGGAGTTGTTTGTCAGGTCGTTCTCAGATGGTTTATATTTCTGGTTTTATTTGTTTTTCAGGGCAATTGTGCTGCAGAAGCAAAGAATTATTATTTTTATTATAGGAAGCTTTTCGCGGCGGTTTTTACCGCCACTACATGCATATTCGCAGAGGATTCGCGGCGGTTTACGCCGCCGCTAAATAGTGAAAACTGTCCCTAAATGTAAATTTTATTTTTCATTTAGCGGTGGTTATAACCGCCACTAAATAAGAGCATCGTGGCTGCTTTATTCCTGGGTGGTTACCATGACTTTAGCGGCGGTTTTACAGCCGCTGGAATTTGAGATTATTCACGGCATTTATAACCACCATGAATAATGCAATATAAAGGGCTCTTAAAACCGCCGCTAAATTCAAAAAATCCACCGCGAAATCAGGCAGCTATGACGCTTTCCTGAAACCGACGCTAAATGAAAATAACCATCACTAATAGATTGTTGACGCCCTATTTCGTGGCAGTTTCTGTAAACTGCCTCCAAACAAAGTAACGGCAGTTTAAACCGCCGCTAAACCCAAAAAAAACAACTGCTAAATAGAGATTCTATTATAGTGTGCTCTTCCCACACCAACACCCTGAGTCCCAAAAATCCTCTTCCATCTTCCTTGAAATCTCCATGTAACAAAGGGAACTTTTAAAAGCAATGTCCTCGATGTGCTGACCAGCTCTGATACCATTTTTTCATGAACCAGCCTGGGTGATCCCTGAACCAGTCACCCAATCTGATCTGTGGCATGGCCCGAGGGTATTCATGATCCCCACAGGTTTGAAACTAGTGTCGGGCATCAATAGAGTACACAAAGAAATGATTTATCCTAATAAATAATAAATAAACTAGACTATAGAAAGATGAAAAATGCAGTCCAATATATAAATAAAATTATATTAGAAATATTTTATATATGAAACAGAATTTTACAACAACTATACAAATAACCCAACCAAACAAGACGAACATACTAACTCCATGTGACCCTGTGGGTCACTATCCAACACAACAATCACTCATCTCCCAAGGAGATCAAACAGAAGTTGAACCTTCAAAAGGGATAAAAACATAAAGGAACTATAGGCATGAGTATTAAAACTCAGTAGGCTAGCCTAATAATATATTTCCAAATGCACTTACTTTAAAATAAAAGAAACATCAACATCATGTTTTAAATATAATATATAAAAGTAAGCTTTTCAACACATTTTACTTAAAAACAAACTACGACCTATTTTTATTATTCAAATAAAAACTAGGTCTATTCCATTAGTGATACCGAAATCCTTTCAAGGGGAAAGTGATGATTACATTTTCAAATTGCAAAAAATAGGATGAAACACTATTTTATTTTAAAACCTTTTTAATAATACATTTTGAAACCAACACATCACTTTCCAAGGAAAACACTACACCAAAAGACACTTTAGTAATCACACAATAAGGGAAATGGAAATAAACATAAAATTATATCATTCAACACTGTAAGGAACTAAGAGCCAGTAGACATAGGTGAACCCAAGAGATCAAAAATAGTCTAGAACATACCAATACATGATACCCCATCCCCAGTAGCATGCTACAAACGATGAAATCAAAAACACACTAAACGCCTGGCCACCATTACATAGGACAAAATAAGGGGCCCAATCCCATCATAATAAACCCATATATATCCACCTATTATGGGCCACAATTCATCACGTGACCTATCAGTGTAGAAATTATTCTCATAAAATTCACTCAATATTCTAGGTTTCCATGTCTCACATATAAAATTGGATGAGCTAGTCAATGTCAGTCGATCATCCAATCACAAGAATATATATAATAATAGTCCAACAACATGCCTTACCCCGAGTCACCCCAAGGACCGATCTCATGCCATATAATAAATAGAACACATATAGTCCCAACCAAGTAACTCTAATAATGGATCTCAAGGATTACACAATGATGAAATCCCATCAATTATATGGATAAAATGCTGATGAACATTCAATGTATGTATTCAGAATAAAAACATTCATCATTGTCACAAAGTTTCCAAATAGGCCTTTAAGAATTTCACAAAACCAACATTTAATAGTGATACTAAATACACTTTTCATAAAGGGATGTAGACAAACCCCTTGATATTTAAACATCCTTTACAAAATTATCTTAAAACATTCACACTATACTTTCAAGGAAACCCATTTCTTATAAAAGTGAAAAATGATCCATTTATCATCAACACATGCCGAAACACCCTAAACGTTATTCCTCATTTCATTGTAAAATCCAAACCCACTTGGGAAACCCATATAAGAAACCCAATTAATCATTTAACATAATACCAATATATTCACAAAACCAAAACCTTCTTATTACATTAAAAATTACTCATTAAATCCAATTGGAAATTTAATCATGATCTCAGTGTGCATTATTTATCATAATAATTCCATGTATTGTAAACCGAGGAATAAAACATCACTTTGACTCAAAATAATTTAACCAATTTTCATAAATAAGTATTTATAAAATAAATAAGGTGATAAAGTATGAAACTAATGATTATTAAATAAAAAAAGGAATGTGCATGAGAAAACCTACCTCAGATCCATGGTGTAATGACAAAGAACCTTCAAAAATGCTCCACAAGGGTTCAAAAACCCTATATCTATGTATATAAACCCTAAATGAGAAAATAAATCAACCTAATCAAAGTTAAAACAAAACTTTAGGTCAACATCACCATGGGAGAAGATAAAACCAAGAATAAATGAGAGGAAGAGGAAGTGGGAGATGTGATGAGGGGTTTACTCTGAGAGATCCAACCAAACCCTTGAATATTTCCACTTGAAATCACCCTTGAATGAGGTCAGAGACTTGAGAAATAGGGGGCCCCCTTGGGATGAATGAACCAAATGGGAGAGAAAGGGAGTGATTTGGGGTAATGTCCCAAAAGGTGTATAATTAGAAAACCCCAAAAGTTAAAAACTGGGAATGTCGCACAGTTAGGCTGCACGGTTTAACAAACTATGTGGTAACAGGGCGATAGCCACTATCCATAGATGAAACGGTCATTCTATTTGCTAGAAATTAACTACACGGTTTCTTGAACCATGAGGTATCCATTTTTTAGGTTCTGTAACTTACCACACAATTTCTTGGACCGGTTTTACGGTTGGAACTTACTAGGTTCCAACCTTGCGCTAAATTCTGCCAAGGCCAAACATCCATGTTTACTAGAAAAAATCCCAAACGAACCTAAGGACAAGCATGGGGAAAAGGCCGAAAAGGGAACACTCCAAAACTCAACACCCATCACACTTAAAACCCAAGGAAAATGACATAATTCCCACTGAACAAAAAAATAATCCATAACAAGAGAAATCAGGTGTGACAATCAATTACCACAATAAAAACAAAAAATTGTAAAATTGTAAAATCGAAAGGAAAAAGACTCAAAAGATATTTAAATAATTCATTAAAATGATTTTTTAGGTTTAAATTTATCAAAACTTATCTTATATCCAATTTTAAACTTTTAATCCACTTTTATTATAAAACATGTGTTCCTTTTATGTTAAGAGATAATATTTACAAAAATGTCATTCCCTCCACTTATAAAATGGGACTTCCACCACCCCTTCAAAGCCAGCCAAAAAAATTAGAAGTTAAATTGAAAATATAATCATATTAATTCTCCTAGAATAATAATCCACATCCTTAATCCTCCAGTTATAAAAATTTGGTGTAACTACTCTATTACTAAGAAGTACTTCAAAAGAAAGTTCAAATTCTCAATGTAAGTACTAATCACTCTCTAATATTTTTCCTCATCTATATTTAACCTATAAAAATATATTACCCATTACAACATGATGAAATATTTATTATTTATATAATGATATATTTTTATGTTTATAGAATAAAAAACCCTTACTTTTCCCCTTTTCCTTATAAAAATTAAATTGTAGTCATGGGTATGTGGGGACTACCACCTCCATGAACAACATGTTTTATTTTTCATCACTTCCTTACACAGATGGTTCTAAAATTTTATCTTATTGATAAATATTATATTTATATTATGACTAATATTATATAAATGATAAACCATTCCCTTTCCTTTTTTATTCTATGGAGAATGAAAGCCTAATTTGTGTGTGCGTGCTCACTAACACCTCCATGAAGTGATGTATTTAATTTTACATCTCTCTATAATTTTATTCATTATTTAATTTATTAAATTATATTATAAAAAAATTTTAAATACTGTACATTGTATAATCTAGATCCATTAATAATGATACTATTCCAAAATAATCACTTTCTTAAGAATATTCACTAATTGATAATAACATGTTCTTATTTGTGTTAGTATAACCACCTCCATGAACAAGGCTATAATTTATATTATGGATGAATATGTGAACTTTAACAATAATATTATTCTAAATTAATGATAAAATAATTTTTTATATCAATTTTTTTTAAGTTTTTTGTGAATATTTTACTTTTTATTAATATAACATCTTATGCTCATTTAAAATTACCGAAATAAGCTAATAACTGACCCCATCTTCATGAATCGTAAAAAAAACATGGAATGAATTTAAAACATTATAAATTATTATAAAAAATATATTCCAAGTACCTTTAATGATTTATTATTTTTGAAATTTTATCTATTAGAATCCGGATCCAAAAATTTGTTACAAAAATAATTCGTAGAAAACAAAATTAACAACATTTGATGATGCAAATAAAATATAAATTACTAATAAATGTATTGTAAATGATTATAATTGAAATCTATGAAATTTAATATATATTTACATGGTTAAAAATGGTTAATTTATATAATTATTTTTATTATAAATAATTTTAAAGGAATTTTGTGTAAGCTTATAATTTAGGTAAGGGGGTTTTCATATCAAATTTTCTTCTTTGAGATTTGCTTCATATACATTACTTGTATTATTTTATGTGGTGTATATACAACTCATGGATATATTTTTACCATATTTGTAATGAGTATAAATTGTGTAAAATTTCCAACTCAATTTTTATCTTTTAATAACTTTTTGTTTAAGGGTTACTGAAGTCATAAGGGTTTCGATTCCAATCTCAAATCCAGATTACATTTTAAATGATAATCCATATGGTGAATTTATATTATATTTGTCTCTAAAACCCCTTCCATTTTATTCTACTAAATTTATTATTTAGTTTTTACATGTCCTCTCTCAATTTTTTCCCCTTGGTAAATAATTTACCAAATGTGATGCTCTTATGTGAAACCAACCCCACCTCTTCTTTACCATTTGGAATCTTCCACCTCTATATCCAGATTCATTTTATAGATATCATTATCCATGATTCAAAAATTTATTAAGGTAGTTTTATTAAATATTTAATTTCATTAAAATAATGTTAAAATGATGTTTTAATATTTTCAACACGTATCATTTTGAAAAAATAATTTATATTTATCGTTTTCCATCTGAATGCATTATTTATTTATTATAAGAATTTTTCTTTATGAATCTTATTTTTCATGTTTTATAATGGTTTTCCAATTTATTTTTATTATTCATTATTTTTAACATAAAATTAAATATTTAATAATTTTTCAAAAGTATAGTATTGATTTTAAAAAGTTATTCTTGATTTTAAAAAGGGATTCTAAAGGATTATTTTTAGTATTGTTTATGTCTTATTGAATATATATTTTATATAATGTTTCTTTTATAATATTTTTATTCTAAAAAAACTTTTTATTACTTAAGATTAATTTTTAAAACATTTTATCTACATGAAAGTATTCTATTTTAAAAAATTCATTTTAAATATTTTTCAAGCATTTCAAAAAGGGAATATTTATTCTTATTTTTAGATGTGAACTATATAATAATATTTTAAAGTGTTATTCATATATTCCAAAATAATATGATATTCCTTATATTACACATGGATATGTTCTTATTATTCCATATAACTTCTTTATCTATATGCCTTATAGAATGCTCTAGGAAATTTTTTCATAAAACCTATCTCTTTTCCTTGACTTCATTCAATGATGTTTAAATTATGATTATTTTCATATTAAAATGGAAAATATATGTATGTTTTATTATTATATATTTTTTGGGGTCCTTTATTACCCTCTAATTCATTGTTTAATGTTTTATGACTCCTAAGATAATTATTGGATTTGAGTATTGATTATCTCTCCACTATGGGATTCAGGTAGTAATGCTTACTCCACTATGTTATAGGAATAAATTAGTGATGCAATTAGAATCATATAGTGATGTATTATCTACTATGTTATAGGAATCATGTAGTGATACCTTATCCACCATATTATGTGAAACAATCTATGGTACCTACTCATTTATTTTATGGTTCCTAAGCTTATTTATATTCCAAATTCGTATGTTTTTCATCGTAGTCATGTTATGTAGGATTATATCTTATTTTACGATCATATCATTGATTCATCTCTTATGAACCATTTTTATTTGTGTATGATATCCTAATGGTTTGTTCCTGTACTTTTATTACATTCTCATAGACACATAATTATCTTATACTCAATTATGATCATCACTTTCCATATCTTATATTTAACGTAATGGGAATCTAAGCGCAACTATTTATTATGTTTCCATTCCCCATGTTATTAATATAAGTGTCAATTATGTGGAGTCTATAAAAGAGACTAGTGTGAATCTATTTTATAGAAATGTTCACAATTATTGTAAAATAAATTACTTATATAACTGATCCTAAAATACACCAAACATTATATTCTGGGGATTGTGTGATTATTCTGAAATTTAATGTTTAAATTATTGAAATAGATATAAGTTTAGTTTGATAAATATCCCTTAATATTGTAGGAAGTGATAAATTATGTTTTTTTACACTGGCCCCAAGACTAGGGGTCTGGTATGCCTCATACCATGCTTGTAGTTGGACCTATGACCACCAATTAGTGATTTATGAGGTATTATTTTTAAGTCTATGTTCAGTGATATAATTACCCCACATTCCAAGAATGTATATCTCCCCTTTTATTATTAGTAAAAATAATCTTTCTGAGTAGACGGTAGTTTGTGCCGAGTTGAATAAGACTATCCATAGGTTAAATATGTTATATACTACCTGATATAGAGGCCTCATTGGTTTATGAGGAGATCTTTTTCCTTTGGTGATAGGGTTTTGGATAAATTATAATTCTCAAGTTTTTTTTGGTTCAGAATCTCTTTAACTGTATGAATATTCTTGAGTTTTTCTCCCTATATATAATAGTGTGCCATTAGTGGATGATGTTTTTATTAAAATCGTGATGGGATTACTATACCATGGTTGGAGTTTTATCCATTGTTTAATATAGATTTTTATCCATAAATGTAGAACCCTTCATAATTTAGAACAATCATGTTTTACTATTCGTTAATACCAAAAATCCTCATGATTCATTCCTAGTGTTTATTACTAGGATAGACTAGGGAAGTTTAGGTTAATCCTATATAGACTGAGCCTAAATATTCATGATTGATTTATTCCAATATTTAATATGAGTTCTAAAAAATAAATTATGGTCTTGTTTATATTTTAATTGGATTGAATCACATTAGTAATCATGATAAAAATAATTTATAAAAAATAAAAAAGAACTGATTAATAATGAATATTGAATATTAAACACAACATAGCAGTCTCATAAATGTTTATATATATATATATCTGTGTGTGTGTGTGTGTGTGTGATTGATATGTTGTGTTTAATGTTTAATATTACAAATAATATGTGTTTTTTATTTTTTGTAAAATTATTTTTTATCTTGATTATAAATGTGTTCCAGTCCACTTAATATATATATATATATATATATATATGTCTGTGTGTGTGTGTGTGTTTGATAAAAATTTCTATGTCAAATTAAAACATCATTTAAATAAAAATGTAAAAATTTATTTCTATCATACATGATGAACCACATTTTTTAGGTCATCACACTTAATCTCCTGATATTTTTTCCTAGATCTACTTATGTCCTTTTAAAACATAGTCTAGCATGCCTATAATGTGGTCCCAAGGCTTATAAAGTACCACTAGTTATTCACTAGAAATGTTTAACAGTAGAAGTGTTCAAGAACGAAAGTTCAAGTGAAGCCTTCAAATGGATATTTTTTAGTATGGGTTGTGGTTTCATGAAAAATAATTATGCTAGTATCCCATTTGAAAGCATTAGAAGATTAGTATTCTTGGCACATGTAAAACCTAGTTATGAGAGAAGGTTCTCTATTTTCTTAGATATATCTACAGAGGTCTTGTCTAAAGACCTCCATATTGAGGATAAAATTGATATTAGGCTTCACTATTTTATGATGAGTCACCTACCAGGGATCTATTTGATGTAAGAATCGATAGAGAAAGAGTATCTGGAGATAGTCAATGTATCGATCCACTCCCATAATCACCACCTTTAGTAAGTTCCTATCTGTATTGGCCAAAGATTTTACTTTACGTTATAATTTAAACTAATAATATATTAAATAGAATTTTTCACACATTATACCTAACTAAAATGAAAAACCATAATATATTTTGAATATTAAATATGAATTCTAAAACATATTTGTTAAATTTTATGGTATAAATAGAAGTAAACATATCAAAAAATCAATAAATAATGAAAGAAGAAATGGGATCTAGAAGTGGAAGAATTCCATATGAAGCCCATTTTTCTAAAATCATAAGATAGATAGGTTTTCTAGAGTTTTCCCTTGACCAATCCCAAAATAAATTCAATCAATTATGGTTTGAGAAAAACCATATATGGGAGAAATTCAAACTCAAAGATATTTCCACAAGATCTATACTAGCTGAACCACCACCCAAAACTCCAAACAAAGATTTTCTGATGCTTAGCTATTATGAAAATATAATAAGAGGTTATGTAAGTAAAAATTATGAATATATCAAAATTTAATAAAACATTTATATGTATAGATATATCATGAATTTTTATACCTTTTATGAATTCATTTTTATATTAAATTCACTTTATGCTTAAGAAATATATTTTTCAGAAATTCAAATTTTATTTCAAGGAACTAATTTTATTTTTATTTAATAATAACAAAAAATATTAACATTATATTAATTAGTAATTTATTGGAAAAGAATGTAGTTAATATACCAAAATTCATTTTCATATCAAAATAGTTTTTTGATGTATTTTATATTTTTAATTAAAAATAAATTTAAGAAATTTTAGAATGAAAATTTTAAAAAAATAAATTAATTTTTCAATTTATCATGGAAATATTATCTTAAGATTAATTTTTGGTATTTTTCTATAATAATTTATTTTCATGTGAAAAGTGAGAAAATCCTTTTTTTGAAAATATTGTGGGGTTCATGAAATCACTTGAATATATGAATAAATTAAAACATATGAAATATTTTTCATGTAAATATATATTTTATATAATTAAAATTATATATTTTAAAATATTATGTTTTAATTACAAACCAATTTTTAATATTTTAGATTATTCATAAAAAATTCTCAAAAAATTAATACATTATACATTGGTATTTTAAAATTAATTTTTATCATGTTTATAAATTTAATAAAATTAAATGGATTTAAAATTTATAATTATTGGATTAAAATTATATATTAAGGACCAAAATATTTTTAGGCATAAAGATTAAGTAACCTTAGGTAAAAACTAGTTACTACAGTTAAAGATTAAATGGAAAAAGTAATAATTCAAGGGGTAGAGAGCATGAAACAAGTATATAATTGGGTTTTTGAGGTTTTTATTAACATTATATCTAATACTATCTAATATTTAAAAATTAAGGATCCAATTTCTTTGATACTGACTTCCTATTATTAAATATTTATGGGTATTTACAAAATATTTCATCCCTTTTCACATAAAAAAGGGGCACTCTTCTCCTCATTTACCCTCACACCAAAACCCATTAATTTCAGCCCAAAATATGGCCAAAAATTGCTTAAACACTCTTATACCCCTTAAGGATGATTTTTATTCTCAATAAATCATCCATCGATGGTTTACTACCCTTCACAAAAGAGAATATCTAAGTTGTATGGTATAGATTTTTAACTCATCCTCCCTTTTTCCTATTTCATTATGCGCTTCTCTTATTCTTCAAAATTTATATTCACCATACTATAATGAAAACATTGATATAATTATTTTACTATTATTATATTATAATTATGGTAAAATCATTAACCACACTCCACTTTAATATTAAAAAAACGTAAATGTGAATCATGCGTTGTGCGTTGTACGGACTACCGCCTCCATGACGCAACATGTTTTTTTCCTTATCCAAATTAAAATTTTTGTCATAATAGGTAATTTAATATATAGTTATGATAGTTATGGACTATTTTATATTCAAAAATTATATATTATATTACTCCTTTTCCCCATTCTATAGAAAATAAAATCATCATTCTTGCATATGGGTGGACTATTGCCTCCATGGAACAATTGATTTCTATTTTTCATTTCATCATCGCATTACATGGCTGATAATTAGAAGGATTAAATTATAAATATGATATTTATATTTATAAGCTTGTGTTGATACACATTTAATAACATATTAATGATATGAATGATAAACAATAATTAAAAATTAACTATCTTAAATAAGAAAACTAAGAAGAAAAAGAAAATTTATTCATGTTTTGTAGTATTTTCATATCCATTAATTATTCTTATTATTTTTTTTAAAAAAATTATATGAAATTAATAAACAAAAATTATTATAATTATTATTTTGGTATAATGATATTACAATTAATCAACCACAAAATCATCCATTAATCATGGCATGTTCATGATTGGGCTAGTTTATCCACCTAATTGAACAATGTAATGAATTTTTATCATGGATGAATATGAGAACATAATTTATAGTAACATATTATATAAATAAGTAAATAATTTGTTTTTTTAGTGGTAACATTTTTATTGAACTCTTTAATTAAGGAAACAAATTTTATACATCATGAATGGAAATTACATACTTGTTATCGATTTTATCTTTAAGGATAAAGAATGAAACACTCATCAAAAGAAATTGAAACCTCATAAATTCTTATAATTAAAAAGTTATACAAAAACACTTATCCAATGAAACTAGTATAAATAGTCAAAAACATAAACACTTGTTATGGGAAAATAGATAAAACTCACTAATATAGATGTAGATATTGACAATAAATGAATATTTTTTGGTATGAATATGGTTATAAAATTATTTATTAATGTTCTTATCTTTTTTATATAGGATTTTAATGTGATTACAGGGAAATCAAGAGTAAATGTAAGGGTTTCTTAGTCTCATTTTCAACTATATGGAACTAGTTTGATATTGTCCACCATAACTTATTTTATATTGTTTATTCAATACCCAATTGATTTAATATAAGAAAATATTTTCCATTTAATGATATTTTAATTTTCATATCATGATCTTCCTCTCAAGATCTATTTATTCTTTCATTTCCAATTCTGTATGATTTTTATCAACTAAATTTATGATTCATTGGGTTATGGTATTTCTTACAATAATATAATTTTAAAATTTTATTTTTCTATACCCCTACACTAATTTATATGGTATTAAATTTATTCTATGAGTAAATTTATCATCATCATAAATAACCAATTATTTTATAAAAAAAATAAAAAATAAAATTTTCATGTGGGTAAGAATAACTCTCTTTCTTACTAACAAATATTTTATTCAATGTCTATATTTTTATTCCTAACAATGTTATAATATGATTTTTGGGAAAGATAATATGGATTATTTTTTATGATTCTCATAATTATATTTACCCCTTTTTCAAAATTATTGTTTAATACTATTTTTATTAGTGGGTTTTCAATCAAAGGTTTTTCAAAAAATAAAAATAAAAAAGGGGTTTCCATCCTTTAAAAATAAAATATTTTATCTTCCACTATATGTTTTCTATATCCTTTATATATTTTGAAGGGTATTTTATTTTTAATTATTTATAATAATTTTCCAAAATTTTTCTATTTCTCTTTTAAAAAATGTTTTGAAGGTAATTTACACTTCACCTTTAATAAGAATATTTAAAAGGTTTTTGGAAAACTTTTGTATTTTAAAATATATTTTTCCCATAAGGATTATCTCTAATGAAGTTATGTTTTGATCATAATTTATATTTTATTATGATATTATTCTATTTAGAATGTGATATTGGTTATATTTTATGGTATTCTATGTTTATGTTATGTGATTTTTTTTGGAAATTTAGAGAAACTTGTTATTTTTCCATGGGTTTGTTAAGATATGTTTATAATTGATCTTAGGTGGAACGCATATGTATATATAATGGTGGGTGGGATCCTATATCACTATTTAATGAATTGGTTTAATTTTATGTCTCTTGAGATCAAATATATACATGGGAGGATTTATCCCAAACTAAAGGATACACAAGAGTATTTATCCAAATCCAAAGGGGTACACGGGAGGTTTTATCCTAAGACCAAGGGTAAAAATGAGAAATATCCAAATCCCAAGAAAGTACGTAGGTGGTTATCCCAAGCCTACTATATGATGAATTACTTTTTTTGTATGCTTGACATATGCTTTATATGATTATGTTAATGCCACACTCTGATTTCATAATCTTATGCCTATTATTATGCTCCTTGAATCCAGTTTAATGTATCATGATTCCAAACACTTTTTACTTGGTATATGTTTCTTCATTTGAGATTACATGTCCTTATATAATGACATACAAACAATTTTTATTGTTAATGTTTATTTTTTATAATAAATTTCTACCCTTACCATGTTTTATCATATTCTTATGATTTATCCCTTGATGACATGTTGATAAGTTTTACCTCAATGAACATTTGATCTAACCCATTTCTTATGTCTTACTTTCCCCAAGTTATTAAGAAAAATATAAATTGTGGAATGTCTAGAAGGAAGTTTATAGGAGTTCAATTTTGTATAAATGATTACAGGTTATTATTTTTTTGTACCTAATCTCTAAGAAACTAAACCTTTAGGCCCTTGGGTTGTGTTAATCTTTCTGGGATATATTATTTAAATCATGAGATAAAAGTATTATTTATTTATTTTTTATCTTGGGTCACTTTAGCTTGTATCAGAGTAGGTTTTAGTTATTTTTGGAGATAATTCTGGATAACATTAGAAAAAAACATAGGGATAAGTCGTAGGGATAAGTTTATGTATTGGAAAACATCTCAATGTTTTGATAAAATAGATATTATAGGTTTTTATATAATTCAAATCCATATTTAGATAATATAAGTGGATATAGTCTCTAGTATATATATACCTAGTGGTAATAACCCTAAAAAGTTCATGTTGGGTGTTAACTCAATTTACACCTGCTGCATGATAAAGATGCCTAATTACACACTTGGATTGAAAATATTGGGGGATATGATTTAGTTGATCATATGATCTTTATGAACCACTATGAAGGATTGATTTTCAAGTTACTTTTAGGGACTAGGTTGAGAAGCATATGATAACCCAATTGAAAGTAACTTATTTCAAACAAATATTGATATAGTTTTAACTAAAGGAACTATGGTCCAACATAAAAATGTAAGAGAAAAAATGTTTTAAGGTTGAATTATTTTTATAATTAAGATAATTTCTCCATATTGTTAATGTTTAATAAATCATGTCAATCATTTTTGTTTTAATAATGGATAAAACTAGATGAAACTCTGGGTGGAAGGGAAAATGTGAAGATTACCTCAACAAACAGCCCATCAGAATGGGATCTAGGGTGAGAAACCTTATGATTATGTCAAACCATCTATCATGAAATATGATTCAAAAAGTTACATATTTTAAGTTTCAAATGCACAAAATAAGATAAGTATGGAGACTCTTGAAAGATCAACTGATAAATTTGATGAAGGAAAAAATGCTCAATTTTCTTTATATCAAAAATATAAAAAAAATCACCAATAGAATTTCCAAAATGGTAATAGAATATTATTTACTTAAGAAAGAGGGGGTCATTAATTAATAAATATTTGAGGAAAAATAAAGATTTTGGTTAACACAACTGAATGAAATAGAGTTTATCCTGAGGTATTATTAATAATTCATTGTCATATGTGTGGAGAAGATAGGAATTATCGAATTAAATTCTTTAATCTAATGAATAACTATGATGATGAGCATAAACCACCCCCAAATAAAAAGGTATAATATAATACTTATGAAAGAATTACTCTTAATGTGGGTCTTTATATTTAAGGTACACATACCCACAAATATGAAGTTGTCGATGTATAACTTTAATTTGATTCTTGAAACTCTACTATATCTAAGAAGTTTTATAAGATAATTTAATGAACACCATAATGATTTGATAATCCAATAAATCTTTTTGTGGTATGATTACAGTATTACATGTTTAATTTTATAGTAATGTTTTTTTAGAAATCATATTATTCTTCATTTAGATAAATTTAACATGATTTTAGTGATGGATCGATTCCCTCTACATGGAGGAAAACTTTTCTGGAGTAAGAAAAAAGTTTATATTAATCTATGATATTGTATCAATGAAATAATAAAAAAAATCTAGATACATATTATATAATGTGGGTCTTTATACTAAATAATGGTAGACTCTTATCCTAAATAGTTGAAGAAAACTCAATATTTGGGGAATCCCTATTCTAAGAAAATAGATATGTTTCCTGAGTTTTTAAGGTTGATATATATCTATCAATTATATCATGATTCATATTTATAATTATTATGACCTTATCAATTTCAGTTGGTATGTGATAATTAAAACTGTGAGGGTCTAATTTATTTAAGGGAGAGAATGTAATGACTCAATATTTCACGATATATTCTCCTTAAATAAATAATATTTTATGTAGAATGTCTCAAAAACTATACCTAATCAAAATAAAAAATAGTTTATATATATTTAATAATAAATATGACTGTTAAAACATATTCATTAAATTAGTGGGTATAAATTGAAATAAATATATCACAAAATCAATAAATAAACTAAGAAGAAATGAAATTTGAAAGAAAAAATCATCATTATGAAGCCCATTTATCCAACTCGGATGGGGGGTGGGTATATTCAAAAGGGTTTTACATTAACCAATACCAATCCGAAAATTGATAAATTATGGTTTGAGAAAAAAATATATATGAGTGAAGTTCAAGCTTGCGGGGATTTTCACAGGATCCAGGCTAGCAAAACTGCCAACTACCACCCAGAACTACAACCTGAGTTTATCTAATACTTAGGAATTAAAAAAAGATCATAAGGGTTTATGTAAGTCGAAATTATGATTATTTCAAAATGTAAAAAATATTTATATGTATACATGTGTCATGAATTTTTATACTTTTCATAAATTTATTTTTTGGTAAATTCAATTTAATTTTAATAAATTTAATCATTATAAATTGTAATTTTTTTCAAGTAATGATGTTTATTTGTATTGAATAATAAAAATTTATATTAACACTAAATTAATTAGTAATTTATAGTAAAAATAATAGTCATTATTCCAATGTTTTCCCCTATAAAACAGTTTTCTCTGTACTTTCTGTTTTAAATTAAACATAAAATTTAATAATTTTAAGATTGGAATTTAAAAAATTTATGTTAATTTTTGGATTTATCATGGTAATATTTTCTTAAGATTAATTTTTCAATTTTTCGAAATTAATTGATTTTTAAGTGAATGGTGGAAAATACCATTTTGGGAAATATTGTGGCTTTCAGGAAATCACAAGGATATAAGCATAACCTAATACTTATGAAACCTTTTTATTGACCAAATATATGTCTTATAATTTATAATTTATATTTTAAAATATTATATTTTAATTACAAACCTAAATTTTATATTTGAGAAGATAAGTAATATTTTCTCAAACAATTGTTTTTAATTCATTTGAAATTAGCATTTTTAAATTAATTTTTATCACTTATATAAATTGAATAAAAATAAATGTTTTTAAAATTCATAATCAGTGGATTTGAATTACCTAAAAAGTATCAATTTATTTTTATACATAAATATTAAGTTATTATAGGTAAAAACTACTTAGAGTGGTAAAATATTAAAAGGTAAAAGTAATAATTCAAGGGGTAAAGGTCTTAAAATATGTCAAAAACATATTAATAATTGAGGTTTTGTGGTTATTATAAACATTATATCTTCTATTATCCATTTTACAAAATAGTTACTTCCCATTATTGAAAATTATTGGGTATTTAAAAAAATGTTATCCCTTTTAACTTATTAAATGGGAAACCCTCTCTTCATTTCCCCTCACACAAAAAAACCCTTAATTTTGGACCTACATCTACCCAAAAATCTTCTAAAAACTTTTAGACACCTTAATAATCTTATTTTATTTTAAAAATACCATCCTTCAAAGGTTTATTACTCTTAACAAAGGATATATTCCAAGTAGTAAGGTATAGGTTTCAAACTGCTCCTCCCTCTTTCCTATTTCTTTATCTGCTTTATTTAATCCTCATTTTTTACCATATTATAATGATAAACTAAATATAATTATTATAATATTATGTTATTATAGTAATGGTGAAATAAAAAACCTCCATCTACTTTTCTATTACGAAAAATGAAAACGTGAATCATGCGTTGTGTGGACCAACGCCTCCATGACACAATGTGTTTCATTTTCCATAACCACATTACAATTATTTTCCTAATATTTAATTTATATATAATTATTTTCTTTATAACATATTTTATATTTTTAAATAACAAAATATATTACTCATTTTCCCCATTTTATGGAAAATGAAATCATCATCCCTGTGTATGTGTAGACTACCACTATCATGGAAAGATCAATTTTTGTTTTTCATTTCATACCTGACTTACATGGATAGTAATGATAATGATTTTAATTAATAAATATGATGCTTATAATATTAATAATGTTTTATGGATAGCAATTTAATAACCCTTTAATTAGATTAATGATAAATAATCATTATAAAATTAACTATCTTAAACAAGAAAACTAAGAAGAAAAACAATTTATTCATGTTATGCAATATTTTTATATCCATTAATTAATCAAATAATTTATTAAAATTATGATATATCACACTAATAAACACTAAATATGATCATTATGCTTTTGTTATAGTGATATTATAATTACACCCTCACATAATCATCCATTAATCATAACATGTTCATGTTTGGGTGGTTTTTACCATCTACTAGAACAATCATATGAATTTATACAATAGATGACTACATGAATTTAATTTATTATAATATATTATATAAATAAATAAATAATTATTTATTATTTTTTATAATTTTTAAATTTTTATTAAACATATTAAATAATAAAATACCATTTTTATTACGGATCACCAATACATGTTTGTTATCAATTTCATCTTCGAGGATAAGGAATGAAAAAATCATAAAATGAAATTATAACCTTATAAATAATTATAATAAATCCATTATAGTAACATTAATTAACTTTTAATGATGAAATTTTAGAGAGAGATAAAATATTCACAGTGCTCCTATGAAACTAGTATAAATGGTCAATACTATAAACACCTACTAAAGGAAAATAGATAAAAACTAAATAATATACATGTAGATAATTAATATAAATGAATAGTTTTAGATATTAATATGTTTATTAAATTAGTTATTAATATAGTTATGTTTTTTATATCGGAGGTCAATTCACTTTTGAGTAAATTAAGATTAGAGATAAGGGTTTCTTTGTGTCATTTTCAACTCCATGGAACATGTTTGATATTATGAATCATACATATTTTATGAGGTGTATTTACTAAAAAATTTCTTTCATGTATAAAAATATATTAATATTAATAAGATTTTAATTTTCATTTCATAATCTTTCTCTCAATGTCCTTTTATTCTTGCATTCCCAATTTCGTAAGAGTTTCATTGACTCAATTTCCGATTCCTTGGGTCAAGTATTTCTTAAATTAATATACTTTTGAAGTTTTCTTTAATCGTAACATTTCCATATTTTATATGGTATTTCCCTTTCTCTCTAGGGATATTATATCTTGTCATGAATAACCAATTCTATGAAAAAAATAAAATTAAAAGTGTAATTATTGTAAGAATAACTCTCATTCTTACCAATGAATCTTTTCTTACAAGTCATTATTTTCCTTCACACTAATTATATCATATATTTTTTTGAAATATAATATGTATTATTTTCCATGATTCTCATAATTCACATTATCCATTTCCAAAAGTAATTATTAATACTCATTTTAAAATGTTGTTTTTCAAATAAAGGAATTTAAAAAAACAATGGGTTCTCTATTATTTAAAAATAAAATGTTTTAACTTTAACTACACAATTTTTATAAAATTTATGTATTTTCAATGATATTTTATTTAGAAATATTTTCAATAATATTTTTTAAATTTGTCTCTTCTCCTTCTTAAAATATTTTTGAAATTAATTTTAAATTCAACTTTTGTAAAAATATCTAAAAGTTTTTGTGAAAAAAATTTGTATTTTCAATTCTATTTTTCCTCCAAGGTTTATCCCTCATGAATTGTTTTTTATAATCCTATATATTTTATTATGATATACATCATTTTGTAAAATGAGATTATTAATATCCTATAATCTTTTAAGCTTATATTATGTGATGTTTTTGTAATGTTTATGAAATTTTTTCTTTTCCACGAGTTCATCAAGATATGTTTATAATTGATTTTAAGATACATGAATATGTATGGATGATAACAGGTTGGGTCCTATATCACCAACTAATTCATTGAATTAAGTTTATATCCCATGATCTCAAAAGGGTACTTTGGAGGATTTTTCTCTAGACAAATGGTACATAGGAGGATTTAAACCAAGCAAAAGGGGTACAACACTGGTTTTATCCCAAGTAAAAGGGTACGATGGATGATTATATTAAGCCTAATAAGGTATAGGGATGGTTATCCCAATCTACTATGTGATGAATTTCATGGTAGGTATCCTTGAAATATAGTTTTTATGATTATATTTGTTCTGCACTCTTATGTCATCGTGTCGTGCCTATTATTATTCTCCTTTAATCATGATTAATGTCTTGTGATTCTTCACACTTTTTCCATGCTATATGTTTGTTCATTTGAGATTACATATATTTATATCATGACTTACAAACAAATCTTATTATTCCATATTATTTTTAATAATAAATTTATTCTCTTCCTATTTTTTCTCACATTATTGTGGTCTAATCCTTCATGACATGTTTATAAGATTCCCTTTACTAAGAATTTTAGCTCATGAATTTATTATATTTTCTTTTACCCAAGTTATGAACATAAGTATATCTTCTATAAACTCTATAAGTGATTCTAGAAGAGTTTTATTATTCAAAATGTTTATAGATTAATTTATTTATATAAAAATCTATAAGACACTAAAACATTGTATCCTTAGTTTGTGTGCCATTTTTTTGTGAAGTATTATTTAAATCCTAAGATTAATTTATTATTTATGTCTTTTTTAGTTTGGGTTACTTTACATTCAAGAACAAGTTACTGTGAGTTATAACTATAGGGAGATTCACACTATTGATAACTATGGTCAGGAATCAATGTGTGTAGTTCTGAGCATGATTCATGTTCCCTATTCATAGATACTCATATTTTATAGTTCATGTTTCAGTTACCCTTACTGTATTTTATTTTCAAGAGTTTTAGGTTTTAGTGGATCTTCTAGCTAGACTTTTATCATCTAGAGAACTCTCGTTGATAGCTACCAACTTTGACTCACACCTTCTGGTAAGGTGAGTTTATCCTTTGATGAAAAATAGGTGTTTCAAGAGATTTATTTATATCAAAGAATATATTTGGTGGTATTTACCTCGATATGGATTTAATAACCATTTTTAATTTCGTAAGGTGTTGTTAGTTAAGAAAATGGATTGAGGTTCAACTTCTGCAGTGAGTGGATTCCCTTTGGGTGTAGTAAATAGATCTAACCCATAATAAGTGGTAATAAGAATATCACTAGATGGTAATCATGGATTTATGATTTACGTGCATAGATGATAACTCACTTCATTTGAATATAGAAGAATTTTAAAATGATTCTGAATGTTGGCCCTGGTTTTCCCTCGATAGGAGGTCAATGTATGAATCAACTTGCATTTCAGAGATATCATTCCAATGTTTCTAAGTGAAATGATAGACACCCATATTGATTTTATGTAATATATGGACCAAACCTTTACTTTTTATAGTTAATGTAGGAACATATGAAGAATTCAAGAAGTGTCTCTAGTCTTATTATGAGTATTAGTCCAGGATCTAATTAGATCACTGAGAGGGGGAAGGGTGAACTAGTGTTCTCTTTTATTTTATGAGTTTTTCCCTATTAAAATAAAACTATTAAACCTATAAATGATTATTAATCAACTCAATATAAAATCTCATCCTTTACTTGTATATATAAACAAAGAAAGATAATGTTATAAAATATTTAAAATGTTTGGATAACCATGTCTACTTCTTTTCATCTTAGTTAGTACCCCAACATAGATTCTCCAGTATTTCTATAATGTCTTAAAAAACAGAATCCACTATTTTATTTTCACATACAATGTCCACTAGAAGATTAAATTATTTTATAAAAGTTAACCAATAAAGAAAAACCTATTTAACTAGTGATCTATGAACTTATTAATGAAAATTCTCCACTATGAATAAATGGATAAAAAATATAATCATGTATATTCCCTTCAAGATCTTAAATAGCTTATTATAATCATTATCCAATTAATCATGAAACTCCTTCAAAATTTTGTGCAATATAGATTCTCCTTAGTCATCAAATACTCGTGTATGTATCTTTCAGGGACTCTTGAATTCGGCAAAATTACTCTCCTCAATACTTTGGTGTATCGAGATATCTCTGAATTCTTCTTAAGACAAGTAATCACTCACATTGGTACTCAACCTCACACCAGATGCAAGTTTCAATTATCTTATTTGAAATATAGAAACACAAATTCCAATTAATATGGCCACCAATCAATACAAAATGGGTCATAAAATAAAGAACCCAAAAGTCACAAATAACTCCCAAGATGTATGTCATTGGTATCAATCCATAACTACTTCTTGGATAAATATTCTCCATAGTATATCATAAATTATTTCCATTAAATTAACTTAAATAACCTATTCTCATTACCTTTTATTACTCTAAGAATAATGGCCTTAAATCAAGGGTCGTGATTATTGAATCACTAAAGAACTATTCTTATCCTCTGCATGTTTTTAATCCCTTACCTACACTCCCACCAACACAGAATTCCTTAAAACACCATGGTGTGGTGTTAATATCTTCGGGATAACACTTCATTCAATACACCTAGCCTTATGTATTGTTGGCCATGTTTCCCTTTGATGTATGAATACAAAATGTTTCTTCCTTTATATGAATAATAACACTTTACCATAGGGTGAACCATTCCCATTTTGGGCTCATCATGTGTCATGGGTAGAACCTCAACTCTACACCCTTAGTTCTATGGGATTGTGAGAAAACATTTTCCATTTTTCCTTCAACACATTGATATCCAAAATATGGTCACCACCTTTTAACTATGTTGACTATATCTATCTTTAATATAATTGATGGCTTCTCCACAAGTATTTTGATCTTCACCGTATTACATAGGGAGACTCCTCAATAAAAAAACCAAGTGAAACGATATATACTTTGTTGTATTATCTATATTTTCAACCAAAGAAACTCTAGACTTATTTACACCTATTTTGGGATTGGTTGTGTTACACAAATTATCAGGAACTCCACCATGGGTATCATCAAGACATATCCCCTTCTATATTATCCATGCTGGGTAATATCATATAAAAGCACTTTGTTTTGTGGAATTTTCCTTCTACAACCTTAATATATCTACACATATTGAAATCATAAAAGACCATATCTTATTGATAACAAATACAACTCATCTAAAGGTCCCAACAATGAGACTACCAATTGTGTTGTAAACTCTTATAGTGTAACAACTGGATGCATGGAGTAATAGTTGAACTTCATGAAATTGAACTTTTGATTTTTTATGAGATCAATGTGACATAACTTTGGTATGGTAACATACTCTCTTGTATATTATTATACGGTTGGTTAATGGAGGAGGTTCTTGACCAACTATCATTGATGTAAATGATTCTTTCCTATAGAGGGTGATATTTCCCACCTTTGATCAATGGTAGTGGCCTCACATCCTTTATTTGTGTGAGTGGGGCTATAATGGTGATCTTGATTTAGCATACATTCATAACCAAATGTTATAGGTAAAAGTACTTGAAGAGATTTTTTAAATGTGGACAGTAGGTCACCTACCTACCTAGGAAACTAGTGGTTTTCTATTATCATTCATAATAAATATCATGATGGAAATCCTAAGTAAGGACTACACAATGGCCCATATCCCCTAGTTTGGTATTTCCAGTTGATAGTTTTGGACCCTCCCATCATATGGAAAATAATGTTACAAAATTTAGGAGTATATTTTAACCAAATTTTATAGTTTTAGATCACTTATGTTTTTTTAGGTATTATCTTATAGTATGGGGACAATAGAGTATATTATTCTCAATAGTGAGGACCATCCTCTTTAGATTAGAGTGGATTATGTCAATAACATGTAGTGGTGAGATATTGGAAATTTGGAGGTTGTTGATGTTGTTTATTGACTTTATTGTTAGTATCTTTCACATGGAATTTATAATAACACAAATGGGTAGCTTTCGACGGTGGATACAATCTCATTAGGAGACCATGATATGGATGTGGGGTTTCCATTTATGTTTTAGAAAAGATTTGATAAGAAATGACAGGTTATTCTTGTTCCTTAAGCATGAAACATCATTGAATCGTTATTGGTGATAAGAGATGATAAAAATTTGATAGTGATTCTAAGAGAATATTTCCATAAATTTATTATGGAGTTGGTGATGAATCTACATGATATAATCAATAATGGAGTTTGATATGTTTTTATTAGTTTTTTTAAGGAAGAAAACTACCCTCGAGGTTCCTAAAGCTAGGCAGCTTTTTGTAGGGTGGATAAGGTTTTTTACCATAGAGTGCTTCCCATGTAGTTATAATAAGTGCACAATATCCTCCATGTGTTGCAGCTAAGGGGATATTTTCATAGCCTACCATAATTCAATGGTTGATATAGGTTATAATTTTAGCATGATACAACTTTTTTTGAAATACCTAGTGGTGATGGGAGATTAAAAAGAGAGGGACCTTTAATGTTGGGTGATATTGTTAGTATGTGTATTGTGGTGGCATGGAAATCTTTAAGAGATCTCATAGGAACATGAGGGTTAGATATAGGCCCATTACCATTACTTATATTAGTAGGTTGTGATTTTTGAGATGAAAAGCCTTAATGGTAGGGAGGATGTAATAACCTAGAATTTTCATCTCAACCCCTTTATGAATTTTTTTGAGTTGAAGGGTTTTTTTACGAAATATTTTTCTAGTTTGTGTCATAGTATCATGGGTTGTACAATGAATAATTGATGAATATTTTAATTAATAATATGTAGATTGTGATTAATAATTATGAAAATCATTATGTATTGTATTTTATTTGGAATGGTTACTTTCTGTTTAATCATATAAAATAAATATGATGTCATGATGACTTATGTTGCACTACAACAGGGGTATAATTACACTACATTAATATAGTTGATCATGTTTCTTGATGATTTATAAGGGGATTTTATCACATAACTATTTTAAAATCATGAATTGAATGATTTAATTTTTATTGTGATAATTCTAGTTATATATTGGTTTTTTGTATTTATGGGAAATTTCATTACAACATGTAACATTTCATCATTAGAGGGCTGACCTATGTTTTTATAATAAATAAAAGTTGAACCCACTCTCCCTTATATTTTATATTCCTCCCACAACCTCTCAAATTCTTGTTGTTTATTTCTATATCCTTATACATCTTATATGATCCTTTAACCAATGGATATTTTTTGGTGATACCTTGGTGCTTAGAAAGTGCATATTCATGTAGCATCGATGAATGAGATCGGTGCTAATAATTTCTTATCATCCCATGCTCTATTATCACATGATATAATTATGATCCATCATACTTATGAATCATCATTTCCTTATGATATAACTTCTACATATCCATATAGATCACTATCAAAATATTCTTTTTTAGAAACAAACCCATGAAGATTAGTTTTCCATATTTGATATAATTTTTTCAAATCCTTCTCTTGAATACCTTTTTATTATCATAGTTGGATTGGGAGAAATCCATAAACCATTATGATCATGGGTTATGGAATTGTTTCTCTGTAGTGTAATCATAGCACATAGATGATACTATGGTATAGAAATTATTAGTGTAGCGATACTATGTTGTAGGGTGTCTTATTGAGATGTGACAAGTTTTTCTATGTCATGATTAAAGAGTAATGTAAATTCCCATTATCCATTAATAAGAAGTAATATTTTATAACACAATATATTACACCATGAATACCCCTTTTATAATGGTGAAATTACTTGGAGTTTACATTACATAAAGGTTATGAGTTCTGAGTAAATCCCATGTAAGGAGTGTTTTTATGTGACAGTTTTGGTTGCAACATTGATGTGACAGTTGTGGTGTGAATATAGTGGATTTGGAATAGTGAATATAACTACAAGTTTATTTTTGGTGTAATGAAATTTCTTACTACATGAAACAAGTGAGTTAGGTATAGCAATGTGATAGTATATCTCACATTGTTACTATATCAAACACTAAAAAGGAAAACTTGACATAATCCCTCCAGGGAATTTATGTATATATTCATCTATATTTCAGATTAGGGTGAGGATATAAAATATACTGATATTTTTTCACATGTAGAATGATTTTTTAATCCTTTAACCCACTCAAGTTCATTCACATCATGTTTTGGGTGGGATTTGGCTTTATCTCTGTAGGTCCAATGATGGGGTTTGGGAATGAGGAATGGGTAATGCATCCTGATTTATTACTCCCTAGACTACATGTTGATGATAGTGTGTGGTTCCCTTATATGGTTTTAGAGTTTAGTACTCCCTAATATTCATTGGGTGTGGTATGTCTATAGTTTGTGCATGGAGTTGGCACTCCCTTTCACCAAATATGGCAAAAATCATCCATTATGTTAATAGAGTTCGGTTATCTTCTTATTGATGTTCTAGGGATCATTGATGTGTGGGTTAATTATTTATAGAGTTAGGAACTCCCTCGTCTTATAAACATGTTTGATGAGTGGTGGGTCCTCCATTAGGCATTCATAACTCCCTCAGATAACACTTATCTTAGTGAGGTGTAGTTCTCCCTTCTTAGTTGGTGAAATGAGGTGGAATTGGTTTATTTGTGTACTAAAACTCCATGGATGCAAATTTTTTGGGTCCTTTATCAATGAATTAAGGTACTCTATCTTCTGACATTCTCAATTTAATAAGGCATGAGTCCACCACTGAAGCTCAGTGATCTCCCAACTGATACATATACTTTGGTGAGGCACACTTTTCCCATTATGTTTTCTATAAGACACATGGGATTCTATATTATTGGTATTTTACAATAGTATGAGATAGACCTATCATGAATGACAATAATTTTTTTAAAAGTTTTATATTCCGCTAATGTGTCTTTTAGAACAGTATCACGGTATTTTTGGGTAGCTGGGTATGTTACTCCCTCAACTAACATGCATACTACGGTGAGGAGTGGGTCCCCACATATTATTAAGGGTGCTATCATGGTAAGTATGGATATGATAAATGTTAATTTTCTTGTGATTCCTAACAAACCCATTTGTTGAATTCAAGTCACAACTTGTGTATGGGTTATGGAAATCAGAAATGATAAATTTTTTATTTTCACTTAGAATCCATAGTTTATCATTACAAATGATCCTTTATCAATCTAGGATGCAATGACTGGGATTATTCTATATCACAAATAATTCTCGTAGTGTATATCAATATTTATTTCCTTATTTAAGTGCCTCTCTTGTCCCATAGTATTATCTATCCTATTGTTTTATCTTTTATTTTTGGTTTTAGGGTGTCATACTGACAATGTTTATACTTATAAAATAACACAAATGTGACCATATCAACCACATTACTTAAAAAAATATCATGACAATATATTATCAATACCCTTCAAGTTAAAAGTTTTATAGAATTAGGAAAAACATTAACTAACAAGAATCTTGTTCTTTGTATCAATTAGACATTCATTTAACTATATAAGAGACTGATTAATCCATAACAAGTCACCATATCTCCCACTAAGTCTACACATAAGGTACTCATCTAGATATTTCATACTTTAATTATCTTCACAACCTAGGGAAATGGATACCTAAGAAAAGGGTAGAGCACAGATGCTTAATAAAGGTAAATATAAATAATCACAACATAATATTATTAGTGATCATAAGATGAGAATATGGGTTCAATCAAGATACATAAGATACTTGTACCCAAAAAATAATAGATCATATATCATGGAATAAGACTTGATATAACATAATAAATGAATGATTTAATAGAAATGGTCCATGAAATCATAACATAAAATGATAATAACTATAAAAATGTAACATGTTTAAAATATTGAACAAATATTAGTATATGGAGACATTAGTTTCAGGAGCCACACCATCAGTAAACATGCATATGATAAACTAAAATATACTTCTAAATACCTATCTTATGGTTTATAAATCAATAACCAAGGCATTGGAGGGTGATATAGGATCCCACCCATCATTAAACCATACTTATGTGTGTCACTTGAAAAAAAATCACTTATCAAATAACAAATAACCCATATAAATACATTAGGCATCATAGAACATCCAAATGAATTTTTTTCTCTTTCCATAACATAAAGAACTCATGGTAAGAAAATGGGATTCATTCAATACATCATAAAGAACCCATGGAAATAAAATGGGTTTCATATCCATTTTAAATAAATTTAGGTAGATAAATCATTAATAATTCTATCAATAATCATAACATAAAAAATCTATGGAAAATAAATGGGTTTCCAATGACATAAAACATATTTAAATGTAAATAAGATTTAATTAAGATAATAAAACATATGTTATTTACACCATATAGATAAGTTGAATATGGTTAAGTAAGTAATTTAATCAAACAATCAATATATGGTTCTTAGGTAAACACCCATCAATAAAAGTAATCAAAAATGGGGTATTCACAAAGAGAAGGAATTAAAAGAAATATTATATTTTTAAACATTAAATTTTTAGAAAAGATAATGGAAGTGATGTATCATTTTCAAGATAAAAAAATTACATATTTTAGTTGGATAAATAAGTGGGATAGAATCATTTAAATAATATCCTTGATCAAGTATAATATGGAAAGCACTTTTTAAAAGTTTTAGTAAAAATCACTTTGGAAAAGAAATATTCCTGATCATTTGAAATAATTTTGAAATAAATATTTTATAAAACTAGGAGAGAATTTTTTTTGGAAACCATGAAAATGTATTGAGTAAGATTCATATAAAGTAGAGAAGGTGTAATAATGACATGTTCACCTGTAAACATTAAAAATAGACACTTTTCAGATTTTTTCTAAAAAAACCATATATAAAATGCTAAAAATTATTTAAAACTTTTAAAAGAAGTTAATGTGGTGGAAAATGAACTTAATAAATTATTTAAAAATTTTTAATAACAATTTAAAAAACATCTATTGAATAACGGTATGGAAAAAGAATGGTTCCCGATAGAGAAGAAGATTCAAGGTCAATTTCACTTACAAGAAACACTTAGGGTAAAAAATGAGTCAAAAAGAAATGAACTTTTGAGGAGACATTTAAAACCCCATGAATATAAAATTTAAATTATTAGGGTATTAATAATGAAGAAAAATTCCCTAGAAGGATTATTTTTCAAATAGTATCAATTTGAAAATAATATAGGAAGCTGAAACCCTTAGGGTTTGAGTAACATTTTTATCAAAACCCATTTCAACTATAGTATATTTTGAATTGAATTAGATTTAAATAAATTATAAAATAAAGATCTTCAAACCTATTAAATATAATAAACTACATTAATTTAGCAGTAATCACACCGTATTAAATGTATCACGGTTCACAATAATAAATATGTCTCAAGAAATATAATTTAAGACAAATAATGCATTGTCTTAATTACTACTTAGTTTAAATACACTCTAACCTCCTATATAAATAATTTAAATATATTAATATCCCATTTAAGAAAATTTTTAATATAAATATCCCTTTATAAACTTAATTTATAATTATTCTATACATTTATATTCATTATTTATTATCTATTTTCTATATTGAGTGTGAGTAATCCTGATCATTTTGAATTAGTATTTTGCATATGTGTTTTTATTTATTATTATCTGAAATTTAATCATTCATAGATTATAGAAGGTACTATAATTAATGTTTTATAATTATTTATAATATTATAATTTCATCCTTTACGATTTTGGGTTATGATTCCTAAATATGAATTTGTGGATTAGCATTTTTCGATGATTCTTAGTGAACGAAAGGTGTTTTATTAAAAAATGATTTTAATTTTTATATTACCATTAAAGAAAAAAACAACTCATTATTTAATTATTTATATCATATATAACTATACATTAAATTCTATTATTCATCCATTATATAAATTTATACCATTGTTCAAGTGGTTGGTTAAACCAACACAAACAAGAACAAACCATGATTAATGAATGATTATAAAGTGATTTAGTTCTAATATATTTATAAAAGAATCATAATGATATTATTTAGTGTTTATTAGTGTGTTATATAATAATTTGAAAGGATTATAATATGAATATATCCTACATGAATTTATTTGATAGTATTAAGAAATCATTTTCTTTTTAATAGAACGTTCTTCTGGACCATTGAATTTTCTATGATTGTTTGTTTCTCATACTACATATAGTTTTGACAATTTGTCTTTATATGAAATTAATAAATTTATAAAAAATATATTTATTCATTAATTTAATTATAATTACTAACCATGTAATGTGGTTTTGAACAGGAAAAAGGAAATCAATCGTTCCATGGAGGCGGTAGTCTACACATACACATGGATGATGATTTCATTTTCCATCAAATGATGAAAAGGAGTAATATGTTTTATCATTTAATAATATCAAATATGTCATGAATATCATAAATATAAATTAAATTCTATTTTATGTCTATCCATGTGAGGTGGTGAAGAGAAAATAACATGTTACTTTATAAAGGTGGCAGTCCTCGCATCTTATGAATCTCAGTTTCATTTTTCATAAAGGAAAGGGGAAAAGTAGTTATTGATTATACCACCATTAAAATAAAATAAAATTATAATAATGATAATGTGTTATATTTTTAATATGGTATAATGTAATTTTATAAATAATAAGTTCACATAAATAATCAGAAATGAGATAGTTTTGGTTGGAAATTGATACACCACTTCTTTGATTATCTTCTTCAAAAACAGGTTAAGACTTTTTGGGATGGTATTTTGAGAATACCATAAACTATTTAAGGTGTCTATAAACTTTTATAACAGGTTTTGTTATATCATTATATGAAAAAAGTTCATTTTTTGTTGTGGTAAGTGAGGATAGTAATTTCCCTTTTATAAGTGAAAGTTGATGGAATTTTTGTAAATACCCAAAACATTTTAATAATGGGAATTCAATCTCAGGGAAAGTAGCTCCCAAATTATAATATAATGGAGAAAATAAGGATAATGTCAATAAAGGCCTAAACCATCCATCCCCACACTTTTTTTAAACATGTTTTCAAAACATTACTATTAAATTTTTTAACTTTTAACATTTTAGATTTTATCATGGTAACTAGTTTTTAACCAAAGTAGATTATCCTTTATGTTCAAAAATAAAATGCACCTTATTAAATAATTTGAATATATTGATTCTAAATTTGAAATATATTTTATTTTATTCAATTTATAAAAGTGATAAAAATAAATTTTAAAATACTAAATGTATAATGTATTTTTTTTTTGAATAATATAACTTAAGTTCTAAAATGTAAAATATGGGTTTGTAATGTAAAAACAGCAATGTATGGACTTAAATCATGGGAATAAGGTTTTTTATATCCAAAAATCTATCTAGGATTCCTATAAAAATTCATGTTCCTTGGGAATTGATAAATGGGGTAACATCTCAGATGATGGAAGTGATAAAGAGCAGCTGGTGATTTTATTGGACACCACTTAGCCTATAGGAAGTGGTGGTATTGTTTCCTTTAAGAATTTTGAAATAAATTGAAAGGTAAAGATTTATAGTAGTGAAGGTCTAACTTCAGCTTCTCCAAAGATAAGGCTATATAAGGATTATTCTAATTTTCCAGTGACTGTGTCTACCAGATCAGCTTTTAAGGAATTAAAGGTCAAGCTCACTCCAGAGCAGCAAAGGTATGATATAGAGATCCTTAAGTTTCTCAATCATGGTAAATCATAGCCATAGTGGGAAACTACTAATTATTATAACTATATCTATGAAAATCATCCTTTATTTTAAGATCACTAAACTGGTTTTCCAGATGAGGGTGAGTCTCTTTGTTTGACCTCGTCTATCATATTGTTTCCTTTTTTATTTTATAATTTAATAAAAGGTCAAGATATTTTATTCTATATAGACATTTTTTGTTATATCCAAATCAATTAGTTCAATTAATCTATTGATATTAAAATATTTCTTTGAATTTATAAAAAAAATTAATAATAAAATTTTAGTGCAAAAAATAAAATATTTTAATTAGATAATATATCATTGTTTATTTTTTATTTTTTCTAAAATATATTATTTAAACTAATTACCAACAATAAATAACTATATTATTCTTATTTGAGACATATTTATCTAATGAACACTTCTGCTATGACCATACTTTCAACAATCATATTTTCAATGATCATATTTTCAATGACTATATTTTAAATGGTAAAATTCAATTTCTATATATAGTCTTAAAAAATCATTCATTATATTCGAACTTCTTAGGTCGGACATCTAATTTCGATAGTTCTAATTTTAGATCTTGCAACATGATTTCTCCTTTGGTGGCATTATTTCTCGTTGTAGATTTTATTATAATAATGTTGACTCTTAATGGCGATTGTGGTCCAAGGGGTTTCTATTTATAAAGATATTATTCTTTACAATTTATCTCCCCTTAAAAAATATTATATTTTAATTGATGTAATTATCTATTATGTGTAATAATCCATTGTATATAATACATGGTTTTATTTACCTTCACTATAATGTTTCATTAAATTTGATAAAGTTTCCTTATATTGTTTTATATCTTGTTTTATATCAAGTATTAGTTCTTTTTAAAAATAGAGAAACGTTTTTATAATTAAAGAGAAAAATAATAATGGATCCTAAAACCTAGAATGTTATTTTATCCCAATTAAATAAATTTCAACCTTGTAATTTTAATTATTACTCATTTAAAATATTAAAGGATTACATGACAATAGATTTAATTCCTAAGGAGGTTTCATCCTCATTTTCCTAAGTTTGATTAGTGAACTCAAATTTTCCCTCATAATAGAACTATAACTAATACTGTGTTTTCTTTAACCAAATTTTCAAGATACCTCAATACGATGGGAATAATCTTTTTAAAATGGATTCTATAGTAGGAAATATATTAATAATCTATCATGGGTGGACTTTTAAATTTTATTTTACAATCTTAGAATTTATTTTGTCAAAATAAATAATCCAAGATTTATATCACATCAAATTTGATTAAAGGATAATAGACATCTTTTAGAGAGGATTTATATACTTTGGAACTAAATTTTTTTATTAATAATTCAACATCTATCCGTTAGGGTGGTTATTTTAGGTTCATATCAAATATTATAGGTACAAATAGTGGGTTTAATAAGATATAAATACAACACTTATATTTCTTGAGTGGATGGTTAGTCTTCATCACTCCACATTATCTTTATAACTCACTTACATGGTTTTGGTTTCATATTCAATTTCTTGTATTTTATTTTTTTGGTGCCTATAATCATTTTTAGCCATTTTATTTGGAAATTTAATTGAATAATGTTTAGTTACCCACATTTAAGTTAGTAATTTTTTGGTGGTACATTAGGATAGACTATTTTTCTTTTCATCGTTACCACTGACCTCTTAACGTTTCCTCAAAAATTATTTTCTCTATGTCATCCTTTTATACACATAAAATATCTCCCATATCATTTAAGATATTCCCCTCAGTAATTATTACAACATTTTTAATAGAAATAAATTTGAACATTCTTTCTTCCATCATCTTAATCGCCCAAACATCGATATTTCTATTATTCGGTGTGTTTAAAAGATTGAAAAAGTTTATATTATTAATCATAATTCTTGATATGTGGTTTAGAGTAATTATAATATTTATTACTCCATCTCCCATCTCGTTAGGTTTTGAATTGGTAAAATCTCTACATTGCCCATGGAATCCTTTGTTAAATTGGTTCCTTCAAGCAATAACCATTACAAAAACCAAAAGGTTTTAATAATGAGTGATGAATAATTAACAATATAAGAAAATTTTTGTAATATAATTACATTAAAAATTCAACATCAAAATGTCTTACTTTTTTTTTAAATTATTACCTTTTCTTTCAATTCAAATTACATCACTCTTAGTTTAAACTAGGTTTATTTAGGTTGGGTTCTCTCATACTTCTTATCCTACTTATTTATAATAATAAATTCATTATAATGGCATGTAAATAGGATATTATTAACTAATGAATATCCCCATAAGAGTTTCAAACTATGTGTTTGTTGATGTATCATTTTTGTGCACCAGGTGGTGATTGAGTTAATACCACAAACACCCTTTTAAGTGTTATTACTCATAGGTATATTTTTGTTAGAGCTTTCATCAACTTGTAGTATCCAAATATGGATGTCATTTTTAGGAAAACCATATAATATCTATATTACCAAAATTAAAATATGTTATCCTATACATAGAGTTATTCTTTATACATAACCCAAGGGGTTTCACTAAATGTATCTTATCCTAATCCCTAAAATATTACCCACAATGACCTAAAGGTTTATCAATACCATTGAAAGTATACTCAACCTTAACTTATCAACCTTTGATAACATTTATAACTCTCAATTTATCCTCAATCGATATCATCTTAATCTTTAAAGTTATATAAAACCTACTTTGATACAAGCTATAATATCCCATAGACGTGACCATCTCAATCACAATAAATAATGAAGAAATTTCATTATAATACATTCCTAATAACTTTCAGGTTTAGATTTTTATATAATTGGGAAAAACATTAATTAAAAAATCGTGTTTTTCTATCAATTTTAGATATTTCCACTATATAAGAAACTACCCAATCTATATCAAGTCTTCAACATCTCCAACTAATTATCTATATAAGATACCCTTCTATATATTTCATAATTATCAAATCATCATATACTAGGGAAATAGAAACATAAGAAAAGGGGTGAGATCAGATTCTCAGTAAGGGTAAACATAAGATATAATTATCAAATAACATTAGTGTGCATAAGATACGAATATAAATATAATAAATATACATAAGAAACTTATACTCAAAAAATAATAGATCATACATCATGACATATGGTTTGTCATAACATAATACATGAATTATTCAATACAAATGATCTTTGAGAGAATAACATAATAATGATAACAAGAATAAAACTATTACATCATTAAAATATAGAACAAACATTAGTATAGGGAAACATTACTTTCACCAGCCACACCATTAATGCCCATGATTATGAGAAACTAAAATGTACTTGTGAATACTTATCTCATGAGATATAAATCCTTAAATACTATATTAAAGGGTGATATACAATCTCAACCATCATTCATCCATACTTACATGTGTCACCTAAAAAAATCATTTATCAAATCATATATATCCCATGGAAATTAAGTAATTTTTATAAAACATTCAAATTAAAATCATTCTTTTTTATAAAATAAAGAACCCATGGAAATAAAATGGGTTTCATTTAACACATCATAAAGAAACCATGGTTATAAAATGGGTTTCATATAATTTTAAAATGGATTCACCTAAGGAAATCATTAATAATTCCATCAATAATCATAACATGATAAACCCATGGAAAATAAATTGGTATCCAATGACATCATGAAACTTTATAGGTAATTACCATACAATCAATATTATAAAAAATGTGGTATTTGCAATATATAGATAAAGGTTTTATGGTTAAGGAAATAATTTCCCTCAACAATCAATGTATAGATCCTTGTGGAATACACTTCAATAAAAGGAATAAAAAATAGGGTATTCATATATGGAAGGCATAGGAAGAATAAATAGGTTTATCAACCTTTAATGACTAAAAAATATGAAGGTAATGACGTATCATTTCCATGATTGAAAATAATAGTACATAATCCATCTACATAAATAAGGTTGAAAATTTAATTTAAAGAATATCCTTTATTAAGAATAATTTGTATCAAAGAATAATAACATAGATGAAAAACACGTTTTAGAATTTTTAGAAAAAACCCACTTTGGAAATAATAAATATTCTTGATATTTTTAATTAATTAAAAAAGAAATTTTTTATCAAACTAATTGAAAAATAAATTATTTGGAATCTATGAAAATTTATATAAAAAAGTTCATATAAAACAAAAAATAAAGTGTAATGACATGTTCACACATAAACATTAAAAATAGAATCTTTTCACATTTTGACAAAAAAACAACCAATATAGAAAACATTAAAATTTATATAAAGCTTTTAAAATTTGGTAAATTAGTAGAAAATGGCCTTAATAAATTATTTAATCATATATAAAGACACTTTCAAAAGCATCCAATGAACATGGATATAGAAAAAGGGAGGTTCCTAACTGAGTGGAAGAGATGAGGTTTTATTTAATTATAAGAAATACTTCAGGTAAAATATAATTCAAATGGAAATAAAATTTTTAAAGGACATCAAAAAAACATAATTATATCCAATTAAAATGATGATGTATTTTATAAAGAATAAAAATCCCTAAATAGATTATTTTTCTAAAATAATCTTATTTTGAGAAATAAGATGGGAAATAGAAACCCTTACAGTTTGAGTAACATTTTGATAAAAATCAATTTCAAATATGGTATCATTTTAATATAAATCTATATTGACTCATACGTTTCATACATAGATATTAAATTTAAATAGATGACTATTATTTACATAAAAAATGATCTATTCCATAATAATATATGTATAGTATCTTTGGAAACTTGGAAACATAAACAACTAGTTCATAATAGTTATACAATGTCTCCTAATTGGATCTTAATAACTATCACCCTACTTGGACATACCCTATATAAATCCTTTATTCATAACCTGGTGAAGGAAACTTAAGAAAGGGTAATCTCTGATTCTGATTAAGGGTAAACAAGGGAGACATCAATGATCATACAATCAAAACATGAGTAAAATGTTATGATAACATGAGTTTAAAATTTTAAAACCATAACTTGCATATCATAGATAATAATATTGATTCATGGAATAAATCTTGGTAGTTTCTAAGATACAAATCATAAAATAATCAAATAATATGCACTATTAGAGTATAATATAGGTGTAAGACATGGAATTGTGGCATATATATAAGAAAAAAAATAATTTTCGTTGTAGGAAAGATTCTTATATAAAACTATCATAATGGAATGGGTTCACTCCCCAAACCATTTTAGTGGTCAAGGTTCACTTACAATACTTTCATAGTGGAAAAAGTCCCTTAATAAATTGGTTTCAATCCCCATTTCAATCATTTTTATCTCATGAGATATTAATAGTTACCCAATGCATTTGAAAGACATGTAAGTTCGAGAAAACATATAATGAAAATAATACTAATGTGTGCCATTATATCATAAATAATTCTTTATATCAGAACCCTAGAAAAAATGGGTTTCGTAAACATTTTTTTATAGTATAACCCATGAAAAATAAATGGGTTTTATAAACATTTCATCAAGAATAGCCTAAAGAAAAGGAAAGAGTTTAATAATACTATTCTCATCAAAAACAAAATCAATCTATATAAATAATATGGGTGGTATCCCTAGATCATATACCTAGTAAATCATAATTGAAATCATGTTATGTTGTCTTTTAGGAATATAAACACAATTAATAAACCCTTAAAACATTCCTTAGAAAAATAACCATTCAATTTTGAAACCATGTCTTTAAAATACAAAAAAATTCCAAAATAGTTAATTTTTTTAAAACAACTATGGAAACATTTAAAGTAAGATTCAAAAAATTGAATAGCTAGGATAGTGGTAAATTATGTTCATGGTATTTAAGTTAAAATAAAAAACTCCTTTCACATTTTTTATATAAAATCAAACTATACCTCATTCATAAAACAACACGAAGATTCCTTTTAAACCATTTTGTATAAAAATAAAACATGGGTAAAAATGAATTTAAGTAATAATAGGATAATAGTATTAACATTATTGAAAATACTTTTTGAAAATAGGAATATAGAAGGAAATGGTTTTTCAACTAAAGAGATAAATGAATTAAATTTTCATAGAAAAAATATTTTTGATCTCTTGTGTACATAAAGTGAGGAAAATGAAAAGAAAATATGTATTTTAAATAAATAAATAGAGGATAGTAAAATTAATGAGTATCCTAATAGTTATATCATAAGATTTTATCAATATAACTTAATCGTAAATAATCTTTATAAATGATAAGATTGTTACATATAACCTCTTACCTTAGGTATAAATTCATTCGCACATTTTCGAACCTCCTGCATAATAAATATAGGTTTAATATACATATTATTCCATAAAAATAATCATAAATATATAAATACATATAATATTTACTTTTAACCTTTTATCACTCGTTTATTAATAATTATTTATTAAAATCACTATTCCAGGTGATAATAACTCTGACTTTAATGGCAGTTTTGGTTTGGTAGTTTCGGTCCTTGTAATTTGATCATAGTTACATCATCTATAGAAAGTTAATAATTTTATAAATATAATATATATTCATTATATACATATATAATAATCTATAAAAATTATGAATATAAAAATTAATTACACCATTCATGGAGATGACATGCCATATGTATGAATGAATGTTGTTTTTATTTTTCGATGGATGGAATAAACAAAAGGTAAAATATTAATTCAATTTTGAAGAATAATTATTATATCATATATATCATATATTTTTATCAGATTCATTCTAATTACCATCCAAGTAAAATATGAATGAAAAATAAATCACATCGCTTCATGGAGGTGTATTCCACATGTATGCATGAGTGATGTTATCCTTTCCTAAAGGATTGGATGTTATGAAGGTAAACATGATATAATAATTCCAAAAGTATAATTGTTTCATATATAACATATATAAATGCAATACCCATCATATTAATCATCCATAAATATGGTGATGAAAAATGAATTGTATTGCTACGTGGATATGATATGATGTATGTATGTACGAGTGATACTTTCAGTTCACATTTGATTGGAAAGAGGGTGTATAATGGTGTTTTAATAATCATAAAGAAAATTTATTACATTTATTATAATAGATTTATTAATTTATTAATAATATAATATATTCATAATTGGTAGAATAAAATTTTAAAAGAAAGTGATTAGTTAAGGATATTACCTCTTCTTTGAAATGACTCCATTAGATCTCCTCTAAAGGGATCTAGGGTTGGAGTTTTGGGAAGAAAAAATCCTCTAAAATTTGTATAAGGAAGTTTATAAGATAAATTAGTTTATTTTGGTTGATATATAAGGTTCAATGTGGTGTGATGAAGAGAAAGGAGGTATTTCAATTTTTAATTGAGGGTAGGGGTGCTCATGGAATTTCATAAAATATTAATATAATATAAATTAATTTTGATGAAAAATGGATAAAAATGGATAATATTATAAGATAATATAAATATTAGATGAAATAATCTCATCTTAAATTTTTTTAACTATTTTGAATCACATTTTTGTGCTTATATTTTAGTTTTAACCCACTTTAACACTTTTGACATTTACCTTAAAATTAAATTTTTCTAATTTTTGAGGGTTAATAATGTTCATATAAAATGAAAAAAGACCCATAAATGGACCATATATTATTTTTAAAACCATATCTCATTATTTTTTTTGAATATATGATTTTTATTAATTTTATATCACCTAATAAAATAATATTTATTATAAAATATCATTAATGTCATTTTTAACACTATTCATTTAATTTAACTTCAAATAAATAAATAAATACGGGGAAGTATATAATAATGACTTAAAAACTACCTAATATTTTATATATATCTATAAAAAATTGTGGGGAACATTAACTCATTCAAATTATCACTTTTAATATTTTTTTAAGTCATTTATTATATTTTTTATTTAATGGATAAATATTGCGTCGATGATTCATAAGAAATTATGTTCAAAGGGCCCTAAGTCCTTATTATTTTTATTTCATTGTAGATAACCCCATTTTAAGGGTTTAAGGGGAACTCGTACATGACCCGTAGGCCCAAGGCACAAGGCCCGACATGACTTTCATTACATGACCCGAAGACCCAGAGGCATACCAAGCCCAATACATGACCCATAGGCCCAACCCACTTGAAATGCCCTTCCCCATATTCTACATCATTGATTGCCTAGTTCCCCACCATGAATTTCTGATCGGCTAGCATTGACCCATATAAAGCGGCATGGTGCCTCGTCCCGATGGCGATTTTCATACCCTCTCATTCTTCCAATCCGGCTAGCTATGCTTATGGTGACTTCTATTTTTGTTTCTCTAATCCTTTTCTAGGGCCTTCTTTATGTTAATTGGGCTACTCCTTGGTCTCAATGTCCCAAAGAACATTTGTGTTGAATGCCATTTGAAGGCCCGAAGGCCCTTTAGACAAGTAGGCCCAAACCAGTGGCCCGAAGGCCCAAATCGGGTGAATAGTTTCGGCTACTACAGTACCGAACAGTAACAACTATAGTACCTGCTATAGTAACTACTACAATACTACTACAGTACTTCTACAGTACTACTACAGAAACTTCGAAATTCACCTCCACCCGGTTTTTAACCTGGGTCTCTTGGATGCCAAGCAGGAGCCCTTACCCATTTTCACCCAATACCTATTCACCGACTTTGACCTCCAAATCTTTTTGAAGATTTTCATCATAACTTTTTTATCAACTCTGAGATTCTATTATGTGTTGTTTAATGTGTCTAACCTTATATAAGTTTTACTTAGAGATAAATGGTCTTGATATCTTTATTATCTAACTTTATTCTATCATGTTGGATTTATGCACAACCTAACAAAGTGGGATTCATAAGAACCATCTAAATGCTGGAGTGAAAAGTATTGTTGTAAAAAAATTCCACCAAAGGAAGGTGTTTATTCCAACCACCTTTAAAATCCATAGAGAAAACTCTCAATATGTCTTCTGTAGTTTTAATGGTCTTATCAGACTGAACATCAGTATCTGAATGTTATGTATTGCTAAAAATTATCTCTATATCCAGATCCTACTGAATACTTCTCTAAAACATCAAGGTAAATTTCAGATCCCAGTTAGATACAATTGATAATGGTACACCATGATATCTTATTACTAACTTAATTTATAATCTAGTAAGTATATTATGAGTTAAATATTATATAATGAAAATTAATTGTGCTGAATTTTTAAGGCAATTAACTATAACTCATATATTGTTATTCTCTTTTGATGTTTTGGGGTGTCCGATGACAAAATCCATGGTGATGTTTTCCCATTTCCATTCTGGTATAGGTAATGGTTATAAAATCCCATTATAATGTTATCTCTCTACCTTAACATACTAATATTCCATGCATTGAGAAACATACTCTGAAATATCTCTCTTCATAACATCCCACCAAAAATTCTCTTTCAAATCTCTATAAAAATTTAAACTTTCAGGATGAATAGAGAATGAATAACTACAGTCTTCATAAAATGGATTCTTAATCCAATATAGTACCAAAGGGACACTTACATGGTTCCTAAACCATATTATTACATCACAATCAAGGTTTAACTCAATAACATTTCTCACCATCTTTTACATCTCTATATCTTCCCTCATCACCTCTTTAATCATCACGTGGATAGATAGTTGAAAACTCATTTAAGAAAGATAATATTTCTCCCCTTCCTTCAAGATATCAATGTCCATCCTTTCCATGTATATAAATATTTTATCTTTTGTGATCCTCATCTTGTATAACCTAGCATTATCTATTTGAATTATATCATCTACCACCTTGTTTGCTTTCCCATGGTGGTAATGTATTAAGAATTCATAATCATTAATCATCTATAACTATATTCCTTGGTGTATGTTCATCTCTTTTTGAGTGAAAATATACTTTAATATTTTGTGATCAGTATATATGTCACACCTTTCTCCATATTGATAATTTCACCATATATTTAATGTAAAAATTGCCATAGATAACTTCAAATCCTGAATTGGTTAATTTTTCTCATGGAACTTCAATTTTCATGAGGCATAAGATATAGTCATATCATTCTATATGAAGAAGCATCTCAATCCCATATTTGATGAATCACTATAGATGAAAACCCCTTACCCACTATAAAGAAGATCATGTATAGGTTTACTGAACATCCTTCTCCTTTGTTCCTTAAAACATTCTTCACATTCATCTGTCCAAATGAAACTGTCTTACTTCCTATTTAACATGGTGTTTGGAATCGATAGCTGTGAAAAAAATCTCCACAAATCAGCAATAATATCCAAAAAACAAAAACTATAGATATCAGTTATAGTGATTGGTCTATACCAATGTTTAATAACTTATATATTTGAAGGGACTACTAATATACCCTCACTTGAGATTATATATCCTAAGAATCAAACTTTTTGAAGCCAAAAAATTACACTTGGTAAATTTTTTATAAATCCTCTCCTTCCCCAAGGTCTTAATCACAATACTAAATTGATATCAATGCTCCTCCTTTATATATGAGTATATAATAATATCATCTATAAAGACTACCACAAACTATTAAAGGTATTATCTAAATATTATGTTCATTGAATCCATAAAGATAATAGAGGAATAAGTATAACCAAATGGAATCACCATAGATTTATAGTTTCTATAGCTTGTACAGAATGTTTTCTTGGTTATATCATGTTTATCAAACCTTATTTAATGATTTCAAGAATGAAGATAAATTTTGAAAACTATTGATCTCTATGAACATGATCAAAAAATTCATCAATATGTGGTAGAGGATAATTACTCTTGATATTGATCTTGTTATGTTCTTGATAACCAATAAAGAGTCACATTGACCGATATTTATTAAAAAAAGAACAGGTTCACCCCAAGGTGATGCACTTGGCTGAATTAATCCATTTTTACGATTCTTCTAGATTTTCTTCTTCACTTCTTGCAACTCAATCGAGGTCATTCTATATGGATACTTGGAAATAGGTGTAGAAATATGTATGAGTTCTATTCAAAACTCAACTTCATGATTTGGTGGAAGACCAGGAAAATATTCTAAAAATATATTAATAAACTCCCACATAATAGGCATATCTTCAATGTTGAGTTTCTCTCCAACCATCTTCGATAAACACCTTAATTGAATAAGAATAATAACCTATATAGTGGATATAATTTCCATCATATGTACATTTTGTTCATCACGCTGATACATGATCATATGTTGGAATGGTATATCAAACTTAACTTCCCTTAAGAATTGATGTGGGATTTTTGTAAATAAATCTAATCCTTACCAAAACTAACATCAAATTCAACTAGATTAAGCATAAAATAAAAATTTTATTCACGAAATTGAGAGTACATAAATTTCTATAGAACCACCCACACTTGACACAACTACATCACCATCCTAACCCCAAAAAAACCGTGGAAAACCCTAAAACAATGAATTCAACTAAAGGAATAATTGAAATATTTATATGTAAAACATTTCCATAAACATTAACCAAAGAAGAATCATCTACTTGGTATGTGATCATCATTCCATTAGGGGTTTTTACTACTAAATCAACACCTAATTTTTGTATTGGTACTCTAACACCCTTATAAAAGTATTTAGATATAAAATAGTGGATAGATATAGAATAAAATAATACATTATTAGTTCTAGAGTGTATGTTAAGTGTACCTTTCACAATGTTGTTATCATACCCCTCACCAGAAATAATTATTGCATGATATAACCCTTTTTGTTTGGGATTGAGAGGTTTTTTATATCAATCGTCATCATTAACCATTATATTTTAGAATTTTTTAGTATAATTATCATACTCCTTGCATTTAAAATACCAGAGTGTGGGTAGAAAATTATGTGTTAATTTATCACTATTCACATCATTAGATAACCTACTCCCATCACTTAGGAATTCAATTGCATGATGACCTTCCTTTAGACACTTGAGAAATTTGCTAGTTCACTTTAGACAATTTACCACATATTTCCTTCCACATTTTCAGTATAAAGGGAGTCTCATCTTCTTCACTCCATGGATTTTAGAATTTCATTTGAATTCAATTTTTCTATTCTTGTCAAAACCATGAGATTAATGGGTAACTCCAATATCAATATCTACCTTAATAGAATATTGAAAAATTTCTTCATAGACATTGAATTCCCTTATGGATAACACCCTTTAGAGTCTTAGTTTTAAGCTACTGGGGAATTGATCAACATTAATTTTAGGTTGGATGATAATACCAGAAGAATACCTCATAAATCTTGTAAAATTTTCCTCATAGGTACTAATAAACACATTATCCCTCTATTTTAACTCAATAAAATCCTACACTATTTTTATGATGAATACGAGGAAATTAATTATTTATAAATAATCTCTTAAACTCAACCCAACCCAAAGATTAAATTCTTCCAATTTCTTTATCTTCTTAATAAGAGTCCAACATTGACTGACATAGACTTCCAAATGATAAACATTTAGAACAAATTTATCATGTTCTGAAATCTAAATAAAGGAAAATATCTTTTTATTAGAACTGATACATTTCTCAGTGACTAGTGGATCAATGAACCCACTAAAAGAATCTGTATGTTTCCTCATAAAGGGCTCAACATAATGTTGGTATCTATTTTTCTCATTTGTAATTTCAGCGTGATCCACATCTTAAAAAATATATGTGATCATAATAATGATTTTTTTCACTACATATCCCATAACATCTGGTTTATCAAGAGTAAAATTATTGCATTGTCCATCACATTCAAAAGTAAAATTATTACTTCAGGTTCCATCCATTAACTAAATCTAAATAATAGTTTGAGCAACAATAATCATCTTAGGAAACCACATAATCATGTAAAATAATTTATGAGATGTCTAAATCATGAAACCTAATTTTATAACACCATAGGTTTAACCATGGTCACTCATGATTATTACCAAAACTATAGGATTTTATCATATACTTATACTTATCCCTAGGGTTCTCACTATAGTTTTCTCATCCTAGTTTCAAAAGGTTAACTAGACCTTACTATCATACCAACTATAGTGACCCATACTTTTAATACAAAAATATTACATCTAAATAGATGAATATTATTTACATAACATATTGATCGAGTCCATAATCAAATAGGTACAGTATCTTTGGAAACTAGGAAACATAAACAATTAGTTTATAATAGTTCTACATTATCTCCCACTTAGATCGTCAAAACAATCAACATTATTAGATATATTATACTTAAAAATTATATACATAATTTTGGAACGGAAACACAAAAGGGTAATATCTGATGATTGATAAGTTTGAACAAGGGATATAGTAGTGATCATATAAGCATAACATGAGAAAAGGGGGTAAACAAAATGATTTTAACATTTAGAAACCATACCCTGCACATCATAGATCAAAATTTTGAGTCATGTCATAAATCATGGTATTTTATAATATTTTAATCATAATGGAATAAAATATAATGATCCATAAGAGCATAATATAAACATAAGACATGGAATGGTAGCATATGTATACGAATAGAAATTTTTTTATTAATAGTCAAGGATCTTTTCCAAAACTATAATAGTGGAATGGTTTCACTCCCAAAACCATAATAGTAGTCAAGGTTCACTCCAAATACTATCATAGTGGACAAAGTCCCTTACATAATATTTTTTACTCCCCATTTTAGTTATGTTTATCTCATAAGATATCAATGTTTAACAAATGCATTAGAGGTAGATATAAGTCCCACCCATCACATAATGAAAAAATACTTATGTGTTCTGTAATATCATAAAAAATAATCATATTATAACCCATGAAAATAAATGTGTTTCATAAACATTTCACCATATCATAACCAATGGAAAAAAATGGGTTTCATAAACATTTCATCATAGAATTTCCCATGGAAAATAAATATTTTCATCATTTACATAAACCATCCATATAAAGAATAAGTATGGTAACCCTATATCTTATCACCAGTTAATGTTATGGTAAATCAATGGTTTTTTGGTTTGATGAATATAAATATCATTAAAAACCATTAAAATATTCTTTAAAAAAGTAACCTTTCCAATTTGAAATGGCTTCTTTAAGATATAATGATTTCCAAAATATTATGGAAAAACATTCATTTGAAAAGAACCTTGGAAAAATGTTATTGAATCTTCAAAACATTGATAGTTCATGATGGTGGTAAATTATGTTCATTTCATATAAGTTAAAAGAAAACATTCCTTTCACATTTTTGGTAAAATTTTAAAAATTACCTCATTTAAAAAGCAGTTTGAAGATTAATTTTATACCAATAAGTAAAAAAATAAATCATGGATAAAATTAATTTAAGAAATCATAGGATAATATTATAAACCATATTTAATAAATTTTTAGAAAACATGGATATGGAGGAAAAAAGATTTTTGACCGAAAAATGAAATGAAGTTAATTTTCCATAAAAATATATTTTTGGCCTATTGAGTAAATAATGTTCGAAAAATGAAATAAAAATATATATTTTAAAGAAAAAAACATTGGAGAAGAAAATTCATTAGTATATTGTGATTTATATCATAATATTTCACCATCATTACATAATTATATATATTCTCAATAAACAATGAGATTGTAACATAAAACCCCTTACCTTCTGACTTCCTTTATACATTTTTATACCTCCTATATAATAAATATTGGTTAATTATATAAATTATCTCATAACCATAATATATATATATATATACAACTATATAATATTTTCTTTTAACCTCTTACCACCCATTTATTAACAACTTTTTATTAAAATTACTATTTCATGTGATAATTGATTCGTTTCCCAAATAAGTCTTGGTTTGGTAGTTTCATTTCTTCTAATTTTATCATTTTTTAATCATTTTAATAATTCTAATAATGGTATAAATATAATATATATTAATTATATATATATAGTCATCCATACAATTTTGGCATTGAAAAATAAATTACACCTTTCATGGAGATAGTAACTCTTATGTACGTGTGAAAGCTATTTTCATTTTTGATGAATTGAAATAAATAAAGATAAATATTAATTCACATATATAGGTTCATTATTATATGATATATATTCATAAAATTCATCTTCATTACTATCCAATTAAAATATAACTGAAAAACAAATCGCATCACTTTGGGGAGGTGGTAGTCCACACGTATGCACGAACAACGTTATCACTTCCCAAATGATTACATGGTAAGAAAGTAGACATTATATTATCATTTAATAATAATAACTGTGTTTAAAATATTATATAATAATATCAAACCCATCATAATAATCATTCATAAATATGGTGATGAAAAACTAATTGTATCACTACGTAGAGACGGTAAGCAGTACATACGCACAACCTAAACTTTCACTTACCATTTGATGGAAATATGGGTTTATAATAGTGCTTTCAAAATAATTATAACACTTGATTATATTTATGATACATAATTTATTATTTAGTTAATAATATAATATATTCAGAGGAGGTAAAATAAATATTTAATAGAAAGCCATCAGTTAAGGCGATTAACTCTTCTTAGAAACAACTCCTTTAGACCTCCTCTAAAAGGATATAGGGTTGGTAATTTGGGAATAAAAGAACCTCTATAATGTGTATATAAAATTTTATAAGATAAATTTTTAGATTTTGGTTGATATATAAGATTCAAATTGGTGACAAGAATATAAAATAGGGGTTCCCTTTTATAATTTAGGAGAGGGTCACTCTTGGAATTTCATAAAATATTAAATTAATATAAATTAATATTATTGTAAAAATAGATATAAATTCATAATATTAGAATATAATATGTTAATGAGTTATAATAATCTCATATAATAAATTTTTTACATGTTTGGATCATATATTTACCCTTATCTTTTAGTTTTAACCCACATTAACCCTTTTGACATTCACTGTAATATTAAATTTTCTACCCATTAAGTGTTAATAATGTTACTATTAAATGAAAATATTCCCATAAATGGATAATTTTTTATGTTTAAAATAATATCCCAATAATTTTGTATAATATAATATTTTTATGAATTTTATATAATCTAATAAAATATTTTCTATTATAAAGTATCATTAATGTCATTTTTAACACTATTCATTTAATTTAACATTAAATGCATCAAGAGAAAGGGGAAATTAGAATATAATGATTTAAAACCCCCAAAATATTTTATATAGATCTATAAAATTCAAGAAAAAATATTAACTCATTCAAAATTTGTCACTTTTAATAATTTTTAAAATCATTTTTTTTATTAAATGGAGAAATACTACATCGGTGTTTCATAAGAAATTAATGTCATTATATAATTACTAAAAATTTTAAATAAATTTCTGTAAGAAAAATAATCTCATTAATCTTAAAATAGACACTTATATTCATTCATAACTTTATTTTTTCTCTATGTGGACACATAAGTGATATTAAAAACAAAGAGAGTGACATTTTGTAACTTTCATTGATTTAGATATTATATAAGTCATTTTCATGAAGAATTATCCATTAAATTAAAAAAACTTGATCCTAAGGTGATAATTGTATAATTGAATTCATAAAATAATAATTATAATGTAAATTATAGCCTTAACACTTAGTTTTAAACAAGATTAACCCAATTTACCATATACTGAGGTGATAAATTTTCCCAGGGTTATTATTCATATTGGACAAGAAATAAAAGGGTCATATTTAAAAAATTAAAAACCATAAATTATAAATATTTAATTAATATTATCTAATTAAATAACTATAAATAGAATAAATTAATCTTAAATTATTTTCAGAAAATAAGATGAAAATATCTTTTTAGACAAATACATTTTTAAACATTAAATTGGATTTATTATTATTTTATACATAAAAAAATTATTAGATAAATGATAAAACATTTGTTTGAACGTATAATATAAAACATTCATTAAAATAATTCACTAAGAGTGATCCATTTATTTTATTAGGATAAAATACATTATGCATGTATGAAATATTCATAAAAACATCTCCTTTATTTTCAAAATATTTTTTTATTTTCCTTTCTAATTAATTTCTAACTAATGAATTCATTTTATAAAAATTTAAACCATAAATTTTCATATTTTAGTTAGTACTATTTATACCTACCAATAAAATGGATATAAGATAACTATAAAATTATAATATTTTAATATTATATCATGGATTGTTTAAACATGGTGTTGTGTGTAATGCATGTTGTTAGAGAAATTAAATTTATTTGAATAATATATATTTCATAAAATCTCAGGGTGTTACAAAATAATGTTAATTAAATTAAAACATATAGATATTAAAACTCCATTAATAAGTTAAAATAGATTTATTATATAGTAATCACACCATATCAAGGGTATCATGATCTATAACAAGAAATATGCCTTAAGAAATTAAATTTGAGATAAAGAACCCTTTACCTTAATTACTACTTAGTCAAAATGCAGTCTAAACTCATGTATAAAAAAATAAATATCTTATTAAAACATTTATGAACCTTTTTCATATATATATACATTCATTTATAAACATTATTCATAATTATTTTCTATATGTATATTAGTTAGTTATTATGTATTTTCAATATCGGATGTGACCAATCTTGATCATTATGAACTAGTCTGGAATAGCAGTGTTATTCATTATTATTATCCCAAATTTCATCCTGAAAAGATCATATATTTTATCATAATTTATTTATTAAAATTATTTATAATTATTTCAATTGGATTATTTTTTACATTCCTTAAAGATGAATTTGTTAATGAGAATGTTTCAACGATTCTTAGTGATCAAATGTTATTTTATTAAATAATGTGTTAAATTTTTATATTATCATTCCAAAAACAAAGAAATTATAATTATTTACTTATTTATAGTATATATTAAAATAAATTATATTCTTATATTAATCCATGATATAAATCAATATCATTGTTCAAGTATGTCATTAATCCAACCCAAACAAGAACATACCAAAATTAATGGATGATTATGGTGTGATTTAGTTGTAATATCTTTATAAAAGAAGTATAATGATATTATTTAGTGTTTATTAGGGTTTTATATTATTATTTTAAATAATTAATAGAAAAAAATAACCTATAATTTTTTTTGTCATGTGAATAAATCATTTTTTCACTTAGAATGCTCCTTTGGAAGATTGAATTTACCGCGGTTTTTTATTTCTAATATTGTTAATAGTTTGATCAATTTATATTTAAATAACCTTAATAAATTTATAAAAAATGTATTTATACATTATTCCCATTCTCTTTACCTTTTATATAAGGTTGTGATGGAAATAAAAATGGAAATCAATCATTCTGTTAAGGCGGTAGTTCACACATATGCATGGGTGACGATTTCATTTTCCGTAGAATGGGTAAAATAAGTAATATGGTTTATCATTTAAGAATATAAAATATTTCATAAATATCATACTTATATATTTTATTATTTATTATAATCATCCATGTTAGGTGGTGAAATAAAATTAACATGTTACTTCTTGGAGGTGGTAGTCCGCACAACATACAAATGACGGTTTCATATTTCATAAAAGAAAAGGGAAAGGAGTTTAATGATTATAATATAATTATAATAACATAAAAGTATACTAATGATACTGATTTTATCATTTTAATATGGTTTAATGGGATTTTATTATTAATAATTTTACATAGATAAATATAAATGAGAAAGGAGGAGTTATAAATTTAAACCCCACGTCTTAGATTATCTCATTTTCCAATGGGCTTAATCCTATGAGAGATAGACTTTTGAGAAGAAAATAATATATTAAAATTGATAATAAATTTTAGGATGGTTTTTTCCATATTTTTGGAAAAATCAATTGGGTTTTGGTGATAGGGGATGTGAGGAGAAGAGTGTCCCATTTATAAGTGAAAAGCGATGTCATTTTTGTAAATTCCCAAAACGGTTTAATAATGGGAAGTAAATCATAGGAAAATCAGTGAAATTTTTTGGAAAAAATGGAGAGGTGAAGGGATAAGGTCAATTAAGGCCTCAAAAAAGCATTATCACACATATTTTAAACATTTTTCAACTCATTTTCATTAAATTTTAATAACTTATACGATTTTAGATTTTTCTAAAGTAACCAGTTTTTACTAAAGGTAACTTCTCCCTTTTGAACAAAAATAAAATAGACCTTATTACATAATTTTACATAATTATTCCAAATTTTAAATCCATTTTATTTTATTCAATTGATAAAATAGATAAAAATAAATTTAAAATACTAAATGTTTAATGTATTAAAAACGTTATTTTTGAAAAATATGAATGAAGTCATAAAATGAAAAATATGGGTTTATAAAATAAAAAATATATTTTTTTAATGTCATAAATTCACTTATAAAATACATATTTGGTCTTATAAATTTTTTTTTGGAATTTATATTTTCATAATTAGATACTAATAATATCATAAATGTCATGTTATTTGTAAAAATGGTATTTTGTGTTGTTCACCTAAAATAAATATTTTTAGAAAAATCTAAAAAAACAACTTAAGATTATATTTCAATGATAAATACAAAAACTAATATAATTGTTACAAATTAACATCCTAAAATTTATAAATTTGGCTATTTAATTAAGAAAAAAATAAGAATGAAAACTATTTATATTGAAAAATATGTTTTTTGACTTTATGTATTATTAAAATTATTTATCTTAAATTAATAACTAATTTAATAATAATATATATCAATAATAAAATTAATAATTACTTCACCATATTATATTTAGACTTTAAAAAATGTAGACTGCATGAAAAATAATTTTAAAAAAATACCTATTTAGTTTAAAATGATCTTAGCCAAAATATAATTATAAATATTTCTTTCTATCCTTATCATTTTATTTTTTCAATATATTGATATTAAAATATTTCTTTTAATTTTATCAAACCATTATTTTTATAATAATATTTTAGCACATAAAAATAAAATATTTTAATTATATATTATATTATTATTTCATTATCATTATTTCTGAAATATATTATTTAAACTCATTATTAACAATACATAACTCTGGTATACCTATATTACACATGTTTATCTAATGAACAATTATTTAAAGACCATACTTTTAATGACCATTTTTTTGATGACCATATTTCTATTGCGTGATTCCATTTTTATTTACAATCTTACTGAAATTAGGAATTATATTCTCACTATTTAAGTTACTCTTATCATTTCCATACTTTTCATTTTAGATCTCACAACATGATTTATCCTTTCATGGTATTATTTATTATTATATGTTTTGTTTTACCGATGGGGATTATTAAAGGTGAAGGTGGTCCAGGGGAGTTACTAGTTCTAAAGATATTATTCTTTTCAATTTATGTCCCCTTTTTAAAATTTTCAATTTTAATGGATGTAATTATCCATTATTTGTAATAATACATTGTATGTGATATATGGTTTCATAATCATTTATTTTAATGTTTCATAATTATTTAATAAAGTGGAATTATCTTAGTTCATATCTTGTATGGTCCAATATCTTATCATGTATTAATTATTTTGAAAGAATAGAGAAACATTCTTTATAATTAGAGGGAAAAATAATTGGATCCTAAAACCTGGATTGTTGCAATACTCTCTCATACAAGGGATTTTTTCCCAAAATTATTGTTTTTTTTAAGATTTCTTAAAAATCGTGGATGGTCTTGGTTGGTGCATATCCAATGTTGATTTAGTAGATCTAATTCATAATGAATCTTGGTAATGATTATTCTAGTTTGGTGATTCATTATGGTGGTGATGACCATTGTAGATGGAGGCCAATTCAATATTATATGTAGTGGGGATGGTATTTAAATATCTATCATCTTTAAATTTGAAAAATTATTTAGTTGTATAGTTCTGATGATGGATTCATATATAGATATGTACTTATCATATCTTTTCACATACATTCTTTATACACAATTTAGTTATTTGGTTGTGTGTGTTTGTGTGGTATTGCTGATTTTTTTGTGCATTGAAGATATGTTCTAGTTATAGGTCGATATATGAAAATTCTTCCCATATTGTGTGATGTTTCTTCTCAGATCTAGTCACTAGCCTCTAGCCTATTAGATGTAGTCTTGGGATGGAACCCTTCGCTTACTTCTTACACAGGTGGGGCCCCAATGGATTGGGCCTTATTTAATATCAATTATTATTATAGTGATTATCAATTCACCCCCATTATGTTTATGTTTATTTTTATGACAATTATCCATTCATTTTATACTATTTTGAGTCTAGGTGTTATAACCCATTCACTTCTTTATACATCTATATTTATAGTGATACACCATTCACTGTATTGTGAATTACTTAAAGTGGTGATCCATTCACTTATGAGTGGTTATGTCATGATGATACTTCATTCACTTTGATGTGGTGTCTTAATGTGATCATTAATTTACCTATGTTCAGCCTATAATGATAAATCATCCATCCATAGTTACTTTAGGAGTAGGGATAGCCTATTCACTCATACACCCCTTGGTATTGTGATAAACCATTAATCTTAATTTTAATATAATTTTGATAAACTGTTCACCTTCGTATTGTTTTGGTGGTTTCCCTTCCACCAATATCATAACCTATAAGTGATAACCCATTCATCGTATCTTGTAATGCTAGTGATAGGTTGTTCACCTTTGTTGTGGATTGGTGATAACCCATTCACCCATGCTCTTTATGATGATGATAGGCCATTCACCTTATTGTGATGGTGGTATATCATTCACCTATCGATGGAATAGGTTGATATCCCATTCACCTAGTCATATGTTAGAAGTGGTGATAGTTTTTCATCCATTCTTATAATAATTGTGAGTGTTTTTTACCACAATATGATTATGGTGATACCCTATATGACTATTGATGGACAAGGGAATTAACCTATTCACTTATACTCATTTTTTATGGAGACTATCCATTCAATAAGTATATGAATGATATATATGATAACCCATTCATCTATTATATTTATAGTGACACTTTATTCACTTAGTGTGTTTATGGTAGGGATGATAATTTTTTAATTCCATATCCATGTTTAGAAAATGGGAATATTCTCCCTTTATAGCACCAACTATGGTGGATATGATCATTCTTATGGGAGGATATTAGTATCCAAGACACAATGGCTTATACGTTATGATTTTTTTATCATATCTTGTTTTGAATACACCCATATCAGTCAATGTATTTATTCATGAAATATTAGTGGTGTAATACTATGTTATAATCACACCCTTTATAGGAATCTTGGTATTCTTGCAGTCTTCATGCTTCATGATGCAGGTAATGGAAAGGTCCCTATTATTAATGGTTGATTTTGGGATGTAGGGGGGAGTTGGTAGACTGGTCTCTACAAATTTTAAGGACTAGTTTTTTAGAGTCTCCATTATTTTGTAGATTTTGAAGAATGATTTATATAATTGGCCCTCTAGGTAGTCCCACTCATGGAATTTTCCTTCTATGACATTATAGTGTATCACATTTTGTCATAGCATATGATGATATTTTCTATGGTTGGAGTTTCTCTATAATATCCATATTATTTGGTTTATTATAGATGTTGATTTTTCTTAATTCCACTATTATTAATAGTTATTTGATAGAGGTTATATTATCCCCAGGATTTTTCTATCAATCTTTTCTGTTTATTGGAGTCCTTTGGTGTATAGGGAGGGGTTCTTAAGTTCATATGGCCAACCCAATTCAAGTCTATTTAGGATGATCATATAGAAGATTCATGAAAGTGGTATCAAGGCCTTTTTTATTTTTCATACTATTTTTGATATTTTATAAGGAGCTATGATGCTTTAAAAACATGGGTTAGCCTCATTATTGGAAAAAACTAACCCATGTATAAGGAAAGTCCGTGTTACTTGGGATGGGATTGTTGAACTTGGTTTTCTCATGTTATGATTTTAGATTTCAAGTGATATGATGTGTTAATGACCATTTATAATTTTTAATTTTTTCTCAGGGTGTAAAAATAAAATGTTTTCATTCATCATATATGATATATATGATTTACATGACATTTATATTCGTGTATGTGGTCAATAACTTAATTGTGATATGAGTTCAGTGTTAAAAATATCAGAAAATAGTTATATGGTGTCTTGCTATATTATGTTTTGGTGTAATTATACTGAAATAGACCTTGTTTACTATATTTTGTTGACATATGATGATTATATATGTGAATATATGTATATTTTATGCTTTTCCTAAGTATGTGTATGTTATACTACATCCTTGGATGATATATTTGAGACCCATGTGTTGTATTGATTGTGTATAGAGTAGTAGGGTTTTAACCTATTCCTGGTTTTCCTAAATAGTGATATAAATAGATTTTGTAGATATGTTATGAGCCATGTGTTTGATATTTCAGTGTTATACCCCCTCAAGAGAGAGGAAAAGCATGCCTTGATGGTTATTTATCTGGAACCTCCTATCATTCTAGTACCTATTGTGGATATCCATCTTAGGAGTGATTATTTTGGGTATTATTGTCTATGAATCATAGGGAAATAAGACCCAATTCATCCATTTTATACCTTACTAGAGAGTTTCAACTACAACACCCACCTCTATTTATGGTTTATTGAAGTTTATAGGCTATAGAGATCTAGATCGAGTAACTATAAACAATTTCTAATTATATTGAGACACCACTATAGTGTAGGGTGAATTTGGTTTTGTATATTCTTCAAGGACAATAAAATAATTATTGGCATGTCCTTGTTTGGGAATATCTGTATATGGGGTTTTCTTGGAAGGGATTACAATACCAATTTTTGAGTGGTTATTTCCTAATAATTTAAGGGTATATAGATCCTAATAGTTTATATATCCTATTCAAGGGTGAATGTCTGCGATAAACTATACTGCTCATTATATAGATCTTATTCTTTTTATACCATTGTTGGCAGGTGATGAGATTGTTAATGTCATGAATCCCTCCCTCCAAAGGCACCCCTCATGGGAAAACAATGAAGGAAAAGGGATAATGAACCTTGAGTCTCACCTCTAGTAGGCCATAGGTTGGTGACTAGCATCGAGGGTATGAAAAATATCACAAATGGGAGGCATTACCCTCTATAATAATAGGATCAAGAGATAAGATAAATCAACCACAAGAAAATTCATGAAATAATATAAAAAGTAAACCAAAACTATCCCATAATGCATGTATATAATGTAAAACAATACAAATAACTTATCTAAATGAAATTCCCAAATGAAAATATAAAGAAGTGACACAACAATAGTCCAAAGATTTGATCTATTAATAACCATCATAGACCATGACTCCCTCTTAGAAACCAGAAAATAGTTTTTATATATTTAGGGTGAGTATAAAACTACATTGAATAGGGTAACCAAAGTTTCTTGTGTGCATGTATCATACTAATTAATGAGTGACAAATAGCCGAACCAACAGCACCTACACAATTAAACTAACCAATATCATCTTCTCCATAACACACTCACCAAATAAATAATCCATGTATAATAAAATAATAATAACCATATCAACAAATTTTACCCCACACCACTTTCCCATTGGGTTTCCACTCTCACACCCCAACATCTTATGTCCTAGCACTCTCATCTTTTCTATACATCACATCATGCCAATCACTCCACGGGTAACTAGTCATCACATCACATCTCACGAAAATACAGATGATCCATCACATCATGATTTTATCAAATATACCTAGGCTATCACATCCCATCTCATCCACAATCATAACAGGCGTAGTCTGGTATAATGAACATGAAGGAAATCAACCTCATTCCCTCCTCCTACCATGAAATAACCTAACCATAATTCCTCTCATCAAATCATTAAAAAACCACCAATACTGTTCAATTTTTATTTCTATCCAACACAACCCATGCATATCAACCTATCTTGGAAGAGAGACCTGGAAGGAGGGGGTATCCATCCATCCATCCTCACCACTGTGAAGTAAGAAAAATCACTCCCATATATATATATTGGGTTTCATCACATGGTGCTCAACAAAAGTGGGGTGTGTGTAAAAATTACAAGGAGTATAAATATATATATAATATCCACATAATAGCCAGACCTATGGGTTCACAACCATAAAGATTCCAACCAACTCACCAAATTGACCCAAGCCTCACAAAACTACCACTTTTGTTGCCACTACTAAATGCACAACACCACATGACAAGACAAAATCTACATTTCAGATTATTAATCCCTTTTCAAATTAATCCATTTTCTATATTATCTATTATGAAACCAATTCATTTTAATATCCAATTAATTCCATTATTTACATCCCATCCACTTTATTATTGTTTCCCAATACTTTTCATAGTTGGGGAACACATTAGGGTCATGAAGCACATCTTTTTACCCTACATTCCCACATTCCAAAGTTGGGAATCCAAAATTATTGAGGTTAGTTATTTGTTATTGTTGATAGAAATGGTAAGATGGGATGTAGGTTCTTACTTATATTGATTCCTCTTTGGTTTTCAAATCCTCGTCTGTATCCCACTCAAATATTTGATTCATGTTCATAAATCTCATTCCCTGTTCCATATCAACGTGGACTCTAGTTAATCATATTTCTTTTATCTCAATAGGGTATTAACCAATAGTTAGAGTTTATAGTAATATTGTAAATTTTTGAGCATCTTTAGATGTTGGGTGTGTAGTGAACCTATAAATTCATCCTCTCTTGAAGTTGATGGAATGTCATTTGTGAGGAATCTTAGCAATAGATCCCAAAGATTTTTTTTCATCCATAGAGTTGTTGAATCTAGGGGAATAAGAAATAAGGTCAAATTTCAATAGGCATTACATGTTTATAACAATAGGTAGATATTATGATGCATTTTGTGGGGTCACATGTTTATGATCATATGTGGAAAGGTTGTTCGTAGGTTTAATGTATTGTGGGGACAGGTTGGTCATGGGTTTAATTTCTTATGGTGATAGGTTTTTCATAGGTTTAATGTATTGTGGGGATAGGTTCGTCAAAGGTTTAATTACTTGTGGGGATATGTTGATCATAGGTTTAATTCCTTGTGTAGAAAAGTTATCCATAGGTTTAATGTATTTTAGGGATAGGTTGGTCATTGGTATAATGTATTGTGGAGAGAGGTTTATCATTGGTTTAATGTCTTATGAGGATAGTTTGGTCATAGGTATAATGTTTTGTGGGGACAAGTTGGTTATAGTTTTAGTGTGTCCCTAGGGAGGATGATCACATTATGGAATTGCCGACTCCCAGGGGGAATACATGAAAATTTAATGGTGATGTTGTAACATTGGGATTGGGCCTCAGGTAGGTGTCCTACATAAACTATTGAGACACTAGGATCAGAACCCATGTATTTTGATTTCAAATTTTAAGTTAGTGTGATGGGACATATCCATGCTGTTTATAATCATGTGGTAATGATTCTTGTGTCACGATGGGTGTGACAATAAGGGGTGGTGTGGGACTTACATGTAGAAGTTTCCCAAGATTTGAGGTGTCATCCCATGCCATTAATACATGGGGAATACTAGGTTCACAACACAAGTTATTGATATAGTTTAATATCATGTACTATGGATGTTTTCATATAGTTCAACATTGTATAACTAGGAAGTTGTTCTATGAAGTTTAATGTCCTGTAGCTCGGATGTTGTCAGGGCCTATACCCAGGGACACCATTTTGAAGTAGGAGAGGAGGATAAATTATTATACCTTGCTTTAGGGAAAGGTAGGTAGTTTCCCTTGATAATGAAACCTTAAAGACTTATGTGTCTATTGTGTAGGTGTCTCTGGGTGGTGCTTGGTGTAAACACTATCATGGTGAAGTGGTAAATGGGGATCCCAACATTAGGTTTCTTATTATTATGATCAAAAGGTGATAAAACTATTCAATATGTGTTTGAATCAAAGGTTTTTGATACAAGGGTTGATGATACCTGTCATGCCGAAGATCGAGGCATGAATAAACTATGTTTTAATTTGTATTGGGAACCTAGTATCTTGACTTTTGTGAAGGTTTTTTTAGGAAGTAGGCATCATGAAGTGGCTTGGAAAGTGGGTTTTGTGAATTTTAGGTGTCTCAAAATGTTTTTATATTTCATGAAATACATGGGTTTCATTATCCTGAGACATTTACTAAATATGGTGGCCCTGCCTTATGGTAGAGTCTTGGTTCCCATGGAGAAGGTTTCATGAAGGATGGTTATATTCTGAAACCCCAATAATTTTGAGGGGATATCATCAATTTTAAAGGCCATAGACCTTCAAAATATTTATCTCAAGAATGGAATTTGGGTTTTAAGAACCGATGGGAGGATATTTTTGAAATATTATTATAGAAATACATATCTTCTTTGGCTCAAGATGAATGATGTTTCACAAATTCATATCTTTTGTAGGAAGTCCAAAGGTTTTCCCCCTCAAATATCAGGTAAAGGGAGGTATTTATAGGAATTGTGGATGTGGATAGGTCCATTTTGTGAAATTTACCTCCTTAGGGAGTCATTTTGTAAATGATTCGTAGTGTTAAAATGACTTTCATGATTATACATATGTTGTACGATAGTTACCATCATTTACATGAGACATGAATTTGAGGCCCTTAGAGAAAATTCGCATGACCCTTGTGGTTCATAAAGGTTATGAACTTTACAAATCTAGGACATTTGGTGAATATTTAGACCATTTTTTCATGGATTCACCTCATAAGATCCATGAATTCCTCAGCATATCCCATAATGAGTGATTCTAGGCATCAAAAAATTTCCCCATTAGAATGGGAGCTGAAGCGGGAGTGGAGAGTTGAATTATGAGTTGAAACCGTAAAAAACTAGTCATCTGCGTATCTCATTCATGAAACATAGCTTGAAATAATTCATATAAATAGGTTTTGGTTCCTAGGAAGGGCCACAATATTTTCATATAGGAATTCCCTTTTATCTATTTCCATGGAACTCATCACTTTCATAATAATTCTGTGATTTATATCCTTAGTTCTCAAGTTATTTTAAAGATTCCAAGAATAGTTATTTTGTGAATAATATTACACATAACAGATATGTTTTGAAAAGTAAACATTGGGACTTGAATTTTGAAAACTATATCTGAAAACATTCAAAGTCCAGAATATGGTTGTTGGATGTGCTGATTATACTACTACTTGATGAAGGGATATGACAGAGAACATAGTTACTGAGGATATCTTTCAGACTGTGTTGGATTTTGATACTCTTTCTAAACTAATAATGGAGAATCAATAGGGTTATATATAATTAAATAGGCTTACACTATGTGGATTCAGAATTAATTTATCCCCAATGATGATGTTGATACACTCCCTTACTAGTTTAGGAGTTCCCCTAGGATTTATAGATGGAATAGTGATACCAAAGGTTACTACATGTAGGACCATGTAAAGATCAGAGTGCAATCCATACAGAACCTCATGATGACCATGAAAATGGATGTTCTTATTGAAGAGATAACCCCCACCATGTATGAATGAATATTCAAGGAATATCTGGAGGACCACCTCAAGGGCTAGATCGAAGAATTGGATCAGTGTTAGGGAAACAATTTCACAGATGTGCTTTCCAAGGCATACTAAGTATTCCCATCTTGTGATGAGTCTGAAGTAGAGCTTAATAGGGTGGGTTTGTATGATGATGTGTGTAATTAGTAGTTCCACATTTACTACCACCTATAAATCATGCATGAATTACTAAGTATGTTATTTTTAGGGACCAACACCTTTCACCTGCATCACAAGGTTGTCAGCGTCAGCCTTTGGGACCTCTACTAAGTTGTGAGGATTCCCATTTGGGATATATTAATGATGAATTATTCCACATTGAATATCTATGGGTGGAAAAGGAATAAATTCCGATGGAAGTGAGGGTATTTCTATGCATAGTGTAAGGGGAGAAGGATTTCAATCTGGAGACGAAATATATCCCTTTAATGTAGTGTTTTGGATTCTTTTTGAATTATCGTATTAAAAATCTACCCAATAGACCCTGTCAATGTTTGAATTCATTATAGTGAGGGAAGTGGAACTCATTCTAGAGGATTATAGAGTTGATAGAATGGATTTTATTGGAGTATAGTGTGAAATCATAGATCTCATGGTCATACTGTTCAGTTTTTTCACAACACTCTTCAATGGATGGATACTCTTAGTCTGTGATGCACACATGGGGTTGTAACCAAGGATATTGATTATGGAAGCGATGCTGGTGATATAAAATCACATCAATTTGGTGGTGATGGTGATGAAAAATCTCTATAATTTTTTTTGGTGAATTATCTACAGGAATACCCCTCTTAGATTTTTTTAGAAAATTCAATTTCTTATACAGATGGGTTGTTCTGCACATGGAAGGTATGAGTATCTAAACCCCATAAAACCTCCCAGCATGAACTTCTAACCATTGATTTTGAACATCATTGAGATTATTCCTATACCACTGAGGAATGTTGGTGTACTCACTAGGATTATTCTACTATATAATTTCATATTTCATTCATTCCCCCTCTTAATTAGGACAGTTATAGATGAAGGCATGGAGTCGGTGGAGAAGTGGTCTTATCTCTTGGATTTTTGAGGTGGAGTACTGATGGAAAGGATCATCTACAAGTTTTTATATGTATTGAATTCCCCATAACGTTTTATCCACCAATTATATTGCATCTAGAAACTAAATACCAAGTTATACACCAAATTGTGGTCATAATTCAATCCTTTGACCCTCTGAAAAATATGGGGTGTGTTTACACAAGAGGATGGAGAGTAGTGGAATGAGCTACAGTTATCCAATTCACCCTATGGGACATTTTATGATTATTCATAGATATAGGAGTGTTTATGGACTAGTGATATACAAAGGTAACAAATAGAAATATATCTTATTGCCACACATCTATTTCCACAGTTTAAAAAACCATGGATATAGGTTTATTTGAGGCCACTATTTTATTGAAACAACAGTTACTACCCTGATTATCAGGCTTATCCTCCTGATCGACTCACCTTTTCCATCGGGCTGCCCTGCTTGAACCCTCTCCTCCCCAACCTCCACCTCGCCAACTTCTACCTTCGACCCTCTCCTCCCCCCGACCACCCCCTCCCGGCCCTCTCCTCCCCTCTCTGACCTCCACCTTCTAACCATCCTACTACTTCTTGGTGATCTCCTCGCCTCCCTGACCTCTACTCCCAACATCAACCTTCGAGCCTCTATATCAACCTCTCAGCCTCTGCCTCCCTGTCCCCATCCCTTCTTAGCTCCCTCACCTCCGACAACATCCCCCCTTTCCCCTCCTATCTCCCTCTCCTCTAGTGACATTCCGGACCAATTCATTTTATATAGGATTGGATTTGTTTTTCCATACTTTCTTTTTATTCTCTCTAAACTAATCATTTATTCTTATATCAACAACCTCAACAAGTTGACTACACAATTGCTCTTTATCATTGTTCATTCATATATCCCTGCCTGATTCATTGCATCTAGGTTTGGATTTTATTATCACATAGTTATTGGAACATCTTTTTCATAGATTATTCTTTTTTTGGTAGGATTGATAGGAAATTTTTGGTTTAATAAGTGTTTTAACATAGTTCGATGAGTATTTCTATACTTTGATAGTTTTGATATTTTTTTGGTAAGTGTTCAAATCTATGAGTTGTTAATTTTATGGATAAGGGTTTTTCATGTGATGGGCTTGATGGTCAAGGTGAGGTTAAATTAAATTCTCTAAATGGTTAATGGTAGGTGTTCATTAATTTCATTAATATTTATTGATTAGGTATTGTTAATATTGTTTTTTAATGGTTTAATTATTATATATGGGTTATGTTATTATAATATAGCATATAAATTAGGCTCTTGTAATTGTAAAGGGTCTCAAGATTATTTAAATTCACAAAAAAATTTCATAAATCAATTCTAGTAGTTCATTCGAATGAAGATATTATTGACCAAGTGATATTGGGTAATTATTTTAGATCATGTGATTATTATTGTTATTGTTGTTGTTGATGTTGTTTTTCTTGTTTTTGTTATGGTTTAGATAAAAAAATTAAGACTATTAAATCAATTTCATCATAATGTGGTCAAAGAGGTGATCCAACATTAAACCCTAATCACACCTTTACAGATTTGGTTTCTAAGAGATCCTTTATTTGTGATACGAATGAAGCATCATCTTAGATTTCTCTTTCTACAATTCAGAATAAGAGGAAATTGATCATTTCTTTTTTGGGGAAGGAAATGAATTTTCCTACTTCATACTTCAAGTACTCTCTTCTCAGTAAGTTAATTAACTAACATCCTTTGAATAATTTTATCATGAGGTTTATTAAATCTATTAGATTTGGTTCTTTTGATTAGGGGGTTCTTGATTCCTGACTTTTCTGGGTTCATTCATCATTGAGAGAGGATTATTATATATGTTGGTCTCATGGAAATTGGTCCTTTAAAAGATGTTTTGTTAAGATGATGAAATGGAATCTAGACTTTTAAAGGGGTGTTGAACATCTTTTTGTTACCATTTTTATAGGATTTCAGAGTTAACATGTTCAACTTTTCAAGTCAATTTTTTTGAGTAATATTATAATAATATTGGCACAACTATTAAGCTCAATTCAGCCACCTATAAGCTCTTAAGACCCTCTCTTGAGAGCATTTTCACATAGGTGAAGTTCTCCAAACCACTACTCTTACTTATCCAGATTATGAATGGGGTGAAGGGATTTTGGAAAAAGGTTTATTATGAAAATATAATAGATTACTATTTATCATATTTGAAACTCAATCATGATATTTTGTCTTATGGCAAGGAGATCTCAAAAAACCCACTTCACAACATCCAGTTAGGTAGAAGGAAATTAGGATTGAAAAGGGGGATCATGGCGCTCCTGTTGGAGTATAGGATCCTTTTTTATATGGTAAAAATCAATCTCTTAAGATATCTTCTAAACAAGATGTGGATAAGTACATTGTTGGTCATTATAAACATAACCTGGATAAGAGACTTTAGATTTGGTTTTTTTTCTGGATTATTGATTATTGTTAATAATGCTCAAACTAACTCTGAGGTGAGGTTAAAAGGTGATGATGCCTCTAATATCTTAGGAGTTGACCACCCCAATCATGAGGAGGATCTATGGGGGCATATTGATTCTGGAAAATCTACGCATGACACACTTGAACATGCATTCCAAATTAAAGAATATTTTCTACACTTGGTGGATACTTTTAACAAACATCTGTCTTTTTGTGGGATGGTGACTATAGTGGTATTAAATATGAGTTTATCACACTGATTTTGCTTCAACTGCTAACCTATCTAGAGGATATGAATTCTTGTTATATGTGTTGAATTTTTTATATTTTAAATATGAATGAAAGATTATTTATGGAATTTTACTTGCTAATTTTGAGTGATTATGGAATCTGAAGTCTAAAATAAATTATGTTCATCCTATATGGTTGAGGTTCACTTATTCGGTCCATAATGATCTTAATGGGTTTTTTGATGATGCAATGTTAGTTTAAGGTTTATCCTTGACATAATGATGATGATTTAAAAGAGATGTCTAGAAGAATTTATGGATTTTATAATTGGTAGGCCAAGGATCAATTATTGGTATTTATGGAGATGTTTTAGGTAGTGATACTAATCATCCAAGATGACCATCAAGATGGGTTTTTTTGATGATGTTATGGATGTCTCAAATTTATTAATGGTTTCTTATGATAAATATACAAATATCTTAAAATTTTTGTTACTTTAGGATGTAATTGAAATATCTAGGGTGATACCAATTGGAAGTGCTTCAATAATAAAAAAATGAATCTTTTGAGGATTGGATGCTATAAATGATGTTTATATTGTTCAAGATTCAAATATATTTTATTGTATTTAGGGTTTTTTCATGTTGGTGAAATCATGTTTCACCTCATGTTTTCATCTATACATTTTTACTATTATAATAAATTTTGGGGAGTATGAGTTGGTTTTCTAACTCTTACATTTTGTTTTTTCGGATTATTATTGTTATTATTCCTATTATTATTATTATTATTCCAACAAAAAATTATCCTAGTGGTTTGGGTTATGATATGACATCTAAAATTTGTAGGTTTCAAAACCTAGATCTTGTTTATACATGGATTATCAAGAGTATTATGTTTTTCTTTGTTATAGGCGTGAATGTGGGAATAAGGTCTATGTGATGCCATGTGTCTTGTATTGAATATAAGTGTAGTAAGGATGGATAATTGAATAGTTTTTTAGGGAGATAAATTATTGGTGATTTATTTAATGATGTAGGAATTGTGGAATTCACATGGATAGTGAGATAGGATATTGAGACAAATTTTGGTTTTCATTCTACATATCATAGATATTTTAAATCATAATTTTTATATGACTAGGATCACAAAAAAAATTGAAACTTTTAGGTAGAAATTTTTTCAAAATCCCTTTTGGTACTTCGAATTACAAGTTATTATCTGTCCATGCTTGATCTATATTACATGCTAAGAGATAATGAATATTATTTATATTTATACAAGAGGTAAATATTTTTCAACATTTTCTTCTCTTTCTTTTTAATGTTAATCAATTTCTAGGAAGAAACTATGTTCTATCATGACATAGAAATAACATATCCAAAATTGCACTATATAATATTTATTGAAAACAAATATTCAAAGAGAAATATATTAATATGAGAATCCAATCTGAGGTGAATACTGATTCATTAATACCAATTGAGAATCTAAAAGATTGTATCCACCCTCTATTTCTATTTGAGGAGGAATGGATTAAATATGTTATACACTGAGAGGGGTGGAATCATTGTAGCTGTTCAATTTATCACTTTCAAATACGTTATTTCTTTTACCTCATTTATTATTAGGAAACATTTCTATTGTAATCTCTCTATCTCTATTGTTATTTTTTCACTCAAAAAACACCTTTGAACACACACACACACACAAGAGACATGATGATTTATAAGTTTCACCTTTCAGAAAAAAAAATTCTATTCATTGGAATGACTTGGATTCCATTTAGATTATATAATTGGCTTGTATCAACCCATGATCACAATTTGGTAGGTCTAATCCTTTTTCCCATGTTTCGTGAACTGTCTTCAAGACTCATAGTGGTAGTTGATGCTTATATATCTTTCTTTACATTATTTCATTGGTATTTTACATTTTAATCCTTTCCCATTATTCTCTTATTTGAGACACCACGAGCATCTCCAAAATAATTTTACTCATATTTTCAAATAGTAGGCATCCTTGTGTCTATATCCATTACACCAAAAACAATAAATGTTAAAATAATAATATTACGATGAAAAACATATTTTCTATTTTCTGGTTTTGTTTATCCTTAAAAAATCATTTTCCATGTAGAAATCATATTGGTTTTGTCAAATTGTTTTACAATAAAAGCACCTAATATTTTGTGTCATTATTTCATTTCTGATAGCTTTATATTTAGGATATTAAGATTATCCCAATTTCACTTTCCTGTAGATATTTTAGGACCATGTTCTTGAATGAGGGGGGGGGGGGCAGTGTGGAGGGTGTAGTGGGGGTGGAGGGGGCAAGGGGGCAGGGTGGTGTGTAGGGGGGTAGGGTGGGGGGAAAGGGGTGTGGGGGTGCAGGGGGAGTGGTGTGTCCTAGAGGGAGAAGTGGGGGTATGAGTGGGGTGGCAGTGGGGGTGAAGGTTGAGGGGGCAGTTGGGGTGAAGGGGGAAAGGGGCAGTGTGCATGGGGTGAAGGTTGGGGATAGTTTTGGTGAAGGGGGTAGTGTGCATGGGTAGTGGGGGTGAAGGGGCAGGGAGGGGTGTGGGGGTGTTGGTGGAGTAGGTGTCCAGGGGGAGGGGGTGTCTAGAAGGGGGGATGAGGGGGTAGGGGAGGGGGGCTATCCAAGAGGGAGATGTCCGGGGGAAGGGCGGGCTAGTACTGGGTGGCTGGAGGTAGTGGGGGTGCAGGTGGGAGTGGGTGTTGGGGGCATGGGAGAGGGGATGTGGGAGTGGTGTAGTGGGGGTTGGAAATCAAATTTGGAAAGTGTTGAAAATGAATAAAATATGGAAAATGGAAGGGAATGAGAAATTGAAGATGAATATGAGTTCCTTTATATTCTATTTATTGATTATATACTAACTATGCCCAAATTTTTTTATATTATTTCATATGGTAATTGAGATATATATTAGAAACAAATTCTACGAAGAAAATATTTAATGAAAATGAAAATACGGATGAATGGGGTATGCTTCATGGATGGGTTATTTCTATTGTTTATGCATGTACTGATGCAATTATTATTGATATTATGATGAAACATCTGTGTGTTTGTGGTGGTTTTGTGTTGACATGACCATCATAAATTATCAGTCTAATCGGAGTGACTAAATTAAAATATTTTGGTAATAATATAAATGAATAATAGAATCTATAATAGTAATGGATTCATGTATCATTTATCATCACTGATCACATATATATATATCTAATTAGTTTTTATATCTCATTTCTTTTCACACTATTTCCATACATGTGGTTTCTTATTCATGCAATTGAAAAAAAGAAATATTTGAGTTGTTGTCGTCAAAAGTAGTGCACCCTGAAGTTGTGGTAAGTTCTCTCTGACTAACCCTTTATTTTGAATTCTGGAATTTCATGAGTATTTTAAAAACTATTTTTCATTATTATATAATGTGTATATTCTATAAAAATTTGTTGTGACTCTTTTAAAGGACATTTTCACCTGTTTTACATGATTTCCCTAAGCCTTCAACGTGGACTAATAGAAAGTTTCAGCCAACTCAATAGTAAAAAATGAAATTTCCTTCACTTTAGAGATTACAGTTCCCTCATTTTGAGAAACCATAAACCATGAATTCTCATAAAAATTTAAAACGTAAAGAAATTTTTTGTTTTCATTTCATCAAACACAAACAACGGGCCTTGAAAACTTGATACTTTCATCAGTAATATCACTGTGAAACACCTGATCAAGAAAAAGATAGAATTTAACCTATTAAAATAAATCCACCTAATCAAGATTCTTGGTGTGACCAGGGGTTTCACACCATGAATCCCTACCCCTAGGAAATTCATTGGTTGAACTAAGGTTCACAGCCAGAAATGTTTGAGATAGGGGGTTAACCCCTCAACCAACCCCATTCAAGAAATACACAAGATGGTTCATAGCAGGAAACGATACAGTAGCTTAAATTTCAGTTATTTTTCACCCTGAACCTCCACTAACATCCACCCAAACCTCAAAAATTCCAACATGGGACTAAAAAAAATCCAAAAATACCATTTAGTAACATCAAATGTTCACATTTCTGACCATAATACTAAATTAAGCAAAAACCCATGTTGAAAATTGTAAAAAATTCTCCAAAAATAATGAATATAAAACATGACTCCCAGTTTAATTTCCTTGTTGGATCACCAATTATTTTCTTCCTCCATCATGTTACCACTCTAATCATTAACTCACCTCTGTTGCGATTCACCCTTAGATCACTCAAAAACCATCTTGATCCCAATTCCAATCTAGTAACTCCACTCAACACCACATATGAAATTCAAATCTAGTATTACCCAAGGAAAAAAAATATAGGATCTTCCCACACACTAGAATCACTTTTCTAAATCAATCGTTCAATGATCGGCATCACTACAAAATCAAACCCGATGACATGAGGGTCAGTCACCCACAAATGATATGATTCTCCCCACCATAGGAGTACCATTATCATTGACCTTCAAGGCCAAACACCTAGTCTCTGTGGCCCATGTTCTATCCATCACTAAATGCAATGACTGGATGTGGAAGACCCACTTATGCCTAAATTTGAATATAAAATATCCATTTCCACCGAATCTTAGATCACCATAGATCATCTATGCTATCCAATGATGGTAAATAGTGCGCTCCCCACCCTATGGATTCCCATAGATGGTTCATATGGCTTCCCATACACCTGTACTCAACCATTGATGCAAACGAGCCCTATCAGAAAACCTCACTAAAAATACCCCTTCCAGGGACCAAAAACATAGGCTATGGGGGGTTCAATGGAACAGGGGTGCATGGGGTGGGTAGGGGGTGTTCTGGGGGTAGGGGGAGGGGGTCCAAGGGGTGTAATGGGTTTTTTGTAAGGGGTAGGGTAGTGTGCAGGGTGGTGGGCATGGGGGGTGCAGTGTCCAGGGGGGTGGGAAGGGGGTGTGTGCGCGGGGGGGGGGGGGGGGGGTGGGTAGGGGGTTTGCAGGGTAAGGGGTAGGGGGTGTGTTGGGGGGAGGGGATAGATTGAATGGGGGTATAAGGGGTACATGGGGGGGTCTAAGGGGTGTGTAGGGGGTGTTATTGGTATTTTTCAAGTGGTAGGGTATGTTGAAAGGGGTGGGAATGGGGGGGTTCAGTGTGCAGGGGGGGTCAGGGGGTGGGTAGGTGGTGTGTAGGGTGAGGGGGTAGGGGGGGTGTGCTGGCGGAGGGGGGAGGGTTGTAGGGGTGTAGGGGGTCCAAGGGTTGTGCTGGGGGGGTGGGGAAGTTGTGCAGGGGGTGGGGGGGTCCAAGGGCTGTGTTGGGAGGTGTGATGGGTAGTTTGTAAGGGATATGGTAGAGTGGATGGGGGTGTAGTGTGAAGGGGGTGGGCGGGGGTGTGTGCAGGGGGTGGGGTGGGTAGGGGGTGTTCTGGGGGGAGGGGCAGGGGTGTGCTGGTGGGAGGGGTAGGGCGTGAAAGGGTTGAAGGGGGTCCAAGGGGTGTGCAAGGGGTGTTCTATAGGATCTTTTTCAAGGGATATGGGTAGGGTTTAGGGGGTGTGGTGGGGGGAGGGGTGGGGTGTAGGGGGGAGGTGGCAGGGGGTAGGGGGTGTCTAAGAGGGGGGGGGGGTGCAAGGGGGAATGAGTGTGCAAGGGGGTGTTCAAGGGGGTGTCTAGGGGGTGAAAGGTTAACTTAATGAATTTAATCAGTTAAATGGAACATAACATGGTTAACTTGGCACATCAGGGGTAATGCCTCATGTAGTGAATTGTGTTATAATTAAGCCTCCTTTCTAAAGTTTAATTGGGTGTAATGTCACTAGATATCATCCCAGGATCCAAAAAATTACACCAAACAGTTTGGTAATTATTCCACCATATTGGATTCATGAATAGGTATGAAGTGAGATGACATTGAGATCCAATCCATATACCCCATAAGGAATCCTATTTTCAAACCATTCTTAGTAAACCTATTAAAAAATTATTAGTTATTTTATCCAATTTTCACATAGATATAGGTTAGGATTGCAACATGCATGGGGTGTTCAAGGGGGTTGTCTGGGGGTGTCTGGGGGGTGTTGTCCGGGTGGGGGGGGGGGCTGTCTAGGAGAGGGGTATCCAGGAGGGGGGAGCAGGGTCTTTGTAGGGGGGTACTGTAGGGGTGGGGTAAAAGGGGGTTGTCTAGGGGGTGTTCGAGGGGGGGGGGGGTATGGGGGATATCTAGGGGGTGCAAGGGGGTGTCCAGGATGGGGTTCAAGGGGGAATGGGTGTGCAGGGGGTGTCCTAGAAGGAGGGGTGTCCAGGTGGGAGGGGGTGTCCAAGAGGGGGGTCAGGGCATGGGGGGTGCGGGGGGTGTTCAAGGGGGTGGTGCACAGGGGTTGTCCAGGGGGTGAAAGGGGGCTGTCTGGGTGGCATGTGGGTGCAAGGGGGATGTCCAGGGGGTTCAAGGGGGATGTCTAGGGGAATAGGGGTGTAGGGGGGTGTCTAAGTGGGTACAAGAGGGATGTCTAGGGGGCATGGGAGGTAGGTGGTGTTCAAGGGGGTGAAAGGGGTTATCCAGGGGGCATGGGGGTGCGGGGGGGGGGGGGTGTTCAAGGGGGTGCATGGGGGCAGTCTAGGAGGCATGGGGGTGTAGAGGGTTGTTCAAGGGAGTGCAAGGGGGATATACAGGGGGTGGAAGGGGCTGTCTAGGGGGCATGGGGGTGTAGGGGGCGTTTAAAGGGGTGAAAGGTGGTTGTCCAGGGGGCATGGTGGTACGGGGGGGGGGGTGTTCAAGGGGGCTGTCCAGGTGGTATGGGTGTTCAAGGGGGTGTATGGGTGTTCAAGGGGGTGTAAGGGGGGTGTCTAAGGGGTGCAGGTGGTTGTCTAGGGGTGAAAGGGGGCTGTCTAGGGGGGTTCAAGGGGGTGGAAGGGGGATGTCCAGTGGGTGCAAGGGGGTTGTCTAGGGGATTCAATGGGGGTTCAAGGGGCTATCCAAGGAATTCAAGGTGGTGTAAGGGGGGCTGTCCGGGGGGGTGCAAGGGGCTGTCCGGGGGTGAAAGGGGGTTGTCTAGGTGGTACAATGGGGTTTTCCAAGGGGTTCAAGGGGGTTGTATTGGGGGGGGGGGTTCATGGGGGCTGTCCAGGGAGTGTAAGGGGTGTTAAAGAGGGTGAAATGGGGTTTCTAGGAGGGCATGGGGTGAAGGGGGTGTTCAAGGGGGTGAAAGGGGGATGTCCAGGGTGCACGGGGGCACATGGGGTGTTCAAGGTGGTGTAAGAGGGCATGAGGGTGCAGTGGGGGACTGAATTTATTTTTTATAACATATATATAATACCGACATAGTTAAAACTATGAAAATATTCCCCCCTAATGCCATGTTTTAACCATGGCACTAGCCCCCTAATTCCATAGTTAACACTATGGCACTAGGCCTCTACTGCCATAGTGATAGTGGCCACAGATTTCAAAAAATGTGTCCATAGTCTATTACCACGGTTTTCGGGCATATGACCATGGTTCAAAAATATGGTTGTAGGTGAATTTTCTAGTTTTGGTTCCAAGGTATTAGGTAGACATTGAAGAGGTATTTCCATGTCTAAGGGGGTGAGGGTGTGCTACAATAATAGGATCCCGTTAAAGAGGTTGTGAATGTCCAATTTGTGCATTAACAATTGTATCTCTATAGGAGGGTGTAGTTAAAGGAATAATGTTCTCAAAAAAATGGATTTTTTCGGAAGGTAAACCCAGTTAGGTGGTATCGAGGGTGCATACTATGGGTCTGGGGATGTAGTTGTGCCACACAGATATTCTTGGCATCACAATATTCCTCGATTCTTGGATGGACTATATCCACTTTCGACAACTCAAATCCCACTATGGGATGGAAATTCATCTTCAAGATGAGTGGATTTTCCTTCGCAGAATAGACCACATAAGGGTAGGATTCCATGATACCTAATTTGTGGAAGTAAAATACCTTACAGAGCTAGAAGATATGATCCACTATTATGGTGTGGAACACCCCTTGACAGATTGGGTGGGGATACTGCTAGATATACCCCCACTCTAAACCTCCACTTGGATCAATCAGCTGTAGGAGCGGCTGGCCAAGATGGTTCAATCGAGGAGAAATCTTTGATGGGATATTCCTACATATACTTTCTCAGGGGAGGATATCCCACTATTGATCAGGTAAATTTCTATCCTTCTTGCTGACTGATTCCAATTTCAATTATTTTAGGCTTTCTAACATGTTTTCATTGGCCTGTATAGGGATTAACTAAAACATAATATGGGAGATCCATGATGGATCTTAATAAGGAAATTAGAAATTCTTATACCTTGAAGGGGTGGGTGTGACACCTCCCTCTAGAACAGGGGTCACAAGCAGCCAACTATTTTAGACTAAGGCTCTGCCGGTGGCTGAAGTGGTGGTTTAACAAAACCAATAACCACTCGGTACCCTCTAATACACTTCCTATTTAATTTGATGAATTACATTCTGAATTTTCTCTGAGATTTTTGTTTCTTTTAATTATATCCAATGCGTCTAGATGAGGATCAGTCTCAAGTATCCTTGGCATCAGTTCCTAATGGATCATTGTCACTGGAAGATCTTCTAGTGAATATCATTATTCTATTGGATGTCCTTTAAGACTATTGTAAGACTCTTTCATTTCCACCCCCTTTTTAATGCCTCCCACAAGTTGAGTTTTTCTAACCTTATGTTTCAATGATAGTGAAAACCGTGTTGGGGCCCAACTTCCTATTATGATTCTTCAACTATTGGGTCATTCAATTGAGGTGATAATGGATGAAACTATGGTATCAATGGTGATAACTAATTTTTCACCCTCAACAGAGGTGACTGAAGAGATTTTGATGGATAATCTCACCCTAGAGGTGCCTAAAGAGGTGGAAGGTAACGGTTTGGGATTAACAGGGATGACTGAAGAAGTTTTTATGGCCAATAATATCCTTAAGGTGCCTGAATAGGTGTCAAACCAAGATGTGGTAAGATGGTTGGATGGGAGAAACATTCTTATAAATGTGAAGCCTATCCCATATGATTAGATTCTTTTATAGGATCTTTTAGATGATGTGTTGGTTTCCTTCCATGGGTATGATATCACATCGCCCAAGGAATTCAAGGACTCTAATCTGATGTGGAAGAGGATAACTAGATCATCTAGCACAATGTATAGAGTAATTTGAGTAACTTCATCAACCACACTCAATGATATGATCTAAAAAAGTCAGATGGGGTCTCTCCACTACCTGCTTGTAATCCTAGGGAATAGTGATATAGATTCCCATGGCCTTTAAACTCTAGCCCAGGAATTACTAACCAAATGAATATGGGTAGATTGGAAGGAGGTATATGACACCTATTATGATGAGAAATATAATGTCACCAAAGTGGTACATGTGGTCGAGGATGATCTCACTTGGATGGAGGGGTAGGCACAACAGCATGAGACTGTTGTTGTGTCTAGGGAGGAGAAAATCAATCACCTAAGGCTGTAGCTAGTGGCGGTCGAGGAAAAATTAGTAGAGGTGGATTACATGGAGGAAGAGTTTAGGGATGAACAAGGTGAATTTTTGATCTAAGATGATGAGGTATGACCTATTTATGAAGAGTAAGTGGTAGAGTTGGTTGATCAACATCAAACCCTTGAGGCCACCCAGAAGAGGTTGACCAGACTAGAGTAGTCCTATACCTAGGATGAGTCATAAGGGATTTCATTTTTTGGAATAAATGGAGAGTCTCCATCTTGTGGATGATCCTCCTTAATAATTATTTGATAGTTATTTGTTTCTAATCCCTGAATGCATATATGTTATTTTGATATATCTAGGCCATACTACTATACAAATCAATTATAAACCTCTAATCCCATAGGATTCATGATTTTTGTGATAAATAATAGATAAAAAGAAGACTACTAACTTTTATGAGAGTTCTAAGAGGGGTGTGGTTGGAATGATTCATTGAACACTAGGTTATGTATTGACTGGGGAATTCATTGTTTTAGAATCAAATTCATCACATCCATCATTTTTTTAATGAGTGTTAGTGCACTATCAGGGTAATTATAAGGGAGTTGGATTCTACCTGAATAAAAAAGTGGAATGGAGGATGTTAATTGAGGCATCCAAGATTTGAAACTCAAGGATGATCAATATTCTAATAGAGGATGAATATGACCACATTTTGAAATGCATATTCCACTATTTTACCACCAATAATAGGTATGTACAAAGGAGGGTCGATCATTGACCATGTTTGAAACATGGGACCAATAAAATTATTGTCGAAATTACATCAGGGTGTATGCCTAGGATAGAAGTTTTTCTATTTCTTCCATGCACCACCACCTTTATGGTGTCCATTTGGATGTGGAAGGTGATATAGAGACAAATCAATGAAGATTTAAAGCATGGGGTGAATTGAGGGATTTTATGGATGAGTTCCTACACTCTGAGGATTATTCCACCATGTTTTTAGGTATATCAGGTGGTTATATTAATCTTAATCATGATCCATACCCTCTCTTAAAGGTGGTTACATTTTGGATTCCCAAAACAATTTAAGGAAATCATGTGGTGCGGTAGGTGACTGACACTGAAGGGAGTATAGGTTCTCTTAGGAGAAGTCATAAAACATTTATCATCTTTACAAAACGTATTATATATGGAAGATGTGTAGTTTAATGTATTATATCAAAGAAGTTGAACACATAGTTAAATGTCATACAGTGTGGATATTGTGATATATAGTTTAAAATCTTATGGAGAGCATGTGTGAACTAATGTAAATGAAAAATAAACCCTTCTAGGTAGTAACACAGATAAAAATGGGAACACAATGGCTAGTGCCTCATGGATTACATCATGAGGTAAAGGGAGTTAATGTTTGGCACTAAAATTTTTCTAAACTAGTGGGTCTAGTGAGTTATCCAGGAATTTTCCAATAACCATTAATGTGTCCCACCATCTTGGTACCTCTTTCATACACACCCTCATTTTTTCCCAAGTCACGAAAGTGACTTGGTTGGATAAAGTCAAACTTTTTCTTATGTTTCCCCTATTGGGTTTTAACTTGAAAAACATATGTTACTTTTCTTGGAGTGTTTTAAAGTCATACCAATAAAACCAAGTTAGTACATATTTAGGGGAATATGCATTGGTGGCCACACATAGTTTAAAGTCATGATGATTGGACTAGGTCTCTTAGTTTAATTTCATAAATTTTAGACTGTGGAGAAGTTATGTGGAAGGAAAAGAATTATAAACTTAATTTAAATAAGGGATATAAGAATATCTGATACCACATAATTTTTCACATATTTTAAGTTCATAATGTGTGAAAAACATCCTAATAAAAATCATAATGCCTTATTATGTGTGATGGTTCTAAGTACCTTCATGGGGAATAAAATACCAAAAAAAATGTTTGATTGGTGAGAATATTTGTAGGTGGGACCGGGATAGGAGATCTAGGTGTCACTATGTATCCCACTGAATAATTAATCAAGTAACATGTAATTATAGAACATGACATGGTAGGAGACCAGTTTTAGAATGGTGGAAATCCTATCAAGTGATAATATGGTTACAGGAGGGGGCATTAGTTTTCCTAGTCACTACGGGTGAGGAAAACAAAATGCAAATTGAGGGTCACAGATGAACAGTTGCATATAGTTTAAAGTAATAAGGCATGGAATGACTCAATATAACATCCACAACCTTGATATACATTAATGTTCCAATATACCAAGTGACATAAGGGATGTTGAAACAAGGCATGGGTGATTAGTGGATTTATGACCGAGCCCAATATAGGAGATATGGATGTCTCTATGCATCCTATGAAACTAGAAATCAAGCCATATGTAGTTTTGGAATGTGTTATGATAACAGACCAATGCCATAAGTGGGTTTATCCCCTTAAGTGATTATGAGAATCCAATTATGTAGTTTTAAACATTTTATGTAATTATAATAGCTATGAAGTTAAGGTACATGTGGCTAGGACCAATAGAGGTTCGCTACTAGCTTAAGGTCTTATATCATGGACCAAGTGTTTTCATCTTGAAGATGTTTTCATAGCATAAAACAGGAAAATAGTTGATGTTAATAGAGAGAAAAGTAGGTTTTATACCACAAGAATTTATAATACAATAAAAAAAATGTGTAAGTTCACGATTCCTAGACCAAGGCTCCAAGTTTAAGGTCATATGGTTTGGACAAGAAATGGGAGTGAACATCTCAATGAAATAATTTTGTAACATATGTGGGTATTAACCTAAGGTGAAAGGACGGAGAAGGTTGCCTTGTGTTATGAAAATCACTTCTGGGGTGGATTGCACAAAATTTAAGGTCCTGATTCTTAGACTATGGGGCTGACATTCAATTATGGTTGGGGAAAAGTTCACCATGACCCATAAGCCCATGTGATCCATGGTCAATGTGAGAAACAAGGAGTAGCAGAAAGTTTCTTTTACTGTGAGGGTGAGAAATATAAGGAGGGAAAGAAACTAGCTTGTTAAGGTTCTAAAGATACTGAAATGATTATTAATCATGCATAAATGTATAGGGAATAACATAAAAAGTATTTAAGTTCCAAAAAAACAAAGTTAGGTGAACAAGTAGGTAAATCATGTATTTAAAGATTGGATCATCAAAAGGGTTTGACTAATTGGTAGGGAATAACCACTGACCCTATTAAAAACACATGTCCCACATTCACACTAGTTGAGGATAGGGAAAAAAAATTTAGATCGACCTTTGACCATGATTAAAACACAATCACCATCATCTGCCACTAAACCCCTTTTGAGGAAAGAGACCATGATGGGGAGGTGAGTCATTTTGGCCCAGCACCATTTCTATTAAGGGGGATGATTAGATCAGGGGGTGATGAGAATCCAAACCAAGGGATGAAGTATGGAAGTAAACATATTTGGGATGTTTAGGTGAATTAAAATGATTCAGTATCTATTTCTCCATGAACTCAAATTCATTGTGTAAGAGTATCAACATGCGAGGAATGAATATATTCCCAAGGGGGAGGCCCTGAAATAAGTTTATGGTTGGGATGGAATTAGTATTTATGATTTTTTTAACTCTATATATCCCTTTACACTTAATAATCGATCCATAAATAGTTTTGGAACACCTCATGGTAGGAGACCAACACCGAGTGGGTGAAATTCACTCTAATGAGGACTCATGGTATCATGTATTTTTACATCATGTGATGCGAACATGAACCATACAATTTAACATCTTGTAAAAAGGATATTTAACACAAAATTTAAGTTCATATAGTGAGGAAATAAAATTAACACATAAATGATATGGGCATCATCTCACACTTTTTTACAAGATATATCATGTCTTGTTACCCTTGGAATCCTATATTTGTTATGCATAGAGTCCCAAATTATTTTCATAGAGTATGGTTTTCTTCATAGGTAACAAGTTATTTCTATCCCGTTGGTGAGTTTAGGGACATGATTAGCGAATACACTTAAGTAAGAGTCCCATGGGGTTTATTTAGGAGTAAGAGGGTTATGAATGAGGACTCACGCACTGTGGCGACTTACTCTTCCTTTCTCATGTCGGGTCATGAGAGCGTCTAATCCCATTGATGGGTTGATGGATGTGATTGGGGTGTACACCAAAAAGAGGATGCCTATGGTGAAAAATCTGGGGTCATCTCATGACTATGATATGTCTTATTATTTAATACATAAGGAATCTTGTGATCAACATAGGATAAATCCCATGTTCATTACATAGAGTATAATATATTTTAACATCAGGTAGTGAGAAAATTGTGTGGTCATGTGATTGAAATTTTTTCCTACATTTTAATATCATGTGAACAGAATTTTGGGAATTTTAGTTTAAATTCATACATCTCAGAAATTAGGTCATATCATATTTTTCTTACGATACATCCCCTGTTTATCACATAAGGTAAGACTAGAGTTTGACATCATGTGTGGAGAATTTATTCATATAGTTTAACATCATATAACTAGGATGTGGGTGCTATGCTGTTTAATTTATTATAGCCCAGATAATATGGATTACTCTAAAAAGGATTACATGTAACTGTAGGGTTTAAACCTATCGTAAAAAAATGATAAAGAGTCCTTACACCAATCAAATGAATCTATAAAGAGTTTAATAGAGTCTAAGGCTGTGATACATGGACCATGGATCCTAATTTAAATTTCTAGAGTTCAGAATGAGGTGGAGAATCATGTGAAGTATCACTTGAGAAACCAAGTGTCGGTGGGATGGGTGATGTGCTCCCCATACCTAGTGATCAATGAGTAAGCCCCATTAGAGTTGACATTATGAATGATGTAGGGCCCTTCTCATTTGGGTTCCATATATGGATGATTTTTTCTGGGTATCATTGGATTATTTAATGCCAATACCAAATCACAATGAGGAGACAAGTAAAGGAGGACCTTTTTGTTGAATGCTTATGCCCCCCAGTTTTGATTCCTCTTCAGGTGGTGAAATTCTTGGAGTCTGTTTTCTTGAAGGTATTACAATTATTCTAGATGGACTTATTCCCTAATATCTAGTGTTTTTTATTGTAAATTCTCATTTTAGATGGTTATATTTGAACCTCTATAGATAAAATCTCCTCAGTTTTATATACCAGGGAATATGGGGTCACCTGGATGGTGCTTTGACTTTTCATCTGGTATGACTAGAGGTTATTAAAGATTTAATCAAAAAAATTATTTTTTCTAGATCATCATATTTTTCAATATTTTAGATAGGTTTTTATTGAACACCTCAATATTCTCATTCCCATGTGTGTAATAGTGGAAGGTGTGATTGGAATGGATGTTAAACTTGGAGTACAACTTCTTCATCTTGGTGGCTTGGAAGATGGTGCCATTAACTTTGAGAATAGTGAGAGGAACACAAAATTTATAGATTATGTAGGGAATAAAAAATTCAATCATAGACCTAGTTTTGACTCCATTCAGGGGGATATACTTTTTCCACTTTGAGAAAAATTTGTTGCATTCATAATGAACCTGCACTGTCGAGCTCTTTCTGATAGATAAGGCACGACAGATTTGAGCCCCCATACTAAAAAGGTCTACGAATACATGTTTTTATGAAAAATATATGGAATTTGATACACAAAGTTTTCATGGATATAGTATACATGAAATCTCTTCGCGAACTCAAAATATTCAAGAAATATGGAATGTTAGAAGAAACCCATCTCGCATATCTGGTGGGGGATCTCCAACCCTAATTAATGGGATCCATAGAACCCAACATGGATCTCTTGAATGACATGAGGTGTCTCTCCAATTAGATCCAATGGATAATTATCTCATTAAACCCATGTTTTTAGAGAGTCTTCTCGATATTGGGGTCACCACAGAGGTTGAATTGTATTATACACTGATGGATACACTCACACTTAAATCAATATAGAGAGAGAACATAATACTAGAAATACTAAACCAAGGGAGTCATCCAATCAGGAGATTTTAGGACTCTCATGGAATTAAAGGGCCCAGTTTTAATGGTGTTTATGGCTATCTCAATTATATGTTGGTTGTCGTTGTTAAAAGTAGTGGGGGGAAATGACCCTCTGACACACCACATGAATGACTAATTCATATTTTTCATGATCTTCAAGTGATATAGTCAGGCTTTCTAGAGAATTATATTGGTCATTCTATGATCTAGCAACATTATTCACCTCTATCTAGGAAGGTAACTAGGCCATTAGGTGACGAGTACATTCCAATAGTGGGAATGATATTTCCTTCTGATGATATAATCACTATTAATCTTCTTGATGATTATATTATAGTCTCACTTCACATCCAAATAGGGGGCATCAATTTTGAGGGAAAACTCAAGACCAATATTAAGATCCTAGTACCCATCTTCAATATCGATTTATCCATCCAACAATAAGAATTTGTATAGAAATATAGCTTATGTAGGAGTGATTAAGACAACACATGGGCCTTCCCTATTGATTTTGGGGTCATTGAGTCTTCTATAGGTAAAGCTCCATCTGGAACCGTAAAAGTGAATCTACCAACATGGTGTAGTCTGATACATAAAGAGGATGGACACATTTGGGAAATAAATATCTGAGGGTAGTTCATCAGGGGTAAAATATGCAGATTAAAAATATATCAGTTCTTGTCCCTTGATTGATTTCTACAAAAAAAACCTGATGTAAAAAAACTGTAAAATCACAACCCAATGCGCCATTTTCCCTGTAAGCATGGGTGGTTGAGGGAATATTTTAGGTGGTCAAATTAGGACACCAGATTTATCTTGTGGGAGCTTCTTTTAATGTCATAATTTCTACACTATAAAGACTATGGAGATTAATTTCTCCTCAATGGTGGAATATCTAGTATCCATGTTGTAGATTATGCGACTAAGATAATATAGGTTATTTTCCCTACCCTCATTATTTTTATGGGCTATAAGGGTTCTAAGGGACCATTATAGAGTGGCCACATAAATGACCAGGGGATTTGCCATGATAGGTGACACTAGGACTGGAGGGTGTATCATATACTATTTAATATCCTAGAACACTGTCTATCATTATTCATCCCACTAGTAAGTGGTTTCTTTCTTCATGATCCTTGAAAAGGGATTACACTTACTACAGAGATTCATGATGAACCATCAGATATAGGAAAAATTAACTTGTAGGCCTCATAACATATACATGTTTCATGGGAAAGGAATTTGGATGACAGAATTGATTTTATATAAGTCAATATCATTGCCTTTGTATCTAATAATGATGTTGAAAATTTTTCCATAGGTATGCCTCATTTCACACTTAAAATGGTGGGAGTATAGGAAGTCAAACACTTTATCAATATAATTAATATAGTGCTAGGTTTGGCCCCAAAATCATCCATGTAACACTCTACCAACATTATATGTAGTGACTCAAAGATACGTTGAATGGTATTATGGTAAGTAATCATGACATTATTCAAAATAAAAGGAATTACTTAGTAATAGAAGTTTTTTTGGGGTACCCTGAAGGCTATGAATTCTTCATCCTCGGGATCTATCTAGAACTTGTTGTACCTGAAGTAACCATCCATGAAAGATAGGTCCTAGAAATCAGTCATATCATTGATGAACAATTATGTTACCGGAAGTGGGAAACCATCCTTTGGGTAATGGTGGTTGAGTCGACGCAGAATTTTATCTACCCATTTTTCTTCAAAAAAGGGACAATTTGGCCAACCATTTTGGGTACTAGAACTCTATAATGGATTTTTCCTTGATAATATTTTCAATTTTGGCCAAAACCATGGAACTATGGGAAGCTTTCATCTTTCATTGTGGTCATTTGAACACATGGTGGCTCACTAGGAGACCAAGGTGGTGAATAACAATATAGTGATAGAGCCCTAGAATTTCCTTGCATCTCTAGGTGAACATATAGATATTCTATTTCAATAAATCTGCATACTACTGTTTTTTTTCTAGTGACATTTCTATGTTGATAAGTTTCAGGCTCAAATCATCCCTAGTGTTGCGATTTATCGAATTAAACTCATTCACAACGGTGATGAAACCCTACTCAAAGGTAGTAGGGGTATCATAAAAATACTCTTCATCATCTGAGGCATGAGGGTAAAGAGAAAAAAGTGACCCCTCTGAGGTTGTAGACATAGGATCAGTGATTTGATTTTAATTATAAGGGTTGTAACACCCAACAAATAGGATCTTACTATATAGATATTACACTAATGAAAGTCGGTGAGGCAATCCCACACAATTTCTGACTGTGGGGCCTTCTTCTGATGTTAATGAAATGATGGTGGGTATCCTTCCCCCATGTCAGCCCTATGTTCTGTAACATGAAATAATGTTTAGGATTGAATGTTGTGAGGTGAACCTCTCAATAATCCATACGGGTAGGTCTCTCTAGAATTTGTCAAGAATGTCCTATATAGGATTATGATTTAATATTTGATCACTTCTTAGAAATTGTGAAACAACATCATATGTCTAGGGCTGGGGGATCTAATCAATGGATGGGTAGAAGTAATATGTCTTTAAAGTTTTTCAATGTATTTAGTAAGGTGAATATCATATTATTTAGAGCATTGATACACTTAACCCCATCGATCTGGAGTTTTTTTCCTCCCATTTTATAGTACCAAGCATATGGATATTGAGATAGACAATAGTTTAAGGGGGATAAATTTACCTACAGTACTCTTAATCAACTATCAAGGGATTATTTAAGGCACAGATCATATGAATAGGAAACTACTTCATGTAGGTGGATGTAGGGCCATCCCAGCAAGGAATTTTAGGTAATATGCAGTGAGACCACCATAAACTCGGTTCTTACCATAAGACCACCAAATTGGTTCTTCATCCAAATATTTATATTCATTTTCTTATTTCTCTTATTTTACCCATGAATCATTAGGTTGGAGGGAGTTAGATCTACTTCTATAATACCCATATTGTGGAATGTTTAGGTTTGGATGAGGTTGATCCTGGAGCCAGTATCCATTAGGAAATGGTGGATTTCCATTCAATTAAATTGTTCCATAATATACAGAGTTGTATGTTCGCCTAAATGGTATATCCGTCGTCCTCCAAAGAAAATGAAATCACACCTTTTAATTCCTCATTTTCTTCTTCCTATGCATGATAAGCTTTAGTGGCAACTAATTCAGTCTAAAAATGAAGAATACTTTTAAGGTCCTCGATAATATCTTCACACATATCCTTTGATATATAGAGTGTGTCAAATATTTAGATCCTTGTAGGTATTATAAAAAGTTTATTCAACACATCACACTTCCATGAAAAGGTAATATTTCTACCTGCAAAGAGTTATTATTTAGAAGATATCATAGAATGTGTTTTTTGATGATGTTATGAGGCCTAGATAATGATATCCATGTTCTATCATTGGTTAGATGGCATAGGTTGGGAACTTGATGGATGTATTTTATCTTTGGCTAGTCTTGGATGAGCATGATGTTATTGCAGCTATGACACATGGTCAACTAATATACATGGTAGTGGAGAATCATTTGATATAGTAGACTAGAAATGTTGTTCTTATTGAGCCCTACATGAGGCCTATTTTCTAGTCTAAGTGGAATAAATAATCCTTTATAATGTTTTATCTTGTACACTTTTCATGCTTGCATAGTTTCTGCCTCTCCTTTGATGGCACTAAATAGAGGTTTTAAGAGGTTCCATGTGGGTTTCATCACAACTAGATACCATAAAGTGGTATATTAACTTGACAATATTCATAGTTTTATATTCATGTTCCACATTATTAGAGTATTCTAGGATGAGATGAATCTTGGTTGCATTTTCTAACTCAAGAGGCATGAAGTCACAGAGGGTATAGGATGGTTTTAGAACTCATGGGGGAATCTGGTTTCATTTGTGCTATCGACACATGTTCTTCTGATACTAATTAGGTTGGGATACATATGTGGTCGATAGAAGAGGCATTGTCATCATAAGAGGTTCTGGTCAACTCAAGAAGGAACAAATAATACCATGGTCATGAGTGACTACCATACAAGACCACTAGTCATTGTACTTCTACCTACTATGGTTGATGACCTACTATCATGCATTAGAGTCTATTCTATCACTATCAGGGTCAGCGGAGACTTGTGCTACCTATGTTTGCATATCACAAAACATGACTTGTCCATAGTCTACCTAGTCCTAGATCTAACATTTGAAGATGAATAATAATTTGATGTTAATTCCAAGGATCATATGGTTGGGATATTGGTTGGAACGATTAGTGAGTTAAGACTATTGAGGTATCCTTCACTCTAGGAGTTTCAGGATGAAATTTTCCAGGGAACAAATGAAATACCCTAGACATGTGTATTCTTTAAGAAGTAGTTCTTATTAGTCATTTCCATGAAAGAAACCCTCGGTTTCTGACCATGACGGGCATGTGATAGTGTTATCCTAGTGAGGTTGTATCTAAGGACGTTGTGATTAGTGGGTATAATATTGGATGGGTTGTGTCTAGAAAGGGTCATCCAGTAAAGGATCTTATAGACATACTGGTTTGTGATCCTTTTTGTGCACAGTAGTGGTTGTTTCTGCTTTTTCAGGCTTTTGTATGGGAACTGGAAGAGGTAATGGTCAAGACCTCTACTTGTTATACTACAAGGCTTCCCTAAAACACTAATATATTTTGGTGAACTCATGAATCCTATCCAGATAATTTAGAAAGATGAGGGTAGGGACCAACTCATATTTGATGTTCTCCACACACATCGTCAATAGTTATTCCTAGAAAATATACATATTAGGTAAGTATGTGAGTACCTTACATCGAGCAATGAATTCATCATCTTGCATGTCGAGGTTCTTATCTCACATAGATAGGTTGGTAATGATATTATTTCATAGTGTGGAGTTGAACTGGTTGATGAACTATTAGTAGAGATCTCCATAGTCTACAGTGGATCCCAAGGCCAGCTGGTTGTACCATACAAAGGTGGTTCCTTCCAAATTATATATGAAACAATTAATATTAGTGGATTCCTATTATTATAAGGTTCCTAGAATCAAAATATATCTTGAGATGAAGTATAATAGATGTTGTGGAAGATCACCCATGTTACATAATAGAGTGAATTTTAGATTTTTGAATTCTTGGGTTGGATGGATTTGATCCACCCTTGTCAGATACAACTTCACTTATAGAAGTATTCAGACCTTACATGTCTACAAATCCTCAAGGAAGTTGATGAGGGAATCTATCATATTATCCTGGAATGGGTTGGTAGTCAATAATGCTTTGATCAGCTTTTTGGATTGAAGAGATAAATGATTATGATCCCAAGATGGGATGTGTTGCTGCTATAGAGGGGAGGGTGATTCATATCTCATCCTTTCCCAATGGCCACTGGGTTTTTTCCTGATCAAGTGTGTAGGGACACCTGGTTTAAACCATGGTTCCTGGTCAAGGAGAATTCGGTGCGCAAGTGTAGGAGAGAAGATGTCTTTTATAATTTTGTCCCAAACAAGGCACTGCTTATAGGTAATCTTAGTGGTAAGTCTCTTGAATCTCTCAAGATATTGGAGAAACGTGGAAAATTTGTATTATGGATCAGTTTCTTCTGTGGAATCATATGGACTGATGGCTTCATCAGGACACTTTCATTTATCGATATGTCCATGAGCAGGCGACAGTACTTTATTACGAGGTCTTCTAAGGCCCAGTAACTATCTCTACTGATGAAAGACAGAACCAACTAGAAGTTATATCGTGTATTGTGTTTTTTCTAGGTAGAAATTATCTAGATCATTCCTTGTGTCACTGATCTACTTTATCTGATCCTCCAAAGGGTTATTCAGGATAACATTCATGAAGGTGGTGGTCGGAGAACTTTCACCATCAGTAGGAAACATTGACTACTGATCTTGTTGTTATCACAGAAGCGGGATGACGTTAAGGGAAGCATACTTCCCCTCATGTTGATATTCACATTGTAGGATGATTCTTATATGACTCATTGAATAACTATAAATCTCTTAACATAGGTCTGCTAAAAATTCTGATGGTATCTGTATGAGTCATGGTGATGAGATAATAGGGTTGTTGTGATGTCAACCCTCTTATACTATTGGAGGACGGATTAAATAAGCTCACATCTTTTTGGATAGTTCAGTTTGTGATCTCATAGTTTAGTGAATTTCACCTAGATATTCTGGAAAAAGAATGTTTCCTAGTCCTTGATGAGGAAATCTAGGATGATGAAATTCAAGGTTACGGGTGGCTAGAATGTGACTAATGGTTGGATTGTGGTTGTGATTATCCAAAAATAATCATCTAATTATTTTTCTATAGGGTTATACTTCTCTTGGTCACCCCAAGAACTAATTGGTGATGGATGAGAAATTACCGGTACCACAAAGGAAAAATTTATTTACTGGTGATTTGTTGGTGGAGGGGTATTACACGAGTTAGCCATAGCTGGAATGAATATATGTATTTTAAAGGTGGGTCTAGCTTCATGGCCATGAAAATATATTATGGGGGAGCTGCAGGCCTTTGGTGATTGGGTGATACATCTCTTTGAGGCTTATTCGAGTGTTCACCATCATCATAGGGAGTTATTCCAAATCCCAAGGTCCCTCCTACTTCCAATATGGAAGTTAAGAGTAGAGAATCTAATGGGTGAAGGGATGGTTTCAATTTGAGTACCTGGAAGGAGGTTAGAACATCCTCTACATATAGCTACTTATAGAGGGATTTGAGGACTTTGTGAACATTAGTTTAAAGGATAGTCAGACTCAGACGATTGGCTTCTACCCCTAGTACTGGTGGTTAGGGAAAAGGTATTTTCATTGAGTGGTCTATCGACTCAGACTCTAAGAGGTCAATAGTGACATAGAGAATCCCTCATCCTTACCTCAAGAAGTGAGGTATCTCCCCAAGTTAAATCCTATGGGGGTTTTAAGGATTCCCGCCACACTCTCTTCGACTAGCACTATGGGTATGTCCCCAATAGAAATTTTTAACCCACCCACCCCGTGATAGATATTTCGAGAAAGTCATTTCTTCAACATGGGGAGGTCCTCCATGCTAGTTTGTCATAGCATGGGGAGGACCTTCATGTTTGTTGGTGGTAGTTCAGGGAGGACCTCCAAGGTAACATTCTTCATCACAATATGGCCTGTGATGGTTGTTAGTAGTGCCAATGATTAGGAGAGTCAACTTAACTTGAATAAGAGTCACATGGGGTATCAATCTCAATTATATGAATATGACCCTTATGTAGTGGTTATAGGGGAAATATAGGATGCACCTGTACTGACTGGGGAAAATGGAGATAAGGAAGAGGCCTATAGTTAGGCAAGGTTTACGGCAAGCCCTCAACATCAACATTAGGTGTTCTGGATGAGGGTTGGTGCAGTGGGGTGGGATAGACCTTCTCATAAAATTAGGAAGTTTTTTATCAATTTCGGGATGGTTGGGTGGGATCTTTTATGGGAAAATCCCAGGTTGTGGTTTTTATGGGTGCAACTTGTACGTATTCCATGTCCTTATCGTAGGGGAGGAAGTTGTTAAAGTATTCTAGAAAGAGGCTCCCAAAAACGATTAATCATCATGATGGGGGGGGGGGATTTTCCCCATTACATCCATTGTACATAGAGGTGATGATGTGTTACCATATCCTCTATATTTTTGTGGTCCATATCCTTAGTCGGGATAACCCCTTCTTGCTTGTATAAATGAACAAGGGCATTAATAGCCCTTCTCAAGATAAAATCAGAAGGGGTTATCGGGTCAGGGTACCTAGTAGTGGCAAAAGGTGTTTCCATCATGGTAGAGGCATAGTGGTGTAGGAATTCCACACCATTATTCCCCCTACCCCCATGTCTATTGGAGATAGGTCATCGTGTATTCCTTGTAGCTTGATTCCTATAAAATACATGGAATCGTTCATCAGTTCATGCTCAATGAAAGATATTCCCAATGTTCCCATTATATTTCATCATCTTATGAGTTGTAGGGAGGATCCACATCGATGATGTCTCATAATAAGGGTTCCTAAAATTCTTTGTTTTTCCCCAGTTGCTGGATAAATGTTTTATTCCAGTACCACCATTTGTTTTATAAATCCTAGTTCCAAATATATAAATATGTTTATCCTCAAATCTAGTGGTTTCCAACATTATTGACCTACTCACTATTTTAAGAGAATATTTTCCTTTTGGGTTCAACATTTTTTCTGACACTTTTCATGGTCAAGGTATACATCGGGGTCGTGATTCCCTTCTTCTTTCCCCACATTACTACTTTCCAAAGGTAGGAAGCCTTCATTTCTGGGTTTGGCTATGCTGTATCCTTGATATAAATAGGTTTATGGGATATCAATTCCTCTTTCCATGTATTCCTCCATGAAGCTCATTTCCTAGTCCAGGTCTCCGTCAAAGATATAATTCATTTTCTAAAACTCATTCTCAGATCTATCTTGAAGTGGATGCCAATTAATTAAATTATTTATATCTTTCCCACACAACAACCTTTGGTCAGAGTTGATGCTAATGTTGGGAATGTTTGAAAATCATTGGACATTGGGTGTGTTGGGAACCTATAAAGTATTCCTCTCTTGATGTTGAGGAAATCTCATGTGTCTGGAATTTTAAGTCTAGAACCCAAGGCATCTTATGTCGATCATGGTGTTGTTGATTCTAGGGGCATAATAAATATGAGGCATGTTGTCTTAGGCATCTCATTTTTATTACATGAGGTATAGATTCAGATACATTTGGTGGGGTCATGGGTATAGGGTCTTGTGGGGAAATATTGATCATGGGTTTAAATTATTGTGGTGATAGGTTGGTCATGGGTTTAATTTCTTGTGGTGATAGGCTGGTCATGGGTTTAATATCATTTTTGGATAGGTTGGTCATAGGTTGAGTGTGTCCTTAGGGAATATGATCACAATATAAAGTTTCTAGCTCCCATAGGGATGACATATTGATTTAATGGTGATGTTATGGCAATGAAATTTATCCTCAGGAATGTATCCTATATAACAACCCATACTTTACATACATTGTTATTACGTTAGAATTGAAGCATACTTATTACAACATATAACAAAACCATGGTAGGACCATATAGGTATAGTGTCTTTAGAAACAGGGAAACATAAACAACTGGTTCATAAAGCATCTACTATGTCTACCTTTTATTTTAACATATCTAGAGTCCCTTCTGGCATATGTTCCTTCTTCCTGACTGGGGGAAAAGAAAATATACAAAAGGGTGAGCTCAAATTCTCAGTAATGGTAAACAAAACAAATATCAATCAAATCATATTCATAATAACATAACATTTTGGAAATCTTAACCTGAAAAAGAGATCATAATTTCATAACCTGGGATAAATCATAGTAGTGAAATGTAATCCCAATAATCATAACATAAAACATGAAACTTTGTGGCATACACACATAATCATAGAGAATCAATTCTTAGTGGTCAAGACTCATTTCCAAGACTATCCTAGCGGACAAATTCCATTTTTGAACCGAGATAACTCCTTGTTTCAGTCCTGTATCACTGAACTAGATTAACATGCCATTATAGCCATGATTATCTCATGAGATATAAATCTTTACCCAATTAATTGGAGAGAGATATAGGTCCCACCCATCTCATAATGAATCCATTCTTATGTGTGCCAAAAAATCATAAATCATATCATAACCCATGTAATAAAAATGTGATTCCTAAACATCATTCCATCATAACATAATCCATATAAGATAAAAGAACATCATAAAAATAATTACATCATAACATAATAAAATCAATTTAAAAATAGGGATAGAAACAGAACACTATATTATCTTATATGGAAAATAATTTTGATAAAACACTTGAACTTCATTCTTGAGGAAATTATCCTTTCTACAATTTTTTTTCCTTTCTTAAAATTCCATACAATTTTAAACTAAAATAAGTTGATTAAAAATAAACTTGAAAACTTGTAAAGGATGCTTCATGGAAATACTATTCTAAAAGTCCTTTCTGGTCGTATAAGTTAAAAAAACATTCTTCTCGTTCTTTGGCAAGAAAAGTCAAAAAGTACCTCGTATGAAAAACGACAAAAGATTCCTTTCATATCATTCACTAAAACTCACCAATGAGTAATATTGGAATTAAAAAATTGTAGGAGGATAGAAATAATATTACATATTGAGGAAACATGGATGTGGATGATTAATACACCCCAGTAAATACCAAAGTATAAACAATCTCGGAAAAAAAATGAGATTGTGAGATTTTCCCTTACCTTAGGTCTGATTTGCTTTGTATGTGTCCGAACCTCGTGTATAATGATTTAAATAATGTTATTGATGTATTCCAGAATCTTACTCATTTTTATGATATCATATATGTTCATATTCATAGCTTCTTATTAGTAATATTTCATTGCTACTTCTTATTCGGGTGATTATTGCTTTTTGTTCTTATGCGTGTTTTCTAGAATAAATTCTTATTCTTATTTTTAGGTTATAGATACCTCATCTCAAGAATAGTATCAGTGTAATATATATCATATTTAGTCATTCAATTCAATTATATAATCATTAAGCATTGAAGATCATGTAGAATGAGTCGCATCACATCGTGGAGACGGTAGGCCGTACGTACGCACGAACGATGATATCGTTCCAACGATCGTGGAATTGTATTGAAGTGCATGTATACTATTTGAGAATCAATATCACTTTACGATAATCATATATAGTTATTCTGTACACCATTATACCTATCCAAGTAAGGCGGTGGGGGAAAACAGATTACACCACAGCGTGGAGACGGTATTATATACGTACGCACGGGCGGTGATTTCATTTTCCGTAGGATGGATAGAAGGTGAAATAGGGTTGTTTAATATTTATAATAACATATCATTATATGAGTGATACTTATTTTATTACTTCATATTGAAACAACTAAAGAAGAAGAAGTAGAAGAATAAATAAAGTTGAAAGAATCGGTAACAGACATTACCCCTTCTTTGAAGCGCCTCTTCTTAACCTCCTCTTAGGGCACTGAAGATGGTATTTGAAGAAGACCAGGACCTCTAGGATGTTTCTAGAGAAGTGGAGAAGAGAAATTTTTAGGGGTTGGATGATATTGAAGGCTCAACGTGGTGTGAGGAGGATAGGGAGGAGGTGCCCTTTTATAAGGGAGGAGAGGGGCACCTTAGGAAAAACTTGAAATATTATTTTATAATAAAGTAATATTCGGTTTTTAATACCTCATAATTGATTTATTTAGAAGGTAAGGTGGGGATGGGTCGAAATCCTCTCAACCAATTTATATTAGACAAGTTTAGGTTACTATTTTAACCTTATCATTTAGATTTAACTCTAAGTAAAATAATTTAACTTTTACTGTGTCTTCTTATTTTCTTACACTATATGGTTAATAAACATACTATAATAAGCCAAACTAACCCCAAGTTGTTAATTTTTAATATATATAAATTTATCTAAGTAATTTGGCCTAACATTAGATTTTTAGGAATAAAATAACTATTAATAATATAATATTTATTTTACAAACTATTTTATGTCAATTTTGACACTATTTTGTAATTGATTTTTGTGAAAATCATAACAGCATGATTATTTCAAAAAAAAATTAATTAAATCAATTCTAATATGTAATATTAACCTATAAAATTAATTTAATTCTTCAAAAGACTCAAATTAAATTTATTTGGGTATTTATAATATCTATAATGTTAATATTTCCTTAATAATGTAATTACTGCAACATAATTGTGTCAAAAATAAATTAAATTATATAATGTCAAAAAATTATAAATAAAATACCATTAAGTAAGAAATATTTTTATCCTTATAATGAATATCTATAGCCGAATTTATATTATTTATAACCATATTTTTAAAAAAATTTAGTTATTGATATTTGATTTTAACTATTTTAACTCTTCTTTAAATAAAATAATATTAAATGTCCTAATCTAATCCATGGGGTCCAAAATGCAAAAATTTTATTCCTAAGGTTGTTTTTTGTCTAATTTAACTTATCAAATATAATTAGGACATCTGTTTGGCTAATAATAATACCATTTTTACCCATAATTACCCTATTTACTTTTAACCATGGTAAATAAAAGTAAAAAGTTACTATTCACCAAAAAATATTTTTATCTTATTGAACCAAATTTTAGTCCTTGATATTAACCGTGTCTCTCGGATTTTCAAAATTCCACTCATACAAGCGGTAAAATTAGGTTTTATGTAAATTTTCAAACACTCCTAGGAGGTGGGTAAAAGACGGTGAAAAGTTCAATAAAATTTTGATATATCAAAAATTATTATAAATGACTCCAATGAATTACTTTGAACTTATATAGGTATTATGTATCAATTTTGACCTAAAATAAATTTAAATAAAATAAAGAACTATGTAAATAAAAAGTCGGTTTTTAAATAGTAACCTAATGTTTTCACTATTCATCAAAAATTTAAAGTTTTCAGAAAAATACAAAAAAATCACCCTAGGATAATTTTGATATTCTGAATCCAAAAATTAAGTTCATTTTGAAAGATAAAATTTATAACATTTCAAAATGTGGGTATTATTATTCCTAACAGCTAATTTTAATAATATTTTAATAGCATATCGTATTTTAGTGAAACTCGGTATTGCGTACAACGCAAGCTATCGAGGAAGGTCACGATTGCATGTAAAGAAAGACAAGATAGTGTTGTGTGTAGTGAATGATTCCTTTAATGATGTATATATCATAAAACCAAAATATTTCTCATAAAAATCTCGGGTGTTACATTCTACCCCCTTAAAATGAATTTCGCCCTCGAAATTCATCACATTGTAACAAATAGATGAGGATACATCTCCCTCATCATATCCTCAATCTCCCATGTAGCTTATTCTAATTGGTGGTTCCTTCATAAAACATTCACCAAGTGAGTGGTCTTGTTCCGTAGGACTTTTTTGCTACGATCCAGAATCTCCATCGGCTGTTCTTCATTAAAAAGTTCTTGCTCCAGCGGTACAACTTCTGAGCTGAGTACATGTGGAGGATCAGGTATATACTTTCTCAGGAGAGATACATGGGACACATCATGAACTTGAGATAGATTTGGTGGAAATGCCAATTAGTAAGCTATCTTCCCAACAGGATCCAGTATTTCGAAAGGACAGATATTCCTAGGGCTCAGATTTTCCTTATTTCCAAATCTCATTACTCTCTTCCAAGGAGATATTCATAAGAACACTTTATCACCCACTTAAAACTCTAGGTCTTTTCTTCGGTTATCAGCATAACTTTATTGTCGACTCTGATCTTCTCTTATGTGTTGTTGAATAGATCGGACCTTTTCTACCATCTCATCAACAAGATCAGATCCTAATAGCTTTCTTTCCCCAACATCATCCCAGCAAGTTGGAGTTTGACATTTCTTTCCATAGAGATATTTATAAGGATCCATCTGAATACTGGAGTGAAAGATAATATAATAATAAAATTCCACCAATGGTAGGTGTTGATCCCAACTTCCTTTGAAATCCATAGAGAAAGATCTCAACATATCTTCTAGAGTTTGAATTTTCTTCTCAGACTGACCGTCTATTTGAGGATGATAAGAAGTACCGAAACACAAATATGTATCCAGAGTGTGCTGAGGACTTCACCAAATCATTGAGTTAATCCTTGGATTTCGATCAGATATAATGGAAAGTGGTACCTCATGCAATGTTACCACTTCTTTTACATATATCCTGGCAAGCTGATCGAGAGAGAAATCTTCTCTAATAGCAATGAAGTGTGCCGAATTCATAAGACGATCAACTATGACCCAGATAGCATTATTGCCTTTGGATGTTTTATGAAGTCTGGTGACAAAGTCCATAGTGATGTTTTCCCATTTCCATTCGGGTATGGGTAATGGTTGTAACATCCCCTTAAACTTCTTTCTCTCAGCTTTAACTTTCTGACAAACCAAGCATCGAGAGACATATTCAAGAACATCTCTTCTCATTCCATCCCACTAGAAGTACTCTTTCAGGACCCTATATATCTTCGTGCTTCCAGGATTAATAGATAATTAAGAACTATGAGCCTCATCCAGTAGATTCTTCTTTATTTCTGTGATGGGAGGAACAGAAACCTGATTACTAAACCTTATTTTCTCATCACAATCAAGGTTGAATTCAGGAACATTTCTCACCTTATTTTGTTACTCTACATCTTCTTTTTGTGCCTCTTTAATCTTCGCATACATAGATGGTTGAACATTCATTTGAGAAAGATAAGATTTTTCCCATTCCATTATAATTCCAAGATCCATCCTTTATAAATCCATAAATATTGGATCTTTTGTGATCCTCATCATGGATAAGCTAGCATGGTCTTTTTGACTTAATGTGTCTGCCACATTGTTTGCTTTCCCATGGTGATAATGAATTGAGCAGTCGTAATACTTATTCAGCTCCAACCATCTTCTTTAGTTCATATTCAGATCCTTTTTGTGAAAATATACTATAACGTTTTATGATCAGTATAAATATCTCACCTTTCTCCATAAATATAATGCCTCCAAATCTTTAATGCAAAGAATACTGCAGCTAACTCCAAATCATGAGTTGGATAATTTTGCTCATGAATTTTTAACTGTCGTGAGGAATAAGCTATCACCATGTCATTTTTCATGAGAACACACCCATGTCCTTTCTTGGATGCATCACTGTAAATCACAAACCTTTCTCCATTACAAGGCATTGTGAGCATAGGTGTACTGGATAACCTTTTTTTTAACTCCTTGAAATTCTCTTCACACTCCATCGCCCAAAAAAACTTAACTCCTTTTCAAGTCACCCTGGTGAGTGGATTAGATTATCGTGAAAAATAATTCACAAAACGTCGATAATATCCATCCAAACCAAGAAAACTTCGGATCTCAGTTACTGTTGTTGGTCTCGGCCATCTTTCGATAACCTCTATTTTTGTTGGATCCATATATATCCCCTCTTTTGAGATTATGTGACCAAAAATGCAACTTTTTGAAGCCAATATTTACACTTGGTAAATTTTTCATAAAGCTTATCCTTCCTCACGGTATTTAATAAAATTCTCAAGTGATCTTCATGTTCTTCCTTGATCTTTGAATAGACAAGAATATATTCAATAAAGACTACCACAAATGGATCAAGATAGTCTCTAAAGACTCTATTCATTATATCCATGAAGATAGTAGGGGAATTAGTAAGACCAAATGGCATCAATATAAATACATAGTGTCCATACCTTGTACAGAAATTTGTATTTGGTATATCATCCCTTTTGACCCTTAATTGATGATACCATGACCAAAGATCAATCTTGGAAAAGTATTGAGTTCCGCATAATTCATCAAAAAAGTAATCAATGTGTGGGAGATGATATTTGTTCTTGATAGTGATCTTGTTAAGTTCTAGATAATCAATGTAGAGTCTCATTGATCCATCTTTATTCTTAACAAAAAGAATAGGTGCTCCCAAAGGTGATGCACTAGGGCATATGAATCCCTTATCAAGATTCTCTTGGAGTTGCTTCTTCAATTCCTACAACTCAATTGGGGCCATTCTATAAGATGCCTTTGAAATAGGTAAAGCACCCAGTATGAGTTCTATCGAAAACCAAACTTCAAGATTTGGTGGAAGACCAGGAAATTCCTCCAGAAAGTCATCATCAAACTCTCGTACAATGGGTGAATTCTTAATCGTCAGTTCCTCTGAAACCATTTGAGATAAATAATCTTCATTTAGTGGAATCAAAACCCATAAGAAAGATGAAATTGACACTGTAAAGTTATATTCATCCTTGAATCGATAGATGATCATAGATTGATCTGGAATATGAAATGTGAATTAACTAATTTGGAAATTGATATGAGCTCCATATAATGAAATCCAATCCAGGCAATGAATGACATCAAATTTCATTATAGGAAGGATCAAAAGATTTGCAGGAAGCATTTTCCCACATACTTTAATCGGAGAAGAATTGTAAACTTTTGATGCGACTGTTGGGCCATTACGGGTTGTCATTGCTAACTGAATATCTAACTGCAGAGGTAATATGGTGATAACCTTAGAAAATTCTTCAGAAATAAATGAGTGAGTGGATAATGAATCGAATAAAACATTTTCTACATTAGAGTGCGTGTTAAGTGTACCTTTCACCACTTCGTTATCATACTCCACATCGCTGATAGAAATTTCATGTGACATTCCTTTTTCTTTTTCCTTAAGAGTTTATTGATGTCGATCATCATAAAAAACCCTTGGATTAGGGAATTGACTGGAATAATGCCCCATTTCCTTGTACTTGTAACATTGAAGTGTAGGAGGTTCACTCTGTGTAGCCTTTTATTTTTTCGCATCAATACATATCTTCTTCCCATCATTGCGGCATTCAAATGCCCGATGACCTTATTTTCCAAATTCTAAACATTTACCTATCCCTTTAATACAACTCCCCCAATGTTTCTTTCCACACTTTGAGAATAAGGGAAAACTCGTCTTTTTTTAGTGTGGTCTTTAGATTTCCCTTTGAATTCCATTTTCCTCTTCTTATCAAACGCATATGACTGATGGGTTACTCTAATATCCATCTCAACCTTGAGAGGACATCGAATGATTTCCTCGTAGCTATTGAAGTCCCTTATGGATAACGCCCTTCGAAGACTTGGTTTTAAGCCACTAAAGAATCGATTGATCTTACTCTTATATTGGATAATAATCCCAGAAGCATACCTTGAAAGTCTTGTAAACTTTTCTTCGTAGGTACCAAAAGATTCATCATCCTTTTGTTTCAGTTCATGAAACTCCTTCTCCATCTTTGTTAGAAGAATACGAGGGATGTACTTATTGAAAAATAACTTCTTGAACTCGTCCCCTTCGATGGACTCAATTTCATCTGTTGGCCTTTTATTATTGATATGATTCCACCATTGATCAACTTCATATTCCAAACGATATACTGCTAAGATGACTTTATCGTGTTTAGAACATTGAAGAATTGAAAATATCTTTTCTCTGGTACTGATCCATTGTTCAGCCCCTAATGGATCAGTAGACCCACTGAATGAAGGTGGGCACTACCTCATGAAGGATTCAACAGAATGTTTCTCCTTCCTTTTCTCATTCGTATGTCCTGCATGATTCATAGCTTGAGAATGTTGTGTGAGCATGGCTACGAGATTTTGCATTCCAGCACCCATAACGTTTGGTTGCTCAGGGGGAAAATCATTGCATTGCCCGTCACATTCAGCATTAACACGGTTTTTTCAGGTTCTGACCATTGACTAAAACCAATAAGAATAGTGTGAGAAACACTAATCATAACAGTAAAACCACATAATAAAGAATAAAATTTCACGCATTGGGTCTTATCATAGGTTATTCATGTACATTTCTAAAACACAAAGATTTTGTCCTATGATTAGACATATCCTTAGGGTTCTTACCAAGGCTTTCACATCCTAGTTTCCAAATGTTGACTATACCTTTCCTCTGATAACAACTATAACGACCCATACATTACATACATTTTTATTACTTCATAATTGAAGCATACTTATTACAACATATAACTAAACCCTTGCAGGACCGTATAGGTATAGTGTATTTAGAAACTGGGAAACATAAACAACGGGTTCATAAAGCATCTACACTCTCTCAATTTTATTTTATCATATCTAGAGTCCCTTTTGTCATATGTTCCTTCTTCCTAACCTGGGGAAAAGAAAACATACAAATGGGTGAGCTCAAATGCTCAGTAAGGGTAAACAAAAGAAATATCAACCACATCATATTCATAATAACATAACATTTTGGAAATCTTAACCTGCAATAGAGATCATAATTTCTTAACATGGTATAAATCATAGTAGTGACATGTAATCCCAATAATCATAACTTAAAACATGAAACTTTTTGGCATACACACATAATAATAGAGAATCTTTTCTTAGTAGTCAAGATTCATGGCCAAGATTATCCTAGAGGACAAAGTCCATTTCTGAACCGATTTAACTCCTCGTTTCAGTCCTGTATCACTAAACCGGATTAACCATCCATTCCAGCCATGTCTATATCATGAGATAAAAATCTTTACCCAATGCGTTAGAGGTAGACATAGGTCCCACCCATCTCATAATGTAACCATTCTTATGGGTGCCACAAAATCATAAATCGTAGCATAACCCATGTAATAAAAATGGGATTCATAAACATCATGCCATCATAACATAATCCATATAAGATAAAAGGACATAATAATTATAATTCCATCATAACATAATAAAATAAATGTAAAATTAGAGATAGAAACAGAACCATATATTATCTTTTATGGAAAATAATTTTGATAAATCACTTTAACTTCATTCTTGAGGAAAATATCATTTCTACTTCGATAACATTTTTCCTTTCTTAAAATGTCATAAAATTTTAAACTAAAATAAGTTGATTAAAAATAAACATTAAAACTTGTAAAGGCAAATTCATGGATATAATGTTCTATAATTCCATTCAGGCCGTATAAGTTAAAAAAACATTCTTCCTGTACTTTGGCCGTAAAAGTCAAAAAGTACCTCGTATGAAAAACGACAAAAGATTCATTTCATATCTTTTCCTAAAACTCACCAATGAGTAATATTGGATTTAAACAATTGTAGGAGGATAGAAATAATATTACATATTGAGGAAACATGGACATGGGTTATAAATACACCCCAGTAAATACTAAAGTATAAACAATCTCGGATAAAAATGAGATTGTGAGATTTTCCCTTACCTTATGTCTGATTTTCATTGTATGTGTCCAAACTCCTGTATAATGATTTAAATAATGTTATTGACTTATTCCAGAATCGTACTCATTTTTATGATATCATATATGGTCAAATTTTTATCTTTTTATTAGTAATATTTCATTGCTACTTGTTATTCAGGTGTTTATTTCTTTTTGTTCTTATGCGTGTTTTGTCGAATACATTCTTGTTCTTCATTTTATGTTATAGATACCTCATTTACATAATGGTATTAGTGTAATATATATCATATTTATTCATTAAATTCATTTATATAATCATTAAGCATTTAATATCACGTAGAATGAGTCGCATCACATCTTGGAGACAGTAGGCCGTACATACGCACGAGCGATGATATCGATCCCTTGATCGTGGAATTGTATTGAATTGTATGTATACTATTTCAGAATAAATATCACTTTAAAATAATAATATATAGTTATTCTTTACACCATTATAACCATACAGTTAAGGTGGTGGTGGAAAACAGATTACACCACCGCATGGAGACAGTATTCCGTAAGTACGCACGGGCGGAGATTTCATTTTCCGTAGGATGGATAGAAGGTGAAATAGGGTTGTTTAATATTTATAATAACATATAAATATATGAGTGATACTGATGTTATTACTTCACAATTAAACAACTAAATACGAATAAGTAGAAGAATAAATAAAGTTGAAAGAATCGGTAACAGACATTACCTCTTCTATGAAGCGCCTCTTCTTAACCTCCTCTTAAAACACTAAAGATGGTCTTTGAAGAAGACCGGGACCTCTAGGATGTGTCTAGGGAAGTGGAGAAGAGATCTTTTCAGGGTTTGGCTGAGCATGAAGGCTCAATGTGGTGTGAGAAGGAGAGGGAGGATGTTCCCATTTATAAGGGATGAGAGGGGCACCTTAGGAAAAACATAAAATATTATTTTATAATAAAGTAATATTTGGTTTTTAATTGCTAAAAATTGATTTGTTTTGAAGCTAATGTGGGGATGGGTAGAAATCCTCTCAACCAATATATTTTATACAAGTTTAGGTTACTATTTTAACCTTATCATTTAGATTTAACTCTAAGTTAAATAATTTAACTTTTACCATGTCTTCATATTTGCTTACACTATATGGTTAACGAACATACTATAACAAGCCAGATGAACCCCAAGCTGTTAATTTTTAATATATATATCCTTATATAAGCCATTTGTATGAACAATATATTTCTAGGAATAAAATAAAAAATAATAATATAATATTTGTTAAAAAAACTATTTTCTGTCAATTTTGACACTATTTTGTAATTGATTTTTGTGAAAATCATAACAGCATGATTATTTCAAAAGAAGATAATTAAATCTATACTAATATTTCATATTAACAAAAAAAAATTAGTGTAATTCTTAAAAAGTCTCAAATTACATTTATTTGGGTTTTTATAATATCTATTATGTTAATATTTCCTTAATAAGGTAATTACTGCATCATCATTGTTTCAAAAATAAATTAAATTATTTAATGTCTAAAAATTAAAAATAAATTAAAATTAAGTAGGAAATATTTTTATCTTTCTAATTAATATCTATAGTCGAATTGATCTTATTTATAACCCTATATTAAAAATGTTTTAGTTATTAAAATTTGATTTTAACTATTTTAACTATTCTTTAAATAAAAAAATATTAAATGTCCTAATCTAATCCAAGTGGACCTAAATTGTAAAATTTTATTCCCAAGGTTTTTTTGGTCGAATTAAACTTATCCAATAGAATTAGGACATGTGTTAGGGTAATAATAATACCTTTTTTACCCTTAATTACCCTATTTACTTTTAACCATGTTAAATTAAAGTAAAAAGTTACTATTCACCAAAAATTATATTTATCTTATTGAACCACATTTTACTCCTTGATATTAACGGCGTCTCTCAGATTTTTAAAATTCCACTCATAGAAGCGGTAAAATTTTGTTTTATGTAAATTTTCAAACTCTCCTTGGGGGTGGGTAAAAGACGATGAAAAGTTTAATAAAATTTTGATATATCTATAATTATTATAAAATGACTCCAATGAATTAATTTGAACTTATATAGGTATTATGTATAAATTTTGGCCTAAAATACATTAAATTAAAATAATTATTTATTTAAATAAAAAGTCGGTTTTTAAATAGTAACCCACTGTTTTCACTATTCATCAAAAATTGAATGTTTTCAGAAAAATACAATAACTTCACCCTAGGATAATTTCGATATTATGAATCCAAAAATGAAGTTCATTTTAAAAGATAAAATTTATAAAATTTCAAAAAGTGGGTATTTCTATTCATAATGGCTAATTTTAATAATATTTTAATAGCATATCGTTGTTTAGTGAAACTCAATATTACTTACAATGCAAGCTATTGAGGAAGGTCGCGATTGCATGTAAAGAAAGAAAAGATATTGTTGTATTTAGTTAAATATTACTTTTATGATGTATATAACATAAAACCAAAATATTTCTCATAAAAATCTCAGGTGTTACATTCTACCCCCCTTAAAATGAATTTTTCCCTCGAAATTCATCACTTTGTAACAAACCGATGAGGATACCTCTCTCTCATCATTTCCTCAAGCTCCCATGTAGCTTATTCTAAATGGTGGTTCCTTCATAAAACTTTCACCAAGTGAGTGGTCTTGTTCCATAAAACTTTTTCGCTACGATCCAGAATCTCTATCGGCTATTCTTCATAAGAAAGATCTTTCTCTAGCAGTACAAATTCTGAGCTGAGTACATGTGAAGGATCAGGTATGTAATTTCTCAGGAGAGATACATGGAACACATCATGAACTTGAGATATATTCGGTGGAAGTTCCAAATGGTAAGCTACCTTCCCAACACAATCCAGTATTTCGAAAGAACTGATATACCTAGGGCTCAGCTTTTCCTTCTTTCCAAATCTCATTACTCTCTTCCAAGGAGATATTCGTTAGAACACTTTATCACCCACTTCAATCTCTATGTCTTTTCTTTGGTTATCGACATAACATTTTTGTCAAATATGAGATGCTCTTATGTGTTGTTGAATGGATCGGACCTTTTCTGCCATCTCATCAACAAGATCAGGTCCAAATAGCTTTCTTTCCCCAACTTCATCCTAGCAAGTTAGAGTTAGGCATTTTTTTCAATAGAGAGCATCATAAGGAGACATCTGAAGACTGGAGTGAAAGATATTATTGTATGAAAATTCCACCAAAGGTAGGTGTTGATCCCAGCCTCCTATGAAATCCATAGAGCAGTCTCTCAATATATCTTCTAGAGTTTGAATTATCCTCTCAGACTGACCATCTATCTGAGGATGATAAGCAGTGATAAAACTCAACTTTGTATCCAGAGTATGCTGAGGACTTCACCAAAACATTGAGGTAATCCTCAGATCCTGATTGGATATAATGGAATGTGGTACTCCATGAAATCTTTCCACTTTCTATACATATATCCTGGCAAGCGGATCCAAAGAGAAATCTTCTATAACAGTAATGAAGTGTGCCGACTTCTTAAGACGATCAACTATTTCCCAGATAGAATTATTGCCTTTGGATGTTTTAGGCAGTTCGGTGACAAAGTCCACAGTGATGTTTTCCCATTTTCATTCGGGTACGGGTAATGGTTGTAACATCCCCTTAAACTTCTATCTCTCAGCTTTAACTTGCTGACAAACCAAGAATCAAGAGACATTTTCAACAACATCTCTTTTCATTCCATCCCACCAGAAGTACTCTTTCAGGTCTCTATACATCTTCGTTCTTCTGGAATGAATAGAGAATGATGAACTATGAGCCATATCCAATAGCTCTTTCTTTATTTCTGGGATGGGAGGAACACAAACCTGATTCCTAAACGTTATTATCTCATCACAATCAAGGTTGAATTTAGCAACATTTCTCACCTTCTTTTGTAACTCAACATCTTCTTTTTGTGCCTCTTTAATCTTCACATGTATAGATGGTTGAACATTCATTTGAGAAAGATAAGATTTTTCCCATTCCATTATAATTCCAAGATCCGTTATTTGTAAATCCATAAATATTGGATCTTTTGTGATCCTCATCATGGATAAGCTAGCATGGTCTTGTTGACTTAATGCGTATGCCACTTTGTTTGCTTTCCCAGGGTGATAATGAATCGAGCAGTCGTAATCCTTAATCAGCTCCAACCATCTTCTTTGGTGCATATTCAGCTCCATTTTTGTGAAAATATACTTTAAACTTTTATGATTAGTATAAATATCACACCTTTCTCCATAAATATAATGCCTCAAAATTCTTTATGCAAAGATTACCACAACTTACTCCAAATCATGAGTTGGATAATTTTGCTCATGAGTTTTCAACTGTCGTGAGGCATAAGCTATAACCATGTAATTTTGCAGGAGAACACACACAAGTCCCTTCTTGGATGCATCATTGTAAATCAAAAACCTTTCTCCACTATAAGGTAGTGTGAGCACAGGTGCACTGGATAACCTTCATTTTAACTCCTTTATATTATCTTCACACTCCTTCATCCAAACAAACTGAACTCCTTTTCAAGTCAACCTGGTTAGTGGATTACATAATCATGAAAAGGCTTCCACAAAACATCGATAATATCCACCCAAACTATGAAAAATTCGGATCTCAGTTACTATTGTTGGTCTCGACCATCTTTTAATAACCTCTGTTTTTGTTGGTTCCACATATATCCCCTCTTTTTGAGATTATGTGACCCAAAAATGCTACTTTTTGAATCCAATATTCACACTTGGTAAATTTTTCATAAATCTTCTCCTTCCTCACAGTCTTTAATACGATTCTCAAGTGATCTTCATTTTCTTCATTTCTCTTTGAATAGGTAGGAATATATTCTATAAGGACTACTACAAACTAATCAAGATAGTCTCTAAAGACTCTATTCATTAGATCCATGAAGATAGTAGGGGAATTAGTAAGACCAAATGGCATCACTATAAATTCATAGTTTCCATACCTTGTACTGAATGTCGTCTTTGGTATATCATCCCTTTTGACCCTTAATTTATGATACCCTAAATGAAGATCAATTTTGGAAAAGTATTGAGTTCCACGTAGTTTGTTAAATAAGTCATCAATGCGTGAGAGTGGATATTTGTTCTTGATAGTGATCTTGTTAAGTTCTCGATAATCAATGCAGAGTCTCATTGATCCATCTTTATTCTTAACAAACAGAACTGGTGCTCCCCAAGGTGATGCAATAGGGTGTATGAATCCATTATCAAGATTCTCTTGGAGTTTCTTATTCAATTCCTACAACTCAATTGGGGCCATTCTATATGTTGTCTTTGAAATTGGTAAAACAACCAGTACGAGTTCTATTGAAAACTCAACTTCATGATTTGGTGGAAGACCAGGAAATTCCTCCAGAAATACATCATCAAACTCTCATACAATGGGTGTATCCTTAATTGTGAGTTTCTCTCCAACCATTTGAGATAAAAAACCTTCATTTGGTGGAATCAAGACCCATAGGATGGATGAAATATCCAATGTAAAGTTATGTTCATCCATGAATCGATAGACGATCATAGATTGATCTGGAATATGAAATGTGACTTCCCTTATTTTGAAATTGATATGATCACCATATAAATAAATACAATCCATGCCATGAATCACATCAAATTTCACTATAGGATGGATCATAAGATTTATAGGAAGCACTTTCCCACAAACTTCAATCAGAGAAGAATTATAAACTTTTGATGCGACTGTTGTGCCATTACGGTTTGTCACAGCTAACTCAATATCTAACTGCTGAGGTAATATGGTGATACCCATAGAAAATAATTCAGAAATAAAAGAGTGGGTGGATACATAATCAAATAAAACATTTTCTACTTTAGAGTGGATGGTAAGTGTACCTTTCACTACATCGTTATCATACTCCACATCGCTGATAGAAATTGAATGTGAATTTTTTTCTTATTTGGCCTTAAGAGTTTTTTGATGTCGATCATCATAAAAACCCTTGGATTAGGTAATTTATTGGAATAATTCCCCATTTCCTTGCACTTGTTACATTGAAGTGTAGGAGGTGCACTCTGTGTCGAATTCTCTTTGTTCGCGTCACTAGACATCTTCTTCCCATCATTGCAGTATTCAAATGACCGATGACCTTCTTTTCCACATTTGAAACATTTACTTATCCCTTTAAGACATATCCCTCCATGTTTATTTCCACACATTGAGCATAAGGGAAAACTCATCTTCTTTTCAGTGTGGTCTTTATATTTCCCTTTGAATTCCATTTTCCTCCTCTTATCAAACGCATATGACTGATGGGTTACTCCAATCCCCATCTCATCCTTGAGAGCACATCGAGTGATTTACTCATAGCTATTGAAGTCCCTTATGGCTAACGCCATTCAAAGACTTGGTTTTAAGCCACTAAATAATCGATCGATCTTACTCTCAGGTTGTATAATAATCCCAGAAGCGTACCTTGAAAGTCTTGTAAAAGTTTCTTCGTAGGTATTAAAAGATTCATCATCCTTTACTTTAGTTCAAGAAACTCCTTTTGTAATGCCTCGACCCTAGTTACCCAGGGTCGGTGCATTATTACATAACATTGGCATGATCACAAGAATGATCAAATCCTGAAAGACCAATTAGTTTAATAGCCTTGGAAACACTAGATATATTAATAAAGTTATAAATTACATCACAAAAACGAAAACTACAACAAAATAGTCTCCATAGTCCACACTCTTATCCCTTCATACAATCCCTGTAGGTCATTCATAATTTACTTCTTCTCATCTTGGTAAAAATAAAAGATAGAAATGGGGTGAGCTCAAATGCCTCATAAGGATAACAATATAGCGGAAACTATCATAAATAAGAATAAACATTTAAGGCAATGTATAACTAAAACAAAATCCTTTTAAACTTGAACTTCAACATAGTATGGAAAAAATAAAATGAAATAATTCTATTTACTTATTCACATGGATATTCTACTAATCGAATAATCACATGAAATAACAATAACCACTTTCATAATGATGGAATGCATAATTCCAGACTATCATAACCGCATAGCCAAGGCCTCGTGACAAGACTACAAATAAGATTTTTTAAAGGCCTTGTGCCAAGGCACTAGTTTGTCTCATGAGACCTACTGATGCATCGGGGAGCTATAGCGGGCTCCACCCGTCACTTATTAAGTCCAATGCATTCCTCATATGATAATGTTTAAATATAACATAAACATTTGTATTAAAAATGGCATACGAAATGTCAATACTTTCTTCATAAACCATGAATGGTATAAAAATAACACATCCACAGTCAAACAAATTAAAAAACCTTCAATACAATATAGAATATTTCTATCATAATAAATCCACTTCAAATAAGCTTAAAATCCATCAAAGGATGTTGACATAGATGAAATCAAAACTATTTGAGAGAAATATCCCTTTTTATGAAATCATTTAAAAGTCACATAATTATAAAATAAAACATTTAAAATGATTTTTTTTTATAATCTTGTAAGGGAAGCTTCGATGATTTTATAACGGTGGAAAATAGCCGCACCCGCCGTATAAGTTAAAAAAACATTCTTACCTTATTTCTGTCGAAAAGGATAAAAATGACCTTGTTTGGAAAAAGACTGAAATAATCCTTTATAAACCACTTATAGAAGTCAACAAGGGTATAAATGACTTTAACCCATATTCTAGTAAATAGTAAAAATGTTTTGAAATACACTTTTATGAAACATGGATGTGAATGATAAAGAAGTCCCATTAGATTATTAGGTATAAACAACCTCGGATAATGAAGAGATTGCGAAATAAACCCTTACCTTGTACTTTTCCTTGGTTAAGGGGAGGTTAAACTCCTGTATAATGGTGAAATAATTGTTATTAAATTATACATGAATCATATACATTATTATGTTATCATATATGATCATTTAACATTACTTTGTTAATAATATCTTAGTGTTATCGTCGTTCCGGGTGTTAACTTACTCATTTTCTTTTATATGTTTTGTTACGTAAGACATGTTTTTAATGGATTGGTTGTATCTTATTGCTATCTAGAATGATATCAAGTCCTTAAACATTATTTTTAAATCATCAAATGATAATTATACTTGAATGGATAAGATGGAGAATGAATCTCATCGCGTTCGTGGAGACGGTAGTCCGTACGTACGCACGAGCGACGATATCATTCTTTTGATATTAAAATAATATATAATTGGATGGTATATCATATATACAGAATCATTATCATGTTATATGTATTATTTAAAAGAATTAAAAATCATTATTATACCCATACAAATAATAATTAATTTAATAACAATTACACCACGACATGGAGACGGTAAGCCGTACGTACGCACGTATGGTGACATGTCATTCAAAGGATTGATAGAATAATGAATATGGTTGTACCATATTTATAATAATATTACAGTGTATAGGAGATAATGTATTCATTATTTTAGAATGAGAATAACAAAGAAAGAAGTAGTTGAGGAAGAAATGAATTTGAAAAATGGTGGTGAAAACATTACCTCTTCTTCAGGTTCTTCCTTTTGATTTGATCAAAAGGGATCCTTAGGTTGGCTTTATGATCAAACTAGGGCATCTAGGTTGTATTAAGGGAAGTTGAGAGAGTATTTGGGCAGGGGTTTTCCGAAACAAAAGGCTTTGAAGGTGTGAATATTTGGTTATAAGTGGTGTCCTCTTATAAGGGGGAGGAGGGGACCTTTTGAAAAGCTAGAAATATTATTTTATAATAAATACATATTCGGATTCTAATGTCTAAAAAGTGGATTATTTAATGTTTAAGGTGGGAGGGGTAGAAAAACACTCATCCAATAGAATTTAGATAGTTTTGGGTCATTATATTAACCTTATTTTTTAGTTTTAACTCTTAGTTATTTATTTTGACACTTACCATGTCACTTTGTATTTTTATATTATATAGTTGATAAACATACTATATACCACCAAGAAACCCCCAAGTGGTCCATTAATGATACACTAATCCTGATATAAGTCTCTTTCATGAATCTTAATTTTTAGGAATTGAATATCAATTAATAATATACTATATTTTTTAAAAACTCTTTTATGTCAATTTTGACACTATTGGGAAAATTTCTTTTTGTGAAAATCATAACAGAATGTTTACTTTGAAAAAAGTTAATTAAATCATTTATAATATGTGATATTAACCTATAAAATTAGTTTAAGTCATAAAAAGTATAAAATTATATTTATTTGGTTATTTTTAATACAAATTATTTTAATTTTTCACTATTTTGGTAATTACTGCATCATCATTGTGTAATTTTTAATTTAAGTTATATAATGTCTAAAAATTATAAATAAAATATCATTATGTAGGAAATATTTTTATATTTCTAATTAATATTTATAATCTAGTTTATCTTCTGTGTAACCCTATATTAAAAATGTTTTAGTTGTAAAACATTGATTTTACCTCTTTTAACTCTTCTTTGAATTAAATAATAATAAATGTCCTAATCTAATCCAAGTGGACCTAAATGATAATATTTTATTCCTAAGGTTGTTTTTGTTCGATATAAACTTGTCCAATAGAATTATTACATGTGTTAGGGTAATATTTATATCATTTTTACACTTAATTACCCCATTTTCTTTTAACCGTGGTAAATAAAAGTAAACAAGTTACTATTCACCAAAAATTATTTTCATCTCATTGAACCACATTTTACTCCTTGATATTAAAAATGACTCTTGGATTGTCAATATTCCGTTCACTGAAGTGGTAAAATTAAGTATTATGAAAAATTCAGTTTTTAACTACCATTTAGTGGTTTCACTATTCATAAAAAAATGATGTTTTTCAGAAAAATACCAAAAATTCACCCTAGGCTAATTTCAATATTCTGAATCGAAAAATTAATTCCATTTTGAAAAATAAAATTTATAAATTTCAAAAAGTGGGTATTGCTATTCATAACAGCTAGTTTGATTGGTTGTGGTGTGTTAGATCTCGATGTTGCATACAACACACGCTATTGCATTATTCAAAGAGAAGTGTACCATAGATGCTTGGGGTGTTACATTCTCCCCTCATTCAAATAATTTCATCCTCGAAATTTCTATAATACTACCACATGATAATACTTGGTTGGTTCTTCATCATAATTTCCTCAGGTTCCCATGTTGCCTCTTCCATCTTATAGTTTCTCCACAAGACTTTTACCAGACGAGTCGTCCGGTTTCTCAGTACTTGTTCTCTCGTATCAAGAATCTTGACGGGATCTTCACAATAAGACATATCGGGTTCTAGTTCTGATTCCCCATAGGTGATTATATGCATTGCGTCAGGCATGTATCTAATCAATAGTGATACATGGAACACGTCGTGAACTTTGGAGAGATTTGGCGGTATTTCCAAACGGTAAGCTACAACCCCAATTCGTTCTAGAATTTCGAAAGTTCCAATGTACCTAGGACTCAATTTACCTTTCTTACCAAAATGTATGACACCCTTCTATAAAGATACATTCAGGAATACATGATCACTGACATGAAATTCAAAATCATTCCTTTGATTATCTACATTGCTCTTCTGCCTACTTTGAGCTGCTTTGATATGGTTTTGGATTACCTTCACCTTTTCCATCGTTTCCTCCACTAGTTCTAGGCATACAAGTTTTCTTTCACCAACGTCATCCCAATAAGTTGGTGTGCATCATCTCTTTCCATATAACGCTTCATATGGTGCCATTTGAATACTCGAATGGAAGTTATTGATATAGGAAAATTCTACCAGAGGTAAATATTGATCCCACATACCCTAAAAGTCAAGTGAGCAGGATCTCAACATGTCTTCTAAGGTTTTAATAGTTCGTTCTGATTGTCCATCTTTTTTAGAGTGGTAGGCAGTGCTCAAATGAAGTTTAGTATCCAAGGCTTTCTGAAGACTTTTCGAGAATCTTTAAGTAAAACAGGGATCATGATCGGAAATAACCGATAGGGGTACTCCATGAAGTCTCGCCACTTAATTAATATATAGTCTTTCTGGTTGTTCAAGTGGTAAATATTCTCTTATAGCAAGAAAATGTGCTGAATTTGTAAGACGATCAACAATGACCCATATTTCATTGTTCCTTATATGAGTATTTGCTAGCCCCATGATAATGCCCAGCGTAATGTTGTCCTATTTCCAATCCGGTATGGGAAGAGGTTGCATGACTCCTCCAGGCTGTTTCCTTCCATCTTTCACTTGTTGACAAATCAAACATCTTGACACAAAATTAGAAATCTCCCTCTTCATGTTGTCCCACCAAAAGTGTTCTTTCAAATATCTATACATTACGGTGCTCCCAGTGTGTATATAGAAATTTGAACTATGAGCATCATCCAGCAATTACCTTTTTAGATTGGGTATATCGGGAACACAAAGTCTCTTCCAAAATTTCAAAATTCCATCTTCATACACAAAGTCTCTCAATCTCCCATCATTCACAGCTTTAATCATCTTTTGAAATTCTTCATCATCGGTCTGAGAAATCTTAATCCTTTCTAGTAAAGATGGTTTAGCAACCATTTGAAAAATCATTGATGTTTCACCATCCCTGGTTATTCCCATATCCATCATCACTAGATCCATGAAAATAGGATCCCTTTAAATTCTCATATTGTTCAAAACTCCATGATCTTTTCTGCTCAAAGCATCTGGCGCCTTGTTTTCCTTCCCCAGGTGGTAGTGTATCCTGCAATAATAACCCGTGAGTAAATCAAGCCATCTCCTTTGCCTCATGTTGAGTTCTTTTTGTGAGAAAATATACTTCAAACTCTTTTGATCAGTATAAATCTCACATTTTTCACCATAGAGGTAGTTCATCCATCTCTTCAAAGAAAAGATCCAGTCTGCTAACTCGAGATCATAAGTAGGATAGTTTTGTTCATGAATTTTCAACTATAGTGATTCATAGGCAATAAACCTATCATTCTGTATAAGGACACAACCAAGACCTTTCTTCGATGCATCACTATAAATATCAAACCCATAATTCCCTGATGGTAGATTCAATATAGGTGCATTGACTAATCTTCTCTTTACTTCTTCAAAACATTCTTCACACTCTTTTGTCCAAACAAATTTAACCCCTTTACGTGTGAGCTTCGTTATTGGGTTAGCCAATCGGGAAAAATTCTGGACGAAACATCGATAATAACCTGCCAAACCAATAAAACTGCATACCTCAGTTATACTCGTAGGTGCTGGACATTATTGGATTGCCCTGGTCTTTGAAGGATCAATAGAGATTCCATCTTTAGAGACAATATGTCCAAGAAAAGAAATCTCCTGAAGCCATAATTCACACTTTCTAAACTTCCCATACAATTCATGACTTCTCAGAGTCTTCAAGATAATGTGCAAGTGATTTTCATGATCTTCGTAGGATATGGAGTATACAAAGATTTCGTCAATAAATACCACCATAAATTCATCGAGATATTCCTTGGAAACTCTATTCATCAGATCCATGAATACAGAGGGTGCATTAGTCAATCCAAAAGGCATTACTGTAAACTCGTATTGCCCATACCTAGTTCGAAATGCTGTCTTCGGAATGTCTTCCTTATTCAGACACAACTGATGGTATCTAGATCAAAGGTAAATTTTTGAAAAGTATTGAGCTCCATGTAGTTGGTCAAATAAATCCTCAATGCGAGTTAGGGGATACTTGTTCTTTATTGTAATAGCATTGATCTCCCTGTAATCGATACATAACCTCATAGATCAGTCTTTCTTTTTAACAAAAAGAATAGGGGATCCCCATAGAGAAACACTAGGGAGAATAAATCCCTTATTACTAAATTCCTCTAGTTGTTTATTTAGTTCAACTAATTCTATAGTGGACCTTTTATAAGGGGTCTTCGATATAGGGCTTGATCCATGAATTAAATCAATGTAAAACTCAACTTCTCATTCTGGAGGATGTCCAGGTAAATGTTTTGGAAAAACATCTACATATTCTTTCACAACAGGTACATCCTCTATTTGAACATTCCATTCCTCACCCATATTCATTTCATTCCCTTCTTCCCCATTAATTGAATTTAGTTGAGCTACTGGGGGTGGATCTATACAAGAATTAGGTGGCGATGATTCTGCTCTAAAGATAAGGTGTTCTTTATCATCATTATCAAGAATCGTAACCTCTTTCCTCTTACAATCAATCTTCACATCATGGTCCAAAAGCCAATCCATACCGAGGATTATATCAAATTCAATCATAGGCATGGTGATGAGATCAGCAGATACAAAAACTTTATGTGCCTTAATGGGGACTAATTCACAAAACATTATTGCAATGATACTTCCCTTAAGAGTTTTAACTGAAAACTCCCTTGTTAAATCAAATTGGAAATATCTAATTTTCTTATCAAACCAAGAAGATATGAAACAATGCGATGATCCAGAATCAAATAATGCATTTGGTAAACATGAGGAAACCATTAAATTACCTGCCACCACGTCTTTTGGAGCTTGTATCACAGCAGTAGTGATAACATAATCTTGTCCTTGATCCCTTGGGCTTTTCTGAGGTAAGTTCCCCTAACTCTTAGGAAATTCATTTTCTAAATGTCCCATCTCCCTGTAATTGTAGCACTGAACATCGGTAGCTTCCTTCTTCCCTTTGCAATCACGAGCTTGGTGGCCTTTTTCACCACACTTGTTATAGACACCCATTCCCTTCAAGCAAGTACTATGGTGTTTCTTCCCACATTTACCATAAGATAGATATTCAACCTTTCCATTCTTCCCCTTATTTCCATTCCCAGATTGATTGGCAGATCTCTTCTTCTCTTGCTTTTCTTTAATGTCATAAGACTCAGATAATTCCTTTTCTGTCTTAATAGCACATGAGAAAATGTCTTCGTATTATGAAAAGGATTGTGAGACTAATGCTCGACGGAGAAATGGTTTTAACCCATCAAAGAAATGATCAATCTTACTTCCTGGGTTACATATACAATCTCCAGCATACCTTGCTAACATTGTAATGTTAGCCTCATACATTGCGACATTATCATACTCCTTTTGTCTCAGACTCAGAAATTGACTTTCCATATCTGCTCGATGGTCACGAGGAAAGTATTTTTCTAAAAACAGATCTTTGTACTACCTCAATTCCATATTTTATACTTCATCATCGTCCTTCATGTTTTGAATCATTGATCACCATTGATCAACATCTTCAGTGAGGTGGTAAACTTCCATGATAACTTTTTCCCTTTCACTACTTCCCAAAGCCAGAAATATTTTCTCTTGGGAACATATCCATTACATAGCTAATAATGGATTTGTACTCCCATTTAATGTTGGTGGTTGTTGCCTCATGAAGCAATCTAACATTGATCTTCCACGCTATGGATCAGGGTGATCCATACGGGTAAGGTTATTATTCATAACCTGAGTGAGTTGTCCCAGTATGGTGATTAGTTGTCCAGCACCAGTTGCATCACCAGCGCCACTATAATTATCTTGAGCAGGAGGGAAATCCCTACATGGAGTGTGTGCATTGATACAGTTTCGATTTATTCCACTAGCCGCCATTTCTAAACAATGGCATAAACTAGACCAGTTTATGAATCAAAACACACAATTCCTTACTTATAAAGCACTTAACATAAATTGAACTATTTATGGATATAATCCATAATCATAAAAATGTTTCCTTTGAGGAAGTATATACTCATAAACCATTTATAATGTTTTTTAATGAAAATGAGAGTTATCCTAAGCATATCTCCCGGGAGTGTCGTAACCAAGATTGCAGCAAGGCCCGTTGTCATGAACCAGTTCCCGTTCGAGTCCAGATCAACGTGGTGTTTTCGGGTTTTACCCCTTGGTACATCTGTGCCAAATCCGCCTCTACCTGCTCGTAACCATACAGGGATTTATTTCTCAGAAAACTCAAAAAATCTCTACAATACAAAAATTCTAGGAAGATCTTCTATAATAATCCGCAAAGTCCATCTTATGTCTATGTGCTCTAATTAGAGTTTATCTAAATCTAGCTTCCAAGGATTGTACTAAACTTTCACTGATACCAACTGTAATGCCCCAAACCAAGTTACCAAGAGTCGGTTAATTATTACATAACATAGGCATGATCACAAGAAAGATCAAATCTCGAAGGACTGATTAGTTTAGTAGCCTTCGAAACACTAGATATATTCATAAAGTTTTAAATTACATCATCAAAATGAAAACTACAACAAAATAGTCTCCATAGTCTACACTATTATCCCCTCATACTATCCCTACAGGTCATTCATAATTTACTTCTTCAAATCCTGGGACAAATAAAACATAGAAAAGGGGTGATCTCAAATGCCCAGTAATGATAACAATATAGTGGAAACTTTCATAAATAAGAATAAACATTTAAGGAAATGTATAACGAAATCAAAATCCTTTTAAACATGAAATTCGACATTGTATGGAAAAAATAAAATGAAATAATTCCATTTACTTATTGACATGGATATTCTACTAATCGAAAAATCACATGCAATAACAATAACCACTTTCATAATGATGGAATGCATAATTCCAGACTATCATAACTACATAGCCAAGGCCTCGTGCCAAGACTACAAATAATATTTTGCAAGGACTTGAGCCAAGACACTAGTTTGTCTTATGAGACCCATTGATGCATCAAGGAGCTATAGCGGGCTCCTCCCGTTACATATTAAGTCCAATGAATTCCTCATATGAACAAGTTTAAAAATAACATAAACTTTCGTATTAAAACTAGCATACGTAATGTCATTAATTTCTTCATAAACAATGAATGGTATAAAAATAACACATACATAGTCAAACAAATCACAAAACCTTCAATAAAATATGGATGTTTTCTATCATAATAAATCAACTTCAAATAAGCTTAAAATCCACCAATGGATGTTGACAAAGATGAAATCAAAACAATTTAAGAGAAATAACCCTTTTTTTGAAATCATTTAAAAGTAACATAATTATTAAATGAAACATTTACTTTGAAAATTTTCTTATAAGCTTGTATGGGAAGCTTTAAAGGTTTTATAACGGCAGAAAATAATTGCACCCACCGTATAAGTTAAGAATACAATCTTACCTTAATTCTGTCGAAAATGTTAAAAAGGACCTTGTTTGGAAAACGACGGAAACATTACTTTATAAACCACTTATAAAAGACAACAAGGGTATACATTAATTTAAACCATATTCTATTAAATAGTAAAAATGATTTGAAATACACTTTTAAGAAACATGGATGTGGATGATAAAGAATTCTTAGTGGATTATTACGTATAAACAACCTTGGATAATAAAGAGATTGCGAAATAAACCCTTACCTTGTACTTTTACTTGGTTGATGGTTGGTTAACCTCCTGTATAATGGTGAAATAATTGTTATTAAATTATAAAATAATCATATACATTATAATGTTATCATATATGATCTCTAAACATTTCATTTTTAATAATATCTTAGTATTATCGTCATTCTGGGTGTTAACTTACTCATTTTCTTTTATATGTTTTGTTACGTAAGACATGTTTTTCATGTATAGGTTGTATATTATTCATATGAATAATGATATCAAGTTCTTAAACATTATTTTTAAATCATCAAATGATAATTATACTTGAATGGATACGATGGAGAATGAATCTCATCGCGTTCGTGGAGACGGTAGTCCGTATGTACGCACGAGCGACGATATCATTCTTTTGATATTAAAATAATATATAATTGGATTGTATATCATATATACAGAATCATTATCATGTTATATTTATAATTTAAATGAATTAAAAATCATTATTATACCCGTCCAAATAATAATTTATTGAATAACAATTACACCATGACGTGGAGACGGTAAACTGTACGTACGCACGTATAGTGACATGTCATTCAAATGATGGATAGAATAATAAATATGGTTGTACCATATCAACAATAATATTACATTATATAGGAGGTACTGGATTAATTATTTTAGAATGGTAATATCAAAGAAAGAAGAAGTTGAAGAAGAAATGAATTTGAAAAAGGGTGCTGAAAACATTACCTCTTCTTCAGGATCTTCCTTTTGATTTGATCAAACGGGCTCCTTAGGTTGGCTTTATGATCAAAATAATACCTCTAGATTGTAGTAATGAAATTTGAGAGAGTATTTGGGTAGGGTTTGGCCGAACCAAAACACTTTTAAGGTGTGAATAATTGTTTAGAAGTGGTGTCCTTTTATAATGGGGAGGAGGGGCATCTTTGGAAAAGCTAGAAATATTATTTTATAATAAATTCATATTCGGTTTCTAATTCCTCCAAAGTGAATTATTTAAAGTTTAAGGTGTGTATGGGTCCAAAACCACTCAACCAATTGAATTTAGACAGGTTTGGGTCATTATATTAACCTTATCTTTTAGTATTAACTCATAGTTAATTAGTTTGACACTTACCATGTCACTTTGTATTTTTATACTATATAGTTAATAAACTTACTATATACCTCAAAGTGACCCCCAAGTGGTCCATTAATGATACACCTATCATGATATAAGTCTCTTGGCTGAACTATAGATTTCTAGGAATTGAATATCAATTAATAATATAATATTTATTTTAAAAACTCTTTTATGTCAATTTTGACACTATTTGGAAAATTGATTTTTTGTTAAAATCATAACAGAATGATTACTTCAAAAAAAGTTAATTAAATCATTAATAACATGTCATATTAACTTAGAAAATTATTTTAATTCATAAAAAGTCTCAAATTATATTTATTTGGGTATTTATAATACCAATTATTTTAATTTTTCACTATTATGGTAATTACTGCATCATCATTATGTAATAAATAAATTAAATTTATTTAATCTCTAAAAATTATAATTAAAATATAATTATGTAGGAAATATTTTTATCTTTATAATTAATTTTTATAATCGAATTTATCTAATGTGTAACCCTGTATTAAAAATGTTTTAGTCGTAAAACATTGATTTTACCTCTTTTAACTATTCTTTGAATTAAATAATAATAAATGTCCTAATCTAATCGATGTGGACCTAAATGATAATATTTTATTCCTAAGGTTGTTTTTGATCGAGATACACTTATCCAATAGAATTATGACATGTGTTAGGGTAATATTAATATCATTTTTACCCTTAATTGACCTATTTACTTTTAACCGTGGTAAATAAAAGTAAAAAGTTACTATTCACCAAAAATTATTTTAATCTCATTGAACCACATTTTACTCCTTGATATTAACCATGTCTCTCAGATTTTCGAAATTCCATTCACATAAGTAGTAGAATTATGTTTTATGAAAAATTCAGTTTTTTAACTACCACTTAGTGGTTTCACTATTCATCAAAAAATGATGTTTTTCAAAAAAATACCAAAAAATCACCCTAGGATAATTACGATATTCCGAATCCAAAAATGAAGTCAATTTTGAAAAATAAAATTTAAAAATTTCAAAAAGTGGGTATTACTATTTATAATGGCTAGTTTGATTGGTTGTGGTGTGTTATAACTCGATGTTGTGTACAACACATGCTATTGTATTATTCAAAGAGAAGCGTACCATAGAATCTTGGGGTGTTACACCTTCTCCATCTTTGTTCGAAGAATACGAGAGAAGTACTTATTGAAAAATAAGTTCTTGACTCGTCCCCTACCATAGAATCAATTTCAACTCTTAGCCTCATATTCTTGATAAGATTCCACCATTGATCAGCTTCACCATCCAAACGATTTACTGCTAAGATTAATTTATCGTGTTCAGAACATTGAAGAACTGAAAATATCTTTTATGTGGTACTAATACATTGTTCAACCCCTAATGGGTCAGTAGACCCATTGAATGAAGGTGGACGCTACCTCATGAAGGTTTCAACAGAATGTTGCTCCTTGCTTTTCTCGTTCGGAAGTCCTGCATGATTCATAGCTTGAGAATGTTGTGTGAGCATGGCTACAAGACTTTTCATTCCAGCTCCCAAAATGTTTGGTTGCTAAGGGGGACAATCATTGCATTTCTCGTCACATTCAGCATTAACACGGTTTTTTCAGGTTCCAGCCATTGACTAAAACCAATAAGCATAGTGTGAGAAACACTAATCATAATAGTAAAACCACATAATGAAGAATAAAATTTCACACATTAGGTATCATCATAGGTAATTCATGGACATTTCTAAAACACTATGATTTTGTCCTATGCTTAGACATATCCTTGGGGTTCTTACTAAGGCTTTCACATCCTAGTTTCCAAAGGATGACTATACCTTTCCATTGATACCAACTATAATGACCCATACATTACATACATTTTTATTACATCAGAATTGAAGCATACTTATTACAACATATAATTAAACAATGGTAGGACTGTATAGGTATAGTGTCTTTAGAAACTGGGAAACATAAACAACGGGTCCATAAAGCATCTACACTATCTCCCTTTTATTTTATCATATCTTGAGTCCCTTTTGGAATATTTTCCTTCTTCCTAACCTGGGAAAAATAAAACATTCAAAAGTTTGAGCTCAAATTCTCAATAAGGGTAAACAAAAAAATATCAATCACATCATATTCATAATAAAATAACATTTTGGAAATCTTAACCTGCAAAAGAGATCATAATTTCATATCATGGGATAAATCATAGTAGTGAAATGTAATCCCAATAATCAAAACATAAAACCTGAAACTTTGTGGCATACACACATAATCATAGACAATCTTTTCTTAGTAGTCAAGACTCATTGCCAAGACTATCCTAGTGGAAAAAGTACATTTCTGAACCGAGTTAACTCCTCGTTTCAGTCCTGTATCACTAAACCAGATTAACCTTCCATTCTAGACCTGTCTATCTCATGAGATATAAATCATTACCCAATGCAATGGAGGTAGATATAGGTCCCACCCATCTCATAATGAAACCATTCTTATGTGTGCTAAAAAATCATAAATCATAGCATAACCCATTTAATAAAAATTGGATTCTTAAACATCATTCCATCATAACATAACCCATATAAGAAAAAAGGAAATCATAAAAATAATTCCATCATAACATAATAAAATCAATGTAAAATTAGGTATAGAAACAAAACAATATATTATCTTAGATGGAAAATAATTTTGATAAAACACTTGTACTTCATTCTTGAGGAAAATATCCTTTCTACTTCAAAAACATTTTTCATTTCTCAAAATGTCATAAAATTTTAAAATAAAATATGTTGATTAAAAATAAACTTGAAAACATGTAAAGTAAGCTTCATGGAAATAATGTTCTAAAAGTCCATTCAGGCTGTATAAGTTTAAAAAACATTATTCCTGTACTTTGGCCGGAAAAGTCAAAAAGTACCTCGTAAGAAAAACGACAAAAGATTCCTTTCATATCTTTTACTAAAACTCACCAATGAGTAATATTGAATTTAAAAAATTTTAGGAGGATATAAATAATATTACATATTGAGGAAACATGGATGTGGATGATAAATACACCCCAGTAAATACCAAATTATAAACAATCTCGGATAAAAATGAGATTGTTAGATTTTCCCTTACCATAGGTCTAATTTTCTTCGTATGTGTCCGAACCTCCTGTATAATGATTTAAATAATATTATTTTCTTATTCTAGAATCATACTCATTTTTATAATATCATATATGGTCATATACTTAGCTTCTTATTAGTAATATTTCATTGCTACTTGTTATTCGGCTGTTTATTGCTTTTTGTTCTTATGCGTTTCTTGTCGAATAAATTCTTATTATTGTTTTTAGGTTATAGATACCTCATTTCTAGAATGGAATTAGTGTAATATATATCATATTTTTTCATTCGTTTCATTTATATAATCATTATTCATTGAAGATCATGTAGAATGAGTCGCATCACATCGTGGAAATGGTTGGCCGTACGTACGCACGAGCGATGATATCATTCCCATGATCGTGGAATTGTATTGAAGTGTATGTATACTATTTCATAGTAAATATCACTTTAAATAATCATATATAGTTATTCATTACACCATTATACCCTTCCAAGTAAGGTGGTGGTGGAAAACATATTACACCACGGCGTGGAGATGGTATTCCGTACGTACGCACAGACGGTGATTTCGTTTTCCGTAAGATGGATAGAAGGTGAAATAGGGTTGTTTAATATTTCTAATAACATATAAATATATGATTGATACTGATGTTAATACCTCATAATTAAACAACTAAATAAGAAGAAGTATAAGAATAAATAAAGTTGTAAGAATCCGTAACAGACATTACCTCTTCTTTGAAGCGCCTCTTCTTAACCTCTTATTAGGGCACTAAAGATGGTCTTTGAAGAAGACCAGGACCTCTTGGATGTTTCTAGAGAAGTGGAGATGAGATATTTTCAGGGGTTTACTGAGCTTGAAATCTCAAAGTTGTGTGAGGAGGAGAGGGATGAGGTGCCCTTTTATAAGGGCAGAGAGGGGCATCTTAGAAAAAACATAAAATATTATTTTATAATAAAGTCATATACGGTTTTTAATAGCTAAAAATTGATTTATTTCAAAGATAAGGTAGGTATGGGTCGAAATACTCTCAACAAATATATTTTAGACATGTTTATGTTACTATTTTAACCTTATCATTTAGATTTTACTCTAAGTTAAATAATTTAACTTTTTCCGTGTCTTCTTATTTTCTTACACTATATGGCTAATAAACATACTATAAGAAGCCAAAAGAACCCCAAGATGTTAATTATTAATATATATAACCATATCTATGTTATTTTGAAGAAACATAGATTTTTAGGAATAAAAAAAAATTTATAATATAATATTTGTTTTAAAAACTATTTTAAGTCAATTTTGACACTATTACGTAATTGATTTTTTTGAAAATCTTAACAGCATGATTATTTAAAAAAATGTTAATTAAATCAATACTAATATGTCATGTTAACCTATAAAATTAGTTTAATTCTTAAAAAGTCTCAAATTACATTTATTTGGGTATTAATAATATCTATTATGTTAATATTTCTTTAATATGGTAATTACTGCATCATCATTGTGTCAAAAATAAATTAAATTATTTAATGTATAAAAATTATAAATAAAATACCATTAAGTAGAAAATATATTTATCTTTCTAATGAATATATATATTCGAATTTATCTTATTCATATCCCTATATGAAAAATGTATTAGTTATTAAACAATGATTTTAACTATTTTAACTCTTCTTTAAATAAAAAAATATTAAATGTCCAAATCTAATCCAGGTGGACCAAAATGGTCAAACGTTTTTCCTAAGGATGTTTTTGGTTGAATTAAACTTATCCAATATAATTAGGACATGTGTTAGGGTAATAATAATACCATTTTTACCCTTAATTACCCTATTTAATTTAACCATGGTAGTGAAAGTAAAAAAGTTACTATTCCGGAGAAATTATTTTTATCTTATTGAACAACATTTTACTCCTTGATATTAACCGTGTCTCTCGGATATTCGAAATTCCACTCATAGAAGCGGTAAAATTAATTTTTATGTAAATTTTCAAACTCTCATAGGAGGTGGGTAAAAGACAGTGAAAAGTTCAATAAGATTTTCATATATCTAAAATTATTATAAAATGACTCCAATGAATTACTTTGAACTTATATATGTATTATGTATCGATTTTGACCTAAAATAACTTTTAAAAGAAATAATTATTTAAATAAAAGGTTGGTTTTTAAATAGTAACCCAATGTTTTCACTATTCATCAAAAATTGAAACTTTTCAGAAAAAATACAAAAATTCACCCTTGGCTAATTTCGATATTCATAATCCAAAAAAGAAGTTAATTTTGAAAGATAAAATTTATAAAATTTCAAAAAGTGGGCATTAGTATTCATAACGGCTAATTTTAATAATATTTTAATAGAATATCATTATTTAGTGAAACACAGTATTGCGTACAATGCAAGCTATCGATGGAAGTCATGATTGCGTGTAAATCAAGACAAGAAAGTGTTGTGTGTATTGAATAATTCCATTGATGATGTATATAACATAAAACAAAAATAGTTCTTATAAAAATCTCGGGTGTTACATTTTACCCCCCTTAAAATGAATTTCGCCCTCGAAATTCATCACTTTGTAACAAATTGATGATGATACCTCTCCCTCATCATATCCTCAAGCTCCCATATAGCTTATTCTAATTGGTGGTTCCTTCATAAAACATTCACCAAGCGAGTGGTCTTGTTCCGTAGGACTTTTTCACTATGATCCAGAATCTTTATCAACTGTTCTTCATAAGAAAGATCTTGCTTTAGTGGTACAACTTCTGAGCTGAGTACATGTGAAGGATCAGGTATATACTTTCTCAGGAGAGATACATGGAACACATCATGAAATTGAGGTAGATTCGGTGGAAGCGCCAATCGGTAAGCTACCTTCCCAACATGATCCAGTATTTCGAATGGACCTATATACCTAGGGTTCAACTTTCCCCTCTTTCCAAATATCATTACTCTCCTCCAAGGAGATATTCGTAAGAACACTTTATCACCCACTTCAAACTCTAGGTCTTTTCTTTGGTTATCGACATAACTTTTTTGTCGACTCTAAGCTTCTCTTATGTGTTGTTGAATAAATCGGACCTTTTCTGCCATCTCATCAACAAGATCAGGTCCTAATAGCTTTCTTTCCCCAACTTCATCGCAGAAACTTGGAGTTCGGCATTTTTTTTCCATAGTGAGCTTCATAAGGAGCCATATGAATACTGGAGTGAAAGCTATTATTATAAAAAAATTCCTCCAAAGGTAGGTTTGGATCCCAAACTCCTTTGAAATCAATAGAGCAAGCTATCAACATATATTCTACAGTTTGAATTGTCCTCTCAGACTGACCATCTGTCTGAGGATGATAAGCAGTGCTGAAACTCAACTCTGTATCTAGAGTATGCTGAGGACTTCGCCAAAACTTTGTGATAATCCTCGGATCCCGATCAGATATAATGAAAAGTGGTACTCTATGAAATATTTCCACTTCCTTTATATATATCCAAGAAAGCTGATCCAAAGGGAAATCTTCTCTAATAGCAATAAAGTGTGTCGACTTCATAAGATGATCAACTATGACCCAGATAGCATTATTGCCTTTGGATGTTTTAGGAAGTCCGGTGACAAAGTCCATAGTAATGTTTCTCCATTTCCATTCGGGTATGGGTAATGGTTGTAACATCCCCACAGACTTCTGTCCCTCAGCTTTAACTTGATGACAAACCAAGCATCGAGAGACAAATTCAACAATATCTCTTTTCATGCCATAAAACCAGAAGTACTCTTTCAGGTCCCTTTACATCTTCATGCTTTCAGGATGAATTGAGAATGAAGAACTATGAGCCTCATCCAGTAGCTCCTTCTTTAACTTTGGGTTGGGAGGAACACAAACCCGATTCCTAAACCTTATTATCTCATCACAATCAAGGTTGAATTCAAGAACATTTCTCACCTTCTTTGGTAACTTTACATCTTCTTTTTGTGCCTCTTTAATCTCTGTATGTATAGATGGTTGAACATTCATTTGAGAAAGATATGAATTTTCCACTTCCATTATAATTCCAAGATCCATATTTTTTATATCCATAAATATTGCATCTTTTGTGATCCTCATAAAGGATATGCTAGCATGGTCTTGTTGACTTAAAGCGTCTTCCACTTTGTTTGATTTCCCAGGGTGTTAATGAATTGAGTAGTCGTAATCCTTAATCAGCTCTAACCATCTTCTTTGGCACATATTCAGCTCCTTTTTTGTGAAAATATTCTTTAAACTTTTATGATTAGTATAAATATCACAACTTTCTCCATAAATATAATGCCTCCAAATCATTAAAGAAAAGATTACCACAGCTAACTCCAAATCATGAGTTGGATAATTTTCCTCTTGAATTTTCAACTATCGTGAGGCATAAGATATCACCATGTCATTTTTCATGAGAACACACCCAAGTCCCTTCTTGGATGCATCACTATAAATCACAAACCTTTCTCCACTACAAGGCGGTGTGAGCACAAGTGTACTGGATAACCTTCTTTTTAACTCCTTGAAATTCTCTTCAAACTCCTTCGTCCAAATGAAATTAACTCATTTTCATGTCAACCTCTTGAGTGGATTAGATAATCGTGAAAAATATTTCACAAAACGTCGATAATTTCCAGCCAAACCAAGAAAACATTGGATCTCAGTTACTGTTGTTGGTCTCTAGCATCTTTCGACAACCTCTGTTTTTAATGGATCCACAAATATCCCCTCTTTTGAGATTATGTGGCCCAAAAATACAACTTTTTGAATACAATATTCACACTTGGTAAATTTGGCATAGAGATTCTCCTTCCTCACGGTCTTTAATACAATTACCAAGTGATCTAAATGTTCTTCCTTGCTCTTAGAATAGACAAGAATATCTTCTATAAATACTACCACAAACTGATCAAGATAGTCTCTAAAGACTCTATTCATTAGATCCGTGAAGATAGCAAGGGAATTAGTAAGACCAAATGACATCACTATAAATTCATAGTGTTCATACCTTTTACAGAATGTATTCTTTGGTATATCATCCCTTATGAACCTTAATTGATGATACCCTAAACGGAGATCAATCATGGAAAAGTATTGAGTTCTGCGTAGTTGGTCAAATACGGCATCAATGCGTGGGAGAGGATATTTTTTCTTGATAGTGATCTTGTTAAGTTCTCGATAATCAATGCAGTGTCTCATTGATCCATCTATCTTCTTAACAAACAGAACAGGTACTCCCCAAGGTGATGCACTAGGGAGTATGAATCCCTTATCAAGATTATCTTGGTGTTTCTTCTTCAATTCCTATAACTCAATTGGGGTCATTCTATAAGCTGTCTTTGAAATAGGTAAAGCACCTGGTACGAGTTCTTTTGAAAACCCAACTTCATGATTTTTTGGAAGACCAGGCAATTCCTCCGCAAAGACATCATCAAACTCTCGTAAAATGGGTGTATTCTTAATTGTGAGTTTCTCTCCAACCATTTCAGATAAATAACCTTCATTTCGGGGAATCAAGACCCCATGGATGGATGAAATTTCCACTGTAATGTTATGTTCATCCTTGAATTGATAGACGATCATAGACTGATCTGGAATATGAAATGTGACTTCCCTTATTTGGAAATTGATATGAGCTCCATATAAAGAAATCCAATCCATGCCATGAATCACATAAAATTTCACTATAGGATATATCACAGGATTTGAAGGAAGCACTTTCCCACAAACATCAATCGGAGAAGAATTGTAAAATTTTGATGCGACTTTTGTGCCATTACGTGTTGTCACAACTAACTAAATATCTAACTGTTGAGGTAATATGGTGATACCCTTTGAAAAATTTTCAGAAATAAAAGAGTGGGTGGATACAGAATCAAATAAAACATTTGCTACTTTAGAGTGGATTGTAAGTGTACCTTTCACCACTTCGTTATCATGCTCCACATCACTGATAGAAATTACATGTGACTTTCATTTTTCTTTGTCCTTAAGAGTTTGTTGATGTCAATCATCATCAAAACCCCTTGGATTAGGGAATTTATTGAAAAAATTCCCCATTTCCTTGCACTTGTTACATTGAAGTGTAGGAGGTCCACTCTATGTAGACTTTTCTTTGTTCGCATCACTAGAAATCTTCTTCCCATCATTACAGTATTAAAATGCCCGATGACCTTCTTTTCCACATTTGAAACATTTACTTGTCCATTTAAGACAACTCCCTCCATGTTTCTTTCCACACATTGAGCATAAGGGAAAACTCATCTACTTTTCAGTGTGGTCTTTAGATTTCACTTTGAATTCCATTTTCCTCTTTTTATCAAATGCATATGACTGATGGGTTACTCCAATATCCATCTCAACCTTGAGATCACATCGAACGATTTCCTCGTAGCTATTGAAATCCCTTATGGCTAATGCCCTTCGAAGATTTGGTTTTATCCCACTAAAGAATCGATTGATCTTACTCTCAGGTTTGATAATAATCCTAGAAGTGTACCTTGCATGTGTCGTAAAATATGATTCATAGGTACCAATAGATTCATCATCATTTTGCTTCAGTTCAAGTAACTCCTTCTCTATCTTTGTTTGAAGAGTACGAGGGATGTACTTATTGAAACTTATGTTCTTGAACTCGTCCCCTTCTAATGACTCAATTTCATCTCATGTCCTCATATTCTTGATAAGATTCCACCATTGATCAGTTTCTCCTTCCAAACGATATACTTCTAAGATGAATTTATCGTGTTCAGAACATTGAAGAACTGAAAATATCTTTTCTGTGGTATTTATCCATTATTCAGCACCTAATGGATCAGTAGACCCACTGAATGAAGGTGGGCGCTGCCTCATGAAGGATTCAGCAGAATTTTGGTCCTTCCTTTTCTCGTTCATATGCCCTGCATGATTCATAGCATGATAATGTTGTGTGAGCATGGCTACAATATTTTTCATTCCATCTCCATAACGTTTGGTTACTCAGTGGGACAATCATTGCATTGCCAGTCACATTCAGCATTAACACGGTTTTTTCAGGTTCCAGCAATTGACTAAAACCAAAAAACATAGTGTGAGAAACACTAATCATAATAGATAAACCACATAATAAAGAATAAAATTTCACGATTTAGGTCTTATCATAGGTTGTTCATGGACATTTCTAAAACACTAATATTTTGTCCTTTACTTAGACATATCCTTAGGGTTTGAACTAAGGCTTTCACATCCTAGTTTCCAAAGGTTGACTATACCTTTCCTTTGATACCAACTATAACAACCACTACTTTACATACATTTTTATTTATTCATAATTGAAGCATACTTATTAAAACATATAACAAAACCATGGTAGGACTGTATAGGTATAGTGTCTTTAGTAATACGGAAACATAAACAACGGGTTCATAAAGCATCTACACTGTCTCCATTTTATTTTATCATATCTAGAGTCCCTTTTGGCATATGTTCCTTCTTCCTAACCTGGGGAAAAATCATACAAAATGGTGAGCTCAAATTCTTAGTAAGTGTAAACAAAAGAAATATCAATCGCATCATATTCATAGTAACATAACATTTTGGAAATATTAACCTGAAAAAGAGATCATAATTTAATAACATGGGATAAATCATAGTAGTGAAATTTAATCCCAATAATAATAACTTAAAACATAAAACATTTTGGCATACAAACACAATCATATAGAATCTTTTCTTAGTAGTCAAGACTCATTTCCAGGACTATCCTAGCGGACAAAGTACATTTATGAACTGAGTTAACTACTCGTTTAGGTCATGTATCACTGAACCAGATTAACCTACCTTTCCAGCCATGTCTATCTCATGAGGTATAAATCTTTACCCAATGCATTGGAGGTAGATATAGGTCCAACCCATCTCATAATGAAACCGTTCTTATGTGTGCCATAAAATCATAAATCATAGCATAACACATGTAAAAAAATTGGATTCTTAAATATCATGCCGTCATAACATAATCCATAAAATATAAAAGGACATCATAAAAATAATTCCATAATAACATAATAAAATCAATTTAACATTAGGGATAGAAACAGAACCATATATTGTCTTAGATTGAAAACTTTTTTGAGAAAACACGTGAACTTCATTCTTGAGGAAAATACCCTTTCTACTTCAAAAAAAAATTTCGTTTCATAAAATTTCATAATATTTTAAACTAAAAGAAGTTGATTAAAAATAAACATGAAAAATTCAAAAGGAAGATTCATGGAAATACTATTCTAAAAGTCCATTCAGGCCTTATAAGTTAAATAAAACATTCTTCTTGTACTTTGGCCGAAAAAGTCAAAAAGTACCTCGTTTGAAAAATGACAAAAGATTCCATTCATATCATTCACTAAAACTCACCAATGAGTAATATTGTCTTTAAAAAATTTCAGGAGGATATAAATAATATTACATATTGAGGAAACATGGATGTGGATGATTAATACACCCCAGTAAATACCAAAGTATAAACAATCTCGAAAAAAAATGAGATTGTGATATTTTCCCGTACCATAGGTCTGATTTGCTTCTTATGTGTCCGAAACTCCTGTATAATGATTAAAATAATGTTATTGACATATTCCAGAATCGTACTCATTTTTATGATATCATATATGGTCATATTTTTTTCTTCTTATTAGTAATATTTCATTGCTACTTGTTATTCAGGTGTTTATTGCTTTTTGTTCTTATGCGTGTTTTGTCGAATAAATTCTCATTCTTATTTTTAGGTTATATATACCTCATTTACAGAATAGTATCAGTGTAATATATATCATATTTAGTCATTCAATTCATTTATATAATCATTAAGCATTGAAGATCATGTAGAATGAGTCGCATCACATCGTTAAGACGGTAGGCCGTACGTACGCATGAGCGATGATATCGTTCTCATGATCATGGAATTGTATTGATGTGTATGTATACTATTTCAGAATAAATATCACTTTACAATAATCATATATAGTTATTCTTTACACCATTATACCCATCCAAGTAAGGTGATGGTGGAAAACAGTTTACACCACAATGTGGAGACGGTATTCCGTACGTACGCACGCGCTGTGATTTCGTTTTCCATAGGTTGGATATAAGGTGAAATAGGGTTGATTAAAATTTATAATAACATATCATTATATGAGGGATATTGATGTTATTACTCCATAATTAAACAACTAAAGAAGAATAAGTAGAAGAATAAATAATGTTGAAAGAATCGGTAACAGACATTGCCTCTTCTTTGAAGATCCACTTCTTAACCTCTTCTTAGGGCACTAAAGATGGTCTTTGAAGAATCCCAGGACCACTAGGATGTTTCTAGTGAAGTGGAGAAGAGAAATTGGTAGGGTTTGTCTGATATTTAATTCATAAAGTGGTGTGAGGAGGAGAGGGAGGATTTTCCCTTTTATAAGGGATGAGAGGGCCACCTTTGGAAAAACATAAAATATTATTTTATAATATAGTCATATTCAGATTTTAATAGCTCCAAATTGATTTATTTAGAAGAAAAGGTGGGGATGGGTCGAAATCATCTCAACCAATAGATTTTAGACAAGTTTAGGTTACTATTTTAACATTATCATTTCGATTTAACTCTAAGTTAAATAATTTATCTTTTACCGTGTCTTCTTGATTTCTTACACTATATGGTTAAACAACTTACTATAACAAGCAAAAATAACCCCTTGTTGTTAATTGGTAATATATATAACCTTATCTAAGTCATTTTTCCAAACCTTATATTTTTAGGAACAATATAACAATTAATAATATAATATTTGTTTTAAAAACTATTTTATGTCAATTTTGACACTATTTGGTAATTGATTTTTGTGAAACTCATAACAGCATGATTAGTACAAAAAAAGTTAATTAAAGCAACAATAATATGTCATATTAACCTATAAAATTATTTTAATTCTTAAAAAGTCTCAAATTATTTCTATTTGGGTATTTATAATATCAATTATGTTAATATTTCCTTAATAAGGTAATTACTGAATCATCATTGTGTCAAAAATAAATTAAACTTTTTAATGTATAAAAATTATAAATAAAATACCATTATGTAGGAAATCTTTTTATCTGTCTAATGAATATCTATATTCTAATTTATCTTATTTATAAACCTATATTAAAAATGTTTTAGTTATTAAACATTGATTTTAACTATTATAACTCTTATTTAAATAAAATAATATTAAATGTCTTAATCTAATCCAAGTGGACCTAAATGGTCATATATATTCCTAAGGTTGTTTTGGGTCAAATTAATCTTATCCAATAGAATTATGACATGTGTTAGGGTAATAATAATACCATTTTTACCCTTAATTACCCTATTTACTTTTAATCATGTTAAATAAAAGTAAAAAGATACTAGTCACGTAAAAATATTTTTATCTTATTGAACCACGTTTAGTCCTTGATATTAACCGTGTCTCTCGGATTTTCGAAATTCCACCCATAGAAGTGGTAAAATTATGTTTTATGTAAATTTTCAAACTCTCCTAGGAGGTGGGTGAAAGACGGTGAAAAGTTCGAGAAAATTTTTATATATGTAAACTTATTATAAAATGACTCCAATGAGTTAATTTGAAATTATATTGGTATTATGTATCAATTTTGAACTAAAATAAATTTAAATAAAATAAATAATTATTTAAATAAAATGTCTGTTTTTAAATAGTAACCTAGTGTTTTCACTATTAATCAAAAATTGAAAGTTTTCAGAAAAATAAAAAAAATTCACCCTAGGCTAATTTCAATATTCCGAATCCAAAAATGAAGTCCATTTTGAAAGATAAAATTTATAAAATTTCAAAAAGTGAGTATTACTATTCATAACGACTAGTTTAAATAATATTTTAATAGCATATCGTTGTTTAGTGAAACTAGGTATTGCGGACAATGCAAGCTATCAAGGAAGGTCGCGATTGCATGTAAAGCAAGCCAAGCTAGTGTTGTGTGTAGTGAAAGATTCCTTTGATGATGTATATAACATAAAAAAAATATTTCTCATAAAAATATTGGGTGTTACATCCTATATACCCTATTGGGTGATACAGATCAAACCCCATGTAGTTTAATGTCACCGTTTAAGGTTGTGTGATGGGATTGATCCATGAATTTTATCATCATGTAGAATGTGTTATTGTGTAACAGAAAGTGATACAACAAGGGATGGTATAGGGATTATATGTAGAATTTTCCCAAGGTGTTAGGTTTTATATAATTCTAGTCATACATGGGGAATCCTATGTTCACCACACAAGGTATGGATATATTTTAACATCAAGTGATGAGGAAATTGTCATGTAGTTTAACATCGTATGACTAAGACATTGGGACATACAGTTTAACATTATATAGCTAATACATTGGTGAGTCCTACACCTAGGGAAACCATTTTAAAGTAGGATAGGAGGATAAAGCATTAGACCTCTCTATAGGGAATGGTAGGTAGTATTCCATAATGATTTTACCTTCGAGGCATGCATGTCTAATGCGCATGGGACTATGGGTTGCACTTGTCTTAAACACTTCCATGGTGAAGTGTAAAATGGATATCCCAATATTAGGGTTCCAATTATTATGGTAAATAGGTGATAAAAATATCTAGTCTGTGTTTGAAGAAAAGGGGTCAGACATGGGGATTGATGATGTCGGTTGCATGGAAGATCGAGGCATGAATAAAGTGTGTTCAAATCGGTATAAATCACCCTTGAAATATAATTTCATGAAGTTTTTTCTATTGGAAGGAGGATTCATATATGGTCATGTAATTTGGGTTTCATGAAGGTTATGTGATTCATGAAGGATTAGCAGTTCATATGGATAGGGGTTTCACAATAGTGAGACCTTTGTGAAATAGGGCGACCCAAACTTGGAGAAAATTCTTGATTCCCATCTAAAAGGTTTTATGAAGGATAATTATTGTATGAATCCCCAAAAAAGTTAAAGGGAATTTAATCTATCCTAATGGAAATGGACCTTTTTGAGATTTATCTTAGCCATGGTCATTAGGTTTTAAGAACCCATGGTAGGTTGTTTGTGAAATATGTCTATCCATCTCTTATTTGGATCATGAAGGATTATGTTTCGCAAATTACGATCTTCTAGAGGAATTCCAAAGGTTTCCTCCCTTTAATGTGAGGGAGTGAGTTATTTATAGGCACCATTAAGGTGGAGAGGTATGTTTTAATAAATTTACTACCATGAGTTTCATTTTGTGAAATTTTTATGGTTGGAAGGTGACCTTCGTGACTAGTTATACATTGTGTGAAGGATATCACCATTCATGTGAGACATGAATTCACATCACCCATAGAACCTTCATGTGGACAATGTGGTTTGTGAATATTATAAAATCTTCGAAACTAGGACCTTTGGTGTAGTTTTTGTAGAGACCCAAAGCTTGACGTACATAGATATTACATTAATTTTGCGGAATACATAATACATAACAAAAACAAACACACAAGGACCGTAATTGTTCAGTGTCTTTGGAATCTTGGAACGTAATCTTCTAATCGTGGTGAAAGATCTTCAACATCTCCCATAAAGATCTTCCACTTTTTTTTCTTACCTAAAACCTTTATTTATATCCTGGGGAAAAGAAAACATAAAAAGGGTGATCTCAAATGCTTAGTAAGGGTAAGCATGGATAAAATAAAACATACCATATACATTTGAATTTAAAAACATGAACATAATGTTTAAACATCAAAAGCTTGAGCAATGACATAAAACATGGAAGTACGTAAGGCAGAGATCATAAAAGAACATTAAGCATGATAAAATAGCATGGGAATAAAACATGTAATTGTGGAAACAATTAAGCACATGATATGATTTCCATATTAGCCAAGGCATTGCTTCCATGACCATCTTAGTGGACAAAGTCCCTTTCTGAATTGAGTTCACTCCTCGTTTCAGTCCTGTAACACTGAAATGATTTAACCTGCCATTCCAGCCATGTCTATCTCATGAGATATAAATCTTTACCCAATGCATTGTAGGGAGATATAGGTCCCACCCATCTCATAATTAAATCATTCTTACTTGTGCCACAGAATAATCACACATCATTCATAATAACCCAACAAATAAAATGGGTTTCATAAACATCATCCCATCATCACATAATCCATATAAAAGAAACGGATATCGTTTCATAATGAGAAAAGTGAAACCATGTAAATCATAGAGACTTTATTCTTGAAACATACACATATGAAATAATGTCATCTTAGATGGAAAATGGTTTTGATAAAACACTTGAAATGAACTCTTGAGGAAAATATCCTTGATTTTTAAAAATCAATTTCTCTTCACTAAAAGTCATGAAATTTTAAAAGAAAAATATTTTCTTTAAAATAGTCATGAAATCTTTTGGAGGAAGCTTCATTAAAATATGTCTTTATAAAACTTTAAAAATCCTTTCATTCCATATACGTTAAAAAACATTCTTCTCGTACTTTTGTCGGAAAAGTAAAAAGTACCTTGTAATGTAAATATAAGAAAGATTACTTACATAACATTTAGTAAAAGTCAAAAATTTGTAAAAAGGACTTTAAACATACATGAAAACACTTTTATTAAGCATGGAAATGATAGAAATATCCCCAGTAAATACTTACGAATAAGCAATCTCGGATAAAAATGAGATTTGCAAAATTATCCCTTACAATAGGTCCGATATGCTTCGTACGTATCCAAACCTCATGTATAATTATTTAAATAATTTCATTGACTTATTAAAGAATCATATTCATTGTTATGATATCACATATGATTCAATTATGACTATATATTACACGTTCTTTTGTAAATTCCATGTTAAAGAGCGTTTTGGGTAAAATTGTTTCATTTATCGTCCGTGTTTTGACTTGTAATTATTCATATGATTACATAGATCATGATTAATTAATTTCAGAATATAAAACATGATTTATATATAATATATATTCATAATGTATATATATATAATAGATCGATAAATGGAAAGAAATACACCGTTCATGGAGACGGTAGGTCGTACATACGCATGAACGTTGTTTTCGTTTCCTCATTGAATTGAATGGAATTAATTGGATGACTTACCTATATATATATATATACCTAAATAAAGTATCATTATTATGTCCTATATTTCATCATTAATTATTATATATACTTTATAATCATTTATGAATGGTAAATCATTGAGAATGAATCTCATCGTGTCGTGGAGACGGTATTCCATACGTACGCATGAGCGATGATATCATTCCCTAGATAGTGGAATTTTATTGGAGTGTATGTATAATATATCAATACCACTTTACAATAATCATATATAGTTATTATGTACACCATTATACCCATCCATGTAAGGTGGTGGTGGAAAATCGATTACACCACGACGTGGAGAAGATATTCCGTACGTACGCACGCGCGGTGATTTCGTTTTCTGTAGGATGGATAGATGGTGAAATAGGGTTGTTTCATACTTATAATAACATATTAGTATATTAGTGATACTGATGTTATTACTTCATAATGAAACAACCTATGAAGAAGAAGTGGAAGAATAAATAATGTTGAAAGAATCGGTAACGAACATTACCTCTTCTTTGCAGTGACTCTTTGAGACCTCCTCTTAGGGAAATAAACATTTTCTTTGAAGAAGACCAGGACCTATAGGATGTTTCTAGGGAAGTGTAGAAGAGATTTTGGTAGGGTTTGGCCGAGCTTCAAGGCTCAAAATGGTGTGAGGAAGAGAGGGAGGAGGTGCCCTTTTATAAGGGAGGAGAGGGGCACCTTTGGAAAAACTAAAAATATTATTTTATTATAAAGTCATATTCGGTTTTTAATAGCTCCAAATTGAGTTATTTCGAAGCTAAGGTGGGTATGGGTCGAAAGACTATCATCCAAAAGAATTTGGACAAGTTTAGGTTTCTATTTTAACCTTTCCATTTATATTTAACTTTAAGTTAAATATTTTTTTTTACCGTGTCTTCTTGTTTTCTTGCACTGTAAGGTTAATAAACATACAATAACAAGCCAAACGAACCCAAAGTTGTTTATTATTAATATATATAATTTTATCTAAGTAATTTGGCCGATCATTAGATTTTTAGGAATAAAATAACAATTAATAGTATAATATTTGTTTTAAAAACTATTTGATGTCAATTTTGACACTATTTGGTTATTGATTTTTTTGAAAATCATAACATAATTATTAGTTAGCACAAAGTTTACTAAATCAATAATAACATGTCATATTAACCTATAAAATTATTTTAATTCATAAATAGTCTCAAATTAGATTTATTTGTGTATTTATAACAACAATTATGTCAATATTTCATTAATAAGATAATTACTGCATCATTATTGTGTCATAAATAAATTAAACTATTTTATGTTTAAAAATTACAAAGAAAATACTATTATGTAGGAAAACATTTTATCTTTCTAATGAATATTTATAGTCGAATTAATCTTATGTATAACCCTATATTAAAAATAATTTAGTTATTAAAAATTGATTTTAACTATTTTAACCCTTCTTTAAATAAATTAATAATAAATGTCCTAATCTAATCCATGTGGGCCTAAATGGTCATATTTTATTCCTAAGGTTGTTTTGAACGAATTACACTTATCCAATAGAATTAGCACATGTGTTTGGGTAATAATAATATCATTTTTACCCTTAATTACCCTATTTACTTTTAACCGTGGTAAAAAAATGTAAAAAGTTACTATTCAAAAAAAATTATTTTCATCTCATTGAACCACATTTTAGTCCTTGATATTAACCGTGTCTCTCAGATTTTCGAAATTCCACTCACAGAAGTGTTAAAATTAGGTTTCGTGAAAATTTCAGTTTTTTAACTACCACTAAGTGGTTTCACTATTCATCAAAAAAATGAAAGTTTCCAGAAAAATACCAAAAATTAGGCCTAAGCTATATTTAATATTTTGAATTCAAAAATGATGTTTATTTTACCAAATTCAGAAATATCAGTTACATTAATTAAATTAAAAATTAATTTCCATTGTCAAAACAAATAGCGTGTTCTTAAGAGATAATAACTATCAAAAGATTGACAGTTGTTTATGTCTGGTTAAAATGTAAAATTACATCCAATTACCAACATTGTATTAAATTGTAAAAATATATTCTAAATATACTTTAAAACCAATCAAATTAATAATTTTTCAATATTAATTATTTCGATTAAAAAAGTTGTTTTTAATTAAAATTTAGTAACTTTCACTATTCATCAAGATATGAAAGTTATCCGAAAAGTACCAAAATTTCACCCTAAGATAATTTTGATATTCCAAATCCAAAAATGAAGTCCATTTTGAAAGATAAAATTTAAAAAATTTCAAAAAGTGGGTATTACTATTCATAATGGCTAGTTCATAATAATATTATAATAATATCTCGTTTGGTGAAACTCGGTATTGCATACTACACATGCTATCGAGGAAGGTCGTGATTACGTGTAATGTACGGAAAGTCAGGGATGCGTGTTGTGCAAGCTCCTTTTGGTGTAGTGTACAACACAAAACATTAATGAAATTAAAAAGAATACTTTTCATAAAATATCGGGGTGTTACATTTTTAGCCCATTTTAGCATGGATTAACCTCATATCGTTTATTCATTCCTCAACATCTCCCATGAAAAGTTATTTTTAGTGTCAAGAATTATTTAAGTCCATTTAATTTTACATTAAGAATCAAACACATTTAAACACACTTACTATTTTAATTCATTAATTATCCATTCCATCTCATTAACTAGAGTAGCCCATGACATTTCAATTTCAACAATATAATTTAATTCCATTACTAATTAGGAAACTAGTACAACACATCAACACACAAACAAACAACCCATCATCCTCTCTAATCCAACCATCCCCACATAACCACCATTTCATATGTGCATCCACTTCCTCTTTACCACGTCCACATAAAAACCACTTTTCCATCACAACTGCCCCATGCCACGACAACACAACTCATCACATAACCACACCTCATCAAAACTATACATCATCACCCGACAACATGACTACACCACAACACATCAACCCCACACACCACAACCACACATCACAACACTTTTCACATCATATCAATATAAATATTTTCATATTCATCTAGGTTGTCTTATTATCAATTTTGTTTCTTTATTTTTGGATCATTCTCACACAACTATAAATCTCATAGGAAAACCATTTCATTATCCAAATATAATTGATTATCCAATTAAATTTAAAATGATGTAAAAAAACATACCAAATAATATTCCAAATCACATATCATCTCAGTACAAATAAATCCCTCTATATCCAGACTTTTCAATGTGGCATCAATACCATACAATCACAGTATCAAGATAATATCAAAAGTTGTAAAAGAATGCAATTCAAACCCATTCCCCTTCAATTTAAACCTTAAACTATTATTTATCATTATTAGGACATATATATTATCTTATCAATGAAAAAAAAGAGTATATCCACTCCTACATGATACATAAGGTGATAAATAATGGATCCCTACCTAAAATGGAGATTTATAATCTTATATTAATGTTTAAAACAAGAATAAGGCCACTACCAAGAGCCCTGAGGAAGGATGTCACCATTATCATCCTAGAACACTATAAATGCATCATCACATTACCCAAAACAACATCAAAACACCAGTTTCCCTAATAATATCCCCTCCCAAATTAAGAAATGAGAAGAAACTGGGAGAAAAAAAATTGGGGAACTCACCTGAAACACCACGGATCAATCCTCTGAATTTGAGGTTGAAATCTACTAAAAGGTGGCTATAAGTTCTCCTTAAGATGAACTTGGTCACCTATGAACTGAGAGAAATTATGGAAAAATGGTTGGGTCTGAGGGGCTCTAGAAAGATATAACCATACTGAAAAACACATGACCATTGTGTATCCCATAAGACCATGTCGTAGAACTACTGACAACTAAAGGGACTACAGCACAACAACCCTCACCATGCTACAACCCTCATGGTAAAATTGTCTTTGAGATCCATGGATATATCCATACTACTAATCGTTTAAAAGGGTTAATGTATTATGTCACCGCCTAGGAAACCATGCCACAAATCCCCAACAACTAAATAGGAGTCTACACTACAGCACTACTCCATGGATCATCCACCCCAAAAAAGGTAGAACTCTAGAAATTATCCCTTGATACACTATACTATAGTGGGAATTATGTACTATATCAATGGTAAAATTGGTAGTGGAACCAACGAATCCACTCGAGACTCCATTCAAAATCCTCCATCTCTTCACCATAGCTACCCCCAAAATGGTAGTAGCACCTAACTCCTCCCTTGATCCACTATGCCATAGCCTTCATCTCCATGGATACATAACATAATATACTATTCCACAGCTGGCCTCTCTATACTGAAGTGACCAATATTATAGTGTTGTACCAATATACATGATGTAGAACTCCCTTAGATGTATTTTTCAGCCATCTCCTCCTTTACCACTCACCAACTCCTCAGAACTCCTCCGTACACCTCCACCACTAAATTTCCTATAAAGTAACAAGACATAAGATCTGGTCCATTACATAAAATGACGATCAAAATATTACTTCCCTATATAATCAAATACTACATGATTTGAAAGGGGGAAAATGTCCAAACAACCATCCCTCATGATAACTCTCAAGCATATTTCTAGAACTGAAATGCCACCACCAACAAAACACATGAAGACAATTCAAAAATTCCCATAAAACACCCCCGACACTACCACATCACTCTTATATATGAATTAATGTCTAAATATCAACACAATTCAAACCAATGATTACCACAACCAACAATGAATAGATCTCTAATCACACAATGATATAATTTCATCTCTTATGTCAACATATTATCTTTTTTGGATGACATTAACTCATCCGCACTATTTTAATGATATAAAAAAATGCCACATATTGATTAAGGATCAGGTCATCCAGTATTCACATGATTTAATATTTAAGTCGCACAACACATAAATGAAAGGAATATCTCATAAACCAACATGGTTTCAATCATTACATCATCAAGAAAGACAAAACAAGGAAAAAAAAGATAAGGTTAAAATAATTTAGGGTACTAGGCACGCATCTGCATCTAATATTCTCAAGTACTCTCCTCTAGGAAACCATGTCTCTATAGTATATAAAACAAGGAAATGGTGTATCCCCACAACACCTTCTCCTGATGATCCTAGATCTCAACTGGCTGCTCTATGAATTTTACATCATCCTCGATATCCAACTCTCTCTATTCAATGATTTTGGATTCATCATGAAGTTACCAATAGGTATAAGATACATGGAAGATGTCTTGAAACCAACCTAGTCATGGTAGATGTTATAACCAATAATACACTTCATCAAATCACTCCAATATATAAAAAGTCCCAAAATAATAGTGAGAACTTACCCCCCCTACCAATCCTTCATTGCCCTCATTAACGGGAAACCTTCATGAACATGTGGTCTCTAACCTAAAACTACAAGGTCTTCCTCTTATGATCAGAATAAGACTTTTTTTAGTCTTGTACTACCTTCATACTCTCTTGAATAATCTAAGCCTTCTTTGTCATTCTCTACACCACATTTTGACCAAGGACTAGAAACCCTCCAACTTCATCCCAACACAATGAAAAACAACATAAACACCCATACAAAGTCGAAAATGGGGCCATGTCAATAGATGCTTGATATATTTTGTTATAAGAAAACTCAAAAAAATCAATTATGTTTCCCAAGATCTATCAAAGTCCAAGATACATTCCCACGTCATTCCCTCAAATATCTAGAAGTTTTATCCTTATTCCCATTCTTTTGAGGGTGGAAAGCAGTGTTGAGGTGTGACTAGGTGTCGAAAGAATGTACTTTTCCCCTATTGAATATTGAGGTAAAACATTTGTATCAATATTATACAATTGATATGGTAACTTGATGCAACCAGACCACTTAATATGCATGCCTCTTAGTCCAAACATCCATAATGCCTGACTCCCTAATCAATAGGAAGTGATCTGATTTCATCAACCAATCCATAATTACCCAAATAGAATCAAAACCTCTCAGATCTCAAGGTAACCTAATTATTAATTCCATAGATATTTCAACTCACTTATAGTTGGTAATATCCAGGGGATATAAAATAACTCTAATAATATGATGATCTTCCTTTACTTCTTGGAAAACCAGACATCAATCCACAAACATTGCCACCGCCTGTTTCATCTTGGGCCACCAATAATGAATGATCAAGCCACAATACATCTTGGATACTCCTATGTGTACTAATAATGTTGATATATGAAAAAAAATGAATCCCTCATGCATTATGACTTGGACAAACAAAATTCCTTGAAATGACATATGGTTCTGACCATCCTCTTACCATCCCTCCAGAGCATCACATTGGACAACATGATCACACATCACCTATACCTTTGAGTCTCCCCACTGATACACCTCCACCTGCTTCACTATATAATACCTCACTATCATCTAAAACAAAAAACCTCTATAATAAACCACCCTAACATCTAAGTACAAGGATTATAATTAATCCATCACCCTCCAAGAATCATCGGACTCCTGAACAACAGACTTCAATGAATTTCATCTCAAAGTGTCAGCTATGAAATTTCCCTTTCCTGTGGTATATGAGATATCGGAGTCATATTCCTAAAGAAAATCCAACCATATCCATTTTCTTAGTATTAGAGCACAATGATAAAATGTATAACTCAAGGTCTAATAATCCATGAAGACCACAGAGAGCTCCCCAATGAGGTAACATCGTCATAACTTCAGTACAAACACAACCACTGAAGGATCCAGAACATGGGTGGAATAATTATTCTCAGGGAGGTATAATTTCCTATAACCATAAGATATCACTACCCTCTACTACATCAAGACACATCCCAAGCCCAGATGGGAAGCATAAAAAAACACCTCAAACACCACCCCTTCTTTTGGAAACATGATTACCCGAGCATTGATCAATTTCCCCATCTAGTAGTCAAACACTATCTGACACTAATCAATCCAGAAAAAATTCTAATCCTTTTTATTCAAAGATATCAATGGGGATACAATCTATGAGAATTTGGATATAAATCTCTGGTGATATCCTGCAAGACTATGGCAGCTACGAACCACTGCCACATTCTTGGGTGGTTCCCATAAATATCTACCTCGACCAATGATGGGTCAATGACCAATCCCTGCTGATAAACCAAATTCATAAAGAAATACACCTCTCATGTTAAAAATTAATCTTTGGAATATTTTCATAGAGTTTTTTTTTGCATTGAATAACCTACAAGACAGCTTTAATATAATCAGTATGATCTCCCTTTTACTTAATGTTGATCAATATGTGATCGATGAACATGACTATGATCTAGTAAAATAATTCATAGAACACTAAGTTCATAATCCCCATAAACATATTTGGTTCATTCATGACACTGAACAAAATTACCACAAACTCAAAGTTCCCAAACAACATTTGAAGGTAGTCATTGGGATATCACCCACCTTCACCATCAACTGGAGATACTTAGACCGCCGATCGATCATAGAAAACCAAATATCCCCCTCTCATTTGGTTTAAAATATAATCTATCCTTATAAGAGGTTAATGATTTGTGATCATCGCATGATTCAACCTCTGGTAGTCTGTACACAACCACTAACACCCATATGCCTTCTTGGAGAATAATGCTTGGGCATCCTACATTGACATGCTTAGACAAATGAAACCCTTTTGCATGAGATCATGTATTTAAATCCTCAATTCCCACAACACAGAATGTGTCATCTGATAAGGATCCATCTAATTTTTTGATGTACTGGGATGCAATTTTATCTCAAATCCATTTTCAAAAAGTCTAAAAATTCTCTCTACCATTGATCATCCACCTCAACCAGATCAACCCTCTGATAATCAAAGAAATCAGCCTATTTAACCTCTAATGCCTTAACCACATGAAGACGACATCCAAGGTCCATCATTGAATGGTAAATAATATTTCCTATGTTTTTAATAATGGGATTTTATTATGATTCATTTTATTATTTTTAACATTCCCAAAACAACCAAATTGAAACAATAACACAAGTTAATCATGATATAGGTACCTCTCCCAAGTCTCTACCCTACTAGATAATCCACTTCACTTAGTATTTTGTTAGACTTATATTACATTCATTGGATCAAAGGGGGCCCTAAAATCTTATTTTCATGTAAGTATTACATGGCCTATGTTACGCACTAAGATAATCTGACATCATTTCCTTACCAAAACATGCAATCCTCACAATGACTAACTCGAAAATCCATCTTATATCTCAACCATCAGCCACTAATAACACTCTATCATGATCCTTTCCCCCTAAAGGTATCCATCCAAGTCCAAAAATGAAGGAATATAGATAATAACCCCCAAGTCCCACCTTCAATAGGCCCCAGTTTGGCCACTAGCACCAAGGGTATGAAAAATATCATAAATATGATGCATTACCCTATATAATAATATGATCATGAGATAGGATAAATAAAACATAATTAACTCCATTACATAATATAAAAAGGGAACCAAAACCATCACACAATGCATTTATATAATGTAAAACAGTATAAATAAAGTCTCCAAATGAAATACCTAACAGAAAAGTTAAGGAAACGGCCTAGAAACAGTCCAAAGGTTTGAGTTGGTAATGTCTATCATGGTCCACATGGTCCTCATAGAAACCAATAAATATTGTTTATATATGTAGGGTGATTATAAAATTATACTCAACAGGGTAACCAATGTATCTCATGCACATGTGAAAAGATAATACTAATGTGTCAATGAAAAAATAGTAGAACTGACAACATCTACACAAGTCCAACTAACGAAGCCCATCCTCACCTTGGCACACTCACTAAATAGTTCATCCAAGTAATAAATTAATAATAATCTTATTGATAAAGGTTACCCCACACTACTTTCTCAATAGGTTTCCTCTCTCACATCCCAAAATCCTATTTCATAGAGCTCTCATCCCTTCCATATGTCACATTATTCTTAGAATATCATGTGCAACCAGAAATCACATCACATATCACATGAAGACACCTGGTTCATCAAATCACATCTTTCCAGAAGACATGTGGGACATGACATCACACCCCATCCATAGTCGTAACCAGATTAGTGTGGTATTTTGAAAATAAACATAAACTTTTTTCGCTAATCCTACCATACACGACCCCCACCATAATTCAACTCACCACCTAATCAAAAAACCATCACTACTATGAAATTTTACATATGGAAATAATATACTGTGAATATCAACCTCACCTAGAAGAGATATTGGGAAAAAGGGGTATCCAACCATCTATCCTCACCATAGAGATATTGGGAAAAATACCCCCTCATATATATGGGTGTCAACACATGGTGCTTAATGTGGTTGGGGTGCATATATAAATCACAAGGAATATGAAAATATACATATAATAGTCACACAAAATTTGAACATATGGGTTTAAAACCAAAAAGGTACCGACCAAATCACAATGTCACCCCAAGACTCACAACACCCCCAATTTTTCTACCACCAAAAAATGCACAACACCACACAATAAGCCACATTTCACATTCTGAATACACTTTTAAATTAATCTATTTTTTATATTATCTATTAATGAACTATTTTATTTAATTATACAATTAATTTCATTATTTATATACTATTCATTTCATTATTTCATCCCATTTAATTTCACAGTATGTGTTAATCATATTTAACCACACTTACCATTTTAATTCATTCATTTGTCATTCCATATCATTAACCAAAACATCCCATTTAATTTCAATATCTATGTTATAATTTAATTCCATTACTACTCAAGAAACTAGCATCAAACAAACAAATATCCCATCATCCTTGTCAATCAAACCATCCCCACATCACTGCTATTTCATAGCCATATCCACTTCCCCTTACCACATCCACATCACAACCACCCCATAGCACAGACACCCAAATCATAACATAACTACCCCATATCATAGGCACCCCACAAAAAATAATCCCCATGCACCACAACCACACATCCCAACACATTTTAAGTCACATCAACACAACTTTTTTTAGATTTAGCATGGAAATTTTATGAATTCAATTTCATTATTTTAAGGGCATTCTCACATAGCCATAAATCTCCTGAAGAAACCATTTTATTATCCATATATATTTGATTATCCAATACTTTTAAGGTTATTTTAACAAAGAAACCAAACAAGTTACGATGAAACATATCAAATTAGTACAAATAAATACCCGAACAACCCCAATTTTTAGCAGGGAATCAAGCCCATATAATCACAATATCAACATAATATCAAAAACCTTAAAATAATTCAATTCAAAACCCTTAACCTTAAATTTAAAATGTAACCAAATAGTTAACATTATTAGGTCTGATATTCTATCTTTACAAAGATAAACAGGAGTATAACCCCTGTTGTATGATACACAATGTTAGAAATGAATGAACCCTACCACAAATGGAGGGTTATGATCCACTATGCATGTTTGGAATAAGATCAAGGACACTACCAAGCACCATGATGAAGGATATCACCTTTACATACCTATAAAACAACAAGAACATAATCCCCTTACCCAAAACACCATCAAACCATTGATTTTTTATATTAACCCCTACGAGATGAAGAAACATGAAGAAACTGGGAGAAAACAAAGAGGGGAATTAACTTGAACCAGCACTGATCAATCCTCCAAATATAGGGTCAAAATAAACTAAAAGGGGGATGGAAGTGGTCCTTGGGACACAATTAGGTCACCCAATATTTGAGAGAAACATTGGAAAATTGGATGAGTCAAAGGGGGTCTGTAAATTTATACTCAGATTGAAAAATACATGACCACAACACAGCTTGTAGGACCATGCCACAAAACTACTAAAAACTGAAGGGACTATAGAGAAACACCCCTCACCATACTGTATCCTTATTAGTAAAAATGGATCTAATATTCATGGATATATCCACATGTCAAATCCTATAAAATTGGTAATGGTCTATATCACATCCTAGGACTCCACACCACAGACCCCAAACAATTGAAGAGGAGGCTATGCTACATCCCTTCTCCATGGAACACCCACATTGGAAAAGAAAACAAATACAAAAACTAGCCCTAAAAATCCATGTCATAGATGGTACTCCATGTCATAGCCATGATGAAATTGGTAGTGTCACCAAAAACTCCACCCAAGACTCCATGTTGCAGCATCCAACCCTATATTGCAGGTACCCCCCAAAACAATAGTAGCACTAAAAACCTTCCCTGAGCCACTACATTGTATACATCATCTATATGACCATAAAACACCACATCTTACACCAAATATTTCCTCTCTACACGATAGTGTCCACCAATATGGAATAGCACTCATCTCCACACCACTAAACTCCTTTTGTTGTATTTTTCATCTATATCTTACTTCTGTACACTCTAACTCCATGGAACTCCCCTAGACACCACCACTAGAATTTCAAAAAATTAATGAGTCATATTTTCTAAGACATTAAAATCAGGTTCATGTGATTTGAGGCTGGATTAATTCATTAAATATAGGCTAAGGTCAATATCTTTCACCTGAGATCTTTTTCGGAGGTTATAAACATAACCCTCATCTTTTGTAGGAACCTGGTTAATAGTGGGCATTTCAAGTATATTTCTTCTTATTTTGAACCAAGAGTGGTTATTAAGGTTTAAAAAAGCATAGGGTTGATTATTTCCATAGGATATTGGAATATACACTAATCAAGGAAGGGTTTGGTCTCTTACCCTAAGATAGTGGACTTTTGTGGAGTTTTACTAGTGTAATGGTATAGAATATCTCTATATATATTGGGATATGTCATAGTAAGAGTGTCAACATTGTGGTCATATAGGAAACCTATAAATATTACATAAAAGTGTTCTAGAATTAGCTGGTGGAAATGGTTTTGGTTAGACTCAGGGTTCAGAAGAAAGTATAAGAGTATCATATCAACGTAATAGTTTAGGTACTTCTAGTGAGAAGGACATAGAGGAGGGTGTAGTTCTTAAGGGTAGGGTAAGTATCATTGGTATAGTGGTACCCCTTGGGGGAGCCAGATGTTGGAAGCATAGGGAAAAAGATCAAATAAACTTCATTAAATTGAGAAAACATATTTTGATAAAGGATATAGTCTATTTATAATTATAGGTTTGATCATTGTGACATATAACTTTGATTTTGGTTATTTTGATATGGGTGTTTCGTGATTGTTTATTTATAACCAGTGGGTTGGTGATTTATTGTTAATTTTGGGTTACTATATGGGGTGATGTCTACTAATATACCCTTAAGAATCTAATATAAGGGTATCTATATGTTTCTATTATGTATCATTATGATCAGTAGTTATAGGAATCTCTAATATTTCATTGTATTAGATATGTGAAACTTCAATGTCATCCCTGATATGGATTGGATGGATCACTATTAGTAACACATTGACTAATATCATTAATAAGTATATTTATTATTTATTGAGGTTTATTTTTATACATTCATCAAAGAGTCGAATTTTCAAGTAGGTTTTTTAATACCTAACCATCCATATATACGAATTATTAAGACCCATTTTTTAGGTGTTTCCTCCTATCATCCACCAATTTTAGGATATGTTTTAAGGAAATTTCAAGATTACCCCTTGAGATAGAGGTTGAGTTTATGATTGACCGAATTCTGGGTATGGATCCCATATTCATTCATTTAAGAAGGATGTATCCTTTAGAGATTAGAGATATGAAAATCCATCTAGAGGACCTTATGGTGAAGTGATTTATTTTTCTAAGAATGTCTCCTTGGGGTGATCTAGTTTTGTTGACGAAGAACTGAAATGGTATTTTATCATTTTTTATGGATTTTAGAAGGTCGAATCAAGTGATGGTCAAGAATATGTATCATATTCCTTTATTAGATTAATTTTTTGATTAGTTGAGGGGATCCAAGTGGTTCTCTAATATTGATCTAAGATCTAAATATTTCTAATTATGGATTATGCCAATAGACATTTCTTATAATAATTTCAAGGTTGTGTATGTCATGTATGAGTTTATTATCATGTCATTCACGTTTATAAACATATTGATTATGTTTTTCACTCAAATGAATAGGATATTTCATCTATTTTTGGATTCATTTGTAGTCATGTTCCTCAAGGATATTTTAGTATACTTCTAGACATTGGATGATCATGCTCGACGTATGGAGATTTTATTGAGCACACTGATAGAGCCTTGGTTATATATCAAGATCTTAAAGTATTACTTCAATATCATAGATTTTAATTCTTAGGGTAAGTGATATTAAAGGAGGGAATATCAGTGGGACCAAGGAATGTTAAGGCCTGTTTTTATGAGAATAACCCAAGAACATTTTCATGATCTATATATTCCTAGAATTTATAGGCTATTATAGGTGATTCATTTAAAACATTTATAGATCTAAAGAACTTATGATGACCCTAACTAAGAATAAGGTAAAGTTTGAGTGATGTGATCCTTAAGAGAGATCCTTTCATGATCTAAAGGGAAGGATGAAAGATACACCTATTTTAACCTTAAAAATGATGGGTAAGAAGTATACTTTGTATTATGATCCATTAAGGTTGGTCTTGAAATAGTAATAATACAGGATAAGATATTGGTCACTTCTGGGTCTAGGTAGTTTTGGTTGTATGAGAGGAATTACCCAACACATTATTTAAATCTCATGGAAGTAATTCATCTGTGAAGATATTGGTGTCATTATCTTTTGGGTGAAAGGTTTTTGTGTTCCCCAACAATGATATCCTTGAATATATCTTTTTTACAACATGATATTAACTATTTTAAAATAAATTTATCCAAGTACCTACAATCCTTTGACTTAGATATATTGTGTATGCCATGTAAATGTTATATTTTATTTGATTCATTAAGTCAAAAAGACTTCGGTGTAGTTAGTGCAGGAGGTTATTAGAGAGTAGTTGATGATGATCATATTCACTAAGATATAATTGGATGTGTATAAGTTTCATATTATTTCTACCCTCAACATTTTGATAATTACCTAATCACTTTTTCATAAAATGAATGAGAGTAATTTTTATGACTCAGACTGTCATGTCTTGAGAGACAATATATATTATGGGATTCCACCACCTGATTGGTCTCCGGATAATGATGGGATTATTTATAGTCAAGATTAAGTTTTAGTACCTATGATCATGCATGAGGAGTTTATTTTGGATTCACAAACTTTAAGATGGATTGTTCACCTAGGGTTTTCCAACATGTATCATGAAATCCATGGGTAGTATTGGTGGCCTTGGATGAATAAGGACATTGTGGGGTTTATTTCATGATGCCTCATCTATCAGTAGATGGAGAAAAAGTACCAATATACTATAGTAATTCTTTAGCCTCTACTCATTCCTAAGTGTATGTGGGATGATTTGATGATGGATTTCATGTTGGGGTTGTCGAGGTCACCCCAAGTTAGTGATGTAGTGTGGGTTATTATCTATTGGATGATGAAGGTAATGAATTTTCTACTAATTTGGGAGACCCTGTTTGTTGATGATCTATTTGAGTTATATGTTCAGGATCTAATATGACTTTATGATGCACCAAGGAGTATCAAATCCAATTCGGATGCAAGATTTACTTATCACTTACTATAGATATTACAAAAGGTGTTCTATAATTTGGTGAATTTTATCATTACATACCATCCTCAAACTAGTAGGAATATTAAGCATGCTATTTAGATTTTCAAGTATATAATAAAATCATTTTTCCTGGATGTCGGTGGCTCATTGGAGAGATACCATTTATTGGATTATTTTTTCTATAACGATAGTTATTAAGTGTTAATTCATATGGAACCTTTTGAGGCCTTATATAAAAGGTTATATTGATCACCTTAGTGATATAAATAGGCAGTGGAGTCTATTATAGGTTCAAGTCTCATGTAGTATACATCATAGAATATTTAATTGATTTGGAAGTGGTTGGTGGCTGAGAAGAGAAGAAAAAAAATCATTTTTTGGTCATAGATACTATCCTCTAGAGTTTGAGGTGGGAAACAAAGTATTTTTATAGCTGTCAACTCAATTGGGAAATAAGAAGTTTTGAAGGTAGGAGAGATTTGAATCCATGTTCATGAGTCCATTCAAGGTTGTAGAGATGATGGATATAGCAATATTCTAGTCAGTACTTTCTTAGAGATACAATTAAACGAATGATGTATTACATGTATCTCAACTTTAGATATATCATCCATATCCTTATCATGTGCTCAACACCAACAGTTTTTAAATAGAGATATTGTTTTATTCAATAAATTACTTTTATGTATAATGAACCATAGTAAAAATATTCTACATGGGAAGATGGAACCTTTGATGTTTGTGTGGTGGGAGTATAGACATATTGAGAAGTATATTTGAGAGTAGGAGTCTTATATATGAGTGTATTAGTTAGTGATTTTCTCATGTGAGGCTCCATGACACCTCTCGAGGACAATATTCTATATATTGGGGAGATTGTAACACCCCATATATTTTGAGGTATTTTTATGTTAATTTTTTTATCCATCCATGTGTATATTGATGTTTTATTATTATTGGAGGTGTTTTTGGAGGTTGGAATCTATGGTATTGCAATGTGAGGGCTACTTGAGTGGATGTGTCATGCCATGGCCTAGGAGATTGTAATGTAAAACCTTATCATATTCCAAAATGAATGGACGTTGTTTATTAGTGATAATATGGATAATAATTATGTTATAAAGGGAGTGTAAACACTATAATATAAACATTGGCTGAAGTATTATGTCACAACACACTTTGTCAGGTTTTCATGTGCCCCATGCATATTTTTTTATAATTTAAATAATTGATTAAAATGTTAAAAAATTGAAATATTAAAATACTTTGATATTTACCCACCACACCACTGAGTCCCCATCCCCCATGACCTCTCCTCCTTCTAACCTTGATATCTTCATCATTTATTCTCTGATTTGACTTCTACATAGCTCGATGGATTTCTAGCGGTAAGGTAAAGCTTATTATTTCATTTATTCACTAGATATACCTAATTTATATGATTATGTTAGGTTTTAAAATATATTCTAATTTAGGGTGTTTTATTTGATGATATTTTATGATCATGTTCTTATGAATATGAGGTGGGTGATACCTAAATTATTTCATCATTTGATATGTGTTTATGTGTCGTATGACATGTGGGGTGTGGAAAGTGTGTAAAAATTACACAATATAGAGATGAATGTGGGTTATTTTGTTCTTGAGGGATGTGTATGACCTATCTTTTAAGTGATATACTCTCTAAATCCTTATATCTATATTCATAATCATCAATGGTCATGTTTCCATGGCAAAGTGTTGAATGACATAGAAATTGGAAACCATGAGTGGTGTCCTTGAATATGACTTAATGTAAGGAGCCTTATGGGGAATCCTTGAGCATTACATGGTGATTAGAAGCACAAAATTGAGTTAGGATAGTTGAATATTAATCTCATCATGATACATTGAGTGAGAAAGTTCCATATTTAGTGTGACCTTGTGAGATGAGGGTTGGTATGGGATATCAACCAAGTCAAGAGGGGTCATAATTGACTTATTCTTATTGGGTGTACGATTTTAAGAGCATGAGTATCATATTCACTAGTATTGGATTTGTGAGACCAATTCCTAGGTGACAAACCATTTTCTAATGTTATTATATTTACCTAATATCATTTATGCTTATGGTGATTATCTATTTGATCTTATTATGTTTATAATTGTGATAATTATTAACTAATTTGTTATTATGATGAACTTAGTAGTGATAAATTCTCAACTTTTGATACATTTCTATTGTTATAACGATGCCCCCATTCACTCTATTGTGAATTACATAAAGTGATGATATGTTCACTTGCTATTGGTTATGTCTCACAGATAGTCCAATCACTTTTTTGTGGTGTACTGTAGTGATAATACATTCACATTTGTTAAGCCTATAGTGATAAATCAATCATATATAATTTCTTGTGGATTAGTGATAACTCATTAACTCATACTCCCCTAGGTAAAATGATATATTTTTCACCATCATTCTAACGTAATGGTGATAAATTGTTCACATTGGTATTATTATAGCGGTATACCATTAACCTATACTGGGATATATTATTGATAGACCATTCATCAATTATTTTGAAGTAATGATAGGCTATCCACCGATGATCCTTATTATGGATATATAATATTAACTTATTGATATAATAGGTTGATATCTCATTTACTTAGTCACACATTAGGAGATGTGATAGTCTATTCACCCATACTTTTGTTGATGGTGATATAATGTTCACCTTATTGTGATTATGGTGATTACTCATTCATCTATTGATGGAATAGGGTGATAAAATTTTCTCCTAGTCATATGTTATGAGTGGTTATTACCCGTTCACCCATGGTTGTTGTGAATGGTGATACACCATTCACCTGGCATATCAAGGATAGAGATGATAACTCATTCTATTGATATATTGATGGTGATACACCCATTTACCTAGTGTACAAATAATAGGGATACTAATGTATTCATTATCTATCCGGGGTCATACTATGGGAATACCATCCCTTTATAACACTATATAAGGAAGGTATGATAATTTTTTTAGGTGTTTATTAGCACCTAGTACATGTTGGATTATATTTTATGATTGATTTATTTTTATAACATAATGAGCCTGTACCCATGTAGATCGAAAGATTTATTAATGTTATATTGGTTGTGGTATAATGAGTTTTACTCACTCCCTATATAGGTGTTAATGTAGACTTAATGGTCTATGATGAAAATAACATAAAGGGACATACTTTCAATGGTTAATTAAGGGATAAATGGATGAAGTTGGGAAGTGAGTCTCAGAGGTGTCATGAGACTAGTTTGTGGTGTCTATATTCATTTATGTAATTTGAAAGTATGATTTATATGGATTATTGTTTGGGTGAACCCACTATTAACATGTTCTTCACATTAAATTACAATGTTTATTAATTTTTTTTATAGAATTTGATGATATTTTCTATAGTTGGATTTTTGCTGAGATGTCAATATTATATTGTTTATTATGGATAATTATTTATCTAGGTTCTTATGTTATTTATGGTTATCTCATAGAGGTTATATTATCTCCATTAGTTATTCATTTACCACCATGGCTTGTTGAAAGCCTCTAGCATGTATGGAGGTGTTCTTGAGGTCACATGGCCAACCCAATTTGGGTTTTTTCAGACCAATTGGACCAGGGATGCAAAAATCATCATATTATTGTCAGTGATAACAATGAAAAATTATTTTCCAATATGACATGAATAAATCATAGAAACTTGTAATAAAATAATTACCAATAAATCTTATGAATCGTAGTTGCTTTTATACCAGGAAGTTTAAAATGTGTGATTTTATGATAAAGATAGTTCTCGGGCTGTATTCTCAAGAAACTAAAGTCATATCTATCAAAATGATTGATCTTTAACTTGCCTTCTTCTTTAATCATCATTAATCATGATAAATACCACCTCAATCAAAATCAGGATCTTATTCCAGTTCTTATAAAAATAGAGGAGATCAAAGGACAAATGGTTTGAAGAATGGGAGAAAACAAGTAAAAGTAATAAACAATGATGTAAAGATTTAAATGGTTTTTGAAAAATTGCTATCTACATGGAGAGAAAAAAGAATTTTCACTATATTTAAGATTACCAATTATAGGAGGAAGAATAAAAACAAATAAATATATTGAAACTTATCCCATAAATAAATGATATGGTATGATACCCATGCTTTGCTATATTACGTAGGTATCAATAGTGGTTCATGATGTTACAATACCTTGTGTTGATGTGGTCCATTCAATTACAATAACCTATGTTAGTGCTTATGGTTAGTTTTGTTATAATGTTCAAGTGTTCTTCTATAACCCAAAATTTGGGTTTGGGGCCTTCGATCATAAGCCATATTCCAAAGTTCACTTCCCCATGGGACCCCTAGTGACCTCAAAATAAAGGTTGAACCATGAAAGGAATCAATCTAGTGTTTAATAATAACCTCTCATATTTGTCCCATATCTATCCAATAGATAAATATCCACTATTATAATCATAAAAATCATTTATAATATAGAGAACATATTATATAATATATTATATCAAATAGTTAATTTGTTTTGTAGAAATTAAATTTTTTAAAAGGAAACAATTGGTCTAAAGGAGGTGATAAAGAAAAAGTAATCACCTCTATTTTTTTGGAAAATCGGTAAAATTTAAATCTTAAGGATAAATTTTTTTGGGGGGATAGAATGTGAGAAATGAGGATAAATATATAAATAAAAAATAAATTTATATAAAAATTATCGAGGATGAAACCACCAATTCAGAAGTCCCAATGGAATTTCATATGTTACACCTTAAATTTTTTAATTTATTTTATTTCATTATTTTCTGGCCCACCAATTTTTTTTGGGTTTTGCGTGAACCAATGTTTAAAATTTTTCAGTCTTGTTGAGAAAAATGAACGTTTTGGGTTTAGCATCATCAGGAACACAGGTAGATCATGGTTTTGAGACTGCGCGGTCAGCCTGATTTTCTAAATAAATTAAAACTTAAAGGAATAATAAAATTATATTGATTAATAAAATGGAAATAAAATGAAAATAATAAGTTTAATAAAATTTAAGAAAATTTATTAACGGTAATAATAATAATATCATTTGAGAACATTAATATTATTATTATTATTATTAAGAATATAAAATTTATTAAGTGTTATTAATACTGTCGTACTTATTATTTTTATCATTATTATCGTTATAATAATTAATACCTTAATTTAGTTATTTTTTTATTTAATATTTTTTTCTTTCCATTTCTTTTTTATCTTATCTTTTTCTTTTTATTCTTCTTTTTTTCTCACCCTTAGATTCTATCACCCATTGCACGCGGAAAACCTTCCTCAAACCATATTGTGTCATTTTTTTTTCTCCCCTACCCTTGCCGCTGGTTCACTCCTCCCTCATGTCGTCGTACCGCACCACACTCCCATCTAGAGACTGCCTCTACCGACCACCCTACCATCTTATCCGTGAGCCCTTTACCCCTATATCACACAAACTGGAACCCCTCTTCGTCCAGCCTCAGACACATACCGCCACCTCCACCTTGAACAACCTTGTTGCACCCTTACTCCCTTGGATGTCCCATCACACCGTGCTCCCACCCGCCGACCCCCTCCCCTCCTGATTTCACAACAAAACCACCACCGAACCACCAACCTTTCTTATGGCTATCCCATCACATCATGCCCCCGCACTCTCATCTGGAGACAACCATTTTTCAGACCTCCCCTTCTCTCCCAATGACCTTACACCTGGTGTGCAACACCATCCCCGACTGAGCTCCTAAAGTGTCGTCAGCCTCCTCCTCTTTCAGAAAGTCTCAGGCGGTGCCCTCCCACACCTATGGTGTTTTCTCCACCCAGTGAATAGCTTTGGTGAACCACCCACACGCCACCCCACTTCACTCACACCACCCATGGGCTATCTCACTACCTCGCCCCGAACCATGCAACCCACTGCCTCACCCGAAACTACGTCGCCGCTATTTTCTGGTTGTATTTTTGGCACAACATTTCTCTAGTGACACCCCCCATCCGGTTAAGTTCCTCTTTATTCTAACATTGAGTCTTGTTCCTTCTAGTGGGTATGAGGTTCGTTTAGGGGTCATTTTGTAATCTCCTTTTTGTTAAAATTCTTATTTTAAGGCCCAATTCCATTTGTTTGAGGTGTGTGTGGCGTTCGGTGGAAGTCTGTAATTGTTTTCTGAAGTTTCTACACACTGGTAGATGGTTACACAATTAATTATTATTTGATGAATTAATTTTCAAGTTTAGTTTGTTCAGCATATTATTTAATTAATTTTTGTAGTGCAAAATTTTCATTCTTTGATGTTTTATTTGCATTTAAAATTGTTAAGTTGCATGTTTATATTATGTGTGTGTTTTCTATTGATAAATTATATCCAGTTGGTTGTTAGTGATTTTTAAATTGTACAGGGAGCTTATTCATTTGTGCAAGTGGTGAGAATTACATTTTTGACCTGGCATAGTGTGTTTGGTCATAAATGAAGATTTTGTGTGGGTTTAGTGGGAAACTCCTTGTGATTTCTTTTAATTTTTTTTTTAAGATTTTATTTTTGTCTTATTAAATTATGTGGTTTGTGGAAATTTGTTTTACATATGGTGTAAGGTTTTCCATCAAACTATTTGTGTAGTGTAGGTAACACTTTAAAATTGTATTTGAGTGCGTGTGATGTTGGAATGTATTTGAATGTATAAATGGTTACTTTAGTGTGTGCAAAGCCATGTGACACTCTTTTACTATTTATTTATAATTTCTGTAATGGTATACTAATTTATGACAATGGTGTGAAATGTGTTTGAAATTTTTTTTATATTGTGCTTGTTATTTCAAAATGGTGTTTATGTGTGTATGTGTTGGCTTTTTTAATGATAAGTGTCTTTTTAAATTGTGTAGATGGTTTAATTTAGTATGCAACCTGTTCAGATTATGTTTTGAAAATATTTCGGTGTGCGTATGGTTTTAAAAGAGGGTTTGAGTGTGCATATGGTGATTCTGTGTGTGTAAGTTCCATGTTTGGATTTTATGCATAAGTGTTACATGTGACATGAACGTAAAACTTTTTTGAGCACAAAGATGGAAGCTTGGGTAGCTAGGAGGGTGGACTAGACTAGTGGGCTAGTGATCCAGGGGTGGCTTTAGCCCCATTCCACTCAGCAGGATTGACGACTGAAACTCTAAGTAAACATATGAATGACTGTGGGTCGTGGTTTCTAAGCCACGTTTTGTTGAGGGTTGTGGGTTTTAAACCTCGATTTCTGAGGGTGGTGGTTTCTAAGCCACACTTCACTGAGACCCGAAGATCTATGGACCCAGGCTAGCTAACACCCATGAGGCCTATCCTATATTGGTACTCATTGGTTACTTTATGCTCATTAGTGTGACACTTTGTTTATTTTAAAAATTAAGTGTGTGTGTGTGTGTTTTAATTTAAGTTGTTCCATTTGAAATTTTTTTCTTTAATCCTATTTTATTTAAAATAGTCAAGAATTTACTTCTTTGATTTAATTAAATTTTTTAATGTATTTTCCATTTAATAATTATGTGTGGAACCTTTTTATTGGGTGGTTCCCTACTGGTCTCTTGGCGCACACCCTACATACATCTTTGGGTGTATATATACCTTATTCCTTGCGTGTCCCTGGATGAGGAATCATGTTCAACAATGGTTGTTCGGGTTTTTTATGTTCTTCTCATGTAGATTGGTGTTTGTATCTTGTGGATATCACACCTCTCTTGTTGCATGGAGGTTTGAGTTAGTGTTTTAGTTTCTTTTGTTGTCATTACTTTTTGGATGTTGGTTCAAGTTAAAAACTTTAAATCTGATTTTAGTTTAAGGTCCTGTTTGGTTGTCTGTTTTCAGTTTTAGTTTATTTATCTTGTCAGCTGTTTTGTGTTTTATATTTCAGGTAAATTGTTCCCATGTGTTACTTTTGATACATGGGCACTTGTACCAGCCTGTGTGGATCTGGAACACCCTTTGGGCCATGCTGCGGACTGGGTTGAGCGCCAGGTCAGATAGAAACCCAGCTTGGTTCATGGTAAAATGGTATCAGAAGTCGGTTATCTCTCGTAGGTCATGTTCCATTGGGATAGAGTTAGTCTAGACCAAATTTACGGGTGTCGGAACTCGACATTCTAGTTATGAGCAAGGTGCCTGGCCAATACACCTCATGGCGGGACTCGAGTTACCAGGGTAAGTTGATGTTTTTATGAGTATTTGTTCATTGTGGTTAATCTTGTCTAGGGGAAATTAAAAGGGAGTGGGGTCAATGGTCCTAGTGAGCTCCCCTGTTCCGACATGCCATGTGGAGTTGAGGACGCTGTCCTAGAATAATCTCTGTGGCGGTGGCATGTTTGGCGTATGAGCTCCAACCATATGTCCCAGTCACCCGATGAGACCAATCTCCTCTTGTATCATTCTTCAACTCATTGTTTAGAATATTTACTAATATGGTTTTTAAGTAAAAATGATTTGGTCTTGGGAATTGTTTTGTAATGAAGAGATTTAAAAAGAAAATGTTGTATGTGGTTTTAAAAGAGTGGGTTTAATGTTTTGGTTTCAAAAAAAATGTCTGGTTTTGATCTTTGGAACTCTCATGGGAAACCAAACATTCATGAGTGTGTACAAAAAGGGAAATGGATAATGGCACGAGAAGATGAGTGCCTGGATGGACATGAGGTGGTTGCTGGTGTGGCACGAGAACATGCATGTGTGAGTCCCATGGGACACCATTGGTGTTTGCTTAACCCACCAGCTTCATTCTTTTTCAATCAATTTTTCTAAAGGAAATTTAGGTGTTTTAAATAATCAGTGATTGTGTGGTGTGTCCTTGTGTTTTGGAAATATTCGGTATGAGGCATTTCAAGCATAGAATCCTTTTTGCTGATTTGTTTCTTGAGCTTGAATTCTTATTTGTAAGTTGGTGTGCAAGCATGTGCTTAATGGTTTCTTTTGAAAAGTGCTTTGAGAAGCCCTTGTAGCGGTTCTCCCTGCATGTTTAGTGTTCTCTTGCAGTATGTCTTGACCATTGGACTAGTTTTATTGGGTCCATGATTTTATTTATTGACTAGTTTATGCCCCCAAAAAGTGTTAATATGCGATTAAAGTGCATCCACGGGCAATTTGCTATGGGTCAGCCCTCAAGTTTATCGAAGCATTCTCTTCTTGAATTATAGAATTGATCCCCCCCCCATACAACTAAGTGGATCATATCGTAACAGGATGACAGATGAGAGGGGAGTTGAGGGGAGTCTTGGTCTCTCTGAGTTGTTTTAGTTGTCAGGTATGAAGTTTGAGGTTGTTGCATCTGAAGGTCCCCCTGGAAACGGTTAAAGGAATTTCAGCGGGGAAGGGTGAAGGTAGTTTAGAGTTATTGGTGTTGACCAATGGTTTTAAAGGCTCGAAGTGATTTCATCGGTCGCAAGGGTCATGTTTGGTGATGTCTTGCAGAATGAGATATCTTGAAGAGAAAAGGTGGATTTTGTAGACCCCTCCGAGAATACCTGTTTTCATAGGTGTGTGTCCTCCTATTAGAGAGTTCTAATTTTTCTATTCAAAGTGGAGGGTTCTTCGTGCATCTCTCCTTCTCATGTTTCTTGGTTAAGGTGAAGAAGTGATGTATACGAATCATCTAAATCCAAATCCTAGTGGATGTGCTGCAAGGGAGTAGTTGGATGTCATAGAGTGTTGTGTTTGATAGTGTTTTCTCGATTGTAGTGTGGTTGCAAGAAACACAAAAAGGAGAAGCTCTATTTGGGAGTCTTCAATGCCTGACAGTGAGGCAGGATAGTATTCAAACATTAGGGCTCCATCCATAGGACATGAAGTGAAGCTGGCATGTGGTCAGGAACCCCAAGTGTGTATGGGACCCCAACTTTATTTTTATCATCAGAGTTGAATGTAATATAAGTTTAAATTGTTTTTTGTGGTTGTTCCATTCTGATGACCTATTTGGGTGCGTGAGGTATCTCGCGGCTATAAGGAGGTGTGGTCATCTCATTACCAAAGTCCTAGGGGTTGTGTCCCACCAGTTGTAATCTATTTTAGTTGTCCTTATGGGGTTTGTTTCGGTGAATTGGTCTCAAATTTGAATGATTCTTATCCAGGGACGTGTAGATGCTGGTTTGTCTTGGGTCATGGTTTTGATTCCCTAGTACTTGGCTCCCTCCCTCCCCATCCCTAGTGGTGGGGTGTTTGGTCACCATCGGGAAATTTTCAATGTTTTGAATTTTTCTGTCAGTTCTAATGGTGGGGAGACCCATGATGGGTCTCACACAAATGTCACTCGAATTAATCGGTGTTGACATTTCTTCATAATGGTGGTGAGTCTGCTTGGGCCTCCCCATGTCAATTTTCCAATCTCATCCCGGGATTCAGTAAGTTTCTAATGGTGGGGATCCCCTTTGGGGTTTCCCATGTTGTATTTTAGTTTTGTTCATAGATATGACTTGGTGGAAGGTGAAAATAGTGTTCCTTGGACGTGGTTGGTCTTGTTTAATCATTCCTATCAAACAGTGTGGTTTTCGTTTAGTGATTCTTGAGGTGTTTTGGTTTGTGATGTTGGTTTTCATTGGTGCGTGAGTTTCTTTACGTGATCAATAAACTGGAGGTGTTTTAGCTCTTTGGGGTGGGTGACACATAACAGAAATTATTTAAAGAGTTTCTTGAGGTTGTAATTTAATTCACATTCCCTGATCATAGTGAATTTTCCTCTTTTTACTTGCTTTTTGTAGTGATCATTTTTGAACCTCAAGGGGGGTATCAGTTTATAATTTGAGTCTCAGCCTTAGTAATGAATTTATAGGGATAGAAAGATTTATGGTGGGGAGAATTTTCACACCCTAACTTTCTAAATTTATTTTATTCCATTATTTTCTAGCCTAACAATTTTGTGTTGGTTTTGGGTGAACCAATGTTTAAAATTTTTGAGTCTTGTTGAGAAAAAAGCATGTTCTGGGTTTAACGTCATTGGGAGCATGTTCAGAGCATGGTTCAAAGACCGCGCGACCTTCCTGGTTTTATAAATAAATTAAAACTTAAGGGGAAAAAAATTATGATGTGTAATAAAACGGAAATAAAATGATAATAATAAGTTTAATAAAATTTATGAAATTGTTTTAATGATAATAATAATAATAATAATAATTTTTTAGAATATTATTATTATTATTAATATTATTAATAATAAAAAGGTAATTAAGTGTTATTAATATTGTAGTACTTATTATTATTATTATCATAATTTTAATTATTATAATTAATAACTTAATTTAGTTGTTATTTTTTATTTTATTTGTAAAGACCCGCAAATTTCAAGGAAATTTTTTTTTCTTAATTTTCTTTGGAATTTTACAAGAGCGCAGCTTCAGACGGCACCTGATTCCGAGGCCCGGTGTGCCCGGAATCAATTTCCGAAGTTTGGCTCGGGTACGTTCAGTGAACGGACGAGCGGGTTTTTCTATCTTTTGAACCGGTGCCCGGAATCGAATTCTGAGGGCACCGATGAAATCGCAGTGCCGGTATTTGCTTAGAAACGCCTCTTCCGGAGTTGCGTTTGCTCAGACGTGGTTTTTTAAATTTTACGGCTTTAAGTCAGAAATAAAATAAAGTTTGTGCGACAACTTTATTTTAAATCACTTAAGCTGCTTGGAAGCCACTTGAAGTCACTTAAAGACGGCTTGAACTGAGTTGAACTGGATAGGATGCTATCCAGAAATATCCTACCCCTTGGTAGGATATTTGTGAGGCTGGGCCCGCACGAGCCCCGCCGTTTCTTTCGCTAAGTAACGCACCCGCGAAAACCCGTCAAAGTAACTGAAAAGTCAACCGACGCGTTTTCTTTAATTCTTAACAGACCATTTAATTGGGCGGTTTATTTCGTGAATTAAATGGACTGTTTCTTCGTGAATTAAATGGGTCGTTTCTTTCGTTGAATTAATTCAACGAATTGATGGATCGTTTCTTAACCGGTTTCGTGTGTTGGCATGTTTATAAAATAAGACCAACCCAAAAATCCTTGGAAAGGATTTGAAAGAATCTTCGTTCCTCCACCCTCTCCGCGAAGAACGCGAAGAACGCGAAGAACGCGAAGAACGCGAAGAACGCCGGCGACCGGAATTCGACGACGCACACCCAGATCTGCGACGTCGACGAGCTCTACCCGCGACGTTCTTCGGCGACGCCTCTTCTTCCGCGGCCGATCCTCGTTCGGCAATTAAGGTGAGAAACGAATCGTTTATTTCTCCCTTTTTTTTTCAATAACAACGGATTTAATTAATTAAATCCGTTTGTTCTAGATCTGGAGATCGTCGGCGCGACGTTTTTCCCGTGGTGCGACGAACGTCCCTTCCGCGACGAGCGATTCCGCGACGACCTCACGTCCGACGACGACAAGGTAGGGGTTTATTTCCTTGATGATTCCTTCCCGTGTTTATTCTTTTGAAATAAAGAACCCGATCACGGAACAATTTTAATTTATTTAAAATTGTTGATTGGTTTTTCCTTTTCCCCCGTTGAGTTTATGACTAACGCGGAGGGTGCGGGTCTAACGAACAAGACCCAGCAACCCTCCGCCGATCTTTTGTTGTGCGGATTTGGCGGACGACGACGAACCGTGCGGCAAGGGCGATCCGTTGATCCCGCAGTGAAGATCGGCCCCCGGGAGGAGCAATGGCGCAGACGGGAGGTAAAACGGGCCACCAGAGCAACTCCGGCGGCCCGCGGAAGGCGGCGGCGGCGCGGGTCGCCGGCGCGGCGGCGCCGGCGACCGGAGGCGGCGGCGCCCGGCGCGCCGCCGTGGAGGAGTTCCGCCGCGGCTGAAGCCGCGGCGGCGGCGGCCGGTTCCGCGGCCGCGCGGAACCGGGGAGGGACGCGGCGGCCCGGCCGCGTCCGCGTGACAGGCGGCCCCCCGCGGGGCCGCGTTTTCCTCCAAGCCGCGGGTCAAACCCGCGGCGGTTGCTTCGGCCGCTCGGCCGAAGCCGAGCCGGCCGGTCCGGTCGGCCGGGCCGCTCCCAGGCCGGACCGGACCCGGCCTATCCGGGTCGGGTCGGGTCGGGTCGACCCGGTTCGGCCAGCCCAGGGAGGGTTCGGGCCGGGTCGCCCCGGGCCCAGTACCCCCGTTTCGGGCCCTCTACGGTCTTTCGCCCATATCTTGGGCCTGGGACCTCCGACTGACGAACCGTCAGCGGCTACGCGATCCTTGGATCGAGACGGTCGTTTCGGTATATTATACTCAAGGTTTCGGAAGACTTTGGGTTCGGCCGGGTTGGTTCGTACACGAAACCAACCGGGCCCTCGGAGCGGAAACGCTCATAACTTGGGCTACGGGCGTCCGAACGACGTACCGTCAGCTGGGGTAGTTTTCTCTAAGTGAGACGGAACTTTTGGCATACTCCGCCCGAGGATCGGATACAGGCGGAGTACGGTCGGGTTGGTTTTTCCCTAAAAACCAACCGGGCCCCTGGGACGAAAATGCCAATAACTCTCAGACCGGGCGTCCGATTGACGCGCCGTCTGTCGCGTTGAGATCCTGTTGTCGATACGGAACTTTTGGATACATCAACTTCGGACTACGTGTCAGTTGATGTATCAGCCCCTCGGCTCGTGGAGCGGACCCTCCTAAACGAGCTCGCTACGTGCGGGAACCCTAGCGCTGGCTGTGACCTCGACGACAGAGCAGAGATCCTCCGTGGACTGCGACGACGGCAGAGCAGAGATCCTTCGTGGACTGCAGCGACGACTGTGCAGGGACCTCAGTGGACTGCGTCGACTACTGCACTCAGCGATCCTACGCGGATCAGTGCCCGATCCTGTGTGGGTCCTACTACCGGTTCTGTGTGAGCCACTGCCTACCGGTTCTGTGTGAGCCACTGCCTACAGGTTCTGTGTGAGCCCGATCCTGTGTGGGTCTTCTGCGGGGGTTAGTACCTATCGATCCTTCGTGGGTCCGACGACTTAGATGGATCAGTGATCATCTTTGACGTCATCTGAAAAAGTATACCTGGTTGAGCTGAATCTTATGTTACTCTCCTTTGTGGATTGTGTTGAACTATCCTTTGTGGATTTACTGTTTACTCTCCTTTGTGGATTGTGTTGAACTATCCTATGTGGATTTACTATTTACTCTCCTTTGTGGATTGTGTTGAACTATCCTTTGTGGATTTACTGTTTACTCTCCTTTGTGGATTGTGTTGAACTATCCTTTGTGGATTTACTGTTTACTCTCCTTGTGGATTTGAGTCTTGCTTTCCTTTGTGGATTGAGTTGTTCTTGAGCTCGTGAGCAGAGCTAGAAGTGGGGACTTAGGTATATGTATGGGCATATACCTAAGTCAAGTCAGATGTTACTTCGTGATTGCATCTTTCTTTTGTGCTATATCCTTTGTGGATTTCGGGAGACCTTCGGGGGTCTCGGGGTCCTTACTGAGTAGCTTGTACTCACCCCTGCACGGGCTATGCCCGCACTTCGTGGTGTTGGTTGCAGACGACGGACAGCGCTGATCACGGTTGGGGCGTGGAGCAGGACGGTACCTGGAGGTGGACCACTGGGCGGGACGTGCTCGGAGCGGACGTGGGACCCGAGGAGCCTGGAGGCTATCTGTACCCACCCTTCAGGTGGGATTGCCAGTGGACGACACGAGGCCGCCATCTTTTCTTCAGTTGCTGTACTTTACTTTTCAGTTGTACTTTACAGTTGGGCTTGTATTTCCGGCCCCTTTACCTTTCTGCACTTTACTTTCCGCTTGCTGACTCTGTGTGGTTGTTACTTATAAAGGCAATGCCTTCCCTGTTTACTGGGATTTTACGCCTTGGTGCTAGTCGTCAGCCCCTGGCCTATGGAAGGCGGGCTTGGGGTAGTCACGGCACGGGCCCCGAGGACGGGTCGTGACAAATTGGTATCAATGGTGGTCGGTTCTACCGCAGACTCTGATCGTCTTTTCTTTCTATGTGAAGCAATAGTGTTTAGTGTATTGAGTGTGGTTATCAGTTCAGGGAGCCCAGTGTTGGTGCGGCGGCCGACGTATCCGTACACCAGGACCCTGACTCCTGATTTCCGACTTAATGCATGAAAACATTGATTGCGTGTGTGTTCCAAGTTTTTCTTTGTGATTACTTGTGTCAGCTCACCGGGTATACTGATCTGCTTTATGAAAGTCTCAAGTTTTCCTTGTGATTACTTGTGCCAGCTCACCAAGTCGGCACACTTCTTACCCATCAGAGAGCAGGGCTCAGTGGAGAGCTTGGGACGCCTTTACGTCCAGGAGATCGTACGGCTTCACGGTGTGCCATCATCTATCGTCTCCGATCGAGATGCTCGTTTCACTTCCCGGCTTTGGAAGGGGTTGCAGGAGGCGTTCGGGACGCGGCTCCATCTGAGCACAGCCTTCCACCCTCAGACGGATGGTCAGACGGAGAGGACCATACAGACCCTCGAGGACATGCTCCGTGCATGTGTCCTCGACTTTGGTCGCAGCTGGGAGGACCACCTACCCTTGGTGGAGTTCGCGTACAACAACAGCTACCACTCCACCATCGGGATGGCACCATACGAGGCGTTGTACGACAGACCCTTCAGATCACCGTTGTGCTGGACAGACCCTGGGGAGTCAGCACTCGTGGGACCAGAGATGGTCCGAGCCACGACAGAGAAGGTCCAGATCATCCAGGAGAGGATGAGGACAGCTCAGAGCCGGCAGAAGTCATATGCTGACAGGAGGCGGAGGCCACTGGAGTTCGAGGATGGCGACCACGTCTTTTTGCGTGTCTCACCTCGACGTGGTTTACGGAGATTTGGCCGAGGCGGCAAGTTGTCTCCATGCTTCATCGGGCCTTTCCAGGTCCTCAGCAGGATAGGAGAGGTGGCTTATCGCCTGGCTCTACCACCTCAGTTGCACCGGGTGCACGACGTCTTCCCCGTGTCTCAGCTGAGGAGATACGTGCACGACCCGACGCACATCCTCTTCTTTGGGGAGCTGGACGTGGACGATGGGGCGACTTTTGCGGAGGTCCCAGTGGAGATCGAGGATCGACAGGAGCGGGTCCTACGTGGGCGGTCGATTCCTCTTGTGCGCGTCAGATGGCAGCACGGGAACCTCCAGGAGAGCACTTGGGAGCGGGAGGCTCAGATGCGTGCTCAGTACCCCCATTTGTTCCCCTAGTTTTTGATGTATCTTTACGGGGACGTAAAGCCCTGAGGTGGGAGTAATGTAAAGACCCGCAAATTTCAAGGAAATTTTTTTTTCTTAATTTTCTTTGGAATTTTACAAGAGCGCAGCTTCAGACGGCACCTGATTCCGAGGCCCGGTGTGCCCGGAATCAATTTCCGAAGTTTGGCTCGGGTACGTTCAGTGAACGGACGAGCGGGTTTTTCTATCTTTTGAACCGGTGCCCGGAATCGAATTCTGAGGGCACCGATGAAATCGCAGCGCCGGTATTTGCTTAGAAACGCCTCTTCCGGAGTTGCGTTTGCTCAGACGTGGTTTTTTAAATTTTACGGCTTTAAGTCAGAAATAAAATAAAGTTTGTGCGACAACTTTATTTTAAATCACTTAAGCTGCTTGGAAGCCACTTGAAGTCACTTAAAGACGGCTTGAACTGAGTTGAACTGGATAGGATGCTATCCAGAAATATCCTACCCCTTGGTAGGATATTTGTGAGGCTGGGCCCGCACGAGCCCCGCCGTTTCTTTCGCTAAGTAACGCACCCGCGAAAACCCGTCAAAGTAACTGAAAAGTCAACCGACGCGTTTTCTTTAATTCTTAACAGACCATTTAATTGGGCGGTTTATTTCGTGAATTAAATGGACTGTTTCTTCGTGAATTAAATGGGTCGTTTCTTTCGTTGAATTAATTCAACGAATTGATGGATCGTTTCTTAACCGGTTTCGTGTGTTGGCATGTTTATAAAATAAGACCAACCCAAAAATCCTTGGAAAGGATTTGAAAGAATCTTCGTTCCTCCACCCTCTCCGCGAAGAACGCGAAGAACGCGAAGAACGCGAAGAACGCGAAGAACGCCGGCGACCGGAATTCGACGACGCACACCAAGATCTGCGACGTCGACAAGCTCTACCCGCGACGTTCTTCGGCGACGCCTCTTCTTCCGCGGCCGATCCTCGTTCGGCAATTAAGGTGAGAAACGAATCGTTTATTTCTCCCTTTTTTTTTCAATAACAACGGATTTAATTAATTAAATCCGTTTGTTCTAGATCTGGAGATCGTCGGCGCGACGTTTTTCCCGCGGTGCGACGAACGTCCCTTCCGCGACGAGCGATTCCGCGACGACCTCACGTCCGACGATGACAAGGTAGGGGTTTATTTCCTTGATGATTCCTTCCCGTGTTTATTCTTTTGAAATAAAGAACCCGATCACGGAACAATATTAATTTATTTAAAATTGTTGATTGGTTTTTCCTTTTCCCCCGTTGAGTTTATGACTAACGCGGAGGGTGCGGGTCTAACGAACAAGACCCAGCAACCCTCCGCCGATCTTTTGTTGTGCGGATTTGGCGGACGACGACGAACCGTGCGGCAAGGGCGATCCGTTGATCCCGCAGTGAAGATCGGCCCCCGGGAGGAGCAATGGCGCAGACGGGAGGTAAAACGGGCCACCGGAGCAACTCCGGCGGCCCGCGGAAGGCGGCGGCGGCGCGGGTCGCCGGCGCGGCGGCGCCGGCGACCGGAGGCGGCGGCGCCCGGCGCGCCGCCATGGAGGAGTTCCGCCGTGGCTGAAGCCGCGGCGGCCCGGCCGCGTCCGCGTGACAGGCGGCCCCCCGCGGGGCCGCGTTTTCCTCCAAGCCGCGGGTCAAACCCGCGGCGGTTGCTTCGGCCGCTCGGCCGAAGCCGAGCCGGCCGGTCCGGTCGGCCGGGCCGCGCCCAGGCCGGACCGGACCCGGCCTATCCGGGTCGGGTCGGGTCGGGTCGACCCGGTTCGGCCAGCCCAGGGAGGGTTCGGGCCGGGTCGCCCCGGGCCCAGTACCCCCGTTTCGGGCCCTCTACGGTCTTTCGCCCATATCATGGGCCTGGGACCTCCGACTGACGAACCGTCAGCGGCTACGCGATCCTTGGATCGAGACGGTCTTTTCGGTATATTATACTCAAGGTTTCGGAAGACTTTGGGTTCGGCCGGGTTGGTTCGTACACGAAACCAACCGGGCCCTCGGAGCGGAAACGCTCATAACTTGGGCTACGGGCGTCCGAACGACGTACCGTCAGCTGGGGTAGTTTTCTCTAAGTGAGACGGAACTTTTGGCATACTCCGCCCGAGGATCGGATACAGGCGGAGTACGGTCGGGTTGGTTTTGCCCTAAAAACCAACCGGGCCCCTGGGACGAAAATGCCAATAACTCTCAGACCGGGCGTCCGATTGACGCGCCGTCTGTCGCGTTGAGATCCTGTTGTCGATACGGAACTTTTGGATACATCAACTTCAGACTACGTGTCAGTTGATGTATCAGCCCCTCGGCTCGTGGAGCGGACCCTCCTAAACGAGCTCGCTACGTGCGGGAACCCTAGCGCTGGCTGTGACCTCGACGACAGAGCAGAGATCCTCCGTGGACTGCGACGACGGCAGAGCAGAGATCCTTCGTGGACTGCAGCGACGACTGTGCAGGGACCTCAGTGGACTGCGTCGACTACTGCACTCAGCGATCCTACGCGGATCAGTGCCCGATCCTGTGTGGGTCCTACTACCGGTTCTGTGTGAGCCACTGCCTACCGGTTCTGTGTGAGCCACTGCCTACAGGTTCTGTGTGAGCCCGATCCTGTGTGGGTCTTCTGCGGGGGTTAGTACCTATCGATCCTTCGTGGGTCCGACGACTTAGATGGATCAGTGATCATCTTTGACGTCATCTGAAAAAGTATACCTGGTTGAGCTGAATCTTATGTTACTCTCCTTTGTGGATTGTGTTGAACTATCCTTTGTGGATTTACTGTTTACTCTCCTTTGTGGATTGTGTTGAACTATCCTATGTGGATTTACTATTTACTCTCCTTTGTGGATTGTGTTGAACTATCCTTTGTGGATTTACTGTTTACTCTCCTTTGTGGATTGTGTTGAACTATCCTTTGTGGATTTACTGTTTACTCTCCTTGTGGATTTGAGTCTTGCTTTCCTTTGTGGATTGAGTTGTTCTTGAGCTCGTGAGCAGAGCTAGAAGTGGGGACTTAGGTATATGTATGGGCATATACCTAAGTCAAGTCAGATGTTACTTCGTGATTGCATCTTTCTTTTGTGCTATATCCTTTGTGGATTTCGGGAGACCTTCGGGGGTCTCGGGGTCCTTACTGAGTAGCTTGTACTCACCCCTGCACGGGCTATGCCCGCACTTCGTGGTGTTGGTTGCAGACGACGGACAGCGCTGATCACGGTTGGGGCGTGGAGCAGGACGGTACCTGGAGGTGGACCACTGGGCGGGACGTGCTCGGAGCGGACGTGGGACCCGAGGAGCCTGGAGGCTATCTGTACCCACCCTTCAGGTGGGATTGCCAGTGGACGACACGAGGCCGCCGTCTTTTCTTCAGTTGCTGTACTTTACTTTTCAGTTGTACTTTACAGTTGGGCTTGTATTTCCGGCCCCTTTACCTTTCTGCACTTTACTTTCCGCTTGCTGACTCTGTGTGGTTGTTACTTATAAAGGCAATGCCTTCCCTGTTTACTGGGATTTTACGCCTTGGTGCTAGTCGCCAGCCCCTGGCCTATGGAAGGCGGGCTTGGGGTAGTCACGGCACGGGCCCCGAGGACGGGTCGTGACAAATTGGTATCAATGGTGGTCGGTTCTACCGCAGACTCTGATCGTCTTTTCTTTCTATGTGAAGCAATAGTGTTTAGTGTATTGAGTGTGGTTATCAGTTCAGGGAGCCCAGTGTTGGTGCGGCGGCCGACGTATCCGTACACCAGGACCCTGACTCCTGATTTCCGACTTAATGCATGAAAACATTGATTGCGTGTGTGTTCCAAGTTTTTCTTTGTGATTACTTGTGTCAGCTCACCGGGTATACGGATCTGCTTTATGAAAGTCTCAAGTTTTCCTTGTGATTACTTGTGCCAGCTCACCAAGTCGGCACACTTCTTACCCATCAGAGAGCAGGGCTCAGTGGAGAGCTTGGGACGTCTTTACGTCCAGGAGATCGTACGGCTTCACGGTGTGCCATCATCTATCGTCTCCGATCGAGATGCTCGTTTCACTTCCCGGCTTTGGAAGGGGTTGCAGGAGGCGTTCGGGACGCGGCTCCATCTGAGCACAGCCTTCCACCCTCAGACGGATGGTCAGACGGAGAGGACCATACTGACCCTCGAGGACATGCTCCGTGCATGTGTCCTCGACTTTGGTCGCAGCTGGGAGGACCACCTACCCTTGGTGGAGTTCGCGTACAACAACAGCTACCACTCCACCATCGGGATGGCACCATACGAGGCGTTGTACGACAGACCCTGCAGATCACCGTTGTGCTGGACAGACCCTGGGGAGTCAGCACTCGTGGGACCAGAGATGGTCCGAGCCACGACAGAGAAGGTCCAGATCATCCAGGAGAGGATGAGGACAGCTCAGATCCGGCAGAAGTCATATGCTGACAGGAGGCGGAGGCCACTGGAGTTCGAGGATGGCGACCACGTCTTTTTGCGTGTCTCACCTCGACGTGGTTTACGGAGATTTGGCCGAGGCGGCAAGTTGTCTCCATGCTTCATCGGGCCTTTCCAGGTCCTCAGCAGGATAGGAGAGGTGGCTTATCGCCTGGCTCTACCACCTCAGTTGCACCGGGTGCACGACGTCTTCCCCGTGTCTCAGCAGAGGAGATACGTGCACGACCCGACGCACATCCTCTTCTTTGGGGAGCTGGACGTGGACGATGGGGCGACTTTTGCGGAGGTCCCAGTGGAGATCGAGGATCGACAGGAGCGGGTCCTACGTGGGCGGTCGATTCCTCTTGTGCGCGTCAGATGGCAGCACGGGAACCTCCAGGAGAGCACTTGGGAGCGGGAGGCTCAGATGCGTGCTCAGTACCCCCATTTGTTCCCCTAGTTTTTGATGTATCTTTATGGGGACGTAAATCCCTGAGGTGGGAGTAATGTAAAGACCCGCAAATTTCAAGGAAATTTTTTTTTCTTAATTTTCTTTGGAATTTTACAAGAGCGCAGCTTCAGACGGCACCTGATTCCGAGGCCCGGTGTGCCCGGAATCAATTTCCGAAGTTTGGCTCGGGTACGTTCAGTGAACGGACGAGCGGGTTTTTCTATCTTTTGAACCGGTGCCCGGAATCGAATTCTGAGGGCACCGATGAAATCGCAGCGCCGGTATTTTCTTAGAAACGCCTCTTCCGGAGTTGCGTTTGCTCAGACGTGGTTTTTTAAATTTTACGGCTTTAAGTCAGAAATAAAATAAAGTTTGTGCGACAACTTTATTTTAAATCACTTAAGCTGCTTGGAAGCCACTTGAAGTCACTTAAAGACGGCTTGAACTGAGTTGAACTGGATAGGATGCTCTCCAGAAATATCCTACCCCTTGGTAGGATATTTGTGAGGCTGGGCCCGCACGAGCCCCGCCGTTTCTTTCGCTAAGTAACGCACCCGCGAAAACCCGTCAAAGTAACTGAAAAGTCAACCGACGCGTTTTCTTTAATTCTTAACAGACCATTTAATTGGGCGGTTTATTTCGTGAATTAAATGGACTGTTTCTTCGTGAATTAAATGGGTCGTTTCTTTCGTTGAATTAATTCAACGAATTGATGGATCGTTTCTTAACCGGTTTCGTGTGTTGGCATGTTTATAAAATAAGACCAACCCAAAAATCCTTGGAAAGGATTTGAAAGAATCTTCGTTCCTCCACCCTCTCCGCGAAGAACGCGAAGAACGCGAAGAACGCGAAGAACGCGAAGAACGCCGGCGACCGGAATTCGACGACGCACACCAAGATCTGCGACGTCGACGAGCTCTACCCGCGACGTTCTTCGGCGACGCCTCTTCTTCCGCGGCCGATCCTCGTTCGACAATTAAGGTGAGAAACGAATCGTTTATTTCTCCCTTTTTTTTTCAATAACAACGGATTTAATTAATTAAATCCGTTTGTTCTAGATCTGGAGATCGTCGGCGCGACGTTTTTCCCGCGGTGCGACGAACGTCCCTTCCGCGACGAGCGATTCCGCGACGACCTCACGTCCGACGACGACAAGGTAGGGGTTTATTTCCTTGATGATTCCTTCCCGTGTTTATTCTTTTGAAATAAAGAACCCGATCACGGAACAATTTTAATTTATTTAAAATTGTTGATTGGTTTTTCCTTTTCCCCCGTTGAGTTTATGACTAACGCGGAGGGTGCGGGTCTAACGAACAAGACCCAGCAACCCTCCGCCGATCTTTTGTTGTGCGGATTTGGCGGACGACGACGAACCGTGCGGCAAGGGCGATCCGTTGATCCCGCAGTGAAGATCGGCCCCCGGGAGGAGCAATGGCGCAGACGGGAGGTAAAACGGGCCACCGGAGCAACTCCGGCGGCCCGCGGAAGGCGGCGGCGGCGCGGGTCGCCGGCGCGGCGGCGCCGGCGACCGGAGGCGGCGGCGCCCGGCGCGCCGCCGTGGAGGAGTTCCGCCGCGGCTGAAGCCGCGGCGGCCCGGCCGCGTCCGCGTGACAGGCGGCCCCCCGCGGGGCCGCGTTTTCCTCCAAGCCGCGGGTCAAACCCGCGGCGGTTGCTTCGGCCGCTCGGCCGAAGCCGAGCCGGCCGGTCCGGTCGGCCGGGCCGCGCCCAGGCCGGACCGGACCCGGCCTATCCGGGTCGGGTCGGGTCGGGTCGACCCGGTTCGGCCAGCCCAGGGAGGGTTCGGGCCGGGTCGCCCCGGGCCCAGTACCCCCGTTTCGGGCCCTCTACGGTCTTTCGCCCATATCTTGGGCCTGGGACCTCCGACTGACGAAACGTCAGCGGCTACGCGATCCTTGGATCGAGACGGTCGTTTCGGTATATTATACTCAAGGTTTCGGAAGACTTTGGGTTCGGCCGGGTTGGTTCGTACACGAAACCAACCGGGCCCTCGGAGCGGAAACGCTCATAACTTGGGCTACGGGCGTCCGAACGACGTACCGTCAGCTGGGGTAGTTTTCTCTAAGTGAGACGGAACTTTTGGCATACTCCGCCCGAGGATCGGATACAGGCGGAGTACGGTCGGGTTGGTTTTGCCCTAAAAACCAACCGGGCCCCTGGGACGAAAATGCCAATAACTCTCAGACCGGGCGTCCGATTGACGCGCCGTCTGTCGCGTTGAGATCCTGTTGTCGATACGGAACTTTTGGATACATCAACTTCGGACTACGTGTCAGTTGATGTATCAGCCCCTCGGCTCGTGGAGCGGACCCTCCTAAACGAGCTCGCTACGTGCGGGAACCCTAGCGCTGGCTGTGACCTCGACGACAGAGCAGAGATCCTCCGTGGACTGCGACGACGGCAGAGCAGAGATCCTTCGTGGACTGCAGCGACGACTGTGCAGGGACCTCAGTGGACTGCGTCGACTACTGCACTCAGCGATCCTACGCGGATCAGTGCCCGATCCTGTGTGGGTCCTACTACCGGTTCTGTGTGAGCCACTGCCTACCGGTTCTGTGTGAGCCACTGCCTACAGGTTCTGTGTGAGCCCGATCCTGTGTGGGTCTTCTGCGGGGGTTAGTACCTATCGATCCTTCGTGGGTCCGACGACTTAGATGGATCAGTGATCATCTTTGACGTCATCTGAAAAAGTATACCTGGTTGAGCTGAATCTTATGTTACTCTCCTTTGTGGATTGTGTTGAACTATCCTTTGTGGATTTACTGTTTACTCTCCTTTGTGGATTGTGTTGAACTATCCTATGTGGATTTACTATTTACTCTCCTTTGTGGATTGTGTTGAACTATCCTTTGTGGATTTACTGTTTACTCTCCTTTGTGGATTGTGTTGAACTATCCTTTGTGGATTTACTGTTTACTCTCCTTGTGGATTTGAGTCTTGCTTTCCTTTGTGGATTGAGTTGTTCTTGAGCTCGTGAGCAGAGCTAGAAGTGGGGACTTAGGTATATGTATGGGCATATACCTAAGTCAAGTCAGATGTTACTTCGTGATTGCATCTTTCTTTTGTGCTATATCCTTTGTGGATTTCGGGAGACCTTCGGGGGTCTCGGGGTCCTTACTGAGTAGCTTGTACTCACCCCTGCACGGGCTATGCCCGCACTTCGTGGTGTTGGTTGCAGACGACGGACAGCGCTGATCACGGTTGGGGCGTGGAGCAGGACGGTACCTGGAGGTGGACCACTGGGCGGGACGTGCTCGGAGCGGACGTGGGACCCGAGGAGCCTGGAGGCTATCTGTACCCACCCTTCAGGTGGGATTGCCAGTGGACGACACGAGGCCGCCGTCTTTTCTTCAGTTGCTGTACTTTACTTTTCAGTTGTACTTTACAGTTGGGCTTGTATTTCCGGCCCCTTTACCTTTCTGCACTTTACTTTCCGCTTGCTGACTCTGTGTGGTTGTTACTTATAAAGGCAATGCCTTCCCTGTTTACTGGGATTTTACGCCTTGGTGCTAGTCGCCAGCCCCTGGCCTATGGAAGGCGGGCTTGGGGTAGTCACGGCACGGGCCCCGAGGACGGGTCGTGACATTATTTTTATTTTATTTATATTTCTTCTTATCTTATCTTTTCCTTTTCTATTTTTTCTTTTTTTTCTCCCCCATCGCATGCGGGCCCCCTTCCTCAAACCCAACTATACTATTTTTTTTCTTCTCCCCTGCCCTTGACACTGGTTTGCTCCTCCCTCACACTGTTGTGTCGGGACACACTCCCGTCTGGTGACTGCCTCTGGTGACCTCCCCACCAACCTGTCTGCTGACCCTTCTCTCCCATCTCCCATGAACCATCACCCCTCTTCATCTAGTCTCGGACACCTGTCACCACCTCCCCCTTGAAAACCCCCATCATGCCCTTTCTCCATTGCCAGTCCCATCATGTCACGCTCCAACTGGCCAACCCCCTCCTCTCTCAGTTTCGGGTCACAGCCACCACAAGACCACCCGCCTCCCTTCTCGGCAGCCCATCACGGTATGCCCCCACACTCCCATCCAGTGACATCCATGTATCAGAACTCCCCTTCCCTCCCTCCAGCCTTCCACCTAGTGTGAAACAACATCCCCTGTTGAGCTTCTATAGTGTGGTCAGCCTCATCCTCTTCCAGAAAGTCACAATTGTGCCCTCCCACACCTCCAGCATTTCCTCCTCCCAGTGAACAGCTTTGGTGAGCCACCCACACACTGCCCTACATCACTCGTAATACCCATAGGCTATCTCACTGCCTTTCCCCAAACCATGCCACCCACTGCCTCACCCAAACTTATGTCGACTCTCTTTTCTATTGCGATTTCCAGAACAACAGTATGTCTCTGATGACACCCCCATCTGGTTAAGTTCCTTTTTATTCTTACTTTGAGTCTTGTACCTTCCAGTGGGTATTCTGTTCATTTAGGGGTTGTTTTTAATCTTTTTTTGTTCGATTTTTTGTTTTATGTTCCAATTCCATTTGCTTGTGGTGTGTGTGGTGTGCAGCGGAAGTCTGCAGATTGTTTCGCAAAGTCACTACCCTCCGGTAGGTGGTTCCACGTCTAATTATTATTTGATGAATTAATTTTCATGTTTAATTTGTTCATAATATTATTTAATTAATTTGTGTAGTTCAAAATTGGATTTCTCTAATGTTTTATTTCAATTTGAAATTATTCTATAGCATGTTCAAAATATATGTGTGTTTTATGTTGAGAACTCATGTCTGGTTGGTTGTTAGTATTTATTAAATTGTGTGGTTAGCATATTAATTTGTTCATGTTATGATAATTATATTTTTGACATAGTGTCATGTGCGTTTGGTCATAAAAGAATTTTTTTTGTGGTTTTAGTGGGTAATGCCAAGTGACTTCTTTTAAATTTTTTTATAAGCTTTTATTTTTAGCTTATTAAATTATGTGGTTTGTGGAAATGTGTTTTACATATGGGGTAAGGTTTTCCATAAAACTATTTTTAAGAACCCGGACCTTATTTTCAGGTATGTTTTTCCATTTTCTGGAGTTTTTGAGAAAATAGGAGTTTCTGGAAATTTCTGAAGTACACGTTGGGTACTTTATGAGTACACGATGTGTACTTCGTTGCCACGCGAGGCCATGTACTGGCCATGTCTGAGCCACACACATGGTCATGTGGGGTGATGTGGAGGTCTCTTAATGTGGAGTACGGAAAATAATAGTACATGTCGTGTACTCCAAATGTACACATCGTGTAAGTTGTTTTTTGTTCATTAAATGGACTCGACTCACGTCTGACTATCAGAATCATCTTCTTGTTGGACTCGTTTGACCGAGAGAAGCTGCATGGCGCCAGGACGTCTCTGACCCTCGAACCTCAGTCTTTTCTCTGAATCTACCACCATCAATCGCGTTAGAACCGCAACAATAATCTCTTCCTTCTTCTAGAGCACTATTTTCCAATTCCTCCTCTTTTCCAAGTTATTATGGGTTGATCGTTTTGTGTGTTTTCATAGATCTACGATGTTATAAGTAGAATCAAGACTTGTGGTTCAATTATACCAATCTCCTAGCCTCAAGGTAGGTAGTTTGTGAATTTCCGCTCAAAGGCTTTGTGTATTATACACAAATTCCATCAATACCCTTGAACTGGGTAATGCATGTTTACTGTTTTAGTCATGTTGCTTTCCTGCTTTGCTTATAGGTTCGTGTTGTGATAATTTGGTTATGTATAATGAAAATTGATATGCTTGGATTTTTTTCCCATACTTATCATGATTACAACCTTTTGGTCTTGTTCAGCCTATTGGTTGTTATACCTATTTCCATGCATTGTGATCGTAGGATGGAGTGTTGTTTTCAGACATACTTGAGATGTTGTAGACTGGTTATCCAAGTAGCTCTGTAGGTTTACTTTGGCCATATATCATTATTATGAACTAAATGGAACGTGGCCATGAGAACCTGGGGTTATAGACTATAAGGGGATAGACCGAGTGAGCTTCCTCAGAGAGTCTTGGACATTATAGACTATAGGGGATAGACCGAGTGAGCTTCCCAAAGTGTTTTGGATATTATAGACTACAAGATGATAGACCAAGTGAGCTTCCTCAGAGAGTCTTGAGCTTTATAAACTATAAAGGGATAGACCGAGTGAGCTTCCTTAGAGAGAGTTTGTTTTGTTTGAATTTCCTTAAACTTCTCCATGATATAGGAGGAATTGACCAAGTGAGCTTCCTCTGAGAGTCTCTAGTCCTTGGGGCTATAATGGGAAATGACCGTGTGATCTTACTTAGAGAGTCCCTGACTACCTTAGACTATAAGGGGAATTGACTGAGTGTGCTTCCTCAAAGAGTCTTATAATTTCATATGACCAAACCAGAGGGGTTAAGCTGAGTGTACTTCCCAGAGGGTTGTTGGTACATCTTGGATAGGAATAGAGGGGATGGATGTGAGTTCTTCCCAAAGAGATTCATGTTTGTGGTTAGTTGTTTTCTTCGCTATTACTTGTTTTATCTGCGGGTTATTTACTACTGTGTATTATCCTGTTTACTGTTTTCTGTACTTTACCTACCATATATACTCACTGACTATTAGGCACAGATCTTCAGGTGTTTGCCTACTGGGATTTAATCTCTCACCTCGTTTGGTCCATGCTTTTGGGCCAAAACAGATTATATTGTTCCAGGTATAGGCAAGGGAATGCGCCCTTCGACTTCAGGTACTTGATTGCATTAGAACTAGAGATAATGGGGCCAAGACAAGTATTACGATACAGATGAGTTGCTTATCTTTTTATCTTTTGTGCTTTTTTGTAGTACTATATTCAACATTGTGACTTGTTTGGCTATTTTCCTGGACATATATTTACCATAAATCATTTAAATATATTTTTCTCCAGTTGTTTCTTTATCAGTCTCCCACTGTTTACTATTGTTGGATAGTTACTGATTTTGCTATTATATGTATTGCTTATTTTTTATGTGTACTCTTCTAATGAGGGCACAGTTTCCCCACCATCACAACCAAGGCCCTCACTGCTAGTCGGCAGTCTCTGGCGTTCGGGGAAATGCGCTTGAGGCCATGTGACCAACTGGGTACGGGGTACCTCTGGGTGGCTTCCGAGACAGGGGCATTACAAAGTGGTATCATATGGATTCTTTTTTCTTGACTAACTGTTTGGAGCCTATGACTAGGGATAGGATGGAATAGGTACTTGGTAATATGCTGTTTCCGGTAGTAGCTAACCCGTGTATAGGGAAAAGATAATGTACCTCATTTATTGCAATTTCTTTAGGTTTTTCAATTTTTATAGTTGATTTGATTTCTCCTTCAGCGACTCACATGATTCATGATGTTACTGTTGATATTATTAAGGTTCTATTTCTGTTTCAACCTGATGAGATGAGGGTATTCCATCTCATGCATCATATAGGCACTTACTAGAAATCACTTTTCATGAATTTTTCCATGCCATCTAGGATGCATTAGTTATTTCATGTTGTAGTGATAAATGATGTTTAAAATAAGCATGCTGTTGTGATAGATGCTTGATAAAATACATGATTCTAATATTATTATATATATATGTAAGGTCTTGTTTAGATGAACGCCAAATTTTGATTCATGAGGTGTTATGGGCCCACATGAATCGGAACCTGGTGGATCATTGACTTGTTTCCCTTGAATATGATATGTACGAGATTAGAAGATTTGATTCTCGAGGAGTATGGGCCCTCACATATCAGAATTTGGCACCTTAACTCTTTTTCCCTGGGTTTTCTGGGCTCCGGAGCAGTTTATGAGGCTACTGCTCAGAAAACCCCAGAATGCATGGCATGAACCTTATGAATACACGCTGTGTAGTTTTTAAACCATGTCACTAACTTTGTGGGGAGAAACCTGGGGTTTTGAAAAATCTTTAGTAAAACACTATGTATGGTAAGTACACTCCGTGTTGTTGTGACCGTGTGTCTACCCGTGTGACTAACGACACAGATGGATGAAACATCTACTATACACATCGTGTCCTATTTTCACATGTTGTGCCATGTAACCTAAGTACCCGGTCATGTCACAAACAACATGGGTCGAGGAAATCCTTTAAGTACACACCGTGTCCAGAGGGAGCATGTCGTGTATAGTGGACCATGTAGTCAGCTGTGTAACTAACTACACGAGTCATTGAAACCTTGTCTAGTACACGTCGTGTGGTGTTTATACATGCCGTGTAGTATAGGATTAAGTGGACTGTTTGGGTTAGCCATGTAAGTAGACTCGAACATCAGAATAGAGTTCATGTACACGCCGTGTGTGGGGACAACACGCCGTGTGTTTGGGGCGTTACATGACTAGTTGTGGAAGAAGTATATTCTCATGTGAATGGATTAAAGGAACACGATGTGTAGTGATTATACACGCTGTGTAGTCATGTTTTGTAAAACGTGAATGTTTCTTTCCATTCTTTTCTTCTTTGACTCTTATGTTCTCAGTCCTTGATAATTCTGATCTAAGGTGTGTGTTTGACCTTTCAGTGTTATGCCACCGAGACGTCCTCTAATTGTATGTCAGCTACCAGACAGTGATCAAACACTGGATATGGCTGATCAGGGACCCCCTACAGATCCTCCTACTATGCTATCCTTGGCACCAGCAATTATAATAGTTACATGCACCGATGCGCAGTTTAGGGAATATTTTCTGAGGATTATGCATACCTTCCAGGGAGCGCCGCATCCTGCCTCGTTGATGGCAGAGTTGATATGGGTTATCCAGCAGCAGCATCCTCCCACTTCCTCTGGGGATGGAGGACCCCAGGCTACAGAGTCATCGATAGAGGCCACGCTGAAAATTTTCGAGCATCTCTAGATACCTCTATAGAAGAGGGTGAAGCTCGATATCTTTAGGCTCTAAGACTCCTCCAAAAGGTGGTGAGAGGTGATCTCATAGTCAGGATGCAAACGTAGTATGATTTGGGATGAGTTTCAGTGCATTTTCTATGATTACTTCTACCTGGAGACCTTTACGGCTGATCAAGCCCGTGAGTTTATGAGTTTGGAATAGGGTACTCTTTTGTTATGGAGTAGTCCTCTTGTTTTAATGAGATGAAAAATTTCATGCATATTCCAAGAGGCTATGAGATGTTCCTTGTGTGGAAGTTTGATGATGGTCTGAGGAACAACATCTGATCACAGGTGAACATCTTCAGTTTGACATCGATATCCTCTATCATCAACCAGTCGTTGATCACTGAGTGCAATCTGAGGGATTCTGAAGTTGTGATCCATGGTGGTTCGACATCCAGAGTTAGTGTTCCTCCTACTGATAGCAGGAATCACCGCAGGGAGTATACTTGAGGAGGTCAGAGTAGGTGGGATATATATTCGGGAAGCTAGGTAGTATGCTACCAATACGGGAGGAGCAGACATACTAGGCCTCAGTGCCAAAGAGACCCGATGGAGTGCCGATCTTGCAGTAAGATGGGCCATCTCCAGCATTTCTGTCATTTTTTTCCTCTATGAGCCAGAGACATGGGTTATTTTATGACTCCATGTTCGGGGGAATCACCACAAGTTTATCACTAGTCTAGGAACTGGAGTTCTTCCAGCCGTTCAGGCCTAGGTGGTGGTCATGACCATGGTGGTCAGTCACTAGGCTACTAGCGATAGTAGTGTGGATCAGGTCAGAGTGGTCTGGCAGTGTCACAGGGCCATGGAGGAGGCCATACCTTTGCAGTGGAGCAGACCCATGAGGAGAAGGATCCCGACCCCTCTACACTTCGAGGTACGATCTTAGTAGCCTTAGTTTTATCTTCATCTCCTTTCGATACTGGGGCTTCCTATAGCTTTATATCTATCGTTTTTGTGGAGAGTCCTTGTCTCTGCATCTTTTCTCTTACTGACATCTTGACACAAGAAACACCGTTGGGAACTAGGACAACTAGAGTACGTCAGTGCAAGGAGTTCTCTCTTGAGGTTGGTGGGTGTAACATCCTTTGGGAGCTGTTTTTCTCTGAGATGACAGGCTATGATGTCATTCTCAGAATAGACTTTGTAGTTCCCTTCCAAGTAGTTGTTGACTGTTATCACCATAGGGTCAGTTTAATATCACCATAGGGTGGATCTTTTCTTCATAGGGACGAATGGGATGTCTAGGCGAGCAGAGCGGGTCCAGAGCATCATGGATTGGGAGAAGTTACAGCCTAGATCTCTAGTCTTTATCTGGATGACTAGGGAACTTCACAGTTAGACTTTCCTCTAGTTGTGTATCATTTCAGAGATGTTTTTTTAGAGGACTTTTTCAGTTTGCCTCCAGAGTGTGAGGTGGAATTTTCAATTGAACTTTTTCCAGGAGCAGCACCTGTGTCCATTCCTCCTTATAGGATGGCTACACCTAAGTTGTAGGAGCTCAAGAAGCAATTGGTGGAGTTGTAGGCAAAGGGTGTCATCTGACCCAGTACTTCTCCTTAGGGTTAGCCTGTCCTGTTTGCGAAGAAGGTAAATGGTACCCTTAGGATCTGTGTGGACTATCGGAAGTTGAACCATATGATGGTCAAGAATCGATAGCCCTTATCGAGGACTCTTTGATCATCTTCGAGGATCCTGAGTGTTCTCGAAGATTGTTTTGAGATCCGGTTATCATCAGTTTCACGTTATACCATATGATATACCTCTTACGGATTTTTAGAGAAGGTATGGTCTATAGGAATATATGGTTATGTCATTTAGTCTCACGAATGCACCTGTAGTTTTCATGGCATTGATGAACCGAGTGTTCCATCCATACTTAGATTCCTCCGTGGTTGTTTTTGTGGATGATATCTTGGTGTACTATCACACTCGACACGTCCATGAAACCCATCTTGAGATCATTTTGAGTACACTGAGGGAGCATCAGTTATATGCTAATCTCTCAAAATTCCACTTTTGGATAGACCAGATTCAATTCTTGGGTCATGTTACCTCAGAGACAAGAGTATTAGTAGACCCAGAGAAAGTGAGAGATGTAGTTTTCTGGGAGCAGGCCAAGAATTTCATTGAGGTGTGGAGTGTTCTAGGTATGTATGGATAATACAGACGTTTCATACATGAATTTTCATGCCTGGAAACACCACTAATAGGTCTGACCAAGAAAGGGGTGAAGTTCTAGTGGTCAAATTTTTGTGAGTCTGCCTTTCAGGAACTGAAAGGGAGGTTGACTTCAGCACTGATACTAGTTTTGCTAGAGCTGGGAACGAGCTATATCGTTTACTGTGATGCATCAGGTATTGGTCTGGAATCTGTGCTTTTGTTGGGAGGTGGAGTAATTGCTTATGGGTCTCAACAATTAAGGCCACAAGAGAAGAATTAACCGACACACGATCTGGAGTTGGCAACTGTTTTTCATTCCCTATGATATTAGAGAATTTATCTACTGGGAGATCACTTTGTGGTGTTTACTGACCGTAAGGGTCTAAAGTAAATCATCATTCAGCGTGATCTAAATTTGAGACAGCGATGGTGGGTTGAGTACCTTCAGTCCTTTGACTTTGAGCATGCCTAGACACCCTGGAAGGGCAATCTTGTGGTTGATGCACTGAGCAGGAGGACTCAGATAAAGGAAGTTCAGGAGGCCTGTAGTGACTGGAGGATTATAGCTATGTTCTCTGAGATGCATTTGGAGGTGCATGAAAGTCAGGGGCATACTTTTATTTCTTCTGTAGTTGTTACCTATACTCTTCTTGATTGGGTACAAATGAGGCAGCTATCAGATTCTGAAGGCCTAGTCTTACGAGAAAGCATGTCCGGAGAGGACCCTATTCCTCATTGGACCATAGGCGAGGATGAGGTACAACAATTACAGGGACGCGTATGGGTGCCAACAGACATAAGTGAAGAGCTGATGCGGGACTTTCATTCCTCAGTTTGGGTAGTTCATCCTAGTGTCACCAAGATGTATGACGATCTACACCATCAGTATTGGTGGCCAGGTATGAAGAGGGACATTGTTGGTTTCGTCATGAGGTGTTCCACTTGCTAGCAAGTGAAGGCGGAGCATCAGTTACCAACATGGCTTCTACAATAGTTACCCATTCATGAGTGGAAGTGGAACAACGTCACGATGGACATAGTGACCGGGTTTCTGAGGTCTCCTCAAGGGAATGATGTAGTATGGGGTTTCATTGACAGACTCATGAATGTTGCTCAATTATTTCCGATCAAGGAGGCCTTCAATGTTGATGAGCTGGGGTAGTTGTACATTCGAGAGATTGTAAGTCTGCATGGAGTTCCACACTCCATTGTTTCAGACAGGGATACATGTTTTACTTCTCTGTTCTAGAAGGGGATTTAGAAGGATTTTGGTATACATGTACTTTTGATTATAGCTTACCATCCCCAGACTGATGGCTAGTCCGAGCGTACGATATAGGTTCTTGAGGACATGCTCCGAGCATGAATTCTAGATTTTTGAGGTTCCTAAGAGAAGCATTTACCTATTGTGGAGTTTTCCTGAAATAATAGTTTTCAAGAAACTATTCAGATGGAACCTTACGAGGCTTTATACAATAGTTCATGCTGATCATCCTTATGTTTTCAAGAAGTAGGAGAGGCAACTTTTCTGGGACCAAGTCTTGTTAAAGAGACCTCATAGCAGATATAGTTGATTCAGAAGAGGATGGCTACAACACAATCTCAACAGAAGTCTTATGCTGATCAGCGGAGACAACCTCCAGAGTTCGAGGTCGGGGATCAGGCTTTCCTATGTGTCGCGCCAAGGTTGGGACATAAGAGGATTCAGAGACAGGGTAAGCTTTCACCGATGTACGTCGGGCTATTTGAGGTGTTTGAGATAGTTGGTCCGATTTCTTATCGGTTGGAGTTACCTCATAGGCACCCGGTTATGCATGAAGTCTTCCACGTTTCTCAACTGTGAAGTTACTTTTCAGGCTTGTCTCATGCCTTTCAACCTGAGGAGGATGAGCTTGAAGTGGATGCATCGTTTAAGGAGCATCCTATACGGATTGTCGATCACAGTACAAAGGTTCTCCCTAGCCGGTCTGTTCCTCTGGTATGGGTGCTATGGCAGCACAGGTGAGTACAGGACGAGACTTGGGAGAGGGAGGCCGATGTACGATCATAGTGGCTAGATCTGTTCGGGGTATCATCTTCTACACCTCGCTAGTGAAATTCGGGGACAAATGTCTTTATGGTGGATGTTTGTGAGAACTCAGACATTCATTTCAGGTATGTTTTTCATTTTTTTGGAGTTTTTGAGAAAATAGGAGTTTCTGGAAATTTTCGAAGTACACGCCATGTACTTTATGAGCACATGCCTTGTACTTCATTGCCACGCGAGGCCGTGTGATGTCCGTGTCCGGGACAGACAAAAGTTCGTGTGGGGTGATGTGGATGCTTCTTAAAGTGCAGTACAGAAAAGACTAGTACACGTGGTGTACTCTAAAAGAACATTCCATGTACTATGTTTTTTTTCATTAAATGGACCGAGCTTGCGTATGACTGTCAGAATCATCTTCTTCTAGGATTCGTTCGAACGAGAGAAGCCGTACGACACCGAAACATTTCTAAGGCCCCGAACCTCTGTTTTATCTTTGAATCGACCGTCGTCGAGCGCATTATAACCACAGAAGTAAGCTCTTCCTTCTTCTAGAGTAACTTTTTCCAATTCCTCCTCTTTTTCATGAAATCATAGATTGAATGTTTTGTTCATTTTAGTAGATCTACGACGTTCTAAGGAGATTCAAGACTCATGGTTCAAGTATACTGATCTACTAGAATCAAGGTAGGTGGTTTGTGCCTTTCCATTCTATGTATTTGAGTATTATGTGCAAATTCCACCAATACCCTTGAATGGGGTATTGCGTGTTTACTTTTTTACCCCTATTTCTTTCCTGCCATGCTTGTAGGCTCATGAATTGGTAATTTGGTTATGTATAAGGATAATTTCTATGCTTGTATGTTTTTCCAAAAATTGTCATGTTTACGTCCTTTTGGTCTTGTTCAGCCTATTGGTCATTATAACTGTTTCCAAGCCTTGTGATCGTAGGATGCAGTGTTGTTTTCAGACATACATGAGATGTTGTAGACTAGTTATCCATGTAGCTCTGTAGGTTTACATTGGAAAAATAGTATTATTATGCACTGACTATCATGGGGATGTGATAACCTGGTGCTATAGACTATAAGGGGATATAACGAGTGAGCTTCCTCATAGAGTATTGGACATTATAGACTATAGGGGATAGACCTAGTAAACTTCCCAGAGAGTCATGGATATTATAGACTATAGGAGGATAGACCGAGTGAGTTTCCTTAGAGTGTGTCGATCATTATAGACTATAAGGGCATATGCCAAGGGAGCTTCCTCAGAGAGTCTTTGTTTTGTTTGAATTTCCTTAAAAATCACTAGACTCTAGGAGGAATTGACCGAGTGATCTTCCCAAGAGAGTCTGTGAATGACCTGAGGCTATAAGAGGAATTGATCGAGTGAGCTTACTCAGAGAGTCTCTAGAACATGAGGCTATAAAGGGAATTGACCACATGATATTTCTCAAGGAGTCCCTAACTACCTTATACTATAAGGGGAATTAACTGAGTGTGCTTCCTCAGAGAGTCTTATAATTTCGTTTGACCAAACCAGAGGTGTTAGGGTGAGTGTACTTCCCAGAGGGTAGTTGGTACTTCTTGGATAGGACTAGAGGGTATAGCTATGAGTAATTCTCAGAGAGATTCCTATTTGTAGTTAGCTGTTTTCTTCACCGTCACTTGTTTGATCTGTGGGTTTTCTACTACTGTGTATAATCCTGTTTACTGCTGACTGATTACTATTTACTGTACATTACCTACCATATACTCACTGACTGTTAGGCATAGATACTCGGGTGGTTGCCTACTAGGATTTAGTCTCACACCCTATTTGGTCCATGCTTTTGGGCCCAAACAGATTATATTGCTACAGGTATACACAAGGGTAAGCTCCCTTTGACTTCTGGTACTTGATTGCATTGGAACTGGAGAGCATGGGACCAAGCCGAGGCTTGCGATGCTGAGGATTTTCTTATCTATTTATCTTTTTTTGGGTGTAGTACTGTATTCATGATTGTGACTTTTTTGGCAGTTTTCCTAGATATATATGTACCATGAATCATTTACATATATCTTTCTCCAGTTTTTTCTCTTTCAGTCTCTCACTGTTTACTAATGTTGGATAGTTACTGGTTCCACTATTGTATGTATTACTTATTTCCGCTGTGTACTCTGTCAATGAGGGCATAGTTTCCCCACTATCTCACCCAAGACCCTCACTGCTAGTTGGCAGCCTCTAGAATTTTGGGCAATATGCTTGTGTCCATGTGACCAACCAGGTACGGGGAACCTATGGGTGGCTTCTGAAACCATGGCGTTACAATATTTTTGTGGTGTAGGAAACACTTTAAAATTTTATTTTAGTGTGTGTGATGTTGGAATTCATTTGAATATATAAATGGTTACATTAGTTTGTGAAAATCTATGTGACAATCTTTTACTATTGATTTATACTTTTTTAATGGTTAATTAAATTATAAAAATGGTGTGAAACATGTTTGAAAAATGTTTTATTGTGCGACTTTTTTCATAATGGTGTTTATGTGTGTAAGTGGTGGTATTTTAATGATAAATGTCTTTTTAAATTTTTTTGATGGTTTAATTGAGTATATAACCAACAAAGATCATGTTTTGAAAAGATTTTTGTGTGTGTATGGTTTTAAAAGAGGATTTGAGTGGGAAAATGGTGATTTTGTGTGTGTAAGTACCATTTATGGCTTATATGCATATGTGTTACATGTGACATGAACTTGAAACTTTTTTTAGCACAAAGTGGGAAGCCTGGGTAGCTAGGAGGGTGGAATAGATTAGTGGGGTAGTGATCTGAGGGTGGATTTATCCTCATTTCACTTAGCAGGATTAACAATTGAAACACAAACTAATCATATGAATGACTAAGGGTTGTGGTTTTAAGCCACGATTTGCTGAGGTTTGTGGTTTCTAAGCCACTTTTTCTGAGGTTCATGGTTTCTAAGCCATGCTTTATCAATACACGAATATCTAGGGGCCCAATCTTGCTAACACCTATGAGGCCTATCCCATATTGGTTATCATGGGTTATTTTATTATCATTAGTGTGACACTTTGTTTACTTTATAAAGTAAGCGTGTGTGTTTTAATTTATGTTTTCCATTTGAAAATGTTTTTATCCTATTTTCTTTAAAACTATTCAAACATTTACGTCATTTCTTTAATTAAAATTTCAAATGTATTTTACATTTAATAATTATGTGTGGAACCTTTTTATTGGGTTGTACCCTACTAGTATCTTGGGTCACACCCTACATACACCTTTGGGTGCATGTAGACCTTGGTCCTTTTGTATCCCAGGTTGAGGAATCGTGCTCTGTGATTTTGGTTCAAGTTCTTGATGGTCTTCTCATGCGGGTTGGTGTTTGTAGCTTGTGGATGTCACACCTCTCTTTTTTCTTGGAGTTTTGAGTGAGTGTTTTAGTTTATTTTGTTTTCGGTACTTTTTGGATGTTGGTTCAAGTTGTAAACCTTTAAATCTGATTTTAGTTTAAGGTCCGATTTGGTTGTCTATTTTTAGTTTTATTTTATTTATCTTGTGAGTTGTTTTGTGTTTACTATTTTTGGTAAATTGTTCCCATGTGTTAGTTTTGATAACTGGGAACATGTGCCAGCCTGTGGGGATCAGGAACACCCTTCGGGCCATGATGCGGATCAGGCCAGTCACTAGTTTGGATGGAAAACTGGCCTGGTTCATGACATCAAACATGGTAAAAGGTCTTGAACATCATAAAATTAGAATCAACCCATAATAATGAATTATCAAGACTGAGAAGAAAAATTCACCCCATCCACACATTGAAATACTACACTCATAACACATTTTTTTTTTCTAAAAATGAATAAGTTAGTGAAACAAAATAATTGAAGGAAATAATAACAAGATATTATGCAGATCAAACTTATCCCAACTCCATGGAAGAATTCTACTACATTATTTTATTAATAGAAGAATAATTTACAAGAAACACATTTCTTTTATAAGTGACGCCCACCCTATTTATTTATAATAGGGCTCTAATAATGAAATTGGTTCCATCCCATTTTTATATTTTCAAACAACCACTATGTTTACCATCACCACCAGTTGAAATCCACCACCTAAACTAACTCATCTAGTGAATAGTGTAAACATCGTGATCACATCAATTTTAAGATTACGCATCCCCTAGTGTATATAGTGTAGCCTTTAAAAACCTATGTTTACTTTAAAATAATAAATAAGTAAATCCTGTACTGATTCTGCTTCCTCACACCAATTATTTGAACACAGTCACTTGCCAACTAATTTTGGAATAGTGTCATCTAAACCTTGCCTACATCTACCAATCCTTCTCTTTTATAAGCATCCCTCTATGTATAAATACAAGTTTCATATTATCTAATTTTAGAATCAAATAAATAAATCACGAAAGTAGTATTTATACTTTCCAAACAACCTCCCACTTGAATATTTATTTCAAGGATCAACAATTTTGAAAAATTTCAACACTTCATCCTTCATGGTAATTTTTAGTGTCTCTATTTTTCCTTATGGTAAAAAAATATACACTATGACACAACGTTTCCTCAAAATTTCCTCAACTAATTTCCTCATTAATATTTTATCCAAATCAAAACTTTTATTGATTTTATGTTGCTCCATCACCCCACCCTTTGTCGACTTTTGGCTGAAATAATACATGATATCAATGTACTTCATCCATCAATAAAACACTTCTATAGAACCCCACAGAAGACTGACCACTGATAGGGGGTGAATTAGTGGTTTAATTTTATGAATTAATTTATTTTTAATTCAATCACTTGAACCTGTTAAGGTTATCTATCCACCAAATTATTTCTTACGGTTTCACATTTTATGAAGGATTGATAAGAGAGAGCACACCATGTGGTATTTACAAGGTTGGACTAAAATGTACACTCCTTTACATATTTCTTATACCCCCAACGTGGATTATCTACTATAATCATTGAATTAATTGTAATGGTTGATATAGAATCACACTGTATCTTAACTCATGAATCCACATAGGTGGTTTTTTATATAACATACTATAGTGTTACCAAAATCAACACTGGCCTGCTTCAAAGTCCTGCAAGAGTATTCTTCTCATGAATTTAAAATGTGAATTCTCTGTATGTTAAATTTAGTAGAGATACTTCTTATACTCTCAGTTCCATCCAAGATACTTTTGCCTTTTTGTAAAAATGATCAACTACTAAATGATCTGTTGATCTTCCTCATAGAGCTTACTAAACCTTACTTGATCATGTACCCATTAATATACCTTTGTATTTTGTTGTTCTTACTCAAATATCTATAATCACCTGTATCTAATCAACTGCCTCAGTGAAACAGATGCTCAAGCTATTATTCTTCCTTCACATTGATGAAGTATTTTCCTCATTTAGATATTTTCAAGAGATCCACATAGATTATTTAATATAATTATATGAAATATGGTACTTTCATAATCACAATCCACTCTATTTCAAGAACTTTTCATACATGGATATCAACTTGCATTGGCCTTCACAAACTTGGTTTATTCTAATGCATGCAATGTTGAAGAATAATAATTGAATAACCCTAGAACATATTATTTATATTCATTACTTTTTATCTTATGTTCTTTCGTGAGATAAATTCCTCAAGATGACTTGTTCTACAATATGTTTAGATTGGATTTTCAAAGATTTTTCATTCATGTATGCATGGAAGCATGCATGTACTACTATTCACTTCCTTCTACATTTCTTTGAGAACATAGGTATATGTATGGGGTCTCAAGCTATCTTCACATAAATTAGGTATGAAAATAATATATACTAATTCGAACATAAAAAAAGTCATGTGGTTTTGTTTTTTGTGAAAATAGTTGCATGTACTACATGCAATGATACATGCACTTTCTTCATTTAATATATTTGTGCAAAATAGCGTATGAAACTACTAATGGTTATTTTTATAAGAGCTTCATGAAAACCCAAAAGTATTTGTAGAAGGGTGTATTTCATACACTATAGTTCTTCACAAAACCCTTTAGTGCATGATTTGGAGGTCAGTAGGTCATGGTATTGTCTTCTTCATCATAGAAGTAAACTTATTTTTGAAAAATCATCTTCACAAAACAATTTTTTAAATAACCTCTCTATTTTGGGGAAAATGAGAGCCACAATATTGGAAAAAAAACACCTCTTGTGATACATAATTATTTATAGAGAGTTATCCACTACCTATTCTTTGATATTTAAGTAGTGTCAAGGTTTGTTTAAAATCTTCCATAGATATCGAAAGATCATAAATTTTATAATGCAGGTTTCCGTATTAGTTATACTCTAAGTATAATGGAACCTCATATTATGAAAGGAAGCCTCATGTGCATACGATGATGATTTCGTACTCCTTGTATTTTAAAACTCAAAAACATCTATCCACAAATGTCTCTCAACTACTTCATTTTTATCCTCGATGGGATCATAATATTCGATCAATAGCATGAATGAATGACAAAGATCACATGCATGTTGACTCATCTTATTTTTATTTAAATCTAGATCATGAAATCGTATTGATCTTAGAACTATTTAAGAGGATGAACAGTAACCACATATCTGTATCTATTTAAGAGGATGAACAGTAACCACATATTTTCATACCACATTGAACTCATGAGTGGATAAGCACTACCTTTTATGACAATTCATTCTAATGACCAATTGAACGACTAGCATGGGGTATGCTCCCATACCCACATCTGCACACACCTGGGATCATGGGTTACACCCACCCATGCTATCCCACCTTCCCACCTCCAGTGCACTCACATGTGTTCACTTTTAGGGTGTTATGTGCTAGCCCACTCTACCACCATGTTTTCATGTGGGATATCCTAAATAGATACCTTGCACATGATTAATCTATACTCCCAAAATTCCTTGGTTGAGTTGGCTGGCTAGATTTATTTTCTATCCCAACTTTTTTAATATAAAAAAATAATAAACATTTTTCTAATTATTCTCATTACCCAAGCCAAAGAACAATCAAAATTCATCTCCAAGAATTCTTCATGGAAAATATAAATATTTTTTTTCATAGAATTCTTAAAATTACAACTCCTCATGCAATAACTTTATTTTTTAATGGAAATATATAAATAATATTATAAATAAATATTTTCAACTCATTTTTAACTTTTTGTAAAAATTTTTACATTATAAATTTATTTTTCTCAAGTATTTAAAATTAAATATCAATTCAATAATGATCATAATTTTTAGGATAATTTCTCAATCATGAAATCCCAATCCATTCTATAAATCCATAACAATTCTCCAAGAATCACCAATTCTTCCTCTTCAACTCACCAAACACTTATTGACACATTCTAGATAAAAAATGAAAAAATGGTCCCAACATCATCACTAGATAAATATTACTCTAACTACAATAGAACAACAACCCACTTTTTTAGCTCCTTAAGAGTTTTACCAAAAAATACTTCAACCAAATCAATTCTTTCATTTCTTCCATGATGTCCACATATTCTGCTTTTATAGTTGAAAGTGAAACTACCTTCTATATCCTTGACATACAAATTATGGTTATCCCTATGAAAGTGAATAAAAAATTAATTGTACTTTTCTATGCTTCCATATCTTTTTTAAAGTCCACATTAGAATACCCCTATAATGAATAATCTATTCCAAAATATATAAATAGTCCATCCATGCCTTTGAGATATTAGATAATCCAAATTATTACTCCTCAATGATCCCTTCCTAGATTCACCATATACCGAATGAAAACTCCCACTGTATGAGAAATATACATAATTGTAAAAACTATCGCATACATCAAATGAGTAACCACTAATGTATATATAAAATTTTCAATGTACTAAGATCCATGTTCATTTTTTCGGTGTTTTCCCTTTTGATAGATTGAAGTCCCTAACCAATAGGGTTGTCACAGATTTATATATGTTCATTAAAAATATTTCAATGATCTTATAGATGTACTCCTAAGATATAACAAATGTTTTGGTCTTTATATATATATATCATTATCTTCATCCCCAAAATATGATTGGATTTACTAAGATCCTTTATCTCAAGACTTTTGGAAAAATCATCTTTTAATTACTTAATCTAATCCATTTCTTGAAATACCTATAGAATTTTTTCCACTTACAAGAGAATAATGACCCAACATCCGTCATTGAACACTGTTTATTAATAATTATGGTATAAATTACTCCATAAAACCTATTCCCAACTATAAAATCATCGAATTTCTAGTTCCATGACATTCTCACATTAATCAAACCATAAAAATATCATTTCAACTAGGAAACCAAGCCTTTATTCAATTTATCAATGAAACCCTTTGGAGAATTAATCAAGATAACCTCTACTAAATAACTATAAAAGAAAGATATTTTTATATTAAACTAATATAACAATTTATTCTATAGTTATTTATTTCCTTATGGTAATTTTTTCAACTTATAGATTTTATTTTCATGCAACGAATACATTTTCACTTTCATAGATAACTACCACTTTTCAAAATCAATAAGACTTTCATATTATTATGGGCTATCATATTCTCCTACATTAATTATAATAGATTATTAATGTTAAATTCTAAACTTTGAACTAGTCTCCTGATCCTAAAGACATCCACAATTCAATATGAGGTTCTTCACCTTCCAATACTCTTTCTTATAGAACACTTCTTTGTTCTTATATAGCATCAGAAAATTCTTGTACTTATGACCTTATTGTATATTTCATATTTTTAGTACATCCTAAGTATTTTGTAACTTCTATGATTATATTTAGTTTAAGATGGATATGTTCAGTTGATTATCTGTTCTTAATTATATCTTCTATAATGTTTTTATCTTTCCACAAGATCTTCGCATTGAAGAAAACATTAAAAATGGTAATGATATTCTATTTATCATTATTTCAAATCGAAAACACTAAAGTTTCTATTACTATACTCCACAAATAATCATACTTGGGAATTTTCTCTATGATTATCCCTATCCTTATAATCAACATGAATATACGTGAGTGATCCAAAAATATTAAGGAGAGAAACATACACTAGTTTTTCAGACCATGGTTGTTCTATAATCTCATACCCCTTAGGTTTGAAAGGACAAATATTAAATATGTAAGTGGAATAATTAATAACTTCAACCCAAAACTCATTTGGGTAACCTACGTGAAACCTCATGTTTTTTGATTTCTCAATTATTATCTAATTCACCATCTCTACCACACCATTCTGCTCCAAAATTTTAGGTATAATCTTCTCTAATATATTTCTTTTTCTCTAAAAAACCTCCATAATTCCTTGCTACCATACTCACCTCAACTATATGACCATAATAACTTCAATAGATTTATAGCCTCTTTGTCCACCAGGGATCTCCACAGAAAAAACACTCTAAAACGTTATATTTACAATTAAGTTAGTATTCTCTTACCTTCCAGTTTTTATTATAGATAAAACAACATAATATAATGATTCCCCATGACAACAGACTAACGTAGACCCCAAAAATTATTTTTATACGAGCTCCAACTTCTGACATTTGGGTATCCTTATGTTTTGTGACAAATGAAACCTTTCTTTATTTTCCTAGAATACAACTCTCACATGTTCCAAAATCTATGTGACCGACCTTCAATATCCCTTTAGTTTCTAAGACTCGTGGTTTAATCTCAATTAATTGAATAATAAAATAATGTCATAATATGAGTCTTTTAGACATTTATGCATGAGTAATCATTACTCCATACAACATTCCTATCAGATACAGTGTTCGGTCTTTGGCACTTCTAGTTTCCACCATGGATCCATGAGTTATCATACACACTCCTTCTACTAAGGTTTTACAAAATCCTACATTACCTATCTACCCTATAAATATTAGGAACTTATGTAATCTAGGAATGTGTCTAACTCCATATGATTTCAACAATATTATGTTTTAAATTAATAATTTAACATCACATTTCCCTATGATCTTAAGAGATTAATCATATAAAATATAAAAATTATTAAATATTCAATAAACATAGTTGATAATGATACCTCTCTCAAATTTAGAATGAAATGGTTCTCTATAATTAACTATCCATGATTCAAATGGAATATTTACACCAATTAGTAAACTATTATCACCCTTGACAGTAATATATATATAAATTATAGAAAAAACATTCCAAAATTAAATATTGGATCCCTAAAAATTTTCTTCAAGATCCCATTATTTCTGAAATTCCAACATACATTTCTAGGTCTAGTCAATTTACTTTGAATTATTTCCCTTTTTCCTCTATTTTCTTCTAATATTTATAATGAACAGAACATCCTATTCTGTATTGAACACAAATATAATAGACGTGTGGAACTCTCTCTACCTGATTTCCTTAGTGAAAATTATATCATGAATCTCTACAGACACTAAATCAGTCTTACTATAAGAATTTATGACAATAGTAACCATCTGAAATGATGATTCTTGAAGTGGTGATAGAAATAAAAAGCCCACACTAGATCTACAAACTTTAAACCTTCTTACTATAACTGGATATTAATAATGTTTATGTGGTTGACATGATACTTTGATAACCTTCTTTTTGAAATTTTCATGAAAACTAGCTTATATTTCATGAACATTTTTTCATTTTAGTTGAGTTCACAAATATATTGGCTAAATACATTATCCGACACCTAGTTCTCTTCACCTCCTGAATTATGTAGGAAACATTCCATATCAATGACATCAATATCACACTAATTGAATTATTATCAATCCTTTATCATTCCACTTCATCCATCATATTAATTTTAACTCCTTTCAAAATAAATTCAAGTTCATTCTAGAATATATTATTCTTGATCTATATCCACCATAATCCAAATTCAGTTATGTTGAACGTGTCAATCAAAACATTTCATTATTTTAATTTTATTCCTTTTGAAATGGATAATAACCACTAAAATGAAAAGATTAAGGACAATAATGTTACCGAAGAGTATAATTACAAGTTCACTGATCATTGTTAAACCACAAGATTAGATACCACTTATTAGGTCTGAAACCACTAATTAAGAATCACTCAATAGAACTTCCAATGTTGAACATATACTAGAACTTCCAAATATATGATTGTACCCATAATATTGGTGTATCTTAACAAATAAGAATAATCCACCCCAACTGTGCCCTAAAACACTCCACTCACAACATAAACAAACTTCCAAAATAAAACTATCAATAGAAATCAAATAAATAATGGAAAAAATAATAAGATATTACATGGATCAAGCTTAGTCCACCTATATGGGAGAAAAATAATTATTTCATTTATTAAAAAAATAATATACGAGGAACACATTTATTTCACAAGTGACCCCATACTACAAATTTATAGTAGGTCTCAACTGATAAAACCAGTTCCACGACCTTCTAATGTTTATTATTGATCCCAACTTCAAGACAATCAATGCTAGCTAAATTACACCACCTCAACTAACTCATATAGTTAATTGCTCGTGCATCTTGATCACATTTGATTTACTCTTCTATAACCCTTTGGAGTATTATATATAGACTTTGGAAATCTCTAGATTCAATAATTAAATAAAAAACTTAATCAAATATAGTGTCTTCTAATACACTCCAATTATCTAAAAAGAGTCACTTTCCAACTAATTTTAAAAATTATCTTATAGACCATACCTTTTTTTTTTGATATTTGGATACCACAACACTCCCTCTAAATATGAATCCTGAGTTCCAAATTTTCTCATTTTGGAATAAAAGAAATGTTTCATGAAAGGGGACTTCACACAATCCTAAAATAAATTATTTTACTCAAAATACATAATAAACACATAAATTATTTCATAATAAAATTGTAAAAATAAAAATATGAGAAAAAATAATATTACCATATCTTGGTGGGTTTTATACAATAAGAAGAAAAGATAAAATATACCCAAGCATGATGAAAAATAATATTATCATATAAATATACATCTTATGGTAGAAAATAAAAAATTTGAGAGAAACCTAAATAATGAGAATTTAAATTTTAGATAAAAATTCAGAGTGAATTTATAAAATTTTATAAGGATGAGGTATTTAAAAAGGATATGGTATCCATTGAAGGTTTTGGGATATAGTGAACGTGAATAAGCCTATGTTCAATAATAAAAATTCATAAAAAAGACTTCTCCTCATAACTAGACTAATTGAAACCCCATAATCCATGTGATAGGATCATAACAAATGATTTATAATTTATTTATACAATTAAATAATTACCTTACATTGGAATTATTTCATCATTATCAAATCAGATAAAAAATTATCTATGTACCATCATTGTTCCATAGTATTAAAGGGTATAATTATTCTAGCAGTGATCCACATGTGCACTACAAACCTCTAAATGTCACTATAAATATTGTGTGGTGCTAGCATAAAAGACAATAACACTTGAATCATTCTCGATTGATCTCCATAATAAATTATTTGAGGATGAAGGATTCATCTTGTTCTCTCTATAATTAAGATAGTGTAGGAGGATAATTTTTATCTATTCATTATAGAATTATTGAGGAAGAGATCTCTAAGGATTAAGAGGATTTTATCAAGACATTCATTATGCACAATTGGGGTTAGGGTTAAGAATGATATGATCAGTTTTATATAGAGCTAGGGTTAGAGAATAATAATTACACATGGGCCTTAATTATTCTATTAATCTCCATAAAAAACATGTCTATATAATAATTATATTGTTATTATTAACATGAAATTAGCTAAACACATTGATAAATGAATATCATTTCTTAAATAAATAAATATTTATTTATTCAAATGATATTTAATATATAATTATCACTGGACTATCAACACCACCCATCATTCTTCCTTAGTTTTTATCAAACCTTGAATAATGAATATTTATTTAAATAAATAAATATCAATCCATTAATTAATAAGAAATAAATAAATATTATATTCACTAAATACAGAATAAATATTAATTAAATAATCAAAATATATATATGTTCTCTTGAATAACTAGTGACTAAATATTTGTGTTAAAAAAAATTAATAATTATTAAATCATGTATAGGAATCATATTCATTAAAAATGATTAATTCATATAGAATTTAACTGAGGTTCTAGATACACTTATTGTGAAACCCTTTAGGCCTCTATATTAGTGGAATTAAGCTCAACCACCTAATGTAAAAGGTTAACTTCTAGAAACATGTTAAGAAACCCATTGAGAAAGAAGTTATTTTTTAATCACATAAAACCTTATAGGAGCACCCAATGAATTAACAATCATCAATATATCAAAGTACAGGACTGGCGATATGCATTAATAATCATCTTAAAGTATAAGGACTATTATGCACATCAATATATAGGAGCACCCAATGAAACATAAAAATGTGGATTTCATACTTGTGGGTCAAGTTCTCAAAACCTACTTCTCTTAGATATTAATAAGGGAGAACTTCATAAGAAAAAGGATCAATTTATTATGATCCTCCTACCCCTAATAGATGGTATCACTTATACCACATCAGATGATATGAACATGTGTTTAATAATATTATCATAACACTTATAAGTTCTCATCGTAGTATGGAATTACTATAACCTTTCAGTTCGACATGTACCCTTAATTCATTATCACATACAATGTTACACATAATTATAATCATAATGTGATAGAACATTATTAATATTAAAAACCATGAATATAGGTAATAATAAGGTATATGGAAGTTGGTTCAAGGTCACTATATAACCATTAATAAGGTATTCAATATATATATATCCATTAAAATAAATCTGTATAAATGAGAGTAACGACATGATGAAATTCTTATTGAATGGAAAAACTATGATATAAATAGTAAAATAATATTATATAAAATTTACTTATATATATAGTTAATGGTTAATTAATCATTATATTTTTTCCTAAACCTGGAGAAATAAAAACTCTAAAAAGTATGGTCTGAGTAGAATTATATTTAAGATAAGTTCAATATAGTGTAGATCACTATAAGACCCATGGTACTTAAACTTCCAAATAAAAATATCATAATTTTCTACCACCCTCCCTCCCTCTTTGAGAATATTATGTTATAATATGAGGTTATTTACTTAGGAACTAGTTTAGAATTTGTGTGTAATAATTGAAAAAAATGAAATATTCATTTATCAATTAAGGGTCATAGGGATTGTAATGAGTATCTAATAACTAGGTATTCAAATACACTAAACTAGATAAAATAGTATTCATGTTACTCTAAAAATATTTTGTGATTTAAAAATACTAATTGATTATTAATCAGGTTGGGTTCGGGTACCTGACCCAACTTGAATCAATAAAATCGAGTTCAAGTACCTTCAATTCATGTTCGGGTTTTAAAAATACTATTAAATTATAAATCATGTCAGGTTTGAGAGTTTTGGGGTCAAACAGAAGTATTATACAAGTGTAAAATTTGGGGTTTTCATCAATTTTAGCAAATAATATATAAATAACTTGATGGACACAATCTTAGAATCTCATAGAGTGGATCTTTCATAATTAATTTATAATTAATTTAAAACTAGAATTACCTCAAACCAAAATTTCATTTAATAAAAATCCATTGAAATTCTATTATAGTGGTTGTTTCCATTCAGAATCCAAATGGGGAATCCTTTACTTGTATCTACACATGATCCATGAATCTTTAATTGGTGTTCATGAATCTTCACATGTTATCACGATAGGTTCGAGTCCATCATGTCATTCTCTATCAATCGCAATAATGTTATCTTTTTTCTATACGTTCTTTAGAGGGAGGATGGGAATATTTTCTCTATAGGCTTGAGATAATTCTTGAGGACTTTTGTTGTGCACAATAAGTCTCACCCCTAACATGACCTAACTGAGATACTATACTTAGGGTTAAATAATTTATAATTGAACAATGAACCTTTATCAATTTTTTTATTCTATGTAATCCACATTTTAAATAATAATAATAATAATATTATTATTTTAATGACATTCATTTTTTTAAAAATCATTTTTTGAATAAATATATTAATATTTATTTAAATTTTATTAAATAAAATATATCATTTTCATTGATCCATTATCTTGATCCATCAATAATACATGAAATTTATTAAACCGTGAATAATAAAATGATTAATAAAATAAATATTATCCATTAAATAAATATATAAATATTATATTTAACAAAATCATAAATAAATATTTATTTTAATATTCACACAAATAAATAAATATTTTTTTATTATGTTGAAAGAAATTAAATAAGCGATAAAATTCAACTCTTGTATTCTAAACTCGAATATCGCATGATCGAATATATATGATCAGTAATATTTAAATAATTATTATTTCACATGCCAAGAATAATATTTAGTATTAATATAAAATTAAAAATATTTAAATGATATTCTAGATACACTTAGTGTGTGACCCTCTAAACCAATTTTTCAGTGGAATTATGTGAACTTACCTAAAGTCTAACATTTCATTACATCTATAGAGAAATAAGTTAATATCATAATGAATATAATTTTTTTATAAATTCTATAGTGTAATATTACCCCTTTATCTACTGATATCTCATCAAGTATGATATATGCTTATGCCATCAATATATATGCATAATTTACCTTTCTTTAACATTCTAAAATGAGCTCGTCTATAAACTATTATGGACATGAATTTTACCAACCAGTTCCATTTCAATCAATGGGCCAGATATATCATATTTCATTAATATGGAAGGGACAAATACTCTTCTGACTTATTCAATTAATGTCATTTCACTCATGACTTACCAAACATATGTTATCTCACTCGAAGAATATTTCATCACTATTTTAAACCATAGATTAAAGTAAATAATTCATAATATAAATTAATAATAATTTGAAGTTTAAGGACCAATTTTCATGTTCATTGATAGAAATATACAATGACATATGAAACATATATAATTCTAATTATAAAACTTGTCCTCGTGACCACCCATCTTAGAGATCTCCAAGTGAAATCTTCATGAGAAGAAGTCGTAATGTCCCAGTATACCCTGTCACTTGATAGTAAAACATAGTTTGTTTTCCATTAGATGAATGTTACATAAAATGTAGAAAATCTATTTAAGAATATTATCATAAAATCTCTAGGATATAATTATAGTAAGAAAATATTATAACCTTTCAACATGAAAAAAACTCTATGGACATTATCACATTGATGTTATACAAAAAAAAATCATTTTTAGATAAGATGATTACTAATATACTATTAATTGAAAGTATAAATTCAATTGGATTTAGGGAACTAACTCTAACAAACTCTCACTTGCACTAAACACAATTAATAACAACTTTTAATCTACTTGATCTCACATGGTAAATCATGATTTTGTGTAGCTATGGATTTAGTTACTATTATTTTCAATATTTCTTCATAGTTATTATACTTACTATGACTTTAACACATTGACATAAAACCTAAAGTAGATAATACACATGAGTAAATAACTTTTTCTATTTACATTTAACTTGACTTCTTATATAGTATCCCTGATACAATATTATCATAGTATAAATTATGATTTTATTATGATTTATTAATACAATTCTAAGAACTATAACAAATATTTATTTAAACAACTTCTTAAGTTGTATTAGAAGTTGAAATGTATGTATTATTTATAGATATGGCTATCATTGGCTTTAATAAACTTCTATTTTTCATTTACTTAGCCTATTTGTGATAATATATATAATTGATATATAGTAAACCTAGTTCTGAATCCCCTTGAAAACAAAAATTACCACTTCTCTAATTATATGGAACCCATCCTTCTCACTTTCTGAAGTAATGCAGGTTAGTACCAATTGCTACCTCATATAGTTATCCTGGTGTTTTTTTGATATTTTTCCACCATGATTTATGTTTAATAAATATAAAATATATATAAATATCATGGAGTATTTTATAGAATAAAATAATAAAATATATTGAATTCCATTCATAATAATAATATCCTCCTATGAATTAACACATAATCTTGGATAGATTGTATTGCTTGTATAATAGGTAACAATTCACTCATGAATTGTTCCATATTTTCTTTTTTAATAATTTTTCAATATATATACTCTGACTAGATCTATGAAACCACATAGATCAACCTCAATTGATATTAATCTCATCCATCACTTGTATAAAATAACAAATAAACATTTATTTAAATATTTATTATTTATCCTTTTAAATAATATCAAGATATACATAGTACATGTATTCACTTGAGGATATACATCAAAGAAATTGGTGAGCTATAATCCTAGTTAGGGGGGAATAAGGGATATAAATCAATAGAACATGGGTGAGCATAATTAGCATTATCATATCATAATCATTGTATTATAATCATAATAATGTGGGAAACATTTGATAAAGTCATATAATATGGAATATGAATAATAATGAAACATTGTAAAATAGTGGTAAAATACCACGCATAGATGTGAACAAAAATAAAATCATGTCCACACATAACATACGTGGATAAATAAAAAAATAATCATTCTGAACAAAGATAGCATCATGTTCACACATAATACACATAATAGCTTGAAATATATCACAATAATCAATTAATTAGAGAAATATATATTTCTGGACCCACTATTCACATCATAAAATTCTCATAATCATAAATTCTACATATAAAATTAAACAATCATTGCCATGAAAAAAACTATAGAAAAGTATGGGTCTTATAAGGATTTCATATATCATACTTCATGGAATTACTTTTTGGGTTCCCAAATGAATAATTGAAATCATGTTTGGTCATAAAGAACCATTATTATTAATTTTATAAGAAGAACGCAAGATAATTCAATGTGATGTTTTTGGAAAATAAAGTCTTTTTGAAAAAGCATTGTCAATGGATTATAAAATATTCCAAAATGGTATTAAAATGTATATCCATAAAAGTAAAGGTAAATGATATTTAAAAGGAATTTTAGGAAGATTAGATTAATATATATTGAATATTATTTGAAAGAGGGATAACCTAAGATAATGAGTTGTGTTCAAGAATCCCCTTACCCTAAATACTGCTTTATTTCATCACTTTTACACCTCCTGAAAATAAAATTATGTTTATAAAAACATTACGCCAGAATTGAATTATGTTAATTCATGTCTCTATTTATCAATTATAATATTTTATCTATATTTATTAATTTTCATTTTTAAAGTTAAAGCATTTTGATATCATGTGTTTGATAAATATATCATGTTTCATTTGGATATCGCTATTTTTATTGTTCAGTTTCATTTATAAAAAAGTAATGTTAATTAAAGAACCTTAAAATAAATATATTTATACATTTATATGTTAAAAATTATTTATTATTACCGTTCATAAGGGTGGTGATTATAAAGGAGTTCGAAATTTCCCCGTTGGGGGTTAACCGTTCGTTAATGAGAACTTTGTGCAAAGAAGAAGAAATGGAGGTATAAAATATAAATACTTAAAAAATATAATTTTTACAATATTATAACACCATTAATGTAATTTTAAAACAATTTATAATTAATCTTAGAATATTTGGTTTTGAAATCAATTTTGAAAAAATATAAGATAATTGGAAAATTATAGAACAGTTGATAACACTTATTATTTCCTTGGTGTTACTTCTATTGTATGGAACTAATCACCCTTGATAGTGGGAGTGGGTTTACTACAAAAAATCCATAAGGAATTTAAGTTGATTTATAGAGTATTTTTTGGACATATATTTGTATTTTTTAAGTGTGGGAGGATTGGTTTTCCATGGTGAGGGAGAGGGGTTATTTATGCTTGAGGAGAGGCATATTTTTAGGACAGAATATTGAATAAAATTCTATATCCCTGAAAAAATTTATAGTAGTGATTATTTTGAAATAATAAACAATATATCAATAAAATGAAATTAATTTTGGACTTTAAACCCCTTTATAAACCTAATTATATATTTTATTAAAAAGGAAGGTGGAATAAATAAATAAAATGTTATTTTAAGGAACACTTTTGACTTTAGACTTTGAAAAATGAATTTTTGGTTTGTAAATTAAGTTTATTGTTTTAAAAGTCTAATTTATATTATTAAATTTTTATTGAGAATAAATATATAATTTATTATTTATTAAGTCATTATTCCATCATCAGTATGTTATAAAACATGTTTTATTTGAAAAAATATACTTTTACTATTCACATGAAAATTGAAGTATTTCAGAAAATTACCAAAAAAATTAATCATGATAAATTTCTATGATCTAGTTCTAAAAATAAAATTCATATTCCAATAATAATTTTTATCATAGGTAATTTTGATTTTTAATTCAAAATTTTTATTTTTTATGAAATACAATAAAATATTGTTTTTTAAAAAAGTGCTTATAATTTCTTTAAGTTTTTAATCTTCATATTTATTTTCTGGAACTATAATGTTTATATTTTATTAAATTACTCGTAATTATTATTAATTATATTAAATTTTATTATTTTTAGGTCAAATTACTATTCTGATGGTCAGGTTACTATTCCTAACATCCATGTTACTATTACAATAGTCACATTACCTCCTATAAATACCACTTCATTCCATTACTCAAAATTCACTAAATGTAATCCTAAGGTTCTATATTTTAATTTTATAATATGATAATTGGTTTACTCATATTCTATTTTATTTTATTAGTGTGCTTCATGGGGGAAATGATTCTAGAAGATTGTAAAGATGCAAATATTCTCATTCAACTTTTCTTATTTTATAATTTTTCTAGTTGTAATGTTTGGAATTTTCATTATTTTAGTTTCCTAGTAATGTAATCATATTCATTAATGAAATAAATTTTTGTTGTTTTCTCTATGTGTTGAACATGTATATTATTATATAATATAATATAACACACCTTTATTATAGAAACAAATATCACTACTAAACTCTAGTTCATTACATTTTTACCCTTTATAAATTTAATCCCTAAAATTTTAACTTATATTCTTTGTTGAGAATAAATGAGGGTACTTTTATTTCATTTTTTCCTCAGGTTACCACATCACCTCTTCATATTTATGGTTTTCCATAGCACTTTGACAATGTGAGTTATATTTTTTCATAGATTTTTATCTCTACGTTCAAATATATTTAATACATAATCCTTATAAGATAAGACATGCTCCATTTATACCACCTCCAGACTCAGTATATGTGATGGATCGGGAATTTATTTTATCAGGCATAATACATGAAACACATCATGATCATTAACCATGATTAGTGGAAGTTCTATATGATAGGCCACTACTCATAAGAAATAAAGGATTATATAGGGGTCAATTTACTAATGGATAAACGTACCTTTATTTCCAAACCACATGAATCTCTTCCATCATGATATTCAAAGGAAAAATTTATTTTTAAATTCAAACTATAATTCCCTTTAATAGTTGTTAGCAAAGATTGCATGCTGACTCTGAGAATTTTTTATATGTTGTTGGATGGATTGAACATTATTTTTCATCCATTACACACGATTAGGTCCAAGTATCTTTTTTCACCATATTTATCCCAAAAAGTATGAGGTTTGTACCAATTCCCATATAGAGCTTAATATGGGGCCATTTGAAGCCTCGATTGAAATATGTTGTTGAATGAAAACTCAACTAAAGGTAGATTTTGATCCCATCCAACTTTAATTTCCATTGATTAGGCTCTAATAATGACCTTGAGTGTCGAAATGTTCATTTAATATTGTCTATTAGCTTGGGAATCGTAGTTTGTAATAAAATTCAATTCAGTATTCATAGCATGTTGAATATTTCTCCAAAATTTAAAAGTTACCCTTGGATCATGAATAGATGAAATTGAAAGTGGCACCCTATTTAGCCTCACCACTTCCTTTACATATATCTTTATAAGTGTTTCAAGTGATAAATATTCCCAAATAGTGACTAAGAGTCTAGTATTAGTGAATCAAACCACCACAACCCATATCATATTGCTTACTTTTTAGATGTATTTTGGTGACCAGTGTTAAAGTCAATGGAAATGTTATCCCATTTACATGTGTTTATTAGAAATGGTTACATCATCCCATTAGATTTATATCAATCCACTTTAACTTTCTGACATACCAAGCACTTTAGGGTGAACTCATTGATCACTTTCTTGATGTTAACCCACCAGAATTTCTCTTAGAGATCATGGTATATCTTGATACTTCCAGGATGGAAAGATAAATATATTCTATTCCAATTATCTAATAGATATATCTTTATCCTAGATGATTAAGTCACAAAAATTACAGTTCTAAGATGAATGACACCATCTTCATAAATGTGAAATTCATGAAACTTCCCTTCTTTCAATGCTTTCACCTTCCTTTTAATGTCAAGATCATCCATTTATGCCTCTTTAATCTTCTCTTAGATAAATGGTTGGTAAATCCTTTGGGAAAGCTAGGATTTATTCCATATAATTATGATTTCTAGATCCATCCTTTACATATACATGAATATAGGGTCCTTCTCAATCTATATTATGTATAGAGTACCAGTTTCTTTCCTGCTAAGAGCATCACCTACCTTATTCAACTTGCTAGGATGGTTGTGAACAGATAAATCGCTTTCCCTGATCATCTCTAAACATATTTACTGATTCGTGTTGATCTCTTTATATGTGAATATATACATTAAAATCTTATGATCTATATTTATGTCAAACTTCTCACCATAGAGGAAGTGAGTCTAAATATTCCAGGTCAAGATCAAAACTGATAATACTATATCATTAGTTGAATAGTTATTCACATGGTTCTTCAACTTCCACGGGGCATAGGCTATCACTTTATCATTCTACAAGAGTACAAAAACTAAAACTTTCTTTAAAGCATCGCTATATATCACAAAACCTTATACAATTGATGGTAGTGTGAGTACAAGTGTATTTAGTAGCCTCTTATTTAGCTCCTTCAATATTTCTTAATAGTCTTCCATATAGACATAATTTACCCCTTTTCATGTTAACTTAGTTAGCGAGCTAGATAATTGTGAGATATTTCTCACAAAATGTCAGTAGTGCCCAACTAATCCAAGAAAACTAAATATTTTTGTAATACTTGAGGTTCTATTCCATTGATGCATGTCTATCGTGGGGTATGGAAAAAAATTATTACCTCGTAGACTAAAATTATTAACCTAGTTAATATCCCACTGAGGAGTGAAAACAAAATGGGTTTGTCATAATGTTAGTTATTTCTACGAAAAAAAATTATTTCGGATTTTTTTTATGAATTTGAGAAACTAGAACATAGTTTAAATCGATTGATTTTAAAAAAAATCCCGAAATAATTGATCGGACTAGGTTTTTTGGACCTCGTGTTATGCTATCATTATTTCCAATTTTTACTAATTTTTCTCATACAGGCTGGTAATAGAGAGGTTCCTGTATTGATTCTTCTATTTCCCTTGGTTAGATAGTGATGGTGAGGATGTACCTAATAAAAATATCAATTGGGCTAGCCACCTTACTATGTGTGTAGAATTGTAGTAAAATCTCATGATAAATCAGTTAAATCCCCAATTGGGTGTTTTTATTCCCTAATAATCAATAGTTTCTTCCACAATTTTATGCACATACTTGTGATCACTGAGTAATCATAATCAAACCATAATCTATTCCATAATAAATAAATGGTAATTAGATGGAGGGAGATATCAATCATCAACCAAGACAATTAAAATTAAAACAATATAACCCTAATGCAATTTCATTTAGTATTAAAATCTAAATTATGAATTGGAACCATTTTGAAGAACATATAAAGGGTTTTAATTATTCATGTAAAAAATGAAACAAATAACATGTTTATAGTCTCCCCCTTTTCTGATCACTCAAAGAAACTAACCCTCCATGGATTGGGAAGTCTAGTTGATATTGGAGTGGGGATACATTATAGGAATTGAAATAAAATAAAAAAAGAAAAAAGAAAATAACAAAGCAGTGCAACAACAGGGTTTCCACATCCAAACTAATTGGTCTCCATTAAATCCCTTCCATCCCCCTAGGTGATTTATTTATAGAGATGAAGGGTATACCCAAGGAATCATAATTGTATTAATTAATGGGTAACTTTTTTCTCGGGTCTTCAATGAGAGGTTAAAAGGTTATCTACTATTAATTTCATCATACCTTCTTGTTTTTTGGTCCCATCTGAGGGTTTCATGTCATGAATGATATTCAAAATATGTAATGTGTGGGACAAGACCTATGATTTATGAAATATTTCACATCACGGATAGTGTATTCATGATGTACAATTGGAATTTCTAGTAGAATACACATAATTTTAGCATATTTCTATAGTTGTGAGCTACAGTCTTGGGACATGACTTATCCTTGACTCTTCTACAACTTTAATCATGCTTAAAAAATCAAGTGTTATGTTGTTCTGCTTCAACCTTCTTATTTTTTTCTTTTTTATTTTCAAAATAATATGTTTTTCCTAAAATAAATCATAAAAATAATTAAATACCGGAAAGAATAATCATTAAATGTTCATAAATAATATATTTTATATTAAAATAATCATGAAAAATATGAATCTATCAATTCCACCAAACTTATAACATTTTTTTCCTCAATCATGTAATTTCAACATAAATAAAAGATGAACAAAATTTTACAATTATTAAAATTAAAAATAAATTAAATAAAATTATTATCAGTGGGGGAACAACCTTTCAAGGATTTCATAAAACATCAATTCAATTTCAAACACTTGAAAGAAACTAATAAACCCAAATATTTTAGTTTTTCCTATTGAGAACTGGTGGGTATTTTCTTCCCATTAATTAATTTATCACAATTCATTATTTTCAAACATGTCATGTCATGATTTACCTCACAATTTATTCTTTTCTTTCACAAATCAAGATTTAATTTCTAGTGGAGTTATACTCTTATCATGAGTACATACTCATTTACAATAGTCTTGCAAAGGAACTACTTTTACTACGACAGAATGAAAAAATTCATATAAAATCATGACGTATTTTTTAAAAAGGTTATCATGACTATGAGGCTAATGTTTTGTAGGGAATGATGTTCAAAACATTAAGGTTCATAAAGGGTGGTTGTCTTTAAATCATACAATATGATATAAAAAGTAATGTGAAATGAAAATATCCTTTGTAAAATGACAACATCTTATCCCAACAACTCAAAGTATGGTCATGATCAGTGTAAGTATAACAAAAAAAATTCATGTTCTGGATTTTTTTTCCAATTTTCTAAATTTTTACATAGAACAAATATCACATCAATCACCGAACAACATATGATCAATAGATCATCATTATAGTAATAATGATATTTTAATTTACCAAAATATACCTCATATTTCATCATTTTTTTAAGAAGGGAAAACTGTAATTACAATGTGTGAAACAAAATACCTTCCTAATACCCAAAATAGAACCCCCCCATAATATGTATATACAATGTAATATATCCCTTCCACCGAGACTTCCTACACCCCCACACTTAGATTTTAAAATATCAATCAATAAAAATAGAGTAAGTTAGTTATGGATATAAATGGATTATAATGTGGCTCATTCCTATAGGGGTAATTGAAGGTTTTTATACGATAAATAGGGACTCATGTCATGGTGGTTTCAAGGATAAGGTGACAATAATAAAAATTACATCAATCATTTTAAATGCGGTTTTAAATAGTCATAGCATTAACAGGTTTCAATAAAAGTTCTGGTAGGTGGAATTCCCTAAAATCACTCAAGAAATATGCTTAAGAATAAATAGAAATTATTTATCCTAGAAATACTCTCGATAAGGGAGCATATAATTTGGTACGATAACTCGTGGAATACAATAATAATAACAAAACAATCTACATAAATTTCATAAATTAAATGTATGTAAATGGTAAGTAAATTTTATGTACCTATATCACTTAATTGCATCAAATCATGAGTCATCAATACAATATCCATTCTTTTCTATAATTATTAAATTTTCCATTTTAATCCTTCAATACCATTAATTTAAAATTCTAAAACATTGAATCGTGGGATTTCTAATAAATGCATGTCTCCTATATCAGTCAAGTAAAGAAATAAAGCTAAATGTGGGTATGAATTTTTTTTTAAATATAATAATAGATATTCAAAAATATATAGGGAATTTAAAATATATTGAATATAAAATAAATCTCCATTTATAAATGATGATTTAGTTTTTTTTCATGGTTCATGTTCCTTCAGTTCAGTTCTATATAACTTTTATGATGTTTAAACTTTTCATAGCTAGAATTTTCATTTCCCAACTCTGTTCTATATTATTTCACGACGAGAATAATATACAATTACTCCATCCCTATGTCAAATTAATTTATAGACTTATAAAATAATAATAACATGTAATAGTGAAATAATATTCAATCATTCTGAAACAATAATGAGGGGAAGAGTGTACTAAGGAAAAAAATGTGGGTTTCCACTTGGAAGTGCTGCTATTTAAATTCATAGGTTCAACTAAAATATTATTTTTTAAATAAATACTATACTACAAGATTACCTCCCCAAACATAATTTGTGAATTGTAATTAATGAATTTAAATTTATTATTCATGTGACTGGATTTAAAATGGATTCACTGAATTCAATCAAATGTAAATGAAAGGTACAACCTGGGGGGTCTTCATTGATAATCAGGGTGAAGGAGTGTAATATCTTTCACTGGTTCCTGGGGTACAGTGCCATGGTATTTATTTATCCTCTTTAAATTTATAGTGAATAGTTGTCCTCCTCCTTCCTTTTCAATTTTGACTGCACCAAAAGCGTATACATGAATAATAGTAAAAGGTTCTTCCAATCTGGAACGAAATTTATAAGGCATTAGTTTGAGCCTGGAGTTATATAAAATCACTTGATCTCCAAGGAAAAAGGTTCTGGATAAATTATCATATCATGGGATATCCTTGTTCTTTCTTTGTAAATATTTTAGTTTTTAGAATTTTCTAGCCTTATTTCCACTAGCTCCTACTGTTGAAATCTCATCTTCTTCCTAGCTCTTTCAGGGTCCATATTCATCTGTCTCATGGCTTAGTAGGTTTGTGGTACAATTACACTAGGAGGTGGAAGCTCTTCCCATAAATCAATATATAGGGGATCATTCCTATATATGTTTTATAAGTAGTTCTATAATCCCACTTGTTATCTTCCATCTTTTGGATTCAGTCCTTCCTGTTGCGTTTTACCATCTTTTCTAGAATTACCTTGATTTATATATTGTAAAATTCTAGTTGGAAATTTTTCTATGGATTATATGGGGTTCATGTTTTATGGTTTACCCCATACCATTTTAGTAATGAATCCATTTTCTAGTTTCAAAATAGTTTCACTTGGTAACTATTGATTCCTCATGGAACTCGAAACCTATATAATATGTTAGCCCTAAGAAAATCACATACATCTTTAGCATTGTGAGTCCTTGTTGCCTTTGATTCTCGCCATTTTGAAACACAAACTATAGTTATTAGAATATAATAATATAAAATTGACACTGGGAATGGTCCCATGAATTTTATACCCCACACTTTGAGATTTTCATACAATCTAATTGGTTTTTTTTGGATATTTCTTATCTTTTTTAGATGTTTTAGGAAGTATGACATTGTTTAAATTTTTTAACAAAACATATGTGAATATTTAAATAATTTGGGACAATATATTCCAGATTCTAATACTTTACTAGCTATCATTTAGAATACAAAATGGCCTCTAAAATCTAATGTATGGTATAATGTAAAAACTATTTCAATTTCAATTTCAGGTAATCATATTCTAATTACCTGATTAGTGCATATCTTCCATAGGAATGGGACTTCCCAAATATGAAATCTAGTTTTAGATTTAAGTTTCTAATAATGTTGAGAGTTTAAATGAGAGAGTACCTAATATGTGACTAAATAATTGACAATGTTGGCATACCACTGTACTTCACCTTCCATGATGTAAAGTTGTTCTCATGGGAGTTGATCATTGAGTGGGTTCTGACATAGAATTTATACTTATGTTGTGTGAGGCAATCTGCTAGATGATCAACCACTTGATTTTATGTTCTATTTTTTTTTCTTGATCTATAATTATAAATACTATAGGAGAATTTTCCATATCACCAATTGTGGCTTATCACTAGAATTATTCATTAGATACTTGGGAGATTCATTATAAAAAAGATATAACTTCAATACCCTATATGTATGATCTGAATTTATCTAGAGAAAATATGACTATAAGGAACTCCTTTTTTGTAGTCATGTAATTGATATGAGTGGAATAAAATGTACATGATGTGTATGTGATGACATGAGGCTTTCTATCAATTCATTGTGAGGGTGCGACTCCCACGTCTTGATTTTATGCGTTGTGGAGCAGCTCAAAAGGATGGTTCCAATTTTCTTGGTTTCATTATTTGTGGTTTAATCGATCATTATTTAAACTCAACAAAATCGTTCCTATACTCATCAAAAACATTCAAATCAATTTATTTTAAAATTAATCAAGAAATAGGTAGATAAATATTACTGAAATATTTGATAAATCATCAGTAGAAAGCTATATGTCCTAAAAATAATCTAACATGGTTAAGAAAAGTTATATATGGTAATGATTTTATTAATCTAACCTTTGAATTATCTACCTCAATCCCTTTCTATGAGATTATGTGGCCTAGCACTAGTTATTTTAAATATGAAATGACATTTTTCTAATTTTAAAACAAGATTTTTCTCAAAGTAGGATTTCTAAACTTTTCCCAGATTTCTTAAGCAATGATTGAAATAATTATCAAAAATAGTAAAATAATTTAGAAATATATTCAGCCATATCACGACCAGACCCATTTAAGGGATCGAGCAAAAACTATCCAGTGGCTGCCTCTATAGGCTAGGGGTTGGAAACTAGAATCAAAGGCATAACAAACTCAGGTAGGCATTTGTATAATAACCCACCCACACACACACACACACACACTACAAAATCAATTCAAAAGTATAGAGGTAAAATAAAACAAGACAAAACAATACTATAAATAAACCAAAAACATGAATTTACCTCTAAACAGTACATGTATTGAAAAGAAAACTAAAATGGAAAGGGGTAAAATACACACCCAAGCAGAAAAGTGCCACAACCCAGCAATAGGTGGAAAAGTAAAACTGTTGAGATAGCCATACTCTTGGATCACAAGCTATGAGCATCGCATGCAGTTCAAGCACCCTGTATCCCTACGCTGCTCTAAAGTCAAGATCAACCTATCCACAATCTTCAAGGGAATGAAAAGTGCGGGAAAATCCCAAGAAGGGGTGAGTATAAAAATACATAGTAGGATTACCCGAAGGCTCAAGGATGAAACAAAAGTTTTACTAAAGAGGGGAGAAGTAGATAGAACAAGGTACAATAAAATAGAGTGTAGATCAACCCAAAAAGAGAGTGATGTAAGCTCATCCAAACACAAGTATCTATAAATGGTGAGAAGATGAACTTCTCATTGAGTATTCACTACCTTTATTAGGAGAGTAGACTCATCCAACCATGAGAATCTAGACCTGGAATGAATGTGGCATACCCCATGTTTCTTTTCTTCTCCTAGAAAGAGAGTAAACAAAATCCAATGAGTGGGTACCAAAAATATGATCTATATATATACTCAGTCAAATAATCCCAAATGAGAGAGTAAGGGAATCTCCATATCACAACCTCAGCTCACGAAAAGAGTATCCAACAGTCCCGGAAGTAATCATTGATGCCTAGCATCCCACACATCGGCTCTGCCCTGCATGTCAAAGGGGCTCAATCACCACAGCTTGATACTATCCACTTTGGTAGGGTATTTCTCACTTGAATGGTTTTAGGAGGAATCATAAGGACATGTTTTGGTTGGAAAAGTACGCCTCTTCCTCAAGATTCTGATGGTATGTTAAAGCACATCTCATCACTATAGAGCACCGTTGAGAGATCATGTCACAAAGTTGAGGATCCATGCCTATCTCGACTGGAGGATTCCACACTTCATTGGGTGTTTGTGACCTAGTACATGGGGGGGGGGTGGAACATCACACATAATTTGAAAGGGGACCCACTACCCTACCCAGCTAGAGGGTACTGCCCGGTAAGAGTTGTTGATAGGTCCTAATACCCATCCCTACTAGAGGGAATCACAGAACTGCCATCGGGGACCACTTCCAAGTTAGCTAAAGGTAACCTTATAACTTCCATCGAGGACTACTTCCCATCCCAGATAAAGGTAACCATGTAACTTCTCTAGCCATCCCTTTTAGATGGTACCACTCAGAAAGCACACTGAGGAACACTCGTCATCCCTGTTGGATGGTACCTTTCAGAAGAATGCCGAAGAACATTGGCCATCCCTGGTGGATGGTACCTCTCATAAGAAAATTGAGAATAACTAGCCATCCCTGCTGGATGGTACCTCTCAGAATAATGATGAGGAACACTGGTTGTCCCAACCGGATGTTACTTCTCAGAAGAACACTATTGTACTATTTAGGTATCTCCACGGATAGGCGTCACACACGAAACATCTCACATTGCAACTCATAAGCCACAAATTTTATTCCACTATAGAGTTCATTGTCACATAGTAATTAGAAAAAGACTCAGGATAGGCTAGATGAATTCTAAAATCTGATTTCAAAATAAAGATATATAAGACATAGAAGATTTGTAATGTACCGCACGGTGCGTATGGGGACCACACATCGTGTGGCCCCACCTCATCACCTGTCCATGTACCTAACCATTATCAGGTACTAAACTAAAAAAAATTACCCTTAGGCATGTCAGCTAACTCCCAGAGTACTAACACACCTATTAAAAAGATTTATGAGTGAATGACACTCATCTTTGATCTGGTGGTCCAAAGCATAATTACACTGGCACACCTCCTCAAATGGCTCAAAAACATTTGACCAAATATATTCATACATATTTTCCACTCTCACAAGAGTTGAGATTGATCCATGTTATGGTTTCTCTAAACATACATGAAAAGGATCTTCCACCAATATTCTTTTCATGTTTCCAAATTTTATTAGATCACTAATAAGGCTCTTCATGTCCAAATGGATCACAGTGTTGAGATCCTTTCAGAAGAACTTGCAAGATCAACTATTCATTCACCTCTAATGGATATCTGATGGAATGTAGAAAGTCACTACATTGTGCTCGAAAGATGTCATGTGGGGACCATGCGTCACTCCTAAAATAAGTTATATGAGTCTCATCATTATGATCATCATATAAAAACACACAATATAGACTTCTCATTCGTCCAAAATAGATACTCGATGAAAAATATGCATTTCACCGCAACATGTGAGAACCGAGCCCCATGGGTCCCACACCATGAATTTAGTTTAAATATCCAAAAAATTTCATGGAAAGTCTGAAGAGAGACAATGGTTACATCACTGATGATGATGCGTCAAACAGACCTCCTGTTTAGAAGTTAAGTCTAAATCAAGATTCCAGAATAATAACCAATGTTTTATTATTATTTAACTTAGGAATTTCATGAAATCGAGCAATGAAACCATGAATTATAATTTTGAAACCTATATTAAAACATCTGAATCAATTAGAGGGATCTGTGGCTGCAGACAGTGCTTCAAATGGACACTTGGTGTAGGAGATATGGGCACTTAAAATCGTATGGCTCAATAAAAATGGTCCAGCCCATTTTGATCGGACCAATATGAATGGGTAGGCCTAGCTTGGTTCATCATGGCCAATTTTTCCACTCCGTGACCCTCGCTATTCCTGCACCAGCCCGCTAGCCCACTCCAATCCTACAACATACTGACCTCCCATCACCCCTAGTCTCCCCCCAGTCCCCGGGTTACCGCAGAGACACACATCGCGCGAGTCGCTGCCACTTGGGCTTCGAGACGCGACCTCGCACTTCCCCAGCCAATCTGTGATGGCCCTCCGCTGTGATGATGCCATAGCGTGCCAAATCCACCTCCAACCACCGTTTCGGGTTGCCGTCATTGTCCACCTCCAACCACTCCTAGCCTGCCAACCTTGCCACCCATCGAGCCAGCTTCCACCTCACCATCCAAAACCAACTTCCATGTGCTAGACTTTTCTACTCCACCATCACCAAGATAGCTACCGGATCTCCCAACCGCCATTCCTTGGATAACTTCCATGCTACCGCTGGCCGGACTAGTTCAGGTAGTCCCTTCTGCGGACCACTATGACTTCACTTGAAAGCCTAATTTCATATCTAAGAATGGATCTATGATACCTATGATGAACCCTTCAAAATAATGGCCTCTTTTCAATGATCCAATAGTGGATTGGTGTGCCCAAAAATGAGCATCAATTATCCATGAGGAATTAATGGATTTCAGATACAAATAAGGGTTCAAAGTATGGATCAATGACCATGTTAGTTTGGGGATCAATGAATGATAATCCAATGATGAATTAAATTGATGAAGGATGGATTATGAAATTAAAACTCCAATCGAAGGTAAATAATGAAAGAATCCTACCAAAATCCATCTATTTATCGCTTTCAATATAAAAATAAAGCTTCCTCCTTGATTTGATGAGGTTTTGGCGAATATCACTCCACAATATGATGAAGAATATTGAAGAATAGTTGAGAGGGAGGGGAGATAGACTTATAAAAAGAGGGAGATTAGACTAACCCTGATCTAAATGCTCATCTCTCTATTTATAGGGATCCTACTCAGTTCAGAATTTTAATCTTCCATGACCTTTTATATTATATCACGCATAGGAAAATCACCTCCTTTCGAACTCAACTGTGGTCTTGGATTTCAAATCTGATTCCTCGTTCAGAATTTATCGTTTGTAGAATTTGAGATAAAGTAATTATTATTAATTATTTTAATTACCATTTTCCCCCTTCTTACCTTCATTCACATATGTCTCGCACCAATGAAATTTATGCCATGCATAGGGTAAATTCCACATTCTGGACTCAACTGTGTTCTCATATTTCATATCTGAGCTTCTGTTTGAGAGATACTCAATTTCCTTCATTTGTATAGTATAAAAACACTAATTATTTTTGTTTACTTTATTCCAAGAACACTGGGTCTCATAATTACATGTTGTCTCAGCTCCTAGATTTGGAAAGATATGTAGAAATATTCCAAAGTCTTATAGGTCAAAAAAATGGGTCTTTACATCATTCCCTCCTTTAGGACATTTATCCCTAAAAATAAAAAGTAGGGAAAATATCTTGAGATTCTAATCTCACACCTAGGTCTCTCACTCATCATCGACTCCCCTTCTACCCTAATCCCCTTGAGCTTGAGACTGAGCCACTGGCCCCTCTCTCCCCGAAACCCTCACCACCTCGCCTCCTCATCATTACCATACCACTACTCCCCCTCATCATCACCCATTTCCCCTCCCCACCACTTTCTCAATTTTATTATTGATTTTTCCCTCTCTGTCACTACTTACACAGCCGAGCCCAATCCTAACCCAATTTTGGGATTTCCATTTGTTTATTATTGGTGTCTATGGTTCTTGAGCCTTAATTGAGGCCAATCCTTACTACGAAAAATGAAGCCAACGAATTTTCATTTATTTCAAGATTTTTTGGTTCGTTCTTCATTATTTGATTGATTTTTATTAGGGTTTTATTGATTTTTCGATCTCACTTTGTTCTCTAGGGTGTCTTGGACCTTGTTAAGGTGGGATAGTTCCACCATTTTCAAAGGTAGTGATTTTCAGGTAAGTGGAGCTTTGTTTTGGGTCTTTAAATTTTAGAATGTTTCCTGATTTTATTTTTAATCCTTTTTTGGATATTAAATTATAATAATAATTATGGTCAAAAGGTATTATATGTATAAATCATGTTTCACTTGATTTACACTTTTGTTTTAAAGTTATTTTCTAATTTATAGTTTGTTAAAATAATAATTTAATTCATTTTACACACTGAATATTTTTTAAACATCCGAACAACCTTTAATTAATAAGTTAAATTTTTTATGTGAGGTTTTAGTTTTAAATGTGGGGTTATCTATTGTTCTAAAAATCAACTATCTACTATCTACTATATATAATAAATATGGGTTTCCTCCAGCTAACGTGTCATCTCCACAAGTGTCCACGTATTCAAATTACACTACTCAAAAAATTTCACCTCCATCCCGCACCATTCATCACGCCTCCATCCCCCAAAAATTCATTCCATCAACCTAGTGTTCATTTATACTGATATCTGCTTCCTCACCCTCTTACATGCCTCATCTCCACTTCCACTCCTCGCAGTAGATCCTCTATACTCTACAACCTCTAGTTTCAATAGGTTCACTCTATGCCTCCCCACCTCCGCATAGAACCTCCGCCTCCCTATGGATTCTCAGCCTATAACAGCTCCACCTATGACCGCTCTGCCTCATACAACCTTAGCTCCAATGCATCAGGATCCTACAAGTCTGACTCCGACACCTCTAGATCCTACACGTCCGACTTTGACACCTCGGGCTCATACAAGTGTGACACCCAAGCCAGCTGCCCCCACGACATTACTACCGCCTACTTGGGCTTTTCCAGCTCTGACTCCGGCATATCCACCTACTCTTCTGTGTCTTTCTCTGCCTCTACATCCTCCTTGCTTCTGAAAAAACCCTATATCCATCATGTATTCTATTTTTCTAGAATTTTTAGGATCTTAATTGCATCCTCCTTGATTTAGTTATTCTATATACATTTCTGTATTTCAATTTTATATATGTTTTAGGATCTTAACTTGGTCTTTTTTATGCTTTCATTTCACTACAAAGGATTTAAGATGAATACCTTATGTTTTTTTTTTGTTTTTTTATGATCAATTTTGTACATTATAGCCTCTATTTGTGAAGTTTATTCTATAGAATCTTTATGGTAAATTCACGTTCATAGAAAAGGATATCATGTTTGAATGTTTTGTGATACGAATATCATTAAAATTGGTAATTATATACAGAAATTGATTAAAGAATAAAAAGATGTGTAGATCTATAAGAACTCTTAATTTTATTTACTGACCCTATTCTCCTCTATACAATTCCTATTTCATTTTCGTATCAAAGATTTATCATTTAAATGGTTTTCATTTGAATTTATTTAATTTAATTTATGATTATTAGTTACACTTTGTTTCTTTATAGCCGATCTCATAGTTTCATATCAAACATTTTCATAGTTTTAAATCAAATATAAATAATTTGTCTTAAAAAATGCAATCTTCCATATTTATTTCTCATATGATTATTTAGAAGCCCATGGGTGATGTTTTTTATTTCTTACAGGGAAACATGATATTGATGTTATAATCCAGTCTCTATGTGAATAACTCAAAACAATGGAATTAAGTATTTAGGTTCATTTATAGTTTATTTTATAGAATTCTAGAAATATTGTGATAGTTAAACTCCTAGTATATAATATCTTATTTTTTATTGGGTTTAATTAGGTCTAATTAGGTCTCAACCCCCTATTTTTTTTTTCAGGAAATCATTGACAGCTACCCACTATTCCACAGGTATCTCAACCCCCCTGTACAGTTCCTATTTCATTTTCTAATCAATGATTTATCATACGAATTGTTTTAATTTTCATTTATTGATTTGTTTTTTGTTCTTTTCAATTAAAATTAGTTTCTTCATGGTAGATATCATAGTTTTAGATAGAAAAATATCATAGTTTTAGATCAAATATAAATAATTTGTCTTAGAAAATGTAATCTTGTATATTTATTTCCCATATGATTATTTAGAATCTCATGGGTGATGTTTTTGTTTTTCTTACAGGGAAACAGAATATTGATGTTTAAATCCAGTTGCTAAGTGAAAAAGTCAAAACAATGGAAGTATGTCTTCGGGTGTGTTTGTCATTAATTTTACAAAATTCTATAAATATTTTGATAGTACAACTACAACTATATACTATCTTTTTTTGCATCGGGTTTCATCAAGTCTCAACCCCCTATTTGTCTTCAGGAAACCATCGATGACCATCCACTCTTCAATAGGAATCTCAACCCCCATGTACACTGGCTATTTCATTTTCTTATCAATGATTTGTCGTATGAATGGTTTTAGTTTGAATTTATTGAATTTTTTGTGCTTTTTAATTACACATACTCTCTTTATTGCAGATCTCATGGTTTTAGATCCTACATTAACAAAATTTTAGATCCAATATAAATAATTTTTCTTAAAAAATCAAATCTTACATATTTATTTCCTATATGATTATTTATAATCCCATGGGTGATGTTTTTTTATTTCCTACAATGGAACATTATATTGATGTTTCATTCTAATTGCTGTGTGAATGAATCAAAACAATGTAATTAAGTCATCAGGTGTTTATTCATGGACATTCTGAGTGGTGGAATGTTATCGAAGAAGAATAAATGGTAAAAATCACAAAAGTGGGAAGAAAAATTACTATCATGTTGTGTTTGGTATGAGATGGGAAATTTGAATGAAATGAATGTAATAAATTTATACGTAATGAAGGAGATATGATGATATCATGAATGTAATAATGCAACCCCACCATGCATTAGAAATCATTTTTTTCTTCTCATATCCTTTACCATACAATGGTTACGCCTTCCAAATATACCATTAGTTGTTTTTTGCACCTTTGTGATTAATTTTAACTATTTAATTTTATTGTTAAGAAAGACTCTTATACCTTGAACCAAGGTCTGAATAAAATTTATTGCATTGGGGAGCGTTTGGAAGAATGAGAAGAAGGGAAGACAACTGATTTCTGCTTTATGCAGATGAAATCCTTGGTAGGAAAACCTTTTCTGCCTTTTTTCTTCGTCACAAATCATGATCCTACTTTCATAACACAGTTTTGAAAATTTATTGTTGTTTTATGTGACACAGAAGATGTTGTTTCTAGCTAGTATTATATAGTCATTTCATGTGAAATAGTATGGGATATTGGAACGAGTAAAGTAGCCACACAACAATAGGATCAGGAGGTGCACCTGGCAGTTCGTGATTAGCTTAAGAAGAATGTTTTGATAAGAGTTTCATGTGCTACTCTGTATAATATGTAGAGGTAACCTTAACCTAATTTTTTGGGCTATGCTGATACTCATATTAAAATGTTCTTATATATGGTTTATCCTTCATCTAACTTTTTAATATTTCCTATTTGAAGAGTTTTTATACTACACTTGAATGGTTTTCTTTAGAAATTTATGGTTTTTATACATCTGAATGGAAGCTACTTAAATGACACATCTTTTATGATAAACACGTTGAAAAAATATGTGGTTTTGGTTATGTTCATGAAATAATATTTGTACTTAATTTCTAAAATTAACAGCAGAAAAGTACAATCAATAAAGAATTTGGTGAACCTTGCTCATAAGAACTTCTTGGAGGGTACAATTTGGGATCACGGGTTTGGTTCATGTTGGGTTGGATGTCCGGTGAATCCATTTAAGCTAACATGATTTATTTAATTAAACAGGTAAAACCGATCCATTTATGAAGGGGTCATCCCAAACCTAACGTTCCAGCTCACTTCCACATATATCTCTAAAATGGTGTTCATTTGCATGCTGAACTTTGATCAACCTTTTGGAATCATGCATCATTTTTTAAGGACAACTTCATATAATACTGTCTATTAATTCCTATCTAATAGAATGATTTAAATTTCTGTTTTATATAATAATGCTTAGTTGAATCTGCATTTGATTAACATGGAAAATGGATTGGACAGTGCTTATTTATTTGATTGTTAGGTTGGCCTGAGAAGAATATAAATACTTTTTTTGATAAAGTGAAGAACTTCAATTTATGGAAGATTGGAATAAGTGGATGTTGAAAAGGGATTTTATGTATGCAGTTTTTTTGTGATTTATGAGTCATATGGTGAATCCGTTTCCCCATTATATGAAGTTTTATTATAAGTCATGTTTGTATACTATTTCAATTACTTAATGGTGTAAGATCATTGCACGTCATGTTCTCACTGTATCTTAAATCTTCAAAAAAAAATTTCTGGGGTATCGATTGGAAAACCAACTCATTCATTTTATCACTGTTGTAGACCATTCATTATTTATTTAATATTTTCCTATCAGAAATAGTAATCTTTAAATGGGTATTGTGCAGCCTACGGTCCCCGGTTTTCATTGCATGCTTCAAAAGGAAAATTTTTACTTCTTTTATTTTGGTATCTAATTAATTCTTTTATGTTAACATTCATTTTCTTATTATGAAAATTCAGGTATTCTAATTTAAAACATTTTTTTTCTATGCAAATAAGTCTTCCAAGAATTTGAAGTTGGATATTTGTATAGTGTGACATAATTTTTCAGTGACATTAATACTTATGTTGTATGTTTTGAAATTTAAATGTCCATTTTAATTTTCTTGCCATTCATGTTCATTGGAATACTATATTGTATATACTAATGTTGTATAATAATTCATTCATGTTCTTTTCAAAATATCTCAGTGACATTAATACTTAAGTTATTTCATTGATGTTCCTTTATGAATGTACTTTTCTAATTAATGTCCATTTGTTCTTTTTATTCATTTATTTAATTTTTTATACTTATCTTGTTTTATATAACGTGACCTATTTACTTTTCCTTGTTCTTTTATGTTTTTATTCTGGTTCATTTTAATTTTTTTAAAAATATTCTTTTTTTTAATTGACTATTATCTACTATAATCAAATGTCCATTTGAATGTATGTTTTATTTTCCTTATATATTCTCTTATATGCTTTCTATGTTTTTAAAAAAAAAATTTCTTGTATATTCTTCAATATGTTTTCCTTATATTTTCCATCATGCATTTGTATGTTTTATTCTGTACAGTGTTGGTATACTTATGTTTTCCTTATATATTCTCATATATTCTCCAATATGTTTTAAATATTCTTCTACATATTCTACTATGTTATTTTCTTTTCCTTATTTTCCTATGATTTCAATTCTCTATATTTTGTCCAATTATAGTTCAATATTAGGTATCACTATTTTTTCAATATATTAAATATTCACATTCTTTATTAACATTGAAATGCAGTTTTGTCTTCTTGAAAATAAACATTGAACGTATTGTTGTGTGAACGCACAGGTGAGTACTAGTGTTTATTAAAGTTATATGTTTTTAAAATGCCTTTATATATATATATCTATTTCTTGGTTCTACACATATACATAAGTATACATATATGTGTCTGTGTGTACAAATTAGCATGGGAAAATGTGAATTTGTGCAACAGGGGATTTGTATATACATAAATATGTAAATGTATATGGGTATAATAATAAAAATAGTGACTTTTAACCTTAAGATTGATTCTTTGTTTTGTTTTTTAAATGATTTTATATATTGGAAAGAGACTTTTTCATTTAATTCTTAATGAAATAATTTCTATTATTGGCTGCTCTTGTTTGTTAAACCTTATGAAGAACCTAGGGTTCTTGGGTAGGCTGGCCTACATAGAAAGAGGTCCTCCACCTCTATATATTCTAGGGAAGTATTACGTGTCAATACCCTTAGATATATATGTGTTATAACTCTAAATCTACTACTAGGGTAACATAGAATTAGTAGGCGCATCTATATTTAGTGACCCTTGAGTGTTTATCCCATGATGCATATTTTAAATTAATGATTGCATGGTATTTATCTTTCTTTTATTTTATATTATACTACCCATGATTGATTTTCTTTTTTTACTTTAACCTTTTTAGTACTTATATAAATCTTATTATAACAACTTAGGTTTTATTTTTTTCACTTCCATTTTTTTCTTTTCCTAATTTGTAATACTTATGTGTTTTAATTTTATTTAACAAAGTGTAGGTATGTTGTAATAAATATAGATAAAAGCTGGATCAAATTACCAAGGGACATACCTCGGTATTCGAAGGGTTTGGAAGATTTTTTATATTTTTCAATTTCAAATTCATCCGTTGATGGGACAATAAGATGTAAATATCCTAAATGTAAATTTAGAATATGGTTGAATAGATATGATGTTTATGAACAATTGATATTGATGAAATTCCATACCTAATATTTTTGTTTGATTTGGGATGGAGAATTGAACGTTACATAAATTTTTAGAATTGAAGTCAATCAATAGAATGAGCTTCTGACCTCATCAAAAATGGATAATGGAATGAAAACCTTATAAACGATGATTTTGGCATTGCAGGACAACAACATAAACAACAAAACATATCAAAACAACCAATTTAGGGTGATATAAATAATAACTTGATAGGTAATATTTTTAAGACTACAGGATAACCATATCATAATTGTAACATATCATTGGATCCTCCTCTTGATTTTGTGGAGATTAATGTAAGAGAGAACTTAACTGAGCAGACAACTGCATTTCATAATTTATTTGATGATGGAAATCATGATCTATATGGTGGATGTATAAAATATTCAAAACATTATTTTTTTCTAAATTGGTACCATATAAAATTTCTATACATAATTACAAATAAGGAAATGTCCATGATATTGGAAATTTTTCATGTTGAATTTCCTAAATCTAATATTCTTAAGTATTTTTTTAATATAAATTTTTTTTAACATGATTGGTCTGAATTATAAGAAAAATACAAGCTTGTCCTAATGATTTTATGATTCATAACGAAAAGGATTCAAGCATACATGATTGAAAAAAAAAATCTTCATCAAGATAGTAGTCAATGGTTGATGTTGGAGTCTGAATCAATACACTACTTTGAATAAGAATAAAAAGAACACACAAGTAATGGTTTTTCATTAATTCTCTTTAAAAACATGATTGAAAAGATTATTCATGTCATCAAAAACCTCCAAGAACATGAAGTGGCATTCTATAAATAATAAAAATGATGGGTTAATGATATATGAAATAGATTCAAAATTATGGAAGATTTTTTATTCAATACATCCAAATTTCTCAGCTAATCCTTGTAATGTTTGATTGGTATTTGATGTTGATGGATTCAATCCATTTGGGACATTCAGTACTGGATATAGCATTTGGCCAGTTGTTTTGATCCCTTACAATCTACCTCTATAGATTTTTATGAATTTTTTTTTTATAATTTAGATTATTGTTCCTCAAAAAATTCCTATAAATGATATTGATGTATACTTACAGCCTCTAATTGCATAATTATAAGAGTTGTGGAGCAACGGTGTTGAGGCATATAATGAATCTTCTAGAAAAATGTTTAAAATACATGCTAATCTAATGTGGACCATTAATGACTTCCCTGAACTTGCGAACTTATCTAGTTGGAACACTTACATAGGATTGTATTAACCCATTTTCAACTTTGAATTTGATCCCAAATGACTACCTTATAGTAAAAAAAATTCTTCTTATTTTGTTACAGATTTCTCAATGCATCTCATAGATTTTGGCTGAATAAGTAAAAATTCAATGGTTTTATATATTATAGACCACCTCTAAAGTAGTTGATGGGTTCTAAAATATTTACACAACTTGGAAATGTTTAAATATAATTTTGGAAGCTGAATCATTTGAATGATAGTTGGAAATAAGTTCAAAGTTCATTGCCAATTGAAATTGGAATGCCACAATGGATGAAAAAAAGTATATTCTTAAAACTTTTGTATCCGTAATTTAATTTATTGCATCATAATATTGATTTTATGATTATTGAGAAGGATTTTTGTGAAAATTTTATCTTCACATTACTTAATGAAAATGGAAAATCGAAGAACCATCTCAATTCTCTGATGGACTTACAAACAATGAATATAAAGAATGATCTATGGAAATATGAGAATGGAAAGTATGCTGCAACAATTTTTACAATGAAAAATAGGGATAAAGATATATTACTTTGATTTTTAAAACATATGATGGTATCTGATGGGTATTCAAGTAACATATCAATGTGTGTCGACTTAAAGCCTCATATGTTACGTGGATTGAAAATCCACAATTCACTTATTTGGTTAAATCAGTTACTACCATTTCCATTATTCACATTATTACCATTAAAGGTTAATGTAGTTGTACTAATTTTTTTTACATTCTTCAGAAAACTATGTGAGAAAATTCAACAACTGGATGATCTTGGTAACCTTTAGGAGAGTTTTTTACTAACACTTTTTGAAATAGAGATGGCATTTCCTCCATATTTTTTTACTTTTATAATGTATTTAACTGTGAATTTGGTCGAGGAAACTAAATTAGGAGGCCTCATACGTTATCGATGGATTTATCCAATTGAGAGGAAATTTATTTTTATGTTTTTAATCTTAAGTAAACAATTCTTGGAACTTAATTAAATATAAAATTATTTTTTACTTATTTTATTTCATGGATATCTTGGTCATTTGGAATAAAATGTGAAAAATAAAGCTCAACCTGAAGGCTCTATATCTGACAGATATTTATAAGAGGTGTGTATTAAATTTTGTTCTAGATACTTAGATGATATTGAGAATATATTAAATTAGGTTGGACATGATTATGATACATCAAATCAGTCTCAACTACATGGGAAATAAAAAAAAATTCTCATATTTTCCGATTAGTTGGGAGGATCTAAAATGTTGCACTGAAATAAATGAAATTATTACAGACACATAGATATGTGTTAATGAATAGTGAAATTTCATTACATTTATTGAAGATATTAGGATAAAAACAAAGATACAAATGATAATCTAAACATGAAATGAGATAGATATAACAAATTTGTTAATAAAGATATTATATAGTGGTTTTCATGTCATGTAAGTTCATAAATATTCAAATCAATATAGATTTTATATTTACACACATATTTTGTAAATATAGTAATGTATGTTATTTTGGTAGATCATTAATACTAATAGTTGGGCTGATTTGTCAAAATATTTTAAGTTTCATGGGTCTAGGTCCTCTAAAACAACCTAGAAAGTTCAATGCTTACAATGTGAATGGATTTAAATTTCATATAGTGGATCATGAAGAGGGTTTGAAAACACATAATAGTGGTATATTTATAGTTTCCAAATTGTGATAATATGGAAAGTTGAATGATATTACAAAATTAACCTACCATGATCATTTTTAGTTGTTTTATTCAAATTAAAGTCTTTAATTATAATAAAAAGTTAATTTTAATACATTATGGTATAATTAAATTTCATTATGTAATTAAATTCTAATATTTTGAAAATGAAACTCTTTGTACATATGTTATTCCACTTTACAATTGATGATCTTATCGCACAGAAGTGGATGTTGAAAATTTTGGAGAAGAAATGGAAATATTTTAAATTGAGATTATGGAGTAAATTAAATGATACATTATTGACCACTCAGCAGTAGTATGATAAGGTACCTGAAGGGGTACCGAGAGAGCATTGGAATGTGTTTGTTGATAGTCATCTTTATAAGAAGCACGTGGTATTGAAATATAAATTATTATATTATTATAATTTTACATATATACATGAATATGAAAAGGATATGATATTTCATGAAGTACTATTAAATTACATGTTATTTATTTTATGATGATTCAAGGGAATATACATCAAGTCGAGCTAAAGAAATCATCCCCCAAACTTCAAGTTCAAAGAGTTTTTCCAAAAACTGATTGACTATGGTAATATTTTCATTTTTTAATTATTTATAAGATAAAATTATTTGTTTCATATATTAAATTATTTATTTGTCTTTTTTTAATGTAGTTAAAGAATTTAGGTCACCAAGTCTCTGGATCAGATCATTGGTTGGATTTTCATAAAAATATGATGGGAGTTATGTGAATGATCCTATTGAAAAATATGGGGTATGAATTCCTTTTTAATTACAATAAATTATTATGAGTTTTCACTTTGTTAATATTATTTATTTAAATATGATTGATAATTTATTTATAGTTAAAAATAAAATATCTATGTGATTCCAATCTCATGCAGTTCTTCTCGGTCTCTCCGGATGATACAGTTGGTCAAGTCAATGGGAAAGAGCATCTCGGTTGTATGGATGGGATGGGGTTGGGACCATTACCATCTAACCTCTTTAGCAGGTCCTTGGGGATTGCATCAGCATCTACTTTTGGTTATATTTACTCCCCAACTCATGATGCTACAAGGGAGTTTGTTGTAATTAAAAACATGATTCATTAATAAGGGATCACAATCCAGGAAAAAGAGAATCATATAAATATGCAAGATGAAAAATTAATTTCTCTTCATGAAGCATTGATTGAATTATATCAGAATAATATTGGATGTTTCCTCAGTGATATTGCATAAATGGGTAGTTTGAGTGGTCAAGTAAATCACACAACTTCATAATCATTTATTACACAAACTTTTATTGGTTTTATGTTTAAATTTAAATATATAGCACTGTTAAAATTTCATATAAATTTTCATATGGTCTCTGGTAGTAGGGAGTGCAGATGTAGATGAAGATAGATATTATGTTGATCATAGATCATTGGGTAGTGATTAGGGTTGACTCTATATTTAGTGATGGTTATTTTTAACTAAACTTATGAAAAACTAACACTAATATGGTGATTCAGAAACTATGGTGTGGTTTGAGGTAGGGGATATTTTTATTTCTCATATGATGCATGAAAATATATATACTTGGTTTATTTTATATGTTTCATTCATAATTTTACCTTATACTCATCATTCATAGGCTCTTCGGGTTTTTGTAGAACTCTGTGAAATTTCACCTCTTATTGTCCTTTTCAAAATCTCTAGTCTCTTTCAACCATTTATGAACTTTATTCAGTTCTAACTTCCAATTGGTAATTCAAAAAGTACTACCTGGATATCTAAACATGATGTTTAGATTGAATATGGAAATCCCTCTTGTATTTTTCTTGTCTATGAAACATATATATTGTTACATTCACTCTCCTCTGAGGGTTGTCTCAAGATCGTTAGATATGCTCACCATTAATATAACATAGAACTAATCATCAAGGAGGCCATCATCAACTATTAATGTGGGTAAATGATTCATCTAAAAATATCAAACATATAATATGTATCTTGTGATGATTACATATCCATTAAAATGAAGTTGATGCAATAATATACCATAATAATTATACATAATGAGTATCATGAATATCTTCATGCTAAAAGATGAAAAATCTACATCATCTTAAACCTAATTTTCCAAATTAATATTCATCATGTGGTATTATTAATGGAAGAAACTTATTCCATCATATTAACTATTATTTAGTATAGATATACCATGGGATAACATACAACTCTACTCTCATCAACATGCTTGGTAACTCTGAACTACTTCACAGATGTACTCCAAAATACATATTTATATCATCTATATTACCTTCATATTTATTGATAAAAAATACAATAAAAAACAGGTGGGTTTAATTTTTATACTAGATGAATCACCACCCTCAACTACGAAAATTTGTTATCCATCCCTTGGAGATTATGTGAATGTATTTTGGGGGTTTTCAAGTACACATTAAGATGTTATCAATATGTAAATTTTAATATAATAAATTATATATATATATATATATTATAAACATTATTTTGCACATAATATTAAAAATAAATAAAAACAAATAATCGTTGATTTTACATATGTTTATAATAAATGATTAACATCCATTAAATAATTAACAAATGATTATAAATAAAATTTAATCATGGATAATATAAAGACACAATTAATAAATAACTATTCAAAAAGATAATATTAATAATATCAAGAACAGAGAAAAAATTCCAAGGGTTTTCATAGTTTATAAATACACCCAACACTAAATGCTACACAAGCTAGGGTAGCTGCAATCACACACTAGGCCTCTTTCAAATTCCCACTAATTCATAAGGATACCACCACTTTTTTTACCTTAACATTCTATAATTTATCATGGAGGTATCCAAGATTTATAACATAGTTCAATAGCCCATGACATGCATGAAAACACCCTACTTGGGTTACCTTATATAATTTATGTATCATGAGGGTCAAATGAATGGTAGTTTATGACCTAGACATCAAAATAAACTCAAGAGGTACATTAAATAAAATTATTCAAGTTAATTAATTTATTATTATTATTATTGTTATATTAAGGATATTTGTTGTATTTTGGTTTTGTATAAATTGAACATGACATGTTCTGATTATGTTTTTTTTAGACTAGAACAGTTTTATTAATATTTTTATAATGTAATATTTATCCTGTTTATGCTTTTCTAGGGAAAATGATTTTATAGATATATTGTTTCAATAGTTCTATATAGCGGTGGTTTAAACCAATGCTATATTTGTAATAATATTATTTAGCAGTGGTTTAAACCACCTCTATATAATCCCCAAAAATGCTTTATGGCAGTTTAAACCATCTCTGTATAGTATTAAATTTAGTGATGGTTTAAACCACTATTATATCTAGGATATTTTTGAGAGGGGAACCCACCATTAAAAATGAAATAACCACTACTATATATTTTTAATTTTAGCAGTGATTGAAACTTCCATTATCGCCTCTGTAATTTTGATGGGTGGAATCACCACTTGAAATGAAAAAACCACTTCTAAAAAAAAATTTCAATAGTTCCTAAAAACTACCACTAAATAGATGAAAATTCTACAAGTTGGTTATTAGTGCCAACTTTAGTAGTAGTTTTTTTGGAAATAGTAATTTAATGATTTGGTGGAGGTTAACACTACCATTATTAGATGGGTTTTTTTAGTGGTTCACCCATATCAGTTTCATGATTTTGGAACACATCCTCCAGCATCAACACTTGTATAATCTATATTCACGACCATAGTTACTAGTGGTTATATACTTCTTGTGTGTTAGTTGTATTGAATATAGTGCCAGTATAAATTTATAAAAGACCCTCCTTTCTAGAATCTATGGTACTTAGCTAAAAAGTAGATTCTCACACAAATCCTAACAATATCCCACTTGATAAAAATTTTCAAACATTGTCACCAATCCCTATGGGTCATAAGTACTATATTTCATAAATCTATTCTTCAATTTCCTAATTCCAGTATGGCGAAGATTCCAAGATATTAAGACCTCAAAGTTATAAAATCCTTGGTAAATCACATTAATTATTCAAAATTTCGTAAACAATAACATTAGTCAGTATATCTTCCATATTCTAATTCCATTCAACCTTTCATAGTTCCAACACGCCATATTCCATAATCTTCTCTATGAAGTGGTATTTCAGTTGAATAGTCTTTATCTGAGAGTGAAATATCAGAGTTTTATAGAATTTAATTATACTATAGATATCACAATATAACATACTTATCTATTTCTTTATTTCGACATTATTTAGTTGACCCTTGAATCATACAAACTATTTATTTTTTTCAATAATTTTAGTGTACTCAAATTCCATGATTGATAATGTAACTACCAATTATAACTATGACATACACCGTATGATAGTGCCTCTAAAAGTAAACTTAAAACCATGGATTCTCTTATATGAATCAGTATCACCCTAAAGTAATTATCATAAAATCCTTATAAGTGATTTTCTATTATGAAATAAAGTGTTAGATCTTATAAACCTTTGAGATACTAGACGATACAATTAATTACATATCTATAAATCTGCTAACCAAACCTACTACTTGAGTGGTATTAAACCTTATAGAAAACATAGAGTACATCAAAATTCCCAAATATGATGTGTATGGACCATTTTCTATGTACTGAGTCTCCTTATCCATTTTAGGTGTCGTATACCTTGATTTTTTATGTGTCCAGCTAGGGGGATACTCACTAGATTTTACTCACTCATTTAAAATATTTAAAGTACTTTATAGATGTGATTTGAATAATAAAAGAACAAATTTCTAGATATAAATTCTCTTCTAGTCCTTATACTCAACATATTATTTTCAAAACCAAGATCCTTCATCTGGAAACTACCAAAAAATCACACATCAAATGTTTTATCCTTAATATCAATGGTCAAGAAAAGGGTTAGTCATCAAAATAAATAAGAACAATGAGGAGTATTTTATCATAAAATGACTTATAGTAATTTAAATGATCTTTATTAAGGATAAAATTATGTTCTATTATGAAGTTACAAAACTTTTGATATCACTACCTTGGTGCCTACTTCATCCCATACAAACTTCACTTGAGAATTCACACTAGGCCCTCATTTTGTTTCAATATGAAACTTTCTGGTTGATCCATATATATTTATTCCTCTATATATCCATGATATAATTCTATCTTGATATAACATTATTAATGAAACAAACCTTTCATCGAAACTAGGTTGAGTATCATCTAAATAGTTGTGTGTTTTACAATATGAGTTAAAATATCACTGAAATCCACTCCTTCTGATTGTTGGATCCCCTTCACAACCATCCACACCTTTTATCAAACTCTACCATTCAATTCTATATTTTGAATATAAACATAATTTTTAAAGTTCTTTTTTCCTATAAAATGTTATATTAAATTCCATGTAGTGAAAAAACACAATGAATCAAAATCTTCCTTCATCCCAAACTCCCACTACAATAAGTCACCCAACATTCTCCCCTCTCCAAGTATTTTGAGTTTCCCATTTTCCATGAGAAGAAGAAAGTGTATTTAAGAATAAAACCTATAAATTGGCCTTTTAACCCCAGTAGACTTCCTCAAATCCTATGTTTTGGCTTCTTCCAGACATCACACATCTGAAACAATGCCACAAGATTCCACTTTCCATGAAAATTCTGATACATCTAATCCTATTTCTTTTATGTCTCAATCATTACTCCTCATTCTAGAACCCAATTATACCTCTATAACTACAACTTATACACTCCTTGAATAACCAAACACCACTTGGCCTCTACTCAGCTTAGACTTAGCTTGATCTATTAGTGCCTTATTCCTAAGCTCACCTTCCATAAAGTTCCAATATTAATATGAGATCACCTTATTGAAGAGTAATTTACAAACTCTAATAACCTTTCACTTATTTCTACCCTAGATTATAAAACCAATGTTTATATCCTTATATCCCAAAAATAAACAATTCCATGATATAGATTCTAGCTTATCTCTATCCTTGGAATCAAATTGGTCATATGTGATACATCCAAAAACACTTAGGTAATTAAATTCCACCTCCATATTTAACTATATGTACTTAAAAATATATTGTGTTAGAGGTTTTGAAGGACTATGGTTTATGAGATGAGTGACACAGTTAACTATTTTTTCCCAAAAAATCAGATTTTATTCTCATGCTTTTGGATCTATCATTTATTTTTTGATTCATTTTTTTGGTAACACCATTCTTCTTAGAAAAAATTGGACATAGACATCTTCATCTAAATTATATTCATCCAAACAAAGTATGAAACTTTCTTCCCCCATACTCACCTCCATTATCAAACCAAATTAATTTTATCTTCATTCTAGTCTTCAATTCTACAATGACAGTCCATCTAATGACATTTTGGATAACATAAAACTTGTGTTTGATGACAAAAACTTTCACCTTCCATGTATAATCATCAATGAAGGTTATTTAATACAATGTTCCCCTTTATGATCAAATGGGAATTAGTCCCTATACAATCGTATAAACCAACTCGAGCTGTTTATTCATTAGTGTTTTCCATCTAAATTTAATGACGCCTTACATTGATTTCCTTAGAAACAACCACTGAATGTTATGTACTCCATGAAATCAAGCATAAGAAATCCATTAGAATCCAAGGTCAGTAAAACATTCCCACCAATATAACCAAGATGGTGATGCCACAACTTCATTATTTTGAATGTTTTTTATTCATATTACATGATACCTTCATGAACTCTGATCAGGTATAACATTACATCATTCACACTATGGGCTACCACTATGGAACCTCATGTGAATTTTCACACACCATTTGAGGTGATGGTATATAATTTTGGATCATCAAGATAACCAACAGAAATTAGGTTCTTCTATAGACCTAGAATGTTTCTGGTGCCTTGTAAATATATAAATTATTTGTTCCTTGTTTATATACTCACATCGCATTTTCTAATAACCTCATGTACCTCTCTATCTACAAATTGAACCTTTCCAAATATTATAGACACACAATTTCTCATGAATCCACTTTCAAATGTTAAATGAAATGAAGATATATAATCAAGAATCCATGACTCCATCAAATTCATGACACGTAAAATAGAAGTCACATGCTCACCTTTAGTCTTAGTGTTTTCAAATGATTTAAAACCATATTTTCTATAGTTAGCATGTCTCTCTTGACAATCCATCGATAAGTGTCATTTTTTTCACAATTCTAGTATGCATAGTCATTAGGACTAGCTGACTTCTCATGGATCTTATCTATTCTATTTTCTATTATTTTCTAATGACTTATTTGGTTGTTTCAACCCATATCATCCATACTAAACACACTTCTTGATGTATCCAAAAACTCTTTATTTATTTATTCATTCATTCAATATTAAATCAAAAACCTCATAGAAGACCATTTCATTCTTTCCACATTAATTACTCATAGTAGTAATTATCACATCCTATGATGTCATATGGAAATATAGAAGAATTAAGTCTCATGCGCCTTCAATAAACTTCATTCCAACCAAATCTATTTGAATATGGGTTACATTTTACTCATTCAAATAATCATCCTTCAACCTTTATTCTAGCATCCTCATACATATGAATTCACTACAACATAAACACCTCATTTATTTTGGAAGGCTTATCATGTATATTTGCAAGCTTGTTCATGAATTCTATAGTATTTACTGCATCATGAATGATTAAGGACAAAATTTAAGCTAACACCATGCATAAACAACCCAATGTTTTCTTTTAAATTCTTTCATACTCTACATTTTCCATTACCATTGGATATTCCTAACCAATGAAAGATCAATATACATCTATAATAGGTTTTCCTCCGCCTGTATCTTCTAGAGGACAAAGTATAATCCATAAAACTTATCTATCCTTATGTTTACCTATTCCAGTGATATATTATGAAGATATAAAACCCCCACTAAATTCGAAAATATTAAAGGTAAAGTAACTCAGAATTTTCAAAAGCTATTGTATAAGTTATCCCTTGGAACTATGAACCATGATTTGTTTCCAATTTTTAGACTAAAATCAATATCCTATAAACAATCCAACCTTTAAAATATCATGTGTATAATAAGGTTATTGAAATATAAAAAATATATAGATTCTATATTTGGTGAATTCATAACTGGTAATCCATGTAAACACAACCACACACCTTCACCACACACCTTTATAAATTCTAAAATACTCACAGTGAACATTCAAAGAAAAATAGGTAATTAATATAAGTAAAGAAGACAATTAAGGAACATAGGAAATTTACATCGTTTGAAACATGTCTTAATGTATGGGATACAACAACTTCATTGAAAGAGTAAACAAGATATTATAAAAAAATTATTAACTCTGAATCATATGATAATAAAATATTAGGATTAATAAAAAACCATCATATAATAAAAATTACCCTAAAACTAATTTATATCAGTTAAATTCTACTAAATATAGTTCCACCATTAATCAAAATTCATAGGGATAATTCATCTAAGATCTGATATTTATAGGAATCCATTAACTCAATTAATGGTAATCACCACCTTAACTGGTCCTCCTAGTAAATAGTGTGTTCTTATAGAAATATCCATGAGTTTACCCTTACGTAGCACCATGAAAACTTCTACATATCCATAAGAAAAACTTTACAGAATTCCATTACATTGTTGGAGTTGGATCACTAGAATCAACAATCCTTTTAATTTTTATTACCAAAATATTCAACGGCTTGTATATTAAAAAATATATTATCACGTGAAGATTATTATCCCATTTTTTCATTAATGTAATAATTTACATAGAGAATATATCATATTTAAGGGTTATATAAATTCACCACTATAATGAGAACCTTGAAACATTATGACAATATTTTTAAACATATTTATTATAGTACGGATAAAATTTATTTTAAGGGACACATATGATGTTTGACTATAGTTTTTCGGAGTCTCATAATAAATTAAGACTTATTCTCATGAAGTTAGGACTTGGAAATCTCTATGAGAGGATATTATGGGGATAGAACCATTAATACGAATTCAATATGTTATATGTTCCAGTAGATATTTCTATTGACATATGTATTTAATGGTCCTTAGACTTGATATTGGTATTAATGTATCTCATGAAAAAATTAATTCAATTTATTGATTAAAAATTTAGTGGCATATGTTCATGGTGATGTGAAATACTTTTGATGTTTCATAAGTTATATGACATTAATTGAATAAGTAAAGAAAGGATTTGTTCCTTTTTATTTAATGGAATTTGATAACTTTGAAACATTTTTTAAAATGGAACTGTCTAATTAAATCCATATCTCTAGAGGTTTATTAATGAGTTTATTTTATGTAGTGAATAAAAGATATATCATGAATATAGGTTGATGGAATAGGTGTGAACCCTGATTGATGAAATATCAAGATAATAGGATTATATAACACAGTAAGCATTCGTATGATGTTATTGTCATTGAGACATTAACTTACTTATGTATTTTAGATTCTATGTGTTGTTATACATTAATCTTGGTATTTAAGTCAACTCATATAATTCCACTAAGAAAAAAACCTGAAGGGTCACACACTAAGTGTTTCTAGAATATCAATAAAATTCCATTTAAATTTAATATTCACAATAAATATTATTCCTCAATTGTGTTTTAATAATTATTCTTGTCTGGTTAATTGTCAAAAAGTAATCACCAATTAATAAAGTTATAATATATGTTATTTGAATATTAAATCAATATTTATTCATCAGTTAATGGATATAATATTATTTATTTATTGAATGAGTAATATAAAATAAATTTATTTGTTTACATAAATATTTTTTATTCATGGTTTAATAAATACTAAGGATGAATGGTGTACTGGGTTAAGGGACCAATGGAAAGGATATATCTTATTTAATATCATTTAAATAAATATTGATATATTTATTTAATAATTGATATTTAAATATCTATGAGTTAGTGCATGGCATGGAGTATAAAAAATAATATTTCTATTACTTTAAATGGCGTTTATTTATGATAAATATTTCTTTAAGGGCCTCTATTCAATTAGTAATTATTAACCCAAAATATATTATATTAATTATATAATTTTAAAGGGTAAAGATAATTATGAACATAAAGGATTATCTATAGATTTTTCTCAAATGCATGGAGATAATGTCTCAAGAACTCTCTCAAGAAAGAGAGATGATACTTCTACTCCCTCTCAAGACTAAGAGAACAAAGGATGAATTTTTCAAGCCTGAGAGAATTCTTTTTGGGATTAATAATGAGTGGTGTAAGGTGTTTGGTAAATTCATGCTAGCACCCAAGATACCAATGGTGATGTTATGAGATTTAGGAAGAATGTGTAGATACCACTAAAGGAATTCTACTTTGGATTCTTCACCAAAACAATGTGAATATGGGAGTAGCTATCAAATTGATCAACATAGAATACATAATTATCAATAATAGTTAATTATTTTTAATAAATTAATTATAAATTATATGTTTAAATATTATCTCTATGAATATTCGCAGGTTGCATTTGTCCATTTCTAAGGACATTATTCAAGGAAACTAATGAAAAATTTTGTTAGAAACAATCCTGACAGCTTTTTATACACCATATAACCTTCAAGTGGTATCAATGTTATCACATATTAATTTAAAATTACTTTTTATTTATTGATTGATTTCCATATTTTTATGTTAGTTGTTGTTTATTGTTTCTTGTTCATTAATATGAAAGTTAAGATGACATGACCATTCAATTCCATATTAACAAGAATAGGATAATAATATATGAATAATTCTAAATGATCCCAGGTAGAGGTATTGAGGATGTTGTATGAGTAAGATGGCTACATAGTGTGTAACAAAAAAGTACACATCATGTATCCATGGTAAAATACACAAGGGAGATCTGCGATAATCATGAAATTACATGTGGGTGTCAGTACATGGAATTTTTAATTACATGACATGTATTTACTACCAACCATCACATGGCTAAGTGGTATTAAACTTCTTTTAGTTATCATACATGTCGTGTAACCCCACAAGAATTTTTCCTTGTCTAAATCACAGAAAGCAGTGTGGTCAAATTATGAAATGTGTAATTAATGAAGATGACACATATTGACCATTGAATGAGAAACACAAGATATATGTGATTACATAGTGTGTGGATGGCATACAAACCATGTAACACGTAATATCCCATATGAAATACATTTTGAGTCCCTAGATATGTAGTGTGGGTATCCATAATGATATTACAAAGCGTGTAGCTAATTGTATATGACTTATAGATTATTCCAACTCATGTAAGGAACACAACGGGTTAATCTTTTCATAGAGGTACAAATATAGATAAAAATTAATTAAAGTAAAAAAACAAACTACATGGAATGTAACTGGTTTACATGCTGTGTGATAACGTTTTTCACATGAATTACACACCGAGTGATTTTTGGAGAGTCGTTTGTGATTAAATTATTTAATAATTATTTTCTGTGTAGTATTATGATAAAAAATATGTACAATCATCATAAACAGTTTGAACTTCACACGCATCACCACCAGTACACACTACATATATTCAAGTCATGTTGTGTAGTCATACATTCCATGAAAACTACATGGAATGACCGATGTAATAACACACCATGTAATATCATGACATACCATGCAGTTATACATGTTGTTTATGTTAAAAGTATACAATAGTAACTATAAACAATGTTATTAACACACCTTGTTAGATGAAAATATATGTTGGGTACATATTAAACTTTAAAAATGCGTTTATTCAGACACAAAATGTCACACACCATGTTGCCTCTAGTACATGTCCAGTATATTGATTTCCATATTGAATTTAAAATATTACTAAAAGGGTACATGTTGTGTTCCATGATAGTACATGTAAAATTAAGATTTATTAATTTTATTTATTTAAAATTATAGATCATGGTAAATTCAAGGTCAGTTTAGATAGATAATTAAGATGAAAAATAAATAAGTCATTAGATGATTAATTATTAATTTGAAAATTTTTATCTTAATAAATAAAAAATTAATATTAATGTTAGTATGTTTAAATGTATAGGTGTTTCATGTTATATATGATCATTATCTTGATCAACCTATATATTTTTTAGGATCCTATTTTATTTAATTATTTATTACATGAGTTTTTATGATAAATTTATTTTTAAATTAAATATTTTGATCTTTGTATCATTCCATATTCCTTATTATGTACGAATATATGAGTTCATGGTTTTTTTATGTTTCTCTAAACTCATGATTATACTCACCTATGATTGAGTAAACATATGTTAAGGATGGATCTCCCAGATATTGGTGATGATTCAAGATTTAGTTGAGGTAAAACTAGATGAGGATATACACAGGTTAAATGTGGAATGCTATAGATTGATCCATGAATCCTCTCAGGAATTTATTTCTCTAGGGTCAAGGGTTGGTTTATATTATTCTCAATAAACCAACCAGTAGTTAAAGTTCATGATCATATCACATGTTTATTTTATTTTTTCTAGTGCTTTATTACTTATTTATGTATGTAATTCAATGTTTATTTGATATTTAACATGGCCAAAAAAAGTGAATGAATTAATAAACATTTAATATGAAATAAAATAAATGTATTTTTCATAAATTATATTACCAGACATGGTTAATTAATTATGTAAAATCCATATAATATTAACAATAATATGAAGAATAAAATAAATAATATTTATGCATAAGTAAAACCAAATCCCTTTACAAAATATGAATTCAGACACCACCTTCCTTGACTTGAGTTAGAATAAAGGCATAGTTCAGTGTACTTGTCCGACCTAAGTTAGGTTACTTTGAATTATTAGGTAGTTCTAGATAAATTCCTATGTCAACTAAACCTAGTTACCATCAAGGGTTGATTTTCCAAGTAATAAAAAGTGATACTTAGAGAAAAGTGTTAAGGAAAATCAATTTTTGGATTTCATGATTTGGTAATCCACTAAATGGATCAAGGAACTATGAGTTAATGTAGTTAGAAATACCACCTAATTAAATACCTTTAAGTAATTTTTCAAGTCCAAATTTGGATTTTTTGAAGGGGAATATGGATGTTTTCCAGTATAATATTCACATAAAATGATATTCCAAATCCAATGGAGAGGGATATTGAGATTTGATAAAATAATGGAAAAGTAATAAAATAAAATTTATTACATCATACTTGGTAATCAAATTAAAATACGAAAATTTGTTTTTATATGTTAATGAAAATGTCAATAAAAACCATGATAAACATATGGTCATTCATGTAAAAAAGTGTTACCTTTCCAAAATAAATTTATAAGAGTGGTGTAGTCGTTTATTCACTTTAATACTAAAATAATATTTGTATTTTGTGTTAGAGTCCCTTATTCTTGATTAGCAAGCCTAGTGAATAAGAAAAGTAGAAATTGATGCCTATAATAGATATGTGTAGGATTCATTAAATGTCTATTGAATCATGTTATCAGATATTTTTGGCAAGCTTAAGATGGAATATAAATATATGGTTGCATACACCATGATATCTTATCTTCTTTATCTTGAATTGAAAAATATAGGCTAAAGATAAAATATGTCTTCATTACACTATACTATTGTAAACTGGAATATGGGGAACCAATCAAGTGATCATTCCATCAAAATGTTGCAATATATTGATCAGTCAGTGAAGTTATGCTTCCATTTGGTAGGAAATTATCTATCAATAACATAATATCACCCTTACCACCTAGTTTATTTATATTCTTTATGAATTATAAGAAAAATGGTATGGAAAATCCACTCAATAATCTTTTGATTGTGCTTCTTTAAGAATATAAGGATTAGTGGGATCGTGGTTCCTCAACCCTTATGGTGAACAATGTAAATACAAGGTTGAAAATCCCATGGATAGTTTAAATTAAATGGATTATTTATCATGTCCTTAAAAGAGAAAAATTATTCAAATGGGGGAAGTGAACAAGAGGCTATATGCTTCACATGTATCAAGAAAGTTAAATATAAGTTGAATTGTAATGAATTGAAGAAGGATAATGCAGTATAATCTATTTTAGTTATATTCATAATTTCATATAATATTTATGTTTTACTTCTTTGATACTAACTAAAATATACAATTCACATATTTGTATCTAAATATAGGAACCATTGAAGTTCAAAAACATTACATAAAGTAAAGTGATCTATCCAAGTAGCTAATAATGGTTTTTTCCTATGTTATCAAAATGGAGCATGTGAATTCAGTTTTCCAAGTGGATTGTTTTTAGTCAAACTATTATTTTGAATCAAGTGTTTACAAAAAATTAATCCAAGTTTCCAATTAGATACAATGAGAAATTATTTCACATTTAGAATTAATTTTTTCATGGTAATTTATACTTAGTATAATAATAATTGAATCACAAATATCTAATATCGGTAAGGAATGGTGAATATAAAATATAAGACTAGTGACCAGTTCTATAAAGATAATTATTTTTCAAGTAAAACTAAATATAGTTTAAAATTATATACTCATAAGGGTGTTTAGACTCTTTAAAGTTATAACCCTTGGGTATTTTATGTACTTATTATGTTTTAGATAAAGAATCATTTAGTTATAGAAGTATACCCACAATGTTTCTAGATTTTTTTAGTAAGACCATGTGGACTATTATAAAGAGAATTTTAAGGGCAATTTATATACTTAATGATATTATTTTAAGATTTTTTGAGGTTATATAATATAAGTTTTGAATTAACTTGGTAAATGATATAGGATTCTTCAAGGGGATTTTTTAAGAATGTCTTAACCAAGTATTCATCGACCATTTAAATATAGAGTGGATCTACTCTTAAACTCACATTACAATATACACATCTTAGAGATGATGATAGAATAAGGAGGATTTATTAAGAGTTTGGTATGTATTTCATGTCTTCCACAATACCTTTCAATACATGCTCTAAAAATAACAGTGTATCATCTAACTATATGCCAAATATATTTACTAATGGAGAGAATATATGTTATAATATGATGGTAATCCATTATGGCACAATGTCATGTGTTTAATGAGAGCCATTTGTTAAAGATAGATTTACCTACAAGCTTACATAAAGGGAAACACTATGTGCATATTAGTTAATTATTATATAGATACTAAGCATATTAACATCCCTAAGATATAAAGGTATTAGCCAATAATGAATATATTTTTATAAGAGGGAAGTACATATCGTTTGGCGTAGTGAGAGAAGGCTTGACTTTATTGAGGTTAAGGCTCATGTTTCATGTAAGTTAGTATGGGAACACTATATTCCACAAGACTTAGTGGGAGGAGTTGTTCCAAAGACACATACTATATGGAAAAGTTAAAACTAAATATTATGTTTTATATTCACAAATATAGGTGATATATTATTCAATAGGAATAATAAATCCTATATCGAATAAGTAAATGGAAACATGTTAATATTGAAAAATTAATATGAATTCAAGATGGATTTCATGTACTAAAATCTAGTTATGTATTTTAGTAATTTCGTAGTTGGTGTAAATTCATTTTTGGGTATTAAAAATAAATTAAAAATGAATGGTATAATTTGGCACCAATAAGGTTCAAATGGTTATTAATGGTTTCAATTGATTCTTATACATAGTTTATAACAAAACCTTTTTCCAATTGACATGCAAATCCATTATAATTCTACTTGTCATAGTAACCTTCTATTATAAATATATTTGGTGATAAGATATCAATACCACATTTCATGAAGGGATACCTATAGAATATTTCTATATGACACATTTAGAAGGATTTAAAACACCATAGAACACCAATATGGTATGAATGTTTTAGGGATCCATTTATGGATTGAAGAAAGAATATTTATCATAGAATATTCATTTAATGAAGCCACTGAAGAGTTTGGTTTTATTGATAATAAAAGTGAGTCAAGTTTTTACAAGAGTTTAGTGGGAATTAAATAGTTTTTCATGTTATATATGTTCGATTACATATGTAAAATATATTATTAGACTTATATTTTATTAATACAAAATAATTTCATTAATATGACTTAAAGTAACAACTTAATTTATAAGAAAAAAGATCTAAAGAAATAGATATATGAGGTTTCTTAGACCAAGTTATAGTACACACATTGAAAATGTATTGAAAATATAATATGGAATAATTAAATATTGAAATATTTCATGCATCACATGACATAAAATATATCCAAGTTCATATGTGAAAGAATTGGTAAACATTCCTGCAATAAAATGAAATCTACATGCCTAAGAGTAGTTTTGGAATCTATATCAAATGACTTGATATGTACTGATATTTTATATTGATGATATATAAATAATACAGGTAAAATATCAAATAGAATAGGGAGAATTATATAATCTATCAATATGAAATATCTCATAATACTTGAGAAAGTAAAAATTGTTGAGTTCCAGGTAATTGGATAAATGATAATGCTAGTTTTTCATGGGGATATAAAAATATTATTCTTTATTATTGGTTATATCTATTATTATAGTAAGGATAAGGTAATAATAAATAAAAACTTATTACATCCATTTGTTTCTATTTCTATATAAACCAAGTATGGTGTAGCTTATTATGTAGCTTAAGAAGTAGTTTAGTGATATTTTTTCCAACCTATAGTTCTAGATTGGATGTCCAATCTATAAAAGAGTAAAAAATGTAAATACTTAGTTATATCACTTCATGGGGAATTTTCTTGAATGGTAGAGTCATGGTAAGTAGAATATCCATGGGATAATGTGGTAGGGCCAACAACTATAGTCACACCTCAGCAAAATCTTGTTTAAATATGTCAAACATAACAAGACTATTAGAATTTTAATATATTGTAATTGGAGGTCTATTGGATTTGGTTTCCTAGAACTAAATGACTTTTTAGTTTATATTAACAAAATATTCAAAGGTATGTATATTAATAAATATCTTATCATTGGATGATTATTTTGTAATGTAACATCAATGTGATATTTTCCCTAGATTATATTTCTCATAAAAAGTATATAGGAGTTCCTCTATATAACGAAAACATTAAATTCTATAACAATATTCTTAAAAATATATCCTATAGTCTATATGGAATATATCTAATAGGTCATATGTGATTTTTTACTTTTAAGTGTTGGAGGTTTATAATACATTAATATTTATTTTCATGAAGTTCTCCCTTGGTGGTCTCCAAGAGAATAATGGTGTTTGTCACACCTAGACCACAATTTTAATATATCTATTTTATTTTTTTTATTTATTTCTTTGTTTTTTATCTTTTGGTTGATTTTTGGGTTTATTTCCCAATGATAATGTTTGAGTTTTGGAGGTTTCATGTTGTTTTGGCCCTATGCACGGTTAGTGTTCATGGTTTGGGGATAAACCATGAAACCAGTGAAGGTATAGGGTGTTTTAGTTCATTTTTTTCTTTCATATTTTTTCTTACATGGGTTTTTCATGGTTATTCTTAAACTTTTTGAGCCATAGGAGTAACTGTGTGGCATCTTTGTGGTGTTTATGGCAAGATACACGACCTGTGTATGATTAGTAGAAACTACAAAAAAAGAATGTGAGGAGTTATTTCATTTTTAGAGAACTCATTTGTATGATTTTTGAATGATTTATAACACTTTTTTACCATAACATGTGGGTTCCCATTCCTTTCAAAAGGATGCACATAGTTGGCACATGATTTTGTAAACCGTTCATCCAAACTGTGTGACTTGCCCAGATTAATAAAAACATGATATTCTCTAGTTCCCCTATTATGTTTTAAACCCATTTCATTTTTCTCCTCCCTTAATATCCCAAGGAACATTTTGGGGATCTAAAACCCATATTCCTTTGTCACTCCTTGGATCCTTGGTGCTCCTCCTTCAAATCTATGTATGTTTATCTTGATTTTTGATCTTTTTTCTCCTCTTCACTTTCTATCTCATTCTTCTTATTTATCTTGGATTGTATCCCTCTAGTACAAACCATAGAGTAATTTTTTGCATATATGGGTTGATTTCATTGATTATAGGGTGTATGGTTTTCTTCTTGGGATTAGTTCTTCCCGCTTTTGGAGTTTCATCTCATTTTCACATCGTTGAGGTAGGTATTTTTATCCATTTTATTTATAAAGAATTCCATTTGATGTTTTATATTTATTAAATAATTTTTAAAGTTGTTATTCAGATTGGTGGTGGGTGGGTATTATTTTTATTACATTTCTACGTTTTCAATTTGGTAAAAATGGGTTTCCAAAGGTCTTTATTAGTTGTGATTATATGTATATGTATGCAAGGTTTTTGATAAAATCCCAACTAGCCTTTTAAAATGTAATTTTGAACTTTGGGATTGGGTTTTATCTTGGTTGAGTTTGGTTAATTAGGTGACATTTGAAAAGAGCTTTGTGTGTGGGGTTTGGTTCCACTTTACGGTTTTATGATTGTGTGTGAATCCTTGTGTTTTGGTGTGATTATTCTTATGTTACTTTGATTGGGACCATGGACATTATTATGGTTATCCATTTATATTTAGGTGAATATGGCCATATCCATATGTTCACGGGGAGCACATATAGATATAAAAATTCATATAAATGGAAACTCCACCAAAATGTCTAAGTGATGACCATGATTTTCAAAAGTATTTTCCCCATATTCCCTCTCCTCTCTCTCCACATTCTTCCAAGTGGTTTTTCTAAAAACTCATAATGTTTTCAAAATGGATACATGGTTTCCAAATAACTATAAAAAGTGGTTCTTAAAATGTGTTTTTAAATCATGGACCTTCTAGAACCTTGATGTGAAATTTGGTAACTAAATTACTTACAAGTCCTATTTGTCATATTCCAAGTATAAATGGTTTTTGATCTAGGTTTTGGAAATGGATTTTGGGTTTAGAAATGTCAAGGCTTATTTGGTACTTTGTGACATTTTGGAGATTAATTTAAAACTCATATGACAAGTAGGTATGGTTGGTACTTTTTAAAGGTTCTATGTATGATTGGAACCCCTATGGTCATCCTTCCGATGAGAGGTCCTTCACATAGATGGTATCAAGGATTGGTTAAGGCATACATTGTGTAATTTTCTAGTTGTGTTTAATGTCAATCATGTGATGAACTCCTATTTATCCTTTATAATACTATCATGGGATTCTTTTACATTGTTTAGAGGATCGAGTGACTCTTTCATTATAGTTCATATTATATGGATTTGAACCCCTGGTAAGATGATAGACTAGGTGGGATTTTACATTAGTGAGGCTAGTTTAGAGCATCCAGGTTGGTTATTGACTATGGCGGTGAACCATATGCCTGAAAGTGGGTCTGAACCAAGTATGTACATGGATTACATCTAATAATGTTTAAGAAATTCCGATGTTTATATATTTGTATATCCTTATTTTATTCTTCATCACTTTGGTAACCTGTTCTTCTAGTATTTTTCTGTATGTACTAGTACCATTCATTTTTATTCTTCTATTTGTCTACATTACCCTATTTGTTGTGTCTATTATGATCTTCCCTTTTTCTTTTACTATATTTAGGTTGTGTTTCCACTTTTATTTTTGGTTTTCAATTATATTTTAAAGAGAAATTTGAGTTTTACCCTTTTTAAATGTTGAAACCCTATTTTCCCTGAATGTATTTCAAACTATCATATATGGAATATTTTGGGCTAGTAAATGTATGGATTCCATGGTTCTTACCTACTGGGTTGTTTTATTCTTACACCCTACTTGTGCCACTCGGTTTTAGTATAGAAGATATATTTTGTAGGTTTAGTTTTGTTCAGGTATGCCTGTAGAGTGGGTTTCTCTTTGTATGGTGGTGACTAAGAGGTCACCGGGTGACCATTTCTGGTTCTAGTTTTGTTTCAATTTGGATTGTTTTTTTTTCTACTTTTTTGTTCCACTACAGTTGTATCTGGATCTATTTATGTATTTATTTATGTTCAGTTTATGGTTTCTCTTGTTCTTTTTGCGTACTCTATATGGTATTTTTATGTCTAATTTTCAATGGTCTAAATCATTCCCACTATTATTATCTTTGATGTATGTCATAGGTTCCACCCTGGGAGGATCAGGAATACCTCTCAAGCCTTGTCATGGGCTGGCTCGGGTGACCTGTTTGGGGTTGAAATGGGTTGGTTTATAAAATTTTTTTTAGCAAAGGGGGTCTTAGTTATTTGGGGTGGTAGTTAGTTTGCAGATAGGGATTTAGGGACTTAAGGGGTAGGGATGGGAAGAATGTCAAGAACTCTTACTAATATGGATCATAGAGTTACCAGGGGTAGTCCAGGACTTGAGTCTTTTATTTAGACTTATGGGTATATTCCATTGGTTTTTGTTTAGTTTGTGTGGTTTTGTAATGACAATGGAAGTGAGACAATGTTATATGGTGGACTTACATAGAGTAGTGACCCATGTGGAGCCTAAGTATAAATTTCAAGATACTTATGTAGGTTAGTGTGTGCTTAGGGCATAGCTTGTTAAACCATTTGGTCGGGTTATGTATGTAAACTAGTTCTCTATTACAAGAGATACAATGTGAGTTATGTTTTGGATTGATTTTGGTCAATCTGATTGGATTTTGAATGAAAAATTGTTTTTGGAAAAAGCTCCTCAAATGGAAAGTGATTTTTTTACATTATTCTATTTTAAAAGTGCGGATTGGTGTTTGAGTTAGATTTGAAAATGTTTTTTAGAATTTTGGGAAAATGTCCTTGGGGTAAATTGATTTTCAACATGGAATATAAAGAGTCATTTTTTAAAAAAAATTCTGAATTTGTTCTATTATTTTTTTCATTTATGAGTTGGTGTTTTGGTTTGGAATGTCCTTTTTAGTTGGAACATTGGGTTAATGTTGATTTTATTTTATGTTTATTACGTTATCTAAATTATGACACCCATAAATATCCCAAACGATTTCAATGAATCTCTTGTAGTTGTTGTCCCATCCCATACTCCTAGTGGGGTGGCATAGTTATGCTCTTCATGATTATTTCCCATTTTCCATGGTGATCGAGGTCCGTTAAAAGCTACAAGATGGCATGAGTATGTCAATAATATTTTTAGGTCTTTGGGAACTCATGAAGTCATGAGGGTGAGAAATGTTCTATGTTTGTTTGAGGGTTCAGTTTTGGATTGGTGAAAGGTTATTAACCTATCATCGTTGTAGGATAGGATTCCTTATGATGTGTTTAATACTAATTTTATCTAATGGTTTTACATAGGGAGGTGAATTTGATTAAATTGGTAGAGTTATTGAGGTTTTAGAAATTTGAACAGACAGTAATGGCCTATTTTTATCATGTTAAAGAGATGGTTTCTAGTGTGGTTGGTTTGAGAACTTGAAACAATCTTGTCATAATACTCTGAAGTTATTTCATTGTTGTATATATTTGGGTCATTTTTAGAAGTTTTGTAAGTTACATTTCTAGAGGAGGTAGTCATAAATAGATATTTTCATCACCTGACTGTGGGGAAATAGATGATTCAAGGCACTAAGGCTCTCGCCAAAGGCCCGGGATTGAAGCACTTCATGTTTTTAGGAATTTCTTAGTGTGGGGGTTTTTTGACCAATATTTTATTTGATTTTGGAGTGGGGTCAGTTTAAGTTCTCCTTGTTTTGGTTTAATTTGTTTTTGGGAATCCTTTTTTAAGGGTTTTTGCAGCCTTATATTCTTGTAAATTTTTGTAGTTATGCCTTATAGATAGAAATATTTGAACTGTTAGTCTTTTCATCGAATTTTTTTAGTATTTTGTGGTGCTTTTTGGGTTATGTTGGATTCTTTTGGAAATGATAAATCATTTTTGGGTTCAATTCTAGGTTTGGGTTTCTTTTTTTGAGTCCCCCATGTGTTTTGGGTTGGTTCGTGTGGGTTGTTCTATGCTAGTGGAATTAGTGGGGGCCTTTCTTTTCCTTACCCATGGTTCTCTTTGTTGGGGTTTTCTATAGGGTACGTCAAGTGTGACTTATGGAGTGGAAAAGGTCAAACTTGGGTTTGTATTTTTGTTTGGTCTTGTTTAGTTTTGAGTCCTAGCATTGTTCCCCATTCAGCTGAGTGAATTTTTGAGGGTAGAAATTTTTTGTGGTGGGAATAATTATCACACCCCAACCTCAGATTTCTTTTATTTGTTTTATTTTTATTTATTTCTTGGTGTTTTTATTTTTATTGATGTTTTGGTTGATTTCTTCATGAGAATTTTAATGTTTTGTATGTTTTAGGTTGTTTTTGTCCCTATGCATGGTTTGTATTTGTGGTTTGGGTAGAAACCATGTGGATGGTGAAGGAAGAAGGTGTTTGTAGTTCATTTTTCTTTTGAACAGTTTGTATTTTATGTTTTGTGCATACTTTGGCCCAAAAAGTATGAGCCAAAGGAGTAATCATGTGGCCTATTGGTGGTGTTTGTGGCAAGGTCTGCAGTTTGGGCATGGTTAGTAGAAACCACGTGGAAAGTGTATAACGGGTTCATTTATTTTGAATGGACTGATTTTCATGGTTGGTGCATGGGTTCTCAAACCATGTGACCAGATTATGTGGGTTCCCCTTCCTTATAGTATGTTTCACATGGTTGGTATTTTATTTGGTAAACTGTGCATCTAAACCATGGAACTTACTTGGATTCTTTAAAACAATAAATTACTATATTTATACTCTTATGTTTTAACCACATTTTGGGTTTCTCCATCTCCACTCAACCTAAGAACACTTTGGGGATCCCAATTCCCTTTTCTATTGGCACTCTTTGGATATTTGGTGCTCTTCCTTCAAATCTAGGTAAATTCATCTTGATTTTTGGTCGTTTCCCCTCTTTTTTACTTCCAATATTTTTCTTCTTGTTTATCTTGCCTTGGTTCCCTCTTGGATGACCCTAGCATTAGGGTTGGATTATGTGGGTTGATTTATTTGATTCTAGGGTGTGTGGTTTGATTCATGGTCATGTATTTTTCCTCTATTGGGGTTTCATTGCATTCTAACACTATTTAGGTAGGTGTTTTCATCCATTTCCATTCTATGGCATGCCATTTAATTATTTATTTTTCTTAAATAATTTTTAATGGTTTTATTCATGCTTGGGATATGTTGGTGTGATTTTTTGTGGCATTTCTATTTTAGAAATTTGGTAAAAATGGGTTTCTATGGGACATTATTAGTTTTATCTATATGTATATATATGAAAGGTGTTTGATAAAATACCAACAAGCATTGTAAAACTAAATTTAGTACTTTGGGATTTTGTTTGTCCTTGGTTGAGTTTTGGTAATTGGGTGACATGTGAAAATATCTTTTGTGTGGGTTTTTGGTTCCTCTTCGTGGTTTGATGCTTGTGTGTTAATCCTTATGTTTTTGTGTGATGCTTCTTGTTCTACTTTGATTTGACCCATGAACATTCTTATGGTTATCTATTTATATGCCGATTAATATGGGCATATCCATATGTGCATGTGGTACACATAGAGATTTTCACATGCATACAAATGGAAACTCTATAGAAATTTCTAAGTGATGACATTTGTTTTGAAAATCATTTTTCCCATCATCCATCTCATATCACTCAACTTTCTTCCAAACGGTTTTTAAAAAAACTCTTAATGGTTTATAAATGGCTACTTGGTTTTGAAATAACTTCAAATGTGGGTTTTAATTTTTTTTTCAAATCATGGTCCATATAGAACCTTGAGGTGTGATTTGGTAACTAAATAACATAAAAGTCTTTTTTAGAATCTTCAAATTGTAAATGGTGTTTTCACCCTGGTTTTGGAATTTGGTTTTCGCTTTAGAAATGTTAAGGTCTGGTAGGAAATTTGTGACATTTGGGAAATTGGTTTTAAAATCATATGACATGTATGTCAGGATGTCACTTTTGAAAGGTTATATGTATTGTCGGAACCCCTATGGTCATACTTTCGATGAGAGGGCCTTTTCATAAATGGTTTTAGGGATTTGGAAAAGCATACACGATAGAATCTGTGAGTTATGTTTAATGCCAAGCGTATGATGACCTCCTCTTTCCCATTTATACTATTATCATGGGATTCCTAGAGGTCATATATAAGGTTGATTGATGATTTGTTTTGAGTCATGATTAGATGGATTAGAACACCCTGTAAAGAGGATAGGTCATGTGGGATTTTCCTTTGGTAAGGCTAGTTTAGAGAATCTAGGTTGGTTACTGACTGTGGAGGTGCTCTATATGTTTGAAGGTGGGTCTAAACCATGTACATCAAGGGGTATCTTATAGGGATGGTTATAATATGACCATGATTACATATATGTATGTTCTTGTTTTATTTTACAGCACTTTGGTTACTTGTTCTACTAGTATTTTCTGCCAATACTGGTTCTCTTTCCCTTTATTCTTGTATTTATCTATTTTACCCTGCCAGTTGTGTCTAGTTTTATTTTATTTCTCTCTTATACTATCTCTAGGATGTGTTTCCACTTGCATTTTTTGTTTCCAATTGTATTTAAAAAATAAAGTTGAGTTTGTCCCTTTCTAAATGTTAAAAAAACATCTTTTCCATAAATGTATTTCAAAACTAGCATATATGGACGGGTTTGAGAATGAAAATGTTTGGATTCTGTGGTGATTACCTACTGGGTTGTTTTATACACATTCCCTATTTGTGTCACACAGCGTCGATAGACTAGAGGTTTTTTGTAGGTTCAGTTCTATTCATGTATGTATGTGGAGCAGGCTAGTCTTATAGATTGTCGTGACCAAGAGGTCACATAATGATCATGTCAACTTCTATTTTGGTTTCTGTTTTGTTTTTTTCTCCTGTTTTGTTCTGTTGTAGTTGTATCTAGATATTTTTATGTATTTTTTTTGTTTATAGTTCAACGTATTCTTGTCGTATACACTATCTAGTTTATTTATGTCTACTGCTATGTGGGATAAATCCTTCCCACTGCTATTATCATTGATTCCTTTCACTATTCTTCCGCCCATGAGGATTGGGAATTCCCCTTGGGACTTGTTGTGGGATGTCTCAGGTGACCCATTCAGGGTTGACCCATGTTGGTTTGTGACAGATTCAATGCCCTAGAACCAACATTTTCAGTACATGATTAAATGTTTTTCTTAATTAAAGAAGTTTTCTTACCACATCTTTATTATTCATCAGAATTATATTTGTATGTGATAATGTCTTTAGAATACATTTTATGCTGAAATGTCATAAAGGTTCTCCACTATGATGATAACCAAGGGGTTCAATGTAATTATTCTTGAATCTTGTTCTATGGATAGATGATATTATAAAATGGGACAGAGACAATACATGATATCAGGGATAGGAGGATTATAATGCATTGAGACTCCTTCTCATAGTGTTCACCATTGTTAATCTCTAAGATAAGAAGTTATAAGAACAATATCATTAATATGAAATCTATATTTCCATGTGTCATTAAATTTTCATGTCTTCGGATATGTGAATTGATCATTAGACTTTAAGATTATCATTAATGGATATCATGACTCGCGCAATTTGATGTATTGATGAAAATTGTAATGACATATGTTTTTGGTGACATAGGATATTTTGGGTACGTCACGAGTGATATTTCATAAATGGATAATACAAGAAAGGATTTATCACTTTTTCCTCTTGATTAAAGTTGATATATGAAGCCCTTCAATGGAATAGGACCACGAGTATAAATCTATGGCCATGGTGTTTGATGGGTGAGTTCAATTATGTAAATTCAAAGAAAGAGATATTGAGTGTATTGGTTATTGACACCAACATGCAACCTTCTTGATTCGAGATTCCATGGTAAAGGATTATATTACATAGTAAATATTCTTTGGAGTTAAGATATCATTGAGACAATAACTTCTTTCTCTATGGGTGCCTTGGTGTGTTGTTAGACACAAACCCTGTACTTTAGCTCATTATGCCTAATTTCACTGAGAAATAGGCCGAGAGGGTCACACACTTTGTTTATCCACAATATTTATTAAATTATATTATTGAATTTAACATGTTATAATTAATAATATATTTATTCGGGTTTGGTTGATCATCATAATTTAATTACAAGTTATTCAAAAGAATAAATGAGTTAAATAATAATAATAAATATTTATTATATTTATCATAAAATAATTCAATGGCATTTAGTTATTAAATAAGTGTTATTTTAAGATCGATAAATGTCTATGAGTGAATGTGGATCGAGCTTGATGGCCCAATTGGAAATAATATAAATGATATTTGATTATATATTATTAAATTTGTTACACATTTCATGATGTTAATAAAATTAATATTATTAAAAGACATGGGTTCAAATAAAAATATTAATGTTAGTAAGGGATTAGTGTGTAAGTTTCAGACCCTAAACCCACCATAATAAATATCTAATTATATCACTTTCCTAAATGAAAATTGGTGTGCACAACAGATGGAGTGAGACTTTATCAAGACCTAAAGAGAAATGAAGAGATATAGTGTGATCTCCTACCCTCTAATAAATCCTATATGATATCATCAAGAGTTCTTCCTCTCTAGAGAAGAATTCTTATTGATCAACCACAAACAATTCTAGTGATCAAGGTCGGTCATGCTAGAACCCGATGATTCTATGTCATCATTCATAGATTGTGGTGCATATGTGGATCAACGCTAGAGGGATGTTGAGCTTGGATTCTATAGTTCAATGATGGTGTGATGGTATTTATTCAACCAGATCATCAATGAATGTTGAATTAAAAGTTATGTTAGTTCTATATTAGCTCATAAATAAATTATTAATTATATGTTAATATTTTTCCTATTCTAGTTCTACTGTATTAATATAGTCAACTAATATGTTTTTTTTCATTTTACATGAGGTTTTGATCTGGTAAATTAATTATTACACATGAATTAAGACTAGAATATGATTTGGTCATACCTTCAAAGGATGATTCTATTATTCCCTAAACCTACAAGTGGTATCATAGATAACACATGTTTAATTTGTAATTATTTATTATTTATTGATTGATTTCATGTGTTTGTATTTTATTTTACTAAAAATGGATCATTGTAATATTTTACATCCTCATCTCTTCCCTTTCTACATTCTCGATAACATAACCAATAATCAGTTAATGATTAAATATGAACAATAATTTGAAGAACACCATATGGATGTGTCAGAGGTTCTACTTATACAAAACTATAATACACAGTATGTACATTTAGTATACATTTCATGTACTTTTGCTTTCATGTGTATATTTATCTATATTGGTTCAGATCTAAGATTTTAATAGATTGTATCATCATATAGATTTGGATAGAATGGAACATGACATATAGAACTACACATCATGTAGTCCCTTTCTTCTCACAGTTGAGAACATGAGGTGTCCCAATATAATGTGTATCAGATACATGATGCGGGGATTGACATATCATGCAACTTCAAGGTTACACACCATGTAAGTTGGAATAAAAATCTTGTACCTCATCTTTGTTTATGGCAAGGAACACGAACATTCCCGGGCATGTGTTGTGGACATGATTGGAATACAAGTACACGACGTGTACTTTTGTGCATTCCATGTAGTATGCTTCTGGCAGTGTTCTCAAATTTTCAGGAATAAAAGAATTAAATGTATAATTAAACCTATTGAGTATGTGTTCCATGTTTCATTCATTTGATATTACACACCATGTAATAGGATTAAAAATTATATATTAAATTAATTTTCTTGTTATAATTTTGACAAACACATGAGGTTGCCTCCAGGTACACTAGTGTACTACATTAATTTTAAATGAAATTAATTTTGTTTAAAATTATAAATGACAGTGATTTAAGGATGGTTGGATGGAAATAAGATAAACTGAATTAATTCGATTAGTTTTTCCAGCATTATCTTAATAAAATAATGAATCAAATTAATTAATAACCATATTCCAAATGAATGCATATTTCATAATGTGTGGATGATCATGAGATTAAACCAACCCTTGTATGTGATTGGATTATTTAATTAATTATGGTTAAATTATTATTGATGGCATTTGAGTCATCACCTCATCCTTATTATGTAAGGGTATTTGTGCTCAGAGTTTATTTTATGTAAACCCATTTTATCCAATCAATTAGATCCCCTAACTTGTGTGTGAATAAAAACTTATGTATTATTGGAGCTCCAAAGAGAGTGGATGCAATATCAGTCAAGAATCTGAGGTAAAACCAATCAAGCTAAGACAAAGGAACCAAAGGTGGAATGTTGCAACATATATCAAGCTATGGTTCATGGTGTTTTCCCCTAGGATTGAGGGTTAGTTTATAATCCACTAGATAAAATAACCACTAGAGAAATCTCATGATCATTCCACTTGTATTTTATTGCTATTGTATTTATGGTTAATTATTTATGTTTGTGAATACTGCATGATCACCTTAAAAATGAATTAACAAGCATACAATATATAATAAAATATAATCATATTATACATTAATGTTTGTTCAAACATGGTTAATCACATAAGTAAAATCCATATTATCTTAATAGTCCATATAAAAGGATAAAATTGTCTTTATGTAAAAGGATAAAAATACCTCAATGAAAATATTATGTCGACTTAGACTTCCTCTACTTCTGTTAGAATTGACCTCACAGTTCAAATTACTTGACCAACCCAAGTTTTTGTGCTTTCAATTATCATGGAAATTTTAGCTTGATGTTTTGGGTGGAATTGTCATAGTTTACATCAAGGGTTGACTGTCTAAGTAGGAATTTGTGTAACTAAGATACTAAGGATGATAAAATATTTAAATGGGATTTCAGGAAGGGGAGTCCACTCAATAGATTAAGGAACTACAGGTTAATGTAGTTGGAATTTTATGCCTACCTAAAACCCTTATAATAGATTGTTAGGACCAAAAATGGGTTATGAGAAGGGGAATATGGATCCTTAACACTAGAATATCCAAGTGATAAGATATTTTGAAACAAATGATGATGGATATTAGGTTTCAAGAAATAGTGGAAGATTAATAAGAAAATAATTGATTTTAACTCTATTAATATATTTTTTCAAACAAACAATTTATTAATCATCTGCTCTTAATTTTTAGAAATAGAAATTAAAAAAATGAATATATCCCTATGATCCATACTAGATAAGGATATACTTCTAACTAGTGTGAATTTTTAGGAATGGTATAGTCTCTTGTGCATTATACTATGTTGTGAATGAAAATTACAAGTGTCGGTAACCCCACTTCTAGAGTTCATCTCTAAATAGTTTAATGAGGAAGACGTTTCTCTCTATCTGAAGCATGTGTACGACCCTATAAATGTCCAATGTTTCATTTTATCCTCTATGAACAATTATATTTTAAAGAAATATGATTGTATGGATGTGTACAACAATGTTTCTCACCTTAAGGATATCTATCAAGAGAAGTCAATATCAAAGATATATGAGATCTTCAATTCATTGTTCATGTGAAATCTTGGAGGGACTACTCCATATAGGACACCTATAATAAATATGATTGGCTATATTTAATACCTAGACATCTTGTGTTTTAATATCCTTGACGATTTGTGTACATATCTCATTTTTTCCTCACTACCCAAAAGCCTCTCTAGTTTCATTGTGAATTATAATATGAGAAATAATAGGGATATGCTTTCAAAACATCTTACATTTATTCTCCATGTTGATAAAGACATAGAATATGAAACAACCACTATACTTATGGTTAACAAGAATAGGAAGAACAATGCAAAGTAACCAAAGACTCATTCCATGTCTAAGTCTCTAGAGCACCATCCTTCTAAGAATGAGAAGTTCCAAATGTAAGGGAAATAATAGGATATGATATGTTTTTCTTATGGAAAGAGGGGCCATTGGAAGAGGGATTTCAATCAACTAAATAAGTAAGGGGAAGCTTTAATTGTGTTCATTATCAAGTTTAATATTTCTATATCTAAAAGTTTGGTATTAGATGATGCATGTGGTTCTCATATTTATATCCAAATACAGGAACCAAGTTGATTTCAGAAGGTTGAAAGAGGTGAGGTGGATCTATGAGCCGTCAATGAAGAAATGTTGGCTACTATAGCCCTCAAAGACTACCATCTCACATTACTGATAGGATAAATTTTTGTTTTAAAGAATTTTTATTATGTTACTAGTGTTACCAAGAACAATATTTCCATTTTATGTTTAAATATTGATGAATTTATTTTCATCTTTAAAAATAAAGGTTTCTACATTTTTAAAAAAATCATATGTTATGGTATGTAATAGTAGAATAATTGTATTTATATATTAAATTATGAAATTAAATATTGTAAATTGATAATTAAACTAATACATGTGACTCATACAACACCCATGTAACGCCCTGACCCCAGTTACCTAGAGTCGGTGCATTATTGCGTAACATTGGCGTGATCACAAAAGATCAAGTCTTGAAAGACCGATTAGTTTAGTAGCCTTAGAAACACCAGATAAATTAATAAAAGTTAAATTACATCATAAAGTGAAAAACTACAATAACATGGTCTCCATAGTCCACACTCATATCCCCTTCTGACTATCCATGCCGGTCATTCTTAAAATACTTCTTCACATCCTAGAAAATATTAAAACATTGAAATGGGTGAGCTCAGATGCTCAGTAAGGATAACAATATTGTAGAAGCTTTCATAAATAAACATAAACATTTAAGGCAATGTATAACTAAAACAAAATCATTTTAAACTTGAACTATATTGTAATATGACAAAAGTAAAATGAAATAATTCCATTTACATAATCACATGGTCAATCTTATTGTCGAATAATCACATGCAATATCAATAACCACTTTCATAATGATGGAATGCATAATGCCAGACTATCATAACCACGTAGCCAAGGCCTCGTGCCAAGACTACAAATAAGATTTTGTGAAGGCCTCGTGCCAAGACACTAGTTTGTATCATGATACCTACTGATGCATCAAGGAGCTATAGAGGACTCCACCCGTCACTTATTAAGTCCAATGCATTCCTCATATGAACATGTTTAAACATATCATAAACCATAACATAATCATATCACGTAAAACATGCATAAATGAAACATAAAATTTCCACATTTCAATCAAAAGATATCAATACAACACATTGATATAATAAAAACATTATAAAAACCATTTTCAATACCAAAATAAAATTAAAGTAAAACATGGTATTTATTTTTCATTTAATAAATGTTATGCCTTGTAGAGGTACCTGAAACACAAATAATGGTCACGGCGGTGGAGAATTCGTTGTCGCCGCATAAATACGGCAAAAAACTATCCTTTTTATCATTTATTAAAATTCTTCGTATAAAAATATTCCTTTTGAATAAACGTAAAAGTCAAAGGGGTTTATACACTGTATAATAGAAAGTTGTGTATAAAAAAAATATGCACCAATGAAAAGAGATTAAGAAGAAGTCCCTTACAAAGATCATTTATTATGTAAAATAGATCTATTATGTGTATTCACTATAATTACACATAAAGAAAGTAAAAATACAATATAGGACATAATAATATCATGACATAATTTTAATGTAGGAGATTAACCAAAAGAATGGAAATTGGGTTAAGAAGTTCCCTTACCTCATGTCTGACTTGACTCAATCGTTCTTTAAACTCCTGAATAATAAACTAGAGTTAATTTCTACTTGCTTAAGAACCTCTTTCAAGTTCATTATTACTTTTATATAACTTATTACCATGTTAGGAACATTATGTAATTATTTAAGTTAATAACAGTCGTTTTGTCGATCTTTGGCACTTGAGTCAAAAAGAATATTCTTATAATTACAAGTTGTTCATGTGGTAAAATATCCATTATATCCAGAATTATATTCATGATTTAGGTATCATATATATCATATATATCATGTATATACATTCCTTAATAATATTACGTAACATTTAGAGGTAAGATATGAAATGCACAGTTCATGGAGACGGTAAGCCGTACGTACGCATGAACGCTACTTTCATTTCGATTTAGTATTTAATGGAATGAAATAATAATGATATAAAGGTGTATTATAATTCTAGTATAATATAATATATAATATCATTTACTCCATCCTTTATACGTCCCACATATGGCATTAACGATTCAAATCACTTTGAGGGGGCGGTAGTCCGCATTTCCTAAAATGAAATAATCACGTTTACCCATAATGGAAATCATAAAGCTATTCCATAAATGAAAAATATAGAAGCATAAGGAAAACATAAACATAATATATATCATATATAAATATAGAGACATCTTAATGGCCACAATGAGAGGTGTTAAAAGAAGATTGAACAATCATCGTTTCGTGAGGTAGTATTTCGCCACCCACAGAAACAATATGTTCATTAACAATTAGACAAAGGTGTGTGTAAGTATAAATAAAATAATTCTCATAACAACATCATATTATATTTATGATACTGGTGTTGTTACAAAATAAAAGAATAAAAAGAGTTTAAGGGGTTGGAGAAGCAAAATAAAACAAAAGAACCCAAGTGAAGACATTACCTTTAATATCGGGTAACTCTTTTTGATTTGAGCCAAAGGTTTCCTTGGGAAGACTTCTGCCCAAAGTGAGAATTCTAGGATTAAGAGAGATAATTTAAGAGAGTATTTGCGCAGAGGTTGGCCAAGCCAAATGGTTTGGAAGGTGTGAATAAGGTGGTAGTGGTGGGGGGCCTTTTATAAGGGGAGAGGAGGGGCACTCTTGTAAAGTCATGAAATGTTAAATTATTATGAAATGCTTTTCAGATTTTAACGGTCCAAAAATTATATATTTCTAATATAAGGTGATAAGGGTTCTAAATATACTCACCCAATAGGTTTTTGACAAGTGTACGTCTTAGATTTTACATTATCTTTTAATTTTATTTAAATCGTTAATTAATGAGGTAATCACTGCATCATCATTGTGTCATAAAATATTTAATTTATATAATGTCTAAAAATTATAAAAAAATTATCATGATTTATGAAATATATTTAGATTTCCAATGAATATTTATAGTCAAAAATCTAACTTATATAACCCCATGTAATAATTGTTTTAGTAAAAAAAACATGTTTTCGACAATTTTATTTTTTACTTTAAATAAAAAGTTATTAGTGTCATTTTCTTACCCAGTGGCTCAATTGGGTCCCCAAGTTGACCCATGGATTTTATTGGTCGGCCATGACTCATAAAATAATGGCAGGACAGGTGTAAAGGTATTTTCATATTTTTATAATATAAATTTTAACTTAAGATTCATTAATTACCTTTAATTGCGATTAATAAAACTTAAAAGTTACTATTCACCAAAAAATATTTTAATCCCATTGAACAACATTTTACTTCCTAATGATATTGATATATGTCGGATTTTGTAAATTCAAATCACAAAGGTTGTAAAATTTCATTTAAACGAAAAATCAGTTTTTTAACTACCACTTAGTGGTTTCACTATTCATCAAAAATCAAAGTTTTTCAGAACAACACCAAAAATTAACCCTAAGCTATATTTGATATTCCTAATTCAAAAATGATGTATATTTTAGAAAATTCAAAACATATAAGTTGAATTAATTAATTTAATAATTAATTCCCGCTATCATAATAAATAGCGTGTTTTTAAGAAAGAATATCAATCAAAAGATTGACAATTGTTTATGTCCAATTTCAAAGTGAAATTAATTATAATGACCACCATTAGATAAAATGGTAAAAATATATTATAATTACACTTTAGAACCACTCAATTTTATAATTTATCACTATAAATTATTTTGATTAAAAATAATGTTTTTAAGTATTTTTCAATATTCATCAAAAATTGGAAGTTCTCAGAAAAATACCAAAAAATTCAACATAGGCTAATTTCGATATTACGAATCCAAAAATGAAGACCATTTTGAAATATAAAATTTATATAATTTTAAAAACTGGGTATTACTATTCATAACTTCTACTATTATTGGTCGTGGTGTGTTAGAACTCGAGGTTGCGTACAACACACGATGCTCTATTATTCAAAGAGGAGCATACCATGGAAGCTTGGTGTGTTACAACCCAGGTGTGACATCACCGTTGCAGTCACATAAATGAGAAAAAGTTGACAATGCTCTATCAATATGGTTACTTATAATATTTTGATATTAATCCAATTGAAATATGTCATACTTATTTACAAGGTAAGATAAACAAACCACCATTCAACGGTCAAGGTGAAATGGAAAAAAAGACTCAATATTTGGTACACACTGATGTGTGTGAACCTTTTCAAGTAGAGGATATAGGTGGATCCTCATACATTATTACTTTTATCAATGACTTGAGAATTCTTGGTTATATCTACCTAATGAGGTATAAATATGAATCATTTGAGAAGTTCAAAGAGTTCAATAATAAGTTTGAAAATCTACGTAGTTTGAAGATAAAGAATCATTGATCGAATAATGGTGGTGAATTTCTTACCCATGACTTTATTGACATTCTATGTGAGTATGGGATTTTTTCTCAACTCACTCCACCTTATACACCATAGTGGAAAGGTGTTAGTGAAAGGAGGAACCGTAACTTATTGGACATGGTAATTTAAATTTTGATTCACAAAAGTCTTCCATTATTATTTTGGGGAAATATATCATAGATATTATTATACATACTAAATTGAGTACCAACCAAAGAAGATAATGGTATTCCCTTCAAGTTATGGAGTGAAAAGAAACCACTTTTTTCACATGTCCATTCATGGGGCTGCGAGGTGTTTCTTAAGGATAACTCAAGATTCAACCTATCACCCTGAGGCATGATTTTTATCTTTATAGGATATCCTATGGAAATTGTGGGATACTACCTATACAACCCTTCTGGAAATAAAGTGATTATTGCAAGATAGGACATGTTTTTTGAGAAGGGGAACATCCTTAATGAGGATAGTGGGATCCGGATTGAATTCAATTAATTTAATTATAATGATAAATAAGAGTTTGTATATGAACCGATTACATTGGTCCTCATGGAAGATGATGTTGTTGAAATACAAGTACTATGTAAGAGTTCTGGAGAGGTAAAAGAACCAGAGAAATATGGTTTTCCAGTCACCAATGATGGTGAATCATTATTGGTTGACAATAATTATCATAACTCCTACCAGAAGATAGTAGAGATCACATAAGATATAATATGGATGGAATATATAAATTATGAGATGTATTCCATGTATCAAAACCAAGTTTGGGTTTTGATCAATCTAATAGTTGATGTAAAACTTGTTGGTTTTAAATGGGTATTCAAGAAAAAACTAGGCATGTAAGTTAATGTAAATACCTATAAATAATGGATAATGGCTAAAGGATTTAGACAATGTCAAGTTAGTGACTACAAAAAAACCTTTTCTTGAGTTTACATCTTTAAATCTGCCCAAAATTTGTTTATCATAGCCACTTACCATTACTATAAGATTTGAAAAAATAGATGTCAAAACTACATTCCTTAATGGTAACCTTTAAGAGGGTGTGTATATGATGCAACTAGAAGGTTTTGTGAATCTATGTAATTCCAAAAAGGTATTGAAGTTGCAGAGATCAATCTATGGATTAAATCAATAATCTAGGTCATGGAACATTCAATTCGATGAATCCATAAAGGAATTTGGTTTCATTAACAATGAATGTAATTCCTATATTTACTAGTGGTTTAATGTGAGTATGATTGTTTTTATAGTATTATGTGTTGATGACATATTACTAATTGTAAATTATATACTAGACTTATAAGAGGTTAAGGCGTGGTTGAGAAAGTGCTTCTATATAAAGGACTTAGGTAAGGAAACATATATTTTAGAGATCATGATAATTCGTGATAGATCCAAGAGAATATTTGGACTAGGTGAAAGTATATACACGAACCATATTCTGAAGAGATTTAGTATGGAATAGTTCAATAGAGGATTGGTTATAATATTTCATGGTATATATCATTACAAGAAAAAGGGTCCTCATATATATGTGGAAATATAGAGTGTGTGAGTAAGATCCCATGTGATTTAGTGATAGGATCCATCATGTATTTCATGTTATGTATGAGCCTTGATGTTGTCAATGTTTTGATCATGGTAGGTAGGTATCATGCAGATCTAGGTGAACAATATTGAACTTCTGTTAAAACTATCATTATGTTTCTGAGGTGAACTAAGGCTATGTTCCTTGTGTATGGTGGATATGAAGAGCTAGTCATCAAGGGTTATATAGATGCTAGTTTTTAGATATATCAGAATGATCAGAAGTCAGAGTTTGGATGTATTTTTTGTCTCAATAGAGGAGCTATGAGTTATATGATTTTAAAGCTTCCAATTCTCATCAATTTTATAGCAATGTTCGAGTATATTGTGGATTCCAATGTATCTAAGAAAGCAGTATGGATTCGTAATTTTTTCCAAGATCTTTATGTGGTTACTAGAAGTAAACACCCTACCATGGTTTACTGTGATAACACCGTTGTGGTGGATCTCTCCAAGGATCCAAGGTTACACCAAATGATAAATCACATACTTCGAATGTTTCATCTCTTGAGGGATTTTTCTCAATGAGGTGAATTTGGGGTGAGAAAAGTATACATAGAGAAAAACATGACAAATCCATTAATAAAGGGTTTATCTCTACAGAAGCATGTGTATCATATGAGAGCTAGTGGATTGAATGCTATTCTCAGTTGGATCTTGTGCAAGTGGGAGTGTGTTGGAGTTAGTGTCATAGAATCATCTTGATTAGTACTTGATTAAATGTTTTTCTTAATTAAGTTTTTTATCACATATTGAATATTATTTTGTATGATATTTATATGTGATAACTTCCCAAGAATAAATGTCATGTTGAAAGGTCATAGCAGTTCCCTACTATGATGAGAACCTCATGGTTCCATGAAATTGGTCTTGAATCTTGTTATAAGGATAAATAATAATGTATTATGGGACACATAAGATATAGTCTATTAGGGTTTGGAGACTCATAAGAGAGTGAGACACATTATCATGGTGTTCTTTGTTATTAATATCCAAGATATAAGGTTTTGAGAATATCCCAATTAATATGAAATCCATATTTCAATGTGTCATTGGATGTTCTTATCTGCAGATGTGTGTATCAATCCTTAGACCTTAAAATTATCAGTAATGAATATCATGAATCCTGTTCTTTGATGTATTGGTGAAAACCATGATGACATATGTTTGCAGCAATGTAAGATGTATTGGGTACTACATGAGTGATATTATATTAAAAAATAATCCGAGAAAGGATTGATCCCTTTTTTCCCTTGGTAAAATTATATGTATCATGACCTTTGATGGAATAGAGGAAACTACATAAATCCATGGCCAGGGTGTTCGATGGAAAATTTCAATTCCGAAAAGTCAAAGAAAGTGACATTGAGCATATAGGTTGACAACACTGACATGCAGCCTACTTGACTAGAGATGTTGTGATAAAGGATTATATTACACAGTAAATGTTCATAGGATGTTGGATGTCATTATGTCATTAACTTCTTTCTCTATAGGATCCTTGGTTTGTTGTTCGATGCTAATCATAGACTTTAGGCAATTATGCCTAATACCCCTGAGAAAGAGGCCTAGAGAGTCATACACTAAGTGTATCTATAATCTCGGTTAAATTATAAAATTGAATTTAACAAATTTGAATAAATAATATATTTATTCAAGTTTGGTAGATCACCATAATTTAATCAGTAATTATTATAAAGAATAAGTGAGTTAAATAATGATAATAAATATTTATTTGAAATTTTTGGAAAAATAATATTTATGATTTTATTATAGAATCACGTGGTGACATTTATTTATTAAATAGTCATTATTCTATGATTTGTAAATATCTATGAGGGAAGGTGGTCGAGCTTAATGGTCTGATTGGATATAATATAAATGATATTTATTTATATTACTATGTATTTAAGAGTACAATTGCAGCGAAACACATACATCTACATCTCAACCAATGGTGAGAAATTCATACCCCCCAAGAGATAACTCACCCGTTAATAGCACGAATACGCATACAAGTTATGCCCCAAAAGGCTCGTAATAACAATCCATATGACCTAGCACTTTCCCTGATCAAATTACTTTGTGCGTTGTTATCCTGAATGAGCCTCCCCCACAAGCCAGCAAAGGATATATCCATCGTCTCATCGGACTTCGTTTCATTGCTATAAATGACCACCAAACCACCACCTCTGCCATCAAGCGAGGGTTCACCAATCTCATTCACTAGGAAGATTCCCTCATTGCATCCCACTCACTATGTGGGTCATCCCTTCATGTTATTCATTACTAGTCATCATGCCCTTCCCACCAGCCAACTCCCACCATAAACAACACTCTGCCTCTCCTTCATCAGTCGTCGCACCAACACCCGACATGCCACGTCCATATTTGCACCTCCATTCACCGTCGATCGTCATGATGGGCAACACATTTTCACCCTTTTAAGAAGAGTATAAAGTCATCACCATTGAAATTCACTAGAGAAATGCCCCACCCTCCACCAATAGCAGCCCCTACACTCTTCGTGAGTCCGCATTGCTATCCCCACAATGGGAATCATCGTCGCCCGCCTCATCCCCACTATCGTTATCCATCCTGTCCTTGATACCTCACAGAACCACCACCATGTCACCTTGAGTGTCACTGAGACATCACCAGACTGTGTTCACAAATGCTATAGTACCGCAATAGCCCATCAGCGGACCACCCTCAAATTTCTCTGACTGTTTATCAGCCCCTGTACCAATCGAGTCATCACCGAAACTCGTCAGCCATCGCCAGTCTGTCGCCTATTTCCCTAGACCATTCATTGGCCCAATACATCACTATCTTTCCTAATATCTGGTCATATCTACCTACCAACAACCATCGAGACCTCGCAATAGCATCGTCGAGGTCACAGTAAATACTCAACATTGGATTCCTTACAAAACAACAGAGTCCTTTGCTCCTGCCACATGCAAGTAGAAAAAACCACTGAGATTCCCCAAATGACAAATGGTGTGAATAATGAATAGTGTGAGACTCTATCAAGCCCTTGAGAGAGATCATGAGATCCAGACTACTCCCCTCTCCTCCTCTCAAGATAATTAGATATCATTAAATGTTTTTCCTCTCTCAGGAAGAATTCTGCCCAATCATCCATGAACAGCGCAAGCGATCGTGATCGGTCACACTGGCACCTAACGATTCTATGATGTCATTTAGAGATTGTACACAACACCAAAGTAAGTGTTTAGTGGTGGTTTAAAGCAACTCTAAATTGCTTCATGAGGGTTTTGAAAAACTGCCACTAAATCATGTGTCGACAATCATTTAGCGTCAATTTCTGAAAACTGCTACGGAACGATTTAGCAGCGGTTTTTTAAAATCGAGAAAATCATTTAGCAACGGTTTAAACCACTGCTAAATAGTTTCGTAGCGATTTATTTTTTTTCTTAATTTTATTTATTTATTTATTTATCGTAATTAATTATTTAAATATATAATTATTTTATTATTTTATTATTTATCTGTTATTTACCATGTACATGAACATGCCATATATTTCATGCAGAAATTATGCATTGTGTAAGATTTGAACTCCTTACCTCTTGGTTATTCTACAATGATTTTACCACTACAGGAGGCTCTTCATGTGGCGAGTAAAATGAATTTAACATACCATTATATATATCAATAGAAAAAACAAATAGTACATAACAAATAGGTACAAACTAAATAATCAATAATTGATAATTAATAAATAAAAAATAAATGAATAATAAATGAATAATAAATGAATAAATAAATAATACAATAACAAATAATAAATAATAAACCACAAATAATAAGTAATAAGTAATGAGTAATGAGTAATAAGTAATGAGTAATCGTTACTAATTATTAAGTAATAAATAAATAATAAATAAATTATATATAAGTAATGAATAAATAATAAACTAATTAAAAAATAAATAAATAAATAAATAATTAAATAATCAATTAATAAATAATTGATAATAAATAACGAATTACGACTAAATAAATAATAAATAAATAATGAATTTATAATAAATAAATAATATGTTAATAATAAATTAATAATAAATTAATAATTACTGTATAAATAAAAAATAAAAAATAAAAAATAAACTAATAATAAACAAATAAATAAGAAATATATAATGAAATAATAATAATAAATAAATAAATTATAAATAAGACTTCAATAATAAAATAATAATAAATTAAAAATAAATTAGCTATTAATTTATAAAAAATAACTATATAATAAATAATAAATAATAAATAATAAATAATAAATAAATAAATAATAATGACAAATAAATAATAACTAATAACTAATAAATAACTAGTAAATAAATAATAAACAATATGTCAATTATAAATTAATAATCAATAATAATGAAATAATAAACTAATGAAAAATTAATAATAAATTAGAAATTAATGATAAATTAAAAATAATATGTAATAATATATAATAAATACTAAATAATAAATTAATATTAAATACTAATTTAATAAAAAAACAAAAAACAATAAATCAATAATATATCAATATAAAATTATAAATAATAAATAATAATTGAATAAATAATATATAATATATGGATATAAATATCAATAAATATATATAAATATAACCACATTTATGTAAATATTTATAAACACACATTTATGTTACAGAAACATATATAAACACACACACATATATAATTTTATATTAATATATATATATATATATAAACACAAGTAAATATAAATATCTCAACATAAATTTACACATATAAGATATAAAAATATATAAACATAAATATGTATAAACATTTATAATTGTATAAAAATATACATAAATATTCATAAAAATGTATAAACAAATATATATATATATATATATATATATATATAAAATAGAAGATAATTTTACAAAAGAGGGGAAACCACTATAATTGCAACACCGACAAATTAATATGAGTGTAAATCAATGGAATAAAATCATAAATGACATAAACGTTGTATGAAGACTCTAAAATGAGGTTGAAATTCTATAGAATGCTAAAAAATATTGTATCTCTAACTAAAAATTCAGTTTTAGAGGTCTTCTGGGCCTTTTTACTGCAAAAAAATGTGATCAAAGTCACTAAAATATATATCTTTTCTAGGGTTTTGATTTGATATGTGGTAGTGTCCAAAAAAACGTTCAGATCAAAAGTTATGGTAGTTTGAAGTTGATGTTCTATTCCAACTTCTCTTAATACTATAACAAAATTTATTATTTTGATTATTACCAAATTATTGTTCAATGTGGTTTCAATTCATTTTATAAGTTTCGATTTAACTCATGTTGAAGCTAAAACGGACTGTCAAATCAAAATTTATGGTCATTTAATGTCAAAGACTGATTTTCAACTTATTAAATAATTATTTTATGTTTTAAATTATAATTAACTAATAATGATAAATATTTAACAATTAAGACATTATAATTAATTAAATTTTAATAAAAAAATATATGATAGTAAATAATTAATATTAAATCATAATTAAATATTTGATGTTTTATATTTTTCTCTTTTAATTCAGTGGCAGTTTTTTAAAATCTGCCACTATTTTGCAGCTGTAATGGCTTGGACCCCTCTGGTCTGTTCCTTTGTGAAAATTTGGTGTTTGAGTGTATGGGAGGTCAAGGTGACTTATCCCTAACACTTTTCTAATTTTCCATTTCTAGGAACAGTTCCAATGGTAGACCGTTTTGAACAGTGAAACGGTAAATTTAGGTGAACAGTTCCAACAGTAGACCGTTGTGAACAGTGCAACAGTAACCTCAGGTAAACAGTTCCAATGGTAGACCATTGCAAATAGTGTAATGGTAACCTTAGGTGAACAGTTCCAATGGTTGACCTTTGTGAACAGTGAAACGGTAACCTTAGGTGAATAATGTCAACATTAACCTTCTATGAATCGTTCCAATGGTAGAAAGTTGTGAACAGTGAAACGGTAACCTTAGGGGAATAGTATCAACATTAACCTTTTGTGAATAGTGCAATGGTAACCTTAGGTGAACAGTGTTTCCAGAAAGGTGAGGTTCCAACGGTGAGGTTCATGAACAGTTATACCAGAACAGTGAGGTACTGACGGTGAGGTTTATGAACAGTGTTTCCAGAATGGTGGAGTTTATGTACATTGTTTCCAGAATGGAGGAGTTTATGTATAGTGTTTCCAGAATGGTGAGGTTTATGTACAGTGTTTCCATAATGGTGAGATTCCAACGGTGAGGTTTAGGAACATTGTTTCCAGAATGGTGAGGTTTATTAATAGTGTTTCCAGAATGATGAGGTTCCAACAGTGAGGTTTATGAACAGCTATTCCAGAACAATGAGGTTTATGAACAGTGTTCCCAGAATGATGAGGTTTATGTACAGTGTTTCAAGAATGGTGAGGTTGATGTACAGTGTTTCCAGAATGGTGAGGTTCATGAATAGTGTTTCCAGCTTCCAACAGTTTCACCCCTTTAACATTGTCTTTGATGTAAAATGCATTTAAAGCCTTGTTATGATGACTTTATGGCCGATTCAAAGGCCATAAATCCTATATTAATTATCCCTAAGGGTCGGGATGTTTTTACTTGGTCAAACCACATGGTTTAATGTGATCCTCTTTTAATGGGAAATTAAGCATATCCTAAATCGTCGCTCTGTTAAATCTTCTAAAGGGATGTGATATCTTCCTTCATAATATTTTCTCCTTTTTCTCAAGTGTGAGACGTTGGAGCATCATATTCCTTCTCATAAGAGTTTCACAAATCAATCTTTTATCCTCGGATTTGTTCAGATCGATTTTGATACAACCAAGATGTATCGATCAATCTTCGATATAAGATATGTTTTATCTTCATTTTTGGGGTACATCTTCTCCTGTTTCTCCTTCCATATTATATCATGTTATATTCACGCTTCTAATGGAGTTTTCTTGGGTTTTGGTTGGTGGAGTCATATTGTGGCATCCTCAGGTGGATGCAGTTGTCGTGAGAGGAGGATCGTGACCCGTTTTGTGGACTGTTCTCATATAAAGAACATCACAAACTGTTTGAGTTAGGGGATTCATTGCTTCTCTCTTATTTTATGTGAAACTGTATCATTAGAATGTTTTATCGCAATAGATGACAATGGAATTGACATAATAAAAATTTGAACATGATAAATAAATTAATATCGATCGTATGCTATTGCCTCTTGTTTTTCTAGATAGTGTGATATCTATGCTTTCTTTTTTTAGTTTTTCATTCTTGATGGAAATTGTTAATGAATTGAAACAACAATTAATTGATAATTGTTTGGTTAAAAGATAAAGAGGCATGTAAATGAATTTGGTTCTCCTTGTTGTAAATTGATGTTATGAAAATTGGCGTAGTAAGAATGTTTAATTATTATTGATAGCTTACTGATTAGGTTTTCCAAATTTGGAACCTATGAATAATAGATCAGTTAATTCAAGATGCATTAATGAACTGATTGTTTGATAATTCCTTGAAGGGTTCTGAGTTACCCTCTCGATTGATAAAGTCCCAAGAGCCCAACTGTTATGATGATTGTTTTCCTGCTGCTTGTGTTATGATGTGAGCATGGATGGATTTTGTGGAATGTGGAGGCATAGAGACCTTTAGTTGGGGTAGCATATGATGCCTAGATTGGCGAGATGCATTGGTTTATGCAAGTGGGTGTCGGGGAGGACACCAGGGAAGATGGAATGGGATGGATGTGATTTTTGGATGGATGCTGATTCTTATTGGTTGATTATCTTCTTTACTTTTCCCCAATGCTCAAGGTAGTTGCTCTGGCTTACCCTTCTTCCGAAAGAGGCTAAGACGCACGAGGTATGCCACATGATTTCTGTGCTTATCTTCTCAAGGGAGGATGGGTCTACGCTCTTTCTATAGGCAGCAAAGACACGACGTGTAGTGCATCTACTCAACGTATTGATGCCCCATGTGTTTAGTAGCATATAATGTTTTTATAGAATTTCAGGGAATATGAAAAGTTAATTTCTATAATGAATAATTGAATAAATGATGTTATCCCTTGGGGTTGGTGTTATTGGAACATAATGATGACGTTGTAATTTTTAAAGTTATATTGGACTTTGGGTGTTATTCTAACAATGTTTAATGTGGAATTGTCATTGGTTAAATAATTTTTAAAAAATTAATTAATGTAAAGTGGAACTGATAAAAATCGAATGAAATAGTCTATTAAAGCTCGTTAAATGGTTGGGTGCTTATAGGATACCTAGTCTTAGAAGTACCAGCCCAGAGTACGAGAGAATTTATCTGTAGTTTAGTCTAAGATTAGGTTATGCCCATAGTGTTGTTGTGAGATATAGTATATCCTGTAATTTTTGTGTTTCTATACGCTACTCAACCTTGTCAGTAAGGGAAACTGACATCCCAAGGATTCTGAGCCTTGGGGGTGTTTTCCCTAGCATTTCGGTTGGAGGATGAATGGCTGACTACCCCTTATGGCCCCACACACTTCTCTTGGTAATTACATGTGATGGTAGGCACATTGGTTAGTTTTCCCCATATGTTTGTGTAGAGGGGTGTAATGGCTTGTGGTTATTCACCCACATATATTCTGCATATAGTTTTATATGGACTACTATAGGTGTAACAAGTATAGGTTGTGATGGCCTGAGGATACTTACTCGGTGTATGGGTTGTAATGGATTGAGGTATAATACCTGATATATGATACACATTATGCGAGCTCTGGTGGCTCCCAGAAACTACCTGGTTACATTTCTTATGCGGACGTGGTGGTTTTGTTGCACGAGGTGCATGTTGTGGTGCTTTGCAGAGGTGTCTACAGGCAAGCCTTTTCGGAGAGAGATTCTTAGGACGTGCGATGTTGGGGAAATGTGGAAAACCAGTGGGGAATTAGTAGTGGGGTACCCTTGATATTCATTATTATATTATATATTCTTGTATGCGTTACTTGGTGAGAGTATCCACGGTGAGGTTGGGAACTTAGTATACCTGTTTAGATGACGAGATAGTTTTACTTGTTGTTCACTATGCTTTAGCATTCTTCCTTTACTTTTTTACAAGAGGATTTGGCGAGGATCCTACCGAGAATTCTGTTATACTCACCCTATGTATATATAAACTGTTTTTCAGGTCACTTGGAGTAGGTTGGAGATCAAGCTGGTTTCTACTAGCTAGGGCTTGCAGGAGTTCTTCTAGCTTATAGATGCTGCTGTTTTTTTGTTGGGTACTTGTAGTTTCCCCTTCCATTTTTAGTAATTTTTCATGACAATACATATGTGTAATTGGAATTCCTTTCATCTTACTGGTTGAGTTGAAGTTGGTTGGTGTCAATCTTATCTCTCCCTTCTGCATGTGTTCTTTTAGAGGGTAATGCCTCTCATTTGTGTGTTTACTACAACCTCAGTGATTGTTTCCAACCCGGGGCCTACTGGAGTTGGAAATCAGAGGTCATTATCTTCCTTCTCAAATTACCGTCCTTGGAGGGGTATACTTTGTGGGGAGGGGGTCGTGACAGAGTGGTATTAGAGGTCTGGTTGAAGGATAGGATGGAGTTTGGAGTTAGTCACAAGTGAGATTCCATGGGTTGGTTGGGAAATGGTGTCATTCATTTTTAGAAAGTGATGTAAACAGTGGAGACCGGCTGATACATAGGATTTTATGGCTCCTTATGATCTAATGTACAATCCTTTAAGTATACAATGGATACTAAACAGGGTGATAGTAGTTGCAGGGTAGAGACCTAGGAACAGATCATGCATCATTATTCTTTGTGCCTATATTTGAATGGGTAGACCTTGGGATAAGTTAACCAAAAATCAATGAAAGAAAACAATTAACTAAATAATGTGGAGTCTCCCATATTCCAGGTTTGGGAGCTCTAATGGTTTTTTATTTTACAGGTATGGCTTGAGGTCGACGTCCATGTCAGGTTTGTGTAGAAGATGTCCAGTAGGCTATTCCTGCAGATCACCACAGGGTAGAGGTTGATGACGATGACACTTGGAGGAAGACACTCTCAGAGTTTCTACGCCAGAGTCTATAGAATTACGAGGTCTCCATTTCAGATGCAGTTACAGAATACTGGTTATAGGAGGTCGATATAGGCTTCAATTTGATCCATTCTCAGAAGGAGCACTGTGTGTCATTGGTTGTGACGATGCTGCATAGAGTAGCGGGGAAGTGGTGGTTCTTATTACTTAGGGATCGTGAGGAGTTAGTGATCTCATGGAAGGAGTTCTAAGAAAAGTTTAGAGTTGACTTTCTTTCTTCGACTACGAAGGCGTCCAGTCACCAGGAGCTTCATATCCTTCGACAGGGGAGATCTGATGTTTGAGAGTTTGGACTCCATTTTAAGATCCTTTTACGATATTCTTCAAACCTGTTACCAGATGTGGAGGCCTGGGCAAGGCATTTCGAGGAGGCTTTTCATTCCGAGATCCAGCGCCATGTCACCCCACTTATGCTGAAAACATATATTGAGGTGTTGGCAAGGGAAAAGGTGGTCGAGAGGACTTTGTCTAGAATTAGATCATCATGAGTGGGGAATTGTCATGATTCCTCATGAAGCAGAGCTGGGGTTCGGGGTTCCTAGTTTTCATTGCAGAAGAGTTTCTGTTCAGCCTGGGGTAGGTCCCATCCCTTCACATCTCGTTTCTCCAGAGGCAGAAACTCTCAGGACTTTTCCAAGAGATTAAGCTCATGTTTTTCATGTGGTGGTCATGTTCATCAGTAGCCGGATTTCCTGAAATTTTAGAGAAGTCATCGTGGACTAGGTGCTGTGCTCCAGGTTCCTCCGTTGAGGCAGTTCCAGCCGAGGTAGCAGTAGCAGGTTGCACCAGCTTTAGATCAGTAAAGGGTAGATGGGGTAGGTAGAGGAAAACCCCATGATGCTCCCAATCCTCAGAGAGTAGAGCGCGATTGTGGTGGTGGACATATTTAGGGTCAGAGAGGTCGTGGAGGAGGTTGTGGTCAACTTCAAGCTCTAGCGTTGCCAGTTTCATGCAAGCCAGACGTTGTTCAAGGTACCCTTTTCTTGTTTTCTACCTTGGTGTATGCCTTTTTTGATTCAGGAGAGACACAGTACTTTATATCACCTACCCTTGTTCATACTTTGGGACTTGAGGTAGAGGCTCTTCTAGTGCCCTTGGCATTGACTATGACCGTTGGAGGTCGAGCTGACTTTTTTGAAGTATGTAGAGACTGTGAGATAGTGTTGGGGCAGCACCGCTCTTGGGGATATTTCTTTTGTTTACTAATACAACCATTTTATTTCATCCTCGGCATGGATTTGTTGTATTCGGTTCAGGCTATCATGGATTTCTTCAGGATGAAGGTCATTTTATTTGGTGCGGATGGAGAGTCGGTGGTGTTTGATGGTGAGCGAGATACTAAGATGGGTCATAGGCATGTTCCGTCCTTATCATCAATGATGGGTGAGTTGATTTTGAGTTCTTAATAGGTTCAACAGTTTGCATTTCGTATGGTCATAGAAGAGTACCCTGATGTCTTTACAGAAGAAGTTGTAACATCACCCCCTCGACGAGATATTGAGATTGGGATCGAGATACAACCAGGAGAATCTCCTATCTCTATTTCTCCATATATGATGTCCCCTTCTAAGATACAAGATCTATGTATACAGCTTGATGGTCTATTACATTGCAGTTTTCTTCGGCCAAGTATGTCATCATGGGGTGCACCAGTTTTGTTTGTGAAGAAGGCTGATGACAGTTTGCGGTTGTGTGTCAATTATCACTGCTTAAACAAAGTGACAATAAAGAATTGCTATCCTCTTCCAAAGATTGATGATTTATTAGATTAACTTAAGGGTGCAAGTTGGTTCTCAAAGATCGAATTGTGGTCAGGATATCATCCGATGCGCGTGAAGGATGAGGATATCCCAAAAACTACTTTCCATTGTCATCATGGACATTATGAGTTCATTGTAATGTCTTTCGGTGTGACGAATGTTCCAGCGGTGTTCATGGGATTGATGAATACTATTCTTTGTGAGTTCTTGGACAAGTCTGTGGTCGTTTTCATCGATGAAATCCTGGTATACTCCATGTATGAAGAGGAGCACTCAGAGAATCTACATGACGTTTTGGGAGTTCTTCATCAACATTAACTATTTGGGAAGCTGTTGAAATGTTATTTTTGGGATCTAGGAGTCCGTTTCGTGGGTCATGTTGTGTCCTTGTAGGGATTAGCTACGGATCTATCGAAGATAGAAGCGATTGTGTCTTGGGGATCCCCCAAGACAGTGTCTGAGGTGAGAAGTTTCTTGGGTATCACAGGATACTACAAAAGGTTCGTAGGTGATTTCTCATGTGTTGTGAATCCTCTGACAGCTTTGACCAGGAAGGATTAGGAATTTATATGGACTGATCAGTGTCACGCAACTTTCAAGTATCTAAAGTAGAAGTTATTAAGTTCTCCATTTCTTTTCCATCCAGTTGAGGGAGTTCATTTTGATGTTTTCTACAACGCTTCACATCTGGGGTTAGGTTGTGTTCTCATGCAGTAGAGTTAAGTTGTTTCTTTTGGGCCTCAGCAGTTACATCCCCATGAACGTAATTATTCCACCCATGATCTTGAGTTGGTAGCCATGGGGTTTTCTCTGATGTTGTGGAGACACTACCTCATTGGCGAGCGCTTTATGGTTTTCAACGATCATAAGAGTTTGAGGTATGTTTTATCCTAGCGTGACTTGAACTTACGTCAACATTGGTTGACGGAGTTCTTATAGGAATATGTCTTTGAGATATCATATACACCTATAAAGTGGAATGTTGTAGCTGATGCACTGAGTCAAAAGTCATATAGTAATGTTGTGCGTGAATCCAGTGATTCTTGGAGAGTAATGGAAGGACTTTTAGCATTATATCTTGATATGGGATAAGTTTGGGGAATAGGTCATATTTTTCATATGAATGTATAGTCATCCATAGTGTAGAAGGTGGAAGAGTCCTAGTTGGGGGATCTAGAGGTGGAGGTCTGGAGAGACCGAGCTATTTGTGGCGAGGCCCCTGATGGTTGGTTGGTGGATGAACAACACTGAGTGTTGTATCACAGAAGGTTTTTTGTCACTTCGATGATGCGCGAGATGGTTCTCAGAGAGTTTCATAATTTTCCATTGGTGGTGCATCCTGGCATGAGAAAAATATACCGAGCCTTGAAGAGCCAGTTTTGGTGGTTGGGGCTGAAGTTTGTGGTTATGGATTTTGTGTCTCAATGTTTGGTATGCCAGACGGTGAAGGCTAAACACCACATTCATGGTGGCCTTCTCCATCCATTAGAGATTCCTCAGTGGAAGTGGGAGGACATGTCAATGGACTTTGTTACTGGTTTACCTCGAGCTCTAGGAGGACATGATGCTATTTGGGTTTTAGTGGATCTTTTAACTAAATTTTCCCACTTTATTGCAATCAAGGAGTCGAGCTCAGTTGAAGTTTTGTCAAGGTAGTATCTAGAGGAGGTGGTGATACTTCATGGATTCCCTAGGACTATCATTTCTAATTGATATCCTCATTTTACCTATAGGGTGTGGAGAGGTCTCCAACATGCTTTCGGTTCTCAACTATGCCTTAGCACTACTTTTCATCCTCAAACGGGTGGTCAGACAGAGCAAACCATCCAGACTCTTGAAGACATGTTACGCTCTTGTATCCTAGATTTTGGAGATTCTTGGACAAGGCACATACCCTTGGTGGAGTATGATTACAATAATAGTTTTTACTCCACCATCGGTATGGCGCCATTTGAAGCCTTGAATGGATGACCTTTCCATTCACCGTTATGCTGGACTGCGGTCGAAAAGTCAATAATTCTCGGACCCGAAATAGTGCAGAATACAACAGAGATGGTTCAGGTGATTCATGAGTGGATGAAGACAGCACAGGATCATCAGAAATCATATGTTGATCAAAGGAGGAGACCCTTAGAGTTTAATGTTGTGGATCATGTGTTTCTAATGGTGAATACCTGTCATGGGCAGTGATGGTTTGGTCATGGAAGTAAGCTTTCTCCTCGCTTTATTGGGCCTTTCGAGGTGTTAGATCATGTTGGAGATGTGGCTTATCGAGTAACATTCCCCCCACAGATGAGTCAGATACATGATGTTTTCTATGTATCACTGCTTCGTCATTATCTTCAAGATGACTCTCACATCATCGATTGGGAATAGATCGATGTTGATGATGATGGTACCTTTGAGGAGTGACCTCAAGAGATCTAAGACAACAAGGAGAATGTGTTTCATGGGCATTTAATTCCCATGGTTCGTGTCTTGTGGAGACACGACGACATGGAGAAGAGCACCTAGGAATGTGAGTCAAATATACTTGCTCAGTACCCATAGTTGTTTGACATTTAACTATGTTCATGTATAGCTGTAGACTTTGTGGTTATAAACCTTTCATGATTATGATATGGCTCTATTTGTGGCTTTTTGTGGCTTCCTCTCTTTTGAGAGGTATCTCGATTTGTGGTTGTTCGGACATATTTCGTTTTCCATTTAAGTGGGATTTGAATTCTCGAGGATGATAATGTTTTGAGAGGTATCTGATGTAATGGCTCAGACCTCTCTGGACCATTCCCTTGTGAAAATATGATGTTTGAGTGTTTCGGGAGGTCAAAGTGACTTATCCCAAACACTTTTCAAATTTTTTTATTTCTGTGAACAGTTCCAACGGTAGACCATTGGGAACAATGAAAATGTATCCTTACGTGAACAGTTCCAATGGTAGACCGCTGTGAACAGTGCAATGGTAGCCTCATATGAATAGTTACAATGGTATACCATTGTGAATAGTTCCAATGGACGATCGTTGTGAACAGTGCAATGGTAACATTAGGTGAATAGTTCCAATGGTAGACCATTGTGAACAATGCAATGGTAACCTTAGGTGAACAGTTTCAACATTAACCTTCTGTGGATAGTGCAACGGTAACCTTTGTTGAAAAGTGTCAACATTAACCTTCTGTGAATAGTTCCATTGGTAGACTATTGTGAATAGTGTAATGGTAACCATAGGTGAACAGTGTCAACATTCACCTTCTGTGAACAGTGCAATGGTAACCTTAAGGGAATAGTATTTCTAGAATGGTGAGGTTACAACGGGGAGGTTCATGAATAGTGTTTCTAGAACGACGAGGTACCAACGATGAGGTTTATTAATAGTGTTTCCAGAACAGTGAGGTTTATGAACAGTGTTTCAAAAATGGTGAGGTTTATGTAAAGTGTTTCCAGAATGGTGAGGTTTATGTACAGTGTTTCCAAAACGGTGAGGTTTATGAAAAGTGTTTCCAGAACAATGAGGTTTATGTACAGTGTTTCCAGAATGGCAAGGTTTATGTACAGTGTTTCCATAATGGTGAGGATCATGAACAATGTTTCCAACATCCAACAGTTTCACCCCTTTAACGTTTCCTTTGATGTAAAATGCATTTAAATCCTTATTTTAACGAATTTAATTCCTATTCAATGTCCATAACCCCTATATTAATTGTCTCTAAGGCTCGAGATGTTTTTACTTGGTTAAACCACATGGTTTAATACGATCCTCTTTTAATGGGAAATTAAGCATATCTTAAACCATTACTCCATTAAATCTTCAAAAGGGACAATATATCTTCCTCCATAATACTTTCTCCTTGTTCTCAGGTGTGAGACGTGATCGTACCACGATTCACTATGTCATTTTCTCCCTTACAACATTATATTAAATTAAATTAGTATTGTAAATTCCAAAAATAATAAAAAATTGAATTCAATGTTTGAATCATTTATTTTGTGTTTTTTAATATAAAAAAGTCCAATGTTACTTGTCTTGAAAATTTCATTGAAGGTGGAGGAGATTTGGAGGGCCCATGATGATGTCCAAGAAAAATGGGCCAAATTGCGCAGGATCCAAGAACACTAGTGGGTTAATCTGAACACTGATACTAGACCGTGCATCCAATTGGGCTGATATTTTTTGGGCTGGTACGAACCTCATTGGGATACATTTCATATGAAGAAACACAAGACTCATTTGTCCATCTGATGGCCATTCCAACCTGATCTATCCAGCACACCGAATCTGCACAGATTCAAAAGTGGTGTGCTGTGATCTGTGCATATCTCGGGATATAAGTGTCCAAATTGTGCCAAAATTCTGTGGAGACAGAAAATATGTGTGGATACAACTTTTTTATTTTCTCCAAATCTGGATAATGATGTCTATAGGTAGAAACACCTATGAAAATTGGTTTTAAAAATTATGTGTGCTCAAAACCACCTTCCCATTTTCCTATAAAATGGAACCTTGGGCTCCTCATTTGAAAGTTCGACCAGGAGGAAAAGATATGGTATTTTGGAGACCCAAAAGATTTCTCTCCTCATACATTAAGTTCGGTAGGCCCCTATCATCATAGGAGGATCATCAATGAAGAAGGAGTTCCACCTGAGCCTTCTCCTCGTCTCGATTGCGAGCTAAACAGTGGACGATCATTTCGAGGGAGCTACACATACATTGGAGGGAGTTCTGGCACATGATACTCGACTGGTTTTGTGTAATTTGTGTGTGTATTATTTTACATATGTTTTATCTAAACATGTTTCTCCTATGAGTTCATTTTTGGGTTTAATTAAGTGAACCTCTTTTCATTTCAACACCGATTGGGTTGAAATTTCAAGTGGGAAACTTGAGTTGTTCCGATTGGGAAACACGAGTATCCTCTTTCTCCCACACATACAAAATATATTAGTATGATTTGGTACCATTTAATATGTTCTTGAAGTCCAAACCTTGACAACCGAATTGTTGTGTCAAGGGTTGGTACTTTGTGCAACATTTAGAGTGGCAAGAGGGGAATCAAGATCTTGACAACCCTCAACTAAATAATTATACAAAACCATTTGAAACTTTTAGAACAATGAACTATCCAAGATGTGTAGTGAGATTGAAGTGATCTTCTTATCTCATAATTCTTAATCCTCCACCATATTCTATCAACTATTAAACTCTTTATGTTAAGTTATTTTATTAAAATTGTTTTCAAAATCACCCCCTCTTTTAGTAATATTTATTAAAAATACACACTATAAGCCACCAACGCTCCTTGAGAGATGACATAGGGTCTGCCCTAAACTATGAATAAACCTTAAAAACATAATCAATTTGACATTTCATGGAAACGCGGTCAAATTTTGGCACATTGTCGGGGAGCGCTTTGATTTTTAGTGTGTGTATTTGAATTGTTTTTGTAAATTTTGTGAATATTTATCTATTTTATACCTCTACCTATCTTTTTTGTATTCTGATCTATTTTTTGTATACGTTTGGTGAATTCCTAATTCTAATCTAGGAGACTTACAACCATTCGAACACAAACCAGAGAGGACCCTACATCAACGACACTGAGACACACAAGACAATACTTTGAAGGAGGGCGCACAAAACATCAACACTCATCTTGATCCTTGTTCTTCTTCTTATTCTACGAGATACCACATAAAAACTGAAATTAATGTGAATAAAATGGCTGAAAACAATCAAACACTAAAATAACTAACCTCACCAGATGTTGATATTCATCCCACATATATTCAATTACAAGGCGAGGCACCAAATTTTGAACTAAAATCTGGTTGAAATCATCTATTACCAATATTCCATGGACTTCCTAGAGAGGATCCACACAAGCACTTAAAAGAATTTCATACAATTTGTTCAACATTAAAACCTGAACATGTGGATGAGGAATAATTAAATCTTATAGAATTCCTATTTTCTTTGGAAGACACTGCCAAATATTGGTTGTATTATGTTTATTCACCAATAAGAGGTTGGGTGGACATGAACCGCCTTTTCCTTGAAAAATATTTCCCAGCCTCTCGAACTGCAACAATAAGGAAATAAATTTGTGGGATAATACATTCTTAAGGGGAAACAATACATGAATATTGGGAACGTTTTAAATCGTTATGTTCATGTTTCCCACACCACCAAATAAGTGATCAACTTTTAATACAATATTTTAATGAAGGTTTAATCCCTATTGATAGAAATATTATTGATGCTGCTCTAGGTGGTGCAATAGTAGGTAAGACCCCAATTTATGCAAGGAAATTATGTGAGAACATGGCACAAAACACTCAATAATTCGGTACAAGGTCTAGAATAACCATTCGAGGTGTTCATGATGTACAAAGTACTGAATTGGAGAAGAAGGTGGACACAATGTTCGATGAGGTAAGTACCCTTATTCGAAAACTTGTTCTTTCCCAGGGGAAATCCCAATCTCCTCCTTCCATCCATTATGGTATATGTTATTCTAATACCCACTACTCTGACCAATGTCCTCAATTGAGGGAAACATCTGAGAGTTGTGAGGAAATATTTCCAGGTCGCCCTTATAACCAACCCTTTAGGCAAGAACCATACTATCCATCCAACCCTGGGTGGAAGGAGAACCAAAACTATATGCATGGGGGGTATTCAAACCAACCTCAATAAAAATTGAACCAACTAGTGCATCGTAGTCATCCACCACCACCACCCAGAAATCCTCAACCACCCCAAAGGCCATTCCAACAAACCCCTTAAAAACCCGAGCCTAGCCTAGAAGATATGATGAAACAAATGGATTCTAATAATATCCTATCCCAACAAACCACTCATGCAGCCATACAAGACCTCAAAACCCAATTAGGATAAATAGCTAACTCAGTAGGTGAAATTCAAAGTCATGGGTCAGGAAAACTTCCCTCTCAACCAGTAGTTAACCCTAGGGATAAAGGAAATGTTAGTACCATCACCCATAGTAGTGGGAAACAACTAGAAAGTAAAATGGATCCTCCATTAGAGTCATCCCCTCCTGAGGAAACCTCCATCCCAACCATTAAGAATGTTCTAAATGTTGAAGAACCTTTCCCTGAGAGAATCCCTTCCAATGGAAAGAGTGTGAATACTAATGAGTCACCTTGCCCAACCATTCCTCTTACATTTCCTCAAATGTACACACAACCAAGAAAACCAAAGGAAACTGATCTTGATATGTAATTATTGGACACTTTCATGAATGTGAAGGTTAACATCCCATTGATTGATACTGTGGAGAAAATTCCACGATATGCATAGTTTCTAAAGGTTATGTGTACACACCAAAGGTGAATTTGTGGATATGATAAGGTGAGTTTGGGGATGAATGTTTCATCATTGATATATCCATCACTTCCCACCAAGTTCAATGATCCTAGAACATTATAAATTCCATGCACCATAGGGGAGTATTCTTTTTCTAATGCTATTCTTGATTTTGGTGCCTCTATTAATGTGATGATTCACTCTATTTACTCTAAATTGTAGGTTGAGGAACTGAAGCCCATTATAATTATTTTTCAACTAGCTAACCGGAGTACTTCACACCCCTCAGGTGTGTTAGAGGATGTTCTTGTGAGGGTCCAAAATTTAATTTTTCATGCTAACTTTTATGTTCTTAAAATAGAGAATGATAGGATGAGTGGACATGCCCCGATTATATTGGGAAGACCATTCTTGAAAACCATCAAAACCATAATTAATGTCCACAATGGTACATTATCTATGGAATTTGGTGGTGACATATTTGATTTCAACATTCTTGATGCCATGAAGCACCCCTCGAAAGATCATTCCTCTCTCTCTATTAATTCTATACATGTACTCCCTTCCCCTGAAAAAACAGAATTTCATTCCCATGATCCATTTCTGAGTTTTCTTCATTGATAGAAATACTAGGAAATGAGTCATGCCGTGATTTTTGTAGTGGCCTAGAAATGTATCATGCATGTTCGTTGATTGATGATTTCTTGAACACTGATGATCCACTAACAATCGACGATACTACTAAACTTTTAAAAGCTCATTTCTAATCTGAGGTTGATACAATTGAGTAGTTAGATGAGATCAGTGACCTCTCACACACACTCCCATAAATCCAAAATCCACCTGAATTAGAACTAAAACAACTACCTCAAGATTTAAAATATTCATATCTTGAGAATAGAAACAAGTTGCCCATCATCATTGCTTGTTCTCTCCCTCCTGAGCATGAATCGTGACTACATGAACATTTTAGGGAGTATAAACAAGATTTGGGGTGCACACTTGCTGACATTCCTGGTATTAGCCCATCAATTTGTACACATCATATTTTGTTAAATGATGAGGCTATACCAATGAGGAATCCACAATGTTGATTGAACCCAAACCTTTTAGAAGTTGTGAAAAATGAGGTAACAAAATTATTGGCTTTTGGAATCATTTACCCCATCACTGATAGCAAATGGGTCAGTCCTGTTGAAGTGGTTCCAAAAAATACAGGACTTATAATAATTAAAAATTAAAATAATGAATTGGTTCCAACTCATGTGCAGAATAGTTGGCATGTCTATATAGACTATCACCGACTAAACCAACACATGAGGAATGACCATTTACAGTTGCCATTCATTGACAAAATGCTAGAGAGGATAGTGGGTAATTTCCACTACTATTTCCTTGATGGGTATTCTAGATACGTTTAGATCCATATTTCCCCTGAGGATCAAGAAAAGACAACCTTCACTTTCCCCTTTGGCACAGTTGCCTATAGAAGGATGTCATTTTTTCTATGAAATGCTCCAAGCACTCTCCAATGATGCATGGTTAGTATTTTTTCAGATTACCTAGTGAATTGTATGGAAGTATTCACGGATGATTTTACTATTTATGGATCTTCTTTTGATGAATTTTCGAGTTGTGTGGGTTCAGTCATACGTTGTTGTATTGAAAATAATCATGTATTAAATTATGATAAATTCCATTTCATGGTCCGACAAGGTATAGTTTTGGGGCATGTCATTTATGGGGACGGTATCGAGGCTGATAAATCCAAAGTTGATTTCATTTATTCCCTTCCATTCCCCAAAAATATACAGGATGTGCGATCTTTCCAAGGTCATGCTAGATTTTACCATCGTTTCATTCGTGACTTTAGTAAAATTACACTCCCCCAATACTAATTACTCCAAATAAAAAAAGAATTTGTTTTTAATAATGATTGTGAGGAAGATTTTAATAAGTTAAAATGGAGTCTCACCTCACCCTAGGTAATCCAACCACCTCGGTGGGATTTACCATTTGAACTCATGTGTGACGCCTCTAACTATGCAGTTGGGGCAGTTTTGTCACAAAGGATCGACCGAGCTCCACATTTTATAGCCTATTCCTCACATACATTGGACTCTGCCCAAGAAAAATACACTACAACTGAAAATGAATTCCTTTACAATTTTTTCCTTGTACAAATTCAGTTCATACCTTTTTGGGTCCAAAGCCATTGTGTTCTCAGACCATGCAGCCCTATGGTACCTCCTTAAGAAACCAGAAGGCAAAACACATCTCATTTGATGGATGATCCTCCTTCAAGAATTCAGTCTTGAAATCATAGATAAAAAAGGAGTAGAGAATGTGGTTGCTAACCATATCAGTAGGATTCAACCATCCTCATACATTTACTCATACCCCTGTATTCCCATTAATGAAATGTTTCCTGATGAGCAACTGTACCGAGTGCATTATTCTATTCCTTGGTATGCTGAAATTGTAAATTATTTGTTATCATCTTGAATTCCTACTGATTTCAAAAAAATCCAAGCCAGTATTCCAAAACATGAGTCATGTTGGTATATTTGGGATGGCCCCTACCATTGGTGCACCTGTAGTGATCATGTCCTTAGGCGTTGTGTTGCTGATAGTGTGTTTAAGTCCATCCTTAGATTCTGCCGTAATCTTGCTTGTGGGGGACTCTGTGGTCCCCAATGGACTGCTCGCATGGTCCTTGATTCTGGTCTCTTTGGGCCATCACTTTTTCGAGATGCCCATGATTTTTTAAAATCTTGTACTCGTTGTCAAAGAATGTGGAATGTCTCTAAAAAAATGAAATTCCACAACAACCGTTGCTCTTTCATGTAATTTTTTATGTTTGGGGTATTGAATTTATGGGGCCATTTCCAAATTCCTTTAGAAACTTGTATATTATTCAGGCAGTTGACTATGTATCTAAATGGGAAGAAGCACTTGCTACAAGGACTGATGATTCAAAGTTAGTTGTAGAATTTTTGAGAACCCAAATGTTCTTCAGGTTTGGATTACCTAGGTTCATCATTAGTGACCTGGTTTCTCATTTTTGCAACCGAACAATGCAATCACTTTTGCACAGGTATGGGCTCGGTCATCGAGTTTCTACTACATATCATCCACAGAACAATGGTCAAGCCGAGGTGTCAAATAGAGAGGTAAAACAAATTCTTGAAAAAACAGTTCAACCCAATAGAAAATATTGGAGTCTTAGACTTGCTGATTCATCATGGGACTACCGTACTGCTTTCAAAACTCCCATTGGAATGTCACCCTATTGTCATTTGTTTGAATGAGTTGTCACCTCCTTATTGAGATTGTGCACCGGGCCGACTGGGCCATCAAACAATGCATTTCTAATCTTTCTACTGCAGGTTCCCAATGGAATTTTCAGATTCAGGAGTGAGAGGAAATGAGAAGAGATGCATATGAAAACTCCATGATTTATATGGAGAGAACTATGGCTGCACATGAATATCTTATCCTTCATCCTCAGTTCCATATTAGGATTAATGTCTTCTTTGATAATGTAAGGCTAAAGTTTCATCTAGGTAATCTTCATTCCCGCTGGTGTGGACCATTCACTGTTACTTCCATGAATCCATTCCGGAGTCCCCGAGGGTGGAACTCCATGTTCACGAAGCAATCTATGAATGAAACTGACTAGGTTTTATCCTTCCTTTACACATACTCTTTTCTTACAGTGAGGACACTGCACATTCAAGGTGTGGGGGGAGGGTGGATATATTCCTGGGTTCGTTAGGAATTTTCGTCATTGTCTTGTTTCTTATCTTTTTATCCTTCTTTATGGTATTTTTATTTTTCCCCATCGACAATTTCGAAGTTCGATGATTTGGTGACCATAAAGGGTGGAATGTAAAAATACAATAAAGAAGGCTAAAAATAATATTTGTGTGAATTTAATATCTGGGAGTGATTTTATTTTTTTAGTGAATTTGTTTTCTATCAATGATATAAATGGTCATTTCTATGTGAAACCTTTGAGATGATTTATGCCCCTTGTGTGAGTTTTTTTTGGGAAAAATGTGTCACCAATATCTCTATACATTTTTGCACCAAACCACAACGTATTAATATTTCTTACCTAATATAAGGTATATATATGTTAGGTTAATAATTTTCATCTTCAAATGATATTTTTATACATCCATTCCTTATCCGATATATTTCATTACCGTACAGATTGACCTATGTGTGTGTACCTAATGTCCAACTATTGTACGCCCACAAAAAAAATTGGGTCTTGGGAAGGTCAAAAACCATTCCTCCTCAACCTTTTATCTTGATATAACTATTGCAATAAGTGTCGTGAGGAGATCAAACAAGGGTTGAGAGATGAGTGTGAGATTTTTTCCAAATGGAAATTCAAAAAAAATATAATAAATGAGGGGAGTGATGAAATGTGCAACATATGGGGATATCTAGGTCAAGAGCATATGGTTTGACTTCAGGGAATGCTTAAGTGAATGGGTCTTGAAATATGATTGCAAAGCATGTAGGATGGGTTTAGAGAAAAACCATTTAAAGATGAATAATGTTAAAATAACCTATATTTATTTGATGGAAAGTGGAAAGAATAGCATATAATGGTTTTCACACACACACATAGAGAGTTAGTGGAATGGTTGAATTTTGAATTCCTTGCTCATGTTGGTGTTATGAATGTCTTTGAATTTTATAGTGATATGATTTATGAGACATATTTTTCCATTTTCTCTTGGAAGAACTCCTTGGTGTGGTTCATGAATTGATCACATTAATTTAGTGAATAAAAATTTCATCAAATGTTAAATCTTCATGATGTTGGGAATATTTATATATGCGTCATTTTATTTGGATATTTGTCTTTTCCCAAGAGTGCAAATGTTTAGGTGTGGGGGTGTGATCATACCACGATTCACTGTGTCATATTTACCATTACACCATTATATTAAACTAAATTTTTATTGTGAATTCCTATAATAATAAAAAATTTAATTCCATGTTTGAATAATTTATTTTTTGTTTATAGATATTAAAAAGTCCAATGTTACTTTTCATGGAAATTTCATTGAATGTGAAAGTGATTTGGAGGGCCCATGATGATGTCCATGAAAAATGGCCCAAACTACGCATGATCGAAGCACACCAGTGGGTTAATCCGTACACTAATACTAGACCGTGCATCCAATTGATCTGACATGTTGTGGGTGGGTCCGAACTCATTGGGATACATTTAATATGAAGAAACTCAAGACTCATTCGGCCATCTGATGGCTTTGCCAACCTGATCTATCCAGCACACCAAATCTGCACAGATTCGCAAGTGGTGTGTTGTTATCTGTCTGTATCTCAAGCTCTAAGTGTCCAAATTATGCCAAACATTCGTTGGATACATCCAAGTGGTGGGGACACAACTTTTGTATTTTCTCCAAATTGATATAATTCTTTCTAGAGGTCGAAACACCTGTGACAAATGGTTTTAATAATTCTGTGTGATCAAAACCACCTTCCCATTTTCCTATAAAATGGAACCTTGAGCTCCTCATTTGAAAGTTCGACCGGGAGTAAATGATCATGTATTTTGGATACCCAATGGATTTCTCTCCACATACTTGACGTTCTGGAGGCCCCTATTATCATAGGAGGATCATCAATGAAGAAGGAGTTCCACCCAAGCCTTCTCCTCCTTATGATGGCGAGCTAAATGGTGGACGATCATTTCGGGGGATCTACACGTACTTGGGAGGGAGTATCGGTGCTTGATACTCTACTGGTTTTGTGTAATTTGTGTGTGTACTATTTCAATTATGTTTTATATAAACATGTTTATCCTATGAGTTCATTTTTGAGTTTAATTAAGTGAACCTCTTTTCATTTCAACACCAATTGGGTTGAAATTTCATGTGGGAAAATTGAGTTGTTCCGATTGGGAAACACAAGGATCCTCTTTATCTCACACATAAAAAAGAAATTAGTATGCTTTGGTAGCCTTTAATCTGTTCTTGAAGTCTAAACCTTGACAACACAATTTTTGTATCAAGGGTTGGTACTTTGTGCAACGTTTTGAGAGGCAAGAGGGGAATTAAGATCTTGACAACCCTCAACCAAAGAATTAAAAAAACCATTTGAAACGTTCAGAACATTGAACTATCAAATATGTGTAGTGAACTTGAAGTGATCTTCTTATCTCATAATTCTTAAACCTCCACCTTATTTTATCTACTATTAAACTGTTTAAGTTATGTTATTTCCATCAAACTGTTTTCAAAATCACCCCCTCTTTTAGTAATCTTTATTAAAAATACACACTATAAGCCACCAATTCTCCTTGAGAGACAACCTAGGGTCTACCATAAACTATAAATAATCCTTAAAAACATTATCTATTTGATGTTTCATGAAAATACGTTCAAGACCCTCGAACATCCCATTCCTTCTCATAGGAGTTGCACAATCAAACATTCATCCTCAGATTGGTTCGGCTTGGTTTTTATGAAACCAAGTTGTATCAATCAATCTTAGATATAAGTTATGTTTTATCTTCATTATTTTGGGGTTCATGTTCTCCTATTTCTACTCCCATATTATAGTATGTGATCTCCATGCTTCTAATGGTATTTTCTTGGGTTTTGGTTGGTGAGGTCGTACCATGGAATCCTTGGGTGAATGCAATTGTGGTGAGAGGAGGATCATGGCCCGTTGGGTGGACTATTCTCATATAAAGAACATCATGAACCGTTTGAGGTAGGGGATTCATTGATTCTCTCTTATTTTATGTGAAACTATATTATTAACATTTTTTATCCCAGTAGGTGAAAATGGCATTAACATAATAAATATTTTAACCTGATAAATAAATTGATATTGATCGTATGTTATTGCCTCTTGTTCTTCAAGATTGTGTGACATCTATGCTTTCTTTTTTTATTTGTTCATTCTTTATGGAAATTATTAATGAACGTAAACATCAATTAATTAATAATTGTTTGGTTAAAAGATAGAGGCATGTAAGTGAATCTAGTTCTCCTTGTTGTAAATTGATGTTAAGCAAATTGGTGCAGTAAGTATGTTTAATTATTTTTTATATATTACTTATTAGGTTTTCAAAATTTGGAACCTATGAATAATAGATCAGTTAATTCAAGATGGATTAAAGAACTGATTGTTTGATAATTCTTTGAAGTGTTCTGAGTTACCCTATTGACTGATAAAGGGCCAAGAGACCAATTGTTAAGATGTTTTTTTTCTTGCTGCTTTTGTTGTGATGTGAGCCTGGATGGAAGTTGTGGTATGTGGGGGCATGGATACCTTTGGTTGTGGTAGCAGATGATACATAGAGTGGCGAGATGCATCGGTTTATGCATGTGGGTGTCGGGGAGGACCCTAGGGATGATGGAATGGGATATATGTGATTGTTGGATGCTTTTTTATTCTTATTGGATGATTATCTCCTTTACTTTTTCTCACTGCTCAAGGTAACTGGACTTGCTTACCCTACTTCTAAAAGAGGGGAAGACACACGGGGTATGCCACGTGCTTTTAGTGTTTAGATTCTCAAGGGAGGATGGGTCTACGCTCATTCTATAGGTGTCAAAGACTCGATGGGTAGTACATCTACTCATTGTGTTGAGCCCTCATTTGATTAGTAGCATACAATGTATTTTCTAGAATTCCTGTGACTATTAGAAAGTAATTTCTGTAATGAATAATTGATGTTAACCCTTGGGATTGGAGTTGCTGGAACATAATGACAAGGTTGTAATTTTTAAAGGTATAATAGACTTTGGGTTTGATGCTAACGAAGTTAAATGTGGAATTGTAAATGGTAAATTCATTTTTAAAGAATTAATTAATGTAAATTTGAACTGATAAAAATGGAATGAAAAAATATATTAAATCTCTTTAAATGGTTTTGTTCTTATATGATACCTTCTCTTAAAAGTAGCATCCAAGAGTATAAGAGACGTTAGCTGCAGTTGAGTCTACGACTAGGTTATGCCCATAGTGTGGTCATGAGATATAGTATATCCTATAATTTTTGTGTTTCTATACGCTACTCCACCCTGTCAGTAAGGGAAACTAACACCCCGAGGATTTTGAGCTCTGGGGGTGTTTTCCCCCAACATTCTGGTGGGAGGATGAATGGCTGACTACCCCCTTTGGCCCCGTACTCTTCTCTTGGTAGTTACTTGTGCTGGAAGGCACATTGGTTAGTTTTCCCCGTATTTGTGTTTAGAGGGCTGCAATAGATTGTTTTTATTTGCACACATATATTCTGGATATAGATTTCTATGGACTACTATAGGTGTAACATGTATAGGCTGTGATGGCTTGAGGATCCTTACTCGTTGTATGGGCTGTAATTTCATGAGGTAAAATACCCTATGTATGATACACGTTATGCGAGTTGTGGTGGATCCTACAAACTATCTGGTTACTTTTCTTACATAGACGTGACGGTTTTGTTGCACGCGGTGCATGTTGTGGTGCTTTTCCCAGGTGTCTGTGGGCATTCCTTTTTGGAAAGAGATGCCTAGGACGTGCGACATTGGGGCAAAGCGGAAAACTAGTGGGGAAGTAGTAGTGGGGTAACCTTGATATTCTTTATTATATTACATATACTCTTTTATGTGTTACTTGGTGAGAGTAACAATGGTGAGGTTGGTAACTTAGTATACCTGTTTAGGTGTCAAGTTAGTTTCACTTGTTGTTCACTGTGCTTTAGCATGCTTCCTTTACTTTTTCATGAGAGGCTTCGGGGAGGATCTTATTGAGTATTCTGTTATACTCACCCTATGTGTATATAAACTATTTTTCAGGTCACTTGAAGCAGGTTAGAGATCAAGCTGGTTTATACTAGCTTGGGATTGCAGGAACTGTTCGGGCTTGTAGTTGCTATAGTTTTTATTTTCTTTTTGGTACTTGTAGTTTCCCTCATCCAGTTGTAGTACTTTTTCATGACATTACGTATGTGTACTTAGGATTTCATTCATCATACTGTTTGATTTGGAGTTTATTGGTGTATATCTTTTCACTCCCTTCTGCATGTGTTCTCTTAGAGGGTAATGCCTCCCACTTGTGTGTGTACTATACCCTCGGTGATAGTCTCCAACCCGGGGTCTACTGAATGTGGGAATCAAGGTTCATTATCTACCTTCTAACATATCTGGCCTAGGAAGGGTACATTTTTGGGGAGGGGGTAATGACAACAATAGTTTCTAAATAACAACCACTAAAAAAAATTTTTTTTTGAAAAATTATAAATTATAAACTAATTTTAAAAAATTAAAAACACATTTAATGAAGGTTTTAAAACTCAACTCAAAATTTTTCCTCGAAAAATATTTAGCAACAATTTTGAAAACTGTCTCTAAAAACCTGACGCGAAATTTGTATTTTCTTGTAGTGGTAGTTCATGTGTAGATTACTCGCAAAGTAATTCTGCACTTGGATCTTACAACACAAAAATGGTGATATGATATTTATTCCACTAGATCATTAATGAAATCTGAATTACAAGATGAGGTAACTTTATATCTACTCATAGATTAATAATAAATTACAAATGAAGATCATTCCCATTCTAGTTCTATCATATTAATCTAGTCAATTAACCTACTATTTTACTTGGAAATGACATTTTGATCATATAAATAAATTATTTTATGTTATTTAAGACTAAAAGTCGAGTTAGTCATACCTTCAAAGGATGCTTCTGCTACGCTCATAATCTATAGAGAAGAGGTTATGTGTACAAACACACCAACAATAATTCCACATGTTATATGTGTCATTGGATATCCATATCCTCAAACATTTTTATTGCTCCTTATACTTGAAATTATTATTAATTCATATCATGAATCATGTACTATGATGTATTGAAAAAAACTGTGATGACATATGCTCAATGTAAGATAGGATACGTCGAGTGCATAATAAGTGATATGATAATAATTTAATAAGTTCAGAAATGATTTTCCCTCCTTATTTAATGAAGTTTATATCAATGATCCTTTGATTGAAATGAAATTTTCTGATTATGTCCATGAAAACGATAGTTTGTGGAAGAGTTCATTTCAGGTGGTGAAAGAAATTTATATTAAGCATATAGGTTGATGACACAAGTATGAAACCTGACTGATGTGGCATCAATAAAAAGAGATTATATTGCACAGTAAGAATTTATATGACATTTGTATCATTTTTCAAAAAAATATATGAGAATTTTATCATTGTGACATTAATTTTTGTTTATATGATTGTCCTGATGTGTTGATCGATGTTAATCTTGGACATTAGGTCAGCTCGCCTGGTGCCGCTAAGAAGGAGGCCTAAAGGATCATGCACTAAGTTTATCCATGATTTCAGTTAAATAATATTTGAATTAAATATTTTGAATAAATATTATTCATGAATTGTTGCTTAATAATTATTATAGTTAGGTTGATCGCATAAATTTAATCACCAGTTATTTGAGTTATAATATATGTGAGTAGAATATTACATAAACATTTATTCATAAATTATTGAATATAAATATTTATTCATCGAATGAATGGATAATTTAAACAATATTTATATGTTTAAATAAATATCTACACCAATGGAACAATAGGCCAGTGGTTGAGGGTTGTCCAATAGCATCCTACGATTGGGTGTTCAACCCTCTACATCTATATAATTCTCATGTGTAATATAGCAAAGCACTGTAACTGGAATTGCATGGAGCATTGTAGATGGAATTGTAGCGTACCATTGAAATTGGGACTATAGTGGAGCAGCACAGTTGGAACTATTGTTGAACATTGTCGCAAAGTATAGTGGGAGGGGGGAATGACTCCAGAGATAGAGTTAGGTCACCCAGAATAGCTTTGTATTGGTTCATAGTAATTTTATAGGTTCACACTAAACCTAAAAAGTGATTTTTTTTCAACAATAAAACAAAAATGGGTTTAAATAAATATTTATTATTCAAGGTTCAATAAATGATGAGGAGGATTAATGAACCAAGTCAATGACCTGATGGAAATGATATATTTTATATAATATCATTTAAATAAATATTGATATATTTATTTAAAAAATTATATTTAGATATTCATGAGTGAGCCCATGTTATAGAATATAATAATTATATTTTAATTATTTGACATGGGGTTTATTTAGTACAATCAATTAGTTAAGGGCCTATATGAAATTATTAATTGTTCACTCTGAGTATATAATATGAAATATATCATTTTAGAGGTTATAGAAAATTGTCCACATAATAGATCCTCTAGATATTTATCTCAAAACCATAGAAAAAATGTCTCAAAGATGATAGATGATCCTTCCCCTCCTCTAGTGCAAGATAAAAAAAATATGTCTTCAAGCTCAAGGGAATTATTATTCCAATTAACAATGAATGATGCAAGGCATTTGGTACCATCATGCTAGCACCCGAGATACCAACGACGATGATCAAAGATTTGTGAAGCACATGTAGATATTGTAAGAAGAATTTTACTCTGGATTAGTCACTGCAATGATGTGACTATGATAGTGGCTATCAAATTGATCAACATAGAAGGATGAATTATCAAGTCGAGGTAATTTTTTTTATAAATTAATTATAAATTATTTTTGAGAATATCCTCTCTATAAATATTCTAGTGTTGCATTCATCCATTATTAAAGATTTTATTCAAAGAAATTGATGAAAAAATTTATTGACCCTGGGCCCAACCCTTCTGTCGCACCTTATAACCTTCACGCATCTCTGCGCATTATCATCAATGCGAATATTTAAACACATCCATCGATTTCGGCATTTGTGTCATCTAGTTTCACCACCACCATAGCTACTGGTCTCATACTTCTTTCTCATCAGTCGCCTTACATTCGATATCAGTATGTTGTTTCAGAAGTTACTCATGTTGACCTCGCCTGTTTTGATAATCATGATTATGCTTTCACATGAATTGATAATCCCAAATAATGATTATCTATATATTAATTATTTCAATCTATGACATTATATTATCAAGTTGATTAAAATATCAAAATAATCTTTGGAATATGTCAATAAATGTTTATCTATGTTTATACATACTACAAGATAATTCTAACTCAATATGGACATGTTTTTCATTGAATAGATAAGTGTTAAGGCCACTGATATGCATAAGTTCACCAGTAGGTACACAGCTAATGATACAGCTAAGTACACTAGTATAGAACAAGTCTACAAAATTTGTAAGTCTACTGTTATAAAGTCCACTGGTATAAGGAAGTCACCTCTACTCAAGTCTACCGATACAAGCAGCTACCAATAGAAGAAGAGCTACCGATAGAACAAGTCTACCAGTATGCACAAGACGACTGATACAGACCTACTGATACTTAGGCGACAGAAAGACAATGTCCACCGATAAGGATAGCTACCGATATGTGAAGACCTACAAATACAAACATATAGGTTAAAGACTACCGATATGAAGTCCACCGATACAGACAGAGCTACCGATATAAGAAAGTTACTGATAGAAGGAGTTACTGATATAAGAAAGTTACGGATAGAAGGAGTTATCAGTAGATAGAGCTACTGTTTCACAGATTAATAGCAACCAATACAAGGCATCCACTGATACAAAGTCCACTGTTACAAGTCTACCAATAGAGAGCTACTGATGTAAGATGACTGTTAACCAGTCACTGCTACTCAAACTCTATTCTTTTTCAATATTATTAATATAATGATAACGGCCATATTTGGTTATTTTAATTCACATAATATTAATTAATGATGGAGGTTGTTAATTTTGTAACCTTACCTCGTACCTGTAAAAATGTAATCATTACCATTGCCGGTGTTGAAAGCTATAAAAGGAAAGACAAAAACTGGGCCTGAAAAAGGTGGGCTGAAAAAGAAGTGAAAAGCTGCTGAGTGTGGTGACAAACGAAGATACTCATCTGATACAATAATAACACATGCACCAGAGATTTAATGGAGTGAAGAACTACAACGATATCTTCATACACTCAAGCTAATCATACTGAACCTAAAAATCAAGGAAGAAAAAGAAACTCTGTTTTGAAGATAAAAACCAGAAATGGACTCAGAAGCACTTCTGTTTAACCAAAAGGAGTCCAGAGCTACATTTCAAATCACTATAGCATTTCCAAACTCATATATAATCTCTCTCCGTGATTCTTTTATTTATACATTGAGCAGTGTGTGTGCTCTATATTTTTAGACACACACTGTCTCTTGTTCTTAACTGGAGGATTTCTAAATCCTCACACAGAACTTCTAAACCATTCAAGTATCCCACTATGGATAGTGTTAGAGTTCAAGTTTGACATCGATAGCCTGTGTTCTATTGTGTTTATTTGTTCCCATGAAGAATTGTGGTAGAGGTCTTAGTACCTGGACAGTCTCTATATTGTTGTTCACCCCGATCTAGGGTGTGGATCAAAATTTATATAAAGTCGTTGAGAGGACTATGTCTCAACTTGAGACTGAACCTTATGTTTTAAACTGCTGTACTTATCTTATTTTGTTTTAAACTATATTGATTATTCCACTTCTAAGTGCTTTAAATATAAATATGTTTTAATGGAACTCTGATAGATTAACTAGAATGTGTTTATACTTATTTTGACCTAGCAAGCTAGTCTCAAAAGATAAATTAATCTTCATATTAAGTTAACTAAGAAGTAATCAATCTTTGAGAGACTAATTGAACATTTACAATCTTTATAAATCACTATAGTTTAACTTGTTTTATAAATTGGTGGATTTTTAATAATAATATTTTTAATAGAAATTTTTATTGGAACTAAATTCAACCCCCTCTTGTGTATCCACTCTGACCATCATTTGGTATCAGAGGTTGTTTGTTGTTTATAAAGGATTTCCAAACACTTTGTTTTCCAACTGTTATGTTAGTTGAATCTAAAATATCTTAAATTTTTGTTTGTTCTAAATTTTATCTCTTTAAATATATTTTTTAAAATCTAATTATTGATAATAGACTAGAAGGTGTTGTTACCAACATGTCACCTTTCTTTAATGGTACAAATTATGCCCGTTGGAAACTTAAAATGAATATTTATTTAGATAGTACGAGATTTGACATCTGAACTGCAATAGAGACTCAATATAAGATTCCTAAAACTGAAAGAACTACTTGGGATGAACCCACTAAAATTGCTTAAACTAATAATTATAAAGAAATGAATTCCCTGTATTGTGCTTTATGATATGAACAATTTAATCGAATATCTACTTGTAAAACTGCTTATAAAATCCGAGCCACTATGGATATTTCCCATGAGGGAACAACCAATGTTAATGAAATGAGACTAAACACCTATACTTTTAAGTATGATAATTTTAAAATGAAATCTGATGAACCTATTTCTGATATGTATCTCAGGTTCAATGATATTGTCAACAATATGAGCTATCTTGGAAAAGTTGTTCCTACAAAGGAGAAGATTATGAGAATACTAAGATGTCTACCAGAAATATGGAGAGGCACATCAGTCTCAATAAGAGAATCATGTGATATAAGTTCACTGACAGTTAAATAATTAATTGGTAAGTTGATGATGTATGAAATAGAGCTGAAAGTAAACAAGGAAGAAGATGATGAACTAAAGAGAAAGTCAGTAGCATTTAAATCTACTACCTCAAAGAGCAAGGACAAAGAGAAAGTTCACATACCTACTGAAATATCAACAAGTGAAGGTTCAAATTCTGATAGTGATGAAGAGATGGCTCAGATAGCTAGACAGTTCAAGATGTTCTATTGGAAGAGGAAATCCTTCAGAAAACTAAATTATAAAGGAAAATATGACAACAAAGGTCATTGGAAGAAGGATTGGAAGAAAGATGATAAGGATGATGAGATAGTGTGTTATGAATAAAAATGTTAAGGACACATTAAGGAAGACTTCCCGAAGTTAATGTTCAGGAAGAAATATGACTACAAGGATAGATAATATAAGAAATTCATGATGGAAACCTAGAGTGCTTCAAAAGATAGCACAAGTGAGTCTGTAGTTTCTGATTTTGAAATGAATCATGCCAACATGTGTTTTATGACTAATACTTCTAAGGTACATGTTTCCCCTATGCTGAATGATTATTATTCTGGGAATGAAAGTAGTGATGAAAAAATGTCTAAACATGAATTGATTGAATACTATAATATACTAGAAGAAACCTGTATTGAATTGAAGGACATGTATAATACCTTGAAGAAACAACATGCTTTGACCAGCTCTGTTAAATATGCACTTGATATAGAAAAGGAAAATAATGATCAATTACTTAAGGAAAATATTGAACTGAAATTCTCTAATGAGAAACTATGAAAGGACATAGAGAAATTTACAAATGGAAAGAATAATATAACTCAAATTCTAGGAAAACATGTTTCACCAAAATATACCAGGGAATAGGCTATCAGCCTGGACAGAGATAGATTGCTAAAAATAGATTTATTCCAAAATCTGGACCGAATGCTACTAATTCTTGAAATTCATTTTCTTCAACTAGTTATTAACATGTCTATAGATCAAATAAAGTTTATATTTCAAAATATTTTGAATCTATTGATTGTATGAGACCCAATAGACAAATTTGGGTACCAAAATTTTTTCTTGCTAACCTGTCTGGACCCATGAAAATCTGGGTACAAAAATCATTTTCTGTTTAAACCCATTTTGTAGGAAACCTGCTTGAAATGTTATCATAAGAAGGTATGGTACTTAGAAAGTGTATTTTAAAGGCATATGAATGGAGATTACTCATGCTTCAAGAGTTTAATCAAAGTTGATGGAGGCCACATCACATTTGGTGATAATTCAAAAAGAAAAATCATCGGCATAGGCCATATTGGTAACACTGATTCAGTTTTAATTTCCCATGTTTTAATTATTGATGGACCTAAATATAACCTGTCAATTATTTCTCAGTTTTGTGACGATGGTTTTAATGTTAAATTTGAAAATGATTCCTGTAATGTTTATAATTATAAAAATATTTTAGAATTTTATTCATTGAGAAATGAAAATGTTAATGCGGTTTATTTTAATCACTTATCTAAACAGAACATTACTTGCTTGAATGATTTTCATAAAGAGTCTTGCCTATGGAACATAAGATTAGGACACTGTAATGTTCATTCACTTAGGAAACTAACTAGGAAAAAGTTAGTTAGAGAACTACCTAAACTTTAATTCCTAGTTGATAAAGTTTGTAATCCCTGTCAAAAGGGAATGCAACATAAGGTTTTTTTTAAATCAGAAAAATAAGTTTCAACTTCTCAACCTCTTGAGTTTGTTCACATGGACTAGTTTCAACCTTCTAGAGTTTCTAGTTTAAATGGGAAGCACTATTCCTTTGTGTTAGTAGATGACTATTCAAGGTACAATTGGGTATAATTCTTCACTCACAAAAGTGAAGCTTGTTCTTACTTTATTACATATTCCATGTATGTAGAAAACCTCAGTGGACTTAAGATTAATATCTTTAGAAGTGATCATGGTCGTGTGTATAAAAATCATGAATTTCAATCTTATTGCTCGCACAATGGCTACAGTCAAAATTTCTCTTTCACTAGGACACCTCAGCAGAATGGTGTAGTAAATAGAAGAAACAGAACTCTTCAAGAAATTTGGAGAACTATGCTTAATGAGTATGACCTGCCAATTTATTTTTGGGCTAAAGATATAAATACATCTTTTTACATTATTAATACAGTCCAGATTAGGCCTGTTCTAAAAAATAACCCTTATGAGTTGTGGAACCATAGGAAACCTAAGTTTAATTACTTTAATGTTTTTGGTTGCAATGTCTTTATTCTCAATACAAAATATAACCTTGACAAGTTTGCATCCAAGAGTGATGAAGGAATTTTACTAGGTTATTCAATCATTAGTAAATATTATAGATTTTTTAATAAAACTACCAAATGTGTGGAAGAATATGTTCACATAATGTTTGATGAAACTGATCCACATGAACCCAAATCTTCCAATGAAAATCTTCAAGAAGAATTCTCTATTTTGAACATTAATGATAAAATCAATGAACCTGTAGTAAAGACATCCAGTTCTAGAAACATTTTAGAACCAGTTTCTGTAGAACCTGAATCCAGAGAAGAACCTGAAATTTCTAGTCCCACCTTTACTAGATCAACTAGGATTCTAAAGAATCATCCTTTAGATGCTGTTGTTGGTAATCTTGAAAGAGGGACACAGACTAGAGCTTCTTTATGAAACTAGGTTGAACATCAAGACTTTATTACATAGTTAGAACCTAAAAATAGAAATGATGCAATTAATGATGAATTTTGGGTAATTGCTATGCAAGAAGAATTAAATCAATTTGAAAGAAACAATTTCTGGGAATTAGTTGATAGACCTAAGGACACTTTGACCATAAGCACTAAATGTGTTTTTTGAAATAAAGTTGATGAATCAAGAAATATAGTTAGAAACAAATCAAGGCTAGTTGCACAAGGATATATTCAAGAGGAAGGAATATACTATGAGGAAACATTTTCCCCTATAGCTAGATTAGAAGCTATTATGATTCTACCTTCCTATGTTGCGTATCTGAATTTGAAATTTTATCAAATAGAAGATAAAAGGACTTTTCTAAATAGTTTTATAATTGAAGATGTTTTTGTTGAACAACCACCTTGATTTACTAAACCTCATTTTCCAAATCAAGTTTTTAAGCTATCTAATGCTTTATATGGTTTGGAACAAGCTCCACAAGCTTGGTATGATAGACTTAGTAATTTTCTTATTTCAAAAGTTTTTTCTAAAGGGATTGCAGATCCAACACTCTTTATTAAAATAATTTCTAAAGATATTTTGATAGTACAAATCTATGTTGATGATATTATTTTTGGATCTTTTAAAACTACTCTGTGTATTGATTTTTCAAAGATTATGCAAAATGAATTTGAAATGAGTTTAATGGGAGAACTCAAATATTTTCTTGGATTTATTGTTTTTCAAAAAGAAAATGGTATTATTTTAAATCAATGTAAATAAAAAAAGGGTCTTTTAAAACGTTTTGGTTTATATAGTAATATGGAAAGTGTTACACCCTTGATTACCACCTGTAAGTTGGACATTGATGAATTTGGAAAATCAGTTGATCAAACAAATTACATAGGTATGATTGGAAGTCTACTTTACCCTACTGCTAGTCGACCAGATATTATGTTTAGTGTGTGTATGTGTGAAATATTTCAAGCTAATCCTAAAGAATATCATTTGTTTATTATTAAAAGAATTATCAAATATCTTAAACATTCTGCAAATTTAGGTTTGTTTTATCCAAAAGGAAAACCTTCTGATTTAATAAGATATTCAGATTCTAACTTTGCTGGTTACAAGTTAGATAAAATGAGCACTTATAGAACATGTCATATTCTAGGTAAGTCCCTAGTAATGTGGTGTAGTAAAAAGCATAATTCTGTTGCATTTTCTATTGCTGAAGCAGAGTATATAGCTGCTTGTAGATGTTATGCGCAAATTATATGGATAAAACATACTTTATTGGACTATAGATATGATTTTAAACACGTATCAATAAATTGTGACAACAATAGTGCTATTAATATCTCTAATAATCCCGCGTCTTACTCTAAGACCAAACACATTGATGTAAGGAACCATTTTTTGAGAGATAATTACCAAAAAGGTGATATTACTCTCTAATTTATAGGTACTGGACACTAATTAGCTGAAATATTCACCAAGCCTTTAAGTTAGGATAGGTTAAGTTACAGTAGACATAAATTAGGAATGATAGAATCTATGAGTTAGAAACCTCACAGTTAGAAACCTCAGTGATAGAATCCTCACCTTTAGAAACCTCACCGTTTGAAAACACACCGTTAGAAACCTCACCGTTAGAAACCTCACCAGTATGAATCCTCACTGTTATACCTCACCAGTATGAATCCTCACTTTTATACCTCACCTGTATGAATCCTCACTGTTATACCTCACTGGTATGAATCCTCACTGCTATACCTCACTGTTAGTGGACCTCACTGATAAGAATGCATCACCGTTAGGTATTCTCACTGGTATATCCTACCGTTCAGTTTGAGCTATTTTTAAAATTATGTATCTTTAGCCGCCAGAATCTTTATCGTTTATATTTGACATATTATGTTTTATTTATTAATTTTGTGATTCCTAAATGATAAAACATAAGTCTTAACCAAATATCAATCCACCTCAAATCCATTAATTTCAAGCCTTAGCTCTCAAATCTTTGAACCCTAAGCCTCACCATCTGTAAAATGGAAAGAGACATGAGACCATTAGTAAGAAGAAAGGATGATGAGACGAATGCAAAGAGACTCAAAGGAGAGTCTAGTAGTGTAAGTGAAGTGAAGAAACTAATAAATCTGCATCTCGTTCAAAGGAAGATAATATTTGAGAAAGAGATGTGCGTTGAATGGTTGATGTCCAGTAAATCTTTAGTTTTGGTAGTACTGGAGGATCAGAAATGGGTAGAATGCTTCTCAAATATCAATGGTCCCTATAATCCAAAGCTGGTAAAGGAATTTTATGAGTTTTTTTGTTTTAAAAAATCATAAGCTATGAATAGAATGGTGTCAGCTATGAATGGAATGGATATAGATTTTTCTACTACTGAATTGGCTGAATGCTTGAAAGTCCTGCATGAAGGAGAGTTTGGATATTTATATAATTAGTACCTCCTAACAGTAACTTTTTTGAGTATGAAGCTTCTTTGGAAGACTTAATAGGAGATGGTACAACAAGAAATGTGGTTGTTGAAGAAATGGATGGAGAGAACTGATTACTATTCAAGTTCATTCAACATGTGCTAAGTCCAAGAAGAGGGGACTTTGAAAATATGAAGTATCAAGATATTTATTTGTTGCATCTCTTAAGGCATGGTGTGATAGTGAATCTGTGCAGGCTGTTAAAGGTTCAAAAAGAGGAAATGACCAGACTCAAATAAAAAACCAGTGCTTTATTCTTTTCCAAATTGATTTCGGTTATGATTAAATTAAAGTAGGTTTCTGAGTCTCAGGATGAGACAGTGGTGGTAAGAAATAATTTTTTATCACTATCACTATTTGCAAGTACATGAAAATAAATTGGAATCCATGGAGAGGAGAATGGGTCAGTGATGATGAGAATTTATATGATAAGTTTAATCTTGTGGACCATACTTCTAGGCATAAGGATGTGAGGGATCTAGGTCTGGGACCTGATGTAGAGGAACCTCAGTATAGTGAAGATACTTATGAAGAAGATACCTCTGTAGCTTATGAAAGGGATCCAAACTTGCCTCAAGTAGTATTGCTGAAGTTGTGTCATCTGGAAAGGAAACTTTCTTGTAAGAGAGAAATGAAGAAGCAGCTATTAATGGGGAAGACCAACCTACCCCAGATATTGAAGAGGAAGAAGGATCTGAAACTGAAGCATCTACTTCTGCCACATTGAGTTTGAGTCCATTGATTTGAAGTACTTTTGTGCCAGAAGCTATTCTTGTTTAAGTGGATAGACCTGCACCTATTCCTAAGGAGCCTCCTACTGTTGATGAAATATTAATTGTTGTGGAGGATTATTTTGAGGATGACCGAGCTGATGAGGGTACTATGTATATACAAGAGAATGAACCATTTGAGGGGAGCATCTAACTATACTTGGTTGTGTTTCAGTAGCTGATGGAATTGAAGATTTGGAAGAAGACCAAGGTTTTGTTGTTTTTTGGTTGGACTACCGTGATTTTAAAGATGAGACACCCATGAATATTCCACAAGTTAACTATGATATCCTCTCTGAATTTTTACCTGAGGATGTGGTAAGGAAAGATGATCTAGATCAGTCGAAGTCTGATCTTATGACTTCATTTGTGGAAGAGATATGAAAAATGGAAGCCTCCTTAGTATCATCCATCCAATCTGTTATGGATGACTATGTGGCTAGTATTGTGTCTCAAAGACCACCTGTTTTTGTGCCTGCTAGTATGGTAACCGGTTCTGACTTTGAGTCTTTAAAGGCTGAGATGAAAGTGTCTTTGAAAGCATATATTGCAGATTTAAATAATTGTTTTTTTGAGGAGCTGCGAAACATGGAAAAGTATTTTGAACTATCTCGTGGTTGCACTATGTCAACCACTATGATAGAGATGATGAATGAAATCTGAGTGTTACATTCATAGATTTAGAGCTTTATAGGAGCTTTTGTTTCCTTGAAGCAGTCTGTTGCTTCCTTAACATCCTTGTGTAGTTCTCAGACTCAATTGAATGATGATATCTATTCCATTAAAGGTGTAGTAATGAAATTTGGGGATTTCTTTGAAGCTTTTAAGAAGTCAGTCAAAGAGCATGTGAGGACTCAGGATTTGGTTGTCCAGAAGCTGATAAGAAACGTAACCCAATCATTCATGGAGACTGTTGCATTCACTGTCAAAACTCTTGCTTCATCCCGTGCTTCTGTAGATTTTGATCAGTTTCGAGCAGTGATGAGAGAAGAGATTGGCCAATCTTCTACCAGTGGCTCTGTACACTCTACTGCCTTGACCCATGTGGTGACTACCACTAGGGAGATAATGAAAAATTTTCAGGATTTTATGATAGAGGGCACTGCTTCTCTAAAAGATGTCAAAGATAAAGTGGACTACTACTTCCAAATGGTCTATACCAAGAATCAGCTCAAAAACCATTTCAAGCTTATGTTAGAAAACATGAAGCTACCACCAATCAATCAAGCCTTCAGAGAACATGTCAGCAAGCTTAGAGAGTTGAAACCTGCTCTATACAAGTTCATGGAGAACAAGGATGATTTCATTTCTAATATGGAGAGAGGAGGAGGGATAATAATGGACTTTAAGAATATGTTGCAACCATTCTTACATGTAGACAATACCCTTATCATTGCACCTCCAGCTCTGCCTACCTCTGCACAGTCTGCCTCCATTCCTCTGATGACTCCAGTCCAAGCAATCCGGAGCCTCACACCTTTGTTCACACAGAGAGCTACCCACTAATGGTAATGAACAGTCTCTGTTGCATAACCTCCAGTTGTGCTTTCTAGAATTCCCAAGCCTTCTCCTGAAGCTACCCAGCATAAATCTACCTGTGAATCCATAGTTCAATCTAAAGTTTCCATTCAAGAGGTGGATTGATTAGTGGCTAGGACCTTTGATGGGAATCACTTGAATTCTTTTTTGGTTCACGTATGTATTTCTATATATTTTTTCCTCAAGTAATATATAAATGCTTTCATTCTATCTTTTACCCTGAGTTATTTATCGTTTCCTGTATTTCCTTTCTGTTCCACTTTTTTCTAATCACAAATGGGGCGAAATAATACCTAAGGATGAGAAATAAGGGTGAAACAATGTAATTTGAGAGAAATAATACAAAGGGGGAGAACTAATATGAAGAATAATTATATTTTATGAGCATAATACTTTTCCCTCTGGTACATTTGTTTTATATTTTTATCTCTAATACATGTGTTTTATATATCTGTTACGGTTATTTCATACCACTAATAATTTCATATACTAATCTATTCTCAAATAAATTTTTTTTATAACTCTAGAGCATTGTTTTTATCAGTACCTATGATACAATTGATTTTAATACTATATCCTCTAATATTCTTTTAAAATATCACATTTGAAAATGTCATTACTCACAATGATAAATAAAAACCATTGTATTTTATACAGATATATTAATGATTATTTTTTATTACAATACCATAAGTTGTTATTATCAAAAATGGGTAGATTTTTGACCTCACCTATTTTGATAATCCCAATTATGCTTTCACATGCTTTGATAATCCCAAATAATGTTTATGTATATAGTAATTCATTCAATCTATGACATTCTATTATCAAGTTGACAAAAATATCAAAATAATCTTTGGAATATGTAATCAATGTTTAGATATGTTTATATATACTTTGATATAATTCGAACTCAATTTGGACATGTTTTGTATAGAACAGATAAGGGTTAAGTCCACTGATAAGCATAAGTTCACTGGTATGTACACAGCTACTGATACGGCTAAGTACATTGGTATAGAACAAGTCTACTGATATATGTAACTCTATCAGTACAATGAAAGGTTACCATTAGAACAAGTCTACCGATATGTGTAAGTATACCTTTATGAAGTCCACTGGTATAAGGAAGTCATTGCTACTCAAGTCTTTCTATACAAGCAGCTACCAATAGAAGAAGAGCATCTGATAGTACAATTCTACCGGTATGCCTAAGATGACTGATACATGCCTATTGATACTTAGTCTACTAAAAGAAAATGGCCACTGATAATCATAGCTATCGATATGGTTAGACCTACCGATACAAATATATAGATGAACGATTACCGATATGAAGTCTGTCGATACAAACAGATCCACCGATATATGCAAGTTACCGATAGAATGATTTTTTGATATAAGAAACATATCGATAGAAGGAGTTACTGGTACATAAAGCTACTATTTCACAGAGTAATAGCTACCGATACAGGGCATCAACTAATACAAAGACCACTGTTACAAGTCTACCGACAGAGAGCTACTGATGGAAGATGACTGTTAACCAGTCACTGCTACTCAAACTCTATACATTGTCAATATTATTACTATAATGATAATAGTCATATTTGGTTATTATAATAAACATACTATTAATTAATGATGGTGGTTATTATTTCAGGTTTCGTACCTCATACATATAAAAAGGTAATCAGTCACATTTCTGGTGCTGAAAGCTATAAAAGAAAAGAAAAAAACTGGGCATGAAAAAGGTGTGCTGAAAAAGAAGAGAAAAAGATGATGAGTGTGGCGACATATGAAGATAATCATCTGATACAAAAAGAACACATGCACCAGAGCTCTATGGTGTGAAGAACTAAAATGGTCTCTTCATACACTCAAGATGATCATACTGAACCTAAAAATCGAAGAAGCAAACGACACTCTATTTTCAAGAAAAAAACCAGAAAAGGACTCAGAAGCACTTCTGTTTAACCAAAAGGATTCCAGAGCTGCATTTAAAAACACTAGAGAATTTATAAACTCATATCTAATATCTCTCAGTGATTCTTTTATTTATACTTTGAGAAGTGTGTGTGCTCTGTATTTTTAGACAACACTGTCTCCTGTGCTTAACTGGAGGATTTCTAAATCCTCACACAAAACTTCTATAACTCTGATGTAACCTGTTGTGGATAGTGGTAGAGGTTAAGTGTGACTTGTATAGCCTCTATACTATTGTTTTTATTTCTTCCCATGAAGAAATATGGTAGAGGTATTAGTACCTGGACAGTATCTGAACTGTTGTTTACCCCGATCTAGGGTGTGGATCAAAATTTATATAAATCGTTTGAGAGGACGAAGTGCCGTCTTGAGACTGAACCTCTGGTTTTAAACTGTTGTGCTTATGTTATTTTGTTTTAAACTGTATTGATTATTCCACTGCTATGTTCTTTAAATATAATTCTATTTGAAAGTAACTCTAATAGTTGAGCTAGAAAGTGTTTATACTTATCGTGAACCGGTATGTTAGTCTCAAAAGATTACATAATCTTCATATTAAGTTTACTAAGAAGTAATAAATCTTTGAGAGACTAATTTAACATTTACAATCTCTATAAATTCACTATAATTTTACTTGTTTAATAAATTGGGGGATTTTTAATTATAATATTTTTAACAAATTTTTTTATTGGAACTCAATTCTCCCCCCTCTTGGGTATCCACACCGACCAACAACTCCTTTTTGAAAGCTTCAATACTTAGAATTTTGAACATCATGTCTAAATACAGTGGCCATGGAATTAATCAAACATTTAAATATCAATAAAGCATCATGTATATCTTTTTTCCATTAACATGGAATGGACAAATCCTCTCTTGGCTCATTCAATTAATTCCATATGACTTGTGACACACCCGATGTTTGCAACCTCTCCCTGAGCATACATGATAATGGTTTTCGACTATAAATAACAATTCATGATTTGTGATGTAAATTAACAATAATTTCAAGTATAATAACTAATACACACGTTCAAAGATGGAATATTCAATGATACATAAAATACATGGAATTTATATCGGTGAATTTTTCCTCGTGACCTCTTTTCATAGGGATCACTAAACAAGAACTTCATGAGAAAAATATGAATGTTTATGAGTTCTTAGCATCTGATATTCAAACATCACTTTTTCCATGTTCAACAAATGCTCCATAAATTATATGGTATATATTTAATAATAATATCATGACATTTTTGAGTTCTCATTATAGTACAAAATTGCTATAACATTTTGAAGCGACAAATACTCTAAGAACATTATAACATAAATGTTACGTAAAAGAACAGTTATCATGTGATGAAATGTTCATTAATATACTGATCAAAAGAACAAAATTATTTGGTTTTAGTACACAACTCCAATTGGGTTCGGGTAAATCTTATAATGTACCCGAAACCATAAAATATATAAAGTATTATCATTTTAATATTTTTAAAAATGTTATATCTGAGTTTGGATTTGGGGTTTAAATGGGATTTACCATAATAAAACATTATATAAATAAAATCTAATAAATATAAATAGTTATTTAAACAAATATGGGTTTTAAATAGGTATTGAAATTCAGTTTGGGATCTGGTTCGGGTTCGGGTTCGTACACCACTTATAATATATCTGATACCTAAAAATATATAAATTACTATTTTTAATAATATTATAAAAACATTATATTCATGTTTTAAATGGATATTACTCTAAGAAAACATTATAAAAATTTAATATAATAAATATAAATAATTACTTAAATGTCATTAAGTCTTAATTAAGTATTGAAATGGATACATGGGGCAAAGTTTTGTCAGGCCAGCCCACATGTCTCACACCTTTTCTTTGCCAACGAATGCCTCCTTTTTTTCAGAGCTACTCTTATTGAATGCATCTCTATCTTCCAGGTGATCTAGATTTATGATAGGGATTATGGAGAAGCGATGAATCCAGCCATGTTAGAAATCTCTTTCAGTTCTGGAGTCCCACTGACCAAGAGAGTGGAGCTTTGTCTTTCTGGAGAAATTCAAATGGTTGACAAACACAATAAATACCTTGGGCTTCCCACTATCATTGGTCACTCAAAAAAATAACTCTTCTCATCTACGGTGGATATAATCGAGAAAAACATCCAAGGCTGGACTCCTAAAAGAATCTATAATGCGAGTAAGGAAACACTCATCAAAGCCGCACTGCAGTTCATCCCTAGCAATATTATGCCCACGTTCAAGATTCTTGGCACTCTTTTTGACCATATCCACTCCTACATCGCTAACTTCTAGTGGGGTCATAATAATGGTAGGAAAAAAATTCATTGGATTTCTTGGAAGTCACTTTGTACCCCTGAAATAGGTCGCGGAATTAGATTTCGAGACTCCAACTCTTAATGATACTCTTTTGGATAAACAATGTTGGAGCCTCATGATTCATCCATATTCTCTTTGTGCATGGATTCTTTGTGCAAAATAATTTCCCCACTCGGATTTCTAGAAAACCTCTCTTGGCCCCTGCCCCAGCTTTCAAAGGAGAAGCGTTTGGGGATCATGAAATTTTCTTTTTAAAGGGTTGGGCTGGTGGGTCGGAGATGGTACGAAAATTAATATTTGGACCGATTCCTGACGGATTGATAAAGATGGCTTGCAAGATACCTCCCCCACCGCACTGGGCTATTAGAATGCCACAGTTTTCTTCTTGTTTGATGATCATTGTTATGGGTGGTGTATTGATAAAATCAACTCATGGTTTAACGAAAGGTATAGAAGGATCATTCTTAGCATCCCCTGTGTGAGAGAGGTGGGGCCAGACTGTCCCTTTTGGAGAAACTATGTCTTTGGATCTTATACAGTGAAATCATGGCACTTTTTTGCTTTCGATACTCCAATCGAGGATAGGGGAGGGTTCTAGAAAACCCTTTGGCATCTTAAGGTCCCCACGAAAATCAGTTTTTTCTAGTGGCAGGTTTGCACAGTTATTCTTCCTAAAATGGACTTCCTCGCCCTCCGATATGTTACGAATGACAAGAAATGTCTTATCTGCTCAGGTACTTTCAAATCTCCTCTGCATGCAATCACCCAGTGCCCGGGTGTGGAAGAGATCGGGACTTTTGGGGCTATGATTCAGAGCATATGCTAGATACGGAGCCAGACCTTCCAATACTGCTGATGTTGTGTTCGTCTTCTTTTACTGTGGACAAATTTGCTTTACTATGCATCGTGGCATGAATCGTCTGGGTGTGACGCAATGAATTCATCTTTAATCACATTGCAAACCCCCCCCAGTTTTGGATTGATCGGGCATCATCCTAGATTGAGGGGTGGTAGCAGGACTCTGACCATCATGGGCTCTTTGGAACTTACACAGCTGCTTCAAGATAGCACCCCCAGAAGGGATCCTCATGATTAATGTTGACACATATCTCTCCATGGATGGAATTGTCGGAATTGGACTTGTGGCATGGGATGGTCATGGTCAGATCATTGGGGCCAAACATGAATCAAACCATGCTCTTTGGGTGCCAGCTATAGCTAAAGCGTTCGCAGTCCTTTCCAGGATGATGTTTGCAAAATATCAAGGATGGGAAGATATTCACATTGAATCTGATTGCCTCACCATCATCAAAGCAATTGGTCTAAATGATGAAATCTTTTTTTCTTTTGGCCCCTTTATCAAGAACATCCAGTCTTTCAGTCAATGCTTCACAACCTGCTCCTTCTCCTTCATTAAAAGGGATGAAAATAAGGCATCCCATCACCTTGCTTCATTCAGTACGTTCGGTGTGAATCATCTCTGGCTTGAACACTTTCTCTCTTGGTTGCATGACTGTGTAACTGCCGATCTTCGTGATTAATATATCACCATCCTTTGTAAAAAAATGGAGTTTTGGGTTAGCTCAGCTTACCACCGTAGAAAGGAGTTTCCGGTCAGATTATTCCCAAATACGGAGACCCCAAAGAATAACACTTTGAATATGACTATGGGTTCTATGACCATTCCTTCGATGGCGATCACCAATCCTCAGTTTGAAGATACCAGTATTAAGGTTTCATTTTTGGATGCTCTGAACTCTAAATCTATGTGGATATTGTCTCCTTCCACCACTGCCTTCTTCAGGTGTAGAGGCCTCTCAACCATTATATTCTCTGAAAAATAGGTTAGTGATCTGGATTTTGATTTTCAGTTCTCTATAAACGGCAAGTGTTTTTTTTGGTTCCCCATCCTTTAAATTATTTGACGGACCTTTCGGGGCATCGATTTCTTCCAATTTTCCATAGGTCTTCAAAATTTCAACCACACCATCCTTAATTTTCCCTCAAAATCAAACTTATCATTGTTATTATCCCTCAAAGGTAGAGTGCTTTGAAGAAACTTTCTTCTTCTAAAGTCATAAGAAATGAAAAAAACCTATTGTTGATGTGGGTGGTTATACTTTTGTTCAAAATAAGAACCCAAGGTAGTGTAAAAAATATACTACTACACATAGAATTATGGCCACCTGAGCTTTGGGTAATGTTTTTTATTTAAATGAATTTACAAGTAATGATATACCTAGGCCACAAACAAGGAATAGATACAGAGAAGGATGAACTGCACAATAGCGAAGCCTATGATAAGGATTAGGTCGACTTTGAGGTGGAAGCAACCTAAGATGACACTTTAGTAAAAGGTCCAAATGACTAGTCCACCAAAGAATTCCCCATCGAGGAATCTTCCTTGAAATCTCTTCCAAATTAAATTCGAGAAAATGAACCACCTATGAATAAAAATATCTATTTTCTCCAAACCAAAGAATAGTTAATCAATAATACGTCATTAGGGAGAAGTTACGAATCACTCAAGAGCTGAAGGTGTCTGGATGGACAATGGTTTCTCTGCAGTTTGGGCTGGTTGATATAAGTCTTCACTGTATTGGATGCTGGTAGATGGTTCTACCTTCGGATCTGCATCACTTTTCAATAATGAAACATTTGTTGTACAGGTTTTTCATGGCTTCTATGATGTTTTCCATATGTGGATTTTTATGTATCTACTTGTGACCGGCTTCTTTACTCACTATATGTGTGTATTTTGGTTTTTACAAAGTAATGAATGCTTATCCTCCATGAATTTTATTTTTTAACAAGCTTCTGTTGGGTACCGAGATGGCGAAGCGGAAGCTGGTGTGCTGGGAATTTAAAATTTTCTGCTTCACTGGAGTGACATAACCCTATCAACACCAGTGATCTTTCTCCCGGTTTGGTTCAAGGATCTTGCAAGGTTTAAATAGAGCACGAAAAATGAAACTGAATATGTACCTTGTTCAGAATTGACGTGTGGAAGTCTTCCGCAGGAAGCTGGTGATCGTTGCTCGAAGACTACAATGTCGAAGCCCTCTTTATCATCCACACATGCCTTATGAATCTGGTCGCGTGCCGTTCGTGATGTTTCGGGTGCTAGCGTGGATATTCGATGATCACTTCAACGCAGCGATGATCACCACAAAGGAAGAAGCTTCAATTAGAGAAGAATGAACTTGAATATCTTCCGTTTCTTGAGAGATTCTATCTCAAGATTCTAGTAGGAGAGAGAAGCTCTCAGTCTTGACACATGAAAAGTATTCATGGGAGAGCCTCTCTCTCACTTATATAGGGAGTGTTTAAAAAACACACGGTATAAATTCCCAGCCCCTTGTAATAGACATCCTCTATATAAGTGATATAAATAATAATTTATGAAAAATAAAATTATTCCATAAATAATATTTATAATTTATCACTTACTTTTAATATATAAATATATTACGTGATAAATTTGATTCTTTAACTCGACTCATTCCTCCTAATAATATTAAACAAGCCTAGGATATTTATATCCAGTCGAATAATATTAATACTTGTATTTTTTATATAAAATGTAAATACTTGTTATAAATAAATTCAATGAATTATTCTAAACATGAATAACTAATGAATTTATTTATTCTTTGGTTATCCATAGATCTTGGATAGTGCTCGGACCCTTTTGCGGGTCCAACCATGTTCTAAATTCCTATTCCTAGAATATGGCAGATTATCAAGGTGCTATTGTGTGTGACCCTCTAGGCCCTTACCTCCAAAGCAGTGAATAATATCCACCGATTTAAAGCGGGGTCTAGCAACCCATCGAGGCCACTCAAGTGATATGAAAAAGTCAAAACTAAAACTTCCATCATACAAACACGGTTCGTGTAATATAATATCTTCGTCATCGATATCTCAATAAAGAAAAATGAATATTAGTGTAATCATTACTTATTTGCATTATTTGGTTTGTTGATTTTTCCAGATAGTCTTACATTCCACTACCATGGCCATGGATTTAATGAAGTTGCAACCATCCTGATCAACCAGGCCCGGGATATCTCTTCCTAAACTCAGAAGTGAAAAATCCTTTCTTGATCATTCAATCAATGTCATGCCATTAATGACGTACCCAATACAAACTACCTCGCCATGACTTAGTCTCCACGGTTTCCGCCTTGCATCAAATTTATTTAATTAAATGAAATCCATTGACAATGATCTCAAGTCAAAAGCCCATTACACATGTCCATAGATAGGAATGTCCAATGACTCCTAAAACATGTGGTTTTCCTATTATGTGGGTCTGTCCTCATGATATCAACTACTAGAGATCATCAAGTGAGAACTTCATGAGAACAAGTCTCAATACTTATGAGCCCCCGACACCTGATGGTCACACATCTTATGTGTCCTTTCAGAATGAAGTAACTAGACAATAGGACGTTACATTATGATTACTATCATGACATCTCAGGGTTCTTATTATAGTCTGGGATCTACTATAACCATTTAATGAGACATTTAATCTACAGACATTTCCATAATCAAAGTGGATGCAGAAGTATCTACACTATTATGGCAAGATAAATAGATGTATTATAACAAACTGAATACATGTAGCGACAATAAAAGTACAAAACAAATTGGGTCTAGGGCACCCACATTCAACAGCTTCAGCATCCCAATTGTTATTAAAAGTAAAAAAATATATATTTCTTCATTAATTATAAAATAAACCATAGTACTTTGTTTTTGGTGAAATTGTTTACAAATTAGGAAGCTGGTTGTTGAAATTAGGTAAAAAAAGATATGATAGTAAATATATAGTAAAATAATATATGCATGTGAATAAAAACATTATATAGCATGTAAGAATGATTTAGGTTTATTTCGGTTTTCATGTATAGTTCTATTGGTTTTAATTTAGTTGAGGGATCATAAAATTTAGTGGTGAGAGAACTTAATGTAGTTGTGACTTGAAATAAAAACTTATTCAATTATATTTTCAAAAATATCACTCATCACATCTATTAATACTCACTCTTCCTCATTTCTTCTGAAACCAAATTCGAAATCCTTCTCAAGATTTATTTCCAATCCTCCCTCATACTTTCCTCTCTAATTTGGAAAATTTTCAAAGTCTCAAAGAACATATTCTAAAACTAAGAAGTGAATCCAACGTTAGGAAATTTCTCTCTTTTTCATGAAATTTAAATTGAATTTTCTTTATCTGAATAGATACTCTTTGTTTTCGTATTGGACTTATTATTACATGATTTATAATCCCTATGTACATGTTCTTATTCCAATGGTGTTGTGGATATTGAAAATCTAGACAGTAGCACTGTCTAGAAAAGTGATATCATGTTTATATAGTCCAACCGTTATGAGGAATTTCAAGAGTATTCTTGGTATTAAAATTAATTGAACCTCTAGAATCTAAATAGAAATTATCTTACTTTTTTTCTTAGAAAATAATTTTTCAAGAAATAAATCAATGAATAAACTATTGAAAGAAAAGGGTATGTGACCTTTTTTCGAATAAAATTGTGATCCTTTGAAACAACTCCCTTTAATGGGGTATAATTCCATCAAATTCCATTTTTAATACCAATTTTTCATTCCATTGAATTTGGAAACAATTAACTTTGTCTTAAATTCCTTGAATTCATAGAAGTTGACATCATAAGTCATTCATTATTGATCCATGATCATCATGCCAATTATTCTGTTTTCCATTTTTCGTGATGTGATTATTTATGAATGGACCAAGTATGCGATGGGTAGGACTCAAAATTATTCAGGACTCTAATATATTGCTCAATCTCATGAAATGTTATGATGTGATTATGGGAGTATCCTTACCATTTATATTGTGTTGTACTTACACAAATCATTCACTATATATGATGTTGGTATTTTTTCTCCCTTATTTAAAGAGGTAATTCAACATTAATGATCACACCATTTCCTCAGTGTTTGATCAATTATATTTATAAAAAATATTAGTTTTCATAATGTAAAGGGGATAACAATTTCTTCTATTTCTAGAGTTGAAAATTTTAGTAGTATAATGTTCTCATCATATTTGTATAGTACGAATTCCATGATTCATCATGAACTCTTTATTGATCAGTATTTGGATGGAATAAGAGTTTTATTGGGATTGGGTTCATTGAAGTCAAGACTCTTAAATGCACTAATAATTATATTTTTTTTGTTATATATATTCTTTATTTTTACATAATTTTTGGTGTTTTATATTTGAATTTTATTATGTAATAGTAAATTATTTTTAAGTTAAAATTATGTTTTTATAGTTTTTCCATTTTTTTTTGTAAATTTTAATATATTTAATAGAGTTATTTTTTTCCTTTTTGAAATTTTTATGAATCAATATTGAAAGACCTAGAATTTTCAAGGAAAAGTTGTTCTTAATTTTCTTTGGAATTTTACAAGAATGCAGTTTCTGACGGTGCTTGATTCTGAGGCCCGGTGTGCCCGGATTTAATTTCCAAAGTTTAACACGAGTATGTTCAGTGAACGAACGAGCAGGAATTTCTAACATTGAAACCGGTGCTCGGAATCAAATTCTGAGGGCACTGACGGAACCGCAGGGCCGGTATTTTCTTAAGAACGCCTATTCCGGAGTTGCGTTTTCACTGGAGGAGTTGTTAAAATTTGTGGCTTAATTGAGGAATGAATAAAATTGTGAGACAATTTTATTTCTTAAGTCTAATGTAGTTTTATCCTACATGGGGAAGTTGGGGTGGCACCTAACTACCCATGTGAGGATAAATGAGAGGATAATGTGTGGTGGGGCCCACACAAGCCCCCACCTTTTCAAATTCCCCATAACTCCCTAACTCCTCTAAACCCCCAACTTAAGTTGTGTAACTCTTCCCCTTCCCTCTCACCCTCTTAAATTCTTTCCAACCTATAACTTAATTAATTAGACAACTCATAGTTTAATTGATTTGGTGAATTAGGTTTTGAATTTTTTGTATGTTTGAATGCATGGAAAAATAATAAAATAAGTAGAGGCCTTATTTTATTTTGGTAGTTTGGTTGTGTGAGAGAATTTAGAAGAGAGCTCTTCCCTCTTTTGAAGAACTTCATCTTCATCGAAGAATGACGCCTCTTCAATGAAGAACGACGACTCACCCATTATCCTCTTCTTCATGCGACAAGAGAGGAGACGCCGATTCTTCTTTGGGTGCACTTCTAAAAAGACGGAAGCTACGAATGTCTACAACCTTCTTCGACATCCTCCCTCGGATCCTACTGATGTGTAGTGTCTTCCACAGCCAATGTAGCTTGGGATTGGGAGTGTGTAACGAACACGGCGAAAGAAGAACTTCATCGTCTTCTTTCCTCAACACCGTCAACGAACGACAAACGTTGAACGATGAATCAAAATTAGGGGTTTGTTTTTTTTGTTCTTGATTCTATCTTTGATGTTCTACGAGTAATGAGAACCCCTTATTATCGTTTAAAGGGAGGAGGTCGGGCTGCACGAACACGACTGAACCTCCTCCCTTTTTATTCATTCATGCCATTGCGGATCGAAATAGAGTGACATAGTGCCGTCACACCGCATGGGAAAGAGCGGCAAGGATGTGCGACATCATCACGCCGCATAGGATCGAGCGGCCAGAATGCGCGACGTCGTCACGCCGCGCAATCAAATTTTTTAAACCCTCATGTGTGGGTATTTGATTGCAAGGTGATCATAAAATTTATTTTGGAAAAATTATACCCTCGTCAATGATTAAAATCATGTGTTATTATTTTACGAAGGATTACACCTAACGCGGAGGGCGCGGGCTGAACAAACACGGCCCGACAACCCTCTGCAGCTTGTTTATCGATGTGCGGATCGACAGACAATGACGAAGCAGGACGTTATGGCGTTTGAATTCCTTCGCAATGAAGGTTGGGTCCCAGGAGGACCTTTGGCGAAGAGGACAGGAGAAATAGACCACCGGTGCTCATCTGGTGGTCCGTGGAAGGTGGTGGCGGCGCGCCGCTGGAAGGTTGGCGGCCGGGGGATCCGCTATCGGCCTCAATTAGTGGCGAGAGAGGCCGCGCACCCCCCCCCCCCCCCACCGCTCAGCGACACCGGCTCGGCCGCGCTGGCCGAGCCGTGGTTGGCCGGTCGGGCCGGGCCGGGCCGGGCCTAGCCGGGTCGGACCTGGGTGGACCCGGTTCGGGCCGACCAAGGGGGGTTGGGCCGGGTCGGCCCGGGCCCAGACCCCCCGGTTTCGGACCACTTTCCGTCAAATGCCCATATCGTGGGCTACAGACCTCCGATCAATGCACCGTAAGATGCGTACCGATCCTTAGATTGAGATGGTCGTTTTGGTATATTACACTCAAGGTTTTAGAGAACTTTGGGTTCGGTCGGGTTTGTTCGTACACGAAACCAACCTGGCCCTTGGAGCAGAAACGTATATATCTTTAGTACTGGACATCTGATTGACGTGTTGTCGACTTTTTTGGAATCCTATTGTTTAGAAAGAAATCTTGGCATACATCGATCGAGTTTTGGATACAGTTGAATAGTGGCTGGGTTGGATTGCAGCTGAAATCCAACCGAGCCCTTAGAAAGGAAAAGATGATATCTTTCAGACAGGACGTCCCTTTGACGAACCATCAGCGGCGTTGATGATAACATTGAGAAAAGATCCCTATGAGTACCCTATGAGAGTTCGAGGTATATTTGAGATACGGTCGGGATTGGTTCGCTCACGAAACCAACCGGGCCCCTAGGACGAAAAGGCTAATAACTCACAGACCGGGCATCCGATTGATGCACCGTCTGTTGCGTTGAGACCCCTATGACGAGGTGGTCCATTGAGATACTTCTTCGTGGGACTTTAAGATACTAAGAGTATCGAACAGTAGCTCATGGAGCGGACCCTCCCAGAGACGAGCGTACGGAGTACGGAGACCGTGTAGCTGGCCGGGACCTGAAGATTGCTTGTCCGATTCAAGTCGGAGAGACTTGTATAGCCCAGTGGGGAGCACTACTGTGTTTGGGTGGCAGACCCACAGCGTGGAGCACTTCTGTGTTTGGGAGGTAGACCCATGGAACTCGACAAGAGGAGTACCTCTGTAGGCTATGAGGGGGGAGCACTACTATGTTTGGGTGGCATACCCTGGCGGGAAGCACTACTGTGTCTGGGTGGCTGGACCGCGGTACTCGACAGGAGGAATACCTCAGCAGTCTTAGGTTAGTGAGTAGTACCTTGTAGTCGTGACAGGACCGCTGTACACTCCAGAGATGGAGCTCTTCAGCAGTTACAGTTTTGATAATGAAAATCGTGGTTTGAGCAAAGTCTTTGACCTTTGTGTTTCCTCATGATTGAGATGGGTTACTTGATAACTTAGGTATACGTATGGGCATATACCTGGGTGGTGGTTATCCGTTGATTTCTTAATCTTAGTGTTTCCTCATGGTTGAGATGGTTTACTTGATAACTTAGGTATATGTAAGTGCATATACCTAAGTAGAGGTTATCTGTTGAGATCTTCATTGTGGTTATCCTTGTTGGTTTTAGTGAGACCTTGAGGGTCTCGGGGTCCCTACTGAGTATCGTTATACTCACCCCCGCATGGGCTATGCCTGTACCTCGTTGTGTTGGTTGCAGACGACGGGCAGTGCTGACGGAGGCCGAGTGTTCAAGGACTGAACGGTACCCGGAGGTGGACCAAACAATGAGTCAGTATCCGGAGGTGGACATCACGACGAGTTGACACATAGTGGAGGTTGACGGGCGAGAGAGTTATGGAGGCTCTCTGTACCTACCCTTCAGGTAGGATCCATGGTGGATGATCTAGGAGCTGCGCCATCTGTACCTACCCTTCAGGTAGGATCCGAGGAGGACGACCCAGTAGTCGCTTCTGTTCTTCCAGCTGTTGTCTTTTTCTGTTGTACTATGTTCAGTTGTAGTTGTAATTTCTTTTGGGTTTGTATTCTGGCCCAATTACCTTTCTACACTTACTATTGTACCAGCTTTTACTTAGTGTTTACTTTTTTCCACTTGCTTACTCTGTGGTGCTTGTTTTCTTTACAAAGGCAATGCCTTCCCTTTTTACCGGAATTTACGCCTTGGTGCTAGTCGCGAGCCCCTGGCCTATGGACTGTGGGTTTGGGGTAGTCATGGAACAGGCCCTGAGGATGAGTCGTGACAAATTGGTATCAGAGGAGTTGGTTCTACCGCAGAACTTATAAATCTGATATTTTATTTCTGTGAAGCGACAGTGTTAAGAGTACCGAGTGTGGTTTTCAGTTCAGGGAGTCCAGTGTTGGTGCAGGCGGCCGACGTATCCATACAACAGGACCCTGACAACTGATTTCTGACATTGTGCACAAAAACACTATTTGCGTGTGTGTTTCAATAAGTTATAAAATTAATCTCAAACCAGGTCAGCTCACCAGGTAAATCGTTTGACCGTCTCTCATTGTTTCTTTCAGGATGTCTCCGCGTGGATGACCAGCTAGAGCCCTGAGAATTGTACGTACTGACAGCTCGCCGAGCGACGAGGCCTCAGTATAGGGCCCTATCCCAGTTGAGGCACCAGCGGAGGCACCAACGGTACTACTACTCGTTGGGCCACCAATGCCACCAGCCCCAGCAGCAGAGGGTGCACGTCACTTGAGCGAACTGCACGAGTTCCAGCGCCAGAGGCCACCCAGGTTCTAGAGAGGGACGGACCCGCAGGCGGCTGAGGAATGGCTGGAGGCTATATTGAAGTTTTCAGGCTAGTGGGGATGCCAGCAGACTTCATGGTGATCCTTGCTGCCAGCCTTCTTCAGGTAGCAGCCAGCAGATGGTGGAGCCTGATGCTCCAGATGCATGACGAGGTGACTCTTCTTTGGGTAGACTTCGAGATCCTATTCTGGGTAGAGTTTTTACCAGCCACCCTTCGAGATTTGCATATACATGACCTAATTCAGCTGTGTCAGGGCAGCATGACAGTGGCGCAGTATTCAGTGAGGTTCACAGTCCTCTCGCGCTACTCCACAGATATGGTACGAGACCAATTTTTCAGGGCCCGAGCCTTCGAGCTGGGGCTCAAGCGAGGGATTAGAGCTTCTGTGGTTCCACTCAGCATTCCAACATAGACTAGGGTGTTGGAGTGAGCCCTTTTAGTGGAGAGTTTCCGTGTTGAGCAGTCTCCAGCAGTAGGACCCACCACTAGCTGGCATGTGCCAGAATCTTCTATAACAGGCAGTAGACAGATGACGCAGAGGTCCAAGAGGACCAGACCTATAGGTGGTCGACCGCGTGACTTAGGGTCGGTAGTGCGAGGAACCAAGGGAAGTGATAGATCCAGACCTGCCATGTAGTGTTACTCCTGCGGCGGAGTTGGTCACATGGCACGTGACTGTCCAACCCACCATGCAGTTGACCAACAGTTAAATGAAGAACCTCTGAGGCAGAGGCAGAGGTTCAATTAGGGCGGACCGCAAGGAGCAGGCGGCCATGGCCGAGGATCTGGTCGTGCAGCTGGAGGCGGACGACGGTTTGGGATGTTGCCACCACCACCACCAGGAGGTCCACCCTGACCGCAGGGGACATGAGAACATGGGAGAGCTCAGCTTCAGGTAGCAGAATCTTTTGACTACGGAGCTCCAAAGGAGAGTGGACAGGAGCGGAACTAGTGGTGTATATCTAGTTCCATGATGTTGTTGTAATATTTGTTTCTTTGTACCATGAGCTGCAATAAAATAAAGACACTTACCTTTGTGAAGTTATCAATCATGTCCTCTCTTGTGTTGTTACTAAGAGGTTCCCAATTTAACTGTTGAATTGACCCTCACTTGTGAGATACCTACGGGAAGAGACCCAGTTACCACACACTGAATCCGACAGTGTGATTCAACCCTTGGAGGTAAGAGTAATGATTAGATCTCTTGGTAGTAGTGTCGAGGCTTTACGACATCATCCTTGGTATTGATTAGTATCATCCATGTCGGGATTGACTGTATTAGTCAAAGAAAGTGGTTCATCGAGGGGATGAGGTCAGATTTCTCTTATCAGCAAAGAAGAAATCATTGCATCTCTTGTGGGACCAGAGATGGTCCAAGCCAAAACAGAGAAGGTCCAGGTCATCCAGGAGGCGGAGGCCACTGGAATTCGAGGATGGGGACCACGTTTCCCTATGGGTCTAAGCTCGACGAGCTTTACGGAGATGTAGCCAAGGCGGCAAGATATCTCCAAGGTTCAACGGACCTTTCTAGGCCCTCATCTAGGTAAGCGAGGTGGTTTATTGCTTGAACATTCCACCTCAATTGCACCGGGTGCACGAAGTCTTCCACGTATCGCAACTGAGGAGATACGTGCTCGATCCTTCACACATCATCGACCTCAGGGAGTTGGACGTCGATGATAGGGCGGCATGCATAGAGGTTCTAGTGGGGATCTAGGATCGACAAAAGCGGATCCTACGAGGATGATCGATTCCTCGGGTGTACATTCATTGACAGTACGGGAACCTCCAGGTGAGCACATGGCAGCGGAAGGCTCAGATGCGTGCTCTGTAACGCTTTTCTGACCCTATTTTATGTTGAAGCTTTATGGGGATGTAAATCCCTGATGTGGGAGTAATGTAAAGACCAGGAATCTTCAAGGAAATTTTTTTCTTAATTTTCTTTGGAATTTTACAAAAATGTAGTTTCTGACGATGCCTGATTATGAGGCCCGGTGTGCCCAGAATTAATTTCCAAAGATTAACTCGGGTACGTTCAGTGAAAAAATGAGCGGGAATTTCTAACTTTGAAACCGGTGCTCAGAATCAAATTCCAAGGGCACTGATGGAACCGCAGTGCCGGTATTTGCTTAGGAACGCCTATTCCGGAGTTGCGTTTTCACAGGAGGAGTTGTTAAAATTTGTGGCTTAATTGAGGAATGAATAAAATTGTGAGACAATTTTATTTCTTAAGTATAAGGTAGTTTTATCCTACGTGGGGAAGATGGGGTGGCACCTAACTACCCATGTGTGGATAAATGAGAGGATAATGTGTGGTGGGGCCCACACAAGCCCCCACCTTTTCAAATTCCCCATAACTCCCTAACTCCTCCAAACCTCCCACTTAAGTTGTTTAAATCTTCCTCTTCCCTCTCTCCCTCTTATATTCTTGCCAACCTATCACTTAATTAATTAGGCAACTCATTGTTTAATTGATTTAGTGAATTAGGTTTCGAATTTTTTATAAGTTTGAATGCATGGCAAAATAATAAAATAAGGAGGGGCCTTATTTTATTTTGGGAGTTTGGATGTGTGAGAGAATTTGGAAGAGAGCTCTTCCCTCTTTTGAAGAACTTTATCTTCAACGAAGAACGACGCATCTTCAACGAAGAACGACAAAGCACCCATTATCCTCTTCTTCATGCTACAAGAGAGTAGATGCCGATTCTTCTATGGGTGCACTTCTACAACGACGGAAGCGACAAACATCAACAACATTCTTCGACTTCCTCCCTCGGATCCTACCGATGTGTAGTGTCTTCCACGGCCAACGTATCTCGGGATTGGGAGTGTGTGACGAATGCGGCGAAAGATGACCTTCATCGTCTTCTTTCCGCAACACCGTCAACGAATGACGAACGTCGATTGATGAATCAAAAGTAGGGGTTTGTTTCGTTTTGTTCTTGATTCTATTTTTGATGTTCTACGAGTAATGAGAACCCTTTGTTATCGTTTAATGGGAGGAGGCCGGACCACATGAACACGACTGAACCTCCTCCCTTTTTATTCTTTCTTGTCGTTGCGGATCGAAAGAGAGTGACGCAGTGCCGTCGCACCGCATGGGAAAGAGCGGCAAGGATGTGCGACATCGTCACGCCGCGCGGGATCGAGCGGCAAGAATGTGCGACATCGTCACACCACACAATCAAATTTTTTAAACCCTCGTGCGTTGGTATTTGATTCCAAGGTGACCGTATAATTTATTTTCGATAAATTATACCCTCTTCAATTATTAAAATCATGTGTTATTATATTCCAATTGATAACACATAACGCGAAGGGCGCAGGCTGAACAAACACGGCACGACAACCCTCAGTAGCTTGTTTATCGATGTGCGGATCGATAGACGACGATGAAGCAGGCCGTTATGGAGTTTTAATTCCTTCGTAGTGAAGGTCGGGTCCCAGGAGGACCGTTGGCAAAGGCGGTAGGAGAAACGGACCACTGGAGCGCGTCCGGTGGTCCGCGGAAGGTGGTGGCGGTGCGCCGCCGAAAGGTTGGCGGCCGGCGGATCCGCCGCAGGCCTCAATTAGTTGCGAGGGAAGCCACACCCCCCTTGCTCTGCGACACCGGCTTGGCCGTGCTGGCCAAGCCATGGCTGGCCGGTTAGGCCGGACCGAGCCAGATCGAGCCGGGCCGGGCCGGGCGGGGCCCAGACCCCCCGATTTCGGAAAACTTTTGGTCAAATGCCCATATCTTGGGCTATGGACCTCCGATCGATACACCGTCAGTTGCGTAGCGATCCTTATATCGAGAAGTTTGTTTAGGTATATTCCAATAGAGGTTTCATAGAACATTGGGTTCGGCCGGGTTTGTTCGTACACGAAACCAACCGGTCCCTCGGAGCGGAAACATATATATCTTTAGCACCGGACGTGTGACTGACATGCCGTCGACTTTGTTGGTATCCTCTTGTTTAGAGGGAACTCTTGGCATACATCGCCCGAGTTTTGGATATAGTTGGATAGTGGCTGGGTTGGATTGCACCCGAAATCCAACCGAGCCCCTGGAACAGAAAAGCTGATATTTTTTAGACAGGACGTCCGTTTGACGAACCATTAGCGGCGTTGATGATCACGTTGAGAAACGATACCTATGAGTACCGTATGAGAGTTAGTGGTACAGTTGAGATATGTCCGGGATTGGTTCGCTCACAAAACCAACCGGGCCCCTGGGACGAATAGGCTAATAACTCACAGACCGGGCGTTCGATTGACGCGCCGTTTGTTGCAATGATACCCCTATGACAAGGAGGTCCTTTGAGATACATTTTCGTGGGACATTGAGATACTTGGAGTATCGACCAGTAGCTCATGGAGTGGACCTTCCCAGAGACGAGTGTACGGAGTACGGAGACCGTGTAGGTAGCTAGGACCTGAAGACTGTTTGTCTGATTCGAGTCAGAGAGACATGTATAGCCCAGTGGGGAGCACTACTGTGTTTGGGTGGTAGACCCACAGCAGGGAGCACTACTGAGTTCGGGTGGCAGACCAGCGATACTCGACAGGAGGAGTACCTCTGTATGATATGAAGGGGGAGCACTACTATGTTTTGGTTGCATACCCCGGCGGGAAGCACTACTGTGTTTGGGTGGCTGGACTACGGTACTCAACAGGAGGAGTACCTCAGCAGTCTTAGGTTAGTGAGCAGTACCTTGGATTCGTGACAGGACCACTGTACACTCCAGAGACGGAGCTCTTCAGCAGTTACGGTTTCGATAATGAAAATCATGGTTTGAGCTGAGTCTTTGACCTTTGTGTTTCCTCATGATTGAGATGGGTTACATTATAACTTTGGTATATGTATGGGCATATACCTGGGTGGTGGTTATCCGCTGATTTCTTAATCATTGTGTTTCTTCGTGGTTGAGATGGGTTACATGATAACATAGGTATATGTAAGGGCATATACCTAAGTAGAGGTTATCTGTTGAGATCTTCTTTGTGGTTATCCTTGTTGGTTTTTGTGAGACCTTGAGGGTCTCAGGGTCCTTACTGAGTATCGTTATACTCACCCCTGCATGGGCTATTCCCGCACCTCATTGTGTTGGTTGCAGACGACGGTCAGTGCTGACGGAGGCTGAGTGTTCCAGGACGGGACGGTACCCGGAGGAGGACCACAAGACGAGTCAGTATCCGGAGGTGGACTTCGCGACGAGACAAAACACGGTGGAGGTTGACTGGAGAGAGCATTATGGAGGCTATCTGTACCTACCCTTCAGGTAGGATCCATGGTGGATGATCCAGGAGTTGCGCCATCTGTACCTACCCTTCAGGTAGGATCCAAGGTGGACGACCCAGGAGCCGCTTCCGTTCTTCCTGCTGTTGTCTTTTTCTATTATACATTGTTTAGTTGTAGTTGTACTTTCTTTTGGGTTTGTATTCTGGCCCAATTACCTTTCTGCACTTACTATTGTACTATATTTTACTTAGTGTTTACATTTTTTCGCTTGCTTACTCTGTGGTGCTTGTTTTCTTTACAAAGGCAATGCCTTCATTTTTACCAGGATTTACGACTTGGTGCTAGTCGCCAGCCCCTGGTCTATGGAAGGTGGGCTTGGGGTAGTCATGGCACGGGCCCCGAGGACAGGTCGTGACAAATATTATGTAAATAATAACTTATTAATATTTTTTAAATAATTTTAAATTTTTCAAGTTTACAATTTTATTTTAAATTTTAATAAGATTTTTAGGGATTTAAATACGTTACCAAATAATTAAATTTATTGATAATTTAATGGGTGATCAAAAAAACATTTCACGAGTGGCACTGAAGATCATTGATGACTTCAGAAAAGGCTAGGGTAGTTATGCCTTGGGTACCATTGAGATTACATGAGATCACAGGTATTTATTTTTCCTTTATTTATTTTTTATTTTTTTCTATAAATTAATTATTTATTTATGCATATTATAACTTTTATTAAAGCTTTTTTATAAACATGTAATGATTTATAAAAATTATAATTTATATACATAATTATTTTATTAATAAAATATTCATAAAACAGTTTTATTAAAAATTATAAAAATTATAATGATTATTTTTATAATTTTTTTATAAAATTATATATTACTATATGGTTTTTATGTTTATTTTATAAAAATTATTTTAAAAAAGTTACAAGCACACTTCAACGTGCTTTGTCCCCAAACCAAGTTATTTGTTAGCTTTTTTTTAATTATTTTTGGAGGAATGTTGCAAAATCACTAGAAATCACGACAACACAACAATCTCTACAGAAAGGATAAAAAAACGATATGTATTTGACTCGCAGAACTGCATTTGGAATCACTTTACATGAAGAACACAAAGACATGGTGAGAGAAACTAGGGAGAATGTTTGAAATCATACCGATTTATATTCCAAAATCATCTCTCTAAACAAATGGGTTGGATGTCTCTTATTTAGGTCTCTCGGATCGATTGCTCGAAAAGGTGACTGGTCTTCCATTGGAAGACTAAACATAAAGGGGAATCTAATGGCGCACACATCAAACAAAGAGAAAGAATAATCAAAATAAAAAGCAAAAACAAAAGCTAAAGGTGGTGTGTGAAACCGCAAAACCTCTAACGCACACCTCAAACATAAAAAAAAACTAGATAATAGGCATGTTTGATTTGATCCGATCATCCATGCTAGATATGAAGCCTTTCTTGATCAGCACTTAAAATCCTTTTATGTTGTACATAACATCGATCATCTCGATGATTGAGACTTATTTCTCTGAATCCTCCATTTCCATCAATTATTAGATGATTTTTTGGATCTACTTTCTGACAATAAAGACATCTTTTTCATGTCATTTATAAGTCTTGAGTTCGTTAAGAATTGTAGTTAGATAAAAAAAGGTATACCTGAACCCCCAAGCTGATCTCAAAAGGATGTCTTGTGGTTCTTTTATAATGAATAATAAAGACCACATCAGACTATAAGTCCGATGCGGGATACAGACTCCAACACTACCCCTCAAGCTAGCTGTACCTAGCTTGGACACATAAAGAAACGGAGACAATCAACAGACACTAAAAACACTCTTCCTCAAGGTGGACATACCAAGCTTTATTACAAAACAGAAATAAACAAAACAAAAGAAAATAAAACATTCACAATTGGAGATCCCCCTTTATATGGAAATGATGGATTATTGATGATGGCGCTGAAATGTTGGGTAACATTAATAGTGCAACATGTCTTCGAGGCGCAACATCGAAACCGTGCAGGCAGGGCCGGACATCAGAGCACTGGGAAACCCGAACTTGTGGGGCCAAATGATAGAGTGTCAATAAATCCACATAGGAGCCACACAGTACATCGATGACGTGATGGAGGTGCGGAAGCGAGTCGTCATAGGAGGTCGACATGGAGGGAGCAGTTGGTCACCGGAGGAAGTATCAGACGATGAGAGTCACCGGACTAGGGTGGATGAGACTGGAAGGAGGGATGGTGGTGCAGTGGAGCAACACATTAGAGGGGGGGGGATGCCGAGGAATGCCACATGAGGTGGGCCGGGAAGCTCTCCAGGAGGCAATCCAGGAGTTGCGAGCCGGGAGGCTGGGAGGGTGACGTGGGGAGGGACGACGCTGGAGGTTGGTGGGAGCTGCGTCGGGCAGGAGCTGGGAAAGGAGTCGCAAGTTTGGACTGGAGGGGGCCTAGAGTTATGGTTGGATCCCGTCAGGATCCGGAGGTGCGACCTAGGGCGGGACCATCGCGCACAGTGGTTAGGGGACACCGGGGAAGGAGGCACCGTGAGGGAGCCATCAAGGGAGCATCGACTGGAGTGATCTGCGCTGCAGCGTGACAGAAAAGATGGAATTGGGATGGGAGGTAGGGTTGGGAGCTGCGAAAAATGGAGGACCCCGCACAGGGGGCGGTCAGCAACAGAGCATAGAGGAGGCTGATGTGGAGCTGGATCCGTCAGGATGGAGTAGTCAGGAGGGAACCGTCTGGATGGAGTTGCCGGGTTGGAGCCGTGCATGCGAGATTGAGCAGCTCAGGCGGGATGAAGGACCGCCACAGGGGGGAAGATTACATTAACGGAACTAGGGCCGTCGCTCCCTAAGCTGGGGGAAATAATAATAACCCAGACGAGAAAAAAATAAAAATGGGAGGGGTAGGGTTTACATAACCTCCTCTGATACCTTGTGGATAGATAAAATAGGTAGACTTGAACCACCCAGGTCCTATCTTTAGGAGGCCTTCATGTTCTTTTATAATTAATAATAAAGACCACATTAGACCATAAGTCCGATGTTGGATATATACTCCATCAAGAATCATATTTACTTTCACCACAAAACATGTTAGGTGTGTCATTCCTACAGTCTGCATGTCTCTTGGGTTGACAGTGACTAAAACATTTTCTCCCACAAGGATCATACAATCCTTGATCATTGATTTTGATTTGATCAAATAAATTCTCCATGGGATCTGGATACGTTCATAATGGTTTTTGTTCAAACTAAATTCTTTTTATTCTTCATTGCAAAACTGTGATTCCTCAAACACCTTTTAGACTGACCCTTTAGTCCAATGACCTGCGTACAAGTTCCATAGCATGACAAATATGTTTTCTAATATGATAGTTTTGATGTGTGGAACTTTTCATATAAAACATGGATATGCATTATTTAGAACTGTCTTCACCATCTGTGGTACGAGTTCCATAACACGAACAATCGGGCTATGCCATTCCAACAATATCCCACTTAGAGACTGATCTGCTATGCTGACATGCTTCGATGCTACTCACTCAGACAACTTACCTAATCTAATCTATTCTTCTTCATTACTTTCCAGGGCATTATTTCCATTCACACCTTCAATTTCAACACGAAAATTCCTGAAATATCTGCTCCTTCCCTTTTGTGCACTCATAGTGTGCTCCCATAGTGTCCACCTGTATTCTACCTCTCATCCTCCGTTCATCAGTGCAGACCAATAGAGGCAAAAAAATGCATGAACTTATCTCTTACCATCGTCTTCATTAACATATCTTCTGGATTGTTGGTTCCATGTATCTTATGCAATGTCAGTAACGCATCTTGTATCAAGCCTCTGATAAAATGGTAATTCAACTGATGTGCTTTGTCAGAGCATGACATGCTGGGTTCTTTTCAAGATGTATGACACTCTGATTATTATAGTGCAATACATTTTCCTCTTGCTTTCTATACAAATCATCTATAATGTTTTTCTGAAAAATCATCACCTTTCCAACTTCTGTTACTACAATGTAATCTGCCTCTATGGTGGATAAAGCCACCACCTTTTGTAATTATCATATCAAGCTTACTATAGTTCCTCCACATATAAATACACAAATTGTAGTACTTTTTCTTCTATCGATGTCACCTCCAAGGTCACCATCCACATCCCCCATCAATGACATTCCTTTCCCAAAACACAGAAATACTTTCTTTTTTCCCTTCAAGTATCTCAATTTCTACTTCACATCTTCCCAATGTTGCTTTCTAGGGTTATCTATATACCTTCTCATAACTCCAACTACATGAGCAATATCAGGTCCGGTACAGACCATGTCATACATCAGGCTTCCAACAACTGACACATATGAAATATTTGTAATATTCTCAACCTCTTCTTCTGTCTTCAGTGATTTCTTCTTTGATATTTTGAAATGGATCACCCAGGGAATAAAGAATGTATTTTCTTCCAACATACTAAATTTTATCAGATCATTTCCAATGTAGTCAGCTTGTGATAACATCAATGTTCTAGCTGTACAATCTCTTTTGATCTTCATCCCCAAAATATTGCCCGCTTCTCAAAGATCTTTCATCTCTAACTCCTCAACCAGCTACCCTTTCATCTCATCAATTCTCTTTTACATGATCTTGAAATGAATATGTCATCCACATATATAGGCAGTATAATGTATTCATCACCAAAATACTTGATGTAATAACATTGATCCATGACACACTGATTGTATGTATTTTTACTCATGAAGGCATCAAATTTTTTATTTCACTGCATGAGTCTCTGTCTTAACCCATATATTCTATTCAAGAGTTTCCACACCTGGTCTTCCTTCCATGAATCAATGTACCTATTTGGTTGATACATATATATTTCCTCCAAATCTCCATGAAGAAAAACATTCTTGACATCAAGCAGCTCATGTTTAAAGTCTTCTGATACCACAATTCTGAGAACCACCCAGATGACAGTAAACTTCACTACAGGTGAGAAATTTTTAGTGAAATCCACTCTTGTTGAAAACCTTTCACCACCAGACTTGATTTTTTACATCCTCTTCCATCATGTTCTTCCTTGACTCAGTATATCCACTTGTTCTACATTATGATTTCATTCCTTATGGAAGATGTGTCAACTCCCAATTGTTATTATTCAATGAGGAAATATCCTCCTCAGTATCTATATTCCACTTTCTCGACTCCTTCAACTAAATTTCCTATTCAAAACATTATTGTTCTCCATCGTCAATAATTAAATAATGCTAGGATAGTAAATAGGTCTACACAAGCATTCTCACCCATGATGATCCCCTCAACTCCACTTGAGGAGTCGTACCAAATTGTTTTAGTGTCACATGCTTACGTAATACTTCAAGATTCATTTTCTCATGACACTCTAATTATTTATTCTTGGTATTAACATCATCTACATAATGATCCTTGTATGTGGCACCTTCATTAAATATCATGTTCTGGGTTCTGATGATCATCTTGTTCTGCTCATCACAAAAGTAATAATCAAACTACCCAACACCATATCTAATAAAATCACATGATTTAGACTTATCATCATTTTTCTCCCTTTGCATCAGCATCTATATGTACATATTCCAAATAACTAAAGACTCATAAATGTGATTATTACCTCTATTCAGACCAGAGCTCCTCGAGTAGACATTATCTCATTGATATTGATGGACTCATGTTGTTGAGATATGTTTCCATGTCCACTTCCTCTGCCCTAGAGGTTTTGAGTAACCCTGAGTGAAGTATCATTCTTTTGACACGTTCATTAAATGCCCTATTCATCCTCTCAGCCACGTCATTATATTGTGGTGTACCTGTAATACACTTCTCCCACCAAATTCTATTATTAGAATAGAATTACCTAAACTCCTAACCGTCATAATCTCATCCATTGTCACACTTCAAACATTTCAGTTTTGATCCTGACTCATTCTCCATAATGGTCTTCCACTTCGGAAATATTTTAATCACCTCATATTTTCATTTCAAAAAGTAAACTCATAACTTGTTGAGCCTCCAATGGAATGTACTGGTGTAGACCCCTAAACATCAGTGAGAACCAGATCTATCTTTCCAACCTTTGGTGTTCGGCCTCCTTTCACAAATGATACCTTCTTATACTTTCCGAAAATAAAATCATCACATAGGCCAACATCAACTGACTTCATCTCCGGTAGAATTCCTTTTTTTTCAGTACCTCCATCTCATTCTCACTCATGTGTTCTAGCTTATAGTGAAAGATTTGTGAATCAGTAACAAGATTACTGATGCATGCATGTTCATGAAAGTCTCTGACATGTTGTACAAGGTACCACTCTTTGCTCAATGATCTATAACCATATCTCCCTTGGTAATCATGCATGGAATGCCAGTGAATGTGGAACTAAAACCTACATATTCAAGTTTCCTGATAGAAATAATATTTCTTATCAGTTTAAGGATATACCTTACATTCTTCAGAACCAGAAAACTGCCACTGTTGGTTTTAATTTGTGAATCTCCCTTCCCCACAATTTTCTAGGGTTCATCATCAACAATATATACGTTGCCAAAATTTTAAAAATCATAATTTTTTAGGAAATCCTTCTTCGATGGGGAATGAAAAGATGCCCCCAAGTCTAAAATACTAGACTCCATAGGGTTATCCAAACTTGGAAACAATATATCATCATTTTCTTTAGCATTAGTGTTTGCTTTATTAGTTTCTGGCGCCATTTGTTTTTCTTTGAAATCTTTCTTGACGTGTCCTTTCTTCCCATTGATTCAGCTGATAGGACCATGCCCCTTTTACTTGTCTCGACTATTTCTTCTTGATTTTTATTTTCCTCTCCGAATATCCCATATCACATATCTCCCCCTGCCTTCGATGTTCAGAGCAGAATTTGAGAATCTACTCGATTCTCTTTTTCGAATATCCTCATTGAGGATTAGGCTCCGCACATCATTCAGAACAAAATTTGTATTCCCCGAAGAGCTGACTAGGACTATTACAATTGCTTCCCAAATGCTAGGTAATGAAGACAAATAAATCAGTGCACATACCTTGTCGACAAACACAATTCCCACCGATGTCAACTGATTTGTGATGATGTTGAATTCATTGATGTGATCTGTAACAATCCTCCCTTCAATAATTTTCATATTGAATAGTCATCACATTATGTACACCTTGTTCAATGTGGAAGGATTATCATACATATTTGTGAGTGATTTTATCAGACCAACCATCACATTCTCCTATTTGATGTTGAATTCCATGTTTTTTCCCAACGTGAGGCTCACAACACCAAGAACCTCTTGATCCAATAACTCCCACTTCGCCTGCTCCATATCTATTGGTTTTACACCAAGAAGCGACAAGTGCATATTTTTATGATAAAGATAATACTTGTTATGCTTCTTCCGGTATCTGAATTCAGTTTCATCTAAATGATCATTATTCACCTTTCCTAATTCCACAACCAATGTTTAATTCGAGAAATATGAACTAAACCATTGATACCAATTGTTTCGGAAATGTCGAGAGTCGCAACGACAAAGTGGTTTATAGAAGAAGAAAAGAAGAGTAAAAGGGAAAAACCAAAGAATGAGAAGAAGATCTTAGAAAAAAATGATTTATGTGGTTCGGGAAAAATCCCTACCTTTATGGTGATGATAAATCACTTCACTAATTCAGAAGCACAATTTAAGGTGAGGTAATTAGAATTTCACATACTAAAACCCTAGTTAAAATGTGCTAATAAATAAGAAGATTCAATGTTCTACCAATCACTCGGAATGTCTATTATACTATAATGTCAAGTCCTCCCCAGTCTGCACCGCTATAATACCACAACCACCCACATTCACGATGCTACAGTATTGGTGGAAATAAGTCTGCAAAGCTACAATACTACTGTCTCCAATGTATGAGATGCTACAGTACCATGTTGGTGTTGCCTGGTCAGCTATGCTACAACACCATGTCATAGTCCACACTCTTAAAGTTCTCAAAAAATTGGGTTGGAGGACTTCGGCCCCCAGACACCTAGAGCTGGGGCGCTTTTCGCCCCTACAACCACCAATGTCCTCACAATGGATGTCAAACCATGAAGTTGTGGTTTGGTGTGTAGTATGGGCTGTTTGCATTAAACATAACATCATCCAAACAGATCAGGATATGCCATTCCAACATTCCCATTATTTTAGAACTTTACAGAAATATAAATAATTATTCTGACACATCTTCTATCTGGTGGACACTCCAAGGTCTTCTAGTAGTTCCTCATGTTGATCTTTACTTCTGTCCATATGCACTTCAGGACAATCTAGGATCACCTTCACTACACTCAAATCTGAGATCACCTTCTGTCCATATGCACTACACTCCAACCCGTTCTAGTTTTGGTAAATGAATTGTAAAAAAAATCCTCTATCCATTTGATAGATTAATGTTGTCTCTTCATATTCATAGATCTTGGTCATTTCTAGATGTGGTAACTATGACTTTTAATATATCTTGGTCCAATAAACTCTAGGACTCTTTCATTATTGTAAATCTTTTTCTTTCTGAAGGGATTTCAGTTTCTGAAGAATGCTCTACATCACCTAAAATCATATATATCTTTACTAGCTCTGGAGAGTCTTCTGGTGCACTAGCCCCTGATCGAATCATGGTTATTCAAAGCTCGCTTAAAATTATGTTGGGGTTATTTTCTTATTCCTCATTTGAGTTGGATTTTTTGACCTCTGAGTACTCTGAATATAAATTATATAAATTCTCATCATATCTTTTCCCTGGTTAGGATCAAACAATATCTCTGATTAATCTTTCCGAACATGGAGATCCCAAAGAAGACCACTTCAAATATGACTATGGGCTCACAGACCTTTCCTTCAATGCCGACCACCGATCCTCAGTGTGAAGATTCCAGGCTTAAGGAAGGATTCTTTTATGGCTGCTCTGAACTCTAAATCTATGTGGCTATTGTTTACTCCTTCCATTCCAACCTTCTTCAAGCGCAGTGGCCTCTCAACCATTGTATTCTCCAAAAAATAGGTTAGATATCAAGATTTGGATTTTTTTTCTCTATAAATGGAAAGTATTTTTTGGTTCCCCAACCGTTAAATGATTTGACGGACCTTTTGGGGATTCAATTTTGTCTAATTTTCCCTAGGTCTTCAAGATTTCAACCGCATTATCCTTAATTCCCCCCCCCCCCCAAATCAACCCTATCTTTGTTAGGCTTGCAAGACTTGGACTTTCTTTTTATTCCCCATGAAAATACCAAAATGGCCATCTAATTTTCAAGCAGGTATGAAGTTTGATTTTTTAAAGGTCCAAATGAACAGTCCACCAATGAATTCCCTACTGAGGACACTTCCATGAAATCCCCCCCAATTAAAATCTGGAAAATGATCCACCTGTGAAGAAACATTTATAAATTATCCTAACCGAAGAATAGTTAATCAATAATATGTCTTTGCGGAGAAGTTACCAAACACTGAAGAGTTGAAGGTGTCTATATAGGCAATGGTTTCTCTACAGTTTGGGTTGGTTGTTAGAATTATTCTCTGCATTGGATGCTGGTAGATAGTTCAACATTCTGACCTACATCACTTTTCAACAATGATACATTTATTATAAAGGATTTTCAGGGCTTCTATGATGTTTTTCTGATTTGGATTTTTATGTATCTACTTGTGTCTGGATTCTTTCCTCTTTATGTGTGAGTATTTTTGTTTCTATGGAGTAAAGCATGCTTATCCTACATGCATTTTATTTTGTAACAAGCTTCAACATCCCCATTATTTGTATATGTAAAAAAAGTTATCTTCATAAATTATAAAATATACAATTATGATCTCTTATTGAAGAAATTGTTTACAAATTAAGAATTTTGTAATTGAAATTAGGTATAAATAAAATTTGATAAGAAATATATAGTAAAATAATATATGCATGTGAATCAAGACATTATATAGAATGTAAACATGATATATGTTTATTTCTGTTTTCATGGATAGTTCCATCGATATTAATTTAGTTAATGGATCACAAAATTTAGAGGTGAGAGAACATAAGGTAGTGTTGAGCTCAAAATAATAATTTTTTCAATTATATTCTAAAAAAACACTCTTCACACCTATAAATACTCATTCATCCGCATTTCTTCTAAAACCAAATTCAAAATTCTTCTCAATATTTCTTTCTAATCCTCCCTCAATCTTACTTGCCGCTCTAATTTGGAAAAATTTCAAAGGCTCCAAGAACTTATTCTAAAACTAGGAAGTGAATCCAATGTTAGAAAATTTATCTCCTTTATTTTCTTGAAATTTACATTGAGAGTTCATTATTTGAATAGTTACTCTTAGTTTTGGTATTGTACTTACTATTATTTATTTTATAATCCCTATGTATATGTTCTAATTCCTATGGTGTTGTAGATATTAAAAATCATGGCGGTAGCTTCATCTATAAAAGTGATATTAGGTATATATAGTCCAACCCTTACATGGAATTTCAATAGTATTCTTGGTATTAAAATGAATTGACCCTTTGGAATCTAAATAGAAAAAATCATACTCTTTCCTTAAGAAAGAAATCAATGAACAACCTCTTGAAAGAAAAGAGTATGTGCCCTTTCTTCTAATAAAATTTTGATCCATTGAAACAACTCTCTTCCATGGGGTATGCTTCCATCAAATTTCATTTTTATACCAATTATTCATTCCATTGAATTGAGAAACAATTAACTCGATCATAAATTCCTTGAATCCAAACATGTTGATATCGCAAGTCATTCATTATTGATCTGTGATCATCACACCGATTATTTTTATTTTTATTTTTCATGATGTGATTCTCTATTAATGGACCTTGTATGTGATGTGTAAGACTCAAAATTGGGTAAGACTCAAAATTATTTAGGTCTCTAAAATATTGTTTAATCTCATGATATTTTTAGATGTGATTATGGGAGTATCCTTACCATTTATATTGTGTTGTCTTGGCACAAATCAATGATTGTATGTTTACGATGTTGGAATTTTCCCCCTTATTATTTGATATACGTGAATCCCATTTGATGGTTTTCTTGCATCCTTATGTCTTCGAGAAAGTTTTATTATTTAAAGTGGTAATTCAAAATTACATGAGCACACCATTTCCTCGTTTCATCGATTATCTGTATATAAAAGAATGGTTTTCATCATGTAAAGGGGATGATAACTTCTCCATATCTAGAGTTGAAAATTTTAGTAGTATAATGTGCTCATCAAATTTAAAGAGGATGAATTACATGATTCTTCATGACCTCTATTGATTAGTTTATGGATGTAAAAATAGTTATATTGGGACCAGGTTTATTCAATCTAAGACTCTTGAATGCATGAATAATTATATTTTATTTATTATTTTTATTCGTTATTTGTATTTTGGAGGATTTTTATATTTTATGTTCATTATTTAAGAGTAAATTATTTTTAAGTTAAAATTAAGTTTTTATTATTTTTCCATTTTTTTTATAAATTTCAATAATTTTATTAGTTTTTTTGTTAATGCAATTTTTATGAATCACTATTAAGTAAATAATAATATTTTTTTTAATAATTTTAAATTATTTATGTTCACAATTTCATTTTAAATTTTAATATAATTTTTAGGTATTTAATTACTGTGCTAAATAATTAAATTAATTGATCATTTAATGGGTGATTGTAAAAAACCTTTTCATAGGTGGCAGTGATGATCACTGAGTGTCCTTGAGAAAAAAAGTGAAATGTCGGGGCAATTATGCCTAAGTTACCATGGAGATTACTCAAAGTTCACGGGGATTTATTTTCCCTTTACGCAATTTTTATTTTATTTTATATAATATTTAATTATTTATACATATTATAGTTTTATTAATGTGGTTTTATATAATAGTAGTGCTTTATAAAAATTATAATATGCATATATAATTTTTTTATTAATAAAATATTTAGAAAACTGTTCTAATAAAAAATATAAAAAATATAATATTTATTTTTATAACATTTTTATAAAATTATAAATTGCTATAATTTTTATATTAATTATATAAAAAAAATTATAACCATCCCTTAACGTGCTTTGTTTCCGGACAAAGTACTTTGTTATCTTTTGTTTTTTAATTTCTTCTTGTCCAAATAGGCTGTAAAATTGCTCGTAAGAAATACATCACAACAGTATCCCCCAAAAGGTTAAGGGGACTACATGTATTTGACTTTCAGGACCACATTTGGAATTGCATCACACGTAGAACATGAAGGCATATAGAGAGAGACAGCAGAGAATGTTTGAAATTGTATTGATTTCTATTCTAAATACATTTCTCCAACCAAAACGGTCGATTAGTTCTTAAAATCCTTCCAAGTCATATAGAACATTGACTATCTCTCCGATTGATACTTCTTTCTCGGTCTAATTCATTTCCATCAATTCTTCGATGAAATGTTTAATATACTATTTGACAATAAAGACATCTTTTTAATGTCCCCACTATGTCTTTAGTTCTTTAAGAATCATACTTTTTTTCACCGTGAAATATGTTAGATGCATCATTTATACAGTCTGCATATCTCTTGACTTGATAGAGACGAACACATTATCTCCTACAAAAAAAAGGTAATCTTTGACTGTTGATTTTGGCAGGATTAGATAAATGCTCCATACGATCTGGATACATTTGTAATGATTTCTGTTCAAACTGAATTCTTTCCACTCTTCATCATTAAACTACGATTACTCAAACACTTTTTTGGATAGGACATTTAGTCTATTTCCATGGGTACATGTTCCATAGAATGACCAATATGACTGCTAATTTGATAGGTTTGATGTGTGAAAATTACCATAAAAAACTTGAATATTAATTATTTAGATCCGTATTCACCATTTATGGTACAAGTTCCATACCACGAACTATCGGGCTACACCATTCCAACAATCTTCCACACAAGGCTTGATCTACTATGCTGACATGCTAAGATGATACTAATTTAGAAAACATACTTAATTTGAGCTCCTCCTCTTCTTCACTCGTCGATACATGCTTTCCATTCACAACTTTAATTTCAAGCTGACGATTCCTAAAATACCAACTATTTTCCCATTTGCGCTCCCATATCAACCTTCCATATTTCACTTCTCATCTTCCATTTATCAGTGAAGACCAACAAAGGCACAAAAATTCCTTAACTTCTCTCTCACCATCGGCTTAGTTAACATGTCCATTGGATTGTTGGTTCCACGAAACTTCTACAATGTCAGTAACCCATATTTTAGAATGCCTTTGATAGAATGGTACTTCAATTGAATATGCTTCATCCAAGCACGAAACACTTTCTTCTTTGTAAGATGTATAACACTTTAACTATCAATGTGGAATACATTTTCCTCCCACTTTCTTCCCAGATCATCCATGATGTTTTCCAACCAAACCTTCTCCGTTCCAGTTTCTGTTACAACAATGTATTATGCCTCGGTGGTGGATAAAACTACCACCTTTTGCAATTGTGATCTCTAACTTATTGCAGTTTCTCTATAGGTAAATACATAATTTGTGGTACTCTTTCTATTGTTGATGTCGCGTCTTAGGCCAGCATCCACATGCCCATGAAATGACTTTTCATTCCCAAAACACAAGGACTTCTTTACTTCCCTTTAGGTATCTGAATATTTACTTTAAAATATCCCAATATTGCTTTCCAAGGTTATCCATATACCTGCTCACAACTCCCACTACATGAGCAATATCATCTTGGGTATAGACCATGACATACATCAGGCTTTTGAAAGTTGATGAGTATAAAACCATTGCCTTACACTTAATCACTTTTCCTATCTCCAGCGATTACTCCTTTGATAATTTGAGATGGGTTGCTCAAGGAATAAAAACTGGCATTGCATTCAACATACTGAATCTTCTCAGAACCTTTTCAATGTAGTCGACTTGTGATGACATCAATGTTCTAGCTATGTGGTCTCTTTTGATCTTCACCCCCAAAATCATGCTCGCTTCTCCATGATCTTTCATCTCAAACTCTTCAGCCAGCTTCCCTTTCAGATCATCAATCATTTGCATACATGATCCTGCAGATGATCATGTAATCCAAATATAAAAGGATTATAATGTATTCATCACCAAAAGTCTTGATGTAGTATAATTGATCAATGCCACACCGTTTTTATTTGTCATGAATGCATCAAACTATTTGTTCCACTTCTTAGCTGTCTACTTTAACCCATATAAGTTCTTCTAGAATTTTCACACTAGGCCTTTATTCTCCAACTCAATGCATCCCTCTGGCTGCTACATATAGATGTCCTCCTCCTGATCACCATGAAGAAAAACAGTGTTGATATCAATATTCTCAAGGTATAAGTTTTCTAATGCCACAATGTTGATAACCACCTGGATGGTGGTAAACTTCACTACAGGTGCAAAATGTTCAGTGAAATTCACTCCTTCTATTTAATGTCATTCACCACCAGTATTGCTTTGTACCTCTTCTTTCCACAATATTCTTCCTTGACCTAGTATAACCACTTTTTCTACAATCCATTCTTTCCTTGTGTCATATGTGTTTGTTCCCAAGTGTTTTTATCATGCAATGTGGAAATCTACTCCTCCATAAATAACTCCCACTTTCATGACTCCTTCTCTTGTATTGCCTCTTCAAAACATTCTAGTTACCAATCATCAGTCAATAAAAAATAATGTAAGGATGATGAATACCTCTGCGCAGACATTCTCACCCTTGTTAATCTCCTCAATTCCACTTGAGCTGTAGGCTCCAGTGGTTTTAGTGTCACGTTCTTAGGTATGCCTTCAATATCTACTTGCTCGTGACAGTGATTATTTATTCCCAGTATCAACTTCATCTTCATGGTGATCCTTGTAAGTGATAATTTCCTTAATTATCTTGTGATAATGATGATAATCTTGTTCTAATCATCCCAAAAGCGATAAACAAACTCATAATCACCATAGCCAATAAAGTAACATGATTTGGACTTAGATTCAAGTTTGTCCCTTGCATCTACATCGATATGTACATATTACAAACAAATAAAGACATGTAAATGTGAGACTTACCTCTTTCCCATACTAGAGCTCCATGGGTAGACATTCTCCCATTAGTACTGATGGACTCCTGTTTATGATATAAGCTACCATGTTCACTGCCTCTGCCTAGATGGTTTTGGGTAAAACTACGTGCTATCTCATACTCTTGACACGTTCATTCAATGTATTATTCATCCTCTCAGCCACACCATTCTATTGTGGTGTACCTGGAATAGTCGTCTCCCTTCAAATTCCATTTTTAGAATAGAATCCCATGAACTCCTAACTGTCATATTCTCCTTCATTGTTAGACATCAAACATTTCAGCTTTCATTTTGACTCATTCTCCACCATGTTCTTAAACTTCTAAAACATTTTAAATACATGAGATTTTCTTTTTAGAAGGTAAACTCATACCGTACATCTTGATTCATTGATAAATTCCACATAATATCAGGACACTCCAATGTAATGTACTGGCGCAGACCCCCAAACATTAGTACACATCAGCTCTAGATTACCAACCTTTGGTGTTCTTATTCCATTTACAAACGATATCTTCTTCTGCTTTTCGAAGATAAAATCTTCACATAGGCCAACATCCACTAACTTTAGATTCGGTATCACTCCTTTTTTTCCATTACCTTCATCCCATTCTCACTCATGTGTTCTAGCCTGTAGTGCCACAGTTCTGAATACTCAATAGAGTATTTTGATGCAAGCATGTCCATGCAAGTCTCTGACATGTTGTACATGAGACCATTATTTTCTCCATGAGTTATCACCACAGATCCCTTGGTAATCTTCAATGCACCACAAGTGAACATGATACTAAAACTGGCATCATAATGTAGTCTGACATAAATACGATTTCATCTCAGTTTAAAGATATAAATTACATATTCTAGAACAAGAAAAATTCCACTTCTGGTTTTAATCTGTGCATCTCCCTTCCCTATAGTCTGCAAGGGTCCATCATCAAAAATATGTATTCTGCCAAAATTTCACGAAACATAATTTTTCAGGAAACCCTTCTCAAATTTAGAATGAAATAATTCTCCCCTAATCTAAAATCCAGGACTCTGTAGGGATATCCACACTCATTAGCAACATATCTTTAGTTCCTTCAGCCATTATGTTTATTGTCCTAGTTTGAGGCACCTTCTGTTTTTCTCTACACTCCTTGATGTGTCCTTTCTTCCTGTGAATCTAGTAGGTAGTACCAAACCCCTTTGCCTTGTTTTAGCTCTTTCCTCATGATTTTGATCATCCTCTCTGATTATCCTGTTGTTCATATCATCATTTTGCTTCTACGTTCAGTGAAGAATCAATGAATCTTATAGATTCTCTTCTTCGAACTTCTTCATTGAGGATCAGGTCCCACACATCATTAAAAAACAACATATTATTCCTTGAAGAACTGCTCGTGGGTGTTACAATTGCTTCGCATCTATCAGGTAATGAAGATAGTAGAACCAGTGAACATGCCTTTTCATTAAGAACAATTCCCACTGATATCTAATGATTTGTGATGGTGTATAATTCTTTGACATGATCTACAACAATCACCTGTCACTCATTTTAAAATTGAATAGTCATCGCATTAGGTACACCTTGTTCTATGTAGAAGGATTCTCGTACATATTTTCAAGATCTTTCATCATCCCAACCGTTGTCTTCTCCATTATGAGGTTGAATGCCACATTTTTTTCAAAGTGAGGCGTGTAAAACGAAGAACGTGTCGATCCAGTAGCTCTCACTCAGTATGCTTTATATCTGTGGGTTTTATACCAAGAAGTGAAATGTGATTATTTTTATGATAAAGATAATCCTCGATCTGCACCCTCCAGTAACTAAATTCAATTTCTTCTAAATGATTGATCTTCACCTTGCTTTATTCCATAGCCAACGTTCAATTTTTGAAATCTAAACTCAACCTTTGATACCGATTATTGTTGAAATGCTAGGAGTCGCAGCGATATAATGGTTTGTAGATTTAGAAAATAAGATTAAAAGGGGAAAATAAATGTATACGAAGAAGATCTCAGGACACAATGATTTACATTGTTTGGAAAAAATACCTACATTCACCGAATGGAAAAATAACTTCACTATTTTGGGAGAACAATTACAGGGAGATAATCAAAATTTCACACACCAAAACCCTAACTCGAATGAGTTAATAAGGAATATGATACACTGTTCCACCAAACACATAGTAAGTCCACTGTGCTATAGTGCTGCATTCACCCAGGCCCACACCACTACAATACCACAATCACCCATGTTCATGCTATTACTGTATTGGTGACATGAAACCCGTAGAGCTACAATACCACTGTCTCCAAAGTCCAAGATGCTATAGTACCCTATCGGTGCCGCCTGACCATCTCTGCTACAGTTCTATGTTGATGTTCACATTGCTACAGTCCCCAAAAATTTGGATTGGAGGCTTTCTGCCCTCAGACCCTCAGATCAAGGGCTCTTTTCCCCCTACAACCCCAAACAACCTCACCACGAAGGTTGAATGATGAAGTTGATGTTTGATGTGTAGTGTAGGCTATTAGAATTCAACCCAAAATCATCCAAAGAGATTGGGATACACTATTCCAACACTCTCAATATTGTAGAACTTCACACAATGATGAGTAATTAATCTGACACATCTTCTGTCTGGTGGACACCTCAACGTCTTCATCCAATTACTCATATTGATCTCTACATCTGTCCATAAGCACCAAATGAAAATGTGGTACCACCTTCACTGATGTTTCCCCTGAATACAAATTTACTCGTGCTCCTAATAATGCATTGGAGAAATTTGATAACCGCCATCCACCACTATAATTATCATTGGTTTATCTTTTCCTTTTCTGATAAGAGGATCTACTATGATATAGATTTTTCCAAAATGAACATACTTGAAATTTTTTGGATATCCTTAATAACAAGTTTTTGTTTTAATAAAGACATTGTAAATAAACATATATCTGTTTAATAGAATTATGACGTCTCTTCACCCTCAAAGATCTTGGTCATTTCTACATACGGTACCCAAGACTTTTGGTATATCTCGGTCTAATAAACTCTAGACAACTTTCTTTCTTAACAATATCTTCCTTTTGAATAGATTTCAGTTTCCTAAGAATGCACTAGATCACCTTCCATATCCTCTAGCTTTACTACCTCTTGGGAGTCTTCTGGTGCACTAGCCCAAGCTTGAATCTTGTATATTCAAAGATAGCTTAAAATTGTGTTGGTTTTATTTCCTTTTTCCTCATCTGACTTGGAATTTTGCACCTATAAGTACTCTAAATATAAATAATATAAATTCTCATCATCTATGTCTAAATATTCTCCCTAGATAGGCTCAAACAAAATCTATGATGAATATTCCACCAGTATTGCTTTGTGCATATTCTTCTATCTTCATTTGGGAAAGTGTCATCTCTATGCTCAGTCTTACCATAGAACAAACAATAACCACAACTGTATAAGAGATATTCCTTTAAGGAATCTGAGATACTTATGATATTTTACCATAATGTTTTCTCTTACATTCTTCTGGATTTTATTTTTTCTAAGTTATCTTTTAGATTTTTCTAGATTTCTACATAAAAATATACTAAATGATCTTCTTTTACAAAATCTTTCTCAGACGTTCTCATGTGATTTATTTCATTTATACTGACAATCCTAACACTGTGTTCTGAATGATATTTGGTGGGGATTTTTAAGAGTCCTCTTGGTTGGATCACACTTATATCTTCCTACAACACCCTTTAACTTTGGGAAATAATAAGAACTCATATACGACATATTTCTTTCATCCTTCCAGAAACGCCTCTGTATACAATAGAGTATTCTCATCTTCCTTATTGTTTCTGCTCAAAATATCTAAGTATCTTCAAATCAGCACTTTGAGAAAGCCATGTCTTCAAGGCTTGTTGAACTACTTCAGGCCAGTTTCCTAGAAGAATCTGGATGAATTCATCTAGAGGATATTCTTGATCTCTCATGTTCCAAAAAGATAATACCAATGCTCAAAATCACAAAGATATTATTCAAAATAATAAATGTCACAAATATGGATCTAGGTTAAAGCTATTCTAGCCTTTTCTACTAAATATCCACATTTATCAACCCGTGAATTTCTAGAAAACTCATACTTGAGCAAATAAACTACTACTGGTATAACCTCAATTGGGAATGTGACATATTCTTGGATATCTATTTTCACTTCTGAGTATCATAAAAATATATCCCAAAATCAATATGAATCACCACTCAAGGTAGTTCATGTAACATTGAGTACAGCATATGTGGTCCACAATTGTGAACCAACTGATAACATATAATATTGAAGGTCTAGATTCCTTTAATCTATGATCGTATTGATTTCTATTCCAAATTCATCTCTCTGAACAAATGGGTCAAAAGTTCCTGCCTTTGGACTCAGCTTTCCTGAGAAGCTGACTTGATTTCCACTATAAGACTCGACATAAGTGGTAATCTTAAAACACACACTTCCAACAAAGCAAAAGAAAAAGGAAAAATAAAAATCTAAAGGTGGAGTACACAGCTATGAAACTTCCACCACACACCTCATATAGGAGAACAAACTAGATAACTAACTTGCCTGATTTGATCCGATTGTCCATGCTGGATATGCTGCGTGTTTGGATGAGTGGTTAGAATGCTTCCAAGTCGTAAGGAGCACCAATTATCTCACTAACCAAGACATATTTCTTTGACTCATCACCATCAATTATTTGATGACGCATTGGATCTTATCTATGACAATAAATACATATTCTTCATGTCCCTTCCACATATTGAGTTCGTCCATAATCATATCTACTTTAACCATGAAATTTGTCAGATGTGTCATTTCTATGGTCTGCATGTCTCTTGAGTTGATAGATACAAATATATTGTCTCCTTCAAAGAATATATATTCTTCGCTCCTCAATTTTGACATTATTAGATAAATTTTCCATGCGACCAAGATATGTTTGTAATGGATTCTATTCAAATTAAATTCTAGCCATCCTTTATCGCTAAACAATAATTCCTTGAATGTTTTTTAGATAGGTCCTTCAGTCTAGTGGTCTGGGTACAAGTTTCATAGCACGACCAATTTGTCTGCTAATATGAAAGGTATAATGTGTGAAATCCACCATAGATAATTTTGATTTTCATTGTTTAGAACCATTTTCACTATCCATGGTACTCAATTGAATGTAAAATTTATCTTCTTAAATTATGTGAATTGTACTGCTCTAATTCTGAAAGTTTTCTAGAAATCAATGAACTCTTTTTGTTATAATGTTATATCTGGTTTATAGAGATTCAAAATCCCTATTCTTGACATCCTCTAAAACCTTCTCAAGACATAATATTCTTTCATGCCTATTTCTTTGATCTTTTTACCTTTTTAAGGAAATCCATAAATACGAATCATCAGTTGAATATTTTTTATAATGATCATATTGATCATATATCAATATATACTCTTATAATCCTCTCTGTGGCCTTTCAGATTATTCGAGTATGTCTAGAACATGGTTCAGAGATATATTAAATATCCGATCATCCTTATTTATTTCAGGTCTGATTATAGACAATTGTGGATTTGTTTTCAGAAATATTTGGAATCCTTTACAAGTATTTCTAGATTTCCATTGCTGGATTTGACTCTTCATATTGCTCATCATCCAAACATTCTTAGTATTGTTCATACTGATCATTATGCCATTGAAATTTCTCCAAAACATTCTATTTCTCAAATATTCTTCTACTTGATTAGCATAGATTTTATAAATGATTTTCTCTTTTACTTTAGAGATTCAACTTGTTTATATCCTCCGGTTATTTTGAGTCTTCCTGTTTCCTCATATTTTTTGCACATTGAGTGTTTCAATGTCCATTATGACCACATAAAAAGCATTCGATATGGATATTATCCTTAAACTTTTTATCTAGAGATCTTTTTTTGACACTTATTGGTTTTTCAGCCTTCCCGTTTGAAGAACTTGTGTTGTCTAATCTTTAAACCTTACTGGATGATGATCCTTGCTTCTGAAGGAGATTATTTGCTAGAATTTCTTATATTTTTTGGCTCCTGTCATTCATTTACTTGATAATTGGTAATTCTGCCACATGATGATTATCAATGAAAACTGTATATCACATTGATCAACCACATCCTTCCTTTTCACCAGTAAGAGTTAAAGTTGCGTGTTAGTGAATCTGAAATGATATTATATTCTTATTTAATATTTTATATATTAATGTTATAATATTTCAATTCATTATTAAACCACACTAATATTTCTTGGGTAACCCTTTTTAAATTAATTTTAATGAAATTATTTATATAAGAACTATATGTTCTAATAGTGAAATGTTTTTCCAAGAAAAGAGTGGTATCCCTAATTCCATTTGCAAGCAATCTGTATTCATGGATAGGATAATTCTTCTCCATCTCATTAAAACATCCACTTTAGTATCTATTGATACTTTTATAATTTTTTCCCTTATATTTACGATACATCATCATGATGAGTTTGATGCTTCAGTTTCAAAGATAAGTTGATCTTCATTACCATCTAGATATTCCAATTCTGGGAGGGTATGTTCTTTCTTCATCAGAATTATGATAACTTCATAATCGTATTTTTTCCAATTTCAGTTTATCTTACTAGATACTTTTCTCAGAATTGGCGGTGAGATTTTTTCTAAATCTATGATGTAGGCTTTGACATTACTTAATATACTAAGAAACACCTATATTTTCTTATGACATATAAGATCATCAGGGAATTTTTCTCGACTCGTTTCAATATGCAGTTGAATCTTCTCTATACTTCCTTGGATCTGCAATCCTAATAAATCTTAGTTTGCATTCAAATAATCTTTTTTTTGAATGTATCATCCTTTATTCTCCGAATACTTCATCTATAATCTATAAATGCTCGATATGTTCATTATTTTTACTGAATACGAGAGAATCATCAATGTTGACTACCATATATAGTGATAATCTACTGATTTCCATGTAAATTCTCCTATGGAATATGTATGCGACATTCTTGACTATAAATGGAATAACTATTCATTCAAACAAGAAAAAATGATTTGTAAATGCAATCAATATTATTGCCTCTTATTTGATCTTAATCTACCAATATCTTGACTTAAAATCAAACATAGAATATACTATTGAACATACATTCAAAATCTGACTTGTTAAGGCCTCATCCTTGGGAAGTTTGTGGACATCATCCTTAGTGACATAATTGAGATAATGGTAATCGATAACCATTATGGCTTTACCTATTTCTTAGTATGATTCATTACCATGAATTCTGCACTCCTATGAGGATTTTCACTATTCATGATTAATCTGAGACTGATTAATTCTGAAATATTTTTCTCAAACTCCTTAACCATTCCATCGGGATAGGAAATTTCCTAACATCTAATCATCACACAGGGATCTTTAAGGGCAATTGTATCCTCTATCATTACCTTATTCCATGATTTTAGAATGTTTTATTACCAATTTTTTGACACGTAATCTCTTATCGCATCCAATGCCTCTTCATTTATCCTCAAAATGTTCATTTCATCTAGTTCTTTCCACTGCTCAATCTTTTTGTGGTATTTTCTATTCTTATCTGGATAATTTTCCGCAAGGATAGTAGATACATTCCTTTCTAGAACCATTATGTTTTTTTCTAATAGAAATTGGAATTAAGTAATTGTTGTGGATGATTCTTTTCTGAAAATGTAATTACTGGAAGATATCTTATAACGAATCGATTTCCAATCAAGAAAACATATGGCACCTGATAAATAAAGGAAAGAATATGCTATATAAATATTCTCTCAATGATTTCAATATGAACATCCCTTGTCACAACTATTGCATTGTTACCAACTATAACTTCAAACTCTATGGATTCTTTGGTCACTCTTAAAAACCATGTTCACATGCAAGAGAAGGTACATCTTATTTTAACTAAGGAAATACATGTAGTTCCAACAATACGTATCTTCACCAATGTAGCCCACTCCTCTATTTTTGCACCGAGTAATGAAGATCCCATATATCCTAAATGAGATTATTTATCCTCACGGATGGATAATTAAACAATCATTTGTCTGACTATTCTTAAGAAACTAATGTTCTAGGTGCTTCTACTAATGTACCTTCATCTTTTACAACCAAGATCCTTGGATTCTCCAAAGGGTTATCAAGTATTTCAGATTTTAGATCTTCTATCATGTAATCCGTTTTGATTGATCTTGATCCTTTCGATCTAAGACCATCTTTATCTTCTCTAATCTCAAAGATAAAAAGTCTACTTCTGAATTGTTTGATCACATCTAGAAGAAGTAGCTTCTGCCTTTATTCTTCCTATAGATCTAGTGGAATCCATTATCTATGATAGGTTATCCTCTTAGGGGTTACTATCTGTAGATCCATTTCTCTAATTATTGTTACATTATCTCTAAAAATATGCATAAATATTTCCACACCCTTATTTAGAGCTAGTATCTCAGTATTATAGAAGTTTACATAAAGATGAGTAATTATTCTGACACATATTCTGTCAGGTGGACATCCCAACGTATTTGTCTTGTACCTCGTGTTGATGTTTAAATTTAGAGTTCTACTAATACTTCTATCCATAAGTATAACATGAAAATCTAGGACCGTCTTCACTGATGCTGCTTTTGTATGCTGATTTTCTCATGATCCAAATAATGCATTGGAAAAAGTGGCCAAGTTGTCATCCACCACTCCAATTGGGATCGGTAGATCTTGTCCTTATCTAACAAGAGGATCTAATCTATTCTGTATTTTTTTAAAATGAACATAGTTGAAATTTTTTTGGATAGCCTATGTAACCCATTTTGGTTTTAGAAAAGACATTGTAAATAATTCTCTATCTATTTTTAGACATTCGCTTTTTCTTCAACCTCAATGATCTTGATCATTTCTCAATATGGTACCCAAGAATTTTGATATACCTCAGACAAATAAACTCCAGACATATTCCATTCTTGAAAATCACTTATTTTTAAAGGGATTTCATTTTTTAAGAGTGCAATATATCACCTTTAATCTCTTTTAGCTTTACTAGTTTCAAAGAGTCTTATAGTGCACTAGCCCCTTCTCAAATTTGGCCTATTCAAAGTTGGCTTAAAATTGTGTTGTAGTTATTTCCTTCTTCCTCATATGAATTGGATTTTTCATACATTGAGTACTCTAAATATAACAAATATTAATTCTCGTAATCTGAGTCCATATATTCTCCCTAGATAGGCTCAAATAATATCTCTGATGAGTCTTTCATCAATATTTAATTGAGACTACCTCTTCTTCCTTTTTCATATGTTAGCTATGTTCCCTTTCTTCTTGCAGAAACAACAATAATCACAATTGAATAAAGATTTTTCTTTAGGGAATTTGAGATACTTCTCGTACTTTGATTTAATGTTTTCTCTCAAATCCTTCTGGATTTTATTTAGTCTATGACATCTTTTAGATTTTTCTGGCCCTCTACCTGAAAATCTACTTGATGATCTTATTTTACCAAATCTTTTCAGAAATTCATTATGCGATATATTTCGTTCATGCTAGCCATCATAATATTTTTTTCGGAACAATATTGATGAAATAACATCAGGAGTCGCGGCGACATAATAGGTTTACAGATGAAGAAAAGTTGAAAACAAAAGAAGAATAATCACACATGACATGATGATTTACATGGTTCGGGAAATGATACATATGTCCATGGAGAGGCAATAAGTTTCACAAGTTTTGAGAGAAAAAATTTACAAGGTTCTCAAACGCATACCAAACCCTAGCCCAGAATGGGATAATAAAGAGGAAGAAGTTCTATTACAACAACCACATAGGAAGTCTGTTATGATACAGTGAAAAGGTGGCTAGAAGTCCAGATCACTATAATGCCGCGACCACCCAAGTCCAAGATGATATAAGACCAACAGTTGGAAGATTTCATCGCTAATATAGTGTTGACTCCAAAATCTGACCTGCTACAGTAGTCACACCAAAAAACCGTACTACTACAATGCCCTGTCGATGTTGGTCGGTCAGCTCTGTTATAGTGGTTCGAGTTTCAATAGTGGTTAGAGTTGCCAAGGTCCCCCCAAATTTGGATCAGGGTCCCTCAACCCCCAAACCCCCAGAACAGGGGATTTTTGCCCCTGTAACCCCCAAAGAGACCATCATGGAGTTCAACCTAAAATTTTGTGGCCTCGTGTGTAGTATAAGTCAGAATCATTCAGCCCAACCATCATCCAGAATTGATCAGGCTACACCAATCCAATAGATCGTTACTGGGTTTATCTTCTGCCTGGTTGAACCTCATCCATATCTTCCTTAATCAACCTCTAAATTAGTGTAAAAAGAACTCATATACAACATATTTCTTACATCCTACAATACATGACTATATATGTAATATAGTTTCATCACCCGCCTTATTGTTTCTTCTGCAACTCTAAAAGTATCCTGCAAGTTTGCACTTTGAGAAAAATGAGTCTTCAAGGATTTTTGAACTACACCAAACCTGCTATCTTAAACCCTTTGGATAAGGAATTCTAGAGTATATTATTGTTTTCTCCTTATCCTAGAAGATAATACAAATACCGAAACTCTCAAATTTATTCTTCAAAATGGAACATGCCACAAATCTAGATCTTAGTTAAAGTTGTTCTAGATTTTTCCAACAATTCTTTTTTTCGATCAACCAATGAATATCCAACAAACATATATTTGAGGAAATCATCTACTATTGGTATAACCTCAATTGTGAATGTGACATATTCCAAGATAACAATTCTCACTTCTTAGATTCTTAACAACATATCCCAAAATAATCATTTCTTGCCTTTCAAGGTATCTCTTGTGAAATAGAATGCATTATCTATGGTCCTCAGCTTTAAAGAATTTTGATAGAATATTATATTGAAGGTATAGTTCCCATTAATCTATGGTTTCAATCGGATCCTTTCAGAATATTACTTAAGGATCATATCATGTTGTAGCATACCATCTATATGTATCTTCCTTGGCCTAAATTATTCCTGAATATAACTTGGATATGAGGGATTGACTTCCTTATTTATCTTCAGAATCAACTCTTTGAATGATCATTTCATCATTTTCTAAGATATTTTTTAGAAGATTGCATGTTATACTAGATTGACTTCCCAAAATTTTAGACTGAGTCTTTCAGTGAGAGGTGAGTAGGTCGCTTTCTTCTTTGTCTTCTCTTCGAGTCTAGCTTGTAGGTCCTCTATTTTTTTTTGAGATTTTAATTTTTGAACTTAGAGACACATTATATATCTTTAGGCTCACATTTCTCTAGAGTAATCATATCATATATATTTTTATGGTATTCTTAGATACATTTTGGAATAGTCAGAACTTCTTATAATTCTTGAATTTCTCCTACTAAATGAAAAACACAATATTTTTGCAGTATATCATGTGGATATACCTACTCTTTTTGGTATCTGTGTAGATTTATATATGAGATAGTGGCTCTTGAATCATTGGAATCTTCTTTTGAAGCTATCCCTTCAATCCTCTGTCAAAGATCTCAAATATTGGTTCCAACACTAGATCATCTTCAGGTCATATTTTACTGTTCAAAGCAAAATAATTTTCCTTTTGGATATCATGTAATCCTTTCTAGGTTTTTGACCAACAACCCGGCTTGTCAATGTTGAGATTCAGTAAGCCTAATTCCTGCCTTCAATTATTCAATCTTGTCATGAGTATCTTAGGATTTATGCCCTAACAAGGTCACATAAGTTTAATTTTCATAGTCTAATATGGATTATAGTTTTTGGTGATACTTTCTAAACCAAATATACCCATATTTGTTCTTGTAATACCTCAAACTTCCTTATTAACCCTTTTACTCATCATAATGGCCTCAAACCATTGAATCTGATGTTGTGTTTTGCAATCTTCACTGAAGAAGTGCTTGTATGACTTCCTTCTATTCCTCTGCATTCTTTAATACCATATGTTGTATCCAATTGAATGTAAAATTTATCTTATTAAATCCCAAAATTTGTACTTCTTCTATTCTGAATGATTTCTTGCATTTGAACTCTTTGTGTTCTAATGTTGTATTTGGAATATGAAGTTTCAAAATCTCTATTCTAGACATCCTCCAAAACCTTTTTAGGATAGAATATTTTTCCATGCATGTTTTCTTGATCTTTATTACTTTGTCAAGAAGACCAGAAACTTGAACCATCAATTGGATCTTTTCAGCAATGATCCTACTAATCACATCCCGATCTATCCTCTTATAACCCTCCATATTTTCTTTGGATTATTCGAGAATGTCTAGAACATGGTCCAAAAATCTTTTGAATATATGATCATCCTCACTTCTCTAAATCATACTATAGACATCTGTGATTTTTTCCCTGGAAATATTTGGAATCCTTTGCAAATATTTCATGATTACTTTTTCTGGATTTGGATCCTCATCCAGCTCATCATCTAGGCTTTCCTGGTCTTTTTCATACCGAATATTCTTCAAATGAATTTCCTTAAAAACCTTCTACTGTTCAAGTTATTCATCTACTTGATCTTCACAGCTATTAGAAACATTTTTATCCTTTCCTTTAGAGATTCCATTTATTTCTATCCTTTAGTTCTTCTAAGCCGTCCTATTTCTCATATTTTTCTGCACATTGAGTGTTTCATGGCCTTTATAACAACATACAAAGAACTAAATATGAATTCTATCCTTAGACTTTCTATTAAGAGATATTTTTTTGACACTTCCTTGTTTTTCAACGTTCTTGGTTAAAGAACCTATGATTTTTGATCATTTAACCTTACTGAATGATGATTTGTGATTCTTAAAGAGATTCATTACTAAAATTCCTTCTCTTTTATGGAATCTATTCTCCATTGTATTGATAATTGGGAAATCTCCCACAATATTATTATCAATGTAAATTCGGCATTTCCTTGATATATTACCTTTTAGCATTGCACCTGCAAGAGTCGAAGTAGCTTGTTAGTGCATCTAGAATGAAATTATGTTTTTCATTAATATTTTATATATTAATGTTATAGTATTGAAATTATTTCCTCTATCGCATTGATTGTGCCCGAGTAAACCTATTTAGTTTGATTTTCATGAAATTATTTATATAAGAACCATATATTCTTATAGAAAAATGTTTGTTTTCAAGAAAATCTAATTTTCCTATTTCTATTAATATTTTCTAATGTCATTTTCATCATGATTTTTCCTTATTTTTAGGATACATCCCCAGGTTGAGTTTGATGTATACATTTTTAAGATAATTTGATCTTTACTCCCATCCAGATATTCTAATTCTAGGAGGTTCTGAGCTTTTTGCATCTTATTTCTAATAACATTAGAATATTCATCAATCCAAATATATTACTTGATACTTTTCTTTGAATTGGAGATGATATTTTTGTTAAATACCTTATGTATTCTCCGAAATTAGTTAATATACCAAGAAACATTTGTATTTTCATACAATCTATAAGCTCAACAGGAAAATTTTCTATTTTATTGACAATATGTGGTTAATGTTTCATTCTACATGGATATGTAATTAAATGAATTCTATCATAGGTTGCATTAAAATGATATTTCTTTCTTAAAGTATCATACATTCTTTTCTTAACACTACAGCCATTTTCAATAAATATTCGATATTCTTTTATGTATTTTTACTGAATATGAGCACATCGTCATTGTAAACTGACATGAACTGTGATAATATACTAAATAATTATTCCACCTCCTCTGCAATATTATTGGGGGAATTCTTGAGTCCAAATGGAATAAATTTCCACTCATATAAGTCAATTGGATCTTTTAATGTTGTTAATGGTATAACCTCCTATTTGATCTTAATCTGTTAATATCCTGACTTAAGATAAAACTTAGAACATACTATTGGTCCTTAATTCCTAATCCTACTTCTTAAAACCTCTTGATTATGAATATTGAAGCCATCATAATTGAGATCACGATAATCAATAACAATATTTGATTTACCACACTGATTCTCAACATGATTCATTACCATAAATGTTGCATAATTGTTAGGACTTTACCTATTCCTAATTAATCTTAGATTGACTATTTTTGGAATTTGTTTCTCAAACACCTTAACCATTCCATCTAGATAGGAAATTCCCTTGATTATGGTGACCACATTGAGATCTTTAATGGTAATTATAGCCTCTGGTATCACCTTCTACCACAATATTAAAGGGATCTATGACCAATTTTATGATAAGTAATCACTTATCTTGTCCAATGCCTCTTCTTAATTTATCCCCATAACATTCAATCCAAACAGTCCATTCCCCTACTCAATCCTTTTGTGGTATTCTCTATCCTCATCTGGATTGTTTTCTTCTTGGATAGTAGATACATTACTTTATTGAACCATTATGGTTTTATCAAAATTAGTTGTAATCAGATAATTATTGGGGATTATTCATTCTAAAAATATCATCACATGTTGATATCTTTTAAGGAATCAATTTACAATCAAGAATCCATCTAGAAATTTAGGAATAAAGAAAAACATCTACTCTACAGATATTATACCATTGAGTTTTATCTGAAAATATATTACCACTTCTTGAATCACAATGGTTGCATTATTAATAACCATAACCTGCATCTTTTTAGATTCCCTGGTTACTCTTGAATATCAGATTCTTGTGTAAGATAAGGTACATCCTATATCAGCTAAGGCAGTACATACAGTTTCACCAATACTTATCTTACCCAATATAGCCCACTCCTCTATCATTACCCTGAGTAATTAAGATCCCATATATCCTATATGATATTTTTCATCCTCATTGATAGGTAATCAAATATAACTTTTTTCGATTGTCCCTTTGGAAACTAATGATTTAGGTGCTTCTGCTGAAGTACCTTCATCTTTTCCAACTAACATCCTTATATTCTTCAAAAAGAAGTAATTTTTATTTGAGATATTCTATCTTGTAATCCAATCTTTTTGATATTGATCCTTTTGATATATGATCATCTTCATCTTCTTTGATCTCAGAGATCACAAGTCTATTTTTGACTAGTCTAATCACATTTGGAAGAAATAACTTTTGTCGTCATTCTTTCTCTGAATTTGGTGAAAACCATTCTCTAGACCAGGTTAAAATCTTTGGGTTTATCACCCATGGTGTTGTTACTCTAATTTATTTTCCTTCATCTTGTAAAAGATGTGTAAATATTTCCACACTCATCCTCAATGATGGTCTCCCAGTATTGTAGAATTTTACATAAAGATGAGTAGTTACAGTGACACATCTTCTTTTGGGTGGACACCCCAACATCATCTTCTAGTTCCTTGTGTCGATATTTACAAATTTTTCATTGTTACCAACTACAAATTGCAACTTTTTGGATTCCTAGGTTACTTATGGAAATCATATTCTCATGAAAGAGAATGTACACACTGTATCAACTAGGGCAGTACGTTTAGTTCCACCAATACGTAGCTTCACCAATATATCCCACCCCTCTATCTTTGAATTGAGTAATAACGATACCATATATCCTATATTATATTTTTCATCCTCATAGATAGGTAATATAACAGTCATTTGTCTAACTATCCAAACTGATGTTCTAGGTGCTTCTGCTGAAGTACCTTCATCTTTTCCAAATGAGATCCTTGAATTCTCCAAAGGGAAGAATTTTTGATTTGAGATATTCTATATTTTAATTTGATCTGCCTAATCTTGATCCTCCTGAACTAAGATCATCTTCATTTTCTTTGATCTCAGATATCATAAGTCTATTTCCGACTAATTTGATCAAATATGGAAGAAGTATCTTCTTCCTTCATTCTTCCTCTAAATATGATGAAACTGTTTCTCTAGGCTATGTTATACTCTTAGAATTTACTAACTATGGAGTAATTTCTTTAATTGATTTTAATTTATCTTAGAAAATATGTGTAAATATTTTTTCACCTTTCCTTAGATCGAGTCTCCCAATATTGTAGGAGTTTACATAAAGACGAGTAATTACTCTAACACATATTTAATCTGGTGAACACCCCAATGCCTTATGACAATTCCTATACTGATATTTACATCTATAGTTCTACTAATACTTATATCCATAATAATAACATGAAAATATGGGATCACCTTCACCCATTCCACTATTTCATACGGATTTGATCACACTCTTAATAATACATCAATGAAATTGGCTAAGATTCTATCAACCATTGAAATTAATACTGGTGTATATTTTCCTTTCTAACAAAAGTATATACTTATATATATATTATTTCAAAAATGAACACACTTATAATTTTTCTACATAGCCTTACTAACCCATTCTGGTTTTTGAAAAGGCATTGTAAATAATCCTATTTATTTTGTAGACTACAGTTGTCTCTTCGTCCTTGAAGATGATCTTCATCATATATCGATATAGTACCCAAGAATTTTTTTATAAATCATACCAATCAACTCTAAAAATCTTCCATTCATTACAATCTCTTCCTTTTGATGAGATTTTAGTTTCTAAAGAATTCACTAGATCACCTTCTATATCCTCTATATTTACTAGCTCTAGAGAGTTTTTCTGTGCACTCAAGGAATCCGATTTTTACCTCCAATTTTTTTTTCTGAAAATCCTTCCTTTATAATCATATTCGTTTTACATTAGAATGTTTTCATTTGAAATCGGCATAAAACCTTTATTTTTAAGGATTCCTCTAAGGTAAACAGAAAGGTTTCAACATAAGCAGTCATTTTTCATAATTTCTTTTCCTTTCTATATTACTTTCCCAAAATCTAATTTTCTAATTATTATATAATGATATCAATATTGTTTGTATACATCATTTTATTATGCTAAGGGAATAAATATTAACCACATTTCCCCATTTATATTATGAAAAACAAAATCATCAATCATGCGTTGTGAAGACTACCGCCTCCATTAACCGACAAATTATTATTTTTCCATAATACGTTTTCTTCACTGGTTATAAGGGTTAAATTAAAGAATAAATGTGTAATATATAACATAATTATGATTATGAAAATTAAAATTACAATCCACCGTATTTCCCTGTTATTCTATGAGAAATGGAAACGTTGATTGTGCGTTGTGTGGACTACTGCCTCCATGAAGTAACATATCTCATCTTTCTTTAATTTATTTCTTATTTATTAAAATTTCTTCAAATTTGGTTAATTATAATGGTTTGGAATATTTCTGAGCCTTCTTTTGTTATGTTGGGGTGTCTGATGGTTCGAGAACAATTTCATAAATTTAAAAGTTGTCATATAAATAATTTTTAATTTATAACGAGGTTATAAAATGATTTTATAAGTTAAGGAAGTTATTTAATAAAATTAAAGGTAACATTTTACTAGTGTAAAGGCAACTGGGGGGTTTTCCTTTCATACTAAAAGGTAACATAAAAATTCAATGTGCTTGGAAAAGGTAATCCTAGCTGCATAAGTGTAGAAAACTCTAATTTCATGTACATGACCATTTATTTATTCATTTTGTGATTAAATAATGACCACATTAAGTTTCATAGAGTTTTTGGAGGTTTTGAAATGTTTTGGAAGTGTTTTTGTTGGTATATGGTTTGAGCATGTTTAGAACAAACTATTTACCCCTTCCAAGAAATCGTGCAGCTTCTTCCTGGAGGGAGAGTAACATCGCATAATTGAAACACAGTTTAGATAAACTGTGTAGGTGTCTAGGGGATACCGTGTGAGCCTACATCCTTGAGAATAGTAGCTCGTGCACGCTTGGGGCACGATTTTCAAAACTGTTCACCTTAACCGTGCACCGTGCAGTTTTAAATCAAAACATTTTGGATCTAATATAAATTAAGTCATGTGACACCTTTTATCTGCCTAATATCTCCAATACTTGAATTTATTTGGCTCTATATTCTTGAGAGGTGATCCCCTTTGACCAAGAAGCATATCATAGGAAAGTCTAAGCACGTTGGAGGTTTAGATTCGTCAGTAAGTACCCAATCATCCTAGATTAATTATTCTCCTCCATCTTCGAACCATAGATCAAATCTATTGAGGATTATACTATGTGATGTTAATCTTGATGAGATCTTGTAGGATATAGTGAAGGGGACAGAGTTTGTGATCAGATGATGAAGTTTTGTAGTGCCATTCTTTGTTTTCACCAACCATTAAGAGGCGGTTGACATTAGTTTTATCTCCAATTGATGTAGAACATGAAAGATTAGTTTTCATTAAATTATTTTTATTGAAATGGTCAAAAATCCTTGTGTGATCCTTGATGCAAACCCATTTTGGTCAAGGATCAGAAATTATGGAAATTTATCGATTTTAAAAAAATCACATTGTTAATTTTAAAATGATGATTTTAAAAAATGGTTTGGTTTTTGGCACAAGTAAATTGTTTGTTGAAATGATTTAAAGAAAGGAAAGGTTTTTGGTTGAATGATTTGGAATGATTATTTGATATACATGGTTGGTGTGAGTGTATTTATAAACATGACCCTATCGAAGTGGTTTGTGCCATTAGGGAACCCGGTATTGGTCACCCTGTGATGACTTGGTGGATTGACGACAGACCGCTCATGATTATGGAACTGTTACATGGGAATGCATAGCGTGTGTGTGGAGACATGGTTATGGGAATGCCAAATAAATAAGAATGGTTTTATGCTTGAAAATTTTTCATTGAGATTAATTTATGGATTTGATATAAATTGTTTAGACTACTTTGTAACTATTTTTTGAAAATTGAATTTAAAAGTTTTGTCCTTGTGGTGTGAGTTGGGAAGTCATTGGGGAAATCCTAATGAGTTTAGACTCACCCCATTTTTGGGAATCAATGTGCGTTTGCAGATGTCATCTATTGAGACACAGGTAAATGCAAGGTATCTCAGTTCTTTAGTGATGCATCTTGATACCAAGGGCATGACACATGGAGTTATAGCTTTGAACGGGTTGGGTGTCGCCGATTCTTGTCACTGGGAGTTTTCAATTTTTTGGTTTTTTGGTTCTCTTTATGTTTTTATTTTGGTTTCCACTTGTACTCTGATATGGTCTATCAGTTTGTTTCTGGTTTGAGTTGCTTTTTTCACTCATGCATCAATAGAGATTTGGTTGTTTAATGTTTTGTAGTTTTTATGTTTATCTCTAAAAAGGGAAAAGTATCCCCAAATGTTCTTGAGGCTCTTGGTATTTATTTCTAGCCTTTGGTGTCTTGGGGGTGTCATATAAGGCCTAGTAGCACCACTGTCTCTTCTCAATCCAATGAGGACATGCATGATGTTACAAATGGTATCATATTTTTTTGGTCTTGAGGTTGCAAATATTATCATCTTGTTTGATCCTAGAGATGGTAATGGTATCAGTCTTGGCTGACACCATCTTTTATTTTAGAAAAAATGGAATCTTTCATATTCAGTTCTTGACTTGGGTTGGTAGTAAGGAGATATGATCATCAGAACATGAAATGTATATCATAAAAATAAGTTGCTAACCTTTTTTATGTTTAACATTAAGTTAGCAGGGTAGTTGGATACAAAAGTTTTTGGAGACACTTCTAAGTGTGTAGTCACCTCATCGTCATGGGTTTAACTAATGAGAATTGCATTCCATCCATTCATAGTAAGATGTCCCACTAGGACCACCTTATTTATACTAGTTTTAATTTTTTATGAAATTTATAAAAAGTGATGATTTTTGAAAATGGTGAAAATGGTTGTTTTGAAAAGCATTGTTGTAGTATTTTCAAAAATTATTAAAATGTTAACAATTTTGAATTGTGGAAAGGTGTGTGTGATATGTGTTGATGTGGTAAATTGGAATTTCTAGGCCTTCCATTGCTAAAGTGTGAGACTAAATGGAGTTTTTTTCTGTTTATAGTGAATCAAAGTAGGTAGGCGTTGTAGAAATCAACTGGAAGAGAGTGTTGAGAATGTGGTTTCTCCTAAACCACATTTTAATAAACAACTATTCCAAAGTATTGTCCAGGATTTTTAGGTCGTGGATAGAGGTGTCAGAATGACGGGTCTTGGAAAGAAGATCATTCATCTCAGTTCCAAATTTAGAATCCACCCATCTTTCGGGCGGATTTTGAGTTGGAAATAGAATAAGTATAGTTTAATAGGATGAATTCAATCATCAATTTTTTAGGGGTCAAGCAGAGTTGAAAGTGAAGTTGGGAATGTATATGCTGAAGGATTTCTCATGACAATGGTGGGAATAAATAGTTTAGGTTAAATTGGACCAATGCATGACATGAGATGATTATAAATAATTGTTTAACATGTAATTATATCCTCAAACATTTCAGATTGGTAGAACATTAGACTTTTTCAGTTTGAAGAATGAGAACCTCACGGAGATAGAGTATGTGGCTAAATTTATGAATATAGCATGTTTTCTCTTGAAGTTGCTGTGAATGTGTCCTTAAAGACACATATTTTTTGAGTTGGGGTTGAGGTTGGATATTCATTCAAATATTTTTGTTCTCTGTGTTATAGATTATACATAAATGGTATGTAGATTGACTATAGAAGAAAGGGATATATTAGGACGTACAACCGGAGGGAATATGTTTACTCCTATGGGAATAGGTGAGAACACTAATGATGATAATAATAGGAAGATGGAAAACTATTTCTAGAGTGGTGGGAAACCTCAGAATTATACCAAGGGATTAGTTAGGTTACCACCTCGACCCAAAAGTATATTGGGATATTTTCAGTGTGGTTAACTTTATTACATCACACTAGATTGCAAGACACCACCTCAAGAATGTCACAATTGCAACCATATGATACATCATCAGTGCTATTGTCACAGGGCTCCATGGTCGGGTACTAGAGAGAGATATCACGTTTCTTAGGCATCTTATGCTTCCATAGGATGAGTGCTATAGAATAAATATCATAATCAGAATTGAGTGAGCCAAGGTGATTCTAGGAACACCATGACTCTTCAATATATGAAATCTCACAAATTTAATAAAGAGAAAAGGTCAATGAGTAAGTAATTGTATAGAGCTGATCATCATGGATGATCAATCAGGTCCTTCCATAATAAGAGGTACGACTCTTTTGAATTATAACCATATGCATGATTTTTTTGATACAAGAACATCCAACTCATTTATTGCTTCTCGTGTTGTTGATCATATGAGTTTTCATGTTAAGATTCTGCCTTCTATTTTGAAGCTTAAAACTCCCATTGTCTAAAGAGAGTGTTGATACATTATGCATAAATCATGTTTTATAACAATCGATGTGGTATAATTGGTTCAAGACTTATTTGTTTTAGAGATGGATGTCTATGAATTATTATTGGGTATAAATTATTTTACATCGTTTAAGGCTCACATTGACAGTTATGTTAGAAAGGTTAGTTTCAAATCTCTTAATTGAATTGGACACCTCTTTAAAGGAGTTTGGACTATAAAGGCTATCAAAGTAGGAATTTTGGCACCGGTGGTTAGAACTATCTCATATCAGTTGACAATGTCAACTTTGGAATTTGTGAATGATAATGGGAATAGAGAATTTTCACACATCATGGACCAATTTACTAATGTGTTTCATAATAATTTCTCTACGTTACCACTCAAAAGAGAAGTGGAGTTTTTGATTGATCTCTTATAGAGGTCCTTTTCTATTTCCATTATGTCTTATCAGATGACACCAACAAAATTGTGGGAATTGAATGTTCAGTTTGAAGTGTTATAAAGTAAAAGACTCATTCGACCGAGCACATATCTATGGGAAACACCAGTTCTTTTTGTAAAAAAGGTGGATGAAACTCTTAGGCTTTGTGTGGATTATCAAACCATGTTATAATAAATAATTGGTATCCTCTTCCAATAATCGATGATCTCTTTGATCAATTGAGGGGAGCCTAGCAGTTCTCTAAAATTAACTTTCATTTGAGATATCACCAACTGCATGTTCAGAAGGAGGATATTCCAAAAAAAACTTTCAATGAAGATATGGATATTATGAATTTTTTGTTATTAATTTTGGTCTTACAAATGAACTATATATCTTTATGTAATTGATAAATCAAATCTTTCAGAGGTATCTGGATTTCATTGTGGTGGCATTTATGGATTATATTTTGGTGTATTCTAAGAAAAAATTAGATCATGATAAAAACATGGCAATAATGTTGTGTATCTTATTGGAGCATCGTCTATATGCCAAGTTATCAAAGTGAGATTTCGCGATACAAGAGGTACATTTCATTAGCCATATTATTTCTGAAAAAGGTATTTCTGTTGATCCTAAAAAGATAGAAGCCATTTTCAGCCAGTCAGCATCATCGATGACAGATTTGACGTGGAAAGGTGTTCCTTACCAATGAAATAAGGAATGATAGAAATATTTTCAATGAATTAAGGATATACTTATATTTAAACCTATCCTCACGTTGCTGGAGTCTGGAAAAGTCTATGAAGTCTATTGTGATGCATCGGGATCTGTGTTGGTATGTGTTCTCGTGCTGGGTGAGCATGTTGTTTCTAATGGCCCATGACAGTTATGGTTTCATGAGAATAACTACCCAACACATGAATTGAAATTAGATGTTGTGGCCATTCTTTGAGTACATGGCACCATTATACCTTTGGTGAGAAATTAATGGTGTTTATAAATTATAAGAGTTTGAAACACATTTTCTCACATAGATTAAAATTTTATAAAAAAGAAGATGGGTGGGATACCTACAGATGTTTGATCTTGAATTGATGTATACAGTAGATAATTGAAACTCTGTGGTGGATGCATTGAGTAAGAATTCATATGATCCGTTGGATAAAGAGGATTCAGACCAGTTAAAAATAATTTCTTTCATAGAGGATATGCATCTGGATTATACAGAACAAGGTGATGTTGCATTTTTTTCAAGATCTATTTGTTCCTAATTTGGATGAGTAGGTTAGAGTTTCTCAGACATCTGATCCTGATTATGATACTATATGGTCAAAAACTAATGGTGGAGAGACTATTCAAGGATGAATGCTCGATGAGAGTTCAATGTTTCGGTTTAGAGATCGGATGGCCACACCTTTGGCTTTCCAAGAACAAATGCGTTGTGCCTACCACAATTCTGAAGGACCCCAGAAAACCTTGAGAGGGGAGGTGTGAATTAGAGTGATAAATAATTTCTTCAAAAGTGATGTATTTTGTTACCTTGTTGGTAGGAACCTATTAAATCTGTCTGATAAGAAAGACCAGTAAACAAACAGTCACATGCAAAGAGTCAACACAACAATTTTACATGGTTTTCCACTAAGGGCTAGTTCATGGAGAATACACTTAAAGTGTTTGGGTCATACCTCAATCCACTAAAAATCACTAAATGTGGAGTAAAAATATTTGGCAGAATCACTCTGTTCCAGACACACTTCCTTTAGAATATTTAAGGGATAACTGACTGTGTTCCTCGAAACACTTCTGAAAACTCCCCCAACCTCACTGCCTTGAGAGGAAGCCACACAAAGTTTATGGAATTGTAGGTCCCTTCATTTTTATGAATTTTTACATCCTAAAATATAAGTAAATTCCCTTTTGAAGTATTTCTTCTACTCGTAGATACAATCAATTTTTCCACACACTGATAGTTTACAAACTGTTCCTCCATGAACTAGCCTACTTATTCCACAAACTACACTGCACCGCATAGCCTGTGTGCTTTATAGATCACCTATTTTGCGTATTGCCTTAGTGTACCTCTTTTGTGAACTCGGTTTCTGTACTCCCTCTGTGCACTGCTTCTTCTTCATGGACCAACTCCTCTTTTGAATTTTTTTTTGTGAACCATCTTCCACGAAACCTCTTCAGAGAACCATCTTCCATGGACCCTCTTCCGCAAACCATTTTCCTTTATGGGAATTAGTGCATCAAAAATCTCCTTCCATGGACTATCTCCATATACCACTTCTCCTTTCACGGAATCCTCCTCGCGAACCTCTCTTAGCCTTTACGGGGTTGTCTGCCCACGAATCACTCTGGACTTTACTGAATTACTCTTGGATTTCTAATAAAAGTCTCTCTTTTTAATAAAGGTATTAATGAACCTTATATAAGGAAATAGATATTAAAATCTTGATAATCCATTTTACTTAAACATCAGATATGGTACAACCTTCATCACACACTACTCCTTCCATAAACCGTTTTCCTTATGCGGTCCGCGTACCACCACTCTTCTTTCATGGAATACAATCTCTTCCGCAAATGGATCTCATCCACAAATGGATCCCTTCTGTAAATGAATACCTTCATGGATCCACAAATCACTACCTCGGTTCTGCCAATGATGATCCATCTTGTGAACTATTTTCCTATCACAAACTGTGAACATCTTGTGAAACATTTTCATCTCGCAAACTGTTTCCCCTACATGGTCCACATACCATGCTACATGGTCTGCATAGCGCTGCTATGCAGAAATACTGCCTTTGTCATTTTCTCTCTCTATTCCACGTATTTACCTTAGCAGTCTGTGAACCATGCTTCACAGACTCCTTTGCATAAAACCTTCCTTTTCCAAAAAGATAAAATCCCAATTTTAAGGCCAAAAAATTTGGCAATCACTGGGAAATGACGCCACCTTCAACACTATTTTCAACCTGAATTGTAAGATCAATCATCCTAGAAACTCATTGATCAACCTAATGTGGATTGAAAAAAAAACAATTATACATAATTTCCAACAAAGAACATCATTGGTTCTAACAATCTACTCTTTTGGATTTGTTAGAAATCTGTAGATAGTTTCAATAAAGCACCATCAGAAATCAAAACCTGATATGAAAGAAACAACTCATCCAACACTCTAAGTCTATGTCAGAAAAACTTGGTGTAGAAAACAAGAGGAGCATGAATTGGGTTCTCGTGTCATGAATTGGGTTCTCATGTCTTGCAACTAATTTCTCCATCCTCTATTCTCCTACAACTAGTAAACCATAAATGTTTCATTCTCCACCACCTTGGTACCATTGAATACCATTGAATTTTTCTATTATAAACCTTTTCTAATAAAACCAATGACCGGTATTTGAACATTTTAGAGCTTAATACACACTTCCCCCTAGATTGTATCTCCCCTATAAATATGCATGACTTCGATAAATATATTAAAACAGTTAATACAACTATGGAGAGGGAAACACTCATAACCTCCTCATGCACTGGGAGGTGGTTGAACCCCATGATTCAACCGATTCTTTTCAATCACATGTGCTGACAATGACTTGGTCAGAATGTTAACCAATTTATCATCAGTTCAAACATGATCCATTTTAATCATGGATTTTCAACCTTTTCTTTGATAAACTGATATCAGATTTCAATGTGTTTCATACGAGAATGACGAACATGAATCTTCATAAGATCAATTGCACTCTTGTTGCCACAGTGAATCACCATCGCCTATTTCACCTCATCACCAATATCAGTAAGTTTTTTCTTCCTCCATAATATTTGAGTAAAATCCATTGTAGTGAAGATACACTCAGCATCAATAGTACTAAGAGAAGTTCTTTCCTGTTTCTTACTCAACCATCCCACACATTTATTTTTAATAAAGAATGCTCTACCACTTGAGGACTTTCTATCAACCACATCTCCAGCCCACTCAACATTAAAAATGATGAAAATTCATTATCTCTTTCTACAACAAAGTACAACCCATAATTGTGTGTACCTTGAATGTACCTCATGATTCGTTTAACTGCTTCCATATATTCTTTTTAATGATTACTTTGAAAAAAGGAAACTAAAAATGTTGCAAAGACAATATATGGACACGTTGTAGTATAGTACAGTAAGATTTTGATGATTCTCATATACATGGTGGGATCTACAGAAGTCCCATCATCATGATTTCCATGTTTAGTCCCTACTACAATCATATTCGACATTGGTTTCAAGTCATCAACATGGAATTTCTTCTGTAACTCCCTTGCATTTGTTTCTTGAGAAATAAAAGTGCATTCCATCCTCTAAATCACTTGTATCCCCATGAAATATTTGAGTTCACCAATCATAGAAATTTCAAATTTGAATTTCTTGTGATCAACAGATTCATCCACTGATCCCTGTTCGCTTCTTCTAAATATAATATCATCTATATACACCAGTACCATGAATTGATCATTCTACTAATTATTCACTCAGAGATTACGATCCACTCTTTTTTTTAAATTTGAGTTTCTTTAGATAAGAATATAGCTGAGAGTACCATGCCTGTGGTTCCTGTTTCAGACCATATAGATCCTTATTTAATCTTAAAACCTTCATTTCATCATTAACAAGTAGAAAACCCACTGGTTATCCAATGTAGGCATATTATTCAGAAACACTATTCAAGAAAGCTATTTTGACATCCATTTGATACACTTTTTATCCTATTTGAATATTTATGGAAAGAAATAGTCTGATTGAATACAATCTATCTACCATAGCCAATGTTTCTTCGACATCAACACCTTCAATATGTGAATATACTTTACACACCAATCACACCTTATTTATGATCACATGACCATGCTCATCGAATTTATTATTGAAAATCCACTTTATACCAACAACAATGTGAAATTAGGGTCTCTTAATAAGATCCCATGTCAGGTTCTTGTCAATACGATCTAACACTTCATTCACGGATTTCACCCATGATTATCCTTTTAAACTTCCTCAAATGAGGTTGGTTCCAAAATGGAAAAGAAGATAGATTTTGCATTATTACTCATTATTCTTGTTTGTGTGGGTACTGTCCAATCTCCAATGATGTTGGATGGATCAATCTTTGCTCTTTGATTTATCCTGTGAGGTTATACAGAATTTTCATTAGCCATGGTTTCCTCTTACGATTCTTCTTATGAATCAACATTGTTTTTTGACCTCTGAATGTTTTGAACTCCTTACTCAACTTCTTCAGTTGAATCTGTTCCATGTCCACTGTCTTCTACATCTCCAATCACACCAGCATAAAATCCTCTCAAGGTATTTGTGTTCTTATCGTCAATAATATTGACATCACTGATTTCCATAATTTTTTCGAGATGGCCATTGAATCATTTGTAGGATTTTCTATTAATTTAATTTCCAATGAATATTTATTTTTCTACAACATCACCATACTTCCCTTCATTTCATTATTTGTTTTGAATGCAATATTTACTTCCAAAAAGCCAAAAATACTTTAAAGTGATATTCCTTCCATGCCACAACTCTTATGGTGTCTTGGTTTCTCCCATATAAAGACTTGTTTGATTTTTAGTAGATATTGCATCTTGAACAACCAATTTACATTAATGGTGAGGGATACGACACTCAATTATCATAGTTCTGTCCATATTGTTCACCTATCGATTTATGTGATCAACAACTCCATTTTGCATTGGGGTTCTCATAGAAAGCACCTCATGATGTATTCATGTTTCTCTAGGAAAATTTCAACCTCAATGGATGTGTATTCCCCTCCATTGTCAGACTGAAGAACATTGATTATCCTCCCTGTATCATTCTCAGTTATTCAGCGATATGTTTTTATGCAATCAAGAACTTGTCGTTTCTTGTGTATAACCATCAAAAAATACATTCTACTATAATCATCAATGAAAACAACAAAGTACCTTTCTTCACATGTTCCAACAACATTTATCAGACCACATACATCTGTATGGACGAGATCAAGAATATTTGATTCCCTTTTCTTCTTTGGAAGATATGATCCTCAAACCAACTTCCCTGGAATTCATGCATCATAAGTCTTTTCGCATTCACTCTTCAGATTGGGAATATCAATGACAATCTTTATCTTAGATATCTTTTCCATGTCTTGTTGATTAATGTGACCCAATATTCAATGTCACAAGTTGTTATCTTCTTCAACTACCATGTATAAAATCTTCTCTTTAATATCAACCTGATATAAGTTTTCGTCTGTTTTGCATCCTTTTATAAGAGAAATCTTTTTCTTTCCTCTGATAGTGCACCCATTTTGATAAAAGTCACCATCATTTCTAATTCCCATAGTTGAATCACACTCAAGAGATTATGAAATAGTCTATATACATAGAGAACTTCAGTTTTATTCATCTCACTAGTAGACAATTCAGTATGTCCACTGTCATTGATATTCAAAGCACCATCACTACCGAACATTACTGTTCCATCAACCCTTTTATTAATATTTTTTAATAGGTCTTCATTTCCGATCATATGGGATGAGTATCCACTATCAATAATTCAGGTGCTGCTGCTCTTTGTAGCTTTGAGGGTTACTTCTATAAGGTTGGATTTTTCAATTTTATTCTTTTATTTCAATGAAATATAAAATTGAGTGAAGGATAAATATGGATTTTCCAATATATTTTCCACGTGAATAGGTTCATCATACTCATACTATTCTTCTAGAGGAGAAAACCTATTTTTGAGACAAACACCCTCTGGTTGATGAGCATTGGCTTGTCTCTGAGTTCTAGATGTATTGTTCAGGACTTCCATTTTTCTACAATAAACATCTCTATGGACAAAGTTAGAACAATAAAAACAATATACATGGAAATTATTTCATCTATAAGAAGTATGATATTAATTTTCCCCCTTTTTTAACTTCCTATATCTTCCCCATTCAAATAGCTCCTTAACTCTTCATAGTATGACATGGTATGACCGAAATAGCCATAGAATTGACATTTCATAAGTGGAAATTTATTCTCACTTCTATTCCTTCCCACGTCTCCTTAATAAAATACATTGACTGACTATCATTCAAAGAAAATTGAGGATAAGATTTAGTTGTACATTCTGATTGATTTGAAGAATTATTTGTTAAGACTTCAAGTGACTTTATGATATGTCCAATTTTCAACTTCCCTTTATTTTGGTACATCTTAGTTCCAGCATTTGATGTTTCAACATCACAACCAATTCCACTTTTTCCCATGCATGGGGATCATTGATCATTCAAAGACATTTTACTCCTTCAGATCCATTCTTATCTCTCTTTATCATCTAATCAAATGAGAATCTCCGAAACTGAATTTTCTTCTTTGTCTCTATTTAATTTGCTTCTATTTCAAGTTTACTTCTAAGATTAACTACTTATTATTCAATAACATCGATATTTTTGGACTTGTCATCTAGTATGGATGTAAGGTCATTGATGACCTTTTCCCATTCTTCAATTCTGAGATTTAGTTCCACTAAATCTTCTTTTCTTTCAACGTTTGTTGATTGTTATATCACTACTTCTTCCATTCATTCAATTCAAACTTCAAGATAATCAATATATTTTGATAATTATTCCACAATTGTTGTCCATTTCTGCATCTATTACTTTGGTTATCAAGCTCAAGAGAATAATTAAGTTGTAACTTGATATCATTATCAACGATCAACTGATTATCTCTATCTTTATCTTTTGATGATTTTGACTTTTCAACTATAGCCATCATAGATGAATGGGTTCTAGAGTTATACTCGAGATCTTCTTCTTCAAATAATTCATTGTCATTTTATTATTATTTATAGAAAAAATTCATACTCAGTACTTTCTTTACGTATTTTAATTATACCTTTTGATAAAAACTTTATTCAGGCTTCTGTGAATTTCCCGCTTCACTTTCTTCTTCATCGAGCTTCCTTGAGCACTGAGAGGTAATGTTCCCAACTCCACCATAATGAAAACAGGTCAGGCAAATTTTCATTTTCCTCTCTTTAATTTATTTTCAAAAAGAGAAAAGAATCATCTTCCTCATTATCTTCATCAACTGTATCTCCAAACAACTCATTTATCCATGGCTTTCAAAGCTATTTCTTTTCTTACTGAAGTCGTTGCATCTTTACGTTTGACTCTCATTTCATATGCCACTAGAATTCTCAACAGTTCATCAAAATAAAGTTTATAAATACCTCTTTTCTCAAGGTATGTCACTTTTGGATTTTAAAGTGGTGGAATCCTTCTCAAAATTTTCTTCCCAATTTCAATGTATTTGATTTCATTACCAAGCCATTATATAGTTCCTATAATTTCAGAAATTTAATTGAAAAAGGTATCTATATTTTCATCATGATGCATCTTCATATCATCAAACCTATTGTGAATGACTTGAAGTTCCACCTCCTTTACTTTGTTTTTTCCCTTATATATATTATCCAATTTTCCCACATAGACTTTTTAGAAGAAAAATTCATCACCTTTAGATAAATTTGATTAGAAAGAACTACAATGAGGGAATTTTGTTCTTTAACAACTACATCAAGCCTTTTTCTATCTGTATTATTTACAGACAACCTCGTTGGATCAATGAATTGTATTCCTTGTGCAGTGGAAAACAATACTTCAATTATAAGAAATCCTAGATGATATTTCATCATGTTGTTTCCATATTTGAATGTTACTTCCATCAAAACGGGGAAATCCCCTAAAAATAACTATATTCTCCATGATAGCAATGAAGGACATGTTTAACACTAGTAACATGTACCCTTTGATACCAGTTGATGGTCCTTGGAACACCCTAAGAGTGGTGAGGTGAATTATAGTGTCAACTTTTTTCGTCAAAAGTGATGGATCTTGTTTCCACATTTGTAGGAACCCCTTAAACCTATCATACGAGAAAGTGTAGTAAACAAACAATCACATTTAAAGAGTCAACACAATAATTTTACTTGGTTCACCACTAAGGTCTAGTCCAAGGAGAATACACCGAAAGTGTGTAAATCATACCTAAATCAGCTAAACTTCACTATAACTGGAGTACAAAATATTAGGCATAGTAACTCTCTTTTAAACACACCGCCTTTACAATTTTTATGGATAACTCAATGTGTCCCTCGAAACCCTTCTAATGACTCCCCTAGTTCAACACCTTGGGAGGAATAAATTTAAAATTTATGATCTTTTAGGTCATTTCATTTTCATGAATGTATGAATACTCAACTATAGGTAGATTATATATTGAAGTGCCACTTCTATAAGTAGATGGAATCCTCTTTTTTTCACACCGATAGTTCGCAAACTATTCCTCTATAAACTGGCCTGCTTACTCCATGAACTACCTAACACCACATAGTCTGTATGATTTGTGGATCAACTCTTCCACATAATACCTCACTGTACAACCTCCATAAACAATGTCCTCATATTAACATTCTGTACCACTTCTTATCCACGAACCAAATCCTCCTCTCTGAACATTCTTCAGTGAACCATATTCCATGAACTGTCTTCCATGACCCATTTTCCATTGTGGGATTTAGTTCCATGAAAAACTACTTCCACAAACTATCTCCATGGACAACTCTCCTTTCGTGGAATCCTCCTCATGAAACTCTCCTCCTTCACAGGGTTGTCTACCCACAAACCACTATGGACTTCACCAAATTCATCTAATATTTCTAGTCAAAGTCTATCTTCATAATGAAGAGATTTGTGAACCTTATATAGGGAAATAGATTCTAAAATATCACTAATACATTTTACATAAACATTTGATGTGGTACAGTCTTCACTAAATACTGATCCTACTATGAACTATTTTCCCTATGTAGTCTGCGTACCACCACTGTTCCTTCGCGGTGACCAATCTCTTCCACAAACGGATCCCTTCATGGCTCCACAAATCACCACCTCACTTCCACGAATGACAATCTATCCCATGAAGCATTTTACTCCCATGAACTGTGAACATCCTATGAACCATTTTAGTCCCACGAACCGTTTCCCCCATGCGGTCTGCGTATTGTGCTTCTTGTCTTGCATAGCCCCGCTATAAAGAAATCATAACTTTTCCATTTTTCCTCTCTATTTTGAATACCTCCCTTATAGGTATGTGAACCATGCTTTTTGGACTCCTTGGATAAAACCTTCATTTTCCAAAAAGATATACTCCCAATTTTGAGCCTAAAAAATTTGGCAAACATTGGGAATCGATGCCACCTTTAACACTATTGTCAGCTTGAACTATAACATCAATCATCTTGCAAACACCTTGATCAACCAAATATGGAATGATAACAAACACAAACCACACTCCATTTCCAAAAAAGAGAATCCTTGGTTCCAACACATTCAATATGGGATGTTCATCCGAGAATATAGAATATGTATAGAGTGTTGAAAGCACCATTTTGGTGGGTTTACATGAAAAGAGCTATAGTGGAGTATGTCTCTAGATGCCTCATATTTAGGTTAGTGAAGGTAGAGCATCAAAGATTGGAGGGTATATTTTACTATTCACTAATTCCCATGTGGTAATGAGAGAAGATATCCATGGATTATGTAATATGTCTACCAAGAATGGTTAAGAAATAGAATCCCATATGGGTGATTATGGTTCGACTCAAAAATTTGGATCACTTCATCCTCATTCATGAAACTAATTCAATGGAAGAATTGTCCAAAATCTATATTTAGGAAATTATAAATATGAAAAGTGTTCTAATTTCGATTGTATCTGATTGAGACCACATGTTTACGTCTTGTTTTTGGAATCCTTAAGACAAAACCTTGGAAAATAGTTGACTACGAGTAAGGATTATCATCCTCAAATACATGGATAGTATGAACGAATAATACAAACATTGGAGGTAATGCTTAGGTATTGTGTAATGGATTTTGGTGGCTCCTGGGAAGGTCATTTTTCATTAGTGGAGTTCTCATACAATAATAGTTACCAGGCCTTAATACATATAGGTTATTTTGATGTGTTGTACAAGTTTCTTTGTTGTTATCCACATTATTGGGTGGAAATAAGTGATATGTCACTAATTGGGCCTATCCTTGTGAAAGATACAACAAAGAATATTCAGTTGATCAGAAAGAGGATAGAGAAGTATTAGAGTCATCAGAAATCCTACGCGGATCATCATCGACGACTGTTTTTGTTTGAGGTAATTGATCATGTGTTTTTAAGAATCACTCCAAGGCCCAGAAATCATCATATTGGTAAATAGGGAAAGTTTTATCCATAGTACATACGCCCTTTTGAGATACTAGAATGAGTAAGTGAGGTGACATGTCTATTGGATTTTATTCCATGATCCAGTTCGGTGCATAATGCATTTCATGTGTCTCAGTTGATGAAATATAAACCTAATATAAACCATGTGTTTTAATGGGATCATGTTGACCTATAGCCAGATGCTATGTTGATTCATGTTCTATTACAAAATGTTGATATGTAAGAGAATATCTTGTGTGGGAAAACCATTAGTTTAGTGTGGATTTTATGGAAACATGGTCAGATTTAGGAATAGACATGAGAGTGTGAAAGAGAAAAGGTAGTGTAGTGGCTCAAACTCTTCTAGGAAAACTCATATTTTCAATTTTTCGGGGATGGAAATACCAATGGTTAGAAGAATTTAGTACCCTTTAGTTTCTTGTAATTCACCATTTATTTATAAATTTGTATCTTACATAATGATCATGTTATGTTTTGGGGTGTTTTATGAGGTTTTGGCATGTTTTGGAAGTGTTGTTAGAGGTGCATGGTTTGGGAACGGTTAGTAAAAACCATTAAAACCTTCTAATAAACCGTACATATTCTATTAGTAGGGAAAATTGTGTTGTATGGTCAGCACACAGTCTGACCAAACCATATCGGTACCTAGGGGAAATTGTGCGAGCATACTGTCTTGAGAATAGTAACTTGTGCAAGGTTGGTGCATGGTTTTCCAAACCGCAAGCTCTTACCATACATCATGTAGTTTTAGATCAGAAAATTGAGGATCTAATCTGAATGAAGTCCCCAGAACACTTTTATTTACCTAATATCTCTAAAACCCAAATTCCTTTTTCTCTCTATCCTTGAGAGATGATCCCCATCGATTTGGGAGAGAGTCTTAAGAGAATTAAAGCGCATTGGAGTTCTAGATTCGTCGATATTTCTTCCTTGATATTCTGATAACCATTCTTCTTTTACCTCTTGGAAACATAGATCTAATCCGTTGGGGATATATCTTTGTCACATGATGTTAATCTTGATGGGATCTTGTTGGATACAGTGAAAGGAACATGGTATATGATCAGATCTTTATGTTTTATAGTGTCGTTCTTCGACTTAGCCAACCGTTGATAGGAAGGTGGTTTCGATCTTATCTTCACTTGATGTCAAAATTTATGGCCTAGTTTTTATTAAATGATTCACTTTAAATGGTTGTGAAATCCTTGTGTGATTTTTGATGGAAACCCCCTTTGGTTATGTCTTGTAAATTATGGAAAATTTATTGGTTTTAGAAAAAACATTTCTTGTAATTTTAAAATGACAGTTTTAAAATTATGATTTGGTTTTTAACACAAGTGAAGTGTTTGTTGAATTGATTTTATGAAAGGTAAGGTTTTAGGTGGAATGGTTTGACGTAGGTATTTCACAAACATGGTTGGTGTGAGTACATTTATAGATGTCACCTTATGGAAGGGGTGTGTTTCATTGGGTAACCTGGTATAGGTCAGCTTGTGATGACTTGGTGGATTGATGAGAGACCTCTCATGAGTATAGAACTATCACCTAGGCATGCATGGTGTTTTCTTGGAGACATGATTATGGGTATTCCAAAAAAATAAGAAAGTTTTTATGCTTGTAAATGTTTTCCTTGGGAATTATTTAGGGTTATGATATAAAATGTTTAAACTTCTTTTAAATTGTTTTATATAAATTTTTCTAACATGTTTTGTCATACTGGAATGATTTGGAAAGTTATTGGGGAAATACTTCTGATTTTAGAGTCACACCTATCTTGGGAACTATTATGAATTTGTATATGTCATCTATCAAGAAATAGGTAAGGGAAATGTAACTCAGTTCTTTAGTGACGCTTCTTGATACCATGGGTATGACATGTGGATTTGGAGCCTTGAGTTGGTTGTGTGTCACTGGTTGATGTCACTTGAGATTTTTTAGTTTTATGGTCTTTTGGTTCTCTTTGAGTATGTATTTTGGTTTTCACTTGTACTTTGATATGCTTTATCGGTTTTGTTACAGTTTGAGTTGTTTTATGGACTCATGCATCATATAAAGGTTTTGTTGTTTATTATTTTTTTAGTTTGGATGTTTATATTTAAAAATGGTCAATCATACCCCAAATATTATCGAAGCCCTTGACATTTAATTTCATCCTTTGGTGTCTTGGGGATTTCACCTATGACCTAGAAGCACCACCATCTCTTCTCAAGCTAATGATAAGGGGTGGGATGTTATATTAAGGGTATATTGCAACTTGCGTAAGAGTATGCCTTACTTCATGTAAGGGTAAAATGAATTTTTATATACTTAAGTAAGGGTAGTTCACCACTATGTAAGGCTATATTGGATTTTTTGAAGCCTATGTAAAGGTATACTATTCCTTGTGTAAGGGTAGCTCATGGATTGTGTAAGGGTACTAGATCACATAACTTCTCTAGATCAAATAAATCTTGCTCGTGACTCATTTAAGGGTAACTATAGTTTCTCATGACATGTGTAATGGTCAAGAGAGATTTTTAAATCCTTTTTAAGGCTCCTCTCAAAGCCGTGTAAGGGCCAGACATGTTTTCTTCTACTTGTGTAAGGGTATCCAGCTGTGTAAGGGTAAAACCATGTTACCCTTATGCAACACTAGGGTGTCACGTGAGGTTATCATATATTTTCTAAAAACCTAATTTTCATTCCAAGAACCTCTTGTAATGCATTTTTTCAACTCAAATTAATGGGAATAAATGGAAATCTATGGGTTTTTTCTTGGTTGGGATTTTTCAATGTATGCTTGACTTGGAATATTTAAGTAAGTCTTAAATGGAATTGTTTTTGACTTGAAATAAAATATGGAATGTCTGAAGGAGTTTTAAAGGAATACATGGAGGGATATTTGTAAATATTAAACAAATAAATTTCTTTCTCGCGTTGAGTTACTTCTTGTTTCAATCAAGTCCATGTGATCTAAAAGCCTTCCCTAGAGTCTTGTGATCCACCTATAGTTGAACCTGTATTATTCCTCGCACACCAGACCCATGTCTTCCAAGTTAATGAATTCTCTCTCTCCTTTATCCTCCCATGTACAATGATTTACATTGTAAGAGAAACTATCAGGTAGGGGATCTCCAAATTAGTTTTTATATTATGCGAATGTGTGAAATTATCATGCTTTATATTCCTTTTTTTAAATAAATTCAATTAACCACAATTAGATAAAATATGGAAAATAATCACATGAAGAAATAGTATGAGATAATCTGGAAATTATAAAAGAGAAAAATAAACTTATGTTGTGTAATTTTATTAATGTAATATTATTAACTCCAAAAATTTAAATTGGAAAAAAAATTTATGTAGTAGAATGCTTGATTTTATTAATAGTGAAATAGAATTAACATGTTATTTCAAGCAATGAAATAAAATCTTACTACATAAAGAAAGTATTAAACCTGTTATTGTTTATTTTCAGGAATTTATTTAGAAATAACATTTCATGCTAATGTTATCTTGGAATATCGAAATTACATATTAAAATGTCTATATTCTGAGTATTGTTAATAATAATTTCAATAATGGAGATTATTGATTTATTTCATGCAGTAGATAAAAATATTTGATAACATTATCAGAAGAAAGAGAAAATAGGTTATTGTATATTGTAGAATAAATATAATTATTCTAGATATTAATCATGAGAGAGAAGATAAATTATTACATGTGGAAGAATAATGATAATTCTTCAATACATTATTAATGAGATAGAAAATAAATAATTTTATGTTGTAGAATAATTATATTTTTTATGAAAATTATCCAAGAGGGAGAAAGATATAATTTCATGCCTTTTTCTAATCAATATTTATTAAAATCGGAATGGTAGCATGACTTAGTATTAAAATACTTAAATATTATCGATGAGATAATTTTGTATATTAGATATTTAAATATAATTTTTGTATGTTATATTCTTGTTATTCTTTTTCTAATGAATATTATTGCATGTGTATAATTATTATCCATACTTAAGGATATTATCACATGTTATAATTTGATTTAATTCTTGGATCCTTAAGTATTATCATATAAAAGAATAATTTATATTCTTGTTGAAATATTTGGGATGTGTGATCACATGATTTGTGTATGTGTTTTATTAACTTTGATATTTAGTAGATAGTGCGATATCTATTGTTATAGTTGTAAGCCTGGTTTATATGCTTGGAAATTTGATAACAAAAAAAAGATGGCAATTCTTTGATTATAATAAAAAGTAATGTTGAAATCAATATCATCAAGATTGATGATATATATGAAAGAGAATCTTATGACGGAATTATAGAATAAATAAATAATATTTTTCCATGGAAAATTTATACGGATAGTTCTGTTGAGATTAATTGTTAAACTAATCAAATAATTAAAGATAGTCGTGAAAAAAATGAACGATTGATTAAATTATAGCTTTGGGCCTAAGTGAGGCCGATGTTATTTGATAAAGTCTAGAATGGCTTTTTTGTTTTATCCATAGTTTTCTTTATAATTATGCATGGAAGAATACATTTTATTTGTATTTATTCTCTATGGATTTAGAGACCTGATGTGATTAAATTATAACCGTGTATGGATGGACAAGTGGGTGGGGATTCCTGAGGCTATAATTATGGAAAAATGTGCCAGTTATGGTGATAATATGGGTGGGGATGTCTGAGGTAGATATGGTGGCCTGAGGTGCTGATTATATGATGACGATGGCATGGAATTCCATATGTGATATTATACGATGTGGTGTCAGAGATGAAACTGTGTCTTATAAAATGGGTTGTGGTTGATCTTTCCTATTGTTATGCTGAAAGCAGGAATGGTTGCCTGTTGCTTGATGACCAAATGCTATTTATATTATCAGTTTCCAATTGTAGAGAGTAGTTGATGCTATGCACTGTGAGTGAATCTTTTATGTGGTATCTTAGGATGAGTCCTAAAGTACATGGATGTCTTTGAAATTATAAATGAATTAATGAATGAATGAAGCTTGTTCCTAATTCATGTTTATGATGATGAAATACTTGAGAATATAAGAAAAGAATTAATAGATCCTTCAAAACATGACTCCAAATATTAAAATGTTAATCTTGGTAATGATAATGGAAATAATTAATTAATGGATAATTAATTAATTAATTAAAAAGAATCTTTAGGCTTTTATTCTTTGATACACAGCCCTTAGTAGCGGTAGATGAGAGTCTCGTGCACCGTTAGTGGAAGAAGATTCAAAGGCTAGGTAGTTTCCCATAACAATGTTTTGAGCTTCATATATATCATGTATGTTTTATTATTTAATATGCTAACCCACCCTTGTTGGTAGGCTGATTGTGACTGAGTGGACTCTGGGAGGGTGATTTCCCCAACATCTAGGTTGGTGACGAATGAATGACCAACTGCCTCCTCTGGCCCCACTCTCTTCTCTTATCAGTATTATGCACTAGTATGTATAGTGGTTATCTTTCCTGATATATATTTACAGGGGGATATAGTGCCTTGCAGTTATTTTTACACTTATGTATCTATATATATAGTATCCTTTGGATTATTATAGGTATGTTGTGTATGAACTATGATGGCAGGCTATATAATGAACACCGTACACGTAATAGTGGATCTCAGAATCTACTTGGTTGCTATTTGAAGACGTGGTTAGGGTGATGAGATGATTTGATGAATGGGGTGCATGATTTATCCCAGGTGTCTTTGGGATGTATTACTTTAATCTAGGTCTCTTCAGGTTGGATTTTGGAGAGAGATGCCTCAGGATGTACAACATTATAATAGAGTCAAAAACTAGTAGGAAAGTGGTAATTGGGAACCCTCTTTTGATATTATATTATATGATCTCTTGTATTTGATACTTGGTCATAGATAGTCATGGTGATGCTGAAAAAAGAATAATAAACTTGTTTAGGTGATGAGTTGGTTTTATTTGTTTAGTCATTGGGATTTTGTATACTTATTTCACATTTTCCTCAAGAGGTTGTAGGGAGGATCATACTAAGTATAGATGTTATGCTCACCCTATATATATATAAACTATTTCTTAGCTCAGAAAGAATGGGTTAGTGATCGAGCCTGACTTTTCTAGTTTTAGGAGTTGTTCTAGAGCTGTTGGAGCATTGTAGTCACTACCGATTATCCACTTTAGTGTTTTTCAGTTCTTTCAGTTGTATATCATTACATTCATGCATTGGGATTACTTATTCTTTTATTAAGAACTGGATTTTATTGGTGGTTTTTTCTATATTATCTCTCTCATTTATTATATATTATAGGGTAACGCCTCCCATCTTTATGTATGTTATACCCTCTCTTCTTTTTTCCAACCTATGGCCTTTTTGAAACAGGCTTTGAGTGTCATTATATCCCTTCTCTCATTGTCGTCCCAAGAGGTGTAACTTTGGGTGGAGGGTTTCATGAAATTAACCACCATAAAAATATACAAATAATATTATTATGATTCCATAATAATTATTTATTCCAAAATAAACCACTTTCATTATCATAATCATCAATTAATTATGATATGTTCATGTTTGGGTTGATCTAACCACCTATTTGAACAATGATATATAATAATATCATGGATGACTATGAGAACTTAATTGTTGATAAAATATGATATAAATGAAAAAATAAATAGTTTATTTTTCTTTTGGAGTGGTAAAGTTAAAAATAAACTCATTAATTAAGATATCAATGTTTGTTCGTTAAAAATCATCGAAACATGCTTATATCTGATTTCATTTGTAAGAACCATAACAAAAAATGCCATAGATTTATATTATAACATTATAAATAATTATAAATAATCATTACCAATACCTTTTATGATTTTATAATGATTAAATTTGGAATAAAAATGATTAATAATATCGTTATTACATAACTAGTTCAAAATGATCAGGATTACTCACACCCGGTATTGAAAATATATAATTACTAGATAATATATATGTAAATAATAATAATAAATTATGTTTATAAAAGCTTATATTTATGAATAAGGTTTTGAAATAGGTTATCAATATAGCTATTTTTGTTACATAGAAGATTCAAGCGCTTTAGTGGAAGTTAAAAATTAAGGCAATAGTTTCTTGTCTAAAATTTTCACGCCTTGAGACATATATCTTATTATAAACTATGTTTTATTTGGAATATTGTATTTAATTATCCATTAATATTTTGTATCATTATCCTCTCATTATCCATGGTATTGAATTTTTCTTTTGAAGTCATATCCATCAATGGTATTTGACTCGAAAGCTTCTAAAGTTATAAGGGGTTATTTGTCTCAAATTTAGTTTCATGAGACATGTTTGATAATGAAAACCATTATTTATTTTATATGGTTCATTAAATGCCCTATTTTTTTCATGTATAAAATATCTTCCATATCATGAGATTTTAATTTCCATTTCATGATCTTATTCTTGAGCTCCTTTGACTCTTATCTTACCCTTAATGTGAGGGTTTTGTCACCAATATCATTTTCAAATAGAGATTACTTTTGAAAGATAAACCATATTGGGGATTGTATAACTTTATCTCTAAAACACCCATCAATTTTATTTTCCTATGGTTAATCTTGAGGTTTTACTTATCTTCCCACTATTTCATTTTCCCCGTTGGCTCATTATTTACCAGTTGTAAGGAAACTGATAACATCTTTTTTGTTTCAGTTGGAAACCTCCCTTTTTCTATGTCCACATTCATTGGGTGATTTTGTAAATGTCCTTATATATAAATCAATAATTAATTAAGGTTATTTTTTAATAATTTACCCACTTTAAAATTTCTGAATAATTTTCTAACATATTCTATATGGGTTGTTTTCTTCAAAGTTTGAAAACCATCCATTTTTAACATTTTTTTTTCAAATACATCTTTCCATAAACATTTTCCTTTTATATGATACTTTCTAAAAAAGTTTTCTTGGTTTCTATAAGAAATTATTTTTCTCCCAGTTTATAAAATATTTCTTTTAAATTAATTTCAAAGGATCAAATATATTTTTTATTTCCAATTTATTTTTCTAAAACTGTAAATATTTTTTCATCCAAATTATTGTCTTTTGACATATGTTACGCTTGATCAAGGAAATTAATAAAATTTTACCATCCATGATCTTTCTATGGATAAATTATGTAATGTTATTTTCTATCAAAGAAATTATTCATCACTACCCTTGTCTTATCTAACAATCCACTATGAATAAACATAATTTTTATTCGAATGCATTTCCTTTATGAATACCATGTTTTCTATTTTGTTGATTGAAGGGTTCTCAAATAGATTCCATACATATATTTATTGGTCAAATTATTAACTTAATCATATACCCTTTATCTAAATATTGTTAATACAACATGAATTATTGAATGGTATTTATCTAAAATGTTACTGAATATATTTTTGGCTCCCATTTATTTTCCATGGTTTTATCATGTTACTATTTTTTATTTAATTATAAATGATTTCTTTATGTGATTCCTTTTGAACAAAATATGAATCCCATTTTCTTTCTATTTGTACTTTATGATACATTGAATGATTGATTTCAAGTGACGCATATAGATGAATGTTGAGTGGGGTCCTATATTTCCCTCTAATGCATTGGTTAAAAATTTATATCTCATGAGTTATGTATTTGTGAGTATGTTTTAGCTACTCATAAGAATGATCACTAATATCATGGATCATGAAAGTAATGTTACCTATACAAATTTTTTTACCCATTTATAAGGTATCATGATTTCACAATATCAGGGATCATGTTTATTGACTAATGTTTCCACAATTCTCAAGTATGCATTGTTATTTTTGATATGTGGGTATTTCATGATATTTTATAATTTTATTCCAATCCGTCATACATGATTTATGATATATTATTTTTTGGAAATAACCTTCTTATGTATCTTGATTATACCCATATCATAATCTTATTATCACTTAAGATATTTGATTTTTATCGCTTATATTTACCCTTACAGAGCACCTTAACTCACCCCTTTAATATGTATTCTTTCCCTAGGTTATGAAGATGAGTGTAACCAATGAGAATTATTGAATGGAGTCACATATGGATCTATTATAGAGGAATTTTAACAAGTTTTATAAAATATGTTTCCTATGTAAATGGTCCTTAGAGACACTAAAACAAAAGGTTCTTATAGTTATGTGGTTTTATTGTGATATATAATACGAATAAAAAATTTATGCAACTTTATCTTGGATCATATCACGTGGAATCAAAGTTAATTTTTAAAGGGTTGTGTTTTTATCATTGGACCTGGGTGTGTGATTTGGGGGTACCTTAGTTGGCATAAAAGGAGTGTTCAGTTTTTTTGGATATTAGTTTAGTTATTTTGATTAAGATAAGAGAACTTTAGTAAAACCCTGAGGGGTAAGACTAAGGGATAAGTTTAAGTATAAGATAACATCCAGATGATTTGGTAAAGTATATATTGTGTGGTTTTCTTTACAATTACACAATTTTCAAGATAATACAAAAATATGAGGGCTCTAACATAGATGTACCTATGGGTTATAAATCTGAAATGCGTGGATTGAGTATTAACTAGATCATTATGCAATGCATGAAAAAGAGGCCCAACTGTACACCCGATTTGAAATTACCTAGAATTATTCTTCGGTCAGTCACTTCCACTTTACAAACCATTATAAATGATTTTAGTATGATGTTAAATAATTATGTTAGATAACCTAAATGGAAAATGACCATAGATTTCCAAGGATTGAAAAAATAGAGTCATAGTTTGAACCAAAAATATAATATGATAAAAATGGACGTTCCATAAGGTAAGGCATAGTTAGATTGATGTTTTCATATTCATATTTTGAATATCATCATATCCTTTTTTGTTTTAGTATTTTGGTGAAACAAGATCATGAAAATAAAATTGAGAAAGGTATGTATCTAGGAAAAACTATGACTTATACCCAATTAAGGGGTATACTTAAATGGTTGATAATATTAATATATGATTTTTATGATGAAATTTGTGATTTTGTAGTATTACCTTAGGCAACGAGGATGATATCTTAATAGAAATTAAATCTTGATACTCTTAGCTATTTTAATCAATGGGTGGTATTGATTAATGATATTATTGTAAATATGAAAAATTTATGAGGATTATGTGAAAAATATAAGGACTAATATATACTAATAATTCTTTAAATGTTTAGAAACAGATATTAAATGGTGTCAATAACCTTAAAAATTGATTTTATAAAAAGGTTAGAGTTTGGGGATAACTTTTGAAGAACACATGATTTAGGGATAGATAACTCTTAGGATTAATATAGGCTTGTTGTTTTGATAATAAAGGGTTGATTTATTTTGAAAAAAAAATTATATTATACAGTATTGAAAACATCTGGAATTAAAATTGATTCAATATATTTTTGGTGAAGTTCACCTCATTTTGGGATTATTGTATATATTGGCTGGTGTGTGATTTTATTAACCAGTGATTAATTCTATTTGAGGGTTAAAAAGATTTAATTTTTTTAAGAATATATGGTTTCTATATGGTTCAAGTTATTTGAGATTAATATGGTCTTGGGAAAGGTATATTTTATAGAATTTATGATTAGGGTATATACATACTTGGGTATAATGATTATATGAAATATTAATGTTGTTTGAGGAATAATAAGTAACTTAATATAGCCTAAGAGAGTAAGGTTGATGTCATATTAGAAGTTATATCTTGAATGATAAAAATTTTCAGAATTCCCTATCCTACTTTCATTACTGATTAATGATTAAAATTTTGAGTATGTAATTTATTTAATGGGGTAGAATGCAATTATCTAAGATTTTGGAACCTTTAAATTAATATTATCTTCACTATATTGTGTTACATGCAACATCAAAATAATGCAACACCCGCCTAAAAAGAACCATGAAATATTAAAATAACCTGAATAATATAATAATTAGTAGATAAAAAGATAATAATAAATTAAAATATTTACATATTATCATTTTTCTTTAATTAATAATTTAAAAAGGATTTCTTTTAAAGAATAATTTAAAAAAAGATATTGTATTTTACCTAAATAAATTCAATTAATCATAGTTAAAATTTTTATTATAATAGGTATTATTTATATTTATAAAATAATATTTCAACATTCAATTGTTTATAAATTTATATGAAATAATATTAAAAACACTTGATATTCTATACGCTATTTTTCAATAAAAACTATTTTTTGACATTTTATATTTTAATTTAAATAATTAAATATATAAATTTTATAATTTTAATTTAATACAAATAAATTAATTTTTGAATTTATAATGTCAAAAATATCTTAGGGTCATTTTTTGATATCTTTATGAAATAATTGATATTTAGGTGAATAGTTAACAATACAGTTTTTACTAAAATCGTAGTGTTAATGATAATTTTAGAAGTAATTATAACTTAATAATGTAAAATACATTTTTCATGATAAAATATTAATTTTATGAGTAAAAATAAATATTTCAAAATACTATTTTAAATTTATAAAACCTATGTTTAACAACATAAGTAATATCTTTTAAAACTATTTTGGGTCCCCTCTTTTAATTAAATATTATTTGGATAAAAGTTTGTTTTTTCTTGCATTGAAATACAAATAAATATTAAATGTTTTATAATAAACCAATTAATTTTAAAAAAATCATATATATGAATAATTTTACCACACAAATAAATTTTATGCTTAAAAATGATTTTTTTTCTAAAAATTGGTTTTTACGCATTACATGTACTAATGTTAAAAATGAATTTTATTAAGCATATAAATTTTATATAATAAAATTGGTTTTATATATTTAATCATTATTTATAAATTATTTAATAGTTCCATTTTATTTTTAGTCATTAAAATAATATTTCATATGTAAAAATTAGTTACCAAGGTATAACCAAAATTAGAAAAAATGAAAATTCTAATTGTAAAAGATTTTAAAACATGTTTAAAGGAAGTTTAAAAATGAATATTTTAGGTATAATATAACCTATCTCATCTCCCACACCATTACCATCATTATGGAGTCTTAATTTCATGAAAAACATGTGATCTATAAATATTAAGATGATATATTTATAAAAATGTAATTCTCGCCACTTATAAAAGGGGCCTTTCACCACCCTTTCAAGACAACTCAATGAATTTTTTATCCACCTTAAACTATAATCATTATCCTTCCATTATAATAAAAATTATTTTTGTTTATTCTCTAGTCAAAATAAATTATATTAAGACCTCAATTTTCATGGAATCCTCCAATGAAAATGAAAAAATTGGAACATGAGAACTCATTTTTCATAACGTAATTTTGTTTCTATGTTAATTTCCCAAAATATAATTTCAAAATTACTATATAATTAAATAATTATTTTTTTATACATAATATTATTATGCATTGGGATAACTATTGACCACCTTTCCCTTTTTTATATTAAGAAAAATGAAATTGTTATTTGTGCATTATTCAGACTACCTTCTCCAAGAAGTGACAACTTCTATTTTTTAACCATTAACTCAATTAAATAGTTATAAGGGTTAAATTTAAGAATAAATGTTACATATATTATATAATTATTATTTATATAAAAATTAATATCCACCTTATTTACCTCTCATTATTCAGGAAATGAAAATGTTAACTCTGTGTTGTGTGGACTACCACTTCCATGATGTAACATATCATGTTTTTCATCTAGTTTATTTAATATTTATTAAAATATCGTTAATTATTATTTATAAATATAAAATTAAAAAAATAATATTATTGTTTTTTAATAATTATATTAATCCAAAAATAACTACTTTTATAATCATAATCATTTATTAAATATGGTATGTTCATGTTTGGGTCAGTCTAACCATCTACTTGAACAAAGATATAAAATAATTTCATGGATGACTATGAGAACTTAATTGTGGATATTATATGATATAAATAGGGAAATATAAATTTTATTTTGTTCATGAAGTGGTAAAGGTAATATTAGTGCCATTAATTATGATACCATCCTTCGTTTATTAAAAATAACAGAAACATGTTCATCATCGATTTAATATTTAAGAACTATAACAAAAATGGAATAGAATGAAATAGTAAAATTATAAATAGTTATATATAATCATCTATAGTTCCTTTTATGATCTTTTATTGATGAACTTTTTGATAATAATGATGAATAACACATCTATTGAAAAACTAGTTCAAAATGATCAAAATTACTCACACTCAGTATTGCAAATATATAATAACTAACAACTATAAATGAAAATAATAATTAATTTTTTTTAAATGGTTATATATCTTAATAAGGATCCATAATATGTTATTAATATAAATATTTTTTTATACAGATGATTCAAGCGGTTTAGTGAAATTTAGAAATTAAGGTAAGAGTTTATTGTCTAAAATTTTCACACCTTGAGGCATATTTATTCTTATAAACCATGTTTTCTTTGAAATGGTGTATCTAATAACCCTTTAATATTTTTATCATGATCATCTCATTATTCATGGTATTTAATTTTTCATTTGAAATCATATCCTTTATGGGGTTTTGTAAGGGGTTCTTTGTCTTAAATATAGTTTCATAAGACATGTTTGATAATACACACCATTATTTAATTTATTTTGTATATTCACTACCATATTATTTTAAATTATGAAATATATTCTATTTAATGAGATTTTAATATACATTTTATGATATTTCTCTCAATATCAATTTATTATTAAATTACCCAAACTATGATGGTTTTCTCTCTCTGAAATCTCATTTTCAAATATAGATTCATTTTAAAATATAATATATTTCAAAAATTTATTAAATTTTTTAACTAAAAACCATTTTATTTTACTCATATATGTTAATTATTGTGTTTTAAATTATATTATATCTATTTCATTTCCATCCTTGACTCATTATTTACCCATTGTATGGAAACCAACCCTACATTTTCTTTTTAGTTGGGAACCTCCCTTCATCCCATTTATATATCCATTGTATGCTTTAGAGAATTTGATTATCTATGATTAAATAATTTATTAAGATCATTTTATATTACTTTACTGACTTTAAATGTTTTAAATAAAATTTTAATGTTTTCTGTCTAGGTTATTTTTTTTCAAAGTGTGAAAAGAATATCTTCTTAATGTTTTCTATGAAAAATATATTTCCTTTACATTTTTTGTTTTATATGAAACATTATCTCAATGATTTTGTGTTTTATAAAATAATTTATTTTTCTCCAAATTTTATAAAATAATTATTTTAAAATTATTTCAAAATATCAATGATATTTCTTATTCTCGAAGTGATTTTTCTAAAACTATAATTTGTTTTTTGAATTAAGACATTAAATTTTGACATATCTTATGCTTGGTTGGGGTTGTTCTTCAAAACATACCATGAATTGTTTTTCTATGGATATATTATGAAATTTTCATTTCAATAAAATAAATTATTCATTACTTCCTTTATCATTCATAACCATCCATTGGGAATATGCATAATTTTTCTTCCAATTCCTTTTATTTGTGAATACCTTGTTTTCTACTTATTTAATTGAAGGGTGTTCACCAAGATGAAATATATCGATTGATTAATGAAATTATTGATGTAACTATATCCAAATTATTTATACAGTGTAAATTCCATATTCTTTATTGAAGGGTATTTTCCTAGTACGTTACTAAATAACATTGGATACCCATTTATTTTCCATGGGTTTATCATGTTTTTATTACTGATATAGCTATAAATGACTTTTTTATGTGATTAATTTTTAAAAGGATATAAAACCCAATTTCTTTCTATGTATTTTCTATGATATTTTATTGATTTATTTCAAGAGGAATCTGTAATTATTGATGAATGATGGGTGGGGTTTTATAGCTCCATCCAATGCATTGGATACAATTTTTTATCTAATGAGATAAGTATTTGTGAGAATATTTTATTTTCTTGTATGAATGAGTACGAATGGTGTGACTCATGAATGTAATGTTCCCTATATGAATTTTGTGATGAATTTTTAAGGTATAAATTTGTTACTCTCTCATGTATTATGTTTATTGACAAATGTTTCCCCAATTCTCATGTATTCCTTATTTATTTGACATGTAGAAATTTAAGGATATGTTTTTATGTTATACAATGCCTTCTTCCATGATTTATTCTTTATTATTTGTTGGTTATAACCTTATCATGTATCTTGATTATACCCATATAATCATATTATACTAACATATGATATTTTATTGTTATTTCTTATGTTTACCATTAATAATCATTTGAGCTCACTCCTTTCTTATGTTTTCCTTCCACAAGTTATGAAGAATACTATAGATTTTTGGATGTTTATAAGGGAGTCTATTATGGTTCAATTGTGGTTAAATATTCACAAGTTTTATAAAATAAGTTTCCTATGCAACTAGTCCCAAAAAATTTAAATTAAAATGGTTCTTGGTGTTGTATGATATTATTATGTCATGTTATGATGATATAATATTTTTGAAAGTTTAACTTGGATTATCTTAGTCAGAATCAATTTTAATTTTGTAAAAGTATGTGTTTTATGCACTAAACCTGGGAGTGTGGGTTTGGGATGCCTCAGATAATACATCTTAAGTCTAGGTAATTCTAGGACTTTGGAAGTACCCAACATAATTATTGAATAATTTGTGATATTTTCAAGTTCTTGTGGTTGTAAAATCATGTTTCTAGAATTTAAATATTTTTAAGAAATAAAAACTGACAATTCTGGAATTGTTATTCACGGAGTAAATAATCACATCTAAAATGTGATTCACGCTATCCCATATTAAATTTATTAAATGGTTGTTAATTATCATATCTTATTTTTTTTTGTTCTAAGATTTTTTATCTAAAAAGTTATTGTGTGTATTGAATCCTTATGTGTTTATGAATATTCATAATATATTATAACTATAATGTCAATGTGATCGTGCTAAGATGATATGGAGTTCTAATATTCATTGACATCTGATTATGAAATGATTCAAGCTAAAAATTTAATTTGTGGATATGAAATATGTTAAGAAGTTATGGTATGTTATGTGGATCATTTCTTAATGATGAAATCTAATAGGAGATGAGATTATGAAAAAAACTGAGAAAATGACGATTAGTATTCCTAGAATTCAAAATATCATTTATTTTTGACTTTTTATCAAATTTATCATTAATATAGAACATTATGGAATAAGTATTTTTTATGATTATGGAAATGAATAAGGGTATAAGTGGATTATTTATATAGACATGTAGTTAATAAAATATAGAATATTCTATGATAGTGGGTCATATAACATGACCTTAACAAAATGAGAAAATCATGGAGGATTATATTGTATGATTCTGTTGAATTAATTTTTGAGAATAATGATATGAAATTGATTTATATTATTTTATATTTATTTATGGATTTTCAAAAATTCTAAATATGAGGATAAAAAGAAGAAAGATAAGGTGTGTGAAAAAATTGAATAAATTACAGATTATAAAAAAAGCTGAGATAAAGAGATACTAGAGCTTGAAGTTCAAAAGAAATTATCATAATTTGTTAGAGATTGAGCATTAAGAATAATCAAATCTAAGTCTGATTTTTGAAGATCAGGTTATTATCAAAATCTATACTTAGTGCATAGTTTTGTGTATCATCATTTATAGATTAAGTGGAAGATCATAAATAGAATTTAAATCAACCATATTCTCAAGGTTTTGTTCTTTTCTTATTTTGATTATTTTATAACAAGCGGTATGCTATGTAAATACTAGTGGGATGATAATGAACATGGTTTCAGGATGATACCTAACCTATCCACTTCAATTTTATCATATTATTTAGTGGTGAATTCATGGCTCAATGGGAGCCAAACACAACAAGGAGTAAAAACCTACACAGGGTCTAAACATTATAAATACTTTTTAGGATTTTCCTTATTTAATTTATTTCACATGAGTAAGGCTAAATGGAAAAAATGAGGGGGTCATGTATTATAAAGTATTGGGGGTTTAATTATAGTAAAATGAAATCCTAAAAGATAACCCCAACTGATTCACCCACCTTCTCCGTGCTGAATTTGTTCTTGGTGAATTTTAGAAACCCAAAAAAAATCATCAGGCTATGTACCTTCATTGAATAAATGTGAGACGGTGTGTTATCATCATCATTGTATGTACTATATCTATAGAATGAAAAATCCCCATCATATCATTTTATTTCCACCATTCTCCAGTGGAAATCATCACTAAACCCTAACCAAATCACACCAGCATTAGTATCTATGAATTGGAAACAAGAATGGATGAAAAATGAAAAACACATGATAAATAACCAAGGAAACACATCCAAAATCACCCCACACAAGGGGGAATCAAATGGGGATGGAAGGGACTCCCAAGATCTCTCAATGAGTTGGCTAATGCGAGTGAGGCGAAATAAGGGGTCCTAAACCTCTGAAAACTAAATATGGTTAGAAGTATATTTCAAAAATATTTAAAAACCATAAAGGTTTCCATTACATACACCACAACATGAACCACACCATGGTACACCTCCAAAAAGCCCCTAAGATCCATCAACATTCCCGACCACCATGATAAATACCTACACCCTCACTATTTTAGCACCCTTTATAGAACACACTATAAGCATTTCTCCCTCCATGTTTCTGATAGGCACATTACCTAGGAACCATTCTCACCCAAGGAACCACACCCTATGGACTAATTATTTCACCCCAACCCCTGGCCACCCCTCCATAGTGATATCAATGACATAGAGGGTCTAAGCTCACTACTTTCCACTAATGAGTGTTGTTTATAACTTGTTTCTAAAAGATACAAGCCCCAGGAACCACATGATCACCTAGGAACTACTCTCTCCAAAAAAACCAAGGAACCACCATTTCATAGTTCCTTGAAACATGTATTCTAGTTTTATGAATCACTGCTTCCAGGTAGTTTCTATTAGATTTATTTATAAAACAGGAAACATCAAACATTTCTTTATCTAAAAAGGGCCTGCTTTCCAAAGTTAGGTGTTCGTTACGTTTAAACTTTACAATAATTAAGAATTCATATTGGTCAAGAGGAAGGGAGTTCAGACTCATCATGCCCATTTTAGGTGAATTATTCTCTACACCAGGACTCTCTTTATAAATTTTATATATTTGCATGAATCGTTATTAATTCACCAAGTATGGCATAAGTTTCCCTTGGAATTTTCAATCACTTATTAACATGTTTAAAATTTATAATCATCAGTATGTATTCAGGTTATTCATCAATGGATATATCTATATGTATTCTAAGTTCTCCATCTAGGGTATCCAGTAATATACTATTTCAAGATTCTTTTAATCATCATTATAATGATATTGGTTTTTTAAGCCACTGAGCGGGGAAATCTGGAATTTGTTATCATCCAGGGAGATGAAGGTTTGGTTTGATCTTGGGATCATGCCCATAAAATGGGCTACCTATGTATCCTTGTAAAAGGAATCATAACCCTCGTAGTTCAGTGCCACTAAATAGGACAGATAATTCCTTTTAAGGCCATGTGATATGGACCTAGCTATGCATTTTAATGTCATGTGGTATGGACATTTAAGCGGAAGATGCTTAGTCAATGTTTGGTGTGAGACTTATGTTGAAGAAGCCCAAGGAACATAGTAGGGATATTAGTTTCCAAGTAATATTAGACCTTGTGGGAATAAGGCCCAAGGAGAATATGGTTGATTTGAATTTTTTGGGTTTGAACATCATGGATGCTTCCTACGTATCCCATGTGGATGAGAATAAAATCCCATATAGTTTGATTAGTCTCATAGTAGAGTATGGTCCTTCGAGAGAAATTAGTTTAGGATTACTTCTTAAAAATAATTCCTTGGCGATTTGGGGGATTAATTTGGGGATTACTTCTGGGGAGGTTTCCCAGATTAAGGGAATTAGGGTTGGACTCCTGAAGAGGACATCCAGTGAGCATGGGCCCTGAAAGTTCTTCCTATGTATCCTGGTTTCAACAGGAATCCGAGTTCTCATAGTTCATTCTATTTTGAAAATGTTATGACCATGAAAAATCTCTAAGCCCGTGTGAGTCTTTCTTGGTGTGAGAAACAAGAGGATGTCAAAGATTCGACAAAGGCATTTACACTTTCAAAATTTTCCTCCTCAGCTGGTGGAAGAGGGCGCACCTACGGCGGTGACGGTGAACAAGGTCGAGGCGACCCGAGAAGAGGGCAATGTGATGAGCCTTCCCTCTATTCACTTCACATTGAATAAAGGTATAATGGGAGAAATAAGGGATGAAGTTTAGGGCCTTAAACTAAGATGGTTACCCTAAAATTGATCCTATTAGGGAAACAAGACTTCTCTTTTGCTTGCATTGAAAGGTAAGTGTGAACTATACCTTCCCTATCAGTGACATGAGGTTCTGGGTTTTAGTGATGAAAAGTGGAGGACAGAACCCAAACCCTAATCCTTCAAACTGGGAACATCCCAACACTATTCCTGGGAGAATGGTCCATGTGATTGTGGATATACAAATCTACAGGCATTTGATGAATTCTAACCCCGTTGTGAAACAAATGTGGGAAACTTCTGAGTGTGGAAATATAAACCTAAGTAGAAGACATGCTGATGTGCCTTTCCCAAAGGTTTGATAAGTCAGGAAGTTTTGCTGGAGGCTTCAACGTAGTCACTTTATGATAATGGAACCAGGTAAAGAGATACCCAACCATGAATGGATTTTAAAGGGGGTACTTGAGTTGGTACGTAGGATTTATACCAAGCACTTCCACGTAGGTACCTCACACAGGTATGCCGCATAGGTACCCCACATTGAGGTACTACGCAGGTATTCTATGCAAATATGGCATGTAGGTATGCTACGCAGGTATTCAACATAGGTATGAATGATGGCTAAAGAATGTATTTCAAATAGGAGAACAAAACCTATGTGAAAATTGTAAAATACATTAAAAACACACTTATCCCATTTAATTATCTCTTCTATCATGTTTTAGAGAGATACCTGAGGCAATTTGAGTAAGCATGGTGAAGGAGCTATGCAATGGGAGCTTCAGAGAGTATTTAAACTTTTTTAGTCTTCCAAATAGGGAACCCAAGGGCTTTGTTTGTAGGCAGGGATGGGCCTGGTGAAGGAATTTTTATCCGCACTGGTTCTCGGTGCAGGTACTCCATACAAGTGTAAAGAAATTATTCTAGCGTGGAGCTCTACCACACAGGTCTGTCACGCAGGTCCATCACATAGATATATTATGGAGGTATATCACATAGGTCTTTCGAAGTATTTGTCTTTCTCTTTGAGTTCTTCAAACCTTGCCTTGGGATTTTGAAATGTCCTGGGATCTCTCCATAGTCATTTTGTTTTCTTAAGTGGTATCAACAAAATCCCCCTCTCAGGATTGGATCCAAAAAATTGAATGAGGGTTGAGTCCTGAGGTGAACTTGCTGGGAAAGACTATGGATCAATTGCTGAACAGCGTAGGTTTTCCGTGCAGGTACTTCATGGAGGTATGACACATATATTTTGTGCATAGTCCGGGCGTGCAGGTCTTCAGTTGTCTATAAATAGGTCTCATCCTTCTCAATTATCACCACTTGTGATTTTTATAATTTTACAGCTCTCTTTATGTAGCTCATTCATCTAGTCCCATCACATTGTGATCTCATGTAATTACCTTGAAATTTCTTCAAGGTAAAATTATTTAAGCGATGAAGATACACCAAAGGACTTCATCGAAGTAGTTTCTCTTGGATCCTTGTCGAAGGACCTACGTGACAGACCTCATAGAAGGACCTACTCGATGGACCACATCGAAGGACCTATGTAAATATTGTCCTTTGCTGAAATTTTGATTTTCCTATTTAAAATTACAACTTAATATGGAATATTTGGTCAATATATTCTGAAAAATGACTTATTTGATGACCCATATTGAGGAATCTAAGGATCATCAAAATAAAATAATGAAGATCGTCAGACCAGACTATTATGATGTTGTTGAGAGTACTCTTCCTGGGATATGGAAGGGTTTAATTTTGTACCACTGTGATTATCCACAAATTCCTTACTTACCACTGTACGGGCATGAGCTTTTGCAAGACACCCATGTTCCATCTGTTAATAATTACTTTCCAAATAATTGGTTTCTTCAATACTCCAACTATAATTGCATGAATATAAGTGCAAGGGGGGTCCCAATACAAGAAGAAACAATCTCTTTTGGTTTCATCCTTCATCATAGTGGTTGCACTCCCGATATAAAGGATCATGTTGTAGATAAAAGACCACATTGATATGTTTCCAATCCTTGGGATTCTCAAACAGATCAATATAATGGTTGGAAAGAATATTGGGATCTTCATTCTGGAGGAGGTGTCAAACCCAAGTGGATGTGGGCATTCTAGTTATGTTAGACTTATGAAAAATTCATGAAAGAGCTATCTAACGTTTATATCTTCAAATCTCTCTGGATGGGAAAAACATATATTTATAAAAATGATTCCATTCCTAAATTACTGAGCTGATGGAGTCTGTATATGAATTATTTCCATTTAACGCATGATGAAGTTGGTATTTGTCTCTGGGATATTTACCAAATAGATGTAATTCCAATTCTTGGGGAAATGTACGATGAATTCATTCCACCTGCTAAAACATGGGGTGATTATACAAGAACACCATCACTATCCCATGATTTATTTAAAAATAGTGAATAATTTACCCAAATATAAGAAAGATATTCATGCTAGAGTGTGGATGGAAGCCTTCATAGAACCAGTAGTAGAAAAAGGTCCAACCTGTGAACCTCCTAGTATTTTTCCTTCTACAGATAACTGGGGTATTTTAGGAACATTTTGGCCTACACTATAAATAGGTGACTATAAACCCTGGGGATATAATGTAAAACCAGATATAGAAGCAAAGGTATGATTAGATGCCTTCGATGCTATGTGGATAAGCATTTATTTTCTTCCAGTCCATGAATCCGGAGGTGGAGTAAGATCATGGACTTTTTTCATTGCAGCTAAATAGGTAGAACATAAGTATATTAAATTAGAAACCCATATATTGGAAAGAATTTACCATATTCTACTGAATTTATACAATGGGAAGGATCTATTTAGAATTTCAGGGCCATTCCAAGTGTTGTGGGGATGGATTACAACACATTGTTCTTCAAACTCGGTGTTGAATTCAGTTGGAGTTCCCAATGGCTGATTCATCCCATTTTTATAGAACGTTTCCAGTATTCATCCTCTAAACTTGGGACCTGATGTGGTGCTAAAGGAATTGAATGTCTCAGGGGAATGCAACTTATTTCCTTTTGGTAACCCACCAGATAGATAATTTATTGATAATGGTAATAAAAATAATTATGGGATGAGATCCTATATGCTGGCATTCAGGGATGGTAAATGATCAACCAGTATTGATGGTGAAATTATCTGAGAGGCTTACATACCTTATAGGTTTGATCATCAGTTCAAATGTCTTTGACAATCAAACACTTTTCCACCCAAATTTGTCAGACATTATAAACACCCAATGGCAACAAGACAATTATGGAGTCTAATGGCCTTATAGGTATTCAAATTTTCAATTACGTTACCTCCACCAGATGTATCTACAGGATTGGAAGCTGGGTATGCCAAATCTTGGGATTCTTCATATCCTCAAGGGGCTTTGACAAAAGGATTATATCGACTGGCAACTATAATGACTTTTACATGTGGATATATTGGTATGAAGTCCAAGTCTAGAGATGATACATATGTTTTATAGGTTTTAGAGCCCTCAAAATGACTTCTCATGAGTTATACTAGGAATACCAAGGCATGAGAATAAATACCTCTAACACCAAGGTGATCTAGTCTCCACTATCAAATAGAGGTTCATATTCCATCTATTGATCTTTTTGAAGATGAATGGAGTCTTGAAGAGGCTCACCAGTCAGATGGTGTTGAATATCCTCTATAATAAACCTTACCAATATTGAATTATGTGCCACCTTCAACCATTAATAATTGGGAGAGCATGACCTATGATCTTAGTGATGCATGGGCATTTCACTAGAATGGCATTTGAATAGTTCATATTGGTGACATCAAGGCACCTTTTGATTGAAATATATATAATGACATGGATGAAGTAGAGAAGTATATTACGGAACTGGAGGATTTTATATATGAAACTGATGAACAAATCCCAGCCCTTAAACGAGTATCTCATCTGATGGACTTAGGAGTACACGAAGGGGTAATTATTGACTCTAAGGAGGAGTGAGATATTTGTTAATACATAGAATGTATTTTCCTTTTTCTTTGTCTTAACAGTTCTTTACCATTTATCATCATTAATCTTGATGAAAATGTATTTGTACAACTTGAATGTAGAGAATGATGCTCCAGACCAATTCTCTAATCACCTAAGTATGGTCTTACAGGCTCTCCCATTGATGCAATGAATGATCTTCCCAGGTCACTAGAGCTTTATCTAGGAGTGAGAATCATGACTGGGTTAATGGTGACGGATAATCCTCAACCATTACCTCATGTTTCTCCTGCTAAGAGGAGTGTTTTAATATCTCCCCAAGATTTTGATAAGAAATGCAATAGATCAATGAGATTGATCCGAAGTGTTCTCCGAAGGTGTAAGTATTTATACTGTCCTTTAGGAATATAATATTCTCAATAAACTTCTATAACAACATTTTATCGTCTTGTAGAATCTATGTCTCTCTCCTCTCTCAAGGGATTAAGTGTTGATTCTCCAAGACCAGAAAAAGAAACCCCAAGGTAAAACCAGGGTCATGTTGAAAAATCTGCAATTTTATTAGATAAATTATCAAAAGATTCAGCTATACCTGCTCCTTGCTATATTGAGAGAGAGGAAATCGATGGTAAGATTAAATTCATTCCTCAATTGCTTTCATTAGTGGATCCTAAAATAATCAATACACAGATTCGTATTCCTCTGGATGAAAGGAATGAGGACCTAGGGAAATATGAGATAAATATTGATGTTGACCCAAACATGGAATGACATGATGCTCCTGTACTAATTGAAGATCCAATGGATTAGAATGTCAGAAAAGCCAATTTGGGCATCAACCAAAGATTGTTGGATACATTAAATGGTGAAGATGTTATAAAATTCTAGGTTGTATACACAGAAATGATTGACACCCTTAATACAAATATTGATATTCCCAGTTCCATCAAGGTGTTTGGGGATTTTCATAAGAAATTTCAATGATGTAATTCCTAATTATTTCATTTTCCATACATAATTTCTCTTATTTACTTGATTCTTTGCATCAATGTTTACCTTATGTAGATTTATCTGCAGAAAATGTCACAAAGGATCTTTAAGAATGGGTTATTCCACTCCGTCCTTCTGTTGGAGTTAGAGAAATAAATATCAAGGATAATCCATCAAGAGATGCTCTGGGGCCTTCAAATATGATAAATGAGAAAACTTAGGGTAGTTCCCTTTCTAAATAATCATCTTTTGAAATCACTGATGCTTAGAATACAATGGACGAATCCAATCAAGTGGCTGCCTTATTATTAGGTAAATATAATCAGCTGTCTAAATCTTATCTGTTTCTTCCATTTGAAACTCAAAAGTACATTGATTTATCACTTAGGTTTATCATCTCCCAGATCAAAAGGTGAAGCTTCTACAGTTCCAAGAGAATAGAACAAGGCATCTCTTTTAGTAATATGTTTCCAGAGTAAATTTTACCTCATGGTAGTGACTCAGATTCATACATAGAGATGTAATGTTCTCTCATCATGGCACGTAAGAAGACATGATTAAATATCTGGAGGATAATTTAAGAGAAGCCTTTAGATGAAATTTTCTCTCATTTTTCCAAAATCCCAGCATTATTCTGCATATTGGGATTTGGTGGATTTAATTGTCATCCAATCTATGATTCTATGAAAGAGATCATTCGCCGATAGGAGTCGGATCATAAGTTGTGACAAAATTATGAAGAGGCTAAATGACTTATCAATATTGAGGGCTTTCAAGCTGCATTAGTTGAGGCAGATGCATATCATAACAAGAAATCAATCAAAATTATCCAACAAATCAAAAAAGCCACAAAGGAGTTCTTATATCATGAACAACAACTGGATGTTGTTTATAACAAACATGAGGAGTTGAACCAAACATTGGGAGAAACCCAATTAGAGGGGATAATTTCCATTTCAACTGCTATGGAAGGACTTCGTCCGAAAGAGGTGGTTATAGTTTCTCAGCTATCTCAAATTATACAAGTAGTTTATAGGGATTATGAAGCTATTCAACAAATGAAAATTCATGTTGAGAGTTAATTTTAAAACATGATAGAGAGGCTCCATTTTTTGTATGGCCCTCTGATTTTATATGAATGAATGAAAATTTGTGTTCAATCATATATGTATCCTTTCCTATTTTCCAGGATTGCAATATTAAAGGTAAAGATGATAGTGACTCCTTTTTTTTAATCATTAAACCGGCATGCTAGACAATCATTATTACGATGACAATAATGGATTGCTCACAATTCTCTTATTAAGCTGATGGACCTAATGATCATAATTTTATTATTTCTAGGGTCATGTGGAAAACCCCACAAATTTCGTATCATTGGACTTTTTATTGCAAAATATTTCCTAAATCCTACAAAAATGTATGTTTAGTGAGCTGGGAAGTGACTTTTGATCAGTGTTCCCTTTGTGGGTTCTCAATCTGGTGAGTTTCATGTCTCTTATTGTTGGCAGTTTAGAGTCATTCATATTGAACTATAAAGGGATAGAATTTATGGTCGAATTGATATGACCATAAAATTTGAAATTAGATCCCAAACAAGACTCTGTGGAAAAAAGATTCTTTAATATTCTTTAAATATGTTCAAGGGTAATCTTGAGTCATGATATTTCATATGGTCACCAAATCTAAAAGTTATATCAACATAAGGGGAGTCCTCTCCAATAACGAAATTACCATTATTTTGACAAAACCCATTATAGGGGTTGTATTATGCAGGTCCAACTATGCTGTATAGCCAAATAGTGGAATCTTTTGGCTGAGAGTCCTGTTGTGTAGGTAACTTATGTAAGGCAACCTAAGGGCATGTACTGCATAGTCAGGAAAAAGAGTTCTTTAGAAATTCAATATTTTGTAGTTGATAAATAGGGAAAATAATTTTTTGGTGACTCAAGACCAAAAATGGGTCGTTTTTCCAAGGAATGAAATTTTAAGAATTAAAGGGCTATTTTATACAGACATATGTCATGAATAGGAAAACCATCTTTATATAATTTTGGTGTATGAATACTCTACAGTTTTAAGTCATGTAGTGAGGACATAAGTACTATGAAATTTTAAGTCATGTAGTGAGGAAATAAGTACTATGATGTTTTAAGTCATGTAGTGAGGACATAAGTACTATGCAGTTTTAAGTCGTGCAGTGAGGACATAATTACTATGCAGTTTTAAGTCATACGGTGATGACATTGTGTGGCTTTAATTTAAGGTCATTAGCTCTAACCAAAGGTATGATACCCTTCCAATTTCATGGAAATTTGTTTTGAAACATACTACCATATTCAGGTATGGATGAGAAAATTATAAACTATGATTTGGGAATTTCTAGATCTGATGAATGATATGAAAAAAGGGAACATGGTGTTAGAATATGTCTTTTCCATGAATGATGTTTCCATTATTTGAAAAACCCATTACGAGGGCTGTGTTATGCAGGGACAACTGGGGCATATGTTTCATATCCATATAGTGACAACCTTTGACTGATAAGCCCGTTATGTATGAAACTTATGCAAGTCCATCTAAGGGCCCATGCTACATTCTGAAGCAAAATATATCTTAAGAATGTTGACATTATATTGATAGAAGATAAAGAATGTTTTTTGAGATTCATTTTTTGCAAAGCACGGAGTTTTGTTTATGAAGAAAGGTACCAGAATATGGAAAGGGTATTTCTAACTATGATTTCCAAAGAATCGGAGGAATAGAACATTTACGAAGGTCTGAACCAAACGTAAGAGTTGTGGTGTCTCTAGTTTTAGGTCCTACAACTAGGACTAGAAATTGAAACAATATATGATATGTGGTCAATTGATTCCATGTTTGTTTCATATTGCATTAAACAAATGGTAAGGGAAATGTGTAAACTATGGTCTTGAAATCTTTCATATGGGGAGAAATATAATGGGAGAAGTATACCTCAATGATTGTTTTATAATACAGATTCTTGTATATTTTCATCAAAGTTTGAAGGGGAAAAAATACTATAACCAAGAATGAAATTACCATTATTTGATAAACCCTTTATGGGGGCTGTATTTTGCAGGGCCAACTGGGGCATATGCTTCATTGCAAAATAGTGGCATCATTTTAATGATGGGTCCATTATGTAGGCAACATATGCAAGGCCACCTAAGGGAATGTATTGCATATTCATGCAAAAGAGTTCTCAAGTATTAGAATCTCTATCACCAAAAACCATAAGAAAGGTTATGAAGATCTAGAAACATTATAGATTAAGAGTGTGAAGTATGGAAGGTATTTATGACCAATGCATTTGAGGAATATTTGAACCAATATTGTCCACGAGTTTAATGTTCTTTTACGTAGATTTCACTCATATGTAAAATGGATACTTTCTTTGTCTCATCAGAATTAATATATGATGTGTATTTTTAAGTCATTCAATGAGAAACTTTTCACCCCCATAAGGAATTGAAACTCTTTATTTTTATAATGATTCATTTTACCCAATTCCCAATCCCACTTGAGCTATCATCAATGTGAGAAACAAGGAGTAATAATGATTTCTTCTATAATAAAATGGTGAAACATATGAAGAATGTGGGTGTTATATTTTTATGCAGTTTAATGTCATGCGGTAAGGATGATATGATCCGATGTTAAAATAAAGACATATTATAACTGGATTAAGGGACAAAAGCCAAGATTCACTATGTGTCTTATTGAGAGGAAGAATCAATCCATACACAGCTCTTAAAACATTCCCTATGCAGATTTGATTATTATACAAGTAATAAATGGGTTTTTTAATCAAGGTTGGGCCCAATATTGGAGATCTAGGAATCTCTAAGTATCTTCAATAGATGAGAATAAATCCATACGTAGTTCTTTAAATAATAATTTCTCATGCCAATCATGTTTGACATGAAGATTGGGGGACTTTGATACATTCTTAGAGAATGGTAAATCTTAAGACATGAAATGGTTTAAGGATCAAATCATATATCTTAAGGAAACACTCTCTATAGATCTGATTCATATATAGGAGGAGAAAAGATAATAAGAGGATTTTTTGATTGTGGATGGACCCAAAATTGTAAATTTAGGCATCTCTACACATCTCATTAAAAAAATGAGAATCAATCCATACAAAGTTCTTTAAACAAGGTCTATATGAAGATTTGAATTAGACATAGGTAAGAGAGGGACTCCTGTTCTACTAAGGAGTAGTGATGATGTCAATGATATTTTCATATGGAAGTCTCAAACATCAAATAGATATAACATTATTTTTAAAATGATGTCATATAGTTTAACGTCATGCGACAAGGATGGAGATGCTATGAATTTTAACGTCATGCAACATGGACACTTATAGTTGTTATGATATTTAACATTTTGAAATTAGGACATAGGGGTTGTGCAGTTATAAGTCTTGTTGCAAGGAAATGATATTGTATAGTTTTATGTCTCATAGTGAGGATGTTGTGCTGTGCTGTTTTAAGTCTTGTAGTGAGGACAAATGTTTTTAACTACATAAAGTATTTCTTTAAGAATCTCGCATTGGTTGGAGTTGGAATAAGCTCTCTACCCATTGAGATTAAGGCATAAGATTCATTTGAATAGACCTTATGTATGGAATAAGGTCCTTCACATTTAGCTCAAGCTTTGGAGGTTTATTCCTTGGTGTCATTGGAGTGCTAAGGACCAACACCAATTCTCCTTGAAGAAATGAACATATGTGAACTTTTTTGTTAAATGAACGGGCTATTCTATTATGATAAACTTCTAAATGTTGCAAATAATGAAATAATTTCTCATCTAATCTTTCTAGTTCATTGAACCATTTCTGAGACTGCTCATCTGTAGACAACTGATCATATATTGAAACTATGAGTGATATAAATTGCATTTCAATTGAAAAAACAGCTTTAGTTCCATATAACAATGAATAAGAAGTTGTTTCGGTGGTAGTACGAGTAGTAGTTCGATAAGACCATAAAGAATTTTAAAGTTTATCAGGCTATGATTTCTTATCATTATTTACTATCTTCTAGAGTATATTTGATATGGTCTTGTTGAAGGCCTCTATTTGTCCATTGGCCGCCACATGATAGTGATATGAATTGTTGGATTTAATATTATGTTCCTGATACAACTTTTTTACCTAAGAAGAACAAAAATTAGTGCCATTGTCCATCAAAATAGTATGTGGGGCACCAAATATGGTGATGATATTAGTTTTGAAAAAACTAACAATTATTTTTCTCTAACTTCTTTGATAAGTATTGGATCATCCCATTTAGAGAAGAATTCAATAGTAGTAAGGATATATTTGAATTGCATAGTCATGAATGGAGGATAAGGTACTACTATATCCATTCCCCATGTGGAAAATGACTAAGATTATTTAGCTCTATATAGAAGCTCTGGGGGTTGATGAATGAATTTGGCAAGCACTTGGAAGGGATGACATTTTTTAGTGAAATATGTACAATTCTATTCCATTAATGGCCAAAAGTATCCAGAAATTCAGATTACGTCTGAGAGTCTATGCCCTGACTGGTGAGAACCACATGCTCCTAAATATACTTCTTTTATGAAATCTGTAGTATCTTCTCTATCAATACATTTGAAGAGGATTTTATCAAAGCCTCACATGTAGAGGATCTTTTGGTGATCTATACTATCATAAAGAGAAAAATAGGATGCTTGTTTCCAGATCTATTCTTTTTCAGCCCTATTCAGTGGAAGTACCACATTTTTCAGATATTCCATGATGGATGTTCTCCATCCTGTGGTATGACCATATGGTTCCAGAATAGGGATAATTTCATTAATTTGTTCTATTTCTGTTTGAAAAAATGGTGAGACCACACGACGATGGGCTATTCTAATGACTGTATTATCCCAATTAGGATCTTCCAAGGCTGTAGGTGCATTATCCTATACATTTACTTAGGCATTTTGTGATCGCGGGACATAAGACAATGTCAGCTCTGAGGGAAATTCATCCATTAACCCTTTGACATAATCACACAAAGGGATTAAATCTTACTTTCTGATAGAATATTCCCCATTGATTTTCTTGATTACTAATTCTGAGTCATATTTTACCTTTAAGTTATTCATTTGATCCTGAAGGGTCAATTCAAAACTAGTGACGAGAGCATGATATTCTGCCTCATTATTGGTACAAACTTCCAATAATAGGAATGAATAATGAAATACTGCCTTTTCTGGGGAAATAATGACAATTCCTAACCCAACATTATTGAGTTTAGGGGTTTCTATCCTCTTCCAAGTTGGACTTTTGGAGGTACCGTAAAAGTAAATTTCCCATGTTTGGAAATTATCCTGAATAGAGAAAAATTCTTCATCAAGACGTTCAGTATTTAATGATGTATCTTCCATAGATGGATGCTCAACAATGAAACTGGCCAGATCATGGCCTTTTATTTCCTTTTGATTCACAAACTGGATATCAAACTATTACAAAATAACCACCCATTGTACTAGACACCCTGTAGGAATAGGATGAATGAGGATAAATTTGAGCAAGTTATTGTGAGATACCAATTGGAACTCATGATGTTGTAGGTAGTTCATCAATTTTTGAACTTCAAAGATTAATTCTTAGCAGCACTTTTCAATACATGAATATCTAGTTTTTGCATCAATCATAGTTCGACTGAGATAGTAGAGGCTGTTTTCATTCCCAACATCATTTTTTTGAAAGTAAGGCACCTAATGATATCTCTAAAGCTGTCACATAGAGAATAAGTAGTCTTCCTTCAATAGGTGGCATTAATACTGATGGACTCAAGCGATATTTCTTGTGGGTATCAAATGCTTCTTGATAGTCTTTGGTCCATTAGTAGGTGACTCCCTTCTTCATCAATCTAGTGAAAGGTAAACATTTTTCTATCAAATTGGCAATAATGTGACGAATATAGGACATGTTTCCATGGATTCCCCGAAATTCATTCAAATTTTGAGGAGGTAACATACCAAGTATTGATTTTTTTTCTTTGGTTCAACTTCGATACACCGATGGCGTACAACGTTGCCAAAGAAGTTTCCTGAGGTTACATCAAAATCACATTTGAAGGGCTTCATATTCAAACTGTGTTGCTGAATTTTATGGAATATAGTCTCCAAATCAGCCAAGTGATTTGAACGTTGTCTATATTTTATCACCAAATCATCCACAAAACATTCAACAAACTTTCCTAAGAAATGTTTTAAGATAAGATGCATTTCACGTTGATATGTTTCACCTTAATTCTTTAAGATAAAGAGAATTTCCTTATATAAAAACACCCCTTGAGTGGCTATAAAGGCTGTAGATTCTTCACTATATGGGCCCATACAAATTAGATTATACCCAATGTATCCATCCATGAAGGAATTAGCTTCATATCTAGTTTTTGCATCAATTAAAAGCTCTGTAATTGGAACAAGAAAATAAAATTTAGGAAAATGCCGATTAAGATCTCTGAAATCAATGAAAACTCTAATTTTCCCATTCTTCTATTTCACTAGGACAATGTTGGCCAGCAATTTGTAATATTGAACTTCTCTGAGAAAGTTATCCTTTTTAAGAATATCAACATCAGCATCAATTTTAGAGGCATGAGTTGGGTGTGTTCATCCAGCAGCCTGCATGAATCCATGATGTTCTACTCACAAACCCAAATGATGGGTGGCTATATTAGGATTAAGTCCTATCATTTCTGTATAATTCCATGAAAATATATCTCGATGTTTATTTAGAAATGATGTACACACCTATTTCAATTCAGAGTTCCTCACCGCACTAATTAGAGTGGGGCGTGGATCTTCTTATGTACCCAGATTTATTTCTCTCAGATCATCCATAGTGCTAGAGACACCTTCCTCAAATTCTAGAGGATCATCCTTGAGATCTTCCCCATATTCTTCATTAAACGTTACCTCTTCTATTTCCACTTTCATAGTAGATGATAAAGAAAAACTCCCAGAGTTATAGGAGTTAGTATTTGAACATCTTGAAGAAGAGGCTACCAAATATAACCATACAAATGACGAAAGATGTTCCTAGGGTAATAAAGTGGTGATGATGGATTGATAATCAACATCATTGTCTTTCTCTAGAATTGAAACAATTTCATTTACCTTGACTGACAGAGTAGAGGTTTGTTGTAGTTCAGTGGTTGAAATGAAGACATCTCCATTTAAGCTTCCATCATTGCTTAGTGGATCAATAGTTTCTCTCATGATATCAGGCTCAATTTCCACAGTTGACATTATGGAAGTTATTGGACAAATTATTTTATTTGGTTTTACCCTTTCAATTTTATTGATCGGTAGCACATAATCTGCACTCAAATGTATGAATGGATTTGTTGGGAGCTTTTCTAATCCATTCGTAGCATTAAATATGGTTATTTCCTTTTTCATGGACTACATTCCTTTTGTGTGATAAAACTTTGCGTCAATGTATTGAGATTCACATGTTTTGAATGGAGCATTGTCACCATACAATGTCCCGATTTGACCTTTGAAATAGCACTGAATACATTGGTGGTATAACGATGGTATGACAACATGTTGATGCAGCCAAGGTCTTCCAAGCATAATGTTGAAGGTTGTGTCATGATGAATAAAAAATATATCTAAATTAGTTACAAGATTTCCAAAGTGAGTTCAGAGTGTAATCTCATCTAGAGGTTCTTGCTCATTTTTTTCATATCCTTGAAACATTAAAGTAGATGGAGATAAATAATATTCAGTTAGGCCCAATCGATGAAGTGTACAATCATGAATGAGGATGACTCTGGATCAATTATCAAAGAAGACTTTTTAGTTGTCTATGTCATTGATATTTCTAGACAAATAAAAGGGCCTGATATGTCCTTGTACAACGTCATATTCATCTTCATCTGTAAATGATATGACTGCATGTCATTTTGTAGGATCATTCTCTATATGGTAAACCTCAACAGCAGCAAATTCAGATTCAAAAAGGTGAGGACGTGACAAACCCTCAATGAGTACCTCTCGAGGATTTTTTGACAGATTAAAATCATCTATAATTGATAACATTAACGGTACTTGGGAAAATTATTCCAAGACATCATTCTTTTGGTCCAAAGGTCTGTGTTTCCCAGCATGGAGATGCAGTTTTATATATGCTTTGGAAAATGATGCTTTTGATCTAGACGTATTATATGTTAGAGAGGAAGCTAGAAAAACTCTTGTCTTTGGTAGATTAGACCAAATAGGTATATTCACTTGCTTAGAAGAAGAGTGTGTATCTTATAATCGGTCTTCCAAAATAATTGTATCAGAACCGAACTTGTCTTTCATAGAAGAAACTCTTTATTCTTGTTGAGCCCGCAGAAGGACTCTTCCACATGTTTCTACCAAATATATGGTTCAATCAGGGGTAGAGTTAAAATGGCGATTTCTAGAATTCCCATGTCTTCCCGGGTATCCTCGAACATAGATTCTTCCTCTAGTTCCTCAATTCGGTACAAGGAATTGTGGCTCATTATAATCAGAGTCACTAATGGCATAAGGTTCCGTTAAATTGATAACATTAACAAAACCGAAGATCAATTCTTCATGTGATGATGATTCTTCTTGATAGGTTAATTCGAGTTGTTCCATTTGGCGGGGTGGTTCGTGTGTTTTTGAAACAGATGGCATGAAATCATCCGGGGTTAAGGACAAACTTAGCCTTAACGTGAGATCATCTTCATCTAACTTCTCTTTGTCCTTATAATCACTTCGCATCTTTGAGAAATGACTTTTTGAAGATGTTGATTTTTCTGTGAAAAAAGTGTCATAAGTCACAATTGGTTGTTTCAATTATATTCGTAAAATGGCATGAGTATGGTTGTTCATTTTCCAAATCATCCAATCATCATATTTCTATACATGTTTACTTTGACTTTCTTCCAATACCTCTCTTCCACTGGATCGGTATCATTAACACATGCTACTTGAGCTGATGAACATTTCAGTTTCACTTTTTCAGAGTCTACCATCTTTTTGATGAGGCATTTAAAAACAAAAAAATTCTGAATGGGATGTACCAACATCTGGTGAAAGGTACAATAATTTGGAATATTTTGATCTCCTTCTTTATTTAGTTTCTTCGGCCATGAAAACAGAGCGAAATTGTTTTCTAGAGTTGAGATGAAGTAACCGAGAAATTGTTCATTCCAGAAAGATTAATGTCACATCCCATCCCCTGGGGCTCATTCTATGACTACCCCAACCCGCCATCCATAGGCTAGAGGCTGGCGACTAGCACTGAAGGCGTATTCCCTAAAACATGGAAGGCATTGCCTTTATAAAATGTAAACACATGAAATCAAGCACACATCAAGATACAAACTCAAGCAAACTGTATTGTAAATAGCGCATGGATAGTAAGAAGAAGGGGCTAGAATACAAGCCCAACTAGAAATGAAAAGAAACTAAAAGTATAAGTAAACTGGAGAAAAAAAGAAAACAGCTGCTGGGTCGTCCTCCAAGGTTCCTTCCTGAAGGGTAGGTACAGATCACCTCCTCAACACTACACGTCCGTCCGCCTCCTCCATGTATCGACTCATCATATGGTCTACCTTTGGGCACTGTCCAGTGCTGGAACCCTCAGTCTCGATCAACGTTGTCCTTAGTATGCACCAAACACAACATGGTGCGGGCATAACCCATGTAGGGGTGAGTATAACGATACTCAGTAGGGTCCTCGAGACCCTCAAGGCCTCACAAAATCTATAAAGGATAAACCTAAAAGCATGATGTCAACTGTCAACCCTGCTTAGGTATATTCCCATACATATACCTAAGTTATCTAGTTTACCCATCTCAATCATGAAGAAACACAGGGTCCAACCCAAAATCCCAAAGCTCAAATGTTCCACAAAGGAAGGAAAACCACAAAGGCAAGTACCACAAAGGCATGCCACACAGAAGAATACCACCAAGGTATTACCAAAAATGAAAGTACCACACAGGTATGAAATCAGTTCACACTAGGTATTACTTATGTATGGTAGTATATATGATTAGTTATAGTGACTAAATCATCTAACTCTTTTAAGAGGCCCTGATACTGACCTAAAAAGAATATCTAAGAGCTGACCAACACATGATCTCTAGTAGCAGACCAACATAGGATCACTAGGAGCTAACCCACATAGGATTACTAGGAGCTAACCAACAGAGGATTGTTAGCTGCTGACTGACACATGATCGCTATGAGCTGACCCACACAGGATCGCTAGGAGCTGACCCATAGAGGATCACTAGGAGATGATCCACACAGGATCGCTAGGATCTGACCCACATAGGATCTCTAGGAGTTGGCCCAGACAAGATTAGTAGGAGCTGACCTACATAGGATCGCTAGAAGCTGACCCACACAGGATCGCTAGGAGCTGACGCACATAGGATCGCTAGGAATGGACCCACACAGGATCACTAGGAGCTGAACCACACAGGATCTCTAGGAGCTGACCCACATAGGATCTATAGGATCTGACCCACACATGATCTCTAGTAGCTGAACCACACAAGATTTGTAGGATCTGACCAACACAGGATCACTAGTCAGTAATCTTATCACAGCAAACAATTGGGTTCCTGCACTAGGCTTGCTCGTCTCCTGGAGATTCCACTCCCCAATCCACTGGCCGATACAAAAACTGCCATGAAGTCCCACGAAGAAGTAACTCAAAAGACCGCCACACCATAGGTGTCTCAATTCAACTAACTGTGCCTCAATCGGACTCCCGGTCTATGAATTATTAACCATTTAGTCTCGAGGGTCTGGTTGGATTTTTGCTTGATCCAACCCCACCATACCCCATCCTTATCCAAAACTATAGTGGGGTATGCCAAAAGGACCATCTCTATCCAAGGTTTCTGGTGCCATAGACAGTTCATCATTTTCACACCGTATGGGGAAGATATGTCGAATAAAAGATCTCACAATAATAATAATAATATTATTGGGTGTTCTGTGGACCTGATCCATGAACAAGAATTTAATACTCAACATTAGACTTAAATCGATCGTCTTCATGTCAGGATCCCGTTGCCACTTACGGTAAGTCATTTGGACATCACATACATGAGTTATGGATGGTCAAAGATTTAATAATAATATTATATTATTATTATTTGAGAGTTTTGGGTACCAGATTCAAAAACCAAGAAAAGTCATCCAATATTGGACTCATAATTTTCTTCTCGAAGTCAAGGTCATACTGCCGCTGATATCTCATGAAACCAAGGTCGCACGATGAAGTTACGGTCAAAACATGGTTTTCCAAACAAAAATTAAAATAATTATATTTTTATATTATTATTAATATTTTGTTTTAAACCTTCCATGTATTACGTTGCATCTCCCATTTTTCAAGTTGAGCACGTATCCCTCTTAATAGTCACCTTATTTTCATTTTTAATATATCTATCAAAATATTTAATTTTCTCTCTCCAGTCTAATTCCATCTTCTGTCATGATTTTTCCTTCTTCCACATGACCAGACCGCCACCACCACCACCGGATACCTGAGCCATAGTGCCTCCAGACTATTTCACTGCCCGGATGCTACCTCCGGACTGTCCTCCACCACCGCACGTCACACCGTCTACCTTGCCTGGAGCCATGCCCTAAACACACACTAGAAATTACACCACCAAATCGCACCTTCCGCAGGCTGACACATCTTCATTTTAAACCCAAAAAATATAATGATCGCATATTCGTGATCCTCGGGTCGAGGGCTCCGCATCTATATGTCGCACACAATATAATATTGCATTTACAGTGCCAATAAATATTTGGTCACCTCCTTCCGCAAGCCATTGATGCTTCGTTCCATTCTCGAAAAATTAAACGATCGCATATTTACGATCCTTACATCAAGGGCCTCACGTCCATATATCACGCTCAACATAACTTCATGTTTCCAAAGCCAATAAATTTTAGTTATTGAAGAATGCACAAAGAACGCTCGAAGAATAAAAATAAATTAGAGAATTATTTATTTGCAGGATGATGGACATGTCTATTTGTCCATCGTCATCATGAATTTAGGATATGAAGAATCAATAAAACAAATTCAAACATATATAAAAACTCCTACCTCAATTGTCCGTTAGAGGTGGTGCAATGAAGAAGATGCAGTCGATGAGATTAAGATGTTGGCGTTCATTGCTCCAACAAGATGTTTTCGATCTGTGCTCAAGCGTCATCCTCGTTCTTCGATTTCAGAGGATGATATTCATTATAGTGGATATTCTTCATTGAAGAATCTTCATCCTTTTTCTCCAGAGCTCTCCCTTTTTCCAACAATCCTGCAACCAAATGGTGAAGTTCCAAATAAGGTTATCAAATAAAATAATTGAGTTGGCACATCAATGGGAGGAAAACCAAGAGCTATCTTCCATTAAAGGGCGAGTTCAAGGGTCGGTTGGTCCCCACATTTGAATTTAAATTGGGGGTTTTTAGTTCGGGTGGTCCCAACCACTAAACATCAAATGGGGTGTTTTAAAAATAAAATAAAAGTTTTTATTTATTTTATTTTTATTATTATAACTCTCCCACAAAATTCTCAAAAACCAACATTCACCCTCAACCTACTGCAGTCAGTTTAAAGGCATCATTATGTGAATATCAGCGCAGTGAGTTCAACGATTCCCTCATATTTTATTTCCCAGCACCGATTCAAAAAATATATATAATGCCACTCACGCATTTATGAACGTACCCGAAAAAAAAGTTCGGAAAATTATTTACAGTATCCCTCGACCTGTGTCAGTCGAGGTTAGGCTATTCCAAAGTGAAACACACCCCAAAAAACCCAATGGTACTCTTAGATTTCCAATCCTAGTTACAATTTAAAATTTATCGATTTTACAATAAAATAATTGTCACTTAATTATTTTATTTACGGCCAAAAACTAATTTTTACTTGTGGACCATGCTGGCAAAAGTTATTATATTTTTAAATAAAGAATGCCCTCCCATGTTCAGCGGTTATCTTGGATTTTCAATCTAAGTTATCGTTTGTGAGTTATAAACATTTGAAAAATAAAACAATTTATTTAATTATTTTATTTACCATTATGCCAATTTTTGGGTTTTCTCACAGGAGGCCTGCACCGATCAAACATAAGTTGCCCCTAGGTTAAAATCGCCATTCTTAATGCAATGGCCCCCTCAAATTTCTGATCTGGGTAACCATTTAATATTTATTCCACTTTTTCCAGAAAATTGCTTATGTGCGCTAATTTAAGTGTAACAAAAACTTCGACAGCTCATTTTGGGCACTCCGTGCCTCAGAATCATGCGCCGTCAGATTTCGCGGTCTCATAATAATTCCATATAATTAAAAAAAATTACAAAAAATTTATGGGACATTACATTCTCCCCACCTTAGGGATTTACTTCCTCAAAAGTCGCATTATCAAAACTAGGGAAACAAGTAGGGGTATTGAGCACAAATCTGAGCAACCCAATCCCATGTTCTCCCTTGGAGGTTCCCATGCTGCCAACACACATGCACCAATGGTATTGATATCCCATGAAGGAATCTCTCATTTCGATCCTCAATCTCCAATAGAACCACCGAAAACATCACCCCATCCTTGATGTCCAGCTCATTGTGGTCGATGACGGGAGATGGGTCATGCATATATCTCCTTAGATGAAATATGTGGAAGACATCGTGCACCCGGTGCAACAGAGAGGGAAGTTCTATGTGGTAAGCCACCTCAACAACTTTTCTATGGACCTGGAAGAGTCCAATGAACCTCATAGATAACTATCCACCACTACGAAATCATCATAGTCCCCGTCGAGAAGAGACTCACAAGAATACATTGTCCCCATCCTGGAATCCAACAGTTTATGTATATTGGAAGAATAAGACTTCTGCCAACTCTATGAAGTATTTACATGATGATAAGTGAGACATAATGATACAAACTCTACCACTAATTCCTTCATCTCGGGCCATCTGTGTTGATGTTGAAGGTCTTGGTACCATGGTACGTCCTATGAAGAGGTCAACGTGCTCCCCACCTTCAGAAAATCCATCAGGTGCTATCCCTGAGGATATTTGAACACGTTGAGATTCGAAGTCAGTTTCCCAATGCCACACCTCGCTGAATCACTGAAGAAGTGGGGGAGTGACTGTGAGAGACTGAAAAAAATGCTCCATCACAGTTCACAAAGGATATATCTAAAGCATCCAGTTGCTTCGTCGCCTCACCTAGTAGCTGTATCCCAGATCTCATGCTGGGTGCATCTACTATAACATTCCACTTCCAAAAAGTATAGAATATCTTGAAGTCATCGTCCTAGAAGAACATGAACCAATGTATTTGTCTCATGTTCATGTCCTACTAAGAGAAGATAATCCTGAGACTCTTGTGGTCCGAGTGGACTGTAAAACGTTCTCCCATCATGTAATGCCACCACACCTTCAGTATATAGACCACTGCTGCTAACTCCAGGTCATGGGTAGCATAGTTCTACTTTTCAGCTTCTGCCTCAGCTCCTGAAATCAATTCTGACACTCCTCCATCCATAGGAAAGGATCCCCCTTTTTCTTCAAAGATGAAAAGGGTAACACTACCCTGGGGAAGTTGGGTACAAATATCCAGTAGTACATAGCCCAAGAAGACACCCCACTCCCTTTGGGGAGGTAATCCTTGAAACATATTTTGAAAAGATGTCCCCATGCTCTTCCACTCCTATTTGGAACTGAAAACTGAAAACTCTTGCTACCACAAGTGTATGTCTGGCCGACTCATGAGCGATCGGCTGCACCCTCCTATGCATGAGTCCATCCCGTGCTGCCATGGTTTCCTTTTCGCCGACCAAGAAAAATCACATTCCAATGTTGTAGAGAAGCCATAACATTTTTTCCTAATACAGTCAATCAGAGTATGAATTGTGGATGTCAGGTCATACCCAAACTAACGTCGTAAGGCCTCGACGCTACCACCAAGAGGTTCCAACCAAAACTCTCACCTCAAGGGTCATTTCACACTATTGGCGTATGTGTGATTATCGAGTCTCCTCCCAAAGGCATCTCTAGATGTGATAGTCAATTCAATGGTTTAACCAGAAACTCTAGGTCATGGACAAGATTCATGGAAGGAAGGAATGATTGGTACCTATGTATACTATACGACAACTAGTAGTAGACGCATACCGTACCTTGAATAATTACTAGAGCCTTTGGGTCACCCTCCTTGACCGCGTGCAACTACTTTCTTCCCCTATCCTCTAGCTCCCTGAGCCTGGTGGGGTCTATAAAAAAGGGGTTGGTTGTAACATGTCAAAAAGTACACCACCTCATGCTTCTCTATTAGCTCTGCATCCACATATGCTGCCCTGTAGAATCATCTGTCCCTTACACTTCTTCTTCTTGAAACATTTTTACACTCCCATGCCTCTAAGACTTGTGAGAGTTTCATTCTTTCCCACTACTAACATTCACTGGCTGCATCGGCTCAGCCAAAGAATATTCAATTACAAAGGTTCTCTCTATCACCATAATATAAGTAGGAATGCATAGGGAAATAGTGATGGCTCGGATGTCCTTAAACACACCTTGCTCCGAAGTCCAAGCCCTGAAGCACTGATCACATTGTATTCATCTAGTACCTAGAATGATTTCTATGCCTCGATGAATACTCAGCTACTGACATGTCGTCCTAAAAAAGATATAGAATCTCTTGAGAACTTTCATACACATCATTAATCTAGTCCTCGACTGCCTATGTGTCGGTCTCGCATCAGATCTTGAGGGATATGTGATGCTGAATCACTCCTAAGGCTCTAATCCTATATGTGTCCTTTACCGGTACAATCAGTTGTAACTATTGACTAACATTTAGTGATATAGCCGACACACTAGCCGAAGGTACTATCTCGGGAAATCGTCCACATACTAAAGCCTAATAACTATGTCAAACATCCTCATGGTCGCTCATTGAAAAAGACTTGTAGCATAGATCACCATCTACTCTACTGGTGTCTCAAATAGGCAGAAAACTCTAGCAACTGCCTCCTGCCAGCCATCAGTCGCATGGGAATCTGTATCAACTCAGAACCATAGAGGCCTCTTCCACTAGAACTCATGCAATGTGCTTAGTCAGTGTGCACAGTCTGTCAGTGCGGATAGTGGTAACTAATTCCCAATGGGTGGTGATGCTGCTGGTACACCACCCGAAGGTGCTAACATATAAGAGGGCACTACACCGGAGCCTCGTCCCTCGGTGGGCTGTCACCATGTATTCTCTCGGGAATCTTAGCTGGCTATCTATGTAGTGGAATCCTGATATGGAACAGGTGCACCACAGTCATTAAGTTATACCTGGTGAGATGACTCAAAGAAAACACAAGAAAAATTTTCAAAACACACACGCAATTAGTATTTTCGTGCACTAAGTCAGAAATCAGAAGTCAGGGTCCCGGTGTATGGATATTTCGGCCGCTGCACCAACATTGGATTACCTAAACTAATAACCACACTCACTACACTTAACCCTATTTCTATTAAGAATAAAGATCAGAGTCCTATATTCTGCGGTAGAACAGACTCCTCTGATACCAATTTGTCATGACCCATACGCCGTGGCCCGTTTTGTGACAACCCCAAACCCGCCTTCCATAGGCTAGGGGCTGGCGACTCGCACCGAAGGTGTATTCCCTCCAACTGGGAAGATATTTCCTTTATAACCTGTAAACACAGGCAACCAACAACACAGGTACGAACTCATCTCACACAAGGTATAACTTAGGTACGGTAGTAGAGATGATTAGTTATAGCTACTAAATCATCTTACTTTGTTAAGAGGCTCTACTGCTGACATACACAGAATATTTAGGAGCTGACCCACACATGATCTCTAGGAGGTGACTCACACATGTTCACTAGGATCTGACCCACAAAGGATTGCTAGGAGATGACCCACACATGATCTCTAGGAGCCAACCCACACATGATTGCGAGGAACTAACCCACACAGGATGGCTAGGAGCTGACCCGCACATGATTGCTAAGAGCTGACCCACACAGGATCTCTAGGAGCTGACCCACACAGGGTCGCTAGGAGCTGACCCACACAGGATCTCTAGGAGCTGACCTACACATGATCTCTAGGTGTTGACCCACATAGGATATCTAGGAGATGACCCACACAGGATAGCCAGTCAGTCTTCTAGTCACAGCAAGATACTGGGTTCTTGCACTAGGCTTGCTCGTCTCTGGGAGAGTCTTCTCCCCAAGCCACTAGTCGATACTCCAATTTCTACGAAGTCCCCCGAGGAAGTATCTGAAATGACAGCCATGTCAAAGGGGTCTCAATACAAGAGACGTTGTGTCAATCAGACTCCCGGTCTGTGAGTTATTAACCTTTTAGTCCTGAGGGCCTAGTTGGATTCGTGCTTGATCCAACCCAACCATACCACCATCCTTTTCCAATACTTTAGTGGGTTATACCAAAAGGACCTTCTCGATCCATGGTTTTCGGTGCCGTAGACGGTTCATCATTTCGACACCGTATGAGGAAGATATGTCGAATATATGATCTCACAATAAAAATAATAATGATAATATTATTAGCTATTTCGTGGACCTGAGCCACGAACCAGAAATTAATATTCAACATTAGACTTGAATCGACCATCTTAATGTTAGGGTCACTTTTCCACTTACTATAAGTCATTCAGAAATTGCACGCAGGAGTTATGGATGGTCAAATATTTGATAATAATAATATATTATTATTAATTGAGTGTTTCGGGTACCCGATCCAAAAACCCGGAAAATACATCCAATATTGGACTCATAATTTATGTCTCAAAATCAGGGTCGTACTTCTACTGATGGTTCATGAAACCAAAGTCACACGAAGAAGTTATTGTGAAAACACGGTTTTCCCAACAAAAAATAAAATAATAATATTTTAATAATAATATTTTTTTAATTGTTCATAGAATTACATTGCATCTCCCTTTTTTTCAAGTTGAGCGAGCATCCCTCTTTATTGTCACATTATATTCATTTTTAATATATCTATTAAAATATTTAAATTTCTCTCTCTAATCTAATTCCATCTTCATTCACCATTTTTCCTTCTTCCACATGACCAGTCTACCACCACCACCTCTGGCTACCCAAGCCAGGGTGCCTCCAGATTGCCACACCTCCTAGACGCTGCCTCCCATCTGTCCTCTGCCACCACTTGTTTCACCGTCTACCTCACCCGGAGCCACGCACTGAACACACACTATAAATCACATCGCCACATCACACCTTCCTTGGGCCGCCACATCTTCGTTATAAACCAGAAAAATATAATGATCGTATATTTTCAATCCTCTGGTTGAAGGATCTGCATCCATATGTTGCGCTCAACATAGTATTTCGTTTCCAGTGCCAATGAATATTTGGACGCCTCCTTCCGCAATCCATTGCGAATTCGTTCCAAGCCGAAAAAATTAAATGATCGCGTATTTGTGATCCGTGAGTCGAGGGCTTTGTGTCCATATATCGACCTCAGAAAAAATTTGTGTTTCCAGTGCCAATAAAGAGTAGGCATTGAAGAACGCAGGAAGAACGTGCAAAGAATAAAAAGAAAGAGGATCATGGTTTATGTGCGGGACGATTGCCATTTTCATTTGACCATCGTCATCATGAATTTAGGATATGAAAAATAAATAAAACAAATTCAAACATATATAAAAACCCCTATGTCAATTTACCATTATAGGTGGCACGAGGAAGAAGAAGAAGTTGATGAGATGCTGACGTTGACGTTCGTTGTTCCCACAAGATGTTTTTGATCCGGGCTTAGGCGTCATCATCATTCTCTGATTCTGGAGGATGATCTTCATTGTAGTGGATGTTCTTCGTTGAAGAATCTCCTTCAATGTTCTCCTGAGCTCTCCCTTTTTCCAAAAATCCTCCAACCAATTGACGAGGTTCCAAATTAATATATTAAATAAACTAATTGAGTTGGCACAGCAATGGGAGGAAAACCAAGGGTTATCTCCCATTAAAGAAGGATTTCTATGTCGGGTGGTCTCCACCATTGAATTTAAATTGGGGGTTTTTAGTTCTGTTGGTCCCCAACACTAAACATCAAATGGGAGGTTTTAAAAATAAAATAAAATTTGTTATTTATTTTATTTTTATTCTTTTAACTCTCCCATGAAATTCATGAAAACCAACTTTCACCATCGACCTACTGTTGTCAAGGTGGAGGTCTTCTTAAGAAAATATCGGCATTGTGAGTTCAACGGTGCCCTTAGATTTCAATTCTGAGCACCAGTTCAAAATCTTTATAACTCTGATCGTGTGTTTACTAAACGTACCCGAATAAAAGTTTGGAAAATTATTAACAATCACCCTCAACCTGCATCGGTTGAGTTTAGGCTCTACCCAAGTGAAAAACAACCCAACGAACCCAACTGTACTCCCGGATTTACATGTCATGATACCATTTAAATGTTATGGATTTTACAATAAAATAATTGTTACTTAATTGTTTTATTTACGTCCAAATAATAACTTTCACTGGTGGCCCGCGCCAGGCAAAATTAGTATTTTCTTAAATAAAGAACGGCCTCACGAGTTTAGCTGTTGTCCCATTTATTCAATCGGAGTTACCATTTGTGATTTATAAGCAATTGAAAAATAAAATAATTTATTTACTTATTATATTTACAATAATCCATTTTTAGGGTTTCTCACAAGAGTCCCGTGCCAATCAAACTTATGTCGCACCTTGGGTAAACCCACCATTCAACGGTGCCCTCCGATTTCTGATCCGGACAACTGTTTATGATTTATTCCACTTTTTCATGAAAAATGATTATGTGTGCTAATTTAAGGATAACAAAAACTTTGACTGATCATTTTGGGAACTATGAGACTTATAATCATGCACTGTCAGATTTCGCAGTCTTGTAATAATTCAATATAATTAAAAAAAATTATACAGAATTTCTGGGTCATTATAAGTAAGGTTTCAAAACCCTTATATGTATATCATAAGGATAAATGGTGTGTGTGACTCATCACGCAGATTTTCCACACCGATTGGCAGCAACTCTTCTTGAGGGAGTGCTAGATTCAAGGAATATGTTAATCCATTCCATCTGGCAATGGAATATGAAACTCATTCATTATACCTTTGTTTAAAATTGGTAAGTTAAAAAAATTTCATCTTTGATATCATTGAGAAAAATTGAAGAATGAATTTCTGATGGAGATCATCGCATCCAGTAATTGATTGAAATTGTAAACTTGTATACCAGACAAAATCTGATCCCTGTAACGACTGCACAAAACACCTAAGTTTAACTGCTTATTTATGTTGAGAAGTTCTTATCATGGGATCACAACAAGAAAAAAAATGTGTTAAGTGTTGTTCTGGATCTTCCGAACTATTTAATATTGGGAATGTGGCATTCCCAAAATTTGGTGGGGGAGGAATTGCATCACCCATTTTGGGTAAGCACTCTTTTCTGGATAAACTGGTGAACATCATTTCTCCATAGATTCCAGTCGAGTCGTTAATGCCTCAATTGTACTCATAAGAATTTAGGGAACATCGGGATGAGCAGGATCTTGTGAAGGTATAGTCACTAGATCTTGAGATGGTGCAATGACTGGAAAAACCACTGCTGGTGGTGATAATATTTTCATCGGATAACCCACGGGAATAAGCCTATCAGGATGTATTTGATCCTACCTTGATTGTGTACCCAGTGGAGAAAATTCATTATCCATATCTGTAGTTACTACAAATACACTTTACTGACGTTCTCCCACATTATTTTCTAGTTGAGGACCTTCCTAGGGAGTACGTCTAGCAGAAATCCTACTTTGAAGTAATTCTGTATTGAGTCTTTTCAATTCCTTCATTTTCCCTTCTTGATGTGAAAATCTCTCTTCAAGAGAAAGAGATTGATCTTATCCAGTTAAAAAGTGATATGCAATCTGAATTTTTCTTTTCCCCTTGTTAGATGCATTTTAGAGGGGTGGGAGTTGGTTATTTGAAAGCATACCTAGATTCTGGGTAAGCCTCTGATTTCAGGTATGCACACCTTAATTTGCCTCAGTGTGTACCATATTATAGACAAGAACTTCATCTTATGATTCCCTTAAATTGGAATGATTTTCTGGAGGATCTTCTGGAGTGGTGTTAATAAAATTCACTGACGCATAATGCATCGATCACATTTTGTCAGTATTTTTGTAATTTTGTCTCCCTCTGTATCTTCCATGAGACTCTTTTATCCTATATAATAAATTCTGGGTAACTGTTTGGCAGAAAATAACTTGAAGGGAATCCTTGGATAGTTCAATTTTACGCTTTCCTTGTGACTTCTTCCCTAATTGGGAGAAAACTAAATTATGTTGAAGAGGATATTGCAGATGTTAAAAGGCTCCCAATCATGCAGGCTATGGCTATTCTTGTTCTTCTTCTTCAAATCTCTGAACACTATTTAATGAATTTGATGTCTTAATTAAATGATCCCCAACCTTGCATGATGGGGTGCTTCTTGAACTAAAATGGCTGAAATTTGTGGAATTTCTCTTCTAATTTAGAAAATTTTGGTTCAGACATTAGCTTGGTGCATTATTCGACCACCACTCAAATCAACTATTTCAGAATATCGCTTTGCTATTTTAGACATTTGCATTCTCTAATGCCTAAAATCCTCTAATATGGATGTCTGCTCAAGATTCTCATATGCTTGATTTAAAAGTAACATAACAACTTATCTTCATTGGGTCTGAATCTGATGAGAGTTTATTGAGGATTGTTCTTGGCCATACATTCGATTACATGCAAAATCTATTTATTGTGTTTGATCATGGGAAATAACATTGCATGAGACCACTTTTTGTGGACTTTGATGATTTTGGAGTGAATTGAAATGAAATTCTCCATGTTCACTCAATCCTAAGATACAAACGCTATATGGGGAATCAGAAATTAACTTGCATAGCCTCTTAAGAGCATATAGGCATGCATGCTGAAGGATTATCTTCTGTTTTTTAATCTCTTGGATGTTTGTAAACTAAGGGAGATGCCAAGTTAATTTGGCACTGCAACCCTTCTATTACCTTTACATGATTTTGATATTTATCATATGGTAATACTTTGGATTTAAAGTGATAAAGAGTCTTCCATAAATTGAGACGAATATCATGAATGCAGTCTTCTGCCATCAATTCTAAAATGTTATACTGGGAATTTTCCCAAGTCTAGAACATGACCAGTACTTCTCCCTAAGCTAATTTCTTTCTCATGTTTAATGAATCTTCATAATCATTCAATAAAGCTTTCTCCACTTGGTCTACCCAAAGTGCATGATCTGTATTAGAATAAAAATGACCTAATGGAGGTTCAAAGAATGAATGTTCCCTTATGATGTCTTCTGGTTGAGAGAATGTTTCACCTGTCAATTACAAGGCATCAGACATGACTAAACTTTGTGTTTGATAGTGCCTCGAGATAGGAGGGATTTCTTGTCTCTACATTATCAATTATAGAATTTTTTTGACAATGCCAAATAATAATAGGGAGTGGAATTTCATAGATAATGACATCATGGGGAGGATCACCATGATAGATTATAGTATGAGATAAATCTTTTTTTACATGGTCTTCTGGCCACATGGAGGGTTGTCGTGGCTCTCATCCAGAGATAAGAACTCTAAATTGAGAGAATTTTCATGAAGAATGTATTCATGATGAAGTGTCCGATGAGGAACTTCCAAATTATTATTACTACTCTCATAATTTGGTAATGAGAGGGTAAGATCTTGAGAAACAACAGATAAATGTCTAAGGGATTCAGGAAATCCAGCATTAAGAGGATCCAAATCATGGTTTAACTCTTCATTTTCCAACAGTGCATGACAATACTCATTTTTAGATGTTCTCTTATACATAGTGGGGGCTACCTTTTTTGGAAAATGGTTATCATGGGAAGGTGTATGTTCCAGCCTTGGAGTGGTTACCAGAATGGACTGATTATCTCTAATTAGAATGGGTGTTTGTTCCCGATCTATTTATCCATATGATATGGGGGAGTATGCCCCATGACACTACTGGACCAGAACAGACTTATGTATATACTCCATGATGGCATTCCAATGTGTCATTCGATGTGTGGGGACATATTTATGTGTCTATTTCCCCAGTAGTACTGAAGTGCTTGTTATAATATCTTTGCATGCTTCTAGATATGAGACGAGATTTGTATCTGCCCTTTCACCATTTATAAGATGTGTTTGGTGACATCAATTTTTGAAAAAAGAATATACATCCATTACATATCTATAGTAGGTGTATATTCCTGCTCCTTGTCCACATTTTCCTATTAATGGGTATTGACAGTACTCATGCATAAGGGCAGAGAGTTGAGTTTTCCAAGATTTCTCATAAGAGCTTTTCGACTGACTTCTCCAGGTGCTACCAAATGAGACTGTTGAAAGAATTGATACACATTAGAATGTTTATGTCCATGTTGGCTATTTCCCATCACATATGGTTGATGAAATTTTTCAATACTGGAAGACGAGACTTCTGATAGAATTGGTGATTGTAAAATGTTGTATGTTCCTATTAACCAGTTTCCACCATATTGGATTGAAATGCTTCTTTAAATGTAGTGAAATGATCCTATAGACTAGATGATAACTTGTAATGAGGTGTATGTTCCTATTCACAGTACTCCACTGGGTCTATCTAGTGGGATTAGTGGGTTTTTTCCAGATGAGTCTGCTAGGCAGCAAAATTAGGACGGATGGGAGTATGTGCCCGTTCAGTGTTTGCCACCAAGTTAGGTTAATGGGATTCTCTGGAAGGGGTAGAGATAATAACTTTCTCTCTATTGACTGAAATATTTCCTCAAGGATTTGTCTTACATGACCGGTTCTAATAGACCTGGGCCGAACGTCCAAAGGCAACACCCCTATCATATTTGGGGTTCAATAACTCGCGATTCTACTGGCAATTACTGTTGGGAGTCCTTTGGAAGGACTTATTCATTTTTTTAATTGAGGCCTTGAGTGACCTCTTTATCCACCTCCCTATAGTATGCTAGGGAATGATTGTTGCATTCCCCGGATAAGGACCCAAAACAATTGAAGACGGTAGTTGGCACTATCTGCTTCTGGATTGTCGGTCATCATTGGCTTGATGATTGAGGATTTTTATTGACCTATAAGGCCTAAAGATTATCCTCCGAAGTCGAAATTATACCATATTGTCGATAATCCTTTTCTATCATGTTAGAGACCAAGTGTTAAAGATGCTGGGTTAGTGATGACATCCTTCCCATGGATGGAGATCTAGCTTTAGCTGTAGTCATGAAGTTCAAAAATATTGTTTTGATGAACGCCATTTTGGAGTGATGGGAATTCTGAGAAACACTTGAAACAAGAACAAACTCCATTAAAGAACTATTTTTTAGATGGATACATGCTTGATTTATTCCTTTGTCTGGCCTTCAATTATTGATTGATAGAGGCCTAATAGGTGGGTAACATTATTAACTTGGTTAAGGTTTCATGTTATATTCACCTTTTTTGTTTCGTAGTTCCTTGAAACGTGTATTATAGTTTTATGAATCAGTACTTCCAGGAAGTTTCCATTGGATTAATTTAATGATCCAGAAACATCCAACTGTTCATTATCTGAAAAGGACCGACTTTCTAAAGGCATTCATTCGTTATGTTTAAACTGTATGATACATAAAAACATGCATTGGCCGAGAGGATGGGACGTCAGAATAATCACACCCTTTTGAAGGGAATTATTGTCTACTACTGGACTCTCTTTATAAATTTAAAATATTTTCATGAATCCTTTTTAATTCACCATTTATGGTATAAGTTTCCCTTGGAATTTCCAATCACTTATTATCATGTGTAAAATTTAGAATCATCAGTATGTATTCAAGGTTCTTCATCAACAGAGATATCCATATTTATCCGAGGTAATCCATCAATAGAATCCTCTAATATACTATTTTAAGATTATTTTAATCATCATTATGAAGATACTGGTTTTTTAATCTAGTCAGTGTGTCACTCTAGAATTTATTGTCAACCAGGGTGATAATGGTTTGGTTTGATATTGGGATCATGCCCATAAAATGGGCCACCTATTTATCCTTGTAAAAAGAATCAGAACCCTCATAGTTTGGTGCCACTGAATAGGACACATCATACCTTTTAAGGTCATGTTAAAGGGACCTAGACATGAATTTTAATTTCATGTGAAATGGACATCCAAGTGTATGATTCTTAGTCCATGTTTGGTGTGGGACTTTTGTTGAAGCAGCCCAAGGAACATGGAAAGGATATGGGATTCCATGTAAGATTAGACCATGTAGGGAATATGGCCAAGGAGAACAGGGTTGATTTGAAGTGTTGGGTTTGAACCTGAAGGAGGCTTCCTACGTATCCCATGTGGATAAGAATCAAATCACACAATGTTTGATTAGTCTCATAGGAGAGTATGGTCCTTTGAGAGAAATTAGTTTAGGCTTACTTTCTGAAAGGGATTTCATGGTGATTTGGGGGTTTAATTTGGGTATTACTCCTAAGAAGGATGACCAGATTAAGGGAATTAGGGTTTTACTTCTAAAGAGGAAGTTTAGTGAGCTCAGGCCTTGAAAGGGATTCCTACGTATCCTAGTTTTAACGGGAACAAGAGTTCTTGTTGTTCATTAGATAGTGAAAATGTTGTGACCATGAAAAATAACTAAGCCCATGTGAGTCATGCTCGGCGTGAGAAACAAGAAGATGTTAAAGATACAACAATGGAATTCACACTTTAAAATTTTTCCTCCTCCACTGGTGGAAGAAGGTGCACCTATGGTGGTGAGGGCGGATGTGGTCGAGGCATCCTAGGAAGAGGGAGAGGCGATGAGTCCTCCCTCTATTCTATTCACATTGAACAAGGGTCCAATGTGAGGAATATGGGATGAAGGTTAGAGGCTTAAACCAGGATGGCTACCCTAAAATTGATCCTGGTAGTTTAAGGAGACTTCTATTTTACTTCCATGGAAAAGTAAGTGTGAACTGTACCTTCCCTATCAGTTACTCGAGGTTCTGGGTTTTAGAGATGAAAAGGGGAGGACAAAACACAAACCGTAATCATTCAAATAGGGAACATCCCAACACTATTCATGGGAGAAAGGTCCATTTGACTATGGATATACAAACCTACAAGAATTTCACGAATTATAAACTTGTTGTGAAAAAATGTGGGAAACATCTAACTGTGGAAATACAAAGCTATGTAGGAGACACACTGATGTGCCTTTCCCAAATATTTGATAAGTCAGCAGGTTTTGGTGGAGGCTTCAACATAGTCCCTTTCAGATAAGGGATCCAAGGAATGAGATACCCTACCATGAATGAATTTTATAGAGGGTACTTGAGTTGGTATGTATGCTTTATACCAAGCTCTGTCGCATAGGTACGTCGCACAGGTATGCCGCATAGGTACCCCGCATTGATGTACCATACAGGTATGCCACATAGATATGGTGCACATGTATGCCGTGCAGGCATGCCATGTAGGTACGAATGATGACTGAAGAATGTATTTCACATAGGAGAACCAAACCTATGTAAAAATTGTAAAAGACATTCCAAACAATCCTATACCATTTAAATATTTCTTCTCTCGTGTTTTAGGGAGATACCTAATAAAATTTGATGGATCATGGTGAAATAGATACCAAATGGGAGCTTCATAGAGTCTTTAAACTTGATTAGTCTTCTATATGGGAATCCCAAGGGATATACTTATAGGCACAGATGGACCTGGTCGAAGTAATTTTTATCCGCGCAGGTTCTCCTTACAGCTCCTCCGCGCAGGTACTCCATGCAGAGGTATAGTATTTATTCTGGCACATAGTTCTTCTGCGGAGGTCTATTGTGGAGGCCCGTTGCACAGATATATCATACAGATATATCACACAGGTCTTATAAAGTATTTTAATTTCCCTTTGAGTTCTTCAAACCTTTCCTTGGGATTTTGAAATATCCAGGGATTTCTTCATAGTCTTTTTTTTCTTAAGTGGTTTCAACAAAATCCCCCCATCAGGATTGGATCCAAAAAATAGAAATATGGTCGACTCTTGGGGTGAACATGTGGGGAAAAGACTATGGATTGATTGCTGAACAATGAAGGTTTTCCGCCCAGGTACTTCATGAAGGTATGTCATGGAGATGTTGTGTGTTGTCCAGGTACACATGTCTTCGGTTGTATTTAAATAGGTATCATCCATCACGATTTCCTTCACTTGTGCTTTTCATAATTTTACGGCTCTCGTTGCGTAGCTCATTCGCCCAGCCCCATTGCATTGTGATCTCACATAATTACCTTGAAATTTTTTAAATGTAAAATTATTTAAGCAATGGAGCTATGAAAAAGTACTTCAACGAAGGAGTTGCACTATGATCCTTGTCGAAGGACCTACATGACAGACCTTATCTAAGGACCTACGTGATAGACCTCATCGAAGGACCTATGAAAACAGTGTCATTTGCCAAATTTTTTATTTTCCTCTTTAAATTCCAACCTAATAGGGAAAGTTGGGTAATTCGTTTGCAAAAAAATGACTCACTTGATGACCCATACTAAAGAATCTAATGCTCATCAAAATGAAATGATGAAGATCATCAGACCAGACTATTATGCTGTTGTTTAAAGTACTCTTCTTGGGCTATGGAAGGGTTTAATTATGTACCAGTGTGATTATCCACAGAGTCCTTAATTACCCCTATACGAGCCTGGGATTTTGTAAGACTCCCATGTTCTCTATGTTAATAACTACTTTTCAAATAATTGATTCTTCAATACTCCAACTATAACTGCATGAATATTAGTGCAAGGGGGGTTCCAATACAAGAAGAAATGTTCCATATTGGTTACATCCTTCATCATAATGGTTTCACTCCTGATATGAAGGATCATGTTGTAGATCCAAGACAACATTGCTATTTTTCCACTTTTCGGGCATCTCAAACAGATTAATCTAATGGTTGGAAATAATATTGGGATCTTTATTCTGGAGTCGGTGTCAAACCCGAGTGGATGTGGGAATTCTGGGTACGTCTGACTTGTGCAGAATTTAGGAAAGAGTTATCAGATGTTCATATCTAAGAAGCTGTTTGGATGAGGAAAAATTATGTTTATAAAAACAACTTCATTCCTGAATTACTGAGACTATGGATTCCTCAAACGAATTACTTCAATTTTACGCATGGTGAAGTTGGTATTAGTCTTTGGGATATTTTCCAAATAGCTAGAATTCCCATTCTTGGGGAAATGTATAATGAATTTATTCTGCCTGCTAAAACATGGTGTGATGCTACTAAAAAACAACTTTGGACCATGAATTATTTAAAAATAGCGAATAATTTACCCAAAGATAATAAAGATATTCATGCTAGAGTGTGGATGGAATCCTTCATATAACCAAAAGTAGAAAAAGGTCCAACATGTGGACATCCTATTGTTTGTTATTCTGTTGATAACTGAGGAATTTTGATGACATTTTGTCCTACACTAGAATGAGGTGACTATAAGAACTGGGTCTATAAAGTAAAACCTGATATAGATGCAAAGGTACGCTTAGTTGCCTTCCTTCCTATGTGGCTAAGCGTTTATTTGATTCCAAACCGTGAATCTAGAGGTGATGTAAGATTAAGGAATTTTGTCATTACAGTTAAATTGTTAGAACATAATTATATTGAATTTGAAACCCCTGTATTGGAAAGAATTAACCACATCCTTCTACATTTAATCAATGGGATGGCTTCAGTTAGAATTTCAGGGCCATTACATGTATTGTGGGGATGGATTGCAGAATATTTTTCTTCATACTCATTGTTGAATTCAGTTAGTGTTTCAAATGGATGATTCACTCCATTTTTACAAATATTTTAGAGTATTAAACCTCTAAAATTGAGACCTGATGTGGTGCTAATGGCATTGAATGTCTCAGGAGAATTCAACTTCATTTCTTTTGGCAACCCACGAGTTGGAACATTTATTGATGGTGGTAAAGAAAAGAATTTTGAGCTGAGATCCTATATGATGGAATTCAGGGAAAACATATTATCAACCAAGATTGATGGTGAAATTATCTGTGAGGATTATGTCCCTTATAAGTTTACTCGTCTGTTCATATATCTTCAACAATCAAACAGTTTTCCACCCACGTATGTCAAACATGAGAAACGCCCAATGGTAGTAAAGAAAATTATGGATTCTAACGGCCTTAGAGGTATCCAAATTGTTGATTATATTACCTCCACCAGATTTATCGATCGTATTAGAAGCTGGTTATTCCTAATATTTTACTTCTTCATATCCTCAAGGAGCTTTGACAAAAGGAGTATATTGAGTTGCAGCTACAACGACTATTTCACGTGGAAATCGTGGTAAGAAGCCCAATGCCAGAGATGATACAGAAGTATTAGAGGTTTCAGAGACCTCAAACCATCTTCTCATATGGTATACCAGGAAGGCCATAGCTTGGGAAACAATACCACTAACGCCAAGGCGATATATTCACCTTCATTAAACATAGGTTCCTATTCCATCAATTGATCTTTATGAAGACGAAATGAGGCTTCAAAAGGTTCACCAGTCAGAAGGTGTTTAATCTCCTCCACAATCAACCATACCATGATTAAATTATGTGCAACCTTCATCCATTCATCATTGGGATTGTGTGACCCGTGATCTTATGGACGCATGATCATTCCTCCAGCATGGCATTAGAAAACTAGATATTGGGGACATCAAGGCACCTTCTGAGTGCAATCTGGAAAATGACCTGGATGAATTACATATAAATAATATGGATCTCGAGGATTTAATATATTCAATTGATGAACAAATCCCATCCTCTAAATGAGTATCTCATATGATGGACTTAGGAGTAAACAAAGGGATAATTATTGACTCTAAGGAGAAGTGGGATATTTATATTAATACTGAGAATGTATTTTCCTTTTTCATTGGTATTAACTCTAATTTACCATTTATCATCCTTAATCTTGATGAAAATGTATTTGTGCAGCTTGAATGTAGGGAAGGAATCTCCAGACTAATTCTATATTCATCTAAGTATGTTCGTATAGGCTCTCCCATTGATGCAACAAATGATCTTCCATGGTCACCAGAACATTCCCTAGGAGAGAGAATCATGACTAGGTAATGTAAGCAGATAATACTCAACCATTAGCTCAAATTTATCTTGCCAATACGAGTGTTTCAATTTCTCCCCAAGTATTTGAAATGAAAATTAAGAGAGCAATGATATTGAACCGAAGTGTTTGCTGAAGGAGTAACTATTTATACTATCCTTAGGGAATATAATTTTATCAATACACTCTGGTAACCACGTTTTACCCTCTTATAGGATCTATGTCTCTATTCTCTCTAATGGGATTAAGAGTTGATTCTGAGGGACCAGAAAAAGAAACCCCAGGGGAAACCTAGATTCATGATGATGAATATGCAATTTTAGTAGATAAATCATCAAATGATTTAGTGATACCTTCTCTTAGATATACTAAGTGAGAGGAAAGACACAGTAATATTAAAATCATTCCTCAGTTTCTTTTTTCATCAGATCCTAAAATAATCAATACTGATATTTCAATTACTCCAGATGAATGTAATGAGGACCCATGGAAATCTAAGATAAATACAGATGCTGGCCCAAACATAGATTGACCTGATGTTGTTGTACCAATTAAAGATCCAAAGAAAAGCAATGCCAGTGGGGACAATTTGGGAATTAACTGACATTTATTTGATACCTTAAATGGTGTGGATTATATAACAATCTATCCCATATACATTGAAATAATAGACACCCTTAATCCAAATATTTATATTCCAGGTTCCATAAAGGATTTAGGGGATTTTCATGAGGAATTCGAAGGATGTAAGTCCATATTCTTGAATTTTACATACATAATTTTTCTTCTTTACATGATTCTTTACATCAAAGTTCACCTTATGCAGCTTTATCTGTAGAAAATATCAAAAAGGCTCTTCAGGAACGGGGTATTCCACTCTATCCTTCTGTTGGAGCTAGAGAAATACCCCTAGAGGATCCTCCATCACGAGATACGCTAGATCCTTCAAATTTGATAAATGAGAAAATTCATGGTAGTGTACCTTCTTAAGAAACATCTTCTCAAATCAATGAAGCTGAGAATACAAGGGATGAATCCAATCATGTACATGACTTATTATTGTGTAAATATAACCAACTGTCAAAATAATATCTATTTCATCCATTTGAAACTAACAATGACCCTGATTAATCATTTAGGGTTATGATATCCTATATAAAAAGGTGAAGCTTCTACTGTTCTAAGAGAAGTAAAACGAGGCATCTATTTAAGTGATTTGTTTCTAGAGTACATTATACCTCATGGTAGAGACTTAGATTCAGTCATAGAGATGAAATGTGCTCTTTGAATGGAATGTTAGAAGGCATGGAAGCATATCTGGAGCATAATTGCTAAAGAAGTCTTCAGATGGAATGTTGTCTCATTTTTTTAAACTCCGATCATTATTTTGCATATTGGGATTTGGTGGATATAATTATCGGCTATTCTTTGATTCTATAAAAGAGACCATTATCCAACAGGGGAAGAAGCAACAGCTATCACAAGATTTCAAAGAGGCTACATGACTTATCAATATTGAGAGCTTTAAAGATGCTATAGTTGTGGAAGAAAAAAATCATAATAATAAATCGATCAAAATGAGCCAACAAATCAATGAATCCACAAAGGATTTGTTATATATATAACAACAATTGAATGTTGTTCATAACAAACATGAGCAGTTGAACACGATATTGGGAGAAACACAATTAGAGGGGATAACTTCCATTTCAACAGCTAAGGAAGCACTTTGTTAGGAAGAGGAGGATAGAGTTTCGTAGCTATTTCAACTTCAAAAAGCAGCTGATAGGGCTAATTAAGATGTTAAACAAATGAAAAGTCATGTTGAGTGTTTGTTTTAAAACATGATAGAGAGGATCCATTTTGTAAATGGCCCTCTGATTTCAAATGAATGAAAGAAATTTTTTCATCAATCATATATGTCTTCATTCCTGTTTTCCATGATTTTAATATTAAAGGTAATGATGATAATGATTCTTTTTTTTAATTCATTAATCCATTATGTTAGACAATCATTATTATAATGACAATAATGGATTGCTCAAAATTTCTTATTATGCCGATGGACCTAATGAGAATAATTTGATTATTGATAGGGTTTTATGGACATCCCCACAAATTTCATATCTTTTCACTTTTTATTTCTCAATATTACCTAAATCATAAAAATTTGTATGTTTAGTGAGTTGAGACTCGACTTTTGTTCATACATCCCTTTGTGGGTTCTCAACCTGGTGAGTATATTATCTCTTGTTATTGGCAGTTTATTGTCATGAATATTAGACTATAAAGGGCTATTATTTAAGGTCAAATAGATTTGACCATAAACATTGAAATTATATCTCAAAGAATACTCTGTGGATAAAAATTTATTTAATATTCATTAAATATTTCCAAGGGGAATCGTGATTCATGATTTTTTATGGTCACCAATTCTAAAACGTGTATCAACATATGGGGAGTCCACTCCATGAAATTTTATGAATGAAAGGGATATTTTATATAGAAATATGTCATTAATAGAAATACCATATTTATACAAATTTGGTGTATGAATACTGTGTAGTTTTAAGTCATGCAGTGAAGACTTAAGTACAATGCAGTTTTAATTCATGTAGTGAGAACATAAGTACTATACAGTTTTAAGTCATTAAGTGAGGACATAAGTACTAGGCATTTTTAAGTCATGTAGTGAGAACATAAGTACTATATATTTTTAAGGCATGTAGTGAGGACACAAGTACTATGAAGTTTTAAGACATTTAGTGAGGACATTGTGTGGATTTAATTTATGGTCTTTAGCTCTGACCAAAGGTATGAGACTCTTCTGATTTCTCAGTAATTTGTTTAGAAAAATACTACCAAATTTAGGTATTGAAGGAAAAATATTAAACTGTGATTTGGGAATTTCTAGATCTTAATAATGATATGAAAAAGTGCTCAAGGCATTAGAAGATGTTTTTTACAATAACCAAGTTACCATTATTTGACAAACCCGTTATGAGGGTTGTGTTATGCAGATCCAACTAGGTAATATTGTGCATAGACAAATAGTGGCATCTTTTGACTGACATGATCATTATTTAGGAAACTTATGCAAGCCACCTAAGGGCATGTGCTACATAGTCAAGAAATATATCTCTTAAAAATGTTGACATTCTATTGCTAAAAGACGAAGAAATTTTATGGAGATTCATATTTTTCGAAGCATAATGTTTGTTTTATCAAGAAAGGTACCTGAATATGGAAAGGGTATTTCTAACTAAGATTTATAAAGAATTTAAGGAATATGTATTTTATGAAGGTCTAACCCAAATGTAAGAGTTATGGTGTCTGTAGATTTAGGTTATACAACTAAGACCAGAAATTGAAATAGTTTATGATATGTGGTCAAATGATTCCAAGGTTATTTCAAATTGCATTGAACACTTGGTAAGGGGAATGTGTAAACTATGGTCTTGAAAACTTTTAGATTAGGAGAAATATAATGGGACTCAAATACTTGAATGACTATTTAAAAAAATAGTTTCTTGTATATTATCATCAAAGTTTGAAGGGAACAAAAATACTATAACCAAGAATGAAGTTACTTTTATATGACAATCCTCATATGGAGGCTGTATTATGAAAGCCCAACTGGGGCATATGCTGCATAGACAAATAGTGTAATTTTTTGAATGACATGACTGTAATGTAGGAAACTTATGCAATCCATCTAAGGGCATGTACTACATAGTTAGGCAAAAGAGTTCTCATGTATTAGAAATTCTGTCACCAGAAACTGCAAGAAAAGTTTTGAAGATATGGAAACATTAAATATTAATAGGGTGAAGTATGGAAGGGTTTTATTCCCAATGCATATGGGAAATATTTGAACCAATATTATCCTTGAGTTTAATGTCCTTTTACATAGATCTCCCTCATATGTAAAAAGGATATTTTATTTGTTTCCTCTGAATTAATATATGATGTGTAGTTTTAAGACATGAAATGAGGACATTTTCACCACTATAAATAATTGAAACACTTCATTTATATAAATAATCCTTTTACCCAATTCCTAAATCCACTTGAGCTATTCTTGGTGTGAGAGACAAGGAGTAATAAAGGTTTCTTCTATAATACAAATGTGCCACAGATGAATAATGAGGGTGTTAGATTTTTATGCAATTTATTGTTATGCGGTAAGGATGGTATTAACTGATGTAAAAATAAAGAAATATTGTAACCAAATTAAGGGGTAAAATCAAAGTGTAACTATGTGTCTTACAGATAGCAAGAATCAATCCATATGTATCTCTTAAAACATTCCCTATCTAGGTTTGATTATTATACTAGGAATTAAGGGGTTTTTATTGCGGTTCAGCCAATGATTGGAGATCTAGGCATCTGTAAATATCTTAAATAGATGAGAATAAAGTTGTACATAGTTATTTAAACAATCATTCCTCAAACCAATATTGTTTGATATGAATAATGGGGGATTTTGACATATTCTAAGATAACAGTAAATCTTAAGACATAAAATGGTATAAGGATCAAATCATATATCTTCAAGAAACAATCTGTATAGATCTGATTCATATACATGAGGAGAAAATAAAATAACTAGAATTTGTGATTGTGGCTGGGCCCAAAATTGTAGAATTAGGCATCCTTATGTATCTCATTACAAAAATGAGAATCAACCCATACACAGTTCTTAAAATAAGGTATCTATGCATACCTGACTCAGACATAGGAAAGAGAGGGACTCATGTGCTAATAAGGAGTAGCAATGATGCCAATTATATTTTATTACGGAATCTTTTAGTATCAAATAGAGAAAATGTTAGTTGTGAAAATGATGTCATGCAGTTTAACGTCACGCGACATGGACGAAGATGCTACACATTTTAATGTCATGCCGCATGGACACATATGGTTGTTATGTAGTTTAATATCTTGCAACTAGGACAGGGGTGTTGTGCGGTTTTATGTCTTATAGCAAGGACATGATACTGTGCAGTTTTATGTCTTGTAGTGAGGATGTTGTACTATGTAGTTTTATGTCTTGCAGTGATGAAGAATGTGTTTAACTACCTAAAGTATTTCTTTAAGAATATATAATTGGATGATGTTGTAATAAGCTCTCCATCCAATTATATTAAGGCATAAGCACCATTTGAATAGACCTTATGTATGGAATAAGGTTCTTCTCATTTTGGATCAAGCTTTGGAGGTTTATTCCCTGGTATCATTGAAGTCTTAAGGACTAACGACAATTCTTCTTCAATAAATGAATGGAGGTAAAACTTCTTGTTAAGATTTAACACTATTTTGTCCAAATATAGTACTAAATAATGGAATGTATGCAATATTTTCTCATCTAATCATTCCATTTCGCTGAACCATTTCTAAGACCTCTCATATGTAAAAAACTGATCACATATTGGAACTCTATGTGAAGGAAATTTCATTTCAACTGGAGAAAATGATTTGGTTCCATTTACTAATTAATAAGGAGTTGTTTTGGTGGCAGTATAGGTAGTGGTCCGATAAGCCTATAAAGCATTCGAAATTATATCATGCCATGATTTCTTATCTGTATCCACCATATTCTAGAATATACATGATAGGATCTCGGTGAACACCTCTATCTATATATTAGCAGCTGCATGATAGTGAGATGAATGGTTCGATTTAATATTATATTCCTGATACAAATTTTTTACCTCAACAGAACAAAAATTGGTGGCATTGTCTGAAAAAATGGTATGAGGGACACCAAATCTTGTGATGATTTTAGTTTTGAAAAAACTAAAAATTCTTTTGGCTCTGACTTTTTTGATAGGTATTTCCACATCCCATTTAGATAAGAAGTCAGTAGTAGTAAGGATATATTTTAATTTCATAGCCGTGGCTATAGGATGAGGTCCTCCTACATCTATTCCCCATATTGCAAATGGCCATGAGTATTTAGATGTATGTAGCAACTCCAGGGGTTTGTGAATGAAGTTGGCATGCACTTGGTAGGGATGACATTTTTAGTGAAATATGTACAATCCGGTGTCATTGAAGGCCAAAAGTTTCCAAGCCTTTAGATCTGCTCAGAGAGTCTATGCCCAAACTAGTGAGCACCAAAAGCTCTTCATTGAACTTCTTTCATGACAGCTGCAGTCTCTTATCTATCAATATATCTGAAGATTATTCCATCAATGGCATGCTTTTAGAGGATCTTTTGGTGGTCTAGACTCTCATAAAGAGTAAAATTGGCCTGTCATCAACGAATCTGTTCTTTTTCAGACATATTAAGTGGAAGCACCCCATTTTTAGGATATTCCATGATTGATGTTCTCCATCCCATGGTATGACCATATGGTTCATAAATAGTGATAATTTCATTAATGTCCTCCATTCCTGTTTGAAGAAAAGGTGGGACCACACGAAGATGGGCTATGCTAATGACTGTCTCATCCTGATTTGGATCTGTCAAGCCTATAACTGCATTTTCCAGTGCATCTTCTTGGGCATTTTGTGATCACAGGACATAAGACAATGTTGGCTCTGAGGAAAATTCAGCCATTAACCCTCTATCATAATTACACAATGGTATTAAATCTTATTTTCTGATAGAATATCCCCCATGTATTTTCCTGATTACTAATTATGAATCACCTTTTACCTTTAAGTGAATCATTTGAACCTAAAGGGCCAATTCCAAACCAATGATGAGAGTCTAATATTCTGCCTCATTGTTGGTACCACTTTCTTATTATAGGTAGGAATAAGGAAATACATCCTTTTCTGGGGAAATAAGTATAATTCCCAACCAAACCATGTTGATTTTAGGGTTTTCAATTCTATTCCCTATTGGACTTCTAGAGGCACCATCAATGTACATTTCCATTATTTGGGAATTTTTTTGAAGAGAGAAGTTTTATTCATCAGGAAGTTCGATATTTAATGATGTATCTTCTGCAGATGGATGCTTAGCAATGAAATTAGCCAGATCGTGGACATTTTTTTTCCTTATGAGGCACAAATTAGATATCAAACTCTTTCAAAAAAACCGCCCACCATGACAGATGCCCTGTAAGAATAGGATGACTGAGGATAAATTTTATCAGGTAATTGAGAGTTACCAATTAGACCTCATGATGTTGCGGGTAGTGCCTTAATTTATGAACTATAAGGATTAATTCTAGACAACACTTTTCAATATTGATTATCGATTTTATGCATCAAGCATAGTATGACTGAGATAGTAGAAGCTGCTTTCATTCCTAGCATCATTCTTTTAGGCAAGGAAGTGTAGAGACCCGAAGCATGACGTACATGAACATTACATTACTTTTGCGGAATACTTAATACATAACAAAAAACAAACACACAAGGACTGTAATAGTTTAGTGTCTTTGGAAACTTGGGACATAATCTTCTAATCGTGGTGAAAGATCCTCAACATATCCCATACAGATCTTCCCCTTTTTTCTTACCTAAAACCTTTCTTTATATCCTGGGGAAAAGAAAACATAAAAAGGGTGAGCTCAAATTCTCAGTAAGGGTATGCATGGATAAAATAAAACATACCATATACATTTGAACTTAAAAACATGAACATAATTTTTAAACATCAAAGGATTTGACAATGACATAAAACATGGAAGTACGTAAGGCATAGATCAGAAAGAAACATTAAGCATGATAAAATAGAATGGGTATAAAACATGTAATTGTGGAAACCATTAATCATATGATATGATTTCCATATTAGCCAAGGTATTGCTACCAAGACCATATTAGTGGACAAAGTCCCTTTCTGAATCGTGTTCACTCATCATTCCAGTCGTGTATTATTGAACCGGTTTAACTTGCCGTTCCAGCCATGTCTATCTCATGAGATATAAATCTTTACCCAATGCATTGGAGGGAGATATAGGTCCCACCCAACTCATAATGAAATCATTCTTACTTGTGCCACAAAATAAACATACATCATTCATAATAAACCAACGAATAAAATGGGTTTCATAATCATAATCCTATCATCACATAATCCATATAAAATAAATGGATATCATTTCATAATAATAAATGTGAAACAATGTAAATCATAGAGACATTATACACATACGAAATAATTTCATCTTAGATGATAAATGGTTTTGATAAATCACTTGAAATGAATTCTTGAAGAAAATATCCTTTCTTCTTCAAAATAATTTTCTTTTAACAAAATGTCATGAAATTTTAAAAGAAAAGAATTTTGTTGAAAATAGTAATGAAATATTTTGGAGTAAGATTCATGAAAATAAGGCTTTATAAAACCGTAAAAATCTTTTCGTTCCGTATAAGTTAAAAAAACATTCTTCTCGTACTTTTGCCGGAAAAGTAAAAAAAGTACCTCCTTACGTAAACAAAAGAGAGATTCCTTACATTCCTTGTAGTAAAAGTAAAAAATGGGTAAAAAGGACTTTAAACATATATGAAAACACTTTTATAAAACATGGACATGGATGATAGAAATAACCCCAGTAAATACTTACGTATAAGCAATCTCGGATAGAAAACACTTGAGATTGCAACATTATCGCTTAACTTAGGTCTGATATGCTTCGTACGTATCCAAACCTCCTGTATAATGATTTAAATAATGTCATTGACTTATTACAGAATCATATTCATTGTTATTATATCATATATGGTTCACTTATGACTTTATATTACCCGTTATTTTGTAAATTCCATGTTAAAAAGTGTTTTGGGTAAAATCGTTTCATTTGTCGTCCGTGTTTTGACTTGTAATTATTAATATGATTACTTAGATCATGATTACTTAATTACAGAATATAAAACATAATTTATATATATATATTCAGAGTATACATATATATAATAGATCAGTAAATGGAAAGAAATACACCGTTCATGGAGACGGTAGGCCATACGTACACATGAACACTATATTTGTTTCCTTATTGAGTTGAATGGAATTAAGTAGATGACATAAACATATATATACAAATAAATCCAGTATCATTATTATGTCATATATTTCATGATTACTTATTATATATACTTTATAATCACTCATGAATGGTTAACGTGGAGAATGAATCTCATCGCATCGGGGAGACGGTAGTCCGTACGTACGCACGAGTGATGATATCATTCTCATGATCGGGGAATTATATTGGAGTGTATGTATACTATCAATATCACTTTAAAATAATCATATATAGTTATTATCTACACCATTATACCCATCCAAGTAAGGTGGTGGTGGAAAATAGATTACACCACGGTGTGGAGACGGTATTCTGTCCGTACGCATGCGCGGTGATTTCGTTTTCCGTAGGATCGAAAGATGGTGAAATAGGGTTGTTTCATACTTATAATAACATATCAGTATATGATTTGTACTAATGTTATTACTTAATAATGAAACAACCTAATAAGAATAAGTGGAAGAAGATATAAAGTTGAAAGAATCGGTAACGGACATTACCTCTTCTTTGAAGCGCCTCTTTGAGATCTCCTTTTAGGGCACTAAAATTGGTCTTTGAGGAAGAAAAAAACCTCTAGGATGTTTCTAGGGAAGTGGAGAAGAGAATTTGGCAGGGGTTTGCTGAGCATGATGGCTCAAAGTGGTGTGAGGAAGAGAGGGAGGAGGTTCCCTTTTATAAGGGAGGAGAGGGGCTCTTTTGGAAAAACGAAAAATATTATTTTATTATAAAGCCAAAATCGGTTTTAAATAGCTCCAAATTGATTTATTTCGAATCTAAAGTGGGGATGGGTCGCAATACTGTCATCCAATATAATTTAGACAAGTTTAGGTTCCTATTTTAAACTTATAATTTATATTTACCCTTAAGATAGATAATTTTACTTTTACCGTTTCTTCTTGTGTTCTTATACTATAAGGTTAATAAACTTACTATAATCAGCCAAACAAACCCCAAGTTGTTTATTATTAATATATATAACCTTATCTAGGTCATGTGTCTGAAAATTAGATTTTTAAAAATAAAATAACAATTAATAATATAATATTTGTTTTAAAAACTATTTTATGTCAATTTTGACAATATTTAGTAATTAATTTTTGTGAAAATAATATCAGAATGATTAGTTCGAAAAAAGTTAATTAAATCAATACTATAATGTCATAGTAACCTATAAAATTAGTGTAATTCATACAGAGTCTCATATTACATTTATTTGGGTATTTATAACATCAATTATGTCAATATTTCATTAATAAGATAATTACTGCATCATCTTTGTGTCATAAATAAATTAAATTATTTAATGTTTAAAAATTCCAAATAAAATACCATTATGTAGTAAATATTTTTAGCTTTATAATTAATATTTATAGTCAAATTTATCTTATTTATTACACTATATTAAAAATTATTCACTTATTAATATTTGATTTTAACTATTTTAACCCTTCTTTAAATAAATTAATAATAAATGTCCTAATCTAATCCAAGTGGGCCTAAATAGTCATATTTTATTTCTAAGGTTTCTTTTGGTCGAATTAAACTTATCCAGTAGAATTATGACATGTGTTAGGGTAATAATAATATCATTTTTACCCTTAATTACCCTATTTACTTTTAACCGTGGTAAAAAAAGTAAAAAGTTACTACTCACCAAAAATTATTTTCATCTCATTGAACCACATTTTACTTACTGACATCAACCGTGTCTCACAGATTTTTGAAATTCCACTCACAGAAGTGGTAAAATTATGTTTTCTGAAAAATTCATTTTTTTAACTGCCAGATAGTGGTTTCACTATGCATCAAAAAATGAAAGTTTCCAGAAAAATACCAAAAATTATTCCTAAGATATATTTGATATTATGAACTCAAAAATGATGTCTATTTTACCAAATTCAAAACATATCATTTTTACTAATTAATTTAAAAATTAATTCCCGTCATCAAAACATATAGCGTGTTCTTTAGAGATAATAACTATCAAAAGATTGACACTTGTTTATGTCTAGTTTAAATTTGAAATTACATCCAATGACCAAAATTGTATTAAATAGTAAAAATATATTCTAAATATACTTTAAAACCACTCAAATGTATAATTTATCACTATTAATTATTTTGATTAAAAAGGTTGTTTTTAATTAAAATTTAGTAATTTTCACTATTCATCAGAAAATGAAAGTTATCCGAAAAGTACCAAAATTTCACCCTAAGCTAATTTCGATATTCCGAATCCAAAAATGAAGTCCATTTTGAAAACTAAAATTTACAAAATTTCAAAAAGTGGTTATTACTATTCATAACGCCTAGTTTTAATAATATTTTAATAGCATATCGTTGTTTAATGAAACTCGGTATTGCGTACTATACACGCTATCGAGGAAGGTCGTGATTGCGTGTAATGCAAGGCAAGTCAATTATGCATGTTGTGCAATCTCCTTTTGGTGTAGCGTACAACACAAGACATTAATGAAATTAAAAAGAATATTTTTCATAAAATCTCGGGGTGTTACAGGAAGTCACCTAATGATCGTTCTAAAGATGTGACATAGAGATTAAGTGGTCTTCCTTCAATAGGAATCATTAATACCAGTCTACTCAAGAGATATTTCTTGAGGGTATCAAATTATTTTTGAAAATATTTGGTCCATTGGTAGGTGACTCTCTTCTTCATTAATCTAGTGAAGGGAATCATTTTCCTGCCAAATTGGTGATAAATCACTGAATATAGGCCAAGTGTCATTGGAGTCCTCTTAATTCATTCAAATATCGATGAGGTAACATACCTAGGATTGATTTTGTTTTTTCCGGATTAACTTCAAAACCACAATGGCGTACAACGAAGCCAAGGAATTGTCCAGAGGTTACCCCAAAAGCACATTTCAAGGGGTTCATCTTCAAAATGTGTTGTTGAAGTTTATGGAACATAGTCTCCAAATTAGCCGATTGATTGGAAAGTTGTATATATTTGACCACCAAATCAACCTCATTACATTCAAAAAACTTTCCTAAGGATGGTTTGAAGATATGATGCATGACATGTTGATATGTTGCATCTAAATTCTTTAAGCCAAAGGGAACTACCCTATAGAAAAACACTCCTTGAGGGGATCTGAAGGCTGTAGATTATTCATCCTCTAGGACTATTCAAATTTTATTATACCCAGAGTATTCATCCATGAAATAAACAGCTTCATTGCCAGCTGTTTCATCAATAAAAAGCTCTATAATTGGAACTGTAAACTCATCTTTAGGACAATGATGGTTAAGATATCTGAAATAAATGCAAACTATAATTTTCCCATTCTCTTTTTTTTCACCAGGAAAATGTTGGCTAGCCATTTGGGATAATTATCTTCTTTGAAAAATTTATCCTTTATAAGCTTATCAACTTCAACCTCAATTTTAGGGGCATGAGTTGGGTGTGTTCTTCTTGCTTCCTGCTTGAATCCATGATGTTCTTCTGGAAAATCCAAATGATGGGTGGCTATATCAGGATTAAGTCATGATATTTCTATATAATTCCAAGAAAATATATCTCGATATTGATTTATAAATAATGTATACACCACTTTCTCTTCAGATTTCATGGCCACAATAATTAGAGTGAGGCGTGGATCTTCTTCTGTACCCATATTTATTTCTCTGAGTTCATCCATAGTGGTAGAGACACCTTCCTCAAATGACGGTGGAGAATCCCTGAGATCTTCCTCTTCTTCTTCATTACATGTTACCTCTCCTGTTTCCACTTTCATAGTAGATGATAAAGAAAAAATCCCAGAGTTAGAGGAGGATTCAGTATTTGAACATCCTAAAGAAGAGACCACCATATATGACCTTACTATTGATTAATGGTCTTCCTGGTGTAATAAAGTGGAGATGATGGATTGAGAACAAACATCTTTGTCTTTCTATTGCATTTCCAAAACTTCATCTACTTTGATTGAAGAGGAAGAGGCTTTTTGTAGTTAAGTGGATGAAATGAAGACATCTCCATTTAAGATTCCATCATTTCTTAGTTGATCAACAATTTCTCCCACGCTATCAGGCTTAGTTTTCACAATTGACATTATGGAAGTTAATCGACAATGCTTCGATTTGGTTTTACCCTTTCAATTTTATTGATGTGTACCACATAATCTGTACTGAAATTTACGAATGGATTTGATGGGACCTTTTCCAATCCATTCAGAGAATTAACTCTGGTTATTTCCTTTGTCATGGACTTCATTCATTTTTTGTGATAAATGTCTATTTCAATGTATTGAGATTCACATGTTTTGAACAGAGCCTTGTCAGCACACAACGTCCCGATATGACCATTGAAACAGTACTTAATACATTGGTGGTATGGTGATGGTATGACTACATGTTGATGCATCCATGGTCTTCCAAAATGAATGTTGAAGGCTATGTCCGGACAAACAACCATGAAATCTCAATTACACAAAATATTTCCCAATTGAGTTCTGAGTGTAATATTACCCAGAGGTTCTTTCTCATTCTTTTCATATCCTTGAAACATTAAAGTACAGGGATATAATTCACATTCATTCAGGCCCAATCAGTGAAGTGTAAAATCAAGAATGAGGTTGACTCTAGAGCCTTTACCAATGAAGGATTGTCAGATGTCTATATCATTGATCTTTCCAGAAAAATACAAGGGTCTGATATGTCCTGGTACACCATCATCTTCATCTTCATTTGTAAAAGATATGACTTCATGACATTCTATAGGATCATTCTCTATATGGTAAACCTCAGTAACAAAAACCTCAGTTTCAAACTCTTGAGGACTTGACAATGCCTCAATGAGTTCCTCTTGAAGATCTTTTGACAGATTCAAAGCATACAAAATAGATAACTTGGCATGTACTTGGCCCAATTGTTTCAAGACATCATACTTTTGGTCCAATGGTCTACGTTTTCCATCATGGAGATGTGGTTTTGTAGATGCATTAGAAATTGATGAATCTGATGTAGACGTATTCTGTTTTGGAGAAGAAGCTAGAAATACTCTTGTATTTGGTAGATTAGACCGACTAGTTCTCTTCACTTACTGAGAATAAGATGGTGTATCTTCTAATCGGCCTTCCAAAATAATTATGTGAGAACCGATCCTGTCTTGCCTAGAAGAAAATACATGTTCTCTTTGAGCCAATAGAAGGGATATTCCATGAGTTTCTACCGCATATATTTTTTGATTAGGGATAGATTTAAAATGGTTATTTCTAGAATTCCCACGTCTTCCCCTATATCCTAAACCTTGGCCTCTTCCTCTAGTTCCCAAATTAGGTACAAGGAATTCTGGCTCATTATAATCAGAATCACCATTGGTATAAGGATCTGTTAAATGGATAAAATTAATAGAACTAAAGATCAATTCTTCATCTGACGGAGATTCTTCTTTATAGGTTAATTTTGGATGTGCTGTTTGGAGGGGCGGTGCCTGTATTTTTGAAATAGATGGCATGAAATCTGCCAGGGTCAAGGAAAACATTGACCTTAATGTGAGCTCATCATTTTCTGACTTCTCATTGTCCTTATGATCACTTTTCTTCTTTGAGGAATGACTTTTTGATGAAGATGGATTTACTATGGCAGAAGTGGAGGAAGACATAACTGGTTGTTTCAACTGTGTTCGTAAAATGGCATGAGTGCAATTGTTCATTTTTCTAATAATCAAATCATCATATTTCTATACATTTTTTACTTTTGATTTCCTTCTGTTAGCCCTCTTCCTCTGGATCAACAGTAGTAACACATGCTACTTGAGATGATGGACTTTTCAGTTTTACTTGTCCAATGTCTACCATATTTTGGAGGAGTTATTTGAAAACAAAAAACTCCTAAATGGGATGTTCCAACATCTAGTGAAAGGTAAAATAATTCGGAGATCTACATCTCCTTATTTATTTGAGTTTTTCAGCCTTAGGAACTGAACCAAATTGTTTTCCAGAGCAGAGATGAAGTAACCAAGAACATGTTAATTCCAGAAAGATTCAACCACTAGTGTAGAAAATGTTATTTACATCACCATTTTTTACGTCGGTTATATATAAACGATGTGAGAATCTGTGAAATGTGGTTTTTTTACGTCGGTGATTTAATAACAATCGTTACGAATGCGTTGAGTATCTTTTTAACGTCGGTTATTTTAATAACTAATGTTACAAATCCCTCGTGTTTGGTTTTTACGTTGGTTATTGCATAACCGACGTAAAAAACCGAAGTGCGGGGGTTTTTTAGGTCGGTTATTTGATAACCGACGTAAAAAACGAGATATCTAGGTATTTTTTACATCAGTTATTTCATAAACGATGTACAAAACCATTGCATGGGGGGTTTTTTATGTCGGTTATCCAATAACCGACGTAAAATGCATGATATCTACATGTTTTTTTACGTCAGTTATTTTAGAACCGATGTAAAAAATGAGATATATATGAGTTTTTTACGTCGGTTATAAAATAACCGATGTAAAAAACCAAAGAGCGGGGGGTTTTTTACGTTGGTTATAAAACAACCGACATAAAAAATGAGTTATCTACATGTTTTTTATGTCAGTTATAAAATAACTGATGTAAAAAACCCCCAGCGCTTAGGTTTTTTACGTTGGTTATAAAATAAGCGACGTAAAAAACATGATATCAACGAGTTTTTTACGTCGGTTATTTTATAACCGACGTAAGAAACGAGATATCTAAGAGTTTTTTACGTTGGTTATAAAATAACCGACGTAAAAAACCAAAGTGCCGGGGGTTTTTACGTCGGTTTTCAAATAACTGATGTTATAAAACATTTAAAAATTTAAAGCCCCGTGGAGTGTCATTTACGTTTTTTTGATCGACAGTCTTCCAGATCGTCTCTCTCGCATGGTAAACCCTAATCGGCTCATCGATCGACCTGCGTTAAACTCATTTTGACTTCATCGTTTATCATCTTAGTTTCCTTGGATCTATCATCTCAAATCGCAACACTCAAGTAAGCATACCATGAATTTATTTCGTTCATTTTTTTCCCAGATAGTCTATATTTATGTTTTGTGATTTTTTTGTTTAAACTAGGTTAGATTCTTCCATTTCAAAACCTATTACATCTTTTTGAATATCGTTGGCACCGGACATTCGTTTTTTTCTTGAGTGTCTTGTTTTTGTATTTCTTTATAAAACAAATTTGGATATATTACATTGCATTTAATGACTCAAAATCCTCTTATGTTGGAAACATATTTGGGGTTATTTATTGAAGGACTATGGCTCGATTAAGGAAAGATTTGGAATATTTCCTGATTTGACCAGTTTGAATTTCATTATCAAAAAGAAATTTTAGGTATGGTTGATTCATCCATTCCTTTTATCCTATATTTAATTTAACGCTTAGATTCATCTAACAATTTTGTAGTTGGATAACCAATAATGTTTATGTGACTAGAGAATTAAATGAAATTATCATCATATATAGTGAATCATCCTTGTTGATTGTCTTATCAAAGAATTAGAATCAATCATCCATATTGAAGATGTCATTTTTTTATAAAACAAAAACCATTAATGTAAACCACTTATCATTCATTAATTGAACTAGAATAAATATTTACACATGAGTTATAAAGGAACATAATAAAATAAATATTTATCATTCACCCTAAAAGAGTCTAATAAATCTATGATAAACGATTTGTTTTCTTTAATGGAAAAAAATTCACTTTTACAGACGTTTTATTTTTAGAAGACACTAAACTCCCTTATAATTTCACCCTTTTAGGAAGTATTTAACATCATTATATCCCTTTAAAAAATCTAAATGTCACAGAAATATTGTGCATCCATTTTGTCTTATAGGACTCTACTATAGATAAGTATAACATTTTTTATACTATTAGTTATGATAAACTCTATCATAACATCATTAATATATGTTTATAAAAATGGGAATATCACAATTCTCATGATTTTAGTTGAGAATAATGATAATTTTTTTATTAATGATAATATAGACATGGGTAATTTTACAAAAAGAATGTGAACTTGAATAATGAATGTTAATTATATGTATTTCACAATATTTTTTGATTTTATGTCACATAACAAATTGATGATCGAATACAACAAATAATTGCACCACCAACCAAAGTGAAACCAGTGTATTGTTCTATTTTATAAATTCAGGATTCAATCAATGAGATTGTGATTTATTTATTTTATAGAGTTTCTGAATCAAGATACTAGATTCTATTTCAAATGGGTATTTGATTGTTTTTTGAGGTTTCACGATTTTATTTGATGTAGGTTTTTCTTTTTCATGGATTACTTCATAATGTGGTCTCAGTTCATTTGATTTTGTGTTTCCTTTGACACCATCCCCCCTCAATGACTATGATATCTCATTTCCAGTTATTCTCTAATTGTTCTCTCATACACCTTTTGGATTTGATGGTTGATTACAAACTTAATTATTCAAATATTTAAGCTGGATTATATGGATTTTTTAGGATTATATTGTTTTTTTATGCCACTTTATTTATTATTCTATCCAATACTAAGACCCTTTCTAGTAAGAAAAATTACAGAAGAAATACGATTGGACTCTTCGTCATATTTCATGAAACGTTTTTAATAATGTCACATTTTTTTAAAAAAAAATATGTTATATCAATGATGTGGAAACAGGTGGTGTACGGGGGGGTGTCTAAGGGGGTGGGTGGGTGTGAGTGGCTATCCATGGGGGTGGGGCCTGTCTAGAGGGTTTTGGGGGTTGTCCGGGGGTGGGGGTGTCCAGGGGGTGTTGAAGGGGTCGGGGTGGGGTGGTGTCCAGGAGGGGTGGGGGTGCTATCCAGAGGGGTGGGGGGCTGTCCGGAGGGTTGGAGGGTGTCCATGGGTGGTCCAAGGTGTTGGGTGGCAGTGGGGGGCTGTCCAAGGGGGTTGGGGCCTGTCCAGAGGGTTTTGGGGGTTGTCTGGGGGGTGGGGGTGATTCTCAGGTTTACTCCCTTTTCTCCAATTTTCTGTCAACTATGTAGGCGGCATGGTTTTCATTGATTCAATGAAATTTAAAACTGTTATATCTTACTATATTTTGTTTTAAAAATAATATTCAATCATATTGTCTTAAATACCCATAGATTTTTTTTATATTTTAAATTGTTTTACATTCAAATTATGATTTTTTTCATATAAACATATATTTTCCTTATCTTAAAAATATATATTTTTTGTGGATATTTGTTATAGGTAATAATGAGTCAAAGATGGATTATGGCACATCGAATGAACAATGAATTTGAGGAAGGTGTTGATGCCTTTTTGGAATTTGAAAAACGAAATGTCCCAAGTAGTGACAATTTTTTCTATCTATGCTTGAAATGTTTGAATATGAAGAAGTTGAATGGTAGAGAGATAAATGATCATTTGATTTTTCATGGTTTTAATCTGAGTTATAGCCCTTCGATTTGGCATGGTGAAACTGGAAGGAATGTCACTGATGATGATGATTTGCAAGATGGTAACTCTGATGGAATTGAAGAAATGATTTGCGATATTGTAGTAGAAAAAATTGGGATAGAAACAACAATTGAACGTCTATATGGTGATGCTGAAAAACCATTATATCCTAGTTGTATAGATTTTACAGTTTTTTCAACAGTGTTATGATTGATTAGCCTGAAGGAGAAACATGGATGGAGTGACAAAAGTTTTACAGAGATGATACAATTGATGAAAGACATTCTTCCAAAAGATAACGATCTTCCAGATTCACATTACAAAGACAAGAAAATATTATGCTCGATGGGATTGGGATACAAGAAAATACCTGCCTGTCCGAATGACTGCATTATATATAGGAAGGAATATGAATTTTTTTCAGAGTGTCCTAAATGTGGGACATCATTGTATAAGGTGAAAGAAAAATCACAGGCAGGTGTATAGATTACAAAGCTCCCTTCAAAGTTATTTTGGTATCTTCGTATAATTAATAATTTCAAACGTTTATTTGCTAATTCACATGATGAAAAAAGGATAAGATGGCATGCTGAAGAGAGGGTATGTGATGGAAAAATACGTCATCCAGCTGATTGTCCACAATGGAAGAAAATTGATGTGGAGTATTCTACATTTGGAAATGAAATTAGCAATATCAGACTAGGGTTGTGCACAGATGGAATGAATCCATACCGAACCCTCAGTAGCACGCATAGTTCATGGCCTGTTTTATTGGTAATTTACAGCCTCTGTCCTTAAGTTTGTACGAAGCGCAAATATGTCATGTTGAGTATAATGATCTCTGGTCCAAAGCAACCCGGTAATGATATTGATGTTTACTTATCACTATTGATTGATGATTTGAAACTGTTATGGGCTGATGGTATTAGGGTGTATGATTCTTATAAAATGGAATATTTTCAATTGCATTCAGTGCTTCTGTTCACTATAAATGACTTCCTAGCATATGTAAATTTTTCTGGATACAGTGTTAAAGGGCATAAAGCATGTCCAATTTGCGAACAACAGACATCATATTGTCAATTGCATCATGGGAGGAAAACAGTGTACATGGGTCATCGAATGTTTTTGCCTATAGAACACCCTTATAGAAGACTAAAAAAGGATTTCAATGGCTCACAATAATTTGATACTGCTCTAAAACCTTTATCCCCTGATCTGTTTTTTGAGAGGGTGAAAAAACATGATGTGACATTTGGAAAGACACAAAAATCTAGTAATGATAGACATATTTGGAAGAAAATGCCAATTTATTTGAGCTACCATATTGGAGGTATCTTGATGTTAAACATAATATTGATGTCATGCACGTGGAGAAGAATATCTGTGATTATTTGATTGGACATTGTTAGATATTAATGGAAAGACTAAAGAAGGGTTTAATGCAAGATTAAAATTACTATCAATGGGAATACGTTTGGAGTTAGCTCCCACTCCTAAAGGAGGATGAACATTTCTTCCCCTGGCTTGTCATACATTACTGAAGAGGGAGAAAATTAGCTTCTGTCCATGTCTTCATGATACCAAAGTGCCTCAAGGTTATTCTTCTAATGTAAAATTTTTTGTCTCATTGAAGGACTTGAAGTTGATAGGTATGAAATCACATGATTGTCACGTCATGATGCAACAAATTCTACCAGTTTCATTGCGTGGAATATTTCCTATTCGTGTCATAAAGACTATAATGAAGTTGTGTTATATTTTCAATTCAATTTGTAACAAGGCGATTGATGTGAATGATTTGAACATTTTGGAAAAGGATGAAATTTTTATACTTTGTCAATTGGAAATGTATTTTCCTCCAACTTTTTTTGATATAATGGTGCTTTTAATGATTCATCTGGTTCGAGAAATAAAGCTTTATTGACCTGTATATCTTCGTTGGATGTATCCTTTTGAATGGTATATGAAAATATTAAAGGGGTATGTTAAAAATCTATATCTACCTGAAGCCTCCATTATTGAAAAGTATATTTCGGAGGAGGTAGCAGAGTTTTGTATGAGCTACTTGGCTATGGAACACACATAGGTTTGCCTCCATCTCAACATGAACGAGTTAATAATAAGGGAAAGGGGATTCGCGGCTTGAAAGTCAAATCATTGTCAGCTGAACAGATGAAGAAGTTAGAATCTTATATCTTGAATAACATAGCTGATGCTCAACTATATATCACATTGCATATTAATGAGTTGAAACAATGTTATCCAAAGAAGAAAGAAATGTGGATTTTTAATGAGCACAACATAACTTTTTGTCATGGATTCAAAAGACATTTCATGGTAGATCAAATGTATCAGAGACATTAAAATGGATAGTGGGTGGTCCATGTTTAAATCTGATAACATGGTCCGGTTATGACATTAATGGTTATACATTTCATATGAAAGCTCAGGACAATAGAAGTGTAGTTCAAAATAGTGGTGTATTGGTGTTTGCAGAAGCAATGCATTTTTCATGTGCTAAGGTCAAAAACCCAATTTCGGCATCAAGTGCATATTATGGAGTGATTGAAGACATATGGGAGGTTGATTAATTTAAAATTAAAGTTCCCATTTTTAACTGTAAATGGTTTAATGGTAACAACAGTGTCAGACATGATGAATTTAGAATGACATTTGTTAATCTGAATAGATTGGAAGACACAGCTGATTCTTTTATAATGGAAACACATGAAAAACAAATTTTCTTTGTAGTAGATCAATCATATATGCAGTGGGCTGTTGTTTTACAAGGGAAAAAACATTTTGTTGGTGTGGATAAAGTTGATGAATATGCTGATTTATGTGAGATCCCTACTTCCATGGAATGATTAACAGAACATAATGATGATCATGTTGAAGACATAGTTTGTGCCATAAGGAACAATCATGACAAAGGAATTTGGGAAAACAATCCATTTTTACATTCCTAAAATTACAGGTACATATGTTTATTTCTTGTTTACATTTATTTTTGCAATAAATGTTAGATATTGTATGTTTTTTATTTATTAAAACATTTTTAAAACAAAATAAGTATATGTTTTTGTTTGTTTTAAGTTTGTTTAGTTTACTTTATCATGTTTATAACCATTACATGAATTATATATCTATTATTTTTGTTCACTGACAATTATTTTACCATGTTTACCATGTTTACTAGGTTTACCATTCTTACCATGTTTACCATCTTGACCATCTTGACCATCTTGACCATCTTTACCATTGTTTAACATGCTTACCATATTACCAATGTTTAATATTACGTAACTTAGTACAATTTTCTATTTTCTGATCACAGTAGTATTAAAATATTTGAATTTTTATATTTGTGAACTGATATTTTTTTTTGATGTGAAGGATATTGACAGATCATTCAGATGATCAACCACATGATTATGGAGAGGAGCATATTACTGGTCATACCTCTGGGGATGAACATTCATATGATCCTATTACGACAAAGACTTCAAAGGTTGGTAAATGTGGGTAAACACGTTTACCAAAACTATCACATGCCCGTATGCAGGATCAGAGGATAGTCTTTGAGTTTGATAATGATGATATTCCTAGAGGTCCGAATGAAAACGATTTTAAGAGTCTTGTAGCAACTCAGGCTAAGAGAAAAGTAAGCAGTCTGTTTGATGATTGGAGAAGTGTGGATAAAGAGATTATCTCTCAGTTGTGGGAGTCAATTTTGGTAAGATCTTTTTTCCTTGCTTGACCATTCTTTTAATGTTTCTAGTATATATAATTTGTTTAACCTCTTCTTTATCAGATGAAATTGGATATTCCTGACACTGGAGGAGTCAGGAAGTAATGTTTATCATTCGCTGCCAGGAGATGGAGGGATTTCAAATCAACCCTCTCATCTGATTTCATTTATGGTCATAGGAGTCATGGAAATCCATGTCGTATATATCCTTTAATAGATTAAGACACATGGAGACAGTTTTTTGAAAGTAGAAGAAAAGAGTCATTTCTGTTAGGGGAAATGTAAAATTTTATAAAATTTCTTATATAAATGATTTTATTAATGTTTTGTAAATGATTTCTAACTCTTAAATTACAGAAAACAAGGAAATCTCATTAAGATATCCAATCTAAAAATGTATACCCTCATTGTTTATCTTGGGGAGGGTATTCATTATTGGAAGAACAAATTATGGTGGAAAAATTTCAACAACTAAGAGCTGAGTCTTAAAGCTCTGGAGAGGTAGCCCCTCCATCGCCTCCATATAGACATGAAAAATGGAAGAGAAATCGGAAGGGAAAAAAGTGAAATATCTTTTGGAATAATCGACAATCGTAGCTGAGAGGATTGTAAGATATCTATTTTATCCATTTAAGATAACTATTTTCTTCATATAATTTTAATCATTATAGAAATGTTCAATTAATTAATACAGGACTCTCTTGAGGAGCATAGATCAGAGGGGACATTTACAGCTACTGGGAGGGAAGATATTTTATTTGCAGCATTGGGAAGGCCCAAACATCCTGGTCGTGTAAGAGGATATACGAAAGGTTTATCGGTAAGAACAGTGTTTCCACGTTCTCCAACTTCTAACATTGAGGGGGATTATACAAAAAATATAATCCTTGGAGGCTGAAGTTCATAATATTAATGTGACGATGGAGGACAAGATTAGAGAGTCAGTGTAGTCTATGTTTTCAGAAATGCAAAGGCAATTTTAGACTGCAGCTCCCACTCCTCTACCTCCCCCTGCAGACCTCATTATTTATCCTCCACCTCCGGCAGTATCTCCCACTCACCCACCTCAGCCTGCGGACCCCATTTTTTTATCCTACACCTCCGCCGCAGCTTCCTACTTATTGTGAGTTGTTTATTGATGATTCTCAACATTATATAGTAGAATATGGGTTGGAAAATTGTATAGGAGATACAATTAATAATCAACAATTAGAGGTAGAGAATCAGAGGGTCACTGTACATGATATTATAGATAGATCAGCGAGGGTACCAATACCTACAGATGAGGTGGTGACAGTTGGACAGAGTATCAGCCATTTTTTAATTTGGTCATCCAGACTTCTTCGACTCATTTCCATATAGGTATGAATGTTATATCTTTTTTTTATTAAAGTTGTTTTTTCATTTGAAAACTAATATATTTTTCAATTATTTTTTACAGGAATACTTCAAAGGTAAAGAAATACTGTATAGACAACAACAAAGACAAATGGCTATGACATCAGATACAGATTCAAATGGTCTTGACAGATTGTCAAGATATTCACATTTGTTGTCGGGTTATTATGAATTTCCAATGGAAGCTCATGTTTGTGGATGTGAAATAAGAGTGGGGATTATAAAAAATGATATCATGGAGCTTGTTACAGGAGATAAGTTATGTATCAATGTGGTGCAAATTTTTTCCATGTAAGTCTTAACACCTTTTCATTGCATTATATTTATTAAAAATGTATACTTATGTATGTTGTGTATTAGGTATCATTATAAAATTTGAGAGAGGAATGAGCTGACAGAAGTATATGGATTCATGGACCCTCAATTGATTTCCCCTGAAGCATGTGCACTGAATGAGGAACAAATAATGGTTTATATTTCTGAATGATTTGAAAAGAATATAATCACACAATATTGGATGATTCCTTTTTGTGAGAGGTATGAAACACATTTCTCTCAAAGAGTTAGTTATCTTTTAACATAAAAAACCACTAACTTCAAATTTCCTTTTATCAGTGATCATTGGATGTTAGGGGTTCTTCCCAAGGTAGAAAGCCCTTTATTGGATATGATCTGTCCATGGTGATGTGTGGGATAGTTTTAAGAATATATTGGAAAATTAAGTTTCTATTTCTCAATAGTTTTATATATTATAATTTATTTTAAATTTACCCCATTCGTATTATTTTATAATAGTGCATCGGCCTACTTTAGAAAAAACATAAAGAAAAGATGTGCAATGATCAAATATGTAAATTCAAAGGTAAATATCCATTTATTATTTGTACTTTTTGATTTATTACATGAAAATAATATATTTAATTTACACTCATTCAAACAGAATTGTCATGAACAACAAGGCCTCATCGAATATGGATATTATATGTTAAGATTTATGTATGAAAAAATAACAACTGGGACCGTTGTGAATTTTGACCTGGTACGATTTCCTCTTAAAATTTTCCATAGTATTTCAATTTGATTTATTCATTACACATATTAACTACTTTCTTTTTCATTTGTAGCTTTTTGATGACCCTAAACCCTATACTACTGAAGACATCAAACATTTACAAGTGGAGTGGTCAAATTATTTTACAGGTTTGATTGACTTTCAGTTGTTTGTAATGTAAAATGTAATTTTGAATATTGTCATTGTAATTGTGTATTTGGTAGTTGTTTAGGGTATATTTGGTTTTTTTTGAAGTTGATAATGTATGTTTTGAATGTTATATGAGTGAATGTTTAATTTTTCTCTGCTTCTTGTTTTTGTTTACTTATGATGGTTTTTCTGGTATGGATTTGGGTCTATGGGGGAGGGGTTTCAAGGGAGTGGGGGTGTGTTCAGTGGGGTTGGGGGGTGTCTAGCGGTCTTGGAGGGCTATCCGGTGGGGTGGGGGACAGTCTAGGGGGTGGCAGGTCTATCCAGGGGTGTGAGAAGGTGGTCTAGGTGTGTGGGAGTGCTGTCCAGGGGTGGGGGGTATACATGAGGGTGTGGGGGTGGGGGAGGATGTCCAGGGGTGTGGTGGGGGCTGTCAAGTGGGGTGAGGGGGTGCTGTTAAGGCGGGTGGGGGGTTGTCGAGGGGGGTTTGGGGCTGTCCGGGGGTCGGGGGGCAGTCCAGGAGTTTGGTGCGGGATCTAATGGGGTGGGGGAGGGCTGTCCATGGGGTATACAAGAGGGTGGGGGCTGTCTAGGGGATAATTTTTATATGTTATCAATGTACATGCTTAATTTTGATCTACTTCTATTTTTTTGGTATGATTTCTTGATTTGTTTTCTTGTTGATTCTAGTAGAGAGCAGATGACTGCATTCAATTTTTTTAAAAAAAATTAAGTTTATCACATCGGTTATTTAATAACCGATGTGATAAAAGCCCTGGAAAATGGTTTATCACGTCGGTTATTAAATAACCAATGTGATAAAAGGCCTGAAAAAATGGCTTATCACATCAGTTATTTAATAATAGATGTGATAAACCCCCATCCCCCCGGTTTATCATGTCGGTTATTATATAACCGACGTGATAAACCCCCCTCACCATAGTTTATCATGGCGGTTATATAATAACCGACATGATAAACCCCCCTTCCCTAGTTTATCACGTCGGTTATTCAAAAACTAACGTGATAAACCCTCCGCCCCCCGGTTTATCACGTCGGTTGTTTAATAATCGACGTGATAACCCCCCCGGTTTATCACGGAGGATCTATAATAACCGACGTGATAAATGCCCCACCCCTCGGTTTATCATGTCGGTTATTTCATAACTGATGTGATAGACCATTTCCCCATCCTTTTATCACGTCGGTTTTTTAGGAACTAATTTGATAAACCATTTTCACGGCCTTTTGTCACATCGATTGTTAAATAACTGACGTGATAAACCCATTCCATTTTATTTATCACATCGGTTCTAAAATAACCGATGTCATAAACATCACGATTTTATGTTTTTGACGTCGTTTTTAAAATAACCGACATCAAGAACATTATTTATAACGCCGCCCGTATTAATGTTGGCTAGAAACCGACGTAAAAAATAAAAAATAACCGACATAAAAAACGTTTTCTGCACAAGTGAACTATGTTCATTAATTATTAAAAATGTTTCCACCTTTGATCACTTTGATCATCTTGACGAGGCAGTCATTTCTTCTCGTGCTCAGGAGGCGGATCCCTTTAGTATTATGAAGGTCTTGATGTAGAAGTAGGTACATTTTCCTATTTTAGTATAACTATAGAAGCTTCTGCCTTTCCTATCCTCCTCCCCGGAGCTGATGGAATTACACAAGTTTTATCCTTAGTTTCTATAATAGAGTATTCTATCTGTTGAGAGATTGAAATATAGTCTCTAAACCCTCCTGTGTATTTCCCTAGGATCATTGGTGTGTGTACCTCGTCACATAGATTTTCCACATGGATTGGCAAAAATCATCTAGAGGGAGTGCTAGACCCAAAGAATATGTTAGTCCTTTCCATCAACCAATAAAATCTGAAACTCATTAATTTACCCTTTGTTTACAATAGGTAAGATAAAAAACTATCATCTTTGGTGATGTTGAGCTAAATTAAAGAATAAATTTTTGACAGAGATCTTCCCATCCATTAATTTATTGAGATTGTAAACTTGTATACCCAAAAAAAGCTGGTCCATATAATGACTGCACAAAACACTTAATCTTAACCACTTCTTATTGTTGAGAAGTTCCCATCATGAGATCAAAACAAGAAACAAAATGTGTTATCTATTTTTCTGGATCTCCTGAACCATTTAATATTGGGAATGTGGTGTTCAAAAAATTTTGTGGGGGAGGAATTGTATCCACCCATTTAGGGTACGCTGTCTTTTCCAGATGAACTGTAGTACTTCATTCCTCTATAGCTTCCAATCATGTCCTTAATTCCTCAATTGCATTCATAAGCATTCGGGGTATATCTGGATGAGATAGAACTTTGTGTAGGTATAGAAATTGGAGATTGAGCTGGTACAACGACCATAAAAACCACTAATGGTGGTGATGATATTTGTCTTGGATAACCCATGGGAACATGCCTATCAGGATGTATATGATCCCGCGTTGATTGTGTACCCAGTAGAGGGAATTCATTATCCGTATCTGTAGAAATGCTGCTTCGAAGTAATTCTATATTGAGTCTTTTCAACTAATTTATTTCCTCTTCTTACTGTGCAAATCACCCTTAAAGTGAAATAGATTGACCATTTATAGTGGAAAAGTGAGATGGATTTTGACTTTTTCATTTCCCCTTGTTATATTCCTTTTAGAGGGGTGGGAGTTGGTTATTTGAAGGAATTCCTCGAATATGGGTAAACCTCTGATTTCAGGTACGCACACCTTCTTCATTTGCCTCAGTTTGTACCATATTATGGGAATGAACTTCATATTTTGATTCCCCTAAACTGGACTCATTTTCAAGAGGATATTCTATAGTGGTGTTAAAAACATTCACTTACGCATAATGATTTGGTGACATTATGTCATTATTTTTGTAAGATCATCTCCCTCTATATCTTCTTATGAGACTATGTTCTCCTATATGATAATTTCCTAGGAACTATTTGGAAGAAATTAAATAAAATGGAATCTTTGGATAGTTCAGCTGTATGCTTTCCTTGTGGCTTCCTCCCTAATCAGGAGAAAATTGACTTCCGTTGAAGAGGGGATTACAGATGTGAAGAAGCCCCTTGTCTTACAGGATCAGGTTATCCTTTTTCTTCTTCTTCAAATATTTGAACATTACTTAATGAATTTGAAGGATGAATTAAATGAACCCCCAAACTTGAAAGCTGAGGTGATTCTTGAACTACTATGGCTGATATTCATGCAACTAATCTTCAGATTTTGCAAATTTTTGTTCAGATATTAGCTGGGTGCTTTATCCGACAACCACTCAAATCACTTGTTTTAGAAGATCTCTTTTCTATTTCAGACATTTTCATTCTCTGACACCTGACATCCTCTAAGTGGGAAACATGCTCAAGATTCTCAGATTCTTGATGTAAAAGTAACTCAACATCTTCTTTTCTTTGGGCCTGACTCTGATCAGAGTTGTTTGAGGCCTATTCTTGTGCATACATTCAATTACATACAAAATCTGTTGATTGTGGCTGATCATGGGTAATGAAGTTTCATGCAACTACATTTGGGGTACATTGCTGATTTTGGAGTGTAGTAAAATGCAATGCTCCATATCACCCAATCCTCTGATACGAACGCTAGATGGGGAATTATAAATGAATTCACATAGCCTCTTTAGAGAATTTAGGCATGTGCACTGAACAATTCTCTACTATTTTAAAACTATTGGATGTTGGGAAACTGAGAGAGATGCCAAGTCATTTTGGTTTTGTAACCCTTATATTACCTTTACATGATTTTGATATTCATCATATGGTAATACATTGGTTTTAAAATGATGAATAGTCTTCTATAAATTGATACGAATATCATGAATGCAATATTCTGTCATAAATTCTGGAATGTTATACTAAAAATTTTCCAAAGGCCATAACATGCCTGGTACTTCTCCCTTAGCTAATTGTTTCTATATGTTTAAAACATTTTCATCATCATTCATTATAGGTTTCTCTAATTGGTCTGACAAAACAGGATGCACTATATTAGATGAAAAATGACCCAAGGGAGGTTCGAGTGTCAGGACCTATCCTCGGGGTCCGTTCCGTGACTACCCCAAGCTCGCCTTACAATGGCCAGGGGCTCGCGACCATAACAAAAGGCGTAATCCCAATAGAAAGGGAAGGAATTTCCTTTAAACCTATTACAAACACTGTTTGAGCACAAGATGTAGAAGCAACTAGTACTAAAATAGGAATGAAAAGTGTGATGAATGTAAGTGGGCCAGTATACAAACCCAACTGGACAACAAGTACTAGTAAAAAGGGAAAACAAATCCTGGATCGTCCTCTGGGGAATCCTACATGAGGGTTGGTACAGAACTCTAACAACTCATCCCTATGTTACGTATCATATATTCCATCTTTGTGCAACCTTCCGTCCGTCACCCTTAGCCATGATCACAACTGACCGTCATCTGCACAGAACACAACATGGTACGGGCGAAGCCCATGCAAGGGTGAGTATAACAATACACAGTAGGGGAACCCGAGACCCCCGAAGGTCTCCCAAAATCCAAAAAGGATAAAACACAGTAGAAAGATACAATCATGAAGTATCAACAAACTCTACCTAGATATATTCCTATATATATACCTAAGTTATCAATCATAGTCCGACTCCAACTCTCGAGCCCAAGCACAATCCATTCCACAAAGGAAGTAAAGTCAATCACCACGATGATAATGGTTGAAATACATGAATCAGCTCACATAGGTATATATCATTTTTAGAGAGATAGAGATGATCAGATGTAGTCACTGATACATCTAAGCTATCAGACCCACACAGGATACAGGACTAGCTAAGTTGTTGGACCCACACAGGATACAAGACCAACTATTCTTTCAGACCCACACAGGATACAGGAACAGAAGACAGAACTGTCGGACCCACGGAGGATCCCAGTATTGTATTCATCACTGTCAAACCCATGGAGGATTCCAGTATAGCAGTCATCGTTGTTGAACCCACGGAGGATTCTGGTACAGTATCCTCGCAGCCAGCCCTAGGGTTCCCGCACACAACACCCTCGATTCCAAGAGGGTCTGCTCCTCGATCCATGTGTCGATACATCAACTATCACGAAGTCCTGTGTTGATGAATCTAGTAATTCCATCTCATCATAAGGAACCCAACACGATAGAGGGTGTATCAATCAGACGCCTGGTCTGTGAGTTATTGGCATTTCCGTTCCAGGGGCCCTATTGGTATTTAGGCTCAAACCAACCCAACCGTACCCCAACTGCGTCAAGACCTCATCTGAAGTATTCCAAAAGAATTTTCTTTCCCCAATAATTCCTTCCCCATAGGAGGTTCGTCATTCAGACAAATGAACCCCATGATAGGAGTGAAAAGGTGAAAATTTCCATTGTGGGTCCGGGTCTGGTCCAACCCAGTTGAACTGACCAGGCCTTACCCAGTTCGAACCGGGGTCGGACCCAGTCCGCAGGTGCGGCCTAGCCCGATTGGTCAGCTCAACCTGAGTGGGCGGCCCGAACCAAGGGAGCGGCCCGGTCCAAAGGTGGCTGCCCGACCCAAAGGCGCGACCCGACCGGAAGGCGCAGCCCGGCCAGAAGGCACGACCCGACCGTGGGTAGACCCGACCATGGAGACCCGGCTGAGGGGTGGCCCGACCTGTGACAGCCCATCCAGCCACATGAGGGAGGGGGTTCTGCGCCCCTCCCTGGTTCGCCGAACAGAACCAGTGCCTTGCATCGGTTCAGGGGCTGCAGGACCCGGGTGGTCCTGCATATCCGGTTCCATGGTGGCCGGCCCGATTGGCCACCACCACACCACCGCCATGGCCCGATAGTTTCACGGTCCTCCTAGTCTCTATGTGGTGTGACATTTTCATGCCATCACTGCTGTGTCCCTACCTGGCTGTGGCCTTCGGAACCACCGTGCGGCGTGATGGCGCCACGCTTCTCCATCTTCCGCGGCCCTCCTGGCCACAGTTCCTCTTTGGTGCTGTGAGATGGCGCCGCATCCCTTTGTCGTGGCCCACCCTAGCCGCAGTTCCCCACCTCCAGCACGACGCGACGCGATGGCACCACACCACTTTCATCTGCCACAGTTCTTCTCCGGCGCGGTGTGATGGCACCACGCCCTTCCGACTCCGCCTCGGACATCAACCAAACAAGAATCAACGGAGGGAAGTCAGGCCATGTTTATTCAGTCCGCGCCCTCCTCATTAGTTGATTACAAATGGCCACTGTTGATCCAAAATAAATGTCGAAGAATGTGGATAAAATTCATACATTAAAATAATCAAATCCCCCAACCGTGATTCGACGATTGTTCGTTGATGACTCTGTCGTTTCATTGACATCGGGGTGTGTCCGAGGAAGAAGTGTCGTTGACATTCTTCATGGGAAACTCCTTCTCTTTTAGCTTTTTTGAAGATCGAGGACGACCTTCATCGTTCTTCTGAGATGAGGAGCATTCTTAATTGGGAGGATGTCATTCTTCCAAGAGTTCTCCCAAAGCTCTACCAAAGTAGAATCGCCAAGCCAAAATAAAATTATAACATCCCTATTATTTTAATGTTTCCATACATTTCAAAATTATTCAAAATAATTCATATCACTACAAATTAATTAATTAATGCATTAATTAGTCCTTAGGTGTGTTGGCACCATTACGAGGGAAGGTGGAAAGGCTCCACAAAAAATTGGGTGTTTCAACGGTTAAAGGGTGGTTAAGGGGGGTTTTAGATCGTGTGGGCCCCACCACATTATATCATCCCAATGGAGGTTATGTGCAGGTGGGCCGCACCACTAACCTCCCTTTGGAGGTTTTAACTACCATTCAAATAAAAATATGCTATACATATTTTTATTTCATTTATTTAGATACCCCAAAAAAATTAACTTCCAACCTCAATAAAACACAACTGTGGTAAAGGTATCCTTAAGAGAATACTGGCACTGTGAGTTCAACGATGCCTTTAGATTTCATTTCTGAGCACCAGTTCAAAAGATAAAAAAACACGCACATACCTTTACTGAACGTACCCGAACGAAACTTCAGAAATTGATTCCGGGCAATCCGGGCCTCAGAGTCAGGCGCCGTCAGGAACTGAGGACTCGTAAAATATCCATGTATTTTCAAAAAAAATACCACGGGAATTAAAGGTATTTACATAGAGATTTTTGATTTTTAATATGTCTTCTGGTTGATAAACATTTCACCTATCAATGATAAGGCATCAGAAATCACTGACCTTGTTTTCGGAAGTGCCTCGAGATAGAAGGGATTTCATTTCACTACACTGTAAATTATAGAATTGTTTTAACAATACTAAATACTACCATGGATAGACTTTCAAAGAAAATGACATCATGTGGAGGATCACCATGATGGATTACATCAAGGGATAAATCTTCTTTCTCCTTGTTCTTCTGTCCACATGGAGGGTTGCCGTGGCACTCATCAAAAGATATGCACACTAAATTGACCGAATTTTTATGAAGAAAGTCTTTATGGTGAAGTTTCGAATGAGGAACTTCTGAATTACTATAACTACTCTCATAATTTGGTAATGAGAGGGTATGATCTTGAGCTGCAACAGATAAATGTAATAGGGCTTCAAGAACTCCAGGCATTAGAGGATCCAAATCTTAGATTGACTCTTGATTTTCCAATAGTGCTTGAAAAGACATATTCTTAGATGTTCTCTTATAATTTTTTTGGACCACTTGCTGGGAATAGTGGTTATCATGGGCAGGTGTATGTTATTTCCTTGGAGTAGATACCTAAATAGACTGATGATCTCTAATTATAAAGGGTGTATGCTCCTGATCTTGTTGTCCATATGATATTGTGGAGTATGCCCCATAACCCTCAAAGACTAGAAGAGAGTTATGTATCGGCTCCAGGATGGAATTTTAATGTGTCATACCATATTTGTGGATAGATTTCTGTGTCTTTTTTCCTGGTACTGTTAAAGTAGTTGTTATAATATCCTGGCATGCTTCTAGAATATGATCAGGGATTTGTGTCTTCCCATTCACCATTGATAATATGTACTTGGTGACTTCAGTGACTAGAACAAGAATATACAATCATTCCATATCTGGAGTAGGTGTATGTGTCTGCTCCTGTCCTCCTTTTCCTATTAATGGGTATTGACAGTACTCATGCATGAGGGTAGAGAGTTGTGTTTTCCCCAGATTTGTCATCAGAGATTTCCGACTGACTTCTCTGGGTGCTACCAAATGAGATAGTTCGAAGACATCATGGACATTAGTAGGTGTATGTGCCTTCTGGGTATTTCCTATCAAGTATGGTTGAAAAGGTTATTTCAATACTAGAATATGTGACTACTGACAAAATTGGTGATTTTAAACAGGTGTATGTTTCTGATTATCAGTTTCCACTATATTGGACTGACGAGCTTCTTTAAATACAGTTAGACGAGCCTGCTAACTGGTTGATAACATTTATGTAGGTGTATGTGCTTGTTCATGGTACTCCACCAGGTTTATCTGGTGGGATTGGTGGTTTGCTACTAGATGAGTCTTCTGGCTAGAAAAATTAGGATGGATGAGTGTATGTGCCCGTTCATTGTTTTCCATCAAGTTAGGTTGATGGGATTCATCGTAAGGGATAGAGATACTAAATTACAATCTATTGGCCGTACGTTGTCCTTGATGGTTCATCTTGTGTGCCTGGGTCTAAGAAACCTGGGCTGAACTTCCAAAGGCAACACCCCCACCATAAAGGGGGTTCACTACCATGCAATTCTGGTGGGGATTGCCTTTGGAAGACCTCAGGAAGGACGTCAGAATATTTGAATTGAGGCCTTGAGTGACCTCTTGATCCACCTACCTGTAGTATGAGAGGTTTTTATTAATGATTTACAGGGATAAGGACCCAAAATTGTTGAATAAGGTAGTTGGCACCGTCTGCTTCTTGATCTTCAGTCGTCATTGGCCAGATGATTGAGGATTGTTATTGACTTGGAGGGCCTGACATGCAGCCTCCAAAGACATAATTGTATAGTGCTGATGGTACATCTTTACCAGCACATTAGAGACCCCACATTTAAGATTCTAGGTTGGTGATGACATCATTCATGTGGATGGGGATCTAACATTAGTAGTGGTCAAGAATTTTAGGGATGTTGTTTTGAAGAAATACATTTTTGATTGAAGAGAATTATGGTTAATACTTGAAAGACCAAAAAACTACATTAAAGAAACATTTTTTATATGGATAATTGAGTGATTGATTCCTTTGTTTGGACTTCCTTTATCAACTGATAGGGTCCCAACAAGTGGGTAACATTATTAACTTGGTTAAGGATTCACGTCGGGTTCACCATTTTTGTTTTGTAGTTCCTTGAAATGTGTATTCTAGTATTAAGAATTACTACTTCCAGGTGGATTCCATTTGATTTATTTATGGAACTAGAACCATCCAACAGTTCATTATCTTAATAGTACATGCTTTCCAATGTTAGGTGTTCATTATGTTTAAAATTTATGATACTTAATAATGTACCTTGGTCAATAGGATGAGAGGTCAAACTCATCACACCCTTTTGAGGGGAATTATTGTCTTCTCTGGGACTCTCATTATAAATTTAAGATATTTTCATAAATCCTTATTAATTAAACAAATATGGAATAAGTTTCCATTGGAATTTGAAATTGCTTATTAACATGTGTAAAATCTAGAATCATCAGTATGTATTCAAGTTTCTTCATCAATGGAGATATCTGTATATATTCGAGGTTCTCCATCAATGGTATCCACTAATATACTATATCAAGATTCTTATAATCATCATTATGATGATACTGGTTTTTTAAGACACTCAGCGGGGCACTCTAGAATTTATTGTCATCCTGGGAGATAATGGTTTGTTTTGATCTTGGGATCTTGCTCATAATATGGGCAACCTATGTATCATTGTAAAAGGAATCAGAACCCTCATAGTTCGGTGCAACTGAATAGGACACATCATACCTTTTAAGGTCATGTGATAAGGACCTAGCCATGCATTTTAATGTCATGTAGTATGGACATCTAAGAGGAAGATTCTTAGTCAATGTTTGGTGTTGGAGTTATGTTGAAGCAGCCCAACGAACATTGAAATGATATGGGTTTTCAAGTAAAATTAGACCCTGTTGGGAATATGGACCAAGGAGAACTTGGTTGATTTGAAGTGTTTGGTTTGAACCTCAAGGAGGCTTCCTACGTATCCCATGTGGATAATAATCAAAGCACACATAGTCCGATTAGTCTCATAGGATAGTATGGTCCTTTGAGATAAATCAGTTTTGGCTTACTTTCTAAAAAGAATTCCTTGGTGATCCGGGGGATTCATTTGAGGCCTACTCCTGAGGAGGATGCCCAGATTAAGGGAATTAGGGTTAGAGTTTTAAAGAGTACATCAAGTGAGCTTGGGCCCTGAAAGGGATTCCTACTTATCTATGTTTTAATTGGAACTAGAGTTCTCATAGTTCCTTTGATTGTGCAAATGTTGTGACCATGAAAAATATCTAAGCCCATGTGAGTCATTCTCACTGTGAGATACAAGATCATTCCAAAGATTCAACAAAGGAATTCACACTTTCAAAATTTTCCTCCTCCACTGGTGAAAGAGGCCACACCTTTGGCAACGAGGTTGGATGAGGTCGAGGTGACCTAGGGAGAGGGCCAGGAAATAATCCATCCCTCTATTCTCTTCACACTGAACAAGGTTCCAATGGGAGCATGAAGGGATAAAGGTTAGGGGATTAAAACAATATGGATTCCCTAGAATTGATCCTGGTATGGTAAGGAGACTTCTCATTTACTTTCATGGAAAATAAAGTGTGAACCGCACCTTCCCTATCAGTGACCTGAGGTTCTAGGTTTTAGAGACGAAAAGGGGAGGACAAAACTCAAACCCTAATCCTTCAAACTGAGAACTTCCCAACACTATTCCTGGGACAAAGGTCCATGTGACTGTGGATATACACACCTACAATCATTTCATGAATTCTAACCCAATTGAGAAACAAATTTGGGAAATCTCTGACTTTGGAAATACAAACCTACGTTGGAGACACACTGATATGCCTTTCCCAAAGTTTTGATAAGTTAGGAGGTTTTGGTGGAGGCTTCAACTTAGTCCTTTTAAGGTAAGGGAAAACAACGAAGTAGATACCCTACCATGAATGGATTTTAAAGAGGGTACCTAAGTTGGAATGTAGGCTTTATGCCAAGATCTAACACGTAGGTACCTCGTGCAGGTATGCTGCATAGGTAGCCCGGTTTGATGTACCGCGCAGGTATCTCGCACAGGTATGTCGTGCAGATATGGTGCACAGGTATGCCGTGCAGGCATACCGCACTGGTATGGATGATGACTGAAGAATTTATTTCACATAGGAGAACCAAACCTATGTAAAAATTATAAAATATTTTCAAAACATGCTTATCCCATTTTATTTTTTCTTCTCTCATATTTTAGAGAGCTACCTGAGCCAATTTGCGGGATCTTGGTGAAAGAGATATGCAATTGGAGCTTCAGAGAGTATATTATCTTTTTTGGTCTTCCAAATGGGGAACCAAAGGGCTATATTTATGGGCATAGATGGTCCTGGTCAATGAAATTTTTATCAACATAGGTTCTCCACGCATCTCCTCAATGTAGGTACTCTCTACAGAGGTACAATAATTATCCTAGTGTGGAGCTCTGCCATGCAGGTCTGTCGCGCAGGTCCGTCACACAGATATATCACGTAGGTATATAATGCAAGTCTTTTGGAGTATTTAACTTTCTCTTTGAGTTCTTCAAACCTTTCATTGGGATTATAAAATATCCAGGGCTCTCTTTATAGTCTTTTTGTTTTCTTAATTGGTGTCAACAACAACTTTCCCCCATGTGTAGTCTCTTCCTCCATGATGAGCTCCATGAAATTGTTCACCCTATGGTGGGACACTTGTTAAAAAAATTAGTTATATGTCTACCTGATCTCACTCCAACAACTACTCCAGCACTTGAAACACCTCTTAAGACTCGATCCATGTCCAAAAACATATCCATATGATATTCCAAATCTCATAATTCTAATATAAATATCATTTTTCAAAGAAACCCTTACATTAAAAATAAGAAATTTAAATTTCCCCTAAAATTCTTAACATAAAAGGATCATGGTCTTACAACCTCCCCACCAACATACTTCTCATCCCTAAGAATACTTAGTGTTCCTTCACCCATTAATATTGACCTACCAGAGTTATAAATCATTGATAAACTCTTCACTTCCTACCCATAATACCGAAAATATGCCCACTGTGAAACTCCCAATTTAAGACACACTATTCATAAAAAAGAAATTTACCAATCATCACCATCATCAAAACATCAAAGGGGAACTCCATAACACACTTCTACCCAAATATTATGTGGTTTAATTAGATGATTCATTACCAGGATTATAGTTTTCTCTATCATGATAATAAACTCACAAGGAATGATTCCAATCTACGGTGCACCCCAACCTCAAAATATCTTACTAAAACATAATTACAATAATCCAATTATAAATTTAGTGTAATTTCCATATTACTACACCGAATTATGCATGAAAATACTAGTAAGACCTCATATGAATGATCATTCTGGAAAACTATCTACTATACCTTCCGACACACCATAACACCACTTAATCATAATGCCTTAACTCCCAAAGGCATCATAAGATCATCAAATGCCCACACTAAATCCTAAAACTGTCATTAAATCTAATTTCATGATTGGATCCCAAAATAAATAATCCATCTTCCATGCTCTTACCTTGAGCATAAAAATATCATTAATCTGACTCACTCAGATTTATTCAAAACCAACCTGATCACTATACCAATGATTAGAATCCATCCAATTCTACATCTAAATCCCAAATCTGGTATCCACTATGGAATAAAATTAAATTGGATCCACATGCACACCGATATCTAAAATCCATTTTGACCATCCAATAATTGGTTTCATAACACCCATAACCCTACCACACCGGGGTCATTCCTCCACACCCCACACTCCATCCATGATCACACATAATGATTAGGCATGAATTTAAATATCATGCCCAAATGTTAACACAAAAAATCAAATGCATACCCTCCCCAAATAACTTGGAATACCATCCATGACATCCATCTAAATTCATCCAAAAATGAGGGTCACACACTCCATGGCCACTGGTGAAGTCCACCATATGAATTTAATTATACTACTCCATGAGTGCAACATCAAAAGATTACATAATCAAACCATGTATCTCATCCCAATCCACACCCACCTATCCAGTAAATCCAATTGGGATCAAACCTAGATCAGTTGTTCCATTACACTCGATCCATTTCTGATATCTCCTCTTCTATGGAGGGATATTTCCCATTTCATCAAACACTTGGGAAATCATTATCATAATCGTTTCTCCACCACACTACTTACTTAACACTACTTGAGTCCATTTACAACCTGAACAACTTTGAACAGACCTTCATATGGCTCATTCAATGATCCACAAGTAATGGAAATTATGCATAATTAACTCATGCTACCTTAATCTCATCTAAAATCAACATATTTATTCTTATGTTCAACTCATGTTCTATAATAACAAGTACTTATAAAATTATTTTTTTCATTCTAGAAATAAATAATTAAATTCATTATAAATGTATAATGAAATAAGTGGTATTTATAAAAATTGAAGAATATGTAAAAATAGAATTGATTCCATACCTATTAAAAGTATGAATAAAATTTATGTGTCATATAAGTGAAAATATGATATACTTATATCATGTAATAATTATATAAATGTTTTGGAAATGATAAATTAAGTGTTTTTATTTTTGTGAAACATAAATGATAATATATAATATTATAACAAATATACTGATTTAAAAGAAAATATATTTTCTTAAAATATATTCATAAATTAATATTTTGTTATCTTACTATTATAAGAGAATTTTATGAGACTTTATTTAATTTTTTAAAGGGTTATAAATTCAGATATAATATTAAAATCAATATTTTTTGAATAAATGATGATTTTAATTAAAAATTAAATATATCATATTTAGAAAATTATTTTAAAAAAATAGAGTCCATTTTTTAATTCTACCCATCAAAAAAATGGTTAATGTTATTTTTGTAGATTTTTTAAAATACTTTATTTTTTGGTGAATAGTCTAATATGGTAATTTATGGTATATATACAATATAAATTAAATACACTATTATAATGTGTCATTGTTGATGTAATCCCCATAATCTCGAACTAATATGTATTATTTTAAAATATTTAGGGATAATGTTCATGCTATTCATATTTTTGAGGCTACATAATAATGTAATGAAAAAAATAATGAGAAAACACCCCTATCCTCCACTATAAATACCACCCCTCACTGCCTCTTCTTATCAAACCTCAAATCCTTGTAGATTTTTTAATTTCTACCAAATTAACTAACAAATCCTATTACCCACATTCAAGACCCACTGGTTTCACCAATAGACAAAAAAACAAAGGTATTAAAAGGGTTCTCAAGGAGAAGATGGTCAAGAGGATGTTTGGACACGTTTGAAGTAAGAGGAACCCGAGGCAAAGGATTTTTCTTTTAAAATCCTATTTTAAATTTATATTTTAAAAAAATTAAAAAGGAATGTTTTCATGATGAAATTTCTCATATTTTAGGATTTTGTTTTGGTCCTTGGTCATTATTTATGATGAAGGGTTGGGCCAATATCTATCTCCAATGCATTGGGTAAGTTTATGTTGAAAGTTGATTGTAATGGTTATTCCAAGTGTAACTGTGATGGTTACACCATAGGATAGCCTTTAGAGTTACATCATAAGGTGTATGTATGGGTTACATTGTAAGGTAGCTATGAGGGTTACAAATCATAAGGTATCCATGAGGGTTAGAATCTTAAGTAAGTAATGCCCCAAGTTACCATTATAGATATATTTACATTTTTTATGTTTTATAGAAATCACTTGTTTTTAAAAAGTATGTATATGATTATTTATAGGTGAGAAGTATTTCTTTGAGAAAATTATTTCATATATTTATATTTATTCATGGACCAAAGGGTTCTTTCTTTCTTTTTATGTCCCTTACTGATATTTTTGTGCTTATCCCAACTTTTAAAATGTTTTTCATAGGGTTTACGGATAGGTAAGAGAAAATAAAAATCCAAGATGAATGTTGTGAAGATTTTTCATGAATATATTTCATGTTTTATTAAAAAAATTTATATTATGGAATAAAACGACATTGTTTTAATAGTACCAACAAAGTATAGTTGTGGGTTGATATGTATGAATTATGTCATATCTCTATAAAACTCTAAAACAAAAATATATTGGTAATGAAATAAGTATATTCTAATTGAATTAACTAGATTATGTAATGTTAAAGGTCATTTTCTAATAGTTGGTATCATATCATGGTTTAGATAACATTATGGGATAGGATTATATTAATAGAATACCATAAATGATTTCTACCTTATGGTTGTGTTGAAATTATATAGCATTTGAAGATTACCATGTTTCTTCCTCTAAGATATGTTTGTTTAGAATGTTTTTTTATGAAGAAAAAATTCAGAAGGCACTGAGAGGATGATATCTTTTTGAATCCACAACCCAGAATGGTGGGAATTGGAACTGAGCAGTCTGTGATAGTAATGGATCAGTTGATGTAGGTTATAAATGGAGGCGACATCCATGAAAGTGAACAACCCGAGACACCACAAAGGTATATAATGACATTGAAACATTTTATAAGGAAACACCATCCTACATTTAATGGATAGTCTGACCCAGTGGTGGCTAAAGGGTTGATTAAATCCCTTGAAAAGATATTTGATGTCATAGGGTGTTCAGATAATTAGATGCATAGTCTTTTTATTTATCATTTTTAAGGTGAAGTTGACTAGTGATGGTCAATGGTCATGAATATTAGTTATAGAGAAGAGATTGATACCTTATAATGGGATGAATGTAAGAATATGTTTCTTGATAAATATTTTTCTAAGGTGGTTTGAATTAGAATGAAAATTCAATTGTTAAAATTGAGACCAAAGGAAAAAGAATCAACGACCATGTATAAAGAAAACGTCACCCAATTTTCAACGCGCACTCCAAATATTATTTGAGATCTTGATAGAAAAATCAATCATTTTTAATTAGGATTTACGACAAAGTATCGAAGGGAATTGGAATACTGTGAATTAAAAAGTTATGAGAAACTAATTATATGTTTTAAGAGGTTAGAAATTGATTTTTTATAATCAAATGTTCTTTGAAAACAAGAAGATGTAATAGTTTATATGGAAAATAGTGGGTAAGAATAAACCAAAGAAATATGATGGAAAGAAAATCTAGTTTATTGTTTTTGAAATTTGTGGTAAAAAGAACCATGGGGAATGCCTTAAGAAATCTAAGAATTTTTTTCAATGGGGTAATTTTGTATATATGGCCCGAGAGTGAAATGAAAAAAACATGGTGATGGTATGATTAATTCTGTTAATAAAACTGTAAAGTGATTTAAATGTGGTGAGATGGGGTATTATAAAATACTTTCCCAAAGAAATATCTGAATAATAGAAAGAAGCTAGATTATTAGCAGAAATGTGGAGTGAAATCCTTTCTTAATACATCAATATATATTAGTCCATCCAATTAAGTGGTATCAGGTAATTTGTTTATTTACTCATATTTTTATAACATTTTGTTTGATATGGGGCTTACACATTCCTTTATTTATGATAAATTTTCTGGAAAATTAGAAATTTCACCTAAAGAAATGAAATAATAGATTATGGTTAAAACCCTAATGGAAATATTACAATAACAATGCATTATGAGAATCATCCTATTGTTGTATATGGAAAGAAATTACCTGCACATTTTTTTGTTTTCCATTAGTAGAGTTTGATGCTATTTTTGGAATGGATTGGATTTTTGTTTACCATGCTATTATTGATTGTAGAGATAAAGAAGTTGTTTTTAAGAATGAGTTTTAGTTTGTATACTAGAATGAACCCATAATATATATACCATATAGGGAAGATGAAAAACTGTTAAAATGTGAAAATGAAAGTTATCTTGCCCACATTGTTGAAAATAAGGGAACTATTCATCCTAATTATGTTCTGGTGGTAAATGAATAACTATTTGTTTTTACAGATGAGTTTCCTATTGTTATACCTGATTGATAAGTTGAATTTACTACTAAATTAGTTCATGATGCCAATACAATTCCAAAACACCCTTATCTAATACCTCAAGTATAACTTTTAGAATTGAAAAATCATTTGAAGAAGCTTTTTTTATAAAGGATTCATTCATCCCAATACTTCACCATGGGGTGCTCCTATTCTATTTGTTAAAAATAAATATGTTTCCATGAGATTTTTCATTGAATATAGAGATTTTAATAACATTTATTTTAATAATAATTATCCATTTACTTATATAGATGAGTTATTTTATTAGCTCAAAGGATTTTAGTATTTTTTCAATATTGAAATGAGATCTAGGTACCATCAGTTGAAGGTGAAATATGATGAAATTATGAAAACAACATTCCAAACTAGATATGGTAATTATGAGTTTATTGTTATTCCCTTTGAAATGAAAAATTCTCCTACTATATTTATGGATATTATGAATATAATCTTACATGAATATTTGGATAAGTTTGTTTTTGTTTTTATTGAGGATATTTTAGTGTTTTCAAAAAGTTATGAAGATCATGGAAAACATTTTAGGATTTTCTTGAAAACTCTCAAAGAAAATTAAGTTATATGGTAAATTTAGAAAATGTTATATTTGGTTGAACCATTTTTATTTTCTTGGGAACATTTTAAATAAGGATTTCATAACAGTTGATCCCACAAAAAATGTGGTTGATGAATGTTTGAGACCTACAAATGTTACTGAGATTAATAGTTTTCTTGGATTAGTAGGATATTACAGATGGTTTGTTAAAAACATTTCATAGTTATCTAGGCCAGTAACTAAATTAATATAAAAGGGGTTAAATTTATTTGGACATAATAATGTGATGTTTGTTTTTAGGAACTAAAAAGTAAATTGGTGAATGCTCTAATTTCGGACTTTCCTTCTAAAAATGATGATTTTTTATCTATAATGATGATTCAATGAAGGTACATGGTTGTGTTCTAACGTATAATGATAAGCTAATTGATTATTATTCAAGACAAATAAAATCTCATGAATTAAATTATCTCACACATGATTTGGAATTATTAGTTGGGGTTTTTTCTTTGAAAATGTGGCGGCATCATTTATATGGATCCAAATGTGAAATATATACTCACCATAAAAGTTTGTAGTATATATTTACTCAAAAGTAAATGAATATGAGGATGAGAATATGGATAAAAATAATAAAGGATTATGATTTCATGATCAATTACCATCATGTAAACAAAAACAAAGTGACAAATGCCTTGAGTTGAAAACATCATGCATCATTAACCATGTTACATTTGGAACATGACCCCTTGCTTTATGATTTGTGGAATTTTTGTTTGGATGTTGTGGGTGTAAGAAATTTCTCTATTATTTTAGGTTTTAGTATAATAGTCTTTGTCAAACAGAATTAAGCAACCATAGAAGGAAGATGATGAGTTATAGAAAAAGGTAGGATTGGTGAAAAAAGGTTATGTTTTCAGAATTTAATGTTTATAAATATTGTATTTTGAGAGTCATTAAGAGATTATACGTGCCTTGTTATTCACATTTGAAGAAATAGTTGTTTAGTGAAACTCTTACTTCTCCGTTTTCAGTTCATCCTATTCGAACTAATATGTACATAGTCTTTTTGGAGTATTACTAGTGGTATGGAATGAAAAGAGATATTCCTTATTTTATAATGAAATTTTTGACTTTTCAACAGGTTAAAGCATAATGATAACTAATAAAGGGGATTCTTCAACCTTTCCCAGTGACAAAGTGGAAATAGGAAAATATATCCATGTATTACATGGTGGGGCTAAAAAAGAATTCTTGAGGTAACAATGTGATTTGGGTAATTGTTGATCAACTGACTAAATCTGGACATTTTATTCCTATTAAATATACTATGACTTTGGATCAACTTTCTAAACTGTACCTAAAAGTGATAGCTAGGTTACATGGAGTTCCTCTCTCTATTGTATCTGACCATGATTCCAGGTTCACTTTTAGCTTTTGTAAAAGCATTTAGAAGTTATTAGGAACTAAATTAAATTTAATCCCATCTTTTCATCCATAATATGATAGATATACCAAGTGAATAATTAATACATTTTAATACATGTTTTGTTATTTTTCAATGGACTACCAATGAAATTTGGATCATCATATTTCTTTAGTTAAGTTTTCTTGTAATAAAAGTTTTCATTCCATTATACAGATGGAACCTTTTGAGGAATTATATGTAAAATGGTATCAAACTCCATCATTTTGGGAAGAAGGTAGGGAAATGATGTTGATGGGGCTAGAATTAGTAGAGGAGGAGGATGAGAAAGTAAAGATGATCCAACAACATATGAGGATATCTTATACCAGGAAGAAACGTTATACAGATAACCAAAGGAAGGATATTTCATTTAATGTTGGTGATCATGTCTTTCTAAATGTTTCTCCATGGAAATGTGTTATACATTTTGATACGAAAGGAAATCTAAGTCCACGGTTCATTGGCCCTTTTTAAATCTTGGATAATGTTGGACCAATTGAATACTGAGTAGCTTTTTCACTGATTTTATCTCAGGTACAAAATGTTTTTCATGTTTCAATGTTAAGAATGTATGTTCCAAATTCATCTCATGTTTTGAGCCCAAAAGTTGTTCTACTGGAAGATAAAATTTCTTACGAAGAGAGACCAATTTAGATTCCTGACCATAGAGAGAAAGTATTGTAGAATAAGTTAATTCACCAGGTTAAGGTTTTGTGGAGAAATGACATGGTTGTAGAAGAAACATGGGAATATAAAGATTCTATGAGGGAAATTTATAATCACTTTTTTAATAATTAAATAGAAATTATGAGGATGCAATTTTCATAAGGTTTGGAGATTGAAACAAACTAGGTACATAAAAATTAATTTGTGTTCATTTTAGAATTAAATAGTTAAATTCATTATAAATGTATAATGAATTAAGAATAATTTACAGAAATTAAATAATATATACTATTATAATTGTATCCTCAACTATGAAATTATAAATAAAATTTATATATCTTATAATTTAAAATATGATATACTTATATCATGCAACAAGTACATAAATATTTTCTAAATGATAAATTAAGTGTTGGTATTTTTGTGAAACATAAATGATTATTTACAATTTTACAATTAATATAATGATTTAAAAGAAAATATATTTTCATAAAATAGATTCGAAAATTAATATTTTATTATCTTATGATTATATGATAATGTTATGCGACATTATTTAATTTTTAAAAGGGTCATAAAATTTGTAATAACCATAATACCAAACTATTATTAATTATTTTAATATATATAGTGGTAATTCTGAATCTATTCATAGTCTTGAGGAAAAATAATAATATAATGAAAAAATAATGAGAAAACACCCCTCTCCTCCATGATAAATACCACCACTTACCACCACTTCTCCTCACACCTCAAAGTCTTATAGATTATTTAATTTCTACCTAATTCCCTTTATAAGTCTGTTACCCATGTCCAAGAGCTACTAGTCTCACCAAAATAAAAAAATCTAAGGACCTTAAAGATGTTCTCAAGGAGAAGAAGTTCAAGGGGATGTTTGAACATGTTTGAAGTATGATGAACCCGAGGTAAGGTAATTTTCTTTAAAAATACTCTTTTAAAATTCTATTTTTAAAAAAATTCAATGTAATGTTTTTATGATGAAAGTGTTCATGATTTATTATTATTTTATGGTTCTTGGGAATTTTTTATGATGAAGTTTGGGATCTATATCTCCCTCAAATGCATTGGGTATGTTTATGTTGGAAGTTGACTGTAATTGTTATTCCAAGTGAAACTATGATGGTTACATCATAAGGTATCCATGAGTGTTATATCATAAGGTATTTGCGAGGGTTACATTATAAGGTATCCATGAGAGTTAAAAATCATATGGTAGCTACGAGGGTTACAATATTAAGTAAGGAATGCCCCAAGTTACCTTTTTGATTATATTTAGGTTTTTTGTGGTTTTATGGAAATCCATTATTTTAACAAATTAAGTATATGATACTTTATGGGTGAGAAGTAGATATTTGTGAAAATGATTTCATATACTTATATGTATTCAAGGACTAATTGTTTATTTCCTTATTTTTTATGTCCCATAATAATATTTTTAGGCTTATCCCAAGTTTTAAAATGTTTTTCACAAGTTTTAAATATGGGTAAGAGAAAAAAATAATCCAAGATGAATATTGTGAATATTTTTCATGAAAATATTTCATGTTTTATTAAAAACTATCATATTATGAAAGAAATGGTTACCATTTTAGCATTACCCACATTCTAAGCTTGTGGGTTGATATGTACGAATTATTTACTATTTTTTAACACTCTATCCCAAAAGAACTTTGGTAATGACATAAGTGTATTCTAGTTTAATTGAATAGATTTTGTAATGTTAAAGTCTGGGTCATTAGATAACAAGAATACGAATCACATTCACTTGATTCACAATTCGATAATCCTAGGCATACATGCCTAAACCACTCACTATTCTCATTACATGTCAACCTCATCTAACCAGGGGCATTATTGTTGCTATATTCTATCAAGCATATATAATTTTACTATTTCTAAGGATTAACACATGATCACCCATCACCATTGCACCATATCAAAACCAAAATCTTATATTTTTTCTCTAACCATATAAAATATGTCCATCTAGGATTATAGTTTTCTATCTCATCATGAACCATGATCAAAATCAACAGGTTTGGATATTCAAACTATGATTCCCTATGAAACTATAACTCTACCAATAACCTTTCACGTTCCTCACATCAAGAAATATCGATGCAAATCCACTCCTATACCATATATCCAGTATCACTTACTATAAATCAATTTCAAAAATTAAATAATATACCACTGATTCTCATATATAAGGTTATTCATAATCCCTAGATAACCCCTCTATTAGGTTAACCATGTAAAAAATGAAAATCTCACCAATAACTTGAGCCACATCTCAATGGAACTATTCTCTCCTACATATCCCATAAATCACATCTCACATATGCCATAGCTCACTAGTCGTATATTTTCTCCCATCCCAAATATCACTTAGAAACTCATGTTCCAACACAACAATTCAATGGTATCACACACACACACACATATATATATATACTTAACAAATCATTCATTAGAAAACTGCCCCTCATTAGAACTCATAATCAATGGGAATATACATATGGGACTAATCCTCTAAGGATTGCAATCTTAGACACACACACACACACACAACAAGCTCATTACAGGACTATTCATGTTAATTAATACGTGATCGAAGGGTTCAATTAAGTAGAATACCACCAATAGGTTATATGGTAAAACACAATATAGGTTTTTTTAACACTTTAAATAATTGAACCTATTTTAGTTTCCGAATTAGTATTAATGAATAAAATTCCCTTACTGACCTACTAAGGGTGACTATACATACATTATATGAAGGGACTATATATTTATAGTGACCCAATCCTTTTAACATATTATTATAAGATTTAAAGCAAAATTATCAAAGAAATACAAACCTAGGATCAAAAAGTTTAATGTATTTGAAAGAATAGGTACATAAATAGAAAAAATGATACTAGAATTGTTTTTTTAATTCAATAATGATATTCCTACTCCTTTTAAGATCCTATAACTTTATAGGATAACCAGGGAAAGTAAATAGACAAAAGGGGTGAGCTAAAAATCCTAGTAAGTAGGTAAACATGGAAATGAAGCATATAACATGATTTAAAAGGAATAACATGATAACATAAACACATGGATCGTGAATAAACATAATGTGTCATAACATATGGAACATTGAATAATTTGATCATGGAAATAAAATAATGTGGAAGAAATATATATCATGAAATAAACATGATTCAAATATATCTTCCAAGAAGATATCACATGGTGGAAAAAGTCTCATAATGTATTAGGTTTACTACATAATATCATACATAAAATATCATGAGACTAAAAATTAACTAATTCATTGAAGCACTATCCGGGTGCACCAACACTAATATTTTCATGAATATGTGTTCCATATAAAGAATCAAACATAATAAATAAACCTAAGGGTTACTAATAGAAATAAATGGTTTTGGTAATCATGTCACAAAGGATAACCAAAGATAATATCATAACGGTGTCCTTGAAATAAGTGTTTTAAACAATTTTGGTCATTAGTAAAGGAAAATAAGAATATATCATGAATAATTAAGTCCAGATGAATTGAAAACTAGAAAAATAGTGTCAAGGTAACTTTATAAATGTTCCACTTAAGAATGATTTTAAGGAAAAGGATAAAGAGTATTTAAAGAGTATAAAGGATTAAATATTTCCATAAAACGTGAAATGAAATAAAATGGGTTTTCATGAAAAATTAGTGATTTTATAAAATATGTATGGCTTAAAATATTTTATGATGCGTACATGAAAATGGGTAAAAATGGAGATGTTCCCATTAAAAGGTTTTCCTTGTCGAGAGGAATTGATAAGGGAACATTTTTAAACATGTAATTCACCATACAAGAAAGATTAATTGAGTTAAATACATATTTTAGGTATATAGAAACAATATATATGAGAAGTATATAAGAATAATTAAGATATAAATTGAGGCAAAGAGAGAGAAAGTGTAGCCTAAAGGTTTCATGGAGGTTTAGAGAGATCCCATATCTTATGTCCGAAAGACTTATGCACTTCAAATTAATGTCCTAGATAATAAAATATGATTAATTATTTAATTAATTAACAACCTTTTACATATATATTTTATTTATAATAATCTTATTAATTTCATTTTATTTATTTTTATGAGTTATAAAGATCAATTTTTTCATTTCAAGAGTGTTCATTTCATGGTTTCATGGTTGGTTCACTAGTGTATATTTATGGACATTCTTATAAAATAGAAAGAGAACTAAAAAATTGAAATGTATTGGAATTAATGAAATTAAATATGTTTAAATTTCCCTACATACCTTTTATATTTCTGTTATGAGGATGATTCATTTGATAAAACGTTAATGATACATGTTTAGTTTATTTTGACGGGTTTCCCAACCATCACAAATTAGTTTCATTTTATTTAATATTTTGTATATATATATTACATAAATTATATGAAATACGTTATAATATACCAATTAAAATATTATTTAACCATAATAATAATTTTATTACTAGACTTGAAGGTGTTAATTGAAAAAAAAATGATTATCCACAGAGACGGTTAACAACCATAATTTGGACTATGGTTTCGTTTCATTGAACAAGGATAGAAAAGAAAAAGGAAAGATATAAGATATTAAATTATCAATGTAAAATTTAAATATATACATGGTACTATAGTTATTATTATTTTATGTACGAAGAAGGTGAAGAGAAGGTATAAGAAGAAAAGAAATTAAGAGAGGTGGTTTGAGAAAGTTACTTCTTGATTATAACCCCCTTAAAGGACCCCTTAAGAGGTTTGGAATTTGTATTTGGGTGAGAAAAGTAGATCATAGACGTGGGGAAAGTTGGTAGGAGAGGGTTTGGGAAAGATTTGAAATTATTCAAGCCTTTTGAGGAGAAAGGGGTGGTATTTATTCTTGAGGAGAGGTGATTTTAAGTGATTAAATAATGATTATTTTATATTTAAATCTAACCACCCTCGTGAAATTAATTTCAAAGAATTTGGATGAAAATTAATGTTTTAAATGTTGGTAAATTTAAATTAACACATCAAACACCCATTTAATGTTCTATTTTTTAGGTATTTTGAGCCTTTACCTTTTAACTTTAACCCACCACATTATTTTACTTAAACCGTAGTAACTCATTTCACCACCGTAACATTTATTATGTTAAAAAATGAAAAAAAATTATTACCTAATTTTACAATATTATTCTAAATAAGAAATAAATTTTACTAAATTATATTTATATAAGTGTTAAAAATTAATTCTAATGTGATATACGTATAAGTCATAAAATAGTTTTTTATTATTAAAATCATGGCTTTCAAAAATGATAAACATGTGTTCATAAATGTAATTAATTATGTATTATGAAATAAAATAAATAAATTTTGATCAATTATAATGTTTAAATAAATTTAAATAATGATTATATAATAATTATTTCACAAGATTTTTGGTATTTCATAAAAACAATATTTTCACTTTTTAACCCAAAAAAATAAGCTTTTCTCGAAAATTCTCAAAAAAATAAATGAAACTAATTTTCAGGTTATGAGTCCAATAATGAATAACTTTTATCAAAATTATTATCTAAACATTATAATTTAAAATTTTAAATAAATATTCTTATTTATTGAAATTTACCAATTTCATTGAAAAAATAAACATTCTTACCATTCAAAAATTTATTTAGCACTTCACTAAAATATATTATCATGTAAAACGTGTTTTTTGGGTTTAAATATATCATATATGATCTTTATAACACTTTAAATAAATATTGGAATGGAATTTAAATTCATAAAATTCAATTTTGTTACATTCTTCCACTATTATGAAATTTCTCCCTTGAAATTTCAATTTAAAGACTAAGTTGAAAATATGTGATGGAACTTCTAATTCATAACTTCTTCAGGTTCAAATTCAATCTATTTATACTTATGGTTTCTCAATATTAATTTGACTAGGTTATTAGTCTTTTTTCATATAGAACTTTATCATTGTGGTTCAAGATCTTCACCAGCTTTTCCTCGTAAGAGAGATAATTTTCTAGTTGTACCACCTCTAAATTTAGTACATGTGAGGGATATATAATGTAATTACTCAATAGAAATATGTGAATACACAGTGTACCTAACACATGGTTAGTGCATGTTCTATTTTATAGACCACAACTCTAACTCAATCATGAATATCAAAGGGGGCGATGTACATGGGACTCATCTTTCACCTCTTCCCAAATATTATCACTCTCTTCCATATAAATATGATGAGCAATAACTTTTATCTAATAGCATAATACATGACCCATAAATGATTATCTTGAGAGATATTATGTTTAATTATGGTATACCTGATGTGTTGTTGAATATTCTTTACCTTTTCTACAATCTACTCAACCATTTCTTGTCCCAAAAGCTTACATTTACTGACTTCATCTTAACATGTAGGGGTTTTATATATATTACCATAAAGGTATTCATATAGATCAATATGAATGATTTTAAAGAAACTATTATTGTAAGAGAAATATACCAACGTTATATGTTGGTTCCATCCTCCTTTGAAGTCCATCGAGCATGCTCTCAACATATCATCAAATGTCTGAATATTCTATTTAGACTGGCCATTAGTATAAAGGTTATAAGTGTAAGAACCCAGATCTTCTTTTTCAGGTATGTTTTCTTTTTCTGGTTGTTTTTGAGAAAAAGAAGATTTTCTTGAAATTTTCAACTTACACGTCATGTACTTTCTGAGTACACACTGTGAGCATGGTTACAACAGGTAACCATGTGCTGGCCGTGTAACAACCAAGCACACGACCATGTGGGGGTGACCTGGAGGCTGCCAAAATTAGATTACTAAAAAGGTGAGTACACGCCGTGTACTTAAAAAGTATACTTGGTGTAATTAAGTTATACACCATGTATTTTGTTTTTTTTCATTAAAAACACTGGGGTCACGCCTAATCAATAGAAACACATCCATCTTCATTTGTCTCATCTAAGAGAACCGTACGACTGTAGATCTTCGATGAACTCCCGAGCGAGTGTCCATCCTCTGAATCGAACACCGTTAGTTGTGTTGGAATTGCATTAGAGGGTTATATCGTCTCCTAAATCACCATCTGCGGATTTCTCCTCTCTCGTGAGATATTATGGGATGATCGTTTTAGAAATTGTTGTATATCTACTGCGTTCTAGGTTTATCCAAGGGATGACGCTGGAGCATATCGATCTTGAAACACCAAGGTAGGTTGTTTTCACCTTTCCTTTAGAAGTCTTTGAGTATTATGTAAAGTTTTTCCCAATACACTTGAACGGGGTATTTTGTGTTTACCGTTTTAACCCTGTTAATTTCCTGCTATGCTGGTATGTGTAAATAGTGGCTAATTGGATGTGAATAGGATTGTTTTCTATTCTTTGGATGTGTTTTCCCATGCATGTTCTGTTTATGGCCATTTGGTACTGTTTAGCCGTTTGGCTTCCTTGATGTTTTCCATGCCTAGTACTGTAGTATAGAGTGATTATTTTATATGACATGCTTGAGATACTTTAGAGTATTTATCCAAGTAGTTCTTGAGGGTTACATAGGCCGTATTGCATTTCTATACTCGTTTGACTTACAGATTTCCATGAGAACCTGTTGTAATAGACTATAAAGGTAATTGACAAAGTGAGATTCCTCAGAGAGTCTTTATCACTTGTGATTATATGGGTAATTGACATAGAGGGCTTCCATAGAGAGTCTTTGAGCACATTAGGCTATAAGGGGAATTGACTAAGAGAGCTTCCTCAGAGAGTCTTTGGACTATTTTAGACAATAAGGGGAATTAAATGTGAGTGCTTCCTCAGAGAGTCTTTTACCACTTATGGATACAAGGGGAATTGGCCGTGTAAGCTTCCATAGAGATTCCATGAATCCTTAGTCTATAAGAGGAATTGAATGAGAGAGCTTCCTTAGAGAGTCTTTGAGCACTTTGGGCTATAAGGGGAATTGACTGTGGGAGCTTCCTCAGAGAGTCCTTGACTACCTTAGATTATAAGGGGAATTGACTAAGAGATCTTCCTCAGAGAGTCCTTGACCACTTGGGGATATAAGGGGAATTGATCATGTGATATTCCTCAGAGAGTCCTTGACTAACTTATACTATAAGGGGAATTGACGTGCGAGCTTCCTCATAGAGTCTTTTTAACGCTTGGGACTATAAGTGGAATTGACTGAGAGATATTCCTTAGAGAGTCTTGGTTGTACCTTTGTTTGATTGAACCATAGGGGTTAGGCTGAGAGAAATACCCAGAGGGTTTACTGATTGTTTCCTATTGTTGATATATAGAACTGAATGCATTGAAACTATATGACATGTCACTACTGAGAACTTCCTTGTTTATTACCTTCTTATGTTTATTTCCTATAATATATTCACTGACTGTTAGACACATATCTTATGGTGATTTCCTTCTGGGATTTCGTATCACACTCTGTTTGGGCTATGAATATGATCCCAAACATATTATAATGTTGCAGGTATAGATAAGGGCAAGTGCCCTTATACTTTAGGTACTTGATGTGCTTTGGAGCTGGAGAGCATGGGACCAACCTAAGGATTGTGATGCTGAGGAGCTGTTTATATATTTTCTTTTGTACTTTGGCTTTGTACAATTCTGTATTCCAACATTGTGATGTGTTCGGCTATTTTCCTAGACATATGTACCATGCATCATTTTTATATTTGAACACTCCAGCTGTTTATTTCTTCAGACTTCAGCGGTTTAATTTCGTATGGATTATTACTGCTTCCACCATTGTTATTTGTTTTTCTCTTACACTATGTTACTCTACCAATAAAGTCAAAGTTTCCCCATTATCACATCCAAGCCCCTCATTTCCAGTCAGAAGCCTCTGGCGTTAGGGGAAATGCGCTTGAGCCCATGTGACCAACCGGTACGGGGCGCCTCTAGGTAGCTTCCGGAACCGAGATGTTACATAATGGTGTCAAAGGAGTTTATTTTCGTTGACATACTATTTGGAACCTATAGTCAGGGATATGACAGAATAGGTACTTGATAATAAGCTATTCTCGGATGTAGATAACCCGTGTCTAGGGAAAAGCCAATTTACCTCATGCTGCAATTTTTTTGGTTTTTAAATTATTACAGTTGATTTAATTTCACCTTGAGTGATTCACATGATTTTTGTTGTTATTGTTAATGTTATTGAGGTTCTATTTCTGTTGCAACACGATGAGATGAGGGTATTCTATCTCATGCATCATATAGTCAGTTGATAAAAATCACATGTCAGGCATACTTTCCATGCCATTTAGGATGCATTAGATATTTAATGTTGTTGTGATTGGTGTTGTGCTAGATATGCATGCTGTTGTGATAGATGTCATGATAAAAATACCTGCTATTTTATAGGGCATTGTTTGTGTAAGGTTTTGTTTGAATGAACACCAAACATTGGTTCTTGAGTTGTTATGGGCACTCATGGACCAGAATTTGGTGGATCTTTGCCTTGTATTGCTTGTTATAACATGTATATGATGCCAAGCTTTGATTAGCGGGGTGTATGGGCCCTCACAAATCAAAATTTGGAACTTTGGTGTTTGTTTTAGTGTTTTTCTGGGCTCTAGAGTAGTTTCTGAGGCTTATTGTCTAGAAAAACCCAAAATACACATAGTGTAGTATTGACTACATGCCATGTGTTCTTCTATTCAGAAAGAAAATGTTTTTCTAAAGTACACACCCTGTACATTATTAGCACGTCGTGTAGTATCTAACCATGTCATAGGCCGTGTGAGAAGAGACCCAAGATATGTAAGTTCTTGTAGGAACATGTCGTGTACCAGTTGAACACACCGGGTCGTCATGACCCAATGTCCACCCTTGTAACTAACAACACAAATGGAGAAATCTTAGCTTCTATATGCCGTGTCAGTTCTAAACTCGCCATGTAGTGAAATATTTGAATCTGGCCATGTAACTAACAACACGGGTCTGTGTTACCTTTTCTAGTACACGTCGTGTATATAGAGAATATGCCATGTAGTGTCAACCGATTATCTAGCCGTGTCACTAGAAACAAGAACAATTGAAACCTAAGAATTACATGTCGTGTCCATCTGGAACACACCGTGTAGTGTCAGCCGTGTATCCGACCATGTCACAAATGAAACGGGTCGGTGAAGCTCGTCTAGTACACACCCTGTCTGTAATAAACACGCCGTGTAATCTTGTTCTCAGGGGTGCTGTGTGTCTTAGCCATGTAGAAGGACACAGGTATGGGAAGAAAAATTCTGGTACACGATGTGTGTAAGTACAACACGCTGTGTGTTTGGGGTGTTACACGAGTAGTTCTGGAAGAAGTACACGCCCATGTGAAAGACATAAGGGAACACGCTGTGGAGTTATTATACATGCCGTTTAGTCTTATTTTGTAAAACATGAATGTTTTATTTATCTTTTCCCCTTCTTAAGCTTCTAGTTTTTAGTCATTGATGACCTTAATCTAAGGAGTGAGCTTGACCTTACATTGTCATGCCACCTAGATGTCCTTCAATTGTATGGTAGTTGCAAAGAAATGTTCTGACACCAGATGTGGATGATTAGGGACTACTGACAGATCCTCTAGTTCTATCATTATTGGAACCAATAGATATACCAGACACAAGTTCTGATGCGTAGTTTAGGGAAGACTTTATGAGGATGATGTAGACCATCTAGGGAGTGCCACCTCCTTCCCAGTCGATGAGACAATTGACGTGGGTTTTTCAGCATCAGCATCCTCCCACTATCATGTGGGAAAGAGGACCTTAGGATACAGATTCAGGGCTAGGAGCCACGTTACTGATCTTCAAGCATCTAGAGATACCTCTAGAGAGGAGGGTGAAGCTCGCTATGTACATGATTCGAGACTCCACCAAGATGTGGTGGTATGTGATCTCACAGGCGGGACACCAACAAAATATGACATGAGATGAGTTTCAGTGCATCTTCTACAATTACTTATATCCAAAGACCTTAAGGGCTGATTGAGCCCAAGAGTTCATTTGTCTGGAACTGGGTACTCTTTCTATAATGGAGTATTCCTCTCTCTTCAAAGAGCTATTAAGTTTCAAGATTATTCCAAGAGCTGATGAATGGTTCTTTTCCAAGAAGATCGATGATGGTATGAGACACGAAATATGATCACAGGTGAATATCTTCAGGTTGACTTCTATCTCTTCTATATTCAACCAGGTGCTGATCACTTAGCACAATCTGATGGATTCTGGAGCTATGAGCTAGGGCGGTTCGATGTCCAAAGTTAGTACTCCGCTAGCTGATTTCAAGAAGCACCACATGGAGATTGCACGAAGAGATCATAGTAGGCATGATGCTCTTTATGGTAGCTAGTTGGTATGCTACCAGTGCGGGAGGATCAGGCATATTAGGCCACATTGCCTGAGGATCCAAGTGGAGTTCTGATCTTGTGGCAAGATGGGCCATCTTCAGTGTTTGTGATAGTTCTTTTCACTAGTAGTTGGTGATAGTGGTTCTTCTATAACTCCTCATTCCGGAGCAGCACTACCAGTTTCCCAGCAGTCTAGGAAATGGAGTTCTTCCTACCATTCAAGTAGAGGTGGAGGTCTTGGTCGTGGTGGCCCATCTCTTAGTTTTGGGAATAATCAGGGTGGATCAACTTAAAGTGGTCAGGCATGGTCACATGGTTGTGGTACAAGCCAGAATTCTGCAGTAGAGCAGACCCAGTTGGAGATGGATATCATAACTTATACAGTTTGAGGAACGATCTTAGTTGCCTCAGTTTGAGCTTCTACACATTTCAATACAGGGGCGTCACGTAGCTTTATATCTGTTACGGCTGTGGAGAGCCTTGGGATCTGCATATTTTCTTTTGATGATATCTTGATAGAAGAAACTCTGTTGGGGACTAGAACAACGAACATAAGTTAGTGAAATGAGATCCCTCTAGAGGTCAATGGGTGTTATTTTTTATGGGACCTCTATGTCCTAGAGATGATTGGCTATAATGTAATTATAATGATGGACTGGTTAGTTCCCTTTTAGGCAGTTATCGATTGCTATCACTGTAAGGTGAGTTTTAAATCCCCAGAGGTTGTATCATTTCTTCATAAAGGTGAGTGGGATGTCCAAGGGAGCAGAGTGGGACCCGAGCATCATGGGTTAAGAGGTGTTACAAACCATATTGCTAGTCTATATCTGGATGACTAGGGGACTTCACATTTAGAATTTCTTCCAGTGGTGGTTTGTTTCAGAGATGTCTTTCTAGAAGATATTTCAGGTTTTCCTCTTCATCGTGAGGTAGAATTTTATATTGAGCTCGTGCCAGGAGAGTCAAAATTTTCCATTCCTCCTTACAGAATGCCAACAATAGAGTTACATGAGCTCAAGAAGTAGTTGGAGGAGTTGCAGGCAAAGGGTTTCATCTGGCCCGATACTTCTCCATGGTGTTCACATGTCCTGTTTCTGAAGAAGGTAGATGGTACCCTCAAGATTTGTGTGGATTATCAGAAGCTGAACCAGTTGACGGTCATGAACCGATATCCCTTGACGAGGATTGATGATCAATTGGATCATCTTCGAGCAGCCCGGGTGTTCTAAAAGATTGAATTGAGATTCAGTTATCATCAGTTGTGAGTTGGACCATGTGATATACCTCTCACAGCCTTCTGGAGTAGGTATGATCTATATGAGAATGTGGTTATGCCATTTGGTCTCATGAAGGCTCATGTAGTTTTCATGGCACTGATGAACCAAGTGTTCCATCCATAATTGGATTCATTTGTGGTGGTCTTTGTGGAAGATATCTTGGTGTACTCTCACACTTGACAAGACCATGCTACCCATCTTAAGATAAATTTGAGTACACTGAGAGATCTTCAGTTAAATTCTAAGCTCTCAAAATTTCACATTTGGATAGATCAGATTCACTTCATGAGTTATGTTATCTTAGAGACAAGATTATTAGTAGACCTAGAGAAAGTGAGAGAAATAGATTCCTAGGAGCAGCCGAAGAACTTCTTTGTGGTATGGAGTTTCTTAGGGATGGCTGGATACTACAGACGTTTCATACAAGACTTTCCATGCTTATCAGTTCTAGAGACATGCCTGGAGAATAAGTGTGTTAAGTTCTTGTGGTTAGATTCTTGTGAGTCATCCTTTCAAGAGCTGAAAGGGAGGTTGACTTCAGCACCAATACTAGTTTTTCTAGAGTCGGGAAAGAGCTATACTATGTACTATGATGCTTCGGGTATTGGGATAGGAGTTATGCTTATGCAGGTAGAAGGATTTGTTACATACAGGTCTCAGTATTTGTGGCCACATGAGAGGAATTACCAAACACACGATCTCGAGTTGGATGTTGTTGTTCATGCCTTGCACTATTAGAGACATTACCTCCTAGGAGAGAATTTTTTGGTTTTCACTGACCATAAGAGTCTCAAGAACATCTTCACTCAACATGATCTGAATTTGAAACAGTGAAGGTGGGTTGATTACCTTAAGTCCTTTGACATTGAGCTTGGCTGTATACCTAGGAAAGGCGACAAATTGGCTAATGCATTGAGCATGAGGACTCAGATACAAGAACTTAAAGAAGCTAGTAGTGAGTGGAAGCTTATGGATCTATTTTCTAAGATACATTTGGAGGTGGACAACAGATAGAGAAAAACATTTCTTTCTTCTTCTTTTGTTGTTACATCTACTCATTTTGATCGAGTGTGAATGTGGAAGCTATCAGATTCCAATGGCTTAGTACTACGGGAAAGCGTGTTAGGAGAGGACCCTATTCCTGGATGGACCTTAGGTGAGAATGAGATTTTGAATTTCGAGGGGCGCATATGGGTGCCATAAAACATATGCAAGGAGATGATGTGGTACTTTCATTCCTCACATTGGGCAGTTCATCCAGGTGTAACCAAGATGTATCATGATCTACACCATCATTATTAGTGGCCAGGTATGAAGAGAGATGTGGCTGGTTTTGTCTTGCAATGTTCCACCTGTCAGCAGGTGAAGGCGGAGAATCAACGACCAGTTTGGATTTTTCAGTAGTTACCCATTCCCGAGTGGAAGTGGAATGATGTCGTGATGGATTTCGTGATAGGTTTACTAAGGTCTCCTCGAGGGAATGATGCAGCTTGGGTTGTCCTTTACAGACTCATGAAGTTTTCTCACATCTTTTAGATCCAGGAGACATTTAGTGTAGATGAGCTGGAACAGTTTTACATCCACGAGATCGTACCTCTACATGGTTTTCCACACACAATCGTTGTAGACATGGATGCCTATTTTACTTCTCGGGTCTAGCAGGGGCATCAAAAGGCTTTGGGTACACATGAATTTTTGAGTCTAGCTTACCATCCCTATCCAAATGGCCAATCCGAGTGTAGGATTCAGATACATGAATACATGCTTCGGGCATCCATCCTGGATTTTAGAGGTTCATGGGAGAAGCATATACCACTTGTGGAGTATACCTGTGACAATATATTTCAAGAAACTATTTCTATGGAACATTATAAGGCTTTGTACGGTAGGCCATGATGATCACCTTTATGTAGGAAGGAGGCAAGAGAGGTAGCTATGTTGGAAACTTGTCTTGTTAAAGGGACCATAGAGCAGATAGAGTTGATTTAGAAGAGGATGGATATGACCTAGTCTCGACAGAATTATTACGTTGATCAGCGGATATGAACTCTAGAGTTCGAGGCCAGAGATCAGGTTTTTCTGCATGTCACACTAGGGTTGGGGCACATGATGATTAGGAGACATGGTAAGATTTCGCTGAGGTATGTAGAACTATTTTAGGTGTTTGAGAAAGTTGGGCCAGTATCCTATCAGTTGTAGTTGCCTCAGAGGTACTGGGATATGCACGATGTCTTCCACATTTCTCAAATTCGACGTTACTTCTCAAACTCATCTCATGTCTTTCAACCTGAGTAGGATGAGTTGGAAGTGGATGTATCTATTGAGGAGTATCCTATCTAGATTGTTGATCAAACTACGAAGGTTCTCCATGGTGGGTCTGTTCCGCTGGTACGAGTGCAATGGTAGCACGGGTGAGTAAATGATTAGACTTGGGAGAGGGAGGCCGATGTATGAGCATAGTGGCTAGAGCTGTTCAAGGTTTCTACTTCTACGCCGCCATGCTAGGGAAATTCGGGACACATTTCTTTAATGGGTGAAGTTTTTAAGAACCCAGATCTTCTATTTTAGGCATGTTTTCCTTTTCTGGTCATTTTTGAGAAAAAGATGAATTTCTAGAAAATTTCAAAGTACACGCCATGTAATTTCTGGGTACAAGCCATGTACTCTGTTACCACAGGTAACCATGTGTTGGCTGTGTAGCAACCACGCACATGACTATGTGGGGGTGACCTAGAGGCCTCCTAAATTGGAGTATGGAAATGGTGAGTACTTGATATGTACATAAAAAGTACACACTATGTATTTTTTTTATCATTAAATAAACTATGGTCATGTTTAATAAACATAAACACCCCCTTCTTCATTCATCTCGTCTAGGAGCACCTAATGACCACAGATCTTCGATGAAACCCTGAGCGAGCGTCCGTCCTCCGAATCAAACACCATCAGTTATGTTGGAATTACACCAGTGAGTTATCTCTTATACTAGAGCACCATCTACTGATTCCTAATCTCTTGTGAGATATCATGGGTTGAACATTTTAGACATTTTTGTAGATCTATGGCATTCTAGGTCGATCCAAAGGCCGAAACCGGAGTATATCGATCTACCAAAGCTGAGGTAAGTGGTTTGTGCCATTCCATTGAAATTAATTGAGTATTATGTGCTATTTTTTCCAATAAACATGAATGAGGTAATGATTTTTTACCATTTTAACCCTATTAATTGCCTTCTTTGATATTATGTGTAAATAAAGGATAATTGGATGTGAATTGGGTTGTTTTCTATGCTTTGGATTTTTTTCTCATGCATGTTCTATTTATTTCTGTTTGGTCATATTTAACCGTTAGGATTCCTTGATGTTTCCCAGGCCTAGTACTGTAGGATGGAGTGATTATATTATCTGAGATGCTTGAGATGCTTTATACTATTTATCCCAGTAGTTCTTGAGGGTTACTTGGGCCGTATTACATTGCTATGCTCATTTGACTTATACTAGGCCATGAAAACCTGGTGTCATAGACAATAAGGGGAATTGACTGAGTGATCTTACTCAGAGAGTCTTTATCACTTTTGACTGTATGGGGAACTGACTGAGAGGGCTTCCTCATAGAGTCTTTGAGAACTTTAGTCTATAAGGGGAATTGACTGAGAGAGCTTCCTCAAAGAGTCTTTGGACTATTTTAGACTATAAGGGGAATTTACTTAGAAAGCTTCCTTAGAGAGTCTTTGACTACTTGGGGCTATAAGGGGAATTGAACGTGTGAGATTCCTCAAAGAGTCCTTGACTAACATAGACAATATGGGGAATTGAATGAGGGAGTACCCTCAAAGAGTATTTGAACACTTGAGGAAATAAGGGGAATTGACCGTGTGAGCTTCCTCAGAGAGTCCTTGAGTACCATAGACTATAAGGGTAATTGACTGAGAGAGATTAATTAGAGAGTCTTTGACCACATGGGACTATAAGGGGAACTGACCATGTGAGCTTTATCAGAGAGTCCTTGACTACTTTAGACAATAAGGGGAATTGACGTGTGAGCTTCCTTAGAGAGTCTTTTTAATGCTTGGGACTATAAGGGGAATTGAATGAGAGAGCTTCATTAGAGAGTCTTTGTAGTATCATTGTTTCATTGAACCAGAGGGGTTAGGCTAAGAGAACTACCCATAGGGATCCCTACTTGTATACTGTTGTTGATATATGGAACTAATTGCATTGAAACTGTAGGAATGGTAACTGCTGAGTACTTCCTTGTTTACTTCCTTCTTTTGTTTATTACCTGTCATATATTCAATGATTGTTAGGCACCTATCTTATGGTGATTTCCTACTGGGATTTAGTCTCACACCCTGGTTGGGCTATGAATTTGGGACCAAACAGAATATATTGTTGCACGTATAGATAAGGGAAAAATTCCCTTCTACTTCAGGTACTTGATGTGTTGTGGAGCTGAAGAGCACGAGACTAAGCTGAGGCTTGCGATGCTGAGGAGATGTTTATCGGTTTTCTTTTATACTTTTGCTTAGTACTATTATGTATTCTAGAATTGTAATGGTTTTGGGTATTTTTCTAGATATTTTTACCCTACATCATTTTTATATATGTACAGTCTAGCTATTTATTTATTCGGACTTCCAATATTTACTTTCGTATGGATTATTACTGCTTCCGCTATTGTTATCTATTTTTCTCTTCCGCAATGTTACTCTACCAATGAGGGCATAGTTTCCCCAATATCACACCCAAGGCCCTCTTTACTAGTTGGCAGCCTCTAGCATTAGTAGAAATGCACTTGAGGCCATTTGACCAACTGTGTACGGGGCACCTCTGGGTGGCTTCCAGAATCGGGACGTTACAATAAGATTAACTAAAGTTTAGCTATGTTTTTAGGGAATGTTGGAGACATTTCTATAACTTAGAGGTAAATCATGGATCTCGATCCGATACAATAGATAATGGAACTCCATGTATCATAGACACTTCTCTGATGTATCTGTGCAAGTCAATCGAGTGAGAAGTCCTCTCGAATTGAAATAAAGTGATATGTATTTGTAGGATGATCCAGAACGGCCCATATATAATTATTTACTTTGGATGACTTTGGAAGTCCAGTGACAAAGTCCATGGTTATGTATTTCCATTTCAATGCGAGTATGTGTAATGGTTGAATCATCCCATTATATTCATTCCTTTCAGCCTTAAATTGCTATCATATTGGGAAATTTTATGTATTTTTAGTGATGTCCTTCTTCATATTGTCACACCAATAGTACTCTTGAAGACCTCAATACATCTTCGTGCTCTCTAGAAGGATGGAGAAGGTACATCTATACCCGTCATTAAAAATCTCCTGCTTTGTATTTGGATTTTATGGTATACATATTCTTGGCCCAAATATTATGAATCCTTCCTCATCAATTTTTAACTCCAAGGATTTCTAATTTTTGATAGCTTCCAGCTTCTTCTAAATCCCCACATAATATTTTTGTGTATCCATTAACTTATCTAAATGAGATGGTTGACTAATAATTTTGTAATGGAATGATTGTATACCTTCCTTTATGATTCCCATGTCCATACTTTTCAAGTCTAATAATACATTATCCTTTTCAATTCACATCATTTATAAAGTTGATGAATCCTTTCCAATTAGAGAATCTTCCACTTTATTTTATTTACGAGGATGGTAGTGGATTAAGTAGTCATAATACTTGATGAGACATAAAAATATTACATGGTTCATATTAATATCCTTCTCTATGAATATATATTTTAGTATTTTTGATCATTATATATCTCACACTTCTCCCCGTAGAGATGATACCACTAGATTTTCAACAGGAAGATCATAACCTACAACTATAGATCATTCGTGGAATAGTTTTTATCATGAAATTTTAGATACCATTATTCATATGATATTAATTTATCATTTTCCAACCATAGAAAACCAAATCCCTTCTTTTATGCATCACTTTATACCAAAAATAGTTCCCCACTTGTGGGTAGTGTAAGTACAGGTGCAGTGACAAACATTTTTTCAACTCTTTGAAGCTGTCTTCACATTCACTAGTTCATAAAAACAATAATCCATTATGTGTTAACATGGTTAGTGGGTTTGACAATTGCGATAATTTTCTCAAAAATCATTAGTAATACCCATCTAGACCAATGAAACTACATATCTATATTAAAAACACTAGTTTGGGCCACTCTTTAATTGCCTTTATCATAGAAGGTTATATAGACATCCCTTTGCTGGTGATAACATGCCCAAAACAATATAATTACTCTATCCAAAAAACTAATTAATACACATTGAATATATTTTCTACCTTTTCAAATTCTTTAGAATAGTATGAAAATGCTCTTTATTATCCTCCTTTCTCTTAGAGTATATCATAATATCATCTATAAAGACTACCACACAATTGTAGACGTAATCTATAAAGACTATATTCATTAAATACATAAAAAATAAAAAATATTTAGTGATTATAAAGGGAAAACCATTAACTAATAGTTTCCATACCTCATTTGAATGATAGTCTTTAGAATAAATTCATTCTTCATCTTTAATTGGTGATATCCCAACCAATGGTCCGCCATAGAAAAATACTTGTCACCATATCGTTGATCAAACAATTAATCCACCAATGGTAGAGGTTATTTTTTCATTAACATTTTTTTGACCTCATGATAATCAATTCATAGGGGAATAAATCTAACCTTCTTCATGACAAAGAGGACCATCACAAACCATGGTGAAGCACTCGAGTATATAAAACCCTTGTCCAGATTCTCCTGTAACTGTTTCTTAAGTTATTCTAAGTCAATGGAGGCCATACTTTAAGGAGTTGCTGATATGTGTAAAGATCCACGTATAAGTTCAATCAATAACTTATCCTCTCTATCCAGAGGAAGACTGGGAAATTCTTCAGGGAACATATTAGTGTAATCCCTCATAATGGGAATGTCTTTTAGTATGATATTATACTTTTTCTCAATAATTTGAAAAAGATATTCTTACTCATATGGAAATAATATCCACACTTGAGTTTATGATTTTGAAGAATATTCCTTCTCCTTATTACACATTTATAGAATTACAGGATGACTTAAAATGTGAATAGTTATTTCCATCTCCCAAAATTTAATGTTTTATTTATATAAAGATAGACAATCCATGACCAATATAGAATCAAAATCCACCAAATGAAGTAAGACAAGAATTTATAGGAGGTTCATTCCAAAAACATTGATTTTGGAAGATTTATTTACTCTATATGTAATAATCTCCCCATTCACAGTTCTCATGGACAACATATCCTCCATATTTTAAAGTGGTGTTTAAATATTTCTACAAAACATTCAAGATATGAATGAATGTATACAAATAGAATCAAAGAGTATGTTTTCTATTATTGAATGAATAAAAAACATCCATTTTACCAAATCATTCTAAAGATCCCCCTCATTAGTAGTGATAACATATTCCCTTCCTTGCTGCCTTGGAAGTTGTTTTCAATGATTGTATTTGAAAACCCTTGGCTTAAGGCATTATATATCATAATTTCAATGTTTATTATAGTTGAAACAGTATAATTCAAGCTGATTATTGATCAAGAACTTCCTTTATTTTTTCATATTAGTGGGATTCTTTATATCACTTTTAAAATTATTATCATGACGCCCCTTTTTCCACATTTTAAGTATCTCCTGGTTCCCTTTAGACAGCTTCTGAGGTGCTTTTTCCCACACATTAAACACGCGGGATGATGGATTTTCATACCTCAATGGGATTTATCTATTGATCCTCATATATTAAAATTTATTTTCATCTTTTTTTTCTACGATCCCATGAGACCACCGAGAGTTTCCAATTTCCATCTAATCCTTAAGGGAACAACAAACAATCTGCTCATATCCGTCAAAGTCTCAAATCACTAATGATTTTCCTAGAATCAAAATTAATCCACTAAATAATTGATTACCTTTTTTTCAGTGTTCTGGAAAAATCCATAGGGGTATTGTGAAAGCCATGTGAAGTTTTCCTTATACTTCCTAATGTACTCATCTTTCTTTTGCTTCAATATGAGGAACTCACTCTCTAAATTATGATGGAGTGTTCGGGGAAAAAATTTATTAAAAAATGTTTTCTTGAAACCATCCCAATCAATAGAATCAATTGTATCTTTATAATTTATGTTATTTATTATTTTCCACCACTAATCAACATACCCATCAAAACAATATACAAGTAACATGAATTTTACTCATTCTAAGCACTCGAGGATAGAAAATTTATTCTCAATGGAGATAATCTATTTTTTTGTGACAAGAGGATCAAAATATACAAAAAATATAATAAGACTTTATCATATAAAGTATTTAATCAAAACATTCTATTTATTAAGATAATGAGGGTGTTCCACAAGATTCATGTTATTATTCATAACTTGATCCAGTTGAGCGAGTTGATCCAGTATTTTCATGAAGTTCTGAGCTCTCGTTACCATTAGGTTTGGAATATCCTTATAGAAATCATCACAACTCCTATCACCTTGATTATTGGAATGACTTATCCCATTTTCCATCATTAGCTAAAAATAAAAGACAAAATTAGGGGGTGTGAATAATTATTTAATGATTATAAAAAAATTTAATTTTAAACATTGATGGGTAACCTTATAAATGAGAAGTATATGCTAACATATGATTCCCATGTTTTTGATCTAGGTTATCCATGGTGGTATAATTATCCATATGGTTCTTACTAAAGTTTTATATTCCTAATCCCCGAAAATAAATAGACCATCCTATGATACCAACTATAGTTACCCATGGATTTTACAAATATTATTACATGATATTAAGCATAAGAATCTAAGAAATACAAATCAAGGAATGAAATGTCTAGTGTATTAGGAAGACTAGGAACATAAATAGAAAACATGAAACTAGAATAATTTTTTTTCTTAATTTAAATAATGATCTCATAACTCCTTTTTATCTCCTATAACGACATATGATAACCTAGGAATTTACATAGAAAAAAGTGGAGATATAAAAAGACAAGAGAGTAGACATGGAAATGAATCTATAACATGAGTTAAAAGGCATAACATGATAAAATAAAGGCACAAATTAGGAATAAAAATAAAGAGTTATAACATATGGAACATGGAATCATATGATAATGCAAATAAAGTAATGTGTCATCAACATAGTTCATGACATAAATATGAGTGAAGGATTACTACTAATATGATATCACATGGTGCACCAAGTCCCATAATAGATTAGGTTTACTCCCTAATCCCTTAAAAATGTATCATGAGACAAATAACTACCCAATTAATTATAGAAATATCTAGTTGCACCCATAATAACATATTAATTCATATGTTTCCACATAAATAATATAACATAAGGAATAAACATAAGATTTTCATGTAGAAATAAATGGGTTTCCTAATCATATAATAAGGGATAAACAAAGAGTTTATCATAATGGTATACATGAAAGAAGTTATTTTAATCATTATTGGTAATTAATAAAGTAACATTAAGAATATATCATGAATAATTATTTCCAAATTAATTTAAAATAAGAAATAGAGTGGATATGTAACTTTAGAAATGTGCCACTTAAGTATAGTTTTAGGAAAAATAATAAAAATTATTTAAAGTTTATAAGGAAATAATTATTTCCAAAAACTATAAATTAACTAAATTGGGTTGTAATTATAAAATTATTTATTTTTAAAAATATATCCATGTTAAAAAATTTTATGGTGCATACTTGGTAATGGGTAAAAATAGAGAAGTTCCCTTTAATTAGGATTTCTTATCGAGCAAAATTGAGAAGGGAACCTTTTAAAACATTTAATTACTCATAAAATAAAGATGAATTTAACTATATAAATATGTTTTGTACATATTATTATTATATTGGATAATTATATAAAAATAATTAATATATAAATCAAGGAAAATAGATAGAAAGCGCAATCCAATAGTAATATGTATGTTCGAAGAGATCCCTTAGTTTATGTCATCAAGTATTATGCAATTGTACTTAATATCCTAGATAATAAATTTAGATTAATTAATTAATTAATTAATTAACTTTTATAATTAATTTTTATTTATTATAATTTTATTAAGTTCATTTTGGTCATTTTTATGAGTTATAAAGATCAATTTATCCATTCCAATAGCATTTATTTCATGGTTTCATGGTCGGTTTAGCTGTGTATTTTATAGATGTTTGGGTAAAATGTAAATAGAACTCTATAATTGAAATATAGTGGTATTAATTCACTTACATAAGTTTAAATTCCCTCACATATCATTTTTCATTCTATCATCAGGATAATTCATTTGATAAAACATTAATGATAAATGTTTAGTTTATTTTTGTCATTTTTTGCAACCATCACAAACTAGTTCCATTTTATTTAATATAATGAACTTATATTACATACATAATATGAAATATGTCATAAAATAAATTTAAATATCTGATTTAACTGTAATTATAATTTTATTAAAATCTTTTTAGCCATTAATGGAAAATGAAAAATGATTACCCATAGAGACAGTTAACCACTATAATTTGGACAATGGATTCATTTATTTGAATAAGAGGAGATAAGAAAAGGGATAAATATAATATATTAAATTATAAATATAAAATTATATTATATAAATTAAATTTTACTTAGTATTATTTTTTTGGATTAATGAGGTGACGAGAAGGTAGAATAAGAAAAGAAATTAAGAGTGGTGGTATGAGAAATTTACCTCTTGATTATCACCTCCTTGAAGGAAATATTAAGGGGTTTGTAATTGGTATTTGGGTGAGACAATAAGAATTTAGACATGGGGAGAATGGGGACTGGAGGTTTTTATATATTTTTAAATCTTAAAGTCATTTGAGTAGAAAGGGATGGTATTTATACTTTAGGAGGGTTGGTTTTATTTGATTAATTAATGATTATTTTATATTTAAACCCAACTACCTTTGGGTGGCATTAATTTCAATGAATTTGGATGAAAATTAATGTTTTAAAGGATGTTTATGTTCTAAAAACAAATAAAACACAAATTTAATGTTGTGTTTTTTTGTTATTTTAATCCTTTACCATTTAACTTTAACCTACCACATCATTTTACTTATACAATGATAATTTTTTTACCACAGTAGCTTTTTTTATGTCCAAAATTAAAATTAACATTATTACCTAATTTGGAACTTATAATTCTTAATCTGAAATCCATTTTATTTATTTAATTTTATAAAAGTATAAAAATAAATTCTAATGTTATTACATAAATAGCTATTGATCAATAGTAAGGGTTAATAAACTTGAAATCATGATCATATATAAATAATTGTATTAGAGTTATTGTATTTCCTAAAAACAATATTTTCACATTTTAACACAAAAATCAATTTTTTTAGAAAATTCCCAAAAATATTTCCTAAAACTATTTTGATATGATGAGTCCAAAAAATAATTCTTCCAATTCAAAATAATTCTGATAATTTAAAAATTAAAATAAATATCCTTTTGTTGGGAAATTTATTTATTTTATTTGAAAATAAACATCCTGACCATTATAAAATTTACATAGGACTTTGTTAAAGCATATTATCATATAACTTTTTGTATTTCTATATCTGATACATTTTATTTATAATACATGAAATAATTATACGAAGTTAATTTCAATTGATAAAATTCTGGGTCATTACATTCTTCCCCCATTAAAAAATTTCACCCTCAAAATTTTGATTTTCAAAACTAAGGTGAAAACATTTGAGGGTGATTATCCATTGCTTTATTTGGTTTTCATGTTATCTCTACATACCTATGGTTTTATAATAGTAATTTTACCATGTAAGTAGTCTTATTGTGCAGAAATTTATCTCTATAGTCCTAGATCTTCACCGATTTCGCCTCATAAGAGAGATCATTTTCTAGCTATACCACATCCAAATTCAGTATATGTGAGTGATCTAGTAAATAATTCTTCAAGAGGGATACATGGAATACATCATGTACTTGATACATGGTGGTTGGAAGTTCTAGTCAGTTGGAAAAAACTCTTATGTGATCAATAATCTCAATGGGACTAATGTACCTTGGACATAGCTTTCCCTTATTCCCAAATATCATTACTCTATTACATGGAGATATGTGAATGAATACATTATATCTAACCTCAAACTCCAGGTCCATTCAATGATTAAATGCATAGATCTTCAATTGAATTTCCTATTATCTGATGTAATGCTAAATGGTCTTTACCTTTTCTACAATTTCCATAACCATTTCAGGTCCCAATAGCTTAAGTTCGCTAACTTTATCCCAACATGCAGTTGTTGTACATCTCTTCCCATAAAGGGCTACATATTGAGCCATTTAGATTCTTTAATGGATAATATTATTATAAGAGAACTCTACTATAGGAATATGTTTGTCCCATCATACTTTGAATTTCACTGTGCATTCTATAAACATATCTTTTAATGTCTAAATAGTCTGTTCAGACTGCCCATTAGTCTATGGGTGATAATCCATAATGAATTTCATGATAGTGTTTTGGGTAAGTTATATACTTTTATAGAACATAGAGTTAAATCTCAGGTCTCAATCAGATAAAATAAATAATCGTACTCCATGATACCACACCACATATCAGATATATATTTGTTCAGGTCAATTGAGTGAAAATTCTTATCAAATTTCAATAAAGTGAGTTGTATTTATAATATGATCTACAAAAACACATATATAATTATTTCCACTAAATGTATTTGAATGTATATTGATAAATTCCATGGTGATGTTATCCTATTTCTATATAGGTATGAGTAATGGTTGAATCATCCCCTCAGACATTTCTATTTTAGCCTTCATTTGCTGACTTACAAAGCGCTTCGATGTTTATTTAGTGATCTATTTATTCATATTGTCCCAACAATAGCACTCTTAAAGATCAAGATACATATTTTTTCACCTTGGGAGGATGGAGAATACTAATCAATGTGAATAATTGAAAATATATTTATTTGTCTCAGGATTTTATGGTATACATAGTCATGACCCAAATATTATGACCCCCTCTAAATTGATTTTGAACTATGAGGATTTCCCATTTCTGATTTCTTCTACCTTCTTCTAAATCTCCACGACATCATTATATTCAACCTTTTACATCTTCAAAAGGGATGGTTGAGAAATCATTTGACAAAGGAATGATTACGTACCTTCTTTTATGATTAACATGTCCATACCTTTCAATTCTATGAATATTAATTCCTTCTCAATTCTCATAATTGATAAATTTATAGGATCCTTTATACTTAGATAATTTGGCACTTCATTTAATTTACTAGGATGATAGTGGATTGAGAAGTCACAATCCCTAATGATATGTAACAATATTTTTGGGGAATATTTATATCCTTTTATGTGAATATATATTTGATGTTCTTGTAATTAGTATATATCTCATACTTCTCCCCATAGAGAAAATGATTCCATATTTTCAACACAAAGATCACATCCTCCAACCCCATATCAAGCGTGTGATAGTTTTTCTCATTCAATTTCATCTACCATAAGTCATAGGCTATTACTTTAACATTTTTTATTAGTTCACATCCAAATCCATTCTTTTATGTATCGCTATATACAACAATGAGTTATCCACTTATGGAAAGTGTAAGTATTGTTATAATGATAATCTTCTTTTTCAAATCATTAAAGCTGTATTCATATTCACTAGTCAAGAAAAACTTTACTCCCTTCTGATTAATATTGGTTACTGTGTTTGATAATCATGATAAGTTCCTCAAAAATTGTCAGTAATACTCAGCTAGGCCAAGTAAACATGGATATCTATTATAGATTCTGGTATGGGCCACTCCTTGATTTTATTTATCATAGAATTGTTTAAAGATATCCCTTTACTGGTGATATAATCTCCCAAGAAAGATACCTCCTCTATCCAAAACTACCATTTACTATACTTATCATATTATTTATCCCTTTATAAAGTATTTAGTATAGTATTCAAATGATCTTCATACCCTTACATACTCTTAGATTATATCCGAATATCATCTATAAAGACTAATACAAATCTATCGAGGAAGTATCTAAAGAATCTATTCATTAAATCCAAGTCACTTCAAAAGTGGAATAGTGGTGAAGTTGAGGAGCATACTAATTCTTTTCTTTTGGAGGTGAAAGTTTCAATTCCTAGGGGTATGACCTTAGATTAATTTAACCTTCTCCTAAGATTCACTCATCTTTCTAGGTCACCCAATCCCTAACTGGGTGGGTGAAATGAGGCAAAACCCACCTGTTCTAATGGATTTCATTACAGAACCATTAAAGCCTGGGGTTTTACCTTCTAAAATTCTCTTCCATCTCAACTGGAAACAATTCCTTCCTAACTGGGGTTCTTTATATAGTGACCTCTTTCTAGGGAGGGGGTTCCCTTGCGTGGAGGTTTTGAAAAGGACCCACCTTGGGATTACTTTTCTAACAAAAGACTCCATTCATTAAATAAATGAAATTTTTGGATCATTAGTGATTCCAAAGGGAACAACCATGAACTCATAGTTTACATGCCTCATTTGAGTGGTAGTCTTGGGAATATCTTCATACATCACATTTAATTGGTGATATGCTGACCGAAGTTCCAACTTAGGTATATTCATGGACCCATGTAGTTGATAAAATAAGCCGTCTACCCATATCGGGGGATATTTTCCATTATCTTGATTTTTTTAGCTCACAATACTCAATAAATTGGCACATTTATCTATCCTTCTTCTTGGAGAAGTGGAATGGCACACCCCACGATGAAGCACTTTGGCCCATAAAACGTTTGTACGGATTCTATTGTAACTGCATCTTCTATTATTAAAACTCTGTGGTTTTTATCATCTATGGTGTCTTTTATATTTAAATAGATATTGGTATATGTTCAATTAATATCTCAACCTCTCAATCGGGTGGAAGACCGATCAATTATTCAGGGAACACATTAGTATAGTCCCTCAAAAGGGCATGTCCTTGAGTAGAATTCTAAAATTTTTGTAAATCATTTGATCTAGATATGATTTATCATATGTAAATTAAATACACACTTGAGATGATGATTCTAAAGAAGATTCGTCATCCTCTTTAAATTTTTATAAAATTGGACGATGCCTTAGGATGTGAAGAGTTATTTCCCTCTCCTGAAATCCGATGTTTTCTTTATATAAATATAGACTGTCCATACTCAATATAGCATCAATCTCCACCAATGGAAGTAAGATGATATTTTATGGATTTTTTAGTTTGAAAACATTTACTATAGAGAATTTATATACTTTAGAATCAATAATATCCCCATTCACAGTTCTCTCGGACAACATAACCTCTATATTTTGAGGTGGTGTTTGAATAGTTCTACAGAACATTCAAGATATGAATGAATTTCTAGAACCAAAATTAAGGAGTATATTTTATATTCTTGAATGAATAACTAGTGTACCTATTACCACATCATTTCTGGGATCCACCTTAGTAGTTGTGATAGCATATTACCTTCCTTTTTTCCATAGAGGTTGTTTTCATTAATTCTCTATGACAACCCTTGTCTTATGGCATTATCTTACATAATTCACATACAACTTACATTTGAAACACTATAATATAGGTTGTGTATTGATCAGGACCTTACTTTCATCTTCCACATTAGTGGGATTATTCATATCAATTTAGAAATTATTTTCCTAATTCCCGTCTATTCCACATTGGAAGAAACTCCTGGTTCTCTTTAGATAGTTCTCGGGACGATTCTTCCCACTATTTTGAAATGTGGGATGTTAGGTTTTCATTCCTCCATGGTATTTATCTATTTATTATCCCATATTAAACTATATTTTCCCCTTTTTGTCTTTGATGCCATGATACCAATGATATTATACAATTTCTATCTCAACCTTACGTTCACAAAAAAAATCTTCTCATAACTATCAAACACTAGAATCTCTAATTATTTTTCTAAACTTGACATTAATACACTCAAGAATAGATCCACGTTGATTTCAATGTTCATGAAAAATCTAGGGGTTTATCGTGAAATTCTTGTGAAGTTTTCCTTGTACTCTACAACGACCTCTTCTTCCTTTTTCTTTAATTCTAGGAACTCATACTCTATATTAATATGGAAAGTTCAAGTAAAATATTAATTGAGAAATATTTTATTGAATCATTTCTAATCCATAGAATAAATTTCCCATTTATAGTTTGTGTTTTTATTAGTTTCCACCACTGATTTTCTTCCCCATCAAAATTATAGACCAACAATATGAATTTTATCTTTTTTTTTGCATTGGAGGACAAATAATATTTTCTCAATGGGGTTAATCCATTATTCTATGATGATGTTTTGAGATCTTGTTCCAATTAGGTTTGTAATCTCAATAGGGAAGTCATCACATTTCCTACCACCTTTATTTTTAGCATGGATTCGCCTATATAATACCATTAAATAAAAATAAAAGATAAAATTAGTGGTCTTTAATTCTTATCTAATAAGAATATCAAAATTCAATTATAAACATAAAATGATAAACATATAAATGAAAATTATATCCTAAAATATGATTCCATAGAATTAATCTAATTTATATATGGTGATAGATTTATCACCAGGGTTATTACTAATGTTTTCTAATCCAAATCCTAAAAAATAACTATATCATACTTTGATAGTATCTAAAGAGACCAAACCCTTTTACAGATACTATTACCTGATTTTAAGCATAAGTATCCAACAAATAAAAACCAAGGATCGAAAATTCTAGTGTGTTTGGAAGACCAGGTAAATAAATAAAAAACATGGAACTAGAATAAAAAACCTTTTTATTAATTTACATAATGATATACAAACCCCTTTTGAGCTTCAATAACTACATCGGATAAGTTATGAAAATATATAGACAAAATGGGTGAGCTAAAAATCCTAGTAAGGGAGTAAACATGGAAATGAAGCATATAACATGAGTTTAAAGGTATAACATGATAACATAAATGCATGGATAATGAATACAAATAAGGATTCATAACATATGGAACATGGAATCGTATGATCAAGTAAATAAAGTAATGTGGAAGAAACATCTATCACGACATAAACATGAGTCAAGGCTAACTTCCAAGATGATATTACATAGTAGAAAAATTATCATAATGGATTTGGTTTACTCTATGATCCCATATATAACATATAATGAGACTAAACATAACCAAATTAATTTGAGAATTATCTATGTGCACCCATCATAACAAGTTCATGAAAATGTGTTCTGTATAAATTATCAAACATATGTAATAAACATAAGGGATTCCTATGGAAATAAATAGGTTTCATAATCTTTCCATAAAGGATAACCAATGAGCACATCATAATGGTATACATGAAAGAAGTTATTTAAATAATTCTTGGTCATTCATAAATGAAAAATAAGAATATATTATGAATAATTATGTCCAAATGAATTGAAAACAAGAAAATGAGTGACTAGGTAAATTTAGAAATGTGTTATATAACCGTAGTTTTAGGGAAAAGAATAAAGAGTATTTAAAGACCATAAAAGCTTGATTATTTATAGAAAAACCAAAAATGAACTAATATGGGTTTTCATGATAAAATGAATTATTTTAAAAAATATGGGTGGCTTATAAAATTTTACGGTTCATATATGAGAATGGGTAAAACCATAAATGTTCCCTTTAAACAGGTTTTCTTATCGAGAGTAATTGAGAAGGGAACCTTTTAAAATAATAATTAACCATAAAAAGATGAATTTAAATAAATAAATATTTCTAGTAAATATAAAAATAATACATGATAATCATATATGAATAATGAAGAGATAAATTGATGCAAAGAGAGAGAAATCTTAACCTAAAGGTAATACTGAGGTTTAGAGTGATCCCTAACCTTATGTCTAAAAGAATTCTGTACTCTTACATAATGTCATGGATAATAAAATTAGATTAATTAATTAATTACTTAATTATATTTTATATCTATATTTTATTTATTCTAATTTTATTTAGTTCATTTTGTCCGTTGTTAGGAGTTATAAACTTTACTTCCATCATTTTGGGAGCGTCTATTTCATGGTTTCATGGCCAGTTTACTGGTGTGTATTTATGGATGTTCTTGTCAAATGGAAATAGAACAACAGAATTGAAATGAAATGGTATTAATTCAACACAAAAATTTTAAATGGTCCCACATATTATTTTTATTTCTGGTATGAGGATGATTTATTTGATAAAATTTTAATGATAAATGTTTAGTTCATTTTGGCAGTTTTTCCAACCATCACAAAATAATTTTTTTCATTTAAAATTATGTCTATATATTACATAAATAACATGAAATAAGTTATAATATACAAAATAAAACCTTATTTTACTAATATAATACTTCTTTGACCAGCCTTGAAGCTGTTAATGGAAAATAAAAAATGATTACCCATGAAGATGGTTTACCACCATAATTCGGAAAATAGTTTTGTTTATTTGAATATGAGGAGATGAAATAAGGATGGATATAAGATATTCTATTATAAATATAAAATTAAATTATATACATGATACTATATTTTTTATGATTTTAGGTATTAAGGTGGTGAAGATAAGGCATAAGAACAAAACAAATTAAGGGAGGTGGTTTAAGAAAGTTACCTCTGGATTATTTCCTCCTTAAAGGGCCCCTTAAGAAGATTGGGATTCGTATCTGAGTGAGAATAGAAAAACATGGACATAGGGATATTTGGGAGGATAGGGATTTTTATGAATTTTAAAATCATAAAGTCTTCTGAGGGGAAAGGGTGGTATTTATACTTAAGGTTGGGTGGTTTTTAGTGAATAAGTAATAATAATTTTTTATTTAAATCCAACAACCTTTGAGTGGAATTAATTGAAAAGAATTAGAATGAAAAATAATGTTTTAAAGTCTGGTTAAGGTTTAGAAACACATCAACCACCCATTTAATGTTGTAGTTCTAGTTATTTTAATCCTTTATCTTATAACTTTAACCCACGACATTATTTTACTTATACTGGTGTTACTTTTTTTTCACACAATAAATTTTTATTTAAATAATAAAATTAACCTTATTATATAATTTGGAACTTATAATTACAAATATTAAATCAATTTTACGTATTAAAATTTATAAAATTTGTAAAAATCAATTCTAATGTGATACGTGTATAACTCATAACAACAGTTTAATTGAAGGTTCAAATCATGGTTTTCAAAAATGCTAAGCATGCATTTCTAAATATAACTTATTATATATTATGTCATCAAATAAATTAATTTTGATCAATAATAAGGGTCAACGAACTTGAAATCATGATCATATAATAATTATTCCAAAAGTGTTATGGTATTTAGGGAAAACAATATTTTCACTTTTTAACCCAAAAATCAATTTTTTAGAAAATTACCAAAAAATAACACTGAACTAATTTTTATATGATAAAAAAAGTATTTCTATTTCATTAAAATAAATATCTATATAATTTTATATAAAATTTAAATAAATATCCACATTTATTGAAATTTATCTATTTTTTTCAAAAATAAACATTTTGACCATTATAAAATATACATAGGACTTCATTAAAATATATTATCATGTAAAAAGTGTTTTGTCGGTTTATATTTGTTATATATGTTATTTATAATACTTTATATAATTATCAGAATGGAATTTCAATTGATAAAATTCTAGGTCTTTACATTCTTCCCCCTTTTGAAATTTCACCTTTGAAATTCCAATTTAAAAAATAATGTGAAAATATGAGAGTGTAATTATCCATCATCACTTAATCAGGTTCCCATGAAACCTATTACTACTTATGGTTTCAACATAGTACTTTTATCATGTGAGTAGTCTTAATATATATAACTTTATCTCTATAGTCCAAGATCTTCACTAACTACTCCTCGTAAGAGAGTTCATTTTCTAGCTATATCACCTATGAAATTAGTACATGTGGGGGATATCATATGTACATCCTCAAGATGGATAATTAGAATACATCATTTACTTGAGAAATGTTTGGTGAAATTTCTAGTTTATAGACCACAGATCCGATGTGTTCAAGAATATCATATGGGCCAATGTAGCATTCCCCTTTTCCTAAATCTCATCACCCTCTTCCATGGAGACATACAGCGGAGTACCTTATCTCCAAACTCAAACTCTATGTCATGTTTATTATTATATACAAAGAATTTTTGTAGACTTTGGGCATCCTTGATGTGTTACTGAATGGTCTTCAACTTTTCTATAATTTCCTCAATCATTTCAAGTCCTAGTATCTTATGTTCACTGACTTCATCCCAACATACAAATGTTCTACATATCTTCCCATAAAGGGCCTAATATGGAGCCATTTGGATTCTTGAATAGAAACAGTTGTTATAAGGGAAGTCTACTAGAATAATATATTGGTCCCATACTCCTTTCAAGTCCATCGAGAATGCTATCATGATATCTTCTAATATCTAAATAGTACATTCATATTGGCCATTAGTTTGGGTGTGATAAGTGATATTGAAGTTCAGCTCAGAGTTTAGGGTATGTTAGAGACTTTTCTATAACTTGGAGGTAAATCTGATATCTCAATAAGATATAATCAATAATGGTACTCCATGCATCCCCACCACTTTTATGATGTATATCTATACATTCTGGTCTAATTATAAGTCCTCTAAAATTAAAATAATGTGATATGTATTTGTAAGAAAATCCAGAAAAACCCCTACAGAATTATTTCATTTGGATTTCATTGGATGTATAGTGACAATGTAAAAAATTATTTTTCCCATTTCTATATAGTTATGGATTATAGTTGGATCATACCTTTAGAAGTTTTCCTTCCATCCTTCACTTGTTGACGTACCAGGAACATTGATGTATATTCAGTGATATCATTCATTAAATTGTGCCACCAATAGTTCTCTTGATGATCTATATACATCTTTGTGCTACCTGGGTGGATGGATAAGGTAGAGCTATGTGAATTATTTGAAATATCCTAATTTATCACAATATTTGAAGTTATAAATAATTTTGACCCAAATCTTATGACTCCCCCTCATCAATTTTGAACTCTGAGGATTTTCTATTTATGATAGATTCCAACTTATTCTAAATATCTACATCACATATTTGTTCATCCTTTATCTGCTCTAAAAGGGATGGTTGAGCAATCATTTTATAAAGTAATTATGTTGTACCTTATTTTATGATTCTTATGTCCGTACTTTGAAAGTATATGAAAATTTGATCCTTCTCAATTCTCATTATTGATAAAGTTTCAAGATCCATTCTTCTTAGAGAATCTGAAACTTTATTTTCATTACCAAGATGGTAGTGGATTGATCAATCATAATCCTTGATGAAATCTAGCCATCCTTTATGGTGTATATTATGCTCCTTCTATGTGAATATATTTTTGAGGTGATTATGATCTGTATATATCGCATAATTATCCCATAGAGATAATGATTCCATATTTTCAACATGAATATCACATTCTCAAACTCCAAATCATGAATGAGATTGTTTTTCTCATGAACTTTCATATACCTTGAGTAGAAGGCTGTAAATTTATCATTTTTCATCAGTACACAACCTAATCCCTTCTTTCATTCATCACTGTTTACCACAACGAGTTTCCCACTTGTGGGTAGTGTAAGTACTAATGCAGTGAGAAGCTACTTTTTCAACTCTTTGAATATATATTCACATTGACTTGTACAAAAAGCATTACTCTCTTTTGAGTTAGCTTGGTTAGTGGGTTTTATAATAATGATAAGTTCCTCACAAATCATGCGTAATACCCAGATAGGCCTACAAAACTATGGATCTCTATTACAGATGCTAGATTGGGCTACTCCTCGATTGTCTTTTTCATATAAGGGTCCATAGATATCCCTTTACTGGTGATAAATTTCCCTTATAAAGATACTTCCTCTACCCATAAATTACATCTATTGTGCTTTTCATATAGTTTCTCATTTTTCAAAGTCTTTAGAATAGTATTCAAATGCATCTCATGCTCTTAAATTCTCTTCGAGTATATTATAATATAATTTATAAATATTATTAAAAATTTGTGAAGGTAGTCTCTAAAGACTCTATTAATTAAATCCTTGAAAATTGATGGAGCATTAGTGAGTCCAATGGGAATCCCCATGAACTCATAGTTTCCACACCTCATTTGAATGGAAGTATTATAAATATATTACCTCATCAAATTTAATTGGTAATATATTGATAAAAATCCCACCTTAAATAATTACTTAGCCTCACATATTTGATCAAACTATCCATCTATATGTGGAATGGGATACTTGTTCTTAGGTTATGATAATCAAATAATTGGTGCATTGATCCATCCATATTCATGATGAAGAGGACATGTGTACCCCATAGTGAAGTACTCAGGCATATAAAATGCTTTTCCCGATTCTCTTGTAATAACTTCTTCAGTTATTCTATCTTAATAGTGGCCATCCTATATGGAGTATTTGATATGGGAAGAGAACTTGTTATAAGTTTAATTGAGTAATCAACCTCATGATCTGGATGAAGACCTGAAAATTATTTCAGGAACGCATGAGTGTAGTACCTCATAATGCGAATGTCTTTGAGCATGATCCTCTCCTTTGTCTCAATCATTTGACCTAGATATGCTTACCCATATGGAAATAGTATCCACACTTGAGTTTATGATTCAAAATATTATTCATCATTATCCTTACACATGTACATAATTAGAGGAAGCCTCGTGATGTGAAATTTGATTTCCCTATCCCATCATTTGATGTTGGATTTATATAAAGATATCCAATAGATTCCGAATATAGCATCAAACTTAACCAAATAAAGTAATAAAATTTTGTTTGGATGGTTCAGTCTACAAACATTGATTGGGGAGGAGTTATATACATTATATAAAATAATTTCCCCATTAATACATCTCAAGGACAACATAACTACAATATTTTTAGGTGATGTTTGAATAGTTCTAAAAATCGAAAGATATGAATGAATGTCTTGAACCACAATAAAAGAGTACATTTTCTATTCTTGAATGAATAACTAGCATACTTTTTACCACATCATTTTTGGGATCCAACTCATTAGTAGTTATAATATATACCCTTCCTACCTTCCTTAATGTTTTTTGTCATTTATTGTCTCCAAAAACCCTTGGTTTATGGAATTGACTCACATAATTCCCATGTTACTTACATTTGAAACACTATACTATAGGCTGAATGTTTATCATGAACTTCCTTTCTTATTCAATATTATTGAAATTCTTCATATCGCTATAACAATTATTATCTCGATGCCCCTGTTTTACACATTTTAATTATCTCCTGGTTCCATTTAATCAATTCCTGAGATTCTTCTTCATACACTTATGACATATGGGATGCTATGTTTTCATACCTCTTTGGGATTTATCTATTGATCCTCCCATATTAAACTCTATTTTAATCTTTTTGTATATGATCTCAAGAGACTCCTGAGAATTTCCAATTTCTATATCAACCTTAAGGGAACAATGAATAATATCTTCATAGATGTCAAAGTATCAAATCACAAATGATTTTCATTGACTAAGATTTAATCCACCAAATAAGTGATCCAACTTTCTTTCAATGTTCTTAACAATGATATAGTTGTATCATGAAATCCATGTGAAGCATTCCTCATACTCCCCAATGGACTCATATTCTTTTTTTTTTCAATTGAAGGAATTCCCTCTCTATCATAAGGTGGAGATTTTGGGGAAAATATTTATTGAAAAATATTTTCTTGAATCCTTACCAATCCATGGAATAATTTTCCTCTTCAGACATTATATTCTTTATTAGTGGCCAACACTAATAAAATTCCCCATTAAAAAGATAGACATCCAGCACAAACCTGAAGGTGGTAATGGAAAATGAAAAAACATGAAATAAGTTCCCTTTATGTTAATTTATGAGCATTTTTATGAGTTATAAAGATCAATTTCGTCGTTATGGGAGAATTCGTTTCATTGTTTCATGGTCGGTTCACTTGTGGATATTTATGGATGTTCTTATAAAATGAAAATATAACTATAGAATTGAAATGAAATAGTATTCATGCTCTTAAATAATTTTAAATAGTCCCACATATCATTTTTCATTTTTGGTATGCGGATGATTCATTTTATAAAATGTTAATGATATATGTTCAGTCTATTTTTGTTGTTTTTCCAACTACCATAAAATAGTTTTATATTATTTAATATTATATATAAATAATAAATAAAAAACCTAAAATAAGTTATAATATAACTATTAAAACCTTATTTATCCAGAATAATACTTTTATGACCAACCTTGAAGGTGGTAATGGAAAAGGAAAAATGATTACCCACATATACGGTTAACAACCATAATTTGGACAGTGGTTTCGTTTAATTAAATAAAAGAAGATAATGAAATGGATTGATATAAGATATTACATTAGAAATATAAAATTATAATATATACAAGATATTTTATTTATTATTATTTTATGGATTAAGTAGGTGAATAAAAGGTAGAAGAATTAAAAAACTGAGAGAGGTGGTTTGAAAAAGTTACCTCTTGACTATAACCTACTTGAATGACCCCTTAAGTAGCCTAGAATTGGTATTTGGGTGATAAAAGAGGAACTACGATGTGGGAAAAGTGTGTAGGATATGGTTTGGTAGATATTTAAAAATAATAAAGGGTTTTTAGGAGAAAGGGGTGGTATTTATACTTGATGAGGGGTGGTTTTATGTGATTAAATAATGATCATTTTATATTTAAAGCCAACCACCTTTTAGTATAATTAATATAAAAGAATTTGGATGATAAATAATTCTATAAATAATGTTTAAGGTTTATAAAAACATCAAAAATCCAAATTAATTCAGTATTTTTTAGTTATTTTAAGCCTTTAACTTTTAATTATAATCTGCAACATTATATAACATATACAGCTGTAACCTTTTTTTACCCCGATATATTTTTAAAAAAAAAAATTAAACTTATTAACTAATTTAAAACATGTAATTACAAATATTCAATTCATTTTACTTAATTAAATTTATAAAAGTGTTAAAAAATAATTCTAATGTGATACATATGTAACAAATAAAAACAATTTTTAACTGTTAAAATCTTAGTTTTAAAAAATGATAAGAATGTGTTTCTAAATGTTACTCATTTTTTATAATTTAATTACCTAAATAAATTTTGATAAATATTAATGTTTAATAAACTTGAAATTATGGTCATATAATAATTATTTCACAATAGTTATTTTATTTCGTAAAAACAATATTTTTACCTTTTAAGACAAAAATTATTTTTTAAAAAAAATTCAAAAAAAATACCATAGAAAAATTTGTATGTGATGATTAAAAAACTAATTTTTTTTATAAACATAATTATCTAAATATGATAATTTAAACTTTTAAATAAATATCCCCATTTATTGAAATTGATCAATTTCATTGAAAAATTAACATTCTTATCATTTTAAAATTTACTTAGGAATTAATTAAAATATATTATCATGTAAGAAGTTTTTTTTGGTTTTTATATGTGATATATTTGATTTATAATACTTTAAATAACTATAATAAGTGAAGCTCTATTGATAAATTTCTGGGTCATTACAATATTCGTCACTATGGATCATCCCTCTATAGAGTCCACCTAACCTATCATTGGAGAAAATAAACTACGGTCTCGATGAGTAAATTTCCCCCAAGATGTTATATGAGAACACCCCATATATGTTGTTGTTCAAACTTTAAAAATCTAAAATATCATCATCAGTGATACCAATCACACATATTAGGTATATGTTGTTTGAGTCCAACATTCCAAATCAGATATGTATACACCAAACTCTTACTAATGGGTGAAGATAAAAAATCCCATAAATAATAATTCTAAAACTAAATTTCCATTAGAGATTTTTTATTTTTAAACCAACTACCCAAATATTATGACAAAATAGAAATCTCTTACGCTACTTTGTAATATTTCTCCACCCTATACCACTAAATAGTTTCTGGACTGGAGATCACTACTTAACCTTAGGCGCCCCTCCCAATATGCTAGAGGCTTCCAACTAGTATCAATAGTATGGGGTATTACCATGGGGAGACTGTACCCACATATCAAAGTGCACATTATAGTTGAAATAAATAAAAACCTTCCAATAAGAATAAAACTACATTAGTTTATGCGTAATGAATAATAAGAATAAAATATTCTCATGATCCTCACCTCATCCCAATCTCCAATCCCATCTAATCTAGATCACTCGATCATACAACTTTTGGCCTCTTCCAAACCTATACAAATAAACAGTAAAATATTCTCTGGAATTAAAGTGTCATGGTATAACAAACAAGGTTTGTGCAAAAATTAGTAGGGAACCGCCACCGAATCTCATACATAGACAATAAATATAGTGTATGGACATTTGATATGATTATAATAATAAAATATTAAAATGTGGGAATGTAAAAAAATAACCATCATCGATCCAAAAGTTTTTACATGACACTCAATATAAATTATACCTACTTCTACGAATTACATGGTTTATTTGAGGATAAGTAATAACATGGGGGAAAATACTCATCCTAAAAACATAAAAAACCAGCCAACGGAAATATACACATACCTATAATATAAAAATTCACCTAGGGGAAATATACCCATCGATGAAATCGTATGAAACCACCCAAGGGATATATACCCATCCCTAAAACATAATGAACTATCAATCACCTGAGGGTCATATCACTTACAAAGAGAAAGGTATCAACCCTCCATTAATCAAGGTTCATATCATGCCTTCATTTCCTAAACCCCCATTCATGTATCCAACATATATACATACAAAAACATCATACATTCATGGGGGAACATCCTCCCTAGAGCCTCATGTCACACCACATGGGTTGGTTACCTGCCCAAACCCAAAAAAAATCTCATAATAATAATAATAATAATAATAATAATAATAATAATATGGTCTGGTCACCTACCCAACCCATTTTCCATAACCCAGATCATTCTCTCAAGTGTGTCACTAATCCCTACATCTACAGTCCAACCGGGATTACATCATTATTTTGGGTTTTATGGTGACAATTGAAATCATAACTACCCAAAATATCACTAACCCTATCAAGGCATACAAAAAATGTGGGAACTCACCAAGGTCACATAGGTCTTACCACAGCACACTACCTATATGGTCCTTGTTCTCAAACTCATCCATTAGGTCAAGCTTTCCACTCATAAAGAATATTGTCCCTCAATGTCACCATGATTATCAGATTGTCTAACTGACCTCACAGGGTAAGACCCACTAAAACCACTATATATAGTTGGAATAACTCCCATATCTCTTCCCAAGTTTATCCAAGGACAATCCTCATGTACCCAACCTATTAAAAAATAGCCTATGGTCTATGTACCTAGGACCCCACCAGCTAGTGGATGGTGAACAATCACCCCACTCTATAATCAACTATCCTAACCAATCTATTATATGTCATGGACTAATGAGGACAATCATTCAAATTAAACACTCTCTTATACAAGGATGTGTCTATAAGATCCTGTATTAGGGATACTATGTTTTATTCCTTTCTTTTAATCTACAGACCTTAGGGCCCCATATACCTCAAAGCTCATTCTCATAATATATCCTTCACCAATTGGTGTCTAAGTGAATAACCTTATATCAATGCTCTATGTATGTCAAGGTATAAATTTATAGTTAAGGTATTGACCATAGGAGGCCAAGGTATAAAGCTAAATATTAAGTCCCCATTTTGTCCCTTGAAACATCATCCATTAATTTACATACATTTTATTTTAATTAAGAAATTAATATAACTTTAAATGATTTAATAATCCAAAGTGGTGAGACTACATATCAAGATCCATATCAAATTCATAAACAAAAAGGATGATTTATAGGGACCACATAACTCATTCATGGAATTATTCCATTTCAGAACAGACCAAATACCCATTTATGTTCACACCCAAGTCCAACCAACCATCACCAATATATAGGAGGGCCTCTATCATTATATAGAGAACAATAATTAATTATAACAAATTATAATTAATTATACAATTTTAATTCAAATAGTAATAAGTGTCTAAAAGATCACCAGGTGACCCTGTATCACTAAAACGATAACAAAAAAACCATGGAAATTCCATGACATACACCTGAAACTATGTAAGAAAAAACACGTAACACATAGAACCCGATTAATAAATAATTTAATTAAATTGAATTATAAAACCTAAAAAATCACTAGGTGATATACATTCATTAAAAAGTCATTCAATGATGTGTGATCATCATATAAACACATCCTCTAGCCATAACACAAAAAATATTCATTTTATCAGATGATTTTCAACATGATTTGGTGTAAATTTTTTCCAAACCCTGGTTTAATGGAACCAACATCAATGGTTATGAATGGTAAATGAGAATAGAGAATAATAAATCAATAACTCACCAAAAATCAATATCAAAATGCATAAAAAAATCACCCCACACAAGGGGAAATAAAATGGGGAAGGAGGAGACTCCGAAGAGCTATCCACGAGCTAGATGAAATTAGTTAGGTTATATTAGGGGGACTAAACATCTAAAAACTGAAGATGGGAATATTACAAAACCAAAAATTTTTAAATGAATAGGCATGGAATTACAACATTAATCATGTCATGAACCACACCATGGTACACCTATAGGAAGCCCTCGAGATCCCCATACACACCCAACAACCATGGTGAATCCAATGTGGAGTGACTCCTAGATCAAAATTGTTTATAATTGTTTTAAAAATTACAATATTTTTTATTATAAATTTATTTTATAGAAAAATTAATCATTATATGGTTTTGTATTTTATATGATATTAGTCTATTATTACTATGCTCTTATAAATTTGTAAAATAATAGAATTTTATTTGAGGGAAATTTTGAAAAATTTTGGGACTAACCTCGATAAAAAATTTGAAAAAATTATAGAAATTATCTTTAGTAGAAATTTGTAAAATCCTAGAACTAGTTTTGATTGAAAATTTAGAAAATTATAGATTCGACTGTAGGATGAAAAATGAACTGAACATATGAAGAAAAATTAATTGGCCAACTAAAAAAAATGAACTAAATATATGAAGAAAAATGTAATGACGGTAATAAGACTAATTAATTGAACACAAAAATAAAATTAAACCAACTATAAGAATATAAATTAACTAACCAAATTTAGAAAAATAAACCTAGCACATGAAGAAAAATTGGCCTACTGTAAGAGAAAATATGGAAATGTATTGAATATACCTTATGAAGTTGAAATTTGTAAATTTATTGAACCAACCTTTTGAATTCAAAATTTAGGAATTTTTTGAACCTACCTTATGAATTTAAAATTCGGAAATGTTTTGAACATACCTTATGAATTCAACAATTTTAAGTGTTGAACGTACCTTATAAAGTTGATAATTGGTGAAGTATTGAAGCTACCTTTTAAAGTTGAAATTTGAAAAAGTGTTAGGCCTAACTTATAACCTACTATGAGTGAAATTTCGGAATGATTTTGAACCTACTTTATGACCTATGATTACTTAATATTATTTTTCATATTTTATCTCAAAATTTTCTGCTTAAAATTTTCTTTCATATTATAAATTATTTTATGTTTTTTCCAGGTGTTTCCCTTGATTTAATTATTCCTTAAATACATTATAATTTTTTTAAACTTATGTAAATTAATTTAGAGATAATTTTTTGTAGAATTTAAACTACATTAAATATGATCATATGTGTATTAACATATAAATTATTTTCTTGTAACTTGGAATGTTTAAATTTGAATTGTTTGAAACATAAAAATTCTATCTCGTATAAGTTATGGGAAGTCTCCATGTAAATTTATATTGGTTTTATGAGTTCATTTAATAATGTATTGATGTTATAAGAAACTGTGTTATAAAAATTATTTTATTTTTATATATTATCAAAGTAAACCTAATTGGGAATAACTTTCATCCACATTCAATGAAGAAATCACATGTTGCTTTAGGATGGTTGAAATGAAACTAACTTCATGATTTAAATATTCTATGCATGAAAATATTCTATATATTGATTTTGAAAAACGAAATCAATTGAATAAGTTTGATTGTATTATTAAACTGTACTATATGATGCAAATTGGTGTTAAAATCCTACTTTATTCTAAACATCAATTGTTTACTACTGTAGATAACCATTATCCCTCAAAACTCAAATCCATTCATTTTGATATAATTTTTATAGTACTTAATTTCTTTTATTATTATCTATTATCAATCATGTTGGATGATAATACCCATAAAAGGTTATAGTTGGGTTATAATACCCATACAAAAGGTATAGCATATTCCATAATATGTAAAAGAAAATGGGATCAGTTATGACTTGGTCCAAGTAAAAGGTTGGGTTTAGTTCTACCCCACCTAAAAAATATGTTATGTGTTATGCCTCCAGGAATTAAAAAGGAAGGGTGATTGGGTTACACCACCAAGTGTACAAAACTCTTATCTTATATCATGCATTCTAGGATTAAAAAAGAAGTTGTAATGGTGTGTGGTTCCCTTATAAATTCATATAATCCTTTATACTGGGTTTCATATCCCTCTTTGTTTTCGGGACGTTAAGAGTAGAGTAGAATCACTTAGATCCAAACTACTATAAAAATCTTCATGTTTATTTTATTTATATTTATATTTCATTAATATAAAATTGATAAGTGATTAAAAATATTTAAAAATGTTAATTTACCTTTCTTAATTTTATTACATGTCTCATGAAGACCTAACAACCCAATTCCTCCTATTGTTTCCACACCCACCATAACACACACCAGAAGTTCTTCTCCCTCCCCATTATTGAGATTTACCTATCCCAAGAACCATGTTCATTGAATTAATTATTTCCTTTTCCCTAGGAGTTTCTCCTCCATCACCATTCACCCCTACATGAAGAGCTCTATGACATAGAGGGTCGATCCTCATCATTTTTCACCAAACCATGCCCATATAAATGATAATTTTCCTTACATATTTTTGGTGAGTATAAGACCTAGGTGAGACACACTCACCCAAGATCTATGCCCTCTAAAACACTCATACTCTACACTCACTCGTGTGTATTCCCCTACACTATAGTGATATCCACTGTGTGTTTCTCCCCATGGTGGAACATTTGTAACAAAAGATAGTTCTAGGTTCACTCAACCTCACTCTTTCATATACCAGAGCTCCCCAAAAGCCACCTAGACCTCTTTCCAAATCCAAAAATATCTCCTTATGATTTCATAAATATCATAATTCTAATCTGAATCTCAACATTCAAAATGAAACTTGATTTGAAAAAAAAATCCCATGAAATTAATAACAAAAAAGGAGTGTGTTTTTCAAAAAAAGGATAAGAATAAAAGTGGATAATTAAACATTCGTTATTGTTTAAATTAAAGTATAACATAAAAAATATGAGATTAAAATAAAAAATTATTAATAAAATGAAGAGGAAATGTGTAAGATTGGTTTATCATGTTAAAACAAGAATATGGAAGGCCCTAACAACCCTTTATCAAGGGTTTTTAAATTATAATTCTCCTAAAAATATTTTAAAATTCAAATAAATTTCAAGGTGATTATGACTATGTATTTATCTTCTAATAGGGAGTCCTAGTTTCCCTCTTATTCACCCTACAATTTTTTTGGACCATTTTATTGTCCACATGAAATTATCTTAATATGTATTATTTTTCAAATATTTTGGGATGTTTCATTAATTTTCACCCACAAATATCTCAATGAATGAAATTTTCTATCCAAAGATTTGACTAAAATAATAAATAACACACTGTAGTGTTGACAAATTTAGATTTCTTAAAATGTAAAATTTTGATTTCTTTAAGGCATATAAAATGGATTTATCTTTATTTTCAATATTATAAAAAATTTTCCCCCATATATTGAATTTATTCCAATAAAATCATAGCTTATTTTATTAATTTTATTGTGTGCAAATTCATGATCTTTTGGGTCTAATTGAAATCCATTGAGAATTTTATAATGGATTTTTGTCTTATATTTGGACATATAAATAATTATTTGGGACATGGAGTTTTTATAAAATATGTGTTAGAATAGTTTTGGACATATGGTCAAGTTTCAGGAAATTTAGTCCTCTTTATTTAACCCAGAAATTAATTCTTCCTTATTGGTCCTGTTTTCATGACAGATTCACTGGTCCTTTTTATTTCACACAAATATATTTTCAAATGAAATAAACATAAGAAATATTTAGTTTAATTAATTATAGAAATATTAATTAGGAACCCTAAAAATTATAAATTATAAATTTTGGATCATTAGAGTGAAAATTATGATAAAAATAAGAAACTACATAGTATTTGGATGAATTTGAAAAATTCTGTTTTTTGATGTCTATGGTCAAATCATGAATATTGGTTTACAATTATGTACTTTTTAATGAAAAATAATCAATTATAAAAATTTAAAATTATGAATAAATATATAATATCAACTCCACCACACTTATGTTAGTGCATGTCCTCAGGCACAAAAAAACACAAATACATAAAAAATCATTTTCATTCAATAAGAAATATTTAAATTTTGTTTTCTCTAATTAGGGGGGTTTATAATAGTTCAATAATAAATAATTTATTCCCACACATATTGTAACAAGAATTAAGTATCAAAAATAAATTCATTTTTCATGCACAAAAGTAGAATTGGAAAATATTTTTACAAAAAACACACTCCTCTCAAAATGGTGTGATTTTATGAATGAGGTTTACTTATTCACCCAAAAAATTGAAAATATAAGAGTTTATAAGAGCTACCATCTTCCATTATTATCCTATAGTATATAATAATTTAGATATAAAACACCAAAAATTATAAAATAATATCATTTTATTCAATTTCATATATTACTCATAATAAAAGGTTTGCTTGCATTACATGTAATGGTAATTTTAGCTTCTGTTGCACACACCAACAAGTTTCTTCGATAGATTTCATTACATACAAGACCAGGTTTTACCAAAAAATATTATACTATTAATATTATTATTTAATATGATAGTTATCACCTATCCATTATAATGATATTTATGAATATGTGTAACTAAATTATGAAAATATACTATTGAATTCATTGGTAAACAATTAATCCGAAATGAATTTTAAATCCAATTTAATATAAAGGAAATGTTTTTATTAAAAAAATAATTTTCTACACCAAATGAGTTTTATCTTAATAAATTAAATTAATAAATATTAGTGTATAAACATAATGAAATTTATATATTATATTTTCAAAAAAAATTTATATCCATTCAATATATTTTATATGCATAAGATAAGAACAAATCTAATATTACTCATAAAAAGCATTATTTGTCTAAAGAAAATTTTACCACCTTTTAATGGTAAACTTGTTTTAAAAATAAAATTTGAAACTTTTATAAATTTTATTTTACAAAATAAACATAAAATTTGAAAAAACATTTTAAAAATTAGATTAGAGTTAGTTTTTAGTATTTTTCTGAGAAGTTTCATTTTCTGATGAATAATGGAAAATACTTAATATTAATTGAAAACCGACTTTTCATATAAATAATTTATGATGATAAATTATATTTTATATTTGTTTTAAAGTAAAATTAAATATATTATACATATATTTATAAAATTTTGCTAATTTAAATCATTTTTAAATTGAATTTAAATATTACAACTTAGTAAACTTTTCATCATTTCTTCTTTAAAAACCCACTTTCCAATCCTGTGTGTGGGATTAATTTTAAATTAAATTTGGAAAAATGGATTCCATATTTGTAATTATAATAATTTATAATTTATAATAATTATGAATTAATTTTTGACCAAATTTATTAGTTAAGGTAGTTAAAATTAATTATAGCGATTAATAGAAAAATGAGTTTAGTAAGGGACTAACTTTAAACATAAGGGGCCAAATGAACTTTACACTTTTCAAATAAAACGTTTATTGAAATATTAATACCTTATAACTTATACTATATATATATTTTTTCATTATTGGTTTCACATTACATGGAAAAAATTTGGGTGCAATTCCCTCCTTAAAAATTTACATGTTTTCCAATCACCCCACTTGTAAAAGGCCTCCCACTCTCATCCTCTCTTCACACTTATCAAGACCTTATATTAGAACAATAAATTCCAAAAACACTCCAAAAATTACCTAAAATAACAATTTAAACTTATCTTGGGTATAAATCCAACTTATGAAGGAATTAGATCAAACATAAGGAAGATACCGGAAGAAGTGGTAATGTTATTCTAAAAGTGTTTTTATTTTACTTTCTTATAAACCTACTAGAATTATTATTATATATTGATTATATAATCAAATAAGTATATCAAATATACTTATATGTTTTTACACTAATTTTATGACCTAAAACTTCACCAAATTCAATCCAATGAGTTGCAAAATCATTGTTTGTGTGTGCGAAGGCTTATCACCTCACGAACAGATGTTATTTGTTTTTTCAATTAAAAGATATTAAGGTTGGGAAAAATGATTGACATAATATTTATATATGATACTAATGATAATTATTATTTCTTTATTCTTATTTTTTTATATAAAACATACCTTAATAGTTTCTATTTTGTGTGAATATAATAACATTGTTCATGTGTACGATGGACTACTCCATCACGAAGCGATGCGACTCATTTACACATTACATCAAATATATTAAGAGTGGTTTTAATAAAAATGTGATATATGTGACATAAATATTATTATTTAATGATAATATGAATATATATCATTATCTTTTCTTTCTTTTAATATGATAATGAAATGGAAACAACGTTTATGCATACGTACGACCCACCGTCTCCATGAACGATGTATTTCCTTTCTTATCAACAAATTTTATGGATAACTATATAAATAAATATATACTGAATATATATGATATATAAATCATGAATTAAATTTTTTATATTATTAAATCATGATCAAAGTAAGTGGAATAAAAAATTTCAAGTCAAAACATACTTGAATACAAGATAATTAGCACTAGAAACAATGAAAATAATGAGTGATTATTGATGAAAGGCTGATAATATGTTATAATATAATCATATATGATATTATAAATATTAAAATGTTTTTTATATTTTAATAAAATATTTAATACCATTATACAAGAGGTTAAAGAGCATTCAACAAAAAGAAAGTGTAAGGTAAGATATTTCATCTCAATTTATATTCAATTAAGACTTATTTTTCATTATTCAAAAATTCACTTTAATGTGGTGAATATAGTGAACCTTTGTTATTTAATATAATGATTCACTCATAATTCATGTTATATTATATTTCAATTCAAATTATTTAATCTAAGTGTTTTTTATTTGAAAATTACAAAGTGATAAAATTTATCTTGGCAATCACACTTTCTTTTGTGATTGTTAACTTTATTTTCACAAAATCACTTCCTTATGATTTTTTTATTGTACAATAAATTTATCTAAAATATCCATAATATTTTTTAATGGATATTTTTATTTCCTAAATTTTAGAACATATTTACATTCGGTGTTTAATTTTATTGTTATTTGATTAATTGGGGGAAATTTTGATATATATGTATTATTTACTCAATACAAATATTTGATGATAAATTACATTATTAAATTGATTTTTTTTATAATATAGGAATGTTTTGGACCTAAATAAATGGTTGGAGTCTGGTTAATGATATCCCATTAATGCATTAGAAGTCTTTTGAGATGAATTAGTTGACCAAATAAGATTTGTTTTTAACCAGTAGTTTATATTGTCTTGAGAATGGATCTTGTTAGTAAAGGTTCCATGTACCTAGGAAACATGGAATCTAGTAATTAACCATTGATTAAATTTATATTTTTGTTATTATTATCCATGATGTTTTCACAATGAAAAAAATATATATATGTAATGTAATTCCATTTATTATTTTTAAATATTATATATAATAAATAGGAGACCATACTTTTCGACGACGTGAAATTCTGAGGCACGGAGTGCCAAAAATAAATGTCTAAATTAAATTAAAGATTTTAAATATTGTGTAAGAGAGGTTTTTCTAAAAAAGTGGAATAACTTTTAAATGGGTGCGTAGATCAGAAATCTGATGGCACTGTTAGGTTCAGAGTAGTGACTTTACCTTAGGCGGGGCCTAACATTGGCCGGTGTGGGTCGACTGCAAAAGTTAGTTTTTGGATTTTTTTTAAAAATAAAATAAAATAAAATAATAATCTATTTTTTTTTAAAAAATTTTCATAACACTATGATGATTATTTCTTTTAAAATAAGAAATAATCCATGGCCAGAATCATAAACCTGAAAAAAATCCCTAAAGACCACTGGAACTTTTGAGAGGAGCCAACCTTGGGGGATTATTAACAAACTTTGAGAAAGGAAGAAACATGGATTTTTACACAATGAGATTGAATCCTTGATGATGACCAATCTTCATCTTCATCAACGATTGAGGTAGGGGTTTGTTAGATTGATTTATTTCTTCCCCGTTCTTTGTTAAATGACAAACACTGATCAACCCACAAACAGGTCGATCTGAGGATCATGTATTCTTACAGGAGGGCGATATTTTTCATTTCATTTTTGGTTTGATTCGAGAAATTTATTTGTGATAATTGTTTTAATATCATTTGATTCATCCTATATAATCATTCTAAAGGGAGAGAATCAATTTCATGAAGAATGAAGGAGGAGGTGCGTTCCTCTTTGGTTTATTGATTTCAGCCTCCTTTTAACCCCATGTTCTTCGTGTTCTTCATGGGGTTATGAACAAAGAATCATTTCTCATCTATTTCAAAATTCAACGATCCCAAATTGGAGATCCGACATCTTGAAGACTCAATGGAGGTGCGACAATGATGGCGACGAAGAAATCGACATGGTTTAGATGAAATTATCCTTCGATTGTTCTTCGCGTGGATGATCGAATCCAGTTTTTGGGGCTGATCGAACTCCGAAAACATCCTGAAATATTGATTGTTTAGTAGATAAACCTTAGATCTTTAGTAATATGATGATTACAAGACCAGATCAAGGATCAGAGGAGCCCCGAGGCTCGACGACGAAGAATGACATTTCTGAAAAATTACGATCAACACAGCGTGTATCCTGAAGAACACGCAGCGTAGTATTGGCCTAGTAGAGGCTAGTGATTTTATGCTACACATGGAGAAGAACACGGCGTGTTCCCCAGAGGACATGGCATGTGGGCCCCACCCAGTGGTGGCTGATGTTCAGGGCGACAAGAAGCGGAGACAGAGTGTGTGACCACTATCACACAACACGTGGGTCCCTACGCAGAAGCATTGTGTATCTTAGAAGATACATGGGCACAGGGTGGAGTACACGCCCTATACTCCACTACACAACTAGACGAGTCCGGTTACTCGGGTTAACCTATGTACTGGTTACATGGGATGACCCACATGGGTTGAAGCCATGTATGGGCACACGATTGTGTACACATAGGGAACCCCGGTTACATGGACATAGCATGTGGCCCATCATACACACCGTGTACGTACCCCCTTCAACATGGAATATTCTTTTGACTAAATATTTTTTACACGGGTATTACTTGGAGTCGAGATACATGGAGTGTGACCCATCTACATGACATGTATATCCTAGAACATGGCTTGATCACCTTGTCCACCATTACTTGGACAAGTTTCATTGGGGTTAGTGCTCCTTTTTATCGATCCCCTGAAGGTCAGGTATAATTTTCATCCATAAGAGTATGATCCAATTAGAAGTAATTTCTGAGATAGAGTCAGGTATAACTTTAAGAAGCATGGAGCAAGATTCTCTATACATTTTTGACCTTAGGTAGAGTCAGTTATCGATGTGACTAATCCTAAAGGACACTGATCCTATACATAGAAGGTGAATCTAGATGAGTTGCATTATCCACCAAGGCATTGGAAGTGATCCTCGTCTGTGTATCATGATCTTTTCCCACTCAGAAGTGTATTATCACAAAATTATTGAATCTATATATCATATATTTTTGCTGACAAATAGTACATCTCGTACAGAAATCATCATAACTTTCAGACTCATAGAGCGAGTTCTCTTGGAAGAGTGGTTTGTGGAACCTTCGAACTGAATCCCTAGTAGGGGTATGTAGTTGTGTGACTTGTAATAGATCACGGGTCTAGGTTTTTAGTATATCAATATGTGTTTCTCTTGCTATATGTTTAGTAGACATATACTATGTAATGATGAATATACCTTTACCTTGTGTATTGCTTTGTGGTTTTCAGGGGTCTTCTATTAAGTATTTTTATACTCACCCCTGCATGGGATTTTCCCACATGTGTCGTGTCTTGTGTGGATGGGTTTCCTTTTGATAGATTCTAGGGAGGACTAAGACCAGACTGAGATTTATGAGTTACTTATAGGCCGATGTGTTCCTACAGCTATGAGCAGCAGTCCTAGTATATCTTTGTGCTTATAGGTTGGTAGTTTGCAGAATCTCATTTTTGATGGGCTTGTATTCTGGACCAATTTAATTTCCATACATTACTTTTCATCATAGTTTAATGGTTGGGTTTAGTTGTATGAATGCATTTTGTTCCTCAGTGGTTTTTACATTATAAAATATGTGGGCATGGTGATGTGTATGTGTGTGTAGGTACTTATGTAATGCTTCCCATGTTACTAATATGCCTATTCGGTACTAGTCACTAGCCCCAGGCCTACTGAATGTGGGCTTGGTGAGTCATGATGCGGCCCCTGCTTGGACGAGTCGTGACAATTTTTGTATCTCATTCTTATTTAATTGATTAAATGTAATGTGTCTTAAATTATTTACCTTTTCATATTGATTATGCATTATCTTATCATTATAGTCATGTTATTTAAATGGAATGGGTTTTTAATTTTTTTACCTTTCCATAATACTTATGCACATTCTTATCAGTTTATTGATTACATGGAATGTGTGTTTATTTATTTAAATTTTTGTATAGATTATTCTAATTGAATCATTACTGCTTCTGTTGTATTTAACCCTTACTTAGAATTTGAGATCACCCTTATTATATTTATTTTCCATAATAATCCATGAATTTTTCTAGGAATGATATTTTTGGATTCACTAGATGTAATAATGTTATTTTAAAAAAATTATGTTGTAATTTATATATTCAATTGTAATTTGAGACTCATTATTGTATCGAGATTACCAATAATACTAAACTATTCAGTCCATTAGGATGATTTTACTTGTATCTTTTTCTAATACAACGGAAAGAGGCATTGGATTTGGGCTACTGGGGTTATGGCCATTATAGTTGGTATCAAAGGAAGTTTAACAGGAATATTGAGAACTAGATTTTGGAAAACATAGATTATAGAACAAAAACCAAGGATATAATTTGAGTATATGTATAGAAGAACATACCAAAAGAATCAATGTTTATGATTATGAGATTATATATGTATAAAATTTTCAATTTATATTAAGTATTTCACTAGTTTTGGCATTATATATTATGTTTCATAATGATATGATCTAATACAGTTTATAGCATCATTTAGAAATGGTTCCTATAAAAAGGAATGTGAACCTCACCAGTTAACATGATCCAAAGAGTAATAGTGATCATGTATTTTATAGAATTAAACCAATATTTCTAAGTAAATTTCTCTCCCAGACATTCTCATCATACGAAGACATAATATCCTGTGCAAACAACACAAATCAATAGTTATAAAAGTATTATAGATTTAGATGGAAGTGTGAGAATAATAGGAAATATTTAAAAAATATGGATAAAGGGACTAAGGTAAAGAAGTATTTTCCCACATGATATAATTGTATAAATAAACATGTACTTTCTTAAAAGGATTGGGAGTTTTCTACAAATGTGGAGAGAAATACTATTATGATTTTTTTTATAAGGTAAATTACGAATTTTCTAATGTTCAATGCTTCAACTGTAAGGATATAGGATGCTATGAAAATGAATGCCTCAAGCATTAAAATAATACACATTAAAATAGGCTAATGGATCCTGGACAAGCTTTTTTATTACCAGAGATAAAGATGAATGATTAATGTATTTATGTTTGGATTCAATAATTATGATATTTGATTATTTTAACAATGATGCATTGGTTATATTAATTAAGAAATATATTAGGAGTTCACTACAATACTTTTTTGTTAAGGATCTGAAAGTTACATTAAATAGTACTGATGAACATGAAAAATGTTTCATTATAAAGATTAACTTCTTAAAAACACATGATTGACGAAATGAAAACCCTTAACTTGTTCATGATGATGATATAATGATATCGGGATAAGAGAAGATTGGTATGGATAAAGTAAACTGGATAGTACCAACTACTTTTGAAGTGATTACTAATTTGTTGAAAAATTGGTTTATGCCATTATTTATGGAGCTTGCAACATTTTTCGATTTATGGAATATATCTAATAATCAATGTTTTACATAATTTATAAGAAAGCATGCATCTTTTCAATAATGTTTTATGGTAATTCAGGTTATTATGATGTTTAAGAGAATGCATGATGATGATATTCACATTATTGGTATGTGATGATTTAGGGCTACTTCATGTTGTTTGGATTAATGATAAGTTCATTTTTTAAATTTAGCAACCTTTTTTATAATGTGTTGGATCAAAATATGCTTGAAATGTTAACCATCTATGAAATGGTTTAAGTTGATATTTGGATGAGGTTTTAGATTTAATGTATTACTTAACCATATAATTAAATCTATTCTAATAGATGAACCAAAGGATAATATTGTTCCTATGAAATAGAAACATATCAAGTTTGTATATTTCCAAATATTCTTAGAGTGTGAAAGAATTAATCAACATTAGGAAAATGATATTGATTAAAAAAATTCCTAATAACATCATTTATATTGAACTAGTGGTATTTTTAATGCCCATATATTATTTCTCTAAGGTCCACAACTTTCCGTTTATCTTTTACTTGTTTTTTTATAAATGTCCTCAATCAATCTCTATAAACATTTATGAATTTCGTCCATGTTCATATATTAACTATCCACCGGTGTTCATCTATATAGAAACCTAGTCATATGTTATTACATGTGACCCTTTTACTAACCATTATATCTTATTAAGATGAATTTATTACCAACCCTTATTTTAATACGGGTTTCTCAATAATAGTATTTACAAATGTCAAACATTGTAATAGTGATATCATGTTAAAATTTTGAGGACGCAATTTATTTATGGTGGGGAGAATATAACACCCTAAAAATTATAAACGAACAAAATTTTATTTTATAGAGTATTTTATACAAAATAACTAGTTAGCATGAATTATACACAATTCTAAGTGTAACTTGTGTTTCATGCAACAACGAGTTTCTTCAATAGCTTGCCTTACACAACAGGCTATGTTTTACCAAAAAACAATCTACTATAAATATTATTACTTAATATGATAGTTATCACATAGAAATTGGAATATAGTTCAGGAATAGGATTAAATAAATTATGAATGTATATGGTTGAATTCATTGGTTACCAATTAATTATTAATTAATATGGAAACCAATTGAATATAAACAAAATGTTTTTATAAAAAAAATTTATTCACAAAAGGTGGTTTATATTAATATATTAAATTAATAACTATTATTGGAAAAAATTAATGAAATTTATATATTATATATTCAATAAAGTTTTTACATTCATCCAATATATTTTATAGACATAAGATAAGAACATATCTAATTTTATATAATTTTTTTATTTTTTTGATCCTAGCTTTACTGCGTTTTAATGACAAACTTGTTTTAAAACTTTTATAAATTTTTTTTGAAAAAATGAACTTAATTTCTTAAATTTTATTGTAAAAATTAACTCATGATGAGTTTTTGGTTTTTTTATGAGATGTTTCATTTTTTGATGAAAAATTGAAAATATTGAAATTTAACTGAAAACAGAATTTTCATATAAATAATTTATAATGTTAAATTATATTTTAAATTTATGTTAAAGTAAAATTAAATCAGTAATATATATTTTAATAAAATTTATGTCATTATAAACATTTTTGTACAATGAATTTAGATATAAAAACTTAGTAAACTTTTGAACATTTTCACTTTTAAAAGCTACTTTCTCATTCCGCCCGTGATATTATTTTTAAATTAAATTTTCCACTTATGTGGATTGAATTGGAAAAAAATCATTCCATATTAGGAATAATAAAATATTATTTTTTATAATAAATCCAAATTGTAGTTTTACTAATGTGGTTAGTGATTGCAGTTGAAAGTAATTACTTTGATTAGGAGAAAAATGAGTTTACTAACTGACTAAACTTTAAACTTAAGGAGACAAATGACCTAGAAACTTATAAAATTTTTTTTTTTATGGAAATATTTAGACATTAAACCTTATATTATCTAGTTTTATGCTTTATTTTAGCTACATTACATGAAGAAAATGTTTGTGGAGTTCCCTCGTTAAAAAATTTAAAGGTTTGCCACACAACCCACTTATAAAATGCCCCTACTCCTCTTTTCACACATATCAAGAAATTTGGTTCATAAAATACCTACCCAAATAACTCCCCAGCTTACATTCTATACTAATTGATATATTATATTGAGAATAAATCCCACCTAGAAAGACATTAGTGCAAGCCTAAGGAAGATACCCAAAAAAGTGTTAATGTTCTTCAAAAACTATTTTTATTTTATTATATTTTCCAGCTAATTAAATTATTATTAAATAGTTTTTATATAAAAAATACATATCTTAAATATAATAATATGTTTTTATTCTAAGGATAAAACCTAAATCTATACAGACATCTATCATATGGGTTACGAAATAGTTCTTCCTGTGTACAGTGGACTATTACCTTGCAAACCGATGTCATTCATTTTTCCATTACCAGGTTGAGAATAAATATATAAATACTATTTATATATGATAATTTCTATATTTATTATATATTTATTCATATTTAATAATTATATAAAAAATACCTTCATACTTTCCATTTTGTGGGAATACAATAATGTCATTCGTTTGTATGGCAGGCAATCTTCTTGCGAAGTGATATGATTCATTCACGCGTTACATGGAATGTATTAAGGACGATTTTAATAAAAATACGCGATATATATGACATAAAAATGACAATATAATTATAATATAAATAAATATAATTTATATTCTTTCTTTTAATACAGAAAAAATGAAAATGATGTTCATGCGTATGTAAGGCCTACCATCTCTATGAACGATGCATTTCGGTTACTATCACCAAAATTTATGGATTAAAATAAATACATATATAATGAATATATATTATATGTAAATCATGTTTTAAATTACAGATATTATGGAATCATGATAAAATTAATATGAAAAAATTACATGTCAATTCATACTAGAAAACAATGAAATTAACATAAAAAACAATGAAATTAATGAGATATTATTAACGAATGAGTTATTAGATGTTTTAAAATAATCATATATGATATGAGAAATATTAATGTCGTTATTTTAGAAACTAATAACATTATTAAAACCATTATACATGAGGTTAAAGAGTGTTTATCCACAAATAATTGTAAGGTAAGGGATTTCGTCACAATTTACATTCCATTGAGGATTATTTGTTAATTTAAAAAAAATCAATTTAATGTGGTGTATATACTTCCCATTTGTCATTAAATATCATGATTCACTCATACATAATGTTATTTTATGGTTCACTTTGAATTATCTTTTCCAAGGGGTTTTTGATTTGAAAATTACAAAGTGATAAAATTTATCTATGCAATCTCACTTTCTTTTGTGGTTGTTAAATTTCTCTTTAAACAATCATTTCCATATGATAATTTTTTATTTTAAATTACATTTATCTTAAATATACATGTTGTTGTGTGATGTATATTATCATTTTATAAGCTTTATTTCATTTTTACATATGGTTTTTACTTTGAAAGTTATTTGATTAATTGGGGAAATGTTGATAAGTTGATATTCATTACTCAATAGAGATATTTGATGATAAGGTACATTTTTAAATTTATTATTTGATATTTGAGGAATTATTTGGACAAAAATATATAAGTCGTGATTTATTAATGATATCCATTCTATGCATTGGTAGTATAATGAGATGAATCAGTTGGCCAAATTAGATGTGTTTTACCCAATAGTTTTAAACTGTTTTGAGAATAGATATTGACAGTAAGGGTTCCATGTACCCGAGGTACATGGAATCCAATAATTAAGAATTTTCTATATTCAGATTTTAGTTATTATAATCCATCATATTTTCACTAGAAAAAATTCTACGGATTCATCTCATTCTCATCTTATTGATTAAATAACATGTGTTTTTAGTTATTTACCTTACCATGTTGATATTCCTTTATCTTATCACGATATTCATATTATTTAAATGGAATGTTTTTAGTTATTTACCTTTCCATATTATTTATGCACTTAGTTTTCAATTTATTGATTATATTACATGTGTTTTTAGTTATTTTCCTTGGTATATTGATTAATATCATTGATTTATTATTGATGCCACTATATTTAACCCCTACCGAGCATTTGAGATCACCCTTATTTTGGTTCCTTTTTTGTAGGAATCCATGAATTCTACAATAAATGATATTTAGGGATTCAGTAGATGGAATAAATTTATTTTTAAAAAATAATTATGTTTTAATTTATGTATTCAATTGTAATTCAAGACTCATGTATGTATCTAGTTTACCCAGAAAACTAAACTATTCAGTACTTCAGGATGTGTTTCCTTTTATCTTATGACAATGTAATGGTAGAAATCACCGAATCTAGGATATTGGGATCAATTTTTTTATACAAGATGTATTTTTAGGGATTTTATGGTGATAATGAGACAAAAGAAAAAAATGGATAAGTGGGGAAATTTTGGGTAAAAATATCAACATTGAAAAATGCACAATCTAGTAAATAGAATATAAAATGATATGAAAACACATTTTTACAAGGGAAAATATTTTTAATGAATGGAAAAAGAGAGATATAGATAAATTGAAGATGATAAAAATAGAAAATGTGTACAAAATGATTTTTTTCACAATGAATCATGTAAAATTTATGAAAGTTATCTTATATATATATAAACAATTATCATTTTTTTGTAAAAAATGACTTAAATAGAATTTTATTCCAAAACCTCACTGAATAAAAACCTCACCCCAAACTTAATGATATTATTTCCCTCAACCATATTTAGACTAGTAAAAAATATAAAAATATTCACTAAATAAAATATATTACTATATACATTTCATGAAAATTAAAATAAATATTGGGTTGGATATGGTTTTTGTCTTGTAATTGGGATAAAAAAAATAGTTTTTCATAGTCTCAAGGGGGCTTTCAAAATTAGGATATATATGAGGGTAATAGGTGGTTATTTTTCTATAATTATTTTCATGTCATTAAAAAATGCCTATATCAAATTAATACACACCATAATAGAAATTGTTTCTTAAAGTTCAACTATCTTAAGACTCACAATCGGGGGTAAAAAATATACAATAAGAAAAGATGTTCATGGGTGATATTGACCTCAACGAATAATTTTTTCCTCACAAGTAGGAGAAAATCATTTAAAAATATTGATAACTCAAAACTTATTATTCATCAAAATAAACCATTTATCCATGTTTATGGGGAAAATGATAAACTTTTGAGAAGAAAAAATGTCTCATGATTCACTCAAAATGGTTGGATTTTTAAAAAAAAATGTAATGGTGATTAATTATGTTTTTATTTAAAAAACACGTACATAGAAAATAGATAAAAATGAAATCTAGGATGAAGAAAGAGGTAAAAAACAAAAATAAATGAGATAGATAGAGATAAAAATATAATAAGAATAAAGATAAATTTAGAGATAATTAGGTAGAGTGAGAGGGATAGAGAGAGAGAGAGGATATATTTAAAGTGATCTTGGTGATTTCTAGTTTTTATTAGTCGGGTCTCTATCTCCATCTAGTGATGGTTCTATTATAATAGTTGTCAATCCATTGGAAGTTGATGTGGTTCTCAAGGCATTTATCATCTCATGGTGATGCTTTATCAGATTCCAATTTACTATGAACTTCCTTGTGGTAGAATGTTTTTCAAACTACACTAAATTAAAATGTTATACATTAATAATATCAAAAATATATTCCCATTGATAATTAAACTTACTTAGTTTACTGTGAAAGTGATAATTGAAGATAATTTCAATTTTTATATTATGAAATTATTTCCATATAATGTTTTTTAATTATATTAACATAGTTTTTTCCTTGTTGAGTTTGAAATTCTCAGTGTATAATTCAACGTTCCTCTAGTTCATTTAATTATAGAGATATATCTTCACTAGTCTTCTAAAAATAATAATTACCAATTTTAACGACCTAAAATGATTTAGGGTATAGTTATTTTTTTAATATTACATGACATACCAAAAACAATCCAAAATGTATACACCCCAGTGGGTTCTATTATATGTATATCATATTCTTAAAGTGATTCATGATGTTTTTCAAAAAAGTATTTTCATTTGAGATTAGAAATTATCTTAAGAAATCTTTTAACCTTTTTATTTAAAAGTTAGTCGAAGTCATTTGTTTTGGGGTGATATGTGGTGGGATTTTTTGTATGACCCCATGTTTTTTCAAGATATATTCCATTGTATGATTGAAACAATAGGTTTCTAAGTCACTCACCAAGGAACATGTGGTTCCAAAGATATAGAAGATATGTGTTTTGAAAAAATCACTACTCACATTACGTGCATCATTTTTTCTTGTGGGTTTGACCTTTACCCAAATGGACACATAATAAACAATAATAAGGATGTATGTGAATCAACTAGGAAGTGGTAAGGGACTCAGGAATCAACACCCCAAGCATTAAATATTTCATAGACTATTAATGGTTGTTGGGTAATATCAATACTTTTAGAAATTGTGTCAAATTGTTGGCATTTTGTATATGATTGAAATAATAATATTTATCCTTGAAGAGTGAGTGGTAAAATAATCTAGAGTCTAATACCTTTTGAGAATCCATTTATGGTCCAATGTTCCCACCTTTAGAAAAGTAGTGATAAAATCCCAAAAAATGGAGGAATATTCATCTTTATCAATGCATCTCCCAATTACAATGTTCTCCCTATTTTTAATGTTTATTATCATCCAAAAAATTGTATTTTCATTTGCTTTTTAACATTGTATTTTTTTATTTAGAAAATGTTTTACGAAAAAACAAGAGATCAAGTAATTTATAAAAGGGGCATACCATGGTAATTTTTAAGTGAGATATTAAAATTATTTTGTGGGTAATTTTGGATCCCAAATTTCAGAATGAGATGAATTATAAATTATAATTATGTGATACAAAATAAAATTTTCTTTTCCAGGTATTTGCATAATCTCAAGGTCAAATTATTAAGGCATTAGAATATATCTCATTATCCTTAGTTTGGAATCAATTTTCTATGTACTAACTTTTGAAACATCATTTAGGATTTGTAAAGACACATGCGGTTTTGATAATGTGTTGTGTATTTTTAACAAATTCAAAATTCTCTTAGAATATTTTACACCATTTAGAATTTAATTTCTATTTACAGTTAGATTTGATTGATCTATTTTAGTTGAAACAAGTAATCAAAAAAACATGAATGAAAGTAAAACAAGTAAAATATATACATGGTATTTTAAAAAGTCTGTCTTAGTGGCCCACTCCTTTCCTTGATTGGATATTCACCCCAATCAATGATTCTAAACTGTAAAATACTTATACAATGGTTGGGGATTATCACACTTTCATAATATCTCACTATGTATACAATTTCCTACTTCTCACAAGAATTATTCAAAATAGATTCTATCTAATTTTACTAATTCACACTATGATTTACATATATACCAAGAGTCCTATTGGTTCTTTGGATTCACACCATATATAAATGTGTTCCTTTTATCTATTCTTTACATGATGATCACTAGGTCTACACATGATGGTTATGATTAAATATGATATATGTACTTCATCTCAGTAACTAATACTATTAATAACATAAAATCTTAAAGAATACTCTATAATTCATCCACTAATCACAACTTATCTACATAGCCTTCTACATAATCTATTTATTTAGCTGTCTCACTCAATTTCTAAAATTCTCAACTCCAAATGATAAGAACACACACAAAAGGTTAGTCTATACTCAAGTATTATTTATTATTCTCCCATGTTCATCTAACTTATATAATCTTAGTATGATGTAGAAAATATTATTCTTCTTTAGCATTAGTACTCAAGCGATCTTTACATTAGTTCAATATTAGATCCCTTCATCTTTGAGATTGTCCTGAAAGATATTGCATAGTACATCAGATATCAGATTAAATTATTAGAACTCCCCCTACAAAATTTTTTATATATGTAGGTTACTAGGAAATAATATTATATATATATAGAATATAGAATATTTGATCAGATATTTTAGATCCCATGATCCTCTCACTTTTCACTTTTTCTATACATGGGTGTTCCCATGATCTCAATATTATCATTACCCCGCAATGGTTTTTCCTAGGAAATTATATGAGTGGATTTAACAATATATCATTTATGTTAGCCACATATATTCTAGTTTCTTATTCTTCAATAATCCCTAATATCATCTTCCTCATATTCTTTTCAAAATAAGTCATTGAAACCTACAACACACACATATATCATGGTCAATATTATTATGATGTGAGTATCATATTTGTGGAAAAACAGTTATTTTTTTGGGGAATGGGATAACATAAATTTTAGTGTGTGATCCATATTTTATCATGATCTTCGTATATCACCACAACATAAACATTTCAGATTCAATCTTGAATCAAAAACTTCATTGTAAAGTTTTAGGTAATACATATCAGTATCAAAATCATTATATTTGATTCACTTATTTATAAAAAATTAATTATGGGAACTCAACATACCTTTAAATGGGTTCTATGTATCGGAGTTACCTCTATATAGATCCCGAATCACCTTTACAACAGTCTCAAATACCTTTACATAAATGACTATGTTTATTAATTATCTTTTCTTGATGTTCAAGATTACCTTTACACAACACACTATACTTCAGATTCATCTTTACATAGATCTGAATTGACCCTTACATGTGTATATTGAAATTTTTGGTTACCCTAACATAACATACTGATATACATTATATATATAATGAGAACCTTTACAAAAACTACTAATTTCCGTGATCACATTGATATAGAAATCTAATAACCTTTATATAGGTCCTTTACCAATTTTTTAGATAACCTAATCATAAAACATAAATTTACATTAATGAAAAAAATGATGATAATAATGACACATATTTTTTCAGAGTTCATAATAATGAAACGGCAGATGACACCAATGCTACTTGAAGCACACATACACTCATCTTGGATCACACATATGTTTCTACAGGATTATTCATAAGCATTTAATTCAATTTATGCAATAGTAAGTCAATAAAAAAATATTTTTCAAGACTTTATATGTCATACATTGTCTATATTTACAGAGTTATTTGTTTTATTCCTTTTCCATATTGCATGAAAAGATTGGTTTTCATATGATTGGTGAAGTCATATGAAATATATAAAGTTATACATTTTGGAATTGGGAATCAAATGTTGGCCACAGAGTCACATTAAAACTCATTGAAGTCATATGAAAATGTTAGGTCTTATGAAAAATCCTTATCAAGTTATATTATTTAGAAAAATTTATATAAAAGAGACTTAAATTCATATAAAATATATTGGGATTACCTATTTTTCAACTCCATACCCAAAATGATGAAATCTTCTAAATGACAACATAACTTCTTCAGCCCTACTCTAAGCCTTCATAATATTCTCAAATATTTATTCATGGTGTTTAACAGTAAATTTAGTACCTTTAACCATAAGAACCATTGGATGGTTTCCACTTCACTTTAGTTTGTTATTTTAATTATTTGAACCTATTTTATTCATTATAATCACTGCTTAATAATTTGTCCAAAATTAAAAGATCAAAAACCAGATCACTCTCAACCTTAGATTTTTCAAACCCTCATTCATAAATCTATGGATGGATCATTGAACTATTTGTTCTTAAATATCCTGAATTAGACTAGCTACTAACATTAATCATAACATCTTCTTTAAGATTTCCATTTCATCCAACTAATTCCAACTTCTTGTTCATGGTGTGGAAAACATATAAACACTCAACACTTCTCTTAGACATGATTACTAACTCAATCAATGAATATATTTCTAGGTTGTTACTTAAAATCTATCTAGCCAATTATTTAAGTAGAAACAAATCCAATTCCGTTACCTAATAAGTTTTGGAAACATATTTTCTTATTTTTCATGAGATGGATACTTAAAGCCAAAACCCAATACACCTTTGTATAATGAAATTAACAAAGAAAATGTGGTTCATTGAAAATAAACACAACTTCAACCTAAGATAACTTATACTCCATATGTATTTATAATAAATTCCAAATTGACTCCTATAGTCAATGCATTCTTCTCCACCTAATTGAAAATGAATTCAAAGGGAAGATGTTCTTCCCATTTTGACAATTATATGGTATCCATAAAATCATGTTCTTTCCCTTGAAAACATCCACATAAAGGTCCTATCATTTCAAGGAAACTTCTTCTCACATTATTTCATTCAATTCAACTTTACTTAAATATATCCATGAGATATGGGTGGAACCACAATATTTTTAGCAATGATCCATAAACCAATCAACTCTAAGAATATATGGGCTAACCCATTGTTGAAAACAATAGTGGTAAATTTATATAGAAAATTTTTCCATAATGATCTATAATGTGACACCCCATATAACCTTCCATTATTAGGGAAACATGAAACAAAATATTATAGATTAACATAAACTTTCACTCACTTGAATAAACACATAAACAATTCATGTTCAAGTTTTCATATCCTCTATTCAGTTAGATAATTACACACTTTTTAAATAGAACAAGTATATATTAAATCATAATTTTAATATTGAAAATCATACCTCATCTGTCAATTATTGATGGGGCTATCTAGTTTTTTATAATAGTAATGAAAATTAAAAATCATTGGTAGATTCACCTGTTTTGAAAGATCCCCCTAAAGGCATGATATATTCACTTATTTAGATTTGATTCATATCACTTAAGAACAAACAATATCATGTGGGAATATGGTTTTTTTAACTTCTATTTAGTTATAATAATGGGGTTGAGACGTCTTCTTCACTCTAGTATATTGTTCTTTGATGTTTTGAAATGTATAACCTTATTCATTATTTGTCAAAAACAGAATATGGTCACAATCAAAACCGGCACAAAACCCGACCTGTGACAAGGCCTAAAGGAAAACCCTGATCCCCAAGTGCTGGCACAAGTGCCCTGGTATCATTGAATAAAAGTTTGAATGATTTACCCAAGTTTGTAAACATAAAAAAAACAAATCCAACAAACCAAATCTGAATTTTTCGAACCAAACCATATTTTAAACAAATTTACAATTGATTTATACAATTTAATACAATGTTCAAATTCAATTTCAAGGTTACAAAACAAAAAATGAAATCCCAATAACCTCCTCATGGAAAGAGGAAACTCCCTCAAGCCACCTCCACAACACTTCATCATAAAGGACATCTAAAAACCGGAACCATTGGCACAAAAGTTGTACCCAAACCCATAATAAAAAAATAACCAAGTCTACTTACACCCAATGGTGTTATTAGGGTGTGATACGAATCTTAGAAGGATACCACCAATAATATATTCCATGTGATAAATATTCAAAGACGAATGGCTTTCAAGTTTTTATAAACATGAGATGCTCTTAATAATTTTAAAGAGATAAAACATTAAATAAAAATAGTTTTCAAGTGGGCTACTTTAAAGAATAAACAATTTAAAAAAATGTCAATGCTACTGAAATTTAAAGCCAATCATACTATATGCCGATGTTATATACATAGTATTAAATTAGTAAAAGCAATGGGAAATACACCCTAGGAACTAGCTCGTTGTGGGTTCTAGGTACCACATATCTCGGTGAAATTAATTATCACAATATCTGTTTTCGGGCAGACAAGCCACTAGTAGGGAGCATAACTATAACATAGTGGTTACCCTGTAACACCCGAGACTTTTATGTTATATAAATCATCAAAGGAATCTTTTTCTACACAACACTTGCTTGGATTGCTTTACACGCAATCGCGACCTTCCTCGATAGCTTGCGTCGTACGCAATACCGAGTTTCACTAAACAACAATATGCTATTAAAACTAGCCGTTATGAATAGTAATAACCACTTTTTGAAATTTTATAAATTTTATTTTTCAAAATGGACTTCATTTTTGGACTCAGAATATCGAAATTAGCCTAGGGTGAAATTTTGGTATTTTTCTGAAAACTTTCAATTTTTGATGAATAGTGAAACCACTAAGTGGTAGGTTAAAAACTGAATTTTGCATAAAACTTAATTTTACCGCTTCTGTGAATGGAATTTCAAAAATCCGAGAGACACGGTTAATATCAAGGACTAAAATGTGGTTCAATGAGATGAAAATAATTTTTTGGTGAATAGTAACTTTTTACTATTTTTACCGCGGTTAATAGTAAATAGGGTAACTAGGGGTAAATATGATATTAATATTACCCTAACACATGTCCTAATTCTATTGGACAAGTTTAATTCGACCAAAAACAAACTTAGGAATAAAATATGACCATTTAGGCCCACTTGGATTAGATTAGGACATTTATTATTAATTTATTTAAAGAAGGGTTAAAATAGTTAAAATCAATGTTTAATAAGTAAATCATTTTTAATATAGGGTTATACATAAGATAAATTCGATTGTAAATATTCATTAGAAAGCTAAACAGATTTCCTACATGATGGTATTTTATTTGTAATTTTTAGACATCAAATAATTTAATTTATTTATGACACAAAGATGATGCAGTAATTATCTTATTAATGAAATATTGACAAAATTGATAATATAAATACCACAATAAATGTAATTTGAGACTTTTTATGAATTCCACTAATTTTCTAGGTTACTATGATATATTAGTATTGATTTAATCAACTTGGTTCGAACATATAATTCTGTTATGACTTTGACAAAAATCATATATCAAATAGTGTCAAAATTGACACAAAATAGTTTTTAAATCAAATATTATATTATTAATTGTTATTTTATTCCTAAAACTCTAAGGTTCGGCCAAATGACTTAGATAAGGATATATATATTAATAATAAACAATTTGGGGTTCGTTTTGCATGTTATAGTAAGTGTATTAACCATATAGTGAAAGAAAACAAAAAGACATGGTAAAAGTTAAATTATTTAACTTAGAGTTAAATTTAATTGATAAGGTTAAAATAATATCCTAAACTTGTCTAAATTCTATTGGTTGATAGGCTTTCGACCCATCCCCACTTTAGCTTCGAAATAAGACCCTTTGGAACCATTATAAACCGATTTTGACTTTAATATAAAATAATATTTTGAGATATTCCTAAGGTGCCCCTCTCCTCCCTTATAAAAGGGCACCTCCTCCCCCTCCTCCTCACACCAATTTGAGCACTCAAGCTCGGCCAACCCCTGCCATTTTCCCTTCTCCACTTCCCTAGAATAATCCTAGAGGTCCTGGTCTTCTCCAAAGACCAATCTTAGTTCCTTAAGTGGAGGATTCAAAAAGGCGTTCCAAAGAAGAGGTAATATCCATTACCGATCTTTTCAATTTCTTTCTTCTTCAACTTCTTCTTCTTTAGTTGTTTCATGATAAAGTAATAACATAAGTATTACTTACATACTGATATGTTATTATAAATATGAAACAACCCTAATTCACCTTCTATCCATCCTAAGGAAAAATGAAATCACCGCGCGTGCGTACGTACGGAATACCGTCTCCACGCCGTGGTGTAATCTATTTTCCACCATCACCATACAAGGATGGGTATAATGGTGTAATCAGTAACTATATATGATTATTATTAAGTAATATTGATACTGAAATAATATATATATATACTCCAATACAATTCCACGATCATAGGAACGATATCATCACTCGTGCGTACGTACGGAATACCGTCTCCACGATGTGATGCGACTCGTTCTACATGATCTTCATTTCATAATGATTATATAAATGAATTGAATGAATGAATATGGTATATAATACACTAATACCATTCTGGACATGAATTATCTATAACCTAAAGATAAGAATAAGAATTTATTCGACAAAACACGCATAAGAACAAAAAGTTATAAAGACCCGAGTAACAAGTAACAATGAAATATTACTAACAAGAAGCTAATAATATGACCATATATGATCTCATATCAATATGTATGATTCTGGAATAAGTCAATAACATTATTTAAACCATTATACAGGAGCTTCGGACACGAACAAAGCAAATCGGACCTAAGGTAAGGGAAATATCACAATCTCATTTTTATCCGAGATTGTTTATTCGTAAGTATTTACTGGGGTGTATTTTATCATCCACATCCATGTTCCCTCAATATGTAATATTGTTTCAATCCACTTGAAATAGTTTAAATCCAATTTTACCCTTAGGTGAGTTTTTAGTAAAGAATATGAAAGGAATCTTTTTTCGTTTTTCCGTACGAGGTACTTTTTGACTTTTCCGACAAAAGTACGAAGAATGTTTTTTTAACTTATACGGCATGAATGGATTTTTAAAACATTATTTCAAAGAAGCTTCCTTTACAAGTTTTCAAGTTTATTTTTAATCAACTTCTTTTATTTTAAAGTTGTATGACATGTTATGAAAGGAAAAATGTTTTTGAAGAAGAAAGGATATTTTCCTCAAGAATTCAATTCAAGTGTTTTATCAAAATTATTTTCCATCTAAGATAATAAAGGGTTCTGTTTCTATCCATATTTTTACATTGGTTTGACTATGTTGTGATGGAATTATGTTTATGAATTCCATTATCATATATGAATTGATTTATGATGTCATGATGTTTCAAGAATCCCATTTTTGTTATATGTGTTATGCGATGATGTATGTTTTATGATTATGTGGCACACATAAGAAAGGATTCATTATAAGATGGGTGGGACCTATATCTCCCTCCAATGCATTGGGTAAAGATTTTATATCTCATGAGATAGACATGGCTGGAACAGAAGGTTATTTCGGTTCAGTGATACAGGACTGAAACGAGGAGTGAACTCGGTTCAGAAAGGGACTTTGTCCACTAAGATAGTCTTGGCAATGAGTCATGACTAACAAGAAATGATTTTCCATGATTATGTGTGCATGCCACAAAGATTCAAGTTTTATGTTATGATTATGGGGATCTCATTTTCACTTCTATGATTTATTCCATGTTAAGATATTATGATCTCTTTTGCAGGTTTTGATTTTCATAAAGATATGATATGATTTTTATTTCTTTTATTTGCCCTTGCTGAGCATTTGAGCTCACCCTTTTATGTTTTATTTTCCCCAGGTCAGGAAGATGGATATTAAGTAGAATATGCTATGTAATATTGTTTCAATCCACTTGAAATAGTTTAAATCCAATTTTACCCTTAGGTGAGTTTTTAGTAAAGAATATGAAAGGAATCTTTTGTCGTTTTTCCGTACGAGGTACTTTTTGACTTTTCTGACAAAAGTACGAAGAATGTTTTTTTACTTATACGGCATGAATGGATTTTTAAAACATTACTTCAAAGAAGCTTCCTTTAAAAGTTTTCAAGTTTATTTTTAATCAACTTCTTTTATTTTAAAGTTGTATGACATGTTATGAAAGGAAAAATGTTTTTGAAGAAGAAAGGATATTTTCCTCAAGAATTCAATTCAAGTGTTTTATCAAAATTATTTTCCATCTAAGATAATAAAGGGTTCTGTTTCTATCCATATTTTTACATTGGTTTGACTATGTTGTGATGGAATTATGTTTATGAATTCCTTTATCATATATGAATTGATTTATGATGTCATGATGTTTCAAGAATCCCATTTTTGTTATATGTGTTATGCGATGATGTATGTTTTATGATTATGTGGCACACATAAGAAAGGATTCATTATAAGATGGGTGGGACCTATATCTCCCTCCAATGCATTGGGTAAAGATTTTATATCTCATGAGATAGACATGGCTGGAACGGAAGGTTATTTCGGTTCAGTGATACAGGACTGAAACGAGGAGTGAACTCGGTTCAGAAAGGGACTTTGTCCACTAAGATAGTCTTGGCAATGAGTCATGACTAACAAGAAATGATTTTCCATGATTATGTGTGCATGCCACAAAGATTCAAGTTTTATGTTATGATTATGGGGATCTCATTTTCACTTCTATGATTTATTCCATGTTAAGATATTATGATCTCTTTTGCAGGTTTTGATTTTCATAAAGATATGATATGATTTTTATTTCTTTTATTTGCCCTTGCTGAGCATTTGAGCTCACCCTTTTATGTTTTCTTTTCCCCAGGTCAGGAAGATGGATATTAAGTAGAATATGCTAAAAGGGACCCTAGATATGATGAAATAAATGGGAGACACTGTAGAAGATTTATGAACCAGTTGTTTATGTTTCCCCAGTTTCTAAAGACACTATACCTATACGGTCCTTTGTGGTTTTGTCATATGTTGTAATAAGTGTGCTTCAATTTTGAAGTATTAACAATGTATGTAAAGTGTGGGTCGTTACAGTTGGTATCAGAGGAAAGGTATAGTCAACCTTTGGAAACTAGGATGTGAAAGCCTTAGTAAGAACCCTAAGGATAAGTCTAAGCATAGAACACAATCTTAGAAATGGCCATGAATAACCTAGGATAAGACCATAAGCATGAAAATTGTATTCTTGAATTATGTGGTTTCCTATTATAATTAGTGTTGCTCACACTATTCTTCTTGGTTTTAGTCAATGGCTGGAACCCGAAGGAACCGTGTTAATGCGGAATGCGATGGGCAATGCAATGATTGTCCCCCTGAGCAACCAAACGATATGGGAGCTGGAATGCAAAATCTTGTAGCCATGCTCACACAAATTTCTCAAGCTATGAATCATGCAGGATTTCCAAACGAACAAAGGAGGGAGAAACATTCTGTTGAATCCTTCATGAGGCAGCGTCCACCATCTTTCAGCGGGTCTACTGATCCATTAGTTGCTGAACAATGGATTAGTACTACTGAAAAGATATTTTCAGTTCTTCAATGTTCTGAGCATGATAAAGTCATCCTAGCAGTGTATCGTTTGGAAGGAGATGCTGATCAATGGTGGAATCTTGTTAAGAATACAAGGCAAATGGATGAAATTGAGTCTATGGAATGGGACGAGTTCAAGAACTTATTTTTCAATAAGTACTTCCCTCGTATTCTCCGAACAAAGATGGAGAAAGAGTTCCTTGAACTGAAGCAAAGGGATGATGAATCTGTTAGTACCTATGAAGCAAATTTTACAAGACTTGCAAGGTACGCTTCTGGTATTATTATCCAACCTGAGAGTAAGATCGATCGATTCTTTAGTGGCTTAAAACCAAGTCTTCGAAGGGCGTTAGCCATAAGGGACTTCAATAGCTACGAGGAAATCGTTCGATGTGCTCTCAAAGTCGAGATGGAGATTGGAGTAACCAATCAGTCACATGGGTTTGATAAGAAGAGGAAGATGGAATTCAAAGAAAAATCTAAAGAGCACACGGAAAAGAAGATGAACTTTCCCTTATGCTCAAAGTGTGGAACGAAACATGGAGGGAGTTGTCTTAAAGGGACAAGTAAATGTTTTAAATGTGGAAAGGAAGGTCATCGGGAATTTGAATGCCGTGATAATGGGAAGAAGATGTCTAATGATGCAAACAAAGGAAGGGATACACAGAATGAACCTGCTACAATTCAATGTTTCAAGTGCAAGGAGATGGGGCATTATGCCAATCAATGCCCAAATCCAAGGGTTGATGATGATGGTCGACGTCAACAAACTCTTAAGGCTAAAGACAAAGGAAAGTCACATGCAATTTCTATCAGCGATGTGGAGTACGATAACGATTTGGTGAAAGGTACACTTACCATCCACTCTAAAGTAGCAAATGTTTTATTTGATTCTGGATCCACCCACTCTTTTATTTCTGAAATATTTTCTAAGGGTATCACCGTATTACCTCAACAATTAGATGTTGAGTTAGCTGTGACAACACCTAATGGCACATCAATCGCATCAGAAGTTTATAATTCTTCTCCGATCGAAGTTTGTGGGAAAGTGCTTCCTGCAAATCTTGTGATCCTTCCTTTAGTGGAATTTGATGTGATTCTTGGCATGGATTGGCTTTCTCTACATGGAGCGCATATCAATTGCCAAAGAAGGGAAGTCACATTTCATATTCCAGATCAACCTACGATCGTCTATCAATGCAAGGATGAACATAACCTTCCAGTGGAAATTTCTTCCATCTTATGGGTATTGATTCCACTAAATGAAGGTTATTTATCTCAAATAGTTGGTGAGAAACTCACGATTAAGAATATGCCCATTGTACGGGAGTTTGATGATGTCTTTCCGGAGGAATTGCCGGGTCTTCCACCAAATCGTGAAGTTGAGTTTTCAATAGAACTCGTACCAGGTGCTTTGCCTATTTCAAAGACACCTTATAGAATGGCCCCAATTGAGTTGCAGGAATTGAAGAAGCAACTCCAAGAGAATCTTGATAAGGGATTCATACGCCCTAGTGCGTCACCTTGGGGAGCACCTGTTCTATTTGTTAAGAAGAAATATGGATCAATGAGACTCTGTATTGATTATCGAGAACTTAACAAGATCACTATCAAGAACAAATATCCTCTCCCACGCATTGATGACTTATTTGACCAACTATGCGGAGCTCAATACTTTTCCAAGATTGATCTTCGTTCAGGGTATCATCAATTAAGGGTCAAAAGGGAGGATATACCAAAGACGGCTTTCCGTACAAGGTATGGACACTATGAATTTATAGTGATGCCATTTGGTCTTACTAATGCCCCTGCTATCTTCATGGATCTAATGAATAGAGTCTTTAGAGACTATCTTGATCAATTTGTGGTAGTCTTTATAGACGATATTCTTGTCTATTCAAAGAGCAAGGAAGAGCATGAAGATCACTTGAGAATTATATTGAAGACCCTGAGAAAAGAGAAGCTTTATGCCAAATTTACCAATTGTGAATTTTGGCTTCAAAAAGTTGCATTTTTGGGTCATATAATCTCAAAAGAGGGGATATCTGTGGATCCAGCAAAAACAGAGGTTATCGAAAGATGGTCAAGACCAACAACAGTAACTGAGATCCGAAGTTTTATTGGTTTGGCTGGATATTATCGACGTTTTGTAAAAGATTTTTCACGATTATCTAATCCACTCACCAAGTTGACTCGGAAAGGAGTTAAGTTTGTCTGGACAGAGGAATGTGAAGAGAATTTCAAGGAGTTGAAAAGAAGGTTATCCAGTGCACCTGTGCTCACACTGCCTTGTAGTGGAGAAAGGTTTGTGATCTATAGTGATGCATCCAAGAAGGGATTGGGGTGTGTTCTTATGCAAAATGATATGGTGATAGCTTATGCCTCACGACAGTTGAAAATCCATGAGCAAAATTACCCAACACATGATTTGGAGTTGGCTGCGGTAATCTTTGCATTAAAGATTTGGAGGCATTACCTTTATGGTGAAAGGTGTGATATTTATACTGATCATAAAAGTTTAAAGTATATTTTCACACAAAAGGAGCTGAATATGCGCCAAAGAAGATGGTTGGAGATGATTAAGGATTATGACTGCTCAATCCATTACCACCCTGGGAAAGCAAACAAGGTGGCAGATGCATTAAGTCGACAAGACCATGCTAGTTTATCCATGATGAGGATCACAAAAGATCCAATATTTATGGATTTACAAAGGATGGATCTTGGAATTATAATGGAAGGGGAAAAATCTTATCTTTCTCAAATGAATGTTCAACCATCTATACATGTGAAGATTAAAGAGGCACAGAAAGAAGATGTCGAGTTACAAAAGAAGGTGAGAAATGTTCCTGAATTCAACATTGATTGTGATGGGATAATAAAGTTCAGGAATCGGGTTTGTGTTCCTCCCATCCCCGAATTAAAGAAAGAGCTGCTGGATGAGGCTCATAGTTCTTCATTCTCTATTCATCCTGGAAGCACGAAGATGTATAGGGACCTGAAAGAGTACTTCTGGTGGGATGGCATGAAAAGAGATGTTGCTGAATATGTCTCTCGACGCATGGTTTGTCAACAAGTTAAAGCTGAGAGACAGAAGTCTAAGGGGATGTTACAACCATTACCCATACCCGAATGGAAATGGGAAAACATCACTATGGACTTTGTCACAGGACTTCCTAAAACATCCAAAGGCAATAATGCTATCTGGGTCATAGTTGATCGTCTTACAAAGTCTGCACACTTCATTGCTATTAGAGAGGATTTCTCTCTAGATCAGCTTGCCAGGATATATGTAAAGGAAGTGGTAAGATTGCATGGAGTACCACTTTCTATTATATCTGATCGGGATCCGAGATTTACCTCGAAGTTCTGGAGAAGTCTTCAGCATACTCTGGATACAGAGTTGAGTTTCAGCACTGCTTATCATCCCCAGACAGACGGTCAGTCTGAGAGAACAATTCAAACCCTAGAAGATATGTTGAGAGCTTGCTCTATGGATTTCAAAGGAGGTTGGGATCAACACCTACCTTTGGTGGAATTTTCTTATAATAATAGCTTTCACTCCAGTATTCAGATGGCTCCTTATGAAGCTCTCTATGGAAAGAAATGTAGGACTCCAACTTGCTGGGATGAAGTTGGGGAAAGAAAGCTATTAGGGCCTGATCTCGTTGATGAAATGGCAGAAAAGGTCAGATCTATTCAACAACACATAAGAGCAGCTCAGAGTCGACAGAAAAGTTATGCCGACAACCGAAGAAAAGACCTAGAGTTTGAAGTGGGTGATAAAGTGTTCTTACGAATATCTCCCTGGAAGAGGGTTATGAGATTTGGAAAGAAGGGGAAGTTGAGCCCTAGATATATCGGTCCTTTTGAAATACTGGATCGTGTTGGGAAGGTAGCTTACCGATTGGCGCTTCCACCGAATCTCTCTCAAGTTCACGATGTGTTCCATGTATCTCTCCTGAGAAAGTACATACCAGATCCTTCACATGTACTCAGCTCAGAAGTTGTACCGCTGGAGCAAGATCTTTCTTATGAAGAACAGCCGATAGAGATTCTGGATCGTAGCGAAAAAGTCCTACGAAACAAGACCACTCGCTTGGTGAACGTTTTATGGAGAAACCACCAACTTGAAGAAGCTACATGGGAGCTTGAGGATATGATGAGGGAGAAGTATCCTCATTTGTTTGTTGCAAAGTGACGAATTTCGAGGGCGAAATTCTTTTTAAGGGGGGTAGAATGTAACACCCGAGACTTTTATGTTATATAAATCATCAAAGGAATCTTTTTCTACACAACACTTGCTTGGATTGCTTTACACGCAATCGCGACCTTCCTCGATAGCTTCCGTCGTACGCAATACCGAGTTTCACTAAACAACAATATGCTATTAAAACTAGCCGTTATGAATAGTAATAACCACTTTTTGAAATTTTATAAATTTTATTTTTCAAAATGGACTTCATTTTTGGACTCAGAATATCGAAATTAGCCTAGGGTGAAATTTTGGTATTTTTCTGAAAACTTTCAATTTTTGATGAATAGTGAAACCACTAAGTGGTAGGTTAAAAACTGAATTTTGCATAAAACTTAATTTTACCGCTTCTGTGAATGGAATTTCAAAAATCCGAGAGACACGGTTAATATCAAGGGCTAAAATGTGGTTCAATGAGATGAAAATAATTTTTTGGTGAATAGTAACTTTTTACTATTTTTACCGCGGTTAATAGTAAATAGGGTAACTAGGGGTAAATATGATATTAATATTACCCTAACACATGTCCTAATTCTATTGGACAAGTTTAATTCGACCAAAAACAAACTTAGGAATAAAATATGACCATTTAGGCCCACTTGGATTAGATTAGGACATTTATTATTAATTTATTTAAAGAAGGGTTAAAATAGTTAAAATCAAAGTTTAATAAGTAAATCATTTTTAATATAGGGTTATACATAAGATAAATTCGATTGTAAATATTCATTAGAAAGCTAAACAGATTTCCTACATGATGGTATTTTATTTGTAATTTTTAGACATCAAATAATTTAATTTATTTATGACACAAAGATGATGCAGTAATTATCTTATTAATGAAATATTGACAAAATTGATAATATAAATACCAAAATAAATGTAATTTGAGACTTTTTATGAATTCCACTAATTTTATAGGCTACTATGATATATTAGTATTGATTTAATCAACTTGGTTTGAACATATAATTCTGTTATGACTTTGACAAAAATCATATATCAAATAGTGTCAAAATTGACACAAAATAGTTTTTAAATCAAATATTATATTATTAATTGTTATTTTATTCCTAAAAGTCTAAGGTTCGGCCAAATGACTTAGATAAGGATATATATATTAATAATAAACAATTTGGGGTTCGTTTGGCATGTTATAGTAAGTGTATTAACCATATAGTGAAAGAAAACAAAAAGACATGGTAAAAGTTAAATTATTTAACTTAGAGTTAAATTTAATTGATAAGGTTAAAATAATATCCTAAACTTGTCTAAATTCTATTGGTTGATAGGATTTCGACCCATCCCCACTTTAGCTTCGAAATAAGACCCTTTGGAACCATTATAAACCGATTTTGACTTTAATATAAAATAATATTTTGAGATATTCCTAAGGTGCCCCTCTCCTCCCTTATAAAAGGGCACCTCCTCCCCCTCCTCCTCACACTAATTTGAGCACTCAAGCTCGGCCAACCCCTGCCATTTTCCCTTCTCCACTTCCCTAGAATAATCCTAGAGGTCCTGGTCTTCTCCAAAGACCAATCTTAGTTCCTTAAGTGGAGGATTCAAAAAGGCGTTCCAAAGAAGAGGTAATATCCATTACCGATCTTTTCAATTTCTTTCTTCTTCAACTTCTTCTTCTTTAGTTGTTTCATGATAAAGTAATAACATAAGTATTACTTACATACTGATATGTTATTATAAATATGAAACAACCCTAATTCACCTTCTATCCATCCTACGGAAAAATGAAATCACCGCGCGTGCGTACGTACGGAATACCGTCTCCACGCCGTGGTGTAATCTATTTTCCACCATCACCTTACAAGGATGGGTATAATGGTGTAATCAGTAACTATATATGATTATTATTAAGTAATATTGATACTGAAATAATATATATATATACTCCAATACAATTCCACGATCATAGGAACGATATCATCACTCGTGCGTACGTACGGAATACCGTCTCCACGATGTGATGCGACTCGTTCTACATGATCTTCATTTCATAATGATTATATAAATGAATTGAATGAATGAATATGTTATATAATACACTAATACCATTCTGGACATGAATTATCTATAACCTAAAGATAAGAATAATAATTTATTCGACAAAACACGCATAAGAACAAAAAGTTATAAAGACCCGAGTAACAAGTAACAATGAAATATTACTAACAAGAAGCTAATAATATGACCATATATGATCTCATATCAATATGTATGATTCTGGAATAAGTCAATAACATTATTTAAACCATTATACAGGAGCTTCGGACACGAAGAAAGCAAATCGGACCTAAGGTAAGGGAAATATCACAATCTCATTTTTATCCGAGATTGTTTATTCGTAAGTATTTACTGGGGTGTATTTTATCATCCACATCCATGTTCCCTCAATATGTAATATTGTTTCAATCCACTTGAAATAGTTTAAATCCAATTTTACCCTTAGGTGAGTTTTTAGTAAAGAATATGAAAGGAATCTTTTGTCGTTTTTCCGTACGAGGTACTTTTTGTCTTTTCCGACAAAAGTACGAAGAATGTTTTTTTACTTATACGGCATGAATGGATTTTTAAAACATTACTTCAAAGAAGCTTCCTTTACAAGTTTTCAAGTTTATTTTTAATCAACTTCTTTTATTTTAAAGTTGTATGACATGTTATGAAAGGAAAAATGTTTTTGAAGAAGAAAGGATATTTTCCTCAAGAATTCAATTCAAGTGTTTTATCAAAATTATTTTCCATCTAAGATAATAAAGGGTTCTGTTTCTATCCATATTTTTACATTGGTTTGACTATGTTGTGATGGAATTATGTTTATGAATTCCTTTATCATATATGAATTGATTTATGATGTCATGATGTTTCAAGAATCCCATTTTTGTTATATGTGTTATGCGATGATGTATGTTTTATGATTATGTGGCACACATAAGAAAGGATTCATTATAAGATGGGTGGGACCTATATCTCCCTCCAATGCATTGGGTAAAGATTTTATATCTCATGAGATAGACATGGCTGGAACGGAAGGTTATTTCGGTTCAGTGATACAGGACTGAAACGAGGAGTGAACTCGGTTCAGAAAGGGACTTTGTCCACTAAGATAGTCTTGGCAATGAGTCATGACTAACAAGAAATGATTTTCCATGATTATGTGTGCATGCCACAAAGATTCAAGTTTTATGTTATGATTATGGGGATCTCATTTTCACTTCTATGATTTATTCCATGTTAAGATATTATGATCTCTTTTGCAGGTTTTGATTTTCATAAAGATATGATATGATTTTTATTTCTTTTATTTGCCCTTGCTGAGCATTTGAGCTCACCCTTTTATGTTTTCTTTTCCCCAGGTCAGGAAGATGGATATTAAGTAGAATATGCTAAAAGGGACCCTAGATATGATGAAATAAATGGGAGACACTGTAGAAGATTTATGAACCAGTTGTTTATGTTTCCCCAGTTTCTAAAGACACTATACCTATACGGTCCTTTGTGGTTTTGTCATATGTTGTAATAAGTGTGCTTCAATTTTGAAGTATTAACAATGTATGTAAAGTGTGGGTCGTTACATACCCAACAACAGAATCATAATCATTGTTTATTTAGTGTTGTTAGAATCAATGTTTTTATGTGAAACTAAGGCCAAACCCTATGGGATAACTAGCATACTAGTACACGTCCACCCACCCAGATAGGTGAGTTTCCCTATTGTGCTCAAAAAAGTTCAAAAACCCATGATAAGTAATTTTCACATGAAAATAACTCTTAAACATCACACATTAAACAAAAAGACAACATTTATATCAAACAATTCACATAAAACTCCTTTCACAAGAAAAATTAATTTTTCACATCAAACTCACAAAAAATAGCCCACAAATGTGTTTTGTACCTTTCTTGCAATTTGATAAAACATTTCAGCAACTTATAAAACATTATATAAAATTTTGGACATATTAAATCACCAATTTAAATTTCAAAAACCCATATTAGTTGAACAAACTCACCAAAACAGTACATGCTCATCCTTTTCCCACTTTGTTTAAGTCAACAAATCATTTACAATTTTCATAAAACAAACCCAAGGGGTATAACCATGTTTTTCACATAAATCCCATTTCATAACCCTCTTTCTAGGCCAAAATAATTCCAATTCCAATAAAAAACATAATTTTATATCCTAGTATCATTTATTAAACCACTATCAACTGTTATAAAAGCACCTTGAATAATACCACAAAAGACACACATGAAAATACACATTTTAATAAAACACTTTCAAGAAGTATAATAATGTTTTCCACAAAAAACCTATTAAAAACCCCATTTTAGGATAAAATTACACTAAAGAATTACTGAACCATAATTTTAGGCCTCTTTCAATAACTAATAAATCACTTCCATATTTAAAAAAAACTACCACAAAAGATATCACATGAGTTACAATTGAAATTTACACAACTTCAAAAAAAATGTAACTTTAATACTAAATGATTTTCTAATGATACCAATAATGGTTTTATCACCACAAAAAACTTATTATGAATACTATAAATTAATAAAGCAAGAAAACCAAATCTTTAATAATTTCTTAAACATGGAATCACCTACTGAAAGTATTGAAACCCTCAAATCTTGGTGAGAAACATTAACCACACCACTTTCACACTATAAGGTAGTGAAATACAAGCTAAAACCAAAATATTTGACAAAAAAGACACCAAATATAACCCTAGGTATGAACCCCAACTTTCGGAAATTTTATAACTTCATGAAAGAGGGAGGAAACCCTTAGGTGAATGAATGAAATGAAGATAGAAACATTTAATTGAATAAATTTTGAATAAATCGGTACAAATACACCAATAGTTGAATCTTGAAGTAACAAAAACTTGTAGGGAGACAAAAAATAGTCCTAATAGGTAAATTGGGGACTGAATTTGGGGAAAAGAGTGAAAATTGAAGGAGTTATAAAAGAAACATTTTACCTCTCCAAATCTGGGAGATATGATATTGATTAAGAAATAACGCCCTAATCCATGGGGTAGATGACTTCCAAAGAGAGGGAGGATAAAATGGGTGTGCCTTGGGTATGTGGTCTTGGGTGAGAGTTGGAATTTACGAAGAACCATAAAAAATGAATGACATATTAAATAATTAAAAAAATATTTTAATGTTGGAAATGAGATTTCGGGCTGTCCCAACACCATATTAAAAAACCCAAATCCATCATTATTATGGATTCTTATGGTGTCCAAATTGATATGATGGTCGTAATATACCAGATTATGCCAATTGGGAAGTTTAATGATTGTAAAATAAAGGAGTTATAAAATAAACAAAATTTATTTTTAAATATGGAAATGGGCTCACAGTTTGGCACTAATTTTGAAAACCCACCATTTCAATCAAAGTTAACGGGAAACCCCAAAAAAAGACATAATTGAAATTGAATGAAAATTTCCTTTAAAAAAATAATGTATGTGAAAATTATCCCCACCATAAAACCTTTTTCCCTCAAAAAGACACAATAAGCCCAAAGGAAAAAACCAAACCCAACCGAAAGGCCAAAATATACTATTTTTCCAAGTTTCGCTCACCTCCAAAAGGCCAAAACACCTCCAATTGATCATTCAAGGAAAGAATAATCTCACAAACCGAAAGATACACCACTTCCTGAAATGATCAATTATATTCAAACTACACACAAATTAAAACTCCTCAAATACTATTTGGACAAGACTCAGGTAGTTTACCCAAATGAACAACAACATCGAACAAGGTTACACTGACATTACTTTAACTAAACCATTGGGAGCTCTCAAATCCCAATGTTTACCCAAGGAATATGTTAGTAGTTAGATAGATATGAATGAGACTACCTATCTCCAATCCAATACCAATTACAAGACTGAGTTACTAATATGGGGAGACAAAAATTGGCTCCCACCATAAGAGATAACTTATGTTTTCCCGAGACGGAATTGGGACACTAACAGGGGGAGTCTCGAACGGACTCCCTAACATAAAGGGTACAATCTCATTAGTTTTTTCCAAAATAACTTACAAGAGAGCAACAGTGGGTCTCCTAACCATAAGAACAAACCATCTAAACTGACTAGAATGTTCCAACACAAAAAGACCCCAAAATTTTAACAGTTAGTATGATTTCAGGGTTAGTCTGCACAGTTTGGGAAACTGTGCGCTAATCATGCCAAGCATTCTTTCCAACGGGGAAACTTCTCACAGTTACGTGGGTCAATATGCATGGCTATGTGGAGACTGTGGGACTACTACTTTCTTTTATCGGATAGTTCCCTAGGTTGGAATACAGTTACTACTAACCGTGCACAAACTGTGTGCATTAATCCACCTAGCCCAAATTTCAAAATTTTCTCCAAAAAATCAAAGGAATCCAAATGGGGAAAGTCTGAACTCAGGATACAAAATAAAAACAAGGTCCTCCCACCTCTACCACCAAACGAAAACAACTGGGACAAGATAACGACACCAGAGGTTTAATAGTTCCCATATTTCATACTAATGATAGGAATTAAAGTAATGGTTTTAATGAACTAGGGATTTTCTTAACTATGCACCAGCTTCACTCTAGGACCTATTGAAAGAGATAAAATGATTGATGTATCTTCGGTCTCATAGTTAGGATTTGAATAACCTGAATGGAATTTCTTCTTCTGGTCTCACAAAAAACTACACTAAGATCCATGATGGGTTCAATGAGACATAACACCCTCCAAACTCACTTTAGAATCACCCAAAATTTCCCTGAAACAATTTCTTTGAAGCCACACACACATCACCCCTTGTTTCTTCGGATGAGAAATAGACAGAGGAATGGATATATAGAACCACCTTCCTCTAAATAAAGGATACTAGGATCTCCTGTAAGGCGACACACTTCTGAAAAAACCAAGACTCGCAAAATATTGTACAACTTCACCTTTAAAGTCAAACAAGAACATGACATAATAAGGAATCGCTGAACATGACCATTAAGACTGATAAAAACAATATAAGGAGTGGGAACTTACGAACATCTCCCAAACATCTCACAATTCTAGAAAGTGGCCATAATAGACTCTCATGACCATATTTCATACAGTAGTTGTTTAACATGAACCCCTACTTTGAAGGGACAATAAAGGACCCATAGGCCCTCTTAGACACCATCCACACTAACAAACCTAGACTACTTTAAACTTCAATAGACCAGGTAAATTAATAAATTAAGGTCACTCTCAAACATCCACGATCACTCTCCCACTACAAGGGGCTCCGCAAAACCAATAAAAGAAATGGTTTAAAATAAATCTCCAAATCTGGAGAAAAAAATTCCTAATATTGATCAACTGGAGGATCATCCAATGAAAAAACAATCTGGGTTACACATCAGTCATGCATTAACTCTTAATGGTGTCATAACATCTCTAATGAGGGAACCCAAGGACTTAAACAAGATGGTCCATTAGTCATAACATGACACAAACCAGAACCAAACACATGATGTGATCCACCGTAACGGCTTCCCAAACATTTCATAGAAGAGACCACTAACCAACCCTTCAACCCAACATACTAACCAAACACAAACTGTAACACCCCAAGCTTCCAAGACACATTTCTATTTGAATAATTTGGTAGCTTGTGTTGTACACAACTTGGAGTTTTAACACACCACGACCAATCAAAATTTCCTTTATGAATAATAATTACCACTTTTTGAAATTTTATAAATTTAATTGTTCAAAATATACTTTATTTTTGAATTTTAAATATCAAAATTTGATTAGGGTAAATTTTTGGTATTTTTCTGAGCACTTCAATTTTTGATGAATAGTGAAAAACACCGCGTTATTGTTTAAAACCAACTTTATATTTAAATAATAAGTTATATTATTTTAATTTATTTTAGGTATAAATAGATACATAATACCAATATATGTTCAACGAAATTCATTAGAGTCATTTTATAATAAGTTTAGGTATATAAAATTTTATTGAAGTTTTTACCGTCTTTTTCCCACATTCTAGGAGCATTTACAAATTTGAATAAAACATAATTTTACCAATTATGCGAGTTAAATTTCAATGATATTAGGGACACAGTTGACATCATTAATTAATTTATGGTTTAATAAGATAAAAATAATTTAATATGAATAGTAACTTTTGACTTATTTTTCACGGTTAAAAGTAAATTTGGTAATTAAGTGTAAAAATGATATTATAATAACCCTAAAACATGTCCTAATTCTATTGTATAAGTGTGATTTTACCAAAAACAACCTTAGGAATAAAATATGATCCGTTTGGTCCACATGGATTAGAGTAAAACATTTATTATTATTTTATTTAAAGAAGAGTTAAAAGTGTTAAAATCAATGTTTAATAACTAAATTATTTTTAATATAGGGTTTTACATAAGATAAATTAGAATATATATTTTTTTTAGAAATATAAAAAGTTTTCCTAGATTATGATATTTTATTTCTAATTTTTAGACATAAATAATTTAGTTTATTTATGACACAATGATTATACAGTAATTACTTTAATAATGAAATATTAAAATAATTGATATTATAAATATCCAAATAAATGTAAATTTAGACTTACGAGGAATTAAAATAATTTTTTAGGTTAATATGACATGTTAGGGTTGATTAAATAATTTTTTTGAAGTAATCATGTTCTTATGATTTTCATTAAAACCAAATACTAAATAGTGTCAAAATTGACATAATTGAGTTTTTAAAACAAATTCTATATTATTAATTGATATAATATTATTAAAAATATAATGCTTGGAAAAAGGATTTATATAAAGTTATATATATTAATAACTTACCACATGGGGTTCTCTTGGATTGTTATATTACGTTTATTAACCATATAATATAAAAATACAAAGAGACATGGTAAATGTCAAACTATTTAACTAAGAGTTAAATCTAAAGGATAAGGTTAATATGGTGACCTAAACTTGTTTAAAACCTATTAGTTGAGATTTTTTCGACACATAACCACCTTATACTCGAAATAAATTATTTTTGAGACATTAGAAACCAAAAAATATTTTATTATAAAATAATATTTCAAGCTTTTTCTAAAGTGACCCTCACCTCTCTTATAAAAGTGTTCTTTTACTTCTCTTAATTTCATACCTCAAATACCTTTGGGTCAGAAAAAACCTAACCAATTATCCTCCCAAAAATCCTCCCTTAATCCAATAGGCCTTACATTGGTCATAAATCTATCATAAGGAGCCCTTTTGATATAATCAAAAGGAAGAACCCAAAGAAGAGGTAAATATTCCATCACCTCTTTCATGTTCTTTTCTTCATGCACTTCCTCATTCTTTTTTGTTTCCATTCTAAAATAATAACTCCATTATCTCATATATACCAGGATGTTATTGTAAAAATGGTACAACCATATTCATTATTCTATCCATCATATGAATGACAATGTCACCATACGTGTATATGTACGACTTACCGTCTACACATCGTGGTGTAGTATATTATTCAAACACTTCATTATTTGGATGGGTATAATAATGAGTATAATTGATGTAAATAATAAATATAACATTTTAATTATTCTTTATATATGATATAACATCCAATTACATATGATTCACCATCAATACAATGATATTCTCACTCATGTGTACGTATGGATTACCGTCTCCACCAATGCGATGAGATTCATTCACCATCGTAACCATTCAAGAATATTTTACATTTGATGATTTGAAATAATGTTTAAAAACCTAAAATAATTATAGATATCAATCAAATACATTCTATCCATAAGAAACATGGCTTATGTAACCAAGCATATAAAAGAAAATAAATCAGTTTACACCTGAAACGATGATACTACTAAAATATTATTAACAATTCATTATTATAAGATCATATATGATATCATATTTATTTATATGATATTTTTATAATTTAATTACAATTTTTTAACAATTATACAGTAGGTTAACATACCATTTACTAATTAAAAGTACAAGGTAAGGGTTAATTTCACAATCTCTTTATTATCCGAGATTGTTAATACGTAAGTATCTACTAGGACCTATTTGTCATTAAAATCTATGTTTTCGTAAACATGTAATTAAATTTTTTAAATATTTACTAGATGATGGGTTAAAGTCATTTATAACTTTTTTTACAACATATTTTTTTTAAAGGAATCTTTCGACCATTTTCCAAACAAGGCACTTTATGACCTTCACAACAAAATTTAGGTAAAAATGTCTTTTTTTTACTTATACGGTAGGATCATCTATTTTACGCCGTTATAACATCGTAGAAGCTTCCCAAACAATATTATAATAATATTCTCAAAATAAATTTTTTATTTTATATTTGTATGGATTTTAAATGATTTCAAAATATAAAGATATATTTCTCTATAAAAAGTTTTGATTTCATCTATGTCAACATACTTTGATAGATTTTAATCATCCTTGAAGTTGATTTATTATGATAAAAATCATCCAAATTTTATTGAAGGTTTTGTGATATGTCTGAATATGGATGTGTTATTTTTACACAATTCATGGTTTATGGATAATGTATTGGAATTTCATATGCCAGTTAAAATATGAATGTTTATGTTATTTATAAACCTTTTCATATGAGGAATGCATTGGACATAGTGAGTGAAGGGTGGATACTGCTATAGCTCCTCGATGCATCAGTAGGTATCATGAGACAAACTAGTGTCTTGGAATAAGGCTTTAAAAAAATCTTATTTGTATTCTTGGCACATGGCCTTGACTAAGTGGTTATGAAGTCTGGCATTATGCCTTCTATCATTATGAAAGTGGATATTGATATTGCATGCGATTATTGGACTAGTAAAATATGCATGTGAATAAGTAAATGGAATTAATTTATTTTATATCTTCCATATTATGCTGAAGTTAATGTTTAAAATGATTTTGTTTTAGTCTTATATATTGCCTTAAAATTTTATGTTTTTTTTTGAATGTTTCTGCTATATTTTTATCCTTACTGAGCATCTGAGCTCACCCTTTTATATGTTTTATTGTTCCCAGGATGTGAAGAAATATTTTATGGTTTACCTATAGGGATAGGCTAAGGATATAAGTGTGGTCAATTGGGAAAAAATGTTGTTGATTTTTTTTAATTTCATGATGTAATGTAAAACTTATGAATATCTAGTACTCCATGGCTACTAAACTGATTGGTATTTCTGGACATTATTCCTTGTATCATGCCAATGTTATGTTATACTGCACCGACTCTGGGTAACTTGGGTCAGGGTGTTACAGTTGGTATCATAGTAAGTTTAGTACAAACCTTGGAAACTAGGTTTGGATGAACTCAGAATATAGCACATTAGAATAAGATAGACTTTGGGGATTGGTATAGAAGAACTTACAAGAATTTTGGTAATTTAGAGATTTTGTGTATTTTCAAAGAAATACATCCCTGTATAGATAAGAGAAGGTAGAGGCGGATCTAGGACAGACGTACCTAGGGGTGAAAACTCTGACAAGGAGTTTTGAGCTTGACCTGGGGTATCCTAGTATATGACAACAGGCCTTGCTGTACTCATGGTTACGAAACTCCCGGGGGATATTCTTACCATAATTCACATTTTCTTTAAAAACCATTATAATGTATTTATGAGTATATACCTCCTCAACGTTTTTTTTATGATTATGAATTATATCCATAAATTTTTCAATTTATGTTAAGTGTTTTAAAAGTTTGGAATTATGTATTGTGATTCATAAACTAATCTATTGTATGCCGTTATTTAGAAATGGTAGTTATTGGAAGGAATAGATACCATATAAATTCACGTAAACTATGTCAGTATTTCCCTCCTACTCAAGATAATTATAGTGAAGCTGGTGATGTAACTAGTGCTGATCGACTAATCATCATACCGGGACAACTCACTCAGATTATGAATAATAACCATACCCGTATAGAGAACCCTGATCCACAATGTGGAGGATCTATGATAGACCACTTTATGAGGAAAAAACCACCAAAATTCAATGGGAGTAAAAATCCCTTAGTAGGTGATCAATCGATATGTTCCTTAGAGAAAATATTTAATGCTTTGGGGAGTAAGGAAAGGGAAAAAATTCCATGGCAGTTTATCGCCACATATGAGATGCAGATCAATGGTGGTAATTAATTCAAAACACAAAGGATGATGAAGAAGTATCATGTATGGAATGGAGGGAGTTTAAAGAGATTTTCTTTGAAAAATACTTTCCTCAAGATCATCAAGCGGATATGGAAAGGCAATTTTGTTGTCCGAGGATAAAAGGGGATGAGAATGTCGTAAAGTATGAGGATAACTTTACAAGGTTAGAAAGGAAAGAAATAGATTATATATGTAACCCAAAGGGTAATATTGATCATTTATTTGTGGGGATAAATCCATTTATCTGTCCAACATTAGTCTTACAATCCTTCTCATCATACAATGATATTTCGTCATACGCTATCAAGAAAAAAAAATTCTCGAAGTCTTATTACTTTAAAGTAAATAAAGAGAATAAGAGATATTCTAAAAACTATAGGAAAGGAAATAATGAAACATAGATGAAGGGAAAAGTTGAATTTACACCCTGTGATAATTGTGGAATGAAGCACCCTGATGCTTATCTAAAAGGAAAAGGAGTATGCTACAAATGTGGACAGAAAGGCCATCTTTCTAGCTCTTTTAAATGGAATAAAGAAGCTAACAATGTTCAATACTACAAGTGAAGGGAGATGGGGAATTATGCAAATGAATGTCCTAAGAGTCGGGGAAACTTACCTCAGAAAAGGCCAAGGGAGTAAGACCAAGATTATGCGATCACTACTGCTATGGTTGAAGCTCCGAAAGATTTGATAACAGGTAATTTAATGGTTTCTTCAAGTTTAGAAAATGATTTATTTAATTCTGGATCATTGAATTGTTTCATATCTTCCCATTTTTCTGAAAAAATTAGATATTTTCAATTTGAAATAACAAGGGAGTTGTTAGTAAAACTCCCAAGGGAAGTATCATCACAAAAATGTTTTGTGAATTAGTTCCCATTAGGGAATATAAATGTTCTTCATATGCTGATCTCATCATCATATCGATGATTGAATTTGATATAATCCTTAGAATATATTTTCTTTGAGACCATGATGCGAAAATTTATTGTAATAAGGAGGCTATAATTTTTGATAATGATAAAGAGTTCCTTATCTTTAGAGAAGAAACACCACAAACTGATTCTTATCTAGATCCACCCCCAGTATCTCTACTAAATTCAATTATTGGGGAAGAAGAGAATTAATTAACTATGGGTATGGAAAATAATGTTCTAATAGAGGACGTACCTATTGTGAAAGAATATATTGATGTGTTTCGAGAGGATTTACTTGTACATCTTCTAGAACAAGAAATTGGGTTTTCCATTGACTTAATTCCTGGTTCAAGGACCATATCAAGGACCCATTATAGAATTGGAAATGTGGAATTAGTGGAACTAAAGAAACAACTAGTGGAATTGAGTAAAAAAAGATTTATTCACCCCTACTGTTTCTCTATGGGGAGCCCCTATGCTTTTTGATAAGAAGAAAGACAAATCTATGGGGCTGTGCATTAACTTCATAAAGATCATTTCGATATCAATAAAGAACAAGTATCCCCTACCTCGAATTGATAATTTATTCGACCAACTTCATGGAGATCAATATTTTTCAATGATTGTCCTTCGATCTAGATATCATCAGTTGTGTGTGATTAAGGAATAAATTCTATAAACTGCATCTCAAACTAGGTACGGGCATTATTAGTTTACAGTAATTCATTTTGGATTAACTAATGCACTCTCTGTATTCATGGATTTATTGAATAGAGTTTTAGAGGAATATCTTGATGAATATTTAGTGGCATTTATTGATGATATCTTGTTATAATAAAAAATCTACAAATATCATGAAAATCAGTTTTTACACTATTCTGAAACCCTCAGAAGAAACGAATTATATGGGAAGTTTAGCAAGTGTGAATTCTGGATTCAAGAGATTTCTTTTCTTGGATATATTGTCTCTAAGGATAGAATCTTTTTTGATCATTCAAAGACCTTGGAAATCCAAGAATGTCCAGCACCGTCGAGTATAACTGAGATATTTAGTTTTATTGGTTTATTAGGTTATCATAGGATCTTTGTCCAGAATTTTTCCCTATTGGCTAACCCATTAACCAAGCTCACTCTAAAAGAGGTTAAATTTTTTTGGACAAAAGAGAGTAAAGCATGTTTCGAAGAACTGAAGAGAAGATTAGTTAATGCTCCTATCTTGACTCTACCAACGATGAATGATGGGTTTGTTATTTATAAGGATGCTTTAAAGAAAGGAATTGGTGGTTTCCTTGTGCATAATGATAGAGTTATTTCCTATGCGTCATGATAGCTAAAAATTCATGAGAAGAACTATTCCCCTCATGATCATGATTATTCAGCTGTAATATTTTCTATGAAGATATGGAGACACTATCTCTATGGTAAAAAATGTGAGATTTATACAAATCACAAGAGTTTGATGTATATTTTCCCACAGAAAGAACTAAACATGAGTCAAAAGAGATAGCTTTAAATACCAAGGATTATGATTGCATAATACACTACCTCCCAAGGAAGGAAAATAAGGTGGCAGATTCTTCGAGTAGAAAGGATCATGGAGTTCTGAAAAAAATGAGAGTTGGAAGGGTTCATATTTTCATGTATCTAGTAAAGATAGATATCGGAATAACCATGGAAGGTGAAACATCAATAATTTTTCAAATGGTTTCCAAACCATCTTTACTAGAAAAGATAAGAAGTTCTCAGATTTATGATGAGGAGTTTCAAAATAATATTAAAGTTATAAATGATGGTAGATTCAGTGACATCAAATATGAAGATGCAATTTTTAAATTTGGGATGAGACTTTGTGTTCTTGATATACTTGATTTAAAAATGGAATTGTTGAATGATGCTCATAGCTCCAATTTCTCTATACACCCTAGGGGAACCAAGATGTATAGATATTTGAAGGAACATTTTTGGTTGGACAACATAAAGAGGGAGATTAGTGATTTGGTGTCAAGATGTATGGTTTGTCAACAAGTGAATGCTAGAAAGAAACAACCTGAAGGAGTCAAGCAACCTCTTCCCATAACTGAGTGGAAATGTGATAATATTACGATGGAATTTTTCATTGGGCTACCAAAGTCTACTAGAAGGAATGATACAATATGGGTCATTGTTGATCGTCTTACCAAGTCAGCTCATTTTATTTCTATAAGAGAATATTTACCACATGAACATATGACAAGACTATATATTAATGAAGTTGTAATACTTCATGGTATACCATTATCGATTGTTTCTAATCACAATCCTCGTATTACATCAAGATTTTGGAAAAGTATTCAGAAGGCCTCAGATACTGAACTTCCTTTGAGCACTGCCTACCACCCTTAAACTGGTGGACAATCATAATGTACTATTCAACCCTTAGAAGACATGTTGAGACAATTCTAAATTGACTTTCAGGGTACGTGGGATCAATATTTACCTCTGGTAGAATTTTCCTATAATAATAGATTCCATTCAAGTATTCATATGGCACCATATGAAGCGTTATATGGAAAAGAGAAGTCGCAGAACAACATGTTAGGATAATGTTGTTGAAAGAAAACTCGTAGGCCCGAAACATGTTGAGGAAATAGTGGAAAAGGTGAAGATTATCCAAACTCACATCAAAGCAGCCCAATGTAGGCCAAAGAGCTTTGTCAATAATCAGAGGAAGGATTTGGGATTTCAAGTAGGAGAACATGTTTTCTTGAATGTATCTCCATGGAATGTTGTTATACTATTCATTAAGAAAGGTAAATTGAGTTCCAGGTACATCATACCTTTCAAAATTCGAGAATGAATTAGAGTTGTAGCTTATCATTTGGAAATTCCTCCAAATCTCTCTAAAGTTCATGATGTGTTCCACATAACACTGTAGAGAAAATATATGCCTGACCCAACACATGTACTCTCCTATGTGGAAATTGAACTAGAACCTGATCTATCTTATTGTGAAGAGCCAGTCAAGATTCTTGATACTAGAGAACAATTGTTGAGAAACCCAAAAAACTCGTCTTGAAAAAGTTCTATGGAGAAACCATAAGATAGAAGAGGCAACATGGGAACCTGAGGAACATATTATGAAGAACCACACTAAAATTTTAATCAAGTAATATTCTATAAATTTCTTGGATTAAATTATTTTTAAGGAGTGGAGAATGTAACACCAAAAGATTCCGTAGTATGTTTCCCTTTGAATAATGTGGTAGCATGCGTTATACGTAACTTGGAGTTTTAACACACCACGACCAATCAAACTAGTCGTTATGAATAGAAATATGCACTTTTTGAAATTTTATAAATTTTATTTTAAAAAATGGAATTTATTTTTGAATTCATAATATCAAAATTAGCTTAGGGTAATTTTTTTTTATTTTCTTGAGAACATTCAATTTTTGATGAATAGTAAAAAACACTGCGTTATTGTTTAAAACCGATTTTTTATTTTAACAATTAGTTATATTATTTTAATTTATTTTACATAAAAATAGATACAGAATACCTAAATATTTTCAATGTAATTCATTTGAGTCATTTTATAATAAGTTTAGATATTTAAAATTTTATTGAACTTTTTACCATCTTTTACCCTCCTTCTAGGAGCATTTACAAATTTTCATAAAAATTAATTTTACCACCTTTTGGAGTTGAATTTAAAAAATCCGAGAGACATAGTTGACATCAGTTAGTAATATGTGGTTCAATAAGATGATAATAATTTTTCGTGAGTAGTAAGTTTTGAATTTTATTTACCATGGTAAAAATTAAATAGGGAAATTAAGGGTAACACATGTCATAATTCTTTTGGATAAGTGTAATTCTAAAAAACAATCTTAAGAATAAAATATGATCCTTTTAGTCCACATGGATTATATAAGTACATTTATTTTTATTTTATTTAAAGAAGAGTTAATAGTGTTAAATTCAAAGTTTAATAACTAAACCATTTTTTAATATAGGGTTATACATAAGAAAAATTAAACTATAAATATTCATTATAAATCTAAAAATATTTCCTATATAATGGTATTTTATTTATAAGTTTTAGACATTAAAGAATGTAATTTATTTATGACACAATGATGATGAAATAATTACCTTAAGAATGAAATATTAAAATAATTGATATTTTAAATATAAAAAAATGTAAGTTGATACGTATGATGAATTCCACTAATTTTCTAGATTAATTTGACATGTTAGGGTTGATTAAATATTTTTTTTATAAATAATCATGCTTTTATGATTTTTACAAAAACCAGACACTAAATAGTGTCAAAATTGACATAGTTGAGTTTTTAAAACAAATACAATATTATTAATTGATATAATATTCCTAAGAATATATGGATTGGAAAATGGAGTCATATAAGGATATATATATTAATAATGAACCACATTGGATTCTCTTGACTTGTTATTGAATTTTTATTAACCATATAATATAAAAATACAATGAGACATGGTAAATGTAAAACTATTTAACTAAGTGTTAAATCAAAAAATAAGATTAATATGGTGACCTAAACTGTTTAAAACCTATTGGTTGAGAGGTTTTTGACCCACACCAACCTTATAATCGAAGTAAATAATTTTAGAGACATTATATACCAAAAATTATTTTACTATAAAATAATATTTCAAGCTTTTATTAAAGTGACCCTCACCTCTCTTATAAAAGGGTATTTTTCATTCTCTTAATTTCATACCTCCAAATCCATTTGGCATAGTCAAAACCTACTCAAATATCCTCCCAATTTTTCTCCCTTAATTATAAAGGAATTACTTTGGTCATAAATCCAACCTAATGAGCCCTTTTGATCAAATCAAATTGAAGAACACAAAGAAGAGGAAAATATTTGATCACCTCTTTCAAGTTATTTTCTTCTTCCACTTCCTCTTTATTTGTTGTTTTTATTCTTAAATAATAACTATAGTATCTTATATATACAGTGATGTTATTAAAAAAATGGTACAACCATATTCATCATTCTATCCATCATATGAATGACAAAGTCACCATACATGCGTATGTACGACTTACGGTCTCCACGTCGTGGTGTAGTTTGTTATTCAAACACTTCATTATTTGGATGGGTATAATAATGAGTATAAATGATTTAAATAATAAATATAAAATGTTAATTATTATGTATATATGATATAACATCCAATTAAATATTATTTCACCATCAATATAATGATATTGTCGCTCATGTGTACGTATGGATTACCGTCTCTACTAAAGCGATGAGTTTAATTCACCATCGTAACCATTAAAGAATAATTTTCATTTGATGATTTAAAATAATGTTTAAAAACATAATATAATTCTGGATATGAATCATGTACATCCTATCCATAATAAACATGAATTATGTAACCAAGAATATAAAGGAAAATCAATCAGTTAACACCTGAAACGATGATACTACTAAAATATTATTAACAAAGCAATATTATAAGATCATATATGATATCATATTTATGTATATTATTATTGTATAATTTAATTACAATGTTTTAACAACTATAATGTAGGTTTACATACCATCTACTAAATAAATGTATAAGTTAAGGGTTAATTTTACAATCTCTTTACTATGCGAGGTTGTTAATACGTAAGTATCTACTGAGAACTCATTATCATCCACATCCATGTTTTTATAAAAATATAATTCAAATTTTTTTTACTATTTACTAGACTATGGGTTAAAGTCATTTATACCCTTCTTTTCACATATTTTTTTGAAAGTAATATTTCTGTCATTTTCCAAAAAATGTACTTTATGACCTTCTCAACAAAATTAAGGTAAAAATGTCTTCATTATCTTATACGGAGGGTGTATCAATTTTTCGCTGTTATAACATCATTGAATATTTCCATACAATATTATAAAAACATTTTCAAAATAAATTTTTTGTTTTATAAATATATGTAGTTTAAATGATTTCAAAATATAAAGAGATATTTCTCTATAGATAATTCGGGTTTGCTCTGTGCCAATATCCTCTGATGGATTTTAAGATTTTTTGAAGATGATTTATTATGATTCAAATATTCCATATTTTATTGAAGGTTTTGTGATATGTTTGAATGTGGTTGTGTTATTTTTACACCATTCATGGTTTATGGATAAAGTATTGGCATTTTGTATGCTAGTTTTAATACGAATGTTTATGTTATGTTTCATCCTTTTCATATGACAAATGCATTGGACTTAGTAAGTAATAGGTGGAACCCGCTATAGATCCTCAATGCATAGGTAGGTCTCATGAGAAAAACTACTATCTTGTCACCAGGACATGAAAAAATATTATTTGTAGTCTTGGAACAAGGCCTTGACTTTGTGGTTATGAAGTCTAGAATTATGCATTTCATCAGTATAAAAGTGGCTATTGATATTTCACATGATTATTAGACCTGTAAAATATACATGTGAATAAGTAAATGGAATTATTTGATTTTAAATTTTCCATATTATGCTGAATTTTAAGTTTAAAAGGCTTTTGTTTTAGTCTTATACATTACCTTAAATATTTTTATTATTTACGAAAGTTTCCACTATATTGTTATACTTACTGAGCATCTAAACTCACCCTTTTCTATGTTTTATTTTTCTATGGATGTGAATAAATATTTTATGGTTGACCTGTAGGGATAGGCTATGGATATAAGTGTGTTATTTGGGGAAAAATGTAGTAGATGTTTTTATTTCATGATGTAATGTAAAACTTATGAATGTATCTAGTACTTCCAAGGCTACTAATCTGATTGGACTTTTGGAATATGATTCCTTGTATAATGCCAATGTTATTTAATAATGCACCGAATCTAGGTAACTGAGGTCAGGGAATTACAAAAACCCCAAACACTATTCAAACAAGAGGGGTTTTTGGACTCAAAACATCCCTCAACAACAAAATTTACAAAAACACATAAGACACACCATCCCAAACCATTTATCCAGGAAAAATTCATTCCTTTAAAATCTTCTCTTTGAAAATAAATGGTTCAGTTGTTAGCATATCAACCAATGGTACCCCATGGTCCTCACACATACATGTTTCCATGCCACACCAGGAACCGTCCTCATATCGATCCCAGCACTGATCTAGTCATTCAATTAACAATCCATCATCCCATAGTAAACCAATACTTCCATTTTCTCAAGACCTCTAACAATGAAATTAAAATCCCATTAATTAAAATTAAAAATCAATTTCAATTAATTTAAATTAATTTCAAAACATTTCAAACCATTTCAAAACAATTCTAATTTAATTAAAAACTCTATCCCATAAATCCCTATCAAATTCTCAACTCAACTCTTTTCATTCTAAAACAATATTCCAAAATTAAATAAACAATTTCAAATGATCACTAGTTACCAAATAAAAATCCATTCCCAACCACCACACATGACCTCCAAAAAATTATATCCCATTAAAAGAAACATTCAATAGTTTTGAAAACTCTATTGGAAAGTTTTTTTCAAAACTAACATTAACATTGTTCCTGCTTTCAAAAGAGGTGTAAACACACCATTTTCCATTTCAAAAAAAGTCTGAAAATTTAGTTCCACCATTTCAAAAATACAAACATTCAATTTTTATTAGAAAATAATTTAAAAAAAATTGTATGCTTCTTGAAACCATGTAATTTTTGGTTTAAAACCAAACATCCAAGATTTAAAAATGAAAGGACACAAGATAATGAGAGAGGAAACTAGTTTCAGTGGGTGACTTGGATTTATGGTTGGCGGCCATACTCCAATCACTAAAATATGAAAAAGAGTGTTATAGGGAAATATCCTCGGCTCCACATGGCTTTCCAGGCCCTATGAGATCACTAAGACCTTTATCCCAACTCTCTTTCCATTTACCCAAATCATCATCTTACCAGGAAAACCAAAGGACTAAGATCAAACATGACTTCCCCTGGAGACTTAAATCCCATCAAGAGGTGTTCTACCAAGGAACACTACCCATAAATAGGATTTGAAGCCCCAAAAATTCTAGCACCATAATCTCTCAACACTTCCCCAAATAACATGACCCAAAGTGTTATCCTGAACCTCCTCTGATACAATTTTGTCAAGAATCGAATCTAGTCACCATAAAAACCGGCACCAAAACCAACCCACAACAAGGCCAGAAGGGTGTTACCGATCCCCACAGGGGGGAACAACTGCCTTTGTATCATAAATTTAATGTTGGTAATGATTTACCTATGTTTATAAACATACAACAATAAAAAAAATTTAATAAACCAAATCTGATTTTTTCAAACCAAACCATCTTTTACAAAATTTCAGAATTGAGTTACAAAATTTAAAACAATGATCAATGAACATTACAGGGATAAAAAACAAAAATAACTACCCAAGAACCTCCACATGGAACGAACTTGCACCCTCAATCCACCTCCACAACACTTCATCATGAATGACCTCTAAAATTCTGAACCATTGGCAGAAAAGTTGTACCCAAACATACAACAAAAAAATAACCTAGTCTACTTACCCACAATGTTTTTTGTAGGGTGTGATCTAAATCCCTGTAGGATACCACTAATAATAGATTCTATGTGATAAACATTCAAATATGAAAATCTTGCATGTTTTCATAAACATGAGATGCTATTAAGAATTTTACAGAGATGCAACTTAAAAAAATGTTTTCATGTGGGCTACATTAAAGAATAAATTTTTTTAAAAAAATAACAAAGATACTGAAATTTACAACCAATCATACAAAATGTTGATTGTAATCACAAATTATCCAATGAGAAAAAGAAATTAGAGATAACCCCTAGGCAGTATCTAGTTGTGGGTCCCAAGTACCTTGTATCTCGGTGAAGTAACCATCACAATATATGTTCTCATGAACACGAGACACTAGTAGGTAACATACCCATAATCTAGTGGTTCCCCAAAATCATCATCATCATCATAATGTTTTATTTAGTGTTTTCAGCATCAAAATTTCTATGTGGAACTAAGGCCTAACCCCACGGTATCACTAGCATACTAGTACACATCCACCCACCTAGATACCGAGGTTTCCCTCTTGTTCTCCAAGATGTTCAACAAGCCGTGATAAATAATTTTCACATGAAAATACCACTTCCAAATCACACATTAACCATAGTCCACATGTATATCACACAAGTCAGGTAAAATTCCTTTCACATGAAAAATCCATTTTTCACATCATACACACACAAAACAGCCCACAATTGTGTTTTTCACCTTTCTTACAATTTGATAAAACATTTCAGAAACTTATAAAACATTATAAAATATGTTTTACGTCTTAAATCACCACATTACCTTTAGAAACCAATATTATTTGAACACAGTCACCAAAAAATTAAACAGAAATCCTTTTCCCACTTTGTTTAACTCATTAAATCATTTAGGATTTTCATAAAACAATCCCAAGGGGTATAACCATATTTTTCAAACAAAACCACTTTAGAAACCTCCTTCAAGGGAAACATAATTCCAATACCACTCCAAAACATAATTGGAAGTCCTAGAAACATTTTTTAATCCTCACTCAAGTTTTATAAAATCACCTCAAATAATACCACAAAAGATACACATGAAAACACACATTTTCATAAAACACATTCAAGAAGTATAACAAGGTTTTCCACATAAAACCCATTAAAAACCCCCCTTTTTCATTTAACATGGCACTAATTCATTACCAAACCATAATTGGTAGACTTTTTCAAAAACTAATAAATCACTTCTATATTTTATAAAACTACCACAAAAGATATTACATGAGTTACAATTTAAAAGTACACAACTTTAAAAAAAATGAAACTTTATTACTAAATGATTTTCTAATGCTACCAAAAATAGTTTTCACACCACACACAACATCTTATGATAAAGATAAATTAATAAATCATGCAAACTAACTCATAAATAATTTCTTACACAAGGAATCACCTACCAAAAGTGTCAGAACCCACAAATATTGGTGTGAAACATCAACCGCACAACCGCCACACCATAAGGCAGTGAAATCCATCCTAAAACCAAAATATTTGACAAAAAATTACACAAAATCAATCCCTAGGTATTAACCCTAACTTCTAAATATTTTATAAGTTCATGAATGAGGGAGGAAACCCTAAAGATAATGAAGGAAATGAAGATATAAATAATTACATGAATAAATACAGATGAAATCAGCACAAATTAAACAATATTTGAATCATGAAGTAAGAAAAACTATTAGGGTGGATGTTAGGAGTCATAGTAAGACAAATAGGGACCGAATTTGGGAAAAAATAATGAACATTGAAGGAGTTATGAATGAAACATTTTACCTCTTCAAATCTTAGAGATATGAGAATGATTAAGAAAGGTCTCCCTAATCCATATAGGAGATGACCTCCAATTAGGGGTAGGAGATAATGGGAGCTATCCTTGGGTAGGTGGGATATTTTTAGAGTTTTAATCACCAAAAATGATAAAAATATAATGATATATTAAATAATTAAAAAAAATATATTTTAAACCAGGAAATGGGCCTTCAGGTTGGCCAACACCTTAATAAAAAACCCAAATCCATCATCATTATGGATTACTATGGGGTAAAAACTGATACGGTGGTTTTAATATACCAGGTTATTCCAATAGATAAGTGTAATGAGTGTAAAATGTTGAAAAATGAAGGATTTAAAAATGAATCAAAATTTATTTTTAAATATGGAAATGGGCTCACGGTTTGGCCCAAATTTTGAAAACCCTCAATTTACAACAATATGAATGGGAATCCCCCAAACCAAATAAAGAATAGGAATTAAATGAAAAAAACCTATACAATAAGTCATATATGTGATATTATTTCATACTCTATAGGTTTCGAAATCTAAAATTCTTTTATCATCATGGTTATATCTCTTTGAACATTCTAATTAACAAAAGTAACATTAATTTCTTGAGATAACATGTCTTTTTCACTTTTATATGATTTCTATAACTTCCTAGATTCCTCAAAATGATCTATAAATATGATAAATATATCATTAGGGTTGTTTTAAGCCTTATTTGTTTTTATACTCCCTCTTTACAACAACCTTTTTGATGTTGGGATAAATTCACACTTTTCCCTTATCACTTGTCAACTCCTTTTGAGCTGGAAAAACATTCATACATCTAACACTTGGTTTCATTATGAGTTTCTCATTACAAACAAATTTATAAGAACATTTGATCTTCCCCTTTTTTGTAACCTCCCAGACTCTTCACAAGTAGTGTCGACCACTAATTTAATCCAGATATGTCTCTCTCAATTGGATTCTCTTTTTGATCCAAACATGATCACAATTACTTTAACATTAAAGGACATATTGTAATGGTCTACGTTGTAGAAATTATTAACATAATAGAATAACATATTACCTATTGTCTTAACATCCTAACCATATTTCTTCATTGAATTATAAGGATTATCTTGACATACTATCTTCTTTACTAAATTATCTCCCAAGGAAGATACACTATTTCACTTCACCTACATCTCATACTGTAGTGGCTATATTTTATATTTACTATATTAATGATACATTGTAGGGTTAAACAAACCATCATTATATGGATGTCTATAAATGTATCAAATCTACAAGAAATTTACAAGACATTTAAATCTATTCCTTTTGGATAAAGTACTCTTTTTCAATGTCATATGCTTCACAAAAGCGGTATTCCTTTGGCCTTTCATATTTTCCCAAATATTTTGGCATTATTGAACTTGTTAATACTAAAATATTATTCAATAAATAAATATACTTATGCTTTAATTTCTAGTAACTGAAATATATTTCAATTAATCGGGTTTTTGGATAGTGCATGAAATTTGTCTAGATTATAATGCCAAGTGTATTTGGGATAGAACCTCAACATTTTTGGTGAAAATTTTATGTGACAAGATAACCTTCACCATTGATCATGTTGTGGGTGTTTTGACAATTTTATCCTTCCACATTTATAAAATTGTTTTATTCCATACTTCAATTCAAGAAAAAACGTATTTAGTGTAAGAAACATTATCTGAAAAGTGGGATACATTTATATATGATATCTAGGTGGTTGATCGTAAAAATAATCTAATTTTTTTTTCAACCATTAGGATTTTTATTTTAGGAAAAAATCATTTCATATGTTAGAGTGTCAATACACATTTTTTCAGCATGTCGATGTGTTCTAGAATTCATTTCTTCTATATTTTTCAGTTTCACTTATAGCTTGAGACACTTTATATTGATAGTATTATTCTATATCAAAATAAATATAATCATATTATACCACTGTAATTTCATATTTTAAAACTATTCTCCATGAATCTTTTCACTTTATTCTTAGGTATGATCAAGCTTCCTAATTATTTTTCCCTTAACTCTCAATTTGGATTACTTGATACCCATAAAAAATTTATACATTTCTTCCATTGCATGGTTCATATAACCACTATCTTTTTTTAATATTATATTTCACACAAATTAATAATTAAAAGTTTACTTTATCCATGATGAATTTTATCTACTAATTTTTAAGTATTTCTCCTTAAATTTCAGTTCTTTAACATGAGAGTTGTATTTTTTCAATTGTCCTTCCAAGGCCTTCTTTGTTGCTTTATATTCTCATATGAACTATAGATTTTCATCATGTATATCTTAATCCGAAATAATTAAGTAACTAATTTTTAATTATCTTTACTCATGGAGTCCCCAATAATATTTAATTCTGGGGTTATGCTCTCGCGGTTAATGTGTTTCTACTAAACTGCGATCCATCTAAAGTAGCCATAAAAACATCATATGATATGTTGATTGGAAAAAATTCCATTATTTATTTTATAAATATTTTTGGATTTATATGATCTATTGGATGTTTTCATACTGATATCATTGACTCCAAAACTAAAAAATTCTTATTTTTTGGTTATCTTAAGGAAACTATGAGATATTATTTCTATAATCCTACTAAACACAAACTGTATGTGGCCTTGTGTGGTGTTTCTATTAAGAAAGAGAAAACAAATATATTATTAATTGGGTGTAATGTTAAACTTGTAGATATTCATAATCAATAAATAGGAAGTTTTATTGAGGTAGAGGTTGAGATAGTCCTATAATGAGTTTTTGAAGAACCAAATCCAATTATAAAAGAACAATGACAGTTTTATAGGATTCTTCAAGAGATCATGGGATATGGATTTCATGTAGATATTTATGATGAGGTAATATTCAAATTAGATGAACCTACTTCCTATTAATATTAAATAGAGATTTTCAATTCTATAAAATGGTTAAAATTTATTGAAAATGAAATATAATACATATACACTTACCATGTTTGGAACATGGTAGAAAAACCTAAAGGGGTGAGAATCCTATGGTATACGTGGGTTTTATACACACAAATTGGCATAGATGGTAGATTATATAAATATAAATAATTCATTGTTGTGAAATGTTATAATAAAATTCACAGTATTGAGCATGAAGATAAATTTTCACCTATTATAATGATAAGTTCCATTCAGATATTACATGTTGATTACATCATTGCTTGAACTAATAACACTAATCTGACTACCTTCATCCAATTGAGGATCTTATATCTTTCTTTTTAATTTTATCATATTCTTATCCTATTTATTTTTCCTATTTTCGATAGTTTTTTTAGATTCTTCCACATGTGTAACAATATGAGTCAAATCTCGTTCTTCCATTAGAGGCTTTGCTTCAAATAACTCTTCAAATATATACTTCATCAACTATGATAAAAATACATGTGCAAGTAAACTTAGATTCAAATAGAGGGAACCTTAATATAATATCACATTAAATACCCCTTAGGGTCTACTTAAACACATTAGGGGTGGGTGAATATGGTGTTTCTAATTTTTACAAAATTACAAATTAACATGGTATATTTTATACCCTATGGAATTAACCCTCTGTTTCCATTTAGAGAAAATTAATATATTTTAGTTTAACCAAGAAATCATGAACCACATGCATGCATGTAAATCAAGTAAAATATGCAGGTGGTTTTTTAAAAGATAAAAATAAAAGGTCAAATACTTTTCTGGATTGGTTACTCACTACAATCAAGGATTCCTCACTATAATAAAGTATTGATTTTAATGGATGGTAATTTTCATACCTACACAAAATCTCACCATTAAAAAACATTCTATTTTATTATATTATTTTTTCACAATAACATATCACTTATTTCATAAATTCACATTATGATCTCCCTATATACTGTGTATACTATGGGTTCTATAGACTCACATCATATATATGAAAGTGTTACTTTAAGATCCTTTTTTATTGTTAATCACTCCGTCTTCACTGGATGCTTCTAAAATAATAAAATATATCTCATTATTATTAGTACTAGATAATTTTAATGCTATAATGTATTTAAGAATAATTTATAGATTTTTTAGTGATCATAGATCGTCTTCAAAATCTTTTAAATAATTTGTTCATTTATCCATCTCACTTAATTTCTAAATGGATTGACTCTAATCGATATGAACATACACAACAAGTTATCCTCTCATCATATATTATTAATTCTTTTCATTTATTCATTTCAGACATATAATCTCATTATTATAGTCAATATAATATTATTATTTTGACTTGATACCCATGATATATTTACATCAGTTCAGTATCAAATCCTCTTTGTTCTTCTTCTTTGAGAGTGTCCTTCAATATACCACACCACAGGTTAGATCTTAGATCAAGAACATAGAACTCTATCTCTATAATTTTACTTTTACACATTTGTTACCAAGAAATAATATTTTCTATATATTAAATATAAATTATCCCATTAAATATTTTTATTCCCAAAATCCTCTCAAATTTTTTCATTTTCCATATGTCGGTGTTCCCATGATCTCAATATTCTAATTACCTCTCAATGATAGTCTCTTTAAAAATTACAAGAGTTATCTTTACCAAATCTCATTATTATAAACCATACATATTCTAGAGTATTTTTATTCACCATTTCTCAAGATCCTCTTCCTCATAGTCTTCTCAAAACAATTCACTAAAATCTTCAGCACACTCAAATATCATGATCATCCTACTAGTACTATGAGGTAATTCTTTACTATAAAACACTCATCATTTTGAAATGTTGGATAACTGATATTTCAATATTATATATATTTTTTGGTTTGATCATTTGAGAACACCACAACTCACCTTTATTAGTCTCCATCTTAAACCAAAAATTAATTTGAGATATTTTATGCAATATAAATCAACACAGACATCTGCAAATTTTATTCGATTATTCATTAGAAATTAATTTTGGGAACACAGCCTACCTTTAAACATTTCCAGATTTTTAGAGTAACTTTTAAATAGTTTATGGATTTTTGAAACCCTCCATGTCATTCGGGATATTATTTTGTATTAAATTATTAATTTTTGTGTTATATTAGTTTATAAAAATTTTGTCTTGGAATTTAAATATTTTGGAAGGATTTAGGGCATCACATGGGTTTCCCATGGTTAGAAGTAACCATATGGGAAGCAATTGTTAAATTTTTTAATTGGATAGTGTTGTTTGATATAGGTATCCCATGACTATTTAAACTATATGGGTTCCTATGAGATACCATTTTCGGTATCAAGGGGGTGTCCAATGCTAGTTTCATGGTACCACATGGTTTTGTAAACCATGGGGGTTGCATAATATTTTTGTTGTTGAAAATTTACATGTTTTTTCCCATTTTTAAAACCCTAGAATCCCAATTGACCCACTCTCCTCTCATCTCATAACTCCCCTTAGCTAACACCCTCTATATAATACCACCCATCCTCTAGTATCCCTATATTCATGGTGATTTAACCACGATTCTATTTTTAAATCATGGTTAAACCTCCACAGTAGGGACTCCTCTTCCCTTAGTTATTCTTTCCCCATGGTTTCTTCATCTATCATTACCATACACACTTCTGATAAACCCTAGGGTACCATATTGACCAAGTTTTTTTGTCTTTCTCATGGATATATTTTATGATCTCATTTTCGAGTCTCCTTCATCACATTATCGAAGTCTTAGACAATAAACGGTTTATTTGAGTTAGGTTTTACCCATGTTTTAAATTTTAATTTTTGAACTTTAAATAGATTATGATCTAAACTATTTTATTAATTTTATAATAATGGGTTTTCATGTTTTTTTTGGATTTATAAGTGTTAAATTATGTTTAATTATCATTTAAATGGAATGTGAATTATTTTCCCAAATTAAATATTTGTATTAAATTTTTTTCAATAAACTATACATAAAATGTGTTCGATAAAATTCATGAATGACCTTAACAAGTGAATATTGTTATTTTAAATGGTTGTTCAGTTTTAAAATTAAATTCTTAAATATTTAACTTGGATGTTCAGTCGACAGTTAGAAATTATAAGTTTTGATAAAATGTTTAAAGCTCTATATTGAATTAAAATATGAAGCTTCTTATATTAGTTTAAATTATGTGTATTGGATTTGGATCTTGTTTTGTTTTAAAATGGTGAAAACTATATTTTAAAGATATATTTGTTTTATAATGAGGTTTTTATATATAAATGATTTTAAAAGGGGTTCTTTGATTAATCTCAACTGATTCTTGAAATAATTGTGTTGTTATGCCCCTTTTGAAAATTCATTAATGACTCTTTTAAATGTGTTTAATGGAAAGGGGATGGCCCTTGGACTTAATTTTGAATTTAATTAGGGAGAACATATTTTTAAATGGTTTATTTGATGTGTAAATGGTGTGATTTATTTTAATGGATTCCTAAATGATTCTTAAATTAGAGTTTTATAAAATGTGAATTGGACTTGGTATTCCAATCCATTTTATTGTAAATGCCATTTTGGAAGTTTATAAATCATGTTTTTAAATTCTTGGTAGACCATATTGATTTAAACATAGTGTTTTTACCCCGTTTGGGGATTTTTTTATAATTATGAGATGCTTTTTTATATTTTTTTAGGAATGCAATTTATTCATTCAATGGATGTATAATATGTACTCAGGAAGTTCTTAATGAGGGAAATTAAGGTGAGGGAGAGTTATTTTTCATGCCTTTTGTGTTGATCTTGGATTTATTTTTCAATCACCTATAATTTTATATTATTAATGAGAAATCATATAAAACGTGAGATATCTATATTTATGTTACACTAATTGGTTAAAAAGCTGCCAGTTTCCCTCTATTCATCCAAAAAATTAAGGCTAGGAAGGGGTATCATTTTTATGATTCTAGTGTGTTCTAGTGGATTGATTATTATGGTTTTTAATCAATATATATTGATTGTTGTTATTTTTACAATTGAAAAATATAGATTCATCTTACATTAGGTCCTAGGGTATATCCTAGGAAACTCTTATTACTTGATTGTATGTTACCTTTTCTTGCATTGTTGTGGAACCATTATATTTTGCATATTTATATTTTCTATATTTTTTCATGTTGTCCCTACATCATGTATGTTTGACTCATGTATTTGGTTTTTTCCATTTTGAATGGTTTTAAATGTGATTTTGAAATCAAATTTTGAATTAAAAACTATTATGTTGGGTTTTTAAAGATGATTAAAAAATGCGTGTTTTGGTTTTAAAGAGGATTTGGTCAGTAGATTGTGTTTAACGTGATTTTTTTCATTTAAGAAAACTTAAAAGAAATATTTTACTGCGTCTTTTGTTTTGATATTGGTTTTTCATGAACTTGTGTTTGAAAAACCTAGCTTTGTAGTTATATTTTTAACTATATAAAAATATATTTACAAATTAAATTAGGGCATGTAGCATGGCATGTGGTGTCCTACTGAGCTTTTTTATGCTCACACCTATATTAAATCTCAATTGTAGGTTCTATTTTATCTTACAATATATCTTAGAGAGTTTATTGTATTGGGATTGTATGGTGATCTATGATCATGTAGAGGTCAGTTAGTTGTTTTTTATTTAATTTTTCTTGTTTCACTATCCAAGTAGGACTTTAATGATTTTCGTTATGGTTATTGGTGGTTTCTTATTATATATGTGGGGATTGAGGATATTGGGGGAGAATGTTTCCATAGAGGGAGTTAAGGGCTAGATGAGGGATTTTAATTTACTTTAAATTGTTTAAAGTGTCATATATGTCTACTTTATTTTTTACATATATTATTTTACCTTTGAATTTTTACTTAAAAACTAGTCATGTCATATTTTATGGTGGAGGTACCATTGTGATTTAACTCTGTTTTGAGGGTGAAATCATTCCCAAGTATTCTCATTTGATACCTAGGAACTAGTTTCTAGCCTGTGGGGATTAGTAATATTGTTTGGGCCAGTGGAGGATCAGCTTGGATTTTGGTTCAAATTGATTCTTGGGATGACCCATTAAAAATGGTATCAAAGAATAGGATATGTTGTGCAAACATAGTTTTATTAAGATTTCTTTGTTATTTAAGAGTTTAAAGATATGATTTAGTTAGAATCATCCATTGTAACTTGAGAGGTATGTGTTGGGAGAGTATCATGATATCTTTCTCACCCTGATCATTGAGTTTCCATTGTTAGTCATGTTTTTTTAAATTCTATATTTCCATTTGATAACTTTGTTAGAGTAGGATTTTATACCTATAAGAGTGTTTATTTAATCCTTATTTTCATATTTTGAGTTTCCTTGTAGTTGTTTTTGACATTTTTGGATGGATATAGGAGAAAAAATTAGTGTGTAAGGTTGGATTATATGGTCTAAAAAACTATTTAGTAACTAAGAAATTGATTCCATACCCATTCTAGGGGTCAGTGAATTATTATAAAATGACCTTCAACCATTTGACCAAGATGGTCATGGTTCCATATATTTTTTGGTTATGCTATTTAAATCTCATAATCTTGGATTTCATAGTGTTTTGGGAAAAGAGAAATGATTCAAGGTTGGTCTTGTGATATGTTGTCATTGTCGGATTTAATTTCATTTGAAGCTTATATTATACAATTTTTATGATATTTCACATGTGATGTAAAATTGGGTTTTTATTTTAAAAACATGGATTTCATGATAAAAATGTTTTCATTTTTAAATAAGTATTTAAAGAACATTTATAAAATTTTATTAGGTTTTATGAAATGTTTTAAAATATTTTATTTAATTTTAAATTTGGAAAAGTGTTTTATGTATGATTTATTTTCAAATCAATTGCACATTATGTTTTGAAAGGTTTAAATGGGTCAGGTTTTTTACTCAAATGTGAATTTTTATGTTGGTGGATATTATATTAAGTGAAGATCATGATTTTCAAAGAATAATATTTTTTCTTGTTTGGGGTTTGACCCTTGAAACATGTCTTAAAAAGGTAAATAATTTGAAATTGGTTTGAATATATGTGTTTGTTTTTATTATGAAATTATAAAGGTGTATTTTTTTAAAAACTGGTTGGTGTTTATTTTTAAATTAGTTTTATTAACATTTTAAATTGACCAAGATTGGTTTTGTATTTCCGTTAAAATTTTAAAATGATTTTTTTTGGATTTTAGTGAATGATGGCCCATTTTTAATGGTTCTGTAGTTTTCAAAATAGGTTTTGGGACTCTTTGATAAGGGGGTCGTGGTTTTAAAATAGAAATTCTTGGAACCATTTAGAATATTTTTAAAAAAAGGAATGATAGGAATTGTAACTCGTTTTATTTCGATACTATTTATTGTGGGTTTGGGGAAATGAGTATGTATGGATTTTTGTCTCATTTTGATTTATTATATGAATCTCAGAATGTTCAATTGTAAAATATGAATACTTGACCTTAGTGTATTTCCCTCCTTTAAGAGTTAACACTTCTTAGGATCTATATGGAGTGGATGATGTTGTTGTATCAACCTAGTGAAGTGTCATAGAATTATCCAAGGCTTTGATTTTATAATGGAACTCTTCAGAATCAATAAGGTTGATTGTTTTAGAATAGTAATCCATGGTTGGGTACATAGATAGGTGAGGATTGTATTTCTTGTATATGTTTGAGGCTGATGTGGTAATCATCATTTGATTTATCGTTTATATACATGATCATGTTTATTTGTTGATGATCTACTTTGGGATTTATTCATAGTTATTTTGGACTAGTTAGGTCTTGAGGAATTATTTTCCCAATGTATTTTTGGGTGCATTTTTAGATTTCTCCTTGTGAATAGTGGTTCTTTTTAGGAATTTCATGACTTGTTTCTTGATGGTGTTGGTTGTTTATTTCAAATTGTTTAGACCATGGGTTGGTTCTTGGTTGTCTTCTTGTACATGAGGAAAAAACTAGAGCATGTTCATGGGTGACTAAGGGTATAGTATGGTTCTGGTTAGACTATGGGTTCCAAAAAGATGAGTTTTCTTTCAGAATCACCATGGTATGGTATTCCATTGGTTTGGAAAAAATTTCCCACATAAAAAGTGTGTGCCCTTGGGGTTAGATAAAATTAATTTCTTAAAGATTCATGTATCCAATTACTATTCTCCTTGAATTTTTTATACCATAGATTTGGTGATCCAACCCTATACTCTTTGGGTATGTTTTCAAGTTTGGTTCTCCCTTTTTGAATTGGGTCTTATTTTTTTGATGGATATGGAAAAAGGTTCCTTTTGATTTATTTTTTTAGATTTAATAAATGTTATTGTTTGGTGACTTCATGTAAATTTATATAAAAGAGTTTCTCAATTTTTTAAAAATTTTAGATCGTTGTAAATAGTAAAACAACCTATGTTATGTATATGTTTACTTATATTATTTTATTAGTTACCGAGTGGATCTCACATGAGGATATTTTGTGTTGATTTATGATTTGTTCAGTTGTTCAAGGATATCTCTATTTTACATCTAGGGTTCACTTTAGAATCTATTTTCTATTCACTTCAAAAAATTCTAAATTTTTAAAATGTTCTATTTACGATGAATTGTTGTCACAAAATGTTATTTTCAATCGAAATACCTTGAGAATAGTCTATTTTTGTAAAATGTGTTGTAAATATTATAATTTGTGATTGTTCTACGCAAATAGTATCAGTCCAATACTGTTTGCGATGAAGCATTTTTTATATTACAAAAAAGTATTCATGAAAATCCAATATTTCAAACAGAAATTTTTTTATATTGAAACTATTTGTGAACAGAAAAATTTTCCATCATTAATAATAATATTTAATTTTTTTTAATAAAGGATGAAAATAAAAATCATTCATTATAAAATTAAAAATATAATATAATATAAAAAGTTTCATATAAAATACATCATAAAATATCACTCAGGGGATGAGAAATCAAGTCTAGTATGGGGTAAAATATTAGGTCCAAATGAAATGGGTAACTTTATCACTAAACCATGTGTGAGATGTGCATATACTCCCTCATATCCACATGCTATTGATATTTCCATCACCGATGCTCTTCCTGATCGATTGTTAATCACTGTATGAATTCATCGTGAGCTTATAGACCTGCCGCATACTCTATAGTAGAAAATGATGATGAAAAAAATACTCCCTTTGAGAAATATGATGACATAAATTCATTTCCATAAAAACTATCCAGGGTTAATTGTGAACCCATAATAATCACTCGTCCTTTTTAAAGGCCACTCATCATCACTTGCATCCGAGTCACCTCATCAAAACATGAATCGTACATGCCATCATCTCCAACATATTTCTTAGCCTGACTCTCAAACATACAATAAACTACTATTTTATATGTATATTATAAGAACATAAATAAAAATGGATAAGATAAAAAAATAATGTCAGTAAAAAAAACTGGAAACAAATACTAACCACAATATGCACTATCTATCACCATTAACCTATCTAATACCATCATTGTATAACTTCTTGTACTCATCATACTTATTAATGTTTCTATTAGCTAAAAATTTCATAAATTTATCAAATACATCTAGTATTAAATATAAATATAAATATAAATATAAATATAAATATAAATATTGTAAGACCCTAGAACACCCAGAGAGGGGTGGGGTAAATCAGGGTGTCACATTTTTCTTTAAATGAGATGGATCTTGTTCCCATATTAGTAGGAACCTGTAAAAACTATGTAATGGAATCATGCAATTATTAAACACCTAGATGTAGAAACGAAATACAATGCAACAGTTTTACTTGGATAAACACTAAAGGGTAGTCCAAGGACCATACACCCAAAATGCATACATCATACCTGAATCAACTATGATTCACTAGGTATTTTGGAATACAATTGTTCAAACATAGTCACTCCATTCTTGTAACACTACCTTTAAAAGAATTTTAGGGACAACAAACATCCTACCATATATCAATTCCATCGAATACCCCTCGCTCATTGCCCCAGGTGAAGTTTTACTCCATTTATCAAATTAGAGGTTGCATCAAAAGATTGGGCATATAAGACTTTGTACTTTATTATCACAAGAATCCTCTTACACCATACTCGCAATCTAATTCACATTAAATCACTATTAACTAAAACTAGATGTTTAATACTACTGTTTGCATAGCTGTTATCCTTCACGAAACCCCCTTATTATTTCAAAGATGTTTTAGACTTTGTGAACCGCCTACTTTTACAAATCTCTCATCCTTTTAGAAGCTCCCATCCTTCATGGAAATCCAAGAAATGGTGAAGATCTTCGTATTTGAAAAAATACCTCTTATAAAAAGAATTTGGGCTAATTAGTTATAAACTATTCCTTTATAAATACTACTACTCCTGAAGATTTACAAATTTGTGAATAATTATCTTCTCATTATAAATTTTTGAAATTAGAGCATTTCACCCCTTTTGCATGCTTCTTGTAGTCACATAACTTACCACCATTACATCATACCTCATACATTCTTAATCAAAACTCAGTCATGAACCATCAAAACTTCATGAAAACAGAATCCATATTCTTTCTGGAATCTCCAAATCCTAATGAATCATAAATCATCAAAAAATCTATGTTGTTTTCATATTTATAAAAGTCATTCTTCAAAATTCTCATTTTTAAAAGCTTTTCCATTCCAGCAGATTTTAACAACAAAAAAATTGGAAAAAATTGGAAAAATACAATACCTTCATAACTAAATCCACCTACACTGAGCTTCCTGATCAACCGAGTGTGGATTGAAAAAAAAATTCATTTCCCACTATGAAAAACATTTGTTCCAACAATCCATCCCTTTGGGGTTTTATCAATATGATGATAAATTCAATAAATCACTAACAATGATCAAAAACCTAATAGGCATTAAATTAATCATCCATATCTCTAAGTCTATATGAAAAAATCTCATTGTATAAAAAAGAGTGGAAAAAGATATTTTCATGCCTTGATATAGACCAATACACCTATCCAAAAAACCTATAATTCCTTGAAATTCATTCCCCTTCTTGGGAAATAATCCAAATGAAACTATAATGGGACCTTATAATAAATTTAAACCATCCCCATGGATCGTATCTCCCCCACATAACTACATCATATCCACAAAAATATTAAAATAATTAACAAAAATGGGGATAAGGGATCAATCTATAACCTCCTCATGAATTGAGAGGTGGATAAATACCTTGGTTAAACCAATGTTTCTCAAATATTGGTGAATCCAAAGGATTAATCATGATGTTATTCACTTGATCATTAGTTCCAACATGCTATATGTTAATCACACCTTGTTTAACTTTTTATTTGATAATGTTATATCTGATGTCAATAGGTTTCATATGAGAATGTTGAACTGGATTTTTCATAAGGCCGATCAAGATATTATTGTCATGGTGAATCACCATTGGCTATTTCACCTTTATAAAAAATATTAGTTAGATGTTGCTTCAACCATAATAACTAAGTGAATCCCTTTTTCAAAAAGATATATTTTTTTTGTTTCACCCGTATTAAGAGAAGTTATTTATTATTTCTTGCTCAACTAGCCCACACATTTTTTTCCAATAAATAAGGCACCCCAACTGGTGGACTTTCAATCCACCACATTTCCAGTGCATTAAACATTAAAAGATTTTGATAATTAACTATATCTTCTTTCCAAATATTATAATCCAAATTTGAGAGTATCTTTAATATACCTTATAATTATTTTAATGGCTATAAAAAGTTGTTCCTTAATATTACTTTGGTAGCAACCCAATAAACATGTTTCCAAGATGATATCTAATTGTGTTGCAGTTAAATATAATAAGATTTTAATAATCATCTTGAATAAGGTGGGATCCAGAAATTTTATATCCACATGCTTTTTTAGTTTTTTCCCAACAACAATTAAATTCAACATTGATTTGGAGTCATTCATATTGAATTTATTTTGAATATCCCTTCAATAATTTTTCTAATAAATGAAGCTGTATTCCTTATTTTGAATCACCAAAACCCCAAATTGTACTTTTTTTGAAAAGGTAAGGGAAAAGTCCCCATAAAAAATAGAAAAATAAAAAATCTTTTGTGGAATGGGAGAAGAGGGAACCCATTACATGACAAAGGAAAAAATACTTACAAAATAAGAACCAATGCGCCTAAGATTATTCTGAGTGACAAAATTTGACGAGACATCATGATAAACAACAAAAAGTGTCATCATCCCTCTTGAAAGAAAGTGAAAAGTGAAAATAGTCAAATTAAATGAGTCACCCCTACCAAGAAGTTGCGTTGTGCTGGTCCAACACGTGTTGTAAAGCATTCCTCCCATTCAAACAAATTTGTGAAGGAAGGATTCAATGATATGTTCTAGCACACCTCTCTCTATTTCGAGCCTCCCACATCAAAATTCTTGTGGGTAACTCATGAAAATTTCAACATGATGAAATAAAATACCAGACTAAAAACACTATGAAAATTCAATTAGGGTTCCCATCAATCCAGAAAGAGAGGATAGATGGATGATGATGGGTGTTAACATACTCATCCCTCTTTTGAGGTCTCCACCCTGATGATACCTACAAGAAACTACACCACCAAACAAATGATATGAAAAAAATATGATGCTCATAATGACCTCATCCACACAATTATAAAAGTATATCAACCAAAATCATCACTGAAATAATATAATACTCTTTCAAGAGTACTGATTCAACAAAACCTCACCAAGCTACCAGAATAACAATACCTCCGCACATTAGAACAACTGATGTTCTATCCAAGAACAACCATCCACTTGATCCATCATCCATAGCCATCAAACATACCACTCTACACTAAACATGACACCCAAATGAATGAAACTTCACTAAACCACCATACACCTCTTCCGAAAAAATCCAAGAAACCACCTCGACACTAAGCACCATCCCCCACAAGACTACAACTAGATACCCCCTGATGAAAAACCACCACCTAAAACTAAACCACATTTTCTTGAAAGATCTAATGAATGATTTACAAATAACAATCCATGATAGTGGTGCCCAAATCTGAATAAGTTCCTGAGGTCGCATAGTGAGTGAAGGAACCCGAGGGAGTAGATGAGAGAAAACATATAATAATGGAAATAAAAGAATTCATAAAGGAATATTAAAGACCAAAGGTTCCACCAAATTATTCAATGACAGAGTGGAGATGTGAAATATAATATCACCCACATACACAAACATCATAAATTAATCTCCCTATGAATTCCTCATTTATACATTATGGTCAACACCTCCTTTATTAAATTTTAGATTCTTTAGATTAGTATCCAGTCAAGAATAACATACTCGTGGTTCATTCTTTAAACCATTAAAAGATTATTTTAATCTAAAAACCATTGTTTCATTATTACTAATAAAAAATTCCATTTGTTATTCAATGTAGACTTTTTCCTCAAGAACAACATTTAATAATAATATTTTGACATCATTCTAATACACTTTGTACCATATTTAAATTTCTATTGCTATAAAGAGCCTAATAAAATAAATTTGAGATATTGGAGAAAGGTTTTGTTCAAAATCAATGCCTTAAATATTTTCATAGCCTTTATAGACCAATCCTTCCTTATTTATAATCTCATTTCCATAATCATCGAATCATTTTTAAAATATACTTTTTTTCAAATCACATTTTAATTTTCAGGTATCCTAACAAGATCCCAAGTAATTTTTTTCAATATGATCTAGTTTTCAATTCTTATACTTATCCTATGATTCATCCTTCCCCACTTATTCAAAATAGATTGGTTCTAAAACTAATAAGTTGGAAAATTGTGCATCATTCCTCATTCTCCTCATTTGTGTTGGTGTAGTCTAAATTATAATGATATTGGATTGATCAACTTATACACTTATATTTCTCCAGTGAGGTTCTGGTAGAGTTTCATTAGTATTGGATTCCTTTTATGACTCTACTTTTGAATCATCATCATTTTGAGATCCCAGAATTTTGGGAAATCCATCCACAATTTCTGTATTTGAATCTGTACCTCATCCACTTTCTTCTTCATCTTCAGTCATATCAACATATGATATCATTGAAATACTCATAGTTTTATCCTCAATGATTTTTCACATCATTTCTCTCAAAAATATTTCTAATAAAATTATTTTATAATTTTTAGAAAAAACTCATCATTTAGTATCCAAGCAACATTCCCTCATCTCCAACATCACCATACGTTCCTTGATTGATAGTTTTTCAAATGAAATATTTATTTACTAAACATGAAAATAATTTAGTGAGATATTAATTCCATTACCTATCTACTATGATGTCCTTTCCTATCATATAAATATACATATTTTATTCTGAGTATACATTGAAACTTGAAAAACATATTTCTAATACTGATTAAAAATAAAACTCCCACCAGCGTAGTTTTTTCCATATTAGTAACCCATCAATTTATACATTCAATGACCCCATTTTCTGGAGGTGTTATCACTAAAGAGACATCATGATTGATCCCACAATTTTTGAGGTAATTTTAAAATTATATTCATGTGTACTTTATTACATTATTGGATCATAAAATCTTGATTTTGCAGACAGATTCATTCATAACTCTTTAGAGATATTTCTTCATGTAGTAAAGAACATACCATTTACACTAAATAAACATCACACATTCCATTATAATATAATCATCAATAAAAATAATTTAGTACCACTTACTATATGTTCCAAACATATTTTTTAGACCACAAACATATTTGTGGATGATATCAAGTAGATTCGATGCTCATTTGTTCTGTGGCCAACAAGAAATTTAATCCAAATTTCCTCGCATGAAAGCATCACATGTCTTTTATAAATAACACTTAAAATATGGAATGTAGAGAACATATTTTAGATTGAATATGTTATTCATTACCTATTTATTAATGTAACCCAACCTTTAACACCCCATGTTTTTCCCGTTTAATTTTTATATATCAAAGTGTTTTCTTTACTATCTACCTGGTATAAATTACTATTTTTACTGTATCTTATAATGGGAGAATTATTTGTCTTTAATTTAATAGTGCACCATAGATTCAAAAGTTTCATTTCTAAATTTTATATTCCTTTTAGTTTTGGAAATGTCAAAAATATTCTTTATACTTACATTTCTATCTTTTTATTTCCAATGAGTTTTAAAATGTTTTTACAAAAAATATAAACGTGTACCATACATATAATTATTTCTAAAGTTTTCAAGAATAAAAACTAAATTTCTTCATTATGATTATCAAAATGGGTATGGATATGATAAAAAACATATTCATCTTTATTATATTAGATATAAGACTTTTTATATTATCTATCATTCTGACAAAGTCTTTATAATCATACTGATACCAGAATCGATAATCACCCGACTCATACTTATTAAGATCATAATTACAAAATTTTTAAGAAATTATGTTAGAATAACATAGATTAAATTATGAATAAAGAAAAATAATTTTTAAATTAATTAATTTCTTTTAGATTGTAATGGTGTAAATCAATACAATGTTGAACAATTAGTTTTAAAATATCTATTGAAGGTCCAACTATCTAATTCATTATGAAAAAATTGGAAAAATATAACTGCTTAGGAAAAAATGATCATTGGGATGATTGATTATAAATACCCAGTCATTTGAAGAGTTTGAAGCAGATGATTACATTTTCTATCATGATTTTTTTAAAGTCAATAATATGTGAACAACTTGTTCTTAGTCTTTTGTATTTCATTAGAGATAGTCTTTATAAAGAAAAAATTTTCAGGTTCTCTTAATAATTTTTTTTTGAAATTTTTGTGTGTGTTTGGTTGTGTGATTATGATCAAGGGATTCCTAGGCTAGAAAGATATAGAATCAAATCATCGTATTGATTGAGAGCACATGGGGATAGTGTGAATGATTTAGATCCATCAGATCGAAGGATGTTTGGGATAGGTAGATAGAGAATCCAATCATCATATCAAGGGATTTACTTGCCAATGAAAGATAGACATTATTATAAGTATAAAACAAGGGATAACTTTATCCAAGGTTTCTTGATACCTTTCTCTTTAGGTTAAAAGAGATCTATTAAATTTTAAATAGTAATAAGTCATTATTATTTTATTTAAATTTTTATACTTGTTTTTCCATGTCTATTAATTCTGATGTGCAAGTATGTAATAGTTTTCTCATAATGAAATTAAATATGATAAATAAAATATGTTTTACTAGTCAGATATACTGTGAATCTGAGGCATAATCTTTGAATTGTATCCCCCTTAAATATAATCTTTTTACATAGATTTAATCATACACTTCTTGATTACGATCCATTTTATCATATCCACCCTAAATCTGATATTATAATATTTTTATGATTTTAATTCTACTACTATGATATATAAAAATCAATCTTGATTATAATAATTTTTTAAAATTCAACTGATCCAAGTCTAAATATGAATCTTTTACATAAATATTTTTTTTGAATTTTTAAAGTTTAAATTATTTTAAACTAATGTTATTAAAATTTCAATTAAACCCCTATTGTAATTGATCCATCTATAATATATTTTTCAATCCTAATATCAACATATATCATATTTATATCCAAAAATTTCTATTAGGTAATGATTCCACTGTTCAAATACTTTATATACTTTTATCTTCTTTACTATTTCATGATTACATGAATTTTGATATAATCTATTTTTTATAAGACATTATTACACTAACATTTATTGTGTAAAAGAATTTTTTTATTTGTTTTTGAATGATTGAAGGTTTTTTAATTGGACTTATAGATAATATCAATACAAATTGGCCACTGATTTTTGATGGTGTTGATTATGATTATTAGAGGGACAGAATAAAGGATTTTTTAATCAACAAAAGAGTTGATATCTTTGTCATACTGACCAGTGATTATATGATTCTTGATAATGAAGTTAGCACTTTTACAAATCTGGAGAAGAAAGAATATCAGATTAATTATAGTGTTTGAAATAATTTTTTATGCTCAATGATTAGAAGAATATATAGTAAAATGTTATATTATGAAGCAGAAAATAGTATTTAGAAAATTTTTGAAGTTACTCTATTTAGAACATCATATGTTGTTGAAAATATGAGAGCCATGTTAAGATACAATTATAAATATTTTTAATTCATACAAGGTGAATCGGTTGATAGATGCATCAAATATTCATAAAAAGTATTAATATTTTTCAAGATATTCATGAGGAAGGATTATATGATGAAATTATTTTTGAGAAATAATAGATAGAATTCCTAATGTATGAGAACATAAAAGAAAAACAATTTATGAAACAAGGAAGGTTAGTAATATCACTCCAGTTGATCTTATTGGAATGTTGATGTATTATGAAATTAGATGCCAAAGAGATACTGAAAAAGCTATGAAAAATAATGGTGGTGTTTATTTCAATACTACTACGATTCCTACTAAATTTTAGGAATGTAAAAAAGTTTTAAAGTCTTAAAGAAAGAAAAAGGATGACATACAATCCAATTAAAGTGTTTTAGAACAATCCAAAAATTAAATATCTAATATTTCTTAGAGGATGAACAATATATTTGATAAGAAAGATTTTCAGTATCGATATTAGAAAAATAACAAGAATAGGAATGAAAATAATGATTCTGAAGTTACTTTTTTATGATTGTAAATGTGGTAGACATATTATGCATGATTAACTAAAGCTAAAGAGGAATGACAGGATGGAAATGAATTATGATAAGAATATAAAGAATTATTACCAGTCAAAAAGAAAATAATGTTCTTAAAGAAAAAAATTCATGGAGAGAAAGTGGAGGATATTAATCAGATAATACTTCTTATAGTAAATTTTTTGGATAGAGGAACATTAATATTGTTCTTATATTTACCAATAAAAATAATTTTTTAATGGCTAAGGTACACACAACTGAAAACCTTATAAATCTATCTTTATGTGAAAATTATACATAATCTGATATTGAAAAAAATTCAAAAAATTTAGATGAATAATCTTCTTCAAATAATGAAATAATTGTTTACCTTTTTATGAAGAAGTATCTTGTTTTGAAAAATTACATGAAAATTCAAATTAAAATTTAAAACAAATTATATGGAAAAATAAAGAATAAATGTTTTAACAAAATAAATATCACATCTTATTAATGATATTGATATGATTATTTTTTAAATAGTTAAAATTTATAAAGATTTATAAAATATAATTTATGGAAGGAATAATTTACAAACCCATTTTGAAAAACTCAATTCCCAAACCAGTAATCAAGAGGATAAAAATTTATATTTTAAACTAAAATATAAAATTTATTCTTTAAGAATTTTTTTTCAAACATTATGTCTGGTAATTAAGGTCTTGATAAAATTTATAAACAATTATTCCTTGTGGTACTAGTTTTGGAGTGGGTTGTATTTATAAAAAACCCATTTTCAATAACAATAAATTTTTTTTTGAAATGTGAACCCTTTTTTAAAAAAATCCCAAATTGTTGGTCACTGGAATTATTTTTTTCTTTAAATTTAATTCAATCCTAAGGATTTAATAAAGAATATATTTTGAATCAAATGTGGTTACCAAATTTTTTTTCAAACACAAATCCTAAGTAGGATTAGTTTTCAAAAGTCAAATTGTTTTGTTTTTGGAAAAAATGTAGTACCAATAACAAAAAAATTGGTTACATGGTTTGTGGGTGTTATAGAAATATGAATGGAAATAAATATTTTTTTTAATTATTATCAAGATAAAAGGTGGAAAATTTACCTTTGGAGATGATTATCAAGGAGAGATTATTGGTATAAGTAATATTCTCCTTATTGTAAAATATTAAATTTCAAATGTTTTTTAATTGAAGGCCTTAAGAAAAATCTAATAAGAATAAGTAAATTAGGTGATGAAGTTTACCTTGTGAATTTAAGAAATTTTAAATGTATAGTACATAATTCTAAGGATTAATTTCTTCTTTGATACAATCATCATGAGAATAGTTACAGACATAACCTGGAAGACCTTGAGATCCAAGACTTACCTTGACTTAGTATAATAGAAGATCACCCTAAGTTTTGGAATAATAGTTTAGGACAATGTAACCATATTAACATATGTACATTAACTAAGAAAATACTTATTAAGGATCTACCAAAACATTGTATTGATTCCACAAAAGTTTGGGACTCTTGTCAATATTGTAAGAAACATAAGTCTAGTTTTTAATCTATTAGTGAAGTGTCAACTAACAGTACATTACAATTAGTGAATATAGATTTATTTGGTCCCATTAGAATAATAAGTATTGGTGGAAATTATGATGTATTTGTTTTAGTTGATTATTACCCCAGATACACATGAATATATTTTCTATCAAAGAAATCTGCGTCGTTTTGTTATTCAAAACTTTTATAGCCAAATCTAAAAATGATAAAAACCTTCCCTTGATAATTATTAATAGTGATAAATGCGTATAATTTATAAATTCTATTTTTGAAAACAAAGTTAGTAATAAATTAATTACACATAACATTTATATCTTAGAACTCCTTATAAAAATGGTTTTTTTGAAGGAATAAATCATATTATTCAAGTAGTAACCAGAACAATGTTGAGTGAATACTCAATTTGTAAATTTTTTTGGGATGAAGCTATTAGCAATACTTGTTATATTATAAAAAGAGATTTAATATGAAATTTTCTTAATGATAAAACTTATGAATTATGTATTAGTTGAAAACCAATATTATCCTACATCAATGTTTTTGGTTGAAAAGTATTCCTCTTGAATACGATAGACAACGTACATAAATTTGCATAGAAATCTAATTAAGGGATATTTTTATGTTATTACATAACTTATAAGTCATATAATGTTTTTAATAAAAAAAATATTATACCTTTGAAGAAACCGTACATGTTTAATTTGATGAAACTTACCCTCTGGTTTTAAACAACCCCAACCGACATCCTCAATTATTATTTCTAAAACCGATTTTCAACAATTATTAGAATATTTTTCTTGTAAAAAAATAACCCAAGAAATTTTTTCTTAAGATATTAATCCAGAATATTTTTAACCTTATATTGAATAACAATCTTTTTAAATCCCGGGAAATTAGTTGTTTCTTTGGAATCATCCTAGTAATAATATCATTAGAGATGTTGATCAAACTATCAAGGCTTGAAAATCTTTAAGAAAATAAATTGAGTATATAGATTTTGTTTCAAAATTTGAACCTAACAAACCTGATGAGTATATATGGGAAGAGGATTAGATTAATGTAATGTAAGTTTAACTTAATGAATTTCAGAGGAAAAAATTTTAGACCCTGGTTGAATGACCTAACGAAACTTCTGCAATTAGCGTAAAATGTGAATTTTGGAATAAATATGATGAAAATAGAATGAAAATTATAAATAATGAATTTTTTTTGGAAAAGGATATAATCAACATGATGGAATAGGTTATTAATAAACTGATGTTTTGGTAGTACGACATTAATTTATTCATATTCTACATCGTTTACAGCATTCTTCAATTTTAAAACCTTTTCAAATGGATGTAAATTGTGAATTTCTTAACAATTATGAAAAATATGATGTTTTTATTTTAAAAACCCCTAGTTTTAAAGATAAAAAGATTCTTAATTAAATTATAAACATTCTAATTATTTATACAGACTTTAAAAAGCCCCAAGAGCTTGGCATGATAGATTAAATAGATCTTTGTTACAAAACAATTAAGTTAAGGGAAGTGTTAATCTAAATATTTTTACAAATAAGGTCAACAAAAATATTATGATCACCCAAATATATGTTGATGAAATTATATTCAGAAATACTCAATAATATTTTACCAATTCTTTTGTGGATCTTATGAAATATATGTTTAAAATGAGTATGATGGGTGAGTTAAAATAATTTTAGGATTTCCAAATTTCTCAAAAACTCGAAGGACCATTTATATCTCAAAATAAGTATATAAAATTTCTTATTAAAAAGTTTAGATATGATAACAAGAAAATTATAGTACTCCTATTGTTACCTCTAAGACATTATATCTTGATGAGGCCAAGAAACTAGTTGGTCAAAAAAACATTTGGATTTATGATAGGAAGATAAATTTACTTGAAAAACGTCATATAGATTTAATTTTTTCAGTATGATTATGTGAGAGATATAAATAAAATACAAAAGAGTCCCATCATAAAGTTGTAAAATGAATTTCTCATTATCTAAAGGGAACTATAGATTTAGGACTTTTCTATTCTTTTGGAAATGTTTTTAAACTAAATTGTTTTTTAGATGCAGACTTTGGTAGTTGTAGAATGGATTGAAAAAGTATCTAAGGTTAATTTCATTTCTTAAGAGATTCATTAGTTTCTTGGTACTGTAATAAAAAACAGTCAGTAGCTCTTTACACTACTAAAGTTGAATATGTAGCAGCTATAAGTAGTTGTGCTCAGGTGTTGTCGATTCAACACACACTCACTGAATATGGAATGAGTTTCACAAAATCTCAAATACTATATGAAAACACATGTTCTATTTCTTTATGTAAGAAACCTTCTCATCACTCTTATAAAAACAAATTGATATTAGGAATCAATATCTAAAGGATCACTCAAAAAATAGAGATATCATTTTATAATTTATTAAAAAGTAAGAAAAACATGATGATATTTTTATAAAACCATTTCTTTCTAATAGAGTTGAATAAATTAAATAGAAAATAGGAATGATCAATATAAAGTAACCATACATATGTACTTATTTTTTTACTAATACCCTTACATTAAGTTACTCTTATTAATAGGGTGTGTACATATGTTTGTTTTTTTACAAAAAATTTATTTTTTCAATTTCTTAGTTTAATTAAAAAGGTTAATGAAATTAGTTTTTGGAATCATGTTTTTATAAAAAAATCAGATTCATGAAAATATCATATTAATTTATATTTTTATCACATTATGATTTAGTTAAAAAAACCAATTTAAAGATTTTTTAACTCCATTGATTAGTTTTTATATTAAATAATACCAAATTAAATATTTTAAAAAAATTTGTAATATAATTATTTTAAATGTTTTCAAGTAGAATATCTTATTTGTATCTATGATACTATATACTCCAAAAGTTACCCTTCTTATCTTATAATTTTTTCACTATTTAATTATGATTAATTATACTTGTTGTTGTTAATATTTTTTATTTTCATAATTTTTTATGTTCAAAATATTGTTTCTGTATTCACTAGAAATATGATAACATTTATTAAAAGCCTCAAAAACTCAAATCTTTTTAATCATTCATTAGAGTAATTTCAATTTTCTGATCAAAATACTTGGCATCTCAATCATTAAAATTAATTTGGAAGATGAACTATCATCTAGATCACCCATATAAAGTATACACCTCATATCCCACATCAGTTTGTTGAGCCATTTTTCACTAAACTGCTACTTCCTACAAGAGTACCCAGACTGAATTTGTTCTTTTCATTTGATTGATCGCATTTATTACTGATCTGATAGATGATAATCATGATTAATGTAATTGGTTTTTCCTCAATGAAATTTTAGTGAAAATTTAATTCGTTGATTAATACTATTAGGCATTAATGAATGAAATAATGTATCAGGGTTGGGAATCGTTTTGTGTAGAAATAAAAAATCATGAAATTGATTAGTATTACCCAGAACAGGATCATGAGTTTTATACCTCCTTTAAGTTTATCAAACAAGAATATAAGTATTATTTCATAATTTATTGAAAATAATAAAAATTACTAGAAATGAAATTATTAGAACTTGTTGGAGTATAATCTATAGGTGATGCCCATTTCCCATCACAGAAACTTCTTAATTACCTTGGAACATTTAAAAAAACTAGATCTGATGAATCTATTTTTTCTCATGATGAAATTAATAAAAAAAATTCATTCTTACTCTGCACAATAATATTATAGATTTATTGATGAATGGTTTTTTAATTCCAAGGAAAAGAGGCTGAGTTAATTTTAAAGCTACAAACATTTTCATATTGGACTATTGGGTCAATATGAGGAATATTAACCTTATTTATTTTGTTCTCTCAACTGTTTAGAATATAAAAAACAAATCCATCTAGTCCAAAATTATAATTTTCTATGTTTTCATAAGTAATATGATTTTTAATGTTTTATATATATCAAATTTAATAAAAATTATCATGATACAAGGGAGAAATTTTCTCTTATCAGTGAGAATATTATAAGGAGAATTATGTTTATGTTTCATGATAGATACAAGTAATTTTCTAAAAAACCTGAAACCATAAAATCGGATATAGAACCATCAAATAATTATAAGAAGAAAAAGGAAAATGATAGGAAATATGAAACCTCACCTTCTATAGAAGAGAAGAAAAAAAAAAGAAAAAAAGGTATATGATAATGTTTTTTAGGAATAGATTAGGCTTAAAGCTGATAAAAATCCTAGTCTTCTTAAAATCATATTAGAACCTTCTATGTATAAGGTCATAAGGATTCGTGGGGTTAATGAAATTGAGATAGATGATAAAATGAAGAATAAAAATAAGATAGTATTAAAAGTTATATTATGTGAAAATATGATGAATGATATTGAATTTTTTTTGATAAATATTGTTTTACCCACTTGTTTTACAAATAAACCAAACACAGATGCATGGTTAATGGTTCAAGACACTTAATTTGTTCATAATTATCATCCCTATCTCACAGATAAGGGAAAAATAATTGTAACTGGTCAAGACTTGGTTCTAGTAGTAAGACAATAAAAACAATTAGCACCACCTTTAGCAGAAACACAATCAGATCCTCCTTAGTTGAAAAATAATCAGCACCTATTTCCTCAGGAATATAAATTTTCAGGAAAAATCTCCAGTTTTAGGAGGAGCTCAAAAAAGAAGTTAGTGAAATGATTGAAATAAAACAAAAATAAATATCAGATAAGAATGTTTTAGAGCCAGTTAGTAGAAAAAGATCATATTGAGAAAGATGAAAAATAAGGTCAAGAAACAAAAGAAGGAGAAATGGAAGAAGAAAACATTGAATTCTTTAAAGAAGATAGCAAAGAGGCTATTAATAATTGTGAGGAATAAAAAGTAAAATAAGAAAGTGATGAGGAAGAAACCCAATTCTAAAATTTATCAGATTCTTCCTCATCAACACCATCATCATCAGATTTATCATCGAAGGAAGGTAATTAAAAATAAAAAATCTCAGAAGATGAATCTTCATCATCAGAATAAGTAGAGTCTTCATCTATGTAGGATGTGGATGACAATGTTTAAAAAAACCTTCTAAAAATTTAAACCTGGATGATGTTGATATTTTTTAAATTTTGGATGACAAAGGTATTCCCAACAAAGTTGATAAAGTTGAAAATTAGTTGATAAATCTTAATAAAAACAAAAGAAAATTTGAAATAGTAGGAAAACTATGTACAAATATTCCCCATCCTGACCCAAAGTTATCAGAGTCAGCAAGAAAAATAGATCAAATGGGTTTTTATTAAATTATTCAATCATTAAAAAGATTAGAAGTAATTATTCCTTACTTCACAAAATTGGAATAAATAGGCCAATTTCTTTAGGATAGTCTTTCCAAAAAATCTTTCTCCATTAAAATGATCACATACATAGTAATTCATATTAATACTAATTTAAAAACTTTACAAGAAAGTTTTAATGTCTATATAAGATCCTATAATTCAATGTTGATGTGGTTTGATGATGTTGATTCTGATGTTCGGTCTCAGGATGATCAGATTCAAAGATTAAGAAGTTTATGGTGGAATCATCAAAATCATTTTGACAATTATAAAAAGACATGGAAAAAAGGGTCATATCTATTAAACTGTTAAAAGACCATATCAACGACTGGAATGAAGAATTTGATGCACTAAAGATCAAAGTTTGAGACCTGATGAATGAAATAGAGAGTGTATGATTTTGTAAAGAAGATGTTGCTAGTATCAATTATTAGAAGAAGAGTCTTTTTGAAGAACTTAAGAAGATGCAGATAGAAAATTAGAGTTTGAAAGATACAATGAAGAAAGATAAAAATAATTTTATGAAGATAAAGCCTTTTGTGAATAATCTCATGAAGAAATACGGATGTTTATAAAACTGTTATTGTAATCAATATTTTGATTAGATTTTGAATTTTTTACTCAAGTATGAATTATTTCTCTATCCAAATACAATTTTTAGAATGCTTTCACAATATGATTAGTTGAATATTTTTATATATTTTCTAGGGATTAGTAGTTAATTCCTTATATTGTTTCATTCAACTTTCTGTTACCTAATATTTTAGTATATTCATACCACATCCCCATCAATTTTGTAAAATAAAAAAGGGGGTAATATTTTATACGTGGAGATTACTTATAGTAAGGGGGAGATATTCTACAAAGGGGGAAAATTTAGTTTCTTATAAAATGATAATACTCTAATGGAATTATATTATACTCATCATTCTCTCCATCATATCTAGAATACTTATAAACTCAAGTGGAGTTTAAAATCAAGTTTTATTTATAAATATAAATATTATTAAATCCAAAGATGATATGTTTTTAATGTTTCATTCAATTTAAGTTTTAGGGTTTGTGTTTTTCCAAAAAGTGGGATATTTTTGAGTGAGTAGTTTAACTTATAACTCTTCTATACCTTTTTGTTTTGGAAACCACAACACTTTCTTTAAAATTTACTAAATTTTTATGTTCAAGGAGTTTTAGAATGTTTTTTTGAATAAATTAGCTTTTACCTTACTTTGAATTCGTTCCAAAAATTTTATGAATACAAAATAAATTTCATCATTATTATTATCGAAATGGGTATGGATATTATAAAAATCATAGTAAACATTATCATATTAGATATAAGACTTTTTTTTCTTGTCTTTCATGAAGAAAAAGCCCTTATAATTAGATTGATAATGGAACTGATAAAAATTCAACTCATACTTATTAATCTAATAATAATGACATTTATAAGAAATTATATTATACTGAAATAGATTAAATTATGAATATTAAAAACAAATTTTTAATGTAAATAATTTCTTTTACACTGTAATGGTGTAAATCAGTATGATGTCAGAAAAATAGTTATAGAAAGTCCATTCTAGTCAAAAATATCCAAGTCATTGTAAAAAACTCATAGATATATGTCCAATGGGGAATATATAACCATTGAAAAGATTGACTATAAATACTCAGTCCTTTGAATAGTTTGATGTTTATGGTTATATTTTATCTCTCGATTTTTTCGAAGTCTATAAAGTATGAACAACTGATTCTTAACCTTTTTTTTATAAAGAGATTATTTATTAAGAAAACACTGTTATGTTTTATTCATAAGAATTGTTTTGTAATCAACTTCTTGCATCCAATTGTGTGATTATGATTGATGGATCCATGTCTATGAATATAAAGAATCCAATCATCATATTGATTGAGGAAATACGATGATAGTGGGACAAAATCTGATCCATGAGACCAAGGGCTGCCATGTATATGCAGACAGAGAAGCCGATCATCTTACAAATGGATTTCCTTGCTAATGAAATACAAAATTTCTTACATGTATAAAATAGGGGATACCTTTAGCTAGGGTTTTTAGCTACCTTACACTTATGGTTAAAGTAAACATATTAAATTTTATATAGCTATAAATCATTCGTATATTATTCTAATTTATTTTCTTGTTTTTAAAAGTATATTAATTATGTTGTGCATGTATTTAATAGTTTTATCACAACGACATTAAATATGATAAATAAAATATGTTTTACTAATCAGATCTGATGTGAATCTGAGACATCCCCTTTTAACCACATCCATATTAAATATGATCTATTTAATCTGATTTAATCATATAATTCTTGATTATGATTCTTTTAATCTTATCCATGATGAATATGATATAATAATATTATTTATGATTATAATTATAATAATCTGATATATAGAAATATATCTTTATTATGATACTTTGAGAATATTACTAATCCAATTATGAATATGATCCTTTCATATAAAGAGGTTTTGTGAATTGTTCTAGATTAGTTATTTTAATCTAATGTTTTTAAATCTACAATTCTTCACTTGCTTGTAATTGAGCCATCTAGAATATATTCTTCAATCATGATATCAATATATCTCATATTGATATCTAACATGTTCCCCTTCAAAATAAATGTTTTTACCAGTCATGAGTTATAGAGTAGACACATAGTCAAGAGATTGTGACACAAACTACACACATAGAGAAATTCTATTTTAATTATCTAATTATTTACTAATTATGTATTTCCACTACCATTGATCATAAATGCACCATAATGAGTGAATCTCTCTATTCCATAAACCCATTTCTTAACATTTTTAAATTAATATGCATTTCTTCTCATGTATGATGTGAATATCCTCTCAATAATCCAAGTGCTACTATTACTTATAGTTTTGAGAGTGTTTTTTTTGAGGTTAGATTTCTCAATATTTTTATTTTCCTCCGATTATATACCTAATTGAGTGGAAACAAATATGGAATATCCAATATATTTTCAGAATGAATGGGTGAATCATACTCATATTCTTCTTCTATCGGAGAATACATATTTTCAATGGAAAATATGCTTGTTTGACTAATATTGACATTTCCTAAAGTTCTGTAGTTATTATTCCCACCATTCATATACTTACAAGGAATATGTTTATAGCTAATGTTAGAAATGTGAACATAAGATCCATATAAATTATTTCTTCTATATGATGAAGGATATTGTCTCGTTATCTTTTTGTTGAATTCTAGATGCTTCCCCATTTAGATAGCTATTTTCATCTTCAAAGTAAGACATGGTATGGCCCAAAAAACTATAAAAATGACATTTTATAAGCATAAATATCTTCTGACTTTCATTCCTCAACATGTCCCATTATTTTGTATAGGTTTTTGACCAGTGATCCTATCTAGATAATTGAGGATTATTTTCATCACTTTTATATGTTTTTTGGAGCTGTCTCTATTAGGACATACAGTTCCATTATGATATATCTAACTTTATACTTCCCATTTATTTGGATCATCCAATTTATAGCCAAAGTTGTTTATGTATCATAGATAATTCCAAATTTCCACATAAATTTATATTTTTTATCATTCAAGGCTTTCAATACTCCTTAAATACTACATTTAACTCTTTCCAAAATCCATACATATGAAATCATTCAAAACCATAGTTTATTCTTAATTTCAATTGATTTTTATTCAGTTTCTAGTTTAATTCTTAAATAAATGACTTATTCTTCATAGACCTCAAATATCTTACACTTTTCCTATATTATTTATGTAAGATCATTGGGGATTTTTTACTTCTCTTTAATCTTAATTTTAAAATCCCCAACATCTTCCAATCTTTCAAGAGTTGTAAAATGTTATTTTTACTTTCCTTGTAGTTAATGAATCTGTTCTTCATGCTAGACCACATAATTTGACGACTCTTTCAATAAATCTCTCATACTTCTATTTTTTATTTCATTAAATATCAGACTCATCAAGAGAACCCTCATTTTCCACATAAATATTTGGAACAAAATTTGACTATTTATCTTTATATTTTGTAGGTTCTACCTATTAAACTATAGCCATCATAGATTACTCATAATCATATTTATACATTGGTTTACCCTCCTCTAAATGTTAATTGTATTTTATTTCTCTTTATAAAAGAATCTCTTTATCTATAATTCCTTTCCTGATTTGAAGCCCCCCTTTTTAGTTAACCTCCTCCGAGACCACAATATGAATTATACATCACATTTTTCATCATAAAATCTCCTTGAGCACTGAGTAACAATGCCACTCACTTTACAACACTAAAAAAATCCTAAGGAAGATTTCCTCAAAATCCCCCATTTTATCTCTTTAATTTTTTGGTGAAAATAGAGATAATTTCATCATCCATATCATCTCCATCTTCACCAAATTTTTTAATGTCATTTCTTTCCATATATTTGAATTCTGTTTCCTTTATTACATAAATTTTTCTATCTTATAGTTTGACTATTATTTAATAGGCCACTAGACTACCCATAATATCATCATGAGAAATCTTAGAAAGATATCTTTCCTCAAGGGTTAAAAATTTTGTATGATAAATAGGTGGTATTCTCCTCATTATTTTCCATACACTATAAATCTCCATAATTTCTTCCTCAATTCCATGAATAGAGATAGTAACTTCAGTAACATAATTAAATATACTATCAGGATTTTTATCTAGATTCATTTTTAGATCATTGAACTGATTGAGAAAAACTCAACGTTTTCCCACCTTCAATTTATTATAACCTTCATAAATATTTTCCAGTTTCTATAACATGGACTTGGTTGTAGAAAAAATCATCACTTTCAAATAAATTTGACCAAATAGTACTATAGTATGATAATTTCGAGCTCTGGCATTTGCATCTAACATTTTTCAGTCAAATAAAGACAATTCACAAAACTAAAACAAATCCCCTAAAATCTGGGATAGAGAACATCTATTCCATGAGATAATTGATGAGATTTCATTTTATTCTTTAAAATTTGAATGGTTTTTAAAAAAATAGGAACTCTGATAACATTCACTAATTTTTTCTTGAAAACAATAATAGTGCATATATTTAACACGAATAACTTGTTCCCTTTAGTACCACTCATAGGACCCCTGGACACCCTGAGAGGGTATGGGTGAATCAAGGTATCCGATTTTTCTTTAAACAAGATATATATTTTCCCCATTTTTGTAGGAACCTTTTTAACATATCTAATGGAATCATGTAATTAGTAAACAATGAGATGTAGAAAAGAAAGACAAAACAATAGTTTTACTTGGTTTACCAATAAGGGAAAGTCCAAGGAGCATATGAGAATAGTGCGTCAGTGATACCAAAATCTAATAAGAATTACAAGGTATTGTGGATTACAATTGTTCGGACACAGTCACTCTATTCTAGAAATACATCTTTTACAAGAATTTTAGGGATAACACACTACCTCCCGTAGATCACCTCTGTAGACTCCCCTTTTTCACTACATCAGGTGATGTCATAATCATTTTATGAAATTGAAGGTCAAATTAAAATATTATACATATAATTCTTGGTCTCTGATTCTCATCAGACTCTACTTGCATCATAGTTATGATGTGATGTATTTGAAAGCACTGTTCTATAAAACTAGATGTTCAACACTACTATTCAAAAACCTCCTAGACTTCATGGAACCAACTTTATGTTTCAAAGATGTTTAGTCCATTTTTAACACAGCTAGTTTTGTGAAGCTCCCAACATTTTAAAATTTCCCATTTTGTGGAACATCAAACTACAACAAATCTCTCTGTCTTTGAGAACTCTATTTTTTGTAATTCCTTACGGTAAATTACTTCTAAACCATTTCTTTCATAATGATTCTACTTGAGAAGAGTTAATTATTTGAAAATAATTCCTTTCCCATAGGACCTTAAAAAAATCTTGTCATTTCACCCCTTTTATAGATTATTATCATTGTTTCATATGATTAGTGGCTACTAATTTATAATCACCACCTTTTACAAAGATTCGAAGACCATATCAGCCTTTTCGTGAACCAATTGTTACCTATTTTTGAAGCTCCTTGTATTTGAAAAGCTCTAGTAAAATTTAGCATTTGTAAAGCTTCTCATGATCACATAACATACCTTCTTTCCATAAAACCTCATCCATTATTCTTGAAAACTCTTTTGAGAACATTAAAATCATTACAAAAATAGATGACACATTTTGTTGAAAATCTCCACATATTCTTAAAACTTAAATCATCATAAAATCCATACCTTTGAATATTTTTATAAAGTTGTTCGTGTAAATCATAAATTCGTGAATCTTTTCCCTTCCTTCAGATTTGAGTAAAAAATATTAGGCAAATTTTGGAACAAGACGCCACCTTCAACACTAAATCCACCTACAATGTAAGATCATTTGGCCTAAAAACTCCCTGATCAAAATAGTGTGAATTGAATGAAAAAACAAAAAAATCAATGTACAACTATGAAAAACTTGTTTTGAATAAGTACAAATATATAAAATTATTACATAATAATAATTACTAAATAACAATGATGTATACAGAAAGTATGATTCAAATCTTTGTGTGTTACATCCTCTGAGCCCCGATTCTGGTGACCAAAACCAGATCTATAAATGAAGGAATCTCAATTCTAGAATGTGTTCATTCTCTCCCAAGCCTAAGTGGAGATATTATCAGGTCAATAAGGCCTATAGAACTCATCAAATATAGCCACAGATGCTCCCTCCATATCTCTCCTATGAATACTATCTAAAAACGGATATAAATTATTATGCATGAAATCTTCATAACACTCCCAAATAGAAGTTATCATTATCTCATCAATAGGAGACCATAAAACTTACACACATTTATGAATATAGGGAACTATAAAATTTATAAATTTAAATTTAAATAAATTATTTTTTACGTACTAACCAGCTATCAAACATAAGGTGACAAAAATCTATAGGAACCTAATACCATGACACCTAGGAAGCTAAAAAATAGTTTTTGAAAATTGGTTTAGGCCAAAAAACAACTATATGTGAAAAATTAAGAATGATAGAATAATTAGTAATATAAATAATAATAAAATTAAAAAAAACTAAATAATAAACTTATTTAAACATACTTCGACTGATGATGATTAAAGTATTGAGATGGATATCCCTGTAGAATGAGTCTAGAATCATCAATCAGAACGGGGCATTACCCCTCCAAGAAGGTATAGTCACATTAGAAGCCTCAGATGTTGAAACAAGATACTCATCATTAGGTAATATTTTTTTAGTCAAGGAAAGAATAAATTCATCATAATTTTTACCCATCTGAAATATAGACATGAATTAATTTTTTTTTGAATTTTAAAAAATATAAGCAATTATAAAATAATAAAACCTTTTTATTTGAAATCAACAGAAAAAATGTGTTACATGCAAATAATTTTTAATATATATGTCTAATATAAAAAAATAATAAATTTTTTATTAAAACAACAAATACATCATTCATATTCTACATTAATTTAATCTAATTTTATAAAATTTATAATATTTTTAATTAAATTATACTCGTTTATTCTCATTTTTTATTAATTATACTAATTAGTAATAAAATAATAATAATTTTTAATAATATTTATTAAATTTAATCAAATTATTATGAATTTATATTAAATTATCCTGATATTTATTAATTATTTAAATTTATAATAATTGAAGATATTTTTTTATAAATTTATACAATTTTATATTTCATTAAATGAATTGTATTAAATTTATAGTACTTTTTATCAATTTATACTAATTATTAGGAATTTATACTAATATTTATTAAATTATAAAAATTTATAATTCTTTAAATCATTTTTTTCATTTATAACAATTTTACTAATTTAAAATAATATTAGTTATTTTATACCATTTTAATCAATTTAAATTGATTTTAATTAATATAATTTTTTTTAATTAATTTATACTCATTTGTACAACTTTTTTATTAAATAAATAAATTAGTTTCAAATTAATACTAATTTAATATTATTATTAATTTTATTATATTATTTAAATTTAAAAATTTACAATAATTTAAACTACTTGTTAATAATTTATACAATATTTTATTTATTTAAACTAATTTTATTAAATTTTTACTATTTTTTATTAATTTATATGTATTTATGAATAATTTATAGTCATTTATACTCATTTTATATTAATTATACTTATTATCAACATATTAATACTAATTTTTAGTAATTTTTATTAATTGTTACTAATTTATAATAATATTTATTAAATTATCAAAATTTAAAATAATATAAACTTTTTTTAATAAATCTATTAATTTTTTATTTATTTAAACTAATTTTATTCAATTTATACATTTTTTTATTAATTTATTCAATTCTCACTTAATATATATTTTTTAATTAATTTATACTAATTTAAATTTTTTTTTATTAATTACACTAATTAACAAAAAATTATTTTTATTTTTTAGTAATATTTATTAATTTATACTAATTATTACCAATTTATAATAATTATTATGAATTTATTGTAATTTTTAATAATATGTATTAAATTTTCATAATTTTTAATAATTTAAACTATTTATAGTTAATTTATACAATTTTGTATTAATGTAAACTATATTTAATTAATTAATACTATTTTTTATTAATATATACCAATTTCAATTAATGTATAATATTTTTAATTAATTTATACTAATTTATAATAATACTTTATTGATTATACTAATTAGCGAGTTATTTATACTATTTTTTAATAATTTTTATTAATATTAATTAATTTACTATGATTTTGTTAATTAATACCAATTATTATGAATTTATACTAAATTGTACTAATATTTATTAATTTATCATAATTTAAAACAATTTATTCTATTTGTTAATAATTTATAATTTTTTTTCATTTAAACAAATTTTATTAAAATTATACTATTTTTCATTGATTTATTCTAATTTTACTTAATATATAACATTTTCAATTAATTTATACTTATTTATGTTATTTTTTATTAATTATACTTATTAATGACAGATTAATTCTAATTTTTAATTTTTAATATTAATTTATACCAATTTATAACAATATTTTTTAAATTATCATAGTTTATAATAATGTAATCTTTTTTTATTAATTTATTCAATTTATTATTAATTAAACTAAAATTATTAAATTCATATTGAGTTTTATTAATTAATTCTAATTTTACTTAATATATAATATTTTTAATTATTTAACACTAATTTAACTAATTGTTATTAATTATACTAATTAGGGACATATTAATAATATTTTTTTAATAATATTTAATTTTTATTGTTAATTTATAGAAATATTTCTATTAATTCATACTAATTATTATGTATTAATAATAATTAAACCAATATTTATTAAATTATCATAATTTAAAATAATTTAATTTTATTTTGCTAATTTATATAGTTATTTATTTTTTTATAGATGAATTTTATTAAATTTATAGTATATTTTGTTAATTTATACTAATTATTATGAATTTATAGTAATTTATACTTATATTTAATAAATTTTTATAATTTACTATAATTTAAACTGTTTATTTTTAATTATTACAATTTTTTATTAATTTACACCATTTTTTTAAATTTATATTATTTTTTGTTAATTTATACTAATTTTACTCAATATATATATATTTTAATAATTTATGCGCATTCATACTATTTTTTTGGTTAATTATACTAATTAGAGTCATATTTATATTAATTTATAGTTTGTTTTGTGAACAAGTTCCATCACTACACATACTTTTTGTGAAGGATATTTGCAATGGATTGTGTATTTGCAATAATTTTTTGAAACAAAACAATGTTCAGTCCCAAAAATATACCACAAAAAATTCACGCATATCTAAAACCATTTGTGATAAATCATCCATTACAAATAATCTTGCTGACATGTTATTTGGGGCGGATTTAAAAATCTTTCAGAAATACCTAATTCCCTCAATTGCTGGTGTAGGCATGCCAAATACTTTTACGATGGAATACATATTCCGTTACAATAAATCATCTCAATAAATACTTCTTGTGACATAATTTCTTATCCATCTAAAAAAGTTCTTCCAAAGAACCAATTGCAACCGAATTTTAGTTTATCGCAAATAACACATCACAAAAATATAATTTTCGATATTGGTTATCCTCTACTTTGGCATGTGAGTCATTGAGGGAAGAAACTGGCATTGTGGGGAGAATTGTGATAACTACCGTGTCACTACTGAGTTTATTTTGTATTAAATTATTTTATTTTGAGTTATTTTAAGATCCAATAATTTTTGGATTGGAAATTAAAATATTTTGAAGGATTTTGGGTGTTTCACGAGTTGCATATGATTGGGCGTAACCATGCCTTTGAGTATGTAATTAGAGTGTCATTTGGAATGGTTAGCACGGAACTAGTTAAATTACATGGGGTCTAAGAGGAAACTGTGTGAGGTGTTCTGGGGGTGTCCAGTGTGAGCCTCATGAGTACTGAACAATTTTATAAACCGTACATGTTTCCCAACAAATATTTTTCACCAAAATTTATTATATTCCTCCTTTTTAAAACCCCTAAGTCTCTACTCTCCCCCTCTCCCTACCACATAACCCTCTATCCAATCCCCCCTATGGAACACCACCCCTTCCCCAGTCTTCTTTCCTTCATGGAAATTCTCCCATGATTTCTTCCTGATTCATGGTTGACTCTCCAAGGTAGGGACTCCTCTTTTGTTGTTTCTTCATTTCTCCTTGGTTTCTTACTGTCCGATAACAATTTCCTATTTTTTCAATCCCTAGGGTACTAGATTTATCCCATTTTTTGTCTTTGTTGTGGCTAGGGATTGTGATCTCATTTTCAGGTCTCCTTCATCTTGTTATCGAAGTGTTGGACCATCCGCCCTTTATTTTAGGATGTTTTTCTCCTTGTTCTTACTTTTAATTTTATAACTATCATTGTATTGGGATTTAATCTCTTCTATTAATTTTCAAATGATGGTATTTCATGAATTTATTAAACTTCTAAGAGAGAAATTGCGCCTCTTTACACTTTTCATGAAAAGATAAGGTGTTTTCCACCATAAAGGTCGGTATTAAATTTGTTTTAATAAACCATCCAAACCATGTGTTTGATAAATCTTTTTAATCGGCATTATGAGTGTGTCCATATATTTTAAAAAGGTATTTGTTTTTCAGTGTGAATTCTCGGAAGTTTTACGTAGCATTTCAAGTGACACGTAGAAATTCCAAGTGTAATAAAATGTTCCAAAATCTCTTTTGAATGAAAAAGAGAGTCATTTTGAAGTAATTTAAATGGTGTGTATTGGATTTTGATCCTATTTAGTTTTCAAAGGGTGAAAAAAATTAAATAGAGATTTTTTATATTTGGGTGTTGACCTCAAGATGATTAAAAATGGGTTAGTTTGATAAATTTCAAATGTTTCTTGAAATGAGTGTTTGGATATGCCCCTTCTAAAAATGATTTAATGTCTCTTTGAAATTTGTTTGATCAAAAGGGGAAGGACCTTGGATTTGTATTTAAATTCAATTAATAAAACCCTAAATTTTAAAGTGTGGATTTGAAATTTTAATGGTGTTTGCTGTTTTATTAAATTTTTGAAGGATGTTTAAAGTGGAATTTTTTAAAATGAAGCAATTTAATCGACATTCCAAGTCATATTTTATTTTAATGGCCTAGTTGTAACATTATAAAGTGTGTTTTTTAATGCTTGTGTGACCCTCTTGATTTCTCCTTGGTGTTTATTACCTACCGTGTGGTTTTTTTATCATTATGAGATTCGTTTTCCCCCTTTTAAGGGAATGATATTTATACATTTAATGGATGTATAATACATTTCATGGATATTATTTATGAGGGTGATGGAGGAAAGGGAGAGTTATTTCATATACCTTGTGTGTTGATCTTGTATTTCTTACTCATTCACCTATACATTTATATTGGTCATGGGAACCTAGGAACTAAGAGGGAGATTTATATTTTTGTTAAACTAGTTGGTTTACATGCTGCTACTTCTCCTCCAGTTATGTTAGGCACTAGGGAAATAAGGGGGTTCTATTTGCGATGAGGGTTGTGTGGGATCATTAGATGGATTATTAATTTTTGGATTCAACATCTTCTGAAAGTTGTTCCATTGTAAATTGATACAGTTAGATGAATCTCAAGTTAGGTCCCATGGTAGGGTCTATGACACTCTGATTGCTTGAACGATGGCTTAAATTAGGGGATACCTATCTCATTCTTGACTGTATCTTCTATTTTCTTGAATTATTGTGGAACATTTATTCTATGTATCTTTATATTTACTATTTTATAAATTTTTCCCATATTTTTTATTTTTGAACCATTTTTTTGGTCCTTTCCCATTAAAATTGTTTTCAAAGATGACTGGAAAGCCCATTTTGAATTAACCACTCTTGTGTTTGGTTTTTAATGTGGATTTAAAAATGCATGTTTTGGTTTTAAAGTATTTAGGCAATTGTAATGTTTTTAGAGTGATTTTTATCATTTAATTAAATTTAAAGTAAATTTTATAATGTGAAATTGGTTTTCATATTAGTTATTCATAAATTTTTTTTGAAACATCTATTTTCTAGTTATATTTCAAACTAGATAAAATTGGATTTATGATTAATTTTGGTATATGGTAATGTAGGTGGTGGATTAATGAGAATTTTTATTCTCACACCTATATTAAATCTCATTTTAAGGGTCAGGTTCATCTTATTTGAACTCATAGAGCATTGATTGTATTTGGATAGGATGGTGAGTAGTGGTCACATAGTGTATAAATTATTGTTTTTTGTTTCGTTTTCTTTAACCCAATCACCAAGTAGGCCTCTAATAATTTTAGTTATAGTTATTGGTGGATGCACATTATATATGTGAAGACTGGGGATATTAGTGGTGGTTGTTTCAATAGAGGGAATTGGGAGTGATTTGATGGATTCAAATATACATTAAATTATTTAGGATGTCATATCTACTTGCTTATTTATATTTTATATGTAATTTTGGCATGGATGTCTTACTTATGAATGGGTCATCTATGATTTTATTGAGAAATTCTCGTAATTATTGAACTCTGATCTAAGGGTGAAATCATTCCCAAGCATGTTTTATTGATTCCTAAACACTAGTTTCGAGCCCCTGGGGATTGGGAATTCGATTTGGGCCTATGGTGGATTGGGTTATGTTCCAATTCATATAGAATCTCTAAACTATTCATTACATGATTGCTTTACACAAGTTTGAATAACCTTTACATATCTCATTGAGTTCATTAATTACCTTTAAGTAGGGTTCAAGATTACCTTTGAATGCAATGATTCACTCTATATTCACCTTTACAAATATCTGAACTAATACTTTAGTGGGTCTATTGAACAATGAGGTTACCCTAACACAGCTCGGTGATGACCATTATATAGCTCATGAATACCTTTATATAACATATCAATTTATTGTATCACCTTGATGTAGTATGGTAAAAATCTGTATGCAGGTTCTTTGTTATGACACAAACTTTTATCAATAAAATTTCTCCTTTATGGACCATAATAAAAACATTATAAACAAATAATTAATGAAAGAAGAAGTATTTCTAGAAGTTAAGGAACCAACATCAATGAAATATTAACTTGATCTTAATAATAATAATATGAAACTTATGAAAATTAATAGTATACCCACCCATGAAAGTATAAATATAATTTAGGGATCTTATAAGTTAAAATCTGATATAATTATATCATAGTATAAATAAGTAAATATTTTAAATATTTTTAAATATGTGATGGTATTTTTATAAGTCATGAATATTTCGTTATAATTTTATGATTAATTTAATAATTTAAAAGAAAATTTATTTTCATAAAATGTATTCAGAAATTAATATTTTGACTTATTATAATTTTAGGATAATTTTAGAAGACCTTATGTAAATTTTCAAAGTGTTATAAAATCAGTATAATTTTAAAATCTATATTTTCCATGTAAATGATGATTTTAATGAAAAATTTAATTCATCATATTTATAAAATTATTTTCATAAAATGGAGTTCATTTTTTAATTCTACACATTGAAAATTTGTTAGGGTGTTTTTTCTAATTTTTTTGAAAAACCATGAATTTTTTGGGAATAGTGAAATATAGTAATTTATGGTATATATAAATTATCAGCTAAATAAACTATTCATTGAGTCATCACTGGTGTAAGAAAAATTGGTTTGAACTCAAATGATTAAATTACTGTATTTAATCTAAATAATCAATACTATTACTTATCTTGAGTAAAATAATAAACTAATGAATTAAATAATGAAAAAATACCCCTCACCTCCACTATAAATACCACCCTCACACCCCCCCTCTCCCACACAACTCACGCTTTGATCCTTTTCAAATTATACCAAAAATCCCCACAATCCCCTATACCAATTCCAGGATCTCTTGGCCTTATAAAAAGAACAAAACATTTTCCCTAAGTAGGTTCTCAAGGGGGAGATATTTTGTAACGACCTGACCCAGAGTCAACTAAACCGGTGCTTTGAGCTGGTTCTCCGTGAGACCTCAAGCGCGCCTCCCCATTTTCCAGAGGCTGCCGACTAGTAGCGATGGACTAGGGTGTAATAGTGGGGAGACTATTCTCTCATTCCCGAGTAATCAAACATCGAAAATAAATATGTATCATACACAGTGGAAAGTAAAAACCGTTCAGAAGCAATAAACAACTGAAACAGAACAATCTGTAATAGTAAAATACTGTAAAAGCCCAAAAAACTATTCAATAAAATACAACAATAATCACCCACCAGGTCAACCATAAAAATAAAAGTACAAAAGAAACTGAATGTAAAAGTACAAGGCTCTGCTACTAACTCTGAGCCAATCCACATACTCCATCTCCCGACACTCTGGAACTGCAGTAGCCAAATCAGTAGAACCACTCAAGCAGCTCCGCTCAATCATGCAACATTGGGCCTCATCCCTATTTACCATGCAACTCTTGATCAACATGAAAAGCAGACATAATGTCTACACATACACAGATGTCCACATGCGGGGGGTGAGAAAAAATCTCAGAAGGGATCCCCGACAAGCAACCTATAACTATGCTGCTAAAAGAGTACACAACAACAATGTGCTCAGCATAGCAGGAAAACAACAAAAGAAATTAAAACAAATGTGGAACCACAGTTGAACCTAGGGAATGTAATCCCTGTCAACTGGGCAAGTGCCACTATGGATGTCCATATCTATATATGCACACATGTATAGTCCCATACCTATACACATATAAATAAATATGAATATTCATGATTAAGTGATTCCAATAACAAGAAAAACATCAATAGTCGATCCATCATAAGCTCGATCTCCTAGACATACTACGTAAGTGAATTGAGCTGGACGTCATGTCACACAAGCCGTGTATCATTAAGTCGATATCTGGGTCCGTAATCCCATCGACATGTACCTGCTTCGACCAACACCAGAATCATATCTCTGAGCAAGATAATGAAAAACAAGTAACCCTCTGGAAAGATCTCACAGTCAAACCCATTTTTTCAACAAGACATTAATCACAAACAAATGACCACCTGGAAGCTCTCACAATTTAAACCATATGGGTCTAAAATACAATCAAATAAAATATGAACGACCTCCAGGTATCTCTCACAGTCAATACCCCTTGGATCCAACATAGCATACGACCACCTGGGCCATTTTTATTGTCTAACCCCCTAGGTCCAACATAGCATATGACCACCTTTCAAGCTCTCACAATCTAACCCCCTAGGTCCAACATAGTATACGACCACCTGGACAGCTCTCACAGTCTGTCCCCCAGGTCCAACATAGTATATAAAGACTCTCTGAGGAAGCTCACACGGTCATTCCCCTTATCGTCAAAGGTAAAACAAGACTCTCTGAGGATGTTCACACGGTCAACTTCCATTAGAGTCTAAGGTTGTCAAGTTCTCTTTGCGGAAGCTCACTCAGTCAATTCCCCTCATAGCCCCAAGTGGTTATATGCTCTCTGAGGAATCTCACTTGGTCAATCCTCCTTATAGCCTAAAATGTTCAATGACTATCTGAGGAAGCTCACTCAATCAATTCCCCTTATAGTCTACTACACCAGGTTCTCATAGCCCTTTAGGTCAACGAGCATATCTAAAACCTTATTCATATCCAAAATAATCTCTACTCAAGCATAAAAGCATAGAAGGAATCCCAAAAAATAAGAAATATGCCTCGTGTCAGGCTCAATAGACAACAACCAGAAATTATCTCCTGTAACCACTACAGCATCATCAAACCAAGTCAGATAAAATCAAACGAGTGAGGGTGGCTCGAACATCCAACCCAATAATACATCTAAATAAAAAGGGATTACCAGTTTGGCATGGGATCTAGGTGTCACCTGATCACCATCTCTACCCAAACACGACGTAACAACTTATGGTCTGTCAAACAACGGAACCCGCTGGGTCCCTCAAGTCAAACATTGAGGAGACATCATACTCGGGATCCTCTACGTAAAAACAGGTAAAGGAATCCTATACATGATCCTTAAAAAAGAATAAGGGAGGAATCATTCACAGAAATCCTCAAATGACGGACAACATATGAATTCCATAACATGGGACCTATCAATGGAAAAACAGGATAGGGATCCTATAAGGAACTCCCATGGTCAGTACACAAGTAACGGTATCCCTCAAGGGATCCTAAGAAGTATCAAGTCTCATAGAATCATAGTTCTAGAGGAAACGTCTCACAAGGGGAAAATTATATAGATCATAGGTTACAAGAGATAGATCATATTTCATCTCTTATTAATGGTCTCAACCAAGTTGGTCCGAACACCCATCCTGTCATCTACGCCAAGTCTAACTGTTATGTGTTAACTGAACTTGATAACTGGAGGAAGAACCCCTCCATTTAAATAAAAACCCCCAAACCCAATTTATATGACCACTAATAGTCAAAATGATTCCACCATTGTGATATAAATGAACAAACGCCCGGAATCGACTACTCGCACGCCCAATTCTGACTTTCAGAGCCCAATATATCACTAAAAGTACTAAACTGAAGTAGTACATGGCCAGAGCAAATGGACAAATCACATTGGGAATGCATATGTAATTTTACACGATGTTTACATTACTATACATGGAATGTACTATTGAAAAAAAGTCACCTCATGTTTGTTTTCACTAAAACACATACCCATGTACCACTACAAGGCATGTACTCCTTGAAAACCACTATTCTGGGATCTATTTCACACGGCCAGTCACACAGTAACCAACTACATAGCTCATACTATATATACATGGCATGTAATTAAGAAAAATTTGTCTTCCCAAAATGGGAAGAACACACGGCGTTTAACCCTGGAACACAAGTCGTGTATTCTGGGTTTTCCGACAGGAAATCACTGAAAATGCCTGAAACGCCCGTTTTCTCCCCTGAATCAACAGATCGAGCCCTATGGGATTACAAGCAAGAAATATAAGACTTTAAATAATTAAAACAAACATTTTAAAGGGGATATATGTCGAAAAAATAAAAGGAACTACCTTTGGATGGAAACCACAGAAGCTTTGGTTGATTTAACAGCTCTCAGCTGTCGCATGCCGACTCAGCGCACCAGGAGCTTCGAATATGTACCCTTCTTGCCTCGAAAATCTCCCTGTTTCTAAATCTCCATATTACCCATACGTCACATCAATGGGGGAGGTGTAGGAGACCTGGACAAGGAGGAGGAGGAAAAAAGAGATGGATGAAAAGAAAAGAAAAGGAAAAGAAGAAAAAGGGGTCCAGGCCGGCCCCGGCGCCGAACATGAGTTTATGCCTTCACTTGGCTAAACTCCACATTCTGGACTCAAAGGCATAGACGGAATAACAATCCGATTTTCCATTTAGATGCTATTGAAAAACGAACCTGTGAAAATAATTTAATATTTAATTTAATAATATTAAATATTAAATATTTGGCTAAAATTCGAACAACTCAGATTTCCTTAGAAGTTCTGTCCAAGGGTAAAATCCCTATTACAGGAACATCAGAGTTGTCCGAAAAATTATCCGAGATTAGCTGGTAGGGAAATGACAATTTTACCCCTCGTGAGCATCTAACAATAAAAATTCAAATTTCTGCATAAAAAGACAGTTCGGAAAAACACGGGTTCTTATAAACTCCCCACTATAATCATTCTGGTCCCTGAGAATCCCTGTCAAAGAACCCGAAACCATGCTCATAACCCAATCATCTGCAAAACCATGCTATCTGGACTATCTAATGAACAACCTTACATCATTAACAACCACCTTCTATACAGAATATATTAAACTATGACCAAACTGGCACTCCCCACCATAGGAATATCATTTTCATTATCATAAATGAAAACTCTGATTTCAAAATCCCACTAGAAAACACCGAAGTTTAACCAAAACAAGGAAAACCACCCTCAAAATCCCAATGTTGCACTCCCCACTATATGAATTTTCTTGTACTACTCTGAGAGAAAAACTAGAAAAGGTTCCATCCTCAACAGGGATGAACATTAAGAAAGAAAAAAATGAGCTCGATGTAGGGTTGAAACACTCTCAGCATACTCAAGATGAATCAAGATATCGCATGATCGTCTCTTACAAGAGTAAACTATGATTTCACCCAAGGGGTGTCAAGCTCCCTCTAGGCCACACTAACATCCATCCAAAAACCGACCAGGATTCAAGAATGGGTCAATAATTTCATGGTAACCCGAAATTTAACAATGTCACCTCTACAACATAAGGTCATTTCAAAAAAAATTCAGGGATTCGTGTCCACTGAAAGTCTTGAAACATCGGTCCTAGGATTGCACCTGGCCACTAACCGATCTAGATTCAAACGATTCCACCTAGAAAAGCAACATGAGAAACACTGTTCTACTAGGTTAAGCACCCAAACAATCATACCCATCAAAATCAGTTGTGAAAAAAACAAGAACCACAAAAAGGCATTGGAAACACTAGCCACACATTCTCACACAGTTTTCCCTAGAACGGAACAGACATCAACCTACAAGGGGTTCGAGTCAAAACAAAGGGTCTCTAGGTCTTCCACCTAGAACTATAGATGAAGCCACACAATTGGGTCACAAAATCTAACCACCTATCCCAAAAGATCCAAAATCACTCAGAAGATGGTAGAGATCACAACAACCTAAGAAGGTCAAAACCAAAACACCACATACAAGGTCCCCGATCCTCCTCGAGAATCCTTAGAAAGAACAAATCGTTGGGAGTCACAAAAAAAATAGAAGAGATAACCTGAACTAACACTTATCAGGTATCTGTATACAGCAATACCACAAGGAGGTACAATTCATAAGAAAATCCTTGGTAACTATCGACATCGTTCCCAATGATCCAAATAGATAACCACAGACTTGGGAAATAATACCCAATAAGGGTTAAACAGAAAGGGATCACGTGCCATATCATCCAACGGGGGTCACTGAACCACCAGTGCACAAGTACTGAATCATCATCCACACAAAAACACCTTAATATAGATCCACATAACCTACCATATGAGTAAAAAGTATGTATAAGCAGACCCAAAGATCTTAGTCATTAGTAAAAACACACACTAGTAGGCTTATATGCAATGAATCTTACATTCCTAATATGATTCCTGAGACACCTCTTGCCTTTGCCAGCTAAGAGTCAAAATCCATCCCTGGCATCTTTCCATTGGCCAAGAGCCCACGATCCATAGTAAATATAAAATCCACACAACATGTGCATCGCTCAAGGCAAAAATCATATACAACTGTAAAATCACAAAATTAGAACAACAATCCCAAACCCTGGCAACCATGACATCTTACCTGAACACGTGTTCTTAACGCAACATCCCAATATCCATCACAGGTTATGAAACATTCCAAATACTCCTGTCTACCATATAATAAATTGTAAAGACGAGGAAAGAAAACTCCTCTAATACCACTTTGTAACGACCTGACCCGGAAGCCACTAAACCGGTGCTCTGAGCCGGTTCTCCAAAATGCCTCAAGTGCATTTCCACGTATGCCAGAGGCTGCCGACTAGTATCAAGGGAATAGGGTGTGATAGTGGGGAGACTATGCCCTCATACTAGAGTAAGAATACAACATAAATAACCAAGTTTCATTCAATGATGAAAGTTAACAGAATGTGGAAGCAATAAAAAACTAAAATAGAACAAGTTGTAATAGTAAAATGTTGTAAAATCGGTAACATCTATGCAATAAAATACAAAAATGGTCACCCACCGAGCCAACCATTCAAATAAAAGTAAAAAAGAACCTAAAAGTAAAATTATAGGGCTCTACAACTAACTCCAAGAAAATCCACATACCCGATCTCTAGACACTATCAAACTACAGAAGCCCAAATAGTAGAACCACTCGAGAAGCTCCACTCGATCATGCAACACTAGGCCTTAGCCCTATCCACCAGGCAACTCGTGATCAACAGGAAAAGAAGGCATAATGTCTACATGTACACCGATGTGCACGTGTAGGGGTGAAAACAAATCTCAGAAGGGCACCCCGAAAAGAAGCCTATAACTGTGCTGCTAAATGTGTATGAAACAACAATGTGCTCATCATAGCTATAACACAACAAAAGGAAGTAATCCAAATGTGCAAAAACATTCAAACCTAGGTAATGTAATCCCTGTCAACTGGGAAAGTGCCACCATGGATGTCCATATCTATATATGAACACATGTATAGTCTTATACCTATACACATATACATAAATATGAATATTCGTGAATAAGTGATTCAAATAACAAAAAAAACATTAGCAGTCAATCCTTGGGACCATAAGTCTGATATCCTAGACATCCTGTGCAAGGGCATTGAGTTGGACGTCATTCCACTCAAGCGGTGTATCATTAAGTCGGTCTCTGGTTTCGTAATCCGGTAGACATGTACCTTCTTCAACCAATTCTAGAATCATATCTTTGAGCAAGATAATGAAAAACAAGTAACCCTCTAGAAATCTCTCACAGTATAACCCCTTTGTTCAATAATGCATCAATAAAAAACACAAAACCACCTGGAAGCTCTCAGAGTAAGAACCCTATGGGTCTAAAATAGCATCAAATAATTTCTGAACAACCTACGGGTAGCTCTCACAGTTAATACCCCCTGGATCCAACATAGCATATGACCACATGGGAAGCCCTCATAGTCTAACGCCCTAGGTCCAACATAGTATAAGACCACCTAGGTAGCTCTCAGAGTTTAACCCCTAGGTCTAACATAATACAAGACCACATGGGCAGCTCTCACAGTATAACCCCCTAGGTCCAACATAGTATATGACCACCTAGGCAGATCTCACAGTCTTACCCCTAGGTCCAACATAGTATATAAAGACTCTCTAATGAAGCTCAAACAGTCATTCCCCATATATTCAAAGGAAAAACAAAATTTTCTAAGGAATCCTACACAGTCAACTCCCCGTATAGTCTAAGTTAGTCAAGGACACTCTGTGGAAGCTCACTCGATCAATTCCCCTCATAGACCCAAGTGGTTCTAGGCTCTCTACGGATGCTCACTCAGTCAATCCCCCTTATAGCATAATTTTCTAAAAGACTCGTTGAGGAATATCACACAGTCAATTCCCCTTATAGTCTACTACACCAGGTTCTCACAACCCTATGTAGGTCAATGAGCATCGCGAAAACCCTATTCATATCCAAAATAATATCTACTTAGTTATACAAGCATAGAAGGAATCCCAAAAAATAAGAAAGACGCCTCACGTCAGGATCAACATCCAACAACCAAGAATCATCTCTGGTAACCACTATAATATCAGAAAACGAATTCAGATATAAATTAATGAGTGAGGTTACCCCGAACCCCCAACACAACAATACGTTCAAAGACAAAGGGATTACCAGTTTGGCACTGGATCTAGGTGGCACTCAATAACCATCTCTACCCAAACTCGACGTAACAACTCAGGGTCGGTCAAACATCGACACCTTCTGGGTCCCTGAAGTCAAACACTAAGGAGGCATCATACTTAGGATCCTCTAGGTAAACAAGAGAAAAGGCATCCTACATGTGATCCTTAGTCAAGAGTAAGGGAGGAATCATACACATAAATCCTCAAAATGAGAGACAACATATTAATTCCATAACATGGGACCTATCAAAGGAAAAACAAAAGAGGGATCCTACAAGGAATCCCATGGTCAGTACATAAGTAGAGGCATCCCTCAGGGGATCCTTAGAAGTATCTGGTCACACAAACTCATAGGCCAAGAGGGAACGTCTGACAAGGGGAATGTCCTATAATGCATAGATTATGGTAGATAGCTCATATCTCATCTCCTATTAAAGTCCTCAACTAAGATGGTCCGAACACCCTACCTATCATCCACACAAAGTCTTACTCTTAGGTGTTAACTGGATATGATAACTGACGGAAGAACCCATCCATTTAGATAAAAACCCACAAAACCCATTTATATCGTCTCTAAATGTAAAAAGGATTCCACCATTGTGATATATGAGGAAACATGCTCAGACTCACACCCCCTAATTCTGACTTCTAGAGCCAATGACATCCCTAAAACTACTAAACTGAAGTAGTACATGGCCAGTGCTCATGGCCAGAACACATTGGGCATGTCGGTGTAATAGTACATGGCATGTACATTACTATACATGGAGTGTAATATTGACAAAAAATCACCCCGTTTTTTTCACTAAAACACAAGCCCAAGTACTACAACACGGCATGTACTTATAATACACGACACGTACTCCTAAAAAACCATTATTCTGTGTTCTATTTCACTCAGCCAGTCACACGGCCACCAACTACATGGAGTGTACTCAAAGTATATGGTTTTTACATAAGAAAACTTCTTCTTCCCCAAATGGGAATAACACATAGCATGTACCCCAACAATACATGCTGTGTATTCTGGGTTTTTTGAAGGGAAATCCTAAAAAATGCCAAAAACGCCCGTTTTCGCCCCCGAAACAATAGATCGAGCCCTATGGGATTTCAAGAAAGGAATATAAAACTATATAGAATTAAAAAACATTTTTAAATGGGGTCTATGTAGAAAAAATAAATGACCCTACCTTCAGGAGAAAACCGCCGAAGCTTCGGTTGATTTCATAGCTCCTGGTTACCGCACACTGACTCAGCACTCCGAGAGCTTCGAATCACCAACCTTCATGCCTCCCCACTATCCCTCTTTCTCAATATCTATATCTACCATAGGTCACTACCATGGGGGGGGGGAGTAGGAGAAGATCACAAGGAGGAGGAGGAATGAAGAGATGGAATAATAGAAAAGAAATGGAAAATAAGAAAAAGGGATTCGGGCTGGCCCTGATGCCCGACATGAGTTTATGCCTTCCCTAGGCTAAACTCCCCATTCCAGACTCAACAGTGCAGATAGAATCAAAATCCGACACTCCATTTAGATGTTATTGAGAAACTAACTTGTGGGAATAATTTAAGATTTAATTTTATAATATTAAATATTAAATATTCGGCTAAAATTCGAACATTTCATATTTCCTCTGAACTCATGTCCTAGGTTAAAATTCTTATTCCAGGACCAACGGAGTTGTGAGAAAACTTTTCATAGATCATCTGGTAGGATAAATGAAAATTTTACCCCTCACGAGCATCCAACAACAAAAAATCAATTTTTTTCTCAAAACGATAGTCTGAAAAACACGGGTTCTTACATATTTTGTAGGTAACATCATCTTCCTTTTTCTTTTAATCTCTTTTCAATTTCATTTTTTTTCTAATTCTATCCTCACCTACCTTCCTACAAATGTAAAACTAACTATATTAACTTAAATATAATATAATTATATCTTGTTAATTTATGATCAATCATTTATATATTTCATCCCACTCTTCTATTATAAAAATTAAATCATTGCCCAGGAAGTGTCAATTTACAAACATTGTGGGAGATGCACTTTGATTTTAATTTCATGAATTCAAGGATGTAAATCAAACCATTATAAATGTTGAAACATATTATTAATTTTATATTACAACCATATTTATGTTTTGAAACTATCTTATACACACTATACTAATTGATAAAACAAAATGAGTTTATTGTGATCGAAAACTGCTAAAATTAACCTAAAAATCATCATTGAATTTTATCTAATGATTAATACTCATAGAATATAAAAAAATAATTTATAAGACAATTTAAGATTTTTTAGTATATTTAATAACCTATAATAAAAATTCTGGATATTTATCCTCATTTTACACAAACTTTCATTCATGTAAACAAGTGAATCAATCACGAAAACCATGAAAATGAATGCTCCCGAATGATGAAATTAAAAACTATAACTCGTAAAAAATCACATAAATAGAATTAATTACACAATAATGAATAAAATACATTTATTAAAGGTTATTTATATTTAATTAATTAATATAATGTGATTATAAAGGATATTAATGTGACTGAAGCTTTCAGAAACAAGGTAAGGGGCATTCTCAAACCCAACGCTCTTTCATTGGGTATTACCTATTTCACCCCATTTTTAGTATGGATATTACATAAATATAATTTCTTCATAATTATATTACATTTTCATGGATATAAATGTCTTCTAATTGAATTTATGAAAAAAACAATGTTTTTTAAATGAACACTTATTTCAATAAACACACTTTTACATATTCAGATTGTTTTTTATTCACTCAAGGTTGATGAACCAAGTATTTTATTACCTATTTATTTTGGGAACCAAAATATTATGAATGTATGATTCTTAAATGAAACCCATTAATTTACATGGGCTATTTTATATTTAATATTGATATATGTTCTATGTGGCATGCATGATAATGATAATGTTATGATGTGATGGGTGCACCATGAATTTTATAGCAGAATGCAAATGTTATGATGTGATTGGTGCACTGAGAATTATATAGAACTCTAATGAATTGGGTAATGTAATGTATATCATGAGAAAAGTGAAATATGTATGAACTTGATACTAGATTTATTCACAACTATGTGTGGTAGTTCACCACTAAGACATGATGTTTCATTTGTATGCATTGCCACATTCCATGGATTTATTTAATGATTCCTCTCATTATTATGATTTTTTGTATATTTTATAATTATTCTGACCCCATGTAATATTGTTTCATGTTCTTTTCTATCCTATTATTAGACTTTTTTCTCACCCCTTTTTGATTTATATCCTCAGGTTATTTCATGTACTAAGGAGAATTAAAGGGCCAATAAGAAGCTAGATAAGAAGGAATTAAATAACATTTTATGTTTTATTTTGTAATTTTTTTGTATGGTCCTATTTTTTCCACGATGTTAAACATTTGGATCCTTATTATTTAATGATTTTCTGTTGTTTTTCTTTAAAATTATGTAATAATATATTTAATAAAAATTAAGGTCTCTATATTTGATATTAGAGGACAGTTCAGTTAATTTGGGAATTTGGATTAAATAACCTTATCGAAAAACCTTAGTATGAGACTAGGTATAAGTGAGCACTAAAGAATCTTTATTTTGGAAAATAAAAAACATATGGATCCCAAAAGATATTCCTTCATACATAATTAAATAACAGAACAAATTATTTATTCATGGATTGTTGAATTATGTTTTTTTCTAAACTTTTATATTTTAAAAAATGGTGGGAACTAAGAGAAACGAGGCCAAAAGCCTATGCAAGGGAAAATGTAGTGATTGCCCGAATGACATCACTAATTCCTTGGGAGGTGGTGTTAAAAATTAAATATTGATTCTTACCCAGCTGTCTCTGGTTATGAAAAATAACTTAAATAATGTGAAACAACAACCTTAACCTAAGAGGGAAGAACTAGATATTGAGTGTTTAATGCGGCATTGACCAATGAAATTTAGTGTATCTTCTAATACACTAGTTTTAGAATAGTGGGACATCTCTATGGTGATGATATTTTTGGTTATTTACTTTTCGGAGATAGGGAGGTGAAACATGATATTTATTATCTATATGAAGAGGAAAATGAATTGTGGGATTTTATTAGGAACACCAATCTGAAAGACGAAATTGAAGAGATGGAGTGGGAAGAAATTAAAATTATTTTTCTTAATAAGTTTTCCCTCAAACTCTTAGAAAAAAATGGAGAGATAATTCATAGAGCTGAAGAAAAAGGAAGTATAATCTATCAAGACCAATGAAGAAAATTTCACAAGGATTTCAAGGTACGCTTAGAGTTTTTTATCAACAATGATAGAAAAATTGATAGATTCTTTAGTGTTTTAAAACCTCACCTTTCAAAGGCTCCAACAATTCGACACTTTGTGGGTTATGTATAATTTTATTGATATTCACTAAAACTGGACATCATGTTTAGAGAATGGTCACTTGGTTATGGTGATAAGAAATGAAATATGGAGTTTCATGCTTGAGGATATCATGATAAAGTTGGAATGAAAACTCAACCGCCTACATATAAAAAATGTGGGAAGAAATACAATGAGAAATACCTAAAAGGGACTGGAAAATACATTAAGTGTGGGAGATAATTCCACCAAGCTCATGAATGCTGAAAACACATGATGAAGTAGGATAATTTAGTGGAGGAAATTAGAGCACCACCCATGTTCCAATGCTACAGCTGTATGGAGCATGGGCACTATACAATTTGGTTCACTAAACCTAGATTGTTAAAGATTAAATAGCATTCTTTGCCACCAAATCTAAAGGATCAAGTAAATTCTTATTCTACCACTAATGCTAATGTGGAGAACGAAAATGAAGCCATACAAGGTACACTTCCTATTCACTAATTAATGGAATACTTCTTATATGATTTTAGTTCTACACATTCCTTTATATATTAGAAGTTTTCTTGAACTATTTAATAGAAGCCCCCAATCTTTGAATTAGAGATATCTATAAAAATACAAAGTGTGAAATCATTTTAAACCAAGTACTGGAATCTTTTCTTATTAGCGTTTGAGGGAAGATTCTTCCAGAAAATCTCAAAATAATTCCCATGGTGTAATTCAATGCTATATTGGGGTTGAATCAGCTATTGTTATATAGAGAACATATCAACTATCAGGAAAAGGAAATATCTTTTCATATTCTAATCAACCCCATGCTCCACCAAAAATACAAGGAAGATTGCTAATCTCTTTTTGAAAGTCCTTCAATGGTGTGGGTGTTGATTCCTTATGAAGAATCATTACTCACTCAAATAGTTGACTCAAAGTAAGTTATCAACCTAGGTGAAATTCCCATCATATAGGAATAAAATGATTTATTTTCTAAATAGTTATGCGAAGATCCCCTAGATCATGAGGTAGAGTTCTCAATAGAACTCATACCTAGAGCTACTCCTATCTCATAGTGTCCCTATTGGATAACTCCAATTGAACTGAAGGAGTTAAATAAGTTGAAACAAGAGAATTTGAAAAAAGGGTTCATATTCCCTAGTGCATTAACAAGGGGTTATCTAGTTCCCTTTTTCAAGAAGAAGGATGGATCAATGTAGTTGAGTATCAATTATCGGGAAGACAAAAAGATCAACATAATGAACAAGTATCCTATTCCAAGGATTGATAACATGTTCGATCGGATATGAGGATCTCATTATTTCTCAAAGGTGGATCTTTGTGACAGATATCATCAGTTAACAGAGAGAAATAAAGATATTTAGATGAATTTATTCCATATAAGGTATTGGTACTATGAGTGTCTGGGGATTCCCTTCAGACATTCTACTGGCCCTACAATCTTCATGGATTTTATGAATAGAGTCTTTAGACAGAACCTTGAATTTTCTTTGGTTGTGTGTATCGATGAAATTTTCATCTACTACAAGATAAAGTAGGAGCATGAGGAATATATTAGGAATGTGTTGGAAAATTTAATGAAGTAGAAGTTGTACAAGATGTTTAGAAAGTGTTACTTTTGGATGAAACATGTCACATTCTTAGGGAATTTGAACATAAGTGTGGGAATTTCAATAGACCATTTAATGAAAAAGGTAGTTAAGGAATGGCCTAGGCCCTATAGTGTCAAATAAATCCCTAGATTTATTATCTTATAAGGGTGATATCAATGATTTGTGAAACATTTCTCATGATTTTCAATCCTTTTAACTGAGTTAACAAGGAAAGTGGTAAAGTATGTCTGGATAAAAGAATGTGAGGAAGCTTCAAGGAGATAAATAGGGGAACAATCACTACACCTATACTCACATTACCAAAAATTAGAGAGTGTTTTGTGATATAAAGTGACATTTCTATGAAATTATTGAGTTCTGTACTCATTAAAAATCATAATGGGATAGCCTATACCTCACATAAGTTGAAGATCCATTAGCATAACTACTCAACACATGATCTAGAGATAGTATCTAAGATTTTTACCATGAAAATATGGAGGAACTACCTATGTGGTGAGAAGTGTGACACATATAATGATAAAAAGAGCATAAAATATATATTCACACAAAAAGAGATCAACATGAATCAAATTAGATAGTTAGAGATAATCAAACACTATGATTGATATACTAACTATCATCATGGTATGGAAAACAAGGTTGTAGATTATCTTAGTAGTAAATATCCTACTACTCTATCCATGTTTTTGATTTAGAAATAACTTATATTCTTGGATATGAAAAGGAAGGATTTGGAAATAATAATGGTAGGGAATACATTCTACCTTTCCCAAATGTTTTCCCAACCATCTACCCAATAGAAGATTAACGAGGCACAAAGGGATGATATGAAAATAAAAAAGAAGGTAAATGCAGGAAAGGAAGGGATGCTACAATAGTTCTATATCAAGGGTGATGGTGTGATTTAGTTTGGAATAAGGCTTTATTTTCCTTCATCACCTGGGATAAAGAAGGAGATATTGGACAATGCACATAGATCAAATTTCTCTATCAATTTAGAGAGTACCAAGATGTACTATGATCTCTGAGAACACTTCTAGCGGTTTAACATGATGAAGTATATTGAAACATATATATTGAGGTGCTTGAAATGAAAAAAAGTTAAATTAGACAAATAGAAATCCTAATGTATCATGAAACCATTTACAATACCCGTGTAGAAATGGGATAAAGTCACTATGGACTTTGTCACAGGTCTCCGAAAGACATCCGAAGGAAATAATGTGATATTTATTTTGGTGGATTGACTCACCATGTATACCCACTTTATTTAGATTTGGTAATATCTCTCACTTGAAAAACATTCAATGATATATGTGAAGGAAGTGGTGAGACTTCTTGAGGTTCTACTCTCAATTAGCTCAGATCGTGATCCTAGGTACACATCAAATTTTTGGCGGAGTATTCAACATGCCTGGAGTATTGAATTAAATTTCAGCATGAAATATCACCTCCAAACTGATGGCTAATCTAAAAAGACTATTTAGATTCTCAAAGATATGATAAAATACTACACATTATAATTTAAAGGTTGATGGGATCAGCATCTCCAATTGGTAGAGTTCTCATACAATTATAGCTTCCACTCAAGTATTCAGATGGCTCTATATGATGTTCTATAAGGAAAGAGATTTATAAATCGAAACTATTGGGATGATGTTGGTGAAAGAGAGCTACATATACCAAAACTTGTGCAAGAGATAAAATATAAGGTTCAAGACATCCAACAATATATCAAAAATTTCGGGATTCGGAAAAGATCTATATTGACAACAATCAAGGAGACGTAGAGTTTGACATTGGATATAATGTATTCCTTCGAATATCACTCTGGAAGAGAGTCATATAGTTTGTAAAGAAAGGGAATCTAATACCGAGGTAAATTGACCGCTTTTAAATCCTTGATCGCATATGATCCATGGCATATCATCTTGAACATCCACCTAATATAGACAAAGTTCATGATGTGTTCCACGTATCAGTCATGAGGAAGTGAATAATAGATCCCTTATATGTATTGTACAAAGAGGTGGTAAATCTAGAATATGATCTCTCTTATAAGGATTAGCCAGTAAGGATTCTGTATTAGAGAGATAAGGTTCTACATAATAAGAAAAACCACCTTGTCAAATTGTTCTGGAGGAATCATATGTATAAAGAATCAATAGGGAACTATAGGAGGCTCTGAAGGATAAGTAACCTCATATACTTGTGTAAAATGAAATTTCAAGGGAGAAATTTCAAAATAGGGGAATATTGTAATGAAAAAAACTTTTATCAATGGAATTTAACCCATATTGATGATAATAAAAACTTTATAAACTAATAATTAATGAAATAATAATTACTTCTAGATGTTAAGGAACCAATACTGATGAAATATTAACTTGACCTTAAGAATAATAATATGACCCTTATGAATAGTAAATTGGAAAAATAAATAGTAGAATGACCCATAAAATTATAAATAAAATTTTGGGATCTTCTATGTTAATATATGATATATTATATCATAGTATAATTCAGTAAATATTTTAAAAATTACTAATTATGTGTTGGTATTTTCAAAAGTCATAGATATTTAATTACAATTGTATGATTAATTTAATAATTTAAAAAGAAAATTTATTTTCATAAAATTTATTAATAAATTAATATTTCTATTTATTATTATTTTAATATAATATTAGTAGAACTTATGTATGTTTTCAAAGTGTTAACAAATCAATTATAATTTTAAAATTTGTATTTTCCAGGTGAAAGATGATTTTAATTAAAAATTAAATTACAGATATTTAAAAAATTATTTTCATAAAATTGAGTTAATTTTTTAACTTTACATTTAAAAAAATGGTCAGAGTGATTTTTTTGTGTTTTTCTAAATTACATGAATTTTTAGTGAATAGTGAATAAAAGTAATTTACGGTATATATACATTATAAAAGAAATACACTATTCATTGAGTCATTGATGATGAAATAACGATTATTTAGAACTCACATGATCTAATTTACTTATTTAGTCTCAATAATAAACATTATTTTTTGTCTTGAGAAAAATAATAAACTAATAAATTAACTATTGAGAAAACACCCCTCTCGTCCACTATAAATACCACCCCTCAGACCCTATTTTCCTCACAAATCTAAAGCTTCTATCCTTGTCCAACTTTTTCCCAAACGTCTTCCCAATCCCCTATCCCATTTCTAGGATCTCTTTATCTCATCAAATGGCTAAAACCTTTTACCTAATGAGGTTCTCAAGGAGTATATATTTTAGAGGTAAAATCATCTACCTTTTCTTTTTAATCTCTTTTCAATTTCATTTATTTTCTTATTATATAATCAAATCCCTGCCTTAAAATTAAGTAATAACTCTTGAAAATTAAATATACTAGAATTATATCATGTTAAGGGAAGATAAATCATTAAACTCCTCCATCACACTTGTTTATTATAAAAATTAAATCGTTCCCCGTGATGTGTAAATTTATCAACACTGTGGGAAATGCACTTTCATTTTCCATTTATAACTTGAAATATTCTAATAAAATCTTTATAATTGTTTAAAAATTTTATAATGTGTATTTTACAACCCTCAATATGTTCTGTAACTAACTTATACACATAATACTAAATGATAAAACTAAACGAGTTTGTTGTAAACAAAAACTGCCAAAATTAATCTAAAAAGATCATTATTATCATTTATCTAATTATTCAACCTCATATAATATAAAAATAATTATTTATAGGATCATTTAAGATTCTATAGTATAATTATTAACATATTATAACAATTCTGGATATTTATCCACATTTTACATGATCATCATTTCATGTATACAGGTGAACTGATCAGGAAAACTATGAAAAAGAATGGTCCCAAATGATGGAATTAAAATCTATAAAACATAAAAATCCCATAAATGAAGTTAATAAAACAATAACGTTTCAAATAAATTTATTAATGTTTATTTTTTTTAATTAATGAATCTAATGTGATTATGTAAGATATTAACATGAAAGATGCTTTCAGACACAAGGTAAGGGGAATTCTCAAACCCAACTCTCACTCTTTGGGTTTTCCATATTTCACCCCATTTTCATTATAGGTATTCCTTAAATATCATTTATTCATAATTATATTACCTTTTATAATATATAAATGTTTTTTTAATTGATGTTATGACAAACATAATTTTTTCCAAAATAAATCCTCTTTAAAAAAACACATCGTTTACTTATTGAAATTGTATCTCATTCACTCAAGGTTGATAATTCAATTATTTTATCCCATATTTATTTTTGTAACCTGAAGTTTATTAATTAATGATTATTAAATGAAACATATTCCTATACATGGTTTTTTATGTTCATCATTGATATATTTCTATGCGGCATGCATGATAATGTAAATGTTATGATATGATGGATGCGCTCTGAATTATATAGCATAATGTAAATGTTATGATGTGATGGGTGCACCCAAAATTATATAGTACTATAATTCATTGGGTAATGTGATTTATCTCAGGTGAAAAGATAAATATTCATGAACATTATGCTAGTTTTGTTCACAACTTTGAGTGGTATTTGATCACTAAGTAATTATGTTTTATTTTTAAGCACTACCAAATTCCAATACTTTTCTTAATTCTTCCTCTCATGATTATGATAATATGTCCATGTTTTGATTATAATCACCCCATGTTATATTTTTTGATGTTGTTATCCATCCTCTTATTGGGCTTTTAGCTCACCCCTTTTTCATGTATATCCTCAGGTGATTACATGTACTAAATTGAAATTGAAGGACCAATAAGAAGATAGAGAAAAAGAAATTAAATAAATATTTATGTTTTATTTTTAAAATTTTATATTTTTTCCTAATTTTCCAAAGATACTAAATCTTTTTATCCTCATTGTGTAATGATTTTATGTTTTTTGTATTTAAAATGATGTAACAAAATATGTAAGAAAAATAAGGGTTGCTATATCCTTTACCAATTCCTCCCAATTTTCTAAATCTTTTAAGAATCACACTTACATTTCCCTAAATGATACTTATGATAATTATAATGACACATAAACTCACCCAATTTAAACTCACATAGAGGCTTATGACACCTACAGAACATTAAACATTCAAAAAATCATCTTGGACTATACTTACATGACTACAGGATGAATCCCAAGTGTTAAAGTCATACAATATAGCAGAAAGTCCTAATAAATCCATTTTGTTTGAGTTTAAATTTCATATGATGTCTGCATTAAAAAATTCATATGATGGTATATTTTGAATCATAATTTTTACTTAATTTCCATATTTCATGAAAAAATAGTTTTTATATATCTTGTGAGGTCATACTAACTATATTGAGTCATATGTTATTTCACTAGAAGTAGTACATTCTGTAGGGATGTCGTACGAAATATTTTAAGTCATATGAAAACACACTGAAGCCATATGGAAATGGGAAGTATTATAAAATTCCTAGTAAATTCATATGATTTTAATGAATTCATATGAAATAATGTTAAAGTCATATGAAATGAAAAGTCATACAAAATATATATGACATATCCATTTTTTAGATCTTGGTCCAAAATTCAGACTACTTACAAATAACCTCAAAACATTAACCCGACTATAAGAATCCCTAATCTCCTAAAATATTAATCCAAGGTGTTTCTAAAATAATTCTCATACATTCAACCAAAAGAACCATTGAATGGTTTCCACAATACATTAGATATAAATTTCATCACTTTAAATATTTTTTACACATTATCAACTTAATAATCTATACATAATTAATAGATCAATATCCATCTCACAATTAACCTCATCCTTTTTAAAATCGTCATCCATAAATCCATGTATGGATCCTTAAACAACTTAGGTCTTAATTATCCTTAATATGTCTTGCTATTAACAGTAATAATCATAACTTCATCAAGATACTCAATGTATCCAATTACTTACAACTTCTTGTTCATTATTTTGAGAATACATAAAACATCAACCCTTTTATTAAATATGATGAACAACTAAATAAATCATCAGATTTCTAGAGATGATACTTAAATATATATAACCATGTTGTTAAGAAAAAATAACTCTAATTACATTACCCAATAGGTATGGAAAACACGTCTTTTTTATTGTTCATTGTATTTTACATGAGCCTCTTCCCAGTTGGTGATGTATCCTTAAGTTCATTTATGAGACCCATGTTCAAAACCAGGTAGAGGAATATTTATAGGTACTGTAGAAGACACTATAGCAATACTGTACACTGTACATGTATTATAGCAGTCGTACACTGTACAGGTACTGTAGCAGAATTATACACTATGTGGGTACTAAAGCAGGCACTGTAGTTGTTAATGTAGAAGGTACAGTTTAGTACTGTGGCAGCTGGAACTATTCAACTTGGGCCACTGGTTTTGGCTTAGAGCCCTTAAGAATTTCAGGTCACCCAGGCCTTCAGGTCAGTAGGGATTTTGGGCCACCTTTAAAGATTTCGGGCCACCTCAAGGGCTTAAGGCCACATACAATTGCCCCAAACAAACTCTACAAAAAAGGATCAGCCCAAAAAGTGGATTCTGAGTAGGTGCACTCACAAGAGAATATCCAAATGGATTTTTCATAATTAGAGGGTATGGTTATGCCATCGGGACCACCCTGTTCTTGCAAGGGAATCCTAGCAAGATATCTATGCGAATGTGGAGAGCTACTATAATGATGCATATGTTGGGGATGGGCAGTTCCTTGTAGATAGTCTGGTTGAATTATCTATGTCCTTTGGGTCGTGTAATCTCATAATCCTGCATGCTATGCAATCTTTAATCCTACGGGCCTTGTAAGGGTTCCCCCTCATCCCGTGAAAGGTATGTTATAAAAAATCAATAAAAATGAAGGCCTCCGGGCCATTTGGATAGTGGTCATTGTATGGATACTTCAATCCATTGCTCAATACACCTTTGTATAATAAAATTGTAATAAAAAACAAGTATCATATGAAATAAATGATAATTCAACCCATGGATTCTTAAAATTTTTATCTGGATAGTCAATAAATATGATGATTTTGGAATATAAGATAAAGGGCCTAAATTTATCCAAATAAAAAACCAAAGAAAAAATATATTTATTCTATGAATGTTTAATGATGTTATGTATCATTCAGTTTTTTAATACATAACATTCGACACATAGAATATTGAATTTTATCTGACTAAGGACTACCTTTATTGATCTATCAAATATATCAAACATTATTTCAAAGGGAGATGATTAATAAAAATATTGAATGATTAGGGGAATATGTGAGTGCATTTTTGAGTTTAACGATGGAACTCTAGAAATCCTTATCAAAACTAAATAGAATATAATTTTTGAGTAATATGGTTTGAGGGATGTGAATTCTACTGATATTATGGATGAATCACCAATAAAAAAAATATATCTAATAAAGGATTTGATGTAACATACCAAAGTTGGTTTGGGAAGTGACTAGATTAACTCAATATAGAAAGGATCAACTAAAATAACCAAATGATAATTTTTATATCCTATAACCATTCAACTAGTAAATATAATGTATTTTTCATAATGTTCAATATAAAGTTATAATCAACACATTTTTTAGAAATAAATATAGTAAGTGAAAGAAGTATCCAAATAAATCACTATAAATGGTAATATTTTCTATGAAAACATCATGGAAATTCTCAATGAGTTCAGAAAATATTCTATGCATGCACTTATATAATGTCACTAGAGCACAAAAAGGCTAAAATGTATTTTCCTAAATTTTAATGTTCCAAAGGGTCAAGTGAACGTTGAAATTTTTTAGACCTTAGGTGTGATTGTAATTTGGAAGTGGATATTATATTCATCATAAAATCAATAATATAAATTTTTGGATAATCATTTTAGAATTTGGTCTAAAAAATAAAGTGGATAATGGTATTTTCATATTTCAACATTTATTTTTTGATAATTGATGAATACATGATTCTTGTTTTTCAATTGATTTGGAACCATATCTCTATATTAATTAATGACAATAGTTATTCCACCCTTTTTATATACCAATTGAATTATATTAACCTAATCACTGTCATACATATGGTCGTTAATATCATTTTCTATAAGCTTAGTAATATCACCCCTTAAAACCTTATTGATGGGTGGATTTAGTATTTTTGGGGGATTCCAAATGGGTTTGGATGATTCCTATTGTTGTATACAACATATTTAGAAAGTAGGATTATTTCCATATATGCCTTTGGAATTTTAGAGGTCCTCAATTTGGAATTGGTTTGTGAAACCTGATCTTTTGAATGTGGTAATTGGTTTTGGTTGTGTGATAGATTTGGTGGCTTGTGGTATCGATGTCTCATGGAGGCCTTTCCCTAGTTCTTGATGGTTCCCCTATGAAGGGTGGATCATGGGTTCGGTGCGGTGAGGATTTCTCTAGTGTTGTTTTTGGCATCCAACCAGTAATTTATAGATGATGGAGTTGGATTCTTGTTTGATGTTGAAGTTGGATGGTATGAGATATAGAAGGTAGAGGAACAACAATAAAAGATCATGTGAATGTTTTCTGTTTGTTGTTGAATTTTTTACTTCAAGGAATTATGTTTGTGGTAATGTTTGAATTGGGACCATATGATTCATCTTTATGGGAATTTGTAATGAGTTCACCTACAAGGGGGTTCTGCAGAGGAAGATCAGAGCAGATTTTTAACCAAGTCATTGCTATTTAGATTCAGACGTTTGAGAGGGTATGACATTTCCACCAGTACCGGTCCTGTACATCCTTGCATGAGACAATTTTTTAAGAAGGGATGTGAAGGTGGAAGTTGTTCTCAATGGTTTTTATACTGGGTGGGGGCCTTTATTTGTATTTTTTAATGAGTTTTTTTGGCCTTTAACTGATTATGGAGGCTTGGTTGTTGAATAAGTCATTGATGTCTTGTTGGGTTCCCCCTCATCCTTTAAAAGGGGGATTATGATTACAAAAACAATTTTCATTATTAATAGAGATTGGGAATAGAATATCAATTTCAACCTAACAATTGATCACACTATTAATAAGGGGACATATTTCATAGTCATGAATCTCATTAGAACATGACAACTAAGCCAGATCAATATTCATTTCACTCTTTAGATAATTTACAATATCATGGATAGAGAAAAAAGTGTGTTTCTCTATGGATTAGAAAATGTTTAACTCAACTAGTTGGTACCAATTTATATTTATAAGATGTCTATATATAAATCTATTTTAGTACTAGTTGTCATGATGAAATGTATTTATGGAGTAAATGTAGACTAACAAGATGATATCTCACCCTCTAGGTTAAGTAAATACAGAACAAAGGGTATGATTAGATCATTGAATCAAGTAATAATGTCATCGATCATTCCTTTAGGACAAAATGTTCATTGATTATCCAATTGGATGAATACACTTATAGGTTTTAAAGTATCTATACTAAGAATAGAGAATACAGACATGGAAATGAAATTAAATGTGTCTCTTATGTCAATGAATGCATCATCAAAATCTTAACTTCCTATTTGGAATGGATCTATGAAGTCTTAAGGTCTTTACACTTTATGGGAATAACTTAAGTGTGCACAATTCCTTGACGAACTTTGAATACTTAAGAACCTATTTGATAGAATCTAACATATGGATGTCAATTTAAATCATTTTAAAAATATTTACAATTTCAGAATCTTATTTAAAGGGTTTCTTAGGATTTGAGATGACTTGTAGAAAAGGGTTTTTTCTAGTTGGGGAACTGGAAGGAGGTGGTGATTTTAAATCATATTTCTTCATGTAATTTTTTTTCCATATTTTTCATATTCAACCTATGGAGTTGTCTAAGAGGGTTCAACATGATGCAGAAAGAAACTATTTATCGGTTATGAATCCAATTTCACGTACATTTCTCATAGGGTTGGGTAATGGTTGATATAGAAGTTATGAAGCAATGTATTTATATTATTAGACTAGATATAAAGTAAGTTGTATGAATTTTTATCAATTTTATTCATACTTTAATAGGTGAGTGGGAAAATTAATTCCATTATATTTTCCCATGGTTTCCCAGAAGATAAGGCATGTAAAAATCATGTATTTCCTTGATTATAATTATTTAGGAATATATTTTTCTATTTTAGGAATTGGTAAGACTCACTAGGATGGTGGAAACTAATAGGAGTAGGTGTATGCTCACTTATTTTTTGTTGAGTAACAAATGGATATGTTCATAAAAAGTCACCCCCACCTTGTCCATACTAGAATTGGTTTGGAATCTGAGGAGGTAATTAATCGGATTTATGGATTCGATAACCATTCATCATTCCTGGATACTCCTTCTATCTTGGATTATTAGTAAGAAAGAAAATATTGTATTGGGAATAGTTATAATTTCTAAAAAATTGAACTAGAGGGAGAGGTATGGTGTTCTAAATAAAAAATATTGAGTTGATCTACATTATTCTAAAAGAATATAATAGGACATCCAATAATTGTGAACAAGAATCAATTAGATGAGAGTATGATCTATAGAAACCATATTCTTTTTGTGGGTCAAGGTAATTGAGATTGAGGAAAAGAAGAGTTTACATATTTAGTATATACTTCAAATTATCTTATGAGCCTAGTGAGATCCCTTATACACTTATTCATGTTGTTTATTTCTATGGATTGATTCGATTGGTCTTCTTTCAATTGATCTGGTTATCAAGTATATAAAAGTTTCAGGTTTCAATCCATATTACTTATGAGACCCCACACAACTGTGATAGTTTTTTTCTATAATATCACCCCCACTTGTATAAAAAATGAGGGTTTTCCCAATGACTAATAACACCCAATAAAAGTATCATAAATGAATTAATCAAGGATATTGTGGTGGGGATAAATGGATATGAGTTTCCTAAACCTCTGCTAATATTCATGGAGTGATTCATTTTGGAATTGATGAATAAAATTAATTTATTTTTGATAGAGGCGGTTTGATAAGCGAGGAAGAATTTTTAATTAAAAAATGATTCATGTCATTATATTAATGTATTGAAATATAATGGGTATTATATCCAAGACTATATAGAGTTATCTAGGGAGATGAGAATTCACTGAGTTATAATTGTTCATTAGAAAAACCATGAGGTTTCCCCTCTCTCTCTAAATCATTTTTTTCATTTCCAAAATAAACAACTTTTTGGGTTAGTGGGAACCACACAAAAAAACACCCAAAATTTAATGCAAACTCATCCCAAAACAAAATTCAATCATCAACGGAGGAACCAATACATTTTTAAAACAAGAATTCAGGTGGGATTAGAAACAACAAATCCTGACCGAAACCTAAAGAGATAATGATCAGTGTGCCAGAGAAATTCATGTCGCATCCTTCTTGACTACCAAAAATCGTCGTCGTCACCCTAACACCACCGGAGACTAATTCCGAATAAGGTTTTCATTGAATTAGAACCAAAAAATTGATGTATCCATCCAAGATCCCAACCATACAAGATGAAGACCTTCACAAAAGAAACAAAAACAAACCATGGAAATGAGAAATAAGGTGAATCAAACCTAATATTTTTCCAAAATCATCCTTGATATTGATATATTGAGTACTAAGAGTTTGTGAATTCATATTAGGTATATAGCGTTCTTTATAGTTTTTCTCAAGTATTGACATTATCTAGATTAAGGGGTAGATAACTAGTGGTTCAGGTTCCTTTCAATTATCCATAATAGTCTTCTTAATTTGATGAAGGGTTCACACAATTTTAGGATCAATTAGTTTGGAAGGATTATTGGGTATTCTATAGTGAATCTAGACACATACATTTTTTTTTGAAATCGGGAAAAGATAATAATATCAAAATACTATTTTTGGGATTTTTTTGAATGGAGTTGAACTTTTTAGTTTTTTCTTTTATATTTTTTTTTCAGTTTTATATTTTTTTGAGAGGAAAAAAAAATTATTTATTCATTAGATAATCATACCCAACAATGAATATATTTTAATCATGATCTATTGTTACTTATCGGCCACCAATTTCCCGAATCACTAATATAAATTTTATAGCGACAGTCGGGTCAAATCTTTGGCATTGAAAATATATTTTTGGAATCAAATGTTCTAAATTTTATTTTGTATGGGGAGAGAGGTTTGTTTTCTTATAGATATTATTAAAATTCAATGATGAAGAATTTTTAATTTAATAATTTTATATGTATTATGGTTAATTCAATATTGTTTAAATAATCTTATGATATCATTGATATTTAAAAAACATTAAATTAAATTAATATCCACTCTAGAAGATAATTTTGATCAAAATTACTAAATAATTAGGTTTTATTAAAATCTTTGAATGAGGTATCAATCTTAATCATTTTTATATAATGTTCAATAATTCATAAAACTAGTGTATATTTGGTTTTAATAATACATGGAATCTATATTTCAAAGTATAAATGATATTATCCTATGACATATCTAGTTTAACAAACACAATATTAATTCAAAGAACATGAAATGAGAAAAACACTCAATAAACTTTACATCCCCAAATTAATACTCACCCAAATGGGAGGATTAACCATACATTAAGACAAAAAATAATATGGTTGAGTTTGTTTAAGATGACTTTATAATAGAAAATACAAAATAATGGGATATTAAAATATTTTTAAACACCAAAACTCACACATAGATATGGAACAAAAACAACTCAAACATATAAGAAATTTAAAAGGGTGATTAGGAAATGGAAACCAATAAAATTTATAATAATTTTTGAACACAAAATTATAACTATAAATAAAGGGTGAGAATAGGAGTCGATAATTAAAATTTAATTAATGTTTAAACAAATGTAAAACACAAATACATAGATATTTCAATGTAAAATTAAGAAGAACATAAAGAATAAAATTATATATGAGGATAATAATGTTAAAAAAGCTTATTATATGTCATACTTGACCTTTATTAAGCGGTTGATCATGAAAATTATACAAAAAATCTTTTAAAATTCCAAACTTTTGTCAAGTGAGGATGAGCATGTATTTGTAGTCCATGGGAGAGGTATGGTTTCCCTCCAATTATATACAACAAATGAGACATCCTATTATATAGTCAATAAACTATTATATTGAAATGGATTAATCTAAATAGATATTTATTGATATATTTACTTTCTAGAAACCAAATATATCAACTATTAGACTTTTAGATCCAAATATATGGCTAAAATAATATAATTTGATGCTATGATGAAAAATTCATAGTTCTTCCATGGTATAAATTTGAATTCATTTAAGAAACTTAAAACATATTTATCTAGAATAAAAATATTATACAAAGTAATTCCAATATATCTTGGGTTTATCTCTATAAAATTATAACACAATTTATAAATTTTATTTGGAGAAAAGAAAAAAATTGTGTGTTTTCCTTAAAATTCATGAAATATTCTAGGATGGACTTTTGTTATTATATTGGTTAACATAAATAATTATTTTGGCATTGAAATTTTTATCCAATACGGGTCAAAATAATTGTGGACCTCTAGTAAAGATTCATTGAAATTGGGCTTTAAGAATGAGACCATAAAATAAATATTATTTCTAGTATAGTTTTTATAATAGATTCACTAGTCCTTCTTATATCATTCTAATTGTCATTGAAATTTCTAATCTATTAAAATTTGCAGTTGAGTGAATTGATGGAATATAAATCAGGAATCTTATAAAATAAGAATCACATAATTTGGATCCATAGAGTTAAATTTATGATAAATATATTAAACTATATAGTAATTGAATGAATTTGAAAAATGATCATTATAAATGTATATGATCACTACATGAACATTGGTCAATAATTATGAATATTTCAATAAAAAATCAATAATGATTGAAATTTAAAATCATTAATAAAAAATAACATTAATGTGATCCCACTGAAATGATGACCCAATTTAAAATCATCAGTCCTTTTAGTGGGCTAGGATCTAAATTTCAGTATGTAAATGACCATGTATTAACATACAACTCATTGATTAATTATTTTTTAGGGCATCGTCCCAATAATATCCTATATGAATCTTGAATGGTTGAGTGAGAAATGATTTGATCAATCCAATATATGGATAAACTCAATATTATTTCTCTAGTATCATCCTCAATCAATTTATTTTGTTTTATATAAAGAAAAATTTTAAGGGAAAGTAAAAACTCATAAAACACAAATATTAAGACAAAACTAATACACAATTCAAATAATTCCAAAAAAATTACAAAAAAAGAACTGAAACAAAAAAAATTAAAATCTAAATTTTAGAAGTGAGATTTAGGGTCTGGATATAGGTAAATTAGATTGTCATGAAGGAAACTAAAGGAGTACATCCACATTGATCCTTGATCCTTACACATATCATGGTGATAGATGCTACAATGATTGGAATACTCACTATCAACTGGGACTCATTATTGATGATTCCATCTCTACTAGAAGATCCAACACTAAACACACAAACCAAAAAAATATCAACCAAATATTAATCAATGAAATCAAGGAATAAATAGTCAAAAAATAATTTTGTACACCCAATAACATTTTATAGACAAACAAAAAACCCCTAGAGAGACAAAATTGAGGACCATAACTTATAGAATAAATAGAAAATTTCCATCATGAAACAAAACTAAAAATGAATTAACACCAATAGAATATTATCCATGAAGCCAAGAAAATATGTACCAAGACTTGTATCACTCTTCATATAATAAATATTTGACCTCACTTTTTTGTCCCAAAACCCTATGTATAGTTCCAACTTCTTAAGGACCTTCCACCATACCATCAATGTGATAACTTAAGAATACCATAATTATTACCTTTTTATGTAGCCACTTGGTAAGTAAACTGAGATGTGAATATTATAGATCCCAGAAAAAACAAGGAAATAAGGAAAAAATATATTACCTAAAATTCTCTAGGCTAATAAGAAAATAAATCATAATTGAAGTCCCATGAACAAACCCCAACTCCACCATAAGAGACCAAATAATTCCATAGGAGAACGAGACGAGAACACACAACTGAGTCTACTACTATCACTACCACCAAAACTATACCAGGATACACAAAAACCTCATCACGTAAGGATAAAATTGGGTTCTATCATGATGGGTCGACCAACAAGGTTAGAGGAGGATAATTGATGATTTGGCCCAAAACCGATACTACTAATGTTACAATATCATATTTTTTAGGTGCGTTATCAGTTAATTTCATCTTTTATTCCTGAAATGTTGAACTATGAATTGTACAGGCTACGTTATAGGGGTTTCTTGTTGGTTTTGAAGGGTTATTGAGTTTTTTTAAGTGTTCATAGATGGAACATGGTTTTCCCAAAACCTTGTGGTTTCTTCAAGAAATAATGTGTCTCATTGCAGAGAAACATGGGGTTTATCATGGTTAGGGTGAGTAGTTTGAAAAAATAATGAAATCTATCCATAGTAACTATGTAGCTCATTCCAATGGAAAAATAAAGGTAGGAAATTGGTTTGAAAGACCATGTGACCAAAAATGTAGTAATCCTCAAATTGAAGTAAGCCTCGTATGGTTGGATTATGATTTTTATAACCATGAAAGCAAAACACGTGTGTATGAATTAATGATATTAAAATAATACTTAATAACCATAAATTACCTAATTTGACCCATTATTCATCATCATTATAGAAATATAAAATATATATACTCCACATGATTTATTCGATGATTAAATCCCCTTACGAGCGCAATTATGGAGATCCAAGAAGGTTGGTGATCAAGGAATTAATGAATGTGATCCATAAACTTCTATTCTGCATTGTTAATCTAGATCTACCATTATTCGCTTGAGATGAAACATATATATGGAACACTATGTCCATATCAATGGATTTATATTCCATACAATGTTGAATTCCATGATCATTTATATAAGGATTATAGATCTAGTGTGCAAGCTGAATATATTTATTTAATATTAAATCTATCATCATTTGAAGATCCCAGGAGGCATGGAATACATTTCCCTAAAATTGAATCTTCTTGAAATCTATTCTATAACCTTTATATGATTAATTGTGATATGTTATAGTGGTTATTGGTGCAAGGTATCCATATAGTTTTATATAATTTGTGACTCAGGTATAGCTCCATGATGGGTTTTAGATATTTTCTTCATCAAGCTTAAATAAGGAAGTTACTTATTATTTACGTCCATGTATTACCTTGTTTCTTTGATATGATACCTGCATTGGTGTAGTTTGATTGACCATGATTGATAATAAACACATGTGTGTGGAACTTATGATACCTGTATATGATGCTTGATCCCATGAGTATGCCTAGGTATCTTGTTAGACCATGTCTAATGTTGATCACATGCACTTATACATTTATATTGATTATCATAATGAAATTCTATGATTTAAAAATATATGATATATCCTATTATGTGTGTTTATAATACACATATAGATATTACTACTAGTTTTTAGAACATGTGGCCAATCATTATATTGTTATATCTTAGAGAGGGAGTGTGAATAACATGAAACAATGATGATGTTGGACTTGAACACAGTAAGGGGGGATGTCACCGTTGAGGCCATACCTAAGGTAGCAGTAGCAAGGGTATGATATAATTATTTCTTGAACCTATAGATTGATATGATAAGATGGAATTTTTGTCAAACCTATGATTGAGATAGGATTTTATGGTATTCAATCCTAAATTGTTATGGTGGTAGGATGAAAATAATTTACGGTATGATCTAACTCGATGCCTTGTGAATTCTGAGAGACATGTTCACCAACATTGTGGCTAACACTTTATCACTATTGAATTTATTTATGAACACCCTTCCATCACAAAGTTAATATATGTATGAATTAATATCATAGAGGCTTGGTTAGAACATGAATTATCAATATATGTTGGTTATTTATTTATTTCACATTTACATTATCATGGAATACACATATTATACTCATGCACTCATGTTAAGGATGCATTGATGGTGTCCCACTGGGTTTTATTACTCATTCCCTACAAGGGAATCTTAATGCACATGATAAATTTATGATTAAGGATCCAAATAAGGGAAATATACCATGAAATATAACTTAGATGAGGGGTATAGAGTTGGTGGTGTTACTTGGATGGACACTATAATATTTTCATAGTGTTTTATTTATTTATCTATTTACAATTTATATGATATTGTCTGCATTTCCACATTCGGAGCCTAGTTTATTTTACATGTATGACATGGATGATTTTTTACTAAAATATGTTTTCTTTAACTTCCACTATGATATTATGTTTTTTTATATTTTATTATGTTTATGGTGTATATCTTTGATTACTGAGGGTATAGTCTCCCCAATTCACCATTAGACCCTCACCACTAGTCAAAAACTATTGCATATGGGGAGATATTCCTGAGGTCTTGTAGAATCACCGATAAAGTACTATTTACGAAATATAGGTTGGGGCATTAAAAAATTCTATTAAAGGGTGAGGTTCTATATAATATGTTTCTGGGATGTGGTATAATGATGTTAGGATATATGGAACGTGGAAAGGGATGTTTTCATTTTACTAGACATCACATGTGTAGTGGACCTCTAAATTACTATTTATAGGGTTTTAGTTCTATATTTTCTTAATAAAAGTTCGATTTTTCTCTTGAGTATGTTGTTAAATTATAGTTTATTGGATTTGGGTGTGTTTACACATCATGACTACGTATGTAGGATCACATGCCCTATATATATATACACCTATTTATTACATGATGGTTCTTAAATAATATTCATTATTATATTTTTAGTGATATATTTGTTTCATATAATTCCATGATATATCTATGATTTTACTGTACCTTGTACTGTAATTATATTAATTGGTCTTGAGAATACTTATTGTCTATATATACATTAATATGATTGAAGTGTAGGTACAGGAGAATAGGCTTGAACATTGGGTAGAACTGATAGAGTTTTTCTTTTTCCTCATATCCCATAGGATAGATATTCTAAAGTGTGACTTAAGTTTAATTAGATATTATATTAAGAAATATACTATTGGAATTTTGAATGTTTGTTTTTCATTTTAAAAATTCTTCTATAGTGACACCTAACCCGACCACATGGTGAAGCAGTACATAATTCTCTTGCTAGGGTCAATACCCTAGTTCCACAAAAAGCTATACTGGATGATTTACATTATCATGCTCCCAGAATAACTCCAATGGTTTATGATTTTGAGCCACTCCATCCTAGAGCCTTTCAGATTATACCTTCCCACGGTATAGGGTTACAAAGAACCATAGTTGAATATACCAACAATTTCTAGCTATAGTATTTTCCAGTCTTCTAGGGAACTGAAGGATAATTAGATATCAAGGACAGAATAGAAATCATTGAGTGAATAGTTGAATTGGTAAACACATAAGGGAAAAGGAATGTAAATATAATTATATTTATGCTTTATATAACCACTAGGGTATAGTGCGGTGTCATGGGACAAGCAAGACAACATGAAGGTTTTTATTGGGAGTCCCTCAAGAACCTGCTATTTGAGAAATTCTTTCCTGACACACTAATTTTTGATCATTCCTAGGAATACATGGAACATCAATATGGATACATGATATTATATGGGTAGTATTCTTGTTTTACTAAACTACTTCATTTTTCTCTTATATTGGATAGAAATGAAAAACAATAGTCTAATAATCTCAAGATCAATCTTTACCCGGATATTAAATGGTAGGATTGGATATTTGATATAAAAAGTACTCGATGGTTTTATAAAAGGACTTGAATATTTAGAAGGGATTGGAGGAGGATTGACCAATTTTACTTCTTTTATTCTTCAGTACTATTGTGGGTGGACCTCTAACATCCATAGTGAGTGTCACATCAGGTTGTAGGAAGAGTAAGACTAAGGACATGTGGTTGGGTGGTGTAAGGTATGTTGAGTAGAGTTTTCCCTCTCTAAACCCCTTAGGAGGAGTTCCAAAACACTTTAACTATGGGAATGTCAAAATGTACTGTAGGTTCTACCTAAAACATTAGAGAAGGTATCAAACATGTTAAAAGATGGAGAATATTTTGTAGTACTACTCAAGATATTTGAGGATAGGTTTCTATAGCTGTGCATGATAGGCGCATATCTTGACCTGGGAAATTTGATGGCATCCTTATCAGCATATATAGTTTCCAAGATGAAGTTGAATTTGGTGAGTTAGGAACCTCAGGGTTAGGGCCACGGAGCTGAGGCAAGGCAATTATTTGTAGTGGACCAGGTTTTAGCTTAATGTGGAGAGAGAACATTGTACATTTGATGCAAGATATTATTAATTGATTCAATTTATACTACTGATTTTGATACCAGACATCCCATTCATATATATATATATATATATATATATTCATGTTGTTACTAGTCTCGTCTTCTTGATTAATTCAGCTTCTTATTACTCTCTCTTGATATACCGATAGAAAAGAAAGCTGATAATATATAGAGATTTGTAGACTATCCAGTAGTTCTTTTGAGCTATAGACATCTATAGGATTTCATAATACATTAAATGAACAGAGATGATGTGATCCATGTAATGTATTAGATGATAAGTTTTCATTTCCATATCAATAGTCATTATAAGTGTGTATCTTTTATTTCACCAAAAGGAGAGAATTTTTTGATGACTAGTGAGTGGGTTGTCGAAGTTGGCAGAGTGGGACTAGATTTGTCCCAAATTGGATCCATAATAGCTAAAGTAGTAGAATTAGCTCTCACAATGGAACAAGATATAGGGTTCTCCTATTTTCCACATGTTGACCATCTCTTTAAGGATGTTTTTCTAGATGAATTAATAGGTATTCCACATTACCATGAAGTTGAGTTTTAGAAAGTACTAATGTTTTATGTGAAACCTATTTCAATTAATCTTTGTTATATGGTGATGGATGAGTTGAGAGAGATTTATATTAATATTGTGGACTTGGATATTTAGGGCATCATAAAACCAAGAACATCTCCATTGGGCGATCTGTATTGTTTTCCATGAAGTTGGACAGTAGTTTAAAAATATATGTGGAATATAGTAAAATAAATATTGTGATAGTGAAAAATATGTATCCCTTACCCATGATTAGAGATTTATTTAATCAACTATACGGAACCCAATGGTTTTCCAAGAGTGATATTCATTTGGGCTACCATAAATTATGTGTCAAAGAGAAAGATATATCTAAGATTATGTTTAGGAGTAGATATGTATTTCATGAGTACATCCTAATTCCTTTTGATTTGAAAAATACCATAAAAGTTTTTGTGGATCTCTTGAACAAGATATTCAATCTATATCTAGAATCTTTCATCATGGTATCTGTTAATGATATCCTTATATGTTCATAGACTTCTTAGTTACATGATAGACAACATAAGATTGTGTAACCTATACTATGAGTACGTTGGATTTATGATAATATTTTGATGTATGTTTTCACGATGTAAGAGGTGAGATTTATTATTCATGTTATATTTAAGGTACAAACATTGGTGGACCTAGAGAATGTTGAAAGGATGATGTCTTGGGCTCACCCTAATAATTTTTTTTGAGATTTAGAGTTTACTTATGTTGGCTGGATACAATTGGTGGTTCTTTGAGAATTTCTCCCACATATTACCATCAATGATGGGGATTACCAAAATGGGTGTAAAATTTTAATATATTGATTAGTGTACAGATTTTTTTTGAGATAATGAAAAGATTGACGAAATCTCATGTTTTGGTTATTCTAGAGTTAAGGATCAGATACACAATATACTATAACGAATCATGTATTGAGTTAGTAGTTATAATGAAGAAAATCGATTTGATAGTTTCATATGGGTTACATTATTTATAACCCCATGAGTGTGACAACCTGATGCATGACTTAGAGTATGCAGCTTTTGTCCATTTCTTGAAGTGTTGGTACATTATCTCTTCATGGAGAATTTTTTTGTTTACACAAACCAAAAAAGCCTCCAATATATTTTCACTTAGTGGGATTTTAATTTTAGGTATAGAAATTGGGTAAAATATATACATAATATAAACATTATATTGACTATTATACCAGGAATTTAAATTAGTTTCCAATGATCTTAGTTGGAAAATTCCAGAGATATAGTAGCTGGTGAGTGGCCCTATTTAGGGGAATATTGATTGAGGAGTTTGATGATAGAATGGATTGTGAATGTATTTATTGATCGTAGAGTCACGAAATGTGTTCTTTTAGTCATCACATATTAATTAGTGGACCTACTGAAGACTATCCAAGATTCAGATCTAGAGTGTATAGTGATGTGAGATTGATTTGGAGGTAGTGACCAAGTCCCATGATGTTTAGTAAATGATGATGATGTGATCAGTGTATATGGATGGGTGGTAGTTCCATCGTCTATTAGAGAGGATATGATGAGATAATATCATTCTCAAAAATAGGTTGTGAATCCAGTGTCCAAAAAGGTGTACCATGGAATCTAAAATCAGTTCTTGTGGCTGAGTATGAATAGGGACACCACTAGTTCTATTTCATCATTATTTACCTACTAAATAGTAAAGTATGATCTTTAGTAAATTATTGGTTTTATTCATAACATTATGATACTATTGTGGATGTTTGATAATGTTGCAATGAACTTCATGATAGGGTTACCCTAAGCCTTGATGATTCATAATGCAGTTTGGGTGACAGTTGATCTACTAATGAAAGTTTCTCATTTATTTTAGATATGTGAGACTGATTTTGTGGATGAATTGAGGATGTTGTATATACCATAGATTAAACACCTATATATAGTTCCATAAAGTATTTTATCTGATATAAACATGCATTTAACATCATAATTTTGGAAGGGATTATAGAAATATTTTGGTAATTAAAAGAAAATTATTAATGTGTATCATCTAAAGACCTATGTTCAATCATGGAAGATGATTCAAATAATGGAGGATATTATGTGGACATGCATATTGGATTTCGGTGGAGCTTGGGATGATCACATAGCCTTGTTTAAATTCACATAAAAAATATCTTTTTATATTATATTCAAATGGAACCTTTTGAGTCTCTCTATGGCTAGAAATGACATTCACAACTATGTCGGAATTATTCTGGTGAGAGTGCTCTTATGGGGATGAGCATGGTGTAGGATAACATTTAATGAGTGAAATTAATTAGTAATCATATTACCACCACTCATATTAGTTATATATATATATATTCTTTGATCGAAGGAGGTTACCCAAGAGTTCACTATTGGTGAAATATTTTTCTTATGGGTGAATCCTTAGATAGAAAACTGATTATTTTGAATGAAAGGAAATATAACATTGATATTTTTTTTTCTTCATTCAAGATTTTGGAGTGTATGAGGACTATAGATTTCCATCTTGACCTTAATCCTTTATATCAAGGATTAAATGATGTGTTTCATGTGTCTCAAATATAAGGGAGCATGCCCAAGCCCACACATGTGATTGACTGTATGTATGTTGATCTAGATCCTGATTAATTATTTGTAGAATGGATGACGAAGATTGTAGACCAGGGCAAGAAGGTATTGTAAGGAAATACAATGAAACTTATATAGATCCTATGGTAGCATGCATGAATCTAGGAAGAATATTTGGAGTGAGAGTATGATATTCAAGATCATTGGTTTTAGTAATTCCAGAATGAAGCATTGAGATGTTTCTCAAGGATGAGAAGTTATTGAAAAGGGAGAATTTAATGACCTCTAAATTTTTAGGTGTGTTATGTGGTAATTTTAGAATTTAATCATGATTTTTTAAACTAGGAATTACTTGGGATGAGTTGTAGGGGTTTCTAGTAGGTTTTGGAGATTACATGATTCATTTTATAAGGGTTCGTGGTTGAAGAACAATTTTTCCAAATTTTGTTGATTCTCTAGAAAATAGTGTGGATTGATGTAAAGAACATGGGGTGGATAATGATTAGGGTGAATAGTTTAATGAAAGTGTGAAAACTATACATATAAACCAAGATACTCATTATATTGATAAATGAATGGTTTTAATATGGTTTGAAAAACCATACAACCAAATTGTGTGGGTGTACTGAGAAGGCAGTAATCCTTGTATAGTTGTTGTATGGTCAGTATAACGGTGTGACGAACCCATGTGTGCATGAACTAATGATCTATAAATCATATTTATTTTACCTAAACCACTTGATTTGATCCATTTTTATTCTTAATTCTATCCCTCATTAATCTATAGAATCAATATGCTTCCCTTAGAGATTTCCCCGCACCCCATGAGACCGATTATGGTGTATTCAAATGTGTTAGTGATCGGGGAACTATAGTATCTGATCCATGTACCGATGTTATTTGTGGTTCTGCTAGATCTAACCTTGTTCCCTTGAGAGTAATCATATATTTATAATTATATGGAATGATCTATGGATTATGATGCTATCTAATTATGAATTCATGTATTTTTTCTAGAATGGTGAGAGATCTAGGGCATCAGTGGAATCTCTTTGATAAATTCATAGATCTAGAATCATTGGTAGATTTTGAGAAGTTTGTAATTATTGTACTTGTACTAAGATATTCTATAAATCTATTCTAAAACCATGATCTAATTAATTGGGATTGGTTCTAGGGGTTCTTAGTGTGTAGGCTGGATCTAATTGGAGATTAGGTGGGACTTGAGTATCATTCATAAATGGGTTTCTAAAATTATTGTCATCAATATTAAGGTAGGAATTCAATTAACATTTAGAGACGTACATAACCGTTTTCATGTATATGATACTTTTATTGGAATATCTTGATTTACTATTCTTGATAATGATCACATGCCTACATGTGTGTGTAACTTGTGAGATCCATATATGACGCTTGATTCCATGAGTTTACCTTTGTATCTTGTTAGACCATGTTTTATGTTGATCATATATACATCTATGTTGCTAAAAATTATAATAATGTAATGTGGTGTAATTCTTATCTATGATATACTCTATTCTGTGTGGTCATCATACCTTTGGAGGTTTTACTACTGATGTTTGGAATATATAGGATGGTATGATATCATTATCCCTTAGAGGGGGAATACATATGACATGTGACAATGATGATGTTGGACCTAAACACAGGGTAGGAGAATTGTGGACTCGAGGTCATGACTGAGGTAGTGACATTGTGGTTACAATGACCTTACACCAAACCCTTGTCATAGATATGATACAAATAACTTGATGCTCAAATTCTGAGGATAGACGGTTTTATGGTTATGAGGCTTAACCCAAGATGGAGGTAGGAAACAATGACATTTTGGCCCAATTCATATTTATTACTTGGGACTAATGATAGACATGGAATATAACCTTTTTGATAGATCTTGATCACTCCTGACATCCTTTATGAATATACTCATAGCACAAAGTCAATGTAGGTACAACCAGGGCTTGTGGAAGATTGATTTACACATTAATGCTCATCATATTTTTGTTATTGTTGTCCTGAAAATTTACATTATCATTAAATACATCTATTATACTTGTGAACTCATTTTAAGGATGAATTGATAAATTACTATTGAGTTTTATTACTCACAACTTTTTTTGGCTTAGTGTTGCATGAAAAAACATCATGATTAGGGAACTAGTAAGAGAAAGGCCCCCCTGAAATACAGATAGGCTGAGGAGTATATAGTTGGTAGTGGTAACATGATAAACATTGATGGATTTTAAAAGTGTTTTATTTATTTATCTATTTACAATTTATATTATCTAGTCTGGATTTCTAAATTGTTATCTTAGTTTATCTTTCATATATGAAATGGGTGAATTTTTTTACTGCACTATGTTTTCTTTATCTTCATCTATTATATCATGGGTTGTTATATTTTATTTTGTTTATGGTTCATGAATTTTATTACTGAGTGTATAGTATCCCCACTACACCCTTAGAGCCTCACTGTTAGTCAACAACCACTTGTATATGGGGACGAACACATGAGGTCTTATAACATCTCTACCCAGCTTCTATATGGGAAATCCAGTTTGAGGTGTTATGAAAAAAAAGATTATAAAAATAAACTATAAACCACACCCATAAGTGAATCAAACATCCTTTAAAATTAAAATGATAAAAAGGTAAGAGGTCTATCACATTATGACAGGTCAAAAGAAGGTTAGTGACAGTTTGATGGTTCCTGTGACAATAGATGACACCAAACAAGGTGGGGAATGATATGGAAAAATCCCAAATGGGAAGAAAGAATTAAAATACAATGAGGGAAGAACGAAACCAAAGGATATGAAGAAAAACTAATATGGGGGGGGGGGGGGGATTATGACTAAACGTTGTTAGGAGAACAATCATTTCTAAAAGGAACCATAAAAATCATTAGGATGAAGGGGAAGATGAGAGAGAAATATGATAGTTAGGTGAATGTGAGGCCGTTATTTAATAACCATTTGGTAACCAAACTCTTAAAGTTTCCCGAGTAAGTGTTTACAAAATAAATTTCAAAAAAAGGCACTTAACTCCTAGGTACACCTCATTATTTTATTTCCATACACTAGATTATATAAGAGAACCCTAATTCTATATGAAATGACACAGTAGGATGATCATGATTTTGATAAGTTTCTAATTCTAATGCAATATATCACTTAGTATTTTAAAATGTCTTTAATCTCACCATATTATTAAAGTTATTTGTAATGACCCAAACTTTTGAATAATATTTGTTTTCTGAATTTGTGTGTTATTTTATTTTTTACTAACCAAAACTATATCTTTTTTAATTAAGTGGGTATTATTAAAATATGACCACTATATTTTTATTGTTATATGACCATTGGTAAATTTGACTATTGGAAACTATACTCTTAACATTGTGATTATTGTATATAAATACAAATGTTCGTGGTTAATTAATACAAAAAGAAGAGTCGATGGCCTTATCTTGTAGACTCATTCCTTACAAAGCACATTTATCAGAGCTTGGGAATGAAGTAGCATCACCGGGTTTTTCTCTGGACCAAGCCAAAGATGCGCTTCAAAATGTTAATCTTGAACATAATCGCCTTTGGGAGAAGTTCAAGGTTATAGAAATCACCACTCAGGAAATGTTGTCTGAGCAGCCCAATGATTCTATCACTATTTCACACCTTACTCTAAGGTCCTATGCAGGTTTTATAAGGGGATATGTAACAAGGCCTTATTTAATTTATGTAATCCTTTTGTATAAATCAAATTTTTATTTCTTATTATGGTAAAATTTCAAAATTATAAATATCAAGATAAATATATGATTAATTAATAGAAGACCCATATTATTGATGAATATTTGAAAAAGGGTATTTTGAAATATATTTTTTATACTTTAAGTATTTAATAATGTGAAATTATTTTCAAAAAATGGTCTTCTACAGTTGTGATCAATAAGAAATTTAGATTCTAAAAAGGTCAACTTATTTTTTTGGTGAATAGTAAATTTTGAATAGTAGTATTATCCTTATGAATAATAATGTGACCAATGGAATAATAACCTCACTTAATTATGTATTAATATAATTTAGGCATCTTGAATTGTAATGTGATATAATAGCATAAGCAAATAACTGTTTTAGAAATTATTAGTTATGTATTAGTATTTTTTTTAGTAAATTGTGATTTTACGTAAGAATTTGATATATCTTATTTAGAAAATTATTTTCATAAAATGGAGTAAATTACTGAAATGATAACATTGATATTAGGTTAGGGTGAATTTATGAGGTATTTATAAAATGTTTTGTTTATCGGTGAATAGTAAAAATACAGTTTAATGTTTCAGTGTGTTTAATGACCTCATTAATGATGTATTAATGATGTAATAATTCTGGATGACTTATGTATAGTTAATTATGTTATGAGGTGTCCCTAGTGGCCAATACCATGGGAAATCCCATTGTTTTGAAAAAACCACTAACGAGGTGTCCCTTGGAAATTAATTAAATATTCCCTCACGTTTGGTATAAATACCAACCCGTTCCTTCATTCCATTCATTCTGAATTCCTCCTTATTAAATATATGGTCTTTTTACCTCTATATTAGTTATCCCAAGGTTCAATCAATCCCACCAAAGTCCCAACTATTGATTTTTTGAAGTTACTCATAAAGGCAAGGGAAACTTTCACCCTCCCTTTTTAGTCAAGAATAATGTTATGTTATGTCTATTCATATCAATTTTATTCTGATGGGGTATTTTATCTTATATCCCTATTTCTTTTAATTTTATTTCCAAATGTTGATATACCCTTTCTTATTTCATCAGTGTATTTTATGAATTTTTTATGCGATTTCGTTTGGCTGCCGAATTTTCGTAAGGGAATTCGTAACTCCTATTTTTTCTTTAAAATTATCTTTTATGTGGTATTTATTGAAAATTTACATTCCATGTTCTTATATATATATATATATATATATATTCTTTTATTGTATTATTAATCTCATTGGAATGGGTAACCTATTTCCCCTATGTTTTTAATGTTTTTTAAAACCATGTTGCTTAACTGTTATGTTGTAGAATTTTCGTCTCAAAATCATCTTCTTTTTTCTCATGAAATTAAATTATTTTATTTATGAGTATACCCAAAACTATTTATTTTTCTTGGTTATTCATCAAGACATAAAAATTAGATATTTTATTTTGTAACTGACATACTTAAAACCCACATTCCTTTTTGATGCGTTATAAATGATATAATGATCATGTTTTTAATGAACTTTCTAAAATTTCACGAATTTAATATGAAACCAATTTATCTTATTATATTTGGGTTATTTATGAAATGTTTTATTATGATATATATATCAAATAAAATTAATTAAATATTAATGGTGTGCCCTGACAGTACCCCAATGCATTGGGTAAGGAAATTAATATCTAGAGATGATAAGTTTTACGATACCTTGGTGAATAACCTTGGTAATGTTTATGACACCTTGGGGATGGAACATGGTGATATGCATATTAATGTCTAAATTAAATGTTGAAGACACATTTTCACGTTATGATTCATGTTATTATTGCTATGATATTACTCTTTATCATTCCTTTATGACATTTCTATTGTTCTTATTGATATCGCTCAAGTTCACATGTAAACTGTTTCACTTGTTTTCTTTACCAGGACATTTTCTCACCCTTTCATTTATGTATGTCTCTAAGTTACGAGATGTAGTAATTTTTCAAAGAATAAATATTTCAAAAATTATTTCAAAAGGATTAAAATATTTTTATATGTTTTCTTGTATTATGTATCTTATTTCCAGGACACTAGACATTAAAGATCATCTATTTGTAAAATGTAATGAAAAGTTATGTAATAAAAAGAGATATTCCATAGTTTATATCAAAGGATAGTTTAGATATTTTTGGAGATTAGGCTATGAATAATTTAGGAGAAACCCTTTAAAAAGTTTAAATATAGGAAAACATACTAGTATTTTGTTGAAATATTAAGTACGTGGTTTACGAACAAATAGATTCCTGTTTGGATATGAAAAAGTGGATGTGGCTCTAGAACCAATTTACCTAAGAGTGAAAACTTTGACAAGGAGCTTCAGGATTTACTCGGGGTATCCTGGAACACAACATTGAGCTTTGATGCATTCATAGTATGACACTCATGGGGAATATTTTTGGTTAATCACATGATTTTTATGAATCATTATGAAGGATTTATAGAGAAATGTATTGTTTAAGAATGATGTTTTAAGGCATAAAATTATTTATTGTTAAAATATTTGTAATTGAAATATGATTCTTAATAAGGTTTTATTCTTTTAGAAAATGGAGATAAATAGAAGGAACCATGAAAATGGTGACCACAATGGACCATGCACAGAAAACCCTCTGATGGAATCCAAAATGGAAACTCTCTTGAGAATGATGAACTAACTGACACATGTTATGGGAAATAACAATAATCAAACTGAGAGAATGATTTCCCTACGAAGGGAGGACCATTTTTGAGTACATTATTCATCAATGACCACCAAACATCAGTGGATATACTGATACATTTATTTTTTAACAATGTATCACCTCCATCGAGAATATATTTTTTATGCTCTACTGTTCAGAACTAGACAAGGTCACCCTGGCTGTTTACCGCTTTGAGGGAGAAGCTGATCAGTTGTGGGAAATGATTAAAAACATTATTCCAAGAGTGGAGGTTGAATATATGGAGTAGGAAGAGTTTAGAAGGATCATATTTAATAAGTACCTCCCTCATTCTTTGAGAAAAAAAGGGGAAGGATTTTCTTCAGTTGAAGTAGAAGGAGAATAAATCTATTGGAATATAAGAGATGAACTTCACAAGTCTTTCCCATTACACCTCAATATATTTCATGGATCCTAATTGCAAGTTTAATAGATTATTTGGTAGAATAAGACCTCATTTTCATAAGAATATAGCCAATAGAGACTATGATAGTTATGAGGAGATCATGTAAAGTGCGATGAAAGTTGAACTGATGTTCAGTGAGATACAATGATCTCATAAATCCAATAAAAAGAAGAGATCAATGGATCCCACCTTAAGGAGGGCCTTTGATGAGGAAAGATGACAAAATAAATTGAAACATCCCAAATTTAATAAATGTGGGAATAAGTATTCAAGGAAATTCCTACTCGAAAGCGAAAAGAGCTATAAGTGTGGAAGAGATGACCTTATCGTGTGGAATTTTCATATTGAGGTGAAGCCTCAACTTCTGAACACTAATGTCAAGGGGAAGATGTTGAAAGACCTACCTAATGTCCAATGTTTCCTGTGTGTACAACTTGGGAGATTTTCTAATCAGTGTTCAAATACAAGGGCATCGGATGTGAATAACCATCAGTATCAGCAAAGCCCAAGGGGGAAAGGTCATGGTTTTTCTATCATGACAGCTGATGATGAAGCTCTAAATAATGTGATGGAATGTACATTTATTGTTCTCTCAAGGATAGAAAATAATTTTTTTGATTCTGGTTCCTCGCATTCCTTTATTTCGTCCATGTTGGTAAGAAATTTAAAATCAAAACCTGAATTTCTAAAAGTAGAGTTATCAGTCAAGACCACTGGTGGAATTATCCAAATATCATCAGTGTTTAGAAACTATAATATTAAATTTAGTGAGACGAATATTATCACAAATATAGTAGTCATTCCATTGGTACTAGGCCTTTACAGCATTGCATATGACAGCTAGCTGACCAGCCCTGCAAAGGTAGAGTGATGATATCATGACACGTGCTGGGGAGGAGCAGTTCAAAGTTGCATTGTCTAGGTGATTCTCTATAAGACCAATGGGTCATGTAATTGTCTACAAGCCTTCGGGCCCTGTAAGGGTTCCACCTCATCCCATGAAAGGTGTATTATAAAAAATAATAAAAAATTAATGCCTTCGGGCCATTCCAACCCATTCTAGAATTTAACATTATACTTGGGATGGACTGTCTCTCAAAGTATAATGCTAAGATCAAATGTAGAAAACAAAGAAATCTCAGTTGTCCTAAATGGAAAACCTAAAGTTATCTTCTAGGGAAGGATATCTCAACATGATATTAGTCTATAAGAACCTCCTTATGGAGTTTATTGGTGACGAAGAAGAAAGAAACAAGAGAATAAGGATAGAAGGTATATCTATCGTCTGGGAATACATTGACGTATTTCCTAAGGTGTTACTAGGACCTCCCCATAAAAGAGAGGTAGGTTTCACCATTAAAATCATAACGGATCACATTCGATATTAAATACCCCATATATGATGACAAATGTGGAGCTGGAGGAATTAAATAAACAACTCCAAGATCATTTGGAGAAGGGGTATATCTAACCGAGTGTGTCTCCTTAGTGGGATCCCATTCTCTTTATGAAGAAGAAGGATAGATAAATGCAGCTACTCATTGATTATAGATAATTTAATGAGATCACAGTGGGGAATAAATACCATCTTCCAAGAATTAACGACTTATTTGACCAAATTCCTCTAGCTCAATTATTCTTTAACAATGATATTTGACATTGTTATCATCAATTGAGGGTGAAGAAAGAAGATATTAAAAAAAATCCCCTCCGATCAAGATATAGGAATTATGAGTTTGTTTTTATTCCATTTTTCATTACTATTGTTCCTACTATTTTTATGGATTTGACGAATAGAGTGTAAGGACTACCTTGGAAAAATTGTGGTTTTTTTATTATTGATGTTATGATATATTCTGAAATATGCAAGGTGCATGATGATAATTTAAGGTTTATTTTTCAAACTCTACATAAGGAGATTCTTTTTGGAAATTTTAAAAAATGTGATTTATTTTTACAAAAATTTTCCATCATGTGGTACATTGTTTCAAATAATGGAATCACAGTTTACACTACAAACACAAAGGTTGCAGATGAGTGACCCCAACCTGTAATAATAAATTAGATTTGAAGTTTCCTTCAATTAGTGGGATATTATATGTGGTTGGTGAAATAATTTTCATAAAATTCTAATCCATTAACCAATTTAACTCAGAAATGGGTCATGTACATCTAAGAAAAGTGTGAGGAATGCTTTCAAGAGTTGAAGAAATGATTGGTTACTATACCCATGTAAACACTTCACTCATGTAGAGAAGGATTTATTAATTTTATACATGAATCTCTAAAAAGGATTTGGTGTGTGCTCATGAAAAATTACAAGGTGGTTTCTTATACATATTGATAGTTGAAGACTCATTATTAGATATATCCCACACATGACCTTGATCTAGCTACGATTGTTTTTTCTCTGATGATATGGAGGCACTATCTTTATGTGGAGATGTGTGATATATACACAGACCATAAAAGATTAAAGTATATTTTAACACAAAAGGAAATGAACATGATATAGGGGAGTTGGATGGATCTTCTTAAAGACTATGATTGTTCAATTTATTATCATCCCAAAAGAGAAAAAAAGTCACTAATGCAATAAGTAGAAAAAATCTAGTTGTTCTATCCATGATGTGGATTCAATGATAACCATTGTTTCAAGACATAGTGAATATAGAAATTGGAATTATAAGGGAAGATACATCATCAACCCTATAAAAAATTAATTTTCAACTGTCATTACTAGAGAAGATCATGAAAGATCAGAAATAAGATCCTTTGTTACTGAAGAAGTTCGAGGATGCGAAGGATGGGAAGTTTCTTGAGTTAATTATTGATTATGAAGGTGTACTAATTTTTTTTACAATGCTATGTTTTCCATCTATTCCCGAAATAATGAAGGAACTGATGTATAAAGCTCATAGAACTACTTTCTATATATATCTGGGAAGCACGATAATGTATAGGGACCTTCTTGATCATTATTGGTGGGATGATATGAAAAGGGAGATTGCTGACTACACTACAAGGTGCCCAATATGACAGAAATTGAAGGTAGAGAAATAAATTCCTAATGAAGTATTACAACCACTACCCATACCAGCATGAAAGTGGGATAATATCACTATGGAATTTGTAACTGGTCTCCTGAGAACTTCCAAAGAAAACAATGCGATATGGGTTATAGTGGACCGTCTCACCAAGACTTCCCATTTAATCTCTATTTCCTAATATTTCCCACTTGATAAAATTTATAGGATTTTTGTGAAGGAAGTGGTAAGGCTGGATGGAGTTCCACTTTCTATCATATTTGATCATGATCTAAGGTTCACATCAGAATTCTAGAGAGGTATTCAATGTGCTTTGAGAACCAAAGTGAATTTCAGTATGAATTATCACAGAAAAATGGATGACTAATCTAAAAGGAATATTTAAACCCATGAGGACATGCTGAGAACATGCTCAATGGAATTTAAAGGTGGATAGGATCAACATCTCCCTTTAGTTGAGTTCTCTTACAATAATAGTTTCCACTCGAGCATTCAAATGGAACCTTATGAAGCTCTATATGGGATGTGATGTATAACTCTTACTTGTTGGGATGAATCATGTGAGGGAAAGCTTCTTAGGGTTGATCTTGTGTAAGAGATGACCGAAAATGTTCATTCCATCAAGAAACACATGAATGCTGCTTAAGGTCGCCAAAAGAGCTACGCTGAAAACCATAGAAGGGACTTGGAGATTAATGTTGGTGATAATTTCATTATTCTAATATCACCTTAGAAGAGAGTCACAAGGTTTGTGAAGAAATGGAAGCTCATACCAAGGTACATTAGGCCCTAATATATCATTGATAACGTTGGAGTAGTGGCCTATCGACTTTCACTTCCTCCAAATATAGAAAAATTCATGATGCCTTCCATGTATCCATATTAAGGAAGTACGTACATGACCCTTCACATGTAATGAATCTAGAGGTGGTACACCTAGAACATGAAATATCTTATGAGGAGCAGCCGGTAGAGATCTTACGTCGTAGGGACAAGATTTTATGAAGAATGACTACCCACCTTGTTATGGTATCGTGGAGGAACCAAAAATGTGAAGAATACACATGGGAACTAGAGGAGTCTATGAGGCAGAAGTACCCAAACCTTTTCAATTCTGAGGGTACAACTTGATATTTTGGGGAAATAATTTTTTATGGGGGGAAGAATGTAAGGACTCAAACATCTGAATTATATTCATTTCCTGAATTTGTGTGTTATTTTTTTACTCAAAAAACTATATCTTATTTTAATCAACTGAGTATAATTTAATTAAAACCATTGTATTTCTAATATTATATGACCATTGGTAAATATGACTATTGGAAATTATACTCTTAATATTATGATCATTGTTTATAAATACAAATGATCATGGTTATTTAATACAGAAAGAAGAGTTGTAGGCCTCATCCAGTAGACTCGAGTCGTACAAAGCCAATATGTTAGAGCTTGGGAAGGAGGTAGCATCACAATGAATTTATCAGGACCAAGCCCAATACGGGCTTTAACATGTTAATCTTGAACACAGTCACCTTTGTGAGAAGTTCATGTTGATAGAAATCACCACTCGAGTAATGTTGTCTGAGCCGCCCCAAGATTCTATCACCAATGCACACCTTACTCGTAAGTCCTATGTAGGTGTTATAAGGGGATATGTAATGAGAACATATTTACTAGGTATAATACAGTTGTATAAATAAAATTTCTATTTCTTATTATGGTAATATTTTTGAATTTTAAATATCAATATAAATATATGATGAATTTATAGAAGTTACATATTATTGATGAATATTGAAAAATCTTATTTGAAAATATTTTTTTATTCATTAAATATTTAATAATGTGAAATTATTTTCAAAAAATAGACTTCTATAGTTGTGATAAATAAGAACGTTTTATTTTATTAAGATCAAGTTAATATTTTTGGTGAATAGTAAATTATGAATAGTAATATTTCCCTTTTGAATAGTAATGTGACCTATGGAATAGTAACCTCACTTAATTAAATATAAATATAATTTAGGAATATTTAATGGTAATGCGATATAATAACATAAGTAAATAACAATTTCAGAAATTATTAGTTATGTACTAGTATTTTTTCTAGGAAATAGTTATTTTACAGGAAAATTCAATATATTTTATTTATAAAATTATTTTCATAATGTGGAGTTCATTATTGAATTCAGAACATAAATATTAGGTCAGGGTAAATTTATGATATTTTTATAAAAGGTTTTGTTTATCAGTGAATAGTAAAAATACAGTTTTGAGTTTCGGTGTGTTTAATGACATCATTAATAATGTAATAATGATGTAATAATTCTAGTTGACTTGTGTATGGTAAAATATATTATGAGTTGTCCAATGTGTCCAATACCATGGGAAAATACCATGGGAATTCTCATGGTTTCTAAAATACCAAGGGCTAGCCCATGGTTTCATAAATACCACTGATGAGGTGTCCCTTGGAAATTAATAAACTTATTCCCTCAATTTTTCGATAAATACCAACCCATTGCTTTATAAATTTCATTAATAATTTCTCTTCAATGAATCTCTGGTATCTTTACCTCACAAGGAGTACTCCTGAGGTTCCCTCAATCCTCATAGGGTCCCAACCTTTGAGTTTTTGAAGTTACTCTTCATGGTAAGGGAACCTTTCACCCTCCTCTTTTAGTCAAATAATATTTAATGTTACGTATTTTCATTTCAATTTTATTATTTTGGGGAATTTTTTCTTGTATCCTTATTTCATTAAATTTTATGTAAAAATTATGAGAGACCTTTTCCTCTCCCATCAACTGATTTTCTGAATTTTTAAAGCGATGCCATTAGGATGCCAATTTTTTGTATGGTCTGTAAGGGAATTCACAACTTCTCTTTTTTTGTTCAAATTCTCATTAATGTGGTATGTCTTCAAAATTGAAATTCCATGTTCTTATATTTATATTATTCTATCCTTATACTATATTATGGCTTATTATGAATGAGTGACCTCTTTCCCCGATCTTTTTAATATTTTCTAAAAACATGTTGCATAGCTATTATGCAGCCAAATTTTTTTCCCAAAACCTCTATCTTTTTTTTGTCAAGAAATTTTCTTATTTTAGTTATGGGAATAACCAAAAATATATCATTTACTGGGTTGTTTGTCAATACATAAATATTATATGTTTCATTCTAGAATTGACATATATAAAACCCTCATTTCATTTCCATGGGTTATAAATGATATAATGATCATGTTTTTAAGAACTTTTTAAAATGCTACAATTTTGATATGAAACCCATTTCTTTGATTATATTTGGGGTATTTATAATTTTTTTGATAATGATCTATGTGGACCACATAAAAATAAATAAATATTAATGGTGTGCCTTGATATAACTCTAATACATTGGGAAAAGAAATTAATTTTTAGAGGTGATAAGTTTTATGATAACATGGTGAATAACCTTGGTAATTTTAATGACACCTTGGTGATGGACCTTGGTAAAATGCTTATGGAAGTATAAAATAAATGTTTTATCCACATTTTCAAGTTAAAGTTTAGGTTATTATTGCTATTATATGCCTATTTATCATTCAATTATGATATTTCTAATATTCTTATTGATATCACTCAAGTTCACATGTAAACTGTGACACTTGTTTTCTTTACTAGGCCTTCTACTTAGCATTTACTTTGATGTATGTCTCTAGGTTATGATATGAAACAAATTTTTCTTAGGATGAAATTTTCATTAATATTTTCAAGATGATTAAAATATTTTTATATTCATTCATTTATTTTGTACAATATTTTCAAGACACTAGACGTTAAATATCCCCTATTTGTAAAATATAATGAAAAGTTATGTAACAAAAGGAAGGATTCCATAGTCGGTATCAAATTATAGTTTAGTTATTTTTAAAAATTAGGCTATGATAAATTTAGGAGTAACCCTATATGAATGTTTAAATATGGTAAAAATTCTTGGTATTTTGGTGATATATTATGTAAGTGGTTTCCAAACAAATAAATTCATTACTGGATATGAACAAGTTGATGTGTCTCTAGAATGATGCACCTAGGAGTGAAAAATCCCACAAGGAGTTTCAGGATAGACTCGAGGTATCTTGGTACAGAACAACGAACCTTACTGCACTCTTTGATTGACACTCCCGAGTGATATGTTTTGTTAATCACAAGATTTTCCTAAATCATTATGAAGGTTTTATAGATAAATGTAATTGTTAATCATGAAGTTTTAAGACATAAAATTATTTATAGTTAAAAGTTTCATAAATTAATTAATCTTATCACCAAGGTTTTATTATTTTTGAAAATGGAGGTCAATAGAAGGAACCTTAAAAATGGTGGCAGCAATGGACAATTTTTTGACGAACCTCCGATGGAAGAAAAAATGGAAACATTCATGAGAATGATAAACCAAATGACTCAATTAATTGGAAATAACATGAATCAACCCGAGAGAATGATTTAACCATGAAGTGAACAACATTATGTTGATTCCACTATGCATAAAATTCCAACAACCATCATTTTATCTATTGAACCATTGATTTCTAAATAGTGGATCAACTCTATCGAGAATATCTTTTCAGTGCTCTGATCATTAGAACAAGTGAAGGTCACCCTGACTGTTTACCTCTTATAAGTAAAATTTGATCAGTGGTGGGAACTGATTATAAACACGAGGACATGAGTGGAGGTATAAGCTATTGAGTGGGAATAGTCCAGAGGATTCTTCTTCAACAAGTATTTCCCTCATTCTATGAGAAAAAAAGTATAGAAGGAGTTTCTCGAATTGAAGCAAAAGGAGAATGAATTTGTTAGAAGCTACAAGATGAAATTCCCATGACTTTCGGATTACACCTCAAGCTTTTTCATGACTCCTAATGGGAATATTGATATATTATTTGGTGGAATAAGACCTCATATGCGAAATATTCTACCTAACTGAGACTATGATAGCTATAAAGAGATTGTGAAGAGTACAATGAGTGTCTAACAGGAGTATGATGAGAAACAATTGTCTTATAAATCCAATTAAAAGAAGAGATCAATGGAGCCCAGCTGTCGAAAAACCTTTGATCATGAAATAAGAGGAAAGATAGTGAAACTTACCTTGTGTAATAAATGTGTGATAAATCATTAATGGAACTTATTTCTTGGAAGTGGGAAGTGCTACAAGTGTGGGAAGGATGCTCATATCGTGTGGAATTTTCATAGTGAGGTGAATCCTCAAATTCCAAACACTAATGACCAGGGGATGATTCTATAGGCCGTACTAGATTTCTAATGATTCATGTCTGTATAGCTTGGTCACTTTTTTAAATAGTGTCCAAATCCAACGACAATGGAGGGGAATGTCCATCTTCCTCAGAAAAGTCCAAGAGAGAAAGGTCATGCTTTTTCTATCACGATAGTTGATGTTGAAGCGCTAAATTATGTGGTGGTAGGTACTATTATTTTTATCACAAAGCTAGAAAATACTTTGTATGATTATGTTTCTACTCATTCCTTTATTTCTTTCTAGTTGGCAAGGAATTTAAAATCAACTCTTGAATTTCTAATAGTAGAGTTATCATTCAAGAATCCTGGTTGGATTATCCTAACCTCATTAGTGTTTAGAAACTCTAGTTTTTAATTTATTGAGATGATTCTTATCATAAATCTAGTAGTCATTCCAATGTTGAAATTCGACATTATACTAGGGATGGACTGGTAGTAAAAGTATAATTCTAAGATCGAATGCATATGTAATGAAATATCAGTATTCCTAAATGAAAAAATTGTTGTTATCATCTAAGGAGAGCCAAATAAACATGGTATTTTTCTAGAATAACCTATTATATCCTTCATTATGGAGTTGATAAGTGATGAAAAATAAGGAAATAATAGTATAAAGATAGAAAATGTATCCAGTATCTTGGAATACACTGACGTATTTCCTGAGAAATTACACAGTCCTCCCCCATAATGAGAGGTAGAGTTATCCATTGAACATGTACCTGGATCTCATCGAAATCAAAGACCCCATATAGGATAGAAAATGTGGAGATGGAGGAATTAAAGAAACAACTCCAAGATCCTTAGTATAAGGGGTTTATCCAACCATTTGTGTCTCCATGTGGGGAACCTGTACTCTTTGTGAAGAAGAAGGATGGATCAATGCATATATTCATTGATTATATAGAACTAAAGGGGATCAAAGTGATGAGAAAAATACCCTCTTCCAAGAATTGATGACTTATTTTACAAACCTCATGGGGTTCAATTCTCCTCAAAGCTTGATCTTTGATCTGGTTATCATAAATTGAGAATGAAGAAAGAAGATATTCCAAAACCGCCTTCGGATCATGATATGAGCATTAGGAGTTTGTTCTTATGCCCTTCATATTGACTAATGCTCCTTCCATTTTTCTAGATTTGATGAATAGAGAGTTTAAGGACAACCTTGACAATTTTTGGGTAGTTTTTATTGATGATATTCAGATACATTACAAAAGTCATGAGGAGTATGAGGACCATCTAAGTGTTATTTATCAAACTCTATGGAAGGAGAGTCTTTTTGGAAAGTTCATAAAATGTAAATTATGGTTACAACATGTTTCTTTCTTGGGGAACATTTTAACCAATGAAAGAATTACAATTGACCCTAAAAAAAAGGTTTTAGAGGAGTGACCTTATCCAACAAAAATAACTGAGAATAGATGTTTACTTGGATTAACGAGATATTATTGGATGTTTGTGAAAAAAATTTCAAAAAATTATAATCCATTAAGTATGTTAACTCAAAAACGGGTTATTTTCATCTGAAAAAATGAGTATGAGGAAGGTTTCCAAGAGATGAAGAAGAGATTAGTTAATTTACCAATATTAACTCTTCTATCAAGTAGAGAATGATTTGATATTTTTAGTGATGCTTCTATGAAAGGTATTGGGTACATCCTCATGTAAAACGACAATGTGATTTCTTATTCATATCAACAGTTTAAGACTCATGAGAAGAAATGTCATATGCATAACCTTCAACTGGCTTCAATTTTTTTTATTTTATCTGAAGATATAAAGGCACTATCTTTATGGGGAGAAATGTGATATATGAAAATACCATAAATGTTTAAATTATATTTTCACACAAAAGGAATTGAACATGATATAGAAGAGAAGATTGAAACTTTTTAATGGCTATGATTGTTCAATTCATTATCATCTTGGAAGAGCAAACAATGTTTCTGATGCATTAAGTAAGAAAGGCCCAATTGTTCATTCCATGATGATGATTCAAATAAACCCCTTGATCCAACACCAAGTGAAAATGTACATGGGAATTATAAAGTAAGGGACATCATCAACCTTATCCCAAATGATTTCTCAACTGTCATTACTAGAGAAGATCAAGAAAGCTCAGAGAGAAGATCCTTTGTTAAAGGAGAAGTTTGAGGCTGTGAAGGAAAAGATTTTTCTTGAGTTCAATATTGATGAAGAAGGTGCACTATGATTTTTTACAAGACTATGTTGTCTATCTATTTTGGAAATAAAGAAGGATCTGATGGATGATGGTCATATCTCTACTTTCTCTATATATCTTGGAAGCATGAAAATTTATAGGTATCTTCATGATCATTATTTTTGGGATGGTATGAAATGGGAGATTCCTGACTACACTACATGGTTCATGGTATGTTAGAAAGTGAATAAAGAGAAACAATATCCAAAAGGTTTATTACAACCATTACCCATACCAGCATGGAAGTTGGACAATATCACTATGGACATTATCACTGGTCTCCTGAGAACTTTCAAAGGAAACAATGAAATATGGGTTATAGTGGACAGTCTCACAATGATAGGCCATTTTATCTCTATTTGGTAATATTTCAATCTTGATCAACTTTACCGGATTTACCTGGAAGAAGTGGTAAGGATATATGGAGTTCCACATTCTACCATATCTGACTGTGATCCATGTATCACATCAAAATTCTAGAGAGGTCTTCAACATGTTATGAGTACTGAATTGAAATTATGCATGACTTATCACCCCCCCAATAGATGGCCAATATTAAAATACTGTTTGAACATTCCAGGAAATGCTGAGAATATTCTCATTGGAATCTAAAGGCAGATGGGATCAAGATCCCCATTTAGTTGAGTTATCTTACAATAATAGTTTCCACTCGAGCATTCAAATGGCACAATATGAAGCTCTATATATGATGCAAAGTATAACTCCTACTTTTTTGGATATGTTTAATGAGGGAAAGCTTCTTGGGCCTAATCTTGTGATAGAGATTACAGAAACGCTTCATGTAATCTAACAACACATTAAAGCTGCTTAGAGTCGGTAAAAGAGCTACACCGACTACAATTAATGGGACTTGGAGTTTGATGTTAGTGACAAATTCTTTATTCAAATCCCTCCTTGGAAGATATTCATGAGGTTGGGGAAGAAAGGGAAGCTCAGTCCTAGGAACATTGGTCCCTATGAAATCCTTGACCAAGTAGGAGCAGTGACCTATCAGCTTGCACTTCCTCCAAATCTATCACAAGTTCATGATGTCTTCGACGTATCCCTCATGAGGGGGTACATAACTGACCCTTAACATGTACTAAATCTAGAGGGGATTGAACTGGAACATAAAATATATTATGAGGAGAAACCAGTGGAGATCGTGGATCCAAGGGACAAAGTTCAACGTAACAATACTGAAGGTTTCGATCATAGCAAGATCCTAGCTGGGTTGAAACCTAACATTCATTTTTAACATGATCAATGATTATTCTGGGATCATTATGATGATGAACTCCAATCTCCCTGGAATGTAATCAAATATTTAAATAAAGATGGGAGAGGTTCGAAACCTTTAGAGAGGATCTTCCACATCATGTTTATAATTAATTTAACTATTTTTTAAAAGAAAATAATACCTGGATCTTTGTTATTTTTTTCATTGATGATGTTGATCATCCATAATGACACTTCCAAATTATCATGTTGAGATTTCAAATATCCAAACTAGAATCCCTCTACCAGTGATCCACGCATGCTCTGATGGATTCCAATTTACATCGCTTATTCTGTGGGTGCTAACGCGGTGAAGCGAGTGCCTTATTTCAGTTGTTCTTGATTCCTTGTTCTTCAACCTTAAAGAACATATCTTATTCTTTAGTGGGGTGAGAAGATAATCAAGGAGAGATATTATTTAGATCAACAATTCTAAATTCACCAGGTGTGTTCTTTAGTACATGGTACAATAGATATATCTGTCTATTTATTGACATGTGGATTTAGTTACAATTTTTTATTTCATAACAACAATTAAATACATTCATACCCTTAGTGAAGCCCCATTATATTTATAATAAAACAGTGTCATTATTTATGGTCTTCCAACTTGCTCAAAATGAAATTATAAATAAAATTCTGTGTCACAAAATAATAGTAGTTTTATTTTAATTTATGCCATATAGTTAATTAATTAATTATTGTCTTGCAAATAATTATTTTACTACCAGACCAGACATGGCCCTCCCAAACTGCAATTCCATTTATTGAACACCCGAATAAATAAATATTTAAATTATTATCTTAAATAAATATTTTTTTTATTAAGTAATAAATAAATATTTATTAAATGTTCAATAAAATATATAAATATATTTTACCCACAATTTGGTGAATAAATATTTATTTAATTTATGCAGTCAATTTTACTTGAATAAAATTATTCTGATGTCTTGATAATAATATTTATTAATTTTATTCAAATACAATTTAACCACGACCACCAAAAACACATAGTGTGTAACCCTCTAGGATTATTTCTCATTGGTATTACATAGATTTGCCTAAAGTCCCAGAGTACTATCTTGCAATGGGTCAAGGCACCCAACATAATGAACTTAAAGTCACAACAACTACATCCACATACAATTGGTCACTATGTAGTATAATACCTTTGTATCAATATCTCATCAAGAAGGTTTAATGATAGTGTAATCAATTATTATAATTCATATGTCTTTCATTGAATACTTGAAATAAACTCATCATTACACCATGGACATAGAATTTTGCGTGAACGGTCTATTTTAGTCAATGGGCCAAAATATCTGATACTATAAATGGAAGGGAAGATTTTTTCCTCAACTTATCCATTAATAACATGCCAATCATGACACACCCAACATTCCCTACTTCCATACAACTATATGCGTGAAGGTTTTCATCAGAAAATCATACTGCACAGGTGATGACACATATTAATAATAATATTAAAGTCTAAGGATCATTACACACACTTGAATATTGAAATATATGATGACACCAAAACATGAAAAATTTCTATTGGCAGTTCTGTTCTCAAAATTTACCAAGTGTGAGCTTCATGAGTGGAAGTATCATTTACATACGGGTACTCGAACCTGACAGTCTATATGCTATGTGTCCCGTCATAGTATTATATTCAACATTAGAACTATATCTAAGAATATTGTTACAACATTTCTAGTTCCGAATCATAGCGGGGAACTTCCATGACCTTATCAAGGAATAAAAATACTCTAGGAAATTATTGCATCATAATCATGTAGAATAATAAAAAATATGTAATAAAATGATTAATATTTAAATATAGTAAATATCCATTAAATAATAGTACAACTATTTAGTTCTATGACACCAACTCTTTCAAAGACTACCCACCTTCTTAAGGTGTTGCAGAGGAACCAAAAATGTGAAGAAGCCACGTGGGAACCCGAGAAGTATATGAGGTAGAAGTACCAACACCTTTTCGATTATGAGGGTACGTGAAGGAATTTTAGGGAAAAATTTCTTAAGTGGGGTAATAATGTAATTACCCAATCTTTTAAATGATATTTTTTTTCCTGAATTTGTGTATTATTTTATTTTTTACTCGAGAAAACTATATCTTTTTTAATGATGTTATTATAATTAAAATAAGTCAACATAATTTTGACTGTTATATAACCATTGGTCAATATGACCATTGGAAACTATACCCTTAATGTTATGAATATTTTTTATAAATACAAATGATCACGGTTAATTAATACAAAAAAATAGTGGATTACCTCATCCAGTAGACTCGAGCCAAACAAATCCCATCTGTCAGAGCATGGGAAGGAGGTAGAATCACTAGGTTTTTCACTAGACTAATCCCATACTGAGCATCAATATGTTATAATTGAACATAATTAACTTTGGGAGAAGTTCAAGCTGATAGAAATCACCACTTGGAAAATGTTGTCCGTGCCGCCCATGATTCCATCACGATTTCACACCTCACACTTAGGTCCTGCATAGGTGTTATAAGGGGCTATATAACGATGCCATATTTACTCTATGTAATCCATTTGTATAAATAAATTATTTCTTTATTATTATGGTAAAATTTATGAATTTCAAATATCAAGATAAATATTGGATGAATTTATAGATGTTCCATAATATTGACGAATATGGGAAAAAGGGTATTTTAAAATATTTTTCATATAATTTAAAAAATTTAATAATTTGAAATGATTTTTGAAATTTTTTCTTCTACTATCATGATTAGTAAGAAATTTAGAATCTAATAAGACCAACATAATGATTTTGGTGAATAGTAAATTATAAATAGTAATATTACCCTTATAAATATTAATTCGACCAATGGAATTGTAACCTCAAATAATTAAGTATAAATATAACATAGGCATCTTGAATGGTATTTTAATATAATAGCATAAGTAAATAACTATTTCAAAAATTATTCCTTAAGTATTAGTATTTTTTTGGTTAAATAACATTTTTAATTATAAATTAAATATCACTTTTTTAAAAAATTATTTTCATAAAATGGAGTTTATTATTGAATTCCGAACATCGATATTAGTTTAGGGTGAATTTATGATATTTTTATAAAATGTTTTGTTTTTTGGAGAATAATAAAATTATTGTATTGAGTTTTGGTGTGTTTAATGAAATCATTAATGATGTAATAAAAATATAATAATTATAGTTGACTTGTGTATAATAAAATATGTTATGATTTGTCCAAAGTGTCCAATAAAATGTTCAAAGACTATGAGAATTCTCATGGTTTTTAAAATACCACTAATGAGGTGTCCCTTGGAAATTAATATAATATTCCCTCACTTTTCAATAAATTCCAACCCATTCCTCCATTAAATTAATTGAAAATTCCTCCTCAATGAAGATATGGGGTTTTGAACTCCCAATTATTCCACCCAAGGAGTCCTCTTAATGTTCCATCATTCCCCCAATGTCCCAACATTTGATTTTTTAAAGTTACTCTTCAAGGTAAAGGAACCTTTCACCCTCCTCTTTTAGTCAAGACTTATTTTATGTTCTGTCTTTTAATTTCCATTTTTTATGGTGGGGTATGTTATATTGTATCCTTATTAATATAATTTTTTTTTCCAAATGAAGAAAGACCCTTTCCTCACTCCTCAGTTGATTTTCTGAATTTTTATGTGATGTCGTTAGGTTGCCGAATTTTCATAAGGGAATTCATAGTTTTCCTTTTTTATTTCAAATTCTCTATTATGTGTTATGTCTTGAAAATTCATATTCCATTTTCTTATCTACATTTAATTCTATCCTTATAATTTATTAATTCTCTCTTATTAATGGGTGACCTTATGTCCCTATTCTTTTTAATATTTTCTAAAACCATGTTTCATAGCCATAATGCTACAGAATTTTCGTCTCAAAATCTCTCTATTTTTTTCTCATGAAAATCTATTATTTTAATTATGGGAATACCAAAACCAATTTTATTTCTTGGTTTATTCATCAAGACATAAAAATTAGATATTTTATTATATAATTGACATACATAAAAACCCTCATTCCCTTTCCATGGGTTACAAATGATATAATGATCATGTTTTTAAGAACTTTTTAAAAAGTCATGATTTTGATATGAAATCCATTTACTTTATTCTATTTGAGTTATTTATGAAAAATTTTATTATTATATATGTTTATCACATAAAAAAAAATATATTAATGGTTCAAACTGAATGTTCTCCAATGCATTGGGTAAAAAAATTAATCTTTGGAGATGACAAGTTTTACGATACCTTGGTGAATAACCTTGCTGATTTTTATGACACCTTGGGTATGGACCTTGGTGATGTACTTATGAATGTTTAAATTAAATATGTAGAAACATTTTCAATTTATTATTCATGTTATTATTTCTATGATATGTCTCTTTATAATTTATATATGATATTTCTGATGTTCTTATCGATATCGCTCAAGGTCACATGTAAACTATTTCACATGTTTTCCTTACCGGGCCATCTGCTCACTCTTTCCTTTGATGTATGTCTTTAGGTTATGAGAATAAGTAATTTATATTATAATTAACATTTCACAAATAATTTATATAAGAATAATATATTTTTATATGTTTTCAAGTTTTACGTACCTTATTTCCAAGACACCAGACTTTAAAGATCCGTTGTTTGTAAAATGTAATGAAACGATATGTAATAAAATGTGGGATGCTATATTATTTTCATTATGTATGAATGATTCTAAAATTCAGTTTTTAATCCTATTAATTCCATAAATTAATATCTTCAAATCATATTGATGTGTAACTCTTTAAAAAACTCATAGATTGTTTTACTCACTCAAATTAAATTGCAATGATATTTATACAAATCCAAATGAATATAATTCACAAGCTAAATAGAAAAGTTTCCTGGAATGTATTGGAATTATAGGAAACTATAATTCTCCAGAAAAATTAATTTTGAGTGACATATAGTCAACACCCACTTTTCTAGGCAAGGAACAAGCCTCCAGGACATTGTACTGTCTTACTAAATGTACCTCTACCTATGGATACTTTACTCAAGAGAGTTTTCAATTTAATTATAATTTTAACATCTAATATATATATATATATATATTAATACAATTATTTTTTAAAAATAATAACCTAATAAAATAAGTCAAGATAAAAGAAAAAAAACCCATTATCATACATTGAATATAACTCTTTATATGCATGTGTGATAATTTAGAGAAGTAATTTAAAAATTTTATCTAAATCATACATCACTATTCATAATACAAATATTTTATTTATATAAATAAACTATGGAATAAATAATTAAATAAATAATTTATATATTTAAACCTGTTATAAAAAATTGATGAAAAATTCATAATTGTTTTAAACACTTAATAATTTTAAACAATTCAATTTTATCCCATACGAACATTTAATATTATAATTTATATTATTTTAATATAATCTTATTCATATTCAAATAAGATATATTTTATGAACACTTTTATTATTTAATAATAATATTTTCTTTTAAATAAATTTTATAAATTAAATAGATCATGTATTTAATTTTATTTAAACCAATGATCATATCCACACACAAAATTCCATTTTGGAATTCATAAATAAACTATTTAAATATGTTATGGATTTATTATTTAAATTTCTTTTTATGTGATTTATTATGTCTATATCTTTTGAGATGATATAGGTATATCATATATAATGTTATAAAATAACATACTAATTCCATCAGCCAATCTTAAGGCACAATATGAATATATTTTCTAGAAATACCTTGGAATATTGTATATTGTGATATGATAAAATTATATTACATGGATTGTAATGTATAATTCATGATAAAATATTCAAATCACTTCCACTGGCTAACATTGAACTAGTTGTTTAATAATATGATACACATAAGAGATTCTATAGTGTATTAATAAGATGAAATTTGACAATAGAATTAATATATATGTTATGTAACATATTAGTTATTGCAAGTTATCTCTTATGTATCCTTGAGGGATATATAAGGAGGTGATCACTATAAGTTAGTGTTCTCTTAAACCTACCAAAGACTCCTATGATTCCCCCCATAGTTCTATTCCTCCTCTTACCTTTGGGTTAGTGAGATAATAGAATGTCATTGTTTAGAGGGGGGGGGGGTCCTACCCATATGATGATTGATTTAGTAAAACCCTTTGATATACCATGAAGGGGGGAGTCTGATGACTACTACTTGGTGATCATTATCATGTATGCAAAAAGTTGTGGTCATTGTTCTTCAATGTAAGGTATGTTCTGTTCTTTATTTTTTAATAGCATTATTTTAGTTATTAAGTATGTTAGATAATGTATTTTAGATTTTATTTCCTCTTACTACCTTGATTGAGTGTAATTAAATCCTATGAAACCCATTAGTGGTATCAAGGAAAGTCCATGTCCTTTGATTTTCAAAATCATGTTGAGAAATATAGAAAATGAATATCATATTGATATTGTATTGGATGATGATAAATACCTTTGAAAATTATAACTACACATCATTTTATGATACATAATACTGTAATATGTGGTATGATTTTTCCATAAGCTATAAGATATTATTTTCAGTGGCATAGTGAATTCCTTATTTTTTCATCAAATCATAGAGTATGATGTTGGATATCTTATACTATGATGTAATAATTTCATATATGAAAAATAGAATCACACCATATTAATAATAGAATAACCCATTATAAAATATTACTTCCTACCTGATTACACATACACTGGTTATTTTTATAATCTGTAGTCCACAATGCCATGTGAGTTAATCCTACACAGGTCATTGAGTGTTAAATTAATTGAGCATAGATGATTGTTTTCACTAATATAGTCATACACATGATCCTTTAATAAGTTTTCAAATGTCGTATTACATGCGTTATTACTATTCTAGACACCGCACTAGTAAGTAATGGGTTAATACTACAAATTAGTATATATGAGGATGTGATGGATGGGAATATGAGACGTGTTGTTTTATTTTGATGTAATACGCTATCAATGACTAAATATGGTTGATAGAATAATCACATGATATAAAAAGGATTTGGTGTGTTGTAGTCTTGATATTAAACTATTTTTTAAAATATGATTCCTTATATAATATTAAGAATGATATAATAAAAAAAAATTTCTTAAATTTTATTTATGAATTGAACACTATAATTTATAATTTTTTTAATTTTTAAATTTTTTTATAATTTAATTAATTATAAATTTTTTATAATTAATTATTAATGTTTTTTTAAAACATTTATTAAATAAATATTTAATAATATTAAATGTTAATATTAAAACAGATTTTCAATTAATATGAAATGAATTATAATTTAGATATAAAATACTTATATATAAACTACTATAATAATTTTTAAAATGCTTATAAATTAAAAAATAAGTTAAATAATATGAATAAGTTAATTTTTAATATTATTATTTATTTATATTATTTAGATTGATATGTTTAATTTAAAGGATTTATTTGTGACATTATTTTAAATATATAAAAGTGGAGTTTTGATAATTTAATTGATCTAGGTTTTAATAATATTAAATATGTAATTTTTAAGTTATGTAAGTTATTTGTATAATTGAATTGGAATATAAAATTTTTACATTACATTTAATATCATATATTTAAAATAATATTTCTTACAATGTATAACTGAAAAAAGTTAATATTTTGTATAAATAGAAATTATTTATATTTATTTAATTTTTGATTTTGAAAAATAGATTACTAAATTATAAAGTGTTTATAATTAATAATACATGAATTATTTATAAATAGTTTATCTCATGTTTAAATTTATAAATTGTTTATTTATTTAGACTATTACATTATTTATTAATTGATATATATTTTTTTCAATATAAATTTATCTATTATTTTAGTTAATGATGTTAAATTTATTTTATGTTTTCATATATTAATCTAATGTGCTACATGCTTGGTATGATAATTGATTTAATTTCATTCGACCATTATTTTTTTGTATTGAGTTATAAACATGAATTAAGAAGTAAATTATAACTTATAAATATTAGGTGTTATAATTATGATGGGATTTAAATCTCTCTTGAGTAAAGTATCCCTGGGTAGAGGGACTTTCAGTTTGAATGCCCACTGTCCTGGAGGCTTATACCTTATTTATAGAAGTCAAGGTTGACTAAATATAGCTACGAGGTTAATCATATAGAGATTATCGATTTCATATAATTCTAAGAAGTTACAAGAAATGATTACATGTACCTTATAAATATGATTACCAGAGATATGTATAGATAATATATATATATTTTTTTATTTGGTTTAGTATAAATCTTTTGAGTAGTGTAAAGGTTTAAAGATCAAAATGGTTTTAACATATTGATCTTTGGGAAGAAATATTATTATAAAATAAATCTCCAAATAATTCATATATAAAGGAAAAAACATAAGATAAGGTAGTGCGGTAAAATACCCTTTTAAAATAATAAGTGTTAGATTAATTCCAAATCCGAACTTGTCAAAAACATGGCCATCTAATTTAGTGGGTCATTATGTATATAGGTTCCCCTAGATTATTTTATGTGAGGAAAATAAGTAACGGGTGACCCAAATAATAATATCTACCTCTTCATGGAATTTTATTTGCGTTACACATAGTTGGGAGAACCTAGTAGGATTAGTTTGCTAGTGGAATAGATATAAGTTTATCCATATAATGGATGAGGTAAATAGTTTTATTCTCAACTATCCAAGAGTTATATATGATATCATTTCGGTGATTCTCTAGCTAAGTATTTATGTGGTGGGAGAAATGACAAAGTAGACACATTACTTAGTGAAAAATGGATCTTATACCACTAATGTATTTTATGGTTTCAAAAGTGTTCATCATTTTAGTGAGTAAAATATTAATAAAATTTCTTATTGAATGCATATAAAATATGATATTAATATGTTAAATGCTACCATAACAGATAAATGGGATTATAATCACCCAAATAAATTTTGAAATAGATATTTTAAAAGGAGGGTCTTTATTTATGTAACACCTAAGACTTGAATAATACCGAAGAAATGTTATCTAGGATGACAAATTCCATATTCTATAGCAGCACCTTCATGAATAAAAAAATTATTGAATTTACTCAAAAGGTGAATCTAAATGCTTATGAGAATCATAAAATAATCTAATCATAGTCTGCTAATGTATTTTTTGGGGCTTGGAATTCATTTTTTTCGTCAATGGTTATTTTGCAAATGTTAATGAGTTACAGAAAAGTTTACTCAATATTCTCAAAGCATTGAGGATAGATTAATTAAGAATATAATTTCGAGGTTATATTATTGTGTTGATAATAAAAGTGGGTAAATGTTCAAAATAAATGAAAAACGTTAGCTGAAAATTCTAATAATGTTTCTTCTAGTGGAAAATCATGGTCATTGAAATTAAGAGTCATTGGGAAGGAGGGAAATTATTACTATAAGATGGGATTTTTATGGAATACATGAAGGGTTTTAGAAACCCCCTAGTATATCCATGTTACATATTTGTGTTATATAAATCAATTATTTTTTTTCTTGGATATTTGATACAATGTTTATACTTTAAAAATGTTATAAATATACAGGAGTTCAAAATCAAGGGAAGAGTTGATAAAGAATATATTTTTCATTACATCGATAAAGTAAAGTGTTTCTTCATCAAATAATTGAATGAAATGAAATTTGCATACTTAGATGGATCTAATTAAAATATGTTTATTTTTATATAAAATATATTATATGATAAGATAGTTTTTTATTAGTAAATAGTTTTTATGAACAATATGATATAATTAATTAAATAAACATGGTTTATGACTTAGTAGATTCAATAACATATTTTAAAGCGATAAAATGATAGTTTCTTTATCCAAGATAGGGAAGCTTATCCAGATGTTTTTTTAAATATATGGGAGATAATCGCACCACTAATCGGTGGAATATTTTAAATAATAAAATATTCTTTTCAAAATAATTTTCCAAACTCATAGAAAACTACATATGATATGGGTACAAAATTTTTTTTGTCAAATATTCATAATAAGAAAAAATTATAATTATCTTTTTAACATAACAGAATTTTTTATCATATCAAGATATTACATTAGAATATAGCTTAGAAGGGGCCAATGAGAGCTTGTTTTGGAATTATATAAGTTCAAATCTAATATAAAAAATATTATACTGGTTAGTATTCAAAGTGAACTTCCGTAAATATCCTAAAATATTTTGTGGTATGGTGGTAAAAGAGAAATTTAATGTTTCACATTTAGTAACTATATTGAGGTGAATGCAATTTTATATCTTAAAGGAGATTTTAATTATTTTCTAAGGAAATAATTTAAATAGAAACATGTTTTATATGAATGTTTAAATAATTTTTTTGATAGAATAAGATCCCAATATGTTGATGGTATTAAAATTATAAAGAGTTTTATTTTGAAAAAATAATTTATTTACATCTTAACATGTGATTATATAAATTTAAAAATTTTAAATACTTTTTTAAATAGTTAAACATTAATAATATAATTTTTAAGACATTCCATTATTCATACAAAAATTCTTCATAGATATTACTAAGTAAGGGAGTTTAGTAGGAAGTTTTTATTAGAAAGTCATATATTGATGTGGTAGGAATTAGATAGATGTGCAATGAGTTTACTAGACCACCAAAATAATAGAGAACATAAGAATGATATGTTATTATATCATATATGATATATTAGACAAGTTATTATGTATGATTTTTTTAATATTCCTAAAAGAGTTTAAGATTATAAATGGTATTGTGTTTTATAAATAATAGTCTTTAATTTATCATTCATTCTCATTGGTTGTATAAATTTGAATATATATTGATGTGAAAGGTTAATTACCCTAAAACAGTTAGAATATGATTTATCCTTAACCAATTGAAATTATGGAATATTATGTGATGAAATGTTAAGGTTGTAACGTGTAGGATTATTTTATTAAAACAAAACATATACTCTTGAGGCACAAAATTAGTTTTGTACAGTAGATGAACCACTAAGTATATACCACATATACTTTCATACACCATGTATTTGGTATAATATGGGTTCATGGTTTATATTTTAAAACCCCACTATCTGGGGCTAGTGTGGTACCAAACATGAGAACCGTTATACTTTTTGTACCATTCTTATTAAAGCCTTGAGGTTTAGGTAATAAGGGTGTGGTTGGGTATTTTGTTGATCATGTCATTTTTTGGAGCTTAACCAAGATGATATGTGTACTCTCATATAATGGGTATGAAATATAATCCCTTGATTGAGATAGACAAAGGCAGTGTATAATTGTACCTGATAGTACATATGATGTGCATATCTATCAGGTGGGGATAATATGGTGTTCTCATATATAACGGTGAATAACATGTGTTGTATTCATCAATACGGCTAGTACATACTTATAGAAAAAATAATGTATGAGTAGGATATATAGGATTTACATAATCTGTGTAACATGTTTACTTGATGTCTTAGAGAAAGGGGTCATATGAGAATTAAAGCTTTCATATGATATAGCTGGAGGATACATGTATATATATACATGTTTTTGATAATGATAATATTATATCTATTTATAACTTGAGTAGAGTTAATTGTTTAATAATTTCAACTCCTTTATTGAATTTATTATTTTGAGAATCAATATTTTTTTCAATGCTACAAATTCTTGTGGGGTTACACATTCTGGTTGGCTAAATGATTATTATGTTTTTCATAGAGTGGTGATGTATTTCTTATAGTTTTTCCAAAAGGTGTGGTGGATGGATGTTAAAAATACATTTCATATGACGTGATACAAGGTAATGGAAAAAAATTGATTTGAAAAAGTTTGTTAGAAGTTATTCAAATTGAGTTCTGGATATAGTTTTATAAGTTATTGTATAAAATACAATATAAGGTAAAATTACACTAAATATTTTAGGATTAAGTTCTTGTGGGATATTGATGGTGATATAACCTAAATTATTTATGAATTTTATGTACTCAAACTATATCATAAAAGAAGATTAAAGAATATCATATGGTATGTTGTATGATAACATGATACTTCCATAAAACAATGGTATGTTATGATATAACAATATCATATTGAACAACATTTTTGAATCATATATTGTGATATGATCTTATACTATTGCATGGATTGTAGTTTATAATTCATTTTAGGAAATATAACATTTAATAGTTAAATGTTTTAATCACATCCACTAGCTTTCATTAAAAAAATACATTTCATTAGATGAATTGGATGGTATAATTTAAAGTGAATTCATAAGATGAATTCATTTTTTGATGTAGTATCAACTAATAAATTATGTTACATTTATGTCAATCAATGATAATTGAGGAGTATACCCAAGGGATATATAAGTATGTGATCACCATAATATACTGATATCTCATGCCTTACAAATACTTATATGATTATATATATTTCTCTTCCTACACTTACCCTATATTCCTTGAGATATCAACATATTTTGGTTTAGTGGAGGGGCATCACAATGTGATGAGTGATGTTGTGTTTCATTTTGATAATATATGGAGTAGGGAGTTCAATTCCTATATCATGGTGATCTTTATCAATACTGGATGAAGATATTTTCTACAACTCTTTGGTGTAATGTATTCTATGTTCCTCATTTTAAATTAACATGCTTTCGATTGTTAAGCATAATAGATCTTGTGTTTGGGTCTCTATTTATTTTTGTTACATTTAATGAGGGTCATTCGATCCAATAAAAGCTACTAATAATGACTAAACATAAACATTCTATATTTTTTTATAAACCTTCATCAAATTAATATAAACATCTATTTTTTTTCTTATTTAATGATAATAATTTTTTTTAAAATTACTTAAAGGGGTTTGTAGGATTATCTCATGCCTATCACAGTGGAAGAAACCCATTATAAATGTATAATATATCATCACAAAATGAACTTGGAATAAATAACGTGATAGAAAAACAAGTATTCCTCTAATCCAAAAAACGGTATCTCGATCCAGTTTATTTGAGGGAGATCCCTTTGAAATGATTAAAATATTATCACCTCTAAAAGTTATACACTAGCCACTAGATCCTCATATGATACAAGTATACCTATAAAATCCAATGGCGTGCTACACCATTCTCGTCAAAGATAAATGGATAATCTTAGTATAAGAGAGATTCACGAATTTTAGGTTGTTTCGCACATGCCAGAAAAAGGATCCTCATCCTTTATATTGGATTCCTTCATTTAGTTGATAGAATTTGGCCATTAGGATCAATATCATGGTAGTCTATATCCATTATTATAAATTCTTAATATCATAGTTTTTATGATCATTAAAACTTTTATGATCACAATATGTTATTCATGAAAAAAAGGAATCATATTAATAAATAATAATTGAAATAAATAATTTGAATTACGTGGTAGTGGACTAACACTCAATATATCATGTTCTAGGACAATCATTTCATAGAGAGTTGTATATCCAAGTTTATAATGATATGGACTAATCATAGTTTAAATTTTTTTCTCATGCATGTATTGGCTTTAGATATATAATAATAATTGAATATTATTGATTTACTTTTAGTGAATTTCCAAAAATCTCCCACTTTCACTAGAATACTATACATAATTTATGAAACATTTCATTACTCTATAAGAATCCATTTAAACTTCTTTATATATGGTTTACCAAATACTCTTCATTCTAGAACAAACACTTTGTCTTAAAATTTAATAATTTTTATAAGTCATAATCATGTGAACTTATAGCCCATTTTATACAAGAAAAATATGAAAATTAAATTTCATAGATATAAGAAAAGAGTATCCCTTAGTAAAATGTCAGTGCTACTGAGGTTGAAAAGCGGTATGGCGTGATCTTGATAAAACACATTCATATCTTCAAATGAACATTTCCACTAAAATTTGTATCATATACATTATTTATATACTTATATAATTTCTTTCACCATGATATATACATAGAACACATCAATCTAATATAAGCCATCTCACACATTCATGATTACCTAAAATAGACTGACATGTTTTAATGAATATATCACGTCATTCATCCAATTAGTTGAGCACATCACATCCCACTCAACTAGGAATTGCCTTTTATTTTCTTTGTGTAATTCAATAAATGTCTAAGATTCCTTTTCTTGTTATATAAGTTAAAAAATATCATGACGGGTAATTTATAAACAATTACATGATCAATAACATACCCAAACACCCCTTATTAAATTGTCCTATAGTAATGTGTAATAAAGTTATCAGAGAATGAAATTTATCAAGAAATGTATCTCACCATTATCTTGTAATGGGGATTCATAATAGACATACACTCGTATGTGTATTGGTGAGTGTATGAAAATCCCTATGAAATAATTTAGCGTTCTAATATAGATAATAATTATCAGATTATTATCTCCTGATTCTAATCTTTATATCATATATAACTTTTTTAATCATGTAAAATATTCTACGAATAGTACATAATATATCATCAAAACCCATAATAATTCTTGATGATAATTAATTAAGGACAAATCAAAATCATTCTTTGATGGGATCATTATCATTTAACTTTATTCTATATATAAATTCTATATTTCATTTTGTTTAATTTGATTTATTTTATATTCTTAAACCAAATTAATAATATTAATAAAAGAATATATAAGAACCTTTATAATCATATCCTATATGATTTACCTCTAGAGAAATCTTATGGATAATACACTTTTTCCAGGTTTTATTAAGTACATTAAAACTCTTTGTAATTATTTCTGTATATCTATATAACCATATATAAATATTCTACTACTAAAACCCTTTATTTAGAAATATCTATGAATAAATATAGTTTGAATAATGATGATACCTATGAATCATTTTCCTAATATCCAAATCATTGAACATGTATTAAAAATAAATTACATAAAAAAATTAAATATTATAATTTTAATAACGTATGTTATCTACTTATATTTTTTTATGTTCATAATCATTATCATTCCTGGAACTAATCTATTAAACTATTCCTATGATATAATTTTCTTAAATAATGTTAATGTTTTCATTTTTCATCAACTAACATACCAAAAAAAATTTGGTTATTTAAGTGAAATTCAATTTGTGTTTTGAAAGAAATAATCATTTATTTTTTAATATTTATCTTCTCAATGTTAAAATATGTTTTCACTGTCCTCTCAGAAACCACATTCTCTTAAAAGTATCATTCTAAGATACACAAACTACTTTGTGTGAGAAAATAAAAATTATTTTTTATAACATGAACATCCAATAAATAAAGTATTTATATAGTCTATAAATGTAATTTTATTTGTTTGATAAACCATATTAAAATAATAATTTATTCTTTATAATATTACACTTATGGTGGTAGAATCATATTCCTCATATTTTAACAATCCTCTGGAATTTATATTATATTCAAAACATTTTTTCCTTGTTTTTTTAAACATATTATACAATTTTACAAATCATAAAACATGTATAACATGTCATATTATTCATAAAAAACACGTTTTTATAAAATAAATTTTCTTATTATATAATAATAATTAGATTATTATATACATAATTTATTGAGATCCATCTCTGCAACCTTATTACCTTACATGTACATTACATGAAGTTTCCCAAAATCCCATATACTAGAAAAGTTCATAACATAGAATCATTATCCATCATTTTTTATATATTCTTTAGGGTTTAATGACCTTAGTTGACTATTTTAAGAAACATTTTTGAATTATCAAACTAAATTTTCTTATTCTAGTTATTACCCACACATAGAATCAACATAATACTAGAACTGAGGAATTATATTCCAAGATTATACATCCTAAACTCTTTAGTAATATGAGGAAAACTTTACTTAAAATAATTTATATTTTATGAAAATTTACAATGATGAAATTATAATCAATTACATAGTCCGGAAAAGAATTATAGAAAAACCAAGATGGAATCATTTTATAGTTCTCATAAGTATCTAGATTCATTTGTTAAAAAACATCAGTAGTTGTTTTCTCAAGAAGGGTTACTCCGACACCTGCAATTATTTTATTGATTATGAACTATTCTTAAGCATAGGTATTAGTTTATAAAATTACTATCATTTAGTATTTTCTTCTCCAATATATACCATAACATTATGTTTATAGATGATTATGATAATTTTATATATACAAAAAAGATTTTATCATATGTTTATCATGTTTTGAAAACATTTAATAAGATCTATTATTAAAAGTGTTCCCTCTAAAATGATGTCCCCTTTTTAAATACATAATATCTATTAGTGGGAAATGATATATATTTCACTAAATATTGAGTTCTCTTTGGATTTACTCTCACCACTTAGTTATTTAGGTAGGCCATTATTCAAATATTATCATCTATGACTCTTGGATGATTGAGATAATAACTCTTATTCCATTACATCATATGGATACACTCAACACCATTCCTCTAGTATATTTCCTATGGTTTTTACAAAAAAGTGTAACCTAAATTACATAACAAAATTTAGTTACTTAAGATTTATGGTTATCCATTTCCACCATTACATACATAATATAATCCATGGTATCTATGGTTTGAAAGATCCTACATGGTTTTAATAATCTATGTCTTGAGATGTGTATTATTTAGAAGGAATTAAATACTAAATATTATTTTAAAGGTATATTTTATCTTATCATATTATCTCATAAATTATATTTATATGTATATATGACTATAATTAATGAGTTTGGAATCATATTCCTTCCACCAAATAAATACATTCAAAACATATTAGTATATAATGCTTTAAACAACTCGTAGATGTGTTTCTAACCTAAATTAAAATATGGATGTATTAATACATATCAAAATTCATACCATGTATAAGGTATATAATTATCTTTATAAAGGTCATGAATAGTATAAAATTTTCAATATTCACATGATTAATCTTTGAGTGATAGATATCCAACCGTCAATTTTTTATACAAGTCATAATCCTCCAAGATAATGAGCAGTGTGACCCACAATACATCTACCCATGAATACTTTACATAAATATTTCTTTCCATTTCATCATAATTATAAAAAATTAGATGAAAAATTTGGTTAATGAAAACAGAATCATTTATCACACCAAACATGTAACTCCTTGGATACTTGTATGAATATTTACAGCCATTTTAAATCTATAAACTAATTTATGTGTCACAATTCACAATATAACATTTATATATATGAATATAGAATGTAATAATCAAAAATAAATATATAAATCATATATTTATGTATGATATGAACAATTTATTAAATATTCAAAAATAAATCCCACTATAAATATTCATTAATTTAGTTATTCATTATAGACATTTCATAATTACATAAATAGAAAAACTTTATTGTTTATTCCTAATATAAACACCTTCATATTGTAAATAATTATAGAAAATTTTCATAAATATATGATATTAAATGAAATATAGACATTTTATATTTCAATTCTACTACATTAATACTTTTCAGAATCAAAATAACACATATTTATCATTATTTAAACCTTGATCAATATAATCATCTAAACTCTTTTTAACATGGATTAAATAATTTATCAAATAAGTTATTTTAATTTAAGTATTTCTTGTTAATTGTTATAAATGATTAATAATTATGAATATTAATTTTTTTATATTTTGGATAAATTTTGAATTTATTAACATTTTAGAAATTACCCTTAAAAAAGATATTTAATATTAAAAAATGATTATTATATATCATCAATATTGAAAAATGACTAATATAAATCACATAATATTTTATTTTATTTTATTTTATTCAAATATGCATTCATATAAATATATAAGTAATAATTTTTCTATTATATTAATCTAGACATAATATTCAAATTATGAGAAAAATTCACATATCTATCTATAAATATTTAAAAGGAATAAAAAACTGAATTTTATTTATTTATTTTACCAACATGGTATTTTAATATAGAAATTTTAAATTTTATTTAGATATAAAAATTTTCAATTTACAATTCCTGACAATTATATTTTTTTAAAAATTTATAAATTATAATTTTTTTCTAAAATATTTAATTTTCTTCATTTTTTGCTTATATCATAATTGAGGATAGATATAAGAATTACCTATTTTTATATGTAATAGAGGTCAATGCATTTAATAAGTATTCTATAAATAGATCCCTACTTATTCTTACTTAGGTTCTGGCATTCCTTATATAGGTAGTGGAATCCCCTAATGTTGTTTTCATAACACTCTATCGTAAGACACGATTTGGGTCATCATTAATGATTAAAACCATTGTGGGTGGATCATTCCTAATATTACATGGTTTTATTTATACTTTGGTGTATATTATCTTGGTGAACCTGTAATCACACATATTATATGAAATATTTAAGCTCTAAAATTTAGTGTTATCAATTTATGTGGGTGATTTATATCTTATGATAGAAACATGTGTGCCTGATGTAACTTATATAGGTATCCCGTTGTTTCTTATAGGATATCCCATCATATACAATGATAATATCTACCACATAGAATAACCTACCACATATGTTAATTCGTAATCGAGGATATTAATGAGATTACTCTTACAATTAAATGATTTATTTTTGTATAACCCAAAAAATTGATCATATCCCATGATAACACATATCATACCTAATGATATATAGAAAATATTGGATATTTTCTGAATCATATATTAAAATTCATACATTCATTCCCTATGACTAGGAAAAATATTACATCTTATATATTAAGATATCCAAATTTTTTTACAAAATTAGTTTGAAAACATGTAAATTTGTGGATGAATGTGGATCTAATGCTAGTAATTGTTTTTTAGAAGAATGTCATGTCCGTCACATATTAAAAACCCATTTCAAATTGTTTATGTATCACTATTGAATCATAATGGAATAAATAATATGATATTTAAACAAGAATGTCTCTTATATATCCAATTCATTGTTAATAAATTCTATTTGATTTATATTAATTAGAAATAACTAATTGATTCATCCCTCTATAGATAGTACACCAGTTAATGGAATCCCCATACACTATAAGTGGAGTCCCAAACTCTAAAATGTGATATCACATTCTCCTCGATAAAAAATTAAGAACTAGGGAAGAAGAAGGATTTATAAAGTATAAAAAGTATCACATGAAATAATACAAGGATTCATATCATTTATATAAGACTACTTCATTTTATTGAAGTATGTCAATCGTCGGCTTCCAATTCTTGGTAGTTGACATGCGTTATGAAAACAAATACCCATTGGAGTTTTTATGATTATTGAATGTTTCACTGATCATAACTAGATAGCCAAGCCATAAATCAATCGTCTTAATGAATCAAAATTTAAGTAAACCATTTGAATGATGGGGTGATTTACCATGCATTTGATATATCACAATGTAATATATTAATATCATATTAATGTGTAATCATCATGCTTTTTATGATATGGATCTATTATATCCTAATACATGCATATTATGTATGACTTTGATTATGATATAGATTAATAATAGTCTAATATTGATCTAGTTTTAGTGAATTTATTATATTATTTATAATTTAAATCAACTTTAAACATATATCACATTACCAAAACAATTTTTTTTGGTTTAAATCCCCTCATAGTTTTAACGTGGGCTTGACCCGACGATGTTTTCCAAAAATTTTTAAGAATTTTTTTATGAAATAATCTCAGAATTTCTTACACCATAGTGTGGTGTTTCAATGGAGAAAAATCATGTAGGAAGAATTTCATAATCATTATGGGTAGGAAATGTATTTTTAGCATGATTCAGTATGTTGTTTCTCCTGGCCATGCTATTTTTGGCGAGTATTTAGGGTATTTATCCTAATATATAAAATTAATTTCCATTTTTTTATTATATGGTGGTCCTCATTTTGAATACCACCATAACATATACCCCTTAACCATGCCATATAACATTATCCTATAAGGATCTATTTTTCTATGATTGCCTTGTAATTCCCAAAATTCCCATCTTTCAGAACTATGCCATGTTTTGTAACCAATAAAAAAATAAAATTCCCATTTCTAGAATAATCATGTAGTTTAATAATATATAAATTATAGAAAGGTTATTTTTTATTTTGATATACTATGGGAGTAGGAAAACGTATTATTAAATTACTTTTAATCCATTCAAAATTCAAACCAAACATTGATAGATCAGCTATTATACCATTGATGGTAGTGGGAACTCTTTACCTTATATGATCAAATCCGATATTCCATCAATATTAACCAATAAAAGAACTATATTTACGTAAATATTTGTCCTATGTATCAATTTTCATTGAAAATGGATCTCCTAAGTGTAGATACATACTTCATTATCATTCATGCATGAGTTTTATCATGATTTTTTTAATTCTTTACCATTACTTTAATACAACTGAAGGGTCTCTATCTAATATTTAACATCTAAAAAAAGTTTTATAGTTTCAAAACACGGTTTAACCTAGAATATATCGTTATAATTGGAATCAATATAAATAAATAACCATAAGAATGACAAAACATGGACTAATCGATATGGCCTTTCAAATAAATTTACAAGCTTTTGATATAGATCACAACGATGTATTAGAAATATTTACTCCTCTAGAGGTATCCATGAATAGGTTGAATCTATTTATTCATAAGATTGATTAATTTCTATTCACCATTTTTTGGAGCCTAATATTTATGAATAGAGAGAATATAATTCTTGAGGATTGTCCTAGTTTTTGGAGTTATAAAATGTTATGAAACACTATAGAATTAAAATAATTATATAAGGGATGAACTAATTATTATAGGCCTTAAAAAACCTCAAATAGTCAGCCAATATAGATTATAAAATTTTTTAAATTGTTCATATTTTTAGCACATTGTAAAACTCACTAAAATTCATTATTAAATGCTTTATTATTAAATAACATTGAGAGACATTATAACTCCTCATAATCATCATAAAACAATAAATAACCAATATTGGTAGGAAATCATGATAAATAAGATCAATTCCTTCACATTATCACTTGATGAAAAAATACCCAGAAAGAACCACTATAGAATAGTTTCTTACACCATGCCATGGTGCACAAAAGGATACAAAATGGAGTGGTATAAACCACTACGCCTGGGTTATTTCTTTAGTGCATAAATCTATCACTATGCTCATAAATAGTATTTTCCCCCCATGGGGACATAGTGAAAAGGTAATAAAAAAAATCTCTATACATAGTTTGAAACTTTTAATCCACACAAAAGAGGATCCACTTAAATTACCTTAACATTCCGTTTCTTTTGGGACCCAATTTAGTTTATCATTAGCCGAAGACCCATTCACCCATGAAACACCATACACAGAAAATGTGATATAATTATTAATATTCAAGGGAAAACCTACCTCATAATTATTTGAATTATCATGTTCAGTAGATATATTTGAGTAATAACATATTAACATAAAATCATAAAATCAGACACAATTCCCTATTTCAGAAATTATATCATAAGACAATTGTGGAAAATGAAAGTGAATAGAAAAACATGAGGCCTAAATTAGATTTACTTATAATAATACCCTTCTATAGATGTCTCAACAATTAGTAATTGTATGAAGTATTGGTATGGGAGTGAATATTTGGGATACGGGGAGAGTAGGGTCTATTGGGTTAGGTAGTTTAGATATTGGGGGGGGTGAGTTTATAAATTTTTTTCAAAATTAAATTAATAAAAAAAATTTCCAATTTGGTGGTGGTGTAGTGGTTCAAGGTTCAGGGACGTATATTTTTTTTGGTGAGGTACGAGGTTCAATTATTGGGAGCCCACTCTTGGGGGAATTTATACCTCCCATGATCCACTCAACTTGTTGAGTCACCCAGTGTCTCCCCAGTTGGGAAGAAGGGAATAGACTACCTGGTTAACAGATTCTTGTGTCAAACCATCACAGAGCATATTTTTACCCCATGAGTTGCTCTACCATGTCAGATAGAAACAACTCCTTCCCAACTAGGGCTTCTCTAGAAGACCTCTTCGTGGGGAGGCTGGTTCCTAGGTGTGGAGGGTTTGAAAAGGAAACTCTTGTGAATTCTCTTTTAAAAGATAGAGAAATTAAAATAAATTTTATAAAATTTAAATAGGAAACAAAACTCTTGGACTTCCTCTATTATAAGTACAGTGATCCATAGAATATTTGATTTATTTCCACCTAGATTTTAGGATCCATGTAGTTTCTTCTATTCCACTACCAACCCCACTAAAATTTCAATGGAACATCGCTGGAAATGTTATTGGGGATACGTATAATCCATTCATGTGTTTTTCCTTACCTAGAACCTAAAATATTACTTCAGGATTTTCTCATCTACTCCATCACATCTAATAACTCCCCTTTAACATTTAAAACATGAATAAAAGATGCATTATCTAATCCAAATATCATTATAAAATTTGACCACTATCACTACATCTATTGGAGTATAGTTTATTTTTTTGATTCCATTGAAATTTAATGATGCAGGTCGTTACAAACTCACCACCATAATTTGTTTTTGAAACCTTAAAAGAAATCATTAATATTTTTTGAGAATATTTCAAGGCAAGGAATTGATGAACATAACTTATCAAATGAAAACATGATCCATTATGAAGAAAATCAAGCTCTGTATAGAAAATGGGCAGTCTCTATAAGAATTATATAGAGATGTTTCATTTTGGGATGACTGGAACTATTTTTTTATATCCTTAAGGAATTATTTTGGTAGAGGACTAATTTGTGAAGAAATGGTAAAATCCACTTTTAGTCACCATATTTTAATGCTTGGAGGCTATCATAGACATCAATGTGATAATGTTCCTTTAACCATGAATGGAATGATTATAGTGTACTTTTTTTTACGTTAATGATGTAGAGATCATTTTTAGTTATGTATTCTCTATATAGTTATGATTCTACAGATACAAGTACGTAATTTTCCAATAAATGTCACCTCTATTCAAATTTTTAGTGTTGAAAATTTCTCTACATCACAATGTCCAAGAAAAATCACATCATTTTCAAACTCTTCGTTTGTGTATGCTTCCAAATAATCCCCTTATTGTAGATTTCAAATATTGTCCTAAGTGAGGGTGATGAGTGCATTTAAGATCTTCATTATGACAGGTACTCTATATAAAATACTCACGATTATTCCCTTAAATGATAATTTGTGAATGACCCCCACATATTTCCTTCACAGAGGGATTCTAAGACAGTAAATATTATGTGGTGGATGTCCTTAAATACCCATTACTTTAGTAGACCCCAAAACCTACACTGAAATGAAATATTATATGAAATATAATTTTTCTAAAATATATATTGTCCTCTTTCACATGGTCCATCACTACCAAAAACTAGACCTATGGTTATATAATTTTTGAAGGGTCCCTTATAAGGAAATACAGATATACACAATGGTCCCTTCTTCACCTAGGTCACCTACTTGGGTTGAATTCAATACCCTAATGTTCCCATTGCCCGCATTTCACCAAGGTCCAAACCATAAATATTCTACTCCATTAATACCTTTTTCAAATTCAACAGACTCACATAATCAAGTTATTATGAATATTTATGTACCACTACTCGATCATGTATTCCTTTGATAATAGGAATTAAGTACCTTATTGAATATTTTTGACAAATTATTATCCCTAATCAATAAGGATACTAAAAATAAAATATTACCTTGATAATGATGACTCCAATACTTACAAAACTAGTGAAATATTTCTTTGCTGAACAAACTCACATTGACAAAATTTGAGCCAACTCCACTACAATTATGATATAGTTGATCCATCATTACATGTCACCATAATGGGATCTTGTTGAATCCTCCCAAATATAACGTTCCCATATCCTCTCATCTGGTTATTTTCAATTATTTTCATGTTTACTGTGTTCCTAACTAACCCTTAAATTATCTTTCCTTACATCTAATCAGTGAGACAGGGACCTCAATGGGATTCCAATTCAGTTTAAATTTACACCTTTATTCACCGAATCATTCCACCCATGAATCTAGGGTTCATTCCCTATCTAGTTACTAGTATAAAACAAATGAATGATTATATATTGGCCTACTACTATGTGTAATCCTCAACCATGTTCTCATTGATAATATCATCACAGTGCCTAATCTATGATCCATATAACATGGGCCTCTAACTAGGTATAATCCATAACCATAACCTCTTATGTTTATTTACCAAGATACATGATGAAATATAATTTTTTTTTCTCATGTGTAAGACCATTACAATCATTTGTTAGGTCCATTTCAATCAATAATCCATTCTTCATGAATTTAAACTTATTGGAATTGGTCATAGTCATATGAAAATAAACTAAATGATGTCAAGATGCTGGTTTCATGAACTTAAAATGAATATCTGTAGTCATAGTTCTATAACCTTAAACTAGAAGATACCATGGTCTTGGTTGCGTGGAATTAAAAGGAACAGCATTGGTCATGAACACATGAACTTAAAATTCACTTCATTGGCCATAAATACATGAAAATTTAAGGAACCAAATTGGTCATTATAGCACAAACATAAAAGGTATGGAATGTATCATTAAATTGAATCAAACTACTTGGATTCTGATTCTATTTATAGGGATATATAGAAAGGACCTTTCATGGGCCTAATCCAAACTCTACAACACACATTTCCCTTAGGTTGTGAAAAATTATAGAGTACCTAGCTATGTGGATTTAAACTATATTTTATCTACATAGAGAAGGGATGATGGATAAATTCACATACATAAAGATAAGGAACCAATAATACATTTAATTTTTTTTTACATCAATGCATGATATAAATTAATCAATTTTAAAGCATAGTTAATAAGCATTGTTATTGGGAAGAATTTTCTGAATACGTCTTAAATCTATAAGAGAGTATCAGAGTATATAATAAAAACATTCATTGGATGAGACAAATTCTCATTATCTAAACCTAAATGTGTAATTCAAATTGTTATTATCACACCATAATTAACACTTAACTGATTAAAATTGGTCCGTAACCATACATAAATCATGGGGATGAATTCATGGGAAGAACAAAAATGGTGATCATAACATAAAAAAACTCACTTGGTAAAGGTACCAATTAAAAATTCATATTTTTGAAATGATTCATTTATAGGTTTTTTATTTATGGTTTTAAAAATTATGGTATCCCTTCAATAAAAATAGAATCACCACTCAAGAAACTGTCAAAAATAAAATTACCTAGTTTGACTGAGAGAAATCATAGATCAATTCAGGTCCCAATAAACCACAAATAGGTGGAACCCAATATATACTCTTAGGATATAATTATTTTTTTCCATATAATCCTGAAATATGTTGTCACTAACCTTTATCTTCTAGTGAAAGGTGGTGAACACATTATTTTGGAAGTGCAACCTCGATGTTTCCATACTAACTCTAGAGGTGGATCACAAAATCATCCAAAAGATAAAGCTTCATAGTATGTTCTATTAATGATTGTTAAGTGGAATAACAGTGTCATGTTTAACAATATATAAACCCTCTAGGAGTATCCCAATGGAGTTAAGAAATAATCTTCTACCTTATTTTAGTTAAGTGAAATGTTATGTTAATTGAATCCCTACAGTCACCTTAGAGCCTCATAAGAGAGATCTCATCAATCTTTGTCATTGAAATCTATGATAAAACAACATTACATAGGAGTTCATAGAGCAAGTTATTACTATTATTTCATATTCAATATTCAATAATATGGAATCAAGTAGGAGTTTCCATTGTCTCCTAGTCACTATTAAAGCATTGGAGAAAAAACTTGTTTTTGAGTTCACTAACATTCTCAACACCGACCATCATATATCAAAGGTGACATAGGGATAATTATAGATCACCATAAATAAGTGATATTAGATTATACCAAGGTTGGAACTGATTGTTGGTTTAGAAACCCCATCATTGATGAGATAAGATGAAAATCATATTAGAGGTTCTCCATATAGAACCCATTGTGAAGATCCTCCCTATGATAATGGAAACACTAGCTATAGAAGGCCTCCACATGGCCACACATAGGAAAAAATATAAAGTGGTCCTCCCAATTTTCTTATTGTGAAGTTACTATTAGAACCATTATAAAGAATAAAAATGGAGGACCTCTATATAGAGAAACATCTTCTAACAACCAAAGCGGTCCTCCCCATGATGCCAGTTATAAAGGTCATGCCTGAAATTAAAATATCAGTAGGAAGTGATGTCCTCACCTATAAATATAATAATAAGTAGAAACCATGGTGTTACTTCTCAGGGTATTCAAATGGATAGATGAAATTGAGGTCCTCCCCATGCCTATGATAAATGAACCAGTATTCACATAATCCCTCCTCATGATGATTTAGCTATGAAGGTCTTCCTTGGAGTATATTTTATAGAGTTAATCATAGTGATATTATAAATCACCAAACTTGGGGTCCTCCTCATGATGGAAAATTAGAAATTTTTATCTATATAGTTCATCTCATGGTAGTAAAATATTAAATAGTCAACTTGTAGGTCCTGCCCATGAAAAAAACCTATGAAAAAATAACACTGGAGGTCCTCCCTAGATTTTTCATTATAGAGGTCCTCCATACAATAAAAAATATAAAATAAGTGAATGACCTACTCCCATAGTTGGACCAAAGACAAAATATGACACCCTTATATTTTAGAATAATAGTACGTTTGATAGCATATACAACACGTGACAACGAACATAAACGAACCATGAAAAATGATTATTTAAATATAACCATAATAACCTACCTATTAAATGTGTGGGTATGAATTGGATTAAATTATTTATGCAATATATATATCTTACTCAATATTAATATATTTAAAAATCCTTATTAAACAATCACTAAAGTTTTAGTAAAGTTATTTTATTCTTCAAGAATGTGTTTTTTTTTAAAATGGATTTCATAGCTTTTTTTGAGAAAATAATTTCTGAAATTCATTGAAATATGGAATTTTTTTTGATAAAATGATTCACTTTTTCAAATAATCATTTCAATTATATTATGCTGATATTTTGATATTTTTCAAAAATGTTTTATTTTTCAATGAATAATGAAAAATAATGAATTTCTATTAAAACTGTATTTTATAAGTATTTACCTAGAAAAGTTATGTTTCAAATTTACATAGTTATTTTTTATTAAACATAATGAAATTATAGTATTTTTAAATAATTTTATACTTGAACTTGGTACAAATACATTTTCATACTTAAAAATATATTTTGATGAAAATAAGTTTTCATCGTATTTTTTTGTTTTAATTTAGAATTAAATTATTTCAATTATATGAATAAATTATTAAAAAAGTGATTCATATTTAGAATAAAATTTAACTAAATTTTGTAAATATATATGTTTTATTTTTAGTAATTATAAATATTATTCATATAAATTATTTTACCAAGATAAAAGTAAAATTTGTTAAATAAGGCTGAAAATAATGTGAAAAGGGATAAAAAGTAACCCTAACACTTACCTTAATTTTATTTTATGAGTATATTTAATCCATAATTATCCAAAATTAAAATATATTATATTTTTTCCATTTTTCTATATTTTTTAACTTTATGATATTTTTTGTGAAGAAAATTAAAAATTTTCTTTCTCTTTATTTTATTATTTTTATATTTTTTACATAGGAATAAAAAGAAGGTATGTTTAGTTGTAAATGGATATTTAAAATATAAATGATTTTTTATCAGGGTAATTTATTTCTAATTTATATTGGTGAGATAATCACCCTAAAATATTATGTAACACTGGCACATGATTTATTTAATTAATAGAAAAATAAAATGAGTTATTTTAAAAAAATCTAAAAATTATATTTTTTTGAGTAATTTATTGAATCCCAAGAATTTTATAGATATATATAAAATATTATAGATTTTATAAAAGTATAGTTTTGAATTAAAACATTGTATTGATGAATTTAAAGTCAACTTAATTGAACACTGTCCATAATGACATTAATTGTATTTTAAAATAAATAATATATATTTTTGTAATAGGTGGAGGGGAAACACCTATTAATTTAATATAAAAAATTATTCTTTATTTAAACCTAGGAAAATTAACAAATATTTACAAGAATTTATGAAAAAAAAACTTCAAAGAATAATGAAATGAAGGACTTAATGGTCCTGATTTTCTAATTGGATGAAAATGTCTAGATAAACATCAGCAAAAGTATCATCACCCCCTACTAGACAACAAAATAGTGTAATCAATTGATGACACTACATATACACCCTACCAAGAAGTTTTACCATCCTGGATCTATGTAATGTGGAAGAACACTGCTCCCAACCACACAAACATGTTGAAGTTGGACCTAATGATAGGTTACAATACACTTATCTATCTTTAGAGCATCCCAAATGAAAATACTCGTGAGGAACTCACTGTACTGTCAACCTGATAGAAGAATGAATAATTAAAAACACTATGAGAAATAAAATTTAGGTTAACCATCGATCCAGTGTAACACCCCAGGTAAATAAAGAATATGACATTTTCATATTTATCCATATTTGTGAATAAAATATTGAGATGACTTTAAAGGGGACGCTATGCTCGATGGCGTACCCAATACGCAACAACGAGTTTCTTGGGAATCTTACGTTGCACTCTAATAATAAAATAATATTACTTTAAATGGTAGTTAACATGTAGACGTTGTATTGGCAGGAATGGATATAAATAACTAAAATATGATTATATAGGTTTTTTAAATGAATTTACAATTATCCAATAAAGGATAGAGGCTTAAAATATGGAAAGAATTCAATTTTAGGCGTATATGCCCTAGTCTTCACTAATGGTTCACTTATCACCTTTTGATGTTGAACCATCATTTAATATTTTCTGTTTACTCTTAAACATTATTTTGGACCAAATTAAACTATTATTAAGAATCAGGACATCAAAATTTACTTTGTGTAAATATTTGGTATCTTTCCGATAAAGTTCATTTTTTTAATGAATAGTTTAAAATTTTGTATTTTAATTCAAAACCTCTTTTTAATCTAATTTATTTATATGATTACATTATCATTTGGATTGATTTTATAGTGAAATTTGAATATAATTTTACCATTAAATCCATTAGTGGTCGTTGGAATTAATTTCACTTTGAAATCAGACTTAAACCAGTGTCAATCTTTTCATACTTTTTGTTTCATAAAAACACGCTATTTGCTCTGACAGCAGGAATTAATTATTAAATTAATTAATGTGAGATATATATATTGAATTTTTTAAAATATACTTCATTTTTGAATTCTGAATATCAAATATAGCTTAGGGTGAATTTTTGGGATTTTTCTGAAAAACTTAAATTTTTGATGAATAGTGAAACCACTAAGTGGTACTTATAAAAACTGATTTTTCCGTTTAAATGAAATTTTTCCATCTTTGTGTTTTGAATTTTGAAAATACGAAATAAATGGTTGTCATTAAGAAGTACAATTTGGTTCAATGGGATAAAAATAATTTTTTGGTGAAAAGTAACTTATTAAGTTTTTAATCGCGATTAGAGGTAATTAGTGTAGTTTAAGGTAAAAATAAAATTTGAATAATATGAAATGAACTTGAAACATGTCCTAACCTCATTGTATGTGTAATGGCCGACCAATACAAGCCATGGGTCAACTTGGGGACCCCATGGAGCCACTTTGGTTGGGAAATGACATAAATAACATTTTATTTAATGTAAAAGTAAAAATGACACAAACATGATATGTTTTACTAAAACAATTTTTAAGTGGGGTTATGCAAGTCATATTTTTTATTATAAATAGTCATTGGAAATATAAAAAGATTTGCTACATTATAGTAATTTTTTTATAATTTCTAGACATTTTATACATTAAATTATTTATGACATCATAATGATGCAGCGATGACATCATTATCTGACGATTTAAATAAAATGAGAAGATAATGTAAACTCTATGACCTAAACATGTCCAAAACTTATTGGATGGGTGGATTTCGAACCCTTACCACCTTATCCTCAAATTATATCAATGTGGGACCCTTTAAATCCGATAATCATTTTCAAATAAAGTAATATTTATTACTTTCCAAAAGTGCCCCTCCCCTCCTCTTATAAAAGGCCCCCACCTCTACCTCATTTCACACACTCCTCAAGCCTTTGTCTCGGCCAACCCCTGCCCATTTACTCTCTCCACATCCCTCTCCTCATCTTAGAGGAATCCCTTTGGGCATAATCATTTCAAAGGAAGCCTTTAGGCTCAAATCAAAAGGAGTTACACTTTTAAATGTAATTCATTCTCTCATGTTCATTTGTTTTATTTTGCTTCTCCAACCTCCTGAACTCTTTTTATTTACTTCTTTTGTAACAAAACCAGTATCTTCAATATAATAGGATGTCGTTATAAGATTTATTCGAGCTGCACCCTCACACAACTACATCAAATGGTTAACGAACATACGGTTTCCGTGGATGGAGAAATTCTGCCTCCCGAAACGATGATTGTTCAATACTCATTTAACACCTTCAAAGGAGGCCATTATGATGTCAATATTTTTATATATGATATATAATATCATTATGTTTTACTTATACTTCTGTATTTTTCATTTGTGTCTTACCTTCATGGCTTCCATTATGGGTATACGTGATATCTTCTTTTTAGGAAGTGCAGACTACCGCCCCCTCAAAGTGATGTGATTCGTTAATGCCATACATGGGACGTATAAGGGATGGATTTAATGTTATTATATATTATGTTATACTGGAATTATTATATACCTCTATATCATTATTATTTATTTCCATTAAAGTATGAGATAGAAATGAAAGTAGCGTTCAAGCGTACGTACGGCTTACCGTCTCCATGAATGGTGCATTTCATTTCTTATCCCCATATGTAATGTACTATTATAATTACATGTATATAATGGATATATATTATGAATGATAAATCTAAATGATGAATATAATTCTTTAATTAAAATATACATACCTATCATTTAGTTTTAATTCCATTAATATGACAAAGAAATGAAAGTAGCGTTCATGCGTACGTACGACTTACCGTCTCCATGAACGGTGCATTTCATTTCTTACCTCTAAATGATTATGTAATATTATAAATACATGTATATGCTGGATATATATGATATATATGATATCCAAATCAGTAATGTCATTCTGGATATAAAGAACCTTTGACCACACGAACAACATGTAATTGTAAGAAGTCCACTTTCGACTTAAGAACCAAATATCGACAAAACAATCATTATTAACTTAATGATTACATAATGTTTATAACATGGAAATAATTGATATAAAAGGAATAATAAGCTTGAAAAAGGTTCTTAATCATGTTTAAATTAACTCAAGTTTATTATTCAGGAGATTAAAGAACGATCGAGTCAAGTCGGACCCGATGTAAGGGATCCTACTCCTCTCAATCTTTTTAAGTATACACTTTTATGTTATTACTTTTAAATCTCATATTTCTTGTTATTGGGATGATATTTTATATTAAAATTACTGTAGTTTTTATGTTCATGTGATGAGAGACCCTATTCTCTCTCTTCAATCCATTTTGGAAGTTTTTAGTGGCGCCGTCAGGCTACCGAACATTCGTAAGAGATCTAACCTCTCTCTTTCTTTTTAAGTAATCTCCTTTATGTCACTTCTTTTAAGCTCCTCTTTGTAATGTTGGGGGATGTTATTTTATATTCCACTTTCTGTAAATTTTATTTCAATGTGATGAGATACAATCCGTATTCGGAAGTTTTATGTGGCGCCGTTAGGCTGCCGAGTTTTCGTAAGGGATTTTTCATCTCAATTTTATTCCCGTGAGATTTATGCTACATTTGCCACAAATTCCATTGAGTGGTGTATGTACTGCCCATTATTATACTATTTGTGTAATACACATTCGTTTATGAGTATTTACATCAATGATCTATTGTCCTTCTTTCATGGGGTGTATGTTTTGAAAGATACCCTAGTCGGTAAGGGAACCTTTCACCCTCCTCTTTTTTAAAAGACTTCTTTTGTTGGGTCTTTTAATTTACATATTGTTATGTTGGGATATGTTTTGATATATCCTTATTGATGTAAATTTTATGTCCAATTGATGAGATACAATTTTTTTCTCTCATCAACTCATTTTGATGTGATGTCGTTAGGCTGTCGAGGGAACTTTTTAACCCGATTTCGATTTCTTTGGGTTCAACATGTAGTCATTGAATATGTCATCCATTGAATATGTTTGAATGACCTTTTATTGTTGTACACTTAATATCCACTTATATTGGGTGTATTTATATTTATCACACATATTTTTGAGATTTATTTGTCCTTAATTTATGGATACCTTCTTTATAAGGGATTTCATCACATTTAACATTTCTATTGAGGGTTCATTGTTGTTATGCACCAATTCAATCTTATATGGTGTATATACTGTCCTTTGGAGTATTATATCATTAATCCATTTATTCTCTTGACATTATAAAGTTCTGACTAAATGTTATTCCTCAATTATTGTATTCAAGTGTCTCTAATTTTGGTAAAACCCCTTTAATCAAAATATCGTTTTAAATGTTTTAATTATTTGTTCTTATTAATATACATGTTTTCAAAATGGTTTTAAGGATTTATTTATATGGAAATTAATGGTTTAAAATTTTAAGCTTCAAGGTGGTATGTGACACTTTGATTCAAAAATATCTTTATTAAATTTTTTAAATGGTTTTGGAAATGGTTTCTTTTTAAATGGATTCATTATTTCAATATACTAAAATGTTATATTGTGATTGAAATGTGGAAATGGTATGTTTCCTTTATGCATTATTTATGTGATACATTTATGTTATGGTTCTTGGGCATTGTTATGAAAATGGGTGGTTCCGTGATAAACTAAGGGCAGGTGAGCCTGATATAGCTCTCCAATGCATTGGGTAATGGGAACGAGTGAAACGTTAAGGTTTCTCCGAAGAGATTTAGGGAATATACTGTGATGGGTATTCCCAACATAACCAAGAGGGTTAATCCCTACGTAAGAATGTTATGACTGCCTCAAGTTACCTTTATGTCTTATGATTTCTATGATTTGTTCATGATTTTATGAGGTATGATAAAGTGCCTATGTTTTATGGGAAAAGTATGATTTCATTCTTATGTATATATGAACTCATGTTTCCTTTCCATATTTTTATAACTCTTACTGAGCTTTTTATGCTCATCCCAAGTTTTTGAAATGATTTTCACAGGTCAAGAGAAAGGTACATGATGTGATGATAGTGTCAAGGATGTGTCATGAAAGAATTCGTGTTATATTTTAATTATGTTTCCGTTGATGGGTAGAATGAATACTGTCTTTTATATAACCACATTGTTTAAATGTGGAATGTAATGTAGGTTTCATGATCTAATTATCTAAAACTCTAAACCTGAAAAGATCCTCAATGTGTAATCTTGTAATAACTCAAGATTAATTAAGGTTTAAGGCTGGGGCCTTATAGTTGGTATCAAAAGTCGGTTTAGATAACTTTAGAGTTTAGGGTATTCTTTAAGCATAAGTGACATTACCATAATGGTTAGGATTTCAGAAAGAGTCCTAGTTTTAGATAAAGTGAATGAGTAAGTATATCATAGTGTTTATCATACTCATTAGTACATGATGGTTTGGTTGATATTCTCACACTGACCTTTTTGGTTTTAGTAAATGGCTGGATCTAGCAGGCACCAAAGTGATAATGGGTTTGAAGGAAACTGTGTTGGTTCTCTGATTAAGATACTGAATGAGATGGGGGATTCAAGGAGGAAACTCATGGTCGTTCTAAACCAACTATCATGGAGTCATGATCAACCACTTGAACCTTGGTATGTTCTATAATGCATCATGTACGAGATGACCAATCCATGTGGAAGTTCAGGTTATAATTAAAAAGGTAACCATTAGGGTTTATATGATACTTACATTTGAGGTAATTATGGGTTACTATATGTTATGATTGAAGTGAAAGGCATGAGATAAAATTGATGTTAAATTATGTTATGGTTATTTTTGAAGATTTTATCTCATTATGGGGAATGTTTTAAGAATAATATAGTTTTAGAAAAAGGACAACACGCAGACCGTCTGACATCCCGTCGCGTCGGACAAAGCTGCGGGAATCGAACCCACTACCAAAGTGCGATTGGTATTTATCGCCTACCACTAGACTACGTGAAGTCCCTGGTTAGTTTGACTGATTCTTTTTAGTTATATGATTTTATGAATTAATAGTTAGTTGATTTTGGGTTATTTATGAAAATTATTAACCTATCATAGAGGATATGTGATTAGGTTAATTACTTTTCAATACGAGACTTTAGGAGCAACTGATGTTGTTTGAAGATAAATGTTACGATTTAACTTGGAAGACTATGTGACTAAATCCATCATATATTTGGGTTTCAATATTAGTTTGGTTTACTTTGAAGAATTTTATGGACAAATTGATTATAGAATGGTCCTCGTTGAACTTTGGGTTTTGTTGGACAAATTTTGGAGATTAAGAATATATTTTCTTTTAATAAAAGGTTATCCTTTTCTGGATTATCTGATCTTATAATAACCATTTTGGATTTGGTTTTGGTTAAAGTCTAAATACATGGGAAGTATATAGTTCTCTTTTTTTGGATTAGGTGACTCTCTAGAAGTTGATTATAGTACTCTTAATGTGAACAAGTCTTCCTAAATACTCGTCTTTTGGAGAAAATATATGTTTGTCTAAAAGTTGAAAGTCAACATTATAAGTGATTATGTTTCCCTATGAATAAATTACTCAATAAAAAGTAACTGAAAACAAAAATGTTGTCTATTAACTTTTCCTACTAGGGAATTGAATACCGTTTAACCCATCACAAGTTTGTTATTTTCTTGTGGTTAACTTTCTCCTAAACATGTTTTCTATCACTCTCCATCAGAACATGACCCTATGTTTTCTCTTCCATGTCCATATTTTTCTACATGGAATCCTACTATGGGTTAAATCGGGTGACCTTTGTACTTATCTTCCTTTATTTTAAAGTGATTGTTTTACCGCCTCTTGTTCCGATGTGGGACGTTCAAGGATGTTTCCAAGCTCAATTTTTTAAAATTTCAAGGACGCAATTCCCAAAAGGGGGGAAGGATGTAACACCCCAGGTAAATAAAAAATATGACATTTTCATATGTATCCATATTTGTGAATAAAATATTGATATGACTTTAAAGGGGACGTTATGCTCGATGGCGTACCCAATACGCAACAACGAGTTTCTTGGGAATCTTACGTTGCACTCTAATAGTAAAATAATATTATTTTAAATGGTAGTTAACATGTAGCCATTTTATTAGCGGGAATGGATAGAAATAAATAACATATGATTATATATGTTTTTTAAATGTTTTTATATTTATCCAATAAAGGATAGAGGCTTAAAATATGGAAAGAATTCAATTTTAGGCGTATATGCCCTAGTTTTCACTAAAGGTTCACTTATCACCTTTTGATGTTGAACCATCATTAAATATAGTTTTGTTCACTCTTAAACATTATTTTGGACCAAACAAAACTCTTATTAAGAATCGGGACATCAAACTTTACTTTGTGTAAATTTTTGGTATCTTTCCGATAAAGTTCATTTTTTAATGAATAGTGTAAAATGTTGTATTTTAATTCAAAGCCTTTTTTTAATCTAATTTATTTATATTATTAGATTATCTTTTGAATTGGTTTTAAAGTGAAATTAGAATATATTTTTACCATTAAATCCAATATTGGTCATTGAAATTAATTTCAGATTGAAATCAGACATAAACCAGTGTCAATCTTTTGATACTTTTTGTTTCATAAAAACACGCTATTTGCTCTAACAGCGGGAATTAATTATTATATTAATTTATGTGACTAATATATTTAGAATTTTTTAAAATAGACTTCATTTTTGAATTCGGAATATCAAATATAGATTAGGGTGAATTTTTGGGATTTTTCTGAAAAATATCAATTTTTGATGAATAGTGAAACCACTAAGTGGTACTTATAAAAACTGATTTTTCCGTTTAAATGAAATTTTGCAATCTTTGTGTTTTGAATTCTGAAAATCTGAAATACATGGTTGTAATTAATAAGTAAAATGTGGTTCAATGGGATAAAAATAATTTTTTGGTGAATAGTAACTTATTAAGATTTTAATCGTGATTAGAGGTAATTAGTGTAGTTTAAGGTAAAAATAATGTTTTAATAATATGAAATGAACATGACACATGTCCTAACATCATTGGATGTGTAATGGCCGACCAAGACAATCCATTGGTCAACTTGGGGACCCCATGGAGCCACTTTGGTTGGGAAATGACATAAATAACTTTTTATTTAATGTAAAAGTAAAAATGACACAAACATGATATGTTTTACTAAAACAATTTTTAAGTGGGGTTATACAAGTCAGATTTTTTATTATAAATAGTCATTAGAAAGATAAAAATATTTTCTACATAATATCAATGGTTTTTATAATTTTTAGACATTAAATAAATTAAATTATTTATGAAATCATAATTATGCAGCGATGACATCCTTATCGGACGATTTAAATAAAATGAGAAGATAATGTAAACTCTATGACATAAACATGTCCAAAACTTATTGGATGGGTGGATTTCGGAACCTTATCCCCTTATCCTCGAATTATATCAATGTGGGACCTTTTAAATCCGAAACTCATTTTCAAATAAAGTAATATTTCTTACTTTCCAAAAGTGCCTCTCCTCTCCTCTTATAAAAGGCCCCCACCTCTACCTCATTTCACACACTCCTCAAGCCTTTGTCTCGGCCAACCCCTACCCATTTACTCTCTCCACATCCCTCTCCTCATCCTAGAGTATTCCCTTTGGGAATAATCCTTTCAAAGGAAGCCTTTAGGCTCAAATCAAAAGGAGTTACACTTTTAAAGGTAATTCATTCTCTCATGTTCATTTGTTTTATTTTGCTTCTCCAACCCCATAAACTCTTTTTATTTACTTATTTTGTAACTACAACAGTATATTAATTATACTAGGATGTTGTTATAAGATTTATTCGAGCTACACTCTCACAAAACTACATCAAATGGTTAAAGAACATATGGTTTTCGTGGATGGCGAAATTCTGGCTCCCGAAACGCTGATTGTTCAATACTCATTTAACACCTTCAAAGGTGGCCGTTATGATGTCACTATTTTTATATATGATATATAATATGTTTATTTTTTACTTATACTTATGTATTTTTCATTTGTGTCTTACCTTTATGGATTCCATTATGGGTATACGCGATATCTTCATTTTAGGAAGTGTGGGCTACCACCCCCTCAAAGTGATGTGATTAGTTAATGCCATACGTGGGAAGTATAAAGGATGGATTTAATGTTATTATATGTGATGTTATACTGGAATTATTATATACCTATATATCATTATTATTTCTTTCCATTAAAGTATGATATAGAAATGAAAGTAGCGTTCATGCGTACGTACGGCTTACCGTCTCCATGAACGGTGCATTTCATTTCTTATCCCGAAATGTAATGTACTATTATAAGTACATGTATATAATGGATATATATGATGAATGATACATCTAAATGATGAATATAATTTTGTAATTAAAATATACATACCTATCATTTAGTTTTAATTCCATTAATATGACAAAGAAATGAAAGTAGTGTTCATGCGTACGTACGGCTTACCGCCTCCATGAACGGTGCATTTCATTTCTTACCTCTAAATGATTATGTAATATTATAAATACAAGTATATTCTGGATATATATGATATATATGATATCCAAATCAGGAATGTCATTCTGGATATAAAGAACCATTGACCACATGAACAACATGTAATTGTAAGAAGTCCACTTTCGACTTAAGAACCAAATATCGACAAAACAATCACTATTAACTTAATGATTACATTTTGTTTATAACATGGAAATAAGTGATATAAAAGGAATAATAAGCTTGAAAAAGGTTCTTAATCAAGTCTAAATTAACTCATGTTTATTATTCTAGAGATTACAGATAGATCGAGTCAAGTCGGACCCGAGGTAAGGGATCCTACTCCTCTCCTTCTTTTTAAGTACACACTTTTATGTCATTCCTTTTAAAGCTCATCATTCTTGTTATTGGGATGGTCTTTTATATTAAAAATACTGTAATTCTGTATTTTCATGTGATGAGAGACCCTATTCCCTCTCATCAATCCATTTTGAAAGTTTTGAGTGGCGCCGTTAGGCTGCTGAACTTTCGTAAGAGATCTAACCTCTCTCGTTCTTTTTAAGTACTCTCCTTTATGTCACTTCTTTTAAGCTCTTATTTGTATTGTTGGGGATTGTTCTTTTATATTACTCTTGCTGTAAATTTTATTTCAATGTGATGAGATACCCTATTTGATCTCATCAGTCCATATTCGGAAGTTTTATGTGGCGCCTTTAGGCTGCTGAGTTTTCGTAAGGGATTTTTCATCTCACTTTTATTCACGTGAGATTTATGATACATTTGCCACAAATTCCATTGAGTGGTGTATGTAATTACCATTATTCTACTCTTTGTGTAATATAATTTCGTTTATGAGTATTTACATCAATGATCTATTGTCTTTCTTTCATGGGGTGTATGTTTTGAAACATACCCAAGTCGGTAAGGGAACCTTTCACCCTCATCTTTTTTAAAAGACTTCTTTTGTTGGGTCTTTTAATTTACATATTGTTATGTTGGGATGTGTTCTCATATATCCTTATTTATGTAAATTTTATGTCCAAGTGATGAGATACACTTTTTATCTCTCATCAACTCATTTTGATGTGATGCCGTTAGGCTGTCAAGGGAACTTTTTAACCCAATTTCGATTTCTTTGGGTTCAACATGTAGTCATTGAATATGTCATCCATTGAATATGTGTGAATGAACTTTTATTGTTTTACACGTAATATCCACTTATATTGGGTGTATTTATATTTTTCACACATATTTATGAGATTGATTTGTCCTTAATTTAAGGATACCTTCTTTATAAGGGATTTCATCACATTTGACATTTCTATTGAGGGTTCATTGTTGTTATATACCAATTCACTATTATATGGTGTATATACTGTCCTTTGGAGTATTATATCATGAATCCATTTATTCTCATGATATTATAAAGTTCTGAATAAATGTTATTCCTCAATTATTGTATTCAAGTATCTCTAATTTTGGTAAAACCCCTTTAACCAAAATATCGTTTTAAATGTTATAATTATTTGTTCTTATTAATATCCATGTTTTCAAAATGGTTTTAAGTATTTATTTATATGGATATTAATGGTTTGACATTTTAAGCTTCAAGGTGGTATGAGACACTTTGATTCAAAAATCTATTTATTAAATGTTTTAAATGGTTTTGGAAATGGTTTCTTTTTGAATGGATTCATTATTTCAATATACTAAAATGTTATATTGTTATTGAAATGTGGAAATGTTATGTTTCCTTTATGCATGTTTTATGTGATACATTTATGTTAAGGTTCCAGGGCATTGTTATGAAAACGGGTGGTTCCGTGATAAACCAAGGGCGGGTGAGCCCGATATAGCTCTCCAATGCATTGGTTAACGCGGAGGAGTGAAACATTAAGGTATCTCCAAAGAGATTTAGGGAATATACTATGATGGGTATTTCAAACGTAACCAAGAGGGTTACTCCCTACGTAAGAATGTTATGAATGCCTCAAGTTACCTTTATGTCTTATGATTTCTATGATTTGTTCATGATTTTATGAGGTATGATAAAGTGCATATGTTTTATGGGTAAAGTATGATTTCATTCTTATGTATATATGAACTCATGTTTCCTTTCCATATTTTTATAACACTTGCTGAGCTTTTTATGCTCATCCCAAATTTTTGAAATATTTTTCACAGGTCAATGGAAAGGTACATGATGTAATGATAGTGTCAAGGATGTTTCAAGAAAGAATCCGTGTTTAATTTTAATTATGTTTCTGTTGATGGGAAGAATGAATACTGTCTTTTATGTAACCACTTTGTTTAAATGTGGAATGTAATGCAAGTTTCATGATCTAATTCTCTAAAACTCTAAACCTGAAAAGATCATCAATGTGTAATCTTGTAATAACTCAAGATTAAGTAAGGTTTAAGGCTCGGGCCCTATATCCAGCATGAGGAAATATGGATGAATTATGGGTTTCAGTACACCCATCCCCCTTTTGTGGCTGCCCACCAAGTAGTACCTGTAAGAAGTTGCACGGTCACCCAAATGCAATGAGATAAAATACAAATCTCCTAATGACATCTGTGACCCAATAAAATAAACACTACCAAGAACCAAAAAAGATAAAAACCCAGTGTATGACCACTAATGTAGATGAATGACCATTGAGAAAGACACCAAATCAGCCCCATCCTAGAATCTGTCATCGATCAAAGGACAACCGACATCCATGTACCACAATCCATCATCCAGGATAACCCCCATTTTATTGCATATGGATAACCAAATGATGACTAAAATGAACTAGGACATCACCAAAAAACCAAATGCTACTAAATGACAAAACAAACCACCACCCGATGAGAGCCAATCCACCACCTATCCTACGACACCACCACCCGATGAAGACAACAATAATTTTCTACCTGATGAGGAACCACCATCCAAAATATGAATCACAAGCGCATAAAAGATCCAATAAAATATCATTAGCATCAATACACATGGTTAGATCCGAGATCATAACTATATCAAGGGACTAAAGTATCTAAAAAGGTCACATAGTAAGAGAAGATCACAACAGTGTCGATACTCGATTCAACATAGAAATGGAAGCGAGAGAAGTCTTTTATGAATATTTGTGGATGAAAATACTACCACAGTAGATAGTGAGGAGGTATATATTTAATCCAACAAAAAACAACTCTGATGAACTAATTTGTGATGATTAATTGCATGGAGGAAATCAAAATACCCTTAGAGTGGGAGTCGTCGCACCTAGAGATTGTAGATCCATCATAAATAATATATTATTAAATGATTTAAAATTAATAAAAATATTATATCTGGATAAATGAATGGGATATGTTTTAATATATTAATAATGATCCATTTATGAGTTTATTTTTCTTATATCGTAACATTATTGACCCATAAAGGGTGGAAAACATTAATATAAAAGTAATAATCAATAGGATGAACGTGTGGCTAAAACTAAAAGATAAGGGTGAAAACAATGCTAAATCATGTAAAAAAATTTGTTTGAGAGGATTTGAATCATGAACACATTATATTTCAATAATATAAATTTGGATCCATTTTTACATAATATATAATTTATATTAGTTTAATACTTTAAAAATTTTCAAAAATTCCCCTCCCCTCACTTATAAAAGGACACGCCTTCTCTCTTTTCTTTACACCACATTGAGCTATATAGATCAATAAAAACCTACCCATTACTCTTCTAAACATACCAATACTAGTTAAAAATATATTAAATTATATAAAAAAGGTCAACCGTAGGACTCTTAATATTAGATCAAAAACAAATTTAATGAAGATGAGGTAATTGTCTTTATAGCCTCTTTCAAGTTTATTTCTTATTATACACACTATTAATGTGTTGTAAACAAACTAAATTAATAACTATAGTATCCTAAATATACTAATGTGTTATTATGATTATGGTAAAACCATATAACATTTATTTTCCATCCTATTATAATAGAAAACATCACTCATGCGTATATATGACTTACCATCTCCACGTAGCGGTGTAATTATTATTTTTACTAATTTACTTATATTGTTATAAATATCTAAATAATTAATATATATTATTTTCATAACATAAATATTATTCATTAATTATAATATCTTATATACATTAATACCATCCAATCCTCTTGAAAATGATAACGTCACTTGTGCATACATGTGGAATACCACATCCATGAAGTGATGTGATATGTTATTCATTTCTTCTTCACACGGATGAACATAAGGGAAAATTTAATGAATATATGTGATATAATAATAATTATGGAATGGTTAATTATTATTTACATTTTTTTCATTTCACACATCAAAATGTTTGAACAATATTCATCTGTACGTAAGACCTACCATCTCAATGAACGTTGTAATTCTTTTTTTTTTGTATCTATTATTTATTGATGATTAGAAATATATATACATACATTGAATATATATAATATTTATTTATTTAATAAAATTATTTATATGATGTAACTTTGAGGAAATATGAAAGGACCAATACTACTAAATTAAAACATACATGAAAAATGAATCAGTTTACACCCAATATAATGATAATGAAATATTGTTAATAAACATGGTATAAAAATTTATAATGTGGTAATTATATGATATTATAATTTCATATATGTTATAATGTGATAATTATATTATATTATATATGTTATCAAAATAACATATGAGGAAATTCGAATGTGTAGTTCATGATGATTAATGATTCAATTATATTTATCCCTTTAAGAAGAATGTTTTAAAAAAAATCTAAACTAATTTCTCTTTTCGATCAGGTAAATTTTTATTATAAGTCCATATTTTATAAAATTAATTTTTATTTAATATTATGATTTATTAATTATATTTTTCATCATATTTTATTTTTAAAATGTTTGAATGGAATATTTTTTTTTCTAAAGGGGTCATTTTAAACTATTTTTTATAAAAAATAAAATGGAATATTTTCATTATAACATATACGTTGTTAATAGAAAATCCCACTGGAAAAAACATTTTATTCCCTTTAACATATTCTATAAAATTAAAATGATTTTTAAAAGGAAACTACTTTTGAAAAAAAAAGTTAAATGCTTCATTTCTATTTTCTTTATACATTAATATAATTGATTTTACTAAGAAATCTTATTTTTGATTTTAAACTCTAATAATTTGATTAATACTATCGAAATTGATTTTTTATTGAAATATTCACATTTTTTGTGATCGTTTTAAATTATATTTATCATAAATAAATATATTATTTTTATCATAGATATGATTATTTCTAAAACCATTTTCCATTTCTATATACAGTGTTTCACTATAGATGTTATTTATTTAACTAGGTAAAACATGATAAATATGTATAGTTTACACAATATGAATATTATTAGATAAGGAATATTATTTATAAATTTAATTGATCATTCAAAATATTAACAATGTGTTGGAAATGGAGTGATGGGTGGGGAATTGAATTATATATCCCCTCAATACGTCGACATGTCTTTTGAGAAAAAATGGTAAACTAACATTAAATGTGGTTTCAGTGTATACCTACCCATAATTTAAGTTATGTGGTAACAAGGCCTTAATAGTATAGTTATATATATGATTTAAATCATGGTATATAATATTAATCATTTCTTTCATTGAGAATTAATTTAGTATTATCCATGAGATAACGATATTGATATTACCCATGGATGCAATTTGTTCTCAAGTTAATTATTAAATGTGATGTATTTTCAATTATTTTACTTTCAATATTGATTATTATTTATTAATTCATGAAAGAATCTACTATACATAACCCTTACTGAGTATCTGATATCACCCATTTATTTATTTTCTTTTCACAAGGATTGGAAGAAGGATATTATTAATAATATCAATGATGCAAGACTATGTTTATTATATGTAATTTTATATTTCCAATGTAAAAAATGGAAATCATGTAAGTATCTAGTTCTTCAAGAAAACTAGACTATTTAGTCCTTTTGTATATTACTTATTTTATATTCTTCAAATGTAAAAATGCAACCACCGATTCTAGGCTATGAGAGTAGGTGTTCTTATAGTTGGTATTTGAGAAATTTTAGTATAAATATTGAGAACAAGATTTTAAATAAACATAGATAACATAATAATTATGATTATCCTATTTAAAATTGGATAAATTATACCATTGGAGGGATTTTATTTTATGTCTCAAAATTAATGATGATTATGAGACAACTTAGTGCATGCAATTATTTACAGATTAAGCTAATGAAATAAGGGGAATCATCACTTGTTGATAATGTAGGGATTTCACTATTGAAAAACCCAATAAAAATTGAGTTGTAACTAAGACGATCATGGATAAATTAGGGATGTTGGCTCAGGTTATGATAAGTAATCTTTCTCATATGGAACAACTTGTTGTTCCACTATGTGATTCCTCTACATTGTAGTGCTTTATGTGAAAAAATCTTCCATATTTTACTGTAATTACTACTATATTTGGTAGATGAGAAATGGATTAAATCTCTCAAAAATATATTCTGGGATTTAGGATGTTATGAAAGTGAGATAATTATTTTTATAGTTTATTTTTTGATATGATATTTCGATCAAAGGTGTTCAGTGATCCATAACATTTAAAGGTATAATGAAATATAAAGGATGTAATGGAATAATTTCAAAGCGCTTTTATATGATAAATAAATCCCTCAAAAACTGTGACCTAAACTAGAGAGAAATTTCCTCAATTTAAATCATAATGGAGAAGATAGTGTGAAATAGTGTGTGGCTAACTTTACAAGATTAACCAAGCATTATTCAGACTACAAACATAATCTAGAAATAATGATTGACAATTTCTTTGATGGGATTAATCCAAGCCTCAAAAGGGAGGAATTTTTATATATGTTTTCATTATATTATGATATGACATAAAATTCCATCAAGATATATAAACAATTCTCGAAGTAATATATTTCTATCGGAAATGAAGAGAAGAAGAGGTTAACTGAGAAATAAGGAAAATCAAATGATGTGATGAAAAAGAAGGGAAGGATGGAACTTACCACATGTGATAATTGTGGAAAGAAAAACCCTGGTACTTTTTTGAAGGAAATTATAGTTTTATTTATGTGTGGAGAGAAAGGTTATCGAAAAAATAAATGCAAGGTTAAGAAAGACACCTCTAAGGTTTGGTTTTTCAACTATAAATAGTTGTAGAATTATTCAAAATTATGTCCCAAGAATCAATAGAACATAAAAAATTAAAATCTAAGGGGAAAAGGAAATGATTATGCTATTACTATAGATTAGGCGGAATAATTAAAGAGTTTGTGTGATTAAATTCAGGATTTATACACAAGTATTTTATCAATGATATTTTGGCTATAATAATATTTATACATATAAGGATCGTGATATTTTATTTTTTAAGGATCTGAAATCATATGTTGATAGGTACTGATAAATAAGAAAATTGATTTGGTGGTAAGGTGGTATTTTTAGAGAACATATAAAGAAGTGAAAGATAACCCTTAATAGGTTCCTGATTTCAAGAAGGTAATGTTTTGTTTGGATAAATAGATTATTGTGATTTGAGAATTAAAGGTGATATTATTTTTAACCCTGAAAATTAATAGTGATTCAATGAACAAGTAATTTATTATAGAGTTTACATCATTTTTAGGCATATGAAATACATTTTATAATATAAAATTATATTTAAGGAATAAATACAATGTTATTTTTTGAAAGCTGTCATGTTTTCATTTAGGTTTATGGTGATTCTTATTATTAGTATGTTTTTTGAAAATATATGATCACGGTATAAAAATATTTGGTTTGTGAAATTATGTGCTACATTACATTGTTTGGGGATAAATGTTTGATCATATATTTTGGATTTTTAATTTATTAAGATATATTTTGGATGAGTATTAAGGTCATCTATTAATGGAATAGATAAAGTAAAAATTTGTGGTTTATGTTTTATTTTTTATATATTAATGTATTATAAATTTTGATAACCATTTTGGTTTCGTTAAATATTTAGAGAAACATGGAATGCATTTTAATTATTCTATGGATATTATAATCCATTAAAAGTTAATTTTAGTGGTTCAGACATGAAAAAAAATCTTGGATTTTCATTTCTTGGAATAAGAGATGGAGTGGAAATTTATCAAAAAATAACTAAAAGATGGAATTGTTCTTATTAAATAAAAATATATCAAGTAATAATATTTTATAGTTTTATCTATATTTATATTAAAATAACACATCAACTTTATGAAAAAGATCTTGAAATAAAAATTCTATCATTTCAAATATTTTTTTGGTCTTTTAAACATTCATAGATTTATGGTTTTTTGGTCATTAGATTTCTATTTACCATGTTATCAATCGATTTACACTAGTAGTTGTGTATTAATTGTCTCTTCAATGTATATATTTTCACTTCATACTAATTCAATACTATTATGAAATCTACGTATTTCCATTTCCCTCTTTCAAGATGAAGTTTCATTAAGTCTTTTGACAATGTTTGTTTTCCCCAAAGGACTTTTAAAATGTCAAACTTGTGATTACCGAATACAATTTCAAATTGGGAGGACACAATTTATTGAAGGTTGTTGGAGGGGAAGATAATGTAACACCCACAAATTTTAAAATAATATTTTTTTATATTATATACGATATTCGACACCAAATATTAAAAAACCATGAAAATTTATTTTCTAAATTTGACAACTATAAAAAAACTGTTAAATTAGTGTGTATGAATTGGATAAATTAATTAATTTAATATATATAGGTCTTGTTAAATATAAATATATTTAAAGATTATTAGTAATTAATACCCCATCATTTTTTAAAATCATTTTATTCTTTAAAAAAGTGTTTTTAAAAATAAGCTGTTTTTTATTTTTGTGCGAAGATATTATAATTAATTTATATACCTTTTAGAAATGATATTTGATAAAATATATAACTTTTTTAAATAATAATTTGAAAATTATATTGTAGTGAAATTTTTTTTTCAAAAAACATTTATTTTTTAATAAATATTGAAAAATAACGAATTTTGTTAAAAAAATATATTTTATTTTAAATTATTTACAAAATTAAATTATATTTAAATATAATATGTTAATTTTAACTAAAAAATCAAATTATAGTATATTGAAATACTTTAATATTTTAATATTGTATAAAAACATTTTCTCACTTAAAAAGGTATTTTTTTTTGAAAAACTATTTGTCATCACGTTTTATTGGTTTAATTTTAAATTAAATAATGTCACTTCTGTGAATATAATATTGAGAAATGAATTTCATATTTTTATAAAATAGATCTCAATTTAATTAATATTTCATTCTTATTTTTATTCATTATTAATAGAAATCATAGTAAATTTTGTAACCATAGTAAAGGAAAAACTGGTTAATTAAGTGTAAAAATAATGTGATTAGTACAAAAAAACAACCATAAAACATGTATTAATTTTTTTCAGATGAGTATATTTCATCCATAATCATATCTAATTTGAATATATGAGCATTTCTATAAAAAGATGTTATATTAAGTTATAAATAGTTATTTAAAAAATAAATTTTTTATCATTGTAATTTTTTTATATTTTTCGTATTGAAATAGATACCTTTAATGCTTATAAAATGTTGACATAATATTTATTTAATTAACAAAATAATAAAATAAATTATTTTAGAAAATCTAACAAAATAATTTTTAGTGATTTATATAGACAAAATAATTGTATAGTTAGATATTAAACTTTTTATAATTTTTGAAATTATAAGTTTAAATTTCTTCTTTATCATGATGTATTTAAATTCAAATTGAATGAATAGTTTCAAAAATGACATTAATTTTATTTCATAATAAATAATATTTTATTAAATTATTTATAATTGATAAAAATATTAATTTGGTAAAAAAATGGGAAATGGTTGATAAAATTAACCATGGTCCATTTATGTGTTGGGTTTCCTAATATTATAACATTTTTGACCCTTATTTGGTGGAAAACATCAATATTACTCTAATTATCAAAAGGGATAACTAGGGGATAAAACTAAAATATAAGGGTGAAAAGAAAGCTAAATTTGTTCCAAACTTTATTGGATGATATGATTTAAAATAATAATAATCGTATATTCTAATTATATTAATTTGGATCCATTCGGCCATATAATATAATTTATACTAATTTAATACTTTATAAAATTCTGAGAATTCCCCTCTCCACACTTATAAAATGAAACCCATTATCTATTTTCTATACACCATATTGATCCATATAGTGTAACATCCTGAGTATTAAGAAATAAACACTATTTTAAATGTCCTAGAAGATACATTACATCGGGCTTAAATGGATAACTAAATATTATTATTTAAATGATTCCATTATAACATAGCTATTTGAATGGTGGGAATGAAAAATATTAATTAATTTAAGAAAATATTACTTACACATGTATTGAATTTATTATTTTGTTAATAATTATTTATAATTTAAAATAAATCCCATTTTAATTAAAAGGAAATTTTTTTTTGAAAAACTATTTAAATCCAAAACAATTGAGTTTCTAAAATAATAAAATAATTCTTTAAGGATTTTATTAATGAAATATATTTTTAATATATTCAATTTAATGTTTAAAATTAATCTTATATGTTTTATATGCATGATATAAGAACAAATTCATTTTTTCGGATAAAATATGTATTTTCAAGAAAAATATAGTTTTACCACCTTTTGATGGAAAACACATTTTAAATATAGTTTTGACACTTTTAGAATTTATATTTGATAAAATAAATTTCTTATTCATATTTATGACATAAAAATATAATTTTTCTAAATTTTTGAATTTTTGTGATAATATTCATTTTTTAATGAATAATGAAAAATACTTCATTTTAAATTAAAACTATTTTTTCATCTGATTTATTTATATCGTAATGATATAATTTGAATTGTTTTAAAGTATAATTTGATTATTTTTTAATTACATAATCCAATGTTGGTTGTTGGAAGTAAATTTATTTTTAAATATTATATAAACACATGCCAATCTTTTGATTATTTTTATTAAAAAACTCATTTTCTCATTTTGAAAATGAGAATTAATTTTAAATTAAATAATTAAACTTCTGTGTTAAAAATTTTGAAAAATTGATTCCATATTTTTAATCATTGGGTCTAAAATATGTTAATTAGGTACTTTTATTTTTTTGGATATTATGAATAGTAACTACAGTAATTTTTTTTACCACTGTTAATAGTAAATTGAGTAAATTAGGGAAAAATGATAAGCCCTAACAAAAGAAAAAAATACTATTTTAAGAATAAAAGCATACCCTTAACACCTAATGATCAAAATTGATTCATTTAATGTACTTTTCTGATGAAAGTGATATAATTATTATTAAAACAAATGAAAGTGACAAGATGTCACCCACTTATCTTTTATAAGTACAATAATTTTAATGTAGTTATAAACATGACGGAACATAGAAAATAAATAGTATAAATAAATATAATTAATTTATCGGCATAATTATAATTTCTTAATATTTTTTTGAGATTAAATAATTACAATAAATTTTGACACAACAGTGATACACTTAATATTTTATTAAAATAAATATCAAATAATGATATCATAAATATTAAAATAAATATTATATGACATAATCTCTGATATAGAATAATTTTCTAGGTGAATATGCCATTTTAGAAGACAATAAATTGTATTTTGTTTGAAGTTATCTCTCATTTTATTAAAATTCAATAATATGAATAGTGTAAAAATTGTAAGTATTGATATTTTATAATTTTTTTATTAAATTATTTTAAAATAATAAAAAATATTTTAAATTTAAAAAGTGTATATGATATGGTCTAAAAATCATTAAGTGTCCAATTATGGAAAATGGACCCCATATATGTAAAATTAATAGCCACTTAATAATTAAAATGTTGTTTCGACAATTAAAAATAAAATAGAATAAATAAGTGTAAACCGAAATGATAAGTATTAAAATAAAGTCAATACATGTCTAAAATTTATTTTATGAGAGTATTAAGAAGTATAATAGTCTTATATTTTACATATATCAGGTTGGATCCATTTGAATAAGAAAATTAATTTATATTAATTTAATATTTTAAGAGTTTCCAAGGGTGCCCCTATCCTATTCTATAAAAAGGTACCCTCTCTTCTCTTATAATCACACTTCAAGAACTATTTTCTTCAGGAAATATATTCCAAAAAATATTCCTAGAATCTATAACCTCATCTTATAATCCCCTATTAGGGTAAAAAAGACTCTCAATAAATCATTTTGGTACAAACCAATGGAAGTTACCTGATTAAGAGGAATATAAAGATTGTATATGATGAGTCAGACTCATGGTATGGGAATTATTCAAAATATCCTTTAATTAAAGCATATTTTGATGTCATAAAAAATTATTTTATAAGGTGTGTAATAAAACCTTTTAACTTTTAATATCATTCAATGTTTATCAAAAGGAATCTTTTTCTACGAAACCTTTTACTGAACTATAAAAGCAATGTTTTTTAACGTATGTGGTGACAACAACTTTTTTTGCCGCCTCAACCATTACTTGACATCTAGATTCATCTACAAGATATAATTTTATTAAAAGAAAAATATATTCTATATACCCTTTTATGTATTTTTCTACTGAAAATGGTTATGAGAATATATTGCTTATATGAATATCTCGAAATGATATCTTTTGATTGCAATGTGGAAATATTATTTTTTTCCTTTATTTTTGTTAATGTGTAATTATTATATTCTGGTTCTTAGAAATTTTTTATGTATATAGGTTGTTCCATGATAACCTGAGGGTGGGGGATCCAGTGATAGCTATCCAATGCATTGGTTAATGAGACCGAGTTATATGTTAAGGTTTCTCCTAAGAGATTTAGGGAATATACTCTGATGAGTATTCCAAACATAACCACGAAGGTTACTCCCTTTATAGATATGAAATCTAATATGTATGTATTAAATGGATTCCACTAGTTACCTTTATGATTTATGATTCCTGTAAAGTTTTTCATGAATCTTATGATTTCACATGGTATGTTGATAAGTTTATGTTTTATGGGTGAAAAGTAAGAATTTGGGAAACAAATTTCATGGGTTTATAATATTCATAGACAAATGGTTTTATTCCTTATTTTATATTCCTTATAGATATTTTTATGATCATCCCATGTTTTTGAAAAGTTTTCTACATAGTATAAGAATGGGTAAGAGAAAAGAATAAGTCAAGAATAATTTTCTGAAGAAAATAAATCATGTTTTTTTAAAATGTATTATATTGTAAAAGAAATGGATAATATTTTAGTTGTATAGAATTTGTATAAATTTGAGATATTATCTATTAGTTATGTCCTAATTCTGTAAAACACTAAACCTATAAATATTGTCAATGTGAATTCATGACTTAACTCAAGATTATGTAATGTTTTAGGCTGGGTCCTTACATGTAGCATGACCATAACCTAATAATTTATTATATAAAAATACTCTTTAAAGTTAAATAGGTTATATTCATTCCAAAAACCTAACCATATGTCTATAATGAAGAGATCTAAAGGAAGTATACGGAAGAAGAGGTTATTGTCTTTACCGAGTATTTCATGTTTATTTATTCTACTACATCATCTTAATGTGTTTAAACCATAATAAATTAATAAAAATAATATGATAAATATACATAGATGTTATTATGGTTATCGAAAAACCGTACTCTATATATTTTCTATCTTATAAAAAAACATTACTCGTGCGTACGTATGACTTATCATTTCCACATAGCTATTTAATTCTTTTTTCATCACCATTTACTTGGATAGTTGTAAAGATACAACTAAAGAATATATATGATATTTATAAAATAAATTTTATTTTTAAATTATAAGATCATATATACCTTTATACCTTCCAATCCTTTGGTAAATGGTAACATCACTCGTATGTATGTGTGGACAACCACCTATATGATGATATGTGATATATTTTACATTTAAACTTTACATGGATGGAAATAAGTATATTTCTAATGAATAAATATGATATATATGATATTATAATTATTAAAGAAAGGTTAATTATTAATTTTTTTCTATCCATAAAAAAGTGAAAACAACGTTCATTCGTACATACGACCTGCTGTCTCTATGAATGGTGTGATTTATTTTTATATATCTATATTTTAGGTAATATTATTAACATATATATGTTTAATGTATATAATATTTATATATTGTATAAAATTATTGATATTATGGAACCATGATACATATTTATGGATCAAGAATACCAAATCAAAACATACTAGAAAAATGAACCAATTAACACTAAAACTAATGATAATAAATGATTCTTAACAAAAATGTGATATAATGTTATAAAGTGATCATTATATAATATTATATCTATGAATATTATTATGTTATGTAAGTATAATATATCTAAATTTATTTAACACATGATCAAGAGAACATACTATTTAAGTTACATGTGATGTAAGAGATTCCTTCTCAATTTCCACTCTGTTGAGACATATTTATTATTATTAAACTATTTGATTTTATATGGTGTATATAACACCATTTTATATATTTTAAATGAATATTTATATTTTTTTTCAGAATGATTAATGATTTAATTGAAGTTAAATTTTCAATATTATGGTTTAAAAGAAAATCTGATCTTATTTCTCTTTTTATCAAGTATATTTTTCTTTTAATTCCATATTTTCAACGTAATTTGAAAAAGTAATTTATATTTAATAAAATTATTTACTAAGGAAATCTTAAGTTATACTATACTTTTTATTTTTTTAATGTAATCTTTGTATTGTTTTCCCAAAATGGTAATTTAAAACTTTTTTATATAAATAGTGAAAAGAAATGTTTTCTTTTTAACATATACAACATTAACAGAATTTCCTCCACCAATATCGATTCACACCCTCTAAATTATTCTATAAGATTTTAATGATTTTTAAAAGGAAAATATTTATGAAAAATTATTTTAAAATTTAATTTTTATTTTCTTATATTCTTTAGAAGAATATTTTACTATAAAATATCTTTATGATGATCATATCTCATCTCTTGATTAATTTTCTAGACATTGAATTTCTATTGAAATGTTTAATTGTTTTTGATCACTGTAAATTAAATTATCTTAAATAACCATATATTTTTTATCATAGATATTATTATTTCAAAAACTATATACCATTTCTATATATGAGGTTTTACTATGAAATCTTTTTTATTGACTGGATAAAAGATGATAAATCATTATTATTTACACAATATCGATATTTATTGATAATGCGTATTGTATATGAATTGAATTAATAATTCAATGTATGAAGAATTAATTAAACATGTAGTTATGGGTGGGGCCCATAATTATATATCCCCTATATTAATCAATAGGATTCATGAGACAAATCAATAAAAAATCATTAAAAGAGTTTTTTGGTGTATGCTTACAAATATTTTAAACTACTTTTCCGAGGGCCTTGATGGTATAAATATAATGATGTTAAATATCAATAATTTCATTTAATAAGAATTAATTTATTATAATCCATGAGATTAATAAATTTATAATATACAAGGATGCATTTTGCAATCATGTTATTGATTAAATTACATGTGTTTTTAGTTATTTACCTTGACACATCGATTATGCCATATTTATTCATGATAGATTCTACTGTAAATATGCTTTTATGAATATATATGTTAAATTTTTTATTTCTTTTTTCCTCATGATATGACTAAGGATATTATGAATAATATCAAAGGTAAAAGAATGTTTTTATGCAATGTATTTTTATATTTCCAATGTAAAAATAGGAATCATATATGTATCTAATTATTAAATACTGATAAACTATTTGGTCACTTGGTATGTGATCGTTTTTATTTTTAATAGTGTAATAAATTAATCACTATATCTACTCTATTGACGTTAGGGTTGTTACATCAAAAACTATGGAAGTGTAGAGACCCGAAGCTTAACGTACATAGACATTACATTACTTTTTTGGAATACATAGTACATAACAAAAACACACACACAAGGACCGTAATAGTTTAGTGTCTATGGAAACTCATAATATAATCGTCTAATCGTGGTGAAATATCTTCAACATCTCCCATAAAGATCTTCTTTTTTTAAAACCTAAATCCTTTCTTTATATCCTGGGGAAGAGAAAACATAAAAGGGTGAGCTCAAATGCTCATTAAGGGTAAACCAATGAAATATCAATCACGTCATATTCATAAGAACTAATATTTTGGAAATCTTACCCTGCAAAAGAGATCATAATTTCATAACATGGGATAAATCATAGTAGTGAAATGTAATCCCAATAATCATAACTTAAAACATGAAGCTTTGTGGGATACACACATAATCATATAGAATTATTTCTTATTAGTTAACACTCATTGCCAAGACTATCTTAGTGGACAAAGTCCCTTTTTGAACCGAGTTCACTCCTCGTTTCAGTCCTGTTTCACTGAACCGGTATAACCTACCATTCCAACCATGTCTATCTCATGAGATATAAAATCTTTACCCAATGCATTGGAGGGAGATATAGGTCCCACCCATCTCATAATTATACCATTCTTATGTGTGACACAAAATCATAAATCATACATCATTTCATAAACCTTTTAATAAAAATGGGAATCTTAAACATCGTGACATCATAAAACAATTCATATAAGATAAAGTAATTCATAAATATAATTCCATAACAACATAATCAAATCAATGTAATAATAGGGATAGAAACAGAACACATTATTATCTTTGATGGAAAATAATTGTGATAAAACACTTAAACTCCATTCTTGAGGAAAATATACTTTCTAATTTAAAAAAAATTCCCTTTCATAACATGTCATACAATTCTAAACTAAATGAAGTTGATTAAAAATAAACTTGAATACTTGTAAATTAAGCTTCTTGGAAATAATGTTTTAAAAATCCATTCATGCCGTATAAGTTAAAAAACATTCTTCTCGTACTTTTGTCTGAAAAGTCAAAAAAGTACCGCGTACGAAAAACGACAAAAGATTCCTTTCATATCTTTTACTAAAAACTCACCGAATGGTAAAATTGGATTTAAACAATATTATTTGGATGTTAATAATATTACATATTGAGGAAACATGGATGTGGATGATAAAATACACCCCAGTAAATTTCAATGTATAAACAATCTCAGATAAAAATGAGATTGTGATATTTCCCTTACCTTAGGTCCGATTTTCTTCGTAAGTGTCCAAACCTCCTGTATAATGATTTAAATAATGTTATTGGCTTATTCCCGAATCATACTTATTGTTATGATATCATATATGGTCATATTCTTAGCTTCATATTAGTAATATTTCATTACTACTTGTTATTCGGGTGTTTATTACTTTTTGTTCTTATGCATGTTTTGTCGAATAAATTCTTATTCTTCTCTTTAGGTTATAGATTCATCATTTCCAGAATGTTATTATTCTAATATATATAATACTAATTCATTAAATTCATTTATATAATCATTATGCAATGAAGATCATGTAGAACGAATCGCATCACATCGTGGAGACGGTATTCCATACGTACGCACGAGCGATGATATTGTTCCCATGATCGTGGAATTGTATTGGAGTGTATGTATACTATTTCATAATCAATATAACTTTTTAATAGTCATATATATTCATTATTTACACCCTTATACCCATCCAAGTAAGGTGGTGGTGGAAAATAGATTACACCACGGCGTGGAGACGGTATTCCGTACGTACGCACACGAGGTGATTTCTTTTTCCGTAGGATGGATAGATGGTGAAATAAGGTTGTTTCATACTTATAATAACATATCCGTATATGAGTGATACTGATGTTATTACTTCATAATGAAACAACTAAATTATAAGAAGTGGAAGAAGAAATAAAGATGAAAGAATCGGTAACGGACATTACCTCTTCTTTGAAGTGCTTCTTTGAGACCTCCGTTTAGGGTACTAAAATAGGTCTTTTAAGAAGACCCGAACCTCTAGGATGTTTCTAGGGAAGTTGATATGAGATATTTTCAGGGTTTTCCAATATTGAAGGCTCAAAGTGGTGTGAGGAAGATGGAGGAGGAGGTGCCCTTTTATAAGGGAGGAGAGGGGTACCTTTGGAATAACGAAAACTATTATTTTATTATAAAGTCAAATTCTTTTTTAAATGGATCCAAATTGATTTATTTTGAATCTAAGGTGGGGATGGGTCGAAATTCTCTCATACAATAGAATTTAGACATGTTTAGGTTCCTACTGTAACCTTATCATTTAGATTTAAACTTAAGTTAAATAATTTTACTTTTACCGTGTCTTCTTGTGTTCTTATACTATAAGGTTAATAAACTTACTATAAGAAGTCAAACGAACCCCAAGTTGTTTATTATTAATATATATAACCTTATCTAAGTCATTTGTCCGAACCTTAGATTTTTAGGAATAAAATAACAATTAATAATAAAATATTTGTTTTAAAAACTATTTTAGGTCAATTCTGACACTATTTAGTAATTGATTTTTGTGAAAATCATAACAGAATGATTAGTTCTAAAAAAGTTAATTAAATCAATACTAAGATGTCATATTAACCTATAAAATTATTTTAATTCATAAAAAGGCTTAAATTACATTTATTTTGGTATTTATAACATCAATTATGTCAATATTTCATTAATAAGACAATTACTGCATCATCATTGTATCATAATAAATGATAATTATTTAATACCTAAAAATACTAAATAAATTTATATGATGTAGATAATTGTATTATCTTTCTGTAGACTATTCATGTTTGAAGTTTTATGTAGTGTATCACTAAATTAAAATTATTATACTTATAAGATTTAAGAAAGTGACATGTTGTCACATTCTTTGGTTTTAATAATAATTAAATTATTCTCATGGAAAAAAGTCCATTAAATGAATCTAATCCGACCCATAGGTGATATGGGTCGATTTGAGTCATACAATTGGATTTTGACATGTGTTAGGGTAATTTTATAATATTATATTTACCCTTAATTACCCGATTTACCTTTAACTATGGCAAATAAAATTTACCGTAGTCACTATTAATAATTTCCAAAAATAAAAAGCAGCTTAACAACATAATTTGGATCCACTGATTACAAATATGGAATCCATTTTTTAAAATTCAAAATACAAAAGTTTCAGAAATTAAATTAAAATTAATCCCTTTGTCGATAGAAAAGGGGTTTTTCTTTAAACAATTGTAAAAGATTGAATTGATTTATCCTACGAATTCAAGGTAGAGTCAATGCTAATGACATACATTATATTAAATGGTAAAAAAATATTATATTTATACATTAAAACCATTCAATATTATAATTTTACCATATAAATTGTTGCGATGAAAAAAATTGTTTTTAATTAAAATATAGCATGTTTTTAGTATTCATCAAAATATGAAAGTTACCAGAATAATATGAAAATTTTATCCAAAGTACATTTTTATTTCATGATTCCAAAGAAAAATTTTATTTTTTCAAAATGAACTTATAAACATGTCAAAAACTACATTTAAAGTGGGTGCGCCATCAAAAGGCGGCAAAACTTCATTTTTTGAAAAATACTTATTTTACTTGAAAAATTTATTTTGTTGTTATACCATGTTTTAGAAAATGTGTAAGATGAATAATAATGTTAAAGGATTCAAAATTTATTTAATACTATTCATAACAGCTAGTTCATAATAATATTATAATAATATATCATTGTTTAGAAAAACCCGGTATTGCGTACAACACACGCTATCAAGGAAGGTCGCGATTGCGTGTAGTGCAAGCCAAGTCAGGGTTGCGTGCTATGTAAGAATCCTTTGTTGTTTCATATAACATAATCCAACCATATTTTTTTTATAAATTGAATATATATATATATATACACTCAATGTTGCGTATAATAACTGTTATCAAAATTATTTGTAACACGATCCCAGAATAGTGTTGTGTATACTGCAAGCTAATACGGTGTTGCGTATAGCGCAAGGAAATCTTGGTGTAGCATACACCACAAGACATTAATGAAATGAAATGAATATTTTTCACAAATTCTCTGGGTGTTACATTCTTCCCCCCTTAAAATGAATTTCTCCATCGAAATTCATCAGATTATAAATGGTTTACTATTCGAAAGTTTCTTTAATAGAAACCCACATCGTAAAAAGGAATACCAAAACCAATCTTTAAAAACAAAAGTATGAAACATAAAGGTTACCCAAATAAACTAATAACGGGGTTTCCACATAGGTGAAAATATGGATATGGAAGAGAAATCTAACTATCATGTTCTGATGGAGAGTGATACAGAACATGACTATGGAAAAGCCAACATTCACAAAGCCATAAATATGTGACGATCTAAGGTACCACGTGATTCATCAGATATAAGGGCACTAGGACAACATTTTTGGTTTTCAAGATCATTTCCCTAAAGTTGATGAAATTGGAATTAGAAGAAATACTTTCGTGATTTTGGTATAGTCTCACCGTTTGTCGTTCTTTGGACAATTTCCACTTCATCTCTTAAAGAAATAAAGTTGAATTTGTCATTCATGATGTGCTAGAAGATAATGTGATAGAATGATGGTTCATTCCATCTGTCTCAAACAAAAGGTTAGAAAAGTTATCAAAAAAATACATAAGTCCATCTATAGTGAGATTAATCATATATGGTTCCTAAAATGGACTTATACTTCATATATCATACTGCTTAATATAATAAAACTAGTATCTACTACACAGGGACTTCCTGTAGGCCAGTGGTAGGCGATAAAGTCCAGTCGCACTTCGGTTGTGGGTTCGATTCCCACAGCCTTGTTCGATGCGATGGGCTGTAGCCCATCCTACAGGTTGTCCTTATTCTAGATCTATATTACTATAACATCCCATCAAAAATATCAAAAAGGTATTATCCTTAAAAAATACTAACTTATGTCCAACATAATCCATTCCAATCTTTAGGCTTATCTAAAATACTTCGGTCCAAGCTCATAGTATAAAGAAAATGATCACGTGAATGCCATCATTTATCCCCCAGATATATATTGTTGGTCAAATTACAAACATGTGAATACCTTAATCATGTATTCTCTTGAAGAATGAATATCCATTGAACCTTAGTGAAAACATGAATGCAGTTAAAAGTTAACACTTTCCACATACCAAAATCCTCAAAATTCTATATCTTCAAACCATGATATCACTTAGTCCTCATATCAATCATGATCTCATGAATACTATCAAACATATTATATTCTCTTGATCACTTCATTATGTGCATATCATCTACTTTCCAAAAATATTCAATCACTTTTCATGGTTACCGATGCCATAAAATTATTGAAAACCACAATAGACCAAAACATAAATATTCCAATATTCCACGATATTATAAACAATATTATTCTGGAATCCCATTACATAAACACATAACCATTCCAACACATCGTTGTCATATTCAACATCGCCAATGGGGATCGCATGTGACCTCCATTTGTCCTTTTCCTTATGTGGTTTCTCATGTCGATCATCACTATCCCTTGGATTAGGGCATTTATTATCATAATGCCATATTTCCTTGCACTTGAAGCATTGAAGTGTAGTAGGTTCATTTTGTGTATCCCTTCCTTTGTTTGCATCATTAGGCATCTTCTTCCCATCGTTGCATTATTCAAATGCCCGATGACCTTCCTTTCCACAATTGAAACATTTACTTGTCCCTTTAAGACAATATCAACCATGCTTTTTTCCACACTTTGAGAATAAGGAAACATTCATCTTCTTTTCACCATTATTCTGAGATTTCTCCTTGAACTACATCTTTCTTTTCTTGTCAAAACTATGAGATGGATATGTAAAACCAACTTCCATTTCTACCTTGATAGCACAACACCCAATTTCTTCATAGCTACTGAAGTCTCTTATAGAAAATGCCCTTCGAAGATTTTGTTTTAAGCCATTGAAGAATCGATCAACTTTACTTTCAGGTTGGATGATAAATCTTGATACATACCTTTCATGCCTTGTAAAATTCACTTCGTATATACCAACAGATTCATCATCCTTTGGCTTTAGTTCAAGAAACTCCTTCTCCATCTTTGATCGAAGAATACGAGAGAAGTACTTATTGAAAATTATGTTCTTGAACTCATCCCATTCCATGAACTCAATTTCATCTCTTTGCCTCGTATTAGTGATAAGACTCCGCCATTGATCAGCTTCACCTTCCAAAAGATATACTGCTAAGGTGAATTTATCATGTTCAGAACATTGAAGAATTGAAACTATCCTTTCAGTGGTACTGATCCATTGTTCATCAACAAGTGGATCAGAAGACCCACTAAAAGAAGGTGGACATTTCCTCATTAAGGACTCAATAGAATGTCGGTCCCTTCTCTGCTCATTTGGAAGTCCAGAATGATTCATATCTTGTGTAAGTATAGCAAAAAGATTTTTCACTCCATCTCCCATAACATTTGTTTGTTCAGGAGGACAATCATTGCATTGTCCATTAAATTGATCAACACGGTTCCTTCGGGTTCCATCCATCGTCTAAAACCCAAAAAGAATAGTGTGAGAGGAAAAAATCATGCAAGGGAAAACAACATAATAAAGGGGGAGTATCCTCAATATCTAACATCTTAGGTTAAATTCTCTGATCGTTACCATAGTTCTACGACTGTATCCTATACGCATACTTATCCTTTGGGACATCCCTAGAAATAACTTAGAAATATCTCTAGGAATCTCACTAACATTTTCACATCCTAGTTTCCAAAGGTTGACTAAACCTTTCCTCTGATACGAACTGTAGAGACCCCAAGCTTAATGTACATAGACATTACATTACATTTGCAGAATACTTAGTACATAACAAAAACACACACATAAGGACTTTAATAGTTTAGTGTCTTTGGAAACTCGGAATATAATCTTCTAATCATGTTGAAAGATCTTAAACATCTCCTATAAAGATATTCATTTTTTAAACCTAAATCCTTTCTTTATGTCCTGGGGAAGAGAAAACATAAATGGCTGAGCGCAAATGCTCAGTAAGGGTAAATAAAAGAAATATCAATCACGTCATATTCAAAAGAACATATCTTTTGGAAATCGTAACCTGCAAAAAAGATCATAATTTCATAACATGGGATAAATAATAGTAGTGAAATATAATCCCAATAATCATAAATTAAAACATGAAACTTTGTGGGATACACAAATAATCATATAGAATCATTTCTTATTAGTCAAGACTCATTGCCAAGACTATCTTAGTGGACAAAGTCCCTTTCTTAACTGAGTTCACTCCTCCTTTCAGTCCTGTTTCACTGAACCGGTATAACCTACCGTTCTAGCCATGTCTATCTCATGAGATATAAAATCTTTACCCAGTGAATGGGAGGGAGATATAGGTCCCACCCATCTCATAATGATATCATTCTTATGTGTGCCACAAAATCATAAATCATACATCATTTCATAACCCTTGTAATAAAAATGGTAATCTTAAACATCGTGAAATCACAAAACAATTCATATAAGATAAAAGAATTCATAAATATAATTCCATCACAAAATAATCAAATCAATGTAACAATAGGGATAGAAACAGAACCCTTTATTATCTTAGATGGAAAATAATTTTGATAAAACACTTGAACTCCATTCTTGAGGAAAATATCCTTTCTACTTCAAAACTACTTTTCCTTTCTTAATATGTCATAAAATTTTAAACTAAAAGAATTTGATTAAAAATAAACTTGAACACTTGTAAAGGAAGCTTCTTGGAAATAATTTTTTAAAAATCTATTCATGCCGTATATGTTAAAAAAACATTCTTCTCGTACTTTTGTCGGAAAAGTCAAAAAAGTACCTCGTATGAAAAACGACAAAAGATTCCTTTCATATCTTTTACTAAAAACACACCGAAGGGTAAAATTGGATTTAAAAAATTTTAGGTGGATGGATATAATATTAAATATTTAATAAACATGGATGTGGATGATAAAATACACCCTAGTAAATTTCAATGTATAAACAATCTCGGATAAAAATGAGATTGTGATATTTCCCTTACCATAGGTCCGATTTTCTTCTTAAATGTCCAAAACTCCTGTATAATGATTTAAATAATGTTATTAACTTATTCCAGAATCATACTTATTGTTATGATATCATATATGGTCATATTCCTAGCTTATTATTAGTAATATTTCATTACTACTTGTTATTCGGGTGTTTATTATTTTATGTTCTTATGTGTGTTTTGTCGAATAAATTCTTATTCTTCTCATTAGGTTATAGATACATCATTTACATAATGGTATTATTCTAATATATATCATATTAATTCAGTCAATTCATTTATATAATTATTATGCAATAAAGATCATGTAGAACGAATCGCATCACATCGTGGAGACGATATTCCGTACATACGCAAGAGCGATGATATCATTCCCATGATCATGGAATTGTATTGGAGTGTATGTATACTATTTCAATATCAAGATAAATTTTTAATAGTCATATATAGTCATTATTTACACCATTATACCCATCCAAGTAAGGTGGCGGTGGAAAATAGATTACACCACGACGTGGAGATGGTATTCCGTACGTACCCACGCGCGGTGATTTCTTTTTTTGTAGGATGGACAGATGGTGAAATAGGGTTGTTTCATACTTATAATAACATATAAGTATATGAGTGATACTGATGTTATTACTTCAAAATGAAACAACCAAAGAAGAAGAAGTGGAAGAAGAAATAATTATTAAAGAATCGGTAACAGACATACCTCTTCTTTGAAGTGCTTCTTTGAGACCTCCTTTTAGGGTACTAAAATAGGTCTTTGAAGAAGACCAGAACCTCTAGTGTAACGCCCCGACCCCAGTTACCTAGAGTCGGTGCATTATTACATAACATTGGCATTATCACAAAAAATATCAAATCTCGAAAGACCGATTGGTTTAGTAGCCTTGGAAACACTAGATATATTCATAAGTCTTACATTACATCATAATGTGAAAAACTACTACAACAACATATTGTCTCCATATTCCACACTCATATCCCCACATAATAACCCTGTAGGTCATTAATAATTTACTTCTTCATGTCCTGGGAAAAATAAAACATAGAAAAGGGGTGAGCTCAAATGCCCAGTAAGGATAACAATATAGAAGAAACTTTCATAAATAGGAATAAACATTTAAGGCAATGTATAAATAAAACAAAAGCCTTTTAAACTTGAACATCAACATAGTATGGCAAAGATAAAATGAAATAATGCCATTTAATTATTCACATGGATATTCTACTAATCTAATAATCACATGCAATATCAATAACCACTTTCATAATGATGGAATGCATAATTGCAGACTATCATAACCACATAGCCAAGGACTCGTGCCAAGACTACAAATAAAATTTTGCCAAGACCTTGCGCCAAGACATTAGTTTGTCTCATGAGACCTACTGATGAATCGAGGAGCTATAGCGGGCTCCACCCGTCACTTACTAAGTCCAATGAATTCCCATATGAAAAGGTTTAAACATAACATAAACATTCGTATTAAAACTTGCATACAAAATGTCAATACTTTATCCATAATCCATGAATTGTATAAAAATAAAAAATCCCCAGTAAAACATATCAAGAAACCTTAAATACAATACCAAATTTTAGTATCATAATAAATCAACTTCAAATAAGTTTAAAATCTATCAAAGGATGTTGACATAGATAAAATCAAAACTATTTGAGAGAAATATCTTTTTTCTTGAAATCATTGAAAAGTCACACATTTATAGAGGAAGTAATTTAAAAGAGATTTTTGTATCAAAGTGTCCCATACCACTTTGAAACTTTTGAATGGAATTAACATATTAAAAACATTCATGTACATATAAATAAATCCTTAAAAACCATTTTTGAAGACATGGGCATTAATTAAAAAGATTTAGAAAGATAAATCTTTGAAATTCTGATTTTGATAAAGAGTACCTTTCTGAAATTCTTAAAATATTCATTTTGAAATCATTTAAAAGTCACATAATTATAAAATAAAATATTTACATTGAAATTATTCTTGTAAGCTTGTAAGGGAAGATTTGAAAATTTTAAGACGGTGGTAAATAGCCACACCTGCTGTATAAGTTAAAAAAAACATTCTTACCCTAATCACGTCGAAAAGGTTAAAAAGCACCTTGTTTAGAAAAAGACGGAATGATTCATTTATAAACCTCTTATAAAAAGTCAAACGAGGGTATAGATGACATTAACCCATATTCTTGTAAATGGTTAAAATGTTTTTGAAATACATTTTGAAGAAACATGGATGTGGATGACAAAGAAATCCCAGTAGATTATTACGTATAAGCAACCTCAGATAATGGAGAGATTGCGAAATAAAAACTTACCTTGTACCTTTCCTTGGTTGAGGGTAGTTTAACCTCCTGTATAATGGTAAAATAATTGTTATTAAATTATACAAGAATAATATACATTCATATGATATCATATATGATTTTTTAACATTGCTTTGTTAATAATATCATAGTATCATCGTTGATTTGGGTGTTAATTTATTCGTTTTCTTTTATATTTTATGTTACATAAGCCATGTTTTTCATGGATAGGTAGTATCTTATTAATATCCAGAATGATATAATGTCCTTAAACATTATTTTTAAATCGTTAAATGATAATTATACTAGAATGGATATGATGGAGAATGAATCTCATCGCGTTCGTGGAGACGGTAGTCCGTACGTACGCACGAGCGACAATATAATTCTTTTGATATTAAAATAATATATAAATGGATGTTATATCATATATAAAGAATTATTAAAATGTTATATTTATTATTTATATGAGTTACACATCATTGTTATACCCATCCAAATAATAATATAATGAATAACAATTACACCACGATGTGGAGACGGTAAGCCGTACGTACGCACATATGGTGAGATGTAATTCAAAGGGTGGATAGAATACTAAATATGGTTGTACCATATTTATAATAAAATCACAGTATATATATGATACTGGATTTATTATTTTATAATGGTAATTACAAAGGAAGAAGAAGTGGAAGAAGAAAGGAACTTAGATAAGGGTGGTGAAATCATTACCTCTTCCTCAGGTTCTTCCTTTTGATTTGATCAAAAGGGCTCCTTAGGTTGGTTTTATGATCAAACTATGGCCTCTAGGTTGTAGTTAGGGATGATGGGAGAGTATTGGGGAAGATTTTTGCCGAACCAAAAGGCTTTGGAGATGTGAAAAAAATGAAACGGAGGAGTGCCCTTTTATAAGAGGGGTGAGGGGCACATTTGGAAAAGCTAGAAATATTAATTTGTAATAAATTAATATTCAGTTTCTAATGGCTCAAAAGTTTATTATTAAAAGGTTAAGGTGGGTATATGTCGATAAACACTCATCTAATAGAATTTAGATAGGTTTGGGTACTTATATTAACCTTATCATTAAGTATTAACTCTATGTTAATTAGTTTCACTTTTACAATGTCTCTATGTATTTTTATATTATATGGTAAATAACTTACTATATACATCCAATAGACCCCCAAGTGGTCCATTAATAATGAAAATATCATTATATAAGTGTCTTGTCCGATCCTTAGATTTTTTAAAATTTAATATGAATTAATAATATAATATTTGTTTTAAAAACTCTTTTGTGTCAATTTTGACACTATTCAATAGATGATTTTTGTGAAGCTCATAAAAGAATGATTACTTATAAAATATTTATTTAAATGATTCCTAAAATGTCCTATTAACTTAGAAAATTAGTGTAATTCATGAAACGTCTCATATTATATTTATTTGTTTATTTATAATATCAAATAGTTTAATTTTTCAATATTATGGTAATTACTGCACCATCATTGTGTCATAAATAAATTAAATGATTTAATGTCTAAAAATTATAAATAAAATATCATTATTTATTAAATCGTTTTATCTTTCTAATGAATATTTATAGTCTAAAATCCAACATACATAACTCTATGTAAAAATTATGTTTCTAAAAGATATATGATTATGTCATTTTTGAATTCCTTTTAACTTAATTAAAATAATGTTTCCCTATCACCTACAAGTGGCTCCTTGTGGTCCCCAAATCGACCCAAAGATGACTATGGTGGAAAATGTATCAACCAATAATGTTAGGACATGTTTTAGGGTAATTTATTATTATTATAATATTATTTTTTAACCCATGTTTACCAGATTTACCTTTAACCATGGTAAAAAAAATATTTATCGCAGTAACTATTAGAAATGTCTAAAAATAAAAGTTACCTATTTTCACAATTTGAACATCTTTATTCCAAATATGGAATCCATTTTTTCAAATTGAAATCACAGATGTGGCAGAAATTTATTTAAAATTAATTCCCGTTGTTAAAACAAAAAGCGTGTTTTTAAGAGATAAAAACTATCAAAAGATTGACACTTGTTTATGTCCGGTTTAATTCTAAAATTATGTCCAATGACGAACATTATATTAAATTGTAAAAATATTATCTAAATATACTTTTAAACCACTCAAATTCATAATTTATTACTATTAATTATTTTTATTAAAAAAGTTGTTTTTAATTAAAATTAAGTAATTTTCACTATTCATCAAAATATTAAAGTTATCCGAAAAGTACCAAGATTTCACATTAGGCTAAATTCGATATTCCAAAATCAAAAAATGAAGTCCATTTTGAAATATAAAATATATATAATTTTAAAAAATAGGTATTACTATTTATAACGGCTAGTTTGATTGGTTATGGTGTGTTAGAACTCGGTGTTGCATACAACACAGGCTATAACATTATTCAAAGAGAAGCGTACCGTAGAAACTTGGGGTGTTACATTTTAAATTTTTGATTTCCCAATTTAGTCAAAAAGTTTAAAATATTGTATTTAAAAAGGGTTCACTATTAAAAGTTGGTAAAAGTGCAATACTAAAAATGAATTTGATCTTACATTATGTCTGAGAAACTGATAATATGGATTCTAAAATTTTAAGAATTATATAAAGTTTAAAATTTAGTTAATACTATTCATAACCTCTTTTGAACATCTTGTTTGGTAAGTCATGGTGCGCTTGAACATGGTGTTGCATGTAGTGCCAGTTATTAAATTATTTTGAAGAAATAACACACTATGATATCTTGGGGTGTTACATTCTCCCCTCCTTAAATAAATAGCGTCCTCACAATTTGAAATTCTTCTTCGAAAATAAAAGGTTGAAAACAGAAAATATATTTGTGGGAAAACCCACATCAGAAATTGAGTTACTAAAATTTAGTCTTAATATGAGGAAAATAAAAATGAAAGAGTCACCTCCAAATTATGATCTCGATTAGGAGAACATTGGTGGCAATTAGAGACATATAATTGGAGGAAACACGTAAATATTTATTCGTAGTGATTGAGGTCATCGATCACAAACAATTTTAAAATTGAGGTCCTTAAATTCATCAATCTATGATTATTTGAAATACCATCGGTTCAACAAAACATAGGGTATTAGGATAAAACATTTTTGACGTTTCAAAATATCTTAGTTGAAATCCCACATCGAATAATGAATTAAGGAGGCCTCTATTTAAAATACAGAGTGGAAAGTACGAAGATTACCGAAAATAACACATAATAGTGTTCCATGTAGGAAAATATGGATATGGAAGAGAAATCTAACCATCAATTATCTGATGAAGAGTGGTAGAGAACATGGCTATGAAAAGGCCAACAATCCCAAAGCCATAAATTAGTGATGATTTAAGGTACCATCTAGGACAACATTTTTGTTCAAAGTTCCTTTTCTTAATGTTGTGGAATTTATTTATGAGATTGGCTAAGATCATAAGGAGATATACTAACTTTATAATTAGAGTTTTATCCACTAGTAAATTTCTACCACAAACTCATCTTTCACTCTAAAAGATAATAGAACGTAAAAAATTCTATTTATACTATTCGTAAAGGGTTCCAAAATAAATGAATTTATAATTCATCTACAAGTTCTTTTAAAAAAAACTACATTATTTAATCCAGGACATCTCGTGGGCCTGTGGTAGGTGATACACCCTTGTCGCCCTTCGGTTGCGGGTTCAAGTCTCGCGGCCTTGCCGGTCGCGACGGGTTGGTGCCTGACCTCTGGGTTGTCCTTTTATGGAAATCCAAAATTAATCTCAAACTAGAATATATCCAAAATAATTCTGTCCAAACTCATAGTCCAACATTTATAAGGAAGGTAAACATAATGTAGATCCTTTTTACCTCATAATAGCATATTAATACCTTCATCATGTATTCTTTTAAAACACTGAAACATCCTGAATTACCATAATCCTTATTGATTACATTCATGCTCCCTTATCCTATATAGAATGCTGGATATACTTCATCAATCCAAAAATGTTTTAAACCCCAATAATTATGGAATATACAAATCATTAATCAGCTTCAAGGTATTCAATAATATCCAATATAATTTATCCAAATCAATCATGTATTATTCTAAAATCACTACCTCGGTATCAAAACCATATTATGGTGTATCTTTCTCCCAACCATATATTTTCCAAAAATTTAACCTGCTATTGAGTCACTTTTCGTTGTTCCACACAATCTCAAGTCCTTAATAAAATATTACTGCAGTACAATCCTTATATACTCCATAATTATTATAACAAGTACATTGTTTTATAAAACACTCAAATGACATAATCAACATAAGAACTCTAATCATTCCTCTTCATCTGTGGTAGTATCATAACTTTATTATTATCCAATATCATCATTTGCGACATAGTCTGATGACTAGGACATAGGTTCACGTAGTGTCCAAACTCCTTGCAAATGAAGCATTGTACATTTGAAACCATTTTCTTACACTTTCTGTCACGTACTTTGTGCCCTTTTCCTCCATACTTATAACAAACTCCCATTCCTTTCAGGAAAGTTCTAGGGTCATTCATTTCACAGTTATCACATATGGAAAAATTACTCTTTTCCCTCTTCCCTTTATCCATATTTATATCTTCCAACCTTTTCTTCTCTTACTTCCCTTCAAAGCCATAGGACTCAGGAAAATCGTTACTTATCTTATCAACACATGATATCATTTCTTCATATGATGATAATACATGGGAGACTATTTCTCTTATAAATTCTTGCTTAAGGCCACGAAATATATGATCCTTCTTTCTCTTTGTATCATGTGCATTGCTGGAGTTCTCATTTCTTCTACTGGGTTCCATTTATAAACAATGGCATACACTAGATTAGTTTATGAATAACAATACCTAATCCCAAACTTGTAAAACACATAACATAATGTAAATAGTTTATGTATATAATCCATAATCTTAAAATTATATCCTTTGAGGAAGTATATACTCATAAACCCTTCATAATGGTTCGTAAAGAAAATGAGAATTATCTTAAGCATATCCCCAGGGAGTGTCATAACCAAGAGTGCAGCAAGGCCTGTTGTCATGCACCAGTTCCCGTTCGAGTCTAGCTCAAAGCGGTGTTTTCGGGTTTTAACCCTAGGTACATCTGTGCGAGAGCCGCCTCTACCTGCTCAAATCCAGATAGGGATGCATTTCTTGGAAAAATCACAAAATCTCTACAACACCAAAATTCAAGGAAGTTCTTCTATTCTAATCCTCAAAGTCCACCGTAAATCTATGTTCTCTAATTAGAGTTTATCTAAATCTAGCTTCCAAGGTTTGTATTAAACTTCCTCTGATACCAACTGTAACGCCCCGACCCCAGTTACCCAGAGACGGTGCATTATTACATAACATTGTCACGATCACAATAAAGATCAAATCTCGAATGACTGATTGGTTTAGTAGCCTTGGAAACACCAGATATATTCATATGTCTTACATTACATCATAATGTGAAAAACTACTACAACAACATATTGTCTCCATATTCCACACTCATATCCCTACATAATATCCCTGCATGTCATTCATAATTTACATATTAACTTCCTGGGAAATATAAAACATAGAAAAGGGGTGAGCTCAAATTCCCAGTAAGGATAACAATATAGAGGAAACTTTTATAATTAAGAATAAACATTTAAGGCAATGTATAACTAAAACAAAAGCCATTTAAACATGAACTTCAACATAGTATGGAAAAGATAAAATGAAATAATTCCATTTACTTATTCACATGGATATACTACTAATCTAATAATCAAATGCAATATCAATAACCACTTTCATAATGATAGAATGCATAATTCCATACTATCATAACCACATAGACAAGGCCTCGTGCCAAGACTACAAATAAAATTTTTCCAAGGCCTTGTGACAAGACACTAGTTTGTCTCATGAGACCTACCGATGCATCGAGGAGCTATAGTGGGCTCCACCCATCACTTACTAAGTCCAATGCATTCCCATATGAAAATTTTTAAACATAACATAAACATTCGTATTAAAACTAGCATACGAAATGTCAATACTTTATCCATAAACCATGAATGGTATAAAAATAACACATGCACAGTAAAACATATCACAAAACCTTCAATACAATAAAAATGTTTTGTATCATAATAAATCTTTTTCAAATAAGCTTAAAATCCATCAAAGGATGTTGACATAGATGAAATCAAAACTATTTGAGAGAAATATCTCTTTTCTCGAAATCTTTGAAAAGTCACACATTTATAAAGGAAATAATTTAAAAGATATTTTTGAATCAATTTGTCCCATACCACTTTGAAACTTTTTAAAGTAATTAACATTTTAAAAACATTGATGTCCATATAAATAAATCATTAAAAACAATTTTGAAGACATGGACATTAATTAAAAAGATTTAGAAAGATAAATATTTGAAATTCTGATTTTGATAGAGTACCTTTCCGAAATTCTTAAAATATTCATTTTGAAATCATTTAAAAGTCACATAATTATAAAATAAAACATTTACTTTGAAACTATCCTTGTAATATTGTAAGGGAAGATTTGACAATTTTATAATGGCGGTAAATAGCCGCACCCGCCGTATAAGTTAAAAAAAACATTCTTACCTTAATCCTGTCGAAAAGGTTAAAAAGCACCTTGTTTGGAATATGACAGAAAGATTCCTTTATAAACCTCTTATAAATAGTCAAACTAGGGTGTAAATGACTTTAACCTATATTCTTGTAAATGGTGAAAATGTTTCTGAAATACATTTTGAAAAAACATGGATGTGGATGATAATGAAATCCCAGTAGATTATTACGTATAAACAACCTCAGATAATGGAAAGATTGCGAAATAAACCCTTTCCTTGTACCTTTCGTTGGTTGAAGGTAGGTTGAACTCCTGTATAATGGTGAAGTAATTGTTATTAAATTATAAAATAATCATATACATTCATATTATATCATATATGATCTTTTAACATTGCTTTGTTAATAATATCTTAGTATTATCATTGTTTCAGGTGTTAATTTACTCATTTTCTTTTATATGTTTTGTTACGTAAGCCATGTTTGTCATGGATAGGTTGTATCTTATTGATATCTATAATTATATCAGGTCCTTAAACATTATTTTTAAATCATAAAATGTGAATTATACTTGAATGGATATGATGGAGAACGAATCTCATCGCATTCGTGGAGACGGTAGTCCGTACGTATGCAAGAGCGACAATATCATTCTTTTGATTTTAAAATAATATATAAATGGATTTTATATCATATATAAAGAATCATTAACATGTTATATTTATTATTTACATGAGTTACACATCATTATTATACCCATCCTATTAATAATATATTGAATAAAAATTACACCACGACGTGGAGACGGTAAGCCGTACGTACGCACGTATGGTGACATGTTATTCAAAGGGTGGATAGAATACTGAATATGGTTGTACCATATTTATAATTACATCACAGTATATATATGATACTAGAGTTATTATTTTACAATGGTAATAACAAAGGAAGAAGAAGTGGAAGAAGAAAGGAACTTGGAAAAGGGTGGTGAAATCATTACCTATTTCTCAGGTTCTTCCTTTTGATTTGATCAAAAGGGCTCCTTAGGTTGGAATTATGATCAAACTAAGGCCTCTAGGTTGTAGTGAGGGAAGTTTTTAGAGTATTTGGCTAGAGTTTGGATGAACCAAAAGGCTTTGGAGGTCTGAAAAAATGAGAAGGAGGAGTGCCCTTTTATAAGAGGGGTGAGGGGCACATTTGGAAAAGCTAGAAATATTAATTTATAATAAATTTATATTCGGTTTCTAATGGCTCCAAAGTTGATTATTTAAAAGTTAAGGTGGGTATAGGTCGAAAAACACTCATCCAATTGAATTTAGAAAGGTTTGCGTACTTATATTAACCTTATCTTTAAGTATTAACTCTAAGTTAATTAGTTTCACTTTTACAATGTCTCTTTGTATTTTTATCATATATGGTTAATAAACAGACTATATACATCCAAAAGACCCCCAAATGGTCCATTAATGATGAAAATATCATGATATACGTCTCTTGGCCGATCCTAGGATTTTTAGGAATTTAATATCAATTAATAATATAATATTTGTTTTAAAAACTCTTTTATATCAATTTTGACACTATTCAATATTTGATTTTTGTGATGCTCATAACAGAATGGTTACTTCTAAAAAATTTAATTAAATGATTCCTAACATGTCATATTAACTTAAAAAATTAGTGTAATTCATAAAAAGACTCTAATTATATTTATTTGTGTATTTATAATATTCAATTAGTTTAATTTTTCACTATTATGGTAATTACTACACCATCATTGTGTCATAAATAAATTAAACTATTTATTGTATAAAAATTATAAATAAAATTTCATTACATAGTAAATCGTTTTACCTTTCTAATGAATATTTACAGTCGAAAATCCAACATATATAACCCTATGTAAAAATACGTTTTGTAAATGATATATGCTTGTATCATTTTTGTATTCATTTTAACTTAATTAAAATAAAGTGTCCCTATCACCTACAAGTGGCTCCATGGGGTCCCAAAATCGACCCAAATATGAATATTGACGAACCTGTATCAACCAATAAGGTTAGGACACGTTTTAGGGTAATTTAGTATTATTATAATATTATTTTGTAACCCTTATTTACCAGATTTACCCTTAACCATGTTAAATAAAATATTTACTGCAGTAATTATTCAAAATGTCTAAAAATAAAAGTTACCTATTTTCACAATATGAACATCATGATTCCAAATATGGAATCAATTTTTCCAAATTCAAAACACAGAAGTGGCAGAAATTAATTTAAAATTAATTCCCGTTGTTAAAACAAAAAGCGTGTTTTTAAAAGTTAATAACTATCAAAAGATTGACAATTGTTTATGTCCAGTTTAATTGTAAAATTATGTCCAATGAACAAAATTATATTAAATGGTAAAAATATATTCTATATATACTATAAAACCACTCAAATTCATAATTTATCACTATTAATTATTTTGATTAAAATGTTGTTTTTAATTAAAATTTAGTAATTTTCACTATTCATCAAAATATTAAAGTTATCCAAAAAGTACCAAATTTCACCTTAGGCTAAATTCAATATTTCAAATCCAAAAAAAAAGTCCATTTTAAAATATAAAATATATATAATTTCAAAAAGTAGGTATTACTATTCATAACGGCTAGTTTGATTGGTTATGGTGTGTTAGAACTCGGTGTTGCGTACAACACACCCTATCACATTATTCAAAGAGAAGCATACCGTAGAAGCTTGGGGTGTTACATTTTAAATTTTTGATTTCCCCATTTAGTCAAAAAGTATAAAATATTTTATTTTAAAAGGGTTCACTATTAAAATTTGGTAAAAGTGCAATACTGAAAATGAGTTTGTTCTTACATTATGTCTGAGAAACTGATAATATGGATTCTAAAATTATAAGGATTATATAAAGTTTAAAATTTATTTAATACTATTCATAACCTCTTTTAAATAGCTTGTTTGGTATGTCATGGTGCGCTTGAACCCGGTGTTGCGTGTAGTGCCAGTTATTAAATTATTTTGAAGAAATAACACACTATGAAATCTTGGGGTGTAACATCTAGGATGTTTCTAGGGAAGTGGAGAGGAGAAATTGGCAGGGTTTGGCCGAGCTTGAAGGCTCAATGTGGTGTGAGGAAGAGGGAGGAGGAGGTGCCCTTTTATAAGGGAGGAGAGGGGTACCTTTGGAATAACTAAAACTATTATTTTATTATAAAGTCAAATTCGGTTTCAAATAGCTCCAAATTGATTTATTTTGAAGCTATGGTGGGGATGGGTCGAAATACTTTCATCCAATAGAATTTAGACAAGTTTAGGTTCTTATTTTAAGCTTATCATTTAGATTTAACATTAAGTTAAATAGTTTTCTATTACCGTGTCTTCTTGTGTTCTTATACTATAAGGTTAATAAACATACTATAAGAAGCTAAAAGAACCCCAAGTTGTTTATTATTAATATATATAACCTCATCTAAGTCATTTGGCCGAACCTTAGATTATTAGGAACAAAATAAAAATTAATAATATAATATTTGTTTTAAAATCAATTTTAGGTCAATTTTGACACTATTTAGTAATTGATTTTTGTGAAAATCATAACAGAATGATTAGTTCGAAAAAAGTTAATTAAATCAATACCAACATGTCAAATTAACCAATAAAATTATTTTAATTCATAAGAAGTCTTATATTACATTTATTTGGGTATTTATAACATCAATCATGTCAATGTTTCATTAATAAGACAATTACTGCATCATCTTTGTGTCATAATAAATGATAATTATTTAATCCCTAAAAATTCAAAATAAATTTCTATGATGTAGATAATTGTATTAGATTTCTGTAGACTATACATGTTCTATGTTTCATGAAGTGTATCACAAAATTAAAATTATTATACTTATAAGATTTAACAAAGTGACATGTTGTCACATTCTTTGGTTTTAATAATAATTAAATTATTTTCATCGAAAAAAGTCCATTAAATGAATCTAATCCATCCCTCAGGTGATATGGGTAGACTATTAGTCATCCAATAGGATTTTTACATGTATTAGGGTAATTTTATAATATTATATTTATCTTTAACTACCCGATTTACCTATAACTATGGTAAATAAAATTTACCGTAGTTACATTTCATAATTCCCATAAATAAAAAGTAGCTTATTAACATAATTTAGATCCACTGATTCCAAATATAGAATCCATTTTTCCAAATTCAAAATGCAAAAGTTTCAAAAATTAAATTAAAATTAATCCCGTTGTCGAAAGAAAACAGGCTTTTCATTAAAACATTTCAAAAGATTGAATTGATTTATCAACCGAATTCAAGGTAGAATCAATTCTAATAAAATAAATTATAGTAAATAGTAAAAATATATACTATTTATACTTTAAATCCATTCAATATTATAATTTAACCTTATAAATTATTCCGATGAAAAAAATTGTTTTTAATTAAAATATAACGTGTTTTTACTATTCGTCAAAATATGAAAGTTACCAGAATAATATGAAAATTTTATCCAAAGTACATTTTTATTTCATCCTTCCAAATAAAAATTTTATTTTGTCAAATTGAACTCATAATCATGTAAAAAACTAGATTAAAAGTGGGTGCGCCATCAAAAAGCGGCAAAACTGAATTTTTTTAAAAATACTTATTTTACCCGAAACATTTATTTTGTTATAATACCATGTTTTAGAAAATGTGTAAGACGAATAATAATGTTAAAGGATTCAAAATTTATTTAATACTATTCATAATGGATAGTTCATAATATTATAATAATAATATATCGTTGTTTAGTAAAACTCAGTATTGCGTACAACACACGCTATCGAGGAAGGTCGCGATTGCGTGTAGTGCAAGCCAAGTCAGGGTTGCATGCTGTCTAAAAATCCTTCATTGTTTCATATAACATAATCCAACCATATTTAATTTATACATTGAATATATATATATATATATATATACTCAATGTTGCGTAGAATAACTATTATCAAAATTCTGTGTAACACGATCCAAGAATAGTGTTGCGTATACAGCAAGCTAATACAGTGTTGTGTATAGTGCAAGGTAATCTTGGTGTAGCATACAACACAAGAAATTAATGAAATTCAAAGATTATTTTTCATAAAATATCAGGGTTTTATAGGAAGTCTGTCCCATAGTCCTCATTTCAAATCCACGCTAAATTGTTATGTAACTCTTCAAACCAAAGGTCCTTAAAATTATAGCATAACTGTATTGTTTCCCTAGTATCGAGAGGATAAATATTAAAACATATATGATAAAAAATTCATCATTACCTATTGGTTCATCATCTTACATAGTAGGGAAACCGTGGAAATGATCATTAATAGTTCCTCTCCTAGGTCATACACCCATAGATTTAGTTGAGATTGAATAGAATGATATCACTAATCCTGATAAAACAATAATGTTAAAACAGTAATGGTGAAACCAGGTTGATGGATTATTTATGGTGGATAATGAAATTTCTAATGTTATAATGAAATAACATGATTAAGATAAGATATCAATCATATTATGGAATATTTTTACTTATTAGTATGAATTTATAATACATTAAAAGAGGAATTTATACTTCATGTCCATCCTAAATTGTGGATGAAATTTCATAGTCATAATTAAAGTGTTTTTCATACAAGGGATATATTGATCACCTCATGGAATTGGATGGATGGTGATACCATATTGATTTCACTGTCCTTTTAATGGATTGGAACCCAAAATCTTGAAAGCAGTGTGAGTGTCTCCCAAAATCTCAACATACAAGTTTGGAGGTGCTTCACCATGTGATGAAGGATACCATGGAAAACATACACATTAGTTTTCTGGATGAACAATGATCTATTTTCTCCACTTGTAGGCTAAAAATATTCTTCAAATAAGGTGTCTTACAATATCCTCACATCAAGGAAAATATAAATCTTAGGCGCATCTATTCTATTTTTTCTATATAAGTAAATATTACTATCAGAAAATTTTATAAAATATAAACTCAATGGGTGTGATATATGGAAAAATTCTTTTATTATTTCACAAAAAAATAAATCAAGAATCTAATTTTCATAATACTAGATCCTAGAAATTTGAACCACTTTTAATGACTAATACCACTCATAGAGGGTGAACAAAATATGATTTTCACCCATCCCATGCTATAGTGGTAGCCTAAAACCGAAATATATATGAAATTAGTGCTTCACTAAAATCATAGGAGTATCCATGGATTTTAAATATGGAGTAAATTTTTCCTAAACCACTACCCACATCCATAAAACTCACAATGATGCCCTATTCTGATCATAATTGAAAAGGGTCCACCCCTACCAATAGGTTTAGTGGATGTTTTACCTCAAAATACTCTAAGGGTGATAATAATTTATTTACTAGTAAAATATCTAGAAGAGTCACCCTCATGGTTCACTACACTAATGTTTCATGATTTATCACCTCTAGCAAGGTCATGTTTAGTAATCTTTTTGGGAGATTCACTTAGACTCATTGTTCACGAAAAACTGGATGATCCATCTCTAAGTGAGATCCAAGGAAGATAGTAAAAAATATTTAGGGATAAATGGTCAATAAATCTACTAGAATTTAAATATTAATTGAATATTATGATATATTCTTTAAAGGATACTCTAAAACTAATGAGCCTCCAAAAAACTTTAGTGCCAATAAGAAGCTGATTCCAGCAGATCATTAGTCATCGATAAATATTATTAATTTTAACCTCATAGGTTATTTTAAGAATAAAACTATTTTATAAGAACAGAATGAAGAGGTGTTTACTCTAAAAATGGTTTACACTGAAGTTGATGTAGAGGGTTAGCTCAGTCTACTTCATTAATAGACTCACCACTTGGGATCTCCTATAAATATTTAACTAATATAAAACCAATGATATTTTATAAAGGGAATAGAAAACATTTCTACGACATACTTATATTACAAACCAACTAAAAAATTTATTCTTATTTTCATCAAATTGATAATTAATTGGAATAAATATAAATTGTAGACGTTGAGGAATCTGAATTCTAAATTACTCAAAGGAAATACACCAGCTAAGTGGAACTTTTATATTTATGCCACTATCATTCATCTGGAGAACCCCATTCAATAAAAAGATAATTATTGATTAAAAATAGTAAAGTCAAGACATATAAAAAACCCAAGTCCAAGGAAACTAGTCTACATGACCCCAACATAGATGAATTATCAAGAGTTGTCCACATTGGTATAATAACCACCACTACTTCATGAAAGTGAACGTAGGATGACTCAAGATAGCTATCAGTTTTATGAACATATAGATAATACTTATTAGGGTATAAAAACTAATTATAATTAAGAATCATTACATTTTAGAACACTTCCATAACATATCCCATCCATTGAGTCCCATGCTACTCAAATGGTATCCATGATGGGTTGACACACCCCCTCGAAACTATATAGAAAACAATATCCATAGTGTGTTTATTTTACACATAACCCACCTATATTTAGAAATTTAAAATTCCCAACATTCAATATAATGTGATATATATAACTATAACACCATGATATTTTGAGATTTATTTTTTATTCAAATTCATTTAATTTTTTGATATTTTTCATTTCATACAACACTGAATATAGATTCTATTATATGAAATCACTAAGTTTGGATTGTGTATCACACATTAAAAAGTTAATATTAAACTATATAAAATAATTATACTATCTTTCATTACAGACAACATAGTGTTTTTATTGTGTTACACACAATTCTGAGTTCCTTTGATAACTTGCATTACACTCAAGGTCGTGTTTTACAGAACTGCAATATACTATTAATATTATTTTTAAAAATAATTATTGTTAACACCTAGATATTGTAATAGAATTTATGAATATGATTAATTTTGTAATTAAAATAGGGTTTAAAAATGTATATAAAAATAATTAATTGGTTATCAATTAGTTAGAATTGAATATAATAACTAATTTGTAAATAATGAAATTTCTTTTTTAAATAAAACTACGAACAAACACTATATTATCCTAATAAATTAAAAAAACCACTACTGAATAATGTTTTAATAAAATTTATGTATTATATATTCAATAATTATTTTTAACACTCATCAAATAGTTTTTATATTCATAAGATAAGAATAAATTAAATTTTATAAATAAAAAGATGCATATTTTTAAAGGTAATATTAAAGTATTTTAATAGGGAATCCATTTAAATATATTAATTGAAACATTTATATTTTTTATTTTTAGAAATTAATTTTTTTTTTGAAATCGTAATATCAAAATTTAGTTTGGCTAATTATTTGGTATTTTTCAGGGAAGTTTCATATTTTGATGAATAGTGAATGAAAACTAAAATTTAATCAAAAACTGATTTTTTATTTAAGTAATTTACATGGTTTATTTATATATTTAATTTCTTTTAAACTTTTATTACATAAATTATAAATAAATTAATCATATTAAAGTAATTTTAATCAATTTAAAAGTGAAATTGGATATAAAAACATTTCAAACATTTGAACATTTATACTTTAAAAACATGATTTTTCATCCCATCTACGAAACTAAATTCAAATTAATTACTACCAATTATATGATTTTAATTTGAAAAAAATGGATTAAATATTTGATATTATAATAATTTATAATTTATAAAAAGGTAAAATTATTTTTTTACTAAAAATATTAGTGAAAGTGATTAAAATTAATTACAAAAATTAATAAAAAAAATAGCTCAACATAGAACTATGCCTTAACTTTAATGTACAAAATGACTAAGAAAATTTTCAACAAGACACTAGATATTATTATTTATATCTAATACAAACATTTATTGGATTTGAACTATTATTGGAACCAATTAACATGGGGAAAATATTGGATGAATTACCTTTTCAAAATTTTATAAGAATATCACTCCTCCTCCATTATAAAAAGGCACTCACCCCTCCCAGTTATTCAAATCACTCAATACAATTGAATTGGAAAAAATATACCAAAATATCATACCAAAACACCTATATTTATTTTATAATCCTCCATCTGGGTAAAAATCCATTAGAGTATACCCTTTAGGTCAAACCAAAAGGAGTTACCCAAAAAAAAGGTAACACCTTTCCTTAATCTCTTTTATATTATTTTCATTCTACACCCACTAAGATATTCTTATTTAATGATTATATAAGAACATAAGTATCATTAATATACTGATATGTTGTAATTATACGGTTATACCTACACTTAAACACATTTCCATCTAATGGGAAATGAACTTACCGTTATTATGTACAACGAACTACTGCCTCACGAAGTGATGTAGTTCATTTTTCCCTTACCGCCTCTCATGGTTGATAATTATGGTGAAAAATAAATTTTTATATGATATATATGATATTTATGATTTATTTATGCCACTTCAATTATTATATAACACATAAATTCATGCTTTTCATTTTTTGTAAATATAACACCTAGATATTCTAATGTTACTCAAGTAGTAAGGGTTTTATCGTCTCACTTTTATTTTTACGAGATTTATGCTTTATTAACCACTCATTTCTTTTATGTAGGCTATATACTACCCTTGAATAAATTATATTATTATTACAATTAAATTTACGGTTATTTACATATCCCATTATTATCATTCTTTCATGGGGTGTAAGATTTAAAAATTACCAAATTGGTAAAGTAACTTTGTCACAATTTTCCTTATTTGAGAGACATGTCATCATATTCACCTATATTTTTTTATAGGACATATATAATGACCATTGACATTTAAATCATGAATAAACTTATTTTACTGTTTTATAAATATTCATGAAAATTTATTATTTCATGTGGATTATGATTCTAAGTTACCAAGGTGGTACCCATTTATTCCTACAATCTCATCATTTATCATAATTGTTTATGATTATACCTCCATTGAAGAAATATTATGTTCCACATCTCAAGAAAACTCATGAATATTCTTATACTAAATTTATTAGCTATATATTCATGTATTTGTATGATTTTTTTATCTCTTTGTTACTTAAGATAATTATGAACGTTTTTATAAAAAAATTGGACATTATCAATCTCTTTTGTCGAAAATTTGCGTTCTTTAAAAACTATATTTTATAAAAAAAGGTATTCGATATTTTTTATTTTTAATAAGTGTTTTAAATGTTTTCAATCCCCTTCTATATGTTTTCAAGGAAAATGTTTTTTAAAATGATTTCGATATTCATTTTTATGTTTTCAATTATATTTTCAAATACAATGGTTTTAAAAATACTTCATGTTTTAAAGAGAATATTTTCCAAGTGGAAAAGATATTTTCCTCAAGAAATATTTGGAATTATTTTTAAAATTAATTAATATGTATTTTGAAAGTATTTTTTATGAAAATTATTTTAAATATGTTCTATGTTTTTTAAATTGAATTTCAACATAAGGTAATTTTCCTTCAGAAATTATCAAATTGATCTTTCAAAATCCATCTCTATATAAGATGAAATCCATTAATATAGTTTAATCTTTATTGGGGACATGATACAAGAATACCATTCATATTATTTCTTGAATGGTTTTGGTTTGGATGCCATGATATTTATGACACCCCTTTCTCTTCCATAGGTTGTATACTTTTGGAACCCACTTCTTTTATGGGTTAGGATTATATGAAATGATTAATAAAACTGTATATTTTACATATTTAATGATGCAATGAAATGTTAATAATACCCATTTCATTTCATGTGTTACGACTTGATGTTTATAAAACCCATCTCTTATCAAGGGTCATGATATAATGAATATTTTGTTATCTTGTGGAACATGCTTGTATTATTTCATTATTTGATGGGTGAGACCTATATATCCCACTAATTCATTGGTAATGATATGAGTTTTATGATATCAAAGGGTACATGGGAGGTTATCCAAAGCCAGAAACAAGAGGGAATATTATTCCTAAGACAAGAGGGTACACAGGAGGGCATGCCAAGCCTAAAACAAGAAGGAATCCCTAGACCAAAAAATAGTGTACATGAAAGGGATCCTAAGATAGAAGAAATACGAAATCTAAATATCGATACAGGAGGGTACACAAGAGGGAATCCCAAGCTACTAACAAGATGGTACATTAGAGGGAATCCCATGCCCGAAACAAGAGGGTACACATGGGGTAATCACAAGCCTAAAATAAGAGGTTACATGTAACAACCTGAGATTTTATGATAAGTATTCTTTTTAATATATTTGATGTCATGTTTTTTGTGCTACACCAAGATTATCTTGTGCTATACGCAACACCGTATTAGCATGCAGTATACGCAACACTATTCTTGGATTGTGTTACACATAATTTCAAGTTCGTTTGATAGTAGTCATTCTACGCAACATTGATTGTATATTTATATATATAAATATTCAATGTATAAATTAAATATGGCTGGATTCTATTATATGAAACAATAAAGGAATCTTGCACAACATGCAACCCTGACTTGGATTGCATTACACGTAATCATGACCTTCCTCGACAGCGTGTGTAGTACGCAATACCGGGTTTCACTAAACAACGATATATTTTTATAATATTATAAACTACCTGTTATGAATAGTATTAACTGAATTTTAAATTTTATTACATTATAATTCATCTTACACATTTTCTAGAATGAGTTATGAAAACAAAAACAGTTTTCGAGTAAAAGATATATTTTTAAAAAAATGCAGTTTTGCCGCCTTTTGATTGAGAACCCACATTAAATCTAGTTTTTGACATGTTTATAAGTTCAATTTTGAAAAATAAAATTCTTCTTTGAAATCAGGATATAAAAATTTAATTTGGATAAATTTTTGATACTTTTCTGATAACTTTTTATTTTGATGAATATTAAAAATATGGTAGTTTTTAATTAAAAACAACTTTTTTCATTGAGATAATTTATATTGTTAAATTATAATATTGAATATTTTTAAAGTAAAAATAGAATATATTTTTACCATAAAATATAACATATTTCATTAGCATTAATTTCACATTGAATTCATAGGTAAAAATATTTCAATCTTTGGCAGTGTTTTAACGTCTAAAACACATTTTCATAAAAATGGGATTAATATTAAATTAATTAATACAACTTATGTGTTATGAAGATTTAAAAATGGATTCGATATTTTGAATCAGTGGATCCAAGTTATGTTAATAGGATAATTTTTATTTTTGGGCATTATGAATAGTAACTACAGTAAATGTTATTTACCAAAGTTAAAGATAAATAGGGTAATTAAGGGTAAATATAAGATTATAAAATTACCTTAACTCCTTCCAAAATCTTATTGGATGACTAAAAGTTTATCCATATCACCTAAGGGTCATATTAGATTCATTTAATTTACTTTTTTCAATGAAAATAATTTAATTATTATTAAAACCAATGAAAGTGACAACATGTCACTTTCTTAAATATTATAAGTATAATAATTTTACATTAGTGATAAACTTCATGAAACATCGAATATAAATAGTCTCCAGAAATATAATAAAATTATATACATCATATGAATTTATTTATAATTTTTAGGGATTAAATAATTTTCATTAAAGTTGATATAATAGTGATGTTGAAATTATTTTATTAAGATAAATATAAAATAAATGGTTTTAAAAATATTAAAATAAATATTATATGAAATATTTAATGTTCTCCACTAATTTTCTAGATAAATATGACATTTTATAAATCTATTTAATCATTTATTTATATCATATATTTGGTATATTGTTTATTTAAATTCAAATAAATGAATAAAGTCAAAATTGACACTATTGTTATTTTATAAAAATGACATATTATAAAATTGTTTCAAAATCACATAAATATTAAAAAATTATAAAATTACATTTAAATTTTCTAAAATGTCATAATGTGTCAAATTATGGAATATTAACATCATATATGTAATTATTTATAACAATTTAACATATCGAATTTTATTACCACAAATAAACTTAAATAGATTAAATAATGATAAATCAAAATCATAAATATTAAAATAAGATCAAAACATGTCTAAATTTGATTTGTTGATTCAATTAAAACCCTATCCCATCTAATATTCTAATTGAGTCATTTTTTGGTGGTTTTTATGTGGGGTTAGAATTTATATTAAACAAATATTTTTGAGGATTCCAATGGTGCCCCTCTCCTCCATTATAAAAGGGTACCTCCTACCTCTCCTCCTTACACAACATTGAGCCTTCAAGCTCGTCCAAACCCTACCCATTTCACTTTCCCACTTCCTTATAAACCTACTAGAGGTACTTGTCTTCTCAAAAAACCAACTCTAGTTCCCTAAGAGAAAGTTTAAAGGAGACACTTCGAGAAAGAGTAATACCTTCTACCGTTTTCTTCATGATCCATTCTTCTTCTACTACCTCTTCTTTAGTTGATTCATTATGAAGTAATAAAATCAGTATGTAAAATATATTGATATGTAATTATAAATATTAAAGAACCCTATTTCACCTTCTATCCATCCTATGGAAAACAAAATCACCACGTGTGCATACATACAGAATACCGTCTCCATGCCATGGTGTAATCCGTTTTTCCACCAACAACTTACATGGATGGGTATAATGGTGTAAAGAATAACTATATATGGTTATTATAACATCATAATGATTCTGATATATTATACCATCCACTTAAATTCTATTCAATTGTTATGGGAACGATATCATCGCTCGTGCGTACGTACGGACTACCGTCTCCACGACATGATGCGATTCATTCTCCATGTTAACCATACATGAATGAAGATAAAGTTTATATAATGAATATTAATGAAATATATGAAAAAATAATTCTACTATATTTATATATATATATATGTAGGTCATCTATTTAGTTTCCTTCAATTCAATAAGGAAATGAAAACAGCGTTCATGCGTACGTACGACATACCGTCTCTATGAACGGTGTATTTCATTACTTTTATCGATCTATTATATATATGTATATGATGAATATATATTATATATAAATAATTTTTAACATTCTATAATTATGTAAATCATGATATAAGTAATAATATCAAGAAAGACAAGTCAAAACACATACGATAAATGAAATGATTTTACCCAAAACGCTGGTTTAACTTGGAATTTACAAAAGAACGGGTAATATAAAGTCATAAGTGAAACATATATGATATAATAATAATTAATATGATTATTTAATAAGTAAAAGACATTATTTAAATCATTATATAGAAGGTTCAGATCTATACGAAGCATATCAGACCTAAGGTAAGGGATAACTATTCCAATCTCGTTCTTACGCAAGATTGTTTATTCATAAGTATTTACTAGGGTTATTGTTATCATCCATGTCGATGTTTCCTAAAAATGGTTTCATGTATGATTAAAGTCCTTTTTACCAATTTTTTTTATTTTCACTACATGATATGTAAGGAATATTTATTTTGATTACCATATGAGGTACTTTTTGACTTTTCTCACAATGGTACAAGGAGAATGTTTTATAAACTTATACGGCATGAATGGATTTGTACGGTTTTATAAAGCCTTATTTTCATAAAGCCTACTCCAAAAGATTTCATGACTATTTCCAAAAAAATCTCTTTCTATTAGAATTTCATGACATTTTGTGAAAAGGAATTTATTTTGAAGAAGAATGGATATTTCTTCAAGAATTCATTTCAAGTGTTTTATCAAAACCATTTTTCTATCTAAGATGACATTATTTCATATATCTATGTTTCAAGTATAATTTCTCTATGATTTACATAGTTTCACATTTATTATTATAAAATGATATCCATTTCATTTATATGGATTATGTGATGATGTGATGATGTTTATGAAACCCATTTTATTCGTTGGGTTATTATGAATGATTTATGTTTATTTTGTGGCACAAGTAATAATGGTTTCATTATGAGATGAGTGGGAGATATATCTACCTCCAATGCATTGGGTAAAGATTTATATCTCATGAGATAGACATGTCTAAAATGGTAAGTTACTCCGATTCAGTGTTACAGGACTGGAACGAGGAGTGAACTCGATTCAGAATGGGACTTTGTCCACAAAGATGGTCTTTGCAGCAATGCCTTGGCTACTATGGAAATCATATCATGTAATTAATGGTTTCCACAATCACATGTTTTATTCCCATGCTATTTTATCATGATTAATGTTTCTTTATGATCTATGCCTTATGTACTGCCATGTTTTATGTCATTGCTCAAGATTTTGATGTTTAAACATAATGTTCATGATTTTAAGTTAAAATGTATATGATTTGTTTTATTTTATCCATTCTTACCCTTACTGAGCATTTGAGCTCACCCTTTATATGTTTTCATTTCCCCAGGATATAAATAATGTTTTTAGGTAAGAAAACAAATGGGAAAGATCTTTATGGGAGATGTTGAAGATCTTTCACCATGATTAGAAGATTATGTTCCGAGTTTCCAAAGACACTAAACTATTACGGTCCTTGTCTGTCTGTTTTTGTTATGTATTAAGTATTTCGCATAAGTAATGTAATTTCCTTGTATGTTAGGCTTCAGGTCTCTATAGTTGGTATCAGAGGAATAGATTAGTTAACCTTTGGAAACTAGGATGCAAAAACATTAGTGAGATCCCTAGAGATATTTCTATGGTATGTCTAGCGCTGTCCCTAAGGATAAGTATACGTATAGGTTATAGTCCCATAACTATGGTAATAATCTTAGAATTTAACCTAAGATGTCAGATATTGACGGTACTCCCCCTTTATTATTTTTTCCATAGTATGATTTTTGCCTTCACAGTATTCTTTTTGGGTTTTAGAAAAATGGATGGAAACAAGAAGATTCACAATAATGGAGGATATGATGGATAATGGAATGATATTCTTCATAAGAAACCAAATGAGAAGGGATTTGGAAGCCCAAAGATCGTTATTATGCCTAATCATAAATCTCATAATATGATCAATAATCTCAACTTTGGTAGGTTTCCTGACTCAAATAATAAGAGAAAGATGGAGTTTCAGGATGATCATAGAGGGAAGAATGTTCAATTTACCTCATGTAAATCATGTGGGAAGAGGCATCCGGGAGATTGTTTCAATGGAACTGGAAGATTCTTTGGGTCTGGAAAAGAAGGACACAAAGCTAGTAAGTGCAAAGGAAAAGGTTCATTTAACAGCATGGACAAGGATAATGATTTTTCTACGAAATCAACAATAATTAGATGTTTTAAATGTGGAATGTATGGGAATTATGAAAACCAATCCCCAAATGGAAAATCTCATGAAGATAATCAACATGGTCATATGGGTAGTATTTATATTGATGATGATGAAGAGACTACAAATGAAATATGAGATGAAATAAATGATGAAGATCAACTAGTGGTTTAAGATGTTAGTGGAATGATTGTATGTTTATTAAGAATAATGTATGGTAGTATGGAATAAAGAATCATCTAAGGATTGTTACACTATTGTTTTTCCTAAAATATTTGAAAATATATATTGAATGGTACTAGTAACCATGAAAGGTTATTCAGATATTTTTGGAAAGAAGATTATATTCACATAATGAAAGGATATGGAGAAAATAATAAGTTTGATAGTATTCATGAGCTCATGGCTGATAAAAGGACAAAGCGATATCATGATTTGAGTATATAGTTTTTATTTGGGATTTATGTTTGTGTAAAGACTTAACTTTGGATGAATTCATGTTTTTACTAATGTTCTATGGTAATTAATGTTTCAAAAGAATACATGATTAAGGTATTCACATGTTTGGAATGTGACCAAAAAGATATATCTTATGATATATGGGGGACAAATGAAGGAATTCACATGCTTGGTAGATGAAATTTCTAGTAATCTAATAGAAGTATTTTCGATAATCCTAAAGGTTGGAATGAACATCATATAGTATTGGATAAGGATATAACTTTTTATTTGTGAAATGTTATGATAGTATAGTTTTAGAAAAAGGATAACCTGTAGAACAGACGACAACCCATCGCGTCGGACAAGGTTGGGGGAATCGATCGCACAACCGAAGTGCGACTGGCCTTTATCACCTACCACTATCCTAGAGGATGTCCCTGGTTAATAGAAAATAGTTTTATTTTATAAAGCAGTATTATATATGAATTATAAATTCATTTTGGGAATCATATATGATTAACCTCACCATAGATGGAGTTATGTATATTTGATAACTTTTTATAACCTTTTGTTTGAAATAGTTGGAATGACTCATCATTCTATGACATGACCTGTTAACACTTCACGAATAAAAAATTCAACTTCATTTCTTTAAGAGATGAAGTGGAAATTGTTCAAAGCATGAACAACAATGAGATTGTACAAAAAACAAGCAATTATTTCATCTAATTCAAAATTTTCATATTTAGGGAAATGATATTGAAAACCAAAAATGTTGTCCTAGTGCTCTTATATCCGATGAATCAGATGGTACCTTAGATCATCAAAAATTTATGGCTTTGTGATTGTTGTCTTTTTCATAGCCATGTCCTCTACCACTCTCCATCAAAACTTGATGGTTATATTTCTCTTCCATATCCATATTTTCACATATGTTCTCCTATGTGGAAACCCAATGATTAGTTAATTTGGGAAACTGTTACGTTTCATACTTTAGTTTTTAAAGTTAAGTTTTTCTATTTAATTTTACGATGTGGGTTTTAATTAAATAAACTTTCAAGTAGAAACCCATGTATAACCCCATCGAATATCGAGGGCGAAATTCAATTTTAGGGGGGGTAGAATGTAACAACCTGTGATTTTATGATAAGTATTTTTTTTAATTTATTTGATGTCATGTGTTTTATTCTACAACAATATTATCTTGTTCTATACGCAATACCGTATTAGCTTGCAGTATACACAACACTATTCTTTGATTGTGTTACACACAATTTCAAGTTCGTTTGACAGTAGTCATTCAACGCAACATTGAGTGTATATGTATATATAAATATATTCAATGTATAAATGAAATATGGTTGGATTCTATTATATGAAACAACAAAGGAGTCTTGCACAACACGCAACCCTGACTTGACTTACATTACACGAAATCGCGACCTTCCTCTATAGCATGTGTAGTACGCAATACTGGGTTTCACTAAACAACGATAAATTATTATATTATTATAAACTATCTATTATGAATATTATTAACTAAATTTTGAATTTTATAACATTATAGTTCATCTTACACATTTTCTATAATGAGGTATGAAAACAAAATCAGTTTTTCGAGTAAAATTAGTATTTTAAAAAAAATGCAGTTTTGCCGCCTTTTGATGGTGAACCCACATTAAATCTAGTTTTGACGTGTTTATAAGTTAAATTTGACAAAATAAAATTCTACTTTGAAATCAGGATATAAAAATTAACTTTGGATAAATTTTTGATACTTTCTTGATAACTTTCATATTTTGATGAATATTAAAAATACGCTAATTTTTAATTAAAAACAACTTCTTTCTTTGAGATAATTTATATTGTTAAATTGTAATATAAATGGTATTATAGTATAAATAGAATATATTTTTACCATTTAACATAATTTATGTCATTAGAGTTAATTTCACATTGAATTTATTGGTAAAAACATTTCAATCTTTGGCAATGTTTTAACTTCTAAAACTCGTTTTCTTAACAACATGATTAATTTTAAATTAATTTCTGAAACTTATGTGTTTTGAATTTTGAAAAATGGATTCCATATTTGGAATCAGTGGTCCAAATTATTTTAATAGGCTACTTTTTATTTTCGGGCATTATGAATAGTAACTACGGTAAATTTTATTTACCATAGTTAATGGTAAATTAGGTAATTAAGGGTAAATATAAGATTATAAAATGACCTTAACACCTAAAAAAATCCTATTGGATGACTAAAATTCGACCCATATCACATAAGGGTTTGATTAGATTCATTTAATGGACTTTTTTCCATGATAATAATTTAATTATTAATAAAACCAAAGAAAGTGACAACATGTCAGTTTATTAAATCTTATAAGTATAATAATTTTCGTTTAGTGATAAATTTCATGAAAGATCAGATATAAATAGTCTCCAGAAATCTAATAAAATTATCTACATCATATAAATTTATTTAGAATTTTTAGGGATTAAATAATTTTCATTAATGGTGACATAGTAGTGATTTTGAAATTATCTTATTAAGAGAAATATCAAATAAATCGTTTTAAAAATGTTAAAATAAATATTATATGAACTATTTAATATGCTAAACTAATTTAATAGATACATATGAAATGTTATTAATCTATTAAATCTTTTATTTCGAACATATCTTCTGTATGTTGTTTATTGAAATTCATATAAATTAATAGTGTCAAAATTGACACTATTGTTATTTTATAAAACTAATATACTATAAAATTGTATAAAAATCAAAAAAATATTTAAAAATTATAAATTTAAATTAATATTGTCTAAAATATCATAATGTGTCAAATTATGCAAAATTCACAACACATATGTAATTATTTATAATAATTTAGAATTTAGAATTTTATTACCACAAATAAACATAAATAGATTAAATTAGGATAAATCAAAATGATAAAGATATAAATAAGAGAAACAAATGTCTAAAAATGATTTTTTGAAGCGATTACAACCCTATCTCATCTAATCAGCGAATTGAGTCATTTTTTGGAGGTTTTTATGTGGCGTTTGTATTTATATTAATCTAATATTTTTGAGGATTCCAAAGGTGCCCCTCTCCTCCCTTATAAAAGGGAACCTCCTCCCACTCCTCCTTACACCACTTTGAGCCTTCATGCTCGGCCAAAACCTGCCCATTTCACTTCCTCACTTCCTTATAAACCTTCTAGATGTAGTGGTCTTATCAAAACACCAACTCTAGTGCCCTAAGAGAATGTTTAAAGGAGGCACTTCGAGAAAGAGGTAATACCTTCTATCGTTTTCTTCAAGTTCCATTCTTCTTATACTCAATATTATTTAGTTGTTTCCTTATGAAGTAATAACATAAGTGTAAATCATATACTGATATGTTATTATAAATATGAAACAACCCAATTTCACCTTTTATCAATCCTACGGAAAAAAAATCACTGCGTGTGCGTACATATGGAATACCGTCTCCACGCTGTGGTGTAATCTGTTTTTTCCACCAACACCTTACAAGTATGGGTATAATGGTGTAAATAATTAATATATATGGTTATTATAACATCATATGGATTATGATATATTCTTCCATCCAATATAATTCTATTCAATAATTATGGGAACGATATCATCGCTCGTACATACGTACAGACTATCATCTCCACGACGTGATGAGATTCATTCTCCATGTTAACCATACATGAATGATCATAACATTTATATAATGAATAATAATACAATATATGAAATAATTATTCTACAGTATTTATGTATATATATATGTGCATCATCTATTTAGTTTCAATAAATTCAATAAGGAAACGAAAACAATGTTCATGCGTACGTACGGCCTACCGTCTCCATAAACGGTGTATTTCATTCCTTTTATCGATCTATAATATATATGTATATGATGAATATATATTATATATAAATACTTTTTTACATTCTAGAATTATTTAAATCGGGATATAAGTAATAATATTAAGAATTACAAGTCGAAACACATTCGAAAAATGAAATGATTTTACACAAAACGCTGCTTTAACATGGAATTTACAAAAGAATGGGTAATATAAAGTCAGAAGTGAAAGATATATGATTTCATAACAATGAATATGATTATTTAATAATCCAATGACATTATTTAAATCATTATAAAATAGGTTCAGATCTATATGAAGCATAGCAGACCTAAGGTAAGGGATAACTATTCCAATATCGTTCTTATCTGAGATTGTTCATTCGTAAGTATTTATTCGGGTTATTGTTATAATCCATGTCCACGTTTCCTAAAAATGGTTTCATGTATGTTTAAAGTCCTTTTTACCCATTTTTTTAATTTCACTACATGGTATATAAGTAATATTTCTTTTGTTTACCATATGAGGTACTTTTTGACTTTTCCCACAAAGGTATGCGGAGAATGTTTTTTTAACATATACTGCATGAAAGGATTTTTACAGTTTTATAAAGCTATATTTTCATAATGCTTCCTCCAAAATATTTCATGACTATTTCCAACAAAATATCATTCTTTTAAAATTTCATGATGTTTTTTGAAAATAAATTGATTTTGAAGAAGAAAGGATATTTTCCTCAAGAATTCATTTCAAGTGTTTTATCAAAACAATTTTTTCCATCTAAGATGACATTATTTCATATGTGTGTGTATCAAGTATAATGTCTCTATGATTTACAAGGTTTCAATTTTATTATTATGCAATGATATCCATTACTTATTTATGGATTATGTGATGATGAGATGATGTTTATGAAACCCATTTTATTCATTGGGTTATTATGAATGATGTATGTTTATTTTGTGGCACAAGTAAGAATGATTTCATTATGAGATGGGTGGGACCTATATCTACCTCCAATGCACTGGGTAAAGATTTATATCTCATGATATAGACATGACTGAAATGGTAAGTTCATCCAGTTCAGTGTTACAGGACTGGAACGAGGAGTGAACTCGATTCAGAATAGGACTTTGTCCACTAAGATGGTCTTGGCAGCAATGCCTTGGATACTCTGGAAATCATATCATGTGCTTAATGGTTTCCACAATCACATGTTTTATTCCCATGATATTTTATCATGATTAATGTTTCTTTATGATCTATTTTTTCTGTACTACCATGTTTTATGTCATTGCTAATGATTTTGATGTTTAAACTTTATGTTCATGTTTTTAAGTTCAAATGTATATGATTTGTTTTATTTTATCCATGCTTACCCTTAATGGGCATTTGATATAACTCTTTATATGTTTTCTTTTCCCCATGATATAAAGAAAGGTTTTAGGTAAGAAAAAAAAGGGGAATATCTTTATGAGAGATGTTGAAGATCTTCCACCACGACTAGAAGATTACGTTCTGAGTTTCCAAAGCCACTAAACTATTACAGTCCTTGTGTGTCTGTTTTTGTACTGTATTATGTATTCTGAAAAGTAATGTTATATCCATGTACGTTAGACTTCGGGTCTCTACATTACATAGTAGGGCATGCCAATCCCTAAACAATAAATTACACAGGAGGGAATCCCTAGCTTGAAGCAGGAAAATAGGTTATTAGCCCAATCCTATCATTTTATATAGGTTTTGGTATGTAGAAGTGATATATAATTTTCTAGGATTATGTGTATACCACAAATTCCATGTCTTATATGTTGGAACCATGGTCTTCTATGCATGATTTGGAGTGTGGTTTATGTTTGTTGTCAATCATCAAGGGAATTTTGGAACATGTACCAGCAAAGCGGTCATACCATTCAAGTAGCCAACAGTTTTGAAGGTGGCATCTTTTCCCAGTCTTTGCCAAATTAAGGGTGTCCAAAATCTGGATGTTACTGAGCATCACGAAAAGTGGATTTCCAGGAAGATCATCATTTAAAATGGCAAGGGAATGAGTATCGCGAAGATGGGATACATGGACTGGATTTCACGAAGACCAGAAGAATGGAGGCGGTGAGGCTTCGCGATTACGTCAAGCTTCGCGAACGGAAGAGGCTGGCGAGCTTCGCGGCGAAGAAGGGCCTCGCGAAGGAGCTTCATGGTGAAACTGCGAAGGTAAGTTGACGGTGATTCTTCGCGACTACGTCAAGATCCGTTAACGGAAAATTGCTATGGAGCTTCACGATTTGGACAGAATTCTAGGAGAAATTTCAGAGCTTCGCGATAGGTGCTGACGGGGCGTTGACTTTGCGTGGAAAGTTCGAGGGTCGGTGGAATCGCCTATAAATAGTGGCCAAACCCTTCAAGAGAAGAAGAGAGAATCTCAGAGAAAGCCCTTTTCTCTCGGTTCACAAAGGTCACTCGCGAAGGCAGTTTTGCTTCGCGAGAGTTGAGCTACGCGGCGGCTATCCTAGCTCCGCGAAAAGGTTTCGCCCCGCGTTGGCTAATCGAGCTTCGCGAAGAGGCAGGAGCTTCGCGGTGACTTTCCCAGCTCCGCGAAAAGAGTTCGCCCCACGTTGGCTCAGTGAGCTTCGCGAAGTGGCAGGAGCTTCGCGATAGCCAAGCATTGCGAAGGCTTGAGCATCGCGAGAGTGCTTCGCGATTGAGCTTCACGAAAAGGTAGGGGCTCTGCTCATAATTTCTTGAGCTTTCCAAAATAGGGAGCCGTGCAAAGCAGGGTACATCGTGAAGACCCTTTCAGAGGTTGTTCACCATTGGACAGGGGCAAGAGGAGTTTTTATCAGTGGTTAGAATTTGGATCTAACAGAGCATTAACTAAGGATTATGATGCAAGCAAAGTCTCATGTTGAACAGGAGACAGTAAACTTCATGACTATCAATTGAAGAGACCTTCACGTCTATAAACTGAGTGAGACTTCACCCAACGGCAGTGAGCCAGTGGGAGTCAACGGGTGTGACCCGAGGGAAGCAGTGAGCTATCCGTGAACCCTTGTAAAGGCAGTAAGCCTGGGACAGAGTGACTGTGCCCGAACATTTGTAATCTCCAGCTAGTAAAGCATAGTGGAATTTGGTACAACCGACAACCTGTCGGCGTATGCTCCTTGGACATAGCCCTTAGTGGTGAACCAAGTAAAAAGGGCGGTGTCTTCTCTGTGCATGTGTATGTTTGCTTCCTAATCATATTCATCATACATGTTCAACAAGTTCCTACCAACGTGGGAACAAGATCCATTACTTTAAAACCAAAAGTGGTCACCCTGATTCACCCCTCCCCTCTCAGGGTGTCCCGGGGTCCTTCAAGTGGTATCAGAGCCAGGTTGCTCATGTTGAATCTGACTCTTTCGTCATGGAAAACGCGGTCAATGTCAGGGGAGTTCCTCAATTCGATGGAAGCAATTTCCAGATCTGGAAGAATAGAATGAGATCTCATCTGAGATCACTTGGAATGGAAGTTCTCTTTTCTACAGTTCAAGGAATACAAGTCACTGATCCAACAGGCCTTGCTATGAATGAAACAGACAGGAAACTTCTTGATGCAGATTCTAAAGCACAGAATGTACTCACTGCAGCCCTTTCTGATCAGAACTACCTAAAGGTGTTGAATTTCACATCAGAAAAATCCATGTGGGATAAACTTGAAAATATTAATGAAGGTGATATCAAAGTGAAGGAGGCGAAACTACAAGTGCTGCACAATCGGTTTGGTGATCTGAAGATGCATCCAGACGAGAATGCAGACTCTTTCTTCAATCTAATTACTGATGTGGTTGGAGCTATTCAGGGTCTAGGTGAAGAAATCAAAGACATTGATATTGTAATGAAAATACTAAGAAGACTTCCACCTCTGTATAATGCAAAGGTGTCAGCCCTTGAGGAAAGAGATCGTTCCAAACTTTCTCTAGATAATATACTAAGCAGTTTGGTAGAATATGAAATGAGAGTCAAACCTGAAGATGCTACGACTAATGTGAGCAAGGAAATGGCATTCAAGGCCATGGATAAACTGAAAATTTCAAAGGATAGTAGCGGTGATGATGACGAAGATAAAGAAATTCTTTCTCTCATTGCAATGAAGTTCCCAGAGGGTAAAGGGAAATTCAAAGGGAAGATACCTCTTGCATGTTTCCGTTGTGGAAAACTTTGGCACATTGCCTCTCAGTGCTTGAGGAATACCAATGATGATGACAGTGAAGATGAAAACTTCAAGAAGCCTCAGAGAAGGTTCTTCAAAAAGGGAGACTCCAAATCCGGTAAGAAAATGAAAAGGAAGAGTTTTGTCTATGAAGAGGAAGAAAATGATAATGAATTCTGTGATGAAGAAGAATCAGAATTCAAAACTGGGAACCATGCTTCTATCATGGCCACTGTTGAAAAGTCAGAAGATACTGATGGAGAAAGATAATTGAGAACTTGTGTAGATCCTGAGGTGCAACTCAAGGATGCGGTTAGTAGGCTTAAGATTAAATGCAAGAGCTGCAATAAGTGGAAATCAATTGTAGAAGAATCAACTGAATACGTTGATCAACATGAAGCTGAAATTGAACGACTGGAAGAATTTCTGAAGGTACAGTCTAAAATAATTGAAGGCAATGATGATGTAGTTGATCTGAAGCTGAGAATTGAAGAGCAGGCAAAGGTCATCAATGACCTCACATCCAGATTGGATGAAAAATCCAAGACTACTAAGGGTCTTGAGGAAGAATTAGTCACTCTAAGGAGTAAACTGAAGACTAAATCAGTTCCAAAAGAATCGAGGAAGAAAATACAGTTTGGAAGATTCTCAGATGCAGAATTAATTGCAAGAGCCAAATGTGGTTCTGATGGGGTTGGAAAAATCTTGAGTGATCAATGACCTGCTTCAATGGGAATGAGTGGAATTGGATGTGAGGCTGAGACATCAATTGATGGAAGTGAAAAAATCCAAAAGAAAGATAAGATGAAAATTGAACATGTTGAAACGTTATCTAGAGTTCCGAAAAGGGAATCCTCAATCCAAATTAAAAGAAGACCTGAAAATTATCCTCAAACATTCAGAAATGACATACAGTCTTGCTATTCTCCCAAGGAAGAAGGTATAAGAAGAAATTCAAGTGAGAAGACATTTTCTCTCATGAAGTGCCAGTTTTGTGGCTATTTAGGTCATACCATGTCTTATTGTGAAGAGGCAAGAAGCTATCTGAATGGAGAAGATATAAATGCTCAACAAAGGATAACATTTTTATATCCTAATACGTATAGAAGAAATAATTTCTATGGATATTGTTTTCATTGTTCTAACATTGGTCATAAGGCCGCTAATTGCAGGCAGAGAAGGGAAATGGACACCTCATACCGAAGTTCAAGACAAGTCAAGTCTCGTCAACAAGACAATGTTTCTCTTTCAAACAGGTTGTCACCTCTCAAAGAAGACTTTGACTATGAAGAACCTGGATACGCAGAAGAGATAGTTGAAAGGCCATCGGTTATATATACTCAATCTAATGTCTCATGGAAGGAGCGGAAGAAGATTGAGAAATCCATCCTTGCAGAGGTGGCCCTCAAAGCTACAAAGAACAACAGTACCTGGATTCTGGATAGCGGTTGTTCATATCATATGATAGGTAATGCCGACCTACTAATGAACATCATAATGAATTTTGATGGTACTGTAATATTTGGCAATGATGGGGCTCTGAAAATCAAAGGGAGTGGAAGTACCAAATTAGCTAATTGAGAACTAAAGAAGACTGAAGTCCTTTACGTAGATGGCCTACGTCATAATCTCCTCAGCATGAGTCAAATCTGTGACTCAGAACTTATAATTACTTTTAATCAGAAAGGCTGCACTCTTAAGGGAAAGACTGGAAATTCACTTATGAAGGGATGCAGAACAGAAGGTAACTTGTATCAGGTTGATAGTGAAGAAAATGTGTGTTACATGACTGTTGAAGAAGAAAACAATTTGTGGCATCGAATATTGGGACACATCAATCAACAAGACATGGAGAAAATTTCAAAATTGAGAATTGTCATGGACATTCCCAACCTGAAGCGTGAACGTGAAAAATCTTGTGATGCTTGTATTCGTGGGAAGCTGGTCTGCAGTTCATATCTGCCAAAGAAGAAAAGAGCGTCTCACCTTCTTGATCTAATTCATACAGATGTTTGTGGGCCAATAAATGTTGCCGGAAATCATGGAGAAAGGTATTTTTTCCTTTTCATAGATGATTACAGTAGAATGGAATGTGTGATGGTCATTCACAGGAAACGACAATTCCTTGACTGCATGAAAACATATCGGCGAATCACCGAGAATGATACTGGACGAACAATCAAAGTGTTGCGATCTGACAATGGAGGAGAATACACGTCCATTGAATTTGAGAATTATCTGGAGAAGCATGGGATACAGCATGAGGTAGCTGCTGTGAGAACTCCACAACAAAATGGAGTTGTTGAACGTAGGAATCGACAGGTGAACAACATGGCACAAACAATGCTGATTGAGAGTCATATTCGACAGGTGTACATTCAGAATCGAACAGGACTCTATATGGGTGAGGCGAAGACTCCATATGAATTGTGGCATGGATGGAAGCCTTCTCTAAAATACTTTCGTGTCTTTGGAAGTAAATGCTTCATCATGAACAAAGAAGGAAATCAAGGGAAGTACGGTGACAATGCATATAAAGGAATTTTACATGGTTACTCAATGAACAACAATGCCTAAAAATGTTTCAACAATCATTTGGGAAGGATTGTGGAAAGCAGTGATGTTAAGATAATTCAAGAGAAAACCACAAATTCTTCAAAGATGTCATATGCGGATGTGATAGAAAGTCAGGAAGAATGTGAACGTGAAGAAAATACATATGCAGAAATAGAGGAAGCTGTTCAAAACACTCAGCAGTCACATCATGATGTTGACTCAAAAGAAGAATCTGAAGCAGAAACTATGGCTGAAGAGAATCCTACTGAACCTTGCAGGAGAAATCTAAGAGCTGAGATTGATCCATCCAACATAATCGGGGATAGGAGTGCACCCACTCAAACAAGAAGGATGAGGAATACCACGCAATCAGCATTTCTATCAGTTGTAGAGCCATCCTCATTCGAAGAAGCTGCAAAAGATAAATCTTGGGTGAAAGCCATGAATGATGAATTAGATCAGATTGACAAGATTCAGACATGAGATCTTGTCCAGAGACCCAAAGGTCACAATGTGATTTTTACCAAATGGATCTTCAAAAATAAGTTTGATGAGCATGGAAGTGTCATAAGGATCAAGGCATGACTTGTATGTAAAGGATATTCCCATATTGAAGGCATTGATGTTGAAGAAACCTTTTCTCTAGTGGCTAGACTAGAGTCAATAAGTCTTTTCCTTGCCATGGCACTCCAAAGAGGATATAAAGTATATCAAATGGATGTCAAGACAGCTTTCTTGAATGGTGTAATCGAAGAAGAAGTCTACATTGAACAACCAGTGGGCTTTTTTTGGGTACTGATGAAACAAAGGTCTGCAAACTGAAGAAAGCTCTATATGGTTTGAAGCAAGCGCCACAGGCATGGTACTCAAGGCTGGACTCATATATCAAGAAGTTGGAATTCAAAAGAGGAGGAGTTGATCATATTCTCTATGTGAAGAATTCTCCAAAAGATCAATTCATGGTTCTTGTCTACATTGATGATATCATATTTGGTGGCAGCTGACACAAATCAGTGGATGAATTTTCCAACCACATGAAATCAAAATTTGAAATGTCTATGATTGGGGAGGTCACATATTTCTTGGGGATGCAGGTGATTCAAAAGAAGGAATACACTTTCATTTCTCAAGAAAAATATGCGAGAGGGTCGCTGAAAAAGTTCAATATGCAAGACTCCAAACCAATGTCAACTCTGATTGCAGTTGGAACTAAACTTGGAAAGAATGAGGATGGGAACTCTTTTGATCCCACCATGTACAGGAGGATCATTAGAAGCCTACTGTACCTGACAACGACAAGGCCAGATATTGTCTTTGCAACATGCCTTGCGGCTCGCTTTCAGAGTAATCCAAAGGAGGAACATATGGCAGCAGTAAAAAGAATCATGAGGTACATTCAAGGTACACATAACTTCGGGTTATTTTTTGCTGCAGGCAGGGACAATGAATTATCAGCATTTTCTAATGCTGACTGGGCTGGTGATGTAGTAGACAGAAAGTCCACTAGTGGTGGAGCTTTCTATATTGGGCAGAAATGTGTTGGCTGGTTGAGCAAGAAACAAGAAAGTACTTCTCTTAATAATGCTGAAGCTGAGTATATCTCCGCCACAATGGCATGCACTCAACTGCTATGGATGAAGCAGCAATTTACTGATATTGGCAATGAGGTGACGCAACCAATGGTGATTTACTGTGACAATATGAGTGCAATTGATCTTACGAAGAATATTGTTCAGCATTCTCGTACAAAACACATTGAATTCGGTTATCACTTTATCAAAGAAAAATTTGAGCAAAGCATGATTAGATTGGATCATGTGGGAACAGATGAGCAAGTGGCTGATATCCTGACAAAGCCACTGTCAGCTGCTATGTTTGAGAAGCATCAGTTGAACCTCGGTGTTCGACCACCTCCCAGTGCATAAGGAGGTTACAGAATTCCCACTCTCCCCGTTTGTTTTAAATGTTTTCCTATGTTTATGGATATGATACAAGCTTATGGGGGAGATACTATATAGGGAGAGTATGGTTTGAGCTGAACGTGAAAAATATATTGTTATTTGGGATTATTTTCAATGGGGGAGAAAGGAGAAGGAATAAATTCAGAGTGTTGGCTGGGTTTATTCCTGCGTTTCTTGGTTTTCACATAGATGGAGATCTATTGAATTTCTCATCTGATTGCCAACAAACCCAAAGGGGGAGATTGTTGGAACCATGATCTTCTATGCATGATTTGGAGTGTGGTTTGTGTTTCTTGTCAATCATCAATGGAAGTTTGGATCATGTACCAGCAAAGCGATCATACCATTCAAGCAGCCAACAGTTTTGAAGGTGGCGTCATTTCTCAGTGTTTGCCAAATTTTGGGGGTCCAAAATCTGGATGTTGCTGAGCATCGCGAAAAGTGGATTCCAAGGAAGATCATCATTTAATATGGAAAGGGCATGAGTATCTCGAAGATGGGATACATGGACTGGATTTCACGAAGACCAGAAGAATGGAGGCGGTGAGGCTTCGCGATTACGTCAATCTTCGCGAACGGAAGAGGCTGGCGAGCTTCGCGGCGAAGAAGGGCCTCGCATAGGAGCTTCTCGGTGAAACCGCGAAGGAATGTTGACGGTGATTCTTCGCGACTACGTCAAGCTCCGCGAACGGAAAATTGCTGTGGAGCTTCGCGATTTGGACAGAATTCCGGCGGAAACATCAGAGCTTCGCGATAGGTGCTGACGTGGCGTTGACTTCGCGCGGAAAGTTCGAGGGTCGGTGGAATCGCCTATAAATAGAGGCCGAACCCTTCAAGAGAAGAAGAGAGAATCTCAGAGAAAGTCCATTGCTCTCGGTTCGCAAAGGTCTCTCACGAAGGCAGTTTTGCTTCGCGAGAGTTGAGCTTCGCGGCGGCTATCCTAGCTCCGCGAAAAGGCTGCGCCCCGCGTTGGCTCAACGAGCTTCGCGAAGAGGCAGGAGCTTCGCGGTGACTTTCCCAGCTCCGCGAAAAGAGTTCGCCCCGCGTTGGCTTATTGAGCTTCGCGAAGTGGCAGGAGCTTCGCGATAGAAAAGCATTGTGAAGGCTTGAGCATCGTGAGAGTGCTTCGTGATTGAGCTTCACGAAAAGGCAGGGGCTCTGCTCAGAATTGCTTGAGCTTTCCAAAATCGGGAGTCGTGAAAAGTAGGGTACTTCGTGAAGACCCTTTCAGAGGTTGTTCACCCAGTGGACAGGGGCAAGAAATGTTTTTATCAGTGGTTGGAATTTGGATCTAACAGAGCATTAACTAAGGATTCTGATGCAAGCAAAGTCTCATGCTGAACAGGAGACAGTAAACTTCATGACTATCAATTGAAGAGACCTTCACGTCTATAAACTGAGTGAGACTTCACCCAACGACAGTGAGCCAGTTGGAGTCAACGGGTGTGACCCGAGGGAAGCAGTGAGCTATCCCTGAACCTTTGTAAAGGCAGTAAGCCTGGGACAGAGTGACTGTGCCCGAACATTTGTAATCTCCAGCTAGTAAAGCATAGTGGATTTTGGTACGACCGACAACCTGTCGGCAAATGCTCCTTGGACGTAGACCTTAGTGGTGAACCAGGTAAAAAGGGCGGTGTCTTCTCTGTGCATGTGTATGTTTCCTTCCTAATCATATTTATCATACAGGTTCAACAAGTTCCTACAAATGTGGGAACAAGATCCATTACTTTAAAACCAAAAGTGGTCATCCTGATTCACCCCTCCCCTCTCAGGGTGTCCCGGGGTCCTTCATTATACCTATGTCATGATTTCATGGATTATTCTACTAATTCTTATATGATTCATGTATTATGAACTTTCAATATTAATGACATGATTCATGTTTAGGATCTTTGATATGCATTGTATAATATTCTAATGTAATGATCATGTTTTTTACCTTTATACTCATGTTTATATACATTTTTTACCCTTACTGAGCATATGAGCTCACACAATTCTTATGTTTCATTTCCCTAAGTAATGAATAAATGGTTTAAGTATAAGTACTAAAGGGGAAGATATTTATGGGAAACATTGACGATCTTTTACAAATTTAAATGATTTTGTTCCATGTTTCTAAAGACACTAAACTATTATAGTCCTTGGTCTTATAATTTTTAAATGTTATGAATATTCATCTAAAATTATGTAACATCCATTTATTTTAAGCATGAGTAACTATACGAACAACATATCACATGTTTTTATTCTTTATGTGGCCCCATGATTTGTATACTGAAACAAGAGGAGGTAAAAAAACCCAATTTCTTTATAAAAAATAAGAAGGACCTATGTTTTCCTAGTATAATATCCTACCATCCAAATCCATTACTAGTCAGAAATATATCTAATTCTATGTCCAATAAAAATTCATCTTGATTCTAAATAAGACCATTATTTTTGACATATAAAACTATAAACACTATTGAAATGAGAGGGTTGTAGATTCCATCACCATGTGGAAAGGTTTGACCTATCCCCTAAACACAGAACATCCATAAGAATAGATGTTATATATATATATAATGATCCTATGGGATGAACTATAAACAATAATCATTATTTAATAGAAAATTATATTAATTTTAAATGGGAGAAAAATGATTAGAAGTTTCCATATAGTGATCAAGGCTACGTCTTGTCCAAAATCGATGGTACATGAGAAGAAATCTAAAAAAGAAAAAATTATAATGATCATGATCATGTTGATGATTGTTCCATCCCCACTTTGAAGATTGATAACTATCATATTGTACCTCCTCTTAACTAGAAACAACTAAGATACCACCCAATGAAAATAAGAAAGATTAAAAAATGAATTGAAGAATTTAAACTTTTAAAACAAGAATAACATGATATTTTTCTTAAAAAAGAATATGTCCCACTATTTTGCCTATATTACATGAAAAATGGAGTTTAAACGAACTATGATATAATAATAAAATATTACTATCAAACATATGTAATATTAGTTGGTATGAAAGGTGATAAATAAATTATAAAAAACCTTATAGTCTTCACATGAATTTATTGGTTATAAATTTATTAAAAATGAAATTAAAGAAAACATTTGAAAGAAAAAGAAATATGCTTATAAAAAGCTATTTTTATGCATATAATATATATTTTAAAATTTAATTAATATAAATTGGAGTATTATTTTAATGATATTATATTAAATAATTTTTTAACATTCATTGAATATATATTCTTTGTTAAGATACCAGAATAAATCATTTTTTATTCTTAAAATGTATTTCCTTTCTTATAAAAAATAGTTTCTATCGCATTTTGTATGACTATTTTAAAATTAATTTTTTCAATAATATAAATTGAATTTGATAAAATGGATTACATATTTTAAGTAATGATCTCTAAATTTGTTAAATAGGTCCCTTTTATTTTTAGTCATTACAAATAGTAACCATGATAAAAATTTTCACCACATTAAAGGGTAAATATAGTTAATCTTTTTTAAATCTAAGTGAAAAGGGAATAATTTTTCTTATTAATTATTTTTATAAGAATATAATTAGACTCTTATCACCTTATACTATAGATTTATATGTTTAGTGGACACTCTTCCATGATAATGTACATTGTAATATTTAAAACAAAGAATGTTACAAAGTGTAAATCTCTTAGTTTTAAATATATTTTATGTGTCCATATTAGTAAAAAAATAAATTTATGAATAAATATAAGTATCTATTATGAGATTAATAAAATTATTTTTATGATTGTAATTTATTTTTAATTTTAATTATTTACATAATCATTTTCTATATTTATGAAATACAGATGTAATATTTTTCCAATTAATAAAAAATATAAAAATAATATAAAAAATATAAAAAGTAATATAATGTGAGTGATTTAATGTAATTCAAATTTTTTTATATTAATTTGAAATACTATTTTTATGTTAAATAATAATATTCAAATTCAATAATTTTTTTTATGACATTGTAGTGAAATTAAACTAACAATTTCAAAAGTGAAATTAATGATATTTTATGAAAATAATATTTGATCAAATAATTTCAAAATTATAAAAATATTAAAAGATGAATCAGGATAAAATATATGGTCAAAAATATCATCTACAATAAATTTATATCCCATTCTGAACCATTTTTTTGCTAATAACTTTATTATAATTTAATATTTTTAGAAATTCCATGTGTGTACCTGTCCCATGTAAGAGGAAACCTCTTCTTTATATTCATAACACCATTTTAAGATTCTATCTTGAAAATACCCTTATAAATGTTATTCTTAATATACATATCTATGTTTTTATGGTAATTATATCCCTAAAAGGGCAACCCTCATTTCCTTAAGAAATAATCTAAAGGATGTCTCAGAAATGAGAGGTAATTACCCTACCCTACCCATTTCAAATTATTTACTCTTATAAATCTTATAAATAAGTGATATTTTTCATAAAATAAAAATTTACTATACTAAATATTCTTAAATTTTATTAGGATTAATAATCATACATTATCCACCCTCTTTCCATCAAATGGGATGTGATAGTATCGCATGTGAATACATACGACTTACCCTCTCAATATAGCGATACAATTACTTTTCCATGACCATCTTTCAGGGATGGTAATTATGAAGAGTTTAATGTTTATATATTATATTTATAAAATACTTATTCTTACATAATTTTAATATCATATCTACAATTTTACCTTCCAATTTGTTGGAAAATGATAACATCACTTCTACATACATGTGGACTTCCAGTTCCACGAAGCGATGTGATTCGATATAATTTTATATTTTATTTGGATTGAAATGAGGATAAATATTAAAAATATATATTATTTATAGAATATAATAATGATTACACAAATTTTAATTGTTGTTTACTTTTTTCATTCCGTATTTCAAAAAATAAAAACAAAGCTCCACCGTATGTACGACATAATTTCATGCATGTATGATGAATTTTTTTTGTATATATATCATTATTAATGAAATAAATATATTTATAAAATTAAAATATATGATATTATAACTATTTATTTTATTCTATTTTAATTTTTATATAAATATAAATTTAATATACCTCATTTTAGAGAGATTTTGAAGCAAGTCCAACTTGAAGTAAGTCATTTTTGTCTCATTTTACTTCGGTTAGATAAATTCCATATTCAACACTTTTTAATGTGGTGTATATAATATAATATAATTTATTTTATGATTATTCTCATGAAAAATATTTTTATTTATATATCCATACAAGGTTCTTTCTTTTATGAGGTTTTGATTTGAAAGATTCCAGTGTTTAGTGGGTTTCTGTTGCATTCTAATTTATTATCGTGTTTATTTATGATTAAGCATTAAATGATAAAATAATATGATTTACGAATAGAAAAACATAAATTTTATTATAATATCTTTATTTCTTTAAAAAAATGTTTTCATTTTATTTGTAATAAGCCGTGTTTTTCCGGACAGTTGTTTTGAGTAGAAATTTGAATTTTTGTTGTTGGATGCTCGTGAAGGGTAAAAAAGTAATTTTACCCTTTTAGATGATCTCAGATAATTTTTCTGACTGCTTCGTTGGTCCCGAAATAGGGAGTTTACCCTAGGACATGAGTTTGGAGGAAATCTGAGCAGTTTGAATTTTGGAAGAATATTTAATATTTAATATTATTAAATTAAATATTAAATTATTCGTGTAAGTTTGATTGGAAATAAATTTTAAAAGAATCATTGTATTGAGATTCCATATCATTGTTGAGTCCGTAATGGGGAGTTTAGCCTAGGGAAGGCATAAACTCATATCAACGCTTGGGCCGGCCCGATCCCCTTTTTCTTCCTTTTCATTTCTTATTTCCTTTTATTTTCTTCTCTCTTATTTCCTCCTCCTCATTGTGCACGTCTCCTATGACTCTCCTCCTTGGCTGTGACCTATGGGAGAATTTGGTTATCAAGAATACTAGGGATAAGGAAGGTGAGTGTGGTACCGATTCGAAGCTCTCGACGTGCAGAGTCGACGTGCGGCAACCAGCAGCCGAGAAATTAGCAGAAGCTTCGGCAGTTTCCACCTGAAGGTAGGGCTGTTTATGTTTTCACTATAGATCCCCATTAAAAATATATTTTGAGCCTTTTATGGTTTATATTTCTTTCTTGTGTCCTCTTAAGGATAGATCTAATGTTTCGGGGGTGAAAACGGGTGTTCCGGGTGTTTTCAGGGATTTCCTGTCAGAAAACTCAGAATACCCAGCGTGTATTCCAGGGGTACATGCCATGTGTTATTCCCGTTTGGGGAAGAAGAAGTTTTCTTAAAAACACGGCATGTACTTTGAGTACACGACGTGTAGTGGGTGGCTGTGTGGCTGGCCATGTGGAGTAGAACACATAATTAGTGGGTTTTAAGGACTACACGTCGTGTACATTAAGTACACGCCGTGTAGTGGTACATGGGCATGTGTTCGGGTGAAAACAAATACGACGTATCTTTTTATGAATAGTAAATGCTATGTACAGTAAAGTACATGCTGTGCACTATTAAAAAGGCAGGCCATTGTGCTCTTTCCATGTACTCTGGCAATGTACTGCTTCAGTTTAGTAATTTTGAGGTATCTTGTGATCTAGAAGTCGGAATGGGGTGTGTGAGTAGTCAATTATGAGCGTTTTTCAACATAGATCACAATGGTTGAATCCTGTTTACATTTAGAGACAATATAATGGGTGTTTTGGGGTTTACATATAAATTAATGGTTCTTCCTCTACTTATCGAGTTCTGTTGTCACCGGTGAGTGAGACATAGGATGGATGATAGGTTGGGTGTTTGTACCAACATAGTTGAAACCATTAAAAGGAGATTATATATGAGCTATCTTTCATAGCCCATACTTTAGAGGATGTTTTCCTTGCATGAAATTCGCTTCTAGCCTATGAGGCTTTGAGACCATGTACTTCTAAGGATCCCCTGAGGGATGCCTTTGCTTGTGTGCTGACCTAGGGATTCCCTTAGAGGATCTCTCTCTCTCTCTTGTTTTTCCTTGATAGGAACCATGTTACAGAATGTCTATGTTGTACTTATTTTGAGGATCCCGTATTGGATTCCTCCCTTACTATTTTCTACGTATCCCGTGTAGGATGCCTTCACTCGTGTTTACCTGGAAAATTCCAAGTATGTTTCTTCCTTAGTGTTGGACTTGAGGTACCCAGTGGGTGCTTGTTGTTTGAATGACCTGGAGTTGTTATATCGGGTTTTGGTAGAGATGGTGATCGGGTTTCACCTAGAACCCATGCCAAACTGGTGATCCCTTTCAACATTGATGTATTTTTGGGTTGGGCGTTCGGGCCAACAACATTGTTTGATTATATATGACTTGGTTGCTGATGTTGTAGTGTTTACCAGAGGTGCATTCTGGTTGGTGGCTGGTAAGCCTAACACGAGTCGTCTTTCATGATTTTTGTTTTCCTTCCTTGCTTGTATGCTTGTGTAGAGGTAATTTGATCATGATTGAAGATTATTGCTACGCTTTGATGTTTTTCCCATGCCTTTTTCAATTTACAACCTCTGGGTCTTGTTAGCCTTTGGATGTTATAACTTTTTCCATGCGTTGTGACAGTAGGATGGAATTATTTTCTTGGCATTCCTATTTCTATATACTATTTATCCAAGTACCCCTATAGGTGTACATTTCCCATATAGAATTATTATGCACTGACTAGAGCGGTGATGAGAAAACCTGGTTCCATAGACTATAAGGGATAGACATAGTGAGCTTCCCAGAGAGTCTTAGACATTATAGACTAAATGGGATGGACCGAGTGAGCCCCCAGGGAGTCTTGGATATTATAGACAACAGGAGGGTAGACTGAGTGAGCTTACTCAGAGAGTCTTACCTTGTATGAATCTATTAATGAACATTCACAAGCTCGATAAAGAATTGACTGATTGAGCTTCCACAGAGAGTCTGTGGTACACCTGAGGCTATATGAGGAATTGACTGGGATAGCTACCTCAGAGAGTCTCCATATCTTGGGTCTAAGTGGGTTAGACTCCGTGATCTTCCACAGAGAGTCCCGGACTACCCTTGACTATGAGTGGAATTGAATGAATGTGCTTCCCCATATAGTCTTATAATTTCTTATGACCAAACGAGAGGGGTTAGGCTGAGTGCACTACCCAGAGGGTTGCTGGTACTTTATGGATAGGGCTAGAGGGGTCGGCTGTGAGTACTTCCCAGAGGGTTATCTTTTGTGTTATCTAGTTTCTTGTGTTTGGATGGTTGAACTAGAGGATAGTTTGTCTTTGTTTAGCTTGTTCAGAGGCATATCTCCGACGTCGGCTGAAGTAGGAACGTGTCGATGGGATTACGGACCAAGAGATCGACTAATTTGATATACGGCTTTAGTGGTACTACGTCCAGCTCAATTCCCTTGAATAGGATTTCCCAGAGATCGAGCTTATGGTTCCGAGGATTTTTTGCTGATGTTGTTTCTTGTTATTTGAATCATTTCATCATTAATATTCATTTTTATGTATATGTTTATAGGTATGAGACTATACATGTGTACGTATATAGATTTGGACATCCATGGTGGAACTTTCCCAATTGACATGGATTACATTACCTGAGTACAATTGTGGTTTCATGTTTGGTTTACTTTTTTTTTGGTGCTCCAGTTAGTCAGAGCACTTTTTTGTTGCATACACTTTTAGTAGCATAGTTGTAGGTTGCTTGTCGGGGTGCCCAAATGAGATTATTTATCCCCCTTGCATGTACAAATCGGTCTATGTGTAGACCTTCTGTCTACTTTTCAGGTTGAGCACAGGGTGCATGGTGGATAGGGCTGAGGCCCAGTGTTGAATGACCGAGCAGAGTTGCTCGAGTGGATCTACTGATCGGGCTGCTGTAGTTTAACAGTGTCTGGAGATCAGGTATGTGGTTTGGCTCAGAGATAGTAAGAGAACCCTGTACTTTTACCTCTATTTCTTTTGTAATTTTATTTGTATGGTCAGCCCAGTGGGTTAACAGTGTTGTATTGTATTGTATAGCAGTTCAGGATTTTAAATCATTTTACTATTTTAGATTGTTCTTTTTTCAGCCGTTTACTGCTTCTGCACACTATTTACTGTTCGCTGTGTGTGATATTTGGTTATTTCCTCTGGTTTCTTACTCTTGTATGAGGGCATAGTCTCCCCACTATCACACCCTAGGCCCTCGCTGCTAGTAGGCAGCCTCTGGTATACGGGGATGCGCGCTTGAGGCCTTGTAGCATACCGGCTCGGTGCACTGGTTTAGTGGCTTCCAGGTTGGGACGTTACAAAGTGGTATCAGAGGAGTTTTTCCTTCCTGGTCTTTACTATTTGGGATATTGTAGATAGGAGTATGAGGAATGTATCGGAACCTGTGATGGATATCGGGCTGGTGCATCGTGAACACTTGTTCCAGTAAGAAGTCCTGGTTTCCAGGGTTTGGGATTGTTGTTTTGATTTTGCGATGTTATGGTTGTATATGATTTTTTCCTTGAGAAACTCACATGTTGTGTGGTGTTTTGATTTACTATGGATCTCTGGATCTTGTCCATTGGTAATATTCTAGGGATTTATTTTTTCTCTTTGCTGGAAAAGGCAAGAGGTGTCTCTTGCATCACACTAGGAACATAGGATTCACTACATGTAGGCCTTCTAGTGTGTGTTTTTTACTGACAACTGAGACCTTTGGGTCTACTTACACATACTCTTTACTCTGATGGCAGGTTAAGTGGATCTACGTTATGTCATTTTTGATGGGGTTGATGACTCATTACTTTTTCACTAGTGATGCAGTGACCCTAGTTGGTCTATGTGGAACGTGATGCCTTTTTGTTTAACCCAGTATTGGGTGGTGTTTCTAAGGTATGTGGTTATGGAGTCAGATCATTGAGACTGATGTCAATAAATACCAAGGCTTTACATGTGAACTGGACCTCCTTATGGTATTTTTGTATAAACATACCCAATGGGTGTTAGCTCAGCATGTATCTTCTAATTTCTTTGTAACCTCCAAGGAGTCTTTCCTTCTAAGGATGCTTAGAGAGGATCAGGGACCTTGTAGGTTGTGTTTCAGTTTCAAATTTCCTTTGTTCGTTCTGATCTTTACCGTCTTTTGAGAGGTTTTGGATCTTTGGGTAAGGTGGTTAGACCTTGTGACCCAGTTGTAAGGCTTTTTCTGTAGGGCTAGCTGGAAGACCAAGAGAACCAGGGTTTTGACTTGAACCCTTATCGATCAATACCTGTTCCATTTTTGGAAACCTTGGTAAAAAGGTTGGCCAACATTTTCCAATGACTTTGGCGGTGTTCGTTTTTGTGACTTGTTTCGACAAGTAGGTATGTTTGGGTGCATGGACTGGTCGACCAGTGTTTCTGATGTTGCTGTTGCATAGGTGAATTTGTGAAATTTTGTGTTACTGTGAAATGGTTGACACATGCTTGAATCCCGGTCTGGTTTTGGAAGGATGATAGCATGGCTCTGAGGGAGTTGGGCATGCCTTCAATAAAATCTTAGCGTACTCCTGTAAGAGAATATCATGCGCCATCTTGATTCATCTTGAGTATGCTGAGAGAGAGCTTCGACCCAATATCGAGCTCCTTTTCTTTCTTAATGTTCTTCCCTGTTGAGGGTGAATCTTGTTCCGGTTGTGATCTTGAAGCACTGTAAGGAAAGCCATATGGTGGGGAGTGAACCATTGGCCCCATTGAGGGTTTTTTTCCTTGTTTAGGTTAATCTTCGTTGTTTTCTAATGGGCTTTTGTGATCGGAGTTTTCTTTTAAGATGACAACATGGGTGTTCATATGGTGTGGAGTACCGGTTTTGGTCGTAGTTGAATGTATTCTCTGTAGAAGGTGGAGGATAATGCTATAATGAAGGTTATTGGACTGTCTAGATAGCTTGGTTGTGCTGATTCTTGGGTTATTATCATGGTTTCTGTATCCTTAACTGGGCTTCTCGGGGACGAGAAGGTTTATTGTGGGGAGTTTGTAAGAACCCGTGTTTTTTCGGACAGTCGTTTTGAGGAGAAATTTGAATTTTTGAAATAGGATTCTCGTGGGGGGTAAAACATTCATTTTACCCTACCATCTTATCTTAAATAGTTTTTATGACAGCTCTGTTGGTCCTAAAATAGGGATTTTACCATAGGACATGAGTTTGGAGGAAATCTGAGCAGTTCGAATTTTGGTGGAATATTTAATATTTAATATTATTAAATTAAATATTAAATTATTCACGTTGGTTTGCTTGGAAATAATTTTTAAATGGAGCATTATATTGAGTTTCCATCTGTTCCGTTGAGTCTAGAATGGGTAGTTTAGCCTAGGGATGGCATAAACTCATATCGGGCACTCGGGTCGGCACGTGCCCCTTTTTCTTCCTTTTCTTTTCCTCTTTCTTTTTATTTTCTTCTCTCTTATATCCTCCTCCCCCTTGCGCACGTCTCCTACACCTCTCCTCTATGGCCGTGACCTATGGGAGAATTTGGAAACTGAGAATATTTGAGAGAAGGAAGGAAAGAGTGGTACAAATTTGAAGCTCTCGATGAGATGAGTCGGCGTGCGGCAACCGGGACCCGCGAAATCAATCGAAGCTTCAGCGGTTTCCGCCCGATGGTAGGGCTGTTTATGTTTTATCCATAGATCCCCGTTATACATATTATTTTATGTTTTTTAATCCTTATATTTCTTTCTTGTTTCCTCTTAATGCCAGATCTAATGTTTTGGGGGCGAAAACGGGTATTTTGGGTGTTTTCAGGGTTTTCCCTTAGGAAAACCCAGAATACACAGCGTGTATTCTAGGGGTAAATGATGTGTGTTCTTCCCATTTCGGAAGACAATGTTTTCTTAAGTACACGCCGTGTACATTGAGTACACTCCCTGTAATTGGTGGCCGAGTTGCTGGCCGTGTGGAGTAGAACATGAAAATAGTGGTTTTTAAGGACTACACACCGTGTACTTTAAGTACTTGCAGTTTAGTGGAACATAGGCATGTGTCTGGGTTGAAACGGACGCTGAGTAAATTTTTGTGAACAGTACACACTGTTTATAGTACAGTACACACCGTGTACTATTACACAGGCAGGCCATTGTGCTCTGGCCATGTACTCTGGCCATGTACTTCTTCAGTTTAGTAATTTTGATCTATCTTGGGATCTTGAAGTCAGAATTGGGCATGTGAGTAGTCTATTATGAGAGTTCTTCCACGTAGATTGCAATTTTGGAATAATTTTCACATTTACAAGTAATATAAATGGAGTTTTTGGGTTTTCCATCAAAATTGAAGGGGTTTTCCTCCACTTATCGAGTTTAGTTATCACCGGAGAGTGAGACTTAGGATGGATGATAGGTTGGGTGTTTGTACCAACTTAGTTGAATCTTTTAATAGGAGATTGGCTATGATCTATCTTCCATAACCCATGATTTAGAGGACGTTTCCATTACAAGATGTTCCCTTCTAGCCTATGAGGCTTTGAGACCATGTACTCTTAAGGATCCCCTGAGGTATACCTTTGCTTGTGTGTTGACCTAGGGAGTCCCTTGTCGGATCTCTCTATCTTGTACATCCTTGACAAGAACCATGTTACGGAATTCATATGTTGTCCTTCCTTTGAGGATCCCGTGTAGGATTCATCCCTTACACTTTTCCACAGATCCTGTGTAAGATTCCTTCAGTCATGTTTACCTGGAGAATTCCAAGTATGATGCTTACATAGTGTTGGACTTGAGGGACCCAGTGGGTGCATGTTGTTTGAACGACCTAGATTTGTTTTGTCGTGTTTGGCTAGAGATGGTGATTGGGTGTCACCTAGAACCGATGCCAAACTGGTTATCCCTTTCAGCTTTTGATATATTGTTGGGTTGGGCGTTCGTGCCTCCCACATTGTTTGTTTATATCTGACTTGGTTGTTGATGCTGTAGTGTTTACCAGAGGTGCTTTCTGGTTGGTGGCCGGTGAGCCTGACGCAAGACTTCTTTCTTGATTTTTGCTTTCCTTCCTTGCTTGTATGCTTGTGTAGAGGTAATTTTATCTTGATTGAGGATTATTGCTGTTCTTGGATGTTTTTCTGATGCCTTGTTCTGTTTATGACCTTTGGGTCTTGTTAGCCTTTGGCCATTATACCTGTTTGCATGGCTTGTGACCATAGGATGGAATGTTTTTCTTAACATACATGTTTCTCTAGACTGGTTAGCCTTGTAACCCTATAGGTGTACTTTGTAATTATAGCATTATTATGAACTGACTGGCATGGGGCTGAGAGGACCTGGTGCCATAGACTATAAGAGATAGACCGAGTGTTCTTCCCATAGACTATTAGACATTATAGACTACAGGGGGTGGACTGAGTGAGCTCCCAGAGAGTCTTGGATATTATAGACTACAGGAGGGTAGACTAGGTGAGCTTCCTCAGAGTGTCTTACCTTGTTTGAATCTATTCATGAACCTTCCCAGGCTAGAGGAGGAATTGGCCGAGTGAGCTTCCTCATAGAGTATGTGGTATACCTGAGGCTATATGAGGAATTGACCAAGACAACATTCTCAGAGAGTCACTAGTCCTTGGGGCTAAGAGGGTTATACTACATGATCTTCCTCAAAAAATCCCTGACTACCCTTGACTATGAGGGGAATTGACTGATTGTGCTTCCCCAGAGAGTCTTATAATATCATATGACCAACCGGAGGGGTTAGGCTGAGTGCAATTCCCATAGGGTTGTTGGTACTTCTTGGATAGGGCCAGAGGGGTTGGCTGTGAGTAATTCCTTAAGGGTTACCTTTTGTGTTATCTGCTTGCTTGTGTTTGGTTGGTTGAACTAGAGGATAGATTTTCTTTTTTAAGCTTTTTCAGAGGAATATCTCCGGCGCTGGCCGAAGCAAGAAAATGTCAATGGTATTACAGACCCAGATATTAACATATTTGATATACGGCTTGAGTGAAACTACGTCCAGATCAATGCCCTTTAATAGGATTTCCAAGAGGTCAGTCTTATGGTTCCGATGATCATTTCCTGATGTTTTTTTCTCGTTTTTTGAATCACTTCATCATGAATATTCATATATATGAATATGTGTATAGGTATGCGACTATACATGTGTACGTATATAGAAGTCGACATCCATGGTGACACTTGCCCAGTTGACATGGATTACATGACCTGAGTACAACTGTGGTTGCACGTTTGGTTTACTTCCTTTTGTTGTGCTCCAGCTAGGCTGAGCACTCTGTTGTTGCAAACACTTTTAGCAGCACAGTTGTAGGTTGCTTTTCGGGGTTCCCTAATGAGATTATTTCTCACCCCTACACGTGCACCTCGGTGTACTTGTAGAAATTATGTCTTCTTTTCTGGTTTAGCACAGGTTTCATGGTGGATAGGTCTGAGGACCAGTGTTGCATGACCGAGTGGAGCTGCTCGAGTGGTTCAATTGATCGGGCTGCTGCAGTTCAACAGTGTCTGGAGATCAGGGACGTGGTTTGGCATGGAGTTAGTAGCAGATCCCTGTACTTTTACTTTCAGTTTCATTTGTACTTGTATTTTTATGGTCAGCCCGGTGGGTGACAAGTGTTGTATTGTATTTCATAGCTGTTGGATCATTTACGTCATTTCACTATTTAAGCTTGTTCTATATCATTTGTTTACTGCTTCCACACTCTATTTACTTTTTTTGTATGATATTGGGTTATTTCTGTTGGTTTCTTACTCTGGTATGAGGGCATAGTCTCCCCACTATCACAACCTAGGCCATCGCTTCTAGTCAGCAGCCTCTGGTGTACGGGGAGGCACACTTGAGGCCTTGTGGAGAACCGACTCGGAGCACCGGTTTAGTGGATTCTAGGTCGGGACATTACAATATTTTCCTCTCTTTATGTACTCAAGAGACCAAAAATTCATTTTAATAAATATCAATTTCGTTTCTCTCTTCGATAAAAAAACCATTTCCTTAAATATACATATTTTATAAAAAAGTTTTAAAGTTGTTATTTCTATTATCTTATGATTTTTTAATTTCATTTTTACCCATTTTTTAATTTTTACAATTTTTTTTGAATAGTAGCTTCTTTTAGTTTTCCAAATGATGTACTTTTTAACTTTTTACGAAAAATATGAAAGGAAAGTTTTTTTACTTATATAGGATGAAAACAAATTACCACTGTCATGAAAAAAAAATTCTATAAATATTAATCTAAAAGTTTTAATTTTTAAAGTATATATCTTCCATAATATTTTGTAATTTTTTACATTTTAATTATGTGATTTCAAAATGGAAAAGTTATTTTCTTCATGAATTTTCCATGTGATCTTGAAAAAAAATTCCATCTAAGATGACATTCTTTGATGTAACTTAGTAATTAATGGAGTTATGATCCAATGATACCATCTTTATTATTTATATAGATGGTTTATGTTTGTGATGATATGACTTCCAAGAAATACGTTCCTTTTTTTCCATGAGTTATACTACAATTAAATGATCAAATATTTATGAAACTACTTTCTTCTCCACAGGTTATGCTATGATAAAATATTTATGAAACCCATTTCATTTAATGAGTTCTAATATGAATAAATTTTTATGATATTATGACACACATATTTATTATATTAATTATGTGATATGTGGGACCTATATATCTATATAATGCATTGGGTAATAATTCATGTTCTATGAGATAAAAGGGTATAAGAGAGGTTATCCCAGAAATAATGGAGGGTACACATGATGTTATCCCAAGATCAAATCATATACATTGGATATTAGCATAATCTTAATATGTTATGAATGTCTTGGTGGGTATCCTTAACATAATATTTTCTATTCATATGTGTATGCCACAATTTCATGTCTTATGATAATATTATGCTCATAGGGACAGTGTTCTTTGATTTTTTTTGATTCATAACTTATGAACTACCACGATTTATGCCATGAATCAAGATTAAGATCTATGATATATAGGGTATGGATTTATAACATTGAATTCATGTTCTCATACTCTTATACCCATATTATACTTATGTGATCATAGATACCTCCCTTGTTTACCTTTAATTAGAATTAGAGGTAACCCTTTAATATGTTTCCTTTTACTAGGTTACAAAGAATATTATTATGTATTATATGTTTTAGAAGGGAATTCATTATGATGAACTATGCAGGAGATGGTGTGTCTCATTTTGAACATGTTTTTTATGTCTCTATGTTTACGAAGGCACTACACCAATGCGATTCTACATAGATAGTTATGTTGTCTAAGTAATAATCATCTAATAAGATTTAATATCTATAAACGAAAATTATGGGTCACTATAGTTGGTATCATATAATATTTTAGTTATTATTTGGATACTAGGATGAAACAAATTTAGTGATAACCCTAGGAGTAAGATTAAGTATATGATAAAATCATAATGTTTTGGTCATGATCATGAAAAACCTAGGATAAAACTACGGTTTCATAGAATAATGTTTTATGATTTAGAAATCCTATAAATTATTCTTCATAATTATATAGTTCCCATATATGGTTATTGTTTCTCACGCTACAAATTTTGGTTTTAGTTGATGGATAGAACATAAACGAACTGTGTTAATGCGGAATGCAATGGATAATACAATGATTGCATTCCTATAAAGCTTAATGATATGGGGAATGAAATAAAAATTAACATTTCTATTATCATATAACTTTATCAAGATTTGAATCACAGTAAGATTACAAATTTTAAATGAAGGGAATAATTTTCTGTTGAGTTCTTTATGAGGAAAAGTCCAACTTATTTTAACTGGTCCTCTGATCCTTAATTGATGAGCAGTGGATTAGTACTATCAAAAAAATAGTTTCCGTTCTCTGTTTTTTGGATCACGAAAAAATTAATTTGGTTGATTATCATTTGGAAGGAGAATAAGTCCAATGGTGGACACTTATTAGGAATATAAGGAAGAAATATGAATTTGACTCCATAGAGTGGGATGAATTTAAGATATTCTTTCTCAATAAATACATTCATTTTATTATTCATACAAAATTAGATAAGTAATTACTTGAGTTAAAGTATATGGTCAATGAATTTGTTGGTACCTACGTGAAAAATTTTAAAATAATTGTGAGGTAATCTTCTAGCATTATCATGAAACCTAAATGTAAGGTTGATCAATTATTGTATGGCATTAAAAAAGTATTCAAAGGGATTTATCCATATGGTTCTTCAATAGATATGAATAAATCATTCAATACACAATCAAAGATGAATTGAGGATTGAATTTACCCAAAAATATGATGTTTTTGATAATAATAGAAAGATTAAATTTAAATAAAATTCTAAAATCCAGGGATATAAGAAGAGAGACTTCACTTATGGTCAATGTTTGGGATGAAATGTAGAGGTGATTTCTTAAAGGGGAATTATAAATGCTTTATGTATGGAAAAGAAGCTATCAAGTATCTTAATTATAAAGTGATAAAAATATGTTATCTAATGATACAAATAAATAGAAATCTTCAAAGAATTCACCACCTATAATCAAGTGTTTGTAATGTTAGGAGTATTGTAATTTTGGTAACTGGTGGATAAATATGATGTTTAATGATGATGATCATCATTAGAAACCATTTAATACTAGAGATGATAAGAAATATAATGTGACAATTATTTTCAATGAAGGGTGTGATAACGACATGCTGAAAGGTATACTTCATCCACTATAGAACTACTAAGGTATTATTTTATTATGTATATACTCACAATTTTATGGCCAATGAATTTTCTAATATTATTATTGTACCTCCTCAACAATTAGATATTTAATTAGTAGTAAAATCCACAAATGGTATGATTATCACATATCAAGTCTATAATTATTCTCTAATTAATGTTTGTTCGAATATTCTTCTAGAAAATATAGTTTTTCTACCTATAGTTTAGTTTGATGTAAGGGAAGTTATATTTCATATTCTAATCCAAACTATGATAATTTTTCAGTGTGATGATAAATATATTCTTTTAATGGAAATCAAATCTATTGTATGGGTCCGGATTCATATTCAAAGGAGGAGTTTATCTTAAACAGTAGGGAAAAACTAAACATAGAAGATATGTCTATCATGGAGGAGTTTTTAAAGTCTATATAGAATAATTTCCTATTCCTACATTGAAATTGGATGTTTATTTCTTGATAAATATATTATACATATATTTTCTCCAATTTCAAAGACTCTATATAGAATGGACTCGATTGAGTTTCATAAATTAAAAAAGATACTCTAGGATAATCATGATAATGGTTTTCTTTATCCAAGTGAATCACTGTGGGGTCAAAATATTATTTTTATTAATAATAAATATGGATCTATGCGACTTTTCAATGATTATAGTGAACTTAACAAGATCCCTATCAAGAACAAGAATCTTCAACACTCTATTGATGGCTTTTTTGATAAAATTTATAGAGTTCAATAATTTTCCATGATTGAACTTCATTTTGGATATCATCAATTGAGGGTGAATAAGATGGATATACCCATTACAACATTCAAAAAAAGGTATAGAAACTATTAACATATAGTGATGCCTTTTGGTCATAGTAATTCCCTTGATATCATCATGGATTTAATGAATTGAGTCTTTTGAGATTACAATGATATGTTTTTTGTAGTATTTATAGAATATAATCTTTATTACTCAAAGGGAAAGGAATAATATGAAGATCACTTGATAATTATACCGAAGACCCTTAGGAAGAAGAATTTGTATGAAAATTTTTGGTTGTGATAATTTTTTCTATAGAAAATTTTATTTTTAGGTTATATAATCTCAAGATATTGTATATCTATAGATCGACAAAAGACAAAAGATGTTCACCGTTGACCTAGATTAACCGTATTTATAGATATAAATGGATTTTTTAGTTTTGATGGATATAATCGACAATTTTGGGAGAATTTTTCATGGCTGTATAATCCACTCAAAAAGTTAACTCAGAAGGGAGCCATGTTCATTTGGATAGTTTAATGTGAGGAATGTTTAAAGGAACTAAAGATAAATCTATTCAGTGAACATGTTCGTACATTTACCCATAGAAGATAAGGGGTTTTAATTTATAGAGAATCGTCAAATAAGGAATTGAGATGTGTCCTCATAAAAAATTATATGGTTATAGTTTATTCCTTATAAAAATTGAATGTTCATGACTAAAATTAACCAAATCATGATTTAGAGTTAGCTATTGTAAATTTTTAATTAAATATATGTGAGAAATATCTTTATAAAGAAAAGTGTGAAATATATACTGATTATAAAAGTTTATAGTATAAATTCACTAAAAATATCTGAATATACACTAGAGAAGACGGTTGGAGCCAATTAAATTTTACCATTACTCAATATATTACCACCCTAGGAAAGAAACCAATGCGACCAATTGATATGTTGAACTCGTATACAGTTTTTACTATTATTTACTTATGGATTTTCATTGATTTACTTGATAATTCACTTGGTATATGGTTAATTTTGCAGAAATGAGGATTCACAGGATTCAAAAGAAGAAATAAAGAAAATGAGAAATTTTTTCCAATTACACATCCTGACTTGTCATTACATGTGGTGTAGTAGGATTCATAGCATGAGATAGACCATGAGACATGTTATGACCAAACTAAAAATTCAGTAGAAGAAATAGCCATTACACTTTGTGAAGGCTAAGTACACACTGTGACGTCAGTCAAAATAGTTGAGCGAAAAATCCATGAGAAATCTACACAGAAGAACATCTAGAGGCTCGTACACATTGTTAACACTTAGTACACAACCTATATTCAGTTGAACTATCTAAATTGTCCATATATGGGTGAGTCATGTGGGAGATCAAAAATCTATGTAAATATATGTGGATCAATAGTACACGATGTGTACCATCAGTATACATCTTGACCAAATATTCCTATAAATACATACTAGAAAAATATCATTTAAAAACAATTCCAGATAGGATTCTCCTCTGTTTTTCATTCTTTTAGAGTTTTCCTCACCCCTTTTCCCTTTAAACTCTAAATTTCCTCATTTTTTTGCATTTTAATTCAATTCAATAGATGTGGAATGATCTTTTTCAATGTTTTTACATTTCTACATTATCGGTTATCATCGTTCATTTTCATCTTCTAACAAGACATGTGAGATCCATTTTCATTTCTTATCTCAAGTAAGAGATTTATTAATGTTGTGATTTATCTTTTGTAAACCTATTTGTATGATCATTCTTATTACAACACCGTTCCCCTGCATGATTGAGAATCATATAAATTCAAATATCATGTAATGAATGAATTAATATATTTATTTAATTGCGTCTCCACCCACTATGAGTTACTAAATATATAAGGAGTACGGATAAAGAGTAGATTTATATGAACTTATAACCAATCCTAAACTAAAATTTTAGCATCCATAATGGATTAGTAATCAGGATAGGTAACCAAAGTATATCTAATTCATGCGAACGTCCCTGACTGAAAGATATTCAAATGGAAGACCCTATACTAATTAAATTACACTAGGATATGATTACTAGCCAGGGATAATTTATACTAAAGAAGGCAAACATAATACACTTTGGATGTTACTATCTACCGATAATGTAATTGTCACTTCTTAGGTAGAACAAGTCATCTTGAAAAAATTCAACCAGTGTCTGCCATTTGTTTTTCAGCTTAAGACTTAGGACCATGCCAAGATTAGAACTAAGGTCATCCTTTCTCTAGATACAAAAAATTGATCCCAAACCATCGTTAATTAGTTAAAGTAACTCCCAAATAGAGATTTAGAAATATTCCCAAACACTAAGGTTACTTAAAAGGAATCTTATAAGGGTATCAATCCAGTGATCCTATGATATATCAAACTTCCTCCTCATGGGATCAAACTAAAAATTCTACAATATTACTGCTTTGTAGTTAGTAAATTTTGGGACACACAATTCTAATATGACCACTACCGATACGAACCCAACGATGTGTGTGGGTGAATCAAATTCTGGTATCATTTCTAGGGAGTAATTCCATGCTTTTAAAAAACCATGGAAATTGACTTAATATTACCTTTCCCTCAGCCTATTTCTTCTATTTTCATTCAAAAGACGCCCTTTCATCCCCATTTTTCTATAGTAGTTCATGTAACACAGTCCCTTGACTCGTTCAAGAAACCTTGAGTTGGACGAACCTCTAACCATTGATAACATGTTCGAAATGTATCTATTTTCACATCACTAGTCCACAATGGATGAGAAACATACTCCAGTAGGACACAAGCTACCAAAACCTCATCAAATAATTCTCAAAGATCATCTGATGCCTCTAGAAAATACAATAATAGATTTAGTCTTGCCATCAATCCATGATTCATCACCAATCATTATATGTCCCCACATCTATGCTCAAACATTTGATACCAAATTTGGACCCATTCACATGTTCTAGAATATGGGACAATTTATCCTTCTCCATTGCAAAGATCCTCATGAGCACATTTCCACATCCAGAATGTTTGCGACACTTTTTTATACCAGGGATTCTCTTCAAAGGCCATTATACTATGTGTATTCCCATTCTCACTGAGATATAGAGATATTTAATAACACAAAATTCAAGTTCCTGAGTCGATCAGGACATGGGGGAAGTTAGCCAAGATGTTTTCAGAAATGTACATTCCACCAATCTGGACTTGGAAGCTCCAAAATGACATCCAAAACTTTTCTCAATCTGATAGAGAATCAGCATGTGATACATGGTACCAATTTATAGATCCCATGAGGAAGTATCTGTATCATGGACAAGATATGTGGATTTAGTTTCAAACTTTTTACCAAGTAATCCAGCTATACATACGAGCTTTTTTCGATGCTATCGCTAATGGAGGACTAATGTTTAAGACCCCTGAATCCATACAAGAAATTCTCGATGAAGTGTCACATAATTCCAACCTATGGGAAAGTGATCTTGGACCACCATGTTGTGGTATCAATAAGTTAGATGAAATAACCAGATTAGCAGTGCAAGTGGAAGCGCTCAGAAAGAAACTTGAATCATTTTAGATGCCAATTATAAAACCTCAAAATCAAACCCCTCCCACCCCTGTAATGGAAATTCAATCATGTGAGATGTGTGGTCACCCACTTCTTTTCCAAAATTAAAAGGTAGGATATGGAGAAAAATATTATTGTAATCATATTAATTACAATCAATAGAATCAGTCATTTAAAAAAAAGAAATATTATTAGCAGAGGCCTGCTCCGCAAAAACCTCAGAATAGTAAAAGCGATTTTCAATGATGAAGTGGTCAGTACCAAATCTGTAATTAAGGACCTCCAAGGTATCCTATGATATATCATGTGCCTAGACCAAAGTAATAAATTAAACAAAATACCATTCAACAAATACCTCAACAACAATTCCAACCCACCCAATCGAATCCTCATAAACCACTTCTCCCTCCTACAGATAACCTGGAAAACCTCATAGATACTTTCATGCAAATGTTAGATCAAATAATGACAACATAAGATCCAAAAATGTAAAACCAAAGTGCTACTTGGAGGAATCTAGAAATTCAAATCTGTCAAATCTTGAAGAACTTATTTGAAATATTACTAGGTACTTTACCTATTAACACTGAGATGTACCAAAGAGAGAAATCCAAGGAACTAGTACAGAGATGATGGAAATTTTTGGACTATAAAAAACCAAATTGAAAAGATGAATATAAAAAAGAAGAACCTAATATAAAACCAAAATATGATGGAGAAGCTGATAATATTACCTCAATCACCAATTAAAAAGATGTTGTAGATGAAAATAACCAAATACCTAAGTAGCCAAAGGAAAATGTTTATGTTCCCCACCTCCATAGAATAGACCAATTCTATTATCAAAGAGATAAGTACAATGATGGAAGGAGGAATAATATAATAAGTTCCTAGAGATGTTCAAGAAACTACATGTCAACATACCATTTGCAGAAGCCATTACTCAAATGCCAGTATATGAAAAATTTCTTAAAGATATACAATCAAATAAAGTAAAATAGAATATCATAGAGTCATCACTTTTAATGATGAATTATGTAGTATTGTACAACTACAAAATACCCAAAAATTAGATATCTAGAATGTTTTTCCATTCCCTTTTCTATAGGGGAATGTCTATTTGGAAGATCCCTATGCAATATTAGATCCATCATTACCTTAATGACAATGAGTGTTTTCCACAAGCTCAGGCTCGATGAACTCAATAAAAAAGTGTAGAACTGCACCTAGCTGATCGATCTATGAAGTACCCTAGAAGAATTCTTAATGTTGATTTGGTTGAAGTCGAAAAAATTATCTTTCCAGTACACTTCCTAGTCATGGACATTGAATAAGAATGTGATGTTCCATTCATTATTGCAGGACCATTCCTATCAATAGGATAGGCTTTGATAGTTGTAAATCAAGGATGCCTGATCGTCAGATTTGGAGAAGAAAAGGTGGTGTCCAACTTGATCAAAGATACCCCAAAATTAGATGAATCTATGGATTGTAATACCATCTATCTCAACCATAAAGAAGACGAGTACTTGTCTATTGTGAAAGAATGTGATGATTCAATCTTAGAGAATATATTTTAATATGACTTTAAGAAATTAGGCTTTAGTGAACCAATAATAACGAACACCATTCCACCCTTCATACGCTCCATCATTTAGCCACCACAGTTAAATCTAAAACCTCTAACAAGTAGAATGATGTTGTAAATTTTAGGAATGTCATCCTCTATGCCAATCATTATCAAATCTGAACTTTTGAAAACACAAGAAGAGAAATTGGTTGATGTTTTAAAAATTCTTAAAAAATGAATTTCCTAGGAATGACATACATTTAGGGGGATAAATCCTCTTGAATGCACTCATATAATTCTTCATGAAAAAAGTGCATAGTCGAAATAATATCCTCAAAGGTGGATGGCACCCCTAATTATGGAAGTCATCAAAAAGGATGTTCCAAAAACCATGGATATAGGAATCATTTTTCCTATATTAGAGAGATAATTGGTGACCCCCCTTCAATCTATGTCTAAGAAAGGAGGAATCATGGAATAAATAACTGATAAAAGTTAATGTATTTCAAGACACACCATTACTGGTTGGAGAGTCTGTATAGACTACAAATGTCTGATTTAAACAGTCATAATGGATCATTTTTCCTTACCTTTGACAGACCAGATGATAGAAATAATAACTGGGAAGGATTTATACTATTTTATTGATAGATATTTAGGATAAAATAAAATTTCATTCGACCACATTGATTGCTTGAAGGCAACTTTTACATGCCCATTTGGTACCTTTGTGTATATGTGAATGTCATTAAGAATGTTCGATGCTCCAAAAATATTTCAAAGATGCATGTTGCATATTTTCGATGATATGGCTGAATAATTCATAGAAATCTTCATTGATGACTTCTTAATATATGGGATATCATTTGAAGTCCTTTTATGAAATTGGGAATTGGTCTTGCAACACTACAAAGAGAAGTAACGTGTTATGAATTGGGAGAAATTACATTTCATTATACAAAGAGGAATAATACTTGGATATAAAATCAACATGGAAGAACTCACTATCGATTCCAAAAAAATAAAAGTCATTAAAGATCCACTAGAACCCTCAACCATCAAGGGTATTAGAATATTTCTAAACCAGGATGGATTTAATAAAGATTCATGAAAGATTTTGATAAAGTCTCATGTTCATTGACACATATTTCATCAAATTAAACTGCTTTCTAATTCACTAAGGCCTATTCAAAAGATATCAATACACTGAATAAAAGTTGGATAGCCTCACCAATCATCAATTAACCCAATTGGGAGAAATAATTTGAATTAACGTGTGATTCCAGTAACCTTGATGTAGCTACTATAACAAGATAGTGAATTGGAAAAATCTTTTGACCTATTTATTATACAACCCACATGATAAGTGAAACTCAATTAAATTACATGACTATAGTGAAATAACTCTTAGCCTTTATATGTGCATTTGAGAATTTTGTTCATATCTGGTTTTTTCTATGGTAATAAGCCACACTAATCACATTTCCCTTATATATTTAATGATTAAGAATGATGCCAAACCAAGGATGATATGATAGATCCTCCTATTGTAGGAATTCTATATCGTGATCATGGATACAAAAGGGACATAGAAGGTGATTTCAAATAATCTCTCTATACTTCCTCCGCCCATCATCAAGGAAGATGAGGAGGATGAAATTGATGTGGATTTTCCAGGTGATACACTATTAGTGGTAAGGATCAACAATGTTACTTGGATATTTCTAATTATCTTGAAACATTATTTCTATATCAGGAAATCTCATTCCAAAAGAGAAAAATATTTTTATCAAATGCCGAGAATTACTACTAGGATGCGCCTATATTATTCAAGCATTATGGAAATATAATATTAAGATGCTACATCCCGGAAGAATAAACCCATAATGTAATCAAGATGTTTCACGCTTCACTGACTGGAGCACACCATGGACCCGAACATATAATGACCCAAATTCTAAAAAGCATATTTTTCTACCCTACACTGCATCGAGATAGAATGGAATTATTCCAACAATGTGACATATGTCTGTAGACCAGAAATATTGAAAAAAGTAATGAGATGCCACCAAACCCTATCATGGAAGTCAAAGTCTTCGACATTTGGGGAATCCACTTCATAGGACCATTTTTTACATCACATGGAAAAACATAAATTCTAGTTACGGTTGACTATATCTCAAAATGTATTTAAGTTGAATCTACTACACATGACACAGAAAAAAGTTCTCATGAAATTTCAAAGGAAGAATGTGTTTTTAAAATATGGATTTCTAAGATTACTCATCAATGACCGAGGAACACACATCATTAATTGTGTTGTGATAGGAATTATTGAGAAATATGGAATCATATACAACACCAGAACTCCCTACCACCCACAAACATGTGGGAAAGTAGAAATATCTAACATGGAGGTAAATAGAATCTTGTAAAAGACTGTGAATAAAACTCAAAATGATTAGACTCTCAATCTAGATGATGCTATATGGGCATAATTAACTAATTAGAAGAAACCCATATACACGAACACATTTAGATTGGATTATGGAAAACCATATCATCCTACCATCAATTTAGAGAATCACTAATTTTTGGAGATCAAGAAAATGAACATTGATTCATAAAAGGATGAAGATGCTAGGATTTTGCAATTAACTTCTTAGAAAGAGATAATAAGAGACACGTATGACAATGCAATAATATACAAGGAAAAGATGAAGAAATGGCATGATTAGTGCATTATAAGGCGTACCCCTGTACTTGAGAATATGGTTTTTTTGTTTAACATGAGATTGAAACTATTCCTTGGTAAGCTAAAGCCTCATTGGTCTAGCCCATTCAATGTTGTTAAAGTATTTCCTTATTGGACTATTGAGATTCAATGAGAAGGTGGGCCACCATTTAAAGTTATTGGTTAAAGGATGAATATTTTTCAAGAACCCTTCCAAGAAGGCTATTTCATCATCCTTAAGTTAACATCAGCTTTAATGGAGTGACTTTACTAACTTAAAATGATGCACTAATATGGAGGCATCCTAGGGTAAGACATATTATGTTAAAGTAGGATCATATTATAATATTCTTAGGTAGGGTAGGAAATGAATACAAGGATGTAGCATGAATTGGAGAAAAAAATTGTTCAGTACATGTTGTGTACCAGGGGTTCATGATGAGTACTCTTTTTTTCAAAAAATCCCTTTTATTTTATCCATACATGATGTGTACCATCAATACACATCATGTAATTGTCCAGTTATGTTTTTTAAAACACAGGTTGTGAACCTGTGGGTCACAACCCACACACACAACCCTAGACCCTTTGCCTCCCATGACCCCCTATCCCACTTGACTATATACAAGATGCTTCACCTATCATCTCTTTCACCCTTAAAACCACACACCACTCCCTCCCATCCTCTCATCTCGTATGTTGCATCAAACTCCCATACCACTCTAAGCCCTTATCCTCACTCTCCCTCACACCCCTTACCATCTTTTATCCAACATCCCATGCACCCTCCTATTCCCTTCATGGATCACACCAAAAGGCCCCATCATGTTTCGTCCTCACCCTTCTATGCCTCATCCTTGGACTCCAAAGAGAAACTGCCATTGAAGTTCCCATGTGATGCACCTTCTGAACCATTTGCACCACCTAAAACCCGCATTGTTCAAGATCCTCAGGATCACCCCACCCCAAACTCCACTTCTATTGACAGCAATATCCACCTACACATGATTCTGTGTTTTCAAACCCAAATCACCTGGTCAATATTCACCAGTTTTAGTAAAAACCCATGTATAAAAACAAGAGTCTGTGAATGAACATCCTGGACTAGATAAACATCATTGGAACTATCATTGACCTTATAGAGACACTTCATATTGATAGAATTCTTGATGTTTGTGACCATAACATTCGAGAGTTATTTCTAGAATTTTTATCTGCTTTCTATGTTCCCATGGATTGCCTTCGGTTTCGTCTTGGTGGATGGCCGAATGGGATATCCTTTTCATAGTTTGGTCTCAGGATGGGTATTTACTCCGAGGAGTTTATCACTTCGGACATATATCCTACACCTAAGCCACATACACCTCACAAATATTCTCTACAATTATGGAATATGATAGCCTGAAACCCCCAATCACACCACGAAACTCGTATCATGATGTTTAATAATCATTGAGGTATAAAATTATGTTTACTGCTCACCGCCATGGAACATGGATAGTTATTCAGAGCTGAGTATCATTGTAGTGTCGTCCAAGTGGACGCGCTGATTCTTGTAGCATCCATCGGAGGCCTAGCCATCTATACGGCCTCCCATTTTTCTGGGTATTACAAGACACATGGTCATAGGTAGTGAATTAACATTATGGGTAGGTATTTTATCACACATTTGGATAGGCACTTGGATTTATTCAATGTATCACTACCCCATCACCTCCTTAGGACCTATATAGATTATTGATCTTGTGATTCTCCACAAGATGCAGATGTTAATAAGGGAGGATGATGCTTACTTTGGGGAACCCAATGTCTAGGAGGAAGCACCGTATTGTCCACCACCACCACCACTAATAGCAGCAGTTCCACCCATTTAGCCACAATCTACCCCAACAACAATACCACCCATTCCTCCACCCATCTCTACCTCTCTCCCATCTAACCTTCCTACATCATTCCACCCCACCTTGAATGAGATCCGGGACACCCATAAGTGTATCTAGGTGAACCTGTGAAATATCTCCACTCACCTTCATCTCTCATTCATTGAGAGCTCAAAATTTTCCACACCTCCACTACCCACCCCATCCAACCCCTCATCTACCACCATCCCTCACCCACTGTTGTGCACCCTGACTTTCCTCCAGACCTTACTGAACCCACCGGCCATCGGGTGAACATAGCGGAGTAGGTCCGATGGGGAAAGGTGGTGACCATTGACTCCACCCCAGAGGTACCTTTTGTGGATCTAGTTTTTAGAAACTCGGCCTCCTTACAGATCATATCCTCTCCACCACCCACCCCATCCCAATTACCGACCTCCAAGACCCCATTATCCACTATATCCACTACTCCACCTACTCCTACTGCTGCTGTAGATGTTGACCTAGCTGGACAACATGTATCACCACCTGATGGAGGGATGGTGCTAGGAGAGATCATTGACCAAGATGTTTGATCTTTATTTTTAGTCTTTTATACTTTTTTGTGATTGTACTAGACATTTTTTCATTTCTTTATAGCATCTTTTTATACATATTTTTGACATATATATATATGGGGATTGTTTTTTACATTCCTTTTGACTTTATTGACATTTATTTCTTATATTACATAGAAATTTATAACTACTATGAGTCGTGTGTGATTCTCGATGGTATATTAACACTATATGTTTTCAAACAAAGGGTACTCTAGCATGTCATAGTCATCACAAAGAAACATTAGGAACCTTCTAGGGAAATCCATGCACATTAGAAACCTCCCAATGATTTGAATCCATTCTTACCTAACCTTATTCACACACATGATAAACAACCTGAATTAATAAACCCTCCCACGTGACCTTGATAATCGGAAGAGAGAAAAACCAGTATATGAATGTATAAAATGAGAAACTGAGTAGATAGAATAACTGTAGAATATCTTCGTATATTCGTTTGGCTGAATACATCTTGTTATCTCTTTATAGAAGGAAACCCATATTAGATCTTTTTTGTAGATAGATTCATTATAGTTTCATATTTTTCATTTTTAATTTTGTGTCCATTTTTGAAATTCATTGTAAAATTTTAATAAATTCAATAAATCCTGGTTATCTCTTCTTGTTATTCTCTGTACTTTCCGATTATTCTTCTTTTACAATGATTTTACCAATGGACTAATTTTTTACCTAGTTAATGAATTTTTCTCAAACCCATTTTATTGGTGACATGGAATTCATATTTAGATAGCTCAAACACCTTAATGATACACCACTTATTCAAGGATCTCTTGATTCCCTCCTTTAAATTTTATTAAAATCTACCATTTCAAATTATTTAAAATTTCATTGAAATACCAGTCCCAGAAGAATTTTATAGACAGTGTAGACACTGTCTCTTTATAAGTGTGTATTGGTGGCGGGGGGGAGGTTCTCATAATTCTCACTGATGATACATGTTCATTGTTGTTTGTTCTCTCTTGACTGTGAGACATTTTTCATATTTTTATGAATGTTTTAAACATGAAAAAACATTATTCCTATTTAAATTGAAAGAAAATGATAAGATGTAAATTGGTATAATCCATGTATTTCTTCTTTTTGGAATTTTAGAGTGATTTATATGTTTTGGAATTTGTATAAAATTCAACATTTTTGAAATTCTGATTAATTGACCTTATTACATTGTTTTATACCAATTATAATTCATAGTTTTTATATTATTATCACTACCCAAGAGGACACTAATCATACAAATGCATACTCTTTTATGAGAATATATCTTGATAGATACCTAGTATATATCAACCTACCAAAACATTAATTGAGGTATTATTTATGTGATGAAAGAACAAGTACAAATTTAAAATGATTGAGGAAATATTTTTTATCCATTCTCCCCTGAGAACCACCTTACATCTATCATTTTAGCCCATAGTTTCCATGAATGACCTTATAAGATAAATCGATTACAAGGAAATTTTCCATTCTTACCCTACTCCTTTTATAATGAATGATATTACTTTTTAACAAGTGAGGGGAGGATTTCAGACAGTGAAGATGATTTTTCTAGCACTAGATTTATTGGTTACTATTGAATTTCATTTTTTTTATTCTGTTCCATTGTAAAACAAAAAATTAAAGGAAAATTGATATGGGTTGTGGACTAGGAAGGAAAAAAATCATTATTTATAGATCGATGATTCCCTTGAAGGATCATATTTTCTTAGGGGATGTGTGCGAGATCATGCCTAAATAGGATTTTCAAAAAAAATATTATACAAGAGGAAAAGGAATGAAACATAATACTCATTGTATAATTTCTTGATATACATGGATCCACCCATATATGATTTAATAAGGATGCGAATATTTATAATGAGGAATTTTATTACATTTATGTTGACATTAATGCATTATGATTCAGAGATTACCCTCTTTTTTATCTTGATTTTCAATTTTTACCAACCTACCAACAATCTTATTGTCTTTAGAACCTTACTGCTTATTCCATCATGATTAATTTAGTACCCGTATTTACTAAGTGGTTATGATAGAACCAATTCAAGACTATGATTAGGAACATGTACTCTGGGTATGAGAATAACTTTAATTTTATTTTACGTTGTGTAATGCGGGAAAATTCATTAAGAGGTAAATTAAAAATGGGTATATAATTAGTGGAATAGTTAGAAGATTGAAAATTAAAAGATTAGAATATTTTAAAGAACTGAACTATGAAGCATGATAAATTTTCTATACAGGGCTGATTCTAGAGATTAACATTTTTATCCTAGACTTAGTTTAATTTTTCTTAAGATGATGAAAATTTCATGTTTTAAAAATTTCTTATCATTTGTTCAAATTATTTTTGATAAATGTTTTCTTGTGTAAAATAAATTGTTCATGTGGGGGGGGGGTTAGTAAGATGAATTTATATACACTTTTTACTGTCATTTTTTTATTTATTTTCATTTATTTCTTTGATAATGCACTTGGTATATGAATAATTTTGTAGTAATGATGCCTTATAGGATTCAAAGGAATAAATAAAGGAAAAGTAAGAAATTTGACTATTACACATCGTTACTTGTCATTACACACCATGTGGTAGGAGTTCACAACATGAGATTGTTTGTGAGCCAAGCTATGACAAATCCATGAAGTCAGTAGAAGAAATATCCAGTTCACATTGTGATATCTATGTACATTCAATGCCTTCAGTCAAAAAATTTATGTGAGAAATCCATGAGAAATCCACATGGAGGAACAACTAATGGCTAGTATATGTTGTGAACACTCAGTACACGATGTGTAATCAATAAAAAATAATAAATCATCCAGATATATGTTTAGCTCATGGGAGATCCAAAATCACTGTAAATATACATAGATCAGTGGTATAAGATGTGTTCCTCTATGACACATCATGACTAAATCGGCCAATAAATACAGACCTAAGAAAAGTAATTTTGAAACAATACCAGATGGTATTCTTCACTATTTTTCATTACATATAAGTTTCCCTCACCCCATTTTACCTTCAATATCTAAATGTATTCATTATATTACATTTTAATTAAATTCAAGAGCCCTGGAACATTTTTTTTTAAACATTTCACATTCCCACTGCATCGTTTCTTATCGTTCATCGTCAATTTCCTACAACATGTGTGAGATCCATTTTCATTTCTAATCTAATGTACGGAATTTATTAATTTTTTGATTTATCTTTTTTAAACCCAATTGAATTATCAATCTCATTACAATTCTGAACCCATGAATTATTGAGAATCATTCAATTTCAAATAACTTGTCAAGCATGAATATCTTTATTTATTTAATTTCCTCTCCACCGACAATGAGCAACTAAATCTATTAGGTGTAGGGAACAAGAGTAGATGTATATGAACCCATAATCAATCCTTATCTAATTCTCACAACCACAACGGATTAGTAATCTGGATAAATAACCCCAAGTCTATCTAATTCATTAGAACATCTTTTACCAGATGATATTCAAACATAACACCCTATTCTGATTGAAGTAGACTAGGCTCTGATCAATATCCATTGATACGTTCTGCCAAAGAAGCCAAACTAAATGTGCTCATGCTGTAACTATATCTTGATCATGGAATAGTCACTTCCTCGATAGAACTAGGTGGATTGACCAGATTCTACTAGTAAACACTGTTTTCTTTGTAGCCTAAGGCTCAAGACCCTGAAAAGATTAGAATTAAAGTTATCATTTCTCTATATATGTGAAATTGATCATGACCCCTCGTTAATTACTTAGAGTCACATCCAACTAAAAATTTAATAAAATTACCAAAAACCAAGGTAAATTGAAAGGAATCATGTAAAGGTCTCAAGACAATGATCCTATATAAGAGAAAGCTTCCTCCTCATAGGATAGACCCCACACATCTACAATACTATCCCGTTGTAGTTTGTAAATTTAGGGACACACAATTCAAATTGACCACTACCACTATGTACCCAAAAACACATGTTTGTTTCATCACCAATCCATTAATTTGAAAGTATAATATAATATTATCTATAATGTGGATAAAAAAAATACTATATACATATATTTTAAAAGGATGGAGATATTAATCTTATGGGAAGGGGGAAAATATTATCTTGATTGAATGAGTGTTCAATCAACCATCCATGTAAGGATTACAGATTCCTAGATGATATAAATTGAACAATATAAGAAGGTGAGAAATGTTCATAAATTCAAACTTCACTCTGATGGAGTGATAAGGTTTTGGAATCTTGTTTGTGCCCCCTCCATACCAGTTTTGAAGGAGATATTGACTGAGGCTCATAGTTCTTCATTATATATTCATCTTTGAAGTAAAAAGATTTATATTTATTTGAAAGAGTATATATAGTGAGATGAAATGAAGAGATATATTATAGATTTTGTATCAGTATACATGTTATGTCACCAAGTTAAGGTAACAAGACAAAAGTATAAGGGGATGTTACAACCGTTACCCAAAGGAGTGTAAAGATGAGAAAATATCAACATGGATTTTGTTTTTAGAATCCACAAAATAACTATATGGAATAATTCTATATGTGTTTTAGTTGACCATTTTACAAATTAAGCACAATTATTTTCCATTATATAATATTTATCTCTAGACCATATTTCTAAGATATAAATTAAGAAATTAGTAATGATTCAGGGAGTTCCAAAATACATTTATTGTGATCAGGATTCAATGTTTTCCTCGATGCTCTGGAGAAGTCTTCAGTTGAATTTGGATTAATAGAAAAGTTTTAGTTTACTTAACATCCTCAAAAATACGGTTAGTTTGATAGGACCATTCAAACTCTAGAATAAATATTGAGATATCACTCTATGGTTTTAAAAGGTGGTCTGAATAAACACCTTCCTTTTATAGAAGTTTCTTTAAAAATATCATTCACTCTAGAATTCATATTACTCTTCAGGAATACCTCTATGAAAATAAGTGTAAAAACAAAAACTTTTGGAATAATGTTGAAGAAATAAATCTATTTTTAAATGATCTATCTGATGAAACTGTAGATATGGTTAAGGATATTCAAAAACATATATAGGAATATTAGAATTAGAAAAAAGGTTATACTTATAATTGTTGGATGGATATAGAGTTTGAAGTTGTTGAGAAGTTATTTCTATGAATAAATCCTTAGAATAGGGTGATGATATTATGAAATAAGAGAATTCTAAGCCCCAGGAATATCTATCCCTTTGAAATTATTGATGATGTTGGAATGGAAGTTATCAATTGTATCTTCCATCAAATGTTTCTAGAGTTCATGATCAGTTTCATGTATCTATGCTAAGGACACACATAACTCATAATTAAGAGGTAATAAACTCATAGGTCATAATAATAGATTAACATAACTATTATGATGAATATCTAGTGGAGATCTTCGATCATAGAGATAAATTTATACAAAACAATAACACTCAACTAGTCAATGTTGTTTTTGGAAAAAACACCCATTTAGGGATGTTATGTGGGAACATGAGGATATAATGAAATAAAAATATCCTATTATATTTTTATCCTGGTGAATAATTTTTGCGGAAAATTTATTTAAGGGGGTATAATTTAACACCTTATGATTTTATGAAATATATTTTTACCGTAAATATATTTTCTTCGATAAAATTCATTAAATGAAACTGCAAGTTCAGACGATCTGGGATATAAAATTAAAATATTATTATCACCTATAAATTAGATAGAGGGTATGAACATTACAAACAAAATTAAAATTTATTTAGTCTACACATGAATTCCTTGGTTATAAATCAATTATAAATGAAAATAAAAAAATAAAGAAAAACAAATATTTTTCTAAAAAACTATTTTATGCCTGACGTATATATTTTAAAATTAAATTAATCATTATGGGTAAATCATTTTAAAAAAATTTATATAAATAATATGTTATAACATTAATTTAATTTGATTTGTAATTATATAATAATAAATAATGTTTTATGCGTAAAAGGCATTTTTCTAAAAAAGCAGTCTTCATCGCATTTTGAAAGCATAATTTAAAATTTATTTTCTCTACTAATTGAGATTTAATTTTATAAAATGGATTAAAAAATTTTATTTATGTGGTAATAATTTATAAAATATTTACCTTTTAATTTTATTAATTATGAATAGCTACCATGGTAAAATTTATCACTACTGTAAAGGGTAAATCACGTTAATCTAGGTTAAAACTAAGTGATAGGGACATAATGCTTCATATTAATTTTTATTGGAGTAATTTAATTTTAACTTTATCACCATAGGCTATAAATTGATTTGTATAATTTTATTTTTCCTTGAAAATGAACTTTATAAATTTTCAAATAAAGAAAGTTACAAGGTGTCATTATCTTATTGTTAAATTTATTTTATGTGTCCAAATAGGGAAAAAAGAATGTTATGAATTAATATAAGTTTAAATTTTGATATTTTTGAAATTAGTTTCATGATATAATTTTTTTTATTTTTATTAATTATATAATAAACTTAATTTCCCATGTAACCCTGATGCAACATTTCTCAAATTATTAAAAAAATAATAAATAATATTTATAATATTAAATGGTATATGATTTTAGTGAGTTAATATGTGACACAAATTTTTTATATGAATAGGAACAACAATAGTTATTTTAATAAATTATATTTGAATTTCAACTCTGTATTTAGGCATTTTAAGTTATGTTAAATGAATAGTTTCAAAATTGGCATTAATGTTATTTTATCAAAACAATATTTTCTTAAATTATTAAATATTATAAAAATATTATGAGTAAATGGAGGGAAATATGTTGTAAAAAATTTTATTCCATATGTATTTATAGGTAATTCGGAACTATTTTTTTGTTTAAATGAACTTTATTATAATTTCATCTTTTAATAAATTTGATGTGCATCCTCCCCCTCCCATATAAAAGGGAGCCTCGAATTTATATTACTCACACCATTTTGTGACTTCTATATTTACCATCCCATATAAAATTGTCTTATTAAAAGCATTATATGAGTTAGGGAGGTACTAATCTCCCCAAAAGACCAACCCTAAGTTCTTGAATAAAGGATCGAAAGGAAGTCCCCCGAAAGAGAGGTACTCAACTTACCTAAACCATTTTAATTTATTTATTCTTATTCATACTATAAATATGTGTTATATATTATGAAATTATAAAATAATTATCATTAATATTATTCAATGTTATTATGATTTTGATGCAACTATTATCCAACATATTTTCATCAAATGGGATGTGAAAGTATCACTCATGGGTAAATATCACTTATCGTCTCCTCATTGCGATATAATTCATTTTCCATAGCCATATTTCATTAATGGTCATTATGATGGGTTTAAAGATTATATATGCAATTTATGAAATAATTATGATTCTGTAATGATAATAATATATATAACTTCTTACCTTCCAAACTGATGTAAATTGATAACATCGCTCTTATGTACGTGTGGACTACAACCTCCGTGAATCGATGTGATTTCCTTTTTATTTAAATTTTATTTGGATATTAAGGAACATGAATATTATGAATAAATATGATTTATATGGTATAATAATTATTCTGTAAATATGAATTATTATTTTCTTTTTTGTTCCATCTATTGAAAAATGAAGACAACATTCACGCGTATGTACAACCTATCATATCCATAAACAATTTTATTCATTTTCTATACATAAAATTTTTAATGTATATAAATATATGTGTATAACAAATATATACTATATAATAAGTATTTATATTATTTTTTACAAATTTAAAATAAATTTAATTTTAATATACATAATGTTGTAGATCTTTCGAAGCAAGTCGAACTCGGGGTAAGGGATTTCCGTCTAAAATTTTATTCTATGATATACATGAAATATTAACCACTTTCTATTTTATGTGGTGTATATAATGCCATTTAAATTATTTTATAACTACTATCTTGAAATTTATTGAAATTTATATTTTCATATAAGGTTATCTCTTCCAATATGTTTTGAAATAAAAGATATGAAAGTGGTAAGGGTTTTTTTTTTAAAATATCATTGTTTATCAGATATGTTTATGATTAAGTTTTTAATAATTAAATATTATGATATACCACTAAATAAAATCATAAATATTCTTATACGTTGGTAATTCCTTGAAAACAATGGTTTTAATTTCATTTTTCTTACCTTATGTAATCAAGAGTACAAATATATATTAAAAACCCATCTTCATTTCTCTCTTCATTAAAAAACTATTTTTATTACATATCTATGTTTTCTAAAAGTGTTTAAAGAAGGTTTTTAAGATTAATATATTTATCTTTAAAATCATTTTTAGCAATTTTTAAATTTTTTAAAATTATATTGAAATAATTATTCTTATATTTTTTTTTCTAATGAAGAACTTTTTGAATTTTTTACCAAAAACGTGAAAGAAATATTTTCTTCTAACATATACAGAATGAACAAAATTTCCCACCATCATGATCGGTCAATGTTTTGAATAATACTTTATAAGTACTAAAGATTATTTTCAAAGAAAATGATTCTCTAATATTTGGTAAATTTTTTATTTTAAATATATTTTTTTAAAATGGAATGGTTGTTTTCCTCAATAAATGTTCCAAGTTATAATTCAAAATAATTTTACATATAATATGAAATACATGGATATTTATTAATACTTACCATGGTTATGATCCAATGATTCCATCCATATTATTTATATGGGTGGTTTATGTTCATTATGATAAGATATTTAAAAAAATCGTTTCTTTTTTCCATGGGATATACTATGATAAAATGATGAAATGTTTATAAAAATAATTTTTTTTCTCATGAGTTATGATATAGATAATTTTTAGGATCATATAACATGCATATATATTATTTTTATTATGTTATTTGTGAGACCTTTATGTATTTCAAATGAATTTGATAATGACTAATGTTTTGTGAGCTCAAATGGTAAATAAGATGGTATCCTAGTCCCAAAAGAGGGTACAGATGAGGGTAATTTAAGCCTAATGTAGGTATATAGTTTGTTATCCAATGAAAACCATTTTATCAATGTCTTGGTGGGTATCCTTGACAGAAGGTTTTATATACTTATGTGTATAGCATAATTCCAAGTATTATGGAAATATTAAGCTTGCATGGATCATGTTCTTTAATTTTTTTGATCAATATTTAATTAACATTCAATATTTATGCTATGAATCAATATTATGATCTATGATATGTAGGTTATGGGTTTCAAACATTAAAAATCATATTCTCTTTCCATTATTCTCAATTTATTCTTATACTATCATAGATATCTTTCTCGTTTACACTTACTGAGAATTAGAGCTCACCATTTCTTATGTTTCCTTTTTTTACTAAGTTATAAAAAATGTATTTGGTATGATATTTTTAAAAACTGAGGTAGTAATTATAAATTATTTGAGAGATGATGTATCTCATTTATAAACCATTTTTTATGTATCCATTTTTCCAAAGTCACTAGGCCAGTACAATTCTACAATGGATTTTAACGTTGTATAAATAATATTCAGCAAATAAGATTAAATATCTATGTATGAAAAAATGCTTCATTATAGAGTGATCACATATATTATTTCCCTTATCCTTAGATATTAGGATATAATATCTTGGAATGTTTCATCTTTAGGGATTTACTCTATAAGATGATATAAACTGGATATATGATGTTGGGAAAACCCCAGTCTTGGGTGACATATATCACCACCTCTAACCCTAGAGAAGAAGGAGAGTGGAATGAATTATTAAATAGTGGGATATAGAAATTTGATAATTGGATGTCTAAAATATCGGTAAACCATGAACAAACCACAATTAGGGCATGATTGAATTATCCAATTGTGACCCCAATTCCCTCTATAATGGTTCCTTAATCATCACAATCTTCATTGAGTTTATGTAATTGACATCAATAAAGAAAACGAAGATATATAAACCCTCATAAATACTAAATATAGTTTATAATCTTATGTATTTCCTTCCTCCATTGTTTGGTGGATAGTAATAACCCCACAAAACAGAATTTTTATCTGATGAAGTGTCAAAATATGGATCTATTAAAGTCATTCACTTGACGGACCCATATACCAATGAAGATATATATTATGAAGTACAATTATGAAATAGTAATTAGGGAGGGGTACATAGTGGGATTGTATGAACCTCATTATCTATGTATCATTTCTATCAAGTATATAAATTCAATCGATTCCAAAAGACAAGAACTCCAATGAGAACAACATAAACACTAGTATAACCCTAAATATTTCATGAATTACTCTTATATAATTATACTGATAGGATAATTAGTTGAAAAAAAATAAATCTACAAACAAAAATATTTTATAATCCTAGTATTAACTTTTCGATAGATAACAAAAACCCCTTAAAAAGCTTGGTAGACAATTTTTTTGGGGAATAATGTGCTTTGAACCTTAAGCCTGAATCAAAGGAGAAACTTCATGGTTATAATAAAATTTTTATGAACAAAAAATAAATTTTTTTAATTAATTTTTTTATCATTCCATATAGACAATAAATTTTGGATTCCCTTTACTTATTTGAAGAACTCAAGAAATCCCTCATAGAGGCCCTTTCAAGCCCCCAAGAGTTCAAGAAAGATGTGGTAGTTTATGAAATATATTACAAGGAAAAAGTGTCTAAATTATTTCACAAAGGGATTTTTTTTTCATGTAAATGAATATGAAACGTACATTAAGGGACACATTATAGTCTCTGCATGTATTTGACAAGCTCAATGATATTGATCTTAACTATGTTTCAGTTGAAAATATTTCATGAAATAAATCTCATAAAGATTATAATAATTAACTATTTTTCCTATAGTGAGACTGACAATTCTACTTTAAACTTGAAAATTCATGGGTTTAAAGAAAGAAGTCATAGGCCCCTTGGTAGAATAATATTGAGAACCCAGTTCAGAGACCACATTTCATAGGATGAACCTAAAATAATTTCAATGAAATGGTACCCTGATAATATCAACAACACCTAAAGATGTATATAAATGAGAAGGTTAGGGGTATTATATATTGATAGATAACTTTCTGAATCTGAATAATCTTATTATATTAATCAAATATACTATAAATGATACGGAAAACAACCATTATTAAATATCACCATGAAAGTTATTTCCCATAATAGTCTTGATGATGATCCAATAAATCCCTTGAGTGAATTTGATGAAGATTTCTTATTGACCATCAATCACATTGAGGAAAAAATCTACATTTGGGGTGTCACAGGATTTTCCTAGATAATGAAATAGACCCTCTAATTACTTTTCACTTCTATTGTATCCATGACGAATTTTCCACTAATAATCCACCATCAATGGAGAAAGGTACCGTAGTGTAGTCTATGAATATCAATCCTACCTCTGAGCATCATTAATTTAATTTAGGTTAAACTAATATTCAATTAAAATAACCAAGGTTCATCAATTTAATAGACATGAAGCCTATAAAAATAACATGGTTTTTAGGTTTATTTCATTTTATTCTCATTGTGTCAGTTTCAACTAATGAATCATGACATTCCCTAAAAGGGTATGATTTCAATAGAGGTAATAATTCATGTATATCACTTCCAAAATTTCAAGGAGTGAAACTTTTACACTTTCTAGAATGGTGAAAACTATGATGAATAGAATTATATTAGGGATTCTCCAACAACATTTTATAATGGTTTTATAACTATTATTCATTAACTTTGATAAGTGAATTTTGGCTTGGAGGAAGATCTATGACCCATGTTAATCAATGATTCTATGTCCCATGAATATTAATATTAATATATATATATATATAATTAAACAAAATCATGATGTATTTTCATATAATTACATTTAAATTATTGGATTAGATCCTCAGGAAGCTACTGAAAACATAGTGTTTTTATAACCACCATTTCTATAAATAGAATGTGTGTAAAATCCACCTAATCCACATTTCCAAGGTAGTGGATAAATTAAATAATATTATAAAATACAACTTCATTTAGAAAGTTAAATACCTGAGGTGGATTGCCTATATTATCCCTAGGATGAATAAGAATAAGAATAAAAAATAAGAGTCCATATTTAATTTAGTGAACTAAATAATTATTATCCTAATGATGGTTTTTTGGATTTCATCCCAAAATTGATGGTTGATTCCATGATTGGTTTTTAGCGACTTTCAATCATGGATATATATTATATTTATAATATTTTATAAATGGAACCTAAGGATGGGGATGATATTTCATTCAGGGCACCCAAAGGGTAATATTTCTACATAGTAATTCCATTTTGATTGAAGAACACTAGAACTACCGACCAATGTCACATGAACCATATCTTCAATTTATTCATATGAAATATCGTAGAATTCGTTGCGGATTATTTGGTGGTTAAATACTAATGGATCTATGATCATATATCAAATTTTATGTATGTTTTGAATAAGTTATGTCAAAATATATTGAGAATAAACCTATTTAATTACACCATACAATGACATCAGGAAGATTCATTTGTTTCATGATATCTCATAAATTTATCAATGTCTAACTGAATAAGACCAGGAAATTATTTATATTCCTCCCCATTGAAGCCTCAATAAATTAAGAGGACTTCAGGGGTGTCTTTCCTACATGAGGATATTCATGCCCAATATTTTTATAAAGTTATTTCCATTTTCAAATATGATGATGAAAGAGGTTAACTACAAATGGGATGATGACTTCTTAAAGTCCTTTGATTCCCTCAGGCAGTATGTACTACACCATCAAGTTGTTATGTTTTTCATTAAAGATAAATTCCTCATTCTCTATTTTAAAACCATATAGAAATATCATGGTGCACATGTCACATAGAAAACTTATGTAGGTAAGGATAATAGACATTATTATTTGAGTAGGAAAATATTATAGGTTAATTAAAACATATAAAATAACATCCTATCATTAAAATTCATATTGTAGAAGCCAATAAATTATTTCCCATATAATATTCGAAAATATTCCAATGCTAAATGGGTGCCTCACATGATTGGGAGGCATTAAATATTATTTTAAAATTTAATTTATTTCTCAAAAAGTGATCAAGAGATGAATACTAATACGTTTTCTTATAGTACAATTAATCCTTGAGGAGTTTTCATTAGACATGGAGATTCCTGATGAATAGTATACCCCATCAATAAAAAGTCACAAGTATGGGAGGTTTACTATGACGATTCTTCACACAGTTCAAAAAATCAAAAGAATGGTACCCTTAATGCTAAATAGGGCTGGTAAAGGGATCATTTTCATTTTCATGAAGAGGAATCTCTATCCTATTATTTTCTAGTATTGGAAGGGTGTACCAATAGTGAGGGAAATTATTAGGACCTCATCACATGCTTATATTTGGATATATCAATACTGATTTTATGATTAGAAATCAAGGGTGTTTCAAATTGGGTAATCATTAAAATCAATGGAAATTATTCCTTTAAAAATTATGAGTGGATTCATTACTTTATTATGATTGAGTATTTATAGATGAATTTATCACATATTTGATACTGTTACACATCCCGTTTTTACAGAATACATGAGATAATACACCATACAATGCAACTATACCCATAAAATACCCATATCATGATGAAATGATTATTTTTATTTCTCATTGTAGGGTGCTCTATCTATTTATTAGTAATGATATAGAGGAAATTAATATGATTAATACGAACCCAAATAAAAATGAATCCTCACCTTAGTAAATTTATAATATGATTTACTAAATGTATCCCATGGTGGAGTATCTTCAAAACATTTTTTTTCTATAAAATATATAAAAAAGAAATTTATTCATTTATGAGAATAAAATTTTTTCCTTTATGAAATGTCAAATTCTCAGGTAGACATCTACAAATGTGTCTTTGATGGGGTCCTCCTAAGGTTAATTGAAGTAGGAGAGACTATCACCATTTTACAAGATATCAAAATTGGTATATGTGATTTCCATCAGTTAGGATCTATTCTTTTCTACTACATTAGGATACATCGATACTTATAACCCTAAATGATGAATGAATACCTAAAATTTATAAAGAAGTTATATGTGTGTCAGACTCAATAGAATTTAACCTATAAACCCCCAGAATTGTTGTACACTACTAAGTATTCCAAACCATTCCTTATATGAGTAATTGATTTCATGGGTTTATACCCTCCATCAATAGTGAGGTAGTTTAATTTAATTCTTACTATAATGGATTTATTCCAAAAATGGTTAGAAACTATTCCATTGCGAATAATAGAACAAAGAATTTTATTAAACTCATGATGTCCAATATAATTACCAGAATTAGATTCCCTTATATTATAGTAATGAAAAGTAACACCAAAATCAATGCATGTAAACTAAAGAACCAATATCCATAGTAAAATATTCAGTTCAAAAAGTCACCCCACTATCATATAGTAGAAAATGGAAAAATATAGATATTCAAAAATAATTTATCTAATATCCATCAAAATATGGAGGACTATGAAAATAATTATTGTCAAAATAATCTTTTGCATGCTTTGTGGATTTGTCACACTATAACCTGTACTGTCTGATGAGAAACGCCATACTTATTAGTGAATGAGAAAGAAGTTGTCTTTCCTTTTAATGTTCAGTTTCCATCATGTAACATTTACTTTTAAAAGCATATATTAAAAGATGAGCATTTTCAAGTCAATCTTGATGAGATATAATTACTCAATGAGAAGGTTCACATCCTCTCATTTATCAAAGGAGAGTTGATATTGGTTTTCAAAACACGGATGATACGTTGGACAGAACCACTAAATCTGGATTAAAAATAGAAGGAACTTATTTCATACATATGTATAATCTAATGGATTTTACTCCCTAATTATATTTAATATATATTTTGTCATTAATTCCACCAAAATAAATTTTCTCAATAAATAATTATCATTATTTTATATAAAATTCCATTTTACATGAATTAAACTTCTCAAAATAGCTTCACATCATATGAATTTAAACTAACTAGTACCCTAGTACTTTTTGAATGATGTTATACAACATGAAATATGGTTCTCCATATACGAATTATAAAACTCATAGAGTTTTCCATTTTACAATTTGATTCTCTATATGAGATCCCAACCCATGATAGAGTTCCTAGTGTACGGTCTTCCCATCTATATTCTTACACTATGAATAAAAATTGACCCCCATTGTTGATAACAACTTGTTTAATGATTCATAATATTTTAGGATATGTAATAAAATCCCAATAACCTATATTGGATCCAGTAAAAAATTTAATTTCCATCAAACTCCCATGTCATCCTAATGCTCGAGACTTCATCTATTCACATCGGGTTTTACACCAATGACTCAACACTAGGATCAAACCTATCTATTTTCTAAAATTTTAACCTTAAAATAAATTATATATGTGAAGAGGAATTTTCCCTAATATCACCAATATATTACTTTAAATTACATATCATAATATCCCTTATTTCATTATGCTAAACATTACAATATATAACCCACCATACATACCATTTAACATGATTGGAGTGGTTCATTATATAAAACATAACCTTTTTAAACAAGTGTATGAACCATATAATAGTCATATCATATATTAATACATATATATAATCCAATTATAGGTTAAAAATCTCCCCATATTTCTAAATATATGTATCTCTTGATTCCAATTCTCATAGGATGCATTGTGACCGCCATACATTCTTTTTTTTTCTGTCCACCCATGAATAACATAAACCATAATCATAGTGTATTTCCCCCACTCATGAATGTTTATTTTTTCACAATTATCTTTCATTAGCATGGAACTATTCACCTATGTCTTGGTTTTTAGACCTCATTTATATTAGGTTTCCACCCTCCCCTCACTAGGACACCCATCCATTTCATTATTCTTTCCCTTACACAAGAGATAGATATATGTAGATACTTTATTAATGCTATATGGGGATTTATTATTGTAAATTTACGATAAATAATGATACCCATAGGCCTTGACCCACGTTTATCCACAAATTCTTTCAACTGTCTATCCTTGTGTATAATCCCATAATCATTCATATTGGGTTTTCTTCAGAAGTCCTATACTAAAATGGGGTCAAATCCCATATTATTCGACTACACATGTTATAAATATTTGTATATATATACTTGAAAACTCAATTTGAATTGATTAAAATTAACTCAAGTTATGTAGTGATGTTTAGATCACCCATATTAGACCTAACTATGAACCCCACTATCTACCGATTTCCCGCCACCATCCTAGAACATTGTCTTTTTAATTCACATTAGGTTTGTATAAATTAATAGTGTTTTAGGATGACAATTTCACTATCATTACTGAAGATGTACATATCATATGATTAATATTATTTTATGATATATAGTGGTATCCATATCACTTATTCTTAAACACAGTCTCAAAATGAATTTTAACTATATCCCTTGTCCCATAGTATTGTATCCTTTATTCATGTTGGGTAGTTATATATTTTCCTCTATGATAAGATAAAAATATTATCTGTTTATAAATACATGATTCTTAATTCATATTTATATAAAATATATAGAAATTTATAGGCAATCTTTCATGGACACAACTATAAATATTCTTATACTCATATTCCATTATAATATTTTGTAACAACTCAACCTTGTTCAATTTCAAACTAGATTGTTTTAATCACCATATGAATATAAAATTCCCTTATAAAATAATTTTTACATAAAATATTTTAGTCAACCCCAAATTTTCTTGGATAGAAGTAAAAACTGAATCTGATTCCAAAAAGGACCCCTCTACATGGGAATGACATCTACGTTACATATCCATCGTACCTTTAACCATAAATATAAATGTTTTTGTCTAGAGGATATGGTCCTATTACCTAATTCACCCTAAAAAATATTTTAGTTAATCCCATTAATAAAATATGGTCATCTATTATCCTTATCAAGCACATTTCATTTCATTATTTCCAAATTAAAATATCTAAAGATACGATTTAAAATTTATATATACATTGATCAGATGTGTTGTAACTATCCTAATACTTAAACACCCCATTTGTGATTTCACACATTTCTATTGACCGAAAACCATGAAATTAAAGGATAAAGACTTTATTCCCTAAGGAAATCAATACCAATATGTGACTATTCTAATTAACACTAGGTTATGACCTTGCCTATACATCCATATACACCACCTCAAAATTTAGTCAGATCAATGTAACTTAAAATGATATCTGAATTGGTATAAATATTATAATCTGAATTTAAATAAATATTACCATTAATATGTTTATAGTACTAGTATAAAGTTAATCGATTTATATCCGGTCAATTTATACCTAAAACTAGACATGAAACCTCACCCTTCAATTTCAATGAATACTGTATGTCCTTAAACCCAAAAAACATTTGGCCAAAGTTATACGAAATTAAACAATAGAACATTTCATTATGATCTATGTAAACATAAAACCCAAACAATATTGTTCAAATATGTATAAAATTAATCCCCAAATACTTTTGGTCAAAATAATTAGACCTTTAATATCATCTTTAATTGGTAATAATTACATCACCTTAAACTACCAATGGAATGAGACACGGAACTCACCAAGCTGAAAACCCACAAAGGTTACCCTAGTCAGAAAATTAGTCTTCACTCACTAAGACTACACCTTTAAATTTATAAAAAAACAATAAGTTTTTGAAAGTGAATAAATAGATGAATCTGTTCAGGTTAAAAATATAAAACGGGTTGTCATAGAAGAATACACGTTTACTCTCACTATGCCTTTCATTATCATAGCATTGAAAAAATTCAGCACTATTTTTTTTAAATCTTGTATGGTTCACCATTTGGAACTATAAAACATCATTTCATGCTCACTGGGTCTCTATATTTTGGATACGTTAGAGGAAAAACATTTTCCACACATAAATGTTGGTCGATATGATTTGTGAAAAAAATGATGATGTAATTCCAAGGTACTTAAACCCTCTGGAGAATTAATAATTCCATTAAAATACCCTTCATTATTTCACACATATTAAGAATACACTGCTTCATATCTCTATGTAATAACCCTTGATTATGATGATGATAAATGAGAAATATATACAGACCATATATACCTACCCAAGAGTGTAAGTCCAAAAATAAATACAACATTGAATATTTTTATCTAATAGACACACCTCAAATTATGATGATGGTATATAGATACAACATTCCAGCATGACTATATGTATTAGGGAACACATGCCTTATATATTATTCATTAGTCTCCACTTCATAATTTTACATGATTATTTTGAGATTATGATTTATAATATCTATATTCATTTATTCTTCACATGGATATGATTAATATAATAATAATACATATAAGTTTTTACGGATTATTATGGATTTATGTTCAATGAAATGATGTTCAACAAGTTTATAAAAATGTGAGATATAAAATTTTATTATTCATTGAAAAAATAGATAGTATCATCCATAATATAGAGCCCCTCTATAACAATATAAAAACAAATAAATGTATTGGATTACTATTGAAAAGTTTGTTCAATGGACTCATAATGTTGGATAACCAATTACTACATGTTATTAATATCCCTATGTATTTCATCCAACTATACAAATATTTTCACTTTATCAAGTTGAAATTATTCATCCGTTAGAACAAGATGAATCATTTATTTCTCGAATTACTCAAACATATTTTATGATAACTCAACTGATTTTTTAGTGGTGGGTAGATCTTAACAATGTTAGTTGACCACATACATTCCTTCCATGACCTGATGTTTCTACTCAGCTGCCACTATTTCATGTTGAGATTCATTATGAAGTTTAATGGTCTTATGATTTATAGAAATATATGAATATATTTATGATATAATGAGAGAAATAGAGTACCATTGATTTCTATTTGGTGATAATCACATCCTTTACACTATCATGGATTATGTGGCAGTCATAACTGTTAGAACCTTGAGTGGGAAACCTTTATTGAAGGTGATGTAATTATCATCTAAGATTTCTAAGGGTGTCTAATAAACCAACATATAGATATTCCTCTATACTCAATGTCACCACCATTATTGAAGTAATTCATACTATGGGTCTGAGTTAGAGTCAATAATTTTTAATAACACATAATTTATAACTAAATGACCCATAGTGGGACCATACTCAATATAAATTGATTGTATTAACACAAGACTAGTTTATACCCCTATGACTTCCATCAGCTGAGATACCATTGTAGTAGACTCATAACCATATGAAATTTTACGTAGAGTTATTAAAATTAATATTGAATTCTTGTAAGATATAAAATATAAAATGTAAATGAAATGAAAAGAATTGTGGGTACTCGATTCAACTCATTAAGGAATTGAATTCTGTAACCATTATTGCTCCATCGAGTAATAAAAATTGGGGGGGGGGTGTTCCCTTGTAGATATTGTTTATTCATGAATAGTGATAAGAGGTATTTTATATTCTTTAATAAATTTACTCAACTAAAATGACTTGGGGTATTCATATGATCCAAACAATGGACTTTAACATATTGGTCCCACCTATATAGATACCACACCCTCCAATGAAGCCACCGGCTGGGGGGGGGGGTATCTTGTCCCAACACATTAGGAATGGAATCATCAAGGGATACATATAATGATAAAAAATTATTAGTATGATTGATAAAAAAAGTAAAGGTTTCAAGATAATAAACTTTCCTATGGCGGTGCACTAAATAGAGTGACCTAAAATTCAAGATGGCCACACAAATCCTATACATTTATATGATCATCCACTAAAACCTAATGAGTAATGGAACCAACTAGAATGTTAAAATAAAATCTTGACTATGGATTATTATTGGAACCACCATTTAATACATTTATATAATCTCCTTCTTGGTGGATAAAGAACATTTAATTTTATGAAACTAATGCCTCTAACATCAATTCTATATTTTTTATTTCCTAATAAGTAGTTTTTTAAATATGTTGAGTGGGAACACTTGCCTAAAATGGGGGCTTAGAGGAATACATACCTTACATATTTAATTGAACCAACTATTATATAACAACCACACCATATCACATCTTCAATGTATCATCTAGATACACACCCTATTTTTTTTCAATAACAAATAATGCCATAATTATTTACAATAAGACAAATTGAATGTATACCATATCACTTCTTAAATCCTAGTTCAAGTTTTCTCTACTGGATGACTGTTATTGGTATTATTAATCAACCTAAGGCTACCCCAGTAAGGAATAACTATTCTAATATATGGTAAAGAGGCCCAATATCCCCAAAATCCATTGAATTCCTAGTGTCCATATGGAACAAATGCCCAATGGTGGCCCAAAAGAATATGGAAAAAAGATCATTGATTACTAGAGGCCCATGTGAACCTTACTCCCAATTCTATGGCCTCAAATACCATTCAAGTGAATGGTTTTATTTCTATAGTACCATCTAAAGTGCCGTTAAACTTGAAAATCTCAACATAATGTTTTAGTAAACCATAATATTAGCCTAAAGATTCAACTAATATTCAAAAAATATTTATAAATATTTAATGTTCACCTTCCAGTCCCATGTGATGATGATGTTATAGTGGGCTAACCAATTTATTATAGTCTACCACCTTTTAAGAGTGTTTTGAATCATAAATCATAGGTGGTGTCATTGAGAACACTATTAGTGGGTTAGAGGCCAACATTTATTGTTTTTCCTACTAGAAAAGGGTAGGTTCTTTTTTGAACCTATATTCTATGTAAGAACACATTACAAATAGTATTCCTCTAACTGAATACTATTGGGACACAATATGAATTATTAGAACCTTATAATCCTATAAAGATTCAAGTAATTATTCAGTATGACATCAATAATAACATTTTGAGTTGAAATAGGAATAGATTTTATCTCTTTATAGGAAGATATTTTGGTAATAACATATTCACCTGTTATGCCCTTTTATTCTTAAAGACCATTATATTTTCCACTCTCATTATCATAATTTGATCACCACCATATTTATAAAAACTTTAATTATGCTCCATTATCCTGAGTACATTGTTTCAGCAAAATGTTTGACCTTTAAGAGAGTGGATAAAAAATTTGAAGTCTTTGATATAAGCTTCACACTGATCATAATAAGTATATTAAGAGATATTGAAGGGTGAGGTGACCTACCAAAACATCACAAAGACTTTTACCACGTGGAATGAATATAAATTATTCCTTATGTACAATGTGCTTCACCAGGAATCCCTCACCCTCTATGATTACAGAAACCATGAATTGGAATGGACAATGTGTAAAGAACCCATCCCACTCATTGAGGGATAATGGGTATAATTATCTTGACTATTTTAGGCATCTATTTAAATAGATGATTATTAAATGTGGTAATCTTATGTGGTATCCCATCATTCATCCACATCACTTATTCCTCTACACCTTTAGTCATCAATGGTTCATTTAATTTGTGCACCTCCCAACTGGCCACTAGGCCATGACCTTATCAATCTCTCAATTTATTGGGTTCATAATCCGATGATGAAATTAGTTAGTTGAATGGTGACCTGTATACCATTTTCTCTCATGTGGGTTTCATCTTGAATTAGCACGATACCATGAAAATAAACTAGAATTGGACACTTTGAGGTTGATATGTGTATTTATTTTTTATATAATGGAATTAACAACTAAATTGGAATGGTACAGATGCCTCAAATACCATCTATCCATTTATTATGTCTTATAACCTTCCCATTATTTATGCCATCAACAATAGATACTAATCATGAGTAGGGTTTATTTATCATTAAATTTTTCAGTTGGTGTTGTTTATAGTGTGAAGTGTAAATGATTACGAATATTCAACATATTTGAAATGTTTTAGGTTGAGTGAGAGTGGATTAACCAAGCTAATACTCTAATGATATGGATAGAACTAATTCATAGAATTTCATTATTACTAACAAACTCACAACCTTCGATGTGGGATGTTGCAAAACTCCAAAAACATAAAAAGGTTAAAAAACTTGTAACTGTTACCACATTGCGTATGTCGTACACTAAAAGTAGGTATATTCTAATAATCATGTCAATTATTTATACGTGGAGGACCAATGGATTGATCCCAGTGATGAAAACCCAACCCCAATTAAAGAAAAAACCTTCTTCCAGTATAGAATAATAGAAACCAAGAGCCCCATAGATCTTGTGAGTTGGACAACTTCATGAACTCCTCATTATTATCCTCTAATTATTAAACATTACGAAAATTTATACGCATCTACAATAGGGAACCTCAAATATGGGGTAGATATCTATTTCTATAGTGTTTCACATTATTTCGAGTATAAAAAATTTGAGTGGATGAGTCCTTTTCACATATTCCCATATAAAAGTTAGAGGTATGAACATAAAAAACATATCTCACAAAATCAATGCCTCACCGATCATGATCATATTCAAGAAGATTATTCAAACGTATCAATTTATTAAATAAAACATGTTTATATATGGTATCTACTATATAATTATATCTGACATAAACATATTATTGTTATGGGATGACAATTACAACACCTACACTGCTTCACATAGTCCTACTTCTCTTATCGTGCAACACCATGTGTTTTTATGAACAATATTTCTGGAAAAAATTAAATTTCAGTGATGTATTGGGTTGTAATATACACCAAGTTAGTGTTTTATTATAATCCAAAATAAGATAATATTGTGCTGCACAGAAGATCATCTTTTCTTGTGTTGCACACAAATAAAGTTCCTATGAAACATTTTTTAACTGTTATAATTATTTAAAGATGCTTTTGAAAATTAGTAATTTTAATAGTAATGAATAATTATTAAAAAGTATTTATAATGGTTTCATAAAAATAAAAAATATTAAAAAAGAAATATATAATTTTTAGTAAAGTCTATATGTTTTTAAAAATACAATTTTCTCAAAAGGATGGATTTTTATGTCCTTTTATGAACAAAAATAAAATTTATTTTTGAAACTTTTAGAAATTTAATTTTATAAAATAAACATCATTTTTTAATTCATAATGTAAAAATTCTGTACATGTGAATTTTAGGGATATTTTTGAAATATTTTATTTTTAGATGAATGGTGAAAAATATCAAATTTTAATAGAAAATTGATTTTTCATTTTATTTATTTATATATTCTATTTATATGTATTTTGGTTTTAAAGTTTAATTATATAAATTATACCTATATTAACACAATTATGGTAATTGGAATCAATTTCACATTGAAATTGAATATAAAATCATTTCAATCTTTGGAACTTATTTACTTTAAAAACGCATTGTTTCATCCTGTATGCAGGATTAAGTTTAAATTAATTTTTTCTGATTCTAACATTATAATTTTTAAAAATTAATTACATATTTTCAATATGAATAATTTTTTATTTATAGTAAGTCTAATTTACTTTTTTACCAAATTTTTTAGTGAATGTAATCAAATTAGTTACAACTATAAAGGTTAAAACAAGTTTACGTAGTGATTTAACTTAAAACATAAAGTGAAAAAATTACCAAAAACTTTTACAAAACCCATTTGCGGAAATATTTGGACCATATTGTCAATTTAAAAAAAGACTATTATTGGAGGAAAATTATGTAAGGGACACCTCTCAATAGTGATTACCTTTTAATGTTTACATAAATTTCACTTCTCTATTATAAAGTGGAACATATCTCCTCCCTTCTTCACACATCTAAATAAAATTTCAATAGGAAAAAACTTGACCAAATATCATAGATAATTACATCCATTAATCATAGAGGAATAAATTTGGGCATAAATTCCACCAAGATAGCCATTTGGTGCAAACCAAAAAGAGTTACCCAAAGAAGAGGTAGCATCCTTCCACAAGAACTTTTGTTATGTTTCTTTCACTACCCCAAGATTAATCTGTTATATATATTATATTATAACATCAGTATCCTCTATATAATGATATTTTTTCATGTCAAGGGTTGTACATTCACTCACACACACTTCGAACAAATGGGATATATAGTAATCGTTCATGTTTATGGTGGACTATCACCTTGCGAACCGATGTCATCTGTTCTTCCATTAACACATTTAAAGGTTAGGAATAATTATTTAATAACTATTTTTATATTATATATATTATATTTATGATTTATTTATGCTTATTTAATGATTATATGACAAAAATTCATGCTTTCCATTTTTTGGGAATACAATAACATCGTTTGTGGACGTGTCCACTACCGCCTCCTTAAAGGGATGTGATTCGTTAATGCTTTACATAGAATTTATAAATAATAATTTTACTATAAATATTTTATATATATTAAATTATAATTCTAATGCAATAATAATACATAAAAATTATTTACTCATCTTTCTTTAAAAAATATTACAAGAAAATGAAAACATCTTTCATGCGTGCGTACAACCTACCATCTCCATGAACGGTGTAATTAATTTTTTATTAATATACTTTGTAGATTGTTATAAATATGTACCTACTTAAAATTTATGATATTTATATAATTTTTATAAATTTTTATACTATTAAATCAAGATATAATTATGTGGAAAAAATATACCAAATCCAAACACATGCAAGAAACAAAGTGGTTATTACCCAAAAGAAAACATTAAAATAGAATTATTAATAAATGGCTAATAAAATGTCATAAAAAATCATATATGGGATTATATAAAATAATATTTTTATTTAATATCTGTATATTAAACTTTTACTTATTATAGATGAGGTTTGAATGAGTATGACGAGAAAAAATACATAAGGTAAGGGAATTTCATCTCATATTTTATATATGTGAGACATTTTCCATATTCATCATTTGATTATTTTATTTGATGTATATAATTTATATGAATTTTTTATTTGATAATTTTCATTAAATTCATGCATATTTACATATCCATTTTATTATCTCTATTTCACGAGGTTTTACAGTTCAAAATTTAGCAAATCAGTAAGGTAATTCTGATTCAATTTTCCTTCTTTGAGACACAAATTTTGTTATACACCTATTTTATTTTACAAGGAATATATACTACCATTTAAAAAGTTATATCATGAATATAATTTTTTTCATGATATTTTTAACTTCATTTAATGTAATTATTTCCTAGGGATTTTGATTCAATTTTTTCATAGTGGTAAAATTTTATTACTGCAATCTCGTAATTTATCAAGAATATTTATGATTATGATTACATTGATAAAGTATTATGGTACACATATAATGAATTATTATTAATTTTATTATAATATTTTTATTCATGATATCATCATGAAATGGTACCATTTATCCAGTCTTTGGTTCTTAATATTATTAAGAAATTTTTTTAGGAAAATCTGACTCTATTTATCTCTTTGGTCAGAAGTCTATTTTATTTCAAAAACATGTTTTATAAAAATGATTCCATAGAGTTTTTAAATTACCTTTAAAAATTAGTTTAAAAGAAAAGTATTTAAATAATTTTCAAAGAATCCTTTATTATTTAACAAATCTATTTCCTATAAAAATGGTTTTTAAATAAATTTTATGTTCAAAAGTGTTTTTCAATGAAAAACACATATTTACCATAAGAAATTTTTTAAAAGATATTTTAAAATTATTTTCCCTAGAAGATGAAATATGTTGGTATTACTGATTCCTTTTAGTGGATATGATCCAGTGGCATCATTCATATTATTTATCTAAATGGTTTAGGATTTCGTGGAATGATTTCTATGATACCCATTTCACTTCCACATGTTATATTCATACAAAACATAATTATTTTCATGGGTTATGAATTGATGAAATGATAATGAAAGATATCTATTTTTTCTAGTTATGATATGATGACATGTTTATGATAACCATTTCATTTTAATGGATTATTATTTGATGATTTTTATGATATTATCGCACACATATTTATGAATTCGTTATGAGAAGAGTGAGTCCTATATCTCCCTCCAATACATTGGGTAAATATTTATATCTAATGTGATCAAAATGGATAGAATGGGGAGTGAACATAGTCCAGTAAAGGACATTGTCCACTATTTGAACCTTGAATACTAAGATGGTCAAGAAAGTGAACCAGGACTACCAACATGGTTTAAGGACTGAATACATTACAGTAAGAAGACATTGAAGTCAATACTAGAATACTATGAAAATCATTTTATAGGCTTATGTTTCCTCTACAATTCCAATTATTCCTATTTTATGTTTTCATGGATTATGCTCTTGATTATCTTTTTATTCAGTTCATATAAAATTCCAATATTTATGTCATGAATCTTTATTATGATCTTTGAAATACAAGGTATGATCCTTTAATGTTACGATAATGTTCTCATTCAATAATGCTCATGATTATGCCATCATATCTACCTTGTTTACCCATAATGAGCATCTAATCTCACCCTATTTATGTTTCATTCCATCAAGTTAAAATGTATTATGTATGATGTGTATAAGAAGGGTTCATATCATGGAAAATATATTGGGAGATAATTTTTCTCCCACATGTTCCAGTGTTTATGTTTCTATGTTTCCAAAGCAACTAAACAAAAACGTTATTTGGTAATATATTTGTGTAATGTATTCATTGTTATGAAAATGTTTTGTAATGTATATGTATGAGTAGTGAGGGTATATATAGTTGGTATCAGAGAAAAGGTTCAGTTTACCTTTAGAAACTAGGATAGGAAAAACTTTTTGAAAACCATAAGGACATGTCTGGAGATAAGTCCAAGGAAGAGGACATGTATAAGAAAATGTCCTAGAATTTTGGTAAAGGACAGAGTGAGTGGATTCCTAGATATATATCCCTATTTGGGTTGTATTGGTGAATGTGTCTCAGAAATAGATATACATAGGTGTAACAAACTCAAAAACACCACATTGATCTCAACTCCATCATGAACTAGGGTATTAAAATTGGCCTTTATGAACACATGATTTGAAACACATGGGGTATATTCTTTAGGAATTCAAAAAATCATTACAAAACTTCATGAAGGATTTATATATAAGTGGATATGAATAACCATGTATAAACCAACTATGTCATAGTTTAAAGAAGAGGTCATAAGATAGGCATCTTATATATAATTACATGATTATGTGGTTCGCAACTATGATTATTGTTTCTTAGTCTATGCATTTTGGTTTTAATCAATTTATGGATCCTGAAGGGACCATATTAATTCTCACTGATATAGAAAATACAACAATTATTATTATGATGTATGAATCCTAGATTCTACTCAAAGGTTCCCCAGGCCCAATTGACCACATGGTCTGAAACGTATCTTCCTGAATGCCTGAGTTTTCCACCTAGTAGTGAGGGCCTTGGGTGTGTCCACGGTGAGACAATGCCTATATTACCATAGTGGAAAATAGTGGATAAACATGATAATAGTAAAATACCAGTACCAACATAGAATAAATAGATGGCACAACATAAGAAGATATGAATAATAAACAACTGAAGAAAATTATAGTCCTACACAAAGGTTGATACTAGACATCTCTCAATAAAACTAGAAAACATGGAGACAATGAATTAGCAACTACATTTTATAAAAAATAATAATAAATAAACCAAAATCTATCTAGATTCCTAAGATCCAACACAGTCATATTCCACCAAGCTTCATCCAAAGCAAGCAAGAAATATCAGGTGTCCAAAGTAGGAAAATTCCCTTTGTAAACACTCGTAGACATGTTATATGACAAGGTACCAATATAAGACAAGATAGGGTGTGATATAAATCGTATTAGGTCACCAGAAATGACATATATAACATCTAGTAAATGTAATATAAAATGTAACAATGTGCATGTATTTATAAAGAAATGTAAATTAGTAGAGTAATGTAAATACCCAAGTACCTATTTCATCCTCAAATGATATCTGAACATATAACCATTTCATTTATTAATTATTCTTCAATTTATATAGTATGTCATGAGTTTTTTAAGCAGAACTAAAATCCTAACATGATAATAATAATAATAATAATAATGGATCGAAGATATAATAAAATTCCATGATGATGTTAATAAATAAAAGGATACAGGGTAATAACCAAGGCATCCATAAACTCAAGGGTAAATACAAATTAGTAATAATTTATAGCATGGATAAAGGGGTAAGAGGTTAATCCAAAGGGTATCTACTAAGGAATTCCCCAATAAAAATATTCTAACATAGTCTAAGGAATACATCCGAGGTAAAATGGGATAAGCAATGACAACGACCATGAGTGTATCCATGGCACCGCATGTCTATAGAAGTTATAATGGAACCAAGGATTGTATTGAAGGAATACTACAATGATAATGGATGGATACTATAGTGTCATATTGGGCATCCATGAGTATATAAATATTAGGTTCCAAGGTGTGTCTCGCTCTTGGAATCTGTCATCCTTGAATCAGAATGTCATCCATGAGTGTTCAAGGGATTGCCATTGGAATCCAAGAATATCTTGAGTTCTACCAAGAATATAATAATTAAAAGGTCCATATGTAATATAAACCTTATACTTGATTCTTGTAATTAATTAGTCAATGAAATAATAATTCTATTTAATATGTTAAAGGGGTTCATTCCATTACTTTTATTAGCGTGACAAGGTTAAAGGACATGCAACCATTTAGTACACTAATAATATTTCATATATTTGGTTCACTCCTTTACATTTTATTATCATTATAAGGATGAATAAATATGTGAAACCATAAGGAATTCATTTAAAATATACCAAGCCAAGGGATATCCATAATATACATTCTAATTAACCATTTATACATTAATTAATTAATTATAGCACACACCTTAGAAGGGTTAAGTGACATTATTATGTTCAAGGATAACTATTAGAATTCATAAATTTAATTAAAAACTTACCTTTATAGTGTTCTAGTAAAATCGCACCCAAATGGTGGTGTAGATAGGCTTAACAAGATACTAAAGTAGAAAATAAAAAAAACACCCTACTTGGGGAGGTCGGAGTTGATGACATAACCACCAATGGTGGATAACATATATAAAAAGGGTCTTAGAACATATTTATAATGACTATAATAAAGGCACTATAATTTAACAGGCTATGTATAATAAAATATGTGCACATTCACTATGGAAATTTATAAAATGATAAAACTTGAGGGATGAGTCATAGAACACCTACCTTATACTCATATGACAATCCTCATCCAAAATTACCCTCTAGTTCAAAATGGATTAGAATATATCTAAATAAGATATCAATTACCTAAAAATAGAGAATATGATCCTTCCCCTCAAAATATTTCATGAGGAGAATAGAAATAAATAATAGTTTAATAGGAATCTAGATCATAGTGATGGCTATCTAATGAGACTACTGGCACTTGAATTGAAAAAAGAATGAAAAAATAGGATCAAAGTCTACAAAATTAATTCAATGGTTCTCAAAGAGCAATGAGAATACCTTTGTTATCTATTGGAAGTGAAATGTGATATTGGTTTCAATAAAAAAAGTTATAATGAAAAAGTTTTCCTTTTACACAAAATATATAGGTCACATAGTTTGGATACATGGTTGGAAGAATAATACGACAACTGTGAACCTCTCACTACTTAATAAGGGAACCCACATAGTTAGGTTGAATTGTTTGATAATTTTTTTGAAAACCATGAGGACATACTCTTTTAAAAACTAAAAGCATTTTTCATGGGTTTGTGGCCCACTGAACAAGGATTGGTAAACCCATGCACCATACTTCACCACACATTCTGTCCATGCATAGTTATGTGAGGTTGCATGGGTTGGGTTACACAGTTTCTAATAACTTTTTGTCCTAATGATTTTCTCCATAGGCATGGGTTCCATGCTCTGAAGAAACCTTGAACACCCTCAAAGCCTTCATGAACTCATAATAATCCATATTAGGTAAAAATAAAATATTATATAAAATTTCAATGGATCCATAACAGAGAGGAAAAGCGGGTTCTTACAGTCTTCCCACCTTAAATTAACTCATCCTTGAGATCAGATTACATTGTAAGAGAAAAAATTTCTGAGAACACCTCTATCCATTGGCAACATACGCTATCCTCTTATTCCCAAGTCTCATCCTGTACATGGCCATACTAACATAACACCCACACTATGAGGATAGACTGGCCTTGGATATCCATCCATCACTTTTCAATGATGCATATAGGATACTCCATAAATGAAGAATCAACATATAACTCAAACTTAATCGGATAAAAATTATGAGATGGGTTGACAAGAAATGGTGAAGCTATGAAATATGGAAGATGTCAATCATGGCCTGGTACCTCTGAGGTAGTGGCAACTGCTAGGCTATCAACCCAACTCTCTTAAAAATCTAAAACAACCCTACATAATGAGGTGGCATATTAACTTCCCTCTTTATACATCTATTCCCAGGCCTGGGAAGTAACTAAAGAAAAACATGATCCCCGACCTCAAACTCAAGAGGTTATAAACGGTAATCCGAATAATATATTTTTCTAGAATGAGTAGCAGAAATCTAATTGCTAATTAGATGAACCTACTTTGAAGTCTAATACATGAGATGAGAATTTAATATGGCCACCTCACCTAATTATAACTATCACATGGGTGAATGACATGATGTACCATATAAGGCCTCAAAACAAGACATCTGAATATTTCATGAAATCTATTATTTTAAGTGAAATCATTGATAGGGATATGCCCCTCTGAAGAACCATAAAAATCATGGGCACATGCTCAATGATTTTCCTCTAACACATGAATCATCCATCATGACTTACCATATTTCTGTAGTTGAAATGTGTTAGGATAGAAAATATAAAATGCACAATATGGGTGTTGAATTGTGAATTTTTAAAAAACTCTTCCAGAATTCAGAATTTAAACACCCTCTTTTAATTACAATGTATAAGATGTGTTTTTATTCTAATAATTGAATAATAAAGATACATTCATAAATAAATGAAACAACTTTTTATAGTGGTTCATGGCATAAATATCCCCTAGTCCACTCAACCCGATGCTCTCTCTACAAGCATGGTGAATTTAACTAGTCAGGTATTCTTATAAGAAGAAAAAAAATCCAATAACTATGTACATGCATTTGACACAATTATAATTAAGACTAAAACAAAGTCTTCTATTTCTAAACTGATAACCAGTTATCCCCATCTTATTCCAAGAATCTAACACTTCACTTCAATTGATTACGAGTAGTCACAACTAAAATAAATCAAAAAGAGATTTGATTTGTTGAAACAAATTGACCTTCATAGTTGTAGCAGCATGAAAATAATAGTATATGGAAATTATTCTTCATAAAGACAATCTTTAGGATGACATAAGTCTAATGATATCTAGTGGCACAAGAGATCTTTGATTTTAAGAACATCGACAAAAAATAGCAGTCACAAACTTATATGATTGGACATGTATATCTATAAAGTGTTGTCCTCTTCCCGAGTCATTCATTCACCATTTCACTGTGTTTATGATCAAAAAAAATATTTAATAATAATTAAAATATTCTTCTCTCTTTATTATCAAAAAACCTAATACTCAAATAATTATATAATGAGCATTTTGCTTTTCAGAATTTTAGATACAAAAAAGATGATTGGTGAACTGTAGAAATATAAAATTGAATTCCTAGGGGAGTCATTACTTCAATTAAGAATAAATGTAAATTTCTACATTGACTATGGTTCCTTGAATGAAATAAAACAATCTAAATAATTTTCAACAATGAGCTTTTAAATATCTTTTAACTATGTCAATTCCATTTAAAAAATTACAGAAATTATCATTAAAATAAATCTCCATTTTTGAAAAGTCAAATGTATGGTTCCTTATCCAAGTGAAAAAATACTGAATATAGGGTTAAACTATGAAGAATTCATCTTTCCCAAGTAAGGTTGGTCATAAAAGTAATTTTTTATTATCCATAAATTTCTATTTGGAATGCAGGGTTCATTACTTACATAGAGTTCCTTTACAATACAATATTCTCTTTCCAAACATAAGGTTCCTTTAAAATGTAAGGTTCCTTTACCATAATTTTTTTCATAACGTAAGGTTGATTAAACATAAGTACTAATATGAATGTAGGGTTGAGAAACCATTCTTTCTTCTTCCAAAATAAGGTTGAAGACAAACATAGGGATCATGATACTTACACATTGTACATAGTGCAGGGTTGATTCTATAAATTACTCAAAACCACATAGGATATAAACAACGTTTCTGAAATGTTCAAAAATATATCCCGAACAATTTTAATAAATATTTCTTGAGAATTGAATTATTGAAAATAATATCAGAATAAAAAAATTATATAATTTCCTGAAATACACATAATGTAAAATCCTTAGTAAAAAATGTTATTTGTGATTATTAATATAATTATAATTTATAGAATATTTTTGAGACAATACACGACCAGAAATATCACCCGTTTTGATGATCACAAAACCGATAAAATTATTAACATAATATAGATATTTTCAAAAAAAATTAATGAAAATAATTATATTTTACAGAATTATTTTTATAAAATGAGATGTTGTGTTTATCCAAGATTTTCTCCTTTTGTAATATCGAAAACAAAGTATATAAAATAGATTAAAATACTTTTTATTTTACACAATACAATAAGTAAATGTTATAATAATCGATGTAGATAAATAATACTAGATTTCTAGAAGTAGATATAGACATAAAAGAATATTATTTAAAGAAAAAATTATAAATAAAGTGATTTATTTAATCAAAATATTTATGAATACAATATTTAATTTGACTATTAAACTGGTTATCCAACTGATATGGTAAGGGTAGAAGTGTTTTGTTAGGATTTGGCTCAGTTTCTAGTTCTGTAGTATTTTTTGTAGCATTGAAACATTTATTTTTGCTCTTCCATATGTACTCACAACTTTTTTCATAAGACTATCACCCAAATACATAATCAAAATTTTATAATCTTGACTAACATGCATATTTTCAACAATTTTGACTTTTAAAAAGTTAGTAAAAATTTCCTCTCACCGCATTAAATTGGTCTAACTTATTTATGAATTTTTTGAGAAGAATCCTGATAATGGGTTCACTTGAAGTCAATTTCTCATCAAGGTTTCATTTATTATCAAACAAAACTGATAATATAGAAATATTTCATTGAAGGTTCTGCAGACAACCATTTATGTCAGCCATAATAGTTGTGATTGATTGAAATCTGCAAATTAGATCTGGAGAGGAATAATAGGAAGAGGTAGAATCTTTAGTTTGAAAAATAATTACTATAATGGATTCAAACTGGCTTCTTAAATACCACTTCAAGTCTTAAAAATCTATTTTGGAAAAAAATTACGATCAAAATTTTCCAACGTCCACTAGAATATCTCTCATTAAAGCATCAAAATATTTCTTTGACATAATGTTTTCATTCAATTATCTATGTTGAGTATGAAGAGACTCAAAATTCAGCCTTGGTGTTGATGAATTCTTCAAATCATCAAATGATTTTTCTGTGGCCTTCAGCTCAAACTTAAAAATCTAATTTTCTTCTTCAACTTAATTAAAATTCATCACAAGATATTCTATTTGATTAGTCAAGGAATCAGATGTCCCTTCATCGGGATTCTATGACTGTCCAACAACCAAAATTTCTAAAGGATTTTAAGTATACATACCCATAGACATATCTATGTGTTTCTGAATTTATTTTTTTCCAGAAAAAGATAGATTATCAAGAACCTCTATTATATCTATAGAAATATATTCTTGTTCTCAAACAATTGATGAAAACTGAGCAATCAAGATTCTCAACAACTTCTAAAGCTAAATTTTCTTATTTTAGCATCTAATAATCTTCCTGAACAATTTCTCCTTGGAAAAAGTCTTCCTGAATAGCATGATTTGTCTCCTGAACAACTGGAATTACAACACCCTGTAAATCTCAAACATGACTCTAAACTTATTGGTCTTCCTTAATAATAGGTTCTTTTAGATGAATTGATCTAGTAGTTTCACCTGAACCCAACACTAGTTCTTCAGTATGTGGATCTTCTATGTTCCTTGGTTTCATTACCAAATCCTATATCACATATTCATCTTCGTTTTATTAATCTTATTCATTAAATTTTAGTTTTCTTTGAGTAGATTTGGAAACCCCTTCAACTCTAAATTATATAATCCCTCCATTTCCAACACCTCTTTCCTCCCCCTGATTAAATGATCCTAATTTTTGTTGGACATATGAACCTACTTGAATAATATTGACATTCACTGTACACTAGTAAAAATCAAATTTTCTAAGAACTCCGAAATTCTGTACATTACTATGATGAAATTTAACTCTTGAGATGAACACACAAACCATATACTTTCTAAAAAAAATGATAGATAGTATCCTTCCAAAAGGATAAAAAAGACATATAAGCCTCTGCATGACAAAAATAGCTCATATACCTCAACATCTACATTATAAAATTTAAATTTATTTCACATATGAACAATAAAATAATGTACATGTTTGGATATAAAATTTTCTCCATCTCATCCACTCTTTGAGAAATTTCCATCTGAATAAATTTAACTAAAACATATTGACCAGCCTCAGGGTAGCTAATAAAAAGATTTATGATATTGGTTGATAAAAATAGAAATGAAATAGTGTGCAAAAAATTTGGATCAGGATTACTAATAGAAGAAATATCAAAATAAAAACACACCTTCATGAGGAAATTTCAAAATTTCAGCTATTTCTAGAGAAAGAATAAATAATCCATTATCCTGCATCTTTGAAGAAATATTTTCTTCAGTGTCACTAAACCAAAACTGAATACTATTAAATAAATTATTCAATTATTTATCATAAAATAATTCTGTATTTACCTCATTAAAAAGAAATTATAGACCTTTAATTGAGAGTATATTCTTTAGAAACAAATTGGTTTCATACAACCACAGAAAATCAATGAATTTATATTGAAAAATATTTCTCGAAGAAACTCTCTGAAGCTTTGGGTAACTTGGTTCTACTTCACCAGTTCAATTTTTTTCCCATTTTTCAAAATTTTTGGCTCTGAGGTTCTCAGGTTCTAGGGTTTCTATTTTAGATGAAGGATTTGGTAGTCAAAATGGGTTGATAAACAAAAAGGGAAGGGAAAAAAATGTTTTGGTAGGTGAAAAGTTTCTAACATCACCTTGTTTCCCATTCCATTATGTATGATAAATTTGTTTTTTTAAACACATGACTTTAAAAATTAAAACCAAAATTATTTAAAAAATTAACCACAAAATTAAAATAAGTAATGTAGTGAACAAAATATTATCAATAAATTTTTAAAAAACATAGATAAAACATAAATAAACCTAACCCCCTTAATCAAATCAAAACTAGAAGTTGGAAGTGGTTTGTTAAATATATCATTAATTGATATTTAGGATTAAAAAATTCAGAAGATATATCCTTTTAAGAACATGTTCTCTTAAAATATAATTCCTTATATCAGAGTTCTTAGTTCAGGAATGACTTATTGGATTTTTTAAAATATTTATTGCACTTGTATTATCACATTAAATGGGAATACTATTAAAATTTATTCTAAAGTCCATCATAGAGTTTATAATCCACAATACATATCCACAAAAACTTCTAGCACACCTATTATACCTTAGAGGTTGATAGAGCAATAAGGTGTTGTTTCTTTCTAGACCATGAATCTAAAGAATTTTTTATAAAGTGAAAGGTTCATGAGGTACTTTTTTTATCTAATCTACAACAACCAAATTCACCAAATTAATACGAAATTAAATTAAAACAATTGTTTTGGGGTAAAAAATATATTGAAAAATAGATACTTTTAAATATCTAAAAATTGTTATAAAACAGTAAGATGGGATTCATTTTGATTTTATTAAAATATAGCATGGAGACATACTTAAGGCTTAATGTCTAGTCTTCTAGTAGTAATATATATCAAATTAAAATCATACCTCTATATAACTTGTTGTCAATTGGATTCCCAACTTCAGGGAAATCATGTTTTATATTAGTACACATGGGATCTATATATTTATTTTTGTTTTCATGACCAAACTTTTTTAATAAATATATAATATAATTAATATGATTAGAAACATTATCACAATTATTTTGATAAATTTGAAATCATAAAAAGAAATTTAGTTCTCCCATCATATTCATTTCAAATTCTTTTTGCATTTGATTTAAAAAATAATGACAAACATTTTTATTTGTTGAACCAAAAATGACATCATCAATATAAATTTGAACTCATAAAATACTGGAAAAAACTATATTATTAAAAAGTGTTGAATGTTCAAAATCAAAAGTAATATTAATTTTCAAAATTAAAGAGAATAATAATTCATACCAAGATCTAGGTGTCTGTTTAAATGCATTGAGAGCTTTAAAAATTTTAAAAACAATGTTGGGTTTTTGGGAATATTCCAAACCAAGAGGTTGTTGAACACAAACTTCATTCATTAATAAAATTTTAAAAGGTAGAATCAAAATAAATCTAATATAATTTAAAATTCATATAAGATGAATAATCTATAATAATTATAATCACTTTTAATCTAGATACTGGGAAAATGGTCTCATCATAATATATACCTTCTTCCTAATCATAACATTTGGCTATTAATCAGGCTTTATTCCTCTTGATGATCCCTTGATGATCCTGTTTATTTCTAAAAACCCACTTGGTTCCTATGACTGGATAGTTGGTCGGTATCTTCACACATTCCCAAACATTATTTCTCTAAAACTAGTTTAACTCTTCTTACAGATCTACGATCCAACTCTCACATTCTAATGCTTCTTCATTAGTATTAGTTTCTAATTGATGTATAAATACAGAGAATTTTACTAGGTTTTAGAAACATATTCTTGTTCTTAATCTCATGTTTAGGTCTCCTATAACAGTTTCAAAAGGGCGGTTCATTATAATTATAGATTATTTAGTATGAACATTTTTGGATATTCAGTTTAATGTACTTCTAAATAAAACTAAAAATTGTTTTAATCAGAATTAAAATATTTTTAAGGATTTCAAGTCACATGTTATCAATAATGTCAGTAAATTAATCTGTTTGATATTTATCTTTATTTGAAGGGTTAGATTCAAAAAACATCACATGAACTGATTATTAAATAATAATTTACTTATTATTAAACACTCTATAAGTTTTAGAAATATTATAATTTCTTAAAAATATTCCGTTATCAGATATTGGATCAAACTTATCAAGATTATCCTTGATGTTCAAAATATATAACTTGCATCCCAAATATTTAAAGTAATTTAATTTAGGATTTCTTTTATTCCATATTTCATGTAGTTTATTTTGTAAAATAGGCCAAATTAAAACTCTATTCTTGATATAGATGAATGTGATTACAAATTCTCCTCAAAATAGGTAGGTAGAATGTATTCATTCAGAATAGTCCTAGCCATTTCTTGAATAGTTAAATTTATTCTTTCAACAACTTCATTTTGATGAGGTGTTCTTGGTGCAGATAATGTATGTTTAATACCCAAATTTGAGAAAAAATAATTAAATTATTGATTATCAAATTCACCACCATGATCATTTCTTAATGAAACTATTTTGGAACTTAATTCATTTTAAACAATTTTACAGAAATTATAAAAACCAGATAAAACATCAATCTTAATCATTATAAAATAAAACCGATTAAATATAGGAATGTCATATAACAAAACATAAACATATAATTTACTAGTCAACCATTCTATCATAGGTTGTCCAAATAGATCTATGTGGATATGTTCTAGTGGTTTTGATGTAACAATTTTGTTAATATATTCAATGGGAGATTTGGGTTGATTTCCAATTTGGAAGGCATCACAAAGTCTATCATCCTAAAATTTTAGACTAGGTAAATATGAAACAAACAGTTTCATTGAATTTTTTTAAATAATAAATATCACAATGACCAAGTCTCCTATGCCAGATCTATGACTCACTTGTCTTAGCAGATAAATAGTTCACTTTTTGTTTAAAAAGTATAGTAATTCTAGAGTATAACGATTATTAGTTTTGGTGCTCCAAACATAAGCAATTAATTTTAATAAACTAAGTTGTAATTTTTAGTGAAATTTACATAAAAACCATCATCACAAAGCTAGGAAATACTTATTAGTTTGTTCTTAAATACTTTCACATAAGAAATTTGTTTATAGAAGTGATCTTTGGATCTACAATAGGTCCAATTCCATTTATTTTCCATTTGGTATTATCACTAAAGGTAACATAAACTCCATACATTTGAGTTAATGTATGAAAATTTGATTGATATCAACTCATATGGCTTGAGAAGACACTATCCATATACCAAATGGTATTTCTGTTCTTGTGGTCTTTTACATAAAAAATAATTTAACATATGTTTTTTCTGGTACCCATATTTTCTTTGGTCCAATAGTGTTTGCAAGTAGAGATATGGGAATCAAGATATGCCTTGTTTCTTCATAAATCATATAATTTGATTTAAAGAAACTTTTTTTAAATAAATTGTTTTTTAATGCCACATATTTGAGGATTTTTTAGATAATAAATAATTTGTATATGTCCTTTTGTTCCAAAAAAAATGGCATGCAACACTTTTTGAGTTGGGAACTAAATAATTCATATAATGTTTAGATTTTAACATTTACTTTATATACCACATATTTCTTGTTTAATTATATTCTTACTAAGAGTTTCATTCATAAAATTTTATCATTTTGTAAACAAAAGAGAAGAATTTTTATAAGTTTTTACTCCATCTTGTTATTCTTTAATCCTTTTTTCATAATCATCATAGTTTGCAGTTGATGAGTTAAATTTTTTAATTAAATCTTCATTTTTTTAGTAAGGTATGTCTTTCTACTAGAAAAACAATATTAATATTCTTTAAATATTTGTTCTTTTTTTAATAAGGGGTCACATTTATTTTCTATCATTGTGAAATAATCAGAAAATTTATCATTTAAAAAACTTGAATCAGAGTTAGAATTAGAGGAATAATAGGGTTATAACTTATCTTCTTAAGCCATGAATCACATATTTGATTTTAGACTTGATTCTTCCTTTTCTAAGAAAGATTTTGATGAGTTGTTGGAGTCATTATAAACACTCAATTTAGATTTCGTTGTTTTTCTACATTTTTGTTTATAATATTTATTTTTATGATATTTAGTATCTGTCTTTATCTTTTAACCTTTTATCTGAGGATAACCATGTTTATATGAACTAATTTATTACATTCATAGCATCTAACTTCTCTTGATTCTTTCTCATCCTTTTTAAAGGACTTTCTAAATCGTCTATTTTTCATATAAAATTTTATAAACATACCGTCTAACTAATCCAATTCCATTACCAAATTCGATGAATCAAAATTATTTTCTTTTCTAACTTCATAATTTATTCTTCTATTTTTCTTTCGGGATTTTACTTTTTGTGCTATATTATCCATTTTTCACAACATTTTTTTGATCTTCTGTTTTAGATTTCATTTCAACTTCATACATAATCAGAGTCCCAATTAGTTCAATTATGGTTCGATATTTTACAGGTGATGATTGTCGAATATCAAAAGATATCTCATTCCATTTAAATGGTATTAATCGCATTATTTTTTACACCTGACCAGTTTGAATTGTAGGTTCACCTAAGGATATAATATAATTGATATTTTTTTAATTGTTCCATTCATCTATGTAATACGTTCAACATCAAACATCCTAAATGTGTCAAATTACAGTATTTATTTTACATATCTATTCTGTCATACATCATATGTTACTTTATATGAAATTCCAATCATTTTACACATTTCATAATCAATAGCACATTGCGATAAATGATTGAATTCATCTAGTCCAAGACCACAAATAATTGCATTCTAAGCTTTGGAGTTCATATCATATCTAGCTTTGGTTAAAACATCCCAAGTTTCTAGTATCATAGGAATCATATAGGGAGTAGTAATAATCAAATGAACACAAAATCAAATATTTTTTAAATAAATGGGAATTCTTTATTTCAAGCACCCATAATTTTCACCATTATAATTTAGATCATTATCCATAGAAATCCCTTATCTAGAATAATTTATTTTCATCTTTTTATAGAAAATTAAACTTTCATCATAGTGTAGATTTATCAAAAATCTCCCACATGATACTAATTGTTAGGTCATAATATAAAAAACACACAAGAGGGGGTGAATTGTGTCTTTTTAAAAACTCTTACACAATTCTGAATTTAAACACCCTCTTTTAATTAGCAAGAATAAGTAGTGATTTTCTTCTGATCAACGAATAATAAGAATACAAATAGAAATAAAATACCCAACTTAATATAGTGGTTCAGGGAACAAATATCCTCTAGTCCACTCTACTGTATTCTATCTCTGTGAGCTTTGTTAATTTCACTAGTCCAGTCATCTTATCACAAAAGTGAAAATACAATAACTGAGTGTAGAAAATTGACAGCTTTAAAATTAAGACTAAAAACAATGTCTTCTGGTTCTAAACAGAGAACCTATTATCCATAGCATAACATGGGATGTTGACACCTAACATCAACTAAGTACGAGAAGTCAAAACTCAAATAAATGAAAAATAGATTTGATTTGATATAACTGATTGACATTTACAGTTGTAGTAGAACACCACTGACAGTTGAGGGATATTCTTCTTTAGAAAGACAATCATCAAGATAAAATAAGTTTTAAGAGATCCAATTTCACAAGAGATCCTCTATTTTAAGAATAACATCAAAAACAGATTAGTTCAAACTTACAAGATTGAACATACATATCTGCAAAGTATAGTCCTCTTCCTGTGTCATTCGTTCACTGTAGAACTATGTATATTATTACAAAAAATCTTTAATAATAATCATAATATTCTTCTCTATCTGTTATAAAAAAAATATTCGAAGAATTATATAACGATCATTCTAATTTTAAAAATTCTAGATCCACAATTGACGCCTGATGAACCATATAAATTAAAAACAGAATTTACCAGGGGTGTCATAAATTCACTTAAGAATATGTGTAAAAATTTTCCATTTAGTATGGTTTATTGTATCAAAACCAAATCTTCAGACTTGTCTAAACGGAGCTCTAAAACATCCTATAACTAGATCAAGTATGTTATTGAAATTACAGAAAATATTGCGAAAATAAATCTCTGTTGTGGAAATTTCAAATGTAGGGTTGCTTCTCAATGAGAAAAAATACTGAACGTAGGGTTCAATTACATAGTGTTAATATTTCTAATGTATAGTGGATCAAAAAAGTAATTTTATGATTCATAATTTTCACATTGGAATGTAAGATTCATTACATACATAGGGTTCATTAAACATACAATCTTCCCTTGCCAAACATAATGTTTCTTTCAAATGTATGGTTCCTTTACCATACCTTTATGATAATGTATGGTTTACTAACCATATGTTCTTTTTCTGGTGTAAAGTTGAATACAAATGTAGGGATCGCGATCCATACACGCCAAACATAGCATAGGGTTAATTCCATACATTACGCTAAACCATGTTGGGTATGACCAGTGTTTCTAGAATTATAGAAAATGCATCCAAAAAACTTTTAATAAGTATTTCATTTGAATTGAAATCTTGAAAATAATATCAGAATAAATAAAAATAATATTATTTCATTCAAATAAACGTAAAATAAAATAATTAGTAAAACAAAAAAGATTATTTGTGAGTATAAAAATCATTATAATTTATTGATTAATATTGAGACAACAAATACCCTACAAAAGAATGTGATATGAAGCACCTATATACCCATATCCTTCTGTAACCCCTTCAAGAACCATGATGGGAAGTGAGATACCCTATATAAAATAATAGTAAAAGGGACTACGTTCATTCTAATGGTCTCATAGACATACAATATTCCAAACTCATAAACTGAGAAAGTCTCTCAGATATGAAGAAAGTCAGATTCCTTTTTCAGTCAGTCAATAACTACCCATATAGCATCACTACCTCTCCGAAACCACTATAAGAAATCTTCAAAATCCTTATCACCATCTTACCATTTCAATTTTGGAACTGGAAACAATTTTAACAACCTATTGGTCATTGGTTATCTTCAATCACATATTGACATGTGGAACACCTAGTGGTAAAACCTATTATCTTACATTTCATCCCATGGCACAAATACTGGAAACACATATATCGATACATTTTGGAGATTCTAGGATTAAATTCCCACTAATAAGAATTAGAATATCACATTAGTTCCTCTCAAATATCTATAAAAACCTATAAATATCCATGTATATGTAGGATGTCATCTCTAACCATATAACGATCCAGATGTGGGTCATCTTCCGAAATACTCCCACGAAGAACCAAGCCTTTAGGATCTGAAAATTTCTTACTCATCTCCTTCTCAAGGGGGGAGGTGGTAACTATCATGGATAAGATATATGAATTATCGTGACTATTATGAATCTCTAGATGCATCTTAGAGAAGAGTTCCATTAATGTCAATTAATCACTAGCTTCTTGTATGACATGTTCCTTATTTTTCTAAGTGAATCCACTATCACATTTCCCTTCCCAAATGTATAGGCAAGATCAAAGTCAAATGAATGAAGCTATTTGACCCATATCCACTCTATGAGGTTCAAGTCAGGCAGTATAAATATATATTTGAGGCACTAGTGGTCTTTAAACACCAAAAATATCTCACCCAATAGATAGTGTCTCTAGTAATCGATGGCAAGTAAAAATGATACCAACTCAATGTTGTTCATTGAGTAGTTTCTCTCATGAGGCCTCAATTTTGGAGACTCATACACAATGATTATGTATTTTTTTATCATTACTTCACCTAGGACATTAATTGATGAATCATTGAACATGGAATAACCTCTACCAGGCTATGGAAGAATTTGAAAAGATTCTGCGAAAATCCATCCCTTTTGCTTTTGAAAGGCTTTCTCACACTATTTTGACCACATGAACTCAACACCATTATTTTTAAGAGTAGTAATAGGTGTATCAAATAATGATATGTTATGATTAAAATGATTTCAATAACCATATATCCCTAAGAAACATCATATATCAATGGCATTCATGGGATAGTCCCAGGAAACACCATCACTCACTTTCTATTTTTCAACTAATACTCCTAATTATGAGATGATATGACACAATACAAAAACGTTATTGATCTATAAGTGAAACTTATAAATCTTGGAAGAAATATGATGCACTCTTAGTGTAATCAGAACGATCTCAAGGTACATAGCCATATCTCTATGAGAAAGAGAATGCAGAAATATTTCTTTCATGAAGACCATGAAAAAAGAATCCAGATAGGGATGAAAAACCCAATTCATCAATTCCATGAATAGGGTGGGAAAATTTTTAATACCGGAAAACATAAGGATATATTCATATAGATTATACATACTATGAATAGTTTTATGAGGTATATCTGAAGATCTGAATCACATGTGATGATATCACCGTCTAACATTGATATTAGAAAACACCCTAGATCCTTGGAGCTAGTCAAAAAGATCATCAGTTTAAGATAGTGGATACTGGTTCTTGACCATAATCTAGTTCAAAAATCTATATTATATGAATCAATGAAGGGTCCCATCCCCCTTATCGGTGATAAACATGAGTGAACCCCCAGAGAAATTTCTAGGAAATATAAAACCTTAGGACTCTAAATCAACCAATTGTAACTCAATATCTAAGAGATTAGTAGGTTCATGCTATACAATGTAATTGACATTGTAGATACTCCTAGAATGAGCTCAATAATAAACTACACCTCTTTATTTGTAGGTAATATAGAACAATCATCAGGTAAGACATATTTGAAATGATATATTATGGGAAGAAAATCTACCAGGTGTACTCTCTGCTCTTTCTAAAAGAGACTAGATATTTCGGTGGTCACTCCACCTATCCCAATATGTGTGGTCTAACATTACTAGACTAGACATCCCACTCATTCTTATTTAGATAAATTATTCCCTCTAATGATGTAAACAATACCCTGTGGTGATAACATTATATAGAGGCATGATACGAGACAAAAAATCCATCTCGAGAATGAAATCGAAGCCTGCTATCTCCAAAAAAAGAGGTCCCACAAGAAAGGGTAACTACCTAAATTAATTGGATGATCCCTCCATTATTATATTCCCTCTGACCATACTCCAAATGGTGTATCCAGGGTCATTACAACACATTTATACTGTACTTATAACCCAATAAATTCCATTATAGATAAGGAGATTAAAGAGTATGAAGAACCTATATCAAATATGGAAAATTATATAGTGGAGGATACTAGAATATCACCTCATACTGTATAAATTCCTACACCGATCCTTGGTTATTAGCTGTATTTCATGAATCTGACCCAATTCACATCTCTGTGCAATAGATGGACTACCCTAATCATGAATTCATTGCTGGAACTACTAAAAATCTAAAACTTGGATACTGATTCCATGACCTCATCATTGTCTAGTAATGTTGGTTCTACTCCATCATCTCACCTTATATGGTCTAAAATAACCTTCCCCCGATGGTGGATATGGTGAATTTCCCCTACCACTAAAAGTAGATGGAAAGTTATAACAAAATAACTACAGATGTCCCATACAAAAGCAAGCCTGACATTCCGTCAGGTCTCTGTCACATTGAGGCTTAAAATTCCCCTTCCATCAACACTAATGACATAAAAAAGAGTATCTAGTGAATTTTCTATTTGGACCACTAATCTGATGTGAAACATTGAGGGAACATTTCCTACTACCATATGAATTTCTGGCCTGCCTCAGAACAAATCATTTGTGCCCGATACTATCACCTACCCTTATATTGCGCTCAATGATAAGAAACCGATTGATGATATAGGATAAATTATGTAGGCAAAAGACATTCACCTGAGTATGAATGAAATGCTGGTGACTATCATTAACATATCTAACACGAGAAAGTTCATCATTAGCTAGATGTAGCGAAAATTGTTGTAACATAGCAAAACACACCGAATACTACATGATTAACAGAACACCCTACTCTAGATTCATAGACTCTTTGGGACAACCATCTCTAAGTTTATAAGGAAATAAGTGATCATAGAATGTAGTTTAGAAATCATTCCCATACCATGCACTGATAGCAACTAGCCTATGTAATTACATTCCACTAGTGCTTGTAAGATTCACTCAACATATAAGTATCAACATTGACTCTCTACTCTGGAGGTATCCGTAGATTCTAAAATATAGACAAGGTGTCCCCAAGCCAAGACTCAATAGCATATGGGCCACCATCCCCTAATAAGGAAGAAGGATGCTACAACTGGAACTCACATGTCAGGTCAACCATTGTAGGTTCAGGTCCAGGAACACCTTGCATGGACTTCATCAGGCATAGAAAACTCTCATGAAGAAGAGCGTCAATGCCCATATCAGGTAAAATAGGTTATTCCTGAAGTGGAACTCTTATTGGTATGACAGGTGGCTCAGGGCCGACAACATCTAATGCATGGTCGTATCCACCATCCTAGGGAATGACATGAGGATTTTGTGGTGTAAATGTTATAAAAAAACCAACAACACACATCATAAAAAATGTCAAATAGATATAAACACTATTAGAAGTTGAATGTGAGCAAAAGGGATCACTACCCAAAGTATAATACAACAAGTACCTGCTTAGAATTATAGGTAATGGTAAGTGTTCTTGTTTAAATTATAGGGGTTCAAGTTGATGAAGGCTCAATAATACTTTTCATTTTAATTTATTGGAAACAATTTTTTTTATAATTCATGTTTCACTTCTAGAAATTTATTTTTCTCATATTTATATATCAATGTTCATTTAAAAGGGATTGGAATTCCTAGTGAATTAGGGCCCTTACACGTTATACTAAAATCGATATCCATTTAATCTCAATTTAACCCCATTTACATCTGGTACCATAATCATACAAGTTATAAATGATGTCTTAACTCATTACACTACCCATTCTAACCCATTAGGTCACATGCACCTCATGAATTGAAACTATTAGTCACTCAATCACAACCAAAGAGTTTCATAGGTATGTATATAAATAAGTCTCACTCAACAATCACAAGCAATATTGGAAAATGAAGTTAGTAAAATTCAACTATATAGAATGAAATATTCATGGAATGTGAATTCTAGGTGCCTATAATGATGAGTGATACAATGATACTTTCACACATATAATTGGCCAAGGATTCAATAAAATACTTCGTCAGAATTACATTAACAACCACCATACATCCTTTGTGTCACCCAATGGTGAAAATATATAAAATGTAATACGCATATGAAAAACATCAATCCTTATTTCGGAAACATGAAATTTAACATCAACTTGGGTTAGCTACGCACAAGAATGACCTATAACTAACATCCAAAGAATTATTAATCTCCTATCTATTATGTGAAAATAATAATGAAAGAAAAGAAAGTCCTTTGATGCCACTGTAAGATGTAACAAACCTAGATGACACTCAATGGTTCCATGAGCCTGGTTGGACACATGACCTCAAGTGCATCTCCCCAAATTCCAGATGATGCTGACGAGTAGTGAGGGCCTATGGTTTGTTTGTGGGGAGTCCATGACCTCATTATCAGAGTGGAAAAACAGGGATGCACATGATAAAATGTAAATATCAAGAGCAATATATGATAAACTTATGGCACAACAGAAGCATACTTGGATAATGAAAAAATAAATAAATTGATAATAATAATTTTTTGATAATTTCCATATATCAATGAATATAGAATACATGGATATATGGAATCCTAATTTATATTCTATACAAGAGAATCAAAAATAAATCTAAAACAATCATTCACCACAAATTCTATCTCTATCATCTATAACTGAGATGAATCTTAAGCAAGTAAGAAATATCTGGTGTCCAAAGACAGACACTTCCCTTTGTAAATATCTATATACATGTAATCTTCCTCAGTACTAATGGTTCCCAAATAGAGTGTGAGATAAATCTCAGTATGCCACCACCAAAAAAATCTATAACATCTAGTCCATGTAATATAATCTAAAACTATGTGAAGGAATGCATATATAAAAGAAAATTTGTATAATAATGTAAATCCCCAAGTACCTGCTTAATCCTCAGATTGTGTATGAACATATAACCATTTCCTTTATTAATTATGTTCCAATTTATATAGTAAGTCACCTAATTTATAACTAGTACTGACATCATGAAATGATATTAATAATAATAATAATAAATTATCTACAATATAATAAGTAATCCTTGATAATGTTAATAAATAATGGGGTCTAAGATAATAACTAATACATCTATGACATTGTGATTTGATCTATCTCTGTAATAATCTACATTCTAGAAAAAGTGGTAAGAGTGTACTCTAAGGTGCATTGCCCAAGGAATTCCACAATAACAATATTCTAACTGAGTCCAAGGAATAAATCAATGGTAAAACATGATAAAATATGACTAGGCCCATGGGTGTATCCTAGGAAAAAAATATCTATATAAATAATGCAAGATCTACAGAGTGTATCCAAGGAATACTATAATGATAATTGATGAATCCTATAGTTTTATACCGGGCATCCATAGGTAGAGAAAACCATGTTTCAAGGTGGGTATCACCCTTGGAAACTAAATTTTTGAATCAAAATGGAATCCATGATTTCAAAAGGAATTTCCTCAAGAAAATAGGTCTGGATCAAGCTTAACCACTCCTATAATAATGATTAGGTCTATATGAAATAGGAACCATATACATCATTCATTTAATTAATTATTCCACGTAATTCTCATTCCATTTATTTTGTTAAAGGGGTTCATTCCATACCTTTCATTAGAGAGACAAGGTTAAAGTACATGGAAACATTTATTACATTAATAAAATTTCATTTATTTGGTTCACCCATTTTCCATTCATTAACATGGAATGGTGGGATATGGATGTACAACCATTATAAATTCATTTACTAGTAACTAGAAAAGTCATATTAGTAATATACTTTCCAATTAATCATTAAAACATTAATTAATTAATTATAACACTTAGCTTAGAAGGCTCAAGTTAAATTATCTTGTTTAAGGATTACCCATACAATTCATAAATTTAATTAAATTGTTACCTTTATAAAGGTCAAGTCAAATCACACATGAATGGTGGCTCAAAGTGGCCAAACATGGTACTAAAGAATGATATATGAAAATAAAACCTACTTGGAGTGGTTTTAATAGAGGAAACAACATATAATGGCTGATAAAATATACAATAAGGGTCTTAGAATATGATTATAATGACTATCTGAAAGGAACATGAATTTAATTGGCCACGCCTAATGAAATCACTACACTACGAGCTATGTCAATTCATAAAATGATAATCATGGGGTATGATTTGTAGACCACCTAGATCATAATTTTCTAACTCTCCCCATATGGTATCAGACTTTAGTTTTTCATGGATTAGAAGATATCTAGAGATTGGTTCAACAGATAGAATATAGGGCACATGTCCCTGCACCTTAAACTTTGTCGAGGAGAATATAAATAAAGAATGGATAAAAAATGAATCAAGATCATACTGATGAACATATAATGAGATTGACAATGCTTGAATTGGTTACCAGATAGAAAAATATTATCAAATTCTACAATAGATATTTAAGGACCTCAAAAAGGATCAATAATCCCACTAATATCCACTAAATATGAAATTAGAGGTGGGTTTGAATTAACATGTATTTAAAAGAAAAATTTTCATTTAAACAAAATATCTTGGTCACATTATTTGGCCACATGATTGGATAAACCTTACAATAACCTCACACCTCTCACTGCTAAATGAGGGAACCTTATTTGTTAGGACACATGGTCATATAAACCATATGCCAATCCTGGGAATCTCCTATGTTAAAAACTAGGGACATTTCACATGGGCCTGTATCCAATGACACACGGTTTGGGAAAACCATGATCCTATCTTCACCCCACATTCCTACCCAACTCAGTTAGGAGAGGAACATGGGGATAGGTCACATGGTTTCTATTAACCATGATACATAGTGATTTTATACACCGTTTAGGGTTCCGAACACCAAACAAGACCCGAACACCCCAAAAACCTTCATGAACTCATAATAATCTATATTCGGTCAAAAATAATGAATTAGACCAAATTTAAATAGATCCACACCTGAGATAAAAACCATGTTCTTAATGTTCTCCTGAGTATCCCAATGTAAAGGGATATGGAATGCAAAAACACATTGGTATGGTCATACAAATTTCTAAAGTTATGAATAATGATTAACTTCCAAAAAAGAAATGGATCGAACAATTCTCTATTGACTCTTTTAGGAGGAAACATCCAAAATATTTCAGTGGGTCTTGTGATCCATTAGTTACTAATCAGTATATCTATACCACTAAAAATATATTTTCCATTATCTAATGTTTGGAACTTGAGAATTTAGTGATTAAGATTATAATTTAGAAGGAGAATCAGACCAATGGTGAACTACAATCAAGAATACAAGAAAACAAGATGTAATTGACTCCATGAATTTGGATGAGTTCAAGATCTTATTCTTCAATAAGTACTTTTTCATGTTCTTCATTTGAAAATAAGGAAGGAGTTTCTCAAGATAAATCAAAGGGATATTGAATATATTAGTATCTATGAATCCAATTTTACAAGGCATGCGAGGTACGTGTCTAGAATTATCATCTAACCAGAAAGTAAGTTTAAATGATTCTTTGATGGCTTAAATCCATGTATGAGAAGGGTGTTAGATGTAAGATAATTTAGTAGCTATGAAAATATTTTTCATTGATAAATCAAGGATTAAATAGAGATTTTAGTTAAGTATCAATCTCATGGTTTTTACAAGAAATGAAAGATGGAGTTCTATGGGAATCTTAAAAACATGGAGAGAAGAAGATGATAATTCATTTATTCTCTATGTGTGGGAAGAATCATGGAGAAAAATGTCTTATGGATTATTATAAATGTTTTATCTATGAAAAATAATCTCATAGTGCATTTGATTACAAATGTGATGGGAAGACATTAGATAATAATTCAAATGAAGAGAAAGATGCCCATAATGAATCTCCCCCACTTCAGTGCTTCAAGAATAAAGTGAATTGCAATTATGCTATCTTGTGCCCAAAACAAAAGTTTAATGATGATGATTGATGTTAGCAACCTCTTAAGTTGAGGAACAAGTGGAAATATCAATAAATCTATAATTTTGATGAGGGGTATGATAATGAAATGGTTAAATTCACACTTATCATCCACAATAGAACTTTTAAGGTCTTTTATTTATTTTGGATATAATCACTCTTTCATACCTAAAAAAATTTATAAGGGTACTATGATTCCACCCAAATGTTTAGATGTGTAATTGGTATTAAAATTCCCTAACAGTATGAGGATTTCATCTCAATAATACGATTCTTCATTTGTTGATATTTGTTGGAATGTGCTTTCTGAAAATCTTATCATTCATCCTCTAGTTAAATTTAATGTCATGTTAGGAATGGATTGACTTTCTATACATAAAGTATACATCAATTTTTGAGTAAGGGAATTTATGTTCAATATTTCAATCCAACAAACAATTCTCAATATATATGATGATAAGTATGATCTTATTATGTAGATTAAATACAATGTTTGGGTATTAATGCTCATTTATAAGTGACTATTATTTCAAATGGTTGGGGAAAAACTAAACATTGATGATATTACTATTTTTTAATAATTTAATGGATCTATTGGAATTTGATTCTTATCCTTCCAAAAAACTTGGTATTATGTTCTCAATAGAATTCATATTTAGTTCTACACTAAATTCAAAGACTACCTATATAGTTTCTCATGTTATGAGGAAGGAATTAAAGAAGAAATATCAAGAAATCCATGGAAAGTGATTAATTTTTAAATGTGTGTCACCTTGGGAAGCTAGTATTCTTTTTTTGAAAAAGAAAGATGGGTCAATGTGACTATGTAATGATTATTATGAGTTGAACATGATCAAAATCACAAAAAAGTATATGCTTCCCCATATTTATGACATTCTTGATCAACTTTATAGTGATCAACACCTTTCCAAGACTGACCTTCATTCTAGATATCATCAATTGAGCATTAAGAAGAAGGTAATACCCAAGACGAAATTTTGTATAGGGTATGGAAATTATGAATATATATTGATTCTATTTTGTCTTAAAAATTCCCCTACTATTTTCATGGATTTTATGAATAGAGGTTTTAGAGATTATATTGATCGGTTTATGGTAATATTTACTGATGTTATTATTATCTATTCAATGAGAAAGAAAGAGAATGATGACCTCTTTATAATTTTACCAAATACCCTAAGTAAGGATAAATTATAGGTAAATATTACAAATTATAAATTTTCCCCATAAAAGGATTAATTTTTTCGGCCATATAATCTCAAGAGAGGGTAAATCAGTAGATCCATAAATGAAAAAAGCTATTAAATGTTGGCATAGACCAACCACAGAGGATGAGATCAGTAGTTTTCTTGGTTTAGATGGATATTATCAACTATTTGTGGATAATTTCCCACACCTATCCAATCATATGACCATGTTATTTTATATCGGTTCCATGTTCCCTTGTACTGATGAATGTGAGGAAAATTTCATTGAACTATAGGGAATGTTAATTAGTGAAATTGTTCTTACATTACCCTATAGTATAGAATGGTCTGTAACATATTGTGATGTATCAAAGAAGGGATTGGGATTTTTTATTTTTATAAATGACATAGTTATATCCTATAACTTATTTGAATTTAATATTCATGTTAAAAAATACCAAAATAATGATTTGGAGTTACCTGGGGTAATTGTTTCATTAAATATATGGAGGTGTTATCATTATGAAGAAAACTATGATATATATACTGATCATAAAAGTTTTAAATATATATTCATTTAAAATTTGTTAAACATATATTATAGAATATGGTTAGAGATGTTAATGTATTATAACTGCTCAATACATCACTACAATGGGAACGATAAAAACATGACTGATGCGTTAAGTCAAAATGATTATTCTAGATTATGCATGATGAGGATCACAAAAGATCCAATATTTATATATTTTCAAATGATGGATTTATAAATCCTAAAGAAAGTAAAAAATACTATCTTTATCGATTGAATGATAAACCATCTATCCATTTGAAGATTAAAAGGGCATATTTGGAAGATGTAGAACCTCAGAAGAAGGTTATAAATGATTTTGAGTTTAACCATTGATCATGATGGAATTAAACGTTTTAGGAACTGTGTATGTGTTCTATACAAACCCTCTTTGAAGAAGGAACTATTAAATGAAACTCATAGTTATTATTTATATATTCCCCATGGAAGTAAAAATATTTATAGATATTTCAAAAAATATTTCTCGTTGGATTAAATGAAGAGAGATATCTTAGATTTTGTATCTTGGTTCTTGGTATGTCAGCACATTGAGGCTAAAAGAAAAAAATTCTATGGGGATGTTGCATCCATTACCAATACTAGATTGGAAATCGTAGAACATCACTATGGATTTTGTCATTTGACTCCCTAAAACCTCTACGGATAATAATGATATAGGACTGGTATTTGATCACCTTACTAACTCAACACAATTTATTTCTAACAGAGAAGACTTTTATTTGGATCAACATGCCAGGAAATACATAAAGTGGCAAGGTTGAATTGAGTTCCATATTTCACTGTATTTTATTTGGATTTGAGGTTTACCTATAAGTTCAAGTGCAGTATTCAACATGGCTTTAATATATATTTTAGTTTCATTATTTCATATCATTTTTATATGGATAATCGATTTGAATGAATAATTCAAACTCTGTAGGATATTTTGAGATATTGTTATCATGATTTAAATGGTGGTTGGGACCAACACCTTCCTCTAGTTTATTTCTCTTACAAAATTAGATATCACTCAATCATTAAAATGAATCCTTTTGGATCCATCAATGGAATTATATTTTGAGCTCCAACATGCTAGGATGAAGTTATATATATAATCCTATTGGGTCCTTAGATCACCAAAGAAATGTAAGATAATTTTAGAACCATTCAGAAGAATATCTAGGTAGCTCAAATTCATAAAAAAATGTTAACATGATAACCATTGGCGTGATATAGAATATAATTTTGGTCAGTTGGTGTTTCTTAAAATCTCTAACTGGAAGAAGGATATGAGATTTGGGAAGAAATGGAAACTAATCCCTAAGTATACCGTTCCATTTGAAATTCGTGATCATATTGGGCTAGTAGACTATAAATGGGAAATTACACCAAAAATCACTGAAGTCTATGATTTGTTCCATGTATCTATATTTTAGAATTACATACCTAACTGTTCACATGTGTTGAACTCAAATATCATACAACTGGAGTAGGATCTTTATTATGAGGAACAACCAGTCGAAATTCTAGACTATACAAAGAAAGTTATATGAAAAAAGTCCTCTCACCAAGTCAATGTTTTGTGTTGAAATTAATAGTTAGATAGTGATACAAGGGAACTTGAGTATATGATGAGGCAAAACTATACTCATTTTTTTGTATTGTAAGGAACAATTTTGAGGGATAAATTCATTTTTAACGGGTAGAATGTAACACACCAAGTTTTTATGAACCTTTGTTGAATAAATTAATTTTTTGATGCCTCGATTTGTATTATAGAACATGTAAAAATTTTATTATATGCTACAAAAATTTAATCTTATGCTACATGCAACATTGACTTCAATTGTGTAGCACACAACACTGAATTTATCCAAAAGAACATATTGTAATTATAATTATTTAAACAATATTGTTATAACATAGCAATTAAACATAATAATATGAATAGAAATAAATAATTTTTAAATATTATTTATAATATTTTCTAAAAAATCAAATATACTTACAATGAAAAATAATTTTTGTTGTTATAGTCTATATATTTTGAAAAAATATCATTTTCTCAAAAGGACTACTTATTATATCCTATTTTGAAAAATAATAAAATACATTTTAGAAAATTAAGGAATTTTAATTTTATAAAAAAATTTATTTAATTCATAATTAAAAAATTATCTTTGAGTTAATTTTTGGAATTTTTCTAAAATATTACATTTTTGGATGAATAGTGAAAAATATTGAATGTTAGTTGAAAATATATATATATTAATTTATTTATATAGTAAAAATAAATTTTATTTCGATTTTAATGTTTATTTAGATTAATAATACAACTATTAATCAAATTTTGGTCACTATAATCAATTTCGCAGTAAAATTGGATATAAAAACATTTTAATCTTTTGAACTTTTACATTAAAAAAACACTGTTTCTTCCCATCTATGAGATTAATTTTTAATTAATTTATGAAACTCAGTGATTATAATTTCAAAAACTGGATTGAATATTTTTAAGAATTATAATTTATAATGTCTTGTATGTTTAACTTAGTTTTTTTAAATACAATACTATTAAAATTATTTAAAATTATTTTTAGTGATTAAGTTAAAAATTAGTTTACTTAGTAATTAAAATTTACAATTAAGGTGTAAAAATGAACCTAAAATTCTCTAGAACCCATTTTATGCCCATATTTCAAACATATACTCCCTTTTACCAAAAAGGGTCCATTATTGGAGGCACATTATGTAAGTGAGACCACTCAATATTGTTTACCTTTTTTTATTTACAAGAATACCACTCTTCCACTATTAAAAGGAACTCACCGACCCTCACTTCTTCACAACTTGAAAGACCATTTAGAACAGAAAAAACCTAAAACTATCTCCTCCCAACATCCCTCCATTCATAATAGAGTACTCACTTTAGGAAATAATACAACCAAATAAGCCCTTTGATAGAGAACAAAAGTAGTTACCCCAAGGAGAGGTAACATCCTTCCAAAAACAGATTTGCTTTATTTCCCTCTCCACCCCCTAAATTATTTTTATTTCAAGATTATATAATAAAATAAATAAAATAAATATAATTAAATTTTTATATCATGTTTTCTACTAACATTCAGACACATTTACATAAAATGGGAAATGGAATCATTGTTCGGGTGTACTGTAGACTACCGCCTCACGTTCCGAGGTCATTCGTTCTTCCATTACCACCCTTAAAGGTTGGTAAAAATGATGTAATTACTATTTTTATATGTTATATATGATATATATGATTTTATTCTGGAATTATTATATTACACACACCATAAATCGTTCCATTTTTTTAGAGTATGAAAACTTCATTTGTGGACGTGTGTTATACCGCAACCTTATAGTGATGCAATTAATTCATGCTTTACATGGAATGTTTAAAGGATGGTTTTATTAAAAATATATGATATATATAAAATAATAATTATATTTTATTGATAATATATATATATATACATATTTTAGTCCTCTTTCATTCAAAAATATTACAGGAAAATGAATCCAACGTTAATGCATATATACAACCCACCGTCTCCCAAATCGGTGTAATTAATTTCATATTAATATATTTTTAAGATTATTATAAATATGTAAATTATGAAAATATATAATATTTATATCATGTTTATCATTCTAGAGACTATGAAATCATTATATAAATAAGAGAATAGAAAATATAACATTTCAAAACACATGCAAAAAAACAAGGCGGTTATTACCTGAATGTAACATTAATATTAAATAGTTAATAAATTGGTATTAAAAGGTCATAATAAAATCATATATATATTGATATAATTTAATATGGTTTTATAATAGTCTTATATTAAACTTATATTTACTATACAGAAGTTTTGAATGAGTATGACGGGAGATAAGACATAATGTATGGGAATTTTATCTCAGATTTTATATCCGTGAGATTCATTCCATATTCTCCACTTTTTTATTTTTTGTGGGGTATATGATTCACATGAATGTATTATATAATCCTCATAATTAAATTTAAGTGTATTTATATATCCATTTGATGATATTTATTTCATGGGGGTTTACGGTTCAAAAGTTAACAAACCTGTAAGTTAAATTAGTTACATTTTTTTTCATTGAGAAACATGTTGTGTTATGCACATATATTATTTTACAAGCTGTATAAGCATCCATTTTACATTTGATATCAATTTTGTCATTTATTATGATATTTTAAGCTTCATATATTTCAAGTATTTCATGGGTATATCGATTCAAATTTTCCTAAGTGGTTAGTGTTTCTTGCTATAATCTAATCGTTTATCAGGATTGTTTATGATTATGCTTCGATTAATGAAATATTATGATAAATATCTCAACAATTCTCCTGAATTTTTTGTATCATCTAGTTATTTTTGATATCATCATGTAATGGTACCATCATTCACTCTTTAATATTTAAAATTATTAATAAAATGTTTTTTAGGAAAATAAGACTTCATTTCTCTCTTCGGTCTGAAATATATTTTATTTCAAAATAATGTTTTCTAAAAAATGATTAAAAGTATTTTTATATTCAATTTCGAGATTATTTTCAAAGAAAAGTATTTGAATGATTTTAAAATCTTTCTTTAAGAGTTTCAAAGCTATTTTTAAAGAAAAATGGTATTTTCAAAAAACAATATATGTTTTAAAAATTAATTTTCCATGAAAAAGGGATATTTTCCTAAAAAAATGTTTCTAGACAATTTTCAAAATTATTTTCACTTTAAGATAACATCTGTCGATGTTACTCAATTATTTTTGGATATATGATCCAAGGGTACCATTCATATTCTTTCTCTAAATGGTTTATGTTTTTATTGAATTATTTCAATGATACCCATTTCTATTCCACATGTTATATTCTTATTAAACCCCATCTTTTCATGGGTTATGGATTTATGGAATTAATATGAAACCCTTATCTTTTCCAATTTTTATGATATTATGACATTCTTATTATTTCCATTTCATTTCATAGGTTATGATATGATGATTTTTCATGATCTTGTGACACATGTATCTATAATTTCATTATGAGACTGCTGAGACATACATCTCCTTCCAATGCATTGGTAAATATTTAAATATCAAGTGGTATACATTGCTGGAATGAGGAGTGAAATCAGTTTAATAAAGTAATTTGTTCACTAAGATGGTTTTGTGAGTGAACCTTGATTGCTAAGATGTTCATGGTAGTGAACTATGAATACCAAGATAGTTTGGGGAGTGAACGCATTCCACAAATATGGTATTAAAATCAATAATTTACTACAATGGAAATAATTTTATAGGCTCATGTGTCATCCAAAATTCCATGTCTTATTACGATGTTATGATTTCATGGCTTATTATCTTGATTTACTTATGATTCATGTCTTATGAACTACCAATATTTATTTCATGAATCTTGATCATGATGTTTGATTTATAGGGTAAGATATTTTAATGTAATGATCATGTTATCATACACTCATTATCATGATTATTCTTACATATCTCCCTTGTTTAACCTTAATAAGAATCTGAGATCACCCCTTTTTATGTTTTCAAAACACAGGTTATAAAGATATGTACTTTGAATTATGTGTCTAAGAAGGGCACTAGTCATGGATAACCTAGCGGGAGATAATGTAGCTCACATATGTCCCAGTTTTTAGGTTTTTATGTTTCCAATGGAAATATACAAATATAGTCTATGGGAATCTATTTTTGTAATGTATTAAATGTTATGAAGAACTAATGTAATATTTTTGTATGAGAAGCGGGGGTCAGTATATAGATCCCATTAAAACACCATGTAGCCTTGTCACACCTAGAAAGACCATCGCCAATCCATGTTGCAGACAAATCTAGGACACAACTCCATGATTTTATACAAACACATTATTTCTCCATTCAAAAATCTATTTATATTGGATAAATAACTATATACCTTGGGATCTAGAGTAAAAAATCCTTCTTTGAAAATTAGTGTGGTTTTCTAAAGTACGTAACCATGAGCAAAAACAGCCTTTCTGATGAATAGTACCACCATAAATATATTGTCTTTAGCTATATCATGATAACAATTAATATATTATTTTAATTGGTTTTCATTTTTCCAAGGTTCTATGATGGATGTGTCACTTAGTATACCAAAACCATAGAGGTGTATCCTCTCTAATACTAGGTATTTTCATAATTTGGATCACATGAGATATGAGATTTCTAAATATCTTGTGAAGAAGTATTGATGTTGGAAAGCATAAACACTATTTTTCATCTTCATATACCTTAGTGTGTTAGCTTATGAAAGTTTTTTTGGATTCATTTCTATTGAGAAATAAAACAAATCATGAATATTATGTTAATACAGATGAAGGGTTAAAATTATAGAATAGTGTAAAAAAAGTGATGCAGAATATTTCACATAAATATTAAGTGGAGAAGGCACCGCATAAAAAATATGTGAATGGAAATTACCAACATAAATGTTTTTTAAAGTAATGGTGCTTGCATAAATCCTAGTGGATTTACTACATGTTTAAAATCATATGTACTCTGCCTATACAAAGGATTAACATATAGTTAAATGAAATAAAATTCTATGTGAAATAGAGAATCATTGAATGTTATAATATATCCACATAGTAAAATTTTGATCTCCCCTCAATTTATATGTACATAAAATTATGTGTCTAACTTATAACCTTATGTAATCCTTATAAAAATTATGTGGTTTTCCACGATTACCTCAAAATTAGATCCTCTTCCCTTAAATTAGATCCAATGTTGAGGGGGGGGGGGAGATTAATCCACAGCCAAAAGAGATTATGAACACCTTTTCATGAACAATTAATGACATGGTATTGAATAATGAAACTTATAATAATAAAACACATTCCATAGTGAAGAAAATAAAACATCACTTAGAAACTAGGTTTCCCACATAATAATTATAAGGGGACATTTCATTTGTGGAAGAGTAAGGTCATTGCTTTACATACACATATAGTTATTGTATAAAATCATTTATTTACGATGAAATTATAGAACCCCTTCGATATAATTTGACTGGAACATAGAGAGGATATCATTTTTGATATTGAGGAAATACTCCTTCATGTGTTCATGGAAATATTGTGTCCTCGTGTCATTTGAAATGGTGTGGAAAAGATCCTTTCTATCTACATACTCATTATGTAGTGATGGTTCCATATATCACAGAGGATAGGTGGAACTATTTTCCTGTAAATAAAACCCCAACACACATTTTAAGGATTTATTATTTATTCATAACACCAAATATGAGAAACATCACATTGTTTGTAAACTATTCCAATTTGAACTACTTTGAAGAGATCCACCAGTTGATTTCTAATATATGCTTAATAGATGGGGAAGGTTTTTATGTAAGATCTTCATGGATATTCCTCTCAAACATTTAATACTAGGGGGTTGCATATAATGGTTTTCCAAGGATTGAATAATAATTAGTCTAGGAAGTAGAAAACATAGAAACCTATAATCCCAATAAATCCATTGATGAAATGGGAAACCATGAAATATATAAAATTAAGAACCCATAGTTGTTATTTTCAGTGGTCGAGTTACTACTTTACCTTTATTTTAATGATATTGAAGAGTATTTTAATGTATCATATAAAATATTCCTTCCTTTATGATGTATCTATATATTCTCGATTCTCATGATAGAATCTATTTCTCTCCACAATATTCTAGTATCTTATAATTTAAAGGCTGAATATCAAATATTTGGTTATAGGTAATTGATAGGAGATAGGAAGGCCTAAACCATGAACATATTGATAGTTTTTTACTATATATATAATCCATCAATAATATCTACTGAATTAACTCGTTCATTCAAAAGATATGAGTTAATTCTTAGGATAATCATTTATTCATGTCATAAATGCATTAAACCTTCCATGTATTTCAACTTATGAAGTGAATTTATTTATGATGTATATTTATGGAAGATATTTGAATAATAATAATAATTAGTTTGTTTCTAATCAATCATATGACTTTACCTATAATATGTATTGGGATGTAAATCCTTACGATATGTAAAATATATCATAAGATATGTCATATGAAATACCTAGGTTAAAAGTCAATCTATGACACTCTAAGACCCACACTCCCAGATCTGGTGGTAAAAATACACATTTTAAACACTAGTTTTGATACTAACTAACACTACCCAAGATAAACATGAATATATTTAAAAATATTTCCATTATTTGAACATTAGATCTCAAAAAAACTCACAAACCAAAAACCCCATAGGTGTAGTGTCTTTATATAATAGATATATAAAGATCACATTTCATATAATTTATTAAACATATCTCACAACATTTTTACATAAGACTTCCTCCAATACATAATCCTATATAAACCTTCATGGAGAAAAGGAAAAAATAATAATGGGTGAGATAAAAATATCAATAATGGAAACTTATCAATGAGTCATAAACAGGTTAGAAAGTAATTTTATGAGAGATGATCAGGGGAGACATATCATATTAAGATGACAAGAAACAATAAGAGTTTTTCACAATTCAAGATAAAATGAAATGCAATATAAAATGAACAGACATATGAGATTTCTTAAGAGTGTGTAAATGTGAGACAATAAATAATATCCATCTATAATAATCATAGGAATATAACAGAAAATTGTGGAATGTCATGGAAACATAACATAACAAGGATTTATAACACATACATAAGCATTGTAAAACATAACATTATGAGAAGAACCTATCATTACCACACATTAAGCTGTGAATAATCATATAATTTCCACACATTTAGTTTATGATCGATCTTAGGATTTAGTTGTCATAAATTTCCGAATAAGATAATAATTTCTACATATTAAGGTTATAAACAAACAAATGATATCTATTCATCATGGTTTTGAAGAAACCCATGATGTCCACGATACGTTATCTCTAGGGATATAAAAAATTAACCAATGCATTTGAGGGATATATAAGACTCCAACCTTCAAAATCCACGCATATATATTCCACATGGAATCAATCATATATCATCCCATGAAAAAACCAATGGAAATAAAATGGGTTTCGTAATATTTCCAAATGGGATCACATAAAATGACCTCACGAATATTATTGGAACATAAAAATATCAATAACCCAAAATAAATATTTCATAAAAGAATTTATTGGGTGATTTATGAAAAATATTCTTCAAAGTGATATATATTTTATATATAAAAATCAAAATGGTAGTGAAATCTTATAAAGGTTTTTCAAAAAACATTTTCTACCTTATTGCGAAAAGGTGAACCTACAAGACACATTCAAAATCTATTTTCGTTAAGGTAACATGATTCTTTAACACATCACTTCAAAATAAATACCAATAATGTATCCTATAAAGAAAAAATTTTCAATTCATAAAATGTGGGGTTGAAGATAAAACATAAAACCATGAAAGGAAATGCCTTTTTAATATTTTAAAATATATTTATTGAAACTAACATAATTTTATAGAGTGATTAAGATTATTCATGAAATTTAGTAAAGATAAATATGAAGCTCAGATGATATAATAATTTTTTTTGTATAAAAATAATAAATTAAAACATTTTGATCAATAAATAATATGGATATGTATGAGAAACATCATTAATATGGATATGAATTAGTCTTATCAATGAAATATTTTTATGAGGAAGGTAATACATAAAATAATAAAATTTTTGATGTACGAAAGAAAATTCCATAGATAGAAAAGAAAATTAAAATATAAATAAATTTAAAAATATAAGAGACTTATAATCTTGTAGTTAAGGGAGAAAAACTACAACTCAAGGGAAAATAAGATTAGATAAAAAGCACTTATGAATTTGGTAAAAAAATAATAAATACAATACAATGAATGGATTTATCGATATAATTGTAAATACCAGGAAATAAGATTAAATAATAAAAATGGAATCCAATGGGTTAGTAAGTACATCATATAAAACAATAATATGATCATAATATGAAAGTATGCCTCAATATAGGTAAATTGAGATGAAAACTCTTAACATTACACTTTAATTCCACAGATGTGCTTTAACATCCTACATAATAAAAATAACCATTTTAATCTCTCAATTTATAACTTTTTTCATATCTATTACTTTCATACTCTTAAATTGTTATAATTTATAATTATTTTAATAGTTTTTTATTTTTTTGCATTATCATATGTTTAGATTTTTATTGTTTTACGCATGATTTTTAATATCAATGTCGATCTTTATTCATTGATAAAAATTAAAAATTAAATTATAATTTAAAGTACTACAATATATATTCCATAATTATTTATAAATCTATAATTTCATTTTATGGGAGTTATATTTATGAATTGGGAATATGAAATTAGTTATGATTGTAACACCTGAAGAATTAATAAATAGATTTAATATAGAATTCATGAAGCACTACGTCTCATAAAAACACTAATTTGTTATAACCTATCCACTATACATAATTTTTCCACCTCTATGATTTGAATTTTTAAAAACATCCACACACAGTTGCATTCAGTAAGATATTTCTAAAAAGACCAACATAATTTTTAGTGAATAATAACTTACCCTTATGAATAGTAACTTAACATTATGAATAGTAACTTACCCTTATGAATAGTCACTTACCTTATAAATTGTTATATGACCAATGAATTAGTAACCTTTCCTAAAAAAGTATAAATAATTTTTTTCCCTTCATTCATTTTTAATTTTAGTTTTTTAAAAAAATATGACAAATTTGAAAAATTGTTTCTCAGGTAAAAATTAAACATTTCTGAGAGATGTAAATTATTATATCAAAATATGGTTATATTATTGTGTATTATAATTAAATTTTCTTATAAAAACAATATTATTTAAATAAAAATGGTAAAATAATTTTATTATTATGTGTCAAAAATTTTACTATACATTTTACTATATATTTTATGTCTACTATTATTTTTAATAAATAAGTATTTTCAAAGATAAAAGATATAATTTTCATATTGAGAGAATTATTAATAAAAAATAAATGTCTTTTTTGTATTGATAATGCGCTATTAGGTTACAATGAATTTATGGTAATTTTATAAAACACTTTGGTTTTCCGTAAACAGTAAAAATACAGTTATGATTTTTGTAATTTTTAATAATATACCTAATTATGTACTAATTATGGTCTACTCATGAGTAATAATATATTGTATAAGGTTTCCCATGTGGCCCAAACCATAGGCAAATACTATGTTGAAGCCCATGGTTTTGCAAATTCTACTAATGAGTTGTCATTAGATATTAATAAAAAAACACTCTCTCTTTTACTATAAATACCCACTCATTCCTTCATTTTCATTCATAAAAAATTTATTATCCTAAATTATATGTTATTTTTATCTCCAAAACATTCCTCCAAATGTTTCCTCTATCCCCCAAGGTCCCAACCTTCATGTTTTAGGAGTTACTATACAAGGTAAGGGATTTCTCAACTTCTCTTCTCCATTCATGTTCTCTTTTATGTGGTATGTGTTCCAAGATTCTATACCATGTTATTATTTTTAATTTCATTCCATTACTATACTATATTATGAGTATTTTATGAATGTGTTACCCAATTACCCCCTATTTTTAATGTTTTCTTAAACTATGTTGAATAGATGTTAGGCTACATAATTATCATAAGGGATTTATCAACTTTTATTATATTTTGAGTTCCTTTATTTTCTTTTTATATATTCAAATACATTCATTAAAATTTTATGAGAACTCCAGTAACATACATGTACTGTAATTTTTTTGAGATAAAGTAATAAATCATTATCATCTTTCCTTTCCCCTTCTATTATAATAGAAATGAAAACACCATCTGAAATATTTTAATTTATCACATTCAAGGATGAGGGGTTTTCAATTTCTATCACCTTCTTCAATTCGTGTCATGAAACCATTTTTATGGTTTAAATATATTATAATATATTTACTATAACTTATGTTATTTTTTATGATCTTTTTTCACACATGATATTAATTTATTAATTAAAATGAGTTTGTTGGGATAAAAACCCGCTAATCAGCCCCAACAATTATCATTAATGTTTTGTACAATGATTCATCCTCACTCTCAATAACCAAATTAATTATATATCCATATAATATTATATATTATTAGAAATAAAATAAAAATTTAATTATTGGAAACCATTATCATATTAAATTCTTATCCTTACATGAATATAAGTAAGTCGGTCGTGAATACCAAAGAAGGAAATGCTCCCAAACAATAAAATTGAACCTCTTAAACGCATCAATAATGCCATGAATGAAAATAATTAGGCTATAAAAAATAATTACATAAATAATAGGTTCTATAAATATAAATTAATTAATATAATTTAGTAATTTAGGACACTAAGATCAAGTGAAGAGCAACATCTGAGTTAAGGTAATGGTTTTCTCATCTCACTTCGACTTTTTTGAGATATTTCTTATCCAACACTATTTCTAATGTATGGTGTTTTTATACATACCATTAATTTATCATTTAATTAATAAATTTATTTTCATGGTATTTAATATATTATTTTATTATTGTTAGTTTTGATCCATATGATTCGATTGATTACAAAGTGGTAATGGTTTTCTACCCAAAGCACCATTTTCAGTTGGGTTTCTCTTTTTCTCTACATAACTCAATTGAATTTTTATTTATTCATATGTAATCTGCATAAATTATGTATTAATATATATATATATATATTTATATATCAATATAATTCTACTTACCTTTTTAAGGGTTATATGTTTTAAAAGTATCTTTGAAAAATTGTTCTCGTAATACAAGCCTGATTAATGGGGATTTCTCAAATTCTTACCTATTTTCAAGTTAACTGTATAATATTTTTTTGGAAACAATTATCTATATAAAGAAAATAATTTTATTATGAAAATAATGTCTTACATAACTTCTGATTTTGTAGAAATAAATTTTCCAAAAATAAAACTTCTTTTACAAGTAATAAGGTATTTATCTCAAGAAATACTCAATGATTTTATAAAAGTATATTCATCTATTTCAACAGTATTAATGATTTTTATAAATTATTAGGATTAATATTTCATGATATGATCTACCTTTTTTAATTTAATTGTTTATTAATAGTTTTAATATGGTGGGTTTATAATAAAACCATTCACCAATTTTCTATAAATGGTTAGTGTTTATGCTTAATGTTGGAGGAAAGTTATATACATTTCATACATAGGTTTCATTATTAATGTATAATATTATTATGTTTATCCCCATTCAAATGTGGAATGAATTTGACTTATTATGTGTCTGGTGGGAACTAATCTATCCCCTCAGAACATCAGTAGGACTCATGAGGCAAACAATGGTCTTCGCACGAGGTCCTGAAAAAATGGATATTTATGATCTTGGAACAAGGCCTTGAAGACATGGTTATGATGTCCTGAATTATTAATTACCTCATTATGAAAATAGTTTTTGATAGTTCATGTGGTTATTCGACAATTAGTATACCCATGATTATGTTTTATTATGGCATTATTTATTTAGCTCGTATTCCTGCCATAATGTGTTCATGTTTATCTTTAATGGCATGTGTTTTCAGTTATTCACAATGCCAAATGTCTATTTTTATGATATATTTCATTATATTTCATACCCTTACTAAGCATTTGAGCTCACTCATTTCTTATATTTCATTTTATTAGGACATGAAGAATTTTATTATGAGTGACCTTCAAGGATAAACATAAAGTTGTGGAAGTTCTAATCAAAAATTATTTGTTTTATTTAATGTCATGATTTAATGTTTAAAATATGTATGTATATTGGTTTCCAAAACTACTAATCTACTTGGTCCTTCAGGATTTTATTCCTTGTAATCATGCCAATATAATAAAATAATGCACCAGCTCTAGGGTTCTGGGGTTGGGGCGTTACAATGAGCATGTTTCAGTAATTTTTAACAAAAAAATGAGGCAAATTAATAATGAGTTTAAATATCAATATTAATTATATATAAATAACATATAATTAATTACTAATAAATATCTAATATTACAAGAAATGAAGTTTCCATATTCATCCAAGATATAAATTTATATCATTGTTCATCCCAGTGTTATACTGACCGTGTTAAGAACATGATATAATAAATGGATAATTATAATTATGAAGTGATTTAGTTATAATATTATTATTACATATGTAGAATGTTTTTATTTAGTTATTGTTAAATATATAAATAATAATTGAGAATAATTTTATGAATAAGTTAATAAAATAATCTATGAGTTATAATGAAGAAAAGGTTTTTTCTTTTGATATGCTTTTTTTAGGAAGTTAAATTTACAATGATTTCATATTATTAAAATTATTAAAATAATTAATAATTTTTATTTAAAAATATTAAAAATTGTTTAAATATGATATTTATTTATTAAATTTATTGTTATAACCATCTATTAAAGGTGGTGATAAAAATTGAAAAACAGCTTTCATGGATGAGTTATTTCCTATATAACAAGAGAAATGTTATTTTTATTTTAATAGATTAATGGAAGGAAAAAAGTAGTGTATACAATAATATAATAAAAATTAATTATAAAACTCATGTTTCGAAAGATAGAGATGAAAAATTTAAGGAGTGGATGACACTCATGTTTGGGACTTGAATCTTCTCTTGAAAGACTTCTTGGAAATAAAGGACTTAGGAAACTTTATTATAACCAAACGATACAAAAATATGGTATAGGGATCTTTTTGATGTACCATGGAAAGAATTTTAAAGGAATTTCTTATGGGGTGCGTGGCTTTATGTTGGTGGAAGTGATCTGATTTTATAGTTGAGAAAGAGGGACAATTCCTTGGAAACAAAAGTTACGTGAAGGGTAATGATAGAATCACATGGGACTTAGGTGATTTAAGAGATGAAAGATTATTAATACATATGTGTATGAATTTATAAACTAAAAAAGGTTTACTATAATTTCTAATTTTCATGTTAATTTTTAAAAATTTGAGCCACATCATGTTAAATATTTTTACCATTGTTAACCTTGATTAAATTTTTTTCGTGACAATTATTCAAATACTAAGTATATAATATGACCCTTATCAACAAATTTAGAATTTATGATTAGTATTTTTAACTACAATTAATCTAATTAAAATTATTAATATGAATAAATTATCTTTTAAGTCAAAAAATATAATATATAGAAATTTTTTTTTTAGAAAAATTATCTTTTAATATTCAGTGTCCTTAGTCTAATTTCATATAAATTACAAATGAAAGGAGTATTAATATATAATTTTTTATATAATCAACAAATTAGAGTCATAAATTAAATTCTATAAATTTATTTTTATATTATAATATCTACACAATGCTTGTAAACAACAATTATTTGAGATTAATCGTTTTAAAATTATCCTGGCAATTGACTTTAACCGTGGTAACTTATTTTTATTCCTTAAAACAAAATTTGAATTATTTCCTAAATTGAAAATTATTATTAAAAATATGAAAACTATTATATTTTCTTTAGTCTCCAAAAATGATTAAAAGTAATTTTAATATAAAATAAACATAATAATTATTAAATAAATGTATATTTTTAATCATAGAAAAGAATTTATTTTTATTCCATACCATGTAAAAATATTTGAATGAAACTTAATTTTTTATTTATATTATAATTATATTTCATTAATAACATTTTTCAATAGTGATAATAAATTAAAAAATATATTTAAAAAGTGTAATTATTCAAAAAAATCATCTTTATCATAAAATAATATATCCCAATTCTTTAAAATTTATTAATTATTTAGTAAGTATAAGTTAAATATTATCAATACATTTTTGTTAATATATTTCATTGTATTTTATATATACATCATATTATAATTTAATATTATTGTTATAAAACACACAGAAATGCTTTTATAAATTAATATTTAAAATAAATATTATATTTTTGTTTAATTTTTAATTATTTACAAAATATATTATATTGAACTTGTTACTAATAATAAAAAAATTCAATATACCAATATGATACATGTATATAGAATGATCATATTTCCAGTGAATATACTTCCAGTGAACACATTTCCAATGACTACATTCACCTTTATAATGAATATATTTCCACCATTACGTCTTATAAAACCATTCCATATTTACCTCCAAAATCACAATTCTCATTCTATAAATTTCCATTAAATATTTTTCATAATTATTTATCCCTTAATAACGTTTTTTGTAGGTTTTTTGTTTACTAATGGGGATTTTCAAGGGTGAAGATGATTTTAGGGATATCCTAGATTAAATTATACTATTATTTTTTGTATATTCATCCATTCTAATTTATGATCATTTGATTGAATTAATATTCCATGATGTGTAATAATTTAGGGTATGCAATTCATAGTTTATTGTGGTTTTGTTGTAAAAGGTTCCCTATGAATGAGTAAATTATGGTTAGTTTGATTTATATATTTTTATGACTCATTTAATAATTATGTTTATATTATTTAATGGAATAGAAAAAAAAATACATTAGACTAATATAATATATTATAAGAAAATAAAATATTTCCAAAAAATGGGATTATGCATATCCTACTCTAACAACTATAGTGTATCTTTTCCAAAATCCTTAATCTACAAATGCTTGATCGGGGGACTCTAGAATAGGCGGGGTTATGGGAAGCACAACCAGAATATGTATTATATAAATCCAGAGTCTTTTCTTGAATCAATAATATTGATCAATATAACCACAAAAAATCCCCACGAAACACCTCAAAAAAGTATTTGGCCCTCGATGCATACTTAAACATAATTTTCCACCTATTAGATAATTCAAAATCCCCAATAAAAATGTATCACATATATGTTACCAAAATACAATCATGGTATAATAGTCTCATCCTAATTTTGAGAATAAGCATCATTATTCCCCTCTATTAACTCACAGTTTAATGAAGGGGGATAAAGAAAGAATCATCATTTGTCCAATGAATACATAGAGTAGATAGATAAATACGTACTAGATTCTAGATGATCTATTTTTTCATAAGAATCAGGCTCACCAGATCAACATAATTAACATATAATATGTAACCCTCATAAAATACCATCAAATTTATAATAATCCTATACTAAGAATGAGGTGGAGAAATGATACCTCAAATAAAGTGGCAAGATTATATCTCAACTAAATATTTTAAAACAACAGTTCATCACTAACTATTAATGGAGGATAGTCCAATCTATTGGAACAATATCATAGTGGAATCAACTCTATGAAAAATCTAGGTATATGCTGGTAACACCCTTCATTTAAATGATGAAACCATAAGGATTTGACCATATCTAGATGAATAGATTCAAAAGAGACATATAAATCACAACCTTCTATTATAAGATGGATGTAATGATAATAAATATACCCCAAAATGATGGATTAGAGCTCTAGGTTGACAAATAGGTTATTAAAGAACCCATGAAAGGATATTTCATTCATTCCACCTATACTGGTCTCCCTGGTTTGATAATAAAATTCAAGCCCCCCTTAACATTGATTATCTAAGTTCCAAAACTAGTCCTCAGATAACTATTAACTCCAAAAGATATTCCTAGTATATACCTACTTTAATACTATTCTAACATGACCGAAACCATCAATGAACCACCTCGTTCAATATTAGCCAGAGAGTGGACCTCCAAGCTTTCCTATATTATGATAGGGATAGGTTACTAGAAATGAGTATAAATATCACACAATATCAGAGGCCTTATCCTATATCAACAAAAAACACATCTCCAATGTATAATATAACTATAAACACCAGAAAGACATATATATGTAATTAATGAAATAGAATAAAATTAATAATACATAAATTACATGTACAACCCAAAAATAAAAATACCTAAGGAAAATTACAACATGAAAGCCTATGAGTATGAAAATCACAAGACATTTGGAAATTACTCCTCATTTCATTAAACCCATCAATGATTTACAACCATAATAGTCACCAAAACTATATAAACAAAATCAGTATCTCTCACGTATCACTATATTCCTGTTCTAAAAAAGTGAAAACATATTTATATACACCAAACCATCTCTAAATTTAACATATTCTTCACATACACAATACATGTTGTTATAAGGCTCGAGCATGGATGTGTATAATCATAACTAGTTGGGTGACCAAGAAACAAATAGGAATGAAAACCCTATAAGTTAGATGAAATAATAGGTATGACTGAGAATAACCAAGAAAGATAATAAGGATCTAGATATAATCAAATATAGGAAGTTTTATAGCCCACGAATGGCTAATGTCCAAATTGATATGGGTTGATCGGGGTATTGTAACATAAAAATGATTCCTTGAAAATGACCTTGTTCTCGCTTTTAGAGGAACAATCATCCCAATAAATCCTCAGACATTTGGATGAATGAAAGAATTAAAATATATCACATGTATTTTTTGTCTTAGATCACCCGAACAAGGTAATCCAAAGAGAATGCAGTGAAATGTTCCAATTCAGTTGAGACACTAAAACACAACAGTTTTAGTTTGAGCATGGAATTCGCAGGGAAATCTGTGCTAGTGTATTATCCCTATTAATCCCAACTTATTCCAAGGTGATATGGCTAGAAATCATGAAAGATAGATTCTTGGATGAGGGATGCTAGCTGGTTGGGCCTAGTAGTAGCCGCATCAGAGTAGAGTCTTCGGTAGCATGCAGGCATCAGAGAGCATAGCCTTAGTTGAGGAGACCCTTCCGTGAGCAGACTCATGGGATGGGTCATGCACCGCAATGGCGCTGTAGAGCACTGGGGTAGTTAGAAGAGACCTGGTGCTATGATTGTGACAGACATGGTCACCTAGCATGGGACTGCCCAACTAGGCGTACTGAGTAGCCATGGTAGGAAGTTGGCGCACCGCAGCGGCAGAGGTAGTGATGTGACCAAGGATCTCCCAGGTGAGGAGAAGGTGGTCCTCAGGGATGCGGCGCAGGCAGAGTGGCAGGATCTGGAGGTGGGGGACGACATTTCGTGATCCTTCCACCTCCACCACTGGGCGGCCCACACCCGGCTCAGGGAGCTGGCGGTTGGGGCCGCAGGCAGCTTCAGGTTATGGGTGTTTGTGACCCCCAGCACATGAGATGGTTCGAGGTATACTTTTTGTTTACTCTATAATTTCATTGGTAATAGTAGACATAGGGGCCATAAACTCTTTTATATATATTTTTTTGGTACGTGGAGTTGGTGCTTCTAGTAGAGGTGTTGACACCTACACTTATCCTTGAGGTTTCTACGAGAAGTGCCTCATTAGTATCCTTTGTTTGCAGACAGTGTGAACTATCATTCAGAGTAGAGATTATCACATGGGACATACTAGTCATCACGATGGAACCTTACGACATCATCTTTGGAATGTATTGGCTTTCTATGGTTCACGCCAAGATCGACTGTCGTCGCAGATGAGTCTAAGGTGTGCATTCTCGTGGGATGAGGTTCACAATTCTCAGTGATCGAGACCTCATTGCAGAGCAGACGGGTATTCTGAGTAGGAGACCACAACCTTTTTCTCTCTAGTTGGAGAGTATGGGTCTCGGAGAATCATACGCTACAGGCACCTAGATCCCTACCGTTGTAGAGGACTACATGGATGTCTTTCCTGAGGATGTACCGAGACTGCCTATGGTGAGAGAGAAGGAGTTATGAATTGAATTGGATCCAGGGAATACCCCGATATCATGTGTGGCTTATCGAACAGAACCCACAGAGCATCGAGAGCTACGAATTCAGTTGGAGGACCATCATGAGAAGGGATTCATTATACCCAGTGTGTCCCCCTAGCCAGCTCCAGTTTTGTTTGTGAAAAAGGCAGATGAGAGTCTGCAGCATTGTGTTGATTATCGTCTCCTGAATCCATCCACAATCACAAAAAAGTACCCTTTTCCATTTATTGATGACCTTTTCGACCAGTTGAGAGATACGAAGTGGTTCATCAAGATTGTCCTTCGATCCAGCTTCCACCTTTTGCTAGTTTGTGAGGCTGACATCCTGATGTTGGCTTTCCGTTGTCATTATGGGAATAATGAGTTTCTAGTGATGCCCTTTGGCATGAAGAATGCCCCAACCTTTTTAATGGATTTTTTGAACTAGATATTCAAACCGTACTTCAACCAGTTTGTGGTTGTCTTTATTGACGACACACACATCTACTTTGCGATGGAGGAGGAGCACGCAGATCATTTGAGGATGGTCCTAGAATTACTCTAGGAGCACCATCTATATTGGAATCTCTCTAAGTGTCAGTTCTAAATTCTTGTGGTTCACTTTTTGGGGAATGTCATTTTGGAATTGGGTTTATCAGTAGATCTCGCAATGTTAGATGCATCTATTTCTTGGGATCCACCCAAGAATGCTTCTGAGGTGCAGAGCATCCTTGATTTGGCAGGGTACTACAGGAGGTTCGTGGATGACTTCTCCAAGATTTATGCCCCTTTGAATACATTGACATGGAAGGGTCGACCATTCACCTATAATGATCAGTTCCAGAAGGCCTTCGAGGAGTTAAGAAAGAGGCTGACTAGTGCTCCAGTGCCGATTCTGCCAGAGGAGGATGTTGAGTTCGTGGTATACTGCGATGCTTTAGGAGATGGGCTCAGGTGCGTGCTGATGTTGTAGTGGTCAGTGATTACATATGTGTTGAGGCAGTTGAGGCCCCATGCGCAGAATTATGTGACACACAATTTGGAGCTGGAAGTGGTGGTCTTCTCCTTGAGGTTACGAAGACACTACCATTTAGGTGAGCATTTTGTGGTCTACTCAGACCACCAGAGCCTTAATTAAATATTCACTCAGATAGATCTGAATCATAGGCAGAGTCGCTAGATGGAGTTTCCATAGGACTATGATTTCGAGATAGTCTACAATCCAAGGAAGGGCAATGTAGTAGAAAATTCCCTTAGCAGGAAGTCCCATGCTCATCAAGTGTAGGATGATTCGGAGTAGTTGGCTTCCTTACAGCTGACCATGGTGGAGAAGGAGGGTACGACTTTTTTGCAGTCGATGGGGTTGACTCCTTCACTCCATGACTGTGTGAGAGAGTCACAACTAGGGGATGTCGACAGTGAGGTACTGCGTGATCAGATATCCACGGGTGATGCACCCGATGGGTATTCTGAAAGACGGAATCACGAGATCCTGTTCCAGGGGTGAGCTATAGTACTAGTGTCGATGAGTTCATTTCTCAATGTCTTACCAGTCAACAGGTGAAGGAATAACATCAGATTTTGGCAGGGTTGTTGCAGCCCCTTGATATTCTATAGTGGAAGTGGGATGGAATATCTATGGACTTCATCATCGGGCTTCTACGCACAACGAAGGGCTATGATTCCCTTTGGGTGAGAGTGGACCGACACATGAAGTCGGTGCACTTCCTTAAAATCAGGGAGCAGATTTCAGTGGAGAGTCTAGGGAAGCTCTACATTTGGGAGACTGTATGCCTTCATGGAGTACCCTTGACGATCATCTCTGACTGTGACGTTCAGTTTACATCAAGATTGTGTTGAGGCATAAAAGAGGAATTTGGGACTCATCTAAGGATGAGTACAACTTTTCCCCATAGACCGATGGGCAGACGGAGTGCACTATCCTTGTGCTGGAGGATATTCTCAGGGTGTGCGTGTTAGACTTTGGCCTACGCTGGGAGGATCACCTGCCCTTGGTATAGTTTACGTATAACAACAGTTACCACTATACTATTGGCATGAAACCTTTTGAGGACATCTACTAGAGAACCTATAGGTCACCGTTGTGCTGAACGGAGGTTGGGGAGACCTCCCTTGTGGGCCCAGAGTTGGTGTGGGTAATGACGGAGAAAGTGCATGTCATTCGTGAGCAGGTGGTGATTGCTCAGAGCAGACAGAAGTTCTACACAGAACATCATCTCAGGCCTTCGGAGTTCGATCAGGTGGACCATGTCTTTTTTAGACTCTCCCCATTGCATGGAACATGGAGGTTCGGCCGGGGAGGAAAGTTATCCCCGAGGTTCATTGGGCCCTTTGAGATCGTGAACAGGGTCGGTGAGGTTACCTCCCATCTTTCTCTACCCCCACAGCTAGAGAGGGCGCATGACGTCTTACACGTGTCGCAGATGAAGAAATATAAGCATGAACCCATGTGCGTTATCGATTTCAGAGAGATGGAAATTGAGGATGGATCTGACTTTGCGAAGAACCCAGTGGTAATTGAGGACTGGCAAGAGAAAACTCTGTGTGGATGGACCATCCCTTTGGTTCATGTGCTGTGGCGGTATGGGAGGGTACTGGAGAGCACCTGTGAACAAGATACCTATATGCGAGCTCAATATCCTGATTTGTTTTTGTAGTTTCATTTTTCAGGGACAAAAAACATGGAAGTATTGAATAATGTACGAACCCGGGTTTTGAGCCTATAAGACTTTGAAATTTTCTTAATTCTATTCCCGAGCAGGGTGTTCAGATGACATGTGATTCTGAACCCCGGTGTGACCGACATTAAATTTTAAGTGTATTCACACTAGACATTACAAATAAATAGAATAACTCCTAAAAATTTGCTCGAATGAAAAAAATAAGGGAACCTTTGTATTCAGATGGTTCCGTTTACCCTGGGAGGGGTGTAACTTTCTCGGGCATGACCCTTCTATGGAAAATGCCACCAGGGTCAATTTCATAATTTAGCATCCTCGGGTGTGAACATTATGTCTTCTGAACGGAGTCGCGGATTAAAATTCTGAAACTGCCGTTACGCTCAGAATGTGGATTTTACCCTTGGAGTGGCTTAACCTCGACCCCACCAAGAGTTCGGGTATAGGCCAGCTGGTGGTTGTTTAAAAATTTATTTAAAATTTAATTAATTTTTTTCCTACATAAGCACATCCACCCCCTGCTTCATCCCCCTTACCTTCTCCCTGGAAGAAGCTCTCCCAAAAAAGGAATCCACCATCTTGATGCTCCTCAATCCACCTCTCGAAGGCAGTTACGGCTCTGGCAGATCATTTGTGAAGCGACGAGCTATGCCCTGCGAGGTACGGTCGTGCATTTTCATTTTCATAAAAAATTAAACATCTTCAAACTAAATTTATATTGTTTAAATGATGTTTTTTTGTCAAGATGAGGACATAGATGTGTATGGTTTGATCTGAGCTTTCCAACTCTCTTTTCGAATCAAAATTCGGAGTCCCGGGGTGTCCAGTGTATCCTGGGAAGTTTTCCATCCATACCCTTGTTTTCATGGCGGTTCAAGGGCGGTACGACAGATTTGTGTAGCGGTCTGGCAAGTCGAGGTGGCGGCGGCGGTCAGCATGGGCACGTGGGGCGGCCGGCTCTGCGGGTCTGCGTGCCGCGGGAGACTAGGGTCTCCACGATCCCGGGACGAACCGAGACCCGCGAAACACATTTCTCATGGGGGGAAATCTAGACCGGCTCATTCTAGTCCAAGAAAAGCTATTCAGTCCATGTGGTGAACTGCGGGCTGTGGTGGACTCTTAGTTCCGAGCGGCTGAGTTGCGGAAAACCGGTCTAAAAGGGAGTGGACCGACCGAACCTGTTTGGCCCACCCCATCTCCTTCCTTCGGCACTAAAATGCCCTTAAATTTATAACCGAGTGTCATATTCATGTGCTATCTATGGAGACTTGATCCACAGATCAATACAGAGGTTTTGGGATGGTCTCAGGGACATTTAATTCCTTAGACGGGAGCTCGGTGGCGCAACACGCTCGTTAAGAGTTACTAAGAACCTCACTGGGATTCTTGTTTCGGATGGCGCGAGAACATCCGGAGTCCTTTTTAGGCACCACCAGTGGCATTGTGACCCTTGAGTCATGGATAAGTAGTAATGGGTGGTATTAGGCATTGAAGAAGGAGTTGATGTGTGGGACCCACGAGCCGTCTTTTAAGCTGTGTGCAGCGTACTGTGACTTTTTCATCCGACGTCAATTCGGGGTGAATGAAGAGTCTTTTTGGGGTGTTTTTCTATGATCATCATGATGGTGTAATTTACCTGACCTTTTTTGGGACCGAGGTGTTGGACCCACAAGATATTGTATGGGCATAAAGCGGTGTTAAACAATTTATTCATTGGGAGTCCGTTTCTATCGAGTAAATAGTCTATCTCGTGAGTTTTTTCACGAGGATTACAACTGTGTAATCTGTTTGGGAATGCAGAGCCTCTTTAGAGATCTCATTAGATGTGTAAAAATGAAATGGCATTGGTCAAAGGTACTTTTAATGCACTACGAACCAATATACTGTAGAGATGTTAGTGACACCTTGTAATGGAAGAGGCAGGGCAAAGTTATCGAAAAAGTTCTGTGTTTACCCTCCAGCGGGGCTGGGCAGTGGATTACCCACCGGCATATTAGGGTTTACCCTCCTGCGGGGTTAAGCATTAGGTTACCTGTTATCCATAGGGTTTACTGTCCAGCGAGGCTGGGCACTGGGTTACCTGTTAATCATTGGGTTTACCCTCTAGCTGGACTATGCAGTGGGTTACCCGACGACCTCTTAGGGTTTACCCTCTAGTTGGGTTGGGCAGTAGGTTACCTGACAACTTCTTTCAGACTCATCCCTTTATATGAGGCTAATCAGCCAGTTCTCTCCTTGACTACAAGATCATGACCCTTGGTTGTATGCCTTAACGATGAGACAGCTTTGACATGTGGGACTGTTGGTCATTAGTGATGGATATCCTTAGAATCATTGGAAACTTTTCCATGGTAGAGCTTAGAGATGGATATCCCCTTACACACTCATTCTGGATTCCTATTGAGCATATATATATATATATATATATATATATATTTACAACCTACTTTTGGTCCCACTCCTTGGGTTCATTTGCTCTCCTTCTAGGATGGGAGAAGACACGCAGGGTATGCCATGTGCTTTCCGTGTCTAGTTTCTATTGGGTTGGATGAGTCTAATTCCTCTTTTGTTGGGTTGATCTACACTTTCTATGTTGTAATCTTACACTATTCTTTTTTACGTCTACTGCTCACTGTTTTAGTACCCCCCCTTTTTTGCTCCCTTGAGATTTTGGGGCATCTTACTGGGTATCTTTATACTCACCACTTCTTGGGCTTTACCCGAACATGGTGTGACCTTGCAGATGATGGAAAGGTAGATCGATACTATAGAGGATCGTAGAAGACATAGGAGTTTAGGTTTCATTAAATGGTCATAGTAGGGCTTTCAGTTGTTAGACTCACCTGCTGTTTACTTTTGTTTACCTATTGTCCGGTTGTGGCACCTTTAGGGTTGGGCGCATCTTTTTCCATTTTTCCATTCAGTTAACTTCTCAGTACTTTTCATCACATTACTTTTTCTATTTAGAAGTTAACGCATGACTGTGGTTGGGATATAGTTTTTTGTACATTGGGTTCCTTGTTACTATACACATTTGCATTGAGTGGGATGTGTGTGTCTGTGTACAGGTACTTAGCCAAAGGCCTCCGCGAGATTGCTACGCCTTCGACACTTGTCGCCAGCCCCTGGCCTATTGAGGCGGGCTTGGGGTAGTTGCGGCTCGAGACCGGTAGGGTCGGGTCTTGACAAAAACTTTCTCCAAAATTTTATGTGAGGTAATTTGTATAATCACTTATATATAGATAAGGTTATCCAAATATCCCCCTTAATGAATTATTTTTCTAGTAATTTATATCCAAATAATTGTGATTTTTATCCAAGAGATATCTACTCTATATTATAGTTGTGATCAATTATATCAAGTCTAAGTAAAAATTACTATGATATTAAAAAAGTAAAGTTAACCATATTTGGTTTATTTACAAAATTGGGTGGATATATTGACCCCCAAGGTTTAAAACCCTCACTTGAAAGAAATAACATTCTGATATTCTTCACAAAGTTGAATGTACTACTCCTCTTTGGAACACATTTTTCTATAAGAAATAGAAAATGAGATAAATATAATCAATTGGTGAAGATATTTATCAATTTTTTAATGAATTTATATGAAGAAAAAATAATAAAAATTCATCTTCTATGTCACAACCTCTATTTTTCACACACCAGAACTGTGTCACAATATTCACATTATAAAACCTAGAAACCTATTTTAATACTTTGTATTCACAAAGACACCTCTATCAGATCTCAAAAAATGAATTAACATCATTATTTTTCATGATAAAAGATCTTCCTTACTTTATTTATAAAGGGACCCCACCTTTTTACTACACTTTCCTTACTCTTAATTTAATTTATTCGTTTAAAAAAAATATCCAGTTTCCTGGTGAGAAATTTTTTTATAAAATAAAAATCATAATATTACACATTTTTTAAATTATATAATATCTTCTAAAATATTAAAAATAATTTGTTTCAAAATATTTAGCTTCATCCTGTATTAACAATGTCTTCGAAAACATTTCTTTGTCAACCTCTAGTTATAACCTAGTTATTTTAATGGAGGGTTTCTTGGTGAAAGAAATCCAAAAACACAATATAAATCCCATAAAAAATTCAGGAATAATTTTTTATTAATTATTCCATTAATATCAATTTTTTCTCTTCAAGATATTTGGGAATGAAATTTATTACATTTTATGATTTAACAAGATACCCAAAACTTTATTCAGTGAATGACTTCAAAAAATCCAAAAATTAAATCCCCTTTCCTCTTTGAACAATCCACGTCTATTAATGAATAACCATACACCTGGAATCCCATTATATCATGGTTATCCTTAAATCCAATATACCTTTACCTAGGGAATCACCTTACATTAGGTATTACTTTACATCAAGAACCCTTAAGTAATTATCTCTGATAAACCATTAGATGGAACCAACCTGACATGAAATAACTTGGCTTGAATTCAAAAACCCACAGAAACTAAAATTCAACTAAATCACACTAGAATTTCGTCCATAATTTAAAAAATGATCCCCACAGATATAATGACCATATTATGAATATTAATTACACTTAATTATCAATAAACACAATCCACAAACTACTCATAGTGGACATTTTCTAAGAGAGTCAATGGAATGTAATGAAGTCAAAGTCATGTTATCTCCAATCCTTAAAATCCATGTCTGATGAGAAATTGTGAGTGATCGTAGGAATTTAGAGTCCAAAATAAATGAAATCAATATCCCATATGTATATTTCATATTTATGTTAACATAGGGGTGGAAGAGAAGCCTTAGGCCTCGAATATTCCCATGCAACGCTACCATTCCAATTGTCACACAACTTCCAAAATTTCTGAAGAAATTCCAACTTATTTGTGAAAATCACGTGTTTCAAATGTTTAATAATTTATATTATTTTAGGTTATTTTATAATTTTGGATGCTTCAAGCTTGGAAATTTATTGTATGAGAATTTTTAACTATTAAATGGTTAGTGCGCTTGGTTTTAGTGAAACTATATGATTATCCTTACATAAGGTTTCCTTTATCTCATTTTCTTCTCCCATGAGTTTCATTAGAAATTTTGTGCGTCATTTTGGGCTATGGGTTTTGGATCATGATTTTTTTATTATGAGGAGAAACTGTGTTCTATTACTTCCATGAATTATAATTTTATTTTTCATGTTTGGCATGGTTTTATAAATCGATTGGCTAAACTATGTAAATCTTTTTTTTGTAGGGAAATATTATTGGTTGGAGCATATTTACCATAAGATGCATCTTAATCATGTATAATTCATAGATTTCAATAAAATGTAAAATGTCTCATTTTCCGTTTGAATTAATCCACCTTTCTCCCTCTTTTCATCATTTATTGGTCAACTAATCCAGGCACACTCAAAGATATATCCTACCCTCCCTATCTTATATTTTATGTTGGCCATCATCTATGATTTCAAGCGATTTCTTCAACTAAATTCATCCTTTTTTCTTATTAAACTCTTATCCCTTCCCCCACTACCACTTATCATTGTTTTAGTAACCTTCTGAAAACCCTATGGGATACCTAAACTATCATTAGGGTTCAATATGGGTTGAAATTCATGTTTTTGGTGCCTAGCGCTTGTATAGTGTATATCATTGGTCACTAGAGACTTAACCATCAATGAAAAACTGTTATCTATTGTGGAAACATGGTTCCACTAGATTGGAGTTAGGAGTTTTTGTGTGTTTAATTTAAATGGAATTTCATTGAATAATTTTTGATTTATAATAATTATTTTGTTATATTATATGTATATGAAGTAGTCTTGGTGGATTTTAAAAGTGGTAAAAAAATATTCATCATATAGAATAATGTTATTTATTTATTTTTAAATATTATTTAATGTATTTATTTGAAGTGTTAAGTGTTTGTAAAGTTGTAAATGAGGCTTATTTTGTAACAATCTCTTAATTCATGATTTTTGACCTCATTTGGGTCATGTAAAAACGGAATTATGGTTTTACTAGGAATTTATTGAAAGTGATAAATTTATTATATCCAAACATTGATTAATTTAAAGGTGACTTTGGTTTCAAATGGGGTTTTATGAGTTTTTATAGTGGATTTATAGATAGTAGTAAACATATCAATATCTCGATACAGGTTTTGGAAAATAAGTCCCTCTTGGAAGCTTCAAAGAAGTTTTCTCAAAATTTGTGAGACCCTCTATTGATCCAATTGTATTTTAATTCCTTTTGTGGGATATGAACCCTTAGAGATTATTTTAAATTGCATTAATTTTATGTGAATCTTAATTTGGGATGTGGAAATGGGATGTTTTTCATGGGATGAAGGAGGTGGTAAGAGAATTTTTTTTCAAATGAATTAAAATAATTTATTTTGATGACCTAATGCAATATTTTTTTTCTCAACTCTATTATTTTATGCTATGTGAGTCCTAGGTGTCTAATTAGAGGTCTGGATTAGTGAAACCCCTACTGTATATTAGGATATTAATATGGTGTCATTTCCCATGATGTTGAGTAATCCATGGATGGATTTTCCTCCCCAAAGTAGCATTGTACTCATGAGGGTGGTTGTAGGGATAAATTTGTTTAATGAGACTAATAGGACAAATATATTCATATAAAACATCCTAGGGTTAATGCTTCCAGTTTAGACTATATTACTTAAGTCTTATAGAGTTTCTCATGCCCTTTACATTCTTTTTAGATTACTTAGGGTATTATATACATTATATTATTCTATCCCCTATCCCTTGATTGATGTAATAGAACCTATGCTTGATTTTTGATTTATATACCCTATTGATATCATGTTGAGATCCTTTTCAATTTCATTCTAGGTTCGGTTCACATTAATTTATTTTTAAAATGGTTTGGATTATGTATTTTAAATAGATAAATAGTGTGTGTTTCAGAAAATGTCTTTTTATTAATGTTTTGGAAAATAGGAAGTGAAATTTGTTATGTTTTATGAACTTAATAAAGAATCCTCTTTTTATTATTCAAAATTATTATAAAAGTTTTTGGTTATACCATTTTTTATTTAAAAAGGGGTGATTCTTACTATAATTAATTATTACATGATAATTATTGTCATATTTTTTATGTGAAAAAATATTTACTAATTTTCTTGTAAAATAGAATTAATAAAACATATTTTGAAAAGAAATGACAAAAAATATTTGGTGAAATACTAAAGGGTGTGTTTATTCGACAACCTATATATAAAATTTTGTGTATATAGTTATAATGTTTTCATTCATGGGGTAAAATTCTTAATATTATTTATCTATGTTTTATTTTGTTATTTACATTCATGTTATATTATGATTAAATGTTTTGGACATGGTGAGTGACTATGGGTCACATGGAGATTCTTTTTCATGTATTTGTTTTTGGTTGGGTTTTATTTTGCTTTTTTTTGCGATTGTTATGTACCTAATAGTGCAACCTTGTGTTCGCATTTCATGTTCTTAAATATTATTTGTATTTATCGAGAATTGTATTTATTATTATTTTTTATTTTAACATATCATTATATTACAATTGTTGATTCATATTAACCTATTTTCCATTTCTCTTATCTTTAGGTAGTTGACTTGTTATAGTTGGTGTCAAATTAATGAATGGATAATTTTTGAAATTTTTAGGGGAATACATGTGAATTTTATTCAAATTATGTTGGTGAAATAGTTCCCTAGTTTTCTCTCTTGATACCCATACACTAGTTTCCTACCCATGGGAATAGATAATGCACTTTGGACCTTGTAGTGATCTAGTATGGGTGATGTCTCATGTGAGAACATGTTAGTAACTTAAAATGGTGTCAGAGTATAGGTTTTTTGAATACCTAGGTTGTTTATGATCCCTCTAATTATTTGGGTAGTTAGGTAATATAGACATAGGAGTATTGGAACTTGTAAGGTAGGTGTAGGTAGAGTATCATGATCTCTCCAGTGCCATGATTTTTGAGTTACCATGGGCATCTTAGATTTTAATTTTTGGTTTGAGGTTGTTCTTGTTTATTATAGATGTGTATTGATATGATATTGTGATATTTGTAACCCTATTGAGTGTACTAGTTTTTTGGGGGGTCCCTTTAAGCTTGGGGGTAACAATAAAGGAATAAATTGAGCATAAATTATAGCTCACACAGTCTAGAAAATCATGTGGAGACCTATATATGGGTTTCATATCCGTTTTAGAGGCTATTTTATAGTTGAATCATAGTCTTCCAACTATTGGGGACAAACCATTTCCAACTCTATTTTTTGAATGATTTTGTTTGTTAGATCCCAAACATTAATAATTGATCTGAAGGGTGCCTACCATTGGTTTGATCAATATTAAAGATGTTTTATAGTTAATTAAATCAATCAAGTAATGTTTCTATTTATGTTTCAATCATTTTTTCATTTCCTTTTGCTCTAAAGAGTCGGTTTTATATTTTGGAAAATATATTTTGGCATGTAAAAGATCATTTTGATTCATGTGTAATAATTTGGAAAAGAATATTTTTTCTTTTATCTTTTATTTTAAAATCCTATATTATATTAAAGGGATGTATTTTATGAAACATGTTATGTGTTGAAAGATGTTGTTAAATTTTATTTTCCAAAATAATTTCTATTAACTTTTAATGTCCTAAAAGTTGTTTTTTTTGTATTATGTTTTTAAATGAAGTTGGGTTTGATAGAAATATTTTATTATGAAATATAACTTCATGTCATTTTTTATTTTACAATTAAAAATATTAAATTTTTTTGAGATAAAAAGTGAACCATTTGATGTTTTCAAATTTGTTTTTTAAAAATAATTTTAATGTTTTAAAATAAATCATTCACTTTGGGTTAGATGAGTCCTTATAATCAATTTGAAATGTGTTAATTTAATGTGAAAGGATTTGGGTTGATATAATAATTAAAATGAATTTTTAATTTTGTATTTTTTTATTTTTTCCTTAATGGGCTTGTGTGTTTATATTTATCCCTTGGTGTGAATAGAAACTGCTTGTTTTGGATTATGAAAATTTATTGTGTAAGGTTTTTTTTATGCCATTTGTTTGTGCCCCCAAAAATGATCTCAAGGAAACATTGAAAGTCTACTTATTGGGATGAACCTTTGGGTGAATCATTTTATTATTTCAATATATCTATAATTGTTGTTAGATATTCTAGAACATTGAATGGAGTTGTGGGGTTGGACCCATTCTTATTCCAAGGATTCTTGAATCATCATCCTTCCATGATAATCAAGGTATTTTTTAGGTGGTAAATAAGTTAAACCATATATTGAAATTATATAAGTTGAATTACCCATAGTTGTCTTTGGTGATTGATTATTTTGGGATTTTGGCTTGATGTATTTAGAATAGTTTGGGAGTTAAGGATATTTTTCTCTGAATTATTCATTTATTTTTTTATGATATGATAGTCATAATGGGTTTCACTCAGTGGTTGATCCTATTTTTAAAACATTTGTGTGTATCTATCAGTGAATGAGTTTGTTTGGATGAAATTGGGAAGACCTTTATCATGTTGTTCAAATGAGTAGTATACATGTGGGACAAATTGAGATTATTCACTGGCAATTGCCGGTTTGGATTTTAAAGGGTTCTCCATGAGATGTTGTTCCGAGTATGATTTCCTAGTTCTCCTTTAAACTCATTTTTGTGATGTGAGATGAGTACCCATGTCTTTTTCTTATTTAGTCATGTATTTAGTTGATATATTCATCCCCTTTAGGGATTTGTTTTGTGATGAATTTAGATGTCCTTCCCTAGTAATCATTATAAAACCTAGTTCTTTATTTGAGTTGTTTTGGGTTGATTCTTGGATGATGATGGAAATTTATAGATAACTCCTAAAATAAGTCTCACTATATTAGAGAAATTCAAAATGTTTGAAGACATATAATTGGTCTACAACATTCCCGAGCCTTGTGATTGATTTTTATGAGTTGGATCATATTTGGGATATATTTATGGTTTCTTGAGGATTGGAACTTTTCTCTAGAGGATTTCTATACTTGATTAGTGATCCACTATTTCTTTAGACCATGTTATGTTTTAATGGTCCACCCACCCATGATGTAGGTGATAATATTTTAAATTTTCCATGCTTATAATTTTATCATATACTTTTAGCAAAGGGAATTGTGGAGAGAATTATAACTCTCGAACGTCACTATTGTTTTATAAGTTTTATTATTACGGGGTGTTTAATTTTCTTTAATTGTTTTGTGCTTGAATGTTTTTTGGGAAATTTCTACTATTTCATTCTTAGCATGAATTATTTTGGGGAGAAAATGTGATTACCCTTATGCATGTTACATTCTACTTAATTTTGTTCTAACATAATTTTTGGGTTCTTACGTAGCACATGGTTTGGATTAAATTGAATAAGTTTATGTGGAATGAGTTTGGGGAATTTTTCGTCTGGGGTATTGGTACATGAATTACACATTATTTAAAGAAATTGTGGGAGTTACTTTACACCACTTCTTTGGATAATTATATGGGATTTTGTTACAATTTCTGCAAGGTTTAAAAAACAGTGAAACCGATACATGTGAGTTTCCTCGATTTAATTGAAATGAAATTTTTTTTCCATTCAAATTAAAAACCCGATTTATATATTTCCACACCACTTTATTTTATAAATCTAGGATGCATGAATGATGCTTCTCCATTCCATCACATTTAATTTCGTGTGGCCATATTCTACTATTTCAAGTGGTTTATTCAAGGTAAACCATCCTTCTATTTTGTTTCTATATTATAAATCCATATAAATCAATTTTTATATTGTTAAGTTCACTCTTATAAATCCTATGGTTCAAGGTAGGTTTTAATTGAGGCTTTGGGTACATAGGCTTTATATATGTAGTTTCTTTTCTTGTTACATCCTTCACTATAATAGGTGAAAAGTTTCTAATTATTGCTACTTGGTTCCACTTGTAAATGATATAAAAGTTTTAACACATGGAATACAATTATTTATTTGGTTTTTTAGATTTTAAAAGTTATTATTATAAGTTAAAAAGGTTTTTGATATTATTTATGAGCCATTTTTTGAAATAATTTTCCTGATTATGGCTTTTGACCTCATTGGGGTCATGTATAAAGGGAATTATGGTTTTACCAAAAATTTATTTAAAGGGAGAAATATATTATTTCCCTTTGATGGTTTGAATTTAAATACTGGTTTTGGTTTCAAATGGTGTCATAGTTTATTTTTAGATATCTGAAAATTGACTAGCATCCTAATCTAGGCTTTGGAAAGAGAGAATTATTTTTAACCATTAAGGATGTTTTCTTAAATTCTTAAGACGCTCAGTTCAACCCCTTGAATTTGGATACCTATTGTAGGTTATAACCCCTTAGGGACTATTTTATATTGTTAGAATTTTATATGATTCTTATGAATGGATGTGGAAAAGTGTATTTTCTTGTGAAGGTGTCAGTGCTAAGAAGAGATTTATTTTAAAATATTTTAAAATATTTTAGTGATGTTATAATTAACTATTGGTCTTACCACCTACATTGACAGATGTCAATGGAGTAATAAGATTATATGTATAGGTATAGATAATTTAAACACTTAGTATATACTATTCTAACTCTAGGGGATCATTTCCTACGAGGTTCAAAACTTCTATGGGGGAATATGTTCCCCATAGCAGCTTCATGGTCCTTGGAATGTTTATAGGGATCAGTTAGTTCTAAGGGACTAATGGGATACACAAGTTCTTTTGGGACAGTATAAGCCTCATTCCACTTGTTTTAAAATGTTACATGTGTCCTAGTGAGTTATATATGATTTTTTGGTCGTATTAAGACAACTTAGGGGACCTTGTCCTTTATATTAATGTATCCCCTATCCCTTGATTGATTGCATGATGATTATTCTTGATTATTAATTTTTTTGTATTATAAGTATCATGGTTCTTATTATAATCTTATTCTATTTTGTTTATGGATTCAATTCACTTCAAAATTGATATGCAAAATGGTTTGGATAGCATGTTTTAAATTGAGAAATGTAATGTGGTTTATAAAAATGGATTTTTGAGTAATGTTTCATGAAATTGCAAGTGGGATTTTGTTTTTTTCATGAACATAATTAAAAATAATCATTTTATGATTCAAAAGTATTATAATAATATCATTTTGTTTCCACCCATCCATATTAAAAGAAGGTGGATGGTTTCTAAAAGTAATTTTACCATGATATTCTATGTCATCTTTATTGTATGTGAAAAATTATTTCCTAAATATATTTAAAAAAAGAATTAATGAAATTTATTTTGAAATAAAATGAAACTAAATCCCTTATTAAATTTTAACGGGCATGTATAATTCACACCCTACATACCCCATTGGGTGTATAGAACTCTAATATTCTACCCTTGTTTATTCTTATAAGTTGGGGTATTTCTAAATGTAATTCTAGAATGATATTTGGTTTCATCTCACTGTTTAATGAAATCCTATTTCTTAATATTATTTAAAACTGTCATTAATAAAATGGATTTTTAAAGGAAATGCAACAATTTTTTAGGTAGAATCATGCTATCCATGTTTATCTCACATAGTTCATACACTAGTGGGTGTATGCATCTATTATGATTTCTTTTAGGTGAAAATTTATTGATCTTATTTATCTCTCTAAATTTCAAGGATGTAAGAGGTGTGGTAAAATATGTATAAAAATATTTGAAACTTTTATGTGTGAAGATCTTGTGTACAATTTGTTTTCTCCCCTATATTGAATTATTTCATGGGAATTTATGTTGCCTCATTTTAATACATTATTTTCATATCTTATTTGAGAAATAAATGTGTTTTTTTATTTTGAATTACTATTAAAATTTAGAATTATAGATTATTGGTTATTTTATGATGGTATTTTTTATATCTGAAAATTTACATTAAAATCGGTGTGGTTTTATGATTAACTTATTAAAACTTTATTTGGAATACTTATTTATAAGTCAAGAACACATATTTTGTTTCTTTCAGTTTCAAATTGATTTTTTTGTAATTTTTCGTTTTTGGATTTAATCTTTTCTTGTTAATTGGTTTTTGATAAAATATATTTTATTCAATAAATTTTCTAATAATTTTATGAATTTTGATAAAACAATGAAATATTTCTATTTATGTAAGTACTTTTAAAATGTATGTCTGTTTTGATCATTGGAAATTTAATCACTAGTCATTGTGTATCATAATACATTCTTCATTATATTAATTTTAATGGATGATCCTTTTACATTCAATTGTTGAGAGTCAAGAATAATATCAAGATGAGGTTTTTTACTTAGAGAATCATTACTCCAAAAGAGAGAGAATGTGGAGCATGAATTGACTAATAAATTACAAGTATGAATGATGAAGAACCAATGAACATCATGATGGAATTACTGAATTGAATCTTGACTTGATATGGTAACTTGATAAAGTAATTATTTTTAATGGAGAACCATCCGAGATAGATCAAAGCACTCAATCTCAAAAAAAGGATGACTTAATCCTAAGGATCAACAATTTCAATATGAAATCAAGAGCACTGAAGCTGATTGAATATCTCGATATCATCCAACTAAAACTAGGGGCTGATCAATATGAGTTAAAGGATGGATCTTCATATATTTTTATTTCATAATATAATCACAAGTAGAGTAATCTAAAACTGAGGAATTATGTCCCTTATAGAGTGGGACTCATATCTTGTATTTTTTTCTTTTTTGACCATAGTTCCATACACACCATTTATTCGGTAATTTTCTTCTATGAATCGTGATCCACGAATACACAACATGGTTAAAATATTGAAGCTAACCAATCCTTATTTGAAGAATGAATGATTAGAGTGAATAATTAATACAATCCAAATATGATTCTTTATGAATATAATAATGTCAAATCCATTGATGAAAGTCATGTATGATCAAAGGGATGGTGTTTTTGGTTTGATTATCACCAATGATGTCGATTGAAATATATAAAACTATAATAGATGAAAGATGTAGTCAATGAGGGATGAATGAAATTTTTTTTGTATTTTTAACGATTGCAAGTTGATGTTATACATGATGGAGGTGGAAGGATTCTACAAAGTGCTTGGAAATCCATGTGTTTTTGGATTAGTGTTGAAGAAAAATTTGAGTATGGTTATCATTTGTTAGAAAAAAATATTGGGGTGATTGATTCTATTCACTGAAATATATTTACTGAGGTAGTTTATATATTGATTGAAATTAGATTTTCTAGGAGTCTAATGATTGATCATATTCTAAGAAGTTTATATATGGGGATACTAAAATAAAACATGGATTTTAATATTCTCGTAATTATATTATTTAATATTAAAATAAGCTGTTAAATGAAATTGGAGAAAAATAGTATTTATCTTAGTGATATGCAGTGAGATATGAAATGATGAATTATCCATGGTAAATATTTTGAAGACTGAGTAGAGCTAGAAAATATTACCAGATTCATAGAACATGGAGCTACATCCAAGCACATATGAGACGATCAGATTTATTTCTAGATATTAGCAAGAATCACTAGTGTTGGATCAAATGAAGATAAAGATAAATCTATGAGTGTTCTACATCTCTAATCATCATATTAGATTATATTTATTTTTGTCTTCTATTTTTATTTAAAATAAGGGTAATTCTGCATCCATGAGGCTCCCCGACCTCTTCTTCATGACTCTCCCTCCCTATCTCTCTATAACTGTTCCCTTATTTTGTAAATCCATAATTTTTTATTCTTTTATAGTCATGTTGTGTTCATAGACATAAATATATACAGTAATAAACTATACATACAGTTCTAGAATATTATTCTCAAAACATCATGAATACTATATATCAAGTTACTCTTCCTTCTTCACCACACATAGTGGGTTTTGATGGTAAATTGAGAAGATATGACACACAGTCACATTAAATAATTATTTATTACTTTATTTAATTTATCATTTTCCTCTCCCTTATTAATATCACATAAGATAGTTAATTTTGTGAGTTTGTGTGATTTGAATGAAATGGTGAAGATCATTTCCTCCTGGAAGAAATTCTGTATGATATTGTTTAATTTAGTATTTCTTTTAATAGATAGTTGATATTTCTTGTCTAGGAATAATTATGTGCATGAGTGATCATTAGTGAAGGATGGAGATGTCTGTGAGTTGATAAATCAATAATTCACTACTTTAGGTAGTTTGTTAATGGTTAAATCCTTTATAGATCTATGATAGGCAATAACAAACATATTAACCTATAGTTTATTTTACTTCCCACTGATTGTTTTGGTTCTTATTTCACTATTTTCATTTTTTCACTTTCATCCCATTACTATATTTCTTCTTTAATTTTATTACTTTAAAAATATATAAAAACAGAAAAATATGTTATGATATTGAATAGGACAGACAAATAAAAATATCTCTGAGACAACCCCAAGATTATCCATTGTGCCCTATTGTGGGAGAATAAAAATTTATCTATGATAGTTATACTAAAATGTTGTTAAAAAGTAGTTTTTTACTAGGGACAAACTTTATTCTTAGTGAAAACTAATTTTTTTGATTTAATTTCACTGTTATATTACTCTTAGGTGCATTAACTAACATGAGGCATGTATTTTTTTTATAAATCGATGCATGAGAGAATGTTTATGAAACATACAAAGGATGATTTTGATGTAGTTGAGAAATGATGTGATTTTTAGAAGCTTCCAGCAATACTCAAGAGAACAATAAGAGAAAGGAAGAACTACACTGATATGTTGAAAATGATTCTAGGAGGAAAAATTAAAATAAAGATACAATAAAATGAGTTATAATAAGAAATTATAGTTTCAGAAAATTTTCAGTTGAATTCACCATGGATACCATTATGGTGTTTATAGTTCCATGTTCTGTGACTTTTTTTAAGGGATTACAGGTTATAGGTTAATAAAAACTTTATGATGCTAGATAACAGGTTGAAAATAAATTTATTTTTATTATTTATTCTGAATATTCATATTGCACTAGTCTATTTGATGATTCTTGCTCTATTTTATAGTCTAAATTAGTTATCGATACCTTATATTTTACATTAGAGGTTACAGAATTTGAACTGATTTGTTTTGATGAGATATTGAACTACGATGAATACCTTACTCCAGCTCTAGGATTACTTATAGGGGAACTATTCAATCATGAAAAAGAACAAGCAAAATAGATTTAGAGAGATGATAATTTTACCGAAGAAGCTCTATTATTATTTTTTTCTGATTACATTGATGCTTATATTGATATTTTTCTTCACGGTGTACATACTGAATAGTCTAATAATCATTATGACTTACTAGAAATCCTATAATTAAATCAAACTAAACATATTGAGAAACTTTTGAAGATACCATATGTGACTAAAAATATATGAATCGGGGCTGTTGAATATGAGGAAATAGAGGTTACAAAAGGGATGAAAATAGTTGAAGATAAATTACCTAATCCCACTTGTATAAATTACTTATTTACCTTATATTATTTTATGATTAATAATTTAATTTAGAAATTTTTGAAGATGATTTCATTTTTATGGTTTGTTTTAATAGTTTTAATGTGGCTAAGGCACCTCATTATTTTTTTTCACCAACCATGGATTAAATTAATGAAGAATTACTTAAGGTAGAGGGGAATACATGATCTTTTATTGTTAAGAAAGACAACAAAGAAAATGTTCATTATTGTGTTGTTGTAATAAAGTGTGTAAAAATAATCTTTGATGAGAAATTTATGGTTGTTCTTAAGAAAGAAACCACATCACCCCTTATGAATGGGGTGAAACCAATGATTTTCTAGTTGTGAAAAATTAATATACAATATTCTTTAGGCGTAATATCCAAATAATTTTGTTAATATTTATTTTGGATTTAGTATTTCGTTTCATTTTTCTCAAAAAATGTTTTATATTTTTTCTTTATATTAAATAATGATTTTCATTGTACACTATATGAGTAACAACCATCATCTTTTTTAAAATCATATAAAATAATAAATTATTGATATACACTCGCACAATTTTTTAAGAGTTTTAATTTCTTATTACATGTGACAAACTATGTGTGGGGAGGGTTGCATTTCAATATATTAATTTCCCTTGTTTTTTTGTGTTTTTATTGGAATATATTCCTTATTAAAATAATTTATATACATTATTATTATATTTTTTATTTTAATTTAAATGTATTTTCAACTAAAATCAAGCATATTTACTCTGGTATATAATGTTTTTCATTTTGAATTATTGAATTGTTTGAAAAATAGTTCATGTTATGCTTTCATAAGTAATTTATTGTTGAAATCCATTTTGAAACAAAATTTAAACCTATTATAGCATCCTAATAAATTATTGGTATTGTTTAAGGATTTTAGATGTTATTAAAAAGTGATTATTTTGGTTTTAAACATGACTAACATCTAACTTATATAATTTTTATTTAATATCATTTTTTGTTGTTCAAAAATAAAAAGCATTCACATTCTAATTTATATATTTATGTACTGATGTGTTGAATTTTAGAAATAAGGGAGGATGAAATGTTATTAATTTTTAAGTACTAAGAGGAGCTACAATCTTTATAATGTTGAAAAAAACTCTATTTAACTCTAACTATGGTTTCATTTTGTCTTTAACTTCATTTCTATAATCTTATGTCCACCTTAAAACATTTTATGAGCTAAAAATGGTCAACTAAAGTAACTTTTCTCAACCATAAGGGAATATAATTGCTAAATGAATTCACTAAGGAAGGATATGTCATTTGGGGAGTATTAGTTCAAATTATACACTTTAAAAATATTCTTATCTAATTAAATATTTATTTTTATTATTTTGGGATTTTAATTGTTTAGTAAAATTGATTTGAAATTTACTCATTGTATGTTTATAGATTTATTAATTTATGATAGCGATTACAAAAAATTTACTATCATTGTGTGTGGAATTCATGTAATTAGAAACTAATATTTAGGTATTATTTAAAAAATATTTAAAAATTAATTTTAATAATACACTCTTATTAAAATTATATTATTTAATTGAAATGTTATTGATAACTACTATAAATAAATTTTTATTTTTTTTTGTTTTCATATTGTTTTTATTGGGTGGGAAAATTACTTTTGATCATTTTTGTAACCACATTATCATGATTTGTCACTAATGAATTGAAAATCTATTTGAATAATTTTTTAAATGTCTTATCCACATTAGGATTCAAAAATGAGGATAATTTTAAGGTTTAAGTATATGAATATGGTATTAAAATATGGTAATTTTTTTGTTGTTGTACAAATAAAAAACGATAAAAATATTTAATTTTTTAAGTTTTATTTTATAATTTTTGTGTTTGGGAATTTTACATGAATTTGGAAATATTTTTTTCTACTATGAAGGGGTTAATACTTTGTTTTCCATAGATTCAGTTGGGTACATCACTTCCATTTCATTCTTGATGTTTTTTTAATTTTGGTCAAAAATTAAGAGTTGTATTTATAATCATTATTGATTTTGAAAAATTTCACTAGATTTAAAACTCTAAATCTATTAATTTAAATGGTTTATGATTTGAACACTTGATCCACAGGAAATTTTTATCACATTAATATAATGATGTTGGTTGAGTTAATAATTGATTATTTTGTATTATTAAGTGAACCTTTCCTCTGATTATGTCTATTTATTCTAGGATAATTATTAGAGTTTTTGCATTAAAAAAAGAGATGATTATATATTTAGTTAAATGAAAAGTGATGTTTATTTAAATATGAATAAAAAAATGATCTCAATAATTTTTTTAAAAATAAAACCAATTTTATGCAATCATTTATTTTGGGAATTATTGATGTACTTTATACTTGAGAGTTTCCATGATATAAGATGCATTTCAGAACCAATTCCTTGAGGTGATTTAGTTTTTAATCCTTGATATATATTTTCTTGCATAAAATTTTAATAATAAATTGATTAAAGGAAAAAAAAAATATATGTGTGGGTTAATTTTATGTGGCCAAATTTTATTACATGTTTCCCACATTTTTTTAGAAATAACTACATTTTTAAATGCTGAATTTTGATTTAGATGAACAATTATTTATTTATATTTATTATGTTATGGTGTTACTTTTCTTTGAATATTTTCATTAAATTTATTTGTTGTTTTGGAATTAGTTGATTAAATATTTCTTTGGATAAATTATCTAATGATTATGAAAAAATATTTTACTATTTTTGGGATTAAATGGAAATATTAATATTTAAAGTGATTTTGTGTTTATATAATTAATAATTTCAATTTACATTATTTTAGTTTTATTATTTTTCATGAAAAATTTTTTTCTATAAAGTCTAGAAATTCATATGAAATAATGGTAATGATTTCATTTTATTATGTCTTTTTATAATGTTTTTCTTTTTCAATTTTAGGACATTACTCACAAGTCTTTATATATCATAATAATTTTTTCATCATATGAATTTTATAGTATGAGCATATGAATTTCACTATAAATCCTAATGAAGACTCTAAAGTCTTGGTAGCGGCTTAGAGAATCCAAACTCTGAGAAAGGTAAAATATGGAACTTTAATCATAAAATAAATGATGAGTTACACTAAAGAAAGACAAATGTGAATCATAAATAAATTTCACTATTAAAGTTATAATTATAATATTAACTTAATAAATAAATTATGAATGATGGAGCACTAACTGAGACAAACCAAACCTCCTTAAACTGCACGAAGGATGTCTTTTCACCGAGTCATGAATATAGAATTACAAAACTGAGAGATGATGATGATTAATGAAGCTGATTGAAGTTATTGATATCATACAACTGAAAATGAGGGATAATTGATATGAGACAAAAGAAATATATTTATGGTAATATGTCATATAATGATTCTAAACCTACTAAAATGAAACTATGAATTGTATTCATTGCTAGAGTGAGCCTTGTATCCTCTGGTGGTTATGATTGTTTAACTATATTTCCACATCCACTTGGTGTTCAGTAATTTTCTTATCTAATGATTGAGTCATAGCTATGAAAACTGGTGAAAAAATTATTTCACAAGATCCATTATTTAAGAATATTCATCAAGAGTCCCTAACGAAGATGACCAAAATTTAAATCTATTTATTTATAATGAAGTAATACCCTAGGATGAAATCTATGTATTAATGTGGAGATGATGTTGCTGGTTAGAGTATCTTCAGTGATGGTGATTAAAATAAAAAACATTGTAATGGATGAAAGACCCAGTTAATGAGGTATGAGGGAACTATGGTTCTAAATTTTAATAATTCAATAGGTTTGAGTAGTTTATAATGGATCCAGGTGGTATTTTCTTTATTTATTGAAAATAAACGATATTTTTTTATCAATGTTAATGAACCATTTACATCTGGTTTCTATTTTTGGATGAAAATACTAAGGATATTAGACATTTTATCCAATGTAGGGTGAATGAAGTAGTTTATATATCGATCAATTGTAGGTTTTCCAAGATTCACAAGATATATTAATGTAAACGTAGCTATGATATGGAGTTACAAAGATAACACATATATTTTAACAGTTTGATCATTAGATGATTAAAAATTAAAAGAAGTTTATGAATCAAATTGGGGATAACTGGTAATTTCCTTAATCATGTGTAGTATGATATGAAATAACTAATTGTGTTGGGGAAGCCTTTTTAAGACAAAGTATAATTGTAAAATATATACGTATATATAATAATTGGAATGAAATCTAGTAACACATGGGAAGAGTGAATTAAGTTATATGAGATTTGCAGAAATAATTGGAGTTATACTAGATAAAGATGAAGATGAATTTGAGAGAATTATATATGGCTCATTTTGTATGTCAGAATTATTTGGTTGATATTCATTTATTTTAAAATAATTTTAATTCCTCATCCTTGAAGAACCTCGATCACTACTCACCAAAAAATGTATCCCACTCTGTAATTGAATTTCTATTTTGTAAATATAATTTTTCTTCTCTTATATATTTTTGTTTTATTCTATGACATTAAAATATATAGGGATAACCAATAAATCTAGTTCATGGACATAATGTTTTAAGCATCCTAGAGATAGAATGTCAATTCAATCATCATAATACTTGGACATACTTAGTAGGATGTGATGGTAAATTTTTTATATGAATGACACTCACATAAATGAAGGATTTGAATCATTATTACATTTTTTACTTTTCTTATTAATCATTCATTTCACTCAACAGTTTGAAATTTTTGAGAATTTTAAATTTGAATAATCCACTAAAGATCATTTCTTATTTGAAAACATTCTCTTCATATTTTTCTAATGAAGTGTTTCTTTCCACATTTGAGATAACTCTCATGTACAAGAAGAAAATTTACGCATCATTACTTACAGTTTAATTAAATAGAGGAATGTTAGTTGAGACATCTATAATCCACTATGTAATATTGATAGATTATGTATAAGACTTTTTAACTATATGATAGATATTGAAAGGTATATTAACATGGAACTAGTTTTTTTCTTGGGTTTTTTTCTTTTTTCTTCTATTACTAATTTTTTCAATTTCATCCTATCACTATTTTTCTTATTTTATTTTACAACGTTCAAAATAGATAAAAACAAAAAACTATTTGTCAAGTCTCAATAGGATAAACACACTACCTCATTAATTTATCCCTATGGTTATCCATTATTCTATATCTACAGTGAATATAAATGTTACAATGATAATTCAAATGATATGTTTTTAGAAGTCATAGATTGCTATTTTTAGTTATGGGTAAGTGAAATGCCTAGTGTAGATTGTTCTATTTCTAGGGGATAATTATCTATGGTTTTATGTACTCATAAGATTGATTCAGTGGCCCATAATAACTTTACACTTATAGGGATAATTATAGTACCTGAATAGTTTGATGTGACTATTGAGGAAAAAATGATCTTGTAGGTCTAACTAAAGTTCAAGACTCCGGTTCAAAACATGTTACTTGAGTCTTAGGGAGTTTCCCATGATGTTCATATCCATTTGAATTAATTATGGGATCCTTCCATATAACTTATTATATACCATATCTTATGATTGATCATTTATAACTTGTAACTGATTGTTAATTTGTTATGTAGTATAGATATCATGTTGAATGTTGAGATCCTATTGTATATTATATATGGTTTCAAACCACTTTCAAAGAAATTTTAAAAATGGTTTGGATAGTGTGTTTTAAAAATTGAAATAGAGTGAGATTTTTGAAATGTGTTTTAAATAATGTTCTAAAAAATAGCAAGTGTGATTTTGTACCTTTTCATGAAATTAATAAATCATAATATTTTCATGATTCACAAGTGTTTTAGTAAAATTTTGTTTCTTTTAAACTTGATTATTATGGGGGGGGGTTCTATAACTAATTATTGAATGTTATTTTTTATCTGATTTATTTAAAAACATATTTCATAATTATATATCAATATGACATTAATGAAATTTATTTTAACATAAATTTTCAGAAATGATTTTCTGAAATCATAATGGGTATGTTTATCTCAAAATATTGATACATTATTGTGTATATACATCTCTTATGTTTTTTAGATTCCCAATCCTTGATCTTCTTTTGATCTATTCATATCATGGTTTTATGTTCATGTTCTCTAGTGATGGACGATTTGGGACATAGTGAGTGACCATGGGGTGCAAGGAGGTAGTCAGTCATGGATTTGGTTTTGGTGTTATTATCCTTTTTTTGGTTGGGGGAGTAGTACCAACCCTATATGTGAATAAGAAATAAAATATCTACATGTTGAGACGAATGAAACTAACAGGGGAGTATCGACCCCAACATCACTCAAAATTTAATTCATGAACCCTATTATTGTCCCTATGAAGATAAATATTAAATAGAACTACCAATCCTTATAAACAATATTATATGACTAAAGGGATGACTTCATTGTGATCAATGATGAAAAATAATTAGGGTAGGTCGATTATTTTTCCAAAATTGATTATTACTAAAAATATACATTTATTTGTAAAATTGATGAAAGGGGTTTTGTTAAGAGACATATATATCATGATATAAGTTTTTATTATGTATAATATATTTGTTTTGATTTATCCATCTCGATGGTAGGTTTATGATTCCATAGTGCTCAAATACAATCGGCCTCCTTTAAGAGGTATTTTCATAGTTACTATGTAGGGTATTGTAGCCCTGTAGTAATAGAAACACTATATCCAAAACTATTTTAATGGTTATAAATATATTATTATTTTATATCTAAGTGGTATTTGGTATAAAAAATAGAGATTTTCTATCATTTAATGAGATTTTAAGCCATAAGTACTTTAGGTCATCAATTTATAATGAACCTAATAAGTCCATTTTAGTCCTTGTTGGGAGGGATGATGCTTTTTCTAATGGGGTTCATGAGTGTGTTTTTTTATTTTAGGTGTATAATTTACTAATACAAATAAAATTTATACTTTTGATAATAGTGGTTATGTATATTCATGAAATTGGAGAATAAATCTACACCACCACCCTAATAAGATACCCCACTCTATTTTTCTAATTTGATTTTTATTTATATTTTTTCATTTCCTCTAAAAATTATTTATTCCAGCAAACACCCTAACAATGATAACTCTTATTCCCTAATACCATTTATATAAACACCCAAATTAGATCACGTAGAAACTACCCATCCTCACCAATAATGTTCCTTCCATGCCTTAGGTCACCTCTGACCAGGCTTCTCAATCCTCCATTCATTAAGAAACCTTTCAACATAATGCCCCTCTATTTTTCATGTAATACATGTGTCAGTATTATAAAAGAATATTCCATCATCCAAATTCCATGAAGAATACTATATACCCATGAAATAACCATTGGATAAAACCCATGGCTGACGAATCTAATAAAATCTTATAAAAGTAGGAAGTGAGAGAGGAATAGTGAAAAATTTTAAGCGTGGATAATCCAATGTTCGTTATTCATCATATCCTCAACATGTTTGGGAAACCCAGAATTTTTTTTATAAATTATAACAAAAACTAGAAGAAAAATTCATTTAAAAAGTCTTTATAGAATTTATAATTTAAATTATTTAATTACAATGAAAATTGGTGTTTAATATTTAGACAAAATAATTCATTACATTCCATAATTATAGAAGACCTAATATATTATAAAATGATTTCTAAATTTTATTCTTTAATGAAAAAATATTTATTCACAATTTGTGTTTAGAATCATAGAGAATATAATAACATGAAACAACTAATCCAATGCTCAGGATTTATATTGATCATTCACAAATAACATTATCATCTGTAATGATTTCCATTAGTATTTTCAATAATTAATACCATTGAACGATCTCATTCTTTGAATTCATGGATTTCACTGATTAACTATGTTCTATAGATATATTCACTATCTATTTAAATATATATATATATGTGGGTAATCCTAGTAAATTTTTTATTACTTTGTATATATAGGGGGGACCAGGGTTTACAACATTAAATAATTTTTCTAAATATTTATTGATTTAATTTTTCACAAACGATGAGTAGAACATGGGATTGCCGATGAGAACATAAATTACACAATTCATGGGGTCAACCCACTATTATAGAACAATCCATGATGTTTTTCCCATGTAATTCTCTATTTAAAGGATATACACAAGTCATCATAAAATCACACATGAAAACTAAAAAATATATAATATTTCTATTAAATAATTATCAAGACACTAAAGGGTTAAGATTTCAATTATGACAAAGAGACTTATCAAAAAATAAAACACAGAAATATCCCCATGTTTCAAACATTGAAATCAAATGTTTCTCATCACCCTTGAGCTCATGGGACAATTATTTATTTTAAAAATAAATATAAAATATTTCATTTAATATAAAAATTCTTAAAAATTCACTAAATCTATTCCCTAGGGACAAAACCACTCTTTATGATCGATATAATCATAAAATAAATTATGAGACCGTCAACTTGTGTTAATTATCCATTTTAACCCTAGGATATATCTAAAACTCAAAAAAAAAACAAAATTGAGAAATATCATGAGTAAGAAAAATTCCACTCACTTCACATTATATTTCATTCATTACATGACCTATTTTTATCATTTATATTCATTTCAATATCATATTACAATAATGAATATTTTTCACTCAGCTTCCTAAAAATATATCTCTTTAATCTAAAGTTATTTTCAAAAAAGTTTTTAACTTATAATTTTCATGCATGATTTGTATAAGCTTGATGTGATTCTAGTTTATATATTTAATAAAGACACTATTATGTATGTTTCCTGAGGAATTTGATCTGGGTTATTATATGTGAAAGGGAGGGTAAGTAATTATGTAAAAAGAATAAGTCTAATGAATAAGTTTTCTCTATTCATTACAATTCATGATTTAAATTTCAAGCTTATTGATAATTTTTTCAATCTATTCCCTTACAAATGGTATCACCCATCACTCATATTACCTCTCTATTATTGGCTTCACAATACAATGTAGTAGAAGAAATGAATAAAAAAATCTTTTATCTATAGGGACCCACTTATTCTCATTGGATTTAGAATAAAATGAATCATTACATGGACTAAAGAAACATCCCCATGATGAAAAAGTATATAAATAAATGTCAAAGGAATTCATATACATGTGGGGAGTGATTTAGCCTTTAATAAATAAAACTGTTTACCACCAAACATATCCAAACATACACCATACGATGCATGATCTATGAAAGACAAATAAATAAAATCTTTCATAACCAAAACCAAAACAATTGTACCATAGTAGAAATAACACTACTATCGAAGAAAACAGTGGAAGGAAAAAAATAAACTCCAAGATGAAAACAAGACTCCATGATACATAAGCTCTATTCCCCAATCACCAAGAATCCCAAGGATCACAAGATCCGTGAAACTTTACCTTTTTCCAATGTCTCAGAAGTTAATATCTTCAAAATAGATAAAGAACCAAAGTATGGATGAGTATACAACTCAGTCAGCTTTCCCCAATGAATTTTCGACTCATTCCACTAGGACCGAAAGGGTAGGAAAATTTATATAAAAAAAATTATCTAAAATTTTTCCAAAAATAGTTTATAACTAAATATAAACAATCTTAAAACCCATTTAAAACAATTAGAAAACAAGTTTTATTTAAAAAAATTTCCCCATCAAGTCATGATTCTAGAAAAAACAACCAACCAAAGATTTGAAACCATTTTTCATTATCATTTTGGAATAATCATTACATTCCTCTTATTCACACCTCCAACCCTGATTGATATGTTATGACAGTTCGATACTCATAAGTGGCCTCTCGTTGATCTACCATGTCATTTCATGATAATTGTACCCCATGTTCCATTACATATTTGGAACTGAGCACATGTTATTATTATAACCAAGCCTTGAAAATGGGATATATAAACAAACAAATATTATGCCAACACCATTTAAAATAGCAATTTTAAACAATTCTAATAAACCAGTTATTTTATTAAAACATATCTTAACAAACAAAATTTTTATCACCCATTATATTTCAATAAAATCATTTCTTTTATTGAGAAATTTTTATCAAATCCATTCACTATTATTCTAGACAAATCCCATATTTAAATCCACATTTAAAAATCATGAATCAAACACTTTAAAAAAAGAACTGATTTTCTAGATTTTCCAGAACTATAAACAATGAGGGTATCTAGAAAACATAAAGCAACCAATTAATAATTAAATCCAGAAGAAGAAATCAATTTGAATCCATTCCATTTAGTTGTACTAATATAACTTCAGAGTTAAGACACCTATCTCGATGGTTTGGAAGAAAATAAAAAATGGATGAATTATTATTAATAAAATGGGTCAATTATCCAGGAATCTGCCTTAGATATCATCTACTAACATGACCAATACCAAATATAAAAATATTTGTCATCCAATATCTTATATATACCCATAAAAGTTGTTTATCTAAGAAACCTAGAATAAAGGAGATGTAGATCTAAGAAACTGATCAAGAACGATGAAGAATGATCACATACCTCAAGAATAGGGCTTGAAATCACCAAGGGAAGCCTTCAGATTGCCTCCAAATAGATGGGAGACCCTTATTTGGACTTAGGATAAAGAAAATACGATGTTATTTTTTTTGGTAGAATAATGAGTGGATTAAAGGTAATACCAAACTAGATCCACTTTTAAGGAGGTTCCCATGCATGGTTAGTATGCATAGTTAGGAAAACCATGTGCTAACCGTGCGTTAGGTACTACCTTACAGAACACCCCACATGACATCCTTGAATGGTCAACATAAATGTTAATACACCATTCTAAATCTACAACTTCTCACAGTTTCTACTTGGCACTCTACATGGTTTCAACAACCTGTATGTAGATCATGCACCTATCCTTTGGCTCCAAAATTTATTAAAAGTTATCCAAACTCTCCCATACTTTTAATTGACACTTTATAAACTTGAAAATAACCATATAAGGGTTAAATACCATAACTGGGGTTACTAAATTCTCCCCACCATTATTCTATGCATCTTTGGAAAGTGGAAAACCACCCTTTCCCTAAACGAGTTATGACTATAGCTATTATATTTCTTTCTCATTTTCCAAAGTTTCTTCTTGAATATGACCATGTTTCCATAAAACCCAAACAAGATCGATGCTTTTTCCATGTAAGAATGTATCATATCTATCCATAATAAAAACCTGATAAGTAATAATGAATTATCTAGCTCTAGATCAATGTGATCTCATCTGACTATATGGGAAGTATTAAGTTGATACTTTTTCAACCGAGATACATGGAACACATTTTGCACAGAACTAAATCATGGTGAAAATTTCCACCGATATTCCACCTCTCCAACCCATACTATTATCTAGAAAGGGACAAAGTAAAAAGGATATAACTTAACCTTCTTCCTAAAACAATACGGTCAAAGCCTTCGAGATATTCTCAAGAACTCAGGATCACTCACTGCAAATGACCAAAGTCTTTAGATATGCTCTTCACCTGATATCTGATGACACCGAGCTATATACATCCTCTTTTGATCAACTAAATCTTTATCATTATTCAATCGACAAGGCTTGACCCAACTAGTGAAGTATCGCCTATTTCCTCCCAATATAGTGTAGAATGTTAAGGATTCACATACAAAGCATTGAAAGAAGGCAAATGTATCGAAGCCTGAGAGCTGTTATTCTATAATAACTACACTAATGAAACATTCCCTTCCAAGGATCCACCAAAATCCATTACATAATAGAGAAACATGTCTTTCAACATTTTTATCGTCCTTTCGGGTTTCCTATCCCTCAATAGATGATACGTCATAATCATTGTCAACTGAGTCCAAAGGTATTTCTGTAAGGTTTTAGAGAAACAAGATGTGAACCTCAAATATTAGTTTGAGACTATAAAAAATTGAACACCATGCCTCTTTAGCAGCTGTTGCATATATATTTTGTATAAATACTCCACCACATGAGTTTTACGAATTGGGATAAAATTTTCCAATTTTGTGAGCCAATCCACTATCATCCATATGATATCATGTTTTATAACCATTCATGGAAGAATTGTAGAGACATTCATGGATATCAAATCCCATTTCCAAACATGAATATGCCAATATTTCCACATACTTACAGGTCGTTAATGTTCTGCCATAAATTGCTGACAAGTTAAGCACCTTGCAACTAACTCAACCAATTTCTATTTCATGCTACTCTAAAAAAACTATGCCTTCAACACCCTATACATTTTATATATACCCAAGTGTATAACCCATCTCTAATGGTGGTAATCATGAATAATATTTTCTTTAAAAACAATAGATACAACCATCCAATCTTTTAACCACAACACTAATCTTCTTTTAAAATTCAAACCCTCAGTGGTCTCCTCACAATTGAGTTTTGAACTCAGAACCAGACATTCTGCATTAGATGTTTGTTCCTCTTTAGCCATGTTTACCAAATTAGGAACTATGAAAACTGAAAATAAAACCACAACATCACCTCGTTCTTCACATTCCTCATGCATGTCAGCTAGGACCAACAAAAACTTCCACTCATATAAAGATTATTTTTCCAACTAAGAATATGACCTTATTCCAAACCCATCATCCACCATATTTCTTTTAATAGTTGTATAAATCATGACAAAGTAAAACATTATATGTTAGCCCATCAATATCCTTTTCTATAGATTCGAATCCCATTGTGAGAAAAAGAATTTCAAGATCTTATGATCCATAAACATTGTAAATTTCTCACCAAAGAGACAATGCCACCAAGTCTTCAAGGCATGGACTACTAAAACTAAATCCAAATCACATGTTGGGTAGTTCATTAAAAGCACACTAAACATTCTTGAACCTTAAAAAACCACAAAGTATCCTTGTAGGAGAACACATTCTAAACCAGATCCTCAAGCATCAATGTACATAATGTACAGATGTCTTGATTCTAGAAATATCAAGATAGTTGTTGAGGTATGGTGAACTTTAGATCCTGAAAAGATATATATAATTCTTCAATACATTGGAATAGAATGTTATTTTTTTAAATATTTCATTGGTGAGGTTATTCATGATAAGTCACATACAAAGAATCGATATTTACCAGCTAGGCCAATACAAATTCATATCTCAACGAAATTATTCGGTGGTTACTAAGAGATAACATCTTATATCTTCTATGGATCAAATGAAACACCATTTTAATAAATTTCATGGCCATGAAATCATACCTCTTATATCCATAAATCATACATTGATAGTTTTTCATACAAACGATGGTCTCTCGGGATTCTCAAAACTATCTCAAAGTGTTACTCCTTCTCAAAATTTGACAATGAATACACCGATATGTCATCCACAAACACCACAATAAAAGAATCGAGATATCACTGAAATATCTGATTCATCAATGACATAAATATTGTTTGTGCGTTTGTCAGAATGATAGGAAGGAATAAGTATTCATAATGTCCATATCTACTTCTTAATGTTGTCTTCATAATATCCTCCTTCTTAACTCAAAATTGATGATATCCTCATCACAAGTCAATTTTAGAGAACCATTGAGCTCTCCTAAATTGATCGAATGGATCATCTATACATGGAAGTGGATATTTAATGTTTAACATAACATGGTTAAAATTACAATAATCAACACACAACCGATGAGATCCACCTATTTTCTCTACGAATAGGACCAGTTCGGCTCACAGAGACATACTTGGAAGAATGAAACATTTTCATTCTAGATCTTCTAACCCCAATTTTAATTCCCTTAACACTATTTGTTCCATCCTATAAGACTGATGGGAAATATGATTGTTCCCTAGAATTAGATAAATTGTAAAATACACTTACATTATAGGTGGTAATCATGATATTTTTTTAGAAAACACATAAAGAAATTGATCAACAACTACTGGAATAATGGTTTCCTCAATATCTTCTATCGATGCAAAAGTCAACACCGCTAACTTGTAAGAGATCATTTTCAAACCTGGATCCAAAAACCCCATTTCATCTATCTTTACTAATATTATTCCACAGAATAGATGCCCGATTCCATCCCCGATTGTGAATCTAACCCTTCATCAATAATAGTTGACGTGGGCCTTGAACATTTTCAACCAATCCAAACCTAAAATTACATCATAGATATTTATCTCCAACATCAAGAAGTCCCATTTCATCTCATCTCCTTCAATAGTTATAGAAAATTCCCAACAAAAGAAGACTCTACATTATCTTTCACCGAGAGGATTTTAACTTTTTAACATAGAGGGTATCATCTAGAGTTTTAAACAATGAAAATAAATAACAAGATAAGTAATGAAGGAATGTGATGAACTAGTATAAAAAATAGTTCTATAAGAGTAGAATTCAAAATAACTGTACCTCTCACCATAGATGGTCCATCATATCAATCTATAATCATATTTTTAGCTCTAAAAAAATGATTTATCACTTCACTCTTCTCCTTGTTCCCTTTTTGGGATTTCTATTGTTAAAGAGTTATGGTATTCCTAGAATCTCCATCACTATCTCTTCTCTACTATCATGACTGATTCTGTTATACTTGTCTCATATAATAATATGATGTTTGTGACACAAGAGAAGTTTATGGAACATCAGTACTCAGAGAACTACGACTAGATCACTTAAGATGTCCCATATTGTTACAATTTTGGCATGATTTTTGTTGTACACTCTCGCTTCATGTGGTCAAAGGATCCACATTTTAAACATCCCACTTCGATCCTTGGGCATGGAGGAAGGTTCAACGATCCTATCGTCTGATTCTATATCACAATCCCACCTTAGAAATAGGTGTACTTATTCCACATGATCCCAAAATTATAGTTCCCATCATTTACAATTGGTATCATTATTCTTCCACCTCCCATAAATCCTGAGATATAATATTTATCCACTATCGTTCTGTTCACTATCTCTGTTTAACCTATAGTACAGTGCAATGTAATCTTCGAGTGAATCTCCTATTTCAGCCCCAATTTGAAAATTCGTTCCTTCAAGGATGAATTTCACGAATCTTTTGTTGAAAGGTAGTATAAATGATTGAATTTCCCCTCATATTCTATGAAAGAGAGATTTTCATGCTCTAGGCTGAAGAAGTCCATTAGTCAATAGATCCTGAACAGGTGAGGATATAATTGTTTGTTTAGAAATTCCTCAAAATACTCTCAAGTAAGGTCTTGACCTAGATTTTCTTATACCGCTAGATTCCACCATTGGCATGAAAGATCCTCAAGCATATAAGTTTCTTACATGACTTTTAGTTCTAGTGGAGTCTGATGGAATCAAAGATACAATTCATCTTATTCAGACACAACTTTTCCTTTTTTGGGTTCAGAATCACCTTGGAAGATGGGTAGATTCTTCTTCATGAATTGGATGGAATGATCCACATTCCTTAAATCATCCCTACAGGTCCCTATATCCATAGTTTGAAACAATTTAATGTCACTATGATCTATCTCTTGGTTCACCTGTGGCTCTGGTGAAACCACATTCCCCACAACTTCTTCCGGTTGGTTTCTATATAACCTACCAAGTTCCATTTTCTAAACAACAACAAGATCTGTAAGTCTCAATCTCTAGAAACTATTGGATTAGCATTTCAAATTATATAAAATTAACTATCACAACATTTCATTCCAAAATCAACCATTTTTTGAAAACATTTAATTTTTTTCAATATCAATCCACTTTTAAAATACATCAACCATTCTCTTTTTCAATGTATTTCATTTGAAAACAATCTCTTGGTTTTAAAAAATCAGCACTTTTGCAAAAAACACAAATCATTAATCCAAATGAAATATGAAATCCAAGTGGGAATTCATTTCTCTAAAATTCATGTCATGATCATATCATTGGATAAACCCATGACAATGATATTTCCATAATCCTATAAGTGTCTCAAAAACACTTATATACACAACTCCTTAGTAACTTTATGTTAAACATAAAATGTATAAATATGTCTTTTTATGATCTACATTTCATGTCCTCTCAATTATACTCCTTTCTAATATCATAACCAAGGATATAGAAAAGAAAGAATTTAAACTCCATGACTATTGAAACTAAAGATCACTTGTTCCATAAGAAAAGGGACGAGCTAATACCAATTTTCTCAAACATGCTTTTAGATCGAACAAGACGATACCATTTTTAAATGACCAACTTATTCTCATTTTCTTGAGAAAAAAAATGAATCATTATATGGCCTTTAGTGAAATCCCCATGATTCTAAAATTTGGAAATAGATTCCTAAGGGTTTCAAATAAAAGTTGGGGGTGATTTAACCTTTAATATATAAAACCATTAACCGAAAACCATATCCAACCAAACACAATGTGTTAAATAAAGTAAGAATGAAAAATCAAAAACATCTTTTATAACCAAAACCAAACCAAGTATAACAAAGAAGAAGACAAACGAATATAAAATTAAATAATATAAAGGCACAAATAAACATCAATATGGAAACAAGAATCCATGATCTGCAAGATCCATGCTACCCAAGATATATTATCCAATCACCAAACAACCAAAGGATCACAAGACATGATACACTTTACCTTTTCCCATGTCATAAATGATAGTATCTACAAAATCAACAAAGTGACAAAGTAAGAGTGAGTATAAAACTCAATAGGCATTCCCTAATGACTTACTAACTTAATCCACTAGGATAGAATGGTTATAAAAATTTATAAAAATTGTGTATTTAGAACAATTTCCCCCAACAATTTATAACTAAATATAACCAAGATTAAAAACAATTTAAAACAATAGTAAACATGTTGTATTTAAACCTGTTTTCCCAGACATTCATACATTTAGAAAAACAACCAACAACGGATTTAAAACGATTTGACATTAACTTTTTGGTATAACTATTCCATTAAAAATTTTCACACATTCAACCATGCATGCTTCATTATGATACATCCATATCCATAAATGGTATCTCATTGATCTACTATGTCTTCACATGATAATTATACTCCACAGTCTATTACACCATTCTCACTAAGCCTAATGACATATTCCAATCATTCCATGTAAATTTCACCTATACACACACAACTATCATGCCAAATCCATTCCCAATAACCATTTCAAACAGTTTCAATAAAACAGTTCTTTTATTTAATCCCATTAAAATAAATTAAATTCTACTAATCCCTTCCATTTTGATAAAATAATTAATTATATTAAAAACTATTTCATCAAATACATTAACCATTATTCTAGAGAAATCCAATTTTAAAATCCATAGTTTAAAATCTAGAATCAAACACTTTAATCAAAATAACTAATTTTCTAGATATTCCACAACAATAACCCAAGAGTGTTTCTAGAAATCATAAAGCCACAAATTCAAAATAAAATACACTATAAGAAATCAATTTGAAACAATTATATTCAGTTATAATAATATTATTTAATAGTGAATCAACCAACATAAAATGATTTGATGAATACTGAGAATATACAAAGAACATTTAAAAAAATTGGTTGATTCTCCATGAAACCACCTTAGATCTGTGTTGGGAAAAAATCGCTCAAGGTAACATTTCATCATTTTTGGGTTGTTTGAGTTTGTTAACAATGTATGATTCCATGGTGAATTGTCAAGTTCTAGAGATGTTATTGTAAATCCATATTGACAATGAATCATGAAAACGTAATAAAAGATCTGGTGGTGGTATTGATGAATAGATACAAGGTGTCACATTTTTTAGTGTTTTCCATATTATTCGGGTTAAAAATTTGGGATTTTGGGAGCATTGTGAAATTTGGATTTTCTTGAAGATCTCATCAATGATGTCAAAGGCATGAGTTTCCTGAAGATGGGAATATTGATGTGAATTTCACAAATACATAAAGAAAGTTGATAGATTTCTTCACGATTACAATGAGCTTCGTGAACAGTAGAGGTGATGAGTATTGTAGAGAATCTTTGCAATGATAGTGCAAGGGAATTGATGGAATGCTTTGTGATTAAAATGAGTTCTATAATCCGAAAATTTCTGTGGTGTATCACGATATAGATAGAATTTTGTCAGAAATTTTGTAGATTTTTTTTGAGCTGACATCGTGCTCACTATGCGCCGAAGGTTTGAGGGTCGATGGAATTTTTTATAAATAGTCTTCACCCCCCTTAGAGAAGAATAGATTATTCCGTAGATAACTATTTATATTTTGAATTTAAATGATATTAATGGAGGTTGTGTTCATTGAGAAAGATAAAAGATTCGCGGGGACTAATTTTGCTCTTTGAAAGAGATGTGTTCCACATTGGCTTAGTGAGCATCCCAAAAGAATTCACTTTATGACAGCTTGAGCTCTGTGACGTCCTATGATTTGTAAAGGCTATAGCTTTGCGAAGCAGTGTGCTATGCGATATAGTGATCTCTTCGAAGGTGAGTTCTTTGTGAATAGGTAGAGACTTTGTGAAGACTTTTTTAAGCTTTGTGAAATTTGGAGATTCTCAAAGTAGGGATATTTAAAATGGTGTATCCCAAGGATATTACCAATTGAACAGAGGAAAATTTGTATTCATCTATGGATGAAATTTTGTCTATAATAGAGAATCTATCAACAGTTGATGACGCATGTATTCATGCAAATGAAGAGACCTAAGGGTCTAGAAACTGTGAGTGGATCCCTTCTTATGGTAGTGATCCAAGGAAGAGTAAGAAGGTTATACATTCCACGGGAAGTTAGCCAGTGAGAGAGAAGTAGAGAGTGACCACGTAGAATGTTATGATCTAACCCTAAACATTATAAACGAAGTGTGGCTGGGCATAGAAGTGATCTAGAACAAATATTATTGGAAGTGAACATTAATTGATTTGGTACATCAGCGCATTGACATTGTATGCTCCATGGACGTAGCCCAGTGAGGGTGAACCAATTAAAAATATATGTCTCTGCCTGTTTTCATTCCTGCATGTCATTAAAAACATCATCATCATCAGATAAATAAGGGATGAATAATATTAATAGTAACACATAAGTGAAAACATTGTAACCCTTATAATTTTGAGGTCAGAATTCAATAGGGTAGGAAGAATTTTGAAATAAAACAGCCATACCCTAATTCACCCCCCCTATTTGGGTATTTAGGCCTCTTTTGATCTTAAAATTTGGAATCAAAGGGAAGGTTTCATTTACCATCTATTTTTTCTTTGAGCTGGTTCAGTATATTTCTCAAGATAAAGATTCATTCTTATCTTTTCTTAGTGATCCATGGAAAAGGGATGAACTTCAAAGAAGAAGCACAAGTCTTATAAAATTACCTAGTGTGGAAGTGTCAATGGAAAGAGCGTGATTAATTTACATAAATCAAGTAGTGAACAATATAATGATTCGGATAAATCATTCAGTGAAAATACCAACTCATTTAATGATGTAGAAGGAATGAGAAAAGAACCTGATATTCTGAGTGATGTTTGAAGTAATGATGATGATGAAACTCCCAAAAGGTGAGAAGTGGAAGTTGTAGATAAAAAATAATTGGATAAGAAGTTTTATGAAGATATTAAATCTAAATATATTCAGATCCAATCAACAGAAACTGAGATCAACGAGCATAGAGGTTTGAATCAATGGCTTATTGATGTAGCTACTAATCTGATGGAGAAGAATGATTCTAAAGATAATGAATGACAAAAGAGATCTGAAAAGGTAGAAATATCAGCATATGGTGAAAAGGTAAATAATCTGAACATAGATGAAATTTAGAATATAAAATCTATAAATAATGATCTTTCTTCACAACAATGTTAACTAGTCCATAAGAATAAAATTCTACAATAAGAGAATACATCCTTATCTTATTATGTTGCTATATAAAAATAGAAAATAATGGAGTAAAGTGATATGGTTGATAAGATCACATGAATATTAGAAGATGAGATGAGTAGTGGAAAGAATCTAATTAAAAAAATCAATGCTCAAATTTAATCAAGAGATTTGATGATTTAGTAGCTTGAGGAAGAGCTATAGGTAGTGAAGAATGAAGTGGAAAAATCCAATAACAATGCAAAGCCTAAAATGAATGTTTCCTTTCACTAGATATTTTATTAGACTTCGATAATTGAAAATAAAATGAAAAAAAAATATGCTATATCTAAAGAGAAACAACATCATATTTTCTTAGCTCTAAGACCATATAGTTTGGGGAAAAATTAAATTGGATTCGATGAATCTAATCCTAATCAAGAGAGAATGAGAGTCATGAACAGTTCTAGAAGTGGAGAAAATCGTATATGTTTTGACGTCAAACCTAAGAGGAAATTTACAAAAAGTTGTGATAACATGTGTTATTTATATTGGATTCATGTCCACACATCAAGATTTTGCTGATAGGCTTTAGATTATTATTTATTTTATTAAGATAGAAACATTTCTAAACTAGAGAATAAGGAGAAGCCTCTTGATAAGTTTGAAAAAATTGTGTCTCATAATAAATTATCCAGGAAGTGCTTCAATTGTGAATGAATTGGACACTCCATGAGTATGTGTCAGGAATCCCATAAGCTCAATGTTACAAGGAGAATGCAAGAAGAATCAACATGTCAGCTGAGAAATGATGAAATGAGATATTCCTTTAATGGAAGATGTTTCATATATTCTAATCATGTGAATTTGGCTAGATAGTGCAACAAGAATAAATAGGGGAAGGAAAATGAACCCAGAAGGAGATCCCCATCACATGATGTGTACAACAAAAAACCCTATATGAAATACAATATGGTAAGCTGAAAAATATGTTTATGGTCTCATGGAAATCACAAGGATCTCAATGAAAGGTGTATCAATAACCTCTTATATTACGGTCACAATAGATCTCTTGGAGAGAATTTTAACAAACATGAAAGAACAAGGGACGATCAACTCCAGTTTTGAGTAAGAAGAATGTTAAGTCCGTGGATGATTCATACCCAACAAGAAAGGATGGCATGCCTCCGAAAATTTTCAAAATAAAAATTAATAATGTCATGAAAAATTCACATGTCATCGCACACTATAGAATTTGAACGAAAAAAAAGATCCATTCAGTGGATGAATATGAATGATAAGATGGCTAGTGGAGAGATTCCCACTCAGAGAAAGAATCATGAGAAATTTTATAAAGGTGGGACATTAAAGAATTATACTTTTACTAGTGGGTATAAACCCCAAATTTTGAATAAGGCCAAACCCCTAGAACATAATTCTTAGAAGAAGACTCATAATGTGGTTAAAAAATCCCTATTAATTTTTCCATAACAGTTGAAGTTGGCTAGGTAGTTAGGGTAGGCAAGGGAAGAATTCAATACTCTGAAAAAAATAAAAGGGTTGACCAATCTGGACAAACCAAAATCCACTTCCTGAAAATTTTAGAACAACCTTATCCATTTTTACATAAATTCTATTAACTGAAGATTCATGTATTTCAGGATTTAGAGAGATAGTATTCAAGGTTAGGTAGCATCTAAAGATGCAATGTGATGAAGTGATATGCTCTAGTGTTTCAATTGATTCAAATTAGGATCCAGAGATGAAAAATAAAGTGATCAACTAAGAACAATAGAAATTGATTGTGTTATTAACTTTATCTATTGTTTCCTACACAGAGTTTCAACTCACTAGTCTTTAGAGGTATTGTTGATGGATCATTGATAAATGGTAAATTCACCCAATGAATATCACAGTGATGTAATTTAGTTGGATATGTTTCTCAAACCTGTAGACACGTGTGATGAAATGATGTTGGAGAAGAATAATATTTGTGATGTCTAAATGTTTTTAGGATACCAAGATGCTGCAAAAGAATATCAATAATAATTTAACAAGGGGATGAGAAAAGAAGTTGAAACAAATTGAATGACACAATGGCAAGATTCTTGTCGAAAGTGATTAAATGGAAAGAGACTCAGGGGAAAAATATATAAAAATACTGATTCCAAAGGAAATATAGATAATGATCATGAGGAAGTCATGTATATATCTCCAATGATGCCAAAGAGTCTTCATGAAATTTATTAGCAGAGTGTCACTGTTAATCAGATGGTTCCATTATAGTGCAATGAATGTTTAGAGTGTTCCAAATGCATGTCTAGTCTCAATTTTTGAATGGGGTTCTAGAATAAGAAGTTTATATTTAACATCTAGATAGTTTTCTCATTCATAAAGATGGTAACATTGTTTTTTGATTTAGGAAAGTGCTATATGGGTTGAAACAAGCACAAAGATCATGGTAATTGAGTCTTGATCTGTATTTGAAGAAGCATGTATTTCAGCGTGGTGGAGTTGATTATAATATTTATTTCAACAACGATATTAATCAAAGGATGATGTTGCTAGTTGACGTTGATAACATAATCTTTGGTTGATCCGATGAAGCACATTGCAGACAATTTATTGAATTCATGAAAAATGAGATTGAAATGTCAATGAAAAGTGCGTTGACATTTTCCATTGTTTACATGTAACACAAAGAAATAATGTAACATTTATATCTAAATTAAAATATACGAAGGTAGTTCTGAGGAGATTTGTAATGGAAAATTCCAAGGAGATAAAGACTCTGGTTGATATCTCGATGAAACTGTCGAAACAAGATGAAGAAATATATCAAAACAACCCCAAGGAAAGCCAAATTCTTGTAGTGAAAAGAATAGTTCATTATATTTAGAGAACTATGGATTTTGGTTTGATGTAAAATGATAATTATCAGCTAATGCTATTGGGATATACAGATGCAGATTAGGCCGGTTCAATAGATGATAAGAAATCAATGTTAGGAGGTTCTTTCTATCTTGGTGGATTGTGTATTTCATGGATAATAATGAAGCAAGAATTAATTTCATTGATCACCATGAGAACTGAGTATAATGCTGCCAATCAATCATGCATAGAGTTATTGTGGATGAATCATCATCCCAATTATATGGGTATTGAAGTGAACTCTCCGCTCAGAATCTAGTGCGATAACTCAAGTACTATAAATATTAGAAAAATTCACATCTATCATGCATGGAAAAATCAAATTGGGATAAAGAATAATTTTACCCAAGAGACAGTTGATCAGGGAATTATGAAGTTGGAGTATGTGCCTATTGAACTACAGGTTTCAGACATTCTAATAAAGGCCTTACTAAAGGATGATTTTGAGAGGCATCAACTGGCTCTGGGAGTCCAGCCGAATGCCCGCACTTGAACGAGTGTAAATGTGGGACCCCCTCTCCCATAGGTGTGATGTGTTTTTACCTAATGTGCTAATATGTGTTCACTACTCTGGTTCATACCCCAGAGGTGTGACTTTTTGGTTGGTTGGAAATGGGTGAGAAATAGTGAAACAGACTCCTAAAGGGGAAAAACTGTGGCTATAGAAGGGAGAAAATGTCATATTTAAAGTCATGGGGAGAAGGTGACTAGTGGTGCAGTGATATTGGGGAAGAGAAATGAAATATGGGGAAAGTACTAAATATAATGATGCTTGAATTGATCGATCAAACAAATTGATATCACGGTGGCTAAGTATCTTGATAGAAGATAAATAGCGGTGTTGGAATGGTTTCAGAAGGTTTCAAGAAACCCAAATTAGTATGAGTTGGCATCAACAATTGGTGTCATAAATTAAGTGACTCATTGTTGAATTAATTTACTACTGTTTTTTATGCCGATAATTACTCATACGGGCATAGAGTATGTGCTGATTGAATCCTAGATCGCTATCAGAATCGAAAGAGGAGAATCCTTGCAAAATACTTTTCCAAGAGAATCATTTTGATAAGAGTTGTCAACAGACCCAAAGGGGGTGATTTTTGGGATAAAATCCCTCAAGGTAATATTGAATCATTTTTGAGATGTTTTGGTTTGTTGAAAATAATGGTTTTCCTGGTGAATTTCTATGTTCTATAGATGATGTTGACAATATATGTTGACAATAGAACATGAAAAAGGAATAGAGGTTCTGGAGGCAATACAGAAGAAAAAATACAAGTTGGTGCCGTTTGGAAGGGTTTTCCAGACATTTGGGGTAAAAAATTTGTGATTTGGCGAGCATCGTGAAATGTGGATTTCTTTGAAGATCTCATAAAAATATAGAAAAGGCATGAGTTTTACAATGTTGGAAATCTTGATCTGGATTTCAAGAAGACATGATGAAAGTTCACGGTGTTCTCCGTGATTACAACGAGCTTCGTGAATATCAGAGGTGAATATTGTTATAGTGAATCTTTGTAGTGGAAGTGAAAATGAAATGACAAAATGCTCCACGATTATTACGTGCTTCGTGATCTAAAAATTTTCATAGTGCTTCGCAATATAAAGAGAATTTTTGCAGAAATTTTAGAGCATTTCTATTTGAGCTGACGTGGCACTAAGTATGTGTAGAAGGTTTGAGGGTCAGTGGATTTTCCAATAAAAATACCTCGATCCCTCAAGATAATTACATAGTTTTCCATATAAAAATTTAAAACCCTCGAATCGCCAAGGAGTTTCATGGAATTAGTGTGCTTCGTGAAAGATAAGAGCTTCACGAAGGCTAATCTAGCTCCAAGAAAGATGTGTGTTCTACGTTGGTTCAATGAGATTCTCAAATGAAGTCACTACTGAAAATAAGATCTATACCAACGGTTTTTTGAAAAATGTTGGTATAGTTCTCTTATATGGACCGATGTCAAAGATTTGGCCAAAAACGTTGGTATAGGTCAATAATTTGGACATATACCAACGATTTGGGACAAACCGTTGGTATAGGGGGGCATATACCAATTTTTTGGGGAAACCATTGCTATAGGTCCCCCCCCTATACAAACGGTTTGTCCAAAACCATTTGTTTAGGTCAAAAAATAAAAGAATCTATACCAACGGTTTTGAGAACTGTTGGTATAATTACATGTATTTTTTATGGAATCTTCTTATAGAGAACATTAAAAAAATCGAAATTTAAAATATTTATGATATTACATATATATATATTTATGAAATTATTTTTATAAAAGTAATGTTTTGTTGGTAGTTAGTTCGTTCAATCATAAACTGCAAGTACTGGGATCAAAACCAACCTAATGCTTCTTTTTTGAAATACATATACCAAACTTTTTATGGAACTGTTGGTATAGATTTTTCAAATTACATATACCAACAGCTTTGAAAACTATTTGTATAGGTCTATACCAAAAGTTTTGGGAAAATCGTTTGTATAGAACTATCTCTATGGCTTACTTGACCATGGTTCTCCAAACTGTTGGTATAGGATATTCCAATGGTTTGGAGGCCTATACCAACGGTTTCAAACCTTTGGTATAGGGTTTTTTCTTACTAGTGAGTCACATTGCGAAGGCATGATCATTTCGATGGAATATGTTTTTCAAAGTCTTGATATTTGAAAAGGATTAGTCCATGAAAAGTAGTGTGCCCTATGAATCAATCAGCTCTATGAAGGTGTGTTCTTTGTGAAGAGGCTAGGACTTCACGAAGGCTTGTTTGAGATTCGCGAAATTGGGAGCATTGTGAAATTTGTTGACCATTGAATATAGGAAAAGTGGTATTCATCTATGAAAGAATGTTTAACTTTAACATTTCATCTATAAATAGTTGAGTATGTATGTTTTTAAGCAAATTAAAATACCTATAGGTCTACAAACTATTAGTGGATCCCTTCCACGTGTAGTGAGCCAAGGACGAAAAAGAAAGATATAATGTTTACTGGCTGTGAGCCAGTGAGAGAGAATCCGTGAGTGACCCTTGGGAAAGAAGTGAGTTGACCCTAAACATCATAAAGAATGTGAGCATGGTAAAAAATGTGATATGGCCCAAACATTATTGGCAGATAGATTTATTTGATTTGGTACATCGGCACATTGCCATTGTGTACTCCTTGAAAGTAGCCTAGTGATGGCGAACTAAGTAAAAATCTATGTGTCTGCCTATTTTCATTCCTGCATCGCATTAAATGAATCAACATCATCAGTTAAATAATGGATGAATAAGATAAATACTAACACATAAGTGAAAACAAAGTCACCCTTATAATATTTAGGTCACGATCTTGTGGGGTCGGAATAATTTTGAAATATAATATCCATACCCTGATTCACCCCCCTCGCAGGGTATTTAGGCCCCTTTTGGTCATAAATAACTTTTATAATATTATTATTAAGAGAAAATATCATCATATATTGAATTAACTATCTTATATCTACCCAAATTTAATGTATATCTAAGAAAATGATAATAGAGTAGAAGTAGATCTAAGTGTATCTATAAAACCGACCATGAATGAGGAATAATGATGACATAGCTCAAGGATATGGATTTGAATCACCATGGAAAGCCATCCGATTACCTCCAGATCAATAGCAGAACCTTTTTGGTCCTTAGGAGAATAAAATCCCAAATTAGAACCATTTTAGGGAAAACATTAGTGGATTAAAGGTAAGCCTAACCTAGATAAACTTTTAAGGAGGTGGTTGTTAACCCGCACACAGTTAGTCTATACGATTAGGCAAATAGTTCACTAAAAATGCATTAGATATTTATTTATATATCACCCCACACAACCTTCTCCCACGGTCACCTTAATCATGTTAACACTATGCCGAAGATACTATCCAGAATCTGTAACTTTTCATAGTTTCTACTAGGATTTTTACAATATTTTGGAAACCCATGTGTATCATGTCCTTATCTTCTTTGGATCCAAAAACATATTGAAATTTCTTCAAACTGTATCATCCTTCAACCTTACACATTGTTAACATAAAAATCACAACGTAAGGGTTATATACAAGAAACCAAGGGTAATACGTTATCTCGATGTTTTTTTCACTCTTAAAAAGTTTTCATATATTTACATTTCTCATATATAAATTTTTATGTAGTGATAAAGGGGAAACAATTAATATAATTATTTTGACATGTTTCCTCACTAACTAAAACCAAATCAAATAATCCCCCATTATTTTCCAAATAGTAGAATTCATCTGAAAAACCCCATAAATAACCCTCCCCACATTTATGTTGAATCATATTAATAAAAATTATATTAGATCAAGGTAATCAAGGAATTATATGACTTGAAATATATATTGAACTATAAGGAAGTTCAAGGATTCTAAGAGCATTAAGAAGGGATGCATTTAAAGGTAGACTCAAATGATAACAAAGGCTTAAAAATAATACCTTAATAATATAGACACTAATAATTATATCTAATTTTTTTAAAGATAATTATCAAAATTTTATGATCAAATGTAATGAATCAATAATCTGAATGAAAAAAGTTACTTAAGAATATGTTAAAAGGTTATAAAAACCAATCGAGTTGGAAAAATTGAAATTGGAAAAAACTTGTGCACATGATACTTATAGTAAAGTAATGGTTATTAAAATTTAAAATTTATTATCCTGGAGTAAATCCTTTAATGTAACAATTTTATTTATTATAAAATAAAATAATGTAATTTTTCAAAAAATGTTATAATGATTTAAATAGACCAAGGTAATTATTTATTCATAAAAAACTTTAGAAACACAGAAAAAATAAAAAATAAAAAATAAAATATGATCTTAATAGGAGGATGATATCAATACTCCACACTCATATGTCACTACTCTCATTTAATTTGATGCAAAATAAAAGCAGTAATGTAGTAAAAACTAGTGGTATTGTTATATAAAATATAGAGGTTATTCTTAATGGAATGCTCTACAACTCCCTATTTCATAAAAAGTAATTAATTAAAAAACTATAGAGTAAAATAGAAAATAGAGGTATACTTATTAAAACAAAATATAAATAAAAATAGGAAGGGAAATAATGTTTCAACAATCACTTATAAGAGTTTTTTTATATTTCCTAAAGATAGGCTATTCATGTTTTCATCTTTAAATTTATTGAGGATGTGGTTTTTGTGACTAGAATCAACCCATCGATTTTTTTATTTCTCATTTTACTAGATAAGATAATGAGTTTCCCTCATATACTATACTTTATGTCTACCCCCAATGCATTGAGATACAATTTGATCAATGTGGGTGGAAGAAGGCATAGGATCCCCACTTCTTATAATTGAGGAGTTGTAATACCCATAATGGTTTCCTCAACTATCCTAGGAGGTAAAATTAATTTTGGTTTATTTTAGTAGATTGGTCTTTAATGAGTCCCAAATATTTTCCATCGTACCCATAATATAGAGTGGAAAATACCAAATTATTTTCAAGCCTCTCTTCAACACATTCCACTTCACCTATGAAATATTCATCCTAATCCTCTAGTTAAAACATCAAGGTTATTGGTTATTAATTTATGATATATTGGTGATTAATTTTAATTTGTTACCATTGAAATTATTATATTATTCAACCCCATTTTTATTACATTAATGTTATTTTTCCATGTAAAAATCCACTAGGAAACCAAATATAGGAGTCATCTGTTGATTCCAATCTATTTATCTCCCATCTTCCACTATTATAGCAGAGTAGATCATAGTTTATAGTTTAGAAAATTTTTATAATGGGTTTACATCCTCTTATTCTAGAAGTTCCTTGAATCTATAGGTGATATTTTTCACTTAAAACTTCATCTCTTGTATTTCCAAATTCACATCGTATAATCTATATTCTTCATTATATTTTTATGGGTATGCCTTTTAGCTGTAGTGAATTATTTTTAATTTATTGGCCAATATATTAAGTGTAACCAAGTATTTTTTTTGTGTTGGACTCATATTATTAGTATCTATGATGTAAAATATGTGTTTTACTAAATTAAACAAAAAAAATAATTTAAAACAAGGGAAAAATGAATTATATATTTACACAGTGACAAAGAATAGTGAAGTGAAATTATGGGTTCTTAGAAATGGTGTCAAATTATAATAGGATGATTATAGTGGGGTTGTTAAGAATGAAATTTTAAATCCCCTGTGAATATAATAAGTTCTTTGACTATAGGTAAATCTACCACATATTATAGTTACATGATTTAGTATATTATATTCTATTATTACTATTTTTTTTATTTTAAAAGAATAGAATGTTTGGGGGGGGGGTTGATTATATTCAATGAAAAATATAATGAAAATAAATTTACACTAAAACATTTATTTTAAAGTGAAAGGTATTACTCTGAGGATTAGTACTAATGAAATCATTCACTACTACCCAAAGCATGTTCCATCCTTACTCAATAATTATACTTTTTCATAATCAAGGTCATCTCTAATCTTTCTAATTGTGAATGCTTTTAGTAAACTCATGGAAAATTGAGTATTATTCACATCCACCTCATCTATGGGTCTATAAATAATATAGTTTTCAATAAAGATAATATCATACTCACCACCTTGGATTGAAATATCACCCATTTAGGATTAAATCCATTTTTTCCATTGTATACTAGTAAAAAGTATAAAGGAAGGGAGAATAAATCATAATACTAGGATTATAAAATTAATATGAAATAAGAATGATACAGATGGTTACTACCCCCATTAGAGTCACTTATAATATATCCAACACTTGGAGTGGTGGTGAATTAGTGATTGTTTGCTTATTAATAATTGAAATTTATCCCATATTACCCATTTAAACTATTTAGTGAATAGTTCTGTCACTACATCCACTATTATTTTGATTGTAGTTAATGATAAATAATAAATAACCAATGAATGTTCACCAAGGTTTGTTAATAAGGTTCACCTCTACAATGGATTGATACATTCCTAGTGTATGGTCATTTATATCCCACTCACACATAGAAAAAATTTTATTATCTTGAAAATCATGCTCAAGGGTATATCCTAGGACCTGTATTATAGGAAACAACCAATTAAAATGAAAACACTGCCTAAAATCTATATAGGTACAAAAGAACACTTCAACGTCCTTGAATTATGATCAATAGTGTATGCTCATGTCCCTCATAGAAAACATGGATTCAATATTTTTGATCAAACTACAGTAATCATAAGGGTTTACTCATATTAATAGAGTCCTTATGCTATAGGTATATCATAATCTGGTCTTCAAACTCCTAAGTCGAAAATGATAATCAACATTATGAGAAGAAAAACTCTTAATTATTCTTCCTCAATGAATATGAATAGTTTATCTCATATAAAGTATTATATCATTATAGTATTAAACTCAAAGAGTATCCATTGTAGTGTAAATGTCCAGAATTATTCTATATTTGATAAAAATTATCATAAATAAAAGTGATATGGTTCTTCCCTTATCTTTTCATATAAGGGTTTCTTCCATTAATCGTAGTGTCCCACAACTTTTCATCATTTTTTATATGTACTTATATTCAGATTAACATGATAATATTTTCATATATTAATATGATAATTTTAATTGTCTTAATTTTGTGTATTTATTTCATAATTATAATTCAACTCCAGTTAAATAATTCTCCATTTATTATTCCAAAATACATAGGGTGATCATTATATTTGTCATTGTTAAATATGATTGAATTATTCTTTCTTTTTTAGGTCTCCATGAAGATGAATTATTCATAATCAACATATTTCTGGGGAAAAAATGATAAATATAAGTCTCAATCATGGAAACATGTGTTATGGTGAAAATATCACCTTTAATATTCGCTTCATCACATGCTCATGACATGCAAAACTATTCATGGTACAACTATATCTTCAATCACACAACTCAATTTAGATGGAGACTTTTCTTAGAGAACATCAAATTTTTTCATTTTATTTTCTTCACCAATCATCATATAATTCCATATATTAGATCCTGATTATTATATTAATTAAAATATTTATATAATTTATGAACAACATGGAATCTATTAGTTTAATCTCTATAAAATGTCACATTTTTCTAATGGGTGGTCTTACATAAGAAGTAAACCTATTACATATCAATGTGTGAGTAAAAAAGTGTTAAATATTATATAAATTATTATATAATCACAATATATATGAAGGTGTCCCTTACAAAAATCATATTCACCATTATGTTTTACAGTGAGAGTCTATACCTTTGTCAAATTTTCATACATCAACTGATTTATCATAGGACATAACGTCTCTTATGAAATTTCAGATTATTCTTATTTTTTGTGGAATGTATCTTATGTTTTATACCTTTTAAAATTTCTTACTATCTAATGACTCCTATATGTTTCAAAATAAGTCTTATGTTTTTTAGATAGTGTATTATGTAGGCTTAATGAGTCGTATTAAATCTCAAAGAGAATTATGGTATATATTAGATGGATCTTATTCACGCATGATATTAAAAATTTCAATCTCTGTGAAGAATATTTTGAAAATTTCATTTGAATTAATAAATTTTAATGAATTTTATGAAATGTAATAACTCTTACGAAAATTATTTACGATTAGAAAATTATCACTGAGAATATAAAATTAATCTTATGAATGATATTTCACTTTATTATTCTAAAATTTCACTAAAAGTATTCTTAAGTATACCAGATAATATAATATATATCTTAGTGACCTAAGAGAATTTTCCAATTTTAGTTTGTCTTGAAATATATTATGTTTCATTTCAGTTAATAGGTTTTCAACAACCTATAATATTTTATAATCCAATAAATCAACTTGAGGATTCTTCAATCATTGTCAACCACAAAAATATACTTTTGAAATATGTCATATAAAATACAATCAACCATAATATATTTCAAAATCAATAAAAATCTATAAATATGACATAATATATTTCAAAGATATTATACTGTCGTATCAACAGTTATTCAAGCTTATCTATGAGTAATTTCACAATACATAACACTCATCAATCTTGATAAATACATGGATGGTAAATTATAATATTATTGAAATCATAGTCATTAGTTTCTTCATGAAGTTAATATATCCAAATCTAAATACACACAATGGAAATATTATCCCTATTAAGTATTTTCAAATTAGTATATTAAATATCTAGAAGAAATTTTCTTAGATTCTAATCAAAATTCCCAACAAAAATTATCATCCAACAATAAAAATATTTCTATCAACCTAAACACTCTTTCATCCTTTTTTATATGTGAATGGTTCTCCATGAATATACAATGTTAACATTTCAAATCAATTTTTATATGATTAATGGAAACTAAGTCATTGTATTTTTCATATAAAAAATTTAAATACACTACTTCTATGATCCAATGTGATTCCATAATCCTCATTCAATGACACATTTCAGGGAAATCAAATTCATCTTAGTTCTTGAAAAATATTCTCATAACATATTGATATTAGGTACATAGACATACAACTTATTAACACTTATTTATAATATATATAATCTGATAAAAATCATTTTCAATAATTCCCCCTTTGTAATTTTTTTCAATAACAGTACTAGAAACTACATGTCAATATATTTTTCAATTATCTCCTCTCACCCCTATTAAAGATAAATACAAAGTTTTTTTGGAGAGGATGGTATCAATTCAATTAAAGTAAAAAGTAATAAATTTTTCTACAATAATTCTAATTGATACAATCTAGGTTTTCAAAAAAGTGGGCTAAAATTATATAACAAATATACCTGTAAATAAATTGAATATGATACTAACTAAAAAACCATTTTCTATATACAGACCAAATGTTTTTACAATGAATCAAATATTTTTAATTAATTAACATGAAAAAAAATTATTAAATTAATTCTTATATGATTTTTCAAACCCACAATTCCTTCACTCACCATAACACATGGGTTAAAAACTTGGAAAAATACTGACAGGCCAATCTTTAGAAATCATCCGTTGATTTTAAACTTTTTCATGTCATTTATTAGATCAATTTATCCCCATAATATTAAAATTAATTATTTCATAACAAGGATGGGTTATTTTGTAAACATACCTTTTCAATGACATATCTTCAAAGACGATATATAATTCTAAATTTTTTATAAATAATATTACTTTATGAGATTTTAATTCTTCTCAATTTTAAACATCTGAAGGAAAAGTTTTAATATATTATGAATCGTGGATTATATTTTCATCAAATAAACATTAAAATACAAAGAATTATTTCTTTATCCAATATAGTATATTCTCCAGGTATAGAATAGTTATTCTATATTGATTAATTTATCTAGGTATCCCCTCTTAATCATGAATCACAATCAATTCCCTACATAAAAAGAACAAACACAATATATAGGAATTAGGTCAAACATATTTTATTCTTAATGAGAGAAGTAGGTATGATAAATAATTCTCAAATTAGATAATTCTATATTTTAATAATTTTTTGGTGATATCATTACACTAGAACTTCTGATTTTCTATGTAGTACTTTTTGTACAACATAGTTCCTTAGCATTCTAAATATTTTGTTTTTATATGGCTCACTTATTCTCATTAATATACAATGAAAAATGATTTTTATTATTATTATATTTTATCTAGAATCGTTATTTGACCTGGTATCTTGACTAAATAGTCCGTTGGGACATGGATATTTTTCTTGAACCTTCCAAATTGATCCTCATGAGTTTTTAGGTTATGTCCTCTCGTAAAAATTTCATGAAATTTAATTTCATCATATCAAATTACTGTTTTCTTTTTAACAATTAGATTTACTCTATATTCCACCATATTTCTTGTTATTTTCAATTAGGTTTTCATTATTTTTGATAATGGTCATAATTAATAGATTTTATATATGTCACATCAATAATACATTTCACCAAACTCATCCCATTATTCTTATATTGTGTTATTTTTTTAATTCTTATCTTAATTGTTTCTATTAATACTAACACTAATGGTTTTTTTGAAAAATTACAAAGCCTGTCCTCTTCTATAAAAAAAACTCTTCATTTTAAGGCGGTATTATTCTCTAAATTATTGGGCATTCATTTGAAATATTTCTTACTTTTTTTAATAAATTTATTTTTCATATAAGCTATGGAATTAATACGTATCTTATTTTTTTATATATGAGGAAATATTTATTTAAAATGTTTATCATTTTTCTTTTCTATGTTTTCCTTACCTTCTTTCACCTTTAGTGGTCATAATTTTTATATTATTTTTTACATATTATTAGTTTATTTTCAGAAGCATTCATTAAAACTATGAAAAAATTTATTGAATTTTCCAAATAAATTTTCAATGTTATCAAACTTTATTGAGGTCAATATTATTTACTTATTTTGTATAATTTTCATCATATGAGCTTCACTCTCCATTTATGTATGATTTATTTTTACAAATAAGTAAATATATTATACCAAAAATATATATCTATGAGCCCAAATTTGTCACATTATAAATAGTAGCCCAAAAATATTTCTCTCTTCTTTTGAGTTGTAATCTGTCCAGGATTGAAGGATTGTTTTTTATGCTTTATTATTCGTTTAGAATTTATTAGGGGGGAAATTGATTTATTCTAAGTTCTATCTACAACACATGTATTAACATGTTATTCATAAATATTCTTCATCTATTTTGTACAAATTTAGTCTGTAATAATATGTTGTGTATATAAAAAGAATTAGTAAAAATATAATTTTATAGGGTGGATGGTACTTTGTACCTTGATGTTTAAAAATATTGATCATTAAATGATTATTGAATATTATCTCATCTTGTTGTGACGACTCATCTTGTCTCACTTCTAAATTTATATGTTTTACTTACAATTCAAGATACTTTATATTAGGGACATTTTAAATATCCTATAATTAATTCAATATATATTCATTATCCATTATAATATTCTTAATCTGGTATTCATGCATTATTATCTTGTCATGAAATACCAATATCTTTAATCTTATTATCTTCAATCACTAATTGGGAATACATGAAAATAATTACTTCTTCAAATGTTTAAAACCATTCTTCAAGAACATTTTTCACTTTTTATCTCTCATATATTGTATTTATCCACTCATTCTCAAATATTATACAATTTTATTCGAGATCCATATTCATGGAACTAATGGATCTTACTTGTTTAGAGAAATTTAAAAACAACATCACCCTTTGTTCCAATGTTCTTTCCAACTATTCCAAATCCTTCTAAAGCTTGGTGATCACCTATTGTGTAATTGTAAAAGAGCCAAAAATAAATGTTATGATATATTCAGGATAGTTATGTATGAAATTATTTAATGAATTAGTTTCCTCATATTTGGAATCCTTCAAAATAGGATCTTCGTCAATAGTGTATGGGTTTGGTAGTGAAAAATTTTGGTATGAAATTATAGTCACCTATTATTCAATTAGATATTGTTAAATACCTGTGTTATAAATTCTTTCCATCTCTTTAGTAGTAAATTCAACCAAACTATCTACATATTCTCTGCTAAATCTATCTTTATTAGGATTATAATATTAAGAAACTTATTTTTATTCCTGTTCGTATAATATGAATGCCTTATCACTACAAGTTTTTTAAGAGATTAATTATAAACGGATATAATAGAATGATCTCTTCTCCAATTAATTTCAACTAATATAGAATAATTTTTCACTTTATGCTTTGATGAGTATTTTCTCAAATTCTTTTATCCTATTTTATTTATATTATCTAATTCCTTTTAAAACACATCTTCCATAACTATTTTGATATTGTATTCATAGGCTTATTGAAATATTCACTTCCTAAATAAGTTTTAAATAGAAATGAAAAACATAAAATAATTAATATATAGAGATGGGGAGAATCTAATCATTATTGGAACTAAGGCTCTAATAACAGTTATTTGGATCACATGAGATATGGAAAATATTGAGAGGGGGTGAATCAGTGTTGGTTAAATTATAACAAATAAAATCATTGTAGAATTGTTTCTTTTATACTTCCAATGAGAATACATCCCTCACTATTTCAATTATTTTGTTTGTATGCATGTAATGGTAAAATGTGTTGAGAATCCACTTTTTAAATTCATTAGATAATACCATTGGAGGTTCATCATCATACCAATAGATGTTACCACCACTAGAAGAATATTACTAAATGATGTATAGTGTAACCGAATCATTTGAATGTACTCTCTTAACTGAGTGTACCAGAAGTAGGAAGTCCTCATACCATATTTAACAACAAAAGTCAACTCTATAAAGCATACATGACAATCGATAAAAAATAAATATAAGAACATAAGAAATTACATGATTTAGACAATGTGGACTATATTAAAATAATAAAAAATGATACTTACTTTATATACTACCAAAGATATAGGAGATCACAAAACCAGATTACTAAGAATAAGTCATTTGAAAACTCATAAATAATGTATCTCTCTTATATCATTTTTCATTGAGGTTCTACACACTTATACGATAAGTTCCATTAGATTAATAACTAAAATCTGATCCCTTAAAATGTTAGTAATATTTAAATGACCATCTCAGTTTAGATACCAAACAAGTGTCCTTGAATTATGTATATACTTCCAAACCTCTATTGATTTATCATAAATCTATCAAAGGATGATAATTATGAATGGATCTAGTACCTTCTTGAGAGATCTAGTTTTCAATATTTTCATACAAAATGCAACCAATTTCTAATGTACATAATTCTATTAAACATTCTTTTGATGAATGAGTTTTCAATGAATATAAATAGAATTCACTTCCCAATAATCTCATTACTCGATAATTATTTTAGGGAACTTTTATAACCTCTACAACACTTCAGAAAAATAAATATTGTCTTCTTATAGATAGCAGTATTCCCATATCTTTTCACTGTATTCACACAATTACAACTGAGGAATGATGCAACCTCAATATTTCTTCGTCCAAATATTTGGTAAATATATCTACCATAACTTAGTTTATGGTAATCTTTTGTAGCGCTAGTACCTTTTCATATAGTGTTTTCCTAATGAAATTGTAATCCCGGTCAGTATGTTTTGTTCAATAATGAAATATTTAATTTTTAGACATCTGGATTTCACTTTATCTATCATAAAGAAGAATCACTCCTTAAATGCTTCTACATTCCATAAATACCCACATTTTCCAAATAGTTTAATTATTTTCATATATTATAGCTACATACTCTTATTCCATTTTACTAATAGTAATAATCTTCTTTAACCAAGACATAAGGATGACTACCCTTCCACCAAATGTAAATATAAAACCTATTATTCTCTTCCTAGATTCAGATTCTTTATTATAGTTAGATTAAAAATATATATTCAAAAGGATATTCATTTCAAATATCTATTGGAATATTTTTTTTCCAATAAAATACCAAATCATCCATTTTATATCCTATCAACCTACATTTCATGGGTTTTAAATAAAATGACTTATAATTCCCACTACGTAAGTAATGTTTAGTCGAGTGAAGAAGTTCACATACATTATAATTCATACCACTGATGTGAATGAATCATTTTCTATGTACTTGACCTTAAATTTTGTTATTGGATCATTCAAATTAGACAAGTTAAAGTTTTTAATAAGATGTGTTGATACCATTTTACATCCAGTCATCATAAATATTCTGATTATCTTTACCAAGTAGTCCATCTTTGATAGAACCGATGTTCCGACCATCCAATCTATGTAAATATTTATATCCATGATTTTCATAAAATCTCTAGATCATTAATTTTGAATCTTTTATCCAATTTAATTTTTAGATATAGAATCTATTGAATTGAAAGACCCACCAAAATTATGTCATCCATATATTATAATAGCATGTTGAATGTTTTATCACTACACATCTTCGAGTAACAATGATGATTTATGTTTTAATTTTTGAAACCATATTTCAATATAAATGAATTTAATTAATTATTCCATTTCCTCAAAGATTGGTTTAGTACATTTATACTTCTATTTATCTTAGAAACTATGTTTTGGTTTCTATATTATATGATACTTGTTAACTAATTCATGTGAATTTATTCCTCCAAAATTCCATGAACGAAATCTATTTTCACATACATCTATTTTATTTATAGATATTATGATTAAACCTACATAGAATTATTTTGATATTTGAGTGTTTAAATATTTTTATGAAAAATTATAATAAGTTGGAAACTTATTTATATTGAAATCCCATTTACACCATTTTCTATTTATATCATTTTATTTCAGTACCCACTTCCATTAATTGTTAAACCCATTTATTTTCAAGCACTTGTTTCTATCCAAATAATATAGCGGCCTCCCTAGTTCTGATTAATTTAATTGAATTAATTTATTCATTCATTGGTGGTTTTTATTACATTGTTTCACTATGTGTTATATATTGTTCCATGAATTTAGGTTCTCTTATATCCATTAAAAGTATGTATTTCATGTTATCTCTAGACCTCTAAACTAGATTTCAAACTCTTGTTGGTCTCCTCAAATGAATTAACTACACTATACTACCTGACTCTTACAAACCTTGTAGTTCCTAAACTAATAGTATTATGACTTCCAATTCGTAGAAGTTTTGTGCTCCCCCTCAATATTTTGAGATCCATGAATTTTATGTTGCATCTTCCACTGATCTCACATATGGAATTATGGTTCATTGAACTAAAATATATAGAATTTTTTAATTGTATGTTCCCTTAATTAGAACAACCAAGACCCTTATTTATGATTTTTCAATAACTTCATTCTTGATCAAAATTCTATAATTAAATAGAATCTTCCCATTATAGAAATTTTTTCTACTCTAGATGATTTATCACATATAATTATTCTATAGATAAAATTCAATCTTATCATCTTCATATCTTATGTTGAAATAAAATTTTTTCCCTTGAGTTTATCTTGATCCTGGGAATAAATATGTGTATATTTAAAACTTATGAATACTTTAAGTTGTTGAACTTATGGTTTCTTACCAAACAATAACTCCCCTGTAAGTTTAAACTCAAATTATGATTTTTGACTTCTATTGACAAGTTATGCAACAATGTTAAGTTCCTCCACACAAATTTCCTTAGATATTTTGAGGAATTTCCACAAACTTCTATCTTTATCAATCAGTGTTTGATTAATTTGTTTAGCCACTCCATTTTATTGTTGAGGTTTGGGCACTATATTATATTTAATTTTAATTTTATTGTTGTAGATATTTATGAATTTGTATCCAATGTAATCACCAATATTATCAGTGTGATGTAATTTTATCTAGACACCTTACATTTTTACCGAGGATTTCGATGAATAAAATCTAAAAACCCATCAGACTTATTATTCAAAAATTAAACCCATTATTCTCTTGTAACATCATTAATAATATTTATAAATTTGAGTAATCCTTCTTGGAAATGGATTAGGGGAAGTCCCTAAAATTCTTATTACACACGCTCTAAAATATAAGATTCAGGCTTCAGTACATCAATTTGAAGAACACCATTTTTCCTTGATAAAAAACATTAAAACATTTTTATTTCCATGTGATCAAGATTCAACAAGAATTTAAACATTATTTATTTCATATTCTTTCCACTAAGTGGACTGAGCTTACCATTCCTAACTTATGGATCATAAAAAGTTTAAGTTCTATTTATTGAAATTATATCTAAAATTATAGTTAAGTAAAGTGTTATGAATTTAACTCATCATGTGTCCACCATAGATCCCTGAGTCTCCCACGAAAATAAATTGGAAAAGTGCATTCCATACCCTAACTCATGAAGTTACCAAACAATAATAAATTTCTTCTTAAGTGTAGAAATATGTCTTACTTTTATTATATTTAAAATCTTTTGTGATTCATTTTAATATTTACCTCATACATTATAAAAATATTCATGGATTTATCATCGTCTTGATGAACAGGAATGATATTTTTAGATACATATTTACTATGCATCCATGTTCTTATGTTTAATTAAAGGAATAACTAGAATCAACCTCCCATGATTCCCCCTGAACATTGAAACAAAATAAAAAATTATTACAAATTTACATTAAACTAATCAAATTTGAAAAAATATAATCTAATGCTATTTCTATTTTCTATTTTAATTTTTAAATTCTTTTTAATGTGTCATATTTTCCCACAACTATAAAAAGTAGGACTATGGAAAACAGACTTGCTAAAAAGTTTACCTTGAGATCTATCTTATATTTTTACTTCTAGTTTTTTCATTGTGATGAACATCCCCATAATTCAATAATAATATTACTACTAGATGGCTGTCAGAATTCCCTTTGATGAAGTTATTCATGGGGAACCATATTTTAGATATCATTGAATACCAAATTGGATTATCCATGATAATTACTAACATTAGTTACTATAACATCTCAAATGTATGGTTGTGATGATAATAAAATAATTACACCAACATTATCCATGAATGTTACCTTCACCAATTCGAGATTCTATTATATCATATTCAATTCAATAACATGATCAGCTGTCAATCTACCTTACGATAAGCTTATGCCGAACAAAATCTCCATTATAAACAAATTTGTATGTTTTATTAGTGTTTGTAAATATTTTAAAATAACTTTATAACTTCCAATTTGGTTTTTATTTTTTCATACTTTGAGGGAAACATTTTATGCCAATGATATCCTCACCAACACAATTATTTCCCTATCCATTAGTTCCCATTCCACTTTCATTATTTTCTTCGATTGGATTACAGTAAGGGGAAATCTAGGTCATTCTGAATTAGATGTTCCAAAATATTCAATTTATAAAAGTCAAAATTTGTTCCATTAAAATAATCTACCAAAATCATACCACTATCTAATGTTAATCTTTCTTCTAATAGCAAAATCACACTTGAAACATCATTTATTCAAGGTAGAAGTGTGATCCTTAAATAAATATAACAGAACACCCATTACTATTATAACTATAGTGAGCCTTTATTCTCAAACATTTAAATTACATTAATTTTGTTGGACATTGAATACACTATGAGAATAGACGCCCAAATACTGTATTAGATTACCGCCTTTTAAAACATGGAAGCAATGAAACCAATTCATAAGTGAGCTATATTATCTCCCACTAGATTCATCAGTAATATAACCCTTATTAGACACATCACATATAATACATATCTTCATAACATAGGGAAAGTAATCATGAAAATGGGTGAGCTAAGATTAATAGTACGTGTTAGAAAATGATATATGTATGAATAATCATATGTATATGGGTATGATAACATGATCATAAAATTAGAAGATCATACTCGGCATATAAAATATCATAATAAAGAGTAATTTCATAAATATTTGACGTTTATATGATATGGATCATAAAAATTAATAGAATAATCTATGAAAGAATAATAGAATATTAAGACCTAGAATTGTGGGAAAACATAAACATATAAATTGATTTCCATAATAGTCACGAATTAATAAAAAGGCCATCCTAGTAAAATATACTCACATCCCAAACCATCTTAGTAGTCATATTTCACTCCCATGACCATATTAGTAGTCAGAGTTCACTCCTAACACCCAATTGGTGAAAAATTAATTTAATTAACTAAGTTCACTCCCATTTATAGGCTTTTCTATATAATGAGATTTAATATTTTACCTAATGTATTGATGGGAGACATTGGTACTAACCATCTCATAATCAAATCATATATATGTGTGCAACAATATCATGAACAATCATATCACAACCCATGAAGTGAAACGAGTTTTTTAAATTAGTAATCATATCATAATTTGTTGAAAGGATCCCAATTTCATAATCATCTAATAAAATAAGAACTCATTAAATTAAGTGGGGTTCAGAAGCATATAACCCATGATAGAGAAATAGGTTTCATAAATATATAAAATGTGTAAGAGAAAAAATATTCCTAAGTATCATTCTGTAAAAACATAAATCATTATGAGAAATAATACGAATGGTAACCTTGGACAATATCCTCGAAAGGAATGAGTAACACTAATTCATGTCATATAATATAGAAAATAATTTTTAAATATATTTTAAAAACATTTCTTAAGAAAAACATCCTTTCTGATTTAAAAAACATTTTTATAAACCATTGTTTATTTTTTTTCTCTAAAAATAAATTTTAAAACCTATAAATTAAGATTAAAAAACCCTAATTAATATTTAAAATTATTATTCCATAAAAATTAGTTTAAATTATCATTTTTTAAAATTTTATTTATTTTTTTTGAAAACATGGGTATAGAAGAAAACAATTTTCTGACCGAAGGGTGAAATAATGTCAAGTTTTATATAAAATATTTTCATAATTATAAATAGTGAAAATTGGAATAAATAATTTATTATATAATTAAAAAATATATTTTAAGAAAATTAATTATATTTCTTGATATATGGATAATAATATTTCATCAATGGAATCATAATCTAAAATAATCCCAATAATGATGAGATTTTTACAACAAACTCTTATCACATTGTTAATTTTGAATCAAAATACCCATAAGAGAATAAAATTACATGAAGTTTAAAATATTATCAAATGAATACGATACATGAAATAAAATTTTAATGTTATTATATAAACCTAATAAGATAATATAGGATTATAATAAAACATACATTTCTATGAAGGAAAATTGATACAAAATTACCATATCGATATGGTAACTTTTGAACCATAAAACCATATTAAATATAGATCATAAAATGGATATTTAAATACCAATATATTTATTGATAGTAATCATAGAATAAATTCATTGAAAGTATATACACCACACAATATAAATGAGTGTTGAATGTGGTTTGTATGTTATGGATATAAAAACTGAGATGAAATTCCTCGGCCTTATGTATTGACTCTCATAGTACATGTTCAAAACTCATGTATAATAAATACAACATTATTATAAATATATAATAGAAATATATTCATATATATAATTCCATATATGATTTACTTATGACCTTAAATTACCTATTTATTAATAATACCATTTTAATGTTATGGTGGGAGTTATAACTGCTTTGTTTATCATACATTTTTTGAATTGTCATTAATTGTCCTCTTACGTAGATCATGACTTAATTATTTTATGATTTTAAAACAAAATATAAATATAATATAAATTCTGGATATAATCATTTATTATAATCTACGAAATAAAGAAAAATTAAATGAATTCCATCATTCCTGAAGACAGCATGCCGTACGTAAGTATCAACATTGTTTATATTTTTTTCATATTTTTTAGAGAAAAAATATTAAATTATATATATATTTACAAATATATTATAATTATAGTATAGTTATTATTATTAAAAATATATCAAATATGTATATTAAAACCATAATTTATACATTCCACGTAATGTCTGAACAAATCACATCTTTTTAGGAGGTGGTAGTCCACGCGTCCACAAAAAAGTTATAATATTTTAAAAAATAGAAAGAATGAATATTTGTGTTATATAAATTTAAAATTTTAATTAATATATCAAAAATATAATATATATATATATATAAATAATCCCATAAATATTTCCAACCATGATATATGATAATAGAAAAAAGAATTACATCTGTTCGTGATGGTGTAGTTCGTCCTTCACACGAACGAAGATTGCGTGTCACATTTGGAGAAAGTGATTATGAGTGTAGGTAGAACCCATAAGATAAAAAATATATGTATATTAATTATAAGTATTAAATTATATTATGTTTATATAAAAATAATTTATGGGTGTGGATAGAGAAATTAAAAAAAGTGCTTGTGGAAGGATGTTACCTCTTCCTTGGGTAAATCCTTTTAGTTTACACCAAAGGGATTCCTTTGATGTATTTCTTACAAATGTGAGGACCAAGGGATGAAGTTAGGGATGTTTTTATGATATTTTTATAGGGTTTTTAAGATAAAAATGTTTTTATAGGTGTGAATAAGTCAGCGAGGTGAGTTCCCTTTTACAGTGGGGGAGGAGTGGCATTATTACAAATATAAAATAGAAAACACTATTGAAATGTATCCCTTATATCATGTACCTACAATAATGGTAAATACTATATAAAATTGAGGATATGGTCAATATATTTCCACAAAAAGTCTTTTGATAATGTTTTTAAATCATTTATCCTTTTAATAGTAATGGTTAACTGTTTTGTAATTTTTTTTACCATATTCAATATAATTTACTTTAATCTATTTTATTAATATTTTTTGTCAAGAAAGTAACATTAAATTACTATAAATTATAAATTATGAATATTCCAAATATAAAATCCAGTTTTCAAAATTATTATAACAGAAGTGGAAGAAATTAATTTAAAATTAAACTTGTAGACATGACGAAATAAATAGTTTTTTAAAGTGAAAAATTTGAAATGATTAAAATGTTTATATATAAAATTTAATTTTAAAATTGGTTATAATGACATAAATTGGATTAATTTTTGTAAAATATATTTATTTATACATCAAAATAAATTAAAATATAATTTTACGTTATAAATATATTAAAAAAATGTAATTTTCAATTAGAATATAGTATTTGTCACTATTCATCCAAAAATGAAATATTTCCAAAAAATATTAAAAACATCACCGTTAGATAATTTTGACATTATGAATTAAAAAATTGGAGTTTATTTTATCAAATCAATTTTATTTAAATTTATAATGTAAATTTTATCATCGATCATATAAGAATTAAAAAAATTCTTCTGAGAAAGTAGATTTTTTAAAACATATAAAGACATTGAAAAAATTATATATTCTGTTACCAATATGTTTTTTTATATGAAACCATTATAAATAATATTTAAAAATTATTTAATATTATTCATATTATGCTCTTTAAAGGTTGTCTTCTAGAAATATTTTTAATATATTTATAATAATAAAATGTTGTTTTGAAAACTATGTCAATATTGCTTATTGAGTAAGGTTAACCAGTTAGAGAAGATAATTAATATTTAAATTTGTATATCCTGAAATAAAATAAAACAAATATATTTAATTTATTCAAAAAAAAGTTTCAGAAAAACTTGCGGAGTTAAATTCTCTCCCCCAGAAAATAATTTTCACCCTTGATGTTCAACATTAGAATATAGAAAAATGGGGATAATTATGCCACATTATATCCTCAAGTTCCAATGTAGCTTCATGTAACTGGTGATTTATCCAAATAACATTGAACAAGTGAGTGGTCTTGTTTTTTATAACTTTTTCTTTATAATCTATAATTTCTGTTGGTTTTTATTCATATGAATGAACATGATCTAGTGGTATGACCTATGACTTCAGTACATGTGAAGGATCTGATATGTAATTACTCAAGAGAGATACATCAAACAAGTCTTGCTTAATGTTCTAGTCCTAGGTGCTACTAAAATGTGAATAGAGCCCAGTTGGTCCAATGGTTTCAAGCACATCTTCCCAAATGCTAGAGGAATCCAACTAGTAGTGATGTCGTAGGTGTGTCCAAGGGGAGGCTATGCCCTCATCGCCATATTGGAACATAATGAAAACAAAATGACATAAGAGTAGTATAATTAGGAATAATAATCAGAAAATAGATAAACAATAGTATTATATAAAAATATTAAATGGATAATCATATACAATGATGATTATACATGTCTCTATAAAAAATACAAAATAATTACATAGTAATAAAATAAAGAAAATGTATCAAACATACAAAAAATTAAATAATCTATCTAGCTAGCATCACAAGCCTTGGTTTAGTGACATGCTCCCCTTCTAATAAGTAGTAGTAAATAAACTATAGTAGGGTTCATTCCTGTATCCATACCGATAATCATATAGTCTATTTGGGTATCCAAAGGAGGCCTGAATAGGGTGTCATACATAATCCCAATAGCCACCACCCAAGGTCTAATGCCATCTTGTTAGTGAAATTATAATAAAAATAGTGTACACATATTAATGTATTATATAAATAAGTACTAAAAGTAGACATCCTATAAAGTCTAGGTTGTCACTCTATGAACAATTCATTTCATCAATTTTATTTTGAAATTATGTATATGAATTAACAGTCAGGTCAGATTCATTTATAATCATGTTCATTAATTTATCCAACCTCATTTAATTAAAAATCATAAGTATCTAACACATATCCCCACATCCCGGGTAGTTATATTCTCAAACTATGCCTAAATATGCCATTAATAAAGTCTAAGACCAGTATCGAATCCAAACTTGTGCTTTTGTAGGGAAGACACATAATATAATTTATTTAACTTTATTATTCATTTATGAACATGAACCCCTCCTTAGAATTCCTCATTTGGAATATAGGTATTTATCCAGGTATAATAAAAACAACACCCTAGAATTCCATCTATAGAGATCCTCACAAGAATCCAGCAGTCGGTTGAGGTGTTGTGTAACATCATAGCCACTCGATTCCATCCTTGGTTGTCCACTAAGGGGGCCCAAGTATCACCCATGGCATAAATTTTAAAATTAACGATGAGTCCATCCTTGGAATTCCATAAGGAATAAAAGTATAACTTCACATATAATAGTCACCCCCATCAATAAACCCTAGGAATCCTATATAAGGAGTCCAAGTGTCACCCAGGTATAGGCCAGGTAGAATTCAAATGAGTCTATTCATGTCATTCATACAAGAACTCCTGTGTCACCTAAGTCATATTCATAACCATTAAATCAATACAATTTAATAAATACCATTTAATAAATATCATTTAATCAATATCATTTAATCAATACCATTTAATCATGTTAATGTCATAACCTTATTCATTTAAATTCAATCTCACCTCAAAAGGTAACTCAATTCTTGGATAAGCGTATTATTCTTAGTCTTGAATTAACTCACATGGTCATTTTCTCAAAACAAGCATGTCATTATTAAACAACCAATACTTATAAAGTTTCAAGGGAGATGGATTCCATTTATTTTTTTCATCAATTTTAATTAATTTTTTAATTATCAATTCAATTCACATTTGAAATCACAAAGATTGGTGTAAAGGGTACACTATATGTAATCCAAAATCCAAAATCCAACCATTATGGACTAATTCATTATCAACTCACCCATGGGGTGGTTCCAAATCATATTCCACGACCTATAAGACATTTATTAATGACCTTTTTAATTACATAGTCTATGCATATATATTTAATTCAAGGAATTAAATTAATTTCAAGGTGACACTCTGAGAAATGGCTATGTGGAAGAAAAACGAATATAAACAGTGAAATTTTTAAAAAAAGGCACGATACTAGCTAATGTATGTTCATAGTAGATATATTTTCCTATATAAACATTTGATTTATATTAGGTCAGAAGAAAATTGAAGAACAGATAATGAACCTATATATAGGGAATATTATATCTCATTTAAACAGCATGATCAATGCCAATAAGAATAAATATTAGAGAAAAAATAATTGATAAATCCCTGATAAAGAACTAATGAGACATAAAATTCTCAATTCTAGTATCATATAGAAAAAATATCTTGATTCCAATAATATTCATCAATTATGGCTCTTAAAGAGGTGAGTTTTCATTGTGGGAGAAGAAAAGGAAAGTAAGATTGATATAAGATTTAATCAGGGGAATTTTAGAAATTTAAAATGAAATACTAGGTCACATTGTTTAGTTTCATAGTTGGCAAAACCATTCACCATATATACACCATTTTTTGTATGAAAGGGGAACATCATACGATTAGTTCATATGATTTGATTAACTATGTTAAAACCAATAAAATTTCCAATTTCAAAATTGCAGACATTATTTCATGACCATGCACAACATATTGAATTATTTTTCACACCATGTAGCCTATATTCCCTAAATATTGAACTTATTACTGTAATAAGTAACCATGAGTCCTACCCCACATAGTTTCTAGAGACAATGATCTAGGGAATTTTCACCCAAAAAATAGGTTCCAAGCTCCAAACCATCCCTGAACACCCTGAAACCATTGTAGCCTCATTGAGAATTCAAATTAGGCCATATTTATAAAAATATAAACTAAAAAGTAATTAAAAATTAATGATTCATACTTCTAGAAAGAACACAGTTCTTACAAACATCCCCATTAAAATAAATACATCTACAAATCTCCCTCACAAGGGTTTTCAATATTGGATTAGAATAACTGTGGCCACAATGTTCATACATTGGACACCCACCCCAAGGTATCTTTATATACATGGTCGTGCAACCCTGAAACCAATTCTAGAGGAATTGGCCATCCTTAGAGAACTTTCATGATATGATCCACAATAAGTATAGGATGATACTTAAATGGCACAACATCTTGTAACTCAACCTCATCAGGTTGAAAAGAATGAGATGGGTATCAATAGTAACATTGCAGCTGAGATACTTGGAAGATGTCAGGCATGGATCATTATCACTAAGGTAACTAAAACTGATAGGCTGTCGACCTGACTCTCTCCATAATCTCAATCATCCCTAAATACCAAGGTGAAAGAATACCTTGTCTCCTGATCCACTTATGTCCCAATATTAGTAAAACACATAGAAAGAATTAACCCCCAACCTCAAAATCTAGAGTGAATCTTCAATGATCAATGTATGATATATATCTAGACTAAATAGTGGCCATCCACTTCTAAATCAACTAAACAATTTCTATTATCTCTTGAAGAAGACAAGGTCCAATCATTTCTACCTCTCCCGCCTCTAACCGAAAAAAGGATGATTGAAAAGTCCTACTATATAAATACTTATAAGGAACTATCTGTATAGTTTCTTGAAAGTTATTACTAGTGGAAAATTTAACGAAGGGTATATGACTCTCCAAATATCCCTCTAAATCTAGGACATATTCCAGTATAATGTTCTCAAGAAATATTCTCATGTTCTCTGACTGACCATCAGTATGAGGGTGGAATGCTGTGGTTAAATTCATAGGTTTACCTAATGCCCACTACAACTCATTCCAAAAATGTGATGTGAAATATGAGTCTCAATATGAATTGATAGTTTGGGGGACCTGATGAATTCATACTATTTCATAGATATATAATATCCCAAGATCATCTACTGAATGATTCTCCATGATAGGTTGGAAATGAGAAACCTTTGGGATCCTATCAACAATAACCATTATGAAATCATTACCATGAGGTGACCTTGGTAAAAATATCTTGAAATCCATCGTGACGTAGTCAAATTTCCACTCAAGAATGGGTAATTTATATAAAAGTCCAGATGGTGGCTATTGTTCCACCTTAACCTACTGACAACTAAAACATATCATGAAAAAACCATTTACATATATTTTCATTCCTTTCAACCATTATTGGTGATGTAAATACTGATATATCTTGGTGACACCATGATGAACTTCCCTAGATAAATCATGGAATCCTTGTATCAGATCCTCATTCATGTATTCTGAAATCCATACATGACAATGTATATTCAGGGTTTCATCCTCGACTATGTTCCAACCATTGGGTCCTCACCTACCACACCCTCTCATAGGACTAGGCCCTAAATGTTAGACATATTCCACATTTCCAATATATCTAGAAAGAGACAGGTAATAACTAAGGATGATAAATAATTCTACCGTTGATTATCTTACACCTTAATGTTTATCTCAGAGAACAAATTCATAAGTTACCACTCACTACTGGCCTACTAATCTTGTGGTATGCGACTCATCTTACTCAGTTCATCAACTACAATAATGCCCTTTCAAGGCATGTTGTAAAGCTCAAAATTGGAAGAATGCTGGAATTCAACCCACCTTTACTACCTTAGATTTAGAGAATGTTGTTTAAATATATATATGATTATTTTATGTTATTTTTACACCCCATATCTATATCCATGAAAGAAATTTATTCAAAAACCTAAAGAGTGAACAACTACAACTAACCTAATATTGTCATTTGAGTAATCTCTCTAGCGTGGCCTCAAGTAATGAGACCCATACTCCAGGATAATATCTCCCTTCAGAAGAACTTTCCCAATACTAATACATGATGCATCATGGTGAACAATATAACTTATTCCCGAATATGAAAAAATCAGTATTGGTGATGAAGTGAATCACCCTTTTAGCTACTAAAAGGTCATCTCATAGGTATTTGACCATAGAAAATTCACAGCCATCTTATTAAAGTACGTAAGTGGCACTACTAGGTAGATGAAGTATTGTAAAAAACAATTATAGTAACCAGCTAGCCTGAAGATATAACATACCTCAAATAATTTCTTGTAATTCTCCAAAGGAAAAAAAACTCTCACCTTCTTAGGGACAACTGATACTCTTATCTCTGAGATAATGTGACAAAGGAAGTGAATTTGATGGATCATTAAGTGTTACTTTATGAGATTAGAATATATTGGATTCAATCTCATTGTATCCAAAATGATCATAAGATTTTTGAAATGATCATGTCGAGTGTTAGAATACGCCAAGATATCATTTAGAAAAACCACATCTAACAAATCCAGATAATAATGGAAGACTTAATTCATTAGTGTTTTGAATACATATGGTGTGTTTGTAAGATCGAGCAATATAATCATTAACTCATATAGACTATACCTTCTACAATAATATTGCGAGGTTTGTCTGATGATATAACATGTACCTAATGATAACTGGATATCAAATAAATCATTGAGAAAACTCGAGCTCCTCGAATCTGGTCAAAGAGATCATATATCTGAGACATGGGATACCATTTATTTATCATTAAATTGTTCAATTTCTAACAATCCACACATATCCTAAGAGTTTCATCTGCATTTTTTTTGAAAAAAGGCTGGTGAACCCCATGGATAAGTAATGGGTTATATAAACATTTTATCATCTAAATCCTCCAAATTCATCTTGAGATATTTCATATTAGTAGTATATATCCTATAGGGAAAAATGGATATTGGTGTAGCTCATGTAAATTTCTCGATATTGATCTCCACCCTTTTCACTAGAGGTAATTATGAAATGTAATCAGGTAACACAATCCTATAATGATCAACCATAAGGGGTAAATCTATTGGAGGAGTTCCCAAATCATTCAGATAAAAAATTACAATCTGGGTTATCATCCCACCCATACCATGATGCCCGGTTCCAACTCGGCTTGCCTAAACTACCCTTTAACCCTTATGGATAAACTCTCCACCTTTGGTGATGTGAAGGTCACCCTTATATGATATAAATCAATGAAATAATTTTAGGGATCCAACTATCCCATCTTGATGATAATGTAAAAACATTTCATCCATAGGATAATGAGGACCCATATGGAGTGAAACCTTCCATTATTAAGGTCTTACTGCCTTAACTGATGTATATCTTTTATCTAATACACAACGGAGTGCCAAAATCATAATTCCATAATAACATAGAACATTGAGCCAAAGGATATCTTCAGAGGGTATAAATATATTGCAATGATAAACCCTTATATCAATAAGTGTAGATGTGAATGTAGAGGTAACATGAATAGTCTCTCTCATTATAGAAGGTAGGGGATCTTGATCCTCAGTTGTTAGTGACACTGAAGATATCAGGCATAATCTATAACACTATTATACTTCATATATTCCATGATTAGTCCAGCTCTGTGGTCACTGCAAAATTGACGTCTAACTACCATCATGATGAACATCACATCCGCCTGATCTGCAGATGTACTCCATATCCTTGCCTGATGAGAATCAACTAACCCTAATCCTGTATGTGGAGTCAGTACAGACCCTCTCTCACAAGTTTCTAGATGAATGATTCTTCAGAATAATTTTAGATGGCCCATATTAATGTAATATATACACTCTATGGTCTCCTTGTGCATTGAGGTCACATATCTCCCTAGCTTATCTCACTAGTAGCACCTCACTTCACTACCTAGGTATGTGTTCTGGATACTAATGTCACCCTATGGAATATTTACACAAAATTTCCTACAACCAATCAATGTGGCACCAAATTTAGTTTCCAAACTTCCATATTTCACACCTCCATCCTCTCTTATGTTATGCTCTGTGATAAGTTCATGATTCACTATTCCAGAAATGATATCCAGCCAAAAGGACATCACCTGTAATTAGATGTTTTAATTAAGAACATCCTTGAGTCACTTGGATTTGGATAACTCATCACCCATCAGAATATGTGTGAAGCATTGGAGCACCATAAAATGGGTTAAATATTTCATAAATGATAACACAATATACTCTAGATTCAACAAATCTCAATCTCTATCAACCCTAAAAAATATTGGTATAGAAGTAATCATAGAAGTATATATGAAAATATCTTCAATAAAACTCTTGAAGATGATCTGTATGAGTAATGAAATCCAAAAATCTCAGGGAGGAGTCACACAACATATACATATATAGATTTACCCTCATCTCGAGAGGCATCTATATATTGTTGAAGATAGATATCATGGCCTCTATCCTTGAATTAGCATCATGTGGTCTACCATCCCATGAAAATTTAGTTTGATGCTGCTATAAGAACCCACACATCAAATCTCCCATTGTAGGGGTTTGGCGTGGTGCCCCCTAAATTTCCCACATGAATCTCTTAAATCATTCATGAAACTGTTCCTTAACACCAATATCTGGTACAACATCTGGTGCCACAACTAGAACTAGGAGAGGTAGCTCGTGGCCCACCACCATCATAGTGTGGCTGTCACAACCTTCCTTGCCTGTGAATTGCGGAAATCATGGTGGAATTCATATATTTTTCAAAACAAAATCCTTAGATCCATATCATTATCAATGTTAACAACTCAAAGCACAGATACTGAAATAGGAATGATACAAACCAACATATATAATAACAAACCCCATTTCCTACTCCAAGAGTCTGGTCTAGGTGACCTATAGATGATATATAATATCTAGATACACTACATAATCCACACTACTATGCTTTATATTGGGTAACATTTTATGCTATAAATAATTTTATGGTTCATTGTATTCCCTTTTTTCATTTCCCATTTCATTTTAATTCACATTATATCAAAATTTGGGTTTTGAGGTTATACTAATGGTTCCCCAAATTCTAATCCATAAGGACCCATACAAATCATGAATAAAAATAGAGAGTCCACCTAATCTACACCATAATACCATCTAAAATACCAATCATATAAGTATGTATATCTGTCAAAACACCTTTGACAACAACATCCAACAGGTAATGCATTGTATATGAAATGGAATAATGTCTGGCATGTGATTCCTATAAGGTTCCTATAAAGATTCATATGATGAAATACTCTCCTATAATTGGGTTTCAATATAATAAAACCCAAAATCATATCAATAATAAAATTATAATTCGATTCCATCTCCTAATGGTGGAATCGAATAAATAATAATAGAAAAAAAATCTAGAAGAAACAACTTAATTTGTGGAAATTTATCTTTTTCCAGTACGTGGGTTAGCTACTCCTAGACATAACTCATTACCAAATTCATATTCCTTTCTATCCATTTATATTGTCTCTAAATTGTAAATAGAATGATAAAATAATTCCTAGATACCACTTTTTAGCATCTCCATATTAGGTTCAACTAAAAGGTTCCCTGAGCCTAGTTGTCCACGTGGCCTCAAGCACATCTCCCAAAATTCCAAAGGCTGCCAACTAGCAGCAAGGGAAAAGATGTGTTCTTCGAAAGACTATACAATCATCACCATTGTAGAACAAAATGGAAATAAAATGACATACAACTAGATGATGATGTAGTAACAACCATACAATAGATAAACAACATGAACAAATAGCAGTATCAAAAGGAATCTCAAATACAATGATTATGATACATGTATCTACAATGTATCCAAAAAAGTATATAAGAGTGCAATAAAATTCATGAATCCAAATTAGTAAATGACAAAATCCATCTAGTTAGAATCACGAGCCTCATCTTGATCCCATTATCCCCTACTCTATTGTAGTATTAAAGAACCTATAGTAGGGTGATTTACATTATCCATACTTGCAATAATATAGTCTATTCAGGTACCAAAAGATAGCCTGAACAGGGTGTGAGACATAATCCTAGTAGAAAACCACCCAAGGACTAGTTTCTTCTAGTCAGTGAATATATAAATAAAATAGTGTGTAAGTAGTAATGTTATATACAAGGTTGTACTGGAAGTATACATCCTATAATGATTAGGTTCTCAAATTATAACTAGTTCATTTTATCAATTTCATTTAGTAAGTAAGTCTATGAATTAACAGTCAGACCTATGTCATTTATATTCATGTTTATTAAATTAGTCAACCTCTTTTAATAAATAAGTATAAAGACTTAGAGTGTAGCCCAAGGTTCCATGTAGTGATATTCTCAAAGGATGGCCAAACATTCCATCCATAAAATGTAATATTAGAATCAAATCCAAGATTGTGTTTTGGCCTAAAAGACATGTTAAATAACTCATTTCATTTATTATTCATTTAATAACTTGTGACCATCCTTGTCATTCCTTATTTAGAATCTTGGTATTTATCTAGGTATAATATAAAACAACACCCTACAAGTCTATCCATGGAAATCCTGACAAGAACCCATGTATCAATCTAGGTGTGGTATATCAACCTAGTCACTTGAGTCCGTCCTTGGTGGTCCACTATTGGGACCCAAGTATCACCCATTGATTAAAAGATAAAATCCCATTTGAGTCCATACTTAGTATACCATAATGAATACAAGTATCACTCAATAAACAGTATTCAAACCCCATGAGCCTGTCCTTGAAATCCATATACAGATTGTATGTGTCACTCAGGCAAAAGCAAGGTTGAGTCCAAATGAGTCAACTGATGGAATTTGTATAAGAATCCATTTTTTACCCAAAGAATATTTATAACCACTCAATCAATACCATTTAATAAATATAATTTAATCAATATAATTTAATCAATATAATTTAATCATTATCAATAAATCATATTAAGGTTATCATCTTACTCAGTTAAATTCAATCTCACCTCAAAAGGTGAATCAATTCATGGATAAGCTTAGAAGGCTTAGTCTTTAACTAACTAATTTGAAAATTTCATCATAAAAATAATATCATGATTAAACCACCAATATGTTTCAAGTGTCTAGGGACATGGATTCTGTTCCAAATTATTTATCAATTCAAATCACATTTCAATGCAAAATTTAAATCCCATTTGATATACGAAAATATTGGTTAAAGGTCACACCCTAAGGAATCCAAATCCAAAACCCACCCATGGCGGTCCAAATCATTATCAAATAACATAATTGGTTGTTTGAAATCAAGGTCCAGAACCTATAAACATTCAATGATGAACTCTTTAATAAAATAAGATTTTCCTATAAATTTAAATCAAGGATTAAAATTCATTTCAAGGCGATCCACCATGAATTGGTCATGTGAAAAAATTACATATACAAACACTCAAATATTAAATGAAATTCACAAGACCACCTACTGTAGGTTCATAATGGATAGATCATCTAGTATCAACTCTTAATTTGACTCAGGGTGGGAGAAAATTAATGAATGTATGAAGAACCTATATATAGTGAATGATAGATCACATATAAATAGCGCATCTAATTCAAAGAAGAATGAAGAATGGATAAAAAGGAATTAATAACTCACCGATGCAGAATCAATATGAATGATGAGGCTTGATTCTGTTACCATACCAAGATGATATATTGATTTAAAGAATAATCATTAATGAGTGTTCTCAAAGTGCTGTGTTTTCTGTGCAGGAGATGAAAATAGAATTAGGCTTGATACAAGATTTTATTTGGGTAATTTTAGTAAATTAAAAAGAAATATTGTGTCACACAGTTTGGCCACGTTGTTGGTGAAACCATGCACAAACTGTGCACCATTTTCTCTTAGAAAGGGGCAGTTTTTATAGTTAGGGCGCATGATTTGACTAATTGTGCACAAACCATGAAAATCTCCACTTTAAAATTTGTGTACATTCTTAAATAGTAACACCCCATATCACAATGTTTTTCAATTTTTGTAGCTTTTATCCTCCAACACTCTATATTATCACTATTAGAAGTAACAATGTGGTCTTCCCCACAAAATTTCTACTAATAGTGTACCAAACCATTTTCACCCAAAAATCGGGTTTCAGAATCTGAACCAGCCCCGGACACCCCCGACACCTCTCTGACCTCAACAAAAATTCATATTAGGCCATATTTGAACTTTGAAATTAAAAAATGACAGAATATGAAGAACTTATACCTCAAGAAAGAACCAGATTCTTAAATCATGAACTTGAGAAATATTTAGGGGATGATCCAAGAGATAGGAAACTACCTTGATATAATCAATAATTTCAAAGGGGTCAATATACATAGGGTTTAGTTTCTATTTATTCTAGAATATCATAACCTTCTTCCAGGAAGATATTCATAGGAACACCTTCTCACCAACTTCAAATTCCATATCTCATCGATGATTATAAACATAACTTTTCGTCGAACATTGAGGTGCCTTGATATGATAGTAAATGATTCTAACCTTTTCCAATATTTATTTAACTATATAAAGTTCCAAAATATATCATTTTACAAATATATTCTAGCATATTGGGGATATATATTTCTTTCCATATAGGGATTCACAAGGATCCTGCTAAATGATTGAGTAAAAGATATTATTGAAAGAAATATCAATAATATTATGGTTTTGGTCCCACCAACTATTAAAATCCAATGAACAAGATATGAAGGCATCCTCTAGAGTTTTATTTATTCATTTATATTATACATACATGTGAGGATGATAGGTAGTATTGAAACTAAATTATGTATTAAGAGATTGTTGAAGACTTCGCCAAAACATAGAGGTAAACATCAAATCCAAAAATAGATATAATAGAATGTTGCACTCCAGGAAACCTTAATACATCCTTAATGAATATCCGTGAAAGATGATCCAGGTAGAAGTTTTATCTGATAGTAATGATGTGTTTTGAATTAGTAAGTAGATCTACTACCACCCATATAGCAATATGCCCTTAAGGTATTTTAGGGATTACAATGACAAAATCCATAATGATTTCATCCCAATTCGATTTTGGTATGGGTATTGGATGCAACATCCCCATAGAATTTTTTCATTCAACCTTAATGTGCTAGCATAACAAACAATGAGATAAAAACTCTATAATATCACTTTTCTTTCCATTACACTATAAGTATTCTTTTAAATCTCTACACATATTCATACTTCTAAAATAAATAGAGAACAAAGTACTATGAGAGTTCCATAAAAAATACATCTTAAAACATGGTATAGATGAAAAACATACACAGTTCTTGAACTTTATCATTCTATCTCGATCAAAGTTAAACATTGGAACATTTCAAACATTCATCTTTGGTTCTATATCATCATTCTGCACCTCTTTAATCTATACATTGATATAGGATTTAACATTCAGTTGAGAATGATAAAATTTACCCTTACTTTGTGATTTCTATGTTAATACTTTAGAAACTTAGAAGTATTGGATCTTTTTTATCCTCATCATGTATAATCTAGAATGACCCTTTCGACATAAATCATCATACACCATGTTCACTTTCCTAGGTTTGTAATGTATTGAGCATTCAAAATCCTTTATCAACCCTAACCAAATTCTCTAGTGCATGTTAATATTCTTTTGCGACAATATTTAATCAATGTTTTACGATCAGTATATATATCTAAATTTTCTCTCTAAAGATAATTCATTCATATCATTAATTCCAAAATTTACACATCTTACTTCAAATCATTATTTGGGTAATATTTCTCCCTAATTATCAACTTTTGAATGGTATAGGCTATACCCATGTTATTCTTCCTAACAACACATCCCAGTACCTTCTTGAATGAATCACTATATATAAAAAACAATTTTATACAACAGTTTAATGGAAGAAAATGTGCACAGACAAACCTTCTCTATAGTCCCTTCAAATATTTCTCATATTCATCAGTACAGAGTAACTTAGAACCCTTTTTAGTTTACTTGGATAGAGGATTTTGTAGTCATGAGAAATTATCCAAAATAATTTGATAATATCTTGCTAAACTAAGAAAAAATTAATCTCTTTCACCATGGTTGTTAAAGGAAAACCTTCAATAGTCTATATCAATGATGGATAATCTTCTATACCCTACCTTAATATTATTTGACACAAAAAAAGAATCATATTTCAACCATAATAAACAATTTTTAAATTATTCATATATTTTCTCTTTCCTAAGGGTATTTTGTACAATTTTCATGTGGTATTCATGACCTTTATTTATCATTGAATATATAAGAATATTATATTTATAAAATACGAAAAACTGATCTAGCTAATCTTCGAAGACTCTATTCATCAAATCCATAATGATAGAAGGGGAATTATTATTACCAAAAGGCATAACTATATATTCAAAGTTTCTATAATTTTTATGAAATACTTTAATTATTATTTTTTCATTCCTTACATTCAATTGATGAATTATAGAATGAATTTCAATGGTTAAAAATAATAGATATATACATATTTGATCAAATAAGTCATTGATATGGGGAAGTGGATACTTTTATTTATGATCACAATCTAGTTCAAATCCATATAATTAATTCTAAGTCTCATTGATCAAAATTATTTTAAAATAAATAATAGGTTCCCCAATAGTGAAATACATTTCTGAATTAATCCTTTATCAAGGGTTTCTTAAAGTCTCTTCTTGAATTCCACAACCCAATCGATTCTGTTCTATAGAGAGTATTTGAAATTAGAGTTGAATATGGAATGAATTCTATTGAGAACTCAACTTCACATTTTTATGGAAGTATAGGAAAATAATATGTATATATTTCCAAAAATTCCCAACTAATATGCATATCATCGATGTCATGTTTCTCCCAAACCCATTAAGATAATCACACCTTAGGAATGGGAAATAAGACCCGTAAAATTGATGTAATATCCATAAGAAGTTTATTCTTATCATCACATTGACAGATGATCTTAGGTTGTTTTGAAATATCAAATATAAATTCTCTTCCCCAAAATATTCACTAGGATTTATGTTTATAAATACAATCCATACCTATGATGATGTCAACTTTAACCGGGGGAAGAATTTTAAGATTTGTAGGAAGTACATTCCCACAAACGTCAATCAAAGAGGAATCATAAACTTGACTTGAAATTATCATACCATTAAGGGTTTTCACTTCTAATTGTGAATATAATCCATTATGTGGAATCTTAATACCCAAAACAAATTATTAAAATATTAATGAGTGTGTAGAACCAAAAAAAATAAGACATTAGATGGTCTAGTGTAGATGGTAAATGTACCTTTTACCATATAATTATCTCATGCCTTGTTAGAAACAATGATTTCATTAGATTTACCATTTTCCCTTGGCTTAAGAGGTTGTTGGCATTGATCATCATCATGAACCTTCTAGTCCGGGAAATATTTATTATAATTACTATTCTCTGTACACTTGTATCACTAAAGTGGGGAAGGCACATCATGTGCATCTTCCTCTCCATAGACATTGTTAGATAGCTTCTTCCAATCAATTTGGAAATAAAATACTTGATGATGCTGCATTACACAAATACAGAATTGATTAGACCCCTTAATACAATTGCATTCATGATATTCCAAAACAAAGTCCATAAATGAAAGCTCATATTCTTGTCTCCAAAATTTTTACATTTTCCTATGATATTTATCATTCTTTTCTTTTCAAAACCATGAGATTTATACATAACTTCATCTTCCATTTCAACATTGATTTCACAACATGAAATATATTCATAGATAGAGTAGTATCATATATATACACCATTCTAATACTTTTCATTCTTCCACCAATGAATTTGTCAACCTTACATTCATGTGGGGTGATAATACCAGAAGAATACCTCACAAGTCATGTAAAATTGGCCTCATAGGTACCAAAATTTTCACGATCCCTTTACTTTAACTCAATAATATATTTCTATGTATTTGTATGACGAAAGGGAGAAATTTAATTTTTTCAAAATATTTTCTTTAACACATCCCAATCCATGGATTCAACATCATATTGTTGCATTATATTATATATTAGAGTCTGACAATGGTTCAATTTACCGTTTAAATGATAAATAACTAGAATGAATTTATCTTTTTTTAAAAAATAGAGAATATAGAATATCTTTACAGTGGTGATGATCCATTTTTATAAACTAATGGATTAGAAGACCCACTAAATAATATTTACATTTCCTCAAGAAGGAGTTAACATAATGTTATTCCCTCCTATTCTTGATTTGAAGTCTCACATGATTCATAGCCTGAGAAATCTATGTAATCATATCAATGTGGATTCTCATTCTATTTCCCATATCATTCATATTAATAGGATAAAAATCATTTTATTACCCATCACACTCTGAATTGATAAGGTTCCTTTAGGTTTTAGACATTGAATAAATCCAAAGAGCATAGTGTAAGAATCAATAATCATAGTAGGAAATATAAAAAACATGGAATCTCTTATTCGATGATTAAATTATTAAAACTTATTTAATAAATGACACCTTGGGATTATCTTAGGTTATTAATATCCAAATTCTATTTAGCATTATCATGATTGTTCATGAAGTGTTTGTGTATTTCCAAATAACATCGCCTAGGAGTGTCAAACCAGGTTTATATGAAGGCCCAATACCTTGAACTAGTTCCCAATCGAGTCTAGATCAATACAACAGTTTTGGGTTTGTTACCCCAATCTATATATGTCCCCTCTCCACATCTACTTATAGTATCTATATAGAGATTTAATTCTAAGAAACCACTATATCCTTTATCAAAATTCCACAACATTTTCTCTACTTTGTCTCAACCTTAGGATTATATTTATATACATGGTCTTATGGATTTTAATAAGGCTTTATTATGCATGTTTCAAAAGGATAACCAAAATGTTTCTCTAATACCAACTATTGCAACCCTAGCTTCTCATACATAGACACTACATTAATTTTATAGAACATTTAATTAATTATATAAATAGATGCCCAAATACCATATTATTTTAGTGCCATTAGAAACATGGAATCATAAAAAATAGTACACAAGTGGGATACATAATATCCCACTAATCTTTCTATAACTATAATCCTTATTAGACACATCATACATAATACATATCTATATAACCTATGTAAGGGAACTGTAAAGGGGTGATATTAGATTCCTTATAAGGTTAAACAAGAAATATATGTAACCATAATCATGAGAATAATGGTATCATAACATGATCATAAAATTATAATATGACACCCTTAATACGGAGATTAGAATCAATAGTCATTTCATAAATATTAACAGTTCAAAAGACATAAATCATAAGGGAATCATGAGCATAAGACATGAAATCATAACATGGGAATAAGAAATGGATTGTTGGTAGACTCATAATCATATAAAATGACTTTTTAGTAGTCAATTATTAATTTCAAGGCCTTAATAGTGGAATTTGTTCACTCAAACAACCATATTGTTAGTCATGGTTCACTCCCATGACCATCATAGAAGATAAGGTTCACCCCCAATACCATCGTAGTGGACAATGTCCTACACTGAACATAGTCCACTCCCGATTCTAACCATATCTATCTCATAAGATATAAATATTTACACCATGAATTAGATGAAGATATAAGTACACCCATATCATAGTGAAATCATACATACATGATCCATAAGTTCATAAAAATCATATCATAACCGATGACGTGAAATGGGTGTCATAAACATGTCATTATACATAACCAGAGAAAAGAGAAAGGATTCATTATTATTATCATCAAATCATAACCTATGAAAATAATATGTGTTCATAATAATATAACCCAGGAAATACAAACCAGTTTCCTAAACATATAACCCATGAAAGAGAAATATGTTTCATAAACATCATGCCATCAAATTATAAACCATTCCAAGAAAGAATACGAATGGTACAATTGTATTATATCCTAAAAAAGAATGAATAAAAACAACTGATATCATATTAGATGGAAGATAATTTTTAAATATCATTTATAAACATTTATTGAAGAAAATATCCTTTATTCTTTGAAAAATGATTTTATAAAATAGTTTTGAAAACCATTCCCTTTGAGAAAATATTTGAAAACATATAAAAGAATATTTTAAAAAAATAAATCATTTTTAAAATCCATTTCCCCTAAATTATATATTAATGTATCATTTTGAAAATATTTTTGAAAAAATGATTTTGGATGAAAAATGTTTTCTGACCAAATCGATAAATTATCTCTTATTTTCTATTTTTTTCTTAATTGTCTTATGTGACAAAGAGTGAAAAAATGATACTCGTAGAGGAATATATCCTGAATAAGTTGATAAGAATAAAAAATTATGATATTTATTGGGATATGTATCATTATATTACACCAATTAAATCATAATCATAAACAATCCCAATAATTATGATATTGTAGCAATAAACTCTTTTCCCTTTAGTAGGTTTGAATAAAAGTGACTTTAAGAGAATAAAATTAGATAGAGTTCAAAATGACATGAAAATAAGTATATTGATGATATTACTTATAAATGGTTGTATATACATATCGTAAATTAATATTGGTTCATAATAAAACTTGTGTCTCAAAGAAGGTAAATTGAGATAAAATAACCTTACTAAATTGGTAACTTTTGAACCGTAAAACCTGATGAAATAGTGATCATAAAATGGATATGTAAATAACAATAAATTTAATAATAATAATCATATAATATGTTAATGGGAATTATTTACATCACTCAAAATAAATTAGTGGTGAATAAATCATGTATCTCATAGATATAACAACGTGAAATGAAATTACCTTACCTTATGTCTTGAGTCTGGTCGTGCTCATTAAAAACTAATGTATAAGAAATATAAGTTTATTATAAATATATCAAAGAACCATATTTATATTTATAATTCAATATATTATTAACTTATGACTTTATATTATTAATTTTTTAACAATTTCTTGTTAATGTTATATATTGGTTCATAACCACTTTGTTTTTCGTATATGTTTTGACTTGTAATTCTTACTCAACATACATAGATTATGAATACATTATTTATATCATTTAAAACATGATATAAATATCATATATATTTATTTTATATTTATATATAATAATCATCAAAAGATACTAATAGAAAATGAATTATAACGTTCATGGTGACAGTATACTTTTCGTACACATGGACACCGTTTTCATTTTCTCTTTAATATTTTTGAAATAAAAAAGAGTAAATGATATATATATATGTTTATATATAAACATATATCAAAATTAAATTATCATTATTATTTAACATATAAAATATTTTTATATTAAAACCATGCTTTATACATTCTATGTAAAGCGTGAACGAATCACATCGCTTGGAGAGGGAGATAGACCACACGTCCACAAAAGAAGTTATCATATTAAAAAAATTGATATCATGAAGGTATGTGTTATATAATAATTAAAAAATAAATAAATATATATAATATATATCTTATAAAAAAACTATGTATATCATTATTAACATCTTTTAACGGTGGAAATGGAAGAAAAAGCGACATCAGTTCATGAGGTTGTAGTCCGCCGTATACATGAAAGAAGATTGCATATCCCACATGAATTATTTGTTTGTTAGTGTATAGGTAGAAAACTTAACATAAGAAAATATAATTATATTTACGAAAATTTTGTTATTATATAATTGGTATATAATAATAAATTTGGTTTGGAGAAATAAATAAAACAAAAGCGCTTATGGAAGGATGCAACCTATTCTTTGAGTAAATATTTTGGTTTGAACCCAAGGGATTCATTGGTTTAATTTATCACAAATGTGAGGCCTCTATGATGAATGTCAGGAAGTTATAAAGAGATTTCTTTGGGTTATTTCAAGATAACAGGATTTTGCAGTGTGAATAAGTGTGGGGGGGAGGGGTGAGGTCCCTTTTATTGTGGAGGAGGAGTGATACTCTAGTAAATATAAAATGGAAAACACTATTGAGAGACCTCCCTTACATAATGTACCACCATTAAGGGTACATATTCTAGATAATGGATTATATGGTGTAGATATGTCTAGATAAGGGATTTTAGAAAAATTTATAGTTCATATAGACTTTTAAGATTAATTTTTAACTATTATGTAAACTCATTTTTTACCTTAATCACTATAAATAAATTTAATTTAATCCAAAAATATTTTCGGTAAAAAATTAAATTTCTCATAATATAATTTATAATGTATTATGATTCCAAATAAATAATATTATTTTCTAAATTCTAATCACATGAGTAGCCTAAATTAATTTAAAATTAATCCTACAAATGGGATGAAACAATGATTTATTTAAAATGAAAATGTTCAAAAGATGGAAAAGTTTTTATTACGAATTTCAGTGTAAAATTGGTTCAAAATAACTAAATTTGATTAATTTAAGTATAATTTATCTATTCATAATTTAAAAACAAATTAAAACTGAAACTCCCCGACTCAAGTTACACATTCTTGGTGTATTATTACATAACATTGGCACGATCACAAGGGATAAATTCCTAGAAGGCTGATAAGTTTAGTTTAATTAGAAGTTCTAGAGAAAAACATAAGTTTTACATTACATTATTAAATGAAAAACTAAAAAATTAGGTCTTATTTTAAAACATTAATTTCTATTATACAATCCCAATAGGTCTGTCATAATATACATCTTCAGATTCAAGAAAAAATTTAACATAGAAATGGTTGAGCTTAGGTGCTGAGTAAGGATAAAAATATTGTAGAAACTTTCATCAATAACCATAAACATTTATGGAAATGTATAAGACTCAAATGTAACTCTTTTAAACTTAAACATCCTAATAATATAGAAAAGATATATCAAATGATTCCATTTACATATTCACATATAGATTCTACTAGTCAAATAATCACTTATAATATCAATAAAAAATTTCACAATGATGGAATGCATAATGTTTGACATCATAACCACATAGTCAAGGCCTCATACCAAGACTAAAAATATTATTTTTTCAAGGCCTTATTCAAAGACTCTAATTTGACTCATGATACCTACTGATGCATCAAGTACCAACAGCAACCTCGACAAGTCAATTACTTAGTCCAACATATTCCTCATATGAAGAGGGTAAAACATAACATAAATATTAATATTAAAAATTGCATAAGAAATGTTAATAATTTAACCATAAACCACGAATGGTATAAAAATAAAAAATAAATATTCAAACATATCACAATTCCTTCAATACAATTGGATGATTGTATCATAATAAATCAACATCAAACATGTGTAAAATCAATCAATGGATGTTGACATAGATTAAATTAAAGCCATTTGAGAGAAATATCTCTTTATATTTGGAAATAAATTAAAAATAACATAATTATAAAAGAAATAATTTATTTTGAAAATATTCTTAGAATCTTGTAATGGATTCTTCGAATGTGTTATAATGACTAAATCTAGCTACACCCACCGTATAAGTTAAAAAACATTCTTTCCATAATTTTGTTGAAATGGTAAAAAAGGACCGTGTTTGAAAAACAATGGAAGGATTACTTTATAAAAATTTTATAAAAATTAAAACAAGGGTATAAATGACATTATCTCATAGTATAGGAAATAATAAAAATCTTTTGAAATACATTTTTAAGAAACAAAGATGTGCATGATAAAGAGGTCCCAGGATTTACTCACATATAAACAACCTCAGATAATGATGAGATTGTAGAATTAACCCTTACCTTGTAATTTTCCTTCATCGAGGGTATGTTAACCTCCTGTATAATAGCTAAATCATTGTAATTGAATTATACAAGAACCAAATATATAAATATTAAGTCATATACGATCTTCTAATATTTCTTTGTTAATAATATTTTAATAGTATAATTGTTTCAGGTGTTAACTGATAAATTTTTTTTTATATGTTTTGTTAAGTAAGTCATGTTTACTATAGATATGATGTATTTTATTCATATAAATAATGATATTAAGTTATTAAAAGTTATTTGTCATATAAAAAAATTATTCTTGAATGATTAGGATGGGGAATGAATCTCATCGCATTCGTGGAGACGATAATCCGTACGTATGAACGAGCGATAATATAATAATATTAAAGGTGAAATAATATGTAATTGGATGGTATAACATATATAAATAATCATTAACATTATATTTTTATTATTTCCATCAATTATACTCATTATTATACCCATCCAAATAATGAAGTGTTGAATAAAAACGGCACCACGACAAGGAGATGGTAAGTCGTACGTACACACATATGGTTACATTGTAATTTATAGGATGGGTAGAATAATAAATATGTTTTTAACAAATTTATAATAACATAACATAATTTATAAGGTAATGTAGTTATTATTTTGTTATGGACACATCAAAGACAGAGGAAGTGGAAGAAGAAAGTAACATTGAAAAGGTGATGAAATTATTACCTCTTCTTCGGGTTCTTCCAATTGATTGTTAAAAAGGGATCCATATGATGGCTTTCTAATAAATGTAATGCCTATAGGTTTAATTTAGAGTATTTGATAGTATATTTTAGTGGTTTTGTCCGAGGCAAACGGCTATAGAGGTGTGAAATTAAGAAAAGGGAATGTACCCTTTTATATGTGAGGTTAGAGTCAATTTAGGAAAAGATAGAAATATTATTTTATTATACAAAAATATTCGGTAAATAATGGATCAAAAATGATTTATTTATATGGATAGGTGTTATTGGGTCTAAATCCTCTCATCCAATAGGTTTTATATAGGTTTAGGTCACCATATTAACCTTATCATTTAGATTGAACTCTTAGTTAAATAGTATAACTTTTACCATGTATTATTTTATTATTATAATAAATGTTTAATAAACATACTATAAAAATCCATGAGAACCCCATGTTGTTAATTAATGATATATATAACCTTATATAAGTCCTTTGGATGATCCTTTGATTTTTTGGAATAATATATCAATTAATAATACATTATTTTTTTTAAAAACTCATTTATCATTCTATTAAATATTTATAGTCGAATTTATATTATGTATAACCATATATTAAAAAAAAATTAGTTATTAAAATTTGAATTTAACACTTTTAACTCTTCTTTAAATAAAATAATAATAAATGTCCTAATATAATCCAAGTTGTCCAAAAGAAACATATTTTATTCATAAAGATGATTTTGGTCAAAATAAACTTATCCAATTGAATTACAACATGTGTTACTGTAATTATAATATCATTCTTTCCTTTAATTAACATATTTACTTTTAACTATGGTAAATAACATTCCAAAGGTTCTATTCACCAAAAATTAATTTCATCTTACTGAACCGAATTTTACTTAATGATTTCAATCGTGTCTCTCGAATTTCTGAAATTCAATTCACAAAAATGGTAAAATTAATTTTCATGAAAATTTGCAAATGTTCTTAGAAGGTGGGTAAAAGATGTTAAAAGTTCAATAAAATTTTTTATATCTAATCTTATTATAAAATGAATCCAATGAATTAAATTGAACATATATAGGTATTATTTATCCATTTTGAAAAAAAAAATCAATTTAATTCCAAATTATTTAAATAACAATTTTGACTTAAACAATAACATAGTGTTTTTCACTATTCATCAAGAAATCAATGTTTTCAAGAAAATACCAAATAATTCACCCTAAAATAATATTGATATTTCAAATAAAAAATGAATTCCATATTGAAAAATAAAATTTTTAAAATTATAAAAAGTGGGTCTTACTATTCATAACGGCTAGTTTGATTGGTCGTGTGGTGCTAAAACTCCCCATTGCGTAATGCATAAGCTATTTAATTCTTCAAAGAGAAATGTACCATGGAAGTTTGGGTTGTTACAAAAATTTAATTTAACTATAAAAATAAATTAGAAGAAAAATTAATTTTTAATTAAAATACTGTATTATTTACCATTCATCGTAAAAAGAAATATTTCTGAAAAATAAAAAAAAATCATCCTAAGAATGTTTTGAAATTATAAATGAAAAAATAAATTTTATTTTATCAAATTAAATTTTTAAAAGTGTCTAAATATAGTTTTTTATTGTTCACAGATATACATAAAAATAAGTTCATTTGAGAAAATAATATTTTCCAAATATATAAATAATTTACTGAAATTTATATATTTCCTTACAAATATGTTTTATTTGTGTAAAATAATTATAAATTATATTATAAAGTTATCTAAAACTATTCATATACTTATTTTTAATGTCTATTTTATATAATATTTTTTAAAAAGAGATAATAATAAAATGTTGTTTAACAAAATAAGTTGATGTTGCATATAATGAGTGGATAACTTGTTTTAGCATGTAAGGAAAATTTAACATGGTACAATATTAAATTAAAGAGATTTAAAAAATGAAGATTTGGTTAATGATTTCACCTGGAGATATTTTTGGATGATGCTGAACAAATCCAAAATGGATGACAGGTGAAAATTAGTATCACTTCCTTTCATGATGACATGGATTCCTTCTGTTGTCTACCTTTAATTTTGTAATCTTCTTGATTCCCCGTTGGTGAAAATTCATTGCACCTCATATATTCACTTTCATGTTTCCTTTTCTTTTAATAAATTTTTGGGGTCTGGGTTGGGCAACCAACTCATACTCAAATATTTTTGTTAAATTAAATACATTTAAATTTAAATTATTATAAAAATATTTATAAAAATTCTTGGGGTTACAATACCAATTTAGAAATTCACTTCATCACTTATTCTGGTAATACCACCAGAAGAACCTATTAAAAAAAATAATGTTTCCCACTATAAGTATATAATAATAAAATGAAAAATTTATTAAAATCATCTTAAATAGATCCCTTGAATATGTATATTGGATTTAGAAATTCCTCAAAGCCTAATTATCTCACAAATTCTACCATGTCAAGCATACACAATAAGAAACTAAAAAAAACAAAAAAATGAACAAAAAAATTACTCACTTTATAAAATGTGTTCTAGGTGTACGCGAAATAAAAAATACATAATTTATATTCAAAAAATGATATATCAAATTAAATAAAATTTCTCAGTATATAAAATATATACATGAAAAGTCAATATGTCTCTCTTGCATTATTTATTCCTAAGTTCCCACACACATATATTCTATATGTAATCTGATCAATAGGTTAAACCCGCTCTACAAAAATCCCGATAAAAAACATGACAAATTTACCTCAGATACCAAACTAGTGATTTCTCAAATATTCTATAATTTTAAACTCCATTTCATTATTGTAACTCCATAAGAAGATAAAAACATCCAATGGTTCTATTCCACGGGAGAGATGTTTTTTATCATTTCTTATACATTGAATTTAAATAAAATTTGATGAATCTAATTATAATAAATATAATTTTGATGAATGAATTTATAATGAACTGAAATAGATTACAATTCCCAACAAAAATTAATTCATACAACAATGTACATTTTGGTCTGTTAATAAGGTTTTTTTCAAAGTTAGATAAATATATACTAATTATTTAATGGTTATTATCCACTCACACATATCTCAATTTTTTTACCTAGAATCGATTAGGTATGGGTTTGTATTTGGAACCATATTCCTAAAACCAACCAAGTAAAATTTAAGCACCAAATTTTATATCCTTTGATATCGAAAAATACTTACCTATCATCAAAGTACGATCAATAGTGTAGGCTAATATCCCTCCTTGAAAATATTGATCAAATATTCATCCTCAAACTATATCAATCCCTGGTTCTACCTCATTCACTTTTTATACCATACACTATAGGTTTATCATAGTATGGTCATCTTAGATTTTTTTCCTAATTAAAAATTTTTTGGGGACAAGTTTATATTTTCCATTATTCATATGCTTCTTTTTTTAAAATAAGAAAAGGCATTATCATACAACATTTTACATTATTCTTGTATTTGAATAAAATATTATTCTATATAGAAGTAACATTAATACATACTCTCTCTTCAGTATATGAGATCTGTAATTTCAGAAGTGTTACACCCTAAGATATAAGGAAATTTTTTTAATATAAATTAAATTTTCATTTATGTATTATAATGGACTAGGTAAAACATTACATTCACATGGAACCTGAATCGGTGTATGCTACACATAACACTGACTTGGCATACATTGCACACAACACCGACTTGGTACACGATACACACTACACTGAGTTTCTAAAAAAAACTCTTTTATTATTTTAATCTAAATGTGATAATTATAACCCATCCATTAAAAATAGTTATATGAATTGTAATAAATATTTTATTAAATATTTATTAAAAAAATTTAATAAAAATTAAACCTATTGATAATAAAAGATATGATTCTTGGAAATGTCTGTCATGGTTTAAAAATACCGTTTTCTTGAATGAACTGATTTTAATGTCGTTATAATAAAATTTATTTTAGGTGCTCATAAAAATTTATTTTGATTAAATAAACCTCTTTTTTTTTAATTCATAATAACAAAATTAGCTTAGGGATAATTTTTTTCATTTTTCTGAAAAGTTTCATGTTTTATTGAATATTGAATAATACTATATTTAAATTCAAAAATTCTTTCCATATAATTTATTTTTATAGTCATATTGTCCTTTTAATTTTTTAAACTATATATATATATATTATTTTTTTTCATTTAATCCAATTTTGGTTATTATAATCAATTTCAAATTTAAATTAGATTTAAAAACATTTAAAACCTTTGAACATTTTACATTAAAAACATGATTTTTAGTTTCTTGTGTGGAATTAACATTAAACATAATTTTTGTAGAGACCCGAAGCCTGACGTACATTGACATTACATTACATTTGCGGAATACTTAGTACATAACAAAAGCACACACACAAGGATCGTAATAGTTTAGTGTCTTTGGAAACTCGGAACGTAATCTTCTAATCGTGGTGAAAGATGTTGAACATCTCTTATAGAGATCTTCCCTTTTTTTTACCTAAAACCATTCTTTATATCCTGGGGAAAAGAAAACATAAAAGGGTGAGCTCAAATGCTCAGTAAGGGTAAACAAAAGAAATATCAATCACATTGTATTCATAAGAACATAACATTTTGGAAATCATAACCTGCAAAAGAGAGCATAAATTCATCACATGGGATAAATCATGGCAGTGAAATGTAATCACAATAATCATAACGTAAAACATGAAACTTTGTGGCATTCACACATAATCATAGAGAATCATTTCTCGTTAGTCAAGACACATTGCCAAGACTATCTTAGTGGACAAAGTCGCTTTCTGAATCGAGTAACCCTCGTTTCAGTCCTGTTTCACTGAACCGGTATAACCTACCGTTCCAGCCATGTCTATCTAATGAGATATGAAATCTTTACCCAATGCATTGGAGGGAGATATAGGTCCCACCCATATTATAATGAATCCTTTCTTATGTGTGCTACATAATCATAAATCATACATCATCGCATAACCCATGTAATAAAAATGGGATTCTTGAAACATCATGACATCATAAATCAATTCATATAAGATAAAGGAATTCATAAAAATAATTCCATCACAACATGATCAAATCAATGTAATAATAGGGATAAAAACAGAACCCTTTATTATCTTAGATGGAAAATAATTTTGATAAGACACTTGAACTCCATTCTTGAGGAAAATATCCTTTCTTATTCAAAAACATTTTTCCTTTCATAACATGTCATACAACTTTAAAATAAAAGAAGTTGGTTAAAAATAAACTTGAAAACTTGTAAAGGAAGCTTCTTGGAAATAATGTTTTAAAAATCCATTCATGCCGTAGAAGTTAAAAAAAACATTCTTCTCGTACTTTTGTCGGAAAAGTCAAAAAGTACCTCGTACAAAAAAACGACAAAAGATTCCTTTCATACATATTACTAAAAACTCACCGAAGGGTAAAAATGGATTTAAAAAATTGTAGGTGGATGGAAATAATATTACATATTGAAGAAACATGGATGTGGATGATAAAATACACCCTAATAAATATCAAAGTATAAACAATCTCGGATAAAAATGAGATTGTGATATTTCCCTTACCTTAGATCCGACTTGCTTTGTAAGTGTCCGAACCTCCTGTATAATGATTTAAATCATGTTATTGACTTATTAGAGAATCATATTCATTGTTATGATATTATATATGGTTCACTTATGACATTATATTACCCGTTCTTTTGTAAATTCCATGTTAAAAAAGCGTTTCGGGTAAAATCGTTTCATTTATCGTTGGTGTTTTGACTTGTTGTTCATGACATTATTTTTACTTATATCATGATTTACTTACTTCCAGAATATAAAATATGATTTATATATCATATATATTCAGTATATATATATATAATAGGTAGATAAATAAAATGAAAAACACCGTTCATGGAGACGGTAGTCCGTACGTACGCATGATCGTTGTTTTCCTTTCCTTATTGTCTTGAAATGGAAGTAAGTAGATGAAATACATATACATAAATCCAGTAGCTTTATAATGTCATATATTTAATTATTATTTCTTATATATACTTTATAATCATTCTTAAATGGTTAACATGGAGAATGAATCTCATCGCGTCGTGGAGACGGTAGTCTGTACGTACGCACGAGCGATGATATCATTTCTATAAATATTGAATTGAATTGGAGTGGATTATACAATATATAAGAATCAATATGATGTTGTAATAACTATTTATAGTTATTCTTTACACCATTATACCCATCCATGTAAGGTGGTGGTGGAAAATAGATTACACCACGGCGTGGAGACGGTATTCCGTACATACGCACGCGCGGTGATTTCTTTTTCCATAGAATGGATAGATGGTGAAATAGGGTTGTTTCATACTTATAATAACATATCAGTATATGAGTGATACTTATGTTATTACTTCATAATGAAACAACCTAAGAAGAAGAAGTGGAAGAAGAAATAAAGATGAAAGAATTGGTAACGGTAATTACCTCTTCTTTGAAGTGCCTCTTTGTGACCTCCTCTTAGGGCACTAAAATTGGTCTTTGTGGAAGACCAGAACCTCTAGGATGTTGCTAGGGAAGTGGAGAAGAGATTTTGGCAGGGTTTGGCCGAGCTTGAGTGCTCAAATTGGTGTGAGGAGGAGAAGGAGGAGGTGTCCTTTTATAAGGGAGGAGAGGGGCACCTTAGGAATATCTCAAAATATTATTTTATATTAAAGTCAAAATCGGTTTATAATGGTTCCAAAGGGTCTTATTTCGAAGATAAAGTGGGGATGGGTCGAAATCCTATAAACCAATAGGATTTATACAAGTTTAGGTTATTATTTTAACCTTATCAATTAGATTTAACTCTAAGTTAAATAATTTAACTTTTACCGTGTCTTTTTGTTTTCTTTCACTATATGGTTAATACACTTACTATAACATGCCAAACGAACCCCAAATTGTATATTATTAATAAATATATCCTTATCTAAGTCATTTGGCCGAACCTTAGATTTTAATAAATAAAATAACAATTAATAATATAATATTTGATTTAAAAACTATTTTGTGTCAATTTTGACGCTATTTGATATATGATTTTTGTGAAAGTCATAACAGAATTATATGTTCGAACCAAGTTGATTAAATCAACACTAATATATCATAATAACCTATAAAAGTAGTTTAAGTCATAAAAAGTCTCAAATTACATTCATTTGAGCATTTATAACATCAATTATGTTAATATTTCCTTAAAAGGGTAATTACTGCATCATCGTTGTGTCATAAATAAATTACTTTATTTAAAGTCTAAAAATTATAAATAAAATATAATTATGTAGGAAATCCTTTTAGCTTTCTAATGAATATTTATAGTCGAATTTATCTTATATATAACCCCATATTAAAAATGTTTTAGTTATTAAACATTGATTTTAACTATTTTAACTATTCATTAAATAATATAATATTAAATGTCATAATCTAATCCAAGTGGACCTAAATGGTCATATTATATTCATAAGGTTGTTTTTGGTCGAATTACACTTATCCAATAGAATTAGGACATGTGTTAGGGTAATAGTAATATCATATTTACCCTTAGTTACCCTATTTACTATTAACCGTGGTAAAAAAGTAAAAAGTTACTATTCACCAAAAATTATTTTCATCTCATTGAACCACATTTTACTTACTGACATCAACCGTCTCTCTCGGATTTTTGAAATTCCATTCACAGAAGCTGTTAAATTAAGATTTATGAAGAAATTAATTTTTTTAACTACCACTTAGTAGTTTCACTATTCATCAAAAAAATTGATGTTTTTCAGAACAATGCCAAAATTTCATCCTAAGCTATATTTCATATTCCGAATTCAAAAATGAAGTCTAATTTACCAAATTCACATCATAGATTTTTCATTAATTAATTTTATAATTAAATCCCGCTGTTAAAACAAATAGCGTGTTTTTAAGAAACAATATCTATCAAAAGATTGACACTTGATTATGTCTGGTTTAAATGTGAAATTACATCCAATGACCAACATTGTATTAAATTGTAAAAATATATTCTAAATATACTTTAAAACCACTCAAATTAATAATTTATCACTATTAATTATTTCTATTAAAAAAGTTGTTTTTAATTATAATTTAGTAATTTTCACTATTCATCAGAATATGAAAGTTATCCGAAAAGTACCAAAATTTCACCTTAGGCTAAATTCGATACTCCGAATCCAAAAATGAAATCCATTTTGAAAAATAAAATTTACAAAATTTCAAAAAGTGGTTATTACTATTCATAACGGCTAGTTTTAATAATATCTTAATAGCATATCGTTGTTTAGCGAAACTCGGTGTTGCGTACAACACACGCTATCGTGGAAGGTCGCGATTGCGTATAATTCAAGACAGGTTAGAGATGTGTATTGTGAAATCTCCTTTTGGTGTAGCGTATAACACAAGACATTAATAAAATTAAAAAGAATATTTTTCATAAAATCTCGGGCTGTTACATTCTACCCCCCTTAAAATGAATTTCGCCCTCGAAATTCGTCGGGGTTATAAATGGTTTACTACTCGAAAGTTTCTTTAATAGAAACCCACATCGTAAAAAGGAATGTCAAAACCAATCTTTAAAAACAAACGTATGAAACGTAATGGTTACCCAAATAAACTAATCATTGGGTTTCCACATAGGTGAAAATATGGATATGGAAGAGAAATCTAACCATCATGTTCTGATGGAGAGTGGTAGAGAACATGGCTATGGAAAAGCCAGTAATTCCAAATCCATAGATTTGTGATGATATAAGGTACCATCTCATTCATCAGGTATAAGATCACTAGGACAACATTTTTGGTTTTCAAGATCATTTCCCTAAAGTTGAAAATTTGAATTAGAATAAATACTTACTTTATTTTGGTACAATCTCACTATTGTTTGTGCCTTGAACAATTTCCACTTCATCTCTTAAATAAATGAAGTTGAATTTGTTATTCATGAAGTGTTAGCAGATCATGTGATAGAATGACGGGTCATTCCATCTATCTGAAAAGGTTAGAAAAATTTATATACATAAGTCGATCTATAGTGAGATTAATCATAAATGGTTCCTAAAATGGACTTATACATTATATATCATACTGCTTAATATAATAAAACTAGTTTCTACTAAACAGGGACTTCCTGTAGGCCAGTGGTAGGCGATAAAGGCTAGTCGCACTTCGGTTGTGGGTTCGATTCCTACAGCCTTGTCCGAAGCGATGGGCTGTCGCCCGTCCTGCAGGTTGTCCTTTTTCTAAAACTACGTTACTATAATATCCCATCAATAATATCGAAAATCTTATATCCTTAAACAATACTAACTTATGTCCAACATAATCCATTCTAATCTTTAGGCTTATACATAATATTGCAGTCCACTCTCATAATATAGTGACAACGATTACCAGAGATTTAATACTGTCGTTGATCCCCACATATCATAAGATATTTCTTGTTGGTCACATTCCAAACATTCAAAGTCCTTAATCGTGTATTCTCTTGAATACCTTAGTGAAAACATGAGTGAAGTTAAAAGTTAATACTTTCCACATACCAAAATCCTCAAAATTCTATATAATCAAACCATGATATCACTTAGTCCTTATATCAATCATGAGCTCATGAATACTATTAAACATTTCATTTTCTCGTTTTCCCTTCATTATGCGCATATCATCTTATTTCCAAAAAATATCTCAATCACTTTGAATACCACATTAGACCAATACATAAATATTCCAATAATCCATGATACAACATTATTTTGGAATCCCATTACATAAACACTTAATCATTCCACCACATCGTTATCATATTCAACATCGCCAATGATGATCGCATGTGACTTCCCTTTGTCCTTTGCCTTAAGCGGTTGCTCATTTCCATCATCACTAACCCTTGGATTAGGGCATTTATTAGCATAATGCCCCATTTCATTGCACTTGAAGCATTGAATTGTTGGTTGTACGTTCTCTGCTGTGTTTTCTTTATTCACTTCATTAGAATCCCTTTTTCCATTACTTCGACACTCACCTGCTCGTTGACCTTCTTTTCCACAGTTAAAACATTTTCTAGTCCCTTTAAGACAATCTCCACCATGCTTCTTTCCACACTTTGTGCATAAGGAAACATTCATATTCTTTTCACCATTATTCTAAGATTTCTCCTTGAACTCCATCTTTCTTTTCTTGTCAAAACCATGAGATTGATATGTAACACCAACTTCCATTTCTACCTTGATAGCACAACGCACAATTTCTTCATAGCTACTGAAGTCTCTTATAGCTAATGCCCTTCGAAGACTTGGTCTTAATCCACTGAAAAATCAATCAACTTTACTTTCAGGTTGGATGATAATACCAGAAGCATACCTTGCAAGTCTTGTAAAATTTGCTGCATAGGTACCAACAGATTCATCGTCCCTTTGCTTCAGTTCAAGAAACTCTTTCTCCATCTTTGTTCGAAGAATACGAGGGATGTACTTACTGAAAAACAAGTTCTTGAACTCGTCCCATTCCATGGAATCAATTTCATCTCTTGGCCTCGTATTCTTGATAAGATTCCATCATTGATCAGCTTCACCTTCCAAACGATATACTGCTAAGATGACTTTATCATGTTCAGAACATTGAAGAACTGAAAATATATTTTCAGTAGTACTGATCCATTGTTCAGCCACAAGTGGATTAGAAGACCCACTAAAAGAAGGTGGGCGTTGCCTCATGAAGGACTCAACAGAATATTGTTCCCTTCTCTGCTCATTTGGAAGTCCAGAATGATTCATAGCTTGTGTAAGTATAGCAATAAGATTTTTCACTCCATCTCCCATAACATTTGTTTGTTCAGGAGGACAATCATTGCATTGTCCATTGCATTGATCAACACGGTTCCTTCGGGTTCCAGCCATCGTCTAAAACCCAAAAAGAATAGTGTGAGAGGCAGAAATCATAATAAAGGGGGAGTAACTTAAATATCTAACATCTTTGGTTTAATCTAATATCGTTACCATAGTTCTAGGACTATATCCTATACGTATACTTATCCTTAGGGGCATCTCTAGACATACCTTAGAAATATCTCTAGGGATCTCACTAACGTTTTCGCATCCTAGTTTCCAAAGGTTGACTAAACCTTTCCTCTGATACCAACTGTAGAGACCCGAAGCCTGACGTACATTGACATTACATTACATTTGCGGAATACTTAGTACATAAAAAAAGCACACACACAAGGATCGTAATAGTTTAGTGTCTTTGGAAACTCGGAACGTAATCTTCTAATCGTGGTGAAAGATCTTCAACATCTCCTATAGAGATCTTCCCTTTTTTTTACCTAAAACCTTTCTTTATATCCTGGGGAAAAGAAAACATAAAAGGGTGAGCTCAAATGCTCAGTAAGGGTAAACAAAAGAAATATCAATCACATCGTATTCATAAGAACATAACATTTTGGAAATCTTAACCTGCAAAAGAGAGCATAAATTCATAACATGGGATAAATCATGGCAGTGAAATGTAATCACAATAATGATAACATAAAACATGAAACTTTGTGGCATTCAAACATAATCATAGAAAATCATTTCTTGTTAGTCAAGACACATTTCCAAGACTATCTTAGTGGACAAAGTCCCTTTCTGAATCGAGTAACCCTCGTTTCAGTCCCGTTTCACTGAACCGGTATAACCTACCGTTCCAGCCCTGTCTATCTCATGAGATATAAAATCTTTACCCAATGCATTGGAGGTAGATATAGGTCCCACCCATCTTATAATGAATCCTTTCTTATGTGTTCCACATAATCATAAATCATAAATCATCGCATAACCCATGTAATAAAAATGGGATTCTTGAAACATCATGACATCATAAATCAATTCATATAAGATAAAGGAATTCATAAAAATAATTCCATCACAACATGATCAAATCAATGTAATAATAGGGATAAAAACAGAACCCTTTATTATCTTAGATGGAAAATAATTTTGATAAGACACTTGAACTCCATTCTTGAGGAAAATATCCTTTCTTCTTCAAAAACATTTTTCCTTTCATAACATGTCAGACAACTTTAAAATAAAAGAAGTTGATTAAAAATAAACTTGAAAACTTGTAAAGGAAGCTTCTTGGAAATAATGTTTTAAAAATCCATTCATGCCGTAGAAGTTAAAAAAACATTCTTCTCGTACTTTTGTCGGAAAAGTCAAAAAGTACCTCGTACAAAAAAACGACAAAAGATTCCTTTCATACATATTACTAAAAACTCACCGAAGGGTAAAAATGGATTTAAACAATTGTAGGTGGATGGAAATAATATTACATATTGAAGAAACATGGATGTGGATGATAAAATACACCCCAGTAAATACCAAAGTATAAACAATCTCGGATAAAAATGAGATTGTGATATTTCCCTTACCTTAGGTCCGACTTGCTTTGTAAGTGTCCGAACCTCCTGTATAATGATTTAAATCATGTTATTGACTTATTACAGAATCATATTCATTGTTATGATATTATATATGGTTCACTTATGACATTATATTACCCGTTCTTTTGTAAATTCCATGTTAAAGAAGCGTTTCGGGTAAAATCGTTTCATTTATCGTAGGTGTTTTGACATGTTGTTCATGACATTATTTTTACTTATATCATGATTTACTTACTTCCAGAATATAAAATATGATTTATATATCATATATATTCAGTATATATATATATAATAGGTAGATAAATAAAATGAAAAACACCGTTCATGGAGACGGTAGTCCGTACGTACACATGAACGCTGTTTTCCTTTCCTTATTGTCTTGAAATGGAAGTAAGTAGATGTCATACATATACATAAATCCAGTAGCTTTATAATGTCATATATTTCATTATTATTTCTTATATATACTTTATAATCATTCTTAAATGGTTAACATGGAGAATGAATCTCATCGCGTCGTGGAGACGGTAGTCCGTACGTACGCACGAGCGATGATATCATTTCTATAAATATTGAATTGAATTGGAGTGGATTATACAATATATCAGAATCAATATGATGTTGTAATAACTATTTATAGTTATTCTTTACATCATTATACCCATCCATGTAAGGTGGTGGTGGAAAATAGATTACACCACGGTGTGGAGACGATATTCCGTACATACGCACGCGCGATGATTTCTTTTTCCGTAGGATGGATAGATGGTGAAATAGGGTTGTTTCATACTTATAATAACATATAAGTATATGAGTGATACTGATGTTATTATTTCATAATGAAACAACCTATGAAGAAGAAGTGGAAGAAGAAATAAAGATGAAATAATTGGTAACGGTAATTACCTCTTCTTTGAAGTGCCTCTTTGAGACCTTCTCTAAGGGCACTAAAATTGGTCTTTGAGGAAGAACAGAACCTCTAGGATGTTTCTAGGTAAGTGGAGAAGAGATTTTGGCAGGGTTTGGCCGATCTTGAGTGCTCAAATTGGTGTGAGGAGGAGAGGGAGGAGGTGTCCTTTTATAAGGGAGGAGAGGGGCACCTTAGGAATATCTCAAAATATTATTTTATATTAAAGTCAAAATCGGTTTATAATGGTTCCAAAGGGTCTTATTTCGAATATAATGTGGGTATGGGTCGAAATCCTATCATCCAATAGGATTTAGACAAGTTTAGGTTATTATTTTAACCTTATCAATTAGATTTAACTCTAAGTTAAATAATTTAACTTTTACCGTGTCTTTTTGTTTTCTTTCACTATATGGTTAATACACTTTCTATAACATGCCAAACGAACCCCAAATTGTATATAATTAATAAATATATCCTTATCTAAGTCATTTGGCAGAACCTTAGATTTTTAGGAATAAAATAACAATTAATAATATAATATTTGATTTAAAAACTATTTTGTGTAAATTTTGACACTATTTGATATATGATTTTTGTGAAAGTCATAAAAGAATTATATGTTCGAACCAAGTTTATTAAATCAAAACTAATATTTCATATTAACCTAGAAAATTAGTTCAAGTCATAAAAAGACTCAAATTACATTCATTTGAGCATTTATAACATCAATTATGTTAATATTTCCTTAAAAGGGTAATTACTGCATCATCGTTGTGTCATAAATAAATTAATTTATTTAAAGTCTAAAAATTATAAATAAAATATCATTATGTAGGAAATCCGTTTAGATTTATAATTAATATTTATAGTCGAATTTAGCTTATATATAACCCCATATTAAAAATGTTTTAGTTATTAAACTTTGATTTTAACTATTTTAACTATTCATTAAATAATATAATATTAAATGTCATAATCTAATCCAAGTGGACCTAAATGGTCATATTATATTCATAAGGTTGTTTTTGGTCGAATTACACTTATCCAATAGAATTAGGACATGTGTTAGGGTAATAGTAATATCATATTTACCCTTAGTTACCCTATTTACTATTAACCGTGGTAAAAAAAGTAAAAAGATACTATTCACCAAAAATTATTTTCATCTCATTGAACAACATTTTACTTACTGACATCAACCGTCTCTCTCGGATTTTTGAAATTCCATTCACAGAAGCGGTAAAATTAAGATTTATGAAGAAATTAAATTTTTTAACTACCACTTAGTAGTTTCACTATTCATCAAAAAAATTGATGTTTTTCAGAACAATGCCAAAATTTCATCCTAAGCTATATTTCATATTCCGAATTCAAAAATGAAGTCTATTTTACCAAATTCACATCATAGAATTTTCATTAATTAATTTTATAATTAAATCCCGCTGTTAAAACAAATAGCGTGTTTTTAAGAAACAATATCTATCAAAAGATTGACACTTGATTATGTCTGGTTTAAATGTGAAATTACATCCAATGACCAAAATTGTATTAAATTGTAAAAATATATTCTAAATATACTTTAAAACCACTGAAATTAATAATTTATCACTATTAATTATTTCGATTAAAAAAGTTGTTTTTAATTATAATTTAGTAATTTTCACTATTCATCAGAATATGAAAGTTATCCGAAAAGTACCAAAATTTCACCTTAGGCTAAATTCGATACTCCGAATCCAAAAATGAAATCCATTTTGAAAAATAAAATTTACAAAATTTCAAAAAGTGGTTATTACTATTCATAACGGCTAGTTTTAATAATATCTTAATAGCATATCGTTGTTTAACGAAACTCGGTGTTGCGTACAACACACGCTATTGTGGAAGGTCGTGATTGCGTATAATTCAAGACAGGTTAGAGATGTGTATTGTGAAAGCTCATTTTGGTGTAGCGTATAACACAAGACACTAATAAAATTAAAAAGAATATTTTTCATAAAATCTCGGGATGTTACAATTTTACTATTATTGGAATTTAATTACGTAAAATTTATACTGTATTCAGAATCATAAGGTACAAATTAGGTTGTAATGTGAATTTCATTTTATATATATATAAAAGATACCATGTTAAGAAAAACTATTTACTGTAGTAAAAGTAAAATTTTTACAAGGGTTAAAATTGAGAGTTAAAAGTTTAACATAACTATAAACTACTACATTTAAAGGGTGTTTGAGGATTAGATCGACCATAACCAGACTATTAAACACTAATTACAAGCCAATGTCATGGAATTTAATTCCACCTATATATAGTTTGATATTAACATAAATTAATAAATAAATTAATCACTTGAACTAACCTCTCCTCAGGTTTAAATAACAACCCTCAACTCCCAGTTTCACCCGACAAAGCCTTGAAGCTCCCCAAAATTTTTCCTGAACCTCTCCTCACTCTCCCCACATCTATGTGATACCAGAATGACTAAAAAACCAAAAACAAGGCCCTGAATGGTATTTCAAATAGGGGATATTCAAGAGTAGTGGTGTTTGTGTATTAAGGGAGTCATGACCTATGGTAAGGTAATTACATCTCACTATTAATTTCTGTGAGATACATGCTTTATTCATCGCTCACTTATTTTGTATGGCATATATAATACCCATGAATTTATTTTATCACTCTTATACTAATTTATATTTTCATTCCCTTTATATTATATTTATTTAATATTTTTTTTGTACACAAAGTGTTTTGAAGATTCATTTATTTGATTTCATGGAAAAAAGTTTATAAATGGTACACAAACATCTTTATATGTTTGAAGGATAATGTTTTTAAAAATGATTTAAAGATTACTTTATGAATTTTCATGTCTATTATAAAGATAATAGTTTCAAAAAAAATTACATTTCAAAGAGAGTTTTTCAAAGAAGAAGGATATTTTCATCAAAAAAAGTATTAAAAGGGAATTCAAAATTCATTCCCATCTAAGATAGCATCTATTTATATTAATCATTCCATTTTATGAAGTGACCTACTTGTTATATTCATATTCCTTATATGAATGGTTTATTCTTGATACCATGGTATTTATGAAACCTATTTATCTTTCTTGGGTTATATGTTTATGAAATCCATTCTTCTTTTACAGATTATGTTTTTGATCAAATAATTATGAGCTTGTATATATTTCTACAGGTTATGATATGATTACATGTTTAAAATACCCAATTAATTTCTTGGGTTATGATATGGTTGTCTATTATGTTTTGGATCAAGTATGTGTGATTTAATTATGAGATGGTACGAACCTATATCTCCCTTAAATGCATTGGTTAAGGATTTATATCTCATTAGATAATCCAAAGTGGTATTGGGAGAGAACCATGATTACCAAGATGGTATGAGGAGTGAACTATTATTACTAAGATGTCCATGTGAGTGAACTATGAATACAAATATGGTATGGGGAGGGAACCCATAATTAAATTATTGTTTTGGAATTAATGTCTTTTCAACTATGGAAATCATATTATATTCTTATGTGTCTGACACAATTCCAGGTTTTATTGCTATGTTTTCCTTCATGAATTTTGTTATTTATTTCCTTATGATTCATTTATTATGAATTTTAATTATTTATTCCATGATTTATTTTTATGATCTTTGATATGTAGGGTATGATCTTTTAATGTTATTATCACGTTTTTATACCCTTATGACAATGTTAATGTTTTCATGTTAACATAGTTTACACTTAAATACTATATGAGCTCATCCATTTTTATGTTTCTTCTCCCCCGAGGTTATAAAGATAGTTATTATGTAATATGTTTCTAGGAAGTCTTTTAGTCGTGAAGAACCTTTTGGGAGCTAATTTGGCTCACTTATTTATTAGTTTTTAGGTTTGCATGTTTCTAAAGGCACTATACTTGTGAAATATATTGGAATTTGTTTGTATAATGTAATAAGTATTCCAAAAAAGTGATGTAATGATTAAGGTATGTCAAGAATGGTTCTTTATAAGATGAATCATTTTTTATCTTATCTTTTGACACTAGGGTTTCTTCTAATGATCATAATTTCTCATGAAACATCCTCCTCATTATCTATTTTTTACATTAAGATTCATATGAGAATATTTCCATTTTTGAATAAGGAAATATTCCTTGATTTGAGGTAGTGTATCTATTTCATAATTATCATAAAATTCATGTAAAATATTTATTTATTTAATCTTACAATGTAATAAATATTATATTTACATTAATCTATCATAAATATAATTGAATGTTTTCTAATATTTTAATTCAAAAAAAATTACTTCTTCATAATGAAAATCTATATAAAAATACATTATATATTAAATACATTGTGATTGTGTCTTTTTTGAAATGAAATGTTGTACAATAATATTTTCGTCATCACATACTCAAGGCATGGAAAGTTCTTTATGGCGCGACTATATCTGTAAACACACAACTAGCCTCAGTCGATGAATCATATAAAAAAGAATTATAGTGTTATATTTTATTATTCTTAACCCATCATCACCGAATACCACTACATGAATCATTATCATAATTATAATCATAATATTTAGATCATTTATGAACAACATAACATTTCATGGATTAATCTCTAAAAACAATAAATCTATTTCAACTAATGGTTCTTATATAATAATTATATCCTCTAAACATATCACAATGTGGTTCTCCACTTCTTTTGTATATATAAAACACCTCATGATGACCCTTGGAATATATACTAGTCAACCATAAATTTTACAAATATAATCCATGTGTTTATAAAATGATTATATATAAAATGATTTTCTATATTACATGATGACTCATTAAAAATAATTAAAAATTATTACATTTTATAGAATGTTAATTTAATTTTACTCTTTGTCTAATTATTTCTATCTTATGAAACTTAAAAGATAATAGATATGTATAATGTTATTCAGATGAACTATTACAAAATCTCTAAGAATTATATGAAATCTCAAAGAGTCTTATGAAATACATCATATGGATCATATGTTCTCATTAATTTGAAAATTTATATCTCTTAGAAAAATATAAAGAAGATATTAAAAGTTTTGTAATATTTTAATGAATCTTTAGAAAATTACCTATCATTATTAAATTATAATCTTGATTATTATAATTACTCTATATAAACTCTTCACTTTTACTGGAAGAACTCTTACGTATCCCTAAAAAAATTATGTATTTCAATGATATCCAGAAAATTAACAATTTTACATATTCTAGAATTATATTATGTGTAATTTTATATTCAAATTTTTCAGAAAAGTAAAATTTCAATAATCTTCCATTTCAACTCAAGGATTCATTAATAATTCACAGTCCCTTCCATATAATTTGTAATAATATCAAATAAAATCCAATTAATACTAATTAAATTAAAAAGAATAATATATCTTGTAAATAATCATTAAAATATTTCAATAATATTATATTTCTTCAACATCAACTATTCTTCAAAAGTTTTCCATGATTATTTTCTTATGATATAACATCAAAAAATATTAACAAAATAAATATAATAATTAACAAGATTGGGGGAAGCTTCTTCATTAGCTTCATTATAAATTTAATATATACAACACTAAGTATACTCTATAGAAGTAAAATCCCCATATAATTGTTTAAATATACTTAAACCAATCTTTTATATTAATTATCAGAAAATGACAACCATAATCTCAAACCATCATTTGTAAACAAAATTTTATTCATTCAATATAAATTTATTTAGTAACCTGAATAGTATTTCAATCATTTCCATACGTTAATGGTTATACAATTATTTCAAATGAAAGTATATCATATCTGTTGTCATATGATAACTTAAAAGATACTAACTTCAATTACCTTTTAAATAATATATGTAAACTACTTCCAATATCTAAGGTGATTCCCCAATATTTATTTCAATCCTCATTCAATGACACCTTTCTTAGGAACTAAAATCCATATTACATTTAAAAATATTCTCCCTATATATCGACATCAAGAATATACCCTCCATGATTATAGAATCTTATTAAAAAATAACAGAACAAATATTTTATATGATTCCCCCACTCTTGTAACTCATTTAATTCTCTATGTTATAAAAATAAATTGATTTATACTAAAAATTTACTGGAAGACAGAAAGAACCTATCATAGGAGAAACCCTCATGTTAGATATCTCAGATCATGGAGGTTTTGGATTGTAACAATAGTGGATGGAAACATTAGATTTTGTTAAAAAAGGAATATATATAGAATTATATGAAAAAATCCCCATAAATGATCTTTATTGTAGAATAATCCCACTTATATTGATATACAAACTCACTTCCTTCTTCCTTAAGGATTATGATTTTTTTGTTCCCATGATCTTTCAATAATATCTCCTTCCTTGTATACATACTATAATCTGATTACTAGATTTTGTTATGTAGAGGTAGTAAGGAAACTTTTAACACCCCCTTGGTCATACATGTGTTCTATATAGTAATTGTGTTTATGGATTATTTTTACTATGTTTTTTACCTCTAGGTCATGTCATACTGATTCAGGAGGCATAATCAAGTGATTACAAAAATTTATTGGCTTATCAATTATCTATTTCATGAGGGGAAATTAGTTTCAGAATTCTATTTGCATTCATAGCATATGTAATGTTGGATGGTGTATATAGTGTGCATTGTTGATCTATATAATGTGTATATTGCTCATTGTAATCGATGAGATCTCATGAATAGTTGGTAGTGTGACTATTCCTATGATGGCATGATAATACAAATTTTCTAAAACAAAGAATAACAATGATCAATGTGTTGTGATTTATTCATTGAATACATGGTATAATAAAATGCCATTTTATATACAACAATATCCTAGAAAGTTGATATAAATTTAATTGATAGTAAACACCCATATAAAGAGTAAGAGTGGGACGTATTTGTTGGTATGATACTGCATGAATGGGATGAAGAACATTCTATTAGGAATATAAAATTTTCTTAAAAATCATAAATTTTTTATAGAAACCAAACAACACTTGGGTAGCAATCTTAAAATAGTTGAGGTGGTCACAAAAGACTTTAGTTTAATCCTTTTTCAGCACAGAACACTTTTTTTAGATAGATAATCTATCCCATATGACTCTACCTCCCTTGTAAAACATAAAAATAAAATATTAAATTTTTTTCCATGAACATTATAAAATCATATCAATTAAATTAATAAAGTCACAATTTTTGGTCATATTTTTTTTATATCAAAAATGAATTAATATTACAAAAATGTGATTTCAATTTTTGTATTGTCGAAATGGAGGTGTAGTAGTCATTGAATGATATCATAATATAATATAATTAAGTGGTTTATCAATTGGTTTGTGAGACTTGTATGGGATTAGTTTATAAATTCATTAACAAAAAATTATTTTAAAACATGAAGCCCACAATTTTTTTGAAGGAGTTGTATTTATTATCAACACAAAAGAGTTTGAGGCTGTCTTTTTTTTAAGGTATTGATATTAACCAATAAAGTTCATTATTCATCCCCAATATTTCTAATATAATAATTACTGAACATTTTCATGGTTCAATATGATTCTTTTCATGAATTTTCTAGATTGTTAAAGTATATATAACTTTGGAGTTATGAATTCATGGAGTTTAATATATATAAAGTATGATCTAATTGAGGAAGTCACTAGATTGAGTTCAAAACACCGAGATGATTGGAAAAAGTTGTACTAGAAAGAGAAATATGCAATGTTGTATCATATGGGTAAATCTATGAATTTTTATCGGATGGAGAGAGGTGATGATAAAAAATGAAGTTAAAATGAATATAGTATGGAAAGATAATTAGAGTGAAAAGATAATACATATTATTGAATGATCCATTAGATAGAGAAAACCATTTTTTAAGATGGTCCTTTATTATCCTTCCACCAAATTGACTTTGAGAAATCACTAGATAGAGAAAAAATAAGAAGTGTATTAGGTAGAGAGTGTATATGGTCACAAGAAAATGACATCATACAAAGGGAAGATTCCTAAATCCACTAGATTATGAAAGGTGATGTATTTAGAAAAATGTGTATTGGACATAGGATCCTTGGACATAGGTGTGGTAGATTTAAACATACAAGACTAAGGGGCACGATAATTAGGTGTAACATAAGGGTAAGTATCATACAATGGTTTTTATATTGAGTATAACTAAACAAGGAATAATTCGGTGAAGTCTTTTTTAAGAAATAATCCCTAGAATAACTACCAAATAGAGAAATGATGTATAAAAAAATCATATGATGAATAATTGGATGGATATTTTAGGATAGTTTTGAGAATTTTTAAAATAAATCATTATGATGATTATTAGTTGGGAATTCAATGATTTCACATTCACAATGAAAATTTTGTCATTCTTCCCAAGTTTTAGGTAGGTTTAAAATTTTCATTTCATTGATGAAATTATTATAAATTTCTTTAATATTAATGAATATGTGGATTTGAAGGTGGAAAAAATGAAGTTATATTCTTGTAAGATTCTCAAAAATAGATTCCAGGATTTTTATTTTTTTATCAGATGAATGTTGATTATATAGAGGGGTGGCAGAATCGTTTTGAGTGTTGATTGAAATATTGATAATGTAAAATAGTTGGGAAGAAGATCTGAAGAAGGGGTACCATAAGAAAAATATTTTTGATAGAATAATTTTTAGATGAAAAGTTCTTCATGTTTTATTTTATAGAAGATGCTGATATGTTTCTAATATATATGCTCATATTAAGAACTCTATTATAGTTGAAGAATCTGTATGTTCTAGAGATCTTTCTCAAGTTGAAAATTGCTAGGGAAACTTTATATGTTTGAGGTACAATAGTAAAAAAAATCTTTGGTAAAGGGTGACTACATCCCACCATTATTTAGGTTATGTATGTGCCCTTTCCCATCCAAAATTTAATCTATTAAGGTGTTTAGCATAAAATATGTGTCTATGGTGGTTTTGAACAAAAAAAGAAGTAGGTACCCACATTGGGGCGACAAATTGTAAAAATTATGTGTCTTTATTTTATATTTATTATATTTACAAACAAATAACTCTATGTTATAAATATTATAAGATCAAAACTCTAACAAGTTACACAATTTTATCTTAAAGGAGGAAATTATAAAAACATCATCATTAATTCAGCCCCAATCGTAGTGGTGAAACATTTCAAGATAATATAATTGGTATTAGAGCTATGATGACTCTATATATATAGATATTGATGTATGGAGAATTTAAATTCATTAAAAATAGATGTATTTATACTATATATAGAAATAACTATTATGGGTGCAAGAATAAGATGACATCCTTTCTTTTTTCAGTTAGCATATAAGGGACAAATGCATCAACGATTAGATCTTAACCTAGATAAAAGTATTCACTAATGAATATTTATAACAAGTGGAATATTGAATATGATGGTAAGAATATAAATATTATTCTTATGTCTCTATCTAAATAATTATTCACAAATCTAATGGATCTTATATTTGAAAAATACATTTTTCATAAACGTGAAAGAATTGTAAAGGAAATGTTATAGTGAGGGAATGAAAACATAAAATCTATATAAGTATGCTTTAAGATTTAAAAATGAATGTGGAATATACCATTTATTAATATTTTGTAAGGTTATATGAAAAATTTAGTAAAATTTTAGTTTTTGGAGTACCTTTATTTGATTGAGTAGTTTTCAAAAAACTTCGGAAAAATTTTCCTGCCAAATTTGATCCCAATATATCTACAATTAGGGATAGTTCAACTATTTTTCTTAACGGGATTTACAACATTCTCATTAACTATGAACTATGAAATTTATCAATCCTTAATAAGGAGATCAATAATGAAATACATTTTTATGAAATAAATAAGATACAGATTTTAAAAGAAGAGGTGTACTCCAACATATCATAATATAACTCTCTAGATGATGAAGAAAATTATTAATTTATGGATTTTATCTTAATGAAACTTGGAAAATGTAATGTAAATTCAAAATGGAAACTTATTATAAAATGATTCATGTGTGGGTAAATCTTCCACAATGAATAATATTACCCATGAAACAGAATATTTGAGTTTTTAGAAGATGAATGAATAGATAATTTTTTGAACAAAAATTAGGGTAAAATTCTTAATAAATAAACATCGTGAGAAAAGAAGAATATATTTCACCAAAAAATAAGAATAGTGTTGTGTAAGGAATATGAAAATTACATAAATGTAATTAATTGATCAAATGGTGATATTTGGTAAAAGATCACTCACATTATAACTCATGCTGACAAACATGAGAAAAATTCTAGTAGTGAATAAGGATAAGGAGAAGAAACATACAATGATTATGTTATAATATTAGAACTAGAAATATTTATGAACAATATTTCCATACTCAAGAAGGAAGCTAGACCAATTTATCAAAATGATGGAATGATACACTTTCTTAGAAGATAAGAATGATATATTTAGGAAAATTAATTTGTCAGAGTTAATGTTTGAGAATAATAAAAAAATTTAAAAGGCAATGTTATGAAACATTCCATTAAGGATGATAAAATTGGGAAATAATCGTTCTAGAAAACCTAAAGTATTAAGAAACATAAAAAGGATGAATGAAGATTTTTGTAATGAAAATATATTTGAACAATAATAATAATTAAATTTTAGATAATTCAGCTGTAAAAATAGCATTTAACTAAACAGAATAAGTAGATAAATGAATTAAAAAGGATTGTGTGAAAAAATTTCCATCAAAAATAAATCAAAATAAGTGTGTCAGTCTCATATGCATAATATTCTATATCAAATTAATAATTAAGGTACATATTTTGATGATCCTAAATGAAAATATTTCAATCAACATTCATATCACTAAGGAAAAATATGATTCAATGGTTACTATTGATGTGGTAGAGTATTTGGGAATAATTTACAAAATTATTGTTAAAACAAGTCACTTCTTTTGGTAAGGTTTTATTTAAGGGGGATAAATATTGTAAAGATGCGAAATTATGAAGATAGTAATAAAAAATCCCAAAGTTAAACAAATTTTTTTGAATGAAATGTCAAGATGTTAAACTATTTTAAATAAAATCATGTGTGGATGTCATCATAAGCTCTGTGGAAGGTGTGATTAATCTGGTCATCCTTCCTAAGAATATAGGACTACTCTAACCATACATTTTCGACTCATCAAGAATGAATGTTAACTTGAAAATTTGATTATTTAATGGAAAAATTTATTAACAGAGTTTTTTCTAAAATATTATATTTGGGAAGCATTGGATTCCTAGGAGTGGATGACATTCCATAGGTCAGGAGGTAAAAAAATCCTTGGAAGACATTATAAAAAATGATAATATTTTTTACGTTGGGAAATAACTACTCAATCAATATTCATGGGATTAGAAAAAATAAAATTGAATCAGGAAAGTATAATTCCAAAGTTGTTTTCTTTGATGATGGAATTAAACACAATCTACAAATCTTTAATAAGATTTGTGATAAAGTAAATAATTTTATCTTATAAATAGATTCTTTTATTATAAAATGTTCAAAATATGGTGATATTTCTTCCCTGGGAGATATAACTATTTTATTTTCTTTCTAAATCAGGGATCCAAGAAACTCATGTAATTTATGAGCTATTGATGAAAATGAATTTTGACATGAGATACATGGACATATATTTCAAATATTACTAAGTAAAAAAATGTTTAAGGAAACAATGATATATCATTATTAACTTAATAATGAGACAAAATATTATTTATAGGACATGTGAAAATTGAATAAGAGTGAATAATATTTTACGTAAAATATATATTTAGTCTATATATCCTCTAAAACTCATTCACAATTATCACAATAGGAATAAACACAACAAAAGTGATTTTTAATTATTAAACATTATAGAGAAATTTTTATATATTAAGTGGTTAATATTTATGAAACATATTTCTGTATATGTGGAAATTCTAAAAATAATATAGAAGGAGGCTAGGAATGGTAAATGTTTATATATTACAAAATTGAGAAAAAATAATAGAAAAGAGTATACATGTAATTAATTTTAATCCTATTTTTTAATACCATGGGTTTATAAATTAATAAATTTCTCCTCACTCTCAGCAAAATAATGGTGTACAAGAGTGGAAGAACCAAATTCTAGTTAAAATTTGATAAACTATTCATTTAGAGTATAAACACTCAAAATAAATCTAGAGAGAACCTATTTTAATGACCATGAATATTCAAAGTAAATTTTTTCAATGACCAAAATAAGTAGAGACAACCAACTCCATGTTGCACAAAAATAGGATTACTTTTAAAAAGATTAATTAATTTGGAATTAACAACTTGATGAAGATTAAAAATAAAATATTTCGGTAAATTTTATGAATGGGGTATGTAAGGAATTTAATTGGGTATGGAACCAATGGAAGACACTACATGGGAAGGATTAAATGATCAATGATTTTTTTTGGAATCATGTTATTTTAATGTTTTTAAAAATAAGTTCAAATAGATGGAAGAAGGAAATTTTTGTACATAAATTATAACGAAAGTAGTCTTACATCTTTCTAAATGAAATAAAGATAAAAAAATATTTTTATAAGAGTTAAAAAAACCCAATCCAATGTTTCTAGAGATGAGGAATAAAATGATGGAAAAAAATCCATATTTGGAAAACATTAATATTGGTTTAACTAACCAATATTATTATATTTAGTGAATCTCTAGTTTAGAAGATAAGGAAAATAAGAATGGAGATTAAAAAAACACTCATTTTTTAAATTAAAACCATGATAACAATTATAAGATATTAAAAACAATGAATGGTTGTATGATATAAATTAAGAGTGAGATCATATCAAGAAGGTTGATACCTGAGAACTTGTAAAAAGGCCAAAAGAAAAAAATGTCATAGGATATAAATGGGTGTTCTAAATAGGATGAATAAAATTAAAGAGGTTTAAAAAAAAGGCCAGTATCATCTAAAAAGAGTAATGATAAGTTGATGGTATTGATTTTTATGAATAATTTTCCCCTATTGGATGAAGTGAAACTATCATAATGTTAAAAAAATTGATTCTCCTTGGAAATACAAAGTCTATTAGATTAATGCCAAGTAATCATTCTAGAATGGAGAAGTTTAAGATGAATTTTATATCAAATAACAAGATTCATTGATCATTAAAAAAGATGCAAACAATGTTTGTATGAAAGATAAATCTTTTTATGGATTATATTAGGATCCTTGAGCCTACTATTCAAAAAATCAATTTTTTTTGAAACATTAATCATTTAACGAATAAAAGTTGAAAAATAATATTTATGAAAATTTAAGTGGTATTGGAAGATTGATTATTAAAATTTACGTTGATTAAATAATATATATAGGTGATAAATATTATAAATATGAAGAGTGATCATAAAAGGTAAAATTCTGCCTAAAACATTCTTCTCACTAATGGATGGAATTATCTAAGAAACATTGTATTATACGGTAGTATAGTTTCATGAAATTTATCCTTGAGAATGGTTTTAGATAGATTGATAGTTTAAAAAATAGTTGTTATAATAATTATAATAATGTAAAATGGGGAAACTGAGGAACCCTTAGTTTTTTTGAAGGTGTTTTATTTATTACCAACTTAAAAAAGTTTGAGGCCTCCATTTTTGGAATGTATGGATATAAAGTAAGAAGATTATATATTTATACTTAAGTATTATAACATCATGATTAATAAATGCTTTCATAGTACTAGATTAATTTTTCTATACGATGTTTTTGGATAGTGAAATTAATACAAATTTTGAGTTAGGAATTCATAGAGTTGTGACTATATAAATTTTGATGAAATAGAGGATGTCATTTGACTGAGGTTACTGGAATCATATTATTGGATGAGGTTATACTATAAAAAGGTAAATAGTATGTTTTATTTGATATAGAGATCGTATGATCACCAAAATGAAGTTCCAATTGAGAGACTATCAAAAGATCATCAGATAGAAAAAATTTGATAGACCCTATAAAAATAAATAAGATAGTGGGACCAATTTTAATCAGATGAAATATTTTTGAAGTTAGACATGAAAAAAATTTATGAAGTCAGTAGATATAGAAAAATAATAATCCTATAAGAATGAGAGAGATAATGGTCACCAATAAAAGTGATTCATGGTAGAGTAAATATTACTAAATCCAACAAACATAGATATTTGATTTCATTGAACATAGGTGCATGAGACAAGGGTGAAACAAATAGAGGTATACTAGAAAAAATCATATCAAACTAAGGCACACCATACATAGGTGTAGATAATGGAGTGGAATTGAAATTTTTTTAAATAGAGTGATATAATAGATAGAATAATTAGATAAATAAATGTAAATAGAAAATTATTTTGAGTACTTACTTAAAAAATCATTAATGTATAGGGGAATTATTTCAAATAAAAATCATATAAATATTTTATGATCCTTACAAAAAATTTAAGTCATTTATTGTGATGATGTTGAGGTAATAATTCAAATATTCAATATTCATAAAGTAATGTCTATGATTATTAATGATATTTTTTGATTATTTGAAATGTTCTTTGAAATCAAGATTTGATAAATAATTTATGAATTTTCTCCACTCAAAATAAATTAGAGGGTTTGAAGGCAGTAAAATGAAGTTTTAGATGAGTTAGATTTAAAAAATTAGAGTATGTAATTTTTTTATTTGTTGGATTAATGTTGTATATTTTAATGGTTGATAAAATCATTTAAATTGTTTTTAAATAATTAGATTGGTGAGCTACTATAAAAAATATCAGAATGAGTCCAAAAATAACAAATTTTTGGAAGAAGAAATTTCATAAGAAATGTACTAAATGATTGAGTTTAGAGTAGAAGATAAAATATTTCTAATATAATGTTTCATAGGAAGATATTAATTATATTTAAATAAGGAATAAGATCATGAGATCTTTCTCAATTTAAAAAATTTAAGTGATACTTTTGTAATTTAATGGATACTAAATAAAAAAAATATTGGGTTAAGGGTGATTCTTTCCCACCGTTATTTAGGTTAAGGGTTAGTCATCCCCTACCTAAATTTATATATTGGAAAAATATTAGTGGAAAATCTATGTCTTGGGTGATTTTTAACATATAAAGGAGTTAGTACCAACATTAGGACTTAAATTTGTAAACTTTTTGTGTATTATATTTTATCTACATTATATTTACATATTAGAATGTCTATGTTATAATGTTCAATGAATTTAAACAATAACAAGTTTCATAGGTTTATCTCCATGGAGGAAACAATTTTTGAAAATCACCAATAATTAATCCCAACTTTTCTTTTGATCTAAATTACTAGAAAATTTAAAATGAAATATTAAAAATTATGACATGGACATTATAATTTTGGTGTAATTCTAATGGAATCCCAATGTGTCACAAAGCTTTTAGTTGAATAGAAGTGGCTTCCATGTCACTAGTAACCCAGAAGTATTTTGGTTCCACCCAAAAATTTATCCAATGGGGGATTGTTATAACCCAGTTTATGGGGTTCCCTCACACAAATTACAAAATATCACTATAATTATTTTTCAAACTTTTTACCACCTCCTAAACTACTCCGTTATTATTTAACTCATATCCCAAAGACGCATCCAATAATTAAAATAGAACTATTTTAATTTTTCATTAGATTAAATTCTACTAAAGTCCAGAAAATTTCCTATATACATTGATCTGTAATGATACGGGTCATTACAGTCATCACCTAATAGATATATTTCATTTGTTTCATGCTAGATTTTTTAGTCTAAACCTTATGATATATGTTTATGATTACTGCCATGGTACCTGTATGTTCTCATTATATAGGGTTGTATAATATATTCTAGAATCAAAGAATAATGATATAGTACATGAAAATGTTATGTAATTATGTGAAAATAATAAATAGTTTATATAAATAAAATTGCATACATTATATGGTAGAAAATTTGAAACATTAGTTGGGTCATGGGAACCCACACATAAAAACTCCATCTTTCCCTAGATCAAATGGTGAACATCTATCAACCAACTAACACTCACATGGGACTCATGATTCTTTTCTATATGTATTTATTTAGTGATTCTTCATTTTTACCCTCTAAAACTACTGTTATAAAAATGAATCTATCTTTATAATTAAAATCCATCAAGAGATAATATTTATGATGTATATGATTGGTCTAATGGTGTGACCTGGGATCCATGGAAATTACAAAAAATATATTATTATCAAAATATATTGTCATAGTTTTTCAAATTTTAGGTACTATGATAATATTTAAGATTCATTTGTGTACCCAAACATAATGATTAGGTACCTCCAAAACTATGATACATAATGAATCTACAATATAATCATTGATAATGATCTTCCTTGAGATTTTCTAGGATCTATAAACCAATATTAAATGAAAAATAATTCCCTATTTAAAACATTATATCATTTTAATTTTCTAAGGTTTAGGATCATTGTATTTTCTTACATCCAAATCCACATATCCTCCAAAAACCCTAAACACATCTTTTTTATGCATCATATATTTGTAGATAGTTTTATCTTTTACCCTATATAGCTCCAGTTGATCTAGTTGACATATTCTTGGATTTCTCAATTTGTACCGAAGATCAATAATAGTACATAAAATTATATACATGACATATATAAACCCCTATTTATAAGAAACACTAATCATTCTTTACCTCTCATCGATATTTTAGGATATATTTTTTGAGAGAATTATAACAACTAACATTGGTAACAATCCTAATTTGGAATACTCTATGTTATTTCACTTACTTAATTTGTCAATATATATAATTTAACATAGTAAAATAGGTATATTTTATTTATATTTATAGATATAGATCTGTAGAATATATTTTCGTTCAATTATTCCCTTCTTAGAGTCATTTATTTAACCATGTTTTGAATAATTGAAAACATTATCCTCATTTTTCATTTGTGTTATTTCATCAACATATAATACTTATAAATCCAAATAAATCCCATTAACCTTATTATAGATTCATGGATCACTTATATTTTTAATGAAATCAAAATATCATATGCCTCGTCATAGTGAACATTCCATGATCAAGATACTTGTTTGAATCCCTAAATCGATCTTTATAGCTTGTATAACTTCTTGGAATACTTTGGTATACCATAACACTATAGTTGTGCCGTATAGATATCTTCTATCAATTTAAAATTTAAAAAACTAGTTTTTACATCTTTTATCCATGTCCCACAATCATGGAATGTTTTTATGGAATGTAAAATTTTAATGCGTTTCAATATCAGGGATAGAAAACTATTTAATAACAGTCAATAACATGATTTTTTTCTAAAACGTCAGTAATGAATTATCCTTTATTAGTATTTAATTTACAATATTTGTATAACTAATTATTGAACACAAATTTTAACCCAATAGGTTTTACGTCATCTTACCGATGTTTATACTTAATTTGATTAAATTGAATCTATTTATAAATTCATATATTCTATCCATATATAATTTTAATTTTAATATACTAGATTGTTTTATATAAGGGATTTATTATCCTTAAAGAGTAATGTTTTACTTAAATCTAATGTGTGACCCAAGATCCTTGTAAAGTAAATCCCCTATATAAATGTCTTCCAATGAATCTTATAGAGATTGATTCAATGTCAATTATTTTACATATTGAGATTTAGCTTAATCTGTGTCTAATTTTCTCCTACTATTTTTCATTAAATTTTATCTCTTTATAGAAATATTTTGTTCCCTTCCACAGATTTTTTTTATTTCATGGGTTATATTAATAATATCCTTTCATATATTTAGGATATCCTATAAGGATGTACCTTCTACATCATTATAATTTTTTATCACTACGGATAATTTAAAAAATTGATTCAAATGAAAGAAAATTTGTATGAAACATCCTATACATCATTTAATATGAAATCTCATATGGAATCTCATTTTCTACTTTAATTAGATTGTAATAAAATTTTATATGATTTAGTTTTCAAGGAATAAACCAAAAAATATAATATAGTTATTTGTTGAATCATCATAGATCTCACTAGTTTATTAAAAGTTTTATTTCTCCTTTAAATAATACCATTCTCTTAAGGTCTCAATGAAAGAGTGAGTTTGGAGGCTATACTACACTCTATTAAATTATTGAAGTATTTTTTTAAGATATTATCTACCTCTATATAATGGGAATTTATTTATTTTCATACAAAGATGATTCACTACTTCATTTTGAAATTACTAAATCATACTAAATATTTTTTACTTATATATATCATCATTTTGATATATCCATATCTACTATTGATTTTAGTTAATGAATTAAATCATTATAATCCACCCATTTCATATATTAAAAATGGTCCACAAACATTAGTGTTAATTAATTCTTTATTTGGAATTTTTCTTTCATATTTACCATAGAAATGAGATTTGGTCATTTTACATTATAAACATGTGTTACATAGATCAAAGGGTTTTAACTCAAAATATTTTAAATATAATCCTTGGTAAGACTTAGTTAAATTATATTAATTTTTAGGAATAAGCCTAATGTGGAACATACAAGCATGATTTGAGTCATGCTAATTGAATTCATTAATTATTAATAACACTAGATCATATAATTCCAATGCATAAAAAAATTATTTAATTATTCAATTAAACAAAAAATGTTATTTCTTTTAATTAAATACATTTTATTTCCAAACATGTAATAAAATTAATTTGTGTATAATATCAACAATGAGATTATATTTCTAGTAATTATAAGTAAATAGTAATATTTTTCTAATAAAATATCCTTTCTACAGGGTAATTTAATATAGTAATATTAGATTGATAATTATACAATTATATCTATATTAATTTCTTTATGATATACTTCCCTATTTTAAATATTCTTTGATCTACATGGTTCTTCTGTTAAAAACATATTGGATTAGCTAGAAAGATTTCATTTTTATAAGATGCTTTAATGTGAGGAAGATCAACAAAGAGTAATACGTGAAAATGTAGGAATATTGGGAATATCTATTTAACTAAATTTTAATGTACGATATAGGTATATAAGCTTCTCATATTTCCAGAAAAATGTTTTGGGAGAATGATTCAACCCGGCTTAAACTATCCTTAAATAATTCTGCTATTTTTTTAGTTTTTTATAAAGTTTGACTGTGCATGTTTTCAATTTTTCCTTAAAAGTGTCCAAGAAAATTAAAAACTTTATTTTGATTGACTATCTACACATTGATTATTTTATATTAGACTTGGGAGTTATTTATTTATGTTTTTCATGTTTTAATTAATTAATAATCTAGATAATACTATCGGTGGGAATAAACATATCAAATCAGTGGATAAATATTTATCCTACATATACCACAAATTTTATAATTAATCAATATGCTATATCATTTCTAGTACATGACCACCAAAATATTTTCAATATCTTAACTTTAATGTGAATAGTACAATTTAGATATCATAACTCTAATCTTACTATTTCCTAATAAAACACATGTGTGTGAGACAACATTTTATGTGAAATATTTTTATCACACATTTTATATAGTAACTAGATATTGATGATTACATGATTTAATAAACATAAAATTAACTATCTCTGTGTCTTATATTTGCATCAATATCTATCATAGTAACTCTTTGACGAGGGTTAATAGGAAATGGTGGACGTGCAACATAATTAAAAAATTATTAATAACACTCTTGGAAATTATTATTGGTTAGGAAATGATTTATTTACAAATTTTTTATTGTGATATTTATTTTTATTGTTTCGTTAAATTTATCTAAATATAATAAAATTATATAATAATAATATTTTCGTCATGATTATAATTGAATCTTACATTATTGATTGAACAAATCATTATGTCCCTCACCTTTATAAAAAATAAAAACAACCCTTTTCATTGGATTAATAATATCTAGTCCCTATTATATACTAGGTGTAACGGATAAAAAACATTTCATCATAGTCCATTCAATGATTATAACATTACTCTAGTTAATAAAGGTACACATTAAAATTCCATAAAATGTAACTAATAGCTTCTTGAACTGTTGAGTGGACTATCCAATATATTCAAATTAAATCATGGTGTTACAAGATATTTAACTATTTAAAAACACCATAATAGAAATTTTTAACTTAATTTATTCTTAATTTGTTTAAGTAAACCATCCACTATTGTAATAATTTTCATTATATGGATTCAACATCAATTATAGCTAATAAAAACCTAATACAATAGTTTATTCCTAATTCAATTGAGGGAAATAATTTATAACAGAATATTTTCTTTTAGAGATTATTTTATTTGGTTTGGTGAATAACACCAATTCTTTTTTTGTGTACTTTTAATTAAACTATGTGACCACTTCACTAAAGTAACCATGAAATAATAATATACATATCATGTATAAAAACCAATTCTATTTGAACATATTGTTAAAAAAAATATGTGATCACGTTTATCCATAGATGAACATATGTAATCATAAAATTATTAAAATAAAAATTTCATATAACCATGAGGTATTGACTAATGGTTAGTTTATTAACAAAATTATAAACAAACACACTATAAGTACTCCTTGAGCCTTGTCTGTATAATGTCTCAATATCCATAATAACTTACCTATTTTTCCCTTATTTAATTTAACATCAATTTATGTCTTGATCCAACACATTAAAGTAAAATGCATCCATTATAATCATGCACTGACATGTAGGTGAGGGGAACATGGATGCAGAATTATATTTCATAAATAGATATGTACACACATTTAATTATAAATTATAAAGGATTAATAATGATTCAAAAATCATTAATTATTAATTAGAATAATAATTATTATAATATTTTCACCATGGTATGATTAAAATTAATTAATAAATAAATTCATATATATTCATGTTGGTATGAACTCATGATTCATTACCATAAAATAAAAAAAATTATAAAAATAATAAATATGGAAAATTTCTTCATGGAAGAGTTTTCAAAATTTATATTATTAATAAAATAATTTTAAAAAACAAACAACATGTCTGAGGGTCTTCCAATGATATTTATGTTTTTAAAATATTATTATATTTCTATTAATTTAGGGGGCCTTTATGGAGGATTTTTGGAGGTGTTTGAGATGAAAATGTTTCAGAGCTGTATAGACCTTATGGAACATTATGTAGGAGCTATGTGGGGAATTTTGGTGGTTTGTGGAGATACTGGTGTAACACCACGTTTTTTTTGATTTTTAGATATGTTTTATTATAATATTATTTTTGTAGTAAAATAATAGATTTTAATATTTTTTTAAATTTATGAATAATGCATCATTTGTGAAATGGTTTGAAGAACCATGCATAGTAACTATAAAATGTAAGAATTTAAATGGAGTGAGTTATATGAGGTTAGTGCATAATTTATGAAATGTTACATCCTAATCATGAATTTATAAGAGTTGAAATGAAAATTTTTTACCCATGTCCTGACATCCCTAGAATATTTATAATTAATTTATGGAATTTTATAAGTATTTTATTAATAATTTATTTTGAGCATGTAGCTTTTGAAATTTTTTTCTAATGTGTTAGAAGGTAATTTTATAAAATTTTCATGTAAGAGATATATTATGTGTATTTTTTATAGTAATACATATTAAATAATTTTTGAATCAATGTTCCCTTACCATTAAATATTATTTGATTGAAAATAATTATAAATTACTATTATAATTTTGAGATGTTTCTAGAGGTATTGATTTCGTATCATTATTATTTTATTATTTTTTTAATTCTTATTATTATCATAATATTATTTTTATTTTTGTTAAGTGATAGAATAGTGGAAACCCCTGTCCCATTCTCCTGATTCATATAATACAAGAGGAAGGGTGATTAAGGGGGATTTCCTCCTTCTCCAGGGGAGTGGATTCAACCATTGAATCAAGTTAATTTTTTATATCCTTATTTATTTAATTATTTATTGCCTAAGTTATTATCTTCTTCACCCTTATCTTTTTCTTCTCAAGTTATTATATTAATTAAGGTTTATGAAAATGGGATTTCACCATGTTAAGGTGAAATACTTGAATACCTTGGTTCTTCTCTTAGTTTATGATATATTGGAGTTCCATAAATTGTTTTCACATTCTTTCAATTGAATAAATATCCTTGTGTCACAACAAAAGAAATTTTATATTAGGTAGTAGATTTTGTTTAATGGAGGTTAATATTTTAGAAGATTATTATTTTTTTCAATTTTTATTTCTTAAGGGAGGATATTATGTTTATAACAATTGGTGAATGTCATTGAGTTCTATAAATTTATGTAGTTTTATACAATTTCCACTTCTTTGATACACTATTATATTATTTATTATTTCTTATGGCATTTATTTTAAAATAGATATTCTATAAAAAATAATTGATGATGTTGTGCTGTATATCAAATATTCCTCAATAAATTCTATTAGCAAATGGAATTTATTTTTCTGTGATAAACACTATTTCTTTTAAAAAGCAATGCACAAAAAATACCTAATCAAATTAAAAGTGTAGTTTTATGGTGATATAATTTCAAATATTTTCATGGAATGTTATGAAATAAATTTTAATGATTAAATATTATATTGATATTGATTTTTTTGTGAGGATAATTATTTTTTTGACCTTTTCAAATATTGGTTTACTATTAGTGTTATATTTATGTCAATCTTTACAGTTTTTTTATAAAACACATGCATGATAATTATATATAGATGGATGAAGAATAATTGTGGAGGGGTTGTTTTTTAAAAGGGTGCTAGGGGGTGTGGTCGAAGATTATTTTATAATTATAATTTTTAATTGTTTTATGACATTTATTATGGGTATTTCATGAGATTATATTATGTATACAAGAGAGAATATAGTGGAATTTATGTTTTCTAGGTTATATTATTCACTACAAAGATTTTACCATTGTATACATTACACACAAGATGGGATAAATTAGTATAGGAACATAATATAGATAGTTACATTTAGGATTTTATTGCATGTTTATATTACACCCATGCTATTGAATTCACCACTAGATTAAGACTATAATCTAGCTACTGGCATGCACACAAGTGATTGACGGGTTTAGTGAGAGGTTCTAAAATTTATATTCCCATGTACCATAGGTAGTATCCCATCATTCCTTATGATATGATTTATTTGATGTAGTAATTTCAAATTATAAATGTGTGGATAAACTTGTTTTTTTTTTGATTTAAACATGAGTAGTTAATTATTTATATGAAAATATAAAAAGAGAACATTATTTGATACTTTTTTTTTTAAAAAAAAATATTCATTTGTTATATATAATATAGGATAAAATATATGTTCTGGGAATAAACATGTAAATATCTTTAAAATTAATATAAAACATACTTTTTTAACTTTTTTTCATTAATTAAAATAAATAGTTTTTTATTATATTTATTTGAAAACTAGAATATATAGGTTTTAAAAATTAATTATATGTATTGAATAATAATTTAATTAAATTTGAATTAATTCTCATAAATTAATGTACACCTTTGGTGTACATGTATATTTTAATTCTTGATTCAGTTTTCTGGAACATGTTCTTTTTTGATGGGTATTGGACCATGGACTTATATATATGATTATAGAGGTGGTTGAATCTTGTGTTGTTCTATGTTGTGAGGAGATAATGATAAATTTTATTTTGTTTTTGTTCAGTTTGATTAATTTTTGATTTGGATGATTCCATTATACTTTCACTCACATGGTTACTCTTGTAAAGCTTTTGTATAATTGAATATGGTTTTTTGACTTATAAAAAAAATTTTGGACTCATTTATTTTTATCCTGTATAAATGGTAAATTATTCCAACACTTATAATGATAATCTTGGCCATTATTATAACATATGATGATTGGGAATATGCCTTTGGTTTTTGGAATGATGATTTGGGTGTGATTTCCAGGTACACAGGATGGTACGATACAATATATACAATATAATTAGTTGGCAGTTGGTATAGAAGTAATTTGAGGTAAGTTCATTGAATTTTGATAAGTAATCGATGAATAAACATGATCAACCCAATTATGGTAGAATTTAATGTTATTTAGGAAGTTAGATATTGAGTGGTGTTTAATGAATGTTTACTGTGTTTTATTTTAATTTATTTTAGAATTTTATTTTCTCTTGAGAATTATTGTTGAATACAGATGGTGTTATTTCATATTTAATTTACCTTCAAGTGATTCTAGCTGACTATATTACCCTCATAGTCATTTATTGTTTAAAAAAAATTCGGTTGTAATCTAATTGATTGATATATTTCTAAGTATGTAATGACATTTTTTTCATTTCTTATTCAATGATACATGTAGTTATTTCTAGAATAAATGAGTAAAAAATATATATATAATGATATATAACTATAAATGGCTATTTAGGAATATAGAATTAATTTTTTTTCCTTAATTTATATTTAAAAAAAATAAATTGGATTGGACTTCCATGAACTCAAATAAATTTGATGAAATATTTATAAATGGTGTTTATAGAATTATGGGCTCTAAATAATTTTTTTTACATTATGAAAAATATTTTATAGTGAATACAAATATTTAAAAAATGAAATTGAATAAGATAATTCTATTATTGTAAAGACTCCGAAATTTACAGGTATTTTTTTTAATTTGATTGGAATTTTAAGAGTATGCGGTTTCGGATGGCGCCAGATTCCGAGGTCCGGTGCACCCTGAATCAATTTGCAATGTTTAGCTCACATACGTTCAGAGAACGAACGAGTGCGTTTTTCTAACTTTAGAATCGGTGCTCGGAATTGAAATATGAGTCATCCGTTGAACTCACATCGCCCGTAATTGCTTAAGAAGACCCTTTCTGGAGTTGTGTTTTCTTGGGAGGAGTTGTTAAAAAAAGAGTGAGGAATAAAAATATAATTGTTTTACAATTTTATTTTTATTTCTTTCTAACTGGTTTAATTGTTGTGTCACAAAACTTTTTTCCTCTCTTATATTGTTTAACTCCTAGGTGTGGGAGTTGGAGTGGGACCCGTTGGGTTGCTAACTCCCCTTGAGAGGATAAAGGTGTTGTGGTCCCCACACGAGCCCAACCCCTCACATTCCTAACTCCTCAAAACCCCCCACTTATGTTGTATAACTCAGGAACTCCACCATTAATGTTGTTAATTTCCCTCTCCTCTCATTTAATCAAGCCAACACATTAATTCAATTAATGGATTTGATTTTTTAAATTTTGAACTCATGACATGGCTTAATAAAATAAGTGGAGCTTATTTAATTTTTGGGTAGTGGGTTCTGTTAATGATTGTAGAAGAAAGCCATAGTTTTGAAGAACTCCATCTCCTTCGTTGAAGAATTCTACGTCTCTGAAGAAGGGAATCGACTTGGCGATCCCGGAATTCTCCATCCACTTCCTCCTCCACGACAAGGAAGGAGACGCCGACTGTGGAGACCGACGCCAACAACAACATTTTTCTTCATCATTTGATGTCGACGGAATCGATACTGTTTTTCCATGACACCCGACTACCGCGACGTTCGACTTCCGCGACTCGACGATGTGCGATGTCAATTTTGAGGTAGGGGTTTTCGTATATAATGTTTATGTGAATTATACCCTCGTGCGTGGGTATTTAATTTCAAGGTGTTAGTATAATTTATTTTGAATTAATTAAACCCTTGTCAATGACTAAAAGCATGTGTTTAAATGTTTTCCATTTGATAACACCTAATGCAGTGGGCACGAGCAGAACAAACACGGCCCTAAAACCTGCTGCAGCTTTTTTATTGATGTGGGGATTGGCAGCGACGACGAAACGTGCCGCAGTGGTGTTTTGAGTTCTTCGCAGTAATGTATGGGACCCGAGATGAACACCGGCGCAGAAAGAATTGAAAACGGACCACCGGAGCAACTCCGGTGGCCCGGCGCGCCACTAGGAGGAACCGCTGCAGCAGAAGCTGCGGCGGCAAGTGGTCGAATCCCGCGGCCGATCGAGATCCGTGTGAGCAGGACGCGGCGCTCGCCACATCCATGGAGCTCGAAGGTCATAAGGGACCGTGTCCCCCGCTCAGCTAGCTGGCCGAGTCAGCGTGCCACCCGGCCGGGTCGGGACGGGTTGCGGGGACTGGGCCTAGCCGTGCCCGGTGGGGTCAGACCGGACCCGGGTTCGATCGACCCAGTTCGGGCTTTCCTAGGGGGGTTGCACCGGGTCGGACCGGGCCCAGACCCCCCATTTTCAGATCTCTTCTGATATTTTTCACATATCATGGGATATGGACCTCCGATCGAAGCACCATTAGTTGCGTTGTGATCCTTAGATCGGGATGGTCATTTCGGTATATTACACTCAAGGTTTTGATGAACTTTGGGTATGGCCGGGTTGGTTCGAACCCGAAACCAACCGGGCCCGCAGAGCGGAAACGCTTATAACTTGTGCTTCGGACGTCTGATTGACGTTCTGTCAACTTTGTTGGATTTTTTTGATGAGATGGAACATTTGACATACTTCACCAGAGTTTTGGATGCAGTTGGAGTATGGGCGGGATCGATTGCACCCGAAATCCAACGGGTTCCTTGGAACGGAAAAGCCGATAACTTTCAGACCGAATGACCGTTTGATGAACCGTCAATGGTGTTGGTGATAATGTTGAGAAACGGTCCCTATGAGTATACCATATGTTTTTTTGGGGTATAGTTGAGATACGGTCAGTTTGGTTCGTACACGAAACGAACTGGCCCCCTGGGATGAAAAGGCTAATAACTCACAGACCGGGCATCCGATTGACACGTTGTCTATTGCATTGAGACCCCTATGGCGTGGCGGTCCATTGAGATACTTTTTTCATGGGACTTTGAGATATGTGGAGTATCGGCCTGTAGCTCATGGAGAAGACCCTCCCAAAGACGGGCATATGGAGTACGAAGACCGTGTAGCCGGCTAAGACCTGACGACTGCATGACCGACTAGACTTGGAGTGAGTCATGTAGCCTAGTGGATGAAGCACTAATATGTTTTGGTTCAAATCCATGGTAGATGGAGCACTACTATGTTTGGGTGCCGACCCATGGTACTCAACAGAAGGAGTATCTCTGCAGGCTATTAGGGGGGTGCACTACTGTGTTTGGGTGGTAGACACCAGCTGGAAGCACTACTGTGTATGGGTGGCTGACCCACGGTACTTGACTGGAGAAGTACCTCAGAAGTATTAGGTTAGTGAGCAGTACCTCGGAGTTGTGACAGGATCACTATACTCGTCCAAGACGGAGCTCTTCAGGAGTTACAGTTTCGATAGTGAAAATTATGGTTTGAGCTGAGTCTATGACCTTTGTGTTTACCTCATGATTGAGATGGGACACTTGATAACTTAGGTATATGTATACACATATACCTAGGTAGTGGTTATCCGTTGATTTGATAACCTTTGTGTTTCCTCAAAATTGAATTAGGTTACTTGATAACTTAGGTATAAGTATGAGTTTATTCCTAAGTAAGGGTTATCTGTTGAGATCGTTATTTGTGGTAATCCTTGTTAGATTTAGTGATACATCGAGGGTCTATGGGTCCCTACTGAGTATCTTATACTCACCCCTGCACGGGGTATGAACGCATCTCATTGTGTTGGTTGCAGTCAATGGGTATTGCTGACAGAGGCCGAGTGTTCGAGGACTGGATGGTACCCGGAGGTGGACCTCACTACGAGTCAGTATCCAGAGGTGGACATCACGATGAGACGATACTCAGAGGAGGTTGACGGGTGAGAGCGTTGTGGATACTATTTGTATCTACCCTTCTGGTAGGATCCATGGTGGATGTTCCAGGAGCTGCGCTATCTGTACCTACCCTTCAGGTAGGATCCAAGGTGGACAACATAAGAGCTGCTTCTATTCTTCCAGCTGTTTAACTTTTCTGTTGTACTTTCATTCAGTTGTAGCTGTACTTTCAGTTGGTTTTGTATTCTAGCCCATTTACTTTTCAGAACATTATTTTGTACATAGTGTATTACTTCCTCTTGTACTCTGTGGAGTTTTGTTTACTTTTATAAAGGCAATGACTTCCCAGTTATCGGGATTTACGCCTTTGGTGCTAGTCGCCAGCCCCTGGCCTATGAACGGCGGGCTTGGGGTAGTCACGACACAGGCCCTGAGGAGAGGTCGTGACATTTATATTCCTTTTAAAAATAATAATATAAAGGGATTCATTTGTATTGTGAATGTATTATGAAAACAAAAGTATTTCAAATTATTATTTAATCTTTTTTAAATTTTGTAAGTTTATATAATGTTAAAATTTATAATTTTATTTTCATGATATTTATTATTATAATGGTACTGTAAAATGTATATTTTTATTGATGTGTGTATTTTTTGAAGTGATATTATGTTAGTGATATTTTTATATTGTGACATGATATCATAAAATTGGAAAAAATTTAAATCAATTTAGAATTAATAAAATATATTTCATAACTAGTGTTAAATGATTTTCTTCAGTTGTGTTTAAATTAGAATATGTTTAAAACATTATTTTTTATATTGTAATTTTTTATTTAAAATTATTTTTTATAGTTGTTTCTTATGTATTTATTGTAGGAAATGAATATTACGTTTATAAATTGTTTTGTATTTTTAATTCTTATAATATCTTTTTCATTAATGAAAATTATTTTCTATGAGATAAAAAGTAATTTTTTTACTTTAAATTATGTCTTTTGAAAGATATTTCCCATAAGAATATACTTTTAGTGGAGTGTATTTATAGCCACTAATTATTTTGAAATTTATTTCCTAGGTTGAATATCTACATTATGTTTTTTCTTCTCCAACTAAAAATTTAAATTGAAAGATTTATAATGTTATTTTATGGTGTGGTTTCCTAAAATCGATTAGTAATGTTATATTTAAATAGGGTTTACTCTTGACTAGTATTGTTATTTTATTAGGATTTTTTTTAAAATGTTTTAGTATATAAATTTTGGTGTGTTTTTTTCCCAGGTGTAGGCTTGGTTTTTCATTAACATATATATTTCAATTTTTTTATTTTTTAATAAATAATTTACAGTTAATGTTTAAAATATATTATATCAATAATTATTGATTCATTATCATGTTTTTATTCCCTATTTATTATAAATAAATGATTTTGTGGGTTTTCATATATAATTCCAATTGTGTATAATTTTAATATTTTTTTTCATTGTATTTTGTTTTTGAAACCAAATATTTATTTGTAAATAAATATTAAATTATTTAATTAAATAAATTTATAAATGTAATGCAGTTATTTAATGAACTGGATTTACTTTTTTATTATTTGGGATGAATTTATAATGTTATTAGAAAAATAAATAAATAATTTTCTCAAATATTAGTTTCTGTTTAATGTAATTTAATGGACGATTTTAATATTTATTTGAAGAAATTGTTCAATGGATGGTGTGAGGGTGATTCTTATAAATTTTTAATGATATTTTATTAAAACATGTGTGTATTTTATGTTTCGATAATGTTGTATTGTTTTATTAAAAATTGTATGGGTTTTAATCTTATACAAACTGTATATTTATTTCATTCCTTTTGTAAATTTAGAAAATAAAAAATGTGTTGATTTTGAAGTGTTATATGGTGAACTAATTAAAAATGAATGTATTTAAATATAAATTTACGGTGTATGGTTTTAAAATTATTTATTGAAATGATAATTTTATATATTTTAACTCATGATAATGTAAAACCTTGTTTGAGTGTGAGTGAGTAATTTCCAAAATATATTTTTAAAGTTATGCTTCTATAGATCTATATTTTTTTAGTGGACTCAATAGTTTATAACATTATTGTTTATGTGGAAGTGGTCTTTAATGGTGATTTCACTTATTACTAGGGAATTTTATTTTTTATTTAATTACACTACATATAATAAGTATTGGAATGTATGGGTCTTTATGTGGTAATATATAGCATAAATATTCTAATTTTGAATTTGGTTTATGATATTTTGATGGTATAGTATATTTCGGGTTTATAAGGACTCAAAATTGATAATTAATGTTAAAAACTCATGTAGTATTTTGAAATGTGCCTGTCAAGTATTTATTTAATCAGTTTTGAATGTGAATAATGAAAATAGAATTTTTTGTTGTTAAACAATTGAGTTTATGATATTTTTTAAAATAAAAAGTGATGGAATGGGGAAAAATAATTGAAAATTTTATCTAGAAGATAAACCCAACATATATTAGGTATTTTTTAGAGTTTACAGTTCCTCAAGAGAGTTTGGGTTTAGAATTAATAAAAACATATGCTAATTGAGAATTTCTAATAGGTTTAATTTTTTTGGGGTGGAATTCATAGTTAGGGGAAGATATTTAGAATCCAAATATCCTATTATAGTGGTTAATTAATATTTAGTACATGGTTTTATAAATCCTTCATATTTTCCATGGGTGACCAAATTTTTAATGATTATATTACACAGTTGATGCACGGTTTGGTAACTGTTCATAATAACAATTAAATATGGAAAGTGTTTGAAAATAATATTTTTTTCCCTTAGTTAAACCATTTATCTATTATATGGATTGGCCATGGTGAATAGACAATAATTAATGTCCAAATATATGATAAAAATTATATTTTAACTTAAACTAATCAAAAAGTTTTATCTAAAAATCTATTTGAGATTCACAACATTTCAAAAAAAAATTAACGAAGTGATCGATGGTGTCTACTACTAAGGGGACCATGATGAAATATTTTTCATGGTAAAAGTAGGTTTTGAAGACTTATAAAATAGAGTTTGAAGTTGGGAAGCCCAATTTTCTATTTTCGGTGTAAATTTTAGTGAAAATAAATATGACCATTGTTTTCAGGTTAATTAAAATTTTTTCATTAAAATACGATCATTCATATTATCCGTCAATTTTATAAATGAAAGGAGGTTCTCTAAATGGGTTATATTTTGTAAATAATTTATTTTTATTAATTTAGTAATATGTTTTATTGAGTAAAACGTTATTTTATTTTTCATTTTATAAATTTGGAATGAAATGGGAGTTAGAAGATAAAAACAACATGTTAGAGAAAAATTGGATGTTGAATAATTATATGTTATTTTATTACTATAAGAAGTACCCACATGGTAAATAATTTATGATGGTGATATTTTGAATTGTGTATTATTCATATAATAAATAGAATGTTTATTATATTTAAATGATTCAAATTGAATGTTTATTTAGTATTAAAATTGATATTTATTTTAATAAAGAGGGTTGTATGGGGATTTTCAAACTAGAATGTATTATGATGGGGAGATTTTTGACCCCAAATTTTTTCTATTTTTAATATATTTTATTACAATAATTTTTCTAATAAAAAAATAATATATATTTGATAATTTTAGCAAATTTTGAATAATGAATCAATTTTTTTTATTTTAAAGATCATACATTATAAAAATAAAGTGAAGTAATTTTGAGACTATGATTTTATCATTTTTATTGCACAGTTAGTGAGACCACTCATGATAATGGTGTAGTTCTAAGAGATGAACCAAAATTTTTTATCCCATGTTTCAAATTAAAAGACTATTCTTGTTTGATTTTAGGAATATTATAACAATGTTATTGATTACTTATTTTGGTTGTCTAATTTTTTATTTATATATATAATTTTTTAGCTGATGATTTTTTTAAATGTATTTATAAGTGATTTAATATGTGTGTTTTGTATAATTATTATTATTATATAAGTTTTTTTTAAATTTAATCAATATAAATTATTATATAATATAAAATTGTGGATTTTTACTACAATTGTTGGACATTTATAGAGGGAGGGATTTAATATCATTACTATAATTATTTACTTATTATTATTATTATTATTATTATTATCATTATTTGAGTTAAGTGATGTAAGTGAGGAGACACATATTATGTTATACTTCATCACCTATGCCCCACGTGGAATGGGAACAAGGGTTATTTATTTCTTTTCCATGGGAGGAGATTTCTCTATTGGATCCAAGTAAGATATTGACTTATATTTTCCCTTTTTAATAATTCTTTTCCTCTAAAATTTTTTCTTCTTCTATTATTCTCATTATTTTCTATTAATTATTTTTTATAAAAATTGGGTTTCTCTATACCAAGGTGAAACATATGATTACCTTTTATATCCTCTTGGTTAATTTTCGATCAGTCCTTTATGGGGTTTTACACCCCCTTTTAAGTGAATTCATCATTATATGTATCACAAGAAAGTGATTATGTTTTCTTGGTATTGTGAGGTTATATTAATTGATGGTTTCTATTTTAAAAAATTAATTTTTTATCAATCATTTATCCTTCAGGGAGGATATTGTTTTTGTAAAACCTTGAGAATTTCTTTGAACTTCACTATGGTAGGTGGTTCAATAATTTTTTTTATTATTTGATAAAACATTATGTTGTTGCTTATTTTTAATGGCTTTTATTTTGTAATAGTGACTATTTTTAATATTTATGATAATGTGGTGTCATATTTTCATTATTCTTATTTAAATTTCATTTTGTGAATAAATGTTTCCATAAAAAAGTCTAAATTCTATTTTTACAAATGTAATGGCACAAAGAGATTATTGAAATGACCAATTTAGTTTTATGATTAAATAATTGAAAATATTTACATGGAATGTTATGATATGATTTTTAAATAAGTGATATCATTACTTTGTTAATATTTCAAAATGTTAATGATTTTCTTGACTTCCTGAAATTTAGTTTCTATGAAAAATATTTACATGTGATTGTTTGACATTTTATTATAAATAACAAATGTGATATTATTTTATTGATATATGATGAATAATAATGAAGGAGATAACTCTTTGAAAAGTGTTTGGGGTTGAGGTTTGATATTATTTTATATAATTTATTTTTAATTGCTAATGCCATACATTAGGTAGCAAAGTGGGGCTCTAGTGATAAGTATTAAAGGTAGTTTAGATTATGAAATTCTTATTTTTTATCCTTGTTTAGATTATGCAGTGGATATTATAGACCAATTTAGAAGTTCCATTTCATTTCATCTTAGTATTTAAATTACATAGTAACTAGTGATTGAACCACTAGTTTAGGATTATGCTTTAGTAATTATCCTTCACCTATATTATTGATATGTTTAATATGAGGATCCTCTAGATTCATTCCTTAAACCTAGAGGTAGTCTCTTAGGATTGCATTTAAATTGTGTTTTTTGATATAGATTTTTGAATTTATAAATGTGTATATAGACATGATTGGATCTGATATAAACTTTATTGGTGTTTTTATTTATAAGAAAATATAAAATGTGAAAATCATTTGATACCTAGTTCCATGATAAATTATAACATTTCATATATTTAATTTTGACTATAATTTATGGTTTGGGAATAGAAACATCTATAGTTTTAGAAGTAAAATAATGTTCCATTCTCTTTTTTATTTGATTTAAATAATTATAATGAAATGAGCTTTTTCTTTTGGTAAATATCAAACAAGCATATAAGTTTTTTCTCAAAAAAAATATAGGATCTTGGATGCATCATAGGAGGATTATTTCCCACTCCCTACATGAAAACCAAAATGTTTTACATATATATTTTAATTCACGATTGGTTAATTTATAGGAATTTTATTTCCATTAGTATGTGTAAGACCATCTAATATGGTATGGAAATATTTAGGTAGTGGAATTTGATATTTTTGTGTTCCATAATTATATAATAGTATACTTTAATTATTTTATTTATAGTATTAAATATTGGTGATATGTACTATTCTTTTTATAGTATCACTCATGTGGTGAATCTTTAAGGATTTAGAATTATTCAAAATCGTTTCGTTAATTATTTACTTTTTTTCAGTCATTAATCCCTTATCAACTATATAAGATAAATCATTTCCATATTCACATCGATACCTTAGGAAATAGTGTCATGATATTATAATAGGGAATGCATCATAGGTTTTTTTTTTAATTTTATGGTTTTCAGAAACTAGCTATATACTAAGAAATGTATAATATATATGGGATTTTCATTTGTCCTCATTGATAATCCTTGTTTTACTATTTGTGTTGTTTAATGTGGTGATGGATTTCATTATTACATATAGAAATAGATGTGGTTTTGGAAGGTGGAGACTCTTGTTGGTAGTGTTCACTTCCCTAGAAAGGTAGAGGTGACATCCCTCAATTGCAGCTAATCAGTCTTATAGTGATTAAGGTGGATTAATCCCTTTGTTATTCTATTAAAAATTAATACTCTGATGATGGTGTTCAGGGTTTTTATTGTTTTATTGGCAATGTTGATTCTTGGTTTGATAAGTAGCGGTTAGTAGAGGTTCATTTGATATTTTGGGTCCTCATTTATTGGTTGTTTCTTGAGGTATTGGGAAACACATTAGTTAATGATCATGGATCTCGATTCTGTAACACTATGGGCAATTTTCTTTTAGACGAGTTTCCCTTTACCAATCTTATTTTTTCTTTTACGTAGACCGACCCACCTCTTTTTCCCATTGTATTTTCCTACTGTTTTCTTGTATGATTTTCCTTATGTGTAATTTAATTAAATTCAATAAAAATATTATTTTAAACCTAAAAAAATTATTTATGACTTTTAAATAAAAATAAATTAGAGTAATGATTCATAACATATAATATATGACTAATTATGTTTAGAATGAAAAATATTAAATTTTTTATAATTAATTTAAATAAAAATATAATATATAAGTTCATTTTTACTTGAATATCTATATTGAATACATATGTTTATTTATATAAAATTTATAATATACCTATAAGAAATATTTTAAAATACTTCCATAAATAAAAATTTATGAGAAAAATATGTTGAGTGTTAATAGTTTAATGAGAAGAAATTATTTTATAATTAAGTTAAAAAAATGAACTCAAAAAAAATATAATTTAATTGACTTAGAATTAATTTTTTATTTTTAGACATTTTTTAAAATTAAATTATATTAATGATTTTAACTAATGTTTCAATTATCAAATAATAATAAAAATATAAAAATATAATTTTTTAAATCTTTTCTAGGTAAGGAAATGAAATATTTCCCCACACTAAAATATTTTTTGTTGAAAAACCCTTCCCCAAACCTTTCCACATGTAGAATAATTTATAAATGTACCCATAACCCATCAAAGAAATATTATTAGTGGGAGGTGTGGATGGTTGTTTTTCAATTCATAGAAAGGGTGTAGTAGGTAGTAATTGGTGAATGTGCGGAGACAATATCTTAATTACTAGTACCTACCCCATGTTGAGTAAGACACAAACATGACCATAATTAATTAATTAATTAATAATTATTTTTTATTATTTTTATGGTTCTATTTGCTACTCCCCCCAAAACATGAACCTTATGTGCTATGACTATGTGCTCCCTTTGATGGGACTCTACCTTAAAATAATCATATCATACCCATACAAACTATGATCCACACACCATATCAATATTTTAGACAATATTATACCCCTATATTTGAATCCTATAATTAAAAATAAAAATTATTGAATTGTAAATGTGTATAACAACATTGGTACCACATGATATAACTTGGGTACTATAAACGAATTTGTTTTGTAGTATATTAAATTTATTTAACCAAATTAGTGTTGTAACACTAGATCCAAACCCAAATAAATAAAAATAAATTTTATAATCAAATTATTAGTAAAATAATAATAATAATAAAATACACCTCAATCCTTTGGAAAATGATTTATATCTATTCTATTTGATGTTGGTTTATTATAGATTTAAGGTCCATGGAAGAACCCCATTTATAATTTCAATAGAAGTAGTAAAAATTTCTTCATCATTAATATCAAATACTCATGTGTTATCCTGAAATTGTCAAGTTAATTCCAACACCCTTTAATCTCTAGAGATCCAAAAAAATGATATTAGAATTTGGAATCATTCTATAGTTGTTAAAATTTCTTCTATCTCTCTAGGAACCTTAAGAGAACAATGGGGGAGCCAGGTAATTAATATACCAAGATAGAGTAACGAATTTATAGATAATAAAACCCTTATATATCTAGGTTTAATGTTTATTATATTAAAATTTGGCCACTAAAGAACACTTATACTAAAAATGACCAATACAATAATAATTTTTATACCTTTCTAAAGATCCATCTATATTCTATCATACACCCATAAGACTTCATTATGTCGCATGATGTAATATGAGAAATTAACTCAGATTTATTCTGCTTTCATATATTTATAAAAACAAGATCACAATTTGTTTTCATATAATATTTATCATATTCAAATATTTAAGTAATCTCTTGGGATTATTTTGAGAATTAAATTCAATTACCATTATTTAAATTTTAAATAATTTTATATTGAATTTATTGAATTATTTTATTTTTAATTGATCATACTGAAACAAGAAATTTTCCACAATTTTAAGAACATTCAATCCTAAAAAATGATTTATTTAGATTTATTGAACTTGTATACACACATAATATGTGACCCCATGGATCACTACCATGATATAAGTGAGTCCAACCCACATTTCATGATTATTTTCCAACATCACATTATAGATCCTAAAGATATATAACACATTCTTAAAACTAAAAAATTATTATAAACAAAACTATATAATATATTCTCATTATCAAATAACATCCCATAAATCATGATTCATAAATCTTTTATAATATTTACAATATTGATATAAATATATTTTACTGTCCTAAATATAATTTTCACAATGGAATTTAGGAAATAATGACTATCAAAGCTAATATAATGGAGATATATTATTCCAATAATTTAATTGGAAAAATCATATCCAAATAAATTTCATTCCATTTATGATGCATCTAAAATAAGATCCATGACCATAAATAAAAATAAGTATAGTTTTTATCATGAATAAAATTATGATATTACGCCTCATGTCATTATATATTCTAAATATCATAGTATGTTTGAACTGTTCATATAATGAAATACATTTTTAGATAACCCAATATTAAGTTGATATGATTTATGTTAAAAATTCATTGATATAAATTTTTGGAATTTATCATAAGATATATGGGAAACTAAAAGCATAGTAGTATATTAGAGTAATGGTTGTAGTAGTTGAGTGGAAATAGGAATATCGACTAGTCATTGGGGTGGGTAGGAACCTTGCTGTCCTATAAGACTCATCATCCACCAACTGAGCCTATACTAACTATTTAGTGAGTAAATAAGTTGACCTCTAGTCTAGTAGGACTCACCTTTTATTTAGGGATCTTTTACTAAATAGATGGTGGACCACTGGCTTGCTAGTGGGGTGTGCTATGTAGATTTTAACAGAGGTGTTTTGGTCTTTTAAACCATGAAGGTCCCCTTAACTTATACTTCCATTACATTAATTTTTGAGATAATATATTTCATTCACCTATTATATCCTCCCTCCAAAAGATTCCATTGATATGGGGTGGATCTATTTTCAATGTGTTGGTGAATATAGTCTAGATCCTGTGATATTATTCAATATTATCCACTTGCCACCTCGAAAAGTAGTAGATGATGGTTTTATTCATCATGGATGACCCTATTAGTAAATTTATGACTTATAACCTTTTTTTCACAATTTTAATCAAATAATATTCAATATATTAATTCTTATTGATTTTTGATTGTTGGATATATCTATATTAAATAATTGTATGAAAATTATATTGTATCTTGATGTAATTTTCTGAGAACGATGGAGCATTGGATTAGAATATCTATAGGATGTTCTATAATGTTGAATAAATAATATTTATGTGATTTTTTACAATGGTAATCCCCTTGATAATTCATTATATTGATTGTAGTTAATTTATGATTAATTTTGCATCAAAGCATGGAAGTGGTATATGTATTTTTCCCATATTAGAATCGACATTTTGCCAAGAGTGGATAAATAATACATTGTATTATGTTATGTGTAAGGTTCATTGTCTTGTTTTTTTATGATAAGATTTTAAAAAAATTATAATAAATTGGAAATTTTCTTTTTTCCACATAATGGGGTTTTTGGTTAGAATGATGTCGATAATTATAGACAAACCTTATATAGAAGGTTGGTAGATGTTCTAACTTGATGGTGAAATGTAGCATGTACTTAAAATGTAATTATTTTCTTTTTATTTTGATTTATTTGTAAATAATTTTACTAATTATAATTTATTAATAATTAATTAAGTGAAATTCATTGTTACATGAATAACTTTTTGGTGATTATTGGAGGTTGAGTGTACTTGAGAATCTAAGACAAGTTATTGAAATTTTTTTGTATTGGAGTTGAATCCATTTCATTTAGGCGGTTCTGTGTATTCTACCCTATGGTTTAGTAATAGTTTTTTTTAATATTATATAAATATCTACATCTTAAGAAAATGACCCTTAAATTCATAATTTTGTTGTGAATGTTTAATGATTAAATAATTAATTATCATGGAATCTTAATTACTTATTGGAACCATTACAAATGAATAATTAATTAATAATATCAAATTGTTAAGTAATTAATGAAACCATATAAAGTGATTAATTAATTAATATTTATAGTGTCTTAATCAGTTAATGGTACTATTCTTAATTTAAATTGAAAATTTTCCAAGGGCCATGATGGACCCTTATGGACTGGCTTGTTACCGACCTTCGATAGTCAAGCCATGATCACTAGCGATTCCTTAAATTACATAGACACCTTGATGAGTTTTTTTTCACATTTTAGTAGGCCATGATACCATCTATATATATTTATTCCATTAGTATACTTAGATATCCTGATTTAGCTTATTTGGTTTTGATCATATTTGTAGTTGTTATGAATTATAATGATATTTCATGATCTATATATATGTGAATTTTTTTTATCCCTAATATGAAATCTATATTAGAATATATTGTCGATCATACTTGATAATGATCAAATGTGGGTCAATGTCTATCCCATGATACACATTTTTTATTTTTATCCCTATGATAATGCTTGTATAATTATTTTCCAATGTTTGATAATGATTACAAGTATTGTATATTGCTACTAAATGCATATGATGATCTGCTACTCCATTCTTACATGTATTCTCTTCCCTATTATGTGATATATCTTGATTCTAATAGATATAGTGTTCAAGTATTTAAATATAGGTGATCCATAATAATATGGTTTTCCCTATTAGGGGGAGTGTACGTGGCCGGTGACGATAGTCTTGGACCTATGTGTATGGAACGTGCATGACAGCTTGGAGTCTAGACCTGTGACAATAGGAAATGGGTTATAAACACCATGTATATGATGAGTGACATGTGCACCAGATACCTTGGGGATTCCAAGTGGAATATTTCCTTGAGGCCACATGGATGTCAGGTGACATGTTATCTAGTTTACTAATAGAGGACGAGTTATATTATCAGTTGATTACACTAAGTCACTAAGAGACAAGTTATCCCAATGCTTTATAGATGTTGAGTGACATGATTTAACAATACGTACTGTACCATCCCTTTTTATTTCTATATATTATTACTGACATCTATTATGACTAATCTTATGTAATAATTTTGAAGTAGGCACGATCACAGTTCATGGGAGCTTCGTAAGTACAAGACCACTCGAAACAAGGTTGTTATTTCTTCTACGTGTAGGGTGAATATTTTATTATTGGATAATTTATGTATTTATGGTTACTTTAAAAATTTCTCATGACATGTAAATAAACTGAATATTATCAGTTCTGAATTGGATCGTGTTAGTGATATCCTATTGAGTAGTACGTACACCTCGATTGGGTGACCATGGCCCTTGGGTACCTGAGATTCCCTCAATTGTTGAATCTATATGTTAGGATGAGTCTTATGTTTATCAGTTAGTGAGATAGTGCTCTATAATCATAGATAATTGGATGAGGTGAGGCTTGGAGTCATTGATCCACTTTTACATTTTTTATTTTCGTTATTTGTACATGTGATCTTCTTGGTGGGTGGTCAATTTTATGTTCCTATTATGATTGGTGAGTATGTAATTTCTAAATTCATCCAACACTAATGATCTTTTTTGTATTATTAGAATATTTTTCTATATTATTATATACTTGGTTATTTTTTCACTCCAATGGATTGTATGGTCTTCACATGATTCCACATGAGACACTTACCACTATTTGGAAGCCTTTTGAAAATAGGGAGGCACACCTTAGGTCATTTGGAATTCTGACTCAAACATGGAGATTTACGTCACAAAATTAAAAAATGGAATAAGATAAAACTATGTATTTTATAATTTTAGGGATTGGGTAGATATGCGACATTTGAATATGTAGGATCTTGAGATGAAACTCATTCTGGTGCATCAAAAAGACATTTTTTATAGAATTCCATTTACTAAGGAATAAGATTGATGTTGTTGGTTTGAATTGTTATGGATGTATGTAATTTTACCTTCCATGATGCAAATGAATTTTTTGTTTTTTGATTTTATATGGATTTCTCATTTTTCCATATGCGCAATAGGAATAATATGAATCATATTCTTCTCATAGGTTTTACATAACATGTATGACAGATATGTGTGATTTTACTAATGATGAATAACTAAAATACCTATGTGTTAATGAATTTTATGGGGTTTCACATATGAGTTCATGAAACCATTATTTTGATGTAACTCCTTTATGCATCTACATCAGATAGAATGTTATGATAGAGTATGGTTTGGTGCAGTTAGGTAATCATGATGGTGACAATGATGATGGTGGTGATGATGTAGTCCCTTTAATCCCATGTGGTGAAGCGTACAATGTTGGGTTTTTTTCTTGAATTAAAATACTTAGTAATAACCTTATGTTATTAAACTTTGTAAAGGGTTTTTATTAAGGTGACAACTGTATCCCATGTGGAGTTATCCATATATCAGAAAATGAAATTTTAATTAACCAAACCTAGTGTACTTGAATCTGAATGTGGTTTCACTAAGATAAAATCCATCATGGTGTGAATTTGGAGTGTTTTTTAAGAAACTTCTATGAATTTATTCCCTATTTAAACCTTGTACATGTTGTTCAAAAGACCTTGTGGCCTTATAACTAATGCTCTAGTTACTTGAAGATCGATTCCACATACTTCTTAGATGTAACCTGAGTGAGTATATTAATTGTGAAGGAATCATAATGGCTACTATCAAGGGGAGTTTTTCATTGATAGAAATACATTGTAATTGTGGGTACTCATTAGAAGGCATAAAGGAAAGGACATTCAAATTTTCTTGAAAATGGGTAGTATAAGGAAGATTGAAAATTACTATTCAGGATATATGTATGGTTTTAGAGCATGAAAAATACTAATATTTAAATTATGACACCCATGTAGTGGTATGTTCATGTAAAAACTCAATATTATGAATTTTCCCTTTCCAAATAGGGTCACTATGAGTTCTTGACATGGTGGAGCTAGCGCCATGTTATACATAGAGAGATTTATAGGAAAGTGATTCGAGATTAAAGTTATATGAATCATGAATAAATCACTCTATTAGAGTAATGAGTGGTTAATTATATTCCTTTCTAGGAAATACTTGATTTGTGAGCGTTCATATGTTGGTTACATGTGGGTTGGCGAAATCAGGGTGGTGTATTAACAAATGAGAATGTGCGGGTTCTATGGATAAGATGGTGGAATTTGTGATCTCATTTCATTGATATGTTTTAGTTTAGGATCACCCATTGTGTTTTAAATCAACAATTTCGAGTGAATCTCATAAGGCTTTACATCCTACTGGTTAGTGATTATGGAATTTTTTCTTTAGTGGAAGATGACATTTGCAATGGATCTGATAACCATTGCATGGTTAACCTGAGTTTTCATTAATAGATATGTCAAAACATGAAGTATCATCAAATGTGAAGGGATGGAACCCATATGAAAATAGGTCATAACAAATTCATAGTATAAGGAATAAAATTACATACATCGGTAATGGACTATTGAATATAGTGGAATGTATTCTTATCTATCCACATATATGAAATACATAGTGTTTTTCATGGGAATCAGATGAACAAACGATCACAGTTAGACATCATGTGTAATGAAAATTTGTTGTAGACTTGGTATATCTATGTGTGCGTTTTTGGTGAAAATAAGGATAATCCTGTGCTGGTGAGTTGAGTTATCAGATGTGAAATGGCCTCTCTTTTTGTAAGGGGCATGGTACTGTGTAAGACTAACCTTTGAAAAATAATGATGACTCTAGAAGACCCACATGTGTTGGACAGAATGAAATCTAGTTCCAAAGAAAAATAAAGATGTTTAGTTCATATAAAGAACAAGTTAAAATCTAGATAATGGCTTCATAATAAAAATAAAATCAGTTTTAGCTGAGTGGGAGTTGGATCAAGGGTGAATTGATGCATAGTTGAGAGACTTGTGGCTAGTGTAAGTGGTTGGTGAACCAATTAGGAAAACCCATTCTATGTTTTTTCAGAATTTAATTTGGATTTTGAACTATTTTAATGATCCCTATGTGGATTAATTTTTAATGATTGGTATCTTCATCTAGTATATGCTGTTTAGACAATTTACCTATATAATAAGGCGAATGACGATATACCAACTGAGGTATCTATGTGAACCTAAATGTATTTGGAAGGAATCACATTGATCAATTCATTTTAGATTCGACTGGGGTGTTTAAAGATTGGTCATGTAATCATATAAAGATAATGTTTCAAGTTACATAGGTTGGATAAACTCATTGGCTTGGTTATGAATCAATAATGTGGTTTTTTGATTGACTTTAACCCATTTTTTTAATTTTATCATGCATGATGGAATTGAACCACACCTGATGTTTCGTTAGATTATTAAATTACTTTTCTATATAAATATTTCTATGGTGGGGATAACTATGATAATTTTAAATGAATTTATTAAATAAATTAATGTGTGTCATGTTTTACATATGCAGTGATCACATTTTATGGGTAGTTCAATAGAGATCTTTTGTCTCAGCTTCTAGAACTATACTTGGAGTCATGTCATGGAAGTTTCATAGACATTTAGAAATGAGAACATTATTTAGGTTTTGATATAATTCTCATGGATGGACTATAGTGGAATATTTTTTTGGTGGAAGTTTCAGGAAATAATATATTTGAGTCACATGCTAGCATATTCTCAGAGATGAGTAATGATATAATGTTGATATTGTATCAACCCACATCATCATGGGGTTTAAATTTTGGATTAATTTGAAACATTTTATCTAAAATATACCTCATTAGGATAACCTATTGTTAAACTATGATATTACAATTCATGAGAGTTATTTTTAGAATTGAATTAATGATATGTTGGATACATAAATCAAAGAGTAGGTTGGGGTCATGGATGTGACTGCTAATCAACAACAACACGATAAACTAATATAACACCCACATTGTTAATATGTTAGGTTAAGAAGAATCACTTCAGTCTAGAGAGACTCACTATTTAGATAATGTGGATTTGATTAGGTTTACATGCTATATTATATCACTGTACAGATGAGAGGACCATACGGGGTCTTCGGTGGGGATCATTGGGAGGCTTTTAATGGGGATGATTTTATGTTTTTATCCATTAAGTCCCCTTCAATTTTAACTTCCCTTACTTAATTTTTTTGAATGAAATTGTAAATTCATCTATCACTTATCCCACCAATATCTCCCTCTTCATCCAGAGTGGATGTACATATGATGCTTTGGGAAATCCATAATCCATCGTTAGATCTGCTTCAATATTGTCTTCTTTCCTCTAATGGGGTTAGATATTGTTTATGTTCTTCATGGATTATACAATAATTATTTGTAATCCTTAAGAATTGTTAAATTCGATATTATCTTTAGAACCACTTATATTTTATGATCTTTATCACAGATTGATTTTTTGATAGATCCTGGTTAAATAATTGGTTGAAAATATCATTGGATGTTGATTAAATTTCCCATGAATGATAAGGATTTGGACCATCGTCGATGGAGGATGTTCTATGAGGATGAATTCATATTGTTTATCGAATTTTTTATGAATTTGTGTACCTTAATTATTCATTTTAATTTTTTTGGTCAATTTATGTTGAAGTATCTATCAAAAAAATGAATTTAATTGTGGTTTTATCTCATATTAGAACTAAGAGTATGCTAGGAGTGGATTGAAATTAATTGGATGATATTGTTGATAAGGTGCATCATTGGTTGATTTTATATAAATGTTCCAATTTTATTATATTAAATTGGACATTGTCTTTTTTTTCTATGTAATGGGGAGTTCCATGGATAGTTGGTTCAGGTGTTGAATTGGCAGTGATATCTAGTAAGTCCCTAGACTATGAGCCTTTACCTTTGACATTTATTTATATAGAAATATTTTATTTCATTATAATTTATTTATCATTAATTTATTAAAATTCATTGTCTTGGGAATAACTTTTCTTTAATTTTTCCCAACCGAGTGGACTTGGGAAATATTGAAAATCTATTAATTTTTTATTCCATGGATTTCTCTTCACTTTAGGTATATGGTTCTATGTAATCTACCCTAGGTTTTGTAAATGGTTTATTTTCTTATGAAATGAGTTTTCTGACATTAGGCGATTGACCCTTAAATTTAAAATTAATTTATAAACATGTAATGCATAATTAATTGATGATTATGTAATCCTAATTAATTAAATGAAACATTACACATACTTAATTAATTAATGACCTTAAACTCTTAGTTAATTGAAGGATCCTTGTATAATGATTAATTAAATAATTTAAATTTATAATTAATTAGTTAAAGGGACATTGATTAATGGTACTAGAAAAGCTATCAATAGAAATGATGAACAATTGTTTAAAATCATATTGTTAGAAATTGATAGCTGATATAACAACCCCAACTACAGTAATCTCGAGTCATTGTCTACTTTATTACATTGGTATAAGATAAAACGTGTCTCATCCCTAAGGGATGATCAATTTAGAAATATTTAAAAACCTGATACATACATAATTCTCATATTATATTGGAAATATAAAATAAATTACAAAATAGATTCTTAAATTCATTATATTATACATAATATATTTCTTCATATCTAGGGTAAAAGAAAACAAATAAAGGGAGAGATTAGATGATCAATAAGAGTTACATTACGTAGAATCTATCATGAATTAGTAAGGTATAATTAAATTTGAAATGTAAATAACTGAAAACAAATTCTATTTAATCAATAACATCGGTATTTAATGAAACCATAGATAATATGAATATATTAATATCATGTATAATAATAACTATATAATGAAATAAGGAACTTATTATTATTAGACAAAATGATTTCATACATCATGAAATATATAATCTCACATCCTTATTCAACGATAACTTAATAAATGGTTAGTTATACATTAAAAATCATTTAATTTAGATGACTGATTTATCGCATGAGACCTGTTGATGCATTGAAGATATATATAATTTTATTCCTCACCGATCACTACATATATTATTAACTACTCATATATTGGATGATTAATTTAATTGATATATAATTAAATATCAATAAATGTTTTCATTGATTAAGGAATATTGAATTTCAATATTTATATAGTCAGTCAAATTACATTTAAAATTGAAAACCACATGTATAAATGGTATACGATTTAAAAAAATAATAATTTCCCTGATACAAATAACATGGATATATAATTTAAATGTAATTTCTATTGATCAAAATAAAATTAATGTTTCAATAGAATGTTAACTACCAAAAAAATAATAATGAGATGATAGATGCCATTATAAAATAAGAAATATAGTAAAGTATAGTATTTCGAAAAATAGAATAAAATGGAATGAAAATATTTAATTTTTATTCATAAATAATTTTTTTTTAAAATCATTGAAATCAATAAGAATATGATAAATTTTGTAAAATGGTTATGGTGATGTACAATTTTATTAACACTATATAAATTAGAAAATATTCATTTTTACTTTTTATAAAGAACTTAAAAAATGTTGCTTTTGGGAAACATTATAAATTTTATTTTCACACATTTTAAAAAATTTATCAAAACTAAAAACATCCTTAATTAATAATTTGAGTAACTAAAATTACTCTTGTAAAACAATTTTGAAAAATATGATTAGGGAAGAAAGTATATATCAAAACAAAAAAAATAAGATCAATTTTATTTTAAAAATTTCTCATAACAGAGTTACTTGATTTGAATAATTAGTCATCATGAATAACTAGATATTCAATTTAAATTCTTCAAAAAGGTAATTATATAAACAACATAAAATTAGATAAGTGCGTAATACAAAATATAGCTCTTTCGGGTGGAAATTGAGATAAAATCCATTACCTTAGGACCGACTCATCACTTATATTAGTTATCTTTTTGAATAATAATATTATGTTTATTATTTAATTAATATATTATTTCAATTTTAATATTCCATTAAATTTATTTGTTACCATGTTTTATTTATTTACCTATTCACCTAAGTTCACATCATATATTTTGATGATATTCATCTCATATCTCCAAAATAAATTTAGTAGGTTGACTATAGTCAATGTGGTCATTATTTTATAATTTATAGAATAATAACAATTAATTATATTTTATTTTTATAAACCAATTATACTTTTAAAACCAAACATGAATGATGATTATAAAAATTGAAATGTGTTACAATCATGGAGATGGTAGGTCGTACGTACATATGAATAATGTTTCTGTTTTTAAATGATAACTATAGAATGAAGTTATGTATTATTTTATCATTATATAATTATAATATTATAAAAAGTACTATATTATTAACTTATTTAAATTATATTGAAGATACATGAGATACAGTTGTGAAAAATAAATTACATCACTTTGTGGAGGTGGTAGTTCACACATATACCTGAAAATTAGAATAATTTCACAATGAATTGAAAGGGAATAAAATATGTGATATATTAAATTTTAATATTGATAAATATTTTATTTATATCATATATAAATGTTTAATCCATCATTATATCCATCCAATAGAGGTAGACATGTAAGACAAATTATATCAGCACCTGAGGCGGTAGTCCTCTATACACTTGAACGACGACATTGTTTTACATTTGATGAAAGTGGATATGGATATAATTTATAGAAATAAATTAATAAAATATCATTATATGTAATATAATACTGGAAATATATCAACAATTATAATAATTTTTTAAGGATGTAAAAGAATAAATAAAATGAAAACATATGGTTAAGAACTATAACTCCACTCTAGAAAACCTCTTTTGGTTTAAACCTAAATACTTTTTAGGTTGGATTAATAAAAAAATACCCTAGGTAATTGTTTTGAGTTTATGTATGTTATCATGGATAGTCATTCATGATCCAAAAGTCAGATGAGGTGTGGAGGGGAAAGGAGAGGGGGTTCCCTTTTATAAGTGGTTGAGAGGACAGACTTGGAATATTTAAAAAGAAGAAAATATATTAATGAATTATTCACCCAAAATAGATCCCAAATGGGCCATTTTAAAATATTAGAAGATATAGTGATGAAATATATCCATTAAATATAAATTATAAAGGATTTAGGGTCATTTTAACCCTTATCTAATTTGTTTAACCCCTGATAAACTGGGTTTTACATTAACTATGAGAATAAAACTTTAAATTTTTTATATCCATTATATAAAATAAATAATTTTACATTTGTAACTATTATTAATTATTATGATTAAAAATATTTAATAATTATTATAAAATTCAATTCACATAAGTGGAAGAATTTAATTTAATGTTAAACTAGTAAAAAACAATGAATTTGTTTTTCAGAATAAATTCTTTTTAAGAATACAAATGTTTTTATACCAAATTCAATGATAAAATTAATAAAAAATACCATTATAGAAATATTAATAACATAATATAACAAAAGTTTAATTTAAATTATTTTAAAAAAATACATTTTTGTAATCTTGAAAAGAAAAGATAGGTTTAAAAAACATTATTTTCCACTATTCATTAAAAAATCAGACTATTTCGAAAAATCCAAAAAAACACCATAACATAATCTTGATATTATTATTTTAAATATTAATTTCATTTTATAAAATTCATTATATGAATGTGGAAAATATTTGTTATATTATTTTATTACAAAAATAAATAAAAACAATTTTGAGGAAAAATTATTTTTTGATAAATAATGTAAATTTAATTCGAGTTCTTAATACTAATAATTAATTAATAAATTTTTATTTAATTGTTAATTTATATATATAACCTAATTTGGTTAATTATATTCATACATTCCAATTCAACAATAATGTTATAATGTTCATATTAAATAATAGCAATTTATTGTTCATTTATTCTCAATGTTTCATGTTGTATATCCTATAGAACATATTTTTACTTTTAAAAAATCATGATGTTAAATTCCCCCTTTAAATCAATTTTATTCTCAAAATTTGATCTAGTTCATGATAGTAATGGGTTTTAATTTGGAAAATATTGCTGTCGAAAATCCACACCTTAAAAAGGGTAAATAAAAATTACTATTAAAAAGAGGAATGAGAAATATGATGGTCATCTAGAATAATATAAAATAGGGTATAAAAATTTTAGAATATTATTGGGAAGTGAAAATATAGACATAGAAAATAAAACTAATCCCCAAGGAATAATAGATAGTAATAGATAACATGGTTTTTTGAATGATGTCTACTATAAAAACATAAATTAGTAAGTGGTGAAAAACTATTAATTCATAAGAAATGATGGTAATTGGATACAATTTTTATTTCAAGATCATTTTTATAATGTAGAGGGATTAAATTACTATAAATATATAGATCATGACAAAATATACTTACTTCATTTCATTCTATTTTATATGTACCATTTTTCCCTTTGGTTGTGCTTTAATGAATTTACAATTTATCTCTTATTATAAGAAATAAATATTATAGATTTTTTTATTCCTAAAGCACTAATATTAAATAATAACATACCATAAGATCTATAAATGAATAAAAAGTCATTTATTCTTTGTCTAAATTTCTTATAAACTGAAAATGGTTAGTACAATGTTTCCAGAAATATATTTATCTTTAAAACCTCAAAAAACTACAAAGTTAAAATTAATCCATTCCATAAATATTTTACCTTATGAATCCTCAAAAGTATGTGTTAGAAAATTAATAACCAAAAAATATGAAATATTTGATAAAACATATATCCCCAGAAAATATAATGTATCTCTTAATGTCCCATATCGAACATGTGATTATATTAATCATATATTCTCATAATTACTTAAATCATAATAAAAACATAATTGACAAATATATTATTTTAAAAACGAACACTATATGTATTAATAAAATAAAATCATTGACTATTGAGTATATTCCATTAATCCAAAAATGAAATTTACTTCATCAAAGAAGTCCTAAATTACTTCTTAATCAGATCACTAACTAATTCCATGGTTACCAATACTATACCATTAACTTAATCAATGAAAGTATTCTATTTATACATACTAAAAAATTTGAAATCTACACTAAAGAACTTTTATTTTTAAATTATACTATTCAATATATGGTTTCAAATCTTTAAATAAAAACTAATTAAGTAAAATAATTATATGTTTAAAAACACTTATAATAATGATATCTTATGAAACACTTCTATAATATAATTCATGAATTATAATACATAAAAACTCCCATCATACCATAATGTATGTAGTAATAGCAGAAGATTGACCATATCTACTTGATTTCATATATTGTATGATCCATTGTTCCATAAAATAATGGTTTGGATAATTCCATATATCTTTATAGGTGCTACATTGGATAATAGAGATTTATTTTTTTCATCTCATTCAAGAGACTTATGACCCAATTTTCAAAACACAAAACTATCTAATGATACAATTAAGTATGTAACTCATAGTATCATTCCATAATTATCACATATAAGAAATTATATAATTTCATTCTTTTCTTTTCCCTTATTTCTTGTTTCTTTTTGTTCCTTTTTCTACTTATCATTATTTCCTTTGAAAATATATAACATTTAGAATTATTTATATATATTCATGGAACATGATATTATATCATCATATGATGTAAATGTTTGTGAGATTATTTCCCCTTAGTGGCTTGACTTAAGACCATCAATGAAACGATCAATATTAATTTTCATATTTTGTACATTTTTATACCATGCCTTGTTGATATTTTATTTTTTCCCATATACTTACAAACAATTTCATTTTATTTCTATCTTATATTGAGTAATTTGCTTTTAATATAATCTTATTTCTCATAATGGAATAATTTCATAAATAATATCACATTAAAAGTTATTTATTCCTTGATTTCAATCAGATCAACCTCTTTAGCGTTCTAGATCAATAACACAAATTTTTCAATATCTCCATTAAAATAATTAATGATCATAATAATATTTTTACATTTATTACATCAAAAATAGATGAATATATTTTTTAGAGACCTAATCCAATGCTCACATTCCAATGGATTTGTAGTTCCATTAATATATAGAGGATTCTATCGAATGATAAAACCCACGATAGGTAAATGAAATCATGGGAGACACTGATTAGGCAATAATATTCAAGAATATTAACCCATTAAAAAATACCTATAATGGTAAAATATTCGAATATAATAGTACATTATCATAATTCTTATGTAGTCTACATTCATTTGGAATCTAGTTCTTAATGTTACTACAAAACATCCATTATTACCAACTATAAAAACCCCTTATCTTGTAACCCATATTAAGTGTATACTTCATTACATTGGTTTATGTTAAAAAGGATATCACAAACAAGATCAATATATATAGTAGTCTTGAAGAACTAGATATAAACATGTTTCCCATATTATATTTTAAATATAAAATACATAGCATAAAAATATTATTGAATCCATGATATTATTCATATTATCCTTTTTCATATATTGTGGAAAAGAATACAAATATAGGTTGAGATAAAATGTTTATTAAGATTTATGTTAATCAAACTATATAATGGATCAATAATACGTAATCAATATGGAAAGGTAAGTAACTGATAACAAAGTCCATTTAATTGATAACTTGAGCATGAAATGAATTCATGGATAATATCATTGCAGCAATCTCATTAATAATAACTAATAAATTCTCAATGATAAAAATTATTAATATAGTATGTCATTATTTCATACATAATGATATATATATCGTCAAAGCCTTGTGCTAAGATATATAACTAGATGGGTAGGTATACAAAAAACACATTAAATTTGACCAACTGATTTGTCTCAAGATACCTATCAATGCTTCTAGGGGCTATATAATTATGGGCCCCACCCATCAATGTATATTAATTGAATAAATTTTATATTTATTTATCAATTTAATTCATAAACAATATTCTGTATCAGTAAATGGTTGTATTGAGTAAAGAGAAATGGTTTTAATCCACTAAATCATCTGTCAATATTACTTTCAGATTATATAATAATACTAGAAGTGTATCAAATTTGTCATGTAAAACATTCCTCATAGGTACCCATAAAATTTTCTTCATAGGGACCATTTTACACTTTTTAAGATATTGTTAATATCATCTTATTTATTTCCATTCTATATTTAATTATTTAATCAATTATGTTCACATCTGGTGTTTTGACAATGTTCATCTCATCTGCCCAAAATGGATTCAATAGGTTGAATATTATCGACTAGGTAATTATTTCCTAATTTATTGAATACTAATTTAGAAATAATTATAATTTATGTAAATGAATTATAATTTTAAAACCAAATATGAGTGATGGTTTTGAAAAATGAACTTTTTTATTATCATGGAGATAATAGGTCGTATGTGCATCTGGGTAACATTTCCATATTTCAACAATAATAATAGAAATAAGGTAAGTAATATTTTTTTCTATCAATAATGATAATTACATAATAAAAACTATATTATTATTTAATATAGACATATATTTTCCAACCATGTGATGTAGTGGTGAAAAACATGTCCCATTGCTTTGTAGTGGTGGAAGTCCACATGTATGCATGAACAACGATATAATTTCTTAATTAATGGAAAGTTATAAAAATATATGATAGATGGATCTTAAAAAATGATAAATATGTTATTATTATAATATATATACATTAAATATATAATTAAATACATCCAAGAAATTCAGGGATGGAAAATTAATTACATTAGTTCGTGAGGCAGCAGTCTTCCATACATTAGAATGACAGTCTCATTTCACATTTGATGGAAGTGGATATTATAAAGACATAAATTTATCACACATAGATATAACTTATTTTTAGTTGAATATTAATTTCATTATACTAATAGACACTTTAAGAGTGTAAAGTTCTAGTTCCTTTGTAAAATAAGAAATAAAAACATGTCGTTTATAAAATAACTACATTGACTCCCACATAATTATTCAAAATTAGACCTCTTTTAGAATATCTCTGTAACACCATTATTAATATTGTTGATTCAATAAGGTTTCCATATGAATTTTCTATTCCTTTATTATATTTAAATCACAAACACTCTATCATAATGGAATTTTTTTTTCCATCAAATGGAAAATTTTCCTTCCCCAAGGAATATTTATCCTTACCATGTTTTCATTGTTGATGTTTTAGTTTCTCTAAATCTAAATCATTTTTACTAAGTGTAAAATCTTGTTTCACATATAAAACCTCAAAATTCTATAAATTCTCAGATATCAAGTATTCTATTTTCAGGTTCTGAATTTAGACTCTGAATTCTCTTGAATTCAGACTCTGAATTCTGTGAAATTCGGAACCTGAAATCTCAGAAATTTAGACTCTGAATTCTATGTAATTCAGACTATGAATTATATAAAATTCAGTCTCCGAATTCTCTAAACTTATGACTCCAAATTTTCTAAAATTCAGAATCTGAAATCTCTCATATTTGGAATCTGAATTCTCTAAAATTCAAACTCTTAATTCCTTATAATTTAGACTCTAAATTACAAAGAATTCAGACCCTAATTCCTTGATAAAAAGAATCCGAATATTCAAGAAATATAGGATCAGAATGTTCTTATACTCCGAACATTATTTTCCATAGACTCTAAAAAATTATATTTGGTTTAGCTACATATTTTTATTTACCTTTATTATAGTTATGAAATGATGTCGTTTATTCTGTTTCTAACTAACCATTGTTTGAGTGACACATTTACAGGTCTCTTCGTTATTCAAGGAAAAATATGACTGTTGGAGGAGGGAGCATAGAGTTGGAGATGTGCCTATAAATAGGATCTCATTTAAACAAGAAAAATATTGTTCTACAACTCTAGATATTACATGCTGCTGAAGTGATTTCTAGAGAGATATATTCTCATGCTTTGTGCGTACTAAACATCTTGTTCAAATTTATTCGTGTGAATCAGATTGTTGTTGTGTACAATAGAGGGATTTCGTGGATATGAAGACAGAGGTTCCGACTAACTTAATGTTCGAGGACTTCCTTGATAAAGAAGACTGAGGTGCCGACTACCTTGAAGTTTGAGGGATTTTGGGGTTAACAATACAGATTCTGATATTCCTATTGAGGGAATACCCTAGTGTGGGTAAGATAGACTTTATTGAAAGTATAAATCAAGGGACCTTTATCCAGGTTTTTTGGATACCCTACTTTTTGGGAGAAAATATTTTATACTTGTTACTTGTGTGGTTTAAAGATGGTTTTCTGCTGTATTTTGATTAATAAGAAAAGTATAACTATCTTATACATTCATATACTTGTACTATGATGAGTAAAATTCTATATGATTTGAGGTAGAATATTTTCCCTTGAAAACAATTCTTATGTTTCATTTCTGGATGCAGATTTTTGAAATCTAGCAAGTTTGTAGAACTAAGAGGGATTGTGAATTTTTTTTATTTAACATTGTTAAACAATATAAAGTTTTATTTCAACATTAAAAGTTCTAAATAAATTTTAAGAGATGCAATTCATACCCCTGTTTTATATTGAGCATCTACATCATTGTTTTGAACCTAAAATTTGTATCAGAGGAGGTCTCTGAAGTATTTATATTCACATATAAGTTTTCTTTCCCACGTTCTCATTGTTATATATTTTCCTTGTTTTAGGATTTTTATCCTTGTTTAGAAACTTTTATTACTAATATGTTTTTGTGAAATGATATTTTCTTTGGGATGGCAGGATTAATTGTTAGTACGATTAAAAATATTAATCCTACTAGACCACCTATTTCGATGGGAAAGATTATGAATTTTGGAGAGATCATATGAATACATTTTTCATTAACACTGGAGTGGATAAATTTGATATTCTTATTAGGGATTACCATATTCCTGATAAAGAAGTAAGAAATTTACTAATCAAGAAAAGTCATAAAATCAACAAAACTAAAAGGAACACAATACTTTGTTGTGTTCTATTACCAGGAATATATATATCCATATTTCTTCTTGTGAAGATGAAAATTATATTTGGAAGAAATTAGAGGTTACTCATTTTGGAACATCCAATGTTAACAAAACTAGATGATCGATGCTTAGAGTAGAATATCAAGGATTTATATTTCCTTATGAAGAACTAGTGTGCAATATACAACAGAGGTTTATGACTATTGTTAACAACATCTAATCCGTGGGTGAAAATGGTTTAGATGATGAGGAACTTGTGGAAAAAAATATTTATATCATGCCTAATGAGTGGGAATCTAAGAGAAAAACTATTTTTGAGAATAGGAAACTATCACAGATTTTTCTTGATGATATTTTTATAACTCTTCTCCAAACCATAATGAAGTGAGATGATGAAAATATGAAGAAGAATAATGTGAATGGAAGTGTTTATTTTAAAACTAATTTAAATCATATGAATGCAAAGACACGTGAGAGAGATCAAAGATATAAATCTAATAAGGTTTCTGTTTTATCTGAACCATGTGAAAGTTTACATTCTGAGAATTAACAAGCTACTATTTCTCATTGGATAAACAAGATAGATGGGAAAAAGCCTTTCATTCTTGATATAAGAATAATGGAAGAAGGGATAAGAAAGTCTCTATACTTAGTTTTTATGAATGAAAAATAGCAGGCCTAATAAGACCATACTTTTCTATGATTAAGATAAAGGATATAATGGAAAATAATTATAGGAGGAATTTAAAGATATACTATAAGTCTAAGGCTAAGAATATTTTTAAAGCCAATGTAACTTAGTGTGTCAGTGGTGGAGAATCTTCTGATGAATCCTTAGAGTGTGAATCTTCTCATCAGAAGAATCTTGGTTTACTTTCCATGTTACCAATTGAATATCGTTATTTAATTGCCAAGGTACACAATGCTGAATGTATAACCAATGTATCTGTGAATGCTAAGTATAGTGATAATAAATATTATGAATATTTAGATGAAGATTCTTCTCCTAATGAAGATAATACTTTACCTACTTTTGAAGATAATTCTATGTTTTATTTGCTTCTTGAGAATGGAAATTCTAACGTCAAGAAAAACCTTGATAAAACAAAATCTAAAATAACTATTCATACTAAGGAAAGATAAGATCTTTTTAACGATCATGATAAGAAAATTTATGATTTTTTAAGTAATTCAAAAACTCTTTAAGAAGCTAATTTTAAGAATGATAAACATTCTAAGGATCTAGAAAATTTAATTTTTAATAAAAATGTTTTTGAGACTAAATCTATTGCTAAAACTAATTTCATCGAACATAAGACTTAGTTATTAAGCTAATGTTAGATATTTTTTCCCTGAAGAAGTCTTTGTCAATATTTACCTTAAGTAAGGAAAATTTTGATAAGTTGTATTCCAAAATTCCACCTCTAAGGAATAATTTTGGTTTTTGTTATACCATTTCAAAAGCGATTTTTAGTAACAATTATTTATTTCCTGAAAGTGATCCATTCTGAACCAAGTGTGAGTGTAGTGGGAATTGGGAAAAATGTTGTTCCTTAAACAAAACTCAGTTGTTATGTTTTTGAAATGCTTATTTTGTCATGAAATTTTAGATTTCTAAAAAAATTTCTGAAGTTTCCGAATCTAAGGAATTTTGATTTCAGAAAGTCTTACTTTTTTTTATGAAAATAAAGATAGTACCAACAATAATACATGGTACATGGATAGTGGATTTTACCGGCACATCACTGGTAAAAAAAAATATTTGAAAAGATTACCAAGATGAAGGGAGGAAAAATAACATTTGGAGATAATGATCAGGGTGAAATTATTGGTATAGGTAACTGTGTTCTTCTTGAAAAAACATAGATTTCAAATGATGTGTTTTCCAAGGGTCTTAAGCAAAATCTGGATATCATAAATAAATTATTTCATGATGTTTACCTTGTAAATTTTCGTAATGAAAATTGTTTAGTACTCAATTCCAAGGAAGAGTTTATTCTTTCTACCAATAGGAAATAGAATGCTTACACACTAAACATAGAAGATCATAAGTTCCAAGATCTACCATGCCTTAGTTCAATGTAAGATCATTCATGGTTCTGACATAGAAGGTTATGACACTATAACATTAGAAACCTATGAAAACTCTACATGAAAATACTTGTTAATGATCTACTGAAGCATAGATTTGATTCATCAAATGTTTATGATCCTTATCAATATGGAATGAAATATTAATCATGATTTAAATTAATTGTTAAAGTCACAACTAATGATGCATTACAGTTAGTGCACATGAATCTTTTTGGTCCAACACAAACTGGATGCATTAGAGGGAAATATTTTGTATTTTTCCTAGATGATGATTACACTTGATTTACATAGGTCTATTTTCTAGAAATGAAATATGAAGCACTTTATTATTTAAAAAGTTTTAAAGTCCAAGTTAAAAATGAGAGAAACCTTCTATTGATTATTATCCATAGTCATCATGTAGGATAATTTCAAAATTCTTATTTCAAAACATTTTATAGTAGAAATGGAATTACTCATAAATTCTCAGCACGAAGAACTCCTCATCAAAAATGGTATTTTTGAAAGAAGAAACATAATTCTTAAATAGGTCACAAGAACCATGTTGAGTGAATATTCTATAGCCAAACATTTTTGGGCAAAAGCTATAAGTACTTCTTGTGATACTATAAATCATGTTTTTACTAGAACTTTTCTTAATAAAACTCCTTATGAGTTATGTAATGGTTGAAAACCTAGACATTCCACGTTCAAGGTTATTGGTTCCAATGTATTCATTATAAATACTAAAGATAATCTACAAAAATTATCACCCAAATCTGATGAAGGGATTTTATTATGCTACTCTATAACTTCTATGGATTATAGTGTTTTCAATAAAAATACTTATACTGTTGATGAAACAGTACATGTCAAATTTTATGAAACTAGTCCTTTCATTTTTAAATAATCTCAACTTAAATATTCAGATTTTTTTTTCAAAAACTAATTATTATCCCAATATAGGAAGATCATTCTGATAAATAAAATAATCAATAAAATGTTTCTAAAGCATTTATCTTCGAATAATTCCTACTATACATTGATGAAAAGGTTTAACAAAACCCAAATCAGTTATTTCTTAAGAATAATCCTAGTGATAGTATCATTGGTCATGTGAATCAACCTATAAGGAGAAGAAGTTACTTATGAAATGATGTAGAACATCTAGAATTCCATTCTCAATTAGAACCCAAAATCACTGATGAATCATTTGGTGATTATTATTGAATAAAAGATATGGAATATGAGCTAAATTAATCTGAAAGAAATAATGTCTAGACCATGGTTGAATGACCTAAATAAACTTCTGTTATTGGACTAAAATGATTCTACAGAAACAAGTGTATTGAAAATGGAATCAATGTTAGAAATAAAGCTAGATTATTTGCTAAATGATATAATCAACAACAAGAAATAAACTATAATGAAAAATATTCTCCATTAGACAGACTTTAATTTTTTCATATTCTACTTTCCTTTGTAGCATTCTTTAACCTCAAACTTTTTCCAATGGATGTTAAATGTGGTTTCATAAATGGTTAGGTTATACATGAATTATTTGTTGAACAACATCAATTTTTTCAAGTTACAATACATTATGAACATGTTTTCAAACATACAAATGCTTTGTATGGACCTATAAAAGCTCCTAGAGCCTGGTATGATAGACTTACAAGGTTTTTTTGATAACAATTATGTTAAGAGAAATACTCATCCAATTCATTTTATAATGAATGATATAAAAAAAGTTTTTACTATTCAAATTTATTTTGAGGACATTATATTTGGTTTAACACAGAAATCTGTAAATGATTCTTTTACAGATGTAATGAAATCTAGGTTCGAAATGAGTATGATGGGTGAGTCAACATTTTTCCTAGGTTTTTAAATTTCTCAAAAACAAGAAGAAATATATATATCTTAACATAATTATATTAAATATCTACTTCAAAAGTATGGATATGTCTAAACTAAGATTATATGTACTCCCATTAGTACCTTGAATTTACTTTACCTTGAAAAAGCTAGGAAACCAGTACATCAAACATTCTTTAGAGGTATGATAGAAAGTCTACTTTACATGACAGCTAGTTGTCTAGAATTAATGTTTTCAGTTTTCTTATGTACAAGATATCAATACTATCCTAATGAATCTCATTTAAAGTTAGTGAAAAATATATTTCACTACATAAAGGGAACCATGGATTTAGGAATCCGTTATATTCCGGAAAATGATTTTGTTTCAAAAATCTTTTTGGATGTTAACATTTATGGGTGTATAATAAATAAGAAAAGTACATACAAAACTTGTTATTTTTTAATAGATTTATTTGTTTCATGGTCATGAAAAAAGCAACACTCAGAAGCACTTACCACTGCTAAAGATGAATATGTAGAAGCTTGAAGTTGTTGTGCTCAAGGGTTGTGGATGCAACACACACTCAAAGAATATGGTATGAGTTTTACCAAAACAAAAATATTGTGTAATAATACTAGATCCATTTACATATGTAAAAACCATTCACAACACTCTCATGAAAAACAAAAAGATATTTAGAATAACTTTCTTACAGATCACACCCGAAAAGGTGATATCATTCTTCAATTTATCGTAATGCAATATCATCTTGATAATATTTTCAAAAAATATTTACCATCCAATAGATTGGAATACATTAAACAAAATTTAGGAATGATAACTGTAAGGTAGTATTCCTTATTAACATCTTGTTGAATCCAATCTTCATACAGTAACAAACTCCTTTTCAAAGTGGGAGTATATTTGCATGGTAGTAAAATTTTCATCGTCAAATTTTGTAGTAGTCAATTTTTTTAAAAACAAATTATCATAATCTAATACTTTATCTTCATCTAAAGTTTTAGTAGTCAAATTATTTTGTTGTAGTTGAAAATTTCTTGATAAAAGTTTTCATAGTTAAAATTTTCATAATCATATTTTCATTTTAATTTTGTCTAAGAATTTTCCTAGTCAAAATGATCGTATTCAATGTTTTCGTAATCAAAATTTTTGGAATGTAATGTTCTTCATGAAAATTATATCTCATTATGAATAATACTCCTTGCAATATAATGGTGTGTTTCCCTATTTATGTCTTCATAATAATTTTTTCCTTGTTCGTATTTACATTTGTTATTTAACTCTTCATATTAACTTTTCCTTAAATCAGAATGTTTTTTAAAAAGATAAATAGATCAAAACCTATTAAATACCTTCATTGGCAATCATATTTACAATAAAATGCTTTAATTAAGTTTTAAACCATTAGAACAATCAGTGAAGTTGAACAGTTTCTTCAATTTCCTATATAATGGCCTCCCGATGGTTGTCCAACATCGATCATCAAGATCGTGCATGCTGAAGCCTTGAACTTCCTACATAAGCCCATTCCAAATTTCTCAGGTCTTCTTTACTTCTGATTGTCTGTTGAAGCCTCTTCTTAGAAATAAATGTCAAATGTTAGAGAAATCTTTGAGTGGCAGATCTAATGAGAAAGGTAAGTCTATCCAAAGTTTTATTCCAAATATGTCTCTATCGTGTCTAAGAATATCAAGAACAATGGCTAGGAGAGTGTTTGTATTTCAAAACCCAAACAATATGATATGGTGTATTCGGAGTTGTTATTAGAGTTCTATGAGAAAATAACATTCATCAAGGAAGAAGGCAGAGACATGCCCTCTTTCAAGTGTTATAGAAGGACATATTCTCTTTCTTACACCAAGGCTGCAAGTTTTATTGGAATTCCTTATAAAGGGGAAGCTGAGTTCTGTACTGACAACTACCCGATGTTTAAGGAAGTTTTTTATATGGAAAAGTTCGTAGCATGCCTTGGTCATTCTGAAGTAAGGACTCTAAATATTCTTCTTCTGTCTATGAACTTACAGATTCTTGGACTATGGGTTTTAAGTTTTATAATTCTGATAAAAGGTGATAATGATACCCGGGAGAAGATTGGAATATACATTTTGGATTTCTTAGTGAATTTCAAGAAGATAAATTTTGTTAAGTACATTCTGGATACAATTGAGAATATCAATAATGGAAATTTAAAATCCCAAATTATCATGTATCTAGATATTTTTTCAAATATTATTGTTCGTTGTTTAGAATCCATCAAAATTACTTGCAGTTCTAAGTTGAGGAATTGAAAATTCGTGTTGTTTAGTGATAATACATTAAGAAGAATGAAAGCTGGTTTTTCTAAAGAATCCGAAGAATTAAATGATCTGCCTGAACAGGTGGTAGAAGGCTTATCAATGAAACAGAAAGTGGCTCAGACATCCAAAAAGGGTGGAATGAAGAGGAAGGTGAAGGAACCAGAAGAGAAAGGAATAACCGTAGTGGCTATGGAAACCCAGCCTATACCACCAAAGCCAAAGAATCAAAAGGAATATTTAGATGAAGTAGTGGCTAAATGGAGAGAGGATAAGAAAAAATGGAAGGAAGGGGAGCCTATGTTTGACCTCAACCATGCTGAGGAAATTCATTGAAGGAAAGACTGTTGAGAATCCTAAAAAGGAAGAAAAATAAAATAAGCCATGGAAATTTTTTTTGGAATTTGAAGTCATTAAATCTCCTACCAAGGCTACTGAAAAATTATCAAAACAAATTATGGCACTTGAATCAGTTTTAGTAGAACCATTACCATAGACAATGGGAAAGAAGTTGGTGATTCTGGAATGAAATCAAGGAGAAGAAATAGTACTGGAAGATGAAGTAGAAAAGGATGAATAAGTCAATGGTGATACTGAGGACTTGATAAAGAATGTATAGGGTTTCCATGAGAAGGAAATTCCTTCTGAGAAATTATCAATCCGAACATCCAAAGGTGAGTCTTCAAAACACGCTACTCTAGGAAAATATGAGAAGAGTAAAGAGGAAGTGAATAAGTTGTCTGAAGTGGAACGTAACATTAATTATTTCATACAACTAGATGACGTTGAGGTAGGAGCCAAGAAGAAATAAGTAGATGAAGATAAAATAGTTCAACTATCAGATAACGAAAATGAATCTCATAATCAAGAAGAAATAATTCCAAAGAAAGATAATGGAAAAAAGTGGTTTTCGATACACCTATAAAAACTATAGTAAAGAAGAATGAAGATGGTGCTTTATCGAAGATGAAGGCTATTGAAATGGAAAAAAGAATTCTCAACAACCAATGTCTCGGATTTAAAAATCATTTTTGTTGAGTCAATAAAGTTTTCCATATGACTTTTCCATTCCTTCTTGTTTTGAAAATCACAAATACCTTATACTTAAGCAAACAAATATTTTACTTCCCTGAGGAAAATTTTCTTCCTTAAAGGAATTTTACCCTAACCTAGATTTCCTTATACATAGAAGTATTTTTCATAAGTATAAAAATATTATTCATTCCCAAAACCTCAGAATCATATAATTCTAAGATATGAATCATTCTGTTTTAAGATCCGAATTCTGGATATGATCTATAATAAAGTTCCACTCCAAATTCTGGATATGAAATGTAATGAAGTTCCACTCCGATTTCAGGATACGAACTCTAATAAATTTCCATTCTAAATTATGGATACGAACTCTAACAATGTTCAACTCCAAATTCTGGACCCTGAACTTTTAGGAGTTCGACTCTGAACTTTTACGAGAATGATTCCAAACTTTAACCAGTTCGAATCCAAACATTTAACAGTTCGACTCCAAACTTGTATCAGTACGACTCAGAACTTTTAATAGTTTGACTCTGAAATTTTACTTGTTCGACTCTGAACATTTAATAGTTCGACTCCGAACTATTATGAGTTCAACTACAAAATTTTACAAGTTTCACTCCAAACACTGTAATTTCAGATTCTGAAATATGATGAAACCAGACTCTGAATTTCCTCAAGAAATTAAGACTCTGGATGTCTACATAATTCATGTTCTAATTCCAATAAAACAAAATCTGAATATACTTTTTATTATATACTTATAATTCAATTTTGGTTAGACTCCGGACATTTATTTGCTTACATTCCGAACTTTAGTTTTTCTTATGCTTACACTCATTGTGGATACCTGAATCTTGTCCTACATGGACATTACATTACCTTTGCAGAATACTTAATACATAACAAATACAGACACACAAGGACAATAATAGTTTAGTGTCTTTCGAAACTCAGAATGTAATCTTCTAATCATTGTGGAAGATCTTAAACATCTCCTATAAAGATATTCCCCTTTTGTTTTCTTACCTAAAATCATTCTTTATATCCTGGGGAAAAGAAACCATATAAAAGGTGAGCTCAAATTCTTTGTAAGGGTAGTAATGGATAAAATAAAACAAATCAAATACATTTGAACTTAAAAACATGAACATAATGTTTAAAATCAAAATCTTGAGAAATGACATAAAACATGGCAGTACATAAGGCATAGATCATAAGGAAACAATAATCATGATAAAATAGCATGGGAATAAAACATGCAATTTTGGAAAACATTCATCACTTGTTATGATTTTCATAGTAGCCAAATAATTGCTGCCAAGACCATCTTAGTGGAAAAAGTCCGTTTCTGAATCGAGTTCACTCCTCGTTTCAGTCCTGTATCACTGAACCAGATTAACTTACCAATCCAGCCATGTCTATCTAATGAGATATAAATCTTTACCCAAATCATTGGAAGGAGATATAGGTCCAACCCATCTCATAATGAAATCATTCTTACTTGTGCCAAAAAATAAACTTAAAACATGCATCATAACCCAAAGAATAAAATGGGTTTCATAAACATCATCCCATCATCTCATAATCCATATAAAACAAATGGAAAATTAATCATAAGAAAATTGAAACTGTGTAAATCATAGAGACATTAAAATTGGAACATAAACATATGATATAATTTCATCTTAGATGGAAAATGGTTTTGATAAAACATTTGAAATGAATTCTTGAAGAAAATATAATTCTTCTTCAGAATAATTTTATTTTCACAAAATGCCATGAACGTTTAAAATAAAATTATTTTGTTGAAAATAGTCATAAAATCGTGTAGAGTATGCTTAATGAAAATTATGCATTATGAAACCATAAAAATCCATTCATGCTGTATAAGCTAAATAAAACATTCTTCTCATACTTTTGTCGGAGAAGTCAAAATGTACCTCGTAAAAGAATGATTCCATACATTCCATGTAGTAAAAGTAAAAAATGGGTGAAAAAGACAATAAACATACATGAACCCATTTTTAGGAAACATGGACATGGATGAGAACAATAACCCCAGTAAATACTTACGAATAAACAATCTCAGATTAGAACGAGATTGGAAAAGTTATCCCTTAACTTAGGTCTAATATGCTTCGTATGGATCCAAACCTCATGTATAATGATTTAAATTATCTCATTGACTTATTAAATAATCATATTCATTTTTATGATATCATATATGTTTCACTTATGACTTTATATAACCCGTTGTATTGTAAATTCCCTGTTAAAGCATCTTTTTGGGTAAAATCATTTCATTTATCGTATGTGTTTTGACTTGTTGTTCTTGATATTATTACTTATATCCTGATTTACATAATTACAGAATGTAAAAAATGATTTATATATAATATATATTCATCATATACATATATATTATAGATCAATAAAAGGAATGAAATACACCGTTCATGGAGACGGTAGGTCGTACGTACGCATGAACGCTGTTTTTGTTTCCTTTTGGAATTGAATGAAACTAAATAGATTACATAAATATATATATATATATATATATATCCAGTAGCATTATTATTTCATATATTTCATTATTATTCATTATATAAACTTTATGATCATTCTTGTATGGTTAACATGGAGAATGAATCTCGTCTGGTCGTGGAGACGGTAGTCCGTACGTACGTACGAGTGATGATATCATTCACATAATTATTGAATAGAATTGGAGTGGATGTTATAATATATCAAAATCATTATGATGTAATAATAACCATATATAGTTAGTCTTTTAACCATTATACCCATCCATGTAAGGTGTTGGTGGAAAAACAGATTACACCACAACGTGGAGACGGTATTCCGTACGTATGCACGTGCAGTGATTTTGTTTTTTGTAGGATGGATAGAAGGTGAAATAGTGTTGTTTAATATTTATAATAACATATCAGTATATTATGGATACTTATGTCATTACTTAATAATGAAACAACTAAAGAAGAGGGAGTATAAGTAGAATGGAACTTGATGGTAACGGTAGAAGGTATTACCTCTTTCTAGAAGTGCCTCCTTTAAACATTATCTTAGGGCACTAGAGTTGGTCTTTTGAGAATTCCAGTACCTCTAGTAGGTTAAAAAGGAAGAGGGAAAGTAAAATGTTCAGGGTTTGTCCAAGCTTGAAGGCCCAATGTGGTGTAAGGAGGATAGGGAGGAGGTTCCCTTTTATAAGGGAGTAGAGGGTCACCATTGGAATCCTCAAAAATATTAGTTTAATATAAATTCAAACCACACATAATAACATCCAAAAATGGCTCAATTCAAATATTAAATGAGATAGGGTTCTAATATCATCAACCAATAAAATTTAGACATGTTATTATCTTATTTTAATCCTTATCATTTTGATTTATCCTTATTTAATCTATTTAACTTTATTTTTGGTAATAAAATTCAAAATTTTAAATGGTTATAAATAATCACTTATGTGTTGTTAATTTTCGATAATTGGATAATTTATGACATTTTAGACAATATAAATTTCAATTTATAATTTTTAAATATTTTTGTGATTTTTCAACAATTTAATAATATGTTATTTTTATAAAACAACAAGAGTGTCAATTTTGACACTATTCATTTATTTGAATTTAAATAAAATCCACATAGAGGATATATTCAAGATAAAATATTTAATAGATTCCTAACATGTAAATTTTTTCTAAAAAATTAGTGGATCACATTAAATAGTTTATATAATATTTATTTTAATATTTTCAAAACCATTTATTTGATATTTCTCTAAATAAAATAATTTCAACATCACTATTATGTCACCTTTAATAATAGATATTTAATCCCTAAAAATTCTAAATAAATTCATATGATATAGATAATTTTATTATATATATTGATAATATATATTTGCGATGTTTTATTATGTTTATCACTAAATTAAAATTATTATACTCATAATATTTAAGAAAGTGACATGTTTTAACATTCTTTTGTTTTAATAATAATTAAGTTATTTTCATGGAAAAAAGTTTATTAAATGAATCTAATCCGACTCTTAGGTGATATGGGTCGACATTTAGTCATCTAATAGGATTTTGGCAGGTTTTAGAGTAATTTTATAATCTTATATTTATCCTTAATTACCCGATTTACCTTTAACTATGGTAAATAAAATTTACCATAGTTACTATTCATAATGCCCAAAAATAAAAAATAGCTTCTTAAAATTATTTTGACCCACTTATTTCAAATATGTAATCCATTTTTCTAAATTCAATATAATAAATTTTCATAAATTTAATTAAAATTAATCAAGTTGTCGAAAGAAAACGAGTTTTCATTTAAAGCATTGAAAAAGATTGAATTGATTTAACCTACGAATTAATGGTAAAATAAATTCTAATGACATAAATTATATTAAATAGTGAAAATATATTCTATTTATACATTAAAAAAATTAAATATTATAATTTAACCATATAAATTATTACGATGAAAAAAGTTGTTTTTAATTAAAATATATCGTGTTTTTACTATTCATTAAAATATGAAAGTTATCATAAAAATATCAAAACATTATCAAATGTGAGTTTTTATATCCTGATTCAAAAGAAGAAGTTTATTGTGCAAAATTAAACTTATAAACATGTCAAAAACTAGATTTAATGTTGGTGCACCATCAAAAGGCGGCAAAACTGCATTTTTTTGAAAAATAATTATTTTACCCAAAGAATTAATTTTGTTCTTGTACCATGTTCTAGAAAATGTGTAAGATGAATATAAATTCAAAATTTAGTCAATACTATTCATAATGGCTAGTTCATAATAATAATATAATAATATATCATTATTTAGTAAAACCAGGTATTGCGTACAACACATGCTATCGAGGAAGGTCGTGATTGCATGTAACGCAAGCCTAGTCAGGGTTGCGTGTAGTGCAAAACTCCTTTATTGTTTCGTATAACAAAATACAACCATATTTCATTACTAAATTGAATATATATATATATATATATACTCAATGTTTCGTAGAATAAATACTATCAAATAAACTTGAAATTGTGTGTAACACGATCCAAGGTTAGTGTTGCATATACTGCAAGCTAATACGGTGTTGCGTATAACGCAAGATAATCTTTGGGTATCATACAGCACAACAAAAAATAAATAAATTAAAAAGAATACTTCTCATAAAATATCGGGGTGTTACGTTCTACCACCCTCAAAATGAATATCTCCCTCGAAATTTGTTGGGGTTATAAATGGTTGACTACATGAATGGTTCTTTAATAGAAACCGACATACAAAAACATAATTTTAAAAATTGATGTATGAAATATAACGGTTACCCTAATTTACTCTGTAGACCCCGAAAAACGCGTCCCCAAAATTTTCCAAATGCTTCCATACATGATCCAAGATTATAGTCCATTTCGCAAGCTTCGATTTGGTAGGTCGTAGGGCCCAAACGGAGTTACGGATTAGGAGTTATGGACGTTTGAAGTTGGGCTGGAAATCTGGTTCACGAAGCCCATCCGCGAAGCCCCCCTCCGTGATCGCGGAGCGCCGCCGCGAAGCAATGAGGCGAGAGGCTCCGCGAACCCGTTTGACGTTTGCGATGCGCCGCGAAGACCCCTCGCGAAGCACTAATGCGAAGCACCGATGCGAAGCACCCGTGCAGCGCGGTCCCGCGAAGCCCCGCCGCGAAGCGCCCCGACCATCGCGGCCTCGCGAAGCTCCAGAGGCGGTGATGCTCCGCGAACGCATTTGACGTTCGCGAGCCGCCGTGAAGCTCCAGAGGCGGTGATGCTCCGCGAACGCATTTGACGTTCGCGAGCACGCCGCGAAGCTCCTGAGGCAGCGCGGATGTTTAGCTTCGCGGCGCCCCTTGCCTATAAATACCCAGCTCACCCCCCTTCTCAGGACGGCCGAGGACGGCCACGGCCACTTCGCCCCTTGGGCGGCCGAGCGGAGCTCCGCATTGCGGCTCCGCGAAGCCATGCTCCGCGAGCAGCTAAATTCGTGTTGCTGCTCCGCGAGCCGAGACTCCAGGAGTCCATGCTTCGCGAGCCTATGCTCCGCGATGCTGCTCCGCGAGACCAAGCTCCGCGAGAGCCCTTTGCTCCGCGAGCCCTTGCTCCGCGATGCTGCTCCGCGAGACCAAGCTCCACGATGCTGCTCCGCGAGACCAAGCTCCGCGAGACCCCTTTGCTCCGTGAGAGACCATTGCTCCGCGAGGCCATGCTTTGCGACGCTACTTCGGGAAGACCCATCCTTCGCGAGGATCCTACCTTCGCGCCCACCGGTCCATACCGCGGGGCCTGCGCCCCCGCACCCCCGCTCGTGGTCACTGCCGGGCTGCGGTCCCGGCCCTCCGGGCCGGTCCCTTCGCTACCGTCACAGACCCCCATAAAAATTGGAGAGTCGCACCGCGAACTTTTCGGGCCGGGATGCCGAGATTTTCCATTGCGCCCTTATGCGCTCCCACCTTCCACCTATGGAACACCATGATTCGAGATACTCCTCCACAAACCATGAAACACCTCGAGTTGACATAACCTCTTGGTTTCATTCCATGTCGTGAGTCGAGATTCTCATCATCAATTCCCCGAGTACCTCGAGTCGAACCATCCCTCAGGCAACTCCTCCAAACCCGATCACTTGGCTCCTATGCCAGGTTGAACCAGAAAGGGCCTCCCTTTGCGTAAGTCCCGACACCAACCATTTCTAGGCACCTTCTGCCCAATAGTCCTATCTACATGACTATAAACTGTAGTACTCCCTATCTAACAAATGATAGGATGCCTCTCACTACTAACGAGAGATGCCTCATTCTCTTATCATGAGATGCCAATAGTCCTATCTACATGACTATAAACTGTAGTACTCCCTATCTAACAAATGATAGGATGCCTCTCACTTCTAACGAGAGATGCCTCATTCTCTTATCATGAGATGCCAATAGTCCTATCTACATGACTATAAACTGTAGTACTCCCTATCTAACAAATGATAGGATGCCTCTCACTTCTAACGAGAGATGCCTCATTCTCTTATCATGAGATGCCAATAGTCCTATCTACATGACTATAAACTGTAGTACTCCCTATCTAACAAATGATAGGATGCCTCTCACTTCTAACGAGAGATGCCTCATTCTCTTATCATGAGATGCCAATAGTCCTATCTACATGACTATAAACTGTAGTACTCCCTATCTAACAAATGATAGGATGCCTCTCACTTCTAACGAGAGATGCCTCATTCTCTTATCATGAGATGCCAATAGTCCTATCTACATGACTATAAACTGTAGTACTCCCTATCTAACAAATGATAGGATGCCTCTCACTTCTAACGAGAGATGCCTCATTCTCTTATCATGAGATGCCAATAGTCCTATCTACATGACTATAAACTGTAGTACTCCCTATCTAACAAATGATAGGATGCCTCTCTCTTCTAACGAGAGATGCCTCATTCTCTTATCATGAGATGACAATAGTCCTACCTACATGACTCTAAACTGTAGTAAACCCTGTGCTCCAAACATAGGATGCCTCTTGCTCCAAGCGAGAGATGCCTCATGCTCCAAGCATGAGATGCTAACAGTCCATCCTACATGACTATAAACTGTAGTAATCCTTATGTTCCAAACATAGGATGCCTCTCACCCTATACGAGAGATGCCTTATGCTCCTAGCATGAGATGCCAATAGTCCTACCTAAATGACTCTAAACTGTAGTATTCTCCCTATCTAACAAATGATAGGATGCCCAATTCACCAGTGAGTTGGGATGCCCTCATGGCCAGACATGAGGAAGACACCCGGGCCGCTTCCTAGCGTAAGCCCCATTCACCATTGCCACTCCTTAGTGGCACCCGGGCAGCTTCCTAGCGTAAGCCCCATTCACCGTTGCCACTCCTTAGTGGCACCCGGGCAGCTTCCTAGCGTAAGCCCCATTCACCATTGCCACTCCTTAGTGGCAGCCGGGCAGCTTCCTAGCGTAAGCCCCATTCACCATTGCCACTCCTTAGTGGCACCCGGGCAGCTTCCTAGCGTAAGCCCCATTCACCATTGCCACTCCTTAATGGCACCCGGGCAGCTTCCTAGCGTAAGCCCCATTCAGCAGTGCCACTCCTTAGCGGCACCCAGGCAGCTTCCTAGCGTAAGCCCCATTCACCAGTGCCACTCCTTAGCGGCACCCGGGCAGCTTCCTAGCGTAAGCCCCATTCACCATTGCCACTCCATAGCGGCACCCGGGCAGCTTCCTAGCGTAAGCCCCATTCACCATTGCCACTCCTTAGTGGCACCCGGGCAACTACCTAGCGTAAGCCCCATTCACCATTGCCACTCCTTAGTGGCACCCGGGCAGCTTCCTAGCGTAAGCCCCATTCACTATTGCCACTCCTTAGTGGCACCCGGGCAGCTTCCTAGCGTAAGCCCCATTCACCAGTGCCACTCCTTAGCGGCACCCGGGCAGCTTCCTAGCGTAAGCCCCATTCACCAGTGCCACTCCTTAGCGGCACCCGGGCAGCTTCCTAGCGTAAGCCCCATTCACCAGTGCCACTCCTTAGCGGCACCCGGGCAGCTTCCCAGCGTAAGCCCCATTCACCATTGTCGTTCCTTAGCGGCACCCGGGCAACTTCCTCGCGTAAGCCCCATCCACTGTTGCGACCCCCATCCAGCGGTAAGCCGTTGACATCCCCATCCAGCGGTAAGCCGTTGTGATCCTATGCAGCGGTAAGCCGTTGACATCCCTATCCAGCGGTAAGCCGTTGTGATCCTATGCAGCGGTAATCCGTTGACACCCCCATCCAGCGGTAAGCCGTTGTGATCCTTATCCAGCGGTAAGCAGTTGTGATCCTATGCAGCGGTAAGCTGTTGACATCCCCATCCAGCGGTAAGCCGTTGTGATCCTATGCAGCGGTAAGCCGTTGACACCCCCATCCAGCGGTAAGCCGTTGTGATCCTTATCCAGCGGTAAGCCGTTGTGATCCTATGCAGCGGTAAGCCGTTGACATCCCCATCCAGCGGTAAGCCGTTGTGATCCTATGCAGCGGTAAGCCGTTGACATCCCCATCCAGCGGTAAGCCATTGTGATCCTATGCAGCGGTAAGCCGTTGACATCCCCATCCAGCGGTAAGCCGTTGTGATCCTATGCAGCGGTAAGCCGTTGACATCCCCATCCAGCGGTAAGCCGTTGTGATCCTATGCAGCGGTAAGCCGTTGACATCCCCATCCAGCGGTAAGCCGTTGTGACCCAATCCAGCGGTAAGCCGTTGTGACCCAATCCAGCGGTAAGCCGTTGTGACCCAATTTAGCGGTAAGCCGTTCTGGGCCTCCATCCTGGAGTAAGTCCCAACACCATGGGCCGCTCAACGCGTAAGCCCCTCTTCGCTTCTCACGGACGCACCCTTCGCGACGTGATCGTCAGGTCCTTGCAACCTCTTGTTTCTCACACCGAGCATGACTCACGTGGGCTTAGAGTGAGCACCGACCCTGACGAAACCCATTTGAACTACGAGGTCTTTGATCCATGTCAAGGCATGGTACGTAGGAAGCCTCCACGAGGTTCAAGCCCACCATCAGTGGACCAAGGTCTACTTTCACCTGAACTACGAGGTCTTTGATCCATGCCAAGGCATGGTACGTAGGACGCCTTTATGAGGTTCAAGCCCACCAATAGTGGACCAAGGTCTACTTTCACGTCGGTTCACCGACACACCCACCCGTCGCTCATTCACGTCGGGTCCCATTCCAGTCCAGCGGTAAGCCGTTGTGACCATCTGAACTACGAGGTCATTGATCCATGTCAAGGCATGGTACATAGGAAGCCTCTATGAGGTTCAAGCCCACCCGTCTTTCACGTCGGGTTTCACCCCCATCCAGCACGACGTTAAACTGCACCCCGGTCCAGCGGTAAGCCGTTGTGACCCACCTGAACTACGAGGTCTTTGATCCATGTCAAGGCATGGTACGTAGGACGCCTTTATGAGGTTCAAGCCCACCATCAGTGGACGAAGGTCTACTTTCACCTGAACTACGAGGTCTTTGATCCATGCCAAGGCATGGTACGTAGGACGCCTTTATGAGGTTCAAGCCCACCAATAGTGGACCAAGGTCTACTTTCACGTCGGTTCACCGACACACCCACCCGTCGCTCATTCACGTCGGGTCCCATTCCAGTCCAGCGGTAAGCCGTTGTGACCATCTGAACTACGAGGTCTTTGATCCATGTCAAGGCATGGTACGTAGGAAGCCTCTACGAGGTTCAAGCCCACCCGTCTTTCACGTCGTGTTCTACCTACGTCCAGTATGACGTTAAACTACATCCCGGTCCAGTGGTAAGCCATTGCGACCCAACCCTTCTGAACTGCGTGGTCTTTGATCCATGTCATGGCATGGTACGTAGGAAGCCTCCACGAGGTTCAAGCCCACCAATAGTGGACCAAGGTCTACTTTCACGTCGGTTTACCGGCGAAACCCATTTGAACTACGAGGTCTTTGATCCATGTCAAGGCATGGTACGTAGGAAGCCTCCACGAGGTTCAAGCCCACCACCCATTGGACCAAGGTCCACTTTCACGTCGGCTCACCGACACACCCACCCGTCATTTCACGTCGGGTCCCATCCTGGTCCAGTGGTAAGCCATTGCGATCATCACCCATTTGAACTACGGGGACTTTGATCCGTGTTAAGACATGGTACGTAGGAAGCCTCCACGAGGTTCAAGCCCACCCATCACCCAATTCACGTCGGTTTACCGGCACCATCCCGAACTACGCGGACTTTGATTCCCTGCCACGGGGATACGTAGGAAGCCTCTTCCAGGCTCAAGCCCAACTTCACCGTCGCCCCTGCGATGGTCCCATTTCATCCTCCTCCACTTCACTCATCCATCTGTCACCCATCCTGATTCTCACCCGGGCCGCCACATCCCGGTGGGATCATGCCATCCACCTCCTCGCTGCTCCTAGCGGCGCATGGGCCGCTTTCCATGTGTAAGCCCCATCATATCTCCGGGTCGCTGTCCTCTGTGTACACCCCGATTCATCTCCCTTTTCCCCTATAGGGAGTGCACCACCTCGGATCCTTCCGCATTGGGCGTTCTGATCCATCGCCTTGGTAAACCTTCCAGGTGTTCCCTCATAGGGATATACCAATCTGGTCCGTCTCTATGGGACGTTCTGATCACCCTCATTCCGTCTCCGCAAGACGTTAAACTCGCGGCCTACCTCGTGATAAACATGAGATGCCTGAGGATAACCTCGGATGGAACGCCTTTGGTGTAACCGTCTCTGCTAGACGTTAATATTTCGACATACCCTGTGCTAAACACAGGAAGCTGAGGAAAATCTCAGATGCACGCCTCGGGTTCTGCACCCTTGAGATGCCCTCTTATGAGGAAGAATACAGGTTCCCCTATGTCCACGCACCCAGAGATGCCCCGACATTCCTGATGTTGCCGTTTACTCCGACCGAAGGTCGCTACCATGTCAAGACCCTATGGAAAGTCTTGACGGAAGTAGTGTAATTAACCGGCATCCATGACGATATGGCACCGGGAAGAGTTTCACGAACTACGTATTAAATCTATAAGGGAGACCCGGACTAGGTGAAGAGTTCTGAGGAGGAATCCACAGGAGGAAGAACCGACATCCCATCATCCCGTTTCGATCAAGGAGCAGACGTACCTGAACAAGGAACGAATGCCGCCCGCCTTTGGAAAGCGGGAATGTGGGGCAACACAGCCGCGCGTCCTCACAGACGGATGCGCGCGCCCCGGCGAAAGCGTCGGAAACATACTCATCACTGGGTTTTCTCATGGGAGAACATAGGTGAAAATATGGATATGGAAGTGAAATCTAAACATCATGTTCTGATCGAGTGTGGTAGAGAACATGGCAATGAAAAAGCCAACAATCACAAAGCCATAGATTTGTGAGGATATAAGGTACCATCTGATTCATCAGATATAAGGGAACTAGGAAAGAAAATTTGGTTTTCAAGATAATTTCCCTAAAGTCTACTAATTTAAAGAAATACTTACATGATTTTGGTAAAATCTCACTGTTTATCATGAATTGAACAATTTCCACTTCATCTCTTAATGGAATGATGTTGAATTTGTTAAAAATGAAGCGTTAGCAGATCATGTGATAGAATGATGTGTCATTCCATCTGTTTCAAACATAAGGGTAGAAAATGATCTAAGTACATATTATGGTGATATTAATCGTATATGGTTCGAAAAATGGACTTATAAATTATTTATCATAACGAATAATAAAATAAAACTAGTTTCTACTAACCATGGACTTCTTGTATTCCAGTGGTAGGAAATAATGGTCTATCGCACTTCGGTTGTGGGTTCGATTCCTACAGCCTTGTCCGGCGTGATGGGATGTCGCCCGTTCTGGAAGTTGTACTTTATGTTTCTAAAAACTATTATAACCTCCTATCAATAATATTGAAAAAGATCTAGCCTTAAACAATACTAACTTATGTCCAACATAAACCATTCCAATATTTTGGATTATCAAAAATGCTGCTATCCATTCTCATATTATAGTGAACATGATTACCATAGAGTTTATATAACAAGCATGTTAATACCATCATTTATCCCCATATATCATAAGATATTTCTTGTTGGTCACATTCCAAACATTCGAAGGCCTTAATCATGTATTCTCTTGAAAAATGAATACCCATTGAACCTTAGTGATAACATGAGTGCTGTCAAAAGTTAACTCTTTCCACATACCAAAACCCCAAAATTCTATAAACTCAAACCATGATATAACTATTTCCTTATATCAGTAATGAGCTCATGAATACTGTTAATCATTTCATTTTCTCTTTATCCCTTCATTATGGTCATGTAATCTTCATTCTAAAAATATCTCAATCACTTTCCATGGTTACTGGTACCATGAAATTATTGAAAACCACAATTGACCAATACATAAATATTCCAATATTCCACGATACTATATACAACATTATTTTGGAATCCCATTAAATAAACACTTAATCATTACACCACATCGTTGTCATATTTAACATCGCTAATAATGATCGCATGTGACATCCCTTTGTCCTTTTCCTTATATGGTTGCTCATGTTGATCATCATTAACCCTTGGATTAGGGCATTGATTAGCATAATGCCCCATTTCATTACACTTAAATCATTGAAGTGTTGGTGGTGCGTTCTCAGCAGTCTTTTCTTTATCATTAGTAACCCTTTTTCTATTACATCGACACTCAGCTGCTCGATGACCTTCTTTCCCACAATTAAATCATTTTCTAGTCCCTTTAAGACAATCTCCACTATACTTCATTCCACACTTTCGGCCTAACGAAACATTCATCTTCTTTTCACCATTATTCTGAGATTTCTCATTGAACTCCATCTTTCGTTTATTTTCCAAACCATGAGATGGATATGTAACACCATCTTCCATTTCTACCTTGATAGTACAACACACAATTTATTCATAGCTAATGAAGTCTCTTATAGCTAATTCCCTTCGAAGACTTGGTTTTAAGCCACTGAAGAATCAATCAACTTTACTTTTATGTTGGATGATAATGTCAAATGCACACATTGAAAGACTTGTAAAATTTTCTTCGTATATACCAACAGATTCATCATCCTTTTGCTTTAGGTCAAAAAAGTCATTCTCCATATTTTTTTGAAGAATATGAGGTACGTACTTATTGAAAAATAAGTTCTTGAGGTTATCCCATTCCATGGAATCAATTTCATCTCTTGGCCTCGTATTAATGATAAGATTCCATCATTGATCAGCATCACCTTCCAAATAATATACTTCTAAGATGACTTTCTCATGTTCAAAATATTGAAGAACTAAAAATATCTTTTCAGTGGTACTGATCCATTGTTCAGCAACCAGTGGATCAGAAGACCCACTGAAAGAAGGTGGATGTTGCTTCATGAAGGACTTAATAGAAAATTGTTCCCTTCTCTGCTCATTTGGATGTCCAGAATGATTCATAGCTTGTGTATGTAAAGAAATAAGATTGTTTGCTCCATATCCCATGACATTGGTTTGGTCAGGAGGACAATCATTGCATTTTCCATTATATTTATCAACACGGTTACATTGGGTTCCAACCATCATCTAAAACCCAAAAATAATAGTGTGAGAGGAAAATACCATGCCAGTGAAAACAACATAATAAAGGGGGAGTACCTTCAATATCTGACATCTTAGGTTTAATTATAAGATCGTTACCATAAATCTATGATTATAACCTATACATATACTTAACCTTAGGGACATCCCTAGACATACCTTAGAAATATCTCTAGAGATCTCAGTAAAGTTCTCACATCCTAGTTTTTCCAAAGGATGACTAAATCTCCCTATGATACCAACCGTAGATACCCGAATCTTGTCGTACTTGGAAATTACATTACCTTTGCGGAATACTTAATATATAACAAAAACAGGCACACAAGAACCGTAATAGTTTAGTTTCTTCGAAATCATGGAATGTAATATTCTAATCGTGGTGGAAGATCTTCAATATCTCCCATAAAGATCACCACCTTTTGTTTTAATACCTAAAACCATTCTTTATATCATAGGGAAAAGAAAACATATATAGGTTGAGATCAAATTCATAGTAAGGGTAAGCATGGATAAAATAAAATAAATCATATAAATTTGAACATAAAAACATTAACATAATGTTTAAATATCAAAATCTTGAGCAATGACATAAAACATAGAAGTACATAAGGCATAAATCATAAAGAAACATTAATAATGATAAAATAGAATGAGAATAAAAAGAGAAATTTTGGAAAAAATTCAGCACATGTTATGATTTACATAGTATCCAAGTCATTGATGCCAATACCATCTTAGTGGACAAAGTCCTTTTCTGAATCGAGTTCACTACTCGTTTCAGTCCTGTAACACTGAACCAGATTAACTTACCATTCCAGCAATGTCTATATCATGAGATATAAATCATTACCCATTACATTGGAGGGAGATATAGGTCCCAACAATCTCATAATGAAATCATTATTACATGTGCCACAAAATAAACATAAAACATTCATCATAACACAAAGAATAAGATGGGTTTAATAAACATCAACCCATCATCTCATAATCCATAAAAAAATGGACATTTCCTCATAAGAAAAGTGAAACCATGTTAATCATTGAGAAATTAAACATGAAACATACATATATGAAATAATGTCATCTTAAATGGAAAATGATTTTGATGAAACAGTTGAAATGAATTATTGAGAAAAATATCCTTTCTTCTTCAGAAAAATTATCTTTTCACAAAATGCCATTCACTTTTAAAATAAAATCTTATTGATGAAAATATTCATAAAATCTTGTAGAGTAAGATTCATGAAAATGAGGCATTATTAAACTGTAAAAATCTGTTCACGCCGTATAAGTTAAAAATAACATTCTTCTCTTAATTTTGTCGAAAAAGTCAAAAAGTACCTCGTAAAAGAATGATTCCATACATACCATGTAGTAAAAGTTAAAAAATGTTTAAAAAGACATTAAAAATTCATGAAACCATTTTTAGGAAACATGCACATGGATGAGAACAACAACCCCAGTAAATACATACAAATAAACAAACTCGGATAAGACCGAGATTTGAAAAGTTATCCCTTACCTTATGTCGGATATGCTTCATATGGATCCAAACCTCTTGTATAATGATTTAAATAATGACATTTAATTATTAAATTATCATATTAATTGTTTTGATATCATATATGTTTCACTTATGACTTTATATTACCCATTTTTTGTAAATTTCATGTTAAATCAGCGTTTTGGGTAAAATCATTTCATTTATCGTATGTGTTTCGACTTGTCGTTCTAGATATTATTACTTATATCGTAATTTACATAATTACAGAATGTAAAACATGATTTATATATAATATATATTCATCATATACATATATATTATAGATTGGTAAAAGGAATGAAATACAGCGTTCATGGAGACGGTTGGTCGTACATACGCATGAACGATGTTTTCGTTTACTTATTGAATTAAATGAAACTAAATAGGTGACATACATATATATATATACCTAAATAAAGTAGCATTAGTATATAATATATTTCATTTTTATTTATTATATAAACTTTTTAATCATTCATGTATGGTTAACAAGGAGAATTAATCTCATCGCGTCGCAGAGACGGTAGTCCGTACGTACGCACGAGCGATGATATAATTCCCATAATTATTGAATAGAATTTGAGTGGATGGTATAATAAATCAGAATAAGTATGAATTTATAATAAAAATATATAGTTATTATTTACACCATTATACCCATCCATGTAAGGTGTTGGTGGAAAAATAGATTACACCACGGCGTGGAGACGGTATTCCGTACGTACGCACAAGCGGTGATTTTTTTTCCGTAGGATAGATAGAAGGTGAAATAGGGTTGTATCATATTTATAATAGCATATAAGTATATTAGGGATACCAATGTTATTACTTCATAATGAAACAACAAATGAAGAGGGAGTAGAAGAAGAATGTAACTTGAAGAAAACCATAGAAGGTATTAAGTATTTCTCGAAGTGCCTCCTTTAAACTTTCTCTCTGGGAACTAGAGTTAGTCTTTTGAGAATACCAGTACCAATAGTAGGTTTATAAGGAAGTGGGAAAGTGAAATGGGTAGGGGTTGGCCAAGCATGAAGGCTCAATGTGGTGCAAGGAGGAGAGGGAGGAGGTGCCCTACTATAAAGGAGGAGAGGGGCACCTTTGGAATCCTCAAAAATATTAGTTTAATATAAATTTAAACCCCACATAAAAACCTACAAAAATGACTCAATTCTAAGATTAAATGATATAGAGTTGTAATATCATCAATAATTTAAATTTAGACATGTTTTGATCTTATTTTAATCCTTATCATTTTGATTTATCTTTATTTAATCTATTTCTGTTTATTTGTTGTTATAAAATTCTAAATTTTAAATGGTTATAAATAATCACTTATGTGTTGTTAATTTTACATAATTGGATACTTTATGAAATTTTAGACTATATAAATTTCAATTTATAATTTTTAAATATTTTTGTTATTTTTAAACAATTTAATAGTATGTTATTTTTATAAAATAACAATAGTGTCAATTTTGACACTATTCATTTATTTGAATTTAAATAAAATCTACGGAGAGGATATATTCAAACTAAAACATCTAATAGATTCCTAACATGTCAAATATGACTATAAAAATCGTGGATAACATTAAATAGTTAATATAATGTTTATTTTAATATTTTTAAAACCATTTATTTGATATTTCTCTTCATAAAATAATTTCAACATCACTATTATTTCACCTTTAATGATAATTATTTAGTCCTCAAAAATTCTAAATAAATTTATATGATGTAGATAATATTATTAGATTTTTTTATACTATTCATGTTCTAAGTTTCATTAAGTTTATCACCAATGTAAAATTATTATACTTATAAGATTTAAGAAAGAGACATGTTGTCACTTTCTGTGGTTTTAATAAGAATTAAGATATTTTCATTGAAATAAAGGCAATTAAATGAAAATAATCCAACCCTTAGGAAGTATGAGTCGACTTTTAGTCATTCAAATGGATTTTTCAGGTGTTTGGGTAATTTTATAATCTTCTATTTACCCTTAATTACCATATTTACCTTTAACTATGGTAAATAAAATTTACCGTAGTTACTATTCATAATGCCCAAAAATAAAAAGTAGCTTATTAACATAATAGGACCCACTGATTCCAAATATGGAATCCCTTTTTCCAAATTCAATAGACAAATGTTGCAGAAATTAAATTAAAATTAATCCCATTGTTGAAAGAAAATGGGTTTTTGTTTAAAACATTGTAAAAGATTGAATTGATTTACCCTACGAATTCAAGGTAAAATCAATGCTAATGACATGTATTATATTAAATGGTATGAATATATTCTATTTGTACTTTAAAACCATTCAATATTACAATTTAACCACATAAATTATTACGATGGAAAAAGTTGTTTATAATTAAATTATAGCGTGTTTTTACTATTCATTAAAATATGAAAGTTATCAGAAAAATATCCAAACTTTATCCAATGTAAATTTTTATATCTTGATTCAATAGAAGAAGTTTATTCTGTAAAATTGAACTTATAAAAATGTCAAAAAGTAGATTTAATGTGGGTGCTCCATCAAAAGGCGGCAAAACTAATTTTTTTGAAAAATACTTATTTTACATGAAAAATTTATTTTGTTCTTATACCATGTTCTAAAAATGTGTAAGATGAATAAAAATTCTAAATTTAGTTAATACTATTCATAACAGCTAGTTCATAATAATATAAAAATAATATATCATTCTTTTGTAAAACCCAGTATTGCGTACAACACACGGTATCGAGGAAGGTCGTGATTTCGTGTAATGCAAGCCATGATTGGGTTGCGTGTAGTGCACGACTCCTTTCCGGTTTCTTATAACAAAATCCAACCATATTTCATTAATACATTTAATATATTTAGATATACTCAATGTTGTGTAGAATAACTACTATCAAACAAACATGAAATTTTGTGTAACACGATCCAAGATTTGTGTTGCATATACAGCAAGTTAATACGGTGTTGCATATAATGCAAGATAATCGTGGGGTATCATACAACACAATACATAAAATAAATAAAAAATCAATAATTATCATAAAATCTCATGATGTTACACTCGCTTCATTATAAAACAATGTCGTTCTTTCAGTTACACATGTTTTGTTATAAAATAATGTCATTCATTATGTTTCAAAATAACTATTGGTTAAGTGAAACGTATACATGTCCCTCCGAAATTTATGAAAAATATGACCATTGGAGGAGGGAGCCGACCGTTCCAACTGAGCCTATAAATAAGATCTCATTTGAAAGAGCACACACAAGAACTGGAGTTGATCACTCTTGAGACCACACACTGATATGGTGATTTCTTGAGAGAGAGGCTTTTCATGTTGTGTGCGTACTGAACTGCTCATTCATATTGCATCATGCGACACTGAATGTTGGTGATTACATTAGAGGGATTCTGGGGATAGAAAGATAGAGGTGCTGACTACCTTTAAGTTCGAGGGCTTCCTTACTGAGGAATATAGAGGTTCCAACTACCTTGATGTTGAGGGCTTGCTGGGATAGCACGACAGAGACTCTGATATTCATATAGAGGGCTTACCCTAGTGTGGATTAGACATATTTTCTTGAATGTATAAATCAAGGGACCTTTATCCAAGGTTGTTGGGAACCCTTCTCTTTGGGTTTAACGATTTATATATTGTTTCTTTTAGTTTTACTACTTGTTTTTCCGCTGCAATTTTGTATTGTAGGAAAAGTATAACCTGCTTATATTTCCCTACACATATACTCTGATTAATTTTGATTATATACACTTTAAGGTAGAATCTCATATTGTAAACTTTGAATAAGTTTCAATTTCTGGATCCATATTTCCGGAACAACTTTTTCAGAATCACTTTCCAGATTTAAGCAAGTGCATAGAACTAGAAGTTTATAACATCATAATTTGTCCGAATTTTTCGTTGGTGTTATAGGTGATGTGAATTTTCTAATGTTTAACTTTGTTAAAGTAAGTTCTTTTCTTGTTTATGGAAATTTTTAAAGTGTACAATTCACCCCCCACTTGAATATTGAGCATCTACATCATAATTGTGATCCTACAATCCTCACATGGTCTTGACTTTGTTTATTAGTTTTTGAAAAATCTTGTTGGAATATTCCCTTATATCCTTATATAGACTCGAGATGCTAGATTCTTCACCATATGTTAAATAAAAAATTAGAATCTATTTCTTTGGTGATAGATAAATGTGTTAGTCCCAAAGAAGATTCAAATATTTGTTCATTAGCTATGATAATCAGAAAAGATCATGCAAGAAGATGAGAAGATTGTTAAGGAAGAAGATAGAAGAGATGAGAATCCTTTATGAATTTATAGATAGGGTCAATGAATCTTTTTACACTGAATATGTGATGATCAAGAATCTCATTATCAGATATGAGTAAAATTTAATCCTTGAACGTACTTCTTGGATGCACGAATTTAACTATCTGAATGGGAAGCTAAATTCAGTGGCCATGAATTCGAAGATAGAAAGGGATCTCAAAATTGAGATAGATACGAATCATATAAAGTAGGAAGAAGTCTTGAAATCCTAGGTAGAGAATCTTAAGGCTCAGAAAGAAAATAAAAATCCTTAGAGAAGAAAAATGAAGATCATGATCAACTTCTCTAGCATATGGAAGAAGATCAAAAAGATCCCAAGAAGCTAACAACCATTGTGAAGAAGATGATTCCGAAGGAGAATGAAGGATAATATTTTCCAAATATAATTATTTTTGTGTTTCCCTGATTGTACAAATTCTTCCAATCTTAATGAAATTCTTGTTGCACTTCATAGTTTTGATTGTTTAGTATTAATATTTCAGGTACCAAATTTTTTTTCCATTATATTAATTCTTTTTGAAACTCACAATGGGGGTAAAGGAATATCAAAAATAATACTATGTAAAGAATAAATTTCCCAATGTAAGAGAGTGTATATCCAAGGGGGAGTTTTGATCATGGATATTTTCATGAAAATGAAAAATCTCATTCTAGAAATCATTAATACGATCCTTAGGGTTTCCAAATCCTAAGGGGGGTTATTTGTATTCACTTGGATCCACAAGTAATGGGATATAATTTTTTTTATGTTCATTAAATTTTAAAGTCTTTATATAATAATTAATAGTGATGTTTGTGATTTCAAAAAAGGGGGAGATTTTTGAGTCAATAAAGATTCCTTATGACTTTCCCATTCCTTTATGTTTTGAAAATCCCATTCACTCACTCTTAAATAACATTTTATTTTCCTTCATGAAATTTTTTTTCCTTCCCCATGAAAAATTTATCATTACCATTTTTTCATTGTTCATGTTTTAGTTTCTCTAAATCTATCTCTTTTTATTCCTAAGGGTAAAATTCAGTTTCACATTTAAAACATCAAATTTCTATAAATAATAAGAAATATAGTATTCTGTTTTCAGGTTCTGAATTCTGAATCCAAATTATCCTAAATTAAGACACCGAATTCTCTAATGTTATGACTCAGAATTCTATGAAATTCAGTCCCATAATTATCTGAAATTCAAACTCTAGATTCTCTAAAATTCAGACTATGAATTCTATGAAATTTAGACTCTAAATTATATTAAATTCAGACTCTGAATTCTGTAGAATTTATACTCTGAAATCCTCATAATTCAGACTTTAAATTAGATAGAATTCAGACTCATAATTCCATAGAATTCAGACTCCAAATTTCTAATAATTCAGACTCTGAATTCCATAGATTTTAGACTCAGAAGTGCTTAGAATTCAGATCCAAATTACTTGAAAAATTGAATCCAAATATTCATGGAATATAGAATCCATATGTTCTTCTATTCTGATATTTATTTTCATTAAACTCTGAAAAATTATGTTTTTTAGCAACCACACTTTCCTTACATTTGTTATAGTTATGAAACGATGTCATGTATTCTATTTCTAACTAACTGTTGTTTGAGAAACACATGTATAGGTCCCTCTGAGATTTAAGGAAAAATATGACCGTTGGAGGAGGGAGTTGACCATTGGAGATGTGATTATAAATAGGTACTCTTTAAAGAAGTTAAATACTATTCTATAAATCTAGATATTACATGCTACTGAAGTGATTTCTAGAGAGTGAGACACTCATGATTTGTGCATACTGAACATGTTGTTCAGATTGATTTTTGCGACTCCAATTGTTTTTGTTTACAATTGAGGGCTTTTGGGGATAATAAGACAGAAGTGCCGACTACCTTAAAGTATGAGGAATTCTTTGATAAATAAGATTGAGGTGCTGACTTTTGTCAAGTTTGAGGGCTTATGGGGATAGCAATATAGATTCCAATATTCCTATCGAGGGTTTACCCTTGTGTGGGTAAGACAAACTTTCTTAAATGTATAAATCAAGGGACCTTTATCCATTGTTGTTTTATACCCTACTATTTGGTTTAAAAGATTTCATACTTGTTACATGTGCTGTTTCAAGTTTTTTTTCCACTGCATTTTGATTAATAAGGAAATTATAACTCTTTTATACTTTCTTATACTTTTAATCTGAATAGTATAATTCTATACACTTTAATGTAGAATATTTTCCCTTGTAATCATTTCCTAAGTTACATTTTTGAACCCATATTTCCGGAATCTTACAAGTTTGTAGAACTAAGAGGTGTTGTGAATTTAACTTGTTTAAAATTATTAAAAAATAGAATGTTTTATATCAACATTAATAGTTCCAAAGGAATTATTAAAATATACAATTCACCCCCTCTTGTATATTTACAATCTACATCATTATTTGGATCCTATAAATATCATATGAAAGAATTTATAAGAAAAGTGTGAAATGATATATTTAGTAATGGTAAACATGGAAGATAAAAATTTAAAATCTTATGAAAGAATAAGATAATAATTATGAATGTGTAATCATGAGAATGACATAAAAAGTTCCAACCCAACCTTTCATGGAACCAAAAATTGAGTAATGGTATAACACATTAACATAAACCATATGAATTTTACATCATCATAATTATTTCATGAGAAATATTTTCAAATTCATAAATTTGTTTAGAATTGTCATAAGTATATAAAAAAATTATATTTCATGTTTGGCAACCAATATTCTAAGATCATACTTTATTACATGTTTCTATAAAAGAATCATGCACATCAAATTATTTTCAATCACAGATCAAGCACCTAAAATTATTTCAAAATATTAATATAATGAGATAAAATTCATTACCCAATTAATTGGATGGATATATAGGTCCCACACATCACTTAATAGAAACTATAAATATGAGTTTCATAGAACCATAAATAATTTATCACTTCAGAACCCATGTTAAAAAATGAATTTCATAAACACTTCGTCAATAACTAACTCATGGAATATAAATAAGTCTAATAAATATAATAAAAACATTATAATAAACTATTCAGAAAAAATATGAATGGTATCCTTGGTTCATATCAAAGATTAATAATAAGAAACATCATAAAATGTAATTTATATGGAAAATGTTTTTTGAATTATTACTTGAAATAATTCATGAGGAAAATATTCTTTCCTTTATAAAATTAATTTCCTAAAGAGCCGAGCAATTTTAAAAGAATTTTTTTTATTAAAAATAATATTAAAATAATTTAATGGAGGTTTAAATGCATTAGGTAATCATGATGGTGTAGAAATAATATTATTTTGTATATGATAAAAACATTCATTTCATACTTTTTAAGAAAATGTCACAAAGTACCTCCTTTGGAAAACAAAAATTATTAATCATTTTGTAAAATTTAGTTAATGTTAAAACACGGTTAAAAAATTTTAAATATTGACAGGTTAACAGGAAAATATATTTCTAAAAAAAATTCGAAAACATGGGTGTGAGAGATAATTGTTCCCCAAACGAGATTTAAAACGCCGCCATCCTAAACGTTGAAGAGTTTGTTAAATAAACCATTAAAACATTATAATCAGTAGATTTGTATTCCCCATTAATTAAATAAAATTATTTATATTTGAAAAATACTAAAATAATTATAATAAGACTCATAAAATATATTAATGGGTATTATATACACCACTTATAAGAAACAAGTATTGTATAAGGCACGTGACCCACAATAATAAAAATGAAATAAAAAATACAGAACCAAAAGTCTCAAATTTTAGTGTTCATGATAAAACCTCTTTTATAATAGATATATGTTTATTATATATGTATTATGTAAACTTATGTCAATCATAACATTTTTTATTTCAGTATAACAACTTATCACCCAATAATTAATAATTAAAATCATTCTTTTATGTGACAACTTCTTCGTTTTCGAAGAATGCTTCACCTCGTAAGTTACGATATTTGTACATTGATCATTGTACCAAAATTTAATGAATAATTATTATTTTATATATTTCTTATAAAAAAACTATCTTTTTTTACAACCCATTTTAAATTTATATCAGAAACGAATCACATCACATCGTAGAGATGATAAGACATATATACGCATATCTAACGTTATCATTTCCCAAAAGAATAGGTGGTAAAAAGGTAGATATTATATTATCATTAAAAAATGATAATTATATCTTAAGTATCATATATAAGCATTTAAACCATCATAATCACACTTATTAAAATATTGTGATGAAAATTGATTTTTTTTCTACATGGAGAAGGGAAGTCGTAGGTATGCATGATTGATACATTCATTTCATATTTGATAGGAAAGGGGATGTACAATAGAATTTTAATAATAACAATAATATTAAAAAATTAATATATTTAAGTTATTATTTGATGATAAATATCATATATTTATAGGAGGAATATAGGAGTATAAAAATAGAGTGATCAGTTAGAGCGATTACCTCCACTTCAAAATAGCTCATTTAGATCTCCTCTAAAAGATCCTAGAGTTTTTGTTTTGAGACTAAAAGAAACTCTATAATTTGTATAGGTAAGTTTATAATTTAATTTTATATATTTTGGTTGAGATATAATACTCAATGTAGTGAAATGAGATGAGGGAGGTTGCGTCCTTTTATAATGAAGCAGAGGGACACTTTTGGTATGTTAAAATATATTAATTTATAATCAATTCAATGTTAGTATAAATAAATCAAATAGGAAATTTATTCATATATAATACAATATAGGGTTGTAATATCATCATAAAATTGGTTCTATAAAAGTTTTTTTTATTATTTTTATCCATATCATTTTGATTAAACCTTAGTTAACCTATTTTAATTTTGACTATAGTAACAACATTTTGGATTTTAAAAGGTAAAGATTTGTACGTATATGGTTTAAATTGAACCATAAATATTCAATTAGTTTTAGTTTAGACAAATAATTTGATTAGTTTGTAATTATTTAGGAGTTTTATTATTTTTAACAAAATCTAATTAAATATAGTTATTATAAAATATCATTAGTATCAATTGTGAAAGTGTTCATCATATTGAATTTAATAAAATCAAAAAAGAAATATAACTTCAAAATACCTCCTTTAATACTATTATAATATGTCATATTAACGTAAAAAATTCCTAGATAGCCTCAATTATTTCAATTGTTTTAATATTTTTATTATCATTTATTTTATTTTTTTAATAATTGAATAATTACTACATAATCATTGTCTAATAATTATGATAATTTGTTCTTAAATAAATATTATGGAAAAAAACATGATGTATTTAAAACTATTATATTTCATAAAAATATTGTCACTCAATCATAACTTTTATTTAACCACATACTATAAATATTGTACATATTAAAAGTAATAGTGTTACATTTTATTACTCCCTTTGATTTTAATAATACTCATGTTATATTAATGGAAAAGTGTTATGTTAATGGAAAAGTGTATATTAAATTATTAAATTTAAATAATTATGATATAAGGGTAGAATTACCATCATCCAATATTATTTGAAAATTTTATGGTATTTTTCTAATATTTATAATATTATTTTTACCTTTAATTTGTACTATTTACCCTTAACCGAGGTAAAGTATTTTCATATAGTTAAAATTCATATTGCCCAAAAACTGAAGGGGAATATTAAAAAAAAATACCTTAAGTTTAAAAATATGGAATTCATTTTCAAGAATTTTAATCATTGAAATTTCACAAATTAATTAATAATTAATCTCGCAAATAGGGAAAAACAATGAGTTTTTAATATAAAAATATTCACAAGATTGGAGTGTATTTATATCCAATTTCAAAGTAAAAGTTATTAAAATGAAATAAATTGGATTAATATATCTGAAAATGACCTATTTATTCACTAAAACCCCCTGAAAAACAAATTTAAAACTACAAATTATTTCAATGAAAATATTGTTTTCAATTAAAATTTAGTAATTTTCCAATATTCATCAAAACATTAAACATATCATAAAGATTCAAAAAAGTGAACTGATATAAATTTTGGTAATCCTATTTAAAATAAGTATTTTATTTTTCTAATAGGATTTATAAAAGTTTTAGAACTTTATTTAAAATAATTGAACATCAAAAGGTGGGAAATTTGATTTTTAGAAAAATACAGTTTTTAAGCATAAAATTGGATTTATTTTAATATCATTTCAATAAAACAACTATAAAAAATGAAAAAATATATTGAATATTATATATATTGATTTCATTAATATAGTACAATAATATTTAGTTTATTATTTTATTTTTTTAAAACACACTTGTATGAATTTAAATAGTTTTTTAGATAGAGATTTTATTTTAATTTAAATTGGGTTTACATGTGTAAAAAATACATTCATAATTTAGTTAATTGTATTCGTAACATCTATTCTAATATATAGGTTATAATTATATTATTTAAATAATTAAAATAATAAAATGATGTTGCGTAGAAACTGAGTGTTGCGTGTAACTCAAGCTATGTTAGATTTGTATTTAGCATAAGCTCAACTTATTGTAGCATATAACAGAATACATCAAAGAAAATTAATTTATTCGAATAAAACATTCCTAGAAACTCAGATTATCACATTATACCACAATTTAAATTAATTCCTTAGTTTAAATTCTTCATTCTAATACAAGTATATGAGGATACCTCTACCTCATCACATACATAGGATCATATGTAACTTCTCCAAATTGCTTGTTCCACCACAAAAAATTTAGCATATGTGTGGTATTGTTTCTTAGATCATTATTTATATGATAAAAAATATCCATTAGTTTTTCCTCATAAGAAATATATATTTCTTTAGGTACTACCTATTATTTTAATATACGTCAAGGATCAGGTATGCACTTCTTCATAATAGATAAAAGAAACACATCATGAACATGAGAGAGATTCAGTGAATGTGGAAATTGATAAGCTACCATATTGATATGATAATTAATTACAAAAGTATTTATATACATAGGTCTTATATTGACTTTATTATCAAATCTAACTACTCTTTTCTAGGGAGGATTTTTAAGAAATACAATACCACCTGCCCCAAACTTTGGATCTTTTAGTTGATTATTTTCATAACATTATATTTCAACGTTGAGATGCTCTTATATGTTGTCGAATGAATATAACATGTTATATAATATACTAAACTACATCATGTACCAATATATTTCTTTCCCCAATATCATTTTATGGTGTTGGATTTCTTCAATTCTTACTATATAGTGATTCATAAGGTTCCATCTGAATGTTGGACTGAAAAATATTGTTATATTAAAATTATTTCAATGAAAGTTGTCGATCCCAACCACCTTTGAAATAAATATATCATGCTTTCAACATGTCTTATTGATGTTGTATTATCCTTTCATATTGAACATCTTTTTGAGGTTGATAATATATGATAAAAAATAACTCCACATCTAGATCTTGCTGATGACTTCTCTAGAGATTTGAGGTAAACCTTAAATCCTGACCAAATATTATGGATTGTGGTGAACCATAAAATCTTACTGCTTCATTAAAATATATTCTAAATTTTTTGATCAAGATAAAAGTATTATATATTTGAAATAATGTGTGGGGACTATTTTAGGTGATCAACTATTACCCTTATAGAGTTATAGGATTTAGATGTTTTGGGAAGTCTGACAACAAAATCAATGGTGATGTTTTCCCATTTCCATTCAGGTTTAGTTAATGGTAGTAACAATCTCTTATATTCCTGTCTCTCATCCTTAAAATATTGAAAAATTGGGAATTGAAAATCATAATGTACAATATATCACTTCTTTCCATCCCATAAAAAATATTATTTCAGGCCTCCATACAACTATTTTACTTCCATGATGAATTGAGAATGATGAAATATGAGACTCATCCAATTGTTCATCCATCACATCTGGTATGGTAGGAACACCTACATAGTTCTAAAACCTTATTATTCAATTTTAATCAAGGTTAAAATTAAAAAAATTTATCACCTTCTTTTACTGTGCCACAATTTTCTTTCACATCTCTTTGATCATTACTTAGATAGATAGTTTGATATTCTTTTGACATATAATATTTACCAACTTGTTTTAGTTTTTCTAGATCAAACCCTTTTAAATATATAAATGTTGTATCTTTTTTAATCCTCATCATAGATTAGCTACCATGGCCCTTTTGACTCAAAACATATGAAACCTTGTTCTCTTTTCCAAGGTGGTAATGTATTGGGCAATCAAAATCCTTAATTAGTTCCAAACATATTAGTTTTCTCATATTCAACTCATTCTATGGGACTAGATACCTTAATATAATTTGATCAACATATATATCACATTTTTCTCTATAAAGATAATTCCCATGAATTTTTAATGCAATGATTACCACTACTTACTCCAAATAAAGAGTTGGGTAATTTTTCCCATGAAATTTTAGTTATTGTGAGTTATAGGATGCAACCATATAATTTTTCATTAGAAAAAATCTCAATCTGTTCTTAGATGCATCACTAAAAATTTCATTCCCTTCTCCAATTTAGGGTCATATAATAATAAGGGAACTTACTAATCCTTTATTTAGTTCCTTAAAATTTTTCCCACATTCATTCATCTATATGAACTTGGTACTATTCCATGTTAACTTATTTAGTGGATAATAATGTTGAGATAAATTACCCAAAATAAACATATAGTATCTGGTCACACCAAGAAAACTATTAATTTTAGTTACCATTGATGGTCTTGGCTATTTCTCAATAACATATGTCTTTGAATGATCTATTGATATACCATCACAAGAAATTATATGTCCCAAAAATGAAACATTATAAATAGAAAATTGAAGGATGGTAAATTTTGTATTAAGATTTTCTTTTCTGAGGGTCTCAAGAACAATCATCAATTGATTTTAATGTTCTTCCATTATTTTTGATCATATAAGAATATCATCTATAATGCCTACCACAAATTTATATAGATAGTCTTTATAGATTATATTTATCAAATACATGAAGATAACATGGAAATTAGTAAGAATAACAGAAATCACTATAAATATATAATTTCCATACGTTATTTGGAATGACGTCTGGGGTATATTCTTCTTATTGAACCCCAAATGATAATATCTAGAATGAAGGTCAATAATAGTTAATTATGGAGATCTACATAGTTAACCAAATATATCATCTATACATCGAAGATGATAATTTTTCTAGATTTTAATTTGGTAAAGATCATAATAATCAATACAAAGATTCATCAACCCATCCTTCTCATTAATAAATAGAAAACAATCACCCCTAGTGATGTTCTAGGGATTTTTAATCGATTATCAAGATTAAATTGGAATTAATTATTTTATTTTTGTAACTAATTTTGGAATATTCTATAAGGAGTCTTAAAAATAGACATAACACCATGTATGAGTTCTACTAAAAACTCAACTTCAAGATTCTGTTGAATAAAAGTAAAATATTCTAATAAAAACATCAATAATATCTATTATAATAGGTGCATCCTTAACATTGAGTTTCTCCTCTACTAGATGATATTGATAACTTTCATGCATATAAATTAAAACCAACAAGACGGAAGTAATTTCCAATGAAAGTTAATATTAATCCTTGCATCAATAAATGATAATAGGTTCATTCAAAAAATTGAATGTGACATACATTCCTTCAAAATTAATACAAACTCCATAAAGATATATCAAATCAACACCAAGAATCAGATCAAATTATACTATAGATAAAATAATAATATTCAAAGGAATTATTTTCCCACTAAACTCAATATGATAATTGATATAACCATGAGTGAGATCATTGTTCCATTATGAGTATCCATAGATAACATAAAATCTAACTATAGAGGTGACACTATGATACCATTAGAAAATTATATAGAAATAAAATTATATAAGGATATAGAATCAAATAAGAAATTATCTCTTTTAGAGCGGATAATATGTGAAACATTAACCATGTCATTCTGATGACCCACTTTGGCGGTCATGATCAAAAGATATTTCCCTTCTGTTTTGGTATTTATAGGATACTATCATTGATCATAAAAAACCATTGGATTCATGTAGTGATTGACATAATTTATATACTCCTTGAATTGATAGCATTGTAGTGGGTGTGGTGCATTAGTTGGTATCCTCTTTTACACTATTTAATAAACTTACATGTTTATAAACTTTTGACATTCATGGGATTTATGAACTGCCTTTCCAAATTTAAAGCACCACACATTTCCATTTGAACACTTCCATTGGTGTTTCTTCCCACATTTCCGGCATGCATATGTCTATAATTTCCTTCCACCGTGTGATTTATTCGAGCTTTTATTAGACTCTATCTTTCTTTTCTTATCAAAATCAATGGAAATGGTAGATATCTCCAATTTCCCCTCCCACATTAAGTGAAAACGAATTTTTTCATAGATAATGATGTATCTTAATGTTAATTACATTCGGAAAATTGGATTTAATCCACTAAAGAATCAATAAATATTACTTTCATATTAGATAATAATTCTAGAAGTGTATCTCATGTGTCTTGTAAAATTTTCCTCGTAGGTATAAACAGATTAATAATCCTTTTTCCTTATCTCAAGGAAGTCCTTCCTTATTTAGTATAACAAATATGAGGATAGTACTTATTGAAAAATATTCTCTTGAAGTCACCCCATTCCATGGATTCATTTTTTCCCCTTTCCCAGTATTCTTGATAACATTTCACCATTGATATTCTTCCCCATCCCGATGATAACCAACATGGACAAATATTTCATGTCCTGGGCATTAAAGAACAAAAAATATTTTCTCAGTGGTGTTGATCCATCTATATATTACTAGTGGGCTAGAAGATCCACTGGAATAAGGTGGATGTTTCCTCATGAAATATTCAACAATATGTTGTTCCCTTATTTGATCATTTGGAAAGTTAGTATGATTTATAGACTGAGAAAGTTTTTTTATCATGGTAGTAATGTTTTTCATTTAATCCCACATTACATTTGGTTGCACAATTGGGAAATCATTTTATTTTTCAACACATTTGGAATTATCATGATTCCTTTGGGTTTGATCCATGTACTAAAAACAAAAAGCATATTAGGAAAAAAAACAACAACTATGAGGAATCAAAATAAAGAATCTATAAAATGTCTTAAATCATGACACCATTTATGATGTTATAGTTTTTAACATAGGCCTTTCATAATCATTACGAAAACTATATTAATTTTTCCTATACATAGACATACCCTTAGTGTTTTTACTAATGTGTTCTCATCCATGTTTTTAAATTTTATCTTAACCCTTTATCTAATAGCAACTACAATAACCCAAAATTATCATAAATAGATATAAACTATTTTTTGATGAATATTAATTTCATTATAAAAATAAACAATTGAGGATAATAATGATCTAGTTCCTTTTTCAAAAAGTCTAAATAAAAAAATGGTTCATAAAATATCTACATTGTCCCTAACTTATTTCTTCGTAATTAGACCCCTTTTATCATATCACACTTAACACCTTTCATCATATCTTGTGAAAAAGAAACCATAAGAAAAAGATGATATCAGCTGTTCAATAAGGCTAAGCATGGATGATATCAATTTAATATATTATTAAATCATACGATAATAAATATGTGTATGTGATCATGATTATATCATATAATTTTCATACCCAATCTATCATAGATTAAAAACATCAGTTATAGAATAAAACATTCTCATGAACCATAAGAATGAAACTTAATAATAAAATATTCATCAATCATATTTAATTTTAATAAATGTGTGTTACATTTTAATAATTATAGAAAAAAATTTCATTTTTCATTTTATCCCCCAATACTCTTAGATAATGCCTTATCGCATGTTTCCCTTAATAGATCAAGCACATAAACTTGTTTCCCATCACATATCAAGCATATAAAATTGTTTCAATTAATTATATAATGAGATATAATTAATTAAACAATTAATTATAGGTAGATACAATTAACAACCATCACTTAAAAAAATTCATATATCTGTGTCGAAGGAACATAAATCATTCATCACATTAGAACCCATGTAAAGAAATAATCTTTATAAACACATCATCAAAACCTATGTCAATGAAATGAAATAGGGTTCATAAATATAATGTCATCATAATCATAAAAAATTAATAAAAAATGATTTTATCCTTCAGTAATATCCCTAGTTAAGTATAATAAACATCATATAATTTAATCTTAGATGAAATATTATTTTTGAAATATTACTTTAAATAATTCATGAGGAAAATATTGTTTCCTTTATAGTCTCATTTTTTTAAAGAGATTGAAAATTTTAAAGAAAAAGATTTTTATTTGAAAATAAACATAGAAGATTATAATGTAGTGTTAAAGGTATTAGGTTTTCATAATGGAAGAGAAGTCCACTCATTACTTATATGTTAAAAAACAGCGTTTCTTACTTTTTCTATAAAAGTCACATAGCACCTCTTTCAGATAGTATACAAGGTTCCTTTAAAATAATTTAGTAAAAAGTAAAACATGGGTAAAAATAAATGTAAATATTAATTTGATATTTGACAAAAATATTTTCTAAAACCATTTTAAAATATATAAACATGAAAAATAAATATTCTTCGATATTGATTAAAAATAAAGAAATACCGAATATTGTTGAGTATGTTAAATAAACACTTAAAACTTTATAATCAGAATAATCATATGAAACATGAAAGGGATTAAATTATATGGATACTAAAATACCATATTATTTATAATAATAATAATAAATATCATTCCTTGAGTGTATATACACCACGTAGAAAATAAGTAGTGTTTAAGACTTGTTAACAACTAAAATAAAAGTAAGAAAAAAATCCCCGACCTCAAGTATCACCTTCGTTGTTCACATTAAAAAATATTTTATAATAAATATTGACATATTATATATTTATTATGTAACAATATATTTTTCATACCATGTATTAATTTTTATATCAACATATCACCCATTAATTAATAATTAAAATCATTGTTCTATGAGGTAACTGCTTTATTTTCCAACAAAGTTACTATTTGATAGTCCTTGTATTTATACATTTATCAGGGAAACACAATTTAAAAATAATTATTATTATATATATTTTATATATATTCCAAAAATTTATCCTTACTACAACTCATGTGAGATATATATGACAAATGAATCATATTGCATTACAGATATGTTAAGGAATATGTGTGCAAGGGCGACATTATCATTTCCTAAAAATAATAGGGTAAAAATGTAGATATGGTTTTATTATTACATAAGTTTTATTATATCATAATAATAATATAATAACACTAAACACATTATAATCCCCATTCATAAAATATTGTAGTGAAAAATGAATTGTATCATTACGTGGAGACGGTAAGTCCTATGTATCCATGAGAAATACTTTCATTTAGTATTTGATGGAAAAGGGCTTGTATAATGGGGTGTTCATGTTGATAATAAAATTAAATCATATTTTTGATGATGAATTTATTATTTTATGATATATATAGTATATTAATAGGAGGAATAGAATAGTATAAAGACAGAGTGATCGGTAAGAGATATTACCTCACCTTCATAACACAGCCCCTAGATATATTCTAAAAGATTCTAGAGTTCAAAATTTGGGTTGAATAGAATATATAAAATGTGGATAGGGAAGTGGATAATATTATTTCATATATTTTCGTAGTGATATATGAATTAATCTAGTTAAAATAAATGAGATAGAAGGTTTCATTATATAATGAAGGTGAATGACAGGTTTAGAATCTCTAAACATATTAATTTATAATAAATTTAATCTCAATATAAATACCTCGAAATGGAAATTCATTGGTGTATAAAATGAAATATAGCTGTAATATCATCGTCCAATATATTTTATACATGTTTTGAAATTATTTTTAACATTATCATTTTGATTAACCCTCTATTAAACTATTTTAATTTTAACTGCGATAATAATATTTTCAATATTAAATGATGATATTTTTACATAGAAGGTGTAAATTTAACAATAAAAATTAATTTATAATATTTTAGGTCATAACTAATTCAATTTTTCCTTATGTATTATTGTTATTATTTTTATCTTTTTTAACAAAATATAATTTTCATAAAATAACATAAGTGTCAATTTTGACACTATTCATTATATTGACATTAAGAGAATTAATAGATCAATATAAATACGAAAAAAAAATTTATTACAATAATAATATGTAATATTCACCTAAAAAATTCGCATTTCACCTAAATTATTTCTAATATTATTTATTTTAAAATATATATTATAATTTAATTGACCGTTTCATCAATTGAATTATTATTTCACCATCAGTGTGTAATTATTATTATTATTATTTTCTTATTAAAAACTAGAAATAAAATTCCATGATGGATTTAATCCTATTACATTTCATAAAAATATAAATATTTGAGCATATATTCTATTTAACCACATACTGAAAATATCATACTTATAAAAAAGTAATACAGTAGCATTTTTTCACTCTCTTTGATTAAAATAATATCCAAGTAATTTTCATCAAAAGGTGTCCATTCAATAATTCAGTATCAATCGTTATTTTTTATAGGTATAATTATATTCATCAAATAATATGTTGTCATGTTTTAGGGTAGTTTTATAATAATATTTATATACTCAATTTACCTGATTTACCTTTAACTCTAGTAATAATATTTACAAAAGTTAATATTCATATTGTCCGAAGATAAAAGGGTTCTCTTTAATTATTTGTGAAATATGATTAAAAATATAAAATCTATTTTTAAAATTTATATTCAAATAATTTTCTTAATTTTTTTAAAATTAATCTTTTAGATGTGACGAAAAAAATAGTTTTTAATGTTAAAATGTTCAAACCTTTGGAATGTTTTTATATCAAATTTCAATGTAAAACTGATTATAATGACCTAAATTGTGTTAATGGATGTTAATTTGTTCTAATTATACTTTAAAACTAAATCAAAAAAAAATTTGATTGTATAAAATATTTTTATGAAAAAGATAGTTTCAATGAAAATTGTGTAATTTTTCACAATTAATCAAACCATGAAAAATATATGAAAATTTAAAAATTTAGATCAAATGTAAATTTAGGTATCCCATTTTAATATAAGAAGTTCATTTTTTCAAAAAAAAATTATAATGGCGCCAAAAAAGTTTATTTATAATAAGGGAGACATCAAAATGTTACAAAAATTATCTCTAGAAAAATACTTATTTAATCATTAAACTGGATTTATTTTTATATCCTGTTTAAAAAAAACATATGAAAATTTATAAACATTATATTGAATAATATATATATATATATATTATTAATAATATCCCATAATATTTATTTATTTATTTTATTGGATAAAAATGCACTTGCGTGAATTTAAATAAAATTTTAAGAAAAAGATTTCCTTTTAATTACAAAAGGGTTTTACATGTGTAAACCATACTTTTATAATTTATTTAATAATGTACATAGACACCATTCTAGTTTATTGGGTATAATTTTCTTATTTATATAATTAAAATAATGAAATAATATATCATAACAACTTAGTGTTGTATATAACACAACATAAGATGTTGTTGTATGCTGTGCAAGATTAACTTTGTGTAGCATATAAAAAAAGACATCAAATTAAATTAATTTATATTTAAAAGGTCCAAAAAATCATGGGTTGTCACATTATACGCGCAGTAAAATGAATTTAACCCTCTAAATTAATCACTCAAATACATACAACTGAGTATTCTTATACCTCATCACATCCTCAGGCTCACATATAACTTCCTCAAATATGTGGTTCTATCACAAAAGATTAACTAGATGGGTTGTATTTTATCATAAAATGTTTACTATAAAATAAAAAATATCTACAATTTTTTCCTCATAATAAATATATTGTTCAAACGGTACGACCTATGTGTTTATTACACATGTAAGATAAGTTATATTCTTCCTCATAAGAGATATGTGGAACACATCATGAACATAAGGTAGATTCAATGGAAATAAAATATATAAGATACCATCCCAACGTGATCAATAATTTCAAATGTTATGATATTCCTAGGGCTTATCTATCCCTTATTACCAAATATCATTACTCTCTTCCAGGTATATATTTATAGAAATAACGTGTCACCAACATCAAACTCCTGATCTTTCTAACGATTTTCACCATTACATTTTTGTCAACTATGAGCATCTCTTATGTGAAGTGGAATGGATACAAAAAGTTCTACAATTTACTTAGAAAGACTTGGTCAGAATATATTTCATTCCCAAACTCATTCCATCCCATTGCTGTTCTGAACTTCTTACCATAGATGGAATCATATGTATCCATCTGAATCATAGAGTGAGTACTATTTTTGTTGGAAAATAACACTAAAGAACCATGTCGATCTCAATCGCCTTTGAAATACATAGACCATCCCTTCAAAATTTGTTATACAGTTTGAATTGTAATCTCAGATTGAGTATCTTTCTAAGGATGATACAACGTGATCAAACATAACTCTATATCTAGATCTTACTGAGGAATTACCCAGAACATATAGGTTCACCTTAAATGTATATTACATAAAATAAAAAGTTTCACACCATGAAATAATACATGTTTTATTAATATGTGTTATGTAATACTAATCAATAGATAAATCTTCTCCAATATCAATGAATTTTGGGGACTTTGTTAAGCGATTGACTATAAACCATACTAAATTATGACCATTAGATATTTTCAAAAGTACGGAAATAAAATCCATGGTGATGTTTTCCCGTTTCCATTAATGTATAGTAAATTGGTGTCACATAGCCTTATATTTATGTCTCGAATAATTCATTATATTTCCAACCAAACCCTATGAAAAATACTCCAATATACCTACCTTTATCCCATCCCACCATATATATTCTTTCTGTTCTCCATATATCGTTGTACATATTAGATTAATAGAGAATGAGTAATGATGAGCCTTATCCAATAGTTCATTCTTAAAATATAGTATCGGAGGAAAAAATACATGGTTCTACAACCTTAGTATTCCATCACAATCATGGTTGAACTCAGTAACATTATCACCTTCTATTTTCCACATCTTCCTTCTATGGATCATTAATATTTACATGGATAGATTGTTGAACATCCATTTGAGATAGATAAGATTTTTCCCATTCCATTATGATTTACATATCCACCCTTTTAAATATAGAAATATTGACTCTTTTTTGATCCTCCTTATAAATAAGCTAACATGGTCCTTTTGACTCGAAACATCTGCTACCTTTTTTGATTTTCCTAGGTGGTAATGTATTGAGAAATTATAATCCTTAATCATGTCCGACCATCTTCTTTAGCACATATTCAACTCCTTTTGTGTGAATATATTATTTAATGATTTATGATCACCAAATATATTAAACTTTTATGCATAAAGATAATAACACTAAATCTTCAATGCAATGATTACCATAACTAACTCTAAATCATCAGTTGGGTAGTTTTTCACATGAACCATATATTTTCATGAGTAATAATCTATATCCATGCACTTTTTATTAATTATTATTCCCAATACCTTCGTGGATGCATCACAATAAATTATATAACCATATCTACTACAGGGTAATTTATGAACTTTGGAATAGACTAATACTCACTTTTGATCGTTAAAATTTTCTCCACATTTATTCATCCAAGGTAACATGGAACCCTTACAGGTTAACTTGGTGAGTGGATTGTAAAGACTCAAGAAATTATACAAAAAGATACTATAATATCCAACCAAACTAATAAAACTATGGATTTCAGTTACCATGGTTAGTCTAGGCCATTTCTAATGAGTTTCTTTCTTGGAAGGATCTACTGATATTCCCTTACATGATATTATATGTCACAAAGATGAAACTTTCTGAATTGAAAATTTAGACTTGTTTAATTATTCATTAAGATTATCATTTTTCAAGGTCTGCAGAACAATCCTTAAGTAATATTAATGTTATTATTTGATCTAATAATAAACATGAATATCATCTATAAATACTACCAAAAAATGGTCAATATATTCTCTAAACACTCTATTCATAAAGTCCATGAAAATATCGAGTTAATTAGTAAGTTAAAAAGGAATCAATACAAATTCATAGTTTCTATACCTCATTCAAAAATCCTTCGTAGGTATATATTCTGTATAGACAGTCAAATTATAATATATAGAATAATGTTTAATTTTAGAGTAGTATAGAGATCTATGTATTTAATCGACTAAATCATTGATACATGGAAGTGGATGCTTGTTCTTGAAAATAATTTTTGTATGCTCTCAATAATCTGTGTAAATATGCATTAACCCATGATTCTTATTAACAAATATAAAAAATACACCTCAATGTGGTGAACATGGCCTTATTAATCCCTTATCAAGATTTTCCTGGAGTTTCTTCTTTAATTCAGGCAACTCATTTGGGGCCATTTGATAAGGAGTCTTTGAAATAAGAATATTAATAAGTATGAGTTCTATTTAGAAATCAACATTACTATTCTGTGGAAGTCCTAGAATCCGTTTTAGAAAAATAAATCAATAAAATATCATAAAATAGTTGTATCTTTAATGTTTAGTTTCTCCCCATCCAGTTGAGATAGATATCCTTCATGTATAGTAATTAAGTCCCACAAAATGAAAGTGATTTCCATTATATGTTAATATTAATCCTTATATCAATAAATGATTATAAGTTCATTTGGAATATAGAATATGAATTCCCTTCCTTATAAATTAATATTATATCTATATAGATGAAACCAATGATTTCCAAGAATCACATAGAATTATACTATAGGGATAATAACATGATTCATAGGAAGCACTTTCCCACAAAATTGAATCATAGAAGAACTAAAACCATGAGATTTGACTGTTGTTCAATTAGGAGTCCTCAAAACTAACTAAACATCTTATTTTTGAGGTGATACTATTATACCCATAGAAAATTATTTAAAAATACAAGATTTTGTGGTTATAGAATCAAAAAATACATTAGCTATTTTATATTTGAGATAATTTTACCTTTCACCATGTTGTTCTCATAACTCACTTTTAGAGTTATGATACAATGGGATTTTACTTTGTCTTTAGGATTTAGAGGTTACTATCATTTATTATAAAATACCTTTGGATTCAAAAACTTTTGGCATAATGTCCATAAACCTTGCATTAATAGCATTGGAGTATGGGTAGGGTATCACTGGGAGTGTACATTTCCACCATTCCACTGAATTACTTTCTTATTGAATTTTGACATCCATGAGATTTGTGAACAGCTGTCACGGATTTATAGAATGACCCAGTTTCATTTAAACACATCCATTGATGTTTATTCCCACATTCCTAGAATTTATATGGCTATGATTTCCTTTCACATGTGATTTATTTTATTTTTCACGAGATTCAGTATTTCTTTACTTATTAAATTAATGGGAATAATGGGTATCTCCAATTTCAATTTCAACTATAAAAAAACAAAAAAAAACTCTTATATAACTACCAAACCCTCTTATGAATAATGTGATTTCGAGTATTGGTTTTAATCTACTAAAGAATCAGTCAATCGTAATTTCAGGTTGAATAAAAATACCAAAATAAAATCAATAGTTCTTGAAAAATTTTACTCTGAGGTACCAATAGAGTTATTGCCCTTTTACTTTATCTCAAGGAACCCTGTATCCATCTTCCAACAAAGAATATGCGGAAAGTGTTTACTAAAAAACATGATCTTAATCATATCCCATTACATGGATTCATTTTTTCAACATTCCTTATATTCATGAAAAGATTATACCATTCATTTCCTTCATTTTATAGATGATAACTAGAGAGGAATGGTTTTTTATGTCCCAAGAATTGAAGAGAAGAAAATATTTTCTCAATGCTGTCAATCCATCTCTTAGAAACAAGTGGGTAAGATAATCCAATAAAAAGGTGGATGTTTTCCCATGAATGATTAAATAGTACACTCTTCCCTTCTTTGACCATTTGTAAAATCAAAATCTTCCATACCCTAAGAAAGTTGTGTCAACATGGCGGTAATTTTATTCATTCCATATTTCAAAAAATTTGGTTTATGAAGATGGAAAGCATTACATTTTCCATCATATACGACATTAACTTGATTCATCAGGTTTTAGCCATCAACTAAAACCATATATCATATTGTTATAAATAACAACCATAGTGAGTAATCATGAAAAATAATTTAGAAGTGTATTACATCATAACACCATCTTTGAAGCCTTTTGTATTAACATAGTTTATTTATAATAGTTACAAACTATATGAGTTTATCATATATATAGATTTACCCTTAGTGTTATTAATATGGTTTTCTCATCATATTTTCCATGTTTTTGTTAAACCCTTGCTCTAATACCAACCATAAATTCCTAAACTTATCATACACAGATATAATATCTTTCTAGATGAATATTAATTGAATTATAAAAATATATTCATTAGTATCGTAAAATTCTATTTTCGTTTATAAACAATGAAACAAAAAAACTATTTTATAAAATATCTACATCATCTTTAAGTTATTTCGTAATAATATTATCCCTTTTATCATATCAAACGTAGGACATATCGTCATATCATATAGAATAAAATCATAACAAAAGGATTATCTTATATACTTAGTAAGGATAAAAATGGAAGATATAATGTTAATATCTTAAGAAATAATATGATAAGAAATATGGGAATGTGATCATGAGCATAATATACAAATTTCATACCCAATCTACCATTAATAGAAAATATGAGTTATGGAATAAAACATTGACATAAAACATAAGAATATTACTTCAGTATATATTACTCTTGAACCATATTCACTAATTATAAATTTCATGTCAAATTACCATAAGCATAAGAAATAATTTCATATGTCAATTTATCTACCGAGACTGTTGGATCAGGCCTTATCACATGTTTCCCTTAAATGATCAAGCACATCATCTTGTTACTCTTCACAGATCAATCACATCAACTTTTTTCCCTTAATTTTATTAGGATATATAAGTTATTACCCAATTAATTAGAGGGAGATATAAGTATAACTTTACACTTAATTAAAAATATATATATATGGGCCATAAGACCTTAAATCATTCATTACATCAGAACCCATTTAAAAACCGAGTTTCAGTAACCCCACGAGATTTTATTAAAAATATTCTTTTAATTTCATTAATTTCTTGTGTTGTATTCTACACCAAGAATACCTTGCGCTATACGCAACACCGTATTAGCTTACAGTATACGCAACACTATTCTTGGATCGTGTTATACACAATTTTGATAATAGTTATTCTACGAAACATAGAGTATATATATATATATTCAATGTATAAATGAAATATGGGTGGATTCTGTTATACGAAATAATGAAGGATTCTTTCACAACACGCAACCCTGACTTGGCTTGCATTACACGCAATCACGACCTTCCTCGATAGCGTGTGTTGTACGCAATACCATGTTTTAATAAACAACAATATATTATTATAATATTGTCATGAACTAGCCGTTATGAATAGTATTAACTAAATAGTGAATTTTATAACATTATTATTAATCTTACACATTTTCTAGAAAATGGTATAAGAACAAAATAAATTTTTTGTGCAAAATAAGTATTTTTAAAAAAATGCAGTTTTGCCGCCTTTTGATGGCGCACCCACTTTAATTCTAGTTTTTGACATGTTTATATGTTCAATTTGACAAAATAAAATTCTTCTTTTGAATCAGGATATAAAAATTTACATTAGATAATGTTTTGATATTTTTCCGATAACTTTCATATTTTAATGAATAGCAAAAACATGCTATATTTTAATTAAAAACAAATTTTTTCATCGTAATATCTTATGTGGATAAATTATAATATTGAATGGTTTTAAAGTATAAATATAATACATTTTTACCATTTTATCCAATGGTGGTCAATGTAATTAATATCACTTTGATATTGAACATAAACGAGTGTCAATCTTTTGATAGATATTATTTCTTAAAAACACGCTATTTGTTTTAACTGTAGGTTTTAATTATAAAATTAATTAATGAAACTTATATGTTATGAATTTTGTAAAATATAATTCATTTTTGGGTTCAGAATATCGAATTTAGCCTAAGTTGAGGTTTTGGTGCTTTTTAGATAACTGTAATATTTTGATGAATAGTGAAAATTACTAATTTTTAATTAAAAACAACTTTTTTTAATCAAAATAATTTATATTGATAAATTATTTATTGGATTGGTTTTAAAGTATATTTATAAAATATTTTTACCATTTAATTCAATGTTTTTCATTTGACATAATTTCACAATTAAACTAGACATAAACAAGTGCCAATCTTTTGATAGTTATTATCTCTTAAAAAATATTTTTCGTTTTAACAATAGGAATTAATTTTAAATTAATTTTTTCCACTTATGTGTTTTGAATTTGTAAAAATGGATTCCATATTTTGAATCAGGATGTTCAAATTCTGTAAATAGGTAACTTTTATTTTTAGACATTTTGAATAATTACTGGGGTAAAAATTTTATTTTCCATGGTTAAATCCGGTAAATAAGGGTTAAAAAATAATATTATAATAATTAAAACTACCTTAACACTTGTCCAAACATTATGGGATGAGTCATTAACGACCATGGGCATCTTTTGGTCGATTTTGGGACCCAATTAAGTGATAATGACAATTTAGACTAATTAATTTAATGTAAAGGAAAAATAGACATAAACAAATATCTTTTAGTAATTAATCTGTATATGGTGTTATATAAATAATATTTTTGACTATAAATATTCATTGGAAAGATAAAAGGATTTAATACATGATAGTATTTTTTTAGAATTTTTAGACATTTAGTATATTAAATTATTTATGACACAACGATGATGAAGTAATTACATTTTTAAGAAAATATTAACATAATTGATGTTATAAATGTGTATATAAATGTAATTTCAGACTTTTTATGACTTAAAATAATTTTATATATTAATATGACATGTTATTGTCGATTTAAGTAACTTGGTTTGAACTTATCATTCTTTTATGAGTTTCATAAAAATCATGTACCAAATAGTGTCAAAATTGACATAAATTAGTTTTTAAAAAAAATATTATATTATTAATTGTTATTTTATTCCTAAAAATCTAAGGATCGGCCAAATGACTTAGATAAGGTTATATATATTAATAATAAACAACTTGGGGTTCGTTTGGCTTGGTATATTATGTTTATTAACCATATAGTGTAAGAAAATAAAAAGACATGTTAAAAGTTAAATTATTTAACTTTGAGTTAAATCTAATTGATAAGGTTAAAATAATAACCTAAACTTTCCTAAATCCAATTTTATGAGAGGGTTTCGACCCATCCCACTTTATCTTCGAAATAAGACCCTTTGGAACCATTATAAACCGAATTTGACCTTAATATAAATTAATATTTTGAGATTTTCCTAAGGTGCCCCTCACCTCCCTTATAAAAGAGCACCTCCTCCCTCTCCCCTCACACCAATTTGAGAATTCAAGCTCGGCCAACCCCTGCCAAAATCTCTTCTCCACTTCCCTAGTATCATCCTAGAGGTCCCGGTCTTCTTCAATGACCATCCTTATTTCTTTAAGTGGTGGTTAAGAAAAGGCGCGTCAAAAAGAGGTAATATCCATTACCGATCTTTTTCAATTTATTTTTTCTTAAACTTCATCTTCGTTAGTTGTTTCATGATAAAGTAATAACATTATTATTTCTAATATACTTATATTTTATTATAAATATGAAACAACTCTAATTAACCTTCTATCCATCCTACAGAAAAAGAAAATCACCGCGCGTGCGTACGTACGGAATACCGTCTCCACGCCGTGGTGTAATCTATTTTACGCCACCACCTGAATTGGATTGGTATAATGGTGTAATGAGTAACTATATATGATTATAATAATGTGATATTGATACTAAAAGAGTATACATACACTTCAACACAAGTTCACCATCATGAGAATGATATCATCGCTCGTACGTATGTACGGACTACCGTCTCCACGACGCGATGAGATTCATTCTCCACATTAACGATACATGAATGATTATAAAGTATATCAAATGAATAATAATGAAATATATGACATGTTAAATCTACTGGATTTATGTATATATATGTATGTATGTCATCTACTTACTTCCATTCAAAACAATAAGGAAAGGAAAACAGTGTTCATGCGTATGTACGGACTACCGTCTCCATGAACAGTGTGTTTCATTTAATTTATCTATCTATTATATATATATATACTGAATATATATGATATATAAATCATGTTTTATATTCTGGAATTAATTAAATCATGATATGAGTAATAATAATGTCAAGAACAACAAGTCCAAACACCTACGATAAATGAAACAATTTTACCCAAATGCGTCTTTAACATGGATTTACAAAAGAACGGTTAATATAAAGTCATAAGTGAACCATATATGATATCATAACAATAAATATGTTTCTGTAATAAGTTAATGACATTATTTAAATCATTATACAAGAGGTTCGGATACGTACAAAGCATATCGGACATAAGGTAAGGGAAATATCTCAATCTCATTTTTATCCAAGATTCTTTATACTTTGGCATTTACTGGGGTGTATTTTATCATCCACATCAATGTTTCCTCAATATTTAATATTATTTCCATTCACCAATAAATTTTTAAATCCTATTTTACCCTTCGGTGAGTTTTCAGTAAAATATATGAAAGGAATCTTTTGTCGTTTTTCGTACGAGGTAATTTTTTGACTTTTCCGACAAAAGTACAAGAAGAATGTTTTTTTATCTTATACGGCATGAATGGATTTTTAAAAAATTATTTCCAAGAAGCGTCCTTTACAAGTGTTCAAGTTTATTTTTAATCAACTTCATTTAGTTTAAAATTGTATGACATGTTAAGATAGGAAAAATGTTTTTGAAGAAGAAAGGATATTTTCCTCAGGAATGGAGTTCAAGTGTTTTATCAAAATTATTTTCCATCTAAGATAATAAAGGGTTATGATTTTATCCATATTATTACATTGATTTGATTATGTTTTGATGGAATTATTTTTATGAATTCCTATATCTTATATGAATTTTTTTATGATGTCATGATGTCTAAGATTCCCATTTTTATTACATGGGTTATGCAATGATGTATGATTTATTATTTTGTGGCACACATAAGAATGGTATCATTATGAGAGGGTGGGACCTATATCTCCCTCCAATGCCTTGGGTAATGATTTTATATCTCATGAGATAGACATGGCTTGAATGATAGGTTATACCGGTTCAGGGAAACAGGACTGAAACAAGGGTGACTCGGTTCAGAAATGGACTTTGTCCACTAAGATAGTCTTGTAAATGAGTCTTGTCTAATAAGAAATGATTCTCTATGATTATGTGTGTATTCCAAAAAGTTTCATGTTTTATGTTATGATTATTGAGATTTCATTTCACTACTATGATTTATCCCATGTTATGAAATTATGCTCTCTTTTGCAGGTTATGATTTACAAAATGTTATGTTCTTATGAATATGATGTGATTGATATTTCTTTTGTTTACCCTTACTGAGCATTTTAGCTCACCCTTTAATGTTTTCTTTTCCCCAAGATATAAAGAATGGTTTTAGGTATAAAAAAAAGAAGATCATTATGGGATATGTTGAAGATCTTTCACCACGATTAGAAGATTATATTACGAGTTTCCAAAGCCACTAAACTATTACGGTCCTTATGTGTGTTTTTTTGTTATGTACTAAGTAATCCGAAAATGTAATGTAATGTCAATGTACGTCAAGCTTTGGGTCTCTACAGTTGGTATCAGAGGAAAGGTTTAGTCAACCTTTGGAAACTAGGATTTGAGAACATTAGTGAGATCCCTAGAGATATTTCTAAGTTATGTCTAGAGATGTATCTATAGATAAGTATACGTATAGTATATAGTCCTAGAACTACGGTAACGATCTTTGAATTTAACCTAATATGTTAGATATTAAGGGTACTCCCCCTTTATTATGTTGTTTTCCATAGAATGATTTTTCCCTCTCACACTATTCTTTTGGGGTTTTAGACAATGGCTGGAACCCGAAGGAACCGTGCTGATCAATGCAATGGACAATGCAATGATTTTCCTTCTGAACAAACAAATGTTATGGGAGATGGAGTTCAAAATCTAATTGGTATACTTACACAAGCTATGAATCATTCTGGACTTCCAAATGAGTAGAGAAGGGGACAATATTCTATTGAGTCCTTCATGAGAAAAACGTCCACCTTATTTTAGTGGGTCTTCTGATCCACTTGTTGCTGAACAATAAATTAGTACCACTAAAAAGATATTTTCAGTTCATCAATGTTCTGAACATGATAAAGTCATCTTAGCAGTATATCGTTGGTAAGGTGAAGCTGATCATTGGTGGAATCTTATCAAGAATACGAGGCAAAGAGATGAAATTGAGTCCATTGAATGGGACGAGTTCAAGAACTTATTCTTCAATAAGTACTTCCCTCGTATTCTTCGAACAAAGATAGAGAAGGAGTTTCTAGAACTAAAGAAAAATGATGATGAATCTGTTGGTATATAAGAAGAATATTTTACAAGGCTTGCAAGGTATACATCTGGATTTATCATCCAACCTGAAAGTAAAGTTGATCGATTCTTTAATGGCTTAAAACCAAATCTTTGAAGGGCATTAGCTATAAGAGACGTCAGTAGCTATGAAGAAATTGTGCGTTGTGCTATCAAGGTAGAAATGGAAGTTGGTGTTACTTATCCATCTCATACATATGACAAGAAATGAAAGATGGATTTCAAGGAGAAATCTCAGAATAATGGTGAAAAGAAGATGAATGTTTCCTTATGCTCAAAGTGTGGAAAGAAGCATGGTGGAGATTGTCTTAAAGGGACTATAAAATGTTTTAAGTGTGGAAAAGAAGGTCATCGAGCAGCTAAGTGTCGAAGTAATGGAAAAAGGGTTTCTAATGATGTGAATATTGAAAAGACTGTAGAGAACGCACCAACAACACTTCAATGCTTCAAGTGCAAGGAAATGAGCCATTATGCTAATAAATGCCCTAATCCGAGGGTTAGTGATGATCGACGTGAGCAACCACTTAAGGCAAAGTACAAAGGGAAGTCACATGTGATCACCATTGGCGATGTTGAATATGACAACGATGTGGTGGAATGATTAAGTGTTTATGTAATGGGATTCCAAAATAATGTTGTATATAGTATCGTGGAATATTGGAATATTTATGTTTTGGCCTATTGTGGTTTTCAATAATTTTATGGCATCGGTAACCATTATAAGTGATTGAAATATTTTTGGAAAGAAGATGATATGCACATAATGATGGGATAAAGATAATCTAATATGTTTGAGAGTATTCATGAGCTCATGATTGATATAAGGACTAAGTGATATCATGGTTTGAGTATATAGAATTTTGAGGATTTTGGTATGTGGAAAGTGTTAACTTTTAACTGCATTCATGTTTTAACAAAGGATCAATGGGTAATCAAGAGAGTACAGGATTAAGTACTTTGACTATTTGGAATGTGACCAACAAGACATATCTTATGATATATGGGGATCAACGATGGTATTAAATCTCTGGTAATCATTTTCACTATATTATGAGAGTGGACTGCAGTATTATTGATAAGCCTAAAGAGTGGAATGGATTGTGTTGGACATAAGTTAGTATTGTTTAAGGATATAAGATTTTTCGATATTATTGATGGGATGTTATAGTAATATAGAAAAAGGACAACCTGTAGGACGGGCAATAGCCCATCGCGTCTGACAAGGCCATGGGAATTAAACCCACAACCGAAGTGCGACTGGCCTTTATCGCATACCACTGGCCAACAGGAAGTCCCTGTTTAGTAGAAACTAGTTTTATTATATTAACCAGTATTATATATGAAGTATATGTCCATTTTAGGAACCATATATTTTTAATCTCACTATAGATGGACTTATGTATTTTTTGATAACTTTTCTAACCTTATGTTTGAGACAGATGGAATGACCCATCATTCTATCACATGATCTGCTAACACATCATGAATAACAAATTCAACTTCATTTCATTAAGAGTTGAAGTGAAAATTGTCCAAAGAATGACAAATGACGAGACTATACCAAAACCACGGAAGTATTTCTTCTAATTCTAATTTCATCAACTTTAGGGAAATGATATTGAAAAGCAAAAATATTTTCCTAGTGATCTTATATCTGATGAATCAGATGGTACCCTAGATCATCTCGAATTTATGGCTTTGCGATTTTTGGCTTTTTCATAGCCATGTTCTCTACCACTCTCTATCAGAACATGATGGTTAGATTTTTCTTCCATATCCATATTTTCATATATGTTCTCCTACGTGGAAACCCAGTGATGAGTTAATTAGGGTTACCGTTACATTTCATAGTTTAGTTTTTAAAGCCATGATTTGGTATTCCTTTTTACGATGTGGGTTTATATTAAACAAACATTCGAGTAGTAAACCATTTATAACCCCGACGAATTTCGAGGGCGAAATTCATTTTAAGGGGGGTAGAATGTAACACCCCGAGATTTTATGAAAAATATTCTTTTAATTTCATTAATGTCTTATGTTGTATTCTACACCAAGATTACCTTGAGCTATACGCAACACCGTATTAGCTTGCAGTATATGCAACACTATTCTTGGATCGTGTTATACACAATTTTGATAATAGTTATTCTACGCAACATTGAGTATATATATATATATATATTCAATGTATAAATGAAAAATGGTTGGATTCTGTTATACGAAACAACAACGGATTCTTTCACAACACGCAACCCTAACTTGGCTTGCATTACACGCAATCACGACCTTCCTCGATAACGTGTGTTGTACGCAATACCAAGTTTTAATAAACACCGATATATTATTATAATATTGTCATGAACTAGCCGTTAGGAATAGTATTAACCAAATTTTTGAATTTTATAACATTATTATTCATCAAACACATTTTCTAGAACATGGTATAAGAACAAAATAAATTTTTCAGGTAAAATAAGTATTATACAAAAAATGCAGTTTTGCTGCCTTTTGATGGCGCACCCACTTTAAATCTAGTTTTTGACATTTTTATATGTTCAATTTGACAACATAAAATTATTCATTGGAATCAGGATATAAAAATTTACATTAGATAATGTTTTGATATTTTTCCGATAACTTTCATATTATAATGAATAGTAAAATCACGCTATATTTTAATTAAAAACAACTTTTTTCATCGTAATATATTATGTGGTTAAATTATAATATTGAATGGGTTTAAAGAATAAATAGAATATATTTTAACCATTTGATCCAATGGTGGTCAATGTAATTAATATCACTTTGATATTGGACATAAACGAGTGTCAATCATTTGATAGATATTATTTCTTAAAAACACGCTATTTGTTTTAACAGCATGATTTTATTATAAAATTAATTAATGCAACTTCTATGTTATGAATTTTGTAAAATAGACATCATTTTTTGGTTTGTAATATCGAATTTAGCCTAAAGTGAATTTTTGGTACTTTTCAGATAACTGTAATATTTTGATGAATAGTGAAAATTACTAATTTTTAATTAAAATCAACTTTTTTTAATCAAAATTATTTATATTGATAAATTATGAATTTTATTGATTTTAAATTATATTTATAAAATATTTTTATCATTTAATTCAATGTTTTCCATTGGACATAATTTCACAATTAAACTAGACATAAACAAGTGCCAATCTTTTGATAGTTATTATCTCTTAAAAACAGACGTTTTGTTTTAACAACGGGAATTAATTTTAAATTAATTTCTACCACTTATGTGTTTTGAATTTGGAAAAATGGATTCAATAATTTTAATCAGGATGTTCAAATTGTGTAAATAGGTAACTTTTATTTTTAGACATTTTGAATAATTACTGCGGTAAATATTTTATTTACCATGGTTAAATCCATTAAATAAGGGTTAAACAATAATATTATAATAATTAAAAATTACCATAACACTTTTCCAAACATTATTGGTTGATTCATTAACGACCATGGGCATCATTGGGTCGATTTTGGGACCCCATTAAGTGATAATGACAATTTAGACTAATTAATTTAAAGTAAATATAAAATAGACATAAACAAATATCTTTTAGTAATTAATCTGAATATGGTGTTATATAAGGAATATTATTTACTATAAATATTCATTGGAAATATAAAATGATTTCCTACATGATAGTAGTTTTTTTAGAATTTTTAGACATCTAATAAATTAAATTATTTATGACACAACGATCATGCAGTAATTACCTTTTTAAGAAAATATTAACATAATTGATGTTATAAATGCCCAAATAAATGTAATTTGAGACTTTTTATGACTTAGAATAATTTTATAGGTTAATATGAAATTTTATTGTTTATTTAAGTAACTTGGTTTGAACGTATCAATCTGATATGAATTCCATAAAAATCATGTACCAAATAGTGTCAAAATTGGCATAAATTAGTTTTTAAAACAAATAAAATATTATTAATTGTAATTTTATTCCTAAAAATCTTATGTTCGGAAAAATGACTTAAATAAGTTTATATATATTAATAATAAACAACTTGGAGTTGGTTTGGCTTGATATAGTGAGTTTATTAACCATATAGTGTAAGAAAACAAAAAGACATGGTAAAAGTTAAATTATTTAACTTAGAGTGAAATCTAATTGATAAGGATAAAATAATATCCTAAACATGTCTAAATCCTATTGGATGAGAAGATTTTGACCCATCCCCACATTATCTTGGAAATAAGTCCCTTTGGAACCATTATAAACCGAATTTTACTTTAATATAGAATAATATTGTGAGATTTTCCTAAGGTGCCCCTCTCCTCCCTTATAAAAGGGCACCTCCTCCCTCTCATCTCAACCCAATTTTAGCAATAAATCTCGGCCAACCCCTGCCAAAATCTCTTCTCCACTTCTCTAGTATCATCCTAGATGTCCTGGTCTTCTTCAAAGACCATCCCTAGTTCATTAAGTGGAGGTTAAGAAAAGGCGCGTCAAAAAGAGGTAATATCCATTACCAATCTTTTTCAATTTCATTCTTCTTCAACTTCTTATTATTTAGTTTTTTCAAGATAAAGTAATAACATAAGTATTTCTTATATACCTATATGTTATTAAAAATATGAAACAACTCTATTTAACCTTCTATCCACCCTATGGAAAAAGGAAATCACCGCGCATGCGTATGTACGGAATACCGTCTCCACGCCGTGGTGTAATCTATTTTCCACCACCAGCTTAATTGGATGGGTATAATGGTGTAATGAGTAACTATATATGATTATTATAAAGTGATATTGATACTGAAATAGTATACATACACTTCAAAACAAGTTCACGATCATGAGAATGATACCATCGCTCGTGCGTACGTACTGACTACCGTCTCCACGACGCGATGAGATTCATTCTCCACAATAACCATTCATGAATGATTATAAAGTATATATAATGAATAATAATGAAATATATGACATTTTAAATCTACTTCATTTATGTATATATATGTATGTATGTCATCTACTTACTTCCATTCAAGACAATAAGGAAAGGAAAACAACGTTCATGCGTACGTACGGACTACCTCCTCCATGAACGGTGTGTTTCATTTCATTTATATATCTAATATATATATATACTGAATATATATTATATATAAATCATGTTTCATATTCTGTAAGTAATTAAATCATTATATAAGTAATAATAATGTCAAGAACAATATGTCCAAACACCTATGATAAATGAAACGATTTTACCCAAAACGCTTCTTTAACATGGATTTACAAAAGTACAGGTAATATAAAGTCATAAGTGAACCATATATGATATCATAACAATGAATATGATTCTGTAACAAGTTAATGACATTATTTAAATCATTATACAGGTGGTTCGGATACCTACAATGCATATCGGACATAAGGTAAGGGAAATATCACAATCTCATTTTTTTCCGAGATTGTTTATATTTTGGCATTTAATGGGGTGTATTTTATCATCCACATCCACGTTTCCTCAATATGTAATATTATTTATATTCACCTACAAATTTTTAAATCCTATTTTACCCTTCGGTGTGTTTTAGTAAAATATATGAAGGGAATATTTTTTCGTTTTTCTTACAAGGTACTTTTTTGACTTTTCCGACAAAAGTACAAGAAGAATGTTTTTTTACTTATAAGACATGAATGGATTTTTAAAACATTATTCCCAAGAAGCTTCCTTTACACTTTTTCAAGTTTATTTTTAATCAACTTCTTTTAGATTAAAATTGTATGACAAGTTAAGAAAGGAAAAATGTTTTTGAAGAAGAAAGGATATTTTCCTCAAGAATGGAGTTCATGTGTTTTTTCAAAATTATTTTCCATCTAAGATAATAAAGGGTTCTGTTTTTATCCCTGTTATTACATTGATTTGATTATGTTGTGATGGAATTATTTTTATGAATTTCTTTATCTTATATGTATTGTTTTATAATGTCATGATGTTTAAGATTCCCATTTTTATTACATGGGTTATGCAATGATGTATGATTTATGATTTTGTGGCACACATAAGAATGGTATCATTATGAGATGGGTGGGACCTATATCTCCCTTCAATGAATTGGGTAATGATTTTATATCTCATGAGATAGAAATTGTTGGAACGGTAGGTTATACCGGTTCAGTGAAACAGGACTGAAACGAGGGTGACTCGGTTCAGAAATGGGCATTGTCCACTAAGATAGTCTTGGCAATGAGTCTTGACTAATAAGAAATGATTATCTATGATTATGTGTGTATTCCACAAAGTTTCATGTTTTACGTTATGATTATTGGAATTTAATTTCACTACTATGATTTATCCCATGTTATGAAATTATGCTCTCTTTTACAGGTTAAGATTTCCAAAATGTTATGTTCTTATGATAATGATGTGATTTATATTTTTTTTGTTTACCCTTACTAAGCATTTTAGCTCACCCTTTTATGTTTTCTTTTTTCCAGGATATAAAGAAAGGTTTTAGGTATAAAAAAAAGAAGATCTTTATGGAAGATGATGAAGATCTTTCACCACGATTAGAAGATTATATTCCATGTTTCCAAAGACACTAAACTATTACGGTCCTTGTGTGTGGGTTTTTGTTATGTACTAAGTATTCCGCAAAAGTAATGTAATGTCAATGTACGTCAAGCTTCAGGTCTCTACAGTTTCAGAAACACTTAATCAAAACCTAACTCATGGAAAAAATTAGGGTTCATCAATATAATAAAAAAATAAAAGTAAACCAATAAAAATTAATTATATACTTGATTAATATCCCTATTTAACTATAATAAAAAATTATATAATGTCATCTTATATGGACAATTATTTTTGAAAGATTACATTAAGTGATTTTTGTGGAAAATATTTTTTCATATATGCAATAAATTTTTAATGAGATGTGCAGTTTTAAAGGAATAAATTTTACTTGAAAATAACCTTATATGATTGTAATGGATAATTTATTGCATTAAGTATTAATATTGGTGAAGAATTCCATTCATTCTATATATGTTAAGAAACATTCATTTCTTACTTTTCCTAGAAAAGTCATAATGTATCTCACTAGGAAAATGATAGAAAGATTCAGTTCACACGATTTATTAAAAATTATTAAATGGGTAAAAATAACTTTTTATATTTATATTAGAATAAAAAAACATTTTTAAATATATTTTATAAAACAAGGATGTGGGAGATAAATATTCATCAATGGATATTTAAAAGGAAGAAATCATGAATGGTGATGATTTTGTTAAATATAAACTTACAACATAATAATTATTAAAATCATATGAACCGTGAATGAAAGAAAAATATATAGATATAAAAATACCAATATATTCAAAATAAGAATCATAAAATACAAAAATGGGAAGTATATAAACCTTGTAGACGAAGGAAGTAGTGTATATGGCATGTGACCAACAAAAATTAAAGAGAGACAAAAAATTCATTACCTGAAGTCTTGACTTTACTGGTTCATATTAAAACCTTTTTTATAATAAATATTGATTTATTATATATTTATTATATAACCATAAATCAATAATACCATCTAATATTTATTTGTAACATCTTTTCACCTATTAATTAATAATTAAAACCATTGTTCTATGTGATAACTACTAATTTTCCATGAATGTTTCAGTTTGTAAGTCTGAGTGCTTATACATTGATCAAGGTGAAATAATTTTCAGAATAATTATTATGTAATATATATCATATATAATGAAAAAATTCATCATTATTACCACTCATGTGAAATATTTAGGAAAAATTAATAACATCTCATTGTGTAGATGGTAAGCTAGAAGTATGCACAGGTGACATTATCATTTCCCAAAAGCATAGGTTGTAAAAATGTAAATATGATATCATAATTCCCTATGTATAATTATGTAAAGAGTCTAATATATAAACATTACTACCATCATAATTCCCATTCTTAATATATTGTGATGAAAAAAGAGTTGTATTGCTATATAGTGATGGTAAGCTATACATACGTACAGGCGATGCATTAATTTCTTATTCGATGAAACATGGGTTGTATAATGGATATTCATAATATTAATTATATTTCATAATATTGAGTATGATGAATTTATTATTTTATGATATATATCATATATTTATAGTATGTATAAAAGAGTATAAAAATAGAGTGATAGATTAGAACAATCACGTTCTCTTCGAAACATCTCCTTTAGATCTCCTCTAATGGATTTTAGAGTTGGTCCTTGGGAATGAAAACCGCTTAAATATGTCTAAGCAATTAGAGAAGATAATTGGACAGATTTTGGTTGACTTATAAGAATAAAATTGGTGAAATAAGATAAGGTATGAGGTTTGCTTTTATAATGAATGTGAGGGAGAGTTTTGGAATATCCCTAAATATTAATTTTTACTAGTTACATATTAATAGAAATACCTAAAAAATTAATGTATTCAAAGTTCATATGATATAGGGTTTTAATTTCATAATAAAATATATTTTAAAAAAATTGGCATTATTTGTAACCTAATCATTTTAATTAACCCTTAGATAATCTATTTTACTTTTAACTATGGTAACAAAATTTTCAGTATTAAAAGGTTGATATTTTTACATATAAGGTGGAATTGTAAAATAAATGGAAAATTTATGATATAATATAACATGATTTATTACACCTATCCATATTTAAGATTTTAATTATTTTTAAATAATGGAATAAAATATTAATTTTTTAAAATATCATTAGTGTCAATATTTGACACTATTCAATATATTGACATTATGAAAAACAAAACATAAAGATTACTTACAAAAAACTAAATTAATATAATAATTATATTTCATATTAAAATATAATTTTTTTATAACCTTAATAATTGAAATTATATTTATTTTAATATTTCTAATATGATTTAATTAATTGTTCCATGAAATAAATAATTAGTACATCATAATTGTGTAATTATTATTATAATTATTTCATCGCTAATAATTAAAAATAAAATTTAATTATTTATTTAAAACAATTATATTTCATAAAAATATATATATTAGATCACATTTTATATTTAAATACATATTAAAAATATTAATCGTATTAATAGTAAGAGTGTGACATTTGGTGGCTCTCTTTGATGTTAATAATATCCAAGTCAATTTAATGAGAAAGTGACACTAAAATTATAAAATATAGATTAATATATTTTAATGGTATATTTATATTCCTAAAAAATTAATCTAGTTTTGGGGTAATTTTATAATAGTTATAATATTATTGTTTCCCTTAATTTAACTAATTTACCCATAAAAGATGTAATAAAATTTACTGAAGATGATATCAATATTCTCCCAAAATAAATAGGTGCATATTTAATATTTTTTTGAAATATTAATAAAAATATTGAATACACTTTTTCAAATTAAAATCATATAATTTTGGTAAATTTATTAAAAATAAATCCAGAATACGGGATGAAACTGTGAGGTTTTAAAGTAAAAATGTTCCATTGTTTGGAATGTTTTTATATCAGATGTGAATGTGAAATTGATTCCAATGACCTAAATTGGATTAATTGAACAAAAATATATATATTTATACTTTAATACCAATTAATAAAATAATTTAACAGAATAAATTATTTTTATGATAATTTTTCATCAATTAAACATAAGTAATTTGTCAATATTCATCAAAACATGAACCTTATTAGAAAATCAAGAAAAATTAAACCGAAGTAAATTTTGAAATTTTTATTTAAAATAATATTTTTATTTTTTATTATATAATTTATATGAGTTTCATAAAATTGATTTAACCCTAGTCCTCCATTAAAAGGAGGAATGTTTTCTTTTTAGAAAAAATATAGTTTTTATACATAAAACTGGATTTATTTTTATATCATGTCTAGAAAACACATTTGAAAAATAATAAAAATCATATAGAATAAACAATATATATATATATATAATATTAATAAATAATATTTTTTTATTTTATTTGTATACTACACAGTTGTGTACATTTAATTAGTTTTTTAGAAAAATATTTCCACTTAATTTTAAAAGGGTTTTAAATGTATAAGTCATACATTCATTATTTAGTTAACTATATTCATACCCAAAATTCTAATTTCTCGATTATAATTTTATTGTCTATATAAGTACAATAATAAAATTATGTTTATAAGAAACTCATTATTGCGTGTACCACATACTAATCCATTGATGTGTGTAGCACAAGCTTAACTTTGTGTAACATATAACACAAGACATCAATGTAATTTAATTTATTCTAAAGAATGTTCAAAAAAACATGTGGTGTTATAGAGATGGATACATGTTATTCCATTAGAATAATAAAATATAAGTTTATTAAAGATACTTTTTTACTATTTCATCATATAATAATAAGGTTTTATGTAGATAGAAGATGAAATAAAATAAAAATTCATGATTATGAAATATAACTTTACTTTGGACAACCTCTTTGTTTTATACTTAAAACCATTCTAGGGTAGTTTTAGGATGAAAAATATTTTTTATATTTCATGGGTAGGAATGTAATTATTGTATTTTGGTTGGTATAGACTAAAGTAATATCATCTATAAGTGTAAAGTGTAGAGAATAGGGTGTGTTTTTTATAAGTTAGAGAGAGGACAAACATGGAAATTTTAAAAAAGAATAAACTAAATCGATTTCTTATTATATCAAAAGGGATCCCAAATGAACAATGAATGATTATTATATGATATTTTTCCTACATATGTCTATAAAATAGAAAATAAATGAGTTTTTAGGTTTTTTAACACACGAATACTTAGTTTGACCCTCAGTAAACCAATTTTAACATTAACGACACTAAGATAATTTTATTGTTTTTTCTAATCATTTTGAAACAGTAATATTCTGAAATTATTACAAAACATTAATTAATATGATTAAAAATATTCAATTCATTTTATATAATTCAATTCAAATATGTGGTAGAAATTAAATTAATTTTAAGCTACAAAAACCTGATGATAAATGGTTTTTTAGAAAAATGTGTTTTTAAGTATAAAAATGTTTTTATACCAAATTCAAGAATAATATACATTAAAAATAGAATAATTTCATTAATAATAATATAATTTAATATTTTTTCTATGAAACCATTTTAATAAAAAATGGTTCTTTTTAAATTCTAGGGCTTCCTATCCTTATAGAGAGAGTTAAAATAATGATTGAGATCCACCCAAACCTCCTCCTATTGATGTAAAACTAAATAGTGGTGATAATTATAGGTATATACACCCCATTTAAATGGAGTTAGAACACTATTATTCTAATAGTTTTAGGTATTTATGGTTATAAAAAAATTCATTCAACATTATCATAATTTAATTAGGATTTGATCGACATGTTTGATTTAAGAGAATTAAATGCTCTTTACTTTTAACTAATCGGTGTGAGGTTTTGAGTGTTTAAATTATAATGAATTGATTGGAAAATAGAAGAATCATTTTCATTCCCAAAAAAAATTATATTTCAATTTTCCATGGATGTTCTTAATAATGAAAATATCATAAACTTGTCTATATGATTATTATGTAAAGTATTTAGGTTTACTGGCGTTGATATAAATGAATATAGATCATTGATGATTTAAATTAATTTCAACCATAGACTTAATTTAAAACTCCATAAACCTATATGATCAATGTTCTTGATTTGTGGTGTAGTAAAATTTGTATAAAATCATTCAATATAATTTCAATACCCTCTTTCTTTTTTTCAACTATTAAACCCTTTAAGTGAGTCACTACATTTTGAACCAACATTTAAAATCCCCCAATTTTTTATTTCAATTTTGAAAAACATATTTTAAAAACAGACTATAAACCACCAATTAATCTCGATACATGACCTATGGTCTCCAATATGATTAAATAAAATTTTAACTCATAGTAGACAGGATGTGCCCTGAAAAAATGGTCTTATTTTGGCACCATTTTCTTTGAGCACTATTGGTTTTAGTGTTCATGTTTTATATAGAATTCATTTATTTTTATAAATATTTTTTTAGTTATATATTTATATTTTGTATTTATGTGGTGATTTAACCTATTTTTGTTTCTAGGGTGTTGTCCTTATGCATTCTTCTTTGGGTGAAGTTCTATTATTTGAGCCTGAATATGGAAGGATTATTCATTTGTGACATAAAGACACAAAATGAAATCCATTGGTGAAGGATAAAAAACCCATTCAATATATTATAAACACTTATTCTTCTTATTTTTAGAAAAAAAATAAAAACTAAACATAACATATATTACATTCTAGAAATTAACTAGACTTTTAAATAAAAAAATTCACCTCTAACCCATATATATTCAAATACAAGGTGAAATAATAAAATATTTATTGAAATATTAACTCATTAAATTATTTCCAAAATGTCATGGAATATCAATAGAATACCCAAATAAACACTTAAAATAATTATATACTAAATATTTAATTTTAAAACCTACTAATGTGGATGAATAATTGGATAAACATAGAGAATTATGATTCTCTTTAGATGTCACTGAAACATAATTGATATACTATATTAACTCCCCAATTTGAGGATGGTAAGACATGAAATGAGTTTTTATTTAAAAATACTTAGCCTCTAAACTTGTAATAATAAGGAAAAAAAATTTCTAATAATTCAATCTCATGTGAAAAAATTCACGAGTAATATGAACAATTTAAAAGGATTTTCTCAAGTTATCCAGTCTAACAAATAAGGGAGTAATTTTATTGAATAATTTATGGAACTTCAATTACTTCTGATCATAACATGATTAATATTGCTAAAAGTGGGTATATAGTATAAAATACTCCAATCTTGACATGCACTCTCATTGAAAACCTGGAACAAAAATTTTTACAGTTTTTAAAAGGTCATGTATACCCATATGAGAAATCTAATCATATGTAGGGAGGTTTCTAGGGAGTTTATTAATAGCAATTCCTTGTTTATGTGATTTTATAAAGGGTAAATTATCCACTTTGTAAAGGTAAATGGAATATCAACACTCTATATAAGGGTAGTACTTTGCATGAGTAAGGGTATCACCCTGTTTATAAGGGGTGCATAAGGATAAGTCCCAAATTTACAATGCTATATAAAGGTATCATAGGTACTATGTAATGGTATTATTATTAATCTATACACTGTATTAGGGTATACCACAACTCATTTAAGGGTAACCCCTTATTTCTTTAAGTTGAGTAAGGGTAATCTATACACTGTGTAAGGGTAAAAATGTTCTCTATAAGGGCATATCATATTTTTTAAAGGCCATGTCAGGGTAACCCAAGGTTGTGTATTAGTAAAATCAGACAATTATATGATTTCTAGGTGTGGTTTAATGGTAAAACCATTTTACTATTGCACAAAACCATTTAGGGGTGGGAAATATATTCGAAACCACCTTTTTCTTATCGTACATCCTAGTTCAACCCTAATATCTGTTTTCATGATTTGAAAGGTAAAAAACTATGGGAGTTAATTATTTGACCCATTTAATTTCATTGCTCAAAATTATGGAATAATTTAAGATCTATTCAATTATGTAATTATTAAAATATAAAATATATAATGAATTTAATTTTTTTTTCATAATTCTATGGAATAATACATTTTTTTCATCTAAAGAATATCCATACATTACTACCATCATATATTGAGACCCTCTAGAGACTAAGATTCTCGATGTTCCTTTAGAGAATATCTTCAAGTTGTCTTTGTATGATTTGAGACTTTATTTGTGTTTCGAATAATAGAATTATTCCCTCTTCTAATTCCACTATTTGGTGCAATGTTTTAATGGAGTAATTTATTGGTATAATTTAATGAATTTTTTTAATTAGTATCTCTTAATATTTCTTGTAATGATTAATAATTTTACAAATGATAATAACTTGATGATATAAAATAATAATAATAAATAATTACGACATTCTTTTTCTAGATTATTCTAGAGAGATGGAAAATTTTCACATGTGGTTTTATCATTACTAATTTAGGAGTAATTTTTTAGAATTTTTTCTAGAATAATTTTACAAACCTGGTTAAAGAAATTATTATTTTCATATGGTGATTTATTTATTTTTAGAAATAAAATAGTTAGAATCAGTTAAAGGAAACCTTGGAGTGTAGTTTGAGTAAAAAATTACGTTGATGTTATTCAAGAGATGATTAATTGATGAAAATTGATGTGGAAATCAATAAACATTAGGTATAAAGTTCCTATATTTTCATTATTACAAAAAGTATTTATTGTGTAGGCCTTTTAACATCTGTTATTCACAACTCTTGTGAAAATCCATAAAAATTGATTTATCACATCAATTATTCTATAACTGATACGATAAATGAATTATCCTACTTAGAAACATCATTTATTTTCTCTCCAATGCGATAAAGTGCATTTTTTACATCAGTTATATAATAATTGGCATGATAATGAAAATGCCATTACCATATAAGGTATGTTATAAAATAACCAACATTTTAATTCAATTTGTCACGTCAGTTTATATATATATAATGTGATAACCCTACCTAAAATTTCTTTATCATGTCTGTTATATAATAACAGACATGATAAATATTTTAAAATTTTACAAAATTCCCAAATTGAGTTAATTTAGGATTTTTTTTATCAGGAAACGGTAGACTCAATTCTCTCTCGTGTGGAAATACTAGAATTTCTTCTTTGAACAAGTGGCCTCCAATGATAACTTTTCATCTCATTTTAATCTCCTCATGTTATTGAATTACTTTATTGTTTAATCTCATCACTTATAATGATAATTTTTCATCTTCGTTTATTATGTATACCATGTTTTTTTGAAAATTAATGTGAGGATATTTTAAAATGAATTTGATGATAAAATAATAGTTCTAATCGTATATTGATTTCATATGAAATAAATCCTTTTTGTTGTTTATTTTAAATTAATGATATTTTTTAAATTACTGATATGGTATTTATGATTTTCTTCTAATGTATTTACCTTGTTTTGGTTTCCAATGAATGGTTTTAACTGTGTTTTAAAATCTTGATTACAAATCATGTTTGGTACCATATAAAAATGTATTATTAATGTTGTGATATCCTCATTTTTAATCACCTATTTATATAATATGTATTTTTTAGACTTTTTACCTCAATGTGATGTTTTTTATTATTACATAATACTTTAATAAACATGAAAATGGTATATTTATTGATAGGATATTGGAAATTATATGAGATTTAGAAATTATGGTTTATTTTGTAAAATGAATTAATCATGTTGTTTTTAATTGATGGATCAATCCACTTTGACTTGGTTTTAGGATCATATGTTAATTAACTAGTGGATCATGTTTATGGCCTACGACTATAGATTTTTCTATGATACATACCTCAGTTAAAATTGTTCTCCATATAAAAACCTTATTAACAATGTATATCATCATATATCTCTTACTAGTATGAGAATAATATAATTTATTATGATTTATGAAATTTATTATGGCATCACGTATTGAAATTATATAATGGATATATTTTACACTTTCCAATATTGAAAATATTATACTTATAGATCATGAAAATCAATACTGTGATGGCCTAGTTATGTGTTTTTATTCATTTGCAATTAATATGATGCAAGATCAAAAACCATTGGGGGGTATGAAATTATTAACAAAATATTAATCATGGGTTCTTATTTTAATTGCTACATATATATAATTAGTTTATTTATGAAGTATCTTTAAATGTATGAGAAATAGAATATTTTTTTTATCCCTAGACTAATTTCATTTTCATTTCATATGATTCCCAAAACAAATCCATCGCTAAAAAATCTTACAATGTTGATGAATTTTTATTTCTATTATCTCAATGAGTCTGTATTTTAGATGCAAAAATTTATAGTCTAAATATAGTTTATTTTGTAAATTATTTCCATTGACATATTTTTATGATTTATCATTTATATATAAATGTATATTCCATTATTTTCTAGAATATATAACTATATTTTTAAAATGCACATATATTTGTTTTATATTTTCAAATTATATTACATTCAAATTATGAATTATTTAATATTTATATAAAATTGGGTTATCTTTACAAGATATATATTTTTTATATTTTTATAGGTAATAATCAGTTGATATTGTATTATGATACTTTGAATGAGTGAGGAATATGAGGATGGTATTGGTTTTTTTAGAATTTCCTTAATGAAATGTTCCATACAATGACATTTTTTCTGGTCCATACTTAAAATGTTTAATTAATAAGAGCATGAAAATTAGAGATATCAAAGACTATTTAATTTTCATTTTTTTAACCAGAGTTAAAAAACATGGATTTATAATTGCGAAACATAGAAAAATTTCATTTCTATTGATGATGATTCTTTAAAATATGATTAATATGATAAAATTGAAGAAATTATTAGTGATATTTAATTAGTGGGAAAGTATATGTACCATTCAATTGTGCATCTATATATTTATTCTAAATATCTATTATAACGTAGTTGTTGGGAATTTTTATTTTTTTTATCAGTGTTATGATTTATTAACATTTAACATAAAGGTGGTTGGAATTAAGAAAGTTTTACTTTTTTTCTATAACTATTGAAATATATTCTTCTTAAAGAAAATTATCTTCTTGATTCATATTATAAAGAGAAGGAAATACTTTTGCTAATGGGATTAGGATATAAAAAATAATTTCCTTTTCAAATCATTGTTTTTTATATAGGATGGAATATGAATTTATATCAAAGTGTCCTAATTGTGCGATATAACGATATAAGTAAAATGAAATATCAATGGATGATTTATAGGTTGTAGAGACCAATACAAAGGATTTGTTTATCATTCTATAATTCAACATCTAAAAAATTTATTCTATAATTAATATGATGAAAAAAGGTTAAGATGGAATGTGGATTTGTGTATATGTGATGAGAAAATATATCATATAGCTCATTGTCCACAGTGGGAGAAAATTGATCACTATTTTATGATATTTGAAAATAAAGTTATAAATCTCAGATTTTGATTGTTTATGGAGGGAATTAATCCATAATAAAGACCTAGTAGCACACATAGATCATGGAAAAATTTATTGGTATTTTATAACTTATATCCTGAAATTTGTATGAAGTGAAAGTAATTCATGTTGACCATAATGATCTCTAGACCAAAACAACTTGGAAATTATATTGATGTTTTCTTATCACCATTAATGGATGATTTAAATAACTTATAGGAGGATTGTATTATGTTGTATGATTCTTCTAAAATGAAAATTCTCAACTATATTAAATGATTATGTTCACATTAAATGAATTTCCATCATATGGAAAATTGTTTAGATACAGTTTTAAGGGGCATAATTCATGTCCAATTTATGAACAACATACATCACAATATCAACTACATCATGGGTGGAAAATTGTATACATGGGTCATAAAATTATTTTGTGTATGGATCAATATTATATAAGAGTATAAAATACATTAAATGGCTCAAAATATTTTAATATTTATCAAAACCATTTATCTAGTAATTAGAATTTTGAGAGGGTGAAAACCCATGATTGGACATTTTGAAAGATAGAAAAATCTAGAAAAGATAAAAACCATTGGAAGAAATAGTCTTTATTTTTTGAGCTACTATATTGGATATATCATGAGTTTAAAAATTAAATTGGTTCTATGCATGTAGAGAAGAATATTTGCAAGGAATTTATTAGAAAATTGATAGATATTAAAGGAATGAATACAGATGGCTTGAATGTAAGATTGGAATTTTTATTAATGGGAATACAATAGGAGTTTGTTCCCACTCTTAATGAGAGGAGAAAATTTATTCCCCCATCTTTTTATACATTATCATATACAGTGAGAATTATATTTTTTCATTGTCTTCATGATATCAAAGAACTGTTGGATTATTCATAAAATATAGAACATCTTTTGTCTTTAATGTATTTGAAGTTGACCGGTATGAAATCTCATTATTGTCACGTCATGCTACAATAACTTCCATTGGTTTCATTACGTGGAATATTACCCATCTGTGTTAAAAAGACTATCATGATGGTGTGTTATTTTTACAATTTAGTTTGTTATATGTTGATTTATCTTAATTCTTTTAACATTTTGGAAAACAATGTAATTCTATTCTTTGTCAATAGGAAATTTATTTTTCTATATCTTTTTTGATATAATGGTGAATTTAATTATTTATTCAGTTTGAGAAATAAATATTTATAGATCTATATATACATATCCTGGATATATCCTTTTAAAAGGTATATGGAGATATTGAAGGGTTATATATAGAATCCATATCTACCTCAATCCTCTATTGTTGAAAAATATATTTCTGAGGAGGTTTTGGAGTTTTTTATAAGCTAATTTTCAGCGTTGGAGCACGTTGGTTGGACTCCATGTCAACATGAATGATTTTATAATGGGGTAAATTAGATTCATGGATTGAAAGTTAAATATTTAATATATGAACATATAAATAAGGTACAAATATATATATTGAATAATATAGATAATGGGAATCTATATATTACATTTCATATTAATGTGTTGAAAAAATGCCATAAAAATATATTTGGATTTTGAAAGATCATAAAAAAACTTTTTCCAATGGTTTTAAAAGACCATGCTTGGTAGATCAGATGCACCAGAAACATTAAGATAGATTGCTGGTTGTTGAAGTTTATGTTTGACAACATGTTCTGGGTTAGATATTAAGGGCTATATATTTCTTATGAAATATTGGGATAACATAAGTGTAGTTCAAAATAGTGGTGTATTGGTGTTCATAGAATAAATTCATTTTTCAAGTTCTAAATACAAAAAACCAATTTATGCATCATGTTCATATTTTAGAGTCAGTGATGAAATATTGGAGGTGGGTTATATTAAAATTAAATTTATAATGTTTAATAAGTAATTTATTATTGGTAAAAACAATGTCAAACACGATTAATTTGAAATGAAACATTTTAATATGTATAGATTGGAATACATAGCTGGTCCTTTTATAATAGTAACTCATGAAAAACACATTTTCTATGTTTTCAATCAATTCGATATGAAGTGATATATTTTTTTACAAGGAAAAAAACAATATGTTTTTTATGATCAACCAGACAATGATTCTAATTGATGTGAGATCCCTACTTCAATGGAAATATTAACAAATATTAATATTGTTCACATCATAGAAATGGTTTCTGTCAAAAGTAATGATCATGATTATGGAATTTTGGAAAACAATACATTATTAAATTCCTAATATTATTGGTAACAAATGTTTATTTCTTGTTTACTTTTACAAATTTCTTAAAATGTTAGATATTTTAATTTAATTTTCATTATTAAAACACATATTAAAATTAATAAGTATAAATGTCTATTTATCTTAGTTTAGTTTAGTTTTTCTTATTGTGTATACACATAAGTAAATTTTCTATTTATATATTTATTTGAAATACAATTATTTTAAATCTTATATGTAAAATAAAAACAATAATATTTTATAAGATTATATTAAAATTATATTTCTTTTATATAAAAAATGATTTACTAGGTTGGATATTTTTTAATATTCCTACACTATTTTTGAAATTTTATAATTCATTTAAATAAATATTCAAATATAATTACTATTTTAGCATTTTAGTTAACTATAAAAGAGATCAATAATAATGTGAGAACTTTTTGATTAATTTTTAGATTCATAATTTTTTATTTTTTGTTTACATTAATATTGTAAGCTATATTTAAATATTTTTGTACTAATTGTTTGTTGATTTGATTTATAAAAAAACGATTGATCAATCAGGTGATCAAAAACATTCTTCTGGAGATGAGTGTACTCATATCATTATGGAGGAACATACACATGTTCATCTAGATAATCCCTATCTTTCATTACAATATTCATATACTCTGAATGTTCCAAAGAGTTGTTTGAGGGATGGTAAATATGGATGTACACATTTACAAAAATTATCATTTTCTAATAGGCAATACTATAGGATAATGGATGAATTTGATGATAATGATATTCCAGGAGTTCTGAATGTAAAACAATTTAAGTTTTTTAAATCAGCCTAGGGTAAAGGAAATTTCATTATTTTGATTAATGAATGGAGACTTGTAGAGAATTAAATTATATCTCTTTCATGATAGAAGATTTTGGTCATTTAGCATGTTATTGTTTTACTAATATTGAAATGTTTATTGTAATATGTATTTTCTCTTTTCTTATTAGATGAAATATGATATAACTGAGACTAGAGGAGTCAAGAGGAAGTATTTATCACTGTATTTTAAGAGATGGAGGGTTTTAAAGTCAACCCTCACATATGATTATATTTTTGGGCATAGGGAATATCAAAATACATGTGATATATGTCCCCTTATAGATGAGGACACATAAGAATTTTTTTATGGAAGTAGAATAAATGAATTTTTTTTTTGTGAAATGTAAAATTTTTGTAGTTTTCTTATATCAATGATTTTATTGATGATTTCTTATTCTTAATTTATAGAAATAAATTATATCACATCACCAGAACCCGTATAAAAATGTATACCATCATAATTTATCTTGGGGATGATATTCATTATTGGAGGAAAAAATTATGGATAAAAAATTTCAAAATCTAAAATATAAGTCTTCAAGATCAGTAGTGGTTTCCCATCCAACCTTCTAGATAGACCTAAAGAATGGGAGATAGATCCGATGAGAGAAAAGGGGAATATATTTTTGAATAACCAAGTATTGTAGATGAGATGATTGTAAGGTTTTTATTTTTTTATGTTATTTATGTATTTCATTTAACTCAATTATTTATATATTTTTAATCATTACAGAAGATTTCAAATACTTAATTCAAGATTCTCTTGAGGAGAAGAGAACATATGGGTTCTTTGTCAATGAGGGGAGGTAGGATATTTTATCTACTCTGATTCCCCTCCTCTATAACTTCCCAATTAATGTGAGGTATATTTTGATGATCCTCGGTATCATATTGTTGCAGATTGGATGATATATTATATTTGTGATACCATTCATCATCAGCAGATTGAGAGAGAGAATCATAGGGTTAATTTATAGGATATTATAGATAGATCATCTAGAGTACTTATACCTATAGATGAGGTTACTATAGTTGGAAAAAGTGTCAGCCACATTTTAGTTTTCCCATCTAGAATTTTGTAACCTATTAACATAGTGGTATGTGATGAATTTATATTTTATTTAATTTTTGTATTAAATTTGTTTTAACAATATAAAAATTACATATTTGTCAATTTTTTACTAGAATACATTAAATATAAAGAAATAATATATTTTTAACAACAATTACAAAATGATATGACTGTAAATACAGATTCTAGACATCTTGACAGAATATTATGATATTATAATTTGTTTTTCAGGTGTTTATGAGATTACAATGGAATACGATATTTTTTTGAGCTATATTAACTGTGGGTATTTTGAAATATTATATCATTTATCTTATAACAAGAGAAATGCATTAGATCGACACAATTAAATTTTTCCCATGTGAGTGTTAAAATAAATATTTCATTACATTTAATGTCATAAAAATTTTTAATGATGTTTTTTATTTTTAGGTATATTTATAAAATGTGTTTGGAGAATGATAATATATACGTTCAGGGATTTATGGACGAAAAATTAATTTAATTTGTATTTACATTATTGATTTAAGTGGAATGAATAATTAATATTGCTAAATGATTTTAAAAGAATGTAATTATTCTATGCTGGATGTTTCCGTATCTTCATGGGTAAGTAAAATTTATCTCATAATGTGTTATATATATGTTTACATAATAACCAATAACATTAAATGTAATTTTATATTATTATCCATTGGATGTTAGTTTTTTTGGTCAAAGGAGAAGAAAATGTACTCGTTATGCTCAATCTATGACAAAGTGAGACAATATTTTGAGGATGTGTTGGAAATATCAGTTCAAATTTATTAAAACATGTTAATATTATAATTAATTTTAAATTTATTTCATTGTAATTATTATAATGTAGAGGATGGAATTTCTTTCAGGTGACAAAAAATTAAAAGTGTACCAAGATCAAATATGTAAAAGTAATAGTGAATTTTTTTTATAATTAGTATATTTTTGATATATTATATAAAAAATTTATTTGAAATTGAAAAATTTACTTTCATATAAATTTAATAAACAATAAGGTATTAATTAATGTAGATATTATGTGTTATGATTTATGTAGGAAATAATTTCAACTGGGAGAGTTACAAAGTTCAATCATGTTAGATTTCATTATAGGTTCTTCCTTAATATTTTATTTGTTTTTTTCATAATACTTGTTAAATTATTTCCAATATATTTTCATATTTTTTAGTACACTATCCTTCATATTTCATAAGATCTCACACACATATAAGTGGAACGGTCAAATATATTTAAAGGTTTGGTTAGATTTTATCTTGGTTTTATTAAATATTGTAAATTTGAATTGTTAATTGTGAATGTATTTATTATTGTTATTCTGTTGCTTCTTATTTTATCCTTTTTTATGGCTATAAAGAGGGAGGTTGAAAATAAATATGAAAAAAAAATTATTTTTCATGTGGGTTATTTTATAACCGACGTAATAAGCGATCTATGTATGGGGTTTTATGTTAGCTAATTAATAAAATATGTGAAATTCTATATTTCATGTAGGTTATTTAATAACTCACTTGGAAGACATACTTGATAAAGGATATTTCATGTTGGATATTTAACAACTGATGTAAAATATATATTTTCATGCCGGATGTTAAATAAACATATTTGAAAATCCTTTATCAAGTTGGTTTTCCACATCAATTATCAAATAAGTAATGTGAGAGAACTCTTCTAAATGAGTTTTTATGTTGGTTACCGATATATTATGTAAAAAACAATTCTATGACTCATTTAAAATACATTATTCAACAACAATACCATATAAATTATTTAATCGTGAAAAAACAGACGTGAAAAATCATTTCTATACTAGTTTTTGATGCTCTTTTTTATAAATATTTCATTAGGAAATCCTTTTCAGCATTTATTTATTTTAATCACGTATGGGTATGTGTCTATCTCATGAGACTTGTTATAATATTTTATTCCATGAATATTACTAGTATATCTTGTTTCCGTGTTTGATTATGATCACATATTGTTATTTATTACTACCACATTCTTCTAATGATATTCTATACATTACTTATATTATATACCCATTTATGTGTTCCACCATTCCATAGATCATGTTATTTGTACTTGAGATAGGTATAACATCATGTCAATTTGATTCAATAGAGGTGGAGTGTGTATGACGTTTGATGAAGGTGGTGATTGACCAACGAATAGTGTAGGGGCATGATGGATTGTGGGCCTCACTCAAGATACTGTGTTTGGGGAATGCTATCCTAGGGTGACAAAAAGAGGAATATTTAGTGAACCAAACCTTTATTACATAGACATTACTTCAAAATAGATGAATATTCTTTACAAAAAATTATAATCCACAATTTAATTGTATATGTCTATTATATTTGGAAACTTGTAGTAATAAGAAACTAGTTCATAATAGTTATACATCATCTACCACATAGACATTCATAACTATCACCATTTTTAGTTGTATAATACATAAAACTTTATTCATAACCGAGGGAATGGAAACATAATAAAGGGTGAGATCTGATGCTCAGTAATGGTTGGAATGGGAGATATCAATGATAAAATGAGAATAAAATTTGAAAAAAGATTGCGAGAACATTATTTTAGAATTTAAAATCTATACCATTCATACAATACGTCATAATATTGAGTCATGGAATAAATATTAGTATTTTAGAGAACATGAGTCATTAATGAATCAGAGAGAATGAGAAATCAATGCATAATATAGGCACAAGACTTGAGTTTGTGGGACAAAAATAAGAATAGAAAATCCTTCCCTTAGTTTCCATGGATCATTTTAAAGACCATCATATTGGAGTGGTTTCACTCAATAGACTATCATAGTCATTAAGGTTTAGTCCTAATAATTTCATAATGGATAAATATCATTACTGAACTTAGTTCACTCCCCATTACAGTCCAGTTTATCTCATGAGATATCAATCATTACCCAATACATTGAAGGGATATAAAGGTCCAACCCATAACCTAATGAAAATAATACATAAGTGTGGCACAAAATCAGAAAACATTCATCCAATTAACTAAATATTAAATTAAATATTTTCATATACATTTCTTCAATGCATAACACATGGAAAAGAAATTGGATTCAAAAATAGTTCATTATTTCGTCAGTGCATAACCCATGGTAAAGGAATGGGTTTCATAAACATCAAATCATAATAAACATAAACCAATAATATAATGAATTAGGATGTTATATTTATATGACATGGACTATAATTTATAATCAACATAATTTTTTTTATCATTGACGAATGGAAATATCATAAAAATATCATTAAAAACATTCTTTAGGAAAATAAGAATTCTATTTTGTAAAAAATTATTTAAATTAAAAATTATATTTTATTAGGAAAAAATTTATTTTATAATAAAAATAGAAAACATTAATTGAAACTTCAAAATATTGAGTGGTCATGATGATGTGAAATTTTTTTATGTTGTATAAGTTAAAAAAATCGTCCTTTTATAATTTTGTAAAACAAATGCACCTCATCTGAAAAATGAGAAATATATTCCATTTAAACTATTATGTAAAAAGTAAAAAAATGGGTAAAATATACTTTAAAGAATAATTTTAAAATATTAAACAAGAAAAAATTAATTTTTTTATAAAACATGGATGTGGAAGAAAAAGGTTTGTTTCTACTAAAGAGAAAAATAAAGTTGATTTCCCATAAATACATATTTTAATTGTCTTGAGTACATAAGGCTTGAAAAATGAAATTAAAACATTTATTTTATAGAAAAAACCTTTGGAAAAAGTATTAATATAGTATCTAGGGAGGTATACAATATTATTTTATCATTCAGACTTAATTGTAAATAATCATGATATAAAAATGTTATTGTAACATAAAACCCCTTACCGATTTGTTAAGGTTTTAATTCTAATCCTGATGAAGTTGATAAATTTATATGGATATGTAAATCCTATTATAATTAATAATATATATAAAAAAATCATTCATTGGTAGTATACACTCCACACAAAAGAAACAAGTGGGGAATATGGTATGTGTCTTATAGAAAATAAAAGTAAGCAGAAAACCCCTTACCTCTGGTCCTATATCATTCATATGTTTTCCAAAAACTTATATAATACATATTTTTTTATAAATATATTAAAGAAACATAATACAATATATCAAACCATATATTATTTATGGTTAACCTTTTATTTTCCTCTTATTGATAATTCAATATTTAAATCACTATTCTGGTTGATAATTGCTTCATTTTACTGGTAACTTTGGTTTTGGTAGTTTCATTCCTTTTAAATTGATCATATTTTAATCCTATTAATAATATAATATATATTTAATATACAACTATTTATATGCATTAATAATATATAAGGATATAAAAGTAAATTACACCATCCATAGAGGCTATATGACATAATTAGACATGAACAATGTTTTAATTTTTATATGGATTGAATGAAAGAAAGGTAAATATTTATTCACCATTAAAGGATTATTATTATATGATATATATAATATAAATTCATCTAATCCATATTAATTACCATCCATGTAAAATATAAATGAAAAATGAATCAAACTACTATGTGGAGGTGGTCGTCCACAGATACACATGGGGGACATTATCATTTCTAAATGGATTGTATGGTAAGAAGGTAGAGATGATAGTATAAATCTAAAATTATAATTTTTTTTGTTAATATTATATATAAATATTAAACCCATCATAATACCAATCCCAAAAATATGGCGATGAAAAATGAATTAGATCACTATGTGGAGGCTGTAAGGCTTACGTATAAACAATGGAAACATTTACTTCTCATTTAATGGAAAAAGGGTGTATAATGATGTTTTTAGGGTAATAATAATATTTAAGTATATTTTATTCACATAATTTGATTTATTATAAACAATATAACGAGTTTAGTGGAGGTAAAAAATAATTTAATAGAATGTGATATGATAGGGTGATTACCTCTTCATTGAAGATACTCATTTAGATCTCATCTAAAGGTATCTAGGGATGGAATTTTTGTATCCAAATAACCTATATATTATATATAAGTATGTTTTAAATAGAAATTAGTATATTTTTTATCTATAAAGCTCAAAATATTTTGACGAAGTGATAGGAGTGATGTCCTTTTATAATTGAGGGGATGGTATCCCTTTGAAAATCATAAAATGTTGAATTAATATAAATAATATTTTAGGTAAAAATGTTTCCAAAAATTATATTATAATAATACTATATGATAATGAGTCTAAAAATATAATTAAATAATTTTTTATAAATTATTATCACATATTCACCATTTTCATTTAGTTTTAACCCTTTGTTAACCCTTTTGATAATTACTATAATTTTAAAGTTGCCTTCCATTTATGGGTTGATACTTTTACTATTAAATGAAAAAAGGCTCATAAATAGTCCATGATATATTTGTAACACCATATAACATTAATTATTATGATTTCAATATTTTTATACACATTATAACATAGAATAATATATTATTTATTATAAAATACCATTAATGTCTTTTTTTAACACTATTCATTTATTTTATCTTTGTATATACCATGAAAAAGGGGGAATTTTAATTGATTGATTCCCAATCACCCTAATATATCTTATATAACTTTAAAATTAGTGGTACACCTTAACTCATTCAAATTATATCACTTTTAATATTTTTAAAATCATTTATTATATTTTTTATTAAATGGAGAAATACTTCATCAATGTTGCATAAGAAATTACGGTAATTATAAAATTCCATAAAATTAAAAACAATTATCAGGAAAATAACTTCACAAAGATATAAATAGAAACCTATATTCACTCATATATTAATTTTGTACTTATGTGGACACATAAGAGTTAATAAAAATAATAAGAGTGGAATTTTTTAGCTTTCTTTGTTTTAAATATTATATGGGATGTTTTCATTGAAATGTTTTATTTATAAAAATATATTTAGAGTATAATGTGATAATTCTCAAATGAAATTCATCCCATAAGATAATAATGAAACAATATGTCATTAACACAGACATTTATAATATATTAACCCAATTTACTCTTTACTGAGGTGATAAATTTTACCACTATTACTATTCTTATTTATAGAAAATAAAAAAGGAATAATTAAAAAAATAAAATGTCCTGATTAAAAATTTTGAATCAATTTTATAAAATTAAAATATTCTTGCAACATGTGAGTGAAACCGCTTAATTAAAAAATACAATTTTAATAAATAAAACATAGTTTATTCATTCCCATGATTAAAAACAATTTAAAAAACTATTATAACATTTTATTGATAAAAATATATATTTTATTAAAATAATTCACCAATAATTATTAATTTAATTTATTAATATAAATATACATTGTGTGCATACAAATATTTTTCCAATGAAACATAGCCTTTATTTTCAAATGTTTAATTTATTTTCATTTCTAATTAATTGATAACAAATTAATTCATTTTGTACATGTGTAAACCATAAATTTTCATAATTTAGTTATTAATATCCATATATAGACATCTAATGAATATGCAATAAAAATATTTTAATCGTATATCATGGTTCATCTGAACCCGTTGTTGTGCGTAACGCAAGCTATTGATGAAATTAAATTTTCATGAAAAACATATATTTTTTTAATATCAAGGTGATTCAATATACATAACATATAATAATTAATACATCTATATTTTATTAACCCGATAGAAAAAGATATGGATACTTCATGCATCATCATATCCTCAGGTTCAAATGTAGCTTCTTAAAATTAGTGGATTCTCTATAAGACCTTGAACATGTGAATGTTATTATTTCATAATAGTCTCTGTTTATAATCTTGATTCTCCATTAGTTGTTCTTCATTGGAATAATCATTCTCACATGGTTTGACATTTGAGTTTAGTAAATTTTGAGGATCAGGTATATGCTTTCTCCAGAGAGATACATATAACAAATCATGAACTTGAGATAGACTCTATAGGATCTCTAATTGATAATATACCATCCCAATATAATAAAGAATTTAAAAATTACCAATTTACCTAGGGTATAGATTTATTTTATTTCAAAATTTCTTGACCCTAATATTGGGAGATATTTATCAGAATACCTTGATAACGACTTTAAACAAAATATCATTCTAATGAGTTATGGAATAATTTTTTTCTTAAATTATAGATGTCCTTATATGCTATTGAATGGATCCAATCATATCTATCATTACATAATCTATATCAAGTCCTAATATATTTATTTATCTATCTTGATTATTATACATTGGTGTTCAACATTTTCTACCATAGAGGTATTTATTATGATCCATATGAATTTTGGGGTGAAAGCTATTATTGTAAGAAAATCCCACCAAAGGATAATGTTGATAAAAACCAATATTGAAATAATTACAGAAATTTGTCAAAATTTATTCTAGAGTTTTAATGGTCCTATTATACAGAATATTTTTTAGAGGATGATTAGTAGTTTTGAAACATAACTATGTATCCAAACTCTACTAATGACTTCTCTAATAATTTGAGGTAAACCACAAATCCTTATCATATATAATTGAGAGTGGTACACCATACATTATTGAAACTTAATTAATGTATACCAAAGTGGGTTGATTAAAAAAATTATATTCTATAATGGAAATCAAGTGTGATAACATTATAAGGTATAAAATATAACCCATTTATCATTATTCCATTTATATTTTTTGTGGATTCCGATGAAATAATACACAATGATGTTTTCGTATTTCAATTCTAGTATGGGGATGGTTATAACATTCCCTTTGACTTATGTATCTAAACTGTAACTTGCTAACATAATAATCAATAAGAAAAATTCTATGTAATATCACTCTTCATTCTATCACATTAAAATAAAATATTAATTTTATATACATTTTTTAAATCTAGATTGAATTGATAATGAAGAACTGTGAGAATCATCAAATAGATCGTTGTTTAAATCTGTTATTGATGGAAAAAATACATAGTTCTCTAACCATATAATTTGATCACAATCAGGTTCGAACATAGGAACATTCCTCAACAAACTTCCTATCTCCACATATTTAGTATGTTCCTCTTAAATATTCATTTAGATAGATATTTTAATACACATTTGAGAAAGATAATATTTCTCTCCATCAGTAATTTAAAATAAATCCTTTTCTAGCCTAGAAATATTTAATCTTTTGTTAACCACCTCATATAAAAGCTAGCATGCCACCTTCAACTCAAAGCATCTGCCTCCATATTCTCTTTCCTAGGGTGATAACGTATTGAGGAATCATAATATTTAATAATCACCATCCATCATCATTAGTTCATGTTTTTATATTTCTGATTGAAAATATAATTTAACGTTTTTGATCAGTATATATGTCACACCTTTCTCCTTGGAAATAATTCTTTCATAACTTTATTGAAAAAAATAAATCATCTAGATCCAAATCATGAGTTGATTTATTTTGTTCACCGACCATCACTTTTAATGATGAATAATCAAAAAACACATTGTTTTACAAGACTATGAATCCTAGACTGTTATTTGATGCATCATTATAGATTATAAACCCTTATCTACAACAGGGTAGTGTATGTAAATGTTTAATGACTAGCTCTCTCTTTAGTCCCTTAAACAGCTCCCCACATTCCTCCATCACAAGGAACATGGACCTCTTCTAAGTTATCTTGATGTAACACCCCAGGTAAATAAATAATATAACATATTTATATTTATCAATATTTGTGAATAAAATATTAATATTATTTTAAAGGGGATGCTATGCTTGATGGCGTACCCAATACGCAACAACGAGTTTCTTGGGAATCTTACGTTGCACTCTAATAAAAAAATAATATTATTTTAAATGGTAGTTAACGCTTAGCCATTGTAATGGTGGGAATTAATAGAACTAACTACAAAATGATTATATATGTTTGTCAAATATTTTTACTCTTTACAATAAATGTTAGAGGATTAAAAATGCAAATGAATCCAGTTTTTAAGCGTAAACATTCTAATATTCTTTAAAAGGTCGATTAACCGCTTTGTGATGGCAAACCCATTTTAAATCAACTTTTTGAAAATTTTATAAGCTCTATTTTTTAAAATAAACATATTATTTATGATTGGGACATTTAAATTAACCTTGGGTTAATTTTCGGTATTTTTCTGACAATGTTCATTTTTCAATGAATAGTGAAAAATATTGCATTTTACATCAAAAATGATTTTTCATATCATATATTTATATTCTTATATTATATTCTTAATTTGTTTTAAACTGTAATTAGAAATTTTTTTTACCATGTAATTCAATGATGGTCATTGGGATTAATTTGACTTTGGAATTATGCAAAAACACGTGCCAAAACTTTTCATAAATATTGTTTCTAAAAAACCAGCTATTTGTTTTGAGAACGGGAATTTTTTTTAAATTATTTAAATTTATTTGTTTGGAATATGGTAAAATGAATTAAATATTTGGAATCAGAAGGTCCAAATTATGTAATTAAGATTCTTTTGTTTTTGGACATTATGAATAGTAACAATGGTAATTATCTTTAATTATCTTGATTAATGATAATCAGGTAGTTAAAGATAATAAGATAATATCATAATAATAAATAAATGAATACAAAATATGTCCTATGGCTACTGGTTGTCTCATTTTCGGCCATGGGATGCCTTGTGCCAAACTTGGGGGCCCCATAGAATCACTTTTTTGAGAAAGTGACTTTTTATCTTTTTATTTTTAAAGAATGTTAAATGTAACAAAGAATGTATCATCTAAGTAAAATATTTTTAATTTTTCCTAATTAAATGATCTTTTAGACTATAAATATTCTATGGAAATCTAAAACGATTTACTACATCATAGTAGTTTTTTTATAATTTTTAGTCATTATATATATTAAATTAATTATGACATCATGATGATGCAGCGATGACCTCATTATTTAACGATTTAAATAAAATGGAAATATAATGTAAAATCTAAGACCTAAACATGTCCAAAACATATTGGATGGGTGGATTTCGAACCCTTATCACCTTATCCTAGAAAAAAATCAAAGTGGGACCAATAAAATCCGAAAGTCATTTGAAAATAATGTTACATTTTATACCTTTCCAAGAGTGCCCCTCCTCCCCTCTTATAAAAGGCCCCAACCTCTAACTTTTTACCCACACTTCCAAAGCCTTTGGCTCGGCCAACCCCTATCCATTTAATCTCTCCACATCCCTCTCTAACTCCTTGAAGCCTCAATTTGGTCAGAATCCTTTCCAATGAAACCTTTGAGCTCAAATCAAAGGAAGTTACCAAATTTAATGGTAATGTCTTCACTTGTGTCCTTTTGTTTTATTTTGCTTCTCCAACCCCTTAAACTCTTTTAATTAATTTATATTGTAACAAATACAGTATCTTTAATATAATATGATGTTTTTATATGAAGTATTCTAGCTACAATTACACACACCTACATCTAATGGTTAATGAACATACTGTTTCCGTGGATGGCGAATTTCTGCCTCCCGAAACGATGATTGTTCAACATTCTATTAACACCTTAAAAGGTGGCCACTAAGATGTCACTATATTTCTATATTATATATAATATGTTTATTTTTTCCTTAAGATTCTGTATTTTTCATTTATGGCATACCTTTATGGTCTCCATTATGGGTAAACGCGATATCTTCATTTTAGGAAGTGCGGACTACCGCCCCCTCAAAGTGATTTGATTCGTTAATGCCATATATGGGATGTATAAAGTAAGTAATTAATGTTATTACATATTTTATCATACTGGAATTATAGTATAACTTTATATCTTTATTAATTCATTCAATTGAATACAAAAAAATAATATATTAAAGTAGCGTTCATGCGTACGTATGGATTACCGTCTACATGAACGGTACATTTCATTTCATATCTCCAAATTTTATGTACAATTATAAGTACATATATATAATGGATATATAGGTAATATATTACATCTAAATGATGGGTATCATTCTGGAATTATAATATAAATATATCTCTCATTTTGTTTTAATTCCATTAATATGGCTAAAAATGAAAGTAGCGTTCATGCGTACGTACGACCTACCATCTCCATGAACGGTGATTTTAATTTTTTATCTCCAAATGCTATGGAATAGTGTAAAATGAATATATACTGGATATATATGATATTTAAAACATAAATAATATTCTGGAGATGATGTACCTATAACTACATGGAAAATTCTTTTCCAACAAGTTCAATTTTTACTCACGTACTGAACATCGACAAAAACGTCTGATACGAACTCACTTTATTAACAAATTATTATGACATTATAATATGTGATATGAACTGAATAATAATATTTAAAGTATTTCCTTAAGAAATTATAAATTGACCAAATTTTATTATTCAGGAGATTAAAGAATGATTGAGTCATGTTGGACACGAGGTAAGGGATCCTACTCCTCTCTTTATTTTTAAGTACACTCTTTTATGTCATTCCTTATAAGCTCATATTTATTGTGATTGGGATGTTATTTTATATTAATATTACTGTAATTTTTAGGTTCATATAATTAGAGACCCTATTCTCCCTCATCAATCCATTTTGGATGTTTTGAGTGGCGCGGTTAGGGTGCCGAATTTTTGTAAGAGATCAAACCTCTATCTTTCTTTTTAAGTACTCTCTTTTATGTCACTTCATTTAAGCTCATATTTGTTATGTTTGGGGGATGTTATTTTGTATTAAACTTTCTTTAAAATTTATGTTTATATTATGTGAGACCCTATTTCCTCTCATCAATCCATTTTGGATGTTTTAAGTGGTGCCGATAGGCTGTCAGGTTTTCATAAGGGGTTTTTCATCTCACTTTTATTCTCGTGAGATTTATGCTACATTTGCCACAATTTCCATTGATTTGTGTATGCAATGACCATTATTATACACTTTTTCTAGTATAATTTCATTTATGGGTATTCACATCTTCATCGTATGACCCTTATTCCATGGGGTGTACGTTTCGAATGTTACCCAACTCAGTAAGGGGACCTTTCACCCTCCTTTTTTTAAAAGACTTATTTTGTTATGTCTTTTAATTAACATACTACTATGTTGGGATATGTTCTTCTATATCATTATTTATGTAAATTTTATGTCCATGTGATAAGATCCCCTTTATCTCTCTCATCAAACCTTTTTTTAAAATTTTATGTGACGCGGATAGGTTGTCGAGTTTTACTAAGGGAACTTCTTAACCCAATTTCGATTTCTTTGGGTTCAACATGTAGTTATTGAATATGTCATCCATTGAATATTTTTGAATAAACTTTGATTGTTTAACACTTAATATCCACTTATATTAGGTGTATTTATATTTTTCACACATAATTATGAGATTGATTTATCCTTAATTTAAGGATACCTTCTTTGTAATGGATTTCATCTCATTTTACATTTCTTTTGAGACTTCATTGTTGTTATGAACCAATTCACTCTTATATGGTGAGTATACTGTCCTTTGACATATTATATCATGAATCCCTTTATTCTCAAGATATTATAAAGCTCGGATTAAATGTTATTCCACTATTATTTGTATTCAAGAGTCTCTCATTTTGTTAAAAAATATTTAACAAAAATATCGTTTTAAATGTTTTAAAGATTTATTATTATAAATATTTATAATTAATGTCCATATTTTCGAAATGGTTTTCAGTATTTATTTATATGGACATTAATTTTTTAAAATTATAATTCCATTAAAAGCATCAACGTGGTAAGGGACACATTGATTCAATAATCTCTTTTAAATGGTTTTTGAAAATGGATTGATTAATTCAATATCTGTGAATTACTTATTGTGATTGAAAATGAAATGTCGTTATTGAAATGTTAATATTTTCAATATTTTATGTGTAATGATGGTACTTGGACATTTTACAAGTGGTTACGTGATAAACCATATGACGGGTGGTGCCGTGAATACCAAGACAGGTGGTTATGTTATAACCTCTAATGCATTGGGTATGGAAGTCGGCCTTATGGATATTCCATTAAGTATGTGTGGAAGTCGGCCATATGGCTATTCCATTAAGTATGTGTGGAAGTCAACCGTATGGTAATTCCGCTTATGTATGTTTATATCCCATGTTACCTTTATATGTCATGTGATCTTTATATGGGTTTTATGGTAATCTTAGGGTTACTGAAGGGTGGGTAATGAACTTTTATTCAGTGAAGAGTTTTACTACTTCGAAAAGTTGGAATGTATTACTTTGATAATGTATAAATGGTTTACTTGTTGTTTTGAAAAACTATTAGTTTTCATTCTTTGTGTATCCCTTACTGAGCATTTTATGCTCATCCCACGTTTTTGAAATGTTTTTCACAGGACTTAACGGGGATTAGGGTCAAGGATGGGATCAAGGGAAAGGCATGCTACCTAAAACATGGAACTAGACCTGTTTCTTTTTAAGAGTTTTTATTTTATGGAAACTTAGTAGAAGTTTCTACTTTGTAATCTTTTGAGATGTAATAGTTATGTCCTAATTCTCTAAAACACTAAACCTGAAAAGATCCTCAATGTGAATTATTCATTTATATCAATATTGAGTAAGGTTTAAGGTAGGGGCCTTATAGTTGGTATCAATTGTCGGTTTAGATAACTTTAGAGGTTAGGGTATTCTTTAAGTATAAGTGATATTACCATATTGGATAGGATTTTAGAATGAGTCATAGTTTATAGATAAAGTGAATGAGTAAGTATATCTTAGTGTTTATCTTCCTCATTAGTACATGATGGTTATGTCGATATACTCACACTAACCTTTTTGGTTTTAGTAAATGGCGGGATCTAGCAGGCCCCAAAGTGGCACTGTGTTTGAAGGAAACTGTGGTGGTTCTCTGATTAAGAGACTGGATGAAATGGGGGATTCAATGATGAATCTCATGGTTGTTCTAAACCAACTATCAAGGAGTAATGATCAACCACTTCAACCATGGTGAGTTCTCTAATGCATCATGTACGAGATGGCCAAATCGATGTGGAAGTTCAGGTAATAATTATTAAGGTAACCATTAGGGTCTATATGATCCTTTCTTTTTAGGTAATTATGGGTTATTCTATGATATGCTGGAAAATGAAAGGCATTAGATAAACTTGAGGTTAAAACATGTTTTGATCATTTTTGAAGATTTTATCTCGTTTTGGGGAATGTTTTAAAATTATATAGTTTTTGAAAAAGGACAACATGCAGACCGTGTGACAACCCGTCGCGTCGGACAAATCTATGGGAATCAAACCCATAACCAAAGTGCAACTGGTATTTATTGCCCACCACTGGACTACGTGAAGTCCCTGGTTATTTTGACTAATTCTTTTTAGTTATATGATTTTATGAATTATGTGTAAGTTGATTTTGGGTTATATATGGAAATTTAATAACCTATCATAGAGGATATGTGATTAGGTTAATTACATTTCAATACGAGACTTTAAGAGCAACTAATGTTGTTTGGAGATAAATGTTACGATTTAAATTGGAAGACTATGAGACTAAATCCTTCAAATATTTGGGTTTCAATATTAGTTTGGTTTACTTTGTAGAATTTTATGCACAAATTTATTATCTAATGGTCCTCGATGAACTTTGGGTCTTGTTGGACAAATTTTGGAGATTAAGAATAGTTTTTTTATAAAGGGTTATCCTTTTCTGGATTTTCTGATCTTGTACTAACCTTTTTGGTTTTGTTTTTTGTTAAATTCTAAAGACATGGGATGTATAAAGTTCTCTTCTGTGCATTAAGTGACTCTCTAGAAGTTGATTATAGTACTCTTAATGTGAACAACTCTTCATAAATACTCGTCTTTTGGAGAAAATATGAGTTTGTGTAAGGAATCTAATAAAAGTTGAAAGTCTACATGATATGTGATTATGTTTCCTTATGAATAAATTCATCAATAAAAAGTAACTTAAAACAAAAATGTTGTTTATTAACTTTTCCTACTGGGGAATCGAATACCATTTAACCCATCACAAGTTTGTGATTTTTTTTGTGGTTAACTGTCTCCTAAACATGTTTTCTATCACTCTCCATCAGAACATGACCCTTTGTTTTTCTCCTCCATGTCCATATTTTCAAACATGGAATCCTAGTATGCGTAAACTCGGGTGACCTTTATACTTATCTTTCTTTATTTTAATGTGATTGTTTTATCGACTCTTGTTCCGATGTGGGACATTCAAAGATGTTTCCAAGCTAAATTTTAAAATTGCAAGGATGCAATTCCCAAAAGGGGGGAAGGATGTAACACCCCAGGTAAATAAAGAATATAAAATCATTACATTTATCCATATTTTTTAATAAAATATTAACATTACTTTAAAGGGGATGCTATTCTCGATGGCGTACCCAATACGTAACAACGAGTTTCTTGGGAATCTTACGTTGCACTCTAATAATAAAATAATATTATTTTAAATGGTAGTTAACGCCTAGCCGTTGTAATGGCTGGAATGAATAGAACTAACTACAAAATGATTATATATGTTTGTCAAATATTTTTTACTCTTAACAATAAATGTTAGAGGATTAAAAATGAAAATGAATCCAGTTTTTAAGCGTAAACATTCTAATATTCTTTAAAAGGTCGATTAACCGCCTTTTGATGGAGAACCCATTTTAAATCCACTTTTTTAAATTTTTATAATGTCTATTTTTCAAAATAAACATATTATTTATGATTGGTACATTGAAATTTACATTGGGTTAATTTTTGGTATTTTTCTGACAATGTTCAATTTTCAATGAATAGTGAAAAATACAGCATTTTACATCAAAACTGCTTTTTCATATAATTTAATTATATGGTTATATTATCTTCATAATTTGTTTTAAAGTGTAATTAGAATATATTTTTACAGTGTAATTCAATTATGGTCATTGTGATTAATTTCACATTGGAATTAGGCATAAACAATTTCCAAACTTTACATAAATATTGTTTCTAAAAAACCCGCTATTTGTTTTGACAAAGGGAAGTTTTTTTAATTATTGAAATTTATGTGTTTGGAATTTGGAAAAATGAATTAAATATTTGTAATCATAAGGTACAAATTATGTAATTAAGAATCTTTGTTTTTGGACATTATAAATAGTAACGACGGTAATTATCTTTAATTATCTTGATTAATGAGTAATCAGGTAGTTAAAGCCAATAAGATAATATCATAATAATAAGAAAAATGACCACAAAATGTGTCCTAAGTCTACTGGTTGTCTCATGGCGGACCATGGGATGCCTTGTTCCAAACATGGGGGCCCCATGGAATCACTTTTTTGAGAAAGTGACTTTTTAACTTTTTATTTTTAAAGAATGTTAAATGTAACAAAGAATGTATCACCTAAGTAAAATATTTTTAATTTTGTCTAAATAAATTATATTTTGAACTATAAATATTCATTGGAAAGCTAAAAATATTTCCTACATCATAGTACTATTTTTATAACTTTTAGACATTATATAAATTAAATTAATTATGACATCATGATGATGCAGCGATGTCCTCATTATTTAACGATTTAAATAAAATGGAATGATAATGTAAAATATAAGACCTACACATGTAAAAAACCTATTGTATGGGTGTATTTTGAACCCTTATCACTATATCCTCGAAATAAATCAATGTGGGACCAATAAAATCCGAAACGCATTTGAAAATAAAGTTACATTTTATACCTTTCCAAGGGTTCCCCTCCTCCCCTCTTATAAAAGGCCCCCACATCTACCTCATTACCCACACTTCAAAAGCCTTGGCTTGGCCAAACCCTACCCATTTCATCTCTCCACATCCCTATATAACTCCTTGAAGCCTCAATTTGGGTAGAATCATTTCCAATGAAGCCTTTGAGCTCAAATAAAAGGACGTTACCCGATTTAAAGGTAATGTCTTCACTTGTGTCCTTTTGTTTTATTTTGCTTCTACAACCCCCTAAACTCTTTTTATTCATTTATTTTGTAACAAATACAGTAAAATAATTATACAAGGACGTTTTATAAGAATTATTCGAGCTACACTTACAGACACCTACATCTAATGGTTAAAGAACATACTGTTTCCGTGGATGACGAATTTCTGCCTCCCGAAACGATGATTGTTCAACATTCTTTTAACACATTCAAAGGTGGACATTATGATGTCACTATATTTATATATGATATATAATATGTTTATGTTTTCCTTAATCTTCTTTATTTTTCATTTATGGCATACCTTTATGTTTTCCATTATGGGTAAACACGATATCTTCATTTTAGGAAGTGCGGACTACCGCCCCCTCAAAGTGATTTGATTCGTTAAATCCATATGTCGGACGTATAAAGGATGGAATTAATGGTATTAAATATGTTATCCAACTGTAATTATATTATACCTTTATATCTTTATTATTTCATTCAATTGAATACAAAAAAAAATAAATGAAAGTAGCATTCATGCGTACGTACGGCTTACCGTCTCCATGAACGGTACATTTCATTTCTTATCTACAAATGTTATGTACTATTATAAGTACATATATATAATGGATATATATGTAATATATTACATCTATATGATGTTTATCATTCTATAATTATAATATATATATATCTCATTTTGTTTTAATTCCATTAATATGGCAAAAAAATGAAAGTAGCGTTCATGCGTACGTACGGCCTACCGTCTCCATGAACGGTGCTTTTATTTTTTTTTCTCAAAATTATATGGAATAGTATAAAATAAATATATACTGGATATATATGATATTTATAACATCAATACTATTCTGGAGATGATGTACCTATAACTACATGGAAAATTATTTTCCAACAAGTTCAATTTTTACTAATGTACTGAACATCGACACAAACGTCTGATACGAACTCACATTATTAACCAATTATTATATCATTATAATATGTGATATGATCTAAATAATAATATTTAAAGGAGGTCCTTAAGAAATTCTAAATCGATCAAATTTTATTATTCAGGAGATTAATGAACGATCAAGTCATGTCGGACACGAGGTAAGGGATCCTACTCCTCTCTTTCTTTTTAAGTACACTCTTTTTTGTCATTCCTTCTAAGATCATCTTTATTGTGATTGGGATGTTATTTTATATTACTATTACTGTAATTTTAATTTCCATATAATTAGAGACCCTATTCTCTCTCATCAAGCCATTTTGGAAGTTTTGAGTGGCGCCGTTAGGCTGCCGAATTTTCGTAAGAGATCCAACCTCTCTCTTTATTTTTAAGTACTCTCCTTTATGTCATTTCTTTTAAGCTCCTATTTGTTATGTTGGGGGAAGTTATTTTGTGTTCCACTTTATGTAATTATTATTATTATATGATGAGAGACCCTATTTCCTATCACCAATCCACTTTGGAAGTTTTAAGTGTTGCCGTTAGGCTGCCGAGTTTTCGTAAGGGATTTTTCATCTCACTTTTATTCCCGTGAGATTTATGCTACATTTGCCACAATTTCCTTTGATTGGTGTATGTAATTCCCATTATTATACACTTTGTGTAGTATAATTTCATTTATTGGTATTCACATCTTCATTGTATGACCCTTCTTCCATGGGGTGTACGTTTCGAAAGTAACCCAACTCGGTAAGGGGACCTTTCACCCTCCTTTTTTTAAAAGACTTATTTTGTAATGTCTTTTAATTCACATACAATTATGTTGGGATATGTTCTTATATATCATTATTTATGTAAATTTTATGTCCAAGTAATGAGATCCCCTTTATCTCTCTCATCAACCCTTTTTGTATAATTTTATGTGACGCCGATAGGCTGTCGAGTTTTACCAAGGGAACTTCTTAACCCAATTTCAATTTCTTTGGGTTCAACATGTAGTTATTGAATATTTCATCCATTGAATATGTGTGAATATCCTTTGATTGTTTTACACTTAATATCCACTTATATTGGGTGTATTTATATTTGTCACACATAATTATGAGATTGATTTATCCTTAATTTAAGGATACCAACTTTATAATGGATTTCATCTAATTTTACATTTCTTTTGAGACTTCATTGTTGTTATGCCCCAATTCACTCTTATATGGTGTGTATACTGTCCTTTGACATATTATATCATGAATCCCTTTATTCTCATGATATTATAATGTTCGGATTAAATGAAATTCCACTTTTATTTGTATTCAAGAGTCTCTCATTTTGTTAAAAACTATTTACCAAAAATATCATTTTAAATATTTTATCGATTTATTATTCTAAATCTTTATCTTTAATGACCATGTTTTCGAAATATTTTTCAGTATTTATTTATTTGGACATTAATGTTTTAAAGTTATAATTCCATTAAAAGTTTCAAAGTGGTATGGGACACTTTGATTCAAAATTATCTTTTAAATGGTTTTTGAAAATGGATTAATTATTTCAATATATGTGAATTACTTATTGTGATTGAAAATAAAATGTTGTTATTGAAATGTTTTTATTTTCAATATTTTATGTGTAATGATGGTACTTGGATATTTTATTGGTGGTTACGTGATAAACCATATGACGGGTGGTGCCGTGAATACCAAGACAGGTGGTTACGTTATAACCTCTAATGCATTGGGTATGGAAGTCGTCCGTATGGCTATTCCATTAAGTATGTGTGGAAGTCGGCCGTATGGCTATTCCATTATGTATGTGTGGAAGTCGACCGTATGGTTATTCCACTTAAGTATGTTTATATCCCAAGTAACCATTATATGTTATGTGATCTTTATATGGGTTTTATGGTAATCTTTTGGTTACTGAAGGGTAAGTAATTATCTTTTATTCAGTGAAGAGTTTTTAGTACTTCTAAAAGGTGAAAAGTATTACATTGATAATGTATACATGGTTTACTAGTTGTTTTGAAAAACTATCAGTTTTCATTCTTTGTGTATCCCTTACTGAGAATTTTATACTCATCCCAAATTTTGAAATGTTTTTCACAGGACTTAACGTGGAATAGGGTGAAGGATGGGATCAAGGGAAAGGAGTTCTACCTAAAACATGGAACAAGACATGTTTCATTTTAAGAGTTTTTATTTTACGGAAACTTAGTAGAAGTTTCTACTTTGTAATCTTTTAATATGTAATAGTTATGTCCTATTTCTCTAAAACTCTAAACCTGAAAATATCCTCAATGTGAATTATTCATTTAATTCAATATTAAGTAAGGTTTAAGGTCGGGGCCTTATACTTGGTGAGTTGATTCTATATCCGGGAAAAAAATTTCTACAAAGAGCTGATAATATCATACCAAATAAAAAAAATTATTGATCATAATTACAGTGGTTGGTATTAGTCAATTTCAAATAACTTATACCATTAATCGATATACTGATATAGCCCCATATGAGATTATATGACCCAATAATTAAACTTTATGAATCCAAAATTCACATTTGTTAAATTTTTTCTTAAAGTAGATCCTTCATCTGGGTCTTCTGCACAATCCTAAACTGGTCTTCATACTCTTACTTTCTCATTGAATATATAGTAATTTTATCTTGAAGGACTACCAAAAACCAATCAAGGTAATCTCTAAATACATTATTTATTAAATCTGTGAAAAAAGTGGGGGAATTTCTGAGACCAATGTGAGAGAATAAATACTCATAGTGCCCATATCATATACAAAATGTAACCATGGTTATATTCCATACTTACCCTAAATGATATAAACCACTACCAAGAAGATTATGATCCCCACTAATTTGATTCTTAACCTATATCAGGTATACACACAAAAACATAATATGACATGGATTAAATCATACTTTATAGTTACATGTGGGAAGAAATACCAAATAAGGCACACATAACCTATTATATAATTATCATGTTTATAAAGCTTAAAAAGGGTTTGAGAGAATATTGGGTGTTATACGGTTCTTGAATATAAGACTGTGTGTGAAATTGAATTGATAAAAATAAGAAACTACTCAAAAGTAATGTAAGGACGAAGAGAGAAAGTAAAAAGATATGGATTATGTAGTTCTTATTGGTTGGTAATTCTCCTAGTTCTCAAGGATCCTCGTATTTTAATTAGTAAGGATCTCAAACCTATTTCATTAATAGTGATGGAAAATGGTGTTTCATGTATTTTGGTTTTCCGTAAGAATATTATATAAAAGTTTTCCCCGTAGAAAGGGTCTTGATCTTTGGTATGTTCGAGACTTTTACACACAAAATAATTTGTATGATTTCATTATATAATACCCACATGGTAAATAGGGATTTGTTAACATATATATATATATATGAATTATTATTTGAAGATTAATATTAAACATTTATTAAAAACTAATACTAATAAGAGAATCATGAAACCTATGACTTCGTCTTCAAAAAATTCATGAAATATTTTAGGAGTAATAATTAAATAATTCTGTTTGAATTCCTGTGCAAGAAATCTATAAAATATCCATTGGAAGAATTATTTTTAGATGTAGAATAAAAGAAATGGATTTAAGGATGATGGTAGATCATCATTGATGGAATAAAATATCATCCGTAGAAAGGTGACTTGGGAATAGTCCAACAGTAGCCCAAGCCAAGAGTTGCACTATTGGAAGTTGAAAAGATGAACTAATAGTAGAAATTCTAGAGGAATTATGTATCGAGGTATCTCATTTCTTGTGGTTTTAGATAGTTGGTAGTAGCCTAGTTTTGAGAAATAGAAAAATAGGTATAATAGAAACACATTCCAACTAACAATAACATATTTTAACAAATGATATCTTATTCAAACCAACTATAGATATTTTATATACTAATCCAAATATAATTTATAAAATTATAAAATAAAATAAAACATCAAGCTAATTAGAAACACATTATTCAATAATTATGATCATTAAAATAAGGATGTTTCAATAATATCAACATTTTTATGATCACATATCAGGACATTTATTAAACAATGTATAGAAAAAAATATGAATAAATGAATGAATTTAAAGAGTAACCATTTCATTTAAACTTCAATTTTATAATATGAAATTGTGAAATGGAATTTTGAAATAGAATCATTTGAAATAGATTTATAGAATTACAAGCCTAAAATGCAAAAAAACCTTGATTCATGAAAGGTTAATGCCATTAAAATATTTTCTCCCCCTTTTGAGATTATTAAAAATATAAGTCAATAAATAGTAAATAATATTAATAATTATGAATATATTGGATTGAATAAAATACATAAGTCATAGAATTACATCTCAATAAGTAATGTATTGGAAATATAATATCCCTATAAATGTCTAAACCTAATCCAAATCCCTCCCTGCTTGAACGGAAGGATCAAATGTCACGTTGAATATTCTAGAATCAGGAGGCATTGATGTAGAAGATAATAGAGCTGAGGTATTCTGAGGAAGATTTAAAATCACTATTGGTAAGAACTATATGACTTTATTGACTAAAGTCATACTGAAATAATCTTAATAAGGGGGAAAAAGGTCAATAGACGAAGAAAAATTGAAGGATCTTATAGGATTTTGTTCATGGAAAATCACTACTGTATTGGATACATACAAGAAAGGATTCAAAAGGTTCCCAAAATCAATCATAATTTTTCCTTCTCACTCCATAGTAGTGAATACTTCTTTATTTATCTTATATGTATTAGTTTATCCTAGGCGTCATAACCTTGATCTCATATAGATGTTCCTTTAATTCCCTAATATCAATGCCATTATTATATTTTCAGATAAAAATATGAAATTATAATTTTACTCATGATTTTCATAAAACTTATGCATGTAGTATTTTATAGCCGTGGTGATGCTTTTCCTATCACGTTAGGCATTATTCAAACACTACTTTTTAGTTTTTATATATAACCATCATGTTGTCAAATATAGTAAAGATCCTCCGGATGAGAGGTATGAACATTGACTATTAAATCTTGTAGCACATATCTAACTATTCATATGGTCATCTCACCATCAATTGATGTTTAAGGTGGTGGAGCAGATGATATATAAGAAATAGATGAAAATATCTCAATCCTTTTTAAAAGACAATCCTATTTAGAAGAAAATGAGGTCATCATATCTTCCATAATAGATCTCAAGGCCTCTATATCGCTTTCCAGTTTCCTATTATAAATTCAGTCTTCTTAAAGAATGAAAATAATATTGGGATAAATATATTGGAAAATAAAATAAAGAAGATGTATGTCATCAGATACTCTAATCATAGTATTAAGAGGTTCCTAAAATCTCAAGATACCATTGGAATCCTAGAGAAACCTATCTCTGAAAACATACAAGTTATCTCCAATCACAAAAACTGAAGGAACCATGGATTTATGAAGAAAAAGTGTTGTACATATCTCAATACTAGGAATAAAAACCTCAACATGATATGACCTAGTTGATGAACTATTATATGGAAAAGCATGATGGTCAAAAGAATCATCAATCTGCTCAACTAACGATCCTTTAGGAAATATCCCCACAATAATAGAAACAGTATGTCCACCATGATTTGGTGGAATACTATGATCATCATAACTTCCATCATGTATATCTCTGTATATAATATATGTTCCAAGTATATTAGAATTAGGGGATAGATCCCCATTGGATGATCCCTCATCCTCAACTATGGAAGAACTAGTTTTTGTATCTACATGAACTCTATCATCTCCTCTGACTTCTTTAGACTCTTTTTAGTCAAGTCAAAGGTTTACACACAATGGGAACTTCTAATAGTCACCATGTTATAGTTATTAAACTCTATATAAGTACCATGAGTCAGATCTATAGGATTACTCAATGACTTATTAGGCCAAGGGAATCACCCCCCCTTAAGAAGTGTCCTTGTATCACCTCTATCCAAGGTTAAATCACCGGATGGTTTAACATAAAAAAATATCTAAACACTTACAGATCTAGCTGAACCAATAAGAGAATGATTATGCGACTGAATCCTATCAACATCATTATATACCTCACGAGTAATTCTATCAATATTACATTCATCATAATCATTTCCATCATCATCAGTTTATCCATTATCAGATCCATCTAATAATTTCAAAACATTATTAGACGTATTAGAAGAACTCTTTATCATTTCTTTTCCATAGACATAAATCTATTTACCTTCTATTTCAGTATAAATAGTTTCTCTACCCGGGAGATGAGTATGTAGACTAGAAGAACAAGAATTTATAAGTGGCCTCTTAAGAATATCAGGGTCATTTAACTCTTCGACAAATGTTCCTACTTCCTCTTCTTTATCTAAATATATATCAACATATTCACCCACTTATTAATAATTTATAACATAAATTTCTTTTAATCCCAGATCAAAAAGATTATTTAGTCTTGTAGGATGCACTGCTGGAATGTGACTCTATCCTAACGAAGTTATTCCCATGGTTTAGAAAAACATTGGGTATAGAATTTTTAGCTAATCTTATACAGAATATTTTCAATAAATGATGGTATAAGATAATATATTGATATAGTATTTTAAAAAGATTGGTATAGATATTTAAATAGGTTGAAACACTCAAGCGCTTCTTAAATTTGTCCTCATTCAAACCCTAATACCTCACATGCGTCCCTATATCCCCCTCCCCTAAGGAAATTTTGGATTCCTCCCCATCCTGCTAAGAACTATTTTTCATACCAATTCCTATATTCATATGATTTATTACACCCACTTCATGACTCTGGAAAATTTGGCATCCCACAGGTGACATTGCACCCATCATAAGGTGTCTATAATCTATTTTGGGATATTGTTTTTTGTAATCCTTGAGAGGTAATATTTTTATCCCTACTCTTATTTGTTTTCGTTTCCTTTTAAATATTCATGTATGTGAGTAAATTTTATAAATATAAATTGATTCACCATCTGAAATTATTCATATTTTTCGATATTGTAAAAATTAAATTGTTTTTTTTCTATATTTTTTTAAAATATTTTTCAAGTGTTCAACATTGCAGAGGCATGATTTCCTATTTTAGTTTGTGTATTTTTTAGAAAAAAGTTTCCCAATGGTTTATTTGATCATACAACCCTAGTTTTCAACCACTAGGGATTAGGATATTGTTTCTTAGACTATATGAAAACCTAATTTAATTATCATTACAAGGGTTACAAAACTCATTTATTATAGTATAGACCATTTTAGATTGTGAATTTATGCAATAATGGATATTTTTAAATTTATAAATCTAATGGATGTCATATATATAAGGTTAATATATTGAATTTACATAAATTAATATCTTGTTATCATACTTTTTTAAATTCCATTTATGATATATGTTTTGTTCTATTCCATTATTGGTTCAATAATAATGGTTTCAATATTGAATAATATCCTCACCAATGTGTTGTATTAGAGTATTTACAAGAGAATATGAATACATTTAGTTTATGTATTGACTGAAAGGAGAATGAAAATCATTACATTCAGCCTGTGGTTAATATATGATGAATTTTGGGAGTAAATTATGTAAAATAATAATTTTTTTATAAATGTATTTATGTGAATGTTCATTTTGAGAACACATTATTTATTTGAGATTTTATTTTGTTACTTTTATTTAATATAATTATATGGTTTCTTTAAACATATGATTTTCAAAATACAATTCCATATTTTTTTTTCTAAAAGTATTTTTTATGTTTTATTTGATTTTTTGATATATTTAAAAGATATCAATTATGTTTATATTTGATGTATTTTTGTTTTATAATGTATTTTATATTTCATTATATAATTATTCTTTGTTTGAATGTTATATTTTTTTCAAAAATTGATTATTCATATGTATTAATAATTCATATATGATGTTTTAATTATAGCCATCTTCTTTGATGGAATTATTTTTTATGTTTTATTTTTGTTCTGGTGATATTATTTCTATTGTGTATATTTATGTCCTTTGAACTTGTTTCTAGCCCTTGTAGATATGTAATTAAATTTAATCCTTGAGGTAGAAAAGATAGAGTATAATGATAGATAGATAATGCTAGTTTATTAAGAACAAGTGAGTCTAATGGAATAATATAAATTTTAGTGTAAAATATATTCAATTTATCAACAATGATAGTGAATTATTAAATGGTAGGGATTCCCACATTGGATTGTTATTTGGAGTAATCACAAATAGAATATATTATTTACCTAATTCTATATTTTGATACCCATTAGTATGATTTGATGACATTAATGTCAAAATTGGTTTTAAATAATTTTGTAATTATGGTTTACATAAATGATTTTAAAATAAATTTTCTTATATGTAATATAATGGATAGAAGCTCAACGTATCATAATGATCATATTTCGACCATGTTTTTAATGAAGTTGGGAATTTGTTTAAATTTTTCAATGAAAAATGCTTTAGATGGAGGTTTTATATAGTTTCTATTATATAATTGTGTTGGAAGTCCATGGTTAAGGTGATAATAAGTTATCTACAATATAAAGAATGTAATATTTAAAAATAATAATATTTCGTATCACCATGGAGAGATGAGAAAATATTTTATTGTTAATGAATGAAATTAAATAAGTTGTATAGATAATTTGATATTTTATTTGTTTCCATTTTGGTATAATCATGAGATATATAGAATTCTAGTAAAAAATATAATGATATCTATACACATGTTGAAAATACCAAAGATGACGATGTTGAGAGTGGGAAAAATTAAATGGATGATGCCAAAACACCAATACATCTAAATTGTACAAAAATTACCATGTTATCATTTTTAATGAGGTTATATAATTAAAAAACAATTTATATTATTTATAATACCACCATTGATGATATTATTTTCTTTTTAGAAGGATGTGGTTCCAGATGGGGAAGATATTCCCCCAAATATTTATAATTCATGGAAGTTAAATAATCTAGTTCGATTTTCTAATAATAATTTTAATGATTGTCTTAAGATTGTAGATTATTATGGTAGGAAATAGGTGACCATAGTGAATGTTAATAATTATGTAGATCTATATATAAGTAAATTATTATGGAACACCCAATATTGTGGCATAAATAGTCATGTGGCATTTTTCATTGATTACTAGGATTTAAAATCTTTTCTTGTATGCATAAATTCTAACAAATATTTGATGTAATGATAATCAGATAATTATAGATAATTATGAGTTGGTTCATATTGTAGGTGTATTATAATGGAGGTAATTTGATTTATAATATCATAATTTTTTAGCTCAGGTGCATAATGCTAGTTTTTGATTATCCAGTGATGGTTTTAATTCATTTGGCCAGATGCTTAATGCTTATAGAATGTGGCCAATTTTTATTCGTGTTTGAAACATTCCTCTATCAATGAGTATGAAAAATCCATAAAATTTATTAATTATATTTTTATTTTTACCATATAATCATGAAAATGAAATAGTCATCTACCTTCATGCTTTAATGAGATAGTTTAATTATCTTTAGGTTATTGGTGTGAGAACATTCGATGCTTCTTCAAAAAACATAGTTCAGATGCATGCTTCGCATATATGTAATATAAATGATTTCCCTTCTTATGAAATGATATTTGGTTTTCGAATGAAGGGAAAACTATATTGTACTATTTATATGAATAATACCCAATCGAGAAGGCATAAATATCATTGTATTATTAGTTTCATGGCGCATCAACGATTTATTCTAACAAATCTTCAATATTGGAAGGATCACTAGAGGATTGATAATACTATCAACACAGAACAAACATTAAAATGTTTTTCAGGAACTTATGTTCTTAATGAATTTAAATATTTCTATTTATACATAGAGATATGTTAGATTAAATCTATAATGAGGTGGAATGTTGAAATTAAATCCAATTTCAATTGGAAAATGAGAAGTATCTTTTTTTGAGTTTCCTTATCCATCTAAAAATTTATTATATAATTTTTTAGATTTATTTAATATATAGATATATATATGTGAAAATTTTAATTCCATTCATCAAAATATCAATAGGAATACCAATGATCAATTCCGTTATCATTGGCACTTGACGGATTGGGGTATTCAACCGGAACATCATCCTTTGTGTATTAGTAAAAAAATAAATGTTACTTGTGTCCCTTATGTGATGAAACAATTAGAGAAAAAACAATTTATTAATTTATTATATAATATCAAGGGTCATAATGGATATTCCAGCAATATATAAAAATGAGTCAACAAAATGTATTTGAAACTGAAATCTGTAAAATCTCAGGATTACCACATCCTTCAACATTTATTGATTCCAATAGTAATGAGACATTTTATATCTAATAATGTAAGGGTGAACGTGATTCTATTATTTCGTTTTTTGAGACCTTTTTTTAAAATATAACTAATTAATTCTTGATTAAAATGAAGCAATATTCACCATTAATTTTTTGTGTGTTGGCAAGAAAATTTGAACCCTTATTTTTTCGCCCGCATGCTGCATTTCATAGTTAATATTCCAATATAAAACACTTCATGGGGAACCTTTAATTTTTAGTAGATGTATCCAACTAAAAAAAATATGTGAACAATTAAATATTATTTTCAAAACAAGAATAATTTAGAAGGTTCAATTGTGAGAGGTTATCTAGCTCAATATTGTATAGATTTTTGTTCAATGTATTTTTCTAATGTGAAAATAATACATAACCAACCATTGATAAATGAATATGAGAAGTAAGGGAAAATTTATCCCTTTTTTTCCATCTCTTCCCCAAATAAGCGGAATTCTTAGGTCAAATACATTTTCACCATTGAGCCTTCATGATTGGGACATGGAAAATCTCACATTCCTATTTAATTATAGTTTGTTCAATGACTATATCATGTAAGTAATTTGGATAATTATATGTTGTCTCATACTATGTCATTTCACATATACCGTATACTTTTATTATCATTGTATATAGGGAACATAGTCAAATTATATATAGAGTTCATCAATCTTGTCCTTTGTAAAATAGAGAGTGGATTTTTATTGCCAAGAAATTCCTTTTTTGTTGAAATAAAAGGTATGAACTTTACACTAATTAACATAAAATATATAAATATATTTATTTCAATCGTTCATATATATTCCATTCATTGAGTATATATATTGAATCTGTTTCTATAGAATTATGTGTGTTGAGTTTTGGTCCATATTCCTTTGTTTATGAATGAAAATATTTAATAATCAACGGGTATAAACTTTTTTCAACTGATCAAGAGATTAAAATGAGGAGAAAACATGATGTTGTTATTTTAAATACTACAATGAACTTATATTACTGTAAATCAAATAGTTACCCTCGATATGATGACGTGTATTGTTATGGATTTGTTGTGAAAATATTGTTATTGTACTATTACCCACAGGGATGAGTCACTTTGATGAAATTTAAATAGTTTCATTTAATTATGAGACAAGTTAAAATTATTGTTGATTGTAGATTTAGAGTTATTAAAATGATTCGATTCTTAGCTACTGATGAACCATACATTTTAACACAAATGGGAAAATATTTGTTTTATGGGAAAGATCATCAGAGACCTGATTATGGATTCACTAATGAAGTAATCACAAGAAACGCTTTTCATGATTCTATGGATTTAATTGACACCATTAACTCCCCCATCAGTGTTGGAATAAATATTTCATTTGATGACTCAAAATTGTCCCTTTGTGAGAGTTTATGTTGAACCTGAAGTAGAGCTTCATAATATATAGAAGGAACTATATATTTCTACAATTCATTCAATTTACCTTGACATGAGTTTCTCAAGATGATATTACTATAATTAATTTAATTTAGATTCAATTTGGAATGATTTTTATTCTTCAGTATTATTTACATTCATTACAATAATTAATTAAATTTAGATTCAATATAGATTCAAATTACTGTTACTAAAATATATTATGACATTTTTTATGAATTATTTTACTTCTAAGTTGTATAAATGGTTTTTAAAAACAATTTATAAAAATTGTACATTTAATTATTATGAAGATTATGAACGAAGTGTGAATGAAATGATTTTTTTATGGTGATCAATAGTGGAAAGAGCAGGGGTTGGATCCTCAACTTTCATTAGTTTGTATGACCGGTTTAATATTTTTCATCCACATTACATATAATGTTATGATCATGTTCTTTATCAAAATTTTAAGGGATAATCAGTCTCAACCTATTTGAGTCCTTATCCAACTATCATGGGCTTGAGAGGGGATTCTCCAAGCCATTGATAGGGAATCCATCTTACATGTTCCCACCCTGACCCACCAGAGAACACCCAATCAACCACACCTTTCCATCCTCTACTTGAACCCCCATGGATGTTCCCATACATGCCTCCATTATAATCTCTTTTATCATATTCTTCCCATTCCATTTTTACACTTCTTATAGGGATGTTCCTACCGACGAATACATTATCTTCTCATTTATCATCTTCTTCCCATAGCATGTCTACACCTCCAACAAGGAGGGTGACACATTTACCATTTATAAATACATTGAGGTATTGGAAACCCTACTACCCATATCCAGTCATTTCTACATCACATACAGTTCCTTATATAAATCCATGATCTAATGATTATGTTCCTTCAGCTCCAACTTAATACGCTGAAGAACGCCTAGAGAATGTGTTGGAATAGACACAAACTTCTGAGGCTATAGATTCATGATAAACCCTAGATTTATTAGATCATATTAAGTAGCCTCCATCAATGTTTTAATTATTATAAATATGTTAAATTAAATCACTTAATTTCTTCCTCTTGTATTGTGACTTAATTCTTCTACACCCTTTTACCTTATTCAGTAGGATCTTCTAGTAGGTGATGAGGGAACAGCCATATTCAAGATGCTTGGAATCAAAAAACACATATAATGGTGGATTAAAATGAAGAAAATCAGATTATATATAAAAAATTCAATATAGTGTACAAGTTTCCTTGTCAATATAGCTAGTACCATGGTATCATTCTGGTGGATCTGGTCTCCTAGAGACATCTCATTAATGACCTCAAGGACAAATTATGGGCAAATATATGTTTATAGAAATTAATTACGTTAATAAATATTTTATTTAGTATTTATATGAAATAACATGTCCTTTAAATAGTTGGTTTAACATTATTAAAAATGACGCTACTATGGTTTGAAGGTTGATGGATCATTAAGAGATATGATTATCTTACAATAACTAGTTATATGTTGGTCGGAGGAGTAATGTTGGTTATGATTCAAAGGGTGTAGCCATATTCCCCGACAAACCAAATACTCGATATCAAAAAAATTATTTAATATTGGAAGATTGATGAGTTTAATTTATTTCCAATTTATTATTTTCTATTTAGAAATTAATTATTATTAATTGTATTGAATTTTTTGTGAAGAATCAAGAAAAAACATTAATAATAAATAGTCGATGATGTATGTGCACACATCGGGGAACAATACAATTCATGAACATGAGAAGAAGATTGTACATAAATATGGGGAGAACTAATATCAACATTTATATATTGACTCTGTTTTCAATTTTTTCATGTCTTGTTTATTATTCATCATTAATTTTTGATAATAAAGTTATTCAACATATGTCATATTATGATATTAAATAATTGTGATATATAATAAAAATGTAAATTTCATACATGATAAAATATATATTTTTATAATGAACTAAAAATATGGTTACTATTTATTTATAACATAATATATAATTATATTTTAACATTAAATCATCCCCTTGGAAATATGATATAATTTCTATATATTAGATTACTTATGAGACACCATCCCTCATGTAATTAAAATGTTACCCTTAATTATTATAACCTTTCTTAAAATCATTATTTCTGATATTCATATTGAAATCTAAGAGTTACATATTGTCTTCATTATTAAATATTATAATTGTAATAGTTACATGATGTTATGAACATTTTATATGCATTATATTATGATTTATTCTCCTTCAAATCATTACAATTCCACATTTAAGGAACCTTTATTTACTAATTGGAATCAGAAACCCTGTTTCTTATTTTTCTGTTATGGTAATACTCATTAACATTTATATCGATAGTACTAACATGTATTTTATCTCCATGTTTATAAATAAATAATGGATGATAATTGTTTAATGTTTATAATGAGTAGATAAAATTATAAAGTGTTTATGATTAAGTTTATTTATGATTTTTTCATCAATGTTTAAGGCATGTTTTAATTTATGAATTGTTCATTCATTTAAATTTTAGTTAATTTTATTATTATCAAAGATTATTAAATGTTTATATTCTGAATATGTGTATAATAATAAACTTCACATTTAGCAAGTTGTATTAGTCACTGAATGTTATGTGCCATAATAATTTGTTTTCACACATATAAAGAAAAAGGATAGAAGTGCAGTAAATTCATAAAAAATGAAAATAATGTATGTATTTTAATTTATATTTAAAATATTTATTTGAAATTCATAATTAAATATATTGTCTATATTTTAAATATTCTACATTGGTGTCCCTAGATGATAAAGAAGATAGATAATTGAAGCCAATAGATTATTTCAGTTAGGTATTTGGTGATAATCACCAGGGAAGAGTCCAATGTTGACCAGCGAAAAATACCATACCCTATTTGTATTGGTCCCCATCAAGATCCTATTAACCATATAAACCCCTCATGTTTCAAGTTTCTCATATAGAATTTTGTGAGGAAAAAAATATCCTTACATGAGCGTGAAATATGTAATCACTATCATGAAATATGTAAGATGATAACCCAACACTTCCTAAAGGTTATGTTAGTTATAATCCAATCACTTCTCTTAGAGGCCTCTAATAATATTGATTCATAAATGGAATAAATTATCTCTTTAAATTATGAATGACATATTCCAATGAGCTTTATAATATCAGTGGAGTTGATGGTGGTGGTGATAACAGTTTCGATGATACTGCTGGTGATGATGTGGTTGCAGCATTAGATGATTATGTTGGTGATAGAATGTTTCTGATGGGTATTATAATGAGGATGTTGGTTATGGGAGATATATTCATCACATCCATTTTTAATTAGTAGTAAAAAATTGTGTTTATTGTTTAATGAGTTGAATTTATAGGTTTTATAGATATATTTGTATGTTTTAGTATATTAAATGGTTTGAAAATTATGAGAAGTTCTTGGCAGTATGTTAATTATAATATAATTATATTGAATTTTCTATTTTAAATTATTTACATGTTCATTATATACTAGATGAGGTGGTTTTTGTGTTTCTATAAAATGAGGAGAAGTTCAAATACCAATAGTTTGGAGAACTGTGGGTACATGTTCCCTATTCGGATTCTCTATTCCCATAGTTCTCCAGACTGTGGGTGTAGATCTACACCCATAGTTATGGTTAAACCATGGGTATGATATAATTTCAAGGTCCTATACCCATGAATCCTTTATCCAGAGTTATAAAAACCATCGGTATTCCATATACCCAATGTTTTATAGTCTATACCAACAATTTAAAATCATGGGTTTAATGTTATTTTCTAGTAGTGATGGTCAAAAACATTAAAGTATTCATAGATTTTATAATTATATTTAATTTAATTCTTGATATAGGGATTAAAATTAACTTTAACCCTCTGTCAAGTAACATTACTTAAGTAGAGACCACCGTATTTCACATCAACTTCATACTACTCATTTACCATTCCTTTGGATTATAACATAGTTGAAATCATCTTAGGGTAAATTAAATAATTCCAATTGGAATATGGATTACAAATTTCTATTGTGTGTTCCATAAAATATCTATAGAGAATTAATTTATCCCATCTTTTCATATGGAATAACAAATATATATTCTGATTCTCATAATACTCAAATCCTATTCTCTAAGAAACATTATATGATGGATTAACTCAATGAGAAATATATATTCTTCATCTTATTCATTTTGGGTAGGTCTTCTTGTAGTATAATCTCAAATTAGATCCAGTAACACATTATCATATAAAAAAAGTCTCTTATTATGGGTATTATACATTGATATAAAATTGAGACTCCAAGGTTTGGTATATTGACACAATTAACCTTTTTTTTGAAGAAAATATAATCTATCGACCATTAATCACACTCTGAATGAAATTTTTCTTTTCCCTGAAATTGATCTCTGTATATTGATAAAAGTATTGAACCAAAATATTATAAAAAGGACTCTAATTTCATGAACACTACTATATTTATCCTCAATACTAGGAAAAACCTTTGTGCCAACAATTTTCTTTACAAAAACCATTCATAATCGACTACCTTCTCTATAGTGCAGTTTGCACGATGGTGTTTCATGAATCAATAAGAGTATAACAAAATCCCCTTTTTGATTAATTATCAGGCCTCAATCCCTTCAGAGAATAATTTGATAGAAACATGTCTCTCACCATTGTTATGAAAATAATAATAGATCAAGGTCATGAGATGGTTAAAGGTATGGAGAGAAATGAAAGGATAATAGTTTAAAGGGGTTTCTTGAGTGAGAAGGTGAATCAAATAATGAATTTTAATTTTGATTAATCATTTAGGAATATAAATTCAAAAAATAAAATAAAATAAAAATAATTAAATCAAATAAAAAATATAAACACTAAAAAGGAGATAAATATTAAAACAAAGTATTATACTAATAGATCACCCAATAGTGGATCATTTCAATAGTGAATCATCCCAACTGTGGATCATTATAATATTGGATCATTCCAATAGTAAAACAATAATGGTGGATCAAAAATGGGGGAATAATAATAGTGTATCATTAACGGTGGTTCTTCATGAAGATGGATCCCCAATGGTGGCATGTAACAAGGTGCCTTTTCCAATGATGTCTTGTCGAAAGGTGGCTTTTCCAATAGGGGCTTGTCCAAACCCTTTCCCCCAATATTATGAACAAACCAAAATTTATCATTCATTTGTAATTTTTTATGTAAATTAGTATTTCAGAATTCAAAGGAATTGTAATAATATTTGCATGATGATTATTTGATCCGATGAATTCCAGAGTGATATCACCCTTTTGAATATGATCTCTTAAAAAGTGATGTTTACATAAATATTTATTTCCCTATAATGAGACACATGATTCTTATAAATATTTGTTGAACATGGGTTGTCATAATTTATTGGGACAAATGTGAATTAATATATATAGTATAGGAATGTGGTTTTAATTCAAAAAAATTGTGTATATCAACTTCCTACAGCTTTGTATTCACCTCTGGTGGTAGAAAATACAAAAATGTTTTTATTTTTACAACACTAATATACTAGTGACATTACTAAAAGATTACATATTATAGATGTTATTTTTCTAAATAACATTCAACCACCAAAATTAGAATCTGAATAAATATATAATTAAAATTCATGTCCTCTTGGGTATATAGGTCCTCAAATGGATGTATATTTAAGGTATTGAAAAATTATTTTAAAATCATGTAAATAAGTATTGTTGTGATTTTATTGATAACACGCACTATACACACAATAAACATAATATATATCTTACTTGTAGTTAATTATAGAAATATTAAAACCACCCATCTATAATTTGATAGATCTACTCACTTCCTAGTTTCATCAAGATCCATCTTACATGTGGTACTAATGAGAGTACCACTACTTTTAGTTCCCTCTTAAAGGAATATTATAGAATTTACTTATAGTACATAAATTTATTTAAAATAATTCTATATTTATTATTAAAAATTATAAAACCCTGAAAGATCTTATGTTCACCCATTAATCTCTTCTAATTAACATTTTTCGTCATCATTGAAAAACCAGTGCAAAATGAATTAGGAGAAGAACCAAAAATAATATAATCAAAATAAATATGAACAACTATAACATCTTTTGAAATTATTTTTATAAAATCGAAGGATTAGATATACATTTTAAAAAACCTATGGAAATAAAAAAATAGATAAACCAATCATACCTAGATTTAAGAGCATGTTTTAAACTATGTAATGTGCTTTTTAATTTGAAAATATTATTTTCAAAATTAATAATTTTAAATTCATGGAGTTATTAAACAAAAACATCCTAAACTATATAACCACTTAAAAAATAACTTTTGAAAACAATATGATATATCGTGATATAAAAAATCACTCTATATACAAGAAGTATTATAATGAATTAAATTATGTCATTTTTTGAAAAGATTCACTCAGAGTCAATACCGTATTCTTGACTATATCCTTATGAAACTGATATAGCTTTATTTCTCACTATAGATCATGAATTTTCAACTTTGTTTCTAAATAACCACTCAGTGTGAATTGTTAGAGAGTCCTTCGGTCAATATACATGTTCCCAAAATGTATTCCTTTAAGAATTATTATGTTATTCTTACATTTCCATCACCCAAAATTCAACATTAATTTCATCATTGATGTTGTTTGGTTCTATCTCGGATTGGAATTCTAAATATAATGACCCAATGATTATCAATATAAATTTTATTCTTATAATTATGTTATATAATCAAAAAAAATTACAACACATTGAACTAATACATACTATGTGACCCTTAAACATAAAATCTTCACTTTTGTGTTTTGAATTTAAATTATCTTACAAACACATTAGCGATTAGTATTATATTTACAGTCTGATGGAACAAACCTAATTTTTGGTGAATATTAACCAACCCTTATGAATATTATTATACCTGTATGAATATTAATATGAATCTTTTTAATATTAAATCGTCCAAAATAATATTTTCCTCACTCATTAATTTATAAATAAAATTCAGGTAGCTTATAAGTGATAATATGACCATAGTAAAAGTATTGTCATTTTTGTAAGTCACAAATAATTAATTAAAACTATTTGATTAATTTAAATGAAATTTTATTTTCCTAAATGGTTTTAAAAAATTATGAACTGTATGTATTCTCGTTTTATGATAATTTTATATGACATTATGTAATTATTAAAAGAATAATGAAATTAGTTATCATTTTAAAATTTATTTTTTCAAGTAAATTATGATTTTAATTAAAAATTTAAATAATCATATTTAGAGACTGATTTCATAAAAATGGATTTCATTTTTTGATTATACACTTCAAAAAAAATTTAGGGTGAATTTTTGGTATTTTATTAAATTCATGAATTTTTTTTGAATAGTAAAATACGATAATTCCTGATAAATGCTAAAACCTAAATTTCTGCATCATGCTAGAGTCATAGATGATGAAAATGACCATTTTTCTGAAATCACATGAACATATTACTGTTTTTGGTCACATCAATCATTAATATAGTGTGTCTTATTAAAAACCAATAAATTAATGATTAAAATATTAAGAAAACCCTCCTCATCTCAATTATAAAAACCACTCATACTCCCATCTTATCTTCACACCTCTCAAGGCATGTTACTTACTAAAATTATACCCAATTATCTACCTCATATCATATGACACATTCATAATCCTTTTTTCTACTCAAAATACCAAATCCTCGCCCATTAATATGCTCTAAAGGAAGATCAAATCGATAGGTAAATTCCACTTTTATTTTCATTTATTTTATTTTCACTTTCCATTGTTCCCAGTTCATTCCTAACCTACCCTCATCCAAATGGATTGAAAACTCCAGTAACATACTTGAGATATAATTTTGTTATTATATTGGTATAATTCATTATCACATGTCATTTCCCTCCTTTTATTGGAATGAAATGAAAACACCATCAGAGATGTGTTAATTTATCACATTCAAGGACGATAGGTTGGAGATTTCTATGACCATATTAAATTCGGGTCATCAAACCATTTTTATGGTTGAAACATACTATTAAATATATATTTTATCTTATGTTTTTTTCTATAATCCATTTTTACACATGAGGTAAAATAATAATACAAAAAAATAATTATGAGCAAAATCACCAAATTTATGCAGGTGTTTCTCATTAATGTTTTATATAATGATTAACCTTCACTCCAATAACCAAATGAATTTTATAAACATGTAATATTATTTATGTTCTATAATTTCATATATCTTCAATTCTTTACAACCCCTCTCATCATACATCTGTGTCTGAACATGAACATAAGTGAAGCGATGATTAAAACCAAGGATTCAAACTGACCCAGACATTGAAATTGAACCTTACAACCAATCATAAAGGTTATGAATAAATGTAAAATGGTTATACAAAATCATTTAAATTTAAAATAGGTTATGTAATTATTAATTATTTAACCGGATTGTATAATTCAGTTCATTAAGATCAAGTGAAGAGCACCATCCGACTTAAATTAAGGGATCCTCTCTTCCTCACATGTATTCAAGAATCTCCTCTCAGTTACTTCATTTTATGTGTAGTTAATAACGATGGGGTATAATTTTTAACAACCCCATAATTCCTTAATATTTTATAAAATATGATAACCCCTTCATAGTACACATGATACCATGCAGATATTCTGTAATGGATGCCCCCCGAACATTCTATATTCCTTCGGGTTACTCTATCCTTCCCGTTACCCAAACTAAGATGTATTTTATTTTAATGTAAAGCATAAACATACTATTTCTTATAATCCAAAAATAATATTTCATGAAACAACCATATTCTCTTTCTAGTATATACATGTTTTTAAATGTTTCCCTCTTAAACACTTTTCGATAAGCCAACTCATTTCAATGGAAATTCTAGAATTCATACAGAATTTCAATTGCAATATACCCTATGTTTTAATACACCAATTTTTTTAATAAAGACTGTGTTTTTATTATTAAAATACTTTGGTATCACTTATGCTTTTTAGAAAAATATTTTTCTATTTTATATTTTAATTTATAGTTAGTGTTTTCATTAAAATCGATCTAAAATGTATTAATGATAAAAATTCATAAATACTATTTTTACATGTTGTCACTTATGTTTGACATCACATACAATGATATATTCTTATTTTACCTTATTAACACCCATTTATGTTATATCTAATTCCATTCATGGATACTTTTATGATACGCCCATTCATTATTCTTTATGATATGATTTTGATACCCATTTCATTGCACGGGTGACCTTACGTTTATAATTAATTATATATGATTATATATGAGGAAAGAATATTCATTAACATGTTTAGATGAGTTCACCTAGATATCTTTCCAATGAATTGTGTAATTTTGAGTCTCATGAAATGTTATGTGCAACGGTCTTGGAGGTTAGGCTTGACTCATTCTACCATGTGCAATGGTCTTGGTGGTTAACATTAACTTGTGACCGTCTATGTGAAACAAGAATTAACTCATGTTAAATTCATGTTGTATATTTCTTCAACAATATCATTACTACATGTTTATATGAACCCATGTATACATGTTAGTAATTCACATGTTCTATGAATTTTTATATCATTATTCCATACCTTCGTACCCATTTTATAGAGCTTTATTACTCTGATTTTTTCCATAAAATGATTTTAGTTTGTACCTTTCTTCTTGTTTTCCCTAGTTTACCCTATGAAGATAAATGATAATAGTTATAGTTAGGATCTATTTATGAAGAATAAATAAATAAATGTTTTATTTAGTACCATGTTTTAGGTTTTATGAACATAGTCTTCCAAGACAGTATATATTACAATCCATAGAATTTAATATGAAATTTTATTTTGATTATTATCACTTAATGTTACGTGTAAATAGATGTGGTGGATAAAGTTGGTATCAGAGCATTGCATATTTTTTTTGGATATTAGTAATAGAGAAATTTAGTATGATCCTTAAGGATGAGACTAATTATAAGGAAACACCTGTAAATTGTGGTAAGTATATGGTAAGTGGTTTATCAAGAAAATTTATCATTATCTTGATAAAAAAAGTATGGGTGGCTCTGACATATATGTATCTAGGGCTAAAACCTGGAAACACTGATTTGATCTAGACTAGAATGAGAACTTGTGCAAGACAACGGGCCTTGTTGTGCTCTTAGTTTTACACCCATGGGGATATGATTTGGTAAATTCATGAGCATATTACGAACCATTATTAGAGGACTAAAAAAAGAGCCCATAATAATATATTTTAGGAAATATATAGAGGATAACCTAGATTTAATCCTATATAATCAAAAGTTAGGATACATTTCTCCTTTACATGATTATCCTTTTATATTCACCATTTCCTTTTTATGATCAATAGATAAGTATTCAGTTCCTCTAATTGTATATTATTTTTTTAGTTAATTTTGGGTAATATAAGAACACATGCCAACAATCAATGTGATAGGTAATGTAATGATTTCTCTATTTATATGCCAAATGTGATTGGGGCGGGTGATCAAAACATCATGACATTACTTACCCACCTGGCTGAAGTTATGAATAATAACATGAATCATGTTGAATGAACTCCTCCTAAAAAGAAAGAGAAACTTGTCATATAATCCTTCATAAAGAAAATACTCCAATACTTAGTGGATCTTATTATCCTCTCACCAAAGAAAAATGGATTAACCCCATTGAAAAGATATTCTCTATCCTTAGGTACTATGAAAAAGTTAAATTGGTGTCAGTGGTATTTCATTTTGATGGAGAAATTGATTAGTGGTGGACACTGATGAAGAATAAAAATCCCCAGGAAGAAATTGATTCCATAGATTGGGAGGAATTCAATATAATGTATTTCAAAAAATATTTACCTGGAACCCACTATCTCAATATGGAAGGAGAGTCCCTTAGACTCCTTTCAAATGAAGACGAGTCAATCAGGTCGTATGAAGAAAACAATACAAGTATTTCATGGTAGGCCTATGGATTTGTCATAAACACCAAACTAATTGTTGATCACTTATTTATCGGACTAAAGACGAGTCTACAAAAAGTGTTGGAACTTAATGACTTCGAAAGATAGGTGGAGATTGTCTATTGTTCCCATAAGGTAGAAAGGGAGACCAGGGACCCTCAATGGTATCATGGGCCCATAAAAAAGATAAATATAATCCAATGTTGGTGTCTTTGAAAATAAATTATGTGATGGAAAGAATCTCAACCATCCCATTTTAAAAAATTATCGGAAGAAGCATCATGGAAACTATCTAAAGAGAACCAAGAATTGCTTAAAATGTGAAAATATGGGACATATGGCTAAAAAAACGAATGAGATATGAAAAATCCCGATTACTTGTAAGAGTAAAGGAAGGTTCAGATCAACACTCGGCCTTTATAATGGTGTTAAAAATACAAAGAGAATCAGCATTATGCAATAAATTTCCGTAATCCATGGTTAGTTGGAGGAAATCAACAATAACCTCCATTGAAACAAGGATGGGATTATTCTATCACTACCAATGAGCTAGATTTAGAAAATGAGTTGGTGAAAGGTGTACTAGTTATTCATTCAAGAATAGTGAACATACTATTTGATTTTGGTTTAACACATTCATTCATATATTTCATGTCTAGTACAACTATTCAAACACCACCTCAAAATTTGGAGGATATATTGTCTGTGAGAACAGAAAATGATGAAATTATTGTGACAATGATCTATAAGAGCACCCTAGTATGTGTTTTTGGAATAAACATCCTAGTAAGTGTGTTCACACTTCTTTTAGTGGATCTTGATATTATCTTGAGCATGGAATAGATATTTGTATATAAATCCACCATCAATATTCCAGAAAGGGAGATCACCCTTCACATCCCAAAATTTCATCCCATTTTATAAACCTGTAATGAGAAATATGAATCTACTTTAGAATAATTGTCATATGTGTGGATATTAATTCCTTACGAGAAAGAATTTCTAGCTCAAATTATTGAGATAAAGGATAGAATCTCACTCACTGATTTTCCCACGGAGAGGGATTACACTAATGTATTCCCATTAGAGTTACTGGAAATTCCATCTCATTGAGAGGTTGAGTTATCAATTGAACTAATTCTTGGATCTCTACCCATTTCAGAGACATCTAATAGAATGTCCACCATACAGCTGGATGAGATGAAGAAGTAGTTATATGAGAATCTACAGAAAAGTTTTATATAACCATGTGCTTTACTATGGGGAGCCCTAGTCCCCTTCATCAAGATGACGGATGGATCAATGTGACTCTAAATTTATTATTGTGATATCAATAAAATCATGATAATTTACATGTATCTTGTATAACCATTAGATGAATTGTTTGATCATGTTTTCAAGGCCAGTTATTTCATTAAGGTGGTCCTTCAGTCTGGATGTCCTCAATAAAAGGCGAGGAAGGATTATATTCCCAAGACTACCTTTCTAACTAGGTATATAAAATAAATTTTCATAGTGATTCCATTTGGACTCACCAATTCTGTAGAAATATTCATGGATTTAATGAATATTCTTTAGATATTACCTTGAAAAATTTGGGGTAGTATTAATCAATGATATTTTAATATACTCCAAGAGAAAGAAGGAACATGAGGACAATTTGCATACTATGTGATAGACTTTGTGAGATGAGAATATGTATTCAAAGTATAGTAAATGTGAATTCTGAATGGATGAAGTATCATTATTATAGAATTTAATCACTAGAAAAGACATATATGTGGACCCTTCTAAGATAAAGGCGATTGTAGTGTTACCAATTCCAACATCTGTAATAGAGATCCGTAGCATTCTGGGACGAGTAGGGTATTATTGACAATTTTTGAAGACAATTTCTTGATTTTAAAAGCCAATGAACATGATTACGTGGAAGGAATTCGTGTTTTTCTAGACTCAGGAATGTGAAGACTATTTTAAGTAGTTGAAAAAGAGATAATTACTATTCCATTACTCATAATCCTAGAAAGTGGAGAACACTCTGTGGTGTCCATTGATGTTTCAAAAATGGATTAGGATATTTGTTGATGAAAAATTATAAATTGAGAGCCTATGCCTTAATATATCATAAATTACAGGAGAAAAAATTTCGTATGCATGATATGTAATTCGCGGCTGTTATATTTTCATAAAACAATTTGGCAACATTATCACTATGGGGAGAACTTTCAGATACTTACTGATCATTGGAGTCTCAAATAGATATTAAAACAAAAAGTGAATAATATATAGTAGAAAATATGGATATAACTCATCAAGGATTATGCCTTCTAAATCCACATACATCCCGGTATGGAAAACAATGTGGTAGATGCTCTAAGTAGGAAGGATATATCATCTTTATCAATGTTTAGAATTGAAAAATATCCTATGTTCTTAGATGTAAAAAGGATGGAAATGGGAGTCCTTATGGGAGGAACATCATCAATCCTTTCTCAAATTATATTTCAACCATCCCTCATAGAGAAAATAATGGGTTCTCAAAGAAAGGATGTGGAAATTCAGGAAAGGGTGGAATCAATTAGAAATGGGGAATCCTTTGAGTTTTGTGAATGATGAGGAAGGATTTGTATGATTCATGTCTTGATTATTTATACCATCCAATCCAGTTATAAAGAAGGATCTTATGTATGATTTACATAGTTCAACCTTCTCTATTCACCCTGGGAGAACAAAGATGCATGAAAATAATTTAGGGTACTTTTTGTGGGATAATATGAAGAAAGAGATTGTTGAATATACATCAATGTGACTGGCATGTAAACAAGTGAAGGATGAAATATACATGTCTAAGAGGATGATGCACCAACTTCAAATACCAACATGGATGTGGGAGAACATCACCCAGGACATTGTCATCAGACATATAAGGAAAACCTAAGGAAACAATGCTATATTGGTCATTGTGGATCGTCTGAAATAGAGAAATCACTTTATAGTAAATCGAGAGGACTTATCATTGGATCAACATTCATTGATATATATCAATGTTGTTGTAAGGTTTCATGGAGTATCCCTATATATTGTATCTAATAGGGATATGAGATTTACCTGGATGTTCGACAAATGTCTCCAATATGATCTAGAATTAAACTGAACATTTGTATAGAATATCATCCTCAAACTGATGTCCAATCATAGAAAAAAATTCAGACACATGAAGATAAGTTTAGATCAAGTTTTCTGGACTTAAAAGGTGTATGGGACCAACATCTTCTACTCGTCAAATTCTCATACAAAAAACAGTTTCTACTCGAGCATCTGAATGGAACCATATAAAGCACATTATGGGAAAAAGGTGCAGAACACCAGTGTGTTTGGATGGATTCAGTGGGAATAAGATTCTAGGACCTGAAATAGTTGAAGAAATGGTAGGGAAGGTGAAAACCATTCATCCACACATCAGGGAATCCAAAAGTTGATAGAAAAGTTATGCAAATAATCATCAAAGAGACCAAAACTACAATGTTGGAGACCATGTATTTCTATGCATATCTCTATGGAAGAAGCTTATGAGGTTTGGGAAGAAAAGAAGTTATGTCCTAGGCACATCGGGCTCCTTCTAGATTATTGATAATGTTGGTGTTGTGGCATATCAACTAGCACTTCCACCAACCATATCCAAAGTACATGTTGTCTTTCATGTATCTCCTTTAAAGAAGTACATACCAGATCCTTCACACGTACCATCTTCATAGGTGTTATAGTTGGAGAATGATCATTCTTATGTGGTGCATCCAATGAAAATGTTGTGTTTTAGTGATAATGTTTTTCGTAACATGTCTACCATCCTAGTGAAAGTAATTTGACTGAACCATAAGTAAAAAAAGGCAACATGGTAACTAGATGAGGCAATGAATGAAAAGTATCCACACATTCTTATGGTTTCGAAAGTAAAATAAAATGTCGAGGGAGAAATTTTATGAGGGGGGGGATAATTTAATAAACTAATGTTTTATCAATGGAAATTTTCTTCTTATTATTATGTCATATTTTCACATAAACTTATAACACAATGAACTACTATGTACTTTGTGACATACATAGTTATAATCAGTAAGATGTTTCGAGTCTAATGAAACCAACATAAATTTTGGTGAATTGTAACCTGCCCTTATGAATAGTAACATACCCTTATGAATAGTAATATGACTCATATGAAAAGTAAATCTTCTATAACAATATTATCCTCACCCATGAATGTATAAATAAAATTTAGTTATCTTATAAGTTATAAAATGACCATATTAAAATTATTAGTATTTTTTCAAGTCATATATAATTTATTACAATTAATTAATAAATTTATTAGAAAAGGTATTTTCCTAAAAGTTGTCCATAAATTAATAATTTTATGTCTTTTTGTTTTAATATAATTTTGTAAGACCTTATGTAATTTTTGGTGGAATTATAAAATTAGTTATAGTTTTAAATGTATTTTTTCAAATAAATTATGTTTTAAACTAAAAATTAAATTAATGATATGTTGAAAGTTATTTTTAAAAAATATATTAGATTTTGGGATTATACATGTCTAAATATTTTTAGAGTGATTTTTTTATATTTTTGTAAAATATTTGAATTTTTATGAATAGTAAAATATGATATTTCACGATAAATGATAACACATAAATTTCTGCATCATGCCTGAGTCATAGATGATTAAAATGTCCATTTTTTGGAAATCAAAAGCACATATTACTATTTTTTGTCACAATAATAATTAAAATTGTTTTTCCTATGGAAACATTATAAGGTAATGATTAGAATATTTTGAAAACCTTCGTCCCTTCCACTATAAAACCCACTCATACTCTCCTCTTCTCTTCACACATCTAAATACTTGTTCGTTACTTAAATATCACCCAAAAAACTCCCAAATATCATCCTCTGGTCCATTATCCTTTTCCCCTTAAAAAACCAAATATTCTCCCCTTAAGAGGGTCTCATGGAAGATTAGATCAAGAGGTAAATTCCTCTTTTCTTTACTTTCATTTTATTTTCAGGTTCCTTTGTTCTCTTTTCATTCCCATCCTCTCCACGTCCAAATTGTATGAAAAATGCATTACCATAAATGTAAAGGAATGTTGTTATGATATTGGTATAATTCATTATAATGTCTTCTTTCCCATCTGTTGATACAAAATAAATGAAAACACTCTCCGAGATGGGTTAATTTATCACATTCAAGGACAACTATTTATCAATTTATATTACCATCTTCAATTATAGTCATGAAACCATTATTATTCTTGTTGCAGACTATTTAATATGTATTTTTTCTTATCTGTAGTTCTATAATCATTTTTCACATATGATATAAAATAATAATACAAAACAATTTAATTATGAGAAACATCACAAAATTTATCCAAGAGTTTATTCTTAATGTTTTATATAATGATTCACATTCACATCAAATAACCAAATGAATTTTATAACCATGTAATCTTTTAGACGTTCACTAATTTTTTATAACTTCAATTCTGGACAACCACTCTCATCATACATGTGTGTCTAAACATGAATATAAGGGAACCAATCATAATTACCGAGGTAGATAATGGTTCCGAATAATAAAATTGAACCTCATAATCAATATAAAAGGTTATGAATGAAATAAAAATGGTTATAATAAGTAATTTACATATAAAATGGGTTTTATAATTATTAATTAGTGAATTTAATTCATAAACACTATAATAATGATTAGAAGGACGATTTACCGCCTTTTAAGGGAGAACGCTTTTTAAATCTAGTTTTTTTACTTTTTTATCTTCTTTTGGTCCAAATAATATTCTTATTTAGAATTGAGACATAAAAAGATACTTTGGATGAAATTTTGGAATTTTTATGATAATGTTCATTTTTATTGAATAGTGAAAAATAATGCATATTAATTAAAAAATGCCTTTTAATCTAATTTATTTATGTATATATGTTTATATTTTAATTTTTTTTAAAGTGAAATTGAATTATATTTTAACTATTTAATCCAATTTTGGTCATTAAAATTAATTTAACTTTTAATTTGGACATAAAAAAAGTTAAATATTTTGATAATTATTATTTCCTAAAAATACGCTTTTTTTGAAAATGAGAATTAATATTAAATTAATTTCGGCCACTTCTGTGTTTTGAATATGGAAAAATGGATTGCATATTTGTAATCAGGAGGTCTGAATTTGGTAAATTGTTATATTACATTTTTATATTTTATGAATATTTACTTCAGTAAATATTTTATTTACAACGGTGAAAGGGTAAATATGGTAAGGGTGGAAAATAATAATATAAGAATAATAAATTACCCTTAAACTAGTCCTAACCATATTTGATGATACATGTCCAACCATGGCCATTGTTGAGTCTATTTTGAGGACCCACGGATCCACTAGGGACTGTTAATGACACTTTAAATTACTTAATTTAAATTAAATACAAAAATAACATAAACATGAATCTTTTTAATACAATATTTTTATATGGGGTTATATAAGTTATATCTTCAACAATAAATATTCATTTGAAAGCTAAAAATATTTAATACATCATTGTATTTTATTTATAAATTTTGGACAATAAATAAATAAACTTATTTATGACACAATGGTGATGCTGTAATTGGTTCATTAATATAGGATTCAAATAAATGAAATTATAAATAATAGAATAAATTTATTTTAACATTTTTAGTCCATTCACGTATTTTATTTATTAGAATGACTTGTTATATTTAATTTAATGATGATTTAGTAATGAATCATGTTGGTTTGTATTTGTTTAAAAAGTCTTGATATGAATAGTAATAAAAATGACATAAAATAGTTTTTAAATGAATGTATATTTTATTAAATGATAAAATAGTACAAAAAATATAATATTCTTCCAAATTAAATATATTATTCTAAAAATATCATTAATGATCCATTTTAGGTCTCTTCTAATTTTATAGTAAATATATTAACTATATAGCATGAATATATAACCGGACATGGTAAAAGATAAATAAGTTAACAAAGGGATAAATAAATAATATAATGATTAAAAAATATAATAAACATGTCAAAATTGTATTGGATTAATTTATTTTGACCTATATAAACCGTATATTCCAATTAAATATGTTTTGGTCCTTTAGAAATTGAAAATCATTTTATAATAACATAATATTTTCAATCTCTCCAAAAGCGCCCCTCCTCCCCCTTATAAAAATCAATCACATCTAACCCATACTAACACATATAAATACCCATTTTGTCATCAATACACTCCCCAAATATACTCTAAATATCCCTATATTCGTTTTAGAAGCCTTACCATAGGCAGAATCCACAATAAGAAAGCCTTTTGGTTCTAGAGAGTTACCCAATTAAAAGGTAACGTCTTCCCCCAAGTTCTCTTCATTTATATTACTTATTAACTACCTATACTCTTCTTATTATATTATTACATAAAAAATAGTATCCTAATTCAATAGGTTGTTGTTATGAGTATTATTCAAACTACACTTACACACACCTCCATCTAATGGATACAAATATACTATTTCTGTGTATGGTGAACTGTTGCCTCACAAAACGATGATTGTTCGATTATCTCCTACCACCTCTCATGGTAGACATTATTATGGAAATGTATTTATATGTGATATATAATATATTTATATTGTATCTATTATTCTGTATTTTCCATTTACATCATACCTTTATGTTTTCCTTAATGGGTAAATATGATAATCTAATTTGAGAAAGTGTGGACTACTGCCCCCTCAAATTGATATGACTCATTCATGACATATGTGGAACTTGTAAAGGATGGAGTTACAGAAATTATATATGATATTATACTAGAATTATAATATAACAATTTATCATAATGTTTTCAATCCATAAAATATGAAATAAAAATGAATGGAGCGTTCAAGCGTACGCAGATCTTACCGTCTCCATGAACGGTGCATTTCATTTCTTATATCCAAATGTAATGTACTATTATAAACACATATATATACAGGATATGTATGATATATATGATATCTAAATAATGAATAAAATTCCATAAATAATGTACTTTTGACCACATGGATAAATTTTAATTATAGGAAGTTCATTTTTGACTCATGTACCAAATATCGACAAAACAACTGTTATTAACATAAATGATTATGTAATGTTTATAATGTTTCAATAAGTAAAATAAAAGGACTAATAAACTTTAAAAAGGTTAATAAGCAAGTATAAATTATCTATACATTATTATTCAGGATATTAAAGAACTAATGAATCAGTTTAGACACGAGGTAAGGGAACTCCTTAACCCAATTTCCATTCTTCAGGATAATCTTATCCTTCTCGATTATGTAATGCTATGAATATTTTTGAAGGACCTATGATTATTTTACAAAACATATCTACATATATCGGGTGTATTTATAGTTTTCAACCATTAGTATTAATTTTTTTATCCTTTATGTAATGTTACAATCTTTGTAAGGGAACCTTTCACCCACATCATTTAGTAAAAGACATCTTTTATATTATTACTTTTTTTCTTATGTTGTGATATCTTCTTATATATCCTTATTTATGTAAATTTTATGTTCATGTGATGAGAGAATCTTTTCTCTCTCATCAACTCATTTTCTTAATTTTAATGTGACGTCGTTAGGCTGCCAAATTTTTGTAAGGGAATACGTTTCTATATCCTGTCATTGAGGAATATCTTGATATTGTGCACCTTTATTATCTTAAAAATTTTATATACTTCCTTTTGACATATTATATCATGAGTATCCTTATATATGGATATTATATGTTATATTTAATGATATTCTATAATTATTTTTATTTATGTATTTTCTCAAGTGCCGAAAAACTATTTAACTAAAAAATATTTTTAATATTTTTAAAGATTTATTCTTCTAACTAATTATTATTAATTTACGTGTTTTAAAAATGGTTTTATGGATTTATTTATATGAACAATAATATTTAAAAAAATATATTCCTTTAAAATCATCAAATTAGTTATGTACACTTTGATTCAATAATATCTTCATTAAGTGTTTTAAATGGTTTTGAGAATGTTTTGATAAAGAATCGATTGTGTCAATATCATGAAATTATATATTGTAATTGAAATGTGGAAATTTTATCTTTCCATTATGCTTCTTTTATTTTTTTATGAATATATTATGGTTCCTGGGCACTTGTTACATATACCAGTGGTTTTGTGATAAACCAAGGTTAGGTGAGCTCGAGATAGCTCTCTAATGCATTGGATAACATGATAGAGGTAAATGTTAATGTTTGTCCTAATCGATTTGAGTAATATACTGCAATGGATATTCCAAATGTAACTCCCTATATAGTTGTGAACGCTACAATGTTATGTTTTTTATAGATTCCAGAAGTTACCATTATGATTTAGCATTTCCATTTGTTATTCATAAATATAATTATTTTGTGTGGTAAGTTTAAGTTTGAAAAGTATGATTTCATTTATTTGTATGTATTTATGGATTTTAGGGACAAATGTTTTCTTTCCTTGTTTTATAACCTTTACCGAGCTCGTTATGCTCATCCCATGTTTTTGAAATGTATTTCACTAGATATATGGAAGGGTAGGAGAAAAGAATAATTCAAGATCTTTTTTATCCGAAAAGAACTCTTGTTTTCTTTTAGTAGTTTTTGTTTTTGTTTTGCCAAAATAGACACTGAATAGAAGTGTCTAATTTTTAAGAGATAAGATTTAATGTAATAGTTATGGAATAATTCTCGAAAACACTAAACCTAAAAAGATCCTCAATGTGAATTATTAACATAATTCAATATTACAAACTTTTTAAGGCCTGGCCTTTATACTATGTTTGATAGTTTACTGGACACACAATTACGAGTTTCTCCGAAATTATATGTTGGAAACAACCCTGAGTTATACAAAAAAATAATACATTATTAGTATTGTTATCTAAAATTGTAGTTATTGCCTAGAATTTTATTGGAAGGAATAAATAGAACTAAATATATTACGTTCACACTTGTTTATTAATTTTTATACTTTAATTAAATAAATTTTAGAGGCTTCAAACTAAAATAAATCATGTTATAATACTAAAATACTCTAATATTTTTAAAAGTTAGTTTTAGCACCTTTTGAAGGATAAATTTTTTAAAATATAGTTTCTGTTAATTTTAAATGTTCTATTTGTGAAAAAATAGTCATTAGATGCGGGTCATCAAAATTTAATTTGGGGATCCTCCCTTCATCAAATTTATTCAAGAATATCCTCTAATTTATGTAATATTATGTATAATTAATAATGATGCAGTATGATTTATTAACTCCTCCATACATTCCTAATGATTTATAAAATATTAAAATCCCCTTTATAACACATTAATACATCTTATGTACACTCAACACCAGTTTAATATTCCATAATGGATGCTACTCTGTCCTTCTATATTCCATTGGGTTGCTCCATCCTTCTTAGTACCCAAACAAAGATGTATTTTATTTTCATGTACAAATTCTAAATACAATTGTTATTATCCAAAATCATGTTTCATGACCCATCAGACATTCTATTTTGTGGGTAAATTTTTTTAACTGATTCCCTCCATAATACTTTTCCATAAGACAACCTATTTTAAGGGAGCTTCTCAAATTCATACCCAATTTCAGGTGCACTATACCATATTTTTATGCCACCATTATTTTTATAAAACCTGAGTTTTTATACTTAAAACCTTATTATATAACTTATGGTTTTGTGCAAAGGATTATGCCGTTTAATATTTTAAATTTTTTTAGTGTTTTCCATAAAATTTATCTAAAATGTTTTAGTGATAAAAATTCTTATATACTCTTTTTACATGTTTTTACTTATGTTAGACTTCACTTACCCTGATATATAATTATTTTCACTTACCAATGACCATGTATTTTCTAATTCTATTCTTTCATGGACACGTTTATGATACTCCCAATCATTATGCATTATGACATGATTATGATACACATTTCTTCACATGGGTGACCTAATGTTTATGATTAATTTGTATGATTATATATGTGGAATTCATATTCATGAACATGTTAATATGGGTGCATCAAGATAAAATGTAAATGCATTGAGTAATGCTGATTATAATGAGATGTTAAGGGCAACGGTCTTGGCAGTTAGCCTTGATTTGTGCTACCATGTGCGACTGTCTTGGTGGTTATCCTTGACATGGAATCCTCTATGTGAAATGATACCTGACTCATGTGAAGTCATTTTTATGTCTCTGCAATATTATTATGACTCTATGTTTATATGAACCCATGTTTACATGTTATTATTTTACATGTTCTGTACATTTTTAAATGATTATGTCATGGCATCTAACCCTTGGCTAAAGCTTTATTAGTATGATTTTTCTATTATTGTGATTTTAGCTCATCCATTTGTTCATGTTATCCCCATGTTACCCTATGAGTTTATAAGAGAACAATGGAATTTAGGAGCACTTTATGAATATGAAATAAATAAATCATTTATTTAGCACCATTTTTTATGTTTTATGAACCTATTCTTCCACGACACTTGAATTTATGATCCTTGGCTTTTAATATGATGTTTCATTATTCTTAAAATCATAAAATTTTATGTGTTAAAGGTTAGGTTCTCTATAATTATAGATCAACAGAACATCTAATAGAGGATCTAGTATTTATTCCTCTATCTAGGTCTCCATCTACACCATCAAAAGGAAGGTATCAGTGATTCATAATAGCTTTTAGAAATAAGGAATGATAAAATTATTCTCTTTTTTACTGTTAGGTCTGGGTTATACCACAAAACTAGATGATTTTTCAATGTTCTTAACAAATTTTTTTGAAGGTATTCAATTTATATTAAAAATTTACAAATTATTTTCAATGATTTCTAAATTGGTACTAGGATAATGTGTATATTTCTCATCAAATATGGCATAGAAAAACTGTTCCATAGTAACCATATATCATATATATGAATTTAAATAACCAAGGATTTCTCCTTCAGCACTCATGGAGGAATTTCCACCTTAGTGTTAATCATAAAGACTATGAAAACAATGATAAAAATTAAATACTCATTTTCTGTACCATTCCATAATTCATAAGGTGTAATGTCCCGGAATTTCTGTAATTTTTTTGATTATATGGATTGATTTCTAGACCATGATATCTAACGACATGTGATTCTGAGGCCCGAAGTACCTGAAATGATCCGTCAATGTTTTGTTAAGCATTAATTAGCGCGCATAAGTAGATTTCCTATAAATGTGTAATAACCCTTAAACATTTTCCCGGATCAGACTTCATAGGGAACTGTTGCGATCAGGATAATGGGATTACCCTAGGTGCGACTTAAGTTTAGTTGTAATAGTCCTCTACTGAGAAACCCCAAAAATGGCATAACTATAAATAAAATAAATAAATAAAGTTATTTTATTTTTCAAATGGATAAAACTCATGAATCGTAACTCAGAATAATAATCTGAGACAACCGTAGAAATCATGTGGGTATTATTTCTTTAGAAAGATACTAACATTGGCCAGCACTGGCCAACTATGGTAATTAGTTTTTGGCCGTAAATAAAAAAAATAAATAATAATTATTTTATTGTTAAAATCCATAACTTCTAATTGGTAACTCAGATTGAAAATATGAGAGTATCATTGAGTTTGTTGGGAGTTGTTTTCCTTATGCAGAGCCTAAACCTAACCGGTGCAGGTGGGGGTGGCTATTAATAATTTTATGAACTTTTTTGGGTACGTTTAGTGACCGCATGAGTGCCATTTTTTTAACATTCGATCTGGTGCTCGGATTAAAAATACAAGGGAACCATTGAATCCGCAAAGATGGTATTTTTTTAATGGATTATTTACTTTGAATATATTAGGTCTGGAGACAAAGTTATGTTTTGTGACTTTTTTAGAGAAATAAATGAAAATAATTTTATTATTTTATTTTAATTCTTATCCTCCAATGGAAAAGCGCAGTTTGGGGCCAACGATGTGTCAATCCAATAAATGGAATGACCCTTCAATCTAAGTAATAAAAACATTTGAAAATAAAGAAGCTTCCTAATTAACGTTAGATCATTAATTAATAATGTTTTTACATACCATTCCCCTATCCTATTTATTTGGAGCCTGTGGAGGGGTATCGACACAGATTCGCCAAACAACGAAGAGCTGACCAAGTGTCGAGACACGAAACCTTTTGAAGACAGAGCCAGTTATTGTGATCAGTGACCATCGACACCGAAAGTCATAACCAAAGATCGGAGATCGAGTGACGTCAGTGGAGGATAGTGGTTGGGGACAACAAACACAGACCCACATCCTCAACCGTGGGATTTTATCCATCGTTCCTGAGGAAGGGGTTTTAATTCCTATTTAATTAAAGTGAATTTGTTGAACCCTTTAATCCTCCATGATTATTAAAGGTTAACGTGGAGGGCGTAGTACAAATGAAACTGGCCCAAAACCTCTGCTACATTGCTACCCTCGCACATTGGAAGATGACTACCAGGACGACGACACTGACTGGCTACGAAAGAGGTGTAGTGCGCCGTTGCGCACCGCTGGAAAGAAAGGGGTCGTGGTTTGTCAGCTGTGATGTCGAAGAAGGCGGCTGACACAATGACCAACTGCGGAAGCATAGGGCGGCATGACCATCATGTCGCAGATTCACCAGAGGATACGAACAATGTAGGAGAAGAAGAGGAACCTACCGCACAGGTTCCATGGGGACCAGACGGCACCCACGAGGTCCATAGATTCAAAAAACAAAATGGCTGCTGGGCTGTTCTGGACACTGGGGTGTGGTGGGAAATTCCCCCTTGCCAGCTCACACCCTAAACATCCGAGCCACCCACTTTGTAGGCCATTCCTCAACAAGTCGGGCCACCTGTCCAGTGGGATAGCCTGCCCTTGTGGGCTACCCTTCCGAGAATGCACCCTTGCGGGCTGGGCTGCCCTTACACGCCGCCCCCTTGCGAGCCGCCCTCTTGCGGGCCACCCCTTTGCAGGCCAGTCCACCCTTTCAGGCTGCTCCATTGCAGTCCAGGCCTCCCTCCTTACAGGCCTGGTCGGACCTTGTCCAAACCTAGACCGGGACAGGACGGGTCCGTCCAACCAGGTTGGACAGGACCCGAGACTAACCGGACCCAGAAAAACATTAATGGCCATATCTTAAAAACCAGACGTCTGTTTTTTGAACCTTCTATAGTGTTAGGACCGTTGGAGCGAGATGGTCCTTTTGGTATACACCACATGAGTTTTGGAGATATTTGGAGTATGGCCGGATTGGATCAAACCTGAATCAAAACGGGCCCCATGAACTAAAATTCTTATAACATGAGAACTAGGGGTCCGTTTGATGAACCATCTATATATCTAGGACCCTTGGAGCTAGACTATCCATTTAGAATACTCCACATGAGTCTTGGAGGTAGATGTCGTATCGGCGGGTTGGTTCAAACCCAAATACAACAAGGCCCCCGGAACAAAAACACTTATAACACACAGACCATGCATCTGATTGACGCACTGTATGTCGAGTTCAAATCCATATTAAAAGGTAGTATTTTGGGTTACTCATTTTTTGAACATAGTGTTGGTCGAGGTATAACTGATATCTCTAGGGGTATATTCTATGGATATTGAGATCACTAGGTGCGAGGAAATTAGTGGCTGACTATAACATAAAGAAAGAACATCAATCCTGTGTGGGTCAGCACCAATCAATCATTTGTGGGTCAACATCAATCATGTCATTTTTTGGTTTAGAGCTAAGCAATCTTCTATGGAACAGTGTATACCGATCATGTGTGAGTTAGATCCAATGTGGGTTAGTGCATACTGATCCTGTGTGGGTCTGATCATGTTTGGGTTAGTACATACTGATCCCGTGTAGGTCAGATCCTGTGTTGGTTAGTAGGGGTTACTACCTATCGATCCTATGTGGGTCAGTGGGTTTTAGTTATCTATCAATCCTATGTGGGTCCACAACAGTTCAACTTAACAAAATCATAAGATCTAGCTTACGACTAATCATTTGTACTTCTGTACTTATGTTATGTGAGCTGAGTCTTTTACCTCTATGGTACTTCTATCTTCATGGTTTTACTTGTGTGGTATTTCTACCTTCATGGTGTTACCTGTGTGGTGCTTCTATCTTCATTGTGTTACCTATATGGTAATTCTACCTTCGTGGTGTAACATTTGTTGTAATTCTATCTTAATGGAGTAACATGTGTGGTACTTCAACCTTCTGGATGTTAGCTTCGTGGTGTTACTTGTGTGGTACTTATATCATTATGGTGTTACTTGTGTGGTTCCTCAATCACTGTGGTGTTACCTATGCGGTACTTCTACGTTTGTGGTGTTACCTTTGTGTTGTTCTTCTCTCAAATATGAGATGAGTACAATTTGATAACATAGGTATATGTATGGGCTTATAGTTAAGTAGAGTTGAAGTCTTTCTTTGTGGTTTTTCCATTGTAGAACTATTGGAGACCTACAGGTTTCCCCGGGTCCCTAATGACTACTGTTATACTCTCCCCTGCAAAGGCTATGCATGCACCATGTTGTGTCTTGTGCATACAATAAACAACATTGTTCGAGGCTAAGGGAGCCATAACTAGATGATGCTTGGAGGCGAACCATTTGGTGTAACATGACGCAAGGACTACTTATCGTGGGATGTACCTACCCTTCAGGTAGGATCCTCGATCAGTGGTTGATCCAAGAGCTATTTTATTCTTTTTAGTTGTATTTTTACTTTTAGGTGTACTTGTATATTACAGTTGGGCTTTTATTCTGGCCCCTTTACTTTCAGCACACTATTGCTACATTAGATTACTTCGTGGATTATTTTTGTTGTGTTTTTGGACTTTGTGTTTCTACAGGTTAAAAAGGAAATGTCTTCTCGTTTAAGGGATACTTCTTTCCAGGTCTAGTCACCAGTCCCTGGCCTGTGGAAGGCAGGATTAGGGTAGTCATGACACGGGCCTCGAGGGATGGTTCATGACAAAGTGGTATCAGAGGAGTCGGTCCTACCGAAAAACTAGGACTCTAATCTTTTCAACGTGTTATAATTTTATGCGTTATGAGTGTGGTTTTCTGTTTGGGGAATCCAGTGTTGGTGTGGTGGCCGACGTATCCATACACAAGGACCCTAAATTCTGATTTCTAACTCAGCACACAAAAAAACTAAATTCATGGTTTTTGGAAATATTTTTCCTTGGTTTCATTTTATTTTTATCACCAGTTATAAATAAATTACCACGGAACACCTGTTCATTATCTTGATGCCACCACAAATAAAACCAACCAATATTCCCAAGAGAGCACACAATAACATCCCACCGAGGGAGGAGGATCTGGTGTAGGTACCTCTCACTATGTTACCACCTTTCTGTGGTGTACCAATAGCACCACCACACATTGGGAAGTAGTTACCACCACCCACACTAGAAGACGATGCATGATGACTGAGAGCTTTGCATGTGTTCTAGTAGTAGAGGCCACAATGGTTTCAAGTCGATATAGATCCCTAGGCTGTTGATGACATTCTGGAAGATGTGTATAGAGTTTTTCTCCATGTTTGGACACTAGAGTATTAGATTGTGATCCTAGCTACTTTTCTTTATCAGTACGTGACCATGAGGATGGTCTGCATGGTGAATAATCTTCAGTACATGGATCGTTGCCCGAGATGGTACCTTCGAGTACTGTGACAGCAATATCACTGGTCGTTGGTCAGCAGTTACAACTGGTGATACTAGTAGTGGACACATATAGGCTTAGTTCCTTACATTTGGTCCAGTATGAGATAGACATCAGGTTCTGAGGCTATCCCGACTCATAGGATTCAATGGAATTGCTTGAGGAGGTGGCCAAGTTTCCATATATCCAGAGCACCATTCGATCAGATGGTGGTCTTGGTAGAGAGCCTTCTACATGGCTCAACAAGATGATAACAGGGTTTAGGTTACCAAGATCATCCAAAGAGTTGAATTTTATGTGGACAATCTTGAGAAACATTCTCAATGAAGGGGGTATCATGATAAAAAGAGATATGGGATGATAATTACCTTGAGTTTCTACAGCTTTTGCAGGATGACATGATGGTAGCTGAGTATTCATCAAGGAATACCAACCATTAAAGGTACATAATGAATACAGTATGGTCAGTGCTGTAGAGATTTGACCGTCGAGAGAGGTGTGTTTAGGGATATTCAAGACAACACTTTTCTTTTAAGTATTCCTACTTATTCTAGGTTACTAGAGAGAACATTAGTGGTTGAATGTTATTTGGATGAATGGATACATCTAGTGAATGTTAACAGTGAGGAAGCATGAAATTGATGCCAGTATCAGGGAATTTGGCATGTAAAATGTTCCAATTAGAGGAAGTGATGGGGATAGATGAATCTGTAGGGAAGGAGATGTGGATTTGAAGATAGGAGAGAAGCATGATGTGATATATATTTCAACATTTAACACCAACTACCTCAATGTGGGCCGAACTAGGATCAAGGAGCTAGATAACATTGGAAGGGAGTAGCTACATGTGTTCAAGGAGAGTGACACAAGGGCTCCATGAATGAAAAGAGGTATGATCTCTGTCTACTACCATCTGCTATATTGATAGGTATAGTAAATAATCATTCCATCCTTCCATGAATCTTATTCAAGACCTAGAGTTTCCTGTTTAACTTTTGAATTGAAGATTATGTGTGGATATACCATTGGGAGGATACTTGAAAATCACACTTTTCCTAATAGTGTGATCTGACCCTTGAGGTGAGGGTTTCCATTTGAAACTTTTGGTGGCAATGTCGTGGCCTTATTACTTTAGTTTGGGTATGGACTGGACATCCATAGTTCATACTCAGATTGATTGTATTAGGAAAAAAGGTTGTGGTTTATCTAAAATTTTGGGAAGGGTTTTACCTTGGTTGGAGAAAAAGGAATCCCAGGCAGCGCATGATTAAGTTGTGCATAGGATGGTGCATCTGATCACTCTTGAGTCATCCAGCCTTACCCTCAAGGTAACATACACACTCACACATAGGTCTGGTCTACAACTGCTGAGTGAGGAATAAGAGTAGGTAGCCTTATTGGGGATATCCTTCATATCTAAAGATAAAGAATCTTACCTCCAGTATATGACTGTCACTTCCCCAATTCATCAGTGAATTTGGGAGGCAGAGCTTTGGGACATTGACTGCGAGGCCCGACGTGCTCAGATATCCTTAGAACGGTCCACTGAAAAATTTTATGAAGGTGGGGAGCACATCATCCAATTCAGAGGACGAACAAAGGTACTAGAGATGATTTTAGAGGAGATGTTGGGGGAGACCATGTCATTCTCTAGGTCTCACCTGGACAATGATTATAGAGGATTAGCCAGGATGATAAGCTATCTCCAAGGTTCATTAGATCTTTCTAGATTCTCAGTACAGTCGGCGAGGTGGCATACTATCAATATATTACACCATAGATGCACCAGCTGTATAACGTATTCCTTTTGTTGTAGCTGAGGAGATGCGTGCATGATCCATCACATGTTATCGACTAGGGCGTGATGAAATTTGACAATGGGGTGACTTTTACTAAGTTCCCCATAGAGATAGAGGATTGAAAGGAGCGAGACCATTGTAGAAGTTCAATCCCTATGGTGCCAGTTTGGTGATAGCAGGGGGGACCTCTAGGAGAGAACATGGGAGCGGGAGGATCATATTCGAGCTCAATACACTTATTTCTTTTTTTGACTTTGTTTTGGCTTTCACAGACATAAATCCCTAAGGTGGGGAGAACATATTATCCTAGAAATTACATATATATATATTTTTTAGAAATTATTTCAAGATCCCAAAATTTGAAGGGGTGTGATTCTGTGGCCTAGAGTGCCCAGAATTATCCGTTGAAGTTTTTTTAATCTTTAATTAGAAAGTGTAAGAATTTTTCCTAAATAAAGATGAATTACTCTTAATGGATTTCTGGGATCAGAATTCAGAGGGCACTGTTGTGTTCAAAATTGCAGGTTTACCATAGGAATTAATTAATTTAATCAAAATAGGCCTCATGTGAGAAAACCAAAAAATGGTATATCCATAAATAAAATAATTAAATAAAGTTATTTAATTTTTTAAATGATTATAACTCATGAATTGTAACTTGGATTAAAATCTGATACCACAACTAAACTCATGAACGGTATTCATTCATTAAGAAGATATTAAAATTGGCATGTGCAGGCAAATAATGGAAGTTATTAATTAAAAATAAATAAAATAATTAAGTAACAATTATTTTATTGTTGGAATCCCTAACTTCTAAATGGAAACTCAAATTAAAAAGCTGAGATAACTGATGAGTTTTTTGGGACATGTTTTCTTTACGGAGATCCTTACATCAACCAGCACTAGATGAGGGTGACTTTTGAGAACTTTATGACCATTTTTTGGGAATGTTCAGTAAACACATGAGTGGTTTTTTTAAATTTTCAACTGTTGCTCGAATTAAAAATCCAAGGGTACCGTTGAATCCACAGCATCGAGATTCACTTAAGGGACACTTTATTTTGACCAAAGTAGGCCTGGATAAAATTTTAATTTTTATGACCTTTAAAAAGAAAATAAATGAAATAATTTTATTATATTATTTTTATTCTTATCCTCCAACAGAGAAGGGTAGTGTGGGGGCCGACGATGTGCCAAGAAATTAAATGGATTGACCCTTCAATCTAAGTAACATCGACATTGAGGAATTAGGAGGCCTCCTAATTAATGAGCCATCATTAATTCCCATCATCGTTACATACCCTTCCCCTCTTATATTTATGTGGATCTTAGCGAGGGGTATTGGAACTGCCTTTCTATGAAACGAAGATATGACCAAGTGCCGAGATGCCGAACCCTTGGAGGACAGAGCCGGTTTAGGTGAGTGGTGATGAGCCACACCAATTCCCAGAGCCAAAGATAGATGATTGAGCGACGTAGTTTGGGGCTAGTTTTAGGGGAAGGCATACACTGACCCACTTCCTCAACCTTTGTCATTTCTCCATCATTATTTAGGTCGGGGTTTTGATTCCTGTTTAATTCATGTGCATTTTTTGAACCCTTTAATCCTCCCCCAAGATTACAAGATATTGAGGAGGGTGCGGGGCTAATGAACCCTGATCGAACCATACACTACATTGCTACCCTTGAGCCTCTATGGAAGACCACAATCAGGATGGAACCGATCAGCTACAAAGGATGTATAGAACACTGTCGCGCGCCGCTGGTGATCAAGGGGGTGTGTCTTGTTAGCCACAGTGTTCAAAGAAGGTGGCCCACACATTGGCCGACTGTAGAAGCAGAGGGCGGTGTGACCAGCATGCCTTCGGTGGGAAAGATTCCATAGCCGAAGCTGCGGTGGAGGAGGAACCCGCCATGGGGGTTCTGCGGTATCTGAGAGGCTCCCACGTGGCACCGTAATTTCACAAAACCGAATGGACTCTAGGATGTTCAGAATACCATGGGGGAAAAACAACCTTTCTAGCTCCCACCCTATGTGTCTGGGATGTCCCCTTTTCGGGTTGTTCCTCACACGGCTGGGCCACTGTTGTAGGCCCCCTACCCAGCGGGCCCCCCTTTCGGGCCCCCCACTCGCAGTCGGACCCCCCATTATGGGCGATCCTATTGTGGGCTGGGTGGCCCTTGAGGGATTCCCCCTTTTGGTCTTGGGATCCCCTCTTGCGGGCTATTTTGGACCTCATCCAAGCCCAGATATGGATGGGTCGGGTTGGTCCCTCTATGTCAGACGAAACCCAGCCCAACTAGAACCATAAACACCTAAAGGGCCATATCTTGAGAACCAAATGTATATTTGTTGAATTGTCGATGGAATTGGGACCCTTGGTGGGATAAGGTCTTTTGGGTATACACCACATGAGTCCTTTAGAAATTTTGAGTATGGCTGGGATGGATCAAACCTGAATCCATCCAGCCCCCTGAACTAAAACGCTTATATGTTGAGAATTGAGAGTCCGTTTGATGAACCACTTGTGGCATTGTGAACCCTGGAGTGATACAGTCTATTTATTATAATCCACTTGTGACTTGTAGATATATGGAGTATGGATAGGTTGGAACAAATCGAATCCAACTGGGCCCTTAGAACTTAAATGCTTATAACTCACAGACCGAGCATCTGATTGACGCACTGTTTGTTGCGTTAGAAAACATATGACATGGAAGTCCGTTGGGTTACTTGTTTTTGGTGATTAGTTATGGTAAAGGTAAAACTAATAGCTTTAGGTGATGATTTTACGGAGCTCGAGCACACTAGGTCTGAGGAATCTAGTGGCTTGTTGTAACATGAAGAAAGATCATCGATCATGTGTGGTTTGACATCTATCGATTATTTGAATGACAACATCTATTAGATCCAATGTGGTTCAGCCCTTAGTAATCCTATTTGGGTCAGCACATATAGATCCTATGTGAGATAGATATTGTGTGGGTCAGCGTATACTAATCCTATGAGGGTCAAATCCTATGTGGGATAGCACATACCGATCCTCTGTGGGTTGGATCCTATGTGGGTCTACAAGGGTCAGTACCTATTGATCCTGTGTGGGTCAGATCCTGTGTGGGTCAGTGGTGGTTAGATACCTATCAATATTTTTTGGTTCTGCTTTATTACTACATAACATAATAAGATGATCTATATTACGACTAATAATCTTTACTTCTATACATAAGTTATCCTTGTGTGTGCTGAGTCTTTTACCATTGTTGTACTTCTATCTTCATTTTGTTACATGTTTGGTACTTCTATCTTAATGGTGTCACCGGTGTGGTACTTATATCTTTGTGGTGTTACATGTGTGGTACTTCTATCTTCGTGGTGTTACGGTTGTGGTACTTCTATCATCGTGGAGTTACTTGTGTGGTAGTTCTACTTTCATGTTGTTAGCTTCATGGTGTTACATGTGTGGTAGTTCTATATTTGTTGTGTTACCTGTTTGGTAATTCTATATTTGTTGTGTTACCTATTTGGTACTTCTACGTTAGTGGTGTTACCTTTGTTGTATTCTTCTTTCATATATGAGATGAGTACAACTTGATAACTTAGGTATATGTATGGGTATATACCTATGAATATTTGAAGTAATTTTTTGTGGGTTTACCTTGGTGGAACTCTAGGATACCTATGAGGGTCTTAGGGTCCCTACTGAGTATTTTAATACTCACCCCTACACGGGATACGGCTGCACATCATTGTGCCTTGTGTAGACGATAAAAATAATTGATTGAGTCTGAGAGAGCCAGGATTGGATAGTGCTCGATGGAAAACCATTTTCTGTGACGTAACACAGGGACTACTGATCGTGATATTTACCTACCATTTAGGTAGGATCCTCAGTTGATGATCCATGAGATGATTTTTAATTATCACATGTATTTGTACTATCAGTTGTACTTGTTCTTTATAGTTGGGATTGTATTCTGGTCCCATTAAATTCAGTATACATTTACTAATACAATTTACATCGTGGTGTCATCCTCTTAGGTTCTTGGATTGTGTCTATATATAGGTTTAAATGGGAAATGACATCACATTTAGAAATACACCTTTCCGGTGCTAGTCACCCTCCCTTGGCCTATGGAAGGCGGTCTTGTGGTTTTCACACCATAGGCCCCGAAGGATGTGTCGTAACATGAAGAGTTTTATTTGTGAGAGGTATAAAAAAACACTACTAATTATATAACAAGATGTATTCAAAGTCACTTCCCAAGAATAAATAGGTAAATTATACTCACTAATCTAGTTTAGAATGTTTCTTTCTTGGTTAAATTTCATAATTCCTACAATATCATTCTTATAATGGTTATTAATAGAAATAAAGTTATGATTATAGATATTTTGTGAGAAAAAAAATTCAATATCATGATTTTAAAAATAATGGTCTTGGTCGGTTCTTAATGTATTACTCGTAAGTCTACTAATATATTCTAAATATATAGTATACTTGGTAAAATAAGAGAAAGATTAACTTTTGTGAGCTTTAAATAATAGCCATGTAATCATTGAAAAATGTCCTATAAGAACATAAACATAGTGCACCCCATTTAAGTTAGAAACTCATAAAGGATTAAATAAATCCATATGAAAATATTCCAGGGGTTAAGAATCTAAAACATATTTCTTTGAATTGAAATATATGTTGTGGTGATACCCTTTTAGTCATGGGTTTAAAACATTGTCATTTGGTAATTATAGATTACGTAGGTATTTGACTAATTATTACATAATTATCTTTCTATGTGAGTTATTATTATAGTGACCAAGTCCCCTATACAAAATCCAATATTCATTATGATATTTACTTGAAAAGAATTATTTAAAAAAATATTGAATCTAAATTAATATCATAAAAAATATCATTTATCAAGGAAGAAAATACTAAATCATTTTTATAACAAAAAAAATTGTAGGAATTATCTTCAAACATAACATGAAAACTATCTTAATGTGGCTATGATATGTAGGAATATTATAATTTAAACCATGAATAAATAAAACTTTATAAATTAAAATAGTACTAGAATTACCAATTTGGAATATTCTAATAACTTTATATTTAGAATTGTCAAAAAGTTATAGATCCTCCATCCACATTAATTATATTATTTAAACATGAATAATCCTCAGTCATGTTCCTAGAACATCATTTTTCCATGTACCATATGTTCTTACTAGATCATTTCAAGAATGTTCCTTACAAAATAAAATTTTACATGAAATATGATTTTGGTACAAAAAATTCTTGGGTCCAAAAATTATAGTTATCAAAGCATTTGTGAACCTTATTTTCATAATATAATTCTTATAAGTAGATTTCATGTTTTTTGAAATAAATAATTTTTTGGGTCTAGATAAAAAAACCAGGAGTTGAACAAGAACAAGGAATAAATATATTTTTTACAATACATCTCTATCTAGGTTGACTCCTTATACCAGTAGTGTACATGTTAGTATTATTATATCCAAGAACTATTGGAAATTTTAGCTTTATTAATGGTTAAAACTAATGGTAAAGTCTAGACAACCATTGGTATAAACTATACCAACAGTTGTCCAAACCGTTGGGTCTTGAGCCGTAGGAATAGACATATCCCAACGGTTCTATGAGAAGTTTTGGGATATGTTTGAAAAATTCAGTATAAACCAACAATTTCAGTAAACTGTTGGTATAAATGTTTTTCAACAGTTTTAAACCATGGGTAATAGCAAGAATTATCTCTATACCAACAGTTTACAAAACCGTAGGTATAGACTTTTACCAATGGATTTCCACAATCCATTGGTAAATATCAAGTAAAATTATCTATGGAAATAGTTTAAAAACAATTAGCATATACATATACCAACTGTTTACATAAATCTGCTGGTATATGTTCTGGTTTTACAAATATGCTGATGGTTGAAAACTGTTGGTATATCATTTTTGTACCTGCAGCAGCTAACTGGCTTGCATGCCTCCCCCTGTGCAGCTGCAACAATTCCACCGGACGGCTTGAAAATTTCATACACAACTGAATACCTGCATAATACATACACATAAAAAAAGTAACACAATACACCATTAATAAGTATACATGCATAATACATACAGAATTCTGTATGAATTCTTACAGAATTCATACAACATGTAATTCGTATAGAATTTTGAATATTTCGAATTTGGTATTTATTACCCTATTCACACATACCGAATTAATCCATAATTCACAAGGTAATTAGCACAAGTATACACATAAAAAAGTATACCCATACAAAAATTATACCCATAAACCATTAACACATAATTCATATGTTAATCAAAAACATAAATAACTCAATTCAGAATTCAGGGGGTTGGGTGCTGTTTTGGGGTTTTTCAGGGCTTTCGAAGTTGGGAAGGGGGTGTTCAGGGGTGGGGGTGTTTGGGGGGATGTGGGTGTCTAGGGGTGGGGGGAGGGGCTATCCAGGGTGGGGTGGTGGGGGAGGGGGGGGGGGTTGTCCATTGGGGTGTCCAGGGGGTGGGGTGGTGTCCATGGGGTTGGGGGGGGGGGGCTTTCCAGGGGGTGGGGTGTCTATGGGGGTGGGGGTGTCGAGGGGGTGGGGTGGTGTCCAGGGGGTTTGGGGAGGTTGTCCATGGGGGTGGGGGTGTCTAGGGGGTGGGGCGTTAGGGGGTTGGGGTGTCCTGGTGGTGCGGGTTTCCATGGTGGTGGGGGGTGTGTCCATGGGGGTGTCCAATGGGTAGGGTGGTGTATAGAGGGTGGGGTGGTGTCCAGGGGGTTGTGGGGCTTCCTTGGGGGTGGGGGTGTCCAGCGGAGTGGGGTAGGGTGGTATCCATGTGGGGGGGGGGGTCAGTCCATGGGGGTGGGGAGGGGGGCTGTTCAAGGGGGTGGGGGTGGTTGTCCATGGCGATGTTGGTGTACAGGGGGTGGGTGGGGGTGTCTAGGTTGTGGGCTGGTGTCTAGTAGTGGTGGGGATTGTCCAGGGGGTTGGGTGTGTCCAAGGGGGTGGGGGATGTCTAGGGTGGGGGAGGGGGGCTGTCCATGGGGGTGTCCAGCGGGGCTGGGGTCTAAGGGGTGGGGTGTTGTCCATGGGGGTGTCCATGGGGTGGGGTGGTGTCTAGGGGGGGTCTAGGGGTTTGGGGGGCTGTCCAAGGGCGGTGTGGTGGATTCCAGAGTGTAGGGGAGTTCATGGGGGTGGGGGTGTTCATGGGGTAGTGGTTTCCATATGGTGGTGGTGGTGGGGAGGGGGGTGTCCAGGTGGTGGGGGTGTCTACGAGGGGTGGGGGTCATATATGGGGTAGGGGGTCCAGGGGGGCTGTCCAGGGTGGTGGTGGGGGGTGTCAACTGTGGGTAGGGGCTGTCCATGGGGGTTGGGGAGGTGTTTTGGGTGTGGGGGGGGGGGGGGTCTTTACTGGTTTTAATGGAATAAATTTCATTGAATTTAAGATCATTGGTATATTTAAAATTAATTTAGAATATAGTTTATTTCTATAGATGTGTTTCTTTATGAAAAAATCAATGCTTTTGGTGTGTATGTTAGGAAGAGGGATTTGGATATTAAAAAATAGATTAAATTTTTTTTGTGGGACAAAAATACTATATGATTTTTGAAATGGAACCTTAGAGGGGATATCTCAGGTAGTAATTATTGTGATCTAGATATTTTCTTCAGAGTCTTGGTCTCTACTCAAACTCTTGAGGAATTGGAATAGCCATTTTATTCTTGGATCATTTATTATGCATGGGAGTTTCTAAAATACCATCCACTAATTTTTAGGTGATCGAGGATCTCACAAGGCAATGTAGCGGGTATCGTTGATTTATGGGTTCTTCGAGTTGTTATAAATCCTATAAACCATGGTGTTGGGGGGCTATACAGGGGGTGGGGGCTATCCACGGGGGTGGTGAGGCTTTCCATGGGGGTGGGCGAGACTATCCAGGGGGGTTTAGGGGTAGGGGTGTCCAGGGGGTGTGCAGGGCTGTCTAGGGGTAGGGGTGTCCAGGGGGTGGGCTGGGTAGTCCAGGGGTAAGAGGTGTCCACGGGGGTGGGCGGGCTATCCATGGTGGTGGCAGGGTCGTCCAGGGGGGTAGGGGTGTGTGGGGGGGGGGGGGGGGGTAAGGGAAATCCATAGGGTCTTGGGGTGTCCAGGGGGGTGGGCGGGCTGTCCATGGGGGTGGGGTTGTCCATGAGGGTCAGGGTTGTCCAGGGGGTAGGAGGGCTGTCCACGAGGGTGGTTTGGCTATCGAGATGGTTGGGGGTGTCTAAGGGGTGGGCGAGCACTCCATGGGTGTGGGAAGTCTATCCATGGTGGTGGGGTGTGTAGGGGGTATGGGGTTTCCAATGGAGTGGGTGGGTAGTGCACAAGGGTGGCATGGCTGTCGGGGTTGGGGGGTACGTGGTGTCCAAGGGGGTGGTCGGGCTATACACGTGGGTGGGATGGCTATCTAGGGGGGATGGTAGGGGTTGTCCATGGGGGATTTCCACAAGTTTGGCGAGGTTTTCCATAGGGTAGGGGTGTCTAGGTGGTGGGCGGGGATGTCCACGGGGTTGGGGGTGACCATGGGGGTATGAGATGTCCTGGGGGTGAGGCAGGATGTCCTAGGGGTTCGGGGGTGGGGGGCAGTCCACGGGGGTGGCAGAGCTGTCTAGTGGGGTGGAGGTGTCCCGGGGGGTGGGCGGATTTTCCACGGAGGGGGGTGTCTATGGGAGGAGGGGGTGTCTAGGAGTGGGTTGGATGTCCATGGGTGTGGTGGGGCTGTTGAGAGGGGTAGGGTTCATTTAGTGAGATGGGTGGTCTATCCAAAGTGTTGGGCATGCTGTCCACGAGGGGGGGGGGGATGTACAGGGTGTACAAGGTGTCCAGTGGTGTGGGTGGGCTGTCCACAAGGGTCGTGGTTATTTATAGGGGGTAATGGGTGACCAAGGGGGTGCGCGGGATATCTATGGGGCTGGGTGGGCAGCCCACATGGGTGGGGCTGTCTAGGGGGCACAAGGTGTCTAGGGGGTGGGCGGGGCAGTCTATTTGTGTATGAAGTGTCTACAGGGGGGATGGGATATCTAGGGGGTGGGAAGGGTATCTAAGGGTGGGTGGGGATATCTAGGGGTGGGTGTGGCTATCTAGGGGGTACAAGGTATCCAGGGGGTGGGGTGGTGTCCTGGGGGGGGGGTACAAGGGTTGGAGGATGTCTATGGGGGGTGGGGTGGTGTCTAGGGGGTGGGGGTGGTTTTCCATGGGAGTGGGGATGTCTAGGGGGTGTTTTTGTAGAGGGGTGTGGTGGCGTATAGGAGGGGTGGGGGCCGTCCAGGGGTTGGAGGTTTCCAAGGGGATGGGGGTGGGGCTATCCTGGGTCGTGGTGGGTTGTCCATAGTGGGTGGGGGTGCCTTGGGGGTGGGGTGATATCCAAGGGGTGGGGATATTTAATGGTTTTAATGTATTTAATTTCATGGATAATAATATCATTGGTATTTTAAATTTTTTTTTGAAATACTGTGTATTTCAGTAGTATGTGTTTATTTAGTAAAAAATTATTGTTTTTTGAGTGTATGGAAGGAAGGTGGATTTTGTTTTTAGGAAATGGATGAACTTTTTATTATGGGACAAAAATAGTATATTATTTTTAAAATTTAATCATAGAGGGGATATCTCAGGTAGTCATTCTTGTGATCCAACTATTTCCTTCCACGTCTTGGTCTCTACTCAAACTCTTGTGGAAGTGGAAATGCCATGTTCTTCTCGGATCATTTATTATGCATGGGAGTTTCTATAATACCATCCACTATTTTTTGGTGATCAAGGATATCAGGAGGAAATTAAGGGGGTATCTAATATTAATAGGATCTTTGAGTAGTTAGAAACCCTATAAGCCAAGGGGGTGCGAGGCTATCCAGGGGTGGGGGCCTTCCACGGGGGGTGGCGGGCCTGTCCAGGGTGGTGGGTGGGGATATCCCGGGGGGTTGAGGGGATTTACAGGGGTAGGGGGTACAAGGGGTGGGATGGTCCGTCCAGGGGGTAGGGGTGTCCAGGGGGTGGTTGGGCTGTCCAGGGGGTTTTGGGTGTCCAGGGGTGGGGGCTGTCCACGGGGCTATGGGGTGTTCAGGGGGGGGGGGGGGTTAGTGGGCTATCCATGGGGCTGGGGGATGTCCACAACTATCGGGGGAGTCCAGAGGGGTGGGCAGGGTGTCAATGGGGGTGTCACAACTATCAAGGGGGGTTGGAGTGTCCAGGGGATGGGAGGGCTCTCCACGGTGGTGGGCATGCTTTACACGGGGGGGGGGGGGGTTCCTAGAGTTCGAGGTGTCCAAGGGGTTGGGTGGGATGTCCAAGAGGGTGGTGGGACTGACCGAGGGGTACTTGGTGTTCAAGGGGGTGGCCGAGCTATCCATGGGGGTGGTCGGACTATCCACCGAGGTGGAAAGGCTGTCTAGGGGGGTAGGGCTTTTCTAGGGCTGGGGGGGGGGGGCTATCCGCGAGGGTGGTAGGGTTGTCTAGGGTGTAGGGGTTTCCAGGGTTGGGAAGATCTTTCCACGGGGGTGGGGAGTGTCCATGGGGGTATTAGGTGTCTTGGGGGGTGGGCGGGGCTATCCATGTGGTATGGGGGGGGGGGGGGTAGTCCGTGGTGGTGACAGGGCTGGCTTGGGGGGTGGGTTGTCCATGGGGGGGGGGGGCTGTCCACAAGGGGAGGGGGTGTCCAGGGTAATGGACAGGCTATCCACATGGGTGGTGGGGTTGTCGAGTGTAGTAGTGGGTGTTCAGGGGGGGTGGGTGGGATATCCACGGGGGTGGGTGGGATATCTACAGGGGTGGGGTGGATTGTTGAAGGGGTACATGGTGTCTAGGGGGTGGGTTAGATATCCATGAGGGTGGAGGGGCGGTCCAGGGTGTATGGGGTGACCATGGGGGTGGTCGGGATGCCAACGAGGTTGGGACGGCGGTCCACGAGGGGGGGGGGGGCTGTCCAGGGGGCACTAGGTGTCTAGGGCTGTTGTCGGGGCTGTGTAGTGGGGTACGAGGTGTCCATAAGGAAAGGAGATATCATAGGGGGTGGGCAGGCTATCCAGGGGGTGGGATGGGATGTCCAGGGGTGGGCGGGGTTTTCAACGGGGTATTGGTAGTCTAGGGGGTGGGGTGTTGTCCACGGGGTGGGGGAGGTCCAAGTGTTGGGGGCTGTCTAAGGGGGTGGCGTGATGTCATGAGGGTGGGGGGTGGCTATCCATGGGAGTGGGGGTGTCCTGGTGGTGGGGTGGTGTCTAGAAGGGTTGAGGGTCGTCTAGGGGTTAGGGGGTTTTCTAGGGGTGGGGTGTCAATGGGGTGGGGTGGTTTCCATGTGGGTTGGGGGTGTCCAGGGGAGTGGATGGTATCTAGGGGGTGGGGAGATTTAACGGTTTTAATGGATTTAATTTCATGGATTTTTATACCACTAGTATTTTAAAAATGTTTTTGGAATAGTGTTTATTTCAATAGTATGAGTTTCATTAGGAAAAAATGAATTCTTTCGGTGTGTATGGTAATAAGGGGGGACTTGGTTATTATGAAATGGATTACATTTATATTGTGGGACAAAAATACAATATGATTTTTGAAATGGAACCTTAAAGTGGATATCTCGGGTAGTCATTCTTGTGCTTCAGCTATTGTCTTCTCAATCTTGTTCTCTACTCAAACTCTTGTGGAAGTTGAATAGCCATGTTCTTTTCAAATCATTTATTATGCATTTGAGTTTTTAAAATAACATACAGTATTTTTTAGTAGTGATCAAGGATCGTAGGAGGTAATGAAGTGGGTATCTATGATTAATGGGATCATCGAGTTGTTAGAAACCATGTAATCCATGTGGGTGGGGGCTATCCATGAAGGTGGGGGGGGGGGCTGTCCAGGGTGTAGGGGTGTCGAGGGGGATGATAGGTGAATCCCAGGGGGGTATGGGGTGTACAGGTGGGTGGGCGGGGCTATCCAGGTGGTAAAGGGTGTCCAGGGGGTGGGCAGGCTATCGATGGGGGTGGTAAGGCTGTCGACAGGGGTAGGGTTGTCCAGGGGTGTTGGGTGAGCTTATCCATGGAGGGGAGGGGTGTCTAGGGGGTGGAGGCTATCCACGGGGGGGGGGGGGGGGCTATCCACTGGGGGAGGGGGTTTCATGTGGGGTGTGTGTGCTTTCCCCGGGGTGGTAGTGCTGTCGAGGGGGGTCAGGGGTGTCTAGGTGGTGGGCGGGCTTTCCATGGGGGTGAGTGGGCTGTCCATAGGGGTGGGGGGTCTACTAGGGTATGGGGTGTTTAGTGGGGTGGATGGGCTATCCATGACGGTGGCAGGGCTGTTCAGTACGTACGAGGTGTCCAAGGGCGTGGGAGGGCTGTCCAAGTGGGTGGGTGCACAGTCCAAGCGGTTGGGGTGTCAATGGGGTGGGCAGGGTAGTCCCTGGGGGTGGGGGGATGTCCACGGGGGTGGGGGTGTCCACAGCGGTGGGGGAAGTCCACAGGGGAAGGGGATGTCCATAAGGGTAAAGGGATGTCCACAGGTGGTGGAGGGGATGTTGAGGGGTGTTGGGGGTCCAGGGGGGTGGGTGGGCTCTCCATGAGGGTGTGGTCTATCTTAGAGAGGGGTGAATCATTCTTAGCATGCGTTTATGCATTCGCGTACACCCTCGCCCCTGCCTCATATCATTATATGTAACATTTATGAATGAAAAACAAATATTTTATAAATAAATGTTTTAATGAACATAAATAATGGTTTAAAATTTTGATAGTGTTTTATAATTATACATGTGATAGACTGATCAATGGGTGCCACTGCATCCACAAAAACTGAAGGAACTCCACATATAGATGGAGTGGGTCCCAATGTATGCTCGACAATGAAAGACAATAGTAGAGTAGAAGTCAGAGAAGAAGGAATATAAATTCTCAGAGCGAAGAAAGAAGAATTAAAATAATATGACTGAGATGGATGGATGAATATTGGATCGAGAATGGGAATCATCATCCTATATGGTACAGACAGATGAGGAGGCTCATATGTAAATGATGGTGAAAACAAGGGAGGCCAAAATATCCCGTTTGTCCCTAATGGTACACCAGGATCAGAATGTGGGATGGATTGTATGAAAGTTGGAGGGGCACCGTCTAAACGGGTATGCTGACAAAAGTTTCTAGCTCTCATACCACCCCCTTGTACGAACACCCTGAATACAGGGACTACTACTAGGCTACTCATCATAAATCTATCACCTAATAGAAGGATCCTATAAAAATGATTAAAAAACTTAATCTCATGACATTATATATTATTTAATTCTATATATTTGAAAGAAAATACTCCATTCAGGCACTTGTGGTGGAATCCCAACTCAGTCATGCGATGAATGTTTTCCATAATCTGTTTTCATCACCACTCTTCAATTGGTTTCATTTACTACATTTGAAAACATATATGGAAGTAAAAAAAGTATTTCTAATGTGTAACACAAAAAATATTAGTGGGAATAGGGGGATTCATGGATAATTTAACAATCCATTTGTCTTAGTTGAGATTGAACAAATATATAATAAAGTCAATAAATCATATAATATGTACTAATTAAATTTAATTTTTAGTATGATAGTTATTTATTATGTGTAACCAGTATATTAAAATCATGGAACATTGATTCTACCGAATCCATTAGGGGTAAAGCAGTTTTCAAAAATAAGGAAAATTTTAATTTCTTTAGCCTATGAAGATGATGCATGTTTCAATACATGTTTTGCAGAAGAATACAAACCATAATATTCATTAACTTATAATATGTTAAATAGAGGTATTATAGTTATACTAATTTTATACAAATCATAGTTGAAGCATTGAAATGTTCACTATGTTAGAGATGTTGGTTTCATTGGTTTGAATATAGTTCAATTCCAAATTAGAAAATGAAATTCAAATAAAATTGTAACCAATAATCATAGAAAATTTAAATAAAGTTCAAGTCAGATACAACATATTTTTTATCAATTTCAAAATAATTTTAATAGTACCAAACTTGAGAACCCAAGTTGAGGTAAACCAAAAAATTGAGATCATGAATGGATGATTTTATATATTTTCCACCACAACATTAGGTTCATGGTCAACTCTAAAAATTGAGCTATTAGAGTTATATAAAGTAATAAATGAATAATTTCTAATTTAAATAAGGTTGGTGACAATTCCATCATCATGATAATCATAAATATTTCATGGAATTACTTCAATAATGACATCAAATTCAGGTCAAAGATGGTATTTGACATAAAAATCTTGTTTTTCCTTTAATTATAACACATATGGTTCATGTATTGCAAGAGTGTGAGTCATATAAATTACTCGAAATCCAAAATCATCAATAAATGTACCCTGCCACATCATCGATTCAAACCACTTGAATTTCATCATCTTGACTCATCCATGACAATAATAATACAATATAATTATTTTTTCAATGACTCCATAATAACCTACATTATCAAATAACGGTCTACTCTTTGATGCACTAGGATAATAGTATACTATGGTAGTAACCATAACACCATCATGTTGTGTTATTATGCTCTTTTCTCATTCAGTGATAATAAATCTGTACCCATTGATAACAATTGATTTACTGTCATGAACCATGGTATTGGGACCAAAATCCCATGATCTTATTTCCTCAGAGATAGAGTTAGTAGGAAAATTCAATACCTAAAATATAATTCAAAATAAATCTTAATTATTTATTTTTTAATTATTATAAACATTAATATTATTAACTTCATTTTTAACCAAGAAAGAAACTCTTTGCTATGGAAAGTCTACCTCTTTATCAAAGATAAAGAATGATGATTACGGTTTATCATAGCTTTATAATCCCTATAGATAGAAATATAAATAGTATAAAAGAGATATATATATATATATATATATATATATGATATACATAATAAATTTACTTTCAATATGTATTTGTAAAAAAATTCATAGTTGAACAAAATTGTGCGATTTTCCATCCCCCGCTCTTTAAGGCTTAATGTCATCAATCTATATGATCCATTAATTCCCCTATTTGAATAATTGTTGGAAAACTGGTTTCAATTTTCTTATACTATTCTTCTTCACTTCTCATTGGTATATTCATTCATTTAGTAAGATCAGACAAATAAATATAGCAGAAATCTATACATTATTGAGATAAGTAACAGTTCACGGTAGAACCTTTGGGATTATTCATATTATGGACATAAAACATTAATGTGTACATATTTATTTCAGAATAATACATCCAATGAAATGAAATAGGTAATCAGTGAGGTATTTCAGTTGGAATGTGGACATTAATATTCACCATGCATGTGAGAAATGATAGAGGAAATATTTTCTATAACTCACACAAAATTAATGGGGAATCTTCCATCATTTTTTCCATGACAGACTAGGAATACATCTTAGAACAATGATCTCTAATCAAATGGATTAACCAAATAAAATAAACTTTTATATTATTAGATAAAATATGACAAATTTCTATTGGAATCAACTCATGTAGAAGGATGTGATAATCAAGAGTCTTCAAAGATGGTAGCTTCAACTCTCTTCTATTGAAATATTTAGATATGTTTCTTGAATAGCCATCAAGAATTGTAATAGTCTATAATACTTCTATAAATTAATTTTATTCTATTGGTATCATCACAAAAGAATCACATGGAACATGAAATTTATTTTCACTGATACGCACAGGATACAATTCTGGTCTGATACCCCAATCTACTATGTCATGAAGTGGCGGTAAATCATATTTTTTCTTTCCCATAACATTTGGATGAATCGAAATCAACAATTCAAATACATTTTTTTCATTTTTCATTACTTATATGCAATGATGTAAAAAATCGGTGGACCAATAAGGAAAAAACGGAAGATACTCCTCTTCCTCCAATTGTAATAGGATTTAGTGGAAACATTATTTCCCTTTCCAGATTTCAGTTGACCCTTATCGAATGAAAAACTAAAATCATTCAATTCATTAAGCACATCAGTTCCAATCATATATTGTGGTGGATCATTGGTCTCCATGGTATTTTCAAATATTTGAATATCATTTCTATATGGAAGGTACATTTGAATGAATCGCCAATATCCCATAAAACTGAAACTACAATGATGTTTCAGTCTTCAGGATTTTGTATTCTTCATAAAAATTGGAAATGATAGTTTTCCCTTTGTGTTTCATCTATATCTCATTGCATAAGAAAGAAAATAATTGATCATCCACATAAGTGCACCACACTTCTGAAATAAGTATTTAGAATATGCATCATATGTTTGTACACCCACATCCCAAATAATTTTCAACACTTTTGTTACAGATTACATGTATACATCTATATCATTTCAAGTATCATAAGGGCTAGATAAGAATATACAAAATAAATTGAAAGGTTTTTTCATACACAACCTTGGAGGGTGATTATAAATGTGCATCAAAATCGGTCATGTGTTGTGCGATGTAAGAATCTTCCCAAATAGACTAAAATTGTAACATGAAATACCCAACCTCACATTATGCACATTAGATGAAATATTAGGATATCGAGCATCAAATCTCAACCATGATAATCCATCTACTGGGTGAACCAACTCATCATTAGTCTTCTTTCTATCGGTATCATGCCATCAAATTTCTGTTGATATTTCATCAAAAATATAATGATTTTGGAGTCTGGGGGATCAATGGAAAGTGTAACATTACTTTTGGTGACACACAAGATGGTGTTCTTTCATATTTTGGCTTCTAGCGGGATTTTCCACATTTTATACAATCATTTCATTCAGCAGTTTACTCCTAGAATAAACTACATTTTTTAGGAAAGGATGAATTTTGTTTCTCGAAAATCCAAGTTCCTCAACTAACTTTCATTCCATATAGTGGTCTGAGGGAATAACTACATCATTTGAAACTATGTACTTAACGAAGGAAAGATGTAGTCGAAGGAAGTATTATAAATCTCATTCATAGATTTCCCATGAAACAATCAAATTAAAAATTATAGATTTTTCACTCTACTTCATTGTCGATATACTAGATTTATGGCATCATCATTAAATTTATCCACAATGAAAACATTATCATTTTCATTAGATGCATCGCGTCTGGTCATATCAAAATCTTCTAGGATCAAAATCTTTTCTTTTTATTGATGAAAAATAAATGGAAATCGATCATATAACAAATTCTCTAATCCAATCCCCTCATTTGATCATCCAAAATTTGTGATTTCATTTTCTCCCCATTGTGATAACACACAAAGTAGTTTCCTTGATAACCATATTTGGTTATGTGGTAGCTGACTTTTTCATGACTCAACACAGGTCTTACAACACAATTGTAATAGGGGTAGTATACATGACCACTATCTGTAGCATTGTGAATTGAAAAATAGAAAATGTTCTCCAATTATTTTTTGAAAATTTCTTGAGATCTGATTGGTTTCATACATCCAACTTCAATCTATTCTGAAAAAAAGTTATAAGTCATTTCATCAAAATAAATTCAATAATACTGAAGTTTCATCAAAAATATATTTATGTAAACAAAAATTGTTCACTTTATATAAAACCATAACTAGAAAACTACTCTATTTGAGAATCATAATATAAAAAGATTAAAATGATAAATTTATAAAAAATTTCATTGAAGAACTATACATGACTGTACAAGATCATTTACACTTGTGGAGGAGAAATATTCAAGTGTTTCATAAAATTTTGATTGAAAAAATTTAATATTTTAGTAGGTTATTTGACTGATCACATACACTGGAGAAGGGGGTGGGGGTGTCCAGGGGTGGGGGTGTTCTGTGGGGGGGGGGGGCTATCCCATGGGATGTGGGGCTATCCACGAGGGTTGGGGGTGATGAGATGGGCGGACGAGCTTTCCACGGCGGTGGCACGGCTATCCATAGGGGTGGTGGGGCTGTCTAGGGGGTGGGGGTGTCCGAGGTGGGGGGGAGGGGGGCTGGTAGTCAATGGTTGTGGAGGGCAGGGGAGGAGGATATTTAGTGGGATACGAGGTGTCTAGGGGGATGGGGTGTATGGGGGGATAGGGGGGTCTAATTGTGAAAGTGTCTAGGCGAGGTGGGTTGGCGTTCCACGGTGTTGGGTGGCTATATAGGGCGTACGGTGTGTCCTGGGGGGTGGGTGGGCTATCCACGAGGGTGGGCGGGCTGTCCACAGGGGAGGAAGGGTTTTACATGGGGTATAGGGTGTCCAGGGGGTTGGGTGGGACTTCCACGAGGGTGGTAGGATTTTCTAGGGTGAAATGGGTGTCTAGGGGGTGGATAGACTATTCACGAGGGTGGAAGGGCTTTCAAAGGGGTCGGTAGTGTCAATGGGGGTGGGGGGGCTATCCATAGGGTGGTGGGGGGTGTCTTTGTGCTATGTTGATTCCATGGGGTGGGGGTGTCCAGGGGGGATGGGGTTTGTCAAGGGCGGTTGGGGTGTCCAGGGGTGTGGGAAGGCTATCCACAGGGTTGGGCTGTGTAGGGGGGTTGGGGGTGTCCAGGGTGTGGACGGGCTTGTCCACAGGGGTGGTGGGGCTTTCTAGGGTGTACGGGGTGTGGGAAGTCTGTCTGCAAGGGTGGTAGGGCAATACATGGTGTGAGGGGGCGTCCGAGGGGGTGGGGGAGGGGTGGGGGTTGTCCAAGGGGGTATGGGGTGTCCAGGGGGTTGAGGATATCTATGGGGTTGGGGGTGTGACTACATGGGTGGGGTCCGGGTTGGGTGTGTGGTATTCCAGGGAGTTGAGGGGCTATTGAGGAGGTTCAAGGGGTGTAAGGGGGGATGGGCATGGGGTGTCCAAGTGGTTCGGGGGGGGGGGGTGTCTAGGTGGTGGGAAGGCTGTCCACTGGGGTGGGGGGCTTTCTGAGTGGCACGACATGTCCCCATGGTTGGGGGACTGCCCATGGTGGGGTGACTGATAGTTATTATTTTTAATTGGGTTTTTATTGATGTTATGAAAAAAAATATGGGTGTTAAGTATTAGAGTAGTATTTCTTAGTGAAAATTTAATTATCTAGGGGTGTTCAGGGGTGGCGGGGCTGTCCAGGGGGTAGGGGTGTCCAGGGGGCGGGCGGGATGTCCACGAGGGTGGGGGTTGTACATGGGCGTCAGTGGCGTCTAGGGGGGTGGTCGGGATGTCCACAGGGGTGTAGGGGCTATCCAAAGGGGTTGCGGGGTTGTTTAGGGGGGTAGGGGTGTCAAAGGGGGTTGGGAGGGTTGTCCATTTGGGTGGGTGGAGGGTGGGGGGGCTGTCCAGGACGTATGGGGTGTCTAGTGGGGTAGGGTGTTTAGGGTGTTTGGGGTGTTCGGGGTGTGGGGATTTCCATGGGGATGGACGGGCTGTCCATGGTGGTGGGAGCTGTCAGGGGGGTACGAGTTTTGCACTGTTGTGGGGGCTACCACAGGTGTGTGACTGAGTGCTATGAGATTTAATGGGGTTGTAATTGATTTTATGAAAAACAAATTATGGGAGTTAAGGATTAGAGTATAATTTTATAGTGAAAATCCAATTTGTTAGGGGTGTTCAGGGGTAGCGGGGCGGTCCAGGTGGTAGGGGTGTCCAGGGGGTGGGCGGGCTGTCCACAGGGGGGGTGTCCACATGGATTGGGGGTATGCAGGGGTGGATGAGATGTCCACGGGGGTGAAAGGGCTGTCCGTAGGGGTGATAGGGATGTCCATGGGGTAGGGGTGTCTAGGGGTTTGGCGGGCTTCCCACAGTGGTGGGGGTGGGGGGGGGGTCCAGAGGTGTACTGGGTGTCCAGGGTTGGTGGGAGTGTCCAGGGGTCCTTGGGGTGTCTGGGGGTGGGGGTGTTCATGGGGGTTTTCCACAGGGCTGGGGGGGGGGGGCTGTCTAGGGGGTAGGGTGTGTCCAGGGGGTGGGCGGGTTGTCCACAGGGGTGGCATGGGTTTTCCATGGGGTATGGTGTGTCAATGGGGTGGGAAGTCTATCCACAAGGGGGGAAGGTATGTCCAAGGGGTAAGGGGTGTGTAGGTGGGTTGGATGGCTGTCCACATGGGTGGGGTGGGGCCAATCTGCAGGTGTTGTAGGGCTGTCCAGGGTTTAGGGGTGAGCAAGTGGGATGAACGGGCAGTCCACGGGTGTGTGTGTGGGGGGGGGGGATATCCATGGGTTGGGGTTGTCTTGGGGGGTTGGGTTTCTAGGGGTGGGTGGGCTGTCCACGTGGATGGAAGGGATGTCCAGGGTGGTACAGGGTGTCTAGTGCGGTTGGCGGGCAGTCCCCGGGTGTGGCCGGGCTAGTAAGGGGGGAGGGGTGTCTAGGGGGATGAGATGGCTATCCATGGGGGGGGGGATATTCCAGGGGGGTTTCCAGGAGGATGGGCGGCAGTCTAGGGGGTTGAGGGTGATTGAGGTTGGGGGGGGGGGGGGTGGAGGGGGTGTTCGGGGAGTGGGGAGGTGTTCAGGGAGGTGGGCGGGTTGTCCCCGACGGTTGGGGGCTGTCCGATGGGTACAGGTTATCCATGAAGGTGGAGGGATATCCATAGGGATGTGACTGAGAGCTATGAAATTTAATTAGATTTCAATTCATGTTATTTAAAACAAACGATGGGTGATAATGATTAGAGTAGTATTTTTTTTGAAAATTAAATTTGGTAGGGGTGTCCATGGGTGGAAGGGCTATACTGGTGTGTAGGGCTGTCCAGGGGTGGTGGGCGGGCTGTCCATGGGTGTGGGGTGGGGTGGGGTGGGGGCGGGGGGCTGACCACGAGGTTTGTATTTGTCTAGGCGGTGGTAGGGTTGTACATGTGGGTGGAGGGGCTGTCCATAGGATTGGAGGGGTTTTCCAGGGTGTAGGTGGTGTCTAGGGCGGTGGGTGTGCCTTCCATGGGGGTGGGGGTGGGGTGTCCAAAAGGTACATGATGTCCGTGGGTAGGATTATCTGGGGGTTGGGGGAGTGTGTCCTGGTGGGGTGGGCCTGCTGTCCACAAGGCTTTTTGGGTTATCCAAGGGTATGGGTGTCTAAGGGGTGGGTCGGGTGTCCTCGGGGGTGATGGGGCTGTCCAGGGGGGTAGGGGTGTCCAGGGGGGTGGGCGGGCTATACACAAGGGTGGGGGGGGGGTAGTCCAAGGGGGTCAGGGTGTCCATGGGGGATGGGGCGGACTGTCCTCAGGGGTACGAGGTGTCCATGGGGTGGAGTGTCTGCGGGTATGGGCGTCTATGGGGGTGGGTCTTCTTGGGTGTGGGAGGGCTTTCCACGGAGTTTGGGGGATGTATATGGGATAGGGATGTCCATGGGGTGGTCAGGATGTCCATAGGGGTGGCAGGGCCTTCCATGGGGTACGATGTGTCTAGGGTGGTGGGCGGCCTGTCCACGATGGTGGTAGGGTAGTCTAGGGTGAGGTGGGTTCATGGGGGTGGTTGGGCTGCCCACGAGGGGGGGGGGGGTGTCTAGTGGGTGGGCGGGTTGTCCGCAGGGGTGGGGGTTGTCCGAGGGATACATGTTGTCCATAGGGGTGGGGGGTTGTCCACGAGGGTGTGACCGAGAGATATGATATTTAATGGGGTTTTCAATCATGTTATAAAAAAAACAATGGGTGTTAATGATTAGAGTATTATTTTTATTGAAAATATAATTTGGTTGGATTGGTGACTTGATAACATGATTTTATAAAGTTTTCAATTGGTAAAATGTTGGGGAATTGGATTCTGGTTAAAGGAATATGGGTTATTGAATATCTGTAGGTAGTTATTATGAATAATATGATGTAAGGTAATGAGTTTTTAAGGATTTGAATCATCATGGCATGATGATTAAGGTTGTTTTCCTATATGAAGTCGTATGGATTCCTCAATATTTTTTTCATCATAACACGAATTACAAATAGGATGTCATTTGATGGTGAATTCTAGATATAATATCTATTCATTTAAGACATGGAGAGGTAGGCATATGAGTATGGGACATGCATATTGTATTAGGTCCCTAGTCTAGATTGATATACATAGAGATTTTCCTCCACTAGTCTATGTATGAAAGGATTCTAAAACGCTCCCACCACCTTCCAATGATATATTGTTTATAGATAAATGTTTTGTGGGAGAAGGAATTTATCATATATAGATTATGACACCTTTATGTCATGTGATTCTTTACTCATCAAAATGGCTAGACAAGAACCAAAACCAAAGATGCCTCAGACCTATCCAAATCTCTAAAAGTGATGACTTCCTATTTCTTATTGGAAAACAATGGAAGTGATGACTTCTCACCTGCACATCCCCCCCTCCCCACCTCAACCCCAGCAGACTCCCCCTACACAGCCCCCTTCCATCCATCCACTACAGAACCCCCCTACAATGACCCATACTTTGCATGCATTGTTATTACATCATATTTGAAGCATACTTATTACAACATATTACAAAACCATGATAGTATTGTATAGGTATAATTTCTTTTGAAACTGGGAATCATAAACAACTGGTTCATAAATGATCTACATTACCTCCCTCTTATTTCATCATATCTACAGTCCCCTTTGGAATATCTTACTTAATACCCTTCTTCCTGACCTGCGGAAAAGAAAACATTCAAAAGGTTGGCCTCAAATGCTCAGTAAGGGTAAACAAAAGAAATATCAATCATATCATATTCATAAGAACATATCCTTTCTTAAATTTTAACCTGCAAAAGAGATCAATATAACATGACATGTGATAAATTATAGTAGTGAAATGTAATCCCAATAATCATAAAATAAAACATAAAACTTTTTGGAATACACACATAATCATAGAAAATCATTGCATATTAGTCAAGACACATTTCCAAGACTATCATAGCAGACAGAGTTGTTTACTGAACTGAGTTTAGTCTTCATTCTTCTCCTGTATCGCTGAACCATATTAACTTGTCATTCCAACCATGTCTATTTCATGAGATATAAATCTTTACCCTATGCATTGGAGGGAGATATACGTCCCACCCATCTCATAATGAAACCATTCTATTGTGTGTTACAAAATCATAAATCATACATCACAACATAACACATGTAATAAAAATGGGATTACATTATAACATAATCCATATACGATAGAAGGAATTTATAAAAATAATTCCATCATCTAATAAATGTAATAATAGTAATATAAACAGAACCCTATATTATGATAGATGGAAAATAATTTTGATAAAACACAGAAACTCTATTCTTGAGGAAAATATATTTTCAACTTCGAAAACATTTTTCATTTCTCAACATATCATAAAATTTTATACTAAAACAACTTAATTTAAAATAAACTTGAAAACATGTAATAGAAGATTCATGGAAATAATGTTCTATGAAATCATAAAAATCCATTCATTCCATATAAGTTAAAGAAACATTGTTCTTGTACATTGGCCAAAAAGTCAAAAATTATCTCGAACTGAAAATAAAAAAAGATTCCTTTCACATATTTTGATAAAAATTCACCAATATGTAAAATTTGATTTTAAAAATTATAGGGGGATAATATTAAATATTGTGGAAAAAAGGATGTTGATGATAAATATGCCCTAGTAAATACGGAAGTATAAACAATCTCAGATAAAAAATGATATTTCAAGATTTTCCCATACCAGAGGTCCGATACGCTTTGTAAATATCCAAACCTCTTTTATAATGATTTAAATAATGTCATTGACTTATTTAAGAATCATATTCATTGTTATGATATTATATACGGTCATATTCTTATCTTCTTATAAGTAATATTTTATTTCTACTTGTTATTCTGATGTTAATTCCATTATGTTCTTATGCGTGTTATGTCGAATAAATTATTATTCCTATTTTTAGGTTATAGTTATGTCATTTATAGAATGGTATTAGAATAATTTATATCATATTTATTCATTCAATTAATTTATAAAATAATGGTTTAATAAAGATTAGGTATAAGGAATCACATCGCACTATGGAGATGGTAAGCCATACGTACGCACGAGCGACGATATCATTCCCATAATTATTGAATGGTTTTAGAGTGGATGATAAAATATCTAAGAATTAGATTCATATTATAATAATAATATATTTTTAATCTTTTGACCATTATACCCATCCATGTATGTTGGTGGTGGAAAATAGATTACACCACGGCGTGGAGACGGTATTCCGTATGTACGCACGGGAGGTGATTTCTTTTTTTCTATAAGATGGATATAATGTGAAATAGGGTTGTTTAATATTTATAATAACATATCATTGTATGATTTATACTGATGTTATTACCTTTTAATTAAACAAATAATGAATAGGAAGTAGAATAAGAAATAAATTAAAAAGAATTGATAAAGGATTTTACCTCTTCTTCGACGCGCCTCTTCTAAACCTCTTCTTAGGTCACTAATGTTTGTCCTTGAAAATTACCAGGAACTCTAGTATGTTTCTAGGGAAGTGGAGAAGATAAATGGATAGGTTTTTGATGAGTTTTAAGGCTCCAAATGTTGTGAAGAGGAGAGGGAGGAGGTACCATTTTATAAGGGAGGAGAGGGGAACCTTTGAAAACATAAGAAATATTAATTTATATTAAATTAAAACCCCACATAAAAACCTCCAAAAATGAGTCAATTATAGTATGAGCTGTGATACGGATTTAATCTCATCAACAAATAATATTTGGGCATGTATGCAATTTATTTTAATACTTATCAAATTGATTTATCCTTATTTAATCTATATAATTTTATTTAGAGTAGTACAATTCTAAATTTCAAATGGTTATAAATAGTAACTTCTGTGTTTTGAATGACTATAATTAGATTCATTTTGAAATTGTAGACCATATAAATTTCAATTTATAAATATGAAATATTTTTGTGATTTTTTAATTTTTTTTAATATGTTATTTTTATAAAACAACAAATAGTGCCGATTTTGAAAAAATTCATTTATTTGAATTTAAATTAAATCCACACAGAAGATATGTTCAAACTAAAAGTTTTAATAGATTCATTACATGTCATATGTATCTAGAATATTCTTTAGCCACATAAAATATTTCATATAATATTTATTTTAATATTTTTTAAACCATTTATTTGATATTTCAATCAATAAAATAATTTCAACATCACTATTGTGTCATCATTGATGATAATTATTTAATACATAAAAATTAGAAATAAATTCTCATGATGTAGATAAATTTATTATCTTTCTTCATACTATTCATGTTTGATGTTTTATGATATTTATCAATAAATTAAAATTATTACACTAATAAGATATAAGAGAGTGACATGTTGACACATTCTTTGGTTTTAATTATAATTATATCATTTTCTTGGTCAATAGTTCATGAAAAGAATCTATTCCGACCCATAGGTGATTTGGTATACTTTTATTTATCCAGTATAATTTTGGAAGGTGGTAGGGTAATTTTATGATCTTATTTTTATTCACAATTACCCGATTTACCTTTAACTGTAGTAAATAAAAATTAGTGTAGTTACTACTTATATTGTTGGAAATATAAAGGTAACCTATTAACATAATTTAGACCCAATAAATCCAAATATGGAATCCATTTTTCAAAATTCAAAATAGAGAAGTAGCAGTAATGAATTTAATATAAATCCCATTGTTAAGAAAACGGGTTTTAAAAGTTAAAACATTTTCAAGGATTGAAATGTTTTTACCTATGAATTCAATGTAAAATTAAAGTAAATTACATAAATTATATTAAATATTGAAAATATATTCTATTTATAGATTACCACCGTTAAATTTTATCATTTATCCATATATATTATCTTGATGAAAAAAGTATTTTTTAAGAAAATTTAGCGTATTTTTACTATTCATCAAAATAAAAAGTAATAATAAATACATCAAAAATTTATCCAATGTAAATATTTATTTATACTGATTCGAAAGAAGAAGTATATTTTGTCAAATTGATCCCATAAACTTTTCAAAAATTAGATTTAAAATTGGTGTGCCATAAAAGGGAGGAAAACTGTATTTTTTAAAAAATAATAATTCTTTTATCAAAAAATTTGAATATTTCTCATATAATATGTAAGATGAATTATAAAGTTACATAAAATTTAAAATTTTGTTAATACAATTTATAATTGATAGTTTATATATTATTTTAATAACATATCATTGTTGAGTGAAAAACGGTATTGCGTACAATGCACTCTATCGAGGAAGGTTTCCCTTGCGTGTAATGCATGCCAAGATAGTGTTGCGTGTAGTGAATGAATCCTTTGGTGTTGAATATATCATAAGAGAAAAAAAATATTTATCATAAAATCTCAAGGTGTTACACCCCCCCCCCCCCTCACACCTACCACCCGCTTGAACAACCACCCCTCCCCCACCCCCACCTGCACAACCCCCCTCCGAAAACCCTCCTCCAATCCACCCACTGCACAACCCCTACCCCACTTATATGCCCCACCACCACCCCACCCCCAAAAATCTCCCACCTATACAATACACCCCCAACCTACACACTCCCTCTCCCCCACCCACTTCCACAACCCCCATTCTACACCCCCACTTTCATATCCCCCTCCCCCACCCCACCTGCATAGCCCACCCCCACCAACACCTGTACACCTCACACCCAACAGACTCCTCCTCAATACACACGCCCACCTGCACATCCCCCTTCACCCACTGCACATCCCCCAACCTGATCACACCGACCTGGACACCCCCTCCCCCAACCCACTACACCTTCCCACCACTTACACCACCCACTTAAAATAATGTTGGGTCACACAATCATGATAGTTGAAATGTAGATGAAAAATAGAAAACAAATCATATTGCAATTATTGGGTATAAAATACCACATGGACCTCGGGTTTAGGATATATCAAAATAGAAAAAAAAATTGCAATACATTAAACCTATGGTACGACGTACATATTTGAAATGTACAACAATGCAATTTTCTAATTGAATATGGGACTGGTGGAATAAATTTTTGAGCAAGAGAGATATTAGGTATTGGAATTAAGCCTGTAATCACACGGATAAGGGATTGGGTCTACAGTATATTTATGGGAAAAATTTCCCCATGTTTTTTAAAATACATGGGAAAGGTATGTTTTACCAACGAATAACATATCCCAGTTGTTTTATCAAACTGTTGGGGAAAAGCCATCTACAACTAAGATATCCCAATAGTTTGATTAAACAGTTTGGTAAAATTCATCTAAAAATTTCTATTCCAATCGATTAGTTAATCCATTGGGTAAGGAATGTTATTCCAATGGTTTGTGAAAATCATTGAAAAACTTTTGTTGGTATATCCTCCATTTATAGTAGTGAAGTATTTGGTTATGATTATTTATAATAAATAATTACTTCTAAATAGTTATTAGTTTCATAATTATACAATTTATATAAATTTATAACCATTAAAAGTATACCCTTTTTCTCCATCTCAATAGTGAGTTCAGATTTAAAACTAGCTGTCAAGGCATGTTTCTTTTTAAAGATCTAATATTTATCCTTTATATCATTAAATTTATATCCCAACATGTTTAAATATTAAAACATCAATTCATTATATATCTTACCATAATTTTTTTAATCTCTATATTGATGATAAATATAAATAGGAGAAGAAAAAAAGATCTGATACATCATATGAGTTTGTTATAAAACCCATGTTGGATATGTCTTGCATATCCTCTTGATTTGATTCTCAATCCCTTGATCTGTCATCAGAAGAACTCAAAGTTGATTTTGTTGATATCTGGAAATCACATATATTAATAATCATATTTATTCTCATATTTTAGCTTTAAAATGTCATATTTGACTAGAACTCTTCTCTTACACTCAAAGAATATTATATCATTGAATCATTATCTATCTTCCAATCCTTTATTTAGATTCCCCATTTATCATATTTTATTTTATAATTGTATTTTCTAAATAACCTTCTATACTTGTAAAAAAATTTTAATCTTCTAAGAAATGGGCCATTACTTCATTACTATGTTTATTAGACTCCTCATAACTTGAACTATCATATTTGATTTTCTATTCTTATCTCAATGGATTATATTTTAAGTCTATATATTTTATTTTTGGATCACCCTCCTCTTGTCTGTTGACATTGTGCTCTTCCTCATACATCATCAATTTTTATATCAAAAATTTAATATGTAACATTTTTTATACTACATTACTCTCTAATTTTTACTAAGCTTCCATTATATTTATCAAGTATACACCTCAATTGTTAAATTACTTGGTCATTGTTATAAACCTGATTCCATAATGAGGAAATTTGATTCTCAATTTCATTTAACATTATATTCATGTCCAAATAGGCTCACAAAGATTAAATTTAAAATTATCATATTTAATGGTATAGTAATTTAAAATAATTTCATAACATTATATGTTACGACATTAGAAAAAATTTATGTAAGCAAAATTTCTAAAGTAGTTGTATAAGAAGATATTTTATTAAATTCATCATAACCAAAAAATAGTACTAATCATTCATGGATTTAAAATAATTTTATATTCATATTTAGTATGATTGTCCCATTTATTTCTCGTAGTGTTAATAATTTCATATTTGTCTATAATAGTAGTCAAAATTGCCTATGCTATGTGTATACATTTTTATTTTAATTTTACACAGGGCACAATTAGTTCCATTAATTTTAGGAGGTCAATCGGTAGTATAATCCTCTTGCATATTATCCAAAAAGAACTAAATTTTATAAATAAAACTAATTTAAGTTCAATTTAAGAAAAATTTTAATATTGTTAAAATGATATTTAAAAACATTAATTCCAAAATGTTAGTCTGAGTGAGTAAGTTAAGAGGGGGAGGGGAGAAGTAAAATTATTTCAAAATAATATTTTTTTCAAAAAAAGATAAAATAGAATATCCCAATTTAAATAAAAATAACTGTTAATCAAAATAGTTCTTTAATATTTGTTTTATTGTTCAAATATTTCCACAAATCATGATTAGGTATTTCGTAATACAATATTTGAAATTAATTTATCTTTTGAAATTGATTTACTTAATCAAATCCTTAATATAAATATAGATTAACAAAAACTATTAAAGTAAAAGTTTTTTTGTCGATTTAATAAGAAATAATGATTGAAAATTAAAACCAAAAAATCTAAAATATTACATAAGACAGTAAACAACGAGATTAGTCTCAAGCTATGACATAATTCAATCTACCTGTAAATAAACCACTTCTTAGTAGATTGTTATAACCAATATTATAATCTAAAACCATCATTATGTATACACACAATAGATTATGTTTATAGGAACAAATCTTATTCCACAGTTATACATGGGTAGGAAAACCAAATTTTCCATACATGGATTCTTCCACAGTTACTGTGGGTATACATATAAATTTTTTTTGTGGTAATATCAAGAAGTTCTAGTGTAGGAGATAATGTGTGTAAATCAACCAAGAAAGGAAAAACATACTACTTTAATGTAAATAAATTATTTGGAGAGAAGGTAAAAATATATAAAATATTTGGTGATGCTTAGTTAATATTGATCGAAGTGCTCAAGAATACTTGACGCATGTGGGAGATCTTCTAGAATATATAGCATTGCAACTTAAAATTATACATTTATGTATAACATTACAGATTTATTAAAACCACATAATAAGAATAAAATTAGATATATTATTATTTGGTCTTCAATGCCTCTATGAATTGGTTAAGGAATAATCATTAAATAAATAGACATAATACTATGTTCATTTAAAATAACTAGACATTAGGAACATAAAATTGAAAATATAGTAGAATTAAAATGGTAGAATGGATAATAGAAATAATATTTGTTGGGAAAAAAGATGAGTGGTAGGAAGCTGATAGTGTCATGGTTTAGCGGTAACACAAACTAATGGTAACACACCTAGTAGTTGGAAATTTCACCAAATTGAAGAAAGTCTGGTTGCATCATTTCTAGTGGTTACTGATTCATAACAATAGAAGATATATGATTGTAGAAAATTATTGGAGGTAGTTGTGATTTAACCAATTTTATCATAGTCATACTAAAAGTATCATGTTTGAACTAATGAATGAATATTTTAACTACTAGTATCTATTTTCTAATCTTATCAAAATTTACTATATAAAATTAAAAACGAAAATAAAACATTATTCTCATTAATAAATTAGGAATCATGATTTGTGATCATTAAAACCTAGAAGTTGCATTATATGTAATCATTAATATGCATTATATATGAATTATATTTTGTTTTATTTTACTCGAATTTTGAAGAATTATTTTAATCATGTTATTCTGAAGAAGGATAATAGATTTTAAAATTTTTTTTTGAGATGATGTTGACTTTTATGAAGAATTTAATTCTGTATCCAAGTTGTCATGTACGATTTTTTTCTATTTATATAATACTATAAATAAAAATTTCCTCAGGTGTGTATGTAATGTAATTTTTCCTTTTAATTTTATATTTTTTAGAGTGTTTTTATTGGGTCACATTTATTAGTGTAAAATAAAGAAATATAATTAGGATTTTTATCAATGATCCTAAATTGTGGGTCATAGATGTCCTATTTGGTATCATAGCAAAGGTATAAATGACATTTGAGATTATGATTTTTTCATATGTGGTTAACATAAGACTTATTCATATAATATTTTGTGAATATGTCTAAGTATTATCATATACATAATTATATGTATATATATACATACTTTTATTGGATTTTATGTGATGGTATATTAATATTGTTAAGAGTAGTTTGGATTAAATTAATGGTAGTACAACCCATTATTTAGTATGCAATTTAATGAAAAGTTTATCTAAGGAATAATTTTTTTTGGAAATAATTTTATGGTTATTGATTACCTGTCAGGGTAATATTATCTTCAAAATGAGGTAATTATAGGTAATTAGGACAAAAGGGTTATTAAATATTAGGAACATGTGATATATTACACAAATAACCAGGAGAAATAAAAGGGATTTGGTGACTATATAACAAATTTTATTTTTTTAATAAGTTAACAATTTAGTAGAAATTATAAGTTTAAGATAAATAAAATTATTTTGGATAATATCGGTTTTTATTTAAAGAATTTATGTTGATTTATCCATTAGAAGAACATATTATTTTATAGTGAATTTGTTTTGTGAAATTCATAGAATACCTTGTGGAATATATTACAACATCATATTTTTTTATGATACATTAAGAGTTAAAAATGATATTTGGATATAAATGTTAAGTTCCTCATGGAAAAATTTGTGATAAAATAATTCTAATATTTGGGAATTAATATTGGTTTAGATTTTAAAATTTATTTTGTGAATCTTTATTTTTCAAATGATTTATGTTCAACATTGGGTGTTATTATTGAGCCTATGTAGATTAATGTTTAATTTATTCATGTAATTTGTTATTAATCTTATCTAAAAATGTGATAAATTTTTTCTTTTGAATAATGTAAAAAGATAGGTTGAATAAATTATTTTCTTTTTTAGTTGTTTTGTTTTGTTATAATTACGATTTAGTGTTTCGGTTATGAAAATATTATAAATAATTATTCTTATTCGGATAATAATATAATATTGTTGTTGAAATTTATTGAATTAATAAATTATAATTTTCAATAAATTATATTTCCTTATATTATTTTTCAATATGGTAAATTAATCCATTTCCACTAGGAATAGTATCCCGAAAAAAATGTTATGATTCGGTAACAATTTTTAAAGAATCATTTGTATCTTCTACTCTAAATATGTTTTAACATTATATCCTTTATTGATATTCATTCCAAATCCAGGTATTCAATTAATAACAATATTTCCTTATGTGAACATCTATGTATGTTTTATTTCATGTGTCCCACATATTTCCCTTTCCGTCTTTTTTGAAGTAAGTTTCATTGAACATTTTTGTGTTGTGCATTTCAAATAGAGGTATCATCCATTGTCAAATAATTGATTACAAATATCAAGTAAAACTATGAGTATTAAATTTATTAAATTTTTGGGGTGGTAATATAACCCGAAAGGTTTTTATAAAGAATACATTATTTGATAGCATATACAACATGCAACACTATGCTTAAACGAACCATTAAATTTTATTATTTAAATGTGACCTTTATAACCATACTATTAAAATTCCATCTATGAATATTAATAATCACATTAAGAAAAATATTTCTATAGGTTTTTATATAATCATTATTTATTAATTAATTCATAATAAATTGGTTCTTAATTTCCAATAGTGCAATTTTATGCTTTAAAAATAGTTTTTCGTGGAAAATTATTTTCTAGGATTTATTCATAGTTAACATAATTAAAATTTCCCACTTTTATAAATTTTATTCAATTAAAATTATTTAATATTTGAAATAATCGTATCAAAATTATATCGCGGTTAATTTTTTGGACTTTACAAAGAAATCAAATTTTATATGGGAATGATAAAATATATCAATATCTGTTAATGAATAATTTATTTTCATTAAACTATACCATTATAATTTCAATTTCATAAAAATGGAAAATATGTTTTATTTATGTATATATAATCTAATTATCTATATTTGAATCAGTGTTAGTATTTTTTTGCATAAATATATTTTGTTGACCTAGAAACACATTTTTGTAAAACCCATTTTTCATTATGTTTTACACATTTATTTTAATATTGATTTATTGCATTTATTGGAATTTAATGTTGAAAAATTTACTGAATATTTGGAATAAATATGTTCAAATTTTTTATATATTTACCTCTTATTTTTGGTCATTTTGAATAGTAACCATGATAAATTTCATTACTTAGGTAAGGATAAAATTGTTAAAACCTAGTAAAAACTAAAGGTTTGACCTTATGATAACTCAGAATATTTACCTATTTAAATTGGATGATTTTAGTTCATAGATAATCTTTTAAATCTCTATAATAAGAAAATTTATTCCATTTTTATATGATAATGACAGAAATATTATTTATGTAAAGTATAAAAACAAAATATAACTCTCTTTTTTAAATAAAATTGTTTAATTTACCACCAGGATTATAATACGTTATTAACAATAAAAAATTGTTCCATTGAGCATCAAAATAATATATATATATATATATATGATATTAATTATTATTTTTAGATATGATATAACTACCAAGAAATCTAACCCATCATTGAAACAACGCTTCTTCAACCGGTAAAAATTCAAATAAAATATATTTAAAGGTATTAAATTTGATTTTGTTGGAAAATATTGGGTATTGATTGATTATAATGGATCTAAATTAATGTTTCTTAATTTTTTGAAAAATTTATATTCAAATCCCATTATTTTATTGGACTATTTAAAATAAAATTTTGAGGAATAGTGAGAAAATATAGTTGTTTATGAGATAGATTATATTGTATTATAATATCTCAAAGTAAATTTGATATATAAATTATTGAAAATTAGAAAAATCTCAAGTATGATAATATAATAAAAATATAACTCAAAAATAAATCAGAACATTTTATGTTTAATTTTCATCATGATAAATATAAAAACCATTTTTAGTGCTGACAAGGTGCAACATAGCATAGGAAAATACAAATTTGATGTCTTAACAATAATAATCTAGAATAAAAAAGTATTTTCCTGACTTGGTTAGTGAATACTATTTATAAATTATTTTTATTGATAATTTCTAAATTACTCATTATATAACAAAAATAATATCCAAATGATTGTTGAACGCTTCCGTGTATTGTTGAAAGTCAAAAAAAAATTTAAACACATTTTAATTATATGAATTAGAATATATATTAATTATCAATCAATAAAAATGATAAATAATATATATAATAAATTTTTTTGTGTAAATAATTTAATTTTTATGATTTTAATTATTAAAATGGTCTAAATTATTCACATCTTGAAGGAACAATGTATATGAATATAGTTTAATAGTTAGATAATTTAATTTAAAATAATTATAAATGATAATATTTTGATGAGATTGGGAATACCAAAATTTTTATAAATATTTAGGTAGAAGAATTTATGATATAATAAATTAAATTATAATATATTAGTTCTAATGATATTTATAATGTTAGTTGTTGTGTATAATGATGAAAAATACCTTAATTAGTTTTTAATGATTAAAAATTATTTCTAAATCATTTAAAAAATTATAACATTTATATCATGAAACATATACATACTAAATATTAAATATTATCTTTACTGTTAAATATGTTTTGTAATTATAATTTTAGAATTACCTTTACGACCCTTCATGGTAGAAAAATTACAATAATTACCTTGATTTATTCCTATAAAATGGGATCCTCTTCAATATTTTTCACACAACTCAAACTCAGTTTCTATGTCAAAATTATACCCAAATACCAAAATAAATATACATTCCCATTTCTTATAGATACTAGAGTGATAAAAAACACTCATACAATTTTCCCAATATCAATCGATGGGATGAAACATAAAGGGAACTGTAAGGGTTTCTTAACTTAGTCATCTTTCATTGGAATATATCACTTCTTCATTGATTATATTAGGTCATGATTTAGTGTGTAATTAAATTTTATTATTTAACATTTTATTTATTCATTTCAATTTTGGATTTAAATTTCATACACAAAATATCTTTATTTATCAATTCGACATTCCTTGATATTATTAATGTAAATAATTTATTAACTAAATATTCAAATGTTGGGTTATATCATTTTATTAACTAAATTTCCATCTATTGGGTTAAAAACAATTTCCATTAATTATGCTATGGAACTATTTTCTATGAAGTTACATTTCACTACTCTATGTTTTATATTACTAATCATTTTTTTATTTTATTTCATTGAAACACATTTTTAAGCATAATTACTTCATTGATTAATTAACACTTATACGTTATAATCTTTGTAACAGAATTGCTTCTATAATTCACTAAATAGGGACAAAATTTATATTGTGAACCTACTTTCACTTATATGGTGTGTATACAACACCTTTAAAATTTTACATCATCAATTAATATTATTTTTGGCTATATACCTTTTTTATTAAATGTTAATTATTTTATGGGTTTCAAATTCAAGTGTTACTCTAGCTGTAAACATTTAGGTTACAATATCACTTTTTACTAGGGATTGTTTATCCTTAAATTTTAGATCGATAAATTTTATGGTCTTTCTCTAAAATAAATTATTATTTATTCTCTATGGGTTATTTATAGATTTTGAATGTTTAATTTATATTTTTATGTTTGTTCAGACTTGATATGACAAAGAAAATTGTTTTTTCGAAATGTCATCCTTATTTCCATTTTGGCCGAATAAATTTTTTCTTCCATATGTATATTTTCAAAAAAAATTAATAACATTTTTTACCACTCTATGATGATTTATTTAAAGTAATTTTTAACAATATTGGGATTCATTTAAATAGTTTTTAAAATAAAACTATGTCGTTTTAAAAGAAACGCACTTTTGATTGTTTATCGAAAAAGGTTAATTATGAATATAGTGAATGTGAATTTTTTTCACTATAATTACAATAATTTTATTTGAAAAATACTTTATAATATTCCATGTATATTTTCATATAAAATATATTTCCATTATTTTTTGTGTTTTTAGAAATTGTTATTACTATTTAATGGTTTGGAAACTATTTTAAAAGTAATTTATAACTTCATTCTTTTAAAAAGTTATAAATATTTAATGGAATTTTAATTAAAATATTTTACACACATTATTTACTATGAATTATAGAAGACATTAACTTTCTACCAAAACTATACTTTTGATGAAATTATTATCTTCTTTAATCTCTTACTGATTCAAGGTATTGTTGTCATTGAATATTTCATAATTATTAAATTTATTATTACAATGTTTTCTAAAATTATCTATTATCCATTGGGTATCATCTTTTTTCACCATACTTATTTTTTTTCATATTGTATATGTTTATTTTATAAAAGTTACATCATTTATATATATTGTGTTTGTTGAGTAAAGTTAATATGAAGGTTATTCGATCGACTTGGAATTATTATTATTCTATATTATTTATTCAATAAATAATCTTTTAATTAATAAGGAATACTAATTAATAATTGTATTGATCATTCAACATTTATGAGGAATTCATTGGTCAAAAAATTATGAGTGCAGACCAAAATTATATAGCTCATCATTTAATCTATAGTCTCATTATATGAATTAGTAATCCAAATTAAATTGGTTATTTGTGTATACCCGAACCTTAATTATATTTTCATTGGTCAAGGGATTAATTGTAAATATATCATGATGTTTGGAATCCTAAAATCCAATATTAATAATTTCATTCTATGAGAATTTATTAATTATTATCCATGAGATTTATACATTGATATTATCCATGGATGTAGATTTGTCTTTGTTATTAAATAAATGGAAAGTGTTTTTACTAATTTACCTTTGAATATTTTTATACCTTTTTGATGAAATTGATTCTAATAAATATAATATTTAATGAGAATTTTATTTCTCACTTATTTATTTTCCTTTCCCTATGATATGAAGAGAGTTCAATAGTATGTTATTCCTTATAAGGGTACTATATGTGAATAACTTAGTGGGTGATAAAATAATGTTTTATGAACACATAATTTATATATCTAGGTTTTCATGAAAGAGTTTCTCCAAATTTTTAAAAACACTTAATCGAATTGGTCCTTTGTTATGTGAGTGATCTAATCTTTAAATTAGATTTTGTAAAATTTGGAAGGGTTTAATTGGGTATTATTTATTTGTATCAAATACGAAAATATAAATATGTTGTTTTAAAATTAGATCCATGAGTGTAGTTTTGGGGCTACTATATTGTAAACAATATATCTTGATGATTTTCATATTTATAATTTTCATTTCACCATCTCAAGTTATTAAATTATAAAATAAAATTCTATTAAAAGAAAAAGAAATATGGGGAAAGGTATATCTTTCAAAAAATATAATAATTGAAAATTGATGACAAAAAATTGTGTTCAAATAGACAAGAAAATATACAAGATACAGATGACACACTTTATATAATTTTAATAAAATTCACAATAGAAATAAGAGACATGTTCAATGTGATTATTCCATCAAATTTCATTAATTATAGGGTAGTTGGCCATTACATTTCCAATTTTCCTATGAATTTAAAATAATAAAATTATGATGAGGAAACTAAAAAGGTTTTATCTTATAATGTAATACCACAATGCTATATGATGTCAAGAAGACAATAACTCAAATAGTTTTGAATGGAATTTATTATCTCTTAAATTAGGGGTTTGTAAATATAAAGGGTACTGGCCAATCAAATCAAGTTTGATAATAAACCATCACTCTACACTTTATATTATTCCCATGAATCCCATAATAGTCATATGAGATGAATAGGTAGGTCCACAAATGTGTGGGTCAAACCAATAACATAAATCCACAGTGGTTTCCAATCCCAAACACTGACTCGAACAATGCAATGACACTATTCTTCAGGGATCCACCAAAGATATTCCCATAACAAAAAAAATCATGGAATGTAAAAAATGATCCCACATATTTCCTTACATTAAAACCAATTTTCCAAAAACATTATATTGTACCAATCTGGACATTTAAATTTCAAAATCAAATACATTTTAAAACCATTTCCAATATCTCTTCAGAAACCAATAATAATATATACATCATGCTTGAAGGCTTCCAAACATTCTGTTATCTCATTTAGAAACCCAACCACACATCATGATACCAAACATGCCATTCTATAAGAATCAAATTTGGAACCACATTCTGAAATCATTTAGAAACTAAGAAACTCTTTAATACACATTGGGGGTTTAGAAGACCATTTAGAAGGATAATGTTTTAGGAAGGGAAGGAGGAGGGTAGGGTTTCATTGAAATCTTATTTTTTGAGGTGAACATCATTTTATAATGACAATATAATATGTGTGCATCTCTATGTGTGAACTATATAAACACATGTATAAGCCCATATCCAATTCTATGAAGTTTAAAATGACAAATCACCATATGTTTTATTGAATGGAACACAAATACATCATGAACCTATCATAGGAATCCATAATTAATATCCAAACCCCAAAATGAAATATATTCTAGTCGTATAACTTAATTCATAAAAAAGAAAAATTCCCAAAGCATAACCAAGGACACACATAAATCAAAAGTCCCAATTTAATTTTAAGATACCAATTTACATTTCATAAAAAATCTTTTATACATATCCATATAGGCATAATTTCAGAAATCATATAAAGAAGGATTTTGTCACAAAATTACCATGAATACAGTTAAATAATAAATCAAGAAACCACATCACATTCCAGATTAATAAATTTTTGAATTAAAAAACGTATTCTCAATCATATGTTTTTTTGTTCTGGAAGTGAAAATAATAGAAACACCAACCTCAATGATGTGATAATTCAATGCTGATTTTAGTGATGTAAGAACTAATCATATGTAATGATCCTCACACCATAACACCAAATAAATTTAACCACACATAAATCATTTCCCATAAGGTTCATCCAAGACAGAACCCACCAATGAACCACCATGAAACCATGAGAGGAATGAGATAATAAACGAAAATTTACCAAAAAACACAAATAAACTCACCTTAAGAACCATAGAGGAGATTTGTTTTGTAGAATTAGAAAAAGGGAGGGGGTTTTGGGAGCCCCTGGTGCTCTTAGGTGAAGAAAGGGATGGAAAACCCAAAATTGGTTAATAATATAATGTGGAAAAATAGGAAGTTCAACATTCTTAGGAACATGGAATTACACAATATTTGGAGGCAAGGTTTGAAAAAACATTCACCAAATGTGTTCACCCTATATGAGAAGAGGGACACTCCGCATAGTTTTAAAGCACAGTTCACAAAACCATATGCCACCTGTGTGATTTGGATTAGTAAAATTGAAAACCCACCTTTTTTTCTAATCACATTGTTTCTCCTATACATGATGAAGCCACACATCACGTCCCATAAACCATTATAAATCTATACTCTTTCTCCTAGGGCTCCCACTATTTTACCCAAACCATGAACTTACCATGTAAAAAAACTATGCAAGAAGATATTAAACAGAAAACATGATCATACTTAATAGAATTCCTGACTTACCCTTAAGCCATGCACATAAACTATCAAAAGGAGGGAAATCCAATTAGGAAATTTTAAAATCTTAAAGTATCACTAGAAACCTGATCCAAACCATTACCAAATGATATAACATCACCTAAAGAATAAAATAAAAGAAAAACCATGGATGAGTGTGACACGTTTTCTGACCACAAAAACATTCTGACCCTAGAAATTCATCAATCCATTAGAGGAACCAAAGCATAAAAAAATATCCAAATGAAAATACAAACCATGTCATAAAATTATTCTCCACATGATGTACCCAACCATCCTTAGAGTAAACCATAATTAGAAGAACCATAGTAAAAGGAAAATGATGGGGTTTTACTACTATATGAAACAAGCTAACATCGACCTATCAACAACGGAAACCCAACATAGACCAAATTGGAAATTCCACATACAAAACAACCTACACAAACACAAATACCACGGTCTCCCCCAAAAAGACAAACCCCTAACAAAATGGAAATTCCATGAATGTAAAATAAAACAAGGACCAATCCCAAGCCATGATTCATTATATTAAAAAAATCACAAGCATCTCCAATGAGAGTACAACCAAAAAACAAAACCAATCCACAAAAATGGTATGCACATAGGATAAGGAAAAAAATTAGTGGATTTATTTCATAAAGGTACAACTATACATATTATAATATATCAATACCACCATGATTTTTATGAAAAAATAAGAAACATACAATGATAAAAAACCAAGGTAAAGTTCATAAATAAACCATCTTAATCCAAAAACATGTGACAAATTTCGGACCAAGGTTCTCCACACCACCAACTATTCTTTGCTGCACGGGAAGAATTAATCTAAGGCCTATGGATAAGACTTATTAGAATGTAGAAGCTTCCATTTAATACCAGTTCTATGACCCCACTAAAAGATATAATCCTTGAGCTGATCCTCCAATATGATCTTCGGAGAAAAGGAAACAATATCTTTAAACCTGTCAATATATGTCTTCACTGTCTTGTAAGCACGATGAACACCCAAAAGATCTTCCAAATTTTTTTCATTCACCTTCTTAATAATAAACCATTTTTTCAATGTTTTCATTAACACTTCCCAAGACATCCCAACTTGCAAAGATGGATGGGATATAATTTTCCACATATCAAAATTTGGAATTACAAACAAACTTAGTACGAGACACACTTTCAATTTTTGGAGTTACCAAAAACCAAAAAATAACTGTTACTTACTAAAGCCACACCACAAACACCTTATGACATTGATATCCATTAAAATATCTAAAAACATAGAATAACCCAACTTCTATAATCCACTAGGAGTCTGGGAATGTCTAATAATAGGAAGAGACTTATTGGAAGCCTTTGGGTATTTTTAGTGCTATACTAAATATAACAAAAAAACCAAATCAACCTTCCAATAAAAACTTGTCCAAAAAGGTCATCCAAAAACAAATTTCTTCTATGAAAACCTATTTTTCTCAAAAAATATTTTCCATTACAGAATTGTCCTACACTAACAAAAACCAAACCAATACACAACTTACACTGAAATATCAGGATTAAGAAGTAGTGGACTTGCATAACCTGGTGACATGATCTGTGGGATATGCTCCAAGAATGATCCAACCACTTGGAGCTCCTTGAACTATGATCTCAGAATCCACATGGGGCAATACTCTATGAGATATCATAGAATAACTCCAACTCACCTATATTGCAATTCAGCAACCACACACCCAAGAAAACGCTCAAATATCTGACTACCCCTAAAAACATGAGGAACAAAATGAGAAAAAGTTCATTACTATCACCTCACACTGACATATCAATTTAAAACATCCATAATCTCTAGTATAATTTTATCCTCAAATAAAAAAGCGATCCTCTAATGCCATTTCATTCCAGAACAAGTCTGATCTTTCATCCAATCTAACACCTATCCCTGTCTATCGAAAGGCCCAAAAAATTTTAATATCCTCATGAGTTGGAAACTAGTATTAGGAATTAGATATTTCTCATGAGGGAATAATTTATCCAAATAAAACTTGGTTATTATTAATGAAAATAGTGTATGTAGAATAAAAAAATTAATACCGAAAATCAATAAATACATAAATATGATTCTGATATAACCATAAAGGAACAATATAGGAAATCTAAAAAAAAACTAAAAAAACCACAACTGACACAATCTCTATGTGACCACTTCATCACCACAAACCATCAAACCAACTACTCCAAGGGCAACCCAAAACAAAAACCTGAACCTAATATAATAAATCTAGTTTACCGACATTTAGTGGAATAAGTAAAGTGTGTGAAAAAGAGCTCAGTAGGTAAGCACCATAAAAATAATTCATTTCATTTCCCAAAAAAGTCCACAAACACTAATTTTATATACATATAATAAATAGGTTTTATCATTTCAAAATGAAGACCGACCTTTCTATAAAAATTCACTTTTCTAAAAACACACCACTTTCCTTTGTAAATAGGATTCCATTTTAAAACATACCAGATTCATAACAAAAAACCAAATAATAATCAAAACCTGTTAATGAAAAGGGATAAGCTGAAAATGAAGGGAAATAGAAAAACAAGGTGATACAATAGTGCAACATTACAAACACATGTTTGATGATACTGGTGATTTAGGTATCCACATAGAATAGATATAAAAATGAATATTAATATAGATAATGGTGGTAATATCATAAACATCTCTATAATAAATCCTTGGATGTACTCAGTTTTCACTCACCTGGTAGTGTATGGTGAATATCTATAGTCAATAACCAACTAACCTCTCTAAACTAGCCATTCCAGCGGCATTCGCCTCCTAGCCTCTCATTAAATCCAAGGGGTACTAACTAGTCTAATTGATTTTGATAGTAAACTATCACAATAACCTCAAGATGAATCATAGGAATGCTATAATAAAAGTAAATAGTGAATAGGTAGGTACTCACAAGCGTGTCTCAAACCAATAAACCATAGCTAATATGCTTACACAACCAAAAAACATAGACCACCTAAGCGATGACTCACATCCTAGAGGTTCCTCCATAGCGGTTCACAACACACAAAAAAACCAAAGTTCCATTCATCCTACACGTCACCCAAATTTAAATCCAATCTTCGAAAAACATCATAATGTACCATTTAGGAATTTGATATTTCCAAATCTAATCTATTTCTATACCATTTCCAATATCATTTCAAAAACTAATATGAAAATATATCACATTCTAGAAGGGTTCAAAATAGTCATTTTTTCTCATTTAGAAACCCAAACACACATCAAGATGCAAAATTATCCAAGCTCTAGGAAACCCAATTGAAATTTCATTTTGAGATAATTTGAAATATAATAAAAATATTAGAAACATTCGGGGGTTTATAAGAATAATTTGAAAGGAGAAGGGTTTTTGAATGGAAATAGGGTGTAAGGGTTTCTTTGAAATATTTTGTTTTAAGGAGACTATCATATTAGAATTACATTATAATTTGGGTGCCACTCCGTGAGTAAAATTCATGGACACGTGGATATACCCACCCCAATTCCACATAAGATAAAATCACAAAGCAAAAACGTTTTTATTCCAAGAGACACGAATAAGAGAAGAACCGATCACATTAATACGTACTAGAGTACCAAACCCCAAAATATTGAAAAATACATTCATAAGACTTAATTAAAAACAAAATGGATTACAAAAACATAACCACTGAATAAAATATTCCAAAAAACACAATTTCATTTTAAAAGTTATATTGAAATTTCATCAAACAACTTGTATCCATATTCATGTAGGAATAATTTAGTAAATCCTTTTAAACCCCATTTTGTACCAAATAACCAACATCTTAATTCCATAATAAATCAAGAAACCACATCCCACGAATGGTTATCACATTTTATAAATAATATAGGAAATCTCAATCATAAATTTCATGTTACAAAAATAAAAATAATAGAAATACATAGCTTAATGATGTGATAATTCAATGAATCCAGTAGGAAAACAAATAAATAAACTTTAGGAACAATACACACACACTAAAATCAAAGAAATAAAACCACACATCAATCATAGAATTATTCATTCATAAAATAATGAACTCACAAAGGAATAATATTTAAGCCTATAGTGGAAGCAGTTAAGAAATTTAAATAGGCTATAATAACATAGAAACATGAATTATTAATCTTAGAATAGATTTGATGGTGGAAGAAGAATATAGAAGGAGGGTTTTCAAGAGGCCCCATGGCATACCTAGGTTGATAAAGGTGAGAAAACCCAAAAAGTGTTAAAATAGGGGGTGAAAAAGAGGAATTTCCTCTTTTTAGTGACATGGCCGTGTCCTATGGATTGGTCCAATAGATTGAAACATAATGTTCCAACTATGAAAACCCTTATTTAGAATAGGGACACCCTACAAAGTTCAACTGCACAATTCGGTAAACCATGCACCAACCATGTGAATTGGCTTCGATAAATTGTAGTGACTCCCTACATGTTTGCTGCATTGTCTCTCCTAACCATGCAGAAGTCGTGTACCATTTCCCAAATACTATATTAAATCCATACTATTTATTATTGGCCTCACACTATTGGACCCAAACCACAAACATGTTGTGAAAGAACATATTGACTTTATAACACCCTATCCCTTTACCAGATGTATGATCTACACTTAATCCATGAATAAAAACATGAATAGTTATAAAGGCCACCTGAAATCTACAAAAATAAAAAAAATATCCATGTGGACGAACCCTACCCTAAATAGAAAGATCTAACAACAAGAAAATAAAAAAAAATTAAAAATGTGGTCAAGGTGTGAGATAATGAATCAATGTTGTTTTTTTTAAATGATTAATTTATTATTTTGGGTTTATAAACATTATCATGAATACATTATTTATCACATTCCATCATATATACATTAATTTCCTTCTCAAGGTATATATTATCAAATCCCAAAAAAATTTCTATAATTTTGAAATCCAGTTATTTGTTATTCTATATAACCCTCATATTTCACATTCTCTCTTTTCAAAAAGATGTTTTATTAACACCATTTACAATGCGAGGTTTCAATAAAGGAAGTTTCAAATTTGAATCCCTTGATTATAGAGCTCATGTTCAATTTTAAAGTAAATAAATCATTAAATAGAGGTATAACATAACAACTAGATATTTTAAAAAGAAATGTACACATAAGACTAAGATTAAAAAATTGATGAAATATAAATATAACCGTAATAACTGAGCCATTGTGTTCGAGGTTTTGAATTTGAATAAAAAATTGTGAACTATATATATATATATTGAATTATATATAAATAATATTTGTTAGTTTTAGGTAAATAAGTACAAATTTTTTAGTAAAGATATTTTATGTCACAAAATATGTTTTCTTGAAAAATAAATTTTATTACTTTTTTTGAGAGTATATAATTATTATTTTATCTAATATTTAGAAATTATAAATTTTTTTTAAAATAATTTTTTAAATCATAATATCAAAATTATCTCTAGGTGAAATTTTCGGATTTTTTTGATATGTTTAATTTATCATTGAATAGTAAAATAAATAAAAATTTTATAAAATATTGTATCTTTTATTGTATCACTAATATATGAATATTATATAAAACTTTATTCAAAATTTGTAATCACTAATTTATGATAATATAATATAAATATTCAAAAAATATTCAAAACAAATAAATTATATTTTATTTCTTGATAAATTTAAATATCCTTTTTATTACAGACGTAATGCTTGCATTACACTCAAAAAGTAAAATTTGTTGTCATAGAGTAAATATTTGAGAGTGAATAAGTTTTTTATAGAGTTATTTTAATAAATATTAATTATTATTGATAAATTTTATGGATATATTTGAATTTTTGAGTTATATAACATGTTACTTATCCAAAATGTATATGGAATGTCTGTATTATGTTAGAAAAGTAAAATAATAACATTTTAAATAAGATATCATGACATATATGTGAATAAATATACATATTTAAATAATATTATATTTATTTTTATATTATTTAATTTATTTTCAGTATGTTAATTTATTTTTAATTTTTAGTTATGTTTCACAATGTCTTATACAACGCAGACACAATACTTGTCCATGTAGTGAAATAATCATGTAAATGGTTTCTAAACTCTAAAAGTAATTTTTTTGGTGAGTTATATGATACCGTTAATTTCATTTATATATATAACATATTATTAAAATGGTAAATTATTTTATTCTATTCACATTTTTTTCGTGATGACTTGAATTTTTAATGTAAATTTAGGTACCAAAAGGACATTGATGATATTTTATGATAAAAAATATTAAATTTATTGATTTCAAATTCATAAAAATTAATATATTAATCCATGATAATGGAATATGGTTTAATATATAAAAAATGGCCTATTTTAGGGTCACTTATACTTTTATAGTAAGTTTTTACACACCTAATGAGTAAACAAATTTAATACCTTGACAATCATCATAAGGGTTAACGGGGAGTTAAAACGATGATATATGGGATAAAACATAACATAATGTTTTTTAATTTTATTTTATGAGTGTATATATAATCATAATAATATTATATTAACATTATATAAATTTGTTTCAAATTAACCATGAAAATTAATTTATATTAATTTAATACATCATGAAATTCCAATAATGTCCCTCCCAACACTTACAAAAAGAAAACATCATCTAATTTCTTAAAGACATAATTTCATAACTCTATATCAAATAATGACTATGAAAATAACATCATAAAATTAATTCCTACATTATATTGTTCTTATTTTTTTCATATTTTCGACTTTATTGGGATTACGATGAATATAAAAGGGGGTTGTCCGATGAAAATGTATAGATTTTATCTAAATGTTTTAGTTTTATTTATTTAAAACCCAATAAATATTCCACAAACATAATGAAATAATAAAAACAAAATATACCTTAAATTTAGATGTTATTATTTAGTGGGAAGCGCAATATCCATCTTTTATTCCATAAAATGAAAATTGAGACCATTGTTAATGTGTATATATGAATATTTCTTCACGAACCGATGAATTTTATTTCCATTGTCACCTCTCACAGATGGTTATAATGATAGATATAATATATATAATTATATACATATATATAATAATTACATGATTATCATTATTTAAATTTTAAATATACTCTATTTTCATAGCTTTCAATCCATTGAAAAATGATCATGTCATTCATTTGTACATGGGGATTAGCACCTCCAAAAAGTGATTTCACTAATTTTCATCTAAAAATAACATGATGGATATATATAACTGAAATTAATTAAATAATATTATATTTATTACATTATAATAAATTTTTAAATATAATATATAACTTTCTTGTTTTTTCATGAAATTTGTTTATAAATTGAAACATTGCTCCAACATACATAAGACTTATCATCTCCATGATTTTATCATAATTCATTTTTCATAACCATATTTCATAGTTGTTTTTAATAGTAGAATTAATGTAAAAAATGATAATTATATCTCTTTTATTATTATATATATTATAGAATAATTACATTTTTTACCATAATCAACTTAACAAAATCATTTTGGACATAAAAGATGAATATCGTCAAAAAATCCAATGTGAACATAATTTATTATGCCATTTTATATAACATGGTAATAAATATAACAAAAGGAACAATTAATTTGAAAATATTCTTAATTAATTAAATAAATAATATAATTTTGTTATTATGGAAGATGAATATTATATTTGATGAGTCAAAGTTGAGGCAAGGGACAATTTACATTGAAATCATTATTTAAAATATTCTAAAGATTTATTTCAGAAATATTTTTTCACAATTTCCTTACATAGAAAATTATATTTTTTATATATTAATATATATATAAATTAATTATAAAGAACATTTTACTTTTTCATAAGTAATTCATTTACGGAATTCTTAAGGAATGTTTTAACAAAAAGGGAAAAACAATGTTCTATTTCAATGTATATGATGTTAAACATTTTTCTCGATACAATAACCAATATTAGATATTTGGATTCCTTTATATTATTTCATGTTTTTTTAAAATAAAAAACATATTTAATTTTTTTTTCTAGGTATATTTAAAAGAAATTACAAGTAAATGGATATTTTGATTTTTAGAAATTCTTTTCATATGGGTGAAAATAATATTTTAATACAAAATAAATAATTTTTCTACAACATTAATTTTATAGTTCTTGTTAATGGTTAATGATAATGATTGGTTCCCTTATAAACCAAGGGAGGGTGGATATAAACCAAAGATATGGGGTTTTTTTATAAATACAAAATATGTGACACCAATAATGCACTCCAATGCATTGGGTAAAGGGATAAGGTTAACCAGTTAGGTTTTCTGTTATAGATTATTAAGAATTATTAAGTAATTTGTTCAAATTGTAAGAGTATTATGAAAATGGTATCATTAGTTACCTATATGGATTTTCCAGGATTTCATCTGTGTTTTTATAGATTCATTATTTCTCAATGTAAGGTAATGGTATTTTTTTCTAGAATGATTATTCCAATTTGGAATAAATATTGGTTTGTAAGAAAATATTTTTCAACAGTTATCATGTTTTCTATATAAACCATTGTGATAATTATTTTACATTTATATTTTATTATATATTATTTTAGGTAAAAATTTGCTAGAAAATCAAATATCAGTTTTTATAAAAAAAATTGTTTTTGGTCAATATTTATTATGTTATATAAAAAACTCCCTTATAGGACATAATGTATTTATAATGGACTATTGGGTTTCACTTATTTTTCTATATATACCTTAATGATTTTTTTATTTAAAAAATATTTAATTAGTTTTTCATAGGGATTATGGAATATTAGAAATTTTAATAATGTTGTAGTTTTTATTTTGGAAAGTTCACTGAATGAATAATGCATGTATTTATAAAGATCTTGTTATGCTGGTAAAATTTACAATCTTTGGAAATATTCACTTTGAAATATTTTTTTCCAAATTCTATGAATCAGTAGTCCAAAAATATACATTGGTATGTAAGGGATAAAAAATTTATTTTTAATGTTATATGTTTTGGATGGTTGAATTTATTTCACATTTATTGATATAAAAATAAATTTTTTTGACATAATGTTTTATGAACATGATTTTTGGTGTGATGGGTTGGGAATTATTTAATATATAATACCAAATGATTTAAATATTATTTTATCAAAATGATTCTCATGTAATAATATTAATAAATATTTAATTGTTATATGAAATAAATTTACCTTTTTCGAAGAAATATTCACAAGTAGAGGGAATTGAGTTTGATGAGAAATTTTCTCAAGTGGACAGAATTTAAACAACTATAAATATTATTAATATTTAATGAAAAATAAATTTAAAGTTATTGTATACAGATATAATGTTATAATTTTTAAATGGTGAACGTAATGCAAATTTTTTTTGGAACAACATGTGGGATTTTGGTTTAATGGTAGTGATAATAGAGTTTTAAAACAAAAAAAGGGTATGTATAGATTAAAAATAGTCTCTAATATCGTGATAGTTTTTTTCTAGATGATTATTTTAGTGGATTGAAGATCATTAAGGGATAAGTGTATATATATATATATATATATAAAGAAAATGAATACTATATCAGTCATTGTGATTTTTTAAGATGACATAATAAATTTTTATAGTGTTGAAGAAATAGTGTTTTAATATCATTCCACTCAAATGGAGAATAAATTTGAGATGTCATTTAATGATGAAATTAAGTTCTTATTATGAATAAAAATCACCCATGAAGAAATTAATATTTTATATGATAATAATGTTATGTTAAAAATATGTTTAAGAGGTTAGTAATGGTGGAATAAATGGGAGTATCCACTCATAAACAATTAGGTGAAAATCTATGCAAGGATTTTGAAGGAAAACAATGAATGAATAGATATTTCATTTTATTTTCCCTATATTTGAATAATTCTTGGTTGGATATAGTATTCTCTATCACACTATATGTTATATTTCATTCCAATGTAGAGGAATCTCATATACTTGTAGCCAAAATATTTATTATATATATTTTAAACAATCACAACATTGTAATAATATAATGTAATGAAAGAGAGTTAAGTATTAGTGGGTTTTCATTTTTTAATTTGGAAAAATATTTGTTTTATAGATAGTCTAACATCAAAAAATATTTTATCTATATGTAAATAATGTATGACTTGGAATTTGAAGAAAAAATCATCATTCACTCTTAATTATAATTAGGAAGAATATGTTATTTTATCACTATAAGCCATTAAAATGATACTGATAAAGAATAAAATTGAGGATATGGATGTATAAAATGGATATCCAATGATTAGAAAATTTGATAGATAGAGTTTTATAAATCTATCAATAATTTTATTTTATCAATATACGATAAAAAATTTGATATAAATTATATTTTTTCTAATGGATAAATTGGTTTATTGAATTATTGTAGCTATAATGTGATACTTACAATGAAAAAATTCCATGTATCTTAAATATCTATTGATAAATGATATTTTTGAGTAGATAAGGATGAAAATTAGAGTGAAACCTCAATTATAAATTCTAATTTTTATATTATTGAATTTTCTTTTATATTATTTCTTGATTCAATTCTTGTAGAGATGTTCTTGTAGGGGATAAAATCAAATACTTGATTACTAATTGTTTTAATATGTGTGTTATGCTGCACAATATATATTTGAACAAGCTAATTTGAATCTTTTATCCTAATTCTGAATGAGGAATTGATCATTTTGTGTATAGTTTTTTTCAAAGTCTTAATTATTAACATAACAACACATGTTTTTTACAAAAAGATATATCATATAGAGTTAATGTTGATTATTTCATGACTTATTTCATTGAGTTATTTTTAAATATTTCCTTTTTATAAACTCAAACTGTCTAGATTTTCAATAATAGGAATTATAATATCTAGTACTGATAATAAATTGAAAGAGGGAGATTGATGAACCCTTTAGGTTATAATGTTGTATTTTTTTCAATAATTATTTTGAAGTTTACTATTTTTTGATGCTCGAGGACTTGTTAATATGATCTTATATTTCATGCAATGATTGTTATTATTAGATTCAATATAGACCACCTATATAGATGTATGAAAGGAAACCATAATTTTGATGATTTTTTTGTTGGTAAAATAAATATATTTATAACCTACTTTAATGTTGTGAAAGAAAGATTTGAGATATTTACAAATCATCCAATGAAGGTTGATTTTTTAAGATGATGTAATATTGTATTAAATAAATATTTAATGAAGTTAGTAAGATGATTTTAGTTGAATTTAGGAAAATGAGAATGCCTAATCATCAGTTCAAGAGGTTAAAAAATAAATTGCATAAATTTAGTTTAGATCACATTCCTTTTATCCATAATATGACTTGTTTTTATGACATAAATCTACACGGATTTAGTTGATATAAATTTTCTATAATCAAAATATTTTATTAGTCTTCAATTTCAAACATCCATAAGAAAATTTATGTGAACATATAAATTTGGAATGTAATTTCATTGGGAATAAAATGTTGAATATCATATGAATTTAATGAATAATATCATATGAAATTTTGAGTGTGTCACATTGTATATGAGTGTGAACATTAAATGATTGTATAACTTATATAGACATTTTGATATATAAATAAATTTCATAAATTTTTCTTAGAGAATATAAAATATGTAATATCTTATAAGATGAATTGAAATTTGATAATCACAATCAGTGTTCTATGATTCAAGATAAAGAAATTTAAATAAGATCCATGTATAATCAATTCATCATAAATATGACAACACATGTTATTAGAACACAATATTTCATCATTTATTTCATTATTACACAAAAAATAAAATAAAAAATGATTAGTAATCCTATTGTCTTTTGGTAAATATGTAAATAACACATAAATTTATAGATGGATACAATAAATTTTTGGAAAACATCTTTAACATGATCCTAAAAATACATCATTACTTTAAAACATCAAGAGATAACTTGAGGATGTACAAAAGAATGAAGAGATACATAAGGACTAGTAAGGGACTAAACAAATAATATCATTTGACAAATAAATACATGTTATCCATTAGTCATACAATTGTATCACAAGGGTTGAGAATCATAATAATTATCATCAACGAAAGATATGATATGATAACATAATCTAAAGAGAATAATGTTGAAGCATCATAATCCTTGGCATCATAAACATAATTCCAGGATAACCAACAGGAAATCATAACATAGTATTTTTAGGATAACATATGATACACCATATAAAGAATCTCTTAAGATTAAAACATTATCCAGTATGTTGGAGGGATATATAATTACAATCCCACCTATCACATTCATATCTCATAGATACATAAATGTTCCACATAGATCATTCAACATAGGATCGTATATAAAAACATTTATTCTCGTGACTATGAAGTGTGAATAAAATAAATGGAGTTCCCAAATTAATGAATGGTTTTTAAATCTTGCTTAATAAAATTGATTATAAATTAGGATGGGTATTCATTATAGAAAGGATTCTCATGGAAATTTACATAATAATTTATCCAACATAACAGGGTACATAATGATTCATAGGACAGATGAATGATAGTTAAACAGGTATATAATCACGTTTTCTTCATAATTTAAATAATATGGATGTGAGTAAATATATCCCAATATGAAAAATTGGAAAAAATGGAATTACATATAGGAGGATCTTGATTAAAGAGTAGAAGGTGATGATCCCTTATCTTGAGTGGGTATTTTATAAAGCATGAGTGTAGATTCATTAGATATTTGTAACACCTTGGTAGTTCTATAAAGGGATAATGTTAGAGTAATGTTGTACTAAAATAGTTTTTAGTGAATAGTAATGAGAGTTGTGGCAAGTTTATATAGAAAATGAGATTATATTATTTATTAATTTCCAAACATTAGTTTTTTAGTCTATATGATAATGTAATCAATAAAAAAACAAGGTTTTATACCATTTATTATTCCTAATAATAGTGTATTTAAATATATAATTATGATAATAACTGAAAATTTAAATAACTCCTTGGGTGATGTGGAAGTGAGTCATGTTTATAATGATTGGATTTCAAAACCATAAAATATTATATAGATTTTAGAGGAAACATTATGGTTTTATAAAATTAATATAAATAACTTAAAGAAACAATTATTTTAAATAAGTAACATAATTTTGTATTTGGATCCTCTTTATAGTACTTATTACACTAATTTTGGGCTTTTAAGATTTCATAATACAAACCATATAGTAATACTATATTTAATTTTGACCCATAAATAAACTAACATAGAAGTTGATGAATCATTTCCCATTGGATAAATTCAACATGATGATATAAAAATTTATATTTATTTTATCAAAATAATTCTTTAAATATTATAAATTTTTATTATTAATTGAAAATCCCCAATTATTAAAAAAATGTTGGGTTTTTTATAATAACAGTTTTTATCCATTATAAAAATAACATTTTTCTATTTAAAGATATATTATAATTATCTTTAATAAATATAATTTAGTAATAATATTTTATTAAAATATCATTAATTTTATAAATTAAAAAATTCATCAAAAATAGTTTCGTGATTGACCAATATTTTTCCAAAAATACAATTTTTGATTCATCGTATCGGAATATGATTTGCATAAAAACAATTATTTTATCATTGAAAGTAATAATAATAAAAATATAAGTATAATAATTTATGTATTAAAAAATTAATTAATATTTTTAGGGTTAAGATACATAACCCCTTATTAGACTAGGATATTTCCTAAGGGTATGGAATATTGGTGTGATATTTTATTATGATGAATCAATGAAAATTTCATGGTCCATGATCTCGAGGATCATTAAATTCCAACATAAATGGTTTTTCTCCCACTTTATTTTTTTAATATCATATTGTGTTTTTTAAGGGGAAAATACTAGTCATTTTATCTCCCTTGGAAGCACTGATAATTTGTCTTCACAGGGTATAAATGTATTGGCCAAGGTCATCACATAGTTTTTCCATCTAAATTTGATTTATCACAACCAATGATATATACTAATAATATTGTCACTATACACTGACAATATTATAAGTAGTTATGATTCTGAATTATTCTTTAAATACTATAGAATATAACTCATAATAGTTAAATTCAATGAAAGAAGAAAATTGGTTCTATTTCTAAACAAATAATTCACTCAAAAAATGAATTTAATTTATAGATGTTCAGGTGGTTTCATTATTCCCACAAATCATAATTATGTGTCGATTTTTTTTCATTTCAAACACTAAAATAGATAAGGTTTCTTCTATTTTATTTCCTCTCTCTCTTCCAAATTTTCTTCCCTAACCCTGTGGTTCCACCACAACACTTTGACTAGGATTGTTTTCTTGTTTCTTTGATCTTTTTCTCTAGGATCCAATATCTTCACGGGATACTCCTAGTATGAAACATAATTCTCTAATACTACTACCTATGGACTCAATACATGTGAGGGGTTTGGTATGTACTTCCTCAAGAAGGATACAGGAAAATATTCATGTACCTTAGATCCGTTATGTTAGAGTTCTAGTTGAGATACCACTACTTTGATGTGATCAAGGTTCTCAAAGGGGACATTGTGTCTTGGAATAATATTTCCTTCCATCCATAACCTCATGAAATTATTAAATGGTCTTATATTAATGAATACTTTATCTGAAATAAAAAAAATCGAAGTCTCATCAATGATTGTCTACATAGACTTTTTGATGGGGGTTTACAGATTTCAAATGATCTTGAATGGTTTAAACCTTATCTATCATTCTATGGATAATATCATGGGTCATTATATTCTCCTCTATAAATTCATCCCAATATGCCATAGTTCCACCCATATTCTCATAAAGAGCCTCATAAGTTTTCATTTGAAGGATAGAATCAAAACTAACATTACATGATAAATCCCATAGGGGAATGCACTGATTTCAATATCCCAGGAAATATATAAAATAATATATCAGTATATCCTATATATTTTTAATGTTCCACTTTGATTGAACATCAGAATGATGCTGATAGATAGTACTAAAGATAAATTCTATAACCAATTATTGTGGAAGGTTTATCCATAACCATGATATAAACCTCATATCTAAGCCATATATAATAGATACTAAAACTACATATAGTCTTACAATGTATATTATATATATCTTTATGAGATAGTTAAGAAAGAAGTATTACTTGATAGAGGTGAATATAGCTGATTGTGTATGGTGATCGACTACAACCCAGATGGAATCATTTCCATTAATTTCATGGGGTGTCTGATGATAAAATCAATGGTTATATTTTCTCATTTCATTTATCCTATGGGAAATAGATACATCATACCCTTAGAATTATTTCATTCAATAATGTCATTTTTTAAAAAAAACTTTTGAGTTACAAATTTCACAACCTCACTCTTCATGTAATCCAGCTAGAATATATTTTTTCAAATCATAATACTTTTTAGTTATCCATAGATGAATTAGGAAGGTTGAGCTATGAACATAATCCATAAGTTCCCTATTATATTATTATTATAATTGGATACATAACATGGTTCTGAATCCTCAAAAAACTATCTTTAAAAAAAATATGAACTTCAAAATATTCAATATATTTCTCTGTAGAACCTCATCATCATTTTTTTCCTTTTTTATTATCTCAAGAATAGATGGATGAATAGTTATTTGAGAACGGTAGTATAAATATCCTTTTATTAATCCATTCCATTATTGTCAAGTCTAATAATATTTTATCCCATACAATCCTCATCATGGATAAGGTTACAAAATCATTTCCACTTAGACAATCCAAAACTATTTTTCCATCGTAGGATGGAAATAAATCAAACAATCATAATACATGATCAGATATAACAACCTTCATTGGTGCCTATTGAGATCATTTTTGTAAAAATATTCTTGAGAATTTTATGATCTATATATATCACACTTCTCCATATAGCGATAATTTCACCAAATAATCAATTAAAATATTACTACAACAAATTCTGGATTATAATATGTGTTGCTATATTCATTCACATTTAATTGGAGGGATGAATAGCCTATAACTGTGTCATTTTCAATGAGTAAACAATCCATGCCTTTTTAGATGCATTTTTGTAGATCAAATATCCATACCAATTGTAGTGGTGTGACTCTTGATCAGCTACATAAATATTTCATTACATTAATAATTCCTAGAAAACATTATTCATTCCATGTTATCTTAGTTAGGGGTCTGGAAAATATTGGAATAATTCTGAAAAATATAAGACACTATCCAGATAATCTAAAGAAACTATGTCTTTCCCTTATAGAGGCCATGTTATTCCTTCATTAAATTGAATCAATTTTGAAGGATCTATAGATATATCATTATTAGTGATAACATTCCTTAGGAATGTTACTTCCTCCAACTATAACATGAAATTACTATACTTTTCAAACATCTTTTCTTTTTCAATTGTATTCATTATAATATGAAAATGATCCCAATGTTCCACCTTTATTTTAGATTAGATAAGAATATAATCAATAAATAATCCAAAGGTTTTCCATGTAAATCCCAATAGGCTCAATTCGTTAAGTGTATATAGATTTTTTGAGAACTATTGAGTCCAAATGGAATCACAACTCTCTTAATTTGTATGGGAAATATTTTTGGGGATATACTCCATCTTAACATTTAATTGATAATATCCATACCAATGATTCACCATATAAGTAATGTGATCAATGTAGATGATTGAACAATTTCAAAATTCAAGTATGTGGATACTAATTATTTATCATTATCTTGTTTACCTAAAAAAATCAATTCACTAGTGCATTGAAAAATCCTTCTTCATGATGAAGTGGACTGATGTACACCATGATGAAGCAGTTGGGTGTATAAAAGCTTTATCTAGATTCTTCTCCAGTTCCTTCTTCATCTCCTCAATATCAACAATGTCTATTCTATATAGAGTCATTAATATTGAAAATAATGTAGGTATAGTGTTGATATATAACATAACCTCACAGATTAGAGGAAGATGATATAATTCTTCAAAAAACACAACAGCATATTCATTGACAATGGGAATTTCTCCAAGTTTTATCTTTTAATTTTTCATAATCTTATTAGATAGACATGACTACCCACAAGTTATTAATATCAATGCTCGACATGACGATTCATTTGGAAATATTTCCCTTCGATATAACAAATGGGTGATTCGTGATACATATGGTAAATTCTTTCTCCAAACAATTTTTGTTGTCTCTATAAATGTAAAACCAATCCATAACTATAATATCATAAAATTCCAATAAAAAGAGAATCACAAGGGATTCCAAGAATATAATAAAACAAATTTATATAAGGGAAAATTTATATACATGGGACAAAATAATTTCCCTATTATCATATTTCTATGACAGATCCACTTCTATGAATTTTAGTGACGTTCTAATAGTTCTACTAAACATAAAATATTGGAAATAATGAGTAGAACTAAGGATGACAAGATTTAATATCAAAATTGGATTCTAGTTATAATTCATTAATTCATCGAAAATAGTCTTAGGGATGAGAATTTCAAAACTATTAATTATATAAAATATATGATATAAACATTTAATGGAAAAGAAAAAAAAATACATATATTCATCAACTAATTAATTTCTAGGATATAATCTATGTTATCCATGATATATTTCTAAATGTAAAATCATATGGGATTTTTCATCCCTTAATATTGGTTCCTAATTTATTTTCATACAAAAGAATACCAAATGGAGTGTCAAACAGGTGTGTAGAAAGGCTGGTTTTCATAAACCATTTTACCACCATGTTGATCTCAATTCCCCATTTTTGGGTTTTTAACACTATGTTAAACTGTTCTAGAGCCATATACACTTTCAGTATCCAGGATGGGATGAATTTTCATGGAAACCACATAATTTAAACATTGATAAAATTTATTGATGTCTTATTTTATTAATATTATCACTAAGTCTTTCTCTAGAGTTTTTTTAATCCTAATCCCAAAAATAATTAAAATTTCTCTCTGATAGAAACTATGAAGTACCATATTTTTAATAATATTTAATTACTTAATTAATATGTAACAATAAAATTAGTTAAACTCCAAAAGATAGTGAGGCATAGTTTATTTGGATATTTAGATATAAAACACATCAACTTAATTTATGGATACAACAATATTGTATAAATCTTCCATAAAATGTGCCAAAAATTTGAACATTCTTCTAAAACTACATGAGATAACCTCTGGATATACATAAGTATGTAATGATCCATAAAGCCCAGGAGGAGAATAAGAAAACGCATAAAATAAGGTAAAGTAATAATTTTATGGCATGAGTAATATCAATTTATCATAATAGTTTGGAATAATAAGCACGTTCATCGAATAATTATAAGAGATTATAACATAATGGAAAATTTGGTATGTGGAAACAACATATAATAGGACATCATAAACAATATTCAAGGATAAAAACCATGAAATCATAACATATTATGATTTGGATAACTTACCATAGACCATAAATGAAATCTCATAAGATTAAAACATTTTGCAGTGAATTGGAATCTATATAATTTTGGGAACACTCGTCATATTCATATCATTTACATGAATAAGTGTGCCACATAGATCATTCAAAATAGAATAACATATCGTCAAATTTAATACCAATATTAATATGTGTGGATTACATAAATATAAATCTAAAATAAATGAAATATCGATAATCCTAGGTGAATACTATTGAGTAGAACGGGTGATTGGTATTTACTAAACAAACGCTTGGCATTAAAATCCACATGATAATTTTACCCACATAATAGGGTTAAATAAAGATTCATGGGAGATATTAATGAGCCTGAAAGGGGTATTTAACCCCATTTAAATCATAATATATGTATTAGGGACGTGATAAAACATATAAAAAATGTAAATTTGGAAAAAAAATGCATAACATAGATGTGTTGCTTGAATAAATAGAAGGAATATAAGATTCATTTCCTTATAAGGGACATCAAAAATGATTGAGAAGAGATTATTGATAAAATATGTAACCTTGTGTGGGATATATAGATTTAATGTCAATGTAATCTCATGATCAATGAATTTTTATTGAAGAGGAATGAATGTTTGGGTGGGTTTATATTAAAAAAGATAGAAAGTTATTTATTAATTACTAATCATATGGTTCGCACTCTATATGATAATGTAATCAATAACCCAATCATTACCATAGGTTTTACTCATAATTTTAAAAAATGTGGAGAGTTTTTTTTCATTTTTATTGATAAAAACTAAAAAAATTAAAATAATTCCCTTGGCGATGTGAAGCAAGTCTTGTTTATAGATAATTTATTTTAAATCCTTAAAATATAATATAGATTTTGGAGGATTCCTGAAGGAATTATAATGCAAAACATATAACCTCTACGAAATATAATTTTAAATGGGAGATAACATTTTTTCCTTGTATACTCTTTCTATTATTTAAAAAAGATGTTTCCTTGGCCAAAATGAACAAATCACAAATATTATTTAATGAAAAATTACAAGAGTCTAAAACACAGTATGATAATAAAATGTTTTTCATTAATGAAAATAAGAGTGGAAGGAAGGCCTTCAAACCAGGTAATGTCTTGATATACTCCCATGTGGGCTAGACCATCTGTAACCATGTTTGCTTCTCTATAAACATGTGTGATGATATAGTTAAGATCAGTAAGTGAATATGTGCATTCAATCCATAGGGTGGTTATTGAGTAAGAAAGATGTGTTATTCCATTCCAAATTTCTTAAACAATGGTCATCGATTCACTTTAAATCCCAAGTTTGTTCCTACCAACGAGATTGGAAAAGGAAATAGCATGTATCAAACCAATCATCTCAGCTTCATGGAAGGTGGAAATGTCGTATTTACTGATGATGCATCTATGTATCTGATCGAGGTGATTACTGAAAACAACACCACACCCTAAATGTCCCTAAATGACCTTAGAGGTTCCATCAATACTGATTTAGATCCATCTATGTTGGGGGATCTTGGGTACACCTCCACAATGAGATGGAGTTGATAGAAATTTCCTTTAATAATTTTTTACTTTAGGATCCCAAAGCCATGAATGGTGTTTTGAAAACTCTCCTTTTGACATAAGACAACATCATATATGGAAATGAGGATACTCATTCGACCTAAATATTAATTAAAAGAGTAATTATTATGAATAATGACATTCTAGTCATACCCAATCACATGATGGAGTTCCGCAATCACAGCAAGGAAGATGTTCTTGATTTTCTGAGAGCCTTCCATTTCTGCACATTTTTTTAAGTTAAGATTTGACGAAATCAAGAGTCAACCATCTACAGTCAAAAGTGTCAACAATATAGTTCCAAAGAGTAGAATCTGTATTGCAAGAGAGAAAGAGATGATTAGCATCTACTATTTTTTGAATACAGATTTTTGACTTAGAGAAGAGCTGGATACTAAAAGATTGGTGGAAGCTTTCAGTGGAAACACTATTGTGAGCAAGATTCTAGATGAGATTGAATCTCCAAAGATGTTTCCAAGGTTTATTGTAATGTTTTAACCATTTTTAATAAATCTATGAGTTATAAAAAAAATATTGTTTTAATTTTTTGAGTTTACAATACCATTGTGAGAAGGTCCCCAAGTTAAGAAATCCCTTTTGTAAGAGAAAGAGTACTTTTCCATGACGTTCAGAATAGTATCTAAGAGGTGATATTGCTGAGAGTGTAAATTTTCTCTAATAGAGATTTCAGTATTATTAACAGTTAGATTGGGATATATCATGGAAATTAAATCCATTACGGTCTAGTAATCCAATCAAGATTTCAAGGAGGAGTCTCTGCAGACCATCCATCATGAATTTTTTATAATATTGGTATTGGAGTATTTGATAGAAGGATAGATTGAGGAAGTAATTATGTTTCAATTTCCCATTTTATTTTTTTCAAGAAACCAATATTTTGAAAAGGGTAATATATTTAGTTTTATTGTGAAAAATGATCAATGTGATTCTTACTTGAAGGGCTTCATTAAAGAATTTGATATTTTTAATACCAATACCACCATTTTCAATGGTCTTTCAAAAATTTGACCAAGGGAAAATCACAAGTTCTCAGTATAGATTAAAACCAGTCTAGATGAAGATATTTATGGAAGTGTTCATTTTTTTAATGGGACCAGCAGGCCATTTATAGGCAATTATGGAGAAAACCATCTTGGAGATAATAGTGGATTTAAGAAGGCAAGTACAACCTTCCATATACAGAGATTTACCTTTCCAAAAAGATAGTTGATTTTGAAAATTTTAAACAATATTTACAAAGTGATGTGATTTGGGTCAACTAAAATAAATTTGAACACTATGATATGTGAAAGGGAGCATACCTTATTTCAGACCAAGGTCACTAATAATGTTACATTTTGTTCATAAAGGGACGTTTTTACAAAATAAGATGCACGATATTTTACCACAAATGGTTTGAAAAGAAACCAATTCGTAGTTTGAGATCACATATTTTTTTTAAAAATATTTCTTTTATCCCCTGGAAGAAAAATAATGATGTTTTCTGCATAAAAAATATGACTATGAGCATTCACATTCCTAGATAAATGTATGGGTTTTAGTTTTTTATAGTCCACCAGATGGCTAATCAGACGACTGAGGTAGTCTTATGTTATCTAGAAGATAATAGCAGATATGGGGTCACCATACTTAAAACCATTGGTGCATTTCAAATAGCCCTTGGGAGATCCATTGATCAAAATGGAGATAGACGCTGAGTAAAATAGGATTCTTATTATAGTGATAAAATAATAGGTAAAACCAAAACATTGAAGGACGTTGAAGTTAAATCTTTTGCACATGGCATGAAAGGCATTTCTGATGACAGGTTTAATAAAAATGTTTCCAATTTTGTTAGATTTATTCGAATTATTGAGTCACGAAGAGGAAATGAATATATAGTCTTGAATGGATCTACCCTATATAAAACCTAATTGGTTCTAGGAGTAAATTTTAGCCAAAATAGCGGAGTGTCTATTAGATATGATTTTGGTGATGATTTTGAAAATGGTGTTGATAAGAGCAATGGGTCTAAATAGATGAATCTCAGAGGCATTATTCACTTTTGGGATCAAGTTGAGAAACTGGGATTTTAGAGTTTGAAGGAGAACCCAATTGGTGAAGAAGGATTTTACATGTCTAAAAACATCAGTTTGAATCACATCCCATGAATTTTTTATGAAACCATTTTTAATCCATCAGGACTTGGAGCACAATCGGGATGCAGACTAGAGACAATGTATTTGATTTCATGATCAATTAGAGTTCCAATAAGGAAGGAGTTGTACTCATTAGTGATCACTAGATGAGTGAACAAAGGTAGAAGGTCTTTGTATATATTTTCACCATTTAAAATGGAATCATAGTAGGAGATGATATGTTGTTCGATTCCATCAACATTGTCAAGGAGTATATACCCATATACTAAAATGTTTAAAGGCATATAGGACTTCTGGATTCTTTTACGAGAGTTATATAATTTAGTATTTCTATCAATGTATGTTAACCATTTATCTTTAAATGTCTTTTTTTCTCATATTTTCTTTTAACGTGAGTATGGAGTAATGTTAGAACAAAATTTTTAGTTCGTGAGTTGGTTAAGTGTTGAGGATAGAGTGGTTGTTTGTGTTTTGCAGATTATTGATATCTTTCTCAAGAATCATGATTTCATTATTAATTTGTTTGGATTAAGAGCTCCTCCATGTTTTTTGTGTCTAATTTCGATGTTTTAATTTAAGATTATAGACAAGAGAATTATTGTTACAAGACATTGAGGACCAATAGTTTTTGATGATATGAGAGCATTCATCCTCAATGAACAACACATTATTAAATCTAAAAGGTAAATGAGGATTCATGTCTATGGTGGAGACACTGACCAAGTAGGGTTGATGATCAGATTTTAGTCTATGAAGAGTGGTACTGGATATAATGTCTCATTTATCTATCATAGGTAAATTTTTAAAATCTCTATCCAGCTTAAGGTAATATACTTTGTTGTAGTGCCTCTTTTACAAAGTGTATATTGCACTAGTGAGATTTATTTCAATGATAGTTTTGTCATCTATTGAGGTTTTAAATTCTCTCATGGAAATTGAATCATGAGAAGGTCCAATTTTCTCACTAGAATTTATAATAGCATTAAATTCACCAATAATAAACTAGGGTGCGTTAATGTTAGTACAAAGACAAGAAATATCTTTCCAAAGAATTCTCTTTTTTTGGTATCTATTCTCAGCATAAAAAAATAGTTTTGAAAAAATAATTTTCATCTATATTAAAATATAAATTAAAAATTTGGTCAAATATATTGAAAACAGTTATATTCTGTAAAGAAATGTGAAAATAATCGTAAAATATTCTGCATTGTGCTTATTTGTGATTGCACCATAAAAAACATAGTTTTTTTACATAATTAAGTTTATTTAGAGCCAAAAGTAATTTTTTGTCTCTGCAATAGAAAATAATAAACTATGATGAGTGTCAATAATTCTCTTTAACACAAAAAATGTTCCAGATTTATAAATAACCTAACAATTCAAAAAATGGATCTTTATTAAATCCTAGGTTTGGAGTTAGAACTCCACTTTTTCATTTTTCTAGAGCCTTTATTTCTAGAAGAAAATCTAGCCTCTTATGTATTATTTGTGGTCTGTTCGTTCTTATTTCTAGATTTGGTGTCGTTCTTCATTGCAGGTTTAGATATTGGATTACTCATAGATGAGTCTATAGATTTCTTAGAACACATCAAAAAACCATTTTAACTATATTTCGAGATAAAATTTATAGAAATTATAAAGATTACCTCACTATATATCAGTAGGGGAATAGTTGTACCTGGTGCCTTTGAAGTGTTTGTGTGCTTCTTTTTGACATTGTCAAATTTAAATGGATAGTGCTTCTTCAGATCTATAGTCATTCATAACATGCATGATGTTAGAGTCCCTTACTGAAAGAGTGGTACCATGTTCAATAGATTTAGATTCCATGATAAAAAAATTATAGTACAGAGATTGAGTCTTGTCCTAGGATGTCTTAGGAATATTGCTCCTAGATTCGGCAATACTGCTAATAGGATTATTATGAGTAAACATCGCAGAAACTAGTTCATCATCTTCCATTTTTATTTCATTCATAGTCTATAGAGAAGTGTCTTTTATAGCAGGTTGTATCATTGAATCCTTAAGGATTGGGACTGTAGGTTTGATATTACATGAAATCATTGAAATAAAATCAGTACTACTATTAATAGGTATAGATCCATCAGAAGATGAATTTTTAGAAGGGGTGATGGTTGTGTCTAAGTCATTTTCCTTATCTAACCAAGGTTTTTCATGTCTAACTTCGTAGTGATATTGAGTTTTTGGGTTTGTGTAGGTTCATGTAGAGAGGTTGTATTTACCTTTATAGTATTATTAGATTCCAATTTTTTTAAAACAGTTTCAGTTACATTGGTAGCGGTGGATTGTGGTTTTTCCTGAGTGTCTTTCTGTTTAGTAACCAGTTTCAAAGATGTTGTAGTGCGCCTAGTGGAGTAATGAATTTTAGAGAAAATAATGGGTGAGAGTTGATCACTGGGTAGAGAGTCTAATTTATCTATTTTTTATTGGATTCATTCTTTAACACTGAAATATTAGTGTCATTTAAAAGGTAGGGGTTCTGGTTATTTCCAATACCTAAATCATGGGTGTGTTCCACCATAGTTTGAACGGAATCTGCCTCACGGATGTCACTAATATGAAGATTTGTTGTGCATGTGTTTCATGAATTGAAATTCATCTATTCAGGTGTAATATACCTCTTACCTCAGTAATGATCCTATTCATGGATGAGGATAGATCTTGAGGTCTGACCAGATTGAAATGTATTGAATTTTTCCTTCTCATTGGTCATACTAAGAGTGTCTAAAAATATATTTTCTAATTCCTAAAAATGGAATTGTTCTTTAATGGGGTTTTCATCCTCATTAGCAATATATTCCCATTTTATACATGATTTATCCCCTATGTGTTTAAAACTATGTTTTTTACCCAGATTTAATCATTCTTTTTTTGGGGTTCAGATATCTCTGTTGTGGTATCATTGTATTTTCTATTTCTCCTTATTTCCTTCCAATAATTTTAAAATGGATGGATAACTAGTCTTCTAGTCACCTTATTATTAGAGAATGTATGACCAATGATCATACAATGGTCACAAAAGGGAGGATTCCTCTCATATTCGATTTGAATTTCAGTTTTGTAGCCATTTGCAGGGAAATTGATTGTATTAGGGAGCTTTGAATCTAAGTAAATTTCTACCATAACTCTAGAAATGAAACATATGTCATCATTTATAGTTCTGTGGTCTATTTTAAGGGGGGACCCTATGCAGGAGACAATATCATTCAGAATTTTTGGGTTCCAAATGAACAAATTAAATCCATGGAGTTTAAACTAGACTTCTACCATTAAAATCCTATATGTGTGCAGATTGAAAGAAGAGTCCCAATCAGAAATTCTAAATAATATTGGACTTAGATTATGGTTTCCTGTTTTCCAAACATCCTCTATGTCCTCTTGTGATTTTAGGTATTTGTGAAAGTATCCTTTTCCTATTGGAATAAATTTATAATCAAAAGAAATCCAACATTGGGAAATACACATGTAATTTAGATAAAGGTCAAGGACGATCACCTTTGAGGTAGGAGATGCATACCATTATCGAAAAGTTTCACATTTTTGTGCGTTGTTGAAGAGAATCTGGATCTTCTTACACCAAGAACCCACCATCCTCAAGTCTCTCTAGAAGGGGAGTCTTCGTCAGAATTTCATTGATTGGATCAGTACACATCAGCGTATCTAGAAATTATATCCCTTGGAATCTACCAGAGAATGTACGGGTGGAAGCATTTTCTTCAGAGGCGTCTTCCATATGGATTTCCACAACAGGATCTTGAAAATGAAGCACCATGTTCATTAGAAGAGTCGAAAAATGATGGGATTCAAACCACCTAGGATTGAGGAAATCAACCATGAATGATGAGATTAGAGTATTTGGGTGAAGGATCCCTTGAAATAAAATAATTTACACTTTTAAATAAAAATCACTATTTATTAAGAAATTCTATTTTTTGACAATAATATTTTTCTCACAATTAAAAAAATAACATTTCTATTTGATAAATTAAAGTATAATTTTTATTTTAAAAATATCAATTAATAATAATAATTGATTAAAATATAATTAATTTTATGAATTATTTAGTTAATTATAAAACTATATCTTGATTGAAATTTGTTTTTCCCAAAAATTCAATTTGGGAATTATCATACCAATGTCTTATTTTTATCTAAATGATTATTTAACATTTAAAAATAATAAAAAAAATTAAATTATGATAATTTAATTATTAAAAATAAATTTAAATTCATACTATTAGGATTAAAACATATACCCTTTATTACAGCCGTGTATACCCTAAGGGTAAGGTGTGTGTCGATCAGACTCTCATGCGGTGAATTGACGAATATATTTTGGGTTGTGATAATGATGATATTGAACTTCTCATGTAAATGGGTTCACATGAGATTTATATTTTGAATCTCAGTTTGGGATTGGTCAAGTAAGAATCCTAGTTATGTTATCTCCCATGGAAGCTACGATAAAATGGATTCATAAGGTATGATAAAATTAGTTGCAGCCATAAGTTATTTTGTCTACGGAATATAGATTTAACTAAAAACATAATATATAATAATTACATGGTCACTGTAGTGCAACTACATTATCAAAGGTTACGATGTGTATTTATCTTTTAAATTGGTTGTGATAAAACATATATCTATCAAAAATAACTAATGTAGTGCAGGTGTATTATATAATTCCATATCTTAAGAAGTAATTAACTCAAAAAAGTAATTTCATTTATATAATTTTGGGATACTACAACAAATCCTGAGACTATTTACTGTATATTCCCCATTCATGAATACATATAATCAATTTCAAATTTAATTTCGTTTCATTGATGTTGTAAATAAGGAAGAATGATATATTTCTATATTTTGTGGAAAATGTATATGATCAGTTTTGAATCAGTAGTTAGTTAAAATTGGTAATTTAGATGGAAAGAATGATTGGGAGCCTATATGATTGAAAAAAATTTAATGATGAGAAATAATAGAATAATACTAATCTGTCTTGTGAATATTTAAATGGTGAAAATGAAAAATTATTTTTGATTCATGCATTGATGTATCCAGAAGTGAATTAATATTTCTATGTGTTAGAAATCACCATTCAGAGGGGTTTTTATGAGAATAAGAATGAAATACACTCTAGATTTTATAAAAAAAATTCATGAAATTTAGATTAGAACAATATTCAGTTATTTTTTCCATTCAACAAGAAATAGACTTCACTAGTCGGTGTAATTATACTTCAATTAGTTCAAGGTAATACTCTTTCATATATCTATTTTTGATAATAAAAGTATAGTTCTGGGTATGGGGGATAAAAACCACCATACTCTAGGGACATCATCATTCTCGCAGAGGGGAACCTCATTAGTAAATGTGTTATTCTACATTCCTTATCATTGTTTTCTGATCAGTTATATCACTACTAAATATTCAGATGGGATACCAGTTTGTTAAAAAAAATAAGGCTTTTATTCACCCCCATCATGAGTGCCTTTCATAGCCATTAAATCCACTTTTATGTCACTAAATGAATATAATATTAATAAACTATATGTAATGATTTTTGTGAATTTTTTGTAACAAGTAATTCCATATATTTTACAATTTTATAAAATAACTGTATATCTATTTATATATTATGTGTTTTCAGATTATTTTTAATTCCTTATATCTATGAATAAACAATAAAAATTTTATTCACATGTTTCTGTTTTATTAATGGTTATGTAGAAACTATTATGAAATATGGTATATAAATTTGTTACATTTATTAAAATTAATAGAACCAAATTTTCGCACTATTCTACTAAATCTTCTGTTTTGTTTTTAGTTTTCCAGAACTAGAAAAAAGTATCTTATTAGATTTCCAATTTTTACATAACGATTAATTATATGAGAATTTAGAGAAATCGACTGTTTTAACATGTTGAAAATTATAAATATCCGTCAAAAACATCATTGATTTAGTTTTTCGGTTTTTTTATGTTTTTAATGAAACTTATGTTGGTGATGAGTACTTTAATTTATTCAATAAATTCTGATAATAGAATAAAAAATTATATATTTAATCATAGTCATAGATGATAAAATATATTATGGAAACCTAGAATTATTTAAAGGGAGTAAATTTACTTATTATGTATCATAAAATCATTGCATTTATTAATCAACAAGGTTCCGTTGATGGGTTAATCGAATGAGATTTTAGTGTAAAATCTAATAATAAATCCCACCGTAGTAAAAAAATGTAATTAATATACCACGAAGAAGAAAATTAAGTATATATGGTCAATGATTTGAACAACTATCATATTCCTCACACATTCATCATAGTTGGTTCTGATAGTGGTTTTAATTCTTAGGAAAGAAATACTATGAAAAGAATAATTGTTTTTAAATGATACAATCAACTAATTCCTTCATCATTTTCAATGATGATTGTATGATATTTACTTATGATAAATTTAAATATTTTATAAATACAAATTCAACCCAACCATTCTAATTTTCAATTTTCCTATGGATGAATCAAAACAAATTTTAACAAGGTATATATTTAATGATCTCCCATAGAAGCGCATAATTTTTTTCCATTTAGTAATATCCAGAACAAGAAAATAATCCTTGTAAGTAAACCATGTTCGTTTAATTACATGAAGAGGTTATTGAAACTCTTTTTATGAATATTAAGTAAGGTATATTTAATGTCCTCTATTTAAATTTTAGAATCATTTATTACTTTTTCTGATTTAATTATTTTGATGTCAATTATTTATTTAGGTTTTCTTTGTGAACATGTTTTTTTATGTAAAATTTATTATAATTTTCATGTGTGTAATTTGATTATGAATATTATATCTATATTATACTTTGTTATTTAATAATGTATTTAATTATTAATTATTATTTAATATTTTAATATGTTTTCATCGTCAATATTATACTATGACATGCATTTATTTATTTCAATTTGTGCATGTCATCGAAATAATATATTTATTATGGAACCAATGAGAGATCCTGTCTAGCATATATCATTTTGTTTTTTAATATTACAATAGAATAATTCAAATGTTTGAGATGTCTAAATATGAATGTTTATTTAGAATGGTTCCTTACGAGTTGTTCTTATAAATCACTGATTGGACAAATACCAAATATAGGCTCAACAGTGCAACGATATTTCATGTTTCAGTTCCTATATAATCATCTCACATTGATTTTTTCATCTCTTATTTATTTCAAACTAGATAATATTAGTCTTTTTAAAAAAATCATTAATTATATATAATTTTTATATTATTTAAAAAAAATTCAGGGGTTATCTTATGAAATTCTATTTAATATAATGATAAAGAAACCATTTTTAAATTCTGAGAAGCATAGTTATCACACCATTATCAAAAAACCCTAATAAAATTAAATTTTGTTGGATGTTTATATGATGTACATTCATGTAACCATCTTGAATTTTTAAAAATTGAATATAATTATTCATAATAGTGGTGGTATATGTTCAAATGATTCTAATAAATTATAAGGGGATATTTTTTAAAAACCACCTCTAATAATTACCACATATCAGAACTTGGACCCTTCCTCTCACCTCTCTCTATCATAAATCTCTATATTTCCTCTCTATTGTTTATATTTGGTGAATCCTCCCCAGCATGAACTCTTTATGGATAGATCTGACGACTCGTCCCCTACACACCATCATCACAGTACGTTCCTCCTCCTCCTCCTCTACATGGTTTCTAATGTGTATACCATCACTTAAGTATTTTTTCAACCAAGTTGGGGTGGAATAAAGTACTTCATTAATGTAAGGCAATGACTTCACTTTTATCATAAATTTTTTATCAATTAATAATATGTGACCCTAATCGAAAACTTTTTTAACCCCACTTGATCTAATCGTTTAATTTCATGAATCTTACTTCTTATTTCTACATAGAAATATAATGCGACATTGATTAGGAAGGGTGATCCCTAACATAAACTTATATAAGTTGTATTTATTGATTTTCATTAGCACTGAAAATATTGATATTATTTTCATCCATTATTTTCTAAAATATTGTAGATTTGTAATAAAAATATCACAAAAATGGATTTATTAATTTTTAGTTTTTCATAAATATAGTATATTTCTCTTGAATTGATATTATAATATTTTTATGAGTATTCAATAAATTTTTATTCAATTCCTAGAGAAAAAATCTATAAACAGTATATTTTTCATTATCCCTCATTAAAACACACAAATAGACATGTCAAAATAAATTTTTTATTTCAATAACTCAAATATAATTTATGATTAAGTACCTCATCCTTATGATTAATATATTAATTCATAATGTAACATGATGTATTGATCATGGCTTGGAATTTATAGATGCTTCTATGTCAAGTGAGATTATACATCCCAGATACATTTATATATTAAGTAACATTCATTTAAAAATCACTATAATAATAATTTTATTAAAAAAACTATTTAAATTTTTGATGTTCTAACAATTAATATTTCTTATTTTTTGTCATAAATGTATTTAGTGATTTATTCTCATAAAAATGTTACAAATTATAATTTTTTGATATTAATGTTTTCTTTATTCCATAAAGTTTTAGTATTATTCATAAAATTATATTGTTATTTTTTTTATCAAAACCCCAATCCATGTAGGAATTTTGTTTTGTTTCCATAAAAAGTGGAAATACCTATATGGGAGGATGTTGGTCTATAGAGAAAAAAAAAATAATGAATAAAAACATAAAAAAGGAAAACCTATAATTCTGTTGAATCAAGAGTAGGAATATGATTTCCCGGTCATCAAATCTACTGGATGAACCCTGTAGTATCCCACCACATGTGCACATACTTTAGTCAACCTCATTTTTGGCACAATCAACATTCCCTTTTTTCAATGCACTGTCACCACCGCTTCCATGGATGGTCTTCCTCTTCCATATTATTCTTAGATGGTATGCCCATTGTGACACCTCCTCCCATTATTATTGGCCTCTTTACCATTGGTGCATAAATAGATTCCAATAATAATAGTAATAGAAATTCTTCAAATCATATTACTATTTATTTAATAACAAACATTTAATTTTAGGTAATAAATTGAAATATAAAAAATACGGTCTCCTATGGATGACCACCAATAAATACATATAATAAATCCTGGAAAAATTAAACAAAAACTCAAAACTATACTCCAAATGATGTACTATCCTCCAAAGTCTCTAGCTATCCATCCCATGAAATAGAACAGACATGAACACTAAGATACATCTCTTGAGTTCAATCCCTTACCTGATCGAAAAAACATAAAGTCAACATCTGTCCCTAGGGGACCATCTAATATATGAGAGTAAATCATAGTAGGCCACCAGCGTGTTCCAATAATACATACATGATATTGTAGGTATATCTAAATAGATGTAAAATGACACATATTCATTTTATATATAACATTATTCCCTTTAGATCAGTTGATATGAGTAGGCGTTCACCTAATCTGACCTACACTGAAAATCACTAAATATGTTCCCCTAGTTATATATATATAATACATAACCTATATGTAAATATATAACTATAGTTGCTATGATCCATGGAATGAGCCCAAGGGATCCCATGATGATAGACTTTCCTACTGAACCCAGTGTTCCACCTCCAAATACATAACCTGGAACCTTGTTCCATAAATATCATAACTGAATTCCATACGGAATGCCCAATAATTTATTACATGGTCCCTCATACCTCCACCCAATGTCATAGTTAGATCAATGATCGAAATCCTTAGGTATATTGAATTTTATCCTCTGATAATAATCAACATTAGCTTATAAACTATCATCCCAAGGCATGTCAATTTATAACCTCCTAGGACCTCGCCTAATGAACTCAAATGATTAGGTGAGCCTCAACCCCCAACAAAAGGTCTCATCACCATCAACCGAAGGTATATCAGTATCCACATGGATTTACATGGTGATAATTCCCATCACTTATGATACTCTACACAGTCACTTAATACAAATAATCTATGGAGGATCCGCCCACAATTATTAGTCAACACCAGCTTGATCTGAATTCTATATGTGTGTGTAAGACTCCAATGGTGCATCATCCAAAAAATGGTTTGTATAAATCACCTAGAAATTACTGAATCCACATTTTCAATCACCTCATTACCATGCAACCAGGTCACTAAAACATTATTTTCAATGAAATATCAAATCATATTGTCCTTTCCCCAATCATGATGAGCATGACACCTCAATTTGTTGACCATGTGACCCAATCTAGTAATTAACATCACCCCATGTAGCCTGGGCTAATCCCATTCCAACTAATCATATAACATAAGTCCAAGTGGTCAAGACAACCTTAATACATGGGTCATTCCCATCAAATTCCCACAAAACAATGTAATTTAATATAAGGAATTTCTTTAATATAAACTACACATGTCCTATCCTTCCCAAGTGGTAATGATCCCTTTACCCATATTGGAATAATAATCATAGTTAAATTATAATTAAAGGAATATCTCAATACCATTTAATTAATTTATATTCAATTATAATTAAACTAGGGCATTCCAAGAAAAAACTTCATAGGCATATATAGAATGCACCCTTGAATCACTGAAAATCAAGGGGAAATCAAGGAACCTAATTCTTTTTAATTATAGGAACCCAATTATATGATATCAACCTCTAACATGAGTCAAATCCAATAAAAAATGTTTTTTAGATGAATTCCATAAAAAATCCCAGGGGATCATGTTGATTTTGGGTACTCAATAAAGTGGAAAAAGAGATTAAAATAGGCTAGCAGATCGATGCTCATTTTTAGATGAATCCATGTTCACCAACAAATTATGATTCCAAACATACCCATTTAATCACAATGAACTTTATGTAACTAGGTCATCATGTCATAGGCCAAATCCCCTCAATGAACCCACAACCATAAGAGTTATCTACCTGGTCTCTTCCAAACCGAAAATAACATATTTAGCTATTCCATAGAATATCCCAGAACAAAAATGTCCTTCAGTGATGCATCATCAATCCTACCATCATTATTCAAATTTTTTTTGGCTATGCCATATTTGACACCAATCATTTCCCATATATCATCAGATGACACCTCATGCCCATTTACCATATGACACCTCTTTGTTACCACACATTATCTTATGCTCATAAAAATTCTTGATGCCACAGACCTCATACATAACCAACATCGCATTAATACCCACACTCCAATTCAACTAATATAAAACCCACATCATATATAAATAGTCATGAACAAAATAATATGGGTTCCACACAAAATATGTATATATATCCCAAATAATATTAACTTCCAAATTACTAAAATGGGCATAGTTTGTCCAAAACCATACACTTTTACCTCACTCATCGAAACCATAATGAGCCAATTAAAATGAAACCCTGGTCATGGATGTCATCACAACAGACATATAACTGTATTTATCTCTCTATCCTACTCTACACCAAACAGATACACAACATAAACATAGACTAAGGCCAGACTACTTGAGACATGGCCTTCCCATTGAGCTACAACAGCTACCGAACACTGGACCCACTGATGGGACCCACTGTCTCTTTCATGACATCTGTATATAATTTAGTCTTGGTTACCATATCCTATTAAAACTCGTAGCCTAACCTATGATGTCTAAATCTACCTCACTCCTTATATCACAACTATCTAATAATATGTATCGTATAACCACTTGAGATGCATGATCTAGCAACATGAATAACATTCCATCAATGGTTTCTTGCACATAGTCTATACATGTCATGGTTTCCTAAACATGAATCATATTGATGAAAACCCTCTCCTTGTTGGTATTCCCTATATTTATCCTAGAAACCCTACAGAGTCTCCTCTTAGACCAACTTCCAGCTACCGGAAGCGTCATCACTACGGTACCTAATGCCGCCACTCGACTCTAATAAGACTAGTCCATCATTTTTCGCACAACTATTAGTCCATGGTTATCTACCTCTAAAAAAGATTATAGACTAAAATTATTGACCTAAAATATGAGGGTGTTCCATAAAACAACATCAAATTAGGACACTATAGAAATTTCATCACCCACCATATTTGGTGAAAAAAAAGATAATTCAGTGAACATGGTTGCATAATCCTTGAATTATGAATCCTTCAGCAATTGATTCATGAACTCATTGTCTTTTTCACCCTTAGAATCTTTAGAAAAAAGTTCTAAAAGAAAACTGTTTTTAAAATCCTTCCCATGTAGTCCCTCATGTCAACATCTGATACAGGTTCTCCGCACAGAAATTTTTCCCATCCTCCGATCATGTACCTATCCATCTTTACCCTTTGACCGGGGGGGTGTCTCGAGCTGATCGAAGATGGTAAAGTCTGTCTCTTTCTAGTTTTAAACTATATATGGTCCACCCTCACCCTGAAATAGAGGTGGTTACTATGACTGGAACTCACATGTCATGTATTCCATCGATGTATCAACTCCCAGATCTCCCCTATGGACATTCCAGATAACAAAAACTAGAATCACATTAATCTACTCATCAAGGAATACCCCAAAAGCTACAACATCCTATAATTTTACTACCTATAACTATGTTAATACATATTCCCTTACCTATGGATCATGACTAGACTGGCCCTTAGAGGCCTTATCCCAACCTTTAGGGGCCTCATCCCATCCATGCCCATGAGGCACCATGTCACCACCCTACTAACACTCCACTTGAGCCAGTTTAGTGGGAATCCCATTGAATACCAATACAATGGTAAAACAACCATAATAGTATATACATACATAATAACAAATAAATTGAAAGATGTAATAGTAAGTACATCTCAAAACCCTTACACTTCCTTACTGCACCATGTCATATGAAATCTGGCATCATCGCCCCTTAGATAGCCTTATTAGGGTATGCTATCACATCTAACTCAACCTTCTAGAACCCATTACTACCCAAATCAGAGTTAGGCATCACATATCATCTATCAACAAGGCATATCACCTTCCTATAATAGGATTAGGAGTCACATATAAATCCATGTTTATAGATTACAACTCCAGTAAAGAGGATATATATGAAAAAACTATTTAATTTCATTGTTGACACTTTAAACAACTCACCTCCAATTATCATATATACATACCCTTATCTCGGAAATTTCTATATATCACATTCATATCATTTAAAAAAATAAGAACACATAGATTTCATTAGAACCACATGCCAGGTATGGATAAGTAAAATTCCACCAACGAGAGTCAATTTAAGAAAAAAATGATGTGCTTCCTTAATTAGCACTTTAAACATCCCAAATCATATTAGATAAATCTATTTTCTCAATGATAATTAATTATTGGCATATAAATATATAAAAACGCACAATTTACCTACCATAAATAAAAAACAAAGCTCCCTTACCACACCCTGCCAAGAATTAGAAGACATATAACAGAAAATCATCAGACTCACATGTGCCACTCGAGGATTAAATTCAATATACTAAAAAAGAACACAAGAGAGATGTAATTTCCATCATTGGAATCTAGTTTTGTACCCTCTTCATGGAGATATAGGAACCCAAACATGAACTCTATATTTAGTTTTGAATACATCATAATCTCTAGTATACCATAGTTCAAAACGTAAGACTAATTAATATAAATTAACTCATTTTATAGTATTTATAGTGATAAAACATTCTATGATATGATTTGTTTCACACCAACATGGGATAAAATTAAAACTATGTTATAGGATATGATTAAACTTGGCCTTAGTCATTCTTCCTTGTATACCAAAGGATTATTACTAGAAGTTAGAGTGTAGAGAGGTTTTAGTGGGGAGAGGATACCCTCACATAGTGATAATAATAATGGTCTATGTATATACAATAGTAGAATAAAGACCATAACAAAATAGAATAAATAATATGGAATATCGGAACATAAAAAAATACCAACAATAGTAATAATAGACATACATTAAATCATACTACCGTTTTAATAATAATAATAAACGTGGAATTTAGTTTTATACATAGAAATAAAAAAACAAGGTCTATAATGGCCGACTACTAGTACATTAGTATAAAAATCATTTTCAAATAAAAAGGAAACTCCAATTTAAGCTATAATTGATATAGGAACCTCTATTTTCCCATTCAATCTATCCGATGAAAATGGTTTAATATGACCACTATGATCTAGCTCCTGATCTCGATCCCATACCGGATTGAAAAATTATAAAGTCTACATCATCCTGAGGGGCTTACTTATGGTGTAAGAATAACTATTAGTAGGTCATGACTAACATGTTCATGTTATAAATCCTTGATTGGGAAGGTGTTTCCAACTAGAATTAAAACATCACTTGAACATCATAGAAATTACCCACATTAATTATGATCAGACTTTAAATGGAAGAGATCACCTACATGGCCAATTCTGGAAATATCTGATTATGTGATCCAAGTTATATATATTGAACACATCACCTTTTTAATATTCATGATTATAATTTTGAGTTTATATTTCATAATCCAAATGAATCACTTGACAAAATTATTTCGTGGAGAACCCATAAGGTCCACCTCCAAATACATAACCCAGATCCACATTCCAGGAATGTCACAATCTCCATCTATAAAACATGACCATTCAATATGTACATAGTCCGTAGGAACTCTACTTAAAAGTCCCCATCAGTTCGAAGTGTATGGTCTCGAGGCACAACAATATCTATACTCTAATAGTAATTGACATCATCTCAACTAATGATATCTCAACGCATGATGATATCCATCCTCGCGTGTCCTAGCCCAATACCCTCAAATAATATAGAGAGGTTTGGCCCCCAACAAATGGTCTCATCACCAAAAACTAATGGTCCATCCCTATTCACATGGATTTCTATGGTGAGAATCTATAGCATATCTAATTTTCAAAACCATCACCTAATCTACATAGTCAATTAGTCCTTCCACCCACAATATGTTTCCAACACTGCCTTGATATGAATCCTATATGTGTGTATAAAATTCTAGCAATGAATTATCCAAAAACTAGTGAGAAAAAATCACTCAAACATTACATAATACCCATAATATAAGACATCATTACCCTATGACTTTGTCACTATAACCTAATGTTTATCAATATCTTAATTCATCTAAGCCTTACCCAAATACCAACAACTTCATAACATCAATCCGATGACCTTGTCACCCAACCTAGTGATCAACATCACCCAATGTAGCCCAAGCTGCACCCATCCCAATAAATCACATAACCTTAGTCAAGGTGATCAGAACCACCACAATCCTTGGTCTATGCCTGTAACATTCAGAAAAAACCATACAATTTAATATAAAGAATTTAATTAATCTTCAAATTACCAGTCCTATCCTTCCCATGTGGTCCCAATACCATTACATGTATTGTAATCATAATCATGGTTAGTGTATTTTTAATAGAATACATCAACACCAATTAATTAATTTATAAACAAACATCAATTATCTAAGGTCTCTATCAGACAACTCTAATTGGTGTATATTGAACTCACCCCCAAAATACAAAAAAATAGAAATCAACGCACCACCAACCTTATACCCTTAGTCACTCACTTTTCTAATATCGACATCTAAATCGAGCTGAATCGGAAGAAAACAATGTATTAGATAGAAACACTGAAAATAGAGAGAAAGAGATCACAAGGATTAAGTACACGATATAGGGAGAGAATGTACGAAAATGTTATTATAAATTGAAGGACATACAAAGATGAATCCATAGCCACCAATGGATTTATGATCAATGATTATACAATAGAGATATCAAGTTCTCTTTGGAATATGGGAGACACATATAATACCACAGGGGTGCTTCCTCATCTATCCATATATGAGAAAAAGAAATAAGGGAGACCTAACCTCCCTGTGGGTCTTTTAAAAAATCACTTCATGCAATTTACGTAGAGTGTATATTTTTTAACATCATGTATTGGATTCATGATGTGTAATATAGTTACACGTTGGGAATTATTCTAGTTGGACCCTCTATCCTTCACACCCTACTGCACATTGTTTAAATGACTTATACATCGTGTAAGTGTTGCATGATATGTATTTTTTGGATGGAGCTATTTTTAGTAGCCTAGACCATTGATCATACAATTATCTTTACTTGAAGATATAAGACATCCATCGAATCTTATATGTACAAAATTAATTGAAAACATTACCCCATAAAAACCATGGATGTTACCCCATATGTATAAAAATTGTTTTAATTTAACTTGAAATAAATATTAAAATATTAAAAGGTTTGATGAATTTTTTGATTTTTTAGTAAAAAATTGATCTATATATGGAAGAATAAAACATCCATGTCCTAATTATAATTTTATACAATGGTTGAAAAGAAATTAATTTCATAAGAACATGATATTGAAACAATTTCGTGTGGGATATATGAGATGGATTTATCATCTCTAATTGAACATTTCAGAATGTCTAACGTTTGACTTTAGTCCAAAACAACAACCTACAACAACAATAGTGAAAAATGATATTCAGAATCTTATTAAAAATATTTTTCGAATTGCATTGAATGATGAATGTTCTGTTATATCAGTGGAGGAACATTTAATTTTTCTAGAGATTAATACAGGGGATAAGTTAAATCAACAATAAAAATAGGATTATGAATCACTCACATAAAAAAATCAACTTTTTTAAGAAGGTTGTATCAAATAATTTTTTTTGTTCTTGTTAATATCGATCCATATATTGTGATTATAGTGAATTTTAGATAATGATTCCTTGATGATATTGGATTTTATATATGATGCATTTCTTGAAGACAAGATCACTCAATAATTTTTTGAAATAATTAATGTTTTTAAAAAACTCAGTATCAATAAAAAAAATACATGCATGTACCAATGACTAAATTTTGTATATAGGATAATTTTAATATTGAGAAATGTATAAAGGTTATTTAACATCTATAAGAAAATGATGAATCATGAGAAAATTATGAATTAGAGAACTATAATAAATAAGGTAAATAATAATTCAACAAGGACTTACTTCAATTTACATTAAAAAAAGATTGGAATTATTTTTCATGTCTACTAACATAAGAGATAATATGATGTGGTCTATAAGGAAAATTTATAATGATAGGTTTATACATAATCATAGAGATTTAAAATCATGGAAATAAATTGAATCATTATATTGATATTTCTATTACATACCAATGAATGAACATTTTGGATTGGGTCTTGATGGATTCAATCATTTAGGGAATCTATGTATAGCTTATAACATATGGAATGTTATTATTATCTTTTACAATATTCATTATTATTTGTGTATGCAACAAAATTCTGTCCTTTTTTTATGATCCTTCAAGGTAACAAATTTTTTGAAATTGAAATTGATTTTTATATTAAACCTCATATATATTATTTCTAAGAGTAATGGTAAAATGGTCTAAATATATATGATTCATCAATATCCAATGTTCTCAAAATGTGTAAATCTTTAATATAGATGATTAACAATTCTCATGCATTATGAAACATGTTTAGTTAGAACACCTACCCTTGTTTTAAATGTCCTATTTATAACATGAAATTTGAGTAAACAATATTTTCTAATAGAAGGAAGTTGTGTTTCATGTGTTATAATTTATTAACTTAAGAATATCATAAATATAATGGGTGATCTGTGGGAAAATGTAAATGGAAATTTTCATGAAGAGTCATTTTTAATGAAAAATCAAGAAAAAATATTCTTTACTTTGATGAAAAAAATGAAAAAGTATGTAATGCGTATTAATGTAAAATTTAATGATGTTTTGAATTAAAAGAGTTTAACGTATATGGAATTAAAATTCACAACTTCTATTATTGTATTGGTTAATTTCTGCCATTTGTATTTTTTAAACAGGTACCTAATAAAAAAACATCAGTTTAAATTTATTTGTGTATATTATTCATAGATATTTTTGAGATAAAATTAAAGACCATTGATATTGAAAAGATTTAGGAATTATTTATATTGAAACCTTTTCATTAAGAGATGAAATTTACCCCATTTTTTCACTGTAATGAATCTTCTAACTATTAATTTTCTTATGGATGCCAAATTATAAGTACTAGTACATTATTGTTGGATGTATCACTCAGATATGTATTGGATTATTTTCTATTTTTGACTACCACATTGAAATTTTGAAACTCCTTTAATATGTGGTTAATTTCATTATGTTATGTTATTTTAACAGCTATATATGACATTTAATGTCTTTTGGGAAAATCAAAGCTCAGGTCAAAGAATGATATATGTTGTAAGAGGGTCTAAACATTTATTTGATGTATTTAGATAATATTGATACATGATTCAATCTAGTTGGTCTTGTTGATTATAATACAAATCAAATGAAATCCTCTTGAGAATCATAAAAAATTTGAATGTTTAGTCATCAATTTAGAAAGATACTGTCAATTTTATAGAAAAAATTATTGTTTATACAAGAACATATATATGTGATACTCTATAGTTATATTGAAGTTTATTTTATTTCAATATTGAAGAAACAAACCAAGAGATTAATTTATATTTGTCTATGAATTGATAAAAAGATAATAAAATGTGTTGAAAAAGAAATTATTTTTTAATTTTTCATATTGATTAAGATCATAATAAATTTTATTTTCCTAAAATATTGATATAAATATATTTTATAGCTAAAAATATTTTATATGTATACATGTAGTTCATGAATTTTGATAATCAATTTGGGGTTATATATGATATTAAATATTGGATTTGAGGAACATCGAATATGTTTAAGGGATTTTATGTTTACAATATTAATGGATTTTTTTTCATACACATGCATGAAGACAATTTGAAAATATAGAATAGTGTAATCAGAAAAAAACTCAAAGACTTTGGACACTATTGAAATTATATTATCATTATAGAATTAAATTATCATGGAAAATTATTTGTTGGGTAATTCAAATACATGGGGGTTGATATTTAAAAGTGAACAAGGAAAGATTCATTATAATTTACATATGTTAACCTATCATGATTAATTAATACAGTTGATAATTAAGAACATGATCCATTTATTTTGGTCTAATTATAAAAATGGTATATTTTATAGATGACAAAGTACAATAATGATAGATTTTTGTTTTCCTTTTCTAAAGAAGAGACTTGTATAATATGGGTGATAATGTTTAGTAAATGTCTTGTTACATTAAACCTCATAAAAAATAGATTGATCTATCTGTCTATGATTATATTGAAATAGTTTGTCTTGAAAAGAATGGTTGAGATGATGAAATCATGTAAATGGTGGATGATAATTATAATATGGTTAACAATAATTCCATTTATTTTTATTCTATCCTTTAACATTTTTTATTAATTTTTTAGAGTAAATGAATTTAATAAATCTTTGTAAAATATTGTCAAATATTTAATTGTTTTATATTTTATATCATCTTCTAACCTATTTTATGTTCATTTTAAGTATAGGAATCCCAAGAATAAAATGATTTGAAGATATTATCTCATCATCCATGAATCCTATGATATCATATAACCCATCTGATATGCTTTCAATTACATTAAAAATGATCCCTATTTTTAGTTTTCTCACATTTCCATAATTTTATGTCATTTTGAGTGATAAAATATTTATTAGGTACACTCTCTCCTTCAATTGCATCACCATATTCATTAGGGGTATCAGCGGGATTAGATGGATCATCCATGGTGCGACCATCAAATATGGCAGTGGTGCCACATTTACTATAATGGGGGTACTTGATGGTCACCATTATTAGTATGTAATTTATAATTTGAAAAAAAAAATTATTACACGTACATATTAATTATTGAATATATTTAATGAACATATCTTTATATTAAAAACATAAAAGAAAACATGAATACAATAAAGGTTTTGGAGAATGATTAATTTTAAAGTATTTGTGTTATTCAACATGTTGGGGTTCCAATAGATCATGTTATAGGCTTTTTAATTTTGAAATATTTATTAGGAAATACTGAAGTGCATTGTGTTGCATTTGTTGTCAATGAGGCATGAAGTTGTCTTGGAATGAATGGATGTCAAGGAGTCAAGATGTGAATGCCAAAGGATGTGATGGTGATGGTGGTAAAGGAGAATGGCCATGGTACTAAGATTCATGTCACTTAGGAGATTCACTAAGTGGTATTGGAGATTGTGGTTGAAACATTCTCCATGAACATCAGACGATTGTTGATCTGATCTTTAAGTTCAAAGAACTTGTATCCTGATGGTACAATGTCACAACATTGTTTGAAGACCATGCATTGTAGTGACAATGCATGAGGAGTTGAAAATGGTCCATCCATAAGTTCTAAGTGGATGAAGTGGATTAAAGAAGTCCATGCACTATCATTTAGTGCATGTGAATTTGAAGAAGATCCAATTTGATCTCTGATTAGATCAATGAAGCACTTTGAAGATTATAAGTGATTCAGGAGTTTGGTTGATGAAGATGAACCTTTTGAATTCCATATCCTAAGTGAAGATCATAGGAGGATTGAGGAATTCCTAAGAAGAAGAGATGAGAAGAAAGGAAGAAGGGAAAATGGCTTGGATGATGAATGGCATTTGACATTTTATATAAATAGGATACTTTGTTTTTTAACAAAGTGTTCAACACTTCATTTGCCAAAAATTTGGCCAGCCAAGGCACCTTGGGGGTTCAACCCCAAGGCATGGGCACTAGGGCACCACGCCCGGGGGAACCCGTGGGGCGAGCCAGGGCGGCAGGGCGCACCCATAGGACACCGCATGGGCGCCTGGGGCACGCCCGGAGGAGCGCGGAAGGGGCGCATGAGCGCACCCGCGAGTATCACAGTGTGCATAGGGGGCGCCAGTGGCGCGCCCGCAGGGAGCATAGTGGGCGCAGAGCGCGCCCGCAGAGAGAACTCGGTGCGGGGCGGCACCGAGAGGGGAGGAGATTCAACTGAGAATATGGCGGCAGCGCTTATTTGATATACCACGGAAATTCCGAGAGAGACTTCGATGTGGGACGCGGAAAATTCACCGGGAGTGAATCCTGGCCGCCCATCCAATCGTGCGGCTGATCACAGCCGCTCATCGCATCCCGCACGCGATGATCTGATCGCGGCCGTCCGAAGATCTGATCCGAAGGTTGCCACAACGTCTCCTTCCTCGAGCTCGACCGAGGCACCCGCGACGTCCCCGCTAAACCAGGCGCCATCCGAGAGAAGGATTTCGAGTTCCCGGCCACCTCCGAGCAAACCGAGACCTCCACTGTGATCGTTAGGTCATAACGAACTCATGCATGCATTAAAATGTTGCATGCATGCATCAAGGGAGAATTTCGAGTATCGGCCGAGGAAACAACGTTGCCGAGGCCTCGGTGTATTCGTGCTTTGTGTGGATTGTTTTTAAACGAAAAGTATGCATGCATTTGCATGCACATGCATGTGGAGGAAAACAAAGAAAAGGAACCGGCGTTGAAACAGAGGAAAGAAATCAAGATTTGGAAAATCTTGATAAACCGAAACTTTCGGGGATTTGAGATTTATCCCACGCGGAAGTTTTGAGGCCTCTCTGCCTATAAAAAGAGAGCCCATGCTCTCATTATGCTTGCTGAAACTCTGTTGAAAATACGAGTCCCGTGAGAGCTCTGCCTCGCGAAGACCTGCCCTGCGCGCACCACTTGCGCGGCAGCAGCCCGAAGCCATTTTTGGCTTCGCGAAGTTCCTTGCGTGCTACTTCTTTGCGCGTCAAGAAGGAGGAGGAGGAGGAGTCCCCTGTGCGCTATCCTTTGCGCGACAGGAAGGAGGAAGGGCAGCGCCAACTTGCGCGCCCCCTCTGTGCACCGCGCCCCCTGCACGGTAGGCGCTTGCACGACCAAGTGCACCCTTGCACTTGCGCGCCCACGGCCGAGGTCCTTTGTGCCTTGTGCTTGCGCGACAGAAGCTGTGAAGAGTGGAAGGCCGAGGCAGTGCCTCGTGTGTGAACTTTGAGAATCTACACGAGGCAGTAGGGGTTCGGGTTGTGTGTGCAAGACAAGTGGAAGTACCTTTGGCTAAGTGTGTGCACAAAGAAGGAATTGGCCGAGGCTTGCACAAAGAACTACACCAAGATTTGTGTGTGTACAAAGGAGGAAGACCATTACATACCTACGGCTTGTGTGTGCAAAATTAACAAAGAGGCCGTAGCCTTGGGTGTGTGCAAGAAATGAAGTGTAGGCCACAATAAAGAAGAACTCATTCAAGTGTGTGTGAAAAGTGAAGAATTTGTGTGTCCTTAACAAGTGAAGGCCGAGCCTAGGTGTGTGCACTAAGAAGTGTGTATACACTTAGAAGAAAAAAAGGGAGGACATCCACACAAAGAAGAACACACATTTATGTGTGTAGACAAATTGCATAAAGTGTGTGATGTTTGAGAAGTAAGTGTGTGCTGAAAAGAATTACACCCTCTGAGGGTTTACTGCACCAAGAAGAGAAGAAGGGGAGTGCATGCATGCATGCATGCACGTGCACACGTGAACAGTGCTAAATCAGTGGTGTGCATCTGAGGAGTCCAAGACTTGAAGATCTTGAAGAGATTTGAGAACCCATGCTATCAGTGCATGAAGATGAAGAGTTGCCATGCACTCAGTGCATGATGTTGAAGTGAAGTGAGACTGGACCAGACTGAAGTTAAAGACATCAATTGTCTGAGTATTCAGTAATTGGAGAGAGGCCAGGTCATCCTTAGAAGAAGGAGATAAATCCTGAGCAAGACGAGAAGACCTGTTCACCACAAGTGATCAGAAGAAGAGCAAGGCCAGCAGCCTTTATCCCAGGCTGCTGAGGATACTTGAAGATCTTAAAGTGAAGAAGAGCTACTCGTGCGACTCGAGGAGCCAAGAGAAGACCCTGTCGGACTCAGGGAGAAGAAGTCTTCAGTGGGATTCTGGAGCAGGCCTGTGGGACTCTGGTAACACTGTGGGACGCAGTATAAATACCCTCCTGTGGGACTCAGGAGAGATACAGTGGGACTCTGTATCGACCATTGTAATTTTAACAGGTTATAATGGAGAATCCATGCTGGGAGAGCATGGCAAGGATATAGGCCTTTGGTGCCGACCCTTGTAAATCCTTGTGTCTTGTGCCTTTACATTTACTGCAGCATTCGTGGAAAGGTGAGAGATACAAGAAGAGTGGATCGAGGCTTTAACCAGCCATAGAGGTTTAATTGATTAAGAATCAATTAGTAAAAAGTTTTAAAGGATCACTGATTCACCCCCTCCCCCTCTCAGTGATTAACACTGATCTGGGCACTTCAATTGGTATCAGAGAGAGGTTACCTCTAAAAGATCCAAGGGAGTCTTTATGAAGTGCAGATTTGAGGAAACGAGCGACCAGCCTCAAATGGAGATATCTGCCAAGACATAGAAAAATAGAAAGAAGAAACAGGCCAAGAAGATGAAGAAAGCCTGTCCTAGCTGTGATGAAGTTGGAATAATGAATGATCTTCAAAATGCAATCGAATATCTTCAGAAGACAGTCCCCAAGGAAGTGGAAAAGTGTATAGCTACAGGCATCCATGATCTTCATGAAGAAAAATCACAGTTAGAAGAAGAAGCCAATGCAATGGAAGATCAGCTGGCTAAAAGGGTTGGCATATCCAACACTCTCAGAAAGCTAGTGAAAGCCAAAGATGAAACAATTTTCCTTTGCAATGAAAGATATGAAGATACTGCTGAAGAATTGCAAAGAAGCCTTTCTGAGAAAGAATTCTTTAAGACTGTAGTCAAAGATGTTTTCCATGCACTGGAAAAGAGGCATAAAGTGTCAATGAATTTCAGAGATGCTCAACTCGAAGACAAAGTCAAAATGGTGAAGGAGCTTGACAATTCATTGCAAGAAATGAAGATGGTTCATGAAGACCAGATGAAGCAGCTGAAAGAAGATTGGGAAGGAATGATAAGAATTGTTGAGGATGAGAAGAACTCCCTTAACATGAAATGCTTAGAACTAGAGGTGATATTAAAAAATCTGCAATCACCCAAAGCTGAATCCTCCCAGTCAGCTGAAAGGAGAAATGTTGCTACTCATGTATGCATTGAGAAGGATGATTCTAATAGAAGGACATCCTCTTGTAGAAGTGAAACATCTTCTAAAAAGAAGGTACCATCCAAACCGTCTTGTACTGATGCTTCTAATTGTGTTTCTACTAAAAGTGCAGGATGGAAGAATGAATCCAAACATGTATGGATGAAGACAATAAAGAAGCAGAGCTCTCCTGAAACAGCACAACAGGTCATGAAAAGTACCCAACAATCAGAAGGACTCAAGAGGTCAAGATTTGTGGGTCAATGCTGGTGTTGTAATAAGTATGGGCATTGTGCAAAGGATTGTTGGTACAATCCACTGAATGCCAAAGCACAGAGGAAGCACATGCCTAGGGGGAGCAAGCCAGAAGAAAAGAAGCAGCATCCACAGGTCCAGAGACATCTGTTTACTGCTAATAGATTTGGATTACTTGACAACATCTGGGATGATTGCAAAAGTGTTCAAATAGATACATGTCAATCTCCAACTGTATCCAGAGCTCAAAAGAAGAAAAGATCACAGAACCTGGCTCCGAAAGAATCCTTGGGAAGCAAGAAGAAAGTTGAAGATGCTCCCAAGAAGGTTTTGAAAGAGGAAAATAAGTCCTTGGAGTCTAAATCCAAGAAGGGTGATGCATCCAGAAGGACCACCAAGAAATGCTTCTACTGTGGAAAGAAAGGACATATCATGGATCTTTGTAAAGAAGCCATGAAATTAAATAGAAGCAGACTGGACTCAAAAAGACAATCAATCCAGAAGAAGAAGAAGGGATTGATTGAAAACAAGTTGCCTAAGAAAGGTAGCCTGACAACATCTAAGGAACCATGTGGAACTTCCATAACTGGGGCCACTCTTCCAAATGATTTACTTGTCATATGGCCACATCAGTTGCAACTTGCCAGAGAACTACAAAGAGTTGAAGATGAAGCTCGGGCAATTGCTAAAGCAAAAGGGAAGAAGAAGGTTTCACATGAAGATGTTTTGAGAACCACACCAGCACAATCATCAATGAAGATCAAATGTGCAAGTGTGAAGACTGGTGAAAATGGGACATCTCGGTTGAGAGAATCTTCTCAACCTTGTTGTTCACATTGATGAACCAAGGAGGTTCCATCTTATTCCCTTATACATTGGTATTTACATGTGCTAACAATGCAGGGAATTGAAGATGATGATCATTCTCAACTGGAGGATGGTTTGGAAAGAATTTTGTGCACCCCTTGAGGGGGAGCCAATCTGAAGAATATGATGTTCAGAAATTAATATCATCTTGAGAAAGTAGATGAAAGGGGGAGCTTTATCATTGCACTGAACTTTCTAATGTGTTTTGTGAAGTATGTGCAGGATTCAGTAATTCATTGTTACATCTGAAAAATTTCAAACCCCCAAGCATGATCTCACATGTATTGTGAATGTTGGACAACATTGAGTTCCTTGGTTACATCACTCTTGTTTTCTACACCGGGTTAGCCCAAGTAGACTTAGAGTTGATTTACTAAAGGTTCTTTGCTAAAGAAGAACATGTGACATCATCCCTCTCTCAGTGTTTTTCAAGAAAATACTTTTATTAGGGAGGAAGAGATTTTTGAAAGAGAACCACACCACACCTTTGCATTTGATTGCCAATAAGGGGGAGAAAATATTGGCACACATATTGACCCATTCATATGTGCTGAAGGAGTGTATTGACAACAAATACAAAGGGGGAGATTGAAGTGCATTGTGTTGCATTTGTTGTCAATGAGGCATGAAGTTGTCTTGGAATGAATGGATGTCAAGGAGTCAAGATGTGAATGCCAAAGGATGTGATGGTGATGGTGGTAAAGGAGAATGGCCATGGTACTAAGATGCATGTCACTTAGGAGATTCACTAAGTGGTATTGGAAATTGTGGTTGAAACATTCTCCATGAACACCAGACGATTGTTGAGCTGATCTTTAAGTTCAAAGAACTTGTATCCTGATGGTACAATGTCACAACATTGTTTGAAGACCATGCAGTGTAGTGACAATGCATGAGGAGCTGAAAGTGATCAATGAAGCACTTTGAGGAGCTGAAAGTGATCCATCCATAAGTTCTAAGTGGATGAAGTGGATTAAAGAAGTCCATGCACTATCATTTAGTGCATGTGAATTTGAAGAAGATCCAATTTGATCTATGATTAGATCAATGAAGCACTTTGAAGATTATAAGTGATTCAGGAGTTCGGTTGATGAAGATGAACCTTTTGAATTCCATATCCTAAGTGAAGATCATAGGAGGATTGAGGAATTCCTAAGAAGAAGAGATGAGAAGAAAGGAATAAGGGAGAATGGCTTGGATGATGAATGGCATTTGACATTTTATATAAATAGGATAATTTTTTTTTAACAAAGTGTTCAACACTTCATTTGCCAAAAATTTGGCCAGCCAAGGCACCTTGGGGGTTCAACCCCAAGGTATGGGCACTAGGGCACCACGCCCGGGAGAACCCGTGGGGCGAGCCAGGGCGGTAGGGCGCACCCATAGGACACCGCATGGGCGCCTGGGGCACGCCCGGAGGAGCGCGGCAGGGGCGCATGAGCGCACCCGCGAGATTCACAGTGTGCATAGTGGGCGCCAGTGGCGCGCCCGCAGGGAGCATAGTGGGCGCAGAGCGCGCCCGCAGAGAGAACTCGGTGCGGGGCGACACCGAGAGGGGAGGAGATTCAACTGAGCATATGGCGGCAGCGCTTATTTGATATACCGCGGAATTTCCGCGAGAGACTTCGATGTGGGACGCGGAAAATTCACCGGGAGTGAATCCTGGCCGCCCATCCAATCGCGCGGCTGATCACAGCCGCTCATCGCATCCCGCACGCGATGATCTGATCGCGGCCGTCCGAAGATCTGATCCGACGGCTGCCACAACGTCTCCTTCCTCGAGCTTGACCGAGGCACCTGCGACGTCCCCGCTGAACCAGGCGCCATCCGAGAGAAGGATTTTGAGTTCCCGGCCACCTCCGAGCAAACCGAGACCTCCACTGTGATCGTTAGGTCATAACGAACTCATGCATGCATTAAAATGTTGCATGCATGCATCAAGGGAGAATTTCGAGTATCGGCCGAGGCAAACAACGTTGACGAGGCCTCGGTGTATTCGTGCTTTGCGTGGATTGTTTTTAAACGAAAAGTATGCATGCATTTGCATGCACATGCACGTGGAGGAAAACAAAGAAAAGGAACCCGCGTTGAAACAGAGGAAAGAAATCAAGATTTGGAAAATCTTGATAAACCAAAACTTTCGGGGATTTGAGATTTATCCCACGCGGAAGTTTTGAGGCCTCTCTGCCTATAAAAAGAGAGCCCATGCTCTCATTATGCTTGCTGAAACTCTGTTGAAAATACGAGTCCCGTGGGAGCTCTCCCTCGCGAAGACCTGCCCTGCGCGCACCACTTGCGCGGCAGCAGCCCGAAGCCATTTTTGGCTTCGCGAAGTTCCTTGCGTGCTACTTCTTTACGCGTCAAGAAGAAGGAGGAGGAGGAGTCCCCTGTGCGCTATCCTTTGCGCGACAGGAAGGAGGAAGGGTAGCGCCAACTTGCGCGCCCCCTCTGTGCACCGCGCCCCTGCACGGTAGGCGCTTGCACGGCCAAGTGCACCCTTTCACTTGCGCGCCCACGGCTGAGGTCCTTTGTGCCTTGTGCTTGCGTGACAGAAGCTGTGAAGAGTGGAAGGCCGAGGCAGTGCCTCGTGTGTGAACTTTGAGAAGCTACACGAGGCAGTAGGGGTTCGGGTTGTGTGTGCAAGACAAGTGGAAGTACCTTTGGCTAAGTGTGTGCACAAAGAAGGAATTGGCCGAGGCTTGCACAAATAACTACACCAAGATTTGTGTGTGTACAAAGGAGGAAGGCCATTACATACCTACGGCTTGTGTGTGCAAAATTAACAAAGAGGCCGTAGCCTTGGGTGTGTGCAAGAAATGAAGTGTAGGCCACAACAAAGAAGAACTCATTCAAGTGTGTGTGCAAAGTGAAGAATTTGTGTGTTCTTAACAAGTGAAGGCCGAGCCTAGGTGTGTGCACTAAGAAGTGTGTATACACTTAGAAGAAGAAAAGGGAGGACATCCACACAAAGAAGAACACGCATTTATGTGTGTAGAAAAATTGCATAAAGTGTGTGAAGTTTGAGAAGTAAGTGTGTGCTGAAAAGAATTACACCCTCTGAGGGTTTACTGCACCAAGAAGAGAAGAAGGGGAGTGCATGCATGCATTCATGCACGTGCACACGTGAACAGTGCTAAATCAGTGGTGTGCATCTGAGGAGTCCAAGACTTGAAGATCTTGAAGAGATTTGAGAACCCATGCTATCAGTGCATGAAGATGAAGAGTTGCCATGCACTCAGTGCATGATGTTGAAGTGAAGTGAGACTGGACCAGACTGAAGTTAAAGACATCAATTGTCTGAGTATTCAGTAATTGGAGAGAGGCCAGGTAATCCTTAGAAGAAGGAGATAAATCCTGAGCAAGACGAGAAGACCTGTTCACCACAAGTGATCAGAAGAAGAGCAAGGCCAGCAGCCTTTATCCCAGGCTGCCGAGGATACTTGAAGAACTTAAAGTGAAGAAGAGCTACTCGTGCGACTCGAGGAGTCAAGAGAAGACCATGTGGGACTCAGGGAGAAGAAGTCTTCAGTGGGATTCTGGAGCAGGCCAGTGGGACTCTGGTAACACTGTGGGACGCAGTATAAAGACCCTCCTGTGGGACTCAGGAGAGATACAGTGGGACTCTGTATCGACCATTGTAATTTTAACAGGTTATAATGGAGAATCCATGCTGGGAGAGCATGGCATGGATGTAGGCCTTTGGTGCCGAACCTTGTAAATCCTTGTGTCTTGTGCCTTTACATTTACTGCAGCATTCGTGGAAAGGTGAGAGATACAAGAAGAGTGGATCGAGGCTTTAACCAGCCATAGAGGTTTAATTGATTAAGAATCAATTAGTAAAACGTTTTAAAGGATCACTGATTCACCCCCTCCCCCTCTCAGTGATTCACACTGATCTGGGCACTTCAAATACATTATACCTTCCCATATCTTATCATGATTGTATTCATATTCCAACAATCTGGATGAAAAATATTTATTTTATGTATTTAAAAGTAAGTCAAAATTAATATATATTGTTTTTATCTAATATTTCTATAAAATGTCATTATAGTTATTTTTAAATATCTAATATGGAGATATTTTTCTATTTTAATGTGGATTGTTTTGTTGTTAGTCAATAAAAATAATTTTTTTTGGGGAAATACGAAGGAATTTAAATATAAGATGTGCTGTGAGTTTAATGAAACCTTTTTAAGTTCCAATTAAATGTATGAAAAGGAACATTAATTGATACCTCGAGATAAGTGAAAGCCCTTTTTGGTTTTTTATTTTTTTTCACCTATGGTGTTTTATATTGTCTTACAACATTAGTATTGATTTATTAAAAATATAGTATTTTTGTTAATATTAATTTTTTTAATAGAATACCCTCTAAAACATTCATCAAACAGGGAGAAACAAATTATTCCACACACAATTGGTTCTAAAAGTATTATGAGAAGAATGTCATTAATTTTATCTTTTTGATAGTTATTAAATATAATTTTATTTCCTTTTATGTAATTTAAATTTTATAGATTCCACTTTTTTCAATGTTTATATAAGGTAAATATGTTTGTTATACGTTTTTTGTTGAATGAGTTGTGGTTAATTATGAATAAGAAATATGGTGGAAGTAATATAAATGATCCAGGAGAAAACATGTGGGAAAAATATAATTCCAAGTTTCGTTTACAGCAGAAATATTTTTTTATCATTTAATCTTTTTAGAAGAAACAATTAATGTGTTATGAGATGTAAATATCTCACAGTCATTATTAGTCTCCCACAGTGATGTTATTACCCATGTTTTGGGAAAGGTGAAGGTTGTTCATGTTTGAGTGTTAAATTCTAGACTATCCCACTAATGATATGTTGTGGGGATATAAACATTGTTCACTAAAATGATTTTATAATATCCAAATATTTTAATAGAAAATTATATTCAATTGCATATACAACATGGGACATCTAGATGAAAGAAACCAAGTAATATTTATATTTAATTATGAATTTTATTACCTAGGAATAAAATTAGTTTTTATAAAATGAAATAAAACCTTTTATAACTATATACTAAGGTAACACTGATTCATATTTACTGATTAATTTTAAGGACATAAATAGTGTATTATTCATAATGTTATTTTATTATTTAAAAACTAGTTTTATTTAAAAATGATTATTATTTCATTTTAGTGAAAATAAGATAACTATTTTTTTTACAAATTATGGGGAATAATTAGATAAAATTAAAAATATTTTTCAATAAATAATTTAAAATATAAAATGGGGAGATGTTAATGGAATTTTTTAAAAGCAATTATATTTTAAAGATGAGTGAAAATTACTGATTATTCTTGATAATTGCCTTTTCATTTTTAAAATATAGATATATAAATTTTCTTTTAAAATGGTTTCAAAGAATTTTTCTTCCATTTATATAATTTATAATCCAATTATGTAATTTTGAATAAATATTATACAGGAATTTAACATAAAAAAAATATATACTTAAAAAATATATTTTAATGAAAATCATTTTTCATCACATTTAATGTGTTAATATTTAAATAACATTATACTACTTATGTGGTTTGAATATGATAAAATGAATTTAATTTTTTTAATCAAAATAAAATAATTTATTAAATGGGACACCTTAAATTTTTTCCATAGTGAATAATAAAAAGTACTAAAAATCTATCAACACTGTTAAGGTTAAAATGTAACGCCCCGACCCCAGTTACCTAGAGTCGGTGAATTATTACATAACATTGGAATGATCACAAGAAAGATCAAATCTCGAAAGACCGATTTGTTTAGTAGCCTTTGAAACACTAGATATATTCATAAGTTTTACATTACATCATAATGTGAAAAACTACTACAACAACATATTGTCTCCATATTCCACACTCATATCCCCACATAATATCCCTACAGGTCATTCATAATTTACTTCTTCACTTACTGGGAAAAATAAAACATAGAAAAGGGGTGAGCTCAAATGCCCAGTAAGGATAACAATATAGCGGAAACTTTCATAAATAAGAATAAACATTTAAGGCAATGTATAACAAAAACAAAAGCCTGTTAAACTTGAACTCCAATATAGTATGGCAAAGAAAAAATGAAATAATGCCATTTACTTATTCACATGGATATTATACTAATCAAATAATCACATGCAATATCAATAACCACTTTCATAATGATGGAATGCATAATACCAGACTATCATAACCACGTAGCCAAGGCCTCGTGCCAAGACTATAAATAAAATTTTCCCAAGGCCTTGTGCTAAGACACTAGTTTGTCTCATGAGACCTACCGATGCATTGAGGAGCTATAGCGGGCTCAACCCGTCACTTACTAAGTCCAATGCATTCCCATATGAAAAGGTTTAGACATAACATAAACATTCGTATTAAAACTAGCATACGAAATGTCAATACTTTATCCATAAACCATGAATGGTATAAAAATATCACATCCACAATAAAACATATCACAAAACCTTCAATACAATACAAAAGTTTTGAATCACAAAAAATCAACTTCAAATAATCTTAAAATCCCTCAAAGGATGTTGACATAGATGAAATCAAAACTATTTGAGATAAATATCTCTTTTCTCGAAATCATTGAAAAGTCACACATTTATAAAGGAAGTAATTTAAAAGAGATTTTTGAATCAAAGTGTCCCGTACCACTTTGAAACTTTTGAAAGGAAATAACATTTTAAAAACATTCATTTCCATATAAATAAATCATTAAAACCCAATTTGAAGACATTGACATTAATTAAAAATATTTGGGAAGATAAATCTTTAAAAACATTGAAATTCTGATTTTGATAAAGAGTACCTTTCCAAAATTCTTAAAATATTCATTTTGAAGTCATTAAAAAGTCACATAATTATAAAATAAAAGATTTACTTTGAAACTATCCTTGTAATATTGTAAGGGATTATTTGACAATTTTATAATGGCGGTAAATAATCGCACCCGCTGTATAAGTTAAAAAAACATTCTTACCTTAATCCTGTCGAAAATGATAAAGAGCACCTTGTTTGGAAAATGACTGAAAGATTCCTTTATAAACCTCTTATAAAAAGATAAACGAGGGTATAAATGACTTTAACCCATATTCTTGTAAATGGTAAAAATGTTTTTGAAATACATTTTGAAAAAACATGGATGTGGATGATAAAGAAATCCTAGTAGATTATTACGTATAAACAACCTCGGACAATGGAGAGATTGTGAAATATACCCTTACCTTTTACCTTTCCTTGTTTGATGGTAGGTTAACCTCCTTTATAATGGTGAAATAATTGTTATTAAATTATACAAGATTCATATACATTCATATGATATCATATATGATCTTTTAACATTGCTTTGTTAATAATATCTTAGTATTATCGTTGTTTCGGGTGTTAATTTACTCATTTTCTTTTATATGTTTTGTTACGTAAGCCATGTTTGTCATGGATTGGTTGTATATTATTCATATATAGAATGATATCAATTCCTGAAAAATTATTTTTAAATCGTAAAATGATAATTATACTTGAATGGATACGATGGATAATGATTCCCATCGCGTTCGTGGAGACGGTAGTCCGTACGTATGCACGAGCGACAATATCATTCTTTTGATATTAAAATAGTATATAAATGGATGTTATATCATATATAAAAAATAATTAACATGTTATATTTATTATTTACAGAAGTTACACATCATTATTAGACCCATCCAAATAATAATATATTGAATAACAATTACACCACGACATGGAGACGGTTAGCCGTACGTACGCATGTATGGTGAAATGTTATTCAAAGGGTGGATAGAATACTGAATATGGTTGTAAAATATTTATAATAACATCATAGTATATATATGATACTGGAGTAATTATTTTAGAATGGTAATAACAAAGGAAGAAGTAGTGGAAGAAGAATGGAACTTGGAACAGGGTGGTGAAATCATTACCTCTTCCTCGGGTTCTTCTTTTTGATTTGATCAAAAGGGCTCCTTATGTTTGCTTTATGATCTAAATAAGGCCTCTATGATGTAGTGAGGAAAGTTGGAAGAGTATTTTGGCAGATATTTTCTGAACCAAATGTCTTTGGATGTGTGAACAAATTAGAAGGAGGAGTGCCCTTTTATAAGAGGGGTGAGGGGCACATTTTGAAAAGGTAGAAATATTAATTTATAATAAATTTATATTCGGTTTATATTGGCTACAAAGAATATTATTCAAATTCTAAGGTGGTTATAGGTCGAAAAACACTCATCCAATAGAATTTAGATAGGTTTGGGTACTTATATTAACATTATTTTTAAGTATTAACTCTATGTTAATTAGTTTCACTTTTACAATGTCTCTTTGTATTTTTATATTATATGGTTAATTAACATACTCTATACATCCAAGAGACCCCCCAAGTGGTCCATTAATGATGAAAATATCAAGATATAAGTCTCTTGGACGAACCTTATATTTTTATGAATTTAATATCAATTAATAATATAATATTTGTTTTAAAAACTCTTTTATGTCAATTTTGACACTATTCAATAGTTGATTTTTGTGAAGCTCATAACAGAATGATTATTTCCAAAACATTTAATTACATGATTCCTAACATGTCATATTAACTTAGAAAATTAATTTAATTCATAAAAAGTCTCAAATTATATTAATTTGTGTATTTATAATATCAATTAGTTTAATTTTTCACTGTTATGGTACTTACTCCACCATCATTGTTTATAAATAAATTAAATTATTTAATGTATAAAAATTATTAATAAAATATAATTATGTAGTAAATTATTCTATATTTCTAATGAATTTTTATAGTCTAAAATCAAACATATATAACCCTATGTAAAAATTATTTTTCTAAAAGATATATGCTTGTGTCATTTTTGTATTCATTTTAACTTTATTAAAATAAAGTGTCCCTATCACCTACAAGTTGCTCTATGGGCTCCCCAAATCGACCCAATGATGACTATCGTCGAACATGTATCAACCAATAAGGTTAGGAGACGTTTTAGGGTAATTTATATTATTATAATATTATTTTTTAACCCTTATTTACCAGATTTACCATTAACCATGGTAAATAAAATATTTACCGCAGTAATTATACAAAATGTCTAAAAAAAGATACCTATTATCACATTTTGAACATCCTGATTTCAAATATGGAATCCATTTTTATAAATTCAAAACACAGAAGTGGCAGAAATTAATTTAAAATTAATTCTTGTTGTTAAAACAAAAAGCGTGTTTTTAAGAGACAATAACTATCAAAAGATTGACACTTGTTTATGTCCGGTTTAGTTGTAAAATTATGTCCAATGACCATAACAATATTACATGTTAAAAATATATTCTAAATATTCTTTAAAACCAATCAAATTCGTAATTTATCACTATTAATTATTTTGATTAAAAAAGTTGTTTTTTTATTAAAATTTAGTAATTTTCACTATTCATCAAAATATTAAAGTTATTCAAAATGTACCAAAATTTAACCATAGGCTAAAATCGATATTCCAAATCACAAAATGATGTCCGTTTTGAAATATAAAATATATATAATTTCAAAAGGTGGGTATTACTATTCATAACAGCTAGTTTGATTGGTTATGGTGTGTTAGAACTCGGTGTTGCGTACAACACGCGATATCACATTATTCAAAGAGAAGCGTACCGTAGAAGCTTGGGGTGTTACATTTTAAATTTATGATGTCCCCATTTAGTAAAAAAGTTTAAAATATTGTATTTAAAAAGGGTTCACTATTAAAAGTTGGTAAAGGTGCAATACTGAAAATGAATCTGTTCTTACATTATGTCTGAGAATTGATAATATGGATTCTAAAATTATAAGAATTATATAATTTTTAAAATTTAGTTAATAATATTCATAACCTCTTTTGAACAGCTTGTTTGGTATGTCATCGTGCGCTTGAACCCAGTGTTGCGTGCAGTGCCACTTATTAAATTATTTTGAAAAATAAAAACACTATGAAATATTGCGGTGTTACATTCTCCTCTCCTTCAATAAATTGAGTCCTCGCAATTTGAAATTGTTCTTCGAAAATAAAAGGTTGAAAACAGAAAATATATTTGTGGTAAAACACACATCAGAAATTGAGTTACTAAAATTTACTCTTAATATGAGGAAAAGAGAAATGAAAGGGTCACCACCAAATTATGATCTCGATTTGGAGAACGTTGGTGGAAATTATAGACATATAATTGGAGGAAAACGTAAATATTTATAGTTAGTGATTGAGGTCATCAATCACAAACAAGTGTAAAATTGAGGTCCTTAAATTCATCAATCTATGATGATTTGAAATACCATTGGTTAAACAAAACATAGGGTATTAGGATAACACATTTTTGACGTTTCAAAATATCTTAGTTGAAATCCCACATCGAAAAATGAATTAATGAGGCCTCTATTTAAAATAAAGAGTGGAAAGTATGAAGATTACCAAAAATAACACATACTAGGGTTCCATGTAGGAAAATATGGATATCGAAGAGAAATCTAACCATCAATTATCTGATGGAGAGTGGTAGAGAACATGGCTATGAAAAGACCAACAATCCCAAAGCCATAAATTAGTGATGATTTAAGGTACCATTTAGGAGAACATTTTTGTTCAATGTTCCTTTTCTTAATATTGAGGAATTTAATTATGAGATTGGCTAAGATCATAAAGAGATATACATACTTTATAATTAGAGTTTTATCCATTAGTAAATTTCTACCACAAACTCATCTTTAACTCTAAAAGATAATAGAACGTAAAAAAAATTCTATTTATACTATTCATACAGGGTTCAAAAATAAATGAATTTATATGTCATCTACCAAATCTTTTTAAAAAAACCTACATTATTTAATCTAGGATGTCTCATGGGCCAGTGGTAGGTGATACACCCTTGTTGCCCTTCGGTTGCAGGTTCATGTCTCGCGGACTTACCGGTCGCGACTGGTTGGTGCCTGACCTCCGGGTTGTCCTTTTATGGCAATTCAAAATTAATCTCAAACTAGAATTTATCCAAAATACTTCTGTCCAAACTCATAGTCTATCATTTATAAGGTAGGTAAACATAATGTAGATCCTTTTTATCCCGTAATATCATATTCATACCTTCATCATATATTCTATTAAAACACTGAAACATCATGAATTACCATAATCCTTATTGATTACATTCATGCTCCCTTATTCCAAATAGAATGCTGGATATACATCATCAATCCAAAAATGTTTTAAACCCCAATAATGATGGAATATACAAATCATTAATCGGATTCAAGGTAGTCAAGAATAACTAATATAATTTATCAAAATAAATCATGTATTATTCTAAAATCACTACCTCGGTATCAGAACCATATTATGGTTTATCTTTCTGTCAACCATATATTTTCCAAAAATTTAACCTGCTGTTGAGTCACTTTTATTTCTTCCACACAATCTCAAGTCCTTAATGAAATTATACTGCAGTACAATCCTTATATACTCCATAATTATTTTAACATGTACATTTTTGATACAACACTAAAATGACATAATCAACATAAGAACTCTAATCATTCCTCTTCATCTGTTGTAGTATCATAACATGATTTTTATCCAATAGCATCATATGCGGCATAGTCTGATGACTGGGACATAGGTTCGCGTAGTGTCTGAACTCCTTGCAAATAAAGAATTGTACATTTGAAACCATTTTCTTACCCTTTCAATCACGTACTTTGTGCCCTTTTCCTCCACACTTATAACAAACTCCCATTCCTTTTAGGCAATTTCCATGGTGTTTCTTTCCACAGTTATAACATATGGGAAAATTTTTCTTTTCCCTCTTCCCTTTATCCATCTTTCTCTCTTCCATCCTTTTCTTCTCTTACTTCCCTTCAAAGCCATAGGACTCAGTAAACTATTTACTTATCTTATCAACACATGATATCATTTCTTTATATGATGGTAATACATGCGAGAATATTTCTCTTATAAATTCTGGCTTAAGACCATGAAATATATGATCTTTCTTTCTCTTTGTATCATTTTCATTTGTAGAGTTCTCATTTCTTCTACTGGGAACCATTTCTAAACAATGGCATACACTAGATTAGTTTATGAATAACAATACCTTATCCCAAACTTGTAATACACATAACATAAATTAAATAGTTTATGGATATAATTCATAATCATAAAAATTTATCCTTTGAGGAAGTATATACTCATAAACCCTTCATAATGGTTCATAAAGAAAATGAGAATTATCCTATGCATATCCCCCGAGAGTTTCGTAACCCAGGGTGCAGCAAGGCCCATTGTTATTCACCAGTTCCCGTTCGAGTCTATCTCAAAGTTTTTTCGGGTTTTACCCCTAGGTACATCTGTGCCAGAGCCGCCTCTACCTGCTCATATCCAGACAGGGATGTATTGCTTGGAAAACTCCAAAAATCTCTACAATACCAAAATTATAGGCTTTTCTTCTATACTAATCCTCAAAGTCCATCTTAAATCTATGTGCTCTAATCAGAGTTTATCTAAATCTAGCTTCAAAGGTTTGTACTAAACTTCCTCTGATACCAACTATAATGCCCCGACCCCAGTTACCGAGAGTTGGTGCATTTTTACATAACATTTTCAGGATCACAAGAAAGATCAAATCTCAAAGGACCAACTGGTTTAGTAGCCTTGGAAACACTAGATATATTCATAAGTCTTACATTACATCATATAGTGAAAAACTACTAAAACAACATATTATCTCCATATTCCACACTCATATCCCCACATAATATCCCTGCAGGTCATTCATAATTTACTTATTCACTTCCTGGTAAAAATAAAACATAGAAAAGGGGTGAGCTCAAATGCCCAGTAAGGATAACAATATAGAGGAAACTTTCATAAATATGAATAAACATTTAAGACAATGTATAAATAAAACAAAAGCCTTTTAAACTTGAACTTCATCATATTATGGCAAAGATAAAATGAAATAATGCCATTTACTTATTCACATGGATATTATGCTAATCTAATAATCACATGAAATATCAATAACCACTTTCATAATGATGGAATGCATAATGCCAGACTATCATAACCACATAGCCAAGGCCTCGTGCCAAGACTACAAATAAATTTTTTCCAAGGCCTTATACCAAGACAATAGTTTGTCTTATGAGACCTACCGATGCTTCGAGGAGCTATAGCGGGCTCCACCCATCAATTACTAAGCCCAATGCATTCCCATATGAAAAGGTATAAACATAACATAAACATTCGTATTAAAACTAGTATACGGAATGTCAATACATTATCCATAAACCATGAATGGTTTAAAAATAACACAGCCACAGTAAAACATATCACAAAACCATCAATACAATAAAAAAGTTTTGTATCATAATAAATCAACTTCAAATAAGCTTAAAATCCATCAAAGGATTTTGAAATAGATGAAATCAAAACTATTTGAGAGAAATATCTCTTTTCTCGAAATCATTGAAAAGTCACACATTTATAAAGGAAGTAATTTAAAAGAGATTTTTGAATCAAAGTGTCCCATACCACTTTGAAACATTTGAAAGGAATTAACATTTTAAAAACATTCATTTCCATATAAATAAATCCTTAAAAAACATTTTGAAGACATGTACATTAATTAAAAATATTTAGAATGATAAATCATTAAAAACATTGAAATTTTGATTTTTATAAAGAGTACCTTTCCGAAATTCATAAAATATTCATTTTGAAATCATTTAAAAGTCACATATTTATAAAATAAAACATTTAATTTGAAACTATCCATGTAATCTTGTAATGGAATATTTGACAATTTTATAATGGTGGTAAATAGTCGCATCCGCCATATAAGTTAAAAAACATTCTTAACATTATCCTGTCGAAAAGGATAAAAAGCACCTTGTTTGGAAAACGACGGAAAGATTCCTTTATAAAAATCTTATAAAAAGTCAAACGAGGGTATAAATGACTTTAACCCATATTCATGTAAATGGTGAAAATGTTTTTGAAATACATTTTGAAGAAACATGGATGTAGATAATAAAGAAATCCCAGTTGATTATTATGTATAAACAACCTTGGATAATGGAGAGATTGCGAAATAAACCTCTACCTTTTACGTTTTCTTGGTTGAGGGTAGGTTAAACTCATTTATAATGGTGAAATAATGTTTATTAAATTATACAAGAATCATATACATTCAAATGATATCATATATGATCTTTAAACATTTCTTTGTTAATAATATCTTAGTATTATCGTTGTTTCGGGTGTTAATTTACTCATTTTCTTTTATATGTTTTGTTACGTAAGCATTGTTTGTCATGGATAAGATGTATCTTATTCATATACAGAATGATATCAAGTCCTTAAACATTATTTTTAAATTGTAAAATGATAATTATACTTGAATGTATATGATGGAGAATGAATCTCATCGCGTTCTTGGAGAGGGTAGTCCGTACGTACGCACGAGCGACAATATCATTCTTTTGATATTAAAATAATATATAAATGGATGTTATATCATATATAAAGAATCAATAACATGTTATAATAATTATTTACATGAGTTACACATCATTATTATACCAATCCAAATAATAATATATTGACTAACAGTTACACCACGACATGGAGACGGTAAGCCGTACGTACGCACGTATAGTGAAATGTTATTCAAAGGGTGGATAGAATACTGAATATGGATGTAACATATTTATAATAGCATCATAGTATATATATTATACTGGAGTCATTATTTTAGAATGGTAATAAAAAAGGAAGAAGAAGTGGAAGAAGAAAAGAACTTGGAAAAGGGTGGTGAAATCATTACCTCTTCCTCGGGTTCTTCCTTTTGATTTGATCAAAAGGGATCCTTAAGTTGGCTTTCTGATCAAACTAAGGCCTCTAGGTTGTATTGATGGATGTTGGGAGAGTATTTGGGCCGCGTTTGGCCGAACCCCAAGGTTTTGGAGGTGTGAAGAAATGAGAAAGAGGAGTGCCCTTTTATAAGAGGGGTGAGGGGCACATTTGGAAAAGCTAGAAATATTAATTTATAATAAATTAATATTCTGTTAATAATGGCTAAAAAGTTGATTATTCATAGGTTAATGTGGGTACAGGATGAAAAAAACTCATACAATATAATTTAGACAGGATTGGGTACTTATATTAACCTTATCATTAAGTATTAACTCTAAGTTAATTCTTTTCACTTTTACAATGTCTCTTTGTATTTTTTTATTATATGGTTAATAAACTTTCCATATACATCCAAGAGACTCCCAAGTGTTACATTAATGATGAAACTATCATGATATATGTCTCTTGGCCGAACATTAGATTTTTAGGAATTTAATATCAATTAATAATATAATATTTGTTTTAAAAACTCTTTTATGTCAATTTTGAAACAATTCAATAGTTGATTTTTGTGAAGATCATAACAGAATGATTACTTCGAAATTTTTTAATTAAATGATTCCTAACATGTCATATTAACTTAGAAAATTAGTTTAATTCATTAAAAGTCTCAAATTATATTTATTTGTGTATTTATTATATCAATTAGGTTAATTTTTCACTGTTATGGTAATTACTGCACCATCATTGTGTCAAAAATAAATTAAATTATTTAATGTCTACAAATTATAAATAAAATATAATTATGTATTAAATCTTTTTATATTTCTAATTAATATTTATAGTCGAAAATAAAACATATATAACCCTGTGTAAAAATTATTTTTCTAAAAGATATATGCTTGTGTCATTTTTGTATTCATTTTAACTTAATTAAAATAAAGTGTCCCTATCACCTACAAGTGGCTCCATGGGGTCCCAAAATCGACCCAAAGATGACTATGATCGAACATGTATCAAACAATAAGGTTAGGACACGTTTTAGGGTAATTTACTATAATTATAATATTATTTTGTAACCCTTATTTACCGGATTTACTCTTAACCATGGTAAATAAAATATTTACCGCAGTAATTATTCAAAATGTCTAAAAATAAAAGTTAACTATTTTCACAATTTGAACATACTGATTCCAAATATGGAATCCATTTTTCGAAATTCAAAACACAGAAGTGGCAGAAATTAATTTAAAATTAATTCTTGTTGTTAAAACAAAAAGCGTGTTTTTAAGAGATAATAACTATCAAAAGATTGACACTTGTTTATGTCTGGTTTAAATGTAAAATTATGTCCAATGACCAAAATTTTATTAAATGGTAAAAATATATTCTAAATATACTTTCAAACCACTCAAATTCATAATTTATCAATATTAATTATTTTGATTACAAAAGTTGTTTTTAATTAAAATTTTGTAATTTTCACTATTCATCAAAATATTAAAGTTATCCGAAAAGTACCAAAATTTCACCATAGGCTAAATTCGATATTCCGAATCCTAAAATGAAGTCCATTTTAAAATATAAAATATATAAAATTTCAAATGTAGGTATTACTATTAATAACGGCTAATTTGAATGGTTATGGTGTGTTAGAACTCGGTGCGGCGTACAACACACGCTATCACATTATTCAAAGAGAAGCATACCATAGAAGCTTGGGGTGTTAAATTTTAAATTTTTGATGTCCCCATTTAGTCAAAAAGTTTAAAATATTGTATTTAAAAAGGGATCACTATTAAAAGTTGGTAAAAGTGCAATACTGAAAATGAATTTGTTCTTACATTATGTCTGAGAAACTGATAATATGGATTATAAAATTATAAGCATTATATAATGTTTAAAATTTAATTAATACTATTAATAACCTATTTTGAATAGCTTGTTTGGTAAGTCATGGTGCGCTTGAACCTGGTGTTACGTGTAGTGCAAGTTATTAAATTATTTCGAAGAAATAACACACTATTAAATCTTGGGGTGTTACATAAAACATGTTTAATAAGGGGATAATGAAAAGATATATATATTAAAATGAAATAAAAACTTTTCTAATTTGAATTTTTTTGAAATATTTATACTATATTTAATATAATATTTTTAAATATTCTATTTTAGATCCATTTTTCATGAGTAATATATTCATATATTTTATTATTTTTGAAAATTCCAAGTGCGTCATCTCCCCTTCTTAAAAAATTACACACCTTCCCTCTCTCATTTACACAACATTAATCCATATAGAAATACCAGAGCTTTAAAAAATATCTCTCAAAAATACATATCCACATTATAGAGTTGATAGTATTCATAAAATACCATCATTAAGGCCTTCAATAAGAGGTACAATGGAAGTATCTCATAGAGAAGGTAATCATCATTACAACGATTATTCGTTATACTTCTTATTTAAACACCCTCAATCATGACCCCAGAAATTAAAATCTAAAAACATTCTAATATGAAATATAATGAGATGTTATTATTTTTCTGAACTATCATTTATCCATCTTATTCTCCAAATAATGTAAAAAAACTATCGCTCGTGTATACAGAAGACTACTACCTTAAATCAGATGCCATTTTTTCCATCACCAAGTCACATGTATATTAATATAAATCAAACAAATAAATATATATGATAGTAATGAAAATATACATATTCATTAAAATAAATTTATTATCTAAATATTATACCCTTAAACATTACCAAAATGATAATGTTACTCATGTGTATGTACAACCACCCGTCTCAAAAAAAGTGAAGTGATTCATTTTCCTTGTCTGAAATTCATAAGTGGGTCCAAAATTGTATATACTAAGTAAATATAGAAGATATAAAATTATTATAATTCCCTGTATTATGGATCTATATCTTATACACATGAAAATAAACATTCATGACAAAAAATGCATGATAAAACAAAATAATTTACACCTAAACCAAATAAAAAATGAAATATTATTAAAAAATGGGTGGTAAAATTTAAAATGTTCATATATGATATTTTAACTGTGAATATGGTTCTTCTAAAAATAAATAACCTGATTAAAACCGAAATACATGAGATTAAATCATGTTCAAGTAAATGGAAGCATAACATAATGGATTTTATCTCAATTCCTACTTCAGTGAGACATATTTGGTATTATGAACATTGTATTTTTATTTGGTGTATATAATTACCCATTAAGGAAATTAAAATGAATTTATATTTATTAATTATTATTAAATTATTATTTCATGTTTACACTTTTAATGATTATTTGTATTTTTTTCATATTTTTGTCTTTTTCAAAAGTGAATCTAATAAAGAAGTGTTTATAAAAAAAACCTATGTTATTCCACATTTATATGGAATATTAGTTATTCAATTTCCTTTTATACATTATAATGTTATCATTTTTTTAAATATTATACAATAATTTATCAAATTACACGATTACCCATTTGTGTATTTTTACAAAATGATTTAAAATGAATCTTCCAGTCATTTTCTAAAATATTTAATTTTGTTAAAGTGGTGTGAAAATAATGATTTTTAATTTATATGAAATGAAAAATACATCACAACATTATAAAAATACATGTTTTGAAGATTCATTTAAAAATTTAGATTCTTATTATCAATGAAATGTTTACTTAATATTTGGGAAATTTCTAGTTTTTAAAGAAGTTATTTTACAATAGAATTATTATCTTACATAATAATTTCTAAATTAAATTTTTATGGTGTTTCGATTCATAATTATAAAAACCTTTATTTTAATTATTATAAACTAAGGATATGTTGAACTCATACCATCATTGAGACATTCAATTTATGATGATCATTTTATATTGGAAATTATATATATCATAAATATCAGTATTCTTTATATCATGGATATGTCAATTTCTAAAAAAGAATTATATTTATATATATGGTGAATTGATTGAATGGGTAAATAGTGATAAATACATATTATTTTATCAATACAATTATTTTTTTATAAGGAATACTATTTATGAATTGAATTGATCATTCAATATATGAAGAATTAATTACACAAGTAGTGACATGTGGGGAATAGTTATATATAGCCCCATGATGCATTGATATATGTAATGAGATATGTAACGCCCCAACCCATGTTACCCAGAGTCAGTGTATTATTACATAACATTGGCTTGATCACAAGAAAGATCAAATATTGAAAGACCGATTGGTTTAGTAGCCTTGGAAACACTAGATATATTCATAATGTTTTACATTACATTATAAATTGAAAAAATGAAACAACAACATATTGTCTCCATAGTCCACACTATTATACCCTCATAATATCCCTGCTGGTCATTCATAATTTACTTCTTCACATCCTGAGAAAAATAAAAAATAGAAAAGGGGTGAGCTCAAATGCCTAGTAAGGATAACGATATAGCAGAAACTTTCTCAAATAAGAATAAACATTTAAAGAAATGTATAACTAAAACAAAAGCCTTTTAAACTTGAACTTCAACATACTATGGAAAAAATAAAATGAAATAATTTCATTTACTTATTCACGTGGATATTATACAAATCGAATAATCACATTCAATATCAATAACAACTTTCATAATGATAGAATGCATAATGCCAGACTATTATAACCACATAGCCAAGGCCTCATGCCAAGAATACAAATAATATTTTTCCAAGGCCTTGTTCCAAGACACTAGTATGTCTCATTAGACCTACCGATGCATCGAGGATCTATAGCGGGCTCCACCCGTCATATATTAAGTCCAAAGCATTCCCATATGAAAAGGTTTAAACATAACAAAAACATTCATATTTAAACTATCATACGAAATGTAAATATTTCATCCATAAACCATGAATGGTATAAAAATAACACATCCATAGTCAAACATATCACAAAACCTTCAATACAATATAGAAGTTTTGTATCATAATAAATCAACTTCAATAAGTGTAAATTCCATCAAAGGATGTTGACATAGATGAAATCAAAATTCTTTTGAGAGAAATATCTCTTTTGATTTTAAATCATTTAAGAGTCATATATTTATAAAATAAAACGTTTTCATTGAAAATATTCTTATAATCTTGTAAGGGAAGCTTCGACAGAAAATAGCTGCACCCGCCATATAAGTTAAAAAAACATTCTTACCTTAATTTTGTCGAAAAGGTTAAAAATCCCCTTGTTTGGAAAATGAGGGAAAGATTCCTTTATAAACCTCTTATAAAAATTCAAACAAGGGTATAAATTACTTTAAACCATATTCTATTATATAGCCAAAATGTCTTGAAATACATTTTTAAGATACATGAATGTGGATGATAAAGATGTCCCAGTTGATTATTACGTAAAAACAACCTCGGATAATGAAGAGATTGTGAAATAACCCTTACCTTGTAATTTTCCTTGGTTGGGGGTAGGTTAACCTCTTGTATAATGTTGAAATAATTTTTATTAAATTATACAAGAATCATATACATCAATATGATATCATATATTATCTTTTAACATTGATTTGTTAATAATATATTACTATTATCATTGTTTCGGGTGTTAACTTACTCATTTTCATTTACATGTTTTGTTACATAAGACATGTTTTTCATGGATAGGTTGTATATTATTCATATCCAGAATGATATCAAGTCCATAGATACTATTACTAATCATCAAATGAGATTTATACTTGAATGGATACGATGGAGAATGAATCTCATCGCGTTCGTGGAGACGGTAGTCCGTACGTACGCACGAGCGACAATATCATTCTTTTGATATTAAAATAATATATAATTCGATGTTATATCATATATAAATAATCATTATCATGTTACATTTATTATTTACATGAATTACACATCATTATTATACCCATCCAAATCATAATTTATTGAATAACAATTACACCACGACGTGGAGACGGTAAGCCGTACGTACGCACGTATGGTGTTATGTTATTAAAAGGACCAATAGAATACTGAATATGATTGTAACATATTTATAATAACATCATAGTATATATAAGATACTGGAGTTATTATTTTAGAATTGTAAAAACAAAAAAAGAAGAAGTTGATGAAGAAAGGTACATGAAAAAGGGTCGTGAAATCATTACATCTTCTTCGGGTTTTTCCTGTTGATTTGATCAAAAGGGATATATATGTTTTATTTCTGACTAAATGAAGGCCTATATGATGAAGTTAGGTAAGTTGAGAGAGTATTTGGGCAGAGGTGTGCCGAACCAAAAGGCATTTACGGTGTGAGTTAATGAGAAAGGAGAGATCCCTTTTATAAGAGTGGTGAGGGGCACCTTTGGAAATGCTAGAAATATTATTTTATAATAAATTCATTTTCGGTTTATAATGGCTCCAAAGTGTATTATTTAAAGATTATGGTGGGGATGGATCGAAAACCACTCAACCAATCGAATTTAGATAGGTTTGGGTTACTATATTAACCTTATCATTAAGTATTAACTCTTAGTTAATTAGATTCACTTTTACAATGTCAATTGGTTATTTTATATTATATGGTTAATAAACTTACAATAAACATCCAAGAGACCCCCTCGTTTTCCATTAATTATATACATACCATTTTATTAGTCTCTTTCCCGAACCATAGATTTTTATAAATTTAATATCAATTAATAATATAATATTTGTTTTAAAAACTCTTTTATGTCAAATTTGACACTATTCAATAAGTGATTTTTTTAAAAATCATAAAAGAATGATTAATTATAACAAAGTTATTTAAATAAATCATAAAATGTCATATTAACCTATAAAATTAGTGTAATTCATAAAAAGTCTCAAATTATATTTATTTGGGTATCTACAATATCAATCATTTTAATTTTTCTCTATTATTGTAATTACTGCATCACCATTGTGTCATACATAAATTTGATTATTTAATGTCTAAAAATTATAAATAAAATACCATTATGTAGGAAGTCGTTTTATCTTTCTAATGAATAGTTATAGTCTAATATCCAAAACATATAACCATATGTTAATATTGTTTTGCTAAAAGATATATGCTTGTGTCATTTTTGTATTCATTTTAACTTAATTAAAATAATGTGTCCCTCTCACTTACATGTGGCACCATGGGGTCCCATAATTGTCCCAAAGAAGCCAATGGTCGGACATGTATCATGAAATAAGGTTAGGACACGTTTTCGGGTAATTTTTTATTATTATAATATTATTTTTTAGCCCTTATTTACCGGATTTACCCTTTAACCATGGTAAATAAAATATTTACCGAACTAATTATTCAAAATGTCTAAAAATAAAAGTTACCTATTTACACAATTTTATCATCCCGATTCCAAATATGGAATCCATTTTTCCAAATTCAAAACATAGAAGTGGGAGAAATTAATTTAAAATTAATTCCAGTTGTCAAAACAAAAAGTTTTTTTTAAGATATAATAACTATCAAAAGATTTATACTTTTTTATGTTCGGTTTCATTGTGGGATTATGTCCAATGACCAACATTGTATTAAGTGTTAAATATATATTCTAAATATACTTTAAATCCAGTCAAATTCATAATTTATCACTATTAATTATTTTTATTAAAAATGTTGTTTTTAATTAAAATTTAGTAATTTTCAATATTCATCAAAATATTAAAGTTATCTGAAAAGTACCAAAACTTCTCCTTAGGATAAATTTGATACTCCGAATCCAAAAATGAATTCCATTTTGAGAAATAAAATTTCAAAAAGTAGGTATTACTATTCATAACGGCTAGTTTGATCAGTTGTGGTGTGCTTTAGAACTCGATGTTGCGTACAACACACGTTATTGCATTATTCAAAGAGAAACGTACCATAGAAGCTTGGGGTGTTACATTCTCCCCTCCTTAAAAATAATTCTGTCATCGTAATTTCAAGAATAATACCTCATGAAAAGACTCGGGTGGTTCTTCATCATAAGTTACTCAGGTTCCCACGTTGCTTCTTCCATCTTATTGTTTCTCCTCAAAACTTTTACCAGACGCGTCGTCCGGTTTCTCAGTACTTGTTCTCTCATATCAAGAATCCCGATGGGATCTTTGCAATAAGACAGATCGGGTTCCAATTCTAATTCTTCATAGGTGAGTACATGCTTTGTGTCAGGCATGTATTTCCTCAATAGTGATACGTGGAACACATCGTGAACTTTGGAGAGACTTGGCGGCATTGCTAATCGGTAAGCTAAAGCACCAATTCGTTCTAGAATTTTGAAAGGTCCGATGTACCTGGGACTCAATTTACCTTTCTAACCCAAACTTATGACTCCCTTCCATGGAGATACCTCTAGGAAAACATGATCACCAACTTGAAATTCCAAATCCTTCCTTCGATTATCGGTATAGCTCTTCAACCTACATTGAGCTGCTTTGATGTGATTTTGGATTACCATTACCTTTTCCATCGTTTCCCCCACCTGTCCTGGGCCTAAAAGTTTTCTTTCACCAACGTCATCCGAACATGTTGGTGTACGATAGCTCTTTCCATATAACGCTTTATATGGTACCATCTGAATACTCGAATGGAAGATATTGTTATAGGAAAATTATACCCGAGGTAAATATTGATCACACATACCCTGAAAGTCAAGTGAGCAGGATCTCAACATGTCTTCTATGGTATGAATAGTTCGTTCTGATTGTCCATATGTCTGAGGGTGGTAGGAAGTGTTCAAATGAAGTTCAGTATCCAGGGATTTCTGAAGACTTTTCCAGAATCTCGAAGTAAAACGAGGATCATGATCTGAAACAATCAATAGGGGTACTCCATGAATTCTAACAACTTCATATATATATAGTCTTACTAGACGTTCCAATGGTAGATCTTCTCTTATAGAAAGAAAATGTGCTGACTTGGTAAGATGATCAACAATTACCCCTATTGCATCATTCATTCTAGGAGTCTTTGGTAGCCCCATGACAATGTCCATCGTAATATTTTCCAATTTCCACACTGGTATGGGAAGAGGTTGCATGACTCCTCACGGTTGTTGCCTTCCAGCTTTCACTTGTTGACAAAAAATATATCTTGACACAAAATTAGAAATCTCCCTCTTCATTATGTCCCACCAAAAATGTTCCTTCAAATATCAATACATTTTGGTGCTCCCAGGGTGTATAGAGAAATTGGAACTATGAGCATCATCCATCAATTCCCTTTCTAGATTAGCTATATCGGGAACACAAAGTCTCTTCCAAAATTTCAAAATTCCATCTTCATACACAAAGTCTCTCAATCTCCCATAATTGACAACTTTTATCTTTTTTTGAAATTCTTCATCATCGGTCTGAGAAATTTTAATCCTTTCTAGTAAATATGGTTTTGCAACCATTTGAAAAAGAATTGATGTTTCACCTTCCTTGGTTATTCCCATGTCCATCTTCACCAAATCCATGAAAATTGGATCCCTTTCAGTTCACATATTGGTCAAAACTCCATGATCTTTTCTGCTCAAAGCATCTGCCTCCTTTTTTGCTTTCCCTGAGTGGTAGTGTATCATACAATCATAATCCTTGAGTAATTCAAGTCATCTCCTTTGCCTCATATTGAGTTCTTTTTGTGAGAAAATATACTTTAAACTCTTGTGATCAGTATAAATCTCACATTTTTCCACCACAGAGGTAGTTCCTTCATATTTTCAAAGAAAAGATCACATCTTCTAACTCGATATCATGAGTAGGATAGTTTTGCTCATGAATTTTCAACTGTCATGATGCATAGACAATAACCATATCATTCTGCATAAGGACACAAACAAGTCCTTTCTTCGATGCATCTCTATAAATAACAAACCCATCATTCCCCGATGGTATAGTCAATATAAGAGCATTGACTAATATTCTCTTCAGTTCTTCGAAACATTATTCGCACTCTTTTGTCCAAACAAATTTAACCCCTTTGCGTGGAGCTTTGTTAATGGGTTATCCAATTGGGAAAAATTCTGGGCGAAACGTCGATAATAACCTGCTAAACCAAAAAATCTACGTACCTTAGTTATACTCGTATGTGCTGGCCTTTCTTGGATTGCCTTGGTCTTAGAATGATCAACAGAGATTCCATCTTTAGAGACAATATGGCCAAGAAGAGAAATCTCATGAATCCAGAATTCACACTTGCTAAACTTCCTATATAATTCATGTCTTCTCAGAGTCATCAGGATAATGCGCAAGTGATTTTCATGATCTTCATAGAATTTGGAGAATACCAAGATATCTTCAATAAATACCACCAAAAATTCATCGACATACACCTTGAAAACTCTATTTATCAGATCCATGAATACATAGGGTGCATTAGTCAATCCAAAAGGCATTACCGTAAACTCGTAATGCCCATACCTGGTTCAAAATGTTGTCTTCAGAATGTCTTCCTTCATTACACACAACTGATGGTATCTAGACCGAAGGTCAATAAATGAAATGTATTGAGCACCATGCATTTGGTCAAATATATCATCAATGCAAGGTAGGGTATACTTGTTCATTATGGTTATAGCATTTATCTCCCTATAGTCGATACATAACCTCATAGATCCATCTTCCTTTTTAACAAAAAGAACAAGGGCTCCACATGGAGAAACACTAGGACAAATAAATCCCTTATTACTCAATTCCTCTAGTTGTTTCTTTAGTAAGTCTAATTCCACAGTGGCCATTCTATAAGGGTTCTTCGATATAGGCCTTTATCAAAGAATTAAATCAATGGAAAACTCAACTTCTCGTTCTGGAGGATGTCCAGGTAAATCGTCCGAAAACACATCTTCTTATTCTTTCACAACAGGTAGATCCTCTATTTGAACATTACTTTCCTCCCCCACAGCCATTTCATTCTCTTCCTCCCCAATAATTGAATTTAGTTGAGCTACTAGCGGTGGATCTAGATAAGAATTAGGTGGTGAAAATTCTCCTCTAAAGATAAGGTGTTCCTTATCATCATCATAAAAAATCATAAAATCCATCTTCTTACAATAAATCTTCACATCATAATCTGAAAGCCAATCTATACCGAGGAAAATATCCAATTCAATCATAGGTATGGCGATGAGATCAGCGAATAAATAATATTTATGTGCTGTAATGGGGACTGATTCACAAAACCTTGTTGCAATGATACATCCCTTAGGAGTTTTAACTAACAACTCCCTTATTAAATCAAATTGGAAATATATAATTTTCAAAGAAAACTGGTAAGATATGAAACAATGCGATGATACAGAATCAAATAATGCATTTTCTAAACTTGAGGAAACCATTAAATTACATACCTCCATGTCTTTTGGAGCTTCTACCTCAGCAGTAGTGACAGTAAAATCTTGGCCTTGATCCCTTGGCCATTTCTGAGGTAAGTTCCCCTGAAGATTAGGAAATTCATTTGCATAATGTCCCATCTCCCTGAAATTGTAGTATTGAACATTGGTAGCTTCCTTCTTCCCTTTGCAATCATGAGTTGGTGGCCTTTTTCACCACACTTGTAACAGACAACCATTCCCCTCAAGCAAGTACCAGGGTGTTTCTTCCAACATTTACCACAGGATGGATATTCAACCTTTCCCTTCATCCCCTTATTTCCATTCCCAGATTGATATGTCGATCTCATATTCTCTTCATTTTCTTTAAAGTCATAAGACATTGATAATTCTTTATCTGTCTTGATATCACATGATATAATGTCTTCGTACGATGAGAAGGATTCTGAGAATAATGCTCGACGGAGAAATTGTTTTAACCCATCAAAGAAACTATCAATCTTACTTCTTGGGTTACGTATATAATCTTCATCTTACCTTGCTAACCTTGAAAAGTTAGCCTCATATTTTGCAACATTCTCATCCTCCTTTTGTCTCAGACTCAGAAATTGACTTTCCATATTTGATCGATGGTCATAAGGAAAATATTTTTCTTAAAACATATCTTTGAACTCCCTCCATTCCATATTTGATACTTCATCATCTTCCTTCATGTTTTAAATCAATTACCACCATAGATCAGCATCTCCAGTGAGGCGGTAAACTGCCATGATTACTTTTTCCCTTTCACTACTCCCCAAAGCCTGAAATATTTTCTCTAGGGAATTTATCCATTGCTCAGCTACTAAGGGATTTGTACTCCCATTGAACATTGGTGGTTGTTGCCTCATGAATCAATCTAACATTGATCCTCCACGCTGTGGATCAGGGTTCTCCATAAGGATAAGGTTATTATTCATAACCTGAGTGAGTTGTCCCAGTATGTTGATTAGCTGATCAGCACCAGTTGCTTCACTAGCTCTACTATAATTATCTTGAGCTGGAGAGAAATCCCTACATGGAGTGCATGTATTGATACAGTTTCCATTTCTTCTAATAGGTTCCATTTCTAAAGAAAATGCGAGTTATCCTAAGCATATCCCCTGGGAGTGTCGTATCTAAGAGTGCAGCAAGGGTCGTTGTCGTGCTCTAGTTCCCGTTCGAGTTTAGCACAAATTGGTGTTTTTTGGTTTTACCCCTAGGTACATCTGTGCCAGAGCCACCGCTACCTGCTTGTATCCAGACAGAGATGTATTGCTCAAGAAACTCACTAATTCTATACAATACCAAAATTCTAGGAAGTTCTTCTATACTAATCCTTAAAGTCCATCTTAAATCTATGTGCTCTAATCGGAGTTTATCTAAATATATCTTCCAAGGTTTGTACTAAACTTCTTCTGATACCAACTGTAACGCCCCGACCCCAGTTACCCAGAGTGGGTGCATTATTACATAACATTGGCATGATCACAAGAAAGATCAAATCTCGACAGACCGATTGGTTTAGTAGCCTTAGAAACACTAGATATATTCATAAAGTTTTACATTACATCATAAAGTGAAAAACTACAACAACAACATATTGTCTCCATAGTCCACACTATTATACCTTTATAATATCCCTATAGGTCATTCCGAATTTACTGATTCACATCTTTGGAAAAATAAAACATATAAAAGGGGTAAGCTCAAATTTCCAGCAAGGATAACAATATAGAGGAAAATTTCATAAATAAGAATAAGAATTTAAAGCAATGTATAACTAAAACAAAAGCCTTTTAAACTTGATCTTCAACATGGTATGGAAAAAATAAAATGAAATAATTCTATTTAATTATTCACATGGATGTTCTACTAGTCGAATAATCACATGCAATATCAATAACCACTTTCATAATGATGGAATGCATAATGCCAGACTATCATAACCACATAGCCAAGGCGTCGTGCCAAGACTATAAATAAGATTTTTCCAAGGCCTTGTGCGAAGACACTTTTTTGTCTAATGAGACCTACCGATGCATCGAGGAGCTATAGCGGGCTCCACCCATCACATATTAAGTCCAATACATTCCCATATGAAAAGGGTTAAACATAACATAAAAATTCTTATTAAAACTAGCATACGAAATGTAAATACTTCATCCATAAACCATGAATGGTATAAAAATAACAAATCCACAGTCAAACATATCACAAACCCTTCAATACAATGTTGAAGTTTTGTATCATAATAAATCAACTTCAATAAGTGTAAATTCCATCAAAGGATTTTGACAAATATGAAATAAAAACTCTTTTTAGAGAAATATCTCATTATATTTAGAAATAATTTAAGAGTCATATATTTATAAAATAAAACCTTTTCTTTGAACATATTATTTTATGCTTGTAAGGGAAGCATCAACGGAAAATAGCCGCAGCCACTGTATAAGTCAAAAAAACATTCTTACCTTAATTTTGTCTAAAAGGTTAAAAAGCCACTTGTTTGGAAAACAACGAAAAGATTCCTTTATAAACCTCTTATAAAAAGACAAACAAGGGTAAAAATGACTTTAACCCATATTCTAGTAAATAGTAAAAATGTGTTGAAATACATTTTTAAGAAACATGAATGTGGATGATAAAGATGTCCCAGTAGATTATTAAGTAAAAACAACCTCGGATAATGAAGAGATTGTGAAATGTCCCTTACCTTGTACTTTTCCTTGGTTGGGGGTAGGTTAACCTCCTGTATAATGGTGAAATAATTGTTATTAAATTATACAATAATCATATACATCATTATGATATCATATATGATCTTTTAACATTGATTTGTTAATAATATCTTAGTGTTATCATTGTTTTGGGTGTTATCTTACTTGTTTTCTTTAATATGTTATGATACGTAATACATGTTTTCATCGATAGGTTGTATATTATTCATATACAGAATGATATCAAGTCCTTAGGTACAATTATTAATAATAAAATGTTATTTAGTCTTGAATGGATACGTTGGAGAATGAATCTCATCGCGTTCATGGAGACGGTAGTCCGTACGTACGCATGAGTGACAATATCATTCTTTTGATATTAAAATAATATATAATAGGATGGTATATCATATATACAGGATCCTTATCATGATACATTTATTATTTACATGAATTACATATTATTATTATACCCATCGAAATAAAAAAAATTGAATAACAATTACACCACGACGTGGACACGGTAAGTCATACGTACGCACGTATGGTGACATGTTATTCAAAGGATTGGTAGAATACTGAATATGATTGTACCATATTTATAATAAAATGACAGTAAATATAAGATACTGGATTTATTATTTTATAATGGTAATAACAATGAAATATTAAGTGGAAGAAGAAAGGAACTTGAAAAAGGGTGGTGAAATCATTACCTCTTCTTCGGGTTCTTCATTTTGATTTGATCAAAATAGCTCCTTAAGTTAGCTTTATGACTAAAGGATGGCCTCTAGGATGAATTGAAGGAAGTTGAGAGAGTATTGGGTCAGATTTTGTTCAATTCAAAAGGCTTTAAGGTGTGTGTTAATGAGAAGGGAGAGTTCCCTTTTATAAGAGTAGTGAGGGCACTTTTGGAAAAGCTAGAAATATTATTTTATAATAAATTAATATTCGTTTTATAATGGATCAAAAGTGTATTTATTATATGGTATGGTGGGGATGGGTCGAAATCTACTCAACCAATAGAATTTAGACAGGTTTGTGTTACTATATTAACCTTATCATTATGTATTAACTCTTAGTTAATTAGTTTCACTTTTACAATGTCTCTTTGTATTTTTATATTATATGGTTAATAAACTTACTACAAACATACAAGAGACCCTCAAGTGGTCCATTAATGATACAACTATAATTATATAAGTCTCTTGGACAATCATTAGATTTTTAAGAATTTAATATCAATTAATAATATAATATTTGTTTTAAAAAGTCTTTAATGTCAATTTTGACACTATTCAATAATTGATTTTTGTAAAAATCATAAAAGAATGACTAATTCGAAAAAAGATAATTAAAGCAATCATAACATGTCATATTAACCTATGAAATTAGTGTAATTCATAAAAAGTCTCAAATTAAATTTATTTTGTTATCTACAATATCAATCATTTTAATTTTTCACAATTATTGCAATTACAGCATCTTGTGTCATAAATAAATTAAATTATTTAATGTCTAAAAATAATAAATAAAATACAATTATGTAGGAATTATTTTTATCTTTCTAATTAATATTTATATTAGAAAATACAACATATATAACCTTATGTTTTTGGGTAATTTGTTATTATTATAATATTAATTTTTAACCCTTATTTACCGGATTTTCCCTTTAACCATGGTAAATAAAATATTTACTGAACTAATTATTCAAAAAGAATAAAAATAAAAGTTACCTATTTACACAATTTAAACATCCCGATTCCAAATATGGAATCAATTTTTCCAAATTGAAAACACTGAAGTGGCAGAAACTAATTTAAAATTAATTCCGGCTGTCAAAACAAAAACTGTGTTTTTAAGATATAATAACTATCAAAAGATTGATACTTGTTTATGTTCAGTTTAAATGTGGAATTATGTCCAATGACCAACATTGTATTAAATGGTAAAATTATATTCTAAATATTCTTTAAAACCAATCAAATTCATAATTTATCACTATTAATTATTTTGATTAAAAAAGTTGTTTTTAATTAAAATTTATTAATTTTCACAATTCATCAAAATATTAAAGTTTTCTGAAAAGTACCAAAATTTCACCTTAGGATAAATTTGATACTCCGATCCAAAAATGAAGTTAATTTTGAGAGATAAAATTTCAAAAAGTAGATATTACTTTTCATAATGGCTAGTTTGATCGGTTGTGGTGTGTGTTAGAACTCGATGTTGTGTACAACACACGCTATTGCATTATTGAAGGGGAAACGTACCGTAGAATCTTGGGGTGTTACAAGATAGATAAATTGGAAAATTAATTGTTTTTCTACCAATAATTTCGAAATTAATTGTGAAAGGCCTTAATAGTAGTGGTGTTATTATGACTAAAATCAGAACGTCCAATAATTATGAGTATATTTCATTTAGAATTAAGTTATTATTATCCATGAAATTACAACCTTGTTATTTCCATGGATTCATTTTATGATCATGTTATTGTATAAATGGAAATTATTTTAAGTTAATTACCTTTCCATATTGATTATAACTTATTTAATCAAAATAGATTCTAGTATACATAACCCTTACTGAACATTTGGGATCACCCTTATTTTTTCATTCCCAAGGATTTAAAGATGAATTTTAGAAATTAGTTTCAATGATGCAAATAATTTACTTATATCATATTCTATATATAATTACCAATGTAAATTGGATTTAATATAAGAATCTAGTACTACATGAATACTAAACTTATCGGACAATTTTTATTAGATTCATTGTATCTATGTAGAAGTAAAAAAAATAAACACTGACTCTAGGTTATTAGAGGTTGGGTTGTTGTAGTTGGTATCTGATCAAGTATAACAGAAACCATAGGAACTAGATTATGGAAAATAGATATTATAGAACAAATCCCATTGATAGGATTTTTGGATAAGTATATAAGGACCTCATTATAATTTTTATGGAGATATTATGTGGATTACCTAGAAATAAATCCTTGTATAGATATTAAAAGTGGAGATGTTTATAGAGAAGTTGTACCTAGGTTTAATAAGTATGAAAAATGAATACCTAGATTGACTTAAGAATTACCCGGTACATGAAAAAGGTCCTAACTATGTACATAATTTGAGACTATTGGGTGATATTCCAAGCTTAATTCACATTTTCATTAGAAACCATAATAAAATATCCAAAATTATTCCCAATGAAATGATTTTTTTATTCTCATATTAATAATGCATAAATTTTTAATATAAGTTAATTGATACATAATATTGAGATTTATATATTGAAATTAGTAATCATATAAAATAATCTAGTATATTCCATTTTTCTGAAATAACACATGGATGGAAGAATGGTATAAATAATCATGGAAAATACAAATATTCTTATGTCATGAAAATTAAAACTACTAGTGTAGGAGTTGATAAGATCATTACCATATTATTTTATCTTACTCAGATTATGAAAAATATCCTTTCCGAAATGGAGGAACATGTTGTTACATAGTGTGATTCAGATATATTGGGCTATGTTCAGCGGAAGAAGCCTCTATATTTTAGAGGATCTAAAAATATTGTGGTTTATGAGAAATGTATTATGTCTCATGATAATATATTTCTGGATATGGTATATTTGTAACAGGAAAAAATTATCCAGGTAGTTATTTCCTCAACAGAAATTCTGACCAATGGTGGTTGTTGATCCAAAACACCAGGGAGGATGAAAATATATTAGGTATGAATATGATGGATTTTAAGGTAAATTATTAGACAAATATTTCCATCATGAGAAACCAACTCAAATGAATATAAATTTCTTCAACATAAAGGAAAATGGGAAATAATGTTTTGTAGAATATGATGATTTCTTTACTAGACTAGTGAGTTATACTATTAATTACATATGTAATACATAAATGTATTTTGATAATTTATCTAATGAGCATAATAAAAATATCTAAAGGGTGTTGGTTTCTATTTTTTTATTAAATAATATTATTTTGAATTAAATTAGAGAATAAATTCTTGAGTTCCTAAATATTAATGAAAAATCAGGAAAACATTATTCTTATGAACACTATGTAAATAGGTTTTCATTAATGAAGATGAATGTGAATAAATTTCTATCTTATAAAACATGTGGAAAGAAACATCCTAGAAATTTATTGATGTTATTGGTAGTGTGATACAATGGTAGTGACATGGGTCATAAGGCTCATGAATTTAAGGGAAAGAATGAGACCACTAGAATCTAGTTCTTCAACTGTAATTAAAAGGGGCATAATTCCATAAAATATCTCAAATTTCATGGTAGGATACTATAGAAGAAGAAAAATTGGATAATGTAATATTTATACGATCACTAAAATTGATGTGGAAGTTCACAAAGATGTGGCAGTGGGTATGTTAATTATATCATCAAAAATAGATAATGATTTTTTGATCTATATCCTTCAAATCATTTATATCTACCCTACAATCCCTGAAAATTATAATTTTCCCTTTCTAATTAAGAAAGGAATTATCCATCAAAACACATGTTGGAAACATTAATGTGACAAACATTGTGAAGATGTTTCCTTTTCAAAAATTGATAATTCCCAATTTGAACACTTTATTATCATAACTATGTTTGAATTTAATATTATACATGTTATGTACTAGTATTCAAAATATGATGAAAATTATTATTAAAAGGTGAATAAAATTATGATTCATGGTGAAGATGTGAAATTTTAATATTTAGAGGTGAAAATTAATTATTTGTATAAGAACCTAAGTTTTCCATGAGGTACAGAGCCTCTTTATTTTTATTATTTTCCTTAAATTCAACCGTATGGGAGTTCATAGTGGGATCACAATGGAACGATGGGTGTTTGGGGAATATATAGGTCCCATATGCTATGATTATAGAGAAGTTAATTGAGACACACTGTTTTAATAAATTGTGTTGGTGTGGTCTAGCCCCCTGTCTAGGGCCATACCATTTGACAAAATAATACAACCCAAGATTCACCCTCTTGTATTTGTTTTATGTTTTTTAATAGTGGTATAACATAGTGTTGGTACACTGTTTGTCAAATTGTAAACCATGATCATTCAGGGGAGGTTTTGAGCTAGAGATGGGTTCACATTTGGGGCTTGGTTTTTTGAACCATGTGTCCAAACCGTGCTACCTAGAATTTAGAGGGAAAAAGACTATTTTTACCTTAATGAAATTTATTTTTAAATTATATCCTTTATTATTTTATTTTTCTCTAGTTTTGTACACCCCTTTCTAATGTTGATAGATTCTTAATCCTTTAACCTAGGATATGGTATAGTTTTTCTATCTAATTTTTGATTTGAGAGTTTTTCATCTTGTTAGATAACCACTGGTAAGTTATATGTTTCACTTGAACTATTTACTGTTTTCCTTACTCTTTATGATTCTACATTTTCATAGGCTCTAATATGTTATTTTTAGGGAATTAAAAAATTATTCATTTATCTTATGATCAAGAACAAATTATAGGTTGAGACTAAATGAGTACTCCTCAAGATGTTTAATATACATGGTCTATATATTTTCCCTCAATGTCTAGTTTTTTATAGATTGTTTATATTGTTCCCCACACCATAATATTAGGTAAATTAATTCTAAATTAAATAAAAATTAAGTTAAATGACTAATTTTTTTTGAGACATGCCATTTGACCTTTCTCCATGGATGGAAATTTTCAACCATAACTTGAACCACCCATGGGGTGGGTTCTAACTTTTTTTCATTACTAAGAAACCCTTCGTGTGTGATGAGATAATCTGGTAGAATTGAGAATTAAATGGGTTATTAAAGTGAATTATTAATGGTTGTAAACACCTTTAAGAACATTTTCATTTACATATAAAATCTATAAATTATTAAATCCCTTAGATTATATATGACTACTAAGGGATTTATGAAATGGTGAAGGAATTTTCTAAGATTCCATGGATAATTATATTCATTGGATCCCTTTAATTTATCTTACTTAGATTGCATAAAAATTTCTACCCCTTGGAACAAATGATATGATTTAATTGATATTCATGGAATCCGTGTACATTTATACTCCTTGGATATGATGAAATAATATGTTTCCTTGTACAATTCTACTCCTTAAATATTAGTTACCTGGTATACTTGGATTCCCTTGAAATTTCAACTCCATGCATACAACATAAAAAGTATACCTAGAATTCTTGGATTCCTTGGACAACACTACTCGTTGGGATTATATTTAATCAGATTACATGGATGACATGAACATTTCAACTCATAGGATTGAGTTTTACTTTATTAGTTAACATCATTGGATTACTTTGATGTTTCTACTCTTTGGATTTGACCCATTAAGGTTCCATCGAAATTTTTGGTCCATGGATCATGTTTACTTAATTTACATTTCTTTTTATGAAGGTCGTGGACATTTCTACACCAAAAATCCATTTTACGTGACATAATTTTCTAACAATCTCGTATTTGATATTTCTTCTAATTTAATCCTGGACCATGTAGTCCTACCACATTATTACACAGTTTTGGCCATTATTGAAACATACTATGATTTATAGATATCATTATTGATTTATTTTATTGATATTATTGACACATGATGGTCTATATAACATCACTTTCCGTTTTAATAATTTTCACCAGTTATATTTGTACACTACATCAGCTTATATGCCTAAACCATACTTGATATAAGCATCATGGATGGTGCCTTTTTAGTGTTATATCACATCATATTTGGGCCCCAATTAGTTAACCATCTAGACTTCATGGATACATGTAGCAATAAGAAAATGATTACTTTTTCTGATTCATGATTAATGATTATATAGGTGATAGGGAGCACATGAACATGATATGGATCATGATGATATATGGTGATAGCTCCTTTTTGGCATTCATTAAATATTCATACATATATTATAGTTGATTACTATTTCAATGTATAACATATATATTGAATAGAATTCCATGATAATCATTTTTATATGGAACTGATGTGTGAGATTATAGGGTTATTTTTATGATTGAAATTTATTATTAGTTTTTTAGTTATTTATAGTCTCCCTTTATTAATTTATGTATTTATACCACTATCCTACACTATCATCATGAGGGTATATTCTTCCCACATTTTCACAATGAATCTTCATTTCTAGTTAGGAATGGAAGATGGGGAGGAATTTATGAGTTTTTTTCAAACCAAATTCAGTTACTATTGAGTAAATTGGGTTTGTGTCATCACAAAGTGGCATCAGAGTATGTTTCATTACATTTTTATTATCATTTGGTAGTATTATAAATGATGTTATTAATGTGTCGAAATATGTTATTGAGTTGTTCAGGGGAGTATCTAACCCATGTACAAGAAAAATCTAATTTTTCCTTGTATGGAATATGATTCTTTGGATTGTGAAATTATAGTTTCCTTAATTTTATCGTTGAGGGATGTACAATATTAATGATTTTCATTATTACTAAGGATTGTTTCCCTTGGATAGTATAATAATATTGTGTTGAAACATACAACCTCATTAAAACATCAAGATTTATATGTCACGCATTATTTCATGCAACATTTACTTACTTCGTGAATTGACTAAGCATGTTTTGGTTATTTTGTTTCTATTTACATGAAATTGTGATAACATTTCATATAGGGGATTAAAAAATAACTAATTTTTATTAAATTTATTCTACACATAAATTTATAAGGTATATGTGACGTTATAAATTGGAAGTGGTGATCCATATAGATCCAAAATATTTAATGACAATTTCTATATACATGATAATAATCATTAATAATGATGAATTGTAAAATGAAATTATCACTATTAAACACGAATGAAAAATTAAATTTAAGGGTGCTTTCCTCTATAAATTATAATTAACACTTTGTATACTGGAACATTATATGTGTAGTAGAGAACATTACCCTATGTCAACCTTAGTCGTGGCCAGTAAGTAGAGTATATTTCTTATGTTATGATCCATATGTCACACATACCTGGAATTAGGAGAATGCAGAGGGGTGTAACTTGTGTTTATGAAGGATTGTGCCTACCCTACTTATATATCTATGATCCCAGTGTTTCCAAAAAAAGCCTATGTTGTGATAATGGTATTTTTTGGTATATTAACCAATGAATACCTCTAATAGAGCACTATGAGGGTGGTTTATAACATGATTTAAATGAGGTCTTACCTAGGCCATTAGTATAACCTCTAGTAGTGCCACTAGTGAAACCCCTTATTATACCTAATTTGGGTCCATATTCCTAATTTCAAGATGGATCCTTATTTGTCATACAGATCATTCAAAGATCTATATGACTTCCACTGCAGATGGAATAGTTGACATATGAGTTTATGTAGAAGAATATATCCACATTTTTATAGTACTATAGACCATAGGTTTCAGATTCATTGTTAGAGGTCATACTATTTATTTTAAAGAATTTGGAGATTCTTCCTTAGAGTAGAGTGAATATCAGTACATATATGCTCCATGATTCAACCATGAGATGGTGGAAAGATATTAGTTAGATGGATAATCATGATAATATAGCTTGTATGGATTTCAAGATATAATTATATGATTATTTTTATCATTATTCAATGAGGGATGATGGAGCTAGAGAGTTTATGCACTTAGAGCCAATCACATTAGTAGTCATGGAATATTATTCAAATGATACCTTAATACATATCATCAAACATATTCTATTAGTTGACTTTGTATAGAATTATAGGATATTTTAGAATGGCTTTAGGTATGAAATCTTTTTATAGGTTAATGTTTTTATGCTTACTAACAAACTTGAAATAGTAAATTAGGTGATTATTATTGAATGTAACCCAAGGGATGTTGGGGGGGCACAAATCAGGGTAGATTTGCATCTCAACCAATTGGATATATGCTAGGGGTAAGAATAGACACTTTTTTGTCTCTCATGAGGGGAATACATCCCAAATCTTGAATTCTGGTAGTTCTGTACTCTATCAATAGAGTAGGAGATAGTGACACATGAGGAGACAGTGTGATAAAATCCCAACTAAGTGCTGAAATCGTTTCATGATTGGACATATATAGTGGGTATTCAATAATTTTCATCCATATTATAATGATAGAGTGTCCGTACTAACTACATGTTCTAGAGTTGGTTCAGTAGCTTCTATTCAGGTATGGATATAGAGTGTGACTTACCAATATAGATGATGTGGTTGTCATGCCTTGGGAAATAGATCACTAATTTCTCACCCATAACATAAAGGGATTAATCAGGGTGTTTTAGTTATATCTATAGCCCGTGGTTTAAAAAAGATGTATACAGTTTATACAATACTTGACTCTTACATCCTTTATTTTTGAGTCAGGTCGAAAGGAACTCCATATTTGATCTTTTAAAAATTGGATATGTCATTTTCTAATTCGATGATTGAAACTCAATTATAAGAGTTCAGTCTGTTTTATATCGTGTTTTTGTTTTGCTTTATAGTCTTAGAGTGTGTATCAACTATTTTGGGTTGGTTTTGGGATCATTAGAGGCCAAATTATCAATTTTGGAATTGCAGGTCAAGGCACACAGTTTTGGGAAAACCGTGCGGACCTTCCCTGATAACCTGCGTAACATGTTTTGAACTAATGCATAATTTGGGTAAACCCTGTATGGGAGGCACATGACTATTAGAGGTTCACTGTAGTTTTCGTAGAGGTCTTACAACATTTTTGGCCATGGTTTGTTGAAGCTGTGCATAAACCACATGATGGTTCCCTTTTGGGAAAGAGCTCTGCATTGTAGCCTGCAAAGTTACCGCACAACATTGAAAACTGTGCGAGTAAACCAGGAGGCCTATACAAGTTTTTTTCATATTTATTTTCATTCCTTCTCATTTCTTCTCCATTTATTGCACACGGTAGAAATTTGTTCCACATTTTCTTCCTTACACCGTACTTTCTACCATCTCCTCATCCTACATCCAATCCTTGATCTGTTGGTGGATATGGAACCCTATAGATAAGGCTTAATTCTTGAATAATTCAAATATTCTTATTATTTTTTCATAGTGAAGTGAAAAGTATTTTTGAGTAATTTCCCCAATTTTCTGGTCATATGATAGAAATGTAGATCTATTCCATTCTGCTTCAAATTAAAGAATGATATCAGAAAAAACTACATCTACAGGCTAGAGGTAGGTGGTTCATATCTTGGGTTGTGTTTTCAATGTCATTTGGGGGGTGCGACTTTTAATTGGCATTTGGGTATTTTGAGGGAGACCAATTTATACTTGATGCTTTATATTAAGATGAATATTTGACCAATGATATGCAGTTGGGCATGCTAATTTCATTTTATTTTGAGGAGGCTAGATTAGAGGCTGTCACTACTTAGGGAAAATTTTCTGGGGATGGTTAATTAATTTAATCTGGATTATTTAAATTAATTTAGATTGGTTAATCATACATGATCCATTCAATACCTCCATGATAAATTGATATGTTGGTTTATTTTGTGCAATTGAGTTATATTAAATTTGATTTCTTATTTATGTAAATTATTTATATAGAATTACTTATGAGATGATGACGTGACACATGGGGTTGGGAGAGGCATTGGCCTTGGACATTAGGTGGATATTACATCAGGTTTGAGGAAATGTTTATTTTCTGGTAGGGTTTGGTGTAGATACATGGATGGCATTGACCATCAGTTAGGAATCAGGGATATTAGATTATGGTGGTGGGGTCGTCAGGTGGGGAATGGTCTGTGATATTAGGATGGCAAGGCTATCAGATTTTAGTGACATGGTCTCCTAGGAATGAGGTGTTGGTGGATATGTCTTAGGAATTTTATTGGTGATTTCTACTAACCCAAAATTGTAAAATCACCGAATTGGGTCATGTTCACATAGGATGAATATGTTAATGGTTTGTTTCGGACCAATCGTGTGGGTAGATCCCCCCTCCCTGATATTGTAGCTTAAGAAATAATTTGGGGGTGATTTCCATAGAAATACCTGAGAATGGTGAGGATCCTTCAGTTTCTATTGATGAGGGTATAAATTGGGGGAAGAGTCTCGAACTAATAAAGGATGTGGGACTATATATATTTTGAGGGTATATATCATTGTTCCTAGAGATTCCGTGTGATGATTAGAAGATGTTTTCCATTTGAGGACAGGTATCGTAGTGCCTTCGAAAATTAGGACTTGGACTGATGAAGGATTTTGAGCTAGGGTCTCTGGGACTAGGTTACCATAGTTTGGGTGTGCCTTTGGGACATCAATATTATATTGAGACATAATGTGTTCGTAATAATGAGGTTTTGGGTTTCATTATTGAGGTGTAACATTAGGGTTCACATGGATTATGATATTATATAAGTACCCTGGTCCATATTCTTAAGACCCACCTTACATCTGGTATTCTGTCGATGCTGATGTCGGTGCTGGATTCCCGGTGGTTGTTGAAAACTAAGGATGACTATGTTTACTTTACAAATTAGGTTGTTTTATGAATTCACTATATCATGATTACTTAATCAAATATTATAGGTACACAATTTTGGTTGGTATCCTACTGAAACTCATCTCAAACACGGTATAGGTCCTTCAAGATATCGATAGAACTTTAGTATTTAGGTTCAGGTAATGGATCAGGCTAAATAAATGTATCTTAGTAGCTCAATTCATGGAGGTTGGAGCGAGACCAAGAGTTCATGCCTAGTTGGTTATTCTATTAGGTTACTTTTCTGTATCAACTAGCGAAATGTATTACATGTACTAGGCATCCAATGCGGCCCCTATTTTTTAAATTGAAATATATGAAATACTATTAACGAAATATTTTTTTTTAGTATTGTATATAAGTCTTGTTATGGATATTATGATATTTTTATTTATTTCACATTACATTTTTTTATTCATTTCTTCTAATATTTCTTTGTTACTGACTGTGCTTCTGCCATTGGCTGGTTTGGTTTGAGTCTACGGAGTCTTATTTCGTTATATGCACTATATTTTATACATATACATGTATTAAATCAATACCTAAGGGTATATCCTACATATAATAACAATTTACACCCTTTCTGATAGTTGATAGAATTTTTTATTTAGGGAGGTGAGCATAAGTTCAGTATCACATGACCCGATATCACTATTCATGTGGTTGATCAGGTCAGGTATTCAACATTGACGAGTAGAGTGCAAGTCCTTATACCAGAAAAGTTACTATACTACTATCCTCTAAATTAATATCAACAATTTTCTAAATAGGTGCATCATATTCCTTCATAATTGTACATATTTTGGAGAGACTTGGGCTTGATGTTCTATTTTATAGTGGTTTTATGACACTTGATACTCTATTAAGGATATGATTATGGAATGTAAGTTGGTGTACATAGTTCCCCCTTGAGGTAGGTGGGTGTCAGATTGTATGGAAATATTATTCCTTGAGCTGAAATGGTTTGAAATCATCTCAAGATGGATTGGATGGTTCCTTATCACACTTATGTTGAATGATATCACCGAAGCGTGACATTCAAGTCACTAGAGGGTGAAATTTTCATTGATAAATATGAATGATATGTCATGGAGAGCCAAGGTAGTCCTGGGTATCATGGACTGGGCGAGATAAACTCTTAGATTGATAAAATACATCTAGATTTCCAGAGAACATTTCAGGATGATTTCCCTCCTACGAATGATCATTTCAGGTACATTTTCCTAGATGAGATTTGAGGACACCCACACAAGAGAGAGTGGTATAGTTTTTCATAGAGATAATTCTTTGAGAGACACACGATATCCATTCATTATTATAGGATGAATAATACAGAGTTTTTGGAGGTGAATAGGTAGGTACATGATAGATAGTGAAATGGGTTTATAGGGACCATTACTTATCTATGGGGTAAGCTGGTTTTTTCACAAAAAAGGAAGACGAAACCCATCATTTATGTGTGGATTAATTGGAATTGAGTGAGTTTAATATTAAGAAATTGTATCCTTTTCAATGGATATATGATCACATTTATCATCTATATATAGAAAAACTGTTAATGAATATCAATCTATGATCAGGTTATCATCATATGCAGATTCAACCTTTAAACATACAACATATTTACCATATAACCACTTGAGATGCCCAATCTAGAAACATGAATATCACTCCATTGGAGGTTTCTTGTACATAGTATATACATTTCATGGTTGACTAAACGTGAATCATATTGATGAAGACCCTCTCTTTATTGGTCTTCCCATATATTTAGCATGACTGCCCTATAGAGATTCCTCTCAGACCAACTTCTAGCTACCAGAAGTATCATCACCCAGGTAAATTGATGCCGCCACTTGACTATAATAAGACTGGTCCATCATATTTTGCACAACTATTAGTTCCTGGTTATCTACCTTTAAAAAAGATTATAGCCAAAAATTAATGACCTATAATATGAGGGTGTTCCATAAAACAACATCAAATCAGCACACCCAAGAAATGTCATCACCCACCATATTTGGTGAAATGAAGGATAAGTCAGTGAACTTGGCTGCATATTCCATGAATTATGAATCATTCATCAATATATTCATGAACTCATAATCTTTTTATACCCTTCGAATATTCTGAAAAAAGTTCTAAAAGAAAATTGGCATCAAAATCCTTCCATTACAGTCCCTCATGTCTACCTTCTGATACATGTGCTCCCCACCGACATTTTTCTCGTCCTCTGATCATGTACCTATCCATCTTTACCCTCTAACCAGGGGGTGTCTCAAGCTGATCAAAGATGGTATGGTCTGACCCTTTCAAGTTGTAAACTATCTACGGTCCACCCTCACCCTAAAATAGATGTGGTTACTATGACTAGAACTCACAAGTCATGTACTCTATCGATGGATCGTCTTCCTGATCTCCCCTATAGACATTCTAGATAACAAAAAATAGACTCATATTAAGCTACTCATCAAGGAATACCCCAGAAACTACAATATCTTACAATTTTTCTACCTATACTTATGTTAATACCTATTCCCATACCTATGGATCAAGATTAGACCAGCCCTTCGAGGCCTCATCCCGACCTTCAGGGGCTTCATCCCATGCACGCCCATGAGGCACCATGTCACCAACCTACTAACAATCCACTAGAGCTAGTTTAGGGGGGATCCCATTGAATACCAATAAAATGGTAAAACAACTGTAATAGTATATACATACATAATCTCAAATAAATGGAAAGATTTAATAGTAAGCACATCTCACAACCCTTGCACTTTCTTACAGCACCATGTCATAAGAAATCTCGCTTCAAGGTCCCTTACCTACTGTTATTAGGGTAAGGTATCTCATCTAACTCAACCTTCTGGCCCCCATAACTACCCAAATTAGAGTTAGGCATCATATATCATCTATCCCCAGGTCCTATAACCATCCTATTACAGGATCAAGTGTAACATATAAATTCACGTTTACATATTATAACATCACTAAAGAGGACATATAGGAAAACACTATTTAATTTCAACGTTGACAAATTAGAAAACTCAACCCCAATCATCATATATACATACCCTTATATAAGAAATTCCCATATATCACATGAATATCATTTAAAAAATAAGAACACACAGATTTCATTAGAACCACATGCTTGGGATGGCTAAGTAGAATTCCACCAACGAGAGTCTATTTAAGAAAAAAAATGGTGTTCTTCCTTTATTATCACTTTAAACATCCCACATAATATTAGATCAATATATTCTCCCAATTATAATGAATTATTGGCACATAAATATAAAAAAACGCCTAATTTACCTACCATAAATAAAATACAAAGCTTCCTTACCACACCGTGCCAGGAATTAGACAACATATAATAGAAAATCATCATACTCACATGTGCCACTCGAGGTTGAAATTCAATCAAATATAATGAAACACAAGAGAGAAGTAATTTTCATCCATGGAATATATTTTTGTACCCTGTTCATGGAGCTATAGGCACCCAAACATGAACTCTATACCTATTTATGATTACATCGTAGTCTCTAATATACCATAGCCCGATAATTAAAACCAATTAATATAAAGAAACTCATTTTATAACATTTATAGTGACAAAACATCCTTTTATATGATTTGTTTCACAGAAACATAATATAAAATTAAACAGTGCAATAAGATACGATTCCACTTGTCCTTAGTCATTTTATTTGTATTCCAAAGGATTTTTACTAGAAGCTAGGGTGTACAATGGTTTTAGTGGGGAGACGATACCCTCACATGGTGATAATAATAATGGTCTATGTATATACAATATTGGAATAACGACCATAAAAAAATAGAATAAATTATATCGAATTTAGGAAAATAAAAAAACAATAGTAATAATAGATATACATTAAATCATAATACCATTTAATAAATAATAAACATGGAATAGAATGTTATACATAGAAATACAAAAACAAGGTATCTAATGTATGACTAATATTACATTAATATAAAAATAATTTTTAAATAAAAAGGAAAATCCAATGTAAACAATAATTAATATAGAAACCCCTATTTTCCCTTTCCATCTATCCCATGAAAAGGGTCTAACAGGACCACTAGGAACCATCTCCTGATCTAAGTCCCATACGAGATTGAAAAATTATGAAGTCTACATGCAACTTGAGGGGACCATGTATGGTGTTAGAATAAATCTTAGTAGGGCACCACCCACAAGTTCATTTTATAATTCCGTGATAATGAAGGTGTGGCTAACTCGAAGTAAAACATCACATGAACATCATTGAATTTACCCAATTTGGTTATGTTCATACGGCAAATAGAAGAGATCACCTACATAGACATTTCTGGAAATATTTGATTATGTTATCCCAATTATATATATTTAACACATCACCTTTTTAATATTCATGATTTTAATTGTGATTTTATATTTCATAATCTATATGATTACCTTGACAAAATTATTTCATGGAGAACCTGTAGGTGTCACCTCCAAATAAATAATCCAGATCCACATTCCGAGAATATCAAAATCACCATCTATAAAACTTGACCAATCAATCTATACATAGTCCCAAGGACCTCTGCATAAAATCCCCCTTCAGGTCGAAGTCTAAGGTCTCGAGGCAGAACAATATCTGTACTTTAATAATAATCGACATCGGCTCAACTAGTGACATCTAAACGCATGATGATATCTATCCTCGCATATCCTAGCCCAATACCCTCAAATAATATGGTGATCTTTGGAACCTAACTAATGGTGTCATCACTATCAAATAATGGTCCACCACTATTCACATGGCTCTCTATGGTGAGCATCCCTAGCATATCTACTTTTCAAAACCATCACCTAATCTACATTGTCTATGGGTCCCTCCACCCACAATGTGTTTCCAACACCACCTTGATATGAATCCTATCTATGTGAATAATATTCTAGCAATGAATTATCCAAAAAATATTGAGCATAAATCACTGAAACATTACCAAATAACCATAATCTAAGACCTCGTTCCCTCATCAGTATGTCACTAAAACTCAATGTTTATCAATATCTTAATTCATCTAAGCCTTACCCAAATCCCAACAACCTCTTAGCATAAATCTGTTGACCACATCACCCAACCTAGTGATCAACATCACCCCATGTAGCCCAACCTGAGCCCATCCCAGTGAATCACGTTACTATATTCTAGGTGATCTGAACCACCTCAATCATTGGCCCATGCGTGCATCATTCCAAAAAATAATACAATTTAATATAAAGAATTTAAATAATTTTCAATACACCAGGCCTATCCTTCATATGTGGTCCCAATCCATTTACATGTATTGTAATCATAATTAGGTTTAGCATATGTTTAATGGAATCCATCAATACCAATTAATTAATTTAGAAACAAACATAATTGGTCTAGGCTCTCTCTCAGACAACTCTAATTAGGGTTTATTGAACTCACCCTAAAAAATATAGAAATACAAGAACCACATTCCTTATTCCCTTAGTCTCTCACTTTTCTAATATCGACCTATAAATCAACATGAATCAGAAGAAAACAATGAATTTGATGGACACATTGAAAATAGAGTGAAATTTATCACATGGATTTAATATACCATATAGGGAGATAAAGTAGGAAAATATAATTACAAATTGAAAGACTTACAAAGATGAATCCATAGCCACCAATGGAATTATGAAAAATTCTTATACAACAGTGATATCATGTTCTCTAGGTTATATGGGAGATGCAGGTGAGACCACAATGCTACTTCCTCGTCTATCAATATAGTAGAAATAGAAATAAGGGAGACCCGACCTCCCTGTAAATATTTTAAAAAATCACTTCCTGTAAAGTACCTAGAGTGTAAATTTTTGCACATCCTGTATTGGATTGATGATGTGTAATATAGATACACATTGTGCCTTCCAGTACTTGGAAACTCAATCCTTCAAACCCTACTGCACATTGTGTAAATGACTTAAACATCATTTAAGTGTTGCATGATATGTATTTTTTGGATGGAGCTATTTTTAGTATCCTAGACCATTGATCATTATATGATATTTACATGAAGATATAAGACATCCATCGAAACTTATATGTACAAAATAAATGGAAAACATTACCACATAAAATCCCTGGATGTTACCCCAATGGATACAAATTTTTTTAATTTACCGTGACATAAATATTAATATATTAAGGGAATTGATGAATTTTTTGATTTTTTAGTAAAAATTGATCTATATATGGAAGAATAAAATATCCATGACCTAATTATAATTTCTGACAATGGTTGTAAAGACATTAATTTAATAAGAACATGATATTGAATCAATTTCCTATGGGATATATAACATGGGTTTATCATGGCTAATTGAAAATTGTAGAATGTCTAACATTTGACTATCATCCAAAAAAACAACCTACAACACCAATAGTGAAAAATGATATTCAGAATCTGATTAAAAATGTTTTTCAAATTGCATTGATTGATGAATATTGTGGCATATCAGTGGAGGAACATGAAATTTTTCTAGAGATTAATAAAAGGGATAAGGTAAATAAACAATAAAAATAGGATAATGAATCACTTGAAGAAAAAAATAAAGAGGTTTAAGAAGGTTGTATCAAATATTTCTTTTAATTCTTGATAGTATTGTTCCATAACATTTTCTTATGGTGAATTATAGATAATTATTTCTTGATTATGTTGGATTTTATATATGATGCATTTCTTCATGATAAGATCACTAAATCATTTTATGAGATAATGAATGTTTTTAGGAAACTCTGTCTTAATAATAATAAATACATGGATGTAGCAATGACTACAAGTTGTATCAAGGAGAATATTAAGACTGAGACAAGTATAAATGTTATTTAACATCTATATGAAAATGATGAATCATGATGAAATTCTAAATGCGATAACTATAATGAAGAGGGTAAATAAAAATTCAACAAAGATTTACTTCAATTTAAATTAAAAAAATTTCAATTATTTTTAATATCTATATACATGAGAGATAAAATAAAGTTGTATACTAGGAAAATTAATAATGACAGGTTTATACATAATCATAGAGATTAAATGTCATGGAAACAAATTGAATCTTTATATTGATATTTTTATTAAAAACCAAGGAGTGAGCATTTTGGATTGGGTCTTGATGGATTCAATCCTTTAGAGAATCTATGTACATATTAGAGTATATAGAATGTCATTATTATATTTTACAATAATCATTCATATATGTGTATGCAACAATCTATTTTAATATAGATAGATAAAATTTCTTTTAGAATGGTTTCAAATAAATTTTTTTCATTTATATATTTTATAGTCCTATTATGTTATTTTGAATAAATATTATACATGAATTTAAAATAAAAACATTTATATACTTAAAAAATATATTTTAATGAAAAATCATTTTTCATCACATGTAATGGGTTAATAATTAAATCAAATTATACTACTTATGTGGTTTGAATATGATAAAATGGTTTAATTTTTTTTATTCAAAATAAAATAATTTATTAAATGGGACACCGTAAATGTTTTCTATAGTGAATAATAAAAAGTTTTAAAAATCTATCAACACTATTAAGGTTAAAACATGTTTAATAAGGGGTTAATAAAAATAGATAACTGTTAAAATTAAATAAATACTTACCTAATTTAAATTTGTTTGAAATATTTATACTATATTTAATATAATATTTTTAAATCTTTTATTTCGGAATATTTTTCATGAGTAATAAGTTCATATATTTTATTCTTTTTTAAAATTCCAAGTGCATCATCTCCCCCTCTTAAAAAACGACACACCTTATCTCTCTCATTTACACAACATTAATCCATATAGACATACCAGGACTTTAAAAAAATATGTCTCAAAAATACATATCCACATTATATAGTAGATAGTATTCATAAAATACCAACCTTAAGGCATTAAATAAGAGTTACAATGGATATATCTCTTAGAGAAGGTAATCGTCTTTACAATGATTTTTCATTTTACTTCTTACTTCACCACCCTCAATCATGACCCCCAAAATTACAATCTAAAAACACTATAATATGAAATATAATGAAATGTTATTATATTTCTGGACTAACATTTATCCACCTTATTCTCCAAATAATTTAAAAAAGTTATTGCTTGTTTATACGGAAGACCACTACCTTATAATCAGATGCCATTTGGTTTCCATCACTATGTCACATGTATATTAATGTAAATCGCACCTATCAATATATATGATAGTCATGAAAATATATTTATTCATTAAAATAAATTTATTATTTAATTATTAGACCCTGCACAATTATAAAAATGATAATGTTACTTATGTGTATGTACAACCTACGGTCTTCACAAAGTGAAGTGATTCATCTTCCTTGCCAGGAATTCATAAGTGGGTCTAAAAATGTATCTAATGAGTAAATATAGAAGATATAAAATTATTATAATTCCTTTTATTATGGATCTATATCTTATACACATGAAACAAAACATTCATGACAAAAAAATGTCTTATAAAACAAGATAATTCACACCTAAAACAAATAAAACAATGAAATATTATAAAAAATTAGTGGTAAAATTTAAAATGCTCATATATGATATTTTAACTATTAATATGTTTCTACTAAAAATAAATAACCTAATTAATACCAAAATACATGAGTTTAAATCATTTTCAAGTAAATGGATGCATAACGTAATGTATTTAATCTCAATTAAAACTTCACTGAGACATATTTTGTATTATGAACATTTTATTTTTATTTGGTGTATATAATTACCAATTAAGGAAATTAAAATGTATATTTATTAATTATTATTAAATTATAATTTCATGCATACACTTTTAAAGAGTATATTTATTTTCTTTCATATTTTTGTCTGTTTAAAAAGTGAATCTAATAATGAAATGATTATAAGAAAAACCATTGTTATTCCATTTTGATATTGAATATTTTTTATTACATGCCCTTATATATATTAAAATGATTTCAATTTTTTTTAAATATTATACAATCATATATCAAATTACACGTTTACCTATTTGTGTATTTTTACAAAATTGTTTAAAATGAATCTTACAGTCATTTTCTAAATAACGTAATTTTTTTACAGTGGTGTGAAAAGAATGATTTTTAATTTATATAAAATGTTAAAGACTTCACAACATTATAAAAACACATGTTTTGAATCTTAATTTAAATCTTTTGATGCTTATTATCAAATCAATTATTTACTTAATATTTGGGAAATTACTAGTTTTTAATGAAGTTTTTTTAAAATATAATTATTATATTACATTATAATTTTTTTAATTATATTTTTATGGTATTTCTATTCATAATTAAAAAAACCATTATTTTAATTATTATAAACTAAGGATATGTTGATGGTATACCATCATTGAAACATTCAATTTCTGATGATCATTTTGTACTAGAAATTATATATATCTAAAATATACATATTTTTATATCACATATATGTTAATTTCTAAAACAAAATTATATTTATATATACAGTGAATTGATTGAATGTGTAAATAGTGATAAATACATATTATTTTATCAATACAAATATTTATTGATAAGTTATACTATTTATGAATTGAATTTTTCATTCAATATTTGAAGAATGCATTAGACATGATGTAACATGTGGGGACTAGTTATATATATCCCCATGATAGATCGAAATATATAATGAGATAGATAGATTGAAAAAATTAAATGTGTTTCAAAAAACAGTTTTGAAAGTTATTGTGAATGGCCTTGATAGTAGGGTTGTTATTATGACTAAAATCAGAACATCCAACAATTAAGAGTTGATTTCATTGAGAATTTAGTTATTATTATCCATGAAATTACAACCTTGATATTTCCATGGTCTCATTTCCTGATCATTTTATTGTATAAATGGAATGTATTTTTAGTTATTTACCTTTCCATATTGATTATACGTTATTTAATGATAAAATATTCTGGTATACATAACCCTTACTGAACATTTGGGATCACTCTTATTTTTTTCATTCCCAAGGATATAAAGATGAATTTTAGTAATGAGTATCAATGATGTAGAGAATTTAATTTTATCATATTTTATATGTAATTACCAATGTAGAATAGTTTTCATATAAGATTCTAGTTCTACAAGACTACTAAACTGATTGGACATTTTTTTATTAGATTATTTGTATCTATGAAAAAGTAATAAAATAAACATTGACTCTAGGTTAATAGATGTTGGGTTGTTTTAGTTTGTATCTGCTCAAGTATAATAGAAACTATAGGAGTGAGATTATGGAAAATAGATATTATAGAACAAAACCCTTTTATATGATTTTTGGATATGTATATAAGGACCTCATTAAGATTTTTATGTAGATATTTTGTGGTTTACCTAGAAATAAATCCTTGTATAGATACTAAAAGTGGAGATGATTATCGTGAAGATGTACCTAGGGTTAATAAGTCTGAAAAATGAATATCTAGATTTACCTAACCATTAACTGGTACATGATAGTGGTCCTAACTATATACCTAATTTGACACTATTGGGGGATATTATATGGTTAATTTACATTTTCATTAGAAACCATTAAAATATATCTAAAATTATTCCCAATTAAATGATGTTTTTTATTCTCATACTAATAATGCATAAATTTTAAATTTATGTTATATAATACATTGTATTCATATTTATATATTGAAATTTGTAATCATATAAACTAATACATTATATTCAATTATTTTGAAATGGCACCTGGAAGGAATAATTGTATAAATAATCATGGAAAATATAAAAATACATCTGTCAAGAAAATTAAAACAACTAGTGTGGGAGTTGAGAAGATCATTACCATATTAGTTCATCAAACCCAGATTATGAAAAATATCCTTTCATAAATGGAGAAACATGTTGTTACATAATGTGATTTAGATTGATTTGGCTACGTTTTGAGGATGAAGCCTTTATATTTTATAGGATCTAAAAATATTTTTGTTTTTTTGGAAATGTATTATGTCCCATGAGAATATATTTCTCAATATGGTATATTTATAAAGGGAAAATATTATCCTGGTAGTTATTTCCACAACAGAAATTCCATTCAATGGTGGTTTTTGATCCAAAATGCTAGGGAGGATGAAAATATATTGGGTATGCACAGGATGGATTTTAATGTTAATTATTAGATAAATATTTTCATCATGAGAAACAAACACAAATGAATATAAATTTACTTAACTTAAAGGAAAAAAGGAAACAATGTGTTGTAGAATATGGGATTTTCTTTACAAGAATAGTCATTTATACTACTAATTACATATGTAATACATAAATATATTTTGATTATTTATCTAAAGAGCTTAATAGACTTTTCTAAAGGGTGTTGGTTTCTCTTTTTTTCATTTTATGGAATAGTATTATTTTCCATTAAATTTGAAAATAAACTCTCTAGTTCCTAAATATTAAAGAAAAATCATGAAAAGATGTAGTCTTATGAACACTATGTAAACAGGTTTTCATCAAAGAAGATGAAAGTAAAGAAATTTCTATCTTATAAAACTTGTTGAAGGAAACATCCTAGAATATTTTCAATGTTAATGGTTGTGTGCTATAATGAAAGTGACATGGGTCATAAGGCTCATGAATATGAGGGAAAGAAAGAGACCACTATAATCTAGTTCTTTAACTGTAATTAAAAGTTGTATAATTCCATAAAATATCTCAAATTTCATTATAGGTTACTACAGAAGAAGAGAATTTTGATAATGCAATTATTACATGATCACTACAACTAAAGTGGATGTTCATAAAGATGTAGTGGTGGGTATGTTAATCATATCATCAAATCTTGATAATGATTTATTGATCTATATAATTCTACTCATTTATATATACACTATTTTCCATGAAAAATATAATTTTCCATTTTTGCATTAAGAAAGGAATTATCCATCAAAACACATATTGTAAACATTAATGTGCCAGATTTTTTCAAGAAGTTTCCCATTCAAAAAATAATAATTCCCAATTTGATCACATTATTTTTATACTTATGTTTGAATTTAAAATAATCAATGGTATGTACTAGTTCTCAAAATATGATGAAAATTATTATTACAAGGGGAATAAAATAATTATTCATGGTGAAGATTTGAAATTTTTATATTTAGAGGGGAAAATTAATCATCTCTATAAGAACATAACTTTTCCATGAGATACATAGCCTATTTATTTCAATTATTTTTCATAAATTCAACCATATGGGAGTTCATAGTGGGATCACATAGGAACCATGGGTGTTCAAGGAATATATATGTCCCATATGCTATGTTTTTAGAGAAGTTAATTCAGACACCCAATTTTATTAAATTGTATTGGGGTGGTCTAGCCTCTCTGTCCGGAGCCATACCGTTTGAGGAAATAATACAACACAAGATGCACCCTCATGTATTGGTTTTCTGTTTTTTAATAGTTGTAAAATACATATTCAGAACACTATTTTTTAAATTGTGAACCATGATCATTCAGGGGTGGGATTGGGGCAGAGATGGGTTCACATTTGGTGCTTGGTTTTTTGAACCATGTGTCCAAACCATGCTACCTAGAATTTAGAGGGGAAATGAATATTTTTCCCTTAATGACTTTTATGTTTAAATTATATCCGCTTTTATTTTATTTTTCTCTAGTTTTGAACACCCCTTTCTCGTGTTGATATATTCTTAATCCTTAATCCTCGGATATGGTATAGTTTTTCCATATAAATTTTTATTTGAGTGTTTTTCATCTTTTCATATATCCACTGGTATGTTATAAGTTTCACTTAAACCTTTTATTGTTTGCCTTACTGTTGATGATTATACTTTTGTGTAGGATCTTATATGCTCTTTTCAAGGAATTCAAACATTATTCATTTATCTTTTGATCAGGACCAAATTAGAGGTTGATACTATATGAGTACTCCTCAAGATGTTTAATATAGGTGGTCAATACTTTTTACCTCAATGTCTAGTTGTTTATAGATTTTTTCTATTGTTCCCCACACCATAATATTAGGTAAATGATATCTATATTAAGTAAAAATTAATATAAATGACTAAAACATTTTCGTGACATGCCATTTGACCTTTCTACATGGATGGAAATTTTCAACCTTAACATAAACCACATATCAGGTGGGTTCTAGATTTTTTTAATTATCATGTAACCCTTCGTGTGTGATGAGATCATCTAGAATAATTGTGAATTAATTTTATTTAAATTGAATTATTAAAGGTTGTGAACACCATTAAGAACATTTTCATTTAAATACAAAATTTATAAATTATTAAATCGATTAGATTATATATGATTACAAGTGGATTTATGAAATGGTGAAGGAATTAGCTAATATTCAATGGATATTTCTTCTCATTGGATACCTTTTAATTATGTTACTTAGATTCCATAAAAATTTCTACTCCTATGAACAAATTACAGGATTTAATCGGTATTAAAGGACTCTGTGTACATTTATACTCCTTGGATATAATGAACTAATATATTTCCGTGTACAATTATTCTCCTTAAATATTAGTTACCTGGCATACTTGAATTCCCTAGAAATATTTACTCCATGCATACAACATAAATTGTTTACCTAGAATTATCAGATTCCTTGGACAACACTACTCCTTGGGATCATATTTAAATATCACAAGGATTATTTGAACATTTAAACTCTTAGGATATAGTTTTACAAGATTACATACCATGATTGGATGCCTTGGATGTTTCTACTCCTTGGATTTGACCCATTATGGTTCCATGGATATTTTTGGTCCATGGATCATGTTTACATAATTTACTTTTCTTGTTATGAAGGCCATGGACATTTCTACCCTGAAAAACCATTTTACTTGACTTAATTTTCTAACTATCTCGATTTGATATTTCTTCTCATTTAATCCTGGACCATGTGGGCCTGTCACATGATTACACAATGTATGCCATTGTTGAAACATATTATGATTTATAGATAGAATTATTGATTTATTTTCTTGATCATAGTGACAGTTGATATGATAGATAACATCACTTTCTCTATTATTAATTTACACCAGTTATATTTGTACACTACCTCAGCTTATATTCCAAGACTAGACTTGATATAATCATCATGGATTGTGGCCTTCTCAGTGTTACATCACATCATTTTTGGGCCCCCATTTGGTAACCAGATAGACTTCATGGATACATGTAGGGATTGGAAAATGATAATACTTTTTGAATCTTGATTAATCATTATATTGGAGATAGGGAGAACATGAACAAGATATGAATCATGATGGTATCTGGTGATTGTTCTTTTTTGGTATTCTTTTAATTTTCATACATATATTATAGTAGATAACTATTTCAATGTATAACCTATGTATTGTATTGAATTCCATGATAATAATTTGTATATGGAACTGATGTGTGAGATTATATGGTTAATTATATGATTTATATTTATTATTAGATTTTTAGTTATTTATAGTCTCACACTATTGATTGATATGTTTATACCACTATACTACAGAATGATCCTGAGCATAAATTCTGCCCACATTTTCACCGTGCATCCTCATTGCTATTTAGCACTGGAAGATGGGGAGGAATTCATGAGTCATTTTTCAAACCAAATTCAGTTAATATTGAGTAAATTGGGTTTGGGTCATCACAAAGTGGAATAAGAGTAGGTTTCATTACATTTTTATTATCAGTTTTTAGTATCATACATGATGTTTTTAATGTGTCGAAAATAGTTATTTAGTTGTTCTAGGGAGTAGCTAACCAATCTACAAGAAAACTCCAATTTTTCATTGTATGGAATGTAATTATTTGGTTTGTGAAATTATAGTTTCCATAATTTTACCATTGAGAGATGATAATTATTTTTTATTTTCATTATGACTAAGGATTATTACCCTTGGATAGTATAATAATGATTTATTGAAAGTTACATCCGGATTAAAACATCATGATTTATATGTCATGCATTATTCCATTCAACATTTACTTACTACGTGCATTGACTATAGCATGTTTTTGTTCTTTGCTTTCTATTTACATGAAATTGTGCTAATATTTCATGTAGGGCCTTAATAAATGAATAATTTTTATTAAATTTATTCCAGACATAAATTTATAAGTTATATGTGACATTATAAACTGGAAATGGTCATCCATATTGATTCAAAAAATTTAATGATAATTTCAATATACATGAGAATAAATTTTAATGAAGAGGAATTTTAAAATGTAATTGTCACTATTAAATATGAATGGAGAATGAAATTTAAGGGTTCCTTCCTCTTTAAATTATAATTGACACTTTATATGTTGGAACATTATATGAATAGTAGAGAAACTGACCCTGTGTAAACCTTAGGTGCGTCCAGTAAGTAGTGTATATTTCTTATCATATGATCCATATGTCACCCAAACATGGAATTAGGATCATTCATAGGTGTGTAACTTGTGGTTAGGAAGTCTTGTGTCTATCATACTTATATATCTATGATCCTAGTGTTTCAAAAAATGTCTAAGGTGTTAGAGTGGTATTTTTTGATATATGAACCAATGAATACCTCTAATAGTGCACTAAGAGGGTAGTGAATATCATGATTTTAATGTGGTGGGCCATAGACCATTAGTATAACCTCTAGTAGTGCCATTTGTGAAAACTCTTAATATACCTAATGTGGGTCCAGATTCCTAATTTCAAGATGGGTCCTTATGTTTCATGCAGACCATTCAAGGATCTATGTGACTTACTCTGCTGATGAAATAGTTGGCATATGAGTTTTTTTGAAGAATATATGTAACGCCCCAACCCCAGCTACCCAGAGTCGGTGCATTACTTCGTAACATTGGCATGATCACAAAAGATCAAGTCTCGAAAGACCGATTAGTTTAGTAGCCTTGGAAACACTAGATACATTCGTAAACGTTACATTACATCATAAAGTGAAAAACTACAATAATAAAGTCTCCATAGTCCACACTCATATCCTCTTCTGACTATCCCTGCAGGTCATTCATAAAATACTTCTTCACATCCTGGAAAATATTAAAACATTGAAAGGGGTGAGCTCAGATGCTCAGTAAGGATAACAATATTGCGGAAGCTTTCGTAAATAAACATAAACATTTAAGGCAATGTATAACTAAAAAAAAGCCTTTTAAACTTGAACATCAACATAATATGGCAAAAGTAAAATGAGATAATGCCATTTACTTCTTCACATGGATATTCTACTGGTCGAATAATCACATGCAATATCAATAACCACTTTCATAATGATGGAATGCATAATGCCAGACTATCATAACCACGTAGTCAAGGCCTCGTGCCAAGACACTAGTTTGTCTCAAGAGACCTTCCGATGCATCGAGGAGCTATAGCGGGCTCCACCCGTCACTTATTAAGTCCAATGCATTCCTCATATGAATAGATTTAAACATATCATAAACCATAACATTATCGTATCACATAAAACATGCATAAAGGAAACATAAAATTTCCACATTTCAATCACATGATTTCAATACAACACATTGATATATAAAAAAAATGCTTTTAATACCATTTTCAATACCAAAATAAAAGAAAGTTAAAACATTGTATTTATTTTTCTTTTAAAAAAAGGTATGGCTTGCAAAGGAAGCCGAAACTCAAATAATGGTCACGGTGGTGGAGAAGTCATTGTCACCGCATACGTACAGAAAGAACAACATTCCCTTTTTGTCGTTTAGTAAAACACTTCGTATAAAAAAGATTCCTTTTGAATAAACGTAAAAGTCAAAGGGGTTTATACACCGTATAAAAGAAATTTGTGTATAAAACAAAATATGCCTCAATGAAAGGAGATTGAGACGAAGTCCTTACAAAGATCATTTTTAAAATAAAATAGATATATTATGTGTATTCACTATAGGTACACATAAAGAAATTAAAAATACAAAATAGTACATAATAACATCATGACATAATTTGAAAGTAGGAGATTAACCCAAAGAATGGAAATTGGGTTAAGAAGTTCCCTTACCTCGTGTCTGACTTGACTCAACCGTTCTTTAACCCCCTGAATAATAAACTAGAGTTAATATATACCTTATTAAGAACCATTTTCAATTTCATTATCCTTATTATATCACTTATTACAATGATATGAACATTATGTAATTATTTAAGTTAATAACGGTCGTTTTGTCGATCATTGGTACTTGAGTCAACAATAAGCTTCTTATAATTACATGTTGTTTATGTGGTGAAATATCCATTATATCCAGAATTATATTCATGATTTAGATGTCATATATATCTTATATATCTAGTATATACATTCATTTATAATATTACGTAACATTTAGAGGTAAGAAATGAAACACACCGTTCATGGAGACGGTAAGCCGTACGTACGCATGAACGCTACTTTCATTTCAATTTCATATTTAATGGAACTAAATCATAATGATATAAATGTATAATATAATTCCAGTATAATATAGTGTATAATACCATTTACTCCATCCTTTATACATCCCACATATGGCATTAACGATTCAAATCACTTTGAGGGGGCGGTAGTCCGCACTTCCTAAAATGAAATTATCGCGTTTTACCCATAATGGAAATCATAAAGTAAGCCATAAATGAGAAATACAGAAGCATAAGTAAAACATAAACACATTATATATCATATATAAATATAGTGACATCTTAATGGCCACCTTTGAAGGTGTTATATGAGTGTTGAACAATCATCGTTTCGTGAGGCAGAAATTCGCCATCCACAGAAACCGTATGTTCTTTAACCATTAGATGTAGGTGTGTGTAAGTGTAGCTCGAATAATTCTTATAACAACATCCTAGTATATTGAGGATACTGGTGTTGTTACAAAAGAAATGAATAAAAAGAGTTTAGGGGGTTGGAGAAGAAAAATAAAACAAAACAACATTAGAAAATACATTACCTCAAAATCGGGTAACTCTTTTTGATTTGATCCAAAGGCTTCCTTGGGAAGAGTTCTGCCCAATGTGAGGCTTCTATGAGTAAGGGAGGAATGTTGGGAGAGTATTTGGGCAGAGGTTGGCCGAGCCAAATGGCTTTAAAGTGTAAATGAGGTGGGAGAGGTGGGGGTCTTTTATAAGTGGAGAGGAGGGGCACTTTTGGAAAGATTGAAATGTTTCATTATTTCACAATGCTTTTAGGATTCTAAAGGTCCCAAACTTATATAATTAGAGGATAAGGTGATAAGGTTTCGAAATATCTTCATCCAATAGGCTTTGGACAAGTGTACGCCTTGGATTTTTCATTATCTTCTCATTTTATTTAAATCGTTAAATAATGAGGTCATCACTGCATCATCATGATGTCATAAATAATTTAATTTATTTAATGTCTAAAAATTATAAAAAAAATACTATCATGTAGGAAATATTTTTAGCTTTCTAATGAATATTTATAATCAAAATGTGGACTTGTGTAACCCCACTTAAAAACAGTTTTAGTAAAACAACTCAGGTTTGTGTCATTTTTTTACTTTAACATTAAATAAAAGGTATTTATGTCATTTTCCAACTAATGTGGCTCCATGGGGTCCCCAAGTTGACCCATGGGTTGTTTTGGTCGGCCATGACTCATCCAATAGGAGTAGGACAAGTGTCAAGCTCATATCATATTATTAAAACATTTTTTTACCTTAAACTACACTAATTACCTCTAATCGCGATTAAGAACTTAAAAGTTACTATTCACCAAAAAATTATTTTAATCTCATTGAACAACATTTTACTTCTTAATGACAACCATGTATGTCGGATTTTTGAAAATCAAATCACAGAAGTGGTAATATTTCATTTAAACGAAAAATCAGTTATTTAACTACCACTTAGTGGTTTCACTATTCATCAAAAATTGAAGTTTTTCAGAACAATGCCAAAATTTCACCCTAAGCTATAATTGATATTCCGAATTCAAAAATGATGTCTATTTAACAAAATTCCAAACATATAAGTTGCATTAATTAATTTTATAATTAATTCCCGCTGTCACAACAAATAGCGTGTTTTTAAGAAACAATTTATATCAAAAGATTGGCAATTGTTTATGTCCAATTTCAATGTTAAATTAATTCTAATGACCACCATTGGATAAAATGGTAAAAATATTTTCTAATTATAACTTAAAACCACTAAATAGTATAATTTATCAGTATAAATTATTTTGATTAAAAAAGTTGTTTTTAAGTATTTTTCACTATTCATAAAAAATTAGAAGTTCTCAGAAAAATACCAAAAATTCAACATAGGCTAATTTCGATATTACGAATACAAAAATGAAGTCCATTTTGAAATATAAAATTTCTATAATTTTAAAAAGTGGTTATTACTATTCATAACGGCTACTTTGATTAGTCGCGGTGTTTTAGAACTCGAAGTTGCGTTCAATGCAAGCTATTTCATTATTGAATGAGAAGCGTATCGTGGAAGCTCGGGGTGTTACAATATACCCATATTTTTACTGTACTATAGACCATTGGTTTCAGATTCATGGTTAGAGTTCATATTATTTATTTTAAAGCATTTGGAGATTCTTCTTTAGAGGAGAGTGAATCTCAATACAAATATGCTCTGAGATTCAACCACGATATGGTGGGAAGTTATGAATTAGATGGAAAATAATTATAATATAGCTTATATGGATTTCTATATATAATTATATACTTATTTTTATCCTTATACATTGAGGGCTGATGAAGCTAGAGAGTTTATGCACTTAGAGTTGAGCACAATAGTAGTCATGGACTATTATTCTAATTTTATCAAAATACATATCTTCAAACATATTCTATTAGTTTACATTGTTTATAATGTTAGGATATTTTAGGATGGACTTATGTATGAAATCTTATTATTGGTCAATGTTTTTCAGCTTACTAACATACATGAAATAGAAAATTTGGTGATTATTATTGAATGAAACTCAAGTGTTGTTGGGGGCACAAATCAGCGTATATTTGCTTCTCAACTCATTGGATATATGCGAGGGGTTATAAGAGACACTTTTTGTCTCTCATGAGTGGAATAATTCCCAATGCTTGAGTTCTGGTAGTTATGTACTATATCAATAGAGTGGGAGATACTGACACATGGGGAGCCATTGTGATAAAATCCCAATTAATTGATGAAATTCTTTCATGATGGGACATATATTGTCGGTTTTCATGAATTTTCATCTAGATGATAATGGGAGATGGTCCGTTCAAACTACATGTTCTGGAGTGGGTTCAGTATCTTCTTTTCAGGTAGGGAGATAGAGTGTGACTTATTGATCTAGATGAGGTTGTTGTCATGTCTTGGGTAATAGAATATCCATTTCTCATCGATAATATAAAGGGATTAATCAGGTTATTTAGGTTATATCTATAGCCTATGGTTTTAGAATGATTTATATAGTGCACACAATACTTGACTATAACATCCTAGATTTTTGAGTCTTGTTGAAAGGAACACCCAATTTGATCTTTTAAAAATTGATTATACCATTTTCTAATTCGATGATTAAAACCCAATTATTACAGTTACATTAGTTATATATCATGTTTTTGTTTTGGGTTATAGTCTTAGAGTGTGTATCAAGTTTTTGGGTTGGTTTTGGGATCATTGGAGGCCAAATCATCAATTTTTGAATAGTAGGTCGGGGCACACTGTTTAGGGAAAAATGTGCGGCCCTTCCCTGATAAACTTGGTAACAAGCATTGAACTAATGCATAGTTTTGGTAAACCCTGAATGGGAGTCACATGACCAAGAGAGGATCACTATAGTTTTTTCATAGGTCTTTCAAAAGATTTGGACATGGTTAGTGGAAACAGTGCATAAACCACATGATGGTTCCCTTTTGGGAAAGAGTTCTGAATTGTACCCAACACGGTTACCGCACAACATTGAAAATCATGCGGGTATACTACGAGGCATGTACATGTTTTGATGTTTTTTTCATATTTATTTTCCTTCCTCCACATTTCTTCTTCGTTGATTGCACATAGTAGAATGTTGTTCCACGTATTCTACCTTACACCATACTTTCTACCATCTTCTTATCCTATGTCCAATCCTTGTCTGTTGGTGGATATGGATCCTCATCGATAAGGATTACTTTTTGAATGATTCTATTCATCTTTTTTTGTATTCATAGTGAAGTGAAAAATATGATTGAGTCATTTCCCCAAATTTTAGGTCATATGATATAAATTTATATCTATTCGATTCTGTCTAGAATTAGAGAATGATATCAGAGAAAACTACATCTAGAAGACAAAGGTAGGTGTTTCATATCTTCGGTTGTGTTTTCATAGTCATTTAGTGGTTGATACTTTTAAAACACATTAGGTTATTTTGAGGGAGACCAATTTATACATTATGCATTATATTAAGATGAATTTTTGACCAATGATATGTTGTTGGGCATGGCTAATTTCATTTTATTTTGAGGAGGTAAGATTAGAGTTCGTCACTCATTAGGGAAAATTTTCTGGGGATGTTTAATTAATTTAATTGGAATTATATAATTTATTTTAGATTGGTTAATCAAAAATTATTCATTCAATGCCTCCATGATAAATTGATATGTTGGTTTATTTTGTGCAATTCAGTTTTAGTGAGTTTGATTTCTCATTTATGTGAATTATTTATATATAATTACTATTGAGATGATGATGTGACACTTGTGGTTGTGACAGGCACAGACCAAGGACTTTATGTGGATATTTCATTAGGATTGAGGAAATGATTATTGTCTGGTAGGGTTTTGTGTAGATACTTGGATGGTGTTAACAATCATTTAGTCATCGGAGATATTGGATTATAGTGGTGGGGCTATCAGATTGGGAATGGTCTGTGATATTTGGATGCCTAGGATATCATATTTGAGTGACATGGTCTCATGGGCATGAGGTGTTGGTGGATGTGTCATAGGAATTTATTTGGTTATTATTGCTAACCCATGATGGTAAAATCACTGAATTGGGTAATGTGCACACATGGTGAATATATTATTGGGTTGGTTTTGACCAATCGTGTGGGTAGAGCCCCCCCCCCCCCCGATATTGTATCTTATGAAATGGTTTGGGGGTGATTTTCATAGAAATCCATGAGAGTGGTGAGGATCCTTTTGTTAATATGGATGAGGATATAAATTGTGGGATGAGTCTCAAACTAATAGAGGATATAGAAGTAGATCTATTTTGAGGGCATATTTCATTGTTCCTAGAGATTCCGTGTGATGATTAGAAAATGTTTTTCATTTGAGGACAGGTATCGTAGTGCCTTAGAACATTAAGACTTCGACTGATGATGGATTTTGAGATATGGTCTATGGGACTATGTTACCATAGTTTGGGTGTGCCTTAGAGACATCAATATTATATTGATACGTGAGATGTTTTGAGGAATTAGGATATGGGTTTCAGTTTTGAGGTGTAACATTAGGGTTCACATGGGTTATTCTACTATAGAAGTACCTTGAGCCATATTGTTAAGACCCATCTCACATCTAGTATTCCGTCAATGACAGAGGAAGATGATGGCTTTTCGGTGGTTGTTGAGGACTATGGATGTCTATGTTTACTTTAAAAATTAGGTTGTTTTATGAATTCACTATGTCATGATTACTTAAACAAATATTATAGGTACACTCTTTTGGTTGGTATCCTACTGAAACTCATCTCACACCCAGTATAGATCATTCAAGATATATATAGAATTTTTGAATTTAGGTTCAGGTAATGGATCTTCCTCAATAAATGTATCTTAGTAGCTCTATTCATGGAGTTTGTAATGAGACCATGAGGTCATGCCTAGTTGGATATTCTATTAGGTTACTTTTTTGTATCAACTATCCAAAAGTATTACATGTACTAGGCATCAAATAGTGACCCTCTTTTTTATATTGAAATGTATGGAATATTATTAAAAAATATTTATTATTATTTGTTTTAGTACTGTATATAATTGTTGTGATGGAAATTATGATATGTTTATTTGTTTATTAGTACATTTGTTTTTTCATTTCTTCTACAAATTCTTATTTTCTAAATGTGCTTCCTCCATTGGATGGTTTGGTTTTAGTATACGAAGTCTTATTTCATTGTATGCACTATATTTTTACGTAGACCAGTATTCTATCAATACATGAGGGTATATCATCCATATTATATAAATTTAAACCCTTGCTGCTAGTTGATCTCAATTTTCATTAATGGATGTGATCCTATGTTCAGTGTCCCACGACTCGATATCACTATTCTGGTGGTTAATCAGGTCCAGGATTCAACATTGACGAGTAGAGTGCAAGACCTAATACCAAGAAAGTTTCTATTCTACTATCCTTAACATTAATTTCAACACTTTTTAAAATATTTTTATCACATTGCTTCATAATTGTACCTATTTGGGAGAGACGTGGGATTCATGTTCTATTTTATAGTGGTTTTATGAAACTTGATACTCTATTAAGGAAATTATTTGGGAGTGTAAGTTGGTGTAGGTTGTTCCACCTTGAGGTAGGTGGGAGTCAGTTTGAAGGGAAATCTCTTTCCATTAGATGAAAAGGTTTGAAATCATTATCAGGATGGATTGGATGGTTCTTTATCACGATTAAGTTGAATGATATCACCGAAGGGTGACATTCAAGTCACTAGAGGCTGTTGTTTTCCTTGATAAATGTGAATGATACTTCTTAGAGAGACAAGGTAGTCCAGGTTATCATGGAATGGGCGGGATGACCTCTTAGATTGATGGAATATTCTTAGATGTCTAGGGAAAATTTTAGGATTATTTCCCTCCTACGGATGATCATTTCAGGTACATTTTCCTAGATAAGATTTTAGGACAACCACATATGAGTGCGTGGTAGAGTTTTCATAGAGCTACTTCTTTAAGTGACACACAATATCCATTCTTTATTATAGGATGAATACTATTGAGTTTTGGGAGGTGAATAGGTAGGTACATGATATATAGGGAAATGGGTTTATAGGGACCATTACTTATCTGCAAGGTTAGCTGGTTCTTTTCACAAAAAGAAAGACGAAACCCTTCATTTATATGTGGATTAATAGGAATTGAGTGAGTTGATTATTAAGAACAGGTATCCTTTCCCATGGTTATATGATCACATTGATAATATACATATAGACATGTTGTTAATGAAGATGAATCTATAATCAGGTTCTCATCAGATGTAGGTTCAACCTTCAAACATACGACATATATATTTTTGTAGTTGTCATGGTTTATTTGGTGTATTTGGCTATGATGTTCAGTATCATGAAAACACCAATACATTTTATGGAACTAACTATTTTTTCCATCCATATATGGATTTTTTTTAGTGGTAGTCATTGATGAAATCAGGATGTATTCTCATACTCGACATGACCATGGAAAACATCTTTGGACTGTATTGTATACAATAAGGGAAAACCATTTTTTTCTATGATAAAAAAGGAACACTTTTGTAGGGATATTATTAACATCCAAGGTGATATTATTTTAGATACAGGAGTATCAGTTAACCCCAAGAAGTTACTATATATATTTTCCTCAGAGAATACTGATAACATCATTGATATATAGAGTTTCTTGGAGGATACCTTGATATTAAATGTAATTTATACATGTCTTATCACCCTTATAAGTACCTCTTATGTTCTTGAATAATAAGGATCTAATGTTTTCATGGCTATAAGACTTCGATATATCCTTTCAAGATATGAACGAGAGACTAACTTTAGTGCCTGTATTGATTCTACTAGATCTTGTAATAAGCAATTATGTATATTATAATGCATTAGGTATCTAACTTGGGGAAGATATAATACTATATAAGTCAGTCATGGCATGCATGTCTTGTTAGTTGACGTTATTTGAGGGTAACTACCTGATGAATGATATCGAGTTATCAGTTATGATACATTCCTTCCATATTTGGTGGAATTATTTATTGGGAGATAGTTTTGTTGTATAAATAGTCCACAAAAGCCTCAAGTCCATATTCAATCAACATGAAATGATTCATAGGCAACAAAGGTGGGTTTAATACCTACAATAGTTTAAATCTAATACTTTCAATATATCCAAAAATGGATATTCTTTTCCTGATTCCATGAATATGAGGAAAAGACATTAGTGTTTCAGAAGGATAGCAATACATGGTTTCATAAGGAATAATTTTTATAGATACATTTTTAGGTCCATGATAGTCCTTGATTTTTTTTCTCATACTTAGTGGTAAATTCCACCCTTCTGAATCGAATGATGATGAAACAACTATTAAATTATATGGGATTGATCCTACATGAGAGCATGATAGGAGAGGACTGGACTCCTTGTTTGATCATTAATGAGAATGATATTTTGTGCATTCACAGATGAATATGGGGTCCTATAGATATAAGTGTAGTGTTAATTATCTATTTTCATTCCTCAATATGGAATGTTCATCCTAGTATTATAAATATGCATCATTACATGCACACTCCATACTGGGTGCCGAGTATGAAAAGTGAGATAACTTGGTTCATTACTTGGTGTTCCACTTACAATTAGGTGAAGGGAGAGAGCCCAAGAGCAATAAGTATTTTACAACAATTTTCTATTCATGAGTGGACATTAGATGAATTCACAAATTATTTCTTGATCAGACTACCTAGATCACCGCATGGTAGTGATGTCATATGGATGATCATAGGCAGGATGATAATTTATTATTATCTATTAATGACTTGGGAGACTATTTCAGTGGTTGGTAACTGGAGGATATGCATATGTGTGACCATACACCTCCACTGTGTTCCATTTTCATTTATACTAGATATAAATTCTTGATTCACAAAATATTTCTAGATGGGGTTATAGATGACACTTGGTTCATAGGTATTGCTGAGTACAACCTATCACCCATTGACCCATAGTCATTTGTGGAATATAACATATGGTTTTGGAGAAAATTCTCTAATAATTTGACCAACATTTCATAGGTTATTGGGATATATAATTACCTCTCAACAATTTCTATTTTAATAATATATTCTGGGAGACCAAATAGATGGCTCCTTTTGAGGCCTATAAGGTAGGTCATTTCCTTAACCCGTGTGATGGTAAGAGGAATGAGAGGTAGTTCTATTGGGTTATCATATCATTCACGAGACATCATATTATGGTTATCTTATTATTAATAGTATATCTATATCACTATATTTAAAATTACATATGCTAATCATCAATTTTGACCACTAGAGATTGAGGGGGGGGGATGGATTTACTTGTATGTTTCAACTAGAACATGGCATATAAGGATTCATAAATAATTTAATGTGTCAAATCATTATATTTGGATATAAAAGATTCTATGGAGAGTATGGATTCTATACAATTATTTTTATTTACTATAGAGGTATCGAACAATGCATGAAACCTTCCACGTATTTCAATTTCAATGATATAATTTTGATCCATCATATATTCTTCCACGAAATGGGGTTGAGTTTGGGGTAATTGAATATTTTGAGGATCATCCTATCAATATTTTTTTTCATAAATTTTTTTTCTCTAAGGTAAATTTGTTATTTTAGTACGGGTGTGATGACAATATGGTCGTGTAAAAGATGATACATGGGAGTGGGATATCCACGTACTTTTTTGGTGGATGAATTTATTCTCAAATGATTCATTTCCACACATTGATGTAAAATTCAAGGAAAATTTCCTTTATGGGGGGGGGGGGAATATTTTAAGAATCTACATTTTATAAGATATATGGAACATATTTATTTCTATTTTCCCATTAAATTCATAAATATGGGAGTTCGTAGTGTGGTCATAGAGGAAACATTGGTGTCTTTGGATAAAAAGAATCATAGAGCCCATGATTTTGGAAAAGGAAACAGGGATACATGATTAGTAGAAACCATAAATACATGAATACATGGTTTGATTAAATAGTATAGTTTGGTCTTGTCCCCTATTAGGTGTACACTCTTTGAGGAAACCATGTTACCCAAGATGCATACCTGTTCCAGTGTTGTGGGTTTTATAATATATGGAAAACACATGGTTGGTTCATAGTTTTTCTAAGTGTGTTCCCTTACGAGGTGTGGGAGGTATTGAGCTTTACTTATGAACATGGTTGTGGAATTGTTTCACCAAATAAGTGGAAAACACATGCTAACTAGTATTTAGAGGGTAAATTTCCATTTTTTCGTTGATAATCTAATTATATAAACCCTATCCCCTTCTTTTTTTTCTCTAAAAATGGCCACCCCTTACCCATATTTAATTCTACTTACAAATTAAACATTGTATTTGATTTATTTCATTAATACAACATTTTATTTTAGATCATGTCATATCAATGGATAAACACTGGGTGTTCTATGTATGTCTTTCACCTGTCATTGTATGTTGTGCTATCTGTGACACTATTTTGGTGCATTCTCTAATGCCCAAATTTCATGTATTTCAAACATTATTTAGTTTTATTCTGATCTTGACCAAATAATAGGATGAGACGTGATGATTACATACTTGAAAATTTATGGTAGGTGTTTTATGATTTTTCCCTCAATGTTTCATTGTTTATAGATTTTTATAGTGGTTCCACATTATGAAATATTCCAGAGATACTTTATAAAATAAATTATCCTTGAGTTAGATGACAAAAACATGTTTGAAAATTTCCATGAGTCTTTTCCCCAATGTTGGAGGTCATTAACATCAACCAGAATAGAATTTTGGGTGGGTTATACATTTTTAACAAAATAATGACACCCTTGGGTTGTGATGAGATCTCTTTATATAATTTAGAATTGAATGGGATACTAATGTGAATTTCTAATTGCTGTAAGAACCTTGTAGCACCTATTCATTTACACATTAAAGGTATAAATTATTGAGTCCCCTGGATTGTAAATGATTATGAAATGATGAATGAATTGGTTAGGATTACAGGGAAATATATAATACTTTTATCCATTTTAATTATCCTACATTGATGACATGATCATTTCTACTCCATAGATCAAATTAATTTATTTACATATATTCTTGGATGCATTTAAAATTTATACTCCTTGGATTCAAAAAACAATTAGGATGAAATAGAAATTTCTACTCATTGGATCTTAGTTACATGGATTACATGGATGACTTGTACAATTCTACACCAAGGATTGATTATAAATAGTTTAAATGGCATGGATGGATAACATAGACTTTTATACTTCTTGGATATGGTTTAATTGTCTTACTAAGATTCCATGGACATTTTAACTCATAAGATCCAATTTTACTAGATTACATGATATTTTATGATGCCTTGGACATTTATACCCCTTGCATATAACCAATTACGATTCATTGGAAATTTATACATCCTGAAACCTATTTAATTTGTTTAATTTGATTATTAATGAATCCTTATACATTCCTATTCATTGGATATAGTTTAATTGAGTTACTTATCATAATATGTTATCATGGACATTTAAAGTCCTTAGACCCAGGCCCATATAGGTATGGAACATGGCTTTATGGTATAGGCCCTTTTTTATGATTTATATGATTTATAGATATCTTTAATGATGTAGTTTCTTGATAAAGTTGAGACTTGATATACTAGATAACATTACATATATTATTTTTTTTAACATATTGTATATGAACACTACGTCATATAATATTCCTAGAGTAGACTTGTGATAGAAATAATTGGGGGTGGCCAATTGAGTGTTATCTCACTCCCTATTTTGGACTCCATTTGGTATCCTCTGACACCATGATATTTAATTAAATAGATTATATTAATTATTTTTATTTTGTAGATGTCTTTCATTACATGCAACACCGATTTAGCTGGAACTACACATAACAATGAGTTTCCATGAAACAAAATTTCATTACTGTAATTAACTAAATAATAAAACAATAAACTATTATATATAATGGAAGGTATAAACATGATTTACATACATAGGAATATATGATTTACACATGTAAAAACATTTTGAAAATAAAGGAAATATTTTTTTGAAAAACTTTTTAAATGTCAAAAAATGTGTGTTATTACAATAAATAAAAAAATCACACTGTTTGGATTATATTAATAAATCATTAAATACATTAATTCTAATGGAAAATATTTATCCTATGTTATTTTCAACGAGATATAATAATAAATACAACTTTATGTGTAAAAATATGAATTTTTCTAAAGGATGTTTATCAGCCTTTTGATAGAACACATATTTTAAGAATTATATATAATACTTTTATAATTTATATTAGAAAAAAATCAACATCATATTATATATCATAATATCAAAATTCACTACGTCGGATGTTTTTGTATTTTTCTAATAGGTATCAATTTTTATGAATAATAAAAAATACTGCATTTTAATTGAAAAATGAATTTTTTTAAATAATATATAATGTTAAATAATATTTTAAATTGGGTTTAAAATAAAATTAGAGAAATTATAAATCTGTTAATCTAATTCATATTATTTTAATCGATTTTAAAATGAATTCATATATAAATCATTTCATTTATTTGATAATTTTCACTTTATAAACCCATTTTATCGTACTGTAAATGGGTTTAATTTTATATTAATTTTAGAAATATTTGTGTTTTGAATTTTGAAAAATTGATTCAATAGTTTTAATTATAAGGTCTAAATTTAGTAATTATTTCACTATTATTTTTTCCAATATGGATAGTAACATTGCTAATTTTGTTCCCATGGTGAATGATAAATTTTATTTTTTTAGGTAATCAAATACAGTGATAAGGAGCATAAAATAACCCTAAATCATTCTCAAATTCTATTTGATGATTTTAATTTGACCCTTGACACATAAGTTTCAAAATTTAATTATTTAATTTTAAAAATTATCTATCAGGATTCAAGTATAATACAGAAGATGATGGGCTGAATCAATGATATATTTTTCTTTTATGATTCATTACTTTTGAAGTAACCTTCACCTCATATTAATTATTTAATTACCTACTAAAAAAATTCCAAAATATCCACATGAACACATAATGTTTAACACAAAATAAGAGTAGGTATGTACGTGTTATGATTTGGAAAATTTTCTAACACCAAACAATACTCAGGAAAATAATCCTATGATATGGAATACAAAAAATAGGATATGAACTTATAATCCTATAGAACATTGAGCAATCCAATAGTGAATGTGTTTCTTTGAGAATATAATGATGAAATTCAACATTACAGTTCATCTTGGTCTTCTTTCACAAGATTGATATTTAAAAAAATTCTACTATTTTTTATGTAGAAACTGTTTTGAAGTTCCTTCAATATTTCAAAAAATATATCTATTCCTCCATATAATACTTGTATCCTTCACGAATTGAGATGAAAAACATGGTGGGAGTGCTTCATGGACAACCTCTTCTTCTACAGACTTTGTCTACTATGTGGATGGAAAATTCCATGTTTATTGATAATGCTTCACATACAACCACTACTATAGGAATGACATCTCTTTCATGAGCCTCAAATATCTCACATTTAATTTTCCTTTTCAGGATATCTATCCTCACCAACCACTTCTACAAACTCTCTTTGCAGACAATATTTTTCTCAGAAATATTTCCTCATGAACGTGTTCTTTATAATAATCCTCCTTTATGAAATCTTTGGAATTCTATGAATTATTCCTCATATTGAATATTTTTTCTTATGAAAATCAATCTCACATAATGATAGGATTAAAGGTCATTTATATTAGAAAATACTTCCTCAAATTTCACTAATCTGATTTCCATATATTTTCGAAGTAATACAACCTTCACAGTATACTACACTCCGCCTGTGAACCATATTTCCCTCTATGATCCACATAGAACCTTTAGTCTCTCATGGTGACAAATTATTCCTCCAAAAAAGAACCCTTTATTAGCAGAAAAAGAAGCTCCTTCCTACAAAAAAATCTTCCATGAACTAACATCCTCTAAAGAACCATTTTCTTTATACGGACCTCTTACCGTGCTTCACTGTCTGGATGGAACTACTATGCAGAATCCTTCCATTACTGATTTTCTATCACAACTCTGTGAAACTCCTATACAATCCATGTACTATCTTTTTTGGTATATATACTATAAAATCCTTTGGAAAAAAAATTCCATTTCCAAAAAAACTTTTGATATTGAGGCCAAAACATTTCAAAAAAACTTTAAATGACACCACCTAAAAATCCTACTTTGTAAATATTCCAGCCATAAAGATTCATGGGTATTGATGAATCATTAAATCAATAACTTTATTCTTCAAAACATTATTTAATTGAAGAACATATCATTATATTTCAATAAAAACCCTATCATTAATGATATTTAATCTTCAATCAATTATCATTAAGATCATCACTTATTATGAAGAAAGTATTGTATCTTCCCTATCTTCCAACGGAATCTTTATTTTCCATTAAACCTAAAAATGATTGGAAATATCTTTCTTCTCATTTCATTAATAAGTATTTCGTCACAATTTTTCCAAATAACAAATGACATTTGTGAAATAAAAACCAACAAATCATCAACAAATTTTCCAAGATATTTTACAAAGTGAATTGATTTATACTGTTTGATAACAAAAGAAAACACTCTAGAAAACAATATTTTCATACTTCCAAAAGTTTATCCATTAAACTTGGATAACAATATTACCCTTTAGTTTTTGTTTTTTACCAAGTTTCATTAATATCTGAACTTTTCAACATAATGTAATAGATTACATTTCAACAATTCTTATCCTAAAAGAGCTAACACATTGTAGGAAACAAAAAATATGCACACAAAACCATTCTGTCCAATTGTAGAGACTATGATACCTCTTCAACATTCCCCCTATTAATTCTCCAAAACTCTTTCATCTATTAACCAAGAAATATTCATTATTATTCATCCTAAAATTTCGATACTTCATCAGTATTCCAAAAATAAACAAATTTTGTTTCCTACAATCTCAACAACAATCTGTTATAATAGTTCACATACTTACATGATGGATTCATATCTTATCCCAAACACCCCCTTATGCATGCTTCTATAAGGATTGATTTATTAAAATATCATCACCCTTAATAACATTTTCTATAGGTAATATGAGATAAGGGAAAAACAGATACCTTATCCTCGATGTTAAAGAGATTGGATACCCATGTTCAACCTCAATTAATAAAATGGTTCATTTGGTAATGGTTTTGTAACTATTATAGTAACTTGTTTCAATGTAGGAACATACTATAGATTCAATTAATTCTTCTCCACATACTCTTTAAAAAAGTGTTACATTGTTTTATTATGTTTTGAAATTTAATTTTGAACTATATTCTTTTTAAAATTGATTTCACTTTGATTATCACATTCAAAGGGAAATGGTAACATTACATCAACAAGTATGTCTGTCATCATAGTTCTCATCAACATAAGTTAGGTAGAATATTCAGTGTAAGAAACATACTCAATATCATCAATGATAATATTTACATTATTCCATTTAATTATCTTCCAACTTACAATACTTTTCCCTGGAATTAGTGCTCCACCCTATGTGGATATTCAATCATCAAAATTTCATTCCCAATAAACATCTGACTACCTATACATGTCAATATGTTCCCAGATATCATAAATGATTCCAAAATTGGTTCTTTCTTTGATATATTTGAGATTTTTTTTCTAGAAATTAATTTTTCTTCTTTTGGGGTACTCTGGTATCTTGCACATAAGGTAAAATCACAAACAATGTTGGGTCGCGATTTAGTAATATGTAACAAACTTCAAATAATCATATGAAACTCCTTCTGATGAACTTAATTTCCTTCTCCATCCATAAACAACTTCTTTCACATAGAAATAACTGTGTAAACTAGAATTGTATTTTCCATGCCAATATTTTTAAGAAGTTCTGTTGCATACATTTCATGAGAAATAAAAATGTGGTTCTTCTTTTGAAATTTTGAATCCAAATAATGTATTTCATTTATCCCAACAAGTAAACCCTAAAATAAATCTTCATATATTTATAAAATAATTCACAAGTTATTTCATAATTTTCATTAAAGAAAATTTCATTAACATAAAAAATTAGGATGAGGGGAATCTCCTGACTATTCTTAATGTAATGATTACTATCAACTCTTCCTTTCTAGAAACTCATCTTCCTTAAGAAATTATCCAATTTAGAATACCATGACCTCAAAGCATGTTTTAAACCATATAAATTCATCTTCAATCTATATATATGACGTTCATCTTTCCCAAAAATAATCAACAAGGTTGTTCAACATAAACTTCATTGTCAAGATTAATATTCATGAAAACCGATTAAACATGAATTTGAATATCATTGTAACCTAATCATGAAGAATTGAAAAAAAATATCTTGATTGTTTCTAACCATGACACTAGAGATAAAGTTTCATAAAAATAAATACCTTTAATTACTAAATACCTTTTCTATACTAATATTTCTTTGTTTTTTATCACTTCACCTTCTTCATTCACCATTTTATGAAAACCCACATCGAACCAATAATTATATTATTTTCAATAATTGGAATGATTTTCCTTGTGTTATTCTTTTACATTTGATAAAGATATTCATTCATTATATAATCCTATTCTGGAGATTCAAAAGCTTCTTTAACATGATTCTGATCATATTTTGAATAAATGAAGTCTGTGTAATAACATTTATTGTTCTTCTTGTTTCATCCTTCTAATGGTGATCACTAATGATTTCTAATATTCCACATATTTCCTCATCCTAGGATGATATTTTATATTATCTTCATCGTCACTAGAAATTGTTGAGTTTGATTATTCTTATTGAGTATTATTTATACATTTGACAACATCTTTAAAATTTTTAACAAAACATTACTTATCTTGGTCATCATCTATATCAGCATACATATGTTTTTCTTTATCAACATTTTGAAAAATATATACACTAGTAGATTAAATATTTATTATCATATCTTTTTTAAAACATCTATATTTTCTTATATAAGTGGAATAACCACGAAAAAATCCCAATTCACATATTTTCTCAATTTTTCTTTGGATTCATCATTTCTTATTTATGATGCATGGACTCCCAAAAACATTTTATTGTATAAAACATGGATTTTTTCCCTAATAAAATAATATGGAGAAAAATATTAACCTATCCTATTGAAACATTAGTTTTTAATATACAAATACTTTTTCATGGCTTTCCTCCAATTGTAATGAGCAAGACCATGTTCATGTTATATAGTTCTTATAATTTCCTCCAGACTTCATGATTTTTCTTTTAGGAACCCCATTTTATTGAGGTTGGTATGGTGGAATAAACTCATGATGAATTCCTTGTTTCTAAAGATAATTTTCTAATTATTCCTTCTTATATTCACCACCATTATCACTTCTCATTTTTTTGAATAAATACCTACATTTTGTTTATGATCTTTCTTATGGAATATTATAACCATTTTGAGTGAATCTGACTTATGTCTCATGTACATAACACATGTAAAGTAATCAAAGTCATCAATAAATGTGATGAAGATTTTTTCTCTATTAGTTTTTTTTCACATCAGACCATAGGTATTAAAATGAATAAGATTCATTGGTTATTTTTGAATAGATGACATATTTATTATGCACCAATCTTGATATTTTTCATCGGAAACAAATAGTTTAGCACCAATTTATTATTCTGCACATAATATAAATATCTCAAACACTATATCATTTTGATAACATTATCATGTTTCTATGACCCTTTTTCCAAAAACATTTATTCCACAATTGATTTTCTTCCACCATAGTCATGTAATAAGAGTTCTTTATTTTACAAATTTTGAATAAGTTTATTTTTTTATGTATGCCCCCTGTATCTATCTATCCATATTCCTGAATTTCAATACAAAACCCATATGTTATTAAGATATCTTATTTGCCCTCATCACAAAGATGTTAAAAACTCATAATTTTGTGTTCCAACCCATTAATATACAACTTTTTATAACTTTCATCATTTCTTCATTAAAATTGATGATCCAAAACCTTAGATACTCAGATATTTATCATTTCCAAATATCACCATTTTATATTTGAAGTATTTAACATTATTCAACAACATTATGTCAAAAATCATATGAGTAGAATAATTACTATCAAGAAGCCATGGTTGTTCTCTATTTAAGATTATCTAATTGGTTTCAACAATAAGAAATTTTTCATCTTCATTTTATTTCTTCAACTATGGTTTTTGAAAATATTTAAAAAGATTTGCTCTGATAGTATTAAAACAAGAAAACCCTTATTATGAAGTCTAGGTTGTCATAATTTTTTAGAAACAGTTTATAGTGGTTATATCCTATTACAAACATTCACACCAACTTTCTCAGATTTCTTCATAACTTCTATCGCATAGTAATTATTTTGAGTGGGTTGAATCCCCTTCAAACCATTCCTCTTATAAACCATGTGATAAGAGAAATATTCTTTATTGAACCATAAATATTTTTCATGTGTCCAAATCTACCACAATAACAATAGTATATATAGAAAGAGTATTTTCATATGAAATATTATGATCGACTGGTGTTGTGAGGACATTTATCAGAAACCTTATTAACAATACATTATTAACAATCAAACTCCCTGTCATAAAACATAACATTATTATTCATATATGATTTATCTATATAATTACAAAAAAAGAAATAATATATTTTGGGGGGGTGAGTATTTTAAGATACATCTAATTAATTATCATTATTAACTTTTGATACATACATTAGATTCCAATAATTATTATTCTTAGAAAATTTAAATATAAATTCCTATACTTTGAAGGTAAATTTTTTCAATCACTATTGGGTTCCTTCTTAACATAACATTCACAAACTTTTAATCTAGAGTTTTTAATACTAATAATCTTTTTTTTCAGATATAGAAATTTTTTCTTGGACAAGCTCAAACTCTTCTTCAATTTTCTTTATATTTAATTCAAGATGATTATTATGATTCTTTTAATTCTTAAGAGAATTATTCAGATCACCAATAACTTTTACCAAATTTAATTTCTCATTATGAAAACCTTATAGATTATTTGACAATGAAATTTAATTTCTCAAATTACTATTTTCCCTTTCAAGCCATCAAATAATTATCAAACATTATTTCAATATTTATTTAAGATGAGATTCAAGTTGAGTTTTTTCTTCTTTAGAACTATGGCTTCTGAAATATTCATTGTTCACTATTATAAAAAATGAATTGTCCCCATCTGTATTAGAAAATATTTTTCAGATTCCAATTCACTATCTTCTTCTTCTTCATATTCATAAAATTGATTCTTCTTTTGGATTTGATGATATTTTTGTCCATACCTCTTGATAAATATATATCTTTATCACCCTATTTCCTCTATGAAATTATTAGAATTCATATTTCATAATAACTAACTTCTTCTTTCATTCATTTAGGGAAATAAGTCATAATGTTTCCAATAGCTCTAGATTAAATGAATTTCAAGGGAATTTTTCCATTGTATTTACCTATACATCTTCTCCAATATTTGGAAAATATGTGTAAAAATTTTACAATTATATTTACATATCACATTTTTAGAGTCAAAGTCAGCAATATCATCTTCCGCCCTATTATAATTTTTTCATGGTAGATTTAAAAAACATTTCTCTATAAACATTGGATTTTCTCCCCATAATATTCTGCCTTCTCTTTTCATATGTGATGATAGTTCATTGAAAATCATTGTGAGATAATGTTTATGTGTCTCCGTATTCCAATAAAGAAACTATAAAAACAAACATGTCATGAAATTTTTTTAAGATCTTTTCAAAAACTGTAGAATCATAAAAATTTTCACATGACATACCATTGTAATACAATATTCATTTACCCTAGTAAAAAAGTCCCTAATAGATTCAAACTCTCCCATTTTTAATTATTCATACTTTAGCCTCTAGATTTATAATTTTTCCATATTCTATTTTTTATTTCCTTTATTGATGTTTCTAGAATATCCCAAACACCATTAGTTATAGAGAAAAATTTTACTCTAATAAAATTACTATATGAAAGTGATAAGATTAATGTATTTTTAACTCTTCTATCATATTAAGGATTCTTTTTATTGATAGTTTTAAGATGTAAATTATCATAAATATGAGTAAATTTTTATGTTATAGCTCCCAAAACGTCATAACTAAGAGACATAATATATGGAATCATTATATAATTCTAGATATGATAATTATTTTTATGAAATATCAATTTCCCCATACCTTTCATGTAATTCAGACTCTCCATCATCAATTCTCTTCAAAACCACAACTATGAATAAACGAAGGGAACCTACATCTGATACAATTATATGTTTCCCAATCAAGATTAATGTATCAAAAAGGTGGAGGGGTGATTACATGATATATTTTTCTTTTTATAATTCCATTTTAAACAACCTTCACCTCTTGTAAAAGATTTACTTCCATGATGAACACAATTCCAACACATATACATGGTAACAGAAGAATTTAAATGGTTCACTACAAAACAAGAGTATCCAGGTCCTTACTATGGTTTGGAAATGATACAATACAACACAATCCCCTATAAAATAATTATTTTTTGTTGAATATAAAGGGTAAGATATTTTATTACACTTTCGTAGCACTTTGAAAACAATATAATGTTGTGTGTTCCTTTTCTAGGGAAAAATTATTCAATGTAATGTTACAAGGCATCTTGGTCAGCATTCATGAGTTTGATATTTCAAAACAATTCTTCTTTTTCCTACCCAATAGCTACTGGGAACATGTATATGTCTCTTATTTACTGTTGTTCTTCCTCCAAAGACTACCTGTATCCTCCATGAACTGTGTTGCACTTCATATCATAAGTGATTCATAGACCACCCATTCTTCAATAGGTTGTCTGTACTATGTGGATGGAAAATGATCTACATTCTGATGAAGCTTCGTGGATGAACCATACTTCATGGACGAACTCTCCTTCATAGGACACCAATACCTCGTAGAACCATTCCTTTTTCTGGAAATGAATCCCTATAAACAACTTCCACAAACTGTATCTACAGACAATATCTTTCTTGAAAAATATTCCTTGTGAACTCTCTCTGTCATGGAATCCTTCTTCGTAGACTCTAAAGACTTCATAAAATTCTTCCTTTGAGTAATGAAGGTTTCTAATGAAAATAACTATCAAATAAAAATGGGATTATAGTTCTTTAAATAGATTTTTGCTGTAAATTTCCCTAATCCAATTTCTCCAATGTTTGGTCTATGCTTATCCTACAAACTATTTTTCCCTATGGGGTCCATATTGAACCTTTATTTCCTAACAATGGCTGATTATTTTTTAATAAAATCACCACCTATCATGTGTAAATAATGTTACTCTCTAAAAAAAAAATTCTCACATGAAATTTTATCCTCTAACAAATCGATTTCCTTATGTGGTTCGTGTACCGCACTTCGCGGTCCACATCGCACACCTAAATAGAATCCTTTAAAAAATTTTCATCCCCATTATGTCCACATCTAATGTGATCTACAAACTATAATTCACTGTGTGTTCAATAGAAATTAATTTATGGAAAATATTTCATTTCAAAAAAGACTCTTGATTTAAATCCCCAAAAATTTGGGAAACATAGGGAAATGATGCCACATTAAAAACCTACTTGAGCAAAACACCAACCATACTGATTTTCAGTCATTAATATATCCTCAAATATTTAACCATACTCTACCAAACATCAATTCATTCCAAAACATATTTATTTCTATCTCCACAAACCCCATATATCATGTTATTTAAACATTGATCGATCACCTTTAGCATAGTCATAATTTTTTGAGGAATGTATTATATTCTCCTTATCTTCTAAAAACGTCAATTTTTTCAATAAAAATCTAAAATTATTGGTAACCTATTTTATTCCCCATTCCTTTATAAGGATTTTATCAAATGTTTCCATACAAGTTATGGTATTTTTGAAATACAAATCAACAAAGCATCTTTATATTATTCAAGAACTTCTAAAATGAGAACTGATTTATCCTTTTTGATAAAAAAATATAACACTATTTAAAACAAAAATTTCATACTTCCAAAATATTTTCCATTCATCTTGTTCCTAACAAATTGTTACATGTCCATTAAAATGACATAGATATTGTTATAATCAACGAGAGTTACAAAATGTATTATTATTACTTTAAATAAGTTTAATAGTTCAAATATGGGGTTAAATAGAATATATTCTTGACTATATATATACTAAGGGAATATAAAATATTTTTTTAAATAAAAATAAAATTATTTATAATTTTTACTGAAGAAATAATTATTATAAAAAATACACAATAATAATGTTATAATTTTTCAATTAAGGATAAAATAAATTTCATTATATTAGATATATCAGAAGATATATAATTTCAATTTTTTATGGATATCCACGAATTTTATATATTATTATGATATATAATTGTTGTATTATTTCATTTGGTTCGAATATATCTTATATTCATGAGTTTCTTAACATTAAGGAAATGAATAGTGTTGAAATTAACAATTATGATATATTATGAAACTAATTTTTTATTAAATTATTTAAAAATTATAAAAACACTAAATACTAACAAATGGAATAGTTTGGGGTATTAAGTATCATAAATTAATCTTTATTTTCAAAATTAAAAAATTTTCATTTGGAAATTTTTGTTTCCATACAAAAAAAAATACATTAACTAATGGCCAATCAAAATGAATAGGTTTTAAATAACAACAATACTTATTTAAAATTATTTTTAAGATTAGATTAACCCCAAAAATATCTTAAAATATAATATATGACCTTTTATTGTATTTTGGTGGATATTAATGTCCTTATATATTTATCTTTTGAGAAATTTCAATAGTTCCCTCACCTCAATTATATAAGATAAAATTTTTTATCTTTTATTCAAACTTAATAACCTAGTTTTGGGAAAAAATATATCAAAAAATCCCCCAAAATTATATCCATTCAACATATAATGCTTACATTGGGTAGAAATCCATTCAAATAAGTCCTTTTGTGAAAATCAAAAGAATATATTCGAAGAAGATGTAACATTTACCAACAATCGTTTTTTTATTTCATCATTAAAACAAATTGCTTATTTTTATTGAATGTTTATATAATAAAATAATCATATTAAATACAATTAGATGATTTTATGTCATGGTTACAACCTAAAACATCACACACTTTCATCAAATGGGATGCACAATCATCATTCGCGAGTACGGTGAACAAGCACCTTGAGAATTGATATCAATCATTCCTCAATGACGACATTTAAAGGTTTGGAATATGATGGATTTATAGTTAATATATGACATATATTATATTTATGATTTTATTATAGTCTCTCAATTTTTATATCATAGACACCTTCATGCTTTACAGTTTTTGGGAATATGGTAATGTCATTCATGTGTATGGTGGACTACCACCTCTAGAAACAATTTGATTCATTAACCGTTTACATGGAATGTATTATAGTTGGTTTTAATAAAATTATATTATATAAATGAATTAATATTTATTCTTTAATGATGATATATCATAAACATCACAATAGTCAAATCAGAAATGAAAATGCAAATAACATTCATTCGTACGTACGACCTACAATCTCTGTGAATGATGTATTTTATTTTCAACCTCTAACTTTTATTAATCACAATAACTAAATATTTATTCAATAAATATGATACTTATATCATTTTTATAACTCTTTATATTATTAAATTTTTAACCAATTGATAGTAACAAGAATAACAAGTTAAAATATGTATAGAATACAAAGTTGTTATTACCCGAAAAAAACATTAACATAAGATAGTTAATAAGGGTGTAATATAAATTAATATGTAAATTATATTGTATTACACATATTAATATGGTTATACTATAGATTTGTAATTAAATCATATTTAATATATATTTGGTTTTAACATATATGAAGGAAGTCAAGACTTAAGTTAAGGTGATATCTAGTCTCACACTTATTTCTACAAGACTTATACAATATTTACCACTTGTTGATTTTTTTGTGGTGTATATAATTTAAATGAATGCAATATGTTATCCGTTATACTTATATTTATTGTAACTTAAACATCCATTTTATGAAATCTCTTTCATGGGGAAAACGATTTAAAAGTTAATAAATCTATAATGAAATTTTTTCATTATTTTCCTTTATTACGTCTTATGGTGTGTTATGAAACTCTTTATTTTAAAAGGCGTGTGTAGTACCCTTAGAAATTATATATCATGATTTTTATTCTTTTATTGATATTATGGGTTTTATTTAATTTTATTTTCTCTTTAGATGTGAATTCTATTATTCAAAAACCAAGTTTATCAAATAAAATAAAAAATGTTTTTAAATGCTTAAATTGGTTTTAAAAATTATATTATAATTTTTCAATTTTATATTTAATATTAACTTATTTCTAAATAATTTATGATTTAAAAACCATTTGTGAATGATGAATGTATGTTTTCCTAATAAATGTTATATAAATTTAAAAATAATATTATTTTCCATCTAAGATGAAATCTATGGGTGTTACCCATCCATAATGGGGATATGATCTCTGGGAACCATTCATATTAGTTATCATAATGGTATATGTTTTGTGATTTTTATGTTTATGAATCCCATTACTTTTCAATGAGATATTATATGATGATATGTTTATGAAAACCATTTCATTCATGACTTAGGATGTAATCAATAATTTAGGATATTATAGAATATATATGTATGATTTCATTATGTGATAGGTGGGGCATATATCTCTTTCCAATGTATTAGGTAAGTATAAATGTCCAATGAGATAAATGGGTACATGTGATGTCATCCTAATTTTCCAATAAGAGGTTACAGTAGATGTTTTCTTAAGCCTACAAAAAGAGGGTGCACAAGAGGTCATCTCAATCCCAAAACTAGAAGGTACAAAAGAGGCCATACCAAGAATTAAGTATGTACATTGGTTTCTAGGCCAAGTGTAAGATTCATTGAATTTATTGTTAGGTATCGTTGACATAAGACATTCAAAGAATATTTTTATGCCAAATATTATATGTCTTATTCCATTTTTATACTCTCATGAATCATGTTCTTTGATTATATTAGGATGCATATTTTATAAACTACCAATAATTAATTCCATGTTAAAAAAATTTGATTTTTTAAATAAAGGGTGTAATTTTAAAATCATATTCTATTGTTTTCATACCCTTATGCTCATTTTATACTTACATATCTTTCATGTTTACACTTATTGGAAATGGAATCTCACCCTTCATTAGCTTTCCTTTCCACAAGTAATAATGAATATTTTTATGAAGGAGTACTAATGGGGGGATCATTATTGTATACGTTTAAGATATTTAATCAAATTTGAATGATTTTTTCTAGGTATAAAAAGTATATAAACTATTATAGTACCCATTCATGTATTTAATTAATATAATTAATATTCATTTAAAAAATTTAATATACCTTTTTTAGAAGAATAGGTCATTATTGCTGGTATAAAAAAACATTTAGTTCTCCCTAAGAAACCTGGATGTGAAAAAATTTCTAAGATCCCAATAGAGAAGTCAGTGTATAGGATACAGTCATATAATTATGTAAATAATTATTAATAACCTTTGATTTCACCTAATATGTTATACATTGAATGTAATTTCAATTAATTATGATTTTTATACCATGATTGGTGTTTTTCAATATTATGAACCAAATGGAACTAGGATAACATTAAATGTGGTTGAAAATTATCAAATGAGAGTTTGGGTAGTGGAGACCATGGGGTAATAAATATTAGTTTTATATTTGTCAAGAATATGGGAGAACCACCCAAGTGAAAGACTTCGAGGAAAAGGAATTTTTTTTGATGTGGAAATGGACACGTAAAAAGTGACTTCAACGTGAAACTGAATGGTTTAGTCAATGAAATGTATGGGAATATTTTTCTCCCTAAGAGATCATTTAATGTTGATTTCATTAAATGTAGATAGTATGGTAATAATGGAAATCAATTTTTATAATGGAAGTATCATAAATAAAATAAGCATGGTGGTTCAAGTAATGGTTATATCGTTGATGATGAAGAGTATACAAATGAAATTTTAAAGGAAATAAGTGTAAAAGGAATAAGTGATTATGTTTATTCAATTATTTGAGAATGAAGTGGGATAAAGGCAGTATTTATATATATGTATTAAGGAATTATCGATTTGGAAATATATAAGGATTTTTTAATATGGGTTTTTTGAAAAGGATCTGAAAGAATATGTTAAATGACAATGATGACCTTGAAATGTTATTTAATGGAAATGATAAATTTTATATAAAGAACTTGATTTTGGGATGGTAACACTAAATATTTTACCTATGTTGAGAAAATGGTTTTTAGTTTTCTTACACATAAGTTAGATACAAATAAATTAAATTGTATTATATATATGAACATAGATTTGATAATAAAATAGCTGAAAAAATTGTCTGCACTATCATGGAAGGATTTTACAACATGTTTTTATATTAATATAATATATCCAATTATAAATATAAATAATGGGGAAGCATGTTTGTATTCATTAAGGATTTAGGACAATTATAGTTATTAACATGTTTCAAGAGAATACATGATGAAAGTATTTACTTATTTTTTATTTGACAGTTAAGAGGTACGCTATGAAATATGGGGGATTAATATTATGTTTATTTAGAGAAATTCAGTAATTTTCATTGTAAACTTCTGGATTTTCATCTTTTTGAAGTGTAAAAAAGATAACCATTTATGAAATGGATTATGGTGAAATTTTTATGATGACATATATATTAATTTTTTTAGAATAATGATTTATTAATAATAGATAACAAGTTCCAACCATTTTTTTGACTTGATAATTTGATATATAAGGAATGACTTATCATCCCTTTATGGATCTTTTGTTCCACTATTTTTTTGTGGATTACAATTTCAACTTAATATTTTCTTGGAGTAATAGAGTGATGTGGAAAATTTTCAAGGAACAACACTCGAGTGATATTGTACTTATGAGAGGTATTCAATTAATTATATATTCTCAAGGGATTTTGAAATAAATTTTATCCTATTATAATTATTTATGACTATATCAATGTTCCTTTCGAGTCTTATTTGGTCTGAAGTGTTGTGTTCATTTACCTTATCTAGATTATATTCTCTATCATTATTTATTAGAAGATGATAGTTATTTTTCTCTTATATTTCCATGGTTTCACTTTCCACCCATGTTCTTGTATGTGGAAACATCGTTAAGAGTTACATTGGGTACCCGTTAAGTTTATAACTTCTTCTAACTATAGTTTTATTATTCAATTTTATGATGTGTGTATGTGTGAATGTAAATTTCATGTAATAATTCACTGATGAACCTAATGAATTCTCGTGGGAGAAATTCATTTTAATGGGATAGAATATAAAACCCTAGATTTTTTAAAATCAATATTTTTACATTTAATTTGATTTAATTGATGTCTTGTGTAACACACAACACCAGTTTAGCTTACATTATTGTAAACACTATTTTTCTATGAAACAACATTTTATTATTTTAGTTATCTTCATAAAAAAATTATATCTTATCCATTATAATAGAATTTATGAATAATATTTACTAAATTTTGAATGTATGCAATATATATGTAAAACCATTTAGAAAATTAATGGATGTATATTAATGAAAAAGTATTTAAATTTTTAAAAATGTGTTTTATAACAAAAAAAATAAATTAATATTATCGTATTATACTAATTAAATATATTATATATTTAATATAATGTTTAATATTCATCCTATGTATTTTCTATAACAGATTTAAATGTAAATTGAACTTCATATATAAAATGCAGTATTTTTGTAAATGTAGTTTTACCACCTTTTGATGACATAAGTAATATCAAAATTTTCTTTTTCTGAATTTTTATTATTTTATAGATTGGTTTCACTATTTATAAATAGTGAAAAGAATTATAAATCTTAATTGAGAATATAATTTTCATTATAACAATTTATAATATTAAATTATAGAATAAATTTTTTTAAGGTAAAATTTGATCAATAATACTAATATTAACCATACTAAGTTCATTTGAAGTTTTTTTACATTGAATTTTAATTTAAAAACATTTCAATCTTTTGAACATTATCACATGAAAAACCCTTTTGCAGGTTATGTAAAAGTGATTAATTTTAAATTTATTTTTTGCAATTATATGATTTCAATTCTAAAAAATTGATTCAATATTTGAAATCAAAATATACAAATTAATTAAATTCGACACTCTTATTATTGGCTATTATAAATAATTACCCATGAATATTTGTTATCATGATAAAAAATAAATTGGTAATTTATGATAAAAATAAAGTGATATGGATTATAAAATGATACTAACACAAGTAAAAAATTTCATTTTCTGTTGTTAATTTACCATTAACATATATTTTAATAAATTTAATTGTTTTTCAAACTATGATTCATGGAAATTAAAAATATATTTTTAAAATTGAAGAGATTGAAAAAATGTCACACTCTTAATTTTTGTAATAATATTATTTTTCATATGGGGTCAAATTTAATATATGATCGACCAAATATAATTATAAAATAAAATATTTTTATCTAAATCATGGAAATTTATTTTTAATTTTATGTGTTGAAATAAAAGTCATAAATTATTACAAAATGATGATTCCATAATTATTAAATTAATGAAAAAAATCAATTAAATGATACTAGAAATATTAAAAAATATATTTTTAATTTGATGGGGTGTTACACGAATTTTATATATTATAATGATATTTTATTGGTGTATAAAATTATCTGGTTCTAATATATATATTTTTTCTTTAGTCTCTTAATGTTAAATACCCGAATAGTGTAAAAACTGACATTTTTTATAATTAATGAAATTTATATTTTATTAAATTATTTTAAAAAATACAAAATAAAGAAGAAGAGAATAAATTATGCCATAAAATACCATAAATTAGCATCTTTTTTTCAATTGAATCATTACGTAAATATTAAGCCATTTTAATATTGGAATCTTTTTTATTAGAGTTAACATTTAAATATATTAACTAATGATTAATCTAAATAAAAAGGTTTAAAACAAGATAAAAATTTCTCTACAATATATTGGATGATGATATTAAAATAATAAAAAATATTGTCATCTAATAAAAGTCATTTTTAAGGTATTTAGTATGATAATAAATTTATTATAAATTAAACTTTTCAGATATTTTAAAAGTGCCCCTCACATATATTATAAATTAGAAACTATTATTATATTTTATGCACAGATGACATAATTTTTTGTACAAAAATAAATAAAAAAATCTCCCAAAAATCCCTCCCATAATAATACAATTCTTAATTTGGGAAGCAATCTAAACAAGGAAGTCCTATTGTGAAAATCAAAAAAGAGATATATAAGAAAGATGCAACGTTAATCAATGAACATTTTTGTTTAATTTATTTTTTATTCCCATTATTTTTATATTTCATATTTATATTGTTAACTTATTATTTATCATTTATTGTGTTGTTTTATGTTAATGATAATACCTAAAACATCAATTACATTCATCAAATGGGATACACAATCATAGTTTATGTGTATGACAGACTACCGCCTCACAAAAAAATGATGGTCATTCTTACATTAAGACCATTAATATTTAGGAATAATTATTGTTTTATTTTTAATATATGATATTTATTATTTTTATTATTTTTTTATATTTATATAAAATTTAATATCACATATAACATTAGGGTTTCTATTTTATGGGAATATGATAACATCGTTTGTCTGTTTCGCATACTACCACATCATGAAGCATTGTGATTCATTAACTCTTTACATGGATGGAATTAAGGATTGGTTGAATAAAAATATGTAATATATACAACATAAAAATTTATCTTTAATGATAATATATAATAATTTTTTTTAATTCTAATCTGACAAGCAAATTAATATAGTGTTCATGCGTACGTACGACGAACCATCTCCATAAATGGTGTATATTATATTTTACATCTTAATTTTATGAATAAAAAAATATGTATATAAATAATATGTACAGTAATGAAATCATGTTTATAATTCAAAATATGGTAAATTTTTTATCTATGTAAAAGGATCAAGATTAGAGAGTCAAAACATGTATGATAAACAAAACGGTTATTACCAGATACATAATGTTAACATGGAATTATTAACCAATGAGAAATATAAAGTCATAAGTATATAATATATGGTATTTAATATATTAATATAATTATTTTTAATATTTATAGTAAACTTAAATATATAATATAGGATGATTGAACTTATATAAATTAATCCAAAACTTAATGTAATGGGATTTGTAGTTATAATTTTATTTCAATGAGACTTATGACATATTCACCACTAATTTAATTTGTTTGGTGTTTATTATTACCATGAAGGTAATATATGATCCTAATTAGTATACATATTTTTATTTACATATCCATTTATTAATATCTATTTTTTGTGGTTTACTGTTCAAAATTTACCAACTTGATAATGTAATTTTGTGTTTACATTCATTCTTTGATACATATGTTATGTTATGGACCTATATTATTTTTCTAGGTTTTTATTGTTCTAAATGAAATGATTTATCATGAATTACATTATTTTCATGATATTATTAGTTTTAATTAATTTTAGTATCTCTTCATAAAGACATTTTTTATTCAAAAAGCAGGTGTTCTAATAATGTTTTCAAAAATGTTTTTAAAAGATATATTATGAATCATTAATGAAAAGGATTTCAAATATGTTTAAATTGTTTTTAAAATATTTCATTATAATATTTCAGGTTTATTATCAATGAAATAAATTTTTTATGTTATTTATGATTTTAAAAATAGTTTTATATGCAGAAATGATATTTTCATAATGAAATGTTTTGAAAACGATCTTTCAAAATTATTTTTAATCTATGATGAAATATGTGGGTGTTACTCTTGACTTAATAGAGATATGGTCCATGGGTACCATTCATATTATTATTCATAATTTTTTATTTTTCAATGGATTTATATTTATGAATCCTATTACTTTTCAATGAGATACTCTATAATGATATGTTTTTGAAATACATTAGATTTCATGGAATCTGATGTAAGGAATGATTATTGATCATATATAAAATATTTTTCGTGATTTATTTATGTTATGGGTGGTAAATATATATCCATAAAATAATTTAGATAATTATACATGTTATATGAACTCAATGGGTACACAAAAGGTCATCATAACTCCACAACAAGAGGTTACATAGGAGGACATCCTAAGACTGCAAAAAGAGGGTACACAAGAGGTAATCCTAATCCCGAAACTAGAAGGTACATGAGAGACAATATCATTACCAAAGTATGTACATTGGTGATTAGGAAAAAGCTATCATTCTATGATTTTTTGGCCGAATAACATTGATATAGAATGTTTTAACATTATGTGTAATCCACAAATTCCACTTCTTATTCCATTTTCATAATCTCATGGAACATTTTATATGATTATCTTACGATTAATGTCTTATTAAATTTAAAAATTCATCTCCATGACTAAATATTTTGATATTTTAAATGAAATTTATTCCTCTCAAATATTATGCTCTAATTTTCATACAATTATTATCATTTTATGCATTTTTATCTTCCATGTTTACCATTACTGAGCATCTGATCTCACTATTTATTATTTTTTCTTTCCTCATGTTATAAAGAATAGTTTTAGGATGGTGTTCTAAAGAGAAACATATTTTTTGGAATATTTAATAATATTTTACAAAATTAGAATAATGTGTTTAATGCTTCCAATGGAACTAAACTATTACGTTTTTCATGCATGTGCTGGTGTAATGTAATGAATATTCATCTAGAAAGATGTAATATTCATGATTGAAAAATGAAGATCTTTGTATACCAGATTAACATCATATAATCATGTAGTAAGAGGGGAAATCACCATATTACTGATGCTTGATTGATTATTTCATAGGAGTAGGGGATCACATGACTATGTTATAACTGATGATTCTATGTGGGGATATTAACTTTTATGTCCATTGGTTCTTTTTATACAAGTATTGTAATGGAAAAATATTTCCTTATATCACTTTTATTATTTATTTCATGACCTGATCATAATTTTTATATGATACTAATGGATGATATTAATTGGTTACTTATATGATGGATTCTTTTTATCAGTTGTTCAGTTATTTATATGCTTATACTATTGATTGATGTATTTATAATGTAATGATAAACTCTTACCATGAATGTATAATATCCATTACAATCCACTATAGAGACTCATTATTGTTCATAAAGCATTATTTTATGAGGATTTTAACAATAGGTTATGTGTCCAAATTGGTTCAGTTATTATTGAGTGAACTATGTCTGAGATGTCACAATATGAGGCATGTATAAATCCACCTCCTATGTCTCATTAAAATTATATTATTTTGGAAGAAGATGAGACACAAAATTTGATTTAAAAATTTAATCATAAAATTTAAAATGTAAATATTTTATATGAATACAATGATGTATTTTATTTGGAATTACCCGGATATCCTCCAAACTGTAAATTTTCATTTTTCATTTATTTTATCCACAATGAGATACCCCAATCATAGAATCCCATTATCAGGACCACTATGGAGTTATTGGAATTGAAGAAACAACTAGAGGAGTTTAGTGGTTATGGATTTATATTCCATAGTATTTCACATTGGGTATCCCTTATTATTTTTTATTATAATAGACAGATATATTAGTTTATTCATGGATTAGAGAGAAATCAATGCTATTATGATAAATAACAAGAACCCACTACCTCAAATTGATGGAATATTCTATCAAATTAATGGGTTTTAATATTTCTATATGATTTATATTTGTTATTGGTATCATTAACTGTGTTAAAAAATAATATTTTTTTATGAAATAATTTTGATTGAGTTATGATTATTAAATTTTTATATTTACATCATTTGGATTGAAAAATTCACAAAACATTTTTTATGGATCTAATGAATATAGTATTCAAGTAATATATTAATATTTTGGGTATTTATTGATGATATCATGGTGTTTTAAAATATATACGAGGACTATGAGAATTAGTTGTCTGTACTTCTTGACTCTATTAGAAGGTAATAATGATATTGGAAATTTTTAATGAGTGATTTTTTTATTAATAAGGTCTATTTTGTTGGACATATAGTCTATAAGGTTGGAATATGATTAGAATTAATATAGAAAAATGATGCAAAATAATGGACGACACCAGTGAGCATAACTAAGCTATGTAGTTTGGTTGGTTTTGGTAGGTTACTAAAGGTTATTTGTACAAAACATTACTAGATTAGATAACTTGTTTACAAAGCTTGCAGTAAAGTGTATAAGTTCTTAAGGAAAAATAAATGCAATGATTTTTTTGAATAAATGAATAACAGATTGGTAAATTATCTTGTTTTGAATATTTTGTTAGTAAATTATGTATTTGTGATATATAGTTATTCATCAAGGAAGATTCTTGGTTTTGTCCTTATTGTGAGTGATAATGTTATTTTATATCATCCATATTATTAAAGAATCATGAACAGAACTATCCAACTTAGGATCTTGAGTGATCATGAATAATAATATATTTGATGTTATTAAAACCTTGTCTTTATAATGAAACATGTGGTATATAAGTAAATCATAATAGTGAAAATTATATCAATTTATAAAACATCTTAAAATGAGGAAAATATGTTGGATCATGATACTAAATGATTTTTGATTTCTCGATAGACTATCACCCATGAACAGAGAATAATGTAGTGGATTCATTGAACAAGAAGGATCATTGTGTTATTTACAAAATGATTATTTGGAATGGATCAAATGTTAATAGATCTAGTTATTATGGATATGAAAGTTATTATTGAAGATGATGAATTATTACTTTTCAAAATTATAGCTAAACCATTTGAATTTCTTTAGGTTGAAGATGTAAATTTTCAAATGAAAAATAAAAATGATTGTTTACAATGATCCAATATTCAATAATCTAGTTATGATGAAAATGAAAATTATTTTTGAAGTGTGGGAACCATTATATTATGATCTTGAACATTATAATCATCAAAATAAACTTATAAATATGAATGTTGGCAAATTAGAATAATTTTATAGGAATAATGTATTCTAAAATTTTTAAAGAGTCTATATGTTTACACTATAACTGATCTAAAAATGGAATTATTGGATAATGATTAATGATAAAATTTCTCAATAACCCCTAGTAGCACTAAAATATATAGGGATTAGAATAAAAATATTTGGTGCTATAATATGTAGCTAGAAATTGTGGGCCTAGTGTTAATATTTTGGGTGTGTTAATGTGTTTAATTTGAGAGAGAACATACTAGAGGATTCATGAAACCTCTATCAATTATTTTATGTAAATTGGATGATATTTATATAGATTTTTTCACTACAATACCTATGAATTACTGGAATAATGATAAATTATGGTTTATTATTGACCATCTTTCAAAAACTACTAATATATTATATATAAGGGACCATTTAACTTTTTTGAACTTTTCATGACTCTATATTAATAATTCTATAAAACATTTTGGTCAACCAATTTCAATTTTTTCTTATTGTGATTTCCACTTTACGTCAATATAATAGATCTGTCTCTAGACGGTTTTGGATACTGAACATTATTTTGGAAAATACTACCTTCCTCAAACCGAAGGAGAGCATGAGAGGACTATCTAAACATTAAAATACATGTTGATACTTTGATCACATGACCTTCAATGTATGTGGTATCAATATTCAACTTTCATAGACTTTTCTTATAATAATAGCTTCTATTAAAGAATTCAAATGGTTTTGCATGAAGAATTATATTTCCATAGATGATGTACACCAATTTATTGGGATGAAGTTGTTGAAATGAGGTTTGTAGGCATATAAATTTTTGAGGAGACAATGTTAATGGTTAATACTATTCATACAATTATTAAATAATCTTAGTGTAAAAAAAAGTTTTATGCAGATAAACAAAAGAAAAATTTGGAATTTCAAATAAGTGATCACGTTTCCATGAATGTATATATAAGGAAGAATGTTATAAGTTTCATTTATAATGGAAACATAATACCCAATTTTATATTATATTTTAAAATTATGGATAGGATAAGAGTTTTGGCATGACATTTTTTAATTCCATTGAGCATCTCTAATGTACATAATTTGTTCCACATCTCATTGTTAAGGATGTAATAGCTAGAACAAAATCATTTGATCGCCTCTAATGAAATATTATTTTAACATGAATCATCATACAGTTAAGATATGATTAGGACTGATGAAATTGTATAAAATTTGTTGAGGAATCAGTTGACCCAACAGTTAAGGTTACTTTGAAAAAAATCATATTTAGCGGAAGAAACATAGGAACCCGAGGATGTCTGAAAAAAGATCCAAACTCAGTTTTTTGAAGGAAATAATCATAATTTTTATAACATGTCATTATATTATAATTTAAAAATTTAATATCATTGTAATTAAAATAACATTATATTCCATATAATCTATAACACACAACACCGAGTTAAAACGAATCATGAAATATTATTATTTAAACATGATTTTAATAAACTTGCCTTTGAATTAGATGGTATGTATAAGAATAAACAAAATTTTAAATATATATTAGAGTTATATTCAATTAAATTTTATTTATTAATTTTTCTAAGTTAAAAACCCAAATATTTATAATGTCACTTTATTCCTCAAAAAAATATTATCATAAAAAATTATTTTTATTTATTTTTTGGGAAAATAAAATATTTCATTTTTATAAAATATTTTAAAACAAAAAATTATCCTATTCAATTATTAATAATCAAATTATTGTATTTTTAATGAACAATGTTCTTGAATTTAGAATAAAAACAATTTTATACAAAGAAAGGCAGTATTCTGAAAAAAACATTTTTCATCATGTTAATGGGTTTTATTATAAATAAAATCTAGCCACATATTTGACTTGAATTTGATTAAATTTACTTCATATTTGTTATCTATATTCCATATTTTTTTAAATGTTTTAGTTTCATTGTTTTCCATAGTGAATACTAGAAATATTAAAAACAATTAACCATGATTATGGCTAGAACAGTTTTATTATGGGGTCAAACAAAAGACATAAGGGTTAAAATGACCAGATTTTTTAATTTCTATTTTATGCAAAAAAATTTCCATTATCTCATAAAATAATTTTAAATGGTCTATTTTGAATAAATTTCTTCGTGATTAAAACAATAATGTATTGTGTTATTTCTGAAAATCCTATGTTTTTATGATCCCCCACTTATAAAAGGACACCCCACCCCTCTCCCATTTACACCACATTGATTTATATATATCAAAAAAACCAATAAATATCCCTCCCACAAAATCCTTATCAAAATTATTTAGATTCTAGTATTTCCATAACACCACTCTAGGGCCCTTAATAATAGATACAAAGAATATATCTCTAATAAGACGTAATCAACTTAATGAAGCTTCTTCATTTTACATATTATTTTACCAACATCAATTATGTCCCAAAATAGTAATATATAAAAAAAGAATATACCATATACTTATTTTTATTACGTTAATTCCAAAATATCTATTTATCTTATTTTCCATCAAATGGAAGACAAAAAACCATTGCTCATGTGTATGATAAACTAATGCTTCCAGATAAGATGTTATTGTTTCCATCACCAACTCAAATGTATAGTAAAAACATAGAACCAATGAATATAAAGGTTAATTATGGAATAATATTGATTCTTAAGAGTAAATATATCATCCATTATTTATACATTCTCCATTATGTAAATGATTACATCACCCATGCATACACATGACCTAGAATATCCAAAGAGCGATGTGATTCATTTTCCATGTAAAAAATTGACAAATCGATATGAAATTGTAGCTAATAGTTAATTATGTAATTTATTACATTAATATAATTTCATAAACTATGGATCTATAACCTATCCACAATAACTAGAACTTTAAATTGAATGTATTCATTAGAATATTAAAAAATTAACACCAAAACAATATAAATATTTAAAAATTATTAAAAAAAGGGTAGAAAAATATAAAAGAATAATATATAATACTATAAATATGAATATTTTTCTAGTATAAATAAATAATTTTTTTAGAACCATTATACATGAGGTTAAATCATGTTAAAATAATGGGAATGTCAGGTAAGGGATTTCATCACAATTCCAACTTCATTGAGAGTTACTTGGTATTATGATATAGTTTATTAGTATAGGTTGTATATTATTCCCCATTAAGGAATTTATCATGAATATATAACTATTAATGATGATTAATGTATCTTATACTGATTAATAATATAAAGATGTTTAATATTTTCATTTATTTGTTTCTCTCTTTAAAACACGAGTCTAGAAAATAAAAGATTAAAAGGGAACTGCTCTTATTTCATTGTGATCAAGAATATTTTTTCTCAAATTTCTATTTTCATTTTAATTGTTTTCAAATATTTTATTAATATATTATATTTATTTATGAAATTAAATTATACCCATGTTTTACTTTTAATAAAATGATTTTTTTAATCATCATAAAATTTTCTGAAAGAGGTTTTTTTTTCTTACAACAATGTGAAATGAATGTTTTGTAAATATATGATTTGAATTAAATTTTCCTCCATCATTAAAAATATATTATTTTATTGTTAAAATAAATTTTTTTTAGTATATTATAAGATATTTTATTTCATAATATTTGGGAAACTATTAGTTTTTAAAAAATTTATTTCTAAAATGAATGTTTATTTTACTAAAGAATTATTTGTTTGAGATTTTATTGTATTTATATTCATTATTTACAAAAAACCATCATTTTACTTATGATCCATTATAGATATATTTTGATGATACCATCTATGAAAAAATTACATTCTTGTGATATTTTTTCATTAGACATTTCATTTATCTAAAACATACAAATTCTATATATCATGGATATGTTAATTTCTTAAACTGTATAACATTTCTATATATGACGATTTCAATTACATGTAAAATGTTTAAAAATTTAAATTATTTTCTCATTATGAATATTTTTTGAGAAATATATTTTATCAATTTAACTTATCACTCACTATAGAAAGAATGAATTTGATATGTAGTTATGGGTGGGTCCTGGTTATAGAAATCCCATCGATGAATCGACATTTATCATGAGAAAAATTAGTTGGCAAATTATATGTGTTTCTACAAATAATTTTATACTATCTTATTAATGGTCTTAAAAATAGAGGCATCATGATTTATATTAATAAATAATTTCCACTGTGTGTAATTAAATTATTATTATCCATGATATTTTTCCTTGATATTATCCATGGATACATTTCATGTACAAGTTATAATTAAATTTCATCAGTTTTTAATTGTTTCCCTTGCCATATTGTTTACACATTGTTTACACATTATAAATTCTATTGTATGGAACTCGTAATATGTGTTTGAGCTCAACCTTATATTTCTATAATTCTCTAGGATATGAAGATGAATTCTTGGAATGGTTTCATGGTTGATAAAAAAAATTTGTCATGTTTTATATTTTATTCCCATTGTAAAATCAGTTTCATATGTTTTTCCGTTCTACAAAACCACTAAATAGATCCAAATTTTGGGATTAGATAATTTTTATCTATGCCAATATTATAAAATAGACACCTACTTATTGTTACTAGAGTATATATGTACAACCTCCTCATACAGGTTCTAGTAATATTACTGGTCTAGATCTATTTGAGTCACAATAGAAATTAATAATTATTTAAAACTGAATAAAATTGAAGGAGGAATGATCTATCATTAGATATGTGAAGTGAGGAGTGCAGGGGATTCTTCTAGGAATTTAATTGTAGAGTATAACTAGTTGAATTTATAGGAACATGACAACCCTAATATAACAAACTAATGTGGTATAGAATCCATTTCATTTATTTTAATATTTTTATATTATTATAATAATTTGTTGAAATTTTTTATGTACTATATAATTTTGACTGTTTTTTATTCTAAATTTTATTTAATGTTGGTACTAGAAGTAGTGGAAGCATCGAAGAGACATGAAAATCAAAAGAATGTATCATCTAGGGGTACCTATTATAACATATGAGAGAAACTTTGATGTTAGTTTAATATTTTAAATGATTTTATTTTTAACTAATCCTTATATCTGATACATTTTTAATAATTTACAGATATGTTATATGTTTAGATGATCTTTTAAGGGATGTAAATTTTTTATTTTGTTTCTATTAATTGATTATTTAAATTATTGAATTCATTATATTATCGATATAAATTTATTTTTTATGCTATAGGTGGATTAATATTTGATATTGTTAATATTTTTTTCAATTAGGGGTTGTTTAATGTTTTTCTAATATTAAAAATTGATGCTAAATTATTTAAACTGGTTGAAATTTCCTACAATCACTAATTATCCACAACAAAATGGAACTAAACCATTAATATTTTGTAGTGGCTTCTATAACCATCTATAATTAAGGGGAAAATACAAAAAATGATACCACCACATATATTATTTACATAATTTTACTCACTACAATATTAGAAAGATTTTTTCAGAAAAAAATATTTCGTTCATTTTAGTGATGGTTTCTATAACCCACTTCTAAATAAAAAGTGTTATTGTTTTTACCAAACCAACAAGAATATTAATAATACCTAAACTAATTAATTTCCTATTGGGGAAAGTAAAATAATATTAATAAACTCTATATATTTATATGTGACAGTTAAATCCATCAAATTTTCTAAAAGAACATTGTTGATTAATGTTCTTATTTTTATGACGACATGTAAATACCAATTAAACATTATACAAGAATGAAATATTTTTATATAAATTGCACTATGTATACTATTAAAATACATATAGGTTTTAGAGTTATTTTTTACTAAAATATAATTGATCAATTATTTCAAATCCCTTACTTTGTGTTTTTTGGTGATTGGTGGTATCCATTAGAAGATGGAGGAGTGTAAGTTCTTCTATAACTATAATTATAGACAGATGAGGGGTGTTGTGATGTGTTTGTTTTATATATAACATTGTGTATTATCATAAATTTTGATTAATTTAAAAAATTACCTTTATGGATAAGAAATTTAATATAAATTTGGATCCAAACGTTGTTAGTATGGTATTTTTTCAATTTCTAACAACCACAGGGTCACGGTGCTAGAGTTGTTTTATATTGAACAATGTGGTTGGTTTCAATGGTATTTCTATTTTAGGGGTTATTATGACATGTATCTTGTGATTAATTATGGAGATTGTGGGGAGGGGTCTAGTCCATTGATTATTAATATTAAGGGCCCCTGATGAATAATTAATTGGTTGAGCCATGGAGTCTTGGGATTTATACCATTATCTATGTTGTTTTTAGGTACCACTATAAAATAGTGTCTTGGTTGTGTCATATCTTTTCCTTAAAATTATCAAAAAATATTTTGGACAATGTATTGAATTGGTGAGATACAAGGAAATTGTATCATTGATTTCTGGAGGTTATATTGACCATAGATTAACTTATACCCCCTTTAGTGTGGCTAAAATTATTGTGCCATGTTTAAAAAAAATCCTAACCATTATATTGTGTCCGTCCCTATTGCGCCATAATGTTAGTAAAATTAAAACAATTATAAATTAAGAGGTCCCTTATAATTCCTATTATTTCCTTCCTCTACCTTTGAACCCTAGGTTAACATTAAAGCTCTTAAGAGTTAATTTATCCCATTTTATAGTATTTATACATTGGCTAACAGTGGTCGAATTTTTGGTGATATGAGGTAGGTTTTTCCATTCCCATTTGTTCTTATTCTCTGACATTTCATGACACCATGAAATGGAAGAACTATTTTCTTCATTTTAAATATATTATAACCAATTTTTAACTCCATATTCATTATGTATTGATATCAAAAGAGATTTTATTTTAAGATATATGAATATTATTCAATTCTTGTTTTGGGAATGTTGGAGTCTTCGCATCAAGGTAAGGAATTTATAAATTCCACCATCATGCATCAATTGTGAAGAATCATGATGAAATTTTTTATTTAATAGGTGAAATTGAAATTTATGTAGATAATAAACTAGAATTTTAGAATTATAAGGGTGTTTCATTTTGCATGTGGTTTATGGTAGGTTTGATGATACATTGTGTTCATTTCAAGATATTGTAAAACTTCATTGCTGTGATTGTTGATGTTATCTATCATAATTGAAGTAATAATTTTTTCAAACAATACTAATATGATATGAGAAATAGGTACTGACTAAAGAATAATTAATTATATAATCCTTATTTCATTAATATATTAAAAATAGATATGGTTTTACTTCTGTGTTTGATTCTAGTTGTTATATTTTTCATGTATATATTTCTCAAATATTAAAATATTTTCAAAAATAATAAGTTCATTCTAGATATTAATATAAAATTTTTTAATAGAAATATTTTTTTTGTATTCAATAAAATCTTATCCACAATTACTTATTTTTTCACATCTGAGTTATGGCCTTGATTTCTTCATGATGTTGTTGTGGTAAAAATATATATTTCATCTATTTATATGTTATATAATGATAGGTAATTTATTGTAGATTAATGTGAAACCCAATTTCATTATATTATTTTATATTGGTTTAGAGTTTTTTTCCTTCTTTGATTGAGGTTTCTTTTCAAGTTGGTTCAGTTGGAATGGATTCAAAACTTGACATGCATATTTTTATTATTGGTTTTGGGTTTCATTATTGCACTACTAGAAATTCGGGCTATAGCCACGGTTTAAAACCGTGGCTGTGTTTGGTGTGGCTACAGGCCTAGACCTATTGTCTCGATTTGGAACCATTGCTATAGGTCTAGAGAAATGTTTCAAACTATGTCTATATATATACAACCACGGTTCAAACCGTGGAAATATCTCTATAGCGACAGTCTAGAATAGTTTCTATACTATAGGAGGGAAACAATTTATTTCCACTGTTATAAACCGTGTTATTAGGCCTATATCCATGGTTATAAACAATGGAAATAGACCGATATACACAGTTAGAAACCATGTCTATAGGGTCTGAAAAACCAAAAAAATAACCCTCACCCCCCTGCAAATCCCCGCATGCAGTAGACCACCCCTTGCAGGCCCCTCCCTCTTGGACACTAGACACCCCACACCACATAACCACCCCTGGACAGCCCCCCGTCAATGCTCCCCTCCTGGACAGACCCTGAACACCCCCTGCCCCAGACAGACCCAAGGCACCTCCCCCAAACCCTGGACACCCCCCAGACAGACCCTAGACACCACTATCCAGACCCTAGACACCCCCCAGACAGACCCTGGACACCCACCAGACAGACCCTAGACACCCCCGGACAGACCCTAGACACCCCCCCCAGAAAGACCCTAGACACCCCCCAAAAAGACCCTGGAAACCCCCAATTATACCCAGGACACCCCCCAAACCCTGGACACCGCTAGAAATACCCTGGACACCCCCCGAACAGACCCTGGACACACACCAGTTAGATGCAGGACACCCTCCAAGACCCTGGACACCCCCTAGACTATGGACAACGCAGACCTCCACTCCCGTGGACATCCACCACAAAACCTCTTGGGCAACCACCCCCACCATCCAAGACAGACCCTGAACCCCACACCCCCCAAAACCTAGACACCCCACACCCTTAGACCTTGGACACCCCCAGACCCTAGATAGATCCCCGTAGATAGCCTATACCTCCACTCCCATGGTCAGCCACCCCCCACCCTCCTAGAAAGAACCTGGAACCCACCTAGAACCTGGACACACCCCAGTCCAACCCCACACCCACACTTTCTGTTTCCCTTCCGCCCTGCCCCTTCCTGCCCTCACTTCACCACTCTAATAGCCCAAAATTTTACACCTTATCATCCCCCTCCCCCTGCCATTTCCCCTCTGCCCCCTTTCAGTCCCCTCCAAATTAAATTATATATGTAATTTACATAAATAATAAAAATTAAAAAAATCCAAATATAGAAAAACACATAACTACACTTTCTTGAGTCTCCTTATAAGAAAAACTATCAAATAAGTTTTGAAGTAGTTCAAAAGTACCTACAACACAAGGTAGAAAGTATTAGAACTCATCCCATAAAATTATGGTAAAACAAAACATCATAGAATATAAACAAATAATATAACTCAATAGACAAGAATAGTGTAACCCCCCCCCCCCCCTACTAGACCACAGGACAACACCCCCCCTACTGGACCCCCTGGACAATGGCCCCCACCGTGCTGGACCCCCCCTGGGACAACAACCCCTCCCCCCACTACTGGACCCCCCTTGCACCACCCCTGCTGGACACCCGCCTTGCACCCCTACTGGACACCCCCTTTCACAACAACCCCCCTCCCCACATCCCTTGAACCCCTTGAGCACACACCCTTGCACCCACTTGCACACCCATTTTCCCCCAGCTTGTCCCCCTGGACAGTATCCCCCCAATCTCTACTGGACCCCCACCCCCCGGACAGCATCCCCAACCCCCTTGAATAGCAGCCCCAACCACCCTAGACAGTATCCCACCGCTGGACCCCCCTGGACAACCCCCTGTATAGAAGCCACCTTGCTGGACCCCCTGGACAACCCCCTTACTGGAAAACAGCCCCCCACACATCCCTTGAACATATCCTGGAGAAACCCATGTGCTATCATCAAGTTAAAAATAAAATCTCACATCAGGAGTGATGAAATAAATCGAAGTTTCCCAAGGCTGCTTCAAAATGCGGAAATGCAAGCATGAAGAGTACATCCAGACTTGGAGCTAAATTATAAAGGACAAACTGGTTGAGAAAAGATTCTCCACCCAAAACTCATATTGATGAGGGAGAAAATCCACCTTAATCCCTAATTTTTTTTTTTGTGTTATTAGTGTGCCATTCAATACATGGAATTGAAGGTGAAAATAGTTCTCAATAGGAGAGAAAATGAAGGAAAGTATGCCTGGACAACTATTCAAGATCTGAAATAAAGACAATATCTTGGTATGATTTGTCAAATTATATTTCAAAGAAAATCATAAGGAAATATCTGCCTTGATGGATGGATGGTAGTGTGTCTCCTCAATGGGGAGATTAGTGAAGAAGACCCTTGAGAAGCTGCCAGACTTATTTATTCAATGAAAATCCGAAATTTCTGGAAAGTGATTGAAAAAAATCATATATCAGGTATGCATTTCTCTCATCTCTATTAATGACCAAATAACTTCTGATATTAAGGGGGTTAAATTGAATTAATCCATGACAATAATTTGAGAAAATTCGAGATCTCAAGGCTGATTTCTAAAACCTGCTACATGTACTTGAATGTTTTCAACATGTGTGTTGAGATGAGTGCAAGATATGAGGTTGTAATTCAAAAAATAATAAAAATATTAATTGACATAATTCGGTTTTAACTTTAGGACATCTGAATAGCCCCTAAATGATTCATGAGAATTTGAATCAGTTGGTATTATGTTCACACCCATACCCCCTGCACACCCCTCTCATGCCCCCCGTGCACACACCCCCTGCCCCCACTGCACACCCCACCCTTGAACTCTTGCACAACCCTCTACCCCCTGCACATCATGGAATCATTTATCAAATGGTATTCCAATTAAAATCAGAAGGAAAGATCTGCCCTGATGGAGTTAATATATAGTGTCTCCTTGATGGAGAGATGAGTGGAGAAGACCCTTGAGAAGCTTCCAGACTTATTTATTCCATGAAAATCTGGAATTTCTTGAATGTGATTGAAAAAATCATTAATAAGGTATGAATTTCATTTATCCCTGTTAATTATTGAAAAAAGTATGATATTTTCGGGGAGAAATTGAATTAATCAATGACAAGAAGTTTAAGAAATTTGAGATATCATGGATGAGTCATGGGAACTAGAATCAGTTGGTATCATGTTCACTCCCTTGACCCCTGCACTCCCCACCCCTACCCCCATGCACACACCACCTCATCCCCCTAAACACATCACCCATGACCCCTGCACACCCCACCCATGCCCCCACACATCATTGTATGATTTATCATATGTTATTCCAAAGAACATCAGAAGGAAAGATCTACCCTGATAGAGTGATGATAGTATGTCACCTCGATAGGGAGATGAGTTCAGAAGAACCTTGAGAAGCTTCCAGACTTATTTATTCCATGAAAGTATAGAATTTCAAAAAATTTATTGAAAAAATCATTTATGAGGTATGAGTTTATCTCACCCCTATTAATGACTAAATAATGTCTGATATTAAGGGGGATAAATTGAATTAATCAATGAAAAGATTTTGGGGAAATTTGAGATCTCACGGAGGATTTATAAAACCTTCTACATGTACTTGAATGTTTTCAAAACGTGTATTGAAATGAGTGAAAGATCATATGATGTAATTACAAAAATAATGAAGACATAAATTTTCTTCATTATGATTCAACATCAGGACATCTAAATAGCCCCAGAATGAGTCATGGGAATTAGAATTAGTTGGTATCATTTTTACACCCCTTCCTCCCCTAAACGTCGCACCCATGCCCCCCTCCAAACCACACCAATACACCATGCACATCTTGGTATGATTTATCAAATGGTATTTAAAATAACATAATATGTAATTATATTCCTTGAATGAGTGATGATAGAGTGTCTCCTTGATGGGGAGATGAGTAGAGTGTAACCTTTAGAAGGAATCAGTCTTATCTATTCCATGAAAATATGGAATTTCTGGAAAGTGTTTGAAAAATCATTGATGAGGTATGCATTTCTCTAATCCCTATTAATGAATGAATAAATTTTGATATTAAGGGGGAGAAATTGAAATAATCAATGACATGATGTTGAGGAAATTTGAGATCTCAATGCAGATTTCTAAAACCTGGTATAATTACTTGAATGTTTTCAACATTATTGAGATGTGTGCAAGATCTCAAGTTGTAATTCTAAGAAGAACGAAGATATCAATTGGAATAATTTTTTTTCAACTTGAGGACATCTATACATCCCCTAAATGACTCATTGTAATTAGTATCAGTTGGTATCTTGTTCACAATGTTGCCCCCCTGCACACCCCACCCATGCTCCTTGCCCCCCTTCACATATTGGTATAATTTATAAAATGGTATTCCGATGAACATCAGAAAGAATGATATGCCATGATAGAGTGAAGACAATATGTCTTCTTGATGGGGAGATGAGTGGAGAGGACCCTTAAGAAGCTACTATACATATTTATTCAATGTAAATATGGAATTTCTGGAAAGTACATGAAAAATTCATTGATGAGGTATGCATCTCTCTCATCTGTATTAATGAATGAATAAAGTCTCATATTAAGGCGTAGAAATTTAATTAATCAATGAAAATAAGTTGAAGAAATATGAGATCTAAAGGATGATTTTTAAAACACCTACATGTACTTGAATGTTTTTACCCTGTGTATTGAAATGAGTGCAAGATCTCATGTTGTAATTCCAAAAATATTGAACATATCAATCAGCATCATTTGGTTTCAACTTGAGGACATCTGAATAGCCCCTAAATGAGTCATGGGAATTAGAATTAGTAGGTAACATGTTCCCACACCTGCCCCACTACAGACCCCACCCCTACCCCTGGTGCACACACCCCCTGCCCCCACTGAACACCCCACCCATGCCCCTGTACAACCCCCCTGCCCCTTGCACATATTGGAATGATTTTACAAATGGTATTCTAAAGAACATGAGAAAGAAAGATCTGCCTTGATGGACTGAAGATAGTGTGTCTCCTCGATGGGGAGATGAGTGGAGAAGACCCTTGGGAAGCTTTCAGACTTATTTCTTCCATAAAAATATAGAATTTATTGAATGTTCATGAAAAAATCATTGATGAGGTATGCATTTCTCTTATCCATGTTAATGTTCACATAATGTATTATATTAAGGGGGAGAAATTGAATTAATCAATGATAATAAGATGAGTAACGTTGAGATCTCAATGATTATTTCTAAACCTACTACATGTACTTTAATGTTTTCAACATCTGTATTGAGATGAGTACAAGATCTCAGGTTGTAATTCCAAAAAAGAATGAAGATATCAATTGTAATCATTTGGTTTCAACATGTGGACATCTGAACAGCCCTTAAATGAGTCAAGGTAGTTATAATCAGTTGGTATAATTTTCATACAACTTCCCCCCTACACACCCTACCCCATCCCCCCCATTCACACGCCCACAGATCCCCCCTGCACACCCCACCCATGCCCCCCAGCACACCCCACACCTTCCCCCTGCATATCTTGTGATGATTTAACAAATGGTATTACAAAAAACATCAGAAAGAAATATCTGACTAGATGGAGTGATGATAGTGTGTATCCTCGAAGGGGAGATGAGTGGAGAAGACCTTTGAGAAGCTTCCAGACTTATTTATTCCATGCGAATCTGGAAATTCTGGTTACTTCTTGAAAAAATCATTGATGATGTATGAATTTCCCTCATCCATGTTAATGACCGAATAATGTCTAATATTAATGGGGAGAAATTGAATTTATAAATTATAAGAATTTGATGAAATTTTAGATCTCAAGGCTGATATATAAAACCAACTACATGTACTTGAATGTTTTCAACATGTGTATTTAGATTAGTGCAAGATATCATGTTTAAATTCCAAAAAGAATGAAGATATCATTTTTCAACATTTGGTGTCAACTTGAGTACATCTGAACAACCCCAAAATGAGTGATGGTAATTAGAATTAGTTTGTATCATGTTCACACCCATGCCCCCTTCATACCCCACCCATGCCCCACCGAGCACACCCCACCCCTACCCCCTACTCATCTTGGTATTATTTATCAAATGGTATTCTAAAGAACAACAGAAGGAATGATATTCCTTGATGGAGTGAAGATAGTGTGTCTCCTCAATGGGGAGATTAGTGGAGAATACACATTGTGAAGTTTCCAGACATATTTATTCATTGAAAATATGGAATTTCTGGAAAGTGATTGAAAAAATCATTAATGAGGTTTTCATTTATCTCATCATTGTTAATGACCGAATAAAGTCTGATATTAAGGGGAGATATTGAATTAATCAATGAATAGAAGTTGAGGAAATTTGAGATCTCAACTCTTATTTCTAAAACCTTCTACATTTACATTAATGTTTTTATCACATGTATTGATATGAGTGAAATATCTCAGGTTGTAATTCGAAAAATAATTAAGATATGAATTGACATAGTTTAGTTTCAACTTAAGGACATCTGAAAATACCCTAATGACTCATGGGAATTATAATCTGTTGGTATCATGTTCACACCCCTACCCCCCTACACACCCCACCCCTACCCCCATGTAGACCCCACCCCTGCCCCCTGCACTTCTTGGTATGATTTATCAATTGGTATTCCATAAAACATTAGAAGGAATGATCTGCCTTGATGGAGTGAAGATAGTGTGTATCCTCGATGGGGAGATGAGTGAAGAAGACCCTAGAGAAGATGCCAGACTTAATTATTTTATGCAACTATGAATTTTTTGGAATGTTCATGAAGAAAACATTAATGAGGTATGAATTTATCTCATCCATGTTAATTTCTGAATAAAGTTTCATATTAAGGGGGTGAAATTTAATTAATCAATGACAATAAGTTGAGGAAATTTGAGATCTCAAGGATGATTTCTAAAACCTACTACATGTATTTTATGTTTTCGACATGTGTATTGAGATGAGTGCAATATCTCAGGTTGTAATTCCAAAAAGAATGAAGATATCAATTGGAATTATTTGGTTTCAAATTGAGGACATCTGAATAGCCCCTAAATGAATCGTGGAATTAAAATCAATTGGTATAATGAACACGCCCCCTCCCCCCTGCACAACACACACATGCCCCCCTTTCACACAACCCCTGCCCCCCCCCCCTGCACACCCCACCCCTGCCCCCTCTTCCCCATCCCTGTATAGTCTCTGGAGACTCATGTTGTAGAGCTAGTTTACTATATAATTTATTAGATTGTTCTCGTTTAAGGTGGAAAAATTCTAAATTCCATGACCAGACATAATCAAGTGTTCTATATCCCACATCCACCACCCTTTCTATGTATTACAGGGTTATAGGATTCAAATGATTGGATTGACAACAATAAGTTCATTTTTTCTCAAGTCCAGACATCTGTGGATGAGAGAGTGATGCTAGAGACCTCTGTTTCCCATAAATAAACCATTTGATGGTGGAATACGATTAATCAAGATAGAAGACATTTGTGGATGAGAAAGTGATTCTAGAGACATCCATTTTCAATAAATAATCAATTTGATGGTGGAATACCATTAATCATGATATAAGATGGGATGATCATTCATTAAAAACATTCATGGTGGTTTTCCATGAAAAATAAATTACTATCATGACGATGTTAGATTACTACAATTTGATTATGGAAATGTAGAATAGCCTTATAAATGACTTTGTGTAATATTCATTTTTCAAAGAGCTGCTATGATTTGCCCAATTTTTGGTCGCAATCAAAGACCAAAAGGATCATATATTCTAGATATTCTACCATACGGATATCCAACTATAGGTAAGGATATTTGATATGACATCATACCCAACCGGATTGGGCTACACCAATCAAAAAATCTCTCTTGTTGCAACCCTTGTTGCAGGCTGTAATGCCTGTGGCAGCGGGCTGAAATGAAGGTGGATGGGGGATGGTGTGGGATGGATGTGGCTGGAGCAGGGCCAAATCATAACATTATCACGGCGTGACCGCGACATGACAGCGGTGTGAATGCAGCATGACCACGATGTGACCACAACATGATTGTGGCGTGACTGCGGCTTGTTGTCCTGGTCCAGCGACATCCATGGGGCAGAATCATCTGTCCAGGAGTGAAGAGAGAGGGAGGAGGTAGTGAAACATTCTGACCATCACCCCACTGGGAGAAATGGTGATTAGTCAGTCTCAACATTGATCACAGGACTCATGGAATAAAATCACTACAAACCACTGCGTGATGTCGTACTGGAGTAGGGCCAAATCATGGCATTACCGCAGAGTGACTACGGCGTGACAACTGCATGATCTCTGAGTGACAGCTGTGTGTTGGCCCGGTCCAGCGACATCTGCGGGGTAGCATATTCCAGAAAGGAGTGAAGGGAGTGGGAGGAGGCGGGGAAACATTCTGGTAATCTCCCCATCAGAAGGAATTGTGATTAGTCAGTCTCAACATTGATCACAAGACCCATGGAATACAATCACGATGAACATCCATGGGTGTTCATCCTGGAGCAGGGCCAAATCACGTCATGACCATGGCGTGACTGCGACATGACCATGGCATGACCGCCGCATGACCGCGGCGTGATCGCAACATGACCGCAGTGTGACAGTGGCGTGTTGGCCTGTTCCAGTAACATCCATGAGGCAACATCTTCAGGCCAGGACCAAAGGGAGTGGGAGGTGGTGGGGAAACATTCTGGTCATCACCCCACCAGCAGAAATTGTGATTACTCTGTCTCAACATTGATCATAGGACCTATGGAATACTATCACTATGAACTGCCGTAGGTTGTCTTCATAGAGTAGGGCCCAATCACTGTGGGACCACGACATGACCATGGCATGATCGCAGCGTGCCCATGGAATGTTGGCCCGGTCCGACGACATCCACAGGGTTGAATCTTCTGGCTAGGTGTGAAGGGAGCGGGAGGATGCGGGGAAAAATTCTGGTCGTCGCCCCGCCGGTAGAAATTATGATTAGTCCGTCTTAACATTAATCACAAGACTCATGGAATACTATCACTATAAACCACCGCGGGGAGTCATCCTAGAACAAGGCCAAATCACAGCATGATAGCGGAGTGACTACGGCGTGACCACATCATGTTGGCCTGGTCCAGTGACATCTGTGGGGTAGCATCTGCCAGCCATGAGCGAAGGGAGTGGGAGGAGGTAGGGCAACATTCTGATCGTCACCCCACCAACAAATGATTGAGAAGATCCACTATTTAATAAGCTATAACAAGGGATCTCCAGAAAAGGTTGTAGTGAGCGGCTCAATGATGCAATGTTTAATGGGAAACAAAACAATGGAAACGAATCATACACACAACACAAACCGTTTACAAATTCATTCACTTTTCCTAAACATGGAAATTTTCTTTATAATATTCCAAGCGTGAAAAGGAAGGTGTCATGGTCAAGGCATATGTCAACTCAGGAAACATCATTTAAGTTAAACGACTATGATAAGCCAATATTTATTATTCAATCAAAACAAAAACTAACTAGCCACAAAACATACACAAACAAGATGCATATGAAAGTCTAAAACCAAATCTAAACATTATACAAATAACTATCACTACACTTTGGTTTAGAAGACATCACACCTCAGTTGGAGGGGTTTTATTATAAAATCATGATATTGCTTTATCACACAAATAATTTAATTACATTTAACATTTATTCTAATACTTATTCAGCCCTAAAAAGGAAATAATTTAAGCAACTAGATCAACATAAATGTCATTGTGAGTTTTTGTAGAAAGAGCACCTCCGTTGCAGGGGTTTTATTATATAAAACCGGATTTATTTATCAAATAAAACAATTATATTAAAGAACACTTATTCAAGATATGAAATTTCATATAATTAAGTATAATTACGAATGAAGCTAAATTTAATTTGAAGAATTCTATATTTAATGAGGCTAGAAGATGGATCTAACCTCAAGGTGTAACCAAACTGTCCACATCGGCTCTTGGAGCTATCTAATTAGAAGTTGCTTCTCCCCCACTAGGTATACACACCTTCACACACATGCAAGGACACCTATCCCCTATGCACACACCTGCATGGCCATGAGCATGTGCAAAAGGATCCTTGCACATATGCTTATATGTATATACTAGTCTCCACTCACCTGCATATGCATTTATATATATATACATGGGTACACATATCCCCATACGTGCATAATCACTACCATGGTTGACTATACACATAATGGGGGAACCCACATACATATGCTTTCATACCTATTCCCACACAGACGAGTCACCCTTAACTTGGATACTTGAATATAATGAGACTAGATCAATGCAATACACAAAGGATAGTGGCAACATTAAAACACATAACAGATGCTACGTAACCAGTGAGAAAACAACAAATGACATTAAAGCCTTACCTTGATTGGGAGAACCAAATCCTCCCAAACTGACATGAAATGATCTAACTCCATACTAAAAACAAAATATGGAATCAAAAACACTGAAATCACCAAATACATGAGGTTCAAGACAAGTAGTAACCATATAAAGTCACCTTTGATCAAAGCTGGCGGACTGAATCAATCTGAACCCCATTTTCCCCCCTTAGTAGAATATTATTACCCTTTGTCCATAGAAGGAAGTAAACAACCTAAGTGGACAATGAGATAAAGAAAATAATATAAAAACTAAACTAAAACATACATGTCTCCTGTGACTATACATGTCACCACCCGACATATAAGAACCCCTAGCCTGCACCAGCCCCAAAACCACCTATCCTACACCATACATCCTGCACCACTCCCACCCCATCCCCTAAACTAGCCTCCCCCAAACCAGCCCCCCAAACCACTACCCTCCCCCACAACCATCCCCTACCCCCCCCCCCCCCGAACCAACCCTACCCCTATCCTGCACCAGCGCCCCAAAAATTATCAAAACAACAGTTCAACAAAAGTATTATTCTATAAATAGAAGTTAAAATTATGAATACTTGAATAATACCAATCATGAAATGTATTAAAATAAAATGAAATCTATAAATATTGATTCAAAAATATAAACTCCCATGATTAAGACATTACATGGAAAAGATTCATGTAAAAATTAAAGCAGCTTAACATGCTGAACAGAAACTAAAATAACCATTTTCGTTATCACCAAATCAAAAATCATGATTAGTATGATAATACAAGATGAAATAAAATAGATATTCCACAACAACAATCGATATAAAGAAGTAAATAAATCAAAAAAAGGACCCATTTATTTTTATGTTCTTCGCAGAATTGGAATGAAACACTCACTATAACCAGGTTTCTCTAAACATAGTAGAATAAAAGATGTTAACCTCATGTACCCTTAGTGGGGTTGTAGTTCCCCCTCTTCACCAATTTATCATCAACAGTAACTCATTATTTTACATAAACCTGGCTTAGGTTTAAGAACATATCAATTATGAAGTTTAACTTGTACATGCAAACAATTAGAAGTCAAAATTTCCCTTTTAAAGCCAGCAATGAAAACCATAGACCACAGGCTGCACAACACTCATATTAAGATCACTATTTATGATAGGTAAATATTCAATTCAAAATAAATGAAATACAATAGTGAAAAAAATGAGTTGGTTTTACAACCAATACCACGAAAAAAATTGAATGTTCAAGTTACAGTGAAAAAATAAGGTGCAATGAGCATGCAAAATCAATTAATTGAAAGATGATATAAACCTGACTTATAATAAAACATCATATAATGAGGGAAGGGATTCAACATATGAGCTATAAGAACAGAAAAAATCCAACTATAATATCTTGTTGCAACATCCACTTTTTCTACTCTTCCATAATTATATGTGTTTCACTTCATCAACAAAGAGTCTTTATATTCCTCTCGGACCAACTTGAGAATCATGTAAATAAGAATTGTCCAGCCCTCTGTATAAGTTAGTCAAATGAACATTCAACTTAGCATGATTATATGAAACATAAATTTAAATAATTCTACCAAATAGAAATTAATAGATATTCTACAATAAGAATGTCCTTAAACAAAATCATGATTCCAAAAGGATGATCAAAGTGCATCATGCAAAACACCAGTGATTTCTAATTCAATAGGTAGATCTGATTATGAACTCAAAAAATGATTTCCACTAATTTGAAACACAAATCTAGAAATTTAATTCATTTGAAAATTAAAAATACTATATATTGTGGTGAAAAGGGATAGGGAACTAAAAAATTATTTCCACTAATTTGCAACTCCAATCTGTCAATTTAATACAACAGAAAATTAAAAATACTACATTTTCTGGTGAAAAGAGACAGGTAACCACAAGTGCAAGGAAGGATATAATCCTAAATTCTCCTCAAACATACAATAATATAACACTATTAATTTCAAAATAATTAAATAATGAAGGAGCGGAACCGCAAGTTCATGGGTGAAATAAAATAAAAGTGAAAAATGGTGAATATAATGAAGGGTGCCTTTATATGATTCCATAATTAATTATATAATAATATCTTATAAAATAAATTCAACCCCCTAAATAACACCCCTGAATGGCTCAGTATATCAATCCATTCACTCTCTCTTTAGTGTGTTAGGTTATGTAGTGAAAAAATTATTTTCGATACACTAAATTCACCTAACCACAGTAATTAAGAATGGTTAATCACACCTTTATCACTCCTAACTCCCATACATCATTTTAGAAATGAATGAAATTTTTTGTAGTATTCTGTGTCAACAAAATTAATAGATAAAACCATGATAAAATTTAAAGGCACATGGATAATAATATACTACTCGTATGGAAACATTATGATTTTATAAAAATTATACTAGAGAAATGAAAATACATATTAATTTAAATCCATGTATTTTGATGGTGGATGTCTCCTCAAAGATATCATGGTAGTCTAAACATCATCACTATATAAGACAATTTAAAATTCCGAAACTATTATGTCATTTTGTAATTTTGATTAAGACCAATCTATTTATATGTTGGAATGAGGTTATTTATCTAATGACCACATCAATTTCCATATTCCACCTATTAATTCAGTGTCGATAGATCAATCTCATTATTCATTGGATGGGTTACATGTGTCTATCATTTAGGGTTGTTATGACTTTATCAAAACTATTGAATCTCTTATATTTTCTTCACACTACCATAAATAATATATTAATATTATGGAAATATTTCCAAGATGTAAATTTTATCGTTTGAATATAGAAAATCAATACTTTTCAAATTTTAACACCAATCAACAATTTCCCAATATTCCTCTCATTGAATTTCAACATTCCCTATCTATTTCACTCATTATCCATCTCTAATTTTTTAGTTTCTAATGTTAGTTATTTAGTTTTTTCCTATGATTATGAAAACTCTAATGGTTTAGGAATCAATGGTTTTGGTTTTAAAATAGTTTTCTCACTTTGGGAATAGTCCTAACATTGAGTTGTTCATGAACGGGTTGTGTGAAACAAGATTCTTCAATGATTTTGAGGAAGGGTAAACATGAGTGGGAATGGGTTCCATATCCATTTCAATGTTTTATATATCTAATATCAATGATGAAAATTGATATTTCTTTTTAAATATTTTTTTAAAAAAATTATTCTAATAATTTATATGGAAAATATTAGATTTTATGTTGACAAAAGGATGCCTACTATGCCACTTGGGTACCAGAAAAGGTGACTCCTAAGAGACATAAATGGGGATATCAGTAGCTTAAAACTTAATCCAACACATAAGAAAATGTTTTTTAGTTTTTTATGATGAAATGGTGTGTTCTAAACAAAAACATCCTCATAAGAATCAAACATTAGAAGAAGTTCTATAATGGTCATAGAAGAAGGTGAAATTGTACCAGATAGAAAAATGTATAAACGCCTCTTTGAATGATATATACATTCCCAATTTTTGGTTTTTGGATAGAAGATGTACCTCACATAAGATCTGAAATAAAAACCTTATTACAGAAATTAAATATCATAAATGTGGATTGGTCCTATTTTCCAAAGATGAATAAATCATGATTCAAAAATTACTTTTTAATATAAATTAAAGAGTTATGAGAAGGAACAAACCATGTTCAGAAAAATGAACCACAAATGGGAAGACAAAAAACTCTCACCTGGAATTATACCTCCCTATAATGGTGATAATCAGGAGCATTTGTGATGATCAACTATCCCCCTCCCCTGGAAGTGATATGAGACCTGCGAACAGAGTAACATCTTTAAGTAATTCACCTCTGAACCTAGAAATTCTTCCACTATGTTCCTTTCATGAAAAGCATGAAAAAATTCTATGTTGTTTTTAATATACATTTTTCTTCTACATATGGTGTATTCAGTATTCAATGGTGTGATACTACATTCGAGAAGGGAATTGAAAACCATTAGAGAATCAGTCTCAATTGCAAATAGAGTGATATGATTCTACCTGCAAATGGTGAGACCACTGATCAATGGTCGTTGGGGAGGAGGGCGCCACAGTGACATAGGTCATAGGGGGGGGGTCTGCCCTGTGAGAGAGGTCATCAGGGAGGAGGGCGCCGCTGTGGGAGAGTGTATCGGGGAGGAGGGCACCGCTGTGAGAGAGGGTTGTGTGGTGAGAATGATGGGGAGATCATTGTAAGGAGGAGATATTGTCGGGGAGGAGGGCTACGCAGTGATAGTGTAGAGAATTAGGGGAGGAGGAGGAGGGCTGTGGGGAGGAGGAGATATCGTCGTGGAGGAGTGTTGTGCCGTGATAGGGCTGCGAATCTTGGGAGGAGAGGAGGGCTACAGAGAGGAGGAGACGTCATTGGGGAGGATGGATATGTGGTGATAGGGGTGTGAATCTGAGAAGAGGAGGAGGTCTGCAGATCAGGGGAGGAGGAGGAGGATCCCAATACAGATTGAAAAAAATGACACACACAGTGTAATACTGATTTAGCCCTGAAGATTGAATTAATCCTTGGAAATAAAAATGCTATAGCCATTGACCTGTAAAACTGTGTCTATAGGTCTGTGTATATAGAATAAATTTAAATTAGTGAATTGTATTCTTTTATTTTTAGTTTTTTCTATTTTAGTATGGGTGTTACCTTCATGTATATATCTTTTTTGTGGATGAATTTGATTGTGTGTTAGAGTAATTGAGAATATGTAGTGGTGAAAAATTGTATTGCATTGATGGCTATGGGTATTAATAAGTTCTATACGATCATGGGATGAAACCTAGAATTTTAATAATGACATATAAAAGATTCTTGACTTTTGAAAAAATAATTTAAACGGGTTAAACTAAAAATTAATTGGTGGTTAAGTAATGTGAATGGTAATTGATAAATTAATTTCTTTTTAGAGATGATGAATTTTTATGCATGTGTGCTTAGAGAGTGGTTACATTTATAGTCTTAAAAGTGGAATCAAGGTTTTCAGGGAAGAATTTATCAATAAATATAGTATATGTTAGGATAGATACCATTAGGGTTGATGTGTTCGATATCCTTCACCTTCTATTATATCCTATGACAGACCACCAGAGTTAGTAGGGAAGCTAAAACCCATAAAACCATAGGTTTAGGTGTTTTTTCTAACATTTTAAATATTAAGGATGCAAAATTATTACTACTCTCACTCCCTAGTCTCTCTTTTAGATGTAGCAAATTATATACAATATTATAAGTTGTATTTTCTTCAGTTATAGGGTATGTGCTCATATAGGCTATGATGGATCTCATTTTTACTATATATGTACATGTTGGTTTTATCTTCATATGGTTAAATAATATAAATTAATCTTATTTATAATGTATAAGGTTATTATATGATTAATCATACGTGGGTTCTGATTGATAGAGGTGTATTGAATGATATATATGTTGGGATGGCTTACATGATTATGCACATTTATGGATATGGATAGTGTATGTGTACATAATGTGTAATATAATATAATTATATAAATATAACATGTTTTATTAGATTGGTAGGATGACTTATAAAGAATAATGGAGCACCAGGACATAAGACATTAGGTTTAGTACAACATGTAACACCCCGAGATTTTATGAAAATATTCTCTTAATTTCATTAATGTATTGTGTTTTATGCTACACCAAGATTACCTTGCGTTATACGCAACACCGTATTAGCTTGAAGTATAAACAACACTATTCTTGGATCGTGTTACACACAACTTTGATAATAGTTATTCTACGCAACATTGTGTATATATATATATATTCAATGTATAAATAAAATATGGTTGGATTCTGTTATAAAAAATAACGACGGATTCTATCACAACACGCAACCCTGACTTGTCTTGCATTACACTCATTCAGGACCATCCTCGATAGAATGTGCTGTACACAACACAGAGTTTTACTAAACAATGATATATTATTATAATATTATTATGAACTAGCCGTTATGAACAGTATTGACTAAATTTTGAATTTTATAACATTATTATGCATCTTACACATTTTCATGAACATGGTATAAGAACAAAATAATTTTTTCGGGTAAAATAAGTATTTTTAAAAAAATGTCGTTTTGCCGCCTTTTGATGGCATTCCCACATTAAATATAGTTTTTGACATGTTTATAAGTTCAATTTGAAAAAATAAAATTCTTATTTGGAATCATGAAATGATAATTTACTTTGGATAAAATTTTCATATTATTCTGGTAACTTTCATATTTTAATGAATAGTAAAAACACGCTATATTTTAATTAAAAACATCTTTTTTCATCACAATAATTATATGGTTAAATTATAATATTGAATGGTTTTAAAGTATAAATATAATATATTTTTACCATTTAATATAATGTATTTCATTAGCATATATTCTGCCTTGAATTCGTAGGATAAATCAATTCAATCTTTTGCAATGTTTTAAAGAAAACCCCGTTTTCTTTCGACAACGGGATTAATTTTAATTTAATTTCTGCAACTTTTGAGTATTGAATTTGGAAAAATGGATTCCATATTTCGAATCAATGTATCCAAATTATGTTAATAAGCTAATTTTTATTTTTGGGAATTATGAATATTTACTACGGTAAATTTTATTTACCATATTTAAATGTAAATCGGGTAATTAAGGGTAAATATAATATTATATAATTACCCTAACACATGTCAAAATCCTATTGGATGACAAAAAGTCGACCCATATCACCTAAGGGTCGGATTAGTTTCATTTAATTGACTTTTGTCCATGAAAATAATTTAATTATTATTAAAACCAAAGAATGTGACAACATGTCACTTGCTTAAATCTTATAAGTATAATAATTTTAATTTAGTGATAAACTTCATGAAACATCGAACATGAATAGTATCCAGAAATATAATAAAATTATATACAACATAAGAATTTATTTACTATTTTTAGGGATTAAATAATTATCATTTATTATGACACAAAGACGATGCATTAATTGTCTTATTAATAAAATATTGAAACAATTGATGTTATAAATACCCAAATAAATGTAATTTAAGACTTTTAATGAATTAAAATAATAGTATATGTTAATATGACATGTTAGTATTGATTTAATTAACTTTTTTTTAAACCAATCAATCTGTTATGAGTTTCAAAAAAATCAATTACTAAATAGTTTCAAAATTGACATAAAATAGTTTTTAAAACAAATATTATATTATTAATTGTTTCTTTATTCCTAAAAATATAAGGATCTGTAAAATGACTTATATAAGGTTATATATATTAATAATAAAAAACTTGGGGTTATTTTGGCTTGATATAGTAAGTTTATTGACCTTATAGTGTAAGAAAAAAAGAAGACACCGTAAAAGTAAAATTATCTAACATAAAGTTAAATAAAATGATAAGTATAAAATAAGAACCTAAACATGTCTAAATTATATTTTATGAGAGGATTTCGACCCATCCCCACCTTAGAATCGAAATAAATAAATTTAGAGCTATTTATAACCGAATTTGGCTTTATAATAAAATAATATTTTTAGTTATTCCAAAGGTGCCCCTCTCCTCCCTTATAAAAGGGCACCCCCACCCTCTCTTCCTCACAACACTTTGATCCTTCAAGCTCGGCCAACCTCTGCCAAATTATCTTATCCACTTCCCTAGAAACATCCTAGAGGTTCTGGTCTTCCTCAAAGACCAATTTTAGTGCCCTTAGAGGATGTCTCAAAGACGCACTTCAAAGAAGATCTAATTTCCGTTACCGATTCTTTCATCTTTATTTCATCTTACGCTTATTCTTCATTAGATTTTTCATTATGAATTAATAACATCAGTATAACTCATATACTGATAAGTTATTATAAGTATGAAATAACCCAATTTCACCATCTATCCATCCTACGGAAAACGAAATCACCGCGCGTGTGTACGTACGGAATACCGTCTCCACGACATGGTGAAATCTATTTTCCACCACCACCTTACTTGGATGGGTATAATGGTGTAAATAATAACTATATATGATTATTTTAAATTGATATTGATTCTGAAATAGTATACATACACTCCAATACAGTCCCACGATCATGAGAACGATATCATCGCTCGTGTGTACGTACGGACTACCGTCTCCACGACGCGATGCGATTCATTCTCCACTTTAACCATTCATGAATGTTTATAAAGTATATATAATAAGTAATAATGAAATATATTAAATAATAATGATACTGGATTTATGTTTATATATATGTATGTCAACTACTTAATTCCATTCAACTCAATAAGGAAACGAAAACAGCATTCATGCGTACGTACGGCCTACCGTCTCCTTGAACGGTGTATTTCTTTCCATTTACTGATTTATTATATATATGTATATTCTGAATATATATTATATATAAACCTTGTTTTATATTCTGGAATTAAGTAATCATGATCTATGTAATCATATGAATAATTACAAGTTAAAACACAGACGACAAATGAAACAATTTTACCCAAAATGCTCGTTAACATAGAATTTAGAAAAGAACAGGTAATATAAAGTCATAAGTAAACCATATATGATATCATAACAATTAATATGATTCTTTAATAATTCAATGACAATATAAAAATCATTTTACAGGAGGTTCGGACACTTACGAAGCAAATCAGACCTAAGGTAAGGGAAATATCACAATCTCATTTTTTTATCCGAGATTGCATATACATTGGTATTTACTGGGGTGTATTTTATCATCCACATCCATGTTTCCTCAATATGTAATATTATTTACATCCACCTACAATTGTTTAAATCTAATTTTACCCTTCAGTGAGTTTTTAGTAAAAGATATGAAAGGAATCTTTTTTCATTTTTCGTACGATGTAATTTTTGTCTTTTCCGACAAAAGTATGAGAAGAATGTTTTTTTAACTTATACGTCACAAACAGATTTTTACAGTTTTATAAAGCCTTATTTTCATGAAGATTCTTCCAAAATATTTCATGACTATTTTAAACAAAATCCTATTCTTTTAAAATTTCATGACTTTTTGTTAAAAGAAAATGATTTTGAAGAAAAAATGATATTTTATCAAGAATTCATTTCATGTGTTTTATCAAAACCATTTTAATCTAAGATGAAATTATTTCACATGTTTATGTTTCATGTATCATGTATCTATGATTTACATGGTTTCACTTTTCTTATTATTAAATGATATCCATTTCTTTTATATGAATTATGTGATGATAGGATGATGTTTATGAAACCCATTTTGTTCGTTGGGTTATTATGAATGATGTATGTTTATTTTGTGGCATAAGTAAGAATGATTTCATTATGAGATGGGTGGGACCTATATCTCCCTACAATGCATTGGGTAAAGATTTATATCTCGTGAGATAGACATGGCTGGAACGGAAGGTTAAACCGGTTCAGTAATACAGGATGGAAACGAGGAGTGAACTCGATTCAGAATGGGACTTTGTCCACTAAGATGGTCTTGGCAGCAATGCCTTGGATACTATGGAAGTCATTACATGTGCTTAATGGATGCCACAATTACATGTTTTATTCTCATGCTATTTTATCATGATTTATGTTTCCTTATGATATATGCCTTACGTACTTCCATGATTCATGTCTTTGCTCAAGATTTTGATGTTTAGATTTTATGTTCATGTTTTTGCTTTCAAATGTTTATGGATTGTTTTATGTTCTCTATGCTTACCCTTACTGGTCATTTGAGCTCACCCCTTTGATGTTTTCTTTTCCCCAGGATATAAAGAAAGGTTTTAGGTAAGGAAAAAAAGGGAAGATCTTTATTGGGAGATGTTGAAGATCTTTCACCACGATTAGAAGATTTTATTCCGAGTTTCCAAAGAAACTAAAATATTACGGACCTTGTGTGTCTGTTTTTCTTATGTATTAAGTATTTCGCAAAAGTAATGTAATGTCCATGTACGTCAAGCTTAGTGTCGCTATAGTTGGTATCAGAGGAATGTTTTATTCAACCTTTGGAAACTAGGATGCGAAAACGTTAGTGAGATCCCTAGAGATATTTCTAAGGTATGTCTTGGGATTTACCTAAGGATACAAATACGTATAGGATATGGTCCTAGAACTATGGTAACGATCATAGAATTTCCCCTAAGATGTTAGATATTGAGGGTGCTTCCCCTTTAATATGTTGTTTTCCCTAGCCTGATTTTTTCCTCTCAAACTATTCTTTTTGGGTTTTAGAAAATGGCTGGAAACAAGAAGATTCATGATAATGGAGGATATGACGGACAATGGAATGATTTTCTTAATGAGAAACCAAATGAAACAGGATCTGGAAGTCCAAACATCGTTATTATGCATAATCAGCAATCTCATAATATGATCAATAATCTCAACTTTGGTATGTTTCCCAACTCAGATAATAAGAGAAAGATGGAGTTTCATGATGATCATAGAGGAAAGAAAGTTCAATTTACCTCATGTAAATCATGTGAGAAGAGGCATCAGGGAGATTATTTCAAAGGAACTAGAAGATGCTTTGGGTGTGGAAAAGAAGGACACAAAGCGAGTAAGTGCAAAGGAAAAGGTTTAGTTAACACCATGGACACGGATAGTGGTATTGCTACGACATGAACAATGATTAGATGTTTTAAATGTGTAATGTACGAGAATTATGCAAACCAATGCCCTAATGGAAAATCTCATGACGAAAATCAGCATGGTCATATGGGTAGTATTTATGTGGATGATGATGAGGAGACTACATATTATATATGAGCTGAAAAAAATTGTTGAAGCTCATTCGATTATTTTAGAAGGTACTGGAAGGATTGTATGTTTATCGAGAGTTATGTTGTATAGATAATGGTACTATGGAATAAAGAATCATCTAAGGATTGTTACAATGTTTTTTTCCTAAATGTATTTGAAAGTATATATTGAATGGTACCAGTAACCATGGAATGTTATTCAGATATTTTTTTAAAATAGATGAAATGCGCATAATGAAGGAATAAGTAGATAATGAGATTTTTGATTATATTCATGAGCTCATGATTGATATAAGGACTAAGTGATATCATGGTTTGAGTGTTTATAATTTTGAGTATTTTGGTATGTGGAAAGTGTTATCTTTTAACTGCATTCATGTTTTCACTAAGGTTCAATGGGTATTCATTTTTAAAGAGAATACATGATTAAGGCCTTCGAATATTTGTAATGTCACCAACAAGACATATATTATGATATATGGGGATCAACGATGGTATTGACATGCTTCTTATATGAAATCTCTGGTAATCATTTTCACTATAATATGACAATGCACTGAAATATTACAGATAAGCCTAATGATTGGAATGGATTATGTTGTACATAAGTTAGTATTGTTTAAGGATGGATCCTTTTTTAAATATTATTGATGGGATGATATAGTAATTTAGTTTTAGAAAAAGGGAAACCTACAGGATGGGCGACATCCCATCGCGTCGGACAAGGCTGTTGGAATCGAACGCACGACCGAAGTGCGACTGGCCTTTATCGCCTACCACTGGCCTACAGGAAGTCCCTGGTTTATAGAAACTAGTTTTATTAAGTGGTATGATATATGATGTATAAGTTCATTTTTGGAACCATATACGATTAATCTAACCATAATATGGACTTATAACTTTTCCTAACCTTTTGTATGAAATAGATGGAATGACCCATCATTCTATCACATGATCTGCTAACACATCATAAATAACAAATTCAACTTCATTTCTTTAAGGGATGAAGTGAAAATTGTTCAATTCCCCAAAAACAGTGAGATTGTACCAAAATCATGCAAGTATTTCTTTCAATTCATCAACTTTAGGGAAATTATCTTGACAACCAAAAATGTTTTCCTAGTTACCTTATATACGATGAATCAGAAGGTACCTTAGATCATCACAAATCAATAGCTTTGTGATTGTTGGCTTTTTCATAGCCATGTTCTCTACCACTCTCAATCAGAACATGATGGTTAGATTTTTTTTTCCATATCCATATTTTCACCTATGTTCTCTTACATTGAAACCCAGTGATGAGTTAATTTGGGTAACCGTTACATTTCATACTTTTGTTTTTTAAGCCATGTTTTGGTATTCCTTTTTACGATGTGGGTTTCTATTAAACAAACTTTCGAGTAGTAAAACTGTCACGAACCAAATCTGGTCGCCACCAAAATCGACACCAAACCCAGCCCGTGACAAGGCCCGAAGGGCGTTCCCGATCCCCACGGGCTGGCACAAGTGCCCGGGTATCATATAATGATAATTGGGAACGATTTACCCAATTTTATAAACATTAAACAACAATAGAATCTCAATAAAACAAATCTGGATTTTTCAACTAAAACCATCTTTTACGAAATTTCAGAACTGAATTACATAAGTTAAAACTACATTTAATGACCATTACAGATGTAAAAAAACAAATAAGGACTGCCCAAGAACCCTTTTGTCAAGGGGAACCACCCTTATGCTATCTCCACATCACTTCACTACCAAGGACCTGCTAGAAACCCGAACCACTGGAACAAAGAAACTGTACCCAACCTGCGACAACGAAAATAACCAAATCTAATTACACCCAAGGGTGTAAGTAGGGTGTGAGCCAAAGCCCAATAGGATTCCACCAATAATAGATTCCATGTGATAAACATTTAATGGCGAAAAGCATGCAAGTTTTCAAAGACATGAGATGCTAGTTAAAATTTCTAAAAGATGCAACTTTGAATACGAACAGTTTTCAAGTGGGCTATTTTAAAGGATTAACACTTTTAAAAATAAACACCAAAGCTACTGAATTTTCTAGAAAAATTTACCGTATGCCGATGGTAAGCACAAAATATCCAGTGAGCACAAACAATGGGAAATAACCCCTAGGCACTAGCTAGTTGTGGGTCCCAGGTACCTCATATCTCAGTGAGAGTAACCATCACAAATATCCATTCTCGTGCACGAGCCACTAGTAGGGAACATACCCATAACCTAGTGGTCCCCGATAATCATCATCATAGTTTAGTTAGAGTTGTAAGCGTCAATCTTGCTAAGTGAAACTGAGGCCAAACCTCACAGATTCACTAGTATACTAGTACACATCCACCCACCTAGATACCCGGGTTTTCCCTTTGTGCTCAAACATGTTCAACAAGTCAAGATATATACATTGCACATGAAAATATCATTTCCGTATCAAAAATTCACCAAACAGACCACATGTATACCACACAAGTCACAAAAGTACACTTTTCATTCAAATTGATTTTAAAATCCAACTCAGACAAAAATAGCCCACAACACTCTTCACATTACATGGACACATCCACAAATCCTTTAAATAATTTTTATAATTCATACCATGACATTATAACTCACATAACAGCCCACTCAAATAACATATAATACCACTTTTATCATCAAAATTCAATTTTCACAACACACTCACACAAAACAGCCCACAACCATGTTTTGCAGCTCTCTTCCCATTTTCTAAAACATTTCTGCACTTTATAAAACATTATAATAAAACTATTTTAAATCTTAAATAACCACCATACCTTTCAAAAACTCATATTAGGTGATCACACCCCCCAAATAGTACATATACACTCTTTTATCCACTTTGTTTAACCAAACAAAATATTCACAATTTTCAAAAAACAACTCAAGGGGTGTAACTATGTCTTGCACACAAAACCCATTTAAAAACCCCCATTTAAGACCAAAACCATACCAATTCCTATCAAAAGTAGAATTGGAAGTCCTAGAAACATTTATAAAAACACATTCAAGTGTTATAAAATAACCTTGAATAATACCACAAAAGATACAAATAAAAACACACTTTTTCCTAAAATGATCTCAAAAAGTATAACAATGTTTTACACATCAAACCTATTCAAAACCCTTATTTTTAGAACCACATGACACTATTAAATTACCAAACCAGAATTGGCAGGCCAAACAAGATTTAATGAACCAATTTCATAAGTTATAAACCACACCCAAATAAAACCCCATGAGTTACACATGAAAACACCCAATTTCATGTTAAAAAACGACTATAAAATTTAACACATAACCAAATCAATCATAAACAGTTTTCACACCCCACACAACATATGAGGAATATAAAAAATGGTAAAATACAGCAAGCTAACTCATCACTAATTGTTTACACATGGAACCACCTACCTTTTGAGTCAAAACCCTTGAATCTTTGTGAGAAACCTCAACCGCACCTCCGTTGCACCACAAGGATGTGAAAACAAACCCTAAACCCTAATATTTCATCAAAAATACCCCAAATAAAACCCTAGGTATGAACCCTAATATCTTGAAACTCTATAAATTTATGAAAGTGGGAAGAAACCCTAAAGAGAAGGAAGGAATTGAAAAGCGAAACACATACCCAAAATAATCTTGAAGAAAACGACTCAAACTCAACCAGAATCTTAATTTTAAAACATCCAACAATTCATGTGATGTTCGAATAGGGATTATTAGATCATATAGGAACTGGAATGGGGGTAACATAGAAAGAATTGAGAGAGTTATGATGTAAATAACTTACCTCCTCAAATCTGCCCGATTTTTGAATCCCTAAGAATTTCTGCACTCCATCGCGCTGCAAACGAGCTCCAAAGAGGGGGAAAATGAATGGGAGCGCTTCTGGGCTCCATAGGGTCTAGGGGGAGGTGGAATCACCGAAAAATTCATTATAATGAATATGATATTAAAAAATTAAAAAAACAATTTAAAACTGGAAAATGGGCTTTCGGGTTGGCCCAATTCTCAAATGAAAACCAAAATCCCCCATGATTATGGATTTATAAAGGCGCCAAATTTAAATGTGGTGTTAATATATCAGAGGAGGACATTTAGGAGTTGAAATTACTGAAATATATTAAAAAATGAAAAAGTTATAAAAGAAACAAAAAATTATTTTTAAATCTGGAATTGGGCTCACGGTTTGGCCCAATTCTTGAAAACTCACATATTCTCCATAAAATCATTGGAAACCACCAAAACAAAGCATGAATGAAAAAAAAATTAAAAATATCTTTAAAATAATTTATGTATGTGACAATTATCCCCACCTTGAAAACTTTCCACCCCGGAAAGTCACAGCAAGGTCAAAGCAACAACCAAACCCAACTGAGAAACCAATAGGTACACCCTTGCCAGGTTTCACCCCCAAAGGTCAAAACACCTCCAGTGATCAATGATGGAAGGAATACTCTCACAAACCAAACATACACCACATTCCTGAAACAATCAAGTACATTCAGGCTTTATCCCAAATGAAAACTCCTCAAACACAATCTAAACAATACTCAATCAATTTACCCAAAAAAACAACAACATTGAACAAGGTTACACTTCCCTACTATATATAAATCATTGGAAACTCTCCAATATCAATGTTTACCCAATGAATATGTATGTAGTTATATATCTTCAAATGATAATACCTACATCCCAGACAATTCCATGGAAAAAAATATGAGTTACTCGTATGAAGAGACACAAAAGGGCTCCCCACCATAAGAGACAACTTAAATTGTTTTCCCGAGACAGAATCAAGACACTAGTAGTTTGAGGCCCAAACATACTCTCTAGTACAAGGGATATACTTCCATTAAATGTTTATGAAGGAACATTCATGAGAATCAATGTGGGTCTCCCCACCATAAGAACTGACCATCTTAACCGACCATCATGGGACGACACAAAAAGACCCAAAAAGAAATTAAAGATTTAGGAAGGGCGCACGATTAGTCTGCATGGTTTGGGAAACTGTGCACTAACTATGAATATAATTATTTCTACATGGCTTCCTAGCACACAGCCACTACTAAACGTGCACAAACTATGTGCTCAACCATGACGAATCCAGAGGTTTGAACTATTCCCATCTTTCATACTAAGGATAAGACTTTGTACAAGGGTTTAAATGGCCCTAGGATTTCCCCTGACTACGAGCCAGCTTCTCTCCGAGACCTATGGCCGGAGCTCAAATGATTGAACCATCTTCGGACTTGTAGTTAATGTTTGGAAACCCACTGAATGAGAATTCTTCTTTTCGGTGCCACCAAAAACTACACCGCAGTCCCAAATAAGTTTTCTAGACATAAAACATTCCAAACTCACTTTACCTTATCCCGATATTTCACTGAAACAAGGGCTAAGAAGATAAACACACATCACAACTAGTTTCTTCAGGTGAGAAACAATAGAAGTAAAGAACACCTACACTTACATTCTTATAAAATAGATGATTTTGTAGTTTTTCCAAGGGAGACATTCACCCAACAAAACAGGGAGTCTCAGGGGATTTCACGACATTCACCTATATGGTCAATCGAGCACATGACATCATAAGGCATCACCGAACATGGCCATTGTTACTGATGTAAACAATGCATGGAGAGGGACCTTATACAACATCCCCAAACAACACACAATTCTAGAAAGTGGCCACAATATCCTATTGTGACCATATTTCTCAAACTGGTGGTTTAACATGAACTCATGCTTCAAAGAAACTTTGAAGAACCCCAAAGGCCCTCTTAGACACCATCAAGACACTCATCCAAAATAACAACCCTAGACCACATCCACCTTCGACGAATTAGGAAACATAAGAAACTGTGGTCTCTTTCACCCATCCACAAGCACTCTCCCATTACAAGAGTATCTAAAAATCAAAGAAAGGAATGGGTGTAGAATCAATCTAAAAATCTCAAGAAAAAAATATTCCTTATATTGATCAACTAAAGGGTCTTCAAACGTCGAAACAATCCGGGTTGCACTTCAGTTGTGCACTAACCATTAATGGGGGTGTACCTTATCCAATGATTAAACCCAAGGACCCAACCAAGATGGTCTATTTGTCAAGATATACCACAAACCAGATCTAAATATATGAAGGGAACCATCATAAATGCATCCCAAAACATTTTTCAAAAGAGGCCACTAACTGTCCCTATAACACAACATACTGACCAAACCCAAACCCAAAACACAGTTCAAACAGGAGGGGTTCTTGGACTCAAAACATCCCACAACATCAACATTTTCCAAAAATACATAATATAAACCATTCCAAACAATTCATCAAGTCTTCATATTTCTCTTTAAAAACGTTTCTTTGAAAACAAATGGTTCAGCGGTTAGAGCATCCACCAATGGTACCACCCCATGGGCCTTACACATGCATGTTTCAGTGCCACACCTGGCACCCTCCTCATATCCATCTCGACACTCATCGAGTCATGTCATCAATCATCCATCTTCCCATATAACCCCATGCATGTGGTTGCTCATGAAAATACCAAAGGTTAAAACAAAAATTTGTTCCACTTTTCAAAACCAAAACGTTCAACCAACACATCCTTTTTTCTCAAAACCGCTAACAACGAGATCAAAATCCCAAATCACATCTTAAATGAAAAGTGTACTTTTGTTGATGAAAGTGGTATTATATGTTATTTGAGTGGGCTGTTATGTGAGTTATAATGTCATGGTATGATTTATAAAAATGGTTTAAAGGATTTGTGGATGTGTCCATGTAATGTGAAGAGTGTTGTAGGCTATTTTTGTATGAGTTGGATTTTAAAATCAATTTGAATGAAAAGTGTACTTTTGTGACTTGTGTGGTATACATGTGGGATGTTTGGTGAATTTTTGATATGGAAATGATATTTTCTTGTGAAAAGTATATATCTTGACTTGTTGAACTTGTTTGAGCACAAAGGGAAAACTCAGGTATCTAGGTGGGTGGACGTGTACTAGTATGCTAGTGAATCTTTGAGGTTTGGCCTCAGTTTCACTTAGCAAGATTGATGCTTACAACTCTAACTAAACTATGATGATGATTATCGGGGACCACTAGGTTATGGGTATGTTCCCTACTAGTGGCTCGTGCACGAGAATGGATATTTGTGATGGTTACTCTCACCGAGATACGAGGTACCTGGGACCCACAACTAGCTAGTGCCTAGGGGTTATTTCCCATTGCTTGTGCTCACTGGATATTTTGTGCTTACCGTCGGCATACGGTACATTTTTCTGGAAAATTCAGTAGCTTTGGTGTTTATTTTTAAAATTGTTAATCCTTTAAAATAGCCCACTTAAAAACTGTTATTATTCAAAGTTGCATCTTTTAGAAATTTTAACTAGCATCTCATGTCTTTGAAAACTTGCATGATTTTCTCCATTAAATGTTTATCACAAGGAATCTATTATTGGTGGTATCCTATTGGGATTTGGCTCACACCCTACTTACACCCTTGGGTGTAAGTAGATTTGGTTATTTTTGTTGTCGCAGGTTGGGTACAGTTTCTTTGTTCCAGTGGTTCGGGTTTCTAGAAGGTCCTTGGTAGTGAAGTCTTGTGGAGATAGCATAAGGGTGGTGCCCCTTGACAAAAGGGTTCTTGGGCTGTCCTTATTTGTTTTTTTACATCTGTAATGGTCTTTAAATGTAGTTTTAACTTTTGTAATTCAGTTCTGAAATTTCGTAAAAGATGGTTTTAGTTGAAAAATCCAGATTTGTTTTATTGAGATTTTTTTGTTGTTTAATGTTTATAAAATCGGGTAAATCGTTCCCAATTATCATTATATGATACCCGGGCACTTGTGCCAGCCCGTGGGGATCGGGAACGCCCTTCGGGCCTTGTCACGGGCTGGGTTTGGTGTCGATTTTGGCGGCGACCAGATTTGGTTCGTGACAAAATGGTATTAGAGGCAGGTTCACTCCATTTGAGTCATGCTATTTTGGAAATAGTCAGGATAGTCTAGAGTTATGATTCTTGGGACATGGAATTATGGTTATGGGTAGTGTGCTTGATCACCACATCTCATTTCAGGATTCAAGTCGCCAGGGGAAGTTGGGATTTGTCTATGTCTTTGGGTTTTCTTGGTTTGATGATGATTAGGGGAAATGAAAAGAGAGTTGGGTTAATGGTCTCAATGAGCTCGTAGGGTATGGCAAGCCATGTGGGGCCGGGGATATTCCCTAGAACACTCTCTGTGACAGTGAAGTGATTGGAATATGGCCACCAACCATATGTCCAAGTCACACACTGAAACTAGTTTCCTCTTAAACACCATCAAGACACTCATCCAAAATAACAACCCTAGACCACATCCACCTTCGACGAATTAGGTAACATAAGAAACTGTGGTCTCTTTCACCCATCCAAAAGCACTCTCCCATTACAAGAGGATCTAAAAATCAATGAAAGGAATGGGTGTAGACTCAATCTAAAAATCTCAAGAAAAAAATATTCTTTATATTGATAAACTGGAGGGTCTTCAAACGTCGAAACAATCCGGGTTGCACTTCAGTTGTGCAATAACCATTAATGGGGGTGTACCTTATCCAACGATTAAACCCAAGGACCCAACCAAGATGGCCTATTAGTCAAGATATACCACAAACAAGATCTAAATATAAGAAGGGAACTATCATAAATGCGTCCCAAAACATTTTTCAAAAGAGACCACTAACTGTCCCTATAACACAACTTACTGACCAAACCCAAACCCAAAACACAGTTCAAACAGGAGGGGTTCTTGGACTCAAAACATCCCACAACATCAACATTTTCCAAAAATACATAATATAAAACATTCCAAACAATTCATCAAGTCTTCATATTTCTCTTTAAAAATATTTCTTTGAAATCAAATGGTTCAGCGGTTAGCGCATCCACCAATGGTACCACCCCATTGGCATTACACATGCATGTTTCAGTGCCACACCTGGCACCCTCCTCATATCCATCTCGACACTCATCGAGTCATGTCATCAATCATCCATCTTCCCATATATCCCCATTATGTGGTTGCTCACGAAAATACCAAAGGTTAAAACAAAAATTTGTTCCACTTTTCAAAACCAAAATGGTCAACCAACACATCCTTTTTTCTCAAAACCGCTAACCACGAGATCAAAATCCCAAATCACATCTTAATTTTTTTTTCAGAAAGTCACAACCATTTAGAAAATTACTCACTTTCAAGATATTCACATCAATTTCAAAACATCTCATCCCATTAAAACACACTCTGATTGTTTAGAAAACTCTATTGGAAACACTTTTCAAAACCAAATTCAATATAGTTCCTGCTTTCAAAGAGGTGTAAGCACACCATTTTATATTTCAAAACAATTCTGAAAATTCAGTTCTGCCATTTCATAAACCCAACCATTTCCTCTTTATTTGAAAATCATTTCATAAAAACTTTACGCTTCTTAAAACCAAGTCAACTTAAAACCAAAATGCCATGATTTCAAAACTAATGAACACCAGACAATGCGAGAGGAAACTAGTTTCAGTGGGTGACTTGGACATATGGTTGGCGGCCATATTCCAATCACTTCACTGTCACAGAGAGTGTTCTAGGGATTATCCCCGGCTCCACATGGCTTGCCAGACCCTATGAGCTCATTGAGACCATTAACCCAACTCTCTTTTCATTTCCCCTAATCATCATCAAACCAAGAAAACCCAAAGACATAGACAAATCACAACTTCCCCTGGCGACTTGAATCCTGAAATGAGGTGTGGTGATCAAGCACACTACCCATAACCAGAATTCCATGTCCCAACAATCATAAATCTAGACTATCCTGACTATTTCCGAAATAACATGACTCAAATGGAGCGAACCTCCTCTGATACCATTTTGTCACGAACCAAATCTGGTCGCCGCCAAAATCAACACCAAACCCAGCCCGTGACAAGGCCCGAAGGGCGTTCCCGATCCCCACGGGCTGGTACAAGTGCCCGAGTATCATATAATGATAATTGGGAATGATTTACCTGATTTTATAAACATTAAACAACAAAATAATCTCAATAAAACAAATCTGGATTTTTCAACTGAAACCATCTTTTACGAAATTTCAGAACTGAATTACATAAGTTAAAACTACATTTAAAGACCATTACAGATTTAAAAAAACAAATAAGGACAGCCCAAGAACCCTTTTGTCAAGGGGCACCACCCTTATACTATCTCCACAAGACTTCACTACAAAGGACCTGCTAGAAACCCGAACCAATGGAACAAAGAAACTGTACCCAACCTGCGACAACAAAAATAACCAAATCTACTTACACCCAAGGGTGTAAGTAGGGTGTGAGCCAAAGCCCAATAGGATACCACCAATAATAGATTCCATGTGATAAACATTTAATGGTGAAAAGCATGCAAGTTTTCAATGACATGAGATGCTAGTTAAAATTTCTAAAAGATGCAACTTTGAATAAGAACAGTTTTCAATTGGGCTATTTTTAAGGATTAACACTTTTAAATATAAACACCAAAGCTACTGAATTTTCCAGCAAAATGTACTGTATGCCGACGGTAAGCACAAAATATCCAGTGAGGACAAGCAATGGGAAATAACCCCTAGGCACTAGCTAGTTGTGGGTCCCAGGTACCTCGTATCTCGGTGAGAGTAACCATCACAAATATCTATTCTTGTGCACGACCCACTAGTAGGGAACATACCCATAACCTAGTGGTCCCCAATAATCATCATCATAGTTTAGTTAGAGTTGTAATCGTCAATCTTGCTAAGTGAAACTGAGGCCAAACCTCACAGATTCACTAGCATACTAGTACACGTCCACCCACCTAGATACCCGAGTTTTCCCTTTGTGCTCAAACAAGTTCAACAAGTCAAGATATATTCTTTTCACATGAAAATATCATTTCCATATCAAAAATTCACCAAACAGCCCACATGTATACCACACAAGTCACAAAAGTACACTTTTTATTCAAATTGTTTTTAAAATCCAACTCATACAAAAATAGCCCACAACACTCTTCACATTACATGGACACATCCACAAATCCTTTAAAACATTTTTATAAATCATACCATGACATTATAACTCACATAACAGCCCACTCAAATAACATATAATACCACTTTCATCAACAAAATTCAATTTTCACAACACACTCACACAAAACAGCCCACAACCATGTTTTGCAGCTCTCTTCCCATTTTCTAAAACATTTCTGCACTTTATAAAACATTCTAATAAAAATATTTGAAATCTTAAATAACCACCATACCTTTCAAAAACTCATATTAGGTGATCACACCCCCCAAATAGTACATATACACTCTTTTATCCACTTTGTTTAACCAAACAAAATATTCACAATTTTCAAAAAACAACTCAAGGGGTGTAACTATGTCTTGCACACAAAACCCATTTAAAAACCCCCATTTAAGACCAAAACCATACCAATTCCTATCAAAAGTAGAATTGGCAGTCCTAGATACATTTATAAAAACACATTCAAGTGTTATAAAATAAGCTTGAATAATACCACAAAAGATACAAATAAAAACACACATTTTCCTAAAATGACCTCAAGAAGTATAACAATGTTTTACACATCAAACATATTCAAAACCCTTCTTTTTAGAACCACATGACACTATTAAATTACCAAACCAGAATTTGCAGGCCAAACAAGATTTAATGAACCAATTTCATAAGTTATAAACCACACCCAAATAAAACCCCATGAGTTACACATGAAAACACCCAATTTCATGTTAAAAAACGACTATAAAATTTAACACATAACCAAATAAATCATAAACAGTTTTCACACCCCACACAACATATGAGGAATATGAAAAATGGTTAAATATAGCAAGCTATCTCATCACTAATTGTTTACACATGGAACCACCTACATTTTGGGTCAAAACCCTTGAATCATTGTGAGAAACCTCAACCGCACCTCCGCTGCACCACAAGGATGTGAAAACAAACCCTAAACCCTAATATTTCATCAAAAATACCCCAAATCAAACCCTAGGTATGAACCCTAATATCTGGAAACTCTATAAATTTATGAAAGTTGGAGGAATCCCTAAAGAGAAGGAAGGAATTGAAGAGAGAAACACATACCCAAAATAATCTTGAAGAAAACGACTCAAAATCCACCAGAATCTGAATTTGAAAACATCCAACAATTCATGGGATGTTCGAATAGGGATTATGAGATCATATAGGAACTGGAATGGGGGTAAAATAGTAAGAATTGAGAGAGTTATGATGTAAATAACTTACCTCTTCAAATCTGCCCTATTTTTGAAACCCTAAGAATTTCAGCACTCCATCGCGATGCAAACGAGCTCCAAAGAGGGGGAAAATAAATGGGAGCTCCTCTGGGCTCCTTAGAGTCGAGGGGGAGGTAGAATCACTGAAAAATTCATTATAATGAATATGATATTAAAAAATTAAAAAAACAATTTAAAACTGGAAAATGGGCTTTCGGGTTGGCCCAATTCTCAAATGAAAACCCAAATCTCCCATGATTATGGATTTATAAAGGCTCCAAATTTAAATGTGGTGCTAATATATCAGGGGAGGACATTTAGGAGTTGGAATTACTGAAAAATATTAAAAAAATGAAAAAGTTATAAAAGAAACAAAAATTTATTTTTAAATCTGGAATTGGGCTCACGGTTTGGCCCAATTCGTGAAAACTCACATATTCTCCATAAAACCTTTGGAAACCCCCAAAACAAATCATGAATGGATAAAAATGAAAAATAACTTTAAAATAATTTATGAATGTGACAAAAACATTATAACCCCGAATAATTTTGAGGGCGAAATTCATTTTAAGAGGGGTAGAATGTAACACCCAGAGATTTTATGAAAATATTCTATTAATTTCATTAATGTCTTGTGTTTTATGCTACACCAAGATTACCTTGTGCTATACGCAACACCGTATTAGCTTGCAGTATACGCAACAGTATTCTTGGATCGTGTTACACACAATTTTGATAATAGTTATTCTACGCAACATTGAGTATATATATATATATATTCAATGTATAAATGAAATATGGTTGGATTCTGTTATACATAACAACAAAGGATTCTTTCACAACACGCAATCCTGACTTGGCTTGCATTACACGCATTCACGACCTTCCTCGATAGCGTGTGTTGTACGCAACACAGGGTTTTACTAAACAACGATATATTATTATAATATTATTATGAACTAGCAGTTATGAATAGTATTAACTATATTTTAAATTTTATAACATTATTATTCATATTACACATTTTCTAGAACATGGTATAAGAAAAAAATAAATATTTCGGGTAAAATAAGTATTTTTCAAAAAATGCAGTTTTGCCACCTTTTGATGGCGCACCAACATTAAATCTAGTTTTTGACATGTTTATAAGTTCAATTTGAAAAAATAAAATTTTTCTTTGGAATCCTGAAATGAAAATTTACTTTTGATAAATTTTTCATATTATTCTGGTAACATTCATATTTTAATGAATAGTAAAAACACACTATATTTTAATTAAAAACAAATTTTTTCATCGCAATAATTGATATGGTTAAATTATAATATTGAATAGTTTTAAAGTGTAAATAGAATATTTTTTTACCATTTAATATAATGTATGTCATTAGAATTGATTCTACCTTGAATTCGTAGGATAAATCAATTCAATCTTTTGCAATGTTTTAAAGAAAAACCCGTTTTCTTTCGACAATGGGATTAATTTTAATTTAATTTCTGAAACTTTTGTGTATTGAATTTGGAAAAATGTATTCCATATTTGGAATCAGTGGATCCAAATTATGTTAATATGCTATTTTTTATTTTTGGGAATTATGAATAGTAACTACGGTAAATTTTTTTTACCATAGTTAAAGGTAAATCGGGTAATTAAGGGTAAATATAATATTATAAAATTACCCTAAAACATGTCAAATTCCTATTGGATGACCAAAAGTCGACCCATATCACCTAAGGGTCGGATTAGATTCATTTAATGGACTTTTTTCCATGAAAATAATTTAATTATTATTAAAACCAAAGAATGTGACAACATGTCACTTTCTTAAATAATAAAAGTATAATAATTTTAATTTAGTGATAAACTTCATGAAACTTAGAAAATGGATAGTCTCCAGAAATCTAATACAATTATCTACATCATAGGAATTTATTTAGAATTTTTAGGGATTAAATAATTATCATTTATTATGACACAAAGATGATGCATTAATTGTCTTATTAATAAAATATTGACACAATTGATGTTATAAATACCTAAATAAATGTAATTTAAGACTTTTTATGAATTAAAATAATATTATATGTTAATATGACATGTTATTATTGATTAAATTAACTTTTTTATAACTAATCAATCTGTTATGAGTTTCACAAAAATCAATTACTAAATAGTGTCAAAATTGACATAAAATAGTTTTTAAAACAAATATTATATTATTAATTGTTATTTTATTTCTAAAAATATAAGGTTCTGCCAAATGTCTTAGATAAGGTTATATATATTAATAATAAACAACTTGGGGTTCGTTTGGCTTGATATAGTAAGTTTATTAACCTTATTGTGTAAGAAAACAAGAAGACACGATAAAAGTAAAATTATCTATCTTAAAGTTAAATATAAATGATAAGGTTATAATAGGAAACTAAACTTGTCTAAATTATATTGGATGAGAGGATGTCGACCCATCCCCACCTTAGCATCGAAATAAATCAATTTGAAGCTATTTAAAACCGAATTTGGCTTTACAATAAAATAATATTTTTAGTTATTCCAAAGGTTCCCCTCTCCTCCCTTATAAAAGGGCACCCCCACCCTCTCTTCCTCACAACACTTTGAGCCTTCAAGATCAGACAACCTATGCCAAATTATCTTCTCCACTTCCATAGAAACATCCTAGAGGTTCTGGTCTTCCACAAAGACCAATTTTAGTGCCCTAAGAGGAGGTCTCAAAGAGGCGTTTCAAAAAAGAGGTAATTTCTGTTACCGATTCATTCTTCTTAATTTCTTCTTCTGCTTATTCTTATTTAGTTGTTTCATTATGAATTAATAACATCAGTATCACTCATATACTGATATGTTATTATAATTATGAAACAACCCTATTTAACCAACTATCCATCCTACGGAAAACGAAATCACCGCGCGTGCGTACGTACGGAATACCGTCTCCACGCCGTGGTGAAATATATTTTCCACCACCACATTACTTGGATGGGTATAATGGTGTAAATAATAACTATATATGATTATTTTAAATTTATATTGATTCTGAAATAGTATACATACACTCCAATATAGTCCCACGATCATGAGAACGCTATCATCGGTCGTGTGTACGTACGAACTACCATCTCCACGACGCAATGAGATTCATTCTCCACTTTAACCATTCATGAATGATTATAAAGTATATATAATAAGTAATCATGAAATATATGACATAATAATGATACTGGATTTATGTGTATATATATGTATGTCATCTAATTAATTCCATTCATCTCAATAAGGAAACGAAAACAGCGTTCATGCGTACGTACGGCCTACCGTCTCCATGAACGGTGTCTTTCATTCCATTTACTGATTTATTATATATATGTATATTCTGAATATATATTATATATAATCCATGTTTTATATTCTGGAATTAAGTAATCATGATCTAAGTACTCATATGAATAATTATAAGTCAAAACACGGATGACAAATGAAACAATTTTACCCAAAACACTCTTTAACATGGAATTTACAAAAGAACGGGTAATATAAAGTCATAAGTGAACCATATATGATATCATAACAATTAATATGATTCTATAATAAGTCAATGATGTTATTTAAATCATTATACAGGAGGTTCGGACAGTTACGAAGAAAATCGGACATAAGGTAAGGGAAATATCACAATCTCATTTTTTTTATCCGAGATTGCTTATACTTTGGTATTTACTAGGGTGTGTTTTATCATCCACATACATGTTTCCTCAATATGTAATATTATTTAAATCCACCTACAATTGTTTAAATCCAATTTTACCCTTCAGTGAGTTTTCAGTAAAAGATATGAAAGGAATCTTTTGTCGTTTTTCGTACGATGTACTTTTTGACTTTTCCGACAAAAGTACAAGAAGAATGTTTTTTTAACTTATACGGCACGAACGGATTTTTACGGTTTTATAAAGCCTTATTTTCATGAATATTCTTCCAAAATATTTCATGACTATTTCAAACAAAATACTTTTCTTTTAAAATTACATGACTTTTTGTTAAAAGAAAATGATTTTGAAGAAAAAATGATATTTTTATCAAGAATTCATTTCATGTGTTTTGTCAAAACCATTTTCATCTAAGATGAAATTATTTCACATGTGTATGTTTCAAGTATCATGTCTCTATGATTTACATGGTTTCACTTTTCTTATTATTAAATGATATCTATTTCTTTTATATGAATTATGTGATTATAGGATGATGTTTATGGAACCCATTTTATTCGTTGGGTTATTATGAATGATGTATGTTTATTTTGTGGAACACTTAAGAATGATTTCATTATGAGATGGGTGGGACCTACATATCCCTCCAATGAATTGGGTAATGATTTTTATCTCATGAGATAGACATGGCTGGAATGATAGGTTAAACCGGTTCAGTAATATAGGACTAAAACGAGGAGTGAACTCGATTCAGAATGGGACTTTGTCCACTAAGATGGTCTTGGCAGCAATGTATTGGCTACTATGGAAATCATTACATGTGATTAATGGATGCCACAATTAGATGTTTTATTCCCATTATATTTTATCATGATTGATTTTCCCTTATGATATATGCCTTACGTACTTCCAAGATTCATGTCTTTGCTCAAGATTTTGATGTTTAGATTTTATGTTCAAGATTTTGCTTTCAAATGATTATGTATTGTTTTATATTCTCTATGTTTACCCTTACTGGGCATTTGAGCTCACCCCTTTGATGTTTTCTTTTCCCTATGATATAAATAATGGTTTTTGGTAAGGAAAAAAAGGGAAGATCTTTATTGGGAGATGTTGAAGTTCTTTCACCACGATTAGAAGATTTTATTCCGAGTTTCCAAAGACACTAAACTATTACGGTCCTTGTGTGTCTGTTTTTCTTTTGTATTAAGTATTCCAAAAAAGTAATGTAATGTCCATGTACGTCAAGCTTAGTGTCTCTACAGTTGGTATCAGAGAAATGTTTTATTCAACCTTTGGAAACTAGGATGCGAAAACGTTAGTGAGATCTCTAGAGATATTTATAAGGTATGTCTAGGGATGTACCTAAGGATAAGAATACGTGTAGGATATAGTCTTAGAACTATGGTAACAATCTTAGAATTTCCCCTAAGATTTTAGATATTGAGGGTGCTTCCCCTTTACTATGTTGTTTTCCCTAGCCTGATTTTTGCCTCTCACACTATTCCTTTTGGGTTTTAGAAAATGGCTGGAAACAGGAAGATTCATGATAATGGAGGATATGACGGACAATGGAATGATTTTCTTCATGAGAAACAAAATGAAATGGGATCTGGAAGTCCAAAAATTGTTATTATGCCTAATCAGCAATCTCATAATATGATCAATAATCTCAACTTTGGTATGTTTCCTGACTCAAATAATAAGAGAAAGATGGAGTTTCATGATGATCATAGAGAAAAGAAAGTTCAATTTCCCTCGTGTAAATCATGTTGGAAGAGGCATCAGGGAGATTATTTCAAAGGAACTAGAAGATGCTTTGGGTGTGGAAAAGAAGGACACAAAGCCAGTAAGTGCAAAGGAAAAGGTTCAGTTTACACCATGGACACGGATAATGGTATTGCTATGACATCAACAATGATTAGATGTTTTAAATGTGGAATGTACGGGCATTATGCAAACCAATGCCCTAATTGAAAATCTCATGAAGAAAATCAGCATGGTCATATGGGTAGTATTTATGTGGATGATGATGAGGAGACTACATATTATATATGAGCTGAAAAAAAGTGTTGAAGCTCAGTCGATTGTTTTAGAAGGTATTGGAATGATTGTAAGTTTATCTAGAGTTATATTGTATAGTTAATGGTACTATGGAATAATGAAACATCAAAGGATTGTTACACAGTTTTTTTTCCTAAAAGTATTTGAAAGTATATGTTGAATGGTACCAGTAACAATGGAATGTTATTCAGTTGTTTTTGTAAAGTAGATGATATGCGCATAATGAAGGAATATGAAGATAATGAGATTTTTGATTATATTCATGAGCTCATGATTGATATAAGGACTAAGTGATATCTTGGTTTGAGTATATAGAATTTTGAGGATTTTTGTATGTGGAAAGTGTTAACTTTTAACTGCATTCATGTTTTCACTAAGGTTCAATGGGTATTCATTTTTCAAGAGAATACATGATTAAGGCCTTCGAACATTTGTAATGTGACCAACAAGACATATCTTATGATATATGGGGATCAACGATGGTATTAACATGGTTCTTATATGAAATATCTGATAATCGTTTCCACTATAATATGAAAATGGACTACAATATTATGGATAATCCTAAAGATAGGAATAGATTATGTTGGACATAAGTTAGTATTGTTTAAGGATAATACCTTTTTTTGATATTATTGATGGGATGGTATAGTAATGTAGTTTTAGAAAAAGGACAACCTACAGGACGGGCGATAGCCCATCGTGTCGGACAGGGCTGTGGGAATCGAACCCACAACTGAAGTGCGACTGGCCTTTATCGCCTACCACTGGCCTACAGGAAGACCCTGGTTAGAAGAAACTAGTTTTATTAAGTGGTATGACATATGATGTATAAGTTCATTTTTTGAACCATATACAATTAATCTAACCATAATATGGACTTATAACTTTTCCTAACCCTTTGTTTGAAAGAGATGGAATGACCCATCATTCTATCAAATGATCTGCTAACACATCACGAAAAACAAATTCAACTTCATTTCTTTAAGGGATGAAGTGGAAATTGTTCAATTCCCCAAAAACAGTGAGATTGTACCAAAATCATGAAAGTATTTCTTTCAATTCATCAACTTTAGGGAAATGATCTTGAAAACCAAAAATGTTTTCCTAGTTCCCTTATATCTGATGAATCATATGGTACCTTAGATCATCACAAATCAATATCTTTATGATTGTTGGCTTTTTCATAGCGATGTTCTCTACCACTCTCCATCAGAACATGATGGTTATAATTTTCTTCCATATCCATATTTTCACCTATGTTCTCTTACATTGAATCCTAGTGATGAGTTAATTTGGGTAACCGTTACATTTCGTACTTTAGTTTTTAAAGCCATGTTTTGGTATTCCTTTTTACGATGTGGGTTTCTATTAAACATACTTTTGAGTAGTAAAACATTTATAACCCCGAAGAATTTTGAGGGAGAAATTCATTTTAAGGGGGGTAGAATGTTACCCCCTGAGATTTTATGAAAATATTCTTTTAATTTCATTAATTTCTTGTGTTTTATGCTATACCATGATTACATTGCGCTATACGCAACACCGTATTAGCTTGCAGTATACGCAACAGTATTCTTGGATCGTGTTACACACAATTTTGATAATAGTTATTCTACGCAACAATGAGTATATATATATATTCAAAGTATAAATGAAGTATGGTTGGATTCTATTATACAAAACAACGACGGATTCTTTCACAACACGCAACCCTGACTTGGCTTTCATTACACGCATTCGTGACCTTCCTTGATAGCGTGTGTTGTACGCAACACAGGGTTTTACTAAACAATGATATATTATTATAATATTATTATGAACTAGCAGTTATGAATAGTATTAACTAAAATTTTAATTTTATAACATTATTATTCATCTTGCACATTTTCTATAACATGGTATAAGAACAAAATAAATTTTTCGGGTAAAATAAGTATTTTTAAAAAAATGCAGTTCTGCCGCCTTTTGATGACGCACCCACATTAAATATAGTTTTTGACATGTTTAAAAGTTCAATTTGGAAAAATAAAATTCTTCTTTGAAATCATGAAATGAAAATTAACTTTGGATAAAATTTTCATATTATTCTGGTTACTTTCATATTTTAATGAATAGTAAAAACACGCTATATTTTAATTAAAAACAACTTTTGTCATCAAAATAATTTATATGGATAGATTACAATATTGAATGGTTTTAAAGTATAAATAAAATATATTTTTACCATTTAATATAATGTATGTCATTATCATTGATTCTACCTTGAATTCGTAGGATAAATCAATTCAATCTTTTGCAATGTTTTAAAGCAAAACCCATTTTCTTTCGAAAATGGGAATAATTTTAATTTAATTTCAGCAACTTTTTTGTATAGAATTTGGAAAAATGGATTCACTATTTGGAATCAGTGCATCCAAATTATGTTAATAAGCTACTTTTTATTTTTGGGAATTATGAATAGTAACTACGGTAAATTTTATTTACCATAGTTAAATGTAAATCGGGTAATTAAGGGTAAATATAATATTATAAAATTACCCTAACACATGTAAAAATCCTATTGGATGACAAAAAGTCGACCCATATCACCTAACGGTCGGATTAGATTCATTAAATTGACTTTTTCCCTTGAAAATAATTTAATTATTATTAAAACCAAAGAATGTTACAACATGTCTCTTTCTTAAATCTTATAAGTATAAAATATTAATTTAGTTATAAAATTCAGGAAACATAGAACATGAATAGTCTCCAAAAATATAATACAATTATATACATCATAGGAATTTATTTTGAATTTTTAGGGATTAAATAATTATCATTTATTATGACACAAAGATGATGCATTAATTGTCTTATTAATAAAATATTGATCCAATTGATGTTATAAATAACCAAATAAATGTAATTTAAGACTTATTATGAATTAAACTAATTTTATATGATAATATGACATGTTATTATTGATTTAATAAACTTTATTCTAACTAATCAATCTGTTATCAGTTTCACAAAAATCAATTACTATATAGTGTCAAAATTGACGTAAAATAGTTTTTAAAACAAATATTATATTATTAATTGTTATTTTATTCCTCAAAATCTAAGGTTCTGCCAAATGACATAGATAAGGTTATATATATTAATAATAAACAAATTGGGTTTCTTTTGGCTTGATATAGTAAGTTTATTAACCTTATAGTGTAAGAAAACAAGAAGACACGGTAAAAGTAAAATTATCTATCTTAAAGTTAAATATAAATGATAAGGTTAAAATAGGAACATAAACTTGTCTATATTCTATTGTATTATATTATTTCTACTCATACCCACCTAATCTTCGAAATAAATCAATTTGGAGCTATTTAAAACCGAATTCGTCTTTATAATAAAATAATATTTTTTGTTATTCCAAAGGTGCCCCTCTCCTCCCTTATAAAACGACACCCCCTCCCTCTCTTCCTCACAACACATTGAGCCTTCAACCTCGGCCAACCACTGCCAAATTAACTTATCCACTTCCCTAGAAGCATCCTAGAGGTTCTGGTCTTTCTCAAAGACCAATTTTAGTGTCTTAAGAGGAGGTCTCAAAGAGGCGTTTCAAAGAAGAGGTAATTTCCATTAATGATTCTTTCATCTTTATTTCTTCTTCGTCTTATTATTATTTAGTTGTTTCATTATGAAATAATAATATCAGTATCACTAATATAATTATATATTATTATAAGTATGAAACAAACCTATTTCACCATCTATCTATCCTACGGAAAACGAAATCACCGTGTGCGCGTACGTACGGAATACCGTCTCCACACCGTGGTGAAATATATTTTCCACCACCACCTTACTTGGATGGGTATAATGGTGTAAATAATAACTATATATTATTATTTTAAATTTATATTGATTCTGAAATAGTATACATACACTCCAATACAGTCCCACGATCATGATAATGATATCATCGCTCGTGCGTACGTACGGACTACCGTCTCCACGACGCGATGAGATTCATTCTCCACTTTAACCATTCATGAACGATTATAAAGTATATATAATATGTATTCATGAAATATATGACATAATAATGATACTGGATTTATGTGTATATATATCTATGTCATCTACTTAATTCCATTCAACTCAATAAGGAAACGAAAACAGCATTCATGCGTACGTACGGCCTACCGTCTCTATGAACGGTGTATTTCATTCCATTTACTGATTTATTATATATTTGAATATTATGAATATATATTATATATAAACCATGTTTTATATTCTGTAATTAGGTAATCATGATCTAAGTAATCATATGTATATTTACAAGTCAAAACACAGACGAGAAATGATACAATTTTACCCAAAACGCTCTTTAACATGGAATTTACAAAAGAACGGGTAATATACAGTAATAAGTGAACCATATTTGATATCATAACAATTAATATGATTTTTTAATAAGTCAATTACATTATTTAAATCATTATACATGAGGTTCAGACTCTTACAAAGCAAATCGGTCCTAAGGTAAGGGAAATATCACAATCTCATTTTTTTATCCGAGATTGCTTATACTTTGGTATTTACTGGGGTGTATTTTATCATCCACATCCATGTTTCCTCAATATGTAATCTTATTTATATCCAACTACAATTGTTTAAATCCAATTTTACCCTTCGGTGTGTTTTTAGTAAAAAATATGAAAGGAATCTTTTGTCTTTTTTCGTACGATGTACTTTTTGACTTTTCCGACAAAATTACGAGAAGAATGGTTTTTTAACTTATATGGAAGGAATGGATTTTTACGGTTTCATAAAGCCTTATTTTCATGATGATTCTTCCAAATGATTTCATGACTATTTTAAATAAAATACTTTTCTTTTAAAATTGCATGACTTTTTGTTAAAAAAATGATTTTGAATAAAAAATGATATTTTTATCAAGAATTCATTTCAATTGTTTTATCAAAACCATTTTCATCTAAGATGAAACTATTTCACTTGTGTATGTTTAAAGTATCATGTCTCTATGATTCACATGGTTTCACTTTTCTTATTATTAAATTATATCCATTTATTTTATATGAATTATGTGATGATAGGATGATGTTTATGCAACCAATTTTATTCGTTGGGTTATTATGAATGATGTATGGTTATTTTGTGGCACAAGTAAGAATGATTTAATTATGAGATGGGTGGGACCTATATCTCGCTCCAATGAATTGGGTAAAGATTTATATCTCATGAGATAGACATGGCTGGAATGGCAGGTTAAACTGGTTAAGTAGTACAGGACTGAAACGAGGAGTGAACTCAATTCAGAATGGGACATTGTCCACTAAGATGGTTTTGGTTGCAATGCCTTGGCTACTATGGAAATCATTACATGTGCTTAATGGATGCCACAATTACATGTTTTATTCCCATGCTATTTTATCATGTTTTGTGTTCCCTTATGACATATGCCTTATGTACTTCCATGATTCATGTCTTTTCTCAAGATTTTGATGTTTGGATTTTATGTTCAAGTTTTTGCTTTCAAATGTGTATGGATTATTTTCTGTTCTCTATGTTTACCCTTAATGGGAATTTGAGCTCAACCCTTTGATGTTTTCTTTTCCCTATGATATAAAGAAAGGTTTTAGGTAAGGAAAAAAAGGGAAGATCTTTATTGGGAGATGCTGAAGATCTTTCACCACTATTAGAAGATTTTATTCCGAGTTTCCAAAGACACTAAACTATTACAGTCCTTGTGTGTCTGTTTTTCTTATGTATTATGTATTCCGAAAAAGTAATGTAATGTCCATGTACGTCAAGCTTAGGGTCTCTACACAACTAGTTCCATAGGGAGGTGGTTGTGGGTTACCTTTCATATATATTTATATATATATTTCAGTATGATACCTACTTTTATACGTTAAATTTTAAGTGATACTTGGTTATTTGGGATATAGGTAAACTTATTTTTGAATTGAGTTGATTTCTTCAATTTATTCATTAGGATTAAAATTCTTTTTTATATAATCATGATAGGTTCTAAGGAGGACCCTATATAGTATACCTATACACTCAATATAAGTCCCCAGCCATAAACCTTGCTTAATATTGAATTAAATTAATAATTCAAAATGAGGATCTTTTCAGGTTTAGAGTTTTAGAAAATTAAGTCATAAATATTACTTCTCAAAAGATTACAAAGTAGAAACTTCTACAAAGTTTCCATAAAATAAAATCACATACAAAGAAACATGTCTAGTTCCATGTTTTATGTAGCATGACTATCCATTGATCCCATCCTTGACCCTATTCCATGTTAAGTCATGTGACAAACATTTCAGAAATGTGGGGTGAGCATAAAAAGCTCAGTAGGGGATACACAGTAAATGAAAGCTATTAGTTTTTCAAAATAACAAGTAAACAATGTATACTTTATAAAAATAATACATCTCACCTTTATGATATAGTAAAAACTCTTCACTGAATAAAAGTTAATTACATACCATTTTGTAACCAAAATATTAACATAAAACCCATATAAAGATCACATAACATAGAAAGGTAACTTGGGACATAAACATACTCAAATGGAATAACCATACGGTCGACTTCCACACATATCACTTAATGGAATAGCCATACAGCCGACTTCCATACCCAATGCATTAGAGGTTATAACGTAACCACCCATCATAGTATTCACGACACCACCCGTCATTTGGTTTATCACGTAACCATCCGTCAAATGTCCAAGTACCATTATAAAATCATAAGACATAAAACAAATATAATGGAAAGAAAAAATTTCCACACATTGATCACAATATATCGCATAAATATATTGACATAAAAAATCCATTATAAAAACTATTTTCAATAAAAAAATACAGAAAAAGTATATGGTATTTATTTCATTTTAAAAAAACATTATGGCTTATTGAGGAAGCCAAAGAACAAATAATAATCGCGGAGGCGGAAATGGTCATTGTCACCACGTAGGTTAAAAGAAACATTCCTTTTTGTATTTTAGTAAATGCTTCGTAGAAACAGATTCATTTTGTATTAAAGTAAAAGTAAAAGGGGGTTATACACCGTATAAAAGAATGAAATACGCCTCAATTAAAAAAGATTGAGACGAAGTCCCTTACAAATATTGTATCCTTGGATTAAGGATAAATCAAATAAATAATTATGTGTGACAAAAGAATCCAAAAAATATAAGTTGATATTAAGTGTAAAATAATCATATGTTATTCACAAGTATTCATAGAAGTACATATTCAAGGAGTGAAAGTTTATCCCAAAGAATCAAAATTGGGTTAAGAAGTTCCCTTGCAAAAATTCAACAGCCTAACGGCGTCACATCAAAATTCAGAAAATGAGTTGATGATAGATAAAAAGGGTATCTAATCACATGGACCTAAAATTTACATCAATATAGATATATGAGAACATATCTCAACAGATGAAGAGGTAATTTAAAATAGATAACAAAAGAAGTTTTTTTAAAAATAGGAGGGTGAAAGGTTCCCTTACCGACATGGGTAACTTAAGAAACGTACACCCCATTGAAAAAGGGTCATACAATGAATATCTAATTACCCATAAATGGAATTATATTATAGATGGATTATAATAATGGGTAGTACATACACCACTCAATGGAAATGGTGGAAAATGTAGCATAAATCTAATGGGAAAAAATGTGATGAAAAATCTCTTACGAAAACTCGGCAGCCTAACGGCGCCACTTAAAACTTCCAAAAATGTATTGATGAGATAAAATAGGTTCTCTCATCATATTATATTAAAACTTTCCGCAATATTAATATAAAAGAACATCCCCCAGCATAACAAAGAAGATCTATAAAGAAGTGACATAAATGGGAGTACTTAAAAAGAAAGAGAGAGGTTGGATCTCTTACGAAACATCGGCAGCCTAACGGCGCCACTCAAAACATCAAAAAATGGATTGATGAGAGAAAATAGGGGCTCTCATCATATGAACATTAAAATTACAGTAATATTAATATAAAATAACAAACAAATCATAAGAAAGATGAGCTTAATAGGAATGACATTGAAGAGTGTACTTAAAAAGAAAGAGAGGGGTAGGATCCCTTACCCTGTGTCCGACATGACTTGATCGTTCTTTAATCTCCTGAATAATAGTTTTTTAATTTATAATTTATTAAGGATATCTTTTAATGATTATTATTCAATTCATATCACATATTATAATGTTATAATAGTTGGTTAATAAAGTGAGTTCATATCTGACCTTTTTGTCAATTTTCAGTACATGAGTAAAAATTTAACTTGTTGGAAAAGAATATTCCATGTAGTTATAGGTACATCGTCTCAAGAATAGTATTGATGTTTTAAATATCATATATATCAAGTATATAATCATTTTATACTATTCCGTAGCATTTGGAGATAAAAAATTAAAAGCATCGTTCCTTAAGACGGTAGGCTGTACGTACGCATGAACGCTACTTTCATTTTTTTGTCATATTAATGGAATTAAAACAAAATTAGAGATATATATATTATAATTCCTGAATTATATAAATCATTTAGATGTAATATATTACATATATATCCATTATATATATGTAATTATAATAGTACATACCATTTGGAGATAAGAAATGAATTGTACCGTTAATGGAGACAGTAAGCCGTACGTACGAATGAACACTACTTTCATTTATATTTTTTTGTATTCAATGGAATAAAATAATAATGATATAAGGGTATATTATAATTCCAGTAAGATATCATATGTAATACCATTAATTCCCTCCTTTATACATCCCACATATGGTATTAATGAATCAAATCACTTTGATGGGGCGGTAGTCCGCACTTTCAAAAATGAAGATATCGTGTTTACCCATAATGGAATCTTTAAAGGTATGACATAAATGAAAAATAAATAAGCATAAGGAAAACATAAACATATTATATATCTTATATAAATATAGTGAGATCATAATGGCCACCTTTGACGGTGTTAAAATTATATTGAACAATCATCGTTTGGTGAGGCAGTAATTCGCCATCCAGAAAAACAGTATGTTCTCTAACCATTAGACGGTGGTGTGTGAAAGTGTTGCTTGAATAATTCTTATAATAACATCCTAGTATATTTCATATACTGTTTTTGTTACAGAAAAATGGTAATAAAAAAAGTTTAGGTGTTTGGAGAAGAAAAATAAAACAAAAGAACACAAGGGAAGACATTACCTTTAAATCGAGTAACTCTCTTTAATTTGAGCTCAAAGGATTCATTTGAAAGGATTCATCCCAAAGTGTGGCTTCAATGATGAATAGAGGGATGTGAAGAGATGAAACTTGTAGGGGTTGGCTGAGCCAATGGCTTGAAAGGTGTGTGTAATGTGGTAGAGGTGGGGGCCTTTTATAAGAGGAGAGGAGGGGCACTATTTGAAAGTTATAAAATATTACTTTATTATAAAATTATTTTCGGATTTAAATGGTCCCAAAAGGATATATTTCTAGGATAAGGTGATATGGTTTCGAAATAATGTCATCCAATAGTTTTTTGACAAGTGTAAGACTTAGATTTCACCATATCTTCTCATTTTATTTAAATAGTTAATTTATGATGTAATCACTGCATCATCACGGTGTCATAAATAAATTAATTTATTTAACATATAAAAATTATAAAAAAAATAATGATTTAGGAAATACTTTTACATTTCTAATTAAGATTTATAGTCAAAAATATGACTTGTATAACCCCATCTAAAAATTGGTTTATTAAAACAACATTTGTTTGTTACATTTTAATTTTAACATTAAATAAAAAGATATTAATGTTATTTTACAAGAAAAGTGGCTCCATGGGGTCCCCAAGTTGACCCATGGATTTTCTTGGTTGGCCATGACTCATCAAATGAGGGTAGGACATGTGTATAGGTCATTTCATATTACTAAAACTTTATTTTTACCTTAAACTACACTAATTACCTCTAATCACGATTAAAACATAAAAGTTACTATTCAACAAAAAATTATTTTAATCCCATTGAACCAAATTTTACTTCTTAATGAAAACCATGTATGTCAGATTTTTGAAATTCGAAACACAGACGTGGTAAAATTTCATTTTAACGAAAAATCAGTTTTTTAATTACCACTTAGTGGTTTCACTATTCATCAAGATTTGATGTTTTCCAGAAAAATACCAAAAATTTACCCTAAGCTATATTTGATATTTCAAATTCAAAAATGATGTCTATTTTTCAGAATTAAAAACATATAAGTTAAATTAATTAATTTAATAATTAATTCATGCTGTCAGAGCAAATAGCGTGTTTTTATGAAACAATAAGTATCAAAATATTGACACTAGATTAAGTCCAATTTCAAGATGAAATTAATTCCAACGGCCACTATTAGATTAAATGGTAAAAATATATTCTAAATTGACTTTAAAACAAATTCAAAAGATAATCTAATGATATAAGTAAATTAGATTAAAAAGTGGTTTGGAATTAAAATACAACGTTTTTTACTATTCATAAAAAAATTAACTTTATCGGAAAAATACCAAAAATTTACACAATGTAAATTTTGATGCCCCGATTCTATTGAGGAATTTTATTTTGTCATATATAACACATAAAATTGTCAAAAAGTGTATTTAAAAGAGGTTCATCATCAAAATGCGGGTAATCGGCCTTTTAAAGAATATTAGAATGTTTACGCTTAAAATTGGATTCATTCGCATTTTTAATCCTCTAACATTTATTGTAAAAAGAAAAAATATTTTACACACATATATAATCATTTTTTAGTTAGTTCTGTTCACTCCCGCCGCTACAACGGCTAGGCATTAACTACAATTTAAAATAATATTATTTTATTATTAGAGTGCAACGTAAGATTCCCAAGAAACTCGTTGTTGCGTATTGGGTACGCCATCAAGCATAGCATCCCCTTTAATGTTTTGTTAATATTTTATTCACAAATATTGATAAATGTGAATATTTTATATTTTAAATTTACCTGAGGTGTTACATCCTTCCCCCCTTTTGGGAATTGCATCCTCGCAATTTTATAATTAGGCTTGGAATCTTCATTGAAAATCCCACATCGGAACAAGAGTCAGTAAAAAAATCACTTTAAAATAAAGAAACAGAAGTACAAAGGTCACCCGAGTTAACCCATACTAGGATTCCATGTAGGAAAACATTGATATGGAAGAACAAACAAAGGGTCATGTTCTGAGGGAGAGTGATAGTAAACATGTGTAGGATAAAGTTAACCATAAAAAAATCACACACTTGTGATGGGTTAAACTGTATTTGATTCCCCAGTAGGAAAAGTTAACAGAAAACAATTTTGTTTTAAGTTATTCTTCATTGAGGAATTTATTTTTGATCTTAAGGAAACATATTTACTTGTCATGTTGACTTTAGACTTTTACTAGATTTCTTATAGGAACTCATATTTTCTCCAAACGACGAGTATTTAGGATGACTTGTTCACATTAAGAGAGCTACAATCAACTTATACAGAGTCACATGTTCCCCAAAATAGAACTATATACATCCCATGTATTTAGACATTATCCAAAACTAAAACCAAAAAGGTTATTATGAGATCAGATAATACCCAAAAAGGATAATTCTTTATAAAAAAGAAATCTATTCTTAATCTCCAAAATTTATCAAACAATACCCAAAGTTCAACAAAGACCATTCAATAAACATCTATCCATAAAATTATTCAAAGTAAACCAAACTAAGATTGAAACCCAAATATTTGAAGGATTTAATCACATAATATTCCAAGGTACAAAATTAACAATTATCTCCAAATAACATTAGTTTCTCTTAATGTCTTATACTAAATAGTAATTAACCTAATGAAATATCCTCCATGATTGATTAATCATTTCCATTGATAACCCAAAATAAACATACTCTTGATTCAAAAAATCATCTAACTAAAAAGAATTAGCCAAAATAACTAGGGACTTCTTGTAGTCCAGTGGTATACGATAAATCTCAGTCATACTTTTGTAGTGGGTTCAATTCCCGCATCTTTGTCCGACGCGACGGATTGTCACACGGTCTGCGTGTTGTCCTTTTTCCAAAACTATATAATTCTTAAAAAATTCCACAAAACATGATAAAATCTTAAAAAATAACCATAACATATTTTATCCTCAATTTTATATCATTCTTTTCATATTCCATCATATCATAGAGTAACCAATAATTACCTAAAAACTAAAGATCATATAAACACTAATGGTTAACTTTATAATTATTACCTGAACATCCACATCGAGTTGGTCATCTCGTACATGATGCATTATAGAACTCACCAGAGTTCAAGTGATTGATCATGACTCTTTGATAGTTGGTTTAGAACAACCGTGAGATTCCACATTGAATCCCCCATTTCATCCAGTCTCTTAATTAGAGAACCGCCAAAGTTTCCTTCAAACCCATTGTCACATTGGTGCCTACTAGATCCATCCATTTGATAAAAACAGAAATGTTAGTGTGAGTATATCAACAAAACCATCATGTACTAATGAGGAAGATAAACAGTAAGATATACATATTCATTCACTTTATCTAAATCTAGGACTCTTTCTGAAATCCTAACCATTATGGTAATGTCACTTATTCTTAGAGGATACCCTAACCTCTAAAGTTATCTAAATCGACCACTGATACCAAATATAAGGCCCCGAACTTAAACATTACTTAATATTGAATTAAATTAATTATTCACAATGAGGATATTTTATGGTTTAGAGTTTTAGAGAATTAGGACATAGCTATTACATCTCAAAATATTACTAAGTGGAAACTTCTACTAAGTTTCCATAAAATAAAAACTCTTAAAAAGAAACATGTCTAGTTCCATGTTTTAGGAAGCATGACATTCCCTTGATCCCATGCTTGACCCTATTCCACGTTAAGTCTGTGAAAAAACATTTCGAAAACTTGGGTTGAGCATAAAAAGCTCAGTAAGGGATACACAATGAATGAAAACTGTTAGTTTTTAAAAACAACAAGTAAACCATGTATACTTTATAAAAGTAATAATTTTCACCTTTATGAAGTAGTAAAAACTCTTCATTGAATAAATGTTCAATACATAATCTTTTGTAACCAAAATATTACCATAATACCCATATAAAGATCACATAACATATAAAGGTATCTTGGGACATAAACATACTTAAATGGAATAACCATACGGTCGACTTCCACACATGTCACTTAATGGAATAGCCATATGGCCGACTTCCATACCCAATGCATTGGACGTTATAACGTAACCACCCATCCTAGTATTCATGGCACCAACCATCATATGGTTTATCACGTAACCACCCATCAAATGTCAAAGTACCATTACAAAATCATAAGACATAAAACTAATGTCATGGAAAGAAAACATTTCCATACTTTGATCACAATATATCGCCTAAATATATTGACATAACAAATACATTATAAAAACCATTTTCAATACCAAAATACAAAATAGTGTATATGGTATTTATTTCATTAAAAAAATCATTACGTCTTATTGAGGAAGCCAAAGACCAAATAATACTCACGACGGCGGAAAAGGTTGTTGTCACCGCGTATGTTAAAAGAATCATTCCTTTTTGTCATTTAGTAAAATGATTCTTAGAAAAAGATTCTTTTTTTATTAAATTAAAAGTCAAAGGGGTTTATACACTTTATAAAAGAACGAAATATGCCTCAATGAAAGGAGATTGAGACAAAGTCTCTTACAAATATGATATCCTTACATTAAGGATTAATCAATTACATAATTATATGTGACAAAAGAATACACCAAATATAATTGGATATTAAATGTATAACAATCAGATGTTATTCGCACATATTAATAGAACGACAAATTCAAGGAGTACAAGTTTATCCCAAATAATCAAAATCGTGTTTAAAAGTTCCCTTGCCAAAATTCGACAGCCTAACGATGTCACTTCAAAATTCAGAAAATGAGTGGATGATAGATAAAAAGGGTATCTCATCACTTGGACATAAAATTTACATCAATAAGGATATAGAATAACATATCCCAACATAATAATTTTTAATTTAAAAGATATAACAAATTTTAGTTTTTTTAAAAAGAGGAGGGTGAAAGGTTCCCTTACCGACTTGGGTGGCTTTCGAAATGTACACCCTATTGAAGAAGGGTCATACAATTAATATGTAATTACACATTAATGGAATTATATTACACAAGGAGTATAATAATGGGTAGTATATACACCACTCAATGGAAATGGTGCCAAATGTAGCATAAATATCAAGGGAATAAAAGTGAGATGAAAAATCCCTTACGAAAACTCGGCAGCCTAACGACGCCACTTAAAACATCCAAGAATGGTTTGATGAGATAAAATAGGGTCTCAAATCATATTAAAATAAAATTTACATAAATAGGAATATAAAATAACATATCCCAGCATAAAAAAGAGTAGCTTTAAAGAAGTGACATAAAGGGGAGTACATAAAAAGAAACAGAGAGGTCGGATCTCTTACAAAAATTCTATAGCATAATGGCACCACTCAAAACATCAAAAAATGGATTCATGGGAGAAAATATGGTCTCTAATCATAAGAACATAAAAATTACAGTAATATTAATATAAAATAACATCCCAATCATAAAAATTATGATTTTAAATGGAATGACATAAAAGAGTGTACTTAAAAAGAAAGAGAGGGGTAGGATCCCTTACCTCGTGTCCGACATGACTCGATCATTCTTTAATCTCCCGAATAATAAAATTTGGTCAATTTATAATTTCTTAAGGACCTACTTTAAATATTATCATTCAATTCATATGACATATAATAATGTTATAATAATTCGTTAATAAAGTGAGTTCATATCAGACGTTTTTGTCGATGTACGGTACATGAATAAAAATTGAACTTGTTGGAAGAAAATTTTCCATGTAGTTATAAGTACATCATCTCCAGAATATTATTGATGTTTTAAATATCATATATATCCAGTATATAATCATTTTATACTATTCCATGGAATCTGGAGATAAAAAATTGAAAGCACCGTTCATGGAGACGGTAGGCCGTACGTACGCATGAACTCTACTTTCATTTTTTGTCATATTAATGGAATTAAAACAAAATGAGATATATATATATTATAATTCCAGAATGATATCCTTAATTTATATGTAATATATTACATATATATCCATTATATATATGTAATTATAATAGTTCATAACATTTGGAGATAAGAAATGAAATGTACCGTTCATGGAGACAGTAAGCCGTACGTACGCATGAACGCTACTTTCATTTTTTTTTATTCAGTGGAATTAAATAATAATGATATAAAGGTATATTATAATTCAAGTATTATATAATATATAATACCATTAATTCCATCTTTTATACGTCCCACATATGGCAATAACGAATCAAATCACTTTGAGGGGGCGGTAGTCCGCACTTCCAAAAATGATGATATCACGTTTACCCATAATGGAAACCATAAAGGAATGTCATAAATGAAAAATAAATAAGCTTAAGAAAAAAATAAAAATATTATATATCATATATAAATATATTGACATCTTAATGGCCACCTTTTAATTTGTTAAAGTAATATTGAACAATCATCGTTTCTTGAGGCAGTAATTCGCCATCCATAGAAACAATATGTTCTTTAACCATTTGACAGATGTGTGTGAAAGTGTAGCTAGAATAATAATTATAACAACATCCTAGTATATTTATGATAATGTTTTTTTTACAAAAATATTTAATAAAAACAGTTTAGGGGTTTGGAGAAGAAAAATAATACAAAAGAACACAAGGGAAGACATTACCTTTAAATCGGGTAACTCTATTTGATTTGAGCTCAAATGAATCCTTGGAAAGGATTCTGCCCAATGTGAGGCTTCAATGATAAATATAGGTATGTGGAGAGATTTAATGGGAAGTTTTTGGCCAAGACAAATGCATGAGAGGTGTCTGTAAGGTGGTAGAGGTGGGGGCCTTTTATAAGAGGAGAGGAGGGGCACTCTTGGAATGTTAAAAAATGTTACTTTATTATAAAATTATTTTCGGATTTTAAAGGTCCCAAAAGGATATATTTCAAGGTTAAGGTGGTACGGTTTCTAAATATTCCCAACCAATAGGTTTGTGATAAGTGAAAGACTTAGATATCACCATATCTTCTCATTTTATTTAAATCGTTCATTTATGAGGTAATAATTTCAACATCACGGTGTCATGAATAAATAAATTAATTTAATGTCTAAAAATTATAAAAAAATATCATGAAGTTTTAAATCTTTTTATCTTTATAATTAATATTTATAGTAAAAAATATTACTTGTATAACCCCATCTAAAAATTGTTTTATTAAAACAACGCATGTTTCTAACATTTTAATTTTAACTTTAAATAAAAAGATATTAATGTCATTTTCCATGCAAAGTGGCTCCATAGGGTCCCCATGTTGACCTATGTACTGTATTTGTCGGCCATGACTCTTCCAATGAGGGTAGGAAATGTGTCTAGGTCATTTCATATTATTGAAACATTATTTTTACATTAAGCTACACTAATTACCTCTAATCGTGATTAAAACTTAAAAGTTACGATTCACGAAAAAATTATTTTAATCCCATTGAACCACATTTTATGACTTAATGACAACCATGTATGTCAGATTTTTTAAATTCAAAACAAAGAGGTGGTAAAATATCATTTAAACGAAAAATCAGTTTCTTAAGTACCACTTAGTGGTTTCACTATTCATCAAAAATTGAAGTTTTCCAGAAAAATACAAAAAATTCACCCTAAGCTATATTTGATATTCCAAATTCAAAAATGATTTCTATTTTACAAAATTAAATATATATAATTTACATTAATTAATTTAATAATTAATTCCTAGTGTCAGTGCAAATAGCGTGTTCTTATGAAACAATAAGTATCAAAAGATTGATACTAGTTTAATTCGAATTTCAAGATGAAATTAATTCCAACAACCACTATTTGATTAAATGGTAAAAATATATTCTAATTTCACTTAAAAACAAATTCAAAAGATAATCTAATCATATAAATAAATTAGATTAAAAAGTGGTTTTGAATTAAAATACAACATTTTTCACTATTCATTAAAAAATGATCTTTATCGGAAAAATACCAAAAATTTACACAAAGTAAATTTTGAAGTCCTGATTCTAAAGAAGAATTTTATTTTGTCATGTATAACACCTTAAATTGTCTAAAAGAGGATTTAATAGAGGTTCGTCATCAAAAGATGGTTAATCGACCTTTTAATGAATATTAGAATGTTTACGCTTAAAATTGGATTCATTCTAATTTTTAATCATCTAACATTTATTTTAAAATGTAAAAATATTTGATAAACATATATAATCATTTTGTAGTTAGTTCTGTTCATTCCCGCCATTACAATGGCTAGGCGTTAACTACAATTTAAAATAACATTATTTTATTATTAGAGTGCAACGTAAGATTCCCACGAAACTTGTTGTTTCATATTGGGTACGCCATCGAGCATAGAGTCCCCTTTAAATTTATGTTAATATTTTATTCACAAATATGGATAAATGTGAAAATGTCATATTCTTTATTTACCTGGGGTGTTACACTCACCAATATATATATAATCTATTCTCTCTAGTATGTAGGTTATTTTAAATTATTGAGTTGGGAATTACTAAATTTTATTGGATAATCAGGAGTTATTAGTGTTCATGATCACCATCTCAATGTTATTAAAAGTATTTATTTTTGTTTTATTCATTGTATAACATCATATTCATGTATTTGGATAATTATTATATTAATTTACTTGATAGTGTAAATTTTTGGATATTATCTATTTAATTTGTCTACATATTAAGGAAAATATCTCCCATATTAATTCATTTTATATCCTCATTTATATGAAAAAACATGTGGCCTATTAGCGGTGGGATTTGAGACTCATCCAATTTTGTCAATACCAAACATAAAGGGGTACCCGTGGATGGATGGTCATGTTAGAATCAGATAAATGATTTTATTTGATATATAATATGTTGTTAATATGTTGTTATTAGTGAGGATCTCATGTTTTGGTTGAGAAATAGTATTTTTTGAACATAGTACACCATGTAGTAATGGAAAACTGAGTATGTTATGTGATTTTAGGCCCCCTCAAATCTATATTAATGGAAATATGTTTAATTATTGTTATATGTGATGTGATTTTTCTTTGAGGGTATAGATCAATATAATTATAAATATCATTATTTTATTCATCTATGTTTTATTTGTGTTAAAAAGAGAATTTGGTTAAAAATTAATTAATTAATATTAATTATTCTATATTTTATGATTAGGGAGTCCTTAAAATTTATCTTTTGTAGGTATATATCAAATTCATTGCCCCCAATGTCTATGTAAGTGATGTATAGTAGGATATACTAGAAGATCACTACATGATTTAGATCAATGGTGGCGATACAAAGGGGAAGATGTTTCAATAGTGTAATCACCTAAGCCTGAATATGTATGAGGTGTTGTTTTGGATTAGGGGACTGAGACTTTTTTGTATGAGTTGTAGATTTAGTTCAATTTAATCCATGGTGAGATATTGTTTTGGGTTACATTTTATATCATTATATTTAAAAAAGTATATTCCAAGATATTATTTTTATTCATTAGGGACCATGAGTAGTTGGGGTATTTCACGAAAAAATTTCCTTGAAGATCTTTAGGCTGAATTTCAATCCATGACCACAAATTTTGTTTGTTGGCCATATATTCTTACTCACTACCAATGGATTTTTTACATGTGGGAGTTATGTATTTAAAATTACAACATTATTCATTATTCATTGGAATTTATTTTTTATGAGAATGATAGGGATAAATATTTTGAGAAGTTTTTTATTTGTAGATAAATTTAAAAATACCCATGATAATTTTTTTTATGAATTGTGAGGTGTAGGAAAATGAAATTGTTGTTTTTAGGATCTTAACTAGGAAACAATCATCATGTGAGGGTAATTTTATTGACTCTCTATATAGTCAAGATATGGAAAGGGGTTAATAGTTTTCTATTAAATACGTGTTTTAAATTGTGAGGATTTAGTCTCATCCTTCTCCATCACATTTTAGAAAAATGGATAGTTATTGGGAACCTTCTATAAGATCAATCATTGTTTGATTTTATATATAGAAGACATGTCCATCAGAAGTTAGAGGTTTCTTCATTCCTCTGTAGTCAATGTGATGGTGGAGACCCTCTTCAGGATGATTCATTTAAATTATATCCTATAAGGAAACATAATATGTTGAATTCTATAGTTTATGACATGTTTTTAAGGGATTGGGTTGGCTTAATACAACCCTATGATGCCCTTTTCCTTAGTGATAGGAAGAAAATCACTGTCATGGAGGGGGTATTGATCATGTCCATATATCATCTAATGAATAATTAAATCAGTTGTAAAATTTAAATTTATTTTCATAGAAATATATATGTCATGTAAGGTATCATCTATTTAAAATATATATAGGTGTAGTAGTTTTGTATTTAGGATCTACATGCTCCATAATTTCCACATCACTCATATTTGTTTTGGTAATTATAGTATAGGTAATTCCAATTCCCATGGAATTGACTAAACTAGTTAAAAATTGAGGAATATTATATATAGTGTATATAGATTTTCAGCTGATACTAGGATAACATATTTGATTGTGAGTTTCTGAATGTTTTCATATACAATCAAATAACTCCATCAACAACATGGACTTGTTATAATCAATGAGGCCTATAGTCGTGAGGTAAGTTATATTCAAAGATGATGAGATGGAGAATGTCATGCTCATGGGTGATGAAGATCCCTGGATAGGCCAAAGGCATGGTGGGTCCCTAAATTATTTGAGGGCTAGGATGATGTTGAGTCTAATGGAGGAAAAACTGTTGGTGTTTCTCAGGGATATATAAGAGTTCCATGATTAACTTCATATGGAGGTTGTGTCACAAACCCCTAAATTCATGATTTAGTTCAACATATATTTTATTTAGGATTCATTCTAATATCTATGTCTTTATATAATATGATTTTTGGGTGCTATAGATTAAATTTAATTGTCTTTTTTAGAGTGGTTTCATTCAAGAATGTTTTTCACCTTATGGTACTTTAGTTTTGTTTTTAAACAAGGTGTATGGAAATATTTGACTAAAAATAGACTATGTACACATAAAATATGTGACAATAAAAAAATTTTATCCCCCAACATGGATTGATGATCTATTTATTCTGTAGATTGGAGTTATCCATTTCTTAAATATATATATATTCTAAGCATAACATTAGAAACAAGTAAATGATATGGATATTTGGAAGTCGATTATTAGATTTAATTATAATGACTATAAGTTTTTTTTGATTTAATTCGGTATCATTATATAATTTACTATTTTCTTGGGATTTATTTAAACAATTCTTTGATATTTTATCAATCAATTAATGGTGGTGTTTATTGATGAAATCTTTGTTTATTTATGGGTAGAAAACGATTAAACAGTGCATTTGTGAACTATTTTGGGAATTATTTAATATAATCAGCTATCTCTAAATCTAAAAAAGTATATGTTCTAGGCCTACGAGGTTCTTTTTATAGGACATGTCATGTATCAATTTTGAGTAGTTATAAATGATTTTAAGATTGAGGTAGTTGTTTTTTGGGTAGCACCAATAATGTTGTAGAGGTGTGGGGTTTCTGATAACATTCATTCTATTGCAGGAGTTTGGGTCCAATTTTGTGCAAATTAAATTATTTTTAATGTCATTCACTCAAAAGGATTATACATTTTTTTACATAATAGTTCAATGATTTTTTGAGTATTTGGAGGAGAAGCTAGTTAGTTATCATAATATTCATTTTTATGGACGGTGTTATGTTTGTGATTTTTTGTGAAGTCTCATTTCATGGATTGGTTTTTATTTTGATGTACTAGAGATTGGTTATATGTTATAGATTGTGGTATTATGGACTCTTTAAAAGAAACTCTAATAACTATGATATTGAGCTTATTGATGTTATGCTTTCTCTAATGTTTTGGTAGAATTATGTCACTATAGAATTTTTTTAGTATTAACATAACACAAGATCATGAGGTATATCTTCTCCCATCATTATTTGAACTTACGGAATTAAAATAGGATAGAATTATTATAGAATTACGACTTTTAGATTCTTTATATAATGGGGAAAGGGAATTTTGTGGTCAATATGTTGAGAAGAAAGTCATGTGGTGATATTGCATGTGTGTCTTGAATATCACACTATGTGTATGGATTGTTATTTTATCAAATTACTATCACTCATCAAAAAAAATTCTAACGTCAATAGAATGTTTACATTGAAATCAATATGATGATAATTTTCCAAAATTAATATGTGAGTGGATTGAAGACGATGAGTTTCAAGGTGATGCTTGAATAATTGTTATGAAGACCTTGAGTATCATAGTAATGCCTAGAGAATTGTTATGGGTTAAATAAATTGGATGTAATACTAGAGAAATTATCCATGTAGGAAAAGAAGACGATTGACGAACTAGTTCTAGGTTCAATATATATATATAATGTGATACAATGTCTACAACAGTGAAGATGGATGAATTACCATCGATTTTAGGATGAAAAAGTATTTAGGAATACATATTCTAAAAAGAATAGAATAAAAGGAATTATGGTTTATTGGAGAAACATTTTAAATTGGATTGGAGTTATAAGGCGGGAATTTTTTTAATATTGAATATTTTTATGTGGTTTACATAAAAAATATTCTAGCCAAAAATTACAACATTCTAGCCTCAACTAAGGGGGTTTTCAGGATACTAGGTCGACCTCGCCGATGGGAAGCTGGTCATGCTATTGGGTGGGCTACAATAAGGGACACCTATATGCTCGATTCCTGAAGGAGTGAATGGGATACACCATGTATAGTTGGTCCATGGTCCCATAAATAGGCACAGAGCATGCATACAGAACTTGTTAAGGGAAGTATCGGGAGGGGGATAAAAGAATTTTGAACCTCCCACATAGTGCTTAATTTATAATGTGCAGAGAAAATGAGAGGAATTTCGATGTGAGTTTGGATTGGAATTATCATTGTCGTTGATTACATCATGTACCCGAATCTTTTACCTAGGGAATTATGATATCCCATGGTTTCTGTATCACCCAGGGAGGCTGTATTCTTCCATATGTCACTAAACACCACTATTCTGTTAATAGAGAAGAGGCAGAACAACCATAAAATGCACCATTGACCACCATGGTTGATTTGAGGTTTAAATAATTTGGTGAACCTAATCAAAGAATCATGAAAATCCCTTTGAAGGATTCAATATTGAGATGCCTCAACCAAAATACAAATGAAGTTGTTGAATTCCATTTATGATTAGGAATTTGGGAAGATGAGTTACATGCGCTCCTCATCGCATGCACATGATCTGTTCCCCATAAAGGAAAAAATGCTCACAAATGAAATATTCCATAATTTATAGTGTTTTTTTAAATGGGTTTAATGATTTCAAATGCTGATTCCTACACTCATTAAAAGAGATGATCATCACAACATAAATTTAGGTATTTAATTCAATTTAAGGATGGTATCCTATCCAATAAATGGAGAGGCATCGAGCATATTTAATAGTAATGCCATAAATATAACCGAGAGTTCTTGTTTCAAAACAAACCCCTTCTGAGATTCTATTTCATAAATGAAAAGAATTGTCCAATGAGTCGTATTGGTTTAATTATGATAGGAGTCCTCTGGGATGTTGAAAATTGAAAAGTCACTATTGAATGAGCTTTGAAATGAATAGAGTTCTAAAATGAAAAGGTATAGCACAAAAACATCTCCTTGGCTTTCATGATGATCTAAAATTCATAAAACCCTCTCATTTGATGAATGTCTTCAGACCTATGATCCATTGCATGAGTCAATCACTCCTACTATGCTTCAAAAAGACATAGTTCCATGAAGCTCTCAGAATTCATGTGGTATATTTTCCTTCTGTTTGCACATAAATGAATCCCAATATTTACAAAAGAGTATTTTGTGAAAAAGGATAATGTATAAAGATAGTGGGTGATGTGAAAATTCATGAATCAAATGCACTAATGTGATTTATTTAATGACCCCCATGATTGTGTGTATTCAAAAGAGAGGAATAATATGGGTGTGTGGGTTAAGAAACACAATGGGGAAGGTGGTTTGAACCAAGAATCCATTTATTTCTTCCAGGAACATTTAATGAATGACTTCACAACTGATCTCGGGTTGTGAAAATAGATAATGTAAAAGTAAACATTTGATGCTTTCTTGCATGCATACTTGAAGAATCATGAACAAATCAATGGTTATGAGTTCTATATACCAGAAGAATAATAAAATATAGCAGTATATTGGTAAATGTGAGATGGATTCATTTTTTTCACTAATCATTGAATGTATGATGCGAACAAGATCCAGTTGGTTTGATAATTAAAGAAGAAAAGTAGAAGATTAATAATAGAATGTTCCCAACTGAAGATTGAATCTTATTAAGGGAATATTAATTGTGATGATTCTAATATGGGGTGACCTTAATTTATTCAATAATCAGAAAAAAGCGTTTGATTCTATTAAGTAGAAGAAGAGATTTCATTAATGTTGGTTTTAAACTAAATAATAAAGAGAAGACGATTGTTTAACTATAATGTTTGCTTCTATAAAAATTTTATAGTGGTTACAATCATTTTATTACATAAGAAACCATTGACTAGAGGAAGAATAATGAATTCCTATAGATTTATTAGGTCTTAATAGGTGGAATAATTCATTATTGCTACCAATCATTACCAATAATGTGATGATTGTCTTAGGAGTTATAATAAAGATCAAGCCATCAGGTGAGTATCATTCACTATTGGATTGATTTCATTGTTCTCAATGACTATAATGGAATATCCTAGGCATTGTAAACACATTAAAAAGAATTTTTTCTAGTGTTTCTGTGGTTATGAATATTTCCACACCAAGAAACGGACTAGATGATATTCTTATGTAGTGATCCTTGCAAAAATATCTGGTTCATTTATTTTCTACTTTAATATTCTTAATTCGGACATGGAAGATAGAATAAGAGAATCAAGATCCTAATATAATAAAACATACAAGTGTAAAAAGAAGTTATTGGATTAAAATCACCTAAAACTACTTCAGTCAACTCTTAATGTTAGGAATATCCCAAACTGGTCCTTATAATTGTTATCCCAACCAGATCTCACCTCTAATAGATTCTATATAGTGAAGTTATTCTCTTTTAAAAATTTGTGTTTTTTTCTAAGTAAATATTGAATTATAGTTTTCGTGAAGAGTCAGTTATCTCCTAGAATAAGTATTTATATACCAATACCATGATGAATATGAAAATGAATGGACATAAAAAATTGTAGAAGAATTCACTCTTATATAAATAAGATTAGGTATCGATTTCTTGATACCTTATTGACATTGAAGACATATTTGGCATTGATGATAATGAGTAGGTGGTTCATTATTACACCAAATGACAGTAGAAATTACTACATCATGTGAATAAGAGGTATGTGTTATTACATTTTAAATTTATCCTCAATATAAAAACTATTGCATAGGTGGTGGTGATTAATCAACAAATTCTCATAAATTATCTTCAAATAGATTAGTATTTTTTCCCCTTAGTATTCTCAAATAACATGCCTCCCTTTTTTGTGGAATATTTCATTGTATGAATGAATATATCACCCAGATTGAATGATAGACTAATGTTATGGATAATGTACTGTAATTAGTTTTTTTAATATTTAATGATCTCTTGATAGGTTCAATATGTTGAAGCAACAAAGAGGGAACTTAAAATTTGTTCCTCTAAATTTATCAAAGAAGTTGCAGAGAAAGGTGATGCCAATATGGCACTAAAATAAAAGTTCCATTCACATCATGATGAGGTGAAGAAGAGCACAATGTCAAGGGTTTATATTTAGAGGAATCTTACAAGACGGTCAAGGAACTTGACTCTAGGCTACAAAACTATGTAATGAATCATTTATATGAAGTTGAATGACTAAAGAAGGATTATTTGGAGAATATAATTATGAGTGAAGATCCTAAAATCATCATCAACATGAAATGTATACTATTGTAAGATCAGTTAGAAAATCTTGAGAAGACAAATATTTACACTTCCAAAAAGAAGGAAATAGTTGTGAATTGAACCCAATGTTCATTGGAGGATTATAATCCCAAAAGAACTCCAAAAAGTGATAAGAAGAACATGACATCATTTAATAATCTATCAGATGTCACAAAGATGGAAAGTTTACCATCTACACCATATTATACTCATTATTAATAATATATTTCCATAATCAGTGTATGTTGAAAGAAAAATTAAAATCAAGTATGGATGAAGAAATGTGATGGGAAACATACCACCATGTCTAGCGTAGATAAGAATAAAAAATTGTAATGTAGTTCCCCAGAAAGAGAACATAAAATGATAGATAAGTCTCAATAATCTAATATATAATAATTCAAGAAATCGTGGTCTCTGGGATAATGTTGGTACTATAACAAATTTGGGAATTGTGCATTAAATTGATGGTACAATCCCCAAAATTTAAAACCAAAGAGGAATAATATATCAACGGGAAGAAATATAGAGAATAAGAAGCAACATCCACATGTCCATAACAATATGTATATTGAAAATAGATTTGGAATGCTTGATAATATCTTTGATGTTTGAAATTGTAGTATCCAAAAGGTTGGTACATTCACATCTCAATAAGTTTCAAAATATAATTTGAAAAGAAGATCACAAAAGTTTACATGGAAGGAATAAGAAACCATGAGAAGGAATCAATAGATGTTTGTAAAAAAATATACCAATAATATTCCAATAATTAAAGGTGAGAAATCATGGATTCTAAATCTAAGAAATTAAAGGGTAGAGCATCTAAAAGAACTAACAAGAGTTATGAAAGTTGTAAGAAATCTAGTTGAAGATCCAAAAATGATTCCATAGTTCCTAATGACAAGTCAATTATTTGTCCTGAAGACATGAGGAGAACGAGGAAACATGAATATGCACAGGAAAAGTCTAGTGTAAGTAGAAATGATGTTCTTTGTGAGAGATGTAGGAAATATGGTAACATTGAAAAAGGTTGTTTAGAATTACTACAAGTTCAATAATAAGACCATAAGAGGAGTAATAGTCTACCATCAATGAATGTTTTTAGGAAGAATATTTATCCACACAACGATGAATAAAATATAAAGAGATTTTTAATGCCTCGAGATAAATAAAAACAGATGTTTGTATTTTCATGCATGATGATTTGATAAAGTGGAGAAACATGGTTGAGAAAAAAACACTCAACCCTACCAATCATATTAATGAAGAAAACAGTATCCACCTTATTATCATAATCCTTTGTGTACTGTAGTTGTGTTTATAATATTGGCAATTAAAGGTGATGCATGTTATCAAGGGGAGAAATTGAGTAGTATTTATCGCCAACAATTCATGATATTAAAGGTGAAGATCCATTTTGGTGTAATCAATATAATGAAATTTTTTTAAATCCATTTATGATGAGATCAACCATTATGTAGATGAAGAGAATTATTTTCATTCCGGGGGGGTGAAAAGTGAATAATCTTCATGAGTAAATACTGAAATAAGTATCAAATCCAATTATTATTGAAATTTATTGATGATCATGCCACTGGTAATAGTATATATCTAAATCTATCATCCTTGGTTTCAATAAAATAAATTACATTTTACAATGAAGGAGAAATTTATTTTTAGTTATATTAAAAGAATAGAAGTTCCCCAAGGTCACTAATCTTATATATCGAACATGATAGTTTTTTATCCATTTATTTATGTGAGCGATGTAATTTTTGTTTGAATGTGATTCAAAATATGAAAATTATAATTAGTAATCTCAGCCTAGAATGAAAATGAACCATCCTTGTAGAAATGTATATGAGTTCTTATTTCGTGTAGGATCATGATCAGTTGGGAGTGGACAAGATTATTATGTAAATTTAATCAATTTTTTTTTCAACATTGATCATTGATGAAGTAGACATCAAGTGAAATGATGGATGATAAATTTCTAAAGAAAGTATTGATACCTCGTTTACAATGAACACTATATTTCTTTTAAATAAATGGTAGAGAATGTGAAATTAATGTTAGAAAATAATTGGAAAAGAGATGATAATAATTACATATACTGACTCATTAATTTTTAATGAACTTTGATATTATTTACACCAAATACAATTGGGGAGATTGAAGATCCTACATTGGGAGTCGATTTTCTTAATTGTAAACTAATTATCGCTAGTGTAAAATAATGACCAATGAAAGAAGAAGATAACATTGATTCCAATATGATGATGATGTTCAATAGTTAACATATAAATAGTATGAAGAATTTGAGTCTCAAGGAGACTCTTAGAAAATATTTATGAATACAATGAGTTTAATGGTGATCCATGGAAAAATATTATGGATTTACCACATTGGATTTCATGCTCTAGCCAGTATCCATGTATGTATATATGACTATTGTTGAACTTTTTCTATGTTAAAATACATGTATCAAATGTGATAAATTGTTTACAATAGATAATATGGTTTAAGTAACAACGATTTGTGAATGGAGAAGTAATTTTGTATTTATATTCAAAAACTGAGAAAATAAGGGGAATTATGGTTTAGTGAAGAGAAATTGTGAGTGGAATTGAATTTATATGGTTTCCATTCATTTAATATTGAATTTTTCAGTTTGGTTTACATAAACATTAGCCTAGATGCTAAGATAACTAACTAGCCTAAACTAAGGGTATTTGTGACACTAGTTATACCAGACCTAAGGGAAGCCATCCAGGCCTATGGGATGACTACATGATTGGATTCATGTTAGCTCGAATCCAGAAGGAGTGCATGTACAATCACATACGTAGTTTGGGCCAAGGGCTTCAATAAATGTGATTATTGTAGCTATATAACTAGTATAGTGTGATATAGAAAGGGGGAGGAGAATTATATATCTACCGCACAATACATGATTTATAAAGTGCAGAGAAAAAAGGGGTCATTCTGATTAGAGATGGGATTTGGACAATCATGTCCATTGATTACATCCAATGCTTAGATATTCTAACTAAGGCCATCCAATCTCATGTTTCAACTATATCTTCTAGTGAAACTATATTCCTCCCTCTTCCACTCAATTGTACCATTGTTTCACTAGAGAAGTGGTTGGACCACCACAAAACATATAGGTACTCCCATGATTGTTCCACAGATGAAAAATTGAGGTGAATGTGATAAAAAAACATACAAATCCATTTTTATGATTCGATATGGAATGGCTAGGATGAACTAAAATGAAGTAGTAAGAGTACATTTAGTCTCATGCACTTGGAATGATAAGATTCATATCATCCTCTTCACATGGATGTGATCTGTTCACTGCAAAGGAGAAGCCTTCCCACAAAGGAAGCATGCCATTATTTGTGATGTATATTTTATATAGATTTAAGGATTTCTAAGGATGAGTTCTATAGGCTATAAAAAATATGATAATAAAAACATGAATTCTTGGATTTGAATATCATGTAAGGATCTGATCGTCTCCTATAATAGGAGAGGCACTGAGCCTGTTGAATGCTGATACTATACATATACCCTATATTTCCCATTTTCAAATAGAGAATCTCCAATATTCTGTATCATGAAGAAATAACAGAGTCCAACATGCCCTCTACGATTTGAAAATAGAGTAATCTAACAATATTTCAACAAGTAAAATGCTATATCAATTGAAATTCAAGAAGAAAAACATTCAAAAAATTGAATGGATATTGAAAATTAATCTCCTTGACTTTCACTATGATCAAAGATCGGCGAAACCCTCTACGTTCATGAACAATCTTCTGAACCATGAACTAGTTCTTCAGTCAAGAACCCCTACTATGCTTCATGAAGACATTTATCTGTGATGATAACTACATGAAAAATTGAGATTTTTCTTCTGTTTTCACATTATGGAATCACACTATTTGTAGGAGTGTATTTTGTGAGTAAGGGGAAAATTTGAATACACAATGTAGTGTGTGCATGCACGTATAACATACACTCTTGTGAATAATTAAAATATGCCAAATTTTGTGTCTATTAAATTAAGTGGAATACATTCTTTGTGTTACGAAACCAAAATTGTGCAATGGTTTGGACTAATAATAAACTATTTTCTTCTATGCACACATAATGAATAACTTGACACCCATGATAGTGTTGTGCAAAGAGAAAAAGAGGATGTAAACATTACATGGATGCTTTAATTCATACATGAAGACTCATGCATAAATAAATGGTCAGGAATTGTAGATAACCACAAAAATAATTAAATATAGTATTATATTGATAAATGTAAAAGTGGTTCCCCAGTTTGTCATCAATAATTGAATGCATGAAGTGAACATGCTGTAATGGGGTTGATGATTCAAGAAGAGAATAAAAATAAGCACAAAGTGTACCCAACTAGATTGATTATTATTTCGGGAAGATTAATTTTGATTATGTTAATCCTAGATGATCTTAATTGATTATATAATCATAAGAGAATCTTGTGACTAAAACAAGTAGAAGATTAGTAGGTTTCAGTTAAGTTCGTTTTTCCCTAAAGAAAATAGAGAATAAGATTGTCCAGCTGTCAAGGTTTCTAGAGAGAAAAGATAAGAAGGGTTACCATCGGCTAATAAGAATGTAACCATTGAAGAGAGTTAGTTCAATTCAATAATTTGGAATAAAAAGATCTCAAAAGGTGGAAGAATTTATTGGTTTTATAATCCTATTTCATAATGGAGAAGACATACTTTATAGTAAGTAAAAATATCTAACCAAGAGCTCGAAAACTGCCAATATTGGATTGTTTTCATTGTGATTCTTGAGTTTTAGGGAATATACAACTCATTATAACAACATTAAATGCACTTTTTATATTTTTTGTGTGGTTATGATTATTTTTATAACATGATAAAGACTAGTTACTATTATTTAGTAGCGAACATTGTAAAAATATCATGTATTTTCTCTACTGCTATAATATTACTCCATAAAAAATGGAAGAGAGAATAAGAGAATTAATATCCAAAAATTTCAAGAGTTATAGGGTAAAAAATCTATAATTGGATTAAAAAATCACCAAAAATAATTTACCCCACTCTTAGTGTTTTACATATCCCAAACAAGACCTTATAAGTCTAGTGATTCTTTGTGAGTGATTACAGATTTCATTATAGTAAACATAAATGAAATAGAATTCAACTATATAGGTTGTCTCTTTTAGATAATGGTATAGTTTTATTTGGTTGAAATATTGGAGGAATCCCGTATATGGGTTTTATGTTAGATTCATAGTGATATCGTCTTTTCATCGTGATTCCTATGAGGCATTGTCTATGGATGACCAAAATCATGTTTTTTCTAAGGGAGTCTCTTAAGTACTTTGGAAATGTGTGAGGTTCTTTTTCATGGGTTCCAAATCCCTCCCTTGGTAGTATATCTAAGTGTTTATATGATGTTTCATAACATGATAGTTTAGTTTTAGATTCATGTATGATGTCATAAACTGCAATATTTTAGTAAAATTTATATCTTGTCAGAAGTTGAAGAATGAGCACTATGTTCCTGATGGGTTTCATCAGTAACTTGATTTTCCCCAGTGAATGTCGGTGGATATTGATGAATTATTTTCAACTATTTAACTTAGGATTAAGGAAGATATTATGTTATATGAGTGATTATGGATCATTTTATGATGTTAGATTGGTTTTTATTAATTAAGGAGTAGAGAATAATGAATGTTTTAGTGAGGAATTATCTCAATGTTGTTTTTAAGATTCATGTGTCTTTGAATAAGATCATATATAATCAGGATTATTTTTTCATTTAATCTATGTGGATATGCATTGATTAGGATTTTGGATCTTAGTTATTTAATAGTTATTTTTTTGACACACAAATAGAAAATCATACAAATCACACCATCTAAACTTTTAAAGACATGTTTTGTAAACAATTTCATGGTTTTTATAGGTTCCCATTTAAGGAATCTACCATTTGATATTAATTATTATAATTAAAACTATCGATCTACCTTTATTATATATAAATTGAAATAAATTTTATTATTCATTTAAAAATTTGTATTATGTTCGACTCATATTAATTAATTAATGCTTTTCATGATGAAATTCCAAAATATCATTTCATAGATGATGATTGTGACATGAAAGTGATTTGTGGTTTCTCAGGAATATCAAAATTACAATATCAATCATAGGATGATGCCCATATATATTGATACTAGATATCATGTTTTCTTTATGGTATTTATTCATTGTGGGTAGTGGAGTTTCAATCAATGGAGAAAGCTTTCTCCCAGGGTTTTGCTGCATGTCAAGGTGTTAGAGTGGGTAGGTGTTGTTTTATATTGATTAGAACATTATTTTTAGATTTTATGGGATCATGATTTATTCTATGTGAATTATATTCTTTGTTATCATTATGATGATTGACATATCATTGATTATAGTTATTTGGATGTTGAAGATGATGTTACATTATATAAAAAATTATGAGATCCAAGACTATTAGGAAAGGGAGGTACATGAGAATGTTAATCCTTTGGTTCATTACCTATAGAGGCATAATGGATTAGAGAAGAGTACCTTGGATTATGTGATTTAGATTCTCCCTCAACAATTAAATATTTTTTATATTGATTTTGTGTGAATGATATGTAAACCCTTTCATAGTTTATTATATGTATGAATTTTATGATTATATTATCTTACCTTATAGTGGATTGGTATTGATTATTTTATAGGGATATGTTTGAGAGATATATAGTGAGGTGGATGTATTTCGGAATTCCCATCCTAAAAATATTCAATTTGTATTCATTTTTAGGGATTAGAGTCATTTGAGAGTTGTTTGAGGTGCGTAAATTGATCTTTCTGATCCCTTCCATCTTATCTTCGGGTCATTGGATGTCTCTAAAAGAGGATGAAGATGTGGAAGTGCTTGTTGTTCTAGAATTTCATCAAAAGGTGGGTGATGTGATGTGTATTATTCTACTATATCGTGGTTTTCTTTCCTGATTTTTTTTGAATTTCTGTAAAGTTACATTGTGCTGTGGTCATGGACATTACATCATAGATAATTTGGTGTTTTGTCAAATAGTTCTTCCATTTTAAATACAAAAGTTCCATGATGATTGATTTTATTTATGAAGACTTGGGTGGACAAATTTGGAGGATATCCGATTTTAGGGGTTTTTATGACATGTTTCTTGAGCTACATCATGGAGATCATTGGTCAAGTCCCTTGTCTCTTCCCTCATAGGGGTCTCTAAAGCACAGTTTCTTGGTTATATTAAGAAGTATTGGGGACTGAGTCCCCTATCTCTATCATTTTGGGGACTATTGTGGCATGGTGTATATTTTTCACCATACCATTATTTTAGGTTTTTAAAATCAATAATCTTAATTGGTTTTGAATGGGGGAATATTAGGGGATTTTCACCGTGATATTTGCGGGTTTTAATAATATTGCCTTGAATCTGGCCCATTTTGGTGCAGCTAACTAGATTTCATTTATTATTTTATATGAAATCTCCAGCCATTACTATATATCTAAATCCATTTATTTGCGGTGATATTAAAACGAAAACACATATAAATTCATAGGTTCCCTTAATTTCCTCCAATTTCCAATCTCTTCCTTTGAATCACAGGTGACCATAGTATCTATTTTATAGGATCTTGATCACATTTTCGTTGATTTAGCCCCTACATTTGAGATATTTTATTATTTTTGATATGATGGGAATTTTATTTATATTATTCGGTTATTTTTCTATCCCATTCCATTAGAACTTGTTATAAAAACCTATTTTATTTTATTTCATTGGTTCATTATCATTTTCCAGTAAAATATTATTATAGATCATGGGTTCCATATAAGAGAGTTGATTTAGAGATCTATCTATATTATTTTATTTCTTTTAATGTAATATAAGGGGATTTTTATCATGGTAGGGGACTAATAAATTCTATTTTTTGATATCAATGTGGAAGTATCATGCTGATGATTTTTTTGTTAATCATGGAATTGACATTAATAAAGATAAAAAAAGGAAATTTAAGAACAGAAATGATGATTAATTTTTATTCCATTTATGATAATTTTGATGATGATTCATTGAATTTTATAGATAGTTCATCAGTTTAGTATTGTGATTGTTGATGGTTTTTAGCATTATTACCCTACTGAATTTGGTAAACAATGTAAATCTAGTATGACAGAGAGGTAATGCATGTAAGATATGAATCAAGTTTATCTTTGTTTATTTTAAACTAATGTATAAGAAATGTGTTTCCTATATTTATTTATATTATTTATTATTGATTATGTTTATAGATTTCTTAGTTGTTAAAAATTATTCATAATGAATTAGATAATTCAAGAAAGAGATTCAAAGTGTTATTTTCATGAAATAAATTTTTGGGAAAGTATTAAAATCATATCCTTGATTTCATATTAATAAATGCTCTGACATTATAGAATTTATTTCTCATTGATTGAGTTGTTATAAATATACTATCATTGCTTTTTATGACTTAAAAATATGTGTATATTACTAATGATATACGTGGAATCTTGTAAAATTATATTATTTTGAACAGGTTGAGTGTTGTTATTGGCTACCTTACATTGTTGGTGGTAGTTTTTATTTTTTCTTGGATTTGTATAGGTTAATATCTCTTCATTATTTGTTTTCCTTATGGGTGGATATTTTTCCCATTTTTTAATTAGTTTATTCTTGTAATAGAATGCTCATTACCTTTGAGTAAATCCCCATCTTGAGTTATATTTTTATTGAATCATAAGTTACTCGAGAATATAAAACATTGATGAATTGTAATTAATCGATGGGGATGTGTATTCATTATGACATATTACATGGGAACCACACATTTATTAGAAAAAATAGTTAAAATATAAATTAATATGTGGTTTAGTAAAGTGAATTTCAATTGTTAAATTACTAAATAATTGGTGATGGGGATTTTTAGGGCTTCTGTTATTAAAATGATTTTAGATTTCTAGTCTTGGTGGTGGATGTAAAGTTGTAATATGGGACATTAACTATAATTAATGTCCAAGGTAGTATATTTTCCCTTTGTTATGATGTTTTTTATTCCATTTATTTTTTTTTTCATATTTTCCAACACCTGATTCGGTTTGGAAGCAAAAACCCATATAGCCATGGGTTTTCAATGTTTTTTCCAACATCATGGATATTAAAGGTATGGATTAATGAATACACTTATACATCAGTCAATATTAATGGCATAACATTGTATGTTTAAATATCCATGTATTAATGTCTTAAGGTATTTGGTATGTTCTCATATGATCTATATTTGATCCCTATTTTAATATACATTTTTATGATTGTTGTAGTGGATTATGGTGATAAAATATGTATTTATCTTGATTGTTGTGGATATGGTGATTACATGTGTAATTATGTATTCTGTGAGATCTAATATGGTATGATTCTAGATACAGAGGCTATGGTATATTTTATAATTAAATATGATTGTGAATGTGGACAGAGTATATATGTACAATGTGTGGGATGTAACGACCAAAACCCATTAGAAAAATTATTTTGTGTTTTTGTGGATTTTGATGGTGTTGGAGACAAGAGTGCAGTTATGGATATCCTTAGGGACACCACCTATTATTATAGGATGAAATTTTTTCAGATCAGAGGATTATTTAAAGTATTCTTTTGTGGGAAAATCCATAATAATGTTAGGTACACCACAAGATGTTGGAAGCCCAAGGTGGTTGGTTTCTTGAAACGGGAGTCCACCTATGTAAATTTAATAGGAAGAACATATAGTGTTTTCTATGTCATCACAAGATAGTATGATGAAGAAAATAATATGAAATCGGAATGGGATAAAGATCACTGGGTCTAGAAACTATGCTCTTTGGGTGGTAGGCCCAAATATCTGGGTTCATTGTACTATGTCATATCGGAATTCATAATGGTGGAAGGATGTACTTTAAAAATTTTCACAAGGGTGGAGGGGTTTCATGTGAGGGTCCAAGGGATATTTTTAACCTCATTTGAAGGTACTCATCAACTAATGTGTAGGTATATAGATCATTATGTAAAGGTAAAATGTCATTATAAACCATTCATTGAGGATATATTTTCCACATCATGTTGAGTCTAATACTCACCTAAGGGTAATACTCTATATATGAGTAAAGCGTATTACCCTTATGAAAATCTACTGTTATTCATTTTTAGGTAAAATATTTCATACAGAAAACCCTATATTTATATTATTATTTTTCTACTGAGGGGGTCTATAAAAAATATGGAAATAATAAATGAAAATCATGGATTTTTAATATATTACATAGAAGATTGAAAGAAATTTAATCTTACAAAATTATAGGAGTTTACAATTGGTTTTGTAAAGAAGTTAACTGGAAACTAATTTATTATGAATTAAATTTGGAGAGATTAGTTGATCAATTGAAGATAAATAGGTAAAAATATTTTAGTTTCTCTAAATCTAGTTTATTTTACAAATTCACGTTCCTCAATTTCCCTCATGTCATAGTGATCATACGATTACAATTGTGTCTTGTGAGATTCGTGTTATCGTTCATGTTCATTACTTCATTTATAGGATTATGTGATTATTATATTTACCACTATATATTTTCGTTCAACATGTGAAAAAGATTATACCATGTAGGTAATTCAAATACCACTCTTGTTTATTTGTGAAAATTTTGAGTTTATCAATCCCTTCTCTCCATTGGAAATTAGTATGAATTTTCATAAGTAATATAATAAATAAAAAAATTGGAATTACAAATATTTTGTTTCATTTACATATCTTCATGTATTTTTGGTATTTCTATTTCTATACACCCATAAATAAAATAGAATTCGAAATAAATGAAAATATGGAATAAAAAGAGATGTAACATTTGTAGAAATAAAATGATGCATGAGTAATGATATTTTATTTCAAATACAGTCCTTCGTAAACTCATGTGTGTTTGTTATGTGGTTAATATATTACCATATTCCCCTTTAAATATTTGATTTGAATATTATTAAAAATATGAGTTATTTTTATGTTAATTTTCTAAAAACACATCAATAAAATGAAAAACATTATAGCTAGATGTTTGATCAATTATTTGAATAATTGGATGTTGAAATTTTTTATTTTGGACCATGCATTATGTTTCATGATAGGTATGGCTATTTCTATTGGTATTGAGAACTATTAATTACATGGTGGATAATATATTATGTTTAGTTTGTTAGTTATGTTTGGTTGTATGGTATGATATGGAATTAACAAATCAAATAGTAGAATGTGTTAAAAATAATTTTAAGGATGGAATGTTAATTAAATTTGGAATGTGGAAGGGATGAAATAAACTGATGTAGGATATAAATAGAATATAAATTCATTAAATGAATGAATTATAGAAGGAAAAATAGGTGATGATTAGAAGTGATATATTATTAAATTTATAAAATAAATTTTATAGTGAATATAAGAATTATTTTTGGAAATAAAAAATATTTTATATGTTAAATTATTTCTTAAATGAGATATTTCAATTCATATAAGGCCATTGTTTTATGGCTATTGGATGGATTGTGTTCTAAACATAGTAATGATTATGGATTCTAAGTGGTAATGAACTTGTTGAATAAATGAGCTGTTTTAAGGATATTTTTGTGAAACCCTTGGTTAGGATATGTGATTGGAAATCTAATCATTTATTTTCTTATGTTCTTTTTACACTCCCCATTTAATTTATGTATATAATACTGGGGCAAAATGTTTTTGTTCTTGGTGTTTTCGCTAACATCCAGGTTAGATAGAATGAATGAATGACTTCTCCCTCATTTCCTATCATTCATTAAAAGTATTTTGGTTGTGATGGACTAAGTATGGTATGATCATGCACGCTATAGAATTTCGATATTGTTTAGCCAATGATGTGGTAATAATGGGATGATATATTTATGGAGAGGGTTGTGTTTTCTATAAGGAAAGAACTATATTGATATAAATGTGGTTTACAATACCCTTCCACTCTGGTTCTAAGGTGATTGATGTGGGTGGGATGTGGTTATGATGAAATGATTCATTTTTTGGTCATGCCAATATGATATTTTCGACATTGAGGGAGTTATTCTAGGTAGGTTAATGACACAATACTCTTCTATAAGAAAGTAATGGGCACACCAGATGATTGATATTGGGGTGTGAGGGCATAAAAAATGGGTACGTGGTTATGAAGCTAACATTAATGTATTATTATGTTATTTTTTTAACATACATGGATTAAACACAGGTTTAGTGAGCCTCTACGAGTTTAAAAATTGGTAATATACTCAATAGGTGCATGTTAGTTATACATTATACTTAGTGGACTGTTAATATGTTTTTTTTCATATTTTCATGGAAGGGCTATAGGATGATCCTTCATTGTATACATATTATGGTCACCCCAAATATATATATATATATATATATATAATGTTTTCATGAGGGTTTTAGATATAGAGATGTCAAATATGTTGAGTTTTTATTTGGAGATTCTATTAATAAGTTTTTTTTGATATTTTATTTTTTAGATTCATACTATATAATGAGACATGATCGTATGTATAAATTCATATGGATCTTGATTTATTTTATATGATGTGGGTTTACTTGGTTTTTACCCTCTTATCTATCATCCATTATTTATATTATGAGGGTAATATCACCAATTGTATGTTTTAAACCCTCATTTATAATCTTCATCGTATGGATTATTTGTGGTAGGCTTCAAGGGTTAAGCATTCTCTTCATAATTTGACCAAGAGGTTTACTTGTGGATTGGGGGTCATGATAGTGTGGTAATTATGCTAATGTGTGAGAGATAAGATGGGTATTGGAGTGTGGAAATGTGAGGATTGAATGGTTTGGTAGGGAAATGGTATCTATTGAGCATGGATTTTTTAAAGGCCAGAGTTACTTACTAGGTCAATAAATTTTAGGGATTCAAATGGTTTGACTCAATGACTCTTAAAAAAATAAATTATTAAGTGATGTAGTAATTTTTTAATTTTATAAACCTATGATATTTACTTGTGGAACAAAAATTTGATCATAAGCTTAAATGTGGAAATATTGAGAAATAAATGAATCTAATTAAATGAATTTGAATGAATTATATGCTATTATGCTTAGGGATTTTTCATTTGATGGAAACATTTGTCAGGGATTCATTTATTTTTACAGACGGGACACATAACCTTTCATGATACTTTTTTTCTGGATAAACATTAAAACCATGCAGATAAGTCAAATCAACCCAAATCAAAAAATATCATGATACAGTTGATGAATTTCCATGATTTCTATGAATAAAAAACTATATTTATACTGTTATATGTGCTCTCATTATTTTAGGAGTTAAAAATTTGTCTGAGAAAAAAATTATATCCGGAGTAATAGAAATCCCCTTTATAAATTTTAAAATAGAATCAATAAATCATTATATTGGTTACTTGGGTGTGTCCTTGTTAATTTAAGATCATTAGAAAAACCATAACATTATTAAACATAAAAAGTTAATCTTTTGATCCTAATTATTTATGAAGCATTTTATGGTTTGATTTGGATTCACTTGCTATAATCTTATGAAAATTTATTATCAATTGACAAAAATAATAATTTTAAATTTTGATGTAGTAATCATTGAACTATTAGTACCCTGATTTGAAAGATAGATTAAGTTGTTTTAAATGTTTTAATATGATATCGTGACTTACATTAAAATAAATATGTACATTATTTCCCAATGTGAGACATGTTTTATTTTAAAAAATTATTATAATTGATTCATAATTACCATGTAACCTGTTAAAAGTTTTTATAAAGAAGTATTTTTTTCCTTGTGATTTAAAATATATTTGTAGATTCCATATTAAAATTATCTGGATTGATGTTTTAAAAGTTACATTTAAAAATGATTTTCATTTCATAAATTATAAAATATGTGGGTTTAATGAATGAAATTTCATGGTTTAAAAACCAATGTTATGCTCTATGATCTTTTAATGCAATATTTATGTTATTAAAATTACATTAGGTGGACATTTGAATTTATAATTTTATATTTTAACATGTCGCAATTGTTTATTTATAAAAAATTTTACCGATATGATGTGGTCATTATAATTATAATTCATGAAATTTTAATTAATTCATTAGAGTTAACAAATGATTCATTACAAGATAGGGAAAGATGAGATGCTTATGTTCCAATAATAAAATGTATATTAACCACTTTGAAGAGAATTATTATCATAATTTATTGGTCTTTATGTATAGTATTCCTTATAATATTCTAAGTTTATATAGTTTTCTTAATAGATATCATGTTAATGTTTTAATATGGTACTTGAGAAATAATTTTTATCCCATTGTACATGATAATTTTAAATGGATTGAATTTTCTAAAATAAATTGAGAACAGACTGGTAGTGGAATACCTTTTGTAGAAGTATTTTTATCAATACATTTTGATTCATAAAGGTTTATTCTATGTTATTTCATTTTATTTTTTGTCATTTAATTGAATTTCATGATTTGTAATGCAGTTGTTGAAAATATTGATTTGTATATATGTTTTTGGGGTTTGTGATTAATGGTTCTTATATATCATTTGATTGCTAGGAATCCTTTACTATTGACGATGTGTGAATTATCTATTGGAACTAATCTTATTTTTTTATGATTAGATTAAACAAATTCCAAAGGAACAGTAAAAGAATGCTATATGTGAAAAGAAAGAGAGGATGTCATGAGATGAGTAGTTGTTCCACTTTTTTAGCAGATCATGTTTATTTATCATTGTATTTTATCTAGTCTGAGAGTTAATGAATTTCTAGAAGTGTTTAGGGTCACCTTTGAGTTTATCAGGACCCCAAATCACTTTTGGGAATCCTTAGCATTACGTCCACTCTATGGGGTAGCCCATGCATGGTGGAAGAAATACAATTATCTGGTGGATGGAGTCTCATTTGATTAATTTCATATAATGGTCATGGATGAGTTCAGTAATTAGGTATGAGATCCGGATAAGAGAATCAATATGGGTGTTTCACCTAGAGTCTATGAAGGACATTGGTGTTTCTTTGATTTATGTGTTTTATAACAAGTGGTGGTATAGAGAACATTTTTTGTTTGGACTTGGATGCAACGAAGCCCTTAAGGTTTTCTTGGATCAATTTTTTTTCATGGGGTAAAGCTAATGGATTTTCACTATTCTCTGATTAGGTATCGTATGTCCCAATGTCTTGTGATTTATAGAGATCTTGGGTATCAGATAAGTAGTTGGTTATTTTCTATAATAGTCCATTTTTCTTGGTCTGTAGTAATCAAATCAATTTTTTAAAATATATATTTAGATTATACCTTATTATTATGATTTGTATTAATATTCCTTGTATCAAGTTCATATTTTGGTAATAGTGGTACATCAACATGAAAGGTATTTATGGAAGTGAATTTAGGGTGTTTTGATGTTTTAGGTTATCAGTTCCCTAACATTCTTAACTGTTAATAATGATAATATTATAAAGATATCCTGAGAAGTTTCTCATAGGGTTGTTTTTCAGACTATCCCTACTATTTTCTTCCTGGATGTTTCTATTATTATTAATGAGGATATATTGAGTGGTATCTATTGTAATTCCATTAATCCTTATGATCAATTTTTTTTTTATTTTTGGGAGTTTGGTGTTTTATAGAGAATAGAGAGGTGTTTTAACCATCTTAATGGCCACCATAACATAGAAGAGGTTATGTTTCTCACAGATCTGAGGATATTTTTTTGGTTCGGGTGTGAGGAAATCCATTTTAGTGTTAGGTTAACCATAGGTAGTGAAATTAATATAATTTCTGGTATTTGTAAATGGGATTAATCCTTTTTTAAATTGGTTGGGGTAATACCTAGGGAATTGGGAAGTCGATGCAGAAATGCCTAGTCAGGATTAACACATGTGTGAGTGATGGAATGGTTAGTAGAGGGACTCTATTCCATATTTCCCACTATATATGATCAAAATTGATAGGGCCCTTTCATTTTGGAATGCTATATGGTGTAGTAGTGTTTGGGAATAGTTTATAATTTCAAAAAATTCTAGATGGGTGTTTAGTGAGGGTCATTGGGAGATTTTGAATACCATGTAAAGTTAATCATCATCTTTCATGTGGGTAATCATATCATAACATTAGTGAAAGTATGAGATTCAAATCCTTGAATAATGGATATATAGTCCATGTTAGGGTGAGTCCACTGGTCTTTTCATTATAACCCACAACATAAGGGTAAACAATATTACCCTAATGTAGCGCCTTTTTTTGTATGTAAATAATATTATAACATAGAAAATTCAAAATTTCTCCCATGGTGGTTCAAATATTTGGGGTTATAAAAAATCAAATATTTAATAAGAAACTTGGATTTGAAATCAATTATGATTCACAATGAAAATGTATTTAATATATTAAAATTATAGGATTTTTAAATTGGTCATATTAAATAATTTATTTGAAAATAATTTAATGTGTATTAAATTTTTAGATTTTGGGTGAGTCATTGTGAATATCTATGTGAAACTATATCTTTTATTATAATTATAGTTTCCTTACAAATTTTCTATTCCTTTGTCTCCCACATGTATGGGTGATCAAACCTTACCATTTGAGATCAGTGAATTCGATATGATTGATCGAGTTCTTTCCTACATTTTCATGCCTCTATAATTATCTTATTTTCATCTTTCCATTTGCGTGTACTTCTCAATTAATATTCTCGTAGGAGGGGTATTTAGGACCTTCTATATCTATTTGTGTTGTAAAAATCGTTAGTTTATCATGAATTTTTATCCATTAGTACTTGGTATTAATTAACTAGGGAAATATAATAACATAAAATATAATAATTAAAAATATAATTATTCTTGAATTTTATTAATATTTATTTAATATTTCATGTAAATTTGTTTTTTTATTACTAATAATATCATAAATAATAAATTATGGATAAAAAATTAGGAATGAATGAAAATGAGGTGGAATATTTATGAAATAAAGAGACACACAAGCATAGATTATTTTCTATGAAATCTAAGCATTCATAATGTAAAAAGAGTTTTCTATACATGTTATTTATCAGTGTAATCCACTTTAATGTTGTGAATTGTTTTCAATAAAAATATAAATTATTGTTGGGTTTTTTATAAAACCTCACATTAATAAATAATTATTATAGATGGATATAAAATCGCATGTTTACATAATTTTAATTTAAATGATATTGATGATGGACCATGTATATTGAATTCTTGGATGTATGTTTTTTTCATGTTTTTGTGGGGATGGAAAATTACTATGTAGTTGGTATACGGGGAGCAGTTTATTAGTGATTTTTGGAAGTATGGTGTGGAATTGAATTAAAAATATCAAACCACTGGTATATGGCCAGAATAATGGTAATGGTGGTTGTTAATTTAATCATGAATGTGTAAAGACTAAACTAAATGAACAAAAGTTGTAATTGGTATAAAAACTTATAAAATGAATGAATAATTAAATGAATAAATGTGGGTGATGATTTATAGTGTATTTCATTAAATATGGAAAAGAAATGTAATAATGATACTAATATTAGTTATAAATGGTAATCTAAATTTTTTTTAATGAAAACATAAATGAAAGGATACAATTGTGGTATGGTTGTTTTAATATAGTTATTTGTTGGTTTAGGTTATAGAATCTACATTAGTTGTGGAAGGATATCATTGATGAAATGGTGCAATTAACATGTAATTTCAATTGTATATATTTTTTCACAAGCTAGGATTGGATGTATGTGACATTGTCTTATCATGTATATTCTTTTGACTTCTATATTCCCAGCACTAGAGTTGAATATTTTTTCATGATTCCAAATGTTTTGGTTCCAAGTGTTTTCTCTAACATCCATGTGGTTAAGGTTTGATGACTTATTTTACCATATTTCTAAATATTCATTTATTAGTAGACTAGTAGTGGTGGCCTATGGTTGGTATGGTCATCAACATTTTGGGAGTGGAATGTGGAGTACCTATTGATATGGGGATGATAAGATGATAGATTGGTGTTAGACTCCATGAGAGGAATGATGAGGCCATTATGTTGATTTATTTCATATTCTAGACACCAATTTTATCTAGTTACAAGGATATATATATGTATGTGGTTTGTAAATGATGTTATGATATAATATTTAGATTTAACAAGATTACATCTCAATATATTATACACTGTGAGATTTAGGGTAGGTAGGGTTGTGATCTAACCCACATCAAATAAGAAGATAAGGGAGAACCATACCTTTCATGATGTTGTGTGAGAGAAGAAAAATCACGGAGAAGGGTTTATAGGGTGTATATGATTAATTAATTATAATATTTTTTTAACATATTTGGATGTGATACTTTTTGGATAAGCATTAGTGATTCTAGAAATGAGTACTTTATCTAATAGGTTCATGTTGGTTCTAATCTTGATCCACTATATCATTATTATCGTTTTATAAAATTTTTATGAATGATCTTTATTTGGATCCTACCAAGTTAACATATTATGAGAAATCACATATATCCATTGTTTTGGAGAATTTTTTTGACTGATATGGATCGATGTAGCTTGGGGCTATGGTTTTTGTTAACTACTTTTATTTTAGAGATTCATTTGGTATGATATAAAATATTATTATAGTTTATTTTTATGTATATTGTTTTAATTTAAATGATTTTGTTTTGTTCATTGTTACCCCTCTCATATATTGTGCCTGATTTATATAAGGAGGTGAGTGTATCCTATTGTATGTTTTATACCTACGATTTTGTTATCCAACCTGATACATATTGGAATAAAGTTTTAGAGGTTACTCATTCCATTTATTTTTTGCCAATAATTGGTACAATTGAGGTGTGGGATTTAAATGTTATGAGATGATGATATTGTTGAAATACATTTCCTGAGATTGGTATGATAAATTATATAGGGGATGTGTGAACCACAATGTAAGATGTCGGGTGGTGGAAACTAGTTCAGTGGGAAAGTATATTTCGAGTGTCCTTTATATATATATATATTGTTTAATATTCTTCTACCTACATCTCTATGTTATTTGGTGATTAGGCCTTAGTGAGGTTGAGATATAGTTCACTTGATTTAGGTAAGGATTTTATTTCCTATATTTTCAATAGGATTTCTTCTATTAAATTTTGATGAGAGTTTCTTGGGAGGATCCAAATGAGTATACCAATATGATCACCCCAATATATGTAAACTATTTTTTATGACTACAATAGGGGTGTCAATGGCTTGGTTGTGTTACTGTGGATTTAAGACCTGACCCAAAAAAGACTTTTTGTTGGGTGAGGTTATAAGAATTACTTCCAAGATACATGAACTGAGCCAACCCATAATGGGTAGTTTTATAGACTTGGTGATCTTAATAATGGTATTTCCAAGTGAAATAATTTTTTCCTCCAATGATCATTTAGAATTATTTAATTATATTATATAGAAATTTAGATTTATTACTAAAGTTCACCGATAAATGAATTGATTATTTGAAGAATAATCAAGAAAAAAAACATAGAGTCTAAAATAATAATCTATCTAATACTATAGAATAACTTAATGTATGGATTAAGAATTTAATATTTGACTCCATCATTTTTAATCAGGATGCCCTTGTCTCACAACTGAAAATGTGAGGCAACACCTTGTTTCAAATTAGTGGAATGAAATTTCTAGGAAGCAATACTACTATATATTTTATGAAAATCAAAGAGAGGATTTATAATATACTTTATCTACCTCCTTTTAATGTAAGGAAAAATTTCTCAATGGAAGAAATAATTCAGAATGGTGCCACAACATTCACTATGCAAATTTATTTTACCATATTCAACCATCCTTTCTCTATTGATAATATTTTTAATGATCAAAAATCCAAAATGATTTTTGATGATATGATTATTGTACATAGAAAAATTAATAATGAAACTAGAAGTGATATTTCTTAAATTACTAAAATATAATTATATATCCTTTACCGTGAAAACATTCATCATAATTCTACTTCTCCAAAACCTTACACCAAGCAACAATAATGATTTATTTTTCCCATTAGTTTACATTGTTCGATTTCATACATTGTGACACTATAATCATATTATTTGACTTAATGAAATTTTATATGTCATGGTTTAATATTCATTACATTTTTTTATTCATTATATATTCTTTTTTTACTATATATTTCAAATAAAATCCAAAATTTTATTCTCTTAAGTGATCAATATTATTTTAATTAATTATTTATTATATTATAATGAATGTGATTTATCTCACTCCCTTGTTATTTTTTGAATTTACTATAAGGGGGATATTAGATTCAATGAAAATATTTATGTTTTAATATTTATAATAAAAAATAATATAAAATATGATTATATCTTTTATATGATCAAAATTTTTCATTTTATTGTTTCTATTATCACGGTTCATTTTACCATAAAAAATGGTGATATTTTTGGACAAGATGTTTTTTTTGTAATATATATCAATATTTTACATGTTTTGGTTCTCATAGAATCCCCAATTTTTTACTTATAAACTTATCATAGCTGTGTTTGAAAATATAATAACAGAATATCCTTGAGTCGGTTGTTACATTATTACATTGTATCTAGATACATTTGATAACATCTTAATGGAAAAAAATATTTTAGTCTTCTTGGTAAACTAGATACATATATGAAATTTATATTATATTTGAAAAAAAAAGAATAAAACACAGTGAAAGTAATGTAGTTTACCTAATTTAACTCATTAAATGATTCATTTTTCATTTCCATGGGAAAGGAATAAAAATAAAGTAGATCTCAGATGTTCAGTAAGGGAAATGTACAACGAAAATAATCATGAATAAATAAGACATAATAAATATGGGTAGGTAAATAATATAACACCCATGCCTTTTAATCAATAACATAACTATCCTGAGTTGATATGGAATAATCAATATTGAAATTTAAATACCTGAGAACACATGCCATTTAATCAATTAAATGAGAAAAAAATGAAACCATGGATAATATCAATTCCAAAAATATCATAATAATAACTGAATTCTCAATTATGAAAAATAATAATACTGGTTATCATGATATTATACATCTTGATATATATACCATCAATAACTTGTGATAAGGAAACTTAACACTATGGGTGGAAAAAATATTTATGCCAAATTTCTGATTAGTCCCATGAGAACTATCAATTGATCAAGCGGCTATGTAAATCTAGGCCAACCCATAACTACATGTCCAATACATTGCATATATATCTAAGGATCAATTTAAATCATAAATGAATATTCATTATCAATAAATATCTATATTGAGTAAATAAAACTAATTTATCAAGATTTCCCCTAGATAATTTAATATAATTCAATTTAAGACACCATATATAGGAATTATTAATGCTTAGATTAATAAAAATATCCATTATAAAGAAAATGGATATTTTATTGGAAATTCAATTTCAAATGATTTTAATAATGTGAATGTTATAATAGAATATTAATTAATAAAAAATTAATGAATAATGAAAATGTCAATAATTCCCTTAGTCAATCTAATCATAATCCATAGAGACAAATAATAAGGATGGTAACAAAAAAACACTACCCATATTGAAAATAAGTAAAATGAAGGGTTTCCATTATTATTTAAGAAATATTTCATGAAAATTTCATTAAAAACATAATCAAGGAAAATAACTTTTTGATTTTCAAAATCAACAATAAAAATAACTTATTACATAAATAATATGAAAAAAAAAATCTTTCAAAAGAAAAAATTAAAATAGTAAACTTATATTCAATTAAATGAGTGGTCATCATTTCAATATAAGGTCATTTATACCATATATTTTAAAAACTAAGATTACATTATAATTTTTATAGGTAATGAAAAAATATAACATGTTTGGAAAACAACAAGTGTATTCATATTAAAACATTTTGTAAAAATTATATTGATCATAATATTGGAGTGAAAGGGTAGGGAGGGGCATGGTATATTGATTTTTAAATTTTATATAATTTGACATGTATCATATATATTCATTATTTTTTTTCATTATTATGATATTTGTGAATTGATTATGAAAAAAATTATATTAGTTTCGGAGGAAGTAGTCTTAAATATACTCAAGTGATGGCTTCTGGAACACCCCATGCTTCCACAGTACGTTAACCATTGAATAATGTGGTATCTTGCATTGTATGAAACTTGGAGTTTCATCTTACCAAGACTAATAAAACTTTCCATTATGTATTGTAATTTCCACCTTTTGAAATATTATAAAATTTATTTCTAAAAATGGGTTTCATTTTTAAATTTGGAATATTGAAATTAGCTTAGGGTGACTTTTTGGTAGTTTTTTTAGAACATTAAATTGTTGATGAATAGTATAAAACACTATGTTCTTAATTAAAGCCATATTTCTGTTAAAATAATTAGTTATATGAATCTAATTTTTTAGGTGAAAATTGATACATAATACCTATATATGTTCAATGTAATTCATTGGATTCATTTTATAATATGTTTAGATATATAAATATTTGCTGAACTTGTTACCATCTTTTACCCACCTTCTAAGAGCAATTACAAATTTACATAAAACATAATTTTACCTCTTCTATGAGTTAAATTACAAAAATCTAAGAGACATGGTTTACATCAGTAAGTAAAATGTTGTTCAAGAAGAGGATTTTTTTGGTGAATAGTTACTTTTGACTTTTATTTACCACATTTAAAAATAAATTGGGTAAATTAGGGTAAAATGATATTATAATTACCCTAAAACGTGTCGTAATTCTATTTTATAAGGTTAATTTGACCGAAAACAACCTTATTAATAAAATATTATTACTTTGGTCCACATGGATTAGATTAGATCATTTATTATTATTTTATTTAAAGAAGAGTTAAAAGTGTTAAATTCAAAGATTAACAACTAAACCATGTTTAATATAGATTTATATATAAGATATATTCAACTATAAATATTCATTAGAAATATAAAACGATATATTACATAATAGTATTTTATTTAAAATTTATAGACATTACATAATTTAATTTATTTATGACACAATTATGAAGCAATAATTACCTTAAAAATGAAATATTAAAGTAATTGATATTATAAATATCCAAATAAATGTAAATTGTGACTAATGATAAATTCCACCAATTTTATAGGTTAATATGTCATGTTAAGGTTGATTAAAAAATTTATTGACCAAATTAATCACGTTGTTATGATTTTCACAAAACCCAAATACCAAATAGTGTCAAAATTGACATGATTGAGTTTTTAAAAACAAATATTATATTATTAATTGATATAATGTTCTCAAAAATCAATGGTTCAGAAAAAGAACTTAAATAAGGTTATATATATTAATAATGAACCACAAGGGGTTCTCTTGGCTTGTTATTGTATGTTTATTTACCATTTAATATAAAAATACAATGAGACATTGTAAATGTCAAACTATTTAACTAACAGTTAAATCTAAATGTTATGGTTAATATGGTGTCCTAATCCTATTTAAAACCTATTGGTTGGAATGATTTCGAACAATACCCACCTTAACATAGAAATAAATCATTTTGGATCCATTAGATATCAAAAATGATTTTATTATAAAATAATATTTAAGCTTTTCCTAAAGTGACCCCCATTTATCTTATAACAGGGTACTTACCCATCTCTTAATTTGACCCCACAATATCAATTTGGATCAGCCTCCCCTTCCCAAATATCCTCCCAACATTCCTAACATCATCCTAGAGGCCTTGCATTGGTTAGAAAGTCAACTGATGGAGCACTTATTATCAAATCAAAAGGAAGAACCCAAAGAAGAGGTAAATATTTTGTCACCTATTTCATGTTCTTATCTTTTTCAACTACCTATTTCATTTTTGTTTCCATTATAAAATAATATATACAATATATTTTATATATTGTGATGTTATTATAAAAACGGTACAACCATATTCATTATTCTATCCATCATATGAATGAAAATGACACCATAAGTGCATATATACGGCTTACCGTCTCCACGTCATGGTGTAGTTGGTTATTCAAACAATTCATTATTTAGATGGGTATAATAATGAGTATAAATAAAGTATATAATAATTATAACATATTAATGAATCATTATATATTATATGACATCCAATTACATACGATTTCACCATCAATATAATGATATTATCACTCGTCCCTACGTAATGAATACCGTCTCCACGAACATAAAGAGAATAATTTTCCATCGTAATCATTCAAGAATAATTTTATTTAAGATTAAAAATAATTTTTATTAAAATAATATCATTCTTTATATGAATCAAATACATCCTATCCATAAAAAACATGGATTACATAACCATGTCTTTAAAAGAAAATGAATCAGTTTACACCCGAAATGATGATACTATTGAAATATTATTAACAAAGAAATATTATAAGATCATATTTGTATCATATTTATGAATATGATTATTCTATACTTCAATAAAAACCTTTTAACTATTATAAAATAGGTTAACAGACCATCAACATGGTAAAATTACATGGTATGGGTAAATTTAACAATCTCTTTATTATCCGTGGATGTTTTTATATAAGTATCATATGTGACCTTTTTATCATCCACATCCAGGTTTCTAAAAAATTTATTTAAAAACAATTTTAATATTTACTTGAGTATTGTTTTGAGTCATTTATACTCTTATTTTACCTTTTATAATTTGGTTTGAATGTAATCATTCTGTAATTTTCCAAACATGGTACATTATGTCATTTTCGACAAAATTAAGGTAAGAATGTATTTTTTTTAACTTGTACTACGGCTGCGGCTATATTCTATTATTATAACATCATTGAAGATTCCCATTCATTCTTAGAATAATAATTTAAAAATAAATTATTTCCTTTATAATTATATGACTTTTAAATGATTTCAAAATAGAAAGAGATATTTCTCTACAAAATGGTTTGATTTCATCTATGTCAATATCCATTGATTGATTATAAGATTTTTGAAAGTTGATTTATAATGATACCAATCTTCCATATTTTATTAAATTATTTGTGGTATTTTTACCATGGATGTGTTATTTTTACACCATTCATCATTTATGGATAATGTATTGATATTTCAAATGCTTGTTTTAATATGAATTTTTATTTTATGTTTAAACATTTTCATATGTGGAATGAATTGGACTTTGTATGTGATGGGTTTAGCCTTTTATAGCTTTTTGATGCATCGGTAGGTATCAAGAGAGAAAATATTGTCTTGGCACAAAGCCATAACAGACTCTTATTTGTAGTCTTGGCACAAGGCCTTGAATATGTGATTATGAAATCCGGCATCATGCATTCCATAATTTTGAAATTGGATATTGATATTGCATGAGATTATTCGACTAGTAGAATATACATGTGAATAATTAAATGGAAATTTTTTATTTTTTTATTTCCATATTATACTGAAGTTTATTTTGAAAGGCTTTTTTAGTCTTATATATTGCCTTAAATGTTTATTCTTATTTATGAAAGTTTCCACTGTATTTTTATCCTTACATATCATATGAGCTCACCCTTTTATATGTTTTATTTTATAAAATAAGTGTAGAAATTTTTTATGGTTGACCTGTAGTGTTAGGGCTATGGATATAATTGTGGTAAATGGGGAACAAATTTTTTTTTTGATTTTATTTCATGAGGTAATTTAAATCTTATAAATGTATCTAGTACTTTTTCTACTAAATAGATCAGTATTTCAGGACATGATTCCTTGTAACATGACACTGTTATGTAATAATGCACCAACTCTTGGAAAATGGAGTTTAGGCCATTACAGTTGGTATCATAGGATGTTTAGTACAAGCCATAGAAATTTGATTTAGATAAACTCTGATTAGTGCACTTTACCATAAGATAGACTTTGAGGATTAGTATAGAAGAATCTCATAGAATTTTGGTAATTTAGAATTTTTTTGTATTTCCCAAGAAATACATCATATCTAGATTTGAGTTTGTAGAGGATGATATAGAACATATATACCTAGGATTGAATACTCCGAGCAGGAGTTTCTCGCTTGACCCGGGGTATCCTGGTACATGAAAACGGGCCTTACTGCACTATTGTTTACGACACTCCTGGGGGATATGCTTAAGATAATTAACATTTTCATTAAAAACCTTTATGAAGGATTTATGAGTATATACCTGATCAAAATTTGTTTTTATAGATTATATCCATAATTTTTTCAATTTATGTTAAGTGTTTTACATGTTTTTAATTGTGTATTGTGATTCAAAAACTAATATAGTGTATGACATTGTTTAAAAATGGAGCCTAGTAAAATTAATGTAAACCATACCAATGCACGTAATACATGTAGGGTTTTTCCTCAAACTCATGATAAAAATAGTGGAGCTAGTGATGCAACAGGCGATGATCCACTTATCACTATACTGAAACAACTCACTCAGCTTATGAATAATAACCTTACACGTATAGAGCACCTGAATCCACAATGAAGAGGATCAATGTTAAGCTGGTTCGTGATGCAATAACCACCTGCATTCAATTGGAGTACAAATACATTAGTAGTTGAGGAATGTATTAATTTTTTTGAGAAAATGTTTTCTGCTTTGGGGAGTAACGAAATGGAAATAGTTGTCAAGGATGTTTATCACCTTAAGGGAGATGCGGATGAATGGTGGTAATTTATCCAAAACACAAAAGAGGATGAAGAAGCATCAAACATGGAATAGAGTGAATTTAATGAAAATGAAGGATGAGAATGTCACAAAGCATAAGGCTATCTTTACTAGTTTAGAAAGGCATGCGACATATTATATATGTTACTTAAAGAGTACAATTTATCGATTCCTTGATGGGACATAACTATTTGTCCGTTGATAATTAGTCTCAAATCCATCTCATCATTGGAAGATATTGTTTCATGCACTATCAAGACAGATAAGTTATTATCAATGTATTATAACTTCAATGAAAAGAAAGAGAAGAAGAGATATATTGATCACTATAGAAATGAAAATAAGGGGAAGAATGGAAAGGTTGAATATTGATCCTTTTGTAAATATGTGAATAAACATCCTAGTACATGCCTGAAGGGAATGGGAGTCTATTACAAGTGTTGTGAAAAATTCCACCAAACTCATGATTGCAAGGGAAAGAAAGATGCGGTCAATGTTTAATTTTACAATTTTAGAAAAAGGAACATTATTAAAATTAATGTCCTAAGAACTAAGGTAACATACCTCCAAAAAGGCCAAGGGTGAAAGCCCATGCTTATGAGATCACTACTACTAACGTTGATACTCTGAAAGATGTGGTGGTAGGTAATTTAATTGTCTCCACAAGTATAGGCAATGCTTTATTAGATTCTGGATCATCACATTGTTTCATATCTTCTCTATTTTCTAAGGAAATTATATATTTTCAATTTGATATAACAATGATGTTTTCAGTTAAAAATACATAAGGAAGTATCATTACAACAATGTTTTGTGAATCAGTTCCCTCTAGGGAATATAAATGTTCATTATGTGATGACATCATAGTCATAACCATGATTGAATTTGATATAATCGTTAGAATGGATTGGATTTCAGACCATGATGTGAAATTTTTTTATAAGAAGAAGGAGTTTACAATTTTTGATGATGATAAAGATTACCTTATATTAAGAGTATAAATATCAAGAGATGGTTGTTATTTAGATCCACCCCCGGAAGCTCTAGTAAATTCAATTTTTGTGGAATAAGAGAATGAAATAACTGGGGATAAGGAAATTAATGTTCAAATAGAGTACGTACCTATTGTGCAATAATATTTTGAAGTGTTTACAGAGGATTTATCTGGACATCCTTCTGAATGAAAAATTGTGTTTTCCTTTGATTTAATTCCTAGTTCAAGGCCCTTAATGAAGACACCATATAGAATGGCCAATGTGAAATTGGTGGAAGTATAGAATCAACTAGAGTAATTGAGTAATAAGGGATTTATTTTCCCTTCTGTTTCTCCATTGTAAGACCCTGTCCTTTTTGTTAAGAAAAAATATGGATCTTTGAGGTTGTTCATTGACTACAGGGAGATAAATGCTACAACAATAAAGAATAACTATCCCCAACCTCACATTGATGATTTATTCAACCAAATTAATGGAGATAAATTTTATTCAAAGACTTACCTTTGATGAGGATATCATCAGTAGTGTGTGAAGATGAAATACATTATAAAAAGAATTTATGACCTGGTATGGGCATTACCAGTTTATAGTAATTTTTTTTTGATTAACAAATGAACCATATGTCTTCATGGTTTTAATGAATAGTTTATTCATGGAATATCATGATGACTTTGTAATGTTATTTATTGTTGATATCCTGGAATACTAAAAAAGCTATAATCATCATGAAAATCACTTGTGCTCTATTCTGAAAATCCTCAAATGAAATGAATTATATGGGAAGCTTAGCAAGTGTAAATTCTGTATTCAAGAGATTTCTTTTCTAAGCCATATTTTCTATAAGGATAGAATCTCTATTAATCCTTCATGGACCAAGGCAATCAAACAATAGCCAGCATCGATCCGTACAGCTGAGGGGCATAGTTTTATTTGGATTAGCGGGATATTATTGGAGCATGGTCTAGAATTTTTCCTTATTGGCTAACCCATTAACAACACTTACATGTAAAGGGTTTAAATTAGTTTCAAAAAAAGAGTGTTTTGAATAACTGAATAGAAGATTATTTGATGCTCTTATCATGACTCAACCATATGCGAATGATGGGTTTGATATTTATAGTGATGCTACAATGAAAGGACTTGGTTGTGTCCTAATGCAGAATGATATAGTTATTGCCTATTCATCATTATAGAAAACAATTCATTAGAAAAACTAACCCACTCATGATCTTGAGTTAGCAACTGTAATATTTTCTCTAAAGATATGGAGATAGTATCTCTATGGTACAAAATGTGAGATTTATTCTGATCCCAAGAGTTTGAAGTATATTTTTTCACTAAAAGAACACAAAATGATGCAAGGGAGATGGCTTGAACTACTAAAGGATTGTAATTTCACAATACGCTACCACCTGGGGAATAAAAATAAGGTGGTAGATGCTTTGAGTATAAAGGATCATGGAGTTTTGATCAAGAGGAGAGTTGAAAAGAACCTTTTTTTCATTAATCTAGTAATGATTGATATGAGAATAACATTGGATGGTGAAACATCAATAATTATTCAAATGGATTCCAAAAAATATTTACCAGAAAGAATAAAATGTTCTCAGGCTGATGATGAGGAGTTTCAAAAGACAATTAATGCTCTGAATGATGGGAGATTGACTAAATTCATATTTGAAGATGGAATTATGAAATTTTGGAAGAGAATTTGTGTTCCCAATGTACGATATCTAAAAAGGGAATGGTTGGATGATTATCATTACTCAAATTTCTCTATACACACTGGGAGAACCAAGATGTATAGTGATTTGGATAAACCATTTTGGTGGTAAAACAAAAAGAGGGAGATTTCTGATTTTGTGTCAAGATGTATGGTTTGTCAATAAGTGAATGTTAGAAGGAAACAACTAGGAGGATTCACGTAACCTCTTCCCATACTTGAGTGGAAGTGGGATAATATTATGATGGACATTTTCATGTGTCTACCAAAAATCCTATAAGGAATGATTCAATATAGATCATTGTTGATCATTTTACCATTTTATCTAATTTTCATGCAATAAGAGATGATTTACCACTTGAATTTTTGGAAACACTATATATTAATGAAGTTGTAAGACTTCATGGTGTACCCCTACCAATTGTTTATGATTATGATCCTAGTTTTACATCACGATTTTGGAAAAGACTTTAGAAAGCCTTGGATACTGAACTTCATTTGATCACTTACAACCACCCTCAAACTAATGGACATTCAGAATGGACTGTTCAATCAATAGAATACATGTTGAGATCTTTCTCACTTGAATTTCAAGGTATGTTGGATCAATATTTACCTCTGTTTAAATTTTACTATAACAATATCATCCATTCAAGTATTTAGATGGCACCATAAGATGTGTTATATGGAAAGAGATGTCGCACACCAGCTTGTTGGGATGATATTGGTGGATGAAAACACATAGGCCCAGAACATGTTGAGGAAACAATTGAAAATGTGAAGAATATCCAAACCCACATCAATGATGCCAAAAGATGGAAAGAGATATATGCCTATAATCAGAGCAAGGATTTGAATTTCAAGCTAGAGATATTGTTTTATTGAAGGTATCTCCATGGAAGGTTGTTATAAGATTTAGTAAGAAGGGTAAACAGAGTCCCATGTACAACATAGCTTTCAAAATTCTAGAATGAATAGGAGTTGTTTCTTATCATTTGGAAATGCCTCCAAGTCTCTCCAAACTTCATGATGTGGTCCACGTATAACTATTGAGAAAATATATGCTTGACCCAATGCATATACTCAACTATGAGAAAATTAATCTAGAACATGATATGTTTTATTGTGAATATCCTGTCAAGATTCTTGATACTAGAGAGAAAGTGATATGAAACTGGACGACTTGTCTGGTAAATGTTCTATGGAGAAACCATAAGATTGAAGAGGAAACAGGGGAACCCAATGAACTTATGATGAAGAACCAATCGAATTATTTTATGCTAAAATATTACTGAAATTTTGAGGACAAAATTATTTTAATTAGGGGATAATGTAACACCCCAAGCTCCCACAGTACATTTCCCTTTGAATAATGTGGAATCTTGTGTTCTATAAAACATGGAGTTTTAACACAACATGACCAATAAAATTAGCCATTACACATTTTAATACAAAAATTTTAAATTTTAATAAATTTTATATATCAAAATTGACATAATTCTTGAATTAGGAATATCAAAATTAGATTAGGGTGAATTTTTGGTATTTTTCTAAGAACATTCAATTTTTGGTGAATAGTGTATAACACTGCGTTATTGGTTAAAAACTACATTTTATTTAATAATTAGTCATATTATTTTATTTTATTTTAGGTAAAAATATATACATAACACCTATATGTGTTCAATTTAATTCATTAGTCATTTTGAAATAAGTTTTGATATATAAAATTTTATTTATCCTTTTACAGTCTTTTACCCACCTTCAAAGAGCATTTAAAAATTTTAATAAAATATAATTTTACCTCTTCTATGAGTTTAATTTAAAAAATCCATTATAAACTATTGACCTTATTATGTAAAATTCAGTTTTATAAGATGAACGTAATTTTTAGTGACACGTAACTTTTGGCTTTTATTTACCATGGTTAAAAGTAAATTGGGAAATTAAGGGTAAAAATGATATTATAATTACCCAAAAACAAATTATAATTCTATTAGATATGTTTTAATCGACCAAAAAAAACCCTTAGTAATAATATGTTTTCCTATTGGTCCACATGGATTAGATTAGGAAATTTATTATTATTATATTTAAAGAAGAGTTAAAAGTGTCAAATTTAATGTTTAAAACATTAACCATAATTAATATAAGGTTATACATAAGATAACTTAGGCTATAAATATTTATTATGAAGATAATAAGATTTACTAGATGATGATATTTTATTTATAATGTTTAGACATTATATAAGTTAATTTATTCTTGACACAATGATGATGCAGTAATTACCCTAATAATCAAATATTAAAATAATTGTTATTATAAATATCCAAATAAAAGTAAATGCAATCTTATGATGATTACACTAATTATAAATGTCTATATGAAATTTTAGGGTTGATTAAATATCTATTTTTTGATGTAATCATGCTATTATGTTTTTCACAAAATCCAAATACTAAATAGTGTCAAAATTAACATAATTGAGTTTTAAAAAAAATACTATAATTTTAATTGTAATAATACTCCTAAGAATAAATGGTTCTCCCAAAAGAATTAAATAATGTTATATATATTAAAATTGAACAAAATGGGTTTATCTTGTCTTGCAATAGTATGTTTAATAACCATATAACCTAAAAATACAAAGAGACATGGTAAATGTGAAACTACAGAACTAAGAGTTAAATAAAAAAGACAAGGTTAAGATGGTGACAAAAAACTATCTAAAACCAATTTGTTGAGATATTTTTGACTCATAACTACCCTATCCTATAAATATATAATTTTGGATCCATTAGAAAACAAAAATGATTTTATTATAATGTAATACTTCATTCCTTTCTTAAAGTGACTCTCGCCTCTCTTATTAAAGGGTATATCCCCTTCTCTTAATTTCACACCTCTATGGTGATTTGACTCGGCCAAAACCTAGCCAAATATCCTCCCAAAATTCCTAACATAATCATAGAGGCCTTCATTGAGTCATAAATCCAACTTATGGAGATTTTTTGATAATATCAAATTGAAGAACCCAATGAAGAGGTAAATATTTCATCACGTCTTTCAAGATCTTTTCTTCACCCACTTGCTCTTTCATTTTTTGTTTCCATTATAAAATAATAACTCTAGTATATTTTATATAATATGATGTTATTATAAAATTTATACTACTATATTTATTATTCTATCCATCATAGGAATGACAATGTCAGCATACGTGCGTACGAACGACTTACCATCTCCATGTCGTGGTGTATTTTGTTATTCAAACACATTATTATTTGGATGGGTATAATAATGAGTATAACAGATGTAAACAATAAATATAACATGTTAATTATTTTTTATATATTATAGGGAATCCAATTATATACGATTTCACAATCAATATAATGATATTGTTTCTTGCGCGTACTTTTAGATTAGCGTCTCCACGAATGCGATGATATTCATTCCCCATCATAATCATTCAAGAATAATTTTTATTTTATTATTATAAACAAGGTTTATGAACATAATATCATTCTGAATATGAATAAAACACATCCTATCCATAAAAAACATGTATTATGTAACTAATCATATAAATGAAAATGAATTAGTTAACACCCGAAATGATGATAATACTAAAAAATTGTTAACAAAGAAATATTATAAGACTATATATGCTATCATATTTATGTATATGATTATTTAATAATTTAATTAAATTTTTTTATATATTATATAGGACATTAAAATACAATCAACAAATGAAAATGTACACGGTAAGGGTTAATTTTATAATCTCTTTATTATCCGAGGTTGTTTTTACGTAAGAATCAACTAGGACCTCTTTATCATCCACATCCATATTTCTTAAAAATGTATTTCAAATTTCATTCACAATTTACTAGACTATGGGATAATCTAATTTATACCCATGTTTAAATTTTTTTAAAATGGATTGGAAGGAATATTTACGTTGTTTTCCAAACGAGGTACATTATGACCATTTGGAAAAAAATAATGAAAGAATGTATTTTTTTTAATTATACATTGGGTGCGGATGTTTTCTTCCATTATAACATCATCAAATCTTACCATCCAAGATAATAAGAATTTTTTTCAAAATAAATGTTTTATTTTATAAGTATATTACATTTTAATGGTTCAAAATAGAATGATATATTTCTCTAAAAACTTTTTGATTTCATCTATGTCAACATCTTTTGATGGATTTTACCCTTGTTCGAAGTTGACTTATTATGATTCACATCTTCCATATTATATTGAAGGTTTGGTGATATTCTTGATTATGGATGTGTAATTTTTACACCATTCATGGTTTATATATAATGTATTGACCTTTCGTATGGTAGTTTTAATATGAATGTTTATGTTATGTTTAAACCTTTTCAAATGAAGAATTCATTGGACTTAGTAAGTGACTGGTGGAGCCCGCAATAGCTACTCGATGCGTTGGTAGGCACATGAGACATACTATTGTCTTGGAACATGGATTGGAAAAAATATTATTTATATTCTTGGTATAAGGACTTGACTACGTGGTTATGATGTCTGGTATTATGCATTCCATCATTGTGAAAGTGGCTATTCATATTGCATGTGATTATTATACTAGTAGAATATCCTTGCGAATAAGTTAATGGAATTACTGGATTTTATCTTTGCCTTATTATTCTGAAGTTTATGTTTAAAATTCATTTGTTTTAGTCTTATACATTTCCATAAATTTTTATACTTATTTATGAAGGTTTCTGCTATATTGTTATCCTTACTGAGAATCTGAGCATACACTTTTATATGTTTTATTTTTCCTAGGTTTGTGATGAAATATTTTATAGTAAACCTACAGGGATAAGGTCAATATATAAGTGTGGTCAATGGGGAAAAAATTTTCTTGATGTTTTTATTTCATGATGTAATGTAAATATTAGAAATTAATCTTGTACTTCCATGTACAATAAAGTGATCGGTTTTTTCGGACAAGAATTATTCTATCATGACAATTTTATATAATAATGCACCGACTCCATGTATCTATGGTCTGGGAATTATAGCATTGTTTCTCATTTCTTGGAGAATTATATAAATAAATGTTATTCCATAAACATAATAATAGCTCATTATATGAGAGATACAGGTGTTATTATATTAGAATTATTAAGATATATTTGAAGGTGAAAAAATAACTACAAAAGAAAGTGCTTCAGGAATACACACTAAAAGATATTTATCTTTTTCGAACATGGATACATTTATTGGTGAAATTACATTTTAGGTTGGAAAAGTGAATTAATAAAAAATATTTATATTTAATAAAATTATAATAAAAAATATTTCATTAAATTTTAATTTGGTAGATACAATTATTTTATTTTAATCTTAATGATAACAATAGAGAATATATTTTTTGTTCAAAATTATCACAAAGAAATTTTTTTGATAATAATCATATTAAAAAATTTACTTTTTACGGTAATATCATTAGTCCTAAAAATATATTTGTTATTTTAAGAATGAAAATGAATTATATCTATTTGAAATGTATTATTTTTTATAAAAATAAATTATGTGTATTATAATATTTTTTATTTAAACATTATATCACATCTATTAATATAGTTATAAGAATTTTATCTAAACAAAATATGAACATGTATTTTAATCATTATCTTAAAAAAATTCCATTAATTTATACATGTAAAATAATATACAAATTCCAAAACAAAAAATATCCATTTCTGCCCGAAACAAATTGTTCAATATCCCACTCCCTAAAACAAGTTCTAGCTAAAATGTAACAATTTAATGCTCATATATTTTGACACTACACCCAATAGAATTGAGAAGTTATTATTTAAATATTTGGTATAATCGTAACATCAACGGACACCCTCATAGAGGTCATCACGTAACATGGATTTATGTTCACCACCACATTAGTAATGTGAAATAGATTTTATTTCATCTATAAAAATGCCAAAAAATGTTTCTTATGGGCTATATTAATTTTTTTAGAATATATATATATATAATTTCGACTATATTTTCCTTAAAAACCTTGAATTTAATAATATTCAAAACATTATATATGCAATCCAATTATCCAAGAGAATTAAATAAAATAAAACATAACATAATTTATTACATAATGAGACATATTCCAGATAATTATAAAATAAAAATAGTTTTAAATGAAACATATGATGGCTAATTAACAAAGAGAAATTTGGGATCATACATTTCAATTTGAAATATTCACAAAAAATGCATTGAGAAAAAATTAAATCATATTAATGAGAAATAAATATAATGAAATATAACATATCTAATTTGATTAAATGATCCTTTCTCTTAATTTAATTAAAAAAATGAGACATTTTTGTTAATATTAATTGTTTTATATTTTATTGAAGGATTGGAAGAAATAAATGAAAAATTTACCAAAATATACCATCCCATATAATTCAACATGTAATAAATCATATATATTTACCTCTAATAATTTAGCCCTTGTTAAAATGCACACAACTCCAACATTCCATAAAAAATATGGAGTCAATGAATAAAATAAGGAATGTTTGGTTGAAAAAAATAAATTTTTGGAAATTTGGGATCCATTAATTTGAAAAATGGGAATAAAAATGGACAGTGCGATAAGTAATGAAACATATATGGGGATCCTAATAAAAATATAATTTACTAGAAATAATTGAATGGTTTACTTATAAAAAGTTAATTAATTAAAAAAATTCTATATAAAAATATATTAATAAATCATTGATTAAAAATAATATTACACACCAATACTTGAGTGGTCATGAAATATATAGTTTTAAAATAATTGGATTGTTTGATAAGATGTTTTCATTATGTGGTGGAAAATAATATGTTTCTTGGAACCTTGAGAAACAAAAAAAACCTTTCATTAAATATATTTGGTGTAATTGAAACCCCAATCTCTTATTTATAACAACCATAAATTTACCAGCAATTATGTAGCGTCTAACATTAAAATTAGAAGCACAAAAGCAATAGATTATAAAGTCAGTCAATTATATTTTAGACATTTACAACATCAAAGATGATAACTATGTTTAAGTACATATTATATTTATATCATCATTCCAAGATTTATTGAAAAAGTAATTAATAGGTGTTGTGAATTTTTTTCTTTGTGTTATGTAGTGTCAAAATATTAGATTTCATTGAATCAAACAAGTAAGATTAATCCCCTTTTCCCTATTTATAATTTCCCCCAATTCACTATGTTAAAAAATTATAGATCTATGGGTTTGTATGTATTCATCATAAAATAAACACTACCTTAACAAATTAATGGAATATTATAAGACAAATTCCCATTTTTTTAAAAAAAATCCCAATAATATTTTGTGTTATTTCAGTCCTAAACTATGTACGTAAATCATAAATAAAGGTGACAAAAGATAAGAGGGAGTAATGAGAGGGATAAAACCATAAATAAAAATAAATACAATAGGATCTGAATAATTTAATTAAAAACTATAATAATACAAAACATCATCCTTTAAAAAAATCAAATGAAATAGACAAGAAAAAATTACCTATAGTCCCACAAATGGTTGAATCATAACATATTGATGAAATTTTATTCAAAATTTTAAATCCCACTAGGATAAAAAACAATGATATATATATATATATTGTTTTTCTTCTCAAATTATTGCAGAAACAAGAATAAAATTCAGGGAGTAAGTAATTTGTTCTAATCCATAAAAAATAGAAAAAAAATCACAGTTAATCATTTTATTCGTTTCAATGAAATTATTTAATTCTAATAATTATAAATTGATGAAATTAAATATAAAACCATATAGTATAATTTAAAAAAATTGGAAATTTTGAAGTCAACACTAACCTTGACTAATTCTGAATGTTCCAGAGAAGACCCACAATTTTTGGAAAATCACAAGAACCTGATGGAAAATCTCAATAAAAAAGTAATATCCCAAACCAAGATAGAATTGATTGTGAATCAATTCCCATTGACATCACACATGTCTGTTCCAGCTTTTCTGTGCATTTTTCCTCTTTAGACCAGGTAATAGATAAAACATTAAATGATAAAATCTGATTATAGGGTGGATACAAGAGGGGTGAAACCCAAAATATCCTTTAACAAAAAAATAATTGAAAAATATCATTAAACAATGTTATAAAATTGAAAATGTTATGACAAATAACATCAATAATTAAATGAGAACATAATTTTATTATAAGAAGGCATAGAAAAAAACTTGTTTTGGGGAATTATTTAATATGATCATATTGATTGAATCATTGTAAATATATTGTAACAATCATTTATTTCATAAAAAGCCATTATATTTTTATTAAAAAAACAAAAAAATAATCAATCATGAAAATTGATCCATGAATCTTAATTTAAATATGTTTTATGAAAGATCATAATTGAATTAAAAGTACATTTAATAACCTAATATTCAAAGAGTTGAATATTGTATTTGAATGTATATATGAGATACAACACAAAGAATATAAGAGAATATAAAACCTAAAGAATTTATGATATATTTATAATAATATAAATTCAATAGATTTGATATTTTAAATATCACTAAAAAATAAAATTATCTTTCATTATACAAAACACTATGTTAGGATTAATTTACATGCATCACTGAGTTTATCTTGCATTACACAAAAAATTGAGTTTAAAAAAATTGAGAAATATTATTGAAGTATTATTTTATATTTTAATTTTTATAACCATGTATTTTTATTTTCTGTAACAAAATATAATAAATAATATATGAAAAATTTGGTAATATATTCATTACTATGAAAATAAGAACCATTTAGCTGAAAAAGAATTATTTTCTGAAAAACTACTATTTTCTAAACTGATATTAAGTCACCCATCATTCACATAACACACAACTAATTTTTAAAAAATTTATATTATTAATTTTATAAAATAAATATAATAGTTGAATTCATAATATCAAAATTATATTGGGATGAATTTTTGGAATGTTTTTGAAATTTTTCATTCTCTGATGATTGTAAGAAAACGAAATATTATCATTAAAGTCCCATTTTGATTAATTATTTATAATGTTAAATTTTATTTTCTATCTTTTTAAATTAAAAATTGGTTGATTTTTTATAATTTAATTCTATTTATGTAATTGGATTCATTTTTATATTGAATAATTATATGTAAACTATGTAAACTATTGAACATTTTGTTTTTCAAAACCCCATTTCACGTCTCATTTCCAAGAGTAATTTTAAATTAAAATTTTCCACTTTGTGTATTGAATTTGGTAAAATTGATTTAATATTTTTAGAGAGACTAATTTATAAATTTCAATAATTCCAACACATTTTTTGAACAAAATTAATCTTGAAAATAGTCAAAATTAAATATCACAATTAATGTTAAAATTTATTTATCAGGTTGGGGGATTGATCTAAATATATAAGTGCTGAAATGTAAATTTGTTTTTACAAAAACTTGTTATAATAACCATATTTCAACTTTATCTCTTATGGTTATGATAAAGAACCATTTTGGAGGCTTCCGTCAGGATAAAATCATGCGTATAATTAAACTTTTAAAAAAAAATTATATATGTTCCAGTCACCTCACTTATAAAAGACCACCCCCTATAATATCAAGTTAAAACCTTAATTTTTTGGTTTATCCAAAAAATTACCATATAAATTACTATTTCTGATCAATCTTTCAGTAATCATTATTTTGGTATGAAAGCTAACTACACTTCTAAAGAAGAGGTAATATTATTCAATAAGATATTTTATTGTATTTCTTCATCCGCCTCTATTAATTAATTTTTAAAAAGTATGATATAATAACATCATCATACTACATATACTAATATATTGTTATAATAAGTTAATTATGTAAAAACACCCCAACATCCATCAAATAAGTTATGATATCAACATTCATATGTATGACAGACTATTGTCTCGCAAACTGATTTCATTGATTTCTTCCACTACCACGATTCATGGTTGGGTATGAATATGAATATAGAATATATATATATATATATATGATATTTATAACATAATAATTTCTATTGAGTAATTATATAAACTATACCTTTTTAACATTCCATATCATAGGTGATACAATAACATCGCTCGTGTATGCAGCATAATACTTTCCATGTGAAGAGATGTGATTCATCATTTACTAAAACATTACAAGGAATGTGATAGGATTAATGTTAATTAATGAGTAATATATTGGAAATAATTATAAGAATGATGATTTAATTTTCCTTCTAGAAACATAATATATCATTATACTTTTTCACTAACTTTAATATGGTAGCATCATTCTTATATGTTTGGACTACCACCTTTATGAGGGAATGTGATTCTATTTTTATCACCACATCACATGGATGATATATATATATATATGTATATATTCAATATATTAATGTGTTCCATATCATATTATTTCCATTTTATAATTTTAAAATATTTGATAACTCATTTTCATGAAAAACATTGAAAATTAGAAATGATACTCATATGTACGTATGACCTAGGATCTATATAATTTTATCAAAGTATATCTATCAAAACCATCATTCATGATTTGTTTTAAAATTAAATTTTTTTTTAAAAAAATGATAATTATTTAATGATTATTAGTATATATATGATGAAACTATATAATATGTGTATGAACCAGATCATTCATGAAAAAACATGCATACGAAAACTATGTAATTAAAAATGAACCAATGAAAATAATTAAATATTTTTAATGAATGACTGAAAATATTTTATAAACGAATCATATAGGATGTTATAAATAATTATATGGTTTTTTATATAAATAAAATGTTTAAAACCACTATATTTTGGTGTATATCATATGTATCCCAAAAGAACCATTTGCTAAGTGATTTCGTCTCAATTTCATATCATTGAGGCATATTGTAATTCATTACACAAAATTAATTTTATATGTTATATATGATGACCAATTATTCTGCAATATCATTATAAATAAAAAATTTATGGTATTTTGAATTTAGATTTTATTTATTTTATTCATGGGGATTTTTTTTTCAAAATTTAACAAGAAGGAAATAATTTCTTGTTTGTTCGGTCAAATATCATTTAAGGAATACCCCCTTAATCTTCCTCTACTAATACATGTTGTGAGGTGTATTTTAAATTTTTTAATCAACTAATTTCAATTATCCCTTTTCATTCCAGGTTCAGAGGTAATTTCTTAGTGGCGGCCTTAGTCCTATGTATTTACAAGCATCAACTCCGATGGAGTCCTCTTGACATAGTGGCATTTTTTCAAACCAAAGTGGCGATACAGACTCAGTGAATTGGAAATCATATACACTCTATCAGTAGAGAAGGGGTGATATTTCTTGTGGTGGTTGTGTATTCTGTATTGGTTATCTATTTTGGTGGTGATTGATGGTCTACCCTGAGGTGGGTTTTGTTGAAGTTTTCACATAGTAATATTTGGTTAATATTTTCTGATGTGTTTCTAAGTCTCCCATTGTGGTTTAGTTTATCTTACTAAAGATTATTTGGAAATGAATACATGGGTAATTTGTATAGTTGTTCAATTTTGGTCGTGTGATGTTATTTTTTATGTATGATCTCTAAATTAGAACTTTTATGATTGAGCTCAATAGTGATTGTTAGACAATGGGGTTTTTGTGATGGTATTGTGGGTTCGATTTGAGGCTTAAGGTGGTAGTATGGTGTTATGTAAACATTGATATGAAATTGTTGCAAAGAAATTGATGGATGTAGTGTTGATATTGGGTTGTAATTTTAAAATATAAAATTGATTCTATTTTTTAGGGATAGATTTGGTTTATTTTTCATTGGATTGTGAAGGTAACTAATTTGATAACACAATTTCATTCCATTGGGTTATATTACTTCATCATGGAATTTTATTTTCCAATATAATGTTTATAATTAAATTTTATTATATTATATTTTAATTTCACTTATTTTATGTTTATTTACTATTGATATACATATTTTTTTCAAAATTTTCACTTTAATGTTATGATCATTTTAACGGTTTATTTCACAATCACATTATAATCATGATAATTTATTCATGAATTTATCTTGAAATAAATTATTTAATATTTTTTTTATAAAACCTTTTAATTTTCTTATCCTATAGTAATTTCTAATATTATAATTTAATAATACAATTTCTCTCACTTTTGTACTAAAAATGATTGACAAAATGTTTTTATGAAAATCTAACTTCATTTTTCTTTTTGGTCAATAATCAGTTTTCATCAAAAATAGTGTTTTCATATAATGATTTCAAAACTATTTTTAGAAATTTCCAAATGAATCATTACAGAAATTTATTCTTATTTTTTATATCTATAATATTTTTCAAAGGAGACTTATTGTCAATTTCTAAATAAGGTAATTTTTTCTTCTTTTTACAATAAAAAAGGAATTATCTATTTAACAAGTAAGACATATATAGAATTACCTATAGACATGAACAACATTACATTAAATCATACATTGGTTGTTTAAAAGGTTATTTTTAAATAAAATGTTTTTACAAATATATTTGAATTAAATATCTTTCAAAAGTTATTTTCAAAGAAAATTATTTTAATTTTATTATGTTGTGAAAATGGATTTTAAAAATAAAAATAATATTTTCTCTAAATATTTTTTTAAATATATTTTCATGGTATTTCTATTAATCAGTTAAATTAAACGTTTGTTATTACTCAATTGGTTATATATTGTATTGATTCTATCTGTGTTCTTCATCTACATGGTTTATAACCATTTTGACCAAGAAAAGTATTGGCATTCACTTACATGATTCATTTTTAAGTCATTAACATTCCATTGAATTAATATATTTCCTATGGAAAATATATTTTACCTAAATTAACATATTTTAATCATGGATTTTTATTTTATTTAATAAACCATATATAATTTATACATATAGAATTCCATATTAAATGTTATGTTTTTTTCAAAGATATATTGATAAATCTATATTATTGATTGAAAACAAAAATTTTATAAGAAGACATATTATTCCTAAATCAACTAAATTATTTTATATATGAGAAATTTGTTGGACTGAAAGATATGGTTGGGGCTTGAGATTATATATCCCCTTATTCATACATAGGCATCATGATAAAAATCTATAAAGTATCATTAAAAATGTTTTTACTAAAAATTTTAAATTGGCTTGTGAATGTTCTTGATGTTAGTGGTATCATGATGCTTAAGGTAATGAAATTCAATAATAATGAATTTCATTCATTTATATTTAATTTATTAATATCCATGATATGTTGACAATAATATTATATCTAGATTCATTTAATTCTAGGTCTATTAATTAAATTATTGGTGTTTTCAGCTACTTACCATGCCTTGTTGGTTATAACTTATCTAATTAAGATACCCATGTTATTGATATAATATTATGATTTTTAGTTATTTATCATATTATATTGATTATTATTTCCTGATTCATGATAGATTGAAATTATTTTAAACCATATAGGAAACTTTATATCACTATTATTATTGTTTCTTTCCCATCAACCCATGAATTGTACAACAAAAGATATGAAACAATATTTTAGAGGAATAATGATATTCCTAAAATTAAAAAATTTGTTGTCATTTGTGTATTTAAATATATTATGGGAATCATTTATGATTATATCATACAATGAATAATATACTAATAGTTTCTTAAGGATGTGATTACTTTTATCTTATTCCAATGTATTAAAGTATGAACTAACTACGAGATACTCAGGTTAGGTTCAACACAGTTTGTATTAGGGGGAGGTTTAGAAGAAATATTTAGAACTACATTGGGGATAAATAGATTATAAAACATAACCCTATGATATAAAATGACGATAAGTGTTGAAGAACATCCTAAATTTATGTTAAGGTAGAGATTATGTGGTTTTTTCATTGAAATTAATCCCTATATATATAAAATAAGTAGATGTGGTTTTGATATAGATGTATCTAGTGGAATATATCTATAAAGTGTACATTAGGATTTACTTGATAATTACACGGTGCAAAAAACCATACCTTATTTTGCTACTGGTTTTCATTTTTTTTGTGATATGATTAGGATAATTAAAATCTTATTTAAAAACCACAATGAAGTATTTTAATATATAATGAAAATGAATAAACATGGCCAAAACATAATACGTATTATAATAAAAATAATGTGTAATAATTTGGAATAATATAAATTATTATATGATTTCTCCACTAGGATTATTTTTTATTACCCGATGTTTTATATTTAATGGATGTAACTGAATGAAATATAGTTACCATAAAACATGATGGAAAATGTGGTCAATTTGTGTTAAAAATGTAATTATGAATGTAGAGAAATATATCATGATTATTTCAAATTAGATATCTCAAAATATGATTAACAACATATATATCAATTAAATCCTTTACTCTCCAAAGATGATAAGTATGGATGTTTTTAAGATCTAGAGTAGTGGAGATAATGAAGGAAAGAAGGCTCAATATCCATAATGCAAAAAATGTGGATAGAGACACCCAATAAGTGACTGAAATTAATAGATAAATTATTAATGTGCCAAAAATAAGGGTATACAACAATGAATTTACAAGAAAAAATGATGAGTGTGATGAAAGGAAATAAATCTCATCCTAAGGATCCATTTATAACTTGTTGTACTAAATGAGGGGCTCCTTGGAATTTTCCAACGTAAATTTTATCTTTAATTGATAACCAATAAATAGAGATAGAAAATATATTTAAATAAAATAGAAGAACTATTTGTGTATTGTGACTTATGAAGTAAATTGTATAAGTATTTTACCAATGATATTTGGGTTATAATAATCCTGAATAATTATTGGATTGTGTTATATTTTAAAGTAATTTTTTAATTAATTAACTTATGAATTAAGGATACCATTAAGGGTTAATGAGTTCAATATCAATCATAAGTTCAATGTATTAAATACCCCTTTTGAGTTTTATGTGATGGGATTCTTCCCTGATTATGATAATTTAAGATAAATTTATGACATGTTTATGTTTTATTAGAAGTGTCGTTTGAGAAGTAATTCCATTACATTTTATCGACTTTGTTTAATGGAATTGATAATATCTAGGCTTACGATCATCAATAATGACGATATAATAATATTCAAATGATATTTTTAGACTTTATCAAATTTTAAAAAAAACAATATTTAAGTATTTTATAATTATCAAATTTATTTTTATGATGTCATCCATATTGTTCTGGAATATTATTATTAATTAAGACATATATGTTGGATGAAATCTTGTCCTATCCAAAAAAAACTGTGAGGCATGAACCCACAACTAAAATATGACAACGGTTTAACACATACAACTATCCAATATGATTTTATAGTTAAAATATTAATTGTTTTGAGATAAATGGTTTGAAAAATAATTATTAATGATCTTGAAAGAAAAATATTTTCATATTGAATTCACATAAATTGAATTAGATTTCCTTTTTATTTATCATGGATTGAGGGTTTTGGGGCCATTATCATTCCATTAACCATTAACATGCTTCTGATCAATGACCACAATCACTCCCTATAATTATTTCCACTTTTCTTCTATTTTCATAAGTTAAATTTCCATTAATTTTCCCCCACATGGAATCATTGTAATGTGTTATTCCATATAAATTTATACTTATATTCTATTTTATTAAGAGAATATTTTTTGAACCCTTTTTACGATAGGGGTTTTCAACAATGGTACTTCGAAATGTCAAACCCTGAATTACTAAAAACAAGATTATATTTTGTGGATGAACATTATTTTATGTGGGGAGTATTTAATATGTAACACCCCAACCCCAGTTACCCAGAGTCGGTGCATTATTGCGTAACATTGGCATGATCACAAGAGATCTAGTCTCGAAATACTGATTAGTTTAGTAGCCATGGAATCACTAGATACATTCATAAAGTGAAAAACTACAATAACATGGCCTCCATAGTCCACACTCATATCCCCTTCTGACTATCCCTGCAGGTCATTCATAAAATACTTCTTCATATCCTGGAAAAATTAAAACATTGAAAGGGGTGAGCATAGTTGCTCAGTAAGTATAACAATATAGCAGACGCTTTCATAAATAAAATAAAACATTTAAAGAAATAAATAACTAAAACAAAAGCCTTTTAAACATGAACTTCAACATAAATTGGCAAAATTAAAATGACATAATTCCATTTAATTATTCATATGGATATTCTACTGGTCGAATAATCACATGAAATATCAATAACCACTTTCATAATATGGAATGCACAATGACAGACTATCAAAACCACATAGACAAGGCCTCATGCCAAGACAACAAATAAGATTTTGTAAAGACCTCATGCCAAGACACTAGTTTGTCTCATGAGACCTGTCGATGAATCGAGTAGCTATAGTGGGCTCCACCCGTCACTTATTAAATCCAATGCATTTCTCATATTAAAAGGTTTAAACATATAATAAACCATAACATAATCGTATCACATAAAACATGTATAAATGAAACATAACATTTCCACATTTCAACCACATGATATTAATACAATACAATGATATAAAAAAATACTTTCAAAACCATTTTCAATACCAAAATAAATGAAAACTAAAACATTGTAATTATTTTTCATTTAAAAAATTTATGGCTTGTAAGGGAATCTGAAACTCAAATAAAGGTCACGGTGGCAGAGAAGTCATTATCGCCACATACGTATGACAAAAAAACATTCCCTTTTGTCGTTTTTTAAAATGCTTCGTATAAAAAAGATTCCTTTTGAATAAAAGTACAAGTCAAAGGGGTTTATACACCGTATAAAAGAATGTTGTGTATAAAACCAAATATGCCTCAGTTAAGGAGATTGAGACGAAGTCCCCAAAAAAGATAATTTTTTAAATAAAATAGATATATTATGTGTATTCATTATAAATAAACATAAAGAATGTACAAATACAAGATATGACATAATAATATCATGACACAATTTGAAAGTAAGATATTAACCCAATGAATGGAAGTTGGTTTAAGATGTTCCCTTACCTCGTGTCCGACATGAATCGATCATTCTTTAAACTCCTAAATAATAAACTAGATTTAATTTATACTTTATTAAGAAACTTTTTCAAGTTCATTATTCCTTTTATATCACATATTACAATGTTATGAACATTATGTAATTATTTAAGTTAATAACAGTCGTTTTGTTGATCTTTGGTACATGAGTCAACAATAAACTTCTTATAATTACACGTTTTTTTATGTGGTAGAATATGCATTATCTCCAAAATTATATTCATGATGTAGATATCATATATATCATATATATCTATTATATACATTCATTACATAACATTCAGAAGTAAGAAATGAAATGCACCATTAATGGAGACGGTAAGCCGTACGTACGCATGAACACTACATTCATTTCTATTTGATATTTAATGGAATGAAATTATAATTATATAAAGTTATACTATAATTCCAGTATAATATCATGTATAATATCAATTACTCCATCCTTTATACATCCCAAATATGGCATTAACGATTCAAATCACATTGAGGGGGCAGTAGTCTGCACTTTCTAAAATGAAATTATCACATTTACCCATAATGGAAATCATAAAGGTATGCCATAAATGAAAAATATAGAATCATAAGGGAAAAAAACATAATATATATCATATATAAAAATAGTTTCATCATAATGTCCACCATGAGAGGTGTTAAAAGAATATTGAACAATCATCGTTTCGTGAGGAAGAAACTTGCCAACCACAGAAACATTATGTTCTTTAACCATTAGACGAAGGTGTGTGTAACTGAAAATAAAATCCTTCTCATAAAAACATCCAAGTATATTTAGGATACTGATTTTGTTACAAAATAATGTAATAAAAATATTATAGGGTGTTGGAGAAGAAAAATAAAACAAAATAACACAAGAGAAGACATTACCTTAAAATCGGGTAACTCTATTTGATTTGAGCCAAAGGATTCCTTGGGAAGAATTCTTCCCAAAGTGAGGCTTCTAGGAGTAAGATAGGGAAGTTGAGAGAGTATTTTGGTAGAAGTTTTCCGAGCCAAATGGCTTTGATTGTTTGAATAAGGTGGTAGTGGTGGGGGCCTTTTATAAGAGGAGAGGAGGGGCACTCGTTGAAAGTCATGAAATGATACTTTATTATATAATGAGTTTCGGATTTTAAACATCCTAAACTTATATATTTCAAAGTTAAGGTGATAAGTGTTGTAAATATAATCATCTAATAGGTTTTTGACTAGTGTAAGTCTTAGATTTTACATTATCGTTTCATTTTATTTAAATTGTTAAATTGATGAGGGAATCACTACATCATCATGGTGTCATAAAAAATATAAATTATTTAATGTCTAAAAATTATAAAAAAAACAATGATGTATGAAATATTTTTATCCTTCCAATGAATATTTATAGTCTAAATTTTAACATATATAACCCCATGTAATAATTGATTTAGTGAAACAACACATGTTTGTGACAATTTTAGTTTTACTTTAAATAAAAAGTTAGTAATGTCATTTTCTTACCCAAGTGGCTCTGTGGGGTCCCAAAGTTGACACAGGTATTGTCTTGGAAGGACATGACTAATACAATAAGGGTAGGACAAGTGTAAGTGTATTTTCATATTTTTATAATATCATTTTTACCTTAAATATCACTAATTACCTTTAATCGCGATAAATAAAACATAAAAGTTACTATTCAGCACAAAATTATTTTAATCGCATTGAAAAAAATTTACTTCCTAATGAATACCAGGTATTTTGGATTTTTTAAAATCAATTCACAAAATTGGTAATGATTAATTTAAACGAAAAATCATTTTTTTAAAGACCACTTAATGGTTTCACTATTCATCAAAAATCGATGTTTTTCTGAACAACACAAAAAATTAACCATAAGATATATTTGATATTATTAATTCAAAAATGATGTCTAATTTACAAAATTAAAAATATATATGTTGAAATAATTATTTTAATATTTAATTCCAACTGTCACAAATAATAGCGTGTTTTTAAGAAAAAATATCAATCAAAAGATTGACAATTAATTATGTCCAATTTCAAAGTGAAATTTATTCTAATGACCACCATTGGATAAAACTATAAAAATATATTCTAATTAAACATTATAACCACTCTATTTTATAATTTATCATTATAATTTAGTTTGATTAAAAAAGTTGTTTTTAAGTATTTTTCACTTTTCATCAAAAATTGGAAATTCTCAGAAAAATACCAAAAATTCAACATAGACTAATTTCGATATTCTGAAAGCAAAAATGAAATAAATTTTGAAATATGAAATTTATATCATTTTAAAATGTGGCTATTACTATTCCTAACTGCTACTTTTATTGGTCACAGTGTGTTAGAACTCGAGGTTGCGTACAACAGACGCTGCTCTATTATTCAAAGTGGAGTGTACCATGGAAGTTTGGGGTGTTACATTCTCCCCTACTTAAATAGATGTCATCCTCACAATTTTAAAATTTTCATTGAAAATAAAAGATTGAAAATAGAGAATACCTTTGTGGAAAACCCACATCGGAAATAGGGTTAATAAAAATATAACACTAAAATAAAGAAAGAGAAGTACAAAGGTTACCTGAGATATCCCATACTAAGTATCTATGAAAATATATATCTGGAGGAAAACAAACCATCAATGTCTGATGGATAGTTCTAGAAAATAGGATTAGGAGAATGTTAACCATAAGAAAATCAGAAACTTGTGATCTGTTTAACGGTCATTGAATCGCGAGTTGGGAAAGTTAACCAAAAACGTTTTTTTAGTTACCTTTCATAAAGTTGAGGAATTTATTTAATAGATTTACTAAGAACGTAGGGAAATATACTTACATGTAATGTTGACTTTCATTCTTTAATAAATTTTTACCAAAAACCCATCTTTCACCCCAAATGGTAATTAGAACTCAAAAATATTCTATTTATCCTAATTGTATAAGATTCCGAATATTACCACATACCATTTTGAATAGGAAAATTATTTTGTAATACCCAGGGACTTCCTGTAGGCTAGTGGTAGGTAATAAAGGCCCGTCAAACTACGGTTGGCAGTTCGATACATGCAGCTTTGTCCAACGCGAAGGGTTATCCCCCAACCTACAGGTTGTCCTTTTCCTAAAAATATAGTAATATAATATTCCAAAAGTAATCTTCAGAAATGTTTTAACCATAAACAATACTATCCATGGTTAAACTTAATCCATTCCATACTTTTTAGTTATCCAAAAAACCTATGTCCAGACTTTCTCTAAAAGGTCTTTAAATTATAAAATCAATTGTAACATCAGATTCCCCAAACAAAGTAAATTTTCTCTTATTGTCACATACTAAAAATATGATTACCTTCATCATATTAAAACCTTAATGAAAAAAACAAGTACTGAAGTACAATCTTTATATATATCACATTATTCTTATAACCAGAAAATAATCCTTGAGTCCAAAAGCACCAATACATTAATTATTCCACTTAAACTGTAGTAACAGAATAAGATTGTCCTTGATCCCTTGGACATTTCTGAGGCATGTTTTCTTGACGCTTAGGACCTTCATTTTCATAATGCCCCATTTCCCTACAATTGTAGCATTCAACATTCATATCCTCTTTCTTTACCTTATAGTCATGATCCCAGTGACCTTTTTCTCCACATTTATAACAAACTCCCATTCCTTTTAGGCATGTACCGGGGTGATTCTTCCCACAATTATCACATAATGGAAAATCCTTCTTTCCCTTTGTCCCTTTATATGTCTCTTGTTCCACTGTTCTCTTATTCTCTTTCTTTACTTTGTTGTCCCAAGACTTAGAGAATTCTTTTTCTGTCTTGATAGCACACGAGACTATATCATCATATGTTGAGAATGATTGTGATACTAAAGCATGATGGAGAAATGGTTTTAACCCATCAAAGAAGTGATCAATAAAACTTATTGGGTTATGTATATAATTTTTAGCATGCCTCGCTAACCTTGTAATGTTGGCCTTATACATTGCGACATTATCATCTTCCTTTTGTCTCAGACTCAGAAATTTCCTTTCCATATCTGCTCGATGGTCACGAGGAAAGTATTTTTCTAAGAAAATTTCCTTAAACTACCTCCCTTAAATACTTGATAATTCTTCATCTTCCTTTGTTTTTTGAATCAGCGACCACCATTGATCGGTATCTATAGTGAGGTGGTAAACTGCCATGACAACCTTCTCCCTTTCGATACATCCCAAGGCGTGGAATATTTTCTCTAAGGAGTTTACCCATTGCTCATATAATAATAGATTTGTACCCCCATTAAATATTGGCGGTTGCTTCCTCATGAAGCGGTCTAACATTGATCCTCATCGTTGTAGAGCAGGGTGCTCCATACGAGTAAGTTTATTATTCATAACCTGAGTGAGTTGTCCCAGTATGGTGATAAGTTGATCAGCACCAGTTGTATCTAAAGCTCTACAATAATTATCTTGAGATGGAGGGAAATCCATACATGGAGTGCGTGCATTGATATGGTTTCTATTCCTCCCCCTAGGCGCCATTTCTAATCAATGGAATAAACTATTTCAGTTTATGAATTGTAATGAATAATACCAAACTTGTAAAATACATAATGTAAATTTAACGGTTTATGGATATAATAAATATTAATATAAAAATGTTTTCTTTGAGGATGTATATACTCATATAAACCCTTCATAATGGTTTGTTAAAAATATGAGACTTATCCTAAGCATATACCCTGGGAGTGTCGTACCCAAGAGTGCAGTAAGGCCCGTTGTCGTGCACCAATTCCCATTCGAGTCTAGCTCAAAGCCGTGTTTTCGGGTTTTACCCCTAGGTACAACTATGCCAGAGCTGCCTCTACCTGCTCATATCCAGAAAAAGATGTATTGCTCAGAAAACTAACAAAATCTCTATAATACCAAAATTCTAGGATGTTCTTCTATACTAATCCTCAAAGTCTATCTTAGGGTTATGTGCTCTAATCATAGTTTATCAAAATATAACTTCCAAGGTTACAACTAAACTTCCTATAATACCAACTATAATTCCCCAACCCCACTTACCCAGTGTCGGTGCATTATTGTGTAACATTGGCATGATCACAAAAGATCAAGTCTCGAACGACCTAATAGTATAGTAGCCTTAGAATCATTAGATACATTTATAAAGTGCAAAAATACAACAACGTGGTCTCCATATTCCACACTCATATCCCCTTCTGACTATCCCTGTATGTCATTCATAAAATACTTCTTCACATCCTGGAAAAATTAAAACATTGAAATGGGTGAGATCAGATGCTCAGTAAGGATAAAAATATAGCAGCATCTTTCATAAATAAAAAAACATTTAAGTCAATGTATAACTAAAACAAAAGCCTATTAAACATGAACTTCAACATAATATGGAAAAATTAAAATGAGATAATTCAATTTATTTATTCACATGGATATTCTAGTGGTCGAATAATCACATGAAATATCAGTAACCACTTTCATAATGATGGAATGCATAATGCCAGACTATCATTACCACGTTGCCAAGGCCTCGTGCAAAGACTACAAATAAGATTTTGTCAAGGCCTCGTGCCAAGAAACTAGTTTGTCTCATGAGATCTACTGATGCATCAATGAGAAATAGCGGGCTCCACACGTCACTTATTAAGTCCAATGCATTCCTCATATGAACAGATTTAACCATATCATAAACCATAACATAATCGTATAACATAAAACATGCATAAAGGAAACATAACACTTCCACATTTCAATCACAAGATATTAATACAACAAAATGACATAAAAAAACACTTTCAAAACTATTTTAAATATCAAAATAAAAAAAATTAAAACATTGCAATTATTTTTCATTTAAAAAAGTTATGGCTTGTAGAGGAAGCCGAAACTCAAATTATGGTCACGGCGGCAGAGAAGTCATTGTCACTACATACGTATGACAAAAAAACATTCCCTTTTGTTGTTTAGTAAAACTCTTCATATAAAAAAGGTTCCTTTTGAATAAAAGTAAAATTCAAAGAAATTTATACACCGTATAAAAGAATGTTGTGTATAAAACAAAATATACCTCAATTAAGGAGTTTGAGACGAAGTACCATAAAGAGATAATTTTTAAATAAAATAGATATATTATGTGTATTCACTATAAGTACACATAATGAAAAAAAAATACAAGATAGGTCATAATAATATCATGATACAATTTGAAAGTAAGAGATTAACCCAAAGAATGGAAATTTTGTTAAGAAGTTCCCTTACCTCGTGTCTGACTTGACACGATCATTATTTAACCTCCTGAATAATAAACTAGAGTTAATTTATACATTAATAAGAACCTTTTTCATGTTCATTATTCCTTTTATATCACTTATTACCATGTTATGAACATTATGAAATTATTTAAGTTATTAACGGTCGTTTTGTCGATCATTGGTACTTGAGTCAGCAATAAACTTCTTATAATTACAAGTTGTTTATGTGGTAGAATATCCATTATCTCCAGAATTATATTCATGATTTAGAAATCATATATATCATATATATCCAGTATATACATTCATTACATAAAATTTAGAGGTAAGAAATGAAATGCATCGTTCATGGAGACGGTAAGTCGTACGTACGCATGAACGCTACATTCATTTCTATTTCATATTTAATGGAATGAAATTATAATTATATAAAGGTATACTATAATTCCAATATAATATCATGTATAATATCATTTATTCCATCTTTTATACATCCCTCATATGGCATTAATGATTCAAATCATTTTTAGGGGGCGGTAGTCCGCACTTCTTAAAATGAAATTATCGTGTTTACCCATAATGGAAATCGTAAAGGTATGCCATAAATGGAAAATACAGAATCATAACGAAAACAAAAACATAATATATATCATATATAAAAATATTGTCATCATAATGGATACAAAGAGAGGTGTTAAAAAAATGTTGAACAATCATCATTTCGTGAGGCAGAAATATTCCAACCACAGAAACAGTATGTTCATTAACCATTAGACGAAGGTGTGTGTAAGTGTAAATAAAATAATTCTCATAACAACATCCACGTATATTGAGGATAATGGTGTTGTTACAAAATAATGTAATAAAAATATTTTAGGGGGTTGGAGAAGAAAAATAAAACTAAAGAACACAAGAAAAGACACTACCTTAAAATCGGGTAACTCTTTTTGATTTGTGCCAAAGGCATCCTTGGGAAGAATTCTGCCGGAAGTGAGGCTTCTAGAAGTAAAAGAGGGAAGTTTAGATAGTATTTGGGCAGATGTTGGGCATGCAAAAAGGCATTGATGGTGTGAATAATGTGGTAGTGGTGGGGGCATTTTATAAGAGGAGAGGAGGGGCACACTTGGAAATCCATGAAATGTTACTTTATTATATAATGAGTGTCAGATTTTAATGGACCCACACTTATATATTTCTATGAAAAGGTGATACAACTTCTATATATACTCATCCAATAGGTTTTTTACAATTGTAAGTAATAATTTTTACATTATCTTTTCATTTTATTTAAATCGTTAAATTAATGAAGTAATCACTACATCATCATGGTTTCATAAATAATTTAAATTATTTAATGCCTACAAATTATAAAAAACAATCATGATATAGGAATTCTTTTTATCTCTCCAATGAATATTTATAGTCAAAAATTTAACTTATATAACACCATTTAATAATTTTATTAGTAAAACAACACATGTTTGTGAAAATTTTAGTTTTACTTTAAATAAAAAGTTATTAATTTCATTTTCATACCCATGTGCTTCCATGGGGTCCGAAAGTTGACCCATGGTTTTTATTGGTCAGATATGACTCACCCAATAAGGGTAGGAAAAGTGTAAGGGTATTTTAATATTTTTATATTATCATTTTTACCTTAAATTTCACTAATTACCTTTAATCGTGATTAATTAAACATAAAAGTTACTATTCACCACAAACTTATTTTAATCCCATTGAACCACATTTTACTTCCTAATGAAAACCATGTATGTCAGATTTTTGAAAATCAAATCATAGATGTGGTAATGTTTTATTTAAATGAAAAATCAGTTTTTTATCTACCACTTAGTGGTTTCACTATTCATCAAATATCGAAGTTTTTCAAAACAACACCAACGATTAACCCTAAGCTATATTTGATATTACAAATTCAAAAATGATGTCTATTTTAAAAAATTAAAAAAAAATATTTTGAATGAATTAATTTAATAATTAATTCCCACTGTCACAACTAATATCGTGTTTTTAAGATAGAATATCAATCAAAAGATTGACAATTGTTTATGTCCAATTTCAAATTTAAATTAACTCTAATGACCACCATTGTATAAAATTGTAAAAATATATTCTAATTACACTTTTGAACCACTAAATTGTATAATTTTTCAATATAAATTATTTTGATTAAAAAAGTTGTTTTTAAGTATTTTTCATTATTAATCAAAAATTGGATGTTCTCAGAAATATACCAAAAATTCAACATAGGCTAATTTCGATATTCTGAATCCAAAAATGAAGTCCATATTGAAATATAAAATTTATATAATTTAAAAAAGTGGGTATTACTATTCATAACTGTTTATTTTATTGGTCACAGTGTGTTAGAACTTGAGGTTGCGTACAACACACGTTGTTCTATTATTCAAAGAGGAGCGTACCATGAAATCTTGGGGTGTTACATAAAAACCATATATTCAAAAATAATACCATTTTATTCGATGGATCATATGTAATGAAACACCATTCTTGGAATAGAATATAACACCTCGAGACATTAGTATGTATTTATTTTAAAAATTAATAAATCCCATCAACATTTGTAATTACAAAAAAATTATTTTACTTTATTTTACATTCCATAATAAGTTTATCTAAAGTTATATAAATCACTATGTTTAGCATGAACTATAAGAAACACTGATTTTAAACCAAAAGTGAAATTTTAATAAGATATTACAATTTAATAAAATAGTTATATCCTAGGTTATATATTTTTGAGTACGAATAGATCTATCAAAATTATCAAAAATATTAATATCTATTGATCATTAATATAATATTATTCATTTATATTAAAAATATATGTTTTCATAAATACTATTTTTTTTCAAAAAAGTCTATTAGCCATGTATCGAGAAAATAGATTATAATTAAAATTTTGGATTTTTGGATTTTTTATTTCGTAAAAATAATATACTTTTTGAAATAATTATTAATAAATTATCTTAGGGTGTTTTTTACGAGTTTCAAGAAATTTTTAATTTTCAAGATGAATAGTGAAAATCACGGAATTTTAATTATAACATTTATTTTTTTTAAATAAATTATAATATTCCATTATATTATTAATTATATTTTTAAAAAAAATAATTTTAATTTTACATAAATTAATCTAATTTAGTTTATTACAATAATTTGGATATTATAAATTTTACATAAAAACATTCTAAATATTAAAACACTTTCTATATAAAAAACATTTTCATTCTTAAATATGATTATTTTTCGATTAAAATTCTACATTCCTATAAATTTAAATCCAAAAAATGGATAGAATATTTTTAATCATAATAATTAATAATTTAAAATATTTTTACTTAATTTTTTTTTTCAAAATTAATTGTGAAAAAAATAAAAATTAAATATCATAGTTAATGTAAAAATGGATTAACCATGTAGTTAAAGAAACATGATAAGGGGTAAAAATCTTATAAAAAACTTAAAAACATAATTTTCTATGAGATATATATACCTTATTTGTTATACTGTCTATAATGGACTATTTTAGTGGATTTTTTAAATTTAAATTGTAGTTATGATTGAATCTTTCAAAAAAATTACAAGTGTTCCAGTCACCCCACTTATAAAATGCCACACCCTTTCTTCTATGATTCACACATTAAAAAACAATTGGTTCTGAAAATAAATTTAAATATCAATTCCACACATCCATAATATAACTATATAACCCATAGTTATAAAATATATACAACATAGAACGGTGTTGGTGAAAACATAATTAGGAAACTTGAAGAAGAAGTATCATTTTTCAATGAGCATTTTTATTTTGTTTCTTTCTCCATGTACTTAAATTATTATAAAACCATTATTAAATAATAATATGAATATATTAAACATAGTAAGATGTTTTTGTAATAACATCATGATGGAAATCACTTCCACTTCCATTTAATGTGTTCAGAAATCAACATTTGTGTATATGACATGTTACCTCGTCATGAACATAAGTCATTCATTTTTTTCATTACTGACTCTTAAGGTAGAGTATGATGATGGATATAGTGTTTATATATTTTATTAATATTATAATTATAACTATTATTTAATTTTATAAATTATATCTATTAAATTTCCATTCATAATTAGATAAGATAACGTTACACGTGCGTACGGTAGACTACTGCTTACGAAGCGATGTGATTCATCATTCCCTAATGATTTAAATGGAAGGAGATAAAGATAAATTAAATGATTATAAGATATAAAAAAGAAATTATTTATGATATTCATGAAATTTTTTTCAATCTATAATGAAAACATTTAATTTTATCTTTTCACTCACTTTATGATGTCAATATTGTTCACGTACATGTGGACCACCAGCTTCACAAAGCGATGCGACTCACTTTTCATCACCAAACCGCATCGATGATATATAAAATTATACTTAAATAAATAATATGGTTTATATGATATTATTATAATTATGTAGAGATATATTATTACATTAGTATTTTCCATAATAATCTTTGAAAAATGGAATCCTTAAAATTGTTTATGTATGACCTACCATCTCTATTATTGTAAAAAATTTAATTTTTTGTAACCATATTTCATGAGAAATTTGAAAAGAAAAATTAATTTATAAACATAAATTTTTTAATGGATATTATTCTATATATAACGAAACTACATAATAGGTGAACGAACCTGATCATTTATGATGAAGCATGCATGAGAAATGTAGAAAATTAACACCCTAAAGAGAAAAAATGATGAAAAATTATTAACGAATGAGTGAAAAGATGTTATAAAGGGCCATATATGTTATTATAAATATTATTATTTTTCTATAATAATTTATGAATATGTTTAAATCTAATATATTATATGTTAAAATATATTCATCCAAAAGGAACGATGTGGTAAGTGATTTCTTCTCAATTTCATTTCATTAAGGCATATAACTACATTATAAACCCAGTTAATTTTGTTAGATGTATATAATTACCCATTGAAATTTAATATCATTATTAATTAAAAATATATTGAAATTTAATTTTGAATTTGAATTATTTCCTCCAAGGGTATTTGGATTAAAAGTTATAATGTGGTAAATTATTTTATAACTCAATTTCATTTCATTGGGATATATTACTTCTTTATCATTTTTAATATTTTAAGATTATATATAATAATAATAACAATAATAATAATATTTTTTTACTACATGACTTATTTATATTTTTATCTGATAAATATAAAAAATTAATTTATTAAGTCTCACTTTAATGTTAAGATCATTGTAAGGGTCCATTTCTATAGGGCCCCAGCCCTACACCTTACTTAATCTTGAGTTATTACTAGATTACACATTGAGGATCTTTTCGGGAATAGAGTTTTAGAGAATTAGATCATAAAACTTGCATTACATTCCACATACAAACAAAGTGGTTACATAAAGATAGTATTCTTTATTCCCATCAATGGAAACATATTTAAAATTAACATGGATTCTTTCTTGACACTTCCTTGACACTATCATCATATAATGTACCTTTCCCTTGACCTGTGAAAAACATTTCAAAGAAACTTGGGATGAGCATAAAAATCTCAGTAAGGGATATAAAAATATGGAAAGGAAACATGGGTACATATATACATAAGGATGAGATCATACTTTACCCATAAAACATAAGCACTTTAACATACCACATCAAATCATGAATAAATCATAGAAATCATAAGACATAAAGGTAACATGAGGCATTCATAACATTCTTACGTAGGGAGTAACCCTCTTGGTTACGTTTGGAATACCCATCATAGTATATTCCCTAAATCTCTTCAGAAAACCTTAACGTTTCACTCCTTCGCTTTACCCAATGCATTGGAGAGCTATATCGGGCTCACTCGCCCTTAGTTTATCACGGAACCACCCGTCTTCCTAATAATGCCCAAGAACCTCAACATAATCGTATCACATAAAACATGCATAAAGGAAACATAACATTTCCAACATTAAATCACAAGTTATCAATACAACACATTGATATAAAAATATTATGAAAACCATTTTCAATAACAAAATAAATGAAATGTAAAACATGGTATTTTTTTTTTAAAGGTATGGCTTATAGAGGAAGCCGAAACTCAAATAATGGTCACGGCGGCAGAGAAGTCGTTGTCGCTACATACGTACGACAAAAACATTCCCTTTTTTCATTTAGTAAATGCTTCGTATAAAATATATTCCTCTTGAATAAACATAAAAGTAAAAGAGGTTTATACACCGTATAAAAGAAAGTTGTGTATAAAATAAAATATGCCTCAATGAAAGGAGATTGAGACGAAGTCCCATACCTCGTATCCGACTTGACCCGACCGTTCTTTAATCTCCTGAATAATAAACTTGAGTTAATCTCTACTTGCTTATGAACCTTTTTCAAGTTCATTATTCATTTTATACCGTGTTATGAACATCATGTAATCATTTAAGTTAATAATATTCATTTTGTCAGTATTTGGTTCTTAAGACAAAAATAGACTTCTTACACTTACATGTTGTTAGTTTTTTCAAAGTTTCGTTATATCCAGAATGATATTAATGGTTTGGATATCATATATATCATATATATTCATCATATACATGTATTTATAATATTACATCACATTTAGAGGTAAGAAATGAAATGCACCGTTCATGGAGACGGTAAGTCGTACGTACGCATGAACGCTACTTCCATTTCTATTTCGTATTTTCTGGAATGAAATCATAATGATATAAGAGTATATTATAATTCCAGTATAATAACATATATAATATCATTAACTTTATCCTTTACACATCGCACATATGGTATTAACGAATCAAATCACTTTCAGGGGGCGGTAGTCCGCACTTCCTAAAATGAAGATATCATGTTTATCCATAATGGAAACCATAAAGGTATGCACAAAATGAAAAAAACAGAATATTAAGGAACACATAAACATATTATATATCATATAAAAATAGTGACATCATAATGGCCACCTTTGAAGGTGTTAAATGAGTATTGAACAATCATCATTTCGGGAGGCAGAATTTCGCCATCCACGGAAACTGTATGTTCTTTAACCATTTGATGTAGTTGTGTGAGAGTGTAGCTCAAATAAATCATATAACAACATCCTAGTATATTGAAGATACTGGTGTTGTTACAAAAGATGTAAATAAAAAGAGGTTAGGGGGTTGGAGAATAATAATAAAACAAATGAACACGAGAGAATGAATTACCTTTAAAAGTGTAACTCCTTTTGATTTGAGCCTAAAGGCTTCCTTTGAAAGGATTCTCCCCAATGGGAATCCTCTAGGATGAGGAGAGGGATGTGTAGAGATTAAATGGGCAGGGTTTGGCCGAGCCAAAGGCTTGAGGAGTGTGTGAAATGAGGTAGAGGTGAGGGCCTTTTATAAGAGGAGAGGAGGGGCACTTTTGGAAAGTAAAGATAAGTTACTTTATTTTAAAAATAGTTTCTGTTTAAAAAGGTCCCAAATTGCTATAATTCGAGTATAAGGTGATAAAGATTCGAAATACACTCATCCAATTGGTTTTGGCCATGTGTAGGTTTTAGACTTTTCATTATCTTTCCATTTTATTTAAATCGTTAAATAATGAGGTCATCGCTGCATCATCATGATGTCATAAATAATTTAATTTATTTAATGTCTAAAAATTATAAAAAAAATACTATAATGTAGGAAATCATTTTAGATTTCCAATGACTATTTGTAATCAAAAATCTGATCTTTATATCCCAATGTAAATTTTTTTTTCCTAAAACATATTATGTTTGTGTCATTTTTACTTTTACATTAAATAAAAAGTTATTTATGTCATTTCCCAACCATAATGGATCCATGGGTTCCCCAAGTTGACCAATGAATTTTCATGGTCAGCCATGACACCAAAAATGAGGGTAGGACATGTGTCACGCTCATCTCATTTTATTAAAGCATTATTTTTACCTTAAACTACACTAATTACCACTAATCACGATTAAAACTTAATAAGTTACTATTCACCAAAAAAATTATTTTAATCTCATTGAAGCACATTTTACTTCTTAATGACAACCATGTATGTTGGATTTTTGAAATTCAAAACACAATGATTGAAAAATTTCATTTAAACGGAAAATCCGTTTTTATAAGTACTACTTAGTGGTTTCACTATTCATCAAAAATTGATGTTTTTCAGAAAATTACCAAATATTTACTCTAAGCTATATTTGATATTCCAAATTCAAAAATGAAATCTATTTTACCAAATTCAAAACATATAAGTCACATTAATTAATTTAATAATTAATTCTCGTTGTCAGAGCAAATAGCGTGTTTTTATAAAACAATAAGTATCAAAAGATTGACACCAGTTTAAGTCTAATTTCAAAGTGAAATTGATTACAATGACCATCATTGGATTAAATGGTAAAAATATATTCTAATTTCACATAAAAACCAATTCAAAACATAATCTAATCATATAAATAAATTAGATTAAAAAGCAGTTTTGATGTAAAATGCAGTATTTTTCACTATTCATTAAAAAATGAACATTGTCAGAAAAATACCAAAAATTCACACAAAGAAAATTTTGATGTCCCAATCATAAAGAATAAGTTTATTTTGACAAACATAGTTTATAAAATTGTCAAGAAATAGATTCAAAAATGGTTTGCCATCAAAAGGTAGTGAAACAATCTTTTAAGAATATTAGTGTATTCCATACATAAGATTGTCTTTATTTTCATTTTAAGCCTCTATAACACTATCTTAATCATTAATAGACCTAGATAAAAATATCTATTATTCCTTAGATACTTGGGATGTTACATCCTTCCCCCCATTAGAAAATTGAGTCCCCGAAATTTATTTACTTATCAAATAAATGGGGGTACTTATCCCTCATTGCATTTTCAGATTCCCATGTTGCCTCTTCAATCATGTGGTTTTTCCACAAAACCTTTACCTGGTGAATCAACTTATTCCGTAACACTTGCTCCCTTTGGTCAACAATCTGGACCGGTTGTTCCTCATAAGATAGGTTCTCTTCCAGCTAAACTACCTTTGGACTCAAAACATGATATGGATCTGGCATATACTTTCTCAACATTGAAACGTGAAAAACATTATGTACTTGAGATAAACTCGGAGGTAAAGCCACTCGGTAAGAAACTGATCCAACTCTCTCCATATGGTCCAATAAACCTTGGACTCAACTTTCCTTTCTTACCAAATCGCATCACACTTTTACAAGGAGAAACCTTGAGAAAAACATGATCACCTACCTCGAAAGATAGATCCTTCCTCCTGTTATCCGCGTTACTCTTCTACCTAATCTGAGCTGTTCTCATGTGTTTCTGAATCCGCTGAACTTTTTCTGCCATATCTTCTACCAATTATGGTCCCATCAACTTCCTTTCTCCCACTTCATCCTAGAAAGCTTGAGTTCGACACCGCTTCCCATATGATGCCTGAAATGGTGCCATCTGTATACTGGAATGAAAACTGTTATTATATGAAAATTTAACCAAAGAAAGATGTTGGTCCCAACATCCCTGATAATCCATGGAAGAAGCTCGTAGCATATCCTCCAATGTATGAAATGTTCGTTCTGACTGCCCATCTGATTGAGGATGAAAAGCTGTACTAAAATCTAATTCAGTACCCAACGACTTCTGAAGGCCTTTCCAAAAGTTAGAAGTAAACCTGGGATCACGATCCGATACAATGGAGAGAGGAACTCCATGTAACCTGACTATCTCTTTAAGATACAATTGGGAAAGTTGATCAAGAGTGAAAGTATCTCGTATAGCAAGGAAATGAGCCTATTTAGTCAAGCGATCAACAATAACCCAGATTGCATTATTTCCTCGAGACGTATTCGGTAATCCCACAACAAAGTCCATGGATATATTATCCCATTTCCACTATGGCACTGGTAAAGGCCGAAGCATCCCTTTCGGTAACTGCCACTCTGCTTTAACCTCCTGACAAGTCAAACACTTCACAGTAAAATCAGCAATATCTCTTTTCATTCCATCCCACCCGTAATACTCCCGCAGATCTCTGTACATCTTAGTACTGCCAGGATGAACTGAAAACGGAGAACTATGAGCTTCACATAACAACTCTCTCTTCAACTGTGAATCACAAGGCACATATAGTCTCTTCCCAAATCTCAAAACGCAATCATTATCGATGTTGAATTCAGGCAACTTACCTTTCTGAACCAGCTCTACCTTTTTCTTCAACACACTGTCTCACTTCTGTGCTTGTTTGATTCTGTCTGATAGATAAGATTTCACTGATACCTGAAACAAAACCTAAGAACATCCTGCACCAACAACTTCTATGCCAATGTTCATCAAATCCTTAACCAAAGGATCATGTTCCAAGCGCAACATCGTAAATGAAGCATTACTTTTTCGACTCAAAGCATCAGCCACTTTATTTGGTTTTCCCGGATGGTAATGAATTGTACAATCATAATCCTTGATTAATTCTAGCCATCTCCTATGTCTCATGTTTAACTCTTTCCGAGTGAATATATACATTAAACTTTTGTGATCGGTATATATTTCACACTTTACTCCATACAAATGATGCCTCCATATTTTTAATGAAAAAACAACAGCAGCTAATTCCAAATCATTTGTAGGGTAATTTACCTCATGTGTTTTCAACTGTCGTGAAGCATAAGCAATTACCTGATCATTCTACATTAGGATGCAACCAAGTCCTTTCAATGAAGCATCACTGTATATAACAAACTCACCATTCCTGGAAGGTAGTGCCAAAACTGGAGCATTCACCAATCTTCTTTTTAATTCTTGAAAACAATCATCACATTCTTTTGTCCAGATAAACATAACACCCTTCTGAGTTTTCTTAGTCATTGGACTAGATAACCGTGAAAAATTTCTAACAAACCTTCGGTAATAGCCTGCCAAACCAAGAAAACTACGAATCTCAGTTACATTTGTGGGTCTTGGCCAGTCTTCAACAACTTTTGTTTTTGCAGGATCAACAGTTATTCCATCTTTAGAAACAATATGACCAAGGAAAGAAATTTTTTGCAACCAAAACTCACACTTTCTGAATTTTCAATACAGTTTCTTTTCTTTTAAGGATTGCAAAACAACCATTAAATGTCTTTCATTCTCCTCTTTACTTTTAGAAAACACCAAAATATCATCGATGAAAACAACCACAAACCTATTACCTGATTCAACTGAGCCATCACTGAAGTAAACTGCTCAATTCTGATTCTGACCATCTTAGTATGGTGATTTGGAAGGTCATATGCCTCTGTATGCCTTCCTAGAAAATCGGTTCTGTTTCCTCTATGAAAAACCATACTGAACACAGAAATATCTTAGGCGATGCAACATGGTAATCCGTAAATTCTATATCATTTCAATCATATTATAATTTAACACTTTTCTAACTCCTAAAGTTATTTAAACTGACCTCTGATACCAACTATAAGCCCCTAGCCTTAAACCTTACTTAATCATGAGTTATTACAAGATTACACATTGAGGATCTTTTCTGGTTTAGAGTTTTAGATAAATATATCATAAAATGTGCATTACATTCCACATACAAAAAAAGTGGTTACATAAAGATAGTATTCTTCATTCCCATCAATGGAAAAATATTTAAAATAAACATGGATTCTTTCTTGACACTTCCTTGACACTATCATCATATCATGTACCTTTCCCTTGACCTGTGAAAAACATTTCAAAGAAACATGGGATGAGCATAAAAAGCTCAGTAAGGGATATAAAAATATGGAAAGGAAACATGGGTACATATATACATAAGGATGAGATCATACTTTACCCATAAAACAGAAGCAATTTAACATACCTCATCAAATCATGAATAAATCATAGAAATCATATGACATAAAGGTAACTTGAGGCATTCATAACATTCTTACGTAGGGAGTAACCCTCTTGGTTACGTTTGGAATACCCATCACAGTATATTCCCTAAATATCTTAGAAGAAAAATTAACGTTTCACTCCTTTGCGTTACCCAATGCATTGGAGAGCTATATCGGGCTCACCCACCCTTAGTTTATCACGGAACCACCCGTCTTCATAATAATTCCCAAAAACCTCAACATAATCGTATCACATAAAACATGCATAAAGGAAACATAACATTTCCACCATTCAATCACAAGATATCAATATAACACATTTATATAAAAACATTATGAAAACCATTTTAAATACCAAAATAAAAGAAAATTAAAACATGGTATTTATTTTTCTTTTAAAAAGAAGGTATGGCTTGTAGAGGAAGCCGAAACTCAAATAATGGTCACGACGACGGAGAAGTCGTTGTCGCTGCATACGTACGACAAGAAAATTCCCTTTTATCTTTTAGTAAATTCTTCGTATAAAAAAGATTCCTCTTGAATAAAGTTAAAAGTCAAAGAGGCTTATACACCGTATAAAATAATGTTGTGTATAAAATAAAATATGCCTCAATGAAAGGAGATTGAGAAGAAGTCCCATACCTCGTATCCGACATGACCCCACCGTTCTTTAATCTCCTGAATAATAAACTTGAGTTAATCACTACTTGATTATGAACCTTTTTCAAGTTAATTATTCCTTTTATACCATGTTATGAACATCATGTAATCATTTAAGTTAATAATGTTCATTTTGTCGGTATTTGGTTCTTAAGTCAAAAATAGACTTCTTATACTTAGATGTTGTTAATTTGGTCAAAGGTTCGTTATATCCAGAATGATATTAATTATCTGGATAACATATATATCATATATATTCATCATATACATGTATTTATATTATTACATCACATTTATAGGTAAGAAATGAAATGCACCATTCATGGAGACGGTAAGCCGTACGTACGCATTAACGCTACTTCCATTTCTGTTTCGTATTTTCTGGAATGGAATCATAATGATATAAGAGTATATTATAATTCCAATATAATAACATATATAATATCATTAACATTATCCTTTACACACCCCACATATGGTATTAACGAATCAAATCACTTTCAGGGGGCGGTAGTCCGCACTTCCTCAAATGAAGATATCCTGTTAACCCATAATGGAAACCATAAAGGATTGCCCAAAATGAAAAAAACAGAAAATTAAGGAAAACATAAACATATTATATATAATATATAAAAATAGTGACATCATATTGGCCACCTTTGAAGGTGTTAAATGAGTATTGAACAATCATCATTTCGGGAGGCAGAATTTCGCCATCCACGGAAACCGTATGTTCCTTAACCATTTGATGTAGTTTTGTGAGAGTGTAGCTCAAATAAATCTTATAACAACATCCTAGTATATTGAATATACTGGTGGTGTTACAAAAGAAGTAAATAAAAAGAGTTTAGGTGGTTGGAGAAGAAAAATAAAACAAATGAACATGAGTGAATGAATTACCTTTAAAAGTGTAACTCCTTTTGATTTGAGCCTAAAGGCTTCCTTTGAAAGGATTCTGCCCAAAGGGAATCCTCTAGGATGAGGAGAGGGATGTGGATAGAGTAAATGGGCAGGGGTTGGCCGAGCCAATGGCTTGAGTAGTGTGCGAAATGAGGTAGAGGTGTGGGCCTTTTATAAGAGGAGAGGAGGGGAACTTTTTCAAAGTAAAGATAAGATACTTTATTTTAAAAAGTGTTTCGGTTTAAAAAGGTCCCACATTGCTATAATTCTAGGATAAGGTGATAAGGCTTCGAAATCCACTCATCCAATTGGTTTTGTCCATATTTAGGTTTTATATGTTTCATTATCTTTCCATTTTATTTAAATCGTTAAATAATGAGGTCATTGTTGCATCATCATGATGTCACAAATAATTTTATTTATTTAAAGTCTAAAAATTATTAAAAAAATACTATGATGTAGGAAATCTTTTTTTCTTTCCAATGACTATTTATAATAAAAAGTCTGATCTTTATAACCCCATGTAAAAATTGTTTCTATAAAACATATTATGTTTGTGTCATTTTTACTTTTACATTAAATAAAAAGTTATTTATGTCATTTCCCAACCAATGTGGATCCATGGGGTCCCCAAGTTGACCCATGGCCTGTCTTGGTCGGTCATGACACAACAAATGAGGGAATGACATGTTTCAATCTCATCTCATTTTATTAAAGCATTATTTTTACCATAAACTACACTAATTACCACTAATCACGATTAAAACTTAATAAGTTACTATTCACCAAAAATTATTTTAATCTCATTGAACCACATTTTACTTCTTAATGACAACCATGTATGTTGGATTTTTGAAATTCAAAACACAAGGATGGCAAAATTTTATTTAAACGGAAAATCAGTTTTTATAAGAACCACTTAGTGGTTTCACTATTCATCCAAAATTGATGTTTTTCAGAAAATTACCAAAAATTCACCATAAGATATATTTGATATTCTGAATTCAAAAATGAATTATATTTTACCAAATTCAAAACATATAAGTCACATTAATTAATTTAATAATTAATTCCCGCCGTCAGAGCAAATAGCGTGTTTTTATAAAACAATAAGTATCAAAAGATTGACACAAGTTTAAGTCTAATATCAAAGTGAAATTGATTCCAATGACCATCATTGGATTAAATGGTAAAAAAATATTCTAATTTCACTTCAAAACCAATTCAAAACATAATCTAATCATATAAATAAATTAGATTAAAAAGCAGTTTTGATGTAAAATGGAGTAATTTTCACTATTCATTAAAAAATGAACATTGTCAGAAAAATACCAAAAATTCACACAAAGTAAATTTGGATGTCCCAATAATAAAGAATATGTTTAGTTTGAAAAACATAGTTTATAAAATTGTCAAAATATAGATTCAAAAATGGTTTGCCATCAAAAGGCAGTAAAACAATCTTTTAAGAATATTAGTGTATTCAATGCATAAGATTGTCTTTATTTTCATTTTAAGCCTCTATAACACTATCTTAATCATTAATAGACCTAGATAAAAATATATATTATTCATTACTTACTTGGGATGTTACAATTTCAATATCTCATTCTAATCGAGGTTTTTTATTCTTGTATATCAGTTGATGGAAATAATTTGATCACTATTTAATAAGACCATTTAATTATCTTATGCTTTTATTATTCATGATATTTTTATGTATTATTACCATTTATCTACCCATTGGTACATAATATAACTGATAGTAGTTTTATGAAAATTCGACTTTATTTTTCTCTTCGATAGAAAATATATTATCTTATAGAACCATGTTTTATAACAACTTTTTATCATTTTAGAAAATATTTATCAAAAAATTTATTTCTTATTTTTTATTTTTTTTTAAAATATCATCAATTTAAAAATTCATAAGTTTTAACATAGATTTTTTCTGACAATTTTATAGTGTGAAATGAATTTTTTTAACTTGTACATTATGTATAATATTACCCACAAAAACTACCATATTTTAGTTGAATATTTATTTTCATCACTAAAACGTTATTTTTAAATAATTTTTTTCCTAATAATCCAAAAATTATCATTTTTTAAATTTAATATTATATGAATTTTTTTTGGAAATGTAATTTATTTAAAAGTGATTTTCAAAATGATATGTATGTATTACTGATGAATATTTTGAAGGGTTTTTACAGAATTTATATGCATCAATTACAATAAACATTTTTTTACTCTAATGTCTATATATTAAATTTTTACCATAATTCTTCTTCCATTGTATAGTTTATGGTCATTTCAACCAAGGAATCTATTGACATTCACTTCCCTCATTCTTCTTTATATTAATTAACTTTCCCTTGAGTTATTGAGTTTTCAGTGGACATTAAATTTACAATCAGTATCCATATTATTTATCATTGATACGTTTATTTTAGAAAACATATTTCATTTCAGTTTATGGTTTTCTATGATGGTTGTTATCCTTCTATTTAAGAAATATCGATAAATCACTATTCTTTTCTGAATATTGATATTTCAGGATAAGGAACAATGCTCATGAATTAAATCAATTATTTGATATTAGTGGAATAATATGGTCCGGTAGTGACAGGTGTGAACCTATATTATGTATCCTCTCGATGCATTATTGTGTATTATGGTAAAATTATTAAACAAGAATTAAATGGTTTTTTAGCTGTTATCTTAATCATTTTTTTACAAGGTATTAAAATAAGAGGTATCATGTTGCCTCAGTTGATGGAATATAATAAATAATAATATTCTCTAGTAGTATTTTAGTTAATTTTATCTTTCTGATTTTAAAAATGATAATATACATGGATGCATTTAATTCTCTATTTTTTTATTATATATATTGGTTTTTCATCAATTTAACTTCTATATTTTTATGCCATATCTATCTATGATTTCCAAGTTATTGACTAAATGGAATGCGTGTTTAATTAATTAGATTTATATATTTATTAATAATTATTGATTCAGGATATCATATATTGTAATGAACCATTTCTAATCATTTGAGATCACGCATATTTTATTTCATTTCCTAAAAAACCAATAAAGCATACTAAGAATGACATGAATGAATATTATGGATTGAATAATGATATTCTCGAAAGAAAAAAAATATGATGTAGTATTTCTGTTTAATTGTCACATGGGAATATTGTATATATCTAGTTTTCCAAGAATAAAAACATATATAATCCTTCTATATTTGATTCCTTATAACTTATGAAAATGTATTAAAGAAGGCACCTTATCTCAACTTCTAGGGCCGTGGTTGCTATAGTAGTTACATAGAAGGAATGACTATATGGGAGAAGGATCAGGTAGAAATGATCAATGAATCGACATGTTATTGTTTTTTTAAACCATGTTTTCCATTAAGATATAGATAATATTTTCCCTATAAATTTGATCCTAGAAGAGATTGATAAATGATCAAAATTACTCATTGATATGACGTTTGAAAACAATTATCATTCATCAGTAAGACAAATTATCTGTTGTAGAATAATTTATATCATATAAGATTCATTAATACATGTATGATTATTAAAATCATTGTGATAATAAATTTTTTTTGGGGGGGGGGGTTTCCAATTGGTAATCAATTATGTCATATTCTCTCATAGATTATTATTCTTGGGATTGAATAAAATATCCACCAATATGATGACCTTTTTCAATTTTTTCTATAAGATCATGTAAGGATATAACTATCAATTTGTAGTAGTTCAGTTAAGAATTAAAAAGAAAACCACATCCTAAAATTTGGTTTTTAATAAATAAATTATTAAATTGACATACATAGTAAAATAATTTATTATTAGATATTCACTTAAAATCATCAAACCATTAAATAATAAAAATAATCTAGATTTTTTTTTTCTAATAGTAAATAGAGTGTAAAATTGTATTATAGAAAATAAGAATAAAAAGTTTTTGAAAAAAATAATTCCATGAAATTGATCCAAGGATATCACTTTGGACATGGCTATTCCATAAAATCTAGGACTAACTTCTGATAATGTAAGACCTATCATATATTCCAAAACACCCTTACTCTTTTGTTATTAATTTCATCAGAAGAATCATTGAATAATGGATTAATAAAACCAATTTTTTTATGAACAAACAATACTGGTTATCATTTATCTGGTAAAATTTGAATACAATTAAATTTTTAATAGTTGAAATCATTTTACTTGCTAGGTACTTGATAAAAATATTATACATTGAACATGATAAGTAATTTAAAAACCTAAACATATTCTCATAAAACAAGTTTAACTCATCCATGATTTATAAGAAACATTTCCCGAGTAATTCAATATAAATAAAAAAATGATTATAAACTAAATATTATTATATGACATTGGATTATTTATAAATAATAGCACATAAAATGTAAATATCTTTTTATTACCAATCATGTAGTCACAATATGATCTTCTGTTTGTTAATAAAATTTTCCAATAATGATTTATGTTTCTAGTGAGAAAACCATATTTTTTAATTTATTTTTTTGTTTATGAAATTACATAAAAATATACATGCACATGATCTATGATAGAAAAATTATTAATCATAGATGATGATATCATTATCTTGATTTTCCATTATTTTTCTTTTGAAAAATTCTTATAACATGAATCATATATAAGAAGTTTTAATGAATTCTAATATATTTGAAAAAACAAAATGAAAACATTCTAGAATAAATATTTAACTATAAAAAGTGTTTATGATTAGGGATCAATTTGATAAATCATAAATAAAACATATCATATAACATATAACATTCGATAAGATAATATGTACAAGTTTTTTCATATGGATTTCTAATACCAAACCAAAAAAATGATTCAATCTCATAAAATGATGAATAACCAGTCCTCTAGAACATTCTATAGGTTATATGAAATCATAAAATCATTAACTTAGTATAATCATAAGATAATATAAATTCATAATTTTATTTATCAATAAGATATTTGTCGTTGCATAGATGATCTATTTATATATATCTGTATATACATTTATGTAGTGAACTAACACTAGAAATTACAGTGTCAGTTCGTGGTAAAATTAAATTGGAATAATTTAAAAGGAAACACATCGTAAATGGTTGTAGGGTTTATTAGTATTAGTAATGTCGATACATACATGAGCCTTTAATTACAACTGACTAAAGAAAAACTAAATAATAATTTCTTAGAGAATAACAATATTCCCTCTAGAATATCCATTCATATGAGTCATAGTAAACATCACAGACTCCAATGGAAATTTAAAAATATGGGTGAGCTCAAATTTCCAGTAAAGTTTATGTATAGTGGAAGCTATCATAAAGCAGTAATGAAAAATCATTATGGTAATGTATATAACTAAACAAAGATAAATTTTAAATAACTAGATAAGTAATAATCAATATAGAAATATAAATAAAATAAAAACCATTCCATTTGAATAACTGGATATGGCATAATCTATATGAAAAGGTAAATAACTAAGAACCCACAGTATTTAATTAACTGGATTACGAATAATAAATATAAAAATGTAAATGTCTAAAAAACATGTTATTTAATAAATTAGATGATAATGAAAAAAAATAAAGTGATAATTTCACAATGAAAATGTAATGAATAATTATAATTTAATTCAAAATCATAGAAACAAACTATTATTATATATTAATTTTTCAAGGCACATGAAACCATTTTCTTCATGATATATTCTCTAGGGAGTTTAAAACTGATGGGTAAAAACCTATTTAACTATGTCTACTGAATTAATTTATACCATGAGACTACCAATTAAACAAGGGGATATTAATAAGTAGGACTGACCCATTTCTTTATGTCCCAATCATTCCTCATATATAATAATTTATTTAATAAGCAATGTGACCTAGAATCAAATATCTATATTGAGTAAATAATACATATTAATCAAAAAATTTCCATTAAATAAAATAAAGATCAAAGTAAAACACCATTTGTTTAAATGCAATACAGTTTAAGAAATAAGAATAAAAATGATAAATAGTAGGAATATTTCAGAGTGGTATAATGTTCAATGATTAGAATATAGTGAACACCTCAGGGGAGAAGTTAACGATAATAAAAATGATTCAAGGAAGTGAAAATCAAAATTATATTTGTTCAAAATAATCATAAACCTTCTAGAGTAATAATATGGATAGTATTAGTAAAACATTAAACCTGTTAGAGTAATAATAAGGGATATTTTCATTACTGTATAGAAATACCATAAAAGATCATTTAAAAAATTATTAAGGAAAATATAATTTTCATTTAGAAAAATGTATTGATAATCCAGTTCATTAAAAATATATTTTGGAAAAAACATATTTAAAAACGAACTATTAAACATGAAAATGTATAATTAAATATTTTATGGTAATTTTAGCAGGTAATTCCACACTTATCATAATGAACATTCCTTTAAAATTGTAAAATGTTTATAAAGTATCTATATTTTGAATGTGATATGAAAAATACATTGATATTTTTGTAAAAATAATAAATATGTTAAAATTTCTATTAATAAATCATTTGGTAAAGGTCAAAAAAATATTGATTGTTTTTAGTAAAACATGTTTTTGAGAGAAAACATATTTCCAACCAAAGAGAAAATTGAAGTCTAGTTTTCATAAAAACCATTTTGAAAGATTTTTTAATAACAAACAGGGAAAAATTATACTATTATTGAAAATTTCCAATAGTTACTATATGAGAATAAAATTAAATGGTTTATTAAACAATTATCAATTTATTTCCTTCAATGTAAATCAAAGTGTAAACAATACCCACTGAACTGAAATTATAAATTAAAACCTTTTTAATATCATAAAATTGAAATAGAAATCAACCAATAAATCAATTTTGTGTGTCAAGTATATAAAAATAAATATAGGATAACTACATATATATTTTTTTATAATTCATTAAACACAAAATATAATAATATTAATGAAAAAGATAATGTAATATAACCCAATTAAAAAGAGGTGGGTTTCAAAATTATTTACCTTATGGTATCTTTTAATTCTATAAACCATAGATTAAATAATTAAAATTTAAAATTTAAATACCATGACTAATAAATTATTATTCATATTACATATAAATTTAATAATATAAACTATATAATATTAATTGGGTGGATAACATTGAAATCTTCCAAAATGAAATGAAATAAAGTCAAAAATCCCTTTCATAAAACTATTCTCTTATTTATATATGATCTATCCTCCTGTATAATAGTTTGATACATTTTATTATCTTTTTGTAGAATCATATTAAAATTTATGATTTAAAATATTTAATTTTTATTACATATTATTACTCATTAATTAATAATTATTCATAATTTTCATTGTTTTGGGTAATAACATAATTCTTTATTAGGGTATGTTCTAAGTTTGTATTTTTACCCTTTTACATTGATCATAATTTAATCATCTAGTGAATGAAAAACATGATGTAAATATTATATATATTCATTATATTTTTTTTATACTATTCCATAAAATATGTTTATTTGAAATTAAATACAATGTTAATGGAGATGGAAATCCATACATATTTATGAACATTGATTCAATTTTATTGTCGTACTCATAGAAATAAATGTGAATGATATATATATATATATATATATATATATATATATATTATTCTATGAAATTTTTATTTAATATTTACCTAATATGGTTAAAAAACCCATCCATAATACATTACAGGTAAAGCATTAAAGAATCATAATTCTTTGAGAGGTGGTAGTCCACCTTACACACGAGCGAAAACATCATATTACCACAAAATAGAATGCATGTATTAATGTGTAATATATTAATTTAAAAATAATAATAAAATATTAAAAATAATATATGTCATATATAAAAATTATTTATATCATTATTACCAACCATGAGAAGAGGTAATGAAAGAATAAACTACAAAAGGTCATGGGGCGGTAGTCCACCGTACACATGAATGGTGACTGCATATCCTATTTGAAGGATTTTCATGATGTTGTAGGTTATAACATTAACATGTAAAATAAAATTATTTTTAATATAATTATTATATTAAATAATTTATATATAATATAAATTTATGGGGGTGTAAAATAAAATAAAATGAAAACACTTTTTGTAGAACATTACCTCTTCTTTGGGTATCCTTTTTAGGTTTTCAAAAAATCCATAGAAGGGAAGATTAATTAACAAATATAATTATTAAAGTATTAGAGGATAGATTTTGGGAAGTTAATTTGGGTGATATTTTCTGATCCAATGTTGTTTGATAGGCATGAAGAAGGGAGAGAGATGAAAGCCTTTTATAAGTGGGGTGAGTGGAAAAGTTGTTATTTTCTGAAATAGAGAAATTCCACACAATTTATTCAATTTTATGTTGATCTAATAATTTATCAAAATGAATAAAATATCTTATATGGTCGATATATTTCCATATAATCAGTTTTAACAACTTTATAGGTAATTTAGCCCTTTAAGAATAATGTTAACTCACATAGTAAACTCATTTTTCTCTTAATTATTGCAATTATTTTTAAATTCATTCACTAATAACATCGGTGAAAAATATTTTGTAATTATTAGACTTTATGATTTTTTATGATTCAAAATATGGAGACCATTATTCCTAATTATAACCCCAAAATTGGCAAAAAATAATTTTAACAGAACAAGAAAAAAAATTATTGTGAAAATGTTCAAAAAGATTACAATGTTTATTGTATCATATTTCAATATGAAATTGATTATAATGTCATAAATTTTCTTAATATATATATAATTTATATATTTTTTATTTTATATTAATTAAAAAATAATTTAATATAAATAATTATTTTGATGAAAATTCAAATTTTTTATTAATATTTTGTATTATTTTTTGTTCATCAAAAATGAAATATGTAAGAAATTACCAAAAAATTCACCCTAATATAAATTTTAAATTTATATTTCAAAAATAAAGTTAATTTTTTCTTGAATAATTTGTAAAATTTAAAAAATTTAGATATAAAATATGTTCATCATTAAAAGGAGAAATACTGTCATTTGAAAAAAAAACAAATTTTTATATATAAAATTTTATTTGATATAATATTATGAATATTTAATAAATGGGATTAATATATTTTTTTCATATAATATATAATATATTATTTTCATTATGATAATTAACTAATAGTAGTTAAATTATTTTTAATAAGGTGAAATTCCGTTAGAGCATAATTCTTTTTTAAACAATTACTTCATATTCAATTTTTATTAAATTCTTATCTAATTAATTAGTAACCAATTAATTAAACCATTTGTTTTAATAAGTTATTTAATCCAATTAATAACCTCTAATTTAATATCTATGATATTATTTTCATTTTATATAATAATATTAATAGTATTATGTAAAACTTTTTATTTTTTGTAATGTAAGCCATCAGAGAATGTCGTAATTTCATGGAATACATGAAAACTCATTATTTATTGAATTTAAATTTATAAAATTGATCTAATTTATAAAAAATAGTAATTATATGATAAATTATCAAGATCCTATATTTCTTTCTATGCATGTTGTTATTCGGCATACATGATATCAAATAAAATATGATTCATTTATTTTTTTCTAGTTGCTACATTTTCATTACAATAAATAAATTGCATTATTGAAATTTATTCATGATCGAGATAATAAATTGTTTTATTTTTTAAGATAAAATTATTTAGAAACGCACATTAGAAAAGGGTTCATAATACACCCTCTCAATGAGAGAGAAAAGGGAAATACGATGGTTATATGACTAGGATCCCATGTAATGGGACATCAATGGAAAATTAGTATATGACCATGGAGGAAAAAGTTTATATAATTATAGAGATTGATTGATCACATTGGTCATAATTATGTTATAGATTAGTAAAAAATTTAGGGCCTTAAAGGCATAAATAAATGATGATCTTAATGTGAAAAATTATTTATATGATATTTATATAAATGGATAACATTATTTTTTTACAATATATTTTTCCAAACGATATGTAATTTATTTTTTTCAAGAATATAATGAAATATACTTATATGATAAATTTTTATATAAAAATTTCATCATTTGGATGTTCTTCAATATCATATTTCAAAAAATGAATATCCATAAATGATATTTTTTTTTCATGATGGACTAAAATTCACTTTAGACGAATAGTAGGATCCCTAAAAGAGTGAAAAGTATTTTTTCTGCCTATAAATAGTTTAAAATAACCAATATGGGTAGTAAATGTTATCCAATATAATAAATTAATATATAATCCTCAAAATATTGAATACCAGTTCATTATTAAATTTTAATCCTAAAACTGTATAACATAAAATAAGGATATATTAACCCAGACATTAAGTAGGTAAATGTTTTTTTTAAACACTTACAATCCATTTATTGTGAGATTAAACATACAAGAGAAGATCATTTATGAACAAGGTTTCAATTTACTTCCCCATATAGCTATTCTTGGTTGGGGGATAGGTCATCATGGGGAAGTGATAAATACATTTCCATACTTTGTATCTGGAGTACTTTAATTAATTTCCTCTATATTATTGGGTTTTAGCAGTATTTATCATGCACTTCTAGGACCTGAGACTCTTGAAGAATGTATTCCATTCATTGGTCTATATATGATGGGGTTTTAACCGATATATAGATTGTAATTATGTAAATTATATTAATATAATTCATATAACATTCCAAAAAAATTATTTCCATACTTGAAATAAAATGTTCTCTTAGGTATTTAATAAAACATATTTTTTTCGAAGTATAAGAATCTTATTTGAATTTTATTAAAATTTAATCAATTAACATATTAAGAGTAAATGATATCAGTAAAATTAAACCGATGTCTCTAAAATGTAAATACTTTATTCCACAAATAACATACCCATTAAAACATGCAATATAATAATGTGTTTTATTTCCATAAATTTCATTTAAAACATCATTAATAATGATCAAATACCATCAAATAAATCATCAAAATATTTTCTTAAGACTATGAATTTAGGATCGACCATAATCATTGAACATTAATATAGTATTCGTATCTTTTAAGTTAATATTGATATATATGATTCTAAAATTTTAGAAAAAAACATTCGTATTTCTATATTCTAATAAATATCATAACGTTGAAAGAAATAAATATATAATGTAATTATTGAATATCATTAAATAATTTGACCATTTAATTTCCACATAGGTGTTTATTTCATCCAGGGTTTAACCTACTTCATTCATTGTAATTATCCATTAAAATCCATCATGATGTTCTGTAATAAAAATGCTAATAAATTTAAGCGTATACCATGTGTGTGTCATACTAGGTCTATAGTAATTTCCATTATCATATACCAGGTTACACTTGATTTAAGGCTAAAACACCCTTTTCAGAGATATAACCTCTAAAAGAATCTTTTCTAGTTCCACGACCACTTGTAGTCTCCAAATATAAATATTTGGTAGGAAAAGCCACATAATCACGAAATTAAACAATATTTAGGATATTATTATATATGAATCACAAAATTCTATCAGAGTGTTATGATTAAAAATCTATGTTTTCCAACATCTAGTTACCATGTTTTTTGGAAAAATTATTCTAATGCCATCTATAAAAACCCAATCGATGAATGGACAGATTTAGTTCCAGCTACTATTACATTATAATGTGATACACTGAAACACATCATAAAGAACCTAAGTGTATAGTAGTATTTGTAAACTAGATACATACATGAGTCTTGAATTACAATTGAATAAAAAATTACAATGTAATTCTTTTTCGCTGAAAACATTATTCTATATAGTATATCTTTATATATGAGTCATAGAAAAATTCATGGATTCATGGGGAAAGGAAAAAAATTGTGGATGACCTCAAATTGATTGTAAGGGTCATGTTCAATTGATGATATCATAATTCAATATTGAAAAATCAATACTGAAAGGTATATAAATGAACACATGACATTTAAAATAAATGGATAAGGAATAATAATTTTGAAAATGTAATAAATTGGAGGAAAATTCCATATAAGAAACAGGATATGACATAATCAATATGGAAAGTTAAATAACTGAAATGAAAGTATATTGGAATAACCAGATTAGGTATAATCAATATGCAATGGTAAACAACTAAACACACATTCCATTTAATCAACGATTTGGGAATAAAATGCATCTATAGTTTTTTTCATATTCAAAATCTCATGGATAATATAAACTGAATTTAGAATAAAAGGAAATTATTAATAATTGGACGTTGTGTTTTTAAATAACATGAATATTTTATCATCATCCTCTATTATCAATAATATTGAAAATTGAGGGTTTGAAAATAGCTTAATTTGATCTATAGAATTCACTTTTCTCATAAGACTAAAGATAAATTGAGAGTATTTCATTAACTAGGTTCCTCCCATGTATTTATGTCCAAATAATTTCTTACATATTGAATAATAAATTTAATAAACAATGATCCTTATCATCAAATATCTATATATATTAAAGAATATATAATTATCAATATTTCCCCAGAAAAAAAAGTTAATTTACAAGTAATTAATTGTATATATAAATGAGATATATTTTAATAAATAAGCATATCCATGAGAAAATAATGATGTTTAGGAATAATTTATTGTTCAATGATCAAAGAAAAGCTAATAACAATAGGGGAAGATAATGACTACAAAAATTATTTAAGAAAGATAATTTCAATACTCTACTTATTTAAAATAATAATAATCTATCTAGAGGAAGAATAACGATGTTATCAATACATTGTATACACAATTATGTATGAATTAGGGTTGTTTTAAATGATGAATATAAATACCAAAAAGGATATTTAAAAACATTCTTTAGGAAAGAATAATTTTATTTTTGAAAAAAATTAAAAAATAATTTTCAATGGAAAATAAATTTAAGAATAATTAATATTAAAAATAACTTATTAAAATTTACAAGGAAGCATCAATGAAATGATACATATTAAGGTGGGTAATTTTTTACATTTTTTAATTTACATTTCATTTACACGGTAAAATGGATAGTGAAGTGCCTTCATTAGAAATTGACATGTGGATTCCATTGATTTTTTTATAAAATGAATAAATATGTAAAAATTTATATTAATACATAGTTTTGAAATGATTAAAAACATTTTGAAGTCACTTTTTGAAAAACAAATTTAGAGATAAAATAGATTTCTAACTAAAGATAGAGATGATGTCTATTTTTTAAAAAAAGTATGAAATAGTTGAAAAATGTTACTATTCCTTGAAACTAATCATCAATAAGTAGAGGGGAATAAAATTAAAGGGTTTATTAAAAATGAGAAATTGGTTTCGTTCAATGTAAATCATAGTGTAAACAATCCTAAATAAAATTATATAGTATAGTAAACCATTGAAAAATCATAACGTTGAAGAGAAAATCATCCAATGAATTGATTATGGGTATAAAATATAAATATAAAAAGAAAATTAGAAATAAATAAATAGATATTAAAAATTCATTACTCACGTAATCCTATAATATTGACGACAATAATGAATAATATAATCCAATGAAAAGGAATTGAGTTATAAACTTTTTTACCACATGGTAAATTTTATTTCAAATACCGATTGATGAAATTATTCAAATGAGAAATTTATATACAGTGTTGAATTAATTATAGAAGATATTATATTTCAAAATAAATTTATAAAAAATTTAATATTGATTGTGTCTATAACATTGTAATATTTCTCAATGATATGAAATTGGGACAAAAGCCATTACCTTACACATTACGTTCGGTAATAAATTCCTTAACCTCTTATATAGTGTATTTAAAATTTTTATTAACACATTATAGAATCATATTATTGTTATTCCAATCATATTTTTAATCACTCATCAATAATATTTCATTATTTTCATCATTTCGTGTAATAACATTATATGTTATTTGTTTTTTTTTCACAGTTTAATTTTTTATTATTTCTTAGATAATGATTTAATAATATCCTGATTTTAAAAAAAGATTTAAATATCATATATTTTTAGTATATATATTTTTACTGATCCTTAATATTTGGTGATTTTGAATGAAAAACACCATTAATGGAGAAAGTTGGTCGTACGCACACATGAACACAATTTCAATTTTCATGTCATATTAAAAGAATTAAATATGAATGGTATATATATATATATATTATCATTAACTTGTAATTTTTATGTAATATATATCTGATATTTTTATTAAACTCATCACTAATACGTTCTATATAAATCATGAATGGATCACAATGCTTCACCGGGCAGTTGTTGGCCGTATACATGAGCAATGATACCGTATTATAAAAAAATGGAAACCATAAAGGAGCGTGTGATATAATATTTGATGAAGAAAAATAACATCTTAATTTTCAAATATATCATATATAAATAGTATGTTAATCAATTTTCTCAACCATGTATAGTGGAAATGGAATAATAAATAACATCAATTCGCGAGGCGTTAGTCCGTCGTACACACAATCGCTGCTTGCATATTCATTTTGATTAAAGTGTGTAATGTTTTCAGATGTAACCTAAACATAAGAAATAAAATTATATTTAACACAATGAGTTTATTATATAATTATGATATTTTTTATAATTAAGGAGGTGGAGAAAAATTGAAAATGAAAACTCTTATTAGAAACCATTAACTATTATTTGGGTATCCTTTTTAGGATTGCACTAATACATGAACATTTTGTCACAATGATACGGATTCTAAGATTATGTTAAATTATTTTTAAGTTAATTGGGTAGATATTTGATGAAAAAACTAGTTTTTGAGGTGTTAATAATTGAGAGAGGGGATAGATTTTATAACTTTGGTTAGTGGGAAACAAGTAATTTTTTGAAATAGGGAATTTCACTGACATCTTTTCATTATAAAGTTGCTCAAATAATTCATAAAACTCCATACAATAAGTTAAACTTTATATATATGGCCATTAAATGGATTTTGGATAATTTTCATGGTTAGTTATCACTTTATGTTTAATGTTTAGTACCTTAGTAAACTCATTTTCGTTACATCACTGTAATTAATTTAACTGATTTCACATTTTTATTTGGTAAAATATTAAATTTTGTTTATTAGAATTTATAAAATATTATGATTCCAAACAATGAATATATTTTTTAAAATTCATACAACTAAAGTGATACAAATTAACTTTACAAAATGAGAAAGAAGGGTTTTTAAATTGTAAATGTTCAAATATTAATGTATTTATTTACGATTTCAATATCAATTTGATTCAAATGAAATATATTAGATTATTAAAAGATCAATTAAATTATTTTTTATTCAAAAATATCAAAATATAATTTAATATTAGAAATTAATAATATGAAATGTTAGTTTTTAATTAAATTTTAGTATTGATAACTATGCATCAAAAAAGAAATCTACATAGAAAAATAAAATAAATTCACTATAAGATAATTTTCACATAACAATTTAAAAAATATAGTTTTTTAATTAAAATATAATTCAACAAAGTTTCCAAAATTAGTAATAAAATAATTGTTATTTTAAAAGTTAAAAAATATGGATTTTGAAAAATAAAACTTTTTAAGAGTAAAATTGGATTTGTATTTATATTTTTCCAACCAAATTAGTTGGATTAATTACGAAAAAAAATATTGGAATAAATAGTAATATTTAATCATGATAATAGAATAATAATAATTAATTTGATTTAATATGATAAAATTCATTTTTCATTTAAATATAATTTAATATTTAACATTTCTCTTACATTCAATTTGATTTTATATTCATTTCTAATCAACTTGTATGTAATCCATTAAAAATATAATTTTATATGTTTTTAATCATATATATAATGACCAATTTAAGTGATGAGAGATAATTTTCACTTTAAATAATAATATTCATAATATTCATAAAGCATGGTCTTGTTTGTGAGACAAGATTTCAAAGAATGTCGTTGTTCCATATAACACTAGATTACCCAAGAGTTTGTACATTTCAATCTATATAACAGATTTAACTAATTTATAATAGTAAATATATCATATTGCCTTAGGATTTTACAATCCATTATATACTTGGTGTTGTGTGTCATAAACACTATCCAACAAAATGTGATTCTTTTGTAATTTTTAGGGTTTTACAATATCTAATGAAAATAAAATTCAACAACAGATTACAACATCTGTATCATATTGGAAAACATAGATAGTTCTTTTCATTACACCTCTCTATTGATCTATTTTTTTAAGATAATGATATTTAACTAACGAATTGGAATTGTAAGACTATGTTCCCTATATTGTTTTTTCTTATTTTACCTGATGCACTACACTCATCTCCTATAAAAATTGATGGCTAAATTTTACAATTATCTATATCAGCAATGGTGAATTCATAATATTTATTTCGGCTTTTTATGACCATTTTATGGATGAATCCATGTTTATAAAATATATAATTTTTTCTCACCCTTTTATCAAATCACATATTGTTTGTAACTATCCATCCTTTCTTTGTGAAACCATATTACATATTGAACATGTGAGTTTTAGAAACAGAATTATGATTTTTTTTTTCAATTTTATATTTATGAATAAAAAATAAAACAAATACATTTAATTTTTTAGAAAATTCATTAATAGATATATATGAACCATATTATGATTATTAATATGAATGATTTTAATCATTATTAGAAAATTTATAAAAAATATATATTTCTATAAAAGAGTATGATAATATACACAACCACAATGTTGGCTCCTGAAAAAATAGGTTTTAAAGAAGCCTAACTTCTATCAAGAGATAAATCAATATCATCAAACAAGGTTTCTTCTTAGGGGATCAATTGTGTTATAAATGAAAAATATAACAATTAGATATTATGATTATAAAAAAAAATTAGTGGTTATTCAACATTTTTATATTAATCTTGTGATCTATTCATTACATTTGAGTAATTTTTGGGCAAGATTTTGTTTTAATTTTTTTAGAGTAATAATTTTTTTTGTTAAATTACGTTTAAAAGAAATTGATTGTTCTTCTTTAATAAATTGTGTTCTTGAGTGATAACACCATTGATTAAGAATTATATCTAATTTAAAAGGTGGTAAATAATTTATCATAAAGAGAGTCTTAGGTATTCATGAGAGAGTTGAAAATAAAATCATTATAGAATATATAAAAATTTATGAATTTTTTTTGAACTTATATAGAGTAATAATCATTTGAAACATTAAAATTATATTTTTTTATTTCAATGAACAAGATAGCTAAAACTAAAAATTTATAAGTTATGGAGAATTTCTGTTACAGTACCATCTTTGAAATATTTCATTATTGAGATATATATGACTAGATTCTATCAATATAACATAACACAATATTTATTAATTTTTTATATGATTTGAAAATTGATGCTCTATAGATAGATCATTAAATTAGAATAATTGAAACAATTATATACCATGTTGTGAATCTTTTGAAGGATTTAATGATTAATGGAGATTAAAATTAACCTAGTTTAATTAAATATCAGTAATATCCACTATCATAAAATCAAAATAATTTCATTCAATAAATCAGTGACATACCAAAGGGTTACTGAAATGTTAAAATTTTATTTTCATAAAATATTTTGTTATGTGTGATTGGATAAATTTTTTATATCCTAGAAAATATAATCCTATAAAATTAATAGAATCCTTTCATTTTAGAATTGTTTGGTTATCAAGATTGATTCCAAGGTTGTAATAGATAATTAATTTCATTGGTAATTTATTTTTTATATGTACAAAAAATTACAACAGAATACTATTATATTCAATAGTGTTTGTTGACAGACGAATTTATAAGTGATTTTATTTACATTATCCAAAGACAAAAAAGTCATGAATATTATTTAATAAATTATCTTTTAAAGAGGTATAATGATGAAAATGCCCATGGAACATAAAATTTCCATTCATTCATCACTAGTTAAAGGGGCACGGTAGGCGCACATATTTTTAATATTTTAAATAAATAAATATAAATTATTAAAAATAATAGTTTGACTAAAAATTTCTCTCGACATTGACTAATAGAGTTCTAAATAAGTATAGGCAGCTTAAAAAATCATACATACAATCAAATCATTTGAAACTTAAATTACAGTAACATGATATATATATATTCAAATTTTATTCCCAATCGAATTAAGAAAATCTTTAAATATACCACAAAATGGTTTTTTTCAAGCAATGGATGATTTTTTGAAAATATTATACAATATTAATCTCCATGAATGAACTATCCAATATATTAACCAAAACCCCTATAATATAGTCTATTTTGTAAAATTTTATTTTTTTATCAGATAGACACATGACTTACACTAACCAATAAACAATGTGGATATATAAATATTATTTAAAGAGTTTTAAAAAATTATAGAAATATTCTATCTATTATTTTATCTATTAATCTAGCTATATTTCAAGAACCATTTGGATAATAAAAATGAAGTAGTTACTATATAATAAACTATCAACAAATGACATTCAATTATAATATTTGATAATATAGTGTGTGGTATGAATTTGGTAATGTCCATTATTTCTTGTTTTATTTCAATAAAAATTTAATGTTTCAATAGAATCAACTTTAAAAGAATGAATTTTTTTTGATGATAAGAAGCACAAAAACATGAATAATGAAACATGAGAGGCTCTAAGGAACCATTAAATTATAAAAATAAAATATAAGAAAACAAAAAATTAAAAAAAACAAAAATAATAAATTAATGATGATGAGGTACTTCAGTTAGAAGGTGTGATTTCAAATCAAAAAAAATTATTATCACCAATACAATCATGGATGGATGGATTTTTAAAGGAATGTTTTATTCTAGGATGATGAATCCAAAATTATATGCACATTATATCATTACAAATACCAAAATTCATCATCCAATAGTGGATAATGATTCTTCAATTTTCATTCTTGCGTAACTTAGACAACAAATGAATAGAAAAAATAATCATTTGAATATTGATAAATGATCAAATTATAGAATTCATAATCCCAAAACGCTTTGCTAAAACAAGGCTCCATGTCTACAAATTTTTTATTGAACAAATCAAATGAAGGAATATCTGAAAAGAAATTATTCATGAGGGTCTGATTATAGAAGAAAGAAGAATCCTGAAACCAAAATATAGAAAGAGAAAACATTATTGATCCATTGAATGAGGATGGATCCTACCATGAGAATCAATCAATGGAAAAATTAGACAAGTTATATAGTAGATGGAAATAGTTTAAAATTTGACTAATACATTAGAAATTAAGTAGTTTCTTAGACTAATGATTGGGGGTGGGGGAGTAGATGATGATGATCAACAGAGTCTAGTAATGGAGTTAGGGACCTCCAGTCCATGGTTTGGTGGCATATGAAGGCATTGAGACCAACAAGGTGGAGGGGATTCTACTATTTATGGAGTGTTTATTTATTGTTTTTTAATTTTCTTTTATCACTCTATATTATTGAGTTGTTTTAAAAATTAATTTCATATAAAATATTTCATCGGAAAAAATGAATATAAAATAATATTTTATTTAGATTTAAAATAAAATATATATTAGATTTAATATTAATTTTTTACAAAATAATATAAATGTATTATTAATAACAACATGTATTTTCTAAATTATCTCATAAATGTATCTCATGATAATTTTTAAAATTTCAATTATTTTTTATAAATATTGAACTAATAGTTGTGAAAATTTTTATGAATAAATTATTTAATTATTTTGTAAAAATAATTTATAAAAATATTTATTGATGATATTTTATTAAATAATGATTATTAGAAAATATTTATTTAATGGTAAAACAATTTCGGTATTAGTATGATAATATAATAAATCTTATTCCTGGAAATGTTTTTTATATATTAAAAAATTAGTAAAAAAAATTAATATGTTAGTAAAATAAATATTGGTACTTAATTTCAATATTAAAAAATTACAATATCAATTGGAATTTGTATTTTTTCAAACATATTTATTATCTATCACTAAATATCAATTGGTATATATTTTTTTTAGTGAAATTTATCTTCACATTGAAAAAACTCTTTTGGATATGTTATTGATGAACATAGGGTTTGTATTTTGGAAATACCATATGCTCAATAATGTGAATAAGGATGTTTGTGATAAAATTTGTTTAATAAATTCTCAATCCAAATGGTATTATAGGTGTGACTATGTGATGCGAGATAGTCCCATTTTATAATTTAGGTGGAATTCTATTTCTGTACCTAACCTAAACAATTCAATTACGGGAAGTCAATCTTAATCATTGTTCAACCAAAATTAATTTTTTTTACTCTACATATGGTATTTTTGATCCACACCTCCACCACAAAAAATAAATTTTTTGAATGATTCTATTCCCTTTTACTCTGTGATAGATTAATTTTACAATTTTGTTTTTCACCATTGTAATTTGTTCTATAAAATATTTATTTTATACATTAATCCTAAAAAAATATGAGTCCTATCATATTATTTGTACCCACTAATTAAAAAAATAATTTCAATATATCCAATAAAATTTTTATGTGGGTTTAAAATTAATTTTAACATAAGCACACGAAATGTTCAAAACATTATTTAAACCTTAATCATGATAAGTGTTTTAATATAATTATTAATCATTATGAAAAAAATTAAGCAGAAATTTTTTACAATTATTTACAATTCATATTATTAAAATATAATCCATTTTATTAAATTTAATTCTGTAATTTGAAATAACATAATTTAAAATGAAACCTTCAAAATGTGTTAAAAATGGGTTTATAAGAAATTGAGTTTTTAAGTATAAGTTAATCATAGATTAACAATATGACTAGTAATCATAATTACCCAGATTTAATATAATTCATTTATATATATTATCGATATATATTATCTAATCATTTCATTAATATAAGTTGTTTAAAATAATTATAATGGAGTAAAATTATAAATTTAAAAATTGATTTTCAAAAAAATGTGTTTTATGTATACAAGAAATACTTATTCCAAAAGTTACTATAAAGATGATTACAATTAAATTACATATTTTAAATATAACTAAATATTACTTGTGTTAATTTTATATCAAATTAAACTTATAGTGGTACATTTAAATCACTTAATTAATTGAGAATACATAATAGTTTTACAAAATGTGGTATTTTCACTATTCACCAGAGAATCACGCTTTTCAAAAACCACAAAATATCACCCTAAGTTAATATTGATATTATAATTTTAAAAAATTATATTTGTTTATAAAATATAATATATATAATTCTTATCAATTAATTATAATACCAAAACATAGAATACAAAATAAGACCATTTTAAAAAAAATTATTTTTATTCATAAAATCAATTTACTAATTTTTATTTGTGATTATTTATTTAGAATTTGTTATAATGTTTTTTACTGATTTTAAAACACAAACAGACATAGACACACATACGCACTTATATATTTCATTATTCATTTAATCCAATTCATACTCACAAATTAAATTGAAAGTTTATAACCAACATATTTAAAAAAATATAATTCAAGGGTCATTTATGCATGGGGTTGGATATCATATATCATATAAAACAAATTGTTTTACCTTCAAAATATCATTGTGTTACATTATCCCAACCATCATTAAATTATATCCTATAAATTTTTAACATTCTCTTGGAAAATCAAAAGTTTTACTTTTGAAAATTTCTTAACTGAAATCCAAAAACATAAAAATGTTTAATTAATTTTCCTCTTAAAAATGGGGAAGGTGAAATAAAATGTTATATATAATAGAAAAAAATATTATTATAAACTAGGAAAACATTTCTGGGATGTGAAACATGGATATGGAAGATAATATTAAATAATTATGGTTAGCGATACAGATCATTGATCATAACAGAAGTTAATGATCAAAAGAGAGACAATGACTATAAGATATTAAATACATGATGGGATAAATGAGTATTGATTCAATGGATATGACAATAATAGTTTACATTTGTTGTCACTATATCCATTTCAAAATGTTGAGGAATTATTTTACTATCTATGAATACAAGGAAATATACTAACTTGATATGAATATATTCAAAAAAATCGTAATTTCATCATTTGGATGTGCTTTAAAAAAATTTCAACGTCACCTCTAACTCAAATAATGAATATCCAATATGAATTTATTATGTCAGAATAACTGAAATATAAATTTAATGGGTCATATGATCTTTAAAAGAGTGACAAATCCTTGTGTATTACCATAAATATTTATCCAAAACAAAATAGTTAGCATAAGTTATCCTATATAATATAGTAATATATAAACTAAAAAATAACACCTAATGTTCAGCATAATACTTATCTATCAAATTTTATAGTTAAAAATAATGACATATTAACCCAAACCACACATAAGTTAGAGTTAGGTGTTGTACCCTTATCACCCATTGTTTATGGGTTTAGGCCCTATAGACTTTCTAGATGCAATTGGATGTCTCCCGACTAATAAGTTATATAATTATCTAAAAATATTTTAATAGAATTCTTATAAATTTACAAAAAATATGATGATGATCATAAAAAACAACATTAATTCTCAAATCACTTTTGAACCATAAGGGTCTTCTAAATCAATTTTTTCTAATGAAATAAAATAAACATAATAAAATATTATTTCCTTAACATCTGTAATCATATTAACCCTAAAGTATATCAATACCATCAGGAAATACCTCAATAGTAGTGCATAAGGTGTTGAACTAATATTTAACTTTAAACTTATAAACCATGATGGTTACCAAAATTCATGAGTTAATCATAATTGATGACATTTATGCTTCCAAAATCAACATAATCCATAGAAGTTTCATGAGTCTTCGAACCAAAATATCATTTATTAAAAAAATTTACAATTTAATATTTAGAACCCTTTTACATCAATATAGACCCTTCTTCGATCTAGGACATAACCTTTAGAAGAGTGAATTGACTTAGATAGAACACATGTTTCAGACATTTTATAGAAATAACTATAATTTTATTTCTAGGCTAAATGTAAATTTTTAAAATGTAACTCCTCACATTTCCTATTCAAATTGTCACTCTATAACCATGTTTTCTATTTATAAAACATTCTATTATCCCTTTGAGAATTAATATTGAATTTATCATTCATTATTACATATATTATGTAAATTAGACTTATTTCGTCTTTTTGTTCCAATGAATTATCTCTCAGAAAACTCAACCCTTCAATTTTGTGGTGAGTATGAGATAAAGTTAAGGTGTATGTTATTAATTTAATATCATGATAAATAATTAGGCATATTCATGAAATATTTCCATTTAGTCAACATCACATTTGGTTTCTAATAATCACCAAATTTTCTATTCAATTCAATTTTGATAGTATTTCTTATAGTTCTATGCAATAACTAAAAATCCATAGTGTGGGAAACAAAAATTATAGTATAAAAAACATATAATCATTTATTGGATGTAAAAATTATGAAACATTATATAAGATTTAATAAATCATATGTTTAAACTTATTTATTTATCTTTAAAATTTATTCAAATCCTTTAAAATTGTATCTGATGAAAATGAGGAATATATAAAAAATATCCCCACATAGTATCAAATAAGGTATGTAGTATGGACCTTTTTTGTGCCGCAAGAGATTATTGACTCAATGATAAATTCAATTTTTTTAATTTTATTATGCCTAGTTAAAACTATTCAAAATCCATTTCCACCAATAGTATCTAAACATTGATTTTTTTATAGTAAAAAACACATTAGAAACTTCTTAATAAATCATTATGATATTCTTCAATACATATTATCAATGTATGTGATATTTTTATGTTTTATTAAATATTTTTTCATAAATCTGTTCCCCAAGGTTTTTAATAAATTTATCTGATGGAAGAAATAAATACCCTAACTCAAGTATCCTAGGGCTAGTGGTTAATTTTCGACATTTTCAGTATATATGTTTGGTCACATCGCATATATGTGCATATTGATGTTTTTTTCGTTATCTAGAAGCATAATTTAACCTCATAATACATTTGAAAACATGAAATACAAAATAGTGATTGTAACTATTCTACATCCTCAAACTCATTCAAATACTTCTTCTCTATATCCTAGTGAAAGATGAAAAATAATGGTGACCACATATTCATTGAATGGGTTACATATAGTGGTAGATATAATGTTTAAATAAGACAAAATCAATATGGTCTGGAAAATAACAGAACACACATGTAACTTATTCAATAATCCACCAACCATGATTTGATAAGTTTTAATTAATATTGAAAGATAAATTACTTATAAAACATTATATTTTATTAATAAAATGGACCAAAATTATTCATTGGATAATATTAACGAAAATAATATCATGGATATTAATAACATAAATAATAATAATTGAAATGCATAATTTTGAATGTCATGATTTCAAAAATCAAGATATCTATACCATCAAGGCCACATGCTAAAAAATTTAAAACTATGGGTATTAACCCATTTAATGAAATTATAATTAATTTTCATATGAGGATTGTCAATGAATTGAGGGGATATATAATTTTAAGCCCCACCAATCACAGTATTCCCAACACACTCCACATATATTAAATGATCAATTTAATTCATGAATCAACATTCTGTATAAAGAATACCCATAAACAATATACAATAAAAATATATCATGATTTTAACTAGTAAAAAAAATAACATTAAATGAAATTGGTGGCCATGTTGGTTGAAATTGTTATTTCATTTCGAGTTAATTAAACATAATGATTCCTTTTATATTTTTATAAAGAAGTCGAAATGTAATTTGTTTGGAAAATAAGAGGAAGATGCCTTTAAAAATATTTTTTAAATTTTTTTATCATGGATAAAAATTAATTAAAAATAATTTTATACTATTTAAAAAATTTATTAATACATTTTTAGAAAACATGGCTCTTGAAGAATGATGATTTTCATCTGAGTAGAGAAATAATGTCTGATTATCTCAACAAAATTCATGAACCAATTTAGGTACGAAAGAGCAAAAAATGGTACCATTTCATTAAATTTTCATGAGTAACCACAAGAGATAAAATTTATTATGGTTTATTAAAAATTTATAAACTTATATTCATTAAGGGATATTCCATAATTATTAATTCTAATTTAAATGAGATTTTAAAGTAAACCATATACCGCTATTCAAAATTTTAAATCATAACAACCCAAAATGAAATAACATAAAATGAAATAGAAAATATAATTAATAAAAATAAATTCATGGTATGAAATTTTATGGTGTAGTATATAAACCTAATTAGTAAATAATGGTGTATAACATAACATTTGACCCAAAAAAAGACAATTTGATATGAAAAACCCTTACAATGACCATATCATTGGAGTGAGAATTAATCAATGAAAAAATTATAATTTTCAAATATAAATATAAATAATATAATTTAAATTAAAAATAATTCTATCTAAATAAATTAATCAAATAATATTAAAATATCAAATACAAGGAAAATTTAATATAATCTAATGAAAAGAAATTGAGTTATGAAGTTCTCACAACTTGGTAACATTCAAGTAAAACCCTCTTGAATGAAATAATTAAAATTTATACATAACATACCAATAAATATTTTGTATTCATGATATAACATTCAATATGGGTCTTATATGAACCATATAAATGATATTAGGTGTATGAAATTAATATATTAATCAAGGAAGGATAAATGAAATGATGTCCTTTACCCCACACTTCCATTAATTTTAACATGATTTATTCTCATAAATAAAGGTTTTAAGAATTAAAATAATTTAAAATATAACCATATTAATATTTATAATATCAAATATTTTCCACTTATAACATCTTACCTCCAATTCATTAATAATATTTCATTATTACCATTATTTGGGTGTTTAGGGTGTTAACTGCCATGTTTTCTCATGCATGTTTTGTCATGGGAATTCTAGTTCTTGTGAGAAGTATATAGATCCATCGTATAAATAGTCTTATTAATGTTTTAAATATAATATTTACTCATTATTCAAATTTTATAACCATTCATCTTGACATGGAAAATGAATAATATCACTACATGAAGAGGGTAGGTTTTATGTACGCATGAGCAATGATATCATTTAATTACAGGTTGAAGGGGTAAAGATGAAGACGATAAATTAAATTTAAAAAATCAATATAATTTCTAATGTATCATATCTTTTAATTATTTACATCATTATTAATATCTATGAGAGTTGGTTATGGAAAAAATTACCTTAGTTTGTGAGGAGGTAGTCCGACGTAGACACGAGTGATGGATTGTTTCCCATTAGTTTGTGGAAAAGATGGATAAATATTTTTACAGAAACCTAATAACATATAATAAAATGGGAGTTAACTATGTTTTTATATTTTAATTTTTATTAAATAATTTAATGTAATAATTGAAAATGTAAAGAATAAAGATCTTAGTGAAGACTATTTCCTTCACTTAGTCAATCATCATTAATATTTGTAATTAAGAGCCACAAAATTCGTATTTATGAAATAAGAGAAGATATAATATGTTTATAATGATTTTTTTAGATTTTATTATATGGTTCAGTTCTTCAAAATGGATCGAGTGTTTTGGAAAAACTAGCGGAGGGAGCACCCTTTTATAATTGATGGGGACTGTCATTTTTGTATATACCCAAAACAATTTGATAATGAGAAGTCTCTCTCACCCAAAGTGCCAGCAAAATTGAAAAATTATTGATTTCTGGTAATTTAAGGATGCTAAACTCTATGGAAAAAATGAACCACGTTATTAACATTTTATTACCTTATTCCATACATTTACTTAATTTTATAATATTAGTTTTCAACACTGTATTTTGTTTTAAAACCTTCATAATATATCAATTAAGAATAAAATAAAATGATAATTATTAGATAATTAGAGCCAACTTATTATTAATATTAAATAAGACATACCACAATAATGTTTGATGTGTGTGAAAAATTAATTTTAACAAAAACCATGTTTCAACCATAATAATGGTAAATAAATATTTTTGTTTTACCTAATAATTATGAAAAAAATATTAGATGGAATTAATAATTTTTTTTTAATTATGATGAATCTAAAATATAATTAAAATATATAAAATTAAATTAACTTAATTGGTATAATTTAGATTAAAATTAAACCGACAAATCATGTTGAAAAATGAGTTTTGAAAAATCCATTTTTAAGCATTAGATGATCTTACATTAACTATATTACTAGTTATAATAATTTTAAGTATTTAAATTAATATATGATAAAATATAATATATAAATTTTATTTCAATCTTCAATTATTAGTTGTTTATTTAATTAGTTAAAATAGTGGAATATTGTGCATTTAAAAATAGTTTTCAGAAAAATTATATTTAAAATTTTAAATTTAATTTTATTCCAAAATCGAATAAAAATATGATTCAAATGATATTAAAATTTTAAGATATAACTAAATAATACTAGTGCTAATTTTAAATAAAATTTAGTTCATAATGGTAAATATATGTAACTTCCTAGGTAAATAAAGATTATAACATTTTTATATTTAATTATATATTTGAATTAAATATTAATTTTACATTTTAGGGGAGTATATGTTTTATGGTGTTCCCAATAGGCAACAATGACTTATTCTAAAATCTTATGATGTACATTAGGCTGAGTCATACTAAAAATAATAATATAACAATATTATTTTAAATTGTAGTGAACACCTAACTATTGTATTATTGGGAATAAACCAAACTAACAAAATTATGATTAAACATATTTGTTAAATATATTTATATTTATCCAATAAATATTGGAGGATTAAAATAAGAATGAATCTGATTTTTAAAATGAAATACTCTAGCATTCTTCTAAAGGTCAGTTTATCGCCTTTTGATGGGGAACACTTTTTAAATCTAGTTTTCGACACCTTTATGTACTATATTAGACAAAATAAAATTCTTATATATTTGAGAAACATCAAAATTTACTTTGTATTATATTTAGGTATTTTTTATCAAAGTTCATTTATTAATGAATTGTTAAAAATGCAACATTTTAATTCAAAACATATTTGTAATAAAATTTATTTATATAGTTATACCGTAATTTTATTTGGTTTAAAAGTGTAATTAGATTACAGTTTTACCATTTAATCTAATGATGGTCATTGGAAATGATTTCACTTTTAAATTAGATATAAATTCATTTTAATCATTTGGCAGTTTTTACGTCATAAAAACACTCTTTTAGTTTTGTCAATGATAATTGACATTAAAATAATTACTACAACTTATGTTTTTTTAATTTGGAAAAATTGATTCAATATTCTGAATTAGGAGTTCTAAATTGCATAAATAGGTATATTTTTTTAGACATTATGAATAGTAACTTTAGTAAATATTTTATTTGACAGGGTAAAAAGGTAAATATGTTAAATAAGGGTAAAAAATAATCTTATAATAAAATTAAATTACCCTAACCTGTTTTATAATCCTATTTTATGAGATATTTCCTTCCATTGCAATCCATGGGTCGATTTTAGGACCACATGGTGCCACTTGTGTTGGAAATGTAATTTAATTACTTTTAATTTAATGTTAATGAAAATATAACCAAAGAATATATATATTAGTAAATTAATTCTTATGTGGGGTTATATGAATGGTATTCCCAACTATAAATATTAATTAAAAATAAAATAAGATCTCTTATATCATGGTATTTTATTTACAATTTTTTGATATTAAATAAATAAATTTAATTATGACACAAGGGTGCTGTAGTGATTGCTTCAATAATAAAGGATTAAAATAAATGATATTATAAATGTTAAACTAAATTTAATTTGGTTATTTTAATGTCACCAAAAAAAAATTCGATTAAAGTTACATGTTATATTTTTATTAATGATGTTTTTTCAATGAAATCAGGTTGTTTTGGATTTTTAAAAAAGTCATGATATGAATAGTGTCAAAATTGACATAATTCAAATTTTAAAATTTAAAATATTTATTATATATTATAAAATATTAAAATAATATAAGATTAATCCAAATTATTATAATAATTATAAAATTTAATTAATGACTCTTTAATTATATATTTTTTAGGTTTTGGAAACTATTTTGATTTTCAATGTTTTAAGTGTTTGATAAAACAGGAACAAAAAAAATGGGCTAAATAAAAAAGATAAGGATTAACAAATATCCATAACCGATCCAATTCATATTTTTTTATTTTATTTCAACTTATATTCATCTTATATTCGAATTTAATGAGTTTGGACATTTTGAAACTTAAAAAACAATTTATAATAAAACAATACTTTCAAACTTTCCAAAAGATCCCCTCCCCGTCTAATAAAAGTTCATCACATGAAACCCATTACTCGAACAAATAAAGACCCTTGTATCAAAAAACACTAATTAAATAATCTTACAAATTTCCTCTATTCCCCAACAAAGCCTTCCCAATGGAATAAGGCAATTCAAGAATTCCTTTTTGTTCAAACCAAAGGGAGTTACCCAAATTAAAGGTAACATCTTCTATCAAGTTAATTTTTCCTTCCCCACTCCCTATGCTCTTATTATTCATTGGTTACATAACAACAACATTATTTTAAATATACTATGATGTTTTTATGTGATGGATTTGACGTACACATATACACACCTCCATCTAATGTTTATTTAACATACTATTTCATTCTATGACGAACTACTACCACACGAAATGATGATTTTTCAATATTCTCATACCCCCTCTTATGGAGAACAATATGAATAAATGAAATTATATATGATATATATTTTTTTATTTTATCACTAGGATTCTATAATTCACATTTTGAACATATCTATTTGCTTTTCATGTTGTATAAATATGTTAATTTCATTTTAAAAAGTGCGGGCTACCGCCATCTCAAAGTGATATGACTCATTATTGATATACATCGAACGTATAATGGATTTAATTAATAATATTATATAAAATATATGACATAGATATTCTACTAGAATTATAAAATATCTATTTTCATTATTTTTTTATTATATTAAATATGAAATAGAAATGAAATCAGCGTTCATGCATGCGTACGACTTACCATATGCATTAACGGTGCATTTGATTTCTTATATCCAAATGATATAAAATATTATAAATAAATTTATTATTGATATATGTTATATATATTATATCAATATCATGAATACCATTATAGATATAATGTACTTCTGACCACATGGATAATTTATAATTATAACAAGTTTATTTTTGACTCAAGTTATGAACATCAACAAAATCTCTCATATGAACTAAACTAATTAACTAATTGTTTATGAAAAATAATAAGTTTTATAAAAGGTATAATAAACTCCAAAATGGTTATAATGTAAGTAGAAATTAACTTAATTTTATTATTTATGAAATTAACGAACAAATGAGTCAAGTAGAACACTAGGTATGGTACTTTGTCAAAAACATTATTCTTCGAGGCATATCTTGATTTATACACGACATCTATTTATATTGGGTATAAAACCCTTTTACATTTAATTTCATTCAAAGGTGTCATTTTTATATGTAGTGTTGTACTGACCAATAAAGGGAATGTTTATTTTTATTGTACGCAGTAACAATGACTATTCCACCGCCATGAGCATTATATGATATTTGGATTCCTTAACAAGCTGTGATGTTTTTTTAATGAAAATTAAATACAATATACCATTCATTCCTATTTTTGTATTGAAATTAGGATCGAATGTGGATTTACTATTTTGATATCTTGATCTTATTTCTTGTTATTGCATAATTGAAATGTAGATATTTGTAATCCTCTATGTGTGATGATTATATAATGGTATTGAGACTTTTGACTGGTGGTCACGTGATATACCAAATGATGGGTGGTTCCGTGATAAACCATGGACTGGTTGTTACATTATTTATTCCAATGGATTGGGTTTGGAATTTATTCACAAGGCTATTCAATTTATTGATGTTTTTGGATATCCGTTGTACGGTAATTCAATTTATCAATGTTTATGTCTCAAGTTACCAATATATGTTATATGTTTATTTGTATGGGATTTGTGGTAATATTTCGGTAACAAAAATTTTAAGTAATGAGATTATTTTCAGGGATGTTTTTTTGCTTAATCTTAATGGTGAAAGGTATAACATTATGATAAAGTAATAATGGTTTACTTGTTTTTTGACTAACTAACAATTTCATTCATTATATAGATCATATTGATATTTTTTATGCTCATCACAAGTTTTTGAAATGATTTTTACATGACTTAAAGTGGAACGGGATTTTGGATGGGATCATGGAATATTCAATCTGTTTAAAACACGAAACAAACATTTTTTCGTTTCTTTTAATATTTCAAATTTTGAGAAAATATGGATAGTGAGTAGAAGTTTATACATGTAATATTCATGTTGTTATGTATAAGTTATGACATAATTCACTAAATATCTATACAAAAAAATATCTTCAATGTTAATTACTATCTTAATTCAAGATTACAGAATGTTTAAGGCCAGGTATTTATAGTTGGTATCAGAGGTCAGTTTAGATAACATTAGGAGTTAGAATTTTGTTAATAGAATATTCATAATTTTATCATTATGGTAAAATTTAAGTGATATAACACTTGTAGATTTCCATGATACATCTTCTAGGATTTTTCTTGTTCAGAATGTTTTTTTGTAGATGAATCATGGAAGTGGTGTTGGAAATGTATACAATGGGGAATAACGTTCCAAATCAGCATCCTGAGATAGTTATAATTGAAACGAAATAGTGTATTGAAGTAATGGAGTAGTTGACACAAGTTATAATTGGTGGGTTTTTAGATTCATGAGATCAACCAAATCAACCCCATAGTAACATGCCTATAGTGGAGCATTTCATGAAGCAACAACACCCATCATTCAGAGGATCATCCGACCTAGTTCAAGATGAAGGGTGGATCAATGCATTGGAAATGATTTTGGATGTCATGGGTTGTATAAAAAATCAAAAGGTAAGTCTTGCTATTTATAATTTTGAAGGAGAAGAAGTTCAGTGGTGGTATATGGTTAAAAATAAAATTGATAGTGAGGAGAATGATGTTAAAGGTTGTGATGAATTTAAATTAATGTATATTAATAAATATTTTCCAAAGGTGGTTTGAGTTAGGATGGGAAAACGATTCATGTAATTGATGCCAGAGGATGACTTCATGGATTCTTATGAAGAAATGTTCACACAACTAGCATGTTATGCTCCAACATTCATCTGTGATCTTGATAGTAAGATAAATCTATTTTACATTGGACTGAAGCTCCAATATCCAAGATATTTAGCCTCTCGTGAATTCAAATGCTCTGGGAAACTTGTGAGATGTTACAAGAAGGTAGAAATGGAGTTTTGTAATGATTAGGTGTTCCCATAGAGCTAAAAATATAATTGGTATGGTGGGTAGGAAAAGGGAATAACTCATCAAATAATTCTATAGGTAAGAAAACTAAATTTCCATCTTGTGAGAAGTGTGGTAAAAAGCATCCTAGAGAATGTCTCTCAAAATCTAGAAAGTGCATCTGGTATTGTAAAACTGGTCATATTTCTGATAACTATAAAGAAGATGATCATAAAAGAAATGGAAATCCACCAGTATGATGTTTTAGTAATATAAACATTGGTCATTGTGCAAATGTCTTTCTAATGTTGATTACCCATGGTGGAAACCAAATATATCAAAAGTATAAGGGTGGGGAGAAAATATTTTTCTACAACTACTATTGATGTGGGACCACAAAATAAATTTTTAATAGGTAAATTGTTTTTTCAGATTATGCCAATGTATTTTTTGATTCAGGGTCTAAAAAATATTTCATTTATAAAAACATTTTAAGTATATTTGGAATTCCACCTCTCGAAATAAATCCACAACATATTGTAAAATCACTTAGGGTAAGTGTTGAGGAGAAAAAAATTATAAGATTCTTCCTATCCTTATTTTTGTAAGGAATTTACCTGCAAACCCTTTTGTTTTCACTCTTGTAGTGTTTGATATTATTTTGGAAATGGATTTTCATTATGTTTTCCTTGATAAGATTGACTATTGAGCAAAATTGTTTCTTTTCAAAAAGATATTTAGTTTGTTTTTTAGAATGAACCCTTATCTCTGGTAACATATCATGAAGCGGAGAAACTTGTGAAAAAATTAAATTAATGTTACCTTGGACATATTAAAAAATGAACTGTTCCAATTAATTATGTGCTATTGGTAAATAAGTATCTTGATGTTTTTTTCGGATGATTTTCCTAGTAAAATACATGATTTGGAAGTTGAATTTATAGTTTACAAAGATCCTAAAGCTATGAAAATTTCATATCCCCCTTATCAAATGGATCAAATTGAACATTCAGAGTTAAAGACACAATTTCAGTGTATTTTAGATAAATTTTTCATTCATCCTAGAACATCATGGTGGGGTGATCATGTCTTGTTTATAAAAAAAATATTCATAAATAATAATTTTCATTAATTATAGATTTCTGAATAATATCACTATTATGGAAATGTATCTTTTTCCTCATATTTATGATTTGTTTTATCTTGTTTCGGGAACACGGTATTTTTCGAAGACTGACTTGAGGTCCAAGTATCATCAATTGAAGTTAAAAGAAGAAGATGTTACAAAGACCGAATTTCATAATAGATATGGCCATTATGAATTTTTAGTTATGAATTTTGGTTTAACCAATGAACATACTGTATTTATGTATCTTATGAATATAATTTTACATATTTTCTTGGATAAGTTTGTGGTTGTGTTTATTGATGACATTTTAGTATATATTCCAAATGTAATGAAGAATATGACAGTCATTTAAGGGTTGTATTGAAAACCTTCAAGGAAACGAATTTGTATGATTAATTTAGAAAGTGTGAATTTTGGTTTCCAAAAATTTCATTCCATGGTCAAATTGTTTGAAATTGGAATAACTATTTATCCTGCTCAAACAAAAGTTGTTGAAGAATGTCTATGACCTTGAAATACAACAAAGATTTGTAGTTTTCTTAGTTTTGATGGAGACTTATTTTTGTTTCTAATGACCTCTCATATATTCTCAAGTTGAATCTTATAACTCTGATCTGATTCTATATACCTTTTAAAAATATTTATCATCTATAAATTGAACTTCCATTTTTCTAAATGTTCAAACTCCATTGATAGGTCTTGCAAAAAATAATTTCCTAGTAAATGATATATGAACACTTTTGTATCAATTTTTTATTTCATGAACTTTTCTATCGAGATCCATGAGAAAATGACGTACATAGTATAATTCTAAAAGACTATTGAGAAAGACAATTAGTGGAAGGAACTGGGGTGTTATTTCTCACCAATCCAATATAATTCTACTGAATTAAATTATTTTATTTTCAATTTTTATTTCTATTAACAATCTGATAAATTATTTAATAATATTTCAAGGGATGATTTTAATTATGGTTAAAATTCAAATAACTCAATTCACCACTTACATGAGTTATTACGTATATCCTAATAGATCAACATACATAATGTTCTTATATATTTGGATGTGGGTAATTTGATGCGATCATCCATTAAAATGAATTTAAAGGGTTTATTTAATAAAGCATGTTAGTTTATACATGATGATTCACGGCCATTTGAGTTATATATATCTGATTGACATAATTAATGTACCATATCCACTCCATCTAGTATAAAAAGTGAATGTAATAAAATTCATTATAGTATAATTTACAAATGGTGGACATTATTATAATGATGCACATGATTTTTTGGATTTCTCACCATATCCTTTTGTAACTTGAGTATCATTTATGCTTTGTTAGAGGTCACCATTATTTTTATATTTATGGATCCAATGATTTATATTTTATTTCAATTATAAAAAGAATCATGCGATTAAATTTTATGGTTAATGGGAATGGAATTAATTTTGAATTAGTTATCCTATTTTAAATTATTTCAGATTTAACCTAAAATTATTTCTAATGTGGGTCTCAATAGGTATTTCATATGATGTAAGACACAAAAAAAGTTGATAATAGATTTACAAAAGTTTTTTTAATGTTATTAAAAAGGGTTTTTGATATAATTTCATACGTTTTTTTAAATTTTAAAATATAATTTGAAATGAAACAATGTATTTTAAAAATTAACACAGTTGGGGAATTGTACAATATATCTTCCCTAATATCTATTTTCATGTTATGATTTTTTGGAAATCATATTAGATGATATGTCCCATATCATAATATATGGTTTTGTTAAACTATGAAATCTCCGATGATTTCATATTTAATAATATGTGGTTTTCTAAATCATGTTATATATATTAATTCTCATTAAATCATTAGTTTAATGGGGACATACTTTATGGGATCAATCCCATATTTTTGTAAGGTAAAACTAACTATGTCTTAAATCACTATATATAATATGATGATATTAAATTTATTGTTTTTTGGTAGATTATATAATCAATTATGGATATAATTTATCAATTATATGTATGAGGGGTAACACATAAGGGAAATTCATTGGAGAATTTATACATGAAAAACACGAAGTGGATACTGAATTTTCACATGAATTATAACCCATAAGTAAAATCATAATCTTAGGATGAGTATTATTTAGGATTTATGCATTCCAATTTCATGTGTTGAAAGTGGATATATAATTTTTTCTTAATTCTTGATTGATAATCCATATCTTGAATCTCTTATTCATACATATCTATTTATCCTATACGTATATCATGTTTGAAGGTTAGAAGGATATCATATGTATGATGTGTGATCTAATATCATATGAATATAATATATAAGAGATATTTTTAATGAATTTAACTTGATGATCTTCCGGAAACTCAACGAATGAGGATGACAATGAAAACATCTTTGAAAGCTAGACTAGTTATATGTTTATTTATTTTTATTTTTATATGTTTTAATTTTTGATATTAATAATGATCATTGATATGGTTATTTTATTTATTATATTACTCCTAATATGTTTTATTAGAAACCACTATGTCAGTCTCAAAAAATTATTAGATCTTATTTTAGTGAGATTCACACATGAGATATTGTGTTAGAGATCATGGAATTTATTATTGAAAAAAGTTATATAAAATTTCATGGAATAGAGTTTAATATTATAAAATGTATTGAAATTATTTTTATCAAGGAAATTTTACTTTATGAATATAAAACATTTATATGATAAAGCAACCTATGATATCATCTAAACTAATACACGATCTGATTTTCCATTATCCTGAAGTGCATTCTCGATATCCATTGGGTTGGAGATAAGAAAATGGTCCTCTAAAAATAACTAATAGAATTGATTTATCCTGCCAAATACTACAAAAATAGTAAAATGCATAAAAAGAATTATATATACATGTCAATTACATGGAGACACTAAGAAAAATGAATGTGGAAGATAACCACTAAAACCCTTCCCTTAGTGGCCTACCATGTCCCAAGCCACCATCCCTTAGTCACCCAAGAATGAACCCACAATGGACGTCAAGATAATGAACACCTCCTATAATATAATAATGGCCCAAAGACACTAAAAGGTACAAACATGGTGTATGATAAAGAGCCTAGTAGGATCCCACCAAAGATTATATGAAATTACATTATTATGAAATTAAAATATGATAAAATAATATTTAAAATGAGATAGTGAAGGGATTATTATAAAAAATAGAGTTTTAAACTAAATCTATAATACATTCAATTTAACTATTTGAAAAATAAACATTTTCATGTGAGGCATTGAAAACAAATTCATAATCTAACGTCAAATAATCATGAAATGATGATAATATTCCCCAATCATTTTAAGATGAATAATAATCTATAGAATAGAGTTAATGTGTATAATAATATTAAATGAAGAAATCTAGGTAACTTTAGTGCCCAATGGTGACAAACAATACTATCTTTCATTGTAATTAAATATATGAATTTTATTGGTACAAGTTTTTTATATCTATTCACAAGGAATGAAAAATATTTCTCAATAATAATGTAATATATTTGGTTTAGGGTAAATGACCACACAAACTCAAGAATTCATGAATATATTTTAGTACACATGTCCCATTGGAAGGACCAAATGAGACTTCATCACCATCTTATCAATATTGTGACATACTGCATTATTTTTTTATAATTTTGTATAATCGTAGAGTTCTATCCAATTGACACAATAAATAACTAAGTGTTGCATGTGATCTAGTAAAACATCAATGATGGGAAATTATTTTTAAAATATAAAAACAATTTATCCCATTCAAAAATTTTTATATTATAATTTTCCATTTAAAACCCATATCATAGGTTTTTAATCAAATCATCCATTTTCCAAGATAAAACAATAAGGTTTATATAAAAAAATAATTTATTCCATTTTTTTCAAATACAACATTAAATCTATTTCATTAATATCAATTTCCAAAAAGTAAATTCCACGATTTAATTTATAAAAATCTCAATCCAATTTCCCAATAAATATAATTTAAATTTAATATATTTTATATAATTAAATATTAAAAAGTGTAATAACAAACTATTCCTTTCACAATTCGTCATAAAAATTCCAAATGGGACATTAAAATTATAATTTATTTCAAATAATCACTAAATATTTTAATGTATGTATTGTAATTTTAAAAGGATCAAATAAATTTCAGAACAAGGGTTTACAACCACTTTCCATAAATAAAATAATTTTTTTTAAATGACACAAGAAAACAAATTCTAAAAAAATGATAAAATAACTTAAATGTGGTTTTTGGTCATTTAATAAATTAAATCTTTTAAACTATTTATAAAACATTAAATAGTTCAATTTATTAAATTATAATAATTTATGTTTATTAATAAATTAAAACATAGCCAAAACCATATTCAATTAATCAAAACCTTGGAGAAATCCCTCAATTTCACCAAAAACACTTCTAAAAGTTCTTCGAAAACAAAACAAAAACAAACATGGATTTTAAATAATTCATAATATATCCATTTAAATTATTACATTATCAATTTTATGATTAAATTGTCTAGGTTTATTTTTTTAGGAAATAAAAAGAAAAAACTCATAGAACATGTGGTAGAAATTAAGAAACACATATCCATGAATTTACAAAGAAAAAATGTATAAAAAATAATGAAAGGCATATAAATAAATACTTGGAAAATAACTATTCAAATCCATAATGAATTTATGACTAGTCACCTTCGATGGTGATGAATGGATCTTGGAAGATATATCTTTAATGAATAAAGATGAGATCCTATATCTAAAATTCCATTTTAATCTATAATGATCCAAGAAAACTAATGAATTTAATATAATATAGTTTGTAGAAATAAATAGAGAAAGGGATATTAGAAATTAAGAACAAAATAAATCACCAAAAGAAATGATCTCTCTTTTTATTGTCACTTAGATCAATCATCCAAAGATGTTTTGGGAGGAAAAAATGTATTATAAGGATCCCAAAACATGAAGGATCAGATTAAGATACAGTGGGATGTGTTTTCTTTCTTTAGGGGGTTTATGGATTTCATTTCTCATTTTCATAACATTAATTAACATGTTCCTGGTTTTCATGGAAATGTTGAATAGTTAGTACTAACCATGAAAAAACTATGAAATAGGTCATGCTTATTGTTTAAACCACTCGAATACTATGGGAAAACCATGAATCATGTTGAAAACATTATTTAAACTATGTAAAAACCATGAAATAGGTTTCAAAATTTGTTTAAACTATGTGAAATCTCTAAATCATATTACATGTTTTGTTTAAAAGATGTGAAAACCATGCACAATCCCTGATACATGTCACACACATTGTATAAACCATATTAAAACCCAAATAAAAACCATAAAATAGGCAAATAATTCTACAAATGTAATCTGTAAAATACTAAAAAAATACACAAAGAGATCTAAAATATTGGAACTCAAATCCATGGTCTAATACATATGAAAACAATTAATAGGATGTTACAATTTCCATATAATTCATATATTCTCTATAAAAGATAATAAGTTAAGTTGGTCCATCATTTTTTTTACTATAAAAAACAATGTTGAAATATCTATTAAATATACAAAAAATATTTTTTCTCATAAAAGGGATTCAATTTCTTGTTATAGAGTATAATGATGATATATATAAAAATAACAGGTTATGTAATAACACATACCCTAGTAATATCCTTACTAATATCAAGAATAAAATATTTTGAAATTTCATAGGTGTTAACAAACCAAAATGATCAAAAAAGAGAGCCAAGAGCATTAACAATAGTGATCTTGTTATCGAATTACCTATGAGTATTAGTTTTGATATTTTGAAGGTGAAACACAAGTTCAATGAGACTATAAAATATGTTTCCTATTCTTAAAAAAAATGTTATAAAAGTTATTAAAATTTTTGAGTTTCCAATCCAATAGTCATTCCAATATAGAATCTTAATTGTCTTCTTCCTCTACCTCTTTATTTTAATTAATTATGACCGAAGATTGTTTTATTATAGGAACCCTTTTTACTCCCATTAATCAAAACAGTTGTATCCAATTTTTCAGATGCGAGATCCTTATTACCTATGAAATCATATTTCTAAGTTGTACATACTTTTTATTCTTTAGTATTATCCATTTAATTATTATTTCTTTAAGTAAAATGAATTTTCATTTTTTATCCTCATCAACTATGTTAGTCTATGATTTCCTAGAGGTAGAAATTTGATGAAACCAATACTTATAAGATTTAATGGCGTTTTTAAAATCATATTATATTATGTTTTAGCAATAAGATTCTAAAAACCAATAACTCCATTCAATAATATGAAAAATATAGTCATATTGGAAATTAAGGTCAGAATGAAACTAGTGTGTACATTAATACATAATAGAAATGACTCTATAATCTATAAATGATGATGATTAGAAAAGAATAAAAAACATAATATTCCCTCTATGGTGTATCTATGTTTTCATTTTGGATCATTAATTATATGAATAAGATTAGTCTAGCTATGAGGACATACTAGTGAATTAGATGTAAAGGATGTAGAAAAAAATAGATACAGGTTATGGAGATTCAGATGATAATCTATAAATCCTTGCAAAACTACCATAAAATTGTAGTTTTATTTATATATCCCTATGGATTTACTTAAATAATGAATTAATTAACTCATTTTTTATAATTCATGATTTTAAACCTCAACTGATTCATGCATAATACTTATGATTAAAATAAACACTATCATGTTAGATGTTAAACAAAGGTTCTTTTTGGTAGTATCATCGAAGATATTATCAACCCAAACTATCAAAATGAATGGACTAAAAATTCCATTCAATATGGCCTATTATACCCTATGACAAAAATTTAAATTAAATCATATTCCATGTCAATCATACCTTATGATTGTATATGGGATGATGAATAAAATCATATTACATTTCATTTTTGATTACTGTAACTGTATAAAATTATTGAGTTGGTAGTTGAAAAAAAATATTATTTTACTACCCTTTAAGATATGCCTAACTAATTGGCTAAAATATACACATGAACTGACATATATTAAATGGGATGTACGGTTTTATGATATACTATAATTATAAAATAAAAATTAACCTTTTTAAATATACAAAAATTATTTAGGGTATATATATCAGTTGTTGAGAAATCCTCCAAAATGATCATCTAATAAACCAAAAGTCGTCAATCATTAATCACTATAGTGGAACCAATCAAAAAGAACATTCTGAACATGTGTGTTATCAAACATTGAATAAATCATATTAAATAATATCACCACACTAAGATGAACCCATGTCAAAATATTTTAATATAACATTTACAAGACCTTTAGAAAATGAATGTAAACAAAAAATAATAAATTACCCATAGATTATATGTGGTTTAGAATCAAATTCCAATGTCCATGGGAGAAACACTACCACATTATATTTCATTAAAATGGATTAGAATTTATGAATTATGATTAAAAAAATCACTATAAATATAAATTTTTAAATTTACACTATCAACTCAAAAATGTGGCCCCACTATAATTTTTAAAAATATATATAAAGACTCATTCAGTATGATGGTTGCAATGATCATTGAGAAATGCACGAGTCCATCTTTCCATTGTTCACACTACTAACCTCCCATAGAAATCATCTATTAAACATTCATATCTAGTAAATTAATAAAACTCTGAAATTAAAAAACAGAACAACCACCATCTTCATGATGATATAGATTACCATATATAACCATACCACAAGGATTTATAATGATTGATAGAATCCCATTCCAAACCAAGAATATGATGAAAATGGTAACGGAAAAGTCTTTTTTACTATAACATTGGTGGAATAAGTATCATCAAAAACAACTCTTTCTGGATGAATAACATTAATTAATTAATGGAGGCTTATCCCAATCTCAATGATACCCCCCTTAATGATTGTTTCAGTGAAAAAACATGACATCACCTTCAAATTGGAAAAAAACCTTCATTATTTCCACATCTTTTATTTTATCTAAGACCAAATTAGGATTTTAGTTTCTTCTATATTTATTGAAACAAAATATTGGTCATGTTTTCCATTTGATTATATTTCTATGATATATTATGTAACTCCAATTATAAATTTTCCAATGTCTTCTACATGTAATGGAATTTCAATGAAATTTGATTAGTTCTTGAATAAAACAATAGATTCCTTGAAAGATGTATTTCACTCTAATTAATATAGTATATTAACCCTTTATATAGACTATATAAGAGTTCTCTAGCAAAATATCTCAACAAACCCATGTCCTTGAATGTTTTCTTTACACCCATAAACGGTTCTTCTATTCTGGAAATTACAATCACTAGTAGTAAAAAAGACATCAAAAAGGCTATTATTATTCAATATATAGTAATATGGACAGTTTTTTTATTCCATGAATTAGAGTAACTCCCAAATTCCACATTTAAAAACCCATACAATAGATCATCATCACTGAAATAACGATTTATACCATGGTTTCCTTTAATAAACCATATAGTTAATTTTATAGCATCCCAATGATCATTCACTATATATTCCAAGAATGTAATGAACTATCCCAAATAATTAAAAATATATAGAATTTTGCACAAAATAAAAAATATCAATCTTCTAACTGTAAATGAATAGATAACAGTAACCATGATTTTATTTTATTATTACATTTATTTATAGTTGTTGTTTGTTAATTTGAAAGTGATAATTGTGAGGATGTGAAACTAACTTATATATTATCATTAGAAATATTTCAATGATATATTTTATATAATAAATCTATGATATAACAAATATTATGGTTTTCTAGTCACATTAAATCTTCTTTTTCAATCTATTTTTCCCTTCACCAAGTCAATTCCTCGGTAACATCATATAAAATTCACCATATATCTTCAAAATCTACATATCATTTGGACCCACCTATAGTATTTCATCCATGTACTAGAAGAATATAATTATCTTATTTATTCTAAACCCCATCAAGTAACAGAAATGTACAGAGTCAATTTACATGAATCATTTCTCTTCCGTGATAGATTCAAACATTTGGTTCAATCATAATTGTGATTATTTCAAACCATAGTACATATTTTTTCAGTTGGAACGAAAATTGTTGAGTTAGTTTGTTCATTAACCCTACTGCTTGCTTCATAAAAAGTTTTCCCTATTAATTTCATAAAGAAAATCCATCACCACATTAGTTTATTCAAGGTATAAATTTTTAGGTGAACCCATCCTTAATATTGTTAAAATTGTAGTATGATTAAATACCAGAGAAACAATTTTATAAAATTCAAAATAGTCAATATAATAAAAACAATTCATATGCAAACTATCCTTATAAATCTTCAATAAATCATCTATTTCATTAAACAATAATAAACATTTCTTATCATGTGATTTATTCAGTAGTTGTAATTTAGATAGAACCCTTGTTTTATTCACATGTAGTGAGTTCATCTCCGACAATGTTGAATACTCCCTTTTACAAGAATCACCATATTTAGATTCTTTTTATATAGTTCTTGCTTCTCACGTAGGGTTTTAAAATAAATTAACTAAGATAATCTCCAATCCTCTACATACATTATATATCCATAGAATATATCTTTAAATTAACCTATTATTAAACTTATAATGGAATAATTGATTTTGGAAATACACTGTATATAACTATTGACAATGATTCATTAGTTTTTGAGATTTTTTTGATGTTTTTGGTGGTTTTACAACTAAATACTCAATACTAGTCTCTACAAATGCATCCAAAATATGTGATGTTCTAATAGACTCCCATACAACTAAACTACCCAAAACAAATGATCTTCAGGAAACTCTACCTAAATCAACATGAATTAAAGTTGAATCATTAACCACAACATGCTTTCCCTTCAAGGTCATTTATTTATACAAGATCATCTCAATAAAAAGGAAATTAAATATTCGGAACACATTCCCATTATAATAGCCCCAAATATGAAAACCAAAGTCTCTATAATCATTGACTATGAAGAAGAATGCCTAAATATTTTCATCAAGATTATCTCTATATATTCCATCCAAAATCATTTAGAATAAACTTATGAAAAATATGATGTATGTATTTTTTTATGTTTACTAAACATTGTTCTTTTGGTAATTGATTTAAATATAGAACTAATATAACTACATTGAATAAATATATTTTTTTCCATGTATTCCACCAAAAACTCATTACATGTAAAATATAGTAATGAGATTCATTTTCTCTATATAAATGTATTATTATTTATCGCAACAAGAATGTTTTGGTTAGGTTTTCCCAAAATAGTCATAACATGTTGGATTCATATGTACCTCCAATAATTCAAAAAACACCATTCATTGAACTCATAGACATTTTATCCCAGCAAAAAATTTATTTTTCTTATAGTCTTTCTTTCTACCAAATCCTTCCATTGAAAAAAATTACAAACATATTATTTTTATGTTTTTGAAATTATACCACATATTTTCTTCTTGAGCCATTAATGATTTTGACATCAAATTTTCTTATTCCACAAGAATGGTTAAGATCAAGTCACCAAATATATTCAAGTAATAACTCTAGATTGTTATATTTTTCTGTACATTCCATTATATTAAAAGACACAATCTACTTATCTCTATGTATAACTCTCTGTCATCTTATGATGTCTAAATTACCCAAATTAAATATTTGTCTCTTTCATATAATCTTTATACTTTTATCACTATGGTTATCAAAATAATTATGTCGATATTTTAAACATCTAGAAGATGATTTTTTGTAAATTTTATATCCCACAATAATTCTAGTCATAGAAAAAGACAAATATTTTACACCTATAACCATGATAAGATATAATCAAGTAATCTTCCACAATCATTTCAAAAAAATGGCCACAAAAGATAAATTATCATGTTTTCTATAAAATTTTTGGTTCTGTTATAGACTAAGAACGTGAAATACTTCCTTTAATAAAAGGAAACATCTATTATTCAACTAAACATTAACTTATCAATTTTCCCTGATTTATATGGATTCATCATCATCTATATTTACAATACCAAAATTTCTAGATACATATTTTAACATTAATAATTTCTCTCTTCTGGAATATAAAAATATATGGAATATATGATATAGGATTCCATTTGATTAGAAAATGTTGAACAAATATTTATAATACTCTAGGTATATGAATCATATAAGGCGAGGTTTTGTAATTCCATAAAGGTTTGATCTCTAATGGATTTCTACACAAAATACCACATTCAATACAAAATAAGTTTCAATCCCACTCCGCCATGTAATGGCATGCATGTATCCCCTGATATTTCTCACATTTAAAAAAATATTATTTAGAATCATTTATATACTGTACTTTTTTCCATTTATGATTGTAATTGTGGGGAGATGTATGGATGCGTCGTAGTTATCTTTTTATTGGATGTGGTTGAGAGTTCATCAGTGGGGTTATGGTGGAATTCCCTAATTTTAATGTGGTAGTGAACTATTTTGTTACAATGTTGGTGAGAAATTTTTGAGGGGATATAAAAAATAATGTTGGTGGTGGGGTGTTTTGAATTTTTGGACTTGGGAATGAACAAAAACTATCCAAGAAGCAACCAATTTTAAAGGAGGTAATTCTTATTCTAATTTATTCTATTAATAATTTATTTATAATAAAATAAAATAGAACAATTATAATAATAAATTGACCTAAAAATAATTTCATTATAATATATATTTCACTATTGAAGATGTGTGTATGGAAGTCGAGTTTCATATACCATGACGTGGGGTGAAACACTATGTGAATATCTTTAATATGTAATATATTATAATTATAATATCATATTAAAATAATAAGTATAGAAATATCTACAATTCAAATGTGAATAAATTTTGAAATATGATGACCATTATAGTGTAATGTCGAACATCACGGTCTAATTATTAATTTTTTATTATAAATTAATATATTAAAGATTCATATATTGTATTAATAATATTTTTGTAAAAAAATTAAAATATATGTCATGAACTATAAGGTATCAACCTGTCTTATCCCACATGCCCGCATTCTCAATGTGCATTGGCCCATGTTCTATACAATAAAAATATTCATGCATGCCCTATCCCATATTCAGGAAGCCTATAGGCTCTGTTTCAATTTACATTATGACACCACACTATGTTAATACACAAAATTATCAAGATTTATTAAATCTATATGACGTATTCCAATCATGATATCCATTATTAATATGAACATTCTATCCACAATTCCATCAAAAATTCATAGTTCATGAATACATCCATATAATTTTCTCCATTGATTTCCTGTAAGAATACTTCTCATTCATATAATGATGTAAGAATTCACTTCTATCTTTTTATGTATATCAATAGAATAAAATAAAATTATCACTCATTTGTGTATCCCAATAGAGCACCAAGATCCATTCATCAGTTAACATCATGTTATTATTTTTCCTATAACGACTCACAACATCCACCATGGATTCCCATGTTTTTGGTAATGATTAAAATGATATAACTGATTAACCATTATCCCAAAATATAACCCCCACATAATATATATGGATCTGGGATAAGATTAATTTATTCAATAAATTTTATGAAGATCATCTTTTAAATAAAATCATATTGAATAGACATTGAATTATACACAATTTATTCAATGTTATAGGTTTCTAATACATACTTGCAAGGGATTCCATAATGACCAATGTGATTTTCTTATCATGATTGTTCAAAGCCACATTCTGAACTTATTAGAATCATATCACACCATGTTCCTTCATTTTAATCTTTATTTATTCACACTTATCCATTTAATTTAGTTTTAGACCCTTGAAGTAAGGCCTAACATCATTCTGAATGAGATATAATTCTATATAAATTTTCCAAAAATATTTTATTTTCTATTAAATCTATTAATATAGTGATTACCATCCTCTTACACAATCCTTTTAAGAAAATGACTCCAAATATAAATAGAAAACTGTATTATTAATATAAATTTATCTAAATAGTTATGTGAACTAATAATCCCTTGTATAAACAACCTATGTAACCACTTGTTATGAGTTACTTAAATTATTTTTCTAATATACAAGAATTAGTCATTCTATAATCACTCTCGTGAAAATAGATACTGATGTTATTTAAATTATAAGAAATCAGGATCACTCAAATCAATACAATAATTCTTAAAAACATTATCCATGATCACTCTTGCATATACATGAAAGTCATGAAATGAATTTAAATATAAAATAAGAAGGAACATATTGTTTTTTTATGGATTTAGGTAAAATTCAAATATCTACTGAAGAAACACTATACAATATCACTTCAAATAAAGATAAAATATTAAAACTTCTGATTAATTATCCATTAAAATTACTATAATATGTATATGTTTTAATAACTTCACGATGCTAGTGCCCCCACAAACCCTTATATAGAGTTCCAATCAATCATTACTTTCACCTTCATCTGAGAAATGTGGGAGTCCAACTATTTCATTATTCACCATATCAATCAATTTTGGATATTATCAATGTGACAACTATATAAGATAAATATATGGACCACCCAAATAATGCAACTAAACAATATAATTATTCATGATGTACCAATATTAAATAAAAAATCAATATTATTTATGAATATCATGAGAATTCCCTTAAAACCTAACATCCTTCTAGATATAAGGAACAAATCATCATTTCCAATACACCAGAGAAATAAATATATCTGAGAACCACTCCTTATAGATGAATAGTTTTCAATCTACTAGAGTAGATTTCACACACTCCGAACATCCTTCAATATACCACTTGCACTAATGCGAAGATGGGTTTTTTTAATTTTTCCTTATGTCATATCATATTCCAATATATATGAAACCATATCCAAAAATAATTTTCATTATTATCAAAAATAATTTCTAAAATTTATCAATAAAATCACTGTGTGTTACATATTATGAGATACCTTATGATGATGCATCCCAACCTCTTTTGGATTACCGTAAAAAACTTGTTGGGATATGATTATATTTAAAATAAATCAGTATTTAGTCAACCAAAAAGTGTTTCCCCATGTTATTTTGTAGGATTGATAATAAATTTGAATAGATATTGTATATAAATAAGAAAATAGTATATTTTTTTAATGAAATCAATGATTCTACTCAAGTTGTAATGCGATCTAGTGTGGTCTCTATCAAAACCATGTATTTTTATACACTAATTCACCAATTTTATCTCATGGTAGAATTAATTATCCTTTATTACCTTTGTAAGATACACTGTGTTTCCATGAGACATGGAGTCTATCGATCCATTATATCTAAATCATTAATTACCGAATCGTTGGTTTTTAACTGAACATTTTAACAAATATATCACATGTCATTCACCTTTATGGAATATAAAAACATAGTACCCTCATATGTATAGATAAGCACATCATATATTATATATTTTTGTGTTTCATAGTCCACATTCAATATCAATTGAGGGCCTTGCTTTAATACTCATCATATAAGTGAAAAAATAAATCATTTTTTACTTCAATTGGAAAATGATCAACAATATATTCAACAAAATCTTTATTAACTAAGAATTATGGATTTTATAAGAATGGTATCAAATAATGAAAGTAATAAAGATATGTATCTTTATAAAATTAGGTCATGTGACTCCCATATGATACATAAAACCCTAGTATACTAAAGGTAGAATGTATAAAACTCTATGTGGTATGGTTAGTGGGACATCAAGAAATAATATTTCTGATGTCAAAATCCAGGAACATATTCATACACATTAACCCCACAACACAAAATTTTATTATGTCGAACTCTTTTTTTTACATAGATATTTTTTACATATATCATCATCATCCATGGAACCCCTTCTATCAAAATTTTCATTGAAATATTAAGGTAAATATAGTAACTATTCACATTGTAACATACCAGAAAATCCTAACATCTTTTACGATTAAGAGATATTAATGTATGTTGTTGTAACTAAATGTAATTCATTTACATTTTTAAATTTCAACATACCCTATAACAATTTTAATATATCAATTTAAAATCATTTTTTCTAGTAAAATAGTTTTTTTACTAGTGATTAACACTTTTTCTTGTAACTTAAATGTAACCATTATTATTATATTTATTAACACATAACCTAATCCCATTAGAATATTATATTAACATATAATTAAACTAGTATAATCATTAATTATTTAATATTATCCTTGTTAACATAAAAAATACTCACACTAAACTCTTAGAAAAATTATTCTTCTTGGAATATCATTATATGATACAAAAAAATCTTTGGGGTTTGGAAATAAATTTTCTAAAATTTCATATATGAATATTTTTAAAATTAAAAAATGTTCTATTTTATATTTGGGGTTCTATGTGTTATCAGAATTTCCCATTGAAGTGAATCCATTATTTTTAAAATATACCAATGATTGGTGGTGAGAAAATTTTCTCTTAAATATTGAATAATATCTGGATAAACACATTATCCTCGAATAATTTTTTTATCTTACCGTAGTTTCAAAACCTACCATTGAATAATATGTACCATAAACGATATTTATAAAATTAAAAATCTCTTTTTTTCAAAAGAACTTTGTTAATGAACAGGTTCTGTTATCTTATAAGAGAAATGAGTTGAATATATACATCATTTTCATAGACCCATCCAGGCTTAATAAATTCTGTCACATTTATATCTTTGATGTATCAAACCTTTGATTTATAATTATAATGAAAAATCCAAGAATTATCAAATATTCCCTTGATTATAACCATTATTTATTTCAAACATTTTTAATGTATTCAATTTTTATCATATACATTTAAAAATGATATAGTGAATTTCTATAACACTAATATCTTAAATTTATATTCCATAGACATTAAAATACCTTTTAGGTATCCTAATGACCCTTTCATATGGAATCATTACTCATTTTTGATAATTATTATGGTTTCAATAACAGCAACATGAAACATTTGGAATGATTTTTGAATTCTCAAACAAAATTTTATTTTTATGGATTAAAATTTTACAATCTTCTATACATATTTTTTTTCATCTATTCTCAGTAATTGATTATATTAAGTAAATTTTTTTAAAATGAATTCATCTTACTGAAACACTTCTGTAGATATCCACAAAATGAATTTCAGAACCAGAATAATTCTATGTTTTAGACTTATATGGTAATTATAATACTCAATAATATTACGTGTTGGATTCTAACATTATTTAGTTATTCATTTATATAATTCATTTTAAACCATAAATGATTCATTATATTCTTCTAGTAAGAATCTATATTTATACATTGACCAACTTCAAAACATGGTAGCACTGAAAGGTGTTTTATTAAAACATAAAATGTTTCCTTACTTATGAACTCATAAAATGTTACGAGCCAAAAGTTGTAGTTAAATTAAAACTTTATTTGACAAACACATATTTTGAATACATGTTTTATGATGATTATAATATAATATAAAACATAACATTTTATCAGATGAGTATCCTGTTTTATTACCATTTAATAAAGACTATTATTTAATGAACTCTCAATAAAATGATGAACCCCATTTATTATAAAAATTTATCTAATTTATTAGTGATCCATTATATATACTTCACTAATTAGTGAGTCTATTATTGTATTTCACTCACGACTAAGTTTTTTAGGTAGGGATTCATCTCAATCATATCATATAAAATTCTTTAATAGACAAGTGAATAACTGATTTTCTAATCCATCATGTGTATAAAATAAACTATATTACTTAGGTAATGTAATATGGTTAGGGTATTCTGTTCATTTGTATCCCAATTGAATCATCAATAGTAGACACATATTCCAATTATACCCACTCATTACATACTCACCCTGTAAAATATAAGGCATGTGAACCCATATTTGTCATGAAAAAACAATTTTGGATGATTGAAGTATACGAAGGGGACACAATAGAAGGAATATAATACGTAACATATAAAAGGGTATTAAATCTCACCTTCTTCTCTCAGGTTATTAACAATATGTATACATTAAATGAAAAAATTATTTTTTTAACCTACTCTACACACCAAACCAATATGTTTAGACTATATTGATGTGTAACTCTTTACATAAGACACTCTTTGTTTTACTCACCTAAAATATAAATTGTATATATTTATATATACCAAATAAATTTCATGAAAATGTTAAATGAAATATTTATGTAATGGAAAAAATTATACAATATTGAAAATATCAACACGAGTAATCTTGGGGTCATAGATAACTATCCAAAACCATTCATGAATAAGGAAAAAACCTAGATACTATTGGAATGTCTAAACTAATTTCCTTGTACATAGTAATACTTTACTGAAGAGATAATATGATTCACTATAAATATAAAACATCATATATGTAAATTAAATTCTACAAAGAAATATAAAATAATGAATTTAATTAATAAATGGGGTTCGATTAAAGAAAAAAACATTATTTAATCTTGCCTAGCACATACTGCAATGATAGACAATTTATAAGAATAATATTGAAAAAAAAACTATACAATACACTTATTCACAATATATAAAAATTTATATTCATCAAAAATAATGGAAGAACATTTCAATATATGAAGACATTATAAATATAAATATGTGATAAATATTTATGAGTAATTAAAATATTAAAGCTAATTATAAAAACATTATAATTTTATTTTTTCTATTGAACATTACATAATATTGAATATAAAATCATTATAGTAAATTCCTAATATAAACTCATTTATATTATTTATTTGATTAAATTTCGCATTAAATATATTATATATTTTCAATTATAAATATTTTATAATCCAATATTTATTAAATTGACAATTTACATAATCTAAGTATCCCATATTTAACATTGATTAAGTCTTAATCAATTAAATCATCAAAAAACTTTTTTGATTAAAATAATTTAAAATATATAGGATTTAATTGTTACAATTAAAATTATTTAAATATGAAAAATTATAAATATAAATATATTAAAATTATATATTTCCATTCATTTTTTGGAATAAATTCCTTTTAAATTGAATCATAAGATTATTAATAAAAATTTATTTCTAATCCATATTGTATGATGTATACATTTATAAAAGTTATTTCTGGTATTAACAATTATATCAAATAATATTTAATAATTAATGTTTCACAAACCATAAATAATTAATTATAAACACTTTATAAAATATTTATTATAACATTATAACATAATAAATTTATAAAAAATAACATTTACCATTTTTTATAAAGTATAAATTCAATTCATAATTTAATTTAAATATTAATTAATGTTCTTCAATCTAATTTTCTCTAATAATACAGATGCTGTAATGGGATATGATTGAAAGGTATTAATTTAATTAGTATTAGTCATATTTTGAAAAAGGGATTTATTTTATAAATATTACATATCGTGGTTCACTTTCAATCTTATTTTACATCTAATATTATAATTGTATCATGAAGATATCACATATTTTATTTATAAATTTATTATTATATCATATTTGTGATATGATACTCTATTTTTATAAATTTTTTATACAAAATCATATTTTACAATATAAATAGGTTGTTTTCTTCTACCAATGTAAAATCATAGATTTAAACCATGTCATGGATTATGATATCCATTAACATATAAAGTGATATAAAACCATAGAAAAAATATAAAACTATATTTTATGACTGGATAACAATATGAAATAAGATATTGATAATAAACATTTCACTGATGATTTCTTGAATCTAAATGTAATATAGGATACCGTATTAAAGATTCATTCTGGTCTAACAAAACTTATTATAAATATAATAAGTAATTAAAATACCAAAAACAAAGATTTATTTGAATGAATATGTGAATTAATTGAAAAATATAAATAATTAACTAAATGTTATAAATGTATACCATACTATGTAGTAGGAATATCTCTATCTTCTAGGTCAGGTGATGATTACTACGGAACAATAAAATTATTATTCATTCCACAATGTATCCAAGAGTTTCACATAAATCATCCATTATATGTATTAGATTCTTTCAACCACCATGAAATGCTAGTCCCTTAAGAGTAAATGTTGTAGAAGAAGATATCTGTAAGATGAGGATATTTAGGTGATACATAAAAATGAAAAAAAATTAAACGAATCATATTGAAAATTATATAATCACAAGGATTCCCCTAGAAAATAAATGAATTAATTCATGTGTTATATTGCATGAGTTAATCTCTCTATCATTTCATGAACTGTATAAATTAATATAACAAAATCTATAATGTTAAATATCATGTAATATTTTTTTAATTAGAACATTATGGATCATATCATCTTCCCAAGGAATCAAATCTACTGATGTGAAAATTTCAAGCAATATGGCTTATCCTAAACTATGATATTCATGGAAATGAAATCAAATTTCCATCCAATAAAACCTTATGATTTTATTAAGGTAGAATCATGAAATCATATAACATGTAAAATAAGATTTCCCCAATCATAGAAGGTGGTAGTTTCTTGAAATCGTATTTCATGATTGTTTATGATATTCATCTGTCATTGTATGTGTTATAACCAAGCATCTATTGAAGGAAATGGGTAGTATGGTTTTATGATTTACATCAATTGTAAAATATGATTGATCATTTTTCATAAAATTAAAGTGAAGATCTGGGAAATATATTTCCTTCACCTTTTAAGAAGGGGGGATATTTTCCGCATTTACATATATATTTTCCATCATCCTATAATCAGTTTTACTATGAGAGAGAACCTTATAATTAATAACCTATTCGACTAAATTGGGTTATATATATGGGTATTTTATCCTTTTCTAAGACAATATGTCAATTCAAATCCGTAGAGGTATGTTCAATATATTTTTTAGTAAAAACTATGATTATTTTCCACAGACAGAAAATAACTATTTCATAAATTTATTCATCCCCATTAATTTGTTGAGTACATACATTTACACAGTTATGAACCACCAATTAATTTATAGCTTACTAATCTTAATTAATATAGGCTTTCCTTATGCCACCCTTATTAGCCTTATCTCCTCATAATTTAAAGGTATCAATTATTTTCATTAGTTAAAAAATTTGAACAAACCTATAATTAGATGTTGAGTTTCCCACAACCTTATAATATTTATAAAATACTGGAATAAACTTATATTGATTTTTAAGGTAAAATTTTTAATAGTTCACTTCATGATTAATCTAGATATTGATTCTCTAAAATAACATCAGCAAACATTCATGGTTAGATACTAGGATTAACTTTGATTCATTCTCATAAAACATAAAATAAGTTTTAACATGTTATTCCATATTAAAGATAATTTTTGAATTCCATCAAACCCAACTTCACTTATGAATGTGAATCCTAATTTGAGCATTTTTGTACTTATGTTTAAATGTATTAACATTAATATCTCAGTGTGATAAACAAAAAATAATTATCTTATGGTTTAACAAACCTATTTTCCAAAAATATTAATAATCATTAGAACATTTTAAAATAACATGGTAACACACTATATCAATAGGGATCAAATCTCAGGAACCAGACCCCTACGACAATGTGAGTCTATATTTATGGTCATTGAGAGACTGGAGTTTATACCCATATACTAATGAAATTCTACTTCTGTGGGAGATCATATATATTTTGAGTCACTACATTAGGGATTATATATTAACTATTAATTTTTTTCCATCAACCAAATTCTTATTTTTTGTTCCCCTAATATGAGAAGGGACACGAATCTAGAGATCTCTTTAGCACTGTGTAAGACATAAAAAAAATAAAAACCATATTTTGGTATTTTTAATAGTGTTTGAGTTCCCAAAAAAACCACTCCTACCTCTATCCTACTTTAGAACATGGACTAATTTTGATAAATTTAGAAAACCTAATCCACCAATGATCTCTATAGATATCACCCCATTAAAGATCCATCTTATCTAATGAATCATGATGATGATGGAGATGATGATGATTATTATTATTATTAATGTCAATATAATGATATTACTATATTTGAGGGAGCATAATGGGGGATCAAAAAGAACACACATTCCACGGGTGAAGTGTAAGGGGTGGTTAGAACTCGAAAACTTCCCAAAACCACCATATGTGTTGAAACCACTATACTACACTGTAGAGACCCGTATCCTGCCATACATGGACATTACATTACATTTGCGGAATACTTAGTACATAACAAAAACACACACTAAAGGATCGTAATAGTTTAGTGTCTTTGGAAACTCGGAACGTAATCTTCTAATCGTGGTGAAAGTTCTTCAATATCTCCCATAAAGATCTTATTTTTTTTTATACCTAAAACCTTTCTTTATATCCTGGGGAAAAGAAAACATAAAAGGGTGAGATAAAATGCTCAGTAAGGGTAAACAAAAGAAATATCAATCACATCTTATACATAAGAACATAGCTCTTGGAAATCATAACCTGCAAAAGAGTTCATAATATCATAACATGGGATAAAACATAGAAGTGAAAATGAGATCACCATAATCATAACATGAAACTTGAAACTCTGTGGCATGCACACATAATCATGGAAAATCATTTCTTGTTAGTCATGACTCATTGCCAAGACTATCTTAGTGGACAAAGTCCCTTTCTGAATCGAGTAACCCTCGTTTCAGTCCAGTTTCACTGAACCGGTATAACCTACCATTCCAGCCATGTCTATCTCATGAGATATAAAATCTTTACCCAATGCATTGGAGGGAGATATAGGTCCCACCCATCTTATAATGAGTCCTTTCTTATGTGTGCCACATAATCATAAAACATACATCATAGCATAACCCATGTAATAAAAATGGGATTCTTAAACAACATGACATCATAAAACCATTCATATAAGATAAAGGAATTCATAAACATAATTCCATCACAACATAGTCAAATCAATGTAAACATATGGATAGAAACAGAACCCTTTATTATCTTGGATGGAAAATAACTTTGATAAAACACTTGAAATGAATTCTTGAGGAAAATATCCTTTCTTCTTCAAAATCAATTCATTTTCACAAAACATCATGCAATTTTAAAAGAAAGAGATTTTATTGAAAATAGTCATGAAATATTTTAGAGGAAGGTTCATGAAAATAAGGCTTTATAAACCCGTGAAAATCCGTTCGTGTCGTATAAGTTAAAAATAAACATTCTTCGTACTTTTGTCGGAAAAGTCAAAAAGTACCTCGTATGAAAAATGACAAAAGATTCCTTTCACATCTTTTACAAAAAACATACCGAAGGGTAAAATTGGATGGAAACTATTGTAGAAGGAAGGAAATAATATTACATATTGAGGGAACATGTATGTGGATGATAAAATACACCCCAGCAAATACCAAAGTATAAACAATCTCGAATAAAAATGAGATTGTTATATTTCCCTTAACTTAGGTCCGACTTGCTTTGTAAGTGTCCAAAACTCCTGTACAATGGTTTAAATAATGTTATTGACTTATTACAGAATCATATTCATTGTTATGATATCATATATGGTTCACTTATGACATTATATTACCCGTTCTTTTGTAAATTCCATGTTAAAGAAGCGTTTTGGGTAAAATCGTTTCATTTATCGTAGGTGTTTTGACTTGCTGTTCTTGACATCATTATTACTTATATCATGATTTACTTACTTCCAGAATATAAAATATGATTTATATATCATATATATTCAGTATATATATATAATAGTTAGATAAATAAAATGAAAAACACCGTTCATGGAGTCGGTAGTCCGTACGTACGCATGAACGCTGTTTTCCTTTCCTTATTGTCTTGAAATGGAAGTAAGTAGATGACATACATATGTATATATATACATAAATCCAGTACCTTTATAATGTCATATATTTCATTATTATTTCTTATATATACTTTATAATCATTCTTAAATGGTTAACATGGAGAATGAATCTCATCGCGTCGTGGAGACGGTAGTCCGTACGTACGCACGAGCGATGATATCATTTCTATAAATATTGAATTGAATTGGAGTGGATTATACAATATATCAGAATCAATATGATGTTGTAATAACTATGTATAGTTATTCTTTACACCATTATACCCATCCATGTAAGGTGGTGGTGGAAAATAGATTACACCACGGCGTGGAGACGATATTTCGTACGTACGCACGCGCGGTGATTTCTTTTTCCGTAGGATGGATAGATGGTGAAATAGGGTTGTTTCATACTTATAATAACATATCAGTATATGAGTGATACTGATGTTATTACTTCATAATGAAACAACCTAAGAAGAAGAAGTGGAAGAAGAAATAAAGATGAAAGAATTGGTAACGGTAATTACCTCTTCTTTGAAGTGCCTCTTTGAGACCTCCTCTTAGGGCAATAAAATTGGTCTTTGAGGAAGACCAGAACCTCTAGGATGTTTCTAGGGAAGTGGAGAAGAGATTTTGGCAGGGTTTGGCCGAACTTGAGTGCTCAAATTGGTGTGAGGAGGAGGGGGAGGAGGTGTCCTTTTATAGGGGAGGAGAGGGGCAGTTTAGGAATACCTCAAAATATTATTTTATATTAATGTCAAAATCGGTTTATAATGGTTCCAAAGGGTCTTATTTCGAAGCTAAAGTGGGTTTGGGTCGAAATACTATCAACCAATAAGATTTAGACAAGTTTACGGTATTATTTTAACCTTATCAATTAGATTTAACTCTAAGGTAAATAATTTAACTTTTACCGTGTCTTTTTGTTTTCTTTCACTATATGGTTAATACACATACTATAACATGCCAAACGAACCCCAAATTGTTTATTATTAATATATATATCCTTATCTATGTCATTTGGCCGATCCTTATATTTTTAGGAATAAAATAACAATTAATAATATAATATTTGATTTAAAAACTATTTTGTGTCAAATTTGACACTATTTGATATATGATTTTTGTGAGAGTCATAACAGAATTAAATGTTCGAACCAAGTTAATTACATCAACATTAATATATCATAGTAACCTATAAAATTAGTGGAATTCATAAAAAGTCTCAAATTACATTTATTTTGGTGTTTATAACATAAATTATGTCAATATTTCATTAATAATATAATTACTGCATCATCATTGTGTCATAAATAAATTAACTTATTTTATGTCTAAAAATTACAAATAAAATACCATCATGTAGGAAATCTTTTTAGCTTTCTAATGAATATTTATAATCTAAAATCCAACATATATATCCCTATGTAACAATTGTTTTGCTAAACGATATATGCTTGGGTCATTTTTGTATTCATTTTAACTTAATTAAAATAAAATGTCATTATCACTTACAAGTGGATCAATGGGGTCCCTAAATCGACCCAAAGATGACCATGGTCGACCATGTATCAACCAATAGGGTTAAGACACGTTTTAAGGTAATTTAATATTATTATAATATTATTTTTTAACCCTTATTTACCGGATTTACCCTTAACCATGGTAAATAAAATATTTACCGCATTAATTATTCAAAATGTATAAAAAGAAAAGTTATATATTTACACAATTTGAAAATCCTGATTCCAAATATGGAATCCATTTTTCTAAATTCAAAACACAGAAGTGGCAGAAATTAATTTAAAATTAATTCCCGCTTTCAAAACAAAAAGCGTGTTTTTAAGAGATAATAACTATCAAAAGATTGATACTTGTTTATGTTCGGTTTAATTGTAAAATTGTGTCCAATTACCAACATTATATTAAGTGGTAAAAATATATTCTAAATATACTTTAAAACCATTCAATATTATAATTTAACCACAGAATATATTACGATGAAAAAAGTTATTTTTAATTAAAATATAGCGTGTTTTTACTATTCATTAAAATATGAAAGTTGTCGGAAAAATATCAAAACTTTATCTAATGTAAATTTTTACATCCTGATTCAAAAGAAGAATATTATTTTGTCAAATTGAACATATAAAAATGTCAAAAACTATATTTAAAGTGGGTGCGCCATCAAAAGGCGGTAAAACTGCATTTTTTTGAAAAATACTTATTTTACCCGAAAAATTTATTTTGTTCTTATACCATGTTCTAGAAATGTGTAAGATGAATAATAATGTTATAAAATTAAAAATTTAGTTAATACTATTCATAACGGCTAGTTCATGACAATTTTATAATAATATAACATTGTTTATTAAAACCCGGTATTGCGTACAACACACGCTATCGAGGAAGGTCGCGATTGCGTGTAATGCAAGCAAAGTCAGGGTTGCGTGTTGTGAAAGAATCCTTCATTGTTTCTTATAACAGAATCCAACCATATTTCATTTATATATTTAATATATATATATATATATATATATACTCAATGTTGCGTAGAATAACTATTATCAAAATTGTGTGTAACACGGTCCAAGAATAGTGTTGCGTATACTGCAAGCTAATACGGTGTTGCGCATAGCGCAAGGTAATCTTGGTGTAGAATACAACACAAGACATTAATGAAATTAAAAGAATAATTTTCATAAAATCTCGGGCTGTTACATTCTACCCCCCTTAAAATGAATTTCGCCCTCGAAATTCGTCGGGGTTATAAATGGTTTACTATTCGAAAGTTTCTTTAATAGAAACCCACATCGTAAAAAAGGAATATCAAAACCAATCTTTAAAAACAATAGTATGAAACGTAACGGTTACCCAAATAAACTAATCATTGGGTTTCCACATAGGTGAAAATATGGATATGGAAGAGAAATCTAACCATCATGTTCTGATGGAGAGTGGTAGAGAACATGGCTATGGAAAAGCCAGTAATCACAAATCCATAAATTTGTGACGATCTAAGGTACCATCTGATTAATCAGATATAAGAGCACTAGGACAACATTTTTGGTTTTCAAGATCATTTCCCTAAAGTTGATGAATTAAAATAAATACTTACATGATTTTGTTACAATCTCACTGTTGTTCGTGAATTGAACAATTTCCACTTCATATCATAAAGAAATGAAGTTGAATTTGTTATTTGTGAAGCATTAGCAGATCATGTGATAGAAGGATGGGTCATTCCATCTATTTCAAACAAAGGGTTTGAAAAAGTTATAAGTCCATCTTATAGTGAGATTAATCGTATATGGTTCCAAAAATGAACTTATACTTCATATATCATACCGCTTAATAAAATAAAAATAGTTTCTACTAAACGGGGACATCCTGTAGGCCAGTGGTAGGCGATAAAGGCCAGTCGCACTTCGGTTGTGGGTTCGATTTTTACAGCCTTGTCCGACGCGATGGGCTGTCGTCTGTCCTGCAGGTTGTCCTTTTTCTAAAACTATATTACTATAACATCCTATCAATAATATCGAGAAAACTTCGATCCTTAAACAATACTAACTTATGTTCAACATAATCCAGTCTAATCTTTAGGCTTATACATAATACTGCAGTCCACTCTCATAATATAGTGACAACGATTACTAGAGATTTAATACTGTCATTGATCCCCACATATCACAAGATATGTCTTGTTGGTCACATTCAAAACATTCAAAGTCCTTAATCATGTATTCTCTTGAATACCTTAGTGAAAACATGAATGCAGTTAAAAGTTAACACTTTCCACATACCAAAATCCTCAAAATTCTATATACTCAAACCGTGATATCACTTAGTCCTTATATAAATCATGAGCTCATGAATACAATCAAACATCTCATTATCGTCTTATCCCTTCATTATGCGCATATCATCTTATTTCCAAAAATATCTCAATCACTTCGAATACCACATTAGACCAATACATAAATATTCCAATACACCATAAAAGTACCTCAACAACATTATTCTTGAATACCAATACATAAACACTTCAGTCCATCCACTTCAATGATTGTCCTGGAATAAGTCCTTTCTTGATTTAGAAGTAACTTTTTAGGTCAGGGCATTGAGTTGGGTAATGCCCATGTTCTCCACAAATAAGACATTGAACTCTATAACAGTCTGTCACTCTATGTCCCTTTTCTCCACACAGATAAAATCGGTCCGTCCATTTGAGGTATTCCTCAAGGTTCTTCTTCCCTTCTTTAGAAATCTCAATCTTCCTTTCTTTATGCTCCTCAACATGCGAACATGCATAATAGTTTATCTTCCTCTTCTTTGATGAATTAGTCATTCCACTAAATTTCACCTTGTTAATCATATATCGCGATGACTGATTCGGCATAATCACAATATCTTTATCTCTAGGCATTACACCATTTTGTTGCCCATAGTCACCAATTTGTCCATTGGATTTAATGTTAACCGAATTCCTTCTGGTTCCCTCCATTAACTAAAACACAAAAAGAATTTTGTGAGAGGCGAAATCATGCTAGGGAAGACAACATAATAAAGGGGAACCACCCTCAATATCTAACATCTTAGGATAAATTCTAAGATCGTTACCGTAGTTCTAGGACTATATCCTATACGTATACTTATCCTTAGGGACATCCCTAGACATACCTTAGAAATATCTCTAGGGATCTCACTAACGTTTTCGCGTCCTAGTTTCCAAAGGTTGAGTAAACCTTTCCTCTGATACCAACTGTAGAGACCCGTATCCTGCCGTACATGGACATTACATTACATTTGCGGAATACTTAGTACATAACAAAAACACAAACTAAAGGATCGTAATAGTTTAGTGTCTTTGGAAACTCGGAACGTAATCTTCTAATCGTGGTGAAAGTTCTTCAATATCTCCCATAAAGATCTTATTCTTTTTTACCTAAAACCTTTCTTTATATCCTGGGGAAAAGAAAACATAAAAGGGTGAGCTCAAATGCTCAGTAAGGGTAAACAAAAGAAATATCAATCACATCATATACATAAGAACATAGCTTTTGGAAATCATAACCTGCAAAAGAGTTCATAATATCATAACATGGGATAAATCATAGAAGTGAAAATGAGATCACCATAATCATAACATGAAACTTGAAACTTTGTGGCATGCACACATAATCATGGAAAATCATTTCTTGTTAGTCATGACTCATTGCCAAGACTATCTTAGTGGACAAAGTCCCTTTCTGAATCGAGTAACCCTCGTTTCAGTCCTGTTTCACTGAACCGGTATAACCTACCATTCCATCCATGTCTATCTCATGAGATATAAAATCTTTACCCAATGCATTGGAGGGAGATATAGGTCCCACCCATCTTATAATGAGTCCTTTCTTATGTGTGCCACATAATCATAAAACATACATCATAGCATAACCCATGTAATAAAAATGGGATTCTTAAACAACATGACATCATAAAACCATTCATATAAGATAAAGGAATTCATAAACATAATTCCATCACAACATAGTCAAATCAATGTAAACATATGGATAGAAACAGAACCCTTTATTATCTTGGATGGAAAATAACTTTGATAAAACACTTGAAATGAATTCTTGAGGAAAATATCCTTTCTTCTTCAAAATCAATTCCTTTTCACAAAACATCATGCAATTTTAAAAGAAAGAGATTTTATTGAAAATAGTCATGAAATATTTTAGAGGAAGGTTCATTAAAATAAGGCTTTATAAAACCGTGAAAATCCATTCGTGTCGTATAAGTTAAAAATAAACATTCTTCATACTTTTGTCGGAAAAGTCAAAAAGTACCTCGTATGAAAAATGACAAAAGATTCCTTTCACATCTTTTACAAAAAACTTACCGAAGGGTAAAATTGGATGGAAACTATTTTAGAAGGAAGGAAATAATATTACATATTGAGAGAACATGTATGTGGATGATAAAATACACCCCAGTAAATACCAAAGTATAAACAATCTCGAATAAAAATGAGATTGTTATATTTCCCTTACCTTAGGTCCGACTTGCTTTGTAAGTGTCCAAACCTCCTGTACAATGGTTTAAATAATGTTATTGACTTATTACAGAATCATATTCATTATTATGATATCATATATGGTTCACTTATGACATTATATTACCCGTTCTTTTGTAAATTCCATGTTAAAGAAGCGTTTTGGGTAAAATCGTTTCATTTATCGTAGGTGTTTTGACTTGCTGTTCTTGACATCATTATTACTTATATCATGATTTACTTACTTAAAGAATATAAAATATGATTTATATATCATATATATTCAGTATATATATATATATAATAGGTAGATAAATAAAATGAAAAACACCGTTCATGGAGTCGGTAGTCCGTACGTACGCATGAACGCTGTTTTCCTTTCCTTATTGTCTTGAAATGGAAGTAAGTAGATGACATACATATGTATATATATATACATAAATCCAGTAGCTTTATAATGTCATATATTTCATTATTATTTCTTATATATACTTTATAATCATTCTTAAATGGTTAACATGGATAATGAATCTCATTGCGTCGTGGAGACGGTAGTCCGTACGTACGCACGAGCGATGATATCATTTCTATAAATATTGAATTGAAATGTAGTGGATTATACAATATATCATAATCAATATGATTTTGTAATAACTATGTATAGTTATTCTTTACACCATTATACCCATCCATGTAAGGTGGTGGTGGAAAATAGATTACACCACGGCGTGGAGACGGTATTTCGTACGTACGCACGCGCGGTGATTTCTTTTTCCGTAGGATGGATAGATGGTGAAATAGGGTTGTTTCATACTTATAATAACATATCAGTATATGAGTGATACTGATGTTATTACTTCATAATGAAACAACCTAAGAAGAAGAAGTGGAAGAAGAAATAAAGATGAAAGAATTGGTAACGGTAATTACCTCTTCTTTGAAGTGCCTCTTTGAGACCTCCTCTTAGGGCAATAAAATTGGTCTTTGAGGAAGACCAGAACCTCTAGGATTTTTCTAGGGAAGTGGAGAAGAGATTTTGGCAGGGTTTGGCCGAGCTTGAGTGCTCAAATTGGTGTGAGGAGGAGGGGGAGGAGGTGTCCTTTTATAGGGGAGGAGAGGGGCAGTTTAGGAATACCTCAAAATATTATTTTATATTAATGTCAAAATCGGTTTATAATGGTTCCAAAGGGTCTTATTTCGAAGCTAAAGTGGGTTTGGGTCGAAATACTATCAACCAATAAGATTTATACAAGTTGACGGTATTATTTTAACCTTATCAATTAGATTTAACTCTAAGGTAAATAATTTAACTTTTACCGTGTCTTTTTGTTTTCTTTCACTATATGGTTGATACACATACTATAACATGCCAAACGAACCCCAAATTGTTTATTATTAATATATATATCCTTATATATGTCATTTGGCCGATCCTTAGATTTTTAGGAATAAAATAACAATTAATAATATAATATTTGATTTAAAAACTATTTTGTGTCAAATTTGACACTATTTGATATATGATTTTTGTGAGAGTCATAACAGAATTAAATGTTCGAACCAAGTTAATTAAATCAAAATTAATATATCATAGTAACCTATAAAATTAGTGTAATTCATAAAAAGTCTCAAATTACATTTATTTTGGTGTTTATAACATAAATTATGTCAATATTTCATTAATAATATAATTACTGCATCATCATTGTGTCATAAATAAATTAACTTATTTTATGTCTAAAAATTACAAATAAAATACCATCATGTAGGAAATCTTTTTATCTTTCTAATGAATATTTATAATCTAAAATCCAACATATATATCCCTATGTAACAATTGTTTTGCTAAAAGATATATGCTTGGGTCATTTTTGTATTCATTTTAACTTAATTAAAATAAAGTGTCATTATCACTTACAAGTGGATCAATGGGGTCCCTAAATCGACCCAAAGATGACCATGGTCGACCATGTATCAACCAATAGGGTTAAGACACGTTTTAAGGTAATTTAATATTATTATAATATTATTTTTTAACCCTTATTTACCGGATTTACCCTTAACCATGGTAAATAAAATATTTACCGCAGTAATTATTCAAAATTTCTAAAAAGAAAAGTTATATATTTACACAATTTGAACATCCTGATTCCAAATATGGAATCCATTTTTCTAAATTCAAAACACAGAAGGGGCAGAAATTATTTTAAAATTAATTCCCGATGTCAAAACAAAAAGCGTGTTTTTAAGAGATAATAACTATCAAAAGATTAATACTTGTTTATGTTCGGTTTAATTGTAAAATTGTGTCCAATTACCAACATTATATTAAGTGGTAAAAATATATTCTAAATATACTTTAAAACCATTCAATATTATAATTTAACCACAGAATATATTACGATGAAAAAAGTTATTTTTAATTAAAATATAGCGTGTTTTTACTATTCATTAAAATATGAAAGTTGTCGGAAAAATATCAAAACTTTATCTAATGTAAATTTTTACATCCTGATTCAAAAGAAGAATATTATTATGTCAAATTGAACATATAAAAATGTCAAAAACTATATTTAATGTGGGTGCTCCATCAAAAGGCGGTAAAACTGCATTTTTTTGAAAAATACTTATTTTACCCGAAAAATTTATTTTGTTCTTATACCATGTTCTAGAAATGTGTAAGATGAATAATAATGTTATAAAATTAAAAATTTAGTTAATACTATTCATAACGGCTAGTTCATGACAATTTTATAATAATATAACATTGTTTATTAAAACCCGGTATTGCGTACAACACACGCTATCGAGGAAGGTCGAGATTGCGTGTAATGCAAGCAAAGTCAGGGTTGCGTGTTGTGAAAGAATCCTTCATTGTTTCTTATAACAGAATCCAACCATATTTCATTTATATATTTAATATATATATATATATATACTCAATGTTGCGTAGAATAACTATTATCAAAATTGTGTGTAACACGGTCCAAGAATAGTGTTGCGTATACTGCAAGCTAATACGGTGTTGCGCATAGCGCAAGGTAATCTTGGTGTAGAATACAACACAAGACATTAATGAAATTAAAAGTATAATTTTCATAAAATCTCGGGCTGTTACATTCTACCCCCCTTAAAATGAATTTCGCCCTCGAAATTCGTCGGGGTTATAAATGGTTTACTATTCGAAAGTTTCTTTAATAGAAACCCACATCGTAAAAAAGGAATATCAAAACCAATCTTTAAAAACAATAGTATGAAAGGTAACGGTTACCCAAATAAACTAATCATTGGGTTTCCACATAGGTGAAAATATGGATATGGAAGAGAAATCTAACCATCATGTTCTGATGGAGAGTGGTAGAGAACATGGCTATGGAAAAGCCAGTAATCACAAATCCATAAATTTGTGACGATCTAAGGTACCATCTGATTAATCAGATATAAGAGCACTAGGACAACATTTTTGGTTTTCAAGATCATTTCCCTAAAGTTGATGAATTAAAATAAATACTTACATGATTTTGTTACAATCTCACTGTTGTTCGTGAATTGAACAATTTCCACTTCATATCATAAAGAAATGAAGTTGAATTTGTTATTCATGAAGCATTAGCAGATCATGTGATAGAAGGATGGGTCATTCCATCTATTTCAAACAAAGGGTTAGAAAAAGTTATAAGTCCATCTTATAGTGAGATTAATCGTATATGGTTCCAAAAATGAACTTATACTTCATATATCATACCGCTTAATAAAATAAAACTAGTTTCTACTAAACGGGGACATCCTGTAGGCCAGTGGTAGGCGATAAAGGCCAGTCGCACTTCGGTTGTGGGTTCGATTTCCACAGCCTTGTCCGACGCGATGGGCTGTCGTCTGTCCTGCAGGTTGTCCTTTTTCTAAAACTATATTACTATAACATTCTATCAATAATATCGAGAAAAGTTCGATCCTTAAACAATACTAACTTATGTTCAACATAATCCAGTCTAATCTTTAGGCTTATACATAATACTGCAGTCCACTCTCATAATATAGTGACAACGATTACTAGAGATTTAATACTGTCGTTGATCCCCACATATCACAAGATATGTCTTGTTGGTCACATTCAAAACATTCAAAGTCCTTAATCATGTATTCTCTTGAATACCTTAGTGAAAACATGAATGCAGTTAAAAGTTAACACTTTCCACATACCAAAATCCTCAAAATTCTATATACTCAAACCGTGATATCACTTAGTCCTTATATAAATCATGAGCTCATGAATACAATCAAACATCTCATTATCGTCTTGTCCCTTCATTATGCGCATATCATCTTATTTCCAAAAATATCTCAATCACTTCGAATACCACATTAGACCAATACATAAATATTCCAATACACCATAAAAGTACCTCAACAACATTATTCTTGAATACCAATACATAAACACTTCAGTCCATCCACTTCAATGATTGTCCTGGAATAAGTCCTTTCTTGATTTAGAAGTAACTTTTTAGGTCAGGGCATTGAGTTGGGTAATGCCCATGTTCTCCACAAATAAGACATTGAACTCTATAACAGTCTGTCACTCTATGTCCCTTTTCTCCACACAGATAACATCGGTCCGTCCATTTGAGGTATTCCTCAAGGTTCTTCTTCCCTTCTTTAGAAATCTCAATCTTCCTTTCTTTATGCTCCTCAACATGCGAACATGCATAATAGTTTATCTTCCTCTTCTTTGATGAATTAGTCATTCCACTAAATTTCACCTTGTTAATCATATATCGCGATGACTGATTCGGCATAATCACAATATCTTTATCTCTAGGCATTACACAATTTTGTTGCCCATAGTCACCAATTTGTCCATTGGATTTAATGTTAACCGAATTCCTTCTGGTTCCCTCCATTAACTAAAACACAAAAAGAATTTTGTGAGAGGCGAAATCATGCTAGGGAAGACAACATAGTAAAGGGGAAGCACCCTCAATATCTAACATCTTAGGATAAATTCTAAGATCGTTACCGTAGTTCTAGGACTATATCCTATACGTATACTTATCCTTAGGGACATCCCTAGACATACCTTAGAAATATCTCTAGGGATCTCACTAACGTTTTCGCGTCCTAGTTTCCAAAGGTTGAGTAAACCTTTCCTCTGATACCAACTGTAGAGACCCGTATCCTGCCGTACATGGACATTACATTACATTTGCGGAATACTTAGTACATAACAAAAACACAAACTAAAGGATCGTAATAGTTTAGTGTCTTTGGAAACTCGGAACGTAATCTTCTAATCGTGGTGAAAGTTCTTCAATATCTCCCATAAAGATCTTCTTTTTTTTTACCTAAAACCTTTCTTTATATCCTGGGGAAAAGAAAACATAAAAGGGTGAGCTCAAATGCTCAGTAAAGGTAAACAAAAGAAATATCAATCACATCATATACATAAGAACATAGCTTTTGGAAATCATAACCTGCAAAAGAGTTCATAATATCATAACATGGGATAAATCATAGAAGTGAAAATGAGATCACCATAATCATAACATGAAACTTGAAACTTTGTGGCATGCACACATAATCATGGAAAATCATTTCTTGTTAGTCATGACTCATTGCCAAGACTATCTTAGTGGACAAAGTCCCTTTCTGAATCGAGTAACCCTCGTTTCAGTCCTGTTTCACTGAACCGGTATAACCTACCATTCCAGCCATGTCTATCTCATCAGATATAAAATCTTTACCCAATGCATTGGAGGGAGATATAGGTCCCACCCATCTTATAATGAGTCCTTTCTTATGTGTGCCACATAATCATAAAACATACATCATAGCATAACCCATGTAATAAAAATGGGATTCTTAAACAACATGACATCATAAAACCATTCATATAAGATAAAGGAATTCATAAACATAATTCCATCACAACATAGTCAAATCAATGTAAACATATGGATAGAAACAGAACCCTTTATTATCTTGGATGGAAAATAACTTTGATAAAACACTTGAAATGAATTCTTGAGGAAAATATCCTTTCTTCTTCAAAATCAATTCCTTTTCACAAAACATCATGCAATTTTAAAAGAAAGAGATTTTATTGAAAATAGTCATGAAATATTTTAGAGGAAGGTTCATGAAAATAAGGCTTTATAAAACCGTGAAAATCCATTCGTGTCGTATAAGTTAAAAATAAACATTCTTCGTACTTTTGTCGGAAAAGTCAAAAAGTACCTCGTATGAAAAATGACAAAAGATTCCTTTCACATCTTTTACAAAAAACTTACCGAAGGGTAAAATTGGATGGAAACTATTTTAGAAGGAAGGAAATAATATTACATATTGAGGGAACATGTATGTGGATGATAAAATACACCCCAGTAAATACCAAAGTATAAACAATCTCGAATAAAAATGAGATTGTTATATTTCCCTTACCTTAGGTCCGACTTGCTTTGTAAGTGTCCAAACCTCCTGTACAATGGTTTAAATAATGTTATTGACTTATTACAGAATCATATTCATTATTATGATATCATATATGGTTCACTTATGACATTATATTACCCGTTCTTTTGTAAATTCCATGTTAAAGAAGCGTTTTGGGTAAAATCGTTTCATTTATCGTAGGTGTTTTGACTTGCTGTTCTTGACATAATTATTACTTATATCATGATTTACTTACTTCCAAAATATAAAATATGATTTATATATCATATATATTCAGTATATATATATATATAATAGGTAGATAAATAAAATGAAAAACACCGTTCATGGAGTCGGTAGTCCGTACGTACGCATGAACGCTGTTTTCCTTTCCTTATTGTCTTGAAATGGAAGTAAGTAGATGACATACATATGTATATATATATACATAAATCCAGTAGCTTTATAATGTCATATATTTCATTATTATTTCTTATATATACTTTATAATCATTCTTAAATGGTTAACATGGATAATGAATCTCATCGCGTCGTGGAGACGGTAGTCCGTACGTACGCACGAGCGATGATATCATTTCTATAAATATTGAATTGAATTGTAGTGGATTATACAATATATCAGAATCAATATGATGTTGTAATAACTATTTATAGTTATTCTTTACACCATTATACCCATCCATGTAAGGTGGTGGTGGAAAATAGATTACACCACGGCGTGGAGACGGTATTCCGTATGTACGCACGCGCGGTGATTTCTTTTTCCGTAGGATGGATAGATGGTGAAATAGGGTTGTTTCATACTTATATTAACATATCAGTATATGAGTGATACTGATGTTATTACTTCATAATGAAACAACCTAAGAAGAAGAAGTGGAAGAAGAAATAAAGATGAAAGAATTGGTAACGGTAATTACCTCTTCTTTGAAGTGTCTCTTTGAGACCTCCTCTTAGGGCAATAAAATTGGTCTTTGAGGAGGACCAGAACCTCTAGGATGTTGCTAGGGAAGTGGAGAAGTGATTTTGGCAGGTTTTCACCGAGATTGAGTGCTCAAATTGGTGTGAGGAGGAGGGGGAGGAGGTGTCCTTTTATAGGGGAGGAGAGGGGCACTTTAGGAATACCTCAAAATATTATTTTATATTAATATCAAAATCGGTTTATAATGGTTCCAAAGGGTCTTATTTCGAAGCTAAAGTGGGGTTGGGTCGAAATCCTATCAACCAATAAGATTTAGACAAGTTTAGTGTATTATTTTAACCTTATCAATTAGATTTAACTCTAAGTTAAATAATTTAACTTTTACCGTGTCTTTTTGTTTTCTTTCACTATATGGTTAATACACATACTATAACATGCCAAACGAACCCCAAATTGTTTATTATTAATATATATATCCTTATCTATGTCATTTGGCCGAACCTTAGATTTTTAGGAATAAAATAACAATTAATAATATAATATTTGATTTAAAAACTATTTTGTGTCAATTTTGACACTATTTGATATATGATTTTTGTGAGAGTCATAACAGAATTAAATGTTCAAACCAAGTTATTTAAATCAACATTAATATATCATAGTAACCTAGAAAATTATTGTAATTCATAAAAAGTCTCAAATTACATTTAATTTGGTGTTTATAACATCAATTATGTCAATATTTCATTAATAAGATAATTACTGCATCATATTTGTGTCATAAATAAATTAACTTATTTTATGTCTAAAAATTACAAATAAAATACAATCATGTAGTAAATCTTTTTATCTTTCTAATGAATATTTATAATCTAAAATCCAACATATATAACCCTATGTAACAATAGTTTTTCTAAAAGATATATGCTTGTGTCATTTTTGTATTCATTTTAACTTAATTAAAATAAAGTGTCATTATCACTTACAAGTGGATCAATGGGGTCCCAAAATCGACCCAAAGATGCCCATGGTCGACCATGTATCAACCAATAGGGTTAAGACACGTTTTAGGGTAATTTAATATTATTATAATATTATTTTTTAACCCTTATTTACCGGATTTACCCTTAACCATGGTAAATAAAATATTTACCGCAGTAATTATTCAAAATGTCTAAAAATAAAAGTTATCTATTTACACAATTTGAACATCCTGATTCCAAATATGGAATCCATTTTTCTAAATTCAAAACACAGAAGTGGCAGAAATTAATTTAAAATTAATTCCCGCTGTCAAAATAAAAAGCGTGTTTTTAAGAGATAATAACTATCAAAAGATTGATACTTGTTTATTTTCGGTTTAATTGTAAAATTGTGTCCAATGACCAAAATTATATTAAGTGGTAAAAATATATTCTAAATATACTTTAAAACCATTAAATATTATAATTTAACCACATAATATATTACGATGAAAAAAGTTGTTTTTAATTAAAATATAGCGTGTTTTTACTATTCATTAAAATATGAAAGTTGTCGGAAAAATATCAAAACTTTATCTAATGTAAATTTTTACATCCTGATTCAAAAGAAGAATATTATTTTGTCAAATTGAACATATAAACATGTCAAAAACTATATTTAAAGTGGGTGCGCCATCAAAAGGCGGTAAAAGTGCATTTTTTTGAAAAATACTTATTTTACCCGAAAATTTTTTTTTGTTCTTATACCATGTTCTAGAAATGTGTAAGATGAATAATAATGTTATAAAATTAAAAATTTAGTTAATACTATTCATAACGGCTAGTTCATGACAATTTTATAATAATATAACATTGTTTATTAAAACCCGGTATTGCGTACAAAACACGCAATCGAGGAAGGTCGCGATTGCGTGTAATGCAAGCAAAGTCAGGGTTGCGTGTTGTGAAAGAATCCTTCATTGTTTCGTATAACAGAATCCAACCATATTTCATTTATATATTTAATATATATATATATATACTCAATGTTGCGTAGAATAACTATCTTCAAAATTGTGTGTGACACGGTCCAAGAATAGTGTTGCGTATACTGCAAGCTAATACGGTGTTGCGTATAGCGCAAGGTAATCTTGGTGTAGAATACAACACAAGACATTAATGAAATTAAAAGAATAATTTTCATAAAATCTCGGGCTGTTACATACACCGCATGAAAAAATTTATAATAATTAAATTTATAATAATTATAATAAAAAATAATACTTTATGTATTTATATTGGTAATTCCCCAAAAGGGAAAATAATCTCTTATGAGAAATTGTTTCTACATTGGTTCATGAATTCATATAAACAACTTCCCTAAGGAGTAACAAATAGGACCCAAAGGCCTTATGAATTGTTTAAAACGATCCTTTTTAACTATTTTCTGAGTTTTTATTCTTCTTCTTACAATTCATACTAAATTTATTATTTTAGTGACACTATAGTAAATCAATATTTATCTTCAATAAGATTAGAACATGGATTTATTATCTTTTAATGAATCCCCATGTTCCATTGATTAATTTATGTGCTAAGATAACAAAAAAAATGATGATGATTAAAACAATAATAATAAAAAACCAAAATAAAAATAAACAAAACAAAAAATAAAAACAATAACAACGACAAAAATAATTTGTTACTATATTTGGGGGTAAAAATTATAAGAAATATATACACACACAAACCCAAATTATCATTAAGAATATAGTACCCTCAATACCAAAGTGTTGGCTTACATTTTTTAGAGCCACCTAGAAACCAACAATAACCAACCCTAAGTAGAAACAACCCCCAAAGGGCTATGATATATTACTTCATAGATCTTTGTAATAGTGGCTCACATTATTTCTAGAATAGTGTCCCATTGAAGTTGGATCAATAGTTTAATTTTATAATGTAATATTATAATACCACTACAACTCCCCAACTATAGAACCTAAACTATAACATCCTGGTTATTTTATAATAAAATTTATATTTAATAGTTTTCATGGTTCAAAAAGTGTTATCTGAGAACCATGGGTTTTTCTAAAAATCTTTGGTTGATTTGTGGATATAAGATTAAATTCACACCATGAATGTATATTCATAATTTGAATGGATTCTAGATAGATGCCGTGATTTTGTGCTTAGGTCTTGAAAATTATTAAAAAAATTGGGTTATATTCATTCCATAAACTATATTTCTATATTATAATACATGGTGAAATGCTTTTTTAGTATATCATTTATTATTAAGGGTCAGATCTTGAACCAATGGTTCATGATGAGAATCATGACTATTATGGTAGATTAATTGTTTTTTTGTCCCATTCCATTTCTCATTCTCCTCCACTACCATTTCCCAAAACCAATAGTGTTCTCTAAAAGGTTTTATGTGATCCAAATCCCTATTAAATACTTTACTTGTTTTGTCGATCTTATTTTTATCATATTTCATCAGATCATTTACATTGATCAAATCTCTCACATTGTTATTAATCTCTTGGTTTTATAGTAATTGTATTGTACATTATTGGAATATATGGATCATAATGAGATATCTCTCAATTCATTTAAGAATCAACCTATGTTTTTCTCTTATAGGTTGAATCTCATTTTGGTTGGGTGTGAAACATGTTATAATTGATATATAAGTTTATCTACATTCTCTAATAACCATATTACTTTTGAAAAAATTAAACCATTTTTGGAATCCTTTTTATGGACTTGAATATATTTTGTTGATTTATATTAATTTCGTATGTGTGGATCCATTTATTGGTGGTGTGTGACCCAAAAGGGAGTTAGGTGGTTTCACCTCTAGCGTATTTCATATATATAATTGATGAACTCTTTTATAAATTGTTTTCTAAATAAATTTCATTATTTTTGTAATGATTGATTTTTGTGTGAGAAATGTTTTTTTAGAAAATATGGTTATTTCCATGTTTTGGTAAAATAATGGTGTTTTTTAATGCATTGTGAAATGTTTTTTCCAAGAATTATGTTTGATGAAAAATGTACCATGGAATTACTTGGGAAATGAGATAAGAAATTTGAAATTGATTTGATATATTCAACACAAGGGATCTTTTGGTACCAAGTAGGATTGTTTAGTATTAGTACTTATCCATTGGAATCATAAGGGGGTTTACAATATGGGGAACTATTAAGTTTATGGAGTATATATACATTAGCTATAGTAACATGATTCACATTATTGGGGGAGGGGGTTCACATTACGGGGTACTAATCTATCCTTAGTTTATAGATTCTTTAATTACAGGGGCATGAGTCTTCAGTAGTCATTGATTGGTTATTTAGGTACAAGTGACCAATTTTTCCCAAAATTTGTTATCTTAGTGGTTATTACCATTGAGATTGGTTTTTTTTAATGTTTTGTATTTCATATTATGTGAAAAAATCATTATAATATATATATGGTTTATGACAATTATTATATGAAATTGAATCACCTTGTTTGTGAATTATTGGGAAAAAGATTATCTTACTACAAGGATTTTGATATAAAACTATGAAATTAACTCATCATGACATGTTATCATTAAATTAACCATATTGGGAATATTTTATAGAGTGTTTTTGTGGAACTCATGGGTGGGATGCTAATAATATTGTTTATCTCACACTCTCTCTACCCCCTAGGGGATGTGTATAGATTCTTTTACCCATTATAGGGTAAAAAATGAAATCATAATATTGAAGATATCCTTATTCTAGATTGGTATGGGAAGCAAATTTTGAGATGATTGGGAATTTTCCACATATCACATAGATCAACAGCTCTTATCTTTTGATGTCCATTCTTGATAGTCATTTTATGGACATGTACCTTTGGTCGTTTCATAGCCATTGAATATCATTTGTTATGACATATTAAAATTTTGTTTTATATATATATGTTATATAACTTGATTTGGGTTGTGGAAATTGTTACATCTAGTTTTTTGGTAGCTTGGTTGTGAGAAACCAACTAATAGAGATAAAAATGACCTTCTTGTCTTACAAAATTCTAGTTAGGAGCCTAGTTTTATGGGGTTTTCAGGCCAGGTCAGAAATATTTTGTATTACTGGATTTTTATGCTCATTTGTGGGATGTTTGTAGATATGAGGAATGGTTTGGGGACTTGAAATGTAGGTTTTAGGACGTGTCAAGCTAGATCCTTCTAGGAAGATCTTGGATTCATCAAGGAAGCATGGGATGTGTATCTGCTTTTTCGTTTTGACATTGATAATAGTTTATTAATGTGTATTTTTTATTTAAATTGATATTTTTTTCAATATATAATCATTTCATTCTTCATTTTTTATATAGAAACATTCCTCAGATACATCTTGAATGGGTTCCCTCATTAGGTGTAGTAGAAGATTCTTTTCAAGGGAATCCTACATTGGAAGAAAATCCATTAGAGTCTATTATACATGTGGTTTATATTTATTAATAGAATGTATTTTGGGTTTATATCCATATTTATTAGAAAAAACTAGGAGTAGCAGGGGATATGGATCTATGAAGAGAGTTCTTATGTATGAATCCCACTTCATTTAAGGTTATGAATGAAACCCCGAGATAAATGGGACTATTAAGAAAATATTGATTAGGTATTCAAATAAAATAATACTTTGGAGTATGTAATTGTAACAGCCCAAGATTTTATAAAGAAATATTCTTTTTAATTTTATTAATGTCATGTGTTGTACGCTACACCAAAAGGAGCTTGCACAACACGCATCCTTGTATTGCCTTGCATTACACGCAATCGCGACCTTCCTCGATAGCGTGTGTAATACGCAATACCGAGTTTCACTAAACAACGATGTGCTATTAAAATATTATTAAAACTAGCCGTTATGAATAGTAATAACCACTTTTTAAAATTCTGTAAATCTTATTTTTCAAAATGAACTTCATTCTTGGATTCGGAGTATCGAATTTAGCCTAAGGTGAAATTTTGGTACTTTTCGGATAACTTTCATATTCTGATGAATAGTGAAAAATTACTAAATTATAATTAAAAACAACTTTTTTAATCGAAATAATTAATAGTGATAAATTATTAATTTGAGTGGTTTTAAAGTATATTTAGAATATATTTTTACAATTTAATACAATGTTGGTCATTGGATGTAATTTCACATTTAAACTAGACATAAACAAGTGTCAATCTTTTGATAGATATTGTTTCTTAAAAACACGCTATTTGTTTTAACAGCGGGATTTAATTATAAAATTAATTAATGCAACTTTTATGTTATGAATTTGGTAAAATAAACTTCATTTTTGAATTCGGAATATGAAATATAGCTTGGGATGAAATTTTGGCATTGTTCTGAAAAACATCAATTTTTGATGAATAGTGAAACTACTAAGTGGTAGGTTAAAAACTGAATTTTTGCATAAAACTTAATTTTACCGCTTCTGTGAATGGAATTTCGAAAATCCGAGAGACACGGTTAATATCAAGGACTAAAATGTGGTTTAATGAGATGAAAATAATTTTTTGGTGAATAGTAACTTTTTACTTTTTTTACCACGGTTAATAGTAAATAGGGTAACTAAGGGTAAATATGATATCAATATTACCCTAACACATGTCCTAATTCTATTGGACAAGTGAAATTCGACCAAAAACAAACTTAGGAATAAAATATGACCATTTAGGCCCACTTGGATTAGATTAGGACATTTATTATTAATTTATTTAAAGAAGGGTTAAAATAGTTAAAATCAAAGTTTAATAAGTAAATCATTTTTAATATGGGGTTATACATAAGATAAATTCGATTGTAAATATTAATTAGAAAGCTAAAAAGATTTCCTAGATGATGGTATTTTATTTGTAATTTTTAGACATCAAACAATTTAATTTATTTATGACACAAAGATGATGCAGTAATTATCTTATTAATGAAATATTGACAAAATTGATAATATAAATACCAAAATAAATGTAATTTAAGACTTTTTATGAATTAAACTAATTTTCTAGGTTACTATGAAATCTTATTGTTGATTTAATCAACTTGGTTCGAACATATAATTCTGTTATGACTTTCACAAAAATCATATATCAAATAGTGTCAAAATTGACACAAAATAGTTTTTAAATCAAATATTATATTATTAATTGTTATTTTATTCCTAAAAATCTAAGGTTCGGCCAAATGACTTAGATAAGGATATATATATTAATAATAAACAATTTGGGGTTCGTTTGGCATGTTATAGTAAGTGTATTAACCATATAATAAAAGAAAACAAAAAGACACGGTAAAAGTTAAATTATTTAACTTAGAGTTAAATCTAATTGATAAGGTTTAAAATAAGATCCAAACATGTCTAAATTTGATTGGTTGGTGAGATTACAACCCTATCTCATCTAAGATTCGAATATGAGTCATTTTTGGAGGTTTTTAAGTGGGGTTAGATTTATTATAAATTAATATTTTTAAGAATTCCTAAGGTGCCCCTCTCCTCCCCTATAAAAGGACACCTCCTTCCCCTCCTCCTCACACCAAATTGAGCACTCAAGCTCGGCCAAACCCTGCCAAAATCCCTTCTTCACTTCCCTAGAATAATCCTAGAGGTTCTGGTCTTCCTCAAAGACCCATTTTAGTGCCCTAAGAGGAGGTCTCAAAGAGGCACTTCAAAGAAGAGGTAATTACCGTTACCAATTCTTTCATCTTTATTTCTTCTTCCACTTCTTCTTCTTAGGTTGTTTCATTATGAAGTAATAACATCAGTATCACTCATATACTGATATGTTATTATAAGTATGAAACAACCCTATTTCACCATCTATCCATCCTACGGAAAAAGAAATCACCGCGCGTGCGTACGTACGGAATACCGTCTCCACGCCGTGGTGTAATCTATTTTCCACCACCACCTTACATGGATGGGTATAATGGTGTAAAGAATAACTATACATAGTTATTACAACATCATATTGATTCTGATATATTGTATAATCCACTCCAATTCAATTCAATATTTATAGAAATGATATCATCGCTCGTGCGTACGTACGGAATACCGTCTCCACGACGCGATGAGATTCATTCTCCATGTTAACCATTTAAGAATGATTATAATGTATATATAAGAAATAATAATGAAATATATGACATTATAAGGCTACTGGATTTATGTATATATATACATATTTATGTCATCTACTTACTTCCATTTCAAGACAATAAGGAAAGGAAAACAGCGTTCATGCGTACGTACGGACTACCGTCTCCATGAACAGTGTTTTTCATTTTATTTATCTACCTATTATATATATATATATACAGAATATATATGATATATAAATCATATTTTATATTCTGGATGTAAGTAAATCATGATATAAGTAATAATGATGTCAAGAACAACAAGTCAAAACACCTACGATAAATGAAACGATTTTACCCAAAACGCTTCTTTAACATGGAATTTACAAAAGAACGTGTAATATAATGTCATAAGTGAACCATATATGATATCATAACAATGAATATGATTCTGTAATAAGTCAATAACATGATTTAAATCATTATACAGGAGGTTCGGACACTTATAAAGCAAGTCGGACCTAATGTAAGGGGAATATCACAATCTCATTTTTATCCGAGATTGTTTATTCGTAAGTATTTACTGGGGTGTATCTTATCATCCACATCCATGTTTCCTCAATATGTAATATTATTTCCATCCACCTACAATGTTTTAAATCCAATTTTACCCTTTGGTGAGTTTTTAGTAAAGGATATGAAAGAAATCTTTTGTCGTTTTTCGTACGAGGTACTTTTTGACTTTTCCGACAAAAGTACGAGAAGAATGTTTTTTTTAAACTTATAAGACACGAACGGATTTTTACGGTTTTATAAAGCCTTATTTTCATGAACCTTCCTCCAAAATATTTCATGACTATTTTTAATAAAATCTCTTTCTTTTAAAATTGTATGATGTTTTGTGAAAAGAAATTGATTTTGAAGAAGAAAGGATATTTTCCTCAAGAATTCATTTCAAGTGTTTTATCAAAATTATTTCCCATCTAAGATAATAAAGGGTTCTGTTTCTATCCATATTTTTACATTGATTTGACTATGTTGTGATGGAATTATGTTTATGAATTCCTTTATCTTATATGAATGGTTTTATGATGTCATGTTGTTTAAGAATCCCATTTTTATTACATGGGTTATGCAATGATGTATGATTTATGATATTGTGGCACACATAAGAAAGGATTCATTAAGAGATGGGTGGGACCTATATCTCCCTCCAATGCATTGGGTAAAGATTTTATATCTCATGAGATAGACATGGCTGGAACAGAAGGTTATTTCGGTTCAGTGATACAAGACTGAAACGAGGAGTGAACTCGGTTCAGAAAGGGACTTTGTCCACTAAGATAGTCTTGGCAATGAGTCATGACTAACAAGAAATGATTTTCCATGATTATGTGTGCATTCCACAAAGATTCAAGTTTTATGTTATGATTATGGGGATCTCATTTTCACTTCTATGATTTATTCCATGTTAAGATATTATGATCTCTTTTGCAGGTTTTGATTTTCATAAAGATATGATATGATATGATATGATTTTTCCGGTTTTATAAAGCCTTATTTTCATGAAGCTTCCTCCAAAATATTCCATGACTATTTTTAATAAAATCTCTTTCTTTTAAAATTTCATGATGTTTTGTGAAAAGAAATTGATTTTGAAGAAGAAAGGATATTTTCCTCAAGAATTCATTTCAAGTGTTTTATCAAAATTATTTTCCATCTAAGATAATAAAGGGTTCTGTTTCTATCCATATTTTTACATTGATTTGACTATGTTGTGATGGAATTATGTTTATGAATTCCTTTATCTTATATGAATGGTTTTATGATGTCATGTTGTTTTAAGAATCCCATTTTTATTACATGAGTTATGCAATGATGTATGATTTATGATTTTGTGGCACACATAAAAAAGGATTCATTAAGAGATGGGTGGGACCTATATCTCCCTCCAATGCATTGGGTAAAGATTTCATATCTCATGAGATAGACATGGCTGGAATGGTAGGTTATACCGGTTCAGTGAAACAGGACTGAAACGAGGATTACTCGATTCAGAAAGGGACTTTGTCCACTAAGATAGTCTTGGCAATGAGTCTTGACTAACAAGAAATGATTCTCTATGATTATGTGTGTATGCCACAATGAGTAATGTTTTAAGTTATGGTTTCATTTTCACTACTATGATTTATCCCATGTTATGAAATTATGATCTCTTTTGCAGGTTAAGATTTCCAAAAGCTATGTTCTTATGTATATGATGTGATTGATATTTCTTTTGTTTACCCTTACTGAGCATTTGAGCTCACCCTTTTATGTTTTCTTTTCCCCAGGATATAAAGAAAGGTTTTAGGTAAAAAAAAGGGATGACCTTTATGGGAGATATTGAAGAACTTTCACCACGATTAGAAGATTACGTTCCGAGTTTCCAAAGACACTAAACTATTACGATCCTTTAGTGTGTGTTTTTGTTATGTATTAAGTATTCCGCAAATGTAATGTAATGTCCATGTACGTCAGGCTTCGGGTCTCTACAGTTGGTATCAGAGGAAAGGTTTAGTCAACCTTTGGAAACTAGGACGCGAAAACGTTAGTGAGATCCCTAGAGATATTTCTAAGGTATGTCTAGGGATGTCCCTAAGGATAAGTATACGAATAGGATATATTCCTAGAACTATGGTAACGATATTAGATTAAACCTAAGAAGTTAGGTATTGAGGATACTTTCCCTTTACTATGTTGTTTCTCTAGCATGATTTTTTATTCTCACAAAATTATTTTTGTGTTTTAGTTAATGGAGGGAACCAAAAGGAATTCATTTAACATTGAATCCAATGGACAAATTGGTGACTATGATCAACAAAATTGTGTAATGCCTAGAGAGAATGATGTTGTGATTATGCTGAATCAATCATCGCGATATATGATTAACAAGGTGAAATTTAGTGGTATGCCTAATTCTTCAAAGAAGAGGAAGATAGACTATTATGCATGTTCGCATGTTGAGGAGCATAAAGAAAGGAAGATTGAGATTTCTAAAGAAGGGAAGAAAAACCTTGAGGAATACCTCAAATGGAGGGACCGATGTTATCTGTGTGGAGAAAAGGGTCATAGAGTGACAGACTGTTATGGAGTTCAATGTCTTATTTGTGGAGAACATGGGCATTACCCAACTCAATGCCCTGACCTAAAAAGTTACTTCTAAATCAAGGAAGGACTAATTTCAGGATAATCAATGATGTGGATGGACTAAAGTGTTTATGTATTGGTATTCAAGAATAATGTTGATGAGGTACTTTTATGGTGTGTTGAAATATTTAAGTATTGGTCTATTGTGGTTTTCAATAATTTTAAAGGTACCAATAACTATGAAAAGTGATTCAAATATTTTGGAAAGTAGATGATAAGTGCATAATGAAAGGATAAGAAGATAATGAGATGTTTGATTGTATTCATGAGCTCATGATTGATATAAGGACTAAGTGATATCATGGTTTGAGTATATAGAATTTTGAGGATTTTGGTATGTGGAAAGTGTTAACTTTTAACTACACTCATGTTTTCACTAAGGTATTCAAGAGAATACACGATTAAGGACTTTGAATGTTTGGAATGTGACCAACAAGACATATCTTGTGATATGAGGGGATCAACGACAGTATTAAATCTCTGGTAATCGTTGTTACTATATTATGAGAGTGGACTGCAGTATTATGTATAAGCCTAAAGATTAGACTGGATTATGTTGGACATAAGTTAGTATTGTTTAAGGATAGAAGATTTTCGATATTATTGATGGGATGTTATAGTAACGTAGTTTTAGAAAAAGGACAACCTGCAGGACGGGCGACAGCCCATCGCTTCGGACAAGGCTGTAGGAATCGAACCCACAACCGAAGTGTAACTGGCCTTTATCGCCTACCACTGACCTACATGAAGTACCTGTTTAGTAGAAACTAGTTTTATTATATTAAGCGGTATGATATATGAAGTATAAGTCCATTTTAGGAACCATATGTGATTAATCTCACTATAGATCGACTTATAATTTTTGCTAACCTTTTGTTTGAGACAGATGGAATGACCCGTCATTCTATCACATGATCTGCTAACACTTCACGAATAACAAATTCAACTTCATTTATTTAAGAGATGAAGTGGAAATTGTTAAAGGCACGAACAACAGCGAGATTGTACCAAAATAAAGTAAGTATTTATTCTAATTCAAATTCTTTAACTTTAGGGAAATGATCTTGAAAACCAAAAATGTTGTCCTAGTTCTCTTATACCTGATGAATCAGATGGTACCTTAGATCGTCACCAATTTATGGATTTGTGATTACTGGCTTTTCCATAGCCATGTTCTCTACCACTCTCCATCAGAACATGATGGTTAGATTTCTCTTCCATATCCATATTTTCACCTATGTGGAAACCCAGTGATTAGTTTATTTGGGTAATCGTTACATTTCATACTTTAGTTTTTAAAGCCAAGTTTTGGTATTCCCTTTTACAATGTGGGTTTCTATTAAAGAAACTTTCAAATAGTAAACCATTTATAACCCCGACGAATTTCGAGGGCGAAATTCATTTTAAGGGGGGTAGAATGTAACAGCCCAAGATTTTATAAAGAAATATTCTTTTTAATTTTATTAATGTCATGTGTTGTACGCTACACCAAAAGGAGCTTGCACAACACGCATCCTTGTATTGCCTTGCATTACACGCAATCGCGACCTTCCTCGATAGCGTGTGTAATACGCAATACCGAGTTTCACTAAACAACGATGTGCTATTAAAATATTATTAAAACTAGCCGTTATGAATAGTAATAACCACTTTTTAAAATTCTGTAAATCTTATTTTTCAAAATGAACTTCATTCTTGGATTCGGAGTATCGAATTTAGCCTAAGGTGAAATTTTGGTACTTTTCGGATAACTTTCATATTCTGATGAATAGTGAAAAATTACTAAATTATAATTAAAAACAACTTTTTTAATAGAAATAATTAATAGTGATAAATTATTAATTTGAGTGGTTTTAAAGTATATTTAGAATATATTTTTACAATTTAATACAATGTTGGTCATTGGATGTAATTTCACATTTAAACTAGACATAAACAAGTGTCAATCTTTTGATAGATATTGTTTCTTAAAAACACGCTATTTGTTTTAACAGCGGGATTTAATTATAAAATTAATTAATGCAACTTTTATGTTATGAATTTGGTAAAATAAACTTCATTTTTGAATTCGGAATATGAAATATAGCTTGGGATGAAATTTTGGCATTGTTCTGAAAAACATCAATTTTTGATGAATAGTGAAACTACTAAGTGGTAGGTTAAAAACTGAATTTTTGCATAAAACTTAATTTTACCGCTTCTGTGAATGGAATTTCGAAAATCCGAGAGACACGGTTAATATCAAGGACTAAAATGTGGTTTAATGAGATGAAAATAATTTTTTGGTGAATAGTAACTTTTTACTTTTTTTACCACGGTTAATAGTAAATAGGGTAACTAAGGGTAAATATGATATCAATATTACCCTAACGCATGTCCTAATTCTATTGGACAAGTGAAATTCGACCAAAAACAAACTTAGGAATAAAATATGACCATTTAGGCCCACTTGGATTAGATTAGGACATTTATTATTAATTTATTTATAGAAGGGTTAAAACAGTTAAAATCAAAGTTTAATAAGTAAATCATTTTTAATATGGGGTTATACATAAGATAAATTCGATTGTAAATATTCATTATAAAGCTAAAAAGATTTCCTAGATGATGGTATTTTATTTGTAATTTTTAGACATCAAATAATTTAATTTATTTATGACACAAAGATGATGCAGTAATTATCTTATTAATGAAATATTGACAAAATTGATAATATAAATACCAAAATAAATGTAATTTAAGACTTTTTATGAATTAAACTAATTTTCTAGGTTACTATGATATCTTATTGTTGATTTAATCAACTTGGTTAGAACATATAATTCTGTTATGACTTTCACAAAAATCATATATCAAATAGTGTCAAAATTGACACAAAATAGTTTTTAAATCAAATATTATATTATTAATTGTTATTTTATTCCTAAAAATCTAAGGTTCGGCCAAATGACTTAGATAAGGATATATATATTAATAATAAACAATTTGGGGTTCGTTTGGCATGTTATAGTAAGTGTATTAACCATATAATAAAAGAAAACAAAAAGACACGGTAAAAGTTAAATTATTTAACTTAGAGTTAAATCTAATTGATAAGGTTTAAAATAAGATCCCAACATGTCTAAATTTGATTGGTTGGTGAGATTACAACCCTATCTCATCTAAGATTCGAATATGAGTCATTTTTGGAGGTTTTTAAGTGGGGTTAGATTTATTATAAATTAATATTTTTAAGAATTCCTAAGGTGCCCCTCTCCTCCCCTATAAAAGGACACCTCCTTCCCCTCCTCCTCACACCAAATTGAGCACTCAAGCTCGGCCAAACCCTGCCAAAATCCCTTCTTCAATTCCCTAGAATAATCCTAGAGGTTCTGGTCTTCCTCAAAGACCCATTTTAGTGCCCTAAGAGGAGGTCTCAAAGAGGCACTTCAAAGAAGAGGTAATTACCGTTACCAATTCTTTCATCTTTATTTCTTCTTCCACTTCTTCTTCTTAGGTTGTTTCATTATGAAGTAATAACATCAGTATCACTTATATACTGATATGTTATTATAAGTATGAAACAACCCTATTTCACCATCTATCCATCCTACGGAAAAAGAAATCACCGCGCGTGCGTACGTACGGAATACCGTCTCCACGCCGTGGTGTAATCTATTTTCCACCACCACCTTACATGGATGGGTATAATGGTGTAAAGAATAACTATACATAGTTATTACAACATCATATTGATTCTGATATATTGTATAATCCACTCCAATTCAATTCAATATTTATAGAAATGATATCATCGCTCGTGCGTACGTACGGAATACCTTCTCCACGACGCGATGAGATTCATTCTCCATGTTAACCATTTAAGAATGATTATAATGTATATATAAGAAATAATAATGAAATATATGACATTATAAGGCTACTGGATTTATGTATATATATACATATTTATGTCATCTACTTACTTCCATTTCAAGACAATAAGGAAAGGAAAACAGCGTTCATGCGTACGTACGGACTACCGTCTCCATGAACAGTGTTTTTCATTTTATTTATCTACCTATTATATATATATATATACAGAATATATATGATATATAAATCATATTTTATATTCTGGAAGTAAGTAAATCATGATATAAGTAATAATGATGTCAAGAACAACAAGTCAAAACACCTACGATAAATGAAACGATTTTACCCAAAACGCTTCTTTAACATGGAATTTACAAAAGAACGTGTAATATAATGTCATAAGTGAACCATATATGATATCATAACAATGAATATGATTCTGTAATAAGTCAATAACATGATTTAAATCATTATACAGGAGGTTCGGACACTTATAAAGCAAGTCGGACCTAAGGTAAGGGAAATATCACAATCTCATTTTTTATCCGAGATTGTTTATTCGTAAGTATTTACTGGGGTGTATTTTATCATCCACATCCATGTTCCCTCAATATATAATATTATTTCCATCCACCTACAATTGTTTAAATCCAATTTTACCCTTCTATGAGTTTTTAGTAAAGGATATGAAAGGAATCTTTTTTCGTTTTTCGTACGAGGTACTTTTTGACTTTTCCGACAAAAGTACGAAGAATGTTTTTTTTAACTTAAACGACATGAACGGATTTTTACGGTTTTATAAAGCCTTATTTTCATGAAGCTTCCTCCAAAATATTCCATGACTATTTTTAATAAAATCTCTTTCTTTTAAAATTTCATGATGTTTTGTGAAAAGAAATTGATTTTGAAGAAGAAAGGATATTTTCCTCAAGAATTCATTTCAAGTGTTTTATCAAAATTATTTTCCATCTATGATAATAAAGGGTTCTGTTTCTATCCATATTTTTACATTTATTTGACTATGTTGTGATGGAATTATGTTTATGAATTCCTTTATCTTATATGAATGGTTTTATGATGTCATGTTGTTTTAAGAATCCCATTTTTATTACATGAGTTATGCAATGATGTATGATTTATGATTTTGTGGCACACATAAGAAAGGATTCATTAAGAGATGGGTGGGACCTATATCTCCCTCCAATGCATTGGGTAAAGATTTCATATCTCATGAGATAGACATGGCTGGAATGGTAGGTTATACCGGTTCAGTGAAACAGGACTGAAACGAGGATTACTCGATTCAGAAAGGGACTTTGTCCACTAAGATAGTCTTGGCAATGAGTCTTGACTAACAAGAAATGATTCTCTATGATTATGTGTGTATGCCACAATGAGTAATGTTTTATGTTATGGTTTCATTTTCACTACTATGATTTATCCCATGTTATGAAATTATGATCTCTTTTGCAGGTTAAGATTTCCAAAAGCTATGTTCTTATGTATATGATGTGAATGATATTTCTTTTGTTTACCCTTACTGAGCATTTGAGCTCACCCTTTTATGTTTTCTTTTCCCCAGGATATAAAGAAAGGTTTTAGGTAAAAAAAAGGGATGACCTTTATGGGAGATATTGAAGAACTTTCACCACGATTAGAAGATTACGTTCCGAGTTTCCAAAGACACTAAACTATTACGATCCTTTAGTGTGTGTTTTTGTTATGTATTAAGTATTCCGCAAATGTAATGTAATGTCCATGTACGTCAGGCTTCGGGTCTCTACAGTAATGGTATACCATTCATCATTAAATCTCACGAGTCTTAGTATGTTGTATTGGGATCCCCTAGTTCAAGAAAAATTTCATGTGGTCCTGGTGTTGAAGGGTTTTAAAACTCATTTATTTTAATTTCTTCCCAGAATCCAAAATGATATAAAATTACAAAGAGTTCCTCAATTTTTATAAGGAAGATAAATTGGTGTTGGAGTATAATATCCATTTTATGGAGCTGGATATTTTTTCCTAAAAGTGGCGATGAATGATATGTTGAATGAATATAATTACCTATAGGGCCTAGGAACTGACACATGATGATAAGAATACATGTCAAATCTTACCACTAGTGTTGAGATAATTGACAGATTAATGATGGTATAAATGAATTTTAAATGAATGATTGGATTATATAATTTTTTATCCTTCCCAAAGAATGTTTTATTATCACAGAATAAAATAATTGGAAGTGAGATTATTAATCACTGGGTAGAATATATGGTTCTCAATAGTTGGAATCCTCAGAACAATATTTACTATCAATGAGTGTATCACTAAATACCTATAAATTTAGAAAACTATGGTACACATGATTGTCTTGTCCCACAACCCCTAATTTTTGAAATTAATGTGGCCACTAAAGCCATATACAGTGGTTATTTAGATTATTTTATCTTCCCCATTATAATCAAGGATCTTTTTCTCCAAAGGGAACCATGATTTAGTCAAAATATTCAAATTCCATTTGTTTCTAGCCACACGACTTAGGAGTAATGAAACATCACATAGAGGATGATTTTCCAATGGATGATGATGTGAGACTAACTACATTGAGTGGTATCATAATTATTGTATAATCTATAGTGATTACATTATTTTATATAGGTTCCTTACACTCTTAAATATATTCCTATTTCTTATATCTTGAATCATAAAAAGATACACATCTTATTTGTTATAGATATGGTGATGCATTTTAGAATGTGGTATGAGTTGGGGTTTAAATATCTGTCTTTTTCTCCTTCAATTGGAAATGTGGAGTTGGTATGATATTTCATGTTTCATGTTTTGGATCTTTTAAGCATGATCATTGTGATTGATTTTCTGGTTACTCACCATGTTGAGGTTGATTTTTACCATTATTTTATTTTCATCATTACTAAATATGTGAGACCTTGATCGTTCTAGGGAGTGTTGGGTCGACCTTCAAATCACAAGGGACATTATCAGATAGATAATTGGTGTTTTTAACTACCATTCTAGTTTTTCCTAATGATGGTACCCCATTTTCAATTCTTCACTTAGTTTTATGATATTTTCATGTAGATTTCATCGATGAATAATCCTATATTCCAATAGAGAGGAAGGTATAATTCATAAAAAATTTGATGTTGGTTAAAAAACTAATTCCATTACCTTATTATTGTATGAACTAGCTGATCTGAAATATCTCAGGTGTCAATTGAAATATCTACTCAAGAAGGGACTTATTCATCCCAGAATTTCACGATAGGTGGCCCAGTACTATTATACAAAATGTAATATGGGTAATTGAGTATTTTTGTAGATAATTCAATATTTTATATTGTGTTTTTTATGAATTAACATCCTTTTACTCGTGTTTATGACCTTGTTGACCAATTTTAAGTGGAAAATAGGTTTTTGATGGTCGATACTTGGTTTGGATATCACAATCTCGATGTTCATGTTTCATATAACATAAAGTGAAATTCCAAGTATAGGAATATAATTTATTAATATATTTTTATAAAATTTTACCTATTTAATGACTCAATAATTTTATTGTATTTTATTAAATAGACATTCCATTAGTATGTAAACATCAATGTTGTAATATTTGTTTATGAGATCCTAGTTTTTTCAATATCTATGCCTGAATACAAAAAACATATGAATTTGTTTATAGAATTAATGAAGATCCTCAAAGATTATTGGAATCTATCAAAATGATATATATTGATCCAATAAGTGAATTTATTAGGTAAGGATATTTGAAAACATGGCCTTTTAGTCTATCCTCTGTAGGTGATTTTTGTCTTTTCATGCAAGGAAGAATAAAACTACATAAAGCTACAAAGCTTCCCTACTGTTACTAGAAAATATTAGTTTGTTTTCAGGGATATCTGAAATATACAATCAAATTTAAATAATCATACCATGACGGAGATGGAATATTCATAGGAAGAAAAATATAAGACTTCTTTTGGTGAGTAAAAATGTATTCTAACATCAACTCTAATCATGATTTTTTGGGTCCTGGTAAGGGATTTTTATATAATGTCATGCTTATAATATTGTACTAGGGTGCATGATTATTCATTATGATATTGTGGTGGTGCACATGAATCACCATAAATAACCAAGTGTGAATAATTACACCCCTTTGGATATGAATCTCACTATTTTTATGCATGTTCTTAAGTGTTGTTGACACGATAATTTTATAGATGTTTTCATGGTTTTTTTGACCAAATGTTAGTTGATTATTTTCATAGAAGTGAATAAATATCAGGTAGATAATAAGGTTGGAATACTTCTAGATTTTTTACTTCAACATCATCTACACTCCAAGGAAGGGGAATATCATTATAAACTCTAACACTAGAAATTAACCACGTTAGATTTTTCAGAAATCAAGAGTTGTCGAGGTCTGTGGGTATTTTTAGTAAATTTCACCTAGATGCATAAATAAACATCTCGGTATGTTTTAGACTAGTTTTTAATTATCATCATCTCCAATTAATACTATTATATAGGTCCAATACTAGTATAGAGATCTCAGAATAATCTGGGAAACCATATATGGTTGGGAAGCATTTTCAAGTTTGTCTCTGCCTTATTGTATAGTTTTGGACTACAAGAATCAGTTTTTCCATTCTTATATGTGTCTAGAACTATATTTTTTTTATTATCATTATTTATTTTGGCTAGATCACACTTTCACAGGGAAAATATGTTATGACATGAGATAATGAATATATTGGTTGGGTATGTATCATGACATTTCTGATGTTGTACCTTGTTTTTATACTTTCCAATATATAGACGTAGAGCACATGAAGCCTGATGTTCAACAGAAGCCTTTTTTGGTGTGATTTTAGAAATGTGATGAGGTGTTTATAGGAATCATTATTGTATTACTATATAATCTCCTATGAAATAATTCTATCTATAAAAATAATGACTAACTGATAGAAATAATTCCATTCTAAGTATAGATACCACCAAGGATGAAGATATCCATTTTTTATACATGTACGATATTATGAAGTTGGTTGGGTGTTCTCCCAATTACTATTTTCAATTGGGATTCAACTATTAGTTACATATTCTATCAGAGAATCCTTGATGAAATAATAAATCAATATAGATTGAATAAAACATACCATCCATATATGGATGTCCAAATTGAGTATACTATATAGATAATAGTGGGTATGCATAGTGCTTGTGTTTTTTATTTTAGTGGGACTAGGGGAAATCAATTTGGGTTAGATATTTTTAGTTTTTATAATAGATAAATCATGTCGATTAGAATTTCCCTCATAAATGATTTTCAATGTCACCTGTGATGGTAACCTATTTTTGGTTGGGGAGGGAAATGTCCCTCTCTTGGAACTGAGTCACATTAATGAGACGTCAATGGGGTTAGATGATATATGTTGTCTTATGGTAATATTTCCATGTTAGTATTTGTTCTATGAGAATCAATAAAAATAATTCTTTGGAGTTAACCATTTGAGGGATACTTTTCTGTAATACTTTCTCCTCATTTGGGTTATCATTGTACATGGAAATAGTGAACGTTGACTCCAATATATGTTTGTTTTTATGAGATCATTGATCAGGTTGGACCATTTTATTTTGAATGATAATTAATATATCTGTTATGGGATTTCATTATTTGTTTCACAAATATTAGCTCATAAAATTTTATTTCCATCCTTCACATGTAATGAGTTGGGAAAAAATTGATTTGGACTCATATGTTTCTATTCTAGAAAAACTATAGGAGATCATAGATTCTTAGGTAAAAGCATTTCATGAGAATACTATTCTATATGGAATTGGTTTATAGTTTCATAAATTATATTCTCACAACACCTGAGAGCATGAAACATTAGTGATGGAGGATTAGTCCCACCAATTTATAGAAATTCTTTTCTTCAAGTGATTTTTGGTAGATAAAAAGCCTGTTAGTTTGGATAATTGTAACATCATGTTTACAGTACACTATATTTTTTTGTTTAGGAGAATTATTTTTTAGATCAAGTGTTTTCATATGTGAACTCAAGGTTTTTTATATGAATATAGGTTGACTAGTGACATGTGGTATTTAGTCCAAAAAAATTAATCTATATTCATGAAGGTATGAATTCTATGAATTATCCACGATTTTGGTTTCAGGAAGTAAAAAATGATCATGATGTGAGATTTTATTCAATCTATGAACTAGATTTTGGAACATTAAGCCAAACCAATGTATTTTCTATCTTATAATCTATTACAAACTCTCACATTGTTAAGTAATAATTTATAATGCGAATCATGCATTTGAAAATATTAAATGTTTTTCTCTATCTATTTTTTCATTAATCATTATTATCCTTTCCTGGTTTGACAGGTATTCTTCAAATGTTATTGGGTGATAGAGATTTCCTTAAACTTGTTCTCATGGTGTTTTAATCCTTTATTTTTTGGTTGTCATTAGATCAGTGAGTCTAATAGAATATATCTCATTCCAGACTGATTATATCATTTAGAAGCTATTTTGGGTTGGGTTTTTGTAATCTATTGATCATAAAGGTATATTTATCAATCCATTATATATTTTATTCTATTATTCTCTCTTTTAGGATGAATCTCAAGTGTATTGGGGAAAGAGCATGTTTTTCATGAGGAATGTATTTATATTTCTTCTCCACCATCCCTTTTTTGTAAACATGATTCTATGTTGTAGTTATCACTGTTTAGTGTCTCCTATCTAATTTTCTTGATATCCCATTCCATTTGATGTGTATATTCTTTTATAGGTGTTGGGAAACCCAAGCATGTGATAGGTGGTTCTATATCTATCATATGTCCTATTATTTATTTTCTATCTTTTTTTATAATATGTTTTCTAAAAAATAACATGAACTTCAAAATGATTTATTTCTATTTGTAAAAATGTTTTTTAGAAATATTGTTTTCCCCTAATTTTTCTAAAATAAAAGTGTTTTTAAAAGAACTATTATGTTGATCATGAAATGGGTTATTAAATATTGATTTTGATAAAAAATAATTATTTTGAATTGTTGTGAAATGTGATAATTTATTTGAAATAGATTTGAAATATGATGTACATGGGAGCCTTGGGAACCTTATATGAGAGTTCAGTATTTGGCAATGTCCATTGGAACAATAGGGGGTTCCCTTTCTAGGGAGCTCCATTATTCATAAGCCATTGATAAATTAGATATGGGATCTTGATGGAAATTTTAAGGGGATCAATTTTTTAGATGTCCCTCTATTATTAGTTTTTGGATGTATTAACACTACGGACTTTAGTACGCACTAGTCATTGATTGGTTTAAGAGATATGCATGACATTGATAACCTAAGCATTATTATCATATGGTTGTTTACAATTTCATTTCGATGTTAACTATCTTATATTTCATATGATATGCTAAATATTTTTAATGAAATAAATGGTTTATGGAAATTATTCATTAAAACAACATCACCTTATTTGGATTGATTTGGAAAATGGAAATTCCTTAGCATGATTTTGATATAAAATTGTGTAACAAATTATTACATCACATTTTATTCAAATCAATAATTTTGAGATGACTATAAAATTATTTTTTATGGAACACATTAGTGAGATTTCACTGAGCCTATTTAGCACACGACCCATACACTCCCTCAAGGGCATGTTTACCTTATTTTATCTGATATAGGAAATAGAAAGACATCACAGTGTGGTGGTGGTTTTTATGTAAACATGATAAGGGTTACAAGTTATTAGATAGTGGGATATTTACATCATTGGACATGTATTATAAATTATTATATTATGATTTCATTTCATGTTGTTTGTATTAAGGACTAGTTACTTGGGTTGTATCGCTACCATTGTCATTTTTCTATTTTCCCATATTTCATTTAATCTTTTACTTTTATATATAAAAGGTGTGTATCTTATTACAGGATGGAAAATTAATTCCCCTTAAATATTTATGGATACCTTTGTTCTATTCATCAGACTACAGAGACCAAGAACATTATTCGAGTATTGTTGTGGTTTGGTTCCATGCATTGTTGGATGAGTTTTCCCACCCTAGATGTGGCATGACTAGTGAATTAACAAATTCTCCATCATCATGAATCACACATAGATAATTTGGATATAGAAAATATTCCTTGGCCAGACTTCATATGATAATAGTTATATTTTTTAATGTTTTTTATTTATAGGTTTATGAAAATGTGTGACCTATGGGTGTTAAAGTGGCCCGATCCGGTCAAACATGAGCAGGCTTGGTTTGGGATGTGACGACGTTGATCCTAATAAAATTTGTGTAGAATCAACTATTTTATTAGTGATCAACTAGAAATAATAGTATTGTATCATGGCCTTGGTTTGTGCTTGGGTCAACCAAATTCTTTCGGTTGGGATGGGCAGGCTGAGTCATGCAACAGTCTGGTGAGATCTGGCCTTTAGTATCACAATAATTTTTATATTACTATTACAATAAATTATATAAAATAGATATAAAATTATAAATATCATATATATATTTAAGTTTCAATTCTCATACATGTTGGTATGGTTTGGCTTTCATTAATTTGGATGAATTTACACACCTAGGGTGACAAATGATTCCATCATGAGACTCATTTCAACAAAATGCCTCTGATAAAGGGGAGGTAAAGTACATCTTTGTTTCATTAATAATCTATGATCATAAGGTCCATTATTGAAATAGGAAGCTACCAATTATCTATGTTGGCTGAGTATATTTTCTATCCATGTCCACAATGATTCATTCAAGTGAAAGAGTTTATGATGTTCATTGATGAAGGCGACCTACATCTGGAGTTCCATAGTCTAGGTGGTTATTGTATTCATTTTTTTATCATCATTTGAGTTTGTATAAACAAGTGTTTCAAATTAAAAAGGGACTACATCAATATTATGTTAGATAGGTAAAATTATATCAAAATTCATTGTACCAAAGATATTAATGGTGGAGTGTTTATGTTGTTAGAGGAATTATGTTAGTTCAACAAACATAGAAGGATGATTCTAGAGTGTTATGCATTTTAATCCAAAAATTCAATGTTTTCTTCATTTCTCTTCACTATAATTATTTATATTTTAAATTTTAATATTTCTATTTTAGTTTGAGGTTTTGAGGTTAATTGATTGTTTCTCTTTTGATCCTAATCATTAGGAAAATATAAGATTTCATAGATTATTGAACTGTAATTGTTTATATTACTCATGATTTATAGATATTTTATTGAATTAGATTTAGAATAAGTTTAAATAATATGTTGTACCTGGAATTTTAGGTGTCATAGAGGAACATATTCTCGATTTGATTTATTTATAACCTTTTAAGATTCATTTGATAGTGTATGTGATTATCTAGGATCATGGAAAACCAAATCTATAAGGGGATAATCTCTCCCAATAGGGGAATAAAAATAATATACTTATTTTACCTTTAGTAGTGGTTAGTTATGTTTGTTGTTAATAGTTCATTGAATTAAGGAAAATATATTGTAGATCTGAAAACCAAACTTCAATTTTAATTTTATTTATATATAATTTTACATTAATTTGTTTAGATCCATTACATTTTAAACTACCCCGTTATGATATAATAAATAATGAAATTTTGAATAATTAACCTTCTTTAATTGAACCATCATTCTTGGTCTTTCCAAGTGTTACATTATCAAGTTTGACGTTTTATTTTGTGTGTGGAAATATTGAAACATACTAATTCACCACAATAAGAAGACATGAGAACAATTATGTAATAGAAATGTGAATGAATCACATCTATTCAAAAACTAAAATCTCCTAGAACACTGTGAATCAATGGATAAGAATGGAGGTTAGGGGGAGTAAGGGGAGGGGAGGAGCTCACACATTCTTATTACCAACTAGATACCAATGAACCCAATGGTCGATTAAGAACCCCTATAAAAATTATATAGTGACTTAAAACAAACCAAAAATTGTATTTTTCGGACCATTATTTTCGAATTTTTATAGAATTTTTCGAACCAGAAAAAACTAGATATCCAAAACATGCTTCTCTTGAAAATACATGTCACATTATTAAATCACATGTTCATTAAATATTTTTTTATTAAAATTACATATATAAATTTTTTAAAAACACCTTGTCCCTTTATAAATATTTCCTTTTTACAAAATTAGATTTTAATGATATAAAAAATGTTTCCCAAGGGAAAATGAACAATATATATTAATAAGAAACTAATATGCGCAAACTTACTATGTCACATATATTAAACTATTTTCAAAAAAATAAAATTTATGACTAGTATATTTTAATTGATATCATTCACTATCAAGTAATAGTCTTAATCAAAAGTGATGTTAGGTGCAAGCATCTTTCCCTAGCCAATCCACAATCAAGAAACATGGACAATTTGAACACCATCTGCTCGCCAAATACAATGAAACATTCATAGTCCAACCCATTTTTTACATGAATTCATAATTGAATATTCACCCATTAAAGGAGTGAATACATCCAAAACCAAACACCCCTATAAAACATATTTTTTAATTTAATCTTGTTCTCCCAATAATAAATGTGGTCTTCCTCGCATTTTTTTAATTAAATACCCACCTATAACTCATCCCAATATACAAAATTTGTCAATACCATTTTTTATGTTCACTACCTAGTCTACTTGATCAATTCCCATGTGAGAGTAGTATAAGACATCATGAATATCTCATCATATTCCAAATGATATTCACTAGTGGATAGAGATGAGAAAAATCCTGGGGAAGCAATACCATCATATAAAATAACAAAATGTCATTTCTAAATCTATAGAATTTTTTTAAAGACCCATATTCACAGTATATATAACGAAAAAACAAATGGAAATAGATAAGATAGCTAGAAGTGGCATCCCATAGTATATCATATAAAGGAAAAATATTGTACATGTAGAAACAGACATATAAAAACTTAATATTACAATAAAAAACAAAATGGTCACCATAAATAATAATCATATGATTCCTTTACCTGAATACGTATGTAATATAAGAAATTAATAAATATGGTACAAAGGACACTAATCAAATTTATCAGTCAAACCCTTGTCAAATAATAGACCTATATATAAATACTCATCTTGAGCTAAAACCCAATATCCAAACCTGTATCCAAACCTATAATAAACAATAATGTATACCAATGAACACAAAAATCCATATAGTATACAAATACAATGGTAATCCCAATAGTCTAGTTGGATTCCCCTACTCACCTCGACTCACTATGTACTAGTGATCTATATACCATTCATGTACTTGAAATACCAACATACATTCATTAAATTATTGTGAATAACGCCTACAAACTGTAAATACTCAGCCTAATGCTACCCAACCTAGACTAAGTTCCACTACCTATCACTAAAGTCACACAAACTCTGCTTTCCCAATAGGGTATACCCCACAGTCACTCTGTCTGTATCAGGTACTATCATCTAGAGGACTCGATGAAAATATAAAATATCTTACATAGTGAAGTCTCGCTGGTAATATCAATAATATCACTATCTATAAATAACAAATATATAAAATATCTTGATAAAAAATAATATTATTATCAAAAACAATGATGTATAAATTAATTGTGCCTAATCATCGTTAGAAAATTTCAAAACGTAATGAATACAATAAGAGATGTAGGCAGTGGTGTCCAAAGTAACCAATAGAAATACAATTTTAATAACGTGATAAATTATTTGGGTAAACATTTAATTGGGTAAAACAATAAGAAAAATCAATCCCATCTTATACATGTAACCACATCATCCATCAACAGAATTACCAAGCATTCTACCTATAGAGAATTATAGGATCTATCCAGCGTATTGAAAGACATCAGTGGGGATATACCCCACTCTATATTATTTTATTATCATGAATATGCATTCATCACATATATTAAATAATACCATATCAACATTAAAAAAAATCATGTACCATATGCATTGTATTACCGTGTTAATTTCTAATAGAAGGCCAACCACATATGAGGTCAGTATGATAACTTATTTTAGTAGAGTAATACTTTAATATTAGACTAAATCTTCTTCTCTAATACATATTCTCACAAATTTGGAAAGTAATTACTAGTAGTGTCACAATAATCATCTTGGCACACCATTAGCTCTGTGGAAGACCTCATAAGAAGATTTATTCCCCACTCTATCCCAATCGTGCCCCCTAAGGAAATCTACAATTTTGGGTCCCTATCTAGGTCAAATCATGAGTATTGAGGATAAAATAGTAATTTCTCCCATGATTCTGACCAGTTATATGGATCACAACAACCCAGAACTATCTCCCCAATTGTAGCATTTAGCTACTAATGAAGAAATCATGATCTAACAACTAACTATGGAATAATATCACTTTAGTAAAATAAATAAATCAGTCACCATTACTCCAACAAAATTCGGTGTCTCACACAATTCCTTTTTCCTCCCATGACCAGATATTTCATTGTGTGCGATCACAAACATGTTTCCATTGGATCCTTTGTCTATGATCAAAAAAATTGGGGATATTAAGAGATATAGATTATAAAAATATATATAATTTACTTATGATGGTCCTATTAGAATACAGTCAACAATTTTTCACTAAATATCTCATATTAGTTTAACCATTCTATTATACATGGGTATGTTTACATTAAAAACCGATGATTTCATGAATAGGTTATTTTGAAAAAGAGGAATCACACATATAGGGTAAATTGATCCATACAGTTTATAAAAATTCACCCTCTTTAATTATTTCAAAAAAAAATTCCAAATATCTACTGAAATCATTTCATAAGTAATGTCATGTTTTATTTACTCAATAAAATGTTGACTTTGAACAAGTTAAAATATCTTTTTAAATTTACCAATTTCAGTCTTTAAAATATCATCTCGAAGTTAACCATTTCCAATTCCACTTTTGAAATTTCATTTCAAAATAATTATAGATTTGAAATATCAAATCTTATGATCCCAAAGATTAATAAAAAAGAGTTAGAGATCCACATACACCAGCATGGGAGTTATAAAATGGGAAATTGATACACTTTTATGAACGGAGAAACCTTGAAAATTATTTTGTAACATATATGGTAATTTATTAAATATTATGATGCCATGACCCATACAATATATATATATATATATATATTACAATGATGTCACATGATCATGATCATGATAATAATAAAAATAAAATGAATATAAAAAAACTTATAGGAAAACCAACAAATGATAAAAGATAAATATTCATAATATATAAATTTATATAGCCTTATATCTCACCATAAATAAAAATTTATTAAATAATAAACAGTTTATAAAAAAAATCTATTACTATCCATAATGGGAGAAAATATATCTAGTGTGATATCGTTGTTAGAATTATAGGTAATAAGTTATAGAAAATCCGTAATAGATTCTCAATATTAATATAACCAAAATCCCCATTTTCCCAAACTATATTAGATATTATGTTTACCACGATTATTAAAATCACTTAAAAAGTTCACTAGAAGATAAACCTTAATTTAAATGGTGAGAATTTATATTAATTAAATTACTCTCATCTTCTACTAGCCATTATATTAACAAGAACCACATAGAGTTGTGATTTCATTATTCTTTAATAAAATCATCCATGTCTAGTCTCTAATAAAATACACTAAAATAATTTGAAAATATAATATAATAATAAATGAATAAGGAAATAAATCACCTTATTTTGGTGAATTAGCATCTCCCAAACTACCTTTATTCTAAATGGAGGAATTGTGGGGGATGATGTAGTAAGGTAAAAGAACCCCATCTCTTCCAAAGAGATGGAGACCAAGGCATTCAGGGTTGGTTGAATACCCCCACCCAAATTACCCAATACCACCATTTTTAGTAGGTTATGGGGGTTACCATGGGTCCACTGGTGGAACCATAGTCGTGTCCCACTGGTAGGGTCTATGGTTTTATCCCATTTCTCTGCATACTCGAATTATCTTAGAATTCCATTAAGTTTTTTGTAGTAGTCTTTCACATGCCTCCAATCTTTAGGTTCTCCCATAATTAATTAAATTACAAATACAGAATTTTTCTAATTATTTTTCCTTATCCAACTCCATTATTGTTTCTTCCAAATAATCCAACCACAATCAACCTCATGTTATAAATCATGAATAAAGAATTCACATTAGCTTAAAATCCACTAGATTTTGACCATTCTATTATTGCCCTAACACATGAATGTGTGTGATTTACATTCATAGTTATCTCAAATATAGGTATTTATGTAAATTATCATTGATAGAAAAATCCAAAGATAAAAAAAAATTTGGTGTTCTTATTAGTGAGATCATCATCATAATCATCCATACTCAAAGATCACCATGTATGTGCTTCATGATAAGACATATCAATTATTCTGAATCCTCAATACCTAATAGACATACAACACCAATGTACATTCAAAATTATCTTGTTTTGAAAATAGGAAACATATCGATTATTATAATCATTTCATATTCATGTGTTCATTATTGAAGAGAATTATTATAATCTTTTAAAATTGATAAATAATGTAATTATATTACCATAAAATTAATATAAAAGTTAATAAACAATGAATTTTGAAGAAACCATGTTTGTAAATATATATAAATATATAAATGATAAAATAATGAAGCAAATAAAAACTCTAGTTGGCACTAAGGCACCAACTCTACAATTATGTATATTTATGAACTCACAATTTATAAATGACTTAGATATATGATTAAATCATTAAAAGGATGGAAATGATGAATTAGACATTCTAGATGAATTCAATTTAAAATTTTGATAACCATGGTGTGTAAAAATTATGTTAAACATATTGCCATGGGTGGAATCAAGATTAAATTTCATCTAAAATAAATTCTTCTCTCATTGTGAATTATAATTGGAATATTCATTATTGATCAAATTATTGTATACAAGTTTTGAAAAAAATGTTTATGAAAATTTTTAACAAGTAATAATATTTTGTTATCCTTTTCTTTTTTCCCTTTTATAAATACATCTAATGAAATATATTTTCATTCAAGATGGTTTCCCTTTAAGATATCTCACCATAATGTTTCAAAAAATAAGTTATCTTATATCATTATTGATGACGTGTTTCTTTTGACAAATGGCATTAAAATTTTATTCATTTATTTTAATTGGAATGTATTAATATACTATCCAAAATATTTTTATTAAATGTACTTAACAAAATTTGGGATTATATTTGTATGACCATGAAACCCTTTTCTGGTTCTTGTATTACATAAGTATCTATTGGTGTGATATTTTTGTGTGATACATGATAACTCTTATACATCAAATTGATTTAATATAGGGTAGATGATGCTGGTGGTGTTGCACTTGGGGTGGTATATGCAATATATGTTTCTATAAGCCTCTAATTATAGGCCTTCAAAGTCATAAAATTTTGGGTTTACTAAACATGGGTCTGTTAGACAATTTATGAGGCCTTGAATAGTGTACTTCAACAGCAAATGTTCTTATGGACCTATATTCCATGTAATGAGTTCCCTCTCAACCTATTTTAAAAATGGGTTATCCTTAAAAAAAGGTGGAAAGAACACCAAATTATTTAAAAAAATTTAAAAATATAGATATCTATTGGATAAATAAGAATAGTTTAAAACAATCAAACCAGTTATTAAACATTTTAATGAGGAATAATTTAATATATTATATGTCGAAATATTGAATATGATAAAATTATACCCTTCCATGTTGTTGAGGATTTTTAAATGGTTGTGTATGTATTAATGTAATTTTAGACATAGATTCATAAAAATAATATTTAATTATATTTTTCAAATTTTCTCTTCTAATGTAAATCATAATATAAACAACAATATATTAACAAGTGTTATTCACTTGTATATCCATCAAAATAATGAACATAGTTCAGGAAAATACCATTTTAACTATGACACTGCACATTTTTTATTTATAATATAAATTATTATTATTCTATTTGTGAATTAAAATATTAGAAATATTAAATTTTTATAAAAATTTTATATGTCGAATGAATTGTGCATATATTGAAAAGCACCATGTAACAGCCCGAGATTTTATGAAAAATATTCTTTTTAATTTTATTAATGTCTTCTGTTATACGCTACACCAAAAGGAGCTTTCACAATACACATCTCTAACCTGGCTTGAATTATACGCAATCACGACCTTCCACGATAGCGTGTGTTGTACGCAACACCGAGTTTCGCTAAACAACGATATTCTATTAAGATATTATTAAAACTAGCCGTTATGAATAGTAATAACCACTTTTTGAAATTTTGTAAATTTTATTTTTCAAAATGGAATTCATTTTTGGATTCGTAATATCGAAATTAGCTTAGGGTGAAATTTTGGTACTTTTCGGATAACTTTCATATTCTGATGAATAGTGAAAATTACTAAATTTTAATTAAAAACAACTTTTTTTAATCGAAATAATTAATAGTGATAAATTATTAATTTGAGTGGTTTTAAAGTATATTTAGAATATATTTTTACAATTTAATACAATTTTTGTCATTGGATGTAATTTCACATTTAAACCAGTTATAAACTAGTGTCAAACTTTTGATAGTTATTATCTCTTAAAAACACGCTATTTATTTTAATAGCAGGATTTAATTATAAAATTAATTAATGCAACTTCTATGTTATGAATTTGGTAAAATAGATTTCATTTTTGAATTCGGAATATGAAATATAGCTTAGGATGAAATTTTGGCATTGTTCTGAAAAACATCAATTTTTGATGAATAGTGAAACTACTAAGTGGTAGTTAAAAAAACTGAATTTTTCATAAAACTTAATTTTGCCGCTTCTGTGAATGGAATTTCGAAAATCCGAGAGACACGGTTAATATCAAGGACTAAAATGTGGTTCAATGAGATGAAAATAATTTTTTTGGTGAATAGTAACTTTTTACTTTTTTTACCGCGGTTAATAGTAAATAGGGTAACTAAGGGTAAATATGATATTAATATTACCCTAACACATGTTCTAATTCTATTGGACAAGTGTAATTCGACCAAAAACAAACTTAGGAATAAAATATGACCATTTAGGCCCACTTGGATTAGATTAGGACATTTATTATTAATTTAGTTAAAGAAAGGTTAAAATAGTTAAAATCAAAGTTTAATAAGTAAATAATTTTTAATATGGGGTTATAAATAAGATAAAATAGATTGTAAATATTAATTAGAAAGATAAATAGATTTCCTACATGATGGTATTTTATTTGTAATTTTTAGACATCAAATAATTTAATTTATTTATGACACAACGATGATGCAGTTATTATCTTATTAATGAAATATTGACATAATTAATGTTATAAACACCAAAATAAATGTAATTTGAGATTTTTTATGAATTCCACTAATTTTATAGGTTACTATGATATATTAATGTTGATTTAATCAACTTGGTTCGAACATTTAATTCTGTTATGACTTTCACAAAAATCATATATCATATAGTGTCAAAATTGACACAAAATAGTTTTTAAGTAAAATATTATATTATTAATTGTTATTGTATTCCTAAAAATCTAAGGTTCGGCCAAATGACTTAGATAAGGATATATATATTAATAATAAACAATTTGGGGTTCGTTTGGAATGTTATAGTAAGTGTATTAACCATATAGTGAAAGAAAACAAAAAGACATGGTAAAAGTTAAATTATTTAACTTAGAGTTAAATCTAATTGATAAGGTTTAAAATAAGATCCAAACATGTCTAAATTTGATTGGTTGATGCGATTACAACCCTATATCATATAAGATTCTAATATGAGTCATTTTTGGAGGTTTCTAAGTGGGGTTAGATTTATTATAAATTAATATTTTTAAGAATTCCTAAGGTGCCCCTCTCCTCCCTTATAAAAGGGCACCTCCTCCCCCTCCTCCTCACACCAATTTGAGAACTCAAGCTCGGCCAACCCCTGCCATTTTCTCCTCTCCACTTCCCTAGCAACATCCTAGAGGTTCTGGTCTTCCTCAAAGACCAATTTTAGTGCCCTAAGAGGAGGTCTCAAAGAGGCGCTTCAAAGAAGAGGTAATTTCCGTTACCAATTCTTTCATCTTTATTTCTTCTTCCACTTCTTCTTCTTAGGTTGTTTCATTATGAAGTAATAACATCAGTATCACTCATATACTGATATGTTATTATAAGTATGAAACAACCCTATTTCACCATCTATCCATCCTACGGAAAAAGAAATCACCACACGTGCGTACGTACGGAATACCGTCTCCACGCCGTGGTGTAATCTATTTTCCACCACCACCTTACATGGATGGGTATAATGGTGTAAAGAATAACTATACATAGTTATTACAACATCATATTGATTCTGATATATTGTATAATCCACTCCAATTCAATTCAATATTTATGGAAATGATATCATCGCACGTGCGTACGTACGGACTACCGTCTCCACGACGCGATGAGATTCATTCTCCATGTTAACCATTTAAGAATGATTAAAAAGTATATATAAGAAATAATAATGAAATATATGACATTATAAAGCTACTATATTTATGTATATATATATATATGTATGTCATCTACTTACTTCCATTCAAGACAATAAGGAAAGGAAACCAGCGTTCATGCGTATGTACGGACTACCGTCTCCATGAACGGTGTTTTTCATTTCATTTATCTATCTATTATATGTATATATATACTGAATATATATGATATATAAATCATATTTTATATTCTGGAAGTAATTAAATCATGATATAAGTAATAATAATGTCAAGAACAACAAGTCAAAACACCTACGATAAATGAAACGAGTTTACCCAAAACGCTATTCTAACATGAAGTTACAAAAGAATGGGTAATATAAAGTAATAAGTGGACCATATAAGATATAATAACAATGAATATGATTCTGGAATAAGTCAATAACATGATTTAAATCATTATACAGGAGGTTCGGACACTTACGAAGCAAATCGGACCTAAGGTAAGGGAAATATCACAATCTCATTTTTATCCGAGATTGTTTATTCGTAAGTATTTACTGGGGTGTATTTTATCATCCACATCCATGTTTCATCAATATTTAATATTTTTTCTATCCACCTACAGTTGTTTAAGTCCAATTTTACCCTTCGGTGAGTTTTTAATAAAAGATATGAAAGGAATCTTTTGTTGTTTTTCGTACGAGGTACTTTTTGACTTTTTCGACAAAAGTACGAAAAGAATGTTTTTTTTAACTTATACGGCATGAATGGATTTTTAAAACATCATTTCAAAGAAGCTTCCTTTACAAGTTCTCAAGTTTATTTTTAATCAACTTCTTTTAGTTTATAATTGTATGACATGTTAAGAAAAGAAAAGTGTTTTTGAAGAAGAAAGGATATTTTCCTCAAGAATTCAATTCAAGTGTTTTATGAAAATTATTTTCCATCTAAGATAATAAAGGGTTCTGTTTTTATCCCTATTATTACATTGATTTTATCATGTTGTGATGGAATTATTTTTATGAATTCCTTTATCTTATATCTATTGATTTATGATGTCAAGATGTTTCAAGAATCCCATTTTTGTTACTTGTGTTATGTGATGATGTATGTTTTATGATTATGTGGAACACATAAGAAAGGATTCATTATAAGATGGGTGGGACCTATATCTCCCTCCAATGCATTGGGTAAAGATTTTATATCTCATGAGATAGACATGGCTGAAATGGTAGGTTATACCGGTTCAGTGAAACAGGACTGAAACGAGGGTTACTCGATTCAGAAAGGGACTTTGTCCACTAAGATAGTCTTGGCAATGAGTCTTGACTAACAAGAAATGATTCTCTATAATTATGTGTGAATTCCACAAAGTTTCATGTTTTAAGTTATGATTATTGTGATCTCATTTTCACTTCTATGATTTATCCCATGTTATGATATTATGAGCTCTTTTGCAGGTTAAGATTTCCAAAAGCTATGTTCTTATGTATATGATGTGATTGATATTTCTTTTGTTTACCCTTACTGAGCATTTGAGCTCACCCTTTTATGTTTTCTTTTCCCCAGGATATAAATAAAGGTTTTAGGTAAAAAAAAGAGAAGATCTTTATGGGAGATATTGAAGATCTTTCACCACGATTAGAAGCTTACGTTTCGAGTTTCCAAAGACACTAAACTATTACGATCCATGTGTGTGTGTTTTTGTTATGTACTAAGAATTCCGCAAATGTAATGTAATGTCCATGTATGGCAGGCTTCGGGTCTCTACAGTTGGTATCAGAGGAAAGGTTTAGTCAACCTTTGGAAACTAGGATGCGAGAACTTTAGTGAGATCCCTATAGATATTTATAAGGTATGTCTAGGGATGTCTCTAAGGATAAGTATACGTATAGGATACAGTCCTAGAACTACGGTAACGATCATAGAATTTAACCTAAGAAATTAGATATTGAGGATACTTTCCCTTTATTATGTTGTTTTCTCTAGCATGATTTTTGATTCTCACAAAATTATTTTTGTGTTTTAGTTAATGGAGGGAACCAAAAGGAAATCAATTAACATTGAATACAATGGACAAATTGGTGACTATGAGCAACAAAATTGTGTAATGCCTAGAGAGAAAGATGTTGTGATTATGCCGAATCAATCATCGCGATATATGATTAACAAGGTGAAATTTAGTGGTATGCCTAATTCATCAAAGAAGAGGAAGATAGACTATTATGCATGTTCGCATGTTGAGGAGCATAAATAAAGGAAGATTGAGATTTCTAAAGAAGGGAAGAAGAACCTTGAGGAATACCTCAAATGGAGGGACCGATGTTATCTGTGTGGAGAAAAGGGTCATAGAGTGACAGACTGTTATGGAGTTCAATGTCTTATTTGTGGAGAACATGGGCATTACCCAACTCAATGCCCTGACCTAAAAAGTTACTTCTAAATCAAGGAAGGACTTATTCCAGGATAATCATTGATATGGATGGACTGAAGTGTTTTGGTATTCAAGAATAATGTTGTTGAGGTACTTTTATGATTTGGTCTATTGTGTTTTTCAATAATTTTAAGGTACTGGTAACTATGAAAAGTGATTAAAATATTTTGGAAAGTAGATCATATGCGCATAATGAAGGAATAATAAGATAATGAGGTATTTGATTGTATTCATGAGCTCATGACTGATATAAGGAGAAGGTTATATCATGGTTTGAGTATATAGAATTTTTAGATTTTGGTATGTGGAAAGAGGTAACTTTTAATTGCATTCATGTTTTCACTAAGGTTCAATGGGTATTCAAGAGAATATGTGATTAAGGCCATTGAATGTTTGGAATGTGACCAACAAGACATATCTTATGATATATGGGGATCAACGATAGTATTAAATCTCTGGTAATCGTTTTCACTATATTATGAGAGTGGACTACAATATTATGGATAAGCCTAAAGATTAAAATGGATTATGTTGGACATAAGTTAGTATTGTTTAAGGATAGAAGTTTTCTCGATATTTTTGATGGGATGTTATAGTAATATTGTTTTAGAAAAAGGACAACCTGCAGGACGGGCGACAGCCCATCGCTTCGGACAAGGCTGTGGGAATCGAACCCACAACCGAAGTGCGACTGGCCTTTATCGCCTACCACTGGCCTACAGGAAGTCCCGGTTTATTAGAAACTAGTTTTATTATATTAAGCAGTATGATATATGAAGTATAAAGTCCATTTTAGGAACCATATATGATTAATATCACTATGGATCGACTTATGTATATAATTTTTGCTAACCTTTTGTTTGAGACAGATGGAATGACCCGTCATTCTATCACATGATCTGCTAACACTTCACGAATAACAAATTCAACTTCATTTATTTAAGGGATGAAGTGGAAATTGTTCAAGGCATGAACAACAGTGAGATTGTACCAAAATAAAAAAAAGTATTTATTCTAATTCAAATTTTCAACTTTAGGGAAATGATCTTGAAAACCAAAAATGTTGTCCTAGTAATCTTATACCTAATGAATATGATGGTACCTTAGATCATCACAAATTTATGGATTTGTGATTACTGGATTTTCCATAGCAATGTTCTCTACCACTCTCCATCAGAACATGATGGTTATATTTCTCTTCCATATCTATATTTTCACCTATGTGGAAACTCAGTGATTAGTTTATTTGGGTAATCGTTACATTTCATACTTTAGTTTTTAAATCTATGTTTTGGTATTCCTTTTTACAATGTGGGTTTCTATTAAAGAAACTTTCGAATAGTAAACTATTTATAACCCCGACGAATTTCGAGGGCGAAATTCATTTTAAGGGGGGTAGAATGTAACAGCCCGAGATTTTATGAAAAATATTCTTTTTAATTTTATTAATGTCTTGTGTTATACGCTACACCAAAAGGAGCATTCACAATACACATCTCTGACCTGGCTTGAATTATACGCAATCGCGACCTTCCACGATAGCGTGTGTTGTACGCAACACCGAGTTTCGCTAAACAACGATATGCTATTAAGATATTATTAAAACTAGCCGTTATGAATAGTAATAACCACTTTTTGAAATTTTGTAAATTTTATTTTTCAAAATGGAATTCATTTTTGGATTCGTAATATCGAAATTAGCTTAGGGTGAAATTTTGGTACTTTTCGGATAACTTTCCTATTCTGATGAATAGTGAAAATTACTAAATTTTAATTAAAAACAACTTTTTTTAATCGAAATAATTAATAGTGATAAATTATTAATTTGAGTGGTTTTAAAGTATATTTAGAATATATTTTTACAATTTAATACAATGTTGGTCATTGGATTAATTTCACATTTAAACCAGTTATAAACTAGTGTCAAACTTTTGATAGTTATTATCTCTTAAAAGCACGCTATTTATTTTAACAGCAGGATTTAATTATAAAATTAATTAATGCAACTTCTATGTTATGAATTTGGTAAAATAGATTTCATTTTTGAATTTGGAATATTAAATATAGCTTAGGATGAAATTTTGGCATTGTTCTGAAAAACATCAATTTTTGATGAATAGTGAAACTACTAAGTGGTAGTTAAAAAAACAGAATTTTTCATAAAACTTAATTTTTCCGCTTCTGTGAATGGAATTTCGAAAATCCGAGAGACACGGTTAATATCAAGGACTAAAATGTGGTTCAATGAGATGAAAATAATTTTTTTGGTGAATAGTAACTTTTTACTTTTTTTACCGCGGTTAATAGTAAATAGGGTAACTAAGGGTAAATATGATATTACTATTACCCTAACACATGTCCTAATTCTATTGGACAAGTGTAATTCGACCAAAAACAAATTTAGGAATAAAATATGACCATTTAGGCCCACTTGGATTAGATTAGGACATTTATTATTAATTTAGTTAAAGAAAGGTTAAAATAGTTAAAATCAAAGTTTAATAAGTAAATCATTTTTAATATGGGGTTATTCATAAGATAAATTCGATTGTAAATATTAATTAGAAAGATAAAAAGATTTCCTACATGATGGTATTTAATTTGTAATTTTTAGACATCAAATAATTTAATTTATTTATGATACAACGATGATGCAGTAATTATCTTATTAATGAAATATTGACATAATTGATGTTATAAACACCAAAATAAATGTAATTTGAGATTTTTTATGAATTCCACTAATTTTCTAGGTTACTATGATATCTTAAGGTTGATTTAATCAACTTGTTTCGAACATTTAATTCTGTTATGACTTTCACAAAAATCATATATCAAATAGTGTCAAAATTGACACAAAATAGTTTTTAAGTCAAATATTATATTATTAATTGTTATTGTATTCCTAAAAATCTAAGGTTCGGCCAAATGACTTAGATAAGGATATATATATTAATAATAAACAATTTTGGGTTCGTTTGTCATGTTATAGTAAGTGTATTAACCATATAGTGAAAGAAAAAAAAAGACATGGTAAAAGTTAAATTATTTAACTTAGAGTTAAATCTAATTGATAAGGATTAAAATAAGATCCAAACATGTCTATATTTGATTGGTTGATGAGATTACAACCCTAGCTCATCTAATCATTGAATATGAGTCATTTTTGGAGGTTTTTAAGTGGGGTTAGATTTATTATAACTTAATATTTTTAAGAATTCCTAAGGTGCCCCTCTCCTCCATTATAAAAGGGCACCTCCTCCCCCTCCTCCTCACACCAATTTGAGCACTCAAGCTCGGCCAACCCCTGCCATTTTCTCCTCTCCACTTCCCTAGAAACATCCTAGAGGTTCTGGTCTTCCTCAGAGACCAATTTTAGTGCCCTAAGAGGAGGTCTCAAAGAGGCGCTTCAAAGAAGAGGTAATTACCGTTACCAATTCTTTCATCTTTATTTCTTCTTCCACTTCTTCTTCTTAGGTTGTTTCATTATGAAGTAAAAACATCAGTATCACTCATATACTGATATTTTATTATAAGAATGAAACAACCCTATTTCACCATCTATCCATCCTACGGAAAAAGAAATCACCGCGTGTGCGTACGTACGGAATACCGTCTCCACGCCGTGGTGTAATCTATTTTCCACCACCACCTTACATGGATGGGTATAATGGTGTAAAGAATAACTATACATAGTTATTACAACATCATATTGATTCTGATATATTGTATAATCCACTCCAATTCAATTCAATATTTATGGAAATGATATCATTGCACGTGCATACGTACGGACTACCGTCTCCACGACGCGATGAGATTCATTCTCCATGTTAACCATTTAAGAATGATTACAAAGTATATATAAGAAATAATAATGAAATATATGACATTATAAAGCTACTATATTTATGTATATATATATATGTATGTCATCTACTTACTTCCATTCAAGACAATAAGGAAAGGAAAACAGCGTTCATGCGTATGTACGGACTACCGTCTCCATGAACGGTGTTTTTCATTTCATTTATCTATCTATTATATGTATATATATACTGAATATATATGATATATAAATCATATTTTATATTCTGGAAGTAATTAAATCATGATATAAGTAATAATAATGTCAAGAACAACAAGTCAAAACACCTACGATAAATGAAACGATTTTACCCAAAACGCTATTTTAACATGAAGTAACAAAAGAACGGGTAATATAAAGTAATAAGTGGACCATATATGATATAATAACAATGAATATGATTCTGGAATAAGTCAATAACATGATTTAAATCATTATACAGGAGTTTCGGACACTTACGAAGCAAATCGGACCTAAGGTAAGGGAAATATCACAATCTCATTTTTATCCGAGATTGTTTATTCGTAAGTATTTACTGGGGTGTATTTTATCATCCACATCCATGTTTCATCAATATGTAATATTATTTCTATCCACCTACAATTGTTTAAGTCAAATTTTACCCTTCGGTGAGTTTTTAGTAAAAGATATGAAAGGAATCTTTTGTTGTTTTTCGTACGAGGTACTTTTTGACTTTTTCGACAAAAGTACGAAAAGAATGTTTTTTTAACTTATACGGCATGAATGGATTTTTAAAACATTATTTCAAAGAAGCTTCCTTTACAAGTTCTCAAGTTTATTTTTAATCAACTTCTTTTAGTTTATAATTGTATGACATGTTAAGAAAAGAAAAGTGTTTTTGAAGAAGAAAGGATATTTTCCTCAAGAATTCAATTCAAGTGTTTTATCAAAATTATTTTCCATCTATGATAATAAAGGGTTCTGTTTTTATCACTATTATTACATTGATTTTATCATGTTGTGATGGAATTATTTTTATGAATTCCTTTATCTTATATGAATTGATTTATGATGTCAAGATGTTTCAAGAATCCCATTTTTGTTACATGTGTTATGCGATGATGTATGTTTTATGATTATGTGGCACACATAAGAAAGGATTCATTATAAGATGGGTGGGACCTATATTTCCCTCCAATGCATTGGGTAAAGATTTTATATCTCATGAGATAGACATGGCTGAAATGGTAGGTTATACCGGTTCAGTGAAACAGGACTGAAACGAGGGTTACTCGATTCAGAAAGGGACTTTGTCCACTAAGATAGTCTTGGCAATGAGTCTTGACTAACAATAAATTATTCTCTATGATTATATGTGAATTCCACAAAGTTTCATGTTTTAAGTTATGATTATTGTGATCTCATTTTCACTTCTATGATTTATCCCATGTTATGATATTATGAGCTCTTTTGCAGGTTAAGATTTCCAAAAGCTATGTTCTTATGTATATGATGTGATTGATATTTCTTTTGTTTACCCTTACTGAGCATTTGAGCTCACCCTTTTATGTTTTCTTTTCCCCAGGATATAAATAAATGTTTTAGGTAAAAAAAAGAGAGAATATCTTTATGGGAGATATTGAAGATCTTTCACCACGATTAGAAGCTTACGTTCCGAGTTTCCAAAGACACTAAACAATTACGATCCTTGTGTGTGTGTTTTTGTTATGTACTAAGTATTCCGCAAATGTAATGTAATGTCCATGTACGGCAGGCTTCGGGTCTCTACACACCATGTAAGATAACCATACAGTGAAAGAATTATGATATTGTGAGTTATACATAGTTAGTGTATGGTATATAAATTTGTGCATGATAATCACACATTATTATATATTGAACTAAAACAATATTTTCTAATTTCTTCCAACATGAGTGAATTTTAAGGGATTTATGAAATATTATAGTGGTATTATTGAATATTTATGTTTGATGTGAAATATATTAATCTATTCCCAAATTGATGTTCTGTTTTTATAAGATATATATATGTAATTTAAACCAAATTAAGATATTATTTTTATTTTATAAATCTCATTTTTTTCTAAATATTTGTAATATTTCCATACTATAATTATTGGAGATGTGGTTTATATAATTTATGTGGGATTATAATAAAGTACTAAGAATGGTATGTTCTATAAGTTTTTTTGTCATAAAAATATCTGATTAGTATTTGAGGAAAAGAATATAGAGGAGTGAATTCCCCCTTTATAACCTCACTCATTCTCAGTGTCCTGGAATAAATTATATATATATGTTAGAAACCATGTTGAAGATTCCAATGACCTGGTTAAAGAATATACAATGAATACAGTAAAAAAAGGATGCAATTAAGAGTGATAATAATTGTTATATTAAATATATTTTCTCTAAGGTATATCTGAATGATATTTTTTGATCATTTTCATGATATTATAATATGTAACCCATATCGATGTCCATAAAACAAATTTTAGAAATGCTACTAACAATGAAACCTCTACTAAATCAGTTCCTGAAAAAGAAGGATGAGTTCTTTCCGTTCATTGAGCATAGTTATAGAGATTTGTCAAAAATTAAGAGGATCTGGATTCCATAAATTTATCATCCCAATTATTCAATTATATCATGTTTTTCACCTCATATACCCAATATTTAACCTTCTACAGTTTCTATAGTTATATTAACTCCAGCCACTCATTCACATACAACACCTCCTACAAAATATTTCTCCCTAAACCTAACTCAATCCCTTTATCAGATATCCAATATTTTGAATAATCTTGGGATTCCAAGATATACATATTATCCTCATCCTAAACCTTCTTTGGTTCTAGTAATTATTAAAGAAAAATATCATATTTATCATCATACTATCTAGGGTTCTAATGACACATATTCTTATAATGGACTCTTGTAGGGCCATATGTAAAATATTATTTTTTAATCTCAATGGGAACTAATTTAATAATATTTTCACTTTTTATATTCTATAATTATTTATCTTCATCACAATCACTTATTTTTATTTGATATCTACATACATATTATATTTTGAAATACATATTTTAAATTCAATTTTCTAAATACATCGAGAAAAACATTATAGGAATTAGATAAATTTAAACCATATTAGAGGTTCAGTATCAAGATAATAAATAATCCTTTAATATTTAAATTCACAAACTACGAATAACATTTATTAAAAATAAATAGATGATCAATAACCAGGAACATGAATATGTTATAAAAAACCATTGGGGCATACAGGATAATACATATACTCTTCCACTATTTTCATGGGATAAGAAAGATTAGGGAAATAAAATAGAAGTATTTTTCTACTATTCTACAATCAACATGAGTTTTCAACTGGTATTCTTAATATTTAATGTATGTAGAGTAATCATAAAATATCTGGATACTGTAATGACTACTCAAAATGAATTTTGATCCATATTATGAGAGTCTATTTTAATAAATTGAATTATATATACCTATTGCATCAGTTAACATGGTTTTTTATTAAAATTTGGCGATCATTATTATATATTTTCATATAGATTTTTCTAATGGATAATCAATTCATCTCAATATTGAGCACTTCACATCAAAAAACATTATTAAAAAATGTATAAAATTAATAGTAAATAATATGTTTTACTATGTTAATAGAGGATCTATTTTTTTTAATTGATTATCATCATCCACCACTAACACTATATCCTCATATTACACTCTATTTAAAGATTGAGAGTATCAATAAAATTTTGGAAAAATAGATCAATAGCTTCCCTATAAAATTGTTAACTATAAGTATACCACTCATCAACATATTCTCCCATATCACACAAGTTTTTTGATTCACAAGGACTACAATAATCCAACCTTATTTGACACCATCATCAACATAATATAATATTTTATCTTTTTTATCTAAAATATATTGATTTTTTTCATCAGGATCGCCAATAATAGTTAAATAATTTATTTTTAAAAAATTATACTATAATTAATCCATATTTATAACATTATTAATATTAAACCACTTATATTTGAATAACATATCTATAATGTTAAAATTATAATTTAATTTTACAATTTCAATAAATATTAAATATTACCCTAAATCATTTTATTTTTTATATATTTCACTTTTTTGTTTTATAAAATCTTTTTTATGATAAGATCTATGAAGCCTATATCAATTATTATTATGGGAATCAAATCTCTTAGACCACCTCAATGGCCGTTGAGCCAAATTTTTATATCATTAGATAGTTCATTGAAATTATAAATGTTCAATATATATTGAAACGAATAAGATATACATTTCTATGTATTAGTATTTTTAAATGATAATTATCAATATATAATAAAAAAGATATTTTTTATGAACTTATACAATGTGCATATGAGTAAATAATATATTTGTTCACAGTTGATGTTCTTTCATTACAATTTTTATTTTGATCCTGATGTCACTTATTTTTTTAAGTATTCAATCCATCACTGAAAGTTATTATGATATCATTATTTAGAAACAAAAAATATTTTATCTTTATTTAATTACACAGGAGTTGTTGATAATGATGATATCTTTTTAACCAAATGACCAACCATTGAATTTTTTTTAATTATTGAGTGATCCAATATTATATTATTTATTTTTGGTGTATCTAACTCAATTAAATATTGTCTCAATCCCATCCACATTTCTAAAATTGAATTTGAGACACACTTAGATGAACTTACATTTTACAATATATCTCTATTATTGAGGCTTATTCTTCACATAAGACTTTTAATGACTATTTTTCATAATTGATCAACACATGATAAACATAAATGTTATGATTTATAAAAAAATAATTCAATTTTGAGTAGAATTTAAAATGAAAATTCCTAATACATCCATCCATAGTGTATGGGTCAACCAAATTTTCAGTCCTCCGCCAAATTCAGTGTAAAATGAATCACAATAGTGAATAATGATTGAGGAATATCACCTTTAGGTGGGATAGAATCTTTTAATTTATTCACTATTAGTATTGAATGTCGGTATGTTTTAATAATGTATCACAGCTATTTCTGAAGAACTGAAAAAACTCAATCATGGACAGTTCTATTTAATCTGGAAACATTTTATACAATGAAAATGGAAATAGATTCCCCATAAAAATATGTGAGTCCTTAATTTTTAGTCTGAGTACTATTAATTTTTTGATTCTAAACATTATGATTTTTTTTGAGAAGTTATCATGTAGTTTTAAAATTTTATGTTTTTTAAGGAACACATACATTTCATAGTTTTCAATAAAAATCCTTATTTCAATATATTTGTAATTATTATCTTCCCATATATCACACTTTATATTTATTTTTAATAAGAATTTACAATCATTAATATGATCATTCATTTATCATATCTCAAAAAGTATTTCCAGTAGAACATTATCACACACATTCATATCAATTTACATAACATCATGATCAAGACCTAACTTTTATAGGACACTATAAATATGTTTGAAAAATTTATGTTTATTCTTCCATGGTTGTATTATAATAATATTTGATGGGGTACATACTTCATATCTACTATTTATCAATTGATAGTAATTCATTAATATTGAAAAAATAGCTAATAACTTTGTAAAATTTTCTAACCTAGATATTAATTTTGGAGGGGAACTCAATTCAGTTTGTTTATAAAATCCAGACATGTTAAATCTTAATATATTAAATGAATTTGAGAATAAAAAATAACACTTAAAACATTGGTATCTTCTATAAGGTAACTTATTAGATTTTAAATTGTTTTTACAATATGGACATGCTAAGAAAGTGTGATTATGCTAACAAAAAAATCTCCCATGTCTTGGAAAGTCATCAATGGTTCACAAGAGAGAAGAATGAAATTCAATCAATTTTTAATTGATGCATCATATATAACCATAAAATTTTTTATAACTATTTCAATTCTTATACAAGATGCATAAGGTATAAATTGATATAATTTACATTAATTTTTTCCATAGAATAATCTTCAAATTAATAAAAGATATTTTTATACATATCCATGGAAGTGAATAAAAAGGGATATGATGTATTATAAATATTCTATAAATAGTACATTAATTTAAAAATTGATTAAATCTGTCATTAAAAAATTCCGAATACCTATTTCGTTAATCATTAGAGATATATTTATGTAAATAATCAAAATAATTTTTTGTTAGTAATTATTTTATATGGTGATAATCCCCATCACAATTGTTTCTTATTACATGCCAAATCATTTAACTTATGATTTTAGATGATGTAAATAATTTCGTTATTCAGGTTTTTAGTTGATTGAATCATTAAAACAACATGAGAATTATTTTTTATGTTTATTTTTAATATTAATCTCATTATCACATGCAACATTACTAAATTTTTTATATCTACCGGTATTACACATTTTACACCCATGTGTATTTGAATATTCTCCCCAAAATAATATAAAATTATTAGGATATTCATGTATCTTTGTATAATTTAGACATGTCCTATTAAAACATTTCATCAGATATTAAAATTATTCAGGGATATTATCTTTACTGAACACATCATGTAATGACTATAAAATTAGGGATGTTTCATAATTTATTTTTTTCTTTAAACACTAGATATTATATAACTTCAATAGAATGAAAAAACATGAATATTACAACACCCACATACAACTGTATATTTTTTTCTTTTATTATTTCATAAAACACATTTACTTGATTATATTGGTTTTACCATGTATAAATACCTACAGAATCAATATGGGAATCAATTCACATGTTTTTATCTTCATATTTTTGTAAAATTATACCCAAATAATAAAAAATTATATTTTAAATTATATTTTCTAATTTTTTAATTTACCATTCTTAATCCACCACACATATATAATAAGAAACTATTTCAGTATATATTTTTTTAGTAAAATTATATCTCTTCATCTATTATATGAAATTTCAAGTCATACATAGAAATTTTATTCTACCATAAAAAAATTTATTTCTTATAAGGAGTATAAAAATGAATCTAAATCCATCATATATTTAATTGTTTCTTGAAGTAAATATTCTTACTTTTAACAATTTATTAAACGCTAAAAGAAACTCTAAAAATACCATACAATATATTAGTAAAACTAAATGATGATTAAAATATTAAATATGATTAATACAAACAATTATGAAAGTAATTATAAAAATAATAAATAATAATATATTTTATTCTATAATATATTTTTGATATTTAACATCCATATGAAACTAACAACATACAATTTAGTGTAAATAAGTAGAATGAATCATTTCACAATTCTACCAACCTAAATAATATTTTAATACATCGAAGGTATTAATACTCATTGATGCAAAAATGATAGAATATAATTAATTTAGTTAATATTTTTTTAAAAAAATTAATCTAACTAATTAAGTTATAAATCATTGATGACGTGGTTTGTTCACTTTCAGAATGGCAATTCAAAATTTTAAATATTGGGTTCAAAATATAACACCATAATTTTAGATCTACTTTTATCATTGAAAAACAAGAAATCATAAAAAACCAAAATATATAAAAAAAAATTCACATAAATCAATATAGATCACAATAGTGGCGTCAGATATTGGTTGATTAGTTTATTGAGATATGATATAGGGAGGGATAATTGGAGTATTGTAACACGAGGAAAATAGATCTAGAAGGGTTAGATAACATTTTTCTAGGATACAAGAGGACATCATTGGTTGAGGAGGAAATTTTTGAGTGGGAAGGACACAATCATAGAGATTTCAGTAGGGTAGTATGCCGTAAAAGGGCCATCTCTAGGGTATGATGTCTTAGTGTGTAAGATGTAGTAGGATGTCATCATGCGGATGATTGTGAGGGGATGGTTAAGGATTGAACTGAGATTTGATATTGAAACTGTCTATCTATTTAATAATTAGATTTTTATAGGGTATGATATAAAAAAGGTCTAATAATAATTAATTAGTGGGAGTTTTATTAACACAATATATAATAAAACAATAAAAATTATCAATTTAACTAGTTGTGGTTTTATAAAAGCAAGACTAATTAACATCTTGACATTTTTTATTTTCTTATCATTAATCAACTTATTTTCATCATTAATATAATTAATACGATGCACCCAATGAATGAAAAGATATGTTACTTCCAAAATATACATAATTTAAAAGAGGGTTCCTAATCCCCTACCTAATTTGGAGATTCACAACCAATATGAAAGGTAAATTAAATGTACATATAATCCCAAATCCCAATTCATTCAAGGGATGGATCATCAACTAAGAACACACCTATCACTACTAACTAATTTTACAACATTACCCAAAAAAACCAAGACTACTTCAAAAACCATACAATGATAAGAAATATAGAGGTAAACAAGAATATAATAAGGGGGAAATCAACACTATTCCCTAATAATCGACTTCTAAATATCATGATCAATATTGAGAAAAAAGGGTCCTAAAAAGTCTTTTATAAATGCACTAGGGTATCACAAGGGTTGACCAAATCAAGGGAGAATGAATGGAATTAATAGGGTTTATTGAATTTAAAAACAATATGTAAAAATATAAGTTAATGAAACTAGGGTGTATGTAATTCTATAATTGGGGAAAACCAAACCACATATAGAAAACATGATGAAAAGCCCCTATTTATTGCTTAGTCGAACAAAATATCCAATAAGACAGAGGAAACACTACTGTGAAATAATCCCCATCCTGACACAACATCACAAATTCCATATTTATAATAATATCCTCAAACTAATCCATAATTGAATAAAAAAACATATCATTATGACACCAAAAATTGTTTAACTAAAAAATCAGCCACCCCAAACTCCTTATCATAATGGTGATAACCACACTAAAACCATGACCATTATGTTATCAGAATTAAACTAACCAAAACCGTTAAACTACTAATAAACATGATTAAATGACTCCTAAATAGGTCTAACACTGAAAATGGGCCACCCATTACCCATATCGCCTAGAATAAAAAACACACTGCAACTAGACCTCACAACAAGACTCTCATGAAAATGCGGAAGCCACATGTCGTAAAACCATCCCCAACTAAAATTTTACATTAAATCCACATCTCATTCCTTAATCATACTCTCAACATAGATAACACCATAATAATGTAGAAAAAAAATATGAATAGTTCTAGAACCGTATAATAGATACCACTCAATCAATTATTATCCCCAAAAATCAAATCCTATAACATAATGAAAAATAGATACATCACTAATTGATCAATTTTTTGATATACTCTCTAATGAAATGAAACTATAATAAAGAAACAAAACATCACCAATAGTGTAATCCTATAGATAAATATCCACTATGAATCATTTATTTCCACAAAAAAATCAGACATCTCTTCATAATGAAAATTAAGGATCAAAATAGATTAGGATACTAAGAACACATTTGTGAATCTCATTACAAATTATTTCTCCCAAAGAAACCATGCTTCAATAGTAATTGAATAGAATTAATAACTAACTAACATAACACATTTTCTAATAGATCAAAAATGTCAATTGTCTAATCCACAAATGTCACCTGATCCCCAATATCCAACCCCCCCAATCATTAACATGTGAGTATCTATGAAAATATTTATGATTTTATGACCCGTATAATTAATTATTGATATTTTTTAGCTATGATAAGAGTGATAACCGTTACTCTATGCCACCAAAAATTCTCAACAACTCCAAAGGACCGATAAACATGGGAGATATCTAACTCCCTTGACAAAACCTATACTACCCTTGACTAGGGGAAACCCTTTAGAACACATGGTTAATATCCTAAAACACTAGTTACCTCATCCTATGATTAACATATTCATTATGGAAGTCTTATTCTACTATCATATATTATCAAAATAACTAAACCTTAATTATAATACTATCTACCACATCTTGACCAAAAACAATTGACTCACCAATCACATTCTTGTACATTAGATATCGACATGGACGGCGATAATATTCCACAAAAAAATCCACATCATATGATGAGTGATAAATATTATTTTTTGAAAACTCAATCGGGGGATGTGTATCACCAATGTTCCGTTGAAATCCGTTATGTAATCCCACAATATATTCATTAACATCTAAATAGTTTATTCAGTTTACTCATCCATTAGTCTATGGAATGACATGTAATGTTTAAACAAATAGAAAATATAATTCAAAAATACTCTCAAAAAATATATTTTAAAATTAAGTTTTTTCAGTTGTAATGGTCCTCAACATCTCATGAAGTTGTATAATCTCATCCATATGAAGAACCACAATATCCTCTAATATTATCAACTCCCTAATCACTAAAAAGAGAGATAATTACATTAGTTTGTATATAATAACTCACTAATAATCACATCCTTAATAAGATCCTGGTAAAATAGTGATAAATCTATCAATATTTTATCCAATTTCAGCTCCTGGATATCCAATGGATAAAACAAACCACAAAGAACATGACGCTCTGCCTTCAGTAGATGGTAGACCAAAAATCTCAATATGAATTATATTATTGACCTTTTAAACATAGGAAAACAAATATGATAACTAAAACAATTATATATTATTGATATATAAGGATACACTATGACTAATAAACTGTGAAACTCAAAGAGAACCTTCTCTTGCAACACATCAATGAAACAAACAACTACCCACAATGTAACATCCTGGTTTTTCTATGATGTAATAATCCATTGAATTTTAGTTTGAACCTATAATATTATGATATTATATTTTTTAATGAGTTTTAGTTATGGTTAAAGAGAATTTCGGGAAATTTTAGATTATGGAGCTCTGTCTTATAGAGGAAACAAGAGAGGCACATGGTTAGCGCATGACTAGTGACGACTGTGTGTCTCAAACAATGAAGAACAGTAGGGTGACACACACTGTATATAACTTTTCAGCCTATAATTTAGAACTATGAAAGAAAAATTATATGGTATTTTCATGAGTTGCACACCCACATGGGTTGTTCAACATTAGTATTAATCCAACAAGGTTGGCACATGGTTTGGCCAAACCATGCTTCCAAATCATCTACCCCGATTTAATGGGTCATGTTATCATTATAAAATTATACATATTGAACCAAGGATTCATTATTCTCGATGAAAATATCTTCGTACATAGGATATATAGTTTATGGATTCACCTAGGTTTTAAATCATCTCCTTATATCATTCTCCGATCAGACCATTGTTTATCACGTATGTTATCCAATGGTAAGTCCATTGCTATATTGCTTTTTTAATTCTACTATCTGTATTGTGATCTTCAAATAGTTTTATTTTTACTATTTAAAAAAACATTCCTTATATTCTATTTCAAACCATCTATACCAAATAAAAGACTAATAATAAATTTGAAAAGAGGGTCATTGTCTGAACGATGATGAAACGCGGACTGGCATTCCACCAGTGATGGAGGTGGTGGGGATTGTGGTTCATGGTGCATTGTGGTGTCTAGATGATGTGGGGTCATAGATTAATTCCAGGTGATGATGGAAGCAGGGCCAGTGTTTTGATAGATGTGCCTGTAATGGGATAGATCCAGGGTAATGATAGAGGGCAGAAAATAGGAGGGGACATGAAATATTCTCAATGGAATGTTGAAAAAAATATTAGAAAATTTATAATGATCCGGATCTAGATGAGGTTTAGTTAAACCAACCCCAGATTCACAAGGCTATATGATTGGACAAATGAGAGGGAATGACATGTGCAATCAGGACTAGTCATCGTGAATATTTTTAGGGAAATTCTAGTTTTTTGAGCTTGAAAAAAGATTTGGTTCATGTTAAAAAATATAAATATATGATGGGTGGGTCTACTACATTATTGTATTTATTAGGCCTTCAATGTTCATGTATTTAGAATACATGAATCTATTCATACAATCCAAGTAATGTTACCCCTCAGCCCTCTTAAAAAAATTCAATATAGATAAAAAATAACATCCTTCAGGCTCGGTGGTAATCTCCTAATATAGCTAATTGTAATTTTTGGAGGTCAAGGAACTCAACTAGAGGCACCCTTTGGGTGTTACCTTCATGTTACCACATTAAAACTTATATAAAATTAACATATAAATGATTTAGAATATTTTTTATACTGAAAAGGGTTTTAATTTTTTTCAATAAATGAAATTTTGGAATGCGTTGTGGAAATCCTGATTGAATGCACACATCATAGAATTTAATCATGTGGTCAATATGTATCACAACTCCCATTGAAACTTTAAATTTATATATGAAAGAGAAATGTTTTAAATTTATAGAAATAGTACAACAAATGATATTATATAGAAATTTAGTTTTTTTATATGTATGATGCCTTATTTTAATATTGACTTTGATATATTAAAGTAATGGTCAAACATGATTCGCCCTTGGATTCATAATGGGATGCCTTGAGTACACCTAAGATGCCACCCTTATTTATTGATTAGTTTCCAATGAATATACCAAACATTGAACACATTATATTTTCTATTAGGATTTAAATGATATTATGTAGTTTAGACAACTTAATTATTCATATCCATAAATAAGAATACATTAGATACACACCTTAGATTCGGCATGATGTCCTTAGAATATAAGTTCCTTTTATTTTACTCTTAGGTGTAAATAATTCTTATATTTGATTTAATATTGACATACACCATTGAATTTGATAGATGATTTATCAAACTGTAATTCTGAGGGACTACCGTTATTCTACATTTAGATCCCTTAGCAATGTTGAATGGTAATGTTCTATGAGATATCCAGAACTCCCATGGCTAATGATTCCTTGATTCCCCTAGTATCCAAAGTTATTATTATTATGTATTAGAAACCACGGTTTCATCTTAGGTCCAATTTTATAATTTATTCTACTTGTAAACCACTATTATATGTCATAGACCATTACCAATTTTAGGTCACTCATTCAGACATTACCAACTTATTACAACGTAGTAATAGTTGGACAAACATACGATGAAGAGCCTGACCGGACATGGATATTATTTAACACATTATATTCCACAAATTTAATAATATTCATATATATTTCAAATTTATATACACATAAATTAATTTTTATTGAAGTCATTAGTATTGGATTATTGAGTAAGTAACGCACCATATTCAGCTTAACAACCCCATGTTTTTCAATGGAAATTCCCTTCATATAAATATGTCACATAGAAACACAAAATAATGAACTACTAAGTTCTAGGTTACCTTAAACATAATTTTTTTCACTTTAATATTATGAATTTCAAAAATCTGATATACATTGTTGTGTTCAAGATGATTTTTGGAGTCTAATAAAACAAATAAAATTTTCGGAGAATAGTATTGTACCCTTGTCATAGCATTATGACCCTTATGAATAGTAAATAATCCAACATAAGATTATCCTTACCCATGAAAAATTAAATAAAATTTAGACATCTTGTAAAGTGAAAATTTTCCCTTAGTAAACATTTTGGTATTTTGTAAGTCATAAATAATTAATTATAATTAAATAATTAATTTAAAAGAAAATATATTTTCCTAAAATGTATTAATACATTTTTAAATAAATGTCTTATATTTTTTAGATAATGTTATACGACCCTACGTAATTTTCGAAAGCACTGTAAAATCAGTTTTAACTCTTAAAAACAGTTTTTAAGTAAATTATTATTTTAATTAAATATTAGATTAATATTATTTAGAAAATAATTTTTGAAAAAATGAATTCATTTTTTTATTCTACACGTCAATAAATGGTAGAGGTGTATTTTTGAGATTTTTCTAAAATACTTCAATTGTTAGGTGAATAGTAAAAAAATGCAGTTTTTCCCATAATCGGTGTATCCTAAATTGCATCATTAATGATGTATGGATGACATAAACAATCTACAACTTTAGGTTCAGAAAAATTATATTAAATTTAAAAAATGGTTCCTTAAAATACAATAAATCCAATTTTCAATCCTAAAAAGAACATTCCTATGTCTAAAGACTAAATGGGATTTCTTAAAGTGTCTTTGTCTCTTTCTTTCACTTTCCTTTTAATAAATTAACGAAATCTTAATATAAAGTTTATTAAAAGCCTAAAAAAATTATATTATATTAATATATTATTTAATATGTCAAAATACTACTATTACAAGTCTATCTTTTGATATATTAATTTATTTAATATTTTATAATAAAAGCACCTCCCTCTTCATGTATAAATATCCCCTACCCATCCCCATGACAAACAACAACTCTCAAGATTCAATAATTGTCTAAGATATGCACAACCATATCCCCTATCCCCTCCCCCACATCTAAGAGCATATGGTCTCATCAAAAGACCAAGCTTATCCCCCTTAATGAGGATCTCAAGAGGAGGATTCAAGAGGTAATTTATCTACATCTTTCCCATATTTCCCTTTCAATTTCAAGTCCTTTTATTTTTCTCTCTCAACATGTCTTTATCCAAATGGTATGTTGATTTCAGTACCACACATATAATAAAATTTTATGATACTAATGGTATATTATACCATCCAACCACCTTCTCATCTTCCATTTATTTTATAAAAGAAAACGTTGTTCGTAAGCTGTTAATTTATAACATTCAAGAATTACATGTTTTCTTTTTCCATTTATAAATTTAGATCTGGTCATGAAACCATTTTTCTGTTTGAAACAGAATATTATATTTGTATTATGTCCTATTTTAAGTACTGGAACTAATTTATGTACATATTACTAGATGAGTAAACAAAACAAGTTCATTGTGGTCGAAAAACCAAGGAATCATCCACATGGTATAAAATTCAATTCCTATTTAGATAATTTTAACTTCTATAATATCATTAATAACATGTGATGTATGTTCTTTATGTTTACCCATGTTGTACAGAAACATCAATTCATGAATACATGTGAAACTCTCAAGAAAACCATAAAAATGAACATTCCCAGACAATGTTTTTAAACTCTATTACTCATCCAAAGGGACATAGAATCAATTAATGAAACCTTAATGAACCATATTTATGTACCCAAGGTTTGGGATTTATAATTAATTAATATAATTTCATTATACAGGACATTAAGGAGAAGGATTCGTTCAGATACAATATATGTGGAAATTATCGAAACCAAATATATTCCTTCGGGTTCTCCCTCTTTCACTAAATTTTTGATATGGTTACCCCTTAAATATCATTTCTTCATCATTGTATTTCCTTTTCTGGGATATAAATTTTTATACCTGGTATTTATGTCAAACAAATTTTTTTCAAAAATAACTCTTCTTTTAAAAACACAACTTTTAATTCTCACTCAATGTGGACGGTTCTTGTATCATGTATTTTATTTTCCACTTTCTTTTCAGAACCCAAAATTTATTAATGTGTTCTTATGATATGTAACCCATTCCATTCCATGAGATAGTTATGTTCACTTTTTATATATGTTCCATGGGTCATGCATGATAATGATAATGCTATGATGTGACGGGTGTGCCCGAAATTATATAGCGCATTATAAATGTTTCAAAGTGATGGGTGCGCCCAGAATTATTAAGTTGTCCAATGCATTGGGTAAAATGATGAATCTCATGAATAAATGTGAAATGATGTGAGAACAGGATTCTAATTTGTTTCACAAGCATATGTGGTAGTTAGCCAATAAGACATTATGTTTCATTTTAATGCATTTCCACATTTCTTGTCTCTTATTAATGCTTCCTCTCATGTTCATGATTCACTGCCTATGTTATGAATATGATCACCCTATGCTATATTGTTCTTATCTATCCTCTTACTGGGATTATTTCTCACCCCTATTGATGAATATCCTCATATGGCTACATGTACTAAAAAGATTACATGTTCTAATAAGAAGCAAGAGAAGAAGAAATTAAATTAATTTTTATTCTTGATGTTTTATTTCTTTTGTATGGTTATAGTTTTTCCAAGACACTAAATCATTGGATCCTCAATGTGGAATACTATTATATTTTTTATCATTAAAATTATGTAATAGTAATGTATGAAAATTTTGGTTCACTATCATTGGTACTAGAGAAATGGTTTAGTTAATTTGGAAATTAGGATTAGTGAAACCTATAGAAAACCTCTAATATGAGGCAAAGTACAAAAATGCACAGAAGAATATTTTAATAGGGATCACATATATTATATTTTTGGTATAAAGTTTTTAAATGAATAAGTTATTCCGGACAAGTTTACTTATGTTTTGTTGTAACCTTTTCAATTTTAGAAAATTTGGTGAACTCGGAGAACTTAGACCAACAACTCATGCGAGGGATGATGCAATGACTACCCGAACGACATCCCCAATGATTTGGGAGGTGGAGTTCAATACATCATGGAAATAGTTACCCAATTATCTTAGGTTATGAACAATAACCATAATAATGGGGAACATCATCCTTTACCAAAGAGGGAGCAACATGATATCGAAGGTTTTATATGGCAACGACCACCGGCGTTTAGTGGATCTTCTAATCCACTAGTGGAAGAACAGTGGGTCAACTACAGGGAGAAGATCTTTTCTTTGCTTCACTATTTTGAGATGAAGAAGGTGACTCTAGTCGTTAATTGTCAAGATGGAGATGTCGATCGATAGAGGGATTTGATTTAGAACCCCATGTCAAGGGAAGAAATTAAAAGGTTGGAATGGGAAGACTTTAAGATAATGTTTCTTATCAGGTACTTCCCAATAACTCTTCGCACGAAGATGGAGATAAAATTTATAGAGCTTAGGAAAAAAGAAAGGGAATATGTCACAACCTCTGAATCATATTTTACCAGGCTTTCAAGGTACGCTTAAGGTTTTTTTATCTACAATGATAGAAAAATTGAGAGTTTATTTAGTGTATTTAAACCACACCGTCGAAAGGCTCTTGCAATTCGAGACATTGGGAGTTATGAAGAAGTTGTTCGATGTGATCTCAAAGTAGAGATGGAGTTTGGAGAATGGTCCCATGGCGATGGGGATATGAAACGGATGATGTAGTTTCAAGCCGTTGGATCTAATGATAAAGGAGGGATCAAAACTGAAAAACCCACATGCCCAAAATGTTGGATGTTGCACCATGGGAACTACCTCAAAGGGACGAGGAAGTGCTTTATGTGTGGGAAAGAAGCACACCATACTCAATAGTGTCTAAAAGACACGAAAAGGAAGGAGAATGTATCTGAAGAAAGAAGAGAACCACTCATGGTTGAATGCTAAAACATTAGGGTGCTAGGGAACTATTCAAACCAGTGCACTAAACCTCGAGCTCTCGAGGGTAATCAGCGTCAACAGCCACTGAAGCCAAAAGAACAAGAGAAAGGATTATGCTATCACTACTATGTAGGTGGTGCATGATAATGAAGTCGTTCAAGGTACAATTCCTATACACTAAATAATAGAAAAAGTATAATTTGATTATGGTTCTACGCATTATTTTATATCTTTCATGTTTTCTAGAACTACAGAATTGAAGCCTCGAAACCTTGAAGTAGAGATATCTGTAAAATCACCAAGTGCTCCAATCCTTGCAACTGAAGTGTTTGACTCTTCTCTAATTTGAGTATGTGGGAAGATTATATCGGAAAATATCCTAATACATCCCTTGGTGGAATTCGATGATATAATGTGAATGGATTGCCACTCATTATATAGGGAACATATCAACTATATGGAAAAGGAAATATCGTTTCATATTCCGAAACATCCCATGCTTCTCTACAAATGAAAGTAAGATCAAGAATTTCCTTTGAAAAAATCCTTCCATGTTGTGGGTGTTGATTCCATATGAATAATCATACCTCGCCCAAATGGTTGTGTCAAAGGAAAGTGCCAACATTGAGGAAATTCTCGTCGTGAGGGAATACATCGATGTATTTCTAGAGGTGTTACCTGGAATTCCCCCGGATTGCGATGTATATTTCTCAATTCAACTCATACCCGGAGCTACTCCTATCTCAAAGTGTCCCAATAGGATGGCTCTTATCGAACAAGAGGAGAAAACTGTTGGGCAAAAATCCCTCAAGGTATCATTGAAGCATTTTTGAGGTGATTGTGTTTGTTGACAAAGTGGACATCTGAGTTGTGATTGTTGACAAAGCATAACTATGACATACAAATTTGTTGACAAAGAGGATTCCATGATGGAATGTCGAGTTCAAGAGCTGAGTTCAACAATCCATGTTTGATTCAACAACGTCGATAAAAGGAATGGATGATCTGGAGGTGGTACAAAAGAACAGATACAAGGTGGCGCCGTTTTCCAGTGTTTGCCAAATTTTTGGGCCAGAAAATCGGCAAATGAAGAAAAGTGTTTTTGGCAACGGGACTTGCACACCGTGGAATTAGAGTATAGGAAACTTGCCTGCCATATGTTTTTCAAGATCAGAAGATCAAAATATGGCAAAGGAAGTAGGTTCGCGCAAGTTTGGGAGTTGGTCGTGCAAGTGTCTAAAAGGAGAGAAGACTTGCGCGCCGAGACTGGGTCGCGCAGGTGACTTGCACGCCGTCGTGCAGGGTGGTCAATTTGCCTATAAATACTGGACCACCCCTCTTCATTATTCACCGGTGTTCAAACGAGAGCTCCCGTCACGCAGGTGTGGTGGTCGCGCAAGTGGTGTGTGTGGTCGTGCAGGTGGGACTTGTACGCCAGTGGTTGAAGTTGTGCGCCGGTGTTAGAAGTTGCGTGCCGGTTTTCAGTTGCACGCCAATAGTGGTTTGGGCGTAAAAGTAATAGAGTCGCGAAAGTTTGGAGTTGAGGAAGCTTGTGTCGCGAAATTTTCAGAGGAGGACTTGCGTGCCCGTTGTGACTTGCGCGCCGATACTTGCGCGTCGAGGAAGACTTGTGCGCCAAGTAAGGTTTGTTCCAGCAGTGTTTTTCGGACTGCGTGGAAGCTGGAAGTCTTCCCGACACCTTCGGTGCAAAGAGATATTCATCTATGGGTGAATGTTGAACTTCAACAGGGCATCTACACACAGGAGAAGATGCATTCATTCATACAAATGAAGAGACCTACAGGTCTATAAACTGTGGGTGGATTCCTTCCAAGAGCAGTGATCTCAGGAAGAGGAAGAAGGTGATCCTCTCCACCGACAGTGAGCCAGAGAGAGAGAGAGAAACATGGAGTGACCCTTGGGAAAGCAGTGAGCTGACCCTAAACTTGTAAAGGCAGTGAGCCTGGGCATAGAAGTGATCTAGCCCGAACATTGTAATCCACAGCTAGTGAAGTCTAGTGGAATTTGGTACGAACCGACAACTTGTCGGCATATGCTCCATGGACGTAGCCCTTAGCGGTGAACCAAGTAAAAATCTCTGTGTCTGCCTGCTTACTTCCCTGCATTGCATTCAAAGTATCATAATCAGGTAAAGGAGACAAGTGATCACAGTAACCACACAAGTGCAAACAAAGTGTCCCTTGTAACAAAGAGGTCAAGATCCAGTGGGGCAGATAGAACTTTGAAAATGAGTATCCATACCCTAATTCACCCCCCCTCTCAGGGTATATAGGCCCTTATTGGCCCTAACAATTGTTATCAGAGGGATAGGTTGATTTTATTAGATTTGTTTGCTTCGACTTGGTGTAGTCTTTCAGCGTAGTTGAAGATATTGTTTTCACATATCTCGGTCTACCATGGGAAAAAGAAAATATTCAAAGAAGAATCAGAAGTCAGGTGGTATCCCTCAGTGTGGAAGTGTTTTTGGAAAAAGTGTAATTCAACTAAAAGAATCAAACAGCTTACTGAAGGAATCATGCAGTGAACAGAAAAATGATTTGGATAAATCATACAACAAAAATACTTACTCATTCAAAGATGCTGATAGAATGAGTGAAGAACCTGACTTTCCAAGTGACGTTGGATCTACTAACAATGAAGAAGATGAAATTGAAGGAAGAATTGATATGCGAGCTGAGTTGGAAGCTGCTCTTGAAGAGATAGTTGTTTGGAGGGCCAAAACCAAGAAAGCTAACAAAATTGTTTGCGATGCCAAACTCTATATGCAGCAGCAGGAAGAAGAGAAGTCTGAGCTGATGAAAGAAATTGAGAAACTTAATTTATCAAATCAGAGAACTCAGAATCTGTTAGTAATTATAAGCTAAAGGTTGAAGAACAGAAAAGAGAGATCGATGGCCTAAACAAAAAGGTGGAATTTGTCCATGGGACAAAAGAATTGGATCAGAAATCCACTGAGGAAATTAAATCTAAATTCATATAGATCCATGCTCTGGAAACTAAGGTCAACAAGCTAAGAGGCTTAAATCAAAGGCTTATTGATATAGTTACTGACCTAACAGAGAAGAATGATTCTCAAGGTGAGGAACTACAGAAGCTGGCTAAAGGAAAAGGAAAACAAAAGGCTGGTAAGTGTGAAGATAATCAAGAGTCAGATGAAGTTCGGAATCTGAAAGCCATGAATGATGATCTAGCTACACAGCTGTCTGAGTTAGTTCAAAAGAATCAAAGAATACAATAAGAGAATTCATGTTGCTCTGATTCTCTTGATCAATAATAATTGAAAGTAAAAGAGCAAAATGATGTGGTTAATAAGATGAAGCATGAACTGGAAGATGAGATGAGTTGTGGAAAGAATCTCAGAAAAGTACTTGATGCTCAACTTGTATCAAGAGATTTGAAGATTCAATAGTTGGAAAAAGAGCTACAATCAGTCAAGAAGGATATGGAGAAGTATAAATCTAAAGATAAGCCCATGTTGAGGGATGCATTGCACTTATTATTTGATCATCCTTTGGCAGGTGATGATAAAATTAAATCCAAATATGCTGCATCAGAGGAGAATCATGAATGGATTGTATCTTCCCAAAGGTCAACCTTTTTGGGAAAATCTGGAATTGGATATGATAATCCCACTCCTATGGATGATAAGAAAAATGTAGTGAAAAATTCTGAAGGTAAGAAAAATCTTGTAGGTGCTGGAGATAGGCCTATGAGGGTAGTTTCAAGGAGTGATGATATGTGCTATTTCTGCGGAGTTCATGGCCACACATCAAGCTTCTGTACCGAGGCTCTAGAGTACATTTCAGGCTGTGAAAAGATAATCATTAATAAATCTAAGAATAGGAAGAAGAATCATGAGAAATTAGAAAGAAGAGCTTCTCAGAAGAAAGCATATGTTATATGCTATTACTACGGAAGAATGGGACACACAATTAGTATGTGTCAAGAAGCTCAGGAGCCCAATATCAAAAGAAGAACTCAAGGTGCATCAAAATATCTGCAGAGAGACGATGAAATGAGGTATGCCTTTGAGGGAAAATGTTTTATATGTTCTCACTATGGGCACATGGCGAGACATTGCAGTAAGAAGAAAGCAGGAAAGTTGAAGGAACAAGAAAAGAGATCTCCACCACAGGAAGTGTACAAGAAAGAAGCATGTACTGGGAGACAAAGTGGAAAGGAGAAGAATAGGCTTCGAGCCTCGGGGAAATCACATGGAGCTGAGCGAAAGGTGTATCAGTCACCTCCTCTGTCACACTCGCAACATATCTCTCAGAGAAAACTAGAACAAATCTAGAAGAAAAAGGGTAGAGATGCTACAGTTGTGAGAAAGAAGAATGAACATTAAATGGAAGACTCACCACAGGTAAAAAGGAGTGTGGTAACTCAGACATTTGATAAAAGAAAGTTGAACAAAGAATGTGACGAAAAATTCACAGGACGCATTCCATAGTGAAAACTGAAAGAAGATGCAAGATCCTTGCAATGGTGGATGAAGCAAGGGATGATGGAAAGTAAAGATGTTCCTGCTCTGAGAAATAATCAAGGAAAATGGAATTTTGGTAGAACCCTAAAGAAAGAAATTTGTACTAGTGGGTTTATACCCCATGCGGTGAGAAAGGCCGAGCCTACCAAATCTACGTATCAAAAAAAGGCTCAAAATGTGGGAAAATAATTCATAGTCATCTAGCCAGAATAGTTGAAGTTGGCTAGGTAGTTGGAGGAAGCAAGAAAGGAGTGTGATGCCCTCCAAGAAAGAATCAAAGGGTTGACCCATCAAGATCATCCACAATCCTCATCTTGAGGAGTCCAGAAGAAGATCCTCTCTCCCTATGAATATAAATTATATTAACTGATGATTCATGTGTTTCAGGTTTTAGGGAGATACGATCCAAGGGGAAGTGACATCTAAGGATGCGAAGTGGAGATCTGATATTCTCTACAGGTTTAATTGATTCAAATCAGGAACCAGGGATGAACAAGAAAAGATGAAATTTAGCACAATTAAAAGTGATTGTGTTATTAGCTTTATCTCTTGTTTCCTACACTGATTTCCAACTCAGTAGGCTTAGAGATTTTGTTAATGGCTCAATGTGGCGTGCCAGATTAGTATAAATGTTGCACATGGAGAAGAATGGTTATGGGACTCTACCATTGGGCCTAACAGATAGAAGTGTTGTGTAACACATGGGGATCATTCAACAACAAAATCAGCTGCCAGATTCATCAAGGAAATAATTGGATGACCCAGCTCAAGTGTTGTCTATCGAGAGAAGACATACTATGAGAGAAGCAACAGTGATCAAGAATTTCATTCTTATTTATTTTGATCTAACATTGTTTTATCAGCTGACTGTTTTCAGGATACCAAGAAGCTATGAGAAGAAGTTGAAAGGAATGATTTCATTGAACAATGACACAGAGAAAAGTAGCTGAAAGAAATGAATCCACTGAAAAATGAGTCAGAGAGCAATTTCCTGACGAAAGTGTTGAAGAAGAAAGCAACACAGGGGGAGAAGAAGTGGCTGAGGGTGACTCAGAAGAAGATACTGATGATGAGTACATGGAAGTAAAATCCTTATCTGCACAAAAGGCAAAGAATCGAGCTGAAATTGACAGGTAGAATATCATCAGTGATCATTGAGCTCCAGTTCAGACATGTAGAATGAAATCACTACAGCAGACATCATTACTATCATAGGTTGAGTCAAAATGATTTGATGATGCAACTGATGAAGATAACTGGGTTCAGTCCATGAATGAAGAGCTAAATCAGATTGAGAAGAACCAGACATGGGAGATTGTTTCAAGGCCAGTAGACAAGAATGTCATCGGGAATAAATGGGTCAATCGCAAGAAGAATATGACTGAAGATGGAACATTGATTCAGAATAAAGCACATCTAGTGTGCAAAGGATACTCCCAGAAAGAAGAGATTGATGTTTATGAGACATTTGCACTGGTTGCAATGCTAGATACAATCAAATTATTCCTAGTCGTTGTAGTACAATTTTTCTACAGGTTACACAGGGAAAGAATGGAACATTCATTTCTCAATCCGAATATGTGAATAGGGTTTTGGAAGGTTTGGAATTGATAATTCCAAGGAGATGAAGACTCCGGTTGCTACCCGGATGAGATTATCAAAAGATGAGGATGTCAAGGCAGTTAATATCACAGAATATAGGCAAATTATCGTAAGTCTGTTGTACTTGACCGCGACAAGGCCTGATATTGTTTTCGCCACATGCCAAGCTGTGAGATATCAAAGTAATCCCAAGGAAAGTCACATGCTTGCAGTGAAAAGAATACTTCTGTATATCAAGGGAACGGTGGACTTCGGCTTGACATACAACGACAAATCTCAGACAGAGTTATTGGGATATACTGATGCAGACTGGGCCGGTTCAACAGATGATAGAAAATCAACGTCAGGTGGTGCATTCTATCTTGGTGGATTGTGTATTTCTTGGCTAAGGAAGAAACAATATTGCATATCATTGAGCACCGCAGAAGCTGAGTATATTGCGGCCACTCAAGCATACACACAGTTATTGTGGATGAAGCAACAGCTTGAAGATATGGGAGTTGAAGTGAAGTCTCCGATCGGAATCCAGTGTGATAACTCAAGTGTTATAAGTCTCAGCAAAAATCCCGTCCATCACTCAAGGACAAAGCACATTGAGATCAAGTATCATTTCATCAAAGAAAAGGTTGAGCATGGCATTGTGAAGTTGGAGTATGTGCCTACAGAGCTACAGGTTGCAGACATTATGACAAAGGCCTTACCCAAGGAAGCTTTTGAGAGGCATCGACTGGCTCTGGGAGTTCAGTCGATTCCCCGCACTTGAAATAGTGTGGATGTGGAATTCCCCCCCTCTCCCCGAGGTATGATGTGTTTTTCCCTAATATGCTAATATGTGTTCTCTACTATGTTACAGACTACAAAGGAGTGTCCTTTGGGTTCGTTGACAAAGGGGGAGAAAAGTGTTTGTTAAAGGAGGAGAAAATAGTGATTGTTCAAGGGGGAGACAATGCGGAGATTTGATAAATCATTATTGATACGTGGAGAAGCTGATAGGTGGAGCAGCCAGAAAGTGGGAGCAATGATAAAGGGGGAGTTTATTAAATCTGACGATGCTAGAAGTGATCGATCAAATAATAGATATCACGATAGCTAAGGATCGTGATAAAAGTAGAAGAGTGGTGTTGGACAGTGGCCGATCATTGCTCATGTGGGCTTAGAGTATGTGTTGAGTAAATCCTTGATCGCTATCAGAATAGCAATGATTCGAATGGAGGCTGAAGAATCAATGATGTATCTTTGTTTTGGAAGATTTGTCAACAAACCCAAAGGGGGAGATTGTTGGGCAAAAATCCCTCAAGGTATCATTGAAGCATTTTTGAGTGATTGTGTTTGTTGACAAAGTGGACATCTGAGTTGTGATTGTTGACAAAGCATAACTATGACATACAAATTTGTTGACGAAGAGGATTCCATGATGGAATGTCGAGTTCAAGAGCTGATTTCAACGATCCATGTTTGATTCAAGAATTTCAACAAAATTAATGGATGATCTGGAGGTGGTACAAAAGAACAGATACAAGGTGGCGCCGTTTTCCAGTGTTTGCCAAATTTTTGGGCCTGAAAATCGGCAAATGAAGAAAAGTGTTTTTGGAAAAGGGACTTTCGCGCCGTGGACTTGGAGTATAGGAAACTTGCGCACCACATGTTTTTCAAGATCAGAAGATCAAAATATGGAAAATGAAGTAGGTTCGCGCAAGTTTGGGAGTTGGTCGCGCAAGTGTCTAAAAGGAGAGAAGACTTGCGCGCCGAGACCGGGTCGCGCAGGTGACTTGCGCGCCGTCGCGCAGGGTGGTCAATTTTCCTATAAATACTGGACCACCCCTCTTCATTATTCACCGAAGTTCAAACAAGAGCTCCCGTCACGCAGGTGTGGTGGTCGCGCAAGTGGTGTGTGTGGTCGCGCAGGTGGGACTTGCGCGCCAGTGGATGAAGTTGTGCGCCGGTGTTAGAAGTTGCGTGTCGGTTTTCAGTTGCGCGCCAATAGTGGTTTGGGTTTAAAAGGAATAGAGTCGCGCAAGTTTGGAGTTAAGGAAGCTTTTGTCGCGCAATTGTCAGAGGAGGACTTGCGCGCCCGTTGTGACTTGCGCGCCAATACTTGCGCGTCGAGGTAGACTTGCGCGCCAAGTAAGGTTTGTTCCAGCAGTGTTTTTCAGACTGCGTGGAAGCTGGAAGTTTCCCCGACACCTTCGGTGAAAAGAGATATTCATCTATGGGTGAAAGTTGAACTTCAACAGAGCATCTACATACAGGAGAAGATGCATTCATTCATACAAATGATGAGACCTACAGGTCTATAAACTGTGAGTGGATTCCTTCCAAGAGTAGTGAGCTCAGGAAGAGGAAGAAGGTGATCCTCTCCACCAGCAGTGAGCCAGAGAGAGAGAAACATGGAGTGACCCTTGGGAAAGTAGTGAGCTGACCCTAAACTTGTAAAGGTAGTGAGCCTGGGCATAGAAGTGATCTAGCCCGAACATTGTAATCCATAGCTAGTGAAGTCTAGTGGAATTTGGTACGAACTGACAACTTGTCGGCGTATGCTCCTTGGACGTAGCCCTTAGCGGTGAACCAAGTAAAAATCTCTGTGCCTGCCTGCTTACTTACCTGCATTGCATTCAAAGTATCATCATTAGGTAAAGGAGACAAGTGATCACAGTAACCACACAAGTGCAAACAAAGTGACCCTTGTAACAAAGAGGTCAAGATCCAGTGGGGCAGAAAGAACTTTGAAAAAGAATATCCATACCCAGATTCACCCCCCTCTCTGGGTATATAGGCCCCTATTGGCCCTAACAAAAAAGAACCAGTTTTAAGAGAATCTGGACAAAGGGTTCATACGCCCTAGCGCATCGACTTGGGGTGCACCGGTACTCTATATGAAGAAGAAGGATGGAACAATGCGGTTGTGTATCAATTATCAGGAACTAAAAAATATCGCCATAATGAACAAGTATCCTCTACCATGGTTTGATGACTTGTTCGATCAGTTAAGAGGAGCTCAATAATTCTCAAAGGTGGATCTTCATTCTGGATATAGTCAGGTGAAGGTGAAGAAGGAATATATTCGGAAGACTACCTTCCGTACAAGGTATGGGCACTATGAGTTTTTGGTGATTCCCTTCAGACTTACAAATGCCCCTTAAATCATCATGGATTTGATTAATAGAGTATTTAGGCATTACCTAGACAAATTTTTGGTAGTTTTTATTTATGTTATTCTCATTTATTCCAAGATCAAGGAGGAACATTAAGAACATCTAAGACATGTGTTGGCGACATTGAGAAATGAGAAGTTGTACGCCTTGTTCAACTAGTGCGAATTTTGGATGAAGTAAGTAACATTCATGGGAACTGTGATCACAAGTGTGGGAATTTCTGTGTATCCTTCAAAAGAAAATGGTGATTGAGGAATGACCCAGGACCTCTAGTGTCACAAAAATCTGTAGTTTTCTTAGATTATCTAGGTACTACCGACATTTTGTGAGAAACTTCTCATGATTGTCATGACCGCTAACTATGTTAACAAGGAAGGGGGTAAAGTATATATTGGACGAATTATGTGATCGAATATTCATGGAGCTAAAGAGAAGTCTTATCACTGCACCTCTACTCACACTACTGAAAGTGGAGAATATTTTGTGATATACAATGATGCTTCAATGAAAGGCTTGGGTTGGTTACTCATGAAAAATGATAATTCGATAGCTTATGCTTCACAACAGTTTTAGATACATGAACAGAACTACCTGACACATGATTTAGAGCTGGAAGCAGTGATTTTTTCTTTTAAAATCTAGAGTAATTACCATTATGGAGAGAATTTTGACATATACACCGACCACGAGAGCCTAAAGTATATATTCACACAAAGGGATCTCAACATGCGTCAAATAAGATGGTCAGAGTTACTCAAGTATTACGATTGCTCTATTCACTATCATCCTGTAATGGCGAACAAGGTAGCTGCTGCTCTAAGCATAAAAGAACCTACTACTATATCCATGATGAGGATTGAGAAAGACCATATCTTTTTGGATATACAAGGAATGGATTTTGAAATCATACGGGTAGGGGATACATCCTACCTTTCCCAAATGATTGTGAAAACGTCCATCCAAGAGAAGATTAAAGAAGCGCAAATGGATGATTTGGAGATACAATAGAGGGTGAATGTATTAAATAAAGGAAAGTTGGAAGAGTTACATATCGATGATGATGGTGTCTTTTGGTTTGCAATGCGGCTTTGTGTGCCTTCATCTCCTTGGATAAAGAAGGAGCTATTCGACAATGAACATCGCTCAACTTTCTCAATCCATCCTTGGAGTACCAAGATGTACCGTGATCTCTGAGAAAACTTATGGTGGGTTAACATGAATAAGGAAATTGAGGAATATATATCGAGATGGAAGGTATGTCAGAAAGTTAAATCTGAGAAAAAAATGTCCAAAAGTATGATGAATTCATTGCCTCTACCCATGTGGAAATGGGAAAATGTTACAATGGACTTTGTAACGGGTTTCCCGAAGACGTTAAAGGGATGTAATGAGATATGGGTTGTGGTTTATCGACTCACCATGACCTCCCCTTTTATCTCCATTCAGGAAGATCTCCTGCTTGAACAACTTGAAAATATATATGTGAAGGATGTAGTGAGACTGCATGGTGTTCCACTCTCAATTGTCTGTAACCATGATCCAAGATTCACATCTAAATTCTGGAGGAGCCTTCAACATGCGTCGAGTACTGAATTAAATTTCAGCATGGCCTATCACCACCATACTGATGGCCAGTATGAAAGGACTATTCATACGCTTGAAGATATACTAAGAGCCTGCTCTCTAGAATTCAAAGGTTGAAGGGATCAACATCTCCCATTGGTTGAGTTCTCATACAACAATAGCTTCTACTCAAATATTCAGATGGTTACATATGAATCTCTGTATGGAAAGTGATGTAGAACTCCAACCTGTTGGGTTGATGTTGAGGAAAGAAAGCTACATGGACCTGATCTTGTGCAGGAGATGACAAGGAAGGTTCAACTCATTCAGAAACACATCAAAGCTGCTAATGTCAGAAAAAGAACTATGATGAAAACTGTCGAAGGGACTTGTAATTCGATGTTGGAGATAATGTCTTCCTTTGAATATCTCCATGGAGGAGAGTCATGGGATTCGGGAAGAAAGGGATGATAAGCCCATGGTATATTGGACCCATTGATATCCTTGGAAGTATAGGAGTTGTGGCCTATTGTCTTGCACTTCCACCGAATATGGATCAAGTTCCTGATGTTTTTCATGTATAACTACTGAATATGTACATTCTAGACCCCTCACATGTACTAAACTCAGAGGTGGTGCAGCTTGAAGATGATCTCTCCTATGAGGAGAATCCATTAAAGATTATGTGTTAGAGAAATAAGGTTATACTCAACAAGACAACCCATCTTGTCAATGTTTTTTTGAGAAACAATAAGTTTGAAGAAGCTACTTGGGAACTAGATGAGGTGATGAAGGAGAATTACCCTTACCTTTTTTTGTAATGTGAAATTTCATGGGTGAAATTTATAAAGAGGGGAAGAATGTTACGACCCAAAGTTTTTTAATAGAAATTCCCTTATCATAAATATGTCACATTAAAACACAACATAATGAACAACTAAATGCTAAGGGACCTTTAAACATAAACTTGTCACTTTTTTGTTTTGAATTTTGAAAATCATACTTTCACAGTTATGTTGAAGATGATTGTTGATGTCTAATGAAAAAGTAATAATTTTTTTTGAATAATAGCTTACAATTGTGAATTGTATTATGACCCATATGAATAGTAACTCATCCAACATAAGAGTGACCTTAACCATGATGAATTAAATAAAATTTAGACATCTTGGAACGTGACCATTTGACCTTTGTAAATGTTTTGGTATTTTGTAAGTCATAAATAATTAATTATAATTAATAATTTTTTTAAAATAAAGTTTATTTTCATAAAATGAATTCAAAAATTATTGAATAAATTTCTTATAGTATTTAAATAATTTTATAAGACCCTACGTAATTTTTGAAAGCACTTTAAAATGAGTTTAAACATTGAAAAACAGTTTTTTATCAATATTATGATTTTAATTAAAATTTAAATTAATAATATTTAGAAAAATATTTTTGAACATTTTAATTCATTTTTATATTGTTCACGTCAAATAATGGTAGGGGTAAATATTTTGGATTTTTCTGAAGTACAACAATTTTTGTGTAAATAGTAAAAAGATCAGTTTTGTCGCATAATCGGTGTATCCTAAATTGCATCATTAATGATGTAATGAATGATTAAAAATATATACCATTATTTTCGTCAAAATTATATTAAATTTAATAAATGTTTCCTTAAAATACAATAAATTCGATTTTCAAACATAAAAAGTACTTTCCAAAGTCTAAAGTCTAAAAGTGATTTCTTAAAGCATCTTATTCTCTTTCCTTCACTTTTCTTTTAATAAATTAATGAATTCGATTTATAAAAATAAATTAGAGCCTAAAACGAACTATATTATAGTAATATATGATATAGGATGCCAAAAAACTACTATTACATGTCAAACTATTGATATATTATTTTATTTGATATTTTATACTAAAAACACCTCCCTCCTCATGTATATGTAACCCCTCCCCCTCCCCTTGCCAAAACACATCTCTCCAGATTCAATAATTTCCTAATATCTTCCCAAAAATCTCCCCTATCCCCTACCACACATCCAAGAGTTTCTGGTCTCATCAAAATACAAAGCAGAGGCCCCTAAAGGAGGATCTCAAGAGGATGATTTCCTTTAATTTCCTTTCAATTTCAAGTCCTTTTCTTATTCTATCCCAACCCATCATTATTCAAATGGTATGGTGATTCTAGTATCAAAAATATTCTGGATTTTTATTATACTAAGGGGATATTATACCACCCAACCCCCTTCTCCACTTTCTTTTATTTTATAAAAGAAAACGTTGTACGTAAGGTGCTAATCTATCACATTCAAGAACGACATGTTTTCTTTTTTCAATTTCTACCTACAGATCTGGTCATTAAACCAGTTTTATGGAGAACCAGAATATTATATATGTATTATGTCCAATTTTATCTTCTATAACTAACTTATGTACATATTACTATTTGAGTAAACAAAACAAATTCGTTGTGGTCAAAAAAGCCCCAAATTAACCCAAATTATCATCACTAAATTATTATATAATGATTCAACCACATGGTATAAAATTTAATTCACATTAACATCCTTATAAATTTTTTAATATCATTAATAAAATTTAATGTATTTTGTGTATGTTTACCGATGTTCTACACAAACATCAATTCATGAAAACATGTGAAACGCTCAAGATAACCATTAAAACGAACATTCCCAAACAATGTTTCTAATCAATTTAACTCATTCAAAGGCACATAAAATCATTTACTGAATCCTTAATGAACCATATTAATGTACATAAGTTTATGGATTTCAAATTAATGAATATAATGTCATTATACAAGACATTAAAGGGAATGAAGCGTTCAGATACAAGGTAAGGGGAAATTCTCAAACCCAACATTATTCCTTCTGGTTCTCCCTCTTTCACTCCATTTTTGATATGGTTACTCCTTAAAAGATCATTTCTTCATAATTTTCTATCCTTTTAGGTTATATACATGCTTTTACATGGTATTTATGTAAAACCAAAAAATCTTCAAGAGAACTCTTCTTTTATGAACATGCCTTTTACTTCTCATTCAAAGTGTATAGTTCTTGTAACATGTATGTTATTTACCTCTTTCATTTATAAACCCAATGTTTATGAATGTGTTATTAATAGATGTAACGCATTCCTTGACATGGGTTAGTTAGGTTTAATTATGATATATGTTCCATGTGGAAAGCATGATAATGATAATGTTATGATGTGACGGGTGTGCCCAGAATTATATAGCGCAATATGAATGTTTCAAAGTGATGGGTGCGCCCAGAATTATACAGCACCCAAATGCATTGGGTAATGTGATTAATCTCATGAGTAAATGTGAAATTATGTTTGTACAAGATTCTAGCTTGGTTCAAAAGCATGTCTGGTAGTTATACACTAAGGCATGATGTTTCATTTTTATGCATTTCCACATTTCAAGTCTCTTATTAATGCTTCATCTCTTGTTCTTGATTATTTTCGTTTGTTATGAATATGCTCACCCCATGCTATATTGTTCTTATATATCCACTTAATAGTATTTTAGCTCACCCCTTTTGATTTATATCATTAGGTGGCTACATGTACTATGGAGAGGACAAGTGCAAATAAGAAGCTAGAGAAGAATTAATTAACTAAATTTTTATGCTTGATGTTTTATTTGTTATGTACGGTCCTAGTTATCCCAAGACACTAAAACATTATATCCTTAATGAGGAATACTATTATGTAGTTTATATTTAAAATTATGTAATAGTAATTTATGAAATGGTTGGGTTACTATATTCAGGTACCTGATTATTTACCAGATAAATATCATAGATATAGGTATGGGATGTGAATGAACGTGGTCAAGGATGTTTTATTTACATAAATCATGGGTTCCTGGAGAATATGACTAATCTTAGGATTTTGATTCTATTTGATATAGTTTTTTATTTTGTTCTTTTGATATTATTGAATTTTATATGTACATATTTCCATATATTATTATTGCTTCTTTTATAGAATCATGACATGGAATCATTCGAATATGACATTGGATATAAATTTTCCATTGTGTATGACTATCTATTTGATATAAATGGATTGTTTACTAATTAAAATGAAATATTATATCGTATTTCTATGAAAAATTCATTCATTATACCAATGTGCAACAATTATATTATGAGGATATAATATCCCTACTATACCGACTAAGACCCTCACTCCAGGTCCGTGGCCTATAGATTATGTAGAGATTTTGTTGAGGCCATGCGACCATTGCTTCAGCTACTATTATCAATTGTCCTAGGCTGGGATGTCACACCTGAAACATAATCTAATCATTTTCTAACATGAACTATTAATCCATATTATCAACATTAAAATATTCAATCCTATATCACTTCCACCTCTAGGTCTCCCTAGTGAGACTCCTCCACCAGCTTCAATAAGGATTTTTATACTATCATATATGATCAATTAAACTGTATTATGATTCTTTACTAGATGATCCTCCACCACCATTCAAGTATCTCAATACCCTCAAATAAAATCACCTAAAGAATTCTTCTTCAATTCATTGACCATGACAGTTCACTTTTCCCAGAGTGCTGAATATCATAAAGTCATAATCATACAAAAAATCTATGCACCACACTTTTCATAGATTATTATTCTATTGAAATAATATATTCCTTAAATTATTATGATACATAATTCCAAAAATGTTCTCATTGAAAACTTAATTATTTCACCACTTTAGTGAAAAAACATCTATAAACTGACTCAGATCATTGGTGGTGTAGTTAAGCCCATAAAAAGTTAAATTCCTTGACCCATATGAAATAAAGTCACTTGTATATATCAAAATTAAACCCAAAACATGAAAATAAGAACCACAAAACCCCTTAAAAATAACCCCTTCATCTAAAATATATTGAAAAAAGGCACTGATTAGCTGCTCCTTCAGGTTGTCTATGGTTACCTGACACTGATCAATTGTTATAATATTTTGATCCTTCTTGGTAAATAATATTAAAATTAATTTAATCAATGAACAATAAAATAATTTCCTTTTCTAATATACTATTAGTTCAATGAATCAGTATACCTTGACAATATTCTTGAGATCATCCTATGAAACAAATAATTTTATATTAAATGGATCTATTGATACTCCATATTGAGATAATTAATTTTCATGTAAATGTATCTATGAAATCCATAATTATTTTGTTGATAAAATAGGATAAATATTACAGAATAAATGGAAATTTAAAACATTTGTGTTTCTCACAATATTCTATCTTCCTTAATTGTGTATATGAGGATTCAATTGATGAACCTAACCAAAGATTGATTAATGAAATAATGAAACAAGAATTCATGGTCCCATAAAAATAGTGGGGGATTTAATGACACAAGAAAACATAACTATAAATTAAATTTCTCATATCAGCATTGAAAATAGTTTTTTGGGATATATTATTCTTTTTCCCTCATTTGATGACACCCTAACCACAAATAAACTTTAAAAACTATCTTAATCACTTGAACTTGTCAAAAATATTATCTATCATTGGGAGAGGGAAATAATTCCTGAATATCACATATCTCATCCACTGATAAGATATAAAAAATCACATCACATACTATGCCGTCATAAAAAATAATATTGGATCACCACATCATGACACACAGATATATATGAAACCCTACATCCCTAAAACATAAATTTCATCCCTCAACTCCCATAACCTAGATGGTTTCATCTAACAAGGATCCGAAAAAGTCATAGAGGTAAACATTTACAACCCTATCTCAATGTTGATGTCACTTTAAGGGGGTAGTTTCACAATCTCATAAAAACATCCATGAATTCCTTAGTGAATTTGGGTACTCAGTCACATGATTCACTACTGAATCCATTGATAAAGCTCTATGATGAATAAATTGAAGATCCAAATATAATAGAACATTTTCATAACCAAACTCACCAATGAATACCGAAGTCTATCTGTCCTCGTAATAGAATACAACTCTATTCTATATGATATCAATTAAATAAAAAGGAGAATGTAAATGGTTAATACAAACAGTAGAATCATAGAATAATATATGTGGTAATAAAAAATCTCTATAATACTAATTCTTCCGAATCATCATCCCAATAGCCCAACACATATAAAAAAACTCTCTTATCATTTCAATGGTATACTCAACACTATAGGTGGTGGAAACATTTTAATCTTAATCCCAAATGCTTATATGATGGTTGGTGAAATAAAGGAGTGTGATGCTTGAAAAAAAGTGTAAAACATGGAAGAAAATGAATATAGGGTAACTTGGATGTTAATGATTACCTCTGGAATTCACATGTCCATAGTATGAATCCAACTTCATCTTACTCCACCACCTCACCATTGAAAACCACCTCCATGAACACACTGATCCCTATGTCCCTATTGGAGAGGGTCATCATAGGGTTGACCTCTACCAAATCCCAATAATCTCATAGAAATATAAGAATGTTTTCCCTACTACTAATATGGCCAATGATAAAATAACTATGGTGGGTGAAACATAATTCAATTTCACGTTCTAGGATGGGAACCATTAATGGTGGGGGTAATAATACTACATATGGCGATGAACAACATAATCAAATAATACCATCATAGAACCACTGGTGGGTGATTGTGAACTACCAACTCCCGAGAAGCAAGAATAAAAATTTAGAGGTTAATTCTTTATCTATAGAAACCATAACAACCCAAATTTTTTGTGACCATTCAACTACATCTATACTACTCGTGTAGCCCTAATGGTTCCACTCTTGAGATGTTCTTCATATCATATGAATCATATCAATAACCACAAACTTATCTAGAACCTCTAAATACATTGGAAAAATTATTGGGGAGACTATATATTGAATAATGGGAAACAAAGACTCCCCTAATAACTAATATATATAACATTGTTTGGAAATGTTTTTGGTGATAAAACGAGGAAGGTCATTAAAGTGAATTAAAATACCAAAAACACTAGGGATCTTATTTAGAATGGATAAAAACACATGCCTCATTAATTATCTTGTTACAGAAGAAATGAACTATAAATAAAGCTACCTTTGAAAATCATCCCTTGAAACATAAACCTCATTCCCCTCAATAAGATATAACAACCCCCACTTCCACACTAATCCCAAAATCATATTAATAATTATAATACATGATATATATCCCAAGCTCGAATTAAGATAAAATAAATCTTAATAACCTCAAACAAGAACCATGTATCCAAATCAGAGCTTCTTTCTTCATACATATCTATGGCATAATGCTTCAATTCAAATGATGTCATCCTCCACTGCTTAAACACCTTGGCCAGGTCAAACATATTACAGGCAATCAGGTTATCAAGGTGAACCTCCCCAACATTAACCACACATAGACGATGACCAAAAGGCTTATTTCAAACATGTATATAATCTTTTAGGAACTTTATCATGGATTTTTTTAATATTCATTTAATTAGCTTAAATTATAGCATACCCATAAATCATCCCAAAATTAACCCTGTACACAATCAACCATGATTCATTACCCTTTAAGGGGTCTCTATAATACACGAATAATCATTTCACATAACACATTCATTATGATTACGGTCCCAGTTCAGGATCACTTGGATCCCAAAAAATGAGAGTTATAACATGTCTTCCGTTATTATGTAATAGATTATGTTTAACTGATTTAATTTCCCCTCAAATGAATAAAATCAACACCAGTGACTAACTCTAAAATCCATCCAAATGATCAAAAAAACATTTGATAACACTTATTGACAACTGAGCCACAATAGATAAAACCCAGGGACCCATGGTGATGATGAGAGTGATTCTTGAACCCCACATAAAATAAGCCATTCAGTGGTGACTAGCAGTAAGGGTATAAGACACACATTCGGATTGAATAACCCCTCCCCCGATTCCAAAAATCATAACGAGAATAATCTCCATCCAAAACATAATATACATAATGTTTTATATCCTTTACCAGTTAGAATGCATAAAATGTATTATATAAACTAATAACAATAATGAAAATAATAAAATAAAATCCAAACCAATACCTCTAACCATAACACCCAAGCTACAAATGTCCATCACGTCTAGGAAACTATTATTTTAAACCTAACAATTATATATATATATATATATATATATTTGTGTACATGATCTGAAAACTCGGTAGAATCACCCTGAAGACATATAATGAAACTCTAGATGATGAATTCCAATACATACATGAATAAACAAAAAACCAACAAGCACCTATCCATCACCTACAACCCCAAATTACCAGGTCTTACTCAAAAAATATCACCACCAAATATAAATAAATTATATCAAAAAATATAACAACATGGACACCCTAAACAACTTTCCCACTAGTTTATTTTTCATGAGACCCAATGATAAATTCCTTGGTGATCCCATCCATTTCATATCATGACATCCATATTTGTATATGATGTCAAAAATGACATCTAATGAGGATCCGAATATATCCTACCTATCCTGACCACCTGTAGGGAATAACAAATCATGTTATCCTTAATCCAAGTACTCATGTCACAATTTGTTTGGGTTAGACATTAACCCTAAAAATCACATCTTCCTTGATGGTCCAACATCTCAGGTTGTAATTTTTCCTAGACCACAACTAGATAACCATATCCCAACCACACATCAAAATCCATAATAGTATTTTAAGGTGAACCTCAATTACATAAACATAATTCCCTTATAAAAAGGAAAATCTTGATTATAAATACCACATCATGATCACGCCATCATCACACCATTGAAATTTCAAAACTATGACCATCAAAATGTTACAATATACAGAACAGAGAGTGGTAAAGAGGGAGTAGTTAACCATACATTCCATCACTAAGTTAGGTATTTGTGAAAAACCCCAAAACCCAAAACATTAGAGTGATAATAAATGACATAGGAAGGGAAGATATGAAATAAAAAGATGATACAAGTACAATAAATCCACACACACGATCATAACCTAGCATGTTCACCCCAAAATAACCCTGTCAAACCACACAACCATCCATATATTTTTTTCTACATTTTATAAAGAACCACTGAAACCTATAAACCATAAAATAACCCAAATTCACACATAAAACATACACCAAAGGAATTCACATTTAAATTTTCATTAAAAGTACAAAACAAATATGAATTAACCACTAACTAGCCATGTTAAATTCCTTATTCCATTTAACTATATATATTTAACAATAAACCATTACTATCAGTAAACCATTTTTATTTCATTCATCCACATATCAATTAATTTATTAGCTTATTAACCTTCAACCTGTATCCATGAACATAGTTTACTTTATTATTAATATTATAAAGCCACAAGATACAATAATACCATTACAACATCAAAAAATCAATGACCACATCAATATCTACATATCGCATGCCCTATGTCACTAAGAAATCCCCACAACAACACATTAAAAACCATCTCTCACCCATCTCAACCAATTGAATCTCCACATCTAGACATAATCAGCTACTAGAATAGACTAAAAGATCACCCAATATAAACCCTATATTAAAAAATATAAAAATTGATAATAATTATATAATAAAAAATAATTTATATAATCAATCACCAACATAAATCTTGTTTCATGTAAGTCAATATTGGAGAAAACACACACCTCATTACTAAATATAAAATTTCCAAAAAAAAATTTAATTTCAATATTAAATTAATTAATCTATTATAAATGGTGATTTAAAACGGAATTTCACAACAATAGCATAAATATCACAACACCGAGAAATGTCTTTCACCCTCAAAATATATCTAATAATAATATAAAAAATATCATGGAAAAAATATAACAACTTGAGGATCACCCCATTCCCCGTAAATTTTCCATGGATCAATTTATTATCCTTATTATTCCAATCAAAAATATCCAACCAATGATTGAAATGGAATTCTACGTCCTTAGTAAATAAATATTAGGTTAGAGTTCATGAACCCCTTACCTCAACATGAACTTCATAATTACCATGTAGAGGAAAATAAGGAAGAGTTGATCAGATGGTCTAATTCATGTGTGGGAAGCCTAGAAAACATAGAAAACAAAAAATAATCCTCAACCAATTTCCTCAACATTACCCAATAAAACCATTACTATTTCAACAACACTCTCTAGAATAGGAAAAAACAGTGACTAAAAATATAAAGGATGGAAATTTCATCAATTCAACACAAATTGACCTTATAAGGTTGAGTATCATGGCTATAAAAAGCGGAACCAAAATGATACCAAAAAATTCACTAGGTTCACCCTAGGGTTTAGGGAATACAACATTGGATAATGGAATTAATATTTTCATAAAAAATTATACATATATTAAAAAACATAACCAATTAATGAAATGGGTATTGAGTACCCCATGATAGGTCCAAAATGATCACCATATTGAAATCAAACTGTAAATACACCTATTTATAGCTCCCTCAACCAGTAGATCCATCTACACATTGGAATAACTATGGAAATATTCTCATTTCCCTAGCACAAAATAAAAAATATATAATTTATAACCAATCCCTCAAAAAACCACAACACAACATGAATACCATGACGTAACGATATAAAACAATGGAAAAACACAAATTCATCCATCCTAGAATCCACGCCAAAATTGGATGAACCATGCCAGAAACCCCAAGATTTCCTTAATACTTATCAACACAACTATTTATATGAAACATCCAAAATATCATTGTATAATGATTGATAAAAATACATATCCATCAAAGATAACCTCTAATGGTTCTGTACTAGAACCATCAACACCTAACTATTTCAAGACATCTCAATATTCCTCTCACATCACAAGGCATTCCACTATGTTTTAAAACCAAACTAGTTAAATTTAAATCTCAACTACACTTTTTCTTCTTCAATCCACTTTCAGATGAAACCAATACGAAAATAACAATATGTAATGAGCTAATGATTTCCAAACCATTAAATCATATACCTTTGAAATAATTATTATCCTAATGAATCAACATAATGCCCTGATGAAAAATCCTACACACCAACAATTGACCACCCCAGAGAGATTCCTCTAAAAAAGTATCAATAGATTACCAAGATAAAAAAGCATCACAATAATAATTAGCCTCATTAAAAAACAACTTCAATATAAAATTCTATTTGATATTAAAAATCAATGTTATTACCATAAAAAATGGATGTCCAAAATATCTCATGCTATTGAAAACAAACATATGACTATCATTCCCAAAAAATTTTCTCAAATTCAATGGGACTCCATTAACTCGAACTAAAAGAATAACACAACCACCCACCAATTTCATCATTCGATCCTAAATCGTAAATGGATGATCCAAAAATTTCATGTCATCTCTAATATGAAAATATACTATATCAATGAAATGTGATTGATAATGATGATTTTAGCAATGTTGGATCATATGAAAGACATCATTAGTTCATTCCATTTATGGGGGAATTTACAATAGATAATCCACCAAAAAAATTATTCCATAAAAATTAATTGAACTAGTGTAATAGGGAGATAACTAATATAATTCTCCAAAGATCCACTACCCATGAAGAGTTAAAACCCTCATAAACACATGATCACTATTATATAACTCCAACAACCTCCTACATCAATTTACATAGTCATTATGATAGGCCTATTCCACTCAAATCCACTTTTTAAACATGTGAAACATCGTTTATAATCGATACACCACATCTAGGCATTATACTACTAAATACCCATAAAAAGGCATTGTTAATTAAAAATGATAGTGCATCCCATACCATGTCTATCATAGAGACATAGTAATGTAATAGTGATAATTGGTAATATAATCATACTCTTCCAAAAGAATATCATTTACCCATAATATACTAAAACAAACGACATATTCCCAAATGTTATCCTCTAATTCTTGAATGACCATTTCTGAATTTTCTCCATATAGGGGTGTAAAACAGTTACATGTGTAGCTGAGATCCAAAAGAACAAGATAATTATCTTCAAATATAGGAGAAAAAATAGGGTTTCAGATCTATGATTATGGTCATAAGATGCATATAAAGTAATTCAATATCATACGTATGTCTACCCACAAAATAATCTATGGAACTCGTCTCTATAACCACCATGATGGGAGCCAATTTTTTAGATTATCTATATCACATACAACCTTGGTTCATGGTAAATAGGCTGAGAAATCTATAGAAATGTACTCCCATTTCCACTTGAGGAAATCAAATGGATACAAAAAATGTCTTGGAATAAGATTATTTTACTTTATTCAATGGAAATATAAACATTATGATATAAATTACACTACTAAATATTTTATCTCGATCCATCAAAGATTACACCTCAAGGAATGATATATCATTGATATATCAGGATGTACTATGAATCATGAACATGGAAGAAATATAGAACCTCATCATGAATCATGGATTGAATAAATAACATCAAATCTAATATCATTTAATGTTGGACATCGTTTGAATATAACCTTAGAGCCTCACTTCAGATGAAGTTATCCAACAAAAAATTTATCTCTGAGCTTACCCACTACGACTCCTCCACCTAAAAATAGTGGGGGATTTTAGTGTAATTTGAAATTGTAAACCTCTTCCAACTGCCTCCTCTATAACAAGATAAATTAATTTAATCTCTACTATAAACTTAAAATAATATCTAACCTCCATGAAATAATCTTCTAAATGATTTATACTCAGCACATTATCCACAATATTTCACATTCCCTAACTGTAAGAAACACAAATTTTGTGATCCTATAAGAACTCCATCAACTAATGTCCTAGTAAATTTAGATCCCATTGATATATGTTACACCTCAGACTCCTGTAAATTTTAAAGAAAAAAAGGTGATCAGAAATGAGGTAATTCCAACATAGCGTGAGGAAAAAAATAGCTTCTACTATATCTAGATCATGACTGCATAGTTACACTTGGTGAAATGATTTTTCTAGAACCATATATAACCAATTCCCTCTTATATGCCAAAATTAAAACAATAGATGGATGTAAGAGTCATATAACTTAATATACACACCAAGGGATTATATTAAAATTTACAACTAATCAACCTCTACATGAAATATTAAATAGAAACCATATACTAATCAGTTTATATAAAATCCTCGTAATTCATGATGGAGGACATCAATGATGATGAAATCAATGTGAAATCAGAAATAAACATGTTATAATAGTCTATGAGAATATTGAAGATATATACTTATAAAACATTATTTGGTACTTCCTAAGAAAAAACTACAACGTTATTCTATGGATCCAGATTATCATCATACCAATACACATTCGCATCCTTTGATATTGATTATATGAGGATTTAATCGATGAATAAGACTAAGAACTAATTTTGTAACTCATAGAAAAAGGATTCAATGAGTCCCAATAAGACATCCATTGATTCTATAACTACATACTCTATAATAATAAACATTATATTCCCATATTGTAATTAAGAACCTATATTTGGAATATATTCATCCTTCCTCCTCATTTTATGTTACCCATACATCAAAAAAAATTAAAAAACAGGCTATCTCCCATCAACTCGTTGAACCTATCACATATTCTTGACAAAGGGTAACAATCTTTGACTATTGAATGATTCATACACTATGTGTCAATACAAAACCTCAGACCATTTTTCTCCTTCACATAGAATTACATAGAAGCATGCCAAATTTACACAATGTGATGGAATAAACCTTATGGAATCATATATTTTATATGATCCCTCAACCCCCAATGAATCTAAGTTATCCTTTTATAAAGATCGATTGAAATTAGAGAGACATAAAGATAAATATCTATCCCAAACACGATATCATGTTTATAGGGTCACATAAAAACCTCATCGGAAAAAACATTTAAGAGTTTCTTGATTAATATTAGGAAATACAACATGTGCATCCCTACTAGGTCAAATAATAGTGCAATAACTTGAGGAAAAGAGGATCTAAATATCTATAACCCCTCTAGTAACCCCACTTTCCCATGAATAATACATTATCTCTATCTTCAATGAATAATAAACAATTCTATAAGTACAATCAATAATTAGACATTGATATTACATCTTATCAATTAAAATGATGACTTCATAGTACTGAATATATATTAAGAACAAATATGTCGATGACTGATGTTACCACATCATCTTCACACAACCTCAAAAAAAATTAATGAATACTCATATGAACTCTATAAAAAATTTCTTTAATATGGTAATTAAGGGACTCTACACCATCAGTCCTATGTCCTAGAACATGTGGGGTCAATAAAGAAAGCGACACTCTTGCTGAAATATTTTAAACAATGTTAGATAATAAATAAATGGAACCTCAAACAAACTAAGCTCCCTTGGGTGTTGACATGTCCATATCATTAAATTATCATAATATAACTCTCATTACCCACAATTTTTGGCTAAATCCATATTTATTCTTATCCCAATTACCTAAACATAGAGGGACATAAAAGGTATAAACTCTATCGGATCAATGACCTCTCAATAGAACATAATCATGATATCCCTGATATTTATACAATCATAAAGGTGAGTGATATTAATAATGAAATGTAATCTGGTTTCCTACTATTTTTTATGCTTTATGAGAAGTAAAAAATTATGACTTGTAATAGAAAAAACCTCTAAAAATAAATGATACCAATTCTGAACCCTTGGCAGGTGGATGTGAGATTTTATATCTTAGTAATTGAAAAAGAAACTAGAATGGTTGAACTCCTACAGCTAAAAATAATAATAATATAGATTTCCATGGTCCTATATATATAGCTCTACCCCCAAGGAACAAAAAATGGATCCCCTCCCAATATGACCTTGAATAGGCATACACCCCCTTAGCAACCTCTTCCATCTTCTACACCTTCAAATCTGTTAAAATTTTATAGAGGGGACTTTATAATGAATAAAATGATATAAAAACTATTCTAATAATAAATATGTTGACTCATCTTAAGTGAAAATATTTTGAATGATTAAAATAGGGTCCTGAAATAGAATTAAATGCTCCCACATACTCAGGTTCCCTAGCTGAAGTGAAAGAATAACCCACCTCTTCATTATAATCATCACTGAAGACATAAAATCCACTCAAAGGTACCGTAGAATGAAAAAAAAATTCGTGCGTAAATGAATTCAATTTCTAACCATTATAATATCACATAATTAAATTGTATATATTTATATTGATTATGTTAATGTTATGTACATTTTAGTGAAATTGGAAGAGATTTGTTTCTAAACAAATTTCTTTTCAGGAATTATATTATTTAATTTACAAAATAATATTTTTAAAATTTTAGAAATATATATTTCGAAACAAATAAATAATTAATCCATTATTCTTAAATTATCTTATGATTAAATTTTTATAGTTTTATAAAAAATAAGAATTTTTTTCTCACTGAATAATAAAAAATACTAATTTTCATTGAAAAATATATTTTTTACATCAACAATATATGAAGATTTATTTTTCCAAAAATATTATTTAAATAGAACATTAGTGTATTTATATTATTAATAATATAATTTTTTTCATTAGAATAAATGTTATACATTCTTTTTGTATAAAATCTGTTTATAAATAAGAAGACATTTTTTATAAAAAAATGTTTTCATCATGTTTTGTGAGATTTATATAAAATTTATTAAATCCAATTATTCAAAATTAAGTCCTAAAAATGGATTAAATATTCATAATAAGCATATTTATTATTAGGTAATAAGATTAACATTATTTTTTTCATAATTAAAAGTAAAAACTGTAAAAAAAAATTACTTCTATTAATGTTAAAACATGTTTAGACGAGGTTTAAAATAAAGGGATAAGTTTTAAAAAGATACTAAAAATTTTATAAATAATATCATATGACCATATTTCATATCTACATCATCTCATATATATAAAATTTCAATTTCTGAGCCATTTTAGGTGATTAATACCTTAATATATTTAAATATTTTGAAAACTCCCAAGTGTATCCTCTCCCTACTAACAAAATGCACCCATATCATATCATTCTTATAGTTTAATATAAATTTGGTTTCACCAATACCGTTAAAAAGACATTCCTAAAATCCATAGAAATTTATTTGATGTATTTGTTTGGGCATAACACCAAACTTTTAGGTATTTAGATGTTAAGCAATAGAGGTTCTCTAAATAAGTAGTATAGATTTTAATTAAATTTTGTATCATTATTTATTCTTATAACTCCTAAAAAAATAATCTAACAATTTTGAAAAAATTTAATTAGATTTAATTTTTATTATGGATTTACTTTAATCTATATCATTTGACATATGTTGGTAATAAAAAAATATGCTTTTGTGTATAGAAGTCTACCACCTCGTGAACTAATGTATTTCATTTTCCATCAATGCCAATCCCAGATGATTATAATGGTAGATTTAATGTATATATAAGATATTAATGAAATAGTTATCCTCATTTTATGGTAATATATGATCTATATTCTGACCATTGTTTCTATTGAACAATGATAGTATCATTCTTAAATATGTATCTATTACAACCTCTATGAAGTGATGCGAATCAATTTTCATCACTGCTTAACATGGATGGTATAAAGCTTTATAATATGAGATAATATGATATTGGTATTATAATAATAATTTTATATATATCAAATTATACATACCTTCATTATCTCAAGTTTATTGAAAATTTGAAGTGTTACTCTAGTGTACTTATAGCCTACCAACTCTATAATTGTAATGAAATTCATTTTTTATAACCTTCATATATATATATGGCTATAAATGTATAATTAAAACAAAAAAAATTAAAATTACTCCATGATTTTTACATTATAGATTATGTAATAATGAACTTTTTGACCATGGTCAATATAGCAAATTCATTTTGAAATTATGAACCAAATATCGTCAAAAAACCCGACTAAAAATTAACAAATATAGTTATTAAATATGTATATAAAATTTATTATATAAATTTTATAATGATAAGGTATTATGTCATAAGAAGGTTATTAATAAGCAAAAAAGTGGATAAATATTTATTAAAAATGTGATAAATAACATACTAAGAAGTCAGACTCATTAAAAGAGACACTATATAGTGAAAACCTCATTTTAAATGTCATAAATATTGTATTTGAAAGTCATTTTATTTTGTTTATATATTCTAAAATATATATATATATATGTGTGTGTGTGTGTGTGTTTATATAGATATAAATGAATTATAAGGGTCATTTAATTTATCATTGAAATTTATTTCAATGGTATTCATAATGAATAATGTTTTTGTGTTTTATAATTTTTTTGACAAAGTGAAAGAAGAATTATTCCATTTTAAAAAAATAAAACATCAAAGAATTGTCACACCACATTCATTATCAGATTTTTGAATTCTATTTGAATTTTATATGTTTTCATAAAATATAACCCTTCTTCCTTTTTTTCATAACTTAAAAAAAGGAGTATTAAATGAAATGGATATTTTAATATCATAAAATGTTTTTATAATGTGTATAATGGAAATTTTTATGAGTATGATTAAGGAATTAATAACAATAATTTCTTTAAGGTTATTAGGTACATTATATAAGGAGGGGTGATATTTTTATTACTCATGATGATGGGTGATGCTAATATAGATTATGATAATAGGTAATCTGAATAACACACATGATTATAGGTCAACATTATACAATGCTCCAACGATTTGAGTAATAGGATTCAATTAACCTGTTATAGGTTTCTATTAAGAGATTATTCTAATTTATTGGGTATTTCATTCCAATATAAATATGATTTTAACTATGATTGGAAAATTATTTCTCAATTCACATAAATATATTATATTTTCCTTATAAGTGTTTTTATAGAACAATAAATATATCACATGGTAAACTAATGAGTATTTATATAAATAATTGTTTCTGATACTTATTAAGGGATAAATGTATATCATTGGAAAAATTATTCATTACATTATAATATTTTTAAATAAACCATTACGATTTTTATTTATCTACTGATATTTCATTTCAATGTATTGTGAAATGATTTGGGAAGTGAGATTGATTTCATGTGTAACAAATTTTATTTATGGTACAAGATTAACTTTGATGAAGGAAATTTTTTATAATGAGTCTTCATGAACTAGAAATTTTATGTCATCCTTTCTATATTACTGATACAATGTTTTTTTGTTCTCATATCATTTTTCATTTTTTTCATGGGGTTTCACTCATAAATAGAGAAAAGTATGGGGTCAATATGGAAATGTTGAATATATACCATGATATAGATTTCATAATCTAAAATGTTTCAAAATGTGGAAAAAATTGACACTAAGGGAATATGTACATTTTGGGATTGGATATTTTTTTATGTAAGGGTTATTAAATAAATATATAAAATTATAAACCTAAAAGGCCTTGAAAAATGAAATAAATTGAATTCATCAACAAAACTTCAGATTATAGATTGTATAATGTTGAGTCATTTTTGTTGCTATTAGATAAAAGGTTTAAAAAATTTACATGTTAGGATAATATAATTAAATATCCATAAGATATTATAATTTAAGGTAATAATAATATAACTTTTAAATATTAACATTTTTATTTAAGTGAAGTATGTCCGTTTAGAATGGTTTTCTATAGATAAAATAGAGAAGCTAAAGTAGGAAGGAACCATGAGGACCATTTCCTTCCAAATAATCATCCAATAATGGCAGTATTTGGATATGAGTAGTTGGTTGTTGTGAAATTTCAGTTAAAATATCATATAATTTGTGATGGAATACATTCTAGAAAATAAATATATCTACCATAGAGGAACGTGTCAAAAGTGGAGAATTTAATGAGACAAAACCCTCAAGAATTCAATGGATCTTATGATCTAGTGGTATCTAACTAATAGATTAAATATCTTGAAGAGATATTTTATGTCCTGGGTTTCGAACATTGAATTTAAACTCTTTATATTAACCCTTTTTTATGGTTATGAAAATTTTTGGTGGTAAATGGTTAATAAAATTCTTGAAATATAATAGTATGATTTGATGTATTCTGATAAATTTATGAATATTTTCATTGCAATGTATTTTCCATATAACGACTCTGAACTAAGAAGTCCAAAGGTTGTACCATACTTTATTACATTATCATATATTCAAGGAATCATATCCAAACTCATTGAATATTTAATTTGTATTTATAAACTAGATATATACATTAAATGAAAAATTACATTTATAACATAAAATAAAAAATAATTTTCATTGATAATGCGATTATTCTCCTTATTTTATACCAAAATAATAACAAATAAAACACTTCCATCATCATTGGGAAATAAAACATTTGAAAGTGAATATCTAAAATTCTCAGTAAGGGTTCAGTAAATTGAATCCATAATTAATGAATAAACCTAAACAACTAGGAGTGGAAATTAAATAAACACACATGCCATTTTATCAACTTGAATATAATGAAAAAATATTTCATAATCAACATGAAAGGACAACCACATAAAAACATTCCATTATATCAATAACTAAGAATGAAATGTATTCATGTATAATATCATAATGATAATATCATAGATTATAATAAATACAATCTTAATGAATGTAATGCAAAATTACTTGATGAAATGATCTAATAAATCATTGATCCAATACTATCAATAAATTTCCTAGGATGGTTTAAAATTTTTGAGTATAAACTGATTTTATTTGGGAAACATCATCTCTATTGGAAATACATTTTAAAGTATTGTTTAAAACAAATGGGTCTTGCTAATTAAGTTTGATAATGAATTTTTTTCATGATACCTAATGATGCATCGATGTGGTTTATATAAATAGTACCCAACCATGTATTTAGTTTACAAATAATTACTCATATTAATGGTTTAAAAAGAATAAAAATAAACATTTTTATTAACAATATATTTGAAATGTTTATATATTCCCTAATATAATGAAAATTTTAAGAAACTAAATTGAGTTTTATGCTGAATGTTATTAAAATTTCATATCCATAATGAATCTAATTATAAACCATAACAATAATGCATTATTAATATATCAATAAAACAAATCTCTTGTGGATTATATATACATTTCAGAGTTGCTTTCATTAATGAATAAAAGATGTATTAAAAAATATTGAGGAAAATAACCTTTTCATTTTGAAAATGTAGTTTTAAGAATAAATATTTAAAAAAAGTAAATAATTTTACATGGAGGTAAGGATTAAAAAATTGTAATATATTATTTAAAATTTTCATTGTAATTAAACTAAAAACATCATTATACGCTATATATGTTAATTAAAATAGTTATTTTATATTTTCGTTCAAAGCAAAACAAGCATTGTTTTAAAAAAACGAATATTTATTCCAAATATTTAATTTAAAAAAATGTAAAATATTTCATTATTAAATAAATTTAAAAATTATAAAATCCTTTTTGAAAAAATTTATAAAAAAAAGTGTTTTGATGAATGTTTATTTTCAATCCGAAAGGTATATAGTGTTTGATTTTCAAAACAACATCATCTCAACCATTTTAAAATTTAAGGACTGAAAAAATGGAAATAATACTAGAAAAAGAAAATGAATTAACATAGGATAATTTTAATATATTAATTTGAAGAAAACAATATAATATAATTCCCACTAGGGAGGTGTTAACTAAAAAAATATTTAATAATGATAAGATTTTGAAATAATCCCTTACCACTATGGGAACTTATGAAACCTAAAACCCATGAATATAAAAAAAATGAAACATTAAATATAATTAAGGAAAATTAAGTGAAAAAATAAAATTCAAAATGTTCATTATATATGCCAAAAAAACTAGTAGTGAATACACTGTATGTCATAAGAAGTAAATGTGAGATGTAAAAACCATCCCACTTTATAATCTACCATATCATAATCCCCATGAAATATTAACATAATAAAAAACATTAAATATAATTAAAATAAATAAATAAATTATATATAAATTTAAAATGGAATTAAATACTCCATAGAATTGAATATTGGTTCATAACATCAACATATTCCTCGATGAATTAAAATTGAGATAATGTCCCTTATGAATATAAAGTCACTAAAATGGTAATTAATGAGATGAATCGATAATTTGTATAAAAATTAACATCACATAAAACAATTTTATATATCCTATAGGATAATAAATATTCATTTCATACATAATCATAGCGTGGAATAATCACTGAATTATAATTTTATCCCAATAAATGGAATTGAGTTATGAAATTCATTACCTATAGTTTGAATTCCATAAAAAATGAACAATAATAATGTATAACAACATTAAACATGTTATTAATTTATACTATAAACTTATTTATATTTATAAAATCTTATATTATCCTTTTATTACAAATTACCACCTGTTCAATATTAATATTTCCATATTCTCACTATTTCGTTTGTTAATTTCCTTATGTCTTCACACTTTTTTTAATGAATTTCTCAGTTCTCTATTATAATATATAGCTTTATCATTTATAGAATTATATTGATGGTATAAATAAAATATTTAATAATTATATAAATTTTAAAACTATTATTTAATTTTTATCATTGAAAATGAGTTATATCACTTCATAAATATTGTATGTCATACGTACACATGAATGATGGAATCATTTATAAATGGTTCAATGGGTATGAAAGTGTATGGCATAATAATTTCCAAAATCATTATAGAGTTATAATTATCATATATATACCTCATTTCCACATTAAAGGCCATCTATGTAATGTGAATATGAAAAACAATTACACCGCTATTAAGAGATGACAATCCACATAAACAAATGACTTCATTTTTCAATTTTCATATTATGTGGTAGATATGGGAAATTGTTGTCACATAAAAATTATAACATCTCTCTAAATTTAAGATACTAGAGTTATTAAACTATAATATTTACAAAAAAATATTTATGTAGATGATCTATTAATTTTTAGTATCCATATCAAGTTGTAATTATCATATATATAAATATATATCCAATATTTACATCATTATATCCATACATATAAGCTGAACATGATACATGAATTACACCATTATATGGATATGGTAATAAATACCTTCTCATGGGTAATTTTTTTTGTTTTCATAGCATGGGCTTGATTTAGAAAATTATTTTCACATAATCATAATCACATATTATTACATATATGATACTTGTGTTATTAATTTATAATTGTTAAAACACGTAATGAGGAAGTAAATGAAGAAATAAAATTAAAATAGTTAGTAGATGTTATTAAAATATCATAAATAATCCTCATTTGAATTTCTTATTAGAGACAATAGGTTTTTTATTTTTGTAATACCAAGACCACTATGTTATCCCGACTTTTTATTACAAAACTTTTCATTATATTGTAAAAAAAGGATCTTTAAAATATATTGTCTTGGAAATCAGAAACATAATACATGAAAACATAAAAAATTATTCTAATAAAATTTTAAGGATTAATCATACGTTAATATTAAGTTCGATTACTTCATTTGATATCCTGGGGACATATATCAATGTAGAGGGTGAGAAGAAGGCTTAGTAAGGGAAAACATGGGAAATAATTCACTTGCGATATCAATAAAAACATTATAAAATACATAAAGACGTTAGAAATGGATAAAAAGGAATATAGTAATAATGGTTACATGAATAATAACATGAATATTTAAATAAAAAATTTAATTTATACATTGATATGTATGTCACCGAGGACTATCCCCAACTTGTCATAAAAATTACCATGGTTATTCACCAATGTATCAGAAAATTTATCATCTATAGCGATTAATTTCTTTTTGAAATAAATTGGAGCGATATCATGGAACCCCATTTGTACTTATTTATATATAATTTATGAAATATATACCATAATAATATATTTCACAAATAACTGAAATTTAATTACATAAGTGGGTTTCATATCAAAATCGCGATGCTTTAAAAAGTGATTAAAAACATGATCATTATGTCATTTATAACCCATAGAAAGGGAATGTGTGTTTTATATATGTTGATTAAAGAATGAAATATATAATTTTTATGTCTTTATGAATTCCACTAGAAATGAAATTGGATTGGGTATTCATGTTATTAAAATAATATAATTTCTACAGAAAAAAAAGAGATATTTTGAGAAGCAAATTCAACAGTAAAATGACAGTGCAAAATGATTTGAGAAAACATTAAAGAGAGGGGCGAAAAGGGGTCACCCATTCTTAAAATAATAATAATATAGTACAGTTATAACATAATAATTAAGTAAGAACATGGTATTTAAATTATACAGACATACCACAAATATTAGAACATGAATGGAAATGAAAACTTGAGATTCCCCTTTGGAAAATTCGCCAGTGTAACATCATAACTTCAAAATTACGAAAATGAGTTGATGACGGAGAAAAGGGTATATAATATCTGAAGCCTAAAATTTAATGAAATAAGGATATATAATAACAAACCACAAAAAAGAAAATGGAAATTAAAATACATAACATAACAAACCGTTTAATAAAAGAGGTGGGTGAAAGGTTTTCTTACCTTGTAGAGTAACTTCTAAAATTCATTGATTGAAAACTTGGGGGATTGTGGACACAATTTGAGGACTCCTAGGGATTTAGAACATGATTAACCTAGTGTATAATGTGTTTGTAATTAATGTAAAAGAAGGAATTCATGATTATTTTAAAAAAACTGAGGGAATGATTTATTAATTTCTAAGGAAACATCATTAGTTGTATTTGAAAACCATGTGCTTTCCTAGGATATTGGCCACATAGGATACATAAAAATATATTTCCATCCAAAAGATTCAGTCGACATATTATCTTACTCATTACATCATTATGACATAGTTATTATGTCATTAAACGTATAGAAAAATCATAATAGTATTTTTACTATTCGCGCAAAATTCAACTATTTCATAAAAATCCCAAAAATCCCCCTCATCCATTTTTTAACATGTAGAATTAAAAATTGAACTCCATTGTATAAAAATTAAATTCATTTTAATTTAAATTAAATAGATAAAATATTATTAGTTAAATAATAAATTCTAAATCATTTATTTACTAATGTTATAATATAATTATATCATATTACCACATAAGATGACTAAAACATATTTATTGTAACACCCCAAGCTTCTACGGTACGCTTCTCTTTGAATAATGCAATAGCGTATGTTGTACGCAACATCGAGTTCTAACACACCACAACCAATCCAACTAGCCATTACGAATAGTAATACCAACTTTTTGAAATTTAAAAATTTAATTTTTCAAAATGGACTTCATTTTTGGATTTGGAATATAAAAATTATCCTAGGGTGAATTTTTGGTATTTTTCTGAAAAACATCATTTTTTGATGAATAGTGAAACCACTATGTGGTAGTTAAAAAATAAATTTTTTCATAAAACGTTATTTTACCTCTTCTATGAGTGGAATTTCAAAAATCCTAGAGACACAGTTAATATCAATGAGTAATATGTGGTTTATTGATATGAAAATTATTTTTTCTAAATAGTAACTTTTTACTTTTATTTACCACGGTTAAAAGTAAATAGGCTATTTAAGGGTAAATATGATATTAATATTACTCTAAAAATGTCCTAATTCTATTGGATAAGCTTAATTCGACCAAAAGCAAAATTAGGAAAAAAATATTATCATTTAGGTCTACTTGGATTAGATTAGGACATTGATTATTATTTAATTCAAAGAAGAGTTAAAAGAGTTAAAATCAAAGTTTATTTCTTAAAAAAATTTAACATACGGTTATACATAAGGTAAATTCAATTGTTCATATTCATTAGAAATATAAAAATATTTTCCTCAAAATGATATTTTATTTATAATTTTTAGGAAATAAATAATTTAATTTATTTCTGTCACAATGATGATGCAGTAAATACCATAATAGTGAAAAATTATAATAATTGATATTATAAATTCCCAAATAAATATAATTTCAGATATTTTATGAATTACACTAATTTTCTAGGTTAATATGACATGTTCGAAATGTTTTAATCAACTTCTTTCAAAGTAATCATTCTGTTATGATTTTCACAAAAATCAATTTTCCAAATAGTTTCAAAATTGACATAAAAGAGTTTTTAAAACAAATATTATATTATGAATAGATATTCAATTACTAAAAATATAAGGATCAGAAAAGAGACTTATATAATTATAGTTTTATCACTAATGGACTACTATAGGGTCTCTTGGAGGTATATAGTATGTTTATTAACTATATAATATAAAAATACAATGTGACATGGTAAGTGTCAAACTAATTTACTAATATTTAAAACTAAAAGATAAGGTTAATATAATGACCCAAACCGTTCTAAAATCTATTGGTTGAGTGGTTTTATACCCATCCCAACCTTAACCATTAAATAATCCACTTTTTTATCCATTAGAAACCGAATATGAATTTATTATAAAATAATATTTCTAGCTTTTCCAAAGATGCCCCTCACCGCTCTTAAAAAAGGGCCCTCCCCTTCTCATTAATTATCACCTGAAAAGCATTTTGGCTCAGCCAAACTCTGCCCAAATACTCTCTAAACTTACCACACTTCATCCTAGAGGCCTTAATTTTGTCATAAAGCCAACCTAAAGAGCCCTTTTGATCAAATCAAAAGGAAGAACCCGAAGAAGAGGTAATGATTTCACCACCCTTTTTTAAGTTCCTTTCTTCTTCCACTTCTTATTTCTTTCTTATTACCATTATAAAATAATAACTCCAGTATATTATTTATACTGTGATGTTATTATAAATATGGTACAACCATATTCAGTATTATATCCATCCTTTGAATAACATGTCACCATACGTGCGTACGTACGGCTTACCATCTCCATATCGTGGTGTAATTGTTATTCAATAAATTGTTATTTGGATGGTTATAGTAATGATTTTTAATTCATGTAAATAATAAATATAACATGATAATGATTCTGTATATATGATATACCATACAATTATATATTATTTTAATATCAGAAGAATGATATTGTCCCTCGTGCCTACGTATGGACTACCGTCTCCACGAACTTGATGAGATTCATTCTCCATCATATCCATTCAAGTATAATTCTCATTTGATGATTAATAATAGTATATAAGTACTATATATCTTTTAGTATATTATTAATATACATCCTATCCAAGACAAACACGGACTACGTAACAAAACATATAAAAGAAAATGAGTAATTTAACACCCAAGACAACGATAATACTAAGATATTATTAACAAATCAATGTTAAAAGATCATATATGATATCATATTAATGTATATGATTATTTTATTAATTAATAACAATTATTTCACATTTATAAAGGATTTTAACCTACCCTCCTCCAACGAAAAGCACAAGGTAAGGGTTTATTTCGCAATCTCTTCATTATCCGAGATTGTTTATACGTAATAATCTACTGGGATTTCTTTATCATCCACATCCATGTTTATTAAAAATGTATTTAATTTTTTTAATATTTACTAGAATATGGGAAAAAGTCATTTATACCCTTTTTGACTTTTATATGTGGTTTATAAATGAATATTTCCATCGTTTTCCAAACAAGGTCATTTTTAACATTTTCGACAGAATTAAGGTAAAACTATTTTTTCCTTATACGGAGGGTGCGGCTATTTTCCACTATTATAAAATCTTTGAAGCTTCCCTTACAAGATTATATGAATATTTTCAATGAAATATTTTATTTTATAAATATATGACTCTTAAATGAATTCAAAATAGAAAGATATATCTCTCTAAAAAGAGTTTTGATTTCATCTATGTCAACATCCTTTGATTAATTTTTTTCTTATTTGAAGTTGATTTATTATGATACAAAACTTCTATATTGTATTGAAGGTTTTGTGATATGTTTGACTATGGATGTGTTATTTTTATACCATTCATGGTTTATGGATGATGCATTTACATTTCTTATGCTAGTTTTAATACAAATGTTTATGTTATGTTTAAACCTTTTCATATGGGAATGCATTGGACTTAATATGTGATGGGTGGAGCCCGCTATAGCTACTCAATGCATTAGTAGGTCACATGAGACAAACTAGTGTCTTGGCACAAGGCCTTGAAAAAATATTATTTGTAGTCTTGGCACGAGGCCTTGTCTATGTGGTTATGATAGTATGGCATTATGCATTCCATCATTATTAAAGTGGTTATTGATATTTCATGTGATTAATAGATTAGTAGAATATCCATATGAATAAGTAAAATGAATTATTTCATTTTATTTTTTGTCATACTATTTTGCAGTTAAAGTTTAAAAGGATTTTGTTTTAGTTATACATTGTCTTAAATGTTTATTCTTATTTATGAAAGTTTATGCTATATTGTTATCCTTACTGGGAATTTGAGCTCACCCCTTTTCTATGTTTTATATTTTTGCAGGATGTGAAGAAGTAAATTATGAATGACTTTCAGGGATAGTATGAGGGGAAATGAGTGTAGACTATGGAGACTATGTGGTTGTAGTTTTAATTTTAATGATGTAATGTAAAAATTTATAAATATATGTAGTGTTTCTAAGGATAAAAAACTAATCGGTATTTCGAGATTTGATCTTTCTTGTGATCATTCCAATGTTATGTAATAATACACCGACTCTGGGTAATTGGGGTCGGGGCGTTACAGTTGGTATCAGAGGATGTTTAGTACAAACCTTGGAAGATATATTTAGATAAACTCTGATTAGAGCACATAGAACTATGATGGACATAGAGGATTAGTATAGAAGAACTTCCTAGAAATTTGGTATTATAGTGATTTTTTGAGTTTTCCGAGCAATACATCCCTGTCAGGATATGAGCAGGTAGAAGCAGATCTGGCACAGATATACCTAGGGGTAAAACCTGAAATCACCACTTTGTGCTAGACTCGAAAGGGAACTGGTGCACGACAACGGGCCTTGCTGCACTCTTGGTTACGACACTCCCAGGGGATATTCTTAGGATAACTCTCATTTTCAATAAAAATTATTATGAAGGGTTTATGAGTATACATTTCCAAAAAGAAAACTTTTTTATGATTATGGATTATATCCATTAATAGTTCAATTTATTTTAAGTGTTTTATAAGTATGGAATTATGTATTTCGAATCATAAACTGATCTAGTTTATGCCATTGTTTAGAAATGGAGCCTAGTGGAAAAAATGGAAATTATGTCAATGCACGTACTCCGTATAGGGATTTCCCTCCTACTCAAGATGATTATAGTGGAGCTAGTGATGCAACTGGTCCTGATCAACTAATCACCAAATTGGGGAAACTCACTCAGGTTATGAATAATAAGCTTACCCGTATGGAGCACCATTATCCACAGTGTGGAGGATCAATGTTATATCACTTTATGAGGCAACAACCACCAACATTCACTAGGAGTACAAATCCATTAGTAGCTGAGAAATGGATAAGTTCACTGGAGAAAATATTTCAGGATTTGGGATGTAGTGAAAGGGAAAAAGTTATCATGGCAGTTTACCGCCTCACTGGAGATGCTAATCAATGGTGGACATTGATTCAAAACATGAAGGAAGATGATGAAGTATCAAATATGGAATGGAGGGAGTTCAAAAATCTGTTTTTATAAAAATACTTTCTTCATGACCATCAAGCAGATATGGAAAGGCAATTTTTGAGTCTGAGACAAAATGAGGATGAGAATGTTGCAAAGTATAAGGCTAACATTACAAGGGTAGCAAGGTATGATAGAGATTGTATATGTAACCCAAGAAGTAGGATTGATCGTTTCATTTATGGGTTAAAACCATTTCCCCGTCGAGCATTAGCCTCACAATTCTTCTCTTCGTAGGAAGACATTATGTCATGTGCTATCAAGACAGATAAAGAATTCTCTAGGTCACATGACATTAAAGAAAATCAAGAGAAGAAGAGATCTAGTGATCAATCTGGTAATGGAAATAAGGGGAAGAAGGGAATGGTTTAATATCCATCCTGTGGTAAATGTGCTAAGAAACACCATGGTACTTGCTTAAAGGGAACGAGATTCTGTTACAAGTGTAGTGAAAAAGGCCACCAAGCTCATGATTGCAATGGGAAGAACGAAGCTACTGATGTCCAATGTTACAATTATAGGAAGATGGGACATTATGCAAATGAATTTCCTAAGCGTCAGGGGAACATAATTCAGAAAAGGCCAAGGGATCAAGGCCATGCTTATGCTATCACGACTGCTGAGGTAGAAGATCCGAAAGACGTTGTGGCAGGAAATTTAATGGTTTCCTCAAGTATAGCAAATGCATTATTTTATTCTGGATAATTGCATTGTTTCATATCTTCCCAGTTTGCTAACGAAATTAGATATTTCCATATTTGATTAAACAAGGGAGTTGTCAGTTAAAACTCTTAAGGGAAGTATCATTGCAACAATGTTATGTGAATCAGTCCCCATTAGAGCACATAAATGTTTATTATCTACTAATCTCATCATCATACCTATTATTGAGTTAGATATAATCCTTGGTATGGATTGGCTTTCAAACCATGATGCAAATATTTATTGTAAGAAGAACGAGGTTACGATTTTTGATGATGATGATAAGGACCACCTTATCTTTAGAGCAGAATCATCAACACATAATTATTATCTAGATCCACCACCAGTAGCTCAACTAAATTCAATTATTGTAGAGGAAGAGGATGAAATTATAGTGGGTGAGGAAAGGAATGTTCAAATAGAGGGTGTACCTATTGTGAAAGAATATGTAGATGTGTTTCTAGAATATTTTCCTAGACATCCTCCAGAACGAGAAGATGAGTTTTCCATTGATTTAATTCATGGATAAAGGCCTATATCAAAGACCCCTTATATAATAGCCACTGTATAATTAGTTTAACTAATGAAACAACTTGAGGAATTGAGTAAAAATTGATTTATTTTCCCTAGTGTTTCTCCATGGAAATCCCATGTTCTTTGTGTTAAAACGAAATATAGATCTATGATGTTATGTATCCACTAGAAGGAGATCAATGCTATAAAAATAAAGAACAAGTATCCCCTACATCGCATTGATGATTTATTTGACCAACTGCATGGAGATCAATACTTTTCAAAGATTGACCTTCGATCTGGATACCATCAGTTGTGTGTGAAGAAGGAAGACATTCTGAAGACAACATTTCCAACCAGGTACGAGCATTACGAGTTTACAGTAATGCCTTTTGGATTGACTAATGCACCCTCTGTATTCATAGATCTCATAAATAGTATTTTCAAGGAATATCTTGATGAATTTGTGGTGGTATTTATTGATTATATCTTGGTATACTCCAAAAACTCCAATAATCATGAAAATCACTTGAGCATTATCCTGAAGACTCTGAGAAGACATGAATTATATGGGAAGATTAACAAGTGTGAATTCTGGCTTCAGGAGATTCATCTTCTGGCCATATTGTCTCCAAAGATGGAATATCTGTTGATCCTTCTAAGACCAAGGCAATCCAAGAATGTCCAGCACCTATGAGTATAACTAAGGTACGCAGTTTTATTGGTTTAGCAGGTTATTATCGACGTTTTGTCCATAATTTTTCCCAATTGGCTAACCCCTTAACGAAGCTTACACGTAAAGGTGTTAAATTCATTTGGACAAAAGAGTGTGAAGAATGTTTTGAAGAATTGAAGAGAAGATTAGTCAGTTCTCTTTTATTGAATATACCATCAGAGAATGATGGGTTCGTTATTTATAGTGATGTATCAAAGAAAGGACTTGGTTGTGTCCTTATGCAGAATGATTGGGTTATTGCCTATGCATCACGACAGTTGAAAATTCATGAACAAAACAACCCTACTCATGATCTCGAGTTAGCAGCTGTGATCTTTTCTTTGAAGATATAGAGGCACTACCTCTATGGTGAAAAATGTGAGATTTATACTGATCACAAGAGTTTGATGTATTTTTTCTCACAAAAATAACTCAACATGAGGCAAAAGAGATGGCTTGAATTAATCGAGGATTATGATTTCATGATACACTACAACCCGGGGGAGGCAAACCAGGTGGAATATGCTTTGAGCTGAAACGATCGTGGAGTTTTGAACAATATGATAATTGAAAGGGACCCAATTTTCATGGATCTAGTTAAGATGGACATGGGAATAACCAGGGAACGTGGAACATCAACGCTTTTTCAAATGGCTTCCAAACCATCCTTACTCTTAAGGATTAAGAGTTATCAGACCGATGATGAAGAATTTCGAAAGAAGATTAATGCTGTGAATGATGGGAGATTGAGAGACTTTGTGTATGAAGAAGGAATTTTGAAATTCGGGAAGAGTCTTTGTGTTCCCTATATACCTGATCTAAAAAGGGAAGTGTTGGATGATGATCATAGTTGAAATTTCTCTATACAGCTTGGGAGCACCAAAATGTATAGGTATTTGAAGGAAAATTTATGGCGGGACAACATGAAGAGGGAGATTGCTGATTTTGTGTCAATATTTATGGTTTGTCATCAAGTGAAAGCTGGAAGGCAACAGCCGGGAGGAGTCATGCAACCTTTTCCCATATAGGAGTGGAAATGGGACAATATTATGATGGACTATGTCATGGGGCAACCAAAGACTAATAGAAGGAATGATGCAATATGGGTCATTGTTGATCATCTTACCAAGTCAGCACATTTTCATGCAATAAGGGATGATTTACCACTTGAATGACTAGAAATAATTTATATTAATGAAGTAGTGAGACTTCATGGAGTACCCCTATCAATTGTTTCTGATCATGATCCTCGTTTTACTTCATGATTCTGGAAAAGTCTTCAGAAATCCTTGGATACTGAACTTCATTTGATCACTGCCTACCACCCTCAAAAAGTTTGAAAACCAAAACGAACTATTCAAACCATAGAAGACATGTTGAGATCCTGCTCACATGACTTTCAGGGTATGTGGAATCAAAATTTACCTATGTAGAATTTTCTTATAACAATAGCTTCCATTCGAGTATTCATTTGGCACCATATGAAGAGTTATACAGAAAGAGATGTCACACACCAACCTGTTGGGATGATGTTGGTGAAAGAAAACTTGTAGGCCCAGAACTGGTGGAGGAAATGATGGAAAAGGTGAAGGTAATCCAAAACCATATCAAAGTAGCTAAAAGTAGGTAGAAGATCTGTGCTGATAATCGAAAGAAGGATTTGGAATTTGAAGTCAGTGATCATGTTTTCATGAAAGTATCTCCATGGAAGGGAGTCATACATTTTGGAGAGAAAGTTAAATTGAGTCCCAGGTACATCGGACCTTCCAAAATTCTAGAACTAATTGGGGATGTAGCTTACCATTTAGCAATACCGCCAAGTCTCTTCAAATTTCACGATGTGTTCCACGTATCATTATTGAGGAAATACATGCCTGACCCAATGCATGTACTATCCTATGAGGAATTATAACTGGAACATGATATGTCTTATTGCGAAGAGTCTGTCAAGATTCTTGAATCGAAAGTACATGTACTGAGAAACCAGATGACTCGTCTGGTAAAAGACATGTGGAGAAACCATAAAATGGAAGAGGCAATGTGGGAACTCGGGGAACTTATGATTAAGAACCACCCGAGTCTTTTCATGCGGTAGTATTCTAGAAATTTTGAGGACGAAATTATTTGATGGAGGGGAGAATGAAACACCCCAAACTTCTATGGTACGCTTCTCATTTAATAATGTAATAGCGTGTGTTGTACGCAACATCGAGTTCTAACACACCACAACCAATCAAACTAGCTGTTATGAATATTAATACCCACTTTTTAAAATTTATAAATTTTATTTTTCAAAATTGACTTCATTTTTGGATTCGGATTATCAAAATTAGACTTGGGTGATATTTTTGTATTTTGTTGAAAAACATCAATTTTTGATTAATAGTGAAACCACTAAGTGGTAGTTAAGAAAATGAAATTTTCATAATGCTTAATTTCACCGCTTCTTTGAGTGGAATTATGAAAATTCGAGAGTCACGGTTAATATCAAGGAGGAAAATTTGGTCCATTGAGATGATTTTTTTGGTGAATAGTAACTTTTTAATTGTATTTACCACGGTAAAAAGTAAATAGGGTAATTAAGGGTAAAAATGATATTAATATTACCCTAACACATGTCATAATTCTATTGGATAAGTTTAATTTGACCAAAAACAACCTTAGGAAAAAATATTATCATTTAGGTCCACTTGGATTAGATTACGACATTTATTATTATATAATTTAAAGAAGCGTTAAAAGAGTTAATATCAAAGTTTATTTACTAAAACATTTTAATATAATGTCATACATAAGTTAAATTTGATTGTATGTATTCATTAGAAATATGAAAAGATTTCTTACATAATGATATTTTATTTATAATTTTTAGACAATAAATAATTGAAATTATTTATGACACAATGATGATGCTGTAATTACCATAATAGTGAAAAATTAAAATAACTGATATTATAAATACCCAAATAAATATAATTTGAAACTTTTTATGGATTAAACTAATTTTATAAGTTAATATGACATGTTAGGAATGATTTAATTAACTTTTTTCAAAGTAATCATTCTGTTATGAGATTCAAAAAAATCAATTTTCCAAATTGTGTCAAAATTGACATAAGAGAGTTTTTAAAATACATATTATATTATTAATTGATATTCAATTCCTAAAAATATATGGTTCAGCCAAGAGACTTATATCATTATAGGTGTATCATTAATGGACATCTTGGCGGTCTCTTGGAGGTATATAGTATGTTTATTAACTATATAATATAAAAATACAATGTGACATGGTAAGTGTCAAACTAATTAACTAAGAGTTAAAAATAAAAGATAAGGTTAATATAATGACCCAAACCTGTCTAAATTCTATTGGTTGAGTGGTTTTCTATCCATACCCACCATAACATTTAAATAATCTACATTGGATCCATTAGAAACCTAATATGAATTTATTATAAAATAATATTTCTAGCTTTTCCAAAGGTGCCCCACACCCTTCTTATAAAAGGGAACTCACCCTACTCATTAATTCTCAACTTCAGAGCCTTTTGGATCAGCCAAAATCGACCCAGATACTCTCTCAACTTCCCTCAATTCATCCTAGAGGCCTTGCTTTAATCATAAATTCACCCTAGGGAGCCCTTTTGATCAAATCAAAAGAAAGAACCCAAAGAAGAGGTAATGATTTCACCACATTTTTTCAAGTTCCTTTCTTCTTCCACTTCTTCATTCTTTGTTATTACCATTATAAAATAATAACTCCATTATCTTATATTTACTGTGATGTTATTATAATTATGGTACAACCATATTCAGTATTCTATCCATCTTTTTAATAACATGTCACCATAGGTGCGTACGTACGACTTATCGTCTCCACTTCATGGTGTAAATGTTATTCAATAAATAATTATTTTTATGGGTAAAATAATGATGTTTAATTTCATTTAAATAATAAATATCAAATTATAATGATTCTGTATATAAGATATACCATCCAATTATATATTATTTTATTATCAAAATAATGATATTCTCGCACGTGAGTACGTACGGACTACCGTTTCCACGAACACAATGAGATTCATTCTCCATCGTATACATTCAAGTATAATTCTCATTTTATGATTAATAATAATATCTAATGACTTGATATCATTATGGATATTATTCGGATACAACCTATCCATGAAAAACATGACTTACGTAACAAAACATATAAAAGAATATGAGTAAGTTAACACCTGAAACAATGATAATACTAAGATATTATTAACAAATCAATGATAAAAGATCATTTATGATATCATATTAATGTATATGATTCTTGTATAATTTAATAAAAATTATTTCACCATTATACAGGAGGTTAACCTACCCTCAACCTAGGAAAAGTACAAGGTAATGGTTTATTTCAAAATCTCTTCATTATCCGAGGTTGTTTATACATAATAATCTAAAGGGATTTAATTATCATCCATATCCTTGTTTCTTAAAAATGTATTTCAAAACATTTTTACTATTTACTAGAATATGGGTTAAATTCATTTATACACTTGTTGACTTTTATAAGTGGTTTATAAAGGAATATTTTCATTGTTTTCCAAACATGGTCCTTTTTAACCTTTTCGACATAATTAAGGTAAGAATGTTTTTTAACTTATACGGTGGGTGCGGTTATTTTCCACCGTTATAAAATCTTTGAAGCTTCCCTTACAGGATTTTAAGAATTTTTTCAATTAAAATCGTTTATTTTATAAATATATGACTCTTAAATGATTTCAAAATTGAAAGATATATTTCTATAAAAGGAGTTTTGATTTCATCTATGTCAACATGCTTTGATGAATTTTATTCTTATTTGAAGTTGATTTATTATGATACAAAACTTTTATATTGTATTGAAGGTTTTATGATATTTTTGATTGTGGATGTGTTATTTTTATACTGTTCATGTTTTATGGTTGAAGTATTTACATTTCGTATGATAGTTTTAATACGATTGTTTATGGTATGTTTAAACCCTTTCATATGAGAATGCACTGGAAATAATATGTGACGGTTGGAGCCCGCTACAGCTCCTCGATGCATTGCTAGGTCTCATGAGATCAAGTAGTGTCTTGGCACACGACCTTGACTAAATATTTTTTGTAGTCTTGGCACGAGGCCTTGTCTATGTGGTTATGATAGTCTAGCATTTTGCATTCCATCATTATGAAAGTGGTTATTGATATTACATGTGATTATTCGATTAGTAGAATATCAATGTGAATATGTAAATGGAATTATTTCCTTTCTTTCATACTATGTTGAAGTTAAAGTTTAAAAGGCTTTTGTTTTAGTTATAAATTTCCATGAATTATTATTATTATTTTAATAATGGTTCTGCTATATTGTTATTCTTACTGGGCATTTGATCTCACCCATTTTCTATGTTTTATTTTTCCCAGTAGGTGAAGAAGTAAATTATAAATGACAGGAAGGGATGGTATGAGGGGAAATGAGTATAGACTATGCAGACTATATTGTTGTAGTTTTCATTTTTATGAGTTAATGTACAACTTTATAAATATATCTAGTGTTTTCAAGGCTACTAAACTAATCTATCGTGAGAGATTTGATCATTCTTGTGATCATTGCAATGTTATGTAATAATGCACCGATGCTGGGTAACTGGGGTTGGGGTGTTACATTTATACATCATTAGGTGAGGTTACTATTCTATTCATCATATTACCATTCATATGGGGTACACTACTATTCCAAAAGTTAATGTTAATATTACCCAAAAAAATATTTTGATCTTATTGAACCACATTTTTCACCTGGATTTCAATTTTTCATGTATGATTTTCAAAAATAATTACACAGAGAAGGTTATTTAATAAAAAAATATATATTTTAATATACATCAAAATAAACAACTCATCAAATAATAATCATACAAAACACTATTCGTAAAATACTATTCAATAAATTGAAACTTTTAAAAAACCTTCTAAAAATTCCACATATGTTAATTTTGACATTTGAAATTAAAAAATGATGTTTATTTTACCATAATAATTCTCTTTGTATGCTAAATATTTAAAAATTACTATTTTTAATTGTAAAATAATTTTATCAAATTTTTCATAATTAAAAAAGTACTTTATTTAAAAATCATATTCTTAAAATAAGAAGGATAAAAAAAAATTATTTACACCATGGGATTAAACAGATAAACTAAGGCCTTGTCACATGACCACTTATAATGCCTGCATAGGACAAAAGAGTAAGGTGTGAAATGGGGATAGAATCTTGGCGTGGCTTAGACAACATTGACCAAGTGGTGATTTCTATCAAATTGTACTTCCCCATAAGCGATTTTGTTCACGCTTAATGTGTTGAAGTTAGGATTGGGCTTTGTCCAGAGCGAAGCACAGTGATGCCTCAACCTTCCCAAGCTCCATCAAAAGGGTTTCATATGGCCCAAGTCTACTAGATGTGGCCATCTACTTTTTATTCAGCAATAGTAACTATTATTATTTGTTTTTACAATAACTCATATTACCGTTAAGAGTATAGTTTGAAATGGTTGTATTGACCAACGATTATATAACAGTAGAATAATAGTAGAATCATTTGAATTATACTCACTTGAATAATAATGGGATATAATTTTTTTGAGAACAATATAATATAACATTCATTTTAAGGAAACAATTACTATTCAAAAAATTTGATCCATTAAATTATCCCCCTTTAAGAAATTTTATCCCAAAAATTTCAATTATTACACTCATAAGAGAAATGGTGTGGGTAAATCTTCTTCATATTCATTTTAAGTCCCAAAGTGGGTTTATAATATAAATGGATCCACAATAAAACTCTAATAGGGTGGGTAGTTTTGTTGTTGAGAACATTGTCTCTACGATAAAAGATCTATATTGGATAGACCTCATAAGAGAGTTCATGTTCCAGTTCCACCACCATAGGATTGATTACATGTGAATGGTTAGGTATATAACTATCAAGAAGGATATGTGGAATACATCGTGAAATTTTTCTAGATTTGGGGGAGGTTCAAGACGATATGCCACTACTTCTATGTGATTTATGATTTTATAGAAGACAATGTACCTAGGGTTGAGTTTTTATTTCATTATAAACCACATAACTCTATTATGTTGAGGAATTCATTTGAATAATTTTCCACCAACATAAAACAAAAAGTCCATTTGATGGTTTGTAGAATAGATATTCTACTGACTCTGAGAAACCAAAATGTTTTGATGGATTTCATGAATCTTTTTTGTCATCTCATTCCTAATATTAATTCCAAGAAGCATTATTTCTCCAACTTAATCATAACAAGTATCAGTTCTACATTGATTTCCATAAAGAGATTCATAGGATGATATTTAAATTCTCGAGTGGAAGATGATTTTGTATGAGAACTCTAATAATGGGAGATCTTAATCCCATACACCTTTAAATTCTATTTATCATGTTCTAAGAATGTCCTCGAGTATATGAATAATATTTTTAGATTGGCCATCAGTTTGGGGATGATAGGACATACTGAAATTCAATTTGGTACCCTGATATTATTGGTGAATCCTCTGGAATTCTGATGTGAACCTTGGGTCTTGATTAGAGATGATATAGTGTGATACCACATGCACACATACTACATATATCATGTAAATCATATCAAGTGGATCAAGAAAAAAATACTCCTTAGTAGAGATAAAATGGGCAGTCTTGGTGAGATGGTCCATTATAACCCAAATCACATTGTTTCTTCGGAAAGTTCGTAGGAGACCAGTAACAAAGTAAATAAGGGTATTTTACCTCTTCCATGATGGTATGGGTAGTGGTGGTAATAACTCTTTGGGATGTTGTTGCTATGTCTTCAGGTGCCAACACACCAGGAACCATATAGTGTAGTCGGAAATATCTATTTTAATGTTATCCCAACAATATTGGTCACAAAGGTCTATATACATTTTATTACTTCCAGCATGTATGGAGAATATAGAGCTACATGGTTCATCAATAAAATAATTCTTTATTTTTGGAATAGATGGAACATATAATCTTGTCCAAAATTTCAGTACACCTCCTAGATCAACATTAAACTCAGGATACATCCCATTCTTCAAAGCCTTCAAAATTATTCTTTGAAAAAAGAATGTTTTGGTCTCTCTTGATCAAATTTAGTAATTACATTGGAGAAATTATTTTGTATAGGTTGATGATGTCCCTTCTCTTACGATTCCAATGTCCAATTTTACTATGTCATTGATCATAGGATATCTTGGATTCCATAACATTGTAAGAACAATAGGTAGTTTTCAACTTAATTCATCAGTGAACAAGTTTTCTCTTCTACTATGATAATTAATTGAACCATAATAGTCTTTATAAAGTTCCAAACATATATTCTATCTCATGTTGAACTCATTTAATTTTAAATTATGCATCAAATTTTTATGGACTTTGTATATATCACACTTCCCCCAATAAAGATACTACATCTATATCTTAACAGAAAAAAACCACATCTAGCTCACGATAATTTGTAGGATTGTTCTATTCATGACTCTGAAAATTTTGATATGTATACGAAATGAAAATGTCATTTTTCATGAGAACTCACCGAATCCCTTTCATTGATGCTTCACTATAAATAATGAATCCATATACACTTGAGGTAAGTGTTAACATGAGTGTGTAACAAATATATTAGTCAGCTATGGGAAAATTTCCTCACACTCTATTGTCTATAAAAACATGACCCTCTTGTAGTTAACTAGGTTAATGGATTATAATATAGTGATTTATTTCAAACACTACAAATTATATACTATTAATCAAATAAAAATATAAATCTAAGTTACTATTACTGGATGAGGCCATTCCTTTATAACATTTTCCTTGGTAGGGTCAACCGATATTCCTTCACTAGTAAAAATGTGTGTTATTAAAGAAACATTCCATAACCAAAACTCATACTTGATAAACTTTCCAAATAACCTCTCATTCCACCGAGTCTTTAATATAACCCATATATAACCTTCATAATGCTCTTCAATTTTATAATATATCAAAATATCATAAATAAACACAACCTAAGAGTTATTTAGGTAGTCCATAAAGACTCTATTAATCAAACCCCAAAATATAGGAGGCACATTAGTCAATCCAAAGGTTATAAAAAAACTAATAATTCGAATATCTTGATAAAATTGTGGTTTTTAGGAATTCTTCTTCATTCACCCTCAATTGATGAATATCAGACTGATGATAAATCTTAATGAAAAATTGAGGCCCACTAATTGGGTTAAATAATTCATCAATTCTTGGATGAGGGTATTTTTTTCCCTTACAATAATCCCATTCAGTTCCCTACAATCAATGCATAGACACATTGATCCCACCTTCTTCATCATAAAGTGAACTTGATCTCCCTAGGGAGATACAATTAGAAGGATAAATCCCTTCCTGAAAAGGTCTTGTAGTTTTTTATTTAATTCCTCAAGCTTAATATTTTCAATTCAATATGGGGTTATTGATATTGGATTTATCCATGTATGATATCAATATAGAACTCTACCTCCTATTATGGGGGAGGTCCAGGTAACTCTTTAAGAAATACATCAATGTGTTCCTAAACTAATGTGGCATTTTCTATATTTATACTCTCATTTCCATGTTTTTCATCACTAGTAAACTCTATAAAAAAGGCTATAGAAGGTTATTCTAGAAAAATATTGGTTTGATATATCATTACATGGAAGATAAATGTAAATTTTCCATTCAAGATTGTGGATATTTCTTTTCTTCTAAATTTGGTTATAGAATTATATTTAGATAGCTAGTCTATTACTATTATTATGTCAAATTTCTGCATGGGAATGACTATTAGATTTCAAATAATATTTTTCTTAATAAATTAAATAATAGAGTTTTGAAATACTATTAATGCTTGGATAATACTTATAGGATTCTTGACTAATAATTGTAATTTTAGTAGTTATGGGATTGAATCTATAGTCTTTGAAAAATAGGTTGATATAAATGAATGCATAGAACCATAATCAAACAAAGTACATAATATATTTGATATAACAATAAGAATAACTCCCATAACATCTTTTAGTGCTTCATATATTGCTATCGTGAATGAAAATGAATTACATTTCTCCCTTGGCCTATGAAAGGGTTGATTTTGATTCTCATCCACTACCCTCAGATTAGGATAGTGACTCAAAAAGTGTCAAAGTTGTCCACACTCAAAGCATTATACCTTTGGTAGATCCTACAGAGTCTTCACATTGTTTTTAGTGTGTGGAAGTTGAGGCCTATAGTCACTACCAACATTACGAGAAATATGTCCTTCTCATCAAATCATGTATCACTTATCGATCTCGAGCAGTTAGATCCCTAAATGATTTTTCCAATATTTATTACACATGTGAATTTGTACTATCATTCATCCTCTTCCATGATCAATGCTCCTCCACAAGCATTGCACCATTGATCTCTTATTTTTATCGACTTGTGGGACAGTTGTGTCTCATCAAACTGAATATCTAATTTCATAGAACATCATATGATTTCTTAGTAGATACCATAGTATTGATTTCCTACATTCCTTCATAGAGTTGGTCATATTCAACCTAATAATCTATCACCCATCCGATTAAGATCCTTGAAAATGATAGAGGTGTAACCTGAAATCCATGTGATGTTCTTCTCATAGCTTACCACATATTCATTCTCCTTCTACTTTAGATTAAGAGATTACTTCTCCATCATTGTTGTCATCGAACAAGGAAAATACTTATTGAATAAGATCCCCCTAACTCTTCCCACTACATAGCTTCAATATTCCATCTTGGCCTCATGTTTTTTAATCTCTTTCCACCACTGTACATATTCTCACTCTAAGAGATATCAATCCATGTTGAATTTCTATTGTTCAGAACAAAGAAGTATCGAAAATATTTTCTCTATAGAGCTTATGCACTATTTCACCATAAATGGTTCAGTTGACCTCCTGAATGTTGTGGTGGTTGATTCATAAATGTCTCAATAGAATTTTTTCCCTTCTTTGTGAAATTTGTCTCTCAGTTTGATTCAAGTTATTTCCCATAACTTGAGTGATTTGATTAATCATTCTTATGGAAGCATTCATTCTATCTCCCATCAGGGGGACGTTAGTGCATGGTCTATTATGGTAACCATTTGTGTGGTTCCTCCTATTTCTAACTATTTTCTAAAATAAGAAATCCTTAGTGAGAAGATTGTTTCAAATATTAATATAATAAATATAAAGGTTTTTTATATATTAAAACATTATGATTAAACCCATTAGTAAATATAAAAAATTACATTTCTTATAAATAATTTAAAATTATTCATAAAATTATTGTGATTTACCAAATATATCCCTAGGGAGTGTCAAACCAAAAGTGCATCAATTTCTGTTGTAATAGACCAGTTCCCATTTGAGCCTAGCTCAAGGACGTATTTTATGGTTTTATTTCAAAATATAATTGTGCCAGAGCCACATCCACTTGTTTATATATAGACATGGATTTTATTTTTCAGAAACCACTTACTTAATATTTCACCAGAATACATGAATATTTTCTTATCTTTAAATAAGGTTCCTCATAATGTTTTCATATCCTAATTTACACAAATATATAAATTTTAAATTGATACCAACTATGAAATCCCATATATTTATTACATAACATTTCATTAAATTTAACAAACATAGGATCATTAATGTTTAGTGTCTAGGAAATTAGGAAAATAATACATTAAAATATAATTTATTCTTCTAATCCAATTTAAAGGTTTCATCAGAGGTTCTTCTTATGTTCAATTAATGAATCTCGTTAATTGGGGACATACATCATTGGAATGGGTGAGAAGAAGGACCCTTATGTGAAAAAAGGGAAAAAATTTACATATAATATCAATAAGAACATAATGAAATATATATGTAGATGAAAAATTGAAAAATAGGCATATCATAATAAAAATAATATGAATTATTACAGAAATGAATATGCAACATGGTTTTTGAAAACATTAAAAAGAGATGGGACATGGGTCCCCATTTATAAGACTAATAATATAGTATATGGATAGAATAACATTGAAATAAAAAAATGTTAGGGATATTTAAATATATACTATAAAAAAACTAAACATGAATGAAATAAAGATGTTGATAATTTTCTTATGAAAACACGGAAGCCTAACAGCATCACTATAAAATTCAGAAAATGAGTTGATGAGAGGGAAACCAGAATATCATTATTTGGAGAAAAATGGAAATAAATAAGGATATAGAATAACATACCCCACTATAAGAAAATGGAAATTAAGAGGCATAAGATTTAAAAAGTCGTTGACTAAAAGAGGAGGGTGGAAGGTTCTTTTGCATTGAAGAGTAACTTTTAAAACTCATATATTGGGACCTTGTGGGCTTGAGGAAACATTTGGAGATCTCCATGGGAAGTTTAACTACAATAAAATCATGTGAAATTATTTTTGAATAAAAGGAAATGAATGAATGGGTGAGTAAAAATAGAAAAGGTGAGAAAATATTTTATTAATTTATAAAGACAAGTCATTAGTGGTATTTTCAAAACCATGGTCATTCCCATGGTATTTTCCGATGGTATTGGCCATATGGGAAACCTCATATTATATGTTAATCTATAATAGTATACCTAAATCTTTTCATACAAATTACATAATTATACCATAGTTAGGATGTCATTAAACTTATTGAAAACTGAGAACTGTTTTTTTACAATTCATTGAAAATTCCACTATTTCAGAAAAATACAAATAATTCAACAAAAATATTTTTAATGTGTAGATTTAAAATGTTAAATCCATCTTATAAAAATTAATTTCATTTCGAGTTTAATTATTTAAATAAAATAAAAACCGATAACTAATTATTTTTAAAATATTTATTTACTTATACTATGATATAAATATATCACATTACCACTTAATATGACTAAAACATATTTATACTCACTTAAGTGAGGATACTATTACCTTGGCCGAATTAAAATTCTTAAAGGTAAAATTAATTTTCCAACGGGTAAAGTTATTATTCACTAAAAACTATTTTTATCTTACTGAACAATATTTTTCACCCTAATTAAAACTATGTATGTCCAATATTCATAAATAATTTTAGAGAATATGTTTTCTAATAAAAAAAATACTTTTTTCTTATCATAAAAAAAACTATTCATCAAATACATTTCTTATAAAAACACTATACATAAAATACTATTCATCAAATTGAATCTTCATAGAAAACTAATAAAAAATTATACTACGTTAATTTTGACATTTTAAATTCAAAAAGTATATTTATTTTTCAATAATAATTTTTTATGTCTGAGAAATCTCTAAAATGTTCACATGTAACCTCTATAATCAATTAATCAAATTTTTCTTAATTAATGATAAACATTACTGATAAATTATATTCTTAAAACATAAATTATGAAATGTGAATTTTATTTATACCAAAGGATTACAGAAAGTAACTATGGCCTCATTATATAATCACTTAAAACACATGTATTATACCAATGAGTAAGGAGTGAAATGGTGAAAAAATCATGGGGTGGCTTAGACAACATTTAGCAAGTGGATATTTCCATCAACATTTACATCTATCATAAGGAAATCTATTCGAGATTAATTTATTGATGTTCAGATTGGTCTTTGATAAGAGTGAAGCCTAGAAATGCCAACTCATTCCCAATATCTGACAAATGAGATTAGTTTTGACCGTGTATACTAAATGAGGTCATCGACTCTTCTTTATACAATAATAACCAATATATTTTCTATTTATAATCACTAATATTAATTTTAAGATTATAGTTTCCAACATTCATATTGACCATAGGTCATATAACATTCAAAATGCAATTGTCTCATTTCAATTATACTCATTTCATTACTAACAGGATATTGTTTTGTTTAGTTCAAAATAATATAACCTACATTTTATATAAAAAATTATTATTCAAAACGTTACGTCCATTACAACCACCATAACATTGGTATAGTGGTTGGAAAGAGAAAGGGTAAGATTTGGGTCAAGATAGACTGCGTGGAGAAGAGTATATGGAATGCGCGTATTCATATTGGGGTTAGTGGTTTAATGTCATTAACTAATTAATATTTAGTTTTTAAATCTAAAACCCTTTGGGTTGAATTAATAAAATATTTTTTGTTGGATAAATAATGTTTAAAATAAAATTTTTCCTGATGAAACAGGTCAATCAATAATTTAATATTGTAAATTTTAATTTATTTTAGGCTTTTAGTTTTTTATTATAACCAGTGACACTATTTTACCAATACTATGAATAATATATTTTTTACCATGACAACATTTTTATGTCTATCAAAGAAGTTTAACTTATTATATAATTGGGAAATTTCAATTACCGATATGATATCTATTTCTAGAAATTCAAAACATATAATTTGGATTTTTTAATTTATAATTAAACAATCAAAATCCAAAGAAAAATAATTTTTTGGAAAAAAATGTTTAAGCCCAAAAAATGTACTTAAAAAATAAGTTTTGAAAACTTTTTAAATTTAATTATTTATATTATGTTAACAAAATATTTCTTAAGTTACATTGGTGTCAATTTAAAACAACATAATTCCTTTTTTATATAATGAAAATGATAGCTCTATAAATATTGGAATTTTATCACTATTCACTGATAATTTAATTATTTCATAAAATTCTTAAAAAATAACTTTTTTTTTTCAAATCATGAATCTAGAAAAAAAATTATATTGTTAAATAAAAAATCTAAAACTTATAAAAATCATTTATAATATTTACTCTAATATTGAATGAACCACCATTTTTCGAAGAGAAAATATTTTTTAAGAATAAAATTGATTTATAAAAATGATGATTTTATTATCTGAGAATAAATAAATATTTTTACCACATTAAATAAATAAATATTTCATTGAATAGTTAATAAAATTCACATCATCCAATTTTTTGGCTAGTTTGGGATCTTTATTTTTAAAAAATAATTTTTAAGATTTTATTTTTGCATAGTGTTCCATGCATCATAACTAATTGAATATAGTGTTTTTTTAATATCATGGTGTTAGATCCTCTCCATATGCGATAAATTACATCCTCACAATTTAAACAAGTTATTGAGAATTCTGGGTTTGATTTTTCAAAATACCATTGTGTTAATCCCAAATATTAGTAAGGGTTAAACAACTTCCCCTAAATAAGAGGGGTGGTAAAAATTGTGAAGGAGACCACAAAAACATGATTATAAATTGAAGAACATTAATGGTAAGGGATTATATATAAATTAATAAGAAATATAACTATAATTTTCTGATGTAGAATGATATATAATATGATCATTAAAAATTTAACCATGACAAAACAGTAAATGTGTTATCAATTAAATGACCACTGATTTATCTATAATAGAAGTAAACATGTAATGTTTTTTTTTAAATTATTATTTCTAGTGTTGATTAAATATTTTATTGTATAGAGTCAAATCATAATAAAATTTAATGAATTATAAATTATACATTCATCCTTTAATAAATTTCCAAAGGAAAATAATCTTTTTATCCAATTGATGAGTATAAATGTTTTTAAATGTTGGGGCTGAAGCCTCATTTTTTTATTTAAATCAATGACCTCTTTAGATTAGGTAGAGGGAGACCCATTACAAAGCCTGAAGTCCCATGTCCAAGCGTCCTGAATACTATGCTTGAAAGCCCATTTTTTTGGCCCAAAGGGCCCTTAGGGGAATAGTACAATTATAGAACACATGCTGGTACAATAACTTCTACAGTCCCACTACCGATTTTGTACCTGCTACAGCGCATACACCGCTACAGTGTCTCCACTCCAATAGCTCTGCCATCATTATAGTACAGCTACAATCCCTACTATAGTGATTCTACAGAAATAATGAAAATTAGTCCCTACCCAGATTTGATCCTATGTCTTTTGGATGCCAAGCAGTAGCTTGTAGCACTAGGGTACATGCTCGTTGTCCTAACGATGAGTACGCAGTTTAATGAATGAACCACTATAATAAACTTCTACATATCATAACATCCACAAATTATATATATATATATATATATTCATCTTACCTATAAGATATAGAGAACCAATATTTTTAGGCATTATATGATAATTACAAAAAAATAATAAACTTTCATATAAAGAAAACTACATTAATCTCTAAAAAGCAAACAATAATAGAAATAATTCAACATAGATCATTTTATATATATTATTCCTAAATAACCTCACTTATAATGTTTTTGTAGATTAAAAGTAAAAAATATATAATATTTTATCACATTTTATTCCAATATAAATATATTATTTATATCCACATATGTGCACACCCTAAACATATAATCTTTAATATATAATAACTATTTACATAAGAAAACATTAATCACTATAAATCCAAAAAAAATATCATAAATTCCTCCAAAATACAATTCATAAATTATAAATAAAATTACATAATAATTTATTTACCTTAATCAACTAGTTTTAGCAAAATAGTGAGCATTTTCTAGAATAACATAAATTAGATCACAGAAAACTAATTTCCAATCCCACTATTTTCTATATGACAAATCATATGTTCCAAATATAATTCTTCCATTATCTATATTATAATTTATGTAAATAAAAAAAATTTCATACAAACAGTTATTTATGCTGGCTAGTTGTATATGATGAAACCATATCCCCATTCTATTGTTGGTTCATGTCTTGTGGCCTACCTGGATATTATAATTTGTCACGCGACCTGTGGGTTTTCATTAATATAAATCCATAATAATATAATCCTTACAGAATTAAAAAAAATGTGATTAAAATCTATAAATATACACAAAACATATTCTATTTTAATGAAATGTTTTACCATAGTGGTTATTTCATATATTTCATTTCACAATCAAAAAATAGAACAATCTAATAGTTTCATTTAATTTAATTCTCACATAAACACTAATAGTTATCCTTACATCCAAAATGTAATGGAATTATTCATTAGATAAATTTTCCAATAAAAAATAGACTGAAAAATGATATTTATTTCCAAAGTTTTCCCTCAAAATATCATAAATCTTGATTAACTACCATAACATAAAGCCTAAAAATAGTTTTTATGAATTTAAACTTACTGTTAACTTTAAACTAAAAATCCCAAGATGGATTATATAACTCATATTTTAATGAAAATATAAATGATTCAAAGATTAATTTTTTTTATAGAGATATCATAACTATTCGAACCATAATACCATTGGTGAAATACATATTTCACCCATTTTCTATAGTAATAATTTAAAACTAGTTCATTCTAGTTCACCTAATTGATTAAAACTAAAATTGAATGGGTAAACATCAGTCTACAATTATCACAATGATAATTCAAATAATCATAATATAGTATGAATATTATGTAAATATCACGATTCCATATTCAAAATCTATGATTCTATAGATTTAACCTTGGTTATAAATTGCTATTACCATATCTATATGATGTTATCTTAGACATAAACATATCCTCAAAGTCAGTCATAAGGTTTTATTCCCAAATATATGTTTTCCATAATCTTGATCCAATTTTTTTACTAAATCTCTAAATTATGACCAATGTAGTTACCCAAAACCTAGTAACCAGGAGGTGGATCCTTACTTTATTAAATTGATATAACATATATTGAATCAAAACATAAATTATATAATGATTTAGTAGAAAATGTATACAAAATTTGTATATTTAATTAATATTAAATTTAAAAACTCAAATACACATATAATTTTATTAGAAAATATTATTATTCCAAGTAGGGTATACCCAGAGAATCAAACATAAAACCCTAACTGGTATCATGGGGAAAAAAATGAAAAGTGTGAGATCAAATTCTTAGGAAGGATTGAGTATATCTGAATCCATCATCAATCAATAAAAATAACCCACATGTAAAAGTAAGTAAATAAAGACACATTAAATATAAATAATATAAATATAATTAATATATAATCTATAATTAATATGGAATGGTAAATAACTAAAAACATATTCTATTTAATCAATAATGGAGAATGAAATTCATATAGAGATAATGTATAGTGGAAATATCATGGATAAAAATAACTGAAATTTAAATAAAGTAAATTCATAATTATTAATTCCCTGATATAAGGTATCATGTCCCCTCTTTCATTATGGCCATTGAAAATAATGTTTAAAACTACTAAGTAAAAATTGATTAGGTTTGTCCATAATCAACTCTAATGTGATTACCATTCACAAGACACTTTAACACTACAATGTAGAATTTAATTAGGATTGGCAAACTGATTTTTTCCATGATATATTATGATGCTTCGAGGGGATATCAATAAAGGGTCCCAACCCATTTATTTCATGTCCAAATCATTCCTAATATGAAAAGTTTGAACATAATAAATCTAAAAATTCATAATAAAAACTAGCATAGGAAATGTAGATACTTACCCACAATGAAATAAACATAATTATAAACCATCTATTGTATTATGTAGAATGATTTCAGAATAGAACATTGAAAATAAAACTATAAAAAAACCAACTCAATAAAAAATATGTATGATATCAACACAACTATTTCCTAGTAGATCATAAGTGAAATAAGGAGTTGATTTCATTGATTAATAAAAATATATTTATAAGCATTCTCGAGGAGAAAACCCTTTTCATTTTAGATATAAATTTTTAAAACTACAAGTTACTGAATCATTTTTAAAATAAATTTATTTGAATACAACTTTTTAAACAATATAAAATACACTCTAAAACATTTCAGGGTAATGAAGTCATGAAATTCTATAAATGTCATATGTGTTGAAGAAAATATTCTTTTCACATATTTGATAATAGTCATATGATTATTGTTTTGAAAATGACAAGAAGATAATTTTCAAAAATAAATATAAACACAATTTAATAAATTAAATTTAGATGGTAAAAAAATTTTAAATCCTTTTTAAAAAATATTGGTTTTGATGGTACTTGATTTCAGACCAGAAAGAGAAATAATGTTTTAAAATTTAAAAAATATTTTTTCCATAATTTTAAAAATGAAGAAGTGTAAAATGGTAATATTATATAAAAATGATCATGAATAACTATTATATAAGAAAATAGTTGTAATTAATCATGAAAATATCAAATAACCCCCCAAGGGAGGCCTAAACATAAACAATCCTGAATAATGATGTGATTCGGAAATAATCCATTACAAAATTAGTAAATTTTGAATTATAATCACCGTGAATGAAATAAAAATAAATCAAACATTAAATATCATTAAGCTAAATTACTTCATGATATAACATAAAAAGGGTTTTTATATACACTACATAAATGAAATATTATTTGAATATGGATTATGGCCCAAGGATGTAAAAGTGAGATGAGAAACCATTACCATTTTTTAATTAGTCAAATTGTATTCCCCATAAAAAAATTTAATAAACAATTAAATATCATGAGGATAAATAAGTTCATGATATAACAAGTATATAGAGATCTATATAAATATCAGAAATGATTATAGGTCCATAACCTCAATATAGGGCTCTACGAAAGAATACTTAGATAAAGTCCCTTACAATTTTCAAATCATTGAAATCGGAATTAATAAAATGAATCAATTATGTCTATCGAATATTAACCGACATAAAAATTGGAAATATAAATTATATTTTCAAAATTAATTAAAAACATTATCATATCATGATGTAATCAAGGAAGTTGACGAATAACCAAATGAATTGAAATTGAGTTACAAAACCCCTTACATTATATTTGAATTCCATTAAACATATTCCAAAATATTGTATTATGGGTTTAAAAATGATATTAATTTATTAAATAACCATATTTATATTTATAATATCTTATATAATCCTTTTATAATATCTTATAATAGTTTCACAAATAATATTTCTCCATTTTCACTTTTTTTGGTGCAAATTACCTTGTTTTCCCATGCGTGTTTAGTAAAAACCAGAACAATTCTGTAGAATAATAAATATATCCATAATTTAAATATAGATATAAATATTATAAATATATTATTTAATCATTAAATAAATTTTGATAACAATTCATGAATTTCTAACAATGATAATTATTCATTTTTTCTGATGGATATGGTAAGCCACACATACACATGAGTGATGATATCATTTCAAAATGATTGAAGGGGAAAGAAAGTGGATGGTATATTTATATCTAGAGTAATATAAAGTCTTAATAATAATATATATCCATTAATTCAATAATTATAACCATCCATCTACAGTTACGATGAAAAACAAATTGCATTGATGTGTGGAGTCAATAAGCCCTACGAATGCCCTCACGATGTTGTTGATTTTTAATGGATAGAGAACATATTGATAATTGATTTACCATAAAAATAATAACATATACTTAAATTTATGACACTATATTTATTAAATTAAAAATAATATTTCATATTATTTTTATGTATATTAATATATAAAATAGAAAGAGTTTTTAATGATAATTACAATTTCATAAAGAATTCTCCATTGGAATTCCACTTACGGACACTAGGGTTGGTATTTTTTTGAAATACATGACATATGAAACATAAATATAGAATTTTATGTAGTTTAATGGTCATGGTTTTTATGATACATATTTTTTTGGTATATGATCATGTAATGTGATGTATTTATAATTTAGGCGGGGTGGTTTTATGTGATTAAATAATTATTAATTTATTTTTAATGCTAACCACTATTGGGTGGAATTAATACTAATGAGTTTTCATGAAAATTAATGATATACATATAGTTTATGGTCATTATGGATATCAAATACAAATTTAATGTATTATTTTTAGGTAGTTTAATATTTTATATTTTTATTTACAAACACTGCATTATTTTAGCTATACCGTAGTAAATATATTTTTTTACAATGGTAACTTACATATACCTAAAAATAAAAATTACAATATCAAAAAAAGTTAAACTATTACTTGTTAATATATAATCCATTTAAAATATATTTAATAATATAATTTTTTTAGTAATATTTTAAATTTATCCTTTAAAATTCAATGAAAACAAGTTTTTAAAAAATGAATCTTTAAGCCCAAAAATGAACTTATACCAAAATAATGTATACAAATTGATTAATATGATTAATTTGAATATATTAAAAAAATTACTGAATATAATTTAATATAAATGTAAAATCATAAAATTCAATTTCAATATAATGAATATTATATGTTTATAAAATTCTGTATTTTTTCACTTTTAACTACAAAAATAATATATTCCATAAATTCTCTAAAATTCAACAAATGTAAATTTTTAAATGATGATTTAATAAATAGAATTTATTTTCTCAAATAAATTTTCTAAAAACATTGTAAATTAATTATAATGTTCAACCATATATTTCAAGAAAACCCATTTTTAAAGAGATTATATTTTTGATGAATAATAATACTTTAATAAAAATAATTTCCTAATTCCATAAGAATTAATTTTTATTGAATATTAGATTATTATATATTTGATAATATAGTTAGTCCTATTAACGTGCTCTAATTTAATGACATATTTATTATTTTCCTGTTAAAATAATAATAATTGTGTGTTCATTAATTCACAGTGCTCTATGAAACATAAGATATCGGACATAGTGTTATTTTGAAATCTCATGGAGTTATATTATTAATGATTATTGAATATAGATATAAAATAAAATATTTTTATTGGGATAGATGTATTAAAATTTAGTAGTTTTATATGAATAATGATACTACCAATCTACAGGGTACAAAAAAATTTTTATCTGTGATATTGATAATAAAATTCATTAGTTTAAGAATAGATTAAATCCATGTTACAAAAGTGAATTTGACATAAAAAAATAAAAATGTTATAAAAAACATTCTTATTGTTATGAGAATATTGAAATATAGTGGTATCATGATCATAATTCATATGAAAACTTTTTGAACAGGTGGACTAGGTGGTATGAAATATTAAATAATCCAATTAATAAATCTAAATGTTGTAAAATAATGTTTGAAAGTTTTAATAGTAGTGGTAAAATGAAAACATGGGAATGTATTATGAAATATTTTTACTGATTGTTAGTAGGTATGTTTCGGAATATGACTCGTGATTGTAGAGAAAAATACATTGTTCGTGATAAATAAAAATTTAAATATAAAGGTAGTAAGAAGTTATAAATGTAATGAGATGGCTTATTATTCCGATATGTAACCAATGAAGAGTAAGAATGTTGGGAATCGTAAAGAATATAAGTAGAAGGATGTGGGGAAATCCTTTAAAAAAATCAGAATATTTTCATCTATTAAATGAATTTGTAAGATGTAGATTACATTTTTATTCAGATTATGCTTATGTATTCTTTGATTCAAAGTATATACATGCCATTAGTTCTATGAATTTTGTTCACAAAATGAAAATTAATCCTTACAAAATAATGGTCGGTATTTTGGAATAGAATATTTGGGTTAGTATTAATGAAATGAATTTATAATTGTATTAATATTCCCATATGTGGAAGGGTTCTACATGATAACCATGTTGGCTTTCCCATCATAGAATTCGATGTAATTTTGGGTAAGAATTGGCATTAAATTTATAATGATATGATATATTGTACAGAAAATGAACTTATCTTTTGAAATGAGTTCAATATTTATATAGGATTGAAATCATAAATTTGATAACATATTAAGAAGTTGATAATTTGTTAAATGATATAAAATAATGTTATCTTCCTCTCATAATCTATAATAAGGGAACTATTAAAATTAATGGTCCAATATTTGATAAAATGTATCAATAGGTATTTATAATCTAGTTTATTGGTATTATACATGATTGGGAAGATGAATTTACTTTTTAATTAATTTATTGTAAAAAATAATTTCAAAAACACCTTATCAAATTACTCAGGTAGAAATTATGGAATTAAAAAAATTAGTTTTTATATTTCCTGTTAACAGTATCAATCATCATAGAACAACACTATGTGGGGACCGTCTATTTTTAATAAATATAAATAGTGTTCCATGAGGGTTTTAATTGATTATAATGAATTGAAAAAATTAATTTTAAGAATAAGTTAATTTTTTCATCATATATATGATTCATTTGATTAAATCTGATGAGATAATTATTTTTTAAATTTTTATCTCATGTTTGAGTACCATCAACTAATGTTAAAGGATGATGATGTTGTGAAATAAATTCACACTAGTAAAGGAACATATGTGTTTATGGTTATTCCCTTTTGTATGATCGATTCTCCACCCATATGTGTGGATATTATGAATAGAGTATTCCATAAATATTTGGATAATTTTAGGGTTGTGTTTATTAAGGATATTTTGGTGTATTAAAAAATTTGTAACGATCATGTAAAAAATATAAGGATTGTTTTAGAATCAAAGAAACAATATAAGTAATAAATAATATTTATAAAATATAAATTTTTTTAAAAAAATTAATTTCATAAAAATATCATAGAAAAAGATGGAATAATTGTTGATCTAGTTGAAACTAAAGTGGTTCATGGATGGAATATACTTTCCATTGTTACTGATATTCATTTTTTTCCATGAATTGAAGACTATTACCATGGGATTTGAAATATTTTTATAGTTACCTATCCCACTAACCACGTATTAAAAAATAATTCTGGTTTATCTAGAAAATATACTGTTATTCATGTTTCCCCCTATTGTGAATAGTATTATGAAATGCTACAGTTTTATCCCTAAAACACAAAAATGGTGACTTTGTATACCACAATTATTCTTCATTGAAGCAACCATGTGGTTTATTAATCTATAACAATCAATTAATTACATATGACTCACATTAATTAAAACCATATGGGAAAAATTATCCCACACATGCACATCAGTATGGGTAATTGTTGATTGATTAACTAAATATGATCACTTTATTCCCATATTAGATAATATGTATTTCAATCAAATTTATAATCATTATGTAAAATATATAATTATATTACATTTATTACCTCCCTCAGTTGTATCTAATAATGCTCTTATATTATCATCTAATTTATTTGATGAGATTTTGATGTCATTGGGTACTTAATTAAATTTCATTGTAGCCATAAATATTTAATTAAATAGGATATTAGAGTGAAAAAATCATTATTTAGAGGACATGACTCATACATGTTCAATGGTTTATCATGAATGTTGGTATTTACATCAAAATTTCAATGTGTTTTAATATAATAAAAGTTTTTCTTCCAGCATACAAATAAAACCTATTAATCAATATGTGGAAAGTAGCATGAGACTATTTTTTTGTGATAAATCCGAGGAATGAAAGTTATTGAAACTACAATTAGTTAACAAAATAGTTGTGGAGGTGAATATGATTCAACAAAATATGAGGGTCCCTAAGAGTAGATATAATATTTATAAAAATAATTATAAAAATGTCTTTAATTCGAGGTAAGAGATCATGTTTTTATTAAATTATCTCTATTGAAATAATATACCGAATTTTGTAAAAAAGGAAGAAAAAAATGTAGTTCATTAGACCATATAAAATTCTATAAAGAGAGGATTATTTTTTTATTGAATGACATTAGCTCCATGTTTATCTCCATTATATGATATATTTCATATTTTTTTCTATGAAAATATCTTCTAGATGAATCACATGTTTTGACCCCTAATGAAGTTTAGATAGAGAAAACTTTTTATTTTGAGGAACTCTTGGTATGGATTATTCAATCAAAATATGAACCATTCGATAATAATTCTATTTACTAGGTTAATGTTTTGTTTAAAAACAATTTTTTTTAAGATGGAACATTATGAATAAAAATTTCTAGGGAGGAAATATATCCCTACATTTTTTACCGGTAAATAAAATAACGTGGATGAAATTTCTAAAAGGGGGGGGGAATATAAAAAATAGGTAATATTAAAAGTAAATAAATTTAATTAATTTATATTATTCATTAATTAGATTCTATATAGTCCTATTAACTATAAAAATATTAGGATCTCTTTCAGTCAAAAATAAAATATCATTATTTCTATAAAATTTATGTTTTCTTAAATAATATGATATAAAAAATATTATTTTATAAATATTATAATTTGAATTTTATGAAAAAATATCAATATTTAAATAATTATGATAAATTTATATTAAGATTAATTTTTGATAATTTTTAAAATATAATTGTATGAATTAATTGACAGAAATATTGATATTTTTTGAATAATATATTTTTGTTTCAATAATTTAAAAAGATATTTTTTAAACTGTTAAAAAAAATTTATATTTATAATATTAATAATATAATTAATTTCATTTTAATTAAATTTATGATTTATTTTTTTACATAAAATATGTAATACTTAAGAAGACATTTTTATGTTAAACTCATTTTCATCATGTTTTTTGGTTAAATTTTAAATTAAATTATACCACATTTATGGATTTAATTTGATAACATATATATAATATTGTAATGATTATTAATTAATATTATATAATATTTGCATTTTAATTTTCATTAATTATGAATAGTAAAGTAATATGTTACTTTAGTTAAGGTTAAACATGTTTAATGGGGGGAGGGGGTTAAGTATAGTGATAAGGGTAAACATGGTTTAAAAACATCAGAAAATAAAAATATATTACCATATTTTTACCCTATAAAATATAATGTTCATAAATGGTCCGTTGTGGAGGCATTTTAGATGGATGAGACCATAATATATTTTAAACTTTTGGAAAATTCCAAGTGAGTCATCTCCCCCACTTTTAGATGGACTCCTTATCTCCCCTCCTCTACAAAAAGAAATATCCATTTTTTTATAAAATAACTACCCAAATTGCTTCATAAAATCCATTCCCACATTATAGCGGTCTATGTTTGGGTATAATACAAACCTTATCAGGCATAAAGTGCAATGCAAAGGAGGTTGACCGAATAAGTGGTATAGAATTTAATTAAATGTTTCATTTTTATTTTTAATTCTACCTCATTCAAATCTATTAAAACCAATGAGATATTATAGAATATGTATCTATAAAACTAAGATATTATTATGTCTATTTCTTGACAATCATCGATTTCCATTTTCATCCAATGAAAACAATACCAACATTTGTGTGTACAGTGGACTACTAAATTGCAAAAAAAATATAATTTTTTTACATCACCACCTCACCCGACTGGTTATAATGATAGATTTAATGTATATATATGATATTAATGAAATAAATATCATTCTATAAATATTAAATATGATCTATTTTCATACCATTCTATACATTCAGAAATAGTATCATCATTTGCGTGTACTTGTGGATTACAACTTTCAGAATGTGGTGTGATTCCTTTTCCTCACCGCATCACATGCATGATATATATAGAAGTTGTTAAAGAGGTAATATTCTATTTATGATATAATAATAATTCTGTATATATTTAATTATTCTTACCTAATTTACCTTATGTTAATAATAATTGGTAACTTCACTCATGCGTACATATGACCAACTATATAAAAGAATGTAGTGTAATTCAATTTTCAATTACATTTTACATGGTTTTATTATATTTATAATTAATGTATAAAAAATATAATTATATCGTGATTATTATTCTAAATATTAAGGAATAATATCCTCATTGAAAATGATCAACATACTAAATTAATTTTGAAAATTTGAACTGAACAACCTCAAAACACCCAGTATGGGCGTAATCAATTAAGTAAAAAAATGTCATTAAAATAAAATGAATAATTTTGTAATTATAAGAGATTAAAAATATAATTTTTTTAATTTCAATAATTGATAACATCTTTTATACAAGAGATAAAAAAATATGTGAAAATTTAGTCTCAAGGTAAGATACACTTTACTATAAAAACATAATTTTAATTTCATTAAAGAATTATATTCAAATTAATTATATTCCATGTAAATATTCAAAACATTATTTTATAGATGAATTTATGTGGAAAATAATGAACTATCAATGATTTTTTAATCTTTTAAATTTATTTCAATGGGTTTCATAAAAAATCTTTTTATGTCTTTATAAAAAATGTTTTAATAAAAATGATTAATGATTGTTCTATTTCAATTAATATATTGTTAATGATCTTTAACACCACCATATCCAATAATTATATTTTGATAAATTTATAATTTTAGCTTTAGGGTGTAGTAGAATAATCCTTTAGCAGCATGAACATATAAAAATTTAGTAAAAAATTAGTGTTAATCATTTATTTGAATGACCAAAGAGTCTTGAACAAAGTAAAAAATTATATTAATACACTAGATTAAAATACCATATACAAAAGTGTAGTATAATCACATATAATTTAAATTTAATTTATGTCCAAATAGAGAATTACCATACATCATAATTCACTTTCATTTATGATTCATTGAATATATATTGTCACACAATCATTGTGCTACAAGAATCAATTAAAAAATATCTCTAACAATAATACAAACATGTAATATAATCTATGATCAACACCATAGAATCAATAGGTTATGGAATGACTGATCATGAAAACCTATAATTCTCATGGTTCATCAAAAAATGTTTTCCTTCAAGACGAATGATATTTTTATGTTATCTTAAAATATTGAGAGATTAGGGGGAGAGAATTCACATTAGGATATTATAATTAATCTCTATCCATTGCGCACACCAAAAATTGATTTAGAAAAAAATATATAATTTTTTATTTATTATGGTATGTTTATGGTTAAAATTTTGAACAATAAACCTTATCCATACTTAAAATTCATAAATAATCCCATTTCCAATAGTCAATATATTATTATCATAATTAAAAATTTCATAAAATGTGCTACACATTAAGAAAATAAATATTATTTATACTATTCAGATCATTAAGCCCATCCTTCAATCACTCGAAAAAAGATTTCATCATCAAGTAATGTCTATTTCAACAAATAAATGTCACTTTATTGATCTAGGATAAATATAATATATATTAATTTTTTAAAAATTTAAAAGAAATATTTATTAATATTGTTATAGTACTATATTATTCTAGAGAATAAAATGGGATTAAATTATAGCGATCAACCAAACCAAAATAAATATTATTTATTCTAACTAATTAATTTATATACTTGAATATTATTCGTATTGCAGATTCACATAGTATGTGGCCCTCATGGACTATTTCATAGTGTATATAGAAATAACAACCTAAATTCCAAGGATATTAACTAACAATTATAAAATAAACCCACAAAGAAATTATTTATTATCTCAATGAAATAAAACCTCATATGAACACATGCCCTCTACTATAATCTAGTATTTGAATTATCTCAATTCAAGAATATTTTTTTCATGTTCCATCAACCTATATGTTGGATGACTTTTTCTTTGACTTTATTGTAATTTACACTCCAAATGAACCCCATTAAAATGTATTTATACAAGTAGATGTATTCTATTAAAGGGCTTGAGATATTAACATCAAAAAATAGATAAAAGGGATAAATCATTTCTAATAGCATCCATTAAATCAATTTTACTCATAACATAGCCAATATGTCTTACCACTTTGAAAATATATTTTTACATAGTATTGGTGACTGAATCTATGAACATTAGTCATGATATACAATAATGATAATATTAAATTCAATTGATCAATACAGACAAGATCATATAAGAACATATTATGAAACACAAAAATATTGATTTCCTATTAACCAATATGTTCTCATAACCTCATACTTTACAGATTACCAAAGGAGAAAACTATGAGATTTTGTCTCTGTATGTAATGAGAATCCTACCTTATATATCCTATATCATTTGTGTAACACAATATAATATCATCTAGATATATAATAAGATGCATGAATAATGTTGTGACACCTATATGTTCTCATCATCGATATAAACTACTATGAAATTTCTATGAGACATATATTTTTAGAAATTATTACATACAAAAGAAATATAGAGGGATAATAAGAATGTGAATTGGATCGACATTAAGGATGAAAATTTTTATGATGAACTTAAATGGTTGGTTCTAGGGCTCTAACTCCAAATGACACAAACATTATAAAGACACCACTATCAATTATTTTCAGTTTACATAATCTCACATGATACTCGAGACTCTATTTAGATAATGTCTCAGTACAATGGTCTATCAACTTTCTTTAATGGATATTATACACACTGTAATATAATATTACTATGAAAAATCTAATTTGAGATAAAACAATTTAATTATATGTTTTTCTATTGGTTTGACCTTAACTCCTTAGAGAGAGAAACCATTGGAATATTATCATACTGAACTGTAATAGGTCTTTTTTTCTTGGTAACACATCAAGATCCTGATTTTTTTGAATATATATATTTTCGGTCACCATATGAGAATCAAAAATAAACTTGGAACATGATATAGAATTGAATAAAACTAGCTACTTAGAAATCATCTAGCTCATAGGTCCTCCTATAATACAAACTATATATCGTGACCGTGTGTTCAGATCATTATAAATTATTTTAGTGATACAATCTATATGGAACCTGATGACTGTATATTTTTCTCCTCTATATAGTTAGAAAATATCCTTAATTATCCTAGAATATTTAAGTATAGTATTAGTCGTATTCTAATTATATTCACTTGGATATTATTGATATATAATTATCATGATAAAAGAATAGTAAATTTTAATCCTATTACTTTACATGACATACATGGTAGATCAAATCACTAAATCATATGTTATCTTACTCATTCACTCTCACTAATTTTGTGTATAAGGGCATATTTTATTTGAAATATCCATACCAAGTGACACAAGAACCAATACTCTCTTAGAATTTTTCATATTATACCTCTCTAGTATGAATTTTATTTATGTAATAAGACATAATATTAGAATCTTCTTTGATATATCACACATTGTCATGACCCCTAAAATGTAGGCTTCTTCCCACATTTTTTTTATGGATAAGTACTTTCTCAACTAAGAATTGACCTCTTGTAAGGATAGTATATCACTTCCAATTATTAATATGTTATTATAATATATTACTATAAAAAAATTAAACTCCCACTAAACTACATTTTGAAACATTGGTCACATTCAATCTTCATAAAAAAAATTCATTTATGTATTCATTGAATAAAATGTTACATGACCTTTATTCATTAATTAAAACATTAATCAATCTTAGAAAATTTAATACTTTTTAAAAATCATTTGGAGTAAAAAAAAATTATGAGTAATGTACACATCCTTATGAATTTTTCCACTGATGAATAAAGTCTTGATATCCATTTTACTAATATAATAGTTATTATATAATTCTATGGAAAAATATTAATGGATTTAAACATGATCAAATGAGTTATGCGTTCATTGTAGTCAATGCCTTAACATTGTGTGTAACCTTTTTCCACTAGATTTTGATTAAAATTATTTTACATTACATTCAATGTCCATATTTATCTTGAATAACCATTCAAAAAAATTAATATTTACATTGACTAACATATCGATCAGAACCCAAACATGGTTTTTCTACATAGAAATCATCTCATAATTCACTGGATCATGTCATCTAGTAGCTATTGAGCTATCTACTTATTCATTGATTGAGAAATGATTATCATAATAAAAAATAATGAGTCACTATCATTGGTGACTATAAAAACTATATCTATTTTGTTCTCTAACCTCTCTAACACTGCTACATAACAATTGTGTTGGAGAAACATCATTATACATGGGTACCGATGAAATTAGTTCTTATATCAACTCATGTGTATCTCAAGCTTAAAAATCATCAAATTAAATATTTTACCCAATATACCCCATGAGTATATTCCAAATCACAATAAATATCCGTGCCTTATATAAGTTACATTATTTTTGGAATGGTATTGTAGATAACAACACTTTTTTCCTTGTGGTACCCTATAATGGAACAAATTGTGTGTAATGTTGCCAGTTTTTTTATGAGATATCATTAATAAATTCCCCCCAACTGGATTCACACACATTTTTTTATAAGTTGATTCACATACATGTGTTAAAGAATGTTAAATTTCACTCCATATCATCTATGTAATACTATTTTTCACAATAGTTGTTACTTGTACTAGTATGTATAAAGATGTGTATAATTCATATCCCCTAAATGACAATGGTTGGCTTTCGTGACTCATCATAGAAATTACCATTTCAAATAATTAATAATTCATCTATTCACTAACATTGTTCCACATTAGTTTTTAAGGTATTTTTAGATGAGATAAAATTACATATTCACGTAGAAAGTCCATGAATTATTAGTTGTGATATTCACCACAACAATATGAATAATTTTTATTATATAATCATTCCAAGTAATTCAAAAACCCAATTGTCGGAGACGTTTAATTTCTAAAAGGATTGAAACATGTACCACAAAAAATAGATATAACCACACCTACTCATGTCATTGGTGTATGTAATAAGGAATTTAAACCCACCTCTAGCCTAAATAGGAAACGTTCCACACACATCATTATATAAAATGTCTATATTCATTGTATCTCTTTCACCATGACCATGAAATAGTGGTTGGATAATCTTAACATGTAAATAATAATGATTTATTTCATGTTTAGTATGCTCAAAAGATTCACAGTACCCATCCTCTTAGAGAATTTTAGAATTATTCTAATTTATGTGACCAAGAAGTTGATTCAATAATATGGTGTTATATGTGTTTCTTGAATTTGTTTTGTTATGAATTTAAAAAATTTGATTTTCATTATTTAATAACAAAATATGATTATTCAATTATTTCAAAGGATAAAAATTTATATATTATAAAAGTATAAACCTTAATTTCCAATGAAGAAAATAAGTCATTCCATATCTAAAAATGAGACTGAAATAATGTTCCAATCAACACCAGGTGAATTATAACTATTCTATAAAACCACAATCAACTTTTCTGGAAATGTGAGATATTAGTCTCCAATAGATAAATCATATAACCTATCTCTATTTAAATCTCATTAATCCTCCTTATCTTTTTAAATTTTGAAAAATATGAATTTATTTCTTCATTTGTACACTAATGTGGGAACCAGATGAATTATCTAATACCCAACTTGAATATATGAAAATATATTTAAAAAAAATAATTCAAATAGAGGATACCCAATTTTTGGAATATGATAAATTCATATTATAGTGTACCTTTATTCCAATTAAATCCATAACACATCCTATTTATTTTATTATCTATTTTTCTTCTACTTCTTGGTAGGATGGTGTTCTATAACCTTAGTTTTGGGGTGAGATTTCAACACATTTTCATTGTTCTTTATATTTTATTAACCAATAGAATTTTTTTCATACCATAGGTATTTTCCATAATGGATAATAAGTTTAGGAATTTCAAAAAGTCTCTTGTCTCTATTAATTGTTTTATAAATCTTAATAAAATTGGGGAAGGTTTTGGGTAGTGAAGAAGTAATGGGATCTATATACAACTCAATGGGGATCCTAAAACCTAGGATGTCCATACACTCTATGTGGCTAATCATCTCATCTAAATGTTCCAAAAATATGTCAAATATCTAATCATTTTCAAGATAGACAAATTTGGGAACACATATATCATTGATCTCCCCTTCTCTTTCTAGAGATCCATCAAGAGAAAAAGGATTACATATGCATCCATGTACTCATATTGACTTTGATGCACATTGGAAATATAGGATAGAATGAAGCATTGGATATTAATAACATCATAACCGTACATCAAATAGATAAATACCTCACCCAAAATATCATCTTCAAAAATGAGCTCAAAAATTGGGGTTTCAAATATGTGCAATTCTTATTTGTGGAACAGCTTAATGTGAATGAACATATACCTTTTGAGCAAATTTTTTCTAGTTGGGATGGTTTTACTTATATACTATGGATCACATAGATATTATTAAATTCTATTCATTTTCAATTCCTATATCATTTTATTAGATAAGTAGTAATATTTTTTGATTTCAAAATTAGATTAATTAATTTAAAATAAATTTAATTCCATTAATGTCCAACTGTTTTTGAACATAATACATATCACTGTAAACTAAGGAATGTCTTGTAACATAATTATTCTATATAAAAGGATACATATTCACCTTATCATAATTCATACATTGGTATAGAAATATATTTTTATGGCTTTCACATAGTCCTAACATGCAGACTACATTAACTCATAGTTCTTCGATATGTTTAGTGTACACCCCAATATTTAAATCCTAGTTAAATATTTCATCATCATTTTCCTATTAGTGACACCAATTACTCCTTGGTATATAAACCCTTGATGTAAGTTATGTCATTTTAACCAAAAACATAAAGTATAAAGATCTATGTTAATTTAATGAACCCCAAATTGTTTTCTCTACTACTTTAAACTATATGGTCATGTAACATCTCCCCCATCCTCATTATCTTGAGAAGAGGTAGTGGTGCTACCATGCCTTATGTACATCTATAATACAATAATGGTTGTAAATAAATACTAAGGTCATTATGAACATTGCGGTGGGGGTGATTTTTTTCATTTAATGATAAAATATATAGAGGACATTAATAAAAAATTACCAATAACCTATATGATTAATGTGTACAAAATACCTCTCAAAATAAACCAAAAAAAATTAGATTATTATGGAATATAAAAGAAATTATTTATGTGTACTCGAGGATTATGAAACTAAAAACTCCCATGGGACATAAAACTAGAAGCTCCCAACACTTTACAAGATCAAACCCCACATTAATTGTGCATGGTATCAAAATGTATCCTTAAATAAAAAAGATACCTTATCATTACCTATGTCTCAATAGATGAAATATTAAAAAATAAAATAGTTATAAAGAATGTAGTGATCCTAAAATCAGAAGTATTCCCTCTAATAAATCCATAACCAAGATACATAGACAAAATAGATTAGTTAAAATAATATAAAATAATTTTAATAATATAAAATACTGTATATCAAATACACACATTTTTTTTAATAGATTGAAAAAAAGTAATTAAAAAAAATTTCAAATTTTTTGGCATACCAAAAACCATGATTAAAAACACACACAAACACCATGAATTCTCATTTGGCCATTTGATACTCATGAGTGGTCTCTCGTCGATCCAAAAAACACCCTCAAGGTGACCAATATCAGGTTACCTAGTGGCACACACCCCTTTTATATGGTCACATATATGAAGGCACTCATACTGACCATATGTATCAAAATCCATTCCAAAAAATCTATATAAAACTTTTAATTATGTAAATCATTTTAAAATAATATTTAAATACATTAAAAACATACAACATAAATTCAAAATCATCATTTTAAAATTATAGAGAAATGAATTTTTCAATACATAGATATTTTCCACAATTTTTATACCATATTCAAAATGGGTGTTCGTCAAGAATCACCAAGGTATTTCAAAATTTTTTTAGGAAAATTCATTTATAAAAAAATACATTATGTTCAATTTTTTGTGGAAATAGGGTAGAATCAACATATATCTCAATATTTTGAGTAATTGAAGAATGACACAATCATACTCAAGATCCAGGATTGGATCTTATTATATATAATCAATATAATCAATAAAAATAAATATTAGCATAATATAATATATATTTATCCAATATTGTTTGGATGATTCATTCCAAGAGATATTATATTTTAAGATATAATAAAATAGTGAAGTATGATGACTTACTGATATATTTAGACCTAAAATATACTTTGAATCACCAAATAAACACATCCAGATTTGAAATGAACCATCTCTCAATGATAAGGAAAAAATTAATTTAATAACTATAGAGTATTGGGGAAAAGGGTTAAAGGTATTAATTCATACAAGATCCAATAAATTTAAGTTTCTAAATATATATCGTATGATTAAGCTTCATGGTTTGAAAAACTATGTTCTAACCATGAGGCGCTAGAGTCTCAAGTCCACCTATTGAATAAATGGATTATCATCTATATTACTTATATAATGAAATATAAAAGCACAGACACCACTTTTGACTATCTAGAGGGCCACATGTGGCTCTATTGCAACCAAATTCTAAACAAACTAATTTTTTGGGGTTATATAATGCATATCCAGTTCCATATCCAATACAAAGATGAAAACACCATTTAGTGTCATATATTATAAAAGTAATTATTAGAAATTATAATTTACTACATCAACATTTATCTCGCACATATCCTTCCACATTTCAATAGTTTTCATCATTATAAGCGTTTTTTTAAATATTATATCCATGATTTTGTAATCTATCATATTCACTATTTGAAAAAATCAATAGTTTTTTCCATTTCATAAATCTTGATAATTATAATGAAAATTTAATTCATAAATTTAATTCTTACAATAACATCATGAAATTTAATACTACTTGGGAAAACTCAAGATGTAGAGGTGACCATAAATATAGAAGTGTCTCCAATATCATTTTTACACCACTTACCCTATAAATTGTAGTCTAAAATTGAATAGTTAGATACAAATCTATATGAATTATATTTCAATTTAAAAAAAATATAAAATTCTTGATAAAAACCTTAATCAATTAATGAGTAATCATGACACCATTTTACCCAAAAAGAATGATAGACCATCCATGTTTAATACCATTTGAAACTTCACGCCAACCATTATTGGAATCATAAGAGGTGGTGTGGAAAATATGCCATAGATGACATCCCAAGACAAAAAATTATAAAAATAAATTCATAGTACCTCATGAATATTTTGTTCTATGATTACCATATTTAGATACAAAATTAATAGATAACAGAAATAATAATCCTCCAAGCCTTTATATGTTGTATTGGTTAAAAATACAACTCAAAGTAAAAAAAACAAAATAACCATAACAGAGTACAATTCAATGATATCCAAATGACTAATTAAATTAAATCTACCTAGTGAAACCAAACTAAAAACTCCAAACTATTGATAAGTGAAAACTCTATAGGAAATTCCCACAGTATCAAAATGAATTACCAAAGTACTAAGACACCTTTCATTTACATGTATCATGGTATATGGTATCTGTAAACCAAAAAAAAAATCTATGTTCTGGGAATTTCTAAAATCCATAGGATTTCACCAAATACTTCATAACTCATTCCATTCATAAAAAAAATGTAGAACAATTTATATAAAACGTATATAAGTAGTAAAAATATTCTATATCAAATCCATAAAGAAATTTTTAGCAGCATAAATAAATCAAATCAATTATAAAATTTAATGATTTATATTTAATAACTACAAAAAACATCTCCACACACACACCAACTTATTTTCAAGGTGAAATTTTTTTACACATGAGTGATCTCTTGTAGATCCACCACGTCATCACATGGTGACCAATTCTTGGATCCCTAATGGCACTCACCTCTTCCACATGATCAACTCTATGAAAAACTCACACATACAAGGTATTCCAAATTCTATTCCAAAAAATTCCCCATATAAGCTTTACATATTTAAATTATGTCAACAATAATTTTATATGATTCAGAAACACAAAAAATTATTTCAAAATAATCATTTTAAAATTTAAAATAATTTTTTTAAAACTAAATAGTTTTACCCCATTTCAATGCCATAATAAAAATGTGGTTTCATATATATCACATAAGGATATACATTGTTTCGAGAAAGTTATTTAATAAAAAATATTAATTGATTTTCTAAGTCAATTTGGTATAATTGTGAATGCACCAACATCTCAACGATTGGAAAAAATATATAATGAAACAACACTACTCTAGAGCCAGGATTGGGTCTTCTTCCCTTAAATCAACTAAATCAAAAATAATGAAGATTCCCATAACATAATATATATATATGATATATATATTTTATCAATGATTACAAAAAAGATATAAAATGTTATGATCAAGGTAAAAAATGAGTAACAATGAATTAGCAATGAATTCGGACCTCCAATATGCTTTAATTTACCTAATAATCACGTTAGGATTGGAAGGAGTCATATCTCAAACCTTGGGAGTAAAATTAATTAAAGATATAAGGAGTTATGGAAAAATAATATAGTAAAGGGTTTAATTAGTATTACATCAAATAAATTATATGTTCTAGCTATATAACACATGATTAGGTCTCACTGTTCCGAAACCCCTCAACTAACCATACACTGCTGCTGTCTCAATGAACCACTAAGACAATTTAATTGAATTATTAGAAAATACATGCACCAGTTTTGAATTTATTATTCTATGTGATTCATGACATTCTGTAATCACTCACACAATTTGAAAAAATTAAGTGGAAACCCTTCATGTTCATAGTGGCGATCGTTTTCTCGTTAATGGTTTTCTAGAGGTGGTTCATAGTGCACACTAACTGCACAAATACATGTATCCACTAATGATGCCTAAACACATTCAAATCCCCCTCAGAAACAAATGATACTAAAAATTAAAATTAAATGGACTCAAAATACATGAATAAAGGTTCCTGTATAAGAAACCACAGTTATTTCAGGTTATTTAAAACATATGTATTAGAAGGAAATATAATCTCAATATCTCACTTCAAGGATATTTATCTCAATACATATAGGACATTTTATAATTTTAAATTCCATATTTATATTGAGTGGAATTTACATAAGTGATTAATCATGGTTGATATAGCATTTATGCATAATATTCTTTTATTTTGTTTTATATTGCATGATTGGTAATTCATTTAAACGGTGATAGAACATCATTCCAAAATGTAAATATATAACCATGCAAAGAATAGAATTAAATATAAGTGTAATGATCAAAATATTATCAAAGTGTTAGTTTATTTATAGAATGATAATGTAAATTATTAACATATGGGAAAACACAACATGAAACATTTTGTTGTTGGTGATGTAGAAATCATTCTTTTATTCTATGTATCTCTCTGATTGGGGTTTACTTGACTCCTTGACACATTCTATCTCCAATTACCTGGAAGACCCATTATTACATAATATTTTACACATATGAGGAACAAAGGATCAAATTGACATGATTATGGATTTTAAGATAAAATAAACCTTGGTAATGTAGGCCCCTACAAAATAAGGGGGAGGGGTGACTCATAGTCCATAATTTTAAGTTATGAAAAAAAATAAAATGAAACTAATCACAAAAAAGGATTATATAACCTCATGATCATCCACACACAACATGAAATGGGAAAAAATTTAATATATTTTTATAATTATATTTTATTTATTATTTAATTAAGATAATATTCCATAAATTATTTCAATTAAATCAATTTTTCTCTAATGACTTATAACCACCATTAATTCATTATAAATAATATTCAAAAAAATTTAATATCATTATAAATTAATATTTTACACATGTATACATGGAGCTAACTTCTGGTGTTAATTAAAAAATATAAAATTAAAATTAAATTAATATATATAACTATTAATCATATGACATTATGTGTTATATAAAATTATCTATAGATGGAAAACATAATCAATTGTTTTAATTATAATTTTATTTCTTCTTTTTGATAATTTTTTTGAAATATCAGCAAAAAAAACACATAGTGAAAAAAATTTCATAGTATGTACATTTATTTCCCCCTAGTCCACAGAAATTCACATAGATCTAGTTGTGTGACATGTCAAGGAAATAGTTGAGGAACATGACATTTACTTGGAAAAGATGGTGTTCAACCCCGAAGCTTCAAAATATGTCTGTCCCTATTTCATATATTAGATATATTGGTCATTATGAAACCCAATATAGATGGCCATGATGAGATTGGGACTATATGGCATGTCTGTTACTTGAATGGCTTATATTATTACATTTCATATGCAATCTATCAGTGCATACACACTAATTCGATCAATTAAGACCCGAAATATGATTTTACTTAATTATGACGTATAGATGAAGATAAAAAATGAAATAAAACGTACATTGTGCATATAAATGAATTTTTTCTTGTGTATTCTAGTTTTTTCTAGGTAGAACATTATTTGGTTGTCTAAATGGTTTGAATCAAACGATTCTTCAATTTTAATCAATAAATGATTGCTATTAATTTTATTTAGAATGATGAAATGTAGAGACAGAGTAATTTAAGAACTAAATTTCTTTATCTTATGTAAAAGGTAATGAAAAAACATCAAATAAATCATGTAATACTAAGTAATAAAAAATGGGTCATGTAACCTATCTGGAACCCCTTGTATGTTTCGATATAGAAATAGTATCAAATTATGGAATAAATAGATCAATTTTTTTAAATCATTTGAAATAATTTATTTATATTATCAGATCATAATATATACTAAAATATTAGATTAATAGAAGAGAACAAAACAGTGAAACCAAAATAAAAGTATATTCAAATTTAATTTTCAATTATATTATGAGAAGAAGTAAAATAACATTAACATGTAATTATATGTTTGTTTTTGATCCAATGAAATTTTTATGTCATAAAATAATTGTTCTAAAGGAATCAATTTCTTAATACCTCTAGATTTGATCGACACATTAAGTATAATTTTTGATAAATATCCTAGAACTTTCGGGTGTTAGCATGAATGGTCATGATCACTTGTGTAGTTTACGATCGAATAGAGTAATAATATTCATGGCGAAGGAATAAATGTGGTGTTTTTTATAAATCTTGAGAGTGTATCCAAATTGAATTCTCTCTTGGGATTTATAATTTCTCTCTATTTCTTTTTTGAATCGATAAATTCAATTCAGATAGAGATATAGTTAGATATTTTATATTTCCGTTTCTCAGTTGGAATATTATAGAATTACCTTTTCTAACATTTTAATTCTTAATTGTCAATATTAATAATAATAATAATAATACTACTACTACTAATAATTTCTTGATATGTGAAACACATTTAGAGTATAAATAAATATCATTTACATAATTAAAACAATTAATCCTTGCCTTCTTTCCATTATCAAAATTTCCCTATCCTTGAATTAGGAAAACAAAATCAATTAAATGTCACTACAATATTATATGATAAATATAATAAATATAATATTTTATAAAAATGAAAAGATGTATTTTAATTATTTTTAAATATATTATTATCTCTAATAAACTATGATTAAAATATGCCAATCAATCAAAATGAAAGAAAAATTATTTTTCCCAACTTAATAAATTCAATACTTAAATTTATCTATGATTGTAGATACACTTAGTGTGTGACCGTACAACACTGTTCATTAGTCACTATAGTTATAAACACATAAATTATAATGTTATAATCTATAAACCATACATGTCAACAATAAGAAATGAAATTTATGGTGTAATGACATCTAACATCATTCAAAATATTACCATGTAATATACAGTATTTGTCCCTATATCTCAAATCAAAATGGTTTAATAGAAATTACATCGGCCTACATACTATATGTCTCTTTCTATAACATTATGAATATTAATTCTCCAACCACCCACTATATCCATGGATTTATGATGGAATATGTATTCTCTCAAAATATCTAGATATATCAACTTCCATCCTTGGAAATTCGGGATAAATAATTTCTTACATTTTTTAATACAATATCACTCATGGAATAAACTACTTATCCAACCTGATTATGAACATATGTTGTTATTTTTTTCATCCATATATTCAAGTATGTGAGTCATTACATAAACTAATGATAATCTTCTAGTCCACATATCAATAAACACATCCATATATACAACCATCTAATGATGTAAGGACTTATGGATTTCCAATTAATTGGCCAATTCTTCTAACATTATATCTTGAATATTTTCAAAGTATAAAAATATGAGACATCATCTTAATGTCTTATTACCCTAATTCATATTATAGTCATTATATTCATTGTCCGATTAAAAAAATTTCACCTGAATATTAAACATGATAAATGATTAATGCCATGGTACCTCTAGGATTTCATCATAATGAGGAATATCTTTGACCTTTCAGTGTGATATCATTTCTTACTAAATTATCATTTAAATATGAATATAGAATAAAAACAATAACATGATTTAAAAAAGGCATTAATAATTATATCATTTAATATAAAATAAAACATGTTGGTTTTAGGGAATAAACTCCAATAATAAATATTCAGGTTTTCTTCAATGAAATCTCATTTTCCCTATTTCCATAATTTTTTTAAAAATGGTTTTTTAATAAAATGGAAATATCGAATTTTTTATTTTTTTATCATACATGGAATTAATATTTTTATGAGTATGATAATATAAATCCACTTTTTCATAATGTTATGGTTCTTGGGAATTATTTATGTTGAATGGTTAGTATGTTATGGATCATGATGATGAGTGAGCCTGATACTGTGCATGATTATACTTTTTTTCTAATATAACACTCTATATCATTTGGTAAAGAGTCAAATTTAATCAGTAGTGAATTTATCATAATTGATTATTTCAATTTATAGGGTAGGTTATTCCATTTGTAAGATTAATTACAAGACTAAAATTAAAAATATGTCAATGGTAAACTATATGAATTTTGTATACATTAAATGAGGTTCTATGTAAATCCAATGATTTAATAAGGTAATATAATTTGATTCTGCTTAGTGTAATGTTAATGAAACATCTATTGGGTTAAATGTACACATTTTTGAAAAACATTAATGTGTTTTAATGATTATAATAAACCCATTTGGAATTTTTTTAATATATATAATGAAATTTTTTATGAGTATATTTGGGTTGTAAATCTGATTTCATAAGAAAGAAACTGATTACATTGAGATTAATGTTTATTATTAAAATTAAATTTTCAAAATTAGTATTCACAGACAAACACATTCATTTTTTATATTTTTATGTGTCCCTTATTGATATTTTTTTCTCATACCACATTTTTAAATATTTATCAATGGTTATTATGATTGTATTTGGAAAAGGTTTATGTAAACATGAATGTTGTGATAATATGTCAAAAAATGAATAAAAAGTATATAAACTATTTTTTATTCAAGGGAAAATTGATACTAAGTGGAATAGTCCAATTTTGGTAGTTATAATTAGTTATGTAAGGATGATAATAAAATTAAACTCAACTATAATCCAAAGTAGTATTTCAGGATGAAAGAAATAAAATTATTGTATAAATATTTAGCTAATTTATTTTTAAGGTCGGATCGTTATGTTGACTATCATTCCATGAAATATATTCCACCTTCTTCTCCTCGGGATACAAAATCCCCAACTTCCACATTCATACTCACATTTGACTAAGAGAAAATGAAACCTAATTCTGATTATGGGATTGAATTATTCTATGTATAATCTAAAACATATCTTTCCCATGATCATTATCCAAATTTAAGACACATCCATCATACATCAGTAATATCTAACACTAGAACTGACACAAAATCTTCCCCTAATAGATCATGTTCCTTACTTGGGTAAATCCTTTTACTGTAAACTTGGATAGCCTACTGAACGTCATTAACATGACCCATATACAAAATATGGCCTTAAATAATCACTATAAACAAGAAAGAAATATCTAAATTCTAAAAGAAATGAATTCTTTTAAAATTCATTTATTAGGTTCATTTTTAGATTATCAAAATATAAATCCAAATTTAACCATATACATATATAATCATGATGAATATTCCCATCAAGGTTACTACCCCCCATGTAACATCACCTCACATGTCTTTTTTAGTAAAATTATAGTCCATAAATTGAATTATAGGCGTAACTAAAAGACATTGGAAAAACCAGAATATATTAATTGTTCCATAGAATAAGTTAATCTAATATAATTTTCCTTATAATTCCCAAAGTCCTCACATATTAATAACTCTATACTATATCCTAACTCTCAAAGGAAGCTCTGATACCACTATTTCATGACCTGAAAACAATGGGAATGATCATGTGCTTAAAGCGAAGATGATGACCAATGAAGCCTGCTGACACTAGTATATAATGTGGTGACTAGTTCTTAAGGTATAAGACACACTAATAAGACGCATTACCCTCATAAATATGAATATTCTTACGAAAGAGAATTAAAAAACTCCACCAATTAACCCTTTCAGGTAATTAATGAGATGATATTATATAGCGGGGGTTATGTGTGGTATGGGGAGTTCATAATGATGATATCTAACATGTTCACAATATCATTATATAACATCATTGAGTTATGGTGTTCTAAGGTACTACTAAGAAATTGATTTGGATCATAGGATGTTAGATTTTTGGGAGTGATTTTGCAAAAAAAGTGGGTAAGTGATTATTTGGTACATTGTTATTATATTATTTTATACTGGTTTATTATATTTGGATGCGATATTTAGTGAGTTATCCTTAGAGAGTTTGGTCGATAGTTGACCTGATATGTGGTTGTTGGGTTTTTTGATTCATCAGAAATGCATCAGTTTATACTCTTTCCACATTTTCGCAATAGTTTTGGGTATGATCCAACCGTGTATGCTTATTATGCTCTAACAGAGATATATTCTGTTTTTAGGAATCTCGGATGATTTTGGTGATGGCGTTGGTTTACGTGATATTGGATCCTATGTTTTACTAAGGAATCATTTCCTGGGGGTGAAATTTGGTATTTTGTATTTGGGATTTGTATTTTTTTGTATTATTCATGAAATATTAGATTATGTTTTATTTGTGTTAATTTATATTATGGTGTTGATCATTTTTTCATTTCTATATTCAAAGTTTTTATGAAGGTAACTCCTCCCATTTGAATATTTTACAATCTATGTGCTAGTTACTAACTCAAGGACTATTAAAGGCATTCCATTCGGGGTCACTCTTTTCATTAATAAAGTAATTTTATGGATTCCAAAAAGTGTATTTTTAAGAAATATTTTTTATTTTTTATATATTTCTACATTAAAAAATAACTCTAAATAGACTGACAATGAAGTAGATCTTCCGATGAAATCTCCCAAAAAAAATTCATATAGGATAGATTAGAAATAAATCCATATACATACCCCATAGTTTTGTTCAACCATAATTTCTAAATAAATTAAATATAAGGATGGAATTGTATTAATGACTTCTAATGTCTCTAACAAATAAGTTTATTTTAATGTCTATTAATGTCTTAATAAAAAAATTATATATAATTTGAAACCTCAAAATAGAGGTTAAATATTAAAGTGGTTTTCCAAATGGTGCTTCAATAATATTTGACAAATTCATTAAACTATAATAAATTTAAATAAAATAAAAAATATTTTCTAGATATTAAAACCTATATGAAGACAGTCATGAAGAGGATAATTGTAATGAAGTTGTAATACAGGGTTTGAATCCTCTCATGGTGGGAATGCTTAATCATTTTAGACAACACTAGTAAACACGAGCTTCACGTTTTATCAAAATTCATTAAATGATCATGGATAAGATATGGAATGATAATCCATATTTTTATTAATTTAAATCTATATAAATTGAAATCTAGAAAAATGGATATAATACCAAGACGACATAAATTTTAAAAAATACATAAATTAAGCACAAAATTATGGAACACATTCTAAAAATCATAAATATAAATGATAAATACAGTATAAATTATTTTTACCAACTCCCACACACTGTGGTTTTTACTAAACACTTTTTGGTTCAAACATATCCACAATTTCATAAAGATATGATTTTAATTCTATATAATACAATTTAAGGGAAAAATGATTGGAGCAATATGACATATAGATAGTGATAACATTTGGTAATTCTCTTAAAGTATTCACACTAAAAACTACAAGATAAAGTAGAAAATAGAAGGTAATAATTAGAATAAGAAATAAAATAAAATGAAATAAAATTGGAAAGAAAAAATAATATTTTTTAGACGCCAAAATGTATAATGGGTAATAACATCCCTTGAAAGAATGTTCCAGTGGACACCAAATATCAATAGATTGGTGGGGATTCTTAGGCCTAAACTAGCAGATATTATTTTATCTAATTTTAATCCATTTAAACTATTCATTTAGGACTCCATTGATATAGTGTTGTTGGTCCATCAAATTTATAATTAATTACAACTTTCATTGTTCGGGAATGAAAATATATGTGTCCTACTCTTATTTGGACACCACCTGTGTGGATTCAACATTAATTTATATTTATTTATCTATGTATACAATATTAAAAGATTTATCATATGTAATAATTATAAATAAATAAATTTTATTGGAATTAAAAGAGGACGAATCAATATTAAATCCTTCCCTCTCAAAGTGGATTTCATGTAAATCAATTTCTTCTAGTGAACCCACTTCAAAATATTTATTAAATCCATAAAAAATTAAATGGGTTCATATTTCATCAATAGATCCACATCACATCTTCTTATATATAACTATCCTAGGAAATCCATGTGATTTCCAATTCTAAATCATATAGGTAATGAGAGGTAAATTACTATTTTTTCAATAAATATAGATAGAAATGATTTCTATAAAATACAATCTCATTGTATTGGGTTTTTTACAAATAATTCCTCAATATAATTTGTGTTTTATGGTTGTGTTATCATGAAAATATTGTGTAATCAATCAATTAGATCTTCATTTTAATTTCAATCACTTCAGTGTTATTTTTTTCTACTGATTTATCTTCTATAATGATGGGAGGGTTATATTTTAGTTAAACTTTTCCAAAATAATTAAATTCAGAATACAAAAAATATTAGTCTCTCTATGTGTATTAGAGGGAATTTTCTCTTCAATCATCTCTTCATGTAGTGGACATGTGTGGTTTAATATTAAGTCTTCTTGATTTTCATTCTCCAGTGTTTCTCCATGAATGACTTAGGAGAATCAGCCTACATTCTAAGGATCAAGATCATTTGTGAAAGATCCAAGAGGCTGCTTGGAATAAGTCAGGGTACATACATTGACTAGATACTAAAGATATTTAGTATGGAACATTCCAAGAGGGGATTGGTTCTAGTGTCACATGGCTTACATATTTCTAGGAAAATGTGTCCCCAGACACAATAGGAGAAAGATAGGACGAGCAAGATCCCATACGCTTCAGCTATAGGATCCATCAAGTATGCCATGTTATGTACTAGGTTTTATGTTTCCTATGCACTAAGAATGGTAGGAAGATATCAAGGAGATACAGGAGAACAACATTGGACTGCTTTTAAGACTATCCATAAGTATCTGAGAAGAACTAAGGATATGCTCCTGGTGTGTAGAGGAGATGAGAAGCTTGTCATCAGAGGGTATGCTGATGCTGGTTTTCAAATAGGTCAGAATGATATGAAGTCGCAATATAGATATTTTTTCTGTCTCAATGTAGGAGTTGTGAGCTGGAAGAGTTTAAAACAGCCAGTTGTCGCCAATTCTACAGCGGAGTCCAAGTATATAGTGGCTTCTGATGTAGCCAAAAAAGCTTTCTGTATTCGTAACATTGTCCAGGATCTTGATGTGGTGCCTAGAAGTAAATATCTCATTACATTGTATTGTGATAATACTGCAGTAGTGGCTCTTTCAAAAGAACCATGTTCACATCAACGAAAAAAGCACATACTATAGAAGTATCACCTCTTTAGGGATTTCTATCAAAGGGGTGATGTGGTAGTGAGCAGGGTGTCCACGGAAAAGAATGTGGTGGACGCCATGACTAAAGGACTATCTCAGCAGAAGCATGAATATTATGTGAGAGCTAGTGGGTTAAAGGTTATAAGCAGTTGTCTCTAGTCTAAGTGGGAGTCTATTGGAGTTGGTGGCCTAAAACCAACTACTTTGTACTTTATTCATTAATAAATTCCTTATCACATCTTGATTGTTCTTCTGCGTGACAATGCATGTGATAATTTCCTAAGGACAGTGGTTTCATTAATTGGTCATAAAGGATTCCTTCTATGAAGAGATCCCGAAAGTTCCATAACACTACTCTTGAATATATTATCTATGGCTGGATGATATTATATGAGGGACACAAATAATACAGGTCATTAGGGGTGAGGACTCATAAAACATTGAGGCACCTTCTCATGGTGTGTGCCCTTGGTAATATCCAGGAGGATATAATGAGAACGAGACCCGCCAGTAGGAAATCCACATTTCATAGTGTCAATGTATGTTCCTATCTACAGAAATGTGTATTGGTCCTTAAACATTAAGATTATTATTAATGGGTACTACAACTTGCGTACTTAGATGTATTGATGAAAATGGTAACGACACACTATTCACAGTGAGGTAGGATACGTTGGGTGAGTCACGAGTAATAACACATTAATAGATAATGAGAGAAAGGATTTGTCCCTTCTGTTCCAAAATGGAAGTAGATATATCATGCCCTTTGATGGAACTGATATAGTCTAAATAAATCCCTAGCGGTGGTAAGGTATGGGCAGGTTCAATTCTGGGAAGTCAAAGAAAGAATTATCAAGCACATGGGTGAATGGCACTAGCATGCAACCCACTTGATTGGAGATATCAAGACAAAGGGATTATATTAAATGGTAAGTGTTTGTTGGAGGTGACACGTCATTGTGGCGTTATCTTCTTTCTCTATGGATGCCTTGGCATGTTGCTAGACGCTAACCTTGGACTTTAGGCAGGCTCAACATTATGCCACTGAAAAAGAGGCCTAGATTGTCACACACTAAGCGTGTTCATGAATCACGGTTAAATATTAATTTAACAAGTTAAATAAATATTATTCCCGAGTTTGGTTTAATAATTATTTAAGGATGCATGATCACATTTATTTTGACACTATTTCTTCGAGAGAATATATTGTGGATGAAATAATATATTTATTAGCTAGTAATGAAGTTACATTTATTTCAGAAATAAATTGTCATTACTCAAGGTCTAATAAATGTGGTGGAGAAAAATGGAAAATAAATGTACACGCTGTGTATATTAAATATACACGCCTTGTAGTTTTATGGAAATACAAGTACACACCGTGTATTAATTATTTCACGTCGTATAGTTTTTCCATTTGGAATTTTGAGGATTTAATATTGTTGTAATAAATGATATTTATTATAATCAGCGTGGCCACATGTCAAGGAGTTAATAATTTGACAAGGGGTTTTCAATATGTGTTAATGAAATAAATAAAACGTGTAACACGTTTATTTATTGTCTTAACTCTATTAACATCAAAACCGATTATAAATATCCTTGCAAACCTAACATTTTGAAGGGACATTATTGTGAATGATGGATTTGGAAATACTCTCAAGCCAAGAGATAATTCCATTTTCACCAAGAACACCCTCATGTTACGAGAGAGAGATCCTCCACCAGATCAAGGCGGTCGAAGGCGGACATCGCAAGCGAATGTTCATCCATGCTAGCACTCGGAGAACCCTTCGGCGACATCCGGTGATACGTGAGACACATGTGGATCAATTCTAGAGGAATCCTACACTTGGATTCTACGACCAACAACAAATCCCCGAATCGTGACTGGACACATCAACGAAGAATGTATTCCAATGAGGTAATTCTTATGAATTAATTAAATTAATTATAATGAACATATGATGATCCTCTTCAAGGGTTCCAGGACTCTTATTTTATTTTTTTCTTCGTTATATTCCGATGATTTAGTGTTTTATATCATGACGGATCTCATATTGAATGTTGTTTAACGTTAAAATTAAAGTTGGGAAAACCCACCAACACACTTCCGCTGTGCCCAAAACATACATAGCTAACCCTTAATAATGAACATCGTCATGGATGTTTGGCCATATTTCATACTCATGTTGAATTTGGATCACTAAATACATTACATGAGAAAAAAACATCACCATGACCACTACCAAGACCATATCGATCTTCTTGTGTCTCATAGGCCAACTCTGAAGACATCATTCCCTTCACCATGGCATGAGTCATCTCCCTATGCTGTATTGACCAATTTTAGATTCAGGTATTCAATTTAGATCAATATATTGACAGTGAGAACATAAATATGGCATGAAACAGAAGATTTAATGTGCATCATACTCCATGGATTATTCCACAACATATTTAACATTTATTATCCATGTTAATCAACTGATCTAGAATTACATTCTGAGGAACACCATACTGTGTTCCATTCTAGTTTTCCAATTTAGGGAATCTATATATTTTTCATCACCATAACCAATGAATTTCACACACATTATGTATTCCTTATCATTTCTATGACTATTACTTACATAGTGGAATTGACTGTGATAGGGAACAAAACGAAATATGAAACCATTACTCATTATATGGATCATTCATCTATTTCCATTATATAAGATTCCATCAACACTTATCTATCCGATTATATTTACTATGTATCATCATTGGAGAATTCATTTTAACATATATATTAAATCCAAATAACATTTTATTACTGTGTAAAATGATCATGACACAAAAATCATCAAGATTTATTGTAAATAAATCAAATATAAAGAAATCAATATAATTATAATCAGTTCCTTAATGATCAACTTAACCAAAATCTTCCTTATGATTAATTTTAACTTTTTTATGTTTAGAAAATATAATAAAACCCTTTAGGATTCCTAAAAATCTCCCATTTAGGTTATATTTGAAAAAACTCTTCCAATTATAATATTTCTTACTCCCACTTATTAGAAATAAAATAAAAAGGGAACATAATCTTCTATCATATATTGGGATATTCCATTAAATATCAATCTCAAATTTTCATTGGGTTCATATCTTATACTCGTCAAACATTAACCCCATGATGTTTGCGAAGAAATTATAGTAAGGACCAACTCCATAATTACCTTTAAACTTTTTTAATGAACCACCTATTGATTACCCAAATCTTTTAGTCCCATATGGAAACAAGTTTTTGTTGGAATTAAAATATATAGAATGTCATTTTTCTAAGATAGAATCAACTTCTCATGAAATACGTTATGTGAATTTAGTACATGGAACATGGGGTGTCAACAAATCCTCTATGCTTATTAAACCTGAGCATGGTGTATGATGCAAGATTTTTTTATTAAATATTAAGGTAGTCCTTGTCACTCATGAATACTAATAAAAAATCAAAGAAAATTTGTATGTTTTCACCTAATAAGAAAAATTATGATCTCTATCAAAATTTTACATAAAATTGTTATTGTAATGAAATTACAAAACATTTTATGCGGAATACACATGTTGTTAAAGCTAATATATATTTTTGAAGTCTAACGGATACCAATTGAAATAGATTATTTTATAATTCTAGATATGTTTTTGAATCCATTGTATATTATTCACAAACCCCATAATAATATAGATATTGAATTTAATTATTTGTGTTCAAATTTAGGGTAATATATGTGGTAATAACTCCACCTAATTTTTTTGAATCCAATATATCATCATAGTTGATTCCATATACATGAAAAAAATTTAATGTAAAATTCATGTGTTGTTATTTATTACGTGATCATGATTTTTGGACCAAAATCTCAAGGATTGTATTTCCCAAAAAATTATTAAACTAATTATAAATTGTTTGGAAAAACAATTCATATGGTAAAATTAGTAAAATAAAATTCCCTATGTAGAGGATTGGGACCAGTCAGAATGAACCAACCAATCATCTTATATCTTTCCATTTACCTATTTATATTTTTTTGAAAGGTATTACATCATCCCTAAAATACCATTATCATCATAATATCTGGTTTTCTGAATCCTTAAACTAGTTTGAAATATACTCCATTATAAAAATCTAAAAACAAACTTTTCTTAATAGATGTAATGATTATCACATTTTAATGGTTTCAGATTTTGTACAGTTCTGTAATCGATCACACATGAATATGTACTTTCTTTTGTTTCACCAGTCGGGTATATAACCAATTAGTTTCATTTCCATTACATCATTATATTATTTATTTTAGTAGGGTTTTAAATACCAATTCAGCACTTAGCATCATTGATGTAATGATTTCAGATTGGATTCATTTTTAATATATTGGTTTTTCATTAATTTATCCACTTCCATAGATGAAATGAATCTTAGATTTTGTTTCTATATTTGTGTTTGTTACTTCCCAAAAGATTTTTGTGAGTATCTATATTTCAAGGCATGATAAAAAATTTATTTTGTTATTATTTTTATCCCACAAAACATTTAACCTTTTTTCATGATTACATAATTTTTTCATAGATAAACACATTATTTTAATGGTATGGGAGTGGAGTGTATCCTTATGAAATAGTTACCGTTATATGAATATATATATATATATATATTCAATACATTTACATGTTTTTGATGATAGTGGAAAGAATGAATTTACCATAATAATTATACTTCTTATGTTCTCGACTTAAGTGAGATATCAAAAATCTTGTAGTTTCTCTTTTATCATGGGGATTATTATCTTAAAAACAGTTACCCAATATGTGACAAAATTTTATAGAATAGTAAAATCTCGATTCTCCCTTACTTTTTGGGTCCCCAAATCATAATTTATCATGTAAACCATAATTTATTATTGATTATATATTTTTACTCTTTCTTTCTATTAAGGCGTATTTTAGAAGGATTGTTGTTTTTTAATATTAGCTTTTTATACATTCATCATGTTCTATGATCATTATATTTTTTCTTTTTAAATATAGAAATAAAATTTATATTTGTAGAAGAATCAATAATATATTGCGTTATTTCTTCAAGTTGAGACTTATGTGTTATGATTTGTGCCTAAAATTCCATCCCTATGGATATATGAATCAACATTTATTAGGTAAACTCGAAACTATCATCTCTTCATTATTTCATTGATTTCACACTTTCATTGTTAGGATATTCATGGACACATAATCTCAATTAAACCTAAAACCATCTAAAAGGAAATATTCCATCATTACATAATAATCTTCATGCATGAATTCCCATTGTTCGACCTTCTCTTTTAAAATGATATCTCCATTATTCTATTACTTGACAAATTCCTTGACTGGAAATTGATATTGATTCATCTTCTTTATTACATATAATTTCTATATTAGAAATACAGTATAAAATTACACGTAATTTATCGAAATTAGTGTTATAATTTTATAACACATTATAATTTGAATTTTTACCTATGTATATTAATTCAATCATTTGTAATCCTTATTATCCTCCATTTCATTATAAATGAATCACTCTTATTCATATTTTCCATAGATGTATTGCCATTTTAATATTATATATTTAGAAAAAATTACATGTGAAACCCCTTTTTAGATGTATTATATAATATAACACTCTAAATTAGTTCTTATTAAGTGATCAATATCAATGTTTCTTTGATATGTTTCAAAAATAAATTCATGACAGCTCAATAAAACAATTAATTTCTCCACATCATATCATGGAATTAAATTAAAATATTCCATGTAGTCAATAAACTCTACATTCAATGTTTTTAGATTCTTCCCATAGAACATAAGAAATTTCACATTGCGTGGAATACTTTAACAACATCATATAATTTAATGATAATAAAAAATTCAATAAAAAATAACATATCCCATTGATTCTATATTTAAACCCCTAATAGAGTTTACTATGAGATTACATTGGGGATAATTTGGGTATAAAAATCTTACTCAATCAAAAAACTTTTTCTTCTAACACACACAAACCGAAATAGATCATGAAATCCAAAATTCTAGGGTCACTTGTTGTTATCTTTTCATAGATGTTTATTTGATTTAATCACTTTACTAACAATTTGATTCTATATAATTACTATGATTCATTTTACACTTATTTGTTAAGCATGTAGAATGTACGTAGAGAAATAAGATTTTACATTGTTTATCCTCATTTGGAAATATGTCAGGGAGTATTCATCAGGGATGTTTCCTAACTCAAATAACCATAATGTGAATTTATCATCACAAGGGGTTTGATCTAGGTCAAAACTTTTAAAGGCTCACTGCCCTAGAAAATTCATGGTCAAAACAATATATCCCCAGGCTCACTACATTCTTAATCCATCTTTCCAAAATCTATCGAAGTTGGAATTATACACAGTTTATTGAAATTCATGTCCCTTCACCATAATCTATTTTATGTTTTCATAATGTCAAGATTTTTATGTCCTCTAACTTATCATTTTCAACATGTGAATAATCCTTTCACAATCATTTATTTATTTCTAGAAAGACATTGTATCTTTTCTTTACATTTTCTTTTAGAAAAATACATTTTTCTTCCTTAGTAGAGTCATAAAATGTTTCCAAAACATCTTTATTCATCCTTACAACACCTCACCTAAAACTCATCTTCATCACTTTCTAAAAAAATTGTGGTTCTATGTACATTGATAAAAAAATAACTTATTCTCACTTTCCATTTCCTTATTTAATAAATTTATTGAATGCTAATTGTTTTTGGACCAATCCCCCCATTAATTCCTATGAAATCACCCCATAACCCATGCATGATTTTCCTCAATGATCCATAGAATCACAATTATCCTTTGTTTATATTTTTTTAAATGAATCACTCTTCATTACTTTGTGAATTAATTAATAATTTATTCACCTACTGATTGATTTAAAACTCATTGATTTCTTCTCGAAACATGGACTAAACCAAGTCAGATGAATGTTATGGAATTGAATTCTATCTTATGAATTATTTGATTCAATTCTTATTCATTTGGTGAGTCTCCAACAAACACACACACCAATAAAAATTTCATCTGGATAGAACAATGCGATCTTTATATTTATAGGATAGAATACCCTTTATCATGCCCATCACTATTTCCCATTAGATATATTGAATTGTAGTATAGAATGTGAACCACAACATCAATTATTTGCGAAAAATCATCACGATAGACACCACCATGAACATATTAGTCATTATTGTCTCTAATATATTTAAAATAACGATATCATACCAATCACCATAGTGTGGGTTATATCCCAGGGATGTGTTGACCACATCAACATTTTTGTCTTTAATGTTGTATGAACTCTCATCCATGATGACATCCCAATGGTGTGGCGCCAAATATTTTCTAGTGTTTCATTCAAAATAACATATTCCATAAAATTTTCAACATTAATTTATCATGTTGTGTAGGTGATTAAGAATTCAACCATATAGAACATCATGTTGTACCCCATTCTATTTTTCCTATGTTTGTAATTTTCTTGCATAGCATGACCATATGGAATTTCTTATTCGGCATTCATTCATATTCATATTATCCACCTCAACTGAATATAGAAGGGTATTTCCAATTTTTTGTAATCTTAAATATAATATTAAAATATTACTAATTATATGGAATAGAACACCTCTAAAAGTATTCAATATTATGTCAACATGTATCCATACATTCTCTTGATCATGTTGGACCATTGTAGTAATTTTTTAGATGTATATATTAATATAATATCATAATATCTTGGTGTAGATAATGAACCCAAAGAAAATAGCCTTCAATATTTCATGTCAAAAAAGCCAACAATAATAAGTCATGATAATTGATGACAACTCTCAAAGAATCACCTTGACCATCTTTTTATTAATCATCAAGATAATCTTCCTTATTATCAAAATATCCAACCCAATACATTACTATTTTAAATTGAATCATAAAATATGATTGTGTAGGTATATTTAATCATTGACGGATTCATCCACTAGGGATATACCCCTAGTTTTCTCATTTATATCACAAACATATGTGGCCATAAAGATAATGAATGAGTAAAATGATATATAAGAGAAAAAAATTTATTAAATTACATTAAAAATATACATAATATAGTTATAGTAAATATAAAACAGTTTTAGTAAACCCTTAACTATTTATGGAAGAAGAAGCTACAAACTAAGAGGACACATTTATAATTGATGTAATCCGGTATAAATTGAAAAAGGGAATATATTTCCTTCATTGTGCATGGGATAGACATTATTTGTGTTTATGGATTATTATTGTAGAAAATTTCTACATCGAAATGACTATTTTATTAATTTTTCCAATAATATAAGTCTTCTTATAAACATTGGTAAGGATTCATTCTTTTACAATGATTTTAAGTCACAAAGTCCACAATGGATTGGGAATAATTTTAAATCTAAAATATTTTTGAGATTTTTTCAATGGAGTGAAATAAAATTTCATATTTTGGAATCTAATAAGTAGGATGTATCATTTAATCTAGTATAATCAACTTCATGATGTAATAAATATCTTCACAAAATTTTAATTTGAAAGTTACCTTCTAATAATTAATCTATAAAAACCGACCAAATCATTCCCCTTACTTAAATGGTTTGAGGTTTTGGTCTACGAATTTCAGTAATGGAAACTATAATATGTGATATCTCTTGCCAAAATTTATTTATTAATTATTACACATCAATTTTACAACTTAATAATATAACACATATCTATATAAAAAATTTATGCATCTTTAGATTGAATGGAAAAATATTTTACAATTACTATGTATCCTACAGAAAATATGATACATATTCTCCCTAATAGAAAAGTAGAAAACATCATGCCTCCATAATAGGAATATTACAAATTAATAAATGTCACACAACTCTAGAATATTCCAAATTAATGTTTTTCTACCCAACTATATTTGTTTTGTATCCAAACTTATCATCACAAGAAATGTAAAATAACCATTGTAATATCTAAAGATGTTATATATCCCCTGTAAATCCAATAATTTTTTAATTTATCCATTAATCATAAAAAAAATAAAAATCAAATATAAAATATTATATATGCAGGGTGTTTTCCAATTATCAATCAAAATCATTTTACTTCTAGAATTTATATACTTATGCTTCTCTATATTACATAAATAGAATCATTATTTCAAAAGAAACCTATTTTAACATCAAAATAGAATAAATTAATGTACAGAAAATACAATGTTCTATATTTTCAAAAAATTACTAAAAATAAAAAATTTATCTATATTATAAATAATGTGAAATATACCCCTACAAACTAAATATGTTATAAATAACATAAAAAATGAAAATCATGAGAATTAAATAAATGAATTGTAAAGTGACAAAATGAATGCATGATATTTATTATTGACCTAGTATATATAAATTATAAAGATGAAATTTCCACTATAAATCATCTTGATCAAAAAAAATTGTGAATATCTAATCTTAGGATAAATTATATTACATATTCTGAGAATATTCCTCCCATCAACCCACTACAATACATTCCACTCAAAAACAATAAAATTTGATACATGTTGTTTTGATGGACAATTGTATATATTATATTTTTAAAATCATTGAACACATTCGTATAATTTTTATTTAACATGATGTTTTCATTGATGTTTTTATTATTCTTGTTTTATATTTATTAATTTATGATCTGGTGATACCCTCTGATCTACCAATGTATTGTTACCTCAAGTACCTACACTAAAATACAGTCAATGATAATTGTCGAACTGTGGTATAATTTACATGTAATGATAAATTAATGATGTAAACCCTTGGAAGATTGATTTCTTCCTATAATATTTTATATGGTCCCTTCGATCCCAGAATATGATTATTGTTGTTTTTATAGGGAACATCTATAAAATAAAATTGATAATCATAGTAATAATATGGAATTACATGCATGGTAATGTATTCTAAAAGAAAATGTCTACAAACATAAAATTTCATTTGAGTTCATATAATTTTAAAATTTTTATGAGAGAACAATTATCTATCTTCTAGTAAAGTTAAAATTTCAATGGTCTATGTTTTTTATTAATATTTCATTGTATGATCCTTCATGATGCAGGAATTTCATAAATCATAAGATGCAATTAATGATCCATCGAGACAATGGATATTCAATGTGTAATTATTTATATTAAAAATAAATTTTCAATATATTACTTGTGCTTAATTTCTTTTTATCATCTGATTAAATTAGATATCATAGATAGAGAAACCTACTTTTGTCGATGATATTATTTTCGAAGAAGTTTCTTGTTTGTAAGTTGATAGTTTCATATAGTTCTATAAATACGGATGTTTTACATGAATAACTGATATTCTTGGGATGAGGTATAGAGATAGAATTTATAATTTTAATAAAAGTGATGACATAGAATAAATTAGATGTTTGTTTATAATAATATTATATAAGGGAATTTATGTATTATTAGACAATATAAGAATTGTTTCTTAAAATTTATTCCTTTACTCCTTCACATTTGGATAATGTTCATTGTTTTTTATTTTTAATACATTTTATACTATATTTTTCATTTATTTTTACATTATCCTATGGTCATTATTTTCATATAGTTAAAATTCAACCTTGTATGCTTCCCATTTATATTTTATACTTTTATAATCTTATTTTTTCAACTATATATATTTTAGTCTATATAATTTTATATTGGAATGGAAAATTATGCATCATTTTTTTAATATAATTCATACTCTCTTATTGTGTCATATCATAACTATACATAAAATTATCTTTTACCAGATCGGGGATCTTTCTAATGTTGAAACTATTTTTCTATATTAACAACATTTAGAATCATAGCCTAATTTTACTCTGATCTAGATTACTATTAATATTTTATTTATTTATTTAGGACATTTTATTAACATTACTTATTTCTATTTCCTGATATGACCTATTTAATACCTGAAATATATATTTGTTTAATATTACAAGTGTTATGAATATTGGGATGTTGGATAATCTAAATCCAAAAAAAATCACCTATAATGACACTAACATAAATAGCACAAAGTTAGTGAATACTTTTTTACATTGTAACTGGATAAAAGAAATTTTATCTTAGAGAACCTAATAGTTTTGTAATGATTGGTAATTATATAAGTACATGAATATAAAATTACATTTGAAAACATAAAATAAAATAATGAACTTTATTTGGAGGCATCCTCATTTCCTCAATCATAACCGAGAAAATCAATCATACTACACATATATGTATCATGGAGAAAGAAACATAATAAAGGTGTGAGCTCAAATTCCTAGTAAGAGTAATCATACAATAGAACCTAAATAAACCTTTCGTAATATTGAAATATAATATGATGATCAAATGATTACATATATGTAATCACATTATTTAGAAATATTTCAATGGATATCATAAATAAATAAACACATGTATATCAATAAATTATTTAATAATGACAGGATGTGTAATTTTGGAACTATGAAACATACCATCAATGACCTATTCCAAGAAAATTATATCAAGGAATTATTCCAAGACATATTACATAATTTTGTAAGGCCTTGTCCAAATTCCACATCTATATTTTCTCATGAGACAAATCGTTGCTTCAATGAGATATATAATTTCAATCTCCTCCCATAATATAAGATAACAAATGCATTCATAATAATAATAATATTTATATCATAACTAATGTTACATTAATGTTAATAACTATATGTATTGGATGAAGTAGAATAAAAATAAAAATACTTACACACGTTAAGCTAATCAAAAACCATTTTGAGAATCAGGGTTAATGTAATCATAAGAGTATAACCTCATTAAAGTATAATATCAAAAAGGGATGTTATAATAGTTTTAGTTATGTTTAAAATAATAATGTAAATATTCTTATGGAAATGATCTCATTACATGTTTAAAATATAATTTTTGTAAATTTTATTCTATATTTTTAGAAGATAAATTTTTACAGAAAATTACCATGTAAAATTTTAAATTTTTCTTCATTTTAACGAGTGATAATAGCTATAGGTAATTATATACATGACATATAAGTCAAAAAAATATTACTTTCATTATATTTTAAGATTTTTAAAAAGTATATGTTTCTATAAAAGAGATGATAATTCCCTTCAAACCATTTTCTAAATTTTCAAACACATAAAAAATAGTTTTTAGAAATAATTTTTATAATGATAAAATGTTCTTTAAATAATTTTAAAAACCAACAAAATGGAATAAAAATTTATTTCGATCAAACAAAGAAGTAATATAAAATTTCCTAGAAAATATTTTTGAATAATTATAATTACCAATGAATGAAAAAAAGTGAACTAGTACATGAAAAGTTGAAGAATAAATATATAAGAACAAAATTGAATTGTTTTACAATTTTTATTTAATACAATTCCCTCAAGATAAACTTACACATAAATAATTCTAAATGGGGATGATATTGTAAAACAAACCCTTACTACATTTATAATTTTGTAATCACAATTCCCATTAAATTAATTACATAAAATGAAAATTAAAATAATATAAAGGTTAATGTATTTGTGATATAACATTTTTAATTTTTTGTATATACATCCCATAAAATAAATATTTTTAAAATATTTTATATGTCACCAAAAAATAAAAGTGAGATGGGAAACCAAGAAATTAGGAAAAATTTACTTCATACATGTTAGAACCTTGTATATAATAAATACTGGTTTATTATAAATATAATAAAGATTTATAATAAAATATATCAAATTATATATAATTCACATTAAATATTATATCACTTATTTATTCACAATTCATTGTTAAAATCAGTGTTTCAGGTATGAAATGCTTCATTTTTCAGATATGTTAATATTTTGGAATTTTTAGTAATTTTATATTGATATTTATTGCTTCATATGTATAATTTTAAGCATTATAATAATATATTATATAATTCTTAAATATTAATTTATAATAAAAAATTATTTTTTAAGAGAAAATAATTTAAACCTTTCATGGAGATTATTGGTTATACGTAGGCATGAACACTTGTTCTATTATCATTATAGATGGAAAAAAGGGGAATTAAATAATATATCACAACTAAAAACAAATTATTATATTGTATATATCTCATATATTAATTAAATTTATCAATAATACCTTTAAAATTGAATAAGTTATTAACAAATAACATCGATTTAGGTGGTGGTAGTCTGCCATACATACAAACGATGATATCAAACTCTTATTAAAGGTAAAGTATGAAGGTATATTATATATTTTTTATTAATAAATATATTAATTCTATAAATATCATATAAAAATGATAAATCCATAATTATGTCAAACCATTTAAAAAGGTTATAAAAAATTAATTACATAAGTTTGTGAGGTGTTAGTCCGCCATACACATGATCAAAAATTTTGTTTCCCATTTGATTGATTTACAGATTTATATTTGTTATAAAATTAATATAATTACAAATTAGTATATCAGATATAAATTTATTATTATATAAACATATTTTAATTACATACTATCTATTTTTAAGGATAAATTTAAAAAATTAATGGTTAAGAATTTTACATGTTCCACTGAGAAGAACTTTAGGATATTACACAATTACATCTTACAATGGATTCATAATAAAATTATGGTCTATAGGATATTAGTATAGAATTAATTATGTAATTTTTTTGTGAATTTTATAATCCCAAGGGCTTTTAATGATTGAATAATAGAGAAGAGGGTGTGGCCATTTCAACAATTTGAAAAAATAATTTTATTATTTTAATAAAAGTGAAAAATATTACATTTTTGGGGACAATTATTGTTTTAAAATATATTAAATTTACCTAAAAATAATATCTTATTTATAAAAATATTGTATTGATATAAAATATTTAATATTAATTTTAGAATTTTAATTATTAATATACAAACCACAATGCTTATCAACTTGGTTCGAACTGTCATATTTAATTGATAATATTAATAGTATATTGTGGTTTGTTAAAATTGTATATTAGTTAAACTACAAGATATCAATGAAATTAAATATATTTTGAAAAAAGATTAAATAAAATATTGGGATGTAACATTATACCCCCATTTAATTGAAATTTTACATAAAAACATCATCACATTCATATATCAAAATTTGGATACTTTTCTCTCATTACATCTTCACGTTCCCAAGTAGCATCCTAAATTTTTAGGTTTCGCCACAAAACATTATCAAGGGGAGTTCTTTTCAGAAAACATTAACTCTATGATCTCCAATATCCACTGGTTTTTATTCATAGGAAATTTTATTCTCCTATAATATGTCATCTTAGTTGTGTACATGTTAAAAATCATGTATGTACTTCCTCATGAGTGATACATTGAAAATATTATTAACTAGAGGGAGGTTTGGTGGAAGCGCCAAAGGATTATCTATAGTCTGGAATAAATACCAAATCTAAAAGTAGAAATTTTACATGGGTCTCATAATTCTGTTATTCTGTAATATCATACCCTTTTCCATGTGAAAATTCATAAGAACACTAACTCACCAACTTTAGACAATTGATTACATCGACGATTACTAGAATACATTTACAATCATCAATGATCCTCATTGATTTTTTATTGAATTCATTTAAATTTCTATTACATTTCCAACATTAAATTAGGTCCCAATATATTAACAATTCTATCTCCATCCCAACACATTAGTGTTCAATAGTTCATTCAATAGAGTGTTTTATAATGATCAATCTGAATTCTCATGTGAACGTTATTTTTGTTAAGAAAACTAAACAAAATGTATTTTTTGACCCCAATCACCTTTTATATCTATAAAACATTATCTAATTATATCATATAGGGTGTGGATTTTTATTTTAGATTAACCATTTATCTAATGAAGATATGGAGTCCTAATACTCATCTCTATACCAAGATCATTCTGATGAAATAGCTAAAACATCTTGTAAAACCTCAAATCATGATGATACATAATAAAATTTAGTATTCCACATATCATCAATACATCCTTAATCTATATTCTAGATAAATAATCAAGATATACACATTTTTTCATTGAAATGAATTATATTAACATTGTCAGGTGATCGACTACAACTCATATACATTATCTCCATTTGATTTCTTGGGGAGTATAAAAAGACAATATTTTTTCAATTTTCATTTTTTATGGGTAATGGTTACAATATATTATTATCATTTTTTATCTAAATCTTAAATTTTTTGGCATACTAGGCACTTAGATACGAACATTGTGATATCTATATTGTTTTAGTCCCACAATAAAATCTATTTCCAATCACTATACATCGGGTTTCTTCTATGATGAACATATGGTGAAGAATTATTAGATTTATCCAATATATAATTTTGAAGATGAGTATTTATGGGAAAAAATTTGGTTTATTAACCTTATTATTCATTCACAATCAATTATAATGTTTAAAACATATATTTCCATCTTTTGTAGCTCCAAATTGTTTTTCTACAACTCTTTAATCAATACATGTATTGATGGTAGAACATTAATTTTAGAATGAAATGATGCCTCTCATTTATTTAATATTTACAAATACAATCATTAAAAACCCATTAATATTGGATAATTTTGATCATTAACATAAATAAGATCACATGGTCTTTCAAGACTAGAGCATCAAAACCCTTTATGACTTCCAAAATTGGTAATTTATCTAGGAATCAAAATACTTTTTAAAAAAAACAATCATCTCTAGGTCATATTGAAATCCTTTTATGTGAATAAATATTTCAAGATTTTATAATCATTATATATATATATATAACAACCTTCTCTATGAAGGTAATTTATCTATATATTTAATGAATAAACTTATCCAACTAACTCAAAATATTGGATGTGTAATTTTTCTAATGCACATTAAATTTTCCATAGGAATAAGACATAAAAATATCATTCTACATAATGACACAACACCGTCCATTACTCAATTCATCATTTTAGATTACAAAACCTTCAACACTAGATGATATTTTATGAATATGTGATATAAAAAACATTCTCCTCAGTTCCATTGAAATTTCTTCATAATAATTTTTCCAAAAGAACATACAACCCTTCCAAGTAAATATGGTTAGTGGATTACAAAAACATGATAAATTAACTATAAATAAACAATAATATCAATAACACCCATGGAAATTATACATATCATAAATTTTTTTTGGTCTATTCAATTTCTAATTAATTTCTATATTTTAAGGATCCATGGATACACCCTCACAAGAGATTATAAGACACATGAATGAAAAATTCCAAATCCAAAATTCCCACTTGGTAAATATCTCATATAAAATTTCTTTCTTTGGAGACTTTTTTACAATTATCAAATTATCATCAAGCTCTTCCTTTATATTTGAATATATAGGCGTACTATATATAAATAAAACCAAAAACTAATCAAGATAATTTATAATGATTCTATTCATTAAATGAAATAATATTGTCGAGTGAATTTGTAATGCCAAATGAAATCATAAAAAATCAATTTTTTATGTACCTTATACAGAAGGTTGTGTTGTATTTTTCTTAATTTAATATCTATAATTTACAGTACAAAATTTGAAGATCAATTTTGGAAAATTATTTTCCTCCTTTTAAATGGTCAAATAATTTATCAAGACATGGATTATGATACTTATTCTTTACAGGGTTCTTATTACATTTTAAATAATCAATGAAATTTCAAGTCGATATATCATTCTTCCTAAAAAATAATTGTAAATCCCAAAGTTTATACACATGATTGAATTAATCACTTTTCTACATTCACATAGAGTTGTATCTTAGAAACCTGTAACTCAGTTATGGGGATTACATATAACAGATTTGATATTGTTATAGAATAAGGTATGAGTTCTATTGAAAAATCAATATCAATATTTAGTGGATGACTACACAAATATTCTAGAAATCTATCAAAAAACTTTTTAAAAATTAGTTGATCATTGACATCGATATTTTCCCAAAAAATATGGTATGGAAAAACATTTTTAATGTGAGCTAGGATCTATATGGTCGATGTGACTTCCATGAGAGGTTCATATTTATTATTACACTGAAGGATCAGTATAGGTTGGTCTTCAAAATATAATACGGGTTACATTTTTCAAAAATTTATATCTGATTTATGTAGATAAAGAAAAACCACTACAACAAGAACATATAATTTGATATGTGGGTGAATAACAAGAGTTATGGAAAGAAAATTCCAACAAAAATCAATTAGAGAAAGAACATAGACATGAGATGTGATTATCATTCAATTATGAATTTTCACTATAAAATCAACATATAATTGATGAGGTGGTGATGCCATTCTCATATAATTGTGATTATATATAATTGTTTGGGTTGATCCAGAATAAAATAGAACATTTTCTACACTTCAGTGGGGGATAACTATATATTTAACCCTGTTGTTAAGAATATCCACTACGGTGTAAGATATTGAATATTCCTTACTTTTTATCATTGTCATATTTTGTTCTATGTTCCTGAAATGTTTATTTTATTTGTTGGAATAATGACAGATAATATTATAAATAAAGAATTTTACCTTGATGACTTCTCCATCAACATTTCATTGATGATTATGATGAATGTATACCTAAAAACTGAACATAAATCCATTTCCTTTTAGGCATGTATGCAGGGGTTTTTGTTATAGTTATAAAAAGTTAGTAAATACCACTTTCCCTTCCTCCCCTTGTCAATTTTATATAATTATAGCTCCTTATTAAATTATTTTCTTCTAAGCTATTAGAATTTTAAAATAAATTCTATAGCATGATAGAAACTGATATTATATCTTCATATGTTGAAAATTATTGGGGGACTACTGTACATTTAATGATTTTCATAATCCCATTAAATAAATGGTAAATATTACACTTTGGGCTATGTGTGTAGTCCATAAAAGAACATCCTAACCTTGTAATGTTGGAATTATACATAGAAATATATTAATCATCGTTTTGTGTTAAAAGTATAAATTGTATTACTATATCCACTCATTTTTCATGAGGGAAATATTTTTTGAAGAAAAGAACAATAAAATACATCCATTAAATTTATTATAATTAATCATCACACATAGTCTTTTTAATAAATTATCAACAATTATTGACATCCCCTAAGAGATGACAATATATTATAACAACCTTTTACCATTCATTATCTCCTAGAGAAATAAGTATATTTACCACGAAACATATTTTTTTCTCACGTACAAATGGATTTCTCACCCTAATGAATGATGTAGGTTTTGGAAATATTATTATTTCTAACACTATCGCACCATGTGGTCGATTAACAAGACACACATTATAGGTAAATATATTTCTTATAACTTTAGTTAGCTACCCCGTTATGGTTATATTAATTTTAGTTTCAATAAAATCTCATATTCCAACGTCATTATCATTCATAGGAGGTAAATTACAATATGAAGAACATGCTTTTATATGGTTCGTATTCTTTCCTATAAGATAAATTTCCATAAAATGTTATAAAATAGATCAAACATAACATTTAGAAATAAATTTTTTAAAAATACTAATTAAATAATTAAACAAATTGAAAAATTTATGCATCACTAATATCATAATAAATAACATGGGTTGTTTGGAAAATTTTAAAATCATAAATATAATTTCAAATTCCTTATAATGTTTTATAACTAATGTGTGGAAAAATACTCAATAATAACTCCCAATAGTGTCAAATCAGATTCACATTATGTGCACACTCACCATGCACCAGAATTATGTCTAAGATATACTAAAACCTACATTTTTCGGGGTTATTAACCTATGATGCATCTGTTCTATAACTATTTACACCAATAGAATCTATGAAGGTATTTATTATAAAGGAAAACATCATAATATCTTCCATAGAAAAACATTAATATAAACATTGGTTATTTTCATTGAAGACAACAGTACTATTATGTTATGTAATCTATTTTTTCCTAAATATTAATCCTCACGTTTCTACTAAAACATCATTGATACTATCTGTAATGACCACATACGTTGTAGCCCAAAGATAGTGAATAATTTTTTACATTACATTTAGATACATGATATGACATCACAATTGATTGACTAGTTTATTTGTCATTGAATACTAGATGCATACTTTAATCTCACAATATAATTGAAAATATAATATAAAACATAGTGTCTTCTTCAGAGACATAATTATTTCTCCTATTATAACACCACATATCAATCATAATATATATATTGGTATGATGGGGTAATAAACATAAGAATGGGTTGATATTAAATTCTTTTTGAGGATAACAAAAGAATAAAAGTTAAATTAGTCATGAGTAATATGGAAATAATATATAATGATCAGATGATTTCTTTAAAATAATCACATGAGCTAGAGACATATCCATGGATATTATAAAAAATAAAATTGTCACATGTACATTAATGAATTATTCTATAATCATGGAATGAATAATTTAATAAATTTTAATATTACCATCAAGTTCCCATTCTCAAGACATCAATACCATTAAGGCCTTACGAAAAGACATCTTATATAAAAGGAAAATGACTCTTATATATACCTAAAATTGTTCATATCAGGACACCTACTAATGAATTATGGTGATATATTATTATGTGTCTCACTTATCAATTAATAATAAATATGCATTTATTATATAAATAATCAATACAACTTAATAAACATGCCTCAAAAATCAATTTCTCTCTATATATGAAGAATTACATTAAAAATATCTATTAATACCCCTATCAAGATTATCATAAAAAATTCATATAAACATGATGGATTCTATGATAATATTATAAAATTATTTTATAGTAATATCCAAAAATGTATGTTAACATATATGAAAATAATGTTAATATAATAATGAAAATTTTCTTGAGGAAAATATCACTTCAAATTGGAAAATTAATTTAAAAACAATTAATTTCCACTACATTGGGAAATATATTTTATTTTAAAATACATTTATATGATTTTAATGTAATATTCAAATCAATTTGTGGTCATGATAGTTGGTTATTCTATACATTATATATAGAATTAAAAAAATTTACATTCACACTATTGCAATAGGTTAAAAGGTACCTTATTTAAAAATGAAAAAGATATTTATTGCCAAATGTTTTGTAAAATGAAAAACAAATGTTTAAAAAATTCATTAATAAACTATGTATATAATTTTAATACATTATTCAAAACATTTTATAAAACATAGATGTGGATGAAAAGGGTTTCTTATAGAAGAGATAACTAAATAAGATTTAATTAAAAGCATTTTCTCATTACATTTAACTAAAAAAGATATTAAAATTGAACTAATTCATGAAAATTTAATATAAAAAATAAAAAAATAAATATATATCAGATATAATATAGAAAAATAAATTAATTTCCCAATGTGAGATACAAATGTAAATAATCCAGAATAATGATTTGATTGTGTAATAAAGTCTTAACACTTTTGTAACTTATGAATCATATAATCAATGAAATAAATAATATCAAATGTAATATTAAGTACCTTAAAGATAAAGGTATTCATGAAATAACACATAAAGGGGTAAGTATATTCACTACAGAAAAATAAGTGGTGAATGTGATATTTGTCTCACTAGAAAACAAGTGTGATGAGAGACCCTTACCCCATGTCTTATTTACTTCACATCTTTTAGAAAATTATGAATAATAAATAAAAATTTATTATAAATATATAAAATAATAATAATAATATATATTATATCTTATATGCTTTACTTATAATCTTTAATCAACTATTTGTCATTAATTCCTTGTCAGCATTACTATTTCAGTTAATAAATACTTCATTTTTCATGAATAAATGGATATATTTTTTTTCTTTTATATTGATCATGGTTTCATAATTTTTAAAATTTTTATTGTGATATAAATTTAACATATATTCATTATATATAAATATATATATATTAAACCAATAAATTTAGATATTGAAAATGAATTATAGTATTCCGGGACACGATAGGCCATACGTTCACATGAATTTTGTTTCCATTTTATAAATGGATAAAAACAATGGTACGTAACATATAAAGATTATAGATTAATTTTTAGATTAAATATATAAAAAATATTATATAAATAATACATTTCTACATTTAATTTAAGTCATAAGTGCAAAACAAATTGTATTGCTTCGCGAGACGGTAGTCCAATATAAACAAGACAGACATTACCATACTCCAATAGAATGGAAAGTAAGATGATATATGTGATATTATATTTTATTAATTAAATTAATTTCATAAATATAATATAAATTTTTTAAATAAATATTTATATCCAACTATGAGATGTGGTGATAGAAAAAAAATTATATTAGATCATGAGGTGGTAGTCCTCTATACACAAGATCGATGGATACATTTACAATTAGATGGAAGTAAATATTGAAATATGTTATTACATATAAATAATAAATAATAACATATTTTGAATACTTTAAATTTATATCATCATGTTTTAATGATATTTTAACAACATGGAAGGATAAATAAAATAAAAACATAAGGTAATGAATGTTAAATATTCTCCTAATAACCTATTAATGATTATACCAAAATCATTTATAAGATATCTTAAAAATAAAAACAAAGAATATATGATATTGGTGGAGAAGTAAAGAAATATGTTTGGTTGGCATGGTATTAAACAATTGGATTTCGTTGTAAAAAGAAAAGAGGATAGTATGTGTCTATTTAATTGTGGGGGAGAGCATACACTCAAAATAGTTTAAAAGAAAAAGTGATACCCACATTTATCACTGGGAAAAATTATACAAAATGACATAATTATGAAGCTTATATTTTATAAGGATTATTTTAATATACAAATTTGGATTTTAACTTGTTTTTAGGTCATTTTTCCAATTATCTTTTTTGATTTTCCAACAGTAAACATGTTTTAACCTTAAATGTGGATTTTTTTTACTATTTCACTATTCATATTTCCAAAAAATAAATTTAAATTAGTACGTAATTATTAGAAATTTGATTCTACCTAGGGTACAAATATTTATTAAATACATTTATATAAGTTCGATATTTTTAATTACAATAAATCCCATAGATGGGATGAAAAAATAGTTCTTTGGAAGAGAAACGTTTAATACAATTAGAAAGTATTAATATTTAAATGAAATATAATATTGACTATATTGAACTTAATAGGATTATTATATATATAATTTTATTATGTTTAACTTTAAAAAAATATTAAAATAAAATATATCTTTAAATATCATTAAAATAAAAAGATGTTTTCAAAAAATTATAATAATCATTATTCAATAAAACACTCAAATAAATCCCAACAATTAAACCTATGATAATTATTAATATATTATTTACAAAAATGATGTTTATTTTTTAGAATAAATTTTATATATAAGAAAAATATTATTTTTCATTTTTCAAAAAATCTACAATAAATATTTTTTAGAAAAATTAATTTTAAAGTATATAAAGACTTCACCGAATATTACATTTTTTACAAATATATTTTCATTATATAAAATTAGTTTTGTTAATTTAAAAAATGTGGATATATCTATTCATTAGAATATTTTTAATTTCTAGGTTATAAAAGTAATATTCAAATATTAATAATAGTTGTATAGAATGGTTTATTAAAACTTGGTGTTACATTTAAAACAATTTATCAAATAAATTACATATACTATTAAAATATTTTTTCATAAAATATTAATGTGTTACACCAATCATATTATTTTGAGATTATTATAAATATTATCATTATCTGTTGAATTTTTTTAAAATTCTATTATTCATTATTGTATTATGATTATATGTATCTAAAGGATTCTAATGAATGAATTTTTTGGGTTTATTATAAAAGAATGATTAAAGGATCAATTTGAATTCCAAAACAGAAAAAATATTAAATTTGATAATCCAATAAATATTTATATCCTGATATCTTATTTATATTCTATATGCAGGATCTGAAAAAATACTTAATCCACTCACTTTGGGACATCCAATTTTTTTTGAAACCAAAGTTCTATCATGTGTGAAAATTATCTGGAATTTTAATTTATTCCAAAATAAATAGTCACTCAAATGTACTAGATATTAATTAAAATAGTTAACAATCTATAATAAATTGTTTCGAGTGACTTATTTGATTAATAAATAATTAAAAATTGATTAATATCTTACCCAAATAATGTTAGTCAAATTAGAATGCGAATAATGATAGGAAAGTTAATAGTAAGATAATTTTTGATAAAATTAATAGAAATATAATAATATATGATCAAATAAATAAAATCAAATTTTAAAAAAATGGAGAGGATAGAATTAGTTTTCTTTGTATTTCACATCTAGATCTCTAAATTCAAGATCTAAAATTATCAAATACAATAAAAATAAATTATAATAAGTATTCATATTATAGTGATTTGGTATTTATAGATGTAGAGATTATTAATATGTATAGAAAGATATTTAAACATAATAATATTTAATGTGTATAAAAAATGTGTATATAAGGAAAAAAAGAATCTAATAATACTATTTTTATGGAATGTGAAAATCATGGAAATATTAGAAGAAATGATTCCATGATTGAAGATGGAATATATGGTATCTTAAGGGTCTTCAAAAATGAAATAATTAATATTATTGAATGCTATATATGATAAATGGAATTATTAGGGTGATCAATATTCTTATATATAATTAGATGATTGTTAATGAATAAAAAAGTTAATAATATTATTTATATTATTAAACATTTCTTTACAAAAATCATTAGCATATTGGTTTTCTGATTTTCCTATTAGACAATTATATTAATTATCATTTTATTTAGGGTCATAAATCCCTAATAGAAATCAATATTATATTTCAAGAGGTCTTATTTCTATTTAAAACCATGAAAATGGCCATATCTAGGTTCTGAAATTTGTACTCACTAATACCTTTGGACACAATAAGGTATATAATCATAAGACATGATTGTCAAGTAAATAAATAAAATAAACAATGAAATTTGAAATATTGCATCTAATATTTGGAATCATTTAATCGTAGTATAATTTTTATAAAATGTTTATGCTTTTTGTAATTATTTTCAATTATGAATGGTTTTATTTAAAAATCATTTCCAATTTGATTGTGTATGTTTTTGGTTATCTTTATTGTATAATTTTTTTCACTTACCATTATAATTAGTGGATAATAGAAACATTACTATTGGGTATATTATATAACCACCATATATGGATTATATCAGCACACACTTCTAGGAAGATAACATCTATAATGTTCAAAATTCTCCTTTACTGTAACACCCCGAGATTTTATGGAAAATATTTTTTTTAATATAATTAATGTCTTGTGTTGTACGCTACACTAAAAGGAGCTTGCACAACATGCATCCTTGACTTACCTTGCATTACAAGCAATCACGACCTTCCTCGATAGCGTTTGTAGTACGTAATACCGAGTATCACTAAACAACAATATGCTATTAAAATATTATTAAAACTAGCCGTTATAAATAGTAATAACCACTTTTTGAAATTTTGTAAATTTTATTTTTTAAAATGGAATCCATTTCAGGATTCGTAATATCAAAATTATCTTAGGGTGAAATTTTGGTACTTTTCGGATAACTTTCATTTTCTGATGAATAGTGAAAATTACTAAATTTTAATTAAAAACAAACTTTTTAATCAAAATAATTAATAGTGATAAATTATTAATATGAGTGGTTTTAAGATATATTTAGAATATCTTTTTACAATTTAATACAATGTTGTTCATTGGATGTAATTTCACATTTAAACCACACATAAACAAGTGTCAATCTTTTGATAGTTATTATCTCTTAAGAACACGCTATTTGTTTTGACGACGGGAATTAATTTTTAAATTAATTAATGAAACTGATATGTTTTTAATTTGGTAAAATAGACATCATTTTTGAGTTCATAATATCAAATATATGTTAGGACTAATTTTTGGTATTTTTCTGGAAACTTTCATTTTTCGATGAATAGCGAAACCACTAAGTGGTAGTTAAGAAAATTGAATTTTTCATAAAACATAATTTTACCACTTCTGGGAGTGGAATTTCAAAAACTTGAGAGACACGGTTGATGTCAGTATGTAAAATTTGGTTCAATGAAATGAAAATAATTTTATGTGAATAGTAACTTCTTACATTTTTTTACCACGGTTAAAAGTAAATCGGGTAATTAAGGGTAAAAATGATATTAGTATTACCCTAAAAAAAGTCCTAATTCTACTGGATAAGTATAATTCGACCAAAAACAACCTTAGGAAAGAAATATGACCATTTAAGACCACTTGGATTAGATTAAGACATTTATTATTAATTTATTTAAAGAAGGGTTAAAATAGTTAAAATCAATGTTTAATAAGTAAATAATTTTTAATATGGGGTTATACAAAAGATAAATTCGACTATAAATATTAATTAGAAAGCTAAAAATATTTCCTACATAATGGTATTTTATTTTTAATTTTAAGACATTAAATAATTTAATTTATTAACGACACAAAGATAATGCAGTAATTATCTTATTAATGAAATATTGACATAATTGATGTTATAAATACCCAAATAAATTTAATTTCAGACATTTTATGAAATAAACTAATTTTCTAGGTTAACATGACATATTATTATTGATTTAATTTACATTTTTCGAACTAATAATTCTGTTATGATTTTCACAAAAATCAATTACAAAATAGTTTCAAAATTCACATAAAATATTTTTTAAAACAAATATTATATTATTAATTGATATTTTGTTTAAAAAAATCTAAGGATCAGAAAAATTACTTATATAAGGTTATATATATTAATAATAAACAACTTGGGGTTCGTCTGGCTTGATATAGTGTGTATATTAACCTTATAGTGTAAGAAAACAAGAAGACACGGTGAAAGTTAAATTATCTATCTTAAAGTTAAATCTAAATGATAAGGTTAAAATTGATACCTAAACTTGTATAAATTATATTGGATGAAATTATTTCGACCCCTACCCACATTATCTTCTAGATAAATCAATTTGGAGATATTAAAAACCTAATTTGACTTTATAATAAAATAATATTTTTAGTTATTCCAAAGGTGCCCCTCTCCTCCCTTATAAAAGGGAACCTCCTCCCCCTCTTCCTCGCACCAATTTGAGCCTTCATGTTCGGCCAAACCCTACCAAATTATCTTCTCCACTTCCCTATAAACATCCTAGAGGTCCTGTTATTTTTCAAAGACCAATTTTAGTGCCCTAAGCGGAGGTCTCAAAGAGGCGCTTCAATGAAGAGGTAATTTCGATTACAGATTCTTTCATCTTTATTTATTATTCCAATTCTTCTTGTTAGGTTGTTTCATTATGAAGTAATAAAATCAGTATCACTCATATATAGATATGTTATTATAAGTATGAAACCACCCTATTTCACCATCTATCCATCCTACGGAAAACAAAATCACCGCGCGTGCGTACGTACGGAATACCGTCTCTACGCCGTGGTGTAATCTATTTTCCACCACCACCTTACTTGGATGGGTATAATGGTGTAAATAATGACTATATATGACTATCAAAAAGTTATATTGATTCTGAAATAGTATACATACACTCCAGTACAATTCCACGATCATGGGAACGATATCATAGCTCGTGCATACGTACGGAATACCGTGTCCACGACGCGATGAGATTCATTCTCCACTTTAACCATTCATGAAAGATTATAAAGTATATATAACAAGTAATCATGAAATATATGACATAATAATGATACTGTATTTATGTTTATATATATGTATGTCATCTACTTAATTCCATTCAACTCTATAATGAAACAAAAACAGCATTCAGGTGTACGTACGACCTATCGTCTCCATGAACGGTGTATTTCTTTCCATTTACTGATTTATTATATATATGTATATTCTGAATATATATTATATATAAATCATGTTTTTTATTCTGGAATTATGTAATCATGATATAAGAAATCATATGAATAATTACAAGTCAAAACACGGACGACAAATGAAACAATTTTACCCAAAACAATCTTTAACATGGAATTTACAAAAGAATGGGTAATATAAAGTCATAAGTGAACCATATATGATATCATAACAATTAATATGATTCTGTAATAATTCAATGACATTATTTAAATCATTATACAGGAGGTTCGGTCACTTACGAAGCAAATCGGACCTATGGTAAGGGAAATATCACAATCTCATTTTTATCTGAGATTGTTTATACTTTTGTATTTACTGGGTTGTATTTTATCATCCAAATCCATGTTTCCTCAATATGTAATATTATTTACATCCACCTACAATTTTTTAAATCCATTTTTACCCTTTGGTGAGTTTTTAGTAAAATATATAAAAAGAATATTTTGTCATTTTTCGTACGAGGTACTTTTTGACTTTTCCAACAAAAGTGCGAGAAGAATGTTTTTTTAACTTATACGACATGAATAGATTTTTAAAAAATTATTTCCAAGAAGATTCCTTTACAAGTTTTAATTATTATTTTTAATCAACTTCTTTTAGTTTAGAATTGTATGACATTTTAAGAAAGGAAAAGTGTTTTTGAAGTAGAAAGGATATTTTCCTCAAGAATGGAGTTCATGTGTTTTATCAAAATTATTTTCCATCTAAGATAATATAGGGTTCTGTTTATATCCCTATTATTACATGGATTTAATTATTTTGTGATTGAAATATTTTTAGGAATTTATTTTATCTTATATGAATTGTTTTATGATGTCATGTTGTTTAAGAATCCCATTTTTACTACATGGGTTATGCAATGATGTATGATTTATGATTTTGTGGAACACATAAGAATGGTATCATTATGAGATGGGTGGGACCTATATCTCCCTCCAATGCATTGGGTAAAGATTTTATATCTCATGAGATAGACATGGCTGGAACGGTAGTACAAGGCCCTAGCCTTAAACCTTACTGAATCTTGAGTTATTACAAGATTACACATTGAGGATCTTTTCAGGTTTAGAGTTTTAGAGAATTAGATCATGAAACTTGCATTACATTCCACATTTAAACAAAGTGGTTACATAAAAGACAGTATTCATTCTTCCCATCAACAGAAACATATTTAAAATATAACACAGATTCTTTCTTGACACATCCTTGACACTATCATCACATCATGTACCTTTCCCTTGACCTATGAAAAACATTTCAAAAACTTGGGATGAGCATAAAAAGCTCAGTAAGAGTTATAAAAATATGGAAAGGAAACATGAGTTCATATATATATTAGAATGAAATCACACTTTACCCATAAAACATAGGCATATCAAATCATGAATAAATCATAGAAAACATAAGACATAAAGGTAACTTGAGGCATTCATAACATTCTTACGTAGGGAGTAACCCTCTTGGTTACGTTTGGAATACCCATCACAGTATATTCCCTAAATCTCTTTGGAGAAACCTTAACGTTTCACTCCTTCGCGTTACCCAATGCATTAGAGAGCTATATCGGGCTCACCCTCCATTAGTTTATCACGGAACCACCCGTTTTCATAACAACGCCCAAGAACCATAACATAAATGTATCACATAAAACACGAATAAAGGAAACATAACATTTCCCCATTTCAATCACAATATAACTTTTTAGTATATTGAAATAATGAATCCATCCAAAATCAATCCATTTCCAAAAACATTTAAAACATTTAATAAAGTGATTTTTGAATCAAAGTGTCCCACACCACCTTGAAGATTAAAATTTTAAAACATTAATATCCATATAAATAAATCCTTAAAACCATTTTGAAAACATGGATATTAATAAGAACAAATAATTAAAACATTTAAAGCGATATTTTGGTTAAAGGGGCTTTACCAAAATTAGAGACACTTGAATACAATAATTCAAGAATAACATTTAGTCAGAACTTTATAATATCATGAGAATAAATGTATTCATGATATAATACTCCAATGGAAGGTATATACACCATATAAGAGTGAATTGGTGCATAACAACAATGAATTCTCAATAGAAATGTCAAATGTGATGAAATCCCTTATAAAGAAGGTATCCTTAAATTAAGGACAAATCAATCTCAAAAATATGTGTGACAAATATAAATACACCCAATATAAGTGTATATTAAGTGTAAAACAATAAAAGGTCATTCACACATATTCAATGGATGACATATTCAATGACTACATGTTGAACCCAAAGAAATCGAACTTGGGTTAAAAAGTTCCCTTGACAGCCTAACGGCATCACATCAAAATGAGTTGATGAGAGATAAAAAGTGTATCTCATCACTTGGACATAAAATTTACATCAATAAGGATATATGAGAACATATCCCAACCTAAAAATATGTAAATTAAAAGACCCAACAAAAGAAGTCTTTTCAAAAAAGAGGAGGGTGAAAGGTTCCCTTACCGACTTGGGTATCTTTCAAAACATACACCCCATGAAAGAAGGACAATAGGTCATTGATGTAAATACTCATAAATAAAATTATATTACACAAAGAGTAGAATAATGGGAATTACATACACCACTCAAGGGAATTTATGGCAAATGTAGCATAAATCTCATGGGAATAAAAATGAGATGAAAAATCCCTTACGAAAACTCGGCAGCCTAACGGCGCCACATTAGACTTCCGAATATGGATTGATGAGATCAAATAGGGTATCTCATCACATTAAAATAAAATGTACAGAAATATGAATATATAAGAACAAACCCCAACATTACAAAGAGGAGCTTAAAATAAGTGACATAAAGGAGAGTACTTAAAAAGAAAGAGAGAGGTCAGATCTCTTACGAATGTTCGGCAGCCTAACGACGACACTCAAAACATCCAAAATGGATTGATGAGAGAGAATAAGGTCCCTCATCACATAAACATAAAAATTACAGTATTTTTAATATAAAAGATCATCCTAATAACATGAAAGACGAGCTTTAAAAGGAATGACATAAAAGTGTGTACTTAAGAAGAAAGAGAGGAGTAGGATCCCTTACCTCGGGTCCGACTTGACTCGATCATTATTTAATATCCTGAATAATAAAATTGAGTTAATTTATACTTCCTTAAGAACCTTTTTTAAGTTAATTATTCCTTTTATATCACTTATTACCATGTCATAAACATTATGTAATCATTTAAGTTAATAATATTTGTTTTTCTGATAATTGGTTCTTAAGTGGAAAGTGCACTTCTTACAATTACATGTTGTTCGTGTGGCCAAATGATTATTATAACCAGAATTGTATTCATTATGTAGATATAATATATTTCATATATATCCAGTAAATTCATGCATTTATAACATTAGATAATCATTTAGAGATAAGAAATGAAATGCACCGTTCATGGAGACGGTAAGCCGTACGTAAGCATGAACGCTACTTTCATTTATATTTCTTATTTTATAGAATGGAATCATAATGATATAAAGGTATATTATAATTCCAGTATAATATCATATATAATATCATAGTTCCATCCTTTATATGTCCCACATATGTTATTTAACGAATCAAATCACTTTGAGGGGGCGGTAGTCCGCACTTCCTTAAATGAAGATATCGCGTTTACCCATAACGGAAACCATAAAGGTATGCACAAAATGAAAAAAAACAGAAGATTAAGGAAACAATAAACATATTATATATCATATATAAAAATAGTGACATCATAATGGCCACTTTTGAAAGTGTTAAATGAGTATTGAACAATCATCGTTTCGGGAGGTAGAATTTCACCATCCACAGAAACCTTATGTTCTTTAACCATTTTATGTAGTTGTGTGGGAGTGTAGCTCGAATAAATCTTATAAAAACATCCTAGTATATTGAAGATACTGGTGTTGTTACAAAAGAAGTAAATAATAAGAGTTTAGGGGGCTGTAGAAGCAAAATAAAACAAATGAACATGAGAGAAAGAATTACATTAAAAAGTGTAACTCTTTTTGATTTGAGCCTAAAGGCATTCTTTGAAAGGATTAATCCCAAAGGGAATCCTCTAGGATGAGGAGAGGGGTGTGGAGAGCGTAAATGGTCAGGGTTTGGCCGAGACAAAGGCTTGAGGAGTGTGTGAAATGAGGTAGGGGTGGGGGCCTTTTATAAGAGGAGAGGAGGGGCACTTTTGGAAAGTAAGAAATATTACTTTATTTAAAAATGTGTTTCGGTTTTAAAAGGTACCACATTGATTTAATTCGTGGATAAGGTGATAAGGGTTCTAAATACACACATCCAATAAGTTTTGGACATGTTTAGGTCATAGAGTTTACATTATCTTCTCATTTTATTTAAATCGTCAGATAATGATGTCATCACTCCATCATTATGAAGTCATAAATAAATTAATATATTTAATGTCTAATAATTATAAAAAAAATACTATGATGTAGGAAATATTTTTATATTTCCAATGAATATTTATAATAAAAAATCTGACTTGTATAACCCCACTTAAAAATTATTTTAGTAAAACATATCATGTTTGTGTCATTTTTACTTTTACATTAAATAAAAAGTTATTTATGTCATTTCCCAACCAAAGTTGCCCCATGGGGTCCCCAAGTTGACCCATGGATTTTATTGGTCGGACATTACACATTCAATGAGGTTAGGTCATGTGTCAAGTTCATTTCATATTATTAAAACATTATTTTTACCTTAAACTACACTAATTACCTCTAATCGCGATTAAAACCTTAATAAGTTACTATTCACCAAAAAATTATTTTTATCCCATTGAACCACTTTTTACTTCTTAATGAAAACCATGTATTTCAGATTTTTTAAATTCAAAACACAAAGATGTAAAAATTTCATTTAAACGGAATAATCAGTTTTTATAAGTACCACTTAGTAGTGTCACTATTCATCAAAAATTGATGTTTTTCAGAAAAATCCCAAAACATCACCCTAAGCTATATTTGATATTCCGAATTCAAAAATGAAGTATATTTTACAAAATTCAAAACATATAAGTCACATTATTTATTTTAATAATTAATTCCCGCTATCAGAGCAAATAGCATGTTTTTATGAAACAATAAGTATCAAAAGATTGACACTAGTTTATGTTTGATTTCAAAGTGAAATTAATTCCAATGACCACTATTGGATTTAATGGTAAAAATAAATTCTCATTTCAATTTAAAACCAATTAAAATGTTAATCTAATCATATAAATTTATTAGATTAAAAAAAGGTTTTGAATTAAAATACAACATTTTACACTATTCATTAAAAAATGAACTTTATCGGAAAGACACCAAAAATTTACACAATGTAAATGTTGATGTTCGGATTCTTAATAAGAGTTTTATTTGGTCCAAAATAATGTTTAAGAGTGAACAAAACTATATTTAATGATGGTTCAACATTAAAAGGTGATAAGTGAACCTTTAGTGAAAACTAGGGCATATACCCCTAAAATTGAATTCTTTCCGTATTTTAAGCCATTATCTTTTATTGGATAAATGTAAAAACATTTAAAAACATATATAATATTATTTTAGTTATTTCTATCCATTCCTACCAATACAATGGCTACATGTTATCTACCATTTAAAATAATATTATTTTATTATTAGAGTGCAACGTAAGATTCCCAAGAAACTCGTTGTTGCGTGTTGGGTACGCCATCGAGAATAGAATCCCCTTTAAAGTCATATCAATATTTTATTCACAAATATGGACAAATATGAAATTTTCATATTCTTTATTTACCTTGGGTGTTACATCTTTCCCCCCTTTTGGGAATTGCGTCTTCACAATTTTTAAAATTGATCTTGAAAACATCCTTGAAAGTCCCACATAGGAAGAAGAGTCGGTAAAAGAATCACTCTAAAATAAAGAAAGATAAGCACAGAGGTCACCCGAGTTAACCCATACTAGGATTCCATGTATGAAAATATGGACATGGAAGAAAAATAATAGGGTCATGTTCTGATGGAGAGTGATAGAAAACATGTTTAGGAGAACGTTAACCACGAGAAAATCACAAACTTGTGATGGGTTAAATGGTATTCAATTCCCCAGTTAGAAACGTTAATAGACAACATTTTTGTTTTAAGATACTTTTTATTGGGGAATTTATTCATAAGGAAACATAATCACTTATCATGTTGACTTTTAACTTTTATTTGATTCCTTACACAAACTCATATTTTCTCCAAAAGGAAATTATTTAGGAAGACTTGTTCACATTAAGAGTACTATAATCAACTTTTAGAAAATCACCTAATCCACAAAAGATAACTATATACTTCCCATGTCTTTAGACGCAAACCAAAACCAAAACCAAAAAGGTTAGTACGTGATCAGATAATCCAGAAAAGGATAACCCTTTATAAAAAGAAAATCTATTCTTAATCTCCAAAATTTGTCCAACAAAACCAAAAGTTCAAATAGGACCATCCGATAAACAATTTGTCCATAAAATAATTCAAAGTAAACCAATATAAGATTGAAACCTAAATATTTGTAGGATTTAGTCACATAGTCTTCCAAGTTAAATCGTAACATTTATCTCCAAACAACATCAGTTGGCTCTAAAGTCTCGTATTGAAAAGTAATTAACCTAATTACATATCCTCTATGATAGGTTAATAATTTTCATAAATAACCCAAAATCAACTTACTCTTAAAAAAAGAATCATTCAAACTAACCATGGACTTCATGTAGTCCAGTGGTAGGCAATAAATACCAGTTGCACTTTGATTGTGGGTTCGATTCCCGCAGCTTTGTCTGACGCGACGGGTAGTCACACGGTCTACGTGTTGTCCTTTTTCCAAAACTATATAATTCTCAAATCATTCCCCAAAAAGGGATAAAATCATCAATAATAACCATAACATAATTTTACCTCAATTTTATCCCATGCCTTTCACTTCAATCATAACATATAGTAACCCATAATTACCTCAAAAGTAAGGATCATATAAACCCAAATGGTTTTTTATAACTATGTCCATAAAAGAAAAGATAAATATTACTTGAATAAAATTTGCCTATATTGATCATCAGGATTACACATAATATAAAAAGTCTTCTAATGTAACCCCATCATCAAAAGAGACTTAATACTCTTACGAATTTCACCATAACTTTTGAAGCCCTTATATGTTGACATCTTACTCATTCAACATTCTTCATGATCCATTATCCATTCCTTTCCAACTTATTTTGAAATACCTCTGTCCTAAAAACAAAATCCTGAATCATATCCTAAGATTCCAAAATAGGAAAACAATAGTCATGAAATAGTACATACCTTTGATTGGTCATTGTCAGTTTCTTCATCCTCAATCAGAATGGCATTAGGTATTGGTAAACGAATAATGGTACGCTCTTGGTGACCCCATTCATGAAACCTCTTCATAGGAAAAGTGTTTGCATAATGACCATGCACACCACATTTAAAACATTCAATTGATCCCTCAAAAAGAACTTCTTTCCCTTTCCTCGAGTCAACTGGATGCTTCCTTTTTCCATAGTAGGTTCTTGCTTTATGACCTTCATTTTCACATCTATAGCATATTTCTGTCTCTTTGAAACATTTTCCTAGGTGTTTCTTTCCACATCTTTGACACATAGGTTTTTGAACACACTTACCTTTATGATTATTACCTGTACTTCCGTATGGATTTGTTTCTTGCACATATGATGCCTTAGAGAAATCTCCAAGGTTTAGGTGGTCAATCATGACTCCAGATAGTTGGTTGAGGATAATCACAAAAGTTCTCATTGCAGCTCCCATATCATTCAGTTGCTTGCTCAAAAAACTGTCACAGTTTCCTTTATATCCACTGTTACTTTGGTGCCTACTATATCCATCCATTTACTAAAACCAAAAAGGTCAGTGTGAGTATATCAACAAAACCATCATGTACTAATGAGTAAGATAAACACTAAGATATACTTACTCATTCACTTTATCTAAAACTAAGACTCTTTATGAAATCCTAACCATTATGGTAATGTCACTTATGCTTAAAGAATACCCTAACCTCTAAAGTTATCTAAACCGACCTTTAATACCAACTATAAGGCCCACGCCTTAAACCTTACTTAATCGTTAGTTATTACATGATTACACATTGAGGATCATTTCAGGATTAGAGTTTTAGAGAATTAGATCATGAAACATGCATTACATTGCACATTTAAACAAAGTGGTTACGTAAAAGACAGTATTCATTCATCCCATCAACGGAAACATATTTAAAATATAACACAGATTCTTTCTTGACACATCCTTGACACTATCATCACATCATGTACCATTCCCTTGACCTGTGAAAAACATTTCAAAAACTTGGGATGAGCATAAAAAGCTCAGTAAGTGTTATAAAAATATGGAAAGGAAACATGAGTTCATATATACATTAGAATGAAATCACACTTTACCCATAAAAAATAGTTATATCAAATCATGAATAAATCATAGAAAACATAAGACATAAAGGTAACTTGAGGCATTCATAACATTCTTACGTAGGGAGTAACCCTCTTGGTTACGTTTGGAATACCTATCATAGTATATTCCCTAAATCTCTTTGGAGAAACCATAACATTTCACTCCTTTGAGTTACCCAATACATTAGAGAGCTATATCGGGATCACCCGCCCTTAGATTATCACGGAACCACCCATTTTCATAACAACTCCCATGAACCATAACATAAATGTATCACATAAAACATGCATAAAGGAAACATAACATTTCCACATTTCAATCACAATATAACATTTTAGTATATTGAAATAATGAATCCATTCAAAAAGAAACCATTTCCAAAACCATTTAAAACATTTAATAAAGAGATTTTTGAATCAAAGTGTCCCATAAAACCTTGAAACATAAAATTTTAAACCATTAAAATCCATATAAATAAATCCTTAAAACCATTTTGAAAACATGGATATTAATAAGAACAAATAATTAAAACATTTAAAGAGATATTTTGGATAAAGGGGCTTTACCAAAATTAGAGACACCTGAATACAATAATTGAGGAATAACATTTAGTCAGAACTTTATAATATCATGAGAATAAATGGATTCATGATATAATACTCCAAAGGAATGTATATACACCATATAAGAGTGAATTGGTGCATAACAACAATGAACTCTCAATAGAAATGTCAAATGGGATGAAATCCCTTATAAAGAAGGTATCTTTAAATTCAGGACAAATCAATCTCAAAAATTTGTGTGAAAAATATAAATACACCAAATATAAGTGGATATTATGTGTAAAACAATAAAAGGTCATTCACACATATTCAATGACTACATGTTGAACCCAAAGAAATCGAAATTGTTTTAAAAAGTTCCCTTGACAGCCTAACAGCATCACATCAAAATGAGTTGATGAGAGATAAAAAGTGTATCTCAACACTTGGACATAAAATTTACATCAATAAGGATATATGATAACATATCCCAACCTAACAATATGTAAATTAAAAGACCCAAAAAAAGAAGTCTTTTAAAAAAAGAGGAGGGTGAAAGGTTCCCTTACCGACTTAGGTATCTTTCAAAACATACACCCCATGAAAGAATGACAATAGATCATTGATGTAAATACTCATAAACGAAATTATATTACACAAAGAGTAGAATTATGAGAATTACATACACCACTCAATGGAATTTGTGGCAAATGTAGCATAAATCTCATGAGAATAAAAGTGAGATGAAAAATCCCTTACGAAAACTCGGCAGCCTAATGGCGCCACATAAAACTTCCGAATATGGATTGATGAGATCAAATAGGGTACCTCATCACATTACAATAAAATTTACAGAAAGATGAATATAAAAGAACATCCCCCAACATTACAAAGAGGAGCTTAAAATAAGTGACATAAAGGAGAGTACTTAAAAAGAAAGAGAGAGGTTAGATCTCTTACGAAAGTTCGGCAGCCTAACGGCGCCACTCAAAACATCCAAAATGGATTGGTGAGATAGAATAGGGTCTCTCATCACATGAACATAAAAATTACAGTATGTTTAATATAAAAGATCATTACAATAACAAGAAATATGAGCTTTAAAAGGGATGACATAAAAGTGTGTACTTAAGAAGAAAGAGAAGAGTAGGATCCCTTACCTCGGGTCCGACTTGACTCGATCGTTCTTTAATCTCCTGAATAATAAACTTGAGTTAATTTATACTTCCTTAAGAAACTTTTTCAAGTTCATTATTTCTTTTATATCACTTATTACCATGTCATAAACATTATGTAATCATTTAAGTTAATAATATTTGTTTTTCCGATATTTGGTTCTTAAGTCGAAAGTGGACTTCTTACAATTACATGTTGTTCGTGTGACCAAATGTATATTATATCCATAATTGTATTCATGATTTAGATATCATATATGTCATATATATCCAGTACATTTATGCATTTATAACATTACATAATCATTTAGAGGTAAGAAATGAAATGCACCATTCATGGAGACGGTAAGCCGTACGTACGAATGAACGCTACTTTCATTTCTATTTTGTATTTTATAGAATGGAATCATAATGATATAAATTTATATTATATTCCAGTATAATATCATATATAATATCATAGTTCCATCCTTTATACGCCCCACATATGGTATTTAACGAATCAAATCCCTTTGAGGGGGCGGTAGTCCGCACTTCTTTAAATGAAGATATAGTGTTTACCCCTAATGGAAACCATAAAGGTATGCCCAAAATGAAAAAAAAGAGAAGCTTAAGGAAAACATAAACATATTATATATCATATATAAAAATAGTTACATCATAATGGCCACCTTTAATGGTGTTAAATGAGTATTGAACAATCATCATTTCGGGAGGCAGAATTTCACCATCCACGGAAACCATATGTTCTTTAACCATTTGATGTAGTTGTGTGAGAGTGTAGCTCGAATAAATCTTTTAACAACATCATAGTATATTGAAGATACTGGTTTTGTTACAAAAGAAGTAAATAAATAGAGTTTATGGGGATGGAGAAGCAAAATAAGACAAATGAAGATGAGAGAATGAATTACCTTTAAAAGTGTAACTCTTTTTTGTTTGAGCCTAAATGATTCCTTTGAAAGGATTCTGCCCAAATGGAATCCACTAGGATGAGGAGAGGGATGTGTAGAGAGTAAATGAGTAGGGTTTGGCCGAGCCAAACGCTTGAGGAGTGTGTGAAATGAGGTAGAGGTGGGGGCCTTTTATAAGAGGAGAGGAGGGGCACTTTTGGAATGTAAGAAATATTACTTTATTTGAAAATCTATTTCGGTTTTAAAAGGTCCCACATTGATATAATTCGTGGCTAAGGTGATACGGGTTCGAAATACACCCATACAATAAGTTTTTGACATGTGTAGGTCATATATTTTACATTATCTTCTCATTTTATTATAATCGTCAAATAATGATGTCATCGCTGCATCATTATGATGTCATAAATAAATTAATTTATTTAATGTCTAAAAATTATAAAAAAATTACTATGATGTAGTAAATCTTTTTATCTTTCCAATTACTATTTATAATAACACATATGACTTGTATAACCCCACTTAAAAATTGTTTTAGAAAAACATATCATGTTTGTGTCATTTTTTACTTTTACATTAAATAAAAAGTTATTTATGTCATTTCCCAACCAAAGTGGCTCCATGGGGTCCCCAAGTTGACCCATGTCTTGTCTTGGTCGGAAATTACACATCCAATGAGGTTAGGACATGTGTGAAGTTCATTTCATATTATTAAAACATTAATTTTACCTTAAACTGCACTAATTACCTCTTATCGCGATTAAAACCTTAATAAGTTACTATTCACCAAAAAATTATTTTTATCCCATTGAACCACATTTTACTTCTTAATGAAAACCATTTTTGTCAGATTTTTGAAATTCGAAACACAAAGATGGCAAAATTTTATTTAAACAGAAAAATCAGTTTTTATAAGTACCACTTAGTGGTGTCACTATTCATCAAAAATTGATGTTTTTCAGAAAAATCCCAAAAATTCACCCTAAGATATATTTGATATTCCGAATTCAAAAATGAAGTCTATTTTACAAAATTCAAATCATATAAGTCACATTAATAAATTTAATAATTAATTCCCACTGTCAGAGCAAATAGCGTGTTTTTATGAAACAATAAGTATCAAAAGATTGACACTGGTTTAAGTTTGATTTCAAAGTGAAATTAATTCCAACGACCACTATTGGATTTAATGGTAAAAATATATTCTAATTTCACTTTAAAACCAATTCAAATGATATTCTAATCATATAAATAAATTAGATTAAAAAGAGGTTTTGAATTAAAATACAACATTTTACCCTATTCATTAAAAAAATGAACTTTATCGGAAAGATACCAAAAATTTACACAAAGTAAATTTTGATGTCCCGATTCATAATAAGAGTTCTATTTGGTCCAGAAGAATGTTTAAGAGTGAAAAATAACTATATTTAATGATGGTTCAACATCAAAAGGTGATAAGTGAACCTTTAGTGAAAACTAGGGCATATACGCCTAAAATTGAATTCTTTCTGTATTTTAAGCCATTATCTTTTATTGGAAAAATTTAAAAACATTTAAAAACATATATAATCATATTTTAGTTATTTCTATACATTCCCTCCAATACAACGACTACATGTTTACTACCATTTAAAATAATATTATTTTATTATTAGAGTGCAACGTAAGATTCCCAAGAAACTCGTTGTTGTGTCTTGGGTACGCCATCGAGCATAGCATCCCCTTTAAAGTCATATCAATATTTTATTCACAAATATGGATAAATATAAAAATTTCATATTCATTATTTACCTGGGGGGTAACATCTTTCCCCCCTTTTGGGAATTGCGTCCTCACAATTTTTAAAATTGAGCTTGGAAACATCCTTGAAAGTCCCACATCGGAACAAGAGTCGGTAAAACAATCACTTTAAAATAATGAAAGATAAGCACATAGGTCACCCGAGTTAACCCATACTAGGATTCCAAGTATGAAAATATGGACATGGAAGAAAATGCAAAGGGTCATGTTTTGATGGAGAGTGATAGAAAACATGTTTAGGAGAAAGTTAACCATGAGAAAATCACAAACTAGTTATGGGTTAAACGGTATTTGATTCCCCAGTCGGAAAAGTTAATAGACAACATTTTTGTTTTAAGATACTTTTTATTGGGGAATTTATTCATAAGGAAACATAATCACTTATCATGTTGACTTTCAACTTTTATTAGATTCCTTACACAAACTCATATTTTCTCCAAAAGGCGAGTATTTAGGAAGACTTGTTCACATTAAGAGTACTATAATCAACTTTTAGAAAATCACCTAATCCACAAAAGATAACTACATACTTCCCATGTCTTTAGACTCTAACCAAAACCAAAACCAAAAAGGTTAGTACATGATCAGATAATCCAGAAAAGGATAACCCTTTATAAAAAGAAAATCTATTCTTAATCTCCGAAATTTGTCCAACAAAACCCAAAGTTCAACGAGGACCATCCGATAAACAATTTGTCCATAAAATTCTTCAAATTAAACCAATATAAGATTGAAACCCAAATATTTGAAGTATTTAGTCACATAGTCTTCCAAGTTAAATCGTAACATTTATCACCAAACAACATCAGTTGCTCCTAAAGTCTCGTATTGAAATGTAATTAACCTAATCACATATCCTCTATGATAGGTTAATAATTTTCATAAATAAACCAAAATCAACTTACTCTTAAAAATAGAATCAGTCAAACTAACCAGGGACATCACGTAGTCCAGTGATAGGAGATAAATACTAGTTTCACTTTGATTGTGGGTTCGATTCCTTCATCTTTGTCCGACGCGATGGGTAGTCACATGGTCAATGTGATGTCCTTTTTCCAAAACTATATAATTCTCAAATAATTCCCCAAAAAGGGATAAAATCATCAATGATAACCATAACTGAATTTAACCTCAATTTTATCCCATGCCTTTCACTTCAATCATAACATCTAGTAACCCATAATTACCTCAAAAGTAAGGATTATATAATCCCAAATTGTTCTTTATAACTATGTCCACAAAAGAAAAGATAACTATTACTTGAATAAAATTTGCCTATATTAAACATTAGGGTTACACATAATATAAAAAGTCTTATAATGTAACCCCATCATCAAAAGAGACTTAATACTCTTAAGAATTTCACTATAACACTTGAAGCCCTTATATGTTGACATCTTACTCATTCAACATTCTTCATGATCCATTATCCATTCCTTTCCAACTTATTCTGAAATACATCTTTCCGACAAACAAAATCATGAATCATATCCTAAGATTCCAAAATAGGAAAACAATAGTCATGAAATAGTACATACCATTGATTGGTCATTGTCAGTTTCTTCATCCTCAATCGGAATGGCATTAGGTATTGATAAATGAATATTGGTATGCTCTTGGTGACCCCATTCATGAAACTTTATCATAGGACATGTGTTTGCATAATGACCATGCACACCACATTTAAAAAATTCAATTGATCCCTCAGAAACAACATCTTTCCCTTTCCTTGAGTCAACTGGATGCTTCCTTTTTCCATAGTAGGTTCTTGCTTTATGACCTTCATTTCCACATCTATAGCATATTTCTGTCCCTTTGAAACATTTTCCTAGGTGTTTCATTCCACATCATTGACACATAGGTTTTTGAACACACTTACCTTTAGGATTATTACCTGTACTTCCGTATGGATTTTTTTCTTGCATATATGGTGCCTTAGAGAAATTTCCAAGGTTTAGGTGGTCAATCATGACTCCAGATAGTTGGTTGAGGATAATCACAAGAGTTCTCATTGCAGCTCCCATATCATTTAGTTGCTTGCTCAAAAAACTGTTACAGTTTCCTTCACATCCACTGTTACTTTGGTGCCTGCTAGATCCAGACATTTACTAAAACCAAAAAGGTCAGTGTGAGTATATCAACAAAACCATCATGTACTAATGAGTAAGATAAACACTAAGATATACTTACACATTCACTTTATCTAAAACTAGGACTCTTTCTGAAATCCTAACCATTATGGTAATGTCACTTATGATTAAAGAATACCCTAACCTCTAAAGTTATCTAAACCGACCTTTGATACCAACTATAAGGCCCCAGCCTTAAATCATACTTAATCTTGAGTTATTACAAGATTACACATTGAGGATCTTTTCAGGTTTATAATTTTAGAGAATTTCATCATGAAACTTTCATTACATTCCACATTTAAACAAAGTGGTTACATAAAAGACAGTATTCATTCTTCCCATCAACGAAAACATATTTAAAATATAACACTAATTCTTTCTTGACACATCCTTGACACTATCATCACATCATGTACCTTTCACTTGACCTGTGAAAAACATTTCAAAAACGTGGGATGATCATAAAAAGCTCAGTAAGAGTTATAAAAATATGGAAAAGAAACATGAGTTCATATAAGCATTAGAATGAAATCACATTTTACCCATAAAACATAGGCATATCAAATCATGAATAAATCATAGAAAACATAAGACATAAAGGTAACTTGAGGTATTCATAACATTATTTCGTAGGGAGTAACCCACTTGGTTACGTTTGGAATACCCATCATAGTATATTCACTAAATCTATTCGGAGAAACCTTAACGTTTCACTCCTTCGCGTTACCCAATGCATTGGAGAGCTATATCGGGCACACCCGCCCTTAGTTTATCACGGAACCACCCGTTTTCATAAAAACGCCCAAGAACCATAAAATTAATGTATCACATAAAACATGCATAATGGAAACATAACATTTCCACATTTCAATCACAATATAACATTTTAGTATATTGAAATAATGAATACATTCAAAAAGAAACCATTTCCAAAACCATTTAAAACATTTAATGAAGATATTTTTGAATCAAAGTGTCTCATAACACCTTGAAGCTTAAAATTTTAAACCATTAATATCCATATAAATAAATCCTTAAAACCATTTTGAAAACATGGATATTAATATGAACAAATAATTAAAACATTTAAAGCGATATTTTGGTTAAAGGGGCTTTACCAAAATTAGAGACACTTGAATAAAATAATTGAGGAATAACATTTAGTTAGAACTTTATAATATCATGAGAATAAATGGATTCATGATATAATACTCCAAAGGAATGTATATACACCATATAAGAGTGAATTGGTGCATAACAACAATGAACTCTCAACAGAAATGTCAAATGTGATGAAATCCCTTATAAAGAAGGTATCCCTAAATTAAGGACAAATCAATCTCAAAACTATGTGTGACAAATATAAATACACCCAATATAAGTGGATATTAAGTGTAAACCAATAAAATGTCATTCACACATATTCAATGGATGACATATTCAATGACTACATGTTGAATCCAAAGAAATCGAAATTGGGTTAAAAAGTTCCATTGACAGCCTAATGGAATCACATCAAAATGAGTTGACGAGAGATAAAAACTGTATCTCATCACTTGGAAATAAAACTCACATCAATAAGGATATATGAGAACATATCCTAACCTAACAATATGTAAATTAAAATACCCAACAAAATAATTTTTTTTAAAAAAAGAAGAGGGTGAAGGTTCCCTTACCGACTTGGGTATCTTTCAAAACATACACCCCATGAAAGAAGGACAATAGATCATTGATGTAAATACTCATAAAAGAAAGTATATTACAAAAAGAGTAGAATAATGAGAATTAGATACACCAATCAATTGAATTTGTGGCAAATTTAGCATAAATCTCATGGGAATAAAAGTGAGATGAAAAATCCCTTACGAAAACTCGGCAGCCTAACAGCGCCACATAAAACTTCCAAATATAGATTGATGAGATCAAATAGGGTATCTCATCACATTAAAATAAAATTTACATAAAGAGGAATATAAAATAACATCCCCCAACATTACAAAGAGGAGAGTAAAATAAGTGACATAAAGGAGAGTACTTAAAAAGAAAGAGAGAGGTTAGAACTCTTACGAAAGTTCAGCAGCCTAACAGAGCCACTCTAAACTTCCAAAATGGATTGATAAGAGAGAATAGGGTCTCTCATCACATGAAAATAAAAATTACAGTAATGGTAATATAAAAGATCATCCCAATAATAAGAAATATGAGCATTAAAAAGAATGACATAAAAGTGTGTACTTAAGAAGAAAGAGAAGAGTAGGATCCCTTACCTCGGGTCCGACTTGACTCGATTGTTAATTAATCTCCTGAATAATAAACTTGAGTTAATATATACTTCCTTAAGAACATTTTTCAAGTTTATTATTCCTTTTATATCATTTATTACCATGTCATAAGCATTATGTAATCATTTTAGTTAATAATATTTGTTTTTCTGATATTTGGTTCTTAAGTCGAAAGTGGACTTCTTACAATTACATGTTGTTCGTGTGGCCAAATGTTTATTATATCCAGAATTGTATTCATTATTTAGATATCATATATGTCATATATATCCAGTACATTCATGCATTTATAACATTACATAATCATTTAGAGGTAAGTAATGAAATGCACCGTTCATGGAGACGGTAAGCCGTACGTAAGAATGAATGCTACTTTCATTTCTATTTCGTATTTTATAGATTGGAGTCATAATGATATAAAGGTATATTATAATTCCAGTATAATATCATATATAATATCATAGTTCCATACTTTATACGTCCCACATATGGTATTTAACGAATCAAATCACTTTGTGGGGGCGGTAGTCCGCACTTCCTTAAATGAAGATATCGCGTTTACTTGTAATGGAAACTATAAAGGTATGCCCAAAATGAAAAAAAAACAGAAACTTAAGGAAAACAGAAACATATTATATATCATATATAAAAATATTAACATCATAATGGCCACCTTTGAAGGTGTTAAATGAGTATTGAACAATCATCGTTTCGGGAGGCAGAATTTCGCCATCCACGGAAACCGTATGTTCTTTAACAATTTGATGTAGTTGTGTGAGATTTTAGCTCGAATAAATCTTATAACAACATCCTAGTATATTTAAGATACTGGTGTTGTTACAAAAGAAGTAAATAAAAAGAGTTTAGGGTGTTGGAGAAGCAAAATAAAACAAATGAACATGAGATAATGAATTACCTTTAAAAGTGTAACTCCTTTTGATTTGAGCCTAAAGGATTCCTTTGAAAGGATTCTGCCTAAATGAAATCCTCTAGGATGAGGAGAGGGATTTTGAGAGAGTAAATGGGCAGGGTTTGGCCGATCCAAAGGCTTTAGGAGTATGTGAAATGAGGTAGAGGTGGGGGCCTTTTATCAGAGGGGAAGAGGGGCACTTTTGGAAAGAAAGAAATATTACTTTATTTGAAAATGTCTTTCGGTTTTAAAAGGTCCCATATTGATATAATTCGTGTATAAGGTGATAAGGGTTCGATATACACCCATACAATTAGTTTTGGACATGTGTAGGTCATAGAGTTTACATTATCATCACATTTTATTTAAATCGTCAAATAATGATGTCATCGCTGCATCATTATGATGTCATAAATATTTTAATTTATATAATGTCTAAAAATTATAAAAAAATTACTATGCTGTATTAAATCTTTTTATCATTCCAATGACTATTTGTAATAAAAAATATTACTTGTATAACCCAACTTAAAAATTGTTTTAGTAAAACATATCATGTTTGGGTCATTTTTACTTTTACATTAAATAAAAAGTTATTTATGTCATTTCCCAACCAATGTGGCTCCATGGGGTCCCCAAGTTGACCCATGGCTTGTCTTGGTCGTCCATTACACATCCAATGAGGTTATAACATGTGTAATATTCATTTCATATTATTAAAACATTATTTTTACCTTAAACTACACTAATTAACACTAGTCGCGATTAAAACCTAAATAAGTTACTATTCACCAAAAAATTATTTTTATCCCATTGAACCACATTTTACTTCTTAATGAAAACCATTTATGTCTGATTTTTGAAATTCAAAACACAATGATGGCAAAATTACATTTAAACGGAAAAATCAGTTTTTATAAGTACCACTTAGTGGTGTCACTATTCATCAAAAATTGATGTTTTTCAGAAAAATACAAAAAATTCACCCTAATCTATATTTGATATTCCGAATTAAAAAATGAAGTCTATTTTAAAAAATTCAAAACATATAAGTCACCGTAATTAATTTAATAATTAATTCCCGTTGTCAGAGCAAATAGCGTGTTTTTATGAAACAATAAGTATCAAAAGATTGACACTGGTTTAAGTTTGATTTCAATGTGAAATTAATTCCAACAACCACTATTGGATTTAATGGTAAAAATATATTATAATATCACTTTAAAACCAATTCAAAATATAATCTAATCATATAAATAAATTAAATTAAAAATAGGTTTTGAAATAAAATACAACATTTTACATTATTCATTAAAAAAATGAACTTTATCCGAAAGATACCAAAAATGTACACAAAGTAAATTTTGATGTCCCGATTCATAATAAGAGTTTTATTTGGTCCAAAAGAATGTTTAAGAGTGAACAAAACTATATTTAATGATGGTTCAACATCAAAAGGTGATAAGTGAACCTTTAGTGAAAACTAGGGCATATACGCCTAAAATTGATTTCTTTCCGTATTTTATGCCATTATCTTTTATTGGATAAATGTAAAAAAATTTAAAAACATATATAATCAAATTTTAGTTATTTCTATCCATTACTGCCAATACAATGGCTACATGTTAACTACCATTTAACATAATATTATTTTATTATTAGTGTGCAACGTAAGATTCCCAAAAAAACTCGTTGTTGCATGTTGGGTATGCCATCGAGCGCAGCGTCCCCTTTAAATTCATATCAATATTTTATTCACAAATATGGATAAATATGAAAATGTCATATTCTTTATTTACCTGGGGTGTTACATCTTTCCCCCCTTTTGGGAATTGCGTGCTCGCAATTTTTAAAATTGAGCTTGGAAACATCCTTGAAAGACCCACATCGGAACAAGAGTCGGTAAAAAATCACTTTAAAATAAAGAAAGATAAGCACAGAGGTCACTCGAGTTATCCCATACTAGGATTCCAAGTATGAAAATATGGACATGGAAGAAAAAGAAAAGGGTCATGTTCTGATGGAGAGTGATAGAAAACATGTTTAGGAGAAAGTTAACCATGAGAAAATCACAAACTTGTGATGGGTTAAACGGTATTTGATTCCCCACTAGGAAAAGTTAATAGACAACATTTATGTTTTAAGATAATTTTTATTGGTTAATTTATTCCTAAGGAAACATAATCACTTATCATGTTGAGTTTCAACTTTTATTAGATTCCTTACACAAACTCATATTTTCTCCAAAAGGCGAGTATTTAGGAAGACTTGTTCACATTAAGAGTACTATAATCAACTTTTAGAAAATCACCTAATCCATAAAAGATAACTATATACTTCCCATGTTTTTAGAATCTAACCAAAACCAAAACTAAAAAGGTTATTACATGATCAGATAATCCAGAAAAGGATAACCCTTTATAAAAATAAAATCTATTCTTAATCTCCAAAATTTGTCCAACAAAACCCAAAGTTCAACGAGGACCATCCGATAAACAATTTGTCCATAAAATTCTTCAAAGTAATCCAATATAAGATTGAAACCCAAATATTTGAAGGATTTAGTCACATAGTCTTCCAAGTTAAATTGTAACATTTATCTCCAAACAACATCATTTGCTCCTAAAGTCTCGTATTGAAAAGTAATTAACCTAATCACATATCCTCTATGATAGGTTAATAACTTTCATAAATAACCCAAAATCAACTTACTCTTAAAAAAAAGAATCAGTCAAACTAACCAGGGACTTCACATAGTCCAGTGGTAGGCGATAAATACCAGTTGCACTTTGATTGTGGGTTCGATTCCCGCAGCTTTGTTCGACGCGATGGGTAGTCACACGGTCTATGTGTTGTCCTTTTTCCTAAACTATATAATTCTCAAATCATTCCCCAAAAAGGAATAAAATCATCAAAAATAACCATAACATAATTTAACATCATTTTAATCCCATGCCTTTCACTTCAATCATAACATATAGTAACCCATAATTACGTCAAAAGTAAGGATCATATAAAACCAAATGGTTCTTTATAACTATGTCCAAAAAAGAAAAGATAACTATTAATTGAATAAAATTTTCCTATATTAAACATCAGGGTTACATATAATATAAAAAGTCTTCTAATGTAACCCCATCATCAAAAGAGACTTAATACTCTTAAGAATTTCACCATAACTCTTGAAGCCCTTATATGTTGACATCTTACTGATTAAACATTATTCATGATCAATTATCCATTCCTTTTCAACTTATTCCGAAATACCTCTTTCTTACAAACAAAATCATGAATCATATCCTAAGATTCCAAAATAGGAATACAATAGTCATGAAATAGTACATACCTTTGATTGGTCATTGTCAGTTTCTTTATCCTCAATCGGAATGGCATTAGGTATTGGTAAACAAATATTGGTACGCCCTTGGTGACCCCATTCACGAAAACTCTTCATAGGACTTGTGTTTGCATAATGACCATGCACACCACATTTAAAACATTCAATTGATCCCTCAGAAAGAACTTCTTTCCCTTTCCTCGAGTCAACTGGATACTTCCTTTTTATATAGCAGGTTCTTGCTTTATGACATTCATTTCCACATCTATAGCATATTTATGTCCCATTGAAACATTTTCATAGTGTTTCTTTCCACATCTTTGACACATAGGTTTTTGAACACACTTACCTTTATGATTATTACATGTACTTTCGTATGGATTTGTTTCTTGCATATATGATGCCTTAGATAAATCTCCAAGGTTTAGGTGGTCAATCATGACTCCAGATAGTTGGTTGAGGATAATCACAAGAGTTCTCATTGAAGCTCCCATATCATTCAGTTGCTTGCTCCAAAAACTATCATAGTTTCCTTCACATCCACTGTTACTTTGGTACCTGCTAGGTCCAGCCATTTACTAAAACCAAAAAGGTCAGTGTGAGTATATCAACAAAACCATCATGTACTAGTGATTAAGATAAACACTATGATATACTTACTCATTCACTTTATATAAAACTAGGACTCTTTCTGAAATCATAACCATTATGGTAATGTCACTTATGCTTAAAGAATACCCTAACCTCTAATGTTATCTAAACCGACCTTTGATTCCAACTATAAGGCCCCATCCTTAAACCTGACTTAATCTTGAGTTATTACAAGATTACACATTGAGGATCTTTTCAGGTTTAGAGTTTTAGAGAATGAGATCATGAAACATGAATTACATTCCACATATAAACAAAGTGGTTACATAAAAGACAATATTCATTCTTCCCATCAACAGAAACTTATTTAAAATATAACACAGATTATTTCTTGACACATCCTTGACACTATCATCGCATATTGTACATTTCCCTTGACCTGTGAAAAACATTTCTAAAACATGGGATGAGCATAAAAAGCTCAGTAAGAGTTATAAAAATATGGAAAGGAAACATGAGTTCATATATACATTAGAATGAAATCACACTTTACCCATAAAACATAGGCATATCAAATCATGAATAAATCATAGAAAACCTAAGACATAAAGGTAACATGAGGCATTCATAACATTCTTACGTAGGTAGTAACCCTCTTGGTAACGTTTGGAATACCCATCACAGTATATTCCCTAAATCTCTTCGGAGAAACCTTAACGTTTCACTCCTTTGCATTACCTAATGCATTGGAGAGCCATATCGGGCTCACCCGCCATTAGTTTATCAAGGAACCACCCGTTTTCATAACAACACCCAAGAACCATAACATAAATGTATCACATAAAACATGCATAAAGGAAACATAACATTTCCACATTTCAATCACAATATAACATTTTAGTATATTGAAATAATGAATCCATTCAAAAAGAAACCATTTCCAAAACCATTTAAAAAATTTAATAAAGAGATTTTTGAATCAAAGTGTCCCATAACACCTTGAAGCTTAAAATTTTAATCCATTAATATCCATATAAATAAATCCTTAAAACCATTTTGAAAACATGGATATTAATAATAATAAATAATTAAAACATTTAAAGCGATATTTTGGTTAAAGGGGCTTTATCAAACTTAGAGACACTTGAATACAATAATTGAGGAATAAGATTTAGTCAGAACATTATAATATCATGAGAATAAATGGATTCATGATATAATACTCTAATGGAAAGTATATACACCATATAAGAGTGAATTGGTGCATAACAACAATGAACTCTCAATAGAAATGTCAAATGTGATGAAATCCCTTATAAAGAAGGTATTATTAAATTAATGACAAATCAATCTCAAAAATATGTCTGACAAATATAAATACACACAATATAAGTGGATATTATGTGTAAAACAATAAAATGTCATTCACACATATTCAATGGATGACATATTCAATGACTACATGTTGAACCCAAATAAATCGAAATTGGGTTAAAAATATCCCTTGACAGCCTAACGACATCACATCAAAATGAATTGATGAGAGATAAAAAGTGTATCTCATCACTTGGACATAAAATTTACATCAATAAGGACATATAAGAACATATCCCAACCTAAAAATTTGTAAATTAAAAGACCCAACAAAATAAGTCTTTAAAAAAAGAGGAGGGTGAAGGGTTCCCTTACCGACTTGGGTATCTTTCAAAACATACACCCCATGAAAGAAGGACAATAGATCATTGATGTAAATAATAATAAACAAAAGTATATTACACAAATATTAGAATAATGGGAAGTAAATACACCACTCAATTTAATTTTTGGAAAATGTAGCATAAATCTCACGGGAATAAAAGTGAGATGAAAAATCCCTTATGAAAACTCGGCAGCCTAACGGCGCCATATAAAACATCCGAATATGGATTGATGAGATCAAATAGGGTATCGCATCACATTACAATAAAATGTACAGAAATAGGAATATAAAATAACATCCCCCAAAATTACAAAGAGGAGCTTAAAATAAGTGACATAAAGGAGTGTACTTAAAAAGAAAGAGTGAGGTTAGATCTCTTACGAATGTTCGGCAGCCTAATGGTGCCACTCAAAACTACAAAATGGATTGATGAGAGAGAATAGGGTCTCTCATCACATGATCATAAAAATTACAGTAAGTTTAATATAGAAGATCATCCCAATAACAAGAAAGATGATCTTTAAAAGGAATGACATAAAAGTGTGTACTTAAGAAGAAAGAGAAGAGTAGGATCCCTTACCTCGGGTCTGACTTGACTCGATCGTTCTTTAATCTCTTGAATAATAAACTTGAGTTAATTTATACTTCCTTAAGAACATTTTTCAAGTTCATTATTCCTTTTATAACACTTATTACCATGTCATCGACATTATGTAATCATTTATGTTAATAATATTTGTTTTTATGATATTTGGTTCTTAAGTCGAAAGTGGACTTCATACAATTACATGTTGTTCGGGTGGCCAAATGTTTATTATATCCATAATTTTATTCATGATGTAGATATCATATATGTAATATATATCCTATACATTCATGCATTTATAACATTGCATAATCATTTAGAGGTAAGAAATGAAATGCACCGTTCATGGAGACGGTAAGCCGTACGTACGCATGAACGCTACTTTCATTTCTATTTCGTATTTTATAGAATGGAATCATAATTATATAAAGGTATATTATAATTCCAGTATAATATCATATATAATATCATAGTTCCATCCTTTATACGTCCCACATATGGTATTTAACGAATCAAATCACTTTGAGGGGGAGGTAGTCCACACTTCCTTAAATGAAAATATCGCGTTTACCCATAATGGAAACCATAAAGGTATGCCCAAAATGAAAAAAAACAGAAGCTTAAGGAAAACATAAACATATTATATATCATATATAAAAATAGTGACATCATAATGGCCACCTTTGAAGGTGTTAAATGAGTATTGAACAATCATCGTTTTGGGATGCAGAATTTCGCCATCCACGGAAACCGTATGTTCTTTAACCATTTGATGTAGTTGTGCGAGAGTGTAGCTCGAATAAATCTTAGAAAATCATCCTAGTATATTTAAGATACTGGGGTTGTTACAAAAGAAGTAAATAAAAATAGTTTAGGGGGTTGGAGAAGCAAAATAAAACAAATGAACATGAGAGAATGAATTACCTTTAAAAGTGTAACACCTTTTTATTTGAGCCTAAATGCTTCCTTTGAAATGATTTTGCCCAAAGGGAATCCTTTAGGATGAGGAGAGGGGTGTGGAGAGAGTAAATGGGCAGGGGTTGGCCAAGCCAAACTCTTGAGGAGTGTGTGAAATGAGGTAGAGGTGGGGGCCTTTTATAAGAGGAGAGGAGGGGCACTTTTGGAAAGTAAGAAATATTACTTTATTTTAAAATGTTTTTCGGTTTTAAAAAGTCCCACATTGATATAATTCGTGGATATGGTGATAAGGGTTCTAAATAAACCCATCCAATAAGTTTTGTACATGGGTAGGTCATAGAGTTTACATTATCTTGTCATTTTATTAAAATCGTCAAATAATGATGTCATCGCTGCATCATTATGATGTCATAAATAATTTAAATTATATAATGTCTAAAAATTATAACAAAATAACTATGATGTAGTAAATCTTTTTTTATTTCCAATTACTATTTATAATAAAAAATCAGACTTGCATAACCCCACTTAAAAATTGTTTTAGTAAAACATATCATGTTTGTGTCATTTTTACTTTTACATTAAATAAAAAGTTATTTATGTCATTTTCCAACCAATGTGGCTCCATGGGGTCCCCAAGTTGACCCATGGATTGTCTTGGTCGGCCATTACACATAAAAGGAGGATAGGATATGTGTCAGGATCATTTCATATTATTAAAACATTATTTTTACCTTAAACTACACTAATTACCTCTAATCATGATTAAAACCTTAATAAGTTACTATTCACCCAAAAATTATTTTTATCCCATTGGACCACATTTTACATCTTAATGAAATCCATGTATGTCGAATTTTTGAAATTCAAAACACAAAGATGGCAAAATTTCATTTAAACGGAAAAATCAGTTTTTATAAGTACCACTTAGTGGAGTCACTATTCATCAAAAATTGATGTTTTTCAAAAAAATCCCAAAAATTCACCCTAAGCTATATTTGAAATGCCTAATTCAAAAATGAAGCCTATTTTACAAAATTCAAAACATATAAGCCACATTAATTAATTTTATAATGAATTCCCGCTGTCAGAGCAAATAGCGTGTTTTTATGAAACAATAAGCATCAAAAGATTGACACTGGTTTAAGTTTGAATTCAAAGTGAATTTAATTCCAACGACCACTATTGGATTTAATGGTAAAAATAAATTCTAATTTCACTTTAAACCAATTCAAAAGATAATCTAATCATATAAATAAATTAGATTAAAAAGAGGTTTTGAATTAAAATAAAACATTTTACACTATTCATTAAAAAATGAACATTATCGCAAAGATACCAAATATTTACACAAAGTATATATTGATGTCCCGATTCATAATAATAGTTTTATTTGGTCCAAAAGAATGTTTAAGAGTGAACAAAACTATATTTAATGATGGTTCAACATCAAAAGGTGATAAGTGAACCTTTAGTGAAAACTAGGGCATATACACCTAAAATTGAATTCTTTCCATATTTTAAGCCATTATCTTTTATTGGATAAATGTAAAAAAATTTAAAAACATATATAATCATATGTTAGTTATTTCTATCCATTCCAGCCAATACAACGGCTACATGTTAACTACAATTTAAAATAATATTATTTTATTATTAGAGTGCAACGTAAGATTCCCAAGAAACTCGTTGTTGCGTGTTGGGTACGCCATCAAGCATAGAGTCCCCCTTTAAAGTCATATCAATATTTTATTCACAAATATGGATAAATATGAAAATGTCATATTCTTTATTTACCTGGGGTGTTACAGGTAGGTTATACCGGTTCAGTGAAATAGGACTGAAACGAGGAGTGAACTCGGCACAGAAAGGGACTTTGTCCACTAAGATATTCTTGGCAATGAGTCTTGACTAATAAGAAATGATTATCTATGATTTTGTGTGTATGCCAAAAAGTTTCATGTTTTATGTTATGATTATTGAGATTACATTTCACTACTATGATTTATCCTATGTTATGAAATTATGATCTCTTTTTCATGTTAAGATTTCCAAAAGATATGTTCTTATGAATATGAAGTGATTGATATTTCTTTTGTTTACCCTTACTGTGCGTTTGAGCTCACCCTCTTATGTTTTATTTTCCCCAGGACATAAACAAAGGATTTAGGTTTAGAAAAAAACAAGATCTTTATGGGAGATGTTGAAGATCATTCACCACGATTAGAAGATTATATTCCGAGTTTCCAAAGACACTAAAATATTACGGTCCTTGTGTGTGTGTTTTTTTTATGTACTAATTATTCCACAAAATTAATGTAATGTCCATGTACATCAGGATTCAGGTCTCTACAGTTTGTATCAGAGGAAATTTTTAGTCATCCTTTGGAAACTAGGATGCGAAAATGTTAGTGAGATCCCTAGAGATATTTCTAAGGTATGTCTAGGGATGTCCCTAATGATAAGTATACATATATGATACAGTCCTAGAACTACGGTAACGATCATAGAATTAAACCTAAGATGTTAGATATTGAGGATACTCCCCCTTTATTATATTGTTTTCCCAATAATGATTTTTTCCTCTCACACTATTCTTTTTGGGTTTTAGACGATGGCTGGAACCCGAAGGAACCGTGTTGATCAATACAATGGACAATGCAATGATTGTCCTCCTGAACAAACAAATGTTATGGGAGATGGAGTGAAAAGTCTTATTTCTATACATACACAAGCTATGAATTATTCTGGACTTCCAAATGAGCATAGAAGGGAACAATATACTATTGATTCCTTCATGAGGCAACGTCCACCTTCTTTTGGTGGGTCATCTGATCCACTTGTTGCTGAACAATGGATCAGTACTACTGAAAAGATATTTTCAGTTCTTCAATGTTCTGAACATGAAAAAGTCATCTTAGTAGTATATCGTTTGGAAGGTGAAGCGGATCAATGGTGGAATCTTATCAAGAATATGAGGCAAAGAGATGAAATTGAGTCCATGAAATGGGACGAGTTCAAGAACTTATTTTTCAATAAGTACGTCCCTCGTATTCTTCGAACAAAGATGGAGAAGGAGTTTCTTGAACTAAAGTAAAAGGATGATGAATCTGTTGATATGTACGAATAAAATTTTACAAGGCTTGAAAGGTATGAATTTGGATTTATCATCCAACCTGAATGTAAAGTTGATCAATTCATCAGTGGCTTAAAACCAAATCATCGAAGGGAATTAGCTATAAAAGACTTTAGTAGATATGAACAAATTGTGCATTGTGATATCAAGGTAGAAATGGATGTTGGTGTTACCTGTCCATCTCATAGTTTTGACAAGAAACAAAAGATGGAGTTCAAGGAGAAATCTCATAATAATGGTGAAAAGAAGATGAATGTTTCCTTATGCTCAAAGTGTGGAAAGAAGCATGGTGGAGATTGTCATAATGGGACTAGAAAATGTTTTAAGTGTGGAAAAGAAGAACATCAAGAAGATGAGTGTCAAAGTAATGGAAAAAGGGTTTCTAATGATTTGAATAAAGAAAAGACTGTCGAGAACGCACCAACAACACTTAAATGCTTCATGTGCAAGGAAATGGGGCATTATGCTAATAAATGCCTTAATCCAAGGGTTAGTGACGATTGACGTGAGAAACCACTTAAGGCAAAGGACAAAGGGAAGTCACATGCGATCACCATTGGCTATGTTGAATATGAAAACTATGTGGTGGAATGATTAAGTGTTTATGTAATGGGATTCTAGAATAATGTTGTATATAATATCGTGGAATATTGGAATATTTATGTTTTGGTCTACTGTGGTTTTCAGTAATTTTATGGCATCGGTAACCATGAAAAGTGATTGAAATATTTCTGGAAAGAAGATGACATGCACATAATGATGGGATAAAGAGAACATAATATGTTTGATAGTATACATGAACTCATGATTGATATAAGGACTAAGTGATATCATGGTTTGAGGATATAGAATTTTGAAGATTCTGGTATGTGGAAAGTGTTAACTTTTATCCACATTCATGTTTTCACTAAGGTTAAATGGATATTAATTCATCAAGAGAATACATGATTAAGGTATTCACATATTTGTAATTTGACCAATAAGATATATCTTATGATATATGGGGGATAAATGATGGAATTCACGTGATCATTTTCTTTATACTATGAGCATGGACCGAAGGATGTTATAGTAATATAGCTTTAGAAAAAGGACAACCTGCAGGACGGGCGACAGCCCATCGTGCCGGAAAAGGCTGTGGGAATCGAACCCACAACCGAAGTGCGGCTGGCCTTTATCTCCTACCACTGGGCTATAGGAAGTCCCTGTTTAGTATAAACTAGTTTTATTATATTATGCAGTATGATATATGAAGTATAAGTCCATTTTAGGAACCATATATGATTAATCTAACTATATATGGACTTAGGTATTTTTCTGATAACTTTTCTAACCTTTTGTTTGAGACAGATGGAATGACCCATCATTCTATCACATGATATGCTAACACATCACGAATGACAAATTCAACTTCATTTCTTTAAGAGATGAAGTGGAAATTGTCCAAATAATGAAAAACGGTGATACTATACCAAAATCATGAAAGTATTTCTTCTAATTCCAATTTCATCAAATTTAGGGAAATGATCTTGAAAACCAAAAATGTTGTCCTAGTGCTCTTATATCTGATGAATCAGATGGTACCTTAGATCGTCACAAATTTATGGCTTTGTGATTTTTGGCTTTTCCATAGCCATGTTCTCTTGCACTCTCCATCAGAACATATTGGTTAGATTTATCTTCCATATCCATATTTTCACCTATGTGGAAACCCAGTGATTAGTTTATTTGGGTAACCATTACGTTTCATACTTTTGTTTTTAAAGATTGTTTTTGGTATTCCTTTATACGATGTTGGTTTCTATTAAATAAACATTCAAATACTAAACCATTTATAACCCCGATGAATTTCGAGGTTGAAATTCATTTTAAGGGGGGTAGAATGTAACACCCTGAGATTTTATGAAAAATATTTTTGTTAATTTCATTAATGTCTTGTGTTGTACGCTACCCAAAAAGGAACTTCCACAACATTCATCCTTGACTTAACTTGCATTACATGCAATCACGACCTTCCTCGATAGCGTGTGTTGTACGCAATACCGAGTTTCATTAAACAACAATATGCTATTAAGATATTATTAATACTAGCCGTTATAAATAGTAATAACATCTTTTTGAAATTTTGTAAATTTTATTTTTTAAAATGGAATTCATTTCTCGATTCGTAATATCGAAATTATCTTAGGGTGAAATTTTTGTACTTTTCGGATAACTTTCAATTTCTGATGAATAGTGAAAATTACTAAATTTTAATTAAAAACAACCTTTTTAATAGAAATAATTAATAGTGATAAATTATTAATTTTATTGGCTTTAAATTATATTTAGAATATATTTTTACAATTTAATACAATTTTGTTCATTGGATGTAATTTCACATTTAAACCAGATATAAACAACTGTCAATCTTTTGATAGTTATTATCTCTTAAGAACGCGCTATTTGTTTTGACGACAGTAATTAATTTTTAAATTAATTAATTCAACTAATATGTTTTGAATTTGGTAAAATTGACATCATTTTTTAGTTCATAATATCAAATATAGCTTAGGCCTAATTTTTGGTATTTTTCTGGAAACTTTCATTTTTTGATGAATAGTGAAACCACTAAGTGGTAGTTAAGAAAAATGATTTTTCCATAAATCTTATTTTTACCGCTTCTGTGAGTGGAATATCAAAAATCTGAGAGACACGGTTGATTTCATTAAGTAAAATGTGGTTCAATGAGATGAAAATAATTGTTGGTGAATAGTATCTTTTTTCTTTTTTTTACCACGGTTAAAAATAATAGGGTAATTAAGGGTAAAAATGATATTATTACTACCCTAACACATGTCCTAATTCTATTGGATAAGTGTAATTCGACCAAAAACAACCTTAGGAATAAAATGTGACCATTTAGGACCACTTGGATTAGATTTGGACATTTATTATTAATTTATTTAAAGAAGGGTTAAAATAGTTATAATCAATGTTTAATAAGTAAATCATTTTTAATATGGGGTTATACATAAGATAAATTAGACTATAAATATTAATTAGAAATCTAAAAAGATTTCCTACATAATGGTATTTTATTTGTAATTTTTAGACATTAGATAATTTAATTTATTTATGACACAATGATGATGCAGTAATTATCTTATTAATGAAATATTGACATAATTGATGTTATAAATACCAAAATAAATGTAATTTCAGACTTTGTATGAAATAAACTAATTTTCTAGGTTAACATGACATATTATTATTGATTTAATTTACATTGTCTGAACTAATCATTCTGTTATGATTTTCACAAAAATCAATACCAAAATAGTGTCAAAATTGATATAAAATAGTTTTTAAAACAAATATTATATTATTAATTGTTATTTTATTTTTTAAAATATAAGGTTCGGAAATATGACTTAGATAAGGTTATATATATTAATAATAAACAACTTGGGGTTCGTTTAGCTTGATATAGTAAGTTTATTAACCTTATAGTGTAAAAAAACAAGTAGACATGGTGAGAGTTAAATTATCTAACATAAAGTTAAATCTAAATGATAAGGTTAAAATTGATACCTAAACTTGTATAAATTCGCTTGGATGAGAGGATTTCGACCCCTACCCACCTTAACTTAGAGATAAATCAATTTAGAGATATTAAAAACTGAATTTGACTTTATAATAAAATAATATTTTTAGTTATTCCAAAGGTTCCCCTCTCCTCCCTTATAAAAGGGCACCTCCTCCCCCTCTTCCTCACACCAATTTGAGCCTTCATGTTCGGCTAAACCCTGCCAAATTATCTTCTACACTTTCCTAGAAACAGTCTAGAGGTCCTGGTCTTTTTCAAAGACCAATTTTAGTGCCCTAAGAGGAGGTCTCAAAGAGGCGCTTCAAAGAAGAGGTAATTTTCGTTACCGATTCTTTCATCTTTATTTCACATTCCACTTCTTCTTCATAGGTTGTTTCATTATAAATTAATAAAATCAGTATCACTCATATACTTATATGTTATTATAACTATGAAACAACCCTATTTCACCATCTATCCATCCTACGGAAAACGAAATTACCGTGCGTGCGTGCGTACGGAATACCGTCACCACGCAGTGGTGTAATCTATTTTCCACCACCACCTTACTTGGATGGGTATAATGGTGTAAATAATTACTATATATGACTATTAAAAAGTGGTATTTATTCTGAAATAGTATACATACACTCCAATACAATTCCACGATCATGGGAATGATATCATAGCACGTGTGTACGTACGGAATACCGTCTCCAAGACGCGATGAGATTCATTCTCCACTATAACCATTCATGAATGATTATAAAGTATATATAATAAGTAACCATGAAATATATGACATAACAATGATACTGTATTTTTGTGTATATATATGTATGTCGTCTACTTAATTCCATTCAACTCAATAAGGAAACGAAAACAGCATTCATGCGTACGTACGGCCTACCGTCTCCATGAACGGTGTATTTCTTTCCATTTACTGATTTATTATATATATGTATATTATGAATATATATTATATATAAATCATGTTTTATATTCTGAAATTATGTAATCATGATCTACGTAATCATATGAATATTTACAAGTCAAAACATGGACGACAAATGAAACAATTTTACCCCAAACGCTCTTTAACATTGAATTTACAAAAGAACGGGTAATATAAAGTTATAAGTGAACCATATATAATTTCATAACAATTAATATGATTCTGTAATAAGTCAATGACATTATTTAAATATTTATACAAAAGGTTCGGACACTTACGAACCAAATCGGACCTAAGTAAGGGAAATATCACAATCTCATTTTTATCCGAGATTGTTTATACTTTGGTATTTACTGGGGTGTATTTTATCATCCAAATCCATGTTTCCTCAATATATAATATTATTTCCATCCACCTAAAATGGTTTAAATCCATTTTTACCCTTTGGTGAGTTTTTAGTAAATGATATGAAAGGAATATTTTTTCGTTTTTTGTACAAGGTACTTTTTGACTTTTCCAACAAATGTACGAGAAGAATGTTTTTTTAACTTATACGACATGAATGGATTTTTAAAACATTATTTCCAAGAAGCTTCCTTTACATGTTTTAAAGTTCATTTTTAATCAACATCTTTTAGTTTAGAATTGTATGACATGTTAAGAAAGGAAACATGTTTTTGAAGTAGAAAGGATATTTTCCTCAAGAATGGAGTTCAAGTGTTTTATCATAATTACTTTCCATATAAGATAATATAGGGTTCTGTTTCTATCCCTATTATTAAATGGATTTGATTATGTTGTGATTGAAATATTTTTCTGAATTCCTTTATCTTATATGAATTGTCTTATGATGTCATGTTGTTTGAGAATCCCATTTTTTCTACATGGGTTATGCAATGATGTATGATTTGTGATATTGTGGAACACATAAGAATGGTATCATTATGAGATGTGTGGGACCTATATCACCCTCCAATGCATTGGGTAAAGATTTTATATCTCATGAGATAGACATGGCTGGAACGGTATGTTATACCGGTTCAGTGAAACAAGACTGAAACGAGTAGTGAACTCAGCTCAGAAAGGGACTTTATCCACTAAGATAGTCTTGGAAATGAGTCCGGACTAATAAGAAATGATTCTCTATGATTATGTGTGTATGGCACAAAGTTTCATGTTTTATGTTATGATTATTGGGATTAAATTTCACTACTATGATTTATCTCATGTTATGAAACTATGATCACTTTTGGAGGTTAAGATTTCCAAAAAGATATGTTCTTATGAATATGACGTGATTGATATTTCTTTTGATTACCCTTACTGAGAATTTGAGCTCACCCTTTTTTGTTTTCATTTCCCCAGGACATAAAGAATGGATTTAGGTTTAGAAAAAAAAAGATGATCTTTATGGTAGATGGTGAAGATCTTTCACCACGATTAGAAGATTATATTCCGAGTTTCCAAAGACACTAAACTATTACGGTCCTTGTGTGTGTGTTTTTGTTATGTACTAAGTATTCCGCAAAAGTAATTTAATGTACATGTACGACAGGTTTTGGGTCTCTACAATTAACATTCATTAATATTTATGATAAGTCAAATTATATTTTTATTCTACATACATAGACAACTTGTTTTTTAGTGTTTTTTTATATTTTCCATGAAAAAATAAATAAATTTACTTAATTAAATTTTCAATTTTATAATTTAGTGAAACATTAGTTAATTATTCTAGAGGAATAAGTTCTATATCATTGGATTGAAGTCAATCAATGTGCAAGATGACACTTATACAAAGGGGTGTAGTCACCCTATGTAGTTGACAGAAATTATATATGGAATTTCACCATTCATATTTTGTTTCTTCTAGTCTCCTATTGAATAAAATTATCATAATGATTTAAAATTTTAAGAAATTTCATCTTATGAAGTTTTTCTATAGAGGATGACTAACAATGCATGTTTTATTTGGTAGGACTCTATGAAGAAAAAAGTAATTCTATTTAAAGGAAAAGGATCCATTATTTTTCCTCTAGAAAACATGTATGTTTTTTTATACACATAACATTAGAAAACTATATGGAACTACTTGTTTTGATGATTCTTATGGTGAAAAAAAAATCCGAATCATAGTTTTCTAGAATAAATTAAAATAGTGAACCAAAATTTTTGTAGATAAATAAGACATCTTATTAATGGATTATTACATATCGATTAATAGGATCCATGTGAGAATAGTAATGATTTAGTGCCTTTGTAAATTTGAATACATTATAAACAAGATCATAACTGATCTGTATCATCTCCCATTATGTTATTCACGACTATTAGGATTATTAGATATAATAAACATAATAAATTTATCCAAAACCAAGGTAAGTTAAATATGTGAAACGATGAGATCAGATAACCAGTAAGGGAAATATATGAAGTATTTATTAGGGATCATATGTGAGAATAAGATAAAAATAATTTCATGATAGCATTATGATAAAATTATATAATCATACCTATCAATTCAATTATCGTAATCATAAAACATTAAATAATGTTTTATGTATCAATTACATAAGACATAAGAGTGTCATATCATAAAAAATCAATTAGGTGCCATATTAAATTATACTAATCATATGAAATAATATTATGTATACAAATAAGCAAAGAAAATATATTCCTTAATCATGTAAAACATCCACAGGTATCATACTTGACTAGGTTCACTCCTCATTCCATCGTTTTTTGTCATGGTTTACTACCAAGACAATCTTGCTGGAAAAATTCCTCTTCTAATAATTCTTTAATCCACATTCTAATCCTTCCTATCATATAATATATCCTTATTTACAAAATTTAGTAGTGGGATATATAATTATGATGCAACCCATCACATAATGAAAACAGTACATATGTGTACCAAAATATTATAAAACATTAATCATATTATCTAATCTTAAATCATGGAAATGATACAAGTTTCATAAAAATGTGATGGCCATAATAAAATTACCATATAAAGAAATAATAAATATATATACATTTTATCACTTCCTTAGTATATCAATGGAAACATTAAAGGATATTTTTTTAGATAAAAATATATTTAAAAATCACTAGAACATTTAATCAAAAAATTATAATTTAATTTGATTAAAAAAATCCAAAATATTAAAGAATCAATTTTATTTATAAAGAATCAAAAAATAAAATTCAATTATTAAAAAAATAGTATTCATGATGGTGGGTAAATTCATTCATGCAGTGTTTGTTAATACAAATAAAATCTATTCATATATTAAATAAACACTAAAAAGTAAAAAATTTGAAAAATGATAAAAAAAAATATCATTAAAATCACAAGTAATTAAATTTAAAGATAGAGAAGAGTATATTTAAATAATATTTTAATTATATTAAAAATATTTTTGATAATGTTTTTATGAAATATGGGTATTATAGAAAATTACCCCGACCATAGAGGAAAATCAAATTTTGTTTTCCATAAAATTAATTTTTCTGAATTTTGATTACATATGTAAAGAAAATAAAATGAATAAATGATATATCCATAAATGACTATAGTATAATAAACCTTATAAGGTATAGGGGTGATAGATCTTGTAACACCCCTTGAATTTAAAATATTACCATTTTTCAATAAATATAATTTTGTTGATAACATTCAATTTATGGAATATAATATTAAAATTATCAATAATAAAATATAGATTAATATTTTTTGTACACGTAAAAATATGTCAGCTAATGTAACACATAATATAGTGTTCCTATGATATATTGTATTACAAGTAAGACTGATTTTTACAAAATATAAATATATTGTTATTATTATTATTTAATATTATAATTATCAACTAGAAATTTTAATGAAATCTATTAAACATATTAACTAAATTTTAAAAATATTTTTTGCATATGCTTATATAATTATTTTCTCCCATTTAATTAAAGATATATATATAAGCCAATTGACTATAAAGGGAACGTTTTTTTATAAAAACTATTACTATACGCCAAATGTGTTTTATCTAAATATATTAAATTAATTACTATTAATGATTGATATGAGTGGAATATATATATGTGTATATTTATACATATATATTATATTCAATGTATTATTTATAAATTTATATAATAGATTTTATATGAATATGATAATAATAAGTCCAACATTATGCAAAAAAGCTATATTTTTCTAAATATTGTTTTGTAGACTTTTAATATAGAACCAATTTCAAATAAAAACATAATTTTTTTTTTCTCATTTGTCAAAATAGAAAATATTTATTAACATTAAACATAAATATTAAGTTTGGAATAAATTTTTGTATTTTTCAGAATCATTTCATTTCATGGTTAATAGTGAATGATACTGAATTATAAATGAAAGCATCATTGGGGTAAAAAAATTAAAATGGATAATATAGATATTTTTTTATTGGTTTTAATTATTAATTTGATAAATTTAAAAAATATTATTCTATATATTTTTATTTTAATAAATTTATTATTGTTATTGGATATTAAAACAGTGAAAAAATTTGAAAATGTTTACATTAAAACCCCCAAATTATCATCCCATCGTGTGATTAATTTTGAAATTAATTTCTAAAAAATATATAATTGGAATTTGAAAAAATGGGTTCATTATTTTAAATCATAATACTTTATAATTTATTAAAATGGAATATTAGTTTTGAACTAAATATAGTATTGAATTTCAATTAAATTAATTACATTGATTAAGAGAAAAACTCGCTTAACAAGGGACTAAACCTTATACTTGTTGACTAAATTATTTAGAAACCTTCCCAAGACCCATTTTATTTCCATATTTCAACCAAATTATTAATTTTTTATAATTTGGTTCATTATTTCTACAACTTGTTTTAACAGATACTTCCCATTAGTGATTACATTCTTATATTTATTATAATGACACGTGTAAACATGCATGATACATTAATCAATCATTTTATTTATAATATGTTTTAAATGATTGTGAAATTTTCATAATGACATATAATTATATTTTTTATTATAAATTCACTGTTTTTATCAATAGAAAAAGTTTTAGAAGGGTTAAAGAGGAAATAAAATTGAATGATCTTGGCTAGGATTTATACATATTCTTTAAAATACATTCTATGGATTCCTCTTTAAGGGTTGAGGGAACGACCCTATGAAATGGAAATTTTTTTTGGAAGAATATAAAGATTAAAGATTTTATTTTGAATAAGTATATTCCATGTTATAAGGATGAAATTGTGTGAATAAGGGAGGAGGATAGGTTCCCTTCATTATATATGCAGAGGGACACACATGCTATTTCATAAATGATTTCATTTATATAAGGTCACATTTTTAGGTAAGTGGCTTTAAATGAAGAGATGTTTTAATTTATAATAAATTTTTTTTAATATCTTAAATATATATTAATTAGAGAGATTTGGCATGAAATAAAATACTTATATCTTGGTTTAACCCCTCATAAGGCTCATTTTATCAATCACTATTATAAACATATTTTATATTTTTTACTATTCATTATAAAAATATATTATGTTGAGCATATCATATCATAATAATTAAATTAATTAAATATAAATAATTTATTTAGAGAGAATAGAATTCTATAAGTTATAGAATTTAATTTCAAATATGCCTGAAACCTAAAACAAATATTCATTTTAGTGAAGAACAATCATTAAGAATAAATCATAACAAAAATACATTGATGTCCATGTAAAGACAATAAAATTAAATATAAAATATATAATTAAATATATAATATATAAATTCCATTAAAACAATTAATTAATAATTATTTATTTAATATACTATGAAAAAAACATATTTCATGCCTAAAAGAACTTTTTATGAAAAGATGTGTTTAGCCCAAAAATAAACTTATTCAAAAATAATGTATAATAATGATTAATATGAAATTATTTAGAATATTTATAATTATTGTTTAATTATTTTAAATTAATATCCTCTTCAAAAAATAATGTGTTTTATAATTTAAAATAAATTATTTTTAATTGAATCTGTATTCCCTGTATTCCTTGAAAAATAATTTTTATTATAAATTTCATATTAATTCACCACATTATTATATTTTAATGATTATTTATAAAATAAAACTAATTATATATATATATAGAAATGATGTGAAATAATTAAATTTATAATATGATAATAACAATAACACCATTTTTAAAGAATGACATATTGTATTCATAAAATTACGTCAATGAAATTGCATTATATATTTATTATCTAGTAATTAATAAAATTAAATTAATTAAAATAGTTATAAATTCATATTAGTATGTTTTTAGTAGTATTCATTCCTTTTAATTTAACAATTGGGATTTAAAGGGTTGATATATCATTTTTTTTAGTCACAGGGTTTTGTGTATGGAAAGACATCGAAAACGTATAATTTATCTAATGATAATGTATTCTAAAATTATGACGTGTTATAGATTATTTTCAAAATGAACATGTTTTAGGTGTATATCAGACTACCAATTAAAAGTGATTCAATGTTGTTTTGTCAAAAAACTACTAGAAACATCAGAAAATTTCATTAAGTTGAGGGTATAAGAGACCCTCATTTTTGTAATGAAAGCACAAATAAGAGGAATAATAATGAATTTTAAGGTAAATTTTTTTAAATTTTTTTTGAATAATATTTATTTCATATTAAGAGAGATAGAGTCTCCATTAAAATCCTATATTAATGTGTGATCGAGTTTTATTTTAATATGAGGAAGTGTGACCATGTTAATTTTTTCAAAGGGTACATTGAAGTAGTATATATAAGCATGATGAATTTAACAGTTCTTCCATACTCTGTATTTTTATGTGGAGATATTTTTTTTAAATATGTGGTACAAGAGTAAAAGACCAAGGGGTTTTTTATATAATAAAAGAACATATATAAATGTAGATCTCTTGAAAAAAAATTGAATTTGATTCCACATTGAATAATTTTTATGAAAGTATTTTCAATGAAAAACATAGATACATGGATGAGATGGTGAAATATGGAAAATATAATGTATCTAATGATCATTATTGGATTTAATTTAGAATAATGATAATAAATTGACTTTAGTGAAGGAGGAGAATAATTAAGAACCATATAGAAATGATCATCCCTTGGTTACCCGCACTAAATATAAGAAAAATGATACTAATACACTTGATACAAAATAAAAGATAATCTATAAAATATATTGTATATATTTTTTTAGAAAAATATTTAAGAATTCATCAATATTTAAAATAATGTAATGCTTTAAAATCCACCTTCAAACTGTCAAAATACAAGATTCATATACAAAATGAATGTGAGATGATTCAGAATATTGTGAGTCAAAAAAGGCCTTCTTAGTAGGGCATAGGAAGTCTTAAATGTATCTACCTCATGTATCCATTAACAAGGAAACTAAACATATTTTTCAATGTTGAAAATGAAATATGATTTCTCATGTTAGTTACTAGAAACAATAATTAGAATGTAATATGAGGGATGGTTTTGGATTCATCTAATAATATATTCGATCCCCTTGTAATTAATTCCAACCATTTAGTATTTCACTACAGAATACCACACTGGGTAAGTCATATAAATTTTTCTCTATAACTTATATAGATACTTCAAATTAAAAATGAAGATCATTTGAGCTATGAAGTTCATCACATGATGTATAATAATTAGCAACGTTAGCAGAATAAATTCTTCAGAATACGGTTATAGTTAATTGATATATATTTGTAAAAGATAAAACATAATATGATAATCAATAAATTCATTCATGTTTTTTAAATTGTAAAGGAAATGTTGTGGTTGATGTTGGTTGGAAAGGAAACAAATATTAATATTTATTGGATGTAGTGAATCATGCTAAATGGGAATGAACTTATTTTATTGATCAATCTGTTTTGAAGAATGATACAAATTCAGCAAATATTATGTATATTAAACGAGCTTCTAGAAGGGTGGGAATAGAAATGTGAATGTATTTAGTATTTTCAAATTTGAAAACTTCAATATCCATTTTTGAATTCTTAAAAACATGATCTCCAATATTAAATATATACATAACTAAAATATAGAATTTCGAGTTTTAGATGGCCGAAGAAGTTTCTTGATGGACTGGTGGGAATCAAGAGTGATGTGATAAATTTTAATAATGAATGTAAAACGTATATTTAGAACATGATGATAGTATTAAAGTTCATTATGTATATTTTTAAATCTATAATGGTTTTATTAGAAGATAATGAATAGTTTAGGGAATAGATAGAGAACTAATAAATTAATATAAGAGATAGAAAATAAAAGTGAAAATATTTGAGGAATATCTAATGATGAAGAGAAAATACCATGGATGATAGAATATATAATTGAAAAAACTCCCATTAATCATTGAACATATAAATATCCATTTATATTAAAAAATTATTCTTATTTTGGTAATATGGGTCGTGTTCATTGATGACATAAACTATAAATATGTTTTAACTTATTTTAAAATATCCAAAAGGGGATAAAATTTAACCTTATAAGTGCTTGATACATGAGAATAACCAATAAAAATTACATAATTTTAGAATTGTTAACCTATTAAAATTTAAAATATATTAGAAACCAAAAAATGACTCTTCACTATGATATAATTTAGAGAAATAAAAAGAGGATTTTCTATTTTTATTCAATTCTATTCTATGATTTGTTATTAATCTTTTGTAAATTTATTTTTTAAAAATAAATGGGGGAGAAATTTTGTTAATGATTTATTAAGTTAAATTATGATGAATGACTTTGGTAAATGTAATCGACATAGGGAGAGTATATCTCAACATTCTATATATTATCCAAATTACCAAAATATATAGAATGAATAAAAATAAAAATGTAGCGAAATCAAATTATTAATGAAGGATATTAATGATTTTTTTTATTTTATTCAATTGTTGAAAATATTTTATTTGTTTTACTAATGTATGTTTTGATAATTTTTATCTAAAGGGGTGAAATTTTAGAAATTAGATTCACCTACTGTTAAAAATCGTGGAGTTTCTCTATAAATAAGAGAGATATTATAAAACATTATTCTTCTTCATAATACATGTTTTCTAAAAAACATGAACATAATATTATGTCTTTGTCATAGATTTATGTATGGAAATAGAAAACAAGGTTAGTTTTTTGGAATTTATTTTTTTACTTTTTTTCGGTTTTTTTCTTTCTAAGATATTTATTAATTGAATAATAATATAAGAAATTTTATTTTTCTGTAAATTTTTTATTATAAAACACATTGAGTTTTAATTTTAATAAATAAATCTAAAAAAACCGTTTCTTGGGTGTATTGTGATTATAAAAATGTAATTTTTTTTGTTCAAATATCTCTATTGTAGCCTTGGCATTTAAATTCATAATACTCTTCATTAGGAGTTTGATTTAACTTTCATTTCATCATTTAGATTTTATTGTACGGTTTAATATTTGTTAGTATAGTTTCTTAATAACTAATCATATTTACCAAATTTAAAATATGTTATGTAGTTGAATTATAGTTAGTTTAAAATACTTAACATCTTATGGTTGTGTAGACATCAGATAATGAAATTAGATTCTACATACATTGGAGGAAATGAGTTTTTTTATTTTCTCTTATTGCAACTGAACCCCAACAGCCTGAAATTTAGCGATTTGAGTTTTTCATAATAAATATATATATAAATATTAAGAATTTAGGGAATATCACGATGATAAATATGTGGGATGTTTTATTGAATGTGAATATATAGCAACATCTCAATTCCAATAGGTTCTCATGGTTGTAATATTCTTCCTGGTGTTCTAATAGACACTCTTTAGGGAGGTTAACATTATAAATATTTTATATTCTCTTTTAAAATAATTATTTATCTAATCAACCATTATCTAAGAGCATTTATAGGGAAAATATACATTTTATGACCAATGTATATGATGATCTTTCATGTTTCAATATGTACCATCCGACAGTTTCTTCAAACATATAATCAAAGAGGATCTCAGGGGGAGAGTTTATTGTTTATTTTGACAAGATTACATTCCAATAATTATAGTGATTTTATCCTCATACGTTATATGAGGTCTATATTTGAGGATGTTCAGTGTGTGGGAAAGGGATACCGAGGATTCAGTTTATATATCCTGATATCTCTTCGGATATAATAGAAACTTCCACTGAATTGGATATAGAATAATAATAATATCATTTATATATATTAAAATTAATATTTGATAATCAAATAATTTGTTTTTTTTTGTTTTTTTATTTACCATTTGAATTAAATTATTTTGATTATAATTTAACAAATGATTGTCTTATGTATTGGTATGCTTATTACTTTAAAGGATGATCATTACATTCTAATAATTTAAATTCCACCCTAAATATTTCATCTTTTCATGGAAAACATTTCTACTAAAAAAATTAAACATTAATTATCATGTAATGTAACATCTCATGATTTTAAAATGAATCACTAATTTTGATATTGTCCAGATATGCCACATATATCATAAATAACAAATTAAATAATATTATTTATATATGATCATTTTAACTTAACCATCAATTTGAAGCAAATGAATAATATTAACTAAAGTATGTAATATATTATTTTATTACTAATTTATATTGTATTACTTAATTAATTTTAAATATGTTCTATATTTTTAGTAATGTATTTTTATTTATCAAAAACCATTCTTTCAAAATGAATTTCATTGATTTTTATGTGTTATTAATATTCATAATTTTTTAAATATTAGAACTTTTAGTAATTAAATATAATTTTTTAATTAAAATTTTAAAAATAATTTGATAATATTCTTGTGAATTTTGTAAAAAGATAAATATCTAATGGAATAGTGAAAAATAAAATTTTTTTAAAAATTTATTTATTTGAATATATTTACAAGTTAATATTTTTGATTGGATTCTTATTAAATTTAAATTTATTTAATTTTCATGAATATAATCCATTTGGGGATTTTAAAATTTCTTAATGCTTTAATTTTGTATAATATAATTTTATATTTAACAAAGTCCTTTATTTAATCAACAATTTTTCGTTGCCTTTTTTAGTTTAATTTTAAATTAATATCTAAAAAATCATTGTTTTGAGTTCTTAAAATTGGTTTTCATATTACGAATCAATTGGTAAAATTTTATTAAATATTCTCCTTTTATCATTGAAAAAAATGAATAGTAATATTTGTAATTTCTTGTACAATAGAAAATAGTAAATCAGGTAATTAATAGTTAAAAATATAATTGATAAGGACTAGAAAATGACCCTAAATCATGCCCAAATTTTATTACGTTATCACCTTAATCAATAACAATTTCATTATCCGTTATATAACCATCTAATTCAATTGTATTATGATTTTAACATTTATAATATTTTATTAAATGAAAATTCAAAAAGGTCTCACTCCTGATTTTAATAAGTGTAATATTTTTAATACGATTTCCTCAAGAGGGAATGTTTGATTGTAAATAGTATTTTAAATACAAATAGATTTATATTTATCATATTAATTTATTTGAAATTTTATATAATAAAATTATAACCATAATTACATGCATAAAGTTGGTACATGAATTTTTAAATTAACATGAAAATAAATTGCTGATAATAAATATATAAAAACAAATACTCTTTCAGAAATATAATTTGATAAATGAAATTTTTAGATTAATTTAGATATTTACTCATAAAAAAAATTATTCATATTTATATGTTTTTACATGATATTTTTATCTTCAATGTGATCAATATTTATTAAAATTGACATTAGGATTACTTTATATTAAACTATATTTTATTAAATGATATATAATTCCAAAAAAATATTATATTCATTCAAGAGATAAGAATAAGTTTTAAAATATAATCCAAATTCTGTTTATGTGTCATTTTTCATTTTAGATTAACTATATTAACCCTCAAATAGTAAAAATATCTACTGTCATTGATATATTTAAAGTTGTAAAATATGTGTTAAAAATAAAATATAATATTGGGAATATAATAAATAATTTTATGTTTTTTAATATATGAGGATACTTTTAACCATAATAAAATTATATTTTAAATTATCATGTTTTGGATCGATTAGGTATTAAAAATTATTTTGTATTAAATTATTATTTTGAGAAGGTCCACGAGTTCCCCTTCCCACTATTATAAAGGGGAATGTCTTTTTACAATTTATTCGAACATAAACACCATTTTTTAAGAAAATAACTACAACTATAGTTTTTTATAATCCCTCTCATCATTATAGAGGTAATAATTTATATATACATCAGTATATAGTGATTATAAGTTGTTATACAATGGGATTTTCAAATGAACATGTGTTGTTTTTAATAGGGAATTTTTTATTTTGTTTAATATTCCACATATATAAAAACTTATTTAAAAAATCTAAAACAATTAATACTATATACTCCTTATAATTATATATTAATATATTAGTATTAGGATCTATATTCATCTACTCTTCTATAAAATGTGAAAATAATTCACCATTCATGTCAACGGTGGATTATAATTTTGCGAACTAATGTAACTCATTTTCCATCACCATATCTAACGACTTATTACGGTAATATAATTAATTATTATATGTTTTATTAATTATGTAGTTATCATTCTAAAAATATATTATTTCTCTTATATTATTACATTTACATGAATAGAAAAATTATAATATCATTCATCCGTATGATTGGACTACGACCTCTAAGAAGCAATGAGATTCATTTTTCAACATTACATTACATATATGATATATATAAAAGTATATTTAAATAATTAATATTATATATATATTATGATGGTCATTCAGTAAATATAAAATAATACTTACCTTTTTTCCAACATGAAAGTTTAAAAATGGAAACGTTAGTCATTCGTACGTATGACCTACCAACTGAACGAAGGATAATAATTTTATTATTTAAAAGATCATAATGATAACCCAAAAGTCATTATCACGGTGTTTCAAGTATTAGAGTCTCAGAGAGTATCCAATAATAATTCTTATACGCTCAGTTTAAAGGGATAAAAAATTTAAAAGGTTTTGAACTAGACGTCATGGGATTACCTGGATGCAAGATAGTCATCTACATTATTTCCCCTGGGCTAGATGTGAGATAATATCATTCCATAATTCATGAGAAACCCAAATCATCAGATACAATAGAAAATATCCTATGGATTTTAGGAGGAAACATTCATGGCATTTTAGATCTCTATAGTGTATGTTTCGACCACTTTCAAATAGATGTGTATAGACATACCTAAATCCTATACTTTGAACATTTCCTAAGCCTATAGATAGAGGAAATCACCTCTCCCAAAAAACTATAGAAAACAAGATATAGAAAACCATTTCTATCAATAACCAATCTACCATTATCCCTACTAAAACATGTAATGCATGTTCCCTCGGTATTCATTTTGTGATTGTTGATGTAAAGTGACTGATAGATCAATCAGGAATTACTGGACACCCTATATACAAGGTTTCATGGATTATTGTATGTAATAACATTTCTTACAGATTTATTTCCAATTTTATGATAATTATTTCAATGTAAATTATAGAAACATTCATTTTGGATATCATTTCCATTCTCGAGCTAGAAAAACACTATGTGTGGACACTGATCCTAGAAGATAAAATACATAATAAAACTACCACTAAAATAATTACTTAATCCATAAAATCAATATTATTACCTCCCACTCCCTATAACCATTGGTGATTAAAGCTATTACCTTATTGGGACGAAGACCAAAATCCAACAAAAACACCCAGCAAACTCCAGATAGATTTATTCCAATTTTTTTTTAAAAAACAGGTTTCTGACACCACAGATGGATGTAAACAATAACTCCAGTTAACAATAGTAATGATACCCTTCTTCTTAATCTAATAATAAGTTTAAAATGCATGTTTGTAACAATGTTCATGATTCTAACATAGTTAATTTTTCATTAAATTTTTACAATAATTTATTTAAAAGTGTAGATAATTTATAAAATTGATTATTATGTCATTAATTTAATTCTAGATAATATGGAATAATGATCTCTTTGACCATTGTCAACCGACAAACGTTATTTGGTACTTAAGTACCAAATATCATAAAAAACAATGATGTAAATTTAAATTAAAAATTGATTAACATGGTAATAAATGATATAAATGGAAAATTGATGTTGAAAAATGTTATTAAGAAAGTATTTAATTAACTAGTTTTTATTATTTAGGATGATTAATAATGTACATGATGAGTTTAAAATAAGGTATAAGATATTATATGAAAAATCATCTTTTTAATTTTTCCCATAAAATTATATTTTCCCACCATATCCAAAAGTAATTTCTTCTAAAAATTATTCAATGAACGAATTTTTTATTCTTGTATATATTTTTAACTTCATTTACACCCATGACTTATATATAGAAATTGTTTTATTAAAAATGATTGTCATTTTCCAAATTAGGATGTTCATGATTTTTCATGCAGAAATATTGAATAAATATATTACATAACTTAAAGCTAATGAATGTCCTTTTAGTCCTTAATTATAGATTAATTATTTGAAGATAACATTACAAGATTACAAGTATATATTCAATGAAATTTTTATCATTTTTATATGATTTTTTTAAAGTAAGATATTTTTTAACCAATGATTATATGAAGAAATAAATTATGTTATATATATATATATATGTTATTTTCATTGGGAATTGATTATATTGAAAAAAATTTGTATTCTAAACCAAATATGGTTTGGTTGATGATATATATCCAATGCATTGGGTATTTTATGTTGGAGGTTTACAATGATGGTTATTATAAATTTAATAATGATGGTTAATCTATGTATTACCTTTAGTGTAATTTTAAGTACAATAATGAGAGTTAATCCATGTTTATCCATGAATGTTTCTCCATAAGTAAGCATGATAGGAAAATGAGGACGCAATTTACCTATATTGATTACTTATTCATTCTTTAATATCAATTTTTCAAAAGGTAAATTATTATGTTCATTTTCTTGGGAAGGTTAATGCAAATTTTAGGGATGGAAAGTACAACTTTTTTATAATTATTTTATGATTTTATCATGATTCAATGAAATATTTATGGGTTTCATTTTACTTTTAAAATTGTTTATAAATTTTTTTAAGGAATGGTTTGGGTATAAATTGTGATTTTTATGGGTAATAAAATGTAAATTTTGAGGCTAATTTTTATTTGGAAAAAGAATATTTTTTATGAGTATTCATATACTAATAGTTTCTTTCTTTCTTTATATGAAAATTACTGATCCTTTTTTTCTCATCCTCTATTTTTATGAATTTATTCACATGTTATATGGATGTATTGTGTGAATTATTATTTCGAGAAGAAAATGTGCCAGATTTATCTTAAAAATAATCCAAATTTTATAATAAAATATTTTTTGGGAAAAAATAATTTTTCAGAATAAGTGTTCACTTATCTTTTCTCTTTTTAATTTTTTATATTTCTTATTAATTTTATAAATATTCAAAAATATATTATCATAATAATATTAGTAATGTGAATTATAGTTCCTGAGGACTAGAATATATCCTTATTAAGGTTATGTCCCTACCATTGGTATCAATAGAGGGTTAAATACCATTAATGATTAAGATGTTTTAATGTGAGGACACAATCATGGGTTTAAAAGTTTAACCGTGATCTTGTTTTTAAACTCCTAGACACCATTTTTCCAGGTTTCAAGTGGTTGAAGAGTAAGATTAATAATAACATTATGAATGGAAATTATGGTAGTAAAGTAGTTATTTTTGTTAATGGTTTAACTAAAAGATTTATTTTTTTGAATAAATCATTATGCTTTTGAGGAAATATTTTTAATATTATTGATACACATAATGTTCTATATGCTAATTTATTTTTGAGGTAATTATTTGGTTTTTAAATTTTTGGAAGAGAAATGGAAATATGAGTAAACCATTTAAGAGAAAATTTTTTATTAAAGATGAATATTTTTTGTTTATTATGATAATTTTTTCATTTTTATATGATCTTATAATAATTATATAGTTTTATTAAAGGACATCCTTAAGTATTTGTGAAAACCTCTCACATCTAAAAAGGTTGTGAGAATTGAATCCACAACTGAAGGGAGAAAAAATTTCATCGCTTACCATTGAACTATGCCATGTCTTGTTTTCTGGGATTTTTTTTTAAAACTATATGATTAAAAAATGTTCTGATCATTTTTTTAACAAATATTTATTCAAATGTATGACCATTATATTTGAAAATAATTCTACTAATATGTAATTGATGTTATTTGAGTTCATATTCGAAATTTTTGGAACCCTATATGACTAATGAAAACAGAATACACGAGAATATTATTTGATAAATAGTGGTTGAATTATACTATAAATATATATGTGATATTATTGTGGATTTCTGTTGTTTCATGTTAGTTATGGAAATGGTTACCATATCTTGGAGTTTATGTGATTTAGGAAATTATATATTTGTATGAGAAAATAATAGTGATTGATGCTATTTATAGATAAATGATGGAATACTATGTGATAAAATTCTCCTAATTTTTGGGTTTCAATCATTTAATACAATAATTTTGGGTAATTTTATGGTTTCTTGTTTATTAAGTTACCAAGAATGAAATTTGGTAATTATTATCGAATTTTTGATTTTAATGTAGTTATTCGTCATATAAATGATTATCCTTTAATATAAATTGTCATATTTTTTAATAACAATTTTGGTTTTGGACAATTGATAAATATTGATGGAATATATATGTATTATTTTGTGGAGATATCATCTGTAGAAGTTGATTTTGACACTTTATAAATGAAAACATTATTTGTAATACACAATTTTTAGGGAAAAAGATGATATGGTAGTGGAAATTGATTAAAATATGTAAATATACTTTTCATGTATGTATATTTTCAGATGTTCATAGTTTATTTATTAAAAGAATTCATAAAATACAGTAAAATTATTTTGAAACATAAATTTTATCTTTTTTCCTTCATTAACATAAAATAAATATCCATTTAACCCATTACCAATATATGGTTTTGTGATGGTCAAATGTGTCATGAACATGTTCTCCATCACTATGTATAATTCCTTTTCAATTATTTTTCACTTAAATTCCCATTAATTTTAAAAATAGAATACCGATATGTGTTATCTCAAGTGACCTTCATACACTTGTCTCTCTCTTATCATGTTGGTGTTTTATTAATCAATTTTTCGATGTGTGATTTCATTAATATTTTTATAATAGGTAAAACTAATATTACCTTGCATGAGTAAACAATTTTGGGAACACAATTTGAAAAAATGGTGGATAATCTAACATGACTTGATATTAAAAGGAAATAATATTTTCAATATCATATATGATATGAAATATCAAGCTATTATAAAAAACAAAATATTATTATATGAATGTGACCTTTATAACATTGTTGTTAATTTAGATATAATTTATAGTATTGACGACATTAATAAATATATAATGGAACTAATCATAACTAATTTATTAAATAATTAAATTTAAATATGTATTATATTTTTGGTAAAGTCATTTTATTCATCAAAAACTATTTTCTCTAAATAAAATATATTTATTGGTTTTTTGAGTTATTATTAAAATTTTTGTCATTTTTTTAATTTTCATTACATTTTTTATTTAAATTATAATAAATAATTTAAAAATAATAATTGAATATTTTTTCGGAATGTTCTATAAATGTGGATTTTTTTTGTGTAATGAAACATACTATTTTAATTAAAATATTTATTTCTTATTAGAGTATTTATATGGATTTTTTATATAATTTTTATATTTTTATTGGATCAATTTTACATAAAATTATTCAGTTATTATATTTGACGTTGAACATATACTGTAATTTATAATAATAATATTTCATATTTTAAAATGGTATTTTCAGGAAAAATTATTTGTCGTTGCATTTTTTCTGGTTATTTTTAAATTAAATAATGAAACTTATGTGCCTTGAAATTTCAAAATTATATTTCATATTTTTAATGATTAGTCGCAAATTTGGTAAATATTTCACTTTTTTTGGAAACTATGAATAGTAAACATTGAAATTTTATTAACATGGTAAAGGGAATGTCTTGAAATAAAGGGTAAAAAATAAAATGATGAGGACTAAAAATTGACCACAAAATTTTACCCAATTTTATAATATGATTAATTTTCATCATTAAAAATTCAATCTTCTATTATAATAAAATTTTATTATATTTTTTTTGATTACATCATTTATAATATTTTATCTAAAGAATATTCGATCATGTCTTACTCGTTATTTTAAGAGGTGTAATATTTTAATAAGTTGATATCCAAAGGATATATTCAACTATAATTTTTATTTTCAAATATAACATAATTTTATTCGGATTATTATATATCTTTTAATTTTTAGTAAATAAATAATGACATTAAATTATTTTACAACGTTGATTTAGTTATTATTTATCTGATTGAAATATCCAATATATGATATGAAAAATATTAAAATAAAGATAACTTGTGATACATATTGTGTTAAAAAATATGCATATATCGTATTGATATGTTAGGGGTATAATAATATATGTTTATTTAAATAATACTATAAATTATATACAATTAAATTTAATTGAACAAATAGTTCATAAAATTGACATTATGAATAATTTATAGTTAACATTATTTTATGAAATGAAATAAAATCCCAAAAGATAATATTTGTGGAATAATTAATCATTTTATAGTTTATAATATCAATTATAGTCCATTTCTGTGTATTTCTCATTTTTTAGTAAAAATATTAACCCTCAAATCAAAAAAATTCCACACTGTCGCGGTTAGAGTTAATAGTGAAAAATAATTGTCAAAACAAAAATATAAGGACAGAAATATATTCAACACATATATAATTTAAATTTTATGAGGTTATATTGAAAAGTAATAAAAAAATATTTTAAATTAATAAGTTTTTATCCATTTCTTAATAAAATTTAGTTTATATTCATTGATTATTTAAAGAAGCACCAAGAGTTCCCCTTCCCTCCCTTATAAAAGGGTACCATTTCAACAAATTTATTTAGACTAAAAATTATTTTATTATTTGGATTAAATCAATAAAAAACATTTTTATAATATATACCCACATTTTATTTGTATTAATTTATTCATAAAAAACATTTTTAAGTCATATGTGGTTAATGAAAGCGATTATTGGGTGAAAAGGTATCATTTTTAATCAAGCATTTTTTGTTTTGTTTACTATTCAGCATCTGTAAAATTTTTTAATCAATTGTATAATAATATATCCAGTATAATCTGTATAATAATATTTTTATATGTAATTATCAATATTTATAATCATCTTCACTTCAATAAAATATGTTAAAATTTTAGTGTTCTTTTGTATGGAGGACTACCGTCCCACAAGCTGACATCATTCATTTTCCTCCAAATCCCCTTAATATAGTTTTAATGACGGAATTAATTTTTAAATATGATTTTAATGGACTATTTATCTTTCTTATAGTACAATATATCACTTATATTCTTTATATTCCATCCATTGAAAAATAAATAACATTGTTTGTGTGTACGTGTGGACTACTACCTCCATGAAGCAATATGATACATTTTTCTTCACTAAATAAGATGGAAGATATATATAAGTATAATTATATAATTAATATGATATTTTTTATATCACGATAATCATTGAAAGATAAATTAATTCTTGCATTATTTTGATAATTATTTTTGAAAAATGCAAATGTTAGTCATTCGTACGTACAAAATATTGTTTCCATAATTATGGAATAGTTCATTTTTAAAAATAATTCATTGTTGGGTTTAAATATATAACTGATTTTTAAAATTTATAACAATTCATTGAATATTATATTGGAGATGATTGAATTAATACCACTTGGAAAATAATCAATTGGAAAATGTCATTTTGGACATTTGTACCAAATAACATCAAAACACCCAATAAATGATTTCAATGATTAGGTAATTGACAATGTAGAATGTGATATAAAAGGTATAATGAACATGAAAAATATTCATAATTATGAAAATAATTAACCTATGTTTATAATTCATTAATATAATGAACTTATGTGAATATTTGGACTTATGGAAATGGGATAATTTTAAAAAATTTCATTTAAATATTTATATTTAATGTATATTAATTTGACATATACAAATGTTTATTTTTTAAAAATTATTAAAATAAAAGATACATTACTCTTATATGACATTTTAATGTCATTTTTTTGTATTATATACTTTTTTGTAAATTTTTAGAATGAAATATATATTTTTTTCAACTTCCCAAAGATGTACATTGTGACATTAAATACTAAAATATGGAGGAAATGTTTTTATCTTTTATAGAATCAAATTTTTTTCATGATGTTGGGACCAAATAGTTATTTGGAGAAATATTTGAAATATAAAATGGTTATTTTAAACGAATTTTTTTCTTTTGTTTGTGTTTGGTAATATAAATAATTAATTTGTCCTCACAAAACATTTTAATGATGAAAACAATAATTCTTTATGAATATTTTATTTTTAATGGTAATGTTTTATATAAAAGGTTGGTTCCTTTATAAAAATAATTACTTGTGGGAGAATGATATCCCACTAATGAAATGGGTATTATTATGCTTCATGTTGACTATTATGTTTATTCTAAATGTAATTTCAATGGTTACACCAAGTACAACCGCAATGGTTATTCTATTTATAACCATTAGTGTTATTTCATGTGTATCCATGAGGTCTACTCCATAAGTAATAATGAAAGTAAAATGATTCTCCAAGTTAACAATATGATTTATTAATTCTTATTATAATCTCTTCTTTTTACAAGGTAATTTTATAATATTATATTCAAGGGAGAGTATATATTATATTTTATTGACAAAATGTATAATTTTTTTATATTTTTTTCATATGTATATAATTTTTATAGAGACCATTATTGGATTTTCTTTTCCATTAAAATTTCTTTTGAAATGTATTTTGGAATTTTTTGGGAAGAAATTTTGATTTTAATAGTTAGTAAAATTGTTATTTTGAGTGCATCCTATATTTCTAAATAAGAATATTTTGACATGTATTAACAGACCAAACATTATTTCGTTCTTTATTTTAATATTTCACAATGATATTTTTTACCTCATCCTTTTTTTAAAATAAAATATAAGGGTTTAGATATTATTTGGGAAAAGGATGAGTCCAATATTATCATTGAGAAAAATTTACCATTAAAATAAACCATGTTTTTTTTAAATTCAAATTTGTTTGGTGAGAAAAAATCGGCACTATTTATAAGTTTTCAATTTTAATTTTTAGGTTTACATTGTAAAAGTTTTTAAAATTATCAAAATATATAAACCAAAAAGATACTCAAAATTTAATGAATATGATATGTATTCTAAAAGGTCATGAATATTTCATTATTATTTCTGATTCCATACATGGAAAACAAAAATATAGTGTGGGTCAAAAATTATTAGTCACCTTTGGACACAATTCACCCAATATTGTAGGGAAATATCATATAATTTTAACCATAAAAATTCCATTTTATGTGGAATTATTCCATAATTTTTGTGTACGGACCAGTTCCAAATTTTCATTAGATGCAACATATAATAATTTAATATTGTCACCTATTTTTATTTAAATTCATTGAGCAAATATTAAAAAAATATATTGAGGTTTATTTTAGAAATATTGATGAAATGAAGCCTTAGTTAATGGAAATCCTAGATCATTGGAAAATATAATAACCCAAGAGATCATAAATCCATAAATAATGGAACAAAAATTTATAATAATTTATAATTTATAGTAGGTTTTATGAATTCTGAAATGTAAAAAAATACACACACTAAATGGTAGATGTGGGAATTATACTCCATTCATCCCTCAAGGATTTTACCACCCATATGATGAAAAATATTTGCAATGAACCAAAGGTAGAGCCTCGATTTTTAGAAATTTAAAATCATATTAATAAAATATTATATTATTTTCCTAGTTCAGTTTTCATTTCATTTTTTCATTTTTATATGACTTATAATGTGAAATCATAGTGAAACCCTCATCTACAAACAAAGAACATTAAAAAATGATTTTTATTTCACATAAAAAAATGATTCTTATATTACACCACTCACATGTATCAATCCAAGATATAAAATAATCTTATGAAGTCATGTTTCCATTCATAATAAAAAGCCATGTATCCACATATGTATATTGTGCAACCCACAAAAAACTAGGTGAAATGTTACTGATGGGGGTTTTAACAGGTAAGATACCATTTTTTCTGAAATGTGTGGAATCATTTCATTTATATTTTAACTTGTTGGTTTACCTTATTATGCATTCTATATGAATTTTTAGATTTTTTCAGATCATTAGGAAAGGCATGGGGACATGGTGTAAGTATTTTTAAAGTGGAGAATGTGGCACACCGTCAGTACCCAATTTCACTAACTATGTAACAAAATAGTGCATCCTATAATGTGAGGATCAATATATGATGAATAGTTTTATTGGGTATATAAAACCATTAAATTTATGTACTTTATTTTATATTCGTATTATTTTTTTGAAATAATTTTTTAAATATTTGGCTAAACTATGTGAGGTGTATTGCACCAAGACCGTATCTATACATGGTTAATCCAAGGTAATGAAAATAATGAGAAAAACTATATAACCATTTAAGATAATATAAATGACCATTTATCCATATTTTCTTTAATACTAAATCCCCATTCTCTTTTATCCATTTCTCACATCATTCACTCATAGATCCCACCTCTTATAGTTCATTGTTTTTGTATATCTCCCCTATCAAGACTCTATTTCAACCACCATATATTGCAATGGACCATCGTAAGCTTGTATGAAACTCCATTACCTTAATTTCTTAATTTTCATCATCATATTTTGGGTTAACACTATATGAGATAATATAACTTATTTTCATAGCTTATGTATGGTTTTTTATTTTCTATCATCCCAACATGAATATTAGGTCAGTAGTGAATGAGAATTATTATATATGGATAAATTAGGTAGTGTATTATATTTTTCTAAAATTCTATATTTTTATTACATTTTCTATTTTGTTTTACAGTAGTCTTTACACACATTACCCATTACATGTGTAACTCCATAAATTAATTAGTTAGGCATTGAATTTGATGTTCCATGTGATCATTTAAAACCATTGGATATTGATGGCCTAAACCTGAGTTACCCCTTTTGGAGTGTCTAATTAAATCGACATAATAAAATTTCATTTATTATAAAAGAAAAACAAATAATATGTGTTTAAATTGAAACATTAAAAATAATTAACTATGTTAATGAATATTATTTTAAAATTGTATGTATACATCGCATGGTATTTCAATTTTAAAATTAAATTTACATATATATAATGAATTATTATTGTTTTTCACATGGACCCCATTAATGCTGTGGCATTCCATAAGAAATACTTACATTCCCAAACATGAAATCCTTAAATAAACTAATAGTACTCTATGTAATTAAATGACTAATCTACCATAATGATACATCATACATGGATTTAGTTACTATCTTATATTATAGACTATAATAATTAATCACAGACTTATCCCATAAATAGTCATTAAAATTTGATTCAGTTAGATATCCTCAAGTATAGACTGACTTGGTTGTCATCCTTAGATTCCAATAAATTCTATCCCAATAATAACTTATACATTTCATTTATACAAGGTAGAAAAATTTATGGTGGAATTAAAATATTTCACCTTCCAATTACACTCATAACCCAAAACTTAATATATCAACTAATCACTAAATGTGGTATATAACTTATAAATTAATGAATATATGGGTCTCTCTAGGATGACAAATGATTATTGAAATTGAAGTTGTTAGTGATGTTACTTGGTTAACTATATAACTAATAGTGATATACTAAATTTCATATGGCATAGGCTGAAGCAGTTAGGGATGTCCTGCAATCACATAAGGATCCCATGTTTGATAGGGTTACTATATCCATGTTATTGTACTAAATGTAATTTTTTTTTATTTTAAAAATGTATTCATTTAGGATTAGTGGTATCCAAACACTATGAATGGTAAAATTTAAATTTAATCCAAATTATAAATTCAAATTTCAAAAATCACATAAGGAACACATGGCTCGAGGAGACCTCGACTCAAGAGACACCCTCAATAGCTGAAGTCGTGGTGACATACAACATCTTTCATTGCATTCTCTATCTCTATTCGATCTCTACCACCACCATCATCAGACAAGATGATATCAGATCACTATATGAACCATTCAACACAATTCCTTATTTCAGAAAAATAAAAACATTCCACCACACAAATATCGAAAACTATACATTATTGAATGGACTATCATTAAAGACAACCATGAAATTAAATAGTCAACATATAACCATTAAAATAATAATATATAATTTAATCACTCATATAAAAACCCTTAAACCTTATCCCAATTCATGATAAAGAAAAACCAATTAAAACCAACAAAACATATTTATTTACAAGATGTTTTCAATGCCAACTATGAATACATCCTCAATGTGGAATGTACCTTTAACACTGAATACCTTCTTACTGCACATCTAAAAACATATATGAAACCATTTCTTCATATATAACATGTAGAAGTGCTTTGATGTCAGACGACCGAGCAGCGATCAAAGTGGGAATGTGCTCCAAAAAAAGACACCATCGATGTACAAGAAAATAGAATCCATAAAAATTGTAAAAATACTTCAATGATAGATTTGAATACAATCAATTTATGAAACAAAAAGAAGAAAACCTCTATGAAACCGAATCCCCAAATTTAACATGGACTAGTTTAGAGGATTATAAATATAGAGGAGGTCTCAGAGTATACAAGGCCTTCAACCAAAAAAGAAACATGTAAGGGAAACTCAAAACCTCTTAGGAATTTTGTCATCATCATCGCAGATAAAAACCATAAGCACCCTCACCCAATCAGTCCTTGATCATAACCAATCCAAGATACCATCACAAACATTGAAAAATTTTCAAAAATCTCTAGTGAGAACACCATGGTCAGGCCGCCCTACAGATGTCTCAATTTCCACCACATAACATCACAACCATCATCTATAGGAAAATAGACGTCTTCGTATGATGATCTCACCCAAATTTATCACATATAGAATTTAATGAAACCAAGAACTCGATTTCCATTTTATGATGACATCCCACCTTCATCTGTAGAGAATTATTTAACCACCTAATGAAACCCATCGATGGATGATGTTGCCATCATTTCTAAAAATTCCAACCAATCCTGATGCTAGAAACATTGGGATAAAAAACATTATTAAATGAGTTCATAACACTACATTGTAACATCCCCTATATCTGTAATGTATATCATGTTCCGCATGAATTCTGGAAAAGGAACTATACTTTATCAATATAACTGAGAACATATTTCATCAAATAAAATGTTATGATCAATCGTTGGACCATAAGCATTTATAGGAATCATAGGTAGAGTGATTTTGAGAGAAGAATGATATCGAGAAAACTAACTCATTACATTTATGTTATTGATTTACATTTATATTTCAAGAATATTTTATTTTCTATTCGAATACTGGTATTTCATTAGACACCATTGATGGTGTCTTATTGAATTTTACTCACACTTTGTTTAGGATGACATTTGGTACTCATATATCCTTCATGTATGCAAGAAAGAATAGTCAAAAGTGACATGTTTTGGATTCTTAATTTATTATTAAAATTGGATATTGAAAGAATATGACTAAACCAGTTCTTGGTAAACATATGAGAATTATTGTTTTTAATATTTTTGTTTTCTTTTGAATATGTTGGTGCTACTGCATTCCTACATTCGTTTCATCCTATTTTATATTTTGTACAACCATGTTCTAATTCATAAATAGTGTTAATTACCTAGTACATATTATTATAATCATAATGGTTTAATTCATCTTCAATCTATCTTACACTACATTATATTTGCAACTCTGATGTAATATGATAAAGAGGGTAAAATCTCACCATCATACAATAATAACACCCTCACTACATGATGGAAACCTATTGCATACATGGTTACACTATTTGAGACCATATAGGCCTTGGGTTTGGTTAAATATGAGTAAAATAAGAAAGTTAATTCACATAATGGTATAAAAGGTTATTATTTCATTTTATACTATTTCTTGGTTGGTTGATTGGAGAATAGGAAGTTTCATAACAAGTTTCATAACAAGTTTCTAACCATAGTCTGGGGGAATAACCAACTTTCTAGGGGTGGGGAATGTTGTAATGGATTTTTTTGTATTATAGGTGAACTATTTTTCTAGAGACACTTTCTTTACATACATTATCATTTCATCAATTTTACAGAATACTTATATCATTATAAAAACTTACTCTTAATTACTTTTTTAGTTTAGTGACATTGTAATCTTGGAAACAAAAACATGGGTACATGAATGACCTATATTATACCTCACTATGTTCTCCATGACTAGAATCCTTATTCGACATATTATTCCAATAATATATCTTTAAATATTGGAGACTGAAACATAAATATGGGTGATCTCAAATTCTCAGTAATGGTTAATAATGGATATATATATATATATATATATATTAATAAACAAGTATATAAAGGTATGAGAATTTGACCATAACAATTGAATATCCTTGAATAGAAATCATATATGTGTATCATGGAATAATGGTTAGTAGTTCATAAGGCTTAAATCAAAATGAGAAAAAGCGCCTAATCCATGAAACCATAACATAGGATTAAGGAATAGAATTGTGGAAGACCCACTATTATATGAAAATGATTTCCAATGTAGTTACAGAATCTTTGAAAAGGCCATATTAGTATTATGGATCCACTCTCATTCCATCCTAGTAGTCATGGATCACTCTCATAACCATTTTGGTATTCATGGATCACTCTCATGACCATATTAGTATTCAAGGATCAATCCGAAAAAAATATTAGTGTACAAGGTCCAATATATATATCATAAGAGATATAAATATTTAACTAGTTAAATAGAGTGATGTATATGATCCAACCATCCCATAATGATATCATACATATGGGTGAAATGATATCATAAAAATTAATCACATCATAACCCATGAAATAGAATGGGTCTCATAAATAGGTAATATTATCATAACATTTGGAAAAGGGACTTTTTTCAAAAACATTTCCTCAAATCATAACCCATGAATAAGTTATGTATTTCATAGAAATATTACCCATGAAATACAAATGGGTGTCACATGGGCCACCCAATCAAAATATAACCCATTTGAGATAGAATATGAATGGTACTTTTGTATTATTTCGCTGAAGGGAGTGGGTAACATCATTTTAATCCATATATGTTAGAACCTAATATAGAAATATATTTTAATAAAATTATATTTTGAAAATATCATTTTTTTTCATTAAAATTATCACTAAAAAAACCTTTTGGAAAACATTTATATTGAAAATACATTGAATATTTAGAATAAAATATTGAATTCATTTGGAAAAACACATTCCATGAAAACTTATAAATGTTATTCAAAATAATAATAATAAGTTTTTCCTTGAAAACATATAAAAGAATATTTAAAACATTTTAAAAACTGTTTTCCTTGAAAACTTATAAAAGAATTTTGAAAATTGTTTGAAAACCAATTTACATGGAAATATATAAAAGAAGCCTGAAATTATTTTAATACCTTTTTATTAGAATATAATTTGAAAACAAGTAAAACATATTAAAAATCTTCGAAATCCATTTCATTGAAATTAAAACATTCAAAAACTAATAATTTTTTTTTTGAAAATTATTTAATTCACTTTCTAAACTTATTATAATTAAGATAACCATTTTAATTGAAACCCATATTAAAATTAATAATTTGTAGTATATTTTGAATATAAAATTCCTTTAAAACCCTTTTATATTGTAAAATAATATTAAAAGTAATGATACTCACGAATGTGGATTAATGCTTACTGGAAGAACATTAAATTAACACTGTAAAAAATATAGAAATTTTTTTCGACAAATAAATGATATGAAGATTCCTTTTTAAAAATCTGTTGGTTTAAAATATAAATCATGTGTAAAAATTTATTTTATAGATCGTAAGAGTATAGTAGAATAATTTTTGGAAAACTTTTACAAAATATGGCTCTAAATGAACACAGTTTTCTAAATGAAAAAAAGGAAAACTTAGACATTCTTAAATAATCTTTTTTATAGTCTATTATACCAAAGAGTGAAAACATGGAACAATTACATAGATATAACATAAATAAGAATCGGTTAAGATATCCCATGATATTTCTTGAGATATGTTTGATTATATTTCATAAATGGGATAATAATCATAATCGACAATGTTAACTAGTGATATTATAGATATAAATCATTACCAATTGATAAATATGAATCAAAACATAATAGAATGAATAACATTAAATGTTGCTTAATTTTTTTTAAAAATATAGAGGTTCATGATATAAAAATTTTAATACATTATATACAACTAATAGATAAATATAGGTGCATAACATGCCATGCATCTCAATTTTAAGAAGCTGGATCTACTCCTCAGTTTTTTTTCTGGTGTTTTTGAGAAAGAGATTAAATTTTTGAATTTTATTAAATAAACATCATGTACATTATGAGCACACGTCGTGTACTCAGTTACCACGGGTAGTAGGTTGTTGGCCGTGTAATGTCCGAGCACATGACTATGTCTGGTTACCTAAAGACCTCCTAATGCAGGGGCCGGAGAAGGAATGTACATGTCTTGTACTTATAAAGTACATGATGGATACTTTTTTTTCATTAAATGCACTGAGGTCATGTATGACTGACAAAACAATATCCTTCTCAACCTAGATCATCTGAGTGTGTCTGTATAGCTATAATCATTCCTTAATCCCCTGATTAAGCATCCATTCTCTGATTTGACGTCTATCTATTGAGTTGGGATCACCTTATAAGCTCTTCATTCTTCTAGAGCTTCATTTCCTAACTCCTCCTCTTTCTCAAGTTATCTCTGATTGAAAATTTTAGATTTTTTTGATGATCTATGGTGTTCTTAGGAGATATAAGGCTTTAGCTTCACGTATAATTATCCTATAACACCAAGAAAGGTGGCTTTTTTCCTTTCCATAGGTAATTTATAAAATTTAGGATCAAAATTCCCAATACCATTGATCGGGTTATTGCGTGTTTACGGTTTTAGCCGTGTTAATTTTGTGGTATGTTTGTGTACATGAATAAGGTTAATTGAATTTTAATAGTGATAATTTCAATGATTGGAAGCATTTCCCCATGCATGTTCTGTTTATGATCGTTTGGTCTTTCTTAGCATGTTAGGCTGCCATGTTTGTTTCCCATTACTAGTATTTTTAGGATAAAGTGATTATTATCTTTGTTGTTGTTATGTTGTAGACTAGTTAGCCAAGTAGTTATTGAGGATTACATTGTCCTCCTTACATTTATATGCTCTTTTTAATTACACAGGGTCATGAGAACCTAGTGTAGTATACCATAGGGAGAATGGACATTATGGATTCTCTAGAGTGTCCGTTTATTATCACTCTACAAGATCATAGGGGGAATTGACGTAAGCAATTCGTCAGATATCTGTAGTTCCTTAATGCAGTTTATTGGGGGATTGTTATGTATGTTCTTCCCCATAGTGTCTTTTAGTCACCCATACGAGACTATAGTGGGAATTGATGTTGAGTGCTTCCTCATAGAGTTTTTGCTAAAGCTGAACCTGAGGGCTTAGGCTGTGTGTACACTCCAGAGGGTTTCTTGTGTATTCTAGGTAGGACCAGAGGGTATTAAGCTGTGAGAACATCCCAGAGGGTTACCTATTTTTGATTATCTGTTTACGTGCTATGGCGAACTGCCTACTTCGAAATTGTGGATTTGTTACTGTTGAGTACATCCTTGTTTACTGCTTATTTTGATTATTTCATGCCATATATATTCACATACTAGTAGGCACATATCTCTTGTTGGTTTCCTAATGAGATTTAGTCTCACACCCTATTTGGGTCATTCTTTTGGTCCCAAATAGATTATATTGTTGCAGGTATGCATTAGGAAAAGATCCATTCTACTTCAGGTACATGACATCATTATAGCTAGAGATCATAGGACCAAGATGAGGCTTATGATGCTGAGGATCTATTTAAATGTTTTTTTTAAGAACTAGGATCTTCGTTCAGGTATGTTTTCCCTTTTTCTAGAGTTTTTAAGGAAAATATGTTTTCTGGAAATTTCAGAAGTACACGCCGTGTACTTTTTGAGTACAAGCTGTGTACTCTATTCCGGTTCGAAGCCATGTATTGGCCATGTCCGAGCCACACACACGGTGTGTAAGGCTAAGGTGGAGGCCGGTTAACTTAGAGTACGGAAAAATTGAAGTACACGCCATGTACTCAAGAAGTACACGCCGTGTACTCAAGAAGTACACACCGTGTACTTTCTTTTTTTTCATTAAACGGATTGGGGTCGCGCCTAACCCCTATTTCCATATTATTCTCCAGTTATTGACCGTTCGAGAGTGACCGTATGGCTGGAACATCGACGAACTCCTACCTCACCATCCATTCTCCGATTCGAGCACGGTCGATTGCATCGGAATCGCAGCGGTGAGTTCTTCTTTCGGCTTGAGCCGTGTTTCTTGATTCCTCCTTGTTTTCATGTAATCATTGGAATAATGTTTTGGGTGTTTTCCTAGATCTACGTCATCTTATGGTGAATCTGTCGTCGAGGTTCACGTATATCGATCTCCTAGGATCTTGGTAGGTGGTTTGATCCTTTCCGTAGAAAGTTTATGGATATTTTGTGCAATTTCCAACAATTCCCCTGAATGGGGTATTGCGTGTTTCATGATTGTCCTTTGTTGCTTTCCTGATTTTTGTGATTGCTTCAGTAGAGGTTATTGATTGTGATTAGAGTATTTTTTTTATGCTCAGTTTGCTTTCTATGCTTGTTCAACCCGTTTGGCGTTTTTCTAGTTTCATGCCAAATTGTAGGATTGTGGACTATTGCCTTATTTTTCAGTTGAGACTTAGTTGATATCCAGGTAGTTCATGAGGTTTACTTGGACGATATATATATACGTGCTCTGATCAAGTTTAGTTATACTCAGGAATGTGAGAACCTATAGTAGTAGACCAAAGGGGGAATTGACGGAAGGGATTCTCTAGAGTGTCTTTTAATCACGATGCGAGACTATAGGGGGAATTGACGTTGAGTGCTTCCCCGGAGAGTCTGTAGATCCACGACGTGGGCCACAGGGGTAATTGATGTTGAGTCCTTCCCCAGAGAGCCTTTAGCACGATACGAGACTATAGGGGGAATTGACGGTGAGTGCTTCCCCAGAGAGTCTACTTAATTTACGTAGCTGAACCAGAGGGGTGAGATTGTGTGTGCCTCCCAGAGGGTTGCTAGTACTATAGGTTGAACAATAGGGGTTAGAATGTGAGAGCTACCCCGAGGGTTACTATTTTCTTCTTGTTTCTGGTTTCTTACTTGTGTACTTTACTTGTTGGAACTATGGATTGTAGCTCCTTGTTCTTTTCTGTTTACAACTTCTTGTCTACTTACTGCCATGTATTCATTGACTGTTAGGGACAAATATTTGGGTAATTGCCTACTGGGATTGTATCTCACACCCTGTTTGATCCATGCTTTTTGGCCCAACTAGACAATGATGCTACAGTTATAGATAAGGGCAAGCTCCCTTCTACTTCAGAATATTGATTTAACCAGGAGCTGGGAAGCATGAGGCCGAGTCCTGGCTCACTATGCTGAGGATATTACTTTTGTTTTATTTTGAACATGGTTTCAGTTGTACTTCAGCATGTTGTTGTGTTTTCTATTTTCCTTTGATAATTTTACCTGCTGCATCATTTTCATTATAGTTATATATATATCTATATTTCTTCCGCTGTTAGGTTTCTGTCGTATGGATGTTGGTTGCTGCTTCTGCTGTTTATTATGGTTTTCTTACCATGTATACATTACTGAATGAGGGCATAGTGTCCACACCGACTCACCATGGCCCTCACTGCTAGTCGGAAGCCTCTGGCATTCGGGGAAACACGCTTGAGGTCATGTGGCGAACCAAGTACGGGGCAGTAGTGGAGGGGATCCAGACTCAGGACATTATAAAGTGGTACCAAAGGAGTTCATTTATCTTGCATTACTTTTTGGATACTTTATCTAGGGATAGGACAGATTTGGTACTTGGAATTAAGCTTTGCTCGGGAGTTGTTAACCCGTGTACAGGGAAAAGCCATACTACCTCGTTAACTACAGTTTTCTGGTTTTGAGATTTTATAGTGGGTATGTTTTCACCTAGAGTGATTCATATGACTTGTGTGGTTAGTGTTTTGATATTTCGGTTCTATTTCTGTCGCAACCTGATGAGATGAGGGTATTCCATCTCATGCCTCATATTGGCACTTGTAGAAATCACATTCTATGCATTCTTGCCATGCCATCTAGGGTGCATTAGCGATTGCATTCTATTGTGATAGGCTTTGTGTAAATTATGCATGCTGTTGTGATGGATGATTGATAGATTTTCTACTGTTATGTTAGAAAACTTTTTGTTTTGTTCATTGTATAATGTGAATGCCAAATTTTGGTTCATGTGGTGTTATGGGCCCTCACGGATCAGAATTTGGAACTTTTCTCCTTGGTTTTGTGTTCTGGAATTCTATGAAGTTTCTGAGATGCTGCCCAAAAAATCCCAAAATACATGGCGTGTACTTTGTAGATACACGCCGTGTAGTTTTCAGGCCTTGTCACTAACTGTGTGAGCAGAACACAGTGTCATAGGAGTATCGTTGGGAACATGCCGTGTACCATTGGTACACGCCGCGTGAGTTCAGAGCCGTGTACCCAGCTGTGTCACTAACAATACGGGCCAGGGAATCTTGGGTAGAACATGCTGTGTGTCCATAGGGTTCACGCAGTGTAGCCCTGTCCAGGTACCTGACTGTGTCATTAACATCACGGGTCAGCGTTACCTTCCTTTCCACACGCCGTGTTTGTTCAGAACATGCCGTGTAGTCTTGCCCCGGTACTCGGCCGTGTCACGAACAACACGAGATAGTGTCGCCTTCTCCTATGCATGCCGTTCATGTTCGGAGAACATCATGTATGGTCTAGCCGTGTAGACGGCTGTGTAATCAACAACACGGACCGCTGAATCCTTGTCTAGTGCATGCTGTGTTTGTTTCGAACACGCCATGTAGTATCGGGTTGAGTCGGACCATGTGGGTTCGCCATGTACGGAGACTTGGGTAGGGGAATACTTTTCTAGTACACGCTATGTGTGGGGGTCAACACGCTATGTAGTTTGATGTGTACACAACTTGTAGGGTGAGATTACACGCCCATGTCAGTGGTTTAAGAAGACACGCTGTGTAGTTTTATTCACACAGTGTAGTTGTGTTTTGAAATCTTGTGTGTTTTCATTCCCCTGATCCCGTTTTGTACTCTTGGGTTCCATGTCCTTGTTTTACTGTTCTAAGGTGTGCTTTTGATCTTTCAGAGCTATTCCTCTGAGACATCCTCTGGTCATACGTCAGTCGTCAGGCAGTGATCAGACGCCATACAGGGCTGATCGGGGACTTCCTGTCGATCCCCCAGCCGAGCAAGCCATGTCACCTATTGTTGTACCAGTTGCGGGCACCAATGCTCAGTTCAGAGAGGGTTTCATGAGGACGATGCAGGCCTTCCAGGGAGCACTGCATCCTGCCTAGTCTATGGAAGACTTGACGCGGGTCTTTCAGCAGCAGCAACCTCCCACGTTCTCTAGGGAGGGAGGACCTCCGGCTAGAGAGTCATAGATAGAAGCCATGCTGACTATATATGAGCATCTGGAGATGCCTCCATAGAGGTAGGTCAAGCTCTCCACCTAAATTCTCCGAGACTCCACCAAGAGGTGGTGGGACGTGATCTCACAGAGGGGTCAGCATCAGGCTAGGACTTGGGAGGAGTTCTAGCACGTGTTCTACGACTACTTTTACCTGGAGACCCTGAGGGCCGATTAAGCCCAAGACTTCATGAGCTTAGAGAAGGGTACTCTATCTATCATGTAGTATTCCTCTCATTTCACTGAGCCGCAAAATTTTACACTCCATCAGGATGGGAGTGGGGTATTTTTGGTGAGGATGTTTGAGGATGGACTCAGGCAGGAGATTCGCCCACAGTGGAACATCTTCCAGTTGACTTCCATTACATCCATCGTCAACAAGAAACTGATTAAGGAGCACAATCTTAGAGACTATGGAGTTGTGAATTAGGGCGGTTCTACTTCCAGAGCTAGATTTCCATCATATGACAGCATGAAGCATCGTAGGGAGCCTACACCTGGTGATTCGAGGAAGTGAGACGCATCATCAGGCAGCCAGGTGACATGCTACCAGTGTGGCCGGACAGGGCACACGAGTCCACATTGCCAGAGAGACCCCATGGAGTGCCGATCGTGCGGAAAGATGGGTCACCTTCCGCATTTCTGCCAGGCTTTCTCACCAGCAGTAGGTGACCAGGGTTCTTCCTTGACTCCTTGTTCAGGAACAGCCCCACCAGTCTCTCAACAGACAGGTAACTATAGTTATTTCATCCATTCGGGTCGAGGTGCAGGTCGTGGACATCACGGTCAACCACCAATCCCACAACAACAACAGGGAGGTTCAACTCAGAGTGGTCAGTCAGGGGCACAGGGCTACGGTGTAGGCCTGTCTTTCACCATAGAGGAGACTTATCATGAGAAGGATCATGACCCGTCTACTGTTCAAGGTACGATTTTAGTGGCCTCAGTTTTATCTTCAGCCCTTTTCGATAATGGTGTTATGCATAGCATTATCATTGTTGTTATTGTGGGGAGCCTTGGACTCTACATCTTTTCTTCTGCCGACAAGTTGACACTAGAAACACCTTTGGGAATGAGGATATATAGTGTAATCCAGTGTAGATAGTGCCCTCTCGAGGTTGCAGGGTATCGCTTCTTATGGGACCTCTATGTCTTAGAGATGATAGGTTATGATGTAATCCTTTGAATGGATTGATTGATTCCCTTTGAGGAAGTTGTTGACGGTTATCACCATAGAGTCAGTTTCATTTCACCAGAGGGTGAATCTTTCCTACATAGAGGTGAATGGGACGTTCGGGCGAGTCAGGCGGGACTCGAGCATCTTGGGCTATGAGGAGTGACGTCCCAGATTGATAGCCTTTAACTGGATGATCAGGGGACTCCACAGTTGGACTTCCCTCCAGTGGTGGATCCCTTCCAAGAAGTCTTTCCAGAGGACTTTTCGAGTTTTCCTTCGTAGTGTGAGGTAGACTTCTCTATTGAGCTCATGCCAGGAGCGGTACCAGTGACCATTCCTCCATATATGATGGCCACACCTGAGTTTCAGGAGCTTAAGAAGTAGTTGGAGGAGTTACAGGATAAGGGTTTTATCTGAACTAGTACTTCTCCTTGGATTTTGCCTGTTTTGTTTGCAAAGAAGGCAGGCGGTACCCTTCGCCTTTGTGAGGATTATCGGAAGCTAAACTAATTGACAGTAAAGAACCGATATACTTTGATGAGTATTGATGACTTTTTCGATCAGCTTCGAGGAGCCCTGGAGTTCTCAATGATTGACTTGAGGTACAGTTATCATCAGTTGCACGTTAGACCTTCAGATATACCTTTGACAACCTTCAAGAGAAGGTAGTGTCTTTACGATTATACAGTCTTTCCCTTCGGACTCTTGAATGCACCTGATGATTTTATGGCAATAATGAACTGAGTGTTCCATCCTTACTTGGATTCCCTCATTTTGGTCCTCGTGGACGATATCTTGGTGTACTCTCAAACTCGACACGACCATGCCACCCATATTTTGATTGTTCTGAGAACACTGAGAGCATCGGATTTATGATAAACTCCCGAAGTGCCACTTATGGATTGATTAGATTCACTTCTTGGGTCATGTCATCTCAGAGGTAGGAGTATCTGTGGACCCAGATAATGTGAGAGTTGTAGTTTACTAGGAGCATCCAAGGAACGTTTTTGAGGTACCGAGATTCCTAGGGCTGGCGGGATACTACAAACGCTTCATTCGGGACTTTTCCTATTTAGCAGCACCCTTGAAAGGTCTGACTAAGAAGGGGGAAAAGTTCTTGTGGTCAGATTTTTGTGAGACATCCTTTCAAGAGCTGAAAGGGAGGTTGACGTTATCACCGATACTAGTCTAGACAGATCCATAAAAGAGCTACACTATTTACTGTGATGCTTCAGGTATCGGGCTGGGAGCTGTTCTTATGCAGGGAGATGGAGTCGTTGCATATTGGTCTCGGAAGTTTAGGCCACATGAGAGGAACTACCATACACAAGTTCTTGAGTTGGCAGTTGTTGTTCATGCCTTGGACTGTTGGAGAAACTATCTTCTGGGAGAGAACTTTTTGGTGTTCACTGACCACAAGGGTCTCATTTATATTTTCACTCATCATGATCTGAATCAGAGGCAGTGTAGGTGGGTTGAGTATCTATAGTCTTTTGACTTTGAGGATGCCTATACACCGGGAAAGGGTATCGTCGTGGCAGATGCATTGTGCAGGAGAACTCAAACTCAGAAAGTTAAAGAGGCCAGTAGTGAGTGGTAGCTGGTGGCTTTGTTCACTGAGATGCATCTAGAGGTTCACGACAGAAGGGGACATACATTTCTATCTTCTGTAGATGTTACCTCCACGCTACTTGATCGGGTACGGATGAGGTAGCTATCAGACTCAGAAGGCATAGTCCTGCAGGAGTGTGTGTCAGGAGAGGACCCTCTTCCTGGATGGACAGGGGGCGAGGGTGAGATCTTGCATTTCCAAGGACGCGTATGGGTGCCAGCAGACATACGGGTGGAGCTGATGTGGGATTTCCATTCCTCGGTTTGGGCAGTTCATCCTGGCCTCACCAAGATGTATCAGGATCTTCATCGCCAGTACTGGTGTCCAGGTATAAAGAAGGATTTTTCTAGTTTTGTTATGATATGTTCTACTTGTCAGCAGGTTAAAGCAGAGCATCAGCGACCAGCAGGCCTTTTACATCAGCTACCCATTCCAGAGTGGAAGTGGAATGATGTTCCGATGGACTTCATGACTAGGTTACCGAGGTCACCACGAGGGAATGATTTCATTTGGGTTTTCATCGACAGACTTACAAAGGATTCTCACTTCATTCCAATCAAGGATAGCATTAGTGTCGATGATCTCAGACGAATTCACATCAGATAGATTGTGTGTCTCCATGGATTTCCGTGCTCTATTATTTCAGACAGAGATGTTCAATTTACCTCTCGATTATGGAAGGTTCTTCAGAAGGCCATAGGTATACTGGTACTTTTGAGTACATCATACCATTCTCAAACTGATGGCTAGTCCGAGTGCACGAACCATGTGCTTGAGGATATGCTATGAGCTTGCATCCTTGACTTTGGCGCGTCCTGGGAGAAGCATATTACTCTGGTGGAGTTCGCCTACAACAACTGTTTCTAGGCGATCATTCAGATGGAACCATACGATGCTTTTTACATTAGGCCATGCCGATCACCATTATGATGGATGGAGGCAAGAGAGGCAGCTTTGCTGGGACCTCACCTTGTACCGGAGACTTCAGAGCCGATAGAGCAAATTCAGAAGAGGATGGGTAGAGCACAGTCTCGGCAGACATCTTATGATGATCAGTGGAGACGACCTCTAGAGTTTGAGGTTGGTTATCAGGTTTTCCTACGTGTCACACCTAGTTTGGGAAACAAAAGGATATGGAGACAGGGTAAGATTTTGTCGTGGTACGTCGGGCCGTTTGAGGTCTTGGAGAGAGTGGGGGCGGTCGCCTATCGGTTGAAGCTACCTCAGAGGTATCGGGCCATGCATGACAAATTCCATGTCTCTCAACTCTGAAGTTACTTTTCAGATCCTTCTCACGCCTTTAATCCTGAGAAAGTTGAGCTTGAATCTGATGCGTCGTTCAAGGAGCATCCTATCCGGATTGTCGATCGTAGTACGAAGGTACTCCGCGGGCGGACTATTCCTCTAGTACGAGTGCTATGGAAGCACTTTCGGGTACTGGACGAGACCAAGGAGAGGGAGGCTGATGTATGATCGTAGTGTCCAGAGCTGTTTGGGGTTTCTTCTTGTAACACCCCAAGCTTCTACAGTACACTTCTCTTTGAATAATGTGATAGCGTGTGTTGTACGTAACAACGAGTTCTAACACACCATAACCAATCAAGCTAGCCGTTATGAATAGTAATACCTAATTTTTGAAATTATATATATTTTATATTTCAAAATGGACTTCATTTTTTGGATTCGGAATATCGAATTTAGCCTAAGGTGAAATTTTGGTACTTTTCGAATAACTTTAATATTTTGATGAATAGTGAAAGTTACTAAATTTTAATTAAAAACAACTTTTTTATTCAAAATAATTAATAGTGATAAATTATGAATTTGAGTGGTTTTAAAGTATATTTAGAATATATTTTTTCCATTTAATATAATGTTGGTCATTGGACATAATTTTACAATTAAACCGAACATAAACAAGTGTCAATCTTTTGATATTTATTATCTCTTAAAAACACGCTTTTTGTTTTAACAGCATGAATTAATTTTAAATTAATTTCTGCCAATTCTGTGTTTTGAATTTAGAAAAATGGATTCCATATTTGGAATCAGGATGTTCAAATTGTGTAAATAGGTAACTTTTATTTTTATACATTTTGAATAATTACTCCGGTAAATATTTTATTTACCATGGTTAAGGGTAAATCCGGTAAATAAGGGTTAAAAAATATTATAATAACATTAAATTACCCTAAAACATGTCTTAGCCTTATTGGTTGATACATGTTCGACAATAGGCATCTTTGGGTTGATTTTGGGACCCCATGGTGCCACTTGTAGGTGATAGGGACACATTATTTTAATTAAGTTAAAATGAATACAAAAATGACACAAGCATATATCTTTTAGAAACACAATTTTTAAATTGGGTTATATATGTTGGATTTTAGATTATAAATATTCATTAGAAATATAAAAATATTTCATACATAATTATATTTTATTTATAATTTTTAGACATTAAATAATTTAATTTATTTATGACACAAGGATGATGAAGTAATTACTATAATAGTGAAAAATTAAAATAATTGATATTATAAATACCCAAATAAATATAATATGAAACTTTTAATGAATTAAACTAAATATATAGGATAATAGTGTAACACCCGAGACTTTTATGTTATATAAATCATCAAAGGAATCTTTTTCTACACAACACTTGCTTGGCTTGCTTTACACGCAATCGCGACCTTCCTCGATAGCTTGCGTCGTACGCAATACCGAGTTTCACTAAACAACAATATGCTATTAAAACTAGCCGTTATGAATAGTAATAACCACTTTTTGAAATTTTATAAATTTTATTTTTCAAAATGGACTTCATTTTTGGACTCAGAATATCGAAATTAGCCTAGGGTGAAATTTTGGTATTTTTCTGAAAACTTTCAATTTTTGATGAATAGTGAAACCACTAAGTGGTAGGTTAAAAACTAAATTTTGCATAAAACTTAATTTTACCGCTTCTGTGAATGGAATTTCAAAAATCCGAGAGACACGGTTAATATCAAGGACTAAAATGTGGTTCAATGAGATGAAAATAATTTTTTGGTGAATAGTAACTTTTTACTATTTTTACCGCGGTTAATAGTAAATAGGGTAACTAAGGGTAAATATGATATTAATATTACCCTAACACATGTCCTAATTCTATTGGACAAGTTTAATTCGACCAAAAACAAACTTAGGAATAAAATATGACCATTTAGGCCCACTTGGATTAGATTAGGACATTTATTATTAATTTATTTAAAGAAGGGTTAAAATAGTTAAAATCAAAGTTTAATAAGTAATCATTTTTAATATAGGGTTATACATAAGATAAATTCGATTGTAAATATTCATTAGAAAGCTAAAAAGATTTACTACATGATGGTATTTTATTTGTAATTTTTAGACATCAAATAATTTAATTTGTTTATGACACAAAGATGATGCAGTAATTATCTTATTAATGAAATATTGACAAAATTGATAATATAAATACCAAAATAAATGTAATTTGAGACTTTTTATGAATTCCACTAATTTTCTAGGTTACTATGATATATTAGTATTGATTTAATCAACTTGGTTCGAACATATAATTCTGTTATGACTTTGACAAAAATCATATATCAAATAGTGTCAAAAATGACACAAAATAGTTTTTAAATCAAATATTATATTATTAATTGTTATTTTATTCCTAAAAATCTAAGGTTCGGCCAAATGACTTAGATAAGGATATATATATTAATAATAAACAATTTGGGGTTCGTTTGGCATGTTATAGTAAGTGTATTAACCATATAGTGAAAGAAAACAAAAAGACATGGTAAAAGTTAAATTATTTAACTTAGAGTTAAATTTAATTGATAATGTTAAAATAATATCCTAAACTTGTCTAAATTCTATTGGTTGATAGGATTTCGACCCATCCCCACTTTAGCTTCGAAATAAGACCCTTTGGAACCATTATAAACCGATTTTGACTTTAATATAAAATAATATTTTGAGATATTCCTAAGGTGCCCCTCTCCTCCCTTATAAAAGGGCACCTCCTCCCCCTCCTCCTCACACCAATTTGAGCACTCAAGCTCGGCCAACCCCTGCCATTTTTCCTTCTCCACTTCCCTAGAATAATCCTATAGGTCCTGGTCTTCTCCAAAGACCAATCTTAGTTCCTTAAGTGGAGGATTCAAAAAGGCGTTCCAAAGAAGAGGTAATATCCATTACCGATCTTTTCAATTTCTTTCTTCTTCAACTTCTTCTTCTTTAGTTGTTTCATGATAAAGTAATAACATAAGTATTACTTACATACTGATATGTTATTATAAATATGAAACAACCCTAATTCACCTTCTATCCATCCTACGGAAAAATGAAATCACCGCGCGTGCGTACGTACGGAATACCGTCTCCACGCCGTGGTGTAATCTATTTTCCACCATCACCTTACAAGGATGGGTATAATGGTGTAATCAGTAACTATATATGATTATTATTAAGTAATATTGATACTGAAATAATATATATATATACTCCAATACAATTCCACGATCATAGGAACGATATCATCACTCGTGCGTACGTACGGAATACCGTCTCCACGATGTGATGCGACTCGTTCTACATGATCTTCATTTCATAATGATTATATAAATGAATTGAATGAATGAATATGGTATATAATACACTAATACCATTCTGGACATGAATTATCTATAACCTAAAGATAAGAATAAGAATTTATTCGACAAAACACGCATAAGAACAAAAAGTTATAAAGACCCGAGTAACAAGTAACAATGAAATATTACTAACAAGAAGCTAATAATATGACCATATATGATCTCATATCAATATGTATGATTCTGGAATAAGTCAATAACATTATTTAAACCATTATACCGGAGCTTCGGACACGAACAAAGCAAATCGGACCTAAGGTAAGGGAAATATCACAATCTCATTTTTATCCGAGATTGTTTATTCGTAAGTATTTACTGGGGTGTATTTTATCATCCACATCCATGTTCCCTCAATATGTAATATTGTTTCAATCCACTTGAAATAGTTTAAATCCAATTTTACCCTTAGGTGAGTTTTTAGTAAAGAATATGAAAGGAATCTTTTGTCGTTTTTCCGTACGAGGTACTTTTTGACTTTTCTGACAAAAGTACGGAGAATGTTTTTTTTACTTATACGGCATGAATGGATTTTTAAAACATTGTTTCCAAGAAGCTTCCTTTACAAGTTTTCAAGTTTATTTTTAATCAACTCCTTTTATTTTAAAGTTGTATGACATGTTATGAAAGGAAAATTGTTTTTGAAGAAGAAAGGATATTTTCCTCAAGAATTCAATACAAGTGTTTTATCAAAATTATTTTCCATCTAAGATAATAAAGGGTTCTGTTTCTATCCATATTTTTACATTGGTTTGACTATGTTGTGATGGAATTATGTTTATGAATTCCTTTATCATATATGAATTGATTTATGATGTCATGATGTTTCAAGAATCCCATTTTTGTTATATGTGTTATGCGATGATGTATGTTTTATGATTATGTGGCACACATAAGAAAGGATTCATTATAAGATGGGTGGGACCTATATCTCCCTCCAATGCATTGGGTAAAGATTTTATATCTCATGAGATAGACATGGCTGGAACGGAAGGTTATTTCGGTTCAGTGATACAGGACTGAAACGAGGAGTGAACTCGGTTCAGAAAGGGACTTTGCCCACTAAGATAGTCTTGGCGATGAGTCATGACTAACAAGAAATGATTTTCCATGATTATGTGTGCATGCCACAAAGTTTCAAGTTTTATGTTATGATTTTGGGGATCTCATTTTCACTTCTATGATTTATTCCATGTTAAGATATTATGATCTCTTTTGCAGGTTATGATTTTCAAAAAGATATGATATGATTTTTATTTCCATTATTTGCCTTGCTGAGCATTTGAGCTCACCCTTTTATGTTTTCTTTTCCCCAGGTCAGGAAGATGGATATTAAGTAGAATATGCTAAAAGGGACCCTAGATATGATGAAATAAATGGGATACACTGTAGAAGATTTATGAACCAGTTGTTTATGTTTCCCAGTTTCTAAAGGCACTATACCTATACGGTCCTTTGTGGTTTTGTCATATGTTGTAATAAGTGTGCTTCAATTTTGAAGTATTAACAATGTATGTAAAGTATGGGTCGTTACAGTTGGTATCAGAGGAAAGGTATAGTCAACCTTTGGAAACTAGGATGTGAAAGCCTTAGTAAGAACCCTAAGGATAAGTCTAAGCATAGAACACAATCTTAGAAATGGCCATGAATAACCTAGGATAAGACCATAAGCATGAAAATTGTATTCTTGAATTATGTGGTTTCCTATTATAATTAGTGTTGCTCACACTATTCTTCTTGGTTTTAGTCAATGGCTGGAACCCGAAGGAACCGTGTTAATGCGGAATGCGATGGGCATTGCAATGATTGTCCCCCTGTGCAACCAAACGATATGGGAGCTGGAATGCAAAATCTTGTAGCCATGCTCACACAACTTTCTCAAGCTATGAATCATGCAGGATTTCCAAACGAACAAAGGAGGGAGCAACATTCTGTTGAATCCTTCATGAGGCAGCGTCCACCATCTTTCAGCGGGTCTACTGATCCATTAGTTGCTGAACAATGGATTAGTACTACTGAAAAGATATTTTCAGTTCTTCAATGTTCTGAGCATGATAAAGTCATCCTAGCAGTGTATCGTTTGGAAGGAGATGCTGATCAATGGTGGAATCTTGTTAAGAATACAAGGCAAAGGGATGAAATTGAGTCTATGGAATGGGACGAGTTCAAGAACTTATTTTTCAATAAGTACTTCCCTCGTATTCTCCGAACAAAGATGGAGAAAGAGTTCCTTGAACTGAAGCAAAGGGATGATGAATCTGTTAGTACCTAAGAAGCAAATTTTACAAGACTTGCAAGGTACGCTTCTGGTATTATTATCCAACCTGAGAGTAAGATCGATCGATTCTTTAGTGGCTTAAAACCAAGTCTTCGAAGGGCGTTAGCCATAAGGGACTTCAATAGCTACGAGGAAATTGTTCGATGTGCTCTCAAAGTCGAGATGGAGATTGGAGTAACCCATCAGTCACATGGGTTTGATAAGAAGCGGAAGATGGAATTCAAAGAAAAATCTAAAGAGCACACGGAAAAGAAGATGAACTTTCCCTTATGCTCAAAGTGTGGAAAGAAACATGGAGGGAGTTGTCTTAAAGGGACAAGTAAATGTTTTAAATGTGGAAAGGAAGGTCATCGGGCATTTGAATGCCGTGATAATGGGAAGAAGATGTCTAATGATGCAAACAAAGGAAGGGATACACAGAATGAACCTGCTACACTTCAATGTTTCAAGTGCAAGGAGATGGGGCATTATGCCAATCAATGCCCAAATCCAAGGGTTGATGATGATGGTCGACGTCAACAAACTCTTAAGGCTAAAGACAAAGGAAAGTCACATGCAATTTCTATCAGCGATGTGGAGTACGATAACGATGTGGTGAAAGGTACACTTACCATCCACTCTAAAGTAGCAAATGTTTTATTTGATTCTGGATCCACCCACTCTTTTATTTCTGAAATATTTTCTAAGGGTATCACCGTATTACCTCAACAATTAGATGTTGAGTTAGCTGTGACAACACCTAATGGCACATCAATCGCATCAGAAGTTTATAATTCTTCTCCGATCGAAGTTTGTGGGAAAGTGCTTCCTGCAAATCTTGTGATCCTTCCTTTAGTGGAATTTGATGTGATTCTTGGCATGGATTGGCTTTCTCTACATGGAGCTCATATCAATTTCCAAAGAAGGGAAGTCACATTTCATATTCCAGATCAACCTACGATCGTCTATCAATGCAAGGATGAACATAACCTTCCAGTGGAAATTTCTTCCATCTTATGGGTATTGATTCCACTAAATGGAGGTTATTTATCTCAAATGGTTGGTGAGAAACTCACGATTAAGAATATGCCCATTGTACGGGAGTTTGATAATGTGTTTCCGGAGGAATTGCCGGGTCTTCCACCAAATCGTGAAGTTGAGTTTTCAATAGAACTTGTACCGGGTGCTTTGCCTATTTCAAAGACACCTTATAGAATGGCCCCAATTGAGTTGCAGGAATTGAAGAAGCAACTCCAAGAGAATCTTGATAAGGGATTCATACGCCCTAGTGCGTCACCTTGGGGAGCACCTGTTCTATTTGTTAAGAAGAAAGATGGATCAATGAGACTCTGTATTGATTATCGAGAACTTAACAAGATCACTATCAAGAACAAATATCCTCTCCCACGCATTGATGACTTATTTGACCAACTACGCGGAGCTCAATACTTTTCCAAGATTGATCTTCGTTCAGGGTATCATCAATTAAGGGTCAAAAGGGAGGATATACCAAAGACGGCTTTCCGTACAAGGTATGGACACTATGAATTTATAGTGATGCCATTTGGTCTTACTAATGCCCCTGCTATCTTCATGGATCTAATGAATAGAGTATTTAGAGACTATCTTGATCAATTTGTGGTAGTCTTTATAGACGATATTCTTGTCTATTCAAAGAGCAAGGAAGAGCATGAAGATCACTTGAGAATTATATTGAAGACCCTGAGAAAAGAGAAGCTTTATGCCAAATTTACCAAGTGTGAATTTTGGCTTCAAAAAGTTGCATTTTTGGGTCATATAATCTCAAAAGAGGGGATATCTGTGGATCCAGCAAAAACAGAGGTTATCGAAAGATGGTCAAGACCAACAACAGTAACTGAGATCCGAAGTTTTCTTGGTTTGGCTGGATATTATCGACGTTTTGTAAAAGATTTTTCACGATTATCTAATCCACTCACCAAGTTGACTCGGAAAGGAGTTAAGTTTGTCTGGACAGAGGAATGTGAAGAGAATTTCAAGGAGTTGAAAAGAAGGTTATCCAGTGCACCTGTGCTCACACTGCCTTGTAGTGGAGAAAGGTTTGTGATCTATAGTGATGCATCCAAGAAGGGATTGGGGTGTGTTCTTATGCAAAATGATATGGTGATAGCTTATGCCTCACGACAGTTGAAAATCCATGAGCAAAATTACCCAACACATGATTTGGAGTTGGCTGCGTTAATCTTTGCATTAAAGATTTGGAGGCATTACCTTTATGGTGAAAGGTGTGATATTTATACTGATCATAAAAGTTTAAAGTATATTTTCACACAAAAGGAGCTGAATATGCGCCAAAGAAGATGGTTGGAGCTGATTAAGGATTATGACTGCTCAATCCATTACCACCCTGGGAAAGCAAACAAGGTGGCAGATGCATTAAGTCGACAAGACCATGCTAGTTTATCCATGATGAGGATCACAAAAGATCCAATATTTATGGATTTACAAAGGATGGATCTTGGAATTATAATGGAAGGGGAAAAATATTATCTTTCTCAAATGAATGTTCAACCATCTATACATGTGAAGATTAAAGAGGCACAGAAAGAAGATGTCGAGTTACAAAAGAAGGTGAGAAATGTTCCTGAATTCAACCTTGATTGTGATGGGATAATAAAGTTCAGGAATCGGGTTTGTGTTCCTCCCATCCCCGAATTAAAGAAAGAGTTGCTGGATGAGGCTCATAGTTCTTCATTCTCTATTCATCCTGGAAGCACGAAGATGTATAGGGACCTGAAAGAGTACTTCTGGTGGGATGGCATGAAAAGAGATGTTGCTGAATATGTCTCTCGATGCTTGGTTTGTCAACAAGTTAAAGCTGAGAGACAGAAGTCTAAGGGGATGTTACAACCATTACCCATACCCGAATGGAAATGGGAAAACATCACTATGGACTTTGTCACAGGACTTCCTAAAACATCCAAAGGCAATAATGCTATCTGGGTCATAGTTGATCGTCTTATAAAGTCTGCACACTTCATTGCTATTAGAGAGGATTTCTCTCTAGATCAGCTTGCCAGGATATATGTAAAGGAAGTGGTAAGATTGCATGGAGTACCACTTTCTATTATATCTGATCGGGATCCGAGATTTACCTCGAAGTTCTGGCGAAGTCTTCAGCATACTCTGGATACAGAGTTGAGTTTCAGCACTGCTTATCATCCCCAGACAGACGGTCAGTCTGAGAGAACAATTCAAACCCTAGAAGATATGTTGAGAGCTTGCTCTATGGATTTCAAAGGAGGTTGGGATCAACACCTACCTTTGGTGGAGTTTTCTTATAATAATAGCTTTCACTCCAGTATTCAGATGGCTCCTTATGAAGCTCTCTATGGAAAGAAATGCAGGACTCCAACTTGCTGGGATGAAGTTGGGGAAAGAAAGCTATTAGGACCTGATCTCGTTGATGAAATGGCAGAAAAGGTCAGATCTATTCAACAACACATAAGAGCAGCTCAGAGTCGACAGAAAAGTTATGCCGACAACCGAAGAAAAGACCTAGAGTTTGAAGTGGGTGATAAAGTGTTCTTACGAATATCTCCCTGGAAGAGGGTTATGAGATTTGGAAAGAAGGGGAAGTTGAGCCCTAGATATATCGGTCCTTTCGAAATATTGGATCGTGTTGGGAAGGTAGCTTACCGATTGGCGCTTCCACCGAATCTCTCTCAAGTTCACGATGTGTTCCATGTATCTCTCCTGAGAAAGTACATACCAGATCCTTCACATGTACTCAGCTCAGAAGTTGTACCGCTGGAGCAAGATCTTTCTTATGAAGAACAGCCGATAGAGATTCTGGATCGCAGCGAAAAAGTCCTACGAAACAAGACCACTCGCTTGGTGAATGTTTTATGGAGAAACCACCAACTTGAAGAAGCTACATGGGAGCTTGAGGATATGATGAGAGAGAAGTATCCTCATCTGTTTGTTGCAAAGTGACGAATTTCGAGGGCGAAATTCTTTTTAAGGGGGGTAGAATGTAACACCCGAGACTTTTATGTTATATAAATCATCAAAGGAATCTTTTTCTACACAACACTTGCTTGGCTTGCTTTACACGCAATCGCGACCTTCCTCGATAGCTTGCGTCGTACGCAATACCGAGTTTCACTAAACAACAATATGCTATTAAAACTAGCCGTTATGAATAGTAATAACCACTTTTTGAAATTTTATAAATTTTATTTTTCAAAATGGACTTCATTTTTGGACTCAGAATATCGAAATTAGCCTAGGGTGAAATTTTGGTATTTTTCTGAAAACTTTCAATTTTTGAAGAATAGTGAAACCACTAAGTGGTAGGTTAAAAACTGAATTTTGCATAAAACTTAATTTTACCGCTTCTGTGAATGGAATTTCAAAAATCCGAGAGACACGGTTAATATCAAGGACTAAAATGTGGTTCAATGAGATGAAAATAATTTTTTGGTGAATAGTAACTTTTTACTATTTTTACCGCGGTTAATAGTAAATAGGGTAACTAAGGGTAAATATGATATTAATATTACCCTAACACATGTCCTAATTCTATTGGACAAGTTTAATTCGACCAAAAACAAACTTAGGAATAAAATATGACCATTTAGGCCCACTTGGATTAGATTAGGACATTTATTATTAATTTATTTAAAGAAGGGTTAAAATAGTTAAAATCAAAGTTTAATAAGTAAATCATTTTTAATATAGGGTTATACATAAGATAAATTCGATTGTAAATATTCATTAGAAAGCTAACCAGATTTCCTACATGATGGTATTTTATTTGTAATTTTTAGACATCAAATAATTTAATTTATTTATGACACAAAGATGATGCAGTAATTATCTTATTAATGAAATATTGACAAAATTGATAATATAAATACCAAAATAAATGTAATTTGAGACTTTTTATGAATTACACTAATTTTCTAGGTTACTATGATATATTAGTATTGATTTAATCAACTTGGTTCGAACATATAATTCTGTTATGACTTTGACAAAAATCATATATCAAATAGTGTCAAAATTGACACAAAATAGTTTTTAAATCAAATATTATATGATTAATTGTTATTTTATTCCTAAAAATCTAAGGTTCGGCCAAATGACTTAGATAAGGATATATATATTAATAATAAACAATTTGGGGTTCGTTTGGCATGTTATAGTAAGTGTATTAACCATATAGTGAAAGAAAACAAAAAGACATGGTAAAAGTTAAATTATTTAACTTAGAGTTAAATTTAATTGATAAGGTTAAAATAATATCCTAAACTTGTCTAAATTCTATTGGTTGATAGGATTTCGACCCATCCCCACTTTAGCGTCGAAATAAGACCCTTTGGAACCATTATAAACCGATTTTGACTTTAATATAAAATAATATTTTGAGATATTCCTAAGGTGCCCCTCTCCTCCCTTATAAAAGGGCACCTCCTCCCCCTCCTCCTCACACCAATTTGAGCACTCAAGCTCGGCCAACCCCTGCCATTTTCCCTTCTCCACTTCCCTAGAATAATCCTAGAGGTCCTGGTCTTCTCCAAAGACCAATCTTAGTTCCTTAAGTGGAGGATTCAAAAAGGCGTTCCAAAGAAGAGGTAATATCCATTACCGATCTTTTCAATTTCTTTCTTCTTCAACTTCTTCTTCTTTAGTTGTTTCATGATAAAGTAATAACATAAGTATTACTTACATACTGATATGTTATTATAAATATGAAACAACCCTAATTCACCTTCTATCCATCCTACGGAAAAATGAAATCACCGCGCGTGCGTACGTACGGAATACCGTCTCCACGCCGTGGTGTAATCTATTTTCCACCATCACCTTACAAGGATGGGTATAATGGTGTAATCAGTAACTATATATGATTATTATTAAGTAATATTGATACTGAAATAATATATATATATACTCCAATACAATTCCACGATCATAGGAACGATATCATCACTCGTGCGTACGTACGGAATACCGTCTCCACGATGTGATGCGACTCGTTCTACATGATCTTCATTTCATAATGATTATATAAATGAATTGAATGAATGAATATGGTATATAATACACTAATACCATTCTGGACATGAATTATCTATAACCTAAAGATAAGAATAAGAATTTATTCGACAAAACACGCATAAGAACAAAAAGTTATAAAGACCCGAGTAACAAGTAACAATGAAATATTACTAACAAGAAGCTAATAATATGACCATATATGATCTCATATCAATATGTATGATTCTGGAATAAGTCAATAACATTATTTAAACCATTATACAGGAGCTTCGGACACGAACAAAGCAAATCGGACCTAAGGTAAGGGAAATATCACAATCTCATTTTTATCCGAGATTGTTTATTCGTAAGTATTTACTGGGGTGTATTTTATCATCCACATCCATGTTCCCTCAATATGTAATATTGTTTCAATCCACTTGAAATAGTTTAAATCCAATTTTACCCTTAGGTGAGTTTTTAGTAAAGAATATGAAAGGAATCTTTTGTCGTTTTTCCGTACGAGGTACTTTTTGACTTTTCTGACAAAAGTACGGAGAATGTTTTTTTTACTTATACGGCATGAATGGATTTTTAAAACATTGTTTCCAAGAAGCTTCCTTTACAAGTTTTCAAGTTTATTTTTAATCAACTCCTTTTATTTTAAAGTTGTATGACATGTTATGAAAGGAAAATTGTTTTTGAAGAAGAAAGGATATTTTCCTCAAGAATTCAATACAAGTGTTTTATCAAAATTATTTTCCATCTAAGATAATAAAGGGTTCTGTTTCTATCCATATTTTTACATTGGTTTGACTATGTTGTGATGGAATTATGTTTATGAATTCCTTTATCATATATGAATTGATTTATGATGTCATGATGTTTCAAGAATCCCATTTTTGTTATATGTGTTATGCGATGATGTATGTTTTATGATTATGTGGCACACATAAGAAAGGATTCATTATAAGATGGGTGGGACCTATATCTCCCTCCAATGCATTGGGTAAAGATTTTATATCTCATGAGATAGACATGGCTGGAACGGAAGGTTATTTCGGTTCAGTGATACAGGACTGAAACGAGGAGTGAACTCGGTTCAGAAAGGGACTTTGCCCACTAAGATAGTCTTGGCGATGAGTCATGACTAACAAGAAATGATTTTCCATGATTATGTGTGCATGCCACAAAGTTTCAAGTTTTATGTTATGATTTTGGGGATCTCATTTTCACTTCTATGATTTATTCCATGTTAAGATATTATGATCTCTTTTGCAGGTTATGATTTTCAAAAAGATATGATATGATTTTTATTTCCATTATTTGCCTTGCTGAGCATTTGAGCTCACCCTTTTATGTTTTCTTTTCCCCAGGTCAGGAAGATGGATATTAAGTAGAATATGCTAAAAGGGACCCTAGATATGATGAAATAAATGGGATACACTGTAGAAGATTTATGAACCAGTTGTTTATGTTTCCCAGTTTCTAAAGGCACTATACCTATACGGTCCTTTGTGGTTTTGTCATATGTTGTAATAAGTGTGCTTCAATTTTGAAGTATTAACAATGTATGTAAAGTATGGGTCGTTACAGTTGGTATCAGAGGAAAGGTATAGTCAACCTTTGGAAACTAGGATGTGAAAGCCTTAGTAAGAACCCTAAGGATAAGTCTAAGCATAGAACACAATCTTAGAAATGGCCATGAATAACCTAGGATAAGACCATAAGCATGAAAATTGTATTCTTGAATTATGTGGTTTCCTATTATAATTAGTGTTGCTCACACTATTCTTCTTGGTTTTAGTCAATGGCTGGAACCCGAAGGAACCGTGTTAATGCGGAATGCGATGGGCATTGCAATGATTGTCCCCCTGTGCAACCAAACGATATGGGAGCTGGAATGCAAAATCTTGTAGCCATGCTCACACAACTTTCTCAAGCTATGAATCATGCAGGATTTCCAAACGAACAAAGGAGGGAGCAACATTCTGTTGAATCCTTCATGAGGCAGCGTCCACCATCTTTCAGCGGGTCTACTGATCCATTAGTTGCTGAACAATGGATTAGTACTACTGAAAAGATATTTTCAGTTCTTCAATGTTCTGAGCATGATAAAGTCATCCTAGCAGTGTATCGTTTGGAAGGAGATGCTGATCAATGGTGGAATCTTGTTAAGAATACAAGGCAAAGGGATGAAATTGAGTCTATGGAATGGGACGAGTTCAAGAACTTATTTTTCAATAAGTACTTCCCTCGTATTCTCCGAACAAAGATGGAGAAAGAGTTCCTTGAACTGAAGCAAAGGGATGATGAATCTGTTAGTACCTAAGAAGCAAATTTTACAAGACTTGCAAGGTACGCTTCTGGTATTATTATCCAACCTGAGAGTAAGATCGATCGATTCTTTAGTGGCTTAAAACCAAGTCTTCGAAGGGCGTTAGCCATAAGGGACTTCAATAGCTACGAGGAAATTGTTCGATGTGCTCTCACAGTCGAGATGGAGATTGGAGTAACCCATCAGTCACATGGGTTTGATAAGAAGCGGAAGATGGAATTCAAAGAAAAATCTAAAGAGCACACGGAAAAGAAGATGAACTTTCCCTTATGCTCAAAGTGTGGAAAGAAACATGGAGGGAGTTGTCTTAAAGGGACAAGTAAATGTTTTAAATGTGGAAAGGAAGGTCATCGGGCATTTGAATGCCGTGATAATGGGAAGAAGATGTCTAATGATGCAAACAAAGGAAGGGATACACAGAATGAACCTGCTACACTTCAATGTTTCAAGTGCAAGGAGATGGGGCATTATGCCAATCAATGCCCAAATCCAAGGGTTGATGATGATGGTCGACGTCAACAAACTCTTAAGGCTAAAGACAAAGGAAAGTCACATGCAATTTCTATCAGCGATGTGGAGTACGATAACGATGTGGTGAAAGGTACACTTACCATCCACTCTAAAGTAGCAAATGTTTTATTTGATTCTGGATCCACCCACTCTTTTATTTCTGAAATATTTTCTAAGGGTATCACCGTATTACCTCAACAATTAGATGTTGAGTTAGCTGTGACAACACCTAATGGCACATCAATCGCATCAGAAGTTTATAATTCTTCTCTGATCGAAGTTTGTGGGAAAGTGCTTCCTGCAAATCTTGTGATCCTTCCTTTAGTGGAATTTGATGTGATTCTTGGCATGGATTGGCTTTCTCTACATGGAGCTCATATCAATTTCCAAAGAAGGGAAGTCACATTTCATATTCCAGATCAACCTACGATCGTCTATCAATGCAAGGATGAACATAACCTTCCAGTGGAAATTTCTTCCATCTTATGGGTATTGATTCCACTAAATGGAGGTTATTTATCTCAAATGGTTGGTGAGAAACTCACGATTAAGAATATGCCCATTGTACGGGAGTTTGATAATGTGTTTCCGGAGGAATTGCCGGGTCTTCCACCAAATCGTGAAGTTGAGTTTTCAATAGAACTTGTACCGGGTGCTTTGCCTATTTCAAAGACACCTTATAGAATGGCCCCAATTGAGTTGCAGGAATTGAAGAAGCAACTCCAAGAGAATCTTGATAAGGGATTCATACGCCCTAGTGCGTCACCTTGGGGAGCACCTGTTCTATTTGTTAAGAAGAAAGATGGATCAATGAGACTCTGTATTGATTATCGAGAACTTAACAAGATCACTATCAAGAACAAATATCCTCTCCCACGCATTGATGACTTATTTGACCAACTACGCGGAGCTCAATACTTTTCCAAGATTGATCTTCGTTCAGGGTATCATCAATTAAGGGTCAAAAGGGAGGATATACCAAAGACGGCTTTCCGTACAAGGTATGGACACTATGAATTTATAGTGATGCCATTTGGTCTTACTAATGCCCCTGCTATCTTCATGGATCTAATGAATAGAGTATTTAGAGACTACCTTGATCAATTTGTGGTAGTCTTTATAGACGATATTCTTGTCTATTCAAAGAGCAAGGAAGAGCATGAAGATCACTTGAGAATTATATTGAAGACCCTGAGAAAAGAGAAGCTTTATGCCAAATTTACCAAGTGTGAATTTTGGCTTCAAAAAGTTGCATTTTTGGGTCATATAATCTCAAAAGAGGGGATATCTGTGGATCCAGCAAAAACAGAGGTTATCGAAAGATGGTCAAGACCAACAACAGTAACTGAGATCCGAAGTTTTCTTGGTTTGGCTGGATATTATCGACGTTTTGTAAAAGATTTTTCACGATTATCTAATCCACTCACCAAGTTGACTCGGAAAGGAGTTAAGTTTGTCTGGACAGAGGAATGTGAAGAGAATTTCAAGGAGTTGAAAAGAAGGTTATCCAGTGCACCTGTGCTCACACTGCCTTGTAGTGGAGAAAGGTTTGTGATCTATAGTGATGCATCCAAGAAGGGATTGGGGTGTGTTCTTATGCAAAATGATATGGTGATAGCTTATGCCTCACGACAGTTGAAAATCCATGAGCAAAATTACCCAACACATGATTTGGAGTTGGCTGCGTTAATCTTTGCATTAAAGATTTGGAGGCATTACCTTTATGGTGAAAGGTGTGATATTTATACTGATCATAAAAGTTTAAAGTATATTTTCACACAAAAGGAGCTGAATATGCGCCAAAGAAGATGGTTGGAGCTGATTAAGGATTATGACTGCTCAATCCATTACCACCCTGGGAAAGCAAACAAGGTGGCAGATGCATTAAGTCGACAAGACCATGCTAGTTTATCCATGATGAGGATCACAAAAGATCCAATATTTATGGATTTACAAAGGATGGATCTTGGAATTATAATGGAAGGGGAAAAATATTATCTTTCTCAAATGAATGTTCAACCATCTATACATGTGAAGATTAAAGAGGCACAGAAAGAAGATGTCGAGTTACAAAAGAAGGTGAGAAATGTTCCTGAATTCAACCTTGATTGTGATGGGATAATAAAGTTCAGGAATCGGGTTTGTGTTCCTCCCATCCCCGAATTAAAGAAAGAGTTGCTGGATGAGGCTCATAGTTCTTCATTCTCTATTCATCCTGGAAGCACGAAGATGTATAGGGACCTGAAAGAGTACTTCTGGTGGGATGGCATGAAAAGAGATGTTGCTGAATATGTCTCTCGATGCTTGGTTTGTCAACAAGTTAAAGCTGAGAGACAGAAGTCTAAGGGGATGTTACAACCATTACCCATACCCGAATGGAAATGGGAAAACATCACTATGGACTTTGTCACAGGACTTCCTAAAACATCCAAAGGCAATAATGCTATCTGGGTCATAGTTGATCGTCTTATAAAGTCTGCACACTTCATTGCTATTAGAGAGGATTTCTCTCTAGATCAGCTTGCCAGGATATATGTAAAGGAAGTGGTAAGATTGCATGGAGTACCACTTTCTATTATATCTGATCGGGATCCGAGATTTACCTCGAAGTTCTGGCGAAGTCTTCAGCATACTCTGGATACAGAGTTGAGTTTCAGCACTGCTTATCATCCCCAGACAGACGGTCAGTCTGAGAGAACAATTCAAACCCTAGAAGATATGTTGAGAGCTTGCTCTATGGATTTCAAAGGAGGTTGGGATCAACACCTACCTTTGGTGGAGTTTTCTTATAATAATAGCTTTCACTCCAGTATTCAGATGGCTCCTTATGAAGCTCTCTATGGAAAGAAATGCAGGACTCCAACTTGCTGGGATGAAGTTGGGGAAAGAAAGCTATTAGGACCTGATCTCGTTGATGAAATGGCAGAAAAGGTCAGATCTATTCAACAACACATAAGAGCAGCTCAGAGTCGACAGAAAAGTTATGCCGACAACCGAAGAAAAGACCTAGAGTTTGAAGTGGGTGATAAAGTGTTCTTACGAATATCTCCCTGGAAGAGGGTTATGAGATTTGGAAAGAAGGGGAAGTTGAGCCCTAGATATATCGGTCCTTTCGAAATATTGGATCGTGTTGGGAAGGTAGCTTACCGATTGGCGCTTCCACCGAATCTCTCTCAAGTTCACGATGTGTTCCATGTATCTCTCCTGAGAAAGTACATACCAGATCCTTCACATGTACTCAGCTCAGAAGTTGTACCGCTGGAGCAAGATCTTTCTTATGAAGAACAGCCGATAGAGATTCTGGATCGCAGCGAAAAAGTCCTACGAAACAAGACCACTCGCTTGGTGAATGTTTTATGGAGAAACCACCAACTTGAAGAAGCTACATGGGAGCTTGAGGATATGATGAGAGAGAAGTATCCTCATCTGTTTGTTGCAAAGTGACGAATTTCGAGGGCGAAATTCTTTTTAAGGGGGGTAGAATGTAACACCCGAGACTTTTATGTTATATAAATCATCAAAGGAATCTTTTTCTACACAACACTTGCTTGGCTTGCTTTACACGCAATCGCGACCTTCCTCGATAGCTTGCGTCGTACGCAATACCGAGTTTCACTAAACAACAATATGCTATTAAAACTAGCCGTTATGAATAGTAATAACCACTTTTTGAAATTTTATAAATTTTATTTTTCAAAATGGACTTCATTTTTGGACTCAGAATATCGAAATTAGCCTAGGGTGAAATTTTGGTATTTTTCTGAAAACTTTCAATTTTTGAAGAATAGTGAAACCACTAAGTGGTAGGTTAAAAACTGAATTTTGCATAAAACTTAATTTTACCGCTTCTGTGAATGGAATTTCAAAAATCCGAGAGACACGGTTAATATCAAGGACTAAAATGTGGTTCAATGAGATGAAAATAATTTTTTGGTGAATAGTAACTTTTTACTATTTTTACCGCGGTTAATAGTAAATAGGGTAACTAAGGGTAAATATGATATTAATATTACCCTAACACATGTCCTAATTCTATTGGACAAGTTTAATTCGACCAAAAACAAACTTAGGAATAAAATATGACCATTTAGGCCCACTTGGATTAGATTAGGACATTTATTATTAATTTATTTAAAGAAGGGTTAAAATAGTTAAAATCAAAGTTTAATAAGTAAATCATTTTTAATATAGGGTTATACATAAGATAAATTCGATTGTAAATATTCATTAGAAAGCTAACCAGATTTCCTACATGATGGTATTTTATTTGTAATTTTTAGACATCAAATAATTTAATTTATTTATGACACAAAGATGATGCAGTAATTATCTTATTAATGAAATATTGACAAAATTGATAATATAAATACCAAAATAAATGTAATTTGAGACTTTTTATGAATTACACTAATTTTCTAGGTTACTATGATATATTAGTATTGATTTAATCAACTTGGTTCGAACATATAATTCTGTTATGACTTTGACAAAAATCATATATCAAATAGTGTCAAAATTGACACAAAATAGTTTTTAAATCAAATATTATATGATTAATTGTTATTTTATTCCTAAAAATCTAAGGTTCGGCCAAATGACTTAGATAAGGATATATATATTAATAATAAACAATTTGGGGTTCGTTTGGCATGTTATAGTAAGTGTATTAACCATATAGTGAAAGAAAACAAAAAGACATGGTAAAAGTTAAATTATTTAACTTAGAGTTAAATTTAATTGATAAGGTTAAAATAATATCCTAAACTTGTCTAAATTCTATTGGTTGATAGGATTTCGACCCATCCCCACTTTAGCGTCGAAATAAGACCCTTTGGAACCATTATAAACCGATTTTGACTTTAATATAAAATAATATTTTGAGATATTCCTAAGGTGCCCCTCTCCTCCCTTATAAAAGGGCACCTCCTCCCCCTCCTCCTCACACCAATTTGAGCACTCAAGCTCGGCCAACCCCTGCCATTTTCCCTTCTCCACTTCCCTAGAATAATCCTAGAGGTCCTGGTCTTCTCCAAAGACCAATCTTAGTTCCTTAAGTGGAGGATTCAAAAAGGCGTTCCAAAGAAGAGGTAATATCCATTACCGATCTTTTCAATTTCTTTCTTCTTCAACTTCTTCTTCTTTAGTTGTTTCATGATAAAGTAATAACATAAGTATTACTTACATACTGATATGTTATTATAAATATGAAACAACCCTAATTCACCTTCTATCCATCCTACGGAAAAATGAAATCACCGCGCGTGCGTACGTACGGAATACCGTCTCCACGCCGTGGTGTAATCTATTTTCCACCATCACCTTACAAGGATGGGTATAATGGTGTAATCAGTAACTATATATGATTATTATTAAGTAATATTGATACTGAAATAATATATATATATACTCCAATACAATTCCACGATCATAGGAACGATATCATCACTCGTGCGTACGTACGGAATACCGTCTCCACGATGTGATGCGACTCGTTCTACATGATCTTCATTTCATAATGATTATATAAATGAATTGAATGAATGAATATGGTATATAATACACTAATACCATTCTGGACATGAATTATCTATAACCTAAAGATAAGAATAAGAATTTATTCGACAAAACACGCATAAGAACAAAAAGTTATAAAGACCCGAGTAACAAGTAACAATGAAATATTACTAACAAGAAGCTAATAATATGACCATATATGATCTCATATCAATATGTATGATTCTGGAATAAGTCAATAACATTATTTAAACCATTATACAGGAGCTTCGGACACGAACAAAGCAAATCGGACCTAAGGTAAGGGAAATATCACAATCTCATTTTTATCCGAGATTGTTTATTCGTAAGTATTTACTGGGGTGTATTTTATCATCCACATCCATGTTCCCTCAATATGTAATATTGTTTCAATCCACTTGAAATAGTTTAAATCCAATTTTACCCTTAGGTGAGTTTTTAGTAAAGAATATGAAAGGAATCTTTTGTCGTTTTTCCGTACGAGGTACTTTTTGACTTTTCTGACAAAAGTACGGAGAATGTTTTTTTTTACTTATACGGCATGAATGGATTTTTAAAACATTGTTTCCAAGAAGCTTCCTTTACAAGTTTTCAAGTTTATTTTTAATCAACTCCTTTTATTTTAAAGTTGTATGACATGTTATGAAAGGAAAATTGTTTTTGAAGAAGAAAGGATATTTTCCTCAAGAATTCAATACAAGTGTTTTATCAAAATTATTTTCCATCTAAGATAATAAAGGGTTCTGTTTCTATCCATATTTTTACATTGGTTTGACTATGTTGTGATGGAATTATGTTTATGAATTCCTTTATCATATATGAATTTATTTATGATGTCATGATGTTTCAAGAATCCCATTTTTGTTATATGTGTTATGCGATGATGTATGTTTTATGATTATGTGGCACACATAAGAAAGGATTCATTATAAGATGGGTGGGACCTATATCTCCCTCCAATGCATTGGGTAAAGATTTTATATCTCATGAGATAGACATGGCTGGAACGGAAGGTTATTTCGGTTCAGTGATACAGGACTGAAACGAGGAGTGAACTCGGTTCAGAAAGGGACTTTGTCCACTAAGATAGTCTTGGCGATGAGTCATGACTAACAAGAAATGATTTTCCATGATTATGTGTGCATGCCACAAAGTTTCAAGTTTTATGTTATGATTTTGGGGATCTCATTTTCACTTCTATGATTTATTCCATGTTAAGATATTATGATCTCTTTTGCAGGTTATGATTTTCAAAAAGATATGATATGATTTTTATTTCCATTATTTGCCTTGCTGAGCATTTGAGCTCACCCTTTTATGTTTTCTTTTCCCCAGGTCAGGAAGATGGATATTAAGTAGAATATGCTAAAAGGGACCCTAGATATGATGAAATAAATGGGAGACACTGTAGAAGATTTATGAACCAGTTGTTTATGTTTCCCAGTTTCTAAAGGCACTATACCTATACGGTCCTTTGTGGTTTTGTCATATGTTGTAATAAGTGTGCTTCAATTTTGAAGTTTTAACAATGTATGTAAAGTATGGGTCGTTACAAATAGGATATATTAGGATTGATTTAATTGACTTTTTTTGAAGTAATCAATCTGTTATGAGTTTCATAAAAATCAACTATTGAATAGTCTCAAAATTGACATAAAAGAGTTCTTAAAACAAATATTATATTATTAATTGATATTAAATTCCTAAAAATATAAGGCTAGGCCAAGAGACTTATATCATGATAGTTTCATCATTAAGGGACCACTTGGGGGTCTCTTGGATGTTTATAGTAAGTTAATTAACCATATTATATAAAAATACTAAGAGACATTGTAAAAGAGAAACTAATTAACAAAGAGTTAATACTAAAAGATAAGGTTAATATAAGTACCCAAACCTGTCTAAATTCTATTGGTTGAGTTGTTTTCTACCCATACCCACCTTATTATTTAAATAATCATCTTTGGATCCATTAGAAACCGAATATGAATTTATTATAAATTAATATTTCTAGCTTTTCCAAAGGTGCCCCTCACCCCTCTTATAAAAGGGAACTCCTCCTTCCCATTTATTCAGAACTTCAAAGACATTTAGTTCGGCCAAAATCTGCCCATATACTCTAAAAACTTCCCTCACTACAACCTAGAGTCCTTAGTTTGATCATAAAGCGAACCGAAGGAGCCCTTTTGATCAAATAAAAAGGAAGAAACCGAAGAAGAGGTAATGATTTCACTACCATTTTCCAAGTTCCTTTCATCTTCCACTTCTTCTTCCTTTGTTGTTAACATTCTAAAATAATAAATCCAGTATCATATATATAATATGATGTTATTATAAAAATGTTACAACCATATTCAGTATTCTATCCACCCTTTGAATAATATGTCACCATACGTGTGTACGTACGACTTACCATCTCCAAGTCGTGGTTTAATTGTTATTCAATATATTATTATTTGGATGGGTATAATAATGATGTGTAACTCATGTAAATAATAAATATAACATGTTAATGATTCTTTATCTATGATATACCATTAATTTATATATTATTTTAATATCAAAATAATGATATTGTTGCTCGTGCGTATGTACAGACTACCATCTCAACAAACACGATGAGATTCATTCTCCATCGTATCCATTAAAGTTTAATTATCATTTGATGATTTAAAAATCATGTTTAAAAACATGATATCATTCGGGATATTAATTATATACAACCTATCCATTACAATCATGGCTTACGTAACAAAACATATAAAAGAAAATGAGTAAGTTAACACCCGAAACAACGACAATACTAAGATATTATTAACAAAGAAAAGTTAAAAGATCATATATGATATCATATTAATATTTATGATTTTTTATAATTTAATAACCATTATTTCACTATAATACATGAGGTTAACCTACCCCAACCAAGTAAATGTACAAGGTAAGGGTTATTTCACAATCTTTTTATTATCCAAGGTTGTTTATACGTAATAATCTACCGGGATCTCTTTATAATCCACATCCATGTTTTTTAGAAATGTATTTCAAAACATTATTAATATTTAAAAGAATATGGGTTAAAGTCATTTATACCCTTTTTTGACTTTTTATACGAGTTTTATAAAGGAATCATTCCGTCATTTTCCAAACAAGGTGTTTTTAACCTTTTCGACAGAATTAAGGTAAGAATGTTTTTTTTAACTTATACGGCTGGTGTGGTTATTTTACGCCGTTATAAAATCATCAAAGCTTCCCATATAATCTTATAAGAATATTTTAAATGAAAATGTTTTATTTTATAAATATATGACTCTTAAATGATTTCATAAATTGAAAAAGATATTTCTCTAAAAAGAGTTTTGATTTCATCTATGTCAACATCCATTGATGGATTTTACGCTTATTTGAAGTTGATTTATTAAGATACAAAAAATCTATATTGTATTGAAGGTTTTGTGATATGTTTTACTATGGATGTTCTATTTTTATACCATTCATAGTTTATTGTGAAAGTATTGACATTTCGTATTCTAGTTTTAAAACGAATGTTTATGTTATGTTTAAACCTTTTCATATGGGAATGAATTGCACTTATTATGGGACGGGTGGAGCCCGCTATATCTCCTCGATGCATCGGTAGGTATCATGAGACAAACTAGTGTCTCACCACAAGGCCTTGACAAAAATATTATTTGTAGTCTTGGCACGAGGCCTTGGTTATGTGGTTATGATAGTCTGGCATTATGCATTCCATCATTATGAATGTGGTTATTGATTTTGCATGTGATTATTCAATTAGTAGAATATCCATGTGAATAAGTAAATGGGGTTATTTAATTTTATTTATTCCATATTATGTTTAATGTTCAATATTGAAAGGCTTTTGTTTTAGTTATACATTGCCTTAAATTTTTATTCTTATTTATGAAATTTTCCGCTATATTGTTATCCTTACTGGGCATTTGAGCTCACCCCTTTTATATGTTTTATTTTTCCCAGGAAGTGAAGAAGTAAATTATAAATGACCTTCTGGGATATTATGAGGGGTTAATAGTGTGGACTATGGAGACAATATGTTGTTGTATTAGTTTTTAACATTATGATGTAATGTAAAACTTTATGAATATATCTAGTGTTTCCAAGGCTACTAAACCAATCGGTCTTTCGAGATTTGATCTTTCTTGTGATCATGCCATTGTTATGTAATAATGCACTGACTCTAGGTAACTAGGGTCGCGGCGTTAAAGTTGGTATCAGAGGAGGTTTAGTACAAACCATGGAAGCAAGATTTAGATAAACTTTGATTAGAGCACGTAGACCTAAGATGAACTTTGAGGATTAGTATAGAAGAACTTCCTAGAAGTCTGTTATTGTAATGATTTTGTGAGTTTTCCAAGAAATACATCCCTGTCTGGATATGAGCAGGTAGAGGCGGCTATGGAACAGTTGTACCTAGGGGTAAAACCTGAAAACATCGCTTTGAGCTAGACTCTAACGGGAACTGGTGCACGACAACAGGACTTACTACACTCTTGGTTACGACACTCCCGAGGGATATTCTTCGGATAACTCTCATTTTATTTACAAATAATTATGAAGGGTTTATGAGTATATACTTCTCAAAGAATACATTTTTATGATTATGGATTATATCCATAAATAGTTCAATTTATGTTAAGTATTTTATAAGTATAAGATTATGTATTTTGATTCATAAACTGATCTAGTTTATGCCATTGTTTAGAAATGGTGCCTAGTGGTAGAAATGGAAACTGAATCAATACACTCACTCCATGTAGGGATTTCCATCCTACTCAAGATAATTATAGTGGAGCTGGTGATGAAACTAATGTCGATCAACTAATCACCATACTGGGATAACTCACTCAGGTTATGAATAATAACCTTACCCATATGGAGTACCCTGATCCACAGCGTGGAGGATCAATGTTAGATCGATTCATGAGGCAACAACCACCAATGTTCAATGGGAGTACAAATCCCTTAGTAGCCGAGCAATGGATAAATCCCCTAGAGAAAATATTTTAGGCTTTGGGGAGCAGTGAAAGGGAAAAAGTTAGCATGGCAGTTTACCGCCTCACTGGAGATGCTGATCATTGGTGGTCATTGATTCAAAACATGAAGGAAAATGATGAAGTTCAAATATGGAATGGCGGGAGTTCAAAGATCTGTTTTTAGAAGAATACTTTCCTCACGACCATCGAGCAGATATGGAAAGGCAATTTCTGAGTCTAAGACAAAAGGAGGATGAGAATGTCACAAATTATGAGGCTAACATCACAAGGATAGAAAGGTATGCTAGAGATTATATACGTAACCCAAGAAGTTAGATTTATTGTTTCTTTGATGGGTTAAAACCATTTCTCCGTCGTGTATTATTCTCACAATCCTTTTCGTCATACAACGAAAATGTCTCATGTGCTATCAAGATCGAAAAGGAATTCTCTAAGTCTTATGACTTTAAAGAAAAGCAAGAGAAGAAGAGACCTGCTGATCAATCTGGGAATGGAAATAAGGGGAAGAATGGAATGGTTGAATATCCATCCTGTGGTAAATGCGGGAAGAAACACCCTGGTACTTGCTTGAAGGGAATGGGAGTCTGTTACAAGTGTGGTGAAAAAGGCCACCAAGCTCGTGATTGCAAGGGGAAGAAGGAAGCTACCAACGTTCAGTGCTACAATTGCAGGGTGATGGGGCATTATGCAAATGAATGACTGAAGCGTCAGGAGATCTTACCTCAGAAAAGGCCAAGTGATCAAGGCCATGTTTATGCTATCAATACTGCGGAGGTAGAAGCTCTGAAAGACGTGGTGGCAGGTAATTTTATGGTTTCTTCAATTTTATAAAATTCATTATTTGATTCTGGATCATCGCATTGTTTCATATCTTCCCAAATTTCTATGAAAATTAGATATTTCCAATTTTATTTAACAAGGGAGTTGTCAGTTAAAACTCCTAATGGAAGTATCATTGCAACAATTTTTTGCGAATCAGTCCCCATTAGAGCACATAAATTTTCTTTATCTGCTGATCTCATCATCATACCTATGATTAAGTTTGATATAATCCTCGGTATGGACTGTCATTCGTACTATGATGTGAAGATTTATTGTAAGAAGAAAGAGGTTACAATTCTTGATGATAATGATAAGGAAGACCTTATCATTAGAGCAGAATTGTCACCACCTAATTCTTATTTAGATGCACCCCCAGTAGCTCAACTAAATTCAATTATTAGGGAGGAAGAGAATGAAATAACTGTCGGTGAGGAAAGGAATGTTCAAATAGAGGATGTAACTGTTGTGAAAGAATTTGTAGATGTATTTCTGGAAGATTTACCTGGACATTCTCCAGAACGAGAAGTTGAGTTTTCCATTGATTTAATTCCTGGATCAAGGCCTATATCGAAGACCCCTTACATAATGGCCACTGTAGAGTTAGTCAAACTAAAGAATAAACTCGAGGAATTGAGTAATAAAGGATTTATTCACCCTAGTGTTTCTCCATGGGGAGCCCCTGTTCTTTTTGTTAAAAATAATAATGGATCTATGAGGTTATGTATCGACTACAGGGAGATAAAAGCTATAACGATAATGAACAAGTATCCCCTACCTCATATTGATGATTTATTTGACCAACTGCATGGAGCTCAATACATTTCAATGATTGACCTTTGATCTGGATACCATCAGTTGTGTGTAAATAAGGAAGTCATTCCGAATACAGTATTTCGATCAAAGTACGGGCATTACGAGTTTACTGTAATGCCTTTTGGATTGACTAATGCACCCTCTGTATTCATGGATCTGATGAATAGAGTTTTCAAGAAGTATCTCTATGAATTTGTGGGGGTATTTATTGATGATATCTTGGTATACTCCAAAACCTACGAAGATCATGAAAATCACTTGCGCATTATCTTGAAGACTATGAGGAGGCATGAATTATATGGGAAGTTGAGCAAGTGTGAATTCTGGATTCAGGATATTTCTTTTCTGGGCCATATTGTCTATAAAGATGGAATCTATGTTGATCCTTCTAAGACCAAGGCAATCCAAGAATGTCCAGCACCTACAAGTATAACTGAGGTACACAGTTTTATTGGTTTGGCAGGTTATTATCGACGTTTCGTCCAGAATTTCGCCCGATTGGCAAACCCATTAACGAAGCTCACACGTAAAGGGGTCAAATTTGTTTGGACAAAAGAGTGTGAAAAAATGTTTCGATGAACTGAAGATAAGATTGGTCAATGATCCTATATTGACTCTACCATCGGGTAATGATGGGTTCGTTATTTATAGTGATTCATCAAAGAAAGGACATGGTTGTGTCCTTATGCAGAATGATAGAGTTATTGCATATGCATCACGACAGTTGAAAATTCATGAACAAAACTATCCTACTCATGATCTCGAGTTAGCAGCTATGATCTTTGCTTTGAAGATAGGGAGGCACTACCTCTATGGTGAAAAATGTGAGATTTATACTGATCACAAGAGTTTGAAGTATATTTTCTCACAAGAAGAACTCAACATGAGGCAAATGAGATGGCTTGAATTACTCATGGATTATGATTGCACGATACACTACCACCCGGGGAAAGCAAACAGGGTGGTAGATGCATTGAGCAGAAAAGACCATGGAGTTTTGAACAATATGAGAATTGAAAGGGATCCAATCTTCATGGATCTAGTGAAGATGGACATGGGAATAACTAGGAAAGGTGAAACATCAATGCTTTTTCAAATGGTTGCCAAACCATCTTTACTAGAAAGGATTAAGAGTTCTCAGACTGATGATGAAGAATTTCAAAAGAAGATTAAAGCGTTGAATGATGGGAGATTGAGAGACTTTGTGTATGAAGATGGAATTTTGAAATTTGGGAAGAGACTTTGTGTTCCCGATTTACATGATCTAAAAAGGGAATTGATGGATGATGATCATAGTTCCAATTTATCTATACACCCTGGGAGCACATAAATTTATAGATATTTGAAGGAACATTTTTATTGGGACAACATGAAGAGGGAGATTTCTGATTTTGTGTTAAGATGTATGGTTTGTCAGCAAGTGAAAGCTGGAAGGCAATAGCCTGGAGGTGTCATGCAACCTCTTCCCATACCTGAGTGGAAATGGGACAATATTACGATGGACTTTGTCATGGGGCTACCAAAGACTCCTAGAAGGAATGATGCAATATGGGTTATTGTTGATTGTCTTACCAAGTCAGCACATTTTCTTTATATAAGAGAAGATCTACCCCTGGAATCACTAGCAAGACTATATATTAATGAAGTTGTGAGACTTCATGGAGTACCCCCTATCAATTGATTCTGATCATGATCCCTGTTTTACTTCATGGTTTTGGAAAAGTCTTCAGAAATCCCTGGATACTGAACTTCATTTGAGCACTGATTACCACCCTCAGACAGATGGAAAATCTGAACGGACTATTCAAACATTAGAATACACGTTGAGATCTTGCTCACTTGACATTCAGGGTATGTGGGATCAATATTTACCTCTCGTAGAATATTCCTATAACAATAGCTTCCATTCGAGTATTCAGATGGCACCGTATGAAGCATTATACTGAAAGAGATGTCGTACATCAACCTGTTGGGATGACGTCGGTGAAAGAAAACTTGTAGGTCCAGAACTAGTGGATGAAACGATGGAAAAGGTGATGGTAATCCAAAATCGCATCAAAGCAACTCAAAGTAGGTAGAAGAGCTATGCCAATAATCGAAGGAAGGATTTGGAATTTCAAGTCGGTGATCATATTTTCCTGAAGGTATCTCCATGGAAGGGATTCATACGTTTTGGTAAGAAAGGTAAATTGAGTCCCAGGTACATTGGACCTTTCGAAATTCTAGAACGAATTGGGGCTATAGCTTACCGATTGGCAGTGCCGCCAAGTATCTCTAAAGTTCACAATTTGTTCCACATATCTCTATTGAGGAAATACATGCCTGACCCAACACATGTACTCACCTATGATGAATTAGAACTGGAACCTGATCTGTCTTATTGCGAAGAGCCCATTAGGATTCTTGATACGAGAGAACATGTACTGAGAAACCGGATGACGCGTCTGGTAAATGTTTTGTGGACAAACCATAAGATGGAGGAGGCAACGTGGGAACCCGAGAAACTTATGATAAAGAACCACCCGAGTCTTTTCATGTGATAAGTATTCTATAAATTTCGAGGACGAAATTATTTGAAGGAGGGGATAATGTAACCCCCCAAGCTTCTACGGTACGCTTCTCTTTGAATAATGTGATAGAATGTGTTGTACGCTACACCGAAATCTAATACACCATAACTATTCAAACTAGCTGTTATGAATAGTAATACCTTATTTTTGAAATTATATATTTTTTATATTTCAAAATGGACTTCATTTTTTGGATTCGGAATATCGAATTTAGCCTACGGTGAAATTTTGGTACTTTTCGGATAACTTTAATATTTTGATGAATAATGATAGTTACTAAATTTTAATTAAAAACAAATTTTTTAATCAAAATAATTAATAGTGATAAACTATGAATTTTAGTGGTTTTAATGTATATTTAGAATATATTTTTACCATTTAATATAATTTTGGTCATTGGACATAATTTTACAATTAAACCGAACATAAACAACTTTCAATCTTTTGATAGTTATTATCTCTTAAAAACATGCTTTTTGTTTTGACAGAGGGAATTAATTTTAAATTAATTTATGCCACTTCAATGTTTTGAATTTAGAAAAATGGATTCCATATTTGGAATCAAGACTTTCAAATTGGGTAAATAGATAACTTTTATTTTTAGACATTTTGAATAATTGCTGCGGTAAATATTTTATTTACCATGGTTAAGGGTAAATCCGGTAAATAAGGGTTATAAAATAATATTATAGTAACACTAAATTACCCTAAAACGTGTCCTAGATTTATTGGTTGATACATGTTTGAACATAGGCATCTTTGGGTCGATTTTGGGACCCCATGGTGCCACTTGTAGGTGATAGGGACACTTTACTTTAATTAAGTTAAAATGAATACAAAAATGACAGAAGCATATATCTTTTAAAAAAACAATTTTTACATTGGGTTATATATTTTTCATTTTAGATTATAAATATTCATTAGAAAGATAAAAAGATTTAATACATAATTATTGTTTATTTATAATTTTTAGACATTAAATAATTTAATTTATTTATGACACAATGATGATGAAGTAATTACTATAATAGTGAAAAATTAAAATAATTGATATTATAAATACAAAAATAAATATAATATAAAACTTTTAATGAATTAAACTAATTTTATAGGATAATATTATATATTAGGATTGATTTAATGGACTTTTTTCGAAGTAATCAATCTGTTATGAGTGACACAAAAATCAACTATTTAATAGTGTCAAAATTTACAGAAAAGAGTTCTTAAAACAAATATTATATTATTAATTGATATTAAATTCCAAAAAATCTAAGTTTCGGCCAAGAGTCTTATATCATGATTGGTTCATCATTAATGAACCACTTGGGGGTATCTTGGATTTATATAGTATTTTTATAACCATATTACATAAAAATACTAAGAGACATTGTAAAAGTGAAACTAATTAACTAAGAGTTAATACTTAAAGATAAGTTTAATATAAGTACCCAAACCTTTATAAATTCTATTGGTTGTGTTTTTTTCGTCCCATCCCCACCTTAGCATTTAAATAATCAAATTTGGAGCCATTATAAACCGAATATGAATTTATTATAAATTATTATTTCTAGCTTTTCCAAAGGTGCCTCTCACCCCTCTTATAAAAGAGAACTCCTCCATCCCATTTATTGACACCTTCAAAGCCTTTTGGTTTTGCCAAACTCTACCCAACTACTCTCCCAACTTCCCTCACTACAACCTAGAGGCCTTAGTTTTATCAGAAATCCAACGTATGGATCCATTTTGATCAAATAAAAAGGAAGAAACCGAAGAAGAGGTAATGAGTTCACCAACATTTTCCAAGTTCCTTTCTTCTTCCACTTATTCTTCCTTTGTTATTACCATTCTAAAATAATAAATCCAGTATCATATATATACTGTAATGTTATTATAAATATGGTACAACCATATTCAGTATTCTATCCACCCTTTGAATAACATGTCACCATACGTGCATACGTACGGCTTACCGTCCCCACGTCGTGGTGTAATTGTTATTCAATATACTATTATTTGGATGGGTATAATAATGACGTGTAACTAATCTAAATAATAAATATAACATGTTAATGATTCTGTATATATGATATACAATTCATTTACATTTTATTTTAATATCAAAAGAATGATATTGTCGCTCGTGCGTACGTACGGACTACCGTCTCCACGAACGCGATGAGATTCATTCTCCATCGTATCCATTAAAGTATAATTATAATTTGATGATTTAAAAATGATGTTTAAGGACTTTATATCATTCTGGATATTAATAATATACTACCTATCCATTACAAACATGGCTTACGTAACAAAACATATAAAAGAAGATGAGTAAGTTAACACCCGAAACAACGATAATACTAAGATATTATTAACAAAGAAAAGTCAAAAGATCATATATGATATCATATTAATATATATGATTCTTGTATAATTTAATAACAATTATTTCATTATTATACAGGAGTTTAACCTACCCCAACCAAGGAAAAAGTACAAGGTAAGGGTTATTTCACAATCTCTTCATTATCCGAGGTTGTTTATACGTAATAATCTACCGAGATCTCTTTATCATCCACATCCATGTTTCATAGAAATATATTTCAAAACATTATTACTATTTAAAATAATATGGTTTAAAGTCATTTATACCCTTGTTTCACTTTTTATAAGAGTTTTATAAAGGCATCTTTCCGTCGTTTTCCAAACAAGGTGCTTTTAACCTTTTCGACAGAATTAAGGTAAGAATGTTTTTTTTATCTTATACGGCGGGTGCAGTTATTTTATGCCGTTAAAAAATCATCAAATCTTCCCTTACAGGCTTATATGAATATTTTCAAATCAAATGTTTTATTTTATAAATATATGACTCTTAAATGATTTCAGAAATAGAAAGAGATATTTCTCTAAAAAGAGTTTTGATTTCATCTATGTCAACATCTTTTGATGGATTTAAAGCTTATTTGAAGTTGATTTATTATGATACAAAACTTATATATTGTATTGAAGGTTTTGTGATTTGTTTGACTATGGATGTGCTATTTTTATTCCATTCATAGTTTGTGGTGAAAGTATTGACATTTCGTTTTCTAGTTTTAAAACGAATGTTTATGTTATGTTTAAACCCTTTCATATGGGAATGCATTAGACTTAATATGTGACGGGTGGAGCCCGCTATAGCTCCTCGATGCATCGGTAGGTCTCATGAGACAAAATAGTGTATTGGCACAAGGCCTTGATGAAAGTCTTATATTTTGTTTTGGAACGAGGCCTTGTCTATGTGGTTATGATAGTCTGTCATTGTGCATTCCATCATTATGAAAGTGTTTATTGATTTTTCATGTAATTATTCGATTAATAGAATATCCATGTGAATAAGAAAATGGAATTATTTAATTTTATTTATTCTATATTATGTTGAATGTTCAATCTTGAAAGGCTTTTGTTTTAGTCATACATTGCCTTAAATGTTTATTCCTATTTATAAAAGTTTCCGCTATATTGTTATCCTTACTGGGAATTTGAGCTCACCCCTTTTATATGTTTTATTTTTCCCAGGATGTGAAGAAGTAAATTATGAATGACCTTCAGGGATATTATGAGGGGTTAATAGTGTGGACTATGGAGACAATATGTTGTTGTATTAGTTTTTCACTTTATGATTTAATTTAAAACATTATAAATATATCTAGTGTTTCCAAGGCTTCTAAACCAATCGGTCTTTCGAGATTTGATCATTCTTGTGATCATGCCAATGTTATGTAATAATGTACTAACTCTAGGTAACTAGGGTTAGGGCGTTACACTTCTTATCCACCTCGTTAGGGAAATTCTGGGACGAATTTCTATAAGGGGGGATGTTTGTAAGAACCCGGATCTTCGTTCAGGTATGTTTTCCCTTTTTCTGGAGTTTTTAAGGAAAATAAGTTTTCTGGAAAATTCAGAAATACACACCGTGTACTTTTTGAGTACACTTCGTGTACTCTGTTCCGGCTTGAAGCCGTGTGCTGGCCGTGTCCGGGCCACACACATAGTGTGTAAGGCTGAGGTGGAGGCCAGTTAATTTGGAGTACAGAAAAATTGAAGTACACGCCGTGTTCTCAAGAAGTACACGCCATGTACTTTCTTTTTTTCATTAAATGGACCGGGGTCGCACCTAACCCCTATTTTCATCTTCTTCTCCAGTTTTCGACCATCCGAGAGTGACCGTACGGCTAGAAGTACAATGAACTCCTGCCTTGCCATTCATTCTCTGATTCGAGCAAGGTCGATTGCATTGGAATTGCAGCGGTGAGTTCTTCTTTCTGCTTGATCCTTGTTTCTTGATTCATCCTTGTTTTCATTTTATCGTGGGATGAACTTTTTGTGTGTTTTCATAGATCTACGTCATTCTAAGGAGAATTTTTCGTCGAGGTTCACATATATCGATCTCCTAGGAACGAGTAAGGTGGTTTGTGCCTTTCCGTAGAATGTTGGTGGATATTTTGTGAAATTTCCACCAATACCCTTGAACGAGGTATTTTGTGTTTCCTATTTTTCCCTTGTTTCTTTCCTGATTTTCTTTATTTCTTTAATAGAGGTTATTTCATGTGATTAGAGTATTTATTTTTCTTAGTTTTCTTGCCATGCTTGTTCTGCCTGTTTTGCATTTTTCTGGTTTCCATGCCTAGTTGTCGGATTGTGGACTGTTGCCTTGTTTTGCTGTTGAGTCTTATTTGATAGCCAAGTACTTCATGAGGTTTAATTTGATGATATATATATACGCGCGCTGAGCATGTTTAGTTATACTCGGGACTGTGAGAACCTGGAGTTGTAGACCAAAGGGGGAATTGACGGAAGGGCTTCTCCATAGTGTCTTTTAATCATGATGCGAGACTATAGAGGGAATTGAAGTTGACTGCTTACCTAGAGAGTTTGTATATCCATTACATGTGCCATAGGGGGAATTGACGTTGATTGATTCCCCAGAGAGCCTTTAGCGCGATACGAGACTAGAGGGGGAATTAACGGTGAGTGCCTCCCTAGTAAGTCTACTTAATTTACGTAGCTGAACCAGAGGGGTGAGACTGTGTGTGCCTCCCAGAGGGTTTCTAGTACTATAGGTTGAACCATAAGGGTTAGACTATGAGATATACCTAGAGGGTTACCTATTTTCTTCTTGTTTCTGGTTGCTTTATTGTTTAATTTACTTGTTGGAACTGTTGATTGTAGTTGCTTGTGATTTTCTGTTTACTGCTTCTTGTTTATTTACTACCATGTATTCATTGACTGTTAGGCCCAAATCATTGGGTGATTTCCGTCATGGATTGTATATCACACCCTGTTTGGTCCATGCTTTTGGGCCCAAGAAGACTATGTTTCTACAGGTATAGATAAGGGAAAGCGCCCTTCTACTTCAGGATCTTGATTGCACCAGGAGCAGGGGAGAATGGGATTGAGTTGTGGCTCGTGATGCTGAGGAGATTACTTTGTTTTATTATTCACTTGGTTTCAGTTGTAATTCAGCATGTTGTTGTGTTTTCTGTTTCCCTTTGATACTTGTACCTGCTGCATCATTTTCATCATAGTTATATATATATCTACATTTCTTCCGTTGTTTGGTTGTTGTTGTTATGCATGTTGGTTTCCGCTTCCGCTATTTATTGTGGTTTTCTTACCTAGCATACCTTACCGAATGAGGGCACAGTTTCCCCACTGACTCACCAAGTTCCTCAATGCTAGTAAGAGATCCTCTGGTGTTCGGGGAAATGTGCTTGAGGTCATGTGGTGAACCGAGTAGGGGCACTAGTGGAGGGGCTCTGGACTCGGGACGTTAAATTTTTCATGTACATCGGTTGAGTTCAGTATTTTAGAATGGTGACTTTTTTGGGCTTCTTTCATAGACATATGTGTCATGCATCATTTATATATATGTCCTCTAGTTTTTTCTTCAGAAGTTCTCCACTATTTACTATTTTATGCCATTATTACTTCTTCCACTACAATTAAATGTTTCATTTACATGGTGTTACTCTACCAATGTGAGAATAGTTTCCCCACTATCATATCAAAGGCCCTCGCTGCAACTCAGCAGCCTCTGGCATTACGGGAAAGGCGTTTCAGGGCATGTGACCAACCAGGTTTTGGGTGCCTCTTGGATGCTTCCAGAACCAGGACATTACAAAGTGGTATCAGAGGAATTATTTTCATTTGACTTATTATTTGGGGCCTATATCCAGGGTTAGGAAATAATAAGTACTTGGTATTAAGCTATTCCTGGGAGTAGCTAACCTTTGTGTAGGAGAAAAGCCAATCTACCTTGTTATGTTAATTTCTATAGTTTTGAAATTATTAAAGATTTTTTGATTTCACCTTGTGTACTTCACATGGGTTGTGATGTTATTTTTGATTTTTTCTGAGCTTCTGTTTAGTTTTTATCCTGATGAGATAAATGTATTACAACTCAAGCACCATATAGGTACTTTATATAAATCACATGTCATGCAGTATTAACATGCCATTTAGGATGCATTAGTGATTTCATGTAGTGGTGATATATGTTGTGCTATATGTGCATGTTGTTGGGATAGATTACTTGATATAATACCTAGTGTTTTATAGGGTTTTTATTGTGTAATTTGTTGATTGAATGAATACCAAATATTGGTTCCTCAGGTGTTCTGGGCCCTCATGGAATGGAATTTGGGGGATTCATTCCATGTTATCCTTGTTTATTACATGTATTAGATGTGATGATTTGATTGGAGTTGAGTATGGGCTCTCACAGATAAAAATTTGGAACCTTAATGTTCATTTCAATGTTTTTCTAGGCTCCGGAGTACTTACCAAGGCTTACTGCACGGAAAAAACCAGAATACACGTCGTGTAATTATGAATACATGCCATGTGTTCTTATGTTCAGGAAGAAACTATTTTTCTTATGTACACGGAATGTAGTGTATATACACTCCATGTAGTCTTTAACTGTTCCTCAAACTGTGTGGTCTGGGACATGGGGATTGAAAATTTTTTGTTGGACATGCTGTGTAATGAATGTACACGCAGTGTTGGAGAATCATGTAACCGACCATGTCACTAACAACCTGGGTCAGTTGATTATTTTCTAATACACATTGTATCCATTCGGAACACGCCTTTTATTGTGAGCCGTGTATCTAGATATGTCACTAACAACACGGGTTTTTTGAAGTTCTTCTAGTACACGTCGTCTCTGGCACGAACACACCATGAAGTCTAGTTCTAGGAGAACCATGTGTCTTAGAATTGTATGTGAACTTGGACTGGGGAAGAGGATTCAAGTACACGCCATGTGTATGGACAACATTCCATGTATGGGGTGTTACACAACCATTTTGGCAAGTGTACATTCCCATGTGAAAGGATTAATGGAACATGCCGTGTAGGCAATATACACAGCTTGTATCCATGATTTAAAAAACATGAATGATTTCATTCTCATGTTCGCTTATTACACTTCTATTTTTCAGTCCCTCATAATCTTGGTCTAAGGTGTGCTATTGACCTTTCAAAGTCATACCTCCAAGACATCCTCCTGTTGTATGCTAGTTACAGGGCAGTGATCAGACACTGGATATGGCTGGTCTGGGACTACAAGAAGATCCTCCAGACCTGCTGTCATTCTGGTAACATGTACTAATGCACATTTCCAAGAGGGATTCATGAGGTTCATGAAGACCTTCCTTGTAGTACCACACCATACCCCTTCTATGGATGAGTTGAGGCGGGTTTTCCCACAACAGCATCGTCCAACCTTTATAGGGGAATGATGACCTCATGCTGTAGAGTCATGGTTAGAAGACATGTGTTCCATCATTCAGCAACTGGAGACACATGTAAGGATGAGGGTCAAGGTCACTATGTATATGCTTCATGATTATTCCAAGAGATGGTGGCATGTGATCACACAGGCGGGATACCAGCAAGTTGTGGCAGGGTGTGACTTCCAGTGTCATTTTTAAGACTACCTCTATATATAGCCTTTGAGGGCAGATCAAGCCCAAGAGTTCCTTATTATGTGGTAGTGTACTCTCTTTGTCATGGAATACTCTTCTCGTTTCATAGAGTTTCTGCACTTCTTGCCTATTTCAGGAGGTGATGAGTTATTACTAGCAAGGAAATTTGAATGTGGTCTCAGGCATGACCTCTGATCTTAGGTGAACATCTTCTAGTTGACATCCATAACTTCAATAGTAAAATAGGGACTGATCAAGGAAGAAACATATGAGGAATTTTTGTGTTTTGGGCCAGGGAGGCTCGACATTTGGAGTTACTATGTCTCCTACTGACACCAGGAAGCGCCACATGGGGTCTTCCTGCCGTGATCCAAGGAGGCGATTCAATTCTTCTTCCAGTCAGGTGGTATGATACCAATGAACAAATATCAGGCATATGAGGACACATTTCAAGAGAGAAAAAATTTTGTTCTAATCTTGTGGAAATATGGGTCAAATTAAGTGTTTCTGGCATATCTTCTCACTAGGAGCTGGTGATAGGGTTTCTTCTATGACTACGCGTTCAGGACCATTGCCACCAGTTTCTCACTAGAATGAAAACTGGAGTACTGTAGTCCATTTAAGATGAGTAGGAGGTTTCCACCATGATATTAAGTTATCATTAATTCAACGAAAACATGGTGGATTAGCTCATAGTGTTCAGGAAGGTTCACATGTTTGCGGTGTAGGCCAAACTTTTGCAGTGGATCCAACCCAACAAGAGAAGGATCCCGAACCCTCTACAATTTTAGGTACGATTCTAGTTGCCTTAGTTTTATATTATTTTCTATTGATACAGGGCCCTCCCATAGCTTTATATCAATTTTTGTAGTGGATATCCTTGGGCTCTGTGTCTTTACTTCTGCTGATTTCTTGACATTGGACAAACTGTTGGTGACTATAACAGCTAGTGTACATTAGTGTAAGGAGTTTTCCCTTAATGTTGGTGGGGTTTATATCTAATGTGACCTTCATGTCTTAAAGCATATAGGCTATTCTGTCATTATTGGAATGGACTAGTTAGTTCTCTTCATGGTATTTGTCAATTTCTATCGTCATAGGGTGAGTTCCACATTACCAGAGGGAAAATCGTTTCTTCATAAGGGCGAATGGGATTTCTAAGAGAGAAGAGCAGGACCCAAGCATCATGGTTTTAGAGGAGTTAGAGCCCATATTTCATTTCTATAACTAGATGACCAAGGGTGTTCATGGATGGACTTTCCTCGAGTGGAGGATCAATTTAGGGATGTCTTTCTAGAAGAATTTTCAGGTTCAACTTTGGAATAAGAGGTGGAATTTTCTATTGAGCTAGTTTTAGTAGTGAAAATGGTGTCCATTCCTCCATATAGGAATTCTACACAACAGTTAAAGGATCTCAAGAAGCACTTGGAGGAGTTACAAGATAACTGGTTCATCCGACCTAGTACATCTCCTTTGGGTTTTCCTATCTTGTTTGCCAAGAAGGAAAACATTACCCTCAGACATCGTATGGATTATTGGATGTGGAACAGTTGATAATAATGAACCGATATCCCTTATGGAGGATTAATGGTCTCTTTAATCAGCTTCAAGGAGCCTGAGTCTTCTTGAAGATTTATTGGAGATCCGATTACCTTCAGTTTCATGTTAGACCATCTGATATACCTCTTACAGCCTTCCAGAGCAGGTTTGGTCTATAATAGTTTGTGGTTTTGTCATTAGTTCACACGAATGTTTCTTAAGTCTTCATGGCATTGATGAACAATGTTTTCCATCCATACATGGATTTCTTCTTGGTGGTCTTCATGGAAGAAATCATTGTGTACTCTCACACTAGTAACCATCATGATACCCATCAAGAGATTGTTCTGAGTACACTAAGAGAGAACCAGTTATATAATATGCTCTCAAAATGCCACTTTGGGATGGATCAGATTCACTTCCTGGGCCATGTTATTATCTAGACAGCAGTATCAGTAGACAAAAATAAAGTGAGAATAGAAGTTTCCTATGAGAATTTGAAGAATGTCTTTGAGGTATGGACTTTTTTAGGGCTAGATGGGTACTACATATATTTAATAACAGTATTTTTATTCTTAGAAACACCATTGACATGCCTCACTAGGAAAGGGGCAAGGTTCTTGTGGTCAGATTCTTGTGAGTCAGCCTTTCAAGAGCTGAAATTGAGGTTGAATTCAGCACTGATACAAGTTTTTTTAGAGCCAAGAAAGTGCTACACTATTTACTGTGATGTTTCTGGAATCGAGCTCAGATCTGTGCTTATGTAGAAAGAAAAACTCATGGTGAACGGGTCTCAATAGTTGAGGTCACATGAATTAAATTACCCGACACACGATCATGATTTGGCTATATTTTTTCATGCCTTAGGCTGTTGGAGACATTATATTTTGGGAGATCATTTTTTTGTTTTCATGGACCATAAAAGTCTAAAGTATATATTTAAATAGCTTGACTTGAATATGAGAAACTGAAGGTGGGTTGAGTACCGTCATTCTTTGGACATTGATCATGTCTACAAACATGGGAAAGGTGACATAGTGGCTGATGCATTGATATAGAGGAAATAGATACAACCATCTCAGGTGGCTAGCAGTGAGTTGAAGTTTATGGCTATATTATCTAATACTCATTTGGAGGTGCACAATAGACTGGGGAAACATTTCCTTCTTCTACACATGTTACCTCATCTGTTCTTGATCGAGTTCGAATGAGGAAATAATTCGATTCTAAAGGCCTATTCCTATTGGAAACCATTTCAGGATTGGACCCTAGTCTAGTATAGACCATAAGAAAGGATGTGATCAAGTATTTCCATGGGTGTGTATGGGTGTCAACAAACATATGCGAGGATCTAAGGAGGGACAGTCACACCTATGTTTTGGCAATTCATCCTGGCATCACTAAGATGTATCATGATCAACATAGTCAGTTTTGGTGGCCATGTATTAAGAGAGGTGTTGTTGGATTCACGATGAGGTGTTCACCTTTCAGTAGGTGAAGGTGGTGCATCAGCGACCAGTTGGGATTATGCAGCAGTTTTCTATTCCAGAGAAGAATTGGAATGATGTCACGATGGATTTTGGGAATGTATTTCAAAGGTTTCCTTAAGGGAATGCTGTTGATTGGGATGTCATTGACTGACTCACTAAGGTTGTTCAATTAATTCCAATCATGGATACTTTCAAAATTGATGTGCTGTGATGATTTCACATCCATGAGATAGTATGTCTACATGGAGTTCCACAATACATTACAATAGAAAGGGATGCCCGTTTTAATTCTCGGGTCTGGAAGGGATTGCATAAGGCCTTGGGTACAAATTTACTTCTCAGTACAGTAAACCACCCCAAGACAGATGGCCAGTCCGAGCGTAGGATTCATTTTCTTGAGGACATTATTTGAGCATGAATCCAAGATTTTGGAGGTTCATCGGAGAAGAACATATCTCTTGGGGTGTTTTCCTAAAAAATAGTTTTCATGAAAACTAATAAGATGGCTCCTTATGTGGATTTTTATAGTTGTCCATGCCGATCACCCTTATGTTGGATAAAAGCTGGAGAGGCAGCTATGTTGGGACCTCATCTTCTCTAGGAGACCGCATAAAAGATAGAGTTAACTTATCGGAGGATGAAAACTGCACAGTCTCGAGAGAAGTCTTATGCTGGTCAGTAGTGATGAACTCTAGATTTTGAGGACGGTGATTAAGTTTTTCTACATATCTAATTGATGTTGGGGAATAGGAGGATTAAGAGTCAAGGATAGATTTCAATGATGTACATCGGGCCGTTTGAGGTTTTGGAGAGAGTTTGGCTGGTTGACTATCAGTTGTAGTTTCCTTAGTGGTAACATGATATGCACGATGACTCCATGATTCTTAGCTCCAACGTTACTTCTCATACCTATCTCATGTTTTACAAACCAGGGAGGTTAAGTTAGATGTGGACACTTGATTCACAGAGCATTTTATTTGGATTGTTCATCACAGTATGATGGTTCTCCATGGCCAGTCTATTCCTATGGTATGAGTGTTATGGCTTCCCGGATGAGTGTTAGACGAGACATAAGAGATGGAATCAAATGTACGATCATAGTGGCTGAAGCTGTTTGAGGATTCTTCTTCTACGCCACCTTGCTATGAAATTCGGGGTCATATTTCATTAATGGGGGAGGGGGAAGTCTGTATGAACCCAGATATTCTCCTCAAGAATGTTTCCCTTTATCTATTGTTTTTATTAAAGGATGAATTTATGGAAATTTCTTAAGTACACACCATGTCCTTTATGAGTACAAGCTATGTACTCAGTTACCGCGGGTAGCATGGTGTTGGGCCAGTAATTGCTGAGAACATGACCATGTGTGGTGACATGGACACAGCATAATGTGGGGGTCGGTGAATAAAAGTACACACTATGTACATATAAAGTACACACAATGTACTTTATTTTATTCATTAAACCATCCAGGGTCACCAGAATATACTCCTTCTTGACGTAGTTCATCTGAGAGTGTGTGTATGGCCTTGATCATTCCCTGATCCCCCGATCAAGCATCTGATCTCTTATTCATCTGCCATCAATAGTGTTGAGACCTCCGTGGTATTCTCTTCCTTCTTCTAGAGCTTCGTTTCCAAATTCCTAGTCATTCTCAAGTTACCTCTGGTTGATCCTTTTAGATTTTTTTTGTATATCTACCGTGTTTTTTGGAGACTCAAGGATTTATGTTCATGTATAAGGATCCTACAACACTAAGGTAAGTGGTTTGTGACTTTTTGTATATAGTATTTTAATTTTCGGGGAAAAAGTGCCCAATACCCATGATCAGGGTACAACATGTTTATGATTTTACACCAGTTATTTTACTATTATTCATGTGTGCTAGATTGAAAGATATTTTAATGTGATTAGGTTTAAATTCTATGCTTGGAACTGTTTCAAAGGCATGTTTTGTTTATGGTGGTTTGGTCTTGCTTAGCATGTTAGGCTACATTATTTCATTCCCATTCCCAGTATTGTTAGGATGGAGTAACTATTATTTGACTTATAGGTATGCTATAGACTAGTTAGAAATGTAGTTCTTGAGGTTTACATTGACAACTTATTTCTATGCTCGTTTTAATTACACAGGGCTATGAAAACATGGTGTAGTAGACTATAGGGAGAAAGGACATAAGGGATACTCCAGAGTGTCTGTTTATTATCAAACTACGAGATCATATGGAGAATTGATATATGTGATTTCTTAGAGTGTATGAAGTTCCCCAATGTGGGCCACAGGGGGAATGTGACTTAAGTTCTTCCCTAGAGTTCCTTTTAGTTATCGATACAAGACTATAGGGGTAATTTACTGTGAGTGATTCCTCAGAGAGTCTGTGCTGAAGCTAAACCAGATGGGTTAGGTTCTGTGTACTTTTCGGAGGGTTTCTTGATTTTTCAAGGTAGGACCACATGGGATTAGGCTTTGAGAATATTCCAAAGGGTTATCTATTGGTGATTGTCTATTTACTTCTATTGAGGAATTGACTACTTTTAAACTGTGGATTTGTTACTATTAAGTACTTCTTTGTTTAATTCTTATTTTGCTTATTGCATGCCATATATATATACTGACTGTCAGGCTATGATCTCTTGTTGGATGCCTACTAGAAATTTGCATCACCTTTTATTTGGGTCATGATACTGGGCCCAATCAAATTATATTTTTTCATGTATAGATAATAGATATTGCACTTCTACTTCAGGTACTTGACTTCTTTTTGAGATGGAGAGCATGAGACCAAGATGAGGCTTGCGATGTTGAGGAGTTGTTTACTTGTTTTTCATGTACATTGGTGTAGTTATATATTTCTTCATTTTGACTTGTTTGGCTTCTTTCCTAGATGTATGTATCATGAATCATTTATATATATATGTGTGATCCAGTTTCTTTTTTATCAGTCTTCTACTATTTACTCTTTTATTCCATTATTACTTCTTCCGCTATTGTTATATGATTCTCTTCTGATGTGTTACACATCCAAAGAGAGCATAGTTTCCCCAAAATCACACCCATGGCCCTAGCTACTAGTTGGATGCTTCTGGAATTAGGGGAAATGTAATTTATTTCATATGACCTACCAGTTACAGTGCACCTCTGGGCGGTCTTCGGAATCGGGACGTTACATAAATGATGGAAAATTATTAGAAAATTACTTTACAAACACAATAAATTTTGAAACATAAAACCTATAAAAGGAATATAATAAATTGGTAATGTAAATACCCATGAATTTAATTATAATAATAAAATAATTAATGCATTGATATTATAAACACAACCTAATAGAAAAATGTGGTAAATAAGATATTTATCTCACTAAAATAAAATTTGAGATGAATTTTCCTAACATTTTATATATAAATTCATCAAAAAAATGACTCATGTATAATAAGAATAAGTTTATTATACATCTATACAATAACCATATTGATATATATATATATATATATAATGACATATATGATTTTTTACTAAATTATATTATATGTTTATTAATAATTCCATGTTAATGTAATGTTTTGAGTAATGACGACTCTGTTAATTGTACGTTTTTTGACTTTTCATTCTATATCCTCTTATATAATAAATATTAACTTATTTAAATAATGAAAAAATGAATTATATATCATATATATTTATCATATAAATATTTATTGTAATATATAAGTGATGAAAATATTAAATGGAATACACCGTATATGGAGATGTTGGGTATACATTTTCATAAATGTTGTTACTATTTTTATGGCGTGTTGAAAAAATGAATGTAATTGAAACATATATATGTGTATGTATATAATATAATTAAATTATTATTATTATTTATTATATATCATATAACTTCACTAACCTCATATTTAATACATTCAATGTAATGTGGGAATGAATCACAATTCTTTGTTGTGATTATGGTCTACACTTCCAAAAAATGAAGTTATCATGTTTTCAAAAAATGGAATGAATCAGGGAAGGATTTATATAATAAATATTTAATTTGAAATAAATCATAAATATCATATATATAATATATAAAAATACTTATATTATAATTTCAAACTATAATTGGTGGTAATGGAAAATCGAACAACATTGTTTCATGAGGCGGTAGTTCGCCGCACACAAGAATGGTATGTTCATTACCCATTAGATATACATGTGAATATATTTGGATAGTAAGATTAATATAAAAACATATAAGTATATTTATAATACTATGTATATCATTTTATCATTGAATGAGATGAATGTTAGTGGTGGTTAATGAAAATAAAACAAGGGAGCTTGATGAAGGTTTTTACCACTTCTTTGGATAACTCTTTTTGGTTTCCACCAAAGGGTATACATGGATTTATTTATTCCCAAATGGAGTATTTATGGAGTAATGGAATAATTTTGGGAAGTATATTTGATATATATTTACCGATCCTAATATTTTTGAGACTTTTGAAGACGGGTATAAGTGGTGCCCTTTTATAGGGGAGGGAGAGGATCCACTTGGAATTTATGAAACAAATTTAGGTGTACCAACAGTTTTAACTAAAAAGGTCTTATAAAAACATTCAAAATCATATATTAAAGGTTTATAGAAAATATGTTACCTGAAAAACTTTTTTGGACTAGTTTCTAGATCATTTAATCCCTTAAGATTAAGGTTTAGTCCCTTATTAATCATAAATTTAACATAATCAATGTAATTAACTTTAATAACATTCTGTATTAATTTTGGTCAAAAATTTTGTATTTCATATTTCAATATAAATATTATATTGATTAAAACGATATATTTCTATTTTTAAAAATTCAATTCATATATATTGTGACATTAAGTTTAACTGTAATCTCATAGACTTGGGGAGAATGTAGGGTTTTAATGTGAGAATGTTCCAATGTTCGTTAAGATTTATTATATTAATTAAACATAATAATTATTCCAATAACTATATTGAATTAAAATAATAATTATTCCTCTATTTTTTGATTAAAATAATCATTAAAAATAATTTTTCTAAATTTAAAAATGGGACAGAAAGCGGGTTTGAATTAACATTCAATATTTTTAACTTTTCACCAAACAAATGATATTTCTCAAAACAATCCTGAAAATTTAACCTAAGATAATTTTAAAAATATTAATTAAATATAAGTTTTTATATTTTAAAAATTTGTTTCGAAAATATTCTAATATAAATTTCATTACTATTGAATGATGGACATAAAATGCATTTCTTTTTATGAAATAATTTTCCCAAAAATAATAGTCTTTACAAAACATTATATGTTTTATTTATTTAAAAACATTATAAATAATATTTAAAATTCCTTTATTACTATTACAATTATTATTTTTGATATATGAATCATATCTTTATAGTTTAATTAATTATTAATAAAAAAATATTATTTCGTAGAAACTCAATGTTATTTGTAACACAAGCCACATCGATGTTGCACATAATGCACACAAAGTTGATGTTTCATGTTGCACCAAAATATATTGGGGTAATGTATAATTAAATTTTAACATGGTTTATCATAATAATCATAAATATCATGGTTATTTCATATACTACAAGAAATATTCAGTGTTTCATGAATGGTAGAATATCAAATAGATTAAATTCATTCGAAAAAATATTCCACTAAAACATGGGATGTTACTGTATACTCCCCTTAAAATGAATTTCACCCTATAAATCAATATATGTTATAAATGTTTTAATACATATATTTTTTTAATATGAACTTAAATAAATAAATGATCACTAAAACATTATTTTAAAACCAATATTTGGAACCATAATAGTAAACCAATGTAACTCATAGCTGGGTTTCTACAAAGGATAATGTTGGTGGAAAGTCAAAACATATAAATTGAAGATAAATGTAGTTATCAATTTATTGAGATAAGCGATAGAGAACATGGTCATGATAATTTTATCGAACACAAGGCTATAAATCATTAATAATCTAAGGGACCATTTGAGTCATTAGAAAATATGGTACTAGGAATACCATTTCAGTTTACAAATCCATTACCTAGAGTGGACTAATTCCCACGAGGCATTATAATTTCATTATTTACATACATTTCATATGTGAAATCTCACCCTTTGAATTTGTCTTCCACAATATCCACATAAACACTTTCTAGAAAATTTAATTTGAATTCTTTCATTATAGAAACCCGAATAGATCATGAGATCCAGGATAACTCATCCCATATCTCTTCAACTACCATCATAAAAAATTTAATAGAGAAGGTTCTTTAATAAGAATTAATCCTCAGGTGGTGATATAATACATTAATCTCACAAAATTCATCCAAATTTTTTACATAAAAAGTACATTAAAGGAAAACATTATAACCATTATAAAAGATGAATATTCAAAACATTTGAAATAAGTTCATGAAATCCCTTTAACATTGATCGACCATATATAAAAATGTAGCTGTTGGATAACACATTCCAAAAAAAATTGGATACCCTCATCATATATTCTATTGTAAAATTGTAATATCCTAAATTATAATAAGTATTATTCAATAATTTCAATGAATCCTTATCCCAAAGATTAATGTATATATTCAATAAATATAAAAATGATGTAAACATAGTCAATGTTAGAATAAACCACTAGTCAACAAGTCCTTAATTAGTTCCATGTTATTAAGCACAATCCAATTTACTTATATATAACTGAAATATCATTATCCAAAAAATATTGTCTATATGTAAGGAACATATTATGTTCTATATTACCTATGTGAAAATACCACATTGTCACTAAATAAAATCATAAGTACATTGGAAACAATTCAAAATAATCTAGTGAAACATCATATGAAAACATAAACTGGATAGTCCTTGTATATTTTAGATTCATATAATATATTTTTGGAATATAAATACATTAAAACATATATATATATATATATCTACATAATAAATAATAAATATGAATGATTCCTCATAAAATTAAACAATATCTATTTACATTCACAATTTATCTTTAATCTCAACATCATCCACAACATAACTGTCACTCATACCAAATTTTTTATTCTCTTCATAACCATTCCACTTTAGGAATAGATATGTATAATGTCCATTCATTCGATACATACAGAATATTTCCTATGATAATTTCTTTGGGAGTCCAATATTCCTATCCATTCCATTTATCAAACCCTTAATATTTCATTTGTAGTTACTTTTCATCCTTATCTTCCATACTTAAAACACATTATTATTCCAATAAGACAACAAATTGTGTGATTCTTTCCAAATTATTTGCACTAGTGTAACTGAATGGTATTTTCTCTACCGTCCCAATTAATTGAAATATGATCCATCTAGTTCCTTATATACCTTGGTGAGTGTATGATTTTGGTAAGGTACACATTGTTAACAATGCTCCATGAATACAGACTGGGGATGATCACAATATCTTTCACTCTAGTGACCATATAATTTTACATGTAAAATAAAATTCCATTACATTCAACAATAACCCAGTTTCACATAGTTACCATTATTGAATAATACCAGAAATAATTGAGTAAGAATAAATTATCATAGTGAGGAACCACATAATCAAGAAAACCTACTTTTAAATTTTCTAAATTATGATAACATTAAAAATCTATGACAATTTAATTTTATCCTAGTTTATTCATACACATATTATTTTTAAATATTTCAAGATGGATCATGATGATTTTGTGATTTTGGAAATCATACCTTCTAGGAGTGTTGAACCAGGTGTGCAATAAAGGCCATTTTCTTTTACCGTGTTACACTCGAGTTTGGACTGACATACCATGTCAGAGTAGTTACACCTAGGATCATATATGCTGGACACATGCCCATTTGTAGTATATACCTACGGGAGAATTTTTAGGAAACCAATAGATTTATCTTTTACCCAAATTCCTAGAGATTTTCATATACTTTTCATCATCACTATATTTATCCTTATAGACATCCTTTGATATATAATTATAATTTTTTAGTGATATCAATAATGTTTTCACATCCCATTTTTCCAATGATTAACTAAATCATTGATCTAATAAAAACTATAGAGACCCTCATTTTTCATACATTAACATTACAAAATTAATTTGTAATACTTATTGGATTTTGAAAAAGATTCACAATGTCTACATTATATTGCTTCCTTTGGAAACATGGAAGCATAATCAAGGGCACATGGGTGTGCTACATTATCACCCACTAGGTTCTACAAGACTATAACCCTTATTATACTTATGAAAACCAGAATATATATTTATAAATGATGGATTAAAATAAGAAAATGGGTGAAATCGGATGCTCAACAGGGGTAAATAAGTTATATATTTAAGCATATATATGAGCATAATGTTATAAGAACATGATAATAACATTAGAAGATCATACCTTTTATATCAAAAACATGAATCATGGTGTAAAATTTAATATTTTACAAGGCATGAATCATAATGAAATCCAGAGAATAATCCATAAAAAAATATAGATTTAAGACAAATGATTTTGGAGGGAATGTAATTATATCAAAATTATTTAAATAATAGTAAATTATTTGATAACAAGGACATATTTTTAGTATTTTTTCATTCCCCATACCATCTTGGCAGTCATTTTTCACTACCATAAAAATTATGGAATCCATTGTTCACACTCATGATAATCGTAAGAGTCACATATAACCTCTAAGTCCATTTTAGTGGAAAATTTTCTTTTATGTAAATCTCGTGGGAAATAAATCATTACCTAATGAATTAGAAGAAGATATATGTCCCAGAAATCTCTTAATAAAATCCCACATAAATTTTCCAAGAGGCCATAAAAATTAATAATAACATAAAACACAAAATAAAATTAGTATTATAATTATGTATTCACATCATATCCATTTTAAAAAATATAATTTTTAAATTCATTTCATTAAATAATTACCCATGAAAGTAAAATAGATTTCATAGATATATAAATCATGATTGAATAATGGTTGTAATAATAATCATTCTATAAAGACACAAAACATTAATGAAATAACATTAATGGATCCTTTGGATCATTTTTGAAAAGATCATGAGTAATCTTTATGGATTTCAACTTCGATAAATGAATATTTTTATATATCTTTTAAAAATATTTCTTGTGGAAAATATTAGTTCTTCTTTGAAAAAGGCCCTGTATGACATAATTTTTTATGAAATCATGTGAATTGAAAAAAAATATGAATATTTATACATAAATATAGAAATAATTTTTAAAACGATTTTCCTTGAAAACATAAAAACTAACCTTTAAAACAAATTTAAAAAATATTCCTTCAAAACATATAAAATAATCTTGTAAAAATTATTAATTTTTTTCTAAAAAATAGAAAACAATTTACAAAAAATATATTAAAAAGATTTATATTGGGTCCAATTTTGATTATATATAATAAATTATTGAAAATCATCGTAATTATTTTCTTTGAAATCAAACTTTTGAAATCATATAAAAGATTTTTTGAAAATTATTTAAAATAATATAAAAATGTTTTTCATAGAAATCAAATTTAAAATAATTATATCACAGTTTGTTAGGAAAGAAATTTCATTAAAATATCACATCGTTATCATGTAAATGATCTTTCAAGGGAATGATGGTTATGATAGTGGTTGAATCTGTAAATGACGAACATTTTTTTTCAATCGTGAAAATATTTGAAAAGTGCCTTCACTAGAAAATGAGAGGAAGATTTATTTTTAAGAAACCATTGTATAAAATATAAAAAATGGATAAAATTAGTTTTTAATTATCATTGTAGAATAATAGAATATTTTTGAGAACCATTTATAATAGATTGTTTACATTGAATACATATTCTTGAACGAAAAGTGAGGTAAAGTGGTTCTTTCTTAAAAACTCATTCTTGATCAAATTATGTATAAATGAGTGGAAAAATAGTACAATTATTTGGATATAACTTGAAAAAATAGGGTAAATGAGATATTATGAGGTTTATTGTGAGAAGTATCATAATATTTCATCAATGGTTGGATAATTTCAAACAATTTTGATTAATGATGATTATATATATATAAATCATTACTAATTTGGTAACATTGAATCATAAAAGCACAAGTGAATAACATTAATGACTTTTTAAATAACAAAAAATTAATTATAGTAATTATTTAATATTTCAAAGTCATTATACACACCTCATGGAAAAATATAGGTCCAAAATATGGCATGTGTCTTAAAGAATAAAATTGAGGCAAAATTAAATTAATAATTTGGTAACATTAAAACCATAAACCACCTGAAAGGATGATCAAAAAATATATATGTAAATCACCTTATATTCAAGTATAAGAACCAGAAAATATATTTATTAGCATTATACACACTACATAAAATAAATTAGTGTTTAATAAGACATGTATCTCACATAAATAAAATGGGAGAAATTTTTTTGTCACATTATGTATTGAATTTATTCATTCATGTACAATAAAAATTTTAATTAATTATAAGTTTGTTATAGTTATATAAAATAAATTAATTGATATATATATAAAACCATAAAGTATTTTATTATAACCTTCTATTCCCTGTTTATAATCAATTCAATGTGAAAGTAACATTAAGCATAATAACTTCTTTATTTATCGTACATGTTTTGATTTTTCATTCCTTACCATCATACAGAAATCATTATTTAAATTTTTCTATAATATAAATAATGAATTATATATATTATATATTTATTATAAAAACATTTATAATATCATATATGAGATAGATATATGGAATGGAATTATACTTTCTACATTTTGTTGGAACGAATCATATCGCTTTGAGGAGGCAGTAGTCCACACTTCAACAAAAAATGTTACAGTATGTACACAAAAAATAAAGCATTATGTTAGGATTTATATAGTAAATGAAGATGTATAAAAACCATAAATATAATATATATATTTATATAATATAAAAATATATCCTTGATTATAATTCCAAACAAGAATATTTGGTAATGGTAAAACGAACAACATCATTTTGGCGAGGCAGTAGTTTTCTGTACATAAGAACAAAAATTTAGCTACAGATTTGATATATGTGTTTTTTAAGTGATGTTTTATCCATAAAAATAAAATGAAATTAGTATATTTAAGATACAAATTTTACTATGTGTTCATGGAATAAGATGAAATGAGGATGTGGAGAAATAAATTGAATGAAAGGAGCATGAGGAACTTTGTTACCTCATCACTCGGTAACTCTTTCTTGTTTTCACTAAAGGGATACATTGGAAGAATTTATTACCAAATATAGGTTTCATAGTATATGTTAGGGTTGTTAGGAATTGTATTGGGTAGATAGTCTTCAATCCTAACTAGTTTTAGGGTTGTGAATAAGGGGGATAGGTGGTGTCCTTTTATAGGGGAGAGAGGTGATACAACTTGAATTTTTAAAAACAAATTAAACTTAGCCACATTATTACATAAAAAAGTCATGAAAACAAAAAAACCAAAAAAATATATTATTTATATTGAAAATATTTCCATAAAATTTGTTATGGATAAGTGGGGAGGTCATTTGCCCCATTAAACATAATGTTAATTTTTGTATTATGTTTAATATTTCCTTCAACACATTAGTTAATTTTAACGACATGAACTAATAATTTTAGTATAAAATTAATTTTTTCTTTCTAGAATTAAAATAAAATACAAATTACTACTATTTATTTCAATTTTTCAAAATTTAATTCACATAACCAATAAAATTATGTTTAACAGTAATCATAATGTCGTTGTGAGAAATCATGTTTTTAATGTGAGAATGTTCAAAAGATTAATAATATTATATATAATAATTTAACATAAAAATGATAAAAATGTTCTATTTTTGGAATAATATATGTATTATTTAACTATTACGAAATTAAAACCAACATTATCAATAATTTAACTATATAAATAATGTATACACAAAACAGTTTTCAAATTGAAATTAGTACTTTTCACTATTGTCCTTGAAATAATGATTCTCCAAAAATTCAATGAATGAACCCTAAAATAACTTCATCATTTTAAATTCAAAAAAATTCTGTTTTATTATGAAATTATATTTATAAATTTTAATAAAATTAAGACTATTGTTTGTCACATAATGACATAAAAAGATGTTTTTCTGAGAAATATTTTATCATAACATATAAATACATTAATAAAATTATATCTTTTATAATCACTATGTTTTCATTATATAGAACCATTATAAATTAAATTTCAAAATAGGTTATTTCAATTAATATATATTTGTTAAGGATTTATGTTATATCTATCTTTTATTATATTTATAAATATAAAATGTTGTCTTGTAGAAACAATTTGTTTCATGTAACGCCGAGAAGCCTATGTGGTGTATAACATATGATATGTCGGTATTGCATGCAACATAAACTTATCTTACAGAATAGTATAATAAAATATTAACATGGTGTATCATAAATATTAAAATTGACTTGGTTCATTTATATAACACATGTTATATTCCATGTAACCTAAAATGAATTTTTTTAAAAGATTAAATGAATTCTAAAAAAATATTTCACAAAAAAATTGTGTTTTAAAATTTTCCCCATTGCGTGACACAAATTTTATAAATGGATATTTTTAAATTCTTTTACCTTTTGAATGGTATGGAAAGGGGGAATTAGATCATTTGAAATCATTTTAATGTTGGTATTAAAATGAAAATAATTTATTATTCCATGCATATTTCATTTCATGACTTCTTGTTACTTATTGTATTCAATTTGATTTCAATGTTAGTAATTTATAACATTTCATGAAAGATAATAAGAAAAAAAGACTCCTAATAAATAATAATAACCAACCTAAATAATTTTTTCATATATAGCATGATAATGGTGCCTTTCAAAAAACAATTTTACTTGGTATAATCTCTTAAAACATTGTTACATAACTAAAAGATTTTATAGATTATAGTTAAATGTAAAATTAAATTCAATTTATATGGTTATACCTATATTAATAATGCAATGTCAACCCTTGTATCTAAAAATTAAAATATGGATGTATTACATTCTGAGATGAAATTATAGAGGGATGTTTTAGTTAAATGGAATTCCAATTTGAACTTACAAATATCATATCATTGTATATTGTAATTTATTATTTCATAAAACTAAATAATTTCATGCTCCCATGAAAAAAATCTAAATTTAATATGTTAAATAATAAGGTTAACGTTAACTGATGATATCAATTTAAACTAAAAAATCAGGATCCCCTATATGTTTTTATTGAAACACCATATAAAAACCCTCATGATTAAATCCCGAACCATAAATTGAAATACAACATTAAAAACTTTTAATTTGATAGTTTCCCTTATAATAAGTCCTTATAAGTTTCTTTTTGTCCTTTCTAAAATTTATTTTTCCTTGTATAATGTTCTGAGGTGTGATCTTTTGCAGATATGTTCATCCAAAATAGTAAGGGATGAATTCTAAGAAGTTGGTTACAACAATGCTCTTATTGTGGTGGGGTCTGAGCCACTAGTAGTACCACCTATGGAACCTCTCATTATGCCACATATTTTTCATAGATTGGGAATTTATATTTAATAAATAGAGGTTTTGATACATATAGTGTACTATATAGAGGGAGTACTGTGAGTTATACATAATCAGTCAATTTGACTTGGGAATTATAGTAGTATCACCAACATACATTTTCAAGTGAAGGGATACCTCAGTCCATAGAATCACTACTAGAGCCTTTGATGATGATGTTTGTGTATCATGATCCACATAAAAATATAAGGGTTAATCCACTGAACTATATTATATGTACATTTAATAATATATGGCATAACATTCTTTTAAATATATATCAGAATGGGGGTATGTTCTAGAGGGACATCCATACCAGAATATATGAGTAATTTTTCTCAGAAACCCTGATAAATTATTCAGAAATCTATTTTTTGAATCTATAGGTGATAAAAAAAATTTTATGTATTCTTCATCTCATTTCATGGAACTCTACATATTTGAGCATAAATTTGTGGGAAATTAGTTTTATATAGAGATACATTTTGAAGAGGGGATGAGGTATGCCATATGATCTATGGTGAATGTTTAGTGATTGATTACCATCTCTAAGATATGACCCTTAAATACAAGCATAATTTAAGGGAAGCTAATGGTATAGAGAATTGTAGTTCAACAGTAAGACAGGGATGTGCTTCATCCAGTGGAAGGAATCATTATTTTGAGACTTCTTTCTAGAGAGGTGGAAATTATTGCAAGTTAGCTGGTAATTATATGGAATTCCATTATTATGGAAGGGTGGGTATCTTGAGGAACCAATATAGTAAAGACCTGATATAATGAAAATACTACGGAAAATCGTGCCATATTTAGTGATTTTTAGGACATCTATGATGATTACTAGTGAAATAGGATCTATATAGACTAGAAATTATTTAATGGGAAATATAGAAACACAAAATGAAGGAATATGGATTAACATAGGCTATTAAGGAGAAGGACGTGGTTGATGTTTTGAAAACATGATATAGATTGTGTTGTGGTAGTATAGTGGGCCTACATCAGGAGGATAAGTTAGAGATCGGGGTAAAGGATCTAGAAATTATGTTCAATACAAACAACACATGAGGAGAAAATAACCTTACAATATATAGTATTACGTATTATCATCATATCTTTGAATTTCGTATCTTCTTAGTCCAATATAGTTACTTCACACTCATTCATATTTTTAGCATGAATGGTTATTATTGGTTCTGAAATATAATATTTCTATGGACAATGTATCTTGACTCACCTTTGGGAATACTATCGAGATGTGTTCACTTATGAAAGGAGTTTCCACTAAAGATATAATAATACCATTTATTTTGGAATCATTTTATCTATAAGATAAAAATATATGATATAATTATCTATTTGAACCCATTAGTACCTTTTCAAGACCATACCCATTTTATTGTCAAATGGTGTATTTACCATCACCTGAAGGTGTTATTGAGTTGCAAATACTACTTCATATATTTCCTTTTCTTAGTTATGGATATCACAAAAACATTACTACGACAATATTTATCAAAATTTATATATACATTTTTTTTATTTATTTTTTGTAGAAATGATTTTTTATACCAGGAATATAAATGGTTCAAATATACAATTAATAAATACTTTTATTATTCAATTTTATCCTTTTAAACTGACTATGCGACTGGTACATCAGACCAACTCGTATTCTTTATAGTTATTATACAAGTTTTATTTCCATAATAATGATCAAAGTCATTATTATCAAATAAAAAATTCTTTTGATTAATCAGACTGACTATTAGTTAGTTCATTAGATTAAAAATCAACAGTGTAATCCATTGGACTATCCAATGTATATAATAAGAAAATTTAGAATTGTTTCAATCTATCAAAAATTACATTTATCACTATAATGGTGGTAAAAAACACATTAGATGGAAGCATTTTTCTAATCAATCTATTGATGAACATCACACGCCACTGCAACAACCTTTGAGAATCATAGAAATATTAACATTAGTATCATCCCAATATATAATAAATCATTCAAGGAGTTAGGAGTGTATTAATTTTTAACTCATTAAATCTATGATTTTTACATACATTAAGATATCTTTATAATGATTTTTATTTTCATAGAGAGTAGTAGTTCTATGAAATATGTTTACAGGTTGTAAAGTATATAAAACATTTTTATTTTTTATATGTTGTTCTTGATTGTGTTATTTTTCAATGTTTTACGATGATAAAAATATAGTAGAATCTTATCTGTTTGATCAAGGACATCTAAGTCTTAGAAGATAGAGACATACATATCATTATATTGATGGATTTATTGTTTATGAAATAGAGATCTAATATTGATTTTTCAAAAAAAGGCTTCCAACAATCTTGAATAAAGCATCACTTCAATCATCATATTGAAGAAAATCCTTATTTATAAAGATACACCTTTACATTATGTATTGAAATCATGGATATATCTGTTCTAGATTTGAGACTTCAGTAATTATTAATGTTAATGATTTTAATTACCAATCATATTTATTTTATGTAAGTCACATAGTTTTATATTTATTTCGATTATTAAAACATGTTTATCTCTCTTATTTGAATTTACATTAAAATGTTTTTTATAATTATTTTTCTAATAATACGTTTATTAGACATTCTTAGAGGTGAATAAAAACAATGATATATCCAATAGTTTTAGGATCTGATTTCAATACCCTATAAAAAGTCATTTCTAGTTTTCTTTTATAAACTAGTATCTTAATCGATAACAATTTTCCTTTATATAGATTATTTAAAAAATTCTCAAAATACTAATCTATAATATGAACAATATATATATTTACCAAAGCAACAATAATATTTTTCATTTTCATCTTCATTAAACCCCTTTTAATCCAACCTTGTTTTTTATTAATTGTACCAATGAATGAAAATAAAGTAATATTTTTTATACTTCTAATGTTATCCAATAATTTTATTAAATATTACCATTAATTTGGCATTGACTGTATAATTTTCAAAATTATGATTACATCCATTAGATATTTCTCAACAAAAGAATAATAACTATTAACAATGGACATGAATATTAGATAGAAATTCGCTGTAAATTGTCTACGTAACTAAATAAAATGATTGAATTTCAACTCTCAATATATGTATTATAGTTTTAGTAACATTGAATTTTCCTAAGTGAAAAAATTATAACATCTTCAATATATAATTAGCTTCTTCACATGATGAAATTTTAGTATAGATACTTCTAATCATATAATATATCAGTGTATTATTTAATCAATAATTAAGTTGATATATTTGTTTTTATGGATTCCTAACTGTAGAAACATACTTATCTGCAATATTATAATTTCTAGTTACCATGAAAAGGTAATTCACATGAGTATTAATAAAAAAATTATTATTGATGCCTCTTTGATATTCTAAATCATTCACATTTTAAATAGGTTTTTATTGGGATTATTATTGGTTGGTTTACTGATATTCATACATGTCATCATGTTTATTAGGAACTATTTTTATACAAAACATGTTAGTGTACTGGAAATATTTTAATAAATAGTTTATAAAAAAATCTAAAAAACATTTAGATTATTAGAAAAGTAAAAACATAAAAATATTTGTAGTAGAACCTCTAATGATACCACGAATGGTATATAATGATACACTAAATATTATAAATAATTTTTTCCAAATTTCATTTTAACATGACAATGATTAATCTTGTGAAATTTATATTTTTACATATTAAAATGATGTCACCTGAATAAAATATTAAAATTTCTCCATTATAACTCTACATGATGTTAGTGAACTTCTTGAAGGTTTTTTAAAATAACGAATCAAACTTATATTAAGAGGAAAAACTTTTCTCTTATTGGTGAAGAGATTATGGTCTGAATTGAAACTTATTAATAAATCTATGTTTTTAAAATGCCTATGTATAAAATTGAAAGAGCCATTTTTGATGAAGAAAAAATAGAAATAATTACATGATGTGAAAATGAAATAAAACGTGTCAACACTAAAAGTTTAAATGAAATAGATAAAATGTAAAATGAAGGGTTTAAGAATCATATGGCTCATAAGGCCATGGTAAAACATAGAGATCTATTTTTTTATTTGATATTGTTGTGGTTTTTTCGATAATGATTGAAACCCATTAAGATTTATATAAGGGAAAAATAGAAAATATAAAAAATGAAAATATTTTTTTGGATGCAGGAATGGAGGAAATTCAATTGAAACCAGTTGGAAAATCTTGTAAAAATTGACATTTCCCAATTTCTCCCATATTAGTTATGCAATAAGTTCAATTATTTAGAAATTTCTAGCACGCTGAACAAATAATTCCTAATGCCATTTTATATTTCATATAAACATTAATAGGTATATAAGTTATCCAATAGTGGGTGCAAATTGAAAATGAAATGAAATTGTTGATGAACTAAAATTTGAGAATTCAATTATTGTTTAAGAACCAATATCTTCGCAGAAGCTAGTAAAGAAAAAAATCCTAAATCTATTTTTTATTCTAGTAAATGAATTATTCTAATAGTGAGGTAGTTGGAATAATTACATGAATATATAATAGATTAATAAGAATGAAAATCAGAGGATGATTGAAAAGAAACCAAAATCTTATCGCAGTAATATTTAATATCTATTGTGTCACCATTGATGTAAGATAATAATACTAACATAGAATTTTAACCCAAAGTATTATAATCTTAAAAATTAATATGAGATGAACCAAATTTACATATGAATTTATAAGATAATGGTGAGACACTTAAATAAGTTGATATTATAAATGTTTAAGAAAATGGTTATGATTAATTCAAGAAAAATCAAACAATTGAGCATCAAGGAAACATGTATTAGAGGATTCCTTAGAGTCATCAGACTCATCACCCATATAGACTCAAATGATTATTCTATACATTTTCAAAATGTTGAATCTTCTAATTGATTCAATGTCACACGTACTAAACATTGAATATATATCTGAATAGATTTATAACTATCTAAATGAAAAATAAGATTTCATTATATGTTGATTGATATAATCATCTATAAAGAGGAAAAATATAAAACCCATAAAAAGTAAATCAAATTCCTAGAACAGAAGATTTAACCTGATGTTAAAATTATCATGACAAGATCATAATGATTTGAATGATCATGATTACTTGATAGTAAATGTCAAGAATCATTCAATTGTGTTTTTTTAATTGAATGATATATTTTCATATAATTTTTGATAAATAGTTATGATTATTGAACTATGTTGATGTATGAATAATTATCGGAATCAATAAGTCGATGTTTTGAACAAAATGGTTCAAATGGTGGAAGTGGTAAATTCTATGTTACAGTCATTTAAAGAAAATATCCTCATGTTTAAAGAAGATATTGACATGTTTAATTATTTTTAAAATGAGGATCTCATACATAAGTATGGAAAATAAGACATGTGATCCTAAAGAATAAGTTGAAAGCCTAAAGTTGATTATTTAATGGAATCAATTCTAGAGAACAAAATTGGGAATATTGAATCCTAATATTTTAATGTCTCGAATGATCCAGATTATGTCATGAATTTAAAGGCAATATTATAGAATTTATATATGTATGAATTGTTTATTCTTATCTAATCCATTTTTGTATATTAATTTTTAGAAATAAATATTAGCATGAATTAATTTTCACACTAAATATATTTTGTCTCTAACAATCTAACAACTATTTTTGGAGGAATTATTATTTTTATATATTGGATGGGTGGTAAATTATGACATGAAATATTATTATATTTCATTCCATACATTTCATGAGATTATGTATATTCCCTATTACTATTTTATAAATAAATTGGGTGTAATTTTTCTTATATATAGAAGGTATAATAACATGGGATGATTTTTGGGAGAATTGTTTTAAGGGGGGTTCAAATTTAACAGAAAAAAATCTATATATAGGAGAAATAGATTTATGGGTTGAAAGTATATACTGATGTTTTTTTATTAATAGAGTGAATATAAAGAAACAATACTTTCTACTAGATCCATAATTATGAACAAAGAGTCATTAATAACTCAAGGGGGATTTAGGATGTGTAAATTAAATTCCTTATAATGTATAACATTGTAGTTATTAAAACAAAAAATCTATTTTATGCATTTCATAGTAATTTTTTTTATGTTTTTTATTTTGTGCTTTCAAGAAAGGTGGAGATTATTGATTTAAATGTCTTAATTTCTAATTTTAGTTTTATTAGTTTGATAATAAATAACTATTTACAAAAAATCTATTATACTATCTTTAAATACCCATGGGGTTTTTATGTTTTCCATATAAAAATTATATTTATACTAAATATTGAAATGGTTATATTTTAAAATGAGTATAGACATTTACTGTCCATCATGATCCACTAGACTGACTATGAATCTTTTTCAATAGACCAACTACTATTATATATAGTGGTAAGACATTTTTATTAGAATAACTAAAGTCAAAACCAAGATAATAAAAATAGTTCGGTTTAGTTGTTCTGACTGTAATTTAGATCATCTTATTGATAATTAATAGTATTGTCAATCAAACTATCCAAATTTTATAATTAGTGAATTTAGAAATGGTTTTATCATTGGGAAATTTGTTACATATTTGTAATGGATCCAAAAAAATCATTGGATGTATGTATTTTTATAACCATTCAAGTGAAGAACATATGAGGTTATTCCAACCACCTCTGAGAAGAATAGAAATAAAAAAAATTGGTGGAATTACTATAAATAGGAGTGCAATCATGGATGTGTGTATTAATAAATTTAATAATGAACATGTCATATATTTTTATCTTCATGAATAGCTCAATCTAAATATTAAAAAAAAATTAATGAGTTTTTGTTTTATGAATTCCTTTTGAGGATTGAAAATTCATTTGAATGTTTTACATTTTTATTTTCTATTTCTATTCATGGTATTAATCGACGGATTTAGGAGATAGAAATATAGTAGAATCTGGTGAATCATACTGAGGGCTTCCTGGAATACGAATATAGAGACATACCAATCATCAAATTGGTGGATTTGTTACATAAAAATATATATTTTGTATTCATATTCTAGATCAATGGCTTCCATGGCTATTTAATATGAATTCATCCCATTAATAATAGTGAATTTTTTTGTGGAATGGAATACATTTAAAGAAGGTATTGAAATTGTGTATATCATAAGACAGGATTTCTAGTTTCCTTAACACTAAAGGTTTAAAGGTCTGACTTCATTTTATAATGAATATAATTAATTTTTTCTGTTACTATCTTTTCGACTAATTTGTCTTTTATTTAGTATTAATTTTAATTTTTATACTATAATTCAACCCTCTTGTATACATCATAAAATAATACGATCAAATATACAGAAAATATAATTATATGGTTAATAAAATGTCCCAAGAACTCATGTTGGACCTCAACATCATGAGTTGGGTGGAGTGTTGACCATATTTTTTATTTTTATGTTATCCATACAAAAGTGTGAAATTTAATACTTCCTTTAGTGATGGACCAATAATGTGATGTTTTTCTGGATGATTTTTCGAGGATACCTCTTGGGGGCGATGAAGAGATGATCGTTGCAATTATACTAGGAGAGGAACTATTTTATATTTTTCTATACATTAGAACACCTATTAAACATCAAGAACCCAGAATTAATGATGATTAACTATAATATATGGGTCATATATTATTGACTGATGAATTATTTAAGAAACCTATTTTTATTTCATGGGTTTTTATATGATGATATGATAGAGGTTTTAGGATTTTGGGGCACACATATGAATGGATTTGATTATGTGACAGGTGAGACATAAATTATATATCTCTTTAGTTAATTTTTTAAGGATTCAAATCACATGAGATAAATATAGATGGAATGTTGACGTGCTTAACCCAATATTGGGAACTAGTCAATTTTATTGATCCTATTTGGGATGTAGTTGTTGTTTCTAGATCTGTTTTGACATTAGAATCTAGTAAAAACTCATAATATTCTATGATTTTATGATCTAAGTATTTAACCATGAAATATGAAAAGGTATCCATAGTTATGATGCTGATACACATTTACGACCTGTAATTATGGATCATGATTTATATAAGATGATTTATCACTCTTATGATACATGTCTATTAAAATGAAAAATTTATATTCAATGAATCATGTTTAAATAAATTATATATTTTCTATGTACTTTTTCAGTTATATTAGTGATCTCATTAAATTATGAATATATAATAATTTCATATATTCAATTATTGATATATTCACTATTTACACGTTTATTAGCATCCGATCATACCCTTTAAAATTCTTCAATTTCCCTAGTTATGATGAATCATTTATGTAGGATATGATTATTAGGAGTACTAAATTGGGAGAAAATTAGGGCAGGCAGTGAAAATCCATGATGAAATAATAAGATATTGTATATAATATCCAATGTGTTGAAACCATTATGATCCTAGAGAATCTATTTTTTAAATTTATTATAATATTTATCTAAAAAAATTAATATTTTTTATATTAAAATTTCAATTCATTATATATCTTTCTAGAAGACTATTACATTTAAGGTGTAAAATATATATTATGGTTTTATGATTAATGTTTTTGTGAAGGAAGTATTATGTTTCAATGAAAGGATATATATTATTATTTTTTATTAAAGTTATGATATAATATAAAAAATTTGGTAATATAATTTTGAATAAATGAAGCTATATTTGGATATGATTTTAATGGATTTTTGAATAAAATGGTTTCTAACTTTTTCTAAAAAATGAATATCATTATATTTGGGTAGGGTTTTAAATTAGTATTTTTTGAGTTCAACTAATAATGAATATATTTCATATTGAAAATTTATTATTAACAGATATTGGATCAATTATGACCTATTGGGTTTTAATTCCTCGTATGGATGAGTGAAGTATTTCTCTAAAATGAAGTTTTATGGTGTTTTTTTGATTTTTTATATTATCTTATTTGAAAACATATATTTTCATTTACATGACTTTTGTTTTAACGAAAATGGATTTGATATAGTTTTAATCCTTATAATAATATTATTAGAAAAATATTTCTTTGAACTAATTAATATTTCCAAATGAGTAAAAAGTCATATTTGGATTTTTCAATTTCTTATTGTTTTGGAAATAAAAAAGTCCATTTTAAAATGAATTCATAATTTTCATTATCATGTTTACATTAAGATTTTTTTATTTATGTTTTATCATTATGATTTTCCTTTTTCTTATAATAATTATGATATCCATTATTATCATGCCATTGATTTTCATACCTACTATTATCATCATGACCCCATATATGAGTTAAATCATATTCACTAATTACAATTTTCATTTCAAGGATATATTATATTTTTATCTTATAGACCTATTAATATTGTTCTGACCAGAAAAATAATACTCACTGTTTAACCGAAAATCAATATTCACACATACTATTCATAATTCTATATTATTAGAAGTGAATTATTCTTCTGGGTACCACATGATGCTAACCATAAATTTGAATTATATTAAATTGTATTTTTTTATTAAATATTGTGTTTTATATTCTATTTTCATATACATTATAAAATGACGATGTTGTTTCAATTAGAAGATCACTTTTGGAGTGCCATGTTCCCAATTTCTTGTGGATTTTTAGGTGAAAATAGAACTATTGGATGAAAATATGATCATTATATACATCAACTATAAATACTAGATCATTTGGTATAGATAACAACATTTGGAAGTACTAATATTCTATGATATCTCGGTAAAAAATTACTTTGTGCAAAATCTTGTAAGTGATCATGTTCTTAAAAGCTTGATAGGCATACTTCTAAACTTCAATAGCTTTTAACCTCATCATGTGACACAAATAATTGGAGATTATGGTTGAGGGATAATAGGTATCTGAAGACATAAGGGTCAATAATGTTTGAAATAAGGGATTATGAGGCTACGAAGAAGGAGGTTCGGGTTACCTTCTTAATTTAGGGCTTGGTGGGATATCAATACAGAATTCAATCAGTATATCAAGGGATTCTCCTAGTATGGGTAAGAAAGAATTGAATGAATGTATAAATCAATGGTCTTGTATCCAAGGATTTTTTATACCCTTATCATTGTTTTAATATAGTTTTATTCTTTTACATTTACTCTATAATGTAATAGAAATTGAATTGTTATCTATATTCAATTATCTATTGCTATCATGTTTTTATCATAACAAATATGATTAAAAATTTCTTTAAAACACTCTAACCATGATATTTTTAATTACTCAATATGGTTTAGTACACATTGGGATTGAATTATTGTATAAATTTTCTCTGATAATCATAACAATAGTGATTACGATATTTTACATGATTAGAGTATTTAAATTGTTTCAATTTTAAACATGATTAATTTAATTTATGAAGTATGGATTAAATTATAAAAATTAACTTGATTACAAAAATTTTATAAACGGACCCATAGTCCTCTCTAATAAATTTTTTAATACATTAAGAGGTATTTATAATTGAATTAGTGTAAATTATATTTTACTAAATACTTTAGGGATTAAAATGAAAAAAATTAAACCTATTATACACCCCCTCTTGTATGGTTACATCTACATATGTTCTACCAATCAGGAAAATCAATTGTATCAATTGAATTACAAGGTACAAAATACATAAATTGTTTAACGACTAGAAATATATACATCAATATTTCATCTTGTGAAGATGCAAAGAGTATTTATAATAATCTAAATATTTCTCATTTCAGTACATCTTAAGTAGTTAAAACTAGAAGATCTATTATAAGAGAATACTATAAGGATTTGAATTCCCTTATCGAGGACTTGTTTCTAATGTTCAACAATGATTTATGACAATTATGAATTACATACAATCCCTGAGAGAGAAATGACTAGATTATGAAAGTCATATTGATAAGATCATATGTATCTTACTAAATGAGAGGGAATAAAAAAGTACTCATGTTGATGAATAATTAATGGTTATAAGTGTTACTCATGATGAATGGTTTGGATATTATTTACAAAATGGAAACATATTGAAAAGCGTTATATAAAAATCCCAGATAATGAATGTTGGAGTTTCTTTTACTAGTAAAACAAATGAGAACAATGACAAGACTCTTGATAACATTGATAAGTCTACAAATGAAGGAAAGCTATGATTCAATAAAATTCAAGTGAATCAGATCATTCCAATATTTATTTAGAAAATAATTCAAGAAGGATAAACAAGATTGGAATTAATACAATTTTTTACTGATATATGAAAATTAATAAAGATAATATTGATACTGAATTTATATCATAAAAATTAAATATAGATGGATTGATCAGACCTATTTTTCCAAAGCTAAAAATAAGGGAAAGGATGGAAATACATTCTAAAATTAACCTAAGAGAGTAATATAAGTTGAAATGAAATAATTTATTAATGGAAAACTATACCTGGAGTACTGGTGGAAGAGATTCTTCAAATTAATTTTTAGAAAATTAAAACAAATGACATTAAAATATTGGTCTAATTATGAGAATAACAATAAATAATCAATGCTATATGAAAAAGTTTCAAACATCTAAATCATTAAATAATATGACAGTAGGTGAAAATTCTCCTGATGAGAGGGGATATATATCTTATAATGAATGAAATTTCTTATAAGAAGATAATTAGTTACCTTTATTTGATGATGTTTTTTTTATTTTCGAAATTACATGAAAATTAAACTTGTAATGTTAGTAAAATGCTTGAAAAATAAATATATGGAATAAATATTTTAATAAAATAACTGTCATATCATTATATAGATATTTATAAAAAGGATTTTGATGTTGATTCTATTCCTAAAAATATTGAAGAATCTATTTCTAAAAATGATAATCTTTCAAAAGATTTTTCAATTTTTATTTCTTAGATAAATTTTTTATTTTAAAACTCACTTCTAAATCTTATACCATTATGAATAAGAATTTAACATTAAGAGCAATGAATGAAATAATTTATTTAAAAGACGTTTGATATACATTACCACAAGTAATTCAGGTCTTAAAAAAATAATATAAATCTTCATCCACAATGGGATATACTATTGCTAAAGGTTTTTAGGAAAAATTAAATTGTTCCTGAAAATTCCATATTATTCACTAAGTGTCAATGTGGACGTCATTGGAATAATTTTTTTTCTTAAATAAAATAGAATTATTTGGATTCTTGAAAACCCATTTTTTAAATCATATTCTTGTTGTCAAAATTTATCATTCTAATATTTTTGGATACAAAGAATGTTTGGATTTTTAAAACCAAATTGTTATATTTCCATAAAAACAAAGGTAGTAGCAACACAAAAATCATATGGTTCATGGATAGTGGATGTTCCTAGAATTTCGATGGTATCACAGACATCATTTAAATGATTATTTAAATAAATGGTGGACGAGTTTCCTTCAAAGACAATTCCATATTAAATATAACTGGAATTTGTAATATTTGTATTCTTGGAATACCATTTATTTCAATTGGTTTGTCTATTAGGGGTCCTAAGCACAACCATATAATCATAATTCAATAATTTGATGAAGGATAACTTGTGAAATTTTGGATTGAGAAAATCTGGGTAAGGACTTATTTCAATGTTACATTAGCAGACTGTAGAAGGGTAGTATAGCAGTACTATAGCAGTGGTACCGACACTGTAGTGGTGGAGGCTAAGTAGTAGGAACTATAGTAGCAGCGGTACTATAGTAGGTACTATAGTAGCGTGGGTACTGTAGTAATACTATTAATAAGGGGCCCATTGGGACAAAATATTGGGCTTTCACGCCTAGTATTCAGGCAACTTGGCCTTCGGCCATCATGTTATATAATGGGTCTCCCTCTTCCCAGTCTAAAGATGTCTATACATTAAATAATGAAATGAGGCTTCAACCCCAAACTTTTAAAAACATTATACACTATTTCTAGAATACCATATGAGTCAAGACATACCTACCCTTATTGAAATTGAAGATCAATCATGGTTTTGAAATTGAAGGATCAGATAGTGTAATGTTAGAAAATTATAAAAATTTTATAAGAAATGTGTTGTTATGGATCTATAAAAACAATTATTGGCTTCATTAGAATTATGTAACCCTTATCAATAGGTAATGCTTTATAATTCATGATTTAAATCAATTAGTGACTTTTCAACATCTATTTCATTATAGGTGGTTCACATTGATCTTTTTTGTCCCAGAGAAACAAGAAGTGTTTGTGGTAAATATTATTTATATTTTTCAGTTGATGACTACACATGATATACATCGTTATTTTTTTAGTAATTAAATATAAATCCTATTTTTAGATTAATTTTTTTTAGAAAAAATTAAAAATCAAAAAAAAACATTAATTGATAACTATTCATATTGATCATGGTGGAGAATTTTTAAATTATGATTTTGAATCTTTTATTAGTAAAAAAGGCATTACACATAACTTTACATCAATTATAAATCCTAAATAATATTGTTGTTGAAAGAATAAATCATATTCTTTAGGAAATAAGAAGAACCACGTTGAGTGAATATTCTATTAGAAATCATTTTGGGATTATGGTGTAGGTACTACTTGTTATAATATAAATTGTGTTTTAATTAGAAAATTTGTTGATAAAACACCATATAAATATGGAATATTTAAAATACAAAACATTCATACATCAATTTATTTTGATGCAAATTAATCGATGTAAATAAAAAAGACAATTTATATAAATTCACATCCACATTTTATGAATATACTTTCTTAGGCTATCCAGCTAGTCCTAAGGCCTATAATGTATTCGATAAAAAATCATATACTGTTGAGGAGAAATTACATATTAAATTTGATTAATATAATCCTTCTTATTTTTAAACATCCCCATCCTACATATTTTAATGTGTTTTGTAAATCTAATTATCAACTTTTGATTGAGGAATATTTAAATAAGGAAAAAACTCAAGAAATATTTTCTTGAAGTATTACCTCCATAAAAATTTCTATATTATGTAAAACAATTGGTTTTACAAAACTCTAATTACTTGATTTTTAAGAATCATCCATGGGATATTATCATTGGTGATGTAAATGAACTTGTATATACTAGAAGTTATTTACAAAATTATGTATAACATTAAGTATTTATTTCACAATTAGAAGATAAAAGTCCTGATGAGGATGGATGTGTTGAAGATTGGATTAAATAAATGAATTATCAACAAAATAAATTCAAAGGAAATGACATGTGGACCTTGGATGAAAGGACAAATTAAAAAATTTTAATTGGAGAGAAATGGGTCTTTTTAAAAATGTGATCAATATTGAATAAACATTTGAAATAATGAATGAGTAGTTCCTAATTGATATAATCAATAACTGACTGAAAATTCATTTTTTTATTTTCAAAAATACTTATTGGGTAAGTGAGAACCGAACAAGAAAAATAAGGCGAGGCACCGTATCTAAGGGAATCCACCATTGAAGACACTGTCCAGGAAAGACAAAACTAACACAAACAAAAAAACACAACATGCATAAGTTGAACATAAATGGAGCCTACAAAGGTGGATGACTAATGGAGGTGGCTTCATTAATAGAACTCAGGAAAGAGGAGCCATGAGATGGATGAGCTACTAGGGACAATGCAATCTTTAACAATAAAATCTTATATGAATTTTAAGAAATGATTTCTTGATATGAGATTGATGGGTTAGTCAACATTCATTCTTGGATTTCAAATTTCTAAAAAAAGAAGGGACATATATATCCCAATATTAGTATATTAATGATAATAATAAAACATATTGATATGATAATTTTAATAGTATTAATACTCAAATAAATACGTAAAATTATATTGAAATTTATGAATCTGGATAACAATTAAATCTAAATAATTTTAGGGGGATGACTATAATCCTTTTATATATAACAACTAGTCATCCAGAGATAATGTTTTTAGTATTATTATGTGCTATATATCATGAAAATCTAATTGAATCCTATTAAAAATATGTTAAAACAATTTTTCATAATTTTATGTGAAATATGGACTAGGGTCTTTTTTACAATTTTGTAAATGATATTTAGTTAATTTTTTTTTCAGATGATGAATATGATGGTTATCAAATGGAGAGGAAACGTACAGCCTGAAATTTTTATTTCATAGGTGATTAATTTGTTTCTTGTTCTTGTATGAAACAACATTCAATAGAAATTTCCAATGCTAAAGCTAAATATTAGATAGTTACTAGTTATTGTGATAATTTTTTGGGGATGCAACACACAATCGCTGAATATTTAATGAATTTTACCAAATCTCAAATATTATGTTATTACAATAGTGTGATAGAATTATGTAAAAAACCTACACATCACTCTCACGGAAAGCACATAGATATTACGAATCAATTTGTTAGGGACCAGGAATATAAAAGAGATGTCATTTTACAATTTAGCAGAATAAAAGATCTATTTGATGATATTTTTACAAAACTATTACCTTCTAATAGATTTGAATACATTAAAAAGACTCTATGAATCATCATTATAATCTATCCATTCACATCTTCATTCTGTTTAAATCATCTCTTTAAATAATGTTTATCATTCAAAAAGTGGGAGTATATATGATTAATATAAATTTTTTGCAACCTATAAGAATTTCCATATATATAATTTTGTAAAAATATTTTTAGTACTTAGAATTTTCTTACACGAAATTTTCATAGAAAAAATTTTCATTAAATTTTTTCTATACTCAGTATTATTGTACCCTATAATTTTCATACTCATAATTTTTATAATCATAATTTTCATACTAAAAATTTTCTTACTCAATTTTTATTCATATTTTTTTCCTTATTATTAAAATATATTGAATCCAATAAATATATCATGATATTCCAAAAGATATAATTTATTTTAATTTTCACTTTGTTTCAATACATGATTTTTTTTCGTTATACGTTTTAAAATTTCATTACATTAACTTCAAATACGATAAATTTTTTTAATTTTTTTTAAAACTAATGAGTTCATATAATCTATAGGAACTCTTTGATATAATTTTACCTTTATAAGTTCAATGATCATAATTACTTCTCCTATTAAAATGGACCCCTTTTATCTCATATCCACTTTTCTCTTATTTGCATCAAATCCCAATATCTGCTCAAATAGATATGACCAATAGTTTTTGTACTCAGTGTATTCAGTCGTACTCTTGACACATTCTTCATCAACATGTTTAAAAGAAATGGAATAAAAATATAAATCAATGATTATGTTCTTATGGGACATATTTCATACTAGATATTTCTATGACATGTACAATTCGACTATAAAAATAATCTTTCCATATCGAAGATGGGAGTCCGTATGTGCTGAGAAACATAAAAACCAATATCTAGTCATTGTGGAAGAAGTGATTCCATTTTAAAAATCTTAAAAGGTTGATGAAGAAAACATGAAATTATCCTTAAATGTTTATGATAATGAATTCATTATGTCACCAAATAAAGTAGCACATTTTCTAAATGTTCCATCGGATAGAGATTAATTTTTTGCCTTGCATAAATTTCTTATAGAAAAGAGAACATTTGTAAACGAATGGAATGTGAAATATTTTTTTTAGATTCATGAAGATAAAAGGAAAAAAACTCACCAATCATCCAATAATTGAGTAACCAGACTCTGAATGTAAGGATTCCAAATTCCCAGGAGTGGTCATAGTAAAACTCTCAATGTTTTAGATGCATTAACACATGAGTATCTAGTGAATACATATAAGATCAAATTAATAGGTTACATATTTGTATCCATTAATAATCTCATGTTTTATGTAATCATGTCCTACTTGAACATGTTTCTAGAAAATCTAATTATGTTCATTCATAAGAATTTTATGTTTTGTAATATCCCTCATCAGTTAGTATCGAGAAAGCATAGAATTCATTTGATTATTGATTAGATAATATAAATAAGTGAAATAAATTTTTATCCATAGTATAAAAAATTCCTTATGGAATATGAAGCTTAAACTCTAAAAGAGACAGTTTGAAGAAGTCAAGGAATAATAATACAATCATTACTGATTGTTTTAAAAAAAGTAATGAAATCCTCATATGGCTATATTATAATGCTGATTTTTTTTATTTTAGAAAAAATTTCTATATAAATAAAGGTATAAGATGAAAGGAAATAAGGAGACACAAAATTTAGTCTCAATCCTACAGAAGATCATTGGTAAAAGATTCGGGTATGGGTAACAAGAAATGAATGTCATAAGAAAAATAAACCGATGAAGAGAAAGGAAGAAACCATTTAAATTGATATGTTAATAAAAGTAGTAGAAAAATAAATTTTGGAATAGGTGTTATTAAATTGGTTGTAAATTAATTTGTCACATCCACTAATCAAAACAATTAAAATATGAAAAATATTGTTCGAGAAGAATAAGAACCTTTAGAAGTCTTTGAAGAACATGTTTGAAGAGAAATTATAGTATTTTGATAGATGTGATCATTGTATTGATGAAGAATAAGAATCGAGTAAAGTGAAAAGTGAAAAAAAATAAGAAAATGAGGGTGTCGAAAAAATTCGTGTCAGGATCCAAAGTCAAATTCCAATGAATTACCAATTAGATCCTCAGAAGAATCATTAAGAAAAATTCCATCACTTGGAGTACAACCATCAATGAATATTAGTCAGGGGTCTCATGGTCAAAATGTTATTCAAATTTAATATAACATAGAAGGTACCAAAAATGATAAATATTAGATTCAAATATCAGATAATGATAATCCATAAAATCGTAGGGAAGAGCTTCCTAGATATGATTTAGAACCAATTTCTTACAATACAATCTCTTTAATAATACATCGATATGTAGATCAAGATATTATAATTATTAACAGTTATATACAATATATACCATGAATAGATGGACATATTGATTATTTTGTAGAAAATCAAAATAAGAGTTTAGATTCCTACAAGATCCAAAAAAAGGAGATAAAACCTGAGGGTTATTTCAAATAATTGGAACAATGAACCAAATAGAACAAAAAGTATTTTAATAATGTTTTAAAATTGTCTCAAATATTAGATTAAATATTACAAATTCATGATGAAGAACATTATGATCTTAAGGTACTTATGAATGAACTATCTCATGCATATCGTATGTTACAATGTGATACTACTTAGAAATTGAAAGAGTTCAAAGGACCACAATAAAACCAATAGAATGATTTCTATGTGAATCCAAAGAGGCTGGATGTTGTTAAATTTTTTATAAATCTTTATAAGGAGGATTTTATTGATTTGAAAAATAAATCTTTTTTTATGAGTGACATGATTGAATTTCATGAAAAATTAAATAAATCTATAGTAAAAAATATTCAGTCTCAAGATGTTCATATATGCTCTCTAGAAGATAATTTGAATTCCCAATAAGGGAAGATTTGTACACAAGACCATTTGTTAAAAGATAAAGTGTATAAATTCTTGTATCAACATTCATCTCTTGAAAAGATGATGTATTATAATAATGATTTCAGGAAAATTAATACGGCTATTTTAAAAATCACGAAGAAGGAGAATAAGATATGAATGAAAAAGAAATGAAATGTTGGAACTGTTGTTGTATTATTATTAAAAAAATAAATGAATGTTTGTGTCATATATAAACTTTTTATTGAATGTTTTCAATTATTTGGATGAATATTCTCTCATCATTTTTGATCATCAAATACTTTTTCACTTATTATGTTTTTTATCTCTTAAAATTGTTCAGGTATTAAAAGTTATTCCCTATTTATTTTTCTAAATAAAAATGAGGTAAAATATATTTTAAAGGAGGAGAATGCTTTATAATGGTATAATCTATTCAACATGAATTTTTTTGAAAGGAAATTATTTTTTTTAAGGGGGAGAATTTTTAATTGAATATGATCTTTAGAGATTTTTTTATCCTATGGGGGATGTTGGGCATATTTAAAAATTATTAAAAATAGTTATAGAACTCCATCAGAGATATGTATAAGTGTTAAATTATGAATATGAAATTTATTTACTTTTTATTTATCAATTTATTTTATCTTTCAGTTTATGCATTATAAAAGGGGGAGATTGTTGACAAAAAAATCTTATTTTGACTTTTCTATTCCTTACTTTTGGAAACCAAAAAATCTCATTTAAAAGGAATTCATATTTTGTTTTATCATGTTTACAAGAAGGATTTCTATTTTACAATTTATTAGAATTACTTTCCTTATGCATAGGATTATTATCGTACCCATTATTACCATACCTATGATTTTTATACCTATGAGTATCATCGTGACTCCATATTTTATTTACCTCATATTAATTGATTATTTTTTTCATCAGAATCTATAATTAAAACTTTCATCATACACACAATTTAGAAATGTATCAAAAGGTAACTTTTAATGATTGTCTTAATGAAAATTAGCATACTCATTTATTATTCACAATTCCATTTTATTGGAAGAGATAAATTCATTTCATCCCAACATTATTGGAACCACAATGTTGTAATATATCAAAAAGAATACCTTTTAATCCAAATGGTGACATATATTTATTTATATACATTATAAAATTATGTTGTTGTTTCACTTACTAGATGACCGTTGGAGTTTTAGGTATCTAGGTCCCTACATATTTTTTCGAAGAAAATCATATTTTTGTAACCAATTATATTAAATAATATATCATTTGTATGAGCTCAAAACTTTTAGAATAATATAAAATCTATGGAAGATCTAAAAAAATTCCATTGTGTGAAAGCCTTGAAGTGATCAGGTTGTGAATAACTTGTTTGAGCTACATAAAAACCTTTAAAAATATTGTTTTCCATTATGATATTTTGGTCATCTATAAATATGATCAAGTGAACCAGAGATAAGAATACAAATATGACGATCACATTTAGATCGAGGATATTAGAGTCTAAGAAGAAATAGGTTCCAATAACCTTCGAAATCTAGGTCTTGTGGGGGTTATATAGTAGCAATTGATCTTATTATCGATATATTACCATAGTAGAGGTAAAAAATATTGATTAATGTTTAAATCAAGGGCCCTGCAACCATTATTATTAGATACTCATCACATTATCTTAAATGAATTGTATTCATTTATATTTCCATTGTAGTATAAAAGAAAACTAATTGTTTTTTATATTCCTTTTTAAATTTCATAATTTTTTTACCATAACCAATATGACTATGATATGTTTGTAATATAATCTGATTTTGATCATTTTAATTAATCAATATGATTCTGTATATTTAGGATTGAATCATTATATTGTTTTTCTTTGATCATCAATACCTTAGTGATTACGGTATTTTACATGCATACTCTATTAAATTCATTTTAATGATGAACATATTAAATTTCATTTATGACATATGTATTTCATTATCACAATCAACCAAATTATGATACATTTATAACCATACCCAAGGTTATATCCAATTAATGTTTTATGACATTATGTTTTATTTTTAATTGAATTAGCTTAAATTATTTGGAACTCATTCAATTAGGGATAAAAACAAAAAGTATTTAAACAAAAAAATTCACCCCACACCTTTTCTATGCCATCAACATATACATTATATTCCATCATTTTCTATTCGAATGATTATTCATAGTTTTATTGGTTATATGAAAAATGAATTACTAAATAACTATATATTTTATGATGTTTGGATTTGGATACTGATTTCCCTTGTATATAAAAAATTGATGCTGTTTTTAGTTGTTTGGGTTTTTTAATTTTTCTTTGAAAGTGTATTTTCTGAAATGTTTTCATGATATTTAATGGTTTTAGGATTATTTTTTATCACATGGATTCAAAATGTATAATGTACACATGAAAGAATAATTAAATTCCTAAACATGACTATTGATTATCGGTTTGATTATTTTTTTTGAACCTTGAATATTGAATTTTGAGTCTTCAAAAAATCATTGAATCATTGAGAATAATTAGTTTTTATATATAAAAAATGATACAAAATCAGAATAATATTTTATATTTTTTTATATAACCCAAAATATGCCTCTATTATGATGTATTTGTTGTTTTAATTGTTTTTAGTTTGTATGGGGTCTGAATAATGAAAAATCTGCACCATCCTTGAATTATTACAAAATGTTATATTTTTTTAAAAAATTAACTATTTTTGTAGGGAGCGTAAAATATGTATATCATTCCTATAAAAAAGATAAAATAGTTTATGGCTTGGAAGAACTTTCATAAAATACTATGCATATCAAAAAATTATCCGGAATGCCATTTTGATTTGGTTCATGGATACATAACAATGTATGTCATATTGAAAATTATGTGAAGTGAATAAAATTCATTTTTGTATCCACTATTTGACCCGAGTATCTCTTGTATTATTTGGTTATGTACTTTATACCTGAAAATGACTAAAGGGGTTATGAAAACACGAAATTATCTTATAATAAACTTAGAGTTTGATCTACAAATATTTTTTGAGATTGTGAACTTTCGAATAGAATATTTCAAAGACATCTATGATGTATACTATTTAGAAGGCCCAAAAACCAAACATTTTTAGATCAAAATATGTTTATGAAACCTATAATACATAGTTTATATTCGAAAATCAAATTTTACATGTTTGATGGATAATTTGTAGAAATTAATCATTTCAATTGATATTAAACTTATTATTTGTTTTTTCTTCAATCATTGGTATTTATATATACCACATAATTTATAAATGGTAGAGATGCTTTTGAATATTTTTTATTTTATAAATAAATTGGGTAACCAAATAATTTATAATCATTGGAAATAATTGTTATTGAACTTTTCTATATTGATAATGATGAAAATATTTGTTTATTAGACCATGGATCCATAATATAGAAATGAATAGTTATATGAAAATTCTTTATGGTGGGGGTAACAAAATGGAATTCCAATGGCTAATGAAATATATCAAATTATAATTCATAAAAAGTGGTATTTATTATGTTATAAACTTTTTGAGAAGGATATTTATCTTTTTTTTCCAAATGAAATCTATATTTCATAATGAAGAATGGTAGTATTATTTTAGTATAGAAATAAATATGGTGGGGATAATTATGGAACCCCATATTCAAAAATTTTAAAACATATTATTTTAGTTATATTTTAATATATAATATGTATTGTCATATTTAGAGTTAAAATTTTCCTATGATGTATTGTTTGTTCAAAAAATGTAATGTTGTGTAAGGTAATTATATGGTGTATGAATTATGAGATAATGGTTTATGTATGGTTAATTCATAATTTTAAATAACAATTATTCTAATTATTTATTATTAATAGGTGACCCAATGATCAATCATAATTGATTTATGAAATATTACATCAATGATATAATATATTTATGTAGGTTATGAAATTTATGTATTTTTTCCCAACATATAATTTCTGTTCATAAAATATATATTTGTATATTATGACTGATGTATAAATTACGAAATTATTTTTATCATAAAATATAATTTTTATTCCAATTACTAATAGTATTATTATAATCACACAATTATTATCAGAAATTTACTATTTATATTTTTTTTGGGATTGAATAAAAGTTTAAGGCTGTGATGTGTATAGATTTATTTCATTGATAATGATGATGGAAATGATTATAATTTTTTTATTAGAGAGAAATTTACAATGGAGGGACTTCACACTGTATTCCCATATTCATGGCTAATTTCCCATGAGTGGGGAGGATTATTCTTCACTTTACCCAAATATTTTTACTTAACTATGGGGGAATCATTTTAGATTTAAGGTATGATCCCCGTAATTAACTCTTTATCTCCCTCTTCTCAATATTCTTCCTATACTCACACTTATTTCCCACTTTGGTTTCTTGGACAATTTTGACTTTTTCTCTATCATGAATTTATATAAAAAACCATGGGTATATTATTGTAAGGATAGTAAAATATCTATTAATAACCCCAAAACATATCTTTTATATAAAGGTATTATAGTTATGTAAATTCTGAGAATATATATATCATCACCATCCCATTAATTAATATAACTTCAGTTTCTTGAATGATACAAAATAATTATACTATAATTAAATTATTTCAAAATCTATGATCATTTTTTAAATTAAATTGTTATTTTTTTCAATATCATCAGTTGATAAATGAGATTTAATCTAATTTTTATCATATTCCGTTCATATGTCTTATTAAATACTATAAGTTCAATAAAATTCCAATGAGAAATTATTATATCATAATGAAATTTTTATTTATTATTATTATTATACTTTAATTTAAGTATATAATTCACGGATCGTCTATATATATTCATGGTTTTAAAATAGAATGATGTATTTAAAAAATATAAATAAATAGGATTATCTATTAGACACAAACTATTTTTCTAAAAAAATCATTTTTTTTAATGAAAAATAGTAGAAATTATTAATAAGTACCTCACCATAAGCATTAAAAAATCTTGAGTTAATTGAATAATTCATATTGAGAATCTTTTCGGGCTTAAATCTTTATAGAATTAGGCCACAACATTTACATTACATCTCAAAAATTACAATGTATCAACTTCTACTAAGTTTCCATTTGTTCATAATATTAAAACTCTTTGAATAAAAGGGTCATGCCTAGTTCCATGTTTTAGATAGCATGACATTTTCTTAATCTCATCCATGACCCTATTAATATTTATATCATATTAAAACCATTTCAAAACATTTTATTAGAATAAAAAGATTAGTAAGGGATGCACAAAGAAAACAATTTGTAAGATTTTCAAAACAACAAGTAAACCATGAATACATTATCATAAGTAATAATTTTCACCTTTATGAATTATTAAATACTCAAAACTAAATAAAAGATAATTGATTCCCCTTTTCTAATGAAAATATAACCATAAAACCAAAATAAAGAGAACATAACTTATAAAGGTAACTTGGGACATAAACATACAAAAATGGAATAACCTTATGGTCGTCTTACAAAAATATCACTAAATGGAATAGCAATACAACCCACTTCCATACACAATTCATTGGAGGTTATAACGTAACCACCAGTCATTTGGTTTATCACATAACAACCCATCAAATTCCCAAGTTCCATTATAAAATCATAACACATAAAATATATAAATATTTAGCTAATAACATTTCATTTGAAATCAACAAAATTAATATCATGATATTGAAAAAATGTTTTATTAAACCATTTTCAAAACCCATTTAAGATATTTAATAAATTGAATTTTGAATCAAAGTGTATGATACCACATTGAAACATTTAAATGAATTACCTTTGGAAAAAATTAATATATATTTTAATAAATCCTTAAAACCATTTTTAAAACATGTAAATTAATGATAAATATTTAGAATAATAATTCAACAAATCATTCAAAACAATATTTTAGTTATAGAGTTTTTAACAAAATGAGAGATTCTTGAATACAAATAATTGAGGAATAACATTTAATCATAACATAAGAATATCATGAGAATAAAGGGATTAATTATATAATAAGACAATGGATAGTATATACCCCATATAAGAGTGAATTGGTGCATAACAAAAATGAAATTTCAATGGAATGTAAATTGAGACAAAATCCCTTATAATGACCATTTCCGTAGATTAAGGATAAATCAATGACAAAATTATGTGTGAAAATATAAAAACACCCAATATAAGTGGATATTAACTATAATACAATCATAGGTTATTCACACATATTCATAGCATGACATAATAATGATGTATAAGTTTAACCTAATGAATTGAAATTGGGTGAAGAATTATGCTTACAAAAATTCGATAGACAAACGATGCCACATTAAAACATAGAAAATGAGTTGATGAGAGAGTAAATGGAATCACATAAATTTAAAATAAAACATACCACAATGAGGATATCTAATAAAATATCCCAACATAATAATATGTAAATTAAAAGACATAATAGGAAGGGGTCTTTAAAAAAAATGAGGGAGAATGGTTCCCTTACTGATTTGTTAACATACGAAACATATGCCACATTAAAGAATGGTCATAAAATAAATATATAAATACCAATAAATTAAATTATAATAAACAGTTAATATAACCATGTGTATTAGATACACAAAAAAAATAAAATAGTGGATAATATAGAATGAATCTTATGGGAATAAAAAGTTAGATGAAAACCCCTTAACACGTTTTAATCGACCGAGTCATATGAAAAAAAGTTAATAACCATCAAATGAATCACTATATACCATGTATATGAAGATAATAAATATTATATATTTCAAATTGTTGTGCACAACACATCACATGCAATAAATAAGTGTCGAACAATGTAAATATCAAGGAATTAAAAGTGAGATAAGAAACCCCTTACCTTGTGTCTGACTGGACCTGTTCGTTCTTTAATCATTTGAATAATAAAATAATGGTAATTTATATTTTCTTTAAAAACATTTTTATTGTTTATTATTCATTTTATATCACTTATTACCATGTTATAAAAATTATTAAATCATTTATGTTATTAATGTTCATTTGGTTGATATTTGGTACTTGAGTCAAAAACGAACTTCTTATAATTACAAGTTGTTCATGTGGAAAAAATTACATTATAAACACAATGATATTAATTATTTATATATCGTATATATCATATATATCTAGTATATGTAAGTAAATATAATATTACATAATACATAGAGAAAAGAAATGAAATGGACCGTTCAACGAGACGATAAGTCATACGTATCCTTGAACACACAGAAAAATCATTAAATATTTAATAAATGGAAAAGAGTACAAAAATAGGGGGAAAGGAACAATAGAGGACCCTGGATTATTGGGGGTCTAAAATAATGGAGACCGAGGGCATCCCCTCAGATATGGTTAACCCCCTCCGGCTTAAGGGAGGTTGCATTGGAAAGGTCAGTGATAGAGGAGATCGGGGCTATAAGAGAGGCGAGGAAGTCCAAAACATTGTTCCGCTCTATCCAGGTATTGGTGACTCGAGCCTGGTTGTTGAGAAGCTCTTTGAAATTCATAATGATGTATAAGACATACCGAGGGTGGCACCTCTTCCCAGTAGGGAGTCATGAATAATCCTTGAGTATGTTTCAACCTCAGATAGGGAAATATTCTTCTGTTTGCAAAGACTCAGCCCCATGAGGACTACATTTGCCTCTGCCAGAAGAGCACTACCATCGCCATAGTGCACCGTGAAAGCAAGGAAAACACTCCCTTCTAGATTGCGAACCACTCCACCACCTCTCATGGCTCTCGAAATTTATTATCCATTATTGTTAAGTTTAAATCCAGTAGTTCGTGGAAGCCTTTTAATCCAGCGACCGCGTGCTCTGTCCATAGGAGAGTTTTTCGGAGGGGAATGAAACTGCAGGATACGGAGGGAGGTAGGTTTGATCCAATTATCAACAAGAGAGACCATATCAATCAGTAAGCTATTGTTATCATGATAATAGACCATCTTGTGGAGGGAGATCCCTCAAATTTGGCCTTATTCCGAGCATGCCAGAGCCACCAGTATCCAGAACTGAGGTTAATTGACCTCGCTGCTCTCTCGGGACCTTTATCCAAAGTCCCCTGAAACCACCTCTCTAGGAACGACAGGTCCCGATGATGAAGTGAATTTATCGCTGTGAAATATCTGATGGAATCCCAAACACCTCGCACCCACTCCTTGTCGAAAAATATATGGCTCTTGGTTTCTCCCCTCTTGTTTTCACAGCATTTACAACACGATGCAAGATTGACTCTGATTTTCATGATTCCTTAATCCGATGAAATCCCGTGATTCCTTATGCACCAATCCAGAAAGTTGTACTTGCTCAAAATCTTATTATACCAGACCAGGTCCTTCCAGCAACTTTATTGAGATTGGGGGTTGAGATCCATGGGTGATCCTTGATATTGAACTTATCAGACCGAGAGGGGGTGAATACACATCAGTTTGTCTCCGAGTTAATAAGGATAAACTCAAAAACGTCAAGTTGATCCTTGTCAAGCACTGCCTTGATGAAGCCTTGATGAGCACTCACCGACATAAAGGTAATCATTGGGGCCTGAAACCATGGGAATCCAAGCACTGATCCCACCCAGTTCAGTGTTTAGAAAAAAATACCTTCTTCTCCCACCACCCACTGGGATTGCTGTTGGAGGCTCGGGATAAGAGAGTAGACTGAATGCCAGAGGGGGGATCCCTACATGCTGTCAGCTTCCATGGAACTGTCATAGCTGTAGGACATGATCCTCCCCCAGAGGTACCGGTTCTCCATGATCTCCCAGGTGAGATTGGAATGCATGCCATGAATTGTGTCCATCAAGCATTTGACATTAATACCTCCTTCCTGGATGGGACGTTCCATTCTTCCCCATGCGACCGTATACATGAACACTAAATTCATTAAAATTTCTTATTTAATGAAATAAAAACATTATGATAAATAGTAAAATTATAAGTCCAGTATAATATAATATACAATTTTATTAAATCCATCATTTATACATTCATCATATGGCATGAACTAGTCATTTCACTTTGAGTGGGCGGTAGTCCGTAGTTCTTCAAATGAAATTTTTTTATTTACCCACTATGGAAACCTTAATGGTATTCTATGAATTATAAATAATAAAGCATAGTAAAAATATAAATATAATATATATCACATATAAATATAGTTCCATTTTAATTACAACCATAAGAGGTGGTAGGAGAAGATTGATGAATCATCGTATCATGAGGCAATAGTTCACCGTCAACATAAATAATTTATTTCATACCCGTTAGATAGAGGAGTTTGTATGTGTAGTTTGAATACATCACATAAAAACAACCTAGTAAACTGAGGATTATTGTGTATTTATAAATTAATGTACTGAAAAGTTATTAGTGGTTAGATATGTAAAATAAACGAAAATAACATAAAAGAAATTGTTACCTTTTAATCTTGTAACTCCATTTGGATGAAACTTAAGGGTTTTGGAAGTGCCTTATTTTTAAGGTAAGGATTATAGGAGGAAGAGAGGGATCTTGAGAGATTACTTGGGAAGATGATTGACAGGCCAAGGTTCTTTAGAGGTGTGTGTAATGGGTTTGAGGTGTGGGATTTTAATTAGGGGGGAGGGGATCTTTAGAAATGTATGGAAATATTATTTTATTATATAATGATTTTCGGTTTCTAAAGGTCACAAAATCATTAATGTATAAGATTAGATGAATCACATTTGATGTACAAACATCCAATGTGAATTGGATAGGTTTTTTATAGTTTTTTAAAATTTATAATCTCATTTGTTTAAATCATTGAATAATTAGGTAAAAACTTCATCATTATTGTGTCATAAATAATTTAATTTATTTCATGTTTAAAAAAATATCATGATGTATGAAATAATTTTTTAATTATAATTAATATTTATAGATGAATACATCAGTTATATAAACCAACATTAAAATTGTTTTTGCAAATGAATATATGTTTATGATATTTCTTATTTTTTACATTATATATAAAGTTATTAATATTATTATCTTAACCAAGTGGCTTTCAAAGGCCAAAAGTCTCACCCAAAGACAATTGTGATCATCCATTACTCATACAATAATGTTTGGATATGTGTTAGGGTAATTATATATTATTATAAAACATATTTTACATTAAATGACACTATTTACCTTTAACAACGGTAAATAAAAGAAAAAAGTTACTATTCACCAAAAATTATTTTCCTCATTTTTGAGAAACTTTTTACTTAATAATAACAATTATTTATGTTGGATTTTTAAAATTCTATTTTCCAATTCAGTAAAATTTAATTTAACAGAAAAAGTCAGTTTTTAATAAACTACTCCGTGTTTTTACTATTCATAAAAAAATAAAGGTTTTCTGAAAAATACAAATAAATCATCCAAAGATATATATCATATTATTAATTGAAAAATGTTCTGTATTTTTCCAAATTAAAAAACATATAAGTTTCATTATTTAATTTAAAATTAATTCCCATTATCAAAACCAAAAGTCTTTTTTTAATATTAACTATTAAAATATTGACACTTGTTTATGTCCAATTTCAAAGTGAAAATACATCCAATGACCAACATTAAATTAAATGGTAAAAATATAATCTAATTAAACATTAAAAATAATTAAATATATAATCTAACCATATAAATAAATTATTTTAAAATGAAATTTTAAATCAAAATATAGTATTTTTCACTATTTTTTTAAAAAGTAAAATTTAAAAAAAAATACCAAAAATTTTCCCAATGTAAATTTCAATTTCCTGATTCTAAAGAATAATTTTTTTTTAATAAGAATATATAATAGTGACCAAATTTGGATTTAAAAATGGTTATCCATTAATAGGATTTAAATTTAATTATTAATGTATATTAGACAATTTCTTCTTAAAATTAGATTCTTTTACATTTTATGCCTCTAACATTTACTCAATAATTATAAAAACATTTTACAAACATGTACAATCATATTATAGTTATTTCTGTTCATTTCCACCAATTCAATGGCAATTAGTTAACTACCATTCCAAATTTTATTATATTATTATTTTTCAGTATGATTAAGCATTGTCTACAACATAAGTCTTCATTGAATCCCATTATTGCGTGTGGGGTACTATATTAAATATAGAATCCCCTTAAATATATAATTAATATTTTGTTATAAAATATTAATAAATATGAGAATTTCATATTCTCTATTTTCTAGGGATGTTACATCCTTCCCCCATTTAGAAATTTCATCCTCTGATTTTTAAAATTGGTCTTGGAAACTTCATGGAATGTCCATCATCGGAAAAAGTGTAAATGAAAATATCAGTTAAAAAAAGATAAGTATAATGGTCACCCTAGATAACCCATATATTAATTCCATGAAAAAATGGATATGTTGGGAAAACATAGTGTAATGTTCTGATACAGTGTAATAGAATAAATGACTAAGAAAAATATAACAACAAGAAACCATAAGTTTGTGATGGGTTAAAATGTTCATTGTTTCCCAGTATGAAAAGTAAACAGACAACATTATGGTTTTAAGTACCTTTTTAAAATGTTGTAGAATTTATTTATTATATTGAATTAGTAAATAAGGAATCATACAAACATGACCAGTAGTCTTTCATCATTAATAAAATTAAACCACAAACTCATGTTTTCTACAAACGATGAGTATTCAATATGAATTGGTTACATAAAAGTGATAGATTCAAATTCTAGAGAAATAAAATGATCCAAATAATATGAACCATATATTTCCCCTATAATTATATATATTCCAAAAAAAAGTGGTTAGTACGAGATCAGATAATCCCTAAAAGGATAATCCATTTTAAAAATAAATTCAACTCTAAATCTCCAAAATTCAACAAAAAGTACCCATAGTTCAAGAAAGACCATTAAATATACAATTGTCCATAAAATATTTCTGAATAATCCATAATAAGATTCAAAACCAAAACCCAGAAGGATTTAATCACATATTCTCTCACTATAAATCTTAACCTTTATTTCTAAAAATGTCTTCTACTCTTTATGTATCATACATTGGTGTAATTAACCTAATCATATATTTTGTTTTATAGGTTAATCATTTCCATAAATAACCTCAATCTCTTTATGTCCCAAATAGAAACATATAGTTTTCATAAATAATATTTCTACAATTAATCCACAAATTAAATCCCACAATATTGTATTTTTTAAGCATACAGTGTTCCCAAAAGAGAGAATGTCTTCCAGAATAACCATTCTCACTTAGTCACCAAATAATTTTCCAATATTATGGATGTCTATTTGATAAAACATAAGATCCCAAATAGAGATATTATTGATCCATAAAATCATTTAACAAAAAATAATTATTCATAATAACCAGGGACATCATGTAGTCCAGTGGTATGTGATAAATACCAATCACACTTTGGTTGTGGTTTCGATTCTCGCAGCATTGCCCGACACGATGGGTGGTCACGCAATCTGCGTGTTGTCATTTTTTAAAAAACAATACAATTTCATAACATTACAAAAACAATTAGAGAAAAATTCCTCAAAAATAATCATTACATATTTTATCATCCAAGGTTATCTAATACCTTTTATTTTTCACCCAAAAATGTAATAACCATTTTTACCCTATAAAATAGCTAGCACTCTTTCTAATACGCTAACCATTATTGTTATGTCACTTATGTTCAAATAAATCCATAACCTCTAATGTTATGTAAACTGATATCTGATACCAACTATAAGGATTCAGCCTTAAAAATTACATAATCTTGATTTAAGTGAATAATTTACATTGAGTATCTTTTTAGGTTTGGAGCTTCAAAGAATTAGACCATTACTATTAAATTTCATCTTAAAAAATTACAATGTTTACACTTCTACTCAGTTTCCATTTTGTCATAAAATAAAAACTCCTTGAAAAAAATATTCATGTGTAGTTCAATGTTTTAGAGAGCATGACTTTTCCTTGTTTCCATTTTTTACCCTATTTATCTTTAAGTCATGTTAAAAACATTTCAAAAATTGGGATGAGCATAAAAAGCTCAAAAAGGGATGCACAAAGAAAGAGAACTATTAGTTTTTTAAAACTACATGTAAACCATGAATACATTATCATAAGTAATAATTTCCACCTTAATGAAATGGTAAATACTAATCACGTAATAAAAGATCATTTTTAACCTTTTGTAAACAAAATATTAGCATAAACCCTAGAGAAAACAACAAATATCATAAAAAGGTAACTTGGGACATAAACACCCATAAATGGAATAACCATATGGTCAATTTTCACACATATAAATAAATTAATATCTATATAGATAACCTCAATACCCAACACATTAGAGGTTAAGATGTAACAACCCATCATGGTTTATCCTTGCACCACTGGTCATTTGGTTTATTACATAACAACCCGTCTAATGTACAAGTACAATTATAATATCATAAATCAATATATAAATATATATATATATATATATATATATATATTTCTATATTAACATTTCATTTTAAATCAATATAAATCATTTCATGATATTAATTTAATCAATTCATTATCCAACCATTTTCAAAAAACATTTAGGTCATCTAATTAAGAGATTTTTGCATAAAAGTGTCCCAAATAAATTTGAATCTTTTAATTGAATTATCATTTTTAAAGATTAATGTCTATATAAATAAATCGTAAAATTCATTTTAAAAACATGGACAGTAATGAGAAATATTTATAAGAATAAATCATTTAAACATTTGAAACGTTTTTTTAATGTGTTTTTAACAAAATGAGAGATCCATTAATAAAAATAATTGAGGAATTACCGTTAATTAGAAATTAATTATATCACGTTAATAAAGGGATTCATGATATAATATGCCAAAAATACTGTATATACACCATAAAATATTGAATTGGTGAATAAAAACAATGGGACCTCAGTGGAATGTAAATTGAGACAGAATCCCTTTTAAAGAAGAGATCCTTAGATTAAGGATAATTCAATTAAATAATTATGTTTTAAAAATATAAATACAGAAAATATAATTGGGTAAATAAGTTACCATATAGAAATTCGACAACCTAACAACGTCACATTAAAATTCATAAAATGAGTCGATGAGAGTGAAAATTTTATCTCATCACATTTATAAAAAAATTACAGAAATATGGATATATAAGGAAAAATCCCAAATAATAATATTCAAATTAAAAGATATAACAAAAAGAAGTATTTTAAAAAGAGGAGGGTGAAAGGTTCCCTTACTGATTTCGTATCTTATGAAACATATGTCACATTAAATAAGGGTCATACAATGAAAATGTAAATAACAATAAATTAAAGTATATTAAAAAATTAATACAATCATGTAATGTTCATTCACCACACAAAATAAAAGAGTGGCAAATATAGCAATAATATCACAAGAATAAAAAGTGGGATGAAAACCCATTACCACTATATAATCAATCGAGTCATATAACCAAAAGATTATAACCATAAAATGAATCAATTAATACCATTAACATAAATTGAATCATGATAATATATATCAAATATCTCTGCACAATATACCACATTCAATAAATAATTGTCGAATAATGGTAGTCTAATAGAATTAAAACTGAGATAATAAACCCCTTACCTAGTGTCAAACATGAACCATTCATTATTTAATCTATAGAATAATATACACTAGTTAATTTCTATTGTCTTAAAACATATTTCAAGTTGATTAATCATTTTATATAACTTATTACCGTTATATAAAAATTATAAAATAATATATGTTAGTAATGGTCTTGTTGTCCATATTTGGTTCTTGAGTCAAAAAGTGAATTTCTTATAATTACAAGTTGTTCATGTAGTCCAAAGTCCAATATATCAAGAATTATATTCATGATTTATATGACCTATATATCATATATGTCCAATATATATATGTATTTATAATATTACATAACATTTGATGATATGAAATGAAACGCAGCGTTAATGGAGATGGTAAGCTGTATGTACGCATGAACGCTACTTTCATACCAATTCAAAATTTAATGGAATTAAAAATTAATGATAATTAGTTATATTATACTTCCCATATAATATCACATATAATTTCATTAACTCCATCCATTATAAATTCCATGTATGGAATGAACGATTCATATCACTTTGAGGGGGCAGTAGTCTACACTTCCTCAAATGAAATTATCGTATTTTCCCACAATAGAAACCATAAAGGTATTCTCTAAATAAAAAATTGTGAATCATAGAAAAAATATAAATATAATATATATGAAATATAAATAAAGATCCATTTTAATGGCAACCATAAGTGGTGGTAAGTGAAGATTGAACAATTATTGTTTCGTGAGGTAGTAGTTCCCAATCCACAGAAACAATGTGTTATTTACCCATTATATGGAAGTTTGTGTAAATGTAGTTTTACTCCTTCTCATAAAAAAACTAGTATATTGAGGAAACTGGTTTTGTTATAAAATAAAGGAATAAAATGATTTTAGGGGGTTGGAGAAGTAAAATAAACGAATTGAACATAAAAGAAGATTTTACCATTAAATCATGTCACTCCCTTTGATTTGAACCAAAATGATTTCTTGAAGTGCATTATTTCTATATAAAGCCCTCTAGTTGGAATATAGGGATGTTGAGAGATTATTTGGGTATATTATGGATGAACCAAGGGTCTTGAGAGATGTGAGTAATGGGTTATAGGTGAGGTATTTTTATGAGGGCGGAGGAGGGTCTCTTTAGGAATGTTTGAAAATATTATTTTATTATATAATGATTTTCGGTTTATAAATGTCCATAACGCATTAAATTTGAAGATAATATGTCTTATGTTCAACATTAAATCCCCTAATAATAATTTGACAGGTTTTGGAAATTTTTTTAATCATTATAATCTGATTTATTTAAATCATTCATTAAAAAGGTAAACACTGCGTCATTATTTCTTCATAAATAATTTTATTTGTTTTTGTATAAAAATATCATTATGTATAAAATATATTTACCATTAAAATGAATATTTATAGTCAAATTTATCATTTATATAACAAATAATTTAAATTGTTTTTGAAAAATAATAAGAGTTTTGGATAATTTTATTTCTACATTAAATAAAAAGTTATTAATATCTTTATCATACCCATGTGGAATTATATGGACACATGTCTCACCCATTTATTGTATTTACTGTACATTACTAATCCTATAAGTTCAGATCAAGTGTTAAGGTAATTTTATATTATTATAATATTATTTTTACCTTGATTTTTCCAATTTATCTTTAACAACATTAAATAAAAGTCAAAAGATACAATTCCCCAAAAAATATTTTAATCTTATTGAACCCAATATTACTTACTAATAATAACCATTTATGTCATATTTGTTAAAATTAAATTCACATAAGGGGTAAAATTTCATTTAAATAAAAAATTAATTTTTTAACTATTCCTAAATGTTTTCCATATTCATCAAAAATTGAAGGTTTTTATTAAGATACCAAAAATTCCGCCTACGATATATTTTATATTCCAAATTGAAAAATGATGGATAATTTTTAAAATTAAAAACATTGAAGTTTCATTAATTTATTTAAAATTAATTTTTGTTGTCAAAACAAAAAATGTGTTTTTAAGAAAAATTACCTTTCAAAAGATTGACACTTGTTTATGTCCAAATTCAAATTGAAATTACTTCCTATGACATAGAATGAATTAATTGGATAAATATATTCAAATTAAACTTGAAAAAAAATTAAAAAGATAATCTATCAATATAAAAAGTTAGATTAAAAGGCTATTTTGAATTAAAATATAGAAATTTTCAATATTCATTAAAAAGTATTTTGATCAGATAAAAAACAAAAAATTTATAAAAGTAAAATTTGATGTCCTTATTCTAAAGAAGAATATTATTTTTTTCAAATAGAACATATAAAAGTTACCATAACTAGATTTTAAATTGGTTGGCCATTAAAAGCTGTTAAATCGACCTTTTAAAAAACAATAGACCTTTTGTGCTTAAACTAGATTCATTCACATTTTATCCCTCAATCTTCTTTTGAATAAATGTAAAAACATTTAGCAAACACGTATAATCATATTTTATGTTAGTTCTAATCATTTATGCCTATATAATTTTTAGGCATTAACTACCATTTAAAATGATATTATATTATTATTATTAAGTATTGCTTTAAATTTTGTACAACATATGATTTTGGAAAAACCCATTGTTTCATGTCTGTTACAACATTGAATATTACATCCTGTTTAAAATAAAATTATTATTTCATTCAAAAATATTAATAAATATGAATATGTTATATTGTTAATTTTCTAGTGAAGTTACATTATTTTCATTTGGGGATTTTATATGAAATAAAATAAATTAAACAATTTTTTTGAAACATTCCAAAGGATAGAGTGGTGTTTGGTATATTAAAATTATTTATTCTATATGATTTACAATATTAATTAATTATATTTATTCGACATGATCTTAATTTATATTATATTCGTAAATCTTATAATGTAGTATAAGCAAAAAATGGTATATATTTATAATGTGTATTAAATAGATATTTTACTGATAATTTTAAGAATTTTATTTGAATACGTTGATCAAATAGATTATGAAAAATTTTACGGAAATGACCTAGGTGAGTAAAAGGGTTTCATAGAAAAGTACTTAGTCTAGGTGATGATGTAACGCTTCCACACATTTGTTCTATTTAGAGTTATATTCATATATTATTAAGAATTTACATGTTTAGAAAAATTCTCTAGATTGGTTTATTAGATAATTCACGCAACACCACTAAAATTCTAAAATAATAAAAGATTACTGAATAACTAGTACAAAATTAAACACCAAACATAAAAGGTAATTTATAAAACAACAAAATTATTATATATTTTCTATTTTACATAAATTAAATTTATTCTATATCTTTATCTATATGGAAAAGTGAGTTTATCTTACATTACATAGAACTTCATGTTCTTTGGAATGCTTCTGTTACATGCAAGACTGATTTTTTTCAAATTACATTAATCATTTTATTATAAAATTTCTCCTAGGCAATAAATTGATGTTTATTAATATTATTAACTAACATATGAATATATATGGTAGATTTCTTTGGATGTATATATAATAAAAATTAATATAAACACCAATTGAATACAATGGAAATGTTTTTTAAAATAACTATTCTTCCAAATGAGTTTTTTCCTAATAAAATAAACTAATTAACATTATTAATTTATAATAATGATATATATATATATTCAATTAATTTGATTAATTCATTCAATCAATTTTATAGACATAGTATATTACTAAATAAAATTTTATGCATAAAAAAATATACTTTTTTAATGGTTGTTCTTTTCTAGTTTAATAGTGAAACCATTTTAAATCAAATAATTTTAACTTTTATAAATTATAATTTTTTAAAAAACATCATATTTGAATTATTAATGTTATAAATAGCTTAGAGAGAGTTTTTTAGTTATTTTATTTTAACTTTTTTATTTTGATAAATAGTCAAAAATTGTGAATTTTAATTTTAAAATTAACTTTTCATCTATGTAAGTTAGATTGGAAAGTAATGTTTTTAACATTTTTTATGTATAATTATATCAATGATTTATAATTTTTTACGATTTTAAAAGGTTTAATCATTTTCATGTTAACTCATGATAAAAAACTAAGTAATATTTTGTGCATTTTTAGAAAAAATTGTGCTTTGCTATCACGTTTGCAACATTACATTAAAATTAATTTCAGAAAATTATGTTATTAAAATTTGAAAAATGGATTTGATAATATGAATAAGAATAATTTATTATTTATATTACATTTATGCTACATTTTTTCGAAAATTATTTGTGAGATATGTTAAAAGTAATTACAATGATTAATGTGAAAATGAGTTTACTTAGTGGTTAAATGTTAATCGTATGGGGACAAATCACCAAGAAAATTATCAAAACCCATTTTATTAATATATCTCGACCATATAATTGAATTTATATAATTTGGTTCATTATTTTAGGCACATTATTTATGGGATACCTCCCAATATTAATTATCATTTAATATTATGGGAATTCCACTCCTCCGCAATAAAAAAATAATACCCATCAGTTATTCACATATCTAAATCCATTTGGATACTAAGAAACTTGAAAAAAAACTAAAAAAATTCTCTCCCCTGATATTTTAACCAAATCATTGGGTTGAAATCCATCCATGGAAGTACATTGGTGAAAATCAAATGATGTTATCCAAAGAAGAGTTAATGTTCTTCAACGATAACTTCCGTTTTATTAATTCAGCTCATCCTTCTATGATTATAATAAATTACACATATAATAACATGAGTATATTAAATATACTGAGGTTAATGGTAAAACCTAAAATAGACAAACCTTCCATCAAATGACATACGTAAGCATCATTCTTGTGTATGGTGGACTACCTCCCCATAAACCAATATCGTTCTTTCTTCCATTACAACATCTAAAGGTTGGTAATAATGATTAAATTACCATTTTTATATGATATAAATGGTATTTATATATTCATTATTCTACTTCCATTATTAAATAACACATACCTTTATAATTTACATTTTCTCAAATACTATAATATCGTTTGAGGATGTTTGGACTACCGCTTCCTTCATTTCATGTTGTTTATTCATGATTAACACGGAAAAATTAAGGATGGATTTAATAAAAATATGATATATATGAATTAAATGTGATAAATATATCAGTAATATGAATATTAATTATTATCTTTGTTTTCTATTAATATGACTAGAAAATGGTAGCAGTGTTCTTGCATATGTACAGCCTACCATCTTCAGGAATGATGAAATTCATCTCCTACAACCAAATTTTATAGACTAATTTAGATAAATATTAATGAATATAATAAATATTTAAATCATTTATTACATTTTGGATATGTATAAATCATGATATGTGTATTATGAAAATATATCTAGTCAAAAAAACTCATAAAACATGGTAATTCACACAAAAAATAGTTAAAATAATGAATTGTGTTTAACAAAACATGTAATGAGATCTAATTAGATGAAATTATATGATATTATAAACGTTATTATGGACATTTTATATGTTTATAACATTCATAAAACCATTAAATAGGAGGTTTAAAAGAGTTCTACGAAAATGATTAGTAAAGTAGAGGATTTTTTATCTATTTTATTTCATTTAGTCATATTATAAATTTATACACCTAAATTATTTTTTATTGTGTATACACATTCAATTTTAAATTTAAAATTTTAAATAATTCATTATTCATGTTATTATTATTTAATATTAATTATTCCTTATAATAATATTTGAAATAATTATTTCCAAGAGGTAAATAATTTTATAACTCAGTTTCTTTTCATTGAGTTATATTACTTCTATATTATTTTTCATGTTATATAATTATGTGTATAAATATTTTTAAATAAATATTTTTGTATTTAAAATTATTTTATATTGATTAATAATTTATACACAAAATTGATTCAATGGTTGATTCTCACTTCAACGATATGCAGTTTTCAGGTGTTTACATAACAATATCATTTTATTCAAGATGGTTTACACATGAATTTACAATAATGAAAATAATAATATAATTGATCCATAAAACAATTATTTAATTATCTAGTAGTTATTAATGATTATTTTCATGTAAGAATACCATTTACACCCTATTTGGTACATATAATGTTTTGTAAATATTTTATCAAAACAGGAATTTATTTCACACTTTTCATAGAATTCAGTTTATTAATGAAACCTTGTTTTTTAAAAAGAAATATCCAAAATTATTTCTGTAAATATATCAAAAATAATTTATTAAAATATATTTTTACCCACTTTTGATTTTATAAAACGTTTTAAAATGAATCTTCATATTTCTCTGTTAACAAGTCACATTTATAACCTTTCACAGGGTAAAAGGAATGTACATTTGTACCTCATACATAATTAACTATAATAATTTATTTGACGCAATATTTACATTTTTCAAGTATATTTTAAAAGAATATGTTATCAAAATGTATTTTCAATGAATAGTATTTTTAAAATTTTAATTTAAAATGAACAATATATTTTCTTATTAATTTTTTAAAAGGAATTATAATTTCATCAACGATAATAAACCTTATTCTTACTCCAATCAGTATATATCATATTGAGGCCATCCATATTACTTCTCTAAATTATTTATGATAATTTTTACCAAGTATTGTATTTAAATTCACTTCCATTATTAATATTTTTTGTCCCCTTGAAATATTCACTATAGATTCACTTTCCCATAATTAAACCTATCATTTATCATTAATATTTCTATTTCTAAAACTATATATCACTTTTATATCTGGTATTTTAAAAGGAAATTTATGGAATCTATTGTGAAAATATTTATATATCCTTATCCATGGCCAAATACTTGTATTTTATGTTAATATATGTTGATTATTAATTAAATATATTTTTAGATATATAAGGAATGCATTTAACTGCTATTAATGGGTGGGGCACAAACATTATATAAAACATCGATTCATCAAAATTTTATCCTGAGAATAATATATTACACATATAAACATGTTTTTACATATTTTTTTAAACTATAATGGGAATGGTGTTGATGACATATGTTTTCATGTCCCCCAGACATGATTTCCAATAATTATGTGTTGAATTAATTTAGAAATCAACCATTGTTTTATTTACATATTTGTGAGATAAAATCATTGAAAAAGTCTATAGTTGTTGTCAATTGTCAATTTATTGAGTAAATTACATGTGTTTCAGTTATTTACCGTGTTATATTACTTATTCCTCATACAGATAAAAAAATCGACAGTGTGGGTAGTTATTTACCTGATAACATTGATTATATGATTTAGTTAATTATTGCTTATACAATACATAAACCATACTGAGAATTTAATAGAAGACTTATTTTTTACATTACGCATGATTGAAAGAAGTGTACTAAAAAAATTATTCAAGGATATTCTAATATGGAATAATTTTATTAGGTTGAAAAAAATATGTTATAATTAGTGTGTTCAACTATATTGGAATTTTCATGTATGTAACTGGATTACAAAGAGAATTAAACTATTCAGTTCATCAGGATGTGAATCATTATATCTTATGAAAATGTAATCGTTTAAACCACTAAATAAAAGATATTTTTGTTTGGGTCACAACAACCAGTATCATGTTAATTTTAGTACCATCCATAAAAACAAAACGAAAAATTTTATAAATTATGGAACATATCCCTAAGGCGTAATTTGGGGATAAAGATTGAAAAACAACATAGAATTTGTATATTAGAGTGATTATGGGTGTCTTCCTAGTAACACATCAATGTCTAGACACAATTAGTGAATGTGAATCTTGGATTGATGTACCTAGGGGTATTAACTCGAAAAAGGTAACATTGGGCTTAACTTGAGGATAACATTGTACACAATAATGGGCTTTACTATGTACATTGTTTGACACTCCCAATGGATTTTCACAAGTAGTTGACATTTTATTTACAAACCATTATGTTTTTTTTGAATAGAAAATGAAAAAAAACATAGTTAAACCGTACACCAAGGAAGAACCAATGTGGAAAGATAATGGATAAATTAATTATTTATTATGACTCTGAAAATAAATTTTTGAAGTGTTTTATAAGTAATATATTAGTTATACGAATCATGAGACATCTAAAGATTCTATTTTATTTCTGATAAAAATTATGTACTCACTAACATAAGAGTTATGGATGACATAATAATATTATGAGATTAAGGGGGATCATAAGGTATAAGTCTTTAACAACTCATTTTTGGATTTTTGTAATGGGATTTATAATGATTATGGAAATTTTGGATAAATGAATGAAACATATATGTTAAATTTGAACTGTTATTTATTGAATACGGAATCTAATTTTTATATAAATATGTTTAATGTTATTGATAACCTTGGGGTTAAAATGATCATTAATTAAATTGTAATAATTATAAAATAATGTTATTAGTCATTTTAAAAAAGGATCTATTGAAAAACCTAGTAAAAAATATTATTTAGTGATAACATTTCAAGGATTCCCATCATATTTTTGTATAGGAATAGGAATAATATTAATGTAATTTAAAAAAACGACAACCCACATGATGGTTTATATACCATAAAATATAATGAACTTGTGGGGATTGGCATAATGATTAGAGGATGCCAATGGTTTCATTCCTACCACTGGAATATATGATTTCATTGTTAAAATGTAATCAAACTTATTTAAAAAATGTTAATGAATAAATATTAAGGACAAATAATAGTATTATATTTGGGGTTTATAGATTAATGTATAAATCATATTTTTTTTTTGAAAAATAGTTAGATATAGATGTTAATAATTATTTAGGGATCAAAGATCTTTTAAATGTAAATTTTATAAATTTACGCATTAAATAATAGATATTCATTTCATGGAGTAAATGGATAATTTTCAAATTGACTAAATCACAACCAATAGAATAAATTAAATTTATGAAATAGAAATATTTCCATTATTTATATTTATTTATTTACTTTGGTAGTGAAATAATCCATTAAAATTGGGAAAATGATCTTAAAAAATGATATCTTAATCCATTATTTCTTGATAAACTGATTCTATTTTATAACATCATAGATTTATGGTTTTGAGAACCATAATATTATATTAGACATGTATATTTTTTATATATGAAATAAATCATTCCCTATAAATATTTACATTTTTCATCCATGTTAATATCTGCACATTCCACTAATGTTCTATATCTTAGAATCCTAATTATATGATATTCAACTTAACCTTTTTAGTAACAATAGTCTATAATTAAGAGGATGTTATAAAAACCTTCATAATGATTTGGATTTTCAATAATGTAATTATAATATATAATACTATTAGTTACCATGATAAAATCAAATTGTGATGATGGAATTAATTTATTGTTCAGAGAATATAACACCTCGAAAATTCTAAAATAATTACATTATGTTCAATAACATGAATGACTCACACCAAAAATAAAATAAAGGAATATAAAATCCATAAAATTTATGATATATTTTATAGTTTAAATAAATTAAATTTATTCTATTGCATTCTCAGAATAGTAAAATTTGAGTGACTTGTGTTACATACCATGGGAAGTTATTTCCAAGTTTTCTGTTACACACAAGACAAAGTATTATCAAATCCTACTTATATCATTTTTAAAAAATCTCTCAAGGATGTTAAAGTGAGGAAATAAATTTTATTAACTATATGATGAAAATATATGGTTGATTTTTTTTACAATAAAATGGAAATGAATACAAAATACAATTTTATATAAAATAAAGGATTTTAAAAAGAACAGTGCCGCCAACTACGTTTTATCTTAATGAATTACATTAATTAATATTATTTAATTATATAATATCAATATAAATATATATATGTATTAAATAAATTATTTCTATATTGATTGAATAGATTTTATAGTCATAAGATACAATGAAATCTAATTTTACGAATAAGAAAATGCATTTTTCTAAATTATGTTTTTCAAACATTTAATATAGGACCAATTTTTAGTCCATTTTTTTGAATAATTAAAAAATTATATTTATGAAAATAAACAACATATTTGAATGAATTATGTTAAAAAAATCTTACAGTATCATTCTGGTATTTTTCTTAGATCATCCATAATTTGATGAACATAGAAAAATAGTAATTATTAATTGAAACATTAGTTTTAGTCTAAATAATTTATCGTATTAAAATATTTTTTTTATTGTTTTTGAAGTATAAATATATGAATTTTGTATCATTTAATCTAATTTAGGTATTTTTATTGATTTTTATATTATTTTAGATATAAAAATGTAGTAAAATATTATATATTTTCACTTGAAAACATTTATTTCTTACGACATCTAGAAAATTTATATTTTAAATAATTTCATGAAATTATATGATAATAATTTTAAAATATTTATTAAATATTAGAAATAATTATAATTTATAATATATAATAATTTGAACTTATTTTTTGACCAAAAGTATTTTTAAAGAAAATTAAAATTAATTGTACTGATAATGTTTAAATGAGTTCACATTGCATTTAAACATTAATATTATGTAGCAAAATATTCCAAAAAATTTCAATACCATTTTTCATGACATATTTAAATAGTATACACAATTTTATATATGTGGTTTCATTATTTTTGTCACATTATTTAAGAGAGACCTCTCAATAGTGTTTACATCATGATATTTACCAGAATGTCACTCCTCCTCCATTACATAAGAGATCTCACACTCTCCCTTATTCAAAAATCTAAAGAACATTAATAATACTATCATAAAAGAAATGAGATTAATAAATCCTTATCAAAATATTACAAGTTTCATGTTTGTTATAAAGCTATTTGAGGAAGTCCCTTGGTGAAAACAAAAGGAGTTACCATTAAAAGACATGGCGTTCTTCAATGAGAACAATGATTTAATTCATTTATTTACTAATTAAATTATTATTATTTCATTATTATATAAAAAACTAATAATATTAAATATTTTTTGATGTTATTATGTTAATTGTATGACCTACACTCACACACATATCCATAAAATGTTGTATACAATCATCATTCTTATGTACGGTAGACTACCGCCACATAAACTACTATTGTTATTGCATCCATTACCAACTATAAACGATGGGAGTTATGATGGAATTACTGTTTTCTTCTGATATATATTATATTATTACTTTTATTATGGCTCTTTAATTTTTATATAACACATAACTTCCTGCTTTCTGTTTTTTTGGGAACACGATAACATTATTTTTGGATTTGTGGAAAACTGTATCTTCAATGCGATGTAACTCATTCAAGCTATACATGGAATGTTATTAAGACATACTAAATTAAAAGATATTATATATATGAAGTAAATATGATACTAGAATAATAATATCAATATATATCATTAAATTTTATTTGTTTTAATATGACAAAAAAATGAAAGAATAATTCACGAACATGTATGTTATACTGTCTCTATCAATTGTTATATTCAAATTTATGGATTAATATAAATTTAATATATGTATATATATAATGAATATATTTAATATTTAAATTATTTTATAAGTTCTTGATATTATTAAATCATTATGTGAGTTATAAGAACAAAAATAACAAATCAAGCCATACTTGAAAAATAGGGTAAATGAGACACAAAATATTGAAAAAAGTAATTATTATACACAAAAAGGTAATGAGATGTAATGTAGAAATCATATATAATATTATAGACATTATTAAAGTTTTATTACAAGTGAATAACATTCTTAACAACATTATAAATGAGTTTACATAGTTTCATACATAAATAAAGTGTAAGGTAATGGTTTCTATATCAATTCAATTTCTTTTATGAATATTGTAACATCATCCAGCTAAATTATTTTATATAATGTACAGGCAACCCATTTGACATGTTATATAATGAATAATTCCTTACTAATTTTATTTTAATTTCTAATTTTAATTAGTTCATCTAAATGGATTTTAATTAATAGTTACCATATGGTAAAAAATTTAATAACGCAATTTTTTTTAATGGAGTTATATTACATAGTTCTTGTTGATAATATTATACAACTATGTGTATAATTAATTATGACAATATATTAATAAATTATAACTTATATTATGTGTATTTAAATTTGATAAACATAATCGTTTCATTGGTTTAATCTCAAACCAATGTTATGGTCTTTTCTAGTGTTTTCTTTATAATATAATTTTGTATAAGATTGTTTACCATTGAATTTACATTTTTTGAAATTAATATATTATTTATTAATAAAAAAATTTAATTATCATACCCAATGGATATTAATGATTATCTTATTGAAAAAACTAAACTTATCATTTTGTTCATTTAATGTTTTTTAAATGTTTTCTTAATGAAATCTACCTTCATTTCACTATTTGGTTCATAATATTTTTTCGTAAATACAATGTTTTCTAAATATTCCTTAAAAAATTATTTCATTGATTTTTTAGAAATTACTGTTGAAATGTAATATTTACCCACAATGTATTGTATAAAAATATTCCAAAGTAATATTCATTTCACATTCATAAAAAAAACATTCATATCATTTTATAATAAAAAAATAATGATCATTATACCTTATACGGAATTAACAACTAGCATTTCATTGTAACCTCCGTTATAATTTCATCATGGAATTTTAAATAGAAATTATTTAAAAAAGATATTTTGGTAGAATTTTTTAAATATTTTTTTTCTACAATTAATAAGATTTTTCCAGATGAATTATGTTAAAGATCTTTTTATTCCATATGGGACATTAACCTTTATGATTAATATAACGAGTATATATTAGAATGATACCATAAATCTTATTTCTCTGGATGATTTATAATTATTATGAACAATGATAGTTAATAAATTAAGTTCCTTAATTAATGTTTATATTCTCCTAGAAATATTTACAAGACATTAAATTTACCCTAATTGTCCATATCATTTATCATTAATATAGACATTTCATAAACTATATATAAATTCTATATATGGTTAATTACATTGAAGGTTTTTTTATTGATTAGGGGAATATTGTTAAAAATGAATCCTTCACTTAATATAGATATTTTATGATAAGGCGCCTAGTTTTCTAATTATGTCAATATTTTGACATATGACAAATACATTTGATAGTTAGTGATGGGAGGGAACCAGACATTATATATCCCCCTGATCAATCTACATGATCACATGACAACAGGTAGGAAGTATAATTAAATGTGTTTATACATGTAGTGTTAAATTTTCAAGCGAAATGTATTGATATTATTGGATTTCTTGTGACTCAGACATGACGTCCAACAATTAAGCATTTATTTAATTTAGAATTTTGATATTTCTATTATTATTTATCCATGAGATCTTCACTTTGAAAATATCTATGTATTCATTTCATTATCAGTTCATTGATTAAATGGAATGTGTTTCAGTTATTTTCCATTCCATATTATTTAATCCTTATCTAGTTATATGAATGGAACGTTTCCTCAGTTTTTTACCTTTAGATATTGATTATACACACAAATTCATAATTTATTATTCTATACATAATGATAATTGAATATTTTAGGTCACATTTATTTTGTTTCCTTTCCTTGGGACTACAAAACATGTAATACGAAAGATATGAAATGATAGGTTAAGATAAAAAAATTAGTATCGAGAAAAATAATTATGTTTCAATTACTATATTTAGTTCTAATGTAAGACTCGTATATGTATATAGTTTACCACACCAACAAACTCCCATATCCTTCAGGATGTTAATCCTTATTTCTTATGTCAATATTATTTTAACAGGCCTCAACTCCAGAATATTAGGCATTAAGTTACCGCACTTCATCACTTATGTATAAAACCATGTTGGATAGAGATTAACCTCATTAATATAGGATGTCACTCTACCTAGTGAAATTTTTATTTTTGTATACAAATATTATTATAGATTTTTTCATTAGGAGGAAATTATATTTAAATATTTTAATCCCATATATCATTTCCAAAAATCCTTAATATGAACATTTTTACACTACAACATTTCTTTTGGGACAATAATTATATATATGTATATTTTTGGCTCTCATAGTTAAATAGTAATTTTAAATATTAATGTAAAATAATGTGTATTCCAAGTTACTTATTTTAATAAAATATAAAATGTAATATTTTATTTATATCTTAAACAACATTTTACACCTTTTTAAGGGAAGTGGAAAGTATCAAATATTGGTAGTATTTACCTAGGATTTTATCTCACTCAATACTCATAGAACATTAGGTCTGAATATGGATTTTATTCTTATGATATCTTTTCCATGTGTAGATATCTTCTTCCAAATATATATACATTTAACCATTATCTCATTTTTATGGAAATGAATTTGATAACATGAAAATATTTTAACTAAACATACAAAGATATTGATTTATTTCAATTTTTTATATGTATTTTGGTAAAAAGAGAATTTTGGCATCTATAAATTGATTCTTTTATGGAATCATTTAATATTTTATATTTGTTATGGATAATGAAATACATTTTGTTCATTTGTGAGACAATTTTAACATTTTTTCCCATTACAATGGAGAATTCACCGTATTTCTATAATGAGGTTGTTTAAATATTATTGATAGATATCCAGGATGGTATGTTACATTTATAAACACATTAAAATATTATTACTCTTGTTAAAGTATATGAAATAATTTTAAAATAAGAAAATCGGTAACCATTATTAGTCATATCAAATGTTTTAAGAGAAAATAAAAAAAAATTATTAACTAGTGAAATTTTAGAAACATTAAAAATAATTAAAAAAATTAGAGGATAAATATATTTAAAAATTTTATATTAATTATAGAATTCATTAAAAAGAAAAATTATTAAAAATAGAAATATAAAAAAAATTAGTAGTTAATATATTATTTAGAACTATTTAAAATTAAAAATTAGTTTTTAAATAAATATTTTTTCAAATTTTAGAATTAATTAAATAATTTATGAATAAATTTTTTGTGTTGTCATTAACTAATTTTAAAATATTTTTAAATTCATATTGATAACATTCTTTAATTATTTACATTATTTGATTATAGTATTTGATTTTCATTTTTTAATCGTTAAAAATTATTTCTTTCAAGAAATTTAAGTCCTTATTTTTAGATTATGTTTATTTATTTTTTGGTTTGATGAATAAATAAGTGAATTTATTTCTTGTTTTGTTATTTATAAAAACAATGTTTTTTTTATTTTGAAAATATATGATACGTGATTTTTATATGATTTTTTGGATATTTTATTTTCCATAGATTTTTTTCAGATGTTAATTAGAGATATTTCTATCCATATATAAATATATATCTTAGTAATTGTTCAAAATCAATTGTGAAACAGAAATAAAATAAGAAATTAATATTAGAAAATATTTTAATCGTTTTCTAATTCTAATTTCTATAATAAACAACTTGAAATGTCATACTCAACCATAGATACAATCATTTAATAGAAATCTAATAGTTTAAGTTGTTTTATATATTTAATTTTCCACCAAGAGAGGATAATCATGTGATTCTTATAAAAATATAAGTAATTATTTCAAAATAAGAATCATAGGTAATCCATAATAATCAAATTAAGAGGAGATAATTATGTTTTTTTGAATTATACTTTTTCTCAAACATGGATTAGTAATATACCATTATTTATAAATCGTTTCTGGTTAATTTTTACAATATATTCTTTAAAAATTATTACCAAAATCTATAAAATCATACTTATGATAATAAACCATTAGTATTAGGAAACATAAAAAAAATTAATATTAATAGTTAAATTATCAATTGAGATTCGTCCAATTTATTTTGAAATATTTTAAAAGAATCCATCCAATCATCCATGAAATAAAAATATTGGTAATTGTAGAATCAACAATTTCATAATGGTATAATATATATGTAGAATGTAATGATTGATGCATTGTATAATATACCCCCAATATTTATAAGAGTATTAATAATAATATTTATATATATTCATCATAATTCAAAATAAGAGATAAATAGTTTCAATTTATAAAATTTATTGAAAATAATATTTTTAATCAAAATAAGTCCAGCCAGTCAACGAAGATTAAATAATCACAGTTCAACATATGATTATTTTTCAACACATATACCCCAACCTATATACATTTAATTTCAATATATAATATGATTCTCTATCATATTTGAATATTTTTTTTAATATTCTTTCAATATCATTTTTCATCATAACTATTATTTTGACAACTATTTCCATCCTTCTATTATGATATCTCACCTAAAAATTTCCAACTTTCAGAATGTACTAAATATATTCCAAATAAACATCCTAATTGTAACATCCCAGGTAAATAAAGAATAAAACAATTTTATATTTATTAATATTTATGAATTAAATATTGATTTTACTTTAAAGTGGTTTCTATGTTCGATGGCGTACCCGATACGCTACGAAGAGTTTCTTTGAAATCTTAGGTTGCACACTAGTAATAAAATAAAATTATTTTAAATAGTAGTTAACACGTAGTCATTGTATTGGCAGTAATGAATAGAAATAACTAAAATATGATTACATATGTTTGTAAAATGTTTTTACATTTATCCAATAAAAGATAAAGGCATAAAATATTAAAATAATTCAATTTTAGGCATAGATACTCTAATATTCACTAAAAGGACGAACTATCGCCTTTTGATGGTGAACCCTCCTTAAATATAGTTTTGGTCACTCTTATACATTCTATTGGGCCAATTAAAACTCTTCTTTATAATCAGGACATAAAAATTTACTTTGTGTAAAGTTTTGATATTTTTTTGATAAAGATCAATTTTTAAAGAATTGTGAAAAATGTTGTATTTTATTTCAAAACCACTTTTTAATCTAATTTATTTATATGATAATATTATCTATTGAATTGGTTTTAAATTGAAATTATAATATATTTTTACCATTTAATCCAATGGTGGTCATTTGAATTAATTTCACATTGAAATTGGACTTAAACTAGTGTCATTCTTTTGATACTTATTTTTTCACAAAAACACCCTATTTGCTCTGATAGAGAGTATTAATATTAAATTAACTAATGTATCTTATATGTTTTGAATTTTTTAAAATAGGCATCATTTTTGAATTCATAATATCAAATATAGCTTATGGTGAAGTTTTGGTATTTTTCTGAAGAACTTCAATTTTTTATTAATAGTGAAACCACTAAGTGGTACTTGAAAAACCAATTTTTCGTTTAAATGAAATTTTACCACCTCCGTATTTTGAATTTCAAAAATGCGACATACATGGTTTTCATTATTAAGTAAAATGTGGTTCAATGGGATTAAAATAATTTTTTGGTGAATAGTAACTTTTATGTTTTGATCGCGATTAGAGGTAATTAGTGTAATTTAAGATAAGAATAATGTTTTAATAATATGAAATGAACAGGAAACATGTCATACTCTTAATGTATGTGTCATGGTTGACCATGACAACCCATGGGTCGATTTTTGGGACCCTATGGAGCCACATGGGTAAGATAATGACATTAATGACTTTTATTTAATGTGAAAGTAAAAATGACACAAACATATATTGTTTTATTAAAACTATTTTAACTTGGGGTTATACGAGTCAGATTTTTTACTATAAATATTAATTGGAAAGATAAAAATATTTCATACATAATTATATTTATTTTATAATTTTTAGAAATTAAATAAGTTAAATTATTTATGACACCATGACGATGCAATGATTAACTCATTATTTAATGATTTATATAAAATGAAAATATAATGTAAAATCTAAGACCTAAACTTGTCAAAAACCTATTGGATGGGTTTATTTAGAACTATAATAACCTTATCCTTGAAATATATAATTTTGGGACCTTTACAATCCGAAAATCATTTTATAATAATGTATCCTTTTATAACATTCCAAGAGTACCCCTCCTCTCCTCTTATAAAAGGCCCCCACCTCTACAACCTTACCCACATTTCAAAAGCCTTTGGATCGGCCAAAACCTTCCCATTTTATCTCTACACATCCCTCTATAACTCCTAGATGCCTCACTTTGGGAAGATGTCTTCCCAAGGAAGCCTTCGAGCACAAATGAAAAAGAGTTACCCGATTTAATGGTAGTGTCTTCTCTTGTGTTCTTATGTTTTATTTTGCTTCTCCAACCCCTAAAATCATTTTATTCATTTATTTTGTAACAAAAATAGTATCTTCCATATACTGGGATGTTGTTATAAGAAGTATTAGAGCTACACTTACACACACTTACATCTAATTGTTAAAGAACATACTGTTTCCGTGGATGGAGAATTTATGCCTCACGAAACGATGATTGTTTAATATTATTTTAACAACTTCAAAGGTGGCCATTAAGGTGACACCATATTTATTTATGATATATAATATTTTTATGTTTTACTTAATCTTCTGTATTTTTCATTTATGGCATACCTTTATGGATTCCATTATGGGTAAATGTGATATTTTCATTTTAGGAAGTGCGGACTACCGCCCCCTCAAAGTGATTTGATTTGTTAATGCCACATGTTGGAAGTATAAAGGATGTATTTAATGATATTATATATTATATTATACTATAATTATAATATACCTTTATATCATTATGATTCCATTCCATAAAATATGAAATAGAAATGAAAGTAGCGTTCATGATAACGAACGGCTTACCGTATCCATGATCGGTGCATTTCAATTCTTACCTCTAAACGTAATGCAATATTATAAATGTATGTATATACTGGATATATATGATATATATGATATCTAAATCATGAGTATAACTCTGGATATAATGGATACATGAATAAATTTTAATTATAAATAGTTTATTTTTGACTCATGTACCAATGATGGTTAAAACAACCGTTATTAACTTAGATAATTACATAGTGTTCATGACATGGTAATAAGTGATATCAAAGGAATAATGAACATGAAAAAGGTTCTTATGTAAGTAGAAATTAACTCATGTTTATTATTCAGGAGGTTAAATAATGATCTAGTCAAGTCGGACCCGAGGTGTGGGTCTTCGTCTTAATCTCCTTTCATTGAGGCAGATTTTGTTTTATACCCAACCTTCTTTTATATGGTGTGTAAACCCTTTTGAATTTTAAGTTTATCCAAAGGAATATTTTATATAAGAACCATTTTACTAAACGAAAAAAGTGAATGTTTTTGTCGAACAAATGTGGCGACAACGACTTCTCCACCGCCATGACCATTATTTGAGTTTCTTCTTCCTCTATAAGCCATAACTTTTTTTATGAAAAATAAATACCATGTTTTAATTTTATTTTATTTTGGTATTGAAAATGGTTTTGATAATGTTTTTATTATATCAATGTGTTATTAATATCTTGGGATTGAAATGTGGAAATATTATGTTTACTATATGCATATTTTATGTGATATAATTATGTTATGGTTCTTGGGAATTGTAATGAAGATGGGTGGTTCCATGATAAACTAAGGGTGAGTGAGCCCGATATAGATGTCCAATGCATTGGGTAACCCGAAGGAGTTAAACGTTAAGGTTTATCCGAAGAGATTTAGCGAATATACTATGATGGGTTTTCCAAACATATCAAAGAGGGTTACTACCTACGTAAGAATGATATGAATGCCTCAAGTTACCTTTATGTCTTATAATTTCTATGAGTTATTCATAAATCTTATGATTTGATTAGGTATGTCAATGTTCTTATGTTTTATGAGTAGAGTATGATTTCAATTATTCTTACGTATACATGTACTCATGTTTCCTTTCCATATTTTTATGTCCATTACTGAGCTTTTTATACAAATCCCATGTTTTTGAAATGTTTATCACAGTTTAAGGGAAGGGTACATGATATGATGATAGTGTCAAGGAAGTGTCGAGAAAGAATCCATGTCTTATTTTAAATATGTTTTCGTTGATGGGAAAAAATGAATACTATCTTTTATTGTAACCACTTTGTTTAAATGTGGGATGTAATGCATGTTTTATGATCAAATTCTATGAAACTCTAAACCTGAAAAGATCCTCAAGGTGTATTCTATAAATATATCAAGATTAAGTAATGTTTAAGGTTGGGGCCTTATAGTTGGTATCAGAGGTCGGTTTAGAAAACATTAGGAGTTAGAAAATTGTTAAATTATAAATTAATTTATGGTATGATTGAAATGATATAGCATTTGAAGATTACCATGTTTCTTCACCTAAGATATTTATGTGTTTGGAATGGGTTTTCGAATATGAAACATGGAAATATTTCTAGGAAGGTATACAGATGGAAATGAACTTCTAAATCGGAATCTTTAAATGGTCAGCATCAGGATTGAATAGTTTGTTTCAGTGATGGATCAGTTGAATCAGGTGAAAAATGTTGTTTGTTTTTATTGATGACATTTTGTTGTTTTATAAATGTAAAGAGGATCATGAAAGACATTAAAGGGTTATCTTGAAAACCTAAAATGAAAATAAACTGTATGGAAAATTCAGCAAGTGTGAGTTTTGGTTGCAACAAATTTCTTTCCTTGGTCACATTGTTTCTAAAGATGGGATAACAGTTGATCCTGAAAAAACAAAGGATGTTGAAGAATGGCCAAGACCCACAAATGTAACTGAGATTCATAGTTTCGTTGGTTTGGCAGGTTATTACCGAAGGTTTGTTAGAAATTTTTCACGGTTATCTAGTCCAATGACTAAGCTAACTCGAAAGAGTGTTTAGTTTATCTGTACAAAAGTATGTGATGATTATTTTAAAAACTGAAAAAATATTGGTGAATGCTCTAGTATTGGAATTACCTTCCCGAAATGGTGAGTTTGTTATCTATAGTGATGCTTCATTGAAAGGACTTTGTTGTGTCCTAATGCAGAATGATCATGTAATTGCATATGCTTCACGTCAATTGAAAACTAATGAGGTAAATTACCCTACACATGATTTGGAATTAGTTGCTTTTGTTTTCACTTAAAAATTTTCGAGGTATCATTTGTATGGAGTAAAGTGTTAAATACATACCGATCACAAAAGATTAAATTATATATTCACTCAGAAAGAATTGAACATGAGACAGAGGATATGGCAATAATTAATGAAGGATTATTATTGTACAATTCATTACCATCCTGGAAAAGAAAATAAAGTGGCTGATGCTTTGAGTCGAAAAAGTAATTCTTCATTAACAATGTTGTGTTTGGAAAATGATCCATTGGTTAAGGATTTGATGAAATTTGTCATATAATTTGTTGGTGCTGGATGTCCTTCTGTTTTGTTTCAGGTATCAATGAAATCATCTCTATCAGACACAATCAAGCAAGCACAGAAGAAAGACAATGAGTTGCAGAAAAATGTAGAGCTGGTTCAGAAGGGTAAGTTTCCTTAATTCAACATTCATAATGATTGTGTTTTGATATTTGGGAAGAGATTGTGTGTGCGTTCTGATTCATAGTTGAAGAGAGAGTTGTTTTGTGAAGGTCATATTTCTCGGTTTTTTCGTTCATCCTGGCAGTACTAAGATGTACAGAGATCTGCGAGAGTATTACAGGTGGGATGGAATGAAAATAGATATTGCTGATTTTACTGTGAATTGTTTGACGTGTCAATAGGTTAAATCAGATTGGTAGTTTCCGAAAGGGATGCTTTAGCCATTACGAGTGCCAGAGTGGAAATGGTAAAATATATCCATGGACTTTTTTGAGGGATTACCAAAGACAACTCGAAGTAATAATGCAATCTGGGTTATTGTTAATCTCTTGACTAAATATGCTCATTTAATTTCTATACGAGATAATTTTTCCCTATATCAACTTTTCCCTTTGTATCTTATCGTGATAGTCAGTTTACAAGGAGTTCCTCTCTCCATTGTATCTGATCGTGATCCCAGATGGGCAGTCAGAACGAACAATTCAGGCCTTGGAGGAGATGTTACGTGCTTGCTCTATGGATTATCAGGGAAGTTGCGACCAACATCTTTCTTTTGTGGATTTTTTATATAATAAAAGTTTTCATTCCCGTATACAGATGGCACCATTTGAGGTGTTATATGGGAAGCGATTTCGAACTACTGCTTTTTGGGATGAAGTGCTTGAAAGAAAGATGATGGGACCAGAATTGGTAGAAGAGATGGCAGAAAATGTTTAGTTGATTAAAAAACACACGAGAATAGCTCAGAGCAGATAGAAAAGTTATGCAAAAAACAGGAGGCTGGATCTATCTTTCGAGGTAGGTGATCATGTTTTTCTCAAATTATCACCATGGAAAAGTGTGATGTGATTTGGTAAGAAATATAAGATGAGTCCAAGGTTCATTGGACCATATTAAATTCGGGAGAGAGTTGGATTAGATGCATTCCGAGTGGCTTTACCTTCGAGTTTATCTCAGGTACATAATGTTTTTCATGTTTCGAAGTTGAGAAAGTATATGCCAGATCCATCCCATGTTTTTAGTCCAGAGGTAGTTCAGTTGGAAGAGAATCTCTCTTATGAAAAACAACCAGTCTAGATTCTTGACCGTAGAGAGCAAGTGTTGTGGATTAAGGTAATTTACCAGGTAAAGGTTTTGTGGAAAATCCATATGGTTGAAGAGGCTACATGGGAATCTGAAAATTCTATGAATGATAAATACCCCCACTTATTTTGATAAGTGAATAAAATTGCGAGGACGCAATTCCCTAAAGGAGAAAGGATGTAACATCCCGGGTAAATAAAGAATAAAACATTTTCATTTTTATTAATATTTATGAATTAAATATTTATTTTACTTTAAAGGGTTTTCTATGTTCGATGGCATACCAGATACGCAACGAAGAGTTTCTTTGAAATCTTACGTTGCACACTAGTAATAGAATAATATTATTTTAAATGGTAGTTAACACATAGCCGTTGTATTATTGGGAATGAATAGAAATAACTAAAATATGATTATATATGTTTTTTAAATGTTTTTACATTTATCCAATAAAAGATAAAGGATTATAATACAAAAATAATTCAATTTTAGGAAAAAAATACTCTAATATTCACTAAAAGGTCGAACTATCGCCTTTTGATGCTGAACAATCATTAAATATAGTATTGGTCAATCTTATACATTCTATTGGACCAAATAAAACTATTCTTTAGAATCATGACTTCAAAATTTACTTTGTGTAAATTTTTGGTAATTTTCTGATAAAGTTCATTTTTTTAATGAATAGTGAAAAATGTTGTATTTTAATTCAAAACCTCTTTTCAATCTAATTTATTTATATAATTATTTTATCATTTGAATTGGTATTAAAGTGAAATTAGAATAAATTTTTACCATTTAATCCAATGGTGGTCATTGGATTTAATTTCACTTCGAAATTGTACTTAACAAGTGTCAATCTTTTGATACTTATTGTTTCAAAAAAACACGCTATTTGCTCTGACGGCGGAAATTAATTATTAAACTAACTAATATAACATATAAGTTTTGAATTTTGTAAAATAGACATCATTTTTGAATTCGGAATATCAAATACAACTTAGGGTGATGTTTTGGTATTTTTCTAAAAAACATCAATTTTTTGATGAATAGTGAAACCACTAAGTGTTACTTAAAAAACTGATTTTTCATTTAAATAAAATTTTACCACCTCTGTGTTTTGAATTTCAAAAATCCGACATATATGGTTGTCATTAGGAAGTAAAATTTGGTTCAATGGGATTAAAATAATTTTTTGGTGAATAGCAACTTTTAAGTTTTAATCGTGATTAGAGGTAATTAGTGTAATTTAAGGTAATAATAATGTTTTAATAATATGAAATAAACATCACACATGTCATAAACTTATTTTCTGTGTCATGGCCGACCATTAAAACCCATCGGTCTATTTTTGGGACCCCATGGAGGCACTTGGGTAAGATAATGACATTAATGCCTTTTATTTAATGTGAAAGTAAAAATTACTCAAACATGTATTGTTTTATTAAAACAATTTTTACATGGGGTTATAAAAAGCACATTTTTTACTATAAATTATCATTTTAAAGATAAAAATATTTCCTACATCATGATATTTTTTTTTATTTCTAGAAATTAAATAAATTAAATTATTTATGACACCCTGATGATGCAGCGATTACCTCATTATTTAACGATTTAAATAAAATGAAAATATAATGTAAACACTAAGACCTACACTTGTCAAAAACCTATTGGATAGGTTTATTTCTAACTCTTATAACCTTATACTCAAAATTTATAATTTTGGAACCTTTAAAATCTGAAAATCATTTTATAATAAAGTATCCTTTTATAACATTCCAAGAGTGCCCCTCCTCTCCTCTTATAAAAGACCCCCACCTCTACCACCTTACCCACACTTCTGAAGCCTTTGGCTCAGCCAAACCCTACCCATTATGTCTCTCGACATCCCTATATAACTCCTAGAAGCCTGAACTTGGGCATAAGTCTTCCCAAGGAATTTTTTGAGCTCAAATCAAAAAGATTTACCCAATTTAAAGGTAGTGTCTTCTATTGTGTACTTATGTATTATTTTTCTTCTCAAACCCACTAAACTCATTTTATTCATTTCTTTTATAACCACACCAGTATCTTCCATATACTATGATGTTGTTATAATAAGGATTCGAGCTACACTTACACACACTTACATCTAATTGTTAATGAACATACTGTTTCCGTGGATAGCGAATTTCTGCCTCACGAAACGATGATCGTTCAATATTCTTTTAATACCGTCAAAGGTATCCATTAAGATGACACTATATTTATATATGATATTTAATATGTTTATGTTTTACATAAGCTTCTGTATTTTTCATTTATGGCATACCTTTATGGTTTCCATTATGGGTAAATGCGATATCTTCATTTTAGGAAGTGCGGACTACCGACCCCTCAATGTGATTTGATTCCTTAATGCCTTATGTGGGACGTATAAAGGATGTAATTAATGATATTATATATGATATTATAATATAATTATAATATACCTTTATATCATTATAATTCCATTCCATAAAATACGAAATAGAAATGAAAGTAGCGGTCATGCGTACGTACAGCTTACCATCTCCATGAACGGTGCATTTCATTCCTTACCACTAAACGTTATGTAATATTATAAATGCATGTATATACTAGATATATATGATATATATGATATATAAATCATAATTATAACACTAGATATAATGGATACATGAACAAATTGTAATTATAAAGAGTTTATTTTTGACTCAAGTACCAGTGATCTCTAAAACGATCGTTATTAACTTAGATAATTACATAGTGTTCATGACATGCTAATAATTGATATAAAAGTAATAATGAACTTGAAAATGGTTCTTAAGAAAGTAGAAATTATCTCAAGTTTATTATTGAGGAGGTTAAAGAACGATCGAGTCAAGTCGGACCTGAGGTATGGGACTGCGTCTCAATCTCCTTTCTTTGAGGCATATTTTGTTTTATACACAGCCTTCTTTTATACGGTTTATAAACCCCTTTGACTTTTATGTTTATCCAAAAGGAATATTTTTTATACAAATCATTTTAATAAATGACAAAAGGGAAAGTTTTTGTCGTACGTATGCGGAGACAATGACTTCTCTACCGCCATGACCATTATTTGAGTTTCGGCTTCCTCTAAAATCCATAACCATTTTTTATGAAAAATAAATACCATGTTTTACTTTTCTTTTATTTTGGTATTGAAAACAGTTTTGATAATGTTTTTATTATATCAATGTGTTATTGATATCTTGTGATTGAAATGTGGAAATATTATGTTTCCTTTATGCATGTTTTATGTGATACGATTATGTTATGGTTCTTGGGAATTGTTATGAAGATGGTGGTTCCGTGATAATCTAAGGGTGGGTGAGCCCGATATAGCTCTCTAATGCAATGGGTAACGTGAAGGAGTTAAGCATTAAGGTTTCTCCAAAGAGATTTAGCAAATATACTATGATGGGTATTCTAAATGTAACCAAGAGGGTTAATCCCTACGTAAGAATATTATGAATGCCTCAAGTTACCATTATGTCTTATGATTTCTATGAGTATTTCATAAATATTATGATTTGAAAAGGTATGTTCTTGTTCTTCTGTTTTTTGAGTATAGTATGATTTCATTGATTATTTTGTATACATTTACTCATGTTTCCTTTCCATATTTTTATATCCCTTACTGATCTTTTTATGCTCATCCCATGTTTTTGAAATGCTTTTCACAGGTCAAGGGAAGGGTACTTGATATGATGATAGTGTCAAGGAAATGTCGAGAAAGAATCCATGTTTTATTTTATATATGTTTCCCTTGATGGGAAAACATTAATACTATCTTTTATTGTAACCTCTTTGTTCAAATGTGGGATGTAATGCATGTTTTATGATCTTATTCTCTAAAACTATATACCTAAAAATATCCTCAAGGTGTATTCTTGAAATATCTCATGATTAAGTAATGGTTAAAGATGGGGCCTTATACTAAGATATTTGAACTCACATAATTCATGATATATATGGCCCAAAATATAATTCACTTAAAAGTCAAAATTATTTTCAATAGAATAACTATCCATTAATAAATATTAATCTACATAAAATATTCTATTATAATAACAAGTTTAATTCACATTTGAATAATAATTATATGAGTTGGTATTAAAAAAATAATAAACAATTAATGATAAATTTCATCAACAATCAAAATAGAAAATCTATGAACTATGTTCATTAAGTAATCATAAATTAAATCACAATTTTAACTAAAAGTTTATAAAGGAAAATCAAAACAAGTGTATGAAACAAAACAAAAATAAATACATTAAAAATTAAATAATCCATAAAATATAAACATAACATTGGGATTTATCAAAAAAATATAGTAAAGGGTCCCATTTTAAAATATCCAGCCAAATATCATTAATTTAAAAAACATTAACTAAAATAATAGATATCAAATAAACATTCAAGAATATGGTTTGGTGTTGATGCAACTTTTTATTAAGAAAATGAATCCAAATTTTTAACTAGATTGAGAGATAATGATTACATGACCTGAAGGCCCAATACCTCTTAGGCCCATTATAATTGGGTATCCAAAATTCCTTGTTGATTAAATCCCTTTTTGTATCCCCATAGGCCCATTTTTTCCCTAACGACTCTTATGTGAATAGTTATGATATTTTACCCATTAACAATATATTACCCCACACAACTATAGTGACCACCAAAGTAAATAAAACCAAAATGGAGCATGATATAGTAACTATAACTATTACAAAACTGATATAGTCACTACTATAGAACTGCTAATGTAAACTATGACCCCCCCTATTTGGGTCCATCAGTGGTTGGACCCCCTGACCTCATGCAGTCTAAGAGGGTTTCCTTATAACACCTCCAACACCCCGTAATCATCAAATATAAAGAAAAAATGAAATTTAAAAATAATAAAGTGAAATATTCTTAAAAAATTCCATTGGGATATTTTTTATGATCGTTCTCACTAAAAATGTTATTGTAAAAAAATAATTTAAACACAAACAATAAAATCTACTTGGAAAAAAATTAGCCACATAAAAAAAATAATGGATAACTTTTTAAATAAACACTCTTATATCTAAAATATATTTTAAGGGTATAGATTTTAGAGAAAATATGAACTTAATTAAATAGAATTAATAAATAAAAATTATTTATATTAAAAAATTTACACCTATAAAAAATAAACAAAAACCAAAAATTATTGATAACTAATATGATAAAGATATATAATTTATTTCTTACATATAACTATTTACTCATTCTAATATTTTATAAATTATTTATGCTTTGAATATGTGATGAAAGTTTTTACATATTATCCTAAAATTGTTGGATATTTGAATTAATTTTAAAATGCGTAATATTTCCCAATACTCCATAATAATAAATATTCTAATTTTTATAAGTAAATATTAAAAAATTGAAGGAAAATAGTATCAATTGAAAAAAAAATCCATTTGGGTTTTTTATATAAAATGATAATACCCTGAATCCTTTAAAAATCAATTCTATATAAGAGATATCAAGATTGATATTACTTTTATTTGTTTACAATACTCTATTAATGTTATTTCAATGCGTAATTTTAAATGTAGTATGGTATGTTTGGGATTTAATAATCTATGGAGAAATAACTATATCTTTTAAATTTCTATATAATTATAAAAACAATATTAATTTGGTTGAAGTCATTTCTATTCGAGTTTATGGGTTGATTTTTTCATGTATATTTATATATTTAAATCAAGTAATCAGAGTGTATAAATAGTTATATTCACTTATTATTGGTAAAAATTTCTTGATGAAAGAAAAAAATGTAATTTCTATTTTGGAACAATATCCATGGAAAATAATGTCTTGGATAAAAAAATTATATATAAAAAGATAAGTAATTTCCATTTGGAAATAAAAAACTTTATAGAATTCATCAATGGGAAATAAATACTCAATATTAAATTTGTAAAATATAAATCATTTGTTTAAATATATATGATGAAGATAGTTATTGAGAAACATGATTTTTGGTTTGTGATTTTTTGACAATCAAGTGAAACTAAATTTTTTGGAATTTTATTTTTATAGTATTACAACATTAAATTACATTAACAAAACATATCCATTGATAAAAAAATTTAATATTTCACATTATCAACAAATTTATTTACATTAAAGAATATAATGTTGAAGCAATTAAATTAATTTATTTTTCATCTATGTTGAAATGCTCATTATAATGTATTTTATAATGAAATTCTATAAATAAAATCTACATCCTTTATATGATTGAGAAATAATATATAATTAAATCTCAAATTATGAATTTTATTTTAAAAATGAATTCAATAAATATCATTATAATTTTTTATGAAAATAAATTTTTCAGATCATATGTTTTTAAAAAATCTTATAAAACTATTTTTAAAATTAAAACTATTGTCTACATTAAAAATAATAAAAAATTAATTTAAAATTTAATTATTAGATTATTCATTATAATGTTATAATTATAATATTAAATCTATTACTGATGCTAATTTCATATAATGATTTTCTAAAACAAAATATCCTATAAAAAACTTGTTCAATGTAATTTTTAGAGGTATTAATATATTTCTAAAAATTATTTTTGGGTATATAAAAATAAAATAAGAAAAAATATATTTTAAATTTTTTAAATTTATTAATAACTATATTTCGTTAATGTTTTTTGATATTCACAGAATTCATATAACATTATCTATTCATTTCATTTTTTGGTAGGAATATTATAAACCTATTAGAAAACCACAAATATGGTTGAAAATTTTGAAATTAGAAGTTATTAATGAATAAGACACTATAATTTTAAAACCATGCATCCTTTATCCTATTTTATTTAATAATTAGGTTAGCATAATTAAAATAACCCCTAAGAAGAGGGGTCATGATTGGTCTTGGATCCATGAAAATCAACTGTTGTGATTTTTCGAAGACTAAGGTTCTCATATAAGTTTTAGAGGAATTATGGATAAGTTCATCTTCCAAAATATGGAAAAATGGAGATTTCACATCGTGTAACAATTACACAACATGAAAGTATATTTCATGACATGTAATTAAATGAGGATTAAAAATAAATAACAAAATATTTGTATAAATTGTTTAGTAGAAACAGAATCCTATGGATTATATGTTTGGAAATGGGACTAAAGATCATGTAAATCTATGATGATGTTTGTTTTAAATTTTTTAGCAGCTTGGTTTGTAAAAAACAACTACTTCATCCCATCCTTCCTGATTCTAGGAGACCTGATAGCCCCATGTTCAACATTATATGGATTTCATTACCAAGGATGTATCTCTAGGTTCTCTCCTTTAATCTGCAGTGATTCATTATGTTCTATATTATTTATTGAAAATTATTCAATTTATTCCCTCGTATTTCACCTTTCTAGGTGATAGAAATTGATCTCCTTGTTTCTAAAGGATTATGATTGGTTGTTTGTTGCCACAGTTCTAGCATTGAATCCACAAGTGGATGCAGTTCTAGCAGGTAAGGTGATCAAAATCAGCAATGCAGGTATGTTCCCATGCAAATAATGTGGACACACATTTTAGATATAGGATTCATTGATGATCAAATATTTTTATGCAATTGTAAACTGAGAATTATTTATCCCCTTGTATGAAAATTAAATTAACCTAAAAATTATTTGATATGGATTATATGAATTATAATCGATCACATGGTGATGTTGATGTTATGTATCATGATAAAATTTATTCATTGTTTTTTCTATGTAGTCTGGTATATAAGTTATGAATGTTATTCATGGATTAAAATGTAGAAATTGGTAATGAAATTAAAGTTGAAATTAATTTTTAATTAATTGACTAAATGATTTAAAAGGCATGTTTATGGAATCCAGTGAGTTGTAATATTAATGATTCGACCACATTTAAATGAATTGATCTTCCATATGTTAATGTAATTTAATAATGTTATAAATAATGTTACTTCTTTTTGATAAAATAATTAATGGCTTGTTAAATTATTTTGTTAATTAATTTATGTATGATTGTGATATCTTACTTCTTAGGATTCTAGTTATTGAAACCTATTAATAATAAATAGGTTCATATAAAATGGAATTTGAATTGGTTGAGTATTGAGATATAATAGATTTTTGTTATTTAATAGAATTTTATTCTAGATATAGTTTTCTTAAGGACTACTATAGGTATAATGTGTATATGTTTTGATGGATTGAGGATCCTTACTCGTTGTATGGGTGGTGATGGTTGAGGTTTAAAACACAATGTATGATACACGTTATAGGATATGTGGTGGCTATAGAAAAATACCTTTTTAATATAGGTTATGTTGAAGTGGTGGGGTGTTTCATGATGTGAATGTTTTGGTGCTTCATCCAAGTGTCTAACAGATACCCTTTACAGTGACAGGTGATCAAGACAAACAATGTTGGTTTAGAGAGGAAAACTAGTGGGGAAGAGGTATTAGTGTACTATTGATATTATTTATTATATAATTTTCTATTGTATGATATTCATGGTGAGAGTATCCATATTGAGGATATAAACATACTATAATAGTTTAGGTGATGAGTTAGTTTCAGTAGTTTATTACTGTTCTTAACATGATTTATTTACATTTTACTTGAGAGGAATGGGGTGGATGCAAATGAGTATAATAATATAATCACACTAATTATATATAAATTCTTTTAAATTTCAATGGAGTATTTTGGTGATCAAGAAGGTTACTACTGGATTGGAGTTTAGTAAGAGCTGTATGGGCTTCGTGGTCTCTATCATCTGTACTTTTTTGATACTTTTTTTTTAGTTTCAGTAGTTCTAAAAATTAATTACATATGTGAATATGGGGTTTCATCTATGTTATAGTCTGAGAAAGAATTTTTTAGTCTGTATTATCCCTCTGTTTCACATGTGTTCGCATAGTGGTTATAGCTTCCCATGTGTGTGTTTCTTATAAACTCGGTGTTATTCACTAACATGGGGACTACAAGTGGTGGTAATCTGTTTTCTTAATCTATCTTCACCAATTTATGGCCCAGGAGGTGTTGACATTGTGAAGAGGGGTCAAGGTATTATTACACCAATGGTATGGTTGATGTGTAGGATAACTTTTGGGGTTATGAACAGAATAAATATCATGGGATGGTGGGGAGGCCATGTAATCTATGTTCAGAATGAATTTTTAAACATTTGATAATATCTTATACATAGATATTTTGGGGCCCCTGTGATCTAATTAAGGGTACATTAATATTACATGAAGTACTAAATGAGGTGATACAATTATTAGGGTAGATACCTAAGAAAGGATAATGGATTATTCACCCTTCATCCAGTGTTTGAATGGGTAGACCGTGGGATAAGATAAAATAAGTGAATAAAAATAATGATATTAATTATTGATAAGGACTTACATATTCATGGTTTAAGAGAGATAACTGTTTTTCATTTATATAAATGTCTCTAGGAAACGTCCTCACTAATCTTGAATAGAAGATGATTTGTATTATGTAGTAGCCAATCAATATACGGTAAAGGCTGAAAATGATGACTCTTGGAGGAGGAAACACCGAGAGTTTTAGTCCTAGAGTATGTATTGGTATGATGGATTCAATAATGTTATAGTCACTGATTAGTGGTTGGAGGATGTTTTTATATCATTTAGTTTGATCCATGGATAGAAGGAGCACTGATTATCACTTGATATAAAGATACATTGTGAGGAAACATGTTATTGGTGGATCGTATTCCTTAGATATTGCAAGTGGTAAAAAGTATCATGGGAGGTTTTCTAAGAATACATCATATTTAAGTTTCTTTCTTTCACCACACAGGTATCTCATCATCAAGAGATTCATACCCTTCAGTAAGGGACCTCTAGTGAGAGAGAGTTATTGATCTATGTTAGGAACATTCAATAATATGAATCAGCCAAATTTCTAAATTAGGAGGTGAAGGTGAGGCATTTTGATGAGGATTTTTATCTAGAGATGTAATACCAGGTCACCATGGTTATATTGAAGATTAATCACAAGGTGATGGAGAGAGAAATGATCATCAAGAGAATACTATATAGATCCCGATCATAATGAGATGGGAGTCTTCTGGATTCTTCATGATGCATAGATATGGTAAGGGTTTCCCATTTTTCAGGATAAAGAGGTTTTGATCAGCTTGTGGTAGGTATCATCCCTCAATGCCTCACCTCTCCCATGGAAGTGTCTCTCATTCTGGTTTTATGGGATCCGACACATGTTTTTATAATATAGGTCAAGGTTATAACTGTTTAGAGTTCCCTACCTTTTTTGAAGTTACTATGCACCATTTCATCCACTTCAGGATCCTCCATTGAGGTAGTTCCAACTAAGGTAGCATTAAGAGTTTTCTCCAATTTGGGATCAACAGAGAGTAGCTGTAGTAGGTAGAGAAAACCACTAGAATGGTCTCTATCCACATAGAGTATAGTGTGTTTGTGGTGGTGGTCATCATTGTGGTCAAAGAGACCATTAAGCTGGTTATGGTTAGATTCATACTTTTTCATTTCCATTGCTAGGTGAGATAAACATCATTCAAGGAACAATTTTATTGTACATGACTACATTCCTTACTTGATCCTGGTGTGACATAATCTTATATATCACTTTCTCTTTTTCATGAAATGATACTTGAGGTATAGAGACTTCCAGTGCCCTTGGAATTCGCAATTCTAGAATGAGGTATGGTTGAATTTATTGATGTATGCAGAGTCTTTTATCAAGTGTTGGGGACCACCTCTCGTAGTAATATTTCATATGATTATAGATATAACTATATGAAATCATCCTTAATATGGATTGGTTTTATTAATTTAAGGCTATCATGGATCTCTTCAAAAGGCTGGTTGTGTTCATCGATGTCGATGGAGATTCAGTAGTATTTTTTGGATGTCGAGACCCTCTGATGGTTTAAAATAATTTTATAACCTAGTAATGATTATTGTTTGAGATGATTAGGTTATTATTGAATGTTTATCAGTATTTGTTTTCTTGAGACATAAAATAATAACCTGATTATTTTCAAGATAAAGTTATAATGCTACTCCATCAATGATAGATTGAGTTTGGGACCAAACTACGTCCATTAGTGTGATTTATCTCAAGGACTCCATATAGGATTGAGTCTACAATGATTCATGAGCTATTTATATATCCCGATGGTGTATTCTGTGGTGGTGTTTTTCATCCTAGATTGTCCCTATGGGGTGTACTAGGTTTTTCCATATGAAAGGATGATGAAAATTTATGGTGGTGTATTGATTATCAACGCTTAACATGGTTCCATTAAGAAAAAAATATCCATTTAAAATGATTGAATATTTATTCAACAAATAGAAGGGTGAAATCTATTTATTAATGATCGATATTTAGTTAAGATATCATCACATGCTATTGAAGGATGAGGATATCTCGAAGTCAACTTTTGGTTGTGGTCATGGCCATTTTGAGTATATTGTGTTTTTGTTTGGTTCTTTGAATACCCTATATGTGCTCATGTGTTTAATGATAAATCAATGCCATGAGTTCTTATATATGTTCTTGGTGGTTTTTATTGATTCTATCTTTGTGTACTTCACTTCTATTGAGGAGCATACAGAGCGACAGTGAGCCTTTTTGGGGGTTCTTTGATTGAATTTTTTTAATGATGTTTCCAATTTCAGACTTTTCAGCTCAATAATTCTTTTTATATGGTAATATTATATCCTAGTAGAGATTTTATATGGGCCTATAAAAGATAAGAGTTTTTTTTCTTGGGAATCCCTGAATACAGTTATAGAGATGCATTGTTTCCTTGGTTTTGTAGGCTATTATAGGATGTTTTTACCTGATTTCTCTCAGGTTGAAACCGCTCTAATTGCATTTAATTAAATAGATCTGATGTTATATTCAACTAATAGGTTTCATGGATATTTTGAGTATCTAAAGTGGAATTTTTGCAATTCTATATATCATTGTGTCCTGATAGAAGGAGTTCAGTTTAATATTTTTTTGGTTCATCGTGTCTTGGGTTGGGATGTGGTATGATCCACCTGGGATTTATCATTTTTATGGGTCTGGAATTTAATGTCCCCAACAGTTTAATTATGCTTCCCATGATCTCAAGTTGTTGTCAAAGGTGTTTTCCCTAATGTTTTGGAGGCATTACCTTATTAATGATCATTTTGTGTCTTCATCGATCATAAAATCCTAACATATGTTTTCTCCAGACATGAAATGTACATGAGACAGTGTTAATGGATTGATTTACTATTATATTATGATACTGACATTTCATAAACACTTGGAAAGGGGAATTTTGTGTCTTATTAAATGTGGAGTAAGTAATGTAGTGATGTAGTACATGATTCAGGTGATTCCTGGAGAGTGATGGAAGAACATCCCCATTTCATTTAGATGTGGGAAATGTCTTGGCCAGAGGTTGTATTATTTAGATGACTGTGTAGTCATGTCTAGTCTTATAGGTGGATGATACTTTCTTTGGGGATATTGTTGTAAATGTCTAGAGATGATGATTTATTTTTAATGGGTCCCCTAATGGTAGGTCTAAAAATAAATAACCCCAACTTTTGTTTAAGGGAAAGCATTTTGTTCCTTCAGTGATGCATGAGAGGTTTCATAGAGAGTTCTATAGATCACCTTTGGCAGTACATCCTAGCATGAAAATGATTTTAAAATATTTTAGATTTCATTTTTCGTGGCCTGGTATAAAGAATGTTGTTTCAGGGTTTGTATCCCGATGTTTGGTTTTCTATATGTTTTACACCGCTCACCAGGTTCCTGGTGATATTCTCTTTTCATTGGATGTTTCTTCGTGGAGGTGTGAGGACATATCAATGGAAATTGTTATCTATTTAACAAAATATATCGTATTCTATGATGATATACCAGTTTTAGTGGATCATTTGATGAAATCAGCCCACATTATATCGATATGGAGTTTAGTACAATAGTGGTTTCTTCAAGGAAGTATATGGAGGTGGTGGTGGAAATCTGTGGGTTCCCAAGGAAGATAACATCTAATATAGATCATTATTTTACCTTTTGATTTTGGATAGGACTCTCACGTGATTTATTTCTCATATATAACTTAATATTAATTTTCATTTGCAGATGGACAATAAGATAGTTTTGACCATCCAAACTCATGAAGATACGTTGCACTCCCTTTTCTCAGATTTTTGAGATTCGTGGACAAGGAATCTCCCCTTGGTAGAATGTTATTACAATAATTTTTTCCACTCCACCATTAGTGCGGTGAAATTTGAATCTATTTATGTATGACCATTATTTTCTCTATTTATTTTGATAAGGATTGGAGGATTTTCTATTATTAGACCATAACTAGTATAGAATACAATATATATGGTTTAGGTGATTCACTAGTGGAGGAAACTACACTGGACCATAATAAATCTATGTACATTATAGGGTGAGTCCTCTAGAGTTTTAAACTAGTGGTCATGTGTTCTTTAAGGTGACTCCCCATCATGGGTTGCGATGGTTTTGTCATGGGAGTATGATTTTACCCTTGTATGATGAACCTTTAGAGGTGTAACATCATGTTTGAACCATATGTATCAGATAGTGCTTCCCCCAAAAATGAAACAAATACATGATGCCTTTTATATGGTATAACTCTATTGTTAACTTCATTGAGACTCTCTTATTCTAAATTGGGGAAACATTGGTGTTGATGATGATGAAACCATCAAGGTCTGGCCTTTAGAGATCCTGAAAAACCAAGAGAATGTGTTGTGTGAGCATGATATACCAAAGATTTGTTTCTTGTGGAAGCATGGTGGTTTGAAGGATTGTACGTGGGAATGTGAGTAGTAGATACATTCTTAGTTCCTAATGTTGATTGATTATTATTTCTTCTCTTTTAATGCTTTTTGTTTTGTGGTGTAGACTGTTTCTAGTTTATTAGATGAATTTTTCAAGATGTTTGTTTATATAGCTCTTTTTAAAGAGGTATCTACCTAGAGAGAGTGTTTGTGATCTTGTGGTGGTTGTTTTGGGGTTTCACATTGTTCCCTTGGTGACATGATTGAGCTCTTGTTGTGGTGAGATCCTTGAGTGGTATCTCATATGGTGGAAATTTGTACGACCATATTCTATTCACACATTATGTTTTTTTCGTATTCTCGATGAAGACAGTGTTTTGAGAGGTGTCTAATGTATGGGACTAGATCCATGAGTCTCAACCATTTGCGTGTTTTAAAAAAATGAGTTTCTGAAAGGATGATATGAGGATGTATGGGGGATTTTAGTTTCTAATAGTTGGATGTTTGGATATTTCATTCCATGTAACATTTTTAATATATGAAAATAGGATTTATTATGTTTAATAAATTTGAGATAAAATAATAATATAAAAGGAGATGCATTTTTTGGATGAAATTGAACCCTAAGGAGTACACATTGTGAAATGGGATTAAAAATCATGTAAATCCCTAATGTTTTATCTTTTAATCATTTTTATCCACTTGGGTATTTCAAAACCTATGGATGTAGAACCACTCTCATAGTTCCATGGGACCCGGAAGACACCTCTTCGACGTTTTCTGGATTCCTTTACCAAGAAATGGCCTCTAGCTTCCATCCTTCAATCTATAGTGGTCTATATTCGATTATAGGTATGTTATTAGTCCATTATTGCTGTTTATTTAATAAATTTCTTCATTTTCTTCCATTTCATATAATGGAACATGATATCCATGTTTCTAAAAGAGGTTGTTTTCTTAATTGTAGTTGTGGTTGTGGCACGGCGTCCTAGGGTGGATATAGTTCTTGTGGGATAGGTGGCAGGGATCCATAGAATTGGTTTTTTCTCATTGGTTGAATGTTAAAACTGTTTTTATAATGTATTCATTGATTTTATTTTTATATGTGTGATCATAAATTGATAATGATTTTCCCCCTTGGATACCAATGAAATTATACTAAAAATTACTTGAACCAGATTAATTAATTAGTATCAAAGGCATGGAAATGATTTTTTTACCATGAAAATAGTTTGATACTTTTTTTCATGATATTATTGAATATATGATGTTGTTTTTATGATTATATTAGCACATTAAAATTTGTAAAAACATAAATATGGAATTTATTTTTTATTAATTTGTTAAAATATTAATGAAGCATGTTTATTGAATCTGATGTGTTCTAATCATAATGATTCAAGAATCCTTAAATGAATTGATATTCCATATGTTAATATAATTAAAAAAAAAGTTTTAAATAATGTTAATTATTTTCATTAAAATAATTAAATACATGTTAAATTAATTTTTTAAATAAATTTTTACAGCATGTGATATCTTGCTACTTATATTTTCTATATTTAGAACCTGTGAATAACGAATTGGATAATTATGTATGTAAAGGAAAAATTTATGTGATAAAATATAATTCAATTATAGGTGTTGGGTTTCCCGCTTTCTTATAATGGCTGAGTGTTTTGTTCATTGTAGGCAAGATCGAACTTTCTGTGAGAAGATTGAATACCATGATTTAAGTACAAGAGCCCAGTAACTATACTTTTTATTACATTATGTAATGTGATGGCAGCCTAGGTTGGTTGATTTGGGTAGGGTGTTGTGGTATTTGTGGAAAAGAACACCAGATGTGATGTTACCCTAGTATTGATGATCTTAGAGGGATATTGTGTTGTATGGGTCGAGGAGGCTCAGATGTGACGTGATCCAATGATAGTTGAACCTGGAGGGTTGTTGAGGTACACGGGGCATGGAGGCCTAGTTGATGTGGTAGTAGATGATTCTTGTTCTAGCATGATGCATAGGGATATGAATATGGTTGTTGGGGATGACATCAAGGATAGACGTGGGGTTTGAATAGAGATAACCTATTGATATTAACGTTGGATTCTTGTTTCAATCTATCGTTTTGCTGATGACCATGTTGTTTTTTTATCTACAATAATTTCACCACTACTTTAGGTATATGTATGTGCTTCATTGTATAAATTTTTTGGTAATTTATGATGTTTTCCAAGAGTACTTTGTAATATTTAATAAGAAAAAATTTAATAAATGAATAAACTTTTAACCCATCTGGTTGGAGATTTTTGCGATGTAATGTTGAGGTTACAATTCTGATAATCCATGGACTCAATTTGCTTATTCATAAAGGGAATGGAACATTGATGTGATGTTAAAGTAATTATATGTTTATAGTTTATAAATTTTTATTGAATTAATTAATTTAATATGAAACTAATAGAAAGGAATAGAATAATTTATTAATGGAAATTAAATAGTGGTGTGAATATAAAATTTTTGGTCTTAGAAGAAGTAGTTGGGAGTCTAACATATGTCAACTACAGTTGAGCCTGAGACAGGGTTCTTCCCATATTGTGATTTTAATTTTTATTATATATATAGATTTTATTTTTTAAAATGATACTCCACCCCATGGTTTTGGGAAACTAACACCTTGAGTATTTTGAGACCAGGGGGTGCTTTCCCCAATATCCTAGTGGGAGGATGGATGATTAACTACACACATTGGCCTCACTCTCTTCTGTTGAATGTTAATTTTTTATATTCATGGTGGTTGGTTTTAACTATATATATATATATATGTATAGGGTTTTAATGGCTTTTGGTTATTTTAAACAAATTTATTATATATATATATTCCCATGAACTATTATATGTATAACATATATAGGTTGTAATGGCTTGAGGACCCTCACTCGATGTATGGGCTATGATGGATTAATGTATAATAACTGATGTATGATACACATTTTACAGGTTGATGTTAAACTCAAAAACTAACTAGTTACACTGAGTTATATATATGTGGTTGTTTGTTTCACGGGGTGCATATTGTGGTGCTTCGCTAAGGTGTCTGTGAGAGATCCTTCATGGAGAGAATTTACAATGATGCGTGACATTGGTTAGACTGGAAAACCACTTGAGAAGTGGTAGTAGGGAACTCTTGATATTATTTATTATATTATATTATTTTGTATGAGAAACATTGTTAGATAATCCTTGAAGAGGTTAAGAATATAGTAAACATATTTAGGAGAGAATTTCGTTTCACCTTTTCTAATATTATTTACCATTTTCTCTTTTCCATTTCTAAGAGAGGCTTCATGAAGGATCATGTTGAGTATACTATTATAGTCACCCTAGGTATATATTACATATTTTTAGGGTTTTTTCAGTAGGTTGTAGATCAAGATAGTTATTAATTGAATGGGGTTTAGTATGATCTCTTTGGGGTTCATGGTCACAATCTTCCTTACTATTATTTTGGAACATGTAGTTTTCCTTTTCTGTTGTATTAGATATTCCATATCTCTACATTTGTGCACTTGGGATTTCTTCAATGATGTACTCAGAGAGGGAGTTGTCTATTTTCTTTCGTATATCACTCTTTTGAATGTGTTCTCACAGAGAGTAATTCCTCCTATCTATGTGTTTATTATAACCTCTGTGCTAGTCTTCAACTTGAGGCCCACTAGAGGAGAGACTCGAGTGTCTCTATTTCTCTTATCCCACTACTATCCTAGGAGGGGTAATATTTATGATGAGGGGGAGATTACATGTAACACTATTGTTACATGTGGACCATATTCATAAAATATGACATCAATAAGAGGGAGGTTTAATTGAAGTTTTAATGAAAAAAATAAGATCTCTCACATAATAATGAATACTCTTTGGAAGTTACAAACACTAAATATATAAAATGAAAAAATTAATTGAAGTATAAAAGAATCTCAAAATATAAAAAATATAAATTTATAAACTAAATAAATTAAAAACATATTACAATAGGAAAAATATAGATGTAAAAAATGAAACAGTTTCAGGATAATATTATTTAACCCCTTTAATAGTCATATAAATGATTAAATAGTTTTAATCAATGGAAATATTATATTTAAATAGACTGAATATAGATTTAATGAACTATGTGGTACATGTCTCAAAATGAGAACTTCATTGATAAACCTAATAAAGAGATAAATTTTCATCACTATAAACATTTATGAAAAACTGGATAAGAATATGTATAACTATCCCTAAGCATATATTTGATTATCTAAATTAGAATCAAGAATAACATCTATACTTCCTCAAATATCTAGTCCAGATGTATTAGGGTTTTGAGCCTAGAATCTATTTGGTTAAACAAGACCAAATGAATCGTCTAAAAGTATAAATGTATAGACTATTTATAATAAACCCTCATAAAAGACATCCTTAATAATAATAAAAAAGAAAAATGTTACATGAAATACTCTCAATGGAACTGCATGAGTGGAAATTTTAATTGAAATGAATTGGAATAAAAAAGGAACGATAACTAAATAAAATTTAATGAATCCAAGAAAATTGTTCACTAAACTGTTATAAAAATATATAACATGATATGTGTATTTAATCTAAGAAATTTTTTTTATAAAAAACCTAATTAGTTAACTTATACTCCTTTATATTTCAAGAATAATATATCATCATTCTTTAGAGTAAGGTTTGTCCCTTAAGATATCCTTTTTCTCTTCCTCAGATGTACTTCCTCATAACTCCTGACCATGCATTCTCATCCTTTCAAATGTCTTCTAGATACATTTGACTCATTTATCCAATATGTCACTTTAATATAGAAAACCCAATATAATCCTCCCACGTTATTGTATATATTATATTTTCACCCATTGGAATTCTAACACATCCAACAATGGGATTATAAAAATAATAGATGAAAATATGAATAAAGGAATACTACGAGAGTTGACATAAGTAATAATCCAGATATATAATCCTATATAAGAAAAATATTATGAAAATAAAATTGTAAATTTATAAATTTGTTTGTGTGTATCTAGTTTGTATAAGAGAAAACATGATTATATATAATATATAAAATACATAGAGTGTCTCATCAAATGGGAAATCAAAATTATTTAAATGTACCATCCATATGATTAATATATTTATGATAAATAAACAATGTGTTTCTATATAGTTTAGCTCTATAAAATGATCAAAATTTATTTTATAACATTCATTTTAATGTTCTTAAAAAATATAATACATTTGTGAATAATGAATCAAAATAGTTTTATATAATTAATTAATTCCATCCCATTGTAGAAATATTTTTAAATTATGTGTGATTGGAAATAATGAATCATAAATTTCAATCACTGAAAGATTATATTACCCATATATATTTGTTGTATTAAAATCATTAAATGTGTAAATGTTTGGTAAAAATATCGAAATTTAGATATTTAGTTCCAATAAATTCAGCAATTTTATATCCTTTTTTCAACATCAAAGGAAGAGAAGACTTATATCAATGTGTTTTCCCGTGAGTGGGTGACAATGTTATTAGAAAAAGATATGGTAGCTGTGATATCAATATGATTCGGTGCATGAGTAAATTTCTTCTTTAAATACATGAGCTTATTCAGTATTTATTGAAAATTGGAAAAATATTATTCAACTACAACATTCTTTTTCATAAATAATGTAAATCAAAATTGAATTTTTCATCATACAGGACCATGAAACTAAAATTCCCCCAGTAATGTCCTAATTTCTATAATTACTCATGTAAACCATTACAAAAACATAATGAAATAAATACGAATAACTATTAAAAATAATCTCAAATTATATAGATTAAAATAATAAAATTTTGAATTTAATTTAAAGAAAAAAAGAATCAATTTGACTTCCTTAATATCGGATTCATTCATATTTTTAGACAATATCACAAACAAGAACGAAAATTACATAATACCAATTCAAGAAGACTTAAATTATTGAAACATTATAATCAATAATCTAAAAAATATCTAACATATTTGTTTCTATGATTCATCCAGATCATGTTTTCATGAACTAACATCTATAGTACTATTATTAGAAGAATTAATCAAATAAAAACACTCTTGCAAGTAGCTAGTATACTTAATATGAATTTAGATAGTTCCATATATTTTCTATATTATCTGGAATATATGAAAATAGTTATGTTTTCTCATAGTACTAACCTCAAATTAAAATTTCAGATGATCTAGAAAATTGTTCACAAATATTTTTTGGGTTTATCCAAAATAGATATAATAAATATATTTTATCCTTATTATCATATAATTAATAAATTTATTTACAAAAACAGTTGGATCTATGGTTCCATTAATATTTTTTGATGTAGTGAACCATAAATCTATTATACAAAAGTCATCAGATATTTTTTAAACTCATGAAGTTTTTACTGAGTTTGAATGCATGTTCTTGAAAAGTTATATCGTTAAAATTAAAATATTTTTTAATATAAATCATAATCAAACAATAAATTTTGTGAAAGGAAGTCGTTATATTAATTAAAAAAATTAGGATAATCTATAAAATATAATATAATATTCATAGATTATGCTATAGTTTCGAAAGATGAAATTTCACTATAATATATAACCACATCTCCAGTATAAATATTACTGATGAGTCAGACATTATTCTAAAAAATATTCTTATTTTTATTGCACTTATTCAAGAAAACCCATTTGACTCATACTATAGTAATATCACCATGATGTTTAACGAGGGAACATATTGTATTCCATCTGAACAAATTATGCACTTATTGTATAAAAAAATTGAACACTCATCACCTAAGGCATCATCTATAATTTTATATTCAAATTTAGATAATAATGAAAGATGGTCACATTTATTTCATAAATTAATTATTGTTCTAACCGTATTGATATACTTTACTAATTATTTTCTCAGTGGTTTATTATATGAGATCATTTTGATTGTTAGTAAATATTATGGATGTGACGCCTCTATCATTTGGGAGTAATTAGTTAGACTATATTTTAGTAAGATAGATTATTGTAAATTTTGATTAACTTCTAAATGTAATACTGAGGGAGTTTCAAAAAACATTTTGTATTTGTATCATTATCCGTACATATTAGTTTCACACGAAGACCGAATTCTTCAATCATAATATGTAAAATATATTCAAGGGTATGTATTAATATAATGAAAAAAATCCTTAATTATGATTTAATAACCTATAAAAATTCATTCATCAACTTTAAAATAAAATATAAGAAGATTGTCATTACTATTCATAATGACCAATTAACATTTGAAAACTCTGATGTAACGAACTTTTCAATTTCACCTATTCCATTAATTAGAATACATTTAATTAAAATCAAAATGAAAAAAATAGTATTTATAGTGTAACAGGAAATACTAAAAGCTTAAACCTAAAAAATTATTATAAATAATGAATTCATACATGATAAATTGAGAAATTTAATTGAGTGTCCCATTTATTTTATTACCTAATCAAATTTTCTATAATTTTCATGGAAATGGAAAATTAATAGAAATTCATTTTTGAATATTGAAGTCATAAATAATAATTTAAAACTATTAAACATGATTACTCAAGGTGGTGAAAAAAAAAGAAAATTATTCATTTTCAACATAGTTATAAATCCTCTTAAAAAGTAGATAGATTCTTATTTAAGAGTGAAAAAATAAACCTTGGTATATGTAGTTTAATAATAAACAATGAAATACACATTATGTGTTCTTATGAAACTCCTTGTATTTATAGGTATGAAATAGTTAATGTAAAGTTATAATAAATTTTCAATATTTAATAAATTACAAACAGTTTTAAAGATAGACATATTTTTCTAATCATACTGATTAGGACCATTGACTCTATAAAAATTAAAATTAATTTTTGGTGAATTATATAGTAGTGCTTTTATAGAAACATTTTCTAAGTTATAAATATTTTAGTGTCTAAACCTATTATTTAAAACCCAATAATTGTCCTAAAATGCAGTAGGACACGAAATGTTCTAACATTAAAGGATTCCAAGAACATATTCATTTTCAGTATTGCACTTTTATCAACTTTAATAGTGAAACCTTTTTAAATAAAATATTTTAAACTATCTGAATAAATTGGGACATCAACAAAATTTAAAATGAAACATCCCAAGCTTCCACGGTACGCTTTCCTTTGAATAAAATAGTAGCGTGTGTTGTACGCAACCTTGAGTTTTAACACACGCCACAACCAATCAAACTAGTTGTTATGAATAGTAATACCTAAATTTTGAAATTATATATATTTTATATTTTAAAATGGACTTCATTTTTGGATTCGGAATATCGAATTTAGCCTAAGGTGAAATTTTGGTACTTTTCGGATAACTTTCATATTTTGATGAATAGTGAAAATTACTAAATTTTAATTAAAAACAACTTTTTTTAATCAAAATAATTAATAGTGATAAATTATTAATTTTAGTAGTTTTAAAGTATATTTAGAATATATTTTTACCATTTAATATAATGTTGGTCATTGTACATAATTTTACAATTAAACCGAACATAAACAAGTGTCAATCTTTTGATAGTTATTATCTCTTAAAAACACGCTTTTTGTTTTGACAGTGGGAATTAATTTTAAATTAATTTCTGCCACTTATGTGTTTTGAGTTTAGAAAAATGGATTCCATATTTGTAATCAGGATTTCCAAATTGTGTAAATAGGTAACTTTTATTTTTAGACATTTTGAATAATTACTGTGGTAAATATTTTATTTACCATGGTTAAGGGTAAATCCGGTAAATTTGGGTTAAAAAATAATATTATAATAATACAAAATTAACCTAAAACGTGTCCTAACCTTATTGGTGGACACATACCCGACCATGAGCATCCTTGGGTCAATTTGGGGACCCCTTGGAGCCACTTGTATGTGGTAGGGACACTTTATATTAATAAAGTTAAAATAAAAATAAAAATGGCATAAGCTTACATCTTTTAGAAGAAAAATTTTTACATAGGGATATAAATGTTGGATTTTCGATTATAAATATTCATTAGAAAGATAAAAATATTTCCTACATAATGATATTTTATTTATAATTTTTAGACATCAAATAAGTTAAATTATTAATGACACAATAGTGATGCAATGTTTACCTCATTAATAAATCATTTAAATAAATAAGATTATAATGTTTAAAATATTATCTAAAACCTGTCCAATTCTTATTGGTTGATGTTATTTCGAATATGAGTCATCTTATCTTCGACCTCAATGATTATGGGACCATTATAAACCGAATATAATTATATTATAAAGTAATACTTTCACTCTTTCCTAAAGAGCCCCTCCTCTCCCTTATAAAAGGAGACAACTTCTACTCATTACTCACACCTCTCAAGCCACTTGGCTCGTCCAAACTCTGCCCAACTAATCTCTCCACAACCCTCTCCTCCTTCTTGAAACTTCCCCTTAGGCAGAAAGCATTTCAACAAGTCCTTTGGTTCCAACCAAATTGAGTTACCTAAATTAAAGGTAACGATTTCTCTTAAATTATTTTCATTTATTTTGCTTCTCCAACCCCCAAACTCTTTTTATTTCCTTTATTTTTTAACAACACCAGTATCCTAAATATACTAGGATGTTTTTATAAGATGTATTCAAACTACACATACACACAACTCCATCTAATGGATGATGAACATAATGTTTCTGTGGATGGCAAACTAACGCCTCACGAAATGATGATTGTTCAAATACATCTTACCGCCTCTCATGGTGGCCATTATGATGGCACTATAATTAAATATGATATTAATGATATATATTTTATATATAAGCTTCTGTAATTCCATTTTAATTCATTCCATTATTCGTTTCATGTTGTATATACATACGATAATTTCATTTGAGGAAGTGCGGACTACCGCCCCCTTAAAATGATATGACTCGTTCATACCACACATGGAACGTATAAAGGATGGTGTTAATGAACTTAAGTAACATATATAATATATTATATTATACTGTAATAGTAATATACCTAAGTATCATTTGGATTCAATTCTTTTAAAATAAAAATTAAATGGAAGTTGCGTTCGTGCGTACGTACGGACTACCGTCTCCACGAACGCGATGAGATTCATCCTCCATCGTATCCATTCAAGTATAATTATCATTTGATGATTTAAAAATGATGTTTAAGGACTTGATACCATTCTGGATTTGAATAATATACATCCTATCCTTTACAAACATGTCTTACGTAACAAAACATACAAAAGAAAACAAATAAGTTAACACCCAAAACAACGATAATACTAAGATATTATTATCAAATCAATATTAAAAGATCATATATGATATCATATTAATATATATGATTCTTGTATAATTTAATAACAATTATTTCACCATTATAAAGGAGGTTAACCTACCCCAACCAAGGAATGTACAAGGTACGGGATTTTCTTATCTCACTTTCAATTCCGTGAGATTTCCATTGTTCGCCACTAAATTATTGAAAGTGGTGTATTGTGTACTGCCATTTGATATATATTATCATGATTCTATTTATATTCATGTTATTCTGTAAATAATTTGGTGGTTATTAACTTTTGGCCGTACGACTCAGTTGATTAACGTGGTAAGGTGTTTTCATCTCACTCCTTATTCTCATGAGATTCATGCCATATTGCCACCATTACCTTTTGTGTGGTGTATGTACTGCCCATAATTATATTCTTTGTGTAATACACTCTAATTTATGTGTACTTACATATTCATCGTATGATACCTCTTTCATGGGTTGTATGTTTCATAAGTTACCAAACTGGTAAAGGTTATTTCACAATCTCTTCATTATCCGAGGTTATTTATACGTAATAATCTACTGGGATCGCGTTATCATCCACATCCACGTTTCTTCAAAATGTATTTCAAAAAAATTTAATATTTAAAATAATATGGGTTAATGTCATTTATACCCTTGTTTGACTTTTTATAACAGGTTTATAAGGGAATCTTTCCGTCGTTTTCCAAACAAGGTGCTTTTTAACCTTTTCGACAGAATTAAGATAAGAATGTTTTTTTTCTTATACGGCGGGTGCGGTTATTTTCCACCGTTATAAAATTGTCAAAGCTTCCCTTACAAGCTTATAAGAATATTTTCAAAGAAAATTTTTTATTTTATATGGATCTTAAATGATTTCAAATTAAAAGGAGATATTTCTTTAAAAAGAATATTGATTTTATCTATGTCAACATCCTTTGATGGATTTTAAGATTATTTGAAGTTGATTTATTATGATACAAAACTTCTATATTGTATTGAAGGTTTTGTGATATGTTTGACTGTGGATGTGCTATTTTTATACCATTCATAGTTTATGGTGAAATTATTTACATTTCGTATGCTAGTTCCAATAAGAATGTTTATGTTATATTTCAACCATTACTTCATATGAATGTGTTGGAAAATTATGTTCCAGGTTGGGGAATGGTTAAAGTAAGCCCTCCAGGTTGGGGACTGGTAAAAGTAAGCCCTCCAGGTTGGGGATTGGTAAAAGTAAGCCCTCCGGTTGTTCTTCGGTTATTAGAGGCACTCCGGGTTAGTGTCCGGTTATTAGAGGCACTCCGGGTTGGTGTCCGGTTATTAGAGGCACTCCGGGTTGGTGTCCGGTTATTAGAGGCACTCCGGGTTGGGTTCCGGTTACAGTTAGCCCCAAGGTCTTGGGAGTAGGCCTTGAAAAGTAATTAAAGTTTAGAATTATGTATTCCAACATTATGAAAGTGGTTATTGATTTTGCATGTGATTATTCGATTAGTAGAATATCCATGTGAACAAGTAAATGGCATTATTTCATTTTACTTTTTCCATACTATGTTGAAGTTCAAGTTTAAAAGGCTTTTGTTTTAGTAATTCATTGTCTTAAATGTTTATGCTTATTTTTGAATGTTCCGCTATATTGTTATCCTTACTGGGCATTTGAGCTCACCCCTTTTCTATGTTTTATTTTTCCCAGGATGTGAAGATGTAAGTTATGAATGACCTGCAGGGATATTATGAGGGGATTATAGTGTGGACTGTGGAAACATTATGTTGTTGTAGTATTTTTTCATTTTATGATGTAATGTAAAACTTATGAATATATATAGTGTTTCCAAGGCTACTAAACCAATCGGTCTTTCGAGATTTGATCTTTCTTGTGATCATGCCAATGTTATGAAGTAATGCACCGACTCTGGGTAGCTGGGGTCGGGGCGTTACAGTTGGTATCAGAGGAAGTTTAGTACAAACCTTGGAAGCTAGATTTAGATAAACTCTGATTAGGGAACGTAGACCTAAGATGAACTTTGAGGATAAGTATAGAAGAACTTCCTTGAATTTTGGTATTGTAGAGATTTTGTAAGTTTTCCGAGCAATACATCCCTGTCTGGATACGAGCAGGTAGAGGCGGCTCTGGAAAAGATGTACCTAGGGGTAAAACCCGAAAACACCGCTTTGAGCTAGACTCGAACGGGAACTGGTGCACGACAACGGGCCTTGCTGCACTCTTGGTTATGACACTCCCGGGGGATATTCTTAGGATAACTCTAATTTTCTTTACAAATCATTATGAAGGGTTTATGAGTATATACTTCCTCAAAGAAAACATTTTTATGATTATGGATTATATCCATAAATAGTTCAATTTATGTTAAGTGTTTTATAAGTATGGGATTATGTATTTTCATTCATAAACTGATCTAGTTTATGCCATTGTTTAGAAATGGCGCCCAGTAGAAGGAATGAGAACTCCAGAAATGCACATGATCCAAAGAGGAGGAAGGATCATATCTTTCATGGTCTTAAGCTAGAATTGATAAGAGAAATAGTCTCCCATGTATTATCATCATATGAAGAAATAATATCATGTGTTGATAAGATAAGTAAAGAGTTTACTGAGTCCTATGGCTTTGAAGGGAAGCAAGAGAAGAAAAGGATGGAAGAGAGAAAATTGGATATAGGGAAGAGGGAAAAGAATAATTTTCCCAGATGTGGTAACTGTGGGAAGAAACACCCTGGAACTTTCCTGAAAGGAATGAGAGTTTGTTATAAGTGTGGAGGAAAAGGGCACAAAGTACGTGACTGCAAGGGTGAGAAAATGGTTTCAAATGTACAATGCTTCATTTGCAAGGAGTTTGGACACTACGCGAACCTATTCCCCAGTCATCAGACTATGCCGCAAATGATGCTATTGGATAATAATCAAGTTATGATACTACCACAGATGAAGAGGAATGATTAGAGTTCTTATGTTGATTATGTCAATTGAGTGTTGTATCAACAATATACTTGTTATAATAATTATGGAGTATATAAGGATTTTACTGCAGTACTATTTCATTAAAGACTTGAGATTGTGTGGAACAAAGAAAAGTGACTCAATAGCAGGATAAATTTTTGGAAAATATATGGTTGAGAGAAATATAAACCATAATATGGTTCTGATACCGAGTTAGTGATTTTAGAATAATACATGATTGATTTGGATAAATTATGTTGGATATTCTTGACTACCTTGAAACTGATTAATGATTTGTATATTCCATCATTTTTTTGGGGTTTAAAACATTTTTGGATTGATGAAGTATATCCAGCATTCTATATGGAATAGGGGAGCATGAATGTAATCAATAAGGAATATGGTAATTCAAGATGTTTCAGTTTATTAAAAGAATAAAAGATGAAGGTATTCATATGCTATTACGGGGTAAAAAGGATCTACATTATGTTTACCTTCCTTATAAATATTGGACTGTGATTTTGGACATAATTATTTTGGATAGTTTTAGTTTTGATTATTTTGTATTGCCATAAAAGGACAACCCGGAGGTCGGGCAGCAACCTGTCGCGTCCGGCAAGGCTGCGAGACTTGAACCCGCAACCGAAGGGCGACAAGGGTGTATCACCTACCACTGGCCCACGAGATGTCCTGGATTAAATAATGTTGTTTTTTTAAAGATCTGGTAGATGAATTATAAATTCATTTATTTTGGAACCCTGTACGAATAGTATAAATAAAAAAATTACATTCTATTATCTTTTAGAGTGAAAGATGAGTTTGTGGTAGAAATTTATTAATGGATAAAACTCTAATTATAAAGTAAGTATATCTCCTTATGATCTTAGCCAATCTCATAAATATATTCCTCAACATTAATAAAAGGAACTTAGAACAAAAATGTTGTCCTAGATGGTACCTTAAATCATCATTAATTCATGGCTTTGGGATTGTTGGCCTTTTCATAGCCATGTTCTCTACCACTCTCCATCAGATAATTGATGGTTAGATTTCTCTTCCATATCCATATTTTCCTACATGGAACCCTAGTATGTGTTATTTTCGGTAATCTTCATACTTTCCTCTCTTTATTTTAAATAGAGGCCTCGTTAATTCATTTTTCAATGTGGGATTTCAACTATGATATTTTGAAACGTCAAAAATGTGCTATCCTAATACCCTATGTTTTGTTGAACCGATGGTATTTCAAATCATCATAGATTTATGAATTTAAGGACCTCAATTATACACTTGTTTGTGATTGATGATCTCAATCACCACCTATAAATATTTACGTTTTTCCTCCAATTATATGTCTCTAATTGCCACCAATGTTCTCCTAATCGAGATCATAATTTGGTGGTGACTCTTTCATTTCTCTTTTCCTCATATTAAGACTAAATTTTAGTAACCTAATATCCGATGTGGGTTTTCCCACAAAGATATTTTCTATTTTCAACCTTTTATTTTCAATGAACAATTTCAAATTGCGAGGACGCAATTTATTGAAGGAGGGGAGAATGTAACACCCCATGATTTCATAGTGTGTTATTTCTTAAAAATAATTCAGTAACTTGCACTACACGCATCACCGAGTTCAATCACACCATGACGTACAAAAAAAAAAGCCATTAAAAGAGGTCATGAATAGTATTAACAACATTTTGAACTTTATATAATCCTTATAATTTTAGAATCCCTATTATGAGTTTCTTAGTCATAATGCAAGAACAGATTCATTTTCAGTATTGCACTTTTATCAACTTTAATAGTGAAACCTTTTTAAATAAAATATTTTAAACTATCTGAATAAATTGGGACATCAAAAAAATTTAAAATGAAACATCCCAAGCTTCCACGGTACGCTTTCCTTTGAATAAAATAGTAGCGTGTGTTGTACGCAACCTTGAGTTTTAACACACGCCACAACCAATCAAACTACCTGTTATGAATAGTAATACCTAAATTTTGAAATTATATATATTTTATATGTTAAAATGGACTTCATTTTTGGATTCAGAATATCGAATTTAGCCTAAGGTGAAATTTTTGTACTTTTCGGATAACTTTCATATTTTGATCAATAGTGAAAATTACTAAATTTTAATTAAAAACAACTTTTTCAATCAAAATAATTAATAGTGATAAATTATGAATTTTAGTAGTTTTAAAGTATATTTAGAATATATTTTTACCATTTAATATAATGTTGGTCATTGGACATAGTTTTATAATTAAACCGAACATAAACAAGTGTCAATCTTTTGATAGTTATTATCTCTTAAAAACACGCTTTTTATTTTGACTGCGGGAATTAATTTTAAATTAATTTCTGCCACTTCTGTGTTTTGAATTTAGAAAAATGAATTCCATATTTGGAATCAGGATGTCCAAATTGTGTAAATAGGTAACTTTTATTTTTAGACATTTTGAATAATTACTGTGGTAAATATTTTATTTACCATGGTTAAGGGTAAATCCGGTAAATAAGGGTTAAAAAATAATATTATAATAATACAAAATTAACCTAAAACGTGTCCTAACCTTATTGGTGGACACATACCCGACCATGAGCATCCTTGGGTCAATTTGAGGACCCCTTGGAGCCACTTGTATGTTATAGGGACACTTTATATTAATAAAGTTAAAATAAAAATAAAAATGGCATAAGCTTACATCTTTTAGAAGAACAATTTTTACATAGGGTTATACATGTTGGATTTTCGATTATAAATATTCATTAGAAATCTAAAAAGATGTACTACATAATGATAGTTTATTTATAATTTTTAGACATCAAATAAGTTAAATTATTAATGACACAATAGTGATGCAATGTTTACCTCATTAATAAATCATTTAAATTAATAAGATTATAATGATTAAAATATTATCTAAAACCTGTCCAATTCTTATTGGTTGATGTTATTTAGAATATGAGTCATCGTATCTTTGACCTCAATGATTTTTGGACCATTATAAACCGAATATAATTATATTAAAAAGTAATACTTTCACTCTTTCCTAAAGAGCCCCTCCTCTCCCTTATAAAAGGAGACCACTTCTACTCATTCCTCACACCTCTCAAGCCACTTGGCTCGTCCAAACTCTGCCCAACTAAGCTCCCCACATCCCTCTCCTCCTCCTTGAATCTTCCCCTTAGTCAGAAATCATTTCAAGAATTCCTTTGGTTCCAACCAAAGTGAGTTACCTAAATTAAAGGTAACGATTTCTCTTAAATTATTTTCATTTATTTTGCTTCTCCAACCCCCAAACTCTTTTTATTTCCATTCTTTTGTAACAACACCAGTATCCTCAATATACTAGGATGTTGTTATAAGAAGTATTCAAACTACACATACACACAACTCCATCTAATGGATGATGAACATAATGTTTCTGTTGATGGCAAACTAACGCCTCACGAAATGATGATTGTTCAAATACATCTTACCGCCTCTCATGGTGGCCATTATGATGGCACTATAATTAAATATGATATTAATGATATATATTTTATATATAAGCTTCTGTAATTCCATTTTAATTCATACCATTATTCGTTTCATGTTGTATATACATACGATAATTTCATTTGAGGAAGTGCGGACTACCGCCCCCTTAAAATTATATGACTCGTTCATACCACACATGGAACGTATAAAGGATGGTGTTAATGAACTTAAGTAACATATATAAAATATTATACTGTAATAGTAATATACCTAAGTATCATTTGGATTCAATTCTTTTAAAATAAAAATTAAATGGAAGTTGCGTTCGTGCGTACGTACAGACTACCGTCTCCACGAACGCGATGAGATTCATCCTCCATCGTATCCATTCAAGTATAATTATCATTTGATGATTTAAAAATTATTTTTAAGGACTTGATACCATTCTGGATTTGAATAATATACAACCTATCCTTTACAAACATGTCTTACGTAACAAAACATACAAAAGAAAACAAGTAAGTTAGCACCCGAAACAACGATAATACTAAGATATTATTATCAAATCAATATTAAAAGATCATATATGATATCATATTAATATATATGATTCTTTTATAATTTAATAACAATTATTTCACCATTATACAAGAGGTTAACCTACCCCAACCAAGGAATGTACAAGGTAAGGGATTTTCTTATCTCACTTTCAATTCCGTGAGATTTCCATTGTTCGACACAAAATTATTGAAAGTGGTGTATTGTGTACTGCCATTTGATATATATTATCATGATTCTATTTATATTCATGTTATTCTGTAAATAATTTGGTGGTTATTAACTTTTGTCCGTACGACTCAGTTGATTAACGTGGTAAGGGGTTTTCATCTCAATCCTTATTCTCATGAGATTCATGCCATATTGCCACCATTACCTTTTGTGTGGTGTATGTTCTGCCCATAATTATATTCTTTGTGTAATACACTCTAATTTATGTGTACTTACATATTCAACGTATGATACGTCTTTCATGGGTTGTATGTTTCATAAGTTACCAAACTGGTAAGGGTTATTTCACAATCTCTTCATTATCCGAGGTTGTTTATACGTAATAATCTACTGGGATCTCGTTATCATCCACATCCATGTTTCGTCAAAATGTATTTCAAAAAAATTTAATATTTAAAATAATATGGGTTAAAGTCATTTATACCCTTGTTTGACTTTTTATAAGAGGTTTATACGGAAATCTTTTCGTCGTTTTCCAAACAAGGTGCTTTTTAACCTTTTCTACAGAATTAAGATAAGAATGTTTTTTTTCTTATACGGCGGGTGCGGTTATTTTCCGCCGTTATAAAATTGTCAAAGCTTCCCTTAAAAGATTATAAGAATATTTTCAAAGAAAATGTTTTATTTTATATGGATCTTAAATGATTTCAAATTAAAAGGAGATATTTCTTTAAAAAGAATATTGATTTCATCTATGTCAACATCCTTTGATGGATTTTAAGATTATTTGAAGTTGATTTATTATGATACAAAACTTCTATATTGTATTGAAGGTTTTGTGATATGTTTGACTGTGGATGTGCTATTTTTATACCATTCATAGTTTATGGTGAAATTATTTACATTTCGTATGCTAGTTCCAATAAGAATGTTTATGTTATATTTCAACCATTACTTCATATGAATGTGTTGGAAAATTATGTTCCAGGTTGGGGAATGGTTAAAGTAAGCCCTCCAGGTTGGGGACTGGTTAATGTAAGCCCTCCAGGTTGGGGACTGGTAAAAGTAAGCCCTCCAGGTTGGGGACTGGTAAAAGTAAGCCCTCCGGTTTGGTCTCCGGTTATTAGAGGCACTCCAGGTTGGTGTCCGGTTATTTGAGGCACTCCAGGTTGGTGTCCGGTTATTAGAGGCACTCCGTGTTGGTGTCTGGTTATTAGAGGCACTCCAGGTTGGGTTCCAGTTACAGTTAGCCCCAAGGTCTTGGGACGAGGCCTTGAAAAGTAATTAAAGTTTAGCATTATGCATTCCAACATTATGAAATTGGTTATTGATTTTGCATGTTATTATTCGATTAGTAGAATATCCATGTGAACAAGTAAATGGCATTATTTAATTTTACTTTTGCCATACTATGTTGAAGTTCAAGTTTAAAAGGCTTTTGTTTTACTAATTCATTGCCTTAAATGTTTATGCTTATTTTTGAATGTTCCGCTATAATGTTATCCTTACTGGGCATTTGAGCTCACCCCTTTTCTATGTTTTATTTTTCCCAGGATTTGAAGATGTAAGTTATGAATGACCTGCAGGGATATTATGAGGGGATTATAGTCTGGACTGTGGAAACATTATGTTGTTGTAGTAGTTTTTCATTTTATGATGTAATGTAAAACTTATGAACATATCTATTGTTTCCAAGGCTACTAAACCAATCGGTCTTTCGAGATTTGATCTTTTTTGTGATCATGCCAATGTTACGAAGTAATGCACCGACTCTGGGTAGCTGGGGTCGGGGCGTTACAATTATCATGTTTATTGGATGATAAAATAAAAAACCTTTAAAAATTATTATGGTCCATTTAAGATTCAAAAAGTTAGTGGAGTATCCTTCATCACATATGTTATATATTATAATTAAACATTTTTATTTTTATGACATAAAAAATATTTTAAATTTAATTTATATAGTGAAAAAAACCACTAGTACTAATAATATTTCATTTAGAATTATCTCCAAAAGTATAATGTCCAACCATAATTTCTTGTTTGTTTTGGAAGATAGAATTCAATCTTATCACATGTTATGAATAATCTCTATTCACTTACTAATTAATATATCTTATATTAAATAGAATAATATCTAGAAGGAAAAATATATAAATATTTCGTTCCAAAATTTATCTATACCTATTGTTGTTACAAAATAAAACATTTAAAAATCACAACTATGAAATCCAATGGTATACAAAATATACTATTTATTTTGAAAATTTATCCTTGTAAATTTTTTAGAATTTAATATTTTCCATATATTTATGACATATTTAGTTACATCCTTGAAATCAATTACTAAAAAAATTATAAAAAACTTGTTTATTGGATGTGTGAATTCTAGAATGAAAAATAAATTTCATATGATGTTTTTATGGGTTCCTACGTCTGTAAAATATTTTTAACATTTTCCTTACCAAATGTAACAATATAATAAATATTATTTATATGATAAAATATTTATTTTTATTTGGAAACTTTATAATAATCATTAAATGTTAAAACAAAAAAAAATGTTTCATCCATTGTGGTAATACATTTTCAAATTCTACAATCAGCCTTACTTTATTGGTATATTGTTTGAATGGAGTCTTTATTTATCATTGTATATTGTTTCTCTATGAAATATGTGTATTCCTTCATTAATTCATGTGACAGATTTTTAACCTCACTATCTAATGTAAAATTGTAGCAAAAGCCAAAAAATTAGTAAGATAATTACCTATTATATTATTCCAAAAGAACTATTAATTACATGGTACTTTTGTATTAAATCTAGTAATATTTTGGATATTACTAGTTTATCAACAACATATATATAAATATAGATCATCTAAGGTTCTTTAGGGGTCCCCTATAACATATAAAAACTCATACCTTTTTTCATTTATGATCTTCTAGATACCTTATCCTCCATTTTCAAATATTGAAATTTATACTGATATTCCCCAGTTCATTTCCATTCATAAAATATGAAATAAATTAATTATTTTTCATCATCTACTCCACTATACTTCTCATATCTATCGAATATTCCATTGTGATGACCATTTTATAATTTATTCTTTTTAATAATATTATTAATTATTCTTAGTGTTTGATAATTTTTTAATTCACTGAACCCAAAAAAACATCTATCAAAAAATACATTGAAGTGTATTATTTTCATATTGTATAAAAAATATATGATTAAAAAAACATTAATAGAAGTTATTTTTAAAATAAATTTTATTTTCTTATGTTTTCACAATATCTATTTTCATCATATTCTTATATTTCATTTACTCCAATAAAATTATCCGTATTTTTCTTGGTAAAATTTTCTGTATAATCTATAATTATCATATTAGATTACCACTCACCCAGTAGTTTATTGATGATTTTATTTATAATTGGTTTATAATGGATTTCCTTATCAACAAGTGACTATATCCCATTCAAAAACCATCCTTAAATACTGATGAATTTGGTGTAGAATTTTTCATTAAATAAAATAATAAACAATATAATCGACATTTAATATCACTATATGAGTTACCAATTCATTATTAGTGTAGATGTTTGTAATATTCATATATTATCAAAATCTATTTTCAATCTCACCCAATGATATATCATGTAATATGTTTCATGCTAATATACAATGTAGAGTGTTCTAGATTTTATAATTTTCAAGATATTATAACCTTTCCACTTAAATAAAATATATGATTTCATTCTCTATAATATATTATTGTCTAGTCATAATTATATAATAATCAACCCATTTTCTAATAAAAATGTAATTTATAAGATCTCACCAGTTTTCAAATGTAGTACCATAGAAAATTTCTGGATATATTATATTCAGTTTCATTAATGTTCATATTTGAAACTATTTGGTAATAAAATACCATCCATCTTCTATATGTTAGTGTTTTAAAAGTAGTCACTATTATAAAACCCAATAGTTAAAATATTTGTTTTGGAAAGTATAAATATGTTCTTTGATACCGAGTGTTGTCCCAAAATATCATTACTTCAATAGTAGGTTTAATTTTTGGATAAAAACACTGAATTTTCCACTCAAGAATGTAAACTATTTAGATTTCACTAACTACGAATAGTTTAGAGTATAACCAATAATAAATGATTAAATTTAATAGAAAATAAAACAATCAGTTGTTATAGAAAAAAATAATAATCATTCAATTACAATAAGAATATTAAATCTGAAAAAATGAATATAATAATAACTATACTTATACTTTTATATTGTTCATATATAGGATATAAGAGTTTATATCAATGTAAATAATCGATTTTATCACCAAAAGTAAAAAAATTTGTATCCCATACCTATGGGATATAGGTTTTAATACTAGAACTTCTATGATCACCTTATTTGGAAGATATAAGTTCCACTCCTATAACAAATGTTATAAACTGGTTGGCAACAAGTTGATCTATCATGATAATCCTCCATGAAAAAATTAATCATAAAACTACTAACACATAGACTCTATTATATAAGTAGTTTCATAACTTTTGACTACTATTATTGAAATATCCTCAATAACACTAGATCGAATGAAAAAATTATAAGTAGAAATTATTAGAAATTTTATAATATACCCCCACATAATGAAATGGTCAAAAAATTGAAAACAAATTATATGTGAATATTTCAATGGAGCTCAGAGTTTGAATCATTTAGATGTAATCAATATACCTCATCATAAAAACTAATACGTCATTAATTGTATATATATATATCATTGGTTTCAACAATCATATTATCAATTTATATACATCAATGTAAGAATATTAAATGGTAATAATTGAGATCCTTATGTTTGACTATAAAAAATAGAAAGCATCTTTATATTAGAGTGAAATTATTTTAGTGCAACTTCAAAATATTATGAAATATATAGGTATCATGATCAATCATCTGAAACAAGTGAATCATAAATTACAAACCATATCAAAATATAACTATTAGATATTCATGTATGTTTATGTAAAATAATAACTGTGTTGTGATTTATCAAAATGATCAGAATATGTTATTAATATAATCTATTCAACATGAACATGGATATTCACTTACTACTAAAGAGAATAATAAATTGTTTCCTTATAGACCAGTTAATGATTAATAAATTCAATAGGGAATTTAAGTATCTGCTTTGATTTTTAGATCAAATTCATGAATGGATAACTACTATGTAATATTTATATACCCCATATGGCCATATATGATATTTTTATATTTATAAATCTCTTAAATCAATGATAATAACATATTTACCTATCATTTATTACTTTTTCCAATAAATCATCTATCTTTCACATTATAATTCCTTAGAAACTTTTCAAATGACAATGATAAGTTTCATTTCATGGTCTCATGTGGGATTTATTGAATCCTTTAATGATTAATTAAATTCATATGTTTATTATTTAATAAAATAAAATTATTTTATTAAAATATTATATAAATGTGATGAATCAAATTATGTTTTATATTTTCTAAAATCTCATCTTAAATATATTAATAGTATTTTTTTGGTCAAATAATTTCATATATAGGTATAAAATTTAATACTAATAATGTTAATGTTCATGATTTTTTCATAAATATAATATTGTTATGTATATTAAATAATAATTAAGTTATTACATGGTATATAATGGCCTTAATAAGAATTTATTACTATATAATTAACATTAAAAATTTAATTATATAATGATGATCATTTTTTGTATTGAAATGTTATGATTCATTTTTTATGTAAAAAAATTATTTTTCAAATGGAACTATTCTAAAATCACATCATTTAAATTTATCCATTATTCTAATTTTTTATGTTGTTAATAATATAGTTGTAGATATATTCTATTATAGTATTAGTATAATTTTTATTATATTTCATTTTTAAGATTAAATCATTGAATGATTATCATATTAATTATATCATTGAAAAATATTATATTATATAATGATTATTAATCATATAAATTTAGATCTTACTTGTTATGTGATAATATCAATATGTTTTATAACCATTCTACTATATGATCTTTAGAAAATACAATCTAATTATATTATAAATTTTATGTTGAAAATTTTATGTTGTTAGATTTAAATAAAGGGAACTAAAATATTATCTATTAATGAATTGATTAGAATAGAAAATGATAATTCATTAAAATCATTAATTCCTATTTATCATACTGATATTTTTCCCTTTCTAATTGCAATAGTATAATACCATTTTTAATTTAATAACATAAAAAATGATTCCATTTAATATTAATGAAGACAATATACTCAAAATATATAGTTTCTATATCTATTCTTTTGGAATTATTCTATTTTAGAGAGGATATTATTATATTGTTTATAAATAAAATGTGTTCCAAAAGTGGAAAAATAGTATTATTATTTTTCCATTGGAAAATGGAGGTTAACATAAACTATAATAATTTCAATTATTACTATAGATTTAATTATATATATTTACATTCAAATTTTGTGCGGTTTTAAATTTGAATCCTATGGGTAAATGTTTTGTGACCATACATAAAAATTGAAATAGCCGCAGTGTATACTTGATTTCTATAAGGTGTTTCATTTATGATGATTTTATTTTATGGGTCAATTATCGCTATATAGTGTTTTCAATATATTACTTTCTCACATTAGTAATTTTTTGTTTTTGTGAAATCCAAATTTGCTATAACATAAGATATATTTATAGTATGTAAATTAATGAAATGTAATATTTTCATATATTTAAACATCCTACGGTTTTAATTAGGGATCTTAAAACACAAATTTTCAGTAGATCTTTTTATTGTTGTAATGATCCATTTCAAGTATATAGATTTTAAATTCCAATACTAATTTAGACATTCCTCCTTATATTTACCCTGAGCAATAGATGTTTGAAACCATTTTTATGGATGTAAATATTATATATTTTCCCCTCAAATAAAAAAGACCTAAAGTGAATATAGAGATATTAAAATTGGTTTTTAAGATATGTTTATTAGAAATATTAAAATAATTATGTAATTATTGAATTTTAGATAGTAAAATTATTTTCCAAATATTATGGAAGGTATTTAATAAAAAAATTACTCTATGACCCTACCATTAATCTAAATTGAATATAAAAAATGATAAACTTTTTAAGGGATTGAATATATGTAAGCTGACCCGTTTTGAGTTTTTGAGCATTATTCTGATTATAAGGGGCTAGAGTGAGAATTAAGTGGTATAGATACTGAAAGTTTAGATAAAGGGTTAATTTATGGCATTTAACAATTTCACTCCATGTATTGTTTGATAACATCTTGAGTGAGATTGGTCCCCAGCCAAGAAAAGGTCTAAAAGTTTTTTAGGCAAGTTCAAGGTGTGTTACAAAATTTGAAATATTTGGGGATCAAATCATTTAAGAAAATGAGATTTTAGTGAAATCAAAATCCAAAAATATTCATGATGTGGAAAACATGTTCACATCATGTAAATTCCATATCCTGTATTAATATAAATTATGTATCACATAGAGTTTTCATCAAAACCTAGAGATTATCATGAATTCAAGGTAGTGGTGACCCATCATTTAGTCATTTTGAGGTTCCTTTGATGGGGATTGATACCCAGCATATCATTTTCAATATGTTGAATTCTAATTTTTTTTGTGTGTGGTCATTGGGTTCCATGACAATAGTATTTTCTCATATGAAAATTTTAATGCTATTGAGTTATGGCAGTTTTTTCTTTTCTATTTTTGTGAAATCATAAATTTAGCATAGTTTATCCCTTTGGATGAATGTGTAATTAATTAAATAATGGATTAACCAGACTAATAATGATTTTGGTTGTATATTGATTCTATTAGGTTTACTTATGTCTTGTCCATTCCTCTATGTTTTGAAAATCACAAACACTCTATCTTAAGGAAAGTTATTATTTCACAAAGATTTATCGTAATAAAAAAGTTTTCCTTCGTCAAGGGAATTTTATCCTTACCTGTGATTTCAATGTACATTTTATAGTTTCTATAAATATAACCCTTTTTATTACTAATGGTTAAAAATACGTTTCTTATCTAAAAAATCAGAATCCTATAAATCATTAGTTATTGAATATTCTGTATTCAGCCTTCTCATTATCTAAAAATAAGACTTTAAATTCTTTGAAAATCAGACTATGAATTCTCTGAAATTCAGACTCTAAATTCTCTAAAAACCAGACTCTGAATTCTCAGAAATTCATACTCTAAATTCTCTGAAATTCATCCTATGAATTCTCTGAAAATCGGACTTCAAATTCATAGAAATTCAGACGCTGAATTTCATTGAATTTAGACTCCAAATTTGTTATTATTAAGACTCTCAATTCCATAGAATTAGAATCCTAATTATTTAGAATTTATACTCCAAATTTCTCCAAATTCAGACTCCTAATTTCTCAGAATTCCCACTACGAATTCTTAAGAATTCAAACTCCGAAATCAATATAATTCAGATTTCTGAATCTATGGAATTTAGGTTCTGAATTCCTTGAAAATAAGATTCATAATATTCATTATTTATAGTCTCCATGTGTTTATTTGGTTATACTCTAAAGATTTTTTTTTCAGAAACTCCAAAAAATAGATTAGGTTAAACAACCATATTTCTCAGACACTTGTTATAGGTATGAAACAATAGCTTGTATTCTATTACTAACTAACCGACATTGTAGTGACACGTGTTCATGTACCTCCTTATGTTATGGAGAAATATAGACGTTGGAGAAGGGAGATGACCATTGAAGAAGTGTCTATAAATAAGATCTCATTTTTATAAGCTCAACACTGACTGAGAAAAACTGGTGATTACTCTAGAGATTGCATGTTGTTGATGTGATTTATAGAGAGAGATAATATCATTCATTATGTGTACTGAAAATCTTGGTTAGCTTTCTTTGTGTGACTATGACAATTTCTGTGTACAATTGGTGAATTATGGGGATAGGAAGAAAGAGGTCCCAACTACATTAATGTTTGAGGACTTCCGTGGATAGGAAGATAGAGGTTCTGACTACATTAATGTTTGATGGATTATGGGGATATCAAGACAGATTCTAATATTCCAATAGATGGCTTACCCTAGTTTTTGTAAGACAAAAATTCTTGAATGTATAAATCAAGGGATATTTATTTTATGTTGTTGGATACCCTACTCTTTGGGTTAAAAGATCTAATACTTATTACTTGTTTTGTATCATGTTTATTTCCGATGTATTTTGATAATGGAACAATGTATAACCATATTATACATTCTTGTTCATTTGAATACTATGATATGAAAGATTCTATACACATTAAGGTAGAATATTTTCCTGGTGAACTTTCGTTATGTTTTATTTCTAGAATAATATTTCTCGAACCTAGCGAGATTGTAGAAAAAAATTGTTGTTGTTAATTTACCTTGTTTATCATTGTGACAAATAGTTTTCCTTATGGTTAAAAATGAATGTTTTTAAATATAAAATTAATGCCCTCTTTTAATTGAGATTCTACATTCATATTTAGATCCCACAATTGGTATTAGATGAATTTCTGATATACTTATACTCAAATGTACTTTTTCTTGCCCTTTTTTTCATTGTTCTATATATATTCCATATTTTTTTCCTTGTTACAAATCATTTACTATTAACTAATTTTTGTGGAATGATATTTTTATTTAGATGGTAGGAATGAATGATAGTTATATTGAAAATATAAATCATATTATACCACCTATATTTGATAGAAATAATTATAAATATTAGATAGAACATCTGAAGACATTTGTTATTAATACTATTGCGGACAACTTTGTTATGCTTACTAGAGATTAATTGATTCTTGAAAACGAAGTCAGAAATTTTACCAATCAATAAAATAAATAAGACCAAGTAAACTACAAGGTATGCAATAATTTGTTGTGTTCCATGGCCATGAACATATATAGTCATATTTCATCTTATAAAGCTGCAAATTGTATTTGGAATAAATTTTATGTTACCCAATTAGGTACATCCAAAGTCATATAAACTATATAATCTATTATTAGAGAAAAATATCATGGATTTATACTTCATTATCGAGAACCAGTATGCTAGGTACAACAAAGGATTAGGACTATTGTTAAAAGTATATAGTCAATGGATAAAAATGTTTAGATGATAAGGAACTTGTGGACAAGATTATAAATATCATTCTAAATGAGTGGTAATCTAAGATAAAAGCTATTGATTAGAATAGGAATGTACCTCAAATTATTCATGATGGTATTTTTTTAAATCTTCTTCATCATGAGACAAGAATGATTAGATATGCGGATATGAATATGAAGAAGAATGGAAATGGATGCAGAGCCTTTACTACAATAACCATGAAATCTAAAAGTATTACATGATCCAAGTCAAAAAAACGTCTCTGTTTTATCTGAATTAATTGTATGTGACCATTTTTGAGAATGATAAATCAAATATTGTTCAAAGGATAAACACGATAGTTTGGAAGAAAAAAATTCAGTATAGATTTAAGATGAAATAAAGGACATGAATGACTCGGATGTCACTTGTTATGAATGCAAAAGAGTAGCTCATATAAGGCTGGATTGTCCTATACTTACGAAAAATGATAGAAATGAAAAATAATTTGGAAAGGAATATTAAAAAGTACTACAAGGATAATGATTAAAAAGTTTTGAAATATAATGACACCTGGAGTGCTAATGGTGGAGATTATTCTACAGAATCATCTGAGTATGAATCATCAGGTCAGAATAATCTTGGTCTACATACCAAGATACCTATTGAAAATCATTGTCTAATTGATGAGGTACACAAAGCTGAATCCATAACTAATGTATTATTATATACAAATTATCCTAAAAACAAATATTATGATTCTTAGAATGAAGAATGTTCTTCTTATGAGGATAATATTTTTCCTACATATGAAGAAGTATCTAGGTTTGTTAACCTTTTTGAGAATAAAAATTCAAAAATCAAGAAAACAAAATGATAAGATGAAATCTAGAATTTATCTTCATACTAATGATGTATCATATCTCTCTAATGACCATAATAAGAAAAATTATGATTTTTAATGTATCTTAAAAACCCATGATAGTGTTAACTTTGAGAAGGATAAACTTTATAAGCATCCTGAAAATGTAATTTCTATGAAAAATATTTTAGATACTAACTTTAGTTATAAAACTAATGTTTTTTAGGTTAAAACATAGTTCTAAAACAAAAGCCTGAATTATTTTCATTGAGGAAGTGTTTTTGAACATTACCATGGGGAAGGATAACTTTGATAAGATGCATCGCCAAATTCAAATTATATTGTAAAAATTTTGAATTGGTTATACTCATTATAAACTATTTTTTAGTATTAATTATATTCTTCCAAAAAGTGCCCCACTCTTCACTAAATGACAGTGTGGTGGGAATTGGGGAAAATATTATTTTAAAAAACTCAGTCTTTAGATTTTCATAATGAATAATTTTTGATGAAGATGTGGATTCCAAAAAAAATTCATTCTGAAATTTCTGAATCCAAGAAAATTTGGATTTCCAATGTCTAACACTCATATATTTAAAAAAATTAAGATATTACACAAAAAACATAGTTCCATGATAGTGGATGTTCCTGGCATATGACTTGTAACAAAAACATATTTGAAATTATTATTAAGATGAATGGAGGAAAAGAAACGTCCATAGATAATGGTAAGAGATAGATTATTGGTATATGTAACATTGTTCTTCTTAGAAGAACATTGATTTAAACTATTTAATTTTTTAATGGTCTTAACCACAAACTCATTAGTATAATTCAATTATGTGATGAAGGATACCTTGTGAATTTTAGGAATGAAAAATTCCTAGTACACAATTCCAGGGAATTGTTTTTCTTATTACACAGAGGAATGATAATGTATAAATAATAATCAGAGATTGCCTTATGAGAAAATAACTACCTTTTCTTAGTGTAATGGAATTTCAATCTTAGTTATTGAATATATTTTTATGAAACTGTAATCTTAGAAAACTATGTAAACTCTGTAAGAAAAGACATGTTAAGGATCTTCAAGAGAATAGATATGATTCATTAAAAGTTTTTAATCCTTCTCAATATTGAAAGCAACAAAAAGAAAGATTTAAATAAATAAGTGAAATCTCAACATCTAATGCATTACAGTGGGTGCATATGGATCTTTTCATTCGAACAAAAACTGGTAGCATTGGTGGAAAATCTTATGTATTTTTCCTAGTTTATGAAAAAACTAGATTTCTGTGGGTCTATTTTCTTGAAATAAAATATGAATATTTTTCTTATTTTAAATTCATTAGTGCCAAAGTTAAAAATGATAGAATCCATGCATTGATAACTATTCATAGTGATCAATTTTCAGAGTTTCAAAATTCTTATTTGGAATCTTTTTGTAGTAGAAAAGGCGTTACTCATAACATCTCAGCACCAAAAACACGTCAAAAAATGATCCTGATGATAAAATAAATCAAATTATTTAATAGATAACAAGAACCATGTTGAGATAATATTAGATACCTAAACACTTTTCGGATGAATCTATATGTACTGCTTGTTATACTATAAATTGAGTTTCGATTAGACCATTTTTTAAAATTTGGCTTCAAATGTAAAACCTCATAAAACTATACATCTTTTATTATAGATTATTCTATTTTTAGATTCATAATACTATGAATATCAGAATTGGAATTCTCTAAAAATGAGATTCTGAATTCTATGAAATTAAGACTCCAAATTATCTGAAAATAAAAAACCAAATTCTCATGAATTCTGTGTCCTAATTCCCTGAAAATCAGACTCTTAATTCTCGAAAAATTAGCCTTTGAATTCACTGAAATCCAGATGCTTAATTTCATTTATTTCAGACTCCGTATTTCTTATATTTCAGACTCTGAATTCCTCAGTATTTAGACTCCAAATTAATAATATTTCAGGCTCTGAATTCATTAGAATTAAGATATCGAATCCTATAGAATTTAGGTTCCAAATTCCTCGAAAAATAGAATCGGAATATTCATGATTTATAGTATCCAAGTTTTTATTTGGTTATACACCGAACAATATTTTTTCCAAGACTCTGAAAAATATAATTGGATTAGAAACCTTATTTTTCTTACATTTACTTTAGTTATGAGATGATGTCTTACATTCTGTTTCTAACTAACAGTTTTTTGAGTGACACATGTAATGGTCCCTATGAAATTCTAGAAAATATATGTCCATTGTAGGAGGTGACTGACCCTTGGAGAAGTTCCTACAAATAGGAGAACATTTGAATGAGCTTATCAATGAATGAGATAAAATATTGATCACTTAAAATATTGCAGGTTGGTGAAGTGATTTATTGAGAGAAAGTATATCATTCATTATGTGTATTAAAAATCTTGTTCTTCTGTCTTTATGTGACTATAATTATTGCTATGTACAATCAGGGACTTCCAGGGATAGGATGATAGAGGTCACAACTACCATAATGTTTGGGGACTTCTGTGGATAGAAAGACAATGATTCCAAAAACCTTAATGTTCGAGGGCATCAGGGGATTTCAAGACATATTCTAATATTACAATTGAGGCCATACCATGGTGTGGGTAAAAAATACTTTGTTGAAAATATAAATCAAGGGGACATTATTCATGTTTTTTTTACAGACTACTATTTAGGTTAAATGCTTTCATATTGTAACATGTTTTTGTTTCAAGTTTATTTCAGTTTTCTTTTGATAAATGATGAATTTATAACCTTTTTATAATATCTTATTCTTTTGTATACTCGGATAAGTAAGATTCTATATGATTTAAGGTAAAAAAATTTCTCTGTAAACATTATTTATGTTTCATTTCTAGAATCCAATTTCTGGAACATATAAAGTTTATAGAACAGAAAGAGTTCATGTGAATTTACTATGTTTAAATTTATCAAAAATTGTTTTATTTGAGGTTAACAATGAATGTTTTAAAACATACAATTCACCCCATCTTTTAATTTTACATCTACATTAATATTTTGATCCTACATTATTGTGATCACATATTGATTATTTACAGCCAGATCATAATTTTCCCCTAGCGTTTCAACATATTTTGATATCTATATAATGATTTTTAATGATGTTCTTATGTTTGAAGTATCATATTAAAATTTATGAATATTTAAAGCTGAAATTTATTAATTTGGAGGGATAATAGTAAAATTTGATACATGGAAAAAATTTCATCTTTGTATTTGATTATGAACATATTTACAAAAAGCACACGTGTGATTGAAAAAAAACATCCATGTGATTAATGGAATTGGTAAATAATGTGAATAATGTCATTAATTTTTAATAATAAATTAAATGTAATGTTCATAGAGAATGATTATTATAACAGTTTAATTAAACTATTTTTAATCAAGGAGATACCATTTACCCTTATGATAGATTTTCATTTCCTGACGCCTTAGTTTTCATGTAGTTGGAACCTATGACTAATGAATTGGTCAAATAAATATGGAATAAAAATAATGTATTTATACATATAATTTATAGGGTAGAATATTCCAATATTATTGTGAAGTCTGAGTTCTTTGATTTTGAATCTATGAGAGTTGAGTTATGTGTGAGGGATTGATTCCTGATTTTAGGGAAAAAAATTTATATTGTATATTCTTGTTTTTTCCTTCAAATTTTATTTTTTCCAACTGATGTGAGACTGAGATGGATATGAAATGGATGGATAATGTGATTTTAGGTTGGTATAGATAATTTAATGTTATTATGGGTTGTATGATGTGATGTGACACTTGGACGGTTGATTTAATGGGATTCTTGGATGGGATTTATGATGAGTTGTGGGGTGGAGAGGATTAGATGATCAGATTTTTCTTGACTACTATAATGGTGAGTTCCATCAAGATATGAATGTGCATGTATATTATGGATGTAGATTTATTTTAATGGGTTGAAAGAATTCATACCCATCAATTTGAGTCTGAGATATGGGATTTTCACTTTCGAATCGTCTTAATGGTTGATGTGTGATTTTTTTGGTTTCATCTTCAATATATTACCTAATTCCTAAGAAAACTATGAGTGCATGGTTGTAATATTATTCTAAACGGCACCTTTGTATCATTTTCAGATATTATGATAATTATTTAATTATTCTAATAGTTGAAAATAGTTCTTAACCCATTCTATTAGAGTAAATGGAATGGAAATGATAAAATGATGTAATTCTAAAAAAACTGTGGACTTGGATTGTATTATGCCTCAATGGAATGAAATTTACATTGATGTATAATGTAATGTTGGTTGGAATAATATTGATTGTTAATAAATTTATAATGAAATAAATAGGGAAAAATTAATTGTTTAATGAAATGGGTTAGTATAATGTTTCCTATTTAAGTACTTGTGTGCCTATAGGATATCAAGTCTTAGTTGTAAAATCCCATAGTCTAAGAAATTTCACCTGTATTTGAGTCTAAGACTACCTTATAAATATATTGTGGTTGTGAGATATATTATGCCATTTATATAATATTATTTCTTATGATACCCCACCCATGTTGGTTTGGGATACTGACACCCAGTTTAATATCAGTGGGTGTTTACCCCAAATCATGGTTGGATAATTGATGGTTGACAACCCCCTATAATATTTCTCTATTATCTAGGTAGTTACTTATGATGGTATGCAAGGTAGTTAGTTTTACCCTATGTTGTAATAGAGGTTTGTAATTCATTGTGGTTATTTCCCACAGATGTATTACCAGATATTGTTTCTAATGTATTATTATAGAACAACTTGTATAATCTGAAAATGATTGTTGTACCTTACTCTATGTATGAGTCGTAACAGCTTTATGTACAACACCTATTGTATGATATACGTCATAAATTTTTTGGTGGATTCTTAAAACAAATTTTTTACTATATATGGTTATATGACATGGGGTGATGGGTTGTTGTGATGCATGAAGTGTATATTGTGATGTCTTTCTTAGGTATCCTTTGGCTACCCTATTTTGAAGTGATATGGCTTACAACATGAAATGTTGTCTTAGAGAAGGAAATCAGTGTGGAAGAAAGGGTTGTGTTCCCTTTATGTTTCATTAATATATTATATTCTCTCATTTGTGGAATGCGTGTTGAGAGCTAGTGATGGTGTGGTGGAGAATATACATCTTTAGTTGAAGATATAGTTTACTTATTTTTCAATATTCTTTCCCATGTATTCATTATATTTTGAACAAGAGGATCTAGGGTGGATCCTACTGAGTATAGTATTATTATCTTTATATATATATATATATAACTATTTCTTAGTTCATCCAGTGTTGATTGGATATCTGGATGGATATTACAAAATCTAGGTTTTTCAAGAGATGTTGGGGATTCGTGGTCAGTGTATTCATCGCCTTTTTGGTACTAATAGATTTTCATTCAGTAGTTTTAGTATGATAAGTAGTTGAATGATTGAATGTGGTTTTTAATTATGTACATCTGTGTGAATAGATTTTCTTTGGTGTATCCTTCTTATCTCTCTATTCCTCAAGTTCTCAATGAGGAAAAGGCCTCCCATATTCATGTTTAATATATTCATAGTGCAAGGTATTGACCTGAGGCCTACTAGATGTGGGACTATGGAAATCACCATATCACTTCCCTCATTTCCTTACAAAGTGGGGTACTCTTAATGGGTAGGGGATCCTAAAAGCGTGGTATCATAGGTTCAGGTCAATGGATATGATAGAGATTGTAGTTAAGCATAGGTGAGGATGCATTGGTTAGTAGGGAAATAATGTCAGATATCATTAGTAATCATTGTAAACATGGGAGACCATATTATACATGAGTATTTAGAGGCCCCAATAATCTAATGGAAGGGAATGTATGTTTACTAAGACTACAAAATTAAAAGATAATGTTCATAGTGTTGAGACAAAAGTATTGATTATGCATCATTCTTCTTTTTCTGGTGTTTGAAAAATGTAGACTTTGGGATTGGTTTAAAATGCAAAATAATAATAAATTAAAAAAATATTTAATGTTAAAAAGTACTTATTATTGTTTTATGAGATATGAAATTTGGATTTTTTTAGGAATAACATCTGATAAATGTTCTCATTAGGTTTTCTTCAAATATGTTCAGTAGGATATGGATAAAGATTTCTTCATAGTGTACGTTAATGATTATGAGACTTGGAGGAGAAATGTTTTGAGATTTTTAGTGCTAGAGTGTTTCAATGTGTATGGGTTCTACTTGAGAATAATTCATAGATTACTATCTTGAGGTGGATTGGATATATTTTATTTATATCTTGTCTTAGTAGGAGCACTAGGATTCATTGGAAGTGATGATGGGGTGTTATGTAGTAAAAAAATAGTGATTCTTGTTCCTTAGGGATCATTACATGTCTACAGCCACATAGGACAGTTCTTGAAACATGTTTTAAAAAAAATTTATTTCCATGGAAATGAATGTGGCCCGTATATAAGAGAAACATACCATTATGTATGAGAGTTCCAACATGTGAGATTTTGGGATATATTTTAAGACCCTTCTACTATATTCTTCATACATGTTTCATGATGACAAGGTCAAGGTGAGGATTTTTTAAGAGGCTTCATATCCAAAGATCTAGTTTCAAGTAACCCTATATATTAAGAACATTTATAACTAGGTTCTAGAAATATAAGATGTAATTTAGAGGGTTCAAGACAAATCAGGATCATTAAGGGAGGGTATTTATAATGATTCCTCATGAAGAGGCTCTATGTTTTGGGGCTTGTAGTTGTAATGATATAAATCATTTCAATCACCTTGACGTAGATCACATCCATCATTATCTTATTTATCTAGTTGTGGAATAATTGAATACAATGATATGGTTTCTAACAAATATTTTTATTTTGGATGTGCTGGTCATCAACAACAAGTGTATTTTTCCATTCTCATTGGTAAACATGTGTTAGGTGCACTGATGTAGTTTCCTCCATTGGGGTAGTTTCTTCATGGGAAACAGTATGAGAGTGAAATAGTTTGGGATATACAAAGTCGATATGGCGTATAATGAGGATATCCATGTGATGCTCCTTACCCTTTGAGTGCAGATTCCAACTATAGAGGTGGTCATTAGCAGGTTCAAATATGTAGTAAAACAAGTCATGGTCCAAATCATTCATTAGAATCATTTCTATTACAAAGAGAGCTATATGTTATTGGAGGCACAATTTCTTTTTTTCTACATCGGTGCATAATTTTTTATCTCTTTTGTTACACACCCTATTATATCAGATACCATCATCTAGGTTTTGGTACATGTTTGGGAGATGCTTCCAGTGACATGGGTATTAAATATTTCAGTTGGGGGTTGAGATTACTTCACTGAAGTATGTAGATACAATGAAATAGTTTTGGTGAATCACCATCATTGGAGAAGTTTACTTTGTTTACAATTACAACCATGTGACATCATCCATAGAATATACCTATTTTATTCCGTGATGTTTATAATGGATTACTTAATGAGGTATAATTTTTATGATGTTTATAGATATTTGATAGTATATTTTTTAGGAAGATTATTAGATGGGTTAGAGGTGTGTTTTTTCTATTACATGTGTGATGGTCGAGTTGATGACGCGATTATTGGATGTTAATCTATAGTTTTTAAAAGGATTTGTAAGATTACCTATATTTATTTCAATATAATGTTATATAATTACCCATCAATGGTAGTTTGAGTTTGAGATCATGATATATAATGGAGTGTCTCCTATCTCAATATATCTATATACTATGGATCCTTATGGGATGCGAGATCATAAAATATTACTTGATGATTAGTTCTAGTGAGGATTTTTTGACACAATGTGACACCTTAGTGTGCACCAGTTTTGTTAATGAATATGGTTAATAGATATTTGGGGATTTTAAATATAATTTTCACTTGAACAATGTGATTGTGAAGAATTTAATCTCACTTCCAAATATTGATGATTTATTTTATCAGATGATGTTATAATTTGGTTCTCAAAGTTCAATTTGTGATTAGTTTTCCTTAAAATGTTTGTGAAGTATGATAATGTTCCTAAGACTATATTTTATTCATATCATAGACATTATGACTTCATGGTGATGTTTTTCATCATGTTGAATGATCTATTCACGTTTATTAGGATGATGATATTAGTATAACACAACAAATTTCAAATTTAAAATATTGTATTTGGTAGCATGTATGAAACGCAACACCAATCACATATGGAAAACCAATAACCTAAGTGTTTATAATACATTTTTTTAAAATACATTATAGCTTGATATATACACATTAATGAGTTTCCATGTGACACACACAAAATCTAGTTTCTTCAATTGATTACATTAAATGCAGGACTGTGATTTACTGAATAATAATATATTATTAGAATATTATTATTTAATATAATAATAATTAACCCATCAATAAATTTATGGATTTGAATCATATTAATTAAATTATGAAAATACATGGTACACACTACTATATGATAACTTAAAAGGTAGCCAATTAATACGAAATTAAAATATCATCATATTGAATATAATTGAAATAAAAATATTTTTATGCTAAAAAAGGTGTTTAGTCATAAAATGTTAAATTAAATTAAATTAGTGAATGTTTTTTATTAATATATATAATATATATTCAGTGAAATATTTATCATATTAATAATATATATTTGACATCCATATGATACAAATAAACTCTAGTGCTTTTATATTTATTTAAGAAAATCTGATTTCATTTCTCTCTGTAGCCAATGAAACTATATTATTCTAAAAACCATGTTTTACAAAAAAAATTAATTTTAATTAAATTATTTCATAAATTAATTTATATCATTTTTTACTTTCACCAATGCCTTTAATAGAATCTTCTTTTTTCTTTCTGAAATAGTTATTTTCTATCCTTTATATTGTTTAAAAAAGAAATATTCTTTTTACCTCATATAAAATGTAAAGATTTACCCATAAAAATTTATTTTATGCTTCTATATCTTATATAAATGGTTAATATTTAATTTTTTCAATATAAGATTTTTATTATTTTTGGTCTTTTGATTCATACTTGAAGCAGTTCATATCAACTTTACATTTCATTGATACTTATTTGTTGTTATGCGCCAATAAACATTTATTTGATGTTTATACTACAATTTGATGATTTATATCATGAATATCTTAAAATAATGATACTCTTAGTGTAATTTCATTCCTTGATGTGGATTATTATATAAATGTTTCAATTTTTTATTGGACGATTTGGAATGTTTAAATATTATTCTTTTCAGTAATGTTCATAAAAATTATATTTGAAGTCCCACTTCCTTTTCATATTGTTTACATTATCATGAAAAAATAACATCATGGTAATTATTTTTTCATATAAATTTCTATGAATAACCATATATTCATATGATGGATATTATTTTTTCTTGAACTGTGTGTCATTTTAAATTAGGTGTTTTCGTTAACTATTTTTTGAATAATTGAGGAATAATTGTAAATATTTTATCTTTTATTCAATAAGATTATTTGACAAGTAATATTGTTTGTTATTTAAATGGATTATTAGATATGAGAAATGATTTAGGAAATATGTCATGTTTTTGGCCTACTTATAGATATCCCATAGATTCATTAGTTTTCTAATAGGATGAGTCAGTTAGACAAACACATTAGATGTGTTTTTTTACCTAATATGTTGAATCATCTTGTGAAAGGTCAAGACGGTACTGGAAACATATACATAGGAATAATGGAATCCAATAATAAATATGTTCCCACATTTAGTGTTTGTATTTATTTATCCATTAGATTTTATTTTTTCATATCTATTGATAAATTTAATTTTCAATAATTTTGATAGAATGTGTTTTAGTTTCTTTTTTTCCATATTTATTTTTCTATATATCCTTATATGAATGATATGTTATTATAGTTATTACATTTAAATATTTTTTATACAACTCTATTCAGTTTATTTATTACATAGATTGTGTGTTTAGTGATTTACAATTCCATATTGTCTATTCACATTGATTCACATTTTCATAAACAAAACATTAAAATTACTCAGCAATTGAGCTCCCCATTTTTATATTTCCATTCCAAAGTAATCCATGAAATAATAATGATATGTAAATATTCTTTATATGGAATATTGTTATTCTCAATGTTAATTATTGAAATTGAAAAAATAATGTTTTAATTATTTTATTCATTTTTAAAACATTGCTCATTTATGTATCTGGTATACAAAAAATACTATATGCTTCATTCCATTGTGATCTGATTCCTCATATTCATGACCATATAATAGTAGTGGACATCATGTTCAAGAAATTTGGGGTTGTGTCCGTACAATTTGTATTAGAAAAATTTTAATAACAACCTTGGGAACTAGATTTAGGAAAACAATGATTAGATATCATAACCCTATAAAAGAATTTTAGGATAATTATAGAATAACATCCTTGAATTTGATAAGGTAGATATTATAAGGGTTTTGAAAGATATAAAAATATCACTAGATACTATAATTGGTCATGGTTCTTGCATTGATGTACCTAGTATTAACCACTATGACATGTTTTTCTTGGCCTATATCATTTATATATCTGGATTACTAAGAATAATAAATTAATTGGTAGTTTGAAATTTTATTTCTATCAATCATTCCAATATAATAGTAGTAGAACATAACTCTAGGCTATTTTGGAGCCGGATCGCTGTAATTGGTATCATAGGATGTTTAATACCAGTATCGAGAACAATATTATAGAAAACATAGATTATATAATATAACCCTATTGTATAATTTTTTGATAAGTATATATGAAATCCTATAATTTTGGTATGGTAGATATTATATGGGTTCTAATAGAAATACATCCCTATCAAGAGACTACAAGTGTATGCGGTTCTATAATAGATGTACCTTGCTGTAAAAAAATTGATAAGGTGGTTCAGGACTAACTTGTGGTTTGCTGATACACGAAAATGGGCCTCATTATACACCTAGTTTGACACTCCCTAGGTATATTCTTATGATTATCCATGTTTTAATTACAACACATTATGAATAATTTGACTGGATAATGTCAACAAATGATCATGGTTAAACCTAGGGTGTATTAAATTTAAAAATAAGGTTTCATGATTTGGATATCTTATTGATGATTATATACCATTCTCACTATTACTAATGTTGGATAAACTATTATTTCTAGTTTTAGTCAATGGATGGAACCCAAAGGATTCGTGTTAACATATAACATGAAGAACAAGTTGGTGAATAATAAAAACTAAATTAGTTCTTGAAAATAGTTATGTATATTGTGTTTATGACAAATATTTTTTCCTAAAATATGATAAAAAATATATATCTCTTAATAAATCCAAACCCACCGAAGATGTGATGTATGGAGGTTGATAAGAGATTTATTGGTGGAGCCTATAATAAAAAGAAGTCTCAATTTATGACATGTGAAAAATGTATATAGACACACACTAGATAGTTCACATATGGAATAATTAAATGATTTATGTTTGGTAAAGAAGGACAAAAATATAAAGACATATAATGAAAAACGATGAGTATTATGGAATGAAATGAAACTAACCCTTAGGATTCATTTTTCATTCATTGACATAAATGTGGAGAACCTAAGAATTACCTGAATATGTTGTTACCCAACAACATGTTTTTCCAACGAGCTTGTACCCAAGTGGTATAACTCCTTCTTGGAATCCAAATGACCCAGGATAAAATACGGGCATGGAAAAAATTCTAGGTACTATTGTAGCAGTGTTATTGTAGAGGTAGAGGCATTGTAGTAGAACTATAGTGGTGGATGTACTATAGTAGAACTACAGTGGGGCATGTACTGTAGCAAGTACTGTAGGAGTACTGTTTCACCGAGGGGTCCATTGGGCAAAAAATTGGGCTTTTGAGCCTTGTATTCAGGCCACTTTTCCAACGGCCTTCAGGCTATGTAATGGGTCCCCCTCTACAAAAACATAAAAGAGGTCTTTGCTTTAATAATAAATTGAAGCATCCTCCCCAACCATTTTAAAAAGTATGAGGAATACATGATAATGATTTACCAAAAGTGGAAATTTTGAGGATTAGATATTAATATATTGACCATATTTGATGATAAGATAGTTAAAGAGAAATAGCTAGAATTGTCACTCTTTTATAAGACATAAAATCCTTTAATTTTTTTGAGAGCATCGGTCCAAAACCCATTATTTATAAACAATTTTGATTAGTAAATAGATGAAATTGGTATTTGTTAAAGCATAACTAAAAGATGAAACTATTCTTATAGAATTGAAATATATGGAGAGATTATACTTCATTGTATTCTTATCCTGAAAAATAATTAATCAACCGATGGAATATGATAAAATCTATGTTATCATAATACCTTAATTTTTATTGATCCAATAGTCAATTAAATCATCAAAAATTTATAATTTTGAGGCCTTAAACCTTCTATTGATCATTCAATTGTTTTTTGGTGACCTCAATCAGTCCTTATAAATATATATATATTCCCTATAGTTTTGTATCTCAATTTGAAACTAATATTCATCTACAAAGAGACTTAGTTATATATTATTCCATGTGACCCAAGATATTATTACTCTATTTTATTACTAGTGTTTTATGACCCATTCACATGATGTGGTAATTTAAAAATAGAAAATATTTGAAAATATTTCACCATGATTTATTATAAATTAATCGGACCCAATTTAATTATTGTTGGAACAATGTAACACACAAAAAATCCCAAGAAAAACTATTTATCACATAGTGTGTGTGCACATAACACCAATTGCATAAGGGAATGATATATCCTGAGGAATTATAATGTATTTACTATTTGAAATATATTTTTTGTCTTGTATTACATGTAATACTAGGTTATCATGAGACAAACACAACAATGAGTTTCTTCAATGGACTGCATTACACAGTAGACTGAGTTTTACCGAACAATAATATATCCTTAGAGTAAGATATTTTAATATACTAATTCTAAAAATAGACATTATATGTGTGGTTATGAATACTATGAACTAAATTATAATAATATATGGTTCACATAAATAAAAAATGAATTAAAAAGTTTCCAATTCATTAGAAATGAAAATATAAACCATATCAATATAACGGAATTATTACTATTTTTTCTCACAAAAGAAATTTTTTCATAATAAATTCAATTAATTAAAATTAGTGAATTAAATTACTGAAATTTATATTTTTTATATTAGATAAATCATTTTTTTAATAATTTAATAGATTCGATAGATATCAGATAAGAATAAACTCAACATAACACACATAAACCAATATTTTTATTAAGGGTATTTTAACACATTTAATAGATAACCTTTGTCAAATCAAATGTGGACAATTTAATAAATTTAATATGAAAAATGAATGTTTCATTTGAAAAATAGAAATAGAAATTATATCATAGAATTTTTTTTTCTATGAAGATTTATTTTTTTATTGAATAGTGAAAAAATACAAAAAAAAATTTCAAAAATTTTTTTTCATCATATTTATTTTCAAGAATAAATTATAATTATAAATGTATGAAAGATTAATAAGATAATATTGTTATAAATTATTCTAATTGAATTAATTCGATTAAATTTCACATAAAAATGACTATAAAAACTAGGAATTCTTTTTGATGTTTTTTCTTTAAAAACTAGCATTGTCTTCTCGTCTGCGAAATTAAATTTAAATTATTTTCTTCCAATTTTTGATTTGAATTTCGAAAAATTTATTCAATTTAATAATTATAATAATATATAAGGTCTAATATGGTCAAATATTTTTTTAACACATATATTAAAGGATGAAATTAAAATTAATTATATTGATTAAGGTGAAATTAATCTTAACATGGGACTAATCACTAATAATAAGGCATAATATGACCTAAAAACTATTCCAAAATCTATGGAAATTTGATATTTCGTCTCTATACACACATCGATCATAATTCGAAGATTATTGATCCATATAAAATAATATAAACATTAGTGGGGTTCCATTCATCTAATGTATTACAGAAGTGGCCATCCTCCTCCATGAGAAAATGTCTTATTTCCTCACACATCCTCACACCTCTCAATTTACATATGTTCAAGAAAAAATATGATAAATTAAATAAAAAAAATAACTCACTTTCACATTGAATCTTATTTTTTAGAATAAATCATGATATTGTTGTCTTTTTTTCAAACTAAAAGGAGTTACTCGATTAAGAGGCAACAACTTTCCTAATTAACATAAATCATATTTCCATTATCCACACATCAACTCTTATTATTACCTATTTATGTTGAGTCTAAAGTATAGAAAAAACTAGTATGTTTTTATGATAGTTTTTCATCTTGCACATGCTCATAAATCCATCTAAAGTGTTACTGACTTATTGTTATATATACGGAGAACTACCATCACACCAAGGGAAGACTGATTATTTTCCCCCACAAAAACCTCTCACGATGGCCATTATGATGAGAATTTTTTATATATGTGTTTTAAATTATTTTTTTATGAATTTATTCATATTTAAATATTTTATAAAATATCACTTTGTATTTTCATTTTTTTTTAATGATAACATTGTTTGTGGAATTGTGGACTACGCCCCCTTCTATGCGATGTGATCTAATATAAAGATTCATAAAATGTATAAATGAAAGATTTAGTTAATAATATATATTAAATAAATAACCAATATATTATATTAATTTAATAATTAATTTTCCAGAAATTATATATATATATATATATATATCATTTTCTTTAATACCATTTCACATAAATAAAAAATGATAATGTCGTTTGTGGACATGTAGACAACTGCCTGCTCAACACGATGTGATTTATATTAAAAAAATATTTTATATATAACTATATATGACTATATAATATGTCATTTAATATATAATTATCCTTTTGACATGATAGAATGATACATATTTTTCGAACCGATCATTGTAAAATGGTAATATTACTCATGAAATCGTACGACCTACTATCTCCATGATTGTAATGTTGATTATTAATCAATAACTACATTACAATAAGAGTTTTAAAATTTATATTAATGTTAAAATATGATAATTATTTCATGATTATCATTCTGATGATTCTATATAATTACACCGTTGACCATAATTGGCCAACATAAGTTATTTTTTTCATATAAACTGAATTTGGTTAAAAAATCTTATCTAAACTGAATTGATATAGCAGTTGAATACATCATTATAATAAGGGAAATTAATGTAACGAAAAATATGATATATTTTCTCAAAAATGTAATGAATTAACATAATTTTATCATTCAAGAATATAATGATGAATGAGACAAGTCATACACAATGCTTGGGATTCCTATCTCATTTTAATTCTATGAGGCATACATAGTTGTTGCGAACATAATTTCATATATAATGTGTTCATATTACCAAAATGATATGTTATGTCATGAACAATTAATTCTTTATTTTAATTTGAGTTTCATTTTTAAGTATTATTAAAATTTTATTTGAGTAAAAAGATAACAAATTGAATCCAATTTCATAACTCAATTTCTATTCATTGAGTTATATTACATCCTCATTTTCATTATTATTATAAGATTATATGTGTAATAAATGTTTTCTATATATTAATGCATTTAATATTTCCCTATGTGGATTTATATTTCACACACATAATTTACCCATTGATTATTTTTTACTTTGATGTTATATATTTTTCAAGGGTTTATTTAAAAATATCAATCTTTTCAATATTATTAAGACATGAATTTCCATTCAAATAAATTATTGGATAGTTGTTTAATAAAAATTTTCATCTGAACCTCAAAAGGTTTTTAATTACACTAATCATGTATTAGTAACATTTTTTTACTCTTTGGAAATCAAAGTGTTTTGAAGTTTTTTTTTGAAATTCTATCTTCATTACCATCTTTAGTTATAGAACCTATTTTATTCTAAAACAAATGTTTTATTAAAGTGTTTGATGATATTTTTTTAATCATTTTCAAAATTATATCCTAAAAAATTGTTTTCTCTTTTTTGTTTTACTAATTTATTTAGTGTAATATAATTGGTTCTTATTGAAGTAGTTATTTTCTATTCATTTTAATTTTGAATAAGGTGTATTATTTTTACCTCATATGGAATAAAGGAATATACGCACCATAATTTCATGTATTCTTCATTTTCTTGTTTGAATGGTTATATTTTAAATTTCTCATTTGATTATTTTTTTTGGTATTTTGATTCATACGTAAAGTATTTTGTATCAATTTACATTACATTGATAATTATTTTGTTGTTATTAACCAATTCACTTTTATATTGTATTTATACATCCATTAGACATGTAATATCATGAATATTACTAACATCGAGATATTATATGTTATATTTTATTACTTTATGGGGATAATTATTTAAATTTTCAAAGTGGTATTGGACACTTTTTAATGTTTAATTATTTTTCTCCTCAGGAATTTTTTTAATGATTATCATTGAAATCAAACGTTTTTTATTGTTAACATTATCATGAATAATCAATTTAGTTTAATCATATTTCATTATAAATTTCATTGAATATTCATAATTCCCTATTATGGATATTATTATTTCCTAAAAGGTATATCGTTTTACATATACCTTTTTCTTTGATAGTTATTTAATTTACTGGTGAATAATTTATAAATATTTATCTTTTATTCAGTATGGATATTTGATAAGGAATATTTATTAATATTTAAATTTATTATTAGATATGAGGAATTATTTGGAAAGGTATTACATGGGTAGGTCACCATTATTGATATCCATTCGATGTATGAGTAGTCTCATGGGATGAGTTAGTTAGATATCCACTTTTGATTGGTTTTACCCAATATGATAAAACATCTTCTGGAAGGTCTCGACAGAATAGATTCCATATATTTAGGAAGCATGTAATCCAATAATTAATTGTTTCATTCATTTAGATTCACTTATTATTTATCCATGAGATTTTATGTTGATATATATACCGATACATTTTTGTTTTTGTTTTTTATAAGGCATGTGTTTTAGTTGCTTTACTTGTCATATTCATTTTTCCTGATATAGTTTTTTTAGTAGAATATGCTCCCAATTATTAAATTATTTGATTTTCTCACAGGACCATTCATTTTATTGATTACATGGAAGGTGTTATTAATGTTTTAACTATTTATATTTTCAATTCTAATTGATTCACTATTCCTTTTTATAAACATTAACCATACTCAGATATTATGATTTTAATTATATTTTTTTATTCCTCATATATCTATGAAGTAGTATAGAAATGAAAGGATATTCCAGATGGAATTATTTTACATATTGAAAAGGAAAAAAATAATGTTGTAATTAGTGTATTCATTTGTAATAAAATATCCTTTGATGTACTGGTTTACAAGGAAAACTAAACTTCTCAGTCCTTTGGGATTTGATTCCTTGTAATCATGAAAATATAAAAGTATAAAACAATTGGTCATGGGGATATGAAATATGGTCACTACAAAGAGTGTTTATACTGTTCCTAGATAATTTTAATCTATTGTTCATATATGAAATATTTTGGTACTCCTCATCTTAGGGGGAGAATATAGGGAATCAATGTTACACTTTTAGATTTAATCATCACAAGAATCTATTTTGTAAGTCTAGGAAGTTTGAGATATGACCTGGTGGAGTTTTGTTAATGGGTCCTGACATTTCACACTATTTAGTAACAATCTCTCCTTAAATGACTGAGGAAATACTATCTTGGGTATCCCTAATGATAGTGGAATATTCCTGGAGTATCATTGGTATTCCAGACTATTAAAATATTTTTGTAGAAATTTTTCTTGGGATGGGACTACTCCAACAACATTCAACCAAAAGGGTTAGGTATTCTTGTATACTGAACAAGTCATAAAACCTTTTATTTCATGTATGTGTTGTTGGAAGTGATACTTTCTTTTTTTTCTTGAACAAGGTATTGAGTTTCTGGTTTTCTATAACCCTTAATGTATAGTATTGGATATTTTTTTAATTACATAGATATTGGTTGTCTATTATGGGTTTTTGAAGTTACATCCTCATGAGAATAAATTTTCTACACATGATCTTGATTTAGTGGATGTTTTTTCTTGCCTTTGAGGTGGAATAACATCATCAACGGTTGTTTTATAGGGTTAACTGACCATAAAATCCTGATGTATGTCTTCTCCATCTATAACATGGACACGTGTCAATATATGTAGTTTTTATTCTTGCATTATTAAAAAATATATTTTTTTTATATTCTTGGAAATGGATATTTAGTAGCTGATGTACTAATTGTGAATTTGCATAGTGGTTTCATACATGAATATGTAGATTTATGTATAGTGATGGAATCTAAATTAGTGTTGAATCAAGAAATAACAGAGGATGGAGGAAGTTGTTTTGTTTTTAAATAAAGAAATGAAATAATCCTTTTTTTAAATGGTGGAAGAGTCCCATCTAGGGTATTATGATGTGGAGTGATATAATAACTGATTTATTTTTGGCAATTCCCCTAATGGATAGCATAACTATAGATATCATTGTGTTCTGTGACAAGGATATATTTTTTTCTTTGTTCATGTGTGATATCCTTCTTCAAAATTTACACTATTAGCCATTCAAATTACATCCCAATGAGAAATAGATGACCTCATGATGGAGAGGGTTTTTAGTGGCATGGGTTTTAGCATGTGGTAATAGAGTTTCCTTATTAATGATTGTTCTACCCAAGGTGATGGTTGAGCATTCTGTTTTTAATATTTTTCTCTTGATATTAGATGTTCCCTAGTAGATATTGGTTGAAATATAGACAATAGTTATTACCTATTTTCAATGATATCAACAATTCAATGATTTTAAATGGGTGATAGAGGATTTCATGATCAAATTAGTCCAGATTATAGTGACCAGGGAGTTGAACTCTATCAATGATTAGTCTACGTAGACTTCAGAGGATGTGTTGGGACTTTATAGAGTACCAAAGGGATCATCTGAGATTGAGATCCTCATTTTACCTCTTGTGTGTATAGAGTTGTTCAACATGTTTTTGGTTATCAGTTATTCCTTAAAACTACTTTTCATCTATTATAAAGTGGTTAGACATAGTATACAATTCAGACTCTTGGAGACATGTTACCCTCTTAATTAACAACTTTTGGGGGTTTGTGTATGATGTACCTTCACAAGGAATAATTTTCTTATAAAAATAGATTCCACTACACCAATGTTATGGAGTGATATGATGCTTTTTAAAGATGACCATTCCATTCTATATTGTGATGGAATTGTGCAGATGGAGAATAACTTCTAGACAAGAACTATAAAAAAAATTCCAGTGATTGTACCAATAAATCAGGAGAGGATGAAGGAATCCCATGATTGTCATAAAAAATTTTTTTGAATCATTTTATGAGGCATTTAGGGTACTATCATTGAAATAATGTGTTCTTCATGGTTAATATTCATCATGGGAATTAAATTTTTGGTTACGGGAGAAAACATTCTAAAATGTTGGGAATTTTTTAGTGTTGGATCATCTTGTATCTATGGGTATCAGATAACCATTCCTTTATTGATGTTCTAGATACATACTATTTTTCACAGGTCACTTCTCAGTATTTAACTTTATAATGACTCGTGATATTTATTGGATTTATATCAGAGTCAATCATGAGGTAACCATTGGGTAGAAACATGTAAATATTTAGGATTTTCATGAAATGGTGTTTCATAGAAATTATATTAAATAGGATTGTGTATTTTCTGAATCATGGAGGTGTGGATTAGATTACCTATGAACTCGAGTCATAGATAAATACTTATTACTCGAGCTATTTATTATTTATCTCTTCTCTTGAAATTTTTTTCTATTTTGAGTGTTTTGTCCTTAATGGATTATTAGATGGTTTCCTTTTCATTATATTTGTGTAAATACATTCTTTTGATGTGTATCTACCCTGGGTGATTCATTATAAGATGTGTTTTTCTGTTTCAAGGTTCTGCTCTACTATAATGATGAGGTGGTTTCTCTCCTGAGATCTCGTGAGAGGTATCTCGCATCGGTCTATTTAGAGAGCCCCATTTCATTTTCTACATGTTTTATGTTGTGATTAATATGTGAGAGAACTTTTTGATAGGTATATAATAGACGTTACATGGTCATATTATTCTAACCATTGAAGAGCTTATGAGTCACGTAGTCCTCAAAGGTGGCATATTGTAATTCTAGTATGGTATGACTACAGAAAAAATTGGATGAATGACGAAATCATGGAATGTAACAAGTTTATTTCATATTCTGCCATATCATGGGTATTGTGAGAGTCATTTGTAGTCTAAAAGAGGTTCATGAGTTTTTCTTGATATTTCACATGGATTAACATGATCCTAATATTTCATGATTAAATCCATTAAGGGTATTCGATTTTTTTCAGTGATTGGAATCCTAAAATTTATATTATCTGTAATGGGGATTCACTCCATGTAAGATCTAGGAAAAGTGCTCTTCTAAATTTCATTTAATGTTTGGTATTTATAAAAGACTATGGACACCCTTGAATTCCAGGGATCCAATGACCATTTAATCTGGTATTTTGTAGAATCTTTCAATGAAGATCCATCCATGTATTCTCATGTTCGATCCATGGTGATTCATATTTCTCAAGGGGGAGGTGTTTAGGATCCATGATGATGCTATGTTCTCATGTTAAGAATGTTGATTCCATTGAGGTAGGGGAATTATTTCATCTATATTCACATGAAATACTAATTCTTTCAATGTTTCTCCCATTGGATGAAGAGGGAATTAACCTAATAATGGTTTAATAATATTGATAAATATTGGTTTTGGAGATCACAAGTTGATACTTTATTCAATGATAGCAGTTTGCCCATTTTTTTAGATAATTTGATATCAATGATATTATTTGGTATCATGTTCATATGTTTGGAGTAACATGTTGATATTTCTAAAGAACACAATGTTGGAAATTAATTTATTAAATGACATAATAATTAATGATGATGAATTGATATAATCAGTTGTTGTAGTTTAGAATTATAAAATTAATGAAATTCACATATATAATTTAAAATTATATTCCTTGTGATTAATGGAAATTAGAAAAGAATATGATTCACAATTTTTCTTTTTGATAACAAATAAAAATATATATATATTGAGAATGGTTCTTATCAATGTTTTTTTGGAATTGATATAGATTATACAGAGCATGAATTACATTTTTATTTATTATTATATCTTAATGCCCTGTATTTCAAATATTTGGAACCTATGATTAATTAATTGGATAACTTAATATGGAATAAAAAATGGTTGTTTGATAAATGTAATTTCTAGGAACTGAGTTTCATATATTCATGTGATGGTTGAGTGGCATTATTTTGAATCCATTAGAGCATGGTAATGTGTGATGGTTGGATGCGTTGTTTTATATACTAGATTCCCCAATTGGATATACTTTTTATATCATGGTTCTTTTGTGATGCACTTTGAATCTGATCTGAGGATGGGTGATCCTAGGGTGGTATATTTGATGTGAGCCTAGGATGGATGTTGTGATGTGACCATGGGATGACTAAGACTTGGATTGATGATATTATGTGAGCATGGGATGGCAAAGCCTTGGATGATTGATGTGGTGTGAGGCTGGTAAGATTTGATGTTGTGGTAGAAGTTGGTGAAAGTGATAGTGATATGAATCAGGATGTGTATGTGGGTGTTATGGATGGAACCATAGGTGATGAAATGCATTTAAATTGGCATTAACCATTTATGTGTTTCAATGATTTGGGATGCAAGCTAACGGATCTATTTAATTAATAATGGTTGGGTTGATTCTTTTATCTATATTCAATTCCCCAATACATGATGTTTCATGTTGTTCATGGTCTCAATATTCCTCTTAGTGGTACCTCATGATGTTTTTTCTAGAGTACATGGATTTTAGAATGAATCTAATTATGAATAAAAGTTTAGAATCCCATGGTGTTGGTGTTGATGGAATGAAAATTATAAAAATGTATATTTCTTGATATTCCATATACTCAGTTTGGATTATGCCTGGAGGGAATGTACAATACTCTAATGAATAATGAAAAGAAATTGGGAGAAATTTTAATTTCTAATTAGTGTCTACTAAATTAATTATTTAAAATGGAATTGTTTAATAGAAGTATATAATTCAATATAATTACTTTAAATTATTGTGTTTTTATAGGATATCGGGTCTTAGCTATGGAATCTATGAATTCATGTGATATTAGCTGTAGTTGAGTCTAGGATGGGGTTTTTTCCATAGTGGGGTTGTGTGATTTATTATATACGGTGTATTATATTATTACATATGATACCCCATCCATATCATTTTAGAAAAATGACACACAATTGACTATAGGAAGGTGTTTTACCAAGAATATCAGTTTGAGGATGGTGGATGACTACCCCCTATAGACTCACTCTCTAGTTTTAAACGTTTCTTGTGCTAGTATTCAAAACAGTTGTTTTTTAATATTTATGTGTAGACGGTTGGGTTGATTTGTGGCTATTACAAACTCATGTATTTTGTGATATAGAATCAAAAGGATTATTAAAGGAATGATGTGTATAGGCTGTAATTCCTTATGGTACCTTACTCATTGTATAGTATACAATAATATGTTGTATAAGACCTGATGTATGATACAGGTCATACGTGTTTTCGTGTCTCCAAGAAACTATGTGGTTACTATATATAGTGATGTGATATGGGATGGTGTGTTGATGTAACGCATGAGGTTCATGTTGTGATTCCATTCCTCAGGTTCTTTTGGTAATCCTATTTTGGAGAGTGATGGATAACGATGTGTTACATTTAGGAAGAGCATAAACATGGAAGGAGTGGGAGTGTGGTTCCCTGGATGTTTAATTGCTATTTTATATTCAATGTTCTAAGTGATATTTTGTAATAGTTATCCAGTGAGATGTTGATAATGTGGTATATTTGTTTAGGTGAAGATTTTGTTTAATTGTGGCTCATTATAAATCTCCTTGTATTATTATATTTTCAATGAGATCTTACATGGAGGATCCTATAATGTATACTATTTTAATCACCATACATATACATAAACATTTTTTAGGTTATCTGTTGTGTGTTGGATATCAGGTTGGATGTTAATATCTTCTAGTTTTGTATGAGGTGTTATGGACTCATGGTAGGCGTTGTCATTACCAAATTGGTACTTATAACATTCATTTTATTTGTTATAATATTTTATGAAATTGAATGTTTACACTTTGGTTGTCATTAGGTATATATGTCTGACCAGGAGTTGGATAGATTATCTATATTATCTTTATATTATGCTTGTCTAATTAGATGGTAGATCCTACCATATTTATATTTATTATACCCTTAGTGTTATTCGATGACTCAGAACATATATTATGTATGAAATAGGTATTCCCCATCTTCATTAATTCATTTACATCATAAGAGGGGTACACTTTAGGGGGGTGGGGTCCTCAAAATCAAAACTCATTGAAATATGATGTTGATTATTATAATAAATAGACATGTGATGGATGGTGATCCCAAAAAGTTACATAAATTTATCTTTTATCATCATATAGTCCATAATTTTTATTAATAAACTAATAATTATATTTGATTCACTATTCCTCGTAGATTTCCTAAACCTAGTAAGAACGATATAAGGAAAATGTAGAGATTATTAGATAGATGTTTTCAAAAAATAATTGAACATCACTTATAAGAAGTTTTTCCTATGAATTGAACCTCTTTATATATCATGAATGGACAATATTTATATTACTAAACATTTCATAAATTTATATTTACCCTTACTAATATTTGTGAAATGATACAACTCTATATAATGTGATGTTCGAACTACCATCAAATTATATTTTTTTTAAAATCAATATGGATTTTTAAACTCCTTTAAATAGCACATTATGATATTTTAAATAGGTTCAGGGTAAACTATGTGGGATAATCAATAATCTAAATTCATGAAAATATACTTTATGCATGGCTAGGGATAGAACCATGATGTAGTGGCCTTTACTAGGACATTGTATACTTAAAAAAATCATGATAGGCTCTATACCAAAACATCAAGGATTTTCATAAATTTATAATTATAAAAATATGACAATTATATTAAATATTTATATAAATATTCATTATTAAATTATGATACATCATTTGTTAATACTTTTGTAACCATTACCAAACATAATTTTGGATATCCACCAAAAATTTTATTGGATCTATTCTCATTATGATATCAATGTTTTTCAAAAACACAAAGTAACAAAACATATCATCATTCAAATTACTATAAATTGTATACCCATATGAATTTTTAATTTTGAAAACAAATATGAATTCTATAATATATCAGTTAATGAAAAGAGTGACCTTTAGCAATGTTCCAAAGAACGTAATTCTATAATAAAATATTACCTGATCTCTATCAAACAGAATGTATTTCTGTACATATATCATCTAGGTATATCAAATAAATTACACATAATCAAAGAATAAACAAAAAAAATGTTACCTAGAGACATGATATATTTTAATCTCATATATACTCTCACATTTTTTTTATTCCCTGAATAAATTCCAAATAATTCATGTGAACATATCTTATATAATCCATCCAAGTAAATTATTATATTATATGACAATATATTAAATAGATATGTACATTTCATGAAACTTATCTCCGAATGTATTTTTATATAACCAGCCTTTCTCAATCAAGGGTCCATAGATCCTATCTATCACAAAGAAGGAAAATCACATCATGATTAATAAAAACCAACCATCTGGTCTACAACATAACAAACAACATCTTAATTATCTCACTATAAGGTACATAGTAATGAGGGATATCATCCTCATGAACACCTCCTTCAATATACCTCCACATGCACCCACATCATCACAACAAATATCTTTAAGATATTATAACATGTATATATTTCACTTTTAACCTTAATTCAATACATTCTTGTATATATATATATATATTACATAACCGTAAGCCATAAAATAATTTATAAACATATATAAAATAACCATAATCTATCACCACCTGTACATCTTCACATATCATATTACATCTAGATGGGGAAATGCGGAAGGGAGAGAAGCCAACTATTATTATCTTCTATAACATGGATGTTGGAAAAAACACCTAGAACCCAAAAATCATTTTCTTATTGGTCTCATTTCCAAAATCTATTGTTGGATAATAATAAATAAAATAAACCATGATGAATTTGATCACCGAATAAAAAGATATATATAAAAATTAAATCATTTAGGATTAATATTTATTACACCTAATATTGATACATCCTTAAGAAAACATAAATATTTACTATCATTGTATACCAAATACATAATAATCTTATTTGATGAATGATCTTAAATACATGTAATAAAATTAATCTCACATATTACCCATCTTATGACATTCCATCTTAAATCCATTCATGAAAATCTAGGGAAATGGAAAGATACGAAATGGTGAGCTTAGATACCCAGTAAGGGAAAATGTGGGAGATTTCAAATGATCATCATATGAGATCATAATATAATATTAACATTATATTAAAATGATAACACATTATGAAAACACACACAATAAGTCATAAACTATAGAATACATGTCGTAACATAAAGATTTATTAGAATCAAATACATTTGTATATAGAGTAAAAAATAATCAATAATCAATCAGGATTCATGACCACATATCATAAGCATAAAAAAAATGCTTGAGGCATAACAGTGTGTCTAAGCCAACATCATAAAAATCAAAAGTCAAGGATTATCACTGTGGTATTCATCACATAGTAGGATTGTGATAACCAATAGTTTATATTTCTAGCCTTGGGTCATATGATCATGAAACCTCTTGGGAATGGGATAATCACCCATATACTCTAGAGGTATTGAAACAACCTCTCATATACCATCTTGGTATTGGGAAAACCTCATATATACCCACTATGTCTTGGGTTAATTACCATTGTACCCTATGAGATCAATCGATATAAAGAATTACCAAATTTATTGGAGGTTAATAACAGGACTAAATTGTGTAAATAATAAAAAACAAAAGATCTTATATCAGATGATTTTATCACTCACTTTTCCTTTATAGTTAATGTAACATGTTAGAAAGAAATTGGATTTTGGAAACATCATTAACAAATCATTATAATCAGACATCCATAAGAACATAGTGGATCATATCATAAGCATATACACTATGTGAAAAATATCAATCATTAAAGGATCATTAAATTAAAGGAAAATAATTGTGTTATATCATTAAGAATATTCTTTGAAAAATAATATAAAACATCATTTTATTAGTTTATTTTAAGAGAAATTGTTTTCTGGAATAATGGGAATAATTTTTTTAAAATAACCTAAAAATGTAAATGTATCTTTATAATTAATAAGGATCATCAAAATGGTAAAATGTAATCTATCAATAAAAATTAAGAAATATTTTCTTACTTTTATATAAATTAAACATAATGTCTTACATTAAATTTAAAATGATAAAACACATTGTCAACTTAGTTTTTTATATGAAAATATCACTTTTTACCTTAAAATTAATTTTTGTTTATTTATATCTAATATATAGTCAATGTATGAATAATCATTCATTTTTAACATTTATAAAAATATTAATCCATAGTTTAATACTAAAAATAAAAAATTTTCTTTTAAATAAAAATATATATAATTAAAAAAATTAAAAAAATAATTTAATAAGGAATTATTAGAATAATATTCATTATCATTAATTAATAATTTCATCGATAAGATTAATTGGATTTTTGAAATTTTAAACTAATTTTCAGTATATTTTTTAGATTTCATTCCACCAAAGTATCAGACCTTAAAAAAGTGAATAATGATAAAATTATTATTTTCTTTAATATATTATCTAGAAATAATCTCATTTCATTATGTGACTATGAAACTTTTTAAAATGTTATTTGTTTAATCACGTTTATTTTTATATTTAAGAATGTATTTATTTTTTTATTTTAATAAAACAATATTCACATTTTTCTTTTATTATGTGATTAAATGTTATAAAACATATCAGAATTATTAAAGGGAATATATTCTCAAATCTGCTTGTTTTTTAATTCTATCGCATTAAAATAATTTTAAAATAAAAATATCATCATTTTATTGGAAATAGATGAGGATACATTGACCTCAACACATCCCCATGTTCCCTTGTAGATTCCTAAAATTTATGGTTTAGCACAAAATATTTACATGGGGATTGATTATTGTTTAAAATGTATTTATATACTTGATCTAGAATCACTATAGATTATTCCATATACAAAAGATAATTTTGAAGCTATAACACCTATTGGTTTAGAACATATGATAGATTAGATATATACTTATTCATAATTGACTTATATTATAAATCATCAGCTAATAAATGTTTCATAGAAGCACCAATAGATAACTATATTTCAAATATGATCAAGAATCCCTTAAGTATCAATATATCTAGGGCTCAACCTCTATTTATTTTCAAATATTATAACATTATTCCAAGGAGATATTTATAATAATACCATTTCATGATCATTGAAATTTATTTCTCTCCACCAATTCATTGTATAAAATTTATATTGGTTAATATATAATCTTATATGTTATTAAATGAATAAATATTTATTTTTTATTTCATAAATTATTTGTTTTACTGATAAATTTATTGCTCCAAATTTAACGAAACGTTGTATTGTTGTTAAACTATTTCCATAAAGGGATTTATAAATATCCATATAGATGATTAAGTGAAAGCTATTGTTTAAATTAAATTTTACTAATGGAACATTTTTATCTTAATATCCATTAAAAGACATTGAATCATCTTAGAACATATCTAATTGGGTTTTAATGGTCTCTCGTCAAAAAATCTATTTGAGGAAGATATATTATGCTAAATATCAAACTATATAGCCAATTCTTGTTGATCACTTCTCCAGAACATTGTGGTAGATCACAGACATTGATCATATATGATTGAGAATACTACTTCATGAAACATTACCACTTACATAATGTATATCTTAACTATTAGGTAAAAAAATAATTTTTATATGATAGAAATGAAATGCACTGACTTGATAAGGTAGTGAAAATCATCCAAATGCGAATTATAGCCTTTATATGTCGTAGGGAGTCCTATGATGACATAGATGTTGATGTTTTCCCAATTTAGTATTAGTATTTGTTTTATAAAACATCCAATTATAGTTATTATGTTATACCATCAGTTATGGACATACCAATGATCAAAATACATACTCTGAAATGTGTATTTTCATGTTATCGTATAGGAAAATCTCTGTGGTATAATAATAAATATTTTTAATTATCTGATGGATAGATAATGATGGTATATTTTATTAATCCAATAGCTCATTATTCAGAATTCACATTGAGGGAAAATACATAAGGTTCTTGAATATTATAACACCTCATTGTGTATAAATTAACTGTTGAAAATTCCTTACCTTCTTGTGTAGTTCCAAGTCATCCTTATATTCATGTTCAGTCATTACATGAATGAATGGTTGAAAAAACATTTAATAAATATAATATTTCTCATTATCTCTAATGATTACCTGTAACATGATATGTTAGTCCATATGTTATGAATATCTTCCAAACCTTATCATGGATAAAAAAGAATAGTTAATAAAACATGGATCATTAAAAACATTATTTTCCATCCTTGGGTGATAATTTAATAAGTATTAAAAATATTTAATCAACTCAAACCATATCCATTGGAATATATTTAAATAATTCATTGTGAATATATATTTTATTATTTTATGACTTGTGTATATATAACTCCCTTCACCATAATTAAAATTATGATGTATATTAATGAAAATCTTATCACTACAAACACAAAATCTAGAGACTTGAAAATTCTCTCCCCAGCAATCAATTACAATGAGGAGAAATGATACAAATATTTTATTTTACAAGAGAAGATATCCCAATACCTTATTTTATATATAAATATATTTTTAAATCCCTTCTCTACTATATATTTGTTTATATATTGGTTCACTAAACAACCTTCTCCTTATTTCCATGAAATATTCTTCACATTATTATGTCCAATATAACATGGATACCTTCTATATCAACATGGCTTGTGAATTGGTTAGTAGTGAAATATTTCTCAAAATGAATCTATAAAATTTAATAGATCTATTAAAACTATACATCTTATTCATAATTTTTATTTTGGTCTATTTCTTATCATGTTTCATCATTTGAGAATTCCCTAATATACCCTTTCCTGTAAATTTATGTCCCATGAATGATACTTTTTATAGCTAATATTTTTAATTGCTAAAAATTTTATATCACATATCATTTAAAGTGTCCTTAAATAAAATCCCAAATTTATCAATATGATATTCATTTCTCATAAAAAATATGAGAATATCATCAATAATGTCAACCATATAAAATCAAGGTAATCCTTATAGAAATTTATAATTGAATAATTGAACATAAAAGGTGATTTGGTCAATTCAAAAGGCATTGCTATAAATTCATTGTGTTCATACCACCTATAGAATTATTTCTTGTATATATATTCTATTTTGATCATAAACCACTAATATACTAGTCAGTGATCAATCTTGGAATGATATTGAGATTCTTATAATTGATCAAGGAAATTATTATTATGGTGTAGTGGTTAATTTTTCTCGATAGTGTAATTTTTGTATTTCTAAAAGTCAAGGTAAACATGCTTTTTTCCATATATGTAGTTAAAAAAGAATATGTAAACTTTATAGTGGTGTATTAGTTTGTAAAAATTTGTTTTCAAGATTCTTTATGTGTTTTCCCATTAATTTATTCAACTCAATTAGGATCATTTAGTAAGGATTCATTGAAATATGTGTTGCATGACATATGTGTTCCATTAAAAAATAAATATTACAATTTGAAAAAAGTCTAGGTAAATATTTTTTAAAAATATCACAATTTTCCAAAAAATAAGTTTATTTTGAATTATTATTTTCTTCTAAACCATTTTAAATAAACATTCTATAAGGATACACAGTTAGACCCATTTAATAAAAGTAATTTCCATGGGAATTTCATTATAAATACCTAAACTCATGTATCCCAAAGGTCGTTTTTTCTTTATTAAATTACCACTAGATGTAATTTATCACATAAAAAATGGCCAATTACTTGAAATTTATTCTAAAACAAGATATGTTTTTGAATCTGACCGTACATTTTAAAACAAAAAATATAACAAAATGTATTCAAGGAGAATATCATTATTATATCTAAATGATCTCTTCATATTATATAATTTCAAATTTCTAGATTCAAATGTAATGGAATCATAAGAAAGGGGTGATATTTGATTAAGAATAAGGTACTTACTATAATGGAATATATCATAGAATAAAAAAGTAATATATACTATGGAAGGAATAAATGATGATATAATAATTTCATATAAATAATAACATTAATGTGAAACTGATATATGGATCACAGAGTAATTTGAATATTTTCATGGGAATAAATAACCAATTATATAATGATGTATTTCATAATATAGTACATCTCAATCATACCATAGATGTATATTTCAAACATATATCACATAAATTTGTAGGTCCTTAGAAAAATACCCAACATGTTTTTTATCAAGATTCATTCCAATGAAATTAACAATAATTTAAATTTAATCCCCAATTAATAATTAATAATTCCTATTTATTTATTATATGAATAAACAATATCACATTATAAACATTCCTTATTAACCAAAAAAATATGTATATGAAATGCAATATGATAATTGTTTTTGACAAATTCCCCAGAAAGAAACTGATCATAAGTTATCCATAGAAATATAGTTGATGGTCTTCAGATTTATAAACATATTAAATCATAATACTCAAAATATTATGTTGAGGTATATGAAAATACTTTTAAAACAACATTGGAACATTTCTTGAGTAAAACACCTTATTAATTGGGGGAAAAAATTTTCAAATGTAATTTTCGTATATAATATTATGAAAATAGATTTATTTTAATATAAACTGGGGAACATATAATATAATATTGAATGAAAATGTAGTCAGAATAGTGATCAAATCCTTTTATTATTATGTATTTTAAAACACTTATTTCATTCAATCCTTCATCTAAAAAGTTTATCATTTGGAAAAAGGGAAGACTATTATAATTATTGAAATGAAAATATAATAATATCATATGAAATAATGATTTAATCATGTATAAAAATTCTATGAAAATAAAAATTTATTTCATAATCAAACCATTCTATAAATTTTATTAAAACGCAATGAATGTTTTTTGATTTTTTGTAGAACAACCATGGATTTGTGTCACCCTATCACCCTATGAATCTTTCTTGAAGATGGTGTATCCAAAAGAAATTAATTGAATCTATTTGAATTTAGATAAATGAATAATATCAATGATTTCAGTTGGTGATCTATGAACTGTGGTGTGAATTTTATATTATTATTTTGCATGGAACATCTGTAGTTATATTATTGTCATGGTCATGTGTTAAATTGGGTACTATTCATAATACAATATAATATTATTTCAGATAATGCGAATAATGGAATCAAAGTTATTTGACTAGTTGGTCTTAAATTTTTTTAATTAATTATGATACTGATAATATTTTATATGTATGAATTATTTCATTTTCCTAGAAAGTATTGGATTCATCATTGGAAGATTATAATGGGATTGTTGGAAGGATTAGTCTTTCATGAATAATTGTAGGTGATATTATATAAAATAAATATGTTTTGGAAGTAGTTTTGACCTTTCTAATTCAATATGAGATACCCTGAGAGGGGGGGGGGAAATCAACTTCTTAACAGAGTTATATTTTTCATTATTTTTAATTTATCTTATTTCATATACAGCCGCATTCCAAAAATTGTTGGAAAAATTATTAAATCCATTCTTTTGAAAGAATTCACAACAGAAATCATGCACTTGAATGATTATTTACAAAATATCTATGATATTACATTATTCACCCATATGGGATAATCTATGTAGAACTCATTGATGTTGTGTCAATATGTAGAGATGGTAATATTACTTATTGTTATAGTAAAATTATTTGTAAGGGATTATTAAAAATCTATTGTTATTCCATATTCATCACTCTAAACCATACATCCATGATGGATAAATTTAGTTCATAGACTTCACAGAATCTTCAGTATCTACATTTTATGAAAAAAATATTCACACCATTAACACAAGTAACATGTACTTGAATCTCTTTTATAATACATTTCTCCTTATTTAAAACGATATGATATCAAACAATCATTAATGATTGCTGAGTCTGAGTCTTACCTATTTCAATTTTATCCACACCATATTTTCAAAAAATATTAATATAAAAACAAGATTTATCATTGTAAATAACCCATTCTTCTATATCTATGTAAATTAATTTTAAGCCCCTACCTTCCAATCATAATCATAATTAGTTGAAAAAATAACGTATGTGTTCACAATAACACCACTATGTTTTTTGATCATTTTTTGTATAAAATAATTAAATATTTCAATATGAATATGATCCTCAACTACCCTCTTTCTCCACCCTTGTCTCCCTCACACTATTATATTTTTATATTTGAATATTACATTAAAATAAATTTCATGATCTTTTTTTCTAAAACTGATCTATCTATTTATAACATGTATATCTCTCAATCCAAAACTATAAAAACTTGGATTTATAAATCATGAAATCTATATTGATTTTTAAATGATTTTTATTACACCATGTTATCATAATAGGCATGATTTCTGCATGTTACCTATGTGATACCCCTATTTAAATTCAGTCAATATCTTGAATATATCTCCCTGAATTTCACATATAAAATCAAAATTTTTTTACCTATATTTTTTAACATTTTAGTTTTATAAAAAAGGAATATTTTTTAAAATGGCAGAATATTAGTCCAATACTTGATTTAAATTTTTTTTGTTTCTTTTTGAATAATATAATTTTATAGTATATAATATACATATAAAATATTCATTTTATTAATCTAGTATCACGATAAGATAATTTCATTTCTCAATATAGTAACAATATCAAACATGAATTATGACCAATGTTCATACAGTAGTGAACCATATAATCATTCAATGTAATCTTAATGAAGCCAATAAAGATATAATATAAAAATAAGTTATTATTATCTCTATAAAATCCTTACATGATTCAACTCATACTCTTATAAATTAGGGTTCCACATTATATACATCACATGATCAAGCCTTCATTGTTAACTATCCAAACTAATGAATCTTCAAGTAGTAAAATAGTAAAATTTTTTCATTTTTTAACACTAAAACTTTCTATTTTTTATTTAATAACATTAACCGTTAATAAAACTTCTGGAATATTATGGTGTAACTCAAACCCTGGTGACATGGTTTCCATCAATGTTTTTTAAAACCATTATTCATCTGTCTCGATCATTGAACATGCCCATAAAAACCTAAGTATAAAAAAGATTTATATGAATTTTAATGATGAATATATTCAGAATTATATAATTCATTTACAAGTTTTATAATCACCACTATCATTCATATGGAAGTAATGCATCATCATAATCATATGTAGTTAGAAGGAGTCATTATATTTAATTATCATGAATGAGAATTGATGATAAGGGTTTGATGATTAATAAAAAAATTATTCATTATTTACATATATTTTATTCATATTAACCTTTACTCTATCTTATAATCCCACACCAAGATATCATCAATCATTTTGAATGGTTTTTTACTCTAGTTGAGGTATTAATCATCTAAATAAATACCCAAGTGTCTGGAATGGTCTGTGGGTCACTATGACACATTTAACATTCAAACATTAATCTATACAAAACCATATTATCTATTTTATATGTCCCACACATAATATATTGCTGATCTCCCTCCACTTCTATCTTTGGGTTCCGTTATTATTAAGCTCAGATAGTGTCCTAGATAACATAATGCACGAGTGTCCCTTATTTTTAGGGTTGGAATGTTTTACATTAACTCCTTAATAAAAAAATTTCAAAAAATAAAAAACATCCATATGTGTATGTTTATGTATGAGTATATTTATTCTTGATTATAACCCAAAACCACCTGATTTTCCCTGGGTAGAAACAAAAGAAAAATTCAAAATCATTCAATACACATTATTAAACAACTTATTATCTAGAATTTTATCGAAAGCCAAATCACCATTACCACATGTTTTTAAGGACCCAATAATATATTTCATGATCCATATTTTGAATTTAATATCTCCATGAAACAATTAATGAATCATGGTTCTTGTGTTTTATGGAATATTTTTACTCAAATTTATTCAAAAAATGAGAAGGGGTATATCTTAATTATTTTTGAGATATCAATCCCTCACAATGATCCCTTAGTCTCTTATGCATACTGGTAATGGTTTCATCCATATCGGCATTGACTGCATAATTTCTTATATCATTATTCTTTAAACACTATAAATTATTTTTATGGTATGAATATTTCATTGCTGGTTATACAAAAAATAAACAAATTTTCCAAAAGATGTGGTTAATTCATCATTATCACATTCTAGTTATACAAAATCAACATCTTATTATTTATAAGGAATATAGTCAAGAATTTTAGAATCGGTTATGCACAAGGTGTCCAATTTTTCTACCTATATAAGTGTGTAAAAATGCATCTCAACACATTTCTTGGATTTCTATATCATTCATTCGGTCAAATGAAATTACTCTTAAAGAGACATAAAAACTAGAATTATGGAACATTTAAATGTAGAATTAATAGAATTAACATGGTTTGTATCCTTCATGGTATATTATTCAACATTCTGATGTCTAATATTAGATATAATATTCCTTATTATATTTATATAATTGATTTATATAAAATATTAGATAACTTATAGTTTATTTTATATATTACATGATCATTAAGATCATCATGAACTAGATTATACAAGTTGAGTAAATATTGAAATATTAAAATCTAATATAATTTTTTGGACATGTGAAGGCTTGCGAATGGGGTTATGTGAAGTAAGGTGTTCACAAATTTATACTTTTCAAGTAATTTATATTCATTTTTTAAATAAATTTTTCTGATCTTATCATGAAAAATTTCCAAAAAAATTAATTTGAATGAATCCATACAACACATACTGGAGATTTATTAAAATATGAAATGACATCATGATTTTACCTTTTCCCCCAAATAGACTACTCCATGGAAAAAACACCGATGATGTGTTAGTGTGCAAGAAATGCAATACTACTCACTACTAAAATATAAGGATTTTGAAATAATTACCCCTGAACTAGGGTCACTAAAAATGATTCCCTCTTCACAATAATTTTTTGATGCATAATTTCAATTTATAAACTTATGGAATCTTCTTGATCATCATGGAAATTAGGGATTATTTGTATCTGTAGCATTAGATAGATTCATAATGATCTCCATTATACTGCTATTACCCTTTTTAAAAAGATTGATAAAATCAAATGATTATAAATGATTGTTGATTATGAGTCTTACCTCCCTAAATTATAGTATTAAATTCTTATTAGATCTTGACAATTCTAAATTTTGAATTATCCTTTTCTCGTACACATCTGTTTTTCCCTAATTATATCAATGGAATGCCCCTACCACCACATTTTGACCCTTATTACTTCAAAATATTATGTATTTGAACACTAGAAAATAAATTAGTATCTTATATTTAATAATTATATAGAAAAAATATATATTAATATGATTAAGAACTTCTCAATGCAGGTTGTATGTTTTTAGAATATGATTTCACAATATAGTGAATGCTTGGTTTTTCGAGACTGATCTCCTCATCAAACACTGTCATGGCTCCAAATATATATGAACTTCCAGAAGTATTAATAAATTCCCCAATACATGTTGATTAATTAAATGTGTGGATCACATATTGTTTTCATGACCATCATTACTACACTATCGCATCCATGTGATGAACCTTTGTAAATTCAAATAAATATCATGAAAATATATCTACGAATATTTCCTTAAATTCAAAGACTGGTTCCACTTATTTATGAATACTTTAATTCTATAGATATGGGAGAGTTTTTAATACCAAATAATATCTAAAAAGAAGATTATATATATAATTTTTCTCTTTTGAATTATTGAATATCTCATTATAGAATATCAGTATTAAAATTTATTTTCATTAATTGAGTAACTCAAAAAGATAATTTCACTTTTAAATAAAGTTGTAAAATGTTATTCATAGACTAACCAATGTTCCTAATTTAATTAAAAATAAAAAAATTATAATAAATCTTATAAAGGCACTTGATATTTCCAATGAAAACAGATTCATACACTCACTATGAAACTCTTATGATCATTCTATCAAATTATTAAAAATAGTTTTTCATCATTAGATTCCTCAAATGATAAAGACTAAACTACTCTAAATCAATCATTATATATAGTTAACTTGTATAATTTTAATATAATTTAGTTTTGAATGTCCAACCCTTTCCATTTTTATAGAATTGCATTAAACACAACTACATGTTTGGAAGTTTTGTGATAAAACTCTAACAATGTATATGTATCTTACCGTGGTTTTTTTAAATACAACATGAATAATTTTCGGTAAACCAGATCATTGGCTCTTATTTTGAATAGATATTCATCTACATCCAATTTTTTAGTTATTTATCTATATAAAAATTCTAACCAAATCCCTCATTCACCATTAACTTTCATAAATAATGGATACCTCATTGTAATATATTCAATTAGGTGGAGTCTTTTTTATTGATACCCATTCATTAAAAATTCTATCTAATGTTTGATGGTGAATAATATAGGGAAATTTTTATTTACCTCTACATTATTTTTTATCATATCAATAGTGACCGTGTCATTTAACCAGACATTGAAACATCTATAGTCCATTAAAATGGTTTATTACTCCAAACATGATATAAAACAACCCAAAAAATACCTTAAACATAATTTTAGTGAATGAAATAGAATAACAATTGAATATGTTGACTAAATGATACCATCCCTCTATTTTAGAAATATATGATTTGACATGTTCATGTGATCAAACGAATATAATTATAAAGACAATTGACATAGAATTTAAGGATTTTGTTTTAAATAAAAATTATTTAAAATCCATTTATTACATAGGTCACTATAAAAACCAATTTCTAATGATTTTTTATATATAAAACATTGGAAAAAAATCATTTGTAATTTTTAGAATATTTTATTATTCTTTATCTATAATTTTGTAAAATAGTTGTAGAAATATTCTATAAATTACATTATTTATAACATTAATAGTTAATACCGTGTAACATTTTCTTAGGTAATATTTATCTCCCTATTAATCCTTGGAAATACCCTAAAAACATCAAATTTATATTCCATCACCACCACTTCCAATTACTAAATCCTAAAAATAATTAACGATTACACCTCATGAAAATAATTTAAATAGATTCTTAAAACTAATAAAAACATAGCAATTAAACCATTAAATAAAACAACGTATCTATATTGGCCTTGAAATTACTACCAATTATTTTGTGATTTATGGGTGTTGATGGTGTCAAGTGGGTTTTCAGGGTTCTTTAGATGTGTGAATTATGTTTTTTTTCATATATATAAATTATTCCATTTCAAGGGGATGTATGTGTAACATGATGTTTTTGATTTTTAAAAGTATTGAGCTATATGTTTTATAGAAGAGGTCAACGGAGGTGACTAATTTTTATTTTGTAGTATCATGTGGCAAGAAACAACCATTGTGGAAGGTTTTTAATCTTAATTTCTTCTGATGAGAAATGGGTACAATCTCCACAACATAGTGGAAGGCCTGGAAATATTAGAAATCATAGTTGTTTTCATGGAGTTAGGTTGAGGATTACATGCTGAATTAGTTTCTGTTGTGAGGATCTAGGTTCCTAGGAAGTTACATTACAAGAAATAGGAACAACTGAAATAGATTGTGTTGGGAATTGTGATTTTTATGGTGTAAGTGAAGATGAGCACATGAGAAAGGAATAAAATTTCTAAATATCTCAATCATATCTACATGATCAAAGAAAAGTGAAATTGTAGGAGAGATTTCCTTATATTATTATGAGGCTATTAATAGACTTTTGGGGATCCTAAAAAATATTCCCCAAAACTTGGACCATCTTGTGGTGCTGAATATAATCTTGTATTGTGTTTTTCAAATGAATTTAATATTCAAATGGTTAATCCATTTCAAATGGCTCGAAACGCGTATCTATCATTGACCTAGAGAACCATAATCATCAATGGTGCCACTAAATTATAGTGGAGGATATATAGGCCCCCACTATAAATTTATATCCTTGATTTATTTGGTTCTATTTTTAATCTCTACATTTCATTCCCAGCCGATCATAGACCCTATCTATTCTCATTGGTTTCCCTATATGAATATTAAACCATCATTGTTTATTATGATTGATCTTCTCTAATTCAATGTATTCTATTTTACCACCCAATATCTCCTTTCATGTTTTACTTCTCATATGTAGGTTTCTTTAGTTGAATTCATTAGTAATTTTTTGAGGTTTGAGCATGATTTAATGGATTTTTTCTATGGATAGGTTTCAATGTTGGTTCCCTACAAGTTTTTGGTATTTGCCAAACGATTAGAATGATTTTGTATACTAATTCACTAAAATATTCCAATAATGGTTGGTTATTCATGAAATCTACCTTATTAGTTAAAATTGTTGAATTTTAAGGGAAAAATAATTTTTTTGGATGATATGAATCGACTAAATAAATGATAATAACTAAAATTAATGAATTTAAAGGCATTGTGAGTTCTTATATTAAATTTAATGAGATACTGTTAATTTATTATTTGTTTTATTTTTTTTGCGTGTTGAGAATATATGATTATTATTTTGATAAATTTTTTATTACTTAATTAAATGTGTAAAGTGGAAATTTTATTGTGGCTTCTCATAGAAGTGAAATTATGTTAATATAATTTTAGGAAAAATGAGATCATATTTAATTTTTTTTCTTGTCTTTGAAATTGAATATTTGTATTCATTATACCAATAAATTTTTTCATGGAGACTAAGGGTTTAAGAGTGTTGTTTGTATTTTTGTTTTATAATAGTTATGTGTGTTGTCTATTTGGGATAATAATTTCTGTTGTGATGAATGGTTTGTGATTATTGTTGATGTTAGATAGTTTATCCATAGTGATGGATTCCAACATTGGAGGTATAATGTTTGATTTGAGGGATAGTTGTAAATTGGATAAATAATGTTATAGATGCCTGACATCTATGGAATTTTGATCATAATGTTAAGACTAGGAATAAGTTTGTGGTGTGAAATGAATAATCAGGTGCTATATAGAAAATTATTAATGCTTGGAATAAATAAATAATGGTAGAGAATAATGTGGGTGTCGATATTTGTAGGTGATCATTGAATATATAAATGCATGAATAACATAATTATCCTAAAGTGGTTTGAAATTGAAAATCATAGATGTCAAAATAATGGTTCAAAATTAGAAACATGGAAGGATATTTTGGTTTCCTATTATGGAATTTTGAGATTGGAAATTATATATATGGTGGAAGAAGTGGTGTATATGACCATGATGGTGTAATGATGGTTATGGGATTTGATGGGATTGGGTTGATATGGACCCTCAAGGATCATATAGTGTGTGGAATATATGAATATATTATTTATTTATTTTTATTTATTTAAAAACATCAGTCGATTCAAATTCCCATATATAAATCCTAATGATTTTTTCCATTATTATCACTAAAATCCATCAGAGGGAGAATGGTTGGATAGATTCACCATCCTCACCAATATCACTACCATGTGTAGTATAATGGATTTATTTTTTGGATCACATTGTGAGATATGTTTCATTTCATTTATGTAACGCCCCGACCCCAGTTACCCAGAGTTGGTGCATTATTGCGTAACATTGGCATGATCACAAAAGATCAAGTCTCGAAATACCGATTTGTTTAGTAGTCTTGGAAACACTATATACATACAGAAGTCTTACATTAAATCATTAAGTAAAACAAATCTACAACAAAATCTTGTCTTTATATCCCCTCATACTATCCATGCAGGTCATTCATAATATACTTCATCACATCCTGGAAAAATTAAAACATTGAAAGGGGTGAGCTCAGATTCTTAGTAAGGATAACAATATAGCGGAAGCTTTAATAAATAAACATTAACATTTAAGGCAATGTATAACTAAAACAAAAGCCTTTTAAACTTGAACATCAGCATAATATGGAAAAAATAAAATGAAATAATTCCTTTTACTTATTCACATTGATATTCTACTGGTCGAATAATCACATGCAATATCAATAACCACTTTCATAATGATGGAATGCATAATGACAGACTATCATAACCACATAGCCAAGGCCTCGTGCCAAGACTACAAATGAGATTTTGTCAAGGCCTCATTCCAAGACACCAGTTTGTCTCATGAGACCTACCGATGCATCTAGGAGCTATAGCGGGCTCCACCCGTCACTGATTAAGTTCAATGCATTCCTCATATGAACAGGTTTAAACATATCATAAACCATAACATAATCGTATCACAAAAAACATGCATAAAGGAAACATATAATTTCCACATTTCAATCCCAAGATATCAATACAACACATTGATATAATAAAAAACACATTCAAAACCATTTTCAGTACCAAAATAAAAGAAAATTAAAACATTTTATTTATTTTTCATTTTTAAAAAAGTTATGGCTTGTAGAGGAAGCTAAAACTCAAATAATGGTCACGGCAGTGGAGGAGTCATTGTCACCGCATACGTGCGACAAGAAAAACAATCCTTTTTTTGTTTAGTAAATCTCTTTGTATAAAATGATTCCTTTTGAATAAATGTAAAAGTCAAAGGGGTTTATACACCATATAATAGAAATTTGTGTATAAAACCAAATATGTCTCAATGAATGGATATTGAGATGAAGTCCCTTACAAAGATCATTTTTTTAAAATGAAATAAATCTAGTATGTGTATTCAATATAAGTACACATAAATAAAGTAAAAATACAATATAGGAAATAATAATATCATGACATAATTAGAAAGTAGGGGATTAACCCAAAGAATGGAAATTGGGTTGAGAAGTTCCCTTACCTCGTGTCCGACATGACTCGATCATTATTAAACCACCTGAATAATAAACTAAAGTTAATTTCTATTTTCTTAAGAACCCTTTTCATGTTCATTATTCCATTTATATAATTTATTAACATGTTATGAACATTATGTAATTATTTAAGTTAATAACGGTAAATTTGTCGATCTTTGGTACTTGAGTCAAAAATAAACATATTATAATTACAAGTTGTTAATGTTGGGAAATATCCATTATATCCAAAATTATATTCATGATTTAGATATCATATATATCATATATATCTAGTATATACACTCATTCATAATATTACGTAACATTTAGAGGTAAGAAATGAAATGCACCGTTCATGGAGACGGTAAGTTGTACGTACGCATGAACACAACTTTCTTTTCTATTTCTTAATTAATGTAATGAAATAATAATGATATAAAGTAATATTATAATTCCAGTATAATATCATATATAATATCATTTACTCCATCCTTTATACATCCTACAAATGGCATTAACGAATCAAATCACTTTGAGGGTGCGGTAGTCCGCACTTTCTAAAATGAAGATATCACATTTACCCATAATGGAAATCATAAAGATATGCCATAAATGAAAAATACAGAAGCTTAAGTAAAACATAAAAATATTATATGTCATATATAAATTTAGTTACATCTTAATGGCCACCTTTGAATGTGTTATATGAGTGTTGAATAATCATCGTTTCGTGAGGCAGAAATTCTCCATCCACAGAAACAGTATGTTCTCTAACCATTAGATGTAGGTGTGTGTAAGTGCAGCTCTAATTATTCTAATAAAAACATCTTGGAATATTGAAGATAATGGTGTTGTTACAAAATAAATTAATGAAAAGTGTTTAGTGGGTTGGAGAAGCAAAATAAAATAAAATAACATAAGAGATGACATTACCTTATAATCGTGTAACTCTTTTTCCATTTGAGCCAAAGGCTTCCTTGGTAAGAAATCTGCCCAATGTGAAGCTACTAGAAGTAAGAGAGGGAAGTTGAGAGAGTATTTGGGCAGAGTTTGGCCGAGCCAAAAGGATTTGATGGTGTTAATAAGGTGGTAGTGTTGGAGGACTTTTATAAGAGGAGAGGAAGGGAACTCTTGGAACATCATGAAATGTTACTTTATTATATAATGAGTTTCATATTTTAAGGGTCCCGCACTTATATATTTCGAGGATAAGGTGATAAGGGTTCTAAATATACTAATATAATATGTTTTTTACATGTTTATGTCTTTGATTTTACATTATCTTTTCATTTTATTAAAATCATTAATTAATGAGGTACTCGCTGAATCATCATGGTGTCATAGATAAATTATTTTATTTAATGTCTCAAAATTATAAAAAAAACATTCATGATGTAGGAAATCCTTTTATCTATCTAATGATTGTTTATAGTCAAACATATGACTTGTATAACCTCATTTAATTTTTTTAGTAAATCATCTCATGTTTGTGACATTTTTATTTTAACATTAAATAAAAAGTTTTTAATGTCATTTTCCTACCAAAGTGGCTCCATGGGGTCCCCAAGTTGACCCTTGGATCTTCTTGGTCGTCCATGACTCATCCAATAGGGATAGTACAAGTTTAAAGGTCATTTCATATTATTATAACATTATCTTTACCTTAAATTATACTAATTACCTTTAATCGTGATTAATTAAACTTAAAAGTTACTATTCACCAAAATAGTTTTTTAATCCCATTGAACCGAACATTACATCCTAATGAAAACCATGTATTTCAGATATTTGAGAATCAAATCACAGAAGTAGTAATGTTTCATTTAAATGAAAAATCAGTTTTTTAACTACCACTTAGTGGTTTCACTATTCATCAAAAATTGATGTTTTTTCCGAACCCTGCCAAAATTTCACCCTAAGCTATAATTGATATTCGGAATTCAAAAATGCTGTATTTTTTTTAAATTCCAAACATATAAGTTGCATTAATTGATTTTATAATTAATTCCTATTGTTACAACAAATAGCATGTTTTTACGAAACAATATTTATCAAAAGATTGACAATTTTTTATGTCCAATTTCAATGTTAAATTAATTCTAATTACCACCATTTGATAAAATGGTATAAAATATATTCTTATTATACTTTAAAACCACTAAATAGTATAATTTATCACTATAAATTATTTTTATTAAAAAAGCAATTTTAAGTATTTTTCATTATTCATAAAAAATTGGATGTTCTCAGAAAATTACAAAAAATTCAACTTAGGATAATTTCGATATTACAAATACAAAAAAGAAGTCCATTTTGAAATATAAAATTTCTATAATTTTAAAAGTTGGTTATTACTATAATGGCTACGTTGATTAATCGGGGTGTGTTATAACTCGAACTTGTGTACAATGAAAGCTATTGCATTATTGAAAGAGAAGTGTATCATGGAATCTCGGGGTATTTTGCATAATGCCCCATTTCCCTACAATTGTAGCATTCATCATTGATAGCCTCTTTCTTTCCCTTGAAATCACGCGCCTGGTGACCTTTTTCTCCACATTTATAACAAAATCCAATTCCTTTTAGGCAAATACTAGGGTGATTCTTCCAATAATTATCGCATAATGGAAAATCCTTCTTTCCCTTTTTCCCTTTATCTGTCCTTTGTTCCACCGTTCTCTTCTTCTCTTACATTACTTTATTGTCATAAGATTTAGAGAATTCTTTTTCTGTCTAGATTGCACACGATACTATATCTTCGTATGTTGAGAAAGATTTTGATACTAATGCTCGACAGAGAAAAGGTTTTAATCCATAAAAGAAATGATCTATCGTACTTCTTGGGATACTTATATAATTTACAGCATTCCTCGCTATCCTTGTAAAGTTAGCCTCATACTTTGCGACATTATCATCCTCCTTCTACCTCAGACTCAGAAATTTCCTTTCCATATCTGCTCAATGGTCATGTGGAAAGTATTTTTCTAAGAAAATTTCCGTAAACTCCCTCCATTACATACTGGATACATCTTCATCTTCCTTTGTGTTTTGAATCAGTGACCATGATTGATCGGCATCTCCAGTGAGGCGGTAGACTGTCATGACAACCTTCTCCATTTCGCTACTCACCGAGTTGTAGAATATTTTGACTAAGGAGTTTATACATTGCTCAACTATTAATGGATTTATACCCCCATTAAATTTTGGCGGTTGCTGCCTCATGAAGCGGTCTAACATTGATCATCTATGTTGCGGATCAGGGTGATCCATACGAGTAAGGTTATTATTCATATCCTGGGTGAGTTGTCCTAGTATGGTGATAAGTTGATCAGCACCGGTTGTATCTCTAGCTCCACAATAATTATCTTGAGCAGGAGGGAAATCCCTATATGGAGTGCATGCATTGATACAGTTTCCATTCCTCCCACTAGGCGTAATTTCTAAACAATGGGATAAAGTATATTAGTTTATGAATCAAAATACGTAATTCAATACTTGTAAAACACTTAACAAAAATTTGACAGTTTATGGATACAATCCATAATCATAAAAATGTTTTCTTTGAGGAAATATATAATCAGAATCCGTTCATAATGGTTTGTAAAGAAAATGATAGTTATCCTATGCATATCCCCAGGGAGTGTCCTAACCAAGAGTGCAGCAAGGCCCGTTGTCGTGCACCAGTTTCCATTCGATTCTAGCTTAAATTAGTTTTTTCGGGATTTACCCCAAGGTACATCGGTGCCAGAGCCGCCTCTACCTGCTCGTATCCAGACAGAGATGTATTTCTCGGAAAACCCACAAAATCTCTATAAAAACAAAATTCTAGGAAGTTATTTTATACTAATCCTCAATGTCTAGCTTTGTGCTATGTGCTCTAATCAGATTTTATCTAAATCTAACTCCCAAGGTTAGTACTAAACTGCCTCTGATACCAACTGTAATGCCCTGACCCCAGTTACATAGTGTCGGTGCTTTATTGCTTAACATTGACATGATCACAAAAGATCAATTCTCAAAAGACCTATTTTTTAATAGTCTTGGAAACATTAGATACATTCATAAGTCTTACATTTCATCATAAAGCTAAAAAATCTACAAAAACATCTTGTCTTTATATCCCGTCATACAATCCCTACAGGTCATTCATAATATACTTCTTCACATCCTGGAAAAATTAAAACATTTAAAGGGGTGAGCTTAGATTCTCAGTAAGGATAACAATATAGAGGAAGCTTTCATTAATAAACATTAACATTTAAGGCAATGTATAACTAAAAAAAATCCTTTTAAACATGAGCTTCAACGTAATATGACAAAAATAAAATGAAATAATGCCATTTACTTATTCACATGGATATTATACTGGTTGAATAATCACTTGCAAAATCAATAACCACTTTCATAATGATGGAATGCATAATGCCATGCTATCATAACCACATAGCCAAGGCCTCATGCCAAGACAACAAATAAGATTTTGTCAAGGCCTTGTGCCAAGACACTAGTTTGTCTCATGATACCTACCAATGCATCGAGGAGCTATAGCGGGCTCCACCCGTCACTTATTAAGTTTGATTCATTCCCCATATGAACAGGTTTAAACATATCATAAACCATAATATAATCGTATCACATAACACTTGCATAAAAGAAACATAACATTTCTAAATTTCAATCACAAGATATCAATACAACACATTGATATAATAAAAAAACACTTCCAAAACCATTTTCATTACCAAAATAAAAGAAAATTAAAACATTTTATTTATTTTACATTTTAAAAAATGTTATGGCTTGTAGAGGAAGTCGAAACTCAAATAATGGTCACAGTGGCGGAGAAGTCGTTGTCGCTGCACCCGTACGACAAGACAAACATTATCTTTTTCGTTTATTAAAACGCTTCGTATAAAAAGATTCCTTTTGAATAAATGTAAAAGTCAAAGGGGTTTATACACCATATAAATGAAATTTGTTTATAAAACAAAATATGCCTCAATGATTGGAGATTGAGACGATGTCCCTTACAAAGATCATTTTTTAAATGAAATAAATCTATTATGTGTATTCAATATAAGTACACATAAAGATAGTACAAATACAATATAGTACATAATAATATCATGACATAATTTAAAGGTAGGAGATTAACCCAAAGAATGGAAATTGTGTTGAGAAGTTCCCTTACCTCGTGTCCGACTTGACTCGATCATTCTTTAACCTCTTGAATAATAAACTAGAGTTAATTTCTATTTTCATAAGAACCTTTTTCATGTTCATTATTCTTTTTATATCACTTATTACCATGTTATGAGCATTATGAAATTATTTAAGTTAATAAAGGTCATTTTGTCGATCTTTGGTACTTGAGTCAAAAATAAACTTCTTATAATTACAAGTTAATCATGTGGTGAAATATCCATTATATCCAGTATTATATTCATGATTTAGATATCATATATATCATATATATCAAGTATATACATTCATTCATAATATTACGTAACATTTCGAGGTATGAAATGAAATGCACCTTTCATTGAGACGGTAAGACGTACGTACGCATGAACGCTACTTTCATTTCTATTTTGTATTTAATGGAATGAAATCAAAATTATATAAAGGTATATTATAATTCTAATATAATATCATATATAATATCATTTACTCCATCCTTTATACATCCCACGTATGGAATTAACGATTCAAATCACTTTGAGGGGGCGGTAGTCCGCACTTCCTAAAATAGAGATATCGCATTTACCCATAATGGAAACCATAAATTTATACCATAAATGAAAAATACATAAGATTAAGTAAAACATAAACATATTATATATTATAAATAAATATAGTGACATCTTAATGGCCACCTTTTAAGGTGTTATATGAGTGTTGAACCATTATCATTTCGTGAGGCAGAAATTTGCCATCCACAGAAATTGTATGTTCTTTAATCATTAAATATAGGTGTTTGTAAGAGTAGCTCGAATAATTCTTAAAACAACCTCCTAGTATATTGAGTATACTGTTTTTGTTACGAAATAAATGAATAAAAATATATTAGGGGGTTGGAGAAGCAAAATAAACAAAATAACATAAGAGAATACATTACCATAATATCGAGTAACTCTTTTTTGATTTGAGCCAAAGGCTTCCTTGGGAATAATTTTGCACAAAGTCAGGCTTCTAGGAGTAATAGAGGGATGTTGAGACAGTATTTGGGTAGAGTTTGGCCAAGACAAAAGGCTATGAAGGTGTGAATAAGGTGGTAGTGGTGGGGGCCTTTTATAAGAGGAGAGGAGAGGCACTCTTGGAAAGTCATGAAATGTTACTTTATTATATAATGTGTTTCAGATATTAAAAGTCCCATACTTATATATTTCAAGGATAAAGTGATAAGAGTTAGAAATATACTAATCCAATAGGTTTTTGACAAGTGTAATTCTTAGATTTTACATTATCATTTCATTTTATTTAAATCATTAATTAATGAGATAAACACTGCATCATCATGGTTTCATAAATAATTTAATTTATTTAATGCATAAAAATTATAAAACAAATATCATGATATAGGAAATCTTTTTATCTTTCTAATGAATATTTATAGTCAAAAATATTACTTGTATACCCCCATTTAATAATTGTTTTAGTAAAGTAGAAAACAACACAAATGTTGGCTGATCTATCTTCAAGAAATAAAAAAAATGAAACCTATCATATAATAGAATATCACATAATACATAATATGAAACTATTAAAACATAAATTTTTTTTCCTTATTGAATTAAATTGATAATATCACCTGAATAAACAATTTATGATTTCTACCACTAATAGAATACACCAAACTATGTATATTTTATTGCATCATGATGATACTTGAATTAAGAATGTCAGATAACACCTATATTGATAAATTATAAACAAACACCATGGGAAGGAAGATAAGTTGAATAAAATTTTCCTTATAATGATGTAGATAATTACATAAAAACATCATGATCAGCATATACCCATATTATATGGGAAATCTTATTTTTCAAATTTGAATCCAAAAAATCATTCATAATAATGTATCTCAAGTGTTTATTTATGTTTGTGTGTGAAATTAATTAAACACATTTCATCTCATCTCAATAGTATTTATTTATGGAATAAAAGAAAGAAAAGTCCAGCAGAAGAGCGAAAAGAAAATCAAATCAAGGAGGTCTGAAATAGTGCAAGCCGAGGGCATCCCCTCTCACAAGTTCCTCTCCCTCAGCCTTGAGAGTATTCCTACCCTCAAGGCCCAAAAAGACCAAATTTTGGGATGCAATGGAGGCTAGATGATCAGCCACTTTGTTACCCTCGCGCCAAGCGGGATTTTGTGCATGACATGAAGAAAAAATTCGAGAGAAGTTTGTGTCAAACGTGGCAACACATGAAACACATATATACTTCTCACTCATATTAATAATATATATATATATATATATCAAATGTATATATATTCTCCTTGAACCGTATGAATGATAATAAAATATTCAATATATATATTATATTGGATATTGTTCATATTCTCCACAAATCATATTCACATATACATGCATCTTATGTTTTTATATTTTAGTGCACACTAAAAAATCTTTCACTGTCAGTAAAATCACATAAAGACCTAGTGAAAAAAATTCAGAAATCTAGGAATCCGACCAAATTATTTAGGATACAATTTCATTATAATCTATTCATTTTTATGTCACACTTTTTCCCAAAAATTACATTTATACAGGGTCCTAACTATGTGAACATGTGGGCCTTAAATTCATTGAATCCAATAATCGAATTCCAATTTTCACATATATAAGAAAACTACATCCACTATACAATTATTTGTGCTTCTAAAGATACTAAGGGGAGTGGTGTATTCTCCAAGAAATATACACATATCTCTACATGAATATTTGAAGTAAATTACATATTATATATATCATATATACACATTTATTATCCTTTTATCCATGAAAAAAGTGACCACTAGACATGGAATAGGTTAATCTATTATAATCCTCTCAACGTTACTTGGTTCTTTGAAAAAGATTGACTACGTTAATGATTACATAACATGTCATTCATCGTTCAAAAAGAGTACAGTACTGGAAAATATTTTTTTGTGACAGGAATAAATCTCGTTGCAAATAGTCTGTCAAAAAGATTATTTACGATGGAAATAACCACCCCGACGCAAAAATTTATCCACGGTTTGGCACGTTTTTCATGACAAACTACACAAAAGATAATTTGGGATGGGTTGGCACTACCCGTCGCAAATGCCAGGAGGCTGTAAGACATAGTTGCGACGGAAGGATCCCCTGTCGTAACTAGTTCACCCCCGAAGATTATTTGCGACAGGTCCTGTCGCTAATAACTGGCGTCGGTAAAAACATATTGGCGATAGGATGTTGTCCACTCGCAAAAAGTGTGTCGGCATGTCACTTTTTGCGACAAGGCTCATGGCAAAAAATTATTTTAACCGCCGAATTACATTCGCAAAAAGTCTCGTCGCAACTAATATAACCTATATATATCCCCCCTCCGATTTGTCTTCTCTCTACATGAATTATTTGTTCCTATGTTTCTGTAAACTCTAATTTTAGAGTGAAAATTTTTGAGAGCTAGCTTTTTTTTCAAAGATGTTGTGAAGCCGCAATCAATTATAATTGATCATGTTTAAATGAATTTATTTTATATTTCTTTATTTCTTTTCTTTATATTGATTTTAATTATTTTTCATTAGTTTTAATTTAGTTAGATATAAATTGTTTTGTCAACAATATTCATTTATAATAATAAAATTAAATTATTAGTATTAACTCTTAATAATTAGTAATAATTAATAACTATTAATGATAACTACTAATGTATATAAATAATAAGCAGTAATTAGTAATTAGTAGCTATATTTTGCAGTAATTAATAGTAATTAACACTAATTAGTAATTAATATAAACAATTAGTAATAAATAGTATTATTTGTTAATAATTTGTAAGAAATACTAATAATTAGTGATAAATTTTATTAAATAGTAATAAATAGTAATAGATACTAAAAATTAGTAATAAATAATAATAATTAGTAATAAAAATACTAATTAATAGTAATAAATATTAATAAGTAGTTATAAATAGTAATAATTTGTAATAATTGCTAATATATATTAATAAATACTAATAAATAGTAATAAATAGTAATAAATACTAATAAATACTAATAAATAGCAATAAATATTATTAAATACTAATAAATAAAAATAAATAGAAATAAATAGAAATTAATAATAAAAAATAGAAATAAATACTAATAAATATAAATAAATACTAATAAATAGTAATAATTACCTTGAAATAGTAATAAATACTAATAAATACTTATAAATAGTAACAAATACTAAAAATATTAACAAATAGTAATAAATACTAATAATTAGAAATAAATATTAATAAATAGAAATTAATAATAATAAATAAAGATAAATACAAATAAATAGCTATAAATAGCAATAAATACTAATAAATTGAAATAAATAGTAATAAATACTAATCAATACTAATAAATACTAATAAATACTAATAATTACTAATAAATAGTAATAAATACTACTAAATACTAATAAATAGTAATAAATATTGATTATTTGTAATAATTTGTAATAATTAGTAATAATTAGTAATAATTATTAATTAACACTAATAAATAGTAATATTTAGTAATAAATAGTAACAAATTGTAATAAATAGTAATAATTTGAAATAATTAGAAATAATAACAAATAAATACAAACAAATTCATATAATTTGTAATAGTTAGTAATAAATAGTAATAATTTGTAATAAATTGTAATAAATAGTAATAAATATAAATAAATACTAATAAATAGAAATAATTATTAATAATCAGCAATAATTGGTAATAATTAGAAATAATTAATAATAATTATTAATTAAGAGTAATAAATAGTAATATTTAGTAATAAATCGTTACAAATTGTAATAAATAGAAGTAAATAATAATAATTAGTAATAGTTTGTAATAAATACTAAAAAAATACTAATTATTAGGAATAATTAGTACTAAATAGTAATAAATATTAAGAAATATTAAGAAATAGTAATAAATAGTAATAAATAGAAATAAATACTAATAAAAACTAATAAAGACTAATAAACACCAATAAATAGTAATAAATTGTAATAAATAATAATAAATAGTAATAAATAGTAATAAATACTAATTAATACTAATACATAATAAAATAGTAAAAAAACTAATAAATAGTAATAAATAAAAATAAATAGTAATAAATACTTATAAATTGTTATAAATAGAAATAAATAGTTATAAATAGTAATAAATAGTAATAAATTTAATAAATTGTAATAAATACTAATAAATACTAATAAATAATGATAATTTGTAATAATTAGTAATAATTAGTAATAATTATTAACAATTAGTAATTATTAGTAATAAATATTAATAAATAGTAATAATTATTAATAATTACTACAAATTAGTAATAATTAATAATAATTCTTCATAATTAAAAATAATTAGTAATAATTTTTAATAAATAGTAATAAATACTAATATATAATAATAATTATTAATAATTACTAATAAATAATAATAAATAGAGATAAATTGAAACTAATACTAATAAATAGAAATAAATACAAATAAATAATAATAAATAAGAATAAATACCAATAAATAGTAATAAATAGTAATAAATAGTAATAAATAGTAATAAATAGTAATAATTAGTAACAATTAGTAATAATAAGTAATAATTAGGAACAATTAGGAAAAATTAGAAATAATTAATAATATTTAGAAATAATTAGTAATAATTTGTAATAATTCCCAATAATTTGGAATAATTATTAATAATTTTCAATAATTAGTATTAATTTGCAATAATTTGTATTAATTTGCAATAATTTGCAATAATTAGTAATAATTAGTAATAATTTGTAACAATTTGAAATAATTAGGAATAAATATTAATAATTAGAAATAATTAGCAATAATTAGAAATAATAAGAAATAATTATTCATAATTAGCAACAAATAACAATAAATAGCAATAGATACATATAAATACTAATAATTTGATAAAAATAGTAATAAATAGCTATAAAAAGAAAACAATAGAAAAAAATTGTAATAAATACTAATAAATTGTAATAAATTGCTATAAATTGAAAAAAAAAATTATTATAAATTGTAATTAATTTCAATAATTTGCAATATTAGAAATCATTAGTAATAATTAAAAATAATTTTCAATAATTAGAAATAATTAACAAATAATTAGAAATTAATTGAAATAATTAGAAAAAAATAGTAATAATTAGTAATAAATTTCAATAATTAGCAGTAATTAGCAATACGTTGTAATAATTAGCAATAGTTAATAATAATTAGCAATAGTTAGAAATAATTAGCAATAATTACCAATAATTAGCAATAATTAGCAATAATTGGAAATAATTAGCAATAATTTCCAATAATTCGCAATAATTAACAATAAAATCAATTGTAATAAATTGTAATAAATCAATATATCTTGGAACAGTTTCAGTGGATTTACGACACTTCTTTTTCTCGATGAATCTTCTCTTTTCAACTCTCAACGAATCAAACCTTTTTGAAAATTATGCTTCTACGTATGCATTTCCAATCTCATATGCACAAATTTGAATATGAATTCATAGAACAATATTTTTCATAATGTTTTCAAGTGGTGACAGTTGCAAGAAGTAGATTCATCGATGAAAAGGGGGCTCTTTTGTCTGATGGATCATTTACTGGAATTTTTTCACACTGAAATGTCAATGTAGAATCTTTTCAAATGTACGCTTATGAATTTTTGTATGCACGAGAATGAATAATAGTACCTCCTATAAGATTCTTCATTTTGATATCATTGTATGAATGTAGAAATTAAATAATCCATTGGGCAAAAGAGTAACCGCCAATCCACTGGAAATTTTGTCACCTGAAATTAATGGTAATTATTAAGAAGTAGTTGTAATTATTTATCTTATTTTTTTGGAAAATGTTTTTCTAATTTCTAACTATATGCTAATGGTTTTGAAGAATTCTTATCTTATGCATCATCAAAACAAGAATTTGATTCAAAAGGCATAATTACGTTTCCTTGTAAAAAATGTTCTCTAAGAATGTTTGAAAATTTTGACAAGGGTGGGAAACATATCGTACAAATTGGTTTTCAACCAAATTAAGTTTTTTTGTATCAACACGGTGAAAGAATTTCAAGATAAGATACTAATAACTTGATTCTGAATCCTTCATAGTTTCAAAATTTAGTACATGATGTTCTTTGTCTATCTTTTCAACAAACTGAAACTCGGGATGCAATTGTGTTACCTCCTAAGTTGGCACCATCTGACTTTTAAGATTTGTTGAGGTCTACTGAGGATGCATTATATCCTAGTTTCATGATATGAAAATTAGAATTAATTGAAATATTTATGGCTATTAAATCAGATAATGTAATGTAAAACAACTGTTTTAATCATGTATTTTCTTTGGTTAAAACACTATTACCATAAGGAAATGTGTTTCATGATAATTACCTTGAGAACAAGAGGTTGGTTCTTAATCTAGGCCTTAGTTATCGAAAGATTTATGAATGTGAAAATGATTGAATCTTATATTCTGATGAAAATAAATCATTTAATTGTTTCCCCTCATGTGGACAATTGAGTTATAAAGAATCTCAACCTAGGAAGTATGCTTCGATTCCTATGAAATAGTTTAGATATTTCTTCTTTACACCCAGGTTGTATTATTAGTTTATGTCTCCGAACACAATGTCAATTATGGGATGTCACAAAATCACAAATTTTAACAGATAAAATCTTGAATCAGCTATATGGTGGTGATTCATGGAACCATTTTGACCGACCACATTTCTCTTTTTTTTAGAAGCCTGAAATGTGTGATTGGGTCTTTCTAATGACAGTTTATTTCAGTTTGGTTCTTACGGTAGTCAGTATTCTTGGTGTCCTATCTTTATAATTCCATTCAATTTACCTCCATGTATGTTGATGAAGGAGCACTATATCATTTTGACCTTATTAATTCTAGGGCTTCTAAAATACAATATAGATGTTTATTAGAAACCATTGGTTGATGAGTTAAATTCATTGTGGGGTAATGGTGTTAGTAAATATGATGTTGCTGTGAAAAAAAATTTCATATTAAAAGCTACTTTGATGTGGATGATAAGTGACTTCCTAGAATGTGGCTTGTTAATTGGCTTCAGTACGCGTGGCCCGAAATCATGTCCTTACTGTGTGATAGACAACAAAGCCTTTATTCTCATCGATGGAAAAAACCTTGCTATATTGACTGTCATCGTATATTTCTTCCATATGATCATCTTTTTCAGAGGAAAAATCTCATTTTAGAAAAGGACCAATTGAAAGGGATGAACCTCCATAAATGATAACAGCTAAAGAGTTGAATTCAGTTGTATTTACATTACCTCCCATTACATATGGTCCAATAGTTAAACAAAAGAAAATTCATGGCTTTGGGCTAGTGAATACGTGGATAAAGGGAGAATTTTTATGGATCATCCATATTGGTCTAATTTTTTGGTACCCACATGTTGGATGACATGCATATTGAGAAGAACTATTTTTATAAATTATTTAATATAGTTTTGGATAAACAAGGTAAAGAAAAAGATAATGCAAAGGCATGATTAGATCTTTCCCAAATTTACAGACGACTGAAACATGAACTATTACAAGATGGTAGATCATAGAGGTTAATGAGGTCAAAAGTACCTTATACAATATCCAAAGTGAGTCACTTATTATTTTGTTAGTGGATTGTATATTTGAGACTTCTAGACGGATATGCTTCCAATTTGGGCAGATGTGTTAAGATAGTCATATTATAGGATTAAAAATCCTGGTTGTCATGTTATAATAGAAATAAATATTTCTGATAGGATTCAGAGGTTTGATTAATTCTATGATTTGGAATTCAATGAAAGATATATCATATTTTTTTGAGAAATTTTTGTGTAGACAATAGATTAGGTTTCACTATGTAAATTGGAAGATGATGTTGTCGTCATTTTATGTAAACTAGAAAAAATATTTTCATTAGCTTTTTTCGACTCCATTGAAATGATAATACTACGTTTTCCGCATGAAGATAAATGTGGTAGTCCAGTATTGTTTCGATGGATGTACCCATTTGAGAGATGTTTTCAGAAATTGAAGAAAAATTATGTAACAAAGAATCAGTAGAAGGCTCAATTGTTGAAGCTTATTTGTAAGAGGAAAATGCAATTTTCTACTCTCGTTATATTGAATCTCAATACCCCCCCAAAACAAAACCACATGGGACTGAACGGGGGGAATGTTATTGAAAAATGAACAATCAATTATAAATTTTTATCATCCATAGCTTGGATTCGGTGGAGTTCAAGAACGACGGATTTCAGATGATGACCATCACAGAGCTCGCACATATTTCCAGCTCAATTGTGATGAAATGATATAATATGTAATTTGATTGTTTCTATCAATTATTCTATAATTTATGTTACAGTAAGTAGACTTATTTTATATGTTGGTTATATGATAATCATATCAAAAAATAGTTTTCACAATGTAGAGCAGCTGCTCTTGAAGAATGCCGATAGAAAACATTTTCTCAATGGTTTCAAAAATAGGTAAAATTAATTATTAATGGTTTAACATATCAATTTGTAACATCCCAGTTCCGGATGCTGCCCAGAGGTGCCCCGTACTCAGTTTGTCACATGGCCTCAAGCACATTTCCTCAAATGCTAGAAGCATCTGACAAGAAATGAGGGCCTTGTGTGTGATAATGGGGAAGCTATTCTCTCATTGGTAGAGTACACAGTATAAGTGAAGAAAAAAATCAATAGTAGAAGAAGTAAATATAAAAAAGAAATAGACAGTGGAAGACTAAAATAATAAATAGCCTGGGAAAAAATTTATATTAGAAATGATGCATGATACATATGTCTTGGAAAGCAGTCAAACAACTCACAATTATGAATACAACCCAAAAACAAAGTACATGGAAAGTAAACAGACAAACAACTCCTCAGCATCGCAATCCTCGGCATGGTCCCATGCTCTCCTACTTAAATGAAATCAAGTACCAGAAGTCGAAGGGAACTTACCGTTGCCTATACATGCAACAACATCGTCTTCTTCGGCCTAAATACATGTCCCAAATAGGGTGTGAGACAAAAATCCTAATAGACAACCACCTGAACATCTTTGCCTAATAGTCAGTGAGCATATGGAAGGTAACAGTACAGTATGTATTAAACAGTAACAATAAAGGGAAGGTAGTAAATAGTAAGTAGTAATAGGATGATATATAATGGTAATCAGTCCACAAAACAACATATAACAGTGAAGCAAATATATAACACAACATGAACACCTCTAAGAAGTAGTCACAGCCAACCCCTATGGTCCTATCGAATAAGTACCAACAACCCTCTCGGCAGTCCACTCAGCCAATCCCCTCTAGTTTTGTAATACAAAAATTAAATGACTCTCTGGGGAAGATCGCTTGGTCAATTCCCCTTATAGTCTAGGGTAGTCAGGGATTCTCTAAGGAAGATCATGCAGTCTAACCCCAATATAGCCCCAAGGTCTAGAAACTCTCTGAGGAAGCTCATTTGGTCAATTCCTCCTATAGTATCGGGTATATCATAGACTCTCTAAAGTAGCTCGCTCAGTCAATTATTTCTCTATCCTGGAAAAAGTTTTTAATGAAAATCAAACAATGTAAAGACTCTCATAAGAATCTCACTTGGTCTACTGTTCTATAGTCTATAATATCAAAAACTCTCTGGGAAGCTCACTCGGTCTATCCCATGTCGTCTATAATGTCTAATACTCTCTAAAGAAGCTCACTCGGTCTATCCCTATATAGTCTATAGCACCAGGTTCTCACGGTCTCATGCCAATCAGTTCATAATAATGCTATATGGCCAAAGTACACCTATAGAGATATTGGATAACCAGTCTACAATATAACAAGCATGTCCCGAAAATCATTCCATCCTACGGTCACAAGGCATGGAAAACTTGAATAGTGGCCAAAAGCTAACAAGACCCAAAGGTAGTAACAACAAAAAGGCATGGGAAAAACATCCATGCATAGAAATTATCCAAAAAGTTGGATCAAATTACCTCTACACAAGCATACAAGCTGGGTAGGAAAACAACATGGTCAAAAAGGTAAACACACAATACCCCGTTCTCGAGTATTGGCGGAATTTCCACATAAAACTCAAAGACATCGAAAGGACATACACAAACCACCTACCTTGATGCTAGGATATCAAAATAATAGAACAACGAGGCTTCATTCTCCTTAGAACGTCATATATCTATAAAGAAGCGCAAAACGTTCACCCATTATAGTTTGAGAAAGTGGGATAATAATGAAATGAAAACCAAGAAGAAGGATGAGCTCACCGTTGTAGTTCCAACACAATCGATGGTGGTCGATTCAGCAAACATATGGAGGCTCGAGGTCTTGGAGGATGTTTTCAGTCATACGGGTCGCTCTCAGTCGAAGAACCTAGAGAAGAAGACATTTTCGTCGATTAGGCGCGACCCCAGTCCAATTAATGAAAATAAGTAACTACACAACATGTACTACTGGGGTACATGGTGTGTACATTGCCTTTCTGTACTCCGCTTTAAGCGGCCTCCACATCTCCCTTACACACTATGTGTGTGTCTCGGACACGGCCAACACACAGCCTGGTGCTATATCAATGTACTCGGCATGTACTTATAAAGTACACTGCGTGTATTTTGAAAATTTCTAGATTTTCCTCTTTTTCTCAAAAATTACTAGAAATGGAAAAACATACTTGAAACGATGATCCGGGATCATACCAACTTCCCCCATTAAATAATTTCATCCTTTAATTTCCCTAGCAAGGAGTAGAAGAAGAAACCCCAAACAGCTCTGGCCACTACGATTGTACATTGGCCTCCCTCTCCTAGGTCTCGTCCTATACTCGCCCGTGATTCCATTGCACACATACTAGATTAATAGACAGGCCATAGAGAACCTTCATACTACGATTGAAAATCCAGATAGGATGCCCCTCAAATGACGCATCCACTTCAAAATCATCCTCCTCGAGTTGAAACACGTGAGATGAGTCTTGAATGTATCGTCAGAGCTGAGAGACGTGGAAGACGTCATGCATATCCTGGTACCTCTGAGGTAACTGCACCCGATAGGGAACCAGACCAACACTCTCCAACACCTCAAACAGTGTGACGTACTGTTGTGAAAGCATAACCTATCCTTGAATCCTCTTGTGTCCCATCCTTGGTGCAACACGTATGAAAACATGATCCCTACCCTCGAACTCCAGAGGTCGTCTCCGCTGATCAGCATAAGACTTATGTAGGAACTGGTTTGTAGCTATCTTCTTCCGAATCAACTCTATCTGCTCTAAGGTCTCCTGAACAAGACGAGTACCAATAAAAGCTACCTCTTCTACCTCCAGCTAGCACAAAGGTGACCGGCATGTCCCACCGTACAAAGCCTCATAAGGTGCCATCAGAATATTCGCCTGAAAATTTTTGTTATAGGAAAACTCCAAAAGAGAAATATGATTATCCCAAGAACCTCCAAATTCTAGGATGCGAGCTTGGAGCATATCCTCAAGAACATGGATTGTATGATCGCACTAGCCATATGTCTTGGGATGGTATGTTGTACTCAAAAGTACATGTGTATCCATAGCCTTCTGAAGCCCCTGCCAGAACCGAGAAGTAAAAAAGCGCATCCGTATCTGAGACAATGGAGTGTGGAAATCCATGCAGACGTAAAGTATCTAGGTTGTACAACTTTTCCATCTCATCAACACTAAAGGTATCCTTTATTGGATAAAAGTGATCATCCTTCGTAAGTATGTCGATGAAAACCCAAACAACATCACTCCCTCGAGGTGACCTCAGTAACCCAGTCACGATGTCCATCGTGACATCATTCCACTTCTACTCAGGGATGAGTAATGACTGTAAAAGTCTCGATGGTCACTTATGCTCCTCTTTCACCTACTGATAATTTGAAAAATCTCATGACGAAACTAGAAACATCTCGCTTTATACTTGGACACCAGTACTGGAGGTGTAGATCATGATATATCATGGTGACGCCAGGATGAACTGCCCAAACTGAAGAATGAAAATCCTGCATCAGTTCCTTGGATATGTCTGCTGGCACCCATAAGCATCCTTGGAAACACAAGATCTCATCCTCGCCCACTATCCTCCTAGGAAGAGGATCATCTCCTAACACACTCTTCTGCAGTACTAGGCATTCTGAGTCTGATAGCTACCTCTTATGCACCCGATCAAGAAGGGTAGAGGCAACATCTATAGAATAATGAAAAGTCTTCCACTTTCTATCATGCACCTCTAATTACCTATCAAACAACATAGACATAAGCTTACACTAACATCTATCCTCCTGAAATTCTTGAATCAGAGTTCTCCTGCTCAATGCACCAGCAGCTGCGTTGCCTCTTCTCGGCATATAGGCATGCTCAAAGTTGATGGACTAAAGATACTCGACCCACCTACATTGTCTCAGATTCAGATCACGCTGAGTTGAGATGTACTTGAGACTCTTGTGGTTAGTGAAGACCCCAATCTAATCTCCCAGATGGTAATGTCTCCAACAGCGTAAGGCATGAACAATAACTGCCTACTCCAGATCACGCATCATGTAGTTCCTCTTACGTGGCCTCAACATCGGAGACCCATACACAATGACTCTATCTCCCTATATAAGCACAGCTCCCAATCATTCAGAAGAAGCATCACCATAGACTGTATAGCTCTTGACCAGATCAGGAAAGACTAGTATCAGTGTTGATGTCAATCTACCCTTTAGATCCTAAAAGGATGACTCACAAAAATCTGACCATAAGAACATCGCACCCTTTATGGTCAGACCTGTCAATGGTGATGCAAGGTGGGAAATATCCTGTATTAAACGCATGTAGTATCCATCCAGCCCGAGAAAACTCCTCACCTCAAATACATTCATCTCTTGCTCCTAGGAATCTATAGTTCTCAATTTCTCTGGGTCTACTAATACTTCTGTCTCTGCGATAACGTGACCCAAGAAGTGAATCTGATTCATCCAAAACAGGAATTTCGAGAGCTTAACATATAACTGATTCTCTCTCAGTGTAATCACAATGATCTCAATATGGGTATCATGGTCGTGGAGAGTGTGAGATTACACCAATATTTATTCCAAAAAAACCACCATGAAGGAATCCATGAATAGATGGGACACACATTTCTTCAGTGCCTTAAAAAATGCGGGTGCATTCGTGAGACGGAATGGCATGACCGTATAATCATATAGACCATACCTACTATTGAAGGTTGTAAGAGGTATATCCAATGGTCTAACATGAAACTGATGAAACAAGTCCTCAAATAGAAATTCGGGAAAACCCAGTCTCCTAGAAGATAATCAAAAAGGTCATCGATATTCGGCAATGGATATCGGTTCGTGACTGTCAACTGGTTCAACATCCGATAATCCACGGAAAGCCTAAGTGTGATGTTTTCCTTTTTCACAAATAGGACAGGAGAACCCTAATTAGAATTATTGGTTTCGATGAATACCTTTGCTTGAAACTCCTTCAACTACCTATTGAGCTCCTGCAACTAGGGTGTAGCCATTCTATAAGGAGGAATTGTCACTGATGCCACTCCCGAGATGAGATCAATCGAGAAGTCCACCTCATGCTCCGGTGGAAAACCTGAAAATTCCTCTGGGAAGACATCCCTAAAACGATCCACCATTAGAGGAAAGTATAACTACATAGTTCCCTGGTCATCTAAATAATGATTGGAAATTTGTGCAGTAACTCCCCCTAGCCCATGATGCTCTGGTCCAGCTCTACCCGCCTAGACATCCCACTCGCCGCTATGAAGAAAAGTTCTTCCCTCTTGTGATACGAAACTCACCCTGCAACGATAGCAATCTATGACTACCTGGAAGGGAACTAACCATTCCATACTGAGAATGAAATCATAGACTGTCATCTCTTGGACATAGAGGTCCCATATGAAATGACACCCTGCAACCTCAAAAGGGCACTCACTTTACTTACGTACACTATACCACCTTGTTCCCAACGGTTTATCAAGAGTCCACATGTCGGCATACGAAAAGCTACAAATCTAAAATCTCTCCACAACAACAACATATATAAAACTATATGAGCCACCAATATCGAAAAGTGGTAAAGATAAAATTGAGGCTACTAAGATTGTACCTCGAACTGTGGAAGGGTCAGGATCCTGGTCTTGATAGGTCGGCTCCACGGTGAATGGCTGGCCTCTACCACGACCCTGCTCCCCGGACTGACCACTCTATGATGATCCACTTTGCTGTCGTTGATATCCTGGTGACTAACCACCACGACCGCAGCCTCCACCATGGCCCGAACAGCCAGAAAAATCAAATTCCTAGACTGGTGAGAAACTGGTGATACATCTCCTGTACGCGGGGTCATAGAAGAACCCCTACCACCTTCTGTAGGTGAGAAGATCTGACAAAAACGCGGAAGATGGCCCATCTTGCCGCAAGATCGACACTCCATAGGGTATCTCTGACACTAAGGCCTAGTATTCCCACTCATACCGCACTTGTAGCATACTACGTGGCTGCCCGAATATACATTCTACCTACCATGATCTCCTCTCACAAACTCCCTATGACGCTTCCTGCAATCAGTAGTAGTAACACTAACTCTAGATGTTAAACCGCTCTGGCTCACTACTCCAGATTCTCTTAGATTGTGCTCATTGATCAGCGCCTAGTTGACGATAGATGATATCAATGTAAACCTGAAGATATTCACCAGAGAATGGATCTACTGCCTATGACCATCCTCAAACATCCTAGCAAGGAAAAATCATCAACTGCTGGAATCGGTGTGAAGCGCTACAGCTCGGTAAAACGAGATGATTACTCCATAACAGAAAGAGTACCCTGCTCGAGACTCATAAACACCAGGGCTCGGTCATCCCACAAGGTATCTGGATTAAAGTAATCATAGAATTTGCACTGAAACTCATCCCAAGTCATACTCTGCTGGAGCCCTGACTGTGAGATCACCTCCCACCACCTCTTGGTAGTGTCTCAGAGCATATAAGTATCAAGCATTACCCTTTTCTCCGAAGGTATCTCCAGGTGATCTAAAATCGACAGTGTGGAATCTATCCACGACTCTACAGCCTGGGGTCCTCCATCCCTTGAGAAAGTAGGAGGATGATGCTGCTGGAAAACCAGCTTCAACTCGGCCATCGACGAGGCAGGAGGCTTCTCTCCCTGTATGGTTTTCAACATCCTCAGTAAGTTCTCCCTGAACTACGAATCAGCGTGCTCAACTTGTAATACTGATGATTCCATGGCTGGAATATTAGGGGGATCTGCAGGATGATCTATAGGAGGATCTACATGAGATCCCTGACTGGCCATATCTAGTGTCTGATCACCGTCTGGTAGCTGACGTAAAACCGGAGTACATCTTGGAGGCATAGCTCTGAATGATCAAAATCACCCTTAGATAAGGTTTATCAAGGAAAGAGATCTCAAGAGAAAAAAAATGGAACATGAGAAAAGAACAAACATGTTCTCCAAAACAAGACTACAGGGCGTGTATAAAACTACATGGTGTGTCCTCTTATGACAGACACATTGTCATGCACTTCTGCAACCTCTTGTCATGTAACACCCCTGACTACACGACGTGTTGTCCCCACACACGGCATGTACTGGATCTCCATTCCCCTACCCGAGTCGCTTTACACTGCTAATACACACGGTCTACTTAACCCTAGACTACACAGTGTGTTCACTTAATGACACAGCATGTACTAGAAAAGGTTTCAACGACCATGTTTTTTGTTACAGGGCCGACTACACGGCTGACCCCTTACACGGAATGTTCCAAACAAACACAATGTGTATAGGAAAAGATAACACCATCTCATGTTGTCTGTGACACGGCTGGGTATCTAGAGCGAGGCTACATAGAGTGTTTATTCCCAACACAGTGTGTACCATGAGAGCTTCTCCGGACCGTGTTGTAAGTGACATATCCGGGTACATGGCTCACTATTACACAGTGTGAAACTACAGTACACCGTGTGTTGCTAAAAAAGTTTTTCACCACCATGTGTTTCTGGTCACACTGTCAGAGACACAGTTTAACACTACACGATGTGTTGTCAAGTACACGCCGTGTAGGTTGGGTTTTTCGGGGCAGTAGCTCAGAAACTGCACCGAAGACCAGAAAACACTAAAAAACAAACATGGAGGTGCCCAATTTAACTTATTGGGGACCCATACTCCCCGCGAATCAAACCGTGGAATCTCCAACATATCTAATGAAAGTTAAACAAGTCAATGATCAACCAAAATCCGATTCATGACGGCCCATAACACATCAAGAATCAAAATTTGGAGTTCATTTAATTAAAGGTACAATAAAAACAATTTTTATACAAACTGAAGGGATTCTATCAAAGAATATATCCCAATAGCATGCATAATCTACACAACAACTGTCAAAACAATATGAAATCGCTAATGCACCCCAGATGGCATGGCAAGAATTCATGGAAGGTCATTTCTAATAAGTTCCTATATGATTTATGAGATGGCATAACTTCATCTCATCTGGTTGCGACAGAAATAGAACCCCAATAAGAAAAAGAATAACAAAACAAGGCATGTGAATCACTCTAGGTAAAATCATATCAACTGTAAAATTTCAAAACCAGAAAACTGCAAAAAACGAGGTAGATTGGATTTTCCTTGTAAATGGGTTAGCTACTCCCGGGAACAGCTTTTTACCAAATACTAAATCTATCATATCCTTGTCTAAAGGCACCTAATAGCAGATCAATAAAAAAAAACCCTTTGATACCACATTGTAACATCCCGGTTCCAAAAGCCACCTAGAGGAGCCTCGTACCCGGTTGGTCACATGGCCTCAAGTGAATTTCCCCAAATACCAGAGGCTGCCGACTAGTAGCAAGGGCCTTGGGTGTGATAGTGGGGAAACAATGCCCTCATTGGATGAGTACATAGCAGATGTGAAGAAAACATTCAATAGTGGAAGCAGTAAATATCCAACAATAGTAAATAGCGGAAGACTAAAACAATAAACAGCTATAGCACACATGTATATATGAAATGATGCACGATACATATTTCTTTGAAAGAATCCAAACGAGTCCCAATGCTGAATACAATACTAAACCAAAGTACAATTAAAGTAAACAGATTAGAAACTCCGAATCATCACAAGCCTCGCCTTAGTCCCATGCTCTCCTACTCCAAAGCAATCAAATAACAGAAGTTTAAGGGCACATTCCCATGTCTATACATGCAACAAAATAGTCTTATTGGGAAAAAATCATGTCACAAATAGGGTGTGAGACTAAAATCCCAGTAGGAAACCACCCGATGATCTGTGCCTAACAGTCAGTGAGCATATGGAAGGTAATAGTACGATAAGCAGTAAACAGTAACAGTGAACAGAAGGAAGTAAACAGAAATCAGTAACAGGATGATATACAACGATAATCAATCCATAGAACAACAAGCAGCAGTGAAGCAAACAACTAACACAACAGGAACCCCTTTGAGAAGTACTCACAGCCTACCCCTATACAAGATGTACCAACAACCCTCAGGGAAGTGCACTTATCCTATCCCCTCTGGTTTTTTCATACGAAAATTACAAGATTCTCTGGGGAATATCTCTCAGCCAATTACCTTTATAATCTAGGGTAGTCAGGGACTTTTTGAGGAAGATCACGCGGTCTATCCCACTTACATCCCCATGGTCTATAATCCCTCTGAAGAAGTTCACTTGTTTAATTCCTCCTATATTTTCAGGTCTATCACATACTCTCCATGGAAGCTCTCTCAATCAATTCCTTCTCTATCCTGGAATAATGTTTTAAAGATAATCAAACAAAGTAAAGACTCTCCGAGGATACTCACTCGGTCTACCCTCATGTAGTCTATAATATTCAAGACTCTCTAGGATGCTCACTTGGTCTATCCTCTGTAGTCTATAATGTCTAAGACTCTCTGAGAAAGTTCACTTAGTCTATCCCCGTATAGTCTATAGCACCAGGTTCTCATGGTCTCTTTCTAGTCAGTGCATAATAATTCTATAAATCCATAGCTCACCTATAGATCTACTTGGCTAACCAGTCTACAACATAACAAGAATGTTCAGAACATCATTCCATCCTACGGTCACAAGGCATGGAAAATAGGAATTGCGACCAAAGGCTAACAAGACCCAAAGGTCGTAACAAGAACAAGGCAATGGAAAAACATCCAAGAATAGAAATTATCGACAAAAATGATCAAATTACCTTTACACTGGAAAACAAGAATGGCATGAAAACAACAGGGTCAAAAAAGTAAACACGCAATACCCCGTTCTCAGGTATTGGGGGAATTTGCACATAAAACTCAAATAATTTGAAAGATAAGGCACAAAACACCTAACTTGATGCTTTGAGATCAAAATACAAGAACCACGAGTCTTGATTCTCCTTAGAACGTCGTAGATATATGAAAATTTGAAAGACAGTCAACCCACGATAACATAAGAAAGAGGGAAATAATGGAATGAAACCGAAGAACAAAGAAGAGCTCACCACTACGGTTCCACCGCAATTTTTGGCGGTCTATTGGGAAAACCGATGTAGGCTCGATTGCTAAATGGATGTTCGCAACCGTACAGGTCACTCTAAATTGACGAACCTGGAGAGGAATATGTTATTCATTGATTATGTGCGACCCTGGTCCAATTAATGAAAAAAAGAAACTACAAGACGTTTACTTCTGGGGTACACGTTGTGTACTTGACCTTTATATACTCCATTTGAAGCAGCCTCCACATCACCCCTACACACCGTGTGTGTGGCCCAGACACGGCCAGGACACGGCCTGGGGCTACATCAATGTACACGGCGTGTACTTATAAAGTACAAGGTGAGTATTTTGAAAATTTACAGATTTCCCTATTTTTCACAAAAACAACCAATAATGGAAAAAGGTACAAGAAACGAAGGTCTGTGTTCTTACATAATTCGATTTATTATTTATTATATTGAATTTTTTTTCAAATTTCTAGATGCCTCAACATGCTGCTACATTTGATAAGCAGTTGTGTATATTAAGTAACCCACTATTCAAAATTGTGAAATCATACATTGCATAAGTGGTGAATGGGTTTTAATTTCATAAACATGCATATGGGGAATAAAAAAACAATGAACATTGGAGTTTCTTGTGATGATCATTTCATAGAAAAACTGATGTTGAATTTTAAGGAATGCTGGATCAAATTATTGAACTATGTTATCTAAGAAAAATTACATAAAAATATTTAAATGTTGGTGGTAAGATTCTATTATAAGTTTGAATGTTCATCTGATTCATGGAAACATATATAATTAATATAAAAGTCTTCTAGTAGTAAATGATCAATTTTTACTAGCTCAATAGGCACATCAAATATATTATGCAATGTACTATGCTACATCAATAGACCATAGTGATCGGTGGATCATAATAAAAATAAAATCCTGCGAAAATTTGTTTACTCAAACTGAATGTGGTTATGATGGAGTACATGTATCTGAAATATTTCAATAGACTTCTCAAAATCCACCCTTTTGAAAAAGATACATGAATATCGATGATCAAGCCCCACAATAAAGGGTTGAGGGTTAAGATGATGTAAATATGTTACAAAAGAATTTGAAATGGAAAAAGATGGTGAAAATGATACTCAAATAGATATTGATGACGCCGATGATGAAAATATATACATTGAAATAGTCAGATATGATGATGATGATGAAGGTGAACATTGACACATTTAAAGTATGGTTACAATCATAACAAATATATATCTATATTTAATAGTTATTTTCAACTATTTTCTAATCACAATCATTTTGTGTTTTAGATGGAACGTTATCTACTTCTTGAGATGGGTGAGGATGAGCTACCTATGGATGAGGAGGATTTGGGATCTTTTTAACCTCGTGATACTCGCAATACAAGGGGTGTGCGCAGGTGGAACCGTCTTCCATGACAAATGATTCTTGACTCTATCCCCGAGCAGTGTGAACATCTTGGGTTCAATCCAAGAATGTAATGTTATGATATGTAATGCCATGACCCCAGTTTCCCAGAGTCGGTGCATTATATTATTACATTTTCATGATATAAGTAAATCACGTCCCAAAAGGCTGGTCAGTTTACCAGTCTTGGAAATAGATTCCATACATCAACTTCACTTTACAATTTCAATCATAAAATACATATTATATAGTTCTTCGAGAACTCCATTAATCCCATTTAACATAACACAACATATCTATCATAATACACTTCTTTGAAATCCTGGTAAAATAAAACATAAGAAAGGGGTGATCTCGGATGCTCAGTAAGGGTAAACTATTTCGCAAAAGATAACTTAAGAAATAGGCATGGTGAGTAACTGAAAACACCAACCTTTATAAATAATAAACATGAACACTTTATGGAATAAATATAACATGATTAAATATTGCCATAATAAAACATATTCATGGGTATTCTACTGGTCTAATAACCACCAGAACCATACATATTATATTCATAATGAGGGAGTGCATAATTCTAAGCCATATAAAACATTTTGTCAAGGCCTTGGCCAAGATGTCTGAAAATGATTAAGACCTCGGCCAAAACCAAACATCAAATTGGGAAAGGCCTCACCCAATTCGATGTCTAATTGCATCATGATACCTACCGATGCATCGATGATCTATAGCGAGCTCCACCCATCACTTACTTTGTCCAAAACATTCCTCATATAAAAAGGTTGAAACATAACATAAACATTCGTTATAGAACTATCATACAAAATGTCAATAAATTAACCCTAAACCATGAATGGTATAAAAATAACACATCCACTGTAAAATATATTACAAATACATTAATAAAATCTAAAATATTTGTTTCATAATAAATCAACCACGATCAAGAATAATATCTAGTAAAGGATGTTGGGATAATTGAAAATGATCAGCAATAAATCAATGAGAGAAATATCCCATTTTTATGAAATCATTTAAAAGTCAGATAATTTATAAAATAATTAATTTAAAAGGTATTTTTGAATCAAAGTGTCCCATACCACTTTGAAACATTTCAATATAATTATCATTTTAAAACATTCATGTCCATATAAATAAATCCTTTAAACCATTTTAAAAATTAGAACTTTAATGAAAAAGGATTAGAAGAATAAATATTTAAAACATTAAAAATGATGTTTTAGAAAAAAATACCCTTTAAAGAAATCTGATTGAAAACACTTATCTTATACATGGACATGGATAATAAATATGTCCCAGTAGATACTTACATAAAATAACCTCGGATTATAAAGGGATTGTGAAATTAACCCTTACCTTGCACTTTCTTTTGGTCAAGGGTACATTTAACCACCTATATAATGGACATAGTATGTTATTAAAATATTCCAGAACCATATTAATATTTATTATATTATACATGATTCATTTATGACTCTATAGTACCCATTTTATAATTATTTTCATGTTAAATGAATATTTCAGGTAACAATCACAATCTTTATTGTACGGGTTTTAACTTGTTATTCTTTATCGTATCATTTAGATCACAATTTAAATACATAAAGAATTTAAAACTTTATTTATATATCATATATATTTAGAATATAAATATTTATGATAGATAGATATATGAAATGGAAGACAATGTTTATGGAGATGGCATGACAAACATACGAATAAACACATTTTCTGTTTTCTTATCATATTGAAATAAATTATGTGAATAAGATAAATGTAAGTATATATATATATATCCAATAGAATTATTATTTCATAAATTACATACTTATTAATAATATATATTTTTATTATCATATTTGAATGGTGAATGTGGTAATGAATATCATTGCGTCGTGGAGACGGTAATCCATACATACACACGAGTGACAATATCATTATATTTGTGGTAAAATGGTATTTAATTGGATGGTATATCGTATAAACATAAAAATATAATTTTATATTTATTATTGTCATTAGATATATGCATTAGTATATCCATCCAAATAATGAAGTGTTTGAATGACAATCTACACCACGACGTGGAGATAGTAAGTCGTACGTACGCATGTATGGTGACATTATCATTTATAGAATGGATAGAATATCAAACATGGTTTTACCATATTAATAGTAACATCACAGTATGTATGAGGTAATTAGGTTACTATTTTATTATTAAATACAACCAAGAAAAAGTACGTGGAAGAAGAAAAGAACTTGAATGAGGGTGGTGAAATTACTATCTCTTCTTCGTGTGTTTTCTTTGGAGTTGATTCAAAGGGATCATTAAGTTGGATTTATAATATATTTATGGACTATATTTTGTTCTCAGATATTTTGGGAGAATATTTTGGTTGGTTTTGGCCGCACCTAATGTCTTTGGAGGTGTGATTTTGAGAGAATGGGAAGTTCCAATTTTTAAGAGTGGTGTGGGTGACTTTTGGAAAAGCATGAATTATTATTTTATAATAAAATAATTTTTTATTTATAATGGCTCCAAAATTATTTATTTATAGGATAAGGTGGGTATGTGTCGAAAACCTGTCAACCAATTAGATTTAGATAGGTTTATCTCATCATATTAACCTTATCTTGTAGATTTAACTCTTAGCTAAATAGCTTATCTTTTATCTTGTCTTCAAATATTATTACACTATATGGTTAATAAAAATACTCTAAACATCCATGAGAACCTCAAGTGGTTCATTAATTAAATATATAATATTATTCAATTCCTTTGTCTAATCCTTAGTTTTACTGAAATAATTTATAATATAATAATATAATATTTTTTTCAAATGCTCATTTATGTCAATTTTTACACTATTACGTATTTTGTTTATTCTCAAAGACATCCCAACTTGATTACTTCAATCCAAATACATTTTATCAACCTTATCATGTTTTATTCTTCTATAAAATTTCTGAATGTCATATAAACAATGAAATTATATATATTTTAATATTTATAAAACAATTTATTGGATTGTTTCGTTAATAAGGTAATTATTGAATCAACATTATGTCATATATAAATTTAATTATTTAATGTCTAAATATTATAAATAAAATAAATTTATATATTAAATAATTTGAACTTCATAATGAGTATTAATACTGTAAAAAATAACTTATATAACCCCATGTAAAAAAATTCTACAAAAAGATATATGTTTATGTCATTTTTGTCTTGGATTTAAATTAATTAATATAAAGTGTCATTATCACTCTCAAGTTGCTAAATGGGGTCCAAAAATCTAGCAATGGATTCCCATGGTTAGACATGTATCAATCAGTAGGAATATGACACATGTTTGGGTAATTAAATAATATTTTAATATTATTTTTTAACCCTTATTTACCAGATTTACCTTTTAACCATGGTAAATAATATATTTTCCAAAGTAATTATTCATAATTTCGAAAAATAATAGTTACTAATTTCAAAAATTTGTTCTTCATGATTCCAAATATGGAATCTATTTTTCCATATTCAAAACATATAAGTGGAATAAATTAATTTAAAATTATTTCTCATTGTAAAAAAACATGTTCTTAAGAAATAATAACTATCAAAGGATGGGCAGTTATTTATGTCCAGTATAAATGTGAAATTACATAAAATCCCCTAAACTATATTTAATGATAAAAATATAATCTAATTATACATAAAAAACAATATAATTTTTAATTTAACAATATAAATTATTTTGATTAAAAAATTGTTTTTAATTAAAATTTAATATTTCTAACTATTCATCAAAATATAAAAGTTATCCGAAAAATACAAAATATTTATCCAAACTAAATTTTAATATCCCGATTACAAAGAAGGATTTAATTTCATTAAATTGAATATATAAAAGTTTCATATATTGGTTTGAAAAAAATGGTTCGCCATTAAAAGGGGGTAAAATTTCATTTTTTGAAAAATATTTATTTTATATGAAAAAATGAATTTGATATTATATTACGTCTACCAAACACATAATATGGATGTAAAAATTATATAGAGTATATAATATTCTTAATGCCATTAATACTATTAACAACCTCAATTCTAACTACTAGTTTGGTATGTTGTGGTGCGTTCGAACTTGGTTTTGCTTGTTGTACATGCTATTGAATTAATTTAATGTGATAACATACTATAAAATCATTGGGTGTTACATTATCCCCACCTTCAATAAATTGTGTCCTCACAAATTGAAATTATTCTTCGATAATAAATGATTAAAATATAAAAATACCTTTGTGAATAACCCACATTGGACAATGGGTTTAATAAAATTTATTCTTAATTAGATGGAAAGGGAAATGAAAAAGTCACCACAAATTTTGTTTTATTTTTTTAATAATATTAATATTTTTTAATATTATTATATAATTAGGATGTGGCCTTTTTCTTATAGGAGTACCATTACAAATTTATTATATATATATTTTAAATGATTTTAGCTGAAAGATTCTTTACCACCATAATTACTTTTTGGCATCATTCCAGTCTCTAAAGGTTTATAAAACATAATCTATTTATGACCGGCTGGTATCCCATCACAAATACTTTTTACGACAGACCTATAACAAAATTTTCTTGTATATAATGTGTATTTAATCGTATATCTATTTGTGATGCTATATTCTTTAACTGGGTATTTTTGAAGGGCCCCCATAGCGAATTGGTTTTTGCGATGGGATCCCATCGCAAATAGCCCGTTGGAAATAGTAATATTTCCAGTAGTTGTACATAAAAATATATTCCTCAAAATATTTGAACACAACATATGGGAAACAATTAAACATGTTCATGAATTTAATTATTTTAAATCAATCCTAGGATATATGTCATTCACTATTTATACAAGTGAAAAAATATCTTATTGGTTGTTCTTTAGAATATGAAATGGTGAAAAAATTTCCAACCACACCTGTATTAGTTATCTTTTTGTTAAACATGTATCTATTGGGTATCAAATTATAAAAGTTAAAATGTGTGGTATCTTGAAAATATCAAGAAAAATTATTAAAAATAAACATGAAACCCTATGTATATCAGTGGCTATATAATATTCCATTAGATATACTTTGGAGTATTAATCTATATAAATGTATCTACATATGACCTTCTGAATATATTATTCATGTATCATATAAAAATAATTTTATTTATTTTAAGATTCTATTTATGATAACCATATCATATCATTAAATCCAAAAATTCTACATATTGTTCTTTTGTTAGGGATAAATAAATGTCTACATTGATGGGATATTATCATCAATTCATTGATGTTCAATTTATTTATGTAATCATAAAATAATAATAATCAGATAATTATGTATTAAAACAATGTGTCTATATGGTTGCTTTAGTTTATTTGGAATGTTCATGGATACAATTAATTAAAGAGTTATATATTCAACTAGAGTTCAAATATGTATTCTGAGAATGGAAGTCACTCAAAAGGTCTATTTTTCTAAGTAGATAGATGTAATCTAAAAGTATGAGGAGTTTTTTTAGGAATATTGGATGTTCAGGTGGTGGTCGAGGCATATATAAAAAGGCAGGCAGTACCACCGATTAGAAGACCAAAGGCAACAAGCTAGCTGGTGGCCTTAGGTGGGGGGGGGGGTGAGGCATTAATCAAGACTGGTAATTAATAGATAATTTGGATTTCTTGTTAGACCCACTGAATTGCCAATGAGATTTGTATCCTGTTTTTTATATGGATAATGTGTCATTAAACCCATCCACCACCTGACATTCATTACCTATTTTTTTCCTAGTTGATTTCCATTTATAGCCGCATTGGTTTCCTCTTTCTCCTCACTTTTTATAGGGGTTATCCTCATAATAATGTTCTCTTGGATTATTATAAGTTGTGAAGGCATTCTTTAGCTGAATATTTGTGTCATATTCCTTCCCTATGTAGGGTTTTCATATTGTTTATGTGTGTAGAACCCTATTTTTAGAATAATCACTAGTTCTTCGATTTCTATCTTTTGGTCTCAAGTAGAATTCTGATAACATATTTATAGAGACCCGAAGCTTGACGTACATTGACATTACATTACTTTTGCGGAATACTTAGTACATAACAAAAACACACACACAAGGACCGTAATAGTTTAGTGTCTTTGGAAACTCGGAATATAATCTTCTAATCGTGGTGAAAGATCTTCAAAATCTCCCCTAAAGATCTTCTTTTTTTATACCAAAATCCTTTCTTTATATCCTGGGGAAATGAAAACATAAAAGAGTGAGCTAAAATGCTCAGTCAGGGTAAAAAAATGAAATAACAATCACATCATATTCATAAGAACATAACATTTTGGAATTCTTATCCCTTAAAAGAGAGCATAATTTCATAACATGGGGTAAATCATAGTAGTGAAATGAAATCCCAATAATCATAACATAAAAAATGAAAATTTCTGTCATACACACATAATCATATATAATCATTTATTATTAGTAAAGAATCATTGCCCAGACTATCTTACTGGACAAAGTCCATTTCTGAACCGAGTCACCCCCGTTTCAGTACTGTTTCACTGAACCGGTATAACCTACCGTTCTAGAAATGTCTATCTCATGAGCTATAAAATCTTTACCCAATGTATTGAAGGGAGATATAGGTTCCACCCATCTCATAATGATACCGTTCTTATGTGTGCCACAAAATCATAAATCATACATCATTGCATAACCCATGTAATAAAAATGGGAATCCTAAACATCATGACATCATAAAACAATTCATATAAGTTAAAGGAATTCATAAAAATAATCCCATCACAACATAATCAAATAAATGTAATAATAGGTTTAAAAACATAACCCTTTATTATCTTATATGGAAAATAATTTTGATAAAACACTTGAACTCCATTCTTGAGGAAAATATCCTTTCTTCTTCAAAAACAGTTTTCCTTTCTTATCATGTCATACAATTTTAAACTAAAAGAAGTAGATTAAAAATAAAATTGAAAAATTGTTAATTAAGCTTCTTGGAAATAATGTTTTAAATATCCATTCATGCCGTATAAGTTAAAAACATTCTTCTTGTACTTTTGTCGGAAAAGTCAAAAAAGTACCTCGTATGAAAAACGACAAAAGATTCCTTTCATATATTTTACTAAAAACTCACCGAAGGTTATAATAGGATTTAAAAAATTATAGGTGAATGGAAATAATATTTCATATTGAGGAAACATGGATATGGATGATAAAATACACCCCAGTAAATGCCAAAGTATAAACAATCTCAGATATAAATGAGATTGTGATATTTCCCTTACCTTATGTCCGATATGATTTGTACGTATCCAAACCTCATGTATAATGATTTAAATAATTTCATTAACTTATTACAGAATCACATTCATTGTTATGATATCATATATGGTTCACTTATGACTTTATATTACCCGTTCTTTTGTAAATCCTTGTTAAAGAAGCGTTTTGGGTAAAATCGTTTCATTTATCGTAGGTGTTTGGACTTATTGTTCTTGACATTATTATTACTTATCTCATGATTTACTTACTTACAGAATATAAAACATTATTTATATATCATATATATTCAGTATATATATATATAATAGATAGGTAAATGAAATGAAACACACCCTTCATGGAGACAGTAGCCCGTATGTACGCATGAACGTTGTTTTCCTTTCCTTGTTGTCTTGAATGGAAGTAAGTAGATGACATACATACATATATATACATAAATCCAGTAGATTTAACATGTCATATATTTAATTATTATTCATTATATATACTTTATAATCATTCATGAATGGTTAATGTGGAGAATGAATCTCATCGCATCGTGGAGACGGTAGTCCGTACGTACGCACGAGCGATGATATCGTTCTCATGATCGTGAACTTGTGTTGAAAGGTATGTATACTATTTCAGTATCAATATCACTTTATAATAATCATATATAGTTACTCATTACACCATTATACCCATCCAAATAAGGTGGTGGCGGAAAATAGATTACACCACGGCGTGGAGACGGTATTCCGTACGTACTCACGCACGATGATTTCCTTTTTCCGTAGGATGGATAGAAGGTTAATTAGAGTTGTTTCATATTTATAATAACATATCAGTATATATGAAATACTGATGTTATTACTTTATCATGAAACAACTAATGAAGAAGAAGTTGAAGAAGAAGGAAATTGAAAAAGATCGGTAATGGATATTACCTCTTTTTGACGCACCTTTTCATAACCTCCACTTAAAGAACTAAGGATGATCATTGAAGAAGACCAGGACCTCTAGGATGATACTTGGGAAGTGGAGAAGAGATTTTGGCATGGTTTGGCCTAGTTTGAATTCTATAATTTGTGTGAGGAGGAGAGGGAGGAGGTGCCCTTTTATAAGGGAGGAGAGGGGCACCTTAGAAAAATCTCAAAATATTATTTTATATTAAGGTAAAATTCAGTTTATAATGGTTCCAAAGCGTCTTATTTCGAAGCTAAATTGGGTATGGGTCTAAAGACTCTCATCTAATAGGATTTAGACATGTTTAGGTTATTATTTTAACCTTATAAATTAGATTTACCTCTAAGTTAAATAATTTAACTTTTACCGTGTCTTTTTGTTTTCTTACACTATATGGTTAATAAAAATACTATATCAAGCCAAAAGAACCCCAAGTTGTTTATTATTAATATATATAACATTATATAAGTCATTTGGCCGAACCGTAGATTTTTAGAAATAAAATAACAATTAATAATATAATATTTGTTTTAAAAACTAATTTATGTTAATTTTGACACTATTTGGTACATGATTTTTATTAAATTCATAACAGAGTGATAAGTTCAAACCAAGTTACATATATCAACGATAAAATGTCATATTAACCTAGAAAATTAGTTTCAGTCATAAAAAGACTCAAACTACATTTATTTGGGCATTTATAACATCAATTATGTTAATATTTTCTTAAAAAGGTAATTACTGCATCATCGTTGTATCATATATAATTTAATTGATTAAATGTCTAAAAATTCTAAAAAAAGACTATCATGTAGGAAATCTTTATAGATTTCCAATGAATGTTTATAGTCAAAAATATTCCTTATATAACACCATATACAGATTAATTACTAAAAGATTTTTGTTTATGTCTATTTTGCCTTTACATTAAATTAATTAGTCTAAATTGTCATTATCACTTAATGGGGTCCCACAATCGACCGAAAGATGCCCATGGTCGTTAATGACTCAACCAATAATTTTTGGACAAGTGTTAAGGTAATTTTTAGTTATTATAATAATATTTTTTAACCCTTATTTACCGGATTTAACCATGGTAAATAAAATATTTACCGCAGTAATTATTCAAAATGTCTAAAAATAAAAGTTACCTATTTACAAAATTTTAACATCCTGATTCCAAATATGGAATCATTTTTTCCAAATTCAAAACACATAAGTGGCAGAAATTAATTTAAAATTTATTCCCGTTGTTAAAACAAAAAGCGTGTTTTTAAGAGATAATAACTATCAAAAGATTGACACTTGTTTATGTCTAGTTTAATTGTGAAATTATGTCCAATGAAAAACATTGAATTAAATGGTAAAAATATTTTATAAATATACTTTAAAACGTCTCAAATTCATAATTTATCAAAATAAATTATTTTTATTAAAAAAAGTTGTTTTTAATTAAAAATGAGTAATTTTCACTATTCATCAAAATATTACAGTTATCTGAAAAGTACCAAAACTTCACCTTATGATAAATTCGATATTACGAACCCAAAAATGATGTCTATTTTACCAAATTAATAACATAGAATTTGCATTAGTTAATTTTATAATTAAATCCTGCTGTTAAAACAAATAGCTTGTTTTTAAGAAATAATATCTATCAAAAGATTGACACTCGTTTATGTCCAATATCAATGTGATATTAATTACATTGACCACCATTGGATCAAATGGTAAAAATATATTCTATTTTTATACATTAAAACCATTCAATATTATAATTTAACCACATAAGATATTACGATGAAAAAAGTTGTTTTTAATTAAAATATAGCGTGTTTTTACTATTCATTAAAATATGAAAGTTATCAGAAAAATATCAAAACATTATATAATGTAAATTTTTATATCCTGATTCAAAAGAAGAATTTTATTTTTTCAAATAGAACATATAAACATGTCAAATACCTGATTTAATGTGGGTGCGCTATCAAAAGGCGGCAAAACTGCATTTTTTGAAAAATACTTATTTTACCCGAAAAATTTATTTTGTTCTTATACCATGTTCTAGAAAATGTGTAAGATGAATAATAATGTTATAAAATTCAAAATTTATATAATAATATTCATAACAATTAGTTCATGACAATATTATAATAATATATCTTTGTTTGTTAAAACCCTGTATTGCGTACAACACACGCTATCGAGGAAGGTCGAGATTGCGTGTAATGCAAGTCAAGTTAGGGTTGCGTGTTGTGAAAGAATCCTTCGTTTTTTCATATAACAGAATCCAACCACATTTCATTTATACATTGAATATATATATATATATATACTCAATGTTTCTTAGAATAACTATTATCAAAATTGTGTGTAACACAATCCAAGAATAGTATTGTGTATACTGGAAGCTTATACGGTGTTGCATATAGCGCAATGTAATCTTGGTGTAGAATACAACACAAGACATTAATGAAATTAAAAGGAACATTTTTCATAAAATCTCGGGGTGTTACATTCTACCCCCCTTAAAATGAATTTCGCCCTCAAAATTCGTCGGGGTTATAAATGGTTTACTACTAGAAAGTTTGTTTAATAGAAACCCACATTGTAAAAAGGAATACCAAAACATGGCTTTAAAAACTAAAGTATGTAATGTAACGGCTACCCAAATTAACTCATCACTGGGTTTCCACGTAGGGGAACATAGGTGAAAATATAGATATGGAAGAATAATCTAACCATCAAGTTCTGAAGAAGAGTGGTAGAGAACATGTATATGAAAAAGCCTATAATCTCATAGCCATAAATTTGTGATGATCTAGGGTACCATCTGATTCATCAGTTATAAGATCACTAGGACAACATTTTTGGTTTTCAATATCATTTCTCTAAAGTTGATGAAATTAGAATTAGAAGAAATACTTTCGTGATTTTTGTATAGTCTCGCCGTTTGTCGTTCTTTGGAGAATTTCCACTTCATCTCTTAATGAAATGAAGATGAATTTGTCATTCATGATGTGTTATCAGATCATGTGATAGAATGATGGGTCATTCCATATGTCTCAAACAAAAGGTTAGAAAAGTTATCAAAAAATACATAAGTCCATCTATAGTGAGATTAATCATATATGGTTCCTAAAATGTACTTATACTTCATATATCAAACTGCATAATATAATAAAACTAGTTTCTACAAAATAGGGACTTCCTGTAGGCCAGTGGTAGGCTATAAAGGCCAGTCGCACTTCGGTTGTGGGTTCGATTCCCATGGCCTTGTCCGACGCGATGGGCTGTCGCCCGTCCTGCAGGTTGTCCTTTTTCTAAAACTATATTACTATAACATCCCATCAATAATATCAAAAAAACTTATATCCTTAAACAATACTAACTTATGTCCAACATAATCCATTTCAATCTTTAGGCTTATCCATAATACTGCAGTCCACTCTCATAATATAGTGTAAACGATTACCAGAAATTTAATACAATCGTTGATCCCCATATATCATAAGATATGTCTTGTTGGTCACATTCCAAACATTCAAAGGCCTTAATCATGTACTCTCTTGAATACCCATTGAACCTTAGTGAAAACATGAATGCAGTAAAAAGTTAACACTTTCCACATACCAAAATCCTCAAAATTCTATATACTCAAACCATGATATCACTTAGTCCTTATATCAATCATGAGCTCATGAATACTATCAGAAATGTTAGATTCTCTTTATCCCTTCATTATGTGCTTATCATCTTCTTTCCAAAAATATTTCAATCACTTTTCATGGTTACCGATGCCATAAATTTATTGAAAACCACAATAGACCAAAACATAAATATTCCAATATTCCACGATACTATATACAACATTATTTTGGGAACCCATTTCATAATCACTTAATCATTCCACCACATCGTTGTCATATTCAACATTGCCAATGGTGATCGCATGTGACTTCCATTTGTCCTTTGCCTTAAGTGGTTGCTCACGTCGATCATCACTAACCCTCGGATTAGGGAATTTATTATCATAATGCCCCATTTCCTTGCACTTGAAGCATTGATGTGTTGTTGGTGCTTTCTCTGCAGTCTTTTCTTTATTCACATCATTAGAAACCCTTTTTTACATTACTTCGACACTCAGCTACTCGATGACCTTCTTTTCCACACTTAAAATATTTTCTAGTCCCTTTAAGACAATCTCCACCATGCTTCTTTCCACACTTTGAGCATAAGGAAACATTCATCTTCTTTTCACCATAATTTTGAGATTTCTCCTTGAACTCCATCTTTCGTTTCTTGTCAAAACTATGAGATGGATAAGTAGCACCAACTTCCATTTCTACCTTGATAGCACAATGCACAATTTCATCATAGCTATTGCCCTTCGAAGATTTGGTTTTAAGCCACTGAAGAATCGATCAACTTTACTTTCAGGTTGGATGATAAATCCAGATGCATACCTTGCAATCCTTGTAAAATTCGCTTCATATATACCAACAGATTCATCATCCTTTTGATTTAGTTCAAGAAACTCCTTCTCCATCTTAGTTTGAAGAATACGAGGGAAGTACTTATTGTAAAATAAGTTCTTGAACTCTTCCCATTCCCTGGACTCAATTTCATCTCTTTGCCTCATATTCTTGATAAGATTCCACCATTGATCAGCTTCACCTTCCAAACGATATACTAGTAAGATGACTTTATCATGTTCAGAACATTGAAGAACTGAAAATATCTTTTTAGTGGTACTGGTCTATTGTTCAGCAACAAGTGGATCAGAAGACCCACTGGAAGAAGATGGACGTTGCCTCATGAAGGACTCAATAGAATATTGTTCCCTTCTATGCTCATTTGGATGTCCAAAATGATTCATAGCTTGTCTAAGTATAGAAATAATATTTTTCACTCCATCTCCCATAACATTTGTTTGTTCAGGAGTACAATCATTGCATTTTCCATTGCATTGATCAACACAGTTCTTCGGGTTCCAACCATCGCCTAAAACCCAAAAAGAATAGTGTGAGAGGAAAAAATCATGCTAGGGAAAACAACATTATAAAGGGGGAGTACCCTTAATATCTAAAATCGTAGGTTAAATTTTATGATTGTTAGCATAGTTCTAGGACAATATACTATACTTATACTTATCCTTAGATACATCCCTAGACATACCTTAGAAAAATCTCTAGGGATCTCACTAACGTTCTCACATCCTAGTTTCCAAAGATTGACTAAACCTTTCCTCTGATACCAAATGTAGAGACCCGATGCTTGACGTACATTGACATTACATTACTTTTTCGGAATACTTATTACATAACAAAAACACACACACAAGGACCGTAATAGTTTAGTGTCTTTGGAAACTAGGAATATAATCTTCTAATCATGGTGAAAGATCTTCAACATCTCCCATAAATATCTTCTTTTTTTATACCTAAAACCATTCTATATATCCTGGGGAAAAGAAAACAGAAAATGGTGAGCTAAAATGCTCAGTAAGGGTAAACAAAAGAAATATCAATCACATCATATTCATAAGAACATAACATTTTGGAAATCTTAACCTGCAAAAGAGAGCATAATTTCATAACATGGGATAAATCATTGTAATAAAATGAAATCCCAATAATCATAACATAAAACATGAATGTTTCTGGAATACACACATAATCATAGAGAATCATTTCTTATTAGTCACGACTCATTGCTAAGAATATCTTAGTGGACAAAGTCCATTTCTGAACTGAGTCACCCTCGTTTCAGTATATAATAAATACTGATGTTATTACTTTATCATGAAACAACTAAAGAAGAAGAAGTTGAAGAAGAAAGAAATTGAAAAAGATCGGTAATGGATATTACCTCTTTTTGACACGCCTTTTCTTAACCTCCTCTTAAAGAACTAAGGATGGTCTTAGAAGAGGACCAGGACCTCTAAGATGATACTATGGAAGTGGAGAAGAGATTTTGGCTGGGTTTGGCCGAGCTTGAATGCTCAAATTGGTTTGAGGAGGAGAGGGAGGAGGTTCCCTTTTATAAGGTAGGAGAGGGGAATCTTAGGAAAATCTCAAAATATTATTGTATATTAATGTCAAATTCGGTTTATAATGGTTCAAAAGGGTCTTCTTTCGAATCTAAAGTGGGTATGGGTCGAAATCTTGTAATACAATAGGATTTATACAGGTTTAGGTTATTATTTTAAACTTATCAATTAGATTTAACTCTAAGTTAAATAATTTAACTTTTACCATTTCTTTTTGTTTTTTTTACACTATATGGTTAATAAACATACTATATCAAGTCAAACGAACCCCAAGTTGTTTATTATTAATATATATAACCTTTTATATGTCATTTTGTAGAACCTTCGATTTTTTGGAATAAAATAACAAACAATAAAATAATATTTGTTTTAAAAACTAATTTATTTCAATTTCGACACTATTTGGTATATGATTTTTATGAAAATCATAACAGAATTATAAGTTCAAACCAAGTTAATTAAATTAACAATAACATGTCATATTAACCTATAAAATTATTTTATGTCTTTTAAAGTCTCAAATTACATTTATTTGGGCATTTATAACATCAATTATGTTAATATTTTCTTAAAAAAGTAATTACTGCATCATCGTTGTGTCATAAATAATTTAATTTATTAAATGTCTAAAAATTCAAAAAAAAAATACTATCATGTAGGAAATCTTTTTATCTTTCCAATGAATATTTATAGTCAAAAACATTCTTTATATAACACCATATACAGATTAATTACTAAAATATTTTTGTTTATGTCTATTTTGCCTTTACATTAAATTAATTAGTCTAAATTGTCATTATCACTTAATGGGGTCCCAAAATCGACTCAAAGATGCCCATGGTCGTTAATGACTCAACCAATAATGTTTGGACATGTGTTAAGGAAATTGTTTATTATTATAATATTATTTTTTAACCCTCATTTACCTGATTTGACCATGGTAAATAAAATATTTACCGCAGTAATTATTCAAAACGTCTAAAAATAAAAAATTTCTATTTACACAATTTGAACATCATGATTAAAAATGTGGAATCGATTTTTCCAAATACAAAACACATAAGTGGCAGAAATTAATTTAAAATTAATTCCCGTTGTTGAAACAAAAAGTGAGTTTTTAAGTGATAATAACTATCAAAAGATTTGCACTTGTTTATGTCTAGTTTAATTGTGAAATTATGTCCAATGAAAAACATTGAATAAAATAGTAAAAATATTTTTTAAAAATACTTTAAAACCACTCAAATTAATTATTTTTCAATATAAATTATTTTTATTAAAAAAAGTTCTTTTTAAATAAAAATTAGTAATTTTCACTATTCATCAAAATATTACAGTTATCTGAAAAGTACCAAGACATCATCTTAGGCTAAATTTGATATTCCGAACCCAAAAATGAAGTCTATTTTACCAAATTCATAACATAGAAGTTTCATTAATTAATTTTATAATTAAATCATGCTGTTAAAACAAATAACGTGTTTTTAAGAAATAATATCTATCAAAAGATTGACACTCGTTTATGTCCAATATCAAAGTGATATTAATTACATTGACCACCATTGGATCAAATGGTAAAAATAAATTCTATTTATACTTTAAAACCATTCAATATTATAATTTAACCACATAAGATATTATGATGAAAATAGTTGTTTTTAATTAAAATATAGCATGTTTTTACTATTCATTAAAATATGAAAGTTATCGGAAAAATATCAAAACATTATCTAATGTAAATTTTTATATCTTGATTCAATAGATGAATTTTATTTTGTCAAATTGAACATATAAACATGTCAAAACTAGATTTAATGTGGGTGTGCCATCAAAAGGCGACAAAAATGCTTTTTTTGAAAAATACTTATTTTACCCGAAAAATTTATTTTGTTCTTATACCATGTTCTAGAAAATGTGTAAGATGAATAATAATGTTATAAAATTAAAAATTTAGTGAATACTATTCATAATGGCTAGTTCATGACAATATTATAATAATATACTGTTGTTTATTAAAGCCCGGTATTGCGTACAACACACGCTATCGAGGAAGGTCGTGATTGTGTGTAATGCAAGCGAAGTCAGGGTTGCGTGTTGTGAAAGAATCCTTCGATGTTTAGTATAACAGAATCCAACCATATTTCATTTATACATTGAATATATATATATGTATATACTCAATGTTGCGTAGAATAACTATTATCAAAATTGTGTGTAACACGATCCAACAATAGTGTTGCATATACTGCAAACTAATACGGTGTTGCGTATAGCGCAAGGTAATCTTGGTGTAGAATACAACAAAAGACATTAATGAAATTAAAAGAATATTTTTCATAAAATCTTGGGGTGTTACTATATTAGTGGGGATCCCTATATTTTAGAATATTGGTTTAATTTTTCCATTTAACTATTATCATCATATGGTATGTTAGCATGATTATTCAGACTAACACATCATACTGTAGTCCTTATATTTAAATTTTATTATATTATTCCATATATATGACCTGAAAAAACATTTTGGTTTATAAAAACACATTTTCATGTGATGTACCTTCATTATAAATGACTATGTGTCATTTTAGGATTGTACATTGGGAAATGGTTAATTAATTGATGTGGTCTAGGGATGACCATTGTAATTTGGTTAGTTTTTTGGTTATGTGGGTTGCCTAGGATGACCCCATAGAGTCAAGGGTTCTAATAGATAGGATAATCATAAATGATGTGAGAATTTATTTTAATTTTGGTATCAGCCCTCAAAAATTATAATTGTAAATAATTATTTAATTATATATAAATAATGTATTAATTTATTAAAATAATTAACATATGAATTTGAAAAACATGGTAAATCATGGATTGATATGTGAAATTGATTATGTTAATTATGGAATAATGACATGTTTTATATTTTCATAATTTATATTATGAATTTTTATTCCATTAGAAGTAGCGTTTAGTAATTATGAAATGGATTTTATTGGAACAACATAGAGAGATTCCATGGATTGCATATGATTTTTATTGTTGTTGAATTCTCGATCTGAGCCATATATTCTACATGGGGACCTCTGTTAATTACTAGAGTAAATTATTAATTATGTTCAATTAATCACAATGTGATGGAATTCATTGATAAATCTATTGTATTATATTTAGATTTATTACAATGATTTCTTTGGGGTGGGTCCCCGTTGGATTCAGATACATTCTACATTTTTTTTATGTCACAAAATAATTTCATTGTTTATTGAGGGATTCCCTTGATTAATTAAATGGGATAATCTCCATCAATTTATCTCAATTATTATTTGTTTGGAATGAGTTATGTGTGAAATATGGATTCCAACAGATCCATTATTAAAAATTTCAAGGATAGTTCCTAGAGTTCATATATGACTAGTTTTTTTATAATGTAATTTCAAAGAGGAAATTCCCATTTGAGCCACATGTATTCCACTAAGTCCATGGGATTTTTTCCCTCAGTGATGCATCTTGGTAAACAATTGATACATGATTATTATAGTTTATTAATAGATACAAATGATGTTCTAAGATGTTACTGTTGAAGATAGTTTTCATCTTTTGACCTCAGACTTAAAGGGGTTTAAGTTATTTCCCATGATTGTTATTTTTAAATCTCATATATTTTTCCCCACATTTATGATATATTCTTGTGGATTTTTTTTCATTATTAAACACTATTGGGGTCCAAATTATTTGTACAAAAATCATATTCAGTACCCTAAGGATGTTTGGTAGCGAATAATATTCTTCGTGGACATTGGTTAGACGTTTAGGGAAATACTTTATGTGATGATTATTGATTGTGTGGGTAGGTTAGAATCTGAGATCTATGAGATGGAATAGACTTCAGCATTCCCATGGTATTCTATCATTAAGACCTTTTTCATATTATTACATTTGGTATAGTTTTACTTGAACTTATTATTATGTACTACCCTCCCATTTATGAGAGTAAAATCATTATGATGATGTATAAGATGGGAGTATGTATTCTAGAACCTATAATTTAATAACTGGTTTTCACATATTATATTATTACATTCTTATTTCAATTTATTTGGAACAAATTATTAATGATGGAATTTTCTTTCCATAGAAACCATGTATTCCACCATTTCTAGTCAGCAACCATTGTTGTATGGGTAATAATTCATGAGGCCATGTGGTGCATGTTCTCATTTAACTGGTTTAGTTTCATATAGTTTAGGATAATAAAAAGTGTTATCAATGTGGTACTTTCTTTGATTTTACTATTTTATTATGGTAGTTTGAAGATTAGGATGTTTTTGGTGTTTCTAACGACCTCATACATAGGATTTTTAAACACGTATATGTTGGAGAATCCATATTTCTAGAGATTATAATTATTATTATTTCTTTAAACTATCAAAAATGATTATGTTTCACCTCTAGTAGTACACTTGAGTGTGATTTTATTTGTTTATGGGATTTTTACTCTTTCTTCGTATGATAAGAGGAGTTATGCATTTATATTTCATGTTAGGCACACAGTATTTATATTTCATTTCTATAATTAATGTGATTGATATATGCCTAGAATTTAAATTTGTTGGTTAGTTATTTTTTTATTGTTAATTATATATTATTTAAAATTATATAAACATTTGGATATAAATAAATAAGTGGTGTTAGTTATTTAATATGTATGAATCCATTTATATGTTTTCCTCACATATGAATGTATTGTGAAATTTCTCTTAGACAAATCATGATGTAACACATTATAACCATTAGGTAAATATAATTGGGTTATTAATGTAATGGTTTAGGTTAAATATGAATTTTGTATGAAACAAATAAGGTGCATCATTTTATAACTTTTTAATGGAATCGTATTAAAAATAATTGGATTGTGATATCTATATAAATAATGAATAGTTATAGATTGAGATTTTATTAAAAATTAGGGAATAAATATGTGATTTATTGGGAAGAAAATTTGATAAATATATTTGTTAATGAATGGGGAATAGTTAACTTTATGAGTTATAAATCTATTATTTAGTATAGAGTAAAATTACACAGAAATTTTGATTTCTTAATATCGAATCTAAATTGGTATCAGTAGAATTGGATTCCAATAATGACATAATGTGTGTTTTCCTCTATTGAAATTGATTTAAACTTAATATAATAGATCTATGGTGATGTATATAGAGAATTTAATAGAACTGGATAATGATAGATTCTTAAATATTTGTGTTGTGTGACCTATATCCAATTAAATGATAGCTTGTGTAAAATTAAATGATAGTAAGAAATTAATGAGTTGTTTTAGATAAAAATGTATAAATAGAATCTTATTTTACAAAATTGATGATCATAGAAATGTAACACTTATGAGATTATTAAATTTACAATTTGAATGAGTATGATGTGAATTATTTTAGAACAAATGTTTTTCATCAAATGGTAATATGGGGTCCTGGAATTTCCCATTATTTCACATTTTTAGATAGATGTGGATCATGTATTGTCATGTTGGTCTAGAGAGTGAACATGGATTGTGATAATTTTATGGTATGTGTATTTCAATGACTTGTTGTTTTCTATTATCTAGCCTTGGTGGAATGATTTGGTCATCCATAGACATGTCCTAGGTTCTTATTATTTCAATGCATAATGATCTGTGAGTGACATGATTGGAGGAGTTTAAAATTTTTTGTTTTTGGTTAGATACATGAATCATGGAATGTGATTCATCTTATAGAATTGATTATGAGAGGTTGTATTAGGTGTGTGATTTCAATGAATTTAGTTTCACGGTTTTTGGGATGAACACTAGTTAGAGTTCTATCACCATGATATTAAAGGCCATTTATTTGATATAGGGGTCATTCATATTCTTATCTATTTATATTTGTAGTGGGATATCTATGGTTTTGTCAATGAGGGTTCTTTATGGGAGGGTATAAGACATGAAAAACATAGAGACATTCATCATGTTGGAACCGAAACATAGGGGGTGAATAAATTATTATAATTTATGAATGGGATTCATGGAGAACAAATGTGAAGGTATTAAGAATGAATTATGGGTTATATTATTTATTGATGTTTTAGAATCCTTGAGTTCTAGGGCCTGAAGTGTCTAGGACAGATGAGAAGGGGGGATCAGTGTCATTCTATGACATATAGGTTTTATATTCTTTACGGTATACTATAAGGGAGCTCAGAAATGTTGTGTTGAAATGATGATAGTGTGATTAGTGGTTATGGTGGTATTAGTAGCATGGTTATATTCTTGACCTGACATGTTAGTGGGTCTCAACATTTTCTGACTCCAAGGACTAGGAGTCATGGGTCAAAATTTCACCATGAAGAATTTGACCCTTGGATTTTTGTAAAATTTAGAAACAAATTTCATGATGTAGGGGTGTGGTTCTACTGAAATGAAATTAATATAAAGATTAAGAGTGATCACACATTTTTTTCTTATGATCAATGTGGTGTACCATGACTATGTAAGAGGTCTGGCTATTGTGGATATGTATAATATGTAGTATTGGGCCTACAATTTTTTTCGGTTTTTGTGAAGCTCCAGTGATGTGATGGTGTTAATTTAATGGTAGGCATGGGTTTTCAACATCATGATTGAGATTTGTTGAACCATATAAATTTCTTTCAAAATCATATTGTCTAAGTGAGGTGATCATAGAGTTTTTGGTGATTTCAATCATGAATTCCTAGGGAAATAATGGGAGTTAATGTCAATCTTCTATGGTGGTTCTGATTCATTAACATATTATGGTGAATTTTCACAATCAACCCTAGTTAATCCTAATAGATCCATCATGGCTAGATGTTGTTGATGAATATATCTCAAAGAGACCAATATATGTAGATTTATGGTTAATCATATCAGGTTTTCTTAAAATGGTGGTGCATGTATTGTTTTTGGTTGGGAGTTAACCTTGATCAATTTTGGGGGTACAACCCACATCCTAACTTGGATTTTAGTGTATTTTATTTGTAAATGTTTTTTAATCCAAAGACTAATGGTGTATAATTTTTCCTGTCTGGTGCCCAAATTTGAGTTGGATGACCAAATATAACTCTAGTGTTGGGGGTTCGATGAGACATGGGATTTATATATCATGATTTCTATATTATGGCTGATTATAAGGGAACTATTCTATTGGGAGAATAACATCAAGGTTGGAATTATCCCAAACATGTTATGGTGTCATCAGTGTGTGAAAGTGTCCACTTAACTAGTGTACCTGAATTTTATGTATACTACTAAAGATTCTATGAATATATAATTAAGTGTTTTTTGATGTTTTTATTGATATGTTTGATTGGAATGTTTTATAAATGATTTTAAGGTTGATTTTATAAATAGGGTTTTAATTCTTATAATTGTGTAGGATGACGAAGTATATTTATTGGCGACTTTAATATGAATTTTCAGAGAAATTAAAGGATGTAATTAAGTAGGATTTTTTATATGGTCATTGGATGGATACATTACAAAGGGAATCATGATTGAGTTCTTGGATGATGTGTATCTAGGTAAAATTGAGTGCTCAAGATACATAGATAAATAATCTCTATGTATTGGTTTCTCTTATAAATGGTCATCGAAGTTTGGAAAATGCTTACGGTGAATATTATTCAACATGATGAGTGTGTATCAGTATTGATCATATAATCCAAGAGAAAAAAGAGTTTTTGGAACCTATTCGGGGGTTAAACTAATTATTCTTGTCCAGGACTGGAAATGAGTAGTTATACCTTATTTTTAACTATTTTCTATTTGAGAGTATAGTACTACGTCTTAGAAAAACATTTAGAACGGTATATTCCTAATGTCGTATAGTGATTCTACATACAATCTAATTTGTTTTTTTATGAAATCATTTTATTTAATAAAACATGTTGAAGGGTTTGAGTTGATGACTTATTCATGTAAACCATGTGAGGGTTAGGAACCTGAAATGTTTTGCTTCTGGTTATTATTTTCCATTTTTTGATATGTTGGTAATAATGATTTATGATTCTAGGTATCACACAAAGGATTTGTTTAGTTTGTAGTAAAATTTCAAAGATTTGTTTTTGGTTACATCTTAAATAAGGTTTCGATGAACCTTGTTAGTTATAGTTTAGTTTTTTGGACACCAGTGATGATGCTAGTTAGTTTAGTTTAGGCAGAGGCTGATGGTTCATGATTAGTGACTAGTAGTTTGGGTACAATAGTGGCGTTTTCAAAAAATTGTATGTATTTGAATTTATGCAAGTTGTGTGATATATAATTTGAGATTTTAGTTTTTTAGGTGACAAATTGATTATAATGTAGATGAAATGACTTATAAGATAGATATTATAGGAAGGAATACATGATTTTTGGTGTGTTTTTTGTGACAGTTGAATAGTCCAGATCGGTGAAATCGACAGACAATGTATGATGTTCATGGATCCATAGTTCATGGATGCCACCATATATGGGGTGTGATGGTTGTGATGTCCCCTATATTAGTAACATTATTTACATGATGATTGAATTTTGAAATGTAATTTTGGTTGTAACAATTTTCTATACTCCGATAACCTATGATGAATATATTTATTTTCATGTATTTTGAATAATTTAGTTTCTTGGAGATATATAATAAATATGAGATGTTGGATGGTGTGGTGGTTTAATAGAACCATGACCGTATTGATGTACAGTTTTGGAGGAATGATATAGTTTTTGGTCAGTGTAGGGTCATGATTATCAACTAAGATTTGGATAAAATTTATGATTGTGATATAACCTCAAAAATAAGTATTTATAAATGATGGCACCAAAATATTAGGCGAAAAGAATGAAGAGAAGAAGGCCCCGCGTCCTGCCTCGTGATGCCACGACGCGGAGTCCCACCAAGCAACGCGGCCCCAGTGATGCCCAGAAGGCGGTATGCTCTACGAGCACCCCCGACGTTCACAAACCCGCCACAAATCACAGAAGGTGGTACGCTCCATGAATGCCCCGATGTTCGTGAAACTGCTACGAATCAAAGGAGGTGGTACCCCTCCGCGATCTCTGTTGACGTTCGCGACCCGCCGCGAAGAAACTAAATCCCCTTTCGCGCCGCGTCAGCTCTCTTTTGTGGTGTCTCTTGCCTATAAATACCAAGCTCCCCCTGAGCCCCCATAGATGGAAAATCCGACCATTCGACTTCTCTACTCCTGAATTGTGTAACACCCTCTGCTCTACGAACCATGACCTCCACAAGGTTCTTTTACTTCACGAGGAACCTCTACATTGTCTCATTTTGATACCCTCATCCGAGAGGGATGCCTTTTGCGTTTCCCAAGTTCTTTAGAGAAGGAAGTGTATCCCAAAGAGGACTCGGGTTGTCGCGGAGCATTTATGCTTTGCAAAACACCCCTCCTGTACATGTGATCCACATGCCAAGGCTGGGTCACTGTACTTCGCGAAGTACACTACTTCGCGACACTTTCCCTCACGAGGCACATACGCTCCACGAGGAATTTCTCCGCAAACACCATTCCACTTCGTGAAGCACCTCCCACTTGATCCTCGACCCAATTCTAATGCCAAGGAACCCCACTTCGCAAAGAAAAAACCTTCAAAAGTGCCCTTCACCACATAGAGCAACTGTGCTCCCTAAGGCTGCTCCCTATAGACCCCTCTTCTTGGAAATTCCTTTTCCCGTGCGACCCTCCAGGTTTGCATGATGTGACTTCAAATTCCCCTGGACGATATAGCCCGTAGCGCTACTTCGACTAATGCTTCTTCACATAGGCATGCTAATAGATAATGATTCATCACATAGCCACACTAACGTCGACCCCTCAATGGTTCACTCAGTGACGCCCCCCCCCATTTTCCACGGCATTTCTGGTACCTTCCCTCTCATAAGGAGCAGGGGGTACCAGTTATGTATGTACTAGGGGTGTGGAGTAAACCCACCTCGTCCGAGCTGAAGGAAATTAAATTGCCAAGCATCCTCATCTTCTACACATGACGTTAAACTATGAAATGGCCCCCACACATCCAATGTGGGGTTCCTCGGATCGGACATTATTTACACCCACCGGTCCCCATGGGGATGGGATCACCCTCATAGGGGATGATATCCTCTTAGTTGGGGTGGCGTTTGTCCATGGGGGAAGGGCAGACATCTTGGCATAATCCCCTAGCCTTTCTTGTAGTAGATAGCACCAATGCACCTCTGTACCTCCCCTCTCCCTCTGCGCATTGTCGCCCACAGGCCACCATCCTGGAGTAAATCCCAACACCATGGGCCGCCTAATGCGTAATCCCCTCTTAGCTTCTCACGAATGCACCATTCGCGACGTGATCGTGAGGTCCCTGCCGCCTCTTGTTTCTCACACCGAGCATGACTCACGTGGGATTAGAGTACACATCGACTATGACACCACCCCCATACCTCATGATGTTAAACTACACACCCCCATCCCACATGACATTAAAATTCACACCCCCCCCCCCCCATCCCACATGATGTTAAAATGCACACCCCCATCCCACATGACGTAAAACTGCATGCCTGAACTATGAGGACTTTGATCTATGTCATGGAATGGTATGTATGAAGGCTCCATGAGGTTCAATCCCACCACCAGTGGACACCTAGGTTCACCTACATGTTGGTTTGCTGAATAAACCCCTCCCGAACTATGTGGACACTGATCAATGTGAAGATATGGTACGTAGGAAGCCTCCCTGAGGTTCAAGCTCATAACCCATTAGACCAAGGCCCACATTCAAGTCGGTTCACCGACACTTGCATCCAAAACCAAACTACAAGGACATTGATCTTTGTTAAGGCATGGTACGTATGAAACCTTACAAGGTTCATGCCCACCACATGGTCATTCCGACCTCATTCACGTCAGTTCACCAAACACCTTGGGGCAGCCTAGAGTGTAAGCCCCACACCATCCTGAACTACATGGACTTTGATCCTTTCTAAGGTGAGGTATGTAGGAAGCCTTCTTGAGGATCAAGCCCACAATCAACCTTGTCCAAGGTCCTCATTCCCTTCAGTTATCCGACAGGCCCTCGTCCTACAAGACATTAAACTACATCCCAATCAAGTGGTAAGCCATTGTGGCCCCGCCATCCGGTTGTTCTGGCACCCCTTCATGTCTATTAAATAGCCCCACTCCTGAACTACGAGTACTTTGATCCGTGTCAAGGCATGGTACGTAAGAAACCTCATGAGGTTCATGCCCAACACCCATTGGACCAAGGTCCTTCTTCATGTCGGTTCACTAGCGCCCCATCCCGAACTACACGAAATTTGATCCATTTCAAGGCATAGAATGAAGGAAGCCTCTCTGAGGTTCAATCCCATCACCTATTGGTCATTATGACCCCTTTCACATCAGTTCCCACCAACCTAACTATACAGACATTGATTCCCTGCCATGGGGATACGTAGGAAGTCACATCAAGACTTAATCACATTACTACCGTCATCTCCACGACGGTCCCATTTAATTCCCCCCCCACTCCGTGAAACAATTTCATCACTCATCCTGATTCTCACCTGGGTCGCAACATCCCGGTGAGATCATGCCACTCAATTCCCCTCCACATCATTCAAGAAGCCGCCCATGAGCGGCCTCTGATGACGGTGTTCCCTCAAGGGGATCCCTCAATCTGATCCACCTTCATCAGTATTCTAATCAGTATGATCTGTCTCCACTGGATGTTAAACATGTGGCATACCCTGTCCTAAGCACCTGATGTAGAGAAAAACCATAGATACATGCCTATGGAATATGATTCCCCTCTCTTGATGTGGGATGCATCGGGCTTCGCCACCCTCAAGAAGCCCTATAACAAGGGACCAAAAACAGACACTCCAATTCCCCAGTGCATAGACACGCCTGTGATGCCTCGATGTGACTACTCCCACAAATGAAGGTTTCTACCCTGACTGGACCCTTTGGAATGTCCTAATAGAAGAAGTGTAATTAATTATCCTCCATGGAAACATGAAACTGGGAAGAGTTTCATGAAAAATGTATTAAATCAATGAGGGAGACCCAGACTAGGTGACGAGTTCCGAAGTGGAATCCACCGAAGGAAGAACCGACATCCCACCATCCCGGTTTCAATAATAGAGTAGGAATCCATAAATAAGGAGAGAATGTCGCTAGCCTTTGGAATGCAGGAATGCAGGGCAACAAAGAGCCACCCCCATCGTGCCCATGTAGGCAGAGGCGCGTGCCCCGATGAAAGGGTCGAAAATAGAAATGGTGAACCCGACGTGAAATTATTCTCCTCAATATTGAGACTAGTAGCGCTCGAGACGTCAGAGATTGATGTGTCACCGGATCCAGCTATCCAACATCGGGTCCCACCAAGAAAATAACAGGTCTGGAATGAAAGTCACAAGAAGGTGTGGTTTTAGAAAGTTAGGAATTCTGTTCTGTAATACTTTCAGCATGGATCCCTCTTACCGTCCACGAAAGATGGGATGTCGCTGGGGAACTGGTTGTCAATTTCTTTTCCTTGTAGTGTTGATGAGTTAATCTACCTACTTCCCAGGAATCCGGTTTCTGCTACAAGGACACGATCATCGCCCACATACCTATGCAGGGGCAGGGACAACACCAGCACAACCACCCTACATGGCTCCACTACTACCACAATGACATATTCATAAGGAAACGTGGGGCACCCATGCCCCATCTCCCCATCAGAAGTCATCCAACGAAGGGTGATTAAAAACCTCATACGCCATTACGAGGAGGATGGAACAATCCCAACACGGAATATGGCCCGCCTGGATCTGGAGTTGTCCAGGCCTTGCCATCAATGCCATCCTTGAGGGCCACACAGGGAGACCCTACTCCCCACCTCAACATTCAATTTTTTCGGGAGGCTGTCCCCAGAATGCCTTGTCAACTCCCTAGCTTACACTGATAAGGTGGGTGATGTCTGGCTCATCCCAGTCAATGTCCTAGTTCAAGGGCTCCAAGCAAGGGCCCACACCCGACCACATCAACGCTGCCGCCCGGATCTTCCAGAGGAGCAGGTAGGCTATGCACGTGCACCACCCACACCGTCTGGCTTGACCTGATGCCAGATTTGGGCCTAAGCTGAGGATGCCCGCCAAGGGGCGTTAACTTCGATAGCTATTGTTTTCTGAGCCACCGCCAGTGCATATCATCAAGTCCATGCATTCACTAAGCAGGGGCACTTATACGCCCAACTAGGATCGAAGCCTCAGCCTCTCCAAGAGTAGGATGGGTCGACTCCCTGAGTCGTAGGCATGATTGGTGATCACCGGGAACCAACCCGCGGTGATGTCACCCAATACGAAGGTCCTCCCCTTACCATTATTCCACAATGCGTGGGCCTTAACTACTCTGAAGCGCATCATGGAGGTATTCCCCGTGCTACCCCCAACCCGAATGACATCCTGCCCCGAGGTAGTGATACTCTCTGGAGCTGGTGATGTTACTCCTCACCTTGGTAACCAAAGGGGTGAAGGTCAGCCTCGCTCCACCCGCACCAAGAATGGAGGTCCTCCCCATGCTCATGATGGTTCCAATGGATGTTTCACCCACTTAGGTGTAGTTTATTGGGGTCCTCCCCATGTCCCCTTCGACATTTGTCACGGTGCTCCTTGCACCCTGCCTGAATAAAAATACATTTTCATCCGACCTCTATGTGAAAACTTATTCATAAGGATACTTGATCTTCTCAAGGGGACTCTTAGATTCTAAAGGCATGATTTCACATTCATTGATAATTTATAAACATCAATTAGGGTAGAGGGAGATTCAAGTGTATTTACTGAAATTAATGATCAAAAATCCATTGAACAAACATGATCCATACACAAACCTAATAGAGGATGTGTCAATTCATTTATAACTAAAGACCAATTCTAATTATTTATAACACATATAATGTTTTTATGCATATTATTCATGAAGTTGATTTAAATAAGTTCAATAACTAAATAAAAATGCTAAATTAATCATTCTTTGGTGCATGAAATCAAGAAAACAGAAAAAGGATTTTATATAGAACATTTTAGGTAGCCTGAGAAATTAATAATAAATATTACATAATTTTAAATTAATATTCAATACATATAAAAATAACACATGATTGAGGACTGTAAATGTTTAGTTTCATTGGATACTAGATACGTAATCATCTAATTTCATGAAATATCTTCAACATCACCCGACTCGTCTTCTCACACAATACATTTCTTTATCATTCCCTACATAAATAATCTCTTCAACATACGGGGAAAGAAAACATAATACTATGTGATATATTATAAATAATAAGGTATAATATGTGATATATTATCAAATGTTTATAATTTAGTGTAATATAAAAATAATATTATGATATCATCAGATTAATATTAGAGAAACATACCCAATTTATCATAGATCTGAAACATGAATCATTGAAAAAATATTGTCTAATATATATGACATGAATCTTAATAGATTCAATGATTATGATCCCTAAGAATATAACATTAAGATATTAAAATTTCATAATATTGTGGCATAATGTGAGGAATAATAATAATTATAGAATTTTTTTCAATTATATATATCAAGACATTCATCACATGTTGATCTAAGGATAACCACATTTTGAAAATATTGTGCTTGGGATAATCTCATGATTACTCTTTTTTAGGATTTGGATAACCCCCCCCCCTCCCCATGTAAATATTTAGATCATAAACATTAAATATTACATAGTGAGTTAGAGGACTGTTACAAAATCTCTTGTTCCATAATCATAATTCTTTCATATTTATGTCATAGTATCATCAAAAAATATATCCTTTCATCAAATCATAAACCATTGACTCAAAACTGAATGTCATCATGATTTAATAAAAATAATAGATTACCATCTGGACTAATAATAATGATGGTATCATTACATCATATCCATACTGAAGAATATGTAACCTCAGCGAATGTTTTTATTGTTAAAGATAACTTTAACAGAACATTTGTACATTTATAAAGGAAAACTAAAATTTCATTTTGAAAAAAAATTATTAAAATTATAAAAAATTCTAGATTATTGAAAAAGACTTTAAATGAACCGTTGAATATTTAAATTTAGTTATTAAATTATATATTGTTTATATCAACATGAAATTATTTTTGTCAAAAAATGTAAAAAATAATTTGTTTATAACATTGAAAAAGTTTTTTATTTGAAAAAGTAATAGAATATTAATTTTATACATTTTAATAGAACATCAATCATGGGTAAACATGAATTTTATTAATCATTTTGGAATATAAAAAACATTATTTAAATATTTTATAGAAAAATATGGATTTAGAAGAAAAATATTCATAGTCAAATAGAAAACAATTTTAAGATTCCATAAAAACAAACTTTCGTAATTTTGAGTATATAGAGAGAAAAATAATAATAAAAACATGTAATATATATAAATAACAATATTATAATTAATTATACGAGTTTTAGAGATATTTTCACATAGTTTTATCCATGAAAATTTACCTATAAAAAATCCAAGAAATAGTGATACTGTAACATAGAAAACTCGTCGCATTGTTAACATTGGAATAATAACCCCCTGAAATAAATAACAATAAATGATACTGTAAATTCCATAAATATAAGTAGATTAATGTTATATCATATATAATTTTTATTATAACCACAAAATTATAGAAAAAAGTGGTGAATATAGAATATGTCTCACAATAGTAAATGTGAGATGAGAAACCCTTAACTAAAGACTGACATGATTCATAGAATATCTGGCCAACTATAAGATAAATTTGAATTTATTATATTTTTATAATAAATTAATATTAATACTTATAATAACATACATATTTTACTTATGGCATATTTTCTACCATTCATTTATAATAATTCATTATCTTCATCATTTTAGGTGTTCACTATATCATTTTTATATATGTTTTAGGTTTGTATTTATGGAAGATGATCATTTATCATGAATTTATAAGATATAAAATATTAATAATGTAGTAATTATGTTATTTAGTAACTATAAATACTTTTTAAACATTCTTATAATGCAGTGGAAAAAATGATTTACATCACTTTGTTGAGATAGTATTCCATACATACACATGAGTGATATTCCTAGTTTTTGATGGATGGAATGAAACATGATTAATAGATATTATCCATTACATAATAATAATTATATCTCTAATATAACATTTATTCATTTAAACTATCCTTATTACCATATATTTAAATATTAAAATTAAAAAAACTACTTTGCTTTATAGAGGTGGCAGTCCACCCGTACACAAGATCGATATAATCATCTTCAAAAAGATCGGAAAAGGATTGATAAAATATTATAATTAAATAATAATAATTAATTGATAAATTTTATATATGATTTTTTAATATATAATAATATTTAACCATTATATATAGTAATTGAAAGTGTATCATATCGCTACGTAGTGGTGGTAGTCCACACATATGTATATAAGATACTTTAATATCCTATTTGATAGAAATTGAGTCGGAAAATATGTATAAGAATAATTATAATAAAATATCATAATATTTATTTTAATTTATTCATTTTCATAGGATGGTTAAAATAACTTTATTTTAAGTAGGAGAAGAAATAAACATTGAATGAGCATGATAAGACAATTATATTCTCATTGATAGAACATATTTATAATACACCACTATCCATCTTATGATAGTCTTAGAGTATGAATGAAATATGTATAAATATTTGAAGGAACCTAAGAAGAATTATTTATAGGGTTTTATGATTTAGAGGGATCAAATTTTATTATTAAGGGAGGATAACAGGTTTAATCTTATATGTGGGTAGGAAAAAATGTTATTAATAAAATATTTAAATAATTTTTGGTAAATTATAGCTGAAAGTGGAAAAATTGAAATTAATTTTTACGTAAGATAATATAAACTATAATATCTTCATCAAATAAAATTAAGTCATGTTGAATTTGAATATTTACCCTAATATTTTAGTTTAATCACATGGTAAACATGTTTTAACCCTAACCATGATATTTTTTTAATGATTTTACAATTAATTATGACAGAAAAATAAAGTGTAATCATTAAAAAATTTGTAAATACAGATTCCAAATATACAATCAATTTTATAATATTTAATCTCAATTATAGTAATAAATTTAAAATAGAATAATATCATAAAACACATCTAATATTGTATTTAGAAAAATATATTTTAAGTATAAAAGTGGAATAACTTTCATTTGTTGCCTTGTAAAAATGATTAAATGAATATTAAAATTTTTAATTAGTTATATAACCCATTAATTTCATTGATATAATTATAAAATATTCATTAATTAGAATTTTATAACATAGGAAACACATTTGGATCACAACAATATTTTTTAAAAAAATAATTGTCTGTACATTAAATTGATTTTATCTTCATTATTAACCATTAGATAACAATTCTATGAAGATCATTCATAAATTTCCAATAAATTTAATTAAAAATTTTTAATGGTGGTAAATATATTTTTCATAATAAAAACCATAAATCCTGGAAAAATATGTTTCATTTCTATATATATTTTTTAATCATAAACTGATTATATTAAACATTTATTGATTATTTATTAAGAATTATTAAATACATTTATATAAATGTATAAAATATCTATGTAAATATCATAATGAGCTTATTCCTATTCATTAACATCAATCCAACAATAGTGTGATAGTCTCTATAATATATCATTGATAATTTAGAATATTGGTAGTGTGATAAGGACGACATAAAATAAATTAAATTTATTTCAATGGAATAATTATAAAACATAGAGGTATAATATTATACCATACTTAAATATAATTTATACCACAATATTTCATAATTCTAGATTAGTAAAATAGTGATACTTATAATTCATTGAATCTGTGAGTTCCCAAGTAACTTCCATGAAATTTTGATTCCACAAGTGAACATAATCAATGAGGGCAATATTTATGACAAACCATATCATTAATATACCATAATTCAAGATTTCATACATAATGATACTAATCATAAAATTATATTGGAATGTGTGACCTTGTATATTTGTTAAATTATATACATAGTAGAGTCAAATGAAACCTGTGTACAACAACAATATTTAAAAACTCAACAACATGCCCCTATTTTTAATCATTCTTTTAATACAACTTGTGGTAACCTGGGGATGTACAAGAAAAATTTATGATTCATAAATAATAGTAATGGAATAATTGATGAATTACAGATTAATGTAATAGATTTTAGTCATAAATTATATCAATTTGTCATAAAATGGGTGAGAGTCAAAACCATGAACATCAAAGAATGATATAAGATGAAAAAATCATGCCAATATATGAAGCTGAGAAAAACATGACAGCATAAGCATCATAAAACTCTAAATTCCATGAAATAATAATATAGTAAACTTAGCATAACCAATAGTGCACCATACATATCATCACATGAGATGAGAATAATAACCATTGCATTGGAGAGCTATATAAATCTATCCCACTATATCGCATTCTTATTATATACATGCATGTGTGTGCCAGATACAACATGCATCATATGTTAATATTATACAATTTTTTATCCATAAAATATAGAGGGTGGGTCAGAAACATGGAATTCCCAAACAACACAATGATTGGTAAATATATGTTGGTACATTCTAGTGGATATGGGGTTGGGTATTCACTATAGAAATTGATGGGCATGGAAAATTATGGGATAATTTTAGTAGTATAATTTGTGTATATAAGGATTCATGAATGTGATTAATGAGATTGAAATAGGGTATCTCATTAATTTTAAATAATAGAAATTTAAAATGTGATGTGTAAAAATATACTCCAACATGAGAATATGAAAAAAAAATACATCACTCAAAGAAGGTTCTTAAATAATGATAAGAGAATCCCCGTACCGTGGGAGGGTACAATTAAATGATTTGGGAGGAACATATTAAGAACCTGATAACACCAAGTTAGTGGTTCAGAGAGGTATAGGGGGAGTAACATCATTATTATTGGGTATTGGGTGAAGAGGTGTGGTAGTATGTATGAGTATTTATAAAAATATAGAGGGGATTATTTGTTAAAGTATAAACATAATAGTTGGACTCTATATGATAACATAATCATAACCGAAAACCATACAAGTGTTTTTCAATTTTTTTTGGTGAAATTGGATTTGGCATTGAATATTTTTCAACTCAATAACTAAAATATATAAAAACTACACTTGGTTATGTGGAAGCAAGTCATGTTTATAATGAAATTGATTTATAAATTAAAATATATAATATAGTTTTAGATGATTTAATAATATCTTATAAAATTAATCAAATAATTTATATAATATTGTTAAAGGGGTGTCATATTTTTTTTGTCGTGGATTACCATTATAATTTTCCATACACAATTTTTTAGATATTTTTATTTCATAATACACAATAATTATTTTTACAATATTTATTTTTTAATCTAAATCTTGACTATGTTAGAAAATAATGACAAAATAACTATTTGAATATTTTGACAAGATTATTTCATAAATATTATTTATATAATAAAATATTTTTTACAAATATACTAATTTTAACTTTAAAATAGACAATATTATTCAATTAAAAATAATAGATTTAAGTATATTAACCACATTCTAACATTAAAAAAATTGAATTGGGAATCATTAGATTATTTTATAATTTATATATAAATAGCTCTTATATAACAAGAATTATTATTTAAAATATCATTTCTCTCAAAAAAAAATAATTGAATTTATTTAAACATTTTATTTTTTGAGACTATATGTTTCTTTCAAATAATTTTTTTTTCTTCATGTGAAAATTTACATTTTATCAAACTCATCATTTTATCCTTGATAATGTAATGGGAAAAAGAGATAAATATAATCATAATTTTATTAAAAATATAATATTTAAATTTATATTATTTGGGTTTTGATATATAACACCTTATTAAATCTGCATACATTCTACTGGAAGTGTGTGTGATGATGAGACTTTCTTAGGGTGGTTTGAAAAAAGTGATCTAAATCTTGATATGTACAAACATGTATATATAGAGTAATTGATTTCCCTCATGCTTTAGTTGATATAAATTTGATAGAGATTTATCAAGGGAAATTCATAAATATGTTATCTTGCTCGAAATAATTAATAAATGGGCTTCATAGGTTATGATATCACTAGTCGAGGACATCACTACTTATGTCGATGTAAATTAGATTATATCATGATAATTGATATAAACATTTACAAAATGTTAGTTTATTTTTTATATAATATAAATGGATATAATTATGAATGTAATTATAAATCTTATAGGATATAACATAATATTTCTATAATAAAAATAATATTTCATGTGTTTAGTATAACATCATTACATAATAATAAATTTATTTATTTGAAAATGGAATCTTATTCATCCAATAATGGTTAATTACATTATTCCATTATAAGGAAAATTTCCCTTGAAATTTCACTTTAATCCATACAATAGAATTGGGTGCTTTTATTTAATCCCATTTTTTAGTTCCCATGTTATTTTGTTAGACATGTGGTTTTACAACAAAACATTGACCATGTTATTTTTATTGTTTTGTAGAAATATGTCTCTATGATCTAATATCATAATTACATATTTATCATAATAGAATCGCAATACAATGTCATGAAATTTTTATTTTGTACATGTGAGGTTCTTGGTATTTAGTCTCTCAAAGGAGAAATATGGAAGACATCATGCACAAAAGATAGGTTAGGTGGGAGTGAAAATATATAGGCCCCAACTTCTATTCAATCGAAGATCTAAAAGAGGATGATATATCTTAGTGTAAGAAGTACTTTCTTCCCAATAATCAGGGTTTTCATCAACAATGATATGTAATGGAACACCTTATCTGTGACCTCAAACTCTATGTATCATCAACAATTATCTACACATTTTTTTCAAATTTTTACGGATTTAATGTGATGATGAATGGGTTTTTCCTTTGCAATAATATCTCAGATAAGATAATATCCATAGGCTTCATCCCTCAAACATCATACCATCTTGTTAATTCCCCTAACAACATCCCATGTAGAGGATAATATGGTTAAATTTGAATCATATAATGTAAACTCTTTTTATATAATAACTCTAGTATGAGATGGTGTCGATCCCAACCTTCTTGGAAATTTATTAAAAATTATATCATCAATTTATCTAGAGTTTGAATGTTCTTCATTGAATAAACATCCATCTAATGGTTATAAGTATCACAAATACTCTTTTATGAATCTAACACACATTGAAAGAATCTCTTGAACCTCAAGTTAAACATTCGATCTTTATTAGATACAATGGGTAGTGGAACTCCTTGTAGTTTTACCACCTATTTATAACACAGTGAGATGATCTAGAGAGAACTATCACATGGAAATAATTAAATGTGATGGCAGTATTAGGTGATCGACTACCACTTATATGGAACTATAAAACTAAAAAATCATGGAGAATCGTATGATGGAATCCATAATTATGTTTTACAATTTTTATTCATTTATGGTAAAGAGTTTCATCGTACCCTAATAATTATTTCATTATTACATTAATTAATTTCAAACAACGTATTGAGATACAAATTTTAAAATCACTCACTTGATGTTATCCAACAACAATTTTTCATTCATATATATATACATCATTTTGATTCCAAGATGAATACAAAAGGATGAGCTATATGTATCATCCATATTATATGCTATCATTTATTATCTTTAAGGGATAAATATTCTTCTTCCATCCCTTATGAAAAAATGTTTAGATAAGTTAACCTATGTAATATTCACTACGTTTATATCAAGCTCCACATCTTCGTTTTATGCCTCTTTATTCCTCTCAACAATGGATTGTTGAGCTTATATTTGATAAATAAAGGATAAAAATATATTTATTATTTTATTTTAGATCAATCTATTTTCCTTCATTATTATATCCATTTTTGACTTCATTATGGATAGGGTTTTTTGATACCTTTTTAACATAGAGAATAATCTACCTTTCCACAATCCTGATAGGGTTATGGATTACCCAATAATAATCCTTGATCTTCTCTAACCACCATTAATATAACATATTTAATTTATTTTTGTATGAATACATACACGAGGATTTTATGATCAATATTTATTTCATTCTTCTACCAGTATAGATAATGTCATCAAATATAAAATACAATGATCACTGAAACCATTTCGAGATCATAAATCGTTACCCATTGATAAGTATTTTGACCCTTGGATTAGTGGTTATACTTTTATTTACATATTTAAATCATTAATAAAACATATTATTTTAGAATATATTCATCCCATCTCATGTTAGTTGTGATGGTGGTACTTAAAATAATGAGATTTTTTAAAAAACTAAAATATAATATATATAAATTCAATGAAAATTGTAGATCAATATCACTGATGTTGGATTGAACCATATTTTAGATGCATATATTTTTAAAGGATCCATTGTTACATACCCATTCCAATACCAACATTTACTATAAAACTGATACAATATTTATTTTAGATATTTTCTAGTACAAAATTAAAACTCTCCACATGTAACCCTAACTTTTAGACTACATAAGAATATCATCTATAAATATGACCACAATGTTTTGGAGTTAATCCCAAAATACTCTATTAATTATATCTATAAAGGAAAATAAAGCATTAGTGAGTCAAAATAGAATCTCTCTGAACTCTTAGATCATATAAATTGTTCAAAAAAATTATTTTCTATATTATCCTTTGTAACATTTAATTGAAAATAATCTGAACAACGATCCACCATAGACAAGTTCATTTCTCAATATTAATGGTTTAACATACCAAAAATCTATTGTTTCATAAGCTTGTTATTTAAAATGATCTTATTGATTTCAGGATAATAAATGTAGAGCTTAATTGACACATATTTCTTCATTATATAGGGGACCAGTTCACCCCATGGTGATCTAGTTGTTATTATAATCCATTTATCCTATATAAATAAATATTAGTTTTTCACCTATTAAATTATATTGGTTTAAATTATATATTTATTTATTTATATCATAAAATCTATGGGTGTAACCATGATTCAAAACATATTCTGAATGCATAAATGTATAATTGAAAAATATTCAAGGAATACTTTTTAAAATTTCTTACGATGGGAATGTCATCAATGATGATATTTTACATAGTCTCAATTATTTGACCATGATACACTTTCTCATTATGAAATTATATCCATGATGTACATTCACTGATCTACATTTTTTCATCAATGTAAAATCCTACAATTTCTTCAAAGCCATCAAAGTGTTGAATCACCCATGATTTTCAAAAACAATGATTTAGCCCACAGAAGTAGGGTTAAAATTAGTTTTAATTATGTAGAAAACTTTTGATTTGTTTAATGAAATTACTATGAATTTAATAATTAAAACCCATGATTCAAGGGAAAACACTCTATATTGAAAATCAGAGTGTTCAAAGAAAGTATTTTTTTTAAAAAAATCTAGAATTATTTTCACAATATAACATCGTTATCAACCGTAACATTAATTAATTTGATCAACATCAACCATTGATAATCTAATACAGCCATATTACAAATAGAAAACACATAATTGTCCTTATTATATTAATTAATTAATTATGGAATATTTTCAATGGTGTTGAACAATATTTTAGGTATTAATGGATCAAAATATCCACTAATATTTGTAGACCATTATCAAATAATTTTCCCATTTATTAACTAATAGTTCTTCGGGGGTGTGGGGTTTTCCTCTAGCACATGTTTTAGTTCATAAAATGTTATACATGTTGAAGTACTACCTTAATGTCCTATATTAATTATCCTAATGGGTTGTGAATTATATTTTAGAATCCATTATATTTATAATCATATTGGTTATTGACTTGGTTTTTCCAATTTCCATGTACTGATTAAATAAAGGGAAATTAGTGATAAGAGTTTTAATACTACTAAACACTTAAAAGAAAAAATATAAACATTGAATGGATAACCCATAACTGAGATAAATTCCATAACCTATGAATTTCATATTTTCAATTTATGTTATACAATGTCAAATTCATAACATAAAATTTAATGGGAATTTCCATCCCCATTAAAAATGGTTCACAACAAGATTCTAAATTTTCCTTATAATATCACTTGGTATGTCTAATATATCTGTGCTGAAAACCCAATTAATAATGTATGATGTGGTGATAAATTCAATGCCAAATTCACCGTTTTCAAGGGTTTTACCCTCTGGTAAAATTGTACCAGATCCCCATACAATTATTGTATCTATACAGTGATTTTGTTTCATAGAATCCACATAATACAAAATTTTAAATAATTTTTGGTTTTTTCCTATTCATATCATTATATAATTGTCTTTTAATAATGTTTTAAAATCCTCATCCATAATGAAACAAAATGTACTCAGATAACAATTATAAAAACCCATATATTTAATTGACCATAATTCATGATATTTTTAAATTAATATACACATAATACATTCCTAGACGATTATTTGGCCTAATGTAATTAATATAATTTCTACATATTGAATTAAAATGAATCATGTTCACAAAAACATGGATGGACATTCCCTTATATTCCATAGATTTTCAAGTACTGCATGGCATAAAATGGGGACGTACATAAGTAAGGGTTATGATATAAATACCAAAAAAAGAATATTTAAAAATAACATGATGAATGTAATTAAAGTTAGTCAAGAGTAATTTCAAGGTTCCATTATAAGGATTAGAATCATCAAAATGAACATTCAAGGATTATAAAGTACGATTACATCAACAAATTATATGAATGTGGAAATAATATCAAATATGACATCATATGCATATGTCATAAATGACACCAAAGAAATAATATCTTAATATTCATAGGAAAACCTTAGATGCACCATAAAATCCACATCATGAGATAAAATATTTACCCAAAGTATCATAGGGAAATATAATTTCAGGACCACTGGCCACATTCATATTATGTATGTGCATTTTTGTGCCACATAGATAACACCACATAAGATCATATTAATCACATATGATCCCATGATTATGGAGTTCTTCTAAAAAAAATAAAAGGACCCAATAAAATATGGGTTCGTATATTTGGGTGAATATATATGAATGGAAATGTGGTTGACTATTCCCAACATAATGGTTTTTCATGGAATGTCATATGATAACTTCACCCAAGTAATAGTTTTACATAATGATTCATGGAAGGGTTTAATGAGATTAATTTTGTTATAACATTACATAGAATTCATAATTATATTAAAATAGATGTATAAAAACATATTAAAACATGAATAATCATAAATCAAGTGGCATAACTAGATGAATGTTTTCAAATATAGAGACTGAGAATTGAATCCCTTTACCTTGGGAGGGAACTTCTAAATGATTGATTAGTTCCTATTCTATTCTTGGTAACACATAATGATCGATTTAGATATGGATAGTGTGATTAAGTTTATTATTAATAGTTTTTTAATGATGAGTTGAAGGAGGAGTGGTGTGTATTTATAGAAAAATAGAAGGAATTCTTCACAAATTTAAAACAAACAGAATATTCAATCTATATTATAAAATAATCTAAATACCCTTAGAAAGGTTTTATTTATATTTTTATATCAATTAAGAGTTATTTTAAATATTTTATAATTCCTAGAACCTAACTCATGACATTAGTATACATGGTTACGTAGAATTGAGTCATGTTTATAAAGAATCTCTTTTCAAAAATTAAAAAACAATATTGGTTTTTAATTATTCATTAAGGGTTTATAAAATTAATAAAATAATTTTAAAAATAAATTATATTGAATGACAAATATTTTAATTTTCTTTTATACCCATTAAACTACTTATTAATTTACTTTTGGGATATTTTATTGTAATAATACATGACATGTATTTTCACTGTAAATAATTTCTCCACAAAAAATTTGAATGTCTGACGAAATTATGAAATGTTAACCATTAGATAATTAACCCATTATTATATTGAAAATAATTTATATTTAATAAAAATAATTTTCTAAATATAATAATTTTAAATTTAATATAATAAATCTTATTTAATTTAAAATATTATCTTTTACGACATTGACCCTTTTTATCAAATATAAAAATTACATCAGACATCATTAAATTATATTATAATTTTAATTTAATTTAATATTATATAATATTAATATTTTAATAAAATTTATGTAATTTAAGAAACTCATTAATTTATTACAAGTGTCTATTATTTGAAAATATATATTTCCTAAAAATATGATTTATGTTTCATCAGTTGATATTTTTTATCAAAATCATTATATAACTATTGATAATGTAGTGATAAAAATAAATAAAAATTAATAATTATTTATAAAAAATTAAATATAATAACTCTTATTACTAGTGTATAGATAGATAACCCCATATTACCTTAATGAATTCCCTAATGGTAATGTGTAATATATTGAAACATTCATAATGCGGTTCAATGAATGTATTTTGCGTCATGAACTTGATAATCTTGAAATTATACCATTAATTGTTTTAATAATGTTCAAGTTGATAGATCTCATCATGGGATTGGTCATGATTAATTACCCATGATTACATCTCTCTCCAATGCTCCAATAAATGTGATTCATATGGGTATGATCCTATTGGTCGATGACATCACATATTCTATTTCTCTTAATTATATTTTATCATAACCCTTAATATATCCTATTCATAAAAATTACTATATAATAACTATATTATAATTTGATATAATAATTTTCATTATTTTAAATCAGGTATGGTATAACTTATAAAAGTCCAAAATAATAACATTAGTGAATGTGTTTTCCATAAAATCATCACTTAGTAAATCATTTTTGTATTTTAAAAGGGAATTCAATTTATAAAACATTGTTTCATCACAATATTATTCTATAGAAATTTATCTCTATAATCAAATATTTCTTATTTTTATTTATATTTAAAACTATCATGTTCCTATAACGACATTCTTGTGTTCAATAATTTTAGAGGATTATGTATGACTTTCATTAAAAAGTATACAAAGAACATATCATGAATGATAGTGAGATTAAATGGAAATTACAGTAGATAATCTACCATACCTACTCGATAAATCAGATTAAAGGTCCTGTAAAACTAGGTATTAGATTTCCCTCATTTATTAGTCTCATTAATATATTCCATATAGATAATCATATGAATACATTCAAACCATCATCAAATTCTAAATGTCACTGAATATTTCTAGGATAAATATTCTATGAACTCTACGATTCCTTGATGATATATTAAATATATCTATATTTCTTATTTATTTTCTCTTCTAGATTAGTTCCTCAAATATTTTTTCAATAACATCATCCTATAATTCTCTATTCATATACTTATTTTTCAAGTGGGATTCATAAATTTCAATTTTAATGCTCTATAGAATGTTGTCGTTATATGAAAATTTGACAATATGAATGTATTGATCCAAATCGAATTTTAAATTTATAATACACGATATTAGAATATCCTTTAGGGATTGAATGGTTCTCTTATTTTAAGTAAATATTTTAGAATCATAATTAGTATTGATACTAAACATTGTTTAAAAATTTGGCTGAAGACATCCCCAAAACTATAATGTAGACATAATGGCCTCATTGGGTATAATAGAATGTGTTACATCATCAGACCATACCTCTTTATAAATTCATATCAAGGTAATATAATTAAGGGCGATATATTTTTTGATAATAATAAAATATACCCAATTTTTATGGTGGTCAATATAACCCAAATATCATAACACCATTTAACATTCAATGGGATTCCTATATAGAAATATATGTTGACATTTCACTTTTTCCATATTTCTATGAGTAATGGATGAAACATCCGAGTAGTCTTTTTCTGATTAACCTCAAAATAGACCGATACTAATCCCTAAGATATATACTCATCATATATTTAACTGAAATTTATTTTATCATAAACATATCTTATTATATATGTGAAACTAAATTCATATCAGATGAATATAAAATAATTATTTAGGAGGATGATCCAATATCTCCATATCCAAATAAATTATAATAGGTACACATACAATGTTCATGAACGTTATAATTCCATCACAATCAGGGTGGATCTTAGGAAAATTTATTATCTAATTTTAATGATCCACATCTTCATTCAAGACTTCAGAAATATGAACCTAGATATATGGTTAAACACTGATTTGAAAAAGATAATATTTCTCTGATTTAATCTATATTAAATGGTCTATCCACTAAAAATCCATAAATATTTGATAATTTGTGATCATCATTATAAATAAGCTCTTATGATCCTATAAAATAAAATAATTTCCACCTTTTTTTCTTCCCATGGTGGTAATATATTGATCATTAATAATATTTAATCTAAAATAATAATCTTATATGATTTATATTCATCTATTTCTAAGAGAATATATACTTAAATATTTTGATATCACAAAACATATCATTAGTACACTTTATTTCATGATTTATTAAAAAATATACACCTAATAAAATCAGCAGAGTTCATGGTACATAGTGTCCTTAGGTATTTATGTTCGTAATATGAAAAAGTAAAAAAGGGATACGTTGACTTTACTGAAATCTCCTTCACATTCCCTTAAAAATTCTTCATTATTCTAAAACTAAACATGATAACAAGGGGACACATATTAGAAAGTGGTGAGATATAATGGCTAGTAAGATAGTATTTAAAAAATAGAATGAGGTAGAATAGGACATATCACATAATAGATATATCAATAAATCACAACGGGGAGGAGAATCATAATATTGAACAACGAATCATGATATAAGATGATAACATATTGGAAACATTAGAATGTGGAAATGAAAGAAAACATGGAATCATAATAATATGTGAAGGCTAAATGATATGCAGTGATAACAATGTTAGCTTAGGATAAGGTAATATACATCATACATGGTACACCATGATATTTAAACACTTCCAATGCATTGGAGGTCTATACACTAGTGCAGAAAACGTTATTTACGTCACTATTTTTGACGTCGGTTATATATAACCGACGTGAGAATCTATGAAACTTGGTTTTTTATGTCGGTTATATAATAATAGATGTAACAAATGCATTGAGTTGCTTTTTAACATCAGTTATTTTAATAACCGATGTTACAAATCACGCGTGTTTGGATTTTACGTCGGTTATTTCATTACCGACATAAAAAACCAAAGTGCGGGAGTTTTTTACGTAGGTTATTTGATAACTGACGTAAAAAACGAGATATATAGGCATTTTTTACATCTATTATTTTTATAACCAATGTAAAAAACCAAAGCGCGGGGGGTTTTTTACGTCGGTTATTAAAAAACCTACGTAAAAAACGAGTTATCTACTTGTTTTTTACGTCTGTTATATTAGAACGGACATAAAAAACAAGACATCTAGGAGTTTTTTATGTCGGTTATTTTATAAACGACGTAAAAAACCAAAGTGCGGGGGTTTTTTAAGTCGGTTATAAAACAACCAATATAAAAAACGAGTTATCTACGGGTTTTTTACATCAGTTATAAAATAACCGATGTAACCCCCCCCCCCCCCCCCCCCGCGCTTTGGTTTTTTATGTCAGTTATAAAATATCTGACATCAAGAATGAGAAATCTATGGGTTTTTTACGTTGGATATACAATAACCGACCTAAAAAACCAAAGTGCTGGGGGTTTATTACGTCAGTTTTCAAATAACCGACGTTATAAATTTAAAAATAGTTTATAACGTCGGTTATATAATAACCGACGTTATAAAACATTTAAAAATATTAATCCCCATGGACTGTCATTTATGTTTTTTCGATCAACAGTCCGCCAGCTCGTCTCTCTCATGCGGTAAACCCTAATCAGCTCGTCAATCAACCTATGTTAAACTCATTTTGTCTTCATCATTTATCATCTTAGTCTCCTCGGATCTATCATCTCAACTCGCAACACTCAAGTAATCATACCACGAATTTATTTCGTTCGTTTTTTTTCCGGATAGTCTATATTGGTGTTTTGTGATTTTTTTTTAAACTAGGTTAGATTCTTCCATTTCGAACCCTATTACATCTTTTTCAATATCTTTGGTACCGGACATTCATTTTTATCTTGAGTGTCTTGTTTTTGTATTTCAATATAAATCAAATTTTGATATATTACCTTGCATTTAATGACTCAAAATACTACTTTGTTGGAAACATATTTGGGGTTATTTATTGAAGTACTATGGAGCTATTATGGAAATATTTGGAATATTTCCTGATTTGACTGGTTTGAATTTCATTATCAAAACGAAATTTGAGGTATGGTTGATTCATCCATTCCTTTTATCCTATATTTCATTTAACGCTCAGGTTCATCTAACAATTTTGTAGTTGGATAACCAATAACGATTATGTGACTAGATAATTAAAAGAAATTATCATCATATATAGTGAATCATCCATGTTGAGTGTCTTATCATAGAATAGGAATCAATTATCCATATTGAAGAAGTCATTTTTTTAGAAAAGAAAAACATTTAATGTAAACCATTTATCATTCATTAATTGAACTAAAATAAATTTTTACACATGAGTTATAATGGAACATAATAAAATAAATATTTATCATTAACCCACATAGAGTCTAATAAATCTATGATAAACCATTTGTTTTCGTTAATGGAAACAAATTCACTTTTACCCAGTTTTTATTTTTAGAAGACTCTAAACTCCATTATAATTTCACCCTTCTGGGAAGTATTAAACATCATTATATCCCTATAAAAAATCTAAATGTCACAGAAATATCATGCATCCATTTTGTCTTATAGGATTCTACTATAGATATTTATGCCATTTTCTATATTATTAGTTATGATAAAATCTATCATAAAATCATTAATATATGTTTATTTAAATGGGAATATCACAATTCTCATGATTATAGTTGAGAATAATGATAATGTTTTTTATTAATGATAATATAGACATGGGTAATTTTAAAAAAAAATGTGAACTTAAATAAGGAATTCTACTTATATGTATTTCACATGATTTTTTGATTTTATGTCACATAACTAATTGATGATTGAATACAACAAATAATTGCACCACCAACCAAAGTGAAACCAGTGTATTGTTCTATTTTAGAAATTTGGGATTAAATCAATGAGATTGTGATTTATTTATTTATTAGTGTTTGTGAATCAAGATACTAGATTCTATTTCAAATGGGTATTTGTTTGTTTTTTGATGTTTCACGATTTTATTTGATGTAGGTTTTTCTTTTACATGGACTAATTCATAAAGTGGTCTCGGTTCATTTGATTTTGTGTTTCCATTGACACCATCCCCCCTCAATGACAATGATTTCACATTACCAGTTTTTCTCTAATTGTTCTCTCATACACCGTTTGGATTTGATGGTTGATTACAAACATATTTATTCAAATATTTAAGCTGGATTATATGCATTTTTTAGGATTATATTTCTATTTTATGCCAGCTTATTTACTATTCTATCAAATATTAAGACCCTTTCTAGTAAGAAAAATTTCATAATAAATACGATTGGACTATTCATCATATTTCATGAAATGTTTTTAATAATGTCCCGTTTAAAAAAAATGGTATATCAATGATGTGGAAACGGGTGGTGTACGGGGGGGGGGGGGGGGGTTCCAAGGGGGTGGGTGGGTGTGAGTGGCTGTCCACGGGTGTGTAGACCTGTCCACAGGGTTTTGGGGGTTGTCTGGGGGGTGGGGGCTGTCCACAGGGTTGGGGGGTGTCCAGGGGGGTGTTGAAGGGGTAGGGGTGGGGGTGGTGTCACAGAGGTGTGGGGGGTGCTGTCTAGAGGGGTGGGGGATATATGGAGGGTTGGTGGATGTCCATGGGTGGTCCAAGGGGGTGGGTGGGAGTGGGGGGCTGTCCAAGGGGGTGGGGGCCTGTCCAGAGGGTTTTGGGGGTTTTCCGGGGGGTGGGGGTGATTCTCAGGTTTACTCCATTTTCTTCAATTTTCTATCAACTATGTAAGTGTCATGGTTTTCTTTGATACAATGAAATTTAAAACTGTTACATATAACTATATTTTGTTTTAAAAATAATATTCAAGCAAATTTTCTTAAATACTCATAGATTTGATTTATATTTTAAATTGTTTTACATTCAAATTATGATTTTCTTCATATAAACATATATTTCTCTTATCTTAAAAATATATTTTTTTTTTGATATTTGTTATAGGTAATAATGAGTCGAAGTTGGATTACGGCACGTCGAAAGGGAAATGAATTTGAGGAAGGTGTTGATGCCTTTTTGGAATTTGAAAAATGAAATGTTCCAAGTATTGGAATTTTTTCTATCGATGCCTGTAATGTTTGAATATGAAGAAGTGGAAAAGTAGAGAGATAAAAGATCATCTGATTTGTCATGGTTTTAATCCATGTTACAGCCCTTGGATTTGGCATGGTGAAACTGGAAGGACTGTCACTGATGATGATGATTCACAAGATGGTAACTCCGATGGAATTGAAGAAATGATTCGTGATATTTTAGCAGAACAAATTGAGATAGAACCGACAGTTGCTCGTCTATATGGTGATGCAGAAAAACCATTATATCCTGATTGTACAAATTTTACGGTTTTGTCGGCGGTGCTAAGATTGATTAACCTGAAGGTGAAACATGGATGGAGTGACAAAAGTTTTATAAAGCTGCTACAATTGATGAAATACATTCTTCCAAAAGATAATGATCTTCCAGATTCACATTACAAAGCCAAGAAAATATTATGCCCAATGGGATTGGGATACAAGATAATAATTCCCTGTCAGAATGACTGCATTATATATAGGAAGGAATATGAATTTCTGTCAGAGTGTCCTAAATGTGGGAAATCATGATATAAGGTGAAATAAAAATCACAGGCTGGTGTAGAGATTACAAGGAACCCTTCAAAGGTATTTTGGTATCTTCCTATAATTAATTGTTTCAAACTTTTATTTACTAATTAAATGATGAAAAAAGGTTAAGATGGCATGCTGAAGAGAGGGTATGTGATGGAAAAATACGTCATCCATCTGATTTTCCACAATGGAAGAAAATTGATCCGCAGTATTCTACAATTGGAAATGAAATTAGAAATCTCAGACTAGGGTTGTGAATAGATGGAATGAATCGATCCTGAACCCTCAGTAGCACACATAGTTCCTGGACTGTTTTATTGGTAATTTAAAACCTCTCTCCTGAAGATTGTATGAAGCAGACATATGTCATGTTGAGTATAATGATCTCTGGTCTAATGCAACCCGGTAATGATATTGATGTTTACTTGTCACCGTTGATTGATGATTTGAATATGTTATGGGCTGATGGTATTACGGTATATGATTCTTACAAAATGGGATATTTTCAACTGCATACAGTGCTTCTGTTCACTATAAATGACTTCCCATCGTATGGAAATTTGTCTGGATACAGTGTTAAAGGGCAGAAAGCAAGTCCAATTTGCGAACAAAAGATGTCATATTATCAATTGCATCATGGGAGGAAAACAGTGTACATGGGTCATCGAAAGTTTTTACCTATGGAACACCCTTTTAGAAGACTATAAAAGGAATTTAATGGCTCCCTAGAATTTGATACTGCTCCAAAACCATTATCCCATGATCTGTATTTTGAGAGGGTGAAAAACCATGATGTGACATTGGGAAAGACACAGAAATCTGGTAATGATAGACATATTTGGAAGAAAAGGTCAATTTTTTTTGAGCTACCGTATTGGAGGTATCATGAAGTTAAATATAATATTGATGTCATGCACGTGGAGAAGAATCTATGTGATTCATTGATTGGAACATTGTTAGATATTAAAGGAAAGACTAAAGATGGGTTGAATGCAAGATTAGAATTACTATCTATGGGAATATGTTTGGAGTTAGCTCCCACTCCTAAAGGAAGACAAACATTTCTTCCCCCGGCTTGTCATTAATTATCGAAGAGTGAGAAAATTAGCTTCTGTCCATGACTTCATGATACCAAAGTGCCTCAAGATTATTCTTATAATGTAAAAATTTTTGCCTCATTGAAGGACTTGATGTCGATAGGTATGAAATCACATGATTTTCACGTCATGATGCAACAAATTCTACGAGTTTCATTGTGTGGAATATTTCCCATTCGTGTCCGAAAGACTATAATGAAGTTGTGTTATTTTTTCAATTCAATTTGTAACAAGGTGATTGATGTGAATGCTTTAAACATTTTGGAAAAGGATGCAATTTTTATACATTGTCAATTGGAAATGTATTTTCCTCCAACTTTTTTTGATATAATGGTGCATTTAATGATTCATCTGGTTGGAGAAATAAAGCTTTGTGGACCTGTATATCTTTGTTGGATGTATCCTTTTTTAAAGGTATATGAAAATATTAAAGGGTTATGTTAAAAATCTATATCGACCTGAAGCCTCCATTATTGAAAAGTATATTTTTGAGGAGATAGCAATGTTTTGTAAGAGCTACTTGGCTGCGGCGCAACACATAGGATTGCCTCCATCTCTCCATGAAGGAGTTAATAATGAGGGAAAGGGGATTTTCATCTTGAAAGTAAAATCATTGTCAGCTGAACAGATGAAGAAGTTAGAGTCATACATCTTGAATAACATAGATGATGCTCAACCGTATATCACATTGCATATTAATGAGTTGAAACAATGTCATCCAAAGAAGAAATATATGTGGATTTTTAATGAGCACAACCGAACTTTTTTGTCATGGATTAAAAAGACTTTTCTTGGTAGATCAGATATATCAGAGAGGTTAAAATGGATAGTGGGTGGTCTATGTTTAAATGTGATAACATGGTCCGGTTATGACATTAATGGTTATACATTTCATATGAAATCTCAAGACAAAAGAAGTGCAGTTCAAAATAGTGGTGTATTGGTGTTTGCAGAAGCAATGTATTTTTCGAGTGCTAAGGACAAAAACCCAATTTCTGCATCAAGTACATATTATGGAGTGATTGAAGACATATGGGAGGTTGATTAATTTAAAATTAAAGTTCCCGTTTTTTACTGTAAATGGTTTAATGGTAACAACAGTGTCAGACACAATGAATTTGGAATGATACTTGTTAATCTGAATAGATTGGAAGACACAGGTGATTCTTTTATATTGGCAATACATGCAAAATAAATTTTCTATGTAGTAGATCAATCAGAAATGCAGTGGGCTGTTGTTTTAAAAGGGAAAAAACAATATGTTGTTGAGGATGAAGTTGATGAATATGCTGATTTATGTGAGATCCCTACTTCCATGGAAAGATTAACAGAACATAATGATGATCATGTTGAAGACATAGTTTGTGCCATAAGAAACGATCATGACGAAGGAATTTGGGAAAACAATCCATTTGTACATTCCTAAGATTATAGGTAATATATGTTTATTTCTTGTTTACATTTATTTTTTCCATAAATGATAGACATTGTAAGTTTATTATTTATTAAAACATGTTTTAAAACAAAATAAGTATATGTTTTTGTTTGTTTTAAGTTAGTTTAGTTTAATTTATCATGGTTATAACCATTACATGAATTATATATCTATTATTTTTGTTGACTGACAATTATTTTACCATGTTTACCATGTTTACCAGGTTTAACATTTTTACCTTGTTTACCATCTTGACCATCTTGTCCATCTTGACAATCTTTACCATCTTTACCATTGTTTAACATGCTTAACATATTACCAATGTTTACTATTATGTAACTTAGTACACTTTTCTATTTTCTGATTACAGTAGTATTAAAATATTTGAATTTGATTATTTGTGAACTGATGTTTGTTTTTTTGATGTGAAGGATAATGACAGATCATTCAGATGATCAACCACATGATTCTGGAGAGGAGCATATTTCTGGTCATACCTCTGGTGATGAAGATTCACATGCTCCTATTACGACAAATAGTTCAAAGGTTGGTAAACATGGGTGTAAACGTTTACCAAAATTATAACTTGCCCGTACATAGGATCAGAGGATAGTCGTTGAGTTTGAAGATGATGATATTCATCGAGGTACGAATACAAAAGATTTTAAGAGTTTTGTAGCAACACAAGCTAAGAGCAAAGTAAGCATTCTCTTTGATAACTGGAGAAGTGTGGATAAAGAAATTATCTCTCAGTTGTGGGAGACAATTTTGGTAAGCTCTTTTGTCATTGTTTGACTATTCTTTTAATGTTTCTAGTATATATAATATGTTTAACCTCTTCTTTATAAGATGAAATTTGATATTCCTGACACTGGAGGAGTCAGGAAGAAATGCTTATCGTTGGATGTCAGGAGATGGAAGGATTTCAAATCAACCCTCTCATCTAATTTTATTTATGATCATAGGAGTCATGACAATCCATGTCGTATATATCCTTTTATAGATGAAGACACATGGAGACAGTTTTTTGAAAGTATAAGAAAAGAGTCATTTCAGGGAAGGGCAATGTAAAATTTTATAAACTTTCTTATATATATGATTTTATTAATGTTCTGTTAATGATTTCTTATACTTAAATTACAGCAAACAAAGAAAGATCATCAGGAGATTCAATCTAAAAATGTATACCCTCATTGTTTATCTCGGGGAGGGTATGCATTATTGAAAGAAAAATTGAAGGCAGAAAAATTTCAACAACTATGAGCTGAGTCTTCAAGCTCTGGAGAGGTGGCCCCTCCATCCCCTCCATCTAGAAATGAAAAATAGAAGAGAGCTCAGAAGGGAAAAAAGGGAAATTTCTTTTTTAAGAATCGAGAATCTTAGCTGAGAGGATTGTAAGAAATCTATTTTATTTATTTAAGATAACTATTTTCCTCATATAATTTCAATCATTATAGAAATGTTCAATTAATTAATACCGGACTCTCTTGAGGAGCAGAGTTCTGAGGGGACATTTACAGCTACTGTGAGGGAAGATATTTTATTTGCAGCATTGGGAAGGCCCGAACATCCTGGTCATGTAATAGGATATCCGGCAGGTGTATCAGTAAGAAAACTATTTCCACGTTCTTCAACTTCTAACATTGAGGTGGTTTAAAAAAAATAGAATCCTTGGTGGCTGAAGTACATAATATTAATGCGACGATGGAGGACAATATTAGAGAGTCGGTGCAGTCTATGTTTGTAGAAATGCAATGAAAATTTCAGACTGCATCTCCCACTCCTCCAACTCCCCCTGCAGACCCCATTATTTATCCTCCACCACCGCCAGTAGCTCCCACACACCACCTCAGCCTACGGACCCCTTTTTTTATCCTATGCCTCCGCCGCAGCTTCCTACCTATTGTGAGTTGTATGTTGATGATTCTCAACATCATATAGTAGCATATGGGTTGGTATATTGTATAGGAGATAAAATTCATCATCAACAATTAGAGGTAGAGAATCAGAGGGTCACTGTACAGGATATTATAGATAGATCAGCTAGGGTACCAATACCTACAGATGAGGTGGCGACAGTTAGACAGAGTATCAGCCATTTTTTAATTTGGTCATCCAGACTTCTTCGACTCATTACCATAGAGGTATGAATGTTATATCTTTTATTTTATTTTTTTTATTAAAGTTGTTTTATCATTTGAAAACTAATATATTTTTGAATTTTTTTTACAGGAATACTTCAAAGGTAACGAAATACTATATAGACAACAATAAAGGCAAATGGCTATGAAATCAGATACAGATTCAAATGGTCTTGACAGATTTTCAAGATATTCACATTTTTTTGACGGGTTATTATGAGTTTCCAATAAAAGCTCATGTTTGTGGATGTGAAATAAGAGTGGGGATTATAAAAACTGATATCATGGAGCTTGTTACTAGAGATAAGTTGGGCATCAACGTGGTGAAATTTTTTTCCATGTAAGTCTTAACACCTTTTCCCTGCGTTATATTTATTAAAAATGTATACTAATGTATGTTTTATAATAGGTATCATTATAAAATTTGTTAGAGGAATGAGCTGATAGATGTATATGGATTCATGGACCCTCAATTGATTTCCCCTGAAGCATGTGCATTGAATGAGGAACAAAGAATGCTTTATATTGCTGAAAGATTTGAAAAGAATATAATAACACAATGTTGGATGATGCCTTTTGTGAGAGGTATGAAACACATTTCTCTCAAAGAGTTAAATATCTTTTAACATAAAAAACCACTAACGTCAAATTTCCTTTTATCAGTGATCATTGGATGTTAGGGGTTTTTTTGCACAAGGGAGAAAGCCCTTTATTGGATATGCTCTGTCCATGGTGATGTGCGGGATAGTTTTAAGAATATAATGGAAAAGTATGTTTCAATTTCTCAATAGTTTTATATATTATAATGAATTTTAAATTTACCCCATTCATATTATTTTCTATCAATGCATGGGCCTACTTTCGAAAAAACACAAAGAAAAGAGGTGCAAAGATAAAATATGTAAATGCAAAGGTAAATATCTATTTATAATTTGTACTTTTAGATTTATTACATAAAAATAACATATTGAATTTACACTCATTCAAAGAGAATTTTAATTATCAACAAGGCCTCATCGAATGCGGATATTATATGTTAAGATTTATGTATGAAATAATAACAACTGGGACAGTTGTGAATTTTGGCCTGGTACGATTTACTCTTAAAATTTTCCATAATATTTCAATTTGATTTATTCATTATACACATTAACTAAATTCTTTTTAATTTGTATCTTTTTGATGACCCTAAACCCTATACTGCTGAAGACATCAAACACTTACAATTGGATTGGTCAAATTATTTTATAGGTTTGATTAACTTTTAGTTGTTTGTAATGTAAAATGTAATTTTGAATATTTTCATTGTAATTGTGTATTTGGTATTTGTTTAGGTTGGATTTGGTTTTCTTTGAAGTTGACACTGTATGTTTTGAATTTTATATAAGTGAATTTTATATTTTTCTCTGCTTCTTGTTTTGGTTTACTTATGATGGTTTTTCTGGTGTGGATTTGGGTCTGTGGGGGAGGGGTTCCAAGGGTGTGGGGGTGTGTTCAGTGGGGTTGGGGGGTGTCCAGCGGTTTGGGAGGGCTGTCTGGTGGGGTGGGGGACAGTCCAGGGGGGTGGCAGAGCTATCTAGGGGTGTGGGAAGGTGGTCCAGGGGTGTGGGAGTGTTGTCCAGGGGTGGGGGGTATACATGAGGGTGGGGGGGGGGGGGGGGGTTGCCCAGGGGTGTGGTTGGGGCTGTAAAGAGGGGTGAGGGGGTGAGGGGGTATTGTTCAGGCGGGTGGGGGGTTGTCGAGGTGTATTTGGGGCTGTCCGGGGGTTGGGGGCAGTCTAGTAGTGTGGTGGGGGCTCTAATGGGGTGGGGGAGGGCTGTCCAGGGTGTATACATGAGGGTGAGGGCTCCAACAGGGTGGGGGAGGGATGTCCATGGGGTATACATGAGGGTGGGGGCTGTCTAGGGGGTAAGTTGTATATGTTATCAATGTACATGCTTAATTTTCATGTAGTTCTGTTTTTGTGGTACGATTTCTTGATTTGTTTTCTGGTTGATTCTAGTGGAGAGCAGATGACTGCATTCAATTTTTTTTAAAAAAAATTGGGTTTATCAAGTTGGTTATTTAATAACTGACGTGATAAAAGGATTGGGAAAGGGTTTATCACATCGGTTATTTAATAACCGACATCATAAAAGGCCTGGAAAAAGGTTTACCACGTCGGTTATTTTATAACTGACGTGATAAAAGGCCTGGAAAATGGTTTATCACGTCGGTTATTTAATAACCGATGTGACAATACACCTCCCCCTTATTTATCACTTCGGTAATTTAATAACCGACGTGATAAACCTCCCTCCCCCAGGTTTAACCCGGTGGTTATATAATAATCGATGTGAAAACCCCCCTCCCCCCAGTTATTAAAAAACCGACGTCATAAACCCTCCGCCCCCGGGTTTATCACATCAATTGTTTAATAACCAACGTGATAACCACCCCCGGTTTATCACTGTGGTTCTATAATAACCGACATGATAAACCCCCCGCCCCCAGTTTATCACGTCAGTTAATTAATAACCGACGTGATAGACTATTTCCATGTCCTTTAATCAGTTCAGTTTTTTAGGAACCGATGTGATAAACCATTTTCCATGCCTTTTATCTCGTTGGTTGTTAAATAACCGACGTGATAAACCCTTCCCATTTATTTATATCATCGGTTCTAATATAACTGATGTCATAACCATCGAGATTTTATGTTTTTGACGTCGGTTTTAAAATAACCGACGTCAAAAACATTATTTGTAACGTCGCCCGTATTAACGTCGGCTAGAAACAGACGTAAAAAAGGAAAAATAACCGACGTAAAAAACGTTTTTTGCACTATTGATATTATTTTGGACCCACCAATCACATTCATATCATGTACATACAAGAGTGTGCCAGCAAGAACATATAGTGTAAATATTTATTTCCTCACACTTAATCCAAATAATAAGGACTATGGATTCCATAAATGGAATTACCATGTAAAGTAAATATATGCACATATATTGGAATACCCATGAGTGTAAACAGAGATGGGTTTTCATTATAAAATTCTTTTTCATGGAAAAGAATAGGATAATTTTGACATTATTATAGGTGTATATCGTGGTTTTTTAAATGGGATAATGAAAGTGAAAGTTGTATACGATCACATGTAGATCGTACGTTTATTAAGAGATATGTGTAAAAGTGTATCCTAATTTTAATAATAAAAAATAATATGGTGTAATTTAATGATGTTTCTTGAATAAAGTGTTGATAGAGAGGATTCTGTGTCTTTAGTGGGATGTTATTAAATCTTGGGAATAGTTTCTAGGATATTAGAGAAAATTTAGAGGGTTATAAAGAGGTATTGGAAGATAAAATTTGTGCTCAACGGTTTATGAGTGAATAGAAATCAGACGCTTGTTGGGCTCATATATAAAAAGGGAGGATACTTATTTATTAATTTTTAAACATTTTTTTAGACACTATATAAAAAATTAATCTGACCCACAAACCATACCATTGTTTATAACCATGGTTGGTTAATTATTTAAAATTTATATGACCCTTACACTAAAAAGAAACACCCATGGTGTTATGTAAGTGAATCTTGCTTATGAAGAATTTATTTAGAAACTACAAAATATAATATAGGTTATATAGGATTCATTTAGTTGTGTAAAATCATTCAAATAAATTCAAAATCACATTATTTTAAATGGAAAACAATATTTTGTTTGTTGATAATATTTATAGTATTTATTAAATCACATTTATAATTTTATTTTTACAAAATATATAAAGTATTTTTATATTGTAATTAGATTTTTCCAAATAAATTAACCTCGTACAAAAATTATGAAATATTTACCTTTAGATAATTATGATTTTAAGATTTTAAATATAATTATTATTGTATAATTTTTTCTCTAAAAATGATTATTTTACTTTTAAATAAAATATCTCCAATTATTTAGAAATACTATTTTTTTAACAACAATTGTTTTCGAATAAATATAAAAATACATTGGCCATTATAAAATTATAATATCATATTTATTTAATAGATATTATTTAATAAGGATATTTTTTAAATAAATATTATATTTATAAAATTATTGAATTCATTAAAAATATTATCTTCACTGAAACAATATATTTCTTAAAAGAATATTGTTTCTTCATCTAAATATATTAATTTTTAGAAAATAATTATCGAATCATTCAAAGTAAAAAATTGAAAAATATTTTCATAATTTTATAAAATAAAAAAATAATAATAAAGTATACTATTTCTGTTGAGATATATAGCCCCTAATTAAACTAATGAATTATATAAGGGTAAGCTGCATGATTGTGATATTTTCATGGGATGGCTCAACATACATCGTTTGTGTCATGATCATGAGGATATTGAACATATCCCATAAATGGACTCACATATGCTTCTATAATTAAATATCAGTTTAGTATTTATAAAATAAAATCCCAATGATGTTATCTCCCTTGGAATATTCGTTAAATGGGAATATTTGGGTAGATCCTATTGGTTGAGTCCATTTCTTATTTTGATTGTGTCAATTGTATTTATCATAAATGATAACAACTATTAATCATAAAATATCTATGATATAGCTATGTTATCAATAATTATGATGCTTGATTGTATTTTAAATCCAAAAAAATGATACAAATTATAACGAATCAAAATTCCCAAAGTAGGTCATGTGTTTTGTTTACTCACATTAATGAATATGTAATATAATCTCTCTAAAAAATTCAATTATAAAATTTCACATTAATAAATTTATTTTCCATATATAAGTCTCTCCCTTTAAATAAAAATAATTCCACCTTAATATCAATGAAAATATTATTTTTCAAAAAATCTATGTAAAAGGTTTTTTTAGGTCACTTTTTCATAATTATTTGATGACATAAATAACCTATCACAATGTAATTATGTATAAGGACACGTGGCAGTTTCTTCTTAGATTCATCTCTATAGACACCAACCCCAATCTGTTGTAGGTTAGTCTGAGTAGTGGGGCAGTGAATTATATTATCTTATTCCCGTTGACATTTTCATCACATTAATCCGTTCAATTAAACCTAAATCCATATCATTTTAACATTTTTGTAGATTATACTACATTTGGAAAGGATTAAAAACAATATAAAATATACATCCAATATTAGAAAACTATTAATCTCACCCATATTGGTAAGTACGGTCCAATTTAAAATTATTCTTATCCTAGACAGGTCATTGGATAATCCCTCACTTTTGATCATGTCTCTTAATATTAATAAATTTCCTAAAAAATTAAAAAATTTAAATTTAGAATATATTAAATTTTATTGAGAATCTCAACACAATATTCTAGAAATACAAATTATCATTCTTTCTAATGAAATATATAACAGTAGTATTGGTAAATATAATCACAAATTGATTTATTTAATATATAAAGAATCTATTTACTAAATTAATGATGATTGGATTGTAATTTGGAAATCCCAGTGGAGTCACTATAAATTCCTTGTTTCCAATCCTCAATGAGAAGGATTTCAAGAGTATTTTTTCACTATTGAACCCTTATTTATAGTATTTCAACAAAGTTAAATGTCTAAGAAAATTATATATCCACGTAGTTCATCAAAAAATAATCACCCTTGATGTAGATGATACCTTTTATTGATATATATCTTGTTATGTTCTCAATAATCAATTTACACAATAACTGGCCCATATTCTACCTATAAAAAAATAGTTTCACCCATTTTGGATGCACTTTTCTAGATACATTTCTTATAAAGAGTTACATAGAATTAATTCATTAATTTCTAAAACTCAACTAGGGCTGCTGTACTTGGTGTCTTTCAAATACATATAGCACTAGCTGTGAGTTCTATTTAAAAATCAAAATAATTAATAAAATTTAGACTCAAAAACACATTCCAAAATGTATAAAAACACCTATATAACTGGCATATAATTTATTTTTAATTTCTCCCCGACAATATGTGATAAACACCCAATTTCATTAGTAAACCAAAACTTTAAAATGGAATAAATTTAGGATGTAAAGTTATATCCATCATCACTCCAATGGGTATTCTTATTTCATTTAGAATATGAAATTTGACTTTTTATCCTTTTAAATTGATTTGATATCTATATAATAAGAGCTTGTACATGCCCAAAGTCATTTAAATATAAATTAGATAGAGAATACCAATATTTTAAGGAATATTGTTTCCATAATCATTAATCAAATAGAAATCATAAACATGATATGCAATCATGATTACGAAAGATGTTTCCTTACTAATTAAACATCAAATCATTGAATATATTAATTTACAATCACTGGGAAATTTCATAATATAATGTATTTCACCTAACTAATATGAAACTGATATACTTCAATATTTTATTTTACCTATCACAGCATCACCTTCTTTATTCTGTCCTTAATCCCATTCTAAAACTAAAATAGTTAGTGTGACCATATATCATCACTAATAAACGTGATAAATCATATAATAGTTCAACACTTCATAATATTTCCTAAATTATGAATACTTCATTTATCCTAGTACGCTTTATGTTTACCTCATATCACTATGTATTATCATAGGATGCCATAGATTAAATCCATTAATTCATCATAGGGGTAGATGAAGAAAAAATATAAATTAAAGTATGAATATCAATTAGGAGTTTCTAGCCAGGTTTTTAGTCTAAGACCTTCACATCGTGCACTGGTAATGATCGAGCTATTAAAAAATTTGTCACTATTAGTCTTTCTACCCCAATGTTTATCATTTCCATAGCTGTATTCAAATTTTACTATTCAAAAAAGGATCCATATTCAATAAAAAAATTATAATACATACTTTACCGAAGCATCAATATAATATCATATTTTTATTTATATCCCTAGTGTTTTCACTAAATTTAGGTAATATTAATCTATAAAGAAAAATATATCATAATCTAATTCCCACTAATATTACCTTACCATAAAATACATATATTACATTATTTTATGTCAACATTCAACATATTTAAAAATTACACATGATTGAGGACCATAATGTTTTTGTGTATGTGGTTTCTAGATAAATATTTATTTTATTTTGTGAAAGATCATTAATATCTCTCATTAATTACTGTCATATAGATAAATTCCTTGTCATAACCTACTGAAAATATTTCATTATAACTAGGTGAAAGGGAACATAAGAAAGGGTGATGTCACATTCTTGGTACGATTAAACATGGTAGATATACTTCAATGATAAAATAGATGAAGATGATTAGTATAAGGGTATGAGATCATTATCATATTATTTAAAAATAATCCAATAAAATTCTTAGATCTTAAGATTTAATCATAGAATAATTATTTATAATTTCATTAGTCATGAATTATAAGATAATCAATGATCATGAGACATGAGAATATATAATTAGTATAAAAAAGTGATAAAATAGTGGAATGAAGATTAAAAAATTCATAATAATAGAAATCATTGGTCAAGTATATCTTCCAAGACATTAATAACTTGTTGGGAATTGTCAGGAAACCCTTATACCATCTCTTGGATTGGGAAAACCTATATGATACCCTTGATGGGATTGGGACAACATCCAATTTATTTTTTAGATCCTAAACATTATACATTATCCAATTTAATAGAGGTATACAATGTAACCACATTTCGCATAATCATTACCCACTGATATTTCTTCTACAAGATCACGAAAACAAGTATATAATCTTCATTTTTTAGACTAGGAAAAAGAAAATGTGTTTCATCAAAATATAATATTCATTATTAATAAACATCAAGTAAAATTATATATTTGGAAAAACTAGATTTTATTTTGGGTGAGGAATATTTTTCCTTGAATTTAAAAAATTGTCAATAAATATATTCCTCAGGGAAATTAATAGTCATGATTATGAGAAAATATGTTTTTGTAGTAATTGTTAAAACAAATATTTCATTCACACCTTTTGTAAAAAGTACTATATTATATAAATGAAAATAATTTTCTATTTAATTTTTTTTAGAAATTTAATCATGGGTAAAAATGAATTTAATAATTAATTGAAGAATATTAAAAACATTCTTCCAAAAATTTAAATGATAATACGAACATGAAAGAATATGAATCATAGGTAAATTGAATAAAATTTCATTTTTCCAAAAATATGTTTTTTATCTATAAATATTTAGTGGAAAATAAAAGGGATACTGGTAATATATAGAATTTTATATAGGAAAATAAAACAAATGTTATTTATTAAATATATATCATAAAATTTCATCAATATAAATTTAAATATAAACATCCTTGATAAATAGGGGGACGAAAATGTAACACTATATCTGATTTGGTAAATTTGAAAAATTACCCCCTAAAATAATTAAAAATATTTAAATTTATATAACATTAATAGTAGAATATTAGATATAAAAATAATCATAGTGTTGTTATAAAACCCACAAAAAAGAAACAAATTGTTATTATGGTACATGTTTCACATAAACAAAAGTAAGATGGGTAATCATTACCTCAAGTTTGAATTCCCCTATAAGTTATTTACCCTATTGTATAATAAATTAATATTTATTATATTTTATCACATAAAAAATATTATTAATTGTAATACCATATGTGGTTTACATATAATATCATATCATTTTTTGATTATAAATCATTCATTATATACATTTTTATGTCTAAATAATTACATTGTTTGTGTAAGTAATAGTTTGATAGTTATTTTCCTTTTACATTGAACATAGTTCTATAAAATACATGATATTAGTCATATCATAAGTTTCATATATAATCCTGATATTCACTTTAATAAAAATTCATATAAGGATATGATAAAAAATGAATTATATCACTTTAAAGTGCAATTAGTTTATACATACAGACAATTGATGTTTCTATTTTTTGATGTATGAAATGAGTGATTATTGTTTTTTAAAAACATTCAATATATATTATTCATATGGGTGATAAAACATGATTTTTATATTCCCCCACATTACCCTCTTTTAATGGTGGGAGACCTTCATTACCGAGGATGGCGATGTTTTCTCCATGATCGAAACAAGATGATTGGATGTTTGTTCTTCCTTCCATTGATTACTCTATATAGATAATTTCATATCCCATGTATATATCTAAATATTTGATACAAATGAATTAATATCTTTCACATTTTTATATTTAGATGGATAGCATTTAGTTATATTACTTTTTTTAGAAATAATGAATCTGCATTTTGTTGGGATAGATTATAATGTTGTACATATATGAGTATCTATGGAAATCAGGTGTATTTATCCCCATTAAAGAACTAAAATTATTAATTAAATTGGTATTTCACATGTGAGTAACCTTATTTATTTATCCCAGGGAATCTTGTGTTATCCATGTTGTATTTTATTCTAAGGGCATAAGTCATCTGAATTTCAATACATTAGATATCTCATGTTCATCGCATGAGGTAGATATTTTGGTATATATGGACTGGTTATAGGTTTAGGTTCTTATGTAGACTTGATGTTTATATCAATGAATTAGATTCTTCGGTGGAGGGATAAGTTATTAGATTAAAATCTATAAGGGGTATGTTAAATACTTGTTTACCATCTTGTGGGAACAGTTTTGTAATATGTTTTAAATCATTTGGCGGAAAGTTGTTTTGTGAGGTTGAGTGTGCCCCTATGTAGATTTTTAGACATTAGATTTTCCTCTTTCATATGTAAAACATATATGTTAAATGTTAGTGTTTATTTATTAGGATTGATCCTCATGGAGTCAACCAATGTGTATAGGGATTAGACATTAGAGAGGAATCCTATGCACCGGATTAGGAGACATGCTGCCAAAAACATGTAGTTTGGGTGACTAGACTGAGGTCTGGTTACAAGACTAGTCCATATAGTTTAATTCTTTCAAGAAAGGATTCTAAAATCATATATGGAGTGATAGTATGATATAGTATTGGTATTACATAAAAGGGATCCCTGGAAGATGGGCTTTCATCCCATGGGAATCATGCAACATCCATCCTTTGTTCACCACAAAATGATTAAGGTGAGGTTTCATCTCATTCATGTTATACCTTGGGCATCCTTTTTTCATCACAAAATGTATGAATATAGTTTAATGTCACATTTTTTTGATTTTTTCATGAAATTTTAAATCATAATACAAGGATTTTGGGAAACGCTATTTAAATTCCCTCATATCAGACATGGTGAATAATTAAACACAATAAGTCCATTTCAATGTATAAGAAATGAAAAAATAGTAGAACCTACTACCTAAAAATATGGGTAGATTACAATGATCATTCCCACATCTAGACATATGTTTTTATAGAACATGATCCTCTTGTTGACATATTATGTTAAGACTTCTATTGCTATAGTTGGAATGGGGATATCATACAATTTCATTGATATACTTAGGAGAAATATTGTATACAACTATATTATTCATGTCTAATGCAAAGGGTATCGAAAATAGCACTGATGTTTAAAGTTTTATGGCTCCTTGATGATTAAATGAATGAGGTTTGAATGAGTAAATGGCACATGGGAATCCAACGGTCGTGAAATCTTGCCTATCGAAAACAGTTTTTATATAGGGTCTTGTTTGATTGAAAAAATAAGTTTTGGTATTTTATTATGATCATGGGTATCTCAATGTTGTGGGATTTCTTGAAGGTAATGGGGCTCACAAATCTAGGTTAAATTTTTTTTTCCCTAAATAGAGATAATGTTTTAACTCCCATGGGGATGTTTTTTTGAAGGAATGTTATCTATTGAATCACCATGAAGTGTGAGAGGTTGTACTATTTTAAAAGGGTCATATACTTTCTTGAATTTAATCACTTATAATGGTATTTTTATTTCACAAACCTATAAGAGTCTAATTATAAAATATGGATACCTGTAAGAATCAATATTTTATAAGGATAATTTAGTATGGACTTTTGTGAATTAATTACATATGGTAGCAGTCCATAATTCATGTACCTTAAAATATTTGGTGAAGGGAAATATTTATAGGCTCTATAGAGGAGGATTGTCCAGTTTCATGCATGTTACTACCAAGGAGATACACTTCATGTATTTTTGTACTGTGATGGTGACCATTGTGACCAGATAAATGTTATGAAATGGTTACCATCACTAATGTTTTTTATTCTTGTGCAACCATCAGAGGACCATCTTGGGACTATTGATATTACTAATTGTTATGATCTTAATGAATCTATTCCATTTTTAATTTTTTATCTCAACTTGTAAAAGATTCACCTTTAACCATCCATCAAATCATTGATATCTCCCAAATCATTTGTCTTTAGATGTTAAAAAAGTCTCCTAAACCGTAAAATGATAGCTGAAATGGGAGAGTAGGGTTATATTCTAAGGAGAAATTTTATAAAATAAGAAATATGGGTGCCTCATTCCAAAATATTGTCTCTATACTAGTCTTATAAATTGGTATAGAGGTATTAGGGGGACTATACAATTTATGAATATGATTTCATATTTATATATATAATTAAAACTATTTACATTTTCTATAATTATATGATTAAAATATTTAAAACTCATGATACATTGACACTTCCATGAACAATTAATATATGAGGTAACATTCCCTAAGTTCAAATAATTAGCAAATAGGTCATCAAAAACAAGAATTTAATGAACATGATTTAAAAATAAAAAAATTTCCTATCTATATATGCTGGATTTTTTAAAGGTACTACTTCTAGAAAAAAGGGATATGGATGAGAATATAATGATTGGATGTAGAATTTGGAGTGCTTCAGATCCTAAAGATCTAATTTTTTATAGATGAGATAATATAATATCCTCTAAATTAGAGGATTCTTATATTCAATTTAATTCTTAGGGTAGATGACTTCTTCACTAGTACATATGGAGATGATCCTTCCTTTTAGTTCTCAATATCAACTGGGTTGTACTGGTGTAGTGGAAAAATCATGGGTCATTTCATAAAGTATCATGTGTCCATCACCACACATTCTGTGTGGAACCCTTTGAACAATTTTAAAGGGTACCATATTATTTTAGAGACATCCCCTCTTTAATATAAGAGATTCCCCAAGTAGGGTCATCCATTTTGCCTCCATTACTAGAAGAAACAGTGGGTACTACATAATGGTGGAAATGTAATAGTATACTAGACATGGACATATTATGCATGCCAATACAATAATTATTTTAATATGTATCTAAATTTATTGGGGATATATGGAGTGGTGTGGAACTTTCATTTCCCTATCTGTCAATGAAAGGATATCATGCATGAGTTATTGAGATGGTGGTCCATATGGGAAAAAATATATAGGCACTATGGGGAGGTTCGAATGTGCTTTCCAAACATATACCATGTAGTATTAATCCTTTTATATAGGGGAATATACAATTAATTTCAGATCACTGGGGATGTTTGTGATGAATAGGAATATAATTTTGCAATAAAAGGGTTCTATTATGCCTAGATAAAGTGGATAATTACAAAAATCTGAAGATTAAATGAATATTTTCAGTTATTTCTTGAAATGGTCTATATTCAATCTACCAGGAAGACCACATCAATTTATGAACACATAACAATATTTAATGGAACAATTCTATTATGTGATCCTAGAGGTGAGCCTATGGATGATGGTGGTAACCATGTGAAAACTGTGGGCACTAAAATTAGATTGGTATTATTTATCATGATTTTCCTCTATAGATGTATTCTCATGTTCAATTATATATTCATTAGGGTTATACCATGAACTCTCATCATGTATTTGATGATGAAGATGGGGGATTGTATCAATTTGGTTACCCCAGTATTGGGAATGACATAAAATGGTGGTGCTCCACCTATTTAAGAGGACTACCCTAATAAATGTCCACATATCATTTAAATTTCTATATGGATGGTTCACTAAAGATGTGAGATGGTACAATTACATAATCCAAATCTCCCTTAATCGAAAAAAACCATTCATTAATAATGATGAACGTTGTCCGGAGTCATCTTCTTCAATTGGATCAGGTTTTAGTTATAGTGACTAATGGACTTACAAATCATTTCACGTTCCACCAATTATCCCCTATAAATTAGGATGCTGAAAAAATGTCATAGGGATAGTCTAGTAGTGGTCTTACATTTTAGCCTGTCGAGGAAAGGTACTGGTGGCCAGGGTGGATCCCTTGGTGTTATGTAAACTATACTCCCTAAATCATTTTTCCAGAAAATTATTATATATACATTAGGATTATCCAATGTTATAGAAAAAATAATGAGATAGATGCAACACATTAGTTTTGTAAAAAAAATTATCCTGATTTCATGGGAATATTTTTGTGGGAGGAATGAGCTACCAAAAATCAATGTTATATATGATAAATTCCCTAATTACATAATAAGTTTGTAGAGTGCATTCATTGGGGAGATACTAAGGTTTCTAGCCACTTAGTTTCACTTAATTTAAGGTCACCACATCCATAATGTTAGGGGTGTGATAGAAATAGGGGTACCCATTGATGAAGACTAACTAGGATAGTAGGATTTATAACATATGCTTCTCAAGATATTCTTGACCCCAACATGGGGTGAAACACTAGTGGGTGTGTAGTGGATGTCCTAGTGATCCAAAAAAATGTCCTCGAGAGGAGGGATATTCTTTTGGGTAGTCATAAAGGTGAATGATAACGTCCTGAAGAAGTAATTATGGTATTAGTATGTTTCATATAGTGTCATATTCCTAAATTTTGAAATGGATTGGGACATCTTCAAGTATGTAAAATCCAAAAATATGATGTGGTTATATTATAGTGGTAAGGGGATTCACGTCTCTCATCTAGGACATGTTTAGGATGGATTCCAAGTGTCCTACATCGAAGGGGTTTCATTCACGTAGGAGTTGGAAGACATTGTTCATTGATATAATTTGGATTTCTCGTTTTCCAGATTTAAAAACTGTACTCAAGGAATATATTCCCCTCAATATATCATTATGGATCTATCAAAATCCAATTTGGTTGGAGGATTGTATTATGATGAGGAGGAGTCTTGGAGAATTTCTCCGTTTTTGGATTCCCTTAATAGGGAATAATAAAATGAAAATGAAGTAAGAATTTGGGTTTCTGATGTTTTTGCCAATTGGTATCCCTTTAAAAGAATTATCTATCCTATTTAATAATATTTTAGGATAAATGAGCATATAGGAGATGGAAGGTCATGAGGAACTATAATAGTGGATGAACAAGACCTTAACCTCGAGGATACATGCACTTATGATGTTTTGGTTAAAAGTTGCTAACAATACATTGTTGGGGTAATTCCAGTGATATTGTTGATTACAAAACAAACACACGTGTCACCTATAAATTTCAAATCCAGTTCCCTCTGTTATGTTTTTTGGTTTACATGTAGATTTTAATACATACATATTCGTTAATTCATTATAATTCCTTGGAGTCCAGCTATAGAGTAGCTTCTAGTGGTGAAGTAATTAGTTTCTGAGGAGGTGAGATCCCTATGAGGGATCCTGGTGAGCCTCACATACCTTTTGGTTGGTCTGTATAATTTATATAAGTTTTCTCCCCATAACATTATCTTTTTTGTTATTCCTCCCACACATTTATATTCCATCCTTTTGTATTGAATTGTAGTGAAAATACATTGGCAGACTAGTCACTAGTGTCGATGCATAAACTTTCGTGTCCTTTTTTCAAGGAAGTTATGGTTGATGCTACAACATCAATGGGTCTAATTGAGGAGATTATGGTTTTCCTGAATAATAAAGAAATTCTGTAGGAGGTGGATGTTGAAGACATAACCTCAATGGGGTTGGCTAATATCATGCCTCCAAGGATGATATTCATGGATTATATGATGGTCGGTAATACAATTGAGGTCTCATAGGTGGTCGTTGAGGCCTCTACTATTTTTGATGTATCTGTTGAGTGGTGTTATCCAAAGAAATGGGGCCTAGACCTTATTAGTGGATTCATGATTACAATTATGATTCTATCATGTTGGTGTCCATCCACAGGTTGGAGCCTACACATTCTAAAAAATATTTGGGCTCCAACTATCATCTAGCTTAGTAAAACTAGGTCCTTTCATGTAGGGAATTGAGGAGTGTTTATAATTTCCTTATTTCTACTCAATTGGACACTCTTACATAGAAATTGGGATTCCCCTATTATTTTTTATACAACTTAGGGAATGGTTGGTGGAAATTTAGGGGCCTCCATGCTATAGAATGAGAATATTACTCAAAGAAAGTTCATTAATATTAAATATAGATTGAAACTTTCAATTACAAGGAAAATATTTGGTTACCAGGGCATGTTAGGTGGAAAATCTGTAGTTTTCATGGCTTTATAGGGATAAAAAACATGAGGAATATCATCTCCAATACTCTATAATGTATCATTAACCACATATGGACACAATTGATAGAGTATGATTATAAAGAAGTATAGGTATTATCATGGTTGGTATATTTCATGGATAAATAGAACTTGGGGAGTATATAAGCTGATATGACTCACCCTATTGAATTGAATGTTGTGACTGAGAAATATGATCAACAATGGTCTATGGAGGCTACTCGAAAACTTATGGTTGATCTAGAGCATGTGATTTTGGGGATGTGCCATTAGTGGATAATTTTCTATAGAAATAAGAGAGAGGGCCTATCATGTGGGTTAAATTACTAATTAAGTACATTAAATTTTTTTGACTTATTTTATTAATATATAATATTTTTTATTCATCTCAATCAGACCAAAAATAAAATGAATAATAAATCCCTAATCTCTCATGGGTAAATATTGGTGCGATAAATAAGGATTATATAAAATGAAACTCATTTTTATAAAAGTAAAAGGTAGTTTGGGATTATAATGATCCATTGACCACATAGGGTGTCCAAACTCAGAATATATTGTTTACTGAGAAGAACTATGAACTTACTTATTCAACAAGCATAGGTAAATGAGGGAGTATTTCCAAGGAGTCTAGATTCTAACCAAACAAAGGGAGAGATAAAGGTTTTGAATTAGTACATTGACGAATTATGATTCATTGAGGAGAAATGTTTTGATTGAGGCTGATTTCCCACCATGTACAATATAGAGGTTCCATAATCATACTACTTAGAGTGAGAGAAATTAAATAACTATCTACCATTGAACATGTTCATGATGTGGAACCTACTAAACAATCAACAAAAGTACTTCAAGGAGTGAACCAATGATGGGTGGTTATACATTTGGCTAAGTGCCTTTAACATTAAAGAGTTTTTTCATATGTGGGTAATTATGGGGAACCAAATAAAGGATAATGAATAACATGAATATGAATTTGTGGGGATGTTTGGGTGGAGTTAAATGTTTAGGGACTACTCTACCAGGGGGTTGAGCGCATCCAGTGGGAACATTTTTATGAATGAGATATAAATTCACATTCCAAAGGACAATGATGTAATGTTAACCCTATGATGATTAGGGAGCCTGTATGGTTTTGATGATGAGCTATATCAAATTGTAAGAGCTCCTCTCTAGTGGGGTCCCAAAATATTTTGTATTCATTCATCATTTCATGCTAACAAAATGTTCTTACGATGTGAAATGAATAGTTGAACATCATAAGGTGAGGATGAATACTAATTATTTTTAATTTCATTTGACCATAATGTGTGAATAGTAGATTAATTTTGAGTTCCTATTATTTGTGAACCATCGTGAGATAAATCATCTTGGTTGGTATAGTGTAATGTATGAATAGGGAACACATTGGGTGGCACCATATAGATGAGTACATGAAGAAAAGTGTCCTATGGTTTTTATTTGATTTTATATTGAACCAATGAGGTGAAGTGAGCATAGTATAATTTTTTTCTACAGATAAACAGTGAGACCATAGGCTTTGATCCACTTTTATATATTCCAAAACTTTTTCCTGAATCATAGGGATGAATTAGAATACAGAAGTTTGGCATTTTATCAGATGTAACATTAGTGTTTTCATATTAATAGAAATATGTGACTCATTTCATGGGTAGTTCTAGTTCATAACAAACAGATATAATATTTTTAGTTGAATGCACATTGTTTATGTTCATGATAATCACACTATGTTTCTTAGTTTTATGATTATTTTGATCAAACTCTAATCACACAGAGTTTTCTGTGATAATGCATGGGCTATATCCACCCACGTGAAAATATATGTGGTGAATGTTAGGGAACTAAAAAATGAATTGTCCATAAGAGTACATGAGGTTGGGCCTATGATAAGAGATCAATACATCACTACATATCCCACAAGACAAGATAATCAATATACATGTAGTTCAATAACAAAACATTATAGAAGAAATTTTTTTAAGGGGGAATTACTCTACAGTTAAGATGTAATGAAATAATGTGCATTGATTTTACTAATAAATATAGTTGTGGAAATCTAAATATAAATTAGGGATCAATGTTGTCCACTTGTGAATAATTTATGGTCATGATGTGTAGAACATGATCCCAGTTATTTTATTATGATAGAGAAAATGACTGAAAGGTAGTGGGTACATTGAGTATGTTTGGGTGGTAGAAAACTGTTAAGACATAGAGTGAAGATATAGACAAGGAGGACATGCACCAAAAAATAGTTCCTAATGCCAATTTCATGAAGTTGAAGGTCCCGATTCTTGGACATTGATAACATCTAGTTTGAGGTAATATAGCTCAGACAGAAAGTTTTAAACTATTTTAGGTCATGATTCATAGAACTTGATGGGTGAATGTATGAATGGTATTTTCATGGATATAAGGAGTTGTTTCTTGATGTTAAATGTGGGAATGTGGGTCATGGTGCAACACAATATAAACTTTTTACCTGTTTCTCACATTTTAAATTCATGATCACCATACTAATATCTCTATTATACTATATTCACTCTTAATAGACACAATGGTGGTTATTTTATACTTGGTAACACCTATTCACTTGAATCATGGTTGGGAAAATTATTGAATGATTCCTAAGACTATGTGATATATGTTTAGTGTGAGAATCATTTACTAGTGGAAGGTTCCCTTTGCCACGAGTCGGGGACAAATAGTTGAAAAGGAAGTTGGATTGTGAGGATCATAATGATGACCAAATTAATCAACATCAAGCATTAAATCATTGGATAATACCAACAGGGGTTTAAATAATTCTTCCATAATAAGGGGATGTGGAGATTTTTTAAATTCTGGCATCTGGGATCAATCCACGAAAAGGGGTTACAAATGGGCTGGGAAAAAGTTTTCACAATGTTTGAAACATGGTTAATAAAACATCATCGTTTGGTAGTTGGAGAAATGCATTCCTGATCAACCATTGACATTTTTAAAATCAGGAGAACCTTTATCATTTTTTGGAGACCAATCTTGGTGTGTGCTTATGGTAGATGGGGAGTGAAAAATTCATGGGGTTATGTAACTTCCTGATAGGACTAATTAAAAAGATATTTTTTTTATTAAAACCAAATATATACTACTAAAATAATTGAAATGTAGTATTATGAATGTTTAACATTGAACACGATAGTAGGAGGATTAGTCTAATTAGGTTTTCAAAATATTTAGTTTTTTTAGAATTAAATTAAAAATTTAATTAAACTTGGATAAGATTGATTTTATGATAATGAATGAAGTTACAAAACCAGATTGATTTTTTTATTGGATTTGAAAAGTTTTCCAATGTTATTAATTTTCATGGTATATGGGTAAATGGATTTTAGAAAAGAGTTTTATTATTCCATGATGATTTCCAGAGTCATGACATGGGATATGAAATAGTCATTGTATCCCTTCCTTGAAGTAGAAATTCCCTATTCCCATGGTCAATTAAATTATTGTCTCAATGAGTCATGTATGTTTCAAAACCATTATTTAAATCTATTACAAAATATTCATAGTGTTCATACATAATTTGGGTTTCTCATTTATGAAATATTAAACATCCCTTTCATATTTAAAAATTAATGGTTTTGAAAAAAATAAAATAACAATATTTGAAATTGATTCATGAATCCCATAAAACAAAATTTATAAATAATGGAACAATAATCAATCCAAAAAAATATTCCAACTACTATTAAATAAAGCTAGAAATATGATGGTTTATCATAACATCATAGTGATGACTGAATAAGAGGGATAGAGTAATGTAATATAAAAAATAATAAAAACCCAAATGAAACTAAGGAGGACCCTTCACTACATAGCTTATAGATCTGAGATTCGGTCTCTGATATACCTTCACAATAATATGTTGATCCTCAGTTTATAAATTCTAGATGAGATAATGCTATAATGAATTTCATTATGGGTTGAAAAAATATCAACATGAGTAGGTATTGGGTGTTAAAACAAGTCAAATTATAATGATAGATCAATTATTTCCTTGAAAATGTTATACTAAATTTTTACACATCTTGATGTGTGTGGACAATGTTTAAATGTTGTAAAACGTGACCCAAAATCCCATTATCAAGGCTTATTGGTTGTCAAAAAATGTTTCAGGGTGTGACACATCAATGTAATATATGTAAACATGTTTACATTACATATAGATGAATTCCTTATCTTGAATATGTATCTCTATTTTATATCTTGACTCGGTTTATGATGTGTTAAGATAAAACAATATGTAGTGACAATTTTTTTATTTAGAAGCTTAATTTACCCAATTATTAAACAATTATCCAAGTTTGTTCTCAAGCATCATACTAAATATTCTGGTTATCTATTGAATCATTCTATATAACAAATAATGTTTTCAATCCATTCAATAATTGGAAAGAATATTCATTTAATTATTTAATTAAATATACAAAAACACCATAAAATACATGATTTAAAAATATATATCCAATACCCCAACATATGAGTTCGTACATATCCTCAAGGATCGAATTGAAAAGTAAAAAAATAATTATTACTCTACCATGTATTAAATTCAGTCACCAAAAAGAAAAAAAATAACATGGAAAATTAAATGTTCGTGCAACACGTGAAGAAAATTATTCAACCCAGTATTTATCATGAATAGAAGTGAAACACAAAATTTAAATATCTTTTTTTAAAATTTCCATGAATTTTAATTGATCTAATTAATTTTTTAGTTTTACATTAATATGAATTCTATTTATAAATTACCTCACATGAATTTATCCACTCATCAATAAGATAAAGGTTTAATAAGAATTCAGTACGTACCCCAAGAATATTTCATCAACCAAAAGCTTGTAAGGTGTCAAAAATATCCATGATGTAAGGGAAAAAAGATATTCTAATGGAGTCACTATTTAGGATCAAATGAATCTCAACATTACAGCACTTTGAAAAATGATGTAAATAAATTATGTCAAAAAAATAATGTTTTTCTCAAAAATAAATTTCATGATAATCAAAATCAAGATAATAAATGTATCCTATTTCCCCAGTATCTTTGATCGGGCGAATGAAGTGATAAAATTCAATAAATGAAAGACTCTTTTAGTATCATTATTGTTTTCAAAAATTGTGTTGGGTAAAAATATCATAGCCACCTTCTGAAGCCCAATGATCACCACACGAAAACATTTATATTAGTTATAACATGATCAACCATCTGGATATAGTATTCTATTTAATATACCCACACAAAACAGTATTTTTCTAATTTTATAAGAGGTGGATAATTAATAAAATGAATGTTACTTCCCCAAATCTCAGGAAATTTCCCCCATAATTATTGATTATAAAATTTTCATCACATTCACTCATAACCCTCTTCTACACCAGTATGTTTGATAATAATGAAAAATATATGAAGAATTGTAGGAAAGGATAAGACAATACTGAAACACGTATCAATTCCAAATAAGGATATTCATGGATTGTAAATTCATAAAAATGATTAATATATTGTGGATATAAGGATGATGGTTTTAAAAATTATACATAATCAAATTAATAGTGATCATGTTCAGTCAATAATTTGATTACATTAAAATCATGTTTTAGATGAAACCATGCCTGATTTTTAAATGAAATATACTATTGAATGAATTTAAAATATTAGATCAATTTATGTCATTGAAATGTTACAAATGGTTTGGAAAACCACAATTGAAAATTATTATCAATAATTAAATAAATTAATTCAAATATTAAGAAATTAAACTAGTTATTAAATCATAGAAGAATTTAATTTAAAAATCTAATATTTTCACTAATAGAATTATTTTTCAAATTCAAATCCTCATGGTTATCCCTACTAATTATTCTACCTATTTTCCAATTCTAATTTATGGTGAAAGAAAATTTATTTCATAGAGATATAATAATTCTATGAAATTTAGGTATCACTATTTTGTTTATTGATGACCAAAAAAAAATTTGGGCATAAAATTTGAAATTTAAAAATATAATTAATTTAAATTTTTCGAATACATTATATAAATATTGAATTGAAGCAAATTCTACCCTTCTGAATGCTATTATATGTTAGTTATGCTAGATTACCCTGCTCCTAATTCACTAAGTGTGTTGGTGATTCAAACACGTCTTATGCATCCTAATGATTAATGAATACCATTGATTGTATTAACATGAAAACTAGAAATAAATAATTGAAAGAAGAAGCCATTATTAAATTATTTTTACATATTTGAAGTGGGATAATTCACAACTAAAAAAATAAAGAAGACTAAAACTTGTGTATCCTCACAAAAGTAATTATGTTTACCATTGGTAGATTGACAATACTGTTTTTAGATAGAGATCATGTTATGGTTGATTTAGTATTTTTTATATTGTTGGGGTCCATAAAAGGCCTTTGTTGTGTCATGTCTATGTAGGATGTCCAATTTCTTTCCTATTAATATAAATTAATTTTTTCAATGGTAGTACTTTCGTAAATTTCATTAGATCGATCCACAATTTTTTCTGAAGTCCAGATGAACTAAATAGAATTTCATTTCTCATCAATACATATTGTCCATACTAAAATTTAGTGTATTAAATTTATACTCTGGTGTTACCGGAATATCCATTCATGTTCTCTTTCTTTTCTAGTTGATAATCCTCTAACAAAAGGGAAACTGACTCATTTTCCTCCTCAATTTTAGAGACACCCACATATAAAGTTTTATTTTTTAACTAAACTCATTTTCTAGTCACATATTATATTTATACATTTCCTAGATCATCATGAAACTAACATGATCACAACTAAATATCAATCATAGTACTCCGCTTTAGACATTGACCAGTTTAAACCAAATGGTTAAAAATTGTATCCTATAATGGTGTTAATGAATTATATATAACAATGAATTATTATTTACATGCACTATTAAATATATAAATGGATGTCATGGATTTTTATATGGTGGTCCTTCCTCATCTTCTCCAAAAAATAGTTCTTTTCTATTTTTAACTACTTTTTCACTTTTATCCACTGGTTTTGTCATATAAATTATATACCACATAATTCTGTTTTATTCCATATTATAATTTGTATATTTTTTATATAATATAATTTGAATACATACAGGAATCAAGGAAGTGATCCTCCAGGTAAAGCTCAGAGATGGATAGTAATGTGGCCACCTTGATGATACATAATCCTTAATGTTTCATTTTGGTTCATTGATTCTTCTTTTATTCCCTTATGTTATACTCTATTTGTGTTCATGAATATAGAAAATAACTCTTCCATCAGATAGACATGTTTTTTAGCTTTCACCCTTAGTGTTCCTATTCTAGTTACCCTAGTCCCCTTTATTGAAATCGCTGTCATTTTTTTGTTGAGGACACCATCCCTGATATTGATTAACATAATTATAATCAGAATTTGGTTTTATTATATAAGTGTCCTTTGTGGGATTTAATTTTCTACTATTATTATGGCAGTTTTCTTGTTTAATCACTATTGATGTTCCACTATCTAATCATTTTTGTTTACTATGTAAACAACCTTTTATATTCTCCCATCTCCTTTCCACTAGAATCTATTTCTCACTATGTCATCCAATAATTTGTTGTACTAATTATCCAAATTATTCATTAATTATCCTTCTGATACAACATCAATAACTAAATATTTTCTCTCTAAACAAACTCTAATAAAATTATTTGATATGTAGACTAAGCATTATACAATTATAGGGTATTTTAAATTAATGACATGATATCATTACCCATATGAATATTGAAATTCTTTTTTAAAGTGATTTTTTTGAATATTTAACCATAACTCCATTGACATTGATGGTTTAATAAAGAGGGTAAGAATGTTCTGAACCCTTCCAACCCATGTAGTGATGAAATATGTTGAAGGTATTAATATCAAACCCTGATATCACTTACATAATAAAAATTTTATGAGATAGAATCATATTACATCTCTTGAAGAATTCTAGAATTGGAATGTGATGAAAGGATTAAGGATGTTCCAAAATTTTGTGACTATATCTTCATGTGGAATTCCAGTTAACAAAATGTTATTTTTGATCAAAACAATTATTATTAGCATGAACATGAAGTATTTTCATCAGTGGGGGATGTTAGGTTGTCCAGTTTTAGTCCAATGATTGATGTTCATCCATAGTTTTTAATAATCAACATACATATATTTAAGCATGCAAACATAGTTTTTCTCTATACTGGACATTGTTTTATATTATTTTTTGTCCCTTAATCATTTCTACTATTCATTATTGTAGTTTAATACATCATTTCTTTTTTAAATGTTTTTTATTCATGTTTAAAAAAACATATATAATCCACATAACAAACACACACAATGTAAATAGTTATGTTATATTGAATAAGTAAATTAAAATTAAATAACTGGTAACCTAAAAAATTATATTACCATCATCATCATTGGTGGTAGATTATATATTCTCATGGGGCATTTTTCTTTCTTAACAGGTCTAATAAAAATAAAAATTAAAACAAAATAAAATTATTATACTCAATTATTGTAAATGTAGTGTTGGAAATGTTTTATATTGAACTGATAAAGAGGGATGATTTGTTATATTAAGTTTTTAAAAGAATACATTTTTTGATAATGAAAAAAATTTAAATAAAAGATCAGTTTCATTGATTTTATGAAAATGATTGATGAATGAAAATTGGATTGATTGGTTTTAAATCACATTTGAAATGCATTACTTTGATTTATATATTTAGGATTTAGGTGTAGTTGTAATTTATAAAATATTTTGATTAATCCATTATTGGTGTTAGAGTCAAGATAAGGGAGATCCAATGGTCTTGGGTTCCCATCCTTGACACGAACATACCCTATTTCCTTTGGCCTTTAAATTAAGGTCTCACTAAATGGATATTTCTTTGACATCATATTTCATCTTAAATCGCTAAAATTTCACAATGGTCATACCCCATTTTGTATTTCCATTATTCAATTCTAATGTTCCTTTTATATTAGAATATAAATTATTATGATTAAACAATAATAGATATATTGGAATTTGATTGTAAAATTACACCTACCCAAATACATGAATAAATAATAATAAATTAGTCCAAAAAATATTCTCTATTCTATTAAATAACTCCATATAATTAGTGTTTAAACCCCCATCCTAGAGATGAGAGAATAAAGGGAAGTAATAATGAAAAATCAAGTATAATGAAAATGGATATATAACTACAGAGGACACTACATAGTGAAGTTCTCACTCCATGATTTGGCCTTTTGGGTCCCTTTATAGTAATAGGATAGACCTCAATTTAAATTATCTAGATAAACTCGTGCAACATTTAATGTCATTATGTATTGGTTAAAAAGTGGTCATGGTTTGGACTTAGTTATAAATACAAGTGAATAAATGAAAATATGTCTAATATGACCCTTTTAATATTTTCTTGACATTTTATATGATGTGTAGTGATTAGAAAAAATGTTAATTTTTCAATATGTGTACCAAAATCAGGACTTGTTGGCTTCAATAACAGCATCAACCGTGTCACAGTGTGACACAGTTGTGTCACACTCTAACCAATTTATCTTCCACTTCTAGATACATTCCTCCTCTTCATGATGTGTCTCTCCTTCACGAATTTCACTATTTTAGGATGTATAATTTTGAAATTAAATTTATTCTCTATTTATCCCCCTAAGAAATTATTTTACCTCTGTTTAAAATTTATATTCCTCTAAAGTACTCCATGAGAATACTAAAACATCTAGTTCTTTATTGTCACCTACACTAATTGAAAAAACGAGTAAAAATATTATCAAATTAGATGGAATAGTTATTTAAATATATAAATCAATATAATAAAACAATATAATATATATACATTAAATAAATATATCAAATACCCCAATATTTGAATTTATACATATCCTCAATGGTGGAATCTCAAAATACTACATATGGTTCATACACTACCATGTATTATATTCAGTTTCAACAAAAAAACTAATCAAATGAAAAATTACAAGTTTGGCCATCACGCATACAAAATTTATCAATTCTTGATTTTTCAATGAATTTAAATCATCAACCTGTATTACTTTTCCTCATTTTAAATAGAACATCCTTTTATTCAACATTTTTCTTTTATAAATGTATTGTTAATATGAATAACATATATATTTTACCCTGGTCAATTATTCATCTCATCATCCTGGTACAATTCTATATAAAATTCATTACATACCGTATGAACATGTCTCTTACAATAGGGTTATAAGACATATATCATCTCCACTACATAAAATAATAGTTACATGTAATCATGTGGTCTACACTGTTTAATATCAAATGAATATGAGGCTTTGTGATGGTAGGTAAATGATGTAAATCAATTATGGTTCCAAAATAGGATTTTTTATAAATTAATTTTCATTATTAAAAAGTAGCTCAATGAATGAACCATATTCCCCATAAATCATAGTTCATGATTATAAAGATATTTTATGAAATAAATGAAACAGAAATTTTTTTTTAGAAATTTTTAGTGGTGTCAAATCACACAACCACCACCCAACCCCAATTTACCTTTTCATGACACTATTTTGTAATACCTATAACAAAATCATCTATCAGGCAATAGTTTTATTTGAGTTTCCCTAGACACTACTTATTTTTATACTGTTTTTCAAGTGGTATTTTAACAAATATATGAATGATCTTTAAAAATGTCATGAAATTTCACCAAAACATATTCTATAAAAAATGTCCTCCAATTCCACCAGTAACTATCTCCCCCACTAATATTTATGAAAATCATGTAATTTTTTGTGGGAATGTAATGAACAGATAACATGACCCTATATCTAGGCTCATGTATTAATAAGGTTGTTAATGGATTCTACAATCTTAAAAGGATTAATTCAATGTGGGTAAAAGGATAAAGGGGTTATCAAGGGATACACAAATCATATTAAAAGTGACCATGTTTTCTCATTACATTTATAATATGCAATGAATGTTCTTGTAGAAACCATGATCGAGTTTTACATGAAATATACTATAGAAATAATTGAAAATATTGGATCATTAGATGTATTGGTATGAGAATTTTTTGGAAAAATATCTCATAGAAATGAATATGTTTAACTAAATGAATTAATGGAAATGAAAAAAATTCTAACCGTTGAAAAATCCAAAAAGAAATAATTTATAACGATTAACATTATCCCCTAATTCATTCTTTTTCAAATCCAAATCACCAGGCCAATCCCTACAAATTATTTCCACCCTTTTCCCATTTAAATATATTTATAATAAAATTTAAATTCATTTTATGGTACTTATATTATGTATTTTATGTATCTATATTCTTTTGATTAATGTAATAATGAAATATATGGCCTGTAATTTGAAATAAAAAATGTTTAATAATATCAATGTCGGGAATATAGTCAAGAAATTCAGAATTTAAACCCCTAATACCATTTTGAATGTTTCACTGATGTTGGTTATGCATGTTCTGCATACCCCTAATTTAGTATGTGTATTCTTCTGGAAGCCTCTTCCTCTGATTCTTACTAAATGTTGATGACCTTGGTATTGGTGGTTTTAAAAATTAAAAATAATTTGGTGAAACTAGATACCATTATTAAATAATTATGATACAATATATGTTAGATAATGCATCCCATAAAATTAAATATAAATAAAAAACAACAAAAAACATGATATGCCTTTGGAAAGAACTTTTTTCACCATCATTGGATCAACCATAATATCTTTAACTCCATCTCACATGATAGATTAATGACAACATTATAAATATTCAAGGTCCTGAAATGGTCATAGTTTTTTTCTATTCACAAAGGATGGGCCATTTCCATTCTCTATAAAAAATATAATTCATTTTCATGGATTTTCTATCATTATATTCATTAGACATATTCACCATTTATTCTCCAATATAAATGAACTAAATTGTTTTTCACAAACCCTACATACCTTATTTTCTTTCTAAATTATAGTGGATCTAAATGATCCTTCAATGTTTGCGGTTTGACCCATCATCATCGATATTTTATTCAGTTAAGAATCTTCAAGAATAAAATAAGCTAACTCATGTACCTATTGATATATAAAAAAACTTCTCCAATTCAAGTGTATTATCCCCTCTAAACTCATTGTCCTATCAGTCATTTTAGATCTTCATTCCTTGGTGGATATTAAAGCATACATCATCACATCCAGTTCTCAAAATGTATTACCCAATCATGACATTGATCATCACATGCACAATATTGAAAAATGTTGTACCAAGATTGAGTGTTCTTCCACCTCATCTATACCCCACACTCTGAATTCTTTTGTGATGCATAATTCATTAAATTTGATCGGTATATCATCATTGAAACATTGTAGGTGAATCAATGTTGATCATAGAAATTGATGTGAAACTCGTGTGGGATGAAAGTCTCTTATTCACAATATTTTGACAGTCAAATATGACATGATATCGAGACTGACATATAAGTCATAGAATGTATTTCAATATTCATTTTATATAATAATTATGGAAATCAAAAGGTATTCTAGATCACAATTCTTATTAGGCAGGACACTCAATAGCACTGTGAAAAACACTAGTTAAACTGGAATGGTTCTAATATTATCAAGAATCTTAATTCCTATTACTAACCCTATCTTAAATTTATATTGTGTTGTCAAGTTTTTGGAATCCTGTAAAAAATTTATATTAATTTGAAATTTCATAATGTGTTCAAGAAACATACCTTTATTTTCATGGTTTTTTACATTCCCTATTAATTCTAGAATTTGTATTTGAGGCTTTTACTATGGTGGTTCTTATAGTTCTTCTTATCTGATTACTTCTTGAAATCTGCATTAAACTTATTTTTCACTTTCTTCAACAAATATTAGTCATATATATTTTTACCACATCATTGGTTTTTCTACACACATCTATGTTGTATAGATTTTAAATATTATATTAGGAATAATTAAAGGCTTCATGTGAGCTCTGTTTGAGGTATCTCTCTTAGTTGGTCAGTAACATGTCCAACATGACACACTAGATTCATTAATGTGGAATATTTATATGTTCACTCTTCTTTTATTCCCATGATTACGACTTTATTTGTGGTTTTGAATTTATCTATTATCTCTTCAAACATATGGACCTAGATTATCTATGTGGGTATTTTTATTGCGTGATGTTGGAAACCTATTTTCCATTGTGATATCCATTTCCTTGTTTTTTAGTCTAATATCTCTTAAATTTATCACCATGACTACAATAATTATAATATTTTACTTATATACACATACGAAGAGGCTTTCGATGACAACCCATCATTACATCTATCCTCTTGGAAATTGACTTGTGTTGTTTTTTCATTCATTCACTATTGTTTATTATGTGAATATCCTCTTTTTGGGTCTATTCATAATGGTTCTGGAAACTATTGATTTCCATTTTATCAGGTATTATATATATCACTTTAGGTGACTTATATATTAATGAACATTTAGATATAACGTCATTAATTCATATTTTTACATATAAAATCACCTTTTGGAATGTTTGGATTAGAATCCATAGCCACATAACATAATGCGGTAATTTTTTATTTATATATGTTTTTTGTGCACAAGAAGAAAATAGATATTCATCTTCAATTTGAAAATGATTAGAATATTAACCCATATTACTACTGACATAGTAGGTAGATAAATTATCTTGTAATCTTCATTGAAAACTCATCCCCTGTAGGGATGGAATGTGTAGGTAGGATTTGGCCCCAAAATCAATAACTCTATTGTAATAGAAATAAGAAAATATATTCATACTACATGACATGAAATGTTCTGGAATAGTAATGTGTAACAGAGCTCAAGGTAGTTTCGTATATTTTTTTTGATCTTTAACGATAGTTTGGCCAATTGAAAACTAGTTTAGATCATAATATTTATTGAAGGATTGATCCCTATATGGTTTGAAAATATATAGGGTGCTAGGATTCTTGATTGCAGTCCTATGATCAATGGTTTTCCATAGTCTGTATGCTTCCAAAGGCCTAGATCTCTTCAATGAATTCTATATTCTTGGTTTTTCTCTATGTCGACTGTGGTTTTATTTTCATTGTTCATCTTTCTGTTTATTTGTGTTTTGGGATGATCATGTTTTGTGTGCATGCATTTAATAATTAATAATATAAAACATAGAGAAGCAAAATTCATAGTTTAAATTAAGAAAATTAAAAAATATAAAAAATATTCACTAAAAATTAATAATCTAAAAACTAAATTTTAAGATTCATTGAAGTCAACACAATTTTTTGCATAAACAAGGGGAATTTTTATTTCATGGTGTGCCTAATCAAAATAAAACATTTACAGAAACTGAATGAATGCTACTCAATTAATATAAATGTTATATTTTGACTATTAAAAGTCAAACTAACATAGGTGGTTTATTAGTTTTGTTATGTGCTGAGAATAATTTGTTTTTTAAAATTATTGAATTTTTTTTCAAAAATATTTGTTAAATTTTTTATGAAAAAAATGAAGAACGAATATAAAATTGAGTTTTCTTAAATCATTTTTGAATATTTTTCTAGAGTTATGTAGTTGTAGGTTTCACGTGATATTGGTTTTTAGAAAAATGGTTGACAAATCCATGGTTGGTCTCAATTATGAGATGAGGGAGAATCTATTTTCATGGTATCCTCACATTAATAAATATATCAAATATTTTCATTGCTAAGATATTTTTGGGTTTTTTCTGAATCATTTTACTATCAATACCTAATTTAATGTTGATTCCCCTAAAATTAAAAATTATCATGCCTCTATTAAGATTTTAATTTTTGTAATTTTAATGTTACATTGAGATTCAATTATCAATGGTCATGGTAAATGTAAAATAAATGGATTGAAACTTGATTGAAGTATTACATCTATCCAAATACAAGAATAAATGAAAATAAATCAATCCACTAAAACTGTATCACTTAAATTATATAAAACAAGAACAATTCAATATTAACCCCTCATCCTAGTTACGAGAGAATAATAATGTAGTTGTAACGAAAAAGAAACCATAATCCTAATAGATATTAAACTAGGGGGACCATGTACTACACGACTTCTCTCTCTTTGATTTGGTGTCAAGGATCCAATCATAGTAGCAAGATAACCCACGATTTAAATATTTTATAGGGGATTATGAATATTTAAATTTCATTAATGACTATTCATAAAGCAGTCATCGTTGTGTCTCAGGTGTTAACAGATGTCAAAAACTAAAGATACATCAAATATGGAGCATTTAATCTCGTGCTCACTTTTTAACATGTTATATAATAATAACATTATGTGGAAAGATTGCACCACATTAACTATAATCAAGACATGTTATCTTATATTTCACCATCACTTGTGTTACAGCATTATCTATATGTATCACATAGGGACACATTTTTACTATTCATTAGTCCTCTTTCCTCCACATAATGAAATGTCTCCCTTTCACAAGAAGCACCATTTCCCGGTGTGTAACGATTACTCAAAATGGAAAGTTGGTTTTCTACTACAAAATCCTATTTTTTCATTATTTCCTCTGTTATGTTCCTTAGCAGTGCTTCGTGGTTATTCACGAATGTCAATTTATTTTGTGTATCTTTCCATAATACGGAAATTGAGTCAAACCATTCAAAAATTTGATAGAATATTCATTTAGATGCAAAAAATGAATTAGAACTCTATAAAACATATTAACGAAATACATATATCAATGAAACATGTTGGTCACGATCCATTTCCATTATGGGTCCTATTCATACTGGGAGATCAATAAATATCCATTCTAAAGATGACATGAGCCATTGGAATAAATATGTTGAAATTTTCATGGATGTAATTTTAAAATTCACTTGATATTATGCAATAAACATGAATGATCTATGTGACCATATAGGCATGTGATGGATGAACATTTTATTATTGGTAACAGTTCAAAATAGTTTAGTGGTTGGGCTGGTCAAATAATACCCCATCATTTTATACACATTATTACATGATTTGAAGCATAATATTCCATTAGAAACTAAAAAATTGAATGAAAGGCCTAGTGTATTTGGAAAAATAGGTACAAAATTAGAAAATCAAAAACTATAATAAAAATCTTTTTAGTGATATCCATTATGTGCTCTTAACCACAATTTATCTCTAACAATTTCATTGAATAACCCATATAATAAATTGACAAAAGGGGTAATATAAAAATCTAATTAAGGGAAAAACAAAGAATGAATCATAGAACATGATTCAATAGAGAAAACATGGTAACATTAAAGGAATGGATCATAAATAATAACATAGAGGAATAAAAAATTAAAAAAGTAATCATATGATTAGGGAAACATAGAAAATGGGGGAAACATATAACAATACATAAAAATGATTAAGTTCAACATCAAATACAATATCACATGGTCTACTAACACCCATAATAGATTAGGTATATCCCCTAATCCCAGAAAAAACATATCATGAGACAAAAAACTACCCAATTCATTACAGCGATATCTAATTCCACCAGTCATAACCTATACAATCATATTCATGTAATATAATGAAATCAAAGTTAATGAATAAATAAAATGGTTACCCATGGAATGTAATTTATTTTGTAATCATGTTATAATTCATAAAAAATGGTGTATCACAATGGTATCTATTAAATATCGTACATTAATCATTAATAGAATACAACAAAGGAAAAATTTATAATATATTATGACTAAAAGTGTATTACTAAAGTGAAAACAAGAAAAAATGGTTACATAACCTTGAAAAAGATCCATATCAGCCCAGTTTGAAGGAATAAAATAATAAGTTCAAAAATTGGATAACGGAATAATTATTTCAATAATACAATAAATGAAATAAATTAGTTTTCCATGATATAATGGGAGATTTTAAAAAAATGAGGCTTAATACATTTTATAGTGTGTACATTATAGGGGTTAAATAATTGAGGACTGCCAGTAATCTGGTTTTCCTTTCGAGATGAATTAAGAAGGTAACATATTAAAACTTTTATTTCTCCATAAAAATTTGTTGAATTTAGCTATATAAATAGAATTAAGATTTTGGAACAAATATACATAATATAGAGTATGCATAAAAGAATAATGAAGAAGTAAATTATGTTAATGGGAGATAATGTGTTAGCCAATGGAAATATAGAGGTTATGGGAGTTTCCTTAACATATGTTAGAATATGTTATCAAATTTCAGTTAATAACTGATTTAATCAAATTATATTCAATAATTACAAAATTCACTACCCTTTAGACATATAAATTATTTATTATAATTTTTTGCTAAGATAACTTTTTTCTTTGTCAATGGGTAAAACATCAATTTTATTATTCTAGGAGTGTTCACTTCATATTTTCATGCTCAATTTTGTTGTGTATAATTATGGAAGTTGTATTTTAATGGGAATAATAATCCAACGAATACTTTAACTGGTATTCAATGGCATCATGAATTTAATATGGCCACATATTTCATTTTTTGCTCACATGATGATTATTTATTTATAAAAGGTTAATCATAAATATCTGTTTATTTTTTTCTGGTTATCATTCCATATTAAAATAAAAAAAAATATATTTAATGTTTTATCCATATATTCATTAATATTATTTTATAAAATTCATATACTTATAAGTGAGTTCATAATAACAATTCTAACAATATTTGAAAACGAAAACATGTCATCCAAGAAGAAGATTAACTGACATAATAAGGACATTGGATTCACCTTTCATTGAGTAATAGGAGAAATAAATGGATTGATTAAGGTATTTTATTATAAATACATAATTAAATTATATACATGGTACTTTATATATTATTAGATTTTTACTAAAAGAGTAAAGGAAAATTTTGATTTAGAAAATAAATTAAAAGGGTATGTAAGAGAATGTTACCTCTTGAGTATCAATTTTGTGGAAGACCCCTTATGTAACATGGAATTAGTATTTTGGTGAAACCAATAGTAATTGTGAATTGGGATATTTTGTAGGATATTGTTTTGAAGTGATTTTTGATGAATTAAGGCTTATAATGTGTGGAGATATGGGGTGGTGAGGGTGGTATTTATTAGGGAAGGACATTATTGTCTTGATTATTAAATTCAATGGATTATTATTTTCGATGAAGACTATCTATAGGACTAATTATTTTGACTCAATATAGTACATTATTCAAACTATTTAAATATAATTTATTCATACATCATCTATGAATAAAAAAGTAATGTTTTTATCATATATGTATAAATTCCATAAATTAATATATTTCATTATTCCGAAAAATTCAACGCTTTTTTTGAAAATCACAAAAATTAAACCTTAAAATTTTTCAATGTGTAGTTTAATAAAATGGATATCAATTTACTAAAATGTTTTTCTTAATATGGGAAATTTAATTTTTAAATAGATACATTATTTATTCATAAAATAGTGATGTTTATGTATAATAGATTTTATGAACCATTGAAAAATTATGTATATCCTCATAAAATTGCATTATATTTAAATTTAATATTAAAACTATTAAATTAATAAATTGTATGATAATAAATTTAATTTTAAATCATTATATTAATTATAAAATTGAAAATAAAACAATCTCATTTAACAATAATACCAACAATTAACCGTTCAATTTTTAAAAGTTTATTTACATTTATCATGATATAAATATATCATATTTTCATTTTATAAGATACCAAGATATAATTTTCATTTCCATCAGTGAGGCTACTATTATAATAGAACTATTAATAGTCCTACTAGTCATATTACCCTTCATATTTTCATTTAACTTATTCAACAGTCAAATAACTATTTCTGATATCAAATTATTATTGCAATGGTCAGATTTATAATGATTGTATGGGTTCCATAAATTTACAATATTTTTATTATTCCATTCAATCCTCATTAATATATATTTTCTCTCAAATTTATATGTACATTAATATTTACAATGTATTTTCTATTACAAACATTATGTCTTATATATATCATGTTGTTATTGAGTATGGTTGTTCTGCTGAATAGTGAAATTCCATTTAAAAATTCCAAATCATTAAATTCCACCCAAATGAAAGTTATCCCCCAATATTTCATGTAACCTTTAATTCTCATATAGATGATGGATTTTCACTTTTATTACTTCCTCCAACTCCCATGTTTCCTATACATAATTATAGTTTGGACATATATCATTGACTAGGAATGTTTCGTTATTTCATAGAACATTATCTCTATGGTCCATGAACATCACTTGATACTCCACATAAGATATATTATTTTTCCACAATACCACCTCTAAATTTAGTTCATGTGTGGTATTAGATAAGTGCATCCTCAACATGGATATGTGGAACACGTATTATGCTATATGCAATGACAGTTGAAGATCTAGTTATTATGGAATCCACCAATACAATCAATAATTTCAGATATGACAATGTACCATGGAATTAGTTTTACATTATTCCAAAATAACAAGAATCCCCTCCATGGATTTATATAAATGGATACCTCATCACCAACTTCTAACTTTTTTTCTTGTCCACAATTGTCTTAATATTTTTTTTGTTGACAGTGGGATGGCATGGTGTGCTGCTGAATAGTCTTCACATTTTCATTTATTTCCTATACTATTTCAGATCCCAACAACAAGTGTTCACTAACATCATCCTAGCATTCATGTGTTCTTCATATTTTCTCAAAAATATATTTATATGTATACATTACAATTCTTAAGAGGAAACTAATGTTGTAAGTTTATTCTACTAGAGGATTATTTTAGTCGTTAAAAAAATTTATGTCCATTGAGAATGTTATCAACATTTCATCAAGTGACCTAATATTCCTCCTAGAAAATCCGTTAGGTTGAGGGTGAAAATATATAATAAATATTATATCAATGATTAGAACATATTAGACACCTTTCTACAATGTGTTGGTAAATCTAAAATCTTTATCAGAGGTAGTTGATAATGGTACTCCATGTATCATTACCACATCATTGATGTTTATTAATTCAATTTGATCATGTTAGAAGTTATTATGATTTTGAATGAAATGATCAGTAATTATAAGATGATCCATAATAACCCAAAAAACATTATTTCATACTCATGTCTTCAAATTTCTATTGGAAAATTCCATGGTTATTTTTTCCCAGTTCATCATAGTTATGGGTAATGGTTGCATCATTTACTTAGAATTTAGCCTTCAAATTCTGAAATACTAGGAACTGTGATGTATATTCAGTGATATAATTCTTCTAATTTCCACACCAATAATTATCAGTTATCATAAAACATATTTCTACTTTTTGGGTTTATGGGGAAGGTTAAGCTATGTGAATTATTAAATATCTACCTCATTATATGTGGAATGTATTGTAGACATAGTCATCACACAAATCATATGAATAATTCATAAAAAAATAAACATATTAGGATTTCATATTTCTATTATCTTCCAACATCTTCTTCATTTCTACATCATCACATTGAAAATATTTCATCTTCTCTAAAAGTGATAATTGAGAAGTCATTTCAGAAAATAATTATGATGCCCCTTCCTTGATTATTCTCATGGAATTACACATAATGTTAATGATGATTATAACCTCCTCAATTACAATCATTTATAATGTTACAACATTCTTTATTCTTAGAAAAACTAACACATTATTTTCATTACTATGAAGGTAATATATTGATAATTCATAATATGTGATGAGATCCAACAATTATTACTATATAATATTAATCTCATTATATGTCATATATATATTTTCATCTATTTTGATCATTATATATCTCACAATTCTCTCTATAAAGATATTGTATCTAGATTTTTAATTGGGATATCCCATCAGCCAAATCCAAATCATTTATGGATTTGTTTTTATTAGTAACATTCACCAACCTACTATCTCATGATATCACATTTCCATTTTTTCATCAATAAATATCCTTTCCCCTTTTTTTATGTGTCACTCGATCGGATGAATAGTTTTCCACATGTGGGAAGTGAAATTATTTTTATAGTGATAAGATTCAATGATAACACTTTGAATAATGAAACACATTCACTAGTAAATAATATGATCACTCGGTTATGACTCATCTTTATTAGTGGGTCAGAAAATAAGAATAAGTTTCTCCAAAATCACCAGTAACACCTAAATAGACCATTTATACTATGGATGTCAAATAAATATGTTGTCCTAGGTCGCTCATAAATTTAATTTATCCTGGAAGGGTCCACATATATTCATTAACTGGTGACAACATGTCTGAATAATGATATATCCTCCATCAAGAACTCAGATTTACTCTAAATTTAATATAGTTTCTCCCTTATCAAAGTCATTATCACAGAACAAAATATTTTTCATGCTCCTTCATTCTCTTTTAGTATATTATAATATCATTTATAAATACTAATACAAAATATTCAATGTAATATATGATGAATATAATTAATAAAACCATTAATATTTAAAAAACATTAGTTATTTAGGATTAATTATAAATGAAATTATAGTTTTCATACACTATTAAAAAGTTTGTTTAGGGTATATATCCATTATTCATTTATAATTTTTTTATCCCAACTGAAGATCCACCATATAGAAATACAAATCCAATAATCATTGAAGAAATAAATCAAACATCTATGGTAGGGGATAATTTTTCAATATCGAAATTTTTTAGGCTCATGATAATTATGGTTGAAGAATATTGATCCAACCTCCTCCAGGATAAAGTGGAGTCGAGCACCACATATTAAAGAACATGGGAATATGATACCCTTATCTAGATTAACTTATAAAAACTTCTTCAGTTCATCCAAATCAATGATTTTAATCCTACAATGACTCAATGATAAGGGAATAGATCAACGAATTAGTTCAATTGAGAATGAATCCAAAATGTCTAGATGAATATCATGAAATTTTCCAGGGAACACATTAGTGAATTACATAACAATGGGAATACCGTCAATCATGATCCTAACATTTTTTTAACAAATTTAGATAGTTATTCTTTTTCATAAGAATGTTGTTTTCGTGATTGAGAATAATATTTCAAATGATATCCATCGTCATCCTTACATCTAAACAGAATTTGATGATGGTTCAAAATATATAACCATATCTTTGTCTCATGGAATTAGCTCTTGGAATAATATAATGATATCCTATCCATGACCAATATCGATTGAATCTTTATTAATGGGAGTAACTTGACATATTCAAGGATATTAAATCCACAATTCATTTCTTTGGAGGAGTTCAATACATTGGATTCAATAATTTCCCCATTTTCTATTCTCATGGATAAAACAACCCATTCAATGTTGATTTCTATATGAATGTTTATTCTAAAAGTGAATTATATTAAATAATCCATAGAAAAATAGTCAAAATGTAATTTTTATATCCTCAAAAGAAAATATACTAAACCTGAAACCACATTAGTTTTGGTATCCACCTTCAATTTAGTGGTTTTATATTCAATTCCAAGCTACATTGTAGGTTGTTTTCATTGATTGTATCTCACCAAACATTTCAGGGAGAATTTTTTCACATAATTCCCATGTCAAATATAGTTGAAAAATGTATTTTAGGATTACTATTGATATAATAAATCCAAAATATTCTTACATTAGTGGTATTATTAAAATAACATCAATAATTATTAGCATGATATTTATTTCCTTCACATTTTATCCATCTATTGGTTACCTTTTTATACTTCCATGGATAATTATTCCCACACTTTTGACATGTGGGGTGTTGTATTTTCATTACACCATATCATTTATCTATTGATCCTTCCATATTAAAATATATATTTTTTCTTTATATCTCTGATACCATGAGACCATTTAGATTTCCCAATAACTATCACAAACATAAGGGAGAAATAGAAAATATCATCATAACATTAAATGTAAAAAATATCTTATGAATTTCATATCCTATACAATAATACACTAATAAAGAGATCCAATATTTATTCAGTGTGAATGACTTATATAAAAGTGTATTATCCATGTCTTGTAGTTTTTTCACATACACTTTTATATTACAATATTCCATTTACTTAATAATAGGAACAATCTATATACATTAATATGGGGTGTTTTGGGGAAACAATTAATGAGAAATATTTTCTAGAATCCTTTCCATTCCATTAAATAAAATTCCCCAAAATAATTCTAGTTCTTGATCAGTTTTCACTACTAATCATATTACCAATAAAAATCATAGACCTCCAATATTAATTTATCTTCTAATAATTATATTAAGATAAATATTTGTGTATTAATGTTATTATTCTGTTGATTATCATAGAGGGGATTAGAATATCCAACAAATTTTAGAGTCCTTTTTTAGATAAAGGATTCAGCCTCAAATTTCTATTGATTTGGAGAAGGATGGTTATCCAAATTATTAAATTTATTCATTAATAAATAACATATATATATTAATATCATGAAGTTCTATTTTTGTTTTGTTGCCTTCAGTTTTTTCATCTCATTAGTGAAATATTGACATTTTTTATAAAATTTTGTATGAATGGATTCTCTTATTTCCAACCATTTTCTTGTAAATGAAAAATATAAGATAGGGGTATGAAAAAAAAGATAATGAGAATATAAAAATAATATTATTAACATATATAGAATAACATATATCTAAAAATTATATCCAAACATAAGCTCACTAATGTTTCAATCTAGGTTACCCACAGTGATAATATTATCCCAAGAGTTATTACTGAAGTTTTATAGTCCTGATCCAAAAGAGTAACATGATCATAACCTAATAATAAAATAGTGGTTCTGATTTATTTAAATTGGAATATAATTGATAAATATTAGGGCACTCTATGTGAATCTTCACCATTGGGGCAAGACACAACACTATTCCTTGTGAAATTTCTTTCCTTAAGAACCCCTCGGTCAGAGATCCATGATTCATCCAAAACACATATATGATACTTCACAATGATTATAATGATTTAATTTCATTAAATACCAGTTACAGTCACTGTTACATGGTACAAAAATTATTACTTCATTTAAATTATAAATTTCCTTTAAATATAAAAAAATTATCTAATTGACAGGTGTATTTGGAAGATAATATAGATTATAATTAAGCAAGAAACTGGATAAAATCATTACTTATATATAAAAATTATGAAATCATAACCCCCTTTGATCTATTATAACTATATAGGATCACCTGGGTAATACATAAATTGTAGAGCTGAGCTAAAAAACCCAGTAATAGAATAAACATGGAAATGAGGCTTAGAACATGAGTTCGAATGTATAACAATATAACATAACAGTCTTGTATCATGATGGAAGACAAGGTGACATAAGATATATAACATGGAAACATATGATCATTGAAACATTGGAATGTGTCTGAAACATATATCAAGACATAACCCCCAGTAAAGTCTAATTGGAAATACTGTATCACAACATTGACAATATATCATAATGGTTTAGTTTTAATACCTAATCATTTACATAACATATCATGAGACATTAAAATACCCCAATCCTTATAGTATTATCTAGTAATAAACATCATAGCAATTACATGAATATGTGGTCCACATAAAAAATAAAACATTAATAATGAATATAATTGTTACCCAAGGGAATAAAGGGGTTTCATAATCATATCTAAAGGTATAACCAAAAGGTGTATAAAAATGGTATCCATGATAGAAGATATTTCAATAACTCTTCTATAATAATGATGAAATATATTCATATATTAAAAATTAAAATTTATTAATAATTTTAATATATGAAAATTAATGGTTAGGTATCTTCAGAAATGTTCTACTTATGTATGGTTTTGTGAGGAAAAAAATAAGGATTCCATAAATAGTATAAAGGAATAATAAATTCCATAACAATATAAATGAAATAAAATATATATTAATGGTAAAATTTGTGAGAATATTAAATATTGGTGTCATAAAACATGTTATGGAGTGTACTTGAAAATGGGTATGAAATAGAGAAGTTCTATGTAATTGGGTTTTTTGAATCGATTGGAATTGAGAATTGTAACTTTTAAAACTATTATTTCCCCATCAATGAAATGTGAATTGAGATAGATATATATGTGTGGAAAATATAAAAATAATATAATTTTATAATATTAAAAAATAGATAAATTGTGGGAAATGTATATGAAGTGTTACCTAAAAGAAAAAATGTGCTTTGGAACGATATCTTACCATATGTCTGAATGTGTTATGTACGTGAAATTATGTCCTTGAAATTAAAATAAAATTCATTAACTAATTTATTATAAAATTATTAGAAATATGATTTTTATTTTTTATTTTATTGATTTCAATTCATTCCATTTATATGAGTAATAATGTTGAATTATTTTATATTCGGAGTGTTCACTTCACAATTTCATGGTCAACTCACTTGTGTACAATTATAGATGTTATTGTAATATAAGAATACTACACTAGAAGTTTAAAAAAATGGTATTAATGATCTTAAAAATGTTTATATGGCCCCAATTATCATTTTTTACCTTGTGGACTATTAATTTCATAAAATAATAATGATAAAGTTTCAGTTTAGTTTTACAGTTTTTTCAACCAAAACATATTTGTTTTTGTATTATTTTATGATGTGGACATATAATCATTAGAAAATATGGATACTCATATAATATAAATTATTAATTGTTTATAAAAAATAATATTGAATTGATACCTTCCATGAAGACATTAGTGGATAATGACATATCATAGTCTATGAAGGTGACTAACTAACATAATGTAGACAATGGATTCATTTTTCATTGAATAAGATGATATGATAAAGTGGGGGTATAATATAATCTTTTAGAAATAATAAATTTGAAATTTATAAATGATACAATATATATTATTTTATATTATATGATGGAGTATAGGAGAAGGGAGAAGAAAAAAAGAAATTATAAAATGTAGTTTCAGATTGATTCCACTTGAATATCATCTCCTTGAGGGACATCTTAAAGAACATTGAATTGGTCATTTGGTTATATAATAAGATCATTATCATATGGATATTTTGGAGCATTGGTTTTGTTATTGATTTGTAAATATTCAAGTCTCAGACGTGTGAGGATAATGGGAGGTGAGGGGTGGTATTTTAAAATGGAGGACAATGGTGTTTTTTTATTATATTAATTAATTTATTACATTGGATAAAAAATATAAATACAATTAATTATTATTATTATATAGAGTTAATAATGAATGATATTTAGAAATAATGGGTTATTACATCATCTATGAATAAAAAATTCATACATTTGGTTTTAATATTAAATAACGTAAATTACCATGTTTCACTATTCAGCTAAAATTCAACTTTTTAAGAAAATACTCAAAGTGTAACCCTAGGATTTTTTATATTATTATATTTAAAAAGTGGAAACAAATTTATGAATATTAATTTCTAAATATCATATATTTAATATTTTACTAAAATCCCCATTTATTCGATGAAATCCCAAATTTAATATTAAATTCACTTTTAGGATCCTTTTAAAAATTTATTTCCCTTTCATAATGTTACATTATCAATATAATTAATATTATTAAAAATTTATCAATTTATTTTAAGAAATTACATTTTTTAATCAATATTTTAAACATAAAATTGAAAACAACAAATTTTCATTTTATAAAAAACACTCATTTTTCCATTTATGAAAAAATCATTTACATCTACCACGAAATAAATATATTATATTTTCTTATTATAAGAGACCAAAATATTATATTAAATTCAAATATGTGAGTGTAATATTATAACCATTAGAATAATATTCATAATGGTCTTATTACTATTCCAATAGTGATGTTTCTATTCCAATTGTTAGATTACTATTCTATTGGTCAAATGTATAATAGTTATATGGGCTTCATAAGTTCAATAAATATATCTTATTCACTTCAATCATCATTATATTCTATTTTATAAAAAAATTATATATACTTTCATATTCAAAATTAATACTTAATTACTATCATTATGATTTTTTTAATATATTTGTTTGTGAGTGCAGTCATTAGCAAGGATCGATAAAAACAAAAAAACTATTATTCACTTATTTTATATTTTTTTGTCCCAATTTAATATTTAATTCACTTATGATATATTACTCTCTCTATGTGATGAATGTTATTTATACTATATGGAATAATTATAAGAAGGTAAATTCCTTTGACAATATTCTCAGCCACATTATGGTCCTGTGATAGGAAAATAGAGCATCACTACATATATTATTTGACAAAAAAATCGTTCCACTAATTTCCCTACAATAATGTGTTGTAGGATATCAATGTCAATCATTTGGAATCCGCTCATGTGATGACTTATACCATCACATAGTTTTTCTTTATTTAATATTGATTAATACTAGATAACTTAATATCTTTTAGTGAGGATGTTGATCACACAGATTGTAGTCAAATGGTGAGGACATTCGGTTATCATCTGAGTGATGTGGTCAAGATCATGCACCTTTTTACATGATGTATCACACCTCATCACATGAGGAATTCTGTGTTATTAACGTAGGGAATCTTATGTTTGTTTCAAACTATATGGTCACAACATAATGTCATGTTATATGACATGGTGTTTTGGGATATGCATTGATATTTCCATACAAATTATCCACCCATTGGTTGCTTGTGGTATATGATTGGTAATAATATATAAATTGAAGGCACAGGGTAATTATTTTGTAAAAAAAACTCTATAAGTGAGGTCTCGTGCACGAGTGTAACCTAATTATTAATTCATGAATGTTTATGAGGGATTCTGGTCCCATTAAAGGGTTTTGGAATGTTATTGGGGCTAAATCCTAGGGAATAATTACATGTGGAATCCTATGTTGGGTGTATCAAGATTATTATGATTCTCATGATTATATCCATAATTCTTATTTCTAATATCATGGGAGTAATTTTATATTGAATATATTGGGTATACTATAGTACAACATCATTTAGTAATATCAATTTCTAGTTTTATTTCATGTGACAATGATAATTTATTATAGATTGACATCATGTGACCAAAATGATTGGCCGTGTAGATTATATTCAGACATCTTGTAACTCATTTATTCTCTTGGTTGTCTTGTGATGCATCATGTTCTTAGTACATAGGTTAAGGAAATAGTTTACCTTCCAGGTACATGGAAATAATCACCTATTTAATGTCACATGACCATGACAAAGGTTTTATAATGTTTAAGGTCCTACAGCATGATTTAGCGAGGTTTCACTAAAAACTCTATCAGAGAGGAATATGTTTTAAACCTTGTGTGAATGGAAGGAAATGGATAATTACACTAGGAGAACTAATCTGTTTCAAGTAATATATAGTTTATTATTTTCTATCATCAACCAAATCGATATTAGTTTTATGGTCATTGTGTTCAAGTCATTATTAAAACTACTTTGAAGATCATCAATCCTAGATTGTATTTAACACACAAGCAGTATCACTAGGGGATATTAGAATTGTCAGTAGTGATGCACTCTCAATTCATGGTCATCAAAGAGTAAGAACCATTTGAATAATCATTTTGAATAATAGAAGTGTGTTCACAGTTGTGTTGTAGACGGGGTTGTTTTTTGATAGGTATCATTGGCATCCTATGATCTAATAGCATATCTATATAAAGGATAAAAAATTAACACACCTTTTATTTAATTTAATTTCCAATTGGTTCGAATGCATTTCTAGGTTATACAAATATTATATCATATTTCCCACAAGGGATTCAAACATAACCAATGGACATCCACACATTCAACTAGTGTATTTTGATCATTAATGTTCATTCCATGTTATATTAACATAATCTCTATTGGAAAAACTATCTCATTATCAAATAAAATAGAATATAGGGTTTCCTTTGTATGATTTTTTGTCATAATTCTACATGACCAAATGTAATTATAGATATTATCAAGAAAACCAATCTTATTTAATCTTTCCATCTTCAGCAGAATGTCAATGAGGTTTTTATTGTTTATCGTGATTTTCCCGTCCACTTCATCCTGATAGTGATAGGTGTGGATTATAGATGATATACATGTATAATATTATTTATCTTTTTATATCATAATAGTGTTCCATTATCTACGATAATAATGTGAAGAAACCCCTATCGATTGATGATGTGGGACGTTACAAACTCAATCATAGAGCTGGTCTTCAAATAATTATAGTGGATAACATTTTTCCACTTTGAGAAGAAGTCTATAACAATAAACATGAATCCAAATTATAGATTTTTCATAGGTGGGATAGGTCCCACCTTTTCATGTTCCCATAAAAAAAATTTAGGTGAATATATTGTTATGGAGGATCCTTAGTTGCTGATAAATAAAGTTGGAATGTATCTAGCATACATGGAACTTCATGGTGAAGCTAGTGATGAAATGAACGCCGGTGGACCTATAGTTTGTCAAAATGAATATCAAATGGGAGAACCTAAAACAATCTTGATTTTCCCCACAATCCCCATTGTGGACCTCTTACATGACATGATCTATCTCTTAACTTAAATAAAATTCGGAATAATCCCATCTAACTTAAACCTGTAAATGGTCTTCTCGAGGATGGGGTCATCCAAGAGTTATAATTGCACTATACACAAATGAATTCACTCATGTTCACATTATTCTAGATGGAGGGGTTCATGAAGTAGATTCTCATTAAATGAATAATTCAAATAAATTATTCCTTTCACTTACGGGGAATATTAGGGTCATAATATAGTGGTCTTGTTTCCTCATTGAATTACCTATTTGTTTTCATCATTATTAGTGCGGGGATGATGACCCACCGATGCTCCACACATATGACATGGTCATCTTTATGATGCTCTTGAATGGATGAATCCATGATTACCCAAACCCTAGATTGGCCATTATATAATCGAGGAACATGATTTACCTTTATCTAGGAATGGACTTTGGCCATTATCTTATAACTACACTATAACATGTGAAAATTTCATTCCATATAATGATATTGTCACATTAATCTTTATGATGACTATTTGGGGTGTCTCCCTTCACATGAATATAGGGGACATCGATCCTAAGGGAAAACATTACCATTGTGATAAAATCATGATATTCATTTTCGTTATTGCTGCATCCACCCATCAATAATATTATGTATTGCAAGATGTCTTCTCAAGGAGTGATGAGGATAATCCCTAGGAATACCATTATGGGTTTGGGGTCATTAATCCTTCTCATGTATGGTATTTGGGATTCACCATTTAAATGTATCTTCTATCATGGTCTCGTCTAGTCCACCTATAGGATGATATCATCTAGAAAATGATTATCTAGGGTTATATCCTCATGGGTTGGGTGAACAACCAAGAAATTCGTTAGTGCTTGGACCTTGCTAGCCTTATGGGGGATAAAACTAATAGAAATGAACTGTTAAATCACCACCAAATATGCTAATTATTCTATTAACATGGGAATGTTGAAGATATATATCAGATGATCAATAATGGATACTAATTTTCACCCATGGTTCTTCAGTAATTCCACATCTTTTTCACTGTAAGGACCAGGGAATGGATACTATTCCTGGTTGGGTAATTAGGTATCATTGATATAGAAAATATAGATGAGGTAATAGATACATTTTTTCACTATACTCATTATTCTTTCGTAGTATAAGGGAACCATATGACCATTCTATATTGGTCACCTAGACAACCAAATACCGGTGGTGGATGGGTGAATCCAATTCAATAGGTTGTTAAAGACACTTCATAGTGTACTAAAAAAATTATTGAAGTCATCATTCTACTATTATGTAGTTCCTCTATTAATTGTCCCAAAAAGGATTAAAATTTATGAAATGATAAGAAGTTAGTTGTTAAATGTACATGACGTTTTCCTTGAGGCCCCATAACACCCAAAGGTTTCCCAGTGGGAATCAAATTGATAACCTTGATTTAGTTTAGATCGATCTAGAGTTCTATTTATTTAATGAAGAAAATGTGAAACGTCCCATCGAATACCCTAAATTATCACAACAAGATATTCATCATCAAATTATAGAAGTGGAGGAAGATGAAAAATTTCATGAGATCCTTGATATTGTAGAGATGTTGGTAGGAAATAATCATCTTGTACTCCAAATATCAGTCCACCAATGTATCCTGGCGATTTATGAAGATATTGTGGATTATATGCTTGTATGTAGACAAAACATTAATGAAACCAATTCAAATATCATGATAGTATAATGTTCTATGGGACATCCTAAAGGAATTATCTCCAACTTATATGATGGCTATATGAATCTAATTATAACCAGAGTAACCATCTATTTAGAATAGGACCTAAAAACTGACATTGGAACCAATCAATATCTCTATATCTTGAAATAGACAAACAAACATTGGGAAATTATTGTTTAGATATTGAATGTTTTTGAAAAATATATTTTAACTATACTTCATCAAAACTATTAAAATGTTGGCCTTCAACATGGGGTATTGAACCACCCTTATGATGTTGGCATTTATATGCATTTAAACATTGGCCTTAACCACAAAACCGTGGTATGTGTTCACCTTTCATTAATGATATATGATCCCATGGTAACCCATAGGGGGAATATGGTGATAAAAAATAAGTGATTGAGTATTTTAAATTTCATATACCTCTACGAAAACAAATAAAAATTCTATTTCACTAAATACGCATACATATATTCTTATTCAAGAAAACATACTTTTACTGATTAGTTTCATCATTAGATCATTTTGAATACAATGGTTTTCCTAGGTGAAACATTTATCAATGGAATACACACACTCTTCAATGAAAATGGGAATCTTAAAAATCCTCATATTCATCCATGTTAGATTTGATATAACAATGATTTAACTATTTTATGACCAAAATATCAATATTAAAAGAGTTTAAATAGAATCTTTTAGGGGAGAAATCCTCAAAAATGGGATCATGTTATACAAATAATTTTTTGAAGAAGGTTGTGAGAAACTCCCATAGGGTTTCTAAACACAAAATCCACATTTTATGTTTTTTCAATGGTGATGGATCAACATCAAATGAGACATCCATTATTTTTAAAACATGAAGTTATGTAAAGGATTGGTAGTCATCTATTAAAGGCCTTGATAACCCATATGGGTTGGGATTGTTATCAACTTATATTGTTTCATGTAGGATTAGAATTTGACATGTGATCTCTCTTTCTTGTGAGATACTATGAAATATCTTCCCAAATTTGGGGTTATGGGATCCAGCCAATGGATTGGAATAAAAAACCTAGCTTTCATATTCTCCCAAGGATCTATCTATGTAGATTTCAAGTCATTATGGGTATTAATATACACAACCCCATTGGTATAATGGTATTTCCCTCAATTTTATAATACCCAACACCCAGAAATTGAGATTTATGAGAGTTGAAGGTTAAATATCCCCCATATAGGACCCCTACTCCAGTATCAAATGAGTAATTAGGGAACTAGAGATATGAATAGGGGAAAATATATTAAAATAGATCCAATACCATAATAGAAGTGTGTATTAAGTGGTATCCTACAAGAAAACTGTATACTCAGTTCATCATACAAGGACATTGAATTGTTTCATCGTATTAATTTTTTCATGCAGGGTTTTCTACAAAAAAAATTAACATTGAATTTACATTTTAGATGAAATATAAACTACTTCAATTATACCAATAATATTTCTATCTCAATTGTTAGTGAGATTGATCCATGTTCTATTGTCTATGAGGAATCAGTGGATTTCCCCACTATTGAACTAGAATATGATATACAAAAATTGAATATATACCTAAACTGTAGCAACCTCATATTCCTTTGAAATGGAAATTATGGATTGGCTGTCATGACCATTTCCACAAAGGACCACATAGACATTGTTATTTTGACTGCAAAAGCAAAAATACCAATTCAATAGCCTAAGGGATAGTGACTTGAAATTTGTATGAACATCCATCACATGAGAAGAATTATCCAAATGTACCTTTAAACAAGGAAATATCTCCAATAAATTATTAAGAATAAAATATAAATTAATCTAACACTAATTCATGAAAACATATAATCACTTAATTAGAGTATTGTAATAAAACTAGTAGTCATAAAAGGATATATATAATCTCACCAAACTAAAAAAATAAACCAACATACTATGTAAGATGAGAGTATAGTAATATGAAATAACAGTTATAAAAATGGACTTTCTATCTAACTATATTCTATAATTTCTACTTGTCCAACAAGAACCCCATAAAATGGTCTGTCATGCCCATAAAACACACCATGTACAGGAAACACCCATGCATGGATGAGTATAACAATACCATGTAGGGATACCTGAAATAACCAAATATAAATCATTGAGAGAGTATTCATCAAACCATATGGTAATTTCAATAACAATATATGCAATTGAATAATAATATCTTGATGTTCTCATGATATACAATAAGTCCTAGGGTAAGGGTTCAAGAACATATATATCCTTGGATTCTGTTTGTGATTACTTGATAACAATCACATGGGAGAATATACATCGAGACCCTAATAACACTAACGGATCTCCTCTGTGGAGTAATTATCATTGGGACTCACTATAAGGAAATAGAAGATGGATGTATGAAGTTATCGATAAACCGATGAGGGACCACACCAAGGCAATGTGGCTATTTATGAATCTAAACAAGATTAACCAACAATGTACGGGATCAATGGCTTTGTAAGTTGGTCATGTTGTTCATAAAACCCCACTAATGTTGAAAATGATATACGATCCCACATTGGGCCATGTAAATGAATTATAAAAATAATGTCAATGAATAAATGAATATAGTGGTAATAATGCTATGAAAATGTCCTAATTACCCACTATACCCTTATGAGGACTAATATTGGTAATTTACCCTAAGTAAATAGGTATACAATGAAGAGAAAAATGGCCTTAAACTACCCTAAAAATTACATTGAATATGCATGGTGTATAAAATGTTACTTTCCATCCCTAGGTTTTCATGTGTTCTCTAACCCACAATAATTTACAATATGGTGTGACCTAGTACCTTGGAAATGTAGTGACCCATAGCTTGATGTACATGGGGATTACAATACATTTGCAGAATACTTAATATATAACAAAAACAGACACCCATGGACTGTAATAGTTTAGTGTCTTTGGAAACATGGAACAAAATATTCTAATCATGGTGAATGATTTTCAACATCTCCCATTAATATCTTCCCCTTTTTGTATTGTTACCAAAAACCTTTCTTTATATCCTTGGGAAAAGAAAACATGAAAAGTTTGAGCATAAATTCTTAGTAAGGGTATGCATATATATACATTTGAACTTTGAAATGTGAAAATAAATTTTAAACATCAAAATATAGAGTTTTGAAATAAATAATTGTAGTATGAAAGGCATAGAACAGAATGGAACATTAATCATGATAAACTATCATTGGAATAAAACATATAATTGTGGAAACCCATTAAGTACATGATATGATTCTATAGTAGCCTAGGCATGGCTTCCAAGACCATCATAGTGGAAAAATTCAATACTAAACTAGGATTACCTGTCGTTCAAGCCCTGTATTAGAGAACCCGATTTATTTTCCTTCCAATAAAATCTCTATCTCATGAGATATAAATCATTACCCAATTCATTGGAGGAATATATAGGTCCCAAAAATCATATTATGAAACTCATTTTTTCATGTGCCACAGAATATACATAAATCAATCATCATAACATAATGAAAAAATGAGTTTCATAAATATCATCCCATCATAACATTATCCATATAATAAAATGGAAATAATTTAATCATTAACAAAATAAAACCATGTAAATAATATAAAAATTATGATTTAAATGTAACAATATTAATGAATGTCATTATATATGGAAAATAGTTTCGATAAAACACATGTAATGAATTATTGAGGAAAATATCTTTTCTTCATTCAAATCATTTTATTTTCTAAAAAATGATGTGAAATTTAAAAAGAAAAGAATTTTTTTGGAAAATAATAAAGAAATATTGTAGAGTATGCATCCTAGAAATAAGTTGATATGAAACTATAAAAATTCATTCATTCTGTATAAGTTAAAAAAATGTTTGCCTCTTATATTTTCCGAAAAAGTCAAAAAGAACCACCTATGGTATGTAAAAGAAAGATTCCTTCAATAACATGTCGTAAAAGTCAATAATGGGTAAAAATAACATTAAACATACATGGAATAATAGAAATCATTAAAAAAAACAATTTTATAAGACAATTATGGGGATGATAAATATAATTTCTGTAAATACTTATGAATAAACAATCTTAGATAAGAATGAGATTTGAATAATTATCCCTTACCATAGGTCCAATTTCTTTTGTACATGCCTGAAAATCCAGAATAATGATTTAAATAATGTCATGGACTTAATCAATAATCATAGACCTTTTTATGATATCATATAAGATTCACATAAGACGTTATATTACACATTTATTTGTCAATTCCATGTTGATGCAACGTTTTGGGTAATAATCGTTTCATTTGTTGTACGTTTTTGGACTTGTTGTTCTTGATATTATTACTTATAACATTATTTACATACTTCTAGAATGTGAAATAATATTTATATATCATATATATTTTCATTATATATATATATATATATAATAGATAGATAAATAAAATGAAATACATCATTCATGGAGACGGTAGGTCGTATGTAAGCATTAACGTTATTTTCCTTTCCTTAATGACTTGAATGGAAGTAATTAGATGAAATATATATACATAAATCTAGTAGCATTATTATATCATATATCTCAGTATTATTCATTATATATACTTTATAATCATTCTTGAATGGTTAACATGAAGAATGATTATTATCGTGTCATGGAGAGGGTAATCCATACGTACGCACGAATGATGATATCAGTCCCATAATTATTAAAAGGAATTTTAGTGGACGATATACTATATCATAATTAGTATCATGTTATAATAATCTCATACACACCATTATACCTGTAAATACACGTAAATTTCAAAGAAATTTTTTTCTTAATTTTCTTTGGAATTTTACAAGTACGCAGTTTCTGACGGCACCTGATTCCGAGGCCCGGTGTGCCCGGAATCAATTTCCGAAGTTTGGCTTGGGTACGTTCAGTGAATGGATGAGCGGGTTTTTCTAAATATTGAACCGGTGCCCAGAATCGAATTCTAAGGGAACCGATGAAATCGCAGCGCCGGTATTTTCTTATAAACGCCTCTTCCGGAGTTGCGTTTGCTCGGGTGTGGTTTTTATTTTTTGGGCTTAAAGTTAAGAAATAAAAGAATTTGTTTGACAAACATTATTTTATTTATCTTAATCCACTTAAAGCCACTTGAAAGCCACTTAAACTGAGTTGAAATGGATAGGGTGCTATTCAAAATTATCCTACCCTCTTGGTAGGATATTTGCAAGGTGGGGCCCACACGAGCCCCGCCGTTTCTTTCTGCTAAGTAACGCACCCGCGAAAACCCGTGATTATGAAAGTCAACTGACGCATTTTCTTAAATCCATAATGCACCATTAAATTGGGTGGTTTATTTCGTGAATTAAATGGGTGGTTTCTTTCATTGAAATAATTCAACGAATTGATGGGTCGTTACTTACCTTTTTCGTTTGTTGGCATAATAATAAAATAAGACCAACAAGTCTTTTTGGAGGATTACTCGTTGAGAGGTTCGGGCTGAGTTCTTGAGCCTTCATCATCCTTCGCGATGAACGTGAAGAACGTGAAGAACGCAAAGAACACCGGCCTCCAACGAAGAATGCCGATCCCATAGAAGTCGACGACGCGACGCCGTGTTCCGCAATGCCGATGTTCCCTTCCTGCAACATTCTTCTGCGACGTCTCTTCCTCCGCAAATAAATCTTCGATCAGCTGTTTGAGGTAAGAGACTTCAGGATTCTCTTAAATCTCCCTTGTGTTTTTTTAACAAAACACGGATTTAATTTTATATAATTGAATTAAATCTGTTGTTTCTTGGTTCGTTGAGTTCGCCGACTCAACGCCGGATTCCGCGACGACGCGACGCCCTTTCGTGACGATGCGACGATCTCCTCCTTCCGCGACGAACAAATCCATGAAGAACGTGCGTACGACGACGACTACGAGGTAGGGATTTTTTTTGGAAATGCCCTTATTCCCGTGGAAGTTTCATTAAAATTAAAGAACCGGATACAAACGAACAATTTTAATTTATTTAAATTGTTGTATCATGTGTTGATTTATTTTCTACCATTGTTTTTATCTAACGCGGAGGGTGCGGGCCCAGCGAAAACGTCCCGAAAACCCTCTGCCGTTCTTCATGTTGTGAGGATTTGGCGGGCGACGGAAAATTGTGACGCAAGGGTTGTTTGATGATCCCGCAGTGAAGAATGGAAACGGGAGGAACAACGGCGCAAACAGGAATGAAAACGGACCACCGGAGCGACGCCGGAGGCCCGCGGAAGCCGGCGGCGCCCCGGTGCGCCGCCGGTAGAGCCGTTCCGGCTTCGGCCAGAGGCGGTGGCGCCCCGGCACGCCGCCGAAAGAGCCGCCCAGACTTCGGCCGGAGGCGGCGGCGCCCGCTGACCCGCGGCCGCGTGGGTCTGGCGCGCGCCGGACGCTGCTGAAGCTGCGTCCAGCCGTCCGGGGCGACACCCCGCGAGTGCCGCGGGGTTGTCACGCGGGGGCGGCGGCTCCCCCCCCCCCCCCCCCGCGTCGCTCGGGTCGTCCAGGGCGACACCCCGCGGGTACCGCGGGGGTGTCACGCGGGGGCGGCAGCTCCCCCCCGCGTCGCTCGGTCGTCCAGGGTGACACCCCGCAGGTGCCGCAGGGGTGTCACACGGGGCGGCGGCTCCCCCCCGCTTCGCTTGGCCGCTCAACCGAGCCGGACCGGGCGGGCCGAGCCAGGCCGGTCCGACCGACCGAGTCGCGCCCTGGCCGGGCCGGACCGGGTCCGGCCGGGTTGGCCCGGGCCCGGACCCCCCGTCTTCGGACCATTTTCACTCAAATGCCCGTAACATGAGCTACGGGCCTCTGAACGATGCGCCGTCAGCGGAAACGCGATCCTTGGATCGAGACACTCGTTTCGCTATATCTCACTCAAGGTTTCAGAACACTTTGGGTTCGGCCGGGTTGGTTCGTACAAGAAACCAACCAGGCCCTCGGAGCAGAAACGCTAATATCTTGAGCTACGGACGTCTGATGGACGTGCCTTCGACTTCATTGAATTCCTCTAAGTGAGACGGATCTTTTTGCATAATCCACCCGAGTTTTGGACACAGGAGGAGTATGGTTGGGTGGATTTTGCCTTAAAAACCAACTGGGCCCCTGGGACGAAAAAGCCAATAACTCTCAGACCGGGCATCCGATTGACGCGTCGTCTGCGACGTTGAGTTCCTGTTGACGATACGGAACTTTTGGATACATCAACTTCGGACTTTATGTCAGTTGATGTATCAGCCTCTCGACTCATGGAGCAGACCCTCTCGAACGAGCTTGCTGTGTGCAGGAAACCTAGCGCTGGCTGCGACTGCTACTTCCATAGCGACGACCGTGCAGAGATCCTCAGTGGACCGCGACGACGAATGTGCCGAGATCATCAGTAGAATGCGATGACTACTGAACTCAGTGATCCTACATGGATCAGTGCTATTGGTCCTGTGTGGGCCCGATCCTGTGTGGGTCTGATCTTGTGTGGTTCAGCGCTCAGCGGTTCTGTGTGAGCCAGTGCCTACAGGTCCTGTGTGGGCCCGATCCTGTGTGGGTCATTGCGGGGGTTAGTTACCTATCGATCCTTTGTGGGTCTGATGACTTAGATAGATCAGTGATTATCTTTATCTTCATACAAGAAGTATTCCTATGTGAGCTGAATCCTTTGTTACTCTCCTTTGTGGATTGTGTTGAGCTGTCCTGTGTGGATTTACTGTTTACTCTCTTTTGTGGATTGTGTTGAGCTATCCTATGTAGATTACAGTTTACTCTCCTTTGTGGATTGTGTTGTGCTATCTTGTGTGGGTATACGTTTTTTCTTTCCTGTGTGGACTGGGTTGTGCTTGGGCTCGGACGTTGGAGCCAAATGGGAATTGATGAGTTAGATATATGTATGGGCATATACCAAAGCAGTGTCGGTTGTCACATCGTGATTGTATCTTTACTTTGTGGATTATCCTTTGTGGATTTCTGGAGACCGTCAAGGGTCTCGGGGTCCCTACTGAGTATCTTATACTCACCCATGCACGGGTTATGCCCGCACTACGTTGTGTTGATTACAGACGACGGACAGCACTGATCGTGGTGGAGGCGTGCAGAGCAGGACGGTACCTGGAGGTGGACCATTGGGCGGGACGTACTCGGAGCGGTCAGGTGGACCGGAGGAGCAGTGGAGGCTATCTGTACCCATCCTTCAGGTGGGACTTCCAGAGGACGGCTCGACGTTGCTGCTTTTCTTTTCAGTTGTTGTTTTTCCCTTTCATTTGTACTTTACATTTGGGCTTGTATTTCTGGCCCCTTTTACTTTCAGCACAGCTTGTTGCAGTTTTACTTAGTGTTTACTTTTCCTCTTGCTTACTCTGTGGTGCTTGTTTTCTTTTCAAAGGCAATGCCTTCCCTTTTGTTGGGATTTACGCCTTGGTGCTAGTCTCCAGCCCCTGGCCTATGGAAGGCGGGCTTGGGATAGTCACAACACGGGTCCCGAGGACGGGTCGTGACAAATTGGTATCAGAGGTGGTCGGTTCTACTGTAGACTCTGATCTTTCTTCTATGTGAATAATAGTGTTTAGCGTATTGAGTGTGATTATTAGTCCAGAGAGTCCAGTTTTGGGGCGGCGGGCGACGTATCCATACACCAGGACCCTGACTTCTGATTTCTGACTTAATGAACGAAAACATTGATTGCATGTGTGTTTCAAGTTTTCTTTGTGTTTACTCGTGTCAGCTCACAAGGTATACTGTTCTGACCATGGCGCACGTGTTTCCTTTCAGGATGGCCCGACGACAGCAGCCAGCTAGGGTTCCGAGAGTAGAGCGCGACGACAGCCCACCGAGCGACGAGGCCTCGGCACAGGGCCCATTGACAGCAGAGGCACCGGCGGTACCTTTACCCACCGAGCCCCCGATGCTTCCAGCGCCGACCGCTGATGATGCACAACGCCTCGAAGCTCTGCCCTAGTACCAGCGCCAGCGACCACCCAGGTTTCATGGCGAGACTAACCCCTAGGTAGCCGAGGACTGCCTGGAGGCGGTCGTTCGATTTTTCAGGCTAGTGAGGACACCAGCAGACCTCATGGTGATCCTCACGGTGAGCCTACTGCACACAGCAATGGGACGATGGTGGAGCATGATGCTCTAGGTGCACGATGAGGCCTCTATCATCAGGATATACTTTGAAAGCCTCTTCTACTCAGAGTTCGTCCCAGCCACCCTCCGTGCGGTGCGCATTCAGGAGCTTCTTTAGCTGCGGCAGGGCATCTTGACGGTCTCCCAGTACGCGGCGAGGTTCACCGATCTTTCTCACTACTCAACCGACATGGTACGAGACTCCTTCTTCCGAGCCCGGACCATCGAACAGGGATTGAGACACGATATTAGGGCATCACTGATCTCCCTCAGCATCCCCACCCAAGCAGGAGTGCTGGAGCGAGCCCTTCTGATCGAGAGCTTTCTGGCTGAGTCCGCAGCGAGACCTACCGCAGGGTGGCAGATAGCGGATTCTACGGCAGCAGGTATCCAACGGATGACTCAGGGTTCCAGTCAGACCACACCCTCTCGTAGATGACCTCAGGACACTGGCTCAGCAGTGCGGGGCACACAGCGCGGAGCCAGTCTTCCGAGAGGCAGGCAGTGCTACGCATGCGGCGGGCAGGGCCACATGGCACGTTACTGCCCGACCCGCCGTACCGAGGAGCAGAAGACAGTGGAGGGGCCACCCAGGCAGAGGCAGAGGGTTGACTGTGGTGGTACGCAGGGAGGAGGCGGACGAGGCAGAGGAGTTGGCCGAGCAGCAGGTGGTGGGCGATGCTTTGAGGCTCTGCCACCACCACCACCAGGAGGTCCGCCCCGACCGCAGGGAGCTGGCGGGCAGAGACAGGCACAGCTCCAGGCACAGGAGGCCTATGACCACGGCGTGCCAGAGATGATTCGATGTATGATCTGTGTCTATTCCACCCTTGATGCAGTTCTTATAGACACAGGAGTGAGTCACTCTTTCATAGCCACTGCCCTTGTTCGGAGCTCGAAGATTCCGACAGAGCCGTTGGCTCAATCCTTACGGCTAGAGACTCCTACGGGAGCAGACTCGATGATTAAGCACTGGTGCCAGCAGTGTGAGCTTACTCTAGGAGGCGAGAGCTTCGGCTGGGATCTTCTTGTAGCACCGTCGAGGCCTTACGTCTTCATATTGGGCATGGATTGGTTATCTACAGTCCATGCTCAGATTGACTGTTTTAGGCGCAAGGTGCGATGTGTGCGCACCGACGAGAGCAGGTTCACCTTTACCGGTGAGAAGGGAGCCTTTGCAGCCCAGGATGGACTCACATAGAGGAAAGGGCAGCCCATTTCTCATCAGTTGGCTAGCCTCATCCTTGGAGCAGTGGACCTGCGGAGTCCTAGTTCTCCTGCAGTGGTGGATCAGTACGCGGACGTCTTTCCTGACGACGTTCCAGGGCTACCTCCTCGCAGAGAGGTAGACTTTTATATTGATCTGTACCCCGGGATGGCCCCGATATCCACTCCAGAATATCGGACGGACCCCACTGAGATTCGAGAGCTGCGGGTACAGATGGAGGACTTGCAGGGAAATGGGTTCATCTGACCAAGTGTTTCACCCTGGGCTTCCCCGATTTTGTTCGCCAAGAAGGCGGACGGGAGATTGCGACTGTGTGTTGATTATCGTCGCCTAAACCAGGTGATAGTGAGGAACAAGTATCCACTACCCAGGATTGATGACCTCTTCGATCAGCTCAAGGGAGCACAATGGTTCTCGAAGATAGACCTCAGTTCAGGCTATCATCAGCTCAGAGTTCGAGACAAGGACGTGCATAAGACGGAATTCAGGTGTCGATATGGCCACTATGAGTTCTTGGATATGCCATTCGGCATAACCAATTCCCCATCAGTGTTCATGAGCCTCATGAACAGGATCTTGCAGCCATACCTCGAACAATTTGTCGTTGTCTTCATCGACGATATTTTGGTGTACTCGTCCACAGAGGAGGAACACGCCAACCACTTGTGGGTTGTACTAGACACACTCCGAGAGCATCAGATTTATGGAATGCTCTCGAAGTGCTAGTTCTGGTTACGTGAGGTCCACTTCTTGGGGCACTTCATTTCTGAGGTGGGATTTGCAGTGGATCCCACGAAGATCGAGGCCGTGCTTGCTTGGGAGCCACCCAGGAGCGTGACGGAGGTGCGGAGTTTCTTGGGTCTAGCTGTATACTATCAGAGATTTGTGCCGGACTTATCCAGAGTTGCAGCGCCACTCTCAGCTTTGATGAAGAAGGGTAAACCCTTTGTGTGGTTTGACAGATGTCAGCAGAGCTTCCAGGAGCTGAGACAGAGATTGACCATCGCACCTATCATGAGGTTTCATGAGGAGAGAGTTGGATACGTAGTCTACTGTGATGCATCAGGGACTAGACTCAGATGTGTCCTGATGCAGGAGTGGGCAATGATTGCCTATGGATCACGTCAGTTGAGGCCACATGATCAGAACTACGCTACCCATGACCTGGAGTTAGAAGTAGTGGTCTTCGCTCTGAAGACATGGCGACACTATCTGATGGGTGAGTGCTTTACAGTCTTTTCTGACCACCAGAGTCTCATGTATATCTTCTCTCAGAAGAACCTGAACCTGAGACAGCGACAATGGCTCGAGTTCCTCCAGGACTATGACTTTGAGATAGTCTATACTCCTGGGAAGGGGAACGTAGTAGCTGATGCCCTCAGCATGAGGATGAGCATTCAGCTACTTGAGGAGGCGACAGAGCAGCTAGCCGCTTTGCAGATATCCTTCGTGGATAGGGATGGAGCAGCCTTCCTTCAGTCTTTCAAAGTCACTCCTCCACTACTGCAGCGGGTCAGAGAGGCACAGCGTGAGGATACTGACTGTGAGACACAGCGTGCACAGATATCCTCGGGACAGGCACCTGATGGTCTCTCCCTTGGAGCAGAGCATGACATCCTTTTCAGAGGACATACCTTGGTACCAGTCGCTTTACGAGAGGAGGTGCTGAGAGAGTTTCACAATTCTCCTTTGGCGGTACATCCTGGAGTGGCAAAGATGTAGAAGGATCTCAGACGACAGCACTGGTGGCCGGGCATGAAGAAGGTTGTGGAAGAGTACGTTTCACGGTGCCTCACCTACCAGAAGGTGAAGGCAGAGCACCAGGTACCAGCCGGCTTGGTACAGCCCTTGGAGGTCCCGGAGTGGAAGTGAGACGGGATATCTATGGACTTTGTGACTGGGCTTCCACGCACTTCCAGAGGTCATGACTCCATTTGGGTGATTGTTGACCGACTCACCAAGTCAGCACACTTCATACCCATCCGAGAGCAGGGCTCAGTGGAGAGCGTGGGGCGTCTCTACGTTCAGGAGATTGTACCGCTCCACGGTGTGCCATCAACTATCATCTCTGATCGGGACGCTCGTTTTACTTCCCGGCTATGGAAGGGGTTGCAGGAGGCATTTGGGACGCGACTACGTCTGAACACCGCCTTTCACCCTCAGACTGATGGTCAGACAGAGAGGACCATTCAGACTCTCGAGGACATGCTCCACGCATGTTTCCTCGACTTTGTTCACAGCTAGGAGGACAACCTACCCTTGGTGGAGTTCGCGTACAACAATCGCTACCACTCCACCATCGGGATGGCACCACACAAGGCATTGTACGACAGACCTTTCAGATCACTTTTGTGCTGGACAGTCCCTGGGGAGTCAGCATTCGTGGGACCAGAGATTGTCTGGGCCACGACAGAGATGGTCCAGGTCATCCAGGAGCAGATGAGGACAGCTCAGAGCCGGCAGAAGTCATATGATGACAGGAGGCGGAGGCCACTAGAGTTCGAGGATGGCAACCATGTGTTTTTGCGTGTCTCACCTCGACGTGGATTACAGAGATTCTGCCGAGGCGGCAAGTTGTCTCCACGCTTCATCGGAACTTTCCAGGTCATCAGCAGGATTGGCGAGGTGGCTTATTGCCTGACTGTACCACCTCAGTTGCACCGGGTGCAGGACGTCTTCCATGTATCTCAGCTGAGGGGATATGTGCACGACCCGACGCACATCATTGTCCATGGGGAGATGGACGTGGATGATGGGGTGACTTTTGCGGAGGTCCCAGTGGAGATAGAGGATCGATATGATCGGATACTACGTGGGAGATATATTCCTATTGTGCGCATCAGATGGCAGCATGGGAACCTCCAGGAGAGCACATGGGAGCGGGAGGCTCAGATGCATGCTCTGTACCCACATTTGTTTCCCTAGTTTATGATGTATCTTTACGGGGACGTAAAGCCCTGAGGTGGGAGTAATGTAAAACCCGTAAATTTCAAGGGAATTTTTTTCTTAATTTTATTTGAATTTTACAAGAATGCAGTTTCTGACGGCACCTGATTCCGAGGCCCGGTGTGCCCGGAATCATTTTCTAAAGTTTGGCTCGGGTACGTTTAGTGAACTAATGAGCGAGTTATTCTAACTTTTGAACTGGTGCCCGAAATCGAATTCTAAGGGCACCGATGAAATCGCAGCGCCAGTATTTGCTTAGAAACGCCTCTTCCAAAGTTTCATTTTCTCGTGTGTGGTTTTTATTTTTTGGGCTTAAAGTTAAGAAATAAAATAATTTGTTCGAAAAACTTTATTTTATTTCTCTTATACCACTTGAAGCCACATGAAAGCCACTTAAACATAGTTAAAATGTATAGGGTGCTATCCAGAAATATCTGGATAGGGTTCCATCCAGAAATATCTGGATAGGGTGCTATCCAGAAATATCCTACCCTCTTGGTAGGATATTTGTGAGGTGGGGCCCGCAAGTGCCCCACCGTTTCTTTCCGCTAAGTAACGCACCCACGAAAACCCGTCATTATGAATGTCAACTGACGCGTTTTCTTAAATCCTTAACACACCATTTAATTGGGCGGTTTATTTCGTGAATTAAATTGGCGGTTTCTTTCATTGAATTAATTCAACGAATTGATGGGTCGTTACATACCTTTTTCATTTGTTGGTGTAATAATAAAATAAGACCAACAAGGCTTTTTGGAGGATTAATCGTTGAGAGGTTATCTCTGAGTTCATCAGCCCTCATCCTCCTTCTCGGAGACCGCTAAGAATGTGAAGAACGCGAAGAACGCCGCCCTCCGACGAAGAACGCCGAACCCGCGGAAGTCGATGACGCGAAACCATGTTCTGCGATGCCGACGTTCCCTTCCTGCAATGTTCTTCTGAGAAGTCTCTTCCTCCGCAACGAAATCTTCGATCAGCTGTTTGAGGTAAGAGACATCGGGATTCTCTTAAATCTCCCTTGTGTTTTTTTAACAAAACACGGATTTAATTTTATATAATTAAATTAAATCTGTTGTTTCATGGTCCGTTGAGTTCGCCGACTCAACGCCAGATTCCACGACGACGCGACGCCCTTCCGCGATGACGTGACGATCCCCTCCTTCCGCGACGAACAAATCCGCGAAGAACATGCGTACGACAACGACTACGAGGTAGGGATTTTTGTTTTGGAAATTCCCTTAATACCGTGGAAGTTTCTTTAAAATTATAGAACTGGATGCAAACGAACAATTTTAATTTATAAAAATTGTTGTATCATGTGTTGATTTATTTTCTCCCGTTGTTTTTATCTAACGCGGAGGGTGCGGGCCAAATGAACATGGCCCGACAACTCTCCGCCGTTCTTCGTGTTGTGCGGATTTGGTGGGTGACGGAAAATCGTGACGCAAGGGAAGTTTGATGATCCCGCAGTGAAGAACGGAACCCGGGAGGAACAACGGCGCAGACGTTAAGGAAAACAGACCACCAGAGCGACTCTGGGGGCCCGTGGAAGCCGGCGGCGGCGCCGACGGCCAGAGGCGGCGGCGCCCACTGACCCGTGGCCGCGAGGGTCCGGCGCGCGCGGGATGCGGCTGAGGCCGCATCCAGCTGTCCAGGGTGACACCCCGTGGGTGCCTCGGGGGAGGCGGCTCCCCCCCGCGTCACTCAGGTCGTCCAGGGGGACACCCCGCGGGTGCCGCGGGGGCGGCGGCTCCCCCCTGCATCGCTCGGTCATCCAGGGCGACACCCCGCGGGTGCCGCGGGGGTGTCACGCGGGGGCGGCGGCTCCCACTTGCATCGCTCGGCCGCTCGGCCGAGCCGGGCCGACCGGGTCCGGCCGGGTCGGACCGGGTCGAGTCGACCCTTTTAGGGTCGAACCGGTGTGGCCGACCCAGTGGGGGTCGGGCCGGGTCGGCCCGGGCCCGGACCCACCGTCTTCGGACCGTTTTCGGTCAAATGCTCATAACATTAGCTACGGGACTCTGAATGACGTGCTGTCAGAGGCAACACGATCCTTGGGTCGAGACAGTCGTTTTTTTATATCAAACTCAAGGTTTTAGAATACTTTGTGTTCGGCCGGGTTGGTTCGTACACGAAACCAACCGGGCCCTCGGAACAGAAAAGCTCATATCTTGAGCTACGAACGTCCGATTGACGTGCCGTCGACTTCGTTGAATTCCTCTAAGTGTGACGGATCTTTTGGCATACTCCACCCGAGGTTTGGACGCAGGTGGAGTATGGTCGGGTTGGTTTTTCCTTAAAACCCAACCGGGCACCTGGGACGAAAAGACAATAACTCTCAGACCGGGCGTCCGATTGACGCGCCGTCTGCGACGTTGAGTTCCTGTTGACGATACGGTACTTTTGGATACATAAACTTCGGACTTTGTGTCAGTTGATGTATCAGCATCTCGACTCATGGAGTGGACCCTCCCGAACGAGCTTGCTGTGTGCGGGAACTCTAGCGCTGGCTGCGACTGCTACTTCGACAGCGACGACCGTGAAGAGATCCTTAGTGGACTACGACGCCGACTGTGCAGAGATCCTCAGTGGACTACGACAACTACTGCACTCAGCGATCCTACGTGGATCAATGCTACAGGTCCTGTGTGGGCCCGATCCTGTGTGGGTCCGATCCTGTGTGGGTCAGCGCTCAGCGGTTCTGTGTGAGCCAGCGCCTACAGATCCTGTGTGGGCCCGATCCTGTGTGGGTCATTGCGGGGGTTAGTTACCTATCGATCCTTTGTGGGTCCGACGACTTAGATGGATTAGTGATCATCTTTATCGTCATACAATAAGTATACCTGTGTGAGTTGAATCCTGTGTTACTCTCCTTTGTGGATTGTGTTGAGCTGTCCTGTGTGGATTTACGGTTTACTCTCCTTTGTGGATTTTGTTGAGCTATCCTATGTGGATTATGGTTTAATCTCCTTTGTGGATTGTGTTGTGCTATCCTGTGTGGGTATACGTTTTTGATTTCCTATGTGGACTGGGTTGTGCTTGGGCTCGGAAGTTAGAGCGGAAGGGGAATTGATGATTTAGGTATATGTATTGGCATATACCTAAGCAGTGTGGTTTTTAACTTCGTGATTGTATCATTCCATTGTGGATTATCCTTCGTGGATTTCGGGAGACCTTCAGGGGTCTCGGGGTCCCTACTGAGTAGCTTATACTCACCCCTGCACGTGATATGCCCGCACTACGTTGTGTTGGTTGCAGACGACGGACAGCGCTGATCGTGGTGGAGGCGTGCAGAGCAGGACGGTACCTGGAGGTGGACCACTGGGCGGGTAGTACTCGGAGCGGTCAGGTGGACCCGAGGAGCAGTGGAGGCTATCTATACCCATCCTTCAGGTGGGACTTGCAGAGGACGGCTCGACGCTGTGGCTTTTCTTTTCAGTTGCTGTTTTTCCATTTCAGTTGTACTTTACAGTTGGGCTTGTATTTCCAGCCCCTTTTACTTTCAGCACAGCTTGTTGCAGTTTTACTTAGTGTTTACTTTTCCACTTTCTTACACTGTGGTGCTTGTTTACTTTTCAAAGGCAATGCCTTCCCTTTTGTTGGGATTTACGACTTGGTGCTAGTCGCCAGCCCCAGCCCTATGGAAGTGGGATTGGGGTAGTCACGGCACGGTCCCCGAGGACAGGTCATGACAATACCCATCCATGTAAGGTGGTGATGGAAAAATAGATTACACCACACCGTGGAAACAGTATTTCATACGTACACACGCGTGATGATTTCGTTTTTCGTAGGATGTATACAAGGTGAAATAGGGATGTTTTATATTTAAAATAACATATTAGTATATGAGTGATTCTTATTTTTTTACTCTATAATGATTCATCTAAATAAGAGTAATTATAAGAGGAAATAAATTTGAAATAATCAAAAAGAAGATATTTCCACTTCCTCGAAGTGCCTCCTATAAAATTCCTCTTTGGGAACTAGAGTTTGTCTTTTGAGAATACCATAACCTCACTTATTTAACTAGATATTTTTAGAAGTGGAATTGGTAGTGTTTGGCATAGCATGATGGATCAAAATTGAGTGAAGAGGAGAGGGAAAGAGGTACCCTTATATTGGAGAGGAGAGGTGTACATTTGGAAACCACAAAATATTAAATTATAATAAATACCAACCCCACATAAAAACCTCCAAAATGACTCAACATATAATTTGACATGAGATATGGTGTTAATATCATAAACTAATAAAATATTGTCATGTTTGGAATTTATTTTGAACCTTTTTATTTTGATTTATTCTTATTAAATCTATTTGATTTTTTGTGGCATTAATATTATAATTTTTTAATGGTTATGAATGCTTACTAATGTTTTTTGAATTGGAAATAATTAGATAATATATTAAATTTCAGTCCATATAAATTTGAATTTGTAATTTGTAAATATTTTTTGCGACTTTTAATTAATTTAATGATATGTTATTTTTATAAAATATCAATATTGTCTATTTTGACACTATTCATTTATATTAATTTAAATATTATCCAGAAATAATTTATATTTGAAAAATAATATTTAACATATTTATCGGATCTCTTATTAATACATACAATATATTGATTACATAAATTATATCATATAATATTTATTTTAATTTTTTTAGAACCAGTTTTTTGATATTTCTCTTAATAAGACAATTAATAAACCATTTTTGTATAATTATTTCATATTTTTATTTTTCACATAAAAATTAAAAATAAAACACTATGATGAATATAAATATAATTGTTTTTTTAATAATACTTGTAATAGAATTTATAATATGAAAATCACAACATTTGAATTGTAATTTTCATTAAATTATGAAGGTGACAACATCGACATCATTTAAAATAAAAGTTTCCTATTAAAATAATTTGAACCTACTAATTCTTAATATGGAATCCATTTTTCCATATTCAAGACATAGAATTGGCGTAAATTTAATTTAAAATTAATTCCATTGTCGAAATAATGGGTTTTTGTTTAAAACATTGAAAAAGATTGAAATGATTTTACCTATAAACTCATTGTAAAATTAATGATAATGACATATATTATATTAAATTATAAAAATATATTCTAATTATACTATAAATCCATTAAATATTATAATTTAGATATATAAATTTTCTCGATGAAAAAATATTATTTTATGTAAAATATAGCGTATATTTATTATTCAATAAAATATGAATGTTATCAAAATAAAATTAAAAATTTATCCAAAGTTATTTTTTCAATAATGATTCAAAATAATTAATTAATTTTTCCAAATTGAACATATAAACTTGTCAAAAATTATATTTAATGTGGGAGTTCCATCAAAATGCAGGAAAACAACATTTTTTGAAACATAATTCCTTTATACAAAAAATAAATTATATTATCATACCATGTTATAGAAAATGTGTAAGATGAATTATAATGTTAAAATATCAAAAATGTGGTTAATAATATTCATAACAGCTAGTTCATAATAATATTTTAATACACCATTATTTAGTGAAACTCGGTATTGCATACCATGCGAGCTATCAAGGAAGGTCGCTCTTGCGTGTAACACAAGCCATTTATAATTTTGCATATAATGAAAGCTAATCACGGTGTTCCGTAATATAGAATATATTAAAGAAATTAAAAAGAATATATCTCATAAAATCTCTGGGTGTTACATTCTACCCCCATGAAATGAATTTCTCTGACAAAATTCATCGTGGTTATAAATGGTTTACTACATGAAACCTTTTTTCAAAGAAACATGCATCATTAAATGGAAGAATAAAACATAATTTTAACAACTAAAGTATGAAACGTAACAGCTACCCATATTAAAACATCACTGGGTTTCCACATAGGAAAAAACTGGTGATAACATAGATATAGAAGATAAATCTAACCATGAAGTTCTGATGGAGTGTGGTTGAGAACATGGCTATTCAAAATAGAATGTCCTATTTATAAGACATTACATGTGTGGGAATATCCCATGTAGAGGTGTGTATAACAAATTCCAGTAGTACAACACATGTTTACCAAGCTTAATAATTGATATATTGTTCGTCTCATCAAAAGGGAATGTCATTCAGAATATGATACATACAAAAAAAATATAGATATACTCATAATCAACAATAATTCTCAACAATGATCACAACAAAGGTTTTATCCTTTTAAGTATATTGAGAATATAAGATAATGATCATATGGGATAAATCACTCCACAAGACTAATAATGATGATTGTTATCCTCTATGATGTCATGATCATCAGGCTCCTCCATGATTAAGTGAGTGTTAGATTTTATATTGGATGGATACATAGATAAAGGATCATACCCATGTCCATTGGGGAAACTCAAAATGTAAATGGAATAACCCACTATGTAGTGTATTAAAGCACATGAATGTTGGTCATGGTGATTCATAAAACCCCACCAATGGATTAAGATGATAAAGGGTCTCATCTTGGTCCTCAGGAAGGGATGCCCATTACTGTATTTGAGACTTATACCATAGAAGTGATAAAAAACCTAAGTTTAATAATTAACACCACACTATAATCTCATGAATTTAGTTTGTGGGTTGAAAAAATAAGGAAAAAAGTTAATAAAAATGGTACAAGATCCTTAATCCACTATAGAGGAAGTACAAAACAAGTATTAGGATTACATAATCATTCTTGCCTACCTTGGGTCTGACCATGTGCTCCAGCTTAGGTAAGTGTACTCATGAAAATGATTGAATTCCTTGGTCATGGATGCATACTATACTTTTTATGGGTACTTAACCATGTCTTGGTACAAGCTCATTACCATTTACATTGCTTAATCCCTTCCACCAAGCTGTGTTTATGCACATTTACACTGAAGGTACACACGGTGTTTCTTGTCCAATGATACATGGAGTTAGACATGTTTCAAATTTCATGTGATGCATTTCTTTATATTTAAATCCAATTATCATTTATGGTTCCAAAAAAACATGAAATTTTAGGACTACACGTTTTGAAGTCATCAAATTTCTAGAACCCATAGGTTCTTCTAATGTTAACTTACACCATTGTATACTTGATTTGCACCACCCATAACTCTAAAAAATATGGATTTGTGATGATTTCTCCTCAATATCATTGATTTATGTATCCCTCTTGTATGATCCACTCATGAATCAGTTTCATAACACCTTTCCATTACATCAATTAAAATTTGTGCACGAAGGATTCCAATTGATCTGAATCTAACACCTTTATTGAAGGGAAATGATTTCACCAATGAGCTCATACATGAATCTATAGTATCGATACATTGATTCAAAATAATTTTTTATCAATGATTGATTATAAATAATTTTTTACCCCTCTTAAAAAAATAAATGATAAAAATAAATGCATGAATAACATTGAATGAAAATCAGAAGAAGAATAACTAAGGCACAAAATTTGGCCATTATTTATGATGGAATTGGTTATTTTTTCCTTTAATGATTTACCCAGAGGATTATTAATGGAAGAAACTTATATAAATTAAATATATTAAAAGATGAAATAAAATGAACAATTCATTCATTGACCCACTAATAATAATTTTAGAATAATTATTTTTTGTTCAATGTGGTATAATTAAAAATGGGATAAAAAAGGAATATGTTACCTCTTATTTGGATAAATAACTGATAAAATCATTTTTATGTTATTTCTTGTGGTGATATCAATGAATTCATCTTGGGAACTAATCTCAAAATCATGATCTATAATTTATTATACATGACTGATACATCAGTGTTCAATAAATAAGTGTCTTGGGTTATGAAGATCACCATAGTTATTTTACATAAATATGTTTAATAAAAGAGTTTAGCACATGGAAATAAAATAAATAATATAATTAATAATTAGCTAATTAAATTAAAAATCTTATCTTGAATGCACTTTCTCACAAATCCCAACATCAATAAATGTTATGTCATTTATAATGTAATACCGACATTCTAAATTCATTTATGGACTTGGATCTCAAAATCTAGTCACCAGAAATGGGTTATTTAATTTTTTTATGTTAATTTTGCTTGTATGATATAAAATATTTTTTATATTCTTCATATCAATAATTGGGATCATCTAGCCTCATAATCTCATTCTTTAGTAGGGGCTGACATTTAAAATATTTGATAACATATCCTAATGTCTTACATGGATAAAAAATTATGTTACATTGAAGCTATTATCACTTGTCTATATTTATTTGGTATCTTCCTCAGTGGTAGCCACATCAGTATCATAGTGATGGGGGATCTATAAGGATTTGATAAAGGACTCACACATCTACTTTTAATGGAGGAGTACATCAAGTATCAAGATCCTCACTTTAAATATAATAAAGAACATTATAAAATCTTTATATCATCCAGCAGTATATTTTTTACTATCCAATGTCTCTTTCTAGTTAGAAATATAGTGGGTGATAATGGATGAGGGACTGGGGACTTCATAGAGGTATTTTTCCCCTTATATGATTACATAGATTAGGTCGAGCACTAAATGGTTAAGATAGGATATTGGCCTCCCATGGATCAGTGCAATGTTGTTGTGGCTAGGTTATATGGTCAATAAATACGATCCCATATAGAGGTCTACCGAATGAAGCAGGCTAGATGGGATACGCTTTTTATGACCAACATGCGTCATTCTATTTAATCTCAATAGTGTGGATTGAAATATTTTAAAAGTTGACTTGGTTATTTTACCTAACAGTGTGGAACCTACCTCTCATTCAAAAATGTAATCTTGAGGTTCCTGAATGGTCTATATTGAATTCCTAATCACTAATTCCAATAATTTCTTTAAGAAATATGAATGTGTTCACATAGGGGTATTCAATCTCCTCAATGGTATTGAATTCCATGAGTATAATAACTTTTGGCACATTCAAAAATGTAAGAGGTGTGAGATCCTTGAGGTTGTAGGATAATAATTCCACTTGAAGGGGAATTAAATTTTCATTATTATTCTCATTACTATTCATCCGATAATTAGAATGGTCAAACATAGATGTATATGATGTATCTAGAGTAAATGTGACCACTATTAGTGGTTATGGAATTATCAAGTCATCAAGGATAAAACCATGGGAATGAATGATAACATTATGAGCCAACCAATCATTTTACTTTTTTATAAAATTTTTGAGGACATGTCACTATTAAATAGAATCTCTTATATCACAATCATGGTTAGTAGAGACATGTACTACCTATGTCAGGATATCACCCAACTTGAATATCCCATGTTCCACCTGGTTATGGAGCCAATTAGTGTAGAAAAATCATGTGTTGATGGTATTTCATAGGATCCTATATTATGGATATTTTATTTTCATGATAGGTGCGTTCATATTCTTGGGGTATAATGAATTTTAATAGCATCAAGATACCCCATTATATGGTGTAGATGAATAACCCAAGTAACTATTCATGCTGAAATGAGTTGGCCTTTTTCTTCTTTTATATTAAAGGATCAATAGGTGTCTGGACCTAATGTGTTTTCATTTTAGCATTCTATAAGTGAGTTTATTCTTGGAATGGAATATATTATAACATGTCTTGAATGTGAAAACCCATTTAAGTCTACACATTCATTACACTGTCTATTTATACATTCACAGTCCTTCGCATGGGTATTAGATTAGGTGATGGTAGTGACCACTAATTATTTTACACTAAGACTTCTTCTATGCATTGATGTCTTTTAGTAATCTTCCTAAACCCACATGGATAACTTGAGAATATTATGGTAGTGAAATACTCATAATTTATTATTAATATATAAATTGTTAATAAATGTTCCCTGAAAATATATATATCCACTGAGTACATGATTCCCTCCCACCAGAAAATAAATTCAACAACTAGCGCAACTAGTTTGACTGGTTTCTCATGAGAGTGTCTTTGGAGACTATGTATGTGATTTCCCAAAGAGGATGGGTTCTAATTCTCATTTATAATAGTTATTTTATAGGTATCTAATGAAATTTTATAGACTGCATATGATATTTATTTGTGATTTTAAGATTTTGGGGTTGTTTGATGTATGGTTAGTTGTGTTATAGAGGTGATAATTTTATTTTTTTCAACAGGGTACAACATGTCATGGGGATATAATTAGTCAATTTTTTTAGCCTTGTGGTAATGGTGAGATATGATTTTTGTATAATATGTCATGGTAGATAGTTTTTTTCATATAGTGCTCAATGAGGTTTGAAATGAATGAGGAGGATGGAGTTCAGTCTAAAAATTTTCCCGAGGAAAAATGGATATGAGATCCATACCATGGTGAATACTGTGGTATGGATAAATATAATGAGAATTTGGGTTGATCTAGGATGATGACATCACACATAATTGGTGTCTATATTGGTAGGAATGCTTCTTAGGATATTTATTTATTTGAAACAAGCTGATGAAAAATTCATCAGCATGGGTGTGGTGGTGTGTGATGTAAATTTATAGTAGAGTAAATGTGGGAGGAAGGAATCAAATAACTTGATATCACAATTCAATATCATATGGTGTTGTTATGTTAAAATATATGGGTGTTTTCCCATCATTTTAGAGAGGTTTTGGTGTCCTTTAGGAGAGATGAAATGAAAATAGTCATACCAAGGAGTAGAGAGTGGTGTTAATTGATATCCATAAATGTGGATTTGAATAAAACATAAGATTTAGAGGGGTAAGTCATTTAAAATGACATATTACTCATATATACCTTTTACTAATATCAAAATGGGTATAGTAGGCATTAATTTTCTACTGTAGAATCTATTCATGAATCTTCTATAAATTTTGGATCAATATATACATGGATATACTTTCACTCTCTTTTATTGAACCCCAACTAACCATATGCCCTGTTTTTACTCTACATTATCACTTATTTCATATACTATCATCTTGTTTCATCATGATTAACCATCATTGATTCATGTTATTCTAAGTTCAATCCCCTTATATCCTGTCTTTTTCTTCTTCCCAATGGTGGGTTTTTGGGGTGAATATTTACAGCATTGGGTTATGGTTTTAACATAGTTTGATTATGTTATTCAATAGATATGATCTATGGTAGTTACATTCTTGTTATATGGATGTTGATCCTTGATTCTAATATTCAAATGTTTTTATTAATTGATATATTAATATAATGCTTTATAATTCAATAAATCACCCTTATTTGTTAAAATTATGGATGTTTTATGGATATGACTTCTTTTGGTTGATGTTATGAATATGATTTATTAAAGATATTAACTGAAAAAAATCAATTTAATGGGAAGGGAGTCGTTTGAATGTTCTTTACTAGGCCATTTATATTTATTGAATCCCTTATTTCCTTGTAGATAAAATATGACTAATATTGTAATAAATATTATTCATATTGAGAATGAGTTATTGAAATCACATTTGATAATTGTATTAATCTTTTAATTATTGAATTGAATCTAATGAGTAAAATTAAATTTATTATTATCTAGACCCCAAAGTGATAAAAAGTGAATATGGGTGTAATATATAATGTTAAAATATAAATGTATTATTAGTAATATTTGATTGTGAATTATTCTATTATTTTTTTGGTCATTATTTTTGTGTGGCTATTGAGGACTGGGGGAATTTTCTATCATATTTAAAATTTTGGGAATGTGTTATATGATTTAGTGTGGCGTTTTAAATCTCATTTATAAAAGATTTTATTTGATGGTTTTTGATGTGTAAATCATGGTCCACGATGTTGGTTTATATCCTAGGTGGTGTATAGATTAATGGTCTATCTAGTCATGAGATAGAGCTATGATATTTTCAATACCGAATTTATATGGATTATTGTTCAGAATGGTAAATTTGATTTCATTTCTAAGAGATGAAACAAATAAGTTTTTATTTTACATTAAATGATATATTTTTTAAATAATTTTTATGTAGTTGGGAATTATATTGGTGATAACATGTGCGGTTATTCTTTGAATATATAAAATATAGGACAACAAAAAAAATATAACGTTTTAGGTAACCAATAATCCTAGGACACTATGAAAATAGGTTGAAATTGGAATTTGGGTAGAAATTGTCATTGTTTCTTGTGTGTTTTTTAGGATGTCACATTAGAGATAGTGACAATATAGGGGAATGTGAGGTTAATGGTGTTGTGATTGTTGTGGTTTTCAAAGGGAATGTATTGATATGAACCCTCTAGGCTCGGTATGGTTGTGATATATATCTACGTTTCATTGTGTGTGTGTGCTTGTTTACATGTTTTTTATTCCCTTACTCTCCCTTTTGTGTGTCATTTATTTCCTTGTTATTTTTTCACAAACCATAACTAATAAAAATTTATTTACTAACACCTAAATGTTTTTTTATATTGTTTTCCCCAACATCAAGGTTAGTGAGAAGGGTTGTTTGGTAATCTATCTCCCCATATCCCCTACATTGATTTGTATAATGGTTTAGTTGTTTATAAAACATTTTTAGATACATTGAGAGTCATGCATGGTATGTTGAGGTACACATTTTTTTTCCTTAATATTCAAGACACCCTATTTTACTACACCAATTATTGATATATGTTTTTATAAGATGTGGGGTTGTGGACATGGTTTTATGATAATGATATGGAAGTGAATTATGGTATGGTTATAGTTATGGTTCATATAGAACAATGCCAATATTTTATGTAGAACCCATGAGAGGTTGAGGTTGGTAGGGTTGTGTCCCGACCTACATATGACATTGGTGGAAGTTAGAATATGATTCTTGACAATGGGTTGTGGGACTAGAAAATTAGTGGGTTATTTTTTATCCGGTGAAAATTTTCATATTCTTAATATTATATTATTACACTTATGTATTATAATTGGTGAGTGAGACTTGGTGAGGGTAGGCGGTAGTTTTCCTGCTAGGTTTGAGTTTTTTATGTTGTTAATTAATAGGAAAGTATGTTTGATTTACTATCATTTTCACAAGATGTCATCAAAATGATCTTTTTGAGTATACACATTATTCACACCCCAAAATTTAGAAAATATTTTTTAGGATTCCATTGTGATTTTGGTGACCTAGCTTGGTTGTACTAGCATATATCTATGGATTTGATATGGAGTCACTAACCATGACATTCTTGGTGTTTTATTTGGAAAATAAATTCTCTCTAATATTCCTAACGCATTGTGAGATATATATATATATATATTTGTTTAATTATATTATTTTTTTGATTGGTTGTCTTTATATGTATTATTGGTATATAGGAGGGTAATGGCCCGTATTTTTATTTTTTATGCCTTCAATTCAACTTACCAACCCAGGTCTTACTAGAGGTGTTCCATGGGGTCACTATTATCTTTATTGAATGATTGTATATGGTTCCTAGAAGTGGAGGTTCTTGAAAATATAACTGATACTATTATAAACATTAAAAATAAAAAACATTAAATACACAAATCTTAACCACATTCAATATAAATGGATCCGAACAATAAGAAACCCATCCATAAAACTGTCTATGTAATAAATGAAGACGAATCCTCCATTGTATTTGATGGATTACCATAATTATTTAGTTGAATTAAATGCCAATACCTTACTATAATAAGAATAAATAATAATTGACAGAGCCAAAAAATGGAATCATGGGGTAAATGAGAGTTTACCTTTGATAGGAAACGAAAAACACCAATTGATTCTCATTGAATCATGATTAATATAGGAGGAAGATAATTTCTAGATAAGGATTTGGAGACACCTCTTTATAGATAGAATCAGGTGATCCAATGTGAGAGGAATATGAGTAATCATGAGGGGGTATGAGGGAATGTTTAAAAAAAATACTCCCTATAAAAAATTCCTAGGATGGTTGCGGTATAACCTGTGAGGAACAACCTAGTACCTAGTGGAAACCCTTTACCACCCAGCACACTACCTTGGAAAATGATTTCTCTGTGTCACATATAGGTGACACTCCATCATAGGTAACTATAAACCAATAAAAAATATCTAAAATCATTAAACATGTTCAAAAGTTATTCTAATTTTATCCCCATGCACCCAAATAAAATCCAAACCCATGAAATAAAAATGAAACATCAATCTGAACATAAAAATCCAAAAAAATAATTTTTTATCCTCTTAGAGATTCTGAATATAAGACTCTATTACAATGAATCTAAGGTAGTTGGTTCATGTTTTATTGAATACTTAGACTATTCACATACCCTTTGGACTCTAATGTTTTTTTTCAATATGGTTGACATGACTCAAAATTTATGTGTAGAAAATAAAAAATTTAAATTGGTATATATCAGTAATTGAAATCTATGTCCTAGTATTATTGATGAAATTTATAATTTTAAATAGGTGAAAGAGATTTATAATTCCCAAAATTATTATAGATATCATTGAATTCGTGTATGTTTTGAATATGTTTTAATGATGGATTTAGAAATCTATTTTGTGAATGTTTAATATATTCTAATTCCTTTCAGTGTAACTAACAATATCTATAAGATTCAGGATCTTATGACTATTTATCAATCCATATTTTTACATGTTCCCTATAGTATTTTTGGTTGAAAATTCATGTATAATATATATATTTGGATATTAATGGATTGTAATGACCCACATAGTTGTGTGTTAAAATCACTGGGGAAATTTTAGTTTTTTCCTTTTTGTGGAGCCTTTGTGGTGTGGATGGATTTTATCCCTTTTTATGTTTCTCATCTAGATTGGGATTTTATTAGAATTTATTGATCATCCTGGAAAATATGTGACTAGAGGTAGTGGATCATTGTGTGGCACACTATTAAGTAGTATGGTATATAAAATCTTGTGGCCTTTATTGAAAAATGATGGAACACATTCAATATTTAAGAGAAAAGTTGGTGATATAATGAAAAACGATGTGACCAAAATGGGTCATTTTACAATGAGAGAGGGCAGTCTCACATGGTTCATGAATGGCCTAGAAAAATGTGTGTAGAAACTGTGTGAATGATTTTCTAATGATCCAAAACAGCATTGAACAACAATTCATTCTCTGAATTTAATAGTTTTTTTATTCCTATTACCCATTCCTATTGAACATATAATCTCCAAATTGATACCTTGATAAATCTAACACCATGCAAGTGTTCTATTAATGACTCTAGAGAGATCATATATAATGATTTCATGGTACTATCTCTTTTTACATTCTGTTCTTCATATATTTGTTAGAACCTATATACATTATTGGACAAAAACTTCTTGTTAGGAAGTGATGGTCGGATGTGATGATATGTTCAAAATTTATCAATTGACTGACTCTTGATCTATCAGGTTGGTGGTTTTCACTTTATCTTTTCTATTTCTATCTCTGTTGTAAATTTTAATTTGGATCATCCATTCATCATTGATCTAAATCATCTTCTCCATCCTGTAGTGGTGGATCATCATAGGTGTCATCATCAATGATCCTTTTTGTATGTTATACACTTTATGATACATTTATGTGTTAATTATATATTCATCATATTCCATTTTTATCACTCATAAAATTTCTACATTATTGATTTGATATTGATTAGATAATCGATTAATAATCCATTGATTATTGATGAATTTTTTTTTGAATGATTGGAATTTGGTCTGATATAGCTAAATGATTTCCAAAGATGATAAAAATGTGTATTTCATTCATGTTTTGATGAAATTATTTCCCTTGTAAATACACTTGATTTTTTTCATAAAATTCAATTAAATTGGGAAACATATCAGGAAATTAGATTCTTTTCGTTTTCATGCCTTAATATTAAGAGTGTTTTAAGAGTGGCTAAAACATTTCTAGTCGATGTTGTGGATAATGTTTGTCACTTGGTCAGTTCCATAAAAAAAGTATTTATTCTATTAAATTGGGACTTTTTTCATTTCCATGTGATACATATTTATAATTTAATAATGACCATTAAGTAAATAAGCGCACCTATGGTCATGAATCAATCGATTCTTTTTTATGAGATATTCCTCTTTCTCAAACACATAATTCAACGATATCCTTGTACTGCGCTCTCCAAGTGTGCTCCCCCTTCTCTTACTCAAGTCTTTGTGAAGTAGTCTGATGATGAGAAGAGAAAGAAGGTGTAACCTTAAGAGACCCTCCTGGCCCAAACCTAGACATTCGAAGATCATTTTTCAAACATGATACCTTCGAGTCAGGACATAGAGAAATACACAAAAGACTATTATTTACTTTCAATGTGTGGTGGGTCATGGTTTTGGTAAGTTAGAAACTATTTAGGCCATTATTTCCCCTCACATAGAATGTAGGATTTCTTGAAATCATTTAATTAATTGTAATTTTTTTATAATTAATTAATATGAAATGGTTGGACAAATGTTATAACCTCGTGGTGAATGATGGACGATGAGTGTACATTAATAGACTTAGAAAATATTGTTGGGATTTACCTAGTTTGGATTTGACATTGTTTGGGGTATTTCATCATGTGTACTCTACCCTATGGTTTTAAACATAGTTTATTGGAAATTTTTATGAGGTTCGCCCCATTTTGTCAACAAAACCTAATTAAAAATGACTTATAAAAAATGTATATTTATTGATTAGTAAATATTCAACACATATTAACTAATTATGGTGCCATGCCTAATATATGTATATAATTTGATAAGGGCCACCATGAACCCTTGTTCACTACCATGGTGTTTCACACTGGTGGGTAATGATTGATTTACAATGAGTATCTCATGAGACCATTATTTATCCATTTATAACATCTCATTTCCAAAGAATCTTGTGATACCATGTTTGATACTTTGATCACATTTTTGGGCATGTGTTTTCCAAGAGACCATATCTGATGTTTGATCATATGAGTGTGTGTATAGATACTAGTATTCAATATTTTTATTCTTGTTATTCCTCAACATATAATGAAACACTTTTCATGTGATTATTTTGGAATATGTCATATTTTTTGGCATGGTACCAAAATGATAGGTGGTTCGGTCATGAATCAGAGGCCCTTGATGGGACATGATCAGTTGCTCCAAGTAACATGATGAATGGAATAGGTTAGATAACAGTGAATGTTGGACCTGTTTATTTACCTATGTTGTGATATTGGGATATAATGGTATATGGTGATTTGACCCAGGACATGATTCTAGTATTTGATGACATTGTGGCCTAACCTGGGGGTGTTTAAAGTCATGATGGAATTGTTTCTTGACCGGTGACTAAGTATGGGTATGATAGCCTTTTTTCTCAACCAAAGACTCAATAACCATTTGAGTTTTATATAATACATGTGTGGACCTTGTGGTGAAATTTTGTTCAATACTCTATTATTTCTATTTTTCCATTATGGAGTATAATCATATATGGTTGGGGGATTAGTAGATTTTTTCTTAATGTTTGGGGCAGAAGCCTCATGTATGTTATGTGAATGATGTATCAATGTATGTGTGTTCATTTCTTATAAGTGAATTCGTGATTATATTATAATTTTGTGCACCTTTTTACCTATTTAATTTTTTATGATCATAACACTTGAAGGTACACTACATTTACATTTTGGTTACTAGACCACATCAGTGGTATCATATAATTTTATACCCACACCATACTCATTTATCCTTGAAACATAGATAACTGATAAGCCCTCACTTTTATCAGGTATAGGTTTGGCTGATACCCTACCTCGACCATCTAGTGGGATTTCACTCTACGTGTCTGGTGACTGGGAGGCAATAAGTATTATAATTGGATATAGATCCTCTTATGAAATTTTATTTTATTAATTTGTATATGTGATCTACCCAATGGGTGATGGTGTATTATATTCAAGAACGACTATTTGAGTAAATTTTTGTGGCGTTCATTCGTTATATATGGGTTGTTTTTGTTTCTTCATAATATAATAATATATTCATACAATGTCATTATTTAAGTGTTATTTCTCACATTGATTGAGGTTATTGTCTCACCATGATTATATTTAGAACAAATTTGTTAGTTGGTATCCTCTGGAATACGAGGATGCATGCCAAAGTGCATGAGTCATTTTAGATTAGAATCAAAAATACATGTTGAGATGAAATAAAATGTTTCTGAACGTATCTTATTTTGAAAATTTGGGTGTTTGGTAGATAAAATAAAATGGACTAACTTAGATTTCATGACGATACATTTTCTAGTTTATTAAAAATTCCTTCCTCAAGGGATGTCCAATTTACCAAGGCATGTGATTTATGTTCTTGGATTTCTTTAACATGTATATATTAGTTCACCTCATGTGACTCGCATAGATTTTAAGGATTATAATTCATTATGGATTTAACTCTTGGAAATATTTAATAATGGAATAATATGTCTCAAATTCAACACATATAATTTACATTACATATATATTTCTTATGTGTGATTATACAGAAAATAGGGGACTCAAATATTTCGTTGTTACAAAATTGTATTGTGTTTTCAAAAACAATTTTCCATTGAAATTAAAATAAATTGAATCCTTATGCATGTCTACATATGCTAATTCATCATGTAGGTATTTTCTATGGTTCACCTATAATATAGTGATGAAATCAGTGATGATGATGATGATAATGATGAAAATGATTTCAAAAAATGTAGTACCTCTATGCATAGATGGGGAAGATTTCCTTATTGGGTCATTGTTGGGAGTTAATGGTTTTAGAACATAATATCATAAATGTTTATGTTAGACGGGTTTGATTTATTATGGTTCTAACAGTTTTCTATGTCTACATATTCATTTAGTACATAGAGGAATTTGTTTAACTAAACAATGAATACATAACCTTGATTTCGGTTTCGAAGGAAAATAGGTCTTGAAATATGAGAGGAGATATGATTAACTGAATTTATTTATGTTGTGACCCATAATGAGTAATTTTTGGGGTTTCATGTAAGACCTCACTAACACATAATTTTTAATCAAGTTATGATAGATTTGGTTCCTCATACTACATAAAGGTAACCTAGGTGAGGATATCCCTAGTGAAGGAATAGTCAGGGTGAATACTTTATGGGAAATTTTCATTATTAAAAATCACAGGTGAATTTGAATGTTCCTTTGAATTCCTCGATAGAGATCTTGAAAATTTCCTTATAACCCTCAATTATACACCACATTGTGTGAAATTACTCATCATAAAATATGTTTATATGGTTAAATTGGATTCTTTTGGTGTTAATGTTATGAAAATGATTTTTATTCACAATTTTATCATAATAAAACTCTAATTAAATTTCAAGTGAATATTTGGGGTAGTGAGAAATTGGAGGGTTGGAGGGGGTAATATGATCATAATCATAAATTGAAACTCATTTAAGGGTGAAGCGTTATCAATTTTCTCATCAAGGGTATTCCAACTCTAAAGAAGATCCTTGATATTGCTTCGTTTTTTATAGTTGGTACATATTAGAGATTAAAGCAATAAATGGGGATCTGAGTTCAGTCATGGAGGTTCACGAATCATCAATAAATCACTCTATTTTGTGAAAATATTTGATTCAAAATACCTTAATGTATAATCTATAATGTTCGAGTGTTCATGTTGTGCTTAGCCATGTGATCATTGAAATTGGTAAAAGCAGGGTAGTGAGAAAACCATTGAAAATGGTTTTGGGTCATTGAATGGACGTATAAGAGGTGGAGGTGGTGTGACACAAATGAATTTAGTTCGTTGTAACTCCTAGAGTTATCAATTTGTATGTTTGAAATGAATATTACAATTCATGTAATCCAATATGGTTATGTCCATAGACATGTCTCCTTGGAGGTAGGTGGGATCAGAAATGGTCTAGGTACCATTTTGTAGTCAACCCATGTTTTACCTTGATAAAGGTATTTTTGTTTAGAGTAATATCTTGTGTGAGGGGATGGGCCCCATCTAGGTTAAAGTTTATAATCCACATATAGAATACTAAAAGATATATATTACATTCAGAATTGATCATTAAATGTTTTGAACTAGGTTTTGAAAAATTCATGTACATTCAGTGCTTCTTGTGCTTCTAAGTACTCATGTGTGAACTGATGGTCAGGATAAATCATTGAGTTAGGCGATGGGATAGTCTATACTACGTGGACAAATGTGAGTGTTTCAAGGTGATGATAAGTATATTCCGGGGACATAGTCTTGTAGAAGACTTTATGTTTTTTGTTTTGCAGACTCTATAATTCAAATGTGAAATGGACCATTGAGTTTTGGGTGTTTCAATGAATACATGAGGACTGATTGTAACGCCGTGACCATAGAATCCTGGATCTAGTTCATTATGTTAATACATTTTAATGTCTATAATAAATCATGTTTCGAAGGGTATAATAGTTTAGTATTATTGGAAAATAGATTACTTAAATGAATGTTACATAACACATTCACACATAAAACTAAACATATATAATCCATTTATAACCCTGTTATTCTCTTGGATTAACCATTCATATTAAACATAATACACTTCTTGGACTCCTGGGAAAGCAAAACACAAGAAATGGGTGAGCTCAGATGCTCAGAAAGGGTAAATAATTTAATGGATGATATAGAATTTTACGGCATGTTGTGTAATAAAAACGGGATCCATTTAAATATAAATATGAATTTAATATAGAGAAAATAAATCAAATATTACCATATAAATATTCACATGGATATTCTACGAGTTGAATTGTCTCATGTAACAGTTAATTTCATAATGAGGTAATGTCTAATGTCAGTCATTATTACCAAATAGTGAATACCTCATACCAAGACTACAAATAAAATTTTTGCCAAGGACTTGGATCAATATACTAGTATTTCTAATGAGACCTACCAAGGAATCGATAGTTTATAACAGGCCCCACCAATCATTTACTAAGTCCACTACATTACTCATATGAAAATGTTGAAACATAACATAAATGTTTCTATAAAAACAAGTATACGAAATGTCATTACTTCAACCGTAAACCATGAAGGGTATAAAAATAACAAATACATAATCAAAAATACCTCAACTCATTCTATATAATATGTAATATTTTATTATAATAAATAAACTTTATTCAAGAATAATATCTAGTATAGAATCTTGACATTGTGGAAAATGATCAGTAAAACATTTTGAGGGAAATTTCCATTTTTGTGAAATCATTTAAAAGTCACAAAATTTTAAAGGATTTCATTTAAACGAAATTTTTGAATAAAAGATCCCCATACCACTTTTAATCTTTTTAAATGAATTAATATTTTAAAACAATCGTGTCAATATAAATAAATCCTTAAAACCATTTTGGAAACATGAACATTAACGAGAACGATTTAGAAGAATAAATATTTAAAACATTTAAAATGATGTTTTAGATAAATAGTACCTAAAATATATCATTTTAAAATGTTTTTATTATACATGGAAATTAATAATAAATATGTCCCCAAAAATAGTAACACATAAACAATATTAGTTAATAATGAAATTCAGGAATTAATCCTCACCTCGCACATTCCTTTGGTCAATGGTATGTTTAACATTATGTATAATGACCATATTATGTTGTTAAATTATATCAAAACCATATTCATAAGTATCATATCATACACCAATCATTTATAACTTTATACTTCCACTGTAATAATTATTTATAATGTATGTTAAAATTTTAGATAATAATCGCTTTCTTTACCATATGTTGTTTGACTTGTTAATCGTGATAATATCATTTAGATCATTATTTAAATACTTCTAGAATATAAAACATGATTTAAATTTAATATATTTTTAGATTATAAATATTTATAATAGGTTGATATATGAAATGGAAAACACTATTTATGGAGATGGTATGTCGAACATATGCATAAACGTTGTTTCCATTTTCATGTCTTATTGAATGTAACTATGTGAATAATAAAAATGTAAATACTTATATATATATATATATTAAAAAACTAATTATTAATTAATATATTACATAATAGTTTATTATATATATTTTTATAAATATAGTTAAATGTGGATCGTGGAAATGAGTTTCATCACGTCGTGGAGACGGTAAGTCATATGTACAAACGAGTGAAAATATCATTTCCTTATTGATTAAAAGGGGTTTAATTGGATGTTATATTAATTATAATTATTCATTATCTCGTTATTTTCATTATTCATATACATTTTAGTCATCATTATTTCCATCCAAATTAGATAGTGTTGCATAACAAATTACACCACGGCATGGAGACAGTATGTCATACGTATGAATGCATGGTGACATTATCATTCATAGGATTGATAGAATAATGAATATGGTTATACCATTATTATAATGACATCAACGAATGTATATGGTATCGTATTTATTATATTGGTATGTAAATGAAAAAATATATAAATTGAAATAAGAGAAGAATTTTGAAAGAGGTGATAAAATAATTACCTCTTCTTCGGGTGTTTTCATTTGATTTGAATAGAAGGGAACCATAGGATGAAATTATTATAAATAGAGAGCCACTAGGTTATAGTGAGATAAGTTGGGAGGACATTTGGGCAGGTTTTGGACGATCCAAATGACATTGGAGGTTTTATTTTGAGATAAGGGGAAGTACCATTTTATAAGAGAGGTGAGGGTCACATTAGTATGAGTTTGAAATATTATTTGATTATAAAATCATTTTCATTTTCCAATGTCTCTAAATTGATTTACCTAAAAGCTAAGGTGGTAATGGGTAGAATTAATCTCAAACAATAGGTTTCTGACAAGTTAAGGTCACCATATTAACCCTATATTTTAGATATAACTATTAGTTAAATAGTTAAACTTTTACCATGTCTTGTTGTATTATTATAATAAATGGTTAATAAAATAACTATAAAAATCCAAGAAAACCCCAAATGGTTAATTAATATCATAGTTATCATTATATATGTCCGTTGGATGAAACTTATATTTTTAGTAATATTATATCATTTAATAATTTACTATTTTTTTAAATACTCATTCATGTCAATTTTGACACTATTTAGTATTTGGTTTTTGTGAAAGTCATAAAAGAATGATAACATCAAAAACAATTCATTTAATAAACATTAACCCATTATATTAATCCATAATATTCGTTTATAGCATGAAAATCCACATTTTACATGTATTATAATATTTATAATATCAATTATTTTAATCATTCATTGATAAATTAATTACAGCATCATCATTGTTTCACAAATAAATTTTATTATATAATCCTTAATAATTTTTATTAAAATACCATTATGTAGGAAATTTTTTTATCTTTATAATTAATATTTCTAGTCGAATTTACCTTATGTATAACCCCATATTACTAATGGTTTTGTTATTAAACTTTTAATTTAATACTTTTAACTCTTCTTTAAATAAAATAATAATAAATTTCATAATCTAAAACAAGTGGACCAAAAGGATCATATTATATAACTATGGTTGTTTTTGGTAGAAATGAACTTATCCAATAGAATTTGGACATGATTTAGGGTAATTATAATATATTTTTCTACCATAAATTATCCTATTTACTTTTAATCCTGGTAAAAAATGTCAAAAGTTACTATTCACCAAAAATTACTTTCTTCATATTGAACCACATTTTACATTATGATGAAACAAGTTATTTTTTTTCAAAATTAAATTCTAATATGTCCTAATGTTACGTTTCATGCAAATTTGCAACTGTTTCTAGAAGGTGTGTAAAAGACGTTAAAAAGTTCCATAAAATTTTATACATCTAATTTTATTATAAATTGAATCCAATGAATTAAATTGAATTTAAATTGGTACTAGATCTCAATTTTGACTAATAATAAATTGAAATCAAACAACTAATTATTTAAATAAAAATTTATTTTTCAAAAAATAACAGAGTGTTTTTACCTATTCATCATAAATTGAAAGTTTTCAGAAAAATAAAAAAAAATTCAACCAAAGATAATTTTGATATTACTAATTCAAAAAAATTATATTTTTCCAAATTCATAAAATATAAATTTCATTAATTAATATAAAAATAATTCTAGTTGTCAAAACCCAAAAGTGGGTTTTTTTAAAGTAAAAACTATCAAAAGATTGACGTGTGTTTATCTCAAATTTAAATTTGAAATTACTTATAATGAGCTAAATTGTATTAAATGGTAATAATATAATATAATTATACATCCAGACCATTCTAATTTTTAACTCAACACTATAAACTGTTTTTATTTAAAAAGATGTTTTCAATTAAAATTTTATAATTTTCACTATTCACTCAAATATGAGAGTTATCATAAAAAAATATTTATCGAAATTAAATTTTAATGTATGAATTCTAAATAATATTTTAATTTTATCAAATTTAATATATTAAAGTGTTAAATATTGGATTTAAAGACGGTTCTCTATTAAATGGCGGTAAAATTGCATTTTTAGAAAAATATTACTTTTATTTGAAAATTTGAATTTGTCCTTACAATATATTTATAATTCAATAAAGTTTAATGTTAAAATTTTATTGGATATATATATAATTCAAAATTCAATTAAAACTATTCATAACCACTTTTTTGAACGACTAGTTTGGTAAGTTGTGTTGCGCTTGAACTCAGTGTTGCTTGTAGCACAATCTATTGAATTACATTAAAGACATAATTTATTATGAAATCCTATGGTGTTGCATTCTTCCCTCCTTCAATAAATTACATCCTCACAATTTTAAATTGTTCTTTTAAAATAAAATTCTAAAAATATAAAATACCTTTGTGGAAAAACCACATCAGAAATAGGGGTGATAAAATTTACTCTTAATAAAAGAGAAAGGGAAATGAAAAAGTCACCACCAAATTATGACCTCAAATTGATGAAAATTGGAACGAATTTGAGACACATAATTGGTAGGAAAATGTAAATTTTTATATAGAGTGATTGAGGACATCAATCACAAACATGTGAACAATAAATGGAATATTGAGGGCCTCAAAACCATAAACCATGATAATTAAAAAACCATCAGTTCAACAAAACATAAGGTCTTACGAAAACTAATTTTTTGTTTTATGATCATTTACTTAAAGGTTAAGAATTAATTTCTTCATATAAAAATAAAAAAAGAATACTTGACATGTAGAGTTCTATCTATTAAAAAATTTCTACAACAAATTCATCTTTCACTACCAATGATAATAGATCTCTAAAAAATTGAATTTGTCGTAATCGTATATGGTTCTAAAAAAATGAATTTATAATTCATTTGTCAGAACATTTAAACAAATTACATTATAAAAACCACGACATCATGTAATCTAGCGGTATGTGACGCACCCTTGTCGCCCTTTGGTTATAGGTTCACATCTCGTGGTATTACCAGACACTACGAGTTGTCAACCAACCTCCACGTTGTCCTTTTTATAACAATCCACAAATTATATTAAGAAATGTTTTATGCTTAAACAATAGTATCCAATGTCAAAATTAATTCATTACAACAATTAGAATTTTCCAAAATACTTCTGTATAAACTCTCAGTCCAAAATTTTTATGGAAGGTAAACATATTGAAGATCTCCTTTTCCACATAATAACATGTGGATACCTTGATCATGTATACTCTTAATACAGGGTAACCCCCTAAATTACCAAAAAACCTTACTGATTACATTAAATCTCCCTTATACTTTATAGAATACTTTATATACTCCATATAACCAAAAATATTACAAACTCAAAAAATGATGAAAACAACAATTAATTATTTTCAAGGTAGTCAAGAATATCTAATATAATGTGTACAAATAAATCATATCTGATTTAGAACATATTATCTATATTTCAGAAACGTATTAATTATTATATTTCCTTTAGCCATATATTTTCCAAAATGTTTTTCTTGAAAATTTTTCACATTTCTTGGTAATATAAAATGTCAAATCCTTAATGAAAATATAATACAGTACAATCCTTAAATACATTATAAATCATATAAATTGTACATCATTAATGAAATACTCAAATTACATAATTATATAATATCAACTTAAGAACAATAATCATTCCACTTCATTTTTGGTTGTATCATAACTTGATTATTATCCAAAATCATCATTTGGGGTATACTCTAATGATTGGAGTATTGATTCACATATTGTACAACTCCTTGCAGATAAAGCATTGTAAATTTGAATCCTTTTTCTTAACCTTTAAATCGGGAACTCAGTGTCCAATTTCTCCACACATATAAAAATCTCTGATTCTCTTAAAGCACTTGCCAATGTTATTTTTTCCACAGTTACCACATATGACAAAATAGATTACATAAATGTATGTTGCATTACACATTCAAAGATTAAACAAAACATAAATAATCTGTTGAGAACACCCCTATTCACCTAGTTAAACCATTCATAACAAACATAATACAATTATTGTAATCCTGGGAAAAAACATATGAAAGGGATTATCTTAGATGCTCAGTTAGGTTAAATAATTTTGTGGAAGAAATTAAATTTTAAGGAATGATGTGTAATAAAAACAACAGAATTGTATACATAAACATGATCATAATATATAGATAATAAATCAAACATTACCATATAAAAATACACATGGATATTCAACTAGTCCAATAATCACATGTACTAATTAATTTCATAATGAGGGAATGTCTAACGCTTGACGTTGTTACCACAGAGTCAAGCCCTCATGCTAAGTCTACAAATAATTCTTTTTCAAGGACTTGTGCCAAAACACATGTTTTTCTCATGACACCTACAGATGAATCATGGGTCTTTGTAGGGCCACACCCATAAAATGCTAATTCCAATGAATTATTCATATAAACATGTTAAAAAAAATATAAACAGTCCTATTAAAACTAGCATAAAAAATATCAATACTTCAACCATAAGCAATAAAGGGTATAAAAATTGCACATCTACAGTCAAAAATATCATAACTTATTTGATACAATATGGATGATTGTATTATAATAAATCAACCACAATCAAGAATAATATCCAGTAATGAATACTGACATAGATCAAAAAGACCAGAAAAACATTTTGATGGAAATGTCTCTTTTTTAAAAAAAAATTTAAATATCACAAAATTAAAATGGAATTTGTTTAAAAGCGATTTTTGAATCAAAGCATCCCATACCCCTCTTAATATTTTAAATGATATTAAAATTTTAAAACAATCATCTCCATATAAATAAATCCTTAAAACCATTTTGTAAACATAGACATTAATGTGAAATATTTAGAAGAATACATATTTAAAAACATTAAATTTATGGTTTAGTTAAATAGTAACTAAAATGTATCATTTTGAAATGCCTCTTATGAAACAAATACAAGGATAATAAATATGTCCCATTAAGAACTTATACATAAACAATCTCAGATAATAATGATATCAAAGAATTAACCCTTACGTTGCACTTTCCCTTGCTCAAGGTTACATTTAACCTTTTGTATAATGGATATATTATTTTATTAAATTATAAAAAAACCTTATTCGTTTTTATTATATCATACGTCATTAATTTATGACTTTATACTACCCATTTAATAATTATTTCAATGTTAAATTATCATTTTGGTTAATAATCGCTTTCTTTATCATACAAGTTTTAACTTGTTATTCTTGATCATATCATTTAGAACATGGTTAAAATACATCCAGAATAAAAAACATGATATATATATCATATATATTAATAATATAATAATGTATAATAGAAAGATATAAGAAACAGAAAACAATGTTTATGGAGATGGAAGGTCTTTTGTACGGATAAACGTTGTTTCTATTTTCATATTGTAGTAAATGAAACTAAGTTAATAAGATATATGTTAATATATATATATATATATATATCTATATTAAATGTATCATTATTATGTCATATATTACATAATTATAAATAATATACATTTTTATAATTATCATTAATTGGTGATCGTGGAAATGAGTATCATCGCGCCATGGAGAAGATAAGTCATACGTACACACGAGAGAAGATATAATTTTTTAATGATTAAAAGGTATACAATTTGATGTTATATTAATTATAAAGAAAAATTAGAATTTTATTTTCATTATTTCTATACATATTAACTATTATTATAACCATCCAAATAATAGAGTGTTCAATAACAAATTACACCATAGTGTGGAGACGGTAAGCCGTACATATGCACGCATGGTTACATAATCATTCATAGGATGGATTGAAAAATGAATAAGGTTGTAGCATATATATAATAAAATCAAAAATTTTCAATGTTACTGGATTTATTATATTTTTATGGAAATAAAAAAGAAGGAGAAATTGGAGAAGAATAGAACTTTGAATGATATGATAAAATTATTACCTCTTCTTCGTGGGTGTCCTTTTGATTTAAACAAAATGGCCGCTTAGGTTGGCTTTCTACTCAAGGGAAGGCCTCTAGGATTAAGTGAGAGACTATAAGATGATATATTTGTAGGTTTTGGCCGAGAAAAATGGATTTGGATGTGTGTTTTTTAGATAAGGGTAGGTACCGATTTATAAGAGAGGTGAGGGTCACTTTAAGAAAAGTATGAAATATTATTTTATTATAAAATAATTTTCAATATCAAATGGATCCAAATTGAATAATTTAAAATATAAGGTTGTCTTGAGTCTAAATTCTCTCATGTAATATGTTTTATAATGTTTAGGTCATCATATTAACAATATCATTTAGATTTAACTCTTTGTTGAACAGTTTAACCATTACCTAGTCCTCTTGTATTATTATAATAAATGGTCAATGAACTAAATATAAAATGACAAGATAACCTAAACTGGCTAATTAATGAAATATTTATCATTATATATCTCATTTTTCAGAACCATATAATTTTATAAATATGATATCATTTAATAATATAGTATTTTTTTTAATACTCATTTATGTCAATTTTGACACAATTTAGAATATTGTTTTTTTTAAGGTCATAAAAACACGAATACTTCAAAAAAATTCATTGAATCAACTATAAAATGTCATATTAATCTATAAATTTTGGTTATGGTATTAAAACCCCTAATTTTGATTTATCTACATATTTATAATATTAATTATTTTAATAATTCATTGATAAAGTATTTACCGCATCATCATTGTTTCATAAATAAATTTATTTTTTTAATATAAAAAAATTATAAATAAAATATAATGATGTAGGAAATCATTTTATCTTTCTCATTATTATATATAGTTGAATTTATCTTATGTATAACCCAATAACAAAATTGTTTAGTTATTAAACATTGAAATTTACACTTTTAACTCTTCTTTAAAAAAATTAACAAATGACCTAATCTAATCCAATTGGACCAAAAGGATCATATTTAATTCATATGGTTGATTTTGGACAAAATAAAATAATCAAATATAATTAAGACATATGATATGGTAATTATAATTTCATGTTTACCTTTAATTAGCCTATGTAATTTTAACCATGGTAAATAAAAGCCAAAAGACACAATTTAAAAAAAACTTATTTTCATCTTATTGAACAATATTTTACTTACAGATTTCAATCGTGTCTCTTGGTTCGTCAAAATTTAGTTCACAGAAGCGATAAAATTACATTTTAAGCAAATTTTCAAATGTGTCTAGATGGTGTGAAAAACACGTTAAAAAGTTCAATAAAATTGTATACATCTATTTTTATTATAAAATAACCCCATTAAATTACATGAAACAAATATATGTATTATATATTTATTTTATATTAAAATAAATTAATATAAAATAAATAATTATTTATTTAAAAAGTATGTTTCAAACAATAACGTAGTGTTTTTCACTATTCAACAAAAAATGAATGTTTTCAGAACAATAACAAAAATTCACCCTAAGAATTTTTTTATATTATGAATTCAAAAAATGTTTGTATTTTATCATATTCAAAACATAGAATTTTCATTAATTAATTTAAAATTATGTCATGTGGTAAAAACCAAAAAGAAAGGGTTTTGAAGTGTTAAAAGTCTCAAAATATTGACATATATTTATGTAAATTTTAAATGTGAAATTACTTATAATGACCTAAATTGTATTAAATAAGAAAAATGTATACTAATTTCACTTCCAAATCATTAAAATGTATAATTTTCCTCTATAAATTATTTTGATTTAAAAAATTGGTTTCAATTAAAAAATATTATTATAACTATTCATCCAAATATGAATGTTTTCAGAAAAACACCAAATATTTATTAGAACTAAAGTTTTATATCCTGATTCTAAAAAAGAATTTTTTTTTCAAATTGAATATATAAAAGTGTCAAATAATAGATTTAAAAATTGTTCTCCATTAAAGGTGGTAAAACATCATTTTCACTAAAATACTTCTTTTATTTGAAAAAATTGGTTTGTCCTTATATTGGAATAAAAAACACAAAAGTTGAATGTTAAAATTATATATGATATATATATAATTCAAAATGTGGTTTATGCTATTCATATATTCTTTTTTACAACTATTTCGGTATGTCGTGGTGTGTTCGAACTCAGTGTTGTGTGTACCACAAGCTATTGAATTACATTAAAGAGATAATGGACTATGAAATCCATTGTTGATACATTGATTCAAACATTGAATATTATAGAGAATCGATGTGGGAGTCATACTCATAAAAATTTATGTGAACTGAGAGGGGATTGTATTGTTGGTGTGATGGTTCATTGTTGAGAGCGTTTTGGAGGGTGTAGTTTTCTGGTTAAGAAACTAAAAAATTCAATTGAAGTAAGATGGTATTTTAGTAAGGATATCTAGTTTATTAATGGGTTATTATGTGTTTTAATGAATCAATATCGGTGGATTTACACTTTGTCGGATGTTCAGGTAAATTACTTTAATATGGTGTCATATTTGAAACTATTGACTATTATTTTAAATTACATTTCTATACTATGGGTTAGATACACATTGATCTTATTATATTTATTGTGACATAAGTGTTGGAGAATCAGTAATATATGTTTTATATAGGATGACTTCTACGTGTTATGTTTGTTCACTATGGACTCAGTAAGTTTGTTTTTAATATAGAAAGAGGTGTCAGTATTGAATTATAAATTATTTATTCATTGATTAAGAACAATGGAAATGAGTGGCACTAAGTGTTTCATTGGATTTTAAAAATCTGGTTCGGTATAGAGATTTTATTTTTTGGCACAACCTTGAATATTTTTTTGTATGTAGTTATGTACACTTCAATGTGTTGAATTTAACAGAGGTATCAATTTCAATCCTGATTCAAGATGGCATCTAGATCATGGATATAATTAAGATGTTTTTGGTTTACATCACAAAAAAATGATGAGTGTTTAGAGATGAGTGTTTCCATGATGTGATAATTTTAAATTTTTGGATATCAAATGATTAAATTATTATGTATGATTACCACATTTGAAAAGGAGGTGTGACTCACATTCTACCACACCATCTATTAAATGAGAATCACTATAGTGAAAATATTGTAACTACCAATGTCATTATGTTTAGAAATTCCTTAAAAAAATTTTTATTTACGTTTAATTTTATTCTTGGTTATGTGAAATATGTCAACAATTGTTTTTAGTTCTTTTGGAGTGTTTTAGATCCATTTTTGAATGTATATTATTAGAGCATGGAATGCCTATACAATGAAGATCCTACAGGAATCCATGTTCATAGTGGATGTGGCTCATGCGATGACACTTATTTAAGGTGAATTTTATGATAATTCTATGAAACCACACATAATAATCCATTAAAATAATAATTGTTCTAGAACATTATAAGATCATAGTTTAAAAAATCATGCAACGAAACATTGAGAGTTTCACAGGATTGGTTGTATCCCATATAGTCGGTGCATGGTTTGAAAACCCATGAGATCCATCCATATGTGCATGTCTTTAATGATTTGTAACTCCATTAAATGACCTTTTACGATTCCAATTCAATATATCAATTCCTATAAATCGTATAGACTCCAACTAATTCCAATTGAACTCCACCCCCTTCCTAGTGCGCTCTTGATAGATCATGACCGATCAAATCATGGAATTTTAATGTATATTCTTGTTTTACATCTATATTATTATTAAAATAATATCATTATATTTTAATTGGAATAGTTACATAATAATTGGTTTTTTTAGTATGATCGGATTACATGTTCTAATTTTCATGATTCATCTGTTATCGATATATAATGTTGGAGGTTTTTCCTTGATATTTTATAGATCGAGAAATGTTGGGTAATCTAGTGTGATCTTCTATTTGTCATCAATATTTTTCTCCTTCTTACTCATGTTATGGTGTAAAATAATTCCATTTTTTATAAGTTATCCTTATATTATTTTATACATATTACAACTCTTTGATGTCTCAATTCTCTTGGAATCATATTCCTTTATGATAACTGTAACCGTCTACGGATTCTTGGCTTGTTCTAGATTATATAATGGGTGATAGTGCCATTGTTTATTGATGTAATTTCATTATAATTATTTAAATTGAACTTTTTTTTGAATGTGGATATCCTAATATGATAAAAAAATTCAGTAATAGGTATTTCATTTAAGTTATATCTCATGTGATCATGTCACTAAATTTATTTGGGCCCTTTACTTGCCTTAGAATCAATAGTTTGTCGGGAGTGGATCAAACTGTATTAAATGACATTGTAGATAAGGTATGTCATTTGGTTGATTATTTATAAATATTACAATTTAATAATATAAAATTTTCTCATTGATTCACTTATTGGATAGGATATTTCGAATTAATGTGTGAATAATGTTATGTACCTTTCGTTGGAGGTTGGTTACAGTTCTGTCTAGGCTACAATATCAGGTATGTATTTTAGGACTTATGCCTTTCACCATTTATTTTTATTTTCCATTTAATCCTTTAATTAATTATAATTTTTTATAATTATTTATCTTATAAATTCTTTTAATGTGTGGTAAATATTTGGCAATCAATTGATGTTAACTGAACATGTATAGACCCAATCCTATTTATTGGGATTTTCTTTGATTTGAGTTGAATCTGTCTGTGGTAGGTGGTGTAGTATACTCTACAATGTGGTTTTATTCATAGATTATTGTAATGTTGTATGAGTTTCCTCATAATGGTTCAAAAAAAATTATTTCCTAAATTCTCTAGTATTAATGAGCAATGTTTGATTAGTTAATGATCCTCAATTATAATATAATTAAGGGATCATGTAAAATGTTTCTGTAAAAAGTTCCAAGGTATAAAATGGACCATGGAGATCATTCATGATGTTGGAAACAAATGGTAGAAGCTTTTTAGCTAATGATATCACGTGAGACACTTATTTAATATTTTTTCACATGTGTGTGTTAGTAGCTCATGAGACAATATTTGAATCTTTGAGCCTATGTGGGTGAATATGTAGCTTTCAAAACCCTATTTGATGTTTTATCACATGGGATGGTGTGTGTGGAGGATAATATTATTTTTTGCGATACATATTTCTTCAATTTATTTAATGAAAAAAAATTGTACTTGACTTTATTATTATATGTAATTTTATTATTCTATAAAAGATACCAAAGTGAATAGTGGACCAATTGTTGCTCGAATGACCTGGAGGGAGAGAGTATTTAGATAGTAAATGTGAATTGATGATGGGTATGAGTTAGATAATGAAGATTTCTCTCCTTGAGTCTAGAATTGATAGGTAATAATATTGAATGATTATCTATGGTGTTATAATATAGGCCACAATCTCCAGATAAGATAGCCTTCTATACAATCCTAAGGTAGTGTCAGGGCCTGATGATAATGTGGCATGACTCATGATTGAGGTGGGGCAAGATGACATTGTGGGGTCAAGAGAGACTCTTTACCCTTTTAGATTCTATAGAGTACATGTGGAATCCTTATGGCCAACTATATATCATTAAACTATTTCGTGTATGATTCATCCACGGATGCAAATAATGTACTATTGGAGGTTCATCATGGATTGAATACTACAAGATTTCTCAACATATGTGTGTCGTTTATTAGTTGATAAATGGTGATTATTTGATTTTCTTCATAGTTATTTTTCCTATTTACCTTGTATTTATATTCTAAAATTCACATACATGTCATTTACCTTATGGTTACTAAACTGTATTGGTGATTTTCTACTGTGTTTTCGTCACATGATACTCGAGATTCCATGGAACTTGGCTACCCAAAAATCCCGAACTTGTTGAACATAAAAGTTATGGTGAGGCCCAGGTTAAATCATATAGTGGGATATATTTCTATGTTTCTATAGATTAAGTGGAGGCAATTAATATATTTTGGAGTAGAGCATATTTTACTTTTGTTCATTATATTTAATTTTTTGTGATCAGATCAATAAGTGATCAATTTCCAATATTCATGCATTAAATTTTATGTCTATTATTTTTTCTTTCGTTCATTATATATTTTATTTTACTGGATAAAAGTAATATGAATTTATTTTTGTATATTTTTTTTAATTTATCTTTTATTTAGTACTCTGATTGAGGAACATTTATCCTTATGTCCTTACATAGACCTTTGTTTAGAGTTGGATGCCTTTAGTGTATAGTGAATCATGCCTATGGTTATGTGGAATTTCAACTCAGACTCGTTTATTTATGATGGAATGTTGCATAATGGATATCTTTAATTTTTTGAGATATTTTATGGAGAAATATTTTAGACTAATCTATTTAAGTGTGATGATTGTATATGAGATGATAAATTCATTGGTTATGTAATTTTTTCGGCTATAATCTTGGATGATCGTAAAAAATTGGACCAATGATATTTTATAAATTTCCATTAAATTAAATGAAATTTATATTTTCCTCACGATCGTTCTTTTATATGACTATTTCATACCGTATTTATCTAAAATAATAACTCTGTTGATATAATAAGTTCAGAAATGAGTAAAATTAATATGGTGAGATAAATTTTAAATGGTTTATAAGGAGTTGGAGAAACTGTTGGTTGTCACTATTGTTCTTATCCTATAATTAACAGGTCAGGGGTTTGAGGTAAATTGTAAATCATGTCATGTGGTAACATATTTTTTTCATTATATTGAATCATCTAGTCATGGATAACTATTCTAGAAATCAATTATTTCTTCATAAATTAATCAGTCAAACCCATGTTTAGGAATTGGACACAAATATTTCATTATAAATTAACTTTTTAGGGAATTATTTGTGGTTTTTACAGATTAAAATATTCTAAAATATATCTATTACAAATAAGAATTGAATTTCATATAGTTTAATTTTGTGTAATGTCTCTAGTATTTCAATTTTTACATCCAATATAATTCTAGTGATGGAAATTCCATTTTTGATACATATAATGGGATGTTTTATCCCAAAAAATCACATTACTAAAAAAATTAATGATTTTTAATTTAACATCATATTGAACTCCACTGGTATGTGATTGAGAATCAAATTAAGGTATATCTAAATCACATTAATCTTATATAATCTATTATAGATCGCATCAAGGGTTCCCAGAATTCTGACTTTGATTATATCATCATCTAAGAGAGAATTAGTTGTGGCGATATTTCCATGGACATCCAAAATATTATGCATATAACTTATAAAATAGATGATGTGAGTTATATAATTATAGATCACCTGATTAGGAAGGATGGAATTTTAAAAAATAAATAAGACTCCATTATTGATGTGTTTGATAATTTTTATGTAAATAAAATTTCAATGCATTATTCTATACCTTCTTGTATTATTTCTAATTAGGAATCAATGGTCACATGTTTCTTATAATAGGGGATCATGTGAGCATATTCCCATGTGAAATTGAGTACCACCTTTCACCCAAAAATAAATGGATCTTAAAGGAGGAATATCCAAATATTGGAAGTTATATCATTGTTCTATCTTCTATTGTATTTTGTATTGTGGGAGAATCTCCTTTTTTTATAGCTGTATTAAAAAATAACAATCAATCTTGTATTCAAATGATTCATTATAAGGAGTTATATAGAAGAGAAATTTTTTCTCCTCATTCTTTAACAGAGATTATTGAATCATGTAAAATTTTGGATAAAATTCTCCTAAAGAATATATTATAGGTGAAATTGAATTGTAAATAGTTAAAAAGCACTCCAAATAGATAAATTAATTACATTGACCACTAATGTTTACCATCAAAAATCAATTTTGGAAATCATGTATGTCTTCACATTTGTTCTTGATTGGGTTATCAGGAATGGAAATGTATATTAAATTACATTCAAGGTTCATCAATCCATTATATATTTTGGACCAGATTTGATAAGTATCATATTATTTTTTTCTATAAAAAATTTATATCCACATATAATACCTTTTATGTGTTTTAATTGAGAAATAATATTAGAAACCCTTCTCACATTATTTGATAAGATAAAATTACACTACATTAAAATATGTCATATACCGATCATCTAGATTATATATGCTATTAGAAAATAATGATGTTTTATAGAAGTTGATCTATCTCATTCGGGTCATGTAAGACCATGCGAGATGATAGGATGAATCATGAAAAAGGGAGGATGAAATTAAATCTTAGTGGCCATAAATGATTCATTAGGAATCAAGTTAAATATATTTGGACAAGAGAATATTGATAGTGGGGAGGTTTTAATGTATATTAAATCAAATATTAATATTTCTTCATCTATTTTTGTTTGTATATACTTTTTTTCATTTTTCTTTTTAATAGAAAGATAAAGGATATTGCAGAAATTAATGGAATCTTTTTAATAGAGGGTTCTATTACCTTGGTGTTATAGGCATATGGTTCTTTGTGGGATAACACTGGCTACCTGGTGTTATCCCTTGTGATGCAGTTTTCCTTTCAGCACCACTAGTTACATGTTGTAGGGGACTAGGTACCTCATTGAAATTAAGATGTTTATTTTTAAATTATAGTGAATTTTAGTCTTTTACATTCTAAAATTACAATTAAATAATATATTAATGCATTTTTACTATGTGTTTTTTATATATCCCCTTGGGTGACCCCAATTTCTTTCCCCATGTATTATTTAAATCCAACCTTCAATATTGATCCCAGTTCCACTGATTGATGGTAGACTATTTTCTCATGTGATGTAAGCCCATCAACCACCTCTTATATATCTCTATTTTGTGTTTCCTCGTGGATGGTGATACAATTTATCTTAATATCGTTTTATGGATTGTGATTATTTTCTTTTCTCTTATGATTTCATCCATTTATCTATCATAATTATTCTACCATAGTGAATCAATAGTAGTGACAATGTTCTACCTTCCTAAATCCTTATTAATTTATGACTGTAGTGAAATCCCTAAGTATACCTTATTTTTTTGTTTTAAATGATGGACATGGAATGAACATAATCCTATCGTGGAACTAAATATTGTATCGAAATATTATTTAATTATTTTACGCTAGTATTATTTCATATTCATTAAGGGCGGGTCTAGAAAAAATACAAGGTCAAGTGAATTTATCCTATATAAATGACTAAAAAATGAAATATAAAATCTGAATAATTATTTTCAGTATATAAGTTTTAATTTTATTTTCCGTTTAAATATATTTTCATCAAGATTGGATTGGTTTTGTTTCATACATCATTAATCAAGTATGTTTCCATATACATCGTTTCTCGACCTATATAAATTTTGATATACATGTTTATTAAGATGAAATGTTTTGTATGTTCAGATTTGTTATAAGTGAAAATTCTGTGTTTTTCATTAGTTTCCTCATTAGATTAATCCCATTAATATTACCTGGTAATTTTTTGTTATGGTATTCAAATGATTTTTTATGACTAGCTAGTATAATAATATTGTTCGCGATTGTGGTATAAACTTTTTATCACATACTATTCGATTTTTAATATGATGGATGTGATATGATAATGGAACCATAACATTAAATAAACCTCTACATTTTCAATAGGATGGGATTATATCGTGAAACTAATATATATACCACTAGATGAGATGAATAATAATATTTCTACACCACTATCCACAACACTGATACCAGGAAATTCCAAACTAGGTGAATATATTTATAAAATATCCTAAAATAAGGTTTAACTTGTTTTAGTTTTTATACCAGTTTTTTTAATGAAATTGTATTTTGATTGTTTTCTCTACATTATTCTTAATATATACATATATTTGTTTTCTATTAACATGGAATTATGATAGGAATGTATGGTTGGGGTGGTGACCACCTACAAGGTATTTTCATTCTCATGCCTTTTATGTTCCCCTATGAGATATGATAAGATATATTTTTCTATGGAATGGGTACTGGAAATAAAATTTTATATATTGGATTGTTTTATGGAGATTGGGGAACTAATGTGGGGTTTATTTGACTTTTTACGGATGACCAAAATATAAGGGAAATGGATTGACTATAATTATTTCCCAAGGTTTTCTATACAGAAGGGTTATATATTTTTACATAGGGTCTTATTTGGCTTAAACATTCAATGAATATATAATTTTAGTTTATTTTTTCCTATTTTGCAGATTTTTAAAATTTTTGAACAATGTTTTACATCAATGAACATCTAAATGGAAGCATTATTATTTATTATCTAGGTGTATGGGTAACATGTATCCAACTTATAAATATGGGAATGATGGTTCCAAATTCTTGCATACTTATTGTATTTCTAAAATTCATGAAATAAATCATTATGTTTTATGATTATATTTAAATGGGAAAACCATATCCCACAGGACCTCAATCCATTCCCAGTTATTTTCGCTAGACTCCATATATAAGGTGGTGTTCCCATATGCTGTAGATGCCAAGACTTATACCATTACGATAATTGGTTCATGGTCAGCTAAACATATATCTTCCATTATATAATTCATAAATTCATTTTCATTTAGTCTTAAATTTAGTTCCTACCAAATTTAAAAAAACTAATAACATTAAATTCAACTATCTGCATGAATTCTGTCCATAAAAATCCTACAATAAAATTTTGACAACATTGTAAAATAAATTATTTCATATCATCAATCCACTTGTTTATTAATAATAACATTTACTTATACCCCATAGTTTATATCATTATCAATTAATCAATTACTTCATTTAATCATTAAAAATTTCATAATTTATACTAACTGATTCCCATTAGTGATTTCTTTAATTCCATACAATTCCATATCTTAAAAAACTATTGAACAAACCCATTACCACTTCAAAGAAACAAAATTCAAAAACTAAAGAAACAATATCAAAAAATAATTCATGGTATTATAAATTAATAACCATGACATCAATCCCATAACCAGTCGAAAAACCCATCATCTCATAAACAAAAAACTCGAAGAACACATCAGTCAATCATCCCAAATATTGTGAAAACTACAATATACTAACCACATCAAAACCATTACAATCATAGCATGGATATAACTATAATAACTCTGATAACCAATAACATGAATGAACTAATATGATTAAAACATAAAATTAAAATAAATTATGAATTCAAGGGTTTATCATATATTAAAATTATAATGATAAATAATAACAACAATCGATTCCAGATTCAAATATCTTTTTTTCCTTTACTAAATTGAAGTTATTATTCCATTTTTTACAGGATAAGGTAGTAATAAAATTATCATAATATCAAAGAAAAAACATCAATAAAACTGTTGAATAACATTAGATCGATAACATGAATAATAGAAATCACATGGAAAGAGTATCCAAATTGAGATAAATTGTGTTTGTTTTGTTATATTCATTTGTTAATTCAATATAATTACTCTATGAAAAAATATCAGGATAATTAAACATATACATAATCATATAACACAATATTTGAATCTCATAACTCAAATAGAGAATCTAAAACCAATATGTGCAAATTAAAATACTTAAATAGATAAATATAATAATAAATACAAATGAACCCAACTATAATATTATACACCAACCACTATTAGAACTCTAACATGGAACAAGAAAATACACGGCTATAAAAGACTAAAATGGGCATAATAGAAAGAATAATTCAGGAATAGAATAGTATAATATATAATTATAAACATGAATTGAAAATGATTGACCATATAGATAAAGAATCTTATACCCATAAATAAATGATCAAAGAGCCACAAAAGTGATTCAACAGTTGTGTAGGGTGAAAAGGAGTTCAAACAGATGCACCAATGATTAATAAAAATCTAAAGACATAGTTTCTTGTTTTGAATTTATGAATAATAGAATAATATTTATCATATCCTAGATTCTTTTCATGTTTTCCCAAAAAATTAGTGCCCAAAAACCGATAAAAACAAATACAAACCTAGAAGATTGTGGAATGAGAAAGGTTTTATTTACATAATTCCAAAACCCAAAGAATCATTTTTCAAACCCAAACCTTTTCTTTCAAACATGATATCCCCAATAAAAATTTCATAGTGTAACACCCAAAAATACAATGACATACCCTAGATGTAATATTAATCCATATAGATTATAAGATGCTCCATTCAACAAAAAAAAACATACCATGCTATATTAATGTCCCCACCAAAAAAGTTACACAATAATCACATTGTGTGGACATTGTGCATTAATCCAACACACTAGGCTACAATGAAACCTATTATTATCAAATCAATACATTAATCTCATTGTATTGTTAAAATATAAATGATGATATAACAACACTTACCTTCATTTGTTAATACAAGCATCCAAGTCAATCTTTAGGTAGAAATTATCTTTACTTCCACAATTTACCAATATCTCTTTCCTAAACACCACTAACAGATCAAGAACACAATAAATATGACATATAAAAATCATGTAATCTATATTTTCCCTATAAATAATATAATACCTAGAATACATAATATATAACACTTATAACATATCTAGTGACTCTTAATCTAACTCAAGTCAACCTCGTGATAAAATCCCCAGAATAATCTTGTTTACTTATATATCAACAATGATGAAATATTATCTGGATAATAATATTACAAGGATTCACTGTCCTTATATAATCTATTAACATAAAATTAAATATTTCTATCCTTACCATTTTTAATATAATGATGTAAATGACTCGAGTTACTTGCATATACTTTTAACTATTTATATATTTCATATTATAGCCATTGTAGAATGTTTCCATAACTATTTATTTTAATTTGTGATCACATAGTGTAAAATTGAGATATTAGTCTTTTCATTAAGATATTACTTCACCATAATATTCAATAATACATTAGGTTGTAACGAAAAATTCATATTGAATAAGACTATTATAGTCATTTACTTATTACACAATAAATATATCATTTTTCAAACTATAAAGTCCTAAACATTTCTATTTATGAAAACACATTTAATTCAAGTCTCACTGTTACATTTATGTGTATTTTTGGATTACGAGATTTTATAAATTGAATGTATGTTATTGGGAGAAGGAATATTAGATAAAGTGATATTTTGTGTATGTGAACCACCAGGTACCAACTGGTCCTAGACTGGGTACCCCATAGGGATCTACATGTTACAGGGGGTTCTATCAGACCATCTAGGTACATAGTGGAATAGTAATGGGTACCTGATAGATTTCTATGAAAAATAACCTTAATTATGATAATTTTAGTCATGTTACTCCTTAATGTAAACTAAAATATTGGAGGTCTTCAGATTCAAACATTATTTAATTATTATCGCCTCTTTTGAGACCAAAATATTCCTATTATTGATGCCATATGGATCCTTCATTGACCCTTGACCCATGATTATTGAATTAGTCGTATTGATATTTTCATTAAAAGAAATTATTTATTTATTTGAGCTTATTTTCATAAAATTTTATTTCTATAGAAGTAGATGTATATCACCATCATTAAATTTATTGGATTATTGATTCTTTTATATTTTTTAGATCACATTTTAGAAAACTATTGTGGTTGTTAGGACTAGGTGAATCTTAGTTAAATTCATTTCTTTGTTTGTTGATTCTTCCCAATTAATTATTTTCGATGACTCCAAACATAATATTTTCATTATTTTTTATCTCTGATAATGGGTTAGCATATTCCATACTCACTAACCTCAAGGTTGATACTTTATGTGTTTTTTTAATAATTAAACTCATCTCTCTCATAATAATAAAAGGAAAGAATGAATGTGGTATAGATCCAAGTTAATTAAATAAAAATAAATCATTTTAAAATAAAAGGAACATTTTAACATTGTTTTAGTTAAATAAAATTTTTTCACGTGATATGTACTTGATTTAATTGTGACTACAAACATCCCTTGGGTAAGTGATATGTGTTTTCAACACATAATAAATTCCATAGATTATTTTTCACCATTTTATTGTTATATGTAAAATTGATAGATCTAATATCGTACAATGATATATTAAATTATATAAAAGGGTTTTTATCTTGTCTTATATGATTAAATCTACGCATTTAAAATAATTGATATAATTTATTTATTATCGGATATATTATATGTTGGGATAAAATAAAATTAAATGAATTTTAATACACATTAACATTTCCTATTGGAAGGGCTGAGGCCATGAATTTGTATAGATATTCACATTCCTAAAAGAATTGATTATGTCCAAACTATTTTTACAATATACTTATATGGTATGGGATGAAATATTTTCTACATTTATCATAACATTTATAAATTGTTTTCTTAATGTATGTAATCTAAGGTGAGGATCGTCACAGTATAGTGAGTTATGGTTTTTAGTATATATGTTACATTCAATGCATGTTATATATATTTGTAACATCCCATGTAATTAATGAATAAGGCATTTTTCACATTTTTCAATACATGAGAATTAATTATTAATTTGACTTTAAAGGGGATGATATGTTCGATGGCGTACTCAATACGCAACAATGGGATTCTTTGATGTCTTACATTGCATAATAATAATCCAATATTGTTATTTTAAATGGTTGTTAAAGTCAGGCATATTATATTAGCATGAATAAATAGAACAAACTAAAATATAATTATACATGTTTTAAATTTTAATTAATAAAATTTAGATATTTAAAATTACATATAATCCGATTTTAAGCATAAATACTGTAAAAGATTGATTTAGCACCTTTTAACGGTGGACAATATTTAAATCAAGTTTTTGTCACCATAATATATTCTATTTGATAAAATAATATTTTTCTTTATAACCGAGACATAAAAATTTACCTTCGATCCAATTTTTTTATTTTTCTGAAAAAATTCAATTTTGATGAATAATGGAAAATATTGTATTTTAATTCAAAACAACTTTTTAATTTAATTTATATGGTTTGATTAACTTTTTAATAGGTTTTAAAGTTTAATTATGTTATGTTTTTACCATTTAATCCAATTTTGGTCATTAGAAGTAATTTCACATTGAAATTAGACATAATCAAGTGTCGATCTTTTGATTGTTATTTTTTTTAAAAACACTCTTTTTGTTTTGATTGCGGGAATTAATTTTAAATTTATTTCTGCCACTTCTATGTTTTGTATTTAGAAAAATATATAACATATTTGGAATCAAGATATCAAAATATTGTAAATATTTAACTTTTATTTTTAAACATTATGAATATTTACGACAGTGAAAATTTTATTTACCCGTATAAAAGGGTTAATATGGTAAATAAGGGTAAAATATAATATATTATTATTATTATATTTCCTCAAATTGGGTGATAATCTTATTTGATGATACATGTCTGACCATGTTCATCCGTGGGTTTTATTTGGGACCCCATGAAGCCACTTGAGAGTGACAATGACAATTTATATTAATTGATTTAAATAAATAAAAATCGACACAAACATATATCTTTTTGTAAATCAATTCATACAAGGGGTAATATAAGTTATCATTTAGACTATAAATATTTATTGGAATGATAATACTATTTACTACATTATGGTATTTATTATTATTATTTTTAGACATCAAATAAATAAAATTATTTATGACACAATAACGATGCACTGTTTACCTCATTAATAAATGATTTAAATAAATAATATTATAAAGACAAAAATAATATCCAAAACCTATCCAATTATTATTTTATGATATAATTTATACCATTATTCATTTTATCATAGACTTTAATAAGTTATATACATTTTATAAACTAAAAATCATTATATAATAAAATAAAATTTTCACATATTCCTAAAGAGGCCCTCCTATCCCTTATAAAAAGCCCTAAACTCTAACAGAATCCTCACTCCTCTAAAGTACCTTGGCTCATACAAACACAAAACAAATAATCTCTCACGATCCCTCTCTTCCACTTAAATAATTAACATATGCAGAAAGCACTTCAAGAAGTCCTTTTGGTTCAAACCAAAGGGAGTTACCCGAATTAAAGGTAATTATATCTCTGAAATTCATTTCTTTAATTTTACCTCTCCAACTAGGAAACCATTTTTTATTATTTTTATTTATAAGAAAACCAGAATCCTGAATATTGTCGGATGTTTTTATGATAATTACTCAAACTACACTTACACACACCTCCATCAAATGGGCAAAGAACATACTATTTCTGTGTATAGAAAACTAACTCCTCATGAAATGATGATTGTTCAATTATATCCTACCTCCAATCATGGGGAACATTAGGATGAAACTATATTTTTATATGATATATATTTTTTTTTCTTTTTTCTTTATGCTTCTGTATTTTTCATTTATATCATACCATTATGGTTTTCATAATTGGTAAACGCGATAATTTCAATTGAGGATCTGTGGACTACTGCTCCTTCAAAGTGATATTACTCATTAATGCCATGTAACGACCCGAAATTTTGAATAAATCTTGTTTCATAATTTTATTTGTTATTTTTATTTAATTTTTTTATATTCAACAAAAAAGATTCATTTGATAACATGATTATAATTAAAATGAGACCGTTGGGTTTTCACTATTATATGACCATTGGTCAATATGACCGTTGGAAACTAAACTTTTTGATTTTTGTCTCTAAATACAAGTAATCGTGGTTAATTATTATAGAAAGAAGATTCGATGGCCTCACCCGGTAGTTTTGGACCGATTGAAGCCCATCTACCAGAACTTGGGAAGGAGGTAGCGCCACTGGGCTTTGCTCTGGACAAAACCCAAGCCAAACATCATCATGTGAAGCTAGAACAGAATCACATTCGTGAGAAGTTCAGCCTGATAGAAATTACTACTCGTGCGATATTGGCCGATCCTCCTTCAGATTCTCTCACCTTAGCACACCTTACACTTAGGTCCATTGCTAGCCTGATAAGGGGATATTTAAGGAGACCATAACTACCTTGTGTAATCCTTTGTTTTAAATAAAAATTGGGATTTCATCTTATGATAATGTTTATGACTTTTCAAATGTCCGGATAAATATAGTATGCATATTTTTGGTGAATTTTAGAGAAATGATATTTTAAAAAATGTTTATGTAAACCTTAAATAATTAAAAATGTGTAATGATTTTCAAAAAATGGTCTTCTACCATTATGTTCAGTACGATATTTAGAGTCTAAAAAGATCAACTTGATTTTTGATGAATAGTAAAGTATGAATAGTGATTTTATGCTTAGTATTCGTAATGTGACCAAATAGATTAGTAACCTAACTTAAAGAAAGTATTAATATAATCTAGGCACCTTGATTATGTAATGTGATTCAATAAAATGGTTATATAACGGTTTCAAAAATTATTATTCAAGTGTTAGTTTTTTTGGTGAATAGTGTTTTTTAATTAAAATTTAAATTAAAAATATTCATAAAATTATTTTTATAAAATGGATTTCATTTTTGAACTCAGAGCATCGATATTATATTAATGTAATTTTTGGCTTTTTTTTGAAAAAAATGAATTTTCAGTGAATAGTGTATTTATTTAAAATTAAAATTAAAAATATTTAGAATTTTTTTTTATAAAATGGAGTTCATTTTTGAAATCAGAGCATATATTTTTTGTTAATGTGAAATTTTGGGAATTTTCTGAGAAAGTTGAATTCTCAGTGAATAGTAAAAATATAGTTTTAGGGTTTCGTTATGTTTAATGCCATCATAACTGTGTCATGATGATATCATGAGATATTTTAAGGGATGATCGACCATAGGTGATGAATTATTGTATGGGGGGCCCCATGTGGCCTAACTTCATCAGAAATATTTTGGGAGAGCACATGGTTTTGAGAAAACCACTTTTGAGGTGTCCCTTGGCGATTAATGCCTTGTCTCCTCACATTCCCTATAAATACCAGGCCATCCTCTAATCAATTTCGACTCCCCACTCTCCCCCAACGAAGTTCTGGTCACATTACCTCCCAAGGAGTCCTCCCATGGTTCCCTCAAGCCCTTAAAGTCCCAACCATTGAGTTTTAAGAGTTACGTTTTAAGGTAAGGGATCTGATCTCTCTCTTTCTTTTCAAAAAATCTCTTTTATGTAATTTATTTTATGCTCCATGATCATATGTTAAAGGGTGTTCTTTAATAATACTATTACTTCCCTATTCATGTTCACATAATGAGAGACCCCCTCTTAATATCATCATTTCATTTTATGAATGTTTAAGTGGTGTCGTTAGGCTGCCGAAATTTTTGTAACGGATTCTTTCGCCCTTCTCATTTTTCAAGATCTATTTTCATGTAAAGTATTTCATGTTCCTTTTTATTATGATGGGGTATGATCTATAAATTTATCATACTGATATTTTATGATCATATTATGAGAGACCCCATTTGATCTCTTCAATTAGGTATTTTGATGTTTTAAGTGGCGCTGTTAGGCTGCCGAATTTTTAAGTGGTTCTTCACCCTTCTCATTTTGAAGTTCTACTTTCATGTAAATTCCTTCATGTTCCTTTTTGATATGTTGTCGTATGATCTATATATCTATCATACTGATATTTTATGACCATATGATGAGAGACCCCATTTTATCTCTTCAAATTAGTATTTTGATGTTTTAAGTGGTGTTGTTAGGCTGCCGAATTTTTAAGTGGTTCTTCACCCTTATCATTTTGAAGTTCTACTTTCATGTCAATTATTTCAAGTTCCTTTTTGTTATTTAGGGGTATGATCTCTAAATATATCATACTGATCTTTTATGACCATATGATGAGAGACCCCATCTGATATCTTCAATTCAATAGTTTGATGTTTAAGTGGCGTCATTAGGCTACGGATTTTTTAAGTGGTCCTTGAACCATTCTCCCTTTTCAATGTTCTAATTACATGTCAAGTCTTGCAAGTTCCTTTGTATTATATTGGGGTATGATCTCTATATCTATCATACTGATCTTTTATGTTCTTATGATGAGAGACCCTATTTGATCACATCAATTCATTTTTGGTTGAAGTTTATGTAATGCTGTTAGGCTGCCGAATTTTCATAAGAGAAATCTTATTTCTGTCTTCCTTTCATGTTCTTCATTTCATATGGTAAATTTTCAAATTTCATTAACATGTTCTTAAATCCCTTAAATTATGTCCATATACTGTTTTATGGGTCATTTATGAATTTTTGACCCATGTCCCCTCTCTTTTCAATGTTTTCTAAAAACCCTGTAACATAGCCGTTATGCTGCAGAATTTTCATCTCCAAATGTCTCCCTCTTTATCTGAAAATTATTTTATGTTATTAAGTGAATACTCAAAGTTCATATTTCTACATTGGTATTCACATATATATCAAAATTTTATATTTTAAATTCTGGGATTTACATACATGAAACTCGCTTTCCCTTTCTATGGGTTTAAAGTAACATAAAGATCATGTCTTTAAAGACGTTTTTAAAACGTTATGACTATGAAATGAAACCCATTTCATTTATGCTATATGGGTTTTTTATTAAATTATTTATGATGATATATGTGGCTAACATGATTATAAAGACATTTCAAGGGTGCGCCCAGATAGCTCTCCAATGCATTGGGTAAAGACTTAATCTCTAGAGATGACTTTTTAGACTGATACCTTGGTGAATAACCTTGGTAATTTTTTATGAAACCTTGGGGATGGACCTTGGTGAAACGAAGTGATTGTCAATATTAAATGTTGTATCCACATCTTCAAGTTATGAAAAAATGTTATTTTTATTATGATATTCCTCATGAATTCATTTTCATGCCTTAAAGTTATTTTCTTGACTTTATTGATGTATCTCAAGTTACATGTTAAATGTTTCCATTGTTTCCCTTACTGGGCCTTCTACTCACTCTTTCTTTTGATGTATGTCCCCAGGTTATGAGATGCAGTAATGAACCTAGGGTGAACATGAAGAGAAACCTTTCACGTGTTTAAGAAGAACGTTTTTATGTTTTCATGTTTTAATTTCCTAGTTTCTAGGAAGAACCCTATAGAAAAGTTTAAATATATGAAATCTTCCTGGTATTTTGATGAGTATTGAGTAAGGGGTTCCAAGAAAATACATCCCTGTCTAGATACGAGAAGGTAGAGGTGGCTCTGGCACAGATGTACAGAGGGGTAAAACCCGAAAACACCTCTTTGATCTAGACTCGAACGGGAACTGGTACACGACAACAGGCCTTGCTGCACTCTTGGTAATGACACTCCCGGGGGATATGCTTTGGTAAATTCATAAGCTTAGTATGAACTATTGTTAAGGGAGCAAAGATAAAATAAAATAAAGATTCACATAAGAATATATGATCATAGATAACCTAGATGGGAACCTAGGGGATCACAAGTTAGGGTATACTTTTCTTCTACAAGTTATCCTTATATGCTTTAAGAATATTTTCATGATTATTGGCTAAGTATTTAACCCCCAAATTATAGTTTTTTTTCTTAGTTAATGGTGGGAAATGAAAGAACATGTCCCAACAACCAATTTTATATGAAATGCAACGATTACCGTATTAATACGACAGAGATTACTAGGGGATTAAAAGTTGATTATTATTTTAGATGACGTTAAATATTTTGCGGACCATATATGATCGAGGTAAATAGATTACTACGGTATTTTCATTGAGGATTAAGGATGACTTATATTTTGAAGAATCGATGAATTTAAGTTGGACTTATAGTAATTTAGGTTAATTATTGGAATGATTAACCTATCTTGGGTAAAATATGTTTAGGTTAGATACTTTTTTTATAATATGTTAGGAGTGGTTGATGTTGTTTGGAGATGAACAATGTAGTTTATTTTGGAAGACTATGTTATCAAATCCTTCTTTAGTTGGGTTTCACTATTAGTTTGGTTTATTTTGAGGAATTTTAAGGGCCATTATTTATGGAATGGTCTATGATGAACTTTGGGTAGTACAATGGAACTTTGAAGATTTAAAAGTAGTTTCCATTCTTATGGGATTATTTCTTTTTGAAGAGTTGTTTTACCTTACCATTTCTGTATTTGGGATAATGTTTAAAGATTGAAGAAATTGATAGTTACTCATTTGTGGATTATGTGATTCTCTAGAAGATGATTCTTGTGTTTTGATGAGACCAAGTAGTTTTGAATGCTCATAGTTTGGAGAAATGATTAGTTTTGGGTAGAAACTTATTAAAGGATGAAACTCTACATGAAGATAGGTATATTTTCTTGTGTTTTTGTTTTATGTTGTAAATGAATTCCTCAAAATTATGAAAAGGAACGTAAAACAAGAACATTTTTGGTTTAAGTTTCCTAATGGGTAATCAAAGACCATTTACACACATCATAAGTTTGGGATTTTCTTATGGTTAAGTTTCTCCTAATCATGTTTTCTATCACTCTCCCCAAGAACTTGACCCTTTGTTTTTTCTTCCATATCTATGTTTTCCTCCATGTAATTCTATTATGGGTTAACTCGTGTGACCTTTGTACTCCTCTTCTTTCTTTTAAAGTAATAGTCTTACTAACTCCTTTTCTGATGTGGGACTTTCAATGAAATTTCAGAACCCAATTATAAAAATTGCCAGGACGCAATTTCTTAATGGGGGGACATTGTAACAACCAGAAATATTGAATAAATCTTGTTTCCTAATTTTATGTGTTATTTTTATTTTATTTTTTTATACTCAACAAAAATGTTTAATTTGATAACATGATTATAATTAAAATGAGACCATTGGGTTTGGAATATTATATGAACATTGGTCAATATGACCGTTGAAAACTAAACATTTTAATTTTTGTCTCTAAATACAAGTAATCTTGGTTAATTATTATAAATAGAAGATTCGATGGACTCACCCAGTAGTTTTGGACCGATCAAAGCCCATCTAACAAAACTAGGGAAGGAGGTAGCACCAATGGGCTTTGCTCTGGACCAAACCCAAGCCAAACGTCATCATGTGAAGCTAGAACAGAATCACATTTGAGAGAAGTTCAGCCTGATAGAAATTACTACTCGTGCGACGTTGGCTGAGCATCCCTCATATTCTCTCACCTTAGCACACCTTACACTTAGGTCCTATGCTGGTGTGATAAGTGTCTATTTAAGGAGACTATAACTGCGTTGTGTAATCCTTTGTTTTAAATAAAAATTGGTATTTCATCTTATGATAATGTTTATGACTTTTCAAATGTCCGGATAAATATAGTATGCATATTTTTGGTGAATTTTAGAAAAATGATATTTTAAAAAATGTTTATGTAAACCTTAAATAATTAAAAATGTGTAATGATTTTAAAAAAATGTTCTTCTACAATTATGTTCAGTACGAAATTTAGAGTCTAATAAGATCAACATGATTTTTGATGAATAGTAAATTATGAATAGTGATTTTATGCTTAGGATTAGTAACGTGACCACATAGTTTAGTAACCTCACTTAAAGAAAGTATTAATATAATCTAGGCACCTTGATTAAGTAATGTGATTAAATAAAATGATTAAATAACAGGTTCAAAATTATTATTCAAGTACTAGTTTTTTTGGGTGAATAGTGTTTTTAATTAAAAATTAAATTAAAAAAAATTTGAAAATTATTTTTATAAAATGGATTTCATTTTTGAACTCAGAGCATCGATATTATGTTAAGGTAATTTTTGGGGTTCTTTCTGAAAAAATGAATTTTCTGTGAATAGTGTATTTATTTAAATATAAAATTAAAAATATTTAGAAAATTATTTTTATAAAATGGAGTTCATTTTTGAAATCAGATCATTGATATTTGGTTAATGTGATGTTTTGGGATTTTTCTGAGAAAGTTGAATTCTCAGTGAATAGTAAAAATACAGTTTTAGGGTTTCGGTATGTTTAATGACATCATAACTGTGTCATGAGGATATTATAAGGCCCCAGCCTTAAACCATACTTAATCTTGAGTTATTACAAGATTACAAATTGAGTATCTTTTCAGGTTTAGAGTTTTAGAGAATTTGATCATGAAAATTGCATTACATTCCACATTTAAACAAAGTGGTTATATATAAGACAGTATTCATTCTTCCCATCAACAGAAACATATTTAAAATATAACACAGATTCTTTCTTGACACATCTTTGACACTATCATCACATCATGTAACTTTCCCTTGACCGATGAAAAACATTTCAAAAACATGGGATGAGCATAAAAAGCTCAGTAAGAGTTATAAAAATATGGAAAGGAAACATGAGTTCATATATACATTACAATGAAATCACACTTTACCCATAAAACATAGGCATATCAAATCATGAATAAATCATAGAAAACATAAGACATAAAGGTAACTTGAGGCATTCATAACATTCTTACGTAGGGAGTAACCCTCTTTGTTACGTTTGGAATACGCATCACAATATATTCCAATATATTCCCTAAATCACTTCGGAGAAACCTTAACGTTTCACTCCATCGCGTTACCCAATGCATTGGAGAGCTATATCGGGCTCACCCGCCCTTAGTCTATCACGGAACCACCCGTTTTCATAACAATTCCCAAGAACCATAACATAAATGTGTCACATAAAACATGCATAAAGGAAACATAACAATTCCACATTTCTATCACAATATAACATTTTAGTATATTGAAATAATGAATCCATTCAAAAAGAAACCATTTCCAAAACCATTTAAAAAATTTAATAAAGAGATTTTTGAATCAAATTGTCCCATACCACCTTGAAGCTTAAAATTTTAAACCATCAATATCCATATAAATAAATCCTTAATACCATTTTGAAAACATGCATGGATATTAATAAGAACAAATAATTAAAACATTTAAAACAATATTTTGGTTAAAGGGGTTTTACCAAAATTAGAGACACTTGAATACAATAACTAAGGAATAACATTTAGTCAGAACTTTATAATATCATCAGAATAAATGGATTCATGATATAATACTCCAAAGGACAGTATATACACCATATAAGAGTGAATTGGTGCATAAAAATAATGAACCCTCAATAGAAATGTCTAATGTGATGAAATCCATTATAAAGAAGGTATCCTTAAAATTAAGGACAAATAAATCTCAAAAATATTTGTGACAAATATAAATACACCCAATATAAGTGGATATTAAGTGTAAAACAATAAATGGTCATTCACACTTATTCAATGGATGACATATTCAATGACTACATGTTGAACCCAAAGAAATCGAAATTGGGTTAAAAAGTTCCCTTGACAGCCTAATGGCATCACATCAAAATGAGTTGATGAGAGATAAAAAGTGTATCTCATAACTTGGACATAAAATTTACATCAATTAGGATATATTAGAACATATCCCAACATAACAATATGTAAATTAAAATACCCAACAAAAGAAGTCTTTTAAAAAATAGAGGAGGGTGAAAGGTTCCCTTACCGACTTGGGTATCTTTCAAAACATACACCTCATGAAAGAAGGACAATATATTATTGATGTAAATACTCATAAACGAAATGATATTACACATAGATTAGAACAATTGGCAGTACATACACCACTCAATGGAATTTGTGGAAAATGTTGCATAAATCTCACGGGAATAAATGTGAGATGAAAAATCCCTTACGCAAACTCGGCAGCCTAACGGCGCCACATAAAACTTCCGAATATAGACTGATGAGATCAAATAGGGTATCTCATCACATTACAATAAAATGTACAGCAAGAGGAATATAAAATAACATCCCCCCAACATTACAAAGAGGAGATTAAAAGAAGTGACATAAAGGAGAGTACTTAAAAAGAAAGAGAGGGGTTAGATTTCTTACGAATGTTCGGCAGCCTAACAGCGCCACTCAAAACTTCCAAAATGGATTGATGAGAGAGAATAGGGTCTCTCATCACATGAATATAAAAATTACAGTAAGTGTAATGTAAAATATCATCCCAATAACAAGACATATGAGCTTTAAAAGGAATGACATAAAAGTGTGTACTTCAAAAGAAATAGAGGAGTAGGATCCCTTACCTCGGGTCCGACAAGACTCGATCATTCTTTAATCTCCTGAATAATAATCTTGAGTTAATTTCTACTACATTAAGAACCTTTTCAAGTTCATTATTCTTTTTATATCACTTATTACCATGTCATAAACATTATGTAATCATTTAAGTTAATAATATTTTTTTTGCCGATATTTTGTTCTTAAGTCGAAAGTGGACTTCTTAAAATTACATGTTGTTCGTGTGGCCAAATGTTTATTATATACAGAAATGTATTCATTATTTAGATATCATATATGTCATATATATCCTCTACATTAATTCATATATAACATTACATAATCATTTAGAGGTAAGAAATGAAATGCACCGTTCATGGAGACGGTAAGCCGAACGTATGCATGAACGCTACTTTCATTTCTATTTCGTATTTTATAGAATGGAATCATAATGATATAAAGGTATATTATAATTCCAGTATAATATCATATATAACATCCTATTTCCATCCTTTATACATCCCACATATGGTATTTAACGATTCAAATCACTTTGAGGGGGCGGTAGTCCGCACTTCCTTAAATGATGATATCACATTTACCCATAATGGTAACCATAATGGTATGCCCAAAATGAAAAAAAAACAGAATCATATAGAAAACATAAACATATTATATATCATATATAAAAATAGTGACATCATAATGGCCACCTTTGAATGTGTTAAATGAGTATTGAACAATCATCGTTTCGGGAGGCAGAATTTCGGCATCCACAGAAACCGTATGTTCTTTAACCAGTTGATATAGTTGTGTGAAAGTGTAGCTCGAATAAATCTTATAACAACATCCTAGTATATTTATGATACTGGTGTTGTTAAAAAAGAAGTAAATAAAAAGAGTTTAGGGGGTTGGAGAAGCAAAATAAAAAAAATGAACATGAGAGAATGAATTACCTTTAAAAGTGTAACTCCTTTTGATTTGAGCCTAAAGGCTTCCTTTGAAAGGATTCTTCCCAAAGGGAATACACTAGTATGAGGAGAGGGATGTGTATAGAGTAAATGTTTATGTTTTGGCCGAACCAACGGCTTGAGGAGTGTGTGAAATGAGGTAGAGGTGGGGGGCCTTTTATAAGAGGAGAGGAGGGGTACTTTTGGAAAGTAACAAATATTACTTTATTTGAAAATGTTTTTCGGTTTTAACAGGTCCCACATTGATATTATTCGTGGATAAGGTGATAAGGGTTCGAAATACACCCATTCAATAAGTTTTGGAAATGTTTAGGTCATAGATTTTACATTATCTTTTCATTTTATTTAAATCGTCAGATAATGATGTCATCGCTGCATCATTATGATGTCATACATAATTTAATTTATTTAATGTCTAAAAATTATGATTAAATTACTATTATGTAGGAAATATTTTTATCTTTCCAATTAATATTTATAATAAAAATTATGACTTGTATAACCCCACATAAAAATTGTTTTAGTAAAACATATCATGTTTGTGTCATTTTTACTTTTACATTAAATAAAAAGTTATTTATGTCATTTCTCAACCAAAGTGGCTCCATGGGGTCCCCAAGATGACCCATGGCTTGTCTTGGTCGGCCATTACACAACCAATGAGGTTAGGACATGTGTCAAGTTCATTTCATATTATTACAACATTATTTTTACCTTAAACTACACTAATTACCTCTAATCGCGATTAAAAACTTAATAAGTTACTATTCACCAAAAAATTATTTTTATCCCATTGAACCGAATTTCAATTCTTAATTAAAACCATTTATGTCGGATTTTTGAAATTCAAAACACAAAGATGGAAAAATTTCTTTTAAATGGAAAAATCAGTTTTTATAAGTACCACTTAGTGGTGTCACTATTCATCAAAAATTAATGTTTTTCAGAAAAATCCCAAAAATTCACCCTAAGATATATTTGATATTAAGAATTAAAAAATGAAGTATATTTTACAGAATTCATAACATAGAAGTCACATTAATTAATTTAATAATTAATTCCCGCTGTCAGAGCAAATAGCGTGTTTTTATGAAACAATAAGTATCAAAAGATTGACACTGGTTTAAGTCTGATTTCAAAGTGAAATTAATTCCAACGACCACAATTGGATTTAATGGTAAAAATATATTCTAATTTGACTTTAAAACCAATTCAAATGATAATCTAATCATATAAATAAATTAGATTAAAAATTGGTTTTGAATTAAAATACAACATTTTAAACTATTCATTAAAAAAAATGAACTTTATCGGAAAGATACCAAAAATTTACACAAAGTAAATTTTGATGTCCCCGTTCTTAATAAGGGTTTTATTTGTTCCAAAATAATGTTTAAGAGTGAAAAAAACTATATTTAATGATGGTTCAACATCATAAGGTTATACGTGAACCTTTAGTGAAAACTAGGGCATATACGCCTAAAATTGAATTCTTTCCATATTTTAAGCCTTTATCCTTTATTAGATGAATGTGATAACATTTAAAAGCATATATAATCATATTTCAGGTATTTCTATCAATTTCTGCCATTACAATGGCTACATGTTAACTACCATTTAATATAATATTATTTTATTATTAGATTGCAACGTAAGATTCCCAAGAAACTCATCGTTGCGTGTTGGGTACGCCATCGAGCATAGCTTCCCCTTTAAAGTCAAATAAATATTTTTATTCAAAAATATGGATAAATTAGAAAATGTCATATTCTTTATTTACCTGGGGTGTTTCATCCTTCCCCCCTTTTGGGAATTGCATCCTCGCAATTTTTAAAATTGCGCTTGGAAACATCCTTGAAAGTCCCACATCGGAACACGAGTCGTTAAAAAAATCACTTTAAAATAAAGAAAGATAAGTACAAAGGTCACCCGAGTTAACCCATAATAGGATTCTGTGTAGGAAAACATCCACATGGACAAAAAATCAAAGGGTCATGTTCTGATGGAGAGTGATAGAAAACATGTTTTAGAGAAAGTTATCCATGAGAAACATAATCACTTATCATGTTGAATTTCAAATTTTACTAGATTCCTTAATCAAAATCATATTTATTTTCCAAAAGATGTGTATTTAGGGTGACTTGTTCACATTAAGAGTACAATAATCAACTTCTAGACAATCACCTAATCCACCAAAGAGAACTATATACATCCCATGTCTTTAGGCTTTAACCAAAACCAAAACCAAAAAGCTTAGTACAAGGTCAGATAATCCAGAAAAGGATAACACTTTATAAAAATAAAATCTATTCTTAATCTCCAAAATTTTCCCAACAAAACCCAAAGTTCAACGAGGACCATCCGATAAACAATTTGTCCATAAAATTCTTCAAAGTAAACCAATATAAGGTTGAAACCCTAATATTTGAAGGATTTAGTCACATAGTCTTCCAAGTTAAATCGTATCATTTATCTCCAAACAAAATCAGTTTCTCCAAAAGTCTCGTATTGAAATGTAATTAACCTAATCACATATCCTCCATGATAGATTAATCATTTTCATAAATAACCCAAAATCAACTTACTCTAAATTCATAAAATCATATAACTAAAAATAATTGGTCAAACTAACCAGGGACTTCACGTAGTCCAGTGGTAGGCGATAAATACCAGTCGCACTTTGGTTGTGGGTTCAATTCCCGCAGCTTTGTCCGATGCGATGGGTTGTCACACGGTCTGCGGGTTGTCCTTTTTCCAAAACTATATAATTCTTAAATTATTCCCCAAAAAGAGATAAAATAATAAAAAATGATCATAACATATTTTATCCTCAAGTTTATCTCATGCCTTTCATTTTCCAGCATATCATATAATAACCCATAATTACCTCAAAAGTAAGGATCATATTAACTCTAATGGTTACCTTTATAGTTATTACCTGAACTTCCACATGGATTTGTCATCTCGTACATGATGCATTAAAGATCATACCAAGGTTCAAGTGGTTGATCATGACTCCTTGATAGTTGGTTTCGAACAACCACGAGTTTCTTTGTTGAATACCCCATTTCATCCAGTCTCTTAATCAAAGAACCACCACAGTTTCCTTCAAACCAATTGTCAATTTAGTGCCTGCTAGATCCATCCATTTACTAAAAATAGAAATTTCAGTGTGAGTATATCAAAAAAACCATCATGTACTAATGAGGAAGGTAAACACTAAGATACACTTACTCATTCACTTTATCTAGAACTAGGACTCTTTCTGAAATCCTAATCATTATGGTAATTTCACTTATGCGTAAAGAATATCCTAACCTCTAAAGTTATCTAAACTGACCTTTGATACCAACTATAAGGCCCCAGCCTTAAACCTTACTTAATCTTGAGTTATTAAATGATTACACATTGAGGATATTTTCAGGTTTAGAGTTTTAGAGAATTAGATCATGAAACTTGCATTACATTCCACATTTAAAAAAAGTGGTTACATAAAATATAGTATTCATTCTTCCCATCAACAGAAACATATTTAAAATATAACACGGATTCTTTCTTGACACATCCTTGACACTATCATCACATCATGTACCATTCCCTTGACCTGTGAAAAACATTTCGAAAACTTGGGATGAGCATAAAAAGCTCAGTAAGAGTTATAAAAATATGGAAAGGAAACATGAGTTCATATATACATTAGAATGAAATCAAACTTTACCCATAAAACATAGGCACATCAAATCATGAATAAATCATAGAAAACATAAGACATGAAGGTAACTTGAGGCATTCATAACATTCTTACGTAGGGAGTAACCCTCTTGGTTTCATTTGGAATACTGATCACAGTATATTCCCTAAATCTCTTCAGAGAAACTTTAACGTTTCTCTCCTTCACGTTACGCAATGCATTGGAGAGCTATATTGGGCTCACCCGCCATTAGTTTATCATGGAACCACCAATTTTCATAATAATCCCATGATCCATAACATAAATGTGTCACATAAAACATGCATAAAGGAAACATAACATTTCCAAATTTCAATCACAATATAACATTTTAGTATATTGAAATAATGAATCCATTCAAAAAGAAACCATTTCCAAAACCATTTAAAACATTTAACAAAGTGATTTTTGAATCAAAGTGTTCCATACCACCTTGAAGCTTAAAATTTTAAACCATTAATATCCATATAAATAAATAATTAAAACCATTTTGAAAACATGGATATTAATAAGAACAAATAATTAAAACATTTAAAATGATATTTTGGTTAAATGGGTTTTACCAAAACTAGGGACACTTGAATATAATAACTGAGGAATAACATTTAGTCAGAACTTTATAATATCATGAGAATAAATGGATTCATGATATAATACTCCAAAAGACAGTATATACACCATATAAGAGTGAATTGGTGCATAACAACAATAAACCCTCAATAGAAATGTCAAATGTGATGAAATCCCTTATAAATAAGGTATCATTAAAAATAAGGAAAAATCAATCTCAAAAATATGTCTATAAAATATAAATACACCCAATATAAGTGGATATTAAGTGTAAAACAATAAAAGGTCATTCACACATATTCAATGGATGACATATTCAATGACTACATGTTGAACCCAAAGAAATCGAAATTGGGTTAAAAAGTTCCCTTGACAGCATAATGGAATCACATCAAAATGAGTTGATGAGAGATTAAAAGTGTATCTCATCATTTGGACATAAAATTTACATCAATAAGGATATATGAGAACATATCCCAACATAACAATATGTAAATTAAAAGACCCATCAAAATATGTCCTTTAAAAAAAGAGGAGGGTGAAAGGTTCCCTTACCGAATGGGGTATCTTTCAAAACATACACCCCATGAAAGAAGGACAATAGATCATTGATGTAAATACTCATAAACGAAATTATATTACACAAAGTGTAGAAAAATGGGCAGTACATACACCACTCAATGGAATTTGTGGCAAATTTAGCATAAATCTCACGTGAATAAAAGTGAGATGAAAAATCCCTTACGAAAACTCGGCAGCCTAACGGCACCACATAAAACATCCGAATATGGATTGATGAGATCAAATAGGGTATCTCATCACATTACAATAAAATTTACAGAAAGAGGAATATAAAATAACATCCCCACAACATTACAAAGATGATATTAAAAGAAGTGACAAAAAGGAGAGTACTTAAAACGAAAGAGAGAGGTTAGATCTCTTACGAATGTTCAGCAGCCTAACGGCGCCACTCAAAACATAAAAAATGGATTGATGAGAGAGAACAGGATCTCTCATCACATGAACAAAAAAATTAAAGTATGTTTAATATAAAGGATCATCCCATTAACAAGAAATATGAGCTTTAAAAGGAATGACAAAAAAGTGTGTACTTAAAAAGAAAGAGGGGAGTAGGATCCCTTACCTAAGGTCCGACTTGACTCGATCGTTCTTTAATCTCCTGAATAATAAACTTGAGTTAATTTATACTTCCTTAAGAACCTTTTTCAAGTTCATTATTCCTTTTATATCACTTATTACCATGTCATAAACATTATGTAATCATTTAAGTTAATAATATTTGTTTTGCCGATATTTTGTTCTTAAGTCGAAAGTGGACTTCTTACAATTACATGTTGTTCGAGTGGCCAAATGTTTATTATATACAGAATTGTAATCATGATTTAGATATCATATATGTCATATATATCTAGTAAATGAATGCATTTCTAACATTACATAATCATATAGAGGTAATAAATGAAATGCACCGTTCATGGAGACAGTAAGTCGTACGTTCGCAAGAACGCTACTTTCATTTCTATTTCGTATTTTATAGAATGGAATCATAATGATATAAAGGTATATTATAATTCCAGTATAATATCATATATAATATAATATTTCCATCCTTTATACGTCCCACATATGGTATTTAACGAATCAAATCACTTTGAGGGGGCGGTAGTCCGCACTTCCTTAAATGAAGATATCACGTTTACCCATAATGGAAACAATAAAGGTATGCCCAAAATGAAAAACAACAGAAGCTTAAGGAAAGCATAAACATATTATATATCATATATAAATATAGTGACATCATAATGGCCAACTTTGAATGTGTTAAATGAGTATTGAACAATCATCGTTTCAGGAGGCATAATTTCACCATCCACAGAAACCGTATGTTCATTAACAATTTGATGTAGTTTTGTGAGAGTGTAGCTCGAATAAATCTTTTAATAACATCCTAGTATATTGAAGATACTGGTGTTGTTACAATAGAAGTAAATAAAAAGAGTTTAGGGGGTTGGAGAAGAAAAATAAAACAAATGAACATGAGAGAATGATTTACCTTTAAAAGTGTAACTCCTTTTGATTTGAGCCTAAAGGCTTCATTTGGAAGGATTCTGCCCAAAGGGAATCCTCTAGGATGCATAGAGGGATGTGGAGTGAGTAAATGGTCAGGGGTTGGCCGAGCCAAAGGCTTGAAGAGTGTGTGAAATGAGGTAGATGTGGGGGGCCTTTTATAAGAGGTGAGGAGGGGAACTTTTGGAAAGTAAGAAATATTACTTTATTTGAATATGTGTTTCGTTTTTAAAAGGTCCCAAATTGATATTATTCGTGGATAAGGTGATAAGGGTTCTAAATCCACCCATCCAATATGTTTTGGACATGTGTAGTCATAGATTTTACATTATCTTCTCATTTTATTTAAATCGTCAGATTATGATGTCATCGCTGCATCATTATGATGTCATAAATAATTTAATTTATTTAATGTCTAAAAATTATAAAAAAATTACAATGATGTAGGAAATCATTTTATATTTCCAATTAATATTTATAATAAAAATTATGACTTGTATAACTCCACATAAAAATTGTTTTATTAAAACATATCATGTTTGTATCATTTTTGCTTTTACATTAAATAAAAAGTTATTTATGTCATTTCCCAAACAAAGTGGCTCCATGGGGTCCCCAAGTTGACCCATGGATTGTCTTGGTCGGACATTAAACATCCAATGAGGTTAGGACATGTGTCATGTTCATTTCATATTATTAAAACATTATTTTTACCTTAAACTACACTAATTACCTCTAATCGCGATTAAAAACATAATAAGTTACTGTTCACCAAAAAATTAGTTTTAACCCATTGAACCACATTTTACATATTAATGAAAACCATGTATGTCAGATTTTTTAAATTCAAAACCCAAAGATGGCAAAATTTCATTTAAACGGAAAAAGCAGTTTTTATAGGTACCACTTAGTGGTGTCACAATTCATAAAAAATTGATGTTTTTCAGAAAAATCCCAAAAATTCACCCTAAGCTATATTTGATATTCCAAATTCAAAAATGAAGTCTATTTTACAAAATTGAAAACATATAAGTCACATTAATTAATTTAATAATAAATTCCCGATGTTAGAGCAAATAGCTTGTTTTTATGAAACAATAAGTATCTAAAGATTGACACTGGTTTAAGTCTGATTTCAAAGTGAAATTAATTCCAATGACCACTATTGGATTTAATGGTAAAAATATATTCTAATTTCACTTCAAAACCAATTCAAATGATAATCTAATCATATAAATAAATTAGATTAAAAAGAGGTTTTGAATTAAAATACACCATTTTACACTATTCATTTAAAAAATGAACTTTATCGGAAAGATACAAAAAATTTACACAATGTAAATTATGATGTCCCGATTCTTAATAAGGGTTTTATTTGGTCCAAAATAATGTTTAAGAGTGAAAAAAACTATATTTAATGATGGTTCAACATCAAAAGGTGATAAGTGAACCTTTAATGAAAACTAGGGCATATACACCTAAAATTGAATTATTTCCGTATTTTAAGCCTCTATCTTTTATTGGATGAATGTAAAAACATTTAAAAACATATATAATAATATTTTAGGTATTTATATCCATTACAGCCATTACAACGGCTACATGTAAACTACATGTTAACTACCATTTAAAATAATATTATTTTTTTATTGGAGTGCAACATAAGATTCCCAAGAAACTCGTTGTTGCGTGTTAGGTACGCCATCGAGCATAGTGTCCCCTTTAAAGTCATATCAATATTTTTATTCACAAATATGGATAAATATGAAATGTCATATTCATTATTTACCTGGGGTGTTACAAATATCATGAGATATTTTAAGGGATGGTCGAACCAAGGTGATGAATAACTGTATGGTGGGCCCCATGTGGCCTAACATCATGGGAAATATCTTGGGAGAGTACATGGTTTTGAGAAAACCATTTTGAGGTGTCTATTGGCCATTAATGCCTTGTCCCCTCACTTTCCCTATATATACCAAGCCATCTTCTCATCCATTTCGACTCCCCACTCTCCCCCAACGATGTTCTGGTCACATTACCTCCCAAGGAGTCATTCCAAGGTGCCCTCAAGCCCTCAAGGTCCCAACCTTTGAGTTTTAAGTGTTACCTTTTAAGGTAAGGGATCTGATCACTCTCTTTCTTTTCAAGAAATCTCTTTTATGTAATTTTTTTATGCTCCATGTTCTAATGTTAAAGGGTGTTCTTTTATACTCATATTGCTGCCCTTTTCATGTTCACATAATGAGATACCCCCTCTTACTATCATCATTTCAATTTATTAATGTTTAAGTGGCGCTTTTAGACTGCCGAAATTTTTGTAACGGATTCTTTCACCCTTCTCATTTTTCAAGACCTATTTCCATGTAACGTATTTCATGTTACTTTTTGTTATGTTTTGGTACGATATCTAAATTTATCATACTGATATTTCATTATCATATTATGAGAGACCCCATTTTATCTCTTCAATTCATTATTTTGATGTTTTAAGTGGCGCCGTTAGGCTGCCAAATTTTTAAGTGGTTATTCACCCTTCTCATTTTGAAGTTCTACTATGATGTCAATTATTTCATGTTCCTTTTTGTTATGTTGGTTATGATTTATATATCTATAATTCTGATATTTTATGACCATATGATGAGAGACCCCATTTGATCTCTTCAAATCATTATCTTGATGTTTTAAGTGGCGCTGTTAGTCTGCCGAATTTTTAAGTGGTTCTTCACCCATATCATTTTGAAGTTCTACTTTCATGTCAATTATTTCTAGTTCCTTTTTGTTATTTTGTGGTATGATCTCTATATATATCATACTGATATTTTATGACCATATAATGAGAGACCCCATTTGATATCTTCAATTCAGTATTTTGAAGTTTAAGTGGCGTCGTTAGGATGCTGAATTTTAAGTGGTCCTTGCACCTTTCTCCGTTTTCAAAGTTCTAATTCCATGTCCAGTCTTCCAAGATCCTTTTTATTATGTTGGGGTATGATCTCTATATATATCCTACTGATCTTTTATGGTCATATTATGATAGACCCTATTATATCTCATCAATTAATTTTTGGTTGAAGTTTATGTAACGCTGTTAGGCTGCCGAATTTTCATAAGAGAAATCATACTTCTATCTTCCTATCATGTTCTTCATTTCATATGGAATATTTTAAAATTTAATTACCATGTACTTAAATACCTTATATTCTATCCCTCTACTGTTTTATGGGTCATTTATGAATGTTTGACCCATGTCCCCTCTCTTTTTAATGTTTTCTAAAAATCTTGTAACATAGCCGTTATGCTGCAGAATTTTCGTCTCCAAATGTCTCCCTCTTTATATCAAAATTATTTTATGTTATTAAGTGTATACTCAAAGCTCTTATTTATAAATTGGTATTCACATATATATCAAAATTTTATATTTTAAATTCTGGGATTTACAGACATGAAACGTGCATTCCCTTTCTGTGGGTTTAAAGTGACATAAAGATCATGTCTTTAAAGCAGTTTTTAAAACGTTATGATTATGAAATGAAACCCATTTCTTTTATGCTATATGGGTTTTTTATGAAATTATTGATGATGATATATGTGGCTCACATGATAATAAATACATGTCAAGGGTGCGCCCAGATAGCGCTTCAATGCATTGGGTAATGACATAATCTCTAGAGATGACTTTTTAGACTGATACCTTGGTGAATAACCTTGGTAATTTTTAATGACACCTTGGGGATGGACCTTGGTGAAACGAAATGATTTTCAATATTAAATGTTTTAGCCACATCTTCAAGTTATGAAAAAATGTTATTTTTATTATGATATGCCTCATGATTTCATTTTCATGCCTTAAAGTTCTTTTCATGACTTTATTGATGTATCTCAAGTTCACATGTTAAATGTTTCCCTTGTTTCCCTTACTAGGGCTTTTGCTCACCCATTCTTTTGATGTATGTCCCCAGGTTATGTGATGCAGTAGTGAACCTAGGGTGAACATGAGGAGAAGCCTTTCAAATGTTTAAGAAGAATGTTTTTATGTTTTCATGTTTTAAGTTCCCGGTTTCCAAGACACTAAACCTTAAAGATCCTTGGTTTTGTAAAATGTAATGAATGTTTATGTGATAAAATGGATGGATTCTATATTCCATATGTGGGAAATATAAATGACGTAGTTAATGATATTATATATGATATTATACTGGAATTATAATATATGTATGTATCATTATGTTTTAATTTAATTAAAATTCGAAATAGAAATGAAAGTTGCATTCATGTGTACGCATGGCTTACCTTCTCCATGAACGGTTCAATTCCTTTCATACCTCAAAATATTATGTACTATTATAAATATATGTTTTTATTGGATATATATTATATATATGACATCAAAATTTTGAATATCATTATATATATAATTTTCTTTTTTCTACATGAACATTGTGTAATTATAAGAAGACCATTTTTATTAGAGTACCAAATATTGAAAAAACAACAGTTATTAACATAAATTATTAAATAATGTTTATAACATGGTAATAATTTATATAAAATGAAATATAAACTCGAAAAGTGATCTTAATCATGTATAAATCAACATTAGTTTATTATTCATGAAATTAATGATTGAAGGGGTTATGTCGGACATGAGGAAAGGGACTTCGTTTCAATCTCCTTTCATTAACACGTATTTTGTTTTTTACACGACTTTATTTTATAATGTGTATAATCCACTTTGTATTTTAATTTTATTCAAAATATTTCTTTTCTCTACAATTAATTTTAATAAATTAAAAAAAATTAATGTTTCTGTTAGTGTATGTGGTGACAACGATCTTTCCACCGCCGCGAGTATTATTTGATCATTAGGTTCCATAATAAGCGTTAATGTTTGTAGAAGGATAATAAATATGATATACTCTTTTACGTACTTTGGTATTTTAAATGGGTTTTATAATTGATTTTTTATCAGTATATTTAAATTATATTTTGGGATTTAAATGTGGAAATTTTATCTTTCCCATATGTTTTTTTATGTGTTATGAATATGTTATGGTTATTGGGCATTATTGCATACACAGGTGGTTCCATAATAAACCTTGGGCGGGTGTTCCTGAGGTAGATCTCTAATGCATTGGGTATGATGAAGGAGGTAAACTTGAATGTTTCCCCTAATAGATTTAGGAAATATACTATGATGGGTATTTCTAATTTAACTCCCAATGTAGCTGTGAAAGCTACTACGTAAGAATTTTATGTATTCCACAAGTTACCTTTATGATTTATGATTTCTATGTGTTATTCATAAATATTATGATTTCACAAGGTATGCTAAAGAGCTAATTCTATTTATTAAATTATTACCTAATGTTTTCATTTTTTATTTTATAACCCTTACAGAGCATTTTATGCTCATCCCATGTATTTAAATGATTTCACAAGACCTAAAGATGAACTGGGTCAAAGATGGGATCTATGAAAAGTCCTGATATCTAAAACATGGAACTGGACATGACTCTTTTTTTTCAAGAGATTTTATTTTATGAAAAAATAGAATCTAAGTAGAAGCGTCTAACTTATAATTTTTGTGATGTAATTTAATAGTTATGGCATAATTCTCAATAACTCTAAACCTGAAATGATCTTCAATGTGAATTATTCATTTAATTCAATATTATTTAATGATTAAGTCTGGGTCATTATAATTGGCATCATAGGTCGGTTTAGATAATTTTAGGGGTAATGGTAATATTACATTAATGTACATAAATTAATTTAAGTTGAAATTGAAATTATATAGCATTTATAGTTGACTATGTTTCTTCTCCAAAGTTATCTCTGTGTTTAGAATGGTTTTCCTAAATGGAAACAGGACAACTATGTCGGGATGACAGAAAGAGTAAGATAACCATTCAAATCATCAAACTGAGATGGTAAAAATCAGAACTAAATAACTTGTTGCGGTGATGGAACAATTTAATAAGTAAATAAACGGTGGTGGTATCCATGCATGAGATCATCTAGATCATCCATAGAGGAACATGTCAATAGTGGACCATTTTATAATGCAACACCCCATATAACTCAAAGGATCATCTAACCCTGATCTAGATAAACGGTGGATTAAAGCATTGGAGAAAAGTTTTGATGCCATGGTGTGTTTAGAACATCTAAATGTTCGTCTTTTTGTTTACTGTCCTGTAGGTGAATTTGATCAGTGGTGGTCGAATGTGAAAAATACCAAGGGTAGTGAAAAGATGGATGCTCTTGATTGGGATGAATTCAATGGTATGTTTCATGATAAATAATTTTCTATGGTGGTTTGCCTTAGGATGGTAATAAAATTTCTATAATTGAGGTAGGAGGATGACTCCTTGGAAGCTTTTGAAGTAAAATTCACTCGACAGGCAATATATGCTCTAAATGTCATACGAGATCTGGATAGTAAAATCAATCGTTGGTAGTCATGATTAATTCCATTGTTTCAAAGGGCATTAGATCCTCATGAGTTCAAAAGTAAATAGAATCATGTGCGATGTCTAGTGAAGGTAAAAATGGAGATTTCTGATGATTAGGTGTTATTTGACTAACAACATAATAAGAGGTCATAGTGGTATGTGAATGTAAACAACTCATAAAAAAGTCTAATGGTAAGAAAAATTAGTTTACAGTTTGTGAATATTATTGTAAAAAACATGCTGGGAAATGTATTTGGAAATCTATTAAGTGCTAATGATGTAGTATAATGGGACATAAGGATTGTAATTTCACTAAAAAAGAGCAGGGTAATGGTAAGACAAAATATGATTTACAGTCACCAAAATGTTTTACGTGTAATGAAATGGGTAATTATGAAATTGAGTGTCCAATGAAGAACCCAATTGAGGGAAAGAAGCCAGAATAAATGTAAAAAAGGGTTGGTGAAGTCTTTTGCAACTAATTCAGCAGATTTTGGGCCATTAAATCAAATAATATCAGGTACACTATTTTTTGTTTCAGATTACGCCAATGTGTTGTTTGATTCGGGTTCTACACATTCCTTCATTTCTGAGAATATTTCTAGTAAATTTGGAATTCTGAATGAAGATATGAATCCCGAACTTATGGTAAAAACACATGGAGGAAATGTTTAAACAAAAATAAATTATAACAACCTTTGTGACCTTGTGTGCAGAATGAATCTTCCTGAAATACTTATTGTTTTTTCACTAGTAGAGTTTGACGTTATTTTGGGTTTGGCTTGCCTTTTGGTTTATCATCCTAAGACTGACTGTAGAGTTAATGTGGTTTCTTTTCAGAATGATTTTCAGTTTCTGTATAGGAATGAACCCTTACTTTTGATAACAATTCAGGAAGATGAAAAAGTAGTAAAATTTGGGAATGAATGTTACCTTTCCCATATTGTTGAAAACAAAGGAACAATTCAGATTAATGATGTGCCAATTTTAAATGAGTACCTTGATGTTGTTTCTAATGAGTTCCCATGTATTATACCTGATCAAGAATTGGAATTTACTGTTGTCTTAGTTCTTGATGCTAATATAATTTCAAAACCCCCTTATTGATTTTCTCAAATTGAACTTTTAGAGTTATAGAAGCAGTTGAATGAGTAATTAGATAATGGATTCATTTGACCTAGAACATTACTATGGGGTGATATTGTCTTGTTTGTTAAAATGAAATAGTGTACAATGATTCTTTTCAATTATTATAGAGAATTTAATGACATCATTGTTAAGTACAGGTATCCATTTCCTCATATCGTTGATTTTATTTATCACCTCCATAGAGAAGTGTATTTTTCGATGAATTTTTAGAGGTTGGGGGTATCATCATTTGAATGTAAAAGAAGTAGAAATTCAAAAGGCCATGTTTCATACTATATATGGCGATTATGAACTTTTAGTTATGCCTTTTTTTATCCAACGAACCTATTGTATTCATGTATCTTATTAATAGAATTTTCCATGTGTTCATGGATATGATGGTGGCTGTGTTAATTGATGACATTTTGTTTCTTCTAAAAGTAAAGAGGAGCATGAATGTAATTTAAGGGTTGTCTTGAAACCCATAAAAGGAAAAAATATATTTGGAAAACTCCTCATGTGTGTGTATTGGTTACAACAAATTTTATTTTATGGTCACATTTTATCAGAAAATAGCATAACTAGGGATCCTTCTAAAACCAATGTTGTTGAATAATGGCCATGATCCCCAAATATTACTATTATATGTAGTTTTATTGGCTTGGATAAGTTATTACTGGAGGTTTGTTGAGAATTATTCATGGTTATCTAGTTCAATGACTAAGTTAACTCAAAAAGGTGTTAAGTTCGTTTGGATAAATGAATGTGATGATTGTTTCCATCAATTGAAAAGAAGATTGGTGAATGATCTATTTTTGTCACTACCTTCCAGAAATGGTGAGTTTTTTATTTATAGTGATGCATTATTGAATGAAATTGGTTGTCTCTTTATGCAGAATGATCAGGTAATTTCTTATGCTTTAAGTAATTTGAATCCTCACCAGTTAAATTACACTACACAAGATTTGGAAATACCTATAGTTGTTTTTGCTTTAAAAATTTGAAGGAATCATTTGTGTAGAGTAAAATGTTAAATATATACTGACCAAAAACGTTTTAAGAATATATTAGCTCTGAAATAATTGAACATGTGATATAATATATGGTTGGAATTAATCAATGATTATGATTTCATGACCCATTACCATCCGGAAGAAGAAAATAATGTGGCAGATGCTTTGAGTAGAGAACGTATTGCTTCATTAACCTGGCTACATTTGGCACAAGATCCTTTGGTTATTTATTTGATGAACTTTGACATAGAATTTTTTGGTGTAGGAAATTATACCATTTTACTTTGTGTGTTAGTGAAATCATCTATATTATATAGAATAAGGAAGCGTAGAAGGAAGTCAGTGAGTTGAAGAAAAATGTATAGTTGGTTCAGGAGGGCAAGTTTCTAGAATTTAACATTGATAATGATTGTTTTTTGAAGGTTGGGAAGAGATTATGTGTGCTTTACGATTCACAGTTTATGAATGAGTTGTTATGTAAAGCTCATAGTTCCCCGTTTATAATTCAATGTGGTAGTACAAAGATATTTTGAGATATTCGGGAGTATAACTGGTGGGATAGAATGAATAGATATATTTTTGATTTTATTATGATGCATTTAAATTATCAACAAGATAAAGTAGAGCGACAGTTACTGAAATGGATGTTTTTTTCTTTACCGATGCTAGATTGGAAACGGGAAATTATATCCATGGAATTCATTGTGAGATTACCGAAGACATCTCGAGGTAACAAGGAAATCTGTGTTATTGTTGATCAGTTGACAAAATCTACTTATTTTCATCCTATTCAATATATTTTTTCTCTTGGTCAACATTCGCAATGTATGTTAAAGAGATAGTTAGGTACCAAGGAGATCCCCTCTCCACTATATCTGATCATGATCCCAGGTTTACTTCTATGTTTTGGAAGGGCCTTCAGAAGTCCTTTTGTACTGAATTAAATTATAGTACAACTTTTCATCAACAATCATATGTGAATTCAGAATAAATAATTTTGATCATGGATGATATGCTACTTGCTTGTTCACTAGATTATGAAGGAATTGGTAACCAATATATTTCTTTGGATTAATTTTCTTATAATAACAGTTTCCATTTCAGTATACAAATGGCTCCATTTTAGGCATTATATGGAAAGCGGTGTCGAACTCCAGCTTTTTGGGATGAAGTAGGTGAAAGGAATAATATGGTACTAGAATTAGTAGAAGATATGGTAGAAAAGGTTTAGGTAATTCAGAAGCACATGATAACAACACCGAAAAGGTTGAAAAGTTATGCAGATAACCGAAGGAATGATATTTTTTTTGACTTAGGTGATAATGTCTTTATCAATGTTTCTCCATGGAAATGTGTGTTGTGTTTTTGTGTGAAAGGAATGTAGAGTTTGAGGATCAATGGAGCATATGATATTCTGATGATAGTTGGATCAGTTGTGTACCGGGTGGCTTTACCTCTATGTTTATCCCATGTACACAATGTATTTCATGTTTCAATATTGATTAAGTATATGCCAGATCAATCTAATGTTTTTTGCCTAGTGGTAGTTCAGTTGGAATATAATATCTCTTGTGAGGAACAACTAGTCCATATTCTTGATTGAAGAGAGGTTGTGTTGTGGAATAAGATAATTGATCATGTAATGGTTTTGCATAATAACCATATGGTTGAAAAGGCAATTTAGAAATTTGAAAATTCTATGAGGGATAAATAACCCCACTTCTTTGATAAGTGATTAAAAATTGCAAGGACACAATTTCAAAATTGGGGATGTATGTAACATCACATATAAAAAAAGAATATAAATTTTTTCATATTTATTAATATTTCTGAATTAATTATTAATTTTAGTGAAATGGAATGTTATGTTCGATGGCATATTTGATATGCAACAATGAGTTTCTTTTAAATCTTACATTTCACACTAATAATATAATATTACTATTTTAAATGTTAGTTAACTTCTATAAGTTTTATTGTAAGGGAGGAAAAAATGTAACAACAATATGATTATACATGTTTCTGAAATGTTTTTAGATTTATACAATAAACGTTAGAGGATTAAAATAAGAAATAATCTGAATTTAAGTATAAATAAAATAAAAGATTTATTTAATGCCTTCTAATGGTGAACCCTATTTTAATATAATTTTTTGTCAATTTTATTTATTATATTTGACAAAATAATATTCTTTTTAATAATAAGGACATAAAATTTTACTTTGGATGAAATTTTGGTAATTTTCTGATAAAATTCAATTTTGAAGAAAAATTGAATATATTTTATTTTAATTCAAACTCCCATTTAATATAATTTATTTATAAGGTTTTATTATATATTTTATTGTTTTTTATGTGTAATTATATTATGTTGTTGAAATGTAATCCAATATTTATCATTTGATGTAATTTAAATTTGAAATTGGACATACACAAGTGTTGATCTTTTGATAATTGTTATTTATTAAAAATAATTTTTTTATTTTGATAGTGAGAATTTATTTTAAATAAATTTTTTCCACTTCTGTGTTGTGAATTGAAAAAATTGGATTCCGTATTTGGAATGAGGAAGTTCAAATTGTTCAAATAGGTAAATTTTATTTTTAGAAATTATGAATATTTATTACAATTAAAATTTTATTTAACATTGTTAAAGAGTAAATATGATAAATATGGGAAAAATATAATATTATAATAATATTAAATTACCCCAACATGTGTTATAATACTATTGGACGATACATATCCAACAATGGTCATCCTAGGGTCTAATTTGGGATCCTATGGAACCACATGAAAATGATAATGACATGTTATTTTAATTGATTTAACGTAAAGACAAAAAAGACACAAACATATAACATTTAGTAAATGAATTATAATAATGAGTTATGTAAGTTATTTTTTCAATTGTAAATTTTCATTGCAAATAGAAAACAATTTTATACATCATTATTTTTTTATATAATTTTTATACATCTAATAAATAAAATTATTTTTTACCCAATAATGCTGCATTGTTTACCTCATTAATAAATGATTTAAATAAATAATATTTAATAGATTAAAATAATATACAAAACCAGTCCAATTATAATTGGATGATTTTACTTTGACCATGTGTCAAATTAAATTTTTCTTTAATAATTTTAGGACCTTTGGAAACCGAAAATCATTATATAATAATATTATATTTTCACACTTCCCAAAAGGTCCCCTCATCTCCTTATAAAAATATCTCACATCTAACCCATTCATCACTCCTCTCAGGCCCCTTGGATCATCCAAACCCTACCAAAATAAGCAATCAAGATCCCTATATTCCACCTAGAACTCAAAAAATAGGCATAAAGAAACTCACGGTGTCCTATTTGTTCAAACAAAAGGGAGTTACCCAAATTAAAGTTAACAGTTTCTCATAAATTCTTTTCTTTTATTTTATTTCTCCAAACACTAAAATCTTTTTATTATTTTTTATAACACCACTAGTATCGTAAATATACTTGGATGTTTTTATGAAATGTATTCAAAATACACATACACAGAGCTCAATCTAATAGGTAAAGAACAAACTATTTCTGTTGATGGGAAACTAACGCCTCACGAAACGATGATTGTTCAATTATCTTATACCGCCTCTCATGGTAGCCATTAATATGGAACTGTAATTATATATGATATAAATTATATTTATTTTTTCTTTATTCTTTAATATTTTTCATTTATAGAAAACATTTATGGTTTCCATTATGGGTAAACTTGATAATTTCATTTGAGGAAGTGTGGATTACCACCCCCCACCTAAAAGTGATATGACTCGTTAATGTCATATGTGGGACATATATAGGATGAAGTTAATGATATTATATCTGATATTATAATGGAATTATAATATACCTATATATCATTATGTTTTAATTCCATTAAAATAGGAAACTGAAATGAAAGTAGAGTTCATGCTTACGTACGGCTTACCGTCTCCATGAACGGTGCATTTCATTTCTTACCTCCAAATGTTATATACAATTATAAATACAGGTTTATAATGGATATAAATGATATATATGATATCTAAATTAAGAATATACTTCTATATATAATGAAATTTTGACCACGTGAACAACTAGTAATTATAAGAAAGATAATTTTTCACTCAAGTACCAAATATACACAAAACGGTCATTATTAACATAAGTGATGAAATAATGTTTATAACTTGTTAATAAGTGATATAAATGGAACAATAACTTGAAAAAGTATCTTAAGAAAGTATAAATAATCTTTAGTTTATTATTAAGGAATTGAAGAATGAACGAGTCAAGTATGACATGATCTAAGGGACTCTGTCTCAATCTCCTTTTATTGAGGCGTATTTTATTTTATACACAACATTTTTTATACGATGTATAAACCCTTCTGAATTTTACATTTATTCAAAATCAATCTTTTATATAATATTAATTTTAATTAATGACAAAAAATAATGTTTCTTTTAACGTACTCGATGACAACGACCTTGTCGCTGCCGCGAGTGTTATTTAATCCTTTTATTTCTTAACCAGCCATAATGTTTTTAAAAGAAATATAAATACCATATACTCTTTTAAGTATATTGGTATTGAAAATGGTTTTTATAATGAAATTTTATTTCAATATATTTAAATGATATATTTTGATTGAAATATTGAAATTTTATGTTTCCATTAGGTTTCATTTATGTGTTATGAATATGTTATGGTTCATGGGAATTGTTACATATACGGCTGGTTACCTGATAAAACTAGGGTGGGTGAGCTAGAGATAGATTCCACACGTTACAATTAATAATTATGTTTTCTATGTGTTATTCATAAATCTTATGACATCTTGTGGTATGTTAATGATTTTATGTTATGTATGCAATGATGAAATAATGTTTTCATTAATTTTTTTCTAACCCTTACTGAGCTTTTTCTGGTCATCCCATGTTTTGAAATGTTTTTTTCAAAGGACCTATAGATGAATAGGGTCAAGGATGTGACCAAGGAAATGTCATACTGTCTAAAACATGTGACTAGACATGACTCATTTTTCCGGTGTTTATATTATGAAAAAATGGAAACTCAGTAGAATTGTCTAACAAGTAATTTTTGGGATGTAATGTAATAGTGAAGACATAATTCTCAAAAACTATAAACCAGAAAATATCATCAATTTTAATTATTCACATAATTTTATATTATGTAATGCTTAATAATGGGTCCTTATATATTGGTTAATTTTAATTATTTTTCAATATTTTGATCTGTCAATATAAATTTTTCATATTCAAGTGATTTTATGAAAATTAGGGGTGGGTGGGGATGTCGTACAACTTTACGATAATTAATCTCCATAAATGGCCCATAGAGATTGTTAGGGACTTCATTATAACTGATTCTAATAAGGGAATTTAACTGGGGTAAGGGAGATAATACCACATTAGAACTAAACATGGGTGATACCCATGGACTTTTAGTGAGAATATGGATCATGTTCATAGTATATTTCCTATTTTTTTTGGGATTTCTCACTTGTGAGTCAACTATTTTGGAAGTTTAGTTATTTTTTATTAAATGTTAGGTTCATATTTTATTTTTTCCTTATTTGGATTTATTTATATAAATTATAGAGAATTTAGAATTCCTTTTTGTTAGTAAACTTACTCTTATTAATGGTACATATCTTATAATATTGGTTTCTGAATAAAAAATTACTCATGGTGGAACACAATGAATTATTGGAATATATTCTTATCGAACCCATGGTTCATATTGAAATTTCAATATGATTTACTTTTTATATTACTTATTATTCAAATCGGAATATAATATCACAGTTAATCTTTGTTTACCATTGACATTTATTCAAGCCTTTTGAAACCAAAAGGTGTACCTAAGGTGTTTTTGAATCTCTGATCAACATCGCTATGGTGACTGGCTAATAGTTATTAAAAAATAGTTTCAGATCCCACAATAGTGATACATAGTTAATGATGTGATATTGTTCAGGAGGTACGACCATTATGACATGAGAAATATTTCATATATATCATTAGAAAATGTAATTATAGTGACTAATTGAGATACCAATGTTAGTAAAAAATTAATCTACCATTTCATATTATTTCCCTTCATTCAGTTCAAGGTATTTGAGTCTCATGAATCCAACATATATATTTTTATATAAACATGGGAAATAAAACATTTCATCCAATATTCATTACCATGTATGATTATATTTCAGTTGGATTCAATTGGGGGTTCATGGTAATCAATTAATTAATATATATATAACTACTTTTTTTATATATCTATTATGAAACAGTAGGGAAATTTAACCCAATAATTTATTAAATAGTTGGAATTACTTTCATATTTTCATTGGTGACATTATTTAGTATTCCTTTTTAAAAATGTTTAATGGATTTCACATATGCCTCTAAAATATGTCTAAATCATGTTTTATATGTCAATAATATTGTGTTCAATAATTTATTATTAAAAAAATTCTTCAATTCAATGTCTCATTGAAATAATAATAATTTTAAAATATATTTAATAGAAAAAATATTGAAAATGAGAGATACATAGTGGGATATAAATAATACTTGAAATGATATTATATGTCTTGGGGAATTAATGAAGGATTAAAATTGATGTTTTCAGTAATTAATTGAAGTGTATGATTACTTAATGACCACTTCAAACCTAGAATAAAGAGGTGGTAATGAATGCCTCACCTGTTAGACTTGTGGTGGGTCCTTAGGTCCATGAAGTACTTGTTCAATTACAGCAGGTTATCAGTTAAGGGGTTCAATTAATGTAACCAATGGTTTTTATTTCATAAAAGACTTCTAATTTTATGATACTCTAGTATAAATTGTGAGGACTGTCCATTAGAACCCAATTACTAGATCATCCATAATCATTACATCATTGTGATCATAGAGACCCAATACCAACAATAGATCAGGTTATCCACCCTCATGTTGGAATTCATAGATCACTTTAGGTGGGATATTAGTCACATTGTAAAGAAAGTTCATGGAAGTACAAGGAATAAATTTTAGGAACAATTTTCTTGTATTTATATCCTGATACTTTAACTAGGGTAAAAAAGAGATTATAAATATCTAGAAACATTTTATTTCCACTTTAAACTATTTGAATGATTTCATAAGTATACTTCAAATTTTTCCATTTTTGAGTGGTAATGAGGACTGTAATGTGAGATTCTTTGAGATGGTGTTAAAAATATATTAAATACACAGGTTATTCTATTTATCCTCAATATATTATATAAATTGTTCATATGGTTGTACTCAAAATGAAAGGGAAAATGGTGGTTAACGAGTAGGTAGCTGACTACCATGTCAGGTTTTAAAGAATTCTAGCTCTAGTGGCTATAGAATATTTTTATATTATATAAGAACATGATGCCTCTCATTAGGGGATATACGTAATTGGAGTATCATTAACAACAATTTCATGTAGAATCTAGTAAAATGTGTATGTTTTTGGTGTATGTGGCTTGAAAATATGGACTCACATTCAATCATAATTTATATTTCTCCCATGAAGAGTTTCTATAGCATGAAATATTATACTAATGTAGTGTATTTGAGAGTGTTGGTACATAGTAATAACTAACATACGAATAATATTACTCATTATCTATTCAATCGACTAGTGGTAGTTGACCACTATTGGGGAAATTTGGTTTAGGATATATCGAGGTGGTAAGGGGGGATCAACTAATGTATGGTACACTATTTCAGTATAAACACCTCAGAGAAAATTAGAGGGTTCAAGAATAATATATATTGTGGTTATTACATTGACGATAAAAAAGTTTTGGAATGCTACTATTAAATGTATTATTATGGTATAATTTACATTAGCATATGTTGTATTTGATATGGGTGCTTCAAATTTTTTTATGAGAGTTGTTTTTTATTCCTGGATTGAAAGGTGATGTTACACCTAATAATATTTGTATTAACTCAATAAAACGGATGAAAATAGACTTTTTTGGGATGTTTATATCATATTCCATAGTGGTTACATCATTCAAGAATAATTGATATCTTATGGATCTTAAAGTAGAACCATATAATTTTATTTTTGTGATTGGACTGGTTAACCTTACTCCAAGAATGTATTGATTCAAATACTAATATTATATTGTTAAAATATATGGAATGAATTCAATATATACATCATTTATAGTAGTAGTTAAAATAGTCTGAGCTAGATGTGATCATGGATAGGAGGGTATCATTACTTTTAAAATGTATATCATTTTATTTGGAGTAGTGGATATTAAATGGTATAAGGTATTACATGTACATTAATATCATTAACCATATGTGTTCTTGGTGATTTCCCTATACCTAATCTATCGCATGATCTATATTTAACTATAGGTATTATTCATTGTATTAATACTATTTCAATTCCTCTATATTTTTTTGCTCATGCCAAATCACTGAGATTAAAAAAAAATCTATAGGGGATGGTGGTTAAAGGGATCATTAGGACGAGGACTTATTTTTAGTGTAATTTAATACTTTTTTCAAAAAATTAAGAGGAAATTATATAATTCTATACAGAGTATCTAAATATAAACAAGGATGTAATTAAGAACCACTATTTAGATCCACGAATCAATGATTTATTTCATTAGTTTAAATGGTCTAATTAGTTCATGAAAATTAATCCATGTTTAGGATATCACAAATTGAAGTTCATATCAAATCATATACCCAAAATCATTTTATTGATCTATTATAGTTATTTGGAGTATATAGTGAGGACTTAAATTATAACTAATGATCTTATATTGTTCATTTATTTAGTAAAAAAGATATTTCAAACATAATATGATTCTTCCATTATAGATCCTGTGGATGTTATCCAGGTTTATTATAAAGCCTACTATGTGATCAAAGAATATAATTATGTAAAATTAGAGACATTTAATGAAGATAAAATATACACTGATATATCTAATTTATCATCCTAGATCAAGGATGCAATGTTCCATTTTTGTGTGATGTTAGATGACATTATATCATTAGACCCAAAAAAGTTACAATCAAACTTACTCTAGAAAATTACCTCTACTATATTTTATAATAGAATATTTCTTGGAATTCTGACAAATTAATGATGCTTAATTTATTTTTTTTAATAATAAATGCCTCCAAGACCATTCCAACCAAAATTCGATCATTTTTATTATGTTCTGATAAGTATGAATCAATTTTCCAGGATATACTGGGAATATTAACCAATAATCCTATCCATATTATACCCTTAAAAGGGTGGGGTTTAAAGATTATTATTATGAATACGTGGGATATATTTGTTGTGCTCTCATACAACACCAATGGATAGTAGTCTATAGCTCTAAGAAACACTATCATCACAAATTGAATTTTCCAACTTATGACATGAAATTGGCCATCATTATACATATTCTTATGTAATGATGGAATAAACATTCCAGGGAGTTCTTTGTGGTGTCTTAAGACCACAAATCCCAAAATAAATAATACATAAAGTAAAACTAATTCATATGTAATGTTATTAGGTGGCATATCAATAGTAATCATATGTTGAATTAATTTATACTCTTATTAATGGAAACAAAATTAATGATTCCTAGATAAAGAAATTAACCAATTAAAAGGTGAAAGAGGAAAAAGAAGAATGGATATTAATTATTCATTTTGAAAATATACACATAGATGTTGTGGAGGATTGGAGTGGGAATGGTATTACACAAAATATATCTTTCATCAACTATCCTTAAGTTAATAAAATACTATTGAGATTCTAAACATGATAGAGCCATTATTTTCGATAAAATAGATGGCTAAATATCCCAGACGGTTAGTTCTGGGAATTATACTAATTTTGTTGTATATGGGAGGCACACGGATACCTTTAGATAGTTTGTGGAGGTCATGATGTATGAAAATTCCTATAGTTGGTTGGTTCAACCTAGGATCATAGTGTTTTATTAAGATATTCATAACTAGTCTTTATGCCCAATCATAAAAAAGATATATAGGGACTCCTTATTAAATGCCTTACCTATAAAATGGTAAATGTGAAAAATCATCACCCAATAGGTAAAAATCATCTAGTCCCGTAAAATATATGGAAGTGAGATGAAATCATGTGGGACTTACAGAATGGATCTCATTTTTCATTTATGGGGAAATATGTGGACTGGGTAATACCAAATCATATAACCCAAAAGATTCCATTTTTTAGAATGAAATAAGAAACATCGGTTGACTAACATAAAAAAATTTATTTTGCAATGATATTTTATCATAATATTATACAATTTAGTATTGTATATGATAGGTATCTAAGGTAAATATATTGTTTTTGGAAAGGGATTCTATGAGTATTAGGGTCCCATTTGAAATTTACTACTACCTTCCTTATGTAGACAAAAAGCATCTCCAAGATGAAAATTAGAATATTGGATGATATTATTAAATCATCTATACTCATATTTAGTGGCTCGAGTAATGATCACCCATCAATAGTTGAATTCTCAATAAAGATAGTTACCAATTATTAATCTAGGTATCCTTGTGTGGAGAATTATATGGGTTATCAGTCATATGTAATATATATTCGATAGAGATAGATGAATCAACCATAATTATTCATATTATGTTAAATGATATGAAAAAACAAGTAAATAAAATTCCAAAGATTGTCAATAATACTCATAGTTGATAAAACCTCTCTTCCAACCATTAATGGTTTCCCACAGTATTCATATTCGGTGATCATTTATTATCCATATTCAGGTCAGATTGGATCATCGACATATGATTCTACTAGTAATGTTGGATAAAAAATATGGAAATCCCTTTTAAATTCTTATCAGTGTCAAGGATGATTCCTATCATCTTTCATTTTATCCATAGTTTACTTAAATGAATAATTATTTTTAGGTATCCTAATTGAATAACTATATGTTTAACTCATCCTAAATGATCCAACTTAATGATGTGGAGTTTTAACAAGACACATCCTATTTGTATCATTGATCGAAGTTAGAATATGATAGTGGAAAAATGATCACTCTAATTTGATCTATGTTTAAAAATAGAAATAAACGAGATTAAATATGGAAGTAGGAGTCAGATTTAAAGAGAATGTTCCATGTTCTATTTCAAAAGTGGGGTTGATGAAAGGACTAAAATATCTCTAATTTGGTAAACCACATTAAAATAAGTTTCTTTTATATTTTTTAGTTGTGTTTTTAACTGAATTTTGGAAAGTATAAAAATAAATAAGTTTTTATTAATTTTAAATTTATGTGGAGACCCCATGGGTATGGGAATTATAATGTACGGACTAGTCTTAGACTATGCTACCAATGGATTTGAATCGAGTACCTCATATTTTTTATTTTAAAAATTTTCCTCAATATGGATACTCATTTATCATTTTACACACTAATAAAAAACTAAATTTAATTGTATTGGGTTTCAAAAAAAATTTATGATCTCTTCCCCTCTATCAAGAGTAAAATTTACTGGTTTTGTTTCTCATAACAATCCTTCATAAAAAATTGATCAAAAAGGTTTAAATTTGTTTTAGGGGATTCAAATCAACAAGAGATGGTTTGATATTCTCCAAAAAAATCCCCACAAATATTTCATTTGTATATATGTAAATGAATCATAATATCTCTAAATTACAAGGATTAGTTATTCTTCAATATTCATTACATATCATTAATGTTAGAAACTATAGAATATCATCATCAATGAATTTGATGTAAATACCTATTAAAGATTTCCAAATTTCTAACAATTATATTTCAATGATAATTTTATATCATTAAATGTTTCGTATTTGGTTTATTTGAAATGTTTTTGGAATATTTCTTCATATCTTTCCTCAAGAGAGATAATATATCTGTTCCTAGAAAAACCAGTCATACCTATCATAATGTTAAATGTTTAGGTATATAGTGTTACAAGACTAATATTTTTTAATAAAAATAAATTATTGATAATATAAATGTATATTTTAAATTAATTCAACAGTAGTAAAATATGGTCAACAAGATTTTGCATGATTTGAGTATGACTAAATCCATCACATAGTCTCTCTTTATTTTATCTACTTTTCATGATTTACATGTAATATTAACCACACCATAATTATTACATGTTATATTTATTATGTAAATATATATAAATTTATATATTTACTAATGTTAATGGGGTTTCATCTTGATATATATTTTTAATTCTATTTTCATAAATCTGGATTCTATATATTTGTTTGATTTTTATATTATATGATATCGAAATATCAATTAGTGTGTTGTAATTTTTTTTAGAATTTTTTCATGGATACATTACATAATATTAAGTTCAAACACATTGTAATAGTTAATAATGATAGGAATGATCATATTCACTTGAATTATAATTCTCCATTCTTTTCCCATGGAGTGGGATGAGGCCCTATCTTTTTTCCTATAGGATGAGATGACTCAATAGATGTTTTTATACTATAAATATATGTGATATGCTACAAAAAAATCCTAACCTCTAAGAAAGAACAAATTTTGGTCTTTCCAAAAGAAGGAGATATCTGGTTAGGATACGTCTATTAAAGAGAGTTATTATTCACAAAGATATTATATTTCGAATTCATGTTAATTAATTTTAATAATTTAGAATACTTTTACATTGTTATATATTGGTTTCTAGATTAAATATTGTATATAATGGGTATATAGGGTTGGGTAGATAAATATATACAAGGATATCATAATCACACCTTACCTAATCACCATCAATATTCAAGTAGACATCATTATACATGATTTATGTAAGAAATTTGAACTGGAACATGATGGATGATATCAAAATGTACCATGATCATGGGTGATGTATTTTCCACCTTTTTAGGGGTGGGATAATAAAAAAAATTAGAACATTAATATAATAATTATTGAGGTAAATATTTATTACCTATATTTATGATACATGATTGACCCATAAATGTTTAATGTGTTTTGAATCATGGATACATTAAAAACAAGTACATAAGATATATTTATCATATCCTACTATATTCATCACAACTCCCACCCCTCATATAAATTTCATACCTAAAAAATTTCTTTATATGATAGAGAAATGCTCAAATAAGAAAGGTAATCTATGATGCTTAATTAAAGAAAAAATGGAGACCGCAATGATCATTTAATCATAAAATTAGTATAAGGGTATGATAACATGATATTGACAATTGGAAATCATACCTAGTAAATCATAGATCATATAAATGATCCTTGCAAAAATTATTGGCAATTCAGATGACAATAGTAATAGTGGAATCAAATAAAATGATACATTAGATAATGAAATTGGTATAAAATCATGATAAAAAAGAGTGGAAAAATTGTGGAATAATCATAATTATAAAAATTTAAGTTCAATTATACATTCGATGGAATTAAACATATATTAGGAATGTGATAACCACTTGTGTACTTACATTTGAATTGGGATAACCTCTATTGTACTGTCTTTTGGGATTTTGATAACCTCCATATAATCTTGGATATCATAAACCGTTATCATTATCTATTTGATAATATTTATATAACTTACCCGTTATTACATAATCATAATTCATTATATTTATTCAATAATATAATGAAACCAAATTTTATTTCCTAATTACATGACATATGGAAAAGAAAACAAGTTTCACCAAAATTTTATAATTATAATTATTAAAATAAAAAGATAAATAATAAAGATGGTATAATTGAATCACATCCCTAGTGAAGAATAAATGATTTAAATGTATTAGATAATTGTTGAAAAGTTTGTTTAAATGCACATAGGAATTTATATTGATGAAAATACAATTTTTATTTTGATATAAATTATTAAAAAAAATAATTTTAAATATTTTGAGAATTTATTTTGTAAAAAATAAAGTGGTAAACATGTATAAGAAACTCCAAAATAAATTTTTATCACGAGGGAGAGAATATTTATTCATGTGGTGTATGGTTAATAAAATGATTATGTTCATACCATTATTAAAAGGCGGCACATTGAAATTAATAAAAAGATTATAACCATCATTACATTTTATAGGAACTAAAACATGGTAAAAAATGACATAAAAAATAATTGGAGAGTAGTAAAATCAACTTTGAAAATATTTTAATAAGAATATGTATATCATAGAAAAAATTCAAGTCCACATAGAAAAACAATGTTGGGTATCCTTAAAATTTTTTTTTTCTCATTCGAGTTTTTATATTGAGGAAAATTAAATAGAAAATTGTTATTTATAGAAACATACCTTTTATAATAGAATAAGTAATAAATAAAACATGTTGATCATATAATTTCACTATCAGGTATTTAGGAATAAACATTCTCGATATGTCTGAGATTGTAATGTAAAACTATTAATGCATGTAATTATTTCATTGTAAAAACTGTAATATCGTGTAAAACAAAATTTTAATTATTATAATTCCATTCATAAACAATATTAATTTTTTTTAATATCATATATCATCCACTTATAATATTTCAACACACATTTATTAATAATTATTTATATAAATCATAAATTTTTGCGCCTTAACTATCTCATATTTCATGTATGTTTCAAATCAGCTATTTAAATAATTTTAATTTGATCGTAGTTACATAAAATATAAAATATTTATATTTATATAAATATTATATATATAAATTTGAAACATAATTAGAACCATCAATAAATTATATTTATGTAAAAATTATGTACACCATTCATGGAGACAGTCATTCAAATTCACACATGAACAATGATTTCATTTTATAAAAGATATAAATAATGAAAAAAAATATTTTTGAGGAATCGTAAATATACCATAAAAAAATATTTACTTATAAAATACATCATTATATTCATAAATGTGAGTTCATAATGGAATATGATTAATAAAACTAGGTAGAGGAAATAGTCCACACCTACGCACAAGTAATACATGATTTTTCAATTTAAAATAAAGGAGAGGGAAAAAATATGCACGATCATCATAATAGAATATCATAAAATTCGGGATAATGAATTCATCATTTTATGATTGATATAATATTTTTGGAAAATGTGCAGAAGGAAATAAAATTATGAGTTCTCAGTGATAATATATATCTCATATTTGAGAGACTTCCTTTGTTATAAAACGTAAGACTTGATATATTGGACTTAGGTGAAGAATAAAATCTCTTGGATGAAGGAAATGAAGTTGTGAAAGTATTGGGGATGGAATAAGATAATCTAAAAGTATTATCCCTTATTAATAATGGAGTAGAGGTCATACCAATTCATATTTGAGAAAGGGAACACACATGAAATTTCATAAAAGATTAAAATAATATATTGTCCCTTTCATGTGAATGTTGATCTAAATGGGTATGAATTATAATTTAATATAATATAAGGTAAATATATCATCAATAAATTATAATTATACATGTTTAGGTTTAAACATTAATCTTATTTATTATTTTTATTTCACAACTTTTCAGAGTGGGTCTCACATTGTGACTACCACAATCCCACCTCCCATAGGCTAGGGGATTACAATAAGCAGCTAGTAATAATATCCCACAATTGAGGAAATTTTGTCTATCTAAATGAACACACACACATGTATTCATGAAAAGGTGATTAAATTAAAAGCACTGTTAAAAAAATATGCATACCACTAAGATACCAACATAGAGTACAATAGTAGAAAAATTAATGTAAATAGGGTTCAAATACAAGAACAAAAAAATTAAAATGTAAAAATGGAGAAATCATGGGAACTCTTATATAGAAAACCCTATATAAATTTCATGTATAGAATAGAATTTTGGATTTTCAAAATAACACCTCATCTATCTGGTCATTCAATGCACCACCAGGCCTTGGTCCATCATGGACTATGTCATATCTTCAATCATCTACACAATACGAGACACATGTGTGTAAAGACTATATATGGGTGAGTAAAATAATAACATGTAGGAAACCCTAAAAAATAAGTAAAGGAACAACACTAAAACCTCAAAAATAGTATACAATCATTTCAAGATAGGTATATGTCTACAAAACATATAACACAAACATACTATTATACTCGTAATGGATTCATGGTCTCAAGGTCTCCACTACTACCAACCATATGGTTTTTCCCATAGCACAATCGTTCTAAGAGATCTCACTCATCAAGTTATCTGATAGATGAATGATGAATAGGTCTACAAAAAATACTTGAGAGGATACCTAATCTCGATATATTGTAATGTTTTCCCATGAAATCTGGTCCCTCTGTGATATATTGTCTTAATATCACAACCAATCATTCTCCACTTGATTCTACTAGAGACATGATCATTCTTGGAGAACTATCTCTTCAATCATGATATCCTCAAGGAATCATACAAAGCAGTCTACCTAATTTGGGACACAAAATATAATAATACTATTGTAAATGTCAGGATATACATAGAGGGGACTCTTCCCATATAATATTGACTGCCCAATCTGTATTAATATGCAATATAAGCAATTTTTCAAATGATATACTAAAAAACTACTAATGCAGCTCGTAACATAGGTGATCCTTGACTAAGAATACTGAATGGCCTACCGATAAGTCCAATTGGTATAAGGATTAACACCTATCACTCGAATGTCATGTCAATTCCTACAAAACACTATTAGGGTAGATTGAGGATGTCTCTAGTCCAAAATATGGATTCCAAAACACTATCCAGGACATAACCTCTATAGGGGATTGATGTCTAGTGACGTGGATGAAATGACACACAGAGCCATCAAGTAATGAACAAAAAGAAACTTCACACCCACCATGTCCCATAATAAAATCCCACTTGGTCATCCCAAAATGACATCCTCATCTCAAGGGTCGAAACACCTTAGACGACTCATCAATATGACCTTCCATATGAAAGATAAATCTGAAAAAGTGAAACTTGATTGGGAAACCCAGGTCTTACCTGACCTGGTCTGGGAGAACCAAACTTATCCAGTTAGTTTGGGTCGGCCAAAAATTACCCAGATCATTGGGTTGCACGGTCCATCTCACATGGCTTCTAAAGTAGCCAAGATACTCCAACCAAGCATGCTTCATGTGGGCTGGCTTGAATCCACATGACGCGGACCACATGGTTGCAACCTCCCCTAGCCCATGCAGTCACCCTACCATGTCCTATACATATATGTAGTCAAAGCGGCTAGACTACGTGACCAGTGCACACATGCAACAGATATGTGGGTTCTCCCTCTGACGCCATCCTTTTTGACTGCATCACCCACGACCCGCTGCCGGACACCCTGTCGGGGCCTTTCACAATCACTACATGTGGCCTATGTTTCACGGTCCATATTACCACTGTTGTTCCTCCTGGATGATTGGATGCTGGAATCATTCCTACCAGGTCTAGCCTTAGCTTCTCCAGACATGGAATGGCTGGAGACACCGGTTTCAGCTTCCACATCATGCTACCGCTTCAATGTTCCATCAATGGGTCAAAAATACCTCACGGATCACAAACCATGAAGAATGATGAATGAGGAGGGAGGCTTAAGAAACACACCAATAAATAGGTCATGACCTTTTTTGGGTCATCCTTGATCCATTCATGTAGTAGTTGATGAAAAGTGACAAAAAATCATGCAATTCTCAACATGAATCATCCCAAAACAACCCAATAACATATTAATACCAACCCACAATTCAAAAATTACGTGTATTGGCCAATTTGTTGAATAAACCACATTCATCATTAAGATAATGAACATGAAAAAAAAATCAAACAAAACCAACACTCTTTCTAGTGTTTGGCTTGAATATCGATGGGTAAATAATCTGAATTGTCATCAATAATCTATGCTTGATCTGAGTTATGAACTCCAATCTATCATCGTTGGTGTGAGATCCCCACTGCCCTTACATTCATAAAACTCTAGGTTTAGGGAAATAACCCTTGACATCTGAGAGGGATTATTAAAAAGATAAATGACTGATGTATCATCAGGTATTGTTAAATAATATATTTTTATTAAAATATTTTAATGACCTTCACGACTAAATAAAATCATTCACATCCGACCTTCACCAGCTGAGGTTTTTCCTCACGAAGTGAAAACACCAATTTAATGACTCATTGGTGGTCTCATATTTCAAATCGGGGTTACCATTTTTTAGTTATTAGGATTTTTAAAATTAAAAAATGTTATATAATTATTTTATTTACTATTATTCCATTTTAGGGTTTTTCCCTAAAATAACTGCATGGACTAAAGATGTGTCACATCATGTGTAATAAAACTCCTCTGAGCTCAACAGTTCCCTTGGATATCAAATTCGAGCAACTTTTTATCAGTCATTTCACTTTTTAAGTAAAATTGCTCACATAATACATTAAATACAAAATATTTTCCTTAAACCATTCTAGGAAAATATGGCCTTGAAATCGAACTCCTTCTTATCTTCTAGTATCATTGTATTCCTAGAAATTTTATAAAAATAAAACCAGGAGAATCCAAGTAAATACATTCTACCCACATTATGGATTTACGTCTGCAAAATCCAAACCAATGGATAACAAATTATATGTTGGTACTGAGCATGAATTTGAATTTACAACTCCCATGTTCTCTAATATAGATAAAAATGATGCCACTAATCTCAATGTAAATGAAACTACTACCCATGGATGATCCTATCCATTAAATCTTTTATAAAAACCAAGTGCACCAAAAAAGTCACACATGTCAATGATGTGTGACGAATCATGCACTTATCCCTTCAGTTCAGACCCATAGATGAAATCGTGTACCTGGTCCATCTTTAGGGATAAATCCAAGTGGTATTCCACCTCGTCATCTATATATGGTGTTAGGAAAGGGATTATGATCATTGAAGATCACTTTTCTTCCTCTCCAAATTGTTATGTCCTGTATCGATTAGAGATAGGAAGAAACAAATGGTATCCCACCTCAAACACCTAAGGAATCTTTCAGATAGCAGCATAATATTTCTAAAGTCTCTATACAATCTTCATAAACTCCTGGATGACATGACGATATTTTTTATTCAGCTGCATCAAATCTCGGTCCGTGAGTTCCAACTCTCATGGGTAAGTCCATAAAAGTGGTGGACCTGTAGGGTTGCATGTACCAAGGTTCTAATGGTGCCATACTGATGGTGGAGGGTAGATGTTCGTGTAGAAATTCTCTACAAGATACATGTAATCATCCAAACTGTGGAAAAATATTTAACATGAATTCCTATAGAATGACCTCTAGAACCTGAATGTTCCACTTAGTAGGGTCATCATTTTGTGAGTGAAACACTCTGCTCATTTTCATATGATTCTCAAACACCTCTTATATTCACATCCACAAATGCTATGTAAGGTGAGCATAATAATCTGAAACTAGTGTCAATGAGACTCCAAGGAGTCAAAATATCTCTATCACATAAGGGCATCTCAGATTCTCTACTAAAATCTACTCCTGAAAAGCACCGAAGTGGGCCATCATGGTGAGTCCATAAATGATCACTCAGATGGTATCATGTCCCCTAAAAGTACATGTTAGACCCCTCACAAGGTCAATTTATATCTCATAACACATCCAATATGGCTCTTCAAGGGGTTTAGAAAAACGTTTTTGAACCTGGTGATTAGCCTTCACATTTATACAAGTGAGGAATCAATAGACAAATGCTGACAACACCTTCAAAATCCAGGGCCGCCCGAACTGATGTCATATTTCCTAATACATATTTTCCAATTCTGGAAGAACTTCTAAAAAGATAAATTTATATAACTCCCCCAATACCTCCTCCTATAATGTCACATACACTATAGTGATCCAACTAAATATGATAAGGTTTTACCCACCTTCCAAATATCAATGAGGGGAATGACCTATAGACATCTAAGCTAATGTAGTATCACAATATGTATCTTCGAGTTGTGAATATCTGTCATTCTATAAAAGTGGATAGGTAACTACCATCTACTGAAGATATTCCTCTAAATATCCAACCAAAAAAGATATCTCTAACACAACCAACTACCCTAATTCCATGTACAATATCTATGAACTCAATATTTATCTAAGAGAATAAGAACCCACATTCCCCTTCATAGAACTATAGAATACTTGAAGTCATAGTCATAGAGGAACTCTAGCCAATTCCTCTATCTCAAGTTCAAATCCATTCGAGAGAATATATACATGAGACTCTTCTAGTCATAGTATATGCTAAACCACTCTTCCATTAGTTAATGTCACCACATCTTCAATGAAATGACTATTGTGGCTAGATTAAGATCACATGTCGCATAGTTATGTTCAAGCTTCTTCAATTGGCATAAACCATAGGCAATCACCACTTGCATCTACATTAGGGAATAACCTTGTTCGGTCTCTAATGCATTGAAGTGAACTACGTACTCGACACCCTATTTTAGAGAACTAATAATCTGGGCATTCATTTAATTCGATTTCCACTGCTGAATAGCGTTATAGAACCTCTCGGTCAACACGAATAAATGACCATTTCCATTCAAGGATTAATGATTTGGATCATGAGACTCACGTAAAATAATGGGGTGTTAAAAAATTTAAGGAAATCACTATGTACTCATATTAACCATAGAGGCATATCAATTCCATCTTTGGTATATCCTCATCCCATACTCACAACTGGAGATAAATTGATCAAAGGTAAACCTTCGAGTACCACTACACCCCTATCCATTGATCAATGTGGTCATAGATTCCTTAGAAGTAAATACTCATTCTCCCTTTTCACTTGGTTAAAGCACCATTAATCCACACATAATCTAAAACACTATGTCTTACTAAGCCCTTAATATGCATGTCCTCCAACTATACTCTCAAATTGTGAATATCTATAGAAGCCATCTGATATCATGATTCTAATTTTGGTTCCATTATAGTGTGTAGAACAATGAAGAAATCAATATCCATGTGTGGATGTAATATGGGTACATATTCAGGGAAAAATCCCCAATATCTACCACTACTTCTTGAAACATGAATAATCATAACATACACTACTCTGAGGGTACGGCTATCTGACTCATGAGTGATTAGTTATACCCTCATATGCATGATTCCATCCCATTTGTCATGGGGTTTTTTTCACCGACCATGGAAAACCCTATTCCATATCTGTGAAAATTCTAAACCATTAACTTAAAATATTTAGACAGAGCATGGATTTATGATAAACAATCCATAGCATGAATGACTTCATAAGGCCTCAACTCTACCTCTATGTGTTTCCAACCGATACTCTCACCTCAAGGGTGAGATCACATTTTCTTTATAAGTGTTATTATTTTGTATCCTCTCATATGTATATCTATAAGTAAGGGTCAAGTCAGTGGTTTATCTTGAAACTAAAGGTCTTGAACATTATTTGAGACAATAAAAAATTATTACCACTCATTTCTATTAATATAGAATATATGAGAAGTCACATACGTTACCTAGAATCATTACTCGATCCCTAGGGTTATATACCTTTATGGCATGAAACCATCCAATCCCCTATCCTTATGCTCTCTCATCTTTGTTTGGACCACATGGGGGTGATTGGGGTAACACATACAAATATATACCACCTCATTCACACTCCCGACTCCACTACCACATCTTTTGCCATACAAATCAATCTATTCATATCATTGCCTCTTCCTCAAGGGCCCATCCACTATTTCCCTAATAGTAATACGATGGTCTAGAAAATCTCAAGTGATATCTCCTCACCCGTAACATAAAAATAATTTACTCCATCTTGGATTACATGACTCACCCTATATGACATGATCTTTTGATCTCGTGTCTTGGGACCTCCTCTTGGAACATCTCACATGAAGAGTATTTGATATTGATGTCAGTTTACTACTCTTAAGGTCTCTCCCATTCTTTCCCACTACTGAATTTCACTGGAAATCTCCACTCGTCCAAGGGATATTAAATCACAAAGTTTGGATCTACCAAACATTCATATGTAAGAATAGACAGATGAATAACACTTGTAAAGATACCTCTACGCACCTCTTACTTAATGGTCAGACCCTTGCATACCCACATGTGTTTCATATTCATTGATTACATGGAAATATTAGTATTCATCAATGATTACTCCAATAATGATATTTTATCCTTCTAGATATTTAATTTCTCTTGCGAACACATATACCATTGATTTAATGGGGAGAAATATGTATCTAAAAATGTTCTAAAACACTATCCATGGAAGATTTACCTCATCGTAAAATCAGGCAATCTAATCCCAACAATCTCCATAATGAGCCATGCATAATGATCAATAGTAAGACCACCATCAGATATACTGGTACTCGGACTAGACAGAAATGTTAGTTACCACCTCAAGCCAGTCTTTAGCAACCTAAGAGTTGAACATGCCTTGGAACATGAGAGGTCTGTGTTAATGAAACTCATTTTGTGAATTATTCCTACACATCTCATCCAATGGAACTATGGGTAACATGTGATGCTTTTTAGGTAGTGTTATTGAAAGTACACCACTTGAAGGTGGTATCACAAATACAAATATCAATACTAATATATCATTACCCCACGAATCATACTTGTGATCATATGGAGGAATCACAGAAAGATGTCTATGTGGAACCATCTTGAGTTAAAAAAAGATTTACCACTTTTAATAATGTATACCTAGTGAGCTGACTTAATAAGGGCAAGAAAAAACTCATTCTTATATGATGCATGATCCATAATTTATCCCTACAACTAGTTTTATAACATATGGAGTCCAAAAAAGAATTTAGAGTATCTATGGATATATAAATTGACTACTACACCAACACTAGAATCCACAGCCAGAATGCCGAACTCATAGCATTTAAGACTATTACCCCAAAACAAAACAAAAAGACAGATAACAATTATGATGGAATGGGCCGCCTCGGAGACCACTATATCATGATCCATCATGGTGGGGACCATGTCATGACAACCCTATGTCCACCATCCATATTCTTGGGGATGCTGACCAGCACCGAGTAGGAATATCCCATAAATTGGAGGAACTTGACTAAGTATATGTACAGACATAAATGACTCCATGAAAAAGTGATGAAATTGAAATAACTATGTTAACAAATATTAATACCACTAATATAACAACACATCGTAGAACAGTAGTAAATTGAATGTAAATGGGTCCAGAAAAAAAGCCCAATAAAAATGATAATTAAATCATTGATTTCCTTGGATTTCCCCCAAAGAAAACCCTTCTTGAAGGGAAGGAAATGAACAACTTTCTGAGGCCACAGAAGTACACCTCTTCAATTTGGTCTCTATATGCACCACATGGCCCCAATCCCCCAATGAATCTATGAAAGTGTCACTCATCTACAAAAGACATGACATGTGTGGGAAACGTTTGTGCAGTAGTGAGTAAAACAATACTTAGTATGACACCTAAAAAACCATGTAAAAGACCATAATGGAAACATCACTAAGATGATATAGTCATTTTAAAAATAGATTATATATACAACAAATATAATAAAAACATCTAGAAATATTTGTAATGGATCCCAAGACTCCTGGTCTCTTTCACTACTTGCCATATGCTTCTACTCGTAGCACTCTCATTCTGAGAGATCTCACTCCTCATGTTATTCGATAGAATCATGTAGAAAATGCATACCAATAGTATTTGACAGAACCTATGGTCTAGATATGTCACAATGATATCTTGACACATATGATATTTTTATGAAATACAGTATCGATAACACAAATAATAATTATCTATATGATTATTCTCAATCCACACACATTCTAGGAGAACTCAGTCCTTAATCCTCGATATCATTAGGGAATTTTACAATGTGGTCCCAAAAATTTGGGTCCTACCCAAAGAGAATACAGAATTCGTGGTCACGATATATATCTAGATGATTCTTATCATAGAATAATGAAAACACAATCTATATTAATTCACATTAGAGGGGATTCAACTAAGATAATACAAAAAATCCTATTGTTGTGGCTCGTTATGTTGGGTTTTATCCATCATGAATAACAACAACCGAACTGATACATTCCATTGGATGGAGGATTAACTCTCAGTGATAATATGTCACATCAATACCCGCAAAACTAGATGTGGGGTGGTAGTTTATTGCTCCAATGACAAGGAGGGATTCCATAACTCCCCCAATTTCTTGGACTCTAGTGGGGATTGTAGTCTAGTGATTTGGATTCAATGTCTCACTATAACCATGAGGAATGAACCAAGAGAAACAATGAACCTAACTAGTCTATACTAAAAGATGATAAATCCATATTTAATGGACTTCCTTATCACAAGGGTACCAACACTACAGTCCGACCATCAAATGGAACTTCTGTTTGAATGTTGCATACAAAAAATTGAAATAATGTAGGTCAACCCGTGTTTTATTACCCAATCCAGTTGACTCCACTAGTCTTAGTTCAGTTAAATTGAGAATACACATTTTTTCTGGGATGGAAAGAACTGTCTTGGCCCATTGGGCCGCATGATCTAGCCCGATAGGCCACTAGAGTGGTCTGACTACTACAGCTCGGCATGCATCGTGTGGGGCAGGACTGACTCCACTGGACACAGTTCCATGGCCACGACCAGCCTTTCCTCGTGTGGTCACCCAACCACATGACAGGTGGATCCTTTGTCAAAGTGGTGGGTCCTCCTAATCGGTGCACCCCCTCGGAGGACCCACTGGTTCCCTCTCTAATACATTCCCGCTTGACTGCATCTTCTACAACATGCCACTATCTGTCGTGCCATCAACAATTCCCAGTCACTGCATGTGACCTGCGTCTCTCGGGATATTCAATCACCATGGTCCCACCTGGATAGCGGGATGCCAATGCCACTAGTCACCCTATCTTCAGTCTCCCTGCAGGTAGCCTTCCTCCGGGTTTCGCTGGGCCCGGTCATGCCACAAGGTCAGTACTCCCTCTACTGAGGCCATCCTACCATAGCCTCCCATAATGTCACCATACGTAGAATGGTATGTTCCACCACCTTTGGCCTCTACCTATTTCTTCTTCCAATATATGTTATCGTAGTTTTAGATTACAAGAATATATCACAAAACAAGTAGAACATGTATTGTGGGGAGAAAAAAGCATATGAATCACCCAAATAAACAAATCTTGTCCTTGTTTGGGATGGTATCAATATTCCTATGATATTTTTGAAAAACATAGGGGAAAATCAATCATTTTTCAACAAATAAATCATAAAACAACAATACAATATATTAATCATAAATATAAATACACATTATTTTTGGATTAGCTTATTTTTGTCTAATCCACATTTATCATAGGGATAATTAATGTGGAATAATTATCAATCAAAACACATGACCAACCTAGAGTTTTGACCTATCGCTGATGAAGAATGTGTCTATAATATCATCGTTCAATGATGCATGATCTATGATTCGACCTCAAATCCATCATCACCGATGAGAGAGATACCATACACTTGTATTTGGGAATCTATAGGGTTATTATGATAACCATAGATTTATGATAAGGATTATTAAAAAGGGAAACCACCTATGCGTCGTCATGTCACATTAAATACAATATTGTTATTAAATAAATTTAAAGACGTTCACATCAAAAAAATTCAATTCACAACTAACCTGTGCCGACTGAGGTTAGGAATGACAAAAGGTAAACACCCCCAAACGAATTCAAAGGAGGAATCAAATTTCCCATCCATGTCAGCCTTTATTAGTGATTAGGATTTTAAAAATAATATAATATAATTTAATTATTTTATTTAAGATTATGTTGTTTTTCAGTTTTTCTATAGAAGACGCGTGGTGACAAAAGATAAGTTGTGCATTGGGTAAATATACTAATCTAAACTAAATGGTTCTATCAGATTTATAATATGATAACCCATTTAGATGGCATAAAATTTTATCATGAAAATTACATTCAATCTATTAATGACCTGAAATTTTTCTATGATCTATTCTTGGAACATCAGACCTCATATTCACGCACAACTTCAGTTCTTTATATCAGATTATTTCTAGAACATTTATAAAAATAAAATCCTGAAAAATCAGGTTATTTCAATTAATCCCTCGAAAAACTACCTTGTATATAATTATTTCTTTAAGAATAAAATTGAATTTACATTCATTCCATGCCTATAGAAAACTGTAAAGTGAACATTCTAATAATTTATTGAATACATAATATTTAACATCCATTAAAAATATTTATAAATAATAAATATTTAATGTTATAATAATAAAAAAACATTTCACCAAAAAATATTTTATGGAAAATTATTATTTTATCTTTATGTGATTTTATCATTAATACTAAACTATTGATAAGTATTATATGGATATTTATTCATACATTAAAAAACATTTCATTAGAAAAACTCTTTAATAGTGGTGAACAATATTATTTAGAAAACAATTCATAACATTTATAACAATAAATTTTCCGAAAAATTTGGAAATATAATCACTAAATGATTTTAATAATTATTTAATTATGATTTCATGGAAATAATAAATATGATTGAATTTATGAAAAATTATATTTTATTTAAAAATGATCTTTATTTTATTCATACCAAAATATAAAATTTCCCTATTATGACTTTTTATTATATCATGGGTTCATTTTGACTCAAGGTTGTAAAAAATACTTATTAGTTTATTTAGTTCTCATGGGGGAAAATAATCTCTCACTAACACTTTATTTATCCCATGAGATTTATGATATCATTTTGAAACATGGAATGTTTCTTTAGGTGTGATTGTGACCCAACCTAACACCATTTGTGTGATGGGTTCTTGATCCGTACAAAAATATATTATCATTAGTTTCGTCAAAATTAAAATTTTTTAAGAAATTATTTTTAGATAAATAAATACATTTTGTGAAGAGATTAAAAATTAGTCTATTTGTAATTATAATTAACAAAATACCTATTTATAGACATAGATTATATAAATTATTATGTTCTTATTGAAATACCATTTCATTTAAAATCATTTATGATGAGAATTTTACATTGGTAATTGGATCGAACTCCTACCCTAATACATTAATAAATTACATGGATATAATAATTTTATTTTAGTAAATAGGATATTATCTTCTCTTTTAAATCCATGTAATATAATGGATGAAATTTTAAACCGTTTATTAATAACACAATCATCTAATTTAATGATAAAACACTTACTATAAAATAGAATATTATTATTATATTGGTGAAAACAAGATGGAAATACACATAATGGTTTAAAATTTCAAAATGATTCAACCTTTAGTTAATTATTTTATTGGAATAAAAATATTGAAAAATATAAAATATAAAAAATATTAATATAAATAGAATAATTGAACAGAAAATATTTTTTCCCATGATAAACTATTCTGTACTGAAATAAAATATAATTTTTTTATAAAAAACATAAAATCCTAGGATAGAATATTAATGACCTGTAAGACAAATAACCCCACAAACACAAAATATGTGGGTCAAATAAGTGTTTGGTTTCAAAACCATGGAATAATACTTGGTTATCATACTTTTTTATATTATTTTTAATTTTATAAGTAATTAGAATATGAAATACTTGAATATTACATTGTCAAATATTATCAATAAATAAATGTGTTTCAGTATAAAATGATGCATTTTGGTCATGAAAAATATGATTAATAGTTTTATAACACATTTATCTTCACAATATAATATGGTCAATTTAATAAAAAATATGATGCGTGTTATAATAAAATGATAATTCAAGTATAAAATTTGAGAAAAATGAGTATCTTGATCATGATATTATAATTTTTTAGATTTTCATAAAACAATATTTTTTTCTTTGAAACCCATGATGAAATATAATTCTTATAAAAAATATTAAATGATGAATGAAAATATTCTAGATCATATCCTCGGCTGAATCCACTATTTCTATGAGGAATAATATAGAAAAATAATGTAATATAAACCCAATGTCCTTTTTTTCATGAATATATAATGAAATTAATTTTTCAATATCCCAATAAACCCATGTGCACCATTAGATAAATTAATAGAATTAATTTTCATCAAAGTCCATTTTTGTTTGATAGAATTTTATATATTATAAATGTGTAAAAATTAAACAATATAAATTTATCATAATTAAAAGAAAAGAATTTTATTTTTTTGTAAAAACCACTTACAATTGTTGTAGGTCATGGTTTGGATTTATGAATTATGTGTTTACTTTGTTGATACAAATTATAAAATTATAATTAATTAATGTCATTGTTTATAATTATTGAACTCCTTTATTTAAATTAATAAATATAATTTTTTTCATTTTAAATGTTGATAGATAATTTAAATAATAAATATAAATAAATATAAGTTCATTTTAATCAATTTATTAAATTATAATTAATTCTTTGGTTTAGTTTAATAGATATAAAAAACAAATGAGGTGGGAGAATTTCAAAAAAAATATTGCCAATGGGATATACCTCAATCTATTGGTTACCATGAAGCATGGTCGGACCTATAAGTGATCAAATCCCAAGGAAACCCAATGGTATAGTCAGTAACATGGTATAGGAGTATATGGGAATATATAATAAAAAAGATAACTAGTTTTGGTAATTTTTTTGCACTATAGTTGGAAGAAGGAATCACTGTCACGAGGAAGTTCACATTAGTGTTGGGTTTCCTCTAACACCAATATGTCTTAATGAGCTAACTATTGGTTGTGGTTTATAAAATATTATATCCTATATTAAATATTTTTTTCTGGGATGTTCTCCACTACATGTTTTTTACGCGCCTACAAGAATGACAATGTTTCACCTAGGGCTCTGTATTGTCTTCCTCATTCAGTTCATCCCCACACCCATCATTTTTACTACATAGAATCCAACATGAGATCATGATGTACACCACCATTTCACATATACCATCTCCGACTAATCCATAGTACCTCCATAAATGATGAGGGGGGAACTCGAGGCAACACCTCCATTTTGAGACCCACTATTCCATAACCATGTCAATGAAGCATAGTTTGCAAGAAAGATTGATCTAATAAATAAGGATTTATTTTGGATATATACACTACATAATAAAGAATTATTGTCATAAATTGTTTATATATAGATTGTGCTATAGTAAAGAAAATTATACTATAGTTTTCTTGATGAAGCTGATTATTTAATCCATTGACTATATGTGTATCATTACACTATGGAGTGTTTTTTAAATAGAACAATACTTTTAAGGGTGAACTGTGGTTTCAATAGAGAGTATATGATAAAAATGTCCTTTTATCCTATTAACGTATTACATCACCATGATATACTCCATGTTATAAGGTTTATGTAACAAAAAACATTAAATACATGATATTTTAGGGTATTACACATGATTTGGATGAACTACAATCCAAACAGTGAGAAAATAATTAATTACAATATATGTGATGGAATGTAATTATAATAATGAGATTGACATAGTTCATGAAAAAATTAATTGATAATTATTTGATTAAATTACTCAACCAAAATCCCATCAATTAAAAATTTTCTAAGAGAGATAAATGAGAAAATATAGTGGGAGAAAAGAGAATGCATATTGTAGATGGATGAAGAGTCCTATATTGAGGGGAATAAAAAGTGATAGTAGTTTATATTAATGAAGACATTTCGAGATGAGGATATAGAAATGGGGCCAAAACTAGAATACTATATTAGAGGTTGTTGAGGAATGATGTTGTTTGTTCTATTGGTGACATTCAACTTCCATTCTCCTCATGACTAGCTTGAGTGGGTAAACTATTTGGTATGAGGATATGAACTAAATGGGGTATGTAATCATTGTATGGTAAAATGTTTTAATTATTTTTTACATTGGTATTGACTTTATATTTCATGATGAATCATTCTCATTTTTTTCAAAACTGACGAACTTTGACCCTCAATTTTTTAAATTTAATATTTTCTAAGAATTTTACACAATATATACACCATTAACAGTACATCAACCTCAATCACAACATTACTATGTTGAAAATTATTTATAGTAGTTAAAGAATATAAATTCATTTGTTGATATACCTAAGATAAATAACAACAATCTATGGTGACATCAAAACCGTTGGCTTTTTAGAGAAGGGTTTACATGAAATGATTAATGTTTTTGATAATTTTCCATTATATTTTTTATATTATTGGTCTAATTACACTTATACTTTTTATAATATGATTTTAGGATCAAATTAAATAATTAGAACTAAGAAATAAAGAATTAGAGAATAAGTTTATCAAAATTTTAATTTGAAGATCAAATTAAAAAATACAAATAAGAAAACACACACCAAGAATAAGACACCATGATTGGATGATATGTTCAAGAATTTTGAAGAGAATAAGGCCAAGGAGCACATCAAAAACCATCATAAGAATTTGGAAAATGTGTATCTTAATAAATCCAAGGATATAACCAAATTATGCATGCATTTATCGACTATGGGAGACCCATAAACATTGGTGGTCTAGAATTGAATCTTATTATATATTTTAATGGACCAAATCATTGAGATAAATGTATAATCATTAAAAAAAATTACCCATTATGTAAGGTTCACCAGACTGTAACATGAAGACCCAAATTATCATATTGGTAGTTTTTTATAATTTTGAAATACATTCAAATTAAATAACAATGTATGAAAGAACTGTAATATTATCGCTATTAAGATTCTCATTGAAGGAAAGGGAATGTGAATGGGTTCAGAAACATGCATTACTCTTAATCACTACATGGGAAGGCCTTTTAGGTAATTTTTTGAAAATTTTATTCCTACCATCAAAATACATGAATCATTAAGTATGTATACCAAATTTTATATAATTTAATAATGAATCATTTTATAGATAGTGGGATATATTTTTATGGATTAGTAAGATGATTTGATCATCATGAAATAGTCAAAATAATAATGTTATTAATTATTGGAAAAAATTATTGAAATAGTATTAAATGGAAGCTAGAGGAAGGAGTGAACATGGTTGAGAATTGTTTATTTGTCACCAAATTTAATGAAATGTCTCCTAACCATGATACGAAGATGGCTAAAAAATAGACCCAAGTTATTTATTATGAATGAAATAACTACATAAATTATAATGATCAATTTTTTTGTATAATTGGGTTGGAAATAATAGCCACGATAAAAGAACTTTAAAATCAATTATATGTCGAAGTATTTTAGTGAGCACTGTAAGTTTTTAGCACCGACACAAAATCAAAACTCTCACAAGTCAGGTCAATTCACTGTAGTAGACCGTAACAAACATATTTATTAATATAGGATATAATTTCATGTTTTAAAACATATTCCAATAAAAATATTACATACATCCAATAAATATTATATAACTAGAAAAAACAATGGTCTTATATAAGTAAAATTTAAACTAGATAGATCAGATTTCTAGGAAATTGAATAAAAGTATAAGTGGAGTCCTACCAGTTGACATAGACGACCTCAAAAATGGTGATATAAAATACATCACTCTGGGAGTAAAAATTAAACAACATATTTTACTAAAAATATGAAAACCAATATTCATAACAAAATTAAAAGGTATGGAATCCTGTATATGAGAAAAAGTAGAAAGGAAACAAAGATGAGAAATATGCTTAAGAAGAATCACCACTACATTACCAACTAAAACCGCTATTTCTAGTGGAAATATAGAAAAATATTTTTAATGAGAAATGGGAAAAGTGCTTTGAAATGGTTAAAAAATTGAACATCGATATACCATTCACTTTGGTGATTGAAAACATGTTTACCTATGTAATGCTTATGAAAGAGTTCCGGTAAAATAAACGAAATATTGAGGAATTACGAACTACCCCACTTATAGGGGATTGTTGAGTAGTTGTGTCCGGGGGCCTACAATATAAGAAATGTGATCCTAGTATTCTTTTTCACTTCCATAGACATTGGTTATAATGTTTATAGCATTGCACTATGTGATTTAGGTGAAAGTATAAAAATTTTGGCCTTTTAAAAATTCAATATCATAGGACTAAAATTAATGAAATATGTAAATTGGATGATACTACTTATGGATAAAATAGTGATACATCCTAGTGATCTATAAGAATACATCACCGTTGATTTTTAAAGGATCTACATCTTGGTGGATTTACATGTAATGTAAATGGATGATGAGAAGACCCTGATATTTTTAGGAAGAACAATACCATATATGTGATGAGAATTTATAAATGCCCAATGTGGAGAGATATGTTTTGGATTATTTGTAGAAGTGGTAAAATTAAAAATTCACTATGTAAGAGAAAATATAGATTATATAAGATAATATTTTTCAATGGATATCTTCTAATAAATTGCAGACACCATTTTATTTGAAATAATAGTGTAAATGTATTCCGTAAAAATGAATGAAAAGATTGAAAATTGGATAGGAATTTTTTGAATACTAATGTGTTTTTTAGTGATAAAGAAGATACAATTATACATGCTAATGATAAAGAAAGAAAGAAAGTTTGGTAAGTTTGTGAGATTTTGTTTTATTATTTATCAATTTCCAGAAACCATTAGATTAGAACAATATATTATGAAATGGTATTTTTCAATGTAATAGTTAAATTGGTTTTTTCAAAAATATTGAGGACCCATCTATATAAACAAATAAAAAGAATATAATTTTTCAGATTCAGACATGGTAACCCCTTTCCTATCCTCAATCACCTTACATCAAGATAAATGTTCAAGAAAATTCATAGTATAAACTATATTTTTGTTGGAAACCATAATTTTCTCTTTAAATTGAAATAAATTATGAGAAATGTGGGTGTGAATTCCCTTTTTAATTTTTAATCATTTATGGAAATGTTATTTAACATAATTTTTTTTATTATACAATCAGAAATATCAAGAATTAATTTTTAACTACATAATATATATTTAATGGGGAACAAAATAAGAGCTTCAAATGATAATGATGAACTATTTGGATTTCATTAATTACTTAAAGTATCTTATTTTCATAATTTATCTGGATATTAAATTGATGAAATTCATTCCCAAATTGAAATTAGTTCCCAACATTTTATTAATGATATATTGAAATTTCATGATCCCAATGATTCCATGTTTTAAATTCAAATTTTATTGTGTTGAACAAGTAATATGGGGATATTTTGTGATTTTATTGAAGCATTTGAACATGAACTAAAAAATTCATGATTTTTATTATCATCATATGTTGCTAAATATTATAGACTATATTTGATGCTACTAAAATTCATATTGACTGATTTATTTTTATGATGTATTCCAAAAGTGAATATCAGTTATTGCGTTATCATATTCCTGAGAGGTATCAAATCAAATTCTTAGCATATTACTTTTTAAATTTACGATGAGTAAAATAAACATATATCCCATTAGGATTTGAGTTTTATTTTTCAAAATTATGGTTTTACAAATTTACAAAAATATTTATTATTAATTAATTTTTTCGATTTAGACACTATCATAGAATGTAATTTCCACATTTCAAGATAATTTATCTATTCCTACCCTTACAATAATGATTTTTATGATTTTAAAAATTATGCATTGGGGTAGAAAAATTTCATGGAAAAAGGGATATTCTTATATGAAATAATTTCATATAGGTGTATCATTGAATTTTTTGATGATATCATTTCATAGTTTAATTTTTTTAATGTTCACCGCTCCAAATTGGAATAGATGAAAGAAATAAAAATTTCTAAAAATTAAAAAATGTTATTTGGCCCATGGAGGGTAAAAAATATCCATGAAATTAAAAATTATTTATTGTTATTTTAGTATAGATAATGGATTTGACATGTTACATAGATTATGTTTTGAAAAAATAAAAATAATAAATTATAGGGGTAACTCATTTATTGTGTTTTAACCGGTGATGTTCTTACTTGAGCCGAGGATATATAGAATGATGTCACTATTTGATGAGAAGAGTGTCATTGTGTTTAGTTTTTATCATTCTCAATACTTATAATTAAACCTCATTCCGAGTTTAAAAATTTCTCATCAATTTACTACCATCCCATAACCTCAGACTCATTTCATCCACATTTCAAATATCTTATGATTTGTCATTGTATTTATCAATACTAATAGGACTATGTATAACATTGTAAAATTTATATGTTTGGTATGTATACTAAATTAAGGTGAAAAAATTCTACGTAATTTTACGGTATGTGGTGAGAGAAAAAACAGTGAGGTAGATAATATCATGGACAGCTAATAATGATGAATTAAAATAATTTAATATAGGATATTATAAGTCCCATTATTTTTCACTAGGAATTTCAGATCATTTTTTTCTAGTGAGAAGAACGAATAATTTTTTATATGTGTCCGTTTAAAATTCTCTTCCCAATTGATATTATTTTTTTCTAATGATTGGGAATTATAAAAAATTGTTGAATATGGGTTTCAATTTTAATAAATTATGTATATTTATTATTGAGGAAAATATTTTTTCTAATTATTGGTAATTTTATGAGTCCATATTTATCATTAATGTTTTAAAGTTTTTATTAAATATAATCATTTTTTAATTGTAAAACACCCAAGATTGTAATAATAATATTATTTTTCTTTTATTTTCATTTTTTAATTATAATTATGAAAACGAAATAGTAAAAATATCAATACATTTTTCTAGTATATTACATTCTATGTTTTTTGTGTGTTTTGGTTAGGATAATCGGTAAAGGATTTAAGATGAAGAATTATGAATAAATGGGACCCTCATTAAAATAGTGTCTTTTTTAGAAGTAAATAGTACTCATGGAGTGGAATGTATCTCACATATAATAGTTGGTGGTGCAATGGTGTCAGAGATAGTAGTATTTTGTTTTTTGGGGAAAATCATCAATGATAGAGGCATGTAATAAATGAATGATGATGTTGATGGGGAATCTGAGGATTTTTTTCATTTATGTAAGAGAACATTAAATTAGGAGGGGATCACATCCAACATTAATTTCTAGTTATTTGGGAACTACTATTTTAGTAAACCTATCCCATTCTAATCTTGTTGAGTTGGATGTATTTCATAGTATTCCCAACATTGTTATGAACCACCCCTACCTAGTGAGATATTCCTCCCAACATCATGTGGACATGTTCCCTACACATGGGTGGACTCAACTTCTATCTGTACTTTTTTACCCCTCTCTTGTGTGGATTGAACTCCGTATTGGGTGGCACATTTCATGGACCATTCATTACCCTGTTAGTGGATCACTAACCCATCTATTTTGGGAAATCGAAATAGCTTAGATTTTTAGTAATTCACCACCCTCCTTTATTATTCATTTCTATTACATAGTAAAAAATAAATTCTAAAAAAGAAAGAAACTATAAAAAAATTCATTTATATGTCTGTTGATATCTTTTTAAAAATTTAAATTCTATAATTTAAATACCCAAAAACGTTTATTCTGAGTTAAAAATTTGGTGTTTAACTATTATAAGAAATAATATTTTTTTATATATGTTTTTTAAAAACATTATGCAAAATATGAATTCATTAATAAATGACTATTCCAAGGGAATGATAATCTATATATATAATTTGAGGAAAAAATAATCAGTAATATAATATTGAAGACCTAAATTCATTAAAAATTATAACATATACCCATATCCTTCTATTAGAAAACTATATTATCCAATGCTAAAAAATATATAATGACCTAATAAATATATCAATTATAAATATATCATAATAAAAACCAACATATATAAAAAATATTCTGAGGATATTAAATAGAAAATGCGTGACCACTTAATTTTTACATGATACTTAGAACATTCATTTCATGTTGAATACATTTATGCCAATAATAAATAATATATTTAAGAATAGATATGGTCTGATTTAACATGAAGAATGGACGAGAACATGGTGACTAAGGAATAGGTTTTAGTTTCATATGCACATCCTTATGAAAAAGCAATAAAAACAAGTTTTATTGAAATTATTTTGATGAATGAATGGAAAATATAATATTTTTTCATATTTTTAATATTTTTAGTTCAATGATTTAAACAATAATATTATCAAATAATTGAGATGAATAGAACTGTTTTTGTAATTTCAGTATGATTTTAGCTTGAAATTGATAATTGCATCATTCTGTAATTTTAACTAATTTCAATAACTTATGTATTTTTTTGATATAATATTCAATATTTATCCAAAATGAGTTATTTTTTTGATCCCTATGTCTGTGGGATACGTATTTTTAAATTATTATCCTTTATAGGTATGTTTCATGAGATTATTTTTTGGAACATGTTTTTGCATTACCTAGATATATGACCTGAACTTTTTACCATTGGATTCTAGATTTTGAAGAACCATGCAATCTAGGGTGGGAGATAAATGAAATATCTATATTCCATGTTGTGAGTATTCCACTAACACACATAGAAGTAACATGGTTGATACTGAAATTCATATCTTCTATAATAGAACCATAAAATATTTGGTATCTTCTAATGATGAAAATAACGAATATTTTATTGAATATTCTAATACACCTATTGGGTTTGAAACTAAATTTAGTTTCATTCACCGACATCCTAAATTTAATGGGATTCAAAGTAAATATCAAAATAAAAACCTTCATGAATTATGTTATTTTTGGTAAACATTAAACCTCAATGATTTTATCAAATGAAATATAATTGATAACATAAACTTATTATTTATATGTGGTTTCCAAATAACGGTATTTCTGATCAAATTCAACATTGATTTTCTATATAAATGATTTGAAGACAATTTTCATTCAAATTTTCTCCCTATATCTTGAAATTCATCCATCAGAATGGTGATTTATGTAATTAGAAAAATTCAATAACAATCATTTCATGAGTACTAGGAAAGATTCAAAATGCCCTGTTTTAGTTTCTGTCATAATAAAATTAGTTAAAAACTTTTGAGTCAATAATTTTACCAGTGATTTGTTCTTACTGATAGAAGTGTGATTGCTTCTGCTATAGGATTCATATTAGTATACACAACACTAGATACATTTGGGACATTAATGGAAATCATGGCCCAAAATTCTCAACAATTTTGAATAAAATGACTTCATCATGTAAAATATAACCATGAATTCTCCATAAATAGTCCTAAAAACAATATGATTATGATTAATGTTTTTTATATTACAACAAAGGTGATATAGATGATATTTTCTAAAAACCCACCAACACCAACCAAACCAGGTGATCAATTTAAAATAAAACCCCATGGTGGTTTCTTTTCTTCTAATGAGTAATTGATTTACCAATTCCTAGAAATGGAAGTGAGTTTGGAAAACTAAAGTTCAGTTTTTAATAGAAATAAATATGAATAATACAAAAAATGGAAATTAAAATCACACAATATTTCAAATAGTGATGGAAAACCCACTCTAATTAATGATTTCATTATTTGGAACAACATTGAAGCATCTTCCAAAGATGATAATGTAATTAAAAACCAATGTATTTCAATGATCTATCCAATGCTCATTCTAAAAGAATGGTTCATCCTATCAATTCTACTAGAAGGTCAAATGGTATCCATAAATAAGAAATTAGGAAATAGAAAGTGAAAACTATTTAACAATAATAATCAAGGATAAAACAACAAAAATCATCCAGACAATAGTATGTCATAATAAATACCTCTTGAAATAAAATGGGTCAGCATGCCTCTAATATTAGATTCTTGAAAAATTAAATAACTAGAGGGTTACTATCAATGCATCAAGTAATTCTGAGATTTATTGGGATGGAAAATTTGAGTTATTTTGATCTTATTACTGGAAAAAAGTTGAAGAGCCCCCAAACTGAGAAAAATAAATCTGATGAGGAAACTACTAATAAGAATCCCCATACTGATGGAAATCCTATAAATTACAATTTAATTTTATGGGAAACACAACTTAAATAGAACACAATTTTTATGAATGAACAAGGGAGGATTGGAGGAGGTTATATAATTATTTGGTTTATAAACAAATTTCTCAGAATATCCTACAAACATTTGATCCAAAACTATATTATCTTAGTTTTGAACCAATGGTGATGTCGAATTCTCAAAAGGTACAAAATTAAGAGGTTTGGGAATATTATAAGAAATTGAATGTCAATATTCATTTTCTCAATGCTATGAAACATATTCCATTATATTCTATGTTTCTAAATAATATGTTTACATAAAATAGGAAATCCAAAGGAGGTGAAAAGGACAACATAGGGAGGAATGTTTCATCCATGATAAACATCTATTTATTATAAACTATAAAGACCCAACCACCATAACCATTCCCATCCCTATTGGGGAATGTGAATTCAGATATTTCAAGATTAATTTCATAGCTTCTATTAATGTTATTCGAAGAACTTATTATTAATCCAATTATGTTGGAGAATTGGAACCCTCTAAAATTATTGTTTAACATTCCAACTGAAGTACAAAAAATGATAATTGAGTTATAGAGGATGATCTCATTTAGGTTAAAGACCATTTTTTCTTCTGGATTTATACATATTGGATAAAGAAGAATAACTATTTTGTACCAGTTGACCACTAATTCATGGGAGACCATTTTTGAATATTAAAAAAGCAATAATAAATGTTCACAAAATAACCCTTTAACGAGATTTTGGAGGAATTTTTCATTTCAATATTTTTCAGTAAATAAAACTCCCAGTTAAGGATCATTAATCCCTCCAAGTAAACACAATTAACTGGTTTTCCACTGATATGTTCTTGAATTATTCATATAATGAAAAAAAGATCTATTTATTTAAAATATAAAGATTTTTTCATTACTATATAAGGTCAACAATAGAGGGAAAATGATGCTCATGAAGAGTCTTGGAATGCTGACACTACTTTACAAGAGTCCATTGATCACAGAATTGATGAAGAGGACTTTCTAAAATCACATGAAATTAATATATATCTCCCAAGATAAGATTCAAAATTTTCACATTAAATGAATCATGGTAACATATAAATTGTTAATCATGATGAATGTTATTTAATATATAGACCTCATCTTAAAAATCATAGTTGTGAGAATCATCCCTTTATCAATGATAATACCCAACTTGATTATGAGTAGATACCACTTTTTAATAACCTAATAAATGTTATCTTAGGTGAGAATGAACAATTACATGACATCATTTTAAAATATCTATCATGGGATAAGGAGAAACAACTATTAAGAGTGCTCAAACACAACATGGAAGCCATAGGACGGGCTCTAGATGATATAATTGGAATCAATCCAATAATCTTCTTTAATAGAATTTTTTTGCCAGAAAATAGTAAACCATCAAGGAAATTTAAATGGTGATTGAATGCAACACATTGATTGGTTTCATGACTAAAGTCACCACCATATTAACAAATGAAATTATTTTTCCAATCTCTAATATTAAATGGATGAGTCAATTAAAAGTTATTCCTAAAAAAGTGGATTTATAAACACAAGGAATTAATTTAGTGAGGTTTTCCAGATTAGGCATCCAAATTAATGAAAATTATGTATTGATTATAGGAAACACAATTTTTTTATAATGAAATAATACATTTCAATGTGATTCTTTGATCATTACCATAAATTACGAGCTGAGAAAACCCATTATTGTTTTCTAGATAGATTATTTAGATATTTCCAAATACACATTAATTTAAAAGAATAAGATAAAAAAAATTCACATTCCCTTTTTGAATATTTTATTATAAGATGAATCACTTCAATTTGCGTAATTTTCCTAAAACATTTCAATAGGATTCTATGATAAATTTCCCTAAAATTATTAAAACATGCACATATGTTTTAACAAAATACATCACTAGTTTTGGCACATCATTTCAATGTTGTTTGATAATTTTAGATGTTGTTCTTGAAACATGAATTGATATGAATATATTAATAAATTATGAAAATTGTCTTTAATTGTGGATAAAGAGATTTTTCTTATTGATAGCGTGTCTCTGGAAATAAATAAAGTTGATTACTCAAAATTTGAGGTCATTTAATCATTTCCATACCTAGAAATAGTGAGAGATATGAGATCATACCCTATCTATGATGGTTTTCATTGATGATCCATAAATTATTTTAGTATGGTTTAGCATCCATTTTATAGATTTCTCAAAAACATCACTCCATTATCCATAGATGAGAATTTTGAATAGGTATTTTAGGAGTTGTAACCTAAAATGATAACTTATCCCATTGTTCATCCACCAAAATGAGAATTTACCTTTAAAATCATGACAGATTCATCATATCATTAAACTTGGGTAGTGTGGAGTAATTGTTTGGAAAAGATATCTCATTTGATTTAATAAGCCCCTCGAACATTACATAAGGCCAAATAAATCCACAAAACCGTTGATAAATAACATTTGACTATTGTATTTTCAGTGGACAATTTTAGATGTTTTCCTTTTGTGCTCCAAAGAGATTATCTTCAAAAATTATTCTACAATTATATTTTATATAAGTAAACAAGTTACAAATCTAGGGATTTTAAAATTTTTCTTTAAATTAATAGTGTTTTTTGTTGAAATAAATGACAATAAAGTAAGTGAGAACCTCATTTCTAATCATTTTAAAATGAAACCATCTGTATTGATTGGAAGAATTCAGATCGATCCTCTAATTAAAGAAGACATTTTTTATTTAAATTTTTATTATTTTCAATTCTAAAGACAATGGTTTGAGGATATCTTAAATTATTTGGTTTTTAAAGATATTACCCACAATATTTCTATGAAATATGTTTCTAATAATGTGAGTGATAAAAATAATTACATTTGGTATGATCCTAACTTTGGGCATATTAGAAGTGATGATTCATTCAGAATTCTAAATTTCTATCAATCCTATATTTTGTAATTTTTTATCTATATAGGGAAATGTGGCCCACAATGAAATCTAAGAAAATTACATGACTCTAGTTGTTATTAGGACAAAATTTTTAGAGATACTTTTAAATTATGTTGAACCTATATAAATTTTCAATTTCAATGAAGCATTAATAAATGGGTTGATATTCAACAAAAAAAATTATTGATTCATGATGTAATTAAAGTATGGTATATAGATTTCATGGGGTTGTTTAGGAAATTTTTTTCGTATCTTTTCATATTTCGTGGTTTTAATTATGTGGTCATGTGGGTAGAGGCTATACCCATGAGATATTTTGATGCCAAAACTATGTCCATGTTTTTAAAAGGAAATTTGATTTCATGATTTTGATTTCCAATATTTCTGATTATGGATCAAGATATGCACTTTTGTAAAATGACATTGGAAGTTCTTTTGAATAAATATGTTGTTCATCATTGGGTTTATACACTCTATCATCCAAATAATAGTGGAATAGAAGTGTTTTATAACATAAAAATACAAGAAAAATTGTAAAATTGTATACCTAAATATAAATAATTAGATTTTTAGAGTAGATGATAAACTATATGAATATAAAAATTCATTAAAAACCCCAATTTTTATGTTTCCATTTATAATGGTCTACAAGAAGGATGTCCACATGTCAGTTGAGTTTGAACACAAATCCTTTTGGTATTCCAAAACAAGTAACATTAATCTATTTTCTTCTAGAAAAAAATTAATTTTAAAGAGCTTGGGAATATCAAAAATAATTCATATGAATGATCTAGGTTAAAAAATTGATGAGCCGAATCATTTCATGATGGGATTATTCTAATAAAAAATCATCAAGGATTGAGAAAATGTGATACTATTTGATTCAATATTAGAGTTGTAACATGGTAAATTACATTCCAAATGGACCTTTTCTTTCATTGATATCGATGATTTTCATTTCTGTGAAATATATTCAAAAGAACTATAATAATGGAAAATATTCACAGTCAATGGGCACATGTTGATGTTGTTTACAGGGAATATTCAAGATACTCCCGGGAAGAAGATCCATCTTAATGAATTTAAACACTATTGAAATCATGTTGTGTCCTTATCACATTTATTTTCTATTATGTTTGTTATTTCATGAAAATAATTATGAAATATTTTTGATTCAAAATGAGGATATTTAACATAATAAGTGTGTGGAGGAATAATATAGGTAGATTAGAATTTTATATTTTTTTCCCACGATATTATTGTTTATAGTTTTAATTTTAAATTTTTATTGTGTTTTTATTATTTTATAACTTTTTAATTTGTTTGTGTTTTTTCAATTTATGTTTATGAAATAAATACAAAAGAACTTATGAGATAAAATGATAATCATTGTCAATTTTGAAACCAAAATATAGAGGTTAAAAAATTTATCCCCTAATATTAATATTAATTGATGGAAAAAATTATATTTTATGATGTTTAAAAGTGTTAAAATTTCGTGAAAAATATGATGACTTTTAATACAATTCCATATCTCACTTTTTATTCATTGAGATTATCATTCCTTTTAAGCTTCTTGACCCATTTTAAAAAAAAATTAAAATTATTCTAATTTCATGGGAGTACCAATCTATGTTTGTTTGAATGAGAATAAGATTTATTTCCATCAAAACATAAGTGACGTGGTACTTGTGATTAAAATGATAGAGGCATTTATACGGATGTTGAAGAACACTTATCAATTGATTATTATTAAATTTTTCCTTCCCAATACATTTGATCTTTCATAATCCCATATTATCCAAGAAAATCCTACTAGTAGGTCCACATTACAAGATATTTTCCATTTTAAACATGATCTCAAAATGAACATGCATGATCTAGATGAAATTAAGCGAGCGGAGATATGACTTGTTGTATAAAATCTCATTTGGTGTTTATTTGGGTGGGTATTATATCCTTGAACTGTTTCTCTTCTAATAGAATATATTTTTATGAGAGAAGTTCCCATCTGGAGTTCTCAATGAAAATTGACTTGTGCCTCTCATGAGCCCTCAAGGGAAAATATTTATTCCCATATGGAGGATTTTAAAAGAAATAATATTAAAGGTAGTTTTTTCTTCTGAAATATTTAATGTGTGGGATAGAAAAAAAAATTCCTAGGATGCTCTATTTCAATTTTATTCTATGCGGAGTGATGATAAGAACATACTTCATTGAATATTAGAATAATGACTTTTTTTCAAAAAGAGACAAAAACTCTTTATTCGACATCATAATTTTTCACACATGAATCCCAAAAACCACAATCCATAGTGAAACATCAAAATTATTAATGTTCATCACATGTACATGGATCAATTTAGGTGTATACATAGAAATATAACCATTCTATAGTGATTATTTCCTGAAATAGATGAGAAAAGTATTATAGCATGAATTTGATGAGAAAAGGATTGTTAAAAATCCTAATATTTGTGTTGACAGGATTTGTTTTGAAGGTAACTATATTTTGTCAAGTAGAGGAATATATAAGTAGAATTATATTTAACGATCTCAATTGAGAAATTGAAAAAATTAATTTTGTTAACTCATAACATATATTGTTTTTTGGGGGTTAATTGTTGAACCTCATTTGTCTATGTGATGAATTTTTATTAATTTAATTTGGATGCTTAGTTGTCTATGATTCTAAGTGATATGTTTGGGTGAATTGATGGAGGTAATATTTCCAATGTTTGTAATTAGTATTTAAATGATTTAAACCCCACTTATTTTATAACTAGAGAAGAATTTCACGGTTTTTTTGTTTTTTTTGAAAGTTCCTAGTCAATGTATTGTATCTTTGAGAAAGGGAGGGGTGAATATGTGATACTCATATTCCATTATGTTTCTTTCACATTAAAAAACCCCCACCGTCTATTAGGGATATAAATTCCCAATAGAAAACAAACTCAACACCCCTCCAATAGAATAGAATGATTACCTACGTAATTGGTAAGGTTTGGAAATTATCTAATACCTTAATATAATAAAATAAAACAATCAATGGATTAAAATGAGTAGAATATACCCTATCACTCATGTGTCACTATGAAACAATCCCATTAGTGCATATGCACACTCTTAGCACAATAAGGTAATACATTTTTTCAATAAAAACATATGATACGTGTTCTTATTTTCAATTAAACAAATGTATTAAATTGAAAGACAACTATTCTATTATTGGACTCTAAGAAAAGAGATAACCTCTTAGACTATTTAAAATATTCTGTTCAATTACACTGAGTACAATTGTACCTGTTTGACTCTTCTCATTCCAATTTTCATTTAATTGAATACAATAGAATATAATCAGAACCACTCTAATACATTCATACAATATTCGAGATAAATATAATCAGCACCACATAAAAACATGCATGCAATAGTAAAACTAAATCGAGTAATGAATGAATCAGTACCACATGACCAACTGAACCGAATCGACATGAATTCACTAGAAGAATAGAATCAAAACTACTTCACATGCCAAATACAAATATCACTACTTGGAAACATAAGACTGATAAAAGATAATTAGTATGATTATTACTCATCCCATGAAGCCCAATATAGAAAAAATCCATTATAGAATACTCCAAACTGATTAGTTGAGTCTGATGCGATAAACACCAAAACCAAATTTCAAGCTGAGTACTCTTCACCTCTTCTTAATTACTCCAACATCTGGATATTCTCTCTCTTCTACTCTAAACAGTGATCAATTTTAGAATGTAAAAAGTAATTCCACCTTTTATGGTTGAAAATTGGTTTAAATAAAAATATTTTTTCCAGCTCAATAAAAGTTTCCCAAATTAGAAGTTTCCTATGATATTATGTTATTTATTTTGACATCGTTTATACTTCTCTAATATTCACAATTATTCTTCAATGAAAATCTTTTTTTTCATCTATTTCTTGTGCATCATAATACCTATTTCTCAATCCAGAAACAAAAATAATTTTTTTTATTTTAAAACCCCTATATTAGGGGTATAATTGTAGACTACAATTGTTTCAGTGTACAATGGAATTTAATCGGAACTGTCTCTTTTCTCTCACTTTCACCTATGAATCAGATTTAATACAATATCTTTAACCTATCCGAATGAAAGGAATAATTTCATCAATATATCATTCCATTGGCATAACTCTTTCCTATTTTCAAATGGAATGACTATTTCCCCTTTTACATATTCATTACTCTCTCCATCGGCAAGAAAACGTCCATTGACGCGAATACTACTTGTCAATATACATTACAATTACTCTTCCATCTCATCAAATAATTTCATTGGAAAAACTATTTTATTGTCACAATATATTGTCAAATGAAAAACAATGTGTATACTACGTCATTTTGACACACCTTTTATTATTTCATTGAACTGACATTTCCATCGACATTACTATTGAAAAGTATTCCACCATCATCACTACTCACCACTCATCCATAATCATCACCATTAAAATATTTTCCATCATCATAACTATTTTATAGATTTCCACTTTCATCAGCATTACATACTTTCAATATTCATCACCATTAATAGTTTTAGAATAGTCACCTCCATTCATAGATTTTCAACAGTCATCACCATTCAGAATTGTCCCATTATCCTCATCATCCACTCCTCTTCCATCATGATCACCAATCACCTATCTTCAATATTAATCGCCATTCATATCTTCTCAATATTCATCATCATTCAAATCTTTTAATTACCCCTTTCTTCCAAAAATCATACATCATATGTTCTTCCACTTTACATATGATTTATGAGAATTCCAAAATAAAAAGGTATCGTCAAATTTAAACTAGACAGTATCATAACATTCCATTCATTCATGTTTTCTTAGTTTCTTCTCATACTAAGAAACAAATTTATAAATACATGATTCCAATTATCTTCAAAACACTACCCAAAATAATTTTTTTCCACACGATCGATTATCTCATTCTTGGTAATGAGCTATTCATTATTACGATAGGAATAGTGAAAATGATTATTTTGCAAGTAGAATTATTTTAAAACCATGCATCCAATTATTTTGAAAACAATGATATAATTTATTTTCATAAAAAATAAATTTATTATTTTTTTGAAACCAATATAATATTTCTTGAAAAAAATGATTTAGAATACATTTTTTTGTTCTAGCCAAGATAATCACCGATAAGACATATTTATTTCAACCCCTTCTAATCCAAATTCACATTCTTCATTATTCTCAACATACATTATTTCTACAACATAATGATTGATAAATTCCTAGCACAATTATTTATTGAAAACTAATACAACCATTACAGAGCTTGGCATAACATTCTCTTCGATTGTATTTGTTTTCAATACCCACAAAAATCACTTCAATAAGATGATATTTTTTTATTTTTATTTTAAGAAATCTATTCTTTCTCCCCCTATTTATTTTTTCCTTCCCACCTTCTCTTATTTATCCCCATTGTTGACAATAAAATTAATTGGGTCAACTAGGATTGCATCAACATTATTTAAAATATACTATTAATTTTCAGAGGTTGGGAATTTTATTTAACAAGGATATAACATGAATTTTTAAAAATGAAACTACAATTAAACAAATAAAAGTATATGTGGGTGGCCCTTTTGTAAAAAAATGTGTGTATAATCAAGGTGATGAATATTTTATCTAACATAACATTCATGTAATACCTTTTCCATAAATCTTTTAACATTATCATGAATGTCATAAAATCATGATGGAATTTTCCTATGTCAAAAGTATCCTACACCCATCTCAAAAAACACATCATAAAGTTCATATTTATAAAAAACATCTTATTAAAACAATCTTTTTGCATCATTATTACTTTATTTTGAATGAATAGTATGAGAATCATCAATTAAATTTTCATTATTTACCCTCAATAAATTTCCTACATGTTATCAAAACTATAGAATGCTATTAGGAATATGGAGGAAACTAGATTGTTTGTTAGAAACAAAAATCGGACTGAGAATCCTCTATCAAAATTTCTTTCTTATTATTTTACATTGATTTTCCATTAGATGTGATTTCTTCTTTCTGTACATACATCTCATGTTTTATAATGGGTTTTTCATAGTTTTCAAATCTTCTGATGATAACGACATCCTTTATTCATCTTTAAGAACCTCAGTGTTACAATATGTTTGTTCCATGTTCTCAATTCCTATATTTTTCTCTGGAGAAATTGCTGATTAAGTTATTATTTCATTCCATTATTCAACATATTCACCATATATGGATACATTTTTGTCATCATTACCCTCATATTTAGATGTATACACCTTCTTATGTTATTTAACATTCATTTTTGATTCTTTTTATTTCATAGCAAGGTCAATGTGTACTAGAGATATAACTACCCACTAATTATTTTGAAATTTAAAAGATCTGTCATTCTTGACTTCCAAAATAATAAACTTTTAAAAAAATTACGAATCATTTGATGTGCCTATAACAAAACAAAACATCTTTTTTTATGGCTTCAAGGTTTCTCACACCTTTCAAATATACTTCTCAATGGTTGGAACCTATTTCCAATCTTTACATCATTATTCTCAGATTTATTGTTATTCGAGAATTGAGTCCCCCTCAAACTATTCCTTCTATAGCCTATGGAAAAATATTAGTTTTTAGGATGATTCAAAACATATTCTCTATATGTATAAATCCACCATAATACCAGCAATATCCATAAAAGGATTATTTTTCTCTCAAAAGCATAGATATTGTCCAAGATTGGTAATGTGCCTCTCAGCCACCATATTCTATTTATTTTCCAATCCACAAACATTTATATTATAAAAATAAATCACCCTTTTATTTTTTGGAATATCAGAACAGTATATATTTGAAACATTTCAAGATTCATTATTTTTCAAATTCTTTTCAGACTCACCATTCTTTGATAATTCTGAATACACATCCTTGTTGGTATTGGCCACAAACATAACATTCCCATCATTATTCATTTCAAAAACAATTACATACATATTATCACCCTTTAAAGGTAAATTTTTTGGATCATTCATAGGTTTCTATTTCTGATAACATCAACTAATTTTGGAGAAAATGTTTTGGAAACTAAAATTTTTTTTATTCACCTTCAAATAACGTTTGATCTACAAGTATCAACTCTTCTTCCTTTTCCTTCAACATCACTTTCAGATTCTCATTAGGATTTTTTTATTCGTCAAAATATTTCATCAAATAATCAAAATCATTCCCTATCATATCTTTCTATTTGAAAAAATCATTGATTTCTTTTGGAGGAATATTCATATTCTAAAATTTTTCTCTTCTTTTTATGAATTCTGATATTTCTCAAGAATTATTTCCATTATTCATTTAAATAAATCTCATGTTGAGCAATTCATCATCAGAAATGATGTTTCTAAATTATTCATCATTCATTGTTAAATCAAAATTATTTTCCCCGGCATGCTCAATGTAATTTTTAGACTTAACTTCGTGTTCTTCTTCTTCTTTAGCTCAAGTACATTCATTACTCAATGAATGTTATTCATTAACTATTGTAATGAATGTTTTGTATTCACCATAATTTGTAAGGTCAAAAATAACATCATCCATAGACAAAAATATTCTACTTTTGTATTTGTAGAACATCTTATCTTACCTCTTGGAATAGAATCTTTCTTTATCACCATTTTTCATCCATGTTTTTCTTGGCCATCATTCATCATCTATACAAACTAATTAATCATATTATTCGATTTCCCTCTTTATGAAAAATTGAAAAAAAATCCCCAATGCATCCAAATCCAAAAAAACATTAAGGTAAATTTGCTATTATACATTCATGTACCTCTTTTCACACTCTTATAAAACCAGAACAAAATTGAATTATGATTTTTATATACATCATTTTTAGAGTTAGAATCTCGTGTTTCTTATACTTCTAGAATAATTCATTATTTCATGGTATCAATAACAGAAATTTATGTATAAAATTTAGTATTTAGTTTCAATGAATTCTCCCTTATCATTTCATAATTAAGGATATTACTATGAAAATAATCAAGAGAAAACGTTTCAAGATCTATGTCATCCAATGATGAAAAATTTGCATGGAATTTGTATTGTAGGATTGTCATGTTCTTTTCAACCATAATTGAATCATTTTTCTATTCACCAGGACATCTAATAGTACTTAGTATGTCATTTATTATAGTAAGGAATACTACAATAGATTCATGCTCATCCATTTTCAGATCATCATACTTCAGTATCTATATCTATAACTTTTCCTTCATTACATTTAGATTTAATTCATTTATGTTTTTCAATTTATCGGTTATACCATATGCAATGGAATCACTTTTTACTATCAAAAATTCAATTTTATAAAGTGATGAAAATGCAACATTCTTCTACCTTCCATCATTCTCAAGATGTATCTTATCAACAACTGTAAGTGTTGTTTCATCATCAATGCAAGGAAACCCGACTATTGCATCTTAAAGAACATAATAACTAATAGACATGAGATATGGAAACATTCTATATTTCCAAATATGAATATTCTTTTCATCAATGACTGGAATAATTTCACTATTCACACAGTTCAAACTCTCCATCTGCATGAAATAATGATGGGATCCTTCTCTATGATACAACATGAAAGTTCTCGATCACTTTAGTGTATAATGTAGAAAGGGAGGGGGTGAATCAGTGATACTATTTTTCTTTTAGGATTATTTTCAATTAAAAAAGTCGTCACCTCCTATTATAGATTTCCATTCCCCACTGAAAATAAACACTACAAACATCGACCTAAAAAAATGATTTACAAGGATTTTTATTAAAAAATAATATCTATATCCTTGTTATGGTTTGGAAATATTACAATACCATAAAATCCACTATGAAAAAAATAATTGTGTTATAATTTGTATGATATACCATTACACTCATGTAAAACTATGTAAAAATACCACTTATATGTGTGAACCATCATAACGCCCTAGGGTAATACAATTGTATTATAAAAACAAATGTTACCTATTATTTTTTTCAATTCAAAAAATTTATTCAATTGAAAAAAAATTCTTATTTTCCATACCCAAATGAAAGGTAAGAACAACTTAGACTTTGTAAAACAATCTGTTCAGTTACCTTGAGTACGATGCACATAGTCTGATTATTCTTGGTATAATTTTGTTTTAATTGAATACAAAAATAATAGATTCCTGAGCAATCTAATACAAAAATACAATAGTCAAGAAAAATATAATCAACACCACATAATAACATGTATGTATTAGACAAGTTGAATCGAGTTATGAATGAATCAAAACTAGTTAACCAACCAAATAGAATCGGTACGACATCACTATAGAAATAGAATCACCACCACCTCACAAGAAAAATACAATTGGCACCACATCAAAACCAAAGACTGATAAAAGAAACTCAGTAAAATTCTTCCTTAGAATGAAAATCCCAATACAGAAACACCTAGAAATGAAAAATCAAAACAAATTAATTTATCCTAATGAGATAATCACATAAGCACAATGTCAATAAGAATACTCTTTGCATCTTCTTATTCTCTCTAAAAAATGAATATTCTCACTCCTCTAATGTGATCAATGATCATTTTCAGAAATTACAAAGTACCTCCTCCTATTATAGGTGAAAATTTAGTGGAATAAAAATGTTTTCCCCACTCAATCAAATATTTCCAAATACGAATTTCCCCATTGAAATTATGGGATATTTTTTGACATTGTAAAATCTTCTCAAACATTATATTTTCTTGTTCAAATATCATCTCCTTCATTATACCTTTCATGGGCATCACCATTCCTCTTTTTAAAACCTTAAACAAACAAAATTCATTTAGAAAACTCTATATTATGGGTACGATTTATTGAGTTTGATTGTTTCAGGGTACGGTGGTTTTCAATCAACACCATTTCATTTCTTTCACATTCAATAATGAGTCCGAGGAAAAAAAAATTCATTACCATATCAGCATGATAGGAATAATCTATTCACTCTATATTTTCATAAGCATGACTCTTTCCTCTTTTCCATTAGCATGAATCTTACTAATTTTCTATCATCCTGAATCTTTCCATTAGAAAGACTATTTCCATCATCATGACTATTAAATTTCAATCTTCATAACCATTACTCATCCATAGATAAAACTATTTCCATCGTCTTGGCTATTCCATCAGAATGACACTAACTACGCTGAAAATAATTTGATTACTGTTTCATCATTACAAACCTTCTCTTATTTTATCATTTGGACTTTTCCATCAACACGACTATTCACTACTATTCCATTGTCATCACCATTAACTGATATCCCATCAGCATCATCAATTACATTTTTTCCAGCATCATCATTATAAACCTCTTTTCCATCATCATCACCCTTCACAAATTTTCAATAGTCAGCACCATTAATAGATTTTAAATAGTCATGTCTATTAAAAACATTTCAATAATCATCACCATCCAATGGTTTTCCATCATCATCACCATTAATTGAACTTCCATTGTAATTAGCATTTACTTCTCTTTATTAGTCATCACCATTCATAGAATTTCAATAGACATCACTATTCATAGCTTTTAATTTCCCTTTTATTCCATCAAGTATGCATAATATGTTTTACCAATTTACTCATGATTTTTGAGAATTCCAAAATAGAAAACAACATCACATTTACCTTGCAATGTATCATAAAATTCCATTAATTAATGTTTATTTCTTTCTTTATCGTCCTGATAAAAATATTTTGAATACCAGATTATTATTGTTTTAAAAACACAACAAAAAACAATTGTTTCTATGTCACTAATTTTCTCATTCTCAATAACTATCAATTACTCATTACAATGGACTAACTGGGAATGATAATTTATTAATTCCAATTATTTTGAAACCATGGATCTGATTCTTTTGAAAACATGGATATGATTCCTTTCAAAATAAAGGTCAGTACATTTTTATGAAACCAATACAATATTTACTGAAAGAAAAATTATTCAAAATAGCTTTCTTTTTTTTGCAAAACCAATCACCCACAAAACTTATTTCTTTCATCCCCTTTAAATCAGAATTCACATTTATCATCTTTCTAAATATCCATTCTTTCTTAAAAATATTTATTAATTATTTCCCATTATACTAAACATTTGATAACTAATAAAAACAAAACAAAACCTGGGCCTAATATTCTTGATCATGAAATAAAAAATTGCACAACTCTATAATTTTAATTACTTTTAATCACTTATATATACATTTAATATCCATTAAGATATTTCTTCAAATGGAGTGATTTCATTTTTTGGATTCCAATGTTAATTAGATAAAAATTTTCCCTAAGGGTAAAGAGTTTATTTAAAATTATTGAGTAACAAAAAAATATATCATTATTGAATCATCTTTTGAACAATGGGATAGGGCCCACATCATTAAAATATAAACAACCATTCCTAAAAGAATCCAAATGAAACAATTACACATAGAGAATAAATAGTTCTATAAGGAAGAAATTCAAGAGAAACATCATGGAAAATGATGATCCATAAATATTCTAGTGAATGAGTAAAATATACAAAACATGTAGGGTCCCTCGAGTAAAAAAAGATAACATCTATAATGATTTTATTACATGTTAAAAAAAATCCCAAACCACCATAGATTTTTATATTGGATAGAGTAATTCATCTATAACGAATATCTATAAGATTAAAGAAGTTTAATTAGCTAGAAAGGTGGATAAAACCAATAAAACATTGGGGAAACAGATTATGGACCACATATTTTCACATCCTCTTCCCCTTTGACTCCCAATATATTATTTCATTTCAAGTGTGGTTGGCATGAGAATAAAAATTTGGTTTTGAGATGATGATATTTTGGAAGTTTCGATGACATCATACTAGAATGTAGAATATGTGGGATGCTCGTGTGATGTGAGGCTAAACAACAAGTGGTTGTAGATGATCTCAATCGATGAACAATATCTTATGAGTAGCTCTCTTCTTGTGTAATAACTTTTTAATTTTACATAAACTTGTATTATTGATTGAAATAGTTTCATTATTTATTGAATAAATTTTAATCTATTTATTTATGTATTTCAAATTCATTAAGTATAAAAATTTATTTAACTATATAAATTTCATCATTAATGTTTCATATAAGTATTCATGTAATTAAATAAATTATTTAGGTGGTGAAATATTTATATTGGAAAATTGATATCATATATGTGAAAATATGGGTGTTAATCTAGAGGTATTTTTGTTTTAATTTAGTGATTAAATTGGGAAATCATTTTAAACAAGGATGAGGGGAGTGGCTAATATGTTTATACTTGTCCGTAGCCATTATTTTGATTCTTATTTCAATTCCATTTTATTACCAATAAATTCTTCATCATCTTATTTAATTTTAATTCATATGAGTTTAATTTTTTTTTCAATTTTAGATCATTTAATAAAATCCCTCAAAATAATTTTCTGGGAAAAACTAGCATAACAAAAGTGAATTTTACTCTTCTAAAATAGCAACATCCTCTAGAGATAATCCATGGACTACTATATTTCATTTCTCTTGAAGATAAATTTCATGTCTGAGGTTTTTATTAAAAGTTTTTTTACGATAGTGAACATACTACATGAAAAATATAAATGGAAATGCCCTTAATTGTTATAATAAAACCCATTAGAATCAAATAAAACATTTCCGATTTTTTAAATGTATAAGTGATCTAGTATTGTTTCTCAAAAGAGAAAAATATTATTTATCGATTCTGTGATACTTGCCCTATTGAAAGTGTGATTCTTTATATATATGAGCTTCAAGAAAATAGTATAATCCATTGATTGAAAACTGTCTATTGTTGGTTTAATAATAGGATGAAAATTAATATTTTAGTAATAAAAATTAAATTATTACATTTTCAGTTTTCCTTCAATAAATAAAGAAATAATGTATTTATTGATCAAATAAATGAAAAAAACATGAATGGGGCACCGAATATATTCCATGATGCTAAAATAATTATTAAAATATTCATTCTGAACTTCAAAATTAAATATAGATTATTGAAATCAAAATTAATTAATTATTATAAGATGGGAAATATTTTTTTGGATAATTGGTGAGCCTAATGATATTAACTAATAGCACCCACAAATGCATTAATATGTAAATTGATTCATAAAAAATTTATAAATAAAAATATTGATCTGCTTATTTTAATCATTAAACAAAAAACCCTTGTAATTAGTTGAGTGGCCAATAGAATTGCACTCCATCGATGGATATTGAACCAAATTATTGAAATGGAGACATATGCGTGGAAAATAAGAACAACCAATCACATTATCTGTATCATAATATGAATAATAATATAGAACCAAATAAATAGATTACATGTTCAATACTTATGAAATATATTAATAAAAAAATTGTTTAAAAATCCATGTCCCATGGTTTTAGATGCATAAATTACCATGAAAATTAATTGATTCTTGTTTTAATAATTTTAATATGATTTAGTACAACCAATAAAAATTTTCTTGTTTTTGAGAATAAATATTTTAATGAACAAAACCATTATCCATAAAGAATAAATTAAATATATTTTCCATACCATTTAATTAAAAAATATGATATTAGACTAAAAATATAATTCAATTATTTTTGTGATTTTTATTAACATATATGTGATATTATAATAATAACACAATAATAAACAATAATAGAACATAAAATTGTTATGAAAATTAATATATTAATGAAATTTACAATAATGAATAAATTACCATGCCCCCATACATGTGAATAAACTAATTATAAAGGACCATAATACATATGCAAAAACCAATGAGACAAATGTTTATCTGATTCATTTTATATTAATTAAATAGATAATAATGGAAAAAATGTGATATTACATGAAAATGAATTTTTTTTTAAACTAAATTTATAAGAAAGAAATAAGGATGACCAATTTTGTAAATCCAAAGTGCTAGTCAGTTGGATACATTTAAAACAACCAATGAAAATGGATAAGATGAAGGATGTTTATCTCACAACCCATTTCCACTACAACCCCACGTAGTGAAAAAATTAAATTATTTTGGGCAGCTTAAGTAAATTTATTATAGTTAGTGGGTTGGAAACAAACATTGTGGGTGTAATTCCCCAAAATAATACTTATAAAATATAAAATAAAATAGAAGAAGAAAAAATCAAATGAAAACCAGAAAACCATTATAATTGAGGTGTTTATATCCAACTTATATCATAAAAAATACACAATTCATTGTTCAACATAACTCTAATTCAGAAAATATTTTACAACAACAAGAAAACCAATTCATACCAACAATATATTAAATTAAAAAACTTTTATAAATCAATGGTACTTGTAATAATTCTTGATCAAGAAGCAGCTCCTATCAACCACAATCATTTAGGTAATGTCACCAAATAACTTCACCATAAAATCATATAATGTATACAAAATACTATCAATTTTAATTATTAAGCAATACCAATTTCGAGTGATGTTGAATGGTTCCTTTTAGCAACACTCAAAAATGGATTTTATAAGATTCCTCTATCTATGACGGATAACATTTTGAAAATTTTAACCCATTATCAGTATTTTTTATAGAAAAAAAATAATGAATTTTATTATCACTTTTTTAAAATATAAAAAAAAGAAACCATTTCAATTAATTTTATTACGACTCTAAAAATACACCATTTATCAGTACTTTTTATAAACAATGTTGTAGGATATATTTTCTTGTGTTTTTATTTGAATTAAAAAAATTAATATTTCAAAAAAAAATATACCATAAAATAGATTTTTGTATTATGTAAATATAAATATTTTTAAATACATATATCTATATAATAATTTTAATTTATATAATACTATATATATTTTTAAACATGATATTTAATATATCAAGTTATAATGATTTATAAATTAATTTAAAATTTAAATAAATAAATTATTTTCAAATTATTTTTGAGTTACAATAATTTTACAACAATTTCTCGATACAAAATATTATTAAAATAGTTGATATTTTAAGATAAAATCAAAACCATACTTCAACATAAATCTATAATAACTTTTGATATAATTTTCCATTTGGGATCCATGAGATAACATATCAAATCGTGTGAAGATTCCTATACTGCTTGGATTGGGTGGACTTGGTCCCTATTTTTTATTATCTAAAATTGGGCCATGAAACCACCAAAAATATTTTCTATTTTGATATATTTTGAAAAATTCAATAGAATTATATGTATTGTTAAATAGTGGATTCATTAAATTTATTAGTGGTGAAAAAATTTACTCCAAGGGATTGCACGCATATGGATGTCATGTTGTTGAAATTTTAACGTTTTTTTAAAATTTTAATATTCTATAGATTAATATATGTATATATATATTCATATATTTAAATATAAAAATTTAAATATATAAAAACAATATTAAAAAATTAAAATTTTAAATGATTTTTTAATTTTATAAACCATAGGAAAATAAACATGTATTTACCTTTTTTTAAAATAAATAATTATTCATTTTATTTTCATTAAAAAATGCACGAATATATGTATAAATATACCAGTTTTTATATATAGTGTATAAATAAATATATTTGTGTATATCAACAAAAAAATATAATTATGTGTATATTCTAATAACTATAAATGAATATGAATATATAATATATTAAATATATATATATATACATATATATTTTATGTATACAAATGGACATGTGTATAAGTATATTTAAATATTTATATATATTAATATAAAAACAGATATATATACTAATAGACAGATAAACATAAGTACACACACATATAAACATACATATATTTTTTAAATGTATTATAAAAAATTATATAAATATATTTAAATATATAGATAAAAAATATATATATGTAAATATATAAAAATAAATAGAAATATTTTAAAATATTGAATAAATTATGATAGAGTAGTGATAAGGGTGTTCTATTTTCACGTGCGGGTCCTAGGATTGAATCCATTTGTGTGTTGGTTTCTAGGAAGGTGGTAGTGGTTAATCACAAATAGGGCTAAACATTGAAAAAGATGGTGACAGTGGACGTTGTGTGTGAGAAGGATTGGGGAATGGTAGTAGATCATTGAAAATGTGTTGTATGGTGAAATGGGGTGGTTCATGGTAATAATAAATTAATATTTGAAATAATATATTTCCTTACATTGTTAATGTTTTTAGTGTTAACAAATTCACGACTGATCAGCACTAGAAAAACACTAATAAGTTACCCCTAAATGAGTTGCAAAATGAACCTATAAATTGCGAATGTATTAGTGATAAAAAAGTGTTTCATAAATGAAAATTTTATAAATTATATTATTGCACTAATAAAGGGATCCATTGTCATAATATGTTTTTAGATAGACAAATATTATTTCATTTTATAGGATCATAAATCATCAGGGATATTTTTTCACTAACAAAAAGATTTCGTGACCCTATAAAAGGCCTAGTCATAATAGTGATAAAAAATATAGAAGGTCCCCAAACACTCATCAATAAAAAAAAGATTTCATTCCCATCCTCACATCAAACACCCATCAATAGAAAAATTATTAATAGTACAACGCATTCCATAAAAATATAGAAGGGCCCCAAAAAACCAACTCCCACCAATATATTAGTCAATATTATCAAAGAATCTTGTAAAGAAGGACATTAGATGGATTATCTCTTCCAAATTAGTACATTAATGACAAAAAGAATAATAGAATACATTAACCTCATTCCCTCCACCTCTTGATCATCTCAACCAAATACCCACATCATAATCACATATATATAATGATAGAGAACTACGTCCCCTATTTGGCTCATATATTGGCCCCATAGATTATGTGGATTGAGTCGCACAAAAAAATCACCCTCTGGAGGTGGTTTACTAGTGAATGGTAGTCCTATCACCTAAGTAACATCATAATATAGAAATAAATATCATGAATAGTAATGATAATAATAACTAAACAAAAAATAAATTACTCATTATAAAATTCATAGAACCAATATAAATAATCAGGTTATCAATGTCATTAACATCATTATCATATAATTTTTATCAGTGTTTTCCATCTCACACAAGCTACATGGTAAAAATAATCATGAATGTAATTACATCACTGTTATCCACCTAGAAAAACCCTTATTGGGGGAACTATAAATATTTTGTAATTATATATAATCACATTTCCCTTAAAATAATGTCTTTTAGTGTATAAAACTATTGTCAACCCCCTATAGTCAGCATAGATGATCAAAAACTTGTAAATCTAGTTTTAATTAATGTGTATCATTCAGTCAAGACTATAAAATAACCATTAGATAAATTCCATCCTATCAATGAGTGACATATCACATATGGTACACTCTGATATTTAAAATTTATAATAATATTGATCATTTTTATGTACACCACCACATCATAACACATCTTTAATTTATTTGGTGAAGGATAATTTATAACATATAGTAATTTTTCATCAATCAATATTCTCATAAACCACAACAATTTGGAAATTTCTCATAGAATCGTTCTTGGAGAAAAAAATACTCACCACAGAATTCAACTTCCCATAATTATAAATAATAATTTAACTCCTTTTCAATAACAATTAAATGTACGTCATTTTGATTTAACTTTTCATTATTGACACAAACATAGTTTTCTCATGCATCATTACCATATCAGAATTCAACAAACTACTCATATACACACTAATGTACAAAATTTGTTTTAGTAAATATTGTTATCAATGGATAATCAAATAACTCAATAGTTAAAAATAAAAATATTTATTAAGGAAAATGGTCTGGGAAGTATGACATTAAATTTTTTCATCAGGTCATCATCAATTTATGGTTGTTATATTGTTTAAATTTTTCTTTATGCAACCTATATGGGGTGATAATATTTAAATTTCTTATTTATGAATATCACAAATTATAAATGGATTTCCAATATATAAATATATTTTTATTTATCTCTCTATGTGTAAAATTTCCAATTGCTTCTCCCCACCATAATAGAACTCATTTGGACTCCATTACTCCTGGTCATCATGTTTCATTTATATTATTATTATTATTATTATTATTATTATTATTATTACGTAACTTTATACTCAACTAATATTTTTTCGTATTATTTTCTAAAAAATATATATATTATAGTTTATTTTTATTTATTTATTTTCAAATATGGGTTTGGAAGAAGTTCAAAACCACAATGCATTTTGGTATCCTTGAAATGTGTTTATGCATCCAATACCGTTGTTAACTTATCAAATGCATTGAGGGAGTAAATACAATTTATTTTTCTGTGATTGAGAAGAATTTCCACCTCCAAATTCATTAATGAAATTAATGTAAAATTAATTCTAGGTTTATCAACTTTACATATTGAAATCAATAATTTTTTTTTAAAATATATAACAAAATTATTTGATTAGTTTAACTATTATTATATTAATATGTAATTTTATTAAAGTAATCTGAGAAATATAATTAAAACACACTCTAATGGATACCATTTATAAATGAGGGTTCCCTTGAAATCCAAATAGACATCCAATTTGGGATTTATTTTATCATGACCCCTTCCTCCAAAGGTTCTCCTCCCAAGTCACCAATGAAGGAAGTGAGATTATGAAACTAAGTCCCACAAAAAATTAGGCCTCGGATCCATGAAAAGAATTGAGGGGATGAAAATCACATATATTAAGGATATTACCCTCATGTAATAATATAGAATATGTATGTTGGATAAAAAACCACCTGAAAATATAGTTCATAATATAAAATTAAATACATAACTATGAATCAATGCATGAATTGTGTTAATAGAAACAATAAAAGTCTCCATGTAAATACAAAAAGACAATTCCTATACTAGATACTTGACAATAAAACCATCCCAATATATAAATGTTCATTTCTGTCCCCAAATTTAAATTTTAGACATTAAAATAGTTTATATATGTAGGGTGAGTATACATGTTTACACATATGGTTAATACCCAAGGACTCAATAGTACATGTGAAAATATAATACTAATGAACCTGTGAACAAAGATTAGAACCAGAAAGAATCTACACTGTTCAACTAATAAATAATAACCTTACTATGTCTTGCTCACCAAATGACACTTCCAAAATTTAAATACAATATCATGACCCAAAATAAATGAAGGAAACCCATTCCTATTTTCCACCTACTTTGTTTCTCTCTTTCCCCAACATTGAACATCCTATTATATCATCCCTTATATACATATCACATCACAAACCTTTTATCTCAGATGTGAGTCATGAATTATCTAAACCTTATCCACACTATCATGGCTTAAAAAATGGTGCTAGAATTAATAATTAGTGAATCACATCTCACTTGAAGACACTTGGGCCATCAAATCACATCTTTCTTGAAGACACCTGACATATCACATCACATTTCTCCCAAATACACTTTGGAAATCACACAACTTATCTTCACATAAATATGTTAATAGGGTATAAATATTGTTATGGTCATCGACCTAATTCACACCTCCTATCTAAAATTACCTCTGCGGCTTTTCCAATCACATCATAGACTCCTCACACCACATCCCATCACTACTAGATAATCTCCAACACAAAATAATCTCATCACTATTGAAAGGAGAGCAGGGAATATGGGGAATCCAATCATCTATATCACCACCATTATTGATATTTTTGAAAATTATCATATCCCAAAAAAATTTCCATTTGTGAGGATATATAAATTTTGTGGGTGTATATTAAAAATAAAATGAAATACATGTCATTTTAATAGAACAAAATACGAAAAAATGTTTTCACATCAATTATAATAGCATACACATCCACATAACCACTAAACTACGCATTGACCATTTGAACCATTGTTACCATTATATGAAACATTCCACAATACCACCACATAATACACACAAGTCTTCGTATGAAAATTGGTTATACATATTTTTTACAATTATTTCTTTTCTAACTTCTATTTATTAATACATTACATTACACATTTACAAATCCCAATCCTGTATCATTCAACAATACTAAGTAAATTTAATAATATCATCTTCACTACATTATTATCCATTTACCAAACTATGACATTTCATCACAGAGTCTTGATTTATTCCATTTCTTATTGGGAAACTATTACAACAAAGCAACACAAATACTCTCTAATATCACATAGACCATCACCTCAAAACTACATCATCCAGTCCATCTCATCATAACAATCACCCATATAATACACATAAAAACACCACTTCCCTTCAAAACAAATAGAAAAACTACTACACAACAATACCACTGCACCACATAACCTCTTTACAAAACAGCATCACATAACCATCACACAACACCACGAAAAAAATTAAGCGACACACAACACTAACACACTTCAACATAACCAGTAAAAAATAAAAAAAACAAATCTGATTCTACCCAACCATCAATTTGCTACCATTTTATATCACACATCCAAGTCGCTCTCTACTATATAGGTAAAACTGTCTACATCACGCATATTCACACCACAAGTATAAACACAAAAATAATCACAACCAAATGCCTTCATAATTATATATTATAGGGATTATATTACATTACATCATTATTAACATGGGTATTATCACACAAACTATATGTCCATGTGAATCCAATTCAATAGCCATATATAAAATCATAACTATTTTATTCAGGGTAATAAAAAAACATCACCACAATGGCCTCACATACACATCATGGGTAACATAAATAGTTCTCCTAGAAACCATGATTTTTAATATTGGAAAATGGAATGCATAATAATGTCAATAATAACATTGAATGTTGTAAAATCGTGTGATTTTTCCCAATACCCTTAACTTCTTGGTGATCAAATTCATTATTCTTATTACGTTAACACTTATTATCCAATAAATAGAAGGAAAATTAATTAAATACCCATAGCTTTCTCAAAAACATGGAGAGAACAAGTATCCCCTATGTCAAATAATATATTCTATTTTATTATGCACCATCAGAAGAAGGAGAAATGACATAAAATCAACAAATCTTCTTTGAAAACCCCATATCGACCTGAAATGCACCAAGAGATCATAAAATGGAAGCTTAAACACACCATAAACAAAAAAACACCAAAAATATGAGTCACCAAAAAAATGAAGATGATAAAATAGAATAAATAAACTCATATTTTTATTGATTTACCAATGAATGCCAGGGTTAGAGGAATGATAAGATGAGAAGGCTGATTCCTCTAAGACACCAAGGGTTCTCCATTAATATAAGATCAAAAAATAAAAGGGAATGATTATTTGATGAATCATAATAGTTATAAATAGGTTTTAACTCACCTGAATAATGAAGTGGATTACATATTCACGAAGTGAATTATTATGATTCGATGAAATCTAAGATTTAAACTAGATTTTAGTTATTAATTTCCCATATCTCACTCATCCTCTTAAATTGATGTTCTGTAAGCTTAATTAAAAACATGTAATTAGTTTCACATTCACATTGTGAAATAATTTCACATAGAACTCCTCAATGACATACGTGATGTGAATAATTAGCATCACATGTCACAAAATACCAGCTCAAATCATGGATACCTTTAACAACATGAACAAACATTTTTAGTTCAACTAGATCTCCAGAATGCATATAATCCTTATCAATTCACCTCTAAACTACTACAAACCCGTAATTAGAAAATTGGTAAGATGGTAAGACACCAAATCTACATTAGATAACTATTAAATGAATCTAATCTTTGATAATCAAAACCGAAACTAAAATGAATTTATTGTGTCCAAAAAACCATCCCATGAGATACCATTAAGGGTCCTTGGAACCAATTAAACATTATATCAATCCAATCACACCATGCTGAAACATCCATAAAAAACACCACACAGCGACATCAGTAATCCTCACTACGTAAAACACCACATCATTTGACACTAGCCCTTATCCCCCTTTTTTCTCATGAAACCAACAACAGTTCCATCCCATCCTCTATATTACCCAATTCAACAACTCCATTAAGATTTACACAATAATAACCCTTGAATCGAAATCATGGAATTCCATCTTCAACATTAATATATTATCCTCCTTGTGAGGACCTAACTCAACTTCATGGTCTAATAATTTTTTATATTAAAATTTTTATTTATTAGGATTTAGTTTTTTCCTAATTTGTATGTTGGATGAATCAATGGACATCATATCATCACAAAAATTAACATACCATAAAATATAAATCTCTAAATTGTATATCAACTAGTAAAATAATATAGAAAAATATAAAAATATCTTCGGGTAATGGGGATTCATCCATGTTAGATGTGGCCAAGTACTCTCATCCAGAACACCATACCTCCAGAACACTCAAAACATTGAGATAAATCTTCCACGCAGTATATTATCTTTATTATCATAGATATTAATTAGTTAATATACATAAATAATGAAATCCTCAATATCAATCACTTCTTAGTTAGGAATGCATGAGTCATCATGAAGATACCAAGGATGATGGGACATGATGAAGATGTCATGGATGATGTCCATCCATGGGGGTTATACAAACAAATACACCAACAAGCCAACTAACCCCAAAACCAAGAAAGTACCGGTGAATTGGAGTTAAAGAATAATCATCCAACCAATCCTCTACTATCCCATTTAATATAATTCCTTGCAAACACATTGTCTCAATCTTTAATCCATATGTGTATTTTCCTGTGAGACTAAAAGAAATTATGATAGTCAAATTCCACCTTCATCATCTCTCAGACCATTTAGATCTTTGTATCCTTTCTCTGCACCGCATCAAGACCATAACTGATGAAACCCCTACCTTTGTTCATAACAATAGTGAACCGAAATATTGGTCATAAAATTCTTCAAACCGAGCCATGTCAATGGACTAGTGTTATATATTTTTGTATGAAGACTCGACCAGAGGTAGGTAACTTACAGATGATTCTCCGAAGTATATGTTGTAAGTTCACAACATATCGTCAAACATTTGGATGGTCTAGTATATCTGTACATATTATTGAGGGGGTAAAGTTATGCTCTAGAAAATCTAGTTAAAACAATCATTCTATAATCCCCTCTATAAACACAAGAAATAAACAATGTTCTTGATTACAGATGATGTTATTTTTTACCCAAGGAATCATAACCACATTATCCTTATAACTCCATGAAAAATTTTCTTTTAAAAAAGACTCATTGATTGATGGGATAGACCTAACATCATTATACATTAAACTATTTCCAAAACTATATCACAACCTCACAAATCCCAGGTCAATCATGTGTCGTAATCCATTAATATTTCTTCCTATTTATAATTTGGAACATCCAAGGAGTGTAAAAACTTCAATTAACATGGGGTTCTTCTATCACCAACTACAAAACCTGAGAATTCACCACAAAATTAGCCAGTGACCACTTCATCCCTACCCCAAAAAACTACCTCTTAATGAAAATATACAACTCCGTTATAGTAGGAAACATAATTTAGGGTGTGATACGAAACCCAAGTCTAATTCTTGTACACATCACTAAGATAATAGAAAAATTGTCTCAAAACAACATCAAGTTATGACCATACTCTGACCATCCCTCTAGTGCATCACCATATCTATCAAGGTAAAAAATAACCTCTTCCTATATGTATATAAACTCAAAATCATATACCAATATAAAAAAGGATGACTCCATAGTTATCTAAATAAGATAACCCTATATACATATTTATCCAACATTAGGATGAATTTCTACAAGCTCCTATATCCTTTCTAAAACATCAAACGACACCTAAGGAACATTTCTTTGGGACTTATGACTCAACAAAATAGAAATGACATTTCAATTTATCATGGTGTAAGTGATAAAAAATACATATAATAAAGAAACCCCATCCACCTCTATTTGTGTAGATTAAAATACAATTGATAAATGACATATTTTAGAATATAATGGATTGTGTAAACCACACAATAATTTATGAGGAGGTATTGCAGACTTAGATTTTATGAAATCATTGAGACCTCTATCTCCAGAACATGGATGGAATAGTTAGGTTCTTAGAGATGTAACATCATTTACCAAAATAATATCACAACCCTCAATTAAATCATGACACATGCCTAGCCAAGATATGTAAGGTCACATGAAACCTCAAACATCCCACACTCCTTACGAAATTAATCCCTGCTATACAGATCAAATTACCCCTTATGAAACTGAATTATATCTGGATGAGATAATTCCACATAATGGAATTATATTTCCTAGTCAAGGTCATTACTATGATTTAAAAATAACAAATATGTGCCAAAACCACAAATAATAACTAATATTACTAAGAAAATAGCAATCCACTACCACATTATTGGGTGCTTCCCAAAAAAATATACCATGATCATATGAAGGTGTATAGAAACACCTCATTGAAACACTACATGTTCATGGAAAAACACCTATTCTGAACAAAACATGCACTTTGGCATCATTCCATAGAGAAAGGGGGGTCAAAAGACCTATTGGACAACTTTTAGCTGATCAAAATTCTCTTACTACTAAATTGATTATATCAAGTTATAATCAATAAAAATATTATGAAATGGTATTGGAACTCAGTAAATATAGTGTTCTTGAGCTCCATGAACATAGATAGTTCATATATGACCCTGAATGACATGACCATGAACATGACGTTCACATGCCTGCACTTGAAGGTAGTATTTGGTATAACCAAATCATTCACCCACATCTAGTGATATACCAACCTCAATATACCATCCATAAAATGGATCCCCTAAAATATTTGAAAAGATCATTGAACATTTGATGGGGTAATGTTTCTTGACCATTAGAACGTTCAACCATTGGTAGTCCGTGTACAACCACATACCATCATCCATATTCTTAGTGATAAAACACCAAATCTCTCCAAGAAGACACACTAAATAAAATTATTTCCCTATGAATCATATAATTCATCTGATACAGTGACTACAAATAAATTTTAGCCACTATTGAATAAGGATCCATTAAATTTGGGGACCCCAAGGATGTATCTCTCTCACAATATCGACGTAGGGTTGATGGGGGTTGTTTCAAGACCTTATCTAGTATCTTACGAGAACTACACCAGAACCCTAAGAACATCATCCTCATATTATTACACTAATAAAACTACCAAATGAGATAAAAGAGACCATAATTTCCTACCTATCATCAAATAACCTCACTCTCAAATGAATTCCACTCATTATGACTACACATTAGAATAGAAAATATAATTTAAAAAAACATGATGACTACACACAAAAAATAAAACTAATCCTTTCAATGGATAGAATTTTATGGTTAAATATATAGTATTATGAAATCTCCCATGGATTGGGACCTCCCCATCACTAATCTACATCCCCTACATGCATAAAAAATGAAGCATAACCTCCAACCTATATAGATAACACAATTGGAATTAGACGTGTCATCCGTTAGAATCCAAAGCCCAGGAAAAATTACTGTAAAGAAAGAGTGTGAGGATACCAATTCAAATAAAGAAAAAGAAAGGTAGATGGTAAACTATTCTTACCTCTAAAAACCTATGGTTCTTCTAGATATGTTACCTATAAATCATGGATTTGAATACACCTAATTCATATGCCACTTTCCTATCTTCCTCAAAAAATGAGTTCTGTCCTAGGTTAATATGGTTGTGGAACACCATGTGGATTCCATAGGTTAACATAATCAACTCTTTGTATCTTCACAACTATTAGAGGCCCACACCACTGAATTTTACCTAAAGGAGTCCATTGTTGCTACTAGAAAGGGACCAGGAAACCCATCTGAATATAGACACCATGAGTCAGGGGATTTTGATCCATGTGGTGACACTGTCCCCTAAAAGAATACATTGAAAATAAAATTCACCTTTTAGGATATCATATGAAACCTATCCCAAAAGGTTGAGGATAGAAAAGCTATAGTCAGCTCCACACTGGACAAAAATGTGTGTTCCTAATACACCATGGCCCACTACATGAATGAATTATCATAGTGTTTTGTTATTGTCTACTATATTTGGGATCAACCATAAGAGAAATAATCCACTCAATAACATCATCATTATTCTACTCCTCTGCGTATATATGAAGTGTAAATACGGTGACTACCTACATAATAAATGGGTGTAATTCCACCTCCATATATTGAGATATGGAATCTTAATTTGGAATAATTTCTCAGTAAAAGTGTACGAATTCCTTGAAAATAATACCAGGCTCCCATATACTCAAGACCCATGCAAATTAGAGATTAACACCATACACATTAATATCTTTTTCATCAATGATATGTACATTGAATGAAAATCTCCAAAATTTTAGCCACATAAAATAATCCTCCTTTTAATCACCAAGATACATCATCCACAACAAACACACAGATCACCATAAGTAACTAAATACCATCAACACCCAAAACTCAACTATAGATCCTATCATACAAAAATGTATATTTTTATCCTCTAACAAACACTTTGTATCCTTATTAAATTCACTCCTCTCATACTTACCAAACCATGCTACTAGTAGTCACACAAATAAATTTGGCATGCCTCATCCTCCTCTACTTGGAATATGCTGAAAAGATTAATCAGATTAGCTAGATGAACCTCAGCTATCAAATATATTTTTGGAATGCAAACTAGAACTATTATTGAAATGTATGTGGAATTATATTACCAGAAACACAGAATTTTAACAAATTTATATTTAAAAACATCTTTTTTTAAATCACATCCAACAATATCTCAAATAAAAACACAAACTAAATAAATTTGGATGCATGTACCTCTCCTAGATATTAATCTTCTAGAACGATCATCCTCGTATTATCATTTCATTATCGTAGAGTCCTCATATTTCATTTTAGGGGGTCCATAAAATCATAGGAACTTGCCGGTCTCTCTAGCCTATACTGCAGACAAATATCAACTAGTATATTTTCCTGTAATCCAATATGAACCTTGTAGTTCCTAACTCCGAGATCCATCCAATGTATCAAAAAATAGATTTTATACCTCTATATCATGAAAAATTCAAGGGATTCAAATGCTGTAATAATGCTAATTACATGCAATCCCACCTTTTATTGGCATTTGATTGGGGAAATGAACTGAAGGTCTAAAATTGTCACATATAAAATCCATTACACTCATGTGAATATCCATGATCAAAATATAAGAAACAAACCACCACTAAAATATATATAATAATAAACAAGTAAACCCAAAACCTTACCACATTGTGTCTACAGTATTGATAGATACAATAAATGTCTTCGTGTAAATAAAAACCACAATAAAAATTTAAAATATAAATAAGTACTCTATCCCAAGATACAAATGATTATATCAGTCCAAAAAAGTACACAAAGAAACCTGAATAATAGTTAATATATGTATAGTTACAATACATGTATACTCAGTAGAATCATACACAAAATATCAAGTAAAAATTATTAAAAATCATACAAATGTTTCAGTGAACAAATAGAAGAACAATCACCCACTTATATAGGTCAACTAACTAATCCCAACCTCACCATGTATATCACCCCAAATAAAGTATCCAATATGGTAATATATTTTCATATATATATATAAACAACAAGAGGATCTTCACTACCATGTGAACTACTACAAAACGCGCCAAGGGAACCGTAACAACATAAATAGCACTAGAAAAAAAAAGCACTGATAAAGACCCCCTTAACGGTGATTTTATAAAAGCGATGATAAATTGTAAAATTCAAAAGAAGACATTATAAATCATATATTAATATATAAATATATAAATCATTTTTATATTAATTTAAATATAATATATTTTTTAAAATTTGTATTAGATGCGGATAAATGGAAATCTAAAATCAATGTGTTTAAGATATTTATTAAAATGGTATTATAAAATATTTTTAAAAATATTTTTAATTAATAATTTTGTAATATTTATCTTTTAATAGTCATTTAATAACAGTTTAAATATAAAAAATAAATAAAATAAATAAAATTTAAAAAATATGTTGAAATTGAAACTTGAACTTCAAATGGCAATAACTTTTGATTCAGGTGTCCGTTTTAGCTCTACAACGATTAAAATTGAAACCACCGATGTGCTTTGCACACTTGTGAACCAAGGAAACATTTAGTAACATTTTTTTATGAAACAAAATCCCATAAGGCCTCTAAAATAGAGTTTTTAATCAGGATAACCAAATTTTTATCATTCATACAGCTATAACTTCTCATCCAGATGTCTGTTAGGCCAATTCCAAATATCATATCAAATATAGTTTCATTTTCATTGATTTAACTGGTTGTGATGTTGTATATAACATCTAAATTAGATGTTATGGTCATTTTAACATTAATGACTTTTTAGATACACATATATATTTATGTATTTATTCGGAAAAATATGTATGTGTGTGTGTTTGTTACTATTTATGTGTGGGTGAGTGTTGTATATATGTATGTATGTATGTATGTATGTATGTATGTATGTATGTATGTATGTATGTATGTATGTATGTATGTATGTATGTATGTATGTATGTATGTATTTATGTATGTATGTATGTATGTATGTATGTATGATTTCAAAATTTATTTAGTTATAAACACACATAATAAAACATATTTTATAAATTTATTTAAAACTAATCTATTAAATATATATTAATATATAAATAAATATATCGATAAAAAATTATAACTAAAAATATATAAATATATATTTGTATATGAATAAATATATATATATATATGAGAATATATATATATTAATATAACAAGAAATATTAATATTTAAATGAGTCTATATTAATATACAAATTAATATAACGATATATATATATATAGATAAATCATTTAATGAAAATAAATCTATATGTCTTAGTGGTAATGGAGCGGGAGTGCAAAGGGGGAGGTATGGGGATCATGTTCTAGTGAAAGATGGCCAGTGCTTAGGTGGGGGATAACACTGTTAAGGGGGAGGCATTGCGTAAAAAAACCGGAGCGTGTGGTGAGAGGGAGGGGATCCACCTAGTGCTGCAAAAGGGGGGAATGTGCTGATAAAATGGGGGATCACTGATAAAATACCCTATATTAATATATATTATTTATATTTTTATTATTTACTTTTATCAATGATTTTTTAGCACAGTTAAAAAACCCGTTTAGCAGTGCTTCTGTTTAGTGCTGATAATGTCCACCATTATCAGCATTTTTTTTGAATTAATATAGGGGTCCCCCTTTATATTTATTGTGATTTACAATGCTTTTATAGCACAATTAAAATTGGTTTCAATCATTGATAAATGCTCGTGTTGTAGTTGTTCACATCCCCACATCATACATCATGTTCTCAAATCCCCTCCAACCATCTCTAACATGGGTTACAAAAAACACCTACTCATCCTACTATTGAATGTTCTAGAATCTAGTAATAGAATCAATCATCATTTCATCACATCTCTCCTGAAGAAAAATGGTTTATCCCATCACATCTCACATGAGGAAACAGATGACATCACATAACATATTGCTCAAATACACTTGGACCGTCACTCAAAATCTCATCAAACTACTAGGGTGGAATCTCTTTCCTACAAGTGATGGAAATAAATATTATTCACTCAACCTTCCATGCATGACTCCCACCACATATCACATCACATAACAGCTTCAACACATCACGTCACATCCACACAAGGTAAACTCAAAAATATCCTATAACAATATTGCTAAAGAAAGAGCGGTGAAGAGGAGGTTTCCAACCTTCTTTATCACCACCAACCTAGATGTTACAGAAAAAACCCAAAACCCAAAACATTTGGTCATTAGGGAGGTTATCCAACATGATTGTGGTTCATATATATATAACCTGAAAGAAATTATATATATGTATATAACACAAACATCACATCAGCTTCACTATAATTTAACACCAAGACACCACTACACCACATGTAAACCTTGAAAACCACTTTTTAAAATTCATGGGTCACTATAGTTCCAATGTTGAATATTTGTTTTCCAAATATTATGAAAATCATACATGTTTAATCTCAGCTATAATCTTACCCACATTATTTTCAATGCGATGGGAACCTGCCATCCTGCCTTGGGATGGATCTTCAGGAAAGGGTAGATGATTGGCTTGAGGAGGACCTTCAGTTGAACTGGGGAAGGGGTTGAGAGTACATCTCTAGGATGAGACTAGGTGCGAGGAATACCTAGACGGATGTCATAGGGAACACAGGGAGGACCTCCGTGTCTATGGACTGACACACATTAGGAATATCCATGAGAAGTGTTGGAGTGGGTAGGACCTCCACTGGGGCTAGTCGGAGTATGTGTAGGGACTCAATGCTTATTTCCTTTGGAAACATCTGTGAGGGAGGGTCCTCACACTAGTTGAGCAGAACATAAGTAGGACCTCTGTGATTGGTGTTTATGAAGCAAGGAAAACCTCTACTTCTCTAGCATCTGGGACGAGGTGGAACCGTGTATGCTGCTGTAATGACATGGGGAAGATCCTAATGCTGTTGTGTGACATGTTTTGTAGAATCTTTACACAGGCGACCTGCAACATGAGGAACAACTCTATACCCATGGTTGTTGGTGCGAATGATGCTTCAGTACCAAGCATCTCTATAAAGGGGAGGACCCTCGTTCATATTGATGTCAGCATGGGGAGGACCTTCACACAGATTATGAGAGAGGTATGGGCCTATGCTAATATTGGTGAGGGTATGAGGATGACCTTCGTACTGGGTTTCATTACCACGGGTCGGCCCGCGGTGGGCACTACCTGCGTCGGCAACCCGGAGAGTTGAATGCGCCTGCCTATGGGGAATTTGGGGCCTCGATTAGGGTCGGGTGTTTGAGTACCCCTACTCAGAATTAACAAGGGAATGATGGTATATGTCAGTGGTAGCACAAGGAAGGATATTAATTGACATTGATGCCACTCAGTAGGTGTCCGCCCAATCCCGCGCCTGACGCAGGCGTCAGGTTAATCGTACTGGGGCTAGTTGTGTTGGTGTATATATTACCTTCTCCTTAGCTCTTGGGTTCTGGTGGAAAGGTTGACATGACCTAGTGGGATCTGTCCATGGGATCCCATGGATCATGATTCTGGCCAAGCTGACCCGATTATCCCTCACCTCATTGGATTATGGGAAGGAGTCATCGATGAGTTTCATAGAGAGGCTCCTAAAACATTTATGCATTAGAGTGGGGAGTTGGTGCTCCATGAATGGCCCTTGGGGGAGGTAGTGGCAGAGAGACGCATAAGTCTCTATGTATTCTTGGGTCATATCGTAGGATGGTATAATCCACCCTTCCTCGAATCGTTGAAAGATGTCATTTATCACCCTTCTCTGAACAATTTCTGAAGGGTAGATGGGGTGTGGGCACCTATTAACCATGGAAACGAAGGATACCATGGGAGGGATAAGGCCACATGAGATTTTCTAATTAATTTTTCCCATGTTTCATCATCATTGGGTGGGAAGTGATTTATTTCCAGTCGCTACAGCTTGGGTCTAGCTATACAGGGAGATTTGACCCTTAGTGCTGAAAGAAGGAATGTGACGTCAAGTGCCCTAGAACAATTCAATCTTACATGGTTGGTAATAAGGATCCACGTAGATAGTGTCATATACCGGGATGTAAAATGTTCGACATCCATATGTTTTTTTTATTTTCATGCGAGGTCACCTATTTTCTATGTGGGACCTTGCATCAGATTCATGGATATTATGAAAATCTAATCCACTGATATCTAGAGAGCTACTAATCTCCACATGGATGAGAAGAACATTACATTGGGTTCAAAATTTCTATTCCCAACACATTCACTGGGGAGATCATCTGTATCTAATTTAATTTATGTGAATCTGTTTCCGCACATTCATGATTTTTGACGGTGGGCAACATCCATCACATATTCATAGACATTTTCTCCTTGATCGAAATTGGATAATATGAATTCTTTGCCACCTTCCATGAATTCCTTCTTGGATCCCATTAACTTTTTTTGGTATCCCTCGGAGACTTAACAGGTTGTTCATAAAACTCTTCTCAGTTCGATGTCTTCATGTACACTGGTTAATTATTCTACTTTTATCTGGACATTCCAAGGGGTCCATCTAGGGCAACATCCTTTAGTCGGGAGAGCAGTCATGTTGGACATTTCTGGTGTGTCTGGATGATGGAACACTGTTGCACGTAAGATTTTTGTATCACCCCAAGCTTTCACGGTACGTTTACCTTTAAATAATGCAATAAATTGTGTTGTACCCTACATGTAGTTTTAAGATGCCATGTCCAATAATAATAGTAGTTATTAATCTTAATACCCACTTTTTGAAATTTTAAAATTTTAATTTTTTTAAATAGAATTCATTTTTTAATTTATAATATCTAAATTAGCTTAGGGTGAATTAATGGTATTTTTCTAAAAACATTCAATTTTTGACGAATAGCGAAAAACACTACATTATTTTTTAAAAATGAATTTTTATTTATGTAATTATTTTTATTTTTAATTTATTTCAAGTAAAAATATATACATAATACCTGAATTTTTTCAATGTAATTCATGGGGTAATATTATAATTTTTTCAGATATATAAAAATTCATTCAACTTTAAATCGTCCTTTGCAAAACATCTAGAATAATTTGTATGTTTGCATAAAACATAATTTTATATCTTCATTGAGTTAAATTTAAAACATCCAAGAGACATGGTTGACATAAGTAAGTAAAATTTTGTTCAATAAGATAAAAATAATTTTTGGTGAATATGACTTTTGACTTTTTTTACCACCGTTAAAATTAAATAGGGTAATTAAGGGTATAAATGATATTATAATTACACTAAAACATGTCCTAATTATATTGGATAAGTTTAATTTAAATTTAACTACCTTAGGAATAAAATATGATAGTCTTTGTTCCACTTGGATTAGATTAGAACATTTATTATTAATTTATTTAAAGAAGAGTTAAAAAATTTAAATTCAATGTTTAATATATAAAACATTTTTAATAATTGGTTATAAGCAATATAAATTCGAATATAAAAAATCATTACAAAGATAAAAATATTTTCAGAATTATTATATTTTATTTATAATTTTTAAACATTTAATAATTTAATTTATTTATGCCCCAATGATGATACTGTAATTACCTTAATAATAAAATAATAAAATATTTGATATTATAAATATCCCAATAATTATAAATTGACACTTATGATGAATTATACTAAATTTTTAGGTTAATACGACATGTCAGGATTGATTAAATAGTTTTTATTCTAAGTGATATAGTTTTTATCGCTTTCAAAAACATCAAATACTAAATAGTTTCAAAATGGAAAAAAAGTGTTTTAAAATCAATACAATATTATTTATTGATATAATATTATTAAAAATTGATGGATTGAAAAAAGGACATAGATAAGGTTATAAATTTTAATAATGAGCTTTCTATGGTTCTCTTGGTTGTTTATAGTATGTTTATTAACCATATAATATAAAAATACAAGGAGACATATTAAATGTAAAACTATTTTATTAATAGTTAAATATAAAAGATAAGGATAATATAGTGTCCTAAACAAAAGTAAAACCAATTTGTTGAGAGTTTTTTGACCCATCCCTACCTTATCCTCGAAATAATTTTTTTTATGCCATTAAAAATCGAAAATGATTTATTATAAATTTATTTTTCAACCATTCATAAAGTTACCCTCACCTATCTTATAAAAGGGTACATCCCCTAATCTTAATTTCACACCTCCGAAGCCATTTGGCTCAGCCAAACCATAACTAAATATCATCCCAACTTTCCTCACATCAACTTATAGTCCTTACTTTGATCATAAAGCCAATCTATGGAGCTCTGTTGATCAACTCAAAAGGAAACACACGAAGAAGAGGTAATAATTTCACCACCCTCTATCATGTTCTTTTCTTCTTCCACTACCACTTTCATTGTTGTTTACATAGAAAAATAATAATTCCAGTACCTTGTACATACTTTAGTTTTATTATAATTTTGGTATAACCATAATTTTTATTCTATCCATCCTATAATTGTAAAAGTCACCATACATGAATACGTACAACTTACCGTCTCCAAGTCGTGGTGTAGTCTGTAATTCAAACACTTCAATATTTGGATTGGTATAATAATGAATATAAATGATGTAAATAATAAATATAACCTATTATTGATTTCTTACATATGATATACAATTTAATTATATAAAATTTCACGATCAATATAATGACATTATCACTCATGCATACGTACAGATTACCTTCTCCACAAACGTAATGAGTTTCATTCTCTATTTTAATCATTAAAGAATAATTTTCATTTTATGATTAAAAATAATGTTTATAAACATAATATAAATCTGTATATGAATCAAATAAATCCATTCCCAAACAAACATGTCCCTCATAAATAATCATATAATGTTAAAGGAATCAGTTGACACCCAAAACGATGATACTACTAATATTTTATTAACAATGAAAGATTATAGGATCATATATGATATCATATTTAGGTATATAGTTCTTGTAAAATTTAATAACAATTTTTCAAATATTATACCATAGGTTAACATACCATCGACTAAGGAAAAGTACAAGGTAAGGGATAATTCTACAATCTCTTTATTTATTTATAGTTGTTAATATGTAAGTATCTACTAGGACCTCTTTTTCATCCATATCTGTGTTTTCCTAAAAATGTAATTCAAAACATTTTTACAATTTACTAGACAATGGGATTAAGAAATTTATACACTTATTTGACAAAATATGGTTTCAATGGAATATTTCAGTTATTTTCCAATCAAGGTACATTATGAACATCTCTACAAAATTAAGGTAAGATCAACTTTTTGTAACTTATATGACGGGTGCAACCATTTTATGCCATTATAACATCGTCGAAGCTTCCTATAAAAGATTATATGAATATTTTCAAAATAAATGTTATCTTTTATAATTATATAATTTTTAAATGATTTCAAAATAGAAAGAGATATTTCTCTAAAAAATGTTTTGATTTCGTCTATGTCAACATCCATTGTTGGATTTTAAGCTTCTGTGAAGTTGATTTATTATGATAAAAATAATCCATATTATATTTAATGTTTTGTGATATGATTGAACATAGATGTTTTATCTTTACACCATTCATGGTTTATGTATAAAGTATTGAAATTTCATATGAATGGTTTAATACAAATGTTTATGTTTTGTTTAAACCTTTTCATATGAGGAATACATTGGGCATAGTAAGTGATGGATGGAGACAACTATAGCTCATCAATTCATTGGTAGGAATCATGATAAAAACTAATGTTTTGGCAGAATTCCTTGAAAAAATCATTTTTGTAGTCTCGAAACAATGCCTTGACTACGTGGTTATGATGTCTAGCATTATTCATTCCATCATTATGGAATTGGATACTGATATTGCATATTATTATTCAACTAGTAGAATATCCATGTTAAGTAGAAAATGGAATTATTTTATTTATATTGGCCTTATTATTCAGAATTTTATGTTTAAAAGGATTATGTTTTAGTCTTATACATTTCCTTAAAAGTTTATTTTTTATGAATGTTTTCGCTATATCGTATTTCTTACTGATAATCATATCACACCCCTTTCTTTGTTTTATTTTCTCTGGGAAGAGAAGAAGTATATTATGACAGATTTTTATGGATATTCTAAGAGAAATTAATGTGGTCAATGGAGACAATGTGGACATGGTTTTTCATTATATAATGTAATGTAAAACATATGATTGTTTATAGTACATCCAAGGCTTCTAAACTGATCTGTCATTTAGGATGTCATCTCTTCTGATCATGAAAATGTTATGTAACAATGCCCCATGTCTAGTTAACTGGGTTCTTGGCATCACAGTTGGTATTTGATAAAGTATAGTACATATTTTTAAAATAGATTTATATAATCTAGGATTAGAGCACATTACCCAAATAAAGACTTTGAGTATTGGTGTAGAATAACATATTAGAATTTTGGTAATGTTGAGACATTGTGGATTTTCAAAGAAATATACCCCTGTTATGATGTGATCTGGTAGAGGTGGTTCTAGAATAGATGTACCTAGTTGTGAAAACTCAGACAAGGAGTTTTTGGCTTGACCCGAGATATCCTATTACACAACAATGGTCCTTGCTGCACTCTTGGTTACAACAATCTCAGGGGATATGCTTAGGATTAATCACATTTTTTTTCAAACCATTATGAAGGATTTTATAGTATATACCTACTCAAAGAAAACATTTTCTGATGATTATGGATTATATCAATAAATTTCTCAAATTTTGTTAACTGTTTTACAAGTTGGGAATTATGTATTGTAATTTATAAACTAATATAGTGTATTCCATTGTTTATAAATTGAACATAGTGGTAGGAATTGAAACCATATCATTGCACGTATTATATATAGGGATTTCCTTCTTACTAAATATAATTATAGTGGAGCTGGAGAGGCAACTAGTGCTGATGAGCTTATCAGCATACTAGGAAAACTCAATTAGGTTATGAATAATAACTTTACTCGTATGTAGAACTCTAATCCACAACGCGGAGGATCAATGATAGACTGCATAATGAGGCAACCACCAAAAAATTTCAATTAGAGTACAAATCCATTAGTAGTTGAGAAATGTATAAGTTCCTTAGAGATAATATTTCATGATTCGGGGATTAGCGTAATGGAAAAAGTTTTCATGGCTGTTTATCGCCTCACATGAGATAAAAATCAATGGTGGTCATTAATCCAAACACAAAGGAAGATGATGAATTATTGAAATTTGAATGGTGGGAGTTTAAAGAGACTATCTTAGAAAAATACTTTCTTTATGACCATCGAGCAGATATAGAAAGACAATTTGTGAATCTGAGGATAAATGGGGATGAGAATGTCCAAAAGTATGATGCTAACATTACAAGGTTAGAAAGGCATGCAGAAGATAATATAATGTAACCCACAGAGTAAGATTGATCTATTATTTGATGGTTAAAACCATTTCTCTATCAAGAATTAGTCTTACAACCTTCTCTTCATATGAAGATATTTTATCATGCGCTATTAAGTAAAAAAATTAATTATTTATTTCTTATAACATCAAAACAAAGATAGAGAAAAAGATATATACTGATCACTCTTGATATGGAATTAAAGAGAATATGGGAAGGGGTGAATATCCATTTTATGGTAAATGTGGGAAGAAACACCTATGTAATTGTGTGAAGGGAATGGGAGTCTGTTTCAAGTGTTGTGAAAAAGGCCAACATACTCATCAATTCAAGGGAATGAAAGAGGATGGCAAGGTTGAATGCTACAATTATAAAGAAAAGGGACCTTATGAAAATTAAGGTATTATGCTCCAAGAAAACTTACCTCAGAAAAGGCCAAGGTAGAAAGTCTAAGCTTATGTGATCACTAATACTAAGGTTGAAGCTCCGAAAGATGTGGTGGTAGGATATAGAATTGTTTCCTCAAGTTTAGCCAATGATTTATTTGATTATGGATCATAGCATTGTTCAATATATTCCTAGTTTGAGATAGAAAATAGATATTTTCAATTTTACATAAAAAGGGTGTTGTTAGTCAAAATTCATAAGAGAAGTATCATCGCAACAACGTTTTCTGAATCAGTTCCCATTAAGGAATATAAATGTACTTTATATGCTGATCACATCGTCATACCCAATATTGAATTTGATATAATCCTTAGAATGCATTTGATTTTAGACAATGATGTTAAAAAATTATTAGAACAAGGTGGTAACAATTTTCAATGATGATAAGTAGTACATTATCATTATAGTAGAAAAATCACCACATGATTTTTATCAAGACTCACCCCCAATAACTCTACTAAATTCAATTATTGGAGAGTAAGATAATGAAATAATTATGGGTGAGGAATATAATTATCAAATAGATGACATACCTATTGTGAAAGAATATGATTATGTGTTTCCAGAGGATTTAACTAGACATCCTCTATAATGAGAAATTATGTTTTTCATTGATTTAATTACTAGTTCAAGGCCCATATCAAAACCCCTAAATAAATGGACACTTTGGAATTTTTGGATGTTAAAAAACAACTAAAGTAAGTGAGTTTTAAGGGATTTATTTTCCCTACTGTTTCACCATGGGGTGCCCCAATCCATTTTTTTATAAGAAAAACTTATTTATGTGGATGTGCATTGACTATAGGGAGATCAATGCTGTAACAATAAAGAACAAGTCACCTCCACCTCGCATTGAGGATTTTTTCGACCAACGTGATGGATCTAAATATTTTTTAATAATTGACCATCGATATGGATATCATTATATGTGAGGGAAGAAGAAATACATTCTGAAAACAACATTTTGAACTAGGTACGAGCATTATGAGTTTACAATAATGCCTTTTGGATTGATGAATTCACCCTCTATCTTCATGTATTAAATAAATAGAGATTTCAAGTAATATGATTATGAATATGTAGTGGTATTTATTGATGATATCAGGGTATACTAAAAAAACTACCAAGATCTTGAAAATCACTTGCACACTATTCTGAAAACCCTCAGATGGAATGATTTATTGGGGATGTTTAGCAAGTGTGAATTCTAGTTTCAAGAGATTTCTTTTCTTATTCATATTGTCTCTAAGGATAGAATCATTATTGATCCTTTAATGACCATGTAAATATAATAATGGCCAGAACTGATGAGTATAACTGAGAAATGCAGATTTATTAGTTTAGTCGGTTATTATCAACATTTCGACGAGAATGTTTACCAGTTGGAAAACCCATTAACCAAGATCACACGTGAAGGGGTTAAATTTTTTGGACAAAATAGTGTGAAGAATGGTTCGAATAACTGAAGTGAAGATTATTTAACACTCCTATATTGACTCTAGCATCATGAAAAAATGGGTTTCTTATTTATAGTGATACTTAAAAAAAGGATTTGGTTGTGTCCTTACGTAGAATGATTGTATAAGGACTCATCCTTAAAACATTACAAAATATTTAATTAAATGAATAATTCACAATGAGGTTCTTTTCAGGATTAGAGTTTTAGAGATTTAGAACAAAACTATTACATCTCAAATGATTACAAAGTAAACACTTCTACTTAGTCTCCATTTTTATAATATAATAAAAACTCTTGAAAAAAAGATTCATGTCTAGTTCCATGATTTAGACAACATGAATTTTTTTGATCCCATCCTTGACCCTATTCATATTTATGTCATGTGAAAAATATTTCAAAACATGGGATGGGCATAAAAATCTCAGTAAGGGTTATAAAACAAAGAACGAAAACAAAATTTCATAAATATATACAGAACATAAAATCTTTTACATACCTCATGAAATCATAATATTTATGAATAACACATAGAAATCATAAATCATAAAGGTAACTTGTGTCATCCATAACATACTTACATTGTAGATATCACAACAACATATGTAGTTACATTGTAATACCAATCATTGTATATTCCTTAAATATATTTTGAGAAACATCCATGTTTACCTTCATCACATTACCCAATGCATTGGAGAGCTATCTCAGGCACACCGACCTAGGTTTATCACAGAACCACCCGTATACATAAATAAATTCCATGAATCATAACATGATCATAACACATAACATATGCATAAAATAAAGAAAAATTTCCACATTGCAATAACCATATAAAATTTTAATATATATATGTATATAAAACATTATCAAAACCATTTTAAACACCAAACATACATAAAATATTATATGGTATTTAATATTCTTTTTAAAAACATTACAGCTTGTTAATGAAGCCAATGATCAAATAATACTCGCAGCGGCAGAAAAGTTATTGTCGCCACTTACATTAAAAAGTAACATTATTTTCATTTTTTTGTAAATAAATTCATAGAAAAACATTACCTTTAAATGAAATGAAAATTCAATGTTGTTTATACAGCGTAAAAAGAAATTCGGGTATTATAACAAAATATTCCTCAATGAATGGAGATTAGGACAAAGTCAATTACCTCGAGTATGACTTGACTCGATCACTCTTTAATCTCCTAAATAATAAACTAAATATAATTTATACTTTCTTAAGAACATTTTTCAATATTATTATTACTTTTATATCACTTATTACCATGTTATAATCATTATGTAATCATTTATGCTAAAAACGTTCGTTTTATCGATAATTGGTACACGAGTAAAAAATGAACACCTTATATTTACAAGTTATCCGTGTGGTAAATAATCCATTATATCGATAATGAAATTAATTATAAAGATATCATATATATCATATATATATTATATATATATTATAGTACATATCATTTGGAGGAAATAAATGAAATGCAACGTTCATGGAGATGGGAAGCTGTAAGTACGCATGAACACTGCTTTCATTTATATTTATTATTTTAATGGAATGAGAACATAATAATACATATGTACATTATTTATAAAATATAACATCATATATAATATCATTAACTCCATCCTTTATACATCCCATGTATGGAATTAATGAGTCATATAACTTTGAGGGGGCGGTAGTCCACATTTCCTCAAATGAAATTATCGCATTTACCCATAATTGTAACCATAAAGGTATTATATAAAATAAAAATACTGAAGAATAAAGAAAACATAAAAAAACATATCTCATATATAAATATAGTTGCATCTTAGTGGATATCCTGATAGGAATTAAAAGATAATCGAACAATCATCGTCTCTTGAGGCGTTAGTTTTCCAACCACAGGAACATTATGTTCTTCACCCATTTGATGGATGTGTGTGCAAGATTAGTTAAAATACTTCTTATAAGAACATAATATTATATTTATGATACTGGTTTTGTTATAAAATAAAAGAACAAAAAGAGTTTAGGAGTTGCAGAAGTAAAATAAATCAAAAGATGTAAAGTGAAACAATTACCTTTAATTTGGGTAAATTCCTTTGGTTTGGACCTATTGGACATCTTGATGTTGTTTCTGAATAAGGTAAGGCTTATAATAGAAGGATAGGATTTTATGGAGAATAATTGGGTAGAGGTTGGACGATCCAAAAGGCTTGATAGGTGGTGGGATTGGTTAGAAGTGAGAGTGTTTTATAAGCTGGAGGAGGGACTCTAGAAAATTGTGATAATATTTTTTTATTATATAAATATATTCTATTTTTTAAGTTAAAAAAACTAATTAAAGTTGAATATAAGATGGTCCATGGTAGAAATAATATCATCTAATAAAAACTGGTCATGTTTTGGATATTGTTTTAATATTTATAGTCTTATTTATTTAAATATTTTATTAATGAGGTAAATTGTTTATCAATAGTGTGTCGTAAATAATCTACTTTATTTGATAACTAAAAAATGTAAACAAATTACCATGTTGTTGGAAATATTTTATAGATTTCCAATGAATATTTATTGTCAAAAATTTAATTCATATAACCCCGTATAAAAATTAATTTACTAAAAGATATTTTTTCATTTTTGGCTTTACTTTTAGTTAATTAATCTAAAGTGTAATTATCTCTCTGCAATGGCTTAATGGTATCCAAAAATCTACCCAAAGATTCCCATGGTTGTAAATGACTCAACCCATAAGGTTTTGACATTTGTTTATGTAATTTGGAGTTATTATAATATTCTGTTTAACTTGAATGACCTTTTTATCTTTAACTGCGGTAAAATAATAAAAAGTTACTATTTGCCAAAAAAAAATTCATCTTATTGACCCAAATTTTAATTTATAATAACAACCAAGAATGGTGAATTAAATAAATTCAATTCTTAGATTTAGTAAAATTTCATTTATAAGAAAAAGTCAGTTTTTTAACTCGTACTTGGTGGTTTCACAGTTCATAAAAAATTTGAATTTTTTCAAAAAAACCCAAGAATTTCATCCTAAGCTATATTTGATATTCTGAATACAAAAATGATGTCTATTTTACAAAATTAAAAATATATAAGTGGAATTAATTAATTTAAAATTAATTTCCTTTGTTAAAACAAATAGCATGTTATTAAGAAACAATAACTATCAAAAGATTGACAGTTTTTTAGGTCCAATTTCAATGTGAAATTAATTTCAATGACCAACATTGGAATAAATAGTAAAAATATATTATAATTGTTGGATCGAATAGTTGATATAAAAGTCTATTAGATGGAACAATACAAGAGGGGGGGTGAATTGTAGGTTTTAAAAACCTTGAGTTTTAGTAACAAAGAGATTAGTTTAAAAGATTTTAAACTAATACAAATACAAACACCCACAATTGTATTGAATGTAAAAGGTATGATATATTGTAATACTATTGTAAAGCAAAACAATTGTATTCAAGGTGAACACAATAATCAGAGTAATACAAATATGAATGATTCTACCATAAAGCGTATAGAACCAATCAATACAATATGTAATGGAATGATTGTAATTGAAACAATTACAATTGAATAAGTAAAGAAAGGAAACAATACAAATCCCTTTCTAATACAACAGCGGAAATGTAAAAGTAATACAATTCTTTTAACCCAAAGAGAAGGGTTATCCTTTCACCTAGGATAAAAGGTCTGTCTCACCAACACCTTGGTGAGCCCTCGATACGATTATCGGCACGTCTGTCTGCCTATCCCCGGCAGCCCTCGATACGATGATCGGCTCGTCTGTCTGCCTATCCCCGGCAGCCCTCGATACGATGATCGGCTCGTCTGTCTGCTTATCCCCGGCAGCCCTCGATTTTGCAGGTAATCGGCACCTCTGTCTTTCAATTACTTGAAAGCCCTCGATACGATGATCGGACGCACAAGGCTGATGAGAGAAGTCACAGTGTCTCTCTCTAGAATCATCGTAGTTCACAGAGTCTCTTCGTTCATCAGTATTTTCTCAGCTTCAAATGACCTCCTATTTATAGGCCTCGGGTTCCAACGGTCATATTGCCTCCAACGGTCATATTGAAACAGAAAGCACGACATCGTTTTGATTAGTATATAACTAACTCAACGACATCGTTTCGTTAGGATAAGAGATATATAGAAATGTAAAACATGAGTACGATTCATATGCAGAGAGAGTTTTTAACAAAGTACCAAAACAAATAATGATTATCTGAATAGAAAAGTCAGTACGATACGATTGACAGAGTCAGTACGATACGTTTGACAGAGTCAGTACGATACGTTTGACAGAATCAGTACGATACGTTTTGGTCGGTACGATCAATCATCGTACGATACGATAAACATGATAAAAGACAATTTGTTATTTACAAACATATGATAGAATACTTTTGTGATTTCCAAAACATGACAGAATATATTTGTGATTTCCAAAACATGATGTACAAACCAAAAGAAGACTTTTGACTTAACAATCTCCCCCTTTTTGGAAAGAACAAACACACAAAGTAGATGAAACAAGAAATACTTATCTCCCCCTGAGTTATTGAAAACTCTTCTGAATACGAAATTGAATACAACTAACTCCCCCTTAGGTATTAACTTTCCTAAGGATTGTATTCAGATTTTCCTTAAGAGCATTGTAATGCATTCTCCCCCTTTGTAAAACAACCTTTGCTTTGTAAATATTCTCCCCCTTTGTGATTTACAAAAAGAAAGGAGGAATCTCGAATTGTCTGGAAGAGTTAGTGAAGTAATACAAGACAATGGATAAAAGAGAAAGGATTATAAGAGTTATTACAAAACAAACAAGTTCCAAAAGAAACAAATACAACAATCATTTGTTTTCTCTTTCCTTCTCTTTCTTTATAAGCTCATGAAGCACAGCTTTCATCTTCTTGATCTCCTTCTTGTCTTCAGAAATTGATTCACCCTGGGTTTTGAAAAGCTCCTGTTGATCCGCAAAAATCTGATCTTGATTTCTGATGGTCTCCTCCTGTACTCTGATTACTTCTTCAAGGGTATCAATTCTGTTTTGCAGAGTCTTGTTATCCTTGGACAACTCGGAATTTTGATTCTTCAGTAAAACCATTTCATCTTTGAAAGATGAAACCTTCGAGAATTCAGATTGGAAAGCATTCATCCTCTCTTGCAAATGTTTCACTGAAGGAACATCGGCTCTTTGAGACGACAAAAGGTTCAGCCTTTCAATTGTTTCTTTATCAAGCTTGTTGAAAGCAATTGCAAGCTCATTTGATAACCTTCTTATATCTTCAATAGCAATCTCATGGTCATTGATTGAGCTCTCTGTTTTGTACGACCACTTAGTCATCTTATTACAAGCTTTCTTATGAGAAACTGAGCTTTCCGAAAGAACTTTCAGATCGGCTTCAACAGACAAGACTTTCTTTCTCAATTCTTTTACAGATCCAAACTTCTTTCTCTGATTTTCAGTGATAAAATCAATCTTTCCTTCCAGCCTCGGAAAATAAGGAATGGTTTTCTCCATCCTTCTCAAAACTTGAACAATGTAATCACTCTTCTTGAGAGAGATTGTATGCTCTGAATCAGTATCATCATCGTACGATGCTAGTTCATACGATCTGCTTGAATCAACAACTGGCTGTTTCCCTTTCACTTTTTCTTTCTGTTTTCTTTCATCTTCCACTCTGTCACTAATGACAACTACTTTATCAGATTGAGAAGATTGATCATCTTGCTTTTCTCGAGATGACATCCTGTCCGAAGATTTTTCCTAATCGGCATGAGGAGTTTGTTGAACACCTTCGCTCAGCTTTTGAAGCGATTCCTCTCTACATTTCATTGAACTTTGAAGAAATTCTAACAGAAAATCTCCTTCTTCAACTTCCACTTCTTCTATCACTTGTTTTCCTTTTTCTTTCACAGGCAAACTCTGTACGATGGGTTCTTGATGTACTTCCATAGTTAGTTGAGCACTAGCATCTTCAACTGCTTTCAAGACTTTAGAAATATCAAAGTCCTAATCCTTTCTTTTCAAAAGAGTCTTCTTTTTCTTTTCAGCTTGAAGGGTTTCTTCTACCCTTATTCTTTCTGCAAAAGCCTCAGCAGGATCAAGACCAAACTTCGGATCACCCTCTTTTCTCTATTCCTTGTCCTTTCTCCATTTGGCTACAACTTCCTTACTGTACCTCGGCTTCTTCTTCTTCGGCTTTGAACTAGTCTGCGGATCAGACTTTCGAGTAACACCGGCGGATTGATTGTCCTTGGCTGGCATAGGTGCCGATTGATTTTCAGGCAATTCAGCTTCTACATCTCTGACAAAAAGTTTTGAATTTGAATCAAAACAAACATTCAGCTTTTTCATCGTACTCTTATTAATGAAAGACGGCCACAAATCCATAGGTTCTCCTTTCAAAGGAATGTTACAAAACATCATACTCTCAAGAATGAATTTTGTAAGGATGGCTGGATACATTATTATCTGGGATTTAATCCCTCCTTTCTTGACATTCTTGACGGTTTCAAAAATATATCCCATGAGATTCACTTTCCTCATATTCACAAGATAATCGAGCAAAAAGACATTAGAAACTTTAAGAGTTTCTCTATCCCCTTTCCTTGGGACAAGAAAACCTTTCATCCATAAAGTGAAAAACCGATTGTCCGGTGAAAGATGATAAACTTTCCTCTTTCCCTTATTAACAACAAACAAAGATTTTTCAGCACTCTCTCTATTAAACGTACCAACTTCCTCTGGTAGTTTGTGAGATGGACAGAATGAATCCCCTTCTATAGAAACGTTCAGAAAGTGTGCCGCGTGTTTCACAGACATGGATAATTTTCTATCATACACATCGAAGTTTATAGTCATATCTTTGTCGAAAGACACGGTTTTGTAAAATTGACAAACTTCATCAAAAAGAACTGGATCTTGAGTATCAGGCTTTTCCGCACAGAGATGTTCCCATCCTTGAAACAAAATAATCCTCTTGATTGTAGAATCTTACATATCGAAGAATTCTCGGGATACTAACCTTTCTCTGTGAAAGTCTTTCTCTGTAAAAGTCATTGAAGACATTTCAGCGGGAGTGTTGGCAGAGGATTGAGACATAAAGATGATGCCGATTGAGAAGATCGTACGATTGTTTATAGCTGGGGGAGCAGAGCTTCGCCTCAATTCCTGAACAATCAAAGTGGGTTTGGGGAGGGGAGGGGGGTATTTATAGGCAAAAAAAAAGATATGACCGTTGAACTTCTACGGTCGAGATTAGATAATACCAGATCAATGGTTAGGATTAAAACAAAGAAAGAAAATAAAATAAAAATTGAAAAAGATACCTGTCGGAGAACAAAAGGTGATTGCTGGATTTGGTAAGTATCAAAGAAACAATCGTAAGGAAAAAAAAACATGATGCCGATGGAAAACAAATTTATTACTATGGTCGGACCGTACGATGGAAAATAGTTGTTATCATTAACCGACAGTACGATGGAAAACAATCTTAATACTATCATCGGTCAATACAAAAAAATATTGAATGATACGATGGAAAAGAATTTGAATACTATCATCGGTCGATTCAAAAAAAATATTGAATGGTACGATGGAAAAGAATTTCAATACCATCATCGGTCGATTCAAAAAATATTGAATGGTACGATGGAAAAGAATTTCAATACCATCATCGGTCGATTCAAAAATTATTGAATGGTACGATGGAAAAGAATTTCAATACCATCATCGGTCGATTCAAAAATTATTGAATGGTACGATGGAAAAGAATTTCAATACCATCATCGGTCGATTCAAAAATTATTGAATGGTACGATGGAAAAGAATTTCAATACCATCATCGGTCGATTCAAAAATTATTGAATGGTACGATGGAAAAGAATTTCAATACCATCATCGGTCGATTCAAAAATTATTGAATGGTAAGATGGAAAAGAATTTCAATACGATAAACAGAAAAACTGAAATGGTCAATACGATAAACAGGAAAACTTAAAATGAAACAATAAAACTGTCAATACTATAAACAGAAAGAAACATATATAAAGAGAGTAAATATTTAAAGATCAGAAACATAAAGAAACAAAGAAATGTCCTCCCCCTTTCTACGAGGAGTTTCTTACTATTAGGAGAGATGTAAAACAGGAAGTAGATATGAATGATTATTTTATTTTAATCATTCCTAGCTTCTGTTTTATAAATTCAAATCTATCGGAAGGTAAAGGTTTTGTAAAAATATCAGCAAGTTGTTCTTGCGTTCCGATGAATTGTAAAACAATATCTCCTTTTTGTGTGTGATCCCTAAGAAAGTGATGCCTAACATCTATGTGTTTTGCACGAGAGTGATGTGCTGGGTTTTTACTAAGAGCTATGGCACTTGTATTGTCACACAGAATTTGAGTTTTGGAGAAACTCAAACCATAGTCAGTGAGTGTGTGCTGCATCCACAATACTTGAGCACAGCAACTTCCAGCTGCTACATATTCAGCTTCAGCAGTGGAGAGTGCTACTGAGTGTTGTTTCTTGCAAGACCAAGAAACCAAAGAATCTCATAAGAAATGACAAGTTCCAGATGTACCTTTTCTATCCATTCTACAACCACCAAAGTCAGCATCTGAAAAACTTTTTAAAACAAAATCATTTCCAGAAGAGTAGAAAAGTCCTAAATCCATAGTGTCTTTTAAATACCGAAAGATTCTCTTTACGGCTTTTAAGTGAGACTCTTTTGGATTAGATTGATATCTTGCACATAAGAATACAGAAAACATCAAGTCGGGTCGACTAGCTGTCAAGTATAGAAAACTCCCTATCATACCTCTAAAAATTGTTTGATCTACTGGTTTCCCAGTTTCATCAAGATCAAGAGTATTTGAGGTACCAATTGGGGTGCTAATACTTTTAGTTTTGTCAAATCCATACTTTTTGAGTAAGTCTTTAATATACTTATGTTGAGATATATAAGTTCCTTCTAGTTTTTGAGATATTTGAAAACCTAGAAAGAATGTTAACTCACCCATCATACTCATTTCAAACTCAGATTTCATTAAATTTGCAAAAGAATCGGTTAAAGATTTCTGAGTTGATCCAAATATGATGTCATCAACATAGATTTGGACAACCAAAACATTTTTGTTTTCCATTTTGATAAAAAGAGTTTGATCAGCTGTACCTTTTCTATAATTGTTTTGTAAAAGAAATCCTGTAAGTCTATCATACCATGCTCTAGGGGCTTGTTTAAGACCATATAGAGCCTTGGTAAGTTTAAAGACATGATCAGGATGTTTTGGGTCTTGAAAACCAGGAGGTTGTTCGACAAAAACTTCTTCTTGAACAAAACCATTTAAAAAAGCACATTTGACATCCATTTGAAATAGTTTGAAATTGAAATATGCTGCGAAGGCTAATAGAATGCGAATAGATTCAAGTCTAGCTACAGGAGAATATGTTTCTTCATAGTCTATTCCCTCTTATTGATTATAGCCTTTAGCAACAAGTCTTGCTTTATTTCTTACAATGATTCCATTTTCATCACACTTGTTTCTGAAAACCCATTTTACACCAATTACAGTTGTTTCTTTAGGTCTTTCAACTAAAGTCCAGACTTGATTCCTTTCAAATTCATTTAGTTCATCCTGCATTGCTTTGATCCAATCATCATCACCTAAAACCTCACTTGGACTTTTAGGTTCAAATTGGGAAAGAAAAGTAAGATATTCTATTTCATTTCTTAAGGAATTTATGGTCCTTACAGGTTGATTTATATCACCAATGATATTATCACTGGGATGATTCCTAAGAAACAATTGATTTTGGTTTTGTAAAACCTATTCATCAACATATGGTAGAAAATCTTCTGTGGTAAATGTTTCAGGAACACTTTCTTGAACATTTTCCTTATCAGAATGTTCTTCTAACAAAGGTTGATAAACATCTTTAGAAAACACATCCGAGGATGTAGGATTGGGTTGGTTGAAAACAAAAGGGTTAGTTTCATCAAATTTTACATGTACTGTTTCTTCAACAGTACAAGTGTTTTTATTGAAAACTCTATAAGCCTTAGAGGTTGTGGAATAGCCTAGAAAGATTCCTTCATCAGATTTTGGTGCAAATTTGTGTAAATTATCTTTTGTATTCAAAATGAATACTTTGCATCCAAAAACTTTGAAGTAAGAAACTTTAGGTTTTCGGCCAGTCCATAACTCGTAAGGAGTTTTATTAAGAAATGGTCTAGTTAAAACACGATTTATAGTATAACAGGCAGTACTTACAGCTTCAGCCCAAAAATGCTTAGCAATTGAGTATTCACTCAACATGGTTCGAGTCATTTCCTGAAGAATACGATTTCTTCTTTCAACAACACCATTTTGCTGAGGAGTTCTTGGTGCTGAGAAATTGTGAGTAATACCTTTCTTACTACAAAAAGTTTCAAAATCTGAGTTTTGAAATTCACCACCATGATCACTATGAATAGTTATCAATGGTAGGTTTTTCTCATTTTTAACTTGGGCTCTAAAAGTTTTGAAATACAAAAAGGCTTCAGATTTCTTTGTGAGAAAGTAGACCCATGTAAATCTAGTAAAGTCATCAACTAAAACAAATACATAGTATTTGCCTCCAATGCTTCCAGATTGTGAAGGACCAAACAGATCCATATGCACAAGCTGTAATGCATTAGAAGTTGAAACTTCATTAATTAGTTTAAAGCTAGTTTTATGTTGCTTGCCAAATTGACAAGGATCACAGACTTTTGAAGAATCATATCTAAGATCCGGTAGCCCTTTTACAAGTCCTTTCTTTGAGAGTTTTCTTAGGTTTCTCAAATTACAGTGTCCTAATCTCCTATGCCATAGCCACGATTGGTCTTCTATTACACTTAGACAAGGTAAGTTTTGGTTCCTAAGGTCTTCTAAGTTAATAGTGTAAACATTTTCTTTCCTATGGGCAGATAGAATGAATTCATCCTTGGAATTGTGAACTAGACACTTATCATTTCTAAAATTCACAAGGTAACCTTCATCACATAATTGACTTATGCTGATGAGATTGTTCCTAAGACCTTTAACAAACAAAACATTTGAAATAAGAACTTTTCCAAGAAAAACGATATTACCTATACCAACAATCTTTCCTTGAGCATTATCTCCGAAGGTAACTTTTCCACCTTTTGTTTTGATAACCTTTTCAAAGAAAACATTGTTTCCAGTCATATGTCGAGAGAAACCACTATCCATGTACCAAATGTTCTTATTGATACACTTCTCGTTTTCCTGAAAAAGAAACAATTAGATTTTCGGAATCCAAACTTGTTTGGATCCAGAAGGATTAGATAAAATAATTTTAGGAATCAACATTTGTTTTGCAAAATGAGCTTTATGAAATCCTAAGGATTGAGTTTTGTTAAGAGAACAATCTCTTCTCCAATGTCCACCACATTGACACTTGGAACAGAAAATGGTTTTTTGAGGAACAAAATAGTTATTACTAAAAACAGGTTTGGAATAAGTATAACCAAGACCAGAACGATTTCTCAAAGGTCTTATTTGAGAGTACATCCTATCAAAGTTTTCTTTTCCATGAGTAAAGTTTGACAAACACTTTTTCAAGGAAAAAATCTCTGACTTTAGTTTTAAAACCAAATTCTTGTTTTCTAAAACATTTGAATTAGAACTAGAGTTAGACTCTAAAATGTTTTTCTTTGAAATAGCAGTTTCAAGATCCTTAAAAAGTTTATCTTTTTCAGATTTGACTTTCTCAAGGGTTTTCAAAATACTTTCAAAATCAGAAGTTTTCCCATCAAGATCTTTAGAAAGATCTGATACTTCTTTAGTCAAAATAGAAATTCTAGAATTTGCTTTTTCAAATCTCTTTTTGAGTTTAGAATTTTCATTTTCAAGTAACTTAGCAAATCTAGAGACTTCTTCAAAAGAAGGTAAAGTATCATCTTCTGATGATGAGGGTTCATCATTTGAAGATTCATAATATTTATTATCAACATAATTTGCATTTAAAGAGACATTTGTAACAGCTTCAGCATTGTGTACCTTAGCCATGAGACAATGATCTTCAATTGGTAGTCTGGCTAGAAGTCCAATATTCTGTTGTCCTGACGTCTCATATTCTGAAGAATCATCTGAGGAATCACTACCACTTGCACTCCATGTATCATTTGCTTTCAAGACTTTCTTCGTCTTATAAAACCTTTTCTTGTTTCTTTCAGAGTGTTTCTCTTTTCTATCTTTCCTCTTCAGTAAAGGACAATCAGGCCTTATATGTCCTGCTTTCTTGCATTCATAACAAGTTACCTCTGAATCTTTCCTATCTTTCCTATCTTTCTTTTTGAATCTATATTGAAAATCTTTCTTTCCCACAATTTTTTTCATCCTCCGAGCAAGATTAGCTAACTCATTGTCTGAAAGATTACAATCACTTGAATCAGAAACAACAACTTTCTTGGATTTAGACCTTGTAACCCTTTCAGGTGTTTTAGCTTTAGATGCAAAAGCTACACTTCCATTCCCATTCTTCTTCTTATTGAAATCAGCATCTCTTTTCATTCTTGTCTCGTGCTGTAGAAGAGTTCCAAAGAGTTCATCAAGAGTAATCTGGGAAACTTTTCTATTTTCATCAATAGCTGTTCTTTTTGACTCCCATTCATTTGGCATAATATCTATAATCTTATCAACAAGAGCTTCATCATCAAGACCTTTTTCTCCCATAGATTGTAAACTGTTGACAATTGTCATAAACCTTTGTTGCACTTTACATACTTGCTCTCCATAAGGAAAAACAAATCCATGATACTCTGCTCGTAGCATTGCTCTCCTTGTTTCTATAACTTTGGATGTACCAAAATGAGTACTTCTAATTTCTTCCAAATACAGTTGGCTGCTTCACATGAAGATATCTGGCTATATATATTCCTGGTCATAGAACATAATAAAGTATTGCGTACCTTGTAATTCAGTTGATATTCTTACTTCTCTTGATTGGTAAAATTACTAACTTCTTTGTCAGGAATTTTGTAACCCCCAGTAAGCATAATAAAATTGTCTACACCAGTATTGATGACGAAAGTCTTCATACGATCTCTCCAATACTCATAATCATTCCCATCAAAGATTGGTGGTCTAGAAGGATTCATATTATCTATTGATCCGATATTCATTCCTGCCATCTAATATAACAAAAACAACTTTTCCACTCCACACGTTAGTGTAGTAAGTATTTAAGAAAGTAATAAGAAATAAAGCTAGTAATACAAATCAGTGGAAAACCTCCTTTGATACCAATTGTTGGATCGAATAGTTGATATAAAAGTCTATTAGATGGAACAATACAAGAGGGGGGTGAATTGTAGGTTTTAAAAACCTTGAGTTTTAGTAACAAAGAGATTAGTTTAAAAGATTTTAAACTAATACAAATACAAACACCCACAATTGTATTGAATGTAAAAGGTATGATATATTGTAATACTATTGTAAAGCAAAACAATTGTATTCAAGGTGAACACAATAATCAGAGTAATACAAATATGAATGATTCTACCTTAAAGCGTATAGAACCAATCAATACAATATGTAATGGAATGATTGTAATTGAAACAATTACAATTGAATAAGTAAAGAAAGGAAACAATACAAATCCCTTTCTAATACAACACTGGAAATGTAAAAGTAATAAAATTCTTTTAACCCAAAGAGAAGGGTTATCCTTTCACCTAGGATAAAAGGTCTGTCTCACCAACACCTTGGTGAGCCCTCGATACGATTATCGGCACGTCTGTCTGCCTATCCCCGGCAGCCCTCGATACGATGATCGGCTCGTCTGTCTGCCTATCCCCGGCAGCCCTCGATACGATGATCGGCTCGTCTGTCTGCTTATCCCCGGCAGCCCTCGATTTTGCAGGTAATCGGCACCTCTGTCTTTCAATTACTTGAAAGCCCTCGATACGATGATCGGACGCACAAGGCTGATGAGAGAAGTCACAGTGTCTCTCTCTAGAATCTTCGTAGTTCACAGAGTCTCTTCGTTCATCAGTATTTTCTCAGCTTCAAATGACCTCCTATTTATAGGCCTCGGGTTCCAACGATCATATTGCCTCCAACGGTCATATTGAAACAGAAAGCACGACATCGTTTTGATTAGTATATAACTAACTCAACGACATCGTTTCGTTAGGATAAGAGATATATAGAAATGTAAAACATGAGTACGATTCATATGCAGAGAGAGTTTTTGACAAAGTACCAAAACAAATAATGATTATCTGAATAGCAAAGTCAGTACGATACGATTGACAGAGTCAGTACGATACGTTTGACAGAGTCAGTACGATACGTTTGACAGAATCAGTACGATACGTTTTGGTCGGTACGATCAATCATCGTACGATACGATAAACATGATAAAAGACAATTTGTTATTTACAAACATATGATAGAATACTTTTGTGATTTCCAAAACATGACAGAATATATTTGTGATTTCCAAAACATGATGTAAAAACCAAAAGAAGACTTTTGACTTAACAATAATTACACTTTAAAACTGAATAAAAGATAATATATTAATATAAATAAAAAATATTAAAACACAGTTTTGAATTAAAATATAATAATTTTTACTATTCATTAAAAAATGAACTTTATCAGAATAATTCCAAAAACTTAAACAAAGTAAATTTTGATGTCCCCATTATAAATAAGTATTTTATTTGGTCAAATAAAATGTATTAATGTGACCACAACTAGATTTAAAGAGGGTTCTCCATTAAAAGGTGGTAAATAAGCCTTTTAATATATATTATTCTTTAATATTAGATTTATTCAAATTTTAAGCCTCTAAAAATTTATGGGATAAATGTAAATATATTTAACAAAAATGTATAATCATATTGTAGTTAGTTTTTTTCATTCCCGCCAATACAACAGCTAGGAGTTAAATACCTTTTAAAATAATTATATTATATTATTAGTGTGCAACGTAAGATTTCAATGAAACCTGTTGTTGCGTATCGAGTATGCTATCGAACATATCAACCCTATTAAAGTAAAATTAGTATTTAATTCACAAATCTTCATAAATATAAAATACGTCTTATTCTTTATTTACCTGATATGTTACATCATTCCCTCCTTTTTGGAATTGCATCCTCATAATTTTACTTATCAAAATATGTGGTGTATTTCCCCTTCAAATCATTTTCATATTTCCATGTTGCTTATTCAACCATATGGTTTTCCTATAAAACCTTTACCTGGTGAATTACCTAATTCCGCAACACTTGATCTCTTCGGTCAAGAATCTGGGCTGGTTGTTCCTCATAAGAGAGATTCTCTTCCAACTGAACTACATCTTGGCTCAAAACATGTGATTGATCTGGAATACACTTTCTCAACCTTGAAACATGAAAAAAATTGTGTACCTGGGATAATATTGGAGGTAAAGCCACTCTATATACAACTAATCTAACTTTCTCCCGGATTTCAAAAGGTCGAATGAACCTCAGACTCAACATTACCTTCCTTCCAAAATGAATGACACTTTTCCATTGATAAACATTGAGAAATTCATGATCACCTACCTCAAAAGATAGATCCTTCCTTCGGTTATCTACATAACTTTTATGTATGCTCCAAGCTGTTCTCATGTGCTTCGGAAGAAACTAATCTTTCTTTTCCTTCTCTTCTACCAATTCTGGTCCCGTCAACTTTCTTTCACCTACATCATCCCCAAAAGCTGGAGTTTTACAATGCTTTCCATATAATGGCTCAAATGGAGCAATCTGTATACTGGAATGGAAACTGTTATTATATAAAAATTCAACCATAGAATGATGATGGTCCCAACATCCCTGATAATCTATCGAGCAAGACCGTAACATATCCTCCAATTTCTAAATTATTCATTGTGATTTCCCATCTGATTGAGGATGAAAAGCTGTACCAAAATTTAATTCATTACCCAATGACTTCTGAAGGCCTTTCTGAATGTTAGAAGTAATGGTGGGATCACGATAAGGTAATTGGAGTGGGGAACTCCATTCAACATGACTATTTCATTGACATACAACCGATAAAGTTGATCTAGAGAAAAAGTATCTCGAATTTGAAGGAAATGATTAGATTTAGTCAATCGATCAACAATAACCCAGATTGCATTATTACCTCGAGATGTCTTCAGTAATCCAACAACTAAGTCCATTGATAAATTTTCCTATTTACACTATAGCATCGGTAAAGGCTTAAGCATACCTTTCGGTCACTGGTGCTCTACTTTAACCTACTGACAAGTCAAACACATCACAGTAAAATCAGGAATATCACTTTTCTTTCCATTCCACGAGTAATACCCTTGAGGATCTCAGTACATCTTAGTACTGACAGGATGAACTGAAAATGAGGAACTATGAGCTTCACATAACAAATCATTCTTCATATGTGAATCACAAGGCATACACAATCTCTTTACAAATCTAAAAAAATCATTATCAATGTTTAATTCGGGCAACATACCCTTATGAACCAACTCTACCTTTTTCTGTAACTCACTGTCTCCCTTCTATGATTGATTTATTCTGGCTGATAGAGATGATCTCACTGACACTTGATACAAAACAGAATAATTATCTGCACCAACAACTTCTATTCAAAATTTTATCAAATCAAAAACCAAAGTATCTTGTTGCAACGGTAACATAGTTAATGAACCATTACCTTTTCAACTCAAACCATCAACCACATTATTTTATTTTCCCAGCTGGTAATGGATTGTACAATCATAATCCTTGATTAATTCCAACCATATCCTCTATCTCATGTTCAACTGTTTTGGAGTGAATATATACTTTAATATTTATTGATTAGTAAATATTTCACATTATAATCTATAAAAATGATACCTCCAAATTTCTAAAACAAAAAAAAACAAAATCTAATTCCAAATCATCTGTTGAGTAATTTAACTCATTTGGTTTCAACTGACGTAAAGAATAAGAAATTACCTTATCATTCTTCAATAGGACACAACCATTTCCTTTCAGCAAAGCATCACTGTAGATAACAAACTCACCATTTTTGGATGGCAGTGCTAAAACTGGAGTGTTTACCAATATTCTATTAAATTCCTGAATACAATTGTTACATTATTTTTTCTAGATGAACATAACACCTTTTCAAGTTAACATAGTCATTGGACTACATAACCATGTAAAATTTTCAACAAAACCCTAATAATCACCTTCCAAATTAAGAAAAATATGGATTTTGGTTATATTTATGGGTCTTGTCAATTATTCAACAACTTTTGTTCTTGTAGGATGTACTCTTATGCCATTTTTTTGAAACAATAAGATAAAGGAATGAAACATGATGCTACTAAAACTCACAGTATCTGAATTTCCTAAATATTTTAATTTCTTTTACGTTTTCAAGGCAACCCTTAAATGGATTTCATGTTCCTATATACTTTTGGAATAATCTAAAATATCATCAATGAACAAAACCACAAAAATTTCCAAGAACACACGAAAAATTCTAATCATCAGATATATGAATATAATTGGTGCATTGGTTAAACCAAAAGACATAACTACAAATTCATAATGACCATATCCAGTACAAAATGCGGTCTTTGGAATGTCTTCTTCCTATACCTTCAACAGATGGTACCCCGACCACAAATCAATCTTCATAAAATACTGAGCTCCCTAGAGTTGGTCAATCAAGTCATCGATATGAGGCAAATGATACTGGTTCTTAATACTGTTGTCATTCAGTGCTCTATAATCAATGCAAAGTCTCATTGAACGATATTTCTTTTTAACTATCATGACAGGATCACACCATGGTGATGTGAAAGGTCGAATGAAACCTTTAACTAATACTTCTTTCAATTTCCTCATTATCTCTAAAAGTTCAATTTGAGCAATTTGATTAGGGGGTTTTGAAATTGGAATAGCATCAGAAACTAAGCCAATAGTAAATTCAACATCCCGATCAAGTATAATACAAGAAAACTCATCAGGAAAAACATCAAGGTACTCATTTACCATTGGCACATCATTAATCTCATCAATTCCTTTATTTTCAACAATATGAGAAAGGTAACATTCATTTCCATATTTTACTATTTTTTTAGCTTTCTAATATGTTATCAAAACCATGTTTTCATTCTTGTACACAAACTGAAAATCATTCTGAAAAGAAACCCATTTAGCTCTGCAGTAAATCATATCATGATAATCAAAAATCCAATCAATTCAACAAATAACATAAATCTCTAGTAGAGGAAAAACAATATGGCTTCCAGGTAGATTCTTTCCGCACACACAGGCAAGATTTTTCTTATGCTTTCTTTTTGTCTCATGATTTCCTATAGGTGTTTTTACCGTAAGTTATGTATTCATATCGTGATATGGAATTCCCATTTTAGTGGAAAACTACTCAGAAATGAACTATTTTGTAGACCCTGAATCAGTCAACAAATTGGCATAATCTAAAGAAACAAACAGTATACCTGATACTACTTAATATGATGGACCCACAACTAATGATGTAGTTGCAATGGATTTAAACACCCCTTTCTGCTAGTAGTATGGATGATTTCCTTCAGTTGAGTTCATTTTTGGACACTCATTTGAATAATGACCCATTTCAATGCACTTTAAACACTTTACTGATTGTAAATCAGAGTTTTTTCTTAAAATTACACTAATCCTTTTCAATGAATTTAAGATACTTATGTCCCAATTATCCACATCAGTAGCACATACCAGAAATCAATTGAAATTACCCATTATTCTTTTTTCCACAATTTTCACAAACTATAAACATCATTTTCATACCATCAGACTTTCTTGAAGAGTTCTTCCATTTTTCCAACAACCTCGACCTCTTATTTTGTTGTTTTTCAAAGAACATTTGATCATCATTAAACTCCATTTCCAACTTCTCTACACAACTAACATGTTTTTCATAACTTTTAAACTCATGAGAAGCTAAAACCCATCGATAAATTGGCTTCAATCCTAATTAAAAATAGCTGACTTTACTATCTAGATCTCGTAGGAAATTTTAGCATACCTAGCCAGTCGAGTTAATTTTCATCATAAGTAGTGACTGAGTCATCCTACTACCTCAATTCCTGGAATTGTTTTTATTTCTAAGATGAACCACCTTTGGAAAATATTTATCAAGAAACATACCTTTGAATTCATCCCAATTGAGAGAATCAATATCCTCACTATCCATGATATTTTCCACCATCGACAACCACTGGTCATCTTCTACTTCTAAACAGTATACTGCGAGACTAACCTTTTGATGTTCTGAACAACCCATGACATTGAAAATATTTTCCAGTGATTTAATCCACCCTTCTGCTAGCACCGGGTCAGGCAATGCTCTGAATGATTGGGGATGTTGCCTCATGAATTGTTCTACTACTTCCATGTTCCTCTATGGTTGATCTGGATGATCTCGTGCATGGATACCACCTCCATTTATATCATACATCAACTATTCCATAACTTCACCAAACTATTAAGTTATGAATTTGACCATCTCAGGATTCTTGATTTCGAAGGTTTTCATCCTCCTGAGGTCATCCCAACAAAGCTATCCTGTTTCCTCTGCAGAAAACCATTATGAACACAAAACTATTTTAGGCTAAGCAAAATGGTAATCTATAAATTCTATATGATTTCAATATTAACAAAAATTACTTTATGGATATTCATTTAACAATTACATAACTCCTATAGTTATCTAAACTGAACTTTGATACCAACTATAAAGACCTGAATTTAAAACAACACATAATATAGAATTAAACGAATAATTCACATTGAGAATTTTCCAGGTTTAGATTTTTTGATAATTAGGACATTACTATTACATCTCAAAAGATTAAAAATTAGGCACTTCTACTCAGTTTCCATTTTTTCATAACATAAAAACTCTTGAAAAGTAGAGCCTTGTCTAGTTCTAGGTTTTAGACATCATGACTTTTCTTTGATCCCATCCTTGACCCTATTCATCTTTAAGTCCTATGAAAAACATTTTAAAACATGGGATGAGTATAAAAAGCTCAGTCATTGTTATAAAACAATAATAGAAAACATTATTTCATAAATACAAACTGAACATAAACTCTTTTACTTACCTCATGAAATCATAATATTTAAGAAAAACTCATAGAAATCATAAATCATAAAGGTAACTTGAGGCATCAAAAACATACACACATTGTAGCTATCACTGCTACGAAGGGGGTATCTTTGGAATACACATCATAGAATATTCCCTATATCTCTTAGGAGAAACATCCATGTATTCCTCTGTCACATTACCCAATACATTGGAGAGCTTTCCCGTGCTCACCCACCCTAGGTTTATCACGGAACCACCCATATATGTAAATAATGACCATGAACCATAACATGATCATAAAACAAAACATAAGAATAATGGAAATATAACATTTCCACATTGCAATAATAATATTAAATTTCAATATATTAACATATCAAAAAAATTATCAAAAACATTTTCAATAGAAAATATACAGAGAATAATATATGTTATTTATTTTCTTTTTAAGAAATATTACAGCTTGTTAAAGAAGCTAATGATCAAATAATAATCACGGCAGCAGAAAGGTCGTTGTCACAGCTTATGTTAAAATGAAACATTATTATTTTTCTGTTTATTAAAACACTTCATAGAAAAAGATTCACATTTAATGAATTAAAAATTCAAAGGTGTTTATACAACGTATAAAAGAATTTCGGGTATTAGAACAAAATATGCCTCAATGAAAGGAGAATGAGACGAAGTCCCTTACCTCATTTCTGACTTGACTCGATCACTCTTTAATCTATTAAATAATAAACTAAAGATAATTTATAATTCCATAAAATTATTTTTGAAGTTTATTATTCCTTTTATATCACATATTACGTTTTTATAAACATTATGTAATAATTTATGTTAATAATGATTGTTTTTTCGATATTTGGTACTTGAGGAAAAAAAGAACACCTAATATTTACAAGTTATCCGTGTGGTCAATAATCTATTATATCCATAATAAAAATAATTATTTAGATATAATATATATCATATATGTCATATATATCTAGTATATATATATTTATAACAGTACATATCATTAGGAGTTAAGAAATGAAATGCACCGTTCATGGAGATGGTAAGCCGTACGTATGTATGAACACTACATTCATTTTTATTTCTTATTCTAATGGAATTAAAACAAAATGTTACATAGGTATATTATTAATCCAGAATAATACCATATATAATATCATTAACTCCATCCTTTACACATCCCACATACGGCATTAACGATCCATATCACTTTGAGGGGGCGGTAGTCCACACTTCCTCAAATGAAATTATATTGTTTAACCATAATAGATACCATAATGTTATGCTATAAAATAAAATTACAGAAGCATAAAGACAATATAAACATAACATATATCATATATAAATATAGTTTAATATTAATGGCCCCTTTTATAGGCAGTAGGAGATAATCGAACAATCATCGTCCCGAGAAGCGTTAGTTTTCCATTCACAGAAACAGTATGTTCTTCACCCATTAGATGTATGTGTGTGTTAGTGTAGTTCGAATACATCTCATAAAAACATCCTAGTATATTTATTATACTTTTTTGGTTATAAAATAATTTAATAAAATAAGTTCAGGGGTTGGAGAAGTAAAATAAATGAAAATAAGTTAAGAGAAATTGTTACCTTCAATTTCGGTAACTTCCTTTGGTTTGAACCAAAATGACTTCTTGAAGTGACTTATGCCAACGGTAAGTCTTATAGAAAGAGGATAGGGATCTATGGAGACTAAATGGGCACATTTGGGATGATAAAATAGGTTTAGAGGTGTGCGGAATTGGTTAGAAGTGAAGTTTTTTTATAATGGGGGGAGGGGCTCTTTAGGAAAGTGTGGTAATATTATTTTATTATATAATGAAATTCGGCATCTAATGGTCAAAAACTAATTAAATTTAAATATTAGATGACTCATCGTAGAAATAAAATCATCTAATTATAATTGGACAGGTTTTTAATATTTTTTAAATATTTATAATCTTATTTATTTAAATATTTTGTTAATGAGGTAAATACTGCATCATTATTAGGTCATAAATAATTTAATCTATGTGATGACTACAAATAATAAAAAAATTCCCATGATGTAGTAAAATGATTTATCTTAAAAAAAAATTTTTTAGATGAAATGATAACATATATAACCCCTTATAAATATTAATTTAATTAATGATATTTTTTTTTGTCAATTTTGCCTTTACTTTAAGTTAATTGATCTAAATTGTCATTATCACTCCTACGTGGCTCAATGGGCTCCCAAAGTCGACCCAATAATACCCATGGTCTTAAATGACTTAACCAATAAGGTTTGGACAAGTGTTGTGGTAATTTTGAATTATTATATTATTTTTTTTACCATGAATTACCCTTTTTACCTTTAATCACCGTAAAAAAGTCAAACTTTACTATTCACAAAAAAATTATTTTCACCTTATTGAAACAAATTTTACTTATTAATAACAACAATATATGTTGGATTTTTGTAATTCAATTCTCAAAACTTGTAAAAATTCCTTTAAATGAAAAAGTCACTTTTTTAAATAGTACTAAGTGGTTTCACTATTCATTAAAAATTGATGTTTTTCGAAAAATCCCAAATATTATGCCTTATATATATTTTATATTATGAATTAAAAAATAAGGTCTATTTTTCGAAATTCAAAACATAGAAGTGGAATTTATTAATATAAAATTAATTCTCGTTGTAAAAACAAATAGTGTTTTTAAGAAACAGTAACTATCAAAATATTGACACGTGTTTATGACCAATTTCGAACTGAAATTAATTCCAATGACCAAAATTGGATTAAATGGTAAAAATAAATTCTATTTAATCATTAAAATAAATTAAATGATAATCTAACCATTTAAATAAATTACATTAAAACATAATTTTTAATTAAAATACATTATTTTTCACTATTCATTACAAATGATCTTTATTAGAAAAATTCCAAATTTTTACACAATGTAACATTTGATATCCCAATTATAAAGAAGTATTTTATTCAGTAAAATAGAATTTATTAATGTGACCAAAACTAGATTTAATGAAGGTTCTCTATTAAAAGGCGGTAAATCAGTATTTCAATATAAATTATGCTTAAAATTAGATTCATTCATATTTAATGCCTCTAAATTTTTATAAGATAAATGTAAATACATTTAAAAAAAATGTTTAATCATATTATAGTTAGTTTTGTTCATTAATTCAAATAAAATAGAGAGGATTTATATACCATTTAAAGTAATAATATTATATTATTAGTGTCCAACGTATGATTTCAAAGAAACCTGTTGTTGCGTATTGGGTACGCTATCGAACACAATAACCCATTTAAAATAAAATTAATATACAATTAACAAATTTTAATAAATATGAAATATTTTTTATTCTTTATTAAACTGGGTTGTTACAGATAGAGGTATGGCCTGTGTATCACACATATAAGAATTCTTGAGAAAAACAATCCCACTCATGATCTTTAGTTAGAAGTTGTAATCCTTGCTCTGAAAATATAGAGACACTATCTCTATGGTGGAAAATGTGAGATTTATACTCATCATAGGAGTCTAATGAAGCTTTTCTCACAAAAATTTCTCAACATGAGGAAATGGAGATGTCGTGAACTACTCAAGGATTATGATTGCACAATACACTACCACACAGTTAAGGTAAATAAGTAAAACGATGCTTTAAGTCGAAATGATCATGGCGTTATGAGCAAGATGTGAGTTGAAAGGGATTTTATTTTCATGGTTATAGTAAACATAGATATGGTAATAACCATGGATGGTGAAACATCAATGCATTTTCAAATGGTTGCAAAACTATATTAACTAGAAATGATAAAATGATCTCAGACTAATGATTTTGAGTTTTAAAAGAAGATTAATTCTTTAAATGATGGTAGATTAATTGACTTCATATATGAATTTGGAATTTTGAAATTTGAGAATATACTTTTTTTACTGATATACCTAATCTAAAAAGGGAATTGTTTTATAATGATAATATCTATTTTATCTATATACATCCTGAAAGAACAATGATGTATAAGGATTTGAAGGGCCATTTTTGGTGGGACAACATGAATAGGGAAATTGATGATTTTGTGTCAAGATGTATGGTTTGTAAACAATTGAAAGCTACATGGTGACAACCTAGAGGATTCATGAAACCTCTTCCCATACCTGAGTGGAAATGGGATAATATTTTGATGGGCTTTGTCATGGGGCTACAAAAAACTCCTGGAATGAATGATGCAATATGGGTCATTATTGATCATATTTCTATAAGAGAGGATTTACAACTTGAACGTCTAGCAAGAACGTATATTAAAAAAGTTGAAACACTATATGGTGTACAACTATCAATTTTTTCTCATAAAAATCCCCATTTTAAATCATGATTTTGGAAAAGTCTTCAGAAGGCCTTCGATACTGAACTTCGTTTGAGCATTGCCTACCTCACTCAAACTGATGGACAATCAGAATAGACTATTCAAACCATAGAGGAAATGTTAAGATCTTGCTCACTTGATATTAAAGGTATGTGGGATCAATATTTACGTTTAGTAGAATTGTTCTATAAATATAGCTTCCATTTAACTATTAAGATGGCACCATATAAAGCATTATATGGAAAATGATGTCGGACACCAACTTTTTGGGATGATGTTGGTGAATGAAAACTTGTAGTCACAAAACATGTAGAGGAAACAATGAAAAATTTGATGATTATCCAAACCCACATCTATGCATCTCAAACTAGGAAAAAGATTTATGCCAATAATCGGAATAACGATTTGTAATTTTATGTAGAAGATCATGTTTTCTTGAAAGTTTCTCCCTAGAAAGGTGTTATACTGTAGAGACCCAAAGCATGACGTAGATGGACATTACATTACTTTTTCAGAATACTTAATATATAACAAAAATAACACCAAAGGACCATAATAGTTTAATGTCTTTGAAAACTTGGAACATAATCTCTTAATCTTGGAGAAAGATCTTCAACATCTCCCATAATGATCTTCCCCTTTTTTCATACAAAAAATATTTCTTTATATCCTAGGGAAAATAAAAAATATAATGGGTGAGTGTATATTCTTAGTAATTGTAAGCATGAAAAAAAATAAAACAAACCATATACATTTGAACATCAAAACATGAACATAAAGTTTAAACATCAAAATCTTGAGTTATGAAATAAATCATGGAAGTACGTAAGGTATAGATCATAATTTAACATCAATCATGATAAAATAACATGGGAATAAAACATTTAATTGTGGAAAATCAATAAGTACATGATATGATTTCTATAGTAGCCAAGGAATTGATTCCATGACCATCTTAGTGGACAAAGTCCCTTTCTGAATCGAGTTCACTCCTCGTTCCGGTTCTGTATCACTGAACCGGATTAACTTACCATTTCAGCCATGTATATCTCATTCGATATAAATATTTAACCAATTAATTGGAGGCTGATATAGGTCCTACCCATCTCATAATGATATCATTCTTACTTTTTCCACAAAATAAAATTAAAACATTAATCATAACACAAAGAATAAAATGGGTTTCATAAACATCATCCCAACATCACATACTCCTTATAAAACAAATGGATATTTAATCATAAGAAAATTGAATCCATTTAAATTATACATACATTATACTTGAAACATACTCATATGAAATAATGTCATCTTAGATGGAAAATGGTTTTGACAAAACACTTGAAATGAATTCTTGAGGAAAATATCCTTTCTTCTTCAAAATGATTTTATTTTAACAAAATTTCATGCTATTTTAAATGAAAATTATTTTTTTGAAAATAGTCATAAAATCTTGTATAGTAAGATTCATGAAAATATGGTTTTATGAAAATGAAAAAATCTGTTCACACTGTATAAGTTAAAAATAACATTCTTCTCGTACTTTTGTTGGAAAAGTCAAAAAGTTCCATGTGTGGTAAACAAAAGTAAGATTCAATTCATAACATGTGGTAAACTAAAAAAATGTGTAAAAGGACATTAAAAATATATGAAAACATTTTTTTAAAACTTGGGAATGGATAATATAAATAACCCCAGTAAATACTTACGAATAACAATCTCAGATAAGAACGAGATTGGAATAGTTATCCATTACCTTTGGTCTGATATGCTTCGTACGTATCTGAACCTCCTATATAATGATTTAAATAATTTCATTGACTTATTACAGAATCATATTTATTGTTATGATATAATATATGGTTCACTTATAACTTTATATTACCCGTTCTTTTGTAAGTTCCATGTTAAAGCAGTGTTTTGGGTAAAATCGTTTTATTTATCGTACATGTTTGGACATGTTGTTCTTGATATTATTATTACTTATATATTGATTTACTTACTTCCTGAATGTAAATAATTATTTTTATATCATATATATATATATATTCATTATATATATATATATAATAGATATATAAATGAAATGAAATACACCGTTCATGGAGACGGTTGGTAGTAAGTACGCATGAACGCTGGTTTCGTTTCCTTATTTAATTAAATGGAATTAAGTAAATGAAACACATATTTAAATAAATACAGTATCATTATTATGTAATATCTTTAATGTTTATTTATTATATATACATTATAATCATACTTGAATGGTTAATCGTGGGAAATGAATCTCATCGCGTTCGTGGAGACTGTAGTCCGTACGTACGCACGAGTGATGATATCATTCGCATGATCGCGAAAATGTATTTAAGTGTATGAATAATATTTCAGAATCAATATCACTTTACAATAATCATATATATTTATTTATTTACACCATTATACCAATCCATGTAAGTTGTTGGTGGAAAACAGATTACACCACAGTGTGGAGACCGTATATCGTATGTATGCACGCGCTGTGATTTCATTTTCGTAGGATGGATCAAAGCTGAAATTGGGTTGTTTGATATTTATAATAACATATAACTATATGATTGATACTGATGTAATTAATTTATGATGAAAAAAATAAATAAGAATATGTATAAGAAGAAATAAATTGGAAAGAATCGGTAAAAGATATTACCTCTTCTTTGACACGCCTCTTCTTAACCTCCTTTTTAGGCACTATGGATGGACTTTTGAGGAAACCATGACCTCTATAATGTTTCTAGGGAATATTAGGAGGAAAATTGGCAGGGTTCGGCCGAGAATCAAGGATAAAAATGGTGTGATGTGAAGAGGGAAGGGGGGCCCTTTTTATAAGGGAGGAGAGGGGCACCTTTTGAAAAACATAAAATATTATTTTATAATAAAGTTTTATTTGATTTATAATAGCTCTAAATTGATTTATTTAGAATATAATGTTGCTATGGGTAGAAATCCTATCATCCAATAGGTTTTAGACAAGTTTAGGTTCCTAATTTAACCTTATCATTTAGATTCAACTCTATGTTAAATAATTTACCTTTTACTATATCCTTTTGTTTTCTTACACTATATGGTTAATAAACATACTATAACAATCCAAAAGAACCCCAAGTTGTTATTTATATATATATATATAACTCCTTTAAGACATTTTTCCGAACTTTAGATTTTTAAGAATATAATAACAATTAATAATATAATATTTGTTTTAAAAACAATTTTTTTTTTCAATTTTGACACTATTTGGAAATTGATTTTTGTGAAAATCATAACAACATTATTATTTCTAAAAAATTAAATTTTATCAATACTAACATGTCATATTAACCTATAAAATTAGTGGAATTAATAAAAAGTCTCAAATTATATTTATTTGGGTATTTATAACATCAATTATGTTAATATTTCATTAATAAGGTAATTACTCTATCATCATTGTGTCATAAATAAAATAAATTATATAATATCTAAAAGTTATAAATAAATTACCATTACATAGGATATATTTTTATATTTCTATGGAATTTTTATATTCGAATTTATCTTATGTATATCCCTATATAAAAAATGTTTTAGTTATTAAACTATGATTTTAACTATTTTAACTCTTCTTTAAATAAAATAATAATAAGTTTCCTAATCTAATTAAAGTGGACTTAAAGGGTAATATTTTATTCCTAAAGTAGTTTTTGGTCGATTTACACTTATCCAATAGAATTAGGACCTGTGTTTGGGTAATAATAATATAATTTTTACCCTCAATTACCCTATTTACTTTTAACCGTGGAAGATAAATGTAAAAATTTACTATTCATCACATATTATTTTTTTCATATTGAACCACATTTTACTCCTTGATATTAACCGTGTTTCTCAAACATTCAAAATTCTACTCACAGAAGCGGTAAAATTACGTTTTATGTAAATTTTCAAATTCTCCTAGGAGGTGGGTAAAAGACGGTGAAAAGTTCAATAAAATTTTTATATATATAAAATTATTATAAAATGACTCAAATGAATTAGATTGAACTCATATAGGTATTATGCATCAATTTTGACATAAAATAAATTTAAATAAATAATTGTTTAAATAAAAAGTCTTTTTTTTAAAAAGTAACCTTGTGTTTTCACTATTTATCAAAAATGGAATGTTTTCAGAAAATACCAAAAATTCACCCTAGGCTAATTTCGATATTCCAAATCCAAAAAGAAAGACCTTTTTTGAAAAATAAATTTTATAAAATTTCAATATGTGGGTATTACAATTTATAACAGATAGTTTTTATAACATATCGTTGTTTAGTGAAACTCGGTATTGCGTACAACACACGCTATCGTGGAAGGTCACAATTATGTGTAATACAAGCCAAGTCAGAGCTACATGTAGTGAACGCTCCATTTGGTGTTGCGTATAACATACTCAAAACTTATTTCATTTATACGTCAAAAAAAATCTTTACGTAATGTTGGGTAGAATAATTTCCAAAAACGCATTTGAATTTGAGTGTAACACGAGCCAAGAATAGTGTTGCGTATACTGAAAGCTAATATGGTGTTCCATATAGTACAAGATAATCTTGGTGTAGTGTATAATAGAATACATCAATGAAATTAAAAATAATATATCTCATAAAATCTCGAGGTGTTACACTCTACCCCCCTTAAAATGAATTTCTCCCTCGAAATTTGTCGGGGTTATAAATGGTTTACTACTTGATTGTTTCATTCAAAGAAACAAACATGGTAAAAAAGGAATAATAAGACATAATTTTAAAAGGGATTTTTGAATCATAACAGTCACCCAAAGTAACTCAGCACTGGGTTTCTACATAGGTGAAAATATAGATATGGAAGATAATTATAACCATCAACTTCTGAAGAAGAGTGGTAGAGGACATGGCTATGAAAAATCCAACAATCAGAAAGCCATAAATTTGTGATGATCTAAGGTACCATCTAATTCATTAGATATAAGGGCACTAGGATAACATTTTTGGTTTTCAATTTCATTTTCCTAAAGTTGAAGAAATTGGAATTAGAAGAAATACTTTCTTGATTTTGGTACAATCTCATCATTGGTCTTTCCTTGGACAATTTCCACTTCATATCTTAAAGAAATAAAGTTGAATTTTTCATTTGTGAAGTGTTAGCAGATCATGTGATAGAATGATGGGTCATTCCATCTGTCTCAAGAAAAAGGTTATAAAAAGTTATCAAAAATACATAAGTCCATCTATAGTGATATTAATCATATATGGTTTCCAAAATGAACTTATACTTCATATATCATACTTCTTAATATAATAAAACTAGTTTCTACTGACCATGGACTTCTTGTAGGCCAGTGGTAGGTGATAAAGTCCTGTCACACTTCTGTTGTGAGTTTGATTCCCACAGCTTTGCCCGACGCGACAGGTTGTTCCACATCCTGAAGGTTGTCCTTTTTCTAAACCTACATTATTATAACAATCCATATGTAATATAGATAATAGTTCTAGCCTTAATCAATAATGACTTATGTCCAACATAATCCATTCCAATCTTTAGGCTTCTCCAAAATACTTATGTCCAAGCTCATAGTATAAAGAAAACAATTACTTGAAATGTCATCTGTCGAGCATCTGAATACTATCAATTATCCCCCATATATCATAAAATATATCTTTTTGGTCACATTCCAAACATGTGAATACCTTAATCATGTATTACAATAGAACCTTAGTGAAAACATGATTTCTATCAAAAGCTAACTCTTTCCACATACCAGAATCCCAAAATTTCAATATTCTGAAACCATGATATCACTTTGTCCTTATATAAGTCATGGGATCATGAATACTATCAGACATTTAATTTTCTCCTTATAATATCATCTGATTTAAAAAATACCTGAATTAATTTTCATGGTTATCATTACCATATAATTATTGAAAACCATAATAAACCTATACATAGATATTCCAATATTCCATAGTACTATAAATTAGATTCCACAACATTATTTTGGAATCTCATTACATAAACATATAATCATTCCATTACATCATTTTCATACTCCACATCGCCAATAGTGATCGCATGTGACTTCCCTTTGTCCATTAACTTAAGATGTTTCTCACGTCGAACATCATTAACCCTTGGATTAGGGCATTGGTTAGCATAATGCCCCATTTCCTAGCACTTGAAGCATTGAAGTGTTGGTGGAGCATTTTTTGTACTCTTTTCTCTATTCACGTTATTAGAAACCTTTTCCCCCTTACTTCGACACATAGTGGCTTGATGACCTTCTTTTCCCGACTTGAAAAATGTTACCTTTTATACAATCTCCACCATTCTTCTTTCAACACATTGGGCATAAAGAAAAATTCACCTTCTTTTCACTATTGTTCTGAGGTTTTCCCTTGAACTCCATCTTTTGTTTCTTGTAAAAACCATGATATGGATATGTTAAACCAACTTATAGTTCTACCTTAATAGCATAATCCATATTTTATTCATGGATACTAAAGTATCTTATAGCTAATGCCCTTCGAGGACTTAGTTTTAAGCCATTGATGAATCGATAAACTATACTTTCGGGTTGGATGATAAAGCAAGATGCATACCATGCAGGTCTTGTAAAATTCTCTTTGTATATTCTAACAGATACATCATCCTTCTTGTTATGCTCAAGTATCTCCTTTTCCAATTTTTTTTGAAGAATAAGATGGAAGTAACTACTGAAAAACAAGTTCTTGAACTCGTCCTATTCCATGGATTCAATTTCATCTTGTGGACTTGTATTCTTAATTAGAGTCCAACACTGGTCTGCTTAACCTTCTAAACAGTAAACAGCTAAAATTAATTTTTGATGGTCTGAACAACGATGTATGGAAAATATCATTTCGATGGTACTGATCCATTGTTCAGCAACAAGTGGATCAGAAGACCCATTGAAAGAAGGTGGGTGTTGCCTCATGGAGGACTTAATAGAATATTGTTCCCTTATCTGCTCATTTGGAAGTCCATAATGATTCATATCTTTTGTAAGTATAGAAATATGATTTCTCACTCCATATCCCTTTACAATGGTTTGTTCAGGCGGACAATCATTACATTGTCCATTACATTGATCAACGTGGTTCCTTCAGTTTCCAGCCATCGTCTAAAACCCAAAAAGTATAGTGTGAGAGGAGAAAATCATGCTAGGGAAAACAACATAATAATGGTGGAGTACCATCAATATCTAACATCTTAGGTTTAATTATAATATCATTACCGTAATTATAGGACTATAACCTATACTTATAATTAACCTTAGGGACATCCCTAGACCTACCTTAGAAATATCTTTATGGATCTCACTAAATTTTTTACATCCTAGTTTTCAAAGGTTAACTAAACATTTCCACTGATACCAACTGTAGAGGCCAAAATCTTGACTTAGATGGACATTACAATACTTTTTTGGAATACTTAATACATAAAAAAATATACAACAAAGGATCGTAATAGTTTAGTGTCTTTGGAAACTTGGAACATAATCTTCTAATATTAGTGAAAGATCTTCAGCGTCTCCCATAAAGATCTTCCCTTTTTTTCTTACCTAAAACTTTTTATATATCATGGGGAAAAGAAAACCTATAAAGTGTGAGCTAAAATTCTCAGTAAGGGTATGAATGAAGAAAAACAAAACATAAAAATTTTAACAACAAAACATGAACATATAGTTTAAACATAAAAATCATGAGTTGTGAAATAAATCATGGTAGTACGCAAGGCATAGATCATAAAGGAACATCAATCATGATAAAATAACAAGAGAATAAAACATTTAATTATGTAAAAACATTAAGCACATGATATGATTTCTATAGTTGCCAAGGTATTGCTTCCATGACCATCTTAGTGGACAAAGTCCCTTTCTGAATAGAGTTCACTCATCGTTCCAGTCATGTATCACTGAACTGGATTAACTTACCATTCAATCCATGTCTATCTAATGATATATAAATCTTTACCAAATGAATTGGAGGGAGATATAGGTTCCACCCATCTCATAATAAAATTATTCTTACTTGTGCCACAAAATATACTTAAAACATTCATCATAACACAAAGATTAAAATGGGATTCATAAACATCATCCCATCACCACATAATCCATATAAAACAAATGGATATTTCATTATAAGAAATTTGAATCCATTTAAATCATAGATACATTATACTTGAAACATACATATATGTAATAATGTCATTTTATATGGAAAATAGTTTTGATAAAACACTTGAAATGATTTCTTGAGAAAAATATCCTTTCTTCTTCAAAATCATTTTATTTTGACCAATTTCAATGAAATTTTAAAAGAAACGTATTTTTTTGAAAATATTAATAAAATCATATAGAGTAAGCTTCATGAAAATGAGGTGTTGTGAAACCATAAATATCTGTTCACACCATATAAGTTAAAAATAACAATCTTCTCGTACTTTTGACGGAAATGTCAAATAGTTCCCCGTGTGATAAAAAAAAGTAAGATTCCTTTCATAACATGTGGAAAATTTAAAAAATGGGTAAAAAAGACTTTAAAAATATATGAAAACATTTTTATAAAACATGTGCATGGATGATAAAAATAATCGTAGTAAATACTTACAAATAACAATCTCGGATAAGAATGAAATGGGAATAGTTATCCCATACCTTAGGTCTGATATGCTTCGTACGTAACCGAACCACCTATATAATGATTTAAATAATTTAATTGACTTATTAAAGAATCATTTTCATTGTTATGGTCTCATGTATGGTCACTTATGAAATTATATTACATGTTCTTTTATAAGTTCCATGTTAAAGTAGTGTTTTGGGTAAAATCGTTTTATTTATCGTACGTGTTTGGACTTGTTGTTCTTGAAGTTATTGTTACTTATATCGTGATTTACTTACATCAAGAATGTAAATCATGATTTATATATCATATATATATTAAATATATTATATATATAATAGATATATAAATGAAATGAAATACACCGTTCATGGAGACGGTAGGTTGTACGTACGCATGAACGCTGTTTTTTTTCCATATTGAATTAAATGAAATTATGTAAATGAAACAGATATGTAAATAAATCCAGTATCATTATTATGTAATATCGTTCGTGATTATTTATTATATATACTTTATAATCATACATGAATGATTAATCAAGGAAAATGAATCTCATCACGTTCGTGGAGACGGTAGTCCGTACATATGCACGAGTGAGGATATCATTCTTTGATCATGGAATTTTATTTGAAGTGTATGTATAATATTTCAGAATCAATATCACTTTAAAATAATAAAATATAGTTATTTACATACAGCATTATACCCATCCAAGTAAGGTGGTGGTGGAAAATAGATTACACCAAGGCGTGGAGACGATATTCTGTACGTACACACGCACGGTGATTTCGTTTCCGTAGGATGGATAGAAGATGAAATAATGTTTTTTCATATTAATAATAACATATTAGTATATGAAGGATACTGATTTTATCAATTTATGATGAAAAAAAATAAATAAAAAGTAGTAGAAGAAGGAATAAATTGGAAAGAATCGGTAAAGGATATAATATATTCTTTGAGGTGCCTCTTCTTAACCTCATATTATGGCATTATGGTTGGTCTATTGAGGAGACCAGAACCACTATAATTTTTATAGGGAAGATGAGAAATGAAATGTTCAGTGTTTGGCCGAGCATCAAGGAACGAAAGGGTTTGAATAGAAAAGGGAAGGGTTCCCTTTTTATAAGGGAGGAGAGAAGCACCTTTGGAAAAACATAAACTATTATTTTATAATAAAGTCATATTCGGTTTATAATAGCTCCAAATTGATTTATTTCCAAAATAAAGTTGGTATGGGTCGAAATCCTGTCAACCCATAGGTTTTAGACACGTTTTGGTAACTAATTTAACCTTATAATTTAGATTAATCTCTAAGGTAAATAATATAACTTTTACTATGTGTTTTTGTTTTTTACGCTATATTGTTAATAAACATACTATAACAAGCCAAACGAACCCCGAGTGGTTATTTATTAATATATATAACCTTATATAAGTCATTTTTTCAAACCGTAGATTTTTAGGAATATAATAACAATAATATATATAATAATAGTTTTAAAAACTATTTTATGTCAATTTTGACACTATTTGGTAATTGATTTTTGTTAAAATAATAAAAACATTATTATTTCAAAAAAATATAATTTAATCAATAATAACATGTCATATGAACCTTTAAAATTAGTGTAATTCATAAAAATTCTCAAATTACATTTATTTGGGTATTTATAACATCAATTATGTTAATATTTCATTAATAAGGTAATTACGGCATCATCTTTGTGTCATAAATAAATTAAATTATTTAAAGTCTAAAAATTATAAATAAAATACCATTATGTAGGAAATATTTTTATATTTTTGTGGAATATTTTTAGTCGAATTTATTTTATGTATAACCCTATATTAAAAATGTTATAGTTATTATACTATGATCTTAACTATTTTAACACTTCTTTAAATAAAATAATAATAAGTGTCCTAATCTATTCCAAGTGGATCTAAAGGGTAATATTTTATTCCTAATGTTTTTTTGTTCAAATTACCCTTATCCAATAGAATTAGGACATGTGTTAGGGTAATAATAATATCATTTTTAACGTTAATTACCCTATTTAATTTTAACCGTGGTAAATAAAAGTTAAATGTTAATGTTCACCAAAAATTATTTTTCTCTTATTGAACCACATTTTACTCCTTGATATTGATAGTGTTTTTGGATTTTTGAAATTCCTCTCACATGAGCGATAAAATTATGTTTTATGTAAATTTTCAAATTTTTCTATAAGGTGGTTAAAAGACGGTGAAATGTTCAAAAAAATATTTATATATTTAAAATTATTATAAAATTACTCAAATGAAATAAATTGAACTTATATAGGTATTATGTATCAATTTAGTTCTAAAATAAATTTAAATAAACATTTATTTAAATACAAATTCGGTTTTTAAATAGTAACCCAGTGTTTTCACTATTCATCAAAAATGGAATGTTTTCAGAAAAATACCAAAAAATTCACCCAAGGCTAATTTCGATATTTCGAATCCAAAAATGAAGTCCATTTTGAAAAATAAAATTGATAAAATTTCAAAAAGGGGGTATTACTATTCAAAATGGTAGTTTATATAACATATCATTGATTAGTGAAACTCGGTATTGCGTAAAACACACACTATCATAGAAGGTCGCAATTGTGTGTAATGCAAGCCAAGTCAGAGTTGCGTGTAGTGAAAGCTCTGCTTGGTGTTGCATATAATATAACGAAACCATATTACATTCATAAATTAAAAAAAATATTTACTTAATATTGAGTAGAATAATTTCCATAAAATGAACTAGAATTTGTGTGTAACACGATCCAATAATAGTGTTGCGTATACTGCAAGCTAATATGGTGTTTCATATAGTACAATATAATTTTGGTGTAGTGTTTAATAGAAGAAATGAAATAAATTAAAAATAATATATCTCATTAAATCTCTAGGTGTTACATATACGGTTCAGTATGAAGGGTAAATTGAGTCCCAAGTACATCTGACCATTCAAAATTCTAGAAAGAATCGGAGTTGTAGATTATATTTTGGAAATTAATCCAAGCCTCTCCAAAGTTCATGATGTGTTCCACGTTTCACTATTGAGAAAATATATTCCTGACCCAACACATGTAGTCACCAATGAGGAAATGGAACTGGAACCTGATTTTCTTATTTTCGTGATCCTGTCAAGATTCTTGGTGCTAAAGAACAACTACTGAGAAAATGAAATAGTCATCCGATACACGTTCTACAGAGAAACCATAAGATGGAAGTGGCAGTGTGGGATCTTCAGGAAATTATCATAATGAACAACTTAAATATTTTTACGCAATAATATTCATGAAATTTTGAGGAAAAAATTATTTTAAGGAGAGGAGAATGTAACACCACAAGCATCCATGATACATTTCCCTTTGAATAATGTTTCATTTTGTGTTGTATGCGACTATTAGTTTTAACACAACATGAGCAATCAAATTAGCTATTATAAATAGTAATACCCACTTTTTGAGATTTTATAATTTTTATTTTTCAAAAAGGACTTCTTTTTTGAATTCAGAATATCAAAATTGGATTTGGCTGAATATTTGGTATTTTTCTTAAAAACATAAAATTTTTTATGAAAAGTGAAAAACACTGCATTATTGTTCAAAACTGACTTTTTATTTATGTAAATAGTTGTTTTATTTTAATTTATTTTTGGTAAAAATAATACATAAAACCTATATATGTTAAATATATTTCATTAGAGTCATTTTATAATATGTTTAGATATATAAAATTTTATTGAAATTTTTACTATATTTTACCCACCATCTAGGGGGAATTTGAAACACTGAAGAAAATGTAAATTTACCTCTTTTGTGAGATGAAATTAAAAAATACGAGAGACACAACTATAATAATTATGTAATATGTGGTTCAATAAGATGAAATTTGTTTTTGAATACTATCTTTTGACTTTTATTTTCCACAGTTAAAAGTAAATAGGGTAATTAAGGGTAAAAATGATATTATAATTACCCTAAAACATGTCTTAATTCTATAGGATATGTGTCATTAGACCAAAAATAAACCTCAGGAATTAAATATTTTCCAATTTGGTCTACTTGGATTAGATTAGGACATTTATTATTATTTTATTTAAAGAAGAGTTAAAAGAGTTAAATTCAATGTTTAATAAATAAAACATTTTTCATTTAGGTTACACACAATATAAATTAGGATAAAAATATTCATTTGAAATATAACAATATTTGATACATAAAAATAAATTATTTATAAAATTTAGACATTAAATAATATAAATTATTTATGACACAATGAGGATGCACTATTTACTTTAATAATGAAATATTAAAATAATTGATGTTATAAATATCCAAATAAATGATAATTCAAAATTCTAATTAATTATAATATTTTTTAGGTTAATATGACATGTTAGGGTTGATTAAATAAATATCATTCGAATTTATATGGTTTTTATGGATTTCAAAAAAATCAAATACTAAATAGTGTCAAAATTGACATAATTGTGTTTTTAAAACAAATAATATATTATTAATTTATTTAATATTCATAAAAATCTAAGTTTCATTCAACGGACTTATATAATGATATATATATATATATATATTAATAATGAACCATTGGGGTTTATATTGGATGTTTATAGTTTATTTATAAACCACCAAATATAAATATACAAAGAGATATCCTAAATGTCAAACTATTTAACTAAGAGTTAAATCTAAGAGATGAGGACAGTATGGTGACGTAAAACTATCTAAAACCTATTGGTTGATAGTTTTTAGACCAATAAACATCATTGACTCAACCAAAGTTATTTTTTATCCATTATAAACTGTGAAATTATTTTATAATAAAATCATATTTCAATCTTTTCTTAAAGCGGCACTCACCTCTCTTATAAAATAGTACTTTTACTTATCTAAATTCAACACCACCATGGCCATTTTTCTCAGAAAATCCATTCCCTAATATCCTCCCGACATTCCTAAAATTAACCTAGAGCCCTTACTTTGATCAGAAAGCCAGCCTAAGGATCCCTTTTGATCAACTCAAAATAAAACACTCGAAGAAGTGGTAATAATTTCAACAACAACTTTCAAGTTATTTTCCTCATTCACTTCATATTTCATTGTTGTTTCCATAAAAAAATTTATATCTAGTACCTTCTACATACATTTATGTTATTATAAATATGGTACAACCATATTCATTATTCTATCTATCCTATAAATGAAAAAGTCACCAAACGTGCGTATGTACAACTTACTGTCTCAATGTCGTAGTGTAGTTTGTTATTCAAACACCTCATTATTTGGATGTGTATAATAATGAGTATAACTGATGTAAATAAGAAATATAAAATTTTAATGATTCTGTATATATGATATACCATCCAATTTCATACGATTTCACCTTTAATATAATGATATTGTTTCTTGTGTGTACGTACGAATTACTGTCTCCACAAATGCGATGAGATTCATTCTCCATCTTAATAATTCAAGAATTATTGTTATTTTATGATAAAAATAATGTTTTGAACATTAGATAATTATTTATATGAATCAAATACATCCTATACATAACCAACAAGGCTTATGTAACCAATCATATGAAATAAAATGAATCAGATAACACATGAAACGATGATACTACAGAATTATTATTAAGAAATATTATAGGATCACATATGATATAATATTTATAAATATAGTACTTTTATAATTTAATAACAGTGTTTTATCCATTATATAGTAGATTAACATACCATCAACTAACGAATACTACAATGTAAGGGTTAATTTTACAATATCCATACTTATCCGAGGATGTTAATATGTAAGTATCTACTGGGACCTCTTTATCATCCACATCCTCGTTTTCATAAAAATGCAATTCAAAACATTTTTAATTTTTACATGTATATGGGTTAAAGTCATTTATATCATTATTTTACCACGTATATATCGAAAGTAATCCTTTAATCATTTTCCAAACAAGGTACTTTATGACCTTCATGACAACATTAACGTAAGAACGTCTTTTTTCACTTATACGGCGGGTGCGGCTATTTCATGCCGATATTACATCATCAAAGCTTCCCATAGATGCTTATAAGAATATATTCATTTGAAATGTTTTCTTTCATAATTATATAGATTTTAAATGATATCAAAATAGAAAGAAATATTTCTCTACAAAATATTTTGATTTCATCTATGTAAACATCATTTGAGGGATTTAATGATTGATTGAAGTTGATTTATTTTAATACAAATCATACATATTACATTAAAGGTTTTATGATATGTTTGACCGTGGATTTTTTATTTTTATACCATTCATGGATTATTGATAATGTATTGACATCTTGTACTCTAGTTTTATTACAAATGTATCTGTTATGCTTAAACCTTTTCATATAAAGAATTTTTGGACTTAGTAAGTGACGGGGGGAGCCCACTATAGCTCCTTGATGAATCATTTGTTCTCACAAGACAAACTAATGTCTTGGAAGAAGTCCTCAACAAAATATTATTTGTAGTCTTTTCACAAGGCCTTGACTATGTGGTTATGAAGTCTGGCATTTTGTATTTCATCATTATGAAATTGGCTATTGATATTTCATGTGATTATTCGACTAGTAGAATATCCTTGTGAATAAGTAAATGGAATTTTTTGATTTGTATTGGACATATTATGAAGATGATAATGATTAAAAGGCTTATGTTTTAGTCTTATACATGGAATTAATTATTTATGGTTATTTATGAATGTTTCTGTAATATTTTAATCCTTACTGAGCATCTGAGCTCACCACTTTCTATGTAATATTTCTCCTAGGAAACAGAGTACTATATTTTGAATGACAAATAGGGTTATCCTTAGAGATATGATTGTGGTCAATGGAAACAATTTTGATGTTTTTTTTCATTTTATTATGTAATATAAAACTTATGAATGTATATTGTTTTTCCAAATACTACTAAAATTATTGGTCTTTTGAGATTTGATCTCTTTTGTTAATGCCGATGTTATGTAATAATTCACCAATTCTATGTAACTGTGGATAGGGAATTACATTCATCCCCTTATTATAGGCCATTTCATTGGCATTGAAGCCCGAGGAATCCCATGTTGAATGCGAGTAATTTTTTTCCATAGGCATGACTCTATGGTTTTCCGCATCTATCCATGTTTAACATAGGGTATTCCATGAGTTTAACGTATAGCAGAGTTGGATCCGACTGATCAGAACTCTGACAGGAGGGGATTAGATTGGTGAAACCCCTGGAGGTAACAGTAATGTTGGGATAACATGTGGTCAGCATCACAGTTGCAATAAATAACAGAGAGAATGTTGATTTCGTAATCTCACTAGGATGTGGCAGACAGGGTAAGAATCAAGATGGATATGTATTGTTGAGAGTGGATCTAAAGTGAGATAGATCCAACGTAAGGGTGACAGTGATGTGGGATTGGGACTCAAAGATACTACCTTTTTATCCTCGTGGTAGTGGATCAATGTTCATGTAGTTTGGTGGGGCAATAGGTCACCTGAGGAGGTGACCCATGAGAATTTGTGCATGGATGGGACTTAGAAGAAATAGAACCTTCAGGTTGGGGAATGATCTTTTCGGGACTGAATGGCTCGAAGGAAAGATGTGGATAAATCATGGGTGATGGGAATGAACCTCATGGAGGCATCCTATATAGCCTGCCTTGGCATGGATTGATTTCCTTGTAGTTCAGGATGGGGGCATTGAAATAGGGTGTACACAAAGGACAATGACCCGAAGACATGCTGGGGATTACCCATGGTTAGTATCTCAGTTTGTCTAACACCATGGGGTGGTCCTAATATGTGGGTCCAAACTAAGGGGACTAAAATGAAATACCATCGATTTTGGACAACAAAGGCCAATCACTGGTTGGGTAAAATAGCTTACTGGTGATTGGGGTTCCAACAGGTTACCGCTGAATGGGTTTCTAATGACTTACTGCTGGTTGGGGAACACAATTAATTACCATCTATTAGGGTGGAAAATGGACTACCACTAAATGGGGTTCCAATAGCATACCAATAGTTTGGGTTGAACGTCCAGGATGCTTCCTACATACAATTTCTAAGGGACATGGATCAAATCCCAAAAAGTTTTATTCGGCATAGTTTAAAGACTTGCAGGAAAGAAATGGGGCATACAATTTAGCATCATGTTGGACAATTTTGGACAAGCTTGAAGTGTATATGACTGATGGGTGTGGGGATTTAAACTTAGGGATGAATGTTTTGTAACTTACATTTTCATGTATCAATGTACACATTGTTCTGATGGAAGGAACAAATTTTATTCAATGTGGGACAAAGGTGGACCAACGTGTAGGGGTTGAGTCAAGTAGGTTTTGGTCTTGAAACAATGGAAGGATTCATATGTACCTCTACTTGGAACGGATAAAAGTCCATATAGTTCAGAGGTGTTTTCTAAAATCTTGAGAATGGGTTAGGAGCAATAAGTGTTGGTCTTGAATCTCGGGGAGGCTTCATATGTACCTTGCCTTGGTAAGGATCAATGTCCAGGTAGTTCGTTTGGGATGATATAGTTTAATTTTATACGGGATGAAGGTGAACCGATGTGAAGGGTTTAGGTCATGTAGGTGTTGTTATTAATCCTTAGAGAGGATTCATACATACCTATCCATGGAAATGATCTAATTCTAGGTATTTTGGAAGTGATTGGTGAATGGACATAAATTGGTAGGGACCATAATGTGTTGGGCTTGAACCTAAAGAATGATTCCTATGTACCATGACTTGGCATGAATATAATTCCACAAAGTTTGGGAGTGTTTGGTGAACAGAAGTGCATGTTTCGGGAGTAGTAGGTATTGGCCTTGAACCTCAGGGGGGCTTCATACGTACACGGTCATGGAAAGGATCAATGCCCTTGTAGTTCCAGAGTTTTCGGTGAACCAACGTGAAGGGGAAGGATCATATTGTTTTTGGTCTTGACCCTTGGGTACGATTCCTATATACCATGCCTTGGAAAGTATCAAATTCCACATTGTTCGTATGTTTTTGGTGGACCGAAGTGAATTGGTTGGGACCAGCAGGTTATAGGATTGATCCTTAGGGAGGCCTCGTATGTACCCTTCCATGGAAAGGATCAGTGTCCACATAGTTCGTGTGGGAGGATTTTATAGTCTGTGCTTACTCTAAGCCCACTTTAGTCAGGCTCTCTGTGAGAAACAGAAGACAACAAAGACCAGACGATCACAACGCAAAAGGTTAATCCTAGGGAAATATAGTGGGGATTACACGAGGTTATCATCCCAAAGAGGAATCAACAACTTATGCATGGTCAGTAGCCCAAGGAGATGGATATTGGGACATTGTATAGGATGGAGGGCTGTTGGTGACCATTTTCAGAGGGATAGAGACGGGATAACAACGGTCCTGGTTCCCATAACCACATAGTCTTTTTCACAAAATATTGGAGGGGGAGTAGGGGTGCTGCCTCTTACACGAAAGGCTTGGGGATTACATCGATATGGTTCCCCTCCATGTAGATATACGAATCTCATATAATTAGGTTCTCATTCAATGATAGAATGATCTCACTTACATGGAGATGAGTGGGTTTAGAGAATATCCAAGATGGTGCACCCCATGTGTGATGCATGGGCCAAGGCCACAGTTTAACGTTATGTGCCGAGGATGATGGTGCTTTGTAGTTTAATGTGTTGCTTCCCGGATGAGGTGGGTTCACTCTGAACCATAAAGAATAACATAACTGATACCTATCCACCCTTGAAGAGGGGAAGGCATCAAAAATGCCTTAGTTATTGTGTGTTGTGGAGTTATACACTGAGGGTCCCACGTTTGAATGGATCTATGATGAAACAATAGTTTTTATCGTGCCTATGCGAAACAAGCCTGAAGCTAAGAAATTAAATGAGAAACACCAACAAAGGGACTTTGATATCACTTTTTAGAATCCGGGAGGGTCGTATGGGGAAAGTGGTTTCTAAGCAAAGTGGTTCATAGGATGTCGTCTCGTTATGCTCTAGGTCCCCATGTAGTAGAGGGGCTTCGCGAAGGGGTATGCTTCACGATGAGGGGTGTCCTAGACTATGAATATGAGCTAGGTGCACATGGAGGGTGCTTCATTAAGCATAAAGGCTCTCGTGGAGTAGGGCTTCATGAAGAAAAGGTTATTTATAAGGCATAGCACTATGATGAAGTGTGCCTCACAAATCATAGTGACCCTACCATAGCAAGTGGATAAAATGTTCTTGTAAGGTAATTCACGAAACATGACTTATTTGTGAAGATCCGAGTCCCCTTAGAGATCTCCTTCATTTGCAATGGCCCGTGGGCTCTTTGATAGTCAAACCAAATTGAAAAGGTTTGATGTTTAAGCCCAAGGAAAGGCACATTGTGATGATCGAGTACCGCAAAGAGCTCATTTTCACAGAGAATAAATTGAATCATGATTTGAGAGAAGAGAAAGAGAAGGGTTGGAGTGTTCATCATTGTGGATCAGGGGAAGCTATGTATTTATAGGTAGAATGGGGTGCGAAGTAGGGACTCTGTGACATGAAGCCACCTGGATATTTTTCATAACCACAGAGCCTTGTGAAACTTTCCTCCGTAGTAGCTTCACAAACATATTTCGGATCACAGAGCTTCCCATATCATTCATCCATGGAGGCTTTGTAAAGGGGAAGCATCGCACTGGCCATAGTGCTACGGGGCTTCGTGAACAAGATTCAGGAGGCAGACTCAATGGACTTGGTTTCCTGTTTTCTTTTTCTTTTCCTCATCCAATTTTATTTTCAACACTTATTAATTTTATCTTGACTTCTTTGTTTAAGAATTGTCTCTCTTCCTCAAAATGAATCAATGCATGGTTTAATGGGTGAATTTAATTATTTAATGGGATATATAGTGACATGTGGGGGGATTACATATATACAAACTATTTTATTGAACATATATATCCTAGACATCAAGCACATCTATTTCAACTCCAGTAATTATTTTCAAACAAATTATTTAATGTTTTAATTTTTTTTATATTTTATCTGTTATGCAAGATTTTTTTGATAATATTTGTTTATTATACTATAAGATGTTATAAAATTATAATCAATGCGAATATGGAATTATAGTTTCTACTGCAATATAAATGAGCATTCACATGTTCTAAATTCGGTTTAATTGAAATTAATGATCACTAATGGAATCTACAGAAACAACCAAATAGTTGGTGTTTCCATAATGAAATCTCCAACACACACACACTTCCAAAATCCCCCCCAAACCCAATGTTTCTCCCACACATGACCCTCACTAATAGAATATAAATCTGTTTCCAAGGGAGAAATAATACATAGAATATTGGGACTTAAATGAGGGGGCTCAGGATACCACCAAATGGAGGTAGCAAGTTCCTATATTAGTGATTCCAAATGGAGGTTTCCTGGATTTCCCATAGACAGACAACCTTTTCTCCCTTTACTAGTCTTGTCCACCCTCCGACCCACTCCATCATCGATCCCCCCATTAACCCTATTTACTACTCAAATTTTTCCCACCATTAATTTTATAACACCTTCCATCTAGCCACAGTCCCACCCTAATCATAGAGCCCCCAACCCTCAAAGCCCAACCATTACAACTTCTTACTATCGCACATTTGTTCCCTCAATTATTTGTCCCTCCGAATCCACTGATCACCCCATTCAACCATAGACCATCTCTTATATGCATACCCCCATGAGGTTCATGTTGTTCCCCCTCCTCCATACCCCCAATTCCCATTAAGCATAGTGACCCCTACCCTTTTCTTCAGAACCATAAAACCCATCAACAACACCGGCTCCCCAGAACAACTATGAACTCCATTCCATGTATTAATTTATTTTATTAATTAAATTTTTATATGAAACTTTGTTTTTATTTATATAAGTAGTTAATGATTTACGTTAGACAATTAAGTAAAATGGTGTTTTGAATGAAATCCAAGAATAACTAAACTTTATCATTAATTTTTTGAATTAATCATTCTTCTTTGTTTAGAATGTTATATGTCTAGGATAAAATGTTTAATTTTTTTATAGGTGATAAAATGTTAAATTTATAGATATTCATCCAATAATAACTTATTTATTTATTTTATATTCTTCACTCATTATGAACATAGATTTTTTAGATGAATTTTTTGTAGATTTTCATAGCCAATTTAATATAGTTCATGATGTTTTGGGTTATATATGATTTAATTATAGTTTCTTTATTATTTAATTATGGTTGTGAAGATGGTAGTTATAGATATGAAGTTTGATGAATTCTATTGCACCATGCTGATATTATTATATACATATTTATACATTCTAGTTTTAATTAGAGGTACATTGATAGGTTTTAGTATATAAATTAATGAATTGAGGATATTTTTCATTATGATACCTTATTTTTATTGTTTTAAACTAGGATTATTATAAAATATTTTCTTTTTTAATCCTAGTTTCATCTTATGCATTGTTTTTATGGATGTGTAGTTTTTTACCCTTCTAGCACCAATCCACTAATTAATTTTTTTTTCAAATTCAATGATTATAATGTCTCCAAAGAGTTAAGATCAATTATTCTATATTTTTCTATATTATCAATCAATTGAACCTTTTAGTGTAGTCGTTTTTTCGATTTTTAAATTTCAATTGTCGCATGAGTTTTGATCGCATAGCTAGAATTCAGGTGGAATATGTTATCTATGATTCAAACATATAAAATTTTGGATTCATAAGATTTATTTATATTTAATAGGTTCTGGTTGAAACTTTAATCACATTGATTCATGTTTTTATTTTGAATATTATATACTCTTTTTTGTTTGTATGTATATGATTTTGATTGGGGATATCATGGTAAATAATTTCATTAAGTTAATTAAAATGAATAAATTTATTTAATATAATAATTGTTAAATGTTCGTAATCAATTTGATTTTCACATCGTTATTCAATTTAAAAATGATTTAAAATTATATATTTTAAGACTCTTTAATTATCTTGAATGTTTTATTGATAAAGTTATCAATATTTTTAATTCTGATTAAATTAATTATATTTATCAGTGGATTATTATAAATTGATAATGTATAAAAATAATATTAATCCTACATAAAATTATGTTCAATTATTGTATGGATATGTCTAATAACATTCCCCTAAAATTATCCATTAATACATTTAGTGTGATTATTGTTACCAATATCTTTCATGATATTATCATATATAGTGATATTACGATTGATTTTTCCATAATAATATTATGTAATTGATGTTTCTCAGACATTGAACATAGTTTCACTTCTCATCATGGTATTAAAATTGAAGATGAAGAAACTTTAAAGATTCATGTTTTAGTAATAAATGTTTATATAATAAAATTCTAAATTATTTAAATGAAGCTTTCCAAACAACCTGATTATAAATGATAAATATCTAACTATTTTGTTTATATTTATTATTTAATATTTTATACATGGTTATTAATCATAAATTGTCTTCCATACTACCCATTATTTTTTTAAATTTCATAAATGATTCTCATATATGTGACATCTTTAAAAGGAATTCATTATCATATCATCCTTTAACTATTTATTGTTTTGTAGGATTAACTTGGTATCATAAATAACGTAAATACCATAATTTTTAAAGTAGTTTGGATCCATTTAATCAATGTAGAGAATGAATTGATGATTCCTAACAGATAGATATGATATTTTTTATATGTGATCATTTACACGTCTTTGACTATCACCCTCAAACACCTATTAATTTAGTTTTATTTTTAAATAAAAATGATACATTTGAATAATTTATAAGAACATACATATACTCATTTCTTTTCATTTTTGAAATATAAAATTTTATAATTAGGAGGATTCCTTTGTGATTTTTTAGAATAGTGTCTGTTTTTTTTGAATAAAGTACATGGAACTTTATAAAATATTAGTAATCTAGAATGTACTAGAAATAATTTAATAATTTATCAATCTATTAATAAATATCTTATATTTATTTTTTTTCTAAATGATTTCCCTTGTATTTTCATAATTTATTTTAATAACTTTTTGTTATTATGAATTAAAATAATATGTTTTTTGAAATCATATATATATGACAGTATGTGACTGGAATTCATCTAATTATAGGTATATGATTGTGATGATGATTGGGAAAAAATAACTAAAGTTGTTTTTCATGGGTAACAAATAATATTTATCGATGTGTGTACATAATTCATTGATTCAAAAGTGCTTTTACTACATTAATTTGAGTTTGAAAGTTATTATACAATATTGTTTTGTATTGATTAAACATAAAATGTATCTATACTATATCATGTCTACATATTTTTAATTACCTCATAGTTATTTTTCCTCTCAATTATATGAAAAGGTGATGGAAATGAATTAATAGGTATCTATAATAAATTTTATATTATATTTTTAATTTGATTATCTAAATGTTTCTTATTTAGATTGTGAAACTCAAATAATTCATTGAAATATTTCTGTAAAATGAGAGACCCAACAAAATAAGCTTAAATAAATGATAAACAAGCATCCAAATAGACAACATAATTCTATAAGTATTATACCATCGTGGATAATATTACAATCCTATCCTTAAATTATGAAGTTAAATATTTTTATTTTTAAATCATTTTTTTCTATGATATTATTTAACACATGTACAATTTTTTGTTGCAGCATTGGATTCATATATTAAAAATTTTATCCCACATAATTAGATTTTAACACACTTTAAAAATTATGTGTTGAGGGGTACAAATAAAAAAAATAACATATGAAAATGTGAAATCCTTATAAAAAATCTGTATTGTGAATTTTGAACTATTCATGTAGATGGGACATCATATCAATGTGTTGTTTTCTAAATATGAAATGAAATACTCTTTTATTATATCAAAAAACCAAATCTTACATTTCACAATCAGATCCATATAAGTCTACATCAAAATAATGTTATATAATATTAAGACCATCTTATTATACATTATGATATTTTTGAGTAGGGGTCACATCTGTGAGTTGTTCTGCCTTCCTAAATTGACTGAATATGTAGTTTTTAAGGGTGTTAGACACACTACAAACATGTATTTGAGGGTCAAATAAAACCAAAAAACACTTAAATTCTACCAATCCAGATGAAAACAATATAATATTTAATTTTAAATGTCCATTCAAAAAACATTCAAACTGAAATTCCTTAAACTTAAGATGAAAAAAGAATATTTTGTTTATTTAAAATAGAAACACTCTCATTTAGAAGTTAGATCCAAAAAGAAATACATTTTAATGAGTTGAATACAAGTAAAATATGTCTTAGTGTTATTTTTTAATGAGTATAAGTTGATTGCAAATCATTTGAATGTGTGGTGTGCTTGGAATGAATGTATATATTGTTTTTAAATGGTATACTCCCATTTAAAACATGCACCGTGGGGTGAAAACTAACATAATAACTTCTAAATCATGTGAAATCAATGAAGAAAAACCTTACTGCGATTTTTGATATATTTTATTAAATAGAGCATCAATATGAGGTATCTTTTTCCCAAGATGACATGAAAAACATTTTTTTAAATTTAAAACAATAAACTGTTAATTTAATCCATGGAAAAATGACTAAAAATTATAAGAAATCATATAAAATCTTGTTAGTATTATATTTGATATTCATGGGTAAAAAATGTTAATCAAAATTTTGGTCTATTTAGGAGGATGGAATAATTTTTTATAAATTTTTGTAACCCTATAAAAACCTACTTCAGTGGGTCAAAACAAACCAACATTACAATAATACAATGAATTCATTGGAAACTAAAAATGTACTGAATTTTTAAATGGAATATTATACATATTTTCAATATTAGATTTCATTTTACATGGTTGATGTAAATGAATATTTTGATGTTTGATAAAATGAAGACATGAATTTAACAGTCAAATAAATAGTGAACGACTTTAGAATGAACTGAAATAATAGTATTACCATATTTTTAGTATTTGGGAGGTGTATGAATAGATGAAATATTAATTAGTGCGTGGATTCACTAGAATCCCTGAATAACTAGTTTTCAATGGTCGGACAACCCTAAAAACATACATCTAGGATCAAAAAAAATTGTATGACCTTTGAATATGATGATATTAGAAGAAAAATAAAATATAGTTAATTTTGAAATGGTTAAGTTTACGGATCAAAAATCTGAGTTTTCATTTTCATAGGAGGGGGTAAAACACATGATTATTATTTAAAAACACTAAAACACGCCTTTGTTTGTTCGACCCACAAAAAATTTTTTATAATGGCATGAAATCAAAGGAAACTGATATTTTTATAATTTTTAATTTTTATGTATAAACATAACATCAAATGGTCATGTGGTCTACCTAGAATGTCAAAATATGTAGTTTTTAAAGGGTTTGGGCCCTTTCAAAATGTAGGTCATGGGTCAATTCATCTAAAAAACCACTGAATAATGTGAAATAGTTTGAATATAATTGTACAATGAATTGTAAAATGGTAAATAATAGTTAATTTCAATCATGGTTTTGTTTTCAAGTGTGGACCTAAAACTGTGTTTTTTTTCAAAAATGTAAAACAAGCATTTAATGGAAAGATCCCCGAAAAATTAGATTATAATGTGGTTAAATCATAGGATTGTCATATTTTTGTTATTTTTATTATGTATGAGTATAAGGATGGTTAATCCTATGTGTGTTGGTTCCATAATGAATAAATATATTTATTTTAATGGTTTTATCCAATTAACAATGATGGATAATGGGTCAAATGTAGGCAAACATCCTCCAAATTAAATCAAATAAGGATAAAATAATCATACTACGATTTTTGAACAGAATGGAGAAAATATATCTTCTGTTTGGGGTGTAATCTCTCTTGGATGAACCAAAATTAACTTTTCCTGTTTTATAATAGTAAAACAGGCATTTATTGGTCAGATCTAAAGAAAATGAATTTTTAATAGTGAGAAATCATAGGAAAACTGTTTTAGTATTAGTTTTGACATATAAAAGTACAAAAAACAATAAAAGTGTATGTGGTGTGATTAGATCTAAAAAATCTGAAACCATTAGTTGTTTTAAAACCACTAAAAATGTGTGTTAGGGGTTCCAAACTAGCTAAATACACATTTAAAACCTTTAAATAATAGTAAAATAGTTGTTAGATGAATTTTTAAGTGGTTAAGTAGAAATAATGACTATATGAGGTGTTTTTTTCATTCTATGTCCTGGAAAACACTATTAATTTTGTAAAACAAAAAAATATGTATTTAATGGTTATATAAAAAAAATTGAAATTTTATGGAAACCTTAATAGTATTATTTTTGATGTATAAAAGAAGACAAAACATTATTGATTGTTGTTGTTTTCCTACAATGACCAATAAGGTTTTTTATAATGGTTTTACCCCCATCAAAAAATATGTCTCAGAGGGTCAAAACTAACATAAAAAACATAGAATTTGATGAAATAATAATACAATAACTATACATATAATTGGGAAATGGTACAGTAGATGGATTATCAATTTGATTTATCATTTTATAGAGATGATATGAATAGAATTTTTATTGTTTAAAAACACTAACAGTTTACTATCTTGTAATGATCAATATAAAAAAACATCGGAACGGAAAAAACAAATGAAAAGTTTCTCTATATTATTTTTAATCATTATTTGATGATGAAACATAAATAAGACATGTGGTATGTCTAGAATGACTTCGAAATGTTATCTTAATGTTCAGATACCATTTATACATTCATCTATGGAGGAAAAATTTACCAAATTACCTATAGATTTTTTGAAATTAGATGAAAATAATCACTTGTAAAATTGTATAATAGTGGTGTTGATAGAATATTAAAATTAGGAGTGGTTTTCAATGATTTATCCAAAAAAAATTATATTATTTTATAATATTTAAACTTGAATTTAACCTTCATATACATATAAACTGAACTTGGTATGAGGTTATATAATATAGAAATCATATAATAATTTAGTTATGACTTTTACGAGTAGATAAGACATAATTTAGATTGGTGGGGTTCTTGAAATGAATGAATAACCAGTTTTTAAATGATTCGAATCCCTTTAAATATTTTCAATAGTAGGTCCAAAACAGAAAAACTGACATTCAAATTCGATGAATTCAAAGGAAAATAACTATACAAATATTATGGAAGCATTTTATAATACAAATCATAAATTTGAGGGGCCAAGTTCATGAGACGACCCCAAAGACAAAATAGTTGTAAAAAATATGTACTTAATAGTAACACCCATATAGTATGACATACCAATGAGGTAAAATCATTTTAAATCAATCCTAGTATTAATTTTGATGTATCTAAGTAAAAGGCACATCAATAAAATGTGTGGATTGTCTGAAATAAAAAATAAGTAGTTTTTAATGGGTTTATTCCCTTAAAAATATGAATCATGGTGTCAAAAATAATTGAGGATTCTCTGAATACCATGACATTATAAGGAAACAACAATACATTGATTTTTCATATTTTTTAGTATGTAGATTGTGAATATGTGGTCTCATTTTCTTTAGATGACTGAAAACACACATTTTTTTATTTGAAAAATTAAAACATTTGTTTAATGAACATATCATTAGAAAGAAACATAGAATGAAATAAAATCAAAGGAAAACAATCAGATTATTATTTTTGAAATGTATATTTATATGATACATCAATAGGGAATTTGGTGTGTTTGGAAGAACATGAAATGAAATTTCTAAAGGTTTTTTTCCTCTAAAAACATGTATTAAGGGGAAACCCCAATAGAATGATCTCTTTATGTCATGAAATAATTTAACCACAACTATACATTGAATTATAAAATGTTCACGTAATAATAACATCAATATGATGTGTTATTTTTTAGGGATGACCCTAAAAAAACTTTTATACTTTTAATACATAAAAATGTGTTTAATAGTATGATCCAAAGATAATTCCCATATAATCACGTAAAATAATTAGATTACCTAATTTTTGTTATTTTAAATCATTACATAAGGATATCATGCCAATTGTAAATTTGGATTTCTTAAAACAACTAAATAAGTTGTTATTAATCATTTGGAATCCTTTAAAAACATATATAATGGGCAAATAATCAACAGAATGGACAATAATTTCAATAAAATCTTTCGAAAACAATCATATAGTGAATTTTAAAATGGTCAAGTAAAAGAATATTAAATTTGATTTTCTATTTACCTATGATGAAAAAAACACACAAGTATTGTTTTTAGACATGATAACATGCATTTACTGGTCAAATACATTGTAAATGACCATATAATAACAAGGAATCAAAATAACACCATCTAATATTTGCCTTTTCTGTGTACATATAGGAGAAACAATAATCAAATGTATTTTCTTCTAAATATGACAACATATAAAGTTTATTATGGTTTTATTCCATTAAAAAATGTTCTTTATGGGGTCAAAACCAAAATAAAAAACTCTAAATGTTGTAAAATTAGAATTCACCATTTGTATACTGAAATGTGAAATAGAGGATTTCAAAAAATGTGTTCTCATTTTTCATTAATGACTTAAAAATTAACTTGGATGTTTTAAAATACCAGAGTATCATTTTTAACAATCATATGAACAGAAAAAACCACAGGTTAATATGATATAATAAGATAAATATGTTATTATTATTTTTAACATGTATAATTAGACGAAACATCAATTAGTTATGTGATGTTGTTTGTTGAATTAATAAGTAGTTTGTAAGGGTCTTCATCCTTTAAAAATGTGTATTAGGTGGTCCAAACAAATTTAACATATTTTTAATGTCTTAAAATAATAGTAAAATGTATATACATTGAATTTTTAATTTTTAAAGGGTAATGAATATCAATCTGAGGTGACATTTTCATTAGATGGCCTAAATGATAATTTTATTGTTATGAAACACTAGAAAGTGCATTTAATTGTCAATTTCATAGAAAATGACCTCTTAATGAGTTTAAATCATTTAAAAATAATCATAGTATTATTGATAACGATTCTAAGTAATAAAACACCAATAATACAAGTGTTATATCGAAATGATGGATTAATTAGTTTCTGATGTCCTGAATCCCCTTAAAAATATTCTTTATAACCCCACAACATTTTATGAATTATAATTTCCCAATATATATATTCTCTTAAATAGAAAATGATCTATGAAAAACATAGATTAAATAAAATAATATATAAATAATATTAATTAAAAGAGACTAGTATAACCTAGATATTAAATTTATTTATATGATGAAGTATAACCATATTTAAAAAAATATGATTTAAAAATACTTTTCTAAAAAACATTATTTTAATTGATATTTATGACAAAAATATTACAATTTATAACAATTTTAAATTATTTTCATAAAATTATTTTTTTAAATTATAATTTCAAAATTATCTTATAGTAAATTTTATATAATTTTATAAAAATATTACTATTAAAATGAATAGTAAAGTATACTTTTATTATATTAAACATCAATTTTGTTAAAAAAAATTTAAAAATGTAATTTGAATTTTAAAATGGAATTAAATTTTAAATTAGTTTAAATATAATATAAATAATCTAATTTATGTCATTAGAATCTATTTTGGGTTCAATTTTAATAAAATAACCTATTTATACATTGGAGAACTTTTCTTTTGGAAATCCCCATATTCGTTTTGTAAATGTGCTTTATTTTAAATCAAATTCGACAACATTAATTAATTGAATGTAAGAAAATTGAATATATATTTAAATTCATCATTATTTATATTATATAATATTTTCAAATTTAGTTATTTATCATAATGAATAGTAAATATAGTAAATATTTATTACAAAGTTAAAAACTAAAACAAATTTATTAGGTTGTCAATCTAAAATGATTGGTGTTCGAATTTCCGGAAAAAATATCTAATTTATATAAGAAGGAAATCTTTATACTACATGTCAATTAAGGTTCAGTAATAATCAATTTTGGACAAATTTTGGTTAGGTATAAGATGGGTATTTTTGTCAAGAATCCCATTTGTGTCCTATAATACACTTATAAAATGTATCCCCCACTCTTATCATCTGCACACGTCTAGAGGCATTTATTTCCTAATGTTCATATCAAAATCTATTCCATTAATCACTTCCCACGTTTTAGATTGATCAATATTATTATGAAACCATTATAATAAGGATTTTGATGAAAACTTGAAAATATAGGGTGAATAATAAGAGCTTCTAACATATATGGCGAATGTGAAGACATGAGGTAAGGGGTTTTCATCACACTTTTACATATATATAATAAATTATATATTTACCAATTTTTATTTAATGTGGTTTATATAAATCTAATATATATATTTTGTGATGGTTCTCATTAAAATTATAGGGATTTACAAATCCATATATGTTTTTTTATATCACGGGTCACCTGATTTTGTTGTTTCAAAAGTGGTAAGGGATTTAGGTTTATATATCATTTTAATCGGTATTATTTATTCTTGAATTTCCATAAAGGAAATTATATAATCCATTCATGATAAAACTTATTTTACTACATTATCCTTAGGTTATTTTCTTAAAATATAATATTAAATTAATTTTTCTCTCATTAATTAATCAATGTAATGAAGGATTTTTTTTTGTAAACAATTTTTTATTTCTCTATTTGGTCGATCTCCCATTCTATTATATGTCTATGTTTCCTAAAAATCATTTGAATAATTTTATTAATATTGTCTTATTATTTTATACAATAATTTTTTACCATGATAGATATTTTACAAAATTAATTAAAATTAATCTTTTTATCATTTTTTGAAAGAGGAACTTTTAGAGATTTTAGAAAAGTGTGAAACAAATGTTTTCTTTTAACATGAACCAAATTAAAGAAACTCCTATAATAATTACCTCTAATTAATTTAAATATTTCATTAAAATTTTCTAATTTTATTTTAAAATGAAATTATTTAAACAATAATATGTAAATTTTTAATGTTGAAATGGAATTTATAAATTTAAAGGTTTATTTTTCTCAATATTGATTTAATGATATTTTAAAGTTATTACAATTAATATATGAAAAAAATCATTATTTTTCATATACTATATTGTGATTATGATCCATGGATAACATACATATTCTTAAAATATATGGTATATGAGTAGGGTTATTGGATTTTTATGAAATCAGTTTATTTTTCATGAGTTATACAATGAAGGATTGATGAAATGCCTTTGTAACTTGTTTTCATTTCATGGATTCTTATATGATGATTTTTTATGATCATGTGGAAAAAATATATATGTTTTCTATTATGTGAAGGTTAGAACAAAATATATATACATATATTCCCAATTCATTGGCTAATGTATTATATCTAATAAGATAGTTATGGGGAATATGTTGACTTGGTTGATTCATTGTAGGAAGCAATTAGATGTGCTAGATCCACTTTGGAAAATTATTCTATGTGCATGATGTACTATGTGATATTGGTGGTGATTTTCTATGCATTATGATATGTGAAATAGGTAGGAATTTCGTGATACACTGTGTTATAATATTATCTATAGTTAACAAAAACATATAAAATGGTTTCTATTGTTATGATAGTGCCAGACTTTTATGAAAAGAAGGTTTGGTTCATTATTAATTTACAATGATTTATCACTCCGATGATTCATTTATTTTTAAATCAAAATACATTATTCTATGAATCATTATTATGATCCATTTCATATTAAGTATGATCATTTTATGTTATATTCATGATCTTATACGCTTATACCTATGTTTTGATTTCATATGTTCATCGATTAATTCCTTAATGTTTACCTATTCACATCATCTAAGATTACTATCTCTTATGATTCCATTCATCTGGTTATAATTAATTGTTTTTGGCATGGTATTCTTACTACGAGTACTAAATAGTGTGATCTTTTTGATAAATGTTGAATATATTTCCTGAAATATGAATATCATGTACCTAAACTCAAATTACAATAACATTTATGTTCATATTCTGTGTGTTTTTGAAATATATGGAATAGTCATCTAAAAAGTTATCATTTTTATGTTTTAAAATCCTAGGTCATTATTTTTTTGATCAATAAAATTACTATTTTAAAATTAGAATCTTGGATTATATAATTTTAGTGAAATCTATCGGGATAAGTCCAAATATAGTAAAATGTCATTGAATTTTTGAGAAGTATAAAGTGAGTGGTTTCAATTAAATTGCATCCATGTTTGGATACAACATGTTGATGTGTCTGTATAATATTTCTACCATGGTTTAATAAATATTTATATGGGTTTTATGGATGGTCTTGATGTCTACCATGTGCATGAAAACATGTCTAGCTATAAGCATGTAATGACATTACAGGGAGATATGTTCATGAAATTCAAAAACTATTTATGATACATCATTATTTATTTGAAAAGAAAATTTCCATGAATGACCTAGGTTAATGCTAATGTGTCATAATATGAAAATACGTTTTCATGATTTTGAAATCCTATATATTATTACGGATTATGTGTTTTCCCATATTGTTTAGTTTTTATCACACTATTATTTTTCGTTTTTGTCTATGGGTAAAAACATAATGAATCATATTAATGTTGAATAGGATAGAAAATTTAGTGATTATGAGGAACCAATTATGATGATTTCTGGAGTGAAAATTATTCTAATAATTCAAAATCAATTATAATTATTTTTGATTAAAAAACCATTTTCGACTCGTATACTAACCAACAAAGAGAATGAGGGATTTCATTAAGAGCATGGGTGGTGGTAACCGGTGTGGAATAAAGGATCAGTTTCCATCATATAAGAAATGTGGAATCATTAAACTTATATAATTTTTAATAAGAATAGTATATCATTTTATGTGTGGAAAATTATAATATATATCAATGAATTTTCAAAGAACAATGAATAGTTTTATGGAGGAAAATATATTTCACTATAGGGATCTATTTGCAGTTTTATTCCTTAAATGATGTGAACAAGGGCCTAATTTTACTAAATTCCACCATATAAAGGCTTACATATTGACTAAGGAGGGTATTATTTCATGGTAATGTTTTTATATTAATAACTTATGAAAATTTAATTAATTATTTATTAAATGTTATTTTGGGAATGGATTGGAATTTTTTATATAAATCCATGATCAATTGCGGAGGAAGGTATGTTATGTTAGATATTTCAAAACAAAATATGGTTTTGTATTTATACGATGATATACATGATATTTTTATAGAAATAAAACCCATTTATGGGTATTGATTCCAATTCAATATAATTCTTTTCTATGATGGTTTGGGATAAACCCATCATCAATGAAATGAAAATTATTTGGGAGTTTGTTGATGTATATTTTGAAGTGATTTATAATATTCCCTTAAATCCTAAAGTATAGTTCTCAATATAACTCACACACAGTTTCATACATATTTTAATTAATTCATATATAATGGCCTTTATTTTTTTATTAATTTAATAAAAATAATTCTGGATGACCAATAAAGGGTTTTTTCATCATCTTAAGTCATATTTTGGTGTACTAGTAATTTTTTTAACAAGAAATATTGATCAATGTGGCCCTACAATTACTATCTAGAATATAATAGGATCATAATCAATAAGAAGTATCATCTTCCCAATGTTGGTGACTGGAATGATCAATTGTGTTGGGTTCAATACATTAAAATGATTAAATTTCATTATAAATCATTAATTTAGGGTCCGGAAGGGGGATATAATGAAGAAAATATTCTATAAAATGTATAGAAAATATAAATATATAGGGATTCTAGTATGTATTAATTATTCCCTCACTGTATTGGTTTATTTAATACATAGTACCTTTGGTGATTACCTTGATCAGTTTATGGTAGTCCTAATAGGTAATATTTTTATAAATTCAAAGAGAAAGGATTAACATGATGATTACACAAATATTATACTGAATTCCATATTATATGAGAAACTCCATGTGAAATTTAAAAAGTGAGAATTTTGAATATAATAATTTTCATTTTTCATTTATATAATCACAATTGATTGTATTTTTTTCCATCAAATATATTAGTTGTCGAATGACTCAACATACCCACCACTACTACTAAGATTCAGATTATTTTTGGTTTAGAAGGATATTATTAATGGGTTGTGGAGAATTATTAACTACTATATAATCAACACTACATGTAAACATGTAATGGAGACCAGTTCATTTTCTAAGATGAATGAGAATTAAATTTAAAGGAACTAGAGAGAATAATAGTTTGTAGAACTGTACTCATATTACCTTGTAGTGAAGAAGGGTTTTCAATATTTAATAACGCATATATGAAAGAAATGATATGTGTTCTTAAGTATAATTATATGTTTATAGATTATACATATCACTAACTGATGTTTTTGGTGAAAGATTTCCCAATTCATGATTTGGAGTTTTCTATGGTAATATTTTAATAAAATATAAGGGAAATTTATTTTTACAGAGAAATTAGGGATATATTTTTATATACTATCATAAAATATTAAAGTATATAGTCACTTAAAGAGTCATAAATATATTCCAGAGATGATGGTTAATGAGGATTAAAGATTATTATTTCTAAATAAATTACCCCTTGAAAGGAAGATAATTTTTAAAATGAACATTGTTCAAAAGATATTTCATTATTATATATGAAAAGGATTACAAAAGATCCCAAATCATAGGATTTAAAAAATATGGATCTAGAAATCATGAAAGTAAGATAGAAATATTATATTTCATATATTACTATTTAATTATTAATACAATGGGGATAAAAGAGGCATATAAGAATTATGTGGATGTTTAAAAGGAGGTTAGAAATTTTATAGGGTTAATCATTGTTTTTATGGAATGATAATTTTAAAGAACCATATATATAGATTCATATATTACAAATTTGATGATGTGCCTATTAGATGAGGCTCATAGTTTATTATTCCAAATTCATCTTGGAACATCAATGATATATATAGATCTAATGGATTATTTTTAGTGTAGAATCAATAAGGGATATATTTTATAGTATGTATTACGGTGATTAGTATGTAAGATATTTATGACTGGGGGATTGAAGGGTTTACTATGAATATATACATGGAAGATAGTAATGATATTTGAGATGAATTGAAAGATATTTTCTAGGTATATTAGTACATTTAAATTTCATGATTGATTTTTTACTGTAACATATCATTTTGAACATTAAAAAACCCTCTCTCAAGATCACAATGTCATCCATTTATCACTTATGTGGAATCTCATAACAGATACATCACACGTTCTGATATAAAATATCAAACCATTGGATAATTAACATTCTTATTAGGAACATGTTGTGTATATTATAGATCATAGAGACAAATGGTTATAAAATAAGACCAATCACCTGGTTAATGGTTTGTTGTGATATCAATAATTTTAAGAAGCTACAGGGGAACATCATGATGTATTGAGGCTAAACTATCATCAATTTTATAAATTATATAGATATATATGATTTTGAATTATTTTATGGGACTATGGTGTAAAATTATATGATATTGTGACATTATTCTATATAAAGTAAATATCATGGGTATTTTGACAAACATGCAAACCCAGGATAAAACTAATTGTGATATAAATCATGTTTACTAAAAATTTACAATATGAACTATCCCATAAAATTGGAATGTTGAATTCAAATAAGTAAAAAATTGTTTTAATGTTGTAATATATATTATATTTATATTTTATTAAAGTCATCATATTATTCAATAATATATTTTATTGAAAAAATGTGTCTTATTTATTTTTTTGGGAATTAATATGATAAATTTCCACCAATTTTATAAAATATATATTTTTAAAATGGAATTAATTTTTAATAATATTATTTTAAAATTTTCATTGTGTGAATTATTTATATTTGTTTAGAAAGATAAATTTTTTATGATTAATATTATAAAATATTTATTATTATTATAAATTTACATATTTTAAACTATTTAAAAAGAGAAATTTTATTTTAAAATGAATTTAGAATAAATATATGTTTTATTTTAATATAATTTATCAAATTTATTGTATTTTAATAACTTTTAGGTTCACCTTGACATTAAAAAATTAAGAAAAATAAAGTATTTTCTTTAGAAAATGATTTTTTCGCCCCGCCTGTAGGTTTATTTTAAATTAAATTATTCCACATTGAATAATTTAATTTGATAAAATATAATATATAATTTGATTAAAATATATTATATAATATTATATGATCAACTTAATTTTATGGCATAATTTATAGTAAAATGAGTGAAAGTCTATTATCACATAAAAAATAGTTTTAGTAGGTTTAAAATTAAGAAGATAAAGGATAAAACAAATTATAATTCTGTATATAATTTCTATTAGATGGAAATATTTATAAATTATATCAAATATGGTTCTTTAATGTAATATTTTGGACTCAATTGGGTTTGGTAAAATCTGGATATAATTTATTAAATTCATTAATTCTATGTGTTTCCTCTCCCCTATTTATAAAATTCCACCACATCTCATATCCACTACAAACATCAAGATATTTTTGGATATTCGAAAATCTACCCGAATACATTATTTAAATCCCTTAACACATTCAATAGTCATTGTTTATATTAGGATACCCTTCGTGGAAGGAGTTTTGGGAAAACCTAAAAGGTTTTTTTTGAAGTAGTGTGGGTTCTAAAATGTATGAATAAAGTCTATACACGAGGTAAACTATTTTTTTCTAATATATATATATTTTATATACCTACCATATTAAAAAATTTATTGCATTTTTTTATTTTATTATAATTCCCTTTAATATATTTTATTATTATTCTAAAAAATATTATGGGGATTTACAAATCCATATAAGGTTATATATTTAATAGGGGTTATGGTACAAAAATTATCAATGATTTAAGGGACATATGTTTCAATAAAATTTTAATAATTACTTTTTTTGAATTGATATATATTATAAAAATTATATGATTCTTTCATGATAAACCACATTTATTTTAATTTCCTCATGTAATTTATGAAAAAATCATGTTTCACTTTTATTTTCATATATATTTATATTTGAACATAAGAGATATAAATGATGATTATAAAGAAAATCAAGTTTATTTATCTCATTGGTTGAAAAAAATTTATATTACTTTTCCATGTTTGTAAAAAATGGTTTTAAATATGTTTTTAATAATGTCCTATGATTTTTTAATTCATTTTTCTAATGAATTTTTTTAAAAAAATTGTTTAAAATGAATATTTATTTAATTTTTTGAATGATGTTCTTGGTGAATTTTTACAAACGTTGGAATGAAATGTCTTATTTTCACATTTAAAAAATGAACATCACATCTCACTATCATGACCACTAATTCATTAAAAATTCATTTTCATGTTTCGATGGTTAATTTTAATGAATTTTTTTTTACAATATTATATGAATTTGTTGTTTTAAAATGTTATTTTAAATGATGAAATGTTATTTTACCAATAAATGATTTAATGATATTTTAATTATATTCCTATTCAATAAAATGAAAACCGTTTATTTAATTTATTTTCTATAAGGAATATGATCCAAGGATACCATAATTATTTTTTCGTTGGAGGCATTATGATTATGATGATTTATTTTTTATAAAACCCATTTATTTTCCTATGGGTAATGCTATGAGGGATTGATGAAATGTTTGTGAAACACATTTTCATTTTATGTTTAATGATATAATGATATGATGAATTATTTATGATCATTTAGTAAAAATATTTATAGTTTTTATTATGTGATGTAGGGTCCTAGATTTATATATATATCCCTCTTGGCGGTGACTTTCACGACCGTTGGGGTTCTCATTCCTCACATCTCTTCGGTGTGATAGAAATTTCTAGATCTCGATTAACATTGCAGGTTTTGATTCGGACTGGGAATGGGAGATCTCCTGCGCGAAAAATGGGAATTTGGCGAAGAAGGAAGATCCTGCACCGATTGAAAAAACCAAACCGATCTCCTTCCTCGAAGAACTTAATGGCTTAGATCAGTGTACAGTCACCTCGAATAGACCCTCTTTTTCCAAGGAATTGGATGATGGCCGATTCGTTGTGGAAGTAGATCCAGAGGCGCTGCAGCAACGAACAAATCTTTGTAAGTTCTCGGTAATGGGTCGTATTTCCTATCTGAAAGGTGACAAACCATGGTTGTACATGGAGCTCAAACCGAGAATCGCACACATTTGGGGATTCAGTGATTGGATGATCGTCACTATCGGACGAGGCTACATTCATATTCTTTTAGGATCATAGGAAGCATATGATCGCGCATGGAGACTTGGTAACATCCAGCTAAAGCCAGGACTCCTCTGAATTTCTGTTTGCGATTTCACTTTCAATCCAAACACTAACAGAAATAAAATGGCACAAATCTGGGTTTGTTTTTATGGGTTGAATTTTTTCTTTTGGCGTCAAAAAATTTTGAGTGATATTGCCTCCTGCATCGGAACCCCGACGAAAATAGACCCTCAAACTCTAAATGCGGATCTGGGGATGTACACAAGGGTGATGGTGGAGGATAATATGGAGTATAAGGTTCATGATGCCGTAACATGTAGTGCAAATTATTACAAAACGGATGTTCTCTTTGAGTATGAATGATGCCCTCCTTTCTGCGAACTATGTAATTTTTTTTTCATTCCTTGATGAATAGTCGTGTGATGAAGAATCAGGTGCAGTGTCTGGAGGTCCAAACGATGAATTATGAATGGATGCAGGTCTGTAGGAAGAAGAAATACCCCATGACTGCTTCTTGAAAGAATGATCCCCCCGTGAAAATAGTTGAATGATGGGTAAAGAAATCACCACCACTCGGTGAATCCTCTGGTGCTAGATGGTCGGACCTGGTTCATAAGGAGGAGTCTGATATTGACAGTTTCAATATGATAGACGAGATCAAGAAGATGGTGCAAGGTATTCTCATGCAGTCGCAGCAAATACCTAAACACCCTACCTCATGCATCCATTCATCGGGTGATAATCTACAGGCAGAGGCTTGTAAAGAAGCCCCTAAAGATCCTGCCTCATGTCAGACACTCTCCAGTGAAGGAATGCGTGCATTGTCTAATCTGGATGTGCCGGGAGACACAGATACACATAACATGATCATTGGTGCATGTATATCTCCAACTCCTTCTCGCACTGTGAATAAGAACCACACAACTTTAGTGAATTCACAAACCACTACTGTTGATGGTGAACAATTTAATGTACATCTTTCCCAGACTAATCAATCTGGTTTTTTTCTAAATCCATGTTTATAGAATCAAATGACAAGATAGTGTAAGTGGACTCTTTGGTCACTATGACTGTCTCTTCAAACACCTCTTATGTTTCTAAATCTGATTTGACTCCAAAACATTGCTCAATGATCCCAAGTGGACCTGCAAACCCTTCGAAAAAAGTTAGGGTACTGATAATAAAAGTAATTCTAATGTCTCTGCTCCCCCCTCCAAGAATAAACAGGGGAATAAATATGGCCCCACTTCCTATCATGGAACCAGAAGGTCAGAAAGGAAAAAGCACTCAGGTGGTGAAAAAAAGGGAGTTCTACATCCAAATGCAGGTTTAAATGAATTGTTTATTTTGGAATTGTCAGGGTATAGCAAACTCTGACACTTTTATAGTTCTTAAGAGATTTCTTTTTACACAAAAACCTAAATTATTTTCTATTGTTGAGCCTAAAATTAATTTTTCTTCGAATTACTTTCATTTAGGCTTTTTGGATATAATTTTCTTGGTGCTTGCAAGGATGGAACTGCTATTGAAACCCTTTGGATTTTTTACCATTCATCTTTGAAATCTGTTAATGTTGTTAAATTTTATGATCAAATGTTTACTTGTGAATTTTCTTCTACTGGGGTTCATACTTTCTTCACCTTTATATATGCTAAGAATAGGTACCAAGAGAGAAGAACCCTTTGGAATGACATTCTTTCCCTCTCTATATTTATCCAAGAGCCCTGATTTGTGGTTGGAGACTTTAATTCCATTCTCCTACCAAGTGAAAATACTGGACCATCACACTCTTTTATCTCCTCTTGGTAATTCAACGCTTCTATTGAGGATTGTGATCTTATTGAAATTAACCTCACTGGGGCTAAGTATACATGGTATAAAAAGTACCTTAATAGGGTAGTGGCTACCAAACATGACATGACCTTCACTAATTCGGATGCCCTTGATAAATGGGTTTCCATCTCTAGTATTACATTACTTAAGATCAACTCTAACCATCATCCCATTCTTGTCAGTTTTTTCTCCAAGGGTTCCAAATCTCCTATTCCTTTTAAATTTAACAATGCCTGGGCTGCGGACCCAAACTGATCCAATAAGATAAAAGATTTTTGGATCGGCATGCAACATCAAAATTATTCTTTTTCATGCATTACTAAATTAAATCTCCTAAAGCAATGGCTTAAAGGCTGGTGCGGCACTAAAATAAAACAACATGATAAGGGCATATCCACCTTAGAGAATGACCTTATTCATATCCAATGCTCTAACACCAGCTCTGATTTTTCTATTTATCCTCAGTCTGAATTTACTACATCTTTGAAGATCAACTCCTTACTTAAGCTCAAAGATAACTTGAGCAAGAAAATCTTCAAAACCAAATGGATTTCGGATGGGGACAGGAATACTAAGTTCTACAATTCTATTCAACGGGCCAGGAAAGCCTATAGACCCATTGCCATTCTCAGAGTTGATGACACTCTACTTAACACTAAGGATACCATTTCTAATCATGTTGTCAACTACTTCCATAACATTTTCAATGCTCCAGAGGTCTGCAAAGACCTTCTCCCTGATATCATTCCTAATATGGTCATGGTTGAGGACAATGACCATCTTTTAAGCATTCCCCCGGATCATGAAATCATGGACATTGTCTTTAGCCTCAACCCTGATTGTGCTCCTGGACCTGACGGTTTCAACAATTGGTTTTTCCAACAATACTGGGAAATCATTCATGTGGACGTGTGTAAATTGGTCAAATCCTTTTTCTCCACTAGTTTCCTTCCACATGGGATAAATGCTCAGTTTCTTGCATTGATTCCAAAAGTGGAAAATGCTGTAGAGATTCATCTCTTCTGGACTATTTCTCTCATCAACACAATATTTAAAATTATTACTAAACTCCTTGCAAATAGATTATCTCCCATCTATAACAATATTGTTTCTTGGCACCAATTTGGTTTCATCAAAGGCAGATCTATTCAAGATTGTATATTCCATGCCTCTGAATATACTAATATACTGAATAAAGTCACCAGAGGAGGCAGTGTTGCCATCAAACATGACATCAGGAAGGCATTTGACACCATTGATTATAGTTTTGTTTTAAGGGTTCTGAAAATCTTTGGGTTTAATGACTCTTTTTCCACTATGATTTGCACCTTATTCAATTCAGCTACTATTTCTGTGTTGGTTAATGGGACTCCTAAAGGCTTCTTTAAATGCACCAAGGGGGTTCAGAAAGGTGACCCTCTCTCTTCCATACTTTTTTATATTACTAAGGATTACTTAAGTATACTTCTCATGAGCCATATTAATCAAAACAAGATTCACCCCATCCAGGCTTCTAGAAACATAAATTTCCCTACCCACCTTTTATATGCTGATGACATTATTCTGTTTTTAAAGGGTGATAATAGGAACATTCAAAACCTCAAAAGTGACCTGGCTCACAATGAAGATGTATCGGGCCAAGCGATAAGTTGGAACAAATCCTTTGTTTTCTTTGGAAAATGGTTTTCCCCCAATAGAAAAAGCTATATTATTAATTATTTAGACATTAAAGAAGGCTCATTCCCCTTTACTTATCATGGGGTTCCTATCTTTTGGGGAAGACCTAAATCCATCTACTTTCACAATATCATTGATCAATTCTCCAATCAAGTCTCTTTCTGGAAGGGTAAATCTCTTTCCTTGGCTGGCAGAATTTGTCTTGTCAATTCTACCATTGTATCCAAACTGGTTTACTCAATGATGGTATACTCATGGCCTGCTGGGCTTCTTAAAAAATCAACAGTTACATAAAAAATTTGTTTGGACCGGTAGTACAATTGAAAGAAAACTTGTGACTGTTCCTTGGGAAACTTGTTGTAAACCTCTAGATAAGGGTGGTCTTGGCATCAAAAACCTTAAGATTTTCAACAACTCTCTTCAAGCTAAGATGACTTGGAATCTGATTCACAACAATTCTGATTCCACTTCCATTCTCAAGTATAGATTCATCACCAAGCTTAAAAAGGGTAATCTAGGTTACATCACTTCTTCCATCTGGCCATCCATTAAATTCTCTTTCTTAAATATCATGAACAACTCTAGATGGATGGTTAGCTCAAATTACACTTCGAATTTATGGCTGGATAATTTGACTTGAATTCCATTGATCTCAATGCTCACGTCCACCAATCCTCCTGGCAATACCAACTCCTCTATTAGGGACATTCTTAACTCCCAAGACATCACTCTTCCTGATGACATTGGTCACATCATTAACAATTATCATTTCTCCAACAATGATAATTTCCTCATTTGGGAGCCCGCTTTTAATGGTGTTCTTGATTCCAAAAGTTTCTATAAATTTTTTTTAGCAATTCTGATTCTAGCTTGGCCTGGTTGAGAAATTTTAATAAACCTTGGATCAAACCCTCAAGATTTACTCTTATCTGTCATATTTCCCATAATAGGGTTCCCACTGATATGTGATTACAATCCTTTGGGATTACTCTTTACTCTAGATACCTTATGTGTAATCAACACCGAGAGGATGCTAATCTTTTGTTTTTGTCTTGTGCTACAGCTGCAGCTCTTTGAAATTACATTTTTGAAATTTTTAGTTGTTGATGGTCGATTCATGACTCCATCATCCCCCAATTACAATGTTGTCCTAATGGGTCTTACTCCATGAAAATAAAGAATCTTTTTATGACTATAGTGGCGGAACTCCTGCATGTAATCTGGAATGAAAGAAATAATTTACTTCATAACAATTGGTCTTTCAGTCTCAATGCAGATAAAACGCATATTCTCATGGCCATAAAGGATGCTTCCTCTCTTCAGAAGGATCATTGTGACAATTTGGTTGGCGATTTCATGATCCTTCACTGTCTTTGGATTGAGGGATCTTACAGAAAGCCTCGGCGCACTTTTGAAGTATTCTGGCAAGCCCCACTTCCAGGATGGATCAAAGTGAATGTTGACGGCGCCTCACGAGGAAATCCGGGTGTAGCAGGTTGTGGTGCCATTTTTAGAGATCATCTTGGTAGGTACCGGGGTTGCTTATTTGGTGGCTGGGGTATGGCCTTGGCTCTGGAAGCTGAAATGCTAGGTGGGATTCATGCGGTGGACTATGCTAAACAAAAGGGTTGGAACAAGCTGTGGCTTGAATGTGACTGAACCACTATAGGGCATGTTATCTGGAATGGGGTGGTGCATCTTTCCTGGCCACTCACTCCTCTTTGGATGCAATGCCTTGCTACGCTCTTGGACATCTGCAACATTGCCACAAATGTTTACGGTGAAGCGAACATGGTTGCTGACAGTCTCGCCAACAAGGGAGTCAACCAGGATATTACCTGGCTTGATGATTTTCCTGGTGATTTTCTCCCTCTTTATGATAAGGATTATAATAAGATTCCTTCTTTCAGACTTTTGCAGCTTCCCTTTTTTTATAAAATAATTTGTGCCTCATTCTTTGACTGAGGCACCACCTTCTAAAAAAATCCATTATGATATAGAAAATATATAGGCTTTGTGGTTCAATTATTATTTGGTGGTCTAACTAATTAACCATGAAATATAAAATAGCTTTTATATTTATGATGGTCCTACACTCTTATTACATGGATGTTTGGTTAATGACTTATTTAAGATGATTTTTTTCTCTTCTTATTGATTAATTTTGAATAGAAAACTCTATACTCCTTTAATCATTTTTAGGATCATTTATTGATTATGTATGAACTATTTATGTTATGTTCATGATCTAACAAACATGTATATATATCTTCTAATTTCATATGTTCATCTATTAATTTCTCCCATGTTTATAGTTACATTGCTTTTGATATTATTGGTCCATATGTTTCATTCCCCATGGTTACAATAAAATGTCTTATGTATGTTATTTCTATGAATAACACTAAATGCAAAGATCTCTGAGGAAGATATTGAAGATCATTCATGATATAGGAATAGTATGTATATAATGTGCATATACTGTAAGCCATTATGGTGATCATGTGTGTGTATGTAAAATAAATTTCATATTCATCAAAATCATTGTAATATTTACGTAGGAAAAATATGAGTCCTTTTGTGCCACAATGGAGAAAACCAATAGAATGACCTCCAAATGTGTTTAGATCATGGTTAAAAAACATTAAAATGAATTTTAAAAATATTGAGTAGAAGTAATGTCAATGTGATCTGTCATTTTACTAAGATGATCTGAAATACACTTTTATTCTTTTAAGAAACCAAAAATTTGATTAGTGGAGAGATACAACCGAAAACAAACTTGAAATATGTTGAAATCATAATGAAAATATTACTATTTTTTTGATGTGTGAGAGAAGTTAAAACATCCGTCAGATGTGACGTCTTTCTCAAATTAATCAATTAATAGTATTTAATTTTTTTTACCTTTTAAAAAAAGAAATTATGGGTAAAAAATAACATTACAATATCTAAAATAATTTTATGATTGGAGGTTACTATAATTGTTGAAATAGATGAGTAAACAAAATGTTAATTTGTTGTTTTGTTTTCCTTGAATGATTAAAAATGAAAATTTATTATTTTTAACACCAAATCATGTATTTAAAAATCATAAAAATAGAATAATACTTCATAATAACATTAAATCATTGCTAACGATCTTATAAATATAATTTATGGTTATGAGTAGATGACATGTCAATTGGAAATTTGGTCTACGTAGAATAACGATATAAAAAGTATTTAATGTTTTGAAACCCTTTAAAAATGTGCATCAGGGGGGAAACCACATTAATGGCCTCAAAATGGGTTTAAATCAGAGTGAACTATCTTATATTGAATTTGTAAATGGTCGAGAACCCCTATTGTCATTCTGAGTGTTGTATTCCTATGTTGAACCAAAATACAAATATATTGATATTTTCCTACACTATATATTTTATTAATATTATATATATATATTTTTTTAAATATTTATCATGTATAATTAAATATTATTCAAATATATATATAATAACATGTGGTTTTACTAATTATAGTGATATTTATTGAATTTTAGAATTTTGGTTGTTTTTTTTTGTTTTTTTTATTTAGTAGTTATTTTTTTAATCCAAAAACATTTAGTAGCTTCCATATGGTGTTCAGTATAGTACATATTGGGTACCTATAGTGACTATAAAATGGATATCTCTATATAGTTATACTATATTGTCTACCAAATAGTGATTGACATAGGGATCCTTAATCTATCCTAAATCTACCAGTACTAGGTGGTTGTAGTAGGGTGCCACAGTCAATCCTATAGTGTCCTCAATTTTTTGGTAACAATAAGAAATAGAGACAATATGTTTTTCATTTTATGATCACAGGGAGGCCATAATAGTTCTTTTGTCATTGAATTTTGTGGTTTCTAAAGGCCTTTGTTCCTAATAGTGTGTGTTGAGTATCCTGAAACTAATGAAATTTAATACCAATTTATGATTTCTTATACATACATGTCAAAAAAATAAATAAATAAATGATTTTTTATTTATCAAAATTTATTTAAAATCAAAATACATCATCGAAACACTATATTAAATTTTACACATAGTATGTGAACACATACAAGGTCTAAAATCAAAAAATACATTCATAGATCCATTATTAGAGAACAATATAATCCTGATATCAATATTGTAATTATATCATTCACATAATCATCAAAAACTCACATCATCGACAATGTTAGAATAACTATTCCTAATTTCACATGACTACATGTCACCTAGGCATTTATTTTTATGGATAAAAGTTAAAAAAATTTGTGTTTGTGTTTTAATTGTTTCCATGTGTGAAAATATATATTTAATGTCAATATGTTTTGAGGAATAAAAATATGGACTTCCAAGATAAAACACTTTTTATGTGGAAAAGGATATGGGTTTCTTATCATTACTCTTATGGAAAAGGAAGGTGTTTCTGTTAGTCATTATGGTTATTCTATTCATTCTTAAATAGTGAAATAAGATGTTTTGGTATAATATATTATATGATTAATCTAATAATGTAAAATTAAACGACCTAAATAATTTAGTTTCCATTTAGTTTTTTATTGATGATTTTTCTTCATTATATAGAATATGATATTCCATCAATGAAGTTCAATACAGAGTGTAGTTCATATGACAACATGTATTGTATGATGAACTATTATTGAAAATAATTGAATAATTAAATGTTTTTTAATGCAGTGGGTTTTTTTTGAAAATTATATATTTAATTTATTTACAATATATTCTAAGTAATTAATATTACAGTGGTCGACGTTGATTTGATGGTATTTTAAAGTGTTTTATAGTGCTTATTAGTGTTTATTTTGTGATGTTAAATATTGAGTTATATATCCATTTTTTAGGTTGTGATCTGTTTGAAATCATCCCAAGTATATGATATTTTTTATTATTTTCAATCATTATATATTTAAAAACTAATGAAGCTTTTGAGATGTGAAAAATATTTAATATTTTTTTTGTGATCTTTTATTCATAGAAAAGTCAGAAAATGGATAATTCAATAGGTGTGTATGATTCATGGATCATTCATATGCTTTCTTGAAATACATAATATATTCAGTATGTTACATAATATATTCTTCCCTAAGAGAAAAATGGAAAATGAAAGATCTCAAGAGATACATAATATATGTAATGATACATAATTTTCTCTGTAGGTTTAGTATAAATATACCTGAGGTAAAAACCATACAAAAATGAAAATGATAAATACAACATAATCTGTGAATCGTTATTTTAGGAAATTAATAATATGTAGATAATATGTTGATATAGATGAAATATTTATTATATTTAATAATAATTTGAAAACTATATAGAATCTTGAAGAAAAAAATTTCTAAAAAAGATAGTATTGAAGATTGTGTGATGTTCATTATTGCATAAATGTCATGAGTATTAGAATAACTATATTATTATAGTCAAATACTTGGAAGATTATAATTAATGTATATGGTAAATGTGAGAAGTTATTATGTCAAGATTTCATTTTGTGGATTTTAATATGTCAACGAAGTTGAGATAATGAATTATGGTGTTCCATGTTAAGAGTTTCCACATTACAATTATGAAAAAACCCCCTTTCAAGTATAGGTTATATATTAGATTAATAGATGATACAAAATGAAAAAATAGATAAGATCTCATAGGTATATTCGAATGGGAATGATGTAATTATTTTTTAATAAAATTTGATAAATAAAATATTGAGTTTCATGGATGTTTGAATATAGATATTTGACTATGAATTATATTATAATTATAGAGGAGATGTTATATAGAAAATAATTTATGAATTTACATATTATAATATAGATTTATTATCTCAAGATCAGAAAAATAAAATATTTTACAAAAGATGATTTTTTTGTTAATGATACTTGATAATTCATTGCAATATAAGAGGTGGAGTAATAAATGAAGAAGAAGAAATAAGTGTCCAAGGATTGCTGATCACTTCATATGGAAGAATATCATATTCACTCGATGAATATTTCATGTGTGTTCATTGGTGATTATTCATCAAATAAATTGATTGTGATTGGTATAATGATTTTGTGTTTACATAAAAATCTATTCAGTTATAGAATTTTTAATGGATCAAGGTCATATTTTTTTCAAATTTGTTTTTTATTATCAATGTATAAGTATGTTTTTAGGGGATAAAAATCCCACACAAACGGGACATAGTTGTCTATCAGTAAGGTAAACCTCCATTAAAAAGTAGTTCAGATATCCTTTTAGGTTATCAAAATTTTGAATATGATGGTATTGTTGTGAATAAGTAAGAGAGTGGTTTAGATTTGGTTAAAAATTTATAAACACTTATTAACATTCCCTCACGATTTTGATCTCAAGATGTGTGAACCTTACAATCACTATCAAATCATAATTTCACTCTTACATATATCTCTTGATGTTCATGATTAATTAACAAAATTTTTCAAAATAAAAAGCATTCTAATCATGAATGGAAATAGATTACATATTTAGAATGAGAGGATTACACCCATAAATCACTCTATATGTCTGGATGTTCAATATTCCATCATAGAGAAGTTAATAGTGACATGTGAGACATCAACATGGATTTTTTAAAAAAATAATATGGAATTTGATGGAAACATATGAAACACCTTATTATATTACATATATGAAAAGGATCTTACAAAATTTATTGGTTGGAAAACTATAATAAGATCTAATTTTTTATAGATATTATAATAGTGACCAGTGTTAATGCATCATAAGATGAAAAATAGTATGCTGCAATTTGAAATTGTAAATATAATATAATTTTTAATAGTTGTTGATTTATATACCAGTGTAAATGTGTTTTTTGGTAAAATCTAAGGGATTATAGAAAGAATATATAAATATATTTTTGTGCAGAAACTTATGATAATTTTACAAGACATGTTTTTTATCAATATATCTTTACATTATGAAAAGGAACTTGATGAAATCGCTGTTGATGAACTCCAAGGATGTCTCATAAATTATGGAATGAGAAAAGGATAATCACTCAAAATTAAGGACAATCTTGAATAAAAGTTTCCATTAATGCTTTTAAATAGTTTTATATTGGTGACTATAAGGGTTATTTTGTTGAATAATTAAGTATAGAAGACTTTTATGAGACCCTAAAACCATAAAATTTTATGAAGTATATAATTTTGAAATAATATGTTTTACACCTTTATGGAAGAAAACATAATATACCAAGTTTATCCGGAGTATGTGTTGATGGAAAGGATTTTTTTTAAAAAGGTTTGGTTTTTACATATTGATATTGATAGATAGTGGTATGATTTCAAGAATGATCATAAACCAAGGCAACCTATTTCGAGTAGTCAAAACTAAAAAAATATTATATGATTATTAAAGAATTCAAGGATTTGTCTAATAGAAGTCTTAAAAAATCATTCATAAGGAATAAATTGATATTAACTAGATAAGAACCAGAGAGATATATTCCTATTATAAAAGAGAAAACTAATTATATTTGAAAAAAATTAATAAAAATAATATTTCCACTGATATTTTTTCTAGAATGAAAACAAATAATTCCCATGTATCACAAGTTGTAATACTTGGACATGTACAGACTTTTTATAAGAATGGTAGGGAAACATATTTTTTTTCTTTAAAGTAGATTATATTTAAAAGAAACATATATTAATAAAATAAAATTTTTATTTAATATCATGATTTGGAAGGAATCATACTTAAGTTACGTGTACTATATAAACCAGTTAATTTTTCTGGCTAAATTAATGATGAAATATATTTTTGATATGGAAAACAATATTCTATATGAACATGAAAGTTTTTTTCTTAATTTTACGATTTCTAGAATAGTTAAAAATTGATTTGATTTGAGTAAATAGTTAGAAATATATCCTTTGAAAAATGTGGTTGAGGAAATTCAAATGTATAACAGTCAAGATTCTTTGGGATACCATGATTGATAATGGTGGAATACAAGTGTATTGATATATTTTATAATAAATATTAAGATGAAACATTCCTTAGTTATACACCAAATGGATGTACATATTGATATAATAATTAAAAATAAAAAATTTAATGGTCATAGATAATGTATCATTCTATTAAAATAGTAATTATATAAGGTAATGTAATAGATTTAATAAGGATTATAATATTATTATGAGGACAAATGTTGAGGAAATCTAAGAAAACACACTGATTTATGATTAATATGTAGATTTATCTCATTACAATGATTATGTCGATGACATGGAAACCAATACAAAATACTCAAGATTAAAAAAGATATTGAATATTATAATTTTAATGGGGATCAAAATCTATTGGTTTAGATAAGAATGAAAATAGTAGTAGTATGCCAAACTAGTTTCATTTCAAATATTGAACCCAAAAAATCATGAAACCATATTGCATAAATAATTGTCCAAAGGTATAAATAAATAATATTATCAAATAGAGAATAATCGAACATGGGATCAGATTCATATACCTAATTAAAAAAATACCATTGGTGAAAATTAGGTGTTTTTGAACATATTAATTGATAAAGGATAAGTTATAATTAATATATCAGAACTCTATTCAAGGGGTTCTCTTAGATAAATCACGTTGACTTCGATAAACCCTTTTCACTAATTTCAATAACGGAATCAATCATAATTTTTATTGATATTATATTCCTATGATAACTTTCAGTTTTGGGGATGGTTGTAAAATATGAATTTCAGAATAGAGATTTGAAATATATATATATATATATATATATAGAACAACCTAGTGGTTTGTTTATTATGATAGAAAATTGGTTTTTATGTTAAATAAGGCTCTGTATAGATTGAAACCAGTTCTAAGAATATTATTAATAAATATGGATATGAAAAGACATACAATCATGCAAGATTATTATATCATTATTAATATAAAAATATAATTAAAAATGATCAATACTGTAATGTTTTAGTATACTGTGAAAATTATGTTCATTCTAGAAAGTCATAAAAAATAAACATTTTTAATTACTTCATCAGATCCTGATTAGTAGTTATCACATTCTACTATGTGCATATTTTCACATGAGGATATAATTTAACTAAATAATAAAACTAAAATCCTAGTAATGATATAAATAAAAGGAATATAACAAGATACACAAAATAATACAATATGCATGTTCTCATAATCATAATCATCATATCATAATAATTGAATCATCATCAAAAACATGAGGGGATTATTGTAAAATGACATGGAATATTAAATATTCATCATAATGAAAATCATTTTATTTTTGTAAAAACCCCAATAAGAAGTAATGTTCCTAGATAAAAATATTTTAATGCTCTACATGTTTATGAATCATCAATTCATATATTAGGAACAAATATGGCAATTTATTTATGTGTAATACACATAATCTGATGATATAAGACATATTAACCAATGTATTATAGGGATATAAAATTCTCTGATGACCTATCACATTATAATATGATAATATCCATTCATTACACAAATAATATAAACATAGTAAAATCATAGACATTAAATAAAACATTGAAATATAATTGGATTGATGAATATTACATAAAACAAATTTATAAAAATAACCTTGTAGTTTAAAAAAAGATGATGGGAATGTATATTTTTGAAAATTATATAATGATATGAAAAGATCTATGTCATGGCGATATGTGGAATGACTCAAGATAAATCAATAAAATGTTATGTAAAATAATGTATTTTTTGAGAAATCATTACCAATTCCTTATTAACAATAAAAATTAAGTAAAAGAATTTGTATTCAAAATGAATAAAATATAATGAAATGAAAAAATGAATTTAGATTGGATTTTAAAAAATCATGTCGAAAACAATGAGGAATTGGTAATGAAACCAAAATAAAAAAATATTGCGTTTGAGATTCCTTTTATCATTGTTCCAATTTTATTTATCAAAATTTTTTCTTCCTTTATATTAAATAAAAAACTATTGAAACATAAATTCAAAAATAAATTAAATTTATATTTTCATTTTTGATATTATGTATTCATGGAATTCATTTGTAACTATTTCATTTTAAGAATTAATGGCTTGAAAACATGTTTCCTTTTTAAAATCATCTCACTTTGTTTGGATTTGATAATTATATTATTTATAATTTACTATTTTATAAATTAATTTAAAAGAAATTAAAAGAAATTAATATAAATTAATATTAAATAATATAAATTAAACATATATGTAGTGGGTCATAACTATGTCATTTACAATGTCATTGATGGTGGATGAAATAAAAATTTAACATGATATGTCAAAAGTGGTGTCATCAATTATATACAATAAATTTATTAAATATTCTATATATGCATCATAATAAAATCAATAAGAAATAAAATTGTATATAAAATATTTTTTGAATGTTAAAAAATGTAAATTTATGGGATGAGTATAATGTTGATGGGAAAAATTGTAAAAAGGGAATCGAAGATACCTCTTCATTGATGATGTAGTCCTTAGATTAATCCTTGAACAATGGAGTTTGTGTCACTTCAAAACATCCCAAAGGGACCAATAAAATGATCTAAAGTGAATTGGATATATCATGAGATTTTATAAGTGTATGGGATGTAATTTTCTTATGGATTGTAGGCGGGATAATATTACTTGAGATGATGAATATTTTTGGGATAAAGAATTGATTAATTTATAATTTAAACTAAATAATATGAATAATATTTATTACCTTATAAATAACATATTAGTTATTGAAAATGATGTTTCCTTTACGTTTGGAAGAAATATAATCCTAATTTAAAATTTTGAATACATAATTAAATTTAATCAACCAAAAATTGTTTTTAGAAGTATAATCATTATATTAGCCATAAAATTTCAACCATAAAACTATATATTATATATATAGTTTGTAAATTCAATACATTATACTTTGAACAAACCCTTGAGATATAAAAAAGTTTTATAAAATTTAAAATAATACTTATATATCTTGATAATGTCATAAAGGCTATTGTTTTAAAAATAACATTATATTTAACTATTCAATAAAAATTATATTTCAAAATGATTTTCCAAAAACATTCACCACAAGAAAAATTTAAATGGACAAATACAAATAAACCATCATTTATTAAAAATAATTTACAAATTATAATCAATTATATATTTATATAGAATCATTGTTCACTGATATATAAAACTTTTTATGACACGATAAAATTTACGATCCTTTCAAAAATTAGTAAAAATTTCATTAAATTATGTTATAATTTACGAGAAAATAAATTGTATAATATAAAACAATTTATTAATTTATATTATTTTAAAAAAAATATAATTTTTTTATAATAAATAATTTTTATGAGAATTAAAATTATCTATTTTTCATAAAATTGTTTTTATATTTATTTGTTTCAATCATTTATTATATGATTTTTAACACTTTTTTGTACTTTAATTTATTTTCCCTAATTTGTTATTATCAAAATGAAGTTATATAAAATTATAAATTGAATTTTTGTTAATGTGTGTTTCATGTGTTTTATATTATAATAAATTATTAAATATTGAACATGCCTTTTTTACTTTAAAAATCATTATATAAATATCATGGTCATTACATTATTTCCCCATTTAGAAATTGGATACTCAACATTTAATTTCATATGCTATGAAAAAATATATGAGCGTACTTTCATTACATTTCATACTTAGAATATAATATTTCCACTTCATTCTTATGGTTCTGTAAATGTACTTTTAAAAAGTGTGTTGTTTTGTTTCATATAAAAGTTTCTCTATAGTTTACGTTCTTCACCTCATGGTCTGATTAAAATAGATCATGCTCAAATAATACAAACATTGGGCTATGTACGTGTATGTTATTTTGTATATACTTCGTCACAAAGAATACATGTTATAAATCATACACATGAGATATGTTTTGGGGGAGTACATGTCATAAATCGACTGACATACCCTCACAAACTAGAACCCGACCAGATAAATGACATACATGAACAGTGTTCCCAATACCCATGGGATAAACACTTGAACCTGAGCATCAACATAAAACTAAATGGAATTATTTCATCGAAGCTAAAGCGTAAGACATAGAATATATATATGCACACACATAATGATTAATAATATATTGGATGTATATAAGGAATATTTTCAATTACTATAAGAACATATAAAAAATGTTATAGCACTAGTAGCCCAATGAAATCCATTGTATAATTTTAATTGAAAAGTAAGAAAAAAAATTAAATTGAATACTATATATGATAATGTTTAACACCACCATATATATCAGCATAAACTACCCAAAACCAACTAATTAAAACCTCTCCACCACACTGTGGTTCCACCCCATTTTATTCATCATGTGTAATAATAAGGTCTATGCATCAACAAAGAGGTGGATAGGGAGTAAGCTAAATGTTAAGTACGATCCCACCCTGGTAATACATATCATGTCTCTATATAAATATATGAACATGCTCAACATTAATGAAACTAAGGAGTGATAACTAGTTAAATAGATTCTATATCAAAATCAAGTTAAAATATCCCCCTTTCTCCATTATTCAAAATAACACCATTAAAAATGTTTTCAAAATATCATATAAATAAAAAAATGCATTAAAATAAAAATATTACAAAATAAATCATAGGAAAATCATGTAATTTATCACAATAGGTCAGGCTCACTACAACACTCATACCGAAACATATACAATTGTGTTCATCAATCCCCTAGATATATTCAACGAACCTAGCCATCAGAAGAACATCCCAGAATGTGAACCTCCCATAACTGCCTAAATAATTCCTACAACAGAAGGCATATGAAGCAGGAAAACACCCCATGAGTAAATCATGTAATAGTAACAATGGATGTGTGTTATTGCTAAACCTCACACCTATGTACTCAAGGCTTCCCACGAGCAATATTTTTCAAACCATTTCATTATAACCAATATTTAAAAACGATTTCATAAATCTATATCAAAATTATTTGAAAATAACTTATTCATTAAAAAAAATAAGGTAAATAATATTATTTCTAAAAATGTTTTCTCACAAATAAATAAATAATTCATAAATATTTTTTATAAAACAAGAGTAATAAAATTCCTCTAAAACTGGATAGAGATAGTTGAACATGCTTCATCATCAGGTTGAACCCCAACATAGATCGGTTCCACAAGAACCGGATGGAATGAAGAACAAAAAATAGAGTCCCTATCAATGATTCTCATAGTTCAAAGCATAATCTTTGACCATAGTGGTTTGTGTAGAGGTAAGTTAACACATATGTTGAAAACCATGCACCTGCTGCACCACAACCAACAAATTAAATTCCCTAGATAATGATCTTATAATGGATTGAGAAAATATCATGGATAATGTATCCATTGGGCCAATTGATCTCCAGACCAATAAAAATTCGTCTTCTATGAGAAATAGAATAAGGTGGTATAATATTTTTTACCAGCTATAAGTGACATAACTTCCATAATAATCAATTTTCAAAGTGGAAACCTAAATGAACAAGAGACCCCCCTAAATCAAATTAGAGAGTCTAGGTTTTGTTAAAAGGATTATCAAGAGAGAAATACATTGAATTCCATATTATATCATATAAAAATTTTCATTCTATGAACATTTCTTGATGTCAATCCAGAATTCATGGAAGGAAATCCAAATAAAATTGTATGTAAAAAAGGTGATACCTCGGTTAAAAAAATTGTGATTGGAATTTTCATATCATAAACCATATTAATGTATATTAAAATTACCAATCAAATAATCTTTTCATAACAACTACCCAAAAATATATTCACATCATTTAACCAGGTCATTATGTTAATGTGTCCATCATGTAGTGTTATGTCTTTGTTCTAAAAAATACCCAAACCAATTCTCATTCTATTAGAACAATAAAATAAATTTCAATAAGAAAATTTTTGTACTATAAACTGTTATATAAAAGTATCCCTACCATAAGCCTTTCATCTCTTCAAGTTCATGTGGTGATTTAAAAAAAATTGATGCCATTGATCCCACAACAAAATATAACGCTCTTAAGTATCATGTGAATCTGAATAGTATCATGATAACACTCTATCCAATGGAATAGACAACCCAAGAAAGTCCCTCACCCAAGAATCAATGATCTGCACTAGCATCTCGAAAACTAAAAATACTTCTCTAGATCAGAAAATATCCAAGTAAAAACATGATAGGTATTGGGATGATATCTACAGAGCTTTGATATATCGAATAAAATATGAATACAAATCAATTGAAATGGAAAATTAAAATAACAATAAATATACCCAATAAACCAAATGTCCTCAAATTATACATCATATCTCGGAGAAATTATTACCTATTTCAAAATATGGTGGTGACCCAATTGAGGAGAAACATTAATGAAAATATATTCTAATATTGAAAACAACAAAGGAAAATATTGATAATCAACATATAATTTCAGACAGCTATGAATTGCTACTAGATACTAAATTATATTCTGAATCCCTGTCGATGTATCAAGAATGAAATTTGGCCCCATAAGTGAAGCATCTACCACCTCTTCCAAATTAATATTTTATTTTTATCAGTGACCCTAAAAATAATCAATGGAAATAATTATGATGAATGACTGGAAGTAGAAGGAAATCACTACATTACAACATTTTTTTCTATTGTGGTGGTTTAACAGGGCACTATATGATTATGTGGTGCTTTCATAAAACTACTAATAAAATCAGTGTCACCAACCAATATGCAGAAGATTCTTCAATCTAGTGATGGATTTCATTATGTGTCATATATTTTTTAGCAGTATTTATTGTGTTTATTTGCAACATTTTCTAGTGAGAAATTTCAATACTTTTTAGCAGTAGTTTTAAATGCCTCAAAAATTTTCATTTTTTCCACAATTAAAACTGTGCTAAAAACGAATGAAGTTGTTAAAATTCATGCATTGTATAATTTAGTAGTATAATCTAGATACATATTTAACCATCACTGTTAATATTATTCATATTTAAGTAGTGGGTTAAAATTATGCTAAATATGAACCATTTATTTAGAAATAGTTTAAAACACCCTTAAATGTAGATTTACAATTAAAAATATACTGCTAATTATGTAGGCCCAGTACTAGTACCGTATAAAAAAACCTTGTGTAAATTTTCTATAACAGAATAATATAAACCATCTAACAATATTTAGTAATAAAACAACTAAAGTAAAAATATACACATCATAACATAACTTAAATAAAAATAAGTTCGGTGAATATTTTGTGCCACCCATGCTACATAAAGAAAATATTTTTGGTTTCTACTCTATGCCACATATGAAACATAAACAAACAATCTATTTGAAAATTTGTCCATCATATCATCATAACCACTAATCATAGTCTGATGATGAATACAAATCTTGAACCTTTCCACCTTCATCTCTACTTCATGCTACTAGATCTTGTAAGACAATTATTTAGTAATTTAAATACAATTTTATATTTATATTAAAACCTAAAACCTTTAAATGTTTGTAAACTGAATGAATTATAATTTTTGTGATTTATTTTATCACAACCACCTATCATTGTTGAAATATTGTTAGGGACAAATTCTTTTGTATTTTAATATAAATAAATCATTTCTTTCTTCAAAGTGAATCTATGAGTCCCCATATCATCAATTTTGATTTTAATTGAAACAAAATCTATCTGAGCATCTCGAGATAGGGAGTGACTAAAACCAGTAGTAAATGTAGCATCAATTCCAGATGTTCTACCAAATACCGTAGATGGCATCGGTCCAAAACTCATCTCGTGCACTCGACTATGATTATCCTTCCCAACCACTTTACAAACTGAGTCAGTCTGGGTGGCTGAGTAAGACTATTGGATATTGAATTGCAATAGTTAATTAATTTTTACCAATAAATCAAATATATGTCCTATTATCAGAAATATATATTAACATAGTGACAAATTAAAATTATTTATTATAATAAAAATAGAATTCATACACCATCTTCTTTGGCAAACTCATTTAGAAATCGTCCATCATATTTTTTATGAACATCCAGCCATAGTGTTGTTCGGGATACAGAGTTCCCTAAACTATTTGAATTAATTAAAAAAATAAAATTCAAAAATTATGATATATCAAATAGATAATATTTTTTAAAAAATTAATAAACTTATGAAAATATTAGAAAATCCGATGGACTTCTAAAAAACCCATTGAACCTATAATGTAAGGGATGAATTTTTAGACTAATTCAATGCATTCTTATTTGAATGATCTTGAAATAAATTAAACAAAAAATAATAATAATGTATAAAATGTCATCTCCTATTAATATCCATTTATAAATGTAAAATTATATTACTTTAATAATATATATTTAAATACCATCTTCCTCTCATCACGATTTATGTCAACCGAAACGTTCAATTTTTGTTTGGGTACCCCATTTGGTACATTGTCATACATATATTATACACTCAATGAAGTATTTTTGACATCACCCCGTTGTCTATGTTTAATTTCATTCCATTTCTTTCACCGATTTTTCAATGTACACATTCCTGCTAGCACATCCACAACTGTAATGTTGGAAAATATTTGTGCAAAAAAATTCAGTTTGAAAATATTATAATTTAATAAGATAATGAAATTAAATTACTCAATAAGTTTTAATAATTACCTATATTTGTGAATAAAAAACTATATTTTTTACTTCTTGAATGAATATTCTTCCAGTAATCATAAGAAATAGGATCAAAAACGTACTCCGCAGTAGGCGGGCCCAAAATCTCACCATGTATTCCTACAACATCATCTGTAGGGAACCCCTAAATATCAAATGGAACAACTATATTCAGTCTAGTTAGATTCCAATCACCTAAACTCTTCATATTTGTCTCCACACAATCATGGTATTCGTCTTTTATCCACAAATAGTTAGTATATGAAAGGTGAAATATATTTATTCATATTAAACTTTGTACTTATAACTATTACCCTCGAACATCCACCCCGAAGAACTAGTAGTGGTTTCCTACTCACTCTCTGTTGAGACTCTTAAAGGGGAAGTAAACACCTGAGCTAGTAAAGGGACACTCATCGACTGTGTGAGAGAAGGTGTAGGGGGAAAGTGAATGTTTTATCACATATTGTAAAGAGGGAGATAGATGGATCATCATCAGTCAATGTTGTCAATGAAACATTGCAATGCTTCCTCCCTAGAATTCCCCACTAATCAATTAAAACTTTTTTCAGAACATTTATTTCCCAAAAAAATTGCTTGAAACAAATTAAGAACGATAACATATGAACCATAATAACTATCAAAATATGCATAACAATTGAAATGAATGACTGCTCAAATGACAAAAGTGGGCGATAAATTAATGATTAACTTTACATAAAACCATTTTTCCTTTCAATCATGTCTGTTTCCAGCTCCATTACCTCATCCACTTCATCCACCCTTTAAAAACTAAAATTTTTAATATCCTATTAGGAAAATAAGTCTTCATCAACCTATTGATGAGATTCAATGTCTGAGGTCATATCTTCCACTTCATCACCCATATCATAAAACTCTCTCTATTTTATGTGAGAATCTACACTCCTCCATTCATTCAAAAAATATTCTATATAATATACCATTTTATGATTTTGATAATAATATATATGGATCATGTAGTTAATGGCCACTAACATCTATCATGCCATAGAAGTTCACAATATTAAATTGTAAGGAATCTCTTTTAACACCTCTAATAATATTGAATCAATTACATTTGAATAAAATAACTTAAAAATTACTACAGTAGTTTAATTCGATAATATTAGTCAACATTACAGAGTTTCATGCTTCAAAAAATGGAAATATACCAATATTTTATGTTTTCAAACCCACTACTTGATTTACAGTATGAAATCTAAAGACATTCACGTTGTAATCATTGATATTTCAAAATTGTTTAGGAGGACCTTGAGAAAAAAACACCCAATAATCTGACAACACTTAATAGGTATCAATATTCTAGATCTAAAAAATAAATATACAATATTATATTTAAAAAATATATGTTTCAACCTAATATATGTATTAATTGAAATATTAATAAACAGACATGTCGTGCAAATAATTTTACATGTTCTTTATTAACAGGTTTTGTTATATCATTCTAATTTCCTATTTGGCCTTTGATTCATCATTTTCTTGTGTTGTAAACAATTCAATAAATGGATCTGAAATTTGAACATTCAACAGTGCATATCTATATGCATATCATAATTACATTTCTATCATTGTAACATTTGAGGTCCTCCCAACTGAATTGTCAATAGTAGGAAATATATTTGATTTCCCATGTATTTTAGTTTCAATTGATGTGTCATCAACATGTTCAACATGATTAAATCTTGTCTCAATATCAACCATGTATCTAGAACTAATGTTAAGACAATCCTCTTCCAAAAACACATCATAAATGGATCTTTCATGGTGAGCTTTATTTCTCACGTATGATTCCAATGCACAAAAAATGTGTGAAATAAAATAAAACAACATAATTATGTATTTAATTATGTTCCCAAATTTTTTTAAATATCTTAATAACATATAAATAATGTACCTATAAATTGGATACATCTATGGATAATGTACGGGGCCTTCGAATTTAGCTTCCACAAACCAATGCACAGTTAAATGCATCATGACAGACAAAACGATATAGGAATGATCATACCCATTGCAAGAAGTTTTAATACAATTATCTCCAGAAGTATTTCAAGAAAAAATTTATATTGTGATTTCTCAGATAGTATTTTTAAATCAATTCAAAATTAGAGTACAATAGTAATAACCATCTTAGATTACAATGTATGAAATGTTGATTGTAGTAATTGATGTAACAAAATATGTGAATCTTGAATTTTTAAACCATGTAACCTATAATGCATTATGTCAAAAAAAACGTGATATTTTACTTGAATACCAATAATATACCTTCACATGTTGTAAAATTAGATGGAATTTATCTTTATCCCAATTTTTCATTGAAACAATTTTTGGGGGATACTTTTCATTTTTATATGGCCACAGATCACGTATTATGTTTATTTCTTGTAAATCATTCCAAGCATTGAGATGATTTGTAGACATTCCATGATCATTAACCAAATTAAATATCAAATATTCCCAAAAATTCTTCTAAATAGGAATTACATAATGATTATCCACAAATATTTAAATTTCTAGAATATAATTTTGATGAATATTATTTTTTTCTTCCGTTTTTGGGTTCGATATAACATGATGATGCACTTAAATATAATTTCTCTCTATCATTCAAATGATGCACCTTATCAAATTATGTTTCAAAAAATCCAATTTCGGGTAATAATTCAGAACATGTTAACAATATTGGAGGTGTTCTATGATCATTGAAACCATTGAATTTTTACATGTTTAGTCAAAATATGTGATGTGCATCAAGAAATAGTCAATGGTACAAGAAGAAAAATTGTATACAATGATTTATCCATTTGGGACCATAATCAATTAGGAAAATAAGACAATCCAAACCCATGAAAGTGTTCTATCACAATAAATACCCATGTCCAGGGAAGTCACAAGTGGTCTGCATTAGAGATGACTGCATTTATTTCAATGTTTTAGAAGAATCAACATTTGTCTCAACACCATTGCTCAAATAATCTTGTAATTATTCAATTAAAGGATGATAGTGTGCTTAAATATCATTTCTGGTCATTTGTTTTCTAGGATTAATCCTATATATGATAAATTTCATTTTTTCCACATGTATCCATAGATTCATATTGTGAGGGATCAATATAACTAGCCAAATGATATTATTGGTACTCAATTTCCCAAATGGGTTGAGTCCATTAACTTCTAATACCTATCAAATATTTAAAGGATATTAATATATTTTTGGATGTAATGAATCAACTTTATTCCACAATTGTTAATCTTGTGAATGTCACATTTACCCATCTTTATTATTATCTACAGAATGAAACATCATTTGTTTAGAGGTTTTTGATGTCATTAATAATCTTTAATGTAAGGATTTAATGGAATGTAATGTAAAACCATATTAGGTGTGTACGGTTTATTCTTTCTTCAGGGTAGTATGTTTATCAGGACATCCAACATCACCCATTTAATGCCACCTATAAGAAGAACATGTTTTTAATATTTTCTTCTTGATTCCTCTCCACATTATATCATACAATCATTGGGAAACACAAGTATCTTTGCTTAATTCAGACCTATCCTATTAAACATTTTTCATATCATAAGACTACTTGGTGATATTTGAATCAGGAAATGAATTAGACAGCTATTCCAATATCATGAAAATCACCTTATTTATAATTCCACATAGGTTTTGATGTTGGAAAACATTAGAAAAAAAGAATGTTGTGAATATTTCAAACATCCACTATACATCTATTGATTTCCATCATCAACTAAACAACAAAACTGATTTTCCCAATGATGGTATCTCATATGTTAGTTACTATCCACATAATCACTAGGAGGATCCAATGTTATATTACAATAATCATTAGGTGTACCCAATTACATGTTACAATATTGATCTGGTTAGCCTACCGCCTCAAAAACATCACTTGTCACATTTATATTTTTAGCACCCTCAACTGGTTATTATGAAATATTTTAATGTGAATTCTAGTGTATATAAATTTCTATTCCATCATTTATAAGGTTTTTAATTTCAATTTACATTTTTGACAATGTTGGTAGATCATTCTAGGGATTGACATCAGTGCTCTTCCATTCTGTAAGGTAAGATTCTCCATCCAAAATCCAACAAAAATATTGGGCACCGAGTTTCTTAAATATCCAGTGTTCAAAAACATCATCTCTATTTGTCCATCTTTGAAATTTTACATTTAGGACATATACATTTTATTCAGTCATCAATAGATCGATTGGAAATTGAAAAATCTAAATACTCCTCCAAACCATTTTCATACTGAGGTGTGTTCCTTGTTAAGTTGATCCAGCTTTTATCCTATATATCGCAATGTACATATAGATTATTAAAAATATTATATTATATAACTAATACTAAATAGAAAAATAGTTTCATATATAATGCTTAAAAAATAGAAATATATTAAATAAGGTTTTCCTATATAAATAAATAAATGAATTCCATATATAAAGGAATATATTGAAGACATATTATCCAAATTTCATAACGGATTTAAAAATATATGGGATATTCTGATGGTATCTAGGGAAAATATAAATTCAATAATCACTTTTTAATATTGACATTGAATTTTTTATGAGGATTTCATGCCTGTTGATTTAAAAAAGGAAATATGTAACATCATGTACATTAATTATTTTTTTACAATATGGTACATCCTGACCATTAATTATGAATATCATAGAGGTCTTCCATGTATATATACTACAAATAAATTATATATAGTATCATTTCCATAAATTATAATTAGAATTAAGGAACATCATTTATGTATAATCCAAGTGAACACTAATTAATTTAATTTCCTTAAATTAATAATAATAATATCTAATTTGATGTACATTATAGATGTTATTAATGATGTAATGACATCCCTTCCCAAATACATTCAAGGATAAAAAATAACACTTAATACATAATTAAATTAAATTAATCAGTTATGAAAAATATTTTCTAAATAATATGATTGGAATATTTTAGAATACATTTATTCATCTATAAAATGAATTTACAACATTTAAAAGAGGTATAATTACTATATGATCTGAAAATTGGATATAAACATTGAATGATGGTATACAATCATTAATAAGAGTCATTTCCATATTTATTTTAAATTAAAATTAATAAGAGATAAGATCATATTCCACTAATCAAATCTATACATAAATAAAAATGAAATTACAATTCATGAATTTATTGTCATACATTTCTGAAAAGATGAACATTTAACCCAAAGAAATCTTAGTCAATGACTAAGAACACTAAATGATTTTGAATATCAGTGAATTTCAATGTTTAATACTACATGTATTCACCAATAATGAACTATTTGAGAACTAGTATATGTGAGTACGTTTTTGAGAAATAAAATATCGAGAAACATACTGAAATATAACCATGACCACATAACTTCTATATGTGACTAATAACACATAACCCTCCCTATAAGAGCCTATGTAAGTGACCAAAGGAATATATCTCCATTATGAAACCTACACAAGATAAGGCATTTCATATGAGATATTTCACCATATCCTTTCATATGAATCAATTTATGTGACCCCAATCATGTGACTTCCATTATTTTTTGATCGCATAACTCATCCCTATAAAACCCTTTGTGAAACTGATAGGACGATTGTGTCAAGGAAAAACATATAAACACTCCAAGATCTACTAAACCCCTTAATATATTGGTCAAAAACCTAATAATGTGAAAAATGTTTACAAATAGATTAAACCCACTAACATAAACTATAAAAAACATCGTCATTCATCCACTCCTCTTATTAAAGTAATCTCCTAAGCATTTCCACCTTCAATTGCGGGTCATGTGACTCTATAACTATATGTTAATCCAACAAAAAGTAAATATTTTCACAAAAATTACTATATTCAAAGGGAAGACAGAGAGATTGAGAGTGAGTGTAGTCATTCTCTTACATATCAAAATATGTGTAATATAAAACCCCATATTTGGATATCCATGTCAATTACCTAGCAGAGTGATGCATGGTGAGGGACCCTGAGCTGAGGGGTGGTTAGGGTCTCCAATGAATAGTGAGTTTTGGCTAGCGGTGGAAATTGGTGGGGTTGGATAGTGACGAGGGTCAGTGAGGATTAGTGAGGCTATAGATACAGGGCTTCAGTGAGTCATGGGGTGGGGGTTGGGGTGTCTAGGGATGGAGAGTCTCGATTGTATATAATTATAATTATTTAGCAGCGGTTTGTAAAAAACCTCTGCAAAATTTATTAGAAATATATAAGTGGCAGTTTTGTTAACCACCAGTTAATAATATGTTTGTTGTAGTGTATTGAAAATTATTATAATAATACACAATCAATATCTGATGTATTTCCCATAATCTATAATAAAAATGATGTTTTAGTGGTTCATATCCACCATGATTTGAATATCATGCTCTATCTAACTACGTATCTTTGGATGGTATGTTCTAATAAATATTTACTTTGTTCATATGATCTCTTGAGGAATTATATTGACTCTATAATTAAACATATGATACTAATATTAAATCAACATCTAAGGAGAATCATGTACCCTCTTAATATTTTTCACATACATTTTATAGATATCATCATGATTAGTGGTGTCTCTACTCAAAATATAAGTTCTCCCTTCATCAAATAGTTAATAAAAATCTAGATAGTGTTTTTCCATAATGGATTCCTTTGTAATACAACCAAAATTTCCATGGACACCTCATCCCATTTCCAAACTATAACAAAAAAGTATTGATCAAACCATAATGTTTTAGATGTTATTTCTTGATTCGTTGGATGGTGTAACAATTAGACACACAATAGACAATGTCACGCCTCACACCCAACACCAATATCATCATCTAATGTAATAATACAATTTATTAGTTCGTGGAGGAATTTTACACAATGAACTATGGATGTAAAAGAAAACTAAAATCCTAATATATATTAGGATGATAAAATTATTTCCATGAGAAAATAATACTATATGAAGAGAGATACCATCTATAAAAAGTCTCCCTATCATATAGATTTTCTATAATTCTCATGAATTCCTATCCTTGCATCTATGGAAGCATAATTGACTTATGGATGGATGATGAAAATAGAATAGTAGTAAAACACATAAAAAACATCCTATTTAACAACCAAGTGGAATTGAAAAAGTATCCCAATATGTTTTCACTCATCCTTCACTTACAGATATAGCCTATGATGGTGATTTTATAATGATAGAATCAATAATGGAATTAAAGTTACTTGTGGTGTATGTGATATCATATTTGATTGTCTGAATGTAATCATCCCACCACCTCTATCTGATATTAACTTATATTTGAGAAATTTTGTAGATCAAACTATTATGGTGATAAACAACCATGAATCACTCCCAAAAAAGGCAGTGTCACCAATATTTTAGTGCATTTATATTCTAGAAAAGCCCAAAATCATGAGTATAAAAATTAGTTTCATGGGGTTAATACTAAAAAGAACAACAAGCCATGAATGGATCATCATGTATAATCACCCATAACAAACTACCCCTAAAATAATAAAAAGACACCACATAAATGATATCATAAAAAGGTATGGTCGGAATAAGTTTCAATGCTATAATTCATTTCAACTCAATGAAATAGGTCTAAAAAATTTCAGTCCATATAGATTTCACCACATTGATTCTAATAGTAGTCAATGGTAATGCTTACATTAATAAATAATTGACAATATTCCATTAGTATCCAAAAATACAGAGGAAACATTGTTTCTCAAATACATTTCTTGGCTCCACAAATAAGAATAAATATATAACCTTAATTGGATTATATGTCATTCCATTCTCATAATTCACATGTACCATGAACATAACACTTTAGATATAGAAATTTAAATCTATAGAATTCCATAAAATCAGTGATTTTTCATGATTTAGATTACAATATTTAAATAGATCTCATTATTACAATAAAATTATAAATAAACAATAATATCACTCATGAACACTTCCAAAATTGTCTCAAGACACCAATATAATATCTAATTCATCATATCGATAAAAAATATAGGATAATTATTTAGACAAAAAGGCATCACAATATATTTATAATTTCTATAATATCTCCTAAAATATATCTTTTGTATATCAAACTATCAAAAAATGAAATGACGATAACCTAACCAAAGATCAATCTTCAAAAACAACATCCCCCCATTTAACTAGTCAATAATGAAACAAGAAATGAAAAATGATTCTTGTTCATATCCATTATTGGGATAATTTTAGGATATTCTAGACATAGTTTATTTAATCCAAAAACCTTACTTAAAAAATAAATGATTTTACCCATAGAGAAACAGAAATGAAAAAACCCATTTTTCATCGGATCCTCAAATTAAATCTTAATATATTTTAACTCCACTGGGACTATATGATAAGAGGGTATAAGGATATGCTTCATACCCAACACTCATTCAATTGTAAACTGTATCTCCATCTTTGAATGTATATTTTAGAATCCATCTAATTTAATTATAGGAATGTGGTAAAAAACAATAAGAAAATCAATAGCTGATGAAATTTCATAGATATAAAATGAAATAGTAACAATAAACTATTGAGTTCTAAGGGAATTTTCATACTTGACCAGAGCTCAGATCCCACTATTAATAACACAACCATGAAATCACATTGGTATTATATACCCAGAAATGAAAATGATAAACCTTATCCTCATTATGTCGAGTGATAATCCGATCTATACCAATGATGATGTCAAATAAATCTACATTAATAATGATGTAGTCCCATACATATGCCACATTAGCTATCAATATAGGTAAATAAATACATTGAACCCCCTTATATTTTAACCTCCCATGAGGTTTCACAAGCATCATAACAAAGAAAATGAGAACCATTTTATGTTTCACCTGGAATTTCATAAATTTTTTGTATATATAATGGATTTGGAGCAAACTATATAAAATAAAAAAGTAACTACCGATTACACAATAAATATTGTACCTCTCACTTCCATTATAATTTCACCAACATTAGTGAGAAACTCATCTACTATGTAAACTGTCATCACTCCAGAGGTCTGGCTCTAGAAACTTATATTCATTAAAACATTTGATTATGAAACATTAGCCTTAAAAATGGATGATACGTGATCATAACAAGGCATATAGATATTTGTATTGAATTGTTGTAGATGACCATGTAAGACACAACTATTACATGAATTTATATTAACAAAACAATAATTAATTTTGTCTCCACCATAACACACTGTTTGAAATTTAGGGCACAATACTAGCTTTAAATACATTTTTATAGGAGTTCCTCTTATTATAATGACCTCCACCACTCTTGTGATAATCATGCTACTTTATCTTATTTTTCAACATACTAATGAATATACAAATATGCAGAAAAGATGGGGAATAATGTATAATATTGCATTTCATGTCCATTTGTGTCATCATATCCCTTTTTACAATATCTGAATAGGTAGATTATTTTAGAATAAATTTTTAGTATATAATATTCGGTTGCATCACATACAGCTAAATATGATCCTTTTAATAGATATTCATAACTACCTCCCATGTGAAATGAGTAAGCATTAAAATCCTATAGGTATACACTAACCCTGAATGATCTCCATACTAAAAGGAGAAGATCGTGATTGAATTTTCGATCATTAGAGTCTTATTAAATAAACTATAGATGATGTGAGTCATGGAAACAATCCATTCCAATCCAAAGATCGTATCATCATGTAAAATAAAATTCCACCATTTTTAGTAGGGACCATTGTGTCTAAATGTTGTGAACATCACCTTGGAAATTATTTTGTGTATATTTGAATTGAAATTTTCAATCAATCTTTTTGGTACTGTCCTCTAACTTTTGAGGTTCATTTTTACCCTTAAGGGATGGTGTCTTCATGTGTATTATTTCAAAATGTGACCCCATTTCTCCTCTATATCCAGTTTATACCTCCACATCTATGTTCTGGGCTAGCAGAACATTCTGGTCCATGGAATGAAATATTCACAAGATATCCTCTATAAGATTATGAACCAAAGTTGGATTATGTTAAGGATTATTGGTTTCATCCACCAATGGATCCCACATGATATGTTTTATATGAATACTTGTATAAACCAAAAATCGCAGAATGATTAGTTAATTATATAATCTCTGTTGAAACAAGAATAAATAAATAGAATCTTATCTTTAAATGATAATCTCTACACAAGATTTGAACATCCTAAAATCCAATGGTATCTTTAGTCTCATTACAGAAATATCTAGTCAGGCACTGACTAAAACATAACTCTCATGTAATGATAGTAATATATAATATTTACAGGATTTAATTAGATTAAAACACATGAGAAAAAACCTAGATCTGATACAATTTTTTTTACAAAATGACCTAGATAACCCCAAAAACCGGTACCCATTATAATCTATGGAAATCCTGAAGGGATGTATTGATACCCATGGGACATAAAGCATAACCCATGAATCAATAAAATTTGAAGTAATGAATTTACCCAACCTGAATAAAATGAATATATATATTTATATATATATATTCATATATATATATATACAAAGAATAAATAAATTATGAAAGGAAAGTAGGATTATATCCCATAACTAATAGAAAATAGAAACAGTATTATAACTCAAGTATTAATAAGAAAACAAATGAAAAAGTCCAGTACTACAGGACTAGTAAAATAGAAACTAACTATTCCATGTGATAATGTGGGAAACCTCCCACCATATAACCACCTTCTACCCATACCCAAATTGTAGAAACATATTAATTTCAATATAGATTCATTACCTATCCTATATTAAGATACCTAAAAGGGTTCATCCACTACCGAAGGTGGCTAATGTGTGGGAGATCATAGTCTCATTAGGATCCCACCCATGTGTTCCATATCATGTCTCTCTATATCAATATGAACATTATTATCTTTAATGAAAACAATGTATAATAATCAATTAACTAATTTTTTTATAAAAATAATTGAAAAATTTACACTTTTCCATATTTCATAATAATATATATGAAATTGTTTCTACGAAAATCACCTATATCAATTAATTTAATCAAATAAAAATAGTAAAATCCAAATCAAAAGTATTAAAAAGTTCAATATAGTTTAGTCTAGCATGAAAACTAATACATAATCATAGAATATCTCAATAATAAATCCCCTATAACTATGAATAAAATCTTTATCAGAGAGGATGACCCCGCCGTAAACTAAACATCATAAGGTTGTATAACATATCTCTAGAATATAACATAATGGAAGAATAATAAAACACCTTGTTTGTTGTAACGCCCTGACCCCAGTTACCCAGATTCAGTGCATTATTACATAACATTGGCATGATCACAAGAAAGATCAAATATTGAAAGGCCGATTAGTTTAGTAGCCTTGGAAACACTAGATATATTCATAATGTTTTACAATACAAAATAAAAGTGAAAACGACAACAACATATTATCCATTGTCCACACACTTGTCCCCTCATATAATCCCTCCAAGTCATTCATAATTTACTTCTTCACATATTTGGAAAAATAAAACATAGAATAGGGGTGAGCTCAAATGCCCAGTAAGGATAACAATATAGCAGAAACTTTCATGAATAAGAATAAACATTTAAGGCAATGTATAACTAAGACAAAAGACTTTTAAACTTGAACTTCAACATAGTATGGAAAAAATAAAATTAAATAAATCCATTTACTTATTCACATGGATATTCTAGTAATCAAATAATCACATGCAATATCAATAACCACTTTCATAATGATGGAATGCATAATGCAAGACTATCATAACCACATAGCCAAGGCCTCGTGCCAAGACTAAAAATAAGATTTTGTTATGACCTTGTGCCAAGACACTAGTTTGCCTCATGAGACCTACCGATTCATCGAGGAGCTATAGCAGGCTCCACCCGTCACATATTATGTCCAATGCATTCCCATATGAAAAGGTTGAAACATAACATAATGATTCGTATTAAAACTGGCTTACGAAATGTAAATACTTAATCCATAAACCATGAATGGTATAAAAATAAAACATCCATAGTCAAAAATATCACAAAACTATCAATACAATATAGAAGTTTTTTATCATAGTAAATCAACATAAAATAAGCATAAAATCCATCAAAGGATGTTGACATAGTTGAAATCAAAACTATTTTTTGAGAAATATCTCTTTCTATTATGAAATCATTTAAGAGTCATATATTTATAAAATAAAACATTTTCATTGAAAATATTCTTTTAAGCTTGTATGAGATGCTTCGATGATTTTATAACGGCAGAAAATACCCGCACATTCCGTATAAGTTAAAAAAACATTCTCACCTTAATTCTGTCAAAAAGGTTAAAAGGACCTTGTTTGGAAAACAACGGAATGATTCCATTATAAACAACTTATAAAATTCAAAAATGGTATCAATGAATTTAACCCATATTATTGCATATAGTAAAATGATTTGAAATACATTTTTAAGAAACATGGATGTGGATGATAAACAAGCCCCGATATATTATTACGTATAAACAACCTCGGATAATGAAGAGATTTCAAAATAAACCCTTACCTTGTCCTTTTCCTTGGTTGGGGTAGTTTAACCTCCTGTATAATGGTGAAATAATTTTTGTTAAATTATACAATAATCATATATATATTAATATGATATCATATATGATTTTTTAACATTTCTTTGTTAATAGTATTTTCGGATTATCGTCTTTTGGGTTTTAACTTACTCATTTTCTTTTATATGTTTTGTTATGTAAGCCATGTTTGTTATCGATAGGTTTTATCTTATTCATATCCAGAATGATATTAAGTCCTTAAACATTATTATTAATCTTTAAATGATAATTAGACTTGAATGGATACAATGGAGAATGAATCTCATCGCGTTCGTGGAGACGGTAGTCCTTACGTATGCACAAGCGAGAATATCATTCTTTTGATATTAAAATAATATATAAATGGATGGTATATCATATATACAGAATCATTATCATGTTATATTTATTATTTACATGAATTACACATCATTATTATACCCATCCAAATTATAATTTATTGAATAACAATTACACCACGACGTGGAGACGGTAAGTTGTACGTACGCACGTATGATGGTATGTTATTCAAAGGATGGATAGAATACTGAATATGGGTATCATATATATAATAAAATCACAGTATATATACGATACTGGAGTTATTATTTAATAATTGGAAAGAAAGAAGAAGTTGAAGAAGAAAGGAACTTGAAGGAAGTGGTGAAAACATTACCTCTTCTTCTGGTTCTTCCATTTGATTTGATCAAAAGGGCACCTTAGGATGGATTTATGACTAAAATAATTCCTCTAGTATGACGTGAGGGAAGTTTACAGAGTATTCGGGCAATGTTTGGCCAATCCAAACGGCTTTGATGGTGTGAATTAATGAGTATGGGGAGTTCCCTTTTATAAGAGGGGTGATGGGCACCTTTGAAAAAACTAGAAATATTATTTTATAATTAATTCGTATTCGATTTATAACGGCTCCAAAGTAGATTATTTAAAGGTTAAGGTGGGGATGGGTCGAGAACCACTCAACCAAATGAATTTAGACAGGTTTGGGTCATTATATTAACATTATATTTTAGTTTTAAATCTTAGTTAATTAGTTTGACACTTACCATGTCACTTTGTATTTTTATATTATATAGTTAATAAACTTACAATATACTTCCAAGCGACTCCAAGTGGCCCATTAATGATACACCTACAACGATATAAGTCTCTTGGCCAATCCTTAGATTTTGATGAATTTAATATAAATTAATAATATAATATTTGTTTTAAAAACTCTATTATGTCAATGTTGACACTATTTGGAATATTTATTTTTCTGAAAATCATAACAGAATGATTACTTCGAAAACAGTTAATTACATCATTAATAACATGTCATATTAACCTATAAAATTAGTGTAATTCATTTAAATGATCAAACTATATTTATTTGGGTATTTATAATATCAATTATTTTAATTTTTCACTATTATGGTAATTACTACATCATCATTGTGTCATAATAAAAATTACATTATTTCATGTATAAAAATTATAAATGAAAAACCATTATGTAGGAAATATGTTTAACATTCTAATGAAAATTTAAAATAAATGTCCTAATCTAATCCTAGTTGACCTAAATGATAATATTTTATTCCTGAGGTTGTTTCCGGTCGAGATTAACTTGTCCAATATAATTAGGACATGTGTTAAGGTAATATTAATTTAATTTTTACCCTTAATTACCCTATTAACATTTAACCATGGTAAATAAAATTAAAAAGTTACTATTCACCAAAAATTATTTACATCTCAATAAACCAAATTTTACTACATGATATTAACTGTGTCTCTCGTTTTATCGAAATGCCACTCACAGAAGAGGTAAATTTATTTTTTATGAAAAATTAATTGGTTCTAACTACCACTTAGTGGTTTCACTATTAATCAAAAAATGATGCTTCTCAGAAAAATACCAAAAATTCACCCTAGGGTAATTTCGATATTCGTAATCCAAAAATGAAGTCCATTTTCAAAAATAAAATTTATAAATTTCAAAAAGTTGGTATTACAATTCATAACAGCTAGTTTGATTAGTTGTGGTGTGTTAGAACATGATTTTGCGTACAAAACACGCTATTTCATTATTCAAAGAGAAGCGTACCATAGAATCTTGGTGTGTTACATTTGTCCCACCAATAGAGTAACAAGATATGATTCCAATTCTAAACCCTCCACCTAAGTACATAAGTATTCCCATATTCTAGACTTCCCAAATCATATAATCAATTTCATACTTTTAAAACCATTTCATAAATCCATTTCAATGTTATTTAATATTACAATTTACTGTAGGAAAAAATGGAGAACACATTCTCTAAAAACCCCATTTTCAAACACACAAATATTCAAATCGTTTCAATTCATTTCTAAAAAATTTATAAAACCAAATAAATACCATTTATATATCACATGAAATATATGGAACAACCTATGTGAAACATCAGTCCCCCACCAAAAGGGATGGCTCCACAACCATCAGAATAAATGTAGAACAATTTACAAAGGCCATATCATTAATTGTTACTATTTGATTCTGAACACATACAAATAATCCATAGTAGAGTGTTTGGAAATAGATACAGTTAGAATCATGCACTAGTTGCACTGAATCAAATAATGGATCATCCCCCAGTAGAAGTTCACATAGTGAATCTAACAATATCGCAATGAATATAACAATAGATCAATGGATCAAAAAATATATTGAAATTGTGTTGTTCTAACCAACAATAATCTTGATGTATAAATACATCTTACCAAGGAGAATTGAGGAAACTACCATAGTGATTGATTGTTGAATAATGATATATAAAAGGAGAAGAGACACCCCAAATCACATGGGAGAGACTATGTTTTAAAACAAAGAGGAAAATAGAGAGTTAATTATAATTTAATAATACAGTTCCTAAAAAATACATCCCAAGAACGTTTTTGCACTTGAATTTTTGATTCCTGACATAAAATCCATAAAATTTGAGTATGCCAGAAAAAGTTTTTCCTTATGAAAAGACACAAATATATGTTTTAATGATGAAATCTTGATTCACGGCTTATAAAATTTACATTTTATAAACCATTTCATGACATCTACATGGTAAAAAATTCAAATTATGAAACTATTTCATGAAGTGAATGTGTTCAAGAGTAAGTGATATGTATAGGTTATATATAAAATACATAAACCAACTCCAAATATTTCACAACATCGAAAAAATCTTCAAACTATAAAATATCCTACATTAAACATGGATGTTGTTTTGGTTATCAATCAGCTATATCAAAAATTAAAAAAATAATATAGAATGATCCTATGTATATTTTATGTATCTTTTAATTTCTCCTAATACTCATGATTATCTTATATAGGGATATAAAAAGGATTCATTATCTCTAATTTCAAATATCAAGTGTCATCAGTGATTTTTAGGTAATTGTTCTGTTGATATTATGTTTTACTTACATGTTGTAGAATATATTTGGTCTTCTATACCATTTCCTCATCTGTTTCATCTCTCAATATCTTACTCCCTCTAAAATGATGCCAATATGTTTTAATTCTTATATTCATTCCACATAGGTCTTATAAGGATACACCTAAGTGGTTATATTAAAGATATTGTTGTATTAAAAAGCATTCAAACAAAGATAATGATCCGGACATCCATGTTAATTTTAGTTTAGGATCTCAGCATATATATGAGTGTATAGACATTCATATCAGATTATCCATTATTCAATGGATCATAGTTCATATTGATGATCAAATAATTTTTCATGTACTATTTATTATTTTCAGATAATTGATTTTAACCTTTGATCTCAATCACATTCAATTAATAGTGGTGTTCTATTTAGCATGAATAGTTCACTAATGAATATATTTATATATTTTATGAGTGAAAAGTCCTTAAACTATTTATAATGCGGTAACTAAATGTGAAATGTTCCACTACAATAGATATTGATTAATTCACATTTGATATATTCAAATGATCTATGGAAAAAATACATAGTGACGTTCTCTTATTTTGATGTAGTTGTGTGTAATGGTTGCATTATTCCCATTTTAGTTTTCAGTTATGCCTTCACTTGTTTCCATAGTAATAACATGGATGTATATAATCAATATCCAAAATCATATAGTCCAACCATTAATTCTCTCAGATCTCCCTATACATATTTCTTCCCATTAAGAGGATAAATAATAGTGATCTATGAGCATTATTCAAAAGATACTTTCTTATTTTAGGCTCTGATGGTACACATAGTCATACAAAAAATATCTTGAAACAGATATCATTAATGTTTAACATTGAAACATTCCTTAATCTTGTAGTGAACATATTCATTTTTATCTAATCATTAACCCTTTGATAAATCATAATATTCTCCAGAAATTAACATTGAGAAATAATTTGGGATAGTAGGATATCTTTTCATCCATTATGATTCTCATGTATATCCTTCACTTTTAAAAAAATGGATCCTTCCCAAACCACATCAATGATATGATTACAAGATCTTTTCTACATAGATCATATTCCACCATATTCAACATTCCATGATGGTAGTTAATTGGAAAATCATATTTGTAGATTATGTCTAACCAACCTCATAGTAGTATGTTTAGATACTTATATATGAATATATACTTCAATTTCATATGACTACTATATATTCTATAAGATCAAAGTTTTTTATAGGGTACATGTCAATTTAAATTTCTTTTAACTTATATTATATGTACTAATGTGAATGAACATCATGGTCCCATTGGAATAAGGAATTTTTTATTCATGTTTGTGGCCTTGAACCACATGTTTTAGAAAATCAGGATATGACACACTATTATTATAAACCTTACGGGGTAGGCCATATGGTATGACAAGCCATGTAAGACCTAGAAAAATGGAAAGATAACCATTAAATGATTTTCAATCCCTGTTAATGGGGGACACACCCATAACATGTCCTATGATTTTTTTTAAAACTGGTTGAGATATAGTTACTTTGTGGATACAAAATCTGTGAATTAATACCATGTGAGGGTACCCTTACTATGATAGTGGGTTCATAGTTAGAACTCAATTTATCCAACCATGCTTCCTAACTCTGCAGTTAATTATTTTTGGAAGAATAAAAAATATTCCATTATAAATATTATATCTAAAACCCAAATTCTATATTCTATAGCATTAGAAAGTAGTGATATTTTTAGATCTCTCCTTTGATTCCAAAATTAATATTTGGAATATAACCTCAATTAAATTTCAAAAACTATTATTGTCAGTATCATTGGATCCTCATCATTGGGTACTCAATAAAATTTGTTTCATTCTTCGTTATTCTTCGTTTCAAAAAGTTTATTTTTGTGGAAAATAATTTTAATTATTTCAATGTTCTATGTATATACAGTGTTTTTATTTTAATCTTAATTGAATCTCTTGCTGATACAGGCTGATATGTATACTATAGATTAATGATAGGTGTAATATACCTTTTCCCAAAGTGTTTTGGTTATTTATTATTTTAGTTTTATTATTCCACCCATAGGATTTTCTAGTGTGGATATAAAAATTAATTGCTTAATTGATTTGAAAATAATTAATCATATTCGGGATAACCATTATTTATTTTATATGTGTTTGAGTTTGATTCATAATGGAAGTCCACCCATTCGGTCATCACTTTTCATTTTCAATTTATTGAAGCACCCAAGGAATGTGTTTTATAATTTAATAGTCATAGAAGGCCTCTTAATAAAAATATTGGACTATTTTGATTAATTATGAGATGTACTTCATAACTTATATAGGTTGATATGTTATTCTATGTAAGAATTGATTAAATGGGTTGTATAAAAAAGTACTATGCATTGGTAAACTCATGGAATAAAATTTAATGTTATTTGTATTATGATCAGTTTTACTCATTGGGCATGAATATAAATTGATGAATGATTAAATAGGATTAAATTTGTGTTATATTTTATGGGTCATTAAAAGGGTAGATAATTCCTCAGATATGCGTGCTCATTGGATAATGATTTGATGGGATTCCTTTGTCCTTCATATCAAACAAATCTAATTTGTCTGGTGTTACAGTGCACATGGTTGGTAGAGATGCTTCTTGGACCACATATCATGCCTAACCAAGTGTCCATAATGTTTCTCCTAGTACATAATAAGGATGGTATGTTCAACTATACATTGTATCAATCCTTATAGGGTAAAACACTTCCAATATACAGTTTTGTTTTAGTGACATAAACATTTTTTTATTATATGGTACAAATATTGTAAAAGAGATTTTCGATGTTATATGAACAATTAATGGTTGTTATGAGGCTTATAATTATATGACAAGGTCATGGATTACATGATATGTTTGGATGTATCATGAGGCATTGTTCATTATTTCTACATTATTGTATTATCCCTATTATAGACTGCTGCTGCATTTTTTTGGGGGATCATTTTTGGAATATAAAATATCATTTCTCTATAGTATTAATTCCAAGGGTACATTATATTTATTGATTGCTTAAGGTTGTTTACACTGCACTATAAATATCTTATAATGCACATCACAGTTTAGGAATAGATATTATGGTGGTTACCTACTAGGATTGTATCTCACACACTGTTCAGGGCACAATTGGGAACACATATTGACTATGTAGATGTTGGTATTTATGGGATAAGGTTCTCATTGTTCAATGCTTGAATTTCTTCCATGAATAAGAGTAGGGGATCATGAGACCATGTTGAGGCTTGTGTTGTAATCAAGAGATTGTTCTTTTTCCCTTTTTTTATTTTGACATATGATTTGTGGTGATTCTATATATAACTATTTTGGATGCATTTTAGTAACATGACCTGATAAGAATTCTTCGTGAGAATTCATTCCCATCATTATCTATTCAAACCGGTTTTCTGTAATATCCCTATTAATCTACTTCTGTAATTAATTTTTTATGATTTATACCATTTTTTACACTCGAGTAAGATGGAATAGTTTCCAACATACACACTGTAATACCATACTGATAGTCAAAACCTCTAGCATTTAGGGTGATGTGCTTCAGTTAATGTGATGAACTAGGCTAGGTGAACCATAAAAATTTAATTTGGGTCCTCAGTCATCCATATTTAATTATTTTCTCTAAATACTAAATTCCTCCAAATATTCAATATGATTATTACTACATAAAAATAAATATAATTAATTGTACAGATCTACTCTAGCATAACCAATTTTTGGGTGGAATACATGACAACATTATCATGTTTAATGTGTATGCAACCCCTAAATTCATTTGAAGAATCATAATATATCAAAATCCATTGTCTATGTGAGGGTATTATGATTATAGTTATAATAATAAACCTTATATATAAATAATTTAATCTTTCATCACATTCATAAGTCTATATAAACATTACTCCCTCTCATGTTAATATGGTTACATGGATAAACAATCAAGATAATTTTATAAAAAAACATCAGTTGTACCAAGATAATCGTAGAATAAGATGTTTTCTTAGGTGAAATTTTATAATCATATATTATGAATTTGTAGAATTTATGATTATTTAAATAATATTATTAACCATTAAAAAAATATTAGTTCAATGAAAACATGGGAGGAGTTCCATCATTCAAAGAAAAGGGTCTCAATGTACATTATTCGCAAGACCCTCCTCCCATATTTTGATGTGTCTGAGAATTTTCTTCATGTTCCAATGAAAAAAGAAATATATTTGATTGGTTCATAGGATTAGAATAGTATAATAATATTTTTAATGTATTTAGGCTTATTTTACAGTGGAGTCCCATCTTGATAATGGTGGGACCATATTCACAGTCTTTAGGACAAGGTGGTTACATGTTAACTTCTGATGGTTCAATCTCTAGATGTAATTGGAAATATTCTTTTAGAAGTTTATTTCATCTCATTATTTATAAGGCCCTTGGTCAATATATTTTCCATATTTTTACCATAACACCTAAAAATTGAATATATTATTAAAATTTTCAATGGTCACATACATCAACTGAATTAGTTCAAAATAAATTTGTATTCTATTAAAAAATAAATTTTATATCAAAACCCATATATGTAACTATAATAGGTGTGGAGGATGTTGACAATATAATTCCACATAATAATCCACCTCATATAATCCATTTAACTCAAAGTTAATAAAACTAAATTTAATTTATTAAAAATATCAATTACAAATAAATAAATAAGTATCCTATCTATGATCTAATTCATACCAATATTACAGAAAAACCATTGATTCATAAATTGTATAAAAATTTTCATGCTCCATATGTGGATTAATATCACTTTAAAACTTCAATAATAATCATGTTATTGTTTTTGGATTGATTACTAGTGACTCTCAAATTGAATTATATATAAATCCAATAGAAATACTATTTTTGACTCTATTATATAATTCCCATACCATGCTCTACATCCCACTTCATTTATTCAAATCAAAATATTTTCATATAAATAAATATTTTCAATGTACATTTTGGTTCAAAATTACACTCACCTAAATGAGATGATTTTTTAATAGTCCCAATATTGTAATTTTTCTCATCCAAATGTTTTTTCATAGAACTTAGTAGGTCTGAATTTATTTATTAATATAAGAAAACCAAATGAACATGCATTAGAGACTCACTATAAGATCCAAATTTCCACTTCTACTCTAGAATGAATGGTTATATACTATAATCAGTTGAATTCTCAACATAATGTGTTATGTTTCACTAAGACTTGTTACCATGTTCATGTAAAAAATTATTTTTCCTCAAGTTATAAAATAAATACCATAAAAATATAACCACTCACACTTCACATTCCTTGTTTGGGAATAGTGAATCTAAATTTTAATTTTACAACATCCCTCCACAATCAATCAATTATAATACCCTCAGGATTTATGAAATCACTGAGTAATATATGAAATTATCACATAGTAAGAACACTATAAGATCATATTTTTCTACCCTATAAAAATACAGTCACATTCATTGAAATACAAAAGATGATTTTGTTAACAAAATGTAATGATGTTTTAGAATTAATATGTGGTATTTTTTTATTTCTTAATGGATATAATTGAAGACTAGTAAAATAATATAAAAGTAATATCTCCCCCACATTTATAAAAAAATATAATCCATAATTTCAAATCAAAATGGGGATGATAAATTTCATTTAAAAAAAATCAACTAAATATCTATCAGATTATTAAAGGGGAGAGATTGATGTTTCAAAACAACAAATTTTACATATATCCAATTAATCGTCATATTCCTAATTATATAATTGATGTTATGGATTTACATATTTAGACATAATATTTTCAATTTAACTAAAAAATAATAATTATAACCAATGACGTATAATATATTTATGGGTTATAATAAGATTATTAACAATGATCAACGCAATTTTAAATTTTATATATATTAGGTTTTTAATTACACATTGAAGAAAACCAATTCTCAATTTTACTCAAATTACATGGTATATTCCCCCATACATGATTCAAAAAAACATGTAGCAAAATGGATTAAAAACAGAGATAAGAAATACAGTCCCCTACTGAGGAAGTTATTACATTACAGTATAGTGAATGTGTTCCTTTCCTTCCTTGAAAAATTTTTATGGTTGTGTTATCATGTTCCTAGAAGATGAGAAGATCTCAATAATTTTATATGATCAAAAATTATCTAGATACAATTTTTGGAAGGTTATACCCTATTTTCCCTAAAAAGAATCACCATTTGACATTGAATTCCATGAATCATCTTCTACTATATAGTTATTCACACAACCATCCATTTCCTCTTTATGTGGTAATATTAAAAATCGCAAGACAACTTCACCTTTTAATCAGTAGACCTAGCCACTTCCAGAAAAATGAAATAGAGAGTGAGTAAGTGGATACAATAGAATCTCAATAGTAATGGTTTGGAAACTCATTTTTATCGAAAACCATGTGATAGAATTAATTTGAGAAAAATAAAAAAATTAAACCATTAGAATTATGGGTTGTCTACAATGAATTATTAGGCTCTAATTCTTTGGCAATACTATTAGAATCCTCAATTTTCCAATAAATATATGGAGGTCAAACCATTTCGATACACATTAATGTAATTTTTTACTCTATTTATATTAACTAAAAATGATTAGTTTTTTTCTCCAACCAACTCAACCAATCCATTAACTAGTACTCAAAAAATAACGAATTGTCAAGAGCAACTAGATACAAGCATACTAGAAAAAAGACTTATTATCGATTCATAAAATAAAACCAGTTTAATAGCTTTGAAATATTTCCAATGGATGAATGAATAAGGATAATATTTAGTAATCTACTAATTAATCCTATAATTTTCATATGGGTTTATCTTAATATTATAAATCTCACTCAACTACAGATGTCTTCTCTCTCCAATGGCCACAAAATAGATATTCAAGGATTTCATGCATTAGAAAGACATGTATTGAATCAATAAAAGAAACAAAAATGTTTTCATAGGAAATTTATATATAGAGACATCCCTATGAGTGTTATAATAGTAGTTTTGTATTGCTGTAATGTTTCATCATCTTTCAATGATCATAACTTCTTATATCTTGATATAGTTTTTTTGAGAGTTGTTTAAAATCCTTATGTGATATTTCCACTTGTCATATTTATTGTGGATGGAAATAATTTATAATATATTATGAACAGCCATACATTTCCATAAATGATAGGAATTTTTAATATTTAAATGAGTTAAAATTTCTATTATGAAATCCAATAGCACTGCATTCCTAAAAATAGTTTTTTATTAGAATTTAATGACAATGTAATCAGGATTATTTCTAAAATAAAATTCCTCATCACTTTTGGGAATATTTCACATTGAAAATAATATATAATAATTTCCATGAGAATATAGGAATGGTCACATGACATCTAGTCACTAAACATCAATAAATACACTCCTTTTAAATTTCATTCTAGGGAAATTACTGCTTCCTTTAAACATTTTATTTACCTATGGTACCTTTCACAATCCAAAATTAAACTCTTATTATCCTTAATCAATGATGGACTATAAAATCCATCATGACGTACCTTTTGGTTTGTTATCTCTCCAACATGATTAACTCCCTATGGTGTGGATTTTGAAATCTCAATAATATGAAACATTTTTTAATTTTGTATGAATCTCTAAATAATTCCATCATCCAACCTTACAAAAATAAAAAGGATGATCTAAATAAGTAATTATTTTCAATGTTAAACCTTTTCATTTTATTATTTTGGAAAATAGTTATTGTTTCCAGTTTCAGCAATGAAATTATCAAAATTAGCATACTAAGTAAATTGTTTACAACAACAACAAATATCTTATCTATAGGGAAGGAAAAAAGAAGTCCCTTTTATGTCATTACATGGAGAAATGGAAAACGTAGAAAAATGTTATTAAATACCATTATTTTTACCCTTCTTATAAATAATCTATAAATAAATATCCTAATGAAAAATTATCCACCTAATGCTTTTATTTTTGGCCACATTCATTAACTATATATATTTCAAGGCAATGTTGCATTTAAAAATGATTATTTTTGAACCCAAATGATATTTACTAAAATAATAAAGAGAAACACATTGGAAAAAATTTCTATCTTATTAGTTGTAAAAATAATGTAAGAATAATATTAAATCCATTTATCATAATACAAAACAATCAATTTCCATCATTCCTTTAACATAAAACTGCTCTAATCACAAGCCTACTTGCAACACTCATAATTTCATAATAAAAGTTCTAATTAGTAATAATGATGATGGGTATAGAAGATAGTTTTTCATTAATAAAATTAAATAATTTCAAAAATTAATCTCCATGCTGGAAGGGATTATTTCTAACCAATAAGGAACAAATAAGATTTTTTATCTTTGAAATGTCCTCGATAAAACCTTTTATAAATTCAATATGCCCAGTAAATCTTCAAAAACCTATGACATTAACAGGAGGGGTGAATTTTAAATGACCTAAATATGAGAATTATCAGCATACAGACACCTATATAAAACATTATATTTTTTTATTTCATTAATTTCATTAATTGTAATTTCTCCTTGTTTAGAGCTATGTCTATCTCTAATAATATTTTTAAAAATGATAATATTTTCCAAACAACTCATAATAATCTCATTTTAATAGATATATCATACATAAATATGTCATTTATTATCTCAATCATACCAAAAATTATTTCCATAATGCACCATTAAAAGGTGGTGTGGTTACCCCATAAGTTGAAGGGAATTATAGAGTATTAAAATTTCCCAAATAGACATATGAAATTGGACTTCTACATATCATTTGGGGAAAAAATTCATAGTTGTAACCATAAAAAAAAATAATAGAAATCATTCACAACCAGCTTCTCAAAAAATTTGATCAAGATAAGGGATATACAATTGATCCTTCCCAATGGAATAATTGAGCACCCTCTAATCTATTAAAACACTCAATTTGGATTATTTTCACACTTCAATTAATTCATTCTTTTCATTGGTCATAATAGAAAATCCACCTTTCATTAAGAAACATTGACTAGTCTAACCCATGTACATTATAAAATGGGATAGATAATCATATAATCCAGTAGTTTAATTACCTTTTCAATCACAACATTCTCTATTTTTTGGTTCAATCACTTATGATATTAAACTATTTGTTTCTAGTACGGTTCCATAGGAATCTTGATCATAAAAAATAAATTTCGAATCCATTTGATGTCAGATATATACCAAATAATTTCATATTTGAATTATTTAGAACACCAAAAATTTTGTCTCATGATTATCAATATTATTAGGACAGAATACGAGAGGCAGTCTTTAGTTTTCACCAAAAAAGGTGTATTTCATGTGTGTTGGGATAGATTTAGGCTCCAAACATGGTACCACTTTCCTGGATAGAAGACTCTTGGTCCTGGGAGTTCTAATGACTTCTAGATTTTCCATAAAATGATTTTGATAGTGAGATAGGTTTTGCATTTGAGGTTTAAATATTTAATTATATTTAGTTATATAATATATGGAATATAAACACCCTTAAATTTCTAGATCATATATTAAAATATAAATCACAGAAAAAAATTCAATCTTTTTTAACATCACTTCATAATCATTATAAAATTGATCTATTTTTTATTAGATATATGATATGGACCATTAAACTCAACCATAATTTCCTCAAGCTCATTAATGAAACAAATAAGTTTTATCATATCACATCAGATCTATAATAGATCTTCTATCAGGATTTTTAAAATTATCCAAATTTTAATTTTTAGAAACATTTATTTGGTGAGAAATTGTTTTTTCTTTGTAAAAAAGAATTTATATCCCCAAGGATTATTTCAAATATTATTCCCCTATTTTATTAAAATTATAACTTATAATGGGATTTAAACATTCAAAATTTGTTACTAAAACTACTCTGAATGATCAAATGTATTTTAAGCATCCAAAAACTCCACTATTGAACATATTTTAATAGATTAAAAATATTTTTCAATTTTAAAGTAATAGAATTGATCATTTTATTCTCTAATATTAAAAATCAATTTACCCATCTTCAGTTCAATAACATCTCCCTCTATGGCAATGAAATCCCTATCAAAGACGATATAGAAATTATTTTTAAAGTCTATTTCTATGAGGAGAATATAAGTAGGTAAAAATAAATATCCAACTATAACTAATATAAATTTTATTCCACCAATGAGATGTCTAAATTAACATTGATGCAATTGTAAGACCATAATGGTGTTTTATTATTTATCACAATCTTCAAAATTTGGAATAGTGAAAAAATAATAGTTTGACGCTCAACATAAGAAAAAATCCAATTCAATTTATAGATTCTCCATGAGGTACATGATATTTTAAAATAACCTAGATTTTTAATATTTGCAGGGATATTCTTTTGAATGATGGTGTTGAACTCTTCAATGGGGAAATTTTTTTAAAACCATTTTAATCTTATTTATATATATATAAATTATATGATTTAATGAATTATGGGATCTAAAATAAATATTTTATGAAAGGAATGTTCAACTGAATCATGATGAACATGTCTAGGAATTTATTAAGTCTTACTTTTTTATTTTTTTATTTCATTATTAGATGGAAACGGATTGATGGGGAAACATTCCTAAGAAAAGATAAAATTTCCCTACATTCCTCAATGTGATATTGATTAACTTTATTTTTTTGTCATGAAAATCATGTTGATTGTCTTTATTCTCTTATATTACATCATTATAGTACCCAATTAATGATGTAGTGTGCCTCATATTTTGGTATCCAAATTTATCTATATCATCATTTTTCACACTCCTAGAGTTTTTTGTATCATCCAACTGGGTTTTTAAACCAATCCCATTGACCTTATCTAAGGAATTCACTGTATAATTAATCATAGTGGTATTAAGATTCTTTATTTTTAAATGTATAACAAAATTCTCTATGAAATTTACACATTTTACGTTCTAAATTATTCCTTATTGCATCATTGTGTGACTTCTTAGAATCGTGTCGGAATTTTTTAGAATCAATTTTCCCCATACACATTTGAAACATCAATTAAATATCATCTTGATATTGATAAGTTAAATACATAGAAATTTTTTTAAATATTTTATTTACTAATTTTAAAAGATAGTGGCTAATGGTTAATGTCTAATAATTCCTTGTTCTCTCTAAAAAATTAGTGTTTTTTATTATAGCTACGGTTATGATTGTTTCAAAATGGATCATCCCTAATTTTTTTCCTTTGACCATATATACAAAAATTGGAATATTTTTTATTTTTCGGAAGGAATGCCAATGTTTAGACCATATGAAATTGAGTTTCTAATAATTCCACTCTATTAAAATTATTATATATCAATTTTTTCCAGGTTTTTTCATTTAACCTGATTAGTATATCATTTGAAATATTCATGCATCAAGGACATCAATTTTTATTTTATTTTAGAAAATTGAGAAATTGTTTCTATTGATGGACTAGTTTCATTACCTAATAAATTCAAATGTCTTATCATTGTGTCTTTATGTTGTGAATGAAGATCAAATGTATTAATTGTTTTCATAATATCTTCATCAGTTTTGATAGTGTTGTTTTCTCTGGGGGATTGTTCAACGAATTTATAACTATTAGGTGAAAACCCATCATATCAGAACTCAAAAAAAATGTGAGAAGGGATATGGTTTTGTGGAAAAAACATAAAATGGACATTGAACATATTTATGGCTTTAGTGAATGTTTAAAAATAATCATGATATATTTTTATACTCTTAGTACTCAATATGTACATTAGGCTAGTAGGATAAAATTTCATTAAAATTGGGTTCTAAATTTATTCCCATGTTTTAATAATGTTTTTATCATGACCAAGATCTAATTACATTCATTAACCATTAGATGGAAATGGTGAAATATCATATTACACTCATTTCACTAATCCCTTACATTGATAATCAATGCATTATTTTTTCAAAATCCCAAATGAAGGCTAAGGATTCCTCATTATCAATTCCATTGAATGATGGTTCTAAAGAGTGTTATGAATATTTTAGTTCATATTTTTACTCTCTAGGTTTAATTCTGATTGATTGAGGATTACTTGATACTTGTGGGAGTTGATACACTATAATCATAAGAAGTTAAAAATTTCCATCAATTATTAATGGATCATTTCATTAGCATCTCTCTATATAATGTTTTTGTATTTTGTTGTTTTTTAATTTAAAAATACAACTCTTTCCCAGTCCTAGGATTGATTGGGATCGAGATTTTGAGACATATATTTTTCACGAATACACTGAATAAGTTATTAGTTTCATAATAGAAGATCATATTTTATTGTTTGATATTTCTATATATATATTTCATATTTATTGGTTTTTTAATTTGAACAACTAGAGTAGAGATTCCTTCCCTATTAATAGTGAGCATATTATATAGAAAACATAATTGTGTTTGTTCAAATTGATTTCCCAAATAGTACAATATATATGTTAGATAGGGTATAATGTTAACTAGAAATTAAATGGTGCATGAAGGACTAGAAAATAACTATTTAAAATTAAAAAATAGAAAACATGTTCATGAATTGATTAATATGAAGTTATTAACATATTAATATAAATATATATATGGTCTAACTATTTTTTACAAAGATAAATAAAATAAGAAATTCATGTCCTAGAAAGGAAATAATATTAATCAAACATTATGGATGTTTCTATTTTCAATTTAATGAATGTACTATTTTTTTAGTTCTAATTAAAAAAAACATTTGACAATTACAATGTTAATTGTGGTAGAAATGATTTTCCAGTAATTGAAATATTCTATAGTTCATCACATTGAAAACCCCATTTAATTACAATGAAGTATAATTTTATTGAAATTGAGAAATTGTTTTACTAACATATATTTAAATGAATAACTATTACAATCAAACATCCCCATTAAATTTTTATATCATATTATTTTTGTTTAATAAAACATAATAATAGATACATATGAATAGGAATTCATTTATAAAGAAATAATGAAATATAGAAATAGATAAATATAATGTTATCTATCTTTTCTCTCCCACCCCTATTTCTTATTTTTATCACAAATATCTCATTATTTCTCATCTATTCCTTATGATCTATATGTTTTTTAATTTGTTACCATTTATAATATTCCATAGGTCCCCCCTTTTCTTGTGTATCCTTGTAACACCCCGAGATTTTATGAGAAATATTCTTTTTAATTTCATTGATTTTTTCTATTTTATGCTACAACAAATTTAGATTGTGCAATACGAAACAATGTATAATCTTGTATTATATAGAAACACTGTTATTGGCTTGGGCTGCACATAAGAGTAACCTTCCTCAAGAGCACGTGTTGTACACAATACCGAGTTTCACAAAAATGATATAGTATTATAATATTCTAAACTAGATATGATGAATATTAATAACTGAATTTTTAATTTTATAACAATATAATTCATCATAAAAATTTTCAAGAATGAGGTATGAAAACAAAATCAATTTTTTTGACAAAATAATTATATTTCAAAAAGGTAGTTTTACCACCTTTTGATGGAACACAAATGTTAAATCTAATTTTTGACAAGTTTAAAACATCATTTTTACAAAATAAAATTATTCTTTTAAATCAGGATATAAAAATCTACATTGTATAAATTTTTGATACTTTTCTGATAACATTCATATTTCGAAGAATAGAAAAAATACGCTAAATTTTTCATAAAAACAACTTTTTATCAACATAATTTCTATGGTTAAATGATTAAATATTGTGGTTTTAAAGTATAAATAGAATATATTTTTACCATTTAATATAATTTATTCCATTACAATTAATTTTACATTGAATTCATAGGTAAAAATATTTCAATATTTGACAATGTTTTAAATTTTAAAAATGATTTTCTTAACCACAGAATTAATGTTAAATTAATTACTACATCTAATATATTTTGACTTTTAAAAAATTATTTCCATATTTATATTTAGTGGGTCTAAATTATGTTAATATGTTACTTATATTTTTTTGACATTATGAATAGTAACTACTGTAATTTTTCTTTACTATAGTTAAAGTTAAATCAAGTAATTAAGAGTAAGAATAAGATTATAAAATTACCCTACCACCTGTAAAAATTCAATTGGATCAATAATATACGACCCACATCACCGAAGGGTCGGAATTGATTCGTTTCATGAACTGTTGTCTATGAAAATGATAAAATTATTATTAAAACAAAAAAAGTGACTACATGTCACCCTCTTATATCTTATAAGTGTAGTAATTTTAATTTATAGATAAACATAATAAAACATTTAATATAAATAATCTATAGAAATATAATAAATATATATACATCATGAGAATTTATTTATAAATTTTTGGTATTAAATAATTATTGTTAATGATGGCACAATAGTGATGTAAAAACTATTTTATTTATTGAAATATAAAATAAATGATTTCAAAAATTATAAAATAAATATTATATGAACTAATTAATGTTCTCCACAAATTTTCTAGATGAATATGACTTATTATGAATCTATTAAATATTTTTGTTTGAATATATTCTCTCTATGGATTTCATTTCAATGAAAATAATTTAATAGTGTCAAAATTGACATTGCTGTTATTTTATAAAAATAGCATATTATAAAATATTTTAAAAATCACACATTTTTTTAATATTATGAACTCAAATATATATGGTCGAAAATTTCATAAATTATCCTTTATGTACAATTCAAAACTCATAGGTAAATATTTATAACAACATAAAATTTAGAATATTATTATAACTAATAAAATTAAATTGATTAAATAAGGACAAATCAAGTTGATAAAGATTAAAATAAATTCCACACATGTCTAAATTTTATTGGTTGATGGGATTACAACTCTATCTAATCTCATATTTGAATTTTTTCATTTTTTGAGGTTTTTAAGTGGGTTTTGAATTTATTATAAATTCATATTTTTTATGTTTCCAAAGGTGTCCTTCTCCTCCCTTAAAAAAGAGAACCTCCTCCCTATCCTATTAACAAAATTTTGAGCCTTCATGCTCAGACAACACATGTCCATTTCTCTTATCAACTTCCCTAGAAACATATTAGAGGTCATTTTATTATTCTAAGACCAACATTAGTTCCCTAAGAGGAGGTTTCGAAGAGGCTAATAATGAAGAGGTAATATACTTTAACGATTCATTCAAATTTATTTCTTCTTATACATCCTATTATTTATTTGTTTCATTATAAATTAATACCATCAGTATCAATAATATTGTAATATTTAATTATAAATATTAAACAACCCTATTATACCTTATATCGATCCTACGGAAAACAAAATCACCAGGCATGGATACGTAGGGAAAATCGTCTCCACGCCGTGGTGTAATCTGTTTTCCACCACCACCTTACGTGGATGGGTATAATGGTGTAAATAATAGCTACATATATTTATTATAACGTCATACTAATTTTGAGATATTCTATCATCCACTCAAATACCATCTGATAATTATGGGCACGATATCATCGCTCGTGTGTACGTAGAGATTACCATCTCCACAATACGATGAAATTCATTCTCTAAGTTAACCATTAAAGGATGACTATAAATAATATATAATAAATAATAATGAAAGATGTGACATAATAATGATACTGGATTTAATTTAATATATATTTCATTTACTTAATTCCATTCAATTCAATGTGGAAACGAAAATAGCGTTCATGCGTACGTACGACCTACCGTCTCCATGAATGGTGTATTTCATTTCATTTATCGATCTATCATATATATTTATATTTTGAATATATATAATATGTAAATCATAATTTAAATTATTGAATTATGTAAATTTGGTTACATGTAATAATATCAAGAACTATAAATGAAATGATTTTACCCACAACGTTGTTTTAACATTGAATTGATACTAGAACGAGTAATAAAATGTCATATGGGAATCATATATGATATCTAATATATTATTACGATTCAGTTACATGCTAATAATATATCTAAACCCACTATACTTGAGTCTCAGACATGTACGGATGTGTTTGGATCTAAGGTAAGGGATTATTTAGTGTCACTTTTATTTATGTGAGACATATTCCTCAATCACTATCTATTTATTTTGTATGGTGTCTATGATTCCCATGAATGTTTTATGATTTTTATTATGAAGGATATGATATTTAAATTTCCATTTAATTTTCATTATTTTGTGACATGTATTATTTCACCTATCATAAAAGGTACGGGATAATTATTTCAATCTCATTCTAATCTGAGATTTATTATTCGTAAGTATTTACTGGGGTTATGCTTATCATCCATGACCATATTTTCTAAGAACGATTCATAAAATGTTTAATATTCATCCATGTATGTTAAAATTCATTATTACCATTTTTTTATAACATGATATAGAAGAAATATTTCTTTTGTTTTCTATACGAAATACTTTTTGAATTTTCCGGCAAAAGTACAAGTAGAATGTTTTTTTAACTTATATGGCATGAACATATTTTTTCTTTTTTATAACGCTTAATTTACAAAAATCTTCCTCTACATGATTTCATGATTATTTTCAACAAAAATCCCTTTGCTTTTAAATTTCATGCCATTTTGTGTAAAGAAAATTATTTTGAAGAATAAATGATATTTTCCTCAAGATTTCATTTCAAGTGTATTTTCAAAACCATTTTCCATCTAAGATGAAATTACTTAATATGTTTATATTTCAATTATAATTTGGCTATTATTTATATGGTTTTATTTTTCTTATTATGAAATGATATCCATTTTTTCAATATGGGTTATGTTTTGGTGGGATGATATTTATGAAACCCATTTTATTCGGTGGGTTATGATGAATGGTTTATGTTTATTTTGTGGCACACAAATTAATGATTTCATTATCAGATTGGTGGGACCTATATCTACCACATGTTCATTGGGTAAATATTTATATCTCATGAGATAGACCTGGCTGGATGCAAGTGAATCAGTTTCAGTAATACAGGGCGGGAATGACAAGTAAACCTAGTTTAGTAAATGACTTTGTCCACTATGATGGTCTTGGCATCAATGCCTTGGCTACTATGGAAATCATATTATATGCTTAATGGTTTTCCAAAATTACATGTTTTATCAAAATGATACATTATCATGATAAATGTTACTTTATGATTTATCCCTTGTGTACTGCCATGTTTTATGTCATTGCCCATGATTTTCATGTTTAGATTTTATGTTCTTGTTTTTACGTTCAAATGTTTAGGGATTGTTTTATGTTCACAATGTTCACCCTTACTAAAAATTTGAGCTCACCCTTTTTATGTTTTATTTTCCTGATGAAATAATGAAATGTTTTAGGAAAGAAAACAAAAGGGAAAGATCATCATAGGAGATGTTGAAGATCTTTCACCGTGATTAGAAGATTGTGTTCCAAGTTTCCAAAGATACTAAACTATTACAATTAATGGGTGTCTGTTTTTGTTATGTATTTAGTATTCCTAAAAAATAATTTAATCCCCATGTATTTAAAGATATGGGTCTCTATAGTTGGTATCAGAAGAATGGTTTAATTACCTTTTGGAAACTAGGATGCAATAACATTAGTGGGATCACTAGGGTTATTTATAAGTTGTGTCTAGCGATGTTCCTAAGGTTAACTATATGTATATGTTACAATTGTCGAATTATGAAAAAAAATTCATGAATAACCTTGGATTAATCCTAAGATGTCAAAGATTGAATTTAATCCCATTGATTATGTTGTTTTCATTGTACGAGTTTTTCCTCTTAAACTATTCATTTTGGGTTTTAGACGATGGATGGAACCCACAGGAACTGTGTTGATCAATATAATGGACAATGTAATGATTGTACTCATGATTAAACCAATGTTATGGGAGATGGAGTGAAAAATATTTTTGATATACTTACACAAGCTGTGAATCTTTATGGACTTCCAAATGAGCAGAGAAGGGAAAATTACTAAATTGAGTATATCATGAGGTAACGTCCACCTTCATTCAATGGGTCTTCAGATTCACTTATTGCTGAACAATTGATCAGTACCGTTGATAAGATATTTTTCATACTTTTCTGTTCAGAACATAAAAAAGTCATTTTGGGTGTTTACCATTTAGAAGGTGAAGTAGACCAGTGGTGGACTGTATTTAAGAATACAAGGCCCCAAGATGAAATTGAATCCATGGAATAAGATGAGTTCAAGAACTTTTTTTCAATAAGTTCTTCCCTGGAGATCATTAAAAAATTATGGAAAATGAGTTCCTTGAGATTAAGTAAAAGGATGATGAATCAATTGGTATATATGATGCAAAAATTACAAGGCTTGCAAGGTATGCATATGGATTTATCATCCAAATAGAATGTAAATTTGATCAATTATTCTGTGGCATAAAACCATTTATTAGAAAGGAATTCACTAAAATAGATTTCAGTAGAAATGAAGAGATTGTGTGTTGTGCTATCACTGTACAACTAGAAGATGGAGTTACATATCCATCTCATCATTTTGATAAGAAACTAAAGATGTAGTTCAAAGAAAAATCTCAAAACTATGGTGAAAAGAAGAAAAATGTTTCGTTATGCTCAATGTGTGGAACGATGCATGGTAGAGATTGTCTTCAATGGAGTAGAAAAATGTTTTAATTGTGGAAAAGATGATCATCGAGCTACTGAGTTATGAAGTAATGGGAAAAAGGTATCTAATGATGTGAATGAAGAAAAGGCTCCAGAGAATGCTCCACCAACACTTCAATGCTAAAAGTGCAGGGAAATGAGGCATTATGCTAACCAATGCCCCAATCTAAGGGTTAATGATGATCGACATCAACAACCTCTTAAGGCAACGGGCAAAGGGAATTCACATGAGATTTCTATTGGAGATGTTGAATATGAAGACGAAGTGGTGGAATGATTAAGATTTTATGTAATGATATTCCAAAATTGTATTGTGGAATATCATTAATAGTAGCGTGGAAAATTGAAATGTATATGTATTGGTTTGTTGTGGTTTTCAATAATTATATTGTACCAGTAACCATGAAAAATGATTAAAATATTTTTGGAAAGTAGGTGATTTGTGCATAGTGAACGGATAAAGAGAAAATAAATTGTTTAATAGTAGTAATGAGCTCATATAAGCACAATGTGATATCATGGTTTGAGTAAATAGAAATTTTGGGATTTTTGTTTGTGGAAAGAGTTAACTTTTGACAGTATTAATTTCCTAACTAAGGTTCTATGGTAATTCATGTTTCAAGAGAATCCATAACTATGTAATTCACATGTTTGGAATGTAACCAACAAGATTTATCGTATGATATATGGGGGATAAATAATGGTTTTCACATGCTTGTTATATGGCCATTTTAGTAGTAATTTTCTTTATACTATGAGATTGGAAAGAAGTATTTTTGATAAGACTAAAAGTTGTAATGGATTATTTTGGACATCAGATAGTATTGTTTAAGGCTAAAAGAATTTTCTACAATTTTATAATAGCATAGTTTATGAAAAAAGGAAAACATGCAGGATGGGCGACAACCCATCACGTCAGACAAGGTTGCATGAATCGAACCCACAACCAAAGTGTGGCAGGCCTTTATCACCTATCACTTGCCTACAAGAAGTCCCTGGTTAGTAGATATTATTTATATTTCATTAAGTGGTATGATAGATGAATTATAAGTCCATTTTTGGAATCATATATGATTAATCTCACCATATATAGACTTATGTATTTTTAATAACTTTTCCTACCCATCTGTTTTAGACAGATGGAATGACCAATCATTCTATCACATGATCTATTAACACTTCACGAATGACAAATTCAACTTCATTTCTTTTTAGATATAAAGTTGAAATTGTTCAAGGCACAGACAACGGTGAGATAGTACCAAATTCAAGTATGTATTTCTTATAATTGAAAGGATCTTAAAAACCAAAAATGTTGTCCTAGTACCCTCATATCCGGTTAATCAGATGGTACCTTAGATCATAAAAAATTTATGGCTTTTTGATTGTTTTATTTTTCATATCCATGTTCTCTACCACTCTCTATTCAAACATGATGGTTAGATTTCTCTTCGATATCCATATTTTCACCTATGTTCTCTTATGTGGAAACCTAGTGATGAGTTAATTTGGGTAACTATTATATTGCATAATTTATTTTTAAAATTATTTTTTAGTATTCCTTCTTACGATGTGGGTTTCTATGAAAGAAAAATTAATGTAGTAAACCATTTATAACCCCGATAAATTTCAAGGGAGAAATTCATTTTAAGGGGGGTAGAATGTAACAGCCGAGATTTTATGAGAAATATTCCTTTTAATTTATTGTAATTTTGTTTTTTACACTACACCAAAAGTATCTTGCACTATACACAACACCGTATTAGCTTGTATTATACGTAATCACTATTCTTGTCTTGTTTTGCACGCAAGAGAAACCTTCCTCAATACCGTGTGTTTTACGCAATACTGAGTATCACAAAAAAATGTTATATTATTATAATATTATAAACTAGCCGTTATGAACATTATTAATTGAATTTTTAATTTTATTACATTATAATGAATTTTACACGTTTTCTATAATGTGTTATGAAAACAAAATCAATTTTTCGGATACAATATTTATTTGACAAAAATGCAGTTTTACTGCCTTTTGACGGCACAAAAATTTTAATCTAATTTTTACAAGTTTATAAGATCAATATTAAAAAATAAATTTCTTCTTTTGTATCAGGATATAAAATTTAACAACGGATAAATTTTTGATACTTTTCTAAAAACATTCATATTTTGATGAATAGTAAAAATACGATAATTTTTTCTTCAAAACAAGTTTTCTCATCAAGATAATTTATATTGATAAAAGATAAAATTTCATGGTTTTAAAGTATAAATAAAATATATTTTTACAATTCAATATAATGTATATCATTACCGTTAATTTTACATTGAATTCATAGGTAAAAACATTTCAATCATTGACAAATGTTTTAACTTTTAAAAGCAATTTTGTTAACAACAGAATTGATATTAAATTAATTACTGCAACTTCTGTGTTTTGAATTTTAAAAAATGGATTCCATATTTGGATTATTTGGGTCAAAATTTTGTTAATTGGTTACTTTTATTTTTTTGACATTATGAATAGTAATTAGAGCAATTTTTTTTACTACAGTTAAATGTAAATAAGGTAATTAAGGTTAAAAATAAGATTATAAATTTACCCTACGACCTGCCAAAATTATATTAGATGAATAAATAACAACCCATATCACCTAAGGGCAGGAATAGATTCATTTAATTATGTTTTGACCATGAAAATGATATAATTATTATCTAAACCAATGAAAGTGACTACATGTCACTCTCTTATATCTTATAAGATTAATAATTTTAATTTAGTGATAATGTTCATAGAAATTCTAATATAAATATTGTAAAGAAATATAATAAAATTATATACATTATGATAATTTATTTATTAATTTTAGGGATTAAATATTTATCATTAATGATGACAAAATAGTGATGTATAGATTATTTTATTTATTGAAATATCAAATAGATAGTTTAAAAAAATTAAAATAAATATTATATAAACTAAATAATGTTATCCACAAATTTTCTCGATGAATATGACATATTATGAATCTATTAAATATTTTGGTTTGAATATATTCTCCATGTGGATTTTATTTAACTGAAAATAAATGAATAGTGTCAAAATTGACACTATTGTTCTTTTATAAAAATAGTATATTATAAAATTGAATAAAAATCACAATATTTTTTTAAATTATATTTTGAAATTTTTATGGTATATAATGTCAAAAATTATCCAATTATGTACAATTCACAACCCATGGAAAATTATTTATAAAAATTTAAAATTTAGAATATTATTACAACAAATAAAATTAAATAGTTTAAATAAGGATAAATCATGTTGATAGAGTTTAAAATAAATTCCCAACATGTATAAATTTTATTTTATGATGTGATTACAACTCTATATAATCTCATATTATAATTGAGTCATCTTTTTTGGTTATTATTTGTGGTTTTAATTTATTATAAATTAATATTTTTTATGTTTCCAAAGGTTCTCCTCTCCTCCCTTATAAAGGGAACCTCATCCCTCTCCTCTTCACAACATTTTGAGCCTTCAATATCGGCCAAAACGTGTCCATTTATCTTATCCACTTCACTAGATACATATTATAGGTCTTGGTACTCTTCAAAGTCCAACTATAGTGCCCTAAGAGGAGGTTTAAAAGAGGCGAGTCGACGAAGGGGTAATATCTTTTAATGATTCTTTCAAATTTATTTCTTCTTCTACATCCTATTATTTATTTGTTTCATTATAAATTAATAACATATGTATCAATAATAAACTGATATGTTATTATGAATCTGTAACAACCCTATTTCACCTTCTATCCATCCTACAGAAAATGAAATCACCGCTCGTGGATATGTATGGAATGTCGTCTCCACGTCATGGTGTAATCTGTTTTCCACAACCATGTTATTTAGATGGTTATAATGGGGTAAATAATATCTATATATGATTATTATAACATGATACTAAGTCTAAGATATTCTATTTTCCACTCCAATACCATTCAATAATTTTGGGAATGATATCGTTGCTCGTGCGTACGTACATATTATCATCTCCACGATACGATAAAATTCATTCTCCATATTAACAATTCAAGAATGATTATAAAGTGTATATAATAAATGATCATAAAAGATATGAAATTATAATTATACTGTATTTATGTACATATATGTTTCGTTTACTTAATTCTATTCAATTCAATAAGTAAATGAAAACAGCGTAAATGCGTATGTACGGTCCACTGTCTCCATAAATGGTGTATTTCATTTCATTTATCGAACTATCATATATATTTATATTCTGAATATATATTAAATATAAATAATTTTTTAAATTATAGAATTAAGTAAATTTATTTATATGTAATAATATCAAGAACAAAAATTCCTAACACGTATGATAAATGAAATGATCTTATCCAAAGTGTTTTTTTAACATTGAATTGAAAAAAGAACAGGTAATATAAAGTCATATGTAAATCATATATGATATCATTAATATTTTTACAATTCAGTTAAAAGTTATTAATATGTTTAAACCCACTATATAGGAGTCTCAGACTTGTATGGAAGAAATTGGACCTGAGGTAAGGGATTATTTTGTCTCACTTTTATTTCTTTGAGACATATGCCATAGTTACCATATATTTCTTATGAATGATTTTTATGCTTCCCATGAATGTTTTATGACATTTATTATTAAGGATATGATATTTATATATGCATGTTTTCTCATTATTTTATAACACTTATGATTTCACCTATTATAAAAGGTAAGGGATAATTATTCCAATCTTGTTCTTATCCAAGATTGTTTATTCGTAAGTATTTATTGGGCTAATGCTTATCATACATGCCCATGTTTTCTCAAAAAAACTTCTAAAAATGTTTAGTATTCTATCATATATGTTTCAATTCATTTTTATTCTTTTTTTACCACATGGTATTGAAGGAATATTTCTTTTTTTTACAATACGAGGTACTTTTTGACTTTTCTTGCAAAAATAAAAGTAAAATGTTTTTTAACTTAAACGACAAGAACATATTTTTACAGTTTTATAATGTATAATTTCAATGATGCTTTTTCTACACGATATTAAGATTATTTTCATCAAAAAAAAATTTCTTTTAAAATTTCATGCCATTTTTTTGAAAGAAAATGAATTTGAAGAAGAAAGGATATTTTCCTCAAGAATTCATTTCATGTGTTTTATCAAAACCATTTTCCATGTAAGATGACATTATAAATATGTTTATATTTCAAGTATAATGACTCTATTATTTACATGGTTTTATTTTTCTAATGATGAATATATATCCATTTATTCTATATGGAATATGTTTGGATGAGATGATGTTTATGAAACACATTTTATTTGGTGGGTTATGATTAATTATTTATGTTTATTTAGTGGCACACAAAGGAATGATTTAATTATGAGATGGGTGGGACCTATATATCCCTATAATTAATTTGATAATTATTTATATAATATGAGATATACATGGATGGAATGGATAATGAATCTGGTTCAGTAATACCGGGATGTAATGGCAAGTAAACATGGTTCAAAAATGGACTTTGTCCACTATTATGGTCTTGGAAACAATGCATTGGCTACTATGGAAATCATATCATATGCTTAATGGTTTTCCAAAATTACATGTTTCATCCCCTTGATAATTTATCATTATAAAGGTTTATTTATTATCTATCCCATGTGTACTGCCACATTTTATGTCATTGCCCGTGATTTTGATGTTTAGATTATATGTTCAGGTTTTTACATTCAAATGTTTATGATTTGTTTTATGTTCTCCATGATAACCATTACAAAGAATGCGAGCCCACCCATTTCATCTTTTCTTTTCCCCATGATATAAATAATGGTATTAGGTAAGAAAACAAAATGTAATGATCTATATGGGAGATATTAAAGATATTTCACCATGATTAGAAGATTGTGTTCCATATTTCCAAATATACTAAACTATTATGGTCCTTGAGTGTCTATTTTTGTTATGTATTAAGTATTCTGCAAAAATAATGTAATCCATGTGTATTTCCAGATATGGGTATCTACATTCCTCATTGATTATTCTTATCATACCCACTCCCCGATTGAGCATCAAGAAACCCTCGATTTCATTATAACTATCTCACAATTAACTATCTAGATTAAATGTGGAATGATTTTCACAATGCATATTCCTCCATAGTGGCTAAATCCCAGCCCCTCTAAAAAAGGTACAACTTCTTAATACTTCATTCCATGTAGTGACCAAGATCCAATTATCAGTTTATCTTCAAAATAATCTATCCAAATTAATAATTACTGAGTTATTTCACTAAAATATGCATTTCATATGTTCACCATTTCCGGATATATTAAATACTATACTATTAGAATGATGTCGTAAATTTCTTGTTTACCCAATTTGGATATGTAACTGATTCCATTTATATTTGATTGATCTTAGTTAGGTATTTTGGACATTTAGCAATTTTTTGACGTAACCAATTTTCCCCAATGGCTAATTGGTTCCACATAGATAATTTTATATCATAGGGTTGATTGGATCTCCCATAGGTGATTATCTATCACATATTTTTTACCCATGTTGAAATTTGACTAAAATACCTAAATGGACAACCGAGCCTCATTGGATCCTTATCTACAACTCCTAACCTATAATTACACCAAATATGGTCCATTAAATGTCATAGGCACTATAGTTGAGAACAATTTTACTTCACGAGTGACCTTTTTGTAAATCAAACATTGATATTGTTGCTTATGGAATTATTTTAAAAGGATCCTAAACTAAAAAATATAGAGGTTCAAAGAAAATATGGGAGGGGTGGAATAATGATTTAATAAAAGGAATTATTTCAGATTCCTCAGTAGAGGATACTCTTATATTTTTTTGAATATGATTATTGAAATTGAGTTTCAATGAAATAATAATTATATCTGACAATATTTGAGTCTTAACGAGAATCATTTTAATTTTTGTAGTTTTCAACCTTATTTCTGGAAGAAGTCATATCTTGGCTGAGAAAGGACCCACATTTTTATCAATAATAATAGTAGGATTCTTATTAGTTATATAAGGTTTAACCACTATATATTTTTGGGAAAAATTAGTTAGGATATTCTCCACATTTAATGTTTTCTCTAAAACACCCTCTTTCCATCCATTTTCCATATATAAATTGTAATAACCAAAAACATATATTTTGTAATTAATTTCAATGAACACCAGTTTTATCTACATTTGTTCTATATCTAATAAATCTTTATTTAAAAATTTATTTTTAACTGAAACTCATTTAGTTACCAAATATATATATGTGGATGAATGTTATAAAATAATGCAACATCATGTATTCTATAGTGATGCATTGGGGTGTTAGAACACATTGTCAAAATTACTATATTGTTGGTTCATTAAATGAACCATTTAAATTACTACCATTATATAAGGGATCTTGGATATACATGTGTCTCTAGGAACATGTTATTTTGAGAAATATACCTCATTATCAGGGGGACAGGATGTAGTTCATTAGATAATACATCAATATACCCCATCCCAATAGTATTGTATTCATGTTCTATGATTTCTATTTTATGAACTATTTTAGAAAGATATGATTCTTCATTGGGTATAAACACCCAAAATATTAAGGGATTCTCTAAAGGGGGTTAATAGTTTTAATATAATATAAATAAGAGCATATGATCATTCATAACATTAATAGATATATTATTTTATCAATAGTTTATGAGATATCTATACAATGGGATTCAATACATTCCAAATATGGAATCAAATTTTTCCAAATTTTTGATTGAAAGATTTGATGACATAATCATCCCACAGATCCTATCCGAGGAAGATCGAACACATGTGTAGAAATAATTTCAACACAAGTGGTTTTCACATATATTTTTACTTTATGGTTCCGTGTTGGTGATTTAATGTTTATAGAAAACATTATAGGATATAAAGAAATTCTTTTAACAAAAATTAAATAAAACAATCACAACTAATTTTGTGAATAGAAATTTTTTCATTCATTATTAAATTTTTATTGTCCTCATAATTTCTACTAATATGTGAATAAATAACTTTCAATTTTTGTGTATGTATTTTATTTTAGGATTATTCGCCTTAAAGGATCACTTTTTTTTAAATACCATATATAGTAAACATATTACATTTAGTTAATAAATTTAACCATGGGTGGTCCATTAGGTGGAATATATTTTCCGTCATCAGATTGATATGTTTCATCATGTATTTTTATATTTGATAATATTTATTACCTCATCTTCAACAAATGAAAAACTTTTATCATTCCCTTTAGGTAATTTCCATGGTGGTTATTTCTACATGGTTGATATATGGGTGGTAGGATATTATTGCTTCCTTAGTCATTTGACCATCGATATTTAAACTCCATCATTTACTTTTAATATTTTTATTTCGTGGAACAATTATTAAAATACCATATCTTTCATGAGGTAAAACATGAACACATTTTTATAACTCAACAATAATATGGTAGGAAATGAAAAATTGTGTGGAGAGTATGAGGGAAATAATTATTTTGAATGATTATATTATATTATTCCAACTCAATTACATCTTATTCATCCTTCAACAATTTATTATGGATAATATACATCAATGTTCAAATTCTCATTCTAAATTAAAGATAATTAGAGTGATTTTATCCATCTCATAATGATAATGAACAAAAAAATCTTTTTCACGAAGTTTTTCCATTATTTTTTTAAAAAAAGTGGATATGATGATCCAGTAAATTTCTTGTGGTCAATTTCACAGAATGGTCTCAATATCTTATTTATCAACATAGATGAAGTAGGACATTCCATGTGGTTAAGGTAATTAGACATAACCCTATATAATTAGGTCATTTCGACCATGAGGTTTTCCAAACCATATCATTTTGCATTAGGAATATCATTAATAATATTGTTTTATTATCTATCGCTTGGTTTTTTTGTTCAATATTATCCATGATCCTGTCATTTTTTAAAATTGAAAATGATATAAAAATATTTTAGTCATAAAACATGAATACGTAACTTATTCTCTTTTTTAAATATTTTATAAATTCATCACATATGTGATCTTTAACATTGTATTATTATACTTTTTACTAACACAATTCAAAAATTAACTATTTCATACATTGATACAAAATATAGTGACTCACATCACACATAATAATATTTTATACAAATTTTAAGATAAATAATAATAAGAAAACAATCCAGAATCAAAAGTTTTAGTATCTTGGATAAATTTTTTTAATTCAACATAATCATACAGAAACCATTAATACTTATTCCAGTCTTTAATAAAACCTCTCATACTAGATTTTATATTTTTCACAGTACATGTAATCACATGATGATATACATTAATGAATGGGTGAGTTAAAATCCCTCTATATAGGGTATAAGAGAATGAACATGGGACCTGAAACAACATAGTATATGGGATAGAATAATCAAAATCATTATAAAATATGAAAAGGATCAGTATAAACATAATGTGGGGATAAATTGAAAATGGAATGGATTTTTTAATGATTGTAATAATAAAACACCATAATATTTTGTTCAAATATAACACATAATTTGAGAAAAATTCTAGAATCATGGGCAGAAATAGTATATGTGTAAGAATCATCTCATCATAGAATTTGAAGAAAACAATAATGCATAATTTTCATGAAAAATACATAAAATCTCATAATACATATCCAAATACTCAATTAATTGATAGGATATATAATTGTGGTCTTATGTATGACAACATTATATTCTCATAATCATTTGATCCACATTTAAAGGAATCATATAATGATGATATACATGAAATATACCAACGAAAAAGAATGGGTTTTATAATGATGTAGTACATAACATTTCAATGAATAATATAATAATCCTTATATAATATTATGTGAAAACAAAATTTTGGAAAATAATTGTTATCCTAAAATTATTATAATTTATATTGAGAAGAGAAAAAACTCAATATGAATCAATGAAATTTTATTGATAATAAATTATTTTTGTAAAATAATTATAAGTTTCTTGGAAATCATTTTAATGACATAATAAAATGTACAACTCCAAAAGAACAAATAAGAAGAAATTAAAAAGGAATTTAGAAAATATTTTGAAGAATATTGATGAAGAAAAATATAAATAGGTGATGAAACATAAATTAAATTGTTTGGTTCATCATTTCCCTCAGGTTATCTCCTATTATATTTCATCACATTTACACATCCTATAAAAACAAATATATTTTATAAAAAATGAATTTATTAGTGAATAATATTTATTTTTTTCATTCATAACTAGTAAAAATCAAAGTTATTTTTTATTATTATTATATTATAAGAGATAATGGATTAAAGGTTATTTTCATTTTAATTATCCCATTTTGTACTGACTTTTTTTTATAATTATTATTTTAGTTTTTTTAATTTATTTAAAAAATTATAGAATTTATTAAAATAAATTTTTATTTCATAATCTATAGTTACCATCCATATATGTTATGATATGTAAAGCATTAAAAAATCCTGATAGTTTGATTTCATAGATAATTAATGTGGTATTTAAGAAATGGGTGGAAAATATACTATAAACAGTTTAAAATAGTTATACCATATTCATAATAACATTAATATGTTATATAAATACATAATAAATATGTTATTAATGTTTAAATGTAGGAATTGATTGAGAGAAAAAAAATGAATAGAGAAAACAATAAAAATAATATCAGTGATACTCTTTTATTCATGATTTACTCCTTCTTTAAATCATTGAATATATGTGATTGGGACCTCGTGACATACCTAATGGCACTAAGAGGCTTTATAGTGGCTAATTTGGATGATCATGATATTTGAAAAGTGTAAGGGAAGTTTTATTCCTAGGGAAGTGATATGGGTATTTATACTTGAGGAGAGGGGCAATTTTAGGTCAAAATATAAAATATTTCATCATTTAGGCTGAATAATGTGAGTAATATTTATTCCCATATAATTTACTATATAATTATTAAACAGTATATTATAATTTGAATTTTTTTATTAATATAAAATTTAATGGAATCTAATGAATAAATAATTAATGGAAAATGACCACAAATATATTTTTTATTATAATAAAATGTATCTTCTGTACAAAAAAAATGAATCCATAGGATTATAATTAAAAATATTATTTTTGAATGAATTATTTTATTTATTGAATAGAAATTTTTCCCATAATTATATTTTTTAATATTTTAATTCATTCATATATCATGTTGATGTCATAAATAATATTGTATTAAGTCCATGATGAAGGGGCCATCATGCTATCTAATGTTGGTCATTTGAGATTTAAAATTGTAATGTGTTAACTATTGTGTGGGTGAAACGTTATAGGATATTTGATATCTTCTTAAAATCCCATGAGTTCGTTAGTTTTTTTCTATTTTTATAAACTACAGTATCTCAATAAATTTATTTTTTTAGAAGGCCAAAAAATATAATTAATATAATTTTTATTTGACTATTCAAGAAATGAAATTTTTTATCAAAATTCATTAATAAATATGATAAATTAAATTTATAAAACAAATACATAATTAATAAAAAATATTAATTTTTATAACATGCCCAAAATTCCAACCATTTTTAAAATTACTTATTATTAATTAATATAATAAGATCAATTATATATAAATATATAGGGTTTTAAATAATTGTTTTATAAAAATTAATTTTTTTGGATAATTTAAATTTATCATAAATATATTTTTAATGAATATAAAACATATACATTTTACATAAAATGCTTCTAAACATTCTTTTTTCCAAACATTTATGTAATAATTTTAATAAAAAATTTATTGTGATCATAATTTTTGGTAGTTTTATTATCTAAATTTAATTTTCATAATTAATATATTAATGAGTCTTCATTTTTTATTGTCTTTAGTACATGTTTTATACTATAATACATAACTAAAAATGAGATATGTTTTTAGGTGTAAATTTCATATATAAAATACTAGTTCATGACAAAATGAATGTAATAAAATAAAAGATTTTATGGAAGGGAAATTGGGAATGAATATTTATGTAAAACACCCTCATCACCTAGTTTATAATTTTTATTTTTATTGATAATATTATAATTAATAGCGATTAAAAAAAGTGTGATGATTTTTCACACAAGGGATGGAAAAAAATTGATATTTGAATTCATTGTGAAATGAAATTTGTCTTGGGATTCCATGTAATGTCCCAGACCTCTCTAGTCCCTTACATTGTTGAATTATTGATTTTGAGGTGTTCTAGGATGTTAGGGTGTCTTTTTCCTAACATTTTGCTAATTTTTTGAGTTTTGTGAACAATGATTCTAGAATGGTAACCTTTTAATGGTAAACTTCTAACAGTGACCATAAAGAGTGTTTCCAGAAGGGTAACCTTCAAATGGTAGACTTGAATAGTGTTTCCATAATGGTATCCTGCTAATGGTAACCTTTTAACGGTGACCGTGAATAGTGTTTCTAAAATGGTAACTTTCTAATGGTAACCTTCTAATGGTGACCATGAACAGTGTTTCTAGAATGGTAACCTTCTAATTGTGACAATGAAGTGTTTCCAGAACGATAACCTTCTAACGGTAACCTTCTAACAGTATACAGGATTAGTGTTTCTAGAATGGCGAGGTCTACTGGCAACCTCTATCGGTAACCTCTAACGGTAGGTGTACAGTGTTTCCAGCATCCTACAGTTTCACCCCTTTAGCATTTCCATTTACAAAAAATGCATTTAAAGCCTTATTTTAAGGACTCTAAGGCCGATTCGAATGCCATAACTCTTATATTAATTATTCCTATGGCTCGGGATGTTTTTACATGGTCAAACCATGTGGGTGAATGTGATCTGCAATTAATGTTGAATTAAGCGTATCTAAAACTGTCACCCCATTAAATCATCAAAAGTGACAATATATTATCCTCCCTTGTTCTATCACTTTGTTCTCAGCTATGAGACTCTATAGCCTTTCAATCCTTCCCTTAGGAGTTTCAAAATCAAATTTTACTCCTCCAATTGGTTCCGCTCTATTTTGGATGCATCCAAGATGTATCGATCAATCTTTGATATAAGGTATGTTTTATCGTTGTACTTTTATGGATCATCTTCTCCTGTTTCTCCCTTCCATATTACAGTATGTAATCTCCATGCTTCTAATGGGTTTTCTTGGGGTTTGGTTGGTGATGTCATACCATGTCATCCTCGGGTGGATGCAATTGTCGCAAGAGGAGGACTGTGACTTGTTCTGTGGATAAAGAAAGTGGGGAACTCAACGAGGTAGGGGATTCATTGCTTCTAGTTTCATTTACATGCTACTTTATTGTTAGCATGTTTAATCACACTGGATGACAATGGAATTAACATAAGAAATACTTTAACCGGATAAATAAATTGATATTGAACGTATTTTATTGCCTCCTTTTTTGCGAGATTGTGTGATATCTATGCTTGCATTGCTTTGATGTTCTTTCTTGATGGAAATCAGGAAAGACCATATATTGGGATTAATTGATAATTATTTGGATTAAGATAAAAAGTCATTTAAACTAATGTTGTTCTTGTTGGAATTTAATGTTAATCAAATTTTCATAGTAAGCACGTTTAATTAATTATGATAACTTAATGATAAAGTTTCCCATGTTTGGAACCTCCAAATAATAAATCTGTTAATTCAGGATGGATTAAGGAACTAATTGTTTGATGTTTCCTTAAATGGTTCTGAGTTACCCTCATGATGGCTAAAGGGCCAATAGCCCAATTGATGTGATGTTTGTTTTTCTGGGTGCTTATGTTGTGATGTGATTCCGAATGGGTGTTGTGATATGTGGGGGAATAGAGGCCTTTTTTGTGGTAGCAGATGATTCCTAGAGTGGTGGAGATGCATTGGTTATGCATGTGGGTGTCGGGGGGGACACCAAGGATGATGGACTGTGATAGATGTGATTATTGGATGCTTGTAGTTTCATTTTGTTGATTATCTTCTTTACATTTCCCCACTACTCAAGGCAACTGGTCTTTCATAACCTTCTCTTGAAGGAGGAGAAGACGTGTGGGGTATGACACATGCTTTATGTGTTTAGATTCTCAAGGGATGATGGGTCTATGCACTTTCTATAGGAGGCAATGACTCGACGGGTAGTATATCTACTGACAATGTCATTCCCCCTTGTGTTTAGTAGCATGGAATGTTGTTCTAGATTTCCTGGGAATGTGGGATTGTTATTTCGTAATTAATATTTTAATAAATGGTGTTAACTCATGGGGTTGGATTTCCTGGAACATAACGATAGGGTTGTAATTTTGAAGGGGCAGTGGATTTTGGGAGTAATGCTGATGAAGTTTAATGTAGAATTGTTGACGGTTAATTAATGTTTAATTATTTAATTTTCCTAAAGTGGAACTGATAAAAAGGGAATGAATTAATCTAATAAAGCTCTTTAAATGTCTGTGTGCTTATAGAATACCTAGTCTATGAAGTATCAAACCGGAGTATGAGTGACGTTAGCTGCAGTTGTGTCTAATACTAGGTTATTCCCCTAGTGTGGTTGTGAGATATAGTATATTCTATTCTTTTTGTTTTTCTATACGCTAATCCACCCTGTCAGTAAGGGAGACTGACTCCTTGGGGACTCTGAGCCCTTTGGGGTTTTTTACCCAACATTCTGGTGGGAGGATAATTGGCTGACAACCCCCATTGGACCTGATGTCTTCTCTTGGTAGTTATTGTGCTGGTAGGCACATTGGTTAGTTAACCCAAATATTTGTGTAGAGGGCTGTAATGGCTTGTGGTTATTCACACAAATAGATTTTGCATATATTTTTCTATGGTATACTATAGGTGTAACGTGAATATGATGGGATGGCTTGAGGATACTTACTCAGTGTATGGGATGTAATGGAATGAGGTATAATACCCGACATATGATACACGTTATGCGAGTTGTGGTGGCTCCCGAAAACTACTTGGTTACTTTGGTGTGTGGACGTGGTGGTTTTGTTGTATGAGGGGCATATTGTGGTGCTTCTCCCTGGTGTCTACGGGCATGCCTTTTTGGAGAGAGATGCTAAGGATGTGAGATGTTGGGGAAAAGCAGAAATCTAGTGGGGAAGTATTAGTGGGGTACCCTTGATATTCTTTATTATATTATATATTCTTGTGTTCTTTACATGGTGAGAATATCCCTGGTTAGGATGGGAACTTAGTATAACTGTATAGGTTCAAAGTTAGTTTCACTTGTCGTTCACAGTGCCCTAACATGCATTCTATACTTTTTCATGAGAGGCTTCAGGGAGGATCCTTCTTAGTATACTGTTATACTCACCCTATATATATATAAACAGTTTTCTAGGTCACTTGAAGTAGGTTTGAGATCAGGCTGGTTACTACTAGCTTGTGGTTGCAGGAGCGGTTCGGGCTAGTGGTTGTAGTAGTTTTTACTTTCTTTTGGGTACTTGAGGGTTTTCCCTTCCATTTGTAGTATATTTTCATGTCATTTCATATGTGCACATGGGTCTATTTTATATACCAGTTCTGAGTTGGAGTTGGTTGGTGTCTATCTTATCTCTATCTTCTTCATGTGTTCTCTTAGAGGGTAATTCCTCCCATTTGTGTGTTTACTATACCCTTGGTGCTAGTCCCCAACCTTGGGCCTACTGGTGGTGGGACTAGGGATCATTATCTCCCTTCTCACATTGTTGACCCTATAGGGGTACATTTTGTGTTGAGTGGGTCATGATAGAGTGGTATCAGAGCTCTGGTTGAGGGATATGATGGAGTTTGGAGTTAGGCACAAGCGAGGTTGCATGTAATGGTAGGGCAACAGTGTCATTCATGTTTACCAAGTGAGGTAAACACTTGAGACCATCTGAGTCATATGCGTTTAGGTCCCCCTATGATCTGATGTATAGACTATTAAGTTTACAATGGCTACTAAATAAGGTGATACTAGTTGCATGGTAGAGACCTAGGAAAGGATCATTCATCAGTCTTCTTTGTTCCTGTGTTTGAATGGGTAACCATGGAATAGGATAACATAAAATGAATAAATGAAAACAATTAATTAATTATTGTTGAGTCTTCATATTCTAGGTTTAGGAACTCTAACTATTGTTATTTTATAGGTATGGCTCCGGTTCGACGTCATCATTAGGTTTGTGCAGAAAATGTCCAGCAGTTTGTTCTAGCAGATCACCGCAGGGTAGAGGTTGAAGACGATGACACTTGGAGGTAGACACTCTAAGCGTTTCAGCCCCATAGTCGGCAGAAGTATGCGGGCTCTGTTTCTGATGCAGTCACAGAAGACATGTTTGAGGATGTATAGATGGGCTTCAGTTTGATTCAGGATCATAAGGAGCACTAGGCGTCCTTGGTTGTGACGATTCTGCATGGAGCAGCGAGGCAGTGGTGGTTCTTGTTCCTCGGGGATAGGGAGGAGTCAATGATTTCATGGGAGGAGTTCTGAGACATGTGTAAAGTCGAGTTTCATTCTTCGACTGCGAAGGCATCCAGTCTCCAGGAGATTCATACCCTTCAAGAGGTGGACCTCTAGTGTTCAAGAGTTTGGTATCCGTTTCAGGAACCTTTCATGATATGCTTCAAACCTGCTGCCATATGAGGCGGCTAGTGCGAGGCATTTCGAAGAGGCTTTGCGTTCAGAGATCCAGTTCCCTGTAACCCGATTTATGTTGAAAACATATCTTGAGGCATTGTAAAGGTCAGAGGTTTTCGAGAGGACTTTGGCCGACACCATAACATCATTATAGGGGGAATCTTCATGATTCCTCATGAAGCAGAGCTATGTTCCGGGGTTCTTGTTTTTTAGTGCAGAAGTGTTTCCGTTCAATCATGAGTATGTCTCAGCACTTCCCATCTCGTTTCTCCAGTGGCAGCAACTCTCAGGCATATTCCAAGGGATCCAATGCTTGTTTTTCTTGTGGTGTTTGTGGCCATGAGCAGTGGGAGTGATCGAACTTTCAGTGTGGTCATCATGAACCAGGTGATATGCTCCAGGTTCCTCTATTGAGGCAGTTCCAACCGAGGCAGCAGCAACGAATTTCACCATCTTTAGATCAGCATAGGTTAGATGGGGTAGGTAGAGGACATCCCCATGATGCTCCTCGTCCTCAAGGAGTAGAGTGAGTTTGTGGTTGTGATCTTCATCATGGTTAGAGAGGCTGTGGAGGATGTCAAGGTCAACTTCATGCTCTAGCGTTACCAGCTCCATGAGAGCCAGACGTCATTCGAGATACCCTTTGCTTGTTTTCTTCCATGGTGTATGCGTTTTTTGATTCAGGAGTGACACACTCCTTTATATCACCTACCCTTGCCATGCTATGGTACATGAGGTAGAGGGGCTTCCTGTATCCTTGGTGTTGACTATGCCAGTTAGAGGTCGAGTTGACTTGTTTGAAATATGTAGAGACTATGAGCTATTGTTGGGGAAACACCGCTCTTGGGTATATTTCTTATGCTGATGAATACAACCATATGATGTCATCATTGGCATGGATTGGTTGTATTCAGCAGAGGCTATCGTGGATTTCATCAAGAAGAAGGTCCTATTCGTTGGTGAAGATGGCGAGAAAGTGGTGTTTGTTGGTGAGCGAGAGCCTCATATGGGTCATAGGGGTGTTCCATCATTATCATCCATGATGGCTGAGATGATGTTGAGTTCATCAGAGGTTCAAGAGTTGGAATTTCCTAGGGTCGTAGAGGAGTACCCTGATATCTTTCCAGAAGAGGTTGTAGCATTACCCCCACGATGAGTGATCATGTTTGTGTTCGAGATACAGCAAGGAGCATCTCCTATATCTATGTCTCTATGTAGGATGGATGTCACGACCCATCCTCGGGGCCCGTGTCGTGACTACCCCAAGCCCGCCTTCCATAGGCCAAGGGCTGGGGACTTGCACCAAAGGCGTAAATCCCTTATCGGGGAAGGCATTGGATTTATAAAAGTAAACAAACACAATAGAGTACACAATAAGAAGTAGTCACTAAGTAAAACTGAATACAAAGGAGTGTGCTAGAAATGAAATGGGCTAGTATACAAACCCAACTGAATAACAAGTACAAGTAAAAGGGCTAAACAACTGAATGTAAAGAGCTGCTCCTGGATCATCCTCTAGGGTTCCTACATGAAGGGTAGGTACAGATGGCCACCTCAGCACTCACGTTCGTCAGTCTCCTATGTGTGCCAACTCCTTGCAAGGTCCACCTCGAGGTACCATCCAGTCATGGCGCTCTTGGCCTCCGTTAGCGATGTTCATTGTCTGCATCCAACACAATGAGATGCGGTCATAGCCCATGAAGGGGTGAGTATAATGATAATCAGTAGGGTCCCTAAGACCCTTAAGGTCTCATAATATCCACTAAGGATAAAAAATAATAAATATACAGTCACGAAGTATCAACCAACCCTACATAGATATATGCCCATACATATTACAAAGTTTCCGATCTCAGTCCGACACCATCACTCGAGCCCCAGCACAAACCAAATCCACAAAGGAAGTAAAGTCAATCTCCACGATAATATTACATGAAAGACATGACTCAGATCACATAGGTATTCCACAACAGTAGAGAGATATAGATGATCAGATATAGCCATCAGATCATCTAAGTTGTCATACCCACACATAATACAAGACCAGCTAAGTTTTCGGACCCACACAGGATACATGAGTAGATATCTCGCCTATGCTGTTGGACCCACACAGGATACAGGACCAGCTATAATTCACCTGAGCTGTCGAACACACACAGGATACAGGACCAGCTATTCTATCGGACCCACATAGGATACAGGAATAGAAGTCATAACTTCCAAACCCACTCAGGATTTTGGTAAAGTAGTAGTCATCGTCGAACCCACGGAGGATTCTAGTACAATAATTGTCACAGTCACAGCCAGGTCTAAGGTTCCTGCACATAGTACGCTCGATTCATTGAGGGTCCGCTCTTCGAGAAAAAGGGGTTCGATACATCAACTATCACGAAGTCCTAAGTTGATGTATCCTGATGTTCTGTCTCATAAAAAAAACCCAACACAACAGTCGATGCGTCCATCAGTCATCCGGTCTAAGAGTTATTGGCTTTTTTCTTCTAGGGGCCCAGTTGGATATACGCTCGATCCAAACCTGCCTGATTTACAAATTAATCTGAAGCTCACATAGAGTATCTAAAAAGGATAGCCTCTTCTCAAGGGTCCCAGTGTCGTAGACAACACGTCATTCGGACGCACTGTCTTGGAGTTATTCACGTTTCAGTGACAACGGGTCTCGCACGTCAAGCCCAATGGGCTGGCGGGTCGGCCTGACCCAGTTCAGCAGGTCAGACCCGGCTGGCGGTCGGCCAGGCCTGGTGGAGCACAACCCACCCATGGACCCTGCCTGATAGGTCTGACCTGGTTTCGGCGTCATCCCTATCTGGTGCTGCGCGGCACACCCGCGGACCCAGCCCCTGTTGCGGGCTGGTTTGGTTCGCCTGGCAGCGCCACCCCTCCTCTGCCAGGCCGGCTATAGCCGGCCGGTTCTGCCCAATGTGTGTGTCCCACACAGTGAGCTGCGGTTCTTCCCACATGGTTCCATGCGGTGCAGTAGTTCTTCAGCCCAACCGATAGGTGGTGGGACCGTTCTCCCTCCGAGCAGCCCGTGGTTGCGGGCTGCATCTCATTCACACGGCACATGCGGGAGCTGTGGTCCTCCACCATGGCCATCCGTAGCCGACCAGTTCCTCCAGCTAGGCAGTGCACAGACGCGGGCCACAGTTTTCATCCACACGGTTCTCGTGATGGCGCCTGTCCACCACCGCAGCGGCCCCGCGTGGTAGCGTCCTTCGGTTCCATAGCACGACGCGACGGTACTATGCCTTTTCATCCTCCACAGATCTTCTCCAGCATGGTACAATGACACCGCGACCTACTAGCACTACATTTGTCTTTATTAAGATAAAAAAATATGGGACAGGTTCAGGCCATGTTAGTGTGGCATGAACACTCCTCATTATGACGTTAACTGTTGGCAATTTCATATTCCATAATTAAAATGACGAAGTTAAGAAATATAAACAACTCAAAACAACCCACTACCTCATAATCAGCATTTTACATTGATGAGACGCGGAAGATGAGCATCATAGAAGACGAACGTCATTCCATCAACGTCATAGGTTGTAGAGCTCGAAAGGTCATGTTGAGATGACGCCTTCGGTGTACTTTGTAGGAAAGGGTGCCTCATTTCCTTGCTCTGGTTGAAGAATTGGAGGAGGTGTTACATCACGTCCTTCGAATATGTGGAGTGATCTTCGTCGATAGGAAGATGTTCTTCACATTCATCATTGGAACAACTCTTTGTTTTAATTCACTAAAGAATCTCAAAAGAGCTCCTCCCAAGATTATTCCAACACCACAAAGAAATAAAATAAAAGAACCACCCTAATTTTATTATTTCCATGCAACCAATAATGATTTAAAATAAATCAAATCATTTAAATTTAATTAATGAAGACATTAATTAGTTGTGTTGGAAAAATTTAGGGGAAGGTAGGTAGAGAGTTCACCGAAAAAATAAATGAGGAGTGGTGGCCTTAATAAATTCAAGGGGAGTTAAGAGTTTGACGTGGATTCAAGGGGAGTTGAGAGGTTCGGTGTTCATGTGGGCCCCACCAGATAATATCCGCCCATGGTGGGTTATGTTGGTGGGTGGGCCCCACCTCCAACATTCCTTTGGAGAGAAAAACCACCAAATAAATAAAATTATATCACACATTATTTAATTTAATTTATTAAGAAACATCAAAATTAAATTCAGCTCTCCACCAAACACAACTATGGTAGAGGTCTCCTTATGAGATTACCTGCGTTTTGAATTCATCAGTTTCCTTGGATTTCAATTCTGAGTTTCAGTTTAAATGATATAATATCCTGTTCATACTTTCACTGAACGTACCTGAACAAAACTTCAAAAAATGATTCTGGGAACACCCGGTCTCAGAATTAGGTGCAGTAAAAAACAGCGGACTCGTAAAATTCCAAAGAATTAAAAAAAATTCCCGGAATTTCATGGGACTTTACATTACCCTCAGCGCATGGATTTACATCACTGTAAAACTACAACACAAACTAGGGAAATAAATGGGGGTAATGAGAAATCATATGAGCCTCCCTCTCCCATATAATCCCCTAGAGGTTCTCATCCTGCCAGCAAACATGCACTAGAGGAATCGACCATCCACGCATGACCTGATCTTATCGATCATCAATCTCTACTGGAACCTTAACGAATTTCTCCCCATAATTGATGTCTTGCTATCCGTGGTTAATAATGTGGGACGGGTCGTTCATGTTTCTCCTCCGCTGAGATACGTGACGACGTCATGCACTCGGTGCAACTGAGGTGGAAGGGCCATGTTGTAAGACACCATCCCTACTCTGCTGAGGACCTGGACCTGACTGATAAATTGTGGATATAACTTGCTACATCTTCCATATCATTGTAGAACTCGTAGAGTTGAGTCACATAGGAAGACGTGGTCACCATCCTTGAACTCCAGTGGTCTCAGTATCCTATCAGCATAGGACATTTGCCTGCTCTGTGCAGTGTTCAGCCCCTCCTGGATGATCAGAACCTTCTCCATAGTATCCTGAACCGTCTCTGTTCCTACAAGTGATGACTCCCCTTGCTCAGTCCAACACAGATGGAATCTGCAAGGTCGACCGTACAATGCCTCAAAGGTGACATCCCGATGGTGGAGTGGTATCTGTTGTTGTAAGAAACTCAACCATGGGTATGTGATCCTCCCTGCTGCGACCAAAGTCAAGGACACATGCACGAAGCCTGTCCTAGAGAGTTTGAATGGTCCCCTCAGTTTGACTATCCGTCTGAGGATGAAAGGCAGTGCTCAAGCGAAGCGGCGTCCCGAACGACATCTGCAACCCCTTCCATATCCGAGAAGTAAAACGAGCATATCAATCGGAGACGATCATCAAAGGTACACCATGAAGTCGTACGGTCTCTTGTATGTAAGGTTTTCCCCTAATATTTATTGAGCTCTACTCTATGATATGTAGGAAGTTGGCCGACATGGTAAGTCGGTCGACAATAAACGAGATAGAGTCGGGTCCTATGGATGTACGTGGAAGTCCTATCCTGAAATCCATGGATATCCCATCCCACATCCACTCACGATCCCCTATGGTCTCAACCAGGCCTGCTAGAACCTGGTGCTCTACCTTTAATATATGACAAGTGAGGCATTGTGAGACAAACTCTACTACCACCTTCTTCATACCCGGCCATCAGTGCTGTCTTTTGAGGTCCTGATACATCTTTTCCACTTTTGTATGCACTGCTACAGGGGAAGGGTTGAACTCTCTCATCACCTCCACCTGTATTGCAACTGGTACCATGGTCTATCCTCTAAAGAGTATGGCGTGTTCCTTGCCTTCTGAAAATCCATCAGGTGCCTGCCCTGAAGATATCTTAGCATGTCGCGCCTCATAGTCAATGTCCCCACACTGTGCATCCTTGACTCACTAAAGGAATGGAGGAGTGACTATGAGAGACTGTAGAAAGGCAGCTCCATCTCTATCCATAAAGGATATATGTAATGTGGCCAGCTACTCTATCGCCTCTTCTAAGAGTTGAATTCCTGATCTCTTACTGAGTGCATCTGCTACAACATTCCCTTTCCTGGGAGTATAGACTATCTCCAAGTCATAGTCCTGGAAGAAATCGATACATCACTGATGTCTTAGGTTCAGGTTTTTTTACATGAAGATGTACCTAAGACTCAGGTGGTCAGAATATTCTGTAAAACACTCTCCCATCAGATAGTGCTGCCACATATTCATGGAGAATACCACTACTGCTAACTCAAGGTCATGGGTAGCATAGTTCTGCTCGTGTTGTCTCAACTACCATGAATCATATGTGATCATTTCCCGATCCTGCATCAGGACACACTAGAGTCTATTCCAAGATGCGTCGTAATAAACTACGTACCCTACACCCTCCTCTTGTAGACTAAATATGGGAGCACTTGTATACCTCTTCCTCAGCTTCTGAAAGCTCAAATAGAATATATCTGAGCACACAAATGGTTTACCCTACTTCGTCAAAGCTGAAAGCAGTTCTTCTACCCTCGAGAAGTCTGGCACAAATCTCTGATAGTACCCGGCCAAACCTAGGAAACTTTTCACCTCCAAAACACTCATGGGTGGCTCCCAAGAAAGTACTTCCTTGATCTTCGATGGATCCACTGCATCTCCATCATCTGAGATGATGTTACCCAAGAAGTGATCCTCTCAAATCCAGAACTGAAACATTGAGTGTTTACCATATATTTGGTGCTCTCGGAGTGTATCTAGTACTACCTGGAAATGGTAGGAGTTCTCCTACTGAGTAGTCAGGTAAATTAGTATGTTGTCGATGGAGACTACGACAAAGCGATCAAGGTAAGGTGGAAAGATCCAGTTCATGAAACTCATGAACACTGCTAGAGCATTGGTTACGCCGAAGAGCATATCCAAGAACTCTATGTGGCCAAACTGACACCTGAAGGCCGTCTTCTACACATCCTCATCTCGAACTATGAGCTAGTGATAGCCTAACCTGATGTCTATCTTGGATAACCGTCGTGCTCCCTTGAGGTGATCAAAGAGGTCATCAATCCTCAGGAGTGGTTATTTGTTCTTCATGGTCACTTGATTAAGGTGACGGTTGTCGACAAACAGTGGAAATCTCCAATTCTCCATCTTGGCGAACAAAATCAGTGATGCCCAGGGTGAAACACTGGGTCAGATAAATATCTTCCCGAACAATCCCTCCAGCTGTACCCGCAGCTCACGAAGATCGGTGGGAGCCATCCAATATGCTGGAGTTGATATCAGTGTTGTCCCAAGTTACATGCCAATGTAGAAATATTCCTCTCTATGAGGAGGTAGTCCTGGATCGTAATTAGGAAAAACATCAGCCTACTGTTCCACCACAACAGCAATACTCAAACTTCGCACATCAACCGCTCGGAGGATGAGACTAGCCAACTGATGTGTGATCAAATGCCCCCTCCTCTGCCTAAGTCCATACTACGCTGCAAAGGCTCCCATCTCTCCAGTGAAGGTGTACCTGGTCCCATACTTTCAGATACACCGAACTTTTCACCTAATATAGTATATCTGATCATGAACTATGGATAACCATTCCTTATCCAAGATGATGTCGTAAGGCCTTGACACTGCTACAAATAGATCCCAACCGAAGCTCTCGCCTCCTAGAGTAAGCTCACACATCCGGAACTACTGTGTAATCTTCTAGTTTTCCCCCGTAGGAGTCTCTATCCATAAGGATAGAGCCATCGGCTCCATCGGAATCTCCAAGCTCCGAACGAGGGCAGTGACAACAAAATATTGACTCGCACCTATGTCTATAAGTACTGCAGCAAGGGTGGAGTAGACACAGATGGTACCTCGAATCATCTTAGGTGATCCATGGTCATAGACCTCGACTACCTAGAGCTGAGCCTGCCATTGTCCGTAAGCACCCTGTTGTCAGGGTGGACCTCCTAGTAGTGGTGGTGGTAGAGCCTCGAAACGCCGTCCAACACCCACTGCTCAGCAAGCTCCTCTGCCACGTCCGCCTGCTCTGAGCTGACCAGCACGGTCGAACCTCTAATTCTTCCTAGGAGGTCCCTCTACTATTTACTTCTCATTTTTAGAGAGATTCAAGTTGTCATGAGCCATGTGGCCATGCGCACCGCTTGAATAGCACTGCCTGCTTCTCGTATAGCTGACTCTATCCCGTGTGCCCCACAAAACCAAACTTGTATCATGGGATCAACCACCTAATGGCCTGGTTTTCTTGGACATCTGCGGAATCTGTCTATTACCAGCTGCAGAATACCCCGCTACATGTCGCCCTATGGTGGGACTCTCTTATCGTGACTCCTCAGTGAGAAATCTCTCCACTAGAAGGGAACGCTCTAGTATACCTGCATGGATCATAATGCTGAGGCAAATCATTTAAGCCCTGATCTCATGCATGATTCCCTCCTCGAAGGTCCGAGCCCTAAATAATGGGTCCTGCACCATATCACTGGAGTAGCGTGAGAGGACTGTGAACCTAACTGAGTACTAAGCTTTTGTCATGCTTCCCTTCTGCAGATGAAGTAACTCCTGAAACCACACAGCACGAAGGGTGGCTCGAACAAACTCTGACTGGAACATGCTATCAATGTCATCCCATAGATGTTATGCTTCGTCATGCACCTGGAGCATCAGGCTCCAACATCTACCTACTGTTGCGTTTAGGAGACTCGCGGAAAGGATCACCACAAGGTCGACTGGTGTCCATACCAAACTGAAAACTCTCACGATAGCCTCAATCCAATCCTCAGCTTCCTGTGGGTACATCTCTCCCCAGAACCTGGGTAGTATCTAGCACTAGAACTCGTGCAGTGCACTCAGGTAGTGTGCACTCTCAGCTGCTAGATCTGATGGTGTCGGTGGACCAGTGGGTAGTGGTACCGCTGGTGCCTCTGATGTGATGAGGCCCTACACAGAGGCCTCGTCGCTTAGTGGGCTACCATCTCATAGGTAACTCGGAACCCTAGATGGCTGCCTTCATCAGTACATCCTGAAAATAAGCAGGTGTTCCATGGTTAAACCAGTATACCTAGTGAGCTGTCATAAAGTAATCACAAGGAAATTTATTTCGAAAGAAACACACACACAATCAGTGTTTTCGTGCACTATGTCAGAAATCATAGGTTAGGATCCTGGTGTGTGGATACGTCATCCGCCACACCAACACTAGAATCCCTAGACTGAAAACCACACTCAATACTTTTAACACTAATTCATTATATAAAAGAATGATAAAATCCTTGAGTTCTGCGGTAGAACTAACTCTTCTAATACAAATTTGTCACGACCCATCCTCAGGACCAGGGTCATGAATACCCCAAGCCCGACTTCCATAGGCCAGGGGCTGGTGACTGGAACAAAAGGCATAAATCCTTAATCTGGGAAGGCATTGCCTTTATAAATGTAATCAAACACAACATAGTATGCAATAGGAAGTATAGTCTATGTAAAAATGAATACAAAGTAGTGTACGTGAATATAAATGGGCCAGCATAAAACCCTACTGAACAACAAGTAAAAATAAAAAAGGACAAACATGTGAAAGGAAAGAGAAACTCCTGGGTCATCTTCCGGGTTTCCTACCTGAAGGGTAGGTATAGATGTCCACCTCAACAATCACGTCTATCAGTCTCCATCATGTGACGACTCGTCGCAAGGTCCACCTCTGGGTACCATCTGTAGAGACCCTAATCTTGACGTACATGGACATTACATTACTTATGAGGAATACTTAGTACATAACAAAAACACACACACAAGGACCTTAATAGTTTAGTGTCTTTGGAAACTCGGGATATAATCTTCTAATCGTGGTGAAAGATCGTCAACATCTCTGATAAAGATATTCCCTTTTTTCGTACCTAAAACCTTTCTTTATATCCTGGGAAAAAGAAAACAAAAAAGGGGTGAGATCAAATTACCAGTAAGGGTAAACAAAGAGAACATAAAACAATCCATAAACAATTGAATGCAAAAACTTGATCATAAAACCTAAACATCAAAATATTGAGCAAAGACTTGAAACATGGAAGTACATAAGGTATATATTATAATGGAATATCAATCAGGATAAAATAGCATGGGAATAAAACATGTAATTGTGGAAACCATTAAGCACATGTTATGATTTTCATTGTATCCAAGGCCTTGCTTCCAAGACCATCTTAGTGGACAAATTCCCTTTCTGAATTGACATCACTCCTCATTTCATTTCTGTAACACTGAACCGGATTAACTAAAAATTACAGCCATGTCTATCTCATGAGATATAAATCTTTACCCAATTCATTACAGGGAGATATAGGTCCCACCCATCTCATAATTAAATCATTCTTACTTGTGACACAAAATAAACTTAAAACATTCACCATAACCCAAAGAATAAAATGGGTTTAATAAACATCATCCCATCATCTCATAATCCATATAAAAGAAATGGACATTTCATCATAAGAAAAGTGAAACCATGTAAATCATAAAGACATTATACATGAATAATACACATATGAAATAATGTCATCTTATATAGAAAATGGTTTTGATAAAAGACTTGAAATGAATTATTGAGGAATATATCCTTTCTTCTTCAAAATCAATTTCTTTTGACAAAATGTCATGCAATTTTAAAAGAAAAGGATTTTGTTTAAAATAGTCATGAAATATTTTAGAGGATTCTTCTTGAAAATAAGGCATTATAAATCTTTAAAAATCTGATCATGCCATATTAGTTAAAAAAACATTCTTCTTGTACTTTTGTCGGAAAATCTAAAAAGTACCTCGTAAAAGAATGATTCCATACATACTATATAGTAAAAGTCAAAAATGGGTAAATAGGACTTTTAACATACATGAAAACACTTTTATAGAACATGGACATGGATGATAGAAATAACCCCAGTACATACTTAAGAATAAGCAATTTTGGGAAAAAAATGAAATTTTGCAAAATTATACCTTACCTTATGTTTGATATGCTTTGTATGTATCCGAACCTCCTCTTCTATGAAGCGCCTTTTTGAAACCTCCACTTAGGGCACTAAGATTAGTCTTTGAAGAAGACCAGAACCTTTATGATGTTTCTAGGGAAGTGGAGAAGAGAAATTGGTAGTGGTTGGCCGAGCATGAAGGCTCAATGTTGTGTGAGGAAGAGAGGGAGGAGGTGCCCATTTATAAGGGAGGAGAGGGATAGCTTTGGAATAACTAAAAATATTATTTTATTATAAAGTAATATTTGGTTTTTTATAGCTACAAATTAAGTTATTTCCAAGATAAGCTTGGGATGGGTCTAAATCCTCACATCCAATAGAATTTAGACAAGTTTAGGTTTCTAATTTAACCTTATCGTTTAGATTTCTCTTTAAAATTAAATAATTTTACTTTTACCGTGTCTTCTTGTTTTCTTACACTATAAGGTTAATAAACTTACTATAACAAGCCACACAAACCCCAAGTTGTTTATTATTAATATATATAACTTTATCTAAGTCATTTGGCTGAACAATAGATTTTTAGGAATAAAATAACAATTAATAATATAATATTTGTTTTAAAAAACTATTTTATGTCAATTTTGACACTATTTGGTATTTTTTTTGTGAAAATCCTAATAGAATGATTAGTTCGAAAAAGTTATCTAAATCAATACTAACATGTCATATTAACATATAAAATTATTTTATTTCATCAATAGTTTGAAATTACATTTATTTTGGTATTTATAATATCAATTAAGATAATTACTGCATTATCATTGTGTCATAAATAGATTAAATTATTTAATGTCTAAAAATTATAAATATAATATCATTATGTAGTAAATCTTTTTAGCTTTCTTATGAATATTTATAGTCAAATTTACCTTATGTATAACCCTATATTAAAAATTATTTAGTTATTAAACATTGATTTTAACTATTTTAATCCTTCTTTAAATAAATTAATATTAAATGTCCTAATCTAATCCAAGTGGGCATAAACGGTCATATTTTATTCCTAAGGTTGTTTTTGGAAGAATCAAACTTATACAATAGAATTAGGACATGTGTTAGTGTAATAATAATATAATTTTAACCCTTAATTACCCTATTTACTTTTAACCGTGGTAAAAAAAATAACAAGTTACTATTCACCAAAAATTATATTCATCTCATTGAACAACATTTAACATACTAAAATCAACCGTGTCTCTTGGATTTTTGAAATTCCATTCAAAAAAGTGGTAAAATTAAGCTTTATGTAAATTTTCAAATTGTCCTAAGAGGTGAGTAAAGGACGGTGAAATGTTCAATAAAAGTTTTATATATCTAAAATTATTATAAAATGACTCCAATTAATTACATTGAACTTATATAGGTATTATGTATCAAATTTGACCTAAAATAAACTTAAATAAATTAAATAATTATTTAAATAAAAAGTCGGTTTATAAATAGTAACCTAGTGTTTTCACTATTCATCAAAAATTGATAGTTTTCAGAAAAATACCAAAATTTCACCCTAGGCGAATTTCGATATTCCAAATACAAAAATGAAGTCCATTTTGATAGAAGAAATTTACAATATTTTAAAAATTGGTTATTACTATTTTTACTGGTAGTTTTAATACTATTTTAATAGTATATCTTTGTTTAGAGAAACTCGGTATTGCATACGACACAAGCTATCGAGGAAGGTCGCGATTACGTGTAAATAAAGCCAAGGTAGTGTTGTGTGTAGTGAAATATCCCTTTGATGATTTATATAACATAACAACAAAATATTTCTCATAAAATTATTGGGTGTTACATTCTACCCCCCTTAAAATGAATTTTGCCCTCGAAATTCGTCGGGGTTATAAATGGTTTACTACTTGAATGTATCTTTAATAGAAACCCACATCGTAAAAAGAAATTCCAAAACATGGCTTTAAAAACTAATGTATGAAACGTAACGATTACCCAAATTAACTAATCACTAGGTTTCTACATAGGAGAACATAGGTGAATATATGGATATGGAAGAGAAATCTAACTGTCATGTTCCGAAGGAGAGTGGTAGAGAACATGGCTATGAAAAATACAACAATCACAAAGCCCTAAATTTGTGATGATCTAGGGTACCATCCTATTCATCGGATATAAGGGCACTATGACAACATTTTTGGTTTTCAAGATCATTACCCTAAAGTTGAAGAATTTGAATTAGAATAAATACTTACATTTTTTTGGTACAATCTCACTGTTGTTCATGCATTGAACAATTTCAAATTCATCTTTTAATGAAATAAAGTTGAATTTGTTATTCGTGAAGTGTTAACAGATCATGTGATAGAATGATGGGTCATTCCATCTGTTTCAAACAAAAGGTTATAAAAAGTTATCAAATATACGTAAGTCCATCTAGGGTGAGGTTAATCGTATACGATTCCAAAAATGAACTTATACTTCATATATCATACTGTGTAATAAAATAAAACTAGTTTCTACAAACCAGGGACTTCTTATAGGCCAGTGGTAGGTGATAAAGGCCTGTCGCACTTCGGTTGTGGGTTCGATTCCCACAACCATTTCTGACGTCATGGGCTATCTCCCGCCCTACAGGTTGTCCTTTTTCTAAAACTATATTACTATAACATCCCATCAATAATATCGAAAAAGGTTCTATCATTAAAAAACTATCTTATGTCCAACATAATCCATTCCAATCTTTAAGATTATCTAAAATACTTCAGTCGAATCTCATAGTATAAAGAAATTTATTACTTGAAATGTCACATAACAATCACCTGATTGCCATCTTTTATCCCCCATATATCATAAGATATATCTTGTTGGTCAAATTACAAACATGTGAATACCTTAATCATGTATTCTATTGATGAATGAATACCCATTTAACCTTAGTGAAAACATGAATGCAGTTAAAAGTTAACACATTCAACATACCAAAATCCTCTAAATTCTTTATACTCAAACCATGATATCACTTAGTCCTTATATCAATTATAATCTCATGAATACAATCAACCATCTCATTATCTTCTTATCCCTTCATTATGCGGATATCATCTGCTTACCAATAATATCTCAATCTCTTTCCATGGTTACCGGTACCATAATGTTATTTTAAACCATAATAGACCTATACATAAATATTCCAATATTCCATGATACTATATACATCATTATTTTGGAATACCATTACATAAACACTTAATCATTCCACCACATCATTGTCATATTCAACATCACCAAAAGTGGTCGCATGTGAATTCCCATTGTCCTTTGCCTTATGTGGTTGCTCATGTCGATCATCATTAACACTTGGATTAGTGCATTGATTAGCATAATGCCCCATTTCATTGCACATGAATCATTGAAGTGTTGTTGGTGCGTTCTCTGAAGTCTTTTCTTTAATTACACCAATAGAAACCCTTTTTCCATTATTTCTACACTCAGCTGCTCGATGACCTTCTTTTTCACACATAAAACATTTTCTAGTCACTTTAAGACAATCTCTACCATGCTACTTTCGACACTTTGAGCATAAGGAAACATTCATCTTCTTTTCACCATTATTTTGAGATTTCTCCTTGAACACAATCATTCGTTTCTATCAAAACCCTGAGATGGATATGTAACACCAACTTCTATTTATACCTTAATAGCACAGCGCACAATTTCTTCATACCTAATTAAGTCTCTTATAGCTAATGCCCTTGGAAGATTTGGTTTTAAGCCACTGAATAATCGATCAACTTTACTTTTAGGTTGGATGATATAGACAGATGCATACCTTGCAAGCCTTGTAAAATTCACTTCATATATACCAACAGACTCATCATCCTTTTCCTTTAGTTCAAGTAACTCTTTCTCCATCATTGTTCTATGAATATGAGGGAAGTACTTATTGAAAAATAAGTTCTTGAACTCGTCCCATTCCATGGACTCAATTTCATCTCATGGCCATGTATTATTGATAATATTCCACCATTGATCAGCTTCACCTTCCAAACGATATACTGCAATGATGAATTTATCATATACAGAACATTGAATAACTGAAAATATATTTTAAGTGGTACTGATCCATTGTTCAGCAACAAGTGGATCTGAAGACCCACTGAAAGATGGTTGACGTTGCCTCATTAAGGACTAAATAGAATATTGTTCCCTTCTCTGTTGATTTGGATGTCAAGAATGATTCATAGCTTGTGTAAGTAGAGCAATAAGATTTTTCACTCCATCTCCCATAACGTTTGTTTTTTCAGGAGTACAATCATTGCATTGTCCATTACATTGATCAACACATTTCCTTCAGGTTTCATCCATCGTCTAAAACCCAAAAATAATAGTGTGAGAGGAGAAAATCACGCTAGGGAAAACAAAATAATATAGGGGGAGTACCTTCAATATCTAACATCTTAGGTTACCATTATTCTTGTACTATAATCTATACTTATACATAACCTTAGAGCAATCACTAGACATACCTTAGAAATATCTCTAGGGATTTCACTAAAGTTCTCGCATCCTAGTTTCCAAAGATTGACTAAACCTTTCCTCTGATACCAACTTTCGAGACCATAAGCTTTATGTTCATGGACATTACATTAATTTTGAGGAATACATAGTACATAACAAAAAAACACACACAAGGACTGTAATAGATTAGTTTTGTTGGAAGCTCGGAATATAATCTTCTAATTGTTGTGAAAGATCATCAACATATCCCATAAAGATCTTCCATTTTTTTCATACCTAAAACGTTTCTTTATATCATGGGGAAATGAAAACAAAAAAGGGGTTAGCTCAAATTCCTAGTAGTGGTAAACATAGATATCATAAAACAATCCATAAACATTTGAATGCAAAAACTTGAACATAACACCTAAACATCAAAATCTTGAGCAAAGACATGAAACTTGGAAGTACATAAGGCATATATCATAAGGGAACATCAATCATGATAAAATAGCAAGGAAATAAAACATGTAATTGTGGAAACCATTAAGCACATGTTATGATTTCCATTGTAGAAAAGGCATTGCTGACAAGACCATCATAGTGGACAAACTCCCTTTCTGAATCATGTTCACTCATCGTTTCAGTCATGTAACACAGAACTGGATTAACTAACCTTTCCAGCCATGTTTATCTCATGATATATAAATCTTTACCCAATGCATTGGAGGGAGATATAGGTCCCACCCATCACATAATGAAATCATTCTTACTTGTGCCACAAAATAAAACAAAAACATTCACCATAACCCAATTAATATAATGGGGTTCATAAACATCATCCCATTATATCATAATCCATATAAAACAAATAGACATTTCATCATAAGAAAAGTGAAACCATGTAAATCATAGATACATTATACTTGAATCATACACATATGAAATAATGTCATATTATTTGGAAAATGGTTTTGATAAAACACTTGAAACGAATTCTTGAGGAAAATATCCTTTCTTCTTCAAAATCAAATTATTTTCACAAAATGTCATTCAATTTTAAAAGAAAAGGATTTTGTTTAAAATAGTCATAAAATATTTTGGAGGAATCATCAAGAAAATAATTCTTTATAAAATTGTAAAAATCCATTTGTGCCATATGAGTTAAAAAAACATTCTTCTCATTCTTTTTCCTGAAAAGCCAAAAAGTACCTCGTAAAAGAAAGATTCCATACAGACCATGTAGTAATAGTCAAAATGGGTAAAAAGGACTTTAAACATAGATGAAAACACTTTTATAAAACATGGACATGGATGATAGAAATAACCCCAGTACATACATACGAAATAAGCAATATTGGATTAAAATGAGATTTTGCAAATTTATCCCTTACCTTATGTCTGATATGCTTCGTATATATCCGAACCTCCTATTCTTTGAAGCGCATTTTTGAACCTCCTCTTAGGGCACAAATATTGGTCTTTAAAGAATACCAGAACCTCTAGGATGTTTCTAGGGAAGCGGAGAAGAGAAATTGGTAGTGGTTGGCCGAGTTTGAAGGCTCAAATTGGTGTAAGGAAGATATGGAGGAGGTGCCCTTTTATAAGGGTGTAGAGAGGCACCTTTGGAATAACTAAAATTATTATTTTATTATAAAGTCATATTCGGTTTTTAAAAGCTAAAAATTATGTTATTTCAAACCTAAGGTGGGGATGGGTCGAAATCCTCCCATCCAATAGAATTTAGACAATTTTAGGTTTCTATTTTAACCTTATCATTTAGATTTAACATTAAGTTAAATAATTTTACTTTTACCATGTCTTCATGTTTTCTTACACTATAAGGTTAATAAACTTTCTATAACAATCCAAACGAACCTCAAGTTGTATATTATTAATATATATAACTTTATCTTAGTCATTTGGCCGAACCTTAGATTTTTAGGAATAAAATAACAATTAATAATATAATATTAATTTTAAAAAACTATTTTATGTAAATTTTGACACTATTTGGTAATTGATTTTTGTGAAAATCCTAACAGAATGATTAGTTCGAAAAAATTTAACTAAATCAATACTAACATGTCATATTAACATAGAAAATTATTTTATTTCATAAAAAGTCTCAAATTACCTTTATTTTCCTATTTATAACATCAATTAAGATAATTATTGTATCATCATTGTGTCATAAGTAAATTAAATTATTTAATGTCTAAAAATTACATATAAAATATCTTTATGTTGGAAATATTTTTAGCTTTCTAATGAATACTTATAGTCAAATTTATCTTATGTATAACCCTATATTAAAAATGATTTAGTTATTAAACATTGATTTTAACTATTTTTACACGTCTTTAAATAAAATAATATTAAATATTTTAATCTAATCCAAGTGGGCCTAAATAGTCATATGTTATTCCTAAGGTTTTTTTTGTCGAATTACACATATCCAAGAGAATTAGGACATGTGTTAGGGTAATAATAATATCATTTTTACCCTGAATTACCCTATTTACTTTCAATAGTGGTAAAAAAAAGTTAAAAGTTACTATTCACCAAAAAAAAATTTCATCTCATTGAATCACATTTTACTTACTCACATAAACCATGTCTCTCAGATTTTTGAAATTCCATTCACAAATGTGGTAAAAATATGTTTTATTAAAATTTGAAAATTCTTCAAGGAGGTGGGTAGAAGACGGTGAAAAGTTCAATAAAATATTTACGTATCTTAAATTATTATTAAATGACTCCAATGAATTGCATTGAACTTATATTGGTATTATGTGTCAATTTTGACCTAAAATAAATTTAAATAAAATAAATTATTATTTAAATAGAAAGTCTATTTTTAAATAGTAACCTAGTGTTTTCACTGTTCATCAAAAATTGATAGTTTTCAGAAAAATACCAAAATTTCACGCTAGGCTAATTTTGATATTACGAATCCAAAAATGAAGTCCATATTGAATGTTGAAATTTAAAAAATTTTAAAAATTGGTTATTACTATTCATAACAGCTAGTCTTAATAATATTTTAATAGCATATCCTTGTTTAGTGAAAGTCAGTATTGCGTACGACGCAAGATATTGAGGAAGGTCGTGATTGAATGTAAAGAAAGACAATATAGTGTTGTGTGTAGTGAAATATCTCTTTGATGATTTATATAACATAAAAACAAAATATTTCTTATAATAGTCTCGGGTGTTACACCATCCAGTCATGGCACTCTGGGCCTCCATCAGCGATGTCCGTCGTCTGCATCCAACACAACGAGGTACGGGCATAGCCCGTGTAGGGGTGAGTATAACGATACTCAGTAGGGTCCTCAAGACCTGTAAGGTCTCACAATATCCACGATGGATAAAAAAATAAGAAAGATACAATCAAGAAGTATCAACCAACCCTACTTAGGTATATGCCCATACATATACCTATGTTACCAATCTCAGTCCGGCTCCAACTCTTGAGCCCAAGTACAAACCAAATCCACAGAGGAAGTAATGTAAATCACCATGATGATATTGGTTGAAAGACATGAATCAGCTCACACAGGTACTCCAAAATTTTAGAGACATATATATGATCAGATGTTGCCACTGGATCATCTAAGTTGTCGGGCCCACACAAGATACAGGAATAGCTAAGTTGTCGGACCCACACAGGATACATGACCAATTATCCCGTCTAAGATGTCATACCAACAAAAGATACAGGACAAGATATAATTCATTTGAGCTGTCAAACCCACACATGAAATAGGACCAGCTATTCTGTCGGACCCACACAGGATTTCGGTACAGTAGTCGTCGTCGTTAAACCCTTGGAGTATTCCAGTACAGCAGTCATCATAGTCGCAGCCAGCTACATGGTACCCATACACAGCGCAATAGATTCTAGGAGGGTCTGCTCCTCGAGCAATAGGGGGTCAATACATCAACTATCACGAAGTCTGGAGTTGATGTATCCCAAACTTCCATCTCCACAAAAGAAACCCAACACGATAGTCGTCATGTCAATCATATGCTCGGTATGAGAGTTATTGGGTTTTCTATTCCAGGGGCCCGGTTGGATTTACATTTGATCCAAACCTTTCCATTTTCCAATGTCCTCCAAAACAGACTTAGATTAAAGAAAACGTACTGCAGTGTCACAAGGGTCCTAGTGTCGTAGACGACACATCATTCGGGTGAGCGGTCTAGGAGTTATTCACATTTCAGTGAAAACGGGTCTGGCCCGTCAAGCCCAGTGGGATGTCGGGTCGGCCTAACCCGGTTCGGCGGGTCTGACCTGTATGGGGGGTCCTTCCGGACTGGTGGGGTAAGGCCCACCCACAGACCCGACCTACGTTGCGCGCCGATTCGGTTTTCCTGGAGGCGCCGAGCGGCGCTTCCCCTCTTCTGCCTGGCTGGCTGTAGCTAGCCGGTTCTACCTAGTGTGCATTGCCCGCATAGCGGGCCGTGGTTCTTAAACCTCGCTGGTAGGCAGCCGGCCGATTCACCCGCCAAGTGGGCCGCAGTTGTGGGCCACCTCTCTTCTAAACAGCACATGCTGGTGCCGCAGTCCTCCAGCCCGGCCGACATTAGCCGACATGTTCTTCCATCAAGGTGGCCCGCGGATGCATTTTACGGTTATACTCCACGTGGCCAGTGCGACAGCGCCAGTCCACCCCCGCTGCGGCCCGTCCTAGACGCGGCCTTCGGTTCCATAACACGACGCGATAGTTCCACGCCTTTATATCTGCCACAGTTATTCTCCGGCACGGTGCGATGGCACCACTCTCTGTTAGTTCTGCCTCCATCGTTATTAATATCTATAAAATTGGAGATGTTTGGGTTGTGTTTGTTCATCCCGAACCCTCATCGTTATGATGTTAACCGTTTTCAATTTCACATTCAGTAATTAGAAAAATGAAGTTTGGAAATAGAAACAACTCAAAACAACCCCCTACCTTGTATTCTTCGTTGTACGTTGACAAGTCGCAGAAGACGAGCGTCGTTCCATCAACGTCAGAGGAAGTAGATCTCAAAACGTTATGGAGAGTATATGCCTTCGGTGTACATCGTGGGAGAGGGTGCATCCTTTTCTTAATCTGGTTGAGGATATGGAGGAGATTTTTCTGCATGTCCTTCGAAGACATGGAGTGTTCTTCATCGAGAGGAATATTTTCTTCTCATTCTTCATGGGAAGAACACATTCATTTAATTCACTGAAGAATCTCCAAATATCTCCTTCCAAGATTATTCCAACACCCCCAATGAATTAAAATAAAAGGTCCACCTTGATATTATTATTTCCATGCTACCAACAAGGATTCAAAAGAATTCAAATCCTTTTAATTTAATTAATGAAGAAATTAATTAGTTGTGTTGACACAATTAAGGGGAAGACAGGTGGAGAGTTCACCAAAACAATAAATGAGGAGTGGTGGACTTAATAAATTCAAGGGGTGTTAAGAGTTTAAGGGTGTTTGAAGGGGATTTGAGAATTTTGGTGTTCGTGTGGGGCCGACCACACAATATACTCCCATGGGAGGTTATGTGGGGGGGGGCACCACCTCGAAATTAACTTTGGAGCTAAAAACCACCAACTAAATAAAAATGTGTCACACATTATTTTATATAATTTATTAAGAAACCCCCAAATTAACATCCTCTCTCGACCAAACACAACTGCGGTAAAGGTCTCTTTAAGAGATTAACGACTTTGATAATTCATCGGTATCCTCTAATTTCAATTCTCTGCTTCGGTTCAAATGATATAAAATCCCACTCATACGTTCACAGAACGTAACCTAACAAAATATTAGAAAATAATTCCGGGCACACCAGGTCTCAGATTCAGGTGTCGTCAAGAAACTGCAAACTTGTACAATTCCAAAATATTTAACAAAAAAAATTTGTTTAAATTTTTTTGTCTTTACAATGGCCCCTTCTGAGTTACGAGAGCTACATATACAGCTTGATGGCCTATTACATTGTGGTTTTGTTCGGCCAAGTTTGTCACCTTATGGTGCACCAGTTTTGTTCATGAAAAAGGATGACAGTAGTTTGCAGTTGTGCGTCGATTATCGTCACATAAAAAAAGTGAAAATAAAGAATCGTTATCCCTTTACATGGATTGATGATTTATTCGATCAACTAAACGGTGAATGTTAGTTCTCAAATATCGACTTGCGGTCAGGATATCATTAGAATGTGTAAAAGATGATGATATACGGAAGAAAGTGTTATGTTGTCATCATGAACATTATTAATTCATTGTAATGTAGTTCAGCATGAGGAATGATTTAGGAGTTTTCATGGGATTGATGAATGATGTGTTCTGTCAGTTCCTGGACAATTTTGTGGTGGTTTTCATCGACAACATCCATGTGTACTCCACATCTGAAGAGGAGCAAACATAAAATCTATATGGTGTTTTTAGAGTTCATCATAAACATAAGCAGTTTCGGATGTTGTCAAAGTGTGTGTTTTGGGCTAGAGAAGTACGTTTCTTGGGGATGTTGCATTCCATCAGGGAGTAGCTGTGGATCCATCGAAAATAGAAGTAATTGTGTCTTGTGAATCCCCAAGAAATTATCTGATGTGCGATTTTTCCTTGGTATTGCGGGATACTATAGGAGGTTCATATCCAATATCTAACGAGTTGTGACTCCGGTGACAAATTTTACAAGGAAATATTAGGAATTCATATAGACTGATCAATGTTAGACAGCTCTCAAGTATCTAAAGGAGAATTTAGTAAGTGCTCTAGTCTTTTCTGTTCTAACTGAGTGAGTTTAGTTTGATGTTTTCAGCGATGCTTTACATTTTGGGTTAGGTTGTGTTCTCATGTAGCAGAGGTCAGTTGCTTCTTATGGGTCTTGGCAGTTTCGTCCCCATGAATGTAACTATTCCACCCACGATCTTGAGTAGGCATCCATGGTGTACTCTCAAATGTTATAAAGACATTACATCATTGGTTGGAAATTTTTTTTTCACCAATCATAAGAGTTTTAAGTATGTTTTCTCCCAACGTGACTTAAACTTAATACAGTGTTGGTGGATGGAGTTTTTTCTGTAATACAACTTCAAAATGTCATATACTCCAGGAAAAGGGAATGTTGTTGCTGATGTGCAGAGATAAAACTCACATAGTGATGTTGTGCATGAATCCGGTGATTTTTTGAGAGTAATGGATGAGCTGTAAGAATTATATCTTGATATGGAAGAAGTTGGAGGTAGATGATGTCTATTTCAGATGACGGTACATTCATCCCTAATGCAGAATGTGGAAGAGTTACAGTTGGGAGATCTAGAGGTGGAGTTCTGGAGAGACTCAGTTTTTTGTGGTGAGGCCCATGATGGTTTGTTAGAGGATGAACAACACCGTGTGTTGTATAACCAGAGTCTTTTTGATCCCTTGATGATGTGTGAGGTGGTTCTCAGAGATTTCAACATTTCACCTTTAGCAGTGCATCCTTGTGTGACATAGATGTACTGATCCTTGAGGAGTCAGTTTTGGTGGCCTGGGTTGAAACCTATGGTTGCAGAGTTGGTGTTTCAATGTTTAGTTTTTCAGAAGTTGAAGGCTGAACACTGTGTTCCTTGTGGTATTCTACATCCATTAGAGATTCCTCAGTGGAAGTGGGAGGATATCATGATGGAAATTGTTACTGGTTTACCTCGAGATCCAGGAGGACATGATGCTATTTGGGTGTTATTGGATCATTTAACAAAATCACCCCACATCATAGAGTTCAAGGAGTCGAGCTTAGTGGATGTTTTGTCAAGGCAGTATGTAGAAGAGGTGGTGAGACTTCATGGAGTTTCAAGGATGATCATTTCTGATCGAGATCCTCATTTTTCCTCCAGCGTGTGGAGAGGTCTCCAACATGCTTTTGGCTGTCAAATATGACTAAGCACTAATTTCCATCCATAAACAGATTTTCAGACATAGAGAACCATCCAGAATACTAAAGACATGTATTTCTCTAGTGTTCTTGATTTTGGAGGTTCATGGATGAGGAACTTACCCTTGGTGTATTATGCTTACAATAATAGTTTTTAGTCCACTATCGGTATGACACCGTTTAAAGCCTTTTATGCCCGTCCATTCCATTCTCCATTAAGAGTCATCAATTCTCGGACTGGAACTAGTGTAGTATATAACAGAGATGGTCCAGGTGATTTGTGAGAGGATGAAGATCGTGTAGGATCAATAGAAATCATATACTAATCAAAGGAGGATACCCTTGGAGTTTAATGATGGGGATCGTGTGTTTCTGAAGGCGACTTCCCGTCATGGGCATCAATGGTTTGGTCGTGGAAGTATGCTTTATCACCGGTTTGTTGGGACTTTCGATGTGTTAGCTCATGTTGGAGTTGTGGAATATTGGGTAGCACTTCTCCCACAAATGAGTCAGATACATGATGTTTTCCATGTATCACAGCTCTGTCGTTATCTTCATGATGACTTTCACATCATCAATTGGGGAGAGATCGATGTTGATGATGATGAAACCTTTGAGGAGAGAACTGTGGAGATCCAATACTGCAAGGAGAAGGTGTTGCGTGGATGTTCTATTCCCTTGGTTCGTGTCTTGTGGTGACCTCGTGTTGTCGAGGTGAGTACTTGTGAGCGGGAGTCCCAGATGTGTATCCAGTACCCGGACATATTTTATGTTTTTGTCCTATGTTTTGCTGATCCTTTCTTTATATACCTTTTATGTGATTCTATGCTTGAATTTTTTGGATATGGAATGTTTGTTCTCTTGTTCTCGGATGTTGTGGATTTGTTTCAGCTTTCGAACAACTCATGGTGTTTTCCCCCTAAGAGGTATCTCACAAGGTGGTTGTTCAGACCCATATTTCCTTCTGGGCAGGTTTTGAATTCTCAGGGATGAGAATGTTTTGAGAGGTATCTAATGTAATATCCCGAACCTCTCCAGTTTATTCCTTTTTTGAATTATGGTTTTTGAGGTGCTCAGGGTAGTTAGGGTGTCTTTTTCACAATAGATTGCCAATTTTTCATTTATGTGAACATTGTTTCCTGAATGTTAACCGTCTAATGGTAACCTTCTAACGGTGACCATGAACAATTTTTCCAGAATGGTATACTTCTAACGGTGACCTTCTAACGGTATAATTGAACAATGTCTCCAGAATGGAAACCTTCTAACAATAACCTTCTAACGGTGACCATGAATAGTGTTTCCAAAATGGTATCCTTCAAACAATATCTTTCTAATGGTGACCATGAACAATGTTTCCAGAACTGTAACCTTCTAACGGTAACTTTCTAACGGTGACCATGAACCGTGTTTCCAGAATGGTAACCTTCTAATGGTAGACTGGAATAGTGTTTCCAGAATGGTGATGTCTATCGGTAACCTCTAATGGTAGTTGTACAGTGTTTCCACCTTCCTACAGTTTCACCCCATTAGCATTTAATTTGATGTAAAATTCATTTCAAGCCTAGTTTTAAGGACTCTATGGCTGATTCAAAGGTCGTAACTCCTATATTAATTATTCCTATGGCTCAGGATGTTTTTACATAGTCAAACCGCCTGGTTTAATGCGATTCTCTTTTAATGGAGAACTAACCATATCCTAAATTGTTGGCCAATTAAATCATCAAAAGGGACAAGATATCACCCTCCCTTGTTCTTCCTTTTTTTCTTGGCAATGAGACGCTAGAACCTTTCAATCTATCCCGTAGGAGTTTCAAAATAAAACTTTACTCCTCTGAATGGTTCCTCTTTATTTTGGATGCAACCGAGCTACATTGGTCAATCTTTGATATAAGGTATGTTTTATCATCATTCTATTGGGGATCATCTTCCCCTATTTCTCCCTTCCATATTATAGCATGTAATCACTATGGTTCTAGTGGGTTTTGTTGGGGTATGGTTGGTGCTGTCATATTGTAGTATCCTCGGGTGGATGCAGTTGTCGCGAGAGGAGGATTGTGACCCGTTGTGTGTATAAAGAACATGAGGAACTGTTTGAGGTAGGGGATTCATTGCTTCTGATTTTTTTACGTGAAAATATATTGTTATCATGTTTAATCCCACTGGATGACAATGGAATTTACATAATAAATTTTTTAACTAGATAAATAAATTGATATCGATCTTAAGTCATTGCCTCCTGTTTTTCTAGATAATGTGATATATATTCTTACAATGCTTTGATGATTGTTCTTGAATGAAATCGGTAAAGAACGTAAATTGGGAATAATTGATAATTGTTTGGCTAATGATAAAGATGCATGTAAGTGAATCTTGTATTGTGGGAATTTAATGTTAATAAAATAGCCACAGAAAGAATGTTTAAATAATTATGATATCTTACTGATTAGGTTTCACGAATTTAGAACCTACGAATGATAAATATGTTAATTCAATATGAATTAAGGAAGTTATTGTTTGATATTTCCTTAAAGGGTTTTGAGTTACCCTCTTGATCGTTAAGGGGCCAATAGCCCAATGGATGGGATGTTTTTTTTCCTACTGCTTATGTTGTGACGTGATCCTGGATGGGTGTTTTGATATGTGGGGGCATGGAGGCCATTCTTTGTGGTAGAAGATGATGCCTAGAGTGGCGAGATGCATCTGTTATGCATGTGGGTGTCGGGTATGACATCAGGGATGAGGGACTGGGATGGATGAGATTGTTGCATTCTTACTATTTCATTCTGTTGTTTATCTTCTTTACATTTCCCCACATCTCAAGGCAGCTGGTCTTGCATACCCTTCTTCCAAAAGAGGCAAAGAAGCATGGGGTATTCCACAAGATTTTCATGTTTAGCTTCTCATCATAGGATGGGTATATACACTTTCTATAGGTGGAATAGACTTGATGAGTATAACATCTACTCACTGTGTTGATCCCCTTTGTGTTTAGTAGATTAGAATGTTTTTCTAGAATGCTTGGGAATGTGAGAAAGTAATTTCGTAATTATATTTTAGTAAAAGGTGTTAAATTGTGGGGTTGGAGTTGCTGGAACATAATGATGAGGTTTAAATTTTGAAGGGACAGTGGATTTTGGGTGTGATGATAATGAAGTTTAATGTGGGATTGTTCATGGTAAATTAATGTTTAATGAATTAATTAACATAAAGTGGAAATGCTAAAAAGGGAGTGAAGTAGTCTAAAAAATCTCTTTAAATGGTTGTGTGCTTATTTGATACATAGTCGTAGAAGTAGCAGCCCTGAGTCTGAGATACGTTAGCTACAGTTGTATCTAAGACTACGTTATGCCCCTAGTTTAGTTGTGATATATATTATATTCTTTACTTTTTGTTTTCCGAAACGCTACTCCACACTATCAGTACGGGAAAATGACACCCTGGGGACTCTAATCCCTCAGGGGTGTTTTCCCCAACATTCCGGTGGGAGGATGAATGGCTGACTACCCCCCTATAGCCCCGCTCTCTTCTCTTGGTAGTTATTGTACTGGCAGGAACATTGGTTAGTATCCCCCATATATGTGTGTAGAGGGCTGTAATGGCTTGTGGTTATTCACATACATATATTCTGGATATAGTTTTCTATGGACTACTATATATGTAACGTGTATAGGATGTGATGGCTTGAGGATCCTTACACGTTGTATGGGCTATAATGGCTTGAGGTATAATACCCGACGTATGATACACGTTATGTGAGTTGTGGTGGATCTTGGAAACTACATGGTTACTTAGGTGTGTGGATGTGGTGGTTTTGGTGCATGAGGTGCATATTGTGGTGCTTCACCCAGGTGTCTGCAGGCAAGCCTTTTTGGATAGAGATTATGAGGACGTGTGATGTTTGGGCAAAACAACAAACTAGTGGGGAAGTACTATTGAGGTACCCTTGATATTTTTTATTATATCATATATTCTTGTATGCATTACATTGAGAGAATATCCCTTGTGAGGTTGGGAACCTAGTACACCTGTGTAGGTGATGAGTTAGTTTCACTTGTTTTTCACTGTGCTTTAACATGATTTCCTTACTTTTACACGAGAGGAATCAGGGATAATCCTACTGGGAACACTGTTATACTCACCCTATGTATATATAAACTATTTTTCAGATAACTTAGAGCCGATTGGAGATCAGGCTGGTTACTACTATCATGTGGTTGCAGGAGTTGTTCGGGCTTGTGGTCGCTTCTATTTTTTCTTTATTTTGGGTACTTGCTATTTTTCCCTACCAGTTGTAGTACTTTTGCATGACATTTCATATGTGAAATTGTGTTTCTTTTATATTCTAGTTCTGAGTTGTAGTTGGTTGGTGTCTATCTTGTCTCTATCTTTCACATGTGTTCTCATAGAGGGTAATGCCTCCCATTTGATTGTTTACTATACCCCCGTTGCCAGTCGCCAAACTGGGGCCGACTGGAGGTGGGACTCAAGGGTCATTATATCATACCTCACATTGCCAGCCCAGGAGGGGTACACTATTTGGGGAGGGGTCATGACATACCAAATTTCCAAATCTATTGGATATATCTTGATTTATTCATAAAAATATATTAAATGTGTTTTTGAAAAGGTTTTTCTTGGAGTATTCGTGCAGACTTCATATTAAGAAATTTTAATTTTAAAGTAGTAAAAAATTATTTTATTATCTCACTAGATATAACATAATGGATTACACCAGGGTCATCTCAAGAAGAAATGTTTTCATCATAGTGAGTCCGTATTATTATTTTTTTTTTACCATTATTTTAATAACAGAAATGAAATTAATAAGGATTATACAATAATATATAAAATAAAATAATAAAAGGAAATGATGATGTGTTGAGATATGATGACAGTTAAAAAGAAGCTAAAATAGTCCTTGGTTGTTCAACTTTGATACATCATATCCTTTAAATTTTAAATGATTAAATCATAAAAAAACATACCGAATTATTTAATTTAATACCCGCCTCAAATCACCCATATCTCAACAAATAGTGAGACCCAAAACTTGGATTTCTCACAATTCTTAGAATATTCTATCTACTAATGAAAGAAACACTAAAAATGAGTTTCATCAAGAAAAATTATTGTTGATTTAAAAAAATAATTCAAGATAATTTACTAATAAAAAATTATGCACCACAATATTATAAATTTAATAACATGAATTTGTGAGGTATCCAATGAAATAGTTTCGAAAATTTATTTTGGTAGTGAAAGAGATCTATCATTCCAACTTCGCAATAATTTTCTACTATGACTAATCATGAAATAAGTTATCATTTTATATTAAAATCACCAGAAAATATTACGATTGAAATAATGGAATTGTTTATTATCATATCCCTTCATTTATGAAGGACTAAGTTCAAAATGAAGTATAATAAAAAAACAAGAATTTTTTTGATAGATATTATATGCCGAAATATTTGAATAAAAAATTAATCTCCAAGAACGAGGAATGACGAATTAGATCCCCCATATACATTCCCTCATCAAACATTTTTTTAATGAATCATTAAAACATTAATTGAAATATCTATTAAGATAAATGATCCATGTGTCCGTAAACTATGATTTATTCCAGCATACTTTATTTCAACTCTTGTGGATCAAGTAAAATATTAATCTTAGAAGTTTATTTGATTAAATGGTTACAAAAATTCATTTTCATAAAGTTATATATTCTCAACATCAACATAAAACTTGATATGTGTAACCTTGGATATTCATTCTTCTTTTAAAATATATTGATTAGAACTCCCCCAAATTTGTCACTCCCATGTTCCCATATGGCGTCATATCTATGTACTATAAATTAGGACACATTTTCCTGCTCAATTAAATCATGAAATATTCTCTTGAAATCCATAATGATATCCCCAAAAACTGATCCATTGATTAACTCTATGAACTGCAACTATGGAAAAATGATGTTTTAATATGACTCTAACTAATACAAATTCATTCAAACATTCAATATTATAAATAAAATGGATAGTAACATCATCTTCTACAAAAAATTCTAATATATTTCTTGACAAATTAGATTAATCAAATTTCAAAAACTCTATTATCATGAACGTAAACTACACATGATAAAAAATCATATTTTTTTCTGTCTACAATTTTTGAAACTATGATGTTCATACAGATTATTTACACACATATGATTCTAAAATGTTTCGTATGCATGAATTACCCTTTTCAATTTCCCGCATTTCACAGGTTAAAATATAACTCCTCAAGAAAACATAAAAATATCTATCACATTATGATATTGATAAATTCAAAAAACAATAAAAACATTAAAATATAATAATAATGTAATAAAATAAATTAATAGAAGAATTACAATAAAATTCAATAAATTATATTGATGATATAAACATAGAAAAATATTATAATTAACATTAAAAAAGACTTTTAAAATCACTAAAAAAATTTGATTTCAGTAATGGTTATAAAAACTTTTTATATGTTATTAGATAATATTTAAGCTTGTATGGAAGGCTTCGACGATTTTATAATGGCGGAAAATATCCGCACCTACCGTATAAGTTAAAAAAACATTCTCACCTTAATTCTGTCAAAATGGTTAAAAGGTACTTTGTTTGGAAAATGACGGAATGATTCCTTTATAAACCACTTATAAAAGTCAACAAGGGTATAAATTAATTTAACCCATATTATAATAAATAGTAAAATGTTTTGAAATACATTTTTAAGAATCATGGATGTTGATGATAAAGAAGCCCCAGTAGATTATTACGTATAAACAACCACAGATAATGAATAGATTGTGAAATAAACATTTACCTTGTTCTTTTCCTTGGTTGGGGTAGTTTAACCTCATGTATAATGGTGAAATAATTTATATTAAATTATAAATGAATCGTATATATTAATATGATATAATATATGATCATTTTACATTGCTTTGTTAATAATATTTTTGAATTATCATCGTTTCTGGTGTTAACATACTCATTTTCATTTATATGTTTTGTTATGTAAGACATGTTTGTTATGGATAGGTTGTATATTATTCATATCCATAATGATATTGAGTCCGTAAACATTATTATTAATCTTCAAATGATAATTAGACTTGAATGGCTATGATGGAGAATGAATCTCATCGCCTTCGTGGAGACGATAGTCCGTACGTACGCATGAGCGACAATATCATTCTTTTGATATTAAAATAATATATAATTGGAAGGTATATAATATATTCTGAATCATTATCAGGTTATATTTTTTATTTACATGAATTACAAATCATTATTATACCTATCCAAATAATAATTTATTGAAAAAAAATTACAACACGACGTGGAGACGGTAAGCCGTAAGTACGCACCTATGGTGGCATGTTATTCAAGGGATGGATAGAATACTGAATATGGTTTTACGATATTTATAATAACATCACATTATATATAATATGCTGGAGTTATTATTTTATAATGGGAAAGAAAGAAGAAGTTGAAGAAGAAAGGAACTTCAAAGAGGGTGGTGAAAACATTATCTCTTCTTCGGGTTCTTCATTTTGATTTGATCAAGAGGGATCCTTAGGTAGGCTTTATTACTAAAATAATGCCTCTAGGATGAAGTGAGGAAAGTTTAGAGAGTATTTGGGTAGAGTTTGGATGATCCAAATGGCTCCGAAGGTGTGAATTAATGAGAAGGCGAGTGCCCTTTTCTAAGAAGGGTGAGGGGCACCTTTGGAAAAGCTAGATATATTATTTAATAAAAAATTCATATTCGGTTTCTAATGGATCCAAAGTGGATTATTTAAAGTTTAAGATGAGGATGGGTCGAAAATGACTCATCGAATAGAATTTAGACAGGTTTGGGTCATTATATTAACCTTATTTTTTAGTTTTAACTCTTATTTAATTAGATTGACACTTACCAAGTCACTTTTTATTTTTATAATATATAGTTTATAAACATTCTATATAACACCAAGAGACACCCATGTGGTCCATCAATGAAACAAATATCATGATATAAGTCTCTTGGCCGATCCTTAGATTTTTAGGAATTGAATATCAATTAATAATTAAATATTTGTTTTATAAAATCTTCTATGTCAATGTTTACACTATTTTTAAAATTTATTTTTTTGAAAATCATAAAAGAATGACTACTTAGAAAAAAAGTTAATTAAATCATTTCTAACATGTCATATTAACCTATAAAATAAGTTTAATTCATAAAAAGTTACAAATTATATTTATTTTGGTATTTATAATATCAATTATTTTAATTTTTTACTATTATGGTAATTACTGCATATTCATTGTGTCATAAAAAATTAAATTATTTTATGTATAAAAAATATAAATGAAATATAATAATGTAGGAAATCTTTTTAGATTTCTAATTAATATTTATAATCGAATTTATCTTATGTGTAAACCTATATTAAAAATGTTTTACTAAATAAACATTGATTTTAACTCTTTTAATTCTTCATTTAATTAAATAATAATAAATGTCCTAATCTAATCCAAGTGGACATAAATGGTAATATTTTATTCCTAAGGTTGTTTTTGGTAAATATACACTTGTCCAATAGAATTAGGAAATGTGTTAGGGTAATATTAATATCATTTTAACCCTTAATTTCCCTATTTACTTTTAACTGTGGTAAATAAAAGTAATAAGTTACTATTCACTAAAAATTATTTTAATCTCAATGAACCTCATTTTACACATTGATATTAACCGTCCTTCTCAGATTTTTGAACTTCCACTGACATAAGCAGTAAAATTAATTTTTATGAAAAAAATCAATTTTTTAACTACCACTTAGGGGTTTCTCTATTCATCAAAAATGATGTTTTTCAGAAAAATAACAAAAATTTACCCTAGGATAATTTAGATATTCCGAATCCAAAAATGAAGTCAATTTTGAAAAATTAAATTAATAAATTTCAAAAATTGGGTATTACTATTAATAACGGCTAGTTTGGGTGGTTTTGGTCTGTTAGAACTCGATGTTGCCTACAACACACACTATTGCATTAGTCAAAGAGAAGCGTACCGTAGAAGCTTCTAGTGTTACATTCACCCCTCCATCAAATAATTTTGACCTCGAAATTTCTAGAATACTACCGCATTAAAAGACATGGGCGGTTCATCATCATATGTTCCTCGGGTTCCCATGTTGCCTCTTCTATCTTATGGTTTCTCCACAATACTTTTACCAGACGAGTCGTCCTGTTTCTCAGTACTTGTTCTCTCGTATCAAGAATCTCGACAGGCTCTTCACAATAAGACAGATCGGGATCTAGTTATAATTCCTTATAGGTGAGTACATGTGTTGGTCCAGGCATGTACTTTGTCAACAGAGATACGTGGAACACATCGTGAACTTTGGAAAGACTTGGCGGCATTGCCGATCGGCAAGCTACAACCCCAATTTGTTCTAGAATTTCGAAATGTCTGATGTACCTGGGACTCAATTTACCTTTGTTACCAAAATGTATGACTCCCTTCCATGGAGATACCTTCAGGAAAACATGATCACTTACTTGAAATTCCAAATCCTCCTTCGATTATCGGCATAGATCTTCTGCCTACTCTGAGATGATTTCATATGGTTTTGGATTACCTACACCTTTTCCATCGTTTCCTCCACCAGTTCTTGGCCTACAAGTTTTCTTTCACCAACTTCACCCCAACAGGTTGGTGTGCGACATCTCTTTCCGTATAATGCTTTATATGGTGCTATATGATTACTCGAATGGAAGCTATTGTTATAGAAAAATTCTACCAGAGGTAAATATTGATCACACATACCCTGAAATTCATGTGAGCAGGATCTCAACATGTCTTCTAAGGATTGAATAGTTCATTCTGATTGTCCATCTGTTTCAAGGTGGTAGGCAGTGCTCAAATGAAGTTCAATATACAAGGCTTTCTGATGACTTTTCCAGAATCTTGAAGTGAAATGGGGATCACGATCAGAATCATTCGATAGAGGTACTCCATGAAGTCTCACAACTTCAACAATATATAGTCTTTCAAGACGTTACAGTGGTAGATCGTCTCTTATCGCGGGAAAATGTGCTGACTTGGTAAAACGATCAACAATAACCCATATTGCATCATTCCTTCTAGGAGTCGTTGGTTGTCCCATGACAATGTCCATCATGATATTATCCCATGTCCACTCAGGTATGGGAAGAGGTTGCAATAATCTATCAGGATGTTGTCTTCCTGCATTCTCTTGTTGAAAAACCATACATCTTGACACAAAATCTGCAATCTCCCTCTTCATGTTGTCCCACCAAAAATGTTCCTTCAAATATCTATACAATTTGGTGCTCTGAGGGTTTATATATAAATTGGAACATTGAGAATCATCCTGTAATTCCCTTTTTAGATTAGGTATATCGAGACCACAAATCCTCTACCCGAATTTCAAAATTCTTTCTTCATACACAAAGTCTCTCAATCTCCCATCATTCACAACTTTAATCTTCTTTTGAAATTCGTCATCATCTGTCTAAGAACTCTTAATCCTTTCTAGTAAAGATGGTTTGGAATCCATTTGAAAAATAATTGATGTTTCACCTTCCCTAGTTATTCCCATTTCCATCTTCACTAGATCCATGAAAATTAGATCCCTTTCAATTCTCATATTGTTCAAAACTCTATGGTCTTTTCTTCTCAAAGCATCTGCCACCTTGTTTGCTTTCCCCTGGTGGTAGTGTATCGTACAATAATAATCCTTGAGTAATTCAATCCATCTAGTTCTTTTTGTGAGAAAATATACTTGAAACTCTTGTGATCAGTATAAATCTCACAATTTTCACCATAGAGGTAGTGTATCCATATCATCAAAGCAAAGATCACAGCTGATAATTCGAGATCATGAGTAGGATAGTTTTGTTCATGAATTTTCAACTGTCATGATGCATAGGAAATAACCCTATCATTAGGTATAAGGACACAACCAAGTCCTTTCTTCGATGCATCACTATAAATAAAGAACCCATCATTCCCCGATGGTAGAGTCAATATAGGAGCATTGACTAATATTCTCTTCAGTTCTTCGAATCATTCTTCTCACTCTTTTGTCCAAACAAATTTAACCCCTTTACGTGTGAGATTTGTTAATTGGTTAGCCAACTGGGAAAAATTATGGACAAAACGTCGATAATAACTTTCTAAACAAATAAAACTACATACCTCAGTTATACTCGTCAGTGCAGCCCATTCATAGATTGCCTTTGTCTTAGAAGGATAAACAGAGATTCCATCTTTAGAGACAATATGTCCAAGAAAAGAAATCTCATGAAGCCAGAATTCACACTTGCTAAACATCCTATATAATTCCTGTCTTCTCAGAGTCTTCAGGATAATGCGCAAGTGATTTTCATGATCTTCATAGATATTAGAGTATTCCAAGATATCATCAATAAATACCAGCACAAATTCATCGATATATTATTTGAAAACTATATTCATCAGATCCATGAATACAGAGGGTGCATTAGTGAATCCCAAAAGGCATTACTGTAAACTCGTAATGCCCCTACCTGGTTCAGAATGATTTCTTCGGAATGTCTTCCTTCTTCACACACAACTGATGGTCTCCAGATCGAAGGTCAATATTTGAAAATAATTGAGCTCCATGAAGTTGGTCAAATAAATCATCAATGTGAGGTTGGGGATACATGTTCTTTATTTTAATAGCATTGATCTCCCTGTAGTTGATACATAACCTCATAGATCCTTCTTTCTTTTTATCAAAAAGGAAAGGGTCTCCTCATGGAGAAACACAGGGGTGAATAAATCCCTTAATACTCAATTCCTCTAGTTATTGCTTTTGTTCAACTAATTATACAATGTTCATTCTATAAGGGGTCTTCGATATAGGCCTTGACCCATGAATTAAATCAATGGAAAACTCAACTTCTCATTCTAGAGGATGTCCAGGAAAATATTCCGGAAACACATCTAAATATTCTTTCACAATAGGTACATCCTCTATTTGAACATTCCTTTCCTCACCCACTATAATTTCATCCTCTTCCTCCCCAATAATTGAATTTAGTTGAGCTACTAGGGGTGAATCTAGATAAGAATTAGGTGGTGACGATTCTTCTCTAAAGATAAGGTGTTCCTTATCATCATAATCAAACATCATAACCTCCTTATTCTTAAAATAAATATTAGCATCATGGTCCAAAAGCCAATCCATACTGAGGGTTATATCACACTAAATCAAAGGTATGGTGATGAGATCAGCGGATAATGATCAATTATGTGCTCTAATGGGGTCTGATTCACATAAAATTGTTGCAATGATACTTCCCTTAGGAGTTTTAACTGACAACTCCCTTGTTAAATCAAATTAGAAATATCTAATTTTCAATGAAAAATTGGAAGATATGAGAAAATGTGATGATATATTATTATAATATTATAAACTAGTCGTTATGAATATTATTAATTGAAATTTTATTTTTATAACATCATAATTCATCTTAAACGTTTTCTAGAATGAGTTATGAAAACAAAATCAAATTTTCGGAAAAAAGATTTATTATACAAAAATGCAGTTTTACCCCCTTTTGACGGCGTACAAAATTTTAATATAATTTTTACCAGTTTATAAGTTAAATTTTAGAAAATAAAATTCTTCTTTTGAATCAAGATATAAAAATTAACATTGGATAAATTTTTTATACTTTTCTAAAAACATTCATATTTTGATGAATATTAAAAATATGATAATTTCTTTTAAAAAAAACTTTTTTCATCAAGATAATTTATATTGTTAAAAGATAAAATTTCATCGATATAAAGTATAAATAAAATATGTTTTTACCTTTTAATTTAATGTATTTCATTACCGTTAATTTTACATTGAATTCATAGGTAAAAACATTTCAATCATTGACAAATGTTTTAACTTTTAAACCCAATTTTCTTAAAAAAAGAATTGATTTTAAAGTAATTAATGCAACTTCTGTGTTTTGAATTTTAAAAAATGGATTCCATATTTGGATTCATTGGGTCGAAATTTTTGTAATTGGATAATTTTTTTTGACATTGTGAATAGTAACGAGAGAAATTTTTATTTACTACAGATAAATGTAAATTAGGTAATTAAGGGTAAAAATAATATTATAAATTTACCCTACCACCTGAAAAAATTCTATTCGATGAATAAATAATAACTCATATCACTTAAGGGTATAAATAGTTTCGTTTCATTATGTTTTGACCATGAAACTGATATAATTATTATTAAAACCAATGAAATTTACTACATGTCACTCTCTTTTATCTTATAAGATTAATAATTTTAATTTAGTGATAATATTCATAAAACATCTAATATAAATAGTCTATAGAAATATAATAAAATTATCTACATTATGAGAAATTATTTAGTAATTTTAGGGATTAAAAATTTATCATTAATGATGACACAATAGTGATGTATAGATTATTTTATTTATTGAAATATCAAATAGATGGTTATAAAAAAATTTAAATAAATATTATATAAACTAATTAATTTTATCGACAAATTTTCTCGATTAATATGAAAAATTATGAATCTATTAAATATTTTTGTTTGAATATATTCTATGTGTGGATTTTATTTAACTGAAAATAAATGAATAGTGTCAAAATTGACACTATTGTTCTTTTATAAAAATAGTATATTATAAAATTGTTTAAAAATAACAATTTTTTTTAAATTATAAATTGAAATTTCTATGGTATTCAATGTCAAAAATTATCCATTTATGGACAATTCACAACTCATAGGTAATTATTTATAATAATTTAAAATTTATAATATTATTACCACAAATAAAATTAAATAGTTTAAATAAGGATAAATCAAGTTTATAAGGTTTAAAATAAATTACCAACATGTATAAATTTTATTTGATGATGATAATACAACTATATATCATATCATCTTTGAATTGAGTCATTTTTTGTGGTTCTTATTTGTGGTTTGAATTTATTATAAATTAATATTTTTTATGTTTCCAAAGGTTCTTCTCTCCTCTCTTATATAAGGGAACCTCATCCCTCTCCTCTTCACAACATTTTGGGATTTCAATATGGGAAAAAACTTGTCCATTTATCTTATCCACTTCCCTAGATACATATTATAGGTCCTGGTATTCTTCAAAGTCCAACTATAGTGCCCTAAGAGGAAGTTTAGAAGAGGCGCGTCGAATAAGAGGTAATATCTTTTAATGATTCTTTCAAATTTATTTCTTAGTCTACATCCTATTATTTATTTGTTTCATTATAAATTAATAACATATGTATCACTAATATACTTATATGTTATTATGAATATGTAACAACCCTATTTCACCTCCTACCCATCCTACGGAAAATGAAATCACCGCGCGTCGATATGTACGGAATGTCGTCTCCATGTCGTGGTGTAATCTGTTTTCCACTACCATCTTATTTATATGGGTATATTGGTGCAAATAATATCTATATATGATTATTATAACATGATAATAATTCATATATATTCTATTTTAAACTCCAATACCATTCTATAATTTTGGGAACAATATCGTCGCTCGTGCATACGGACATATTATCATCTCCACGAGATGACAAAATTCATTCTCCATATTAACAATTCAACAATGATTATAAAGTATATATAATAAATGATCATGAAATATATGATATTATAATTATACTGTATTTATGTACATATATGTTTCATTTACTTAATTCTAATCAATTCAATAAGGAAATGAAAACAGCGTACATGCGTACATACGGTCCATTGTCTCCATAAATGGTGTATTTCATTTCATTTATCAAACTATAATATATATTTATATTCTGAATATATATTAAATATAAATCATTTTTTAAATTATATAATTAAGTAAATCTACTTATATGTAATAATATCAAGAACAACAAGTCCAAACACGTATGATAAATGAAACGATTTTTCCAAAATGTTGTTTTAACATTGAATTGAAAAAACAACAGGTAATATAAAGTCATAAGTAAATCATATATGATATCATAAATACTTTTACAATTCGGTTAAAAGTTATTAATATGTTTAAACCCAATATACAGGATTCTCAGTCATGTACGGAAAAAATTGTACCTAAAGTAAGGGATTATTTTGTCTCACTTTTATTTCATTGAGACATATGCCTTAGTTACCATCTATTTCTTTTGAATGGTTTTTATTCTTCACATGAATGTTTTATTAAAGTTATTATTAAGAATATGATATTTATATATGCATGTTTTTTCATTATTTTATGACACTTATTATTTCACCTATTATAAAAATTAAGGGATAATTATTCCAATCTCGTTCTTATCCAAGATTGTTTATTCGTAAGTATTTTTTGGGGTAATTATTATCATCCATGCCCATGATTTCTCAAAAAGTTTTCATAAAATGACTACTAATCTCTCATTTATGTTTCAATTAATTTTTATTCATTTTTTACCACATGGTATCGAAGGAATCATTCTTTTGTTTAAAATACGAGTTACTTTTTGACTTTTCCGGAAAAATTAAAAGTAAAATGTTTTTTAACTTAAACGTCATGAACATATTTTTATAGTTTTATAACGCATAATTTCCATGATGCTTCCTCTACATGAATTTATGATTATTTTCAACAAAAATCCTTTTCTTTTAAAATTTCATGTCATTTTTTGGAAAGAAAGTGATTTTGAGGAAGAAAGGATATTTTCCTCAAGAATTCATTTCAAGTGTTTTATCAAAACCATTTTCCATGTAAGATGACATTATAAATATGTTTATGTTTCAAGTATAATGACTCTATTATTTACATGTTTTCATTTTTCTAATGATGAAAAGATATCCATTTATTCTATATGGATTATGATTGGATGGGATGATGTTTATGAAACCCATTTTATTCGGTGGGTTATGATTAATGATTTATGTTTATTTAGTGGAACACGATGGAATTATTTAATTATGAGATGGGTGAGACCTATATATCCCTATAATGAATTGGGTAATGATTTATATCTTATTAGATAGACATGGATGTAATAGAAAATGAATTTGGTTCAGTAATATAGGGATGTAATGGCATGTAAACCTGATTCAGTAATGGACTTTTTCCACTATGATGGTCTTGGAAGCAATGCATTGGCTACTATGGATATCATATCATATAATTAATGGTTTTCCATAATTAAATGTTTTATCCCCATGCTAATTTATCATGATAAATGTTCCTTTATGATATATCCCTTGTGTACTGCCACGTTTTATGTCATTGACCGTGATTTTGATGTTTAGATTTTATGTTCATGTTTTTACATTCAAATGTTTATGGTTTGTTTTATGTTCTCCATGATTACCACTACTAAGAATTTCAGCCCACCATTTTAATGTTTTCTTTTCCTCGTGAGATTAATAATGGTTTTAGGTAAGAAAAAAAATGGAATGATCTTTATGGGAGATGTTGAAGATCTTTAACCATGATTAGAAGATTGTGTTCCATGTTTCCAAAGATACTAAACTATTACGATCCTTGGGTGTCTGTTTTTGTTATGTATTAAGTAATCCAAAAAAATAATGTAATCCCTATGTATGTCCAGATATGGGTATCTACATTCCTCATTGAGTATTCTTATCATACCCACTCCCCTATTGAGCATCAATAAACCCTCAGTTTCATTGTAACTATCTCACAAGAAACTCTCTAGATTAAATGTTGCATGATTTACACTGTGCATATTTCTCCACAGTGGTTATATCCTAGATCCTCTAAAACTAAAGGTACAACTTCTTAATACACCAATCCATGTAGTGACCAAGATCCAATTATCAGTTTATCTTCAAAATAATCGATCCAAATTCATAATTTCTGAGTTATTTCACTGAAATAAACATTTCATATGATCACCATTTCCAGAAATATTAAATATTATACTGTTAGAATGATGTAGTAAATTTCTTGTGTATCCAATTTGGATATGTAACTTATTCCATTTCTATTTGATTGATCTTAGTTATTTATTTTTGATATTTATCCATTTTTTTGACATAACCAATTTTCCCCCCTGGCTACTTGGTTCCACATAGAAAATTTTATTTCATAGGGGCGATTGGATCTTACATAGGTGATTATCTATCATATATTTTTTACCCATGTTGAAATTTGACTAACATACCTAAATGGATAACCGAGCCTCATTGGATCCTTATCTACTACTCCAAACCTATAATTCCACCAAATGAGGTCGCATGAATGTCATAGGCACTATAGTCGAGAACAATTTAACTTCACGAGTGACATTTTTGTAAATCAAAAATTGATATTGTGGCTTATGAAATTATTTTAATAGTATCCTAAACTAAAAAATATAGAGGCTCCCAGAAAATATGGGAGGGGTGGAATAATGATTTAATAAAAGGCATTATTTCAGATTCCTCAGTAGAGAATACTCTTATATTTTTATGAATATGATTATTGAAATTGAGTTTCAATGAAATAAGAATAAGATATGACAATATTTGGGTCTTAAGGAGAATCATTTTCATTTTTTTAGTTTTCAACCTTATTTATTGAAGAAGTCATATCTTGGCTGAGAAAGGACCTACTTTTTTATAAACAATAATAGAAGGATTCTTATTAGCTCTATAAGGTTTAACCACTAGATATCTTTTTGGAAAAATTAGTTAGGATATTCTCCACATTTTATGATTTCTCTAAAACACCCTCTTTCCATCCATTTTCCATATATAAATTGTAATACCAAAAAACTTATATTTTTTAATTAATTTAAAAGAACACCAAATTTATCTACATTTGTTATATATCCAATAAATCTTTATTTAAAGATTTATTTTTAACATAAACTCATATAGTTACCAAATATATATATGGATGAATGTGATAAAATAATGCAACATCATGTAATCTATAGTGATGCATTGGGGTGTTAGAACACATTGTCAAAATTACTATATAGTTGGTTCTTTAAATGAACCAATTAAATTACTACCATTATATAAGGGATGTTGGATATACATGTGTCTCTAGGTACATGTTCTATTGAGAAATATACCTCATTATTAGGGAGACAGGATGTAGTTCATTAGATTATACATCAATATACACCATTCCAGTAGTCATGTATTCATGTTATATGCTTTTTATTTTGTGAACTATTTGAGAAAGATATGATTCTTCATTGGGTATAAACATGAAAAATATTAAGGGATTATATAAAGGGTTTTAATAGTTTTAATTGAATATTTTTAATAGCATAGGATCATTCATAACATTAATAGATATATTATTTTCTCAATAGTTTATGACATATCTATATAATGGGATTCAATAGATTCCCACTATGGAATCAAATTTTTACAAATTTTTGATTGAAAGATTTGGTGACATAATCATCCCACAGGTCCTATCTAAGAAAGATTTGAACACATGTGTAGAAATAATTTTAACACAAGTTTTTTTCACATATATTTTTACTTTATGGATTTGTATTGGTGATTTAATGTTTCTAGAAAACATTTTAGGATATAATGAAATTAATTTAACCAAAATTGAATAAAACAATCACAACTAATTTTGTGAATAGAAATTTTTTCATTCATTATTAAATTTTTATTGTCCTCATAATTTCTACAAATATGTGAATAAATAACATTCAATTTTTGTGTATGTATTTTTATAGGATTATTCGCCTTAAAGGATCACTTTTTTGTTCAATACTATATATTGTAAACATACTACATATAGTTAATTAATTTTACCATGGGTGGTTCATTAGGTGGAATATATTTTCCATCGCATATTGATATGTTTCATCATGTATTTTTATATTTGAAAATATTTATTACCTCATCTTCAACAAATTAAAAACATTTATCCTTCCCTTGAGGTAATTTCCATGGCGGTTATTTCACTTTGTTGAAATATGGGTGTTAGGATATTATTGCTTCCTTTGAAATTTGACCATCCATATTTAAACTCCATCATTCACTTATAATAATTATATTTTATTGAAAAATTATTAAAATTCAATATCTTCCATGAGAGAAAACATGAACACATTTTTTTAACTCAACAATAATATGGTAGGAAATGGAAATTTGTGTGGAGAGTATGAGGGAAATAATTATTATGAATAATTATATTATATTATTCCCACTCAATTACATCCCATTCATCCTTCAACAATTCAATATGGGTAAATATACATCAATGATAAAATTATCATTCTAAATGTAAAATAATTAGAGTGATTTTATCCATCTCATAATGATAATGAACAAAAACATCTTTTTCACAAAGTTCTTCAATTTGTTTTTAAAAAAAGTGGATATGATGATCCAGTAAATTTCTTATGGTCATTTTCACGTAATGGTCTCAATGATTGATTTATCCACTTCTATGAGGTAGGACATTCCATGTGGTTAAGGTAATTAGACATAACCCTATATAATTATGTCATTTCCACCATGAGGTTTTCAAAACCATATCATATTGCATTAAGAATATCATTCATAATATTTTTTCATTATCTATCACTTGGTTTTTTTGGTTCAATATTATCCATGATCCAGTCATTTTGTATAATTGAAAAGGATATAAATATATTTTTTCCAAAAAAAAACTGAATAAATAACTTATTCTGTTTTTTTTGTATAGTATAAATTCATCACATATGTGATCTTTAACATTGGACTATTCTACATTTTACTAACACAATTCAAAAATTAACTATTTCATGTATTTATAACAAATATAGTAACTCACATCACTCATAATAATATTTTATAACAATTTTATGTTAAATAATAATAAGTAAACAATCCAGAATCAAAATTTTTAGTATCTTAGATAAATTTTATTAATTCAACATAATCATACAAAAACCATTAAACCTTATTCTAGACTTTAATAAAACCCCCTACTATATTTCATACTTTTCTCAGTACATGTAATCACATGATGATATATATCAATGAATGGGTGTGTTAAAATCCCACTATATATGGTATAATATAATGAACATGAGACATGAAACAACATAGTATAAGGGAGTGAATAATCAAAATCATTATAAAATATGAAAAGGATCAACATAAAAATTATATGGGGATAAATTGAAAATGGAATGGATTTTTTAATGTTTGTAATAATAAAACACCATAATATATTGTTCAAATATCACAGATAATTTAAGAAAAACTCTAGAATCATGGTCAAAAATAATATATGTGTAAGAATCATCTCATCATAGAATTTGAAGAAGAAAAATAATGCATAATTTTCTTGTATAATACATAAAATCTCATAATACATATCCAAATACTCAATTAATTACTGGGATATATAATTATGGTTATATTAATGACAATATTATATTCTTATCATCATTTCATCCACATTAAAAGTAATCATATAATGATGATAGACATGAAATAAACCAATGAAAATGACTGGGTTTTATAATGATGTTGTACATAACATTTCAATGAATAATATAATAATCCTTATATAATATTATTTGAAAACAAAATTATGGAAAATAATTGTTATCCTAAAATTATTATAATTTAAAATTGTTAAGAAAAAAACTCAATATGTATCAAGGAAATATTATTGATAATAAATTATTTTTGTAAAATAATTATACTTTTCTTGGAAATCATTTTAATGATGTAATAAAATGTACGACTCCAAAAGAACAAATAAGAAGAAATTAAAAAAGAATTTAGAAAATATTTTGAAGAATATTGATGAATAAAAATTTAAATAGGCGATGAAAAAAAATTAAATTGTTTGGTTCATGATTTCCCTCAGGTTATCTCCTATTATATTTCATCACATTTACACTTCCTATATAAACAAATATATTTTATAAAAAATGAATTTATTGGTGAATAAAATTTATTTCTTTCATTCATAGCTAGTAATAATCATAGTAATTTTCTATTATTATTTTATTTTAAGAGATAATGGATTAAAGGATATTTTCATTTTAATTATCCCATTTTGTAATGATTTTTTTATTTTGATAATTAAAAATTTTATTTTTTTTAAATTCATTTAAAAAATTATAGAATACAGTAAAATAAATTTTTTTTTCATAATCTATAGTTACCATCCATATATGTTGTGATAAGTAAAGCATTAAAAAATCCTGATAGTTTGATTACATAGACAATTAATGCGGTATTTAAAAAATGGGTAGAAAATATACTATAAAAAATTTAAAATAGTTATAACATAATCATAATAACATTCATATGTTTTATAAATACATAATAAATATTTTATTACTGTTTAAATGGAGGAATTGAGTGAGAGACAAAAAATTAATAGAGATAAGAATAAAAATAAAATCAGTGATACTCTTTTATTCATGATTTACTCCTTCATTAAATCCTTGAATACATGTGATTGGGACATCGTGACATCCCTAATGGCACTAAGAGGCTTTATAGTGGCTAATTTGGATGATCAAGATATTTGAAAAGTTTAAGGGAAGTTATTTTCCTAGGGAAGAGATATGACTATTTATACATGAAGAGTGGGTAAATTTTAGGTCAAAATATAGAATATTTCAGCATTTAGGATGAATAATATGAGTAATATTTATTCCCATATAATTGACTATATAATTATTAAACAATAGAGTATAATTTGAATTTTTTTATTAATAAAAAATTTAATTGAATCTAATGAATACATAATTAAATGAAAATAACCACAAATATATTTTTTATTATAATAAAATGTATCTTATGTACAATAAAATGAAACCATAGGATTATAATTAAAAATATTATTTTTGAATGAATAAATTTTTTTATTGAATACAAATTTTTCCCAAAAATATATTTTATTAATTTTTAATTCATTCATATATCATGTTGATGTCATAAATAATATGGTATTAAGTCCAAGATTAAGGGGCCATCATGCTATCAAATGTTGGTCATTTTAGATTTAAAATTGCAATGTGTTAAAAATTGTGTGGGTGAAACGTTATAGGTAGTTTGATATCTTCTTAAAATCCCATGAGTTCGTGAATTTTTTTCTATTATTGTAAACAATAGTATCTCAATAAATTTATTTTTTTAGAAGGCCAAAAATATAACTAATATAATTTCAATTTGACTATTCAAGAAATGAAATTTTTTATCAAAATTCATAAATAAAGATGATAAATTAAATTTAAAAAACAAATACATAATTAATAGAAAATATTAATTTTTATAACATGAACAAAATTCCCACCATTTGAAAAATTACTTATTATAACTTAATATAATAAGATCAATTACATATAATTATATTGGTTTTTAATAAAAAAATTATAAAAATTAAAATTTTTAGGATAATTTAAATTTATCATAAATATATTTTTAATTACTATAAAACATATACATTTTACCAAAAATGATTCTACACATTCTTTTTTCCAAACATTTATGTAATCATTTTAATAAAAATATTATTGTGATTTCTATTGTTGGTAGTTTTATTATCTAAATTAAATTTTAATAATTAATATATTAATGAGTCGTCATTTTTTATTGTGTTTAGTACATGTTTTATACTATAATACATAACTAAAAATGAGATATGTTTTTAGGGGTAAAATTCATATTTAAAATACTAGTTCATTACAAAATGAATGTCATAAAATAATAGATTTTATGGAATGGAAATTGGGAATGAATATTAATGTAAAACACCCTCATTTCCTAGTTTATAATTATTATTTTTATTGATAATATTATAATTAATAGCGATTAAAAAAATTGTGATGATTTTTCACACAAGGGATGGAAAAAAATTGATATTTGAATTCGTTGTGAAATTAAATTTTTATTTGGTTTCCATGTAATGTCCCAGACCTCTCGAGTCCATTCCTTTGTTGAATTATTGATTTTGAGGTGTTCTAGGAGGTTAGGGTGTCTTTTTCCTAATAGTTTTCTAATTTTTTAGTTCAGTGAACAGTTTTTCTAGAATAGTAACCTTTTAATGGTAAACTTCTTACGGTGACCATAAAGAGTGTTTCCAAAATGGTAACCTTCTAACGATAGACTTGAACAGTGTTTCTAGAATGGTATTCTTCTAATGGTAACCTTCTAAAGGTGACCATGAATAGTGTTTCTAAAATGGTAACTTTCTAATGGTAACCTTATAATGGTAACCATGAACAGTGTTTCTAGAATGGTAACCTTATAACCGTAACCTTCTAATTGTGACCATGATGTGTTTCCAGAATGATAACCTTCTAACGGTAACCTTCTAACGGTAGACATGAATAGTTTTTCTAGAATGGTGAGGTCTATTGTTAACCTCTATCGGTAACCTCTAATGGTATGTGTAAAGTAACGGTAGGTGTAAAGTGTTTCCAGCTTCCTACAGTTTCACCCCTTTAGCATTTCCTTTGACAGAAATTACATTTAAAGCATTATTTTAAGGACTCTATGGCCGATTCAAAGGACATAAATCCTATATTAATTATTCCTGTGGATCGAGATGTTTTTACATGGTCAAACCATGTGGGTGAATGTGATCCGTAATTAATGATGAATTAAGCGTATCTTAAACTGTCATCCAATTAAATCATCAAAAGGGACAAGATATTATCTTCCCTTGTTCTTCCACTTTGTTCTCGGCTATGAGACGCTATAACCTTTCAATCCTTCTGTTAGGAGTATCAAAAAATAAATACTCCTCAGATTGGTTCTGCTCTATTTTGGATGCAACCAAGTTGTATCGATCAATCTTTCATATAAGGTATGTTTTATCGTTGTTCTTTTGTGGATCATCTTCTCCTGTTTCTCCCTTCCATATTATAGTATGTAATCGCCATGCTTCTAATGGGTTTTCTTGGGGTTTCGTTGGCGCTGTCGTACAGTGGCATCCTCGGGTGGATGCAGGTGTCGCGAGAGGAGGATTGTGACCTATTCTGTGGATAAAGAACGTGAGGAACTGTTTAAAGTAGGAGATTCATTGCTTCTCGTTTCATTTACATGCTACAATATTGTTAGAATGTTTAATCCCAATGGATGACAATGGAATTAACATAAGAAATATTTTAATCGGATAAATAAATTGATATCGATCATATGTTATTGCATTCTATTTTTCTAGATTGTGTGCTATCTATCCTTGATTTGCTTTGATGTTCATTCTTGATGGAAATAAGTAAAGAAAATTTATTGGGATTAATTGATAATTGTTTGGATAAAGATAAAAAGTCATGTAAACTAATGTTGTTCATGTTGGAATTTAATGTTAATCAAATTTTCATAGTAAGCATGTATAATTAATTATGATAACTTATTGATTAGGTTTACCATGTCTGGATCCTACGAATAATAACTCTGTTAATTCAAGATGGATTATGGAACTAATTGTTTGATGTTTCATTAAAAGGTTTTTAGTTACCCTTTTGATGGTTAAAGGGCCAATAGCTCAATTGATGTGATGTTTGTTTTTCTAGGTGCTTATGTTGTGACGTGATCCCGGATGGCTGTTGTGATATGTGGGGGCATGGATGACTCTTTTTTGTGGTGGCAGATGATTCCTAGAGTGGTGAGATGCATCGGTTATGCATGTGGGTTTCGGGGAGGACACCAAGGATGATGGACTCTGATGGATGTGATTATTGGATGCTTGTAGTTTCTATTTGTTGTTTATCTTCTTTACTTTCCCCACTTCTCAAGGCATCTGGTCTTGCATACCCTTCTTGTGAAACAGGAGAAGACATACGGGGTATGCCACATGCTTTCTGTTTTTAGCTTCGAAAGGGATGATGGGTCTATGCACATGCTATAGGTGGCAAATACTCGATGGGTATTATATCTACTCACAATGTCGATCCCCCTAGTGTATAGTATCATTGAATGTTTTTATAGATTGCCTAGGAATGTGGGAAAGTTATTTCATAATTAATATTTTAATAAATGATGTTAACTCATGGGGTTGGATTTCCTGGAACATAATAATGAGGTTCTAATTTTGAAGGGGCAGTGTATTTTGGGTGTAATGATAATGAAGTTTAATGGAGAATTGTTCATGGTTAATTAATGTTTAATTAATTAATTAACATAATGTGGAACTGATGAAAAGGGGATGAAGTAATCTAATAAATCACTTTAAATGATTGTGTGCATATAGGATACCTATTCTATGAAGTATCAAACCGTAGTCTGAGTGATGTTAGCTACAGTTGTGTCTAAGACTAGGTTATTCCCCTAGTTTGGTTGTGAGATATAGTATATTTTGTTTTTTCGGTGTTTCTATACGCTACTCCACCCTGTCAGTAAGGGAAACTGACTACTCGAGGATTCTGAGACTAGTGCGGTGTTTTCCCCACCATTTCGGTGGGAGTATGATTGGTTGTCAACCCCCTTTGGACCCGCTCTATTCTCTTGGTAGTTATTGTGCTGGCAGACACATTGGTTTGTTAACCAAAATATGTGCGTAGGGGGTTGTAATGGCTTGTGGTTATTCAAACAAATATATTCTGGATATATTTGTCTATGGTATACTATAGGTGTAATGTGAATAGGCTGGGATGGCTTGAGGATCCTCACTCAGGGTATGGGATGTAATGGCTTGAGGTATAATACCTGACATATGATACACATTATGCGATCTGTGGTGGATCCCGAAAACTACATGGTTACTTTGGTGTGTGGACGTGGTGGTTTTGTTGTACGAGGTGCATATTTTGGTGCTTCTTCAAGGTGTCTATGGGCATTCCTTTTTGGAGAGAGATGCTCAGGACGTGCGATGTTGGGGAAAAGCGGAAAACCAGTGGGGAAGTATTAGCGGGGTACCCTTGATATTCTTTATTATATGATATATTATTGTGTTCTTTAATTGGTGAGAATAGCCCTAGTGAGGATCGGAACATAGTATACCTGTTTAGGTGCTAATTTAGTTTCACTTGTCATTCATAGTATTTTAACATGCATTTTTACTTTTGCATGAGAGGATTCAGGGAGGATCCTTCTTTTTATAATGTTATACTCACCCTATGTATATATAAACTATTTTCTAGGTCACTTTGAGTAGGGTGGAGATCAGGCTAGTTACTTCTAGTTTGTGGTTGCAGGAGCGGTTTGGGCTAGTGGTCGCAGTTTTTTTTACTTTCAATTGGGTACTTGCGGTTTTTCACTTCCTGTTGTAGTATATTTTCATGTCATTTCATATGTGCACATGTGTCTATTTTATATTACAGTTCTATGTTGGAGTTGGGTGGTGTCTATCTTATCTCTCTCTTCCGCATGTGTTCCCTTAGAGGGTAATTCCTCCTATTTGTGTGTTTACTATACCCTTGGTGCTAGTCGCCAACCTGGGGCGTACTGGTGGTGGGACTAGGGGGTCATTATATCCCTTCTCACATTGCTGACGTTGTAGGGGTACATTTTGTGGTGAGGGGGTCGTGACAGAGTGGTATTAGAGCTCTGGTTGTGGGATATGATGGAGGTAGGAGTTAGGAACAAGTGAGGTTGCATGGGATGGTAGGGAAACAGTGTCATTCATGTTTATCAAGTGAGGTAAACACTAGAGACCAGCTGAGTCATAGGCATTTAGCTCCCCCTATGATCTGATGTATGGAATATTAAGTTTAAAATGGCTACTAAATAAGGTGATACTAGTTTCATGGGAGAGACCTAGGAAAGGATCATGCTTCAGTCTTTTTTGTTCCTGTGTTTGAATGGGTAACCATGGGATAGTTTAACCTAAATTGAATAAAAGAAAACAATTAATTATTTAATGTTGAGTCTTCCCTACTCTAGGTTTAGAAACTATAACTATTATTATTTTACAGGTATGGCTCAGGTTCGATGTCATCATTAGGTTTTTGAAGAAAATGTCCAGCAGGTTGTTCTAGCAGATCGCTGCAGGGTAGAGGCTAAAGACGACAACACTTGGAGGTAGACACTCTGAGAGTTTTGGCCCCATAGTCGGCAGAAGAATGAGGGCTCTGTTTCTGATGCAGTCACAGAAGACTAGTTTGAGGATGTCTAGATGAGCTTTAGTTTGATTCATGATTATAAATAGAACTAGGCGTCCATGGTTGTGACGATGCTGCATGGAGCAGTGAGGCAGTGGTGGTTCTTGTTCCTCAAGGATCGTGAGGAGTCAGTGATTTCATGGTAGGAGTTCCGAGATAGGTATACAGTCGAGTTTCATTCTTTGATGGCGAAGGCGTCCAGTCTCCAGGCGATTCATACCCTTCGACAGGGGGACCTCTAGTGTTCATGAGTTTGGAATCCATTTCAGGAACCTTTTACGATATGCTTCAAACCTGGTACCATATGAGGATCCAAGGGCGAGGCATTTAGAAGAGGCTTTATGTTCAGATATCTAGTGCCCTGTAACCTCATTTATGTTTAAAACATATCTTGAGGTACTGTAAAGGGCAGAGTTTTTTGAGAGGACTTTGTCCTAGACCATATCATCACGATTGGGGGAATCAGCATGATTCCTCACGATGTAGAGATGTGTTCTGGGTTTCCTGATTTTTTGGGCAGAAGAGTTTCCGTTCAACTGGGGGTATGTCTCAGCCCTTCACATCTCGTTTCACCAGTGGCAGCAACTCTTAGGCCTATGCCAAGGAGTCCAGTTCTTGTTTTTCTTGTGGTGTTTGTGGCCATGAGCTGTGGGAGTGATCGAACTTTCAGAGTGTTCATCGTGAACCAGGAGATACGCTCCAGGATCATCCATTGAGGCAGTTCTAACCGAGGCAGCAGCAACCAATTTCACCAGCTTTAGATCAGCATAGGGTAGATGGGGTAGGTAGAAGACAACCCCATGATGCTCTCCGTCCTCAAGGAGCAGAGTGAGTTCGTGGTTATGATCATCATCAGGGTTAGAGAGGCTGTGGAAGAGGTCATGGTCAGCTTCATTCTCTAGTGCTGCCAGCTCCATGAGAGCCAGACCTCATTGGAGATACCCTTTTCTTGTTTTCTAACATGGTGTATGCGTTGTTTTATTCAGGAGCGATACACTCCTTTATATCACCTAAACTTTTCCATGCTATGGGACTTGAGGTAGAGAGGCTTCTTGTGTCCTTGGAATTGAATATGACAGTTGGAGGTCGAGTTGAATTGATTGAAATATTTAGAGACTGTGAGCTAGTGTTGGGGAAACACTGCTCTTGGGGAGATTTCCTATGCTAATGAATACAACCATATGATGTCATCATTGGCATGGATTGGTTGTAACACCGGAGACTTTTATGAGAAATATTTTTTTTATGTTATATAAATCATCAATGGAATATTTCACTACACACAACACTAGCTTGGATTGGGTTACATGCAACTATGGCCTTCCTCGATAGCTTGCATCGTACGCAATACTGAGTTTCACTAAACAACGATATACTTTTAAAATATTATTAAAACTTGCTATTATGAATACTAATAACCACTTTTTGAAATTTTATAAATTTTATTTTTCAAAATGTACTTCATTTTTGGATTTGGAATATCGAAATTACCCTAGGCTGAAATTTTTATATTTTTCTGAAAACATTCAATTTTTGATGAATAGTGAAACCATTAAGTGGTAGTTAAAAAACTGAATTTTTCATAAAACTTAATTTTACCACTTCTGTGAGTGGAATTTCAAAAATCCGAGAGACACAGTTGATGTCAGTAATTAAAATGTGGTTCAATGAGATGCAAATATTTTTTGGTAAATAGTAACATTTTACTTTTATTTACCATGGTTAAATGTATATAGGGTAATTAAGGGTAAAAATGATTTTATTATTACCCTAACAAATTTCCTAATTCTATTGGATAAATGTAATTTGACCAAAAACAACATTAAGAATAAAATATGACCATTTAGTCCCACTTGGATTAGATTAGGACATTTATTATTAATTTATTTACAGAAGGGTTAAAATAGTTAAAATCAATGTTTATTAAGAAAATCATTTTTAATATAGGGTTATACATACAATAAATTCGACTATAGATATTTATTAGAAAGCTAAAATGATTTCCTACATAATGATATTTTATTTTTAATTTTTAGTTTTTAAATAAGTTTATTTATTTATGACACAAAGATGATGCAGTAATTATGTTATTAATGAAATATTGACATAATTGATGTTATAAATACCCAAATAAATGAAATTTGAAACTTTTTATGAATTAAAATAATTTTATAGGTTAATATGACATTTAATTATTGATTTAATTAAATTTTTTCGAACTAATAATTCTGTTATGATTTTCAAAAAAAATCAATTACAAAATAGTCTCAAAATTGACATTAAATAGATTTTAAAACAAATATTATATTATTAATTATTATTTATACCTAAAAATCTAAGGTTCAGCCACATGACATAGATAAGGTTTTATATATTAACAATATACAAATTGGGGTTATTTTGGCTTGTTATAGTGATTTTATTAACCATATACTATAAGAACACAAGAAGACACGATAAAAGTAAAATTATTTATCATAATGATAAATCTAAATGATAAGGTTAAAATAGGAACCTAAACTTGTCTAAATTCTTTTGGATGATATTAGTTCGACCCATACCCACCTTTTCTTTTAAATTAATCAATTTGGAGATATTTAAAACTGAACTTGACTTTATAATAAAATAATATTTTTAGTTTTTCCAAAGGAGCCCCTCTTGTCCCTTATAAAAGGGCACCTCCTCCCCCTCTTCCTCACACCACATTGAGCCTTCATGCTCTGACAACCCCTTCCAATTTATCCTCTCCACTTACCTAGAGACATCCTAGAGGTCCAGTTCTTCTTCAAAGACCAATTTTAGTGCCCTTAAAAGGAGGTCTCAAAGAGGTGTTTCAAATAAAAGGTAATGTCTGTTACCAATTCTTTCAACTTTATTTATTCTTCCACTTCTTCTTATTTAGTTGTTTCAATATGAAGTAATAACATTAGTATCACTCATATACTGATATGTTATTATATGTATGAAACAACCATATTTCACCATCTATCCATCCTACAGAAAACGAAATCACCACGTGTGCCTACGTACAGAATACCGTCTCCACGCCGTGGTGTAATCTAATTTCCACCACCACCTTACTTGGATGGGTATAATTGTGTAAATAATGACTATATATGACTATTGTAAAGTGATATTGATTCTGAAATAGTATAAATACACTCCAATAAAATTATACGATCATGGGAATGATATCATCGCTCGTGCGTACGTACAGAATACCATCTTCAGGATGTGATGAAACTCGTTCTACATGATCTTCATTGCATAATGATTATATAAATGAATTGAATGAATAAATATGATATATATTACACTAATACCATTTTGGAAGTGTGGTATCTATAACCTAAAAAGATGGATAAGAATTTATTCGACAAAACACGCATTAGAAAAAAAAGTAATAAACACCCGAATAAACAAGTAGTAATGAATTATTACTAATAAGAAGCCAAGAATATGACCATATATGATATCATAAAAAATTTTATGATTCTGGAATAAGTCAATAACATTATTTAAATCATTATACAGGAGGTTTGGACACGTACAAAGCATATCGGACCTAAGGTAAGGGAAATATCACAATCTCATTTTTATCCGAGATTGTTTATACATCGGTATTTACTGGGGTGTATTTTATCATCCACATCCATGTTTCATCAATATGTAATATTATTTCCATCCACCTACAATTTTTTAAATCCAATTTTACCCTTCGGTGAGTTTTTAGTAAAAGATATGAAAAGAATCTTTTGTCGTTTTTCATACGAGGTTGTTTTTGACTTTTCTGACAAAAGTACGGGAAGAATGTTTTTTTAACTTATATGGCATGAATGGATTTTTAAAACAAAATTTCAAAGAATCTTAATTTACATGTTTTCAAGTTTATTCTTAATCAACTTATTTTAATGTAAAATTTTCTGACATGTTAAGAAAGGAAAAATGTTTTTGAAGTAGAAATGATATTTTCCTCAAGAAAGGAGTTCAAGTGTTTTATCAAAATAATTTTCCATCTAAGATAATAAAGGGTTCTGTTTAGATCCCTATTATTACATGGATTTGATTATTTTGTGATGGAAATATTTTTTTATGAATTCTTTTATCTTATATGAATTGTTTTATGATGTCATGATGTTTAAAGATTCCCATTTTTATTTCATGGGTTATGCTATGATGTATGGTTTATGATTTTGTGGCACACATAAGAATGGTATCATTATGATATGGGTGGGACCTATATCTCCCTCTAATGCATTGGGAAAAGATTTTATATCTCATGAGATAGACATGGCTGGAGCGGCAGGTTAAACCAGTTCAGTGAAACAGGACTGAAACGAGGAGTGAACTCGGTTCAGAAATGGACTTTGTCCACTAAGATAGTCTTGGAAATGAGTCTTGACTAATGATAAATGATTCTTTATGATTATGTGTGTATCCCACAAAGTTCCATGTTTTATGATATGATTATTGGGATTACATTTCACTTCTATGATTTACCCCATGGTATAAAATTTTGATTTCTTTTGCAGGTTAAGATTTCCCAAATGTTAGGTTCATGATATGATTGATTTTTCTTTTGTTTCCCCTTACTGAGCATTTGAGCTCACCCTTTTGTATTTTTTATTTCCCCAGGTCAGGAAGAAGGTTATTAAATAGTATATTCCAAAAAGGGACTCCAGAAATGATGAAATATGTGGGAGGCAAAGTAGATGCTTTATGAACCAGTTGTTTATGTTTCCCAATTTTTAAAGACTCTATACCTATACAGTCCTTTCCTAGTTTTGTTATATGTTGTAATAAGTGTGCTTCAATTCTGATATAATAACAATGTATGTACAGTATGGGTCATTATAGTTGGTATCAGAGGAAAGGTATAGTCAACCTTTGGAAACTAGGATGTGAAAGCCTTAGTAAGAACACTAAGGATATGTCTATGCATATAACACAATATTAGTGTTATAGAAATGGCCATGAATAACCCAGGATGAGACCTTAAGTGTGAAATTTTATTCTTGATTATATGTTTTTACTATTATAATTATTGTTTCTCACACTATTATTCTTGGTTTTAGTCAATGGCTGGAACCCAAAGGAACCATGTTAATGCGGAATGCGACGGGCAATTCAATGATTGTCCCCCCGAGCATCCAATCATTATGGGAGCTGGAATGAAAAATCGTGTACCAATGATCACACAACTTTCTCAAGATATGAATCATGCGGGACTTCCAAACGAGCAAAGGATGGAGCAACATTCTGTTGAATCCTTCATGATGCAGCGCCCACCTTCATTCAGCAGGTATACTGATACATTATATGCATAACAATTGATTAGTACTACTGAAAAGATATTTTCAGTTCTTCAATGATCTGAACATAATAAATTTATCTAAGCAGGGTATCGTTTGGAAGGTGATGTTGATCAATGGTGGAATCTTATCAAGAATACGAGGCAAAGAGATGAAATTGAGTCCATTGAATGGGACGAATTCAAGAACTTATTTTTCAATAAGTACTTCCCTTATATTCTCCAAACAAATATGGAGAAGGAGTTTCTTGAACTAAAGGAAAAGGATGATGAATCTGTTGGTTCCTATGAAGAAAATTTTACAAGACATGCAAGGTACGCTTCTGGTATTATTATCCAACCTGAGAGTAAGATCGATCGATTCTTTAGTGGCTTAAAGCAAAGTCTTCAAAGGGTGTTAGCCATAAGGGACATCAATAGCCACTAGGAAATCGTTCGATGTGCTCTCAATGTCGAGATGGAGATTGGAGTAACCCATCAGTCATATGGGTTTGATAAGAAGAGGAAAATGGAATTCAATGGAAAATCTAAAGAACACACTGAATAGAAGATGAGATTTCCCTTATGCTCAATGTGTGGAAAGAAACATGGAGGGAGTTGTCTTAAAGGGACAAGTAAATGTTTCAAATGCGGAAAGGAAGGTCATCAGGCATTTGAATGCCGCAATGATGAAAAGAAGATGTCTAATGATGCAAACAAAGGAAGGGATACATAAAATGAACCTAATACACTTCAATGATTCAAGTGCAAGGATATAGGGAATTATTACAATCAATGCCCAAATCCAAGGGTTGATGATGATGGTCAATGTCAACAAACTCTTAAGGCTAAAGACAAGGGAAAGTCACATGAAATTTCTATCAGTGATGTGGACTACGATAACGATGTGGTGAAAGGTACCCTTACTATCCACTCTAATGTAGAAAATTTTTTATTTGATTCTGGATCCACCCACTCATTTATTTCTAATGAATTTTCTAAGGATACCACCGTATTACCTCCACAATTAGACGTTGGGTTAGCTGTGACAACCCCTAATGGCACAACAATTGCATCAAAAGTTTATAATTCTTCTCCGATTGATGTTTGTGGGAAAGTGCATCCTGCAAATCTTGTGATACTTACTATAGTGGAATTTGATGTGATTCTTGGCATGGATTGGCATTATCTACTTGGAGCTCATATCAGTTGATAATGAAGGGAATTCACATTTCAAATTCCAGATCAATATATGATCTTCTATCGATGCAAGGATGAACATAACCTTCTAGTGTAAATTTCTTCCATTTTATGGGTATTGATTCCACTAAATGAATTTTATTTATCTAAAATGGTTGGTGAGAAACTCATGATTAAGAATATGACCATTTTATGGTAGTTTGATGATGTCTTTCCAGATGAATTACCGGGTCTTCCACAAATTTTGAAGTTGAGTTTTCAATAGAAATTGTACCAGGGGCTTTGCCTATTTCAAAGACACCTTATAGAATGGCACCAATTGAGTTGCAGGAATTGAAGAAGCAACTCCAAGGGAATCTCGATAAGGGGTTAATACACCCTAGTGCGTCACCTTGGCGAGCACCTGTTCTGTTTATTAATAAGAAAGATGGATCAATGAGACTTTGTATTGATTATCGAGAACATAACAAGATCACTATCAAGAAAAAATATCCTCTCCCATGCATTGATGACTTATTTGACCAACTACGCGGAGCTCAATACTTCTCCAAGATTGATCTTCATTCAGGGTATCATCAATTAAGGGTCAAAAGGGAGGATATACCAAAGACGGCTTTCCGTACAAGGTATGGGCATGATGAATTTATAGTGATGCCCTTTGGTCTTACTAATGCCCCTACAATCTTCATGGATCTGATGAATATATTAATTAGAGACTATCTTGATAAATTTGTTGTATCCATTAAAGGTGATATTCTTTTCTATTCAAAGAGCAAGGAAGAACATGAATATTAGTTGAGAATTATATTGAAGACCCAGAGAAAGGAGAAACATTATGCCAAATTTACCAAGTTTGATTTTTGGCTTCAAAAAGTTTTATTTTTGGGTCACATAATCTCAAAAGAGGGGATATCTGTGGATCCAGCAAATATAGATGTTATCGAATGATGATCGAGACCAACAACAGTGACTAATATCAGAAGTTTTCTTGGATTGGCTGGATATTATCGACGTTTTTTGAATGATTTTTCATGATTATCTAATCCACTATCCAAGTTGACTCAGAGAGGAGTTATGTTTGTTTGGATGGAGGAATGTAAAGAGAATTTCAAGGAGTTGAAAATATGGTTATCCAGTGCACCTATACTCACACTTCCTTGTAATGGAGAAAGGTTTGTGATCTATAGTGAAGCATCCAAGAAGGGACTGGGATGTGTTCTCATGAAAAATGATATGGTGATAGCTTAGGCCTCACAACAGTTGAAAATCCATGAGAAAAATTACCCAACTCATGATTTGGAGATAGCTGCAGTAATCTTTGCATTAAAGATTTGGAGGAATTACCTTTATGATGAAAGGTGTGATATTTATACTGATCATAAATGTTTAAAGTATATTTTCACAAAAAAGGAACTGAATAGGAGCCAAAGAAGATTGTTGGAACTGATTAAGGATTACGACTACTCAATTCAATACCGCCCTGGGAAAGAAAAAAAGGTGGCAGTTACATTAAGTCGACAAGACCACGCTAGCTTATCCATGATGAGGATCACAAAAGATCCAATATTTATGGATTTACAAAAGATGGATCTTGGAATTTTAATGGAAGGGGGAAAATCGTATCTTTCTCAAATGAATGTTCAACCATATATACATGTGACGATTAATGAGGCACAGAATGAAGATTTAGAGTTACAAAAGAAGGTGAGAAATGTTCCTGAATTCAACCTTGATTGTGTTGGGATAATAAATTTCAGGAATCGGGTTTGTGTTCCTACCATCCCCGAATTAAAGAAGGAGCTGCTGGAAGAGGCTCATAGCTCTTCATTCTCTATTCATCCTAGAATCATGAAGATGTATATGGACCTGAAACAGTATTCTGGTGGGATGGCATGAAAAGAGATGTTGCTGAATATGTCTCTCGATGCTTGGATTGTCAGCAAGTTAAAACTGAGAGACAGAAGTATAAGGGGCTGTTACAACCATTACCCATACCGGAATGGAAATGGGAAAACAACACTATGGACATTGTCACCAGACATCCTAAAACATTCAAAGGAAATAATTCTATCTGGGTCATAGTTGATTGTCTTACAAAGTCTGTACACTTCATCGCTATTAGAAAGGATTTCTCTCTGGATCAGCTTGCCAAGATATATGTAAAGGAAGTGGTAAGATTACATATAGTGCAACTTTCTATTATATATGATCGGGTTCCGAGTTTTACCTCAATGTTCTGGCAAAGTCTTTAACGTACTATGGATACAGAGTTATGTTTCAGCACTTCTTATCATCCTCAGACAGACGGTCAGTCTGAGAGAACAATTCAAACACTATATGATAAGTTGAGAGCTTGCTCTATGGATTTCAAAGGTGGTTGGGATCAACACCTACCTTTGTTAGAATTTTCTTATAATAATTGCTTTCACTCCAGTATTCAGATGTCTCCTTATGAAGCTCTCTATGGAACGAAAGGCAAGACTCCAACTTGTTGGGATGATGATGCGGAAAAAAATCTATTAATACCTGATCTCGTTGTTGAAATGGCAGAAAAAGATAGATCTATTCAACAACACATAAGAGCAGCTCAGAGTCGATAGAAAAGTTTTTCCGAAAACTGATGAAAAGACCTGGAGTTTGAAGTGGGTGATAAAGTGTTATTACGAATATCTCCTTGGAAAAGGGTCATGAGATTTGGAAAGAAGGGGAAGTTGAGCCCTAGATATATTGGTCCTTTTGAAATATTGGATCGTGTTGGGAAGGTAGCTAACCGATTGGCGCTTCCACCTAATCTCTCTCATGTTCATGATGTGTTCTATATATCTCTCCTGAGAAAGTACATACCTGATCCTTCACATGTACTCAGCTCAGAAGTTGTACCACTGGAGAAAGATCTTTCTTATGAAGAACAGCCGATAGAGATTCTAGATCGTAGTGAAAAAGTCCTACGAAACAGGACCACTCTCTTGGTGAAATTTTTATGGAGGAACCACCAATTAGATAAAACTACATGGGAGCTTGAGGATATGATGAGGGAGAGGGATCCTCATCTGTTTGTTACAAAGTGACGAATTTTGAGTGAGAAATTCATTTTAAGGGTGGTAGAATGTAACACACGAGACTTTTATGAGAAATATTTTGGTTTTATTCTATATAAATCATCCAAGGAATCTTTCACTACACACAACACTAGCTTGGCTTGCTTTACACGCAACCGCGACCTTCCTCGGTAGCTTGCGTCGTTGCAATACCGAGTTTCACTAAACAACGATATAGTATTAAAATATTATTAAAACTAGCCATTATGAATAGTAATTACAACTTTTTGAAATTTTATAAATTTTATTTTTCTAAATGGTCTTCATTTTTGGATTCGGAATATCGAAATTAACATAGGGTGAAATTTTGGTATATTTATGAAAACTTTCAATTTTTGAGAAATAGTGAAACCACTAAGTGGAAGTTAAAAACCTGAATTTTTTAAAAAATTTAATTTTACCACTTCTATGAGTGGAATTTCAAAAATCCGAGATACATGGTTGATGTCAGTAAGTAAAATGTGGTTCAATGAGATGAAAATAATTTTTGGTGAATTGTATCTTTTTACATTTATTTACCACGGTTAAAAGTAAATAGGGTAATTAAGGGTAAAAATGTTATTATTAATACCCTAACACGTGTCCTAATTCTATTGGATAAGTGTAATTGGACCAAAGACAACCATAGGAATAAAATATGACCATTTAGGCCCACATGGATTAGATAAGGACATTTATTATTAATTTATTTAAAGAAGGGTTAAAATAGTTAAAATCAATGTTTAATAAGAAAATAATTTTTAATATAGGTTTATACAAAAGATCAATTAGACTATAAATATTCATTATAAATATAAAAATATATCCTTATAATTATATTATATTTGTAATTTTTAGATTTTAAATAAGTTAATTTATTTATGACACAACGATGATGTCGTAATTATCTTATTAATGAAATATTGACATAATTGATGTTATAAATACACAAATAAATGTAATTTGAGACTTTTTATGAATTACACTAATTTTATAGGTTAATATGACATCTTATTATTGATTTACTTAACTTTTTCGAACTAATCATTCTGTTATGATTTTCACAAAAATCAAATACTAAATAGTGTCAAAATTGACATTAAATAGTTTTTAAAACAAATATTATATTATTAATTGATATTTTATTCCTAAAAATATAAGGATCATCCAAATGACATAGATAAGGTTATATATATTAATAATAAACAACATGTGGTTCGTTTGGCTTGTTATTGTGAGTTTATTAACCTTATAGTATACGAACACAAGAAGACACGGTAAAAGTAAAATTATTTAACTTAATGATAAATCTAAATGATAAGGTTCAGATAGGAACCTAAAATCGTCTAAATTCTATTGGATGAGAGTATTTAGACCCATACCCACCTTTTCTTCTAAATAAATCAATTTGGAGATATTTAAAACCAAACATGACTTTAAAATAAAATAATAGTTTTAGTTTTTCCAATGGAGCCTCTCTCCTCCCTTATAAAAGGGAACCTCCTCCTCCTCTTTATCACACCACTTTGAGCCTTAATACTCAGTCAAACCCTGCCAATTTATCCTCCCCACTTCCCTAGAGACATCATAGAGCTCCTGGTATTCTTCAAAGACCAATTTTAGTGCCCTAAAAGGAGGTCTCAAAGAGGCGTTTCAAAGAAGAGGTAATGTCCTTTACCAATTCTTTCAACTTTATTTCTTGTTCCATTTCTTCTTCTATAGTTCTTTAATTGTGATGTAAAAACATCAGTATCACTAATATAATGATATGTTATTATTATTATAAAACAACCATATTTCACCATCTATCCATCCTACGGAAAACAAAATCACTGCGCGTGCGTACGTACGGAATACCATCTCCACGCCGTGGTGTAATATATTTTCCACCACCACCTTACTCGGATGGGTATAATGGTGTAAATAATGACTATATATGACTATTGTAAATTGATTTTGATTCTAAATTATTATACACACACTCCAATACAATTACACGATCATGGGAACGATATCATCGCTCGTGCGTACGTATGGAATATCGTCTCCACAATGTGATGTGATTCGTTCTACATGATCTTCATTGTATAATGATTATATAAATGAATTGAATGAATAAATATGATATATAGTACACTAATACCATTCTGGAAATGAGTTATCTATAACCTAAAAAGAAGGATACGAATTTATTCGACAAAACACGCATAAGATCAAAAAGTAATAAACACCCGAATAAACAAGTAGTAATGAAATATTACTAATAAGAAGCTAATAATATGACCATATATGATATCATAAAAATAAGTATGATTCTGGAATAATTCAATAACATTATTTAAATCATTATACATGAGGTTTGGACAAGTACAAAGCATATCAGACCTATGGTAAGGGAAATATCACAATATCATTTTTATCCGAGATTGTTTATACTTCGGTATTTACTGGGGTGTATTTTATCATCCACATCCATGTTTCCTCAATATGTAATATTATTTCCATCCACTTACAATTTTTTAAATCCAATTTTACCCTTCGGTGAGTTTTTTAGTAAAATATATGAAAGGAATCTTTTATCGTTTTTCGTACGAGGTTCTTTCTTATTTTTCCGACAAAAGTACTAGAAGAATGTCTTTTTAACTTATACGGCATGAATGGATTTAAAAAAAATATCCAAGAATATTCCTTTACAAGTATTCAATTTTATTTTTTATCAACTTTTTTTAGTTTATAATTTTTATGTCATGTTAATAAAGGAAAAATGTTTCTGAAGTAGAAAAGATATTTTCCTCAAGAATGGAGTTCAAATGTTTTATCAAAATTATTTTCCATCTAAGATAATAAAGTGTTCTGTTTCTATCCCTATTATTACATGGATTTGATTATGTTGTGAAGGAAATATTTTTTTATTAATTCTTTTATCTTATATGAATTGTTTTATGATGTCACGATGTTTAAAGATTTCCATTTTTATTACATGGGTTACGCTATGATATATGGTTTATGATTTTTTGGAACACAAAAGAATGATATCATTATGAGATGGGCGGGACCTATATCTCCAACCAATGCATTGGGTAAATATTTAATATCTCACGAGATAAACATTGCTGGAACGGCAGGTTAAACCGATTCAGTGAAACAAGACTGAAATGAGGAGTGAACTTGGTTCAGAAATGGGCTTTGTCCACTAATATAGTCTTGGCAATGAGTCTTGACTAATAAGAAATGATTCTCTATAATTATGTGTGTATGCCACAATGTTCCATGTTTTATCCTATGATTATTGGGATTACATTTCACTTCTATGATTTATCCCATGGTATGAAATTATGATTTCTTTTGCAGGTTAAGATTTCCAAAATGTTATGTTCATGATGTGATTGATTTTTCTTTTTTTTACCCTTACTGAGCATTTGAGCTCACCCTTTTGTATGTTTTATTTCCCAAGGTTAGGAAGAAGGTTATTTTTTAGGATATGCCAAAAATGGACTCTAGATATGATGAAATAAGTGGGAGGCAAAGTAGATGTTTTAAGAACCAGTTTTTTATGTTTCACAGTTTCTAAAGACTCTATACCTATACGGTCTTTTCCTAGTTTTGTTATATGTTGTAATAAGTGTGCTTCAATTCTAAAGTAATAAAAATGTATGTAATGTATTGTTCGTTATATTGGTTTTATTCGGTGTAGGATATCCTGGATTACATCAAGAAGAAGGTCATATTCGTTGGTGCAGATGGAGAGAAAGTGGTGTTTGTTGGTGAGTGAGATCCTCAGATGGGTCATTGGGGCGTTCCATCATTATCATCCATTATGGCAGAGATGATGTTGAGTTCATCAGAGGTTCAGGAGTTGGTGTTTCCTACGGTCATAGAGAAGTACCCTAATGTATTTCCAGAAGAGGAGGTAGAATTACCCCTCGATGAGCAATCATTTTTGGGATCGAGCTACAGCCAGGAGCATCTCCTATCTCTATGTCTATATATAGGGTGGATGCCACGACTCGTCCTCAGGGCCCGTGTCATGACTACCCCAAGCCAGCCTTCCATAGGCCAGGGGTTGGCGACTAGTACCAAAGGCGTAAATCCCTTATCGGAGAAGGCATTGCATTTATAAAAGTAAAAAAACACAACATAGTAAACAATAAGAATTATTCACTAAGTAAAACTGAATACAAAGGAATGTGCTAGAAATTAAATGGGCCAGTATACAATCCCAAATGAATAACAAGTACAAGTAAAAGGGACAAACAACTGAATGTAAAGAGCAGCTCCTGGATCATCCTCCAGGGTGCGTACCTGAAGGGTAGGTACAAATGGCCACCTCAGCACTCACGTCCGTCAGTCTCCTCTGTGTGCCAACTCATTGCAAGGTCCACCTCTAGGTACCATCCAGTCATGGCGCTCTTGGCCTCTGTTAGCTCTGTTCATTGTCTGCATCCAACACAATGAGGTGTGGTTATAGCCCATGAAACAGTGAGTATAATGATACTCAGTAGGGTCCTCGAGACCCTCAAGGTCTCAAAATATCCACTAAGGATAAAAAAATAATAAAGATACAATCAAGAATTATCAACCAACCCAACTTATGTATATGACCATACATATTCCAAAGTTTCCAATCTCAGTCCGACACCATCTCTCGAGCCCGAGCACAAACCAAATCCACAAAGGAAGTAAAGTCAATCTCCACGATGATATTACATGAAAGACATGACTCATATCACATAGGTATGCCACAATAATAGAGAGATATAGATGATCAGATGTAGCCACCAGATCATCTAAGTTTTCATACCCACACAGGATACAAGACCAGCTAAGCTGTCGGACCCATACAGGATACAGGAGTAGCTATCTCGTCTAAGCTGTTGGACCCACACATGATACAATACAAGCTATAATTCACCTGAGCTGTCAGACACACACAGAATACAGTACCAGCTATTCTGTCAGACCCACATAGGATACTGAAACAGAAGTCATAACTGTCAAACCCACACTGGATTCCAGTAAAGTAGTAGTCGTTGTCGAACCCATGTGGGATTCCAGTACAATAATCGTCGCAGTCGCAACCAGCTCTAGGGTTACCACACATAGCACGCTCGATTCTTTTAGGGTCCACTCTTCGAGAAAAAGGGGATCGATACATCAACTATCCCGAAGTCCTGAGTTGATGTATCCTTATGTTCTTTCTCATCAAAAGAAACCCAACACGATAGTCGGCGCGTCAATCAAACGTCCCGTCTGAGAGTTATTGGCTTTTCTCTTCCAGGGTCCCGGTTGGATTTACGCTCGATCCAAACCCGTCTGATTTCCAAAGACATCTAAAGCTCAATTATATTATCTCAAACGGATACTCTCTTCTCAAGGGTCCCATTTTCGCTGACGACGCGTCATTCGGACTCACGGTCTTGGAGTTATTCACGTTTCAGTGAAAACAGGTCTCGCACGTCAAGCCCAGTGGGATGGCGGGTCTGCCTGATCCAGTTCGGCTGGTCCGACCCGGCTGGTGGTCGACCTATCCTATTGGAGTGCGGCCCACCCACGGACCCGGCCCAAAAGGTATAACCTAGTTGGGGGGTTAGCCCAATATGGTGGTGCGCGGCCCACCCGTGGACCCAGCCCGTGTTGCGGGCCTGTTTGGTTTTCCTGGCAGTGCCACCCCTCCTCTGCCCGGCCAGTGGTCGCCTGCCGGTTCTTCCCAATGTGTGTGTCCCATACAGCGAGCTGCGGTTCTTCCCACATGGTTCCATGTGGCGCAGTAGTTCTTCAGCCCGAACGGTAGGCGGCGGGCCATTTCGCCCACCGAGCAGCCCACAGTTGCGGGCTGCGTCTCCTTTTGGCGGCACTTGCGGGAGCTGCGGTCCTCCAGCATGGCCGGCCATAGCTGAACAGTTCTTCCATCCAGGCATTGCATGGATGCGGGTCGTGGTTTTTCTCCACACGGTTGTCGCGATGGCACCGGTCCACCAGCTCAGCGGCCCCGCCTAGCCGCGTCCTTCAGTTCCATTGCAGGGCGCAACGGTGCCATGCCTTTTCATCCTCAACAGATCTTCTTCGGCATGGTGTGATGACACCACGACCTATTGGCACTACCTTCATCTTTATTAAGATCATAATATATGGGACAGGTTTGGGCCATGCTCGTGAGGCCTGAACCCTCCTCGTTATGATGTTAACAGTTGGAAATTTCACATTTCATAATTAGAACGGCGATGTTAAGAAATATAAAAAACTCAAAACAACCCACTACCTCATAATCAGTGTTGTACATTGATGACTCACGGAAGACGTGTGCCACAGAAGACGAACGTCATTCCATCAACGTCAGAGGATGTAGTGCTCGAAATGTCTTGTTGAGATGACACCTTCTGTGAACTATGTGGGCGAGGGTGCCTCCATTCCTTGCTCTGGTTGAAGAAGTGGAGGAGATGTTTCTTCATGTCCTTTAGAGATTTAGAGCATTCTTCATCTATAGGAAGATGTTCATTGCATTCTTCTTGGGAAGAAATCTTTGTATTATTTCACTAAAGACTCTCACAAGAGCTCCTCCCAAGATTATTCCAACACCCCAAAGAAATAAAATAAAAGCTCCACCGTTATTTTATTAATTCCATGCAACCAATAATGATTCAAAATAATTCAAATCCTTTAAATTTAATTAATGAATACATTAATTAGTTGTGTTGGAACAATTAATGGGAATGGAGGTAGAGAGTTCACCGAAAAAATAAATGAGTAGTGGTGGCCTTAATGAATTCATGGGGAGTTAAGAGTTTAACATGGATTCAAGGGGAGTTGAGTGGTTCAGTGTTTGTTTGGGCCCCACTAGAAAATATCATCCCATTTTGGGTTATGTGGGTGGGTGGGCCCCACCTCCAACATCCCTTTGGAGATAAAAACAACCAACTAAATAAAATTATGCCACACATTATTTAATTTAATTTTTTATGAAACATCAATATTAAATTCCACTCTCGACCAAACACAACTATGGTAAAGGTATCATTATGAGATTACCGGCGTTACAAATTCATCAGTGTCCTTGGATTTCAATTCTGAGTTTCTGTTCAATAAATATAAAATCCTGATCATACGTTCACTAAACGTACCTGAACAAAACATCAAAAAATTATTCTGCGAACACTCGATCTCATAATTAGGTGCCGTAAAAAACTACGGACTCGTAAAATTCCAAAGAATTTTTGAAATAACATTTCCCTGAAATTCTCGGGACTTTACATTACCCCCAACACAGGGATTTAAATCATCGTAAAGCTACAACAAAAACTAGGGAAATAAATGGGGGTACTGAGCACGCATCTGAGCCTCCCTCTCCCATATAATCCCTTGGAGTTTCTCATCATGCCAGCAAACATGAACTAGAGGAATTGACCATCCATGCATGACCTGATCTTATCGATCATCAATCTCCACTGTAACCTCCGCAAATGTCTCCACATCATCTATGTCTATCTATCCATGGTTAATGGTGTGGGACGGGTCATGAATGTATCTCCTCAGCTGAGATACGTGAAGACGTCATGCACACGGTGCAACTGAGGTGGAAGGGCCATGTGGTAAGCCACCATCCGTACTCTGCTGAGGACCTGGACCGGACAAATAAATCGGGGAGATTACTTTCCGCATCTACCAAATCATCCTAGAACTCTTAGAGGCGAGTCACATAGGAAGAAATGGTCACCATCCTTGAACTCATGTGGTCTCCATCACCTATCAGCATAGGACTTCTGCCTGCTCTGTGTAGTGTTCAGACCCTCCTGGATGATCTAAACCTTCTCCGTAGTTGGATGAACCATATCTGGTCCTACAAGTGATGACTACCCTTGTTCAGTCCAGCATGGAGGTTATCAGCAAGGTCGACCGTACAATGCCTCGTAAAGTGACATCCCGATGGTGGAGTGGTATCTATTGTAGTAAGAAAACTCAACCAAGGGTATGTGATCCTCCCTACTACGACCAAAGTCAAGGACACAGGCACGAAGCATGTCCTTGAGAGTTTGAATGGCCCTCTCAGTCTGACTGTCCGTTTGAGGATGGAAGGCAGTGCTCAAGCGAATCGGCACCCCAAAGGCCGTCGACAACCCCTTCCATATCCGGGAAGTGAAACGAGCATATCAATCGGAGACAATCATCGATGTTACACCATGAAGTCGAACGATCTCTTGTATGTAGAGGCTTCCCATGATCTCTACTGATCTCTACTATATGATAGGTAGGAAGTTGGCTGACATGGTAAGTCGGTCGACAATCAACTAGATAGAGTCGTGTCCTATGGATGTATGTGGAAGTCCCATCACGAAATCCATGGATATCCCATCCCACTTCCACTCAGGATCTCCTATGGGATGAAACACGCCTGCTGGAACCTAGTGCTCTACCTTCACTTTATGACATGTGAGGCATTGTGAGACAAACTCTACTACCGCCTTCTTAATACTCAGCCACCAGTGCTATAGTCTAAGTTCCTGATACATCTTTTCCACTCCAGGATGCACTTCTAGAGGGGATGTGTGGAACTCTCTCACACCTCCTTCTGTAGTGCAACTGGTATCGTGGTCTATCCCTTAAAGAGTATGGTGTGTTCCCCACCTTTAAGAAATCCATCAGGTGCCTGCCCTGAGGATACCTGAGCACGTCGCGCCTCACAGTCAATTTCCCCACACTGTGCATCCTTGACTCGCTAAAGGATTGGCGGAGTGACTATGATAGACTGCAGAAAGGCAGCTCCATCTCTATCCATAAATGATATCTGCAACGCGGCCACCTGCTCTCTCGCCTCTTCTAAAATATGAATTCCTGATCTCCTACTGAGAGCATATACTACAAGATTACCTTTCCCAGGAGTATAGAATACCTCGAAGTCATAGTCTTGGAGGAAATCGAGACATCACTTATGTCTTAGGTTCATGTTTTTTTACGAGAAGATGTACCTAAGACTCAGGTGGTCAGAATATACTGTAAAACGCTCGCCCATCAGATAGTGATGCCACATCATCAAGGAGAATACCACTACTGCTACCTCGAGGTCATGGGTAGCGTAGTTATACTCTGGTTGTCTCAACTGCCATGAACCATATGTGATCACTGCCCGATCCTACATCAGGAAAAACCAGAGTCTGTTCTAGGATGCGTCGTAATAAACTATGTACCCTACACCCTTCTCTTCTAGACTCAAGATGTGCGAAATTGTCAACCTCTGCCTCAGCTTCTGAAAGCTCAAATAGAATATATCTGAGCACACGACAGGTTTCCCCTACATCGTCAAAGCTGAAAGTAGTGCTTCTACCCTGGAGAAGTCCGGCACAAATCTCTGATAGTACCCGGCCAAACCCAAGAAACATCGCACCTCCAAATCACACCAGGGTGGCTCTCAAGAAAGCAATTCCTCGATCATCGAAGGATCCAATGCATATCCATCATCTGAGATGACGTGACCAAAGAAGTGAACCTCTGGAATCCAGAACTGACACTTCAGAGTTTACTATATTTTTGGTGCTCTCCGAGTGTATCTAGTACTACCTGCAAATTCTAGGCATGATCCTCCTCAGTAGTCGAATATATTAGTATTTCTTTGATGGAGACTACAATGAAGCAATCGAGGTAAGGCAGAAAGATCCAGTTCATGAGACTCATGAACACAGATGGAGCATTGGTTATGCTGAAGGGCATATCCAAGAACTCTATGTGGCCATACCGACACCTGAAGGTCGTCTTCTGCACATCTTCATCTCGAACTAATAACTAGTGATAGCCTAACCTGAGTTCTATCTTAGAGAACCATCATGCTCCCTTGAGTTGATCAAATATGTTTCCAATCGTCGGGAGTGGGTAATTGTTCTTCACTGTCACATGATTCAGGCGACGGTTGTCGACACACAGTCACAAGCTCCCATTCGCCATCTTGGTGAACAAAATTGGTGATACCCAGGGTGAAGCACTGGGTCAGATAAATCCCATCCCCAACAATCCCTCCATCTGTAACCACAGATCACGTAGATCGGTGGGAGCCATCTGATATGCTGGTGTAAATATCAGTGTTGTCCCAAGGTACATGTCAATATATAATTCTACCTCTCTACGAGGAGGTAGTCCTAGAACGTCATCAGGAAAAATGTCAGCATACTAATCCACCACAATAGAAAAACTCAGAATCCACACAACAACTGCTCTGAGGATGAGACTAGCCAACAGATGTGTGATCGGCTTCCCACTCCTCTGTGTAAGTCCATACTGTGCTGAAAAAGATCCCTTCTCTCCAGTGAAGGTGAACCTGGTCCCATACTTTCCAATACACCGAACATTGCACCTAATACAGTAAATCTGGTCATGAACTATGGATAACCTGTCTATATCCAAGATGACGTCGTAAGGCTTCGACACCACTACAAGAAGATCCCAACCGAAGCTCTCACCTTCTAGAGTAAGATCAAACTTCCGTCACTAGTGTGTAATCATCGAGTTTTCTCCCGTAGGAGTCTCTAGCCATAAAGATCGAGCCATCAGCTCCATCGGAATCTCCGAGCTCCGAACCATGGCTGCGACAACAAAATATTGGCTCGCACCTGTGTCTATAAGTACTACAGCAAGGGTGGAGTAGAAACAGATAGTACCTCGAATCAGCTTAGTTGCGCTATGGTCGTAGGCCACCACTGCCTGTAGATGAGCCTGCCTTTTTCTCCAAGCACCCTGTGGTCGGGGTGGACCTCCTGGTGGTGGTGGTGGTAGAGACTTGAAACATCGTCCAACACATACTTCTCAGCCAACTCCTCTTCCACCTCTACCTACTCCCTGCTGACCACTACGGTCGATCCTCTATTTCTGCCTAAGAGGTTCATCTACTTTGTGCTTCTCATTTTTATGGAGATTCGGGTAGTCACGAGTCATGTGGCCCTGTGCGCCGCTTGAATAGCACTGCCTACTTCTTGTATAGCTGACTCTATCTCGTGTGCCCAGTAAAACCGAACATGTATCCTGGGATTGACCACCTAATGTCCTGGTTTTCTTGGACATCTGCGACATCTGTCTACTACCAGCTGCAGAATACCCCGCTACGTGTTGCCCTGTGGTGGGACTCTATACTGGTGACTCCTCAGCGAGAAATCTCTCCACTAGAAGGGCTCACTCTAGTATCCCTGCCTGCATCAGAATGATGAGGAAAATCGTCTAAGCCCTATTCTCATACATGATTCCCTTCTCGAAGGTCCAAGCATTAAAGAATGGGTCCCGTAACATATTAGTGGAGTAGCGTGAGAGGACTGTGAACCTTTCTGAGTACTATGCTTCTTTCATGCTTCCCTACTGCAGATGAAGTAACTCCTGAAACCACACAACATGAAGGGTGGCTGGAACAAACTCTGACAGGAACATGCTCTCAAAGTCTGCCCAGAGAAGTGATGCTTCTTCATGCACCTGGATCATCAGGCTCCACCATCTTCATACTGTTGCGTGTAAGAGACTCGAGGAAAGGATCACCGTAACATCGGCTGGTGTCCCTACCAAACTGGAAACTCTCACGATAGCCTCAAGCCAATCCTCAGGTTCCTATGGGTACATCTCTCTCCAAAACCTAGGCAGCTTCTAGAAATAGAACTCGTGCAACGCACACAGGTAGTGTGCAATATCAGCTGCTAGATCTGGTGGTGTCGGTGGTCCAGCGGGTAGTGTTACTGCTGTTGCCTCTGCTGTGATGGGGCCCTATACTGAGGCCTCGTCGCTCAGTGGCCTACCATCTCATACGTAACTCAGAACCCTAGATGGCTGCCTACATCGGGACATCCTGAAAAGAAATAGGTGTGACATTGTTAAAACAGTATACCTAGTGAGCTGACACAAAGTAATCACAAGGAAAATTATTTCGAAAGAGACACACACGCAATCAGTGTTTTCATGAACTAATTCGGAAATCATAGGTTAGTGTCTATGTGTATAGATACGTTGGCCGCCACACCAATACTAGAATCCCTAGACTGAAAAACACACTCAATACACTTAACACTATTTCTTTATAGAAAAGAATGATCAGAGTCCTGAGTTCGGCGGTGGAACCGACTCCGCTAATACAAATTTGTCATGACCCATCCTCGGGACCAGTGCCCTGACCACCCCAAGCCCGCCTTCCATAGGCCAGGGTCTGGTGACTGGCACAAAAGGCATAAATCCTTAATCTGGGAAGCCATTTCCTTTATAAAAGTAAAAAAACACAACATAGTACGCAATAGGAAGTAATGTCTATGTAAAAATGAATACAAAGGAGTGTGCTGGAAAGTAAATGGGCCATCATACAAACCCTACTGAACAATAAGTACATATAAAAAAGGAAAAACATGTGAATGTAAAGAGCAGCTTCTGGATCATCTTCTGGGGTTCCTACCAGATGTGTAGGTATAGACGACCACTTCAACACTCATGTCTGTCAGTCTCCTTCGTGTGCCGACTTGTCGCAAGGTCCACCTGTGGGTACCATCTGTAGATACCCTAAGCCTGACATACATGGACATTACATTACTTTTTCGGAATACTTAGTACATAACAAAAACACACACACAAGTACCGTAATAGTTTAGTGTCTTTAGAAACTCGGAATATAATCTTCTAATCTTGGTGAAAGATCTTCAACATCTCCCATAAAGATCATCCTTTTTTTCTTACCTAAAACCTTTCATTATATCCTGGGGAAAAGAAAACATAAAAGGGGTGAGCTTAAATGCCCAGTAAGGGTAATCATAGAGAACATAAAACAATCCATAAGCATTTGAATGCAAAAACTTGAACATAAAACCTAAACATCAAAATCTTGAGAAAAGACATGAAACATGGAAGTACGTAAGGCTAATATCTTAAGGGAACATCAATCATGATAAAATACCATGGGAATAAAACATGTAATTGTGGAAATAATTAATCACATGTTATGATTTTCATTGTACCCAAGGCCTTGCTGCCAAGACTATCTTAGTGGACAATGTCCCTTTCTGAATCGAGTTCACTCCTCATTTCAGTCCTGTAACACTGAACAGGATTAACTAACCATTCTAGCCATGTCTATCTCATGAGATATAAATCATTACCCAATGAATTAGAAGGAGATATAGGTCCCACCCATCTCATAATGAAATCATTCTTACTTGTGCCACAGAATAATCTTTAAACATTCACCTTAACCCAAGGAATAAAATTGGTTTCATAAACATCATCCCATCAGCTCATAATATATATAAAACAAATGGTCATTTCATTATAAGAAAAGTGAAACCATGTAAATCATAGAGACATTATATTTGAATAATACAAATATGAAATAATGTCAACTTAGATGGAAAATGGTTTTGATAAAACACTTGAAATTAATTCTTGACGAAAATATCATTTTTTTAAATCAATTTCTTTTCACAAAATGTCATGCAATCTTAAAAGAAAAGGATTTTATTTAAAATAGTAATGAAATATTTTGGAGGAAGCTTCATAAAAACAAGGCTTTATAAAACTATAAGAATCCGTTTGTGCCGTATAAGTTAAAAAAACATTATTCTCATACTTTTTCCGGAAAAGCCAAAAAGTACCTCGTAAAAGAAAGATTCCATACATACCAAGTAGTAAAAGACAAAAATGCGTAAAAAGGACTTTAAAAACACATGAAAACTCTTTTATAAAACATGGACATGGATGATAGAAATAACCCCAGTACATACTTATGAAATAAGAAATCTCAGATAAAAATGAGATGTTTCAAAATTATACCTTACCTTATGTCCGATATGCTTCGTATGTATCCGAACTTCCTATTCTTTGAAGTGCCTTTTTGAAACCTCCTCTTAGAGAACTAAGATTGGCCTTTGAAGAAGACCAGAACCTCTAGGATGTTTCTAGGTAAGTGGAGAAGATAAATTTGTAGGGGTTGGCCGAGCTTGAAGGCTCAATTTGATATGAGGAAGAGAGGGAGGAGGTGCCCATTTATAAGGGATGAGAGGGGCACCTTTGGAGTAACTAAAAATATTATTTTATTATAAAGTCATATTCTGTTTTTAATAGCTCAAAATTATTTTATTTCAAATCTAAGGTTGTGATGAGTCAAAATCCTCTCATCCAATAAAATTTAGACAATTTTAGGTGTCTATTTTAACTTTATCATTTAGATTTATCTTTAAGTTAAATAATTTTACTTTTACCGTGTCTTCTTGTTTTCTTACACTATAAGGTTAATAAACTTACTATAACAAGCCAAACGAACCCAATGTTTTTTATTATTAACATATATAACCTTATCTATGTCATTTGGCCAAACGATAGATTTTTAGGAATAAAATAAAAATTAATAATATAATATTTTTTTTAAAAAACAATTTTATGTCTATTATGACACTATTTGGTAATTGATTTTGGTGAAATTCTTAACAGAATTATTAGTTCGAAAAATTTTAACTAAATCAATACTAACATGTAATATTAACATATAAAATAATTTTATTTCATAAAAAGTCTCAAATTACAATTATTTTGGTATATATAACATCAATTAAGATAATTACTGTATCATCATTGTGTCATAAATAACTTAAATTATTTAATGTCTAAAAATTTCAAATAAATTATCATTATGTAGGAAATCTTTTTATCTTTCTAATGAATATTTATAGACGAATTTATCTTATGTATAACCCTATATTAAAAATGATTTAGTTATTAAATATTGATTTTAACTATTTTAACCCTACTTTAAATAAATTAATATTAAATGTCTTAATCTAATCCATGTGGGCCTAAATGGTGATATTTTATTCCTATGGTTGTTTTCGGTCGAATGACACTTATCCAATAGAATTAGGACATGTTTTAGGGTAATAATAATATCATTTTTACCCTTAATTACCATATTTAATTTTAACCGTGGTAAAAAAAAGTAAAAAGTTACTTTTCACCAAAAATTATTTTCATCTCATTAGACCACATTTTACATAATAACATCAACTGTGTCTCTTAGATTTTTGAAATTCCATTCACAAAAGTGATAAAATTAGGTTTTATGTAAACTTGCAAAATCTCCTAAATGGTGGGTAAAAGACGGTGAAAAGTTCAATAAAATTTTTATATAATTAAAATTATTATAAAATGACTCCAATGAATTGAATTGAACTTATATAGGTATTATATATCAATTTTGACCTAAAATAAATTTAAATAAAAATAAATAAATAAATAAAATGTCAGTTTTTAAATAGTAACCCAGTGTTTTCACTATTCATCAAAAATTTAATGTTTTCTGAAAAATACCAAAATTTCACCCTACGGTAATTTAGATATTCCGAATCCAAAAAATGAATTCCATTTTGAAAAATGAAATTTAAAATATTTTAAAAAGTGGTTACTACTATTCATAACACTTAGTTTTAATAATATTTTCATAGCATATCTTTGTTTAGTGAAACTCGGTATTGCGTACAATGCAAGTTATCGAGGAAGGTAGAGATTTCTTGTAATGCAATACAAGCTAGTGTTGTGTGTAGTGAAAGATCTATTTGATGATTTATATAACATAAAAACAAAATATTTCTCATAAAAGTCTCGGGTGATACATTCTACCCTCCTTAAAATGAATTTTTCCCTCGAAATTCGTCGGGGTTATAAATGGTTTACTACTCAAAAGTTTCTTTAATAGAATCCCACATCGTAAAAAGGAATACCAATACTTGGCATTAAAAACTAATGTATGAAACTTAATGGATACCCAAATTAACTAATCACTTGGTCTCCACATAGGAGAACATAGGTGAAAATATGGATATGGAAGAGAAATCAAACTGTCATATTCAGATGGAGAGTGGTAGAGAACATGGCTATGAAAAATACAACAATCAAAAAGCCCTATATTTATGATGATCTAGGGTACCATCTAATTCATCGGATATAAGGGCACTAGGACAATATTTTTGGAATAAAGATCATTTCCCAAATATTGAAGAATTTGAATTAGAATAAATTCTTACTTTATTTTGGTGCAATCTCAGTGTTGTTCGTGCTTTAAAAAATTTCAACTTCATCTCTTAAAGAAATAAAGTTGAATTTGTTATTTGTGAAGTGTTAAAAGATCATGTGATAGAATGATGGGTCATTCCATCTATTTCAAAAAAAAATTTACCAAAACTTATCAAATATACGTATGTCCATCTATGGTGAGGTTAATCGTATACAATTCTTAAAATGAACTTATACTTCAAATATCATACCACGTAATAAAATAAAACTAGTTTCTACTAACCAGGGACATCCTGTAGGCCAGTGGTAGGCGATAAAGGCCAGTCGCACTACGGTTGTGGGTTCGATTCCCATAGCCTTGTCTGACACGATGGGCCGTCAACCATCCTACAGATTGTCCTTTTTCTAAAACAATATTACTATAACATCCCATCAATCATATCGAAAAATGACCTATCCTTAAAAATACTAATTTATGTCCAACATAATCCATTCCAATATTTACGCTTATCTAAAATACTTCGGTCAAACTCAAAGCATAAAGAAAATGATTACTTGAAATATCACATAACAATCACATGAATGCCATCATTTATCCCCCATATATCATAATATATATCTTGTTGGTCAAATTACAAACATGTGAATACCTTAATCATGTATTCTCTTGAAGAATGAATACCAATTGAACCTTAGTGAAAACATGAATTAAGTTAAAAGTTAACTCTTTCCACATACTGAAATCCTCAAAAAAAAAATATACTCAAACAGCAACATCACTTAGTCCTTATATCAATCATAAGCTCATGAATAAAATAAAACACCTCATTATCTTCTTATCCCTTCATTATGAGCAAATCATCTACTTACTAAAAATATCTCAATCACTTTCCATGGTTACTGGTACCATAAAATTATTGAAAACCACAATAGACCAATACATAAATATTCCAATATTCCACGATAATATATAGAACATTATTTTGGAATCACATTACATAAAAACTTAATCATTCCACCACATCATTGTCATATTCATCAACGCCAATAGTGATCACATGTGACTCCCTTTTGTCCTTTTCCTTATGTGGTTGCTCATGTCGATCAACATTAACCCTTGGATTAGGGCATTGATTCACATAATGCCCCATTTAATTGTACCTGAAGCATTGAAGTGTTGTTGGTGCGTTCTCTGCAGTATTTTCATTATTTACACCATTAGCAACCCTTTTCCCATTACTTTGACACTCAACTTCTCAATGACCAACTTTTCCACACTTAAAACATTTTATAGTCCCATTAAGACAATCTCCACCATGCTTCATTCCACAAATTGAGCATAAGGAATCATTCATCTACTTTTAACCATTATTCTGAGATTTCTCCTTGAACTCCATCATTCGTTTCTTTTCAAAACCGTGAGATGGATATGTAACACCAACTTCCATTTATACCTTAATAGCACAACTCAAAATTTCTTCACAGCTACTGAAGTCTCTTATATCTAATGTATTTCAAAGATTTGGTTTAAAGCCACTGAAGTATTGATCAACTTTACTTTCTGGTTGGATGATAAAGCCAGATGCATACCATTCCAGCCTTGTAAAATTCTCTTCGTATATACCAACAGATTCATCATCCTTTTGCTTTAGTTCAAGAAACTCATTCTCCATATTTGTTCTAAGAATATGAGGGAAGTACTTATTGAATAATAAGTTCTTGAACTCGTCCAATTCCATGGACTCAATTTTAACTCTTGGAATCATATTCTTGATAAGATTCCACCATTGATCAGATTCACCTTCCAAACGATATACTGCTAAGATGAATTTATCAAGTTAAAAACATTGAAGAACTGAAAATATTTTTTCAGTGGTATTAATCAATTGTTCAGAAACAAGTGGACCGGAAGACCCACTGAAAGAAGGTAAACATTGCCTCAAGAAGGACTCAATAGAATATTGTTCACATCTATGCTCATTAGGATGTCCAGAATGATTCATAACTTTTTTAAGTATAACAATAAGATATTTCACTCCATCTCCCATAACATTTGTTTGTTCATAAGGATAATCATTGCATTGTCCATTACATTGATCAACACGGTTCCTTTGGGTTCCATCCATCGTCTAAAAACCAAAAAGAATAGTGTGAGAGGAAAAAATCATGCTAGGGAAAACAACATAATAAAGGGGGAGTACCTTCAATATCTAACATCATAGGTTACCGTAATTCTAGTACTATAACCTATACTTATACTTAACCTTAGGGACATCCCTAGACATACCTTAGAAATATCTCTAGGGATTTCACTAAAGTTCTTGCATCCTAGTTTCCAAAGGTTGACTAAACCTTTCCCTTGATACCAACTATAGAGACCCTAATATTGACATACATGGACATTACATTACTTTTACGGAATACTTAGTACATAACAAAAACACACACACAAGGACCATAATAATTTAGTGTCTTTGGAAACTCAGAATATAATCTTCTAATTGTGGTGAAAGATCTTCAACATCTCCCATAAAGATATTCCCTTTTTTTCTTACCTAAAACCTTTCTTTATATCCTGGGGAAAGGAAAACATAAAAGGGGTGAGCTCAAATGCCCAGTAAGGGTAATCATAGAGAACATAAAACAATCCATAAAAATTTGAATGCAAAAACATGAACATAAAACCTAAACATCAAAATTTTGAGCAAAGACATTAGATTTTGGAAGTACGTAAGGCATATATCATAAGCGAACATCAATCATGATAAAATAGCATGGGAATAAAACATGTAATAGTGGAAACCATTAAGCACGTTTTATGATTTCCATTGTAGCCAAGGCATTGCTGCCAAGACCATCTTAGTGGACAATGTCCCTTTCTGAATCGATTTCACTCCACATTTTAGTCCTGTAACACTGAACTAGATTAACTAACCCTTCCAGCCATGTCTATCTCATGAGATATAAATCCTTACCCAATGAATTGGAGGTAGCTATAGGTCCCACCCATCTCATAATGAAATCACTCTTAATTGTGCCACAAAATAATCTTAAAACATTCACCATAACCCAAATAATAAAATGGGTTTCATAAACATCATCCCATCATCTCGTAATACATATAAAACAAATGGAAATTTCATCATAAGAAAAGTGAAACCATGTAAATAATAGAGACATTATACATAAATCATCAACTTATGAAATAATGTCATCTTAGATGGAAATTGGTTTTGATAAAACCCTTGAAATGAATTCTTGAGGAATATATCATTTCTTCTTCAAAATCAATTTCTTTTCACAAAATGTCATGCAATTTTAAAAGAAAATGATTTTGTTAAAATAGTCATGAAACATTTTGGAGGAATCTTCCTGAAAATAAGGCTTTATAAAACTGTAAATATCCATTCGTGTCATAAAAGTTAAAAAGCATTATTTATGTACTTTTTCCGGAAAAGCCAAAATGTACCTCGTAAAAGAAATATTCCATAAAGACCATGTAGTTAATGTCAAAAATGGGCAAAAATGACTTTAAAAATACATGAAAACAATTTTATAAAACATGGACATAGATTATAGAAATAACCACAGTACATAATTATGAATAAGAAATCTCAGATAAAAATGAGATTTTGCAAAATTATCCTTTACCTTATGTTTGATATGCTTCGTATGTATCTGAACCTCCTCTTCATTGAAGCGCCTTTTAGAAACCTCCTCTTAGGGCACTAAAATCGGTCATTGAAGAAGACCATAACCTCTGGATGTTTCTAGGGAAGTGAAGAAGCGAAATTGGTAGGCGTTGGCCGATCCTGAAGGCTCAAAGTGGTGTGGGAAAGAGAGCGAGGAGGTGCCCTTTTATAAGGGAGGAGAGGGGCACCATTTGAATAACTAAAAATATTGTTTTATTATAAATTCATATTCGATTTTTAATAGCTACAAGTTAAGTTATTTCAAAGATAAGGTGGGAATGGGTCGAAATACACTCATCCAATAGAATTTAGACAATTTTAGGTTTTTATTTTAACCTTATCAATTAGATTTTACATTTAGTTAAATAATTTTACTTTTACCGTGTCTTCTTATTTTCTTACACTATAAGGTTAATAAACCTACTATAACAAGCCAAACGAACCCCAAGTTGTTTATTATTAATATATTTAACCTTATATAAGTCATTTGGCCGAACCTTATATTTTTAGGAATAAAATAACAATTAATAATATAATATTTGTTTTAAAAAACTATTTTATGTCAATTTTGACACTATTTGGTAATTGCTTTTCGTGAAAATCCTAACAGAATGATTAGTTCGAAAAAAGTTAACTAAATCGATAATAACATGTCATATTAACATATAAAATTATTGTATTTCATAAAATGTCTCAAATTACATTTATTTTGTTATTTATAACATCAATTATGATAATTACTTCATCATCATTGTGTAATAAGTAAATTAAATTATTTAATGTCTAAAAATTATAAATAAAATATCATTATGTAGGAAATCATTTTAGCATTTTAATTAATATTTATAGTCGAATTTATCTTATGTATATCCCTATATTAAAAATGATTTAGTTATTAATCATTGATTTTAACTATTTTAACCCTTCTTTAAATAAAATAATATTAAATGTCCTAATCTAATCCAAGTGGGCCTAAATGGCCATATTTTATTCCTAGGGTTATTTTCGGTCGAATTGCACTTATCCAATAGAATTATGACAGTTTTTAAGGTAACAATAATATCATTTTTACCATTAATTACCCTATTCACTTTTAACCGTGGTAAAAAAAGTAATAAGTTACTATTCACCAAAAATTATTTTCATCTCCTTGAACAACATTTTACTTACTGACATCAACCGTGTCTCTAAGAGTTTTGAAATTCCATTCACAAAAGTGGTAAAATTATGTTTTATGTAAATTTGCAAATTCTCATAGGAGTTGAGTAAAAGACGGTGAAAATTTCAATAAAATTTTTATATATCTAAAATTATTATAAAATGACTCCAATGAATTGCATTGAAATTATATAGGTATTATGTATCAATTTTTACCTAAAATATAATTCAATAAAAAATTTATTATTTTAATAAAAAGTTGGTTTTTAAATAGTAACCTAGTGTTTTCACTATTTATCAAAAATTGAAAGTTTTCAAAAAAATACCAAAATTTCACTATAAGCTAATTCTGATGTTCCGAATCCAAAAATAAAGTCTATTTTGAATGATTAAATTTAAAAAATTTAAAAAGTGGTTATTACTATTAATAACGGCTAGTTTTAATAATATTTTAATATCATATCGATGTTTAGTGAAACTCGGTATTGCGTACGACACAAGATATCGATGAAGGTCGTGATTGCGTGTAAAGCAAGCCAATCTAGTGTTGTGAGTAGTGAAAGATCCCTTTGATGATTTATATAACATAAAAACAAAATATTTCTCATAAAAGTCTCAGGTGTTACACCTTCTAGTCGTGGCGCTCTGGGCCTCCATCAGCGATGTCCGTCGTCTGAATCCAACACAACGAGATGCAAGCATAGCCCATGTAGGGGTGAGTATAACGATACATAGTAGGGTCCTCGAGACCCGCAAGGTCTCACAATATCCACTACGGATAACAAAAGAAGAAAGATACAATCACGAAGTATCAACCAACCCTACTTAGGTATATGCCCATACATATACCTAAGTTACCAAACCCATTCTGGCTCCAACTCTTGATCCCATGTACAAACCAAATCCAAAAAGGAAGTAAATTTAGTCACCATGATAATATTGGTTTGAATACATGAATTATCTCACACAGGTACTCTTAAATTTTAGAGACATATAGATGATCAGAGGTATCCACTAGATCATCTAAGCTGTCGTGCCCACATAGGATATATGACTAGCTAAGTTGTTGGACCCACATATGATACATGATCAATTAGCCCGTCTAAGCTGTCAGACCCACAAAAGATACATGACAAGCTATAATTCATGTGAGCTGTCAATCCCACACATGAAACAAGACCAACAATTCTGTCAGACCCACACATGATACAGGAACAGAAGTCAGAACTATCGAACCCACACAGGATTTCGGTACAGTAGTCATCGTCATCAAACCCACGGAGGATTCCAGTACAGCAGTCATCACAGTCGCAGCCAGCTATATGGTACCCGTATACAGCACAATAGATTCTGGGAGGGTCCGCTCCTCGAGCAATAGGGGTCAATACATCATATATCATGAAGTCTGTAGTTGAAGTATCCCAAACTCCCGTCTCTCCAAAAGAAACCCAACACGATATTCGGCGTGTCAATCATACGCCCAGTCTGAGAGTTATTGAGTATTCTATTCCAGGGGCCCTGTTGGATTTACATTCGATCCAAACCTGGACATTTTCCAATGTCATCCAAAACTCGCTTAGATTATAGAAAATTGACCGCCTCGTCGCAAGGGTCCCAGTGGCGTAGACGACGCGTCATTCGGACGCGCTGTCTAAGAGTTATTCACATTTCAGTGAAATCGGGTCCGACCCGTCAAGCCCAGTGGGATGTCAGGTGGGCCTGACCCAGTTCGGTGGGTCTGACCCGGTTGGGGGGTCAGCCCGGCCTGGTGGGGTGTGGCCCACCCACAGACCCGGCCTGTGTTGCGCGCCAGTTAGGTTTGCCCGGAGGCTCTGAGCGGCGCTGCCCCTATTCTGCCTGGCCGGCTGTAGCCATCCAGTTCTTCCTGGCATGAGCAGCTCGCACAGCGGTCCATGGTTTTTCAGCACGGTTGGTAGGTGGCCTGCCGGTTCTCCCACCGAGTGGGCCGCAGTTGCAGGCCATGTCTCCTCTGCGCAGCACCTGCTGGTGCCGCAGTCCTCTAGCCTGACTGACATTAGCTGACCAGTTCATCCATCAAGTTGTCATGGGGATGCGGGTCACGGTTATACTCCACATAGCTGGTGCAACGGCACCGGTCCACCCCCACTGGGGCCAATCCTAGCCACAGCCTTCGATTCTATAGCACGGCGTGATGGTGCAACACCTTTACATCTGCCATATTTATTCTTCAGCGCGGTGTGACGGCACCACAGTCTGTTAGCTCTTCCTCTGTCGTTATTAAGATCAACAAAATTGGGGAGGTTTGGGTTGTGTTTGTTCGGCCGGCACCCTCCTCGTTATGATGTTAAGAGTGGGAAATTTCACATTCAGTAATTAGAACGATGAAGTTTGAAAATAGAAACAACTCAAAACAACCCTCTACCTCGTAATCTTCATTGTACGTTGACAAGTCACAGAAGACGGGTGTCGTTCCGTCAATGTCAGAGGAAGTAGATCTCAAAACGTCATGGTGAGTAGAAGCCTTCGGTGTACATCGTGGGTGAGGGTGCCTCCTTTTCTTAATCTGGTTGAAGATATGGAGGATATGTTGCTTCATGTCCTTCGAAGATGTGGAGCATTCTTCATCGATAGGTAGATGTTCTTCTCATTCTTCATGGGAAGAACAGTTTCTTTTAATTCAATTAAGAATCTCCCAAGATCTGCATCCAAGATTATGACAACACCCCAATGAATTAAAATAAATGGTCCACCCTTATATTCTTTTTTCCATGCTACCAATAAGGATTCAAAATAATTAAAATCCTTTTAGTATAATTAATCAAGACATTAATTAGTTGTGTTGACACAATTAAGGGGAAGACAGGTGGAGAGTTCACCAAAAAACTAAATGAGGAGTGGTGGCCTTAATAAATTCAAGGGGTGTTGAGAGTTTAAGGGGGTTTTAAGGGTAGTTGAGAATTTTGGAGTTCATGTGGGGCCCACCACTCCATATACTCCCATTAGAGGTTATGTGGGGGGGGGCGCCACCTCCAAATTCCCTTTTGTTGTAAAACCCACGAACATAAAAAAAATATGTCGCACATTATTTAATTTAATATAAGAAACCCCCAAATTGACATCCTCTTTCGACCAAACGCAATTGCGGTATAGGTCTCCTTAAGCGATTAACAGATTTGAGAATTCATCGGTGTCCTCTGATTTCAATTCTGAGATTCAGTTCAAATGATATAAAATCCCACTCGTACGTTCCCTGAACGAAACCGAACAAAATAAAATCAAATTATTCTGGCCACACCGGGTCTCGAATTCTGGTGCCATCAAGAAACTACAGACATGTAAAATTCCAAAATATTTAGGAAAAACATTTCGTTTAAATTTTCGTGTCATTACAATGTCCCCTTCTGGGTTACGAGAGCTACATATATAGCTTTATGGCCTGTTACATTGTGGTTTTGTTCGGCCAAGTGTGTCACCTTGGGGTGCACCAATTTTGTTCGTGAAAATGGTTGATAGTAGTTTGCAGTTGTGTGTCGATTATAGTCAGTTAAAAAAAGTGAAAATAAATAATTGCTATCCCTTTTGGTGGATTGATGATTTATTCAATCAACGGAAGGGTGAATGTTAGTTCTCAAATTTTGCTTAAAATAATAGTTTTTACTCCACTATCGGTATGGCACTGTTTGAAGCCTTTTATGGTCGTCCTTTCCTTTCTCCATTAAGAGTCAGCAATTCTCAGACTGGAACTAGTGCAGTATATAACAGAGATGGTCCAGGTGATCCGTGAGATGATGAAGACACTGTAGAATCAACAAAAATCATTTAATGATCAAACAAGGAAACCCTTGGAGTTTAATGTTGGGGATGATTTGTTTCTGAAGGCGACTCCCCGTCATGGGAACCAAAGGTTTGGTCGTGGAAGTAATCTTTCTCCCAGGTTGGTTGGGACTTTCAATGTGTTAGCTCATGTTGGAGTTGTGGCATATTTGGTAGCACTTCCCCCACAAATTATTCGGATACATGATGTTTTCCATGTATCACATCTCTGCCATTATCTTCATGATGACTATCACATCATCAATTGGGGAGAGATCGATGTTGATGATGATGCAACCTTTGAGGAGAGACCTATGGAGATCCAAGAACACAAGGAGAAGGTGTTCTGTGGATGTTCTATTCCCTTGGTTCGTGTCTTGTGGTGACATTGTGTTGTCGAGGTGAGTAATTGGGAGCGGGAGTCCCAGATGTGTGTCCAGTACCCAGAGCTATTTTATGTTTTTGTTCTATTTTTTTGGATCCTTTCTTTATGTACCTTTTATGTGATTCTAAGCGTGAATTTTTTGGATATGGAATGTTTGTGCCCTTGTTCTCGGATGTTGTGGATTTGTTTTAGCTTTCGAACAACTCAGGGTGGTTTCCCCCTAAGAGGTATCTCACAGGGTGGTTGTTCGGACCCCTCTTTTCTTCTGGGTAGGTTTTGAATTCTCAGGTACGAGAATGTTTTGGGAGGTATCTAATGTAATATCCCGAACCTCTCCATTTTATTACTTTGTTGAATTATGGTTTTTGAGGTTCTCTGGGTGGTTAGGGTGTCTTTTTCATAATAGTTTGCCAATTTTTCAGTTATGTGAACACTGTTTCTTAAACGTTAACCTTCTAACGGGAACATTATAATGGTGACTATGAACAATGTTTCCAGAATGGTATCCTTATAACGGTAACCATCTAATGGTAGAATTGAACAATGTTTCCAGAATGGAAACCTTCTAACAATAACCATAAAACGGTGACCACGAATAGTGTTTCCAAAAGGGTAACCTTCTAAGTATAACATTCTAATGGTGACAATGAAAAGTGTTTGTAGAACTGTAACCTTCTTAATGGTAACCTTCTAACGGTGACCATGAACTGTGTTTCCAGAACGGTAACCTTCTAACAGTATCTTTCTAATGGTGACCATGAATAGTGTTTCCAGAATGGTAACCTTCAAATGGTAGACTTGAATAGTGTTTCCAGAATGGTGATGTTTATCAGTAACCTCTAATGGTAGGTGTACAATGTTTCCAGATTCATACAATTTCACCCCATTAGCATTTACATTGATGTAAAATTCATTTCAAGCCTAGTTTTAAGGACTCTATGTCCAATTCAAAGGTCTTAGCTCCCATATTAATTACTCTTATGGATCAGGATGTTTTTACATGGTCAAACCGCATGGGTTAATGCGATCCACTTTTAATGGAGAACTAACCATATCCTAAACGGTTGGCCCATTAAATCTTCAAAAGGGATATGATATCACCCTCCCTTGTTATTCCTTTTTTTTTCTTGGTTATGAGACGTTAGAAATTTTAAATCCTTCCCATAGGAGTTTCACAATAAAACTTTTCTCCTCGGAATGGTTCCGCTCTATTTTGGATGCAACCAAGCTACATCAGTCAATCTTTGATATATGGTATGTTTTAACATCTTTCCATTGGGGTTCATCTTCTCCTATTTCTCCCTTCTATATTATATCATGTAATGTCAATGCTTCTAATGGGTTTTGTTGGGGTTTGGTTGGTGCTGTCATATTGTAGAATCCTCAGGTGGATGCAGTTGTCACGAGAGGTGGATCGTGACCCGTTGTGTGGATAAATAACATGAGGAACTGTTTAAGGTAGGGGATTCATTGCTTCTCATTTATTACGTGCAACTATATTGTTAGCATGTTTAATCCCACTGGATGACAATGGAATTGACATAATAAATATTTTCACTGGATAAATAAATTGATATCGATCGTATGTCATTGCCTCCTATTTTTCTAGATAGTGTGAAATATATTCTTACATTGCTTTGATGTTTGTTCTTGATGGAAATCTGTAAAGAACTTAAATTGGAAGTAATTGATAATTTTTTTTTCTAATGATAAAGATGCATGTAAGTGAATCTTGTTCTTGTTGGAATTTAATGTTAATCAAATAGGCACAGTAAGAATATTGAAATAATTATGATAGCTTACTGATTAGGTTTCCCAAATTTAGAACCTACGAATAATAGATATATTAATTCAAGATGGATTAAGGAAGTTATTGTTTGATATTTCCTTAAAGGGTTCTGAGTTAACCTCTTGATGGTTAAGGGGCCAATAGCCCAATGGATGTGATGTTTGTTTTTCCTGCTACTTATGTTGTGACATGATCCTGGATGGGTGTTGTGATATGTGGGGGCATAGATGCCTTTTTTGTGGTAGAAGATGATGCCTAGAGTTCCGAGATGCATCAATTATGCATGTGGGTGTTGGGGAGGACACATGGATTGATGGACAGGGATGGATGAGATTGTTGCATGCTTACAGTTTCTTTTTGTTGTTTATCTACTTTAAATTTCCCCACATCTCAAGGCACCAGGTCTTGCATACCTTTTTTTCAAAACATGCGAATACGCATGGGGTATTCCACAAGATTTTTGGGTTTAGCTTCACAATGGAGGATGGGTATATACACTTGCTATAGGTTGAATAGACTTGACGATTATAACATCTACTCACTGTGTTGAGCAACTTTGTGTTTAGTATATTATAATGTTTTTATAGAATTCTTGGGAATGTGGGAATGTAATTTCGTTATTAATATTTTAATAAATGGTGTTAACTCATGGGGTTGGAGTTGTTAGAACCTAATGACGAGGTTTTAATTATGATTGGACAGTGGATTTTGGGTGTGATAATAATGAAGTTTAATGTCGAATTTTTCATGGTTAATTAATGTTTAATGTAATAATTAACATAAAGTGGAAATTCTAAAAATGGAATGAAGTAGTCTAATAAAGATCTTTAAATGGTTGTGTGCTGATTTGATATATAGTCTTATAAGTAGAAGCCCGGAGTCTGAGAGACGTTAGCTACAGTTGTATCTAAGACTAGTTTATGCACCTAGTTTGGTTTTGAGATCAATAATATTCTTTACCTTTTGTTTTTCGATATGCTACTCCACCCAGTTAGTAAGGGAAACTGACACCCTGGGGATTCTAATCCGCCATGGGTGTTTTCCCAAACATTCCAGTGGGAGGATGAATGGCTGACTACCCCCTTTGGCCATGCTCTCTTCTCCTGGTAGTTATTGTGCTGGCAGGCACATTGGTTAGTATCCCCCATATATGTGTGTAGAGGGCTGTAATGGATTGTGGTTATTCACATACATGTATTCTGGATATAGTTTTCTATGGACTACTATAGATGTAATGTGTATAGGATGTGATGGCTTGAGGATCCTTACTCGGTGTATGGGTTATAATGGCTTGAGGTATAATACCCGACGTATGATACACGTTCTAAGAGCTGTGGGGGATCATGGAAACTACCTGGTTACTTTGGTGTGTGGACGTGGTGGTTTTGTGGAATGAGGTTCATATTGCGGTGCTTCACCCAGGAGTTTGTGGGAAAGCCTTTTTGGAGAGAGATGATGAGGAACAATGATGTTTGGGAAAAGCAGCAAACTAGTGGGGAAGTAGTATTCGGGTATCCTTGATATTATTTATTATATCATATATTCATGAATGTGTTACTTGGAGAGAATATCCCTGGTGAGGTTGGGATCCTAGTACACCAGTGTAGGTGATGAGTTAGTTTCACTTCTTGTTCACTGTGCTTTATTGTGATTTTTGTACATTTACACAAGAGGAATCAGAGAGAATCCTACTGAGTACACTGTTATACTCACCCTATGTATATATAAACTATTTTTCAGATCACTTAGATCCCGTTGGAGATCAGGCTGGTTAATACTATCATGTGGTTGCAAGAGTTGTTCGGGATTGTGGTGGCTACTGTTTTTACTTTCTTTTGGGTACTTGTTGTTTTTCCCTTCCAATTGTAGTACTTTTGCATGAAATTTCATATGTGAAATTGAGATTCTTTTATATTCTAGTTCTGAGTTTTAGTTGATGTTGTCTATCTTGTCTCTCTCTTTCACATGTGTTCTCTTAGAGGGTAATGCCTCCAATTTGAGTGTTTACTATACCCTTCGTGCCAGTCGCCAAACCGTGGCCGATTGGAGGTGGGAATCGGGGGTCATTATATCTTTTCTCACATTACCGGCCAAGGAGGGATACACTTTGTGGGGATGGGTCATGACATTCCATATTTCCAAATCAATTGGATTTATCTTGATTTATTCATAAAAATATTTTAAATGTTTTTTTTTGAAATGGTTTGCCTTGGAGGATTCATGGAGACTTTATATTAAAAAAATTTAATTTGAAACTATTAAAAAATTATTTTATTATCTCACTAGATATAACATAATGCATTACACCAGGGTTATCTTAAGAAGAAATTTTTTCATCATAGTGAATCTGTAAAATTAATTTTTTTACTATCATTTAAATAACAATAATGAAATTTATAAGGATTCTAAAATAATATATAAAATAAAATAATAAAATGAAATGATGATTTATTGAGCTATGATGATAGTTAGCAAGAAGCTAAAATAGTCCTTGGTTGTTCGACTTTTATTCATCATATCATTGAAATTTTAAATGATTAAATCACAAACAACCTTATCGAATTAATTAATTTAATACCTGCCACAAATCACCCATCTCTCAACAAATAGTGAAACCCAAAGCTATTATTTCTCATAATTCTTAGAATATTCTATCTACTAAAGAGAGAAACACTAAAAATGAATTTCATGAAGAAAAATTTTTTGTTGATTGAATAAAATAATTCAAAATAATTGGCAAATAAATAATTATGCACCACAATATTATAAATTTAATAACATGCATTTGTGAGGTATCCAATGTAATAGATTAGAAAATAGATTTTGGTAGTGTAAGAGATGTATCATTCCAACTTCACAATAATTTCCTACTACGACTAATCATGAAATAAGCGATTGTTTTATATTAAAATAACAAGAAAATATTATGATTGAAAATATGGAATTGTTTATTAGCATATCCCTTCATTTATGAAGGACTAAGTTCTCCATGAAGGAGAATAAAAAACCATAATTTTTTTAATAGATATTTTATGCCGAAATATTTGAATAAAAAATTGATCTCCATGAATGAGGAATGATGAATTAGATCCCCCATATAAATTCCCTCTTAAAACGTTTTTTTGATGAAACATTAAAACATTAATTTAAATATCTATTAAGATAAATGATCCATGAGTCCATAAAATATGATTTATTCCAACATTCTTCATTTCAACTCTTGTGGATCAAGTAAAATATCAATCTTAAGAAGGTTGTTTGATTGAATGGTTACAAAAATTCATTTTCATAAAGTTATATATTCTCAACATCAACATAAAACATTATATGTGTAACCTTGGATATTCATTTTTCTTTTCAAATATATTGATTAGAACTCCCCCAAATTTGTCACTCCCCTATTCCTATATGTCGTTATATTTATGTACTATGAATTAGGACACATTTTCTTACTCAATTAAATAATCAAATATTGTCTTGAAATCCTTAACGATATCCCCAAAAACTAATCAGTTGATTAACTCTATGAACTTCAACTATGGAAAAATGGTTTTTTAATATGACTCTAACTGTTAAAAATTCAGTCAAACATTCAATATTATAAATAAAATGTATAGTAACATCATCTTCTATAAAGAATTATAATATATTTCTTGAAAAAGTAGATTAATCAATTTTCAAATACTCTATTATCATGAATGTAAACTAAACAAGATAAATAATCATATTTTTTTCTATCTACAATTTTCGAGACTATCATGTTCATACAGATTATTTACACACATATGACTCTAAAATGTTTCATATTCATGACTTCCCCTTTTCAATTTCCCACATTTCGCAGGTTAGAATATAGCTCATCAACAAAACCCAATAATATCTATCACATTATGATATTGATAAATTCAAAAAACAATAAAAACAATAAAATATAATAATAATGTAATAAAATAAATTAATAGAATATTTAAAATAAATTTAAAATAATTATATTGATGATATAAACATAGAAAAATATAATACTTAACATTAAAAAAGGCTTTTAAAATAACTAAAAAATAATATTTCAGTAATGGTTAAAAAAAATTATATGTTATTAAATAATATTTAAAAAAAATAAAAGAAAATTTGATCTATTTAGAACACAAAAATATCAATTTGAAATAATTATTTGAAGATGTTTGTTTTTAAAAAATAAATACTATAATTAGTTTTATTTCAAAATAAGAAAAATTTAGAGGCTCTAAAAACAATAACTTTATATGATTGATGTGAAAAAATGAATCAAAATAATTCCACATTTTTCTACACCCATTAATATATTCCCAAAACTAATCAATGTTGATGTAGGAATAGTTGATAATGAAATGAAATTTTGATTGTTAATTTGAGTTTTTGTATACCTAAGTGCATCGATGCCATCCATAATGTATGTTGTAAATATTTTTCATATGTTTCAATAAAATCCCAAATAATAAAATATTTTATTAGAATGGTGTATATTGTGAAATGTCTCAAAAACATTCCACTATGGATTGATGTTTATATAGAATGGTGGTTTAGTGTTGAATTGTTTCAGACATTTTGAATGGTCTTGTGAAGTTGATAATAAAAATTCCACATCATGTGGAGAATTTTCCATTGGTAGAAAATTATTTTCATGAAACTCAAATAATTAATAACCAGTTACCTTGAGGTCCATGAATAATTAATATGTTACAACTTCCTATGAAAATACACAAATGATATTGAAGAAAAAAACATGATGATATGAATGGAATTTCTATATTTCCATTATTTATCTGTTGTTATAATAAATGTAAAATAAATATATCTTATTATCCAATGAATAATTAAAAATATAAACAAATTGATAGGAGGTATCACATTCTGAAAGCAAAAGGTTAAAATGGAATTTTGATGCTATTTGTTTCAATCAATGGAACATATTATTGATACCATTACCAAAACTATTTCAAATAGGTATTTTGAGATTATGACTTTAGAAATGGGTGGGAACCCCATTTACAAACACTAAACTATATTTTCTTCATAATCCCCATCTTCCATTGTTATAAAATTTATAATAAGGGGGTGACATAATATTCTGGGGAGGAATTTTCTTATCCTTAAACTAATTTAATGAATTTATAGATTTCTTATAGAAAAGAACAAAAAAAATTATTTTCTTGTTTCTTATCTATATATTTTTACATGGTATCATATTTGGTAGGTTTATGGATAAATATATTTTATAGTATACCTTTCTATTTTACAAACTCAGTGTGGTTCAAGTTCACATAGTGATGATTAATTAATGACACATTTCAATGAGTTAATTAATACTATCATCTCTCAATTTCATTTAATTTATTCTCAATAAAGGGGAAAAATATAAAATATTACCTTTTTTATAGATGGTATTGAGATCTAATACTATGGGGGTGATATTCTAATTCACATTGATCTTATTTTGTTTTTTTTTCAATAAATGTGAAATAATTATATATGATGAAAATTTGTGAAAAAAAATAACTTGAATGTGTGAGATGTTTCCACCTATTTTGTGGAAAATAAAGTTAGTTTATTTGAATTAATCCTATTGAAATGAATTTTGACACCATTAGATATCTATTCAATTATAAAAATAGTGCAAATATTCATCGTCATAATTATTTATAAATAGAATCTATTTAGAAATCTGTTAAGAAGTAGAAGAAATTATGTTCCATGGAATTTGGTTATTTATGTATTTAATATATTAGTGAATAATTATAAAATAGAACTGAGGTGATCTATCCAAATTATGGTCAACTATAATACATATATAGAAAAAAGATATATTCTATGAAGATTTTTATGAAATCAAATTAATTCAAAGTAGTGTACTTTTTATTAGAATAATATATTTATTATTAAATTGATACAAAATATTTTTGATTATTTTGATATTGATTTAATTTTACATAGATGTATTCCAATGTTATTTAGAGTGTTTGAGTATGTTTATGTTGACTAAAAAATATGAAGTTATGTATGATAATTCAATGTTATAAGATGATTAATATATTACCATATATGTGATGGGAAATATATTTATCAAAAACTACAATCTAAAAAGAAATGATTCTCTTAAGATGCCTAAAATATTTAATATGTTATATATGATATTATTCTCTAAGAGTAATTAGATAGTGGATAATTCAGTAGTTGAGGATGATTCGAAGAGGTTTCATAAGTTTTTTTGTAAGATTTAATAAATTAAATATGAATCATAATACATTATCCTTGTGATAAATTATTAAAATGAATTATCTAAATAGATAAATAATATATTTTATAGTGTGTTTGTTTTTTTCCTCACATAAATAAAAATAACACAAGCGTATAAACCTTACCTAAGGAATAAAGAACTAAAATAGAACATATGAATAATTATTTGGTGAAATTTAAAAAAAGGAATAACTATGCTGAGTTTCGTAACATATTTTTGGTATTATCTAAAATTTATTTATTATAAAAAATGGTAGAATATATATAATTTTAAGATTATAAATTACAATTTTAATCATAAAAATGTTGTGTTGTTATTAATTTCATAAATATCAAGATGTTTTAAATAATATTATGATTTAATCAAAATACTATATAGATGATAAAAAAATAAATTATTAATCTATGAAATAATATACACACTATGTTTATATTTCATGGAAGATAAACATTGAACTAGAATTATATAATGAATTTTGTTTCACTGTGATATGTGTATCCAAATTGCAATCACGTGTAATTCATATAAAACAAATGTTGAGAGGAAGTTACTGACATTAATTGTTGATGAAAAAAATAAAAATTCACGTATAATAAATTTTTGATAATATGGACAGATAAACCTTCCATTATTATTCAATACCATGTGATGCATAATATATCATATTTCTGGAGGTTTAAATTGATATATTTGAATAGGATTAAAATTATAAATATATATATATAAAAATACCTAAATCTATGATTAATTTTAATAAAATAATAGAAAAACATTTTCATTTTATTTAAATTATAAAATTACTGATAAGCTATGAGAAAATTATGCTTAGGAGACATGATACTCTATTCAAGGAGAAGGAGTGGATTGTCGAATAATGATGAATGAAGGTATCGATAATGATATATATTGAGTTGATAAGGAATAATATCAAATTTAATAAATCATTATTACACACACATTCATTGGGGATTTTCATCAAAGAAAAATTCATCTTTTTTTAACATTTATTGGATAATTACATGACATTATTTTGGTTTCAACAATTATACATGTTCATGATAATACCATTTCCTTAGTTCATTTATGATAATTATAGTAGAAATGTGTTTTCTTGGGATAATAATCGCAAAAATCATGGGATATTTTGATATATAATAGAGGTGAATATAATTATTAAGGTCGATTATTTTTCTTTTATTTCTTCTTCAATGCGATTTATAGATAGATTTATTTAATAAATTAGTGATTGGTTAGGAATAAGAGTAAAAATTACAAACAATTAATCAATCCACTAATTTTTTATCGTAATCTGATTGACCCTATCGTAATCCAAAAATTTTAAATTATTATATGTATTCATGTTTTTATTTTTTGGAATTTTTCAATTATCCCAAATCTATATATTCCTTATTTTCCTAATAAAGTAATACAATTTTCACAGCATGGATGATCTCTCCAAGAGGCCCCACACATTGAATGAATTTAAATTTTCCCTAATTATTATGTAAAAAAATAATACTAAATTATATCAAGATTTTCTAGATATGTTATGAAATGTATGATATATATATATATATGATGAAAAAAAATATAAAATTTTCTGAAAGTACAAAATTTTTTATGGGGTAATGGAAGCTTCCCTTGGGAGTTCACAATGATTCTATCATTATTACCTATATTATAATTTCCATTATCCTATATAATACTCTGATCATGACCTGTCACAATACACATTTACATTCGAATTGTTATTATGACATATCGAAAGCACTATAAGTTGGGAAATATTCATCAGAAACCAGTGTATGATATATATTCATTCATCATAACTATCTTAGTGAAACTATACAATGTGAATAAATATAATTGTGAAATTAATAGGTATTAACTATATGCATGGAGAAAAATGGTAGATAGATTAGGGAAAGCAAATGCTATAACAAATTTAACCACCATTTAATTTTATAAAATTAAATAATGGGAGACGATGAACTATAAGAACCCATGATTCAATATCCACATAACATTAACCATACAATAATATTTGTTGTCGATTATCTTGAAGATAAAATTTTTGGTGGGGGAACAAAGAATAGTGAAAAATAACATAAAATAAATAATATAAGATAATATATATTAAATAAATCTATAATATAATTACATCAATAAAACCCCTATGTATATAATTAAAATTCCAAAATCATTGAAATGATTTTGGTGGTATACATATATATCTAATACGGGTGTATGTATTCCTTCAAATCCAAACTTTTAATGGTCGGTTCTCATTTGGTTTATTAAATGGACTAATCATAGAATTTGATCTTTTATGTGTTTCTAAGACTCTAATTTTTACTCAAAAAATAATATTCTCTTTGGAATTGTGTAAAAAAGTTTATGAAAATATTATTTGAGAAATCATATTTAGACTATCAAAACATTTGAATTCCAATCCTATGTTTACCCATGTATTAATGGAATTGAAAATGATTAAAACTAAAAATTCACATTTTAATAAATTTTTTGTTATACATTTCTATATATAACTATAATATTTAATGTCACAAAGACTAGTAAATAAGGATATATAGTTTATAAAGATTTTTAGGTACCACTTGTATTCTTTATTTGGATAATCTATAGTTGGATTTATCATTAATTCTAGTTAAACAAAATTAATCTCGTCCAGAATGTAATCATATATATATATTTTATTTTCTAACATGAATAGGTGTGGAAAAAGTTATTATATAATTATAAAAATCATAAAAATCACTTTATAATCTGATTTATTACAATATCATAATTAATCATATATTATTCCAAAAACAAAAAAAAGGTAATTACCATTAATATAAAAACATAAGGATATTAAATCATTTAATTAAAATATAAAATAAAAAAATGAGCTATATCAATCCAAAACACTCAAAATGAAAATTCATAGTTAATCATATAATATGTAAATAAAACTCACACAAAAGTAAATTGTGACCGAATTTCCAAGATTATTACAAAAAAATATTTCACCAAGTCTCATCAATTATAGCGAATTTCATTCCATTTAATTATCTCACATTTAATTTATTTAAACTCTAAAAATCCTTAAAAATTCCAATCATAATTTATCTCAAAAATTAATTTATCTCACTCTTCACAATAGATATATTTAATACAATTTAATTATCATACTAAGAACACGTATTTTTCACTCTATGGTCATGAGAATCTTTATCTCCTCCCATCATGATTCAAAAATAAATTTTCAATCATGAGTACCTTTAAAAGATATTTTTCTATATATTCATTATAAGGTTAATGAATTTATGAATTTATTGATAAAACTATGATGTTGGACACATAAGTATAATGTGTGCTAAATAAATTAAAAAAAATACCTCAATCAATTACACTTAAATTATTAATAACACATCTCCATTTTTGTAACATCGGTCGTGAGTCAAAAAATAATTATAATGAATGATTTTGTTCTAATTCTACTTTTTCTATTTTTTTAAAATTTTCACTTTTTATTTATATTTATTTTTTTACAGAGGATAAAATAATAATAAAATACAATTAATGAATTAAAATCCATGTCCATGATTTTTGAGTAAGACATGTGACAAAAAAATTATTACAATGAATAATTTAATCAAATATCTAATTTTTTTATTTTTTCCATCCAATATGCAATTTATTTTATATAAAGGGTTATATTAATGAAGGTAAAATATTAATAATACATAACCATGCATAAAATTCCAAAAATGTTGACACTCACCCCATGGTGAGATATAACCCAAAGAACAGACATGAATCTTCCTACTCCCACAATATAATTGAAAAAAATACTAAGATTGAAGATATTAAAAAATCATCTTCTTTTGTGTCTTAAACAATAATAAATTTCATGTATTTTTATGGATAAGAACTAGTATATATAAATCTATTTCTAAATTTCAAGATTCGAATTTCCAAATTATTAAAAAAATCACATAAAATACATATTATAAACTCTGAAACATTGAAAATGAAAAATCACATGCATATCTTCATATAAAAAATCCAATAATCTGTAAACATATTGTGGGAATTATGAAGAGTATATAAATTTTTTTCAAAATACCATAAAATAATATTATAATATTTTGAGTTTTAAATTATTGGGAGTGTATTTTTAAAAAAATTAATCTCATATAATTGTTTGAAAATAAAATTCCATGATAAAGACCATCATAAATAATAATTTAAAACTACATTCCTTAAAATATTAACAATCTCTCTCAAAAAAAATTCATTATTTAAAATTACAAATAAAATTTCTTAAATATATATTTTCATATAAAATAAAAAAATATGAAAACTCAAAAGAAGGTTAACACTCACCCCACAATTAAATAAAGATAACCCTCATTTCAGACCAAACATATAAAAAACATGGGTCAAAAACCCCAAAAGAAGGAAAGAGATAACATAAGTTTAATTATAATAGTGTTATCCTTGATTTAAACTCTTATGATATTACACTTTTAGCAAATTGTCATGACCCGTCCTCGGGGCCCGTGTCGTGACTACCCCAAGCCCGCCTTCCATAGGCCAGGGGCTGGAGACTAGCACCAAGGAGTAAATCTTGGTAAAAAGGGAAGGCATTGCCTTTGTAAAGTAAACAAGCACTACAGAGTACAAGCGGATGAGGTAAACACTATGTAAAAACTGAGTACAACAGAAAGTGTGGAATGTAAAAGGGGCTGGAAATACAAGCCCAACTGTAAAGTACAACTCGAAAGGGAAAACAAAAACTGTAAAGTAAAGCCGCTACACTGAGCTGTACACTGGAAATCCCACCTGGAGGGTGGGTACAGATAGCTCCACTGATCCTCGGGTCCCGCCGTCTACTCCGAGTACGTCCCGCCCAGTGGTCCACCTCCAGGTACCGTCCTACTCTGCAATCCTCAACCACGATCAGTGCTGTCCGTCGTCTGCAACAAACACAACGTAGTGCGGGCATAGCCCGTGTAGGGGTGAGTATAAGCTACTCAGTAGGGAACCCAAGACCCCCGAAGGTCTCCCAAAATCCACAAAGGATAAACAACAAAGGAAAGATACAATCACTATGTAACAACCGACACTGCTTAGGTATATTCCCATAAATATACCTAATTCATCAATTCCAATACGCTCCAACCTCTGAGCCCACGTACAACTCAGTCCACACAGGAAAGTATATGTATTCCACACTTGAAAGCAAAGCCTAATACACACAGGATAGCACAACACATTCCACACAGGAAAGCAAACAAGATTCAGCTCACATAGGTATACTTCTTCAAAGATGATAGAGATGATCACTGATCCATCTAAGTCGTCAGACCCACAAAGGACCGTTAGGTACTAACCCCCGCAAAGACCCACACAGGATCGGACCCACATAGGATCTGTAGGAGTTGGATCACATAGAACCGTTGAGCGCTGACCCACACAGGATCTGACCCACACAAGATCGGTAGCACTGATCCACATAAGATCGCTAAGTGCTGTAGTCATCATTGTCGAATCCACTAAAGATCTCTGCACAGTCGTCGTCGCAGTCACAGTAGCAATCGCAACCAGCAATAGGATTCCCATACACAGCAAGATCGTTCAAGAGGGTCCGCTCCACGAGCTGAGAGGATGATACATCAACTGACACATAGTGTAGAATTGATGTATCCAAAAGTTCTCTATGGTCAACAGGAACTCAACGTCGCAGACGGCGCGTCGATCGGACGCCCGGTCTGAGAGTTATTTGCTTTTTCGTCCCAGGGGCCCTGTTGGTTTTTAAGGCAAAATCATCCCAACCGTACTCCACTTGTGCCCAAACCTTGGGCGGAGTAAGCCAGAAGATCCGTCTCACTAAGAGGAACTCTACAAAGTCGACGGCACGTCAAATAGACGTCTGTAGCTCATGATATTAGTGTTTCCGCTCCGAGGGCCCGGTTGGTTTCGTGTACGTACCAAACCGGCTGAATACAAAGTATTCATAAACCTTGGGTGTGACATGTCAAAACGACCATCCCGTTCTAAGGATCATGTTTCCGCTGACGGTGCGTCGGTCGGAGGTCCGTAGCCCGAATTATGGGCAATTGAACCCAAACGGTCCGAAAACGGGGGTTTCGGGCCCGGACCGGCCCTGCCCGAGACCCCCCGGTAGGCCCGAACCAGGTCGACCCGCCCCGGACCGTATCGTCCCAGCCCGGCTTGGCACGGCCCGGCTGGGCTCGGCCCGGCCTGGCAGACCGTCCCGGCGCAGGTCCGGCTGGGGACAGCTCACCCAACGCGCTGTCTCGCTCGGCCTTTGGCCGAGCCGTTTCGGCAAGGGGGGGGGCTCCTGCCCCCTGTGTAACCCCCCCCCCCCAATTTATGTCCCAAACCCTACCCTTTTCGGCCGGCCCGACCTGGCCGACCGGCTCCTTCCCAATAGGACCGGCGGTGGCTGGTCCCCTTCCAGCTTCATCACCGGCGGCCCGGTCCGGCCGCCTGTCACCTCGCTCTACCGCGGCCTGGAACCGGCTGCGGCCCGTGTCGTCTGGCACGGTGCGACGACACCGCGCCCCTCCACTGCAGCCCCGCTCCGGCCGCGGCACCTTCGTTTTCCTTTGACGTGGCACGACGACGTCGCATTCTTAGACTTCTTTCCACGGCGTGGCGCGACGGCATCGCGTAATACTTGCGGTGTGATTCCCGCATGGTGCGATGGCACCACGCCATTCCGTTCCATCCACAAAGAATCAAACATAAACATAGGAGGGGGGTTCGGCCGTGTTTGTGTGGTCCGGCCCCCCTCTCGTTAAACGATATCATCTAGTTGAAAATCCACAATAATCGAAAAACTAGAATCATGAACGAAAATAATTAAATAAAATAATCCCCTACCTCAGTTCCAAGAACGGTGTTCATCAATGAGTCGCAGAAGACGAGCATCGCGGAAAATGAACGTCGACGTCACGAAGCGAGGATTTGAAGTCGTTGACGGAGATTTCATCGCGGAAAACCGTCGCGGAAGAGATGACGTGGAAGAAGAACGTCGCATCGTGGATACAGCATCACGGAAGAACTATTGCGGAAAGAGACGTCGCGTTCTTCGGCGGAGGTGTTCTTCTCGTTCTTCGTCGAGGTTGATGAAGAAGAAGTCTCATGCTTCCCAATCCTCTCAAGGATGCAAAATTCTAACAATAATAAAATAAGACCAAGTCTTATTTTATTAACACAACCTAACCATTTGAATTTCAAGAGTTCGAAATTAAGTAACTCACTTAATTAATTATAAAAAGTTGTCAAAAATTAATAAAAGTGAGTTAATGGGGAGTTAGGAATATGAGGGGTTAAGAGGGGTTAGGGAGTTAGGGAAATTGAAAAGGTGGGGGGTTCGTGTGGGCCCTACCCTTTTAATTATCCACACATGGGAAGTTGGGTGGATGTGGGCCCCACCACCAACTTCCCATAGGAGAAATTAACCACCTTGGAAAAGAAATAAAATTGATTCAACAATTCTATTTACTTTTTAATTAAACCCCATTAATTAACTTCTTCTCCCGCACAAACCCAACTACGGTAAAGGTTCCCTTAAGCGATTACCGACGTTGCGAGATCATCGGTTCCATTAGATTTCAATTCCGAACACCGGTTCAAAAGATAGGAAATCCCACTCGTTCTTTCACTGAACGTACCCATGCCAAACTTCGGAAATTGATTTCGGGCACTCCAGGCCTTGGAATCAAGTGCCGTTAGAAACCGACTTCTAGTAAAATTCCAAAGAAAATTTAGAAAAACATTTCCCTTGAATTTTACGTGTCTTTAAATTACTCCCACCTCAGGGATTTACATCCCCGTAAAGATACATCAAAACTAGGGAAACTATTGAGGGTAATGAGCACACATCTAAGCCTCCCTCTCCCAAGTGCTCTCCTGGGGGTTCCCATGCTGCCATCTGATGCGCACTAGAGGAATCGACCGTCCACGTAGGACCCGCTCCTATCGATCCTCGATCTCCACCAGGACCTCCGTAAAAGTCGACCCATCATCAACGTCAAGCTCCCCATGGTCAATGATGTGAATCGGGTCGTGCACGTATCTCCTCAGCTGAGATACATGGAAGACATCATATACTCGGTGTAACTGAGGTGGTAGAGCCAGATGATAAGCCACCTCGCCAATCCTGCTAAGGACCTGGAATGGTCCGATGAAGCATGGAGACAACTTTCCGCCTCGGCCAAATCTTCGTAATCCACATCGAGATGAGACATGCAAGAAGACATGGTCCCCATCCTCAAACTCTAGTGGCCTCCGCCTCCTATCAGCGTATGACTTCTGCCGGCTCTGAGCTGTCCTCATCCGCTCCTGGATGACCTAGACCTTCTCTGTCATAGCCTGGCCCATCTCCGATCCTACAAGTGATGACTCCCCAGGGTCTCTCCAGCACAATGGAGATCCGCAAGGTCGGTCGTAGAACTCCTCGTACGGTGCCATCCCGATGGAGGAGTGGTAGCTATTATTGTACGCAAACTCCACCAAGGGTAGGTGGTCCTCCAAGCTGAGACCAAAGTCAAGGACTCATGCACAGAGCATGTCCTCGAGAGTCTGAATGGTCCTCTTCGTCTGACCATCCGTCTGAAGGTAAAAGGCTCTGCTCAGACGTAGCTGCGTCCCGAACACCTCCTACAATCCCTTCCAAAGCCGGGAAGTAAAGCGAGCATCTCGATCGGAGATGATAGATGACGGCACACCGTGAAGACGAACAATCTCGTAAACGTAAAGACGTCCCAAGCTCTCTACTGAGCCCTGCACTCTGATGGGTAAGAAGTGAGCCGACTTGGTGAGTCCGTCGAAAATCACCCAAATGGAGTAGTGACCTCTAGAAGTACGTGGATTTCCAGTCCCGAAGTCCATAGATATGTCATCCCACTTCCACTCCGGAACCTCCAAGGGCTGTACCAAGCCTGCTGGTACCTGGAGCTCAGCCTTCACCTGCAGGTAGGTGAGGCATCGAGAAATGGACTCTGCTACAGCCTTCTTCATGCCTGACCACCAGTGCTTTCGTCTGAGATCCAGGTACATCTTCGCCACTCCGGGATGTACTTCCAAGGGAGATGTGTGAAACCCTCTCAGCCCCTCCTCCCGTAAAGTGAGTGGTACCATGGTACGTCCTCTGAAAAGGATGTAGTGCTCTGCTCCAAAGGAGAATCCATCAGGTGCCTGTCCTGAGGATATCTGAGCAAACCACGTCTCACAGTCGGTGTCCCCATGTTGTGCCTCTCTAACTCGCTGCAGTAGTGGAGAAGTGACTGTGAGAGACTGAAGGAAGGCTACCCCATCTCTATCCACAAAGGATATCTGCAAAGCGGCTAGCTGCTATGTCTCCTCCTCAAGTAGCTGAATGCCCATCCTTCTGCTGAGGGCATCGGCTACTAAGTTCCCCTTCCCAGGAGTATAGACTATCTCAAATTCATAGTCCTAGAGGAAATCGAGCAATCACCGCTGTCTCAGATTCTGGTCCTTCTGTGAGAAGATGTACCTGAGACTCTGGTGGTCAGAAAATACTGTAAAGCGCTCGCCCATCAGATATTGTCGCCACGTCTTCCGGGTGAAGACCACTGCTGCAAACTCCAGGTCATGGGTAGCATAGTTCTTCTCATGCGGCCTTAACTGACGTGATCTATAGGCGATCAATGCCCGCTCCTACATCAGGACACATCCGAGTCAGGTCCCGGATGCATCACAATAGACTATGTACCCTACTCCATCCTCAGGAAACCTCAAGATAGGTGCACTGGTCAACCTCTGTCTCAGCTCCTGGAAGCTCTGCTGACATCTGTCTGACCAAACGAAGGGTTTTCCCTTATTCACCAAAGCTGAGAGTGGTATCACAACTCTGGAGAAGTCTGGTAGAAATCTCTGGTAGTATCCAGCTAGTCCCAAGAAACTCCGGAGCTTAGTCACGCTCCTAGGTGGCTCCCAAGCTAACACTGCCACGGTCTTCATAGGATCCACTGCAACTCCCGCCTCAGAGATGACGTGTCCCAAGAAGTGGACCTCACGTATCCAGAAATGGCACTTCGAGAGCTTACCATAAATCTGGTGCTCTCGGAGCGTGTCTAGTACAACCCGTAAGTGGTAGGCATGCTCCTTCTTAGTCGTCGAGTAAATAAAATTGCCACCAATGAAGACCATGAAAAATCGATCGAGGAATGGCTGAAAGATACTATTCATGAGGGCCATGAACACTGCTGGAGCATTGGTTAAGCCGAAGGGATAACCAAGAACTCATAGTGGCCATACCGACATCTGAAGGCCGTCTTCTGTACATCCTCATCTCGAACTATGAGCTGATGACAGCCTGACCTGAGGTCTATCTTCGAGAACCACCGTGCTCCCTTGATCTGATCAAAGAGTTCATCAATCCTAGGTAAGGGATAATTGTTCCTCACTATCACCTGGTTCAGGAAACGATAATCGACAAACAGTCGCAATCTCCCGTCCGCCTTCTTGCCAAACAATATCGGGGAAGCCCAGGGTGAAACACTGTGTCGGATAAACCCCGTGCCATGCAAGTCCTCCAACGGTACCTGTAGCTCTCAAAGCTCTGTGGGGGCCATCCGATATGCTGGGGTGGATATCAGGACTGTCCTGGGGTAAAGGACAATATAAAATTCTACCTCTCTGCGAGGAGGTAGTCCTAGAACGTCTTCGGGAAAAACGACCGCAAACTGATCCACCACTGCAGGAAAACCAGGACTCCCGTCAACTGCTCCTAGGATGAGTCAATCCAACTGATGAGTGATGGGATATCCTCTCCTCCGCGGAAGTCCATCCTATGCTACAAAGGATTCCTTCTCACTGGTGAATGTGATCATTCTCTTGTCAGTGCGTACACATCGCACCTTGCGACTAAAACAGTCAATCTGTGCATGGACAGTAGATAACCAATCCTTGCCCAAGATGACATAGTAAGGCCTCGACGCCGCAACAAGAAGATCCCAGCCGAAGCTCTCGCCTCCTAGAGTAAGCTCACATAGCCGGCATGAGTGCGTAATCGTTGAGTCTACTCCCGTAGGAGTCTCTAGCCGTAAAGATCGAGCCAACGGCTCTGTTGGAATATCCGAGTTCCGAACAAGGGAAGCGGCTATGAAAGAGTGAATCACTCCTCTGTCTATAAGTACTACAGTAAGGGTGGAATAGACACAGATAGTACCTCAAATCATCTCGGGCGCACTGTGGTCATAGGCCTCCACTGCCTAGAGCTGTGCATGTCTCTGCCCGCCAGCTCCCTGTAGTCGGGGGTGGACCTCCTCGTGGTGGTGGTGGTAGAGCATCAAAGCGTCGACCACCACCTGATGCTCGGCCAGCTCCTCTGATTCGTCTGCCTCCTCCCTGCGGACCACCACGGTCGACCCTCTACCTCTGCCTCAGTGGTCCCTCAACCGTTTGCTGCTCTTCGGCACGGTGAGTCGTGCAGTCATGAGCCATGTGGCCCTGTCCGACGCATGAATTGCAATGTCTGCCTCTTGAAAGAATGGCTCCGCGCTGTGTGCCCCGCACTGCTGAGCCAGTGTCCTGAGGTTGTCTGCCTGAGGGTCTGGTCTGCCTGGTCCCCTGAGTCATCCGTCGACTGCCTACTGTAGAAGACTCTGCTACGTGCCGCCCTGCGGTGGGTCTCGGTGCTGGGGTAGACACCGCAAGAAAACACTCGATCAAAAGGGCCCGCTCCAGTACTCCTGTCTGAGTTGGAATGCTGAGGGAGATTAGCGATGCCATGATCTCGTGTCTCAATCCCTGCTCAAAGGTCCGGGCCAAGAAGAATGGGTCTCGTACCATGTCGGTCGAGTAGCGCGAGAGATCTGAAAATCTCGCCGAGTACTGAGTGACTGTCATGCTGCCCTGCCGCAGATGAAGAAGCTCCTGAATACGCACCACACGAAGGGTGGCTGGGAAGAACTCTTAGTAGAAGAGGCTCTCAAAGTCTGTCCAAAGTAGAGATGCCTCATCGTCCACGTGGAGCATCAAGCTCCACCATCGGCCCGCTGCTGCGTGCAGTAGGCTCGCAGCAAGGATCACCATGATTTCTGCTGGTGTCCTCACTAGCCTGAAAACTCGTACGATTTCCTCCAACCAGTCATCGGTAGCCTGGGGGTCCGTCTCCCCATGAAACCTGGGTGGTCGATGGCGCTAGAACTCACGCAGTGCACTGAAGCGACGTGCATCATCAGCGGCTAATGCAAGAAGTATCGGTGGCTCGGCTAGTAGAGCTACCACCGATGCCACTGCTAACAAAGCGCCCTGCACCAAGGCTTCGTCGCTCGGTGGGTTGTCGTCATGCTCGACTCTATGAACCCTAGCTGGCTGCCGTCGTGGGGCCATCCTGAAAATGAAAACAGGTGCGCCACGGTCAGAACAGTATACCTGTTGAGCTGATACAAAGTAATCACAAAGAAAACATGAAACACACACGCAATGAATGTTTTCGTGCATTAAGTCAGAAATTAGAAGTCAGGGTCCTGGTGTACGGATACGTCGGCCGCCGCACCAACACTAGACTCCCTGGACTGATAACCACACTCAATTGGCTAAACCCTATTGCTTCACATAGAAAAGATCAGAGTTCACGGTAGAACCGAACTCCTCTGATACCAATTTGTCACTACCCGTCCTCGGGGCCCGTGCCGTGACTACCCCAAGCCCGCCTTCCATAGGCCAGGGGCTGGTGACTAGAAAGTGCGGAATGTAAAAGGGGCCGGAAATACAAGCCCAACTGTAAAGTACAACTCGAAAGGGAAAATAGCAACTGTAAAGTAAAGCTGCTACACCGAGCTGTCCACTAGAAATCCCACCTGAATGGTGGGTACAGATAGCTCCACTGCTCCTCGGGTCCCGCCGTCTACTCCGAGTACGTCCCGCCCCGTGGTCCACCTCCAGGTACTATCCAGCTCTGCAAGCCTCAACCACGATCAACGTTGTCCGTCATCTGCAACCAACACAATGTAGTGCGGGCATATCCCATGCAGGGGTGAGTATAAGCTACTCAGTAGGGACCCCGAGACCCCTGAAGCTCTCCCAAAATCCACAAAGGATAAACCACAAAGGAATGATACAATCACGAAGTAACAACCGACACTACTTAGGTATATGCCCATACATATACCTAAGTCATCAATTCCAATACGCTCCAACCTCTGAGCCCAAGTACAACTCAGTCCACACAGGAAAGTATAAATATTCCACACAGGAAAGAAAAACGTAATCCACCCAGGATAACACAACTCATTCCACACAGGAAAGCAAATAGGATACAGATCACATAGGTATACTTCTTCGAAGACGATAGAGATGATCACGGATCCATCTAAGTCGTCGGACCCACAAAGGATCGTTAGGTACTAACCCCCGCAATGATCCACACAGGATCGGACCCACACAGGATCGGTAGCACTGATCCACATAGGATCGATGAGTGTTGTATTCGTCGTCGTCGAATCCAATAAGGATCTCTACAAAATCGGCGTCGCAGTCATCGTAGCAGTCGCAGCCAGCACTAGGGTTCCCGCACACAGCAAGCTCGTTCGGGAGGGTCTGCTCCACGAGCCGAGAAGCTGATACATCAACTGACACATAGTCCAGAGTTGATGTATCCAAATGTTCTGTATCGTCAACAAGAACTCAACGTCGCAGACGGCGCATCGATCGGACGCCAGGTCTGAGAGTTATTGGCCTTTTCGTCCCAGGGGCCCGGTTGGTTTTTAAGGAAAAATCATCCCGACCGTACTCCACCTGCGTCCAAACCTCGAGCTGAGTAACCCAGAAGATCTGTCTCACTAAGAGGAACTCAACAAAGTCGACGGAACATCAAACGGTCGTCCGTAGCTCAAGATATGTGTGTTTCCGCTCCGAGGGCCCGGTTGGTTTCGTGTACGAACCAACCCGGATGAACTCAAAGTATTCCAAAAACTTGGGTGTGATATGTCAAAACGACCGTCTCGTTCTATGGATCGTGTCACCACTAACGGAGCGTCGATCGGAGGTCCATAGCCCGAGTTATGGGAAATTGAACCCAAACGGTCCGAAAATGGGGGTTTTGGGCCCGGACCCGCCCGGCCCGAGACCCCCTCAGTCGGCCCGAACCGGGTCGACCCACCCCGGACATGGTCGGACCGGCCCGGATGGGCTCGACCCGGCCTGGCAGACCGGCCAGGCACCATTCCGGCTGGGGACAGCGCGTCCAGCGCACTGTCTGGCTCGGTCTTTGGCCGAGCCGTTTCGGCAAAGGGGGGGGGGGGGTTCTGCCCCCTGTGTAACCCCCCCCCCCAATTTTTGGGGGGCCATTTGAACCGGCGGGGGGAATTTAATTCCCCCGGACCCTCCCCTTTCCGTCCGGCCCGACCAGGGTGGCCGGCTCCTTCTCAATGTGACCGGCAGTGGCCGGTCCCCTTCCAGCTTCATCACCGGCGGCCCGGTCCGGCCGCCGGTCACCTTGCTCCGCCGCAGCCTGGAACCGTCCATAGCCCTTACAGTCTGGCGTGGTGCGACAGCACCGCGCCCCTCTACTGCGGCCCCGCTCCAGCCACGGTTCTTTCGTTTTCCTTCGACGCGGCACGACCGCGTCTCGTTCTTATAATTCTTTCCACGGCGCGGCGCGACGGCGTCGCGTAATACATGCTGTGTGATTCCTGCGTTGTGCGACGACACCACGCCATTCCATTCCATCCACAGAGAATCAAACATAAACATAGGAGGGGGGTTCGGCCATGTTTGTGCGGTCCGGACCCCCTCTCGTTAAACGATATCATCTAGTATAAAATCCACGATAATCGATAAACTAGAATCATGAATGGAAATACTTAAATAAAATAATCCCCTACCTCGGTTTCCAGAACGGTGTACGTCAACGAGTCGCAGAAGACGAGCGTCGTGGAGAATTAACGTCAACATTGTGAAGCGAGGATTCGATGTCGTTGACGGAGATTTCGTCATGGAGAACCGTCGCGGAAGAGACGACGCGGAAGAAGAACGTAGCATCGTGGATACGACATCGCGGAAGAACGGTTGCTGAAAGAGGCATCGCGTTCTTCGGCGGAGGTGTTCTTCGCGTTCTTCGTCTAGGTTGAAGAAGAAGAGGTCTCACGCATCCCAATCCTCTCAATGTTGCAATATTCTAACCATAATAAAATAATACCAAGTCTTATTTTATTAACACAACCTAACCATTTGAATTTCAAGAGTTTGAAATTAAGTAACTCACTTAATTAATTATAACAAGTTGTCAAAAATTAATAAAAGTGAGTTAATGGAAAGTTAGGAATATGAGGGGTTAAAAGGAATTAGGGAGTTAGGGAAATTGAAAAGGTGGGGGGTTTTGGTGGGCCACACCCTTTTAATTATCCACACATGGGAAGTGGGGTGGATGTGGGTCCCACCACCAACATCCCATGGGATAAATTAACCACCTTGGAAAAGAAATAAAATTGATTCAACAATTTTATTTACTTTTTAATTAAACCCCATTAATTAACTTCTTCTCCCACACAAATGAAACTATGGTAATGGTTCCCTTAAGCGATTACCAGCGTTGCAAGATCATCAGAGCCATCAGATTTCAATTCTGAGCACCGATTCAAAATATAGGAAATCCCGCTCATTCGTTCACTGAACGTACCTGAGCCAAACTTCGGAAATTGATTCCTGGCACTCCGTGCCTCGGAATCAAGTGCCGTCAGAAACCGCCTTCTTGTAAAATTTCAAATAAAATTAAGAAAAAAAATTCCCTTGAATATTACAGGTCTTTACACAAATATATAAAAGTAGAAATATAAATAATTAATCAAAATAAAAATAAAGAAATATATATAACTAGGGAAGGAAGATATGGGATACAAATTATTTTGGACATTCATGAGAGTATTACATTTATTATACTATAATTTAGGTAATTGTAGTTAGTCATCCCCTTAATAAGTTTGATGTGGTTTTAATGGAATTAATAACCACAAGTTACTTTAACAAAAATCAATTTGTTTACTCTACGAGTGAGAACACATGGAGAAAGTAGAAATATCACAAAACCTTATAATAGAAGAAATTAAGAAGTATAAATGTAAAATGGGATAAAATATAAGATATAGGGGTTCCATATAAACTATAATGGTGTACACCTTCATGTAATATGATGGTTTTTGTTGAGGAGGTAGTCACATCACCATGGTCACATCCACCTGTTATTATTATTTTAATTCCATAAAAATATTATCCTAAGTTATTGGGATTTCATTTTTATCATCTTAGAGGGCCTATTATATTATAGTAAAACTTTTAAAAATATCATAAGGTATATCATTTGGTAATTTAGTGTCTATGATGTTTTTATAAAAAGGGTCACAAATTGAATATCCCAAAAAAACTATCTTTAAATTCATTCCCAACAAGATGTTTTATAGATAATTCACCTACATGATATGGAAATGGGTATTCTATGAATTCATTATTGGCCTACATAGGTTCTTGAACCTAAAATTTTTGTGTAAAAATCTTCACTTATTTTTCAACACATTTTTATTATTGATCAATACCTAGATCAATGACTACCTTGAATATAGTGGGTAATGATACAATTTCATTAATAACTTATTCATAAACAATGAAATGTTTTTAAAAATAATTTTTAAAAAGAACATGCATGAAAATCTCATCCATTTCTTTACTGAAAATCCAAACAAAAGATAAATCCATTTAACGATGTTCAATAGTATTTTATATTTTTAGTTTTTTAAATTTTTTATTTTTTATATTTGTCTGAGAAATTTATTTTTTTTATTTTTTCAGTATCTATGGTAATTATGAAAAATTGATGTTAGATATTGTTTAATCCCAACTAAAAATATTTACTTTTTTACAGAATAATTTAACATTCTTCCCACATTAGTGTTAATGTCTGGAGGAGGATACTCACACACACATTGAATTGTCATTACAAAAAATTTAATATCATACATATAATGTACAAGTGGTTGTAATAATATATTGGGGGGTGTTGTAAAATTAATGATATTAATAAATATAATTTAATACATGAAAAATATATGAATAAATAAATTTATTGAGGAATGGATTTTTATTTATTTCACAATAATATTTTTTATTATTACCAAAATTAAAATTCCAAATATCCATCATAATATAGTAACCATGAATTATTTTAATATTTCCTCATTAATAAAATTATTATTACCTCACGTTGGGACCTCTACATATAGTGAAATATTTTTTCAAATACCGTTTTGGAAACAACATCTACAACCCACATTAATAACAACAAACTACATCAAATGAAAATGTTGGATAATGAAGAGATGGTATATTGATAACAACAAAGAAGAAAAATAGTAGAAAAATAGGATTACCACCATCCATATTCATTTTAACCAATATTTATATTCATAGTATAAAATTAATTGAAACCTTGATGTGCAAGAAAACAATCATCTATTGATATTTTAATTTTAATAAGTGATGTAATCAGTTTACCATTTGGATGTTAACAAAAAAGATTTATGGTGGAATGCATAAGTGGTAAAATTAATATATAATAGATAATATAAGAGAATAAATAATCAAAAGTTATAACACTGTTATAGTTGATAAAAACATCACTAGAAAATCAAAATTCCTAAATCATTGAATTGAATGTGAAAGTATACATTTATAGTAATGTGGGTTGGATTCATTCTATCTAGTTTTCCCCTGAAATCTAGGGAATGCCTATCTCGATAAATGGATAGTGAATGGAATGTGTTATTTTATGATATTTTCCTTTATATATATGATATTAATGAAAAAAATAAATTATATATGCTATTATTAGCTAAATTTTTTACTAGAATATTATACATAATTTTTCATTATAGGTAAAATTTTCAAATTCCAATCCACCAATTTAACTGGAAATAATGGAATTGACAAAGGATGAATATAGATAATCAATAATTGAATATTTTTATTACTTTTACTAATTTATTTCTCACTATAAACATTAATCTTACATGGATTGGTACATTCTGGGAAATGGAACCATCTATTTTTTTTAGAATTGTTCATAGATTTTGAGGCTCCACTAGTACACTTAATATATAAGCTTTTTGGTTGGTTTTGACTTTTAAAAATAGTTAAATGATAAAAATTTCTTATATCAAACGAGACTAAAAATATATATTTTCAATTCTGATTAGTTTCGACAAATATATAAGAAAAATATTAAAATGATTAAAATCGCTTCAAAAAAATTTAATAAGACATTATAACAATTAAGCTCAAATTATTCCAAAAACCAAAAAATGTGATAATTACCCAATGAATAAAAAACATGTTCTATTGAATCAAAATATTATAGAATTTTTTTTTGAAAATATATTGTACATAAATTATCAAACTAAAATTTTTCCTTCTCAGTAAATCATTTAATATATTTAATAAATTCACAAAAAATAGAATTTTGGGGGAATTTCTGAGATTGTTTCCATAATATAATTTTATTATGTATCATATATTTAAAAATCGTCTATCATTTTTTTCTTATATTTAATTTATTTATTCCAAAAAATAAGTGATTATTGAATTAAAGAAAAACATAAATTGAAATTCATTTCACTCATTACTCATGAGAAATATAATATCTATTAATGCTGATACAAGGAAAAGTAATATGTCACCGATTTATTTTGAAAACTAACATCTCTAATTAATTTGAGACAATTTTTTTTTTCAATCTTGAGTACTATTGATGATTATTTTACTGAATAAGGGTTATTATGTAAGGAATTTAATATTTTAAGGATAAAAACGGAAGATGAACTCTTATATATAATTGATGAAAATTAAAATAAAATCTCAGGAAATGACTTGATCAATTTATCTAACAATATGTACACCACACACTCAATTTGAAGTTTTTCATCAGTCAAAATTAATAATATTATTGATAGAATCTTAATTCTCAACATTTCTTCTTTTTATAATTTTGTATTTATTTTTTTTATTTTCATGAAGGATGATATTAAAATTTAATGAAATGAATTAGTGAAAAATAATTCCCCATATTGTAAGGAGGTATATAAATCCTAAATGTAATAACAATGATTACTTTAATATCATAATGAGTTTTTTCTATTTTTTTAGTTTTTTTAATTTGTGTTTTTATATAATAGATTATATTAATGATTTATAATGTATAACAAAAAATTACCACTCTAATATTTCCAAAATATTAAAAAACACCTCACACAGCATAAAATTACTTGCATCCCAAAATAAAACATTTGGAAAACCCTTCACCCACACTCTATCATGAAATATCTATTCAAAAATATTACGTGTTATGATTGTTAAGGTCAAAAATCATATAAAGGGGTTTAAACCTATAATATAATTAATGTATTATAATTAATTAATAATAGTATATGAAAAGGTATGTATTATGTTTATATTGATTCACTATATTTAAATTAATCTATTACATCAAAAAAATTAATAAACACTAATAATTTTGAAATAGAAAAACAACAAGTACTAGTTTACAAAAAAACTAAATGGTTTCTTTCAAAAATGTGTTATTATTATGAATAACATGTCAAAATAGTTCTAAATCTATAAAAGACTATAATTTTAATATTTAGTGTTTCATGGGAGTGGATTTTAAACATTTTTGAAAGTCCTAAAAAATTTTGAAAATAAAATTATGCGAAAAACATCTATATTAGAAACAAATGAAATTTTTTTGTTAATAATGAATCCAAATATATATAAATTTGAACATTTAAATTGATAAAAAATATTCATTGAATATCAATGTTTTAAAATATTAAATAGAAAAATTAAAAAGAAACAAAGAACTCAAACATATGGATGGTACTCCACCACATTCGTATTGAACTATCTCCCTTTAAAAATAGAATAGATTTTAAAATAATGATTAGAAAAACTATAGGAAAATAAATACCTAGAATAATTTAAAATAGTTGATTAAATGAGTAATTATACTTATTTATTTAACATTAAAACTATAAATCAATGACAAAATATAGCAAAATATTAAAATTAATGTAATTGAAATGAATGTGAAAAGGGAATATAAGAGAAGGGATAAAATGTGGTTTCAACCTACAAGTGGTAACCATTATTTTAGAGCCCTAGTTGATTAGTTTATGTTGTCGATCCCCATTTAGAAATATTATGTGTTTTCAAAAAAACAAATCACCAGATATTATTTATGTCATCATTCATACATGGATTCCAAGTATGGTAACACTTGGATAAAAGAATACACATCCCAAGCACCATAAGAGTATAAAATGAGAAGTAAAAAATGTGAATTTGTGGGAAATAGAAGGTATATGATATACCTATGAAAGTTTATGGTTCCTTAATTAATGTGATATGATATTTTATGTAGAGGATGTGGTGACAACAAAATTGACTAATTGAGATCTTATTTTTCTTATCCAATTCCTCCATTATTCCCCCATGCTGATGTAAATTTAATTTTAAACATATTGAAGTACATGAAAAATTAAACCTAAACCACTAATGTTATAAAATGGGAGATAAATTTTAAATTTATTATCATCATTATTTTAATAAAATGAATTCCTAAAAATTTAATCTCCATAAAAAATAATCATCAAATTCATATTCTCTAAAAAATCATCTAGGAAATTATTTATCAAAGAAAAAAGTGGGACTTCTGTGAATTAATTCCTCACCTCATCAGGTTATTCAATTTTACAATTAGGAAATATATGTTTCAATTCTCTAATATTTTTTTCCCCTCCATAGATCTTTTCCATATATTAATATAGAGGACAATAGTGGAATTTTCTTGATAACTTATTGAAGCAGTCAAAATTTTTTCTAAACATGATATGTCAAAGTATTTCCACTATATAAAATTATATGCTTTTATTAAAAGTCATGAAAATTAAAAATCACTATGAATTTTTTTTTTTACTAATTTAAGGATTTATATAAAAAATTATCTCACTTTTTAGTTTTTAAAATATAAGTTTATTTTATTGAAAAACAATGACCGTAATATTTAGACCACTATTGAAATGAATACTAATTAATTAGAGGAATTTATTAAGAAACCCAACACAATATTTTCATTATTCTCCTAATCGTTTAATATTGTGTACACCGTAGGGTCAGTCACTCGAATATTTCACTCACACAAATTACATATCTATAGTCACAATTTATTACGAAATTAATATGTTACTAAATTATATATTAATATAATGGGGGTGTTATAAAAAGAATTTTATTAATATATATATATATATGAATTTTTCTGTAACAAAGTAGAATTAAAATAAAAATATGATTGTGTGAATTTTTTTTTAGGGAATTTATAAAGATGCTATAATTTTTTCATAAATTATATTTTCTAATATCTTATTTTGTATAGTGATAAAGACCTATCATGTTACATGTAATTTTTTGAATTGTTATTACACCATGTTAGGAACTGTACAAGTGGGGATATACTATTACAAAATTCATTAGGGATAATTCTTCCATGACGAGCCATATCAAATACAAAACCAAATATAATAATGACCATATAGTGAATGGAAGGTATATTGACAATAAAAAATAATAGAAAAATATTAGTGAAAATATAGAGAGTGCTCATTATGGGGGAATATGAAAGGAAAATAAATGAAAATAATAGTCAGAATGTAAGACAATATTTATTCAAAAATTAAAAAAGTGTCATGGTAGAAAATTACCTCATTATCCACTGTAAATTATTATCTTTGTGAAATTAAAAATTACATAGACATTTATAGGAAAAATAGGTTCATATTTTCCATCAAATATTCTCCAATGAACGTTAGAATATATTCAAAAAATAATTTTTTTTATTCAAGGAAGGTATTCATTTTTTATATTTTTAACTTTTTATTATAAATTTGATAAAAAAAAATATAATATTTTATGTATACATGATGTCGATCGTCTCTTTGAGTTATTATATAAAACACATTTTCCCTTGAAAACAATTATAAATTGACTTATCTAACTTACTATTCACTAATGAAATTTAATATGGTTAAATCATAATAAGAAATGGTTTAATTGATTTTTTCTCTTCATCAAATATTTCGCTATTTTTTTTCTCATTTATTACAATACTTAGTAAGATTGGTGCTCATCATCAAAATTCATCAAAACTATGATATAATTTAGAGTCCCTACATATATGTATGATAGGGAACAACTATTGTTGGATTCATGTTAAGATATTGGTTAGTGAAATATTATTTAATCCAAAAAATTAATTTTTATAATTTTAGATTAGTTTGAAAAAATTTATGAAATAATTACATTGATGATTAAAATCACTTAGATTTCAATAATTAATCCATTTTTACAATAATGATCAATCTCCAACTTCAAATTCATATTTTATTTTTTATAAAATTATATATGGGTTATTTTTGATCCCCCACAAAATAATGTCTCTTTTTGTTGAACCACCATCGACACCAAAATACATAACATTTACGAAGTCACCATAATCCCGAAATAGTGGGTGAAAATTCAATATTCCAAAATGATGTAAATCATGCATCGAGACTACTGATAGATCCTTACCCCAATAGTCTAGTATTAAAACTGAACCCTGATATATTGAGAACCAGATTAACATCACGACCACACCATCAAGAACACTAAATGCACTGAAGAACACAAAATAACTTCCCCATGATCAAAGATATTTGGATATTAAGGAATCTGCATAGATAAATAAACATACAGAATGATATGTAACACATAGTTCTTATATATCTATATTAAATGATTTAATTTATGATTAACCATCACTAGGGTCCCTATGTTGGATAATCATATAGTAAACGCACCTCCTGGAAACTGTCAGGTACTCAAAAATCACATTCTTAAACCACCATGGAGGTTAAAGCACTAGATAGACCAAGAAAGGGAAATGAACCATGTAGTTAGAGAAAATTTGAGTGGACTATGTCATTTTCATTGGTCCGTGCATTCACAATAACTTCATATCCATCTTCAAGTACCAAAGGAACAAGAAGAACAACACATTACCCATTAGCACCAAACCATAGAGGATGTATAATAAACAAACCTCTTGGAAATATATCTCATGATATAAGACAGACCTCCTTGTAAAAAAATAATTCCTCACCTAGCATATCCCAAAAAATTATGGAATATAGATCTCGAAACCTAACATTGGTCGGAATGATGAACTGGCTGCTAAGAGGAGAGGATGAGGTGCCAAAATCTACCGGGAATGGAATGAACATGAATAGAACAAGTGACCAAAGTCACATCAATTATGAAATATACTCCATATAAGGAATCCGAAATATAAACAAGTAACCAACATGAATGAGAGAGAACATTTACCGAGATAGATGATATCTGAGGGACATTAGAATAAAGAATGAGTAAATGAATTGGGGTGGGCAAGGAAATGCTGAATGAAACAACCCTCCCCTATCACTTTATAATTTCTTATATGTGAAATCATCTATTCCAAATAAAATTCAAAAAAATAAAATTGTGATATTTTTTTCACTATCATTTTAAATATATTCATTAATCATGTATCATCAATAAAATACAATTCCCATTTATTTTATGTACTCACATTTAAATTTTTTCATTCTCGCAAATCGATTCACGACACAATAAAACATAACTCATAGATAAATTCCTAACAATGTTCCCTAAAAAAATCAAACTGGAGTTTGCCCGTACTTTGATAAATAATTTATCATTATAATCTTCTAAAAATTATTATCTTGCAACACAATGATGCATAAAAAATCTAAATCATGATGTATTTTAATGTGATTTTATTATATATGTGTAGGTGGGTAAAAAAATTTAAATTTATGTCTAAAATGAGGAGTTATAAAAAAAATTTATTATATATGATTATTCAATTTAAGACATTGGAAATAAATCACTTTATTCCAATTAAAATATGAAAACCACCGTCATTTTATTGATATTGTTCATCATTCATCCAAGTAACACAATGAATTAATTAATCACAATTCTCCCTTTTTTTATCTTTATCAGTTCCTTATTTAATTATGGGGGATTACATGATACAAGAATATAATTAATTAATTAATATTGATAAAAAATATATTTTTGTAAGTATATAATACATAAAATTATGAATAATTAATAATTCAATTTTTCCAAATTTTATAAGATATTATTCATTTTTTATTTTTAAATTATTTAATATCAACATGGATTAGAATAAATATTTTATTGGTTATCTACCATTCAATTATAATACATGGTCATGGGTTGATCAATTGTGTAAAATTTGTTAGTCGAATGATGAAGGAATATTTTGTGTCCCTTGTGATAATGAAGATAGATATATGTACTATTTGACTAGAGAATAATAGGGTGATGAACTCAAATTATAATTATATCTCAAATTTTTTTCTAAAAGGATCTAAATAGTTAAATTGAAATGGGACTCCACTATTCCATCCAGGATTGCCAAGGATAATTTTTAACTTATCTATCATAATTATATGCTTTACCATTAACCTTACATGCACTTTTTAGTGAATGATAGAAGGAATAAATACTATTAACCTTGCATGTTACAGTAGTTTCACAAGATGTTGGGACATCAATGACTCCTTTTGGGTAACATTTGGTTGCGTCACATAGTGGAAAATAACTAATCAGGTATACTACCATGATGAAGGTTGTTTCATCAAATTACATGCACTTTTCATATGCTATCCATGATAAAAATTTTATATTAGATCAATTAAAAATATGTATCCCCATGGGAATATTTATTTATAATAGCAATGTGGTAGATTATGCATTCCCATATTCAATGTCATATAGTATTGAAATGCCTATTAATTTCGGGTTTGATCTGATTGAAATGGTGTCCTAACAAACATGAAAATATTTCAAGAGGAAATACAAATGCAATGGGTGGGGGTCATGAGATGATAACTATTATGTGTAATTGGATAGGATAAGTGAAGGGAGACTTCCATCCATAGTGGAGGTACACCATGGGTCACATAGTAGAGGTCTATATTATATTATATTACTAATACTATGATTCTAATTACTTTAATTGGGAAATTAGGTATGTGTTACTAGAACCAAATATATAGTCATGATGATCATATATATATACTATAACTATAAGTCCCTTTAAGGATGTAAAATGTTAGGTTAGAAGTATGGTTGATACACAAAACTCATTTTATATTTTTTACTCTAATAGTTTAGAGGAGGATGGCCAAATGTGTGTTGATTATTCTTAAATAGAAGAGTTGAATGCTACTTTTGAATATTATTCAATTGATTAGATGGGTGGGTTAGGGATTCTTGATAATATATGGAATATGGGATGAAATTTTTATAGATAGGGTGGATTATTATCTCATCACATCATGCAGACATTCTTTTGTGTCATTAAAATGGTTTTAGACTGTTGTCCAAGAAGGATATTTCTCAAGGATTAGTTAATTTTCAACACCCTAACCCTTTTTTTCTTTTTTTCTTTTTTTCATTCATGATTGTGGAAGTTAATTATCATCCCACAACCTCTCATTGTTTCTCTTTTTTTACCTCCTTCAATAATGTTTGTTTCACCCCAACATATTCTTATGATATGAATAAAATACAAAGAATAATGAATCATGCTTATTTATCTAATGAACAAATGTTAACACACACCTCACACACTAAAAAATAAATATCATGCTAAATAATAAATATGAAATTCTTATCCCCCATACTGAAACATTAAATATCAATTAAAAATTAAAATGGTGAAGGTAAATATGGCTAAATAATCATCTAATGTGACATGAACCTATAGGTAAATACATAAATTCTAAGGGTTAAAAAAATATATGTAAAGGTAGTTCTAATGTTTAATTTGTTGACAGATAAATAAATTAATCAATCTCATAATTTTTTATGTTCTCAAATTACATGAATGATAAACCAAAATTTTTTTGTTCACATAAAATATCCATGTTGATCCTATGAATGATTAGGTGTCATAAAAAATGAAAAAATGATCAAAATAACTCATATTAATGAAAATTTTTTTTGAGCCGCTATTTTATTGGAATGAACATAAAAAATTGGTAAAACTCCGATTATTATTTGAAGATAATGTTTTCTATAAAATGACCCAACTCAATAATCACTAAAAAAATCAATTTATTCCAAAATAATCCAAAATCTCCAAATTCAGTTCAATATTGAATGGTAAATAATATTTATTCAATACTAATATATAAAAAAATGATAAATAAATATTAGAAATATAAAGAGAAATAAACATAGATGACACTGCAGGTAATATATTTTTATTTCAAGTATATATTTAAAATCAAATTGATGAAAAATTATGCAATGAGGTAAAATAATAATGTAGATATAACATAGTTTGGACCCCCCATGTGGGTACATTATTTTTATTTCACCTTTTTATGAATATTTGGTTAGTCAATAAATATATGGAAGGGTTTCCATTTTATGAATGAGCTCATATTATTTCTCCCAACATCCATAATTGAATTCTAAGAGTAGGAACCCCATTGAAATGATTTTTTTTAACCAAAAACCAATAGAGAAGAAATATATAGGTATATGTGAGAAAGATGAAGGAAGAGTTGATTTCGGGGATAAAAATGATGTATTGTGGTTTCCTAATTCTTGTGATATGAAATCATATCTAGTGAAAAATATCCTATCACCACAAGATCTTTGGGAACTTTTTATTTGTTGAATACAATCACCTTGTTTTCCACAATAATGAGAGTTAATTTTTTCATATTTTAGGTCCTATAAAATCACAACCCAACCTAAAATATTAAAATTAAGATGTCCAATTTTTTATTTATATTCAATTTTATTTGAATAAAATTAATTCTAACAAAATTAATATCCTTTAAAAATTCTTGCTTCAATTTTTTTATCAACAAAAAAATACTATTGATATTTATCTATCAGAACCTATAATATATATTATAAGAATTAGAAACCTTGAATTATTCAATATGAAATTTTGGTTGAACAATATTCCCTTGTTATTCGCTATTTTTTGTTCCATCTATAATTTTTTTATTTCATTGAACACTGTGGAAAATCATTCTGTTTTCCACTTATATTCTTTAAGCACAATAAAAAAATTAACTAGATTCATCAATTTATATTACCTGAAAATGACCTATGTGAGTTAATTAAAATTCCAATAATAACCAAAATCATAAATAAAATCCATATTTATACAAAAAAAATATGTATAAGAAATAAAAATCATATTTTTCATATTTGGAAAATTTTAATTGTATACATGTTTCAGTGAAAAATTCTACGTGTAAGAGTACAACCCCATATAAATTGTTATTAATTGATGAGAAGGATATTTATGTAATTCAAACCCAATTAATTTCTTATTTGTCTAGTAATTTAATATAGTTTTCACCCTAGGTTGAATATCATCAGGAGGAAACTCAGATGCAATGAATTTCAATTTGTTAATGATTGTTATATAACTAATATTATATTATGTGAAATATTAAAAAATTGTGAATTTTATTAAAATCATGATATTAATTTATATATGAATATAGTTTAAACATAAATAATAAAAAAACAAAAATTTGATAGCTGGAGATAGTGTTTTTTTGTGATTTCATAATGATGCTACCATTAGTATATAAATTATAAATCTCAATATTCTATTCAGTTTAGAGTTGATAACCTATCACACAACATCCACCAATTTTTAATTATCATTATACTATAAAAGACCTCTATATATGTGGATAAATACTTATAAATATAACTAAGCAACCACTTCATCAGCCAACACATTATATAAAAAACATTACCAGATGAATAATATAAATATTAAACATAACGGATATTGAAATCAAGGAAGAAAATAATAATAGTAGATAAAATAAGTAAATATCTAACAATAATCTAATTAAAATATGTTTAAAATTATAGAGTATAGTAAATATATTAATTAAATCATAATAAATCAATTTTCCAATACTTCCTTCCATTGAATAAATTCGTGAGTTGGTTATCCATCTGTACAGATATATAAGAACATAGTGTGGGAACATAAAAGTAGAGAGATGAAAATGTAAGATAGAGAGAATTATAATATACAATAAAAATTAAAAATAATATTACGATATATAAAAACTTCTATATATGATGGAAATTAATATCTTTTTAAAATATATATGGAGGTATACATTTATAGGAAAGAGGGTTCACTCGTTTACCAACAATTATATCCTTTAAAATGTGGTCGATGTATTGAATGATTGATAGATAGATATTAGAATGATGTGAGGAATGAGTATTTTATATTATGTATCATATTTATTATAACAAAATTTAGTCCCCTTTGAATATGTCTATTGAACTTAAAAAATTGATTATTATATAAAATTTTCCATCCTATTAGACATTTTGATTTTTGATCATCTAGTTTACCATATAATAATGGACATTTAAAAGTACGAATATTGAGAATTTATATATGAATTAAATATTTTTATAACTTATTAATATCTCCATTTAAAATTATTTATCATTTGTACAAGAAGATTGTGATATATGAGCACACCTTCAAAATTAATCAATACTATGCACATATTAAATGGCCATAATTATATTCTTGATTTTAATATTCAATATTTTTATTCATCATTATGTATAGTTATATGAAATTAATACCCATAAATATAGTATTATTATAAAAAATAATATTTTCATTTTATTTCAGTGTATAAAAATTTATAATATAAATATAAATAATGGTACTAATCTATTAAATATTCGGAGTGCTTCCATTTTCACTATTTTTCTAAAATAATTCTAAAAATAAAAAATATAATAAAATTACAACTAAAATACCATAATTTGAATTATTAAAACATTTAATTAATGAATAAAAAATATGAAAATATGATCATGAAGAATACCCTTAATTTTAATAATTCAGTATTAAAAAATCATCATAATATCAGCATTAAATTCACAGAAAATTCAATACTCGGAGAATTTACAAGTACATTTCAAAAATAAAATTTCAACATTACATATATATTAATTAAAATTTAATTTAATTTTTATATTTGGAAGTAAATGAGGTTTAATAAGAAAAATCAATCCATGTACCATCCACAACATTCCTCACATTGAAATTCCTATGACTCATTAATCTATAGAAATTTAATATGGAGTAGTGGTCATACATGGAAAATGAATGTGTCACTATAGTCTAACAAAATTATCATATCTTTATACATTGTGTAGTAAAAATATCATTAATCATGGGTACCTTTAATGGTTATCTTACTGTCTCTTGGTTAGTGTGTAGAAACCAATAAAATTTTAAGATAGAAAAGAGGAGGTTGAACTCTTATGTATAATACATGAATATTTAACTGAAAAACTAATAAATACCTTCCTCAATTCACATTAAACTAATTATAGCTCACCTCTTTTCCAAACATGGGTTGTGAGTCAAACAAACAATACAATGGATAATTTCATCCTAATTATCAATATTTTTTATTATCTATTTTGTATTAATTATTCATTTCATGAATCATGAGATGAAATTCAAATACCACAATTTAATTGTAATCCATGCCCTAGATTTTGGTGTGTTCATTATTCACAAATGTTATCATAGTGAATAATTCATTTTCATCTTAAATTTTTTCGTTATGTTTTAGTAATTGAAATGATTATAGGAATGAAATATAATGAATAATGATTTATAACCACTCATTAAATGATCAAAATGTCTACACACACATAAAAAACACATTAATGAACTAAAATACAATGAAAACAAATAAATTTCAGTTCCCCCATAGTAATAATTAAAATATCCATAATAAAATATTTAGTGTCAATGTTGGTAAGGAATTTTTTTTGTAATATGGCTTAAACTTATAAAATAATTAATGGATTCAAAAAGAAATAAAAATTAAATATAAAGGTAAGAATCAAGTTTAAAAAATTTCGAGCTAAATAAATTCCTCAATAAAAACAATAACATTATTTGAATCCAAATTTTTGGAAGATATTAAATCAAAATTTCCAATTTGCACACAAAAATCCAGGTTTTGATCAAAAATGTGTTTTATTTTGAACTATGTGTAATAATGGATAGATGACCATATAATAATGGATGAATATTTTTAGTGGGTTTATAAATTATATGTTGTTACTTAATTTTTCAAACTAAAAAAAAAATTGAAAATGAAAATCTGGGAAATTTATTTAAAGTAACAATGATTTAAAAACTATTTCATCAAAAATCAAGTCAACTCTCATTAAATCAATTTAAGATAAAAAATAATAATTAATATTCTTTGGATCGCAATGTTCATAATTATGAAAAAAATAGAAAAACCAAAAATAAAATGTCAAATGAATATTGAAACTCCTCCATACATAAATTTAATTACCCCCAATTTTATCTGAAACTTATTAAGATGATTGGGAAAATCCAAATGAAAATAATAAAAAAATAAAGATTATATAGAATAACGGAAACTTTTAGTTAAGATAATTTATTAAAAAAACATTACACCTATAAATAAAGAAAAATTCATAAAAAATATATAGAAATCAATGTAAATAAAATTAAAAATAAAATAAGAAAGGTGGGATGAGATAGAACGTGGTTTCCAAATAAAGGTTGGTATTATATTTTTTTACCCCAACATAGGTAGTCCTATTTATTAATAAACACACAATAAATTGATGTTGGTCCACTGAATGAACCACCACACTTCATCACCACCATCATATATATGTGGATTCCAAGTGTTATAACCTAATGGTAAAATAAGATATATCCTAACCCCAATAGGAGAATAAAAAGTGATGTAGAAGTTTGAATGTAAGGACCCAACCATATAAATTACTTAATCTTGAATTCAGTATATAATTTGACATTAATTTACATTGATGACCTTTTTCGATTTAGTGTTTTAGATAATTAGTCATTAACTATTAAATAATAACTTAAAATTTACAAAGATGGCTTTTCTACTCACTATAATTTTTTTACCAAATAAAACTCCTTAAATAAAACAATAAATCTTTTTTTCTTAAAAAATATTCATAAATTTCCAAATTTCGTTGTCCCTTACTTATACCTATTAAAAAACATTTCAAAAAATTGGGATAAGCATAAATAGTTTAGCAGGGAATATAAAATGAGGAATAAAACCATAGTCCATGAATATATTACACCATTGGAAACATTTAAAAAAAATAAAAAAATTCAACCATAAAACATAATCTACTTATCTTACATAATATTACCATAATAGTAAAATATAACTACAGATAAATCATAAAACAAAAAGGTAACTTGTGGAATTTGATTCAAACTTACATTGTAGCTTTCACAGCTACATAGGGAGTAACCTTCTTGGTTACGTATGGAATAACCACCACAGTATATTTCCTAAATCACTTTGGATAAACCTTATCATTTACCTCTATCACGTTACCCAATGGATTAGAGAGTTATCACGAGATCAATTAAACTGATTTTATCGTGGAACCACTCACATTTGGTTTATCATTTCAACACATATAAAATGTCCAAGTACCATTACATAACCATAACAAATAAAATAATGAAATTATCAACATTTCACTCATAAATCACAAGAAATAAATTCAATATATTGAAATTTACAATCCATTTCCAAAAACATTTAAAAAGTTTATTAAAGGGACTTTTGAATCAATATTCCACATCATACCTTGATGAATTTGAATGAAATAGACATTTTAAAACATTCATGTCTATATAATTAAATTTCTTTAAACCGTTTTAAAAACATGGACATGAAATAAATTTATTTACAAAAAAAAATCATTAAAACATAAAAAATGATGTTTTAGTTAATGATACTTTTTCCAATTGAGAAACACATGAATAAAGATAATTAAGGAATAACATTAATAAAACAATTAACAATAATTATAATATACTACATCATGATATAATGAGTCAATATGGTTGTATATACACTTTATAGGATATTAATGGTTCATAACATCAAGATATGCCTCAATAAAGTTGATTGAGTCAAAAATAAGTTACAAAGACTGTTTCATGTAATTTAAGATAAATCAATTACATAATTATGTGTGAAAAATATAACAAAAAAATATAAGTGTATATTAATTGTAAAAAATACAGAGGTCCCTCACTCATATATATGAAAAATAACCAAGGACACAGATATGTAACTCAATGAATGGGAGTTGAGTTATTATTTCCCTTACAATGTTTTTGTAAATTACATAATAATTTATCAATTGGGTAATTATGTGTATCAAAACATAATCTACACCAAGGGATGCTTAAATTAAAACATAAATAAATATATATATATATTTGAAACATAATAATGGAATAATATAATAAACAAAGTACGCATAAAAGAGAATGGGTGGAAAACGACTTTATAAATTCCCTTTACATGAGTATGACTCGTCACGTACAATTGTAATGTACAATAATAATAAACATAGAATAGTTTCAACTTTCATGATAACTATTTATAATTTTAGTATTCCTTTTATATCACTTAATACAATGTTTTTAAAATTACATAATGATTTAATTTCATTTTGCTCATTTTTTCAATATTCGATAATTGAGTCAAAAATGAACTTGTTTGATGTAAATTTTCTATGTGGTCAAAATTCCATCATTTCCATAAAATTATTAATTATTTTGATATCATATATATCTAGAATAAATTTATTTATAATATTCCATGTCATTTAGATATAATAAATTAAATTCACCGTTCATTGAGAAGGTAGGCCATAGGTACGCATTAACAATACTTTCATTTCATAGTCATATTAATGGAATGAAAAATAAATGATACATAGGTAAATTATAAATAATCTATAATTTATATGTCATATATGATATATAATTTCATTAAATACAGTATTTATAAGTTACATGTGGGGCATGAACGAGTCATATCATTTTGAGGGGGCAGTATTCCAAACATCCTCAAATGAAATTATTGTATTTTCAAATTATGGAAAACAAAACAATATGTTGTAAATAAAAATTAAAAAAACATATAGTATCTATAAATATAATATATTTCATATATATTCATTCTATTCATTAATATAATTGTGTGTTAATGAATTTTTTGTATAATGAATCACATTGTATTGTGAAGACGATTGGTCATATGTACATACGGCTAACGATATCATTCACTTAATTGTAAAACATATTAGAAATGGATGTTATATTAATTATAAATAATAATTATAATTTATTACTCATTATTTATATCCATTATACTCATCATTATACACATCCCAATTAGTACTTATTGAATAACCAAATACACTACAATGTGGATACGGAAAGTCGTACGCACACATGCATGGTGGTATTGTTATTCATATAATGGATAAAAGGAGGTTTAAATTTGTAAAACACTTATAATAACAAATAAGAATTTATAATATACTATATTTATTAATTTATAATGGAAAATACTTATTAAGGGGTAGTATAATAAGAAACTATTTTTTAATGAGGTGAAAAAATACCTCTGTTTCGAGTATCTCATTTTTATTTTCAAAAATTAACCACAAATGATGGATTTATGGAATAATTGTGGCCTTTAGAGGGTAGGGAGTTGTGTTGGAAGATTATTTTTTTTAGAAATTGGATGATCCAAGGGGCATGAGTGGTGTGGGTAATTTGGTAGAGTTGATGATCTTCTATAAGAAGGTGGAGAGGAACATTAGGAATGTCTTCAAATATGTTTTTATAATAAATTGATTTTAGATTTATAATATTTCCAAAGTGATATATTTATATTCAATGATAACTATGAGTAGAAATACTCTCATCCAATAGGTTTTAGACAAGTTTTGGGTCCTAAATATAACCTTATTGTTTGACATTACCCATTAGATAAATAAGTTAACTCTTACCATGTCATTTTCTATTTTATATGATATTATTAATATAGAAGTAATAAAATATAAATACAACATAATGTGGAAAATTTATGATATTTTTATTATTATATAAGACAGTTGACCAAATCTTATTTTTGTAGGACTATTATATATATTAATAAAATAGTAATTAAAAAAACTCATGTATGTCAATTTTGAAACTATTTAGAAATTGATTCTTTATAAAGTCTTAACATATTGATTACATTAAAAAATGATATAACTCATCCCTAATTTTTAAATTTCATCCATAAAATTAATTTATGGCATCAAAATGTTAAAAATAATTTTATTTTAATATTTAAAATATAATTTATTTTAATATTTGAATAATAAGGTAATCACATCATTATAATTTTGTCGAAACTATATTTATTTTCATAATGTATGAAAAATATAAATAAAATATTCTGATATTAAAAATATTATTATATTTATACTTACTACATAATGTCTAAGATATCATTTATATAAAAAAACTAAAATTTACTTAGTTGAGAGATATATGTTTATGTTATATTTACAATTTCATTAAATAAAATATTATAAATTGTCATTATCACTCCGAAATGGATTCAAAATGTGAAAGATTTATCCGAAATATGACCATAGTCATACATATCTAATTAAATTTGATTTGTAAATGTTTTTTAATAGTATTATATTTTAACCATATTATTTTTTACCACTAGTTACCTAATTTACCATTTAGTTATGGTAAATAAAAATAATTACCGATGTTACAATTCATAATGTCGAAAAAGAACAAGTACCTATATTCATAATTTTTTCCTTATTATTACATATATAGAATCAATTTTTCCGAATTCAAAACATAGAGTAGGAAGAAATTTTTTACAAATTAATTTTAATTGTCAACACAAGAAAGAAGGGGTTTTTTTAATGATAAGATATTTCAAAATATTTAAATGTATTCTCATCTGAATTCAATATAGAATAACTAATAATGTCCTAAATTATACTAAAAGATAAGAATATATTTAATTTATAAATTAAAAACCTTAAATAATATTATTAAAGCGTATAAATTATCTTAATGGAGAATGTTTTTTTCAATTATAATTTATCATATTTTTACTATTCATGAAAATATGATGGTAATAAGAAAAATATAAAAAATTCATCCAAGGTAAATTTTGATTACACAACTCCAAAAATTAATTTTATTTTTCCAAATAAAACTTATAAATTTGTCAAATAAAATATTTTAAAAGGGTTCTCCACCAAATGGTAGTAAAAATTTATTTTTACAAAAATAACTCTTTTATCTAAAAAATTTAATTTGTTCTTAGATCATATATAGAAAACTAATAAGATTAATTTAAAATAATAAATTTAATATATAAAATATATTTTTATTTACTTAAAACTCCATAAAGTGTTATATGATTTTATAACCACGTTTATCCTCTTTTTAAATAGGGTTTCAATAAAACATGTCCTTTATATTCAATTGGTTTCTATTTCTATTTCTAAAATTTTTAGTAACCATTGAATCATTATTTAATCATTAAAAAAATATTTTCATGATTTGGTAGATAATATTCATGACCATCATTCCAGCATATAGGTTACAATAGTAACATTTAAATAATGATATTTAGTTGTTTTTCTAAGCTCAATGTAGCGTATCATGAATGATATTGAACAAAGTGTCTTTTTTTTACTCAGGATGTTATAGTGATGTGGTGAGGGAAAGTATACGGGATACCTATGAACAATCATGGTTCCATATTTTATGTGATTTGTAATTTTATGTATAATAGGTGTTTGCATAACCATTGACTTGTTGAACACTTATTAGTATTCAAATTCCACCAGCACGTTCTTACAGGTTATAATATATTATTTTTTATAATTCTCATGGGAAAGTAAAATTTTAGTCAATCCTATAAAAATTATAATAATGGAAATAAATATTAATATAATTATCAATAACATTTGAATAAAACTAATTCTAAAAAAATAAATCTCCCTAAAAAAAATTCCAACTAATTATCTACAAGAAAATATACTTGGAATGTATATATCAGAAAGGTTAGTTGGTCTTATTATTAATATTTAGTATCAAATATATGTTATTTAATAAGAAATATGGTTATAAAAATATTCCCCATTTATTTTACATATTTTTATTATTTTTTCATCCACAGATCCTTGATTTACAATAGTATAACGGCTGATTATTTCATTTTTCTACTAAAATATAAAAGAAAAAAATTATATTGATCTTGGTTCATAAAATAATATACCCTTAAAATATCTACTTCTTATTAATTAATGGAACAATAATAATAGAAATAACATTGAATATTTATCATTATACAATGAAAAAATCATATTAAAAAAACAAATATTTTTTTGTTTAGGAATTTATGTATCATTGTGTTTTTATAATTATAATTGTATATAATCTTGTGGCCATAGAAAATATGAAAAAAACTTTCTTTAAGGGGTATTTTTTAATCCCATATAAATATATTTTTTAATAATTAATGTATAATATACAGTTCACACATTCTAGTTAATCTTATGGGTAATCAACCAACACACACAGAATTTATATTATCACTATCTATAATCAAACTAATATGTTAATAAAGGATGTGGTGATATAATTATGGGATTATGAATATAAATATATAAATATGTAGATAAATTAAAATAAAAAGTAATAAAAAACATTGAGATGTTATTGAGAAAAGGAGGTTATAATAGGGTGTTCAATGTGATGCTATCATTGTTCGCTAAATTATAATTACTTATATATAATTAAATATAGTGATCATTACATATTTAAATCTTCTCCGGGTTTAATATTATATTATTTGACCCCAATCCCTATATATGTGGGCAGATATTCTTAATAATACTATAAAAGATATATATTCATCAATTAGAACATTATAATAAAAAATCCACTATAAGAAAGTTAACAAAATGTTACATGGAAGGATATTACCAAAAAGGAAGACAAACAAGTTTTTTTATAGAATTGGTAGGAACTCACCATAATCGATCTAAGCACTATTGAAATTAAAAGAATAATATAAAGAGATTTATTTATGTGTAATAAATCAGTCATCAATAATATTACTCATTAAAACAAACTCTGATGTTAGTTCTCCATTTATATGTATATAAAAAAGCATGAAAGTGGAATAAAAAAGTAAAAAAATAAAAGGAGAAGAGATTATGTAGGAAAATATATATTAGAATTTCATTATATTATATAATTAAAATCCCACCTTATATTTTGAAAATTCCAATATCCATTGAATAAAAGTCTAGGTATATAGTTATACCCAAAATGGGTGGTCGGTTTCACATAATTCCATCCATTGAAGGGTAACATGTGTTCCTCCAATTAAATGGAAAAATATTTTCATGTCTTAAACTATAAATCTTTTCCTTTATATATAATGTTTTTTGACAATATATCATATTCTTATAATATTTAGCAGATATAGTGGCCAAATTATTTGAGAAAACATTTCTTTCATTATAGAATATTATTATTTAAATCCTCATAATTTAAAATAATTAATAAACATGCATAAGATATATAATAGAGTATATGAAGTATTATAAATTTTCCCCATCCACATATCTCTATAATTAAAATTTAATAACATTTTGACTTGTACAATGTGATATATTTACCTGTCTTCAAAATTCCTAAAAATTTATCAATGATTTTGAGGCCAAAAAATATACCTGATTTAAACTATATATTTTACAATTATGTCTTATGTTATGTGGAATAAAATTAATATCATTAATAATGTTAAATGTATTGAAATATATGATTCACCACCACCCACACATGACCATTACACTCTTAGGATTTCATCTAATATCAGTATAAATCTCAAATAAATTAATTATAGGTATAATTTAAAGAATCATTCCGATAATATAGTATAATCATGAATCATATATTAATAAAATTTTCCTTAATTTTCATCTCTCACATTAAAATTTTATCAACCTAAACAATCCTTCCATGATCAATTTATAAGATTCCTCAGATATAAATCAATTTCCATCTCCACTGAATAGAAATTTAACGTCATGTTATACCTATACCAAGAAAATATATGAGTCCCCAATGTCTTGTTTAAATTCTCATATATCAATAATAAAAGACATATCAATTTTTTCAATCATGTGCATGTTTCATGGATATTATGGTCGGTATGTGATATGGGTTAAATAATATAAAAAATTAAGATGAAACTGAGTAGGATGAACTCTTAAGTATAATGAATGAATATTTAGGTGAAAATAGTATAAATAATTAACACAATTATCTTTGAATGATATAAATAACATCCCCTTCGTTCATGTATTAGAATAAAAATAATTAATGCAATACATTATTTCATCCTCATTCAAAAAAAAATTTATTTCGTTTCCAATTTTATCACTTTTTTACCAAGGATGAGATACGAATAATATATAATGATTGAATGAAAATTTGTGCCATATATTATTTAGGAGTATAACTATTCATAAAAATATATTCACTTAATAATTAAATAGGTTTCTCATTCAACCCCCTGTCATGTTTCACACCCTTCGAGGCCAAGGCGTGTTACAAGGTCAGACCAAGGCTCCCATCGAGTAAATATTTGTTATGAATCCTAAAGAATACTACATAATGGAAGGATAAAGTACAATAAAATGTTATGAAAGCATTCATATAAATTAGTACTAGGTTCACCACCCCAATGTATAATTCCTCAATGAATGTGGTAAACATCAACCGCACCTATCTCATAGGAATTCGCACAGGAGGAGTGGACTCAAAGGAATATGGTTCTCTCCAAGAGGCATCCCACACTAAGCACGATGGTGTGTATACCTAAAACTAAAGGGTGGTAAAAAATCTATGTGCCCCTTTAGTAAATCCAACATTACATCCCCCAAGAAACTCCAACAATGATAAAAATAAATCCAAGGTCATCTATGACCCGTATTATCCTCCCCAAGAAAATGCATCCCTCGCCATTGTGGAAATGTTTGCCTAGCAGGAGGACAGAATGAAAGAGCTTAGAAGTTTTAATGTCAATGTAAGTTGATTGAGTTTTCTCTCCGGATGTTTTCTCAATGAGAAATGTCAAATGGTGCTTCCAGAAGTGGTGCCCATACAACATGAACTCATCCCAGTGAATGAAGCCATGATCAGAGAACAATTCTACCCAGCCCTAGAAGGACATCAATTCTTGCCCCACTAGGAATATAGTTGAATTAATCAATGTAAAATGGAAAATGTTGACCCTAGCTAGGTATACACCCTTAATTATAGTTGTACCTGCATGCCCAATCATGGCCCCTATCATAAAAGCTCATGATCAAGCCTGATATGATATGAATCAAGGGCTCTTAATAATTTTAGATAAGATAATAGCTTGACTAGGATCCATAAAGGGGAGGTGTGTTGTGATAACATTATAGAACAAACCCTACCTTGAGTTTGTGAGAATTTTTCTACCACCACCAAACATTACAAACCCATATTTCCAGTTTTAAATGTATCGGGGGAACTAAACAAAATTTAATGCACTATTCCTCTTACTGTAACACCATTATGAGCCCTCTAGAGTAGAAATAATCCATAAAACATAGTTACTTTATATGAACCATGTTGGGCTCGACATTTATTTGGTATACCAGAATGTTAGATAATTCATTTACTAGTTTGGAGGACCACCAGAGACCGTTCCTCTTACAGTTTAGTTCGATATTTCCAAAGACGATGGCCAATGATCTCATGAACTGCAAGCAATAATTGAAAGATAGAGTCTTGGACTTCATTTGAAGATATGATGTTCAGACATATTCCCCTAACTGACCACTTCCCAAGGATGAGATATATTCCATGTTCATCAATAACCTTTCATGATGAATTCTGAACGCCACTCATCATGGTGAAGTACACCAGTGGGATTAGATACTTCTCTACCATTTCTGAAAGGATAGAAGACTATTTGAAAGGTACCATATCATAAGTACCATGTCGCACGAATGGAACTGGAAAATCAGAAATGGCTTCTATCATTCATAAGCCACCCTCAGCAATACCTCCGGTTTCAAGGCTCCAACTGAACCTTGTAGGACCCCCTAGATGCCTATAGGGACCACCACCTTAGAATGATGATCAATAGGGTACTAAATGAATTAGTTCAAATAACGAAAAAATAATGTTTATTCATTCTGAGATGACTTGGTCCGTATACATTTATATTATACATGAACTAAATTCCTCTCCAGCTTCCAGAGAAAATGCGAGCTGATGATGTGGGTCTTGACAACCATCTAATTTACTATCCATATCACCTAATACTAGGACAGACCATATAAGAATTATATTTTTTCTATGATCTCCGCCAAAATATAGTGGAATCCAGGCAAGTCAAGTTTCACACACTGCCACCACAAGTGGACTTTGATTCCACCTGAGACACAAAAAAGGATGAGTGGTGGAAAATATTAACCAGAAAGAAAGAGAAATTTTTTGACTAGAGGATGATCTAGAAGAAGATTAACTGAGTCCGTGGAATCCTCTAAGAATAGTGGAAGCAACAAACAACATCACCAAAATATCCAAATAAAACACAACCAACCTCCTCCGCCCCACGGTCATATAAAGGACAAAATTGTAGAAAGAAATAGCATGCAGATGAGTTGAAAGCAAATTTGTATTCGGTGTAGATGCTTCCAAACTTCATGTCAACAATATTGGTTCAACGGGAACTGCCCCACCAAACGGTACAACAGGCAACACCCCTCAAAACTGATCAACGGGACCCACCCCACCAAATGAAAGCATCAGAAAACGACTATCAGATTGCAAATGTTTCAGATCAAGAACTGATCATTGGATCTATTACATTCATTCACTTGATAGACCCCTTCTCGGATGAAGAATATGAAGATGTACCCGAATTCGTCGCACCCAACTGGTGAACTAAAGGAGGATGCCAATGAGGGCAGTGGTTTTCACAAGGCATGACCATGGTAGGAGTCAAATTCATGGCCATGTAACAAATCAAACAGTTAACATTGCTGAAACCCATGAAAGGACACTCTGACAGATACGATAGTAACCAGAATGCTCCTTCACCCCCACTAGAATAATCCCAAGCTCTCTTATAATGGATCATACATCAGTAAAAGAACATGTAAAGAACCACCCATGGTATGTAGGTAGACCTTTTCACCCAAATATGGAAAGGATTATAGCACTGATGGCCCCAAATACATAGGCCGAACCTTCTATGTCTAAATCTCAAACCCCTTAAGTGTCTGTAAAAAAACCTCAAAACTAAAAGCACCGACCATTAGGGAAGAATAATGACATTTTAATGCATCTAGACTCTATACCATAAAGCATTAAATCTTGTATGTGTTGATCATATCGGCAGATTTAATGGAAGAACTCATCGAAGCCTTGATAAGTCCCTAGGCGATTGAGGTTCAAATAAGACCGACTAATGTCTACCAAATAGAGACTCGTCCTAAAGAAGGTCATGTTGTAATCTCCTTCATAGAATGGGATAAAAACATCATCATTAAAGGGAAAATCAAACCCTTATATTTATCCGTAATGATAACTGGAATTGATTTTTGGAGGATCATCATTAACAATGGGTTTGGAGTTAAACTCCTCCCTCTGATAACTCCCCATCTAATGTGGTATGATGTAGACAATTTGAAACCCTATACAAAACCTTTATGGGATACGAAAAATATTGGAATAAATTGTTGGGACAAATTAAGTCTAAAACATGGCTCAAATATATCATATTAGATTCTGAAATCTTGGTGTTACGAAAATATATGACCTTCATTGATTGTTGGGTGGCCTTGGCTGAATCATTATAATGCCCCGGTTTCGGATGCCACCAAATGGTGCCCCAAACCCGGTGGGTCACATGGCCTCAAGCGCATTTCCTGGAACTCCAGAGGCTACCGACTAGCAGTGAGGGCATTGGGTGTGATGGTGTGGAAAATATGCCCTCATTGGTAGAGTACACATTAGAAATAATCAATACATACAATAGTGGAAGCAGTAAATATCGACAAAAATCAGCAAAGGATGAATAAAACTGTAATCAACAGGAGAAAACATACATATAGGAAATGATGCATGATACTTATGTCTAGGAAAGTAGTCAAAGAAGTCACAATGCTGATTACAATACTGAAACGAATTCCAAAAGAAGAAAATATAAGAAACTCCTCCGCTTTGTTAGCCTCTACATAGTTCCATTCTTTGCAGCTCCATAGAAAGTCATGTTCCTAAAGTAGATGGGTGATTGCCCTAGTCTATACCTAGAACAATATTATTTTTTTGGGCCCAAAAGCATGACCCAAACAGGGTGCGAATCAAAATCCCAGTAGGCATCCACCTGATGATCTATGCCTAATGGTGAGTGAGTATATTGAAGGTAATAGTACAATAAGCACTAACCAAGATGATACACAATAGTAAACAATCTATATATCAATAAGGAACAGTGATGAAAATAGCTAACGACAACTAGGAATCCCTTTGAGAAGTAATCACATCCATCCCCTCTGGTCTTATCCATGAGGTACCAACAACCCTCTTGGAAGTACACTCAGCACAACCCCTCTGGTTTGGTCATATGAAATTATAAGACTCTCTGAGGAAGCATGCTCATTTAATTCCATATATAGTCTATGGTGGTTAGGGAATATCTGAGGAAGATCCCACGGTCAATTCCACTTATACCCCCATGGTCTACAGACTCTCTGTGGAATCCCACTAATTCAATTCCTCCAATAGCCTCAGGTCGATCAAAAACTCTCTAAGGATGCTCACTCAGTCAATTCCTCCTATAGCCTAGAGTAGATTAAGGAAATTCAAAGAAAATGAAGACTCTCTGAGAAAGCTCACTCAGTCTATCCCCCATTATTCTATAATGATCAAGACTCTATTAGGACGCTCACTCGGTCTATCCTTCTATAGTCCATAATATCCAAGACTCTCTGGGAAGCTCACTCGGTCTATCCCCTATAGTATATAATGTCCAAGACTCTCTGAGGAAGCTCACTCAGTCTATCCCTTTATAGTGTATAGCACCAGGTTATCATAGCCTCTTTTAGGTCAGTGTATAATAATGTTATAAGTCCAAAGTAAACCTACATATAAACATGGCTAACCAGTCTATAACATAACAAGCATGTCAGGTAATAACACTCCATCCTACGGTCACAAGGCATGGAAAACAGGTATAACGGCGAAAGGCTGAACAAGACCAAAAGGTCATAAGCAGAACAATGAATGGGAAAAACATTCATGAATAACAATTATTCTTTTACATTGCCAAATTATCTCTATAAAAGCATACAAGAAAGGCTAGAAAACAATAGGGAAAAACTGTAAACACACAATATCAAGTTCAAGGGTATTGGAGGAAATTGAACATAATACTCAAAGACATTGAATGGAAAGGGAAAAAACACCTACCTTGAGTCTAAGAGATCGTTATACATGAACCATGATTCTTGAATAACTTTATATTTTTGGAGATCTATGAAAACGAAAAAAACGTTCTACCAACGATAAATTTCAAAATATGAGGAAATGTAAAATGATGCCCTAGATGAAGGAAGAGCTTACTGATGCGGTTTCAACGTAATCTATGGTGGTCAATTCGGATAACCAAAAGAGGCTCAGGGGTTTGAAGGATATTCACGGTTGTACGGGATGATCTCGGTCGAAGAAGATGGAAAAGAAGCGTGTTATGGCGATTAGACGCGATGCCGATCCGTTTAATGAAAAAAGAAGAAAGTATATGGTGTGTAATTTTAGAGTACACAATGTGTACTACGATTTTCCAAATTACGCTTTATGCAGCCTCCACATCACCTCACACAACCGTGTGTGTGGTCCGGACACAGCCAGCACACAACCTCACGCAACCTCAAAGTACACGGCGTGTACTTATAAAGTACATGACCTGTACTTCAAAAATTTCCAGAAACTCCTATTTTCTCAGAAACTCCAAAAAAAGTTAAAACATACCTGAAAAGAAGGCATGTGTACTTAAAAAATTCCCACTTAACGAAATTCATCCCCGAATTTCCCTAGCGAGGCGTAGAAGAAGAAACCCTGAACAGCTCTGGCCACTACAATCATACATCGGTCACCCTCTCCCATGTCTTGTCCTGTACTTGCTCATTGTGCCATACCACCTGTACCAGAGAAACATATTGGCCGTGGAGAACCTTCATACTTTTATTGACAATCCAGATAAGATGATCCTCAGAGGTTGCATCATCTTTGATATCAACCTCCTCAGTTTGAAAGACATGAGACGAGTAAAAAATGCAACTTCGGAGCTGAGAAACATGGAAAAAGTCATGCATAGCCCAATACCTATGAGGTAAGTGCAACCAATAGGCAACCATCCCAACTCTCTCCATCACCTCAAACGGCCCGACTTATAGTGGTGAAAGCATAATTTGTCTCTGAATCCTATTGCAGACCAACCACGGTGCGACATGCAGAAAAACCAAATCCCCGACCTCGAACTCCATAGGTCGTCTCCGCTGATCCGCATAAGACATCTGTCGAGATGGTGCAGTAGCTATCCGTTTACGAAAAAACTATATCTACTTTTAGGTCTCCATTACAAGACGACTTCCATGAAAATCTTCTTCTCTTGCCTCCAGCCCACAAAAAGGTGATCGGAATGGCCTACTGTACAAAGCCTCGTAAGGTTCCATCTGAATAGTCACCTAAAAATTTTATATTAGGAGAACTCCATAAGAGGAATATGCTTCTTCCAAGAACCTCTAAAGTCTAGAATGCATGCTCATAGAATATCCTCAAGCATCTGAATCACACGCTTGGACGGGCCATCTGTCTGGGGATGGTATGTTGTACTCAAAAGTACCTGTGTACCCAAAGCCTTTTGATGCCCCTGCCAGAACTAAGAAGTAAAACGAGCATCCCTATTTGAAAAAATTGACTGGGGAACTCCATGTAGATGTACAATCTCTCGGATGTACAACTTCCCCTGCTCATCAACACTGTAGTTCTACTTGATAGACAAGAAGTTAGAAACCTAGGTAAGCCTGTCAATGAAAACCTAAACAACATCATTCCCTCGAGGTGACCTCAGCATCCCAGTCACGAATTCCATTGATACGTCATTCTACATCCACTTGGGAATGGGTAACTGCGGAGAAACACCTGGTGGCCCCTGATGCTCTACCATCACCTGTTGACAAGCGTAACATCTCATGATGAAACCATCAACATCTACCTACATACCTAGCCACTAATACTAGCGGTGTAGATCACGATACATCCTGGCGACCCCAGGATGAACTTCCCAAACTGAGGAATGAAAATCCCACATAAGCTTCTCACGTTTGTCTGTTGGCACCCATATGCATTCCTGGAGATGCATGATCTCACCCTCGCCTATGTTATATCCAGGAAGATGGTCCTATCCTGAAACACTCTCCCGCATGACTAGTCCTTCTGATTCTGATAGCTACCTCATTCGTACCCAATCAAGAAGTACAGTGGTAATAGTTATAGATGAATGAATTGTTTACACCTGTCTTTCGTAATCCTCAAAATACATCTAAGAGAATTGAGCCATAATCTTCCAATCACTGTTGGCCTCCTAAAATGCTTGTATCTGAGTTTTCCTGCTCAAAGATTCGGCCACTGTGTTGCCCTTCCCAGGTGTATATGCAAGCTCAAAGTCAAAGGACTGGAGGTACTCGACCCACCGGCACTGTATCAGATTCAGATAATGTTGATTGAAGATGTACTTGAGACTTTTGTTGTCAGTGAATACAACAATAACCTCTCCTAGAAGATAATTCCTTTAACAACATAAGGCATGGATAATAGCTGCCAACTCCAGATCATGTGTTGGTTATTTAATCTCATGAGGCCTTAACTACTGAGACTTGTACACAATGACTCCATCTCCCGACATAAGCACATCTCCCAGACTGATACCTGAAGTATCAAAATAAATGATATTGCTCTTTCCTGGCTCTAGAAAGACTAGTAGCAGTGCTGAATTCAATCCATCTTTCAACTCTGGAAAGGGTGATTCACAAGAATCTGACCATAATAACATCACCTCTTTCTTGGTCAGACCTGTCAGTGGTGCTTCTATGCATGATAAGTCTTGTATAAAATATTTTTAGTATACAACCTGCCCTAGAAAACTCTGCACCACAACGACATTCTTTTTTTTCTCCCAGGAAACTAAATCTCCCAATTTTTGTAGGTCTACTAATACTACTACGTTTGAGATAATATGACCCATGAAGTGAATCTGACCCATCTAGAAGTATCACATTGGGAGCTTATCATATATCTGATGCTCTATTAGTGTACTCAATAAAATATCAAGATGGGTGGCATGGTCTTGTTGAGTGTGAGAGTACAGCATTTTATCATCACCAAAAACCACCATGAAGGAATACAACTATGGATAGAACAAATGATTAATCAGTTTCATGAAAACTACTATCTCATTCGTGAGGTCAATCAAAAAAATGATATACTCATATAGACCCTACCTTCTCCTGAAGGTTGTGATAGGTATATAAGATGGTCTAACATGCAACAGATGATAACTGGATCTCAAATCAATCTTTGATAACTCCTGGGATCCTCAAAGTTGATCGAAGAGATCATTGATCCTGGTCAAGGGATATCAGTTCTTGACCATCAACTTGTTTACCTTCCTATAATCCATACAAATCATGAGGGTGTTGTCTGCCTTCATCACAAATAGGAATGGCGAACACCAAGGAGAAGTAATAGGTCATATGAAACACTTTTCCTTCAACTACTCTAACTACTTCTTGAGCTCCTACAACTTAGGTGTATCCATCCTATAAGGATGAATGGACATTGATGCCGCTCCAGGAAATAGCTCAATAGAAAATTCAACCTCACACTCTCGAGGCAAACCTGAAAAGGAATATAGAAAGAAATCTCTGAAACGAGCCACCACTTGAGGAAATTCTAACTGTGATGTCCCCTGGTCATCAAGACATATACTTCCAATCTGGACTGTAACTCCTCCTAGCTCATGATGCTCAGGTCCTGCTCGACTCACCTGGACATCCCAATCACCTCTATGAATAAAGGATCCACCGTCTGGTGATACAAAACTCACCCTATGACGATAACAGTAGAAGAATTTCTGGAAGGGTACTAACAAGTCCATTTTGAGAAAGACATCATAGCTCATCATCTCTAGGACATAGAGGTCCCATACGAAGTGACACCATGCAATCTCAAGAGGGCACTCTCTACACTGACATACACTAACTAATCTATCCCCTAATGGTGTTTCTAGATTCAATGTATCAGTAGAAGAAAATATTCACATCAAAAGGCTCTACACAATATCAATAGAGATAAAACTATGTGTAGCACCAGTATCAAAAAGAGCAGAAAATAAAACTAAGGATAATAAGATCTTAAATCAAACTGCGGAAGGTCTGGGATCCTGCTTCTGATGAGTCTACTCCACTACAAAATTTTAGCGTGTGCTATGTCCTTGTGACCTTTCCATTCCATTCTGAGTTGATCCACACTGTTGTTGCTGGTAACCTGGTAACTAACCACCATAGTCGCGACCTCCACCTCAGCCCGAACGGACGGAAGTACTACAGTTTCCAGAATGGTGAGAAACTAGTGATGTATCTCCTAAACGTGGGGTCATAGAAGAACCCATATCACTTGCTGTAGGTGAGAGAATATGACAAAAATGATGAATATGTCCCATCTTGCTGCAAGATTGGCACCCCATCATGTCTCTCTGTGACTGAGGCCTAGAATGCCATCTCCTCCCGCACTGGTAGCATACAACCTAGATGCTCGAAGATAAATTCTGCCTGCACTGATATCCTCAAGAGGAATCCCTGCGGCACTCACTGCTATCAGTCGGAGGAACACTGACTCTAGATGTTGAACCACCCTAGATCACTGCACCAGAATCACATAGATAGCGCTCTGTGATCAGTGCCTGGTTGACGATAGATGATATCAAAGTCAACCTCACGATGTTCACCTATGAGCAGATGTCATCTCTCAGATCATCCTTGAACTTCCATGCATGGAACAACTCATCGCATCCTAAAATAGGAGTTAAACACTGATGCTCGGTAAAGAGAGACATGTACTCCATAACCAAAAGAGTACCCTTCTCCATAATCATAAACACCCAAGATCGATCGGCCCTCAAGGTCTCTGGGTAGAATTAATCATAGAAGATGCACCAAAACTCATCCCAAGTCATACTCTACTAGTGTCCTGACTATGAGATCACCTCCAACCACCTCTTGGAGGAGTATTAGAGCATATAGGTCACGAGATTCACCCTTTTCACTGAAGGTATCTCTAGATTCTCGAAAATCACCAGCATGGCCTTGAGCCACGACTTTGTATCCTAAGGTACTCCTTACCTTGAAAATGTAGGAGGATGATGATGATGGAAAACCCACATCAACTATTCCATTGATGGGGTAGGAGGCAGTGCTCCTTTGAAGGTCTCATCATCTATAGAAATTCTTCCCTAAACTGCACATTGTAACCTGCCACTAGTATAACTGCCAATGCCAAGGCTTGCACAACAGGAGGATCTGGGGGAGTTCCCTAATCAGCTATATCTGGTGTCTGATCACCATTTGGCATCTGGCATACAACCGGGGGACATCTCGGTGACATGACTCTAAAAGGTCAAAGCACACCTTAGATCAGAAATATCAATGACTGAGAACACAAGAGTACAAGAGGGGAAAAGGAGGAAAGAAACATTCAAGTTTTAAAAAACATGACTACACAACATGTATAAAAACTAAACTGTGTGTTCTTTTAATCCATTCACGTGGGCGTGTAATATTTCCACAAAATTTTATGTAACGCCCCAACCACATGATGTGTTATCCACACAAATAGCGTGTACATGAACTCTATTCCCCTACCCAAGTCTCCTTACATGGATAAACGATGTGATCCACTTAATACCAGACTACACGACATGTTCACAAAGGACAAGGTGTGTACTAGACAAGGTGTCAATGAGCTGTGTTTTTAGTTACATGGCCTGTCACGACCCGTCCTTGGGACCCGTGCCATGACAACCCCAAGCCTGCCTTCCATAGGCCAGGGGCTGGCGACTGGCACCATGGCGTAAATACCAGAAAAAGGGAAGGCATTGCCTTTGTAAAGTAAACAACAAACACCATAGAGCAAGCAGGCAGAAGTAAACACTAAGTAAAAACTCGTACAATAGTAAGTGCAGAATGGTAAGTGGGCCAGTATACACACTGAAAGAGAAAGTAAAGTACAACTAGAAAGGGGAAAAGAGCAACTGAAAAGTAAAGCCGCAATGACGAGTTGCCCACTAGGAATCCCACCTGATTGGTGAGTACAGATAGCCTCTTCAGCTCCTCGGGTCCAACCGTCCACTCCATGTACGTCCGGCCCAGTGGTCCACCTCCAGGTACCGTCCTACTCCCAAGTGTCAACCACAATCAGCGGTGTCCGTCGTCTGCAACCAACAAAACGTAGTGCGGGTATATCTCGTGTAGGGGTGAGTATAAGCTACTCAGTAGAGATCCTGAGAACCCCAAAGGTCTCCCAGAATCAACAAAGGATAACCGAAAATTAAAGATATAATCACGAAGTAACATCCGACACTGCATAGGTATATTCCCATACATATACCTAAGTCATCAATTATCGCTCGGCTCCAACATCCGAGCTTATGTACAACCCATTCCACATAGGAAAGGAAAACGTAAATCCACACATGATAGAACAACACAATCCACAAGGGAAAGAAAAACAGGATTCAGATCACACAGGTATACTTCTTATATGACGATAGAGATGATCAGGTATTGCCACTGATTCATCTAAGTCGTCGGACCCACAAAGGATTGATAGGTACTAACCCCCGCAATGACCCACAAAGGATATGACCCACAAAGGATCTATAGGTAACTAACCCCCACAAAGACGCACACAGGATCGGACCCACACATGATCTGTAGGTGCTGGCCCACACAGGACCGCTGAGCGCTGACCCACACAGGATCGGACCCACACAGGATCTGTAGCACTGACCCACAAAGGATTGCTAAGTGTTGTAGTCGTCGCCGTCGAATCCACTGAGGATCTCTGTACAGTTGTCGTCGTCATAGTAGTAGTAGTAGTAGCCATCTCTAGGGTTCCCGCACACAGTAAGCTCGTTAAGGAGGGTTCGCTCCACGATCCAAGAGGATGATACATCAACTGACACATAGTCCAGAGTTGATTTATCCAAAAGTTTCATATCGTCAGCAGGATCTCATCGTCGCAGACGACACGTCAATCGGACGCCCGGTCTGAGAGTTATTGGCCTTTTCGTCCCAGGGGCCCTGTTGGTTTTGAAGTAAAAACCAACCCGAACGTACTCCACCTGCGTCCAAACCTCCGGCGGAGTAATACAAAATATCTATCTCATTTTGAGGAATTCCAAAAAGTCGATGGCACGTCCATCAGACGTTCGAAGCAAAAGATATGAGCATTTCCACTCCGAGGGCCCGGTTGGTTTCGTGTACGAACCATCCCGGCTGAAACCAAAGTATTCCAAAACATTTAATGTGATATAAGGAAATGACTGCCTCGACCTTGGGATCACATCGCCGACGACGGTGCGTCGTTCGGAGGTCCGTAGCCCAAGATATGGGAAAAATACTGAAAATGGTCCGAAAAAGGGGGGTCTGGGCCCGGAACGACCCGGCCGCCGGGGTCGGCGAGGCCGGTTACGGCCGGGGGGGGGGGGCGCGGGGGGCGTGCTTCCCCTGCGTGAGAACACCGTTGCCCCGCGTGGGGCCGCCCTTGGTCAGCAGATGCAGCAGGGCCGCGTCCCGTGTCTTACCGGACCCGCGCTGCCGCGGGTCTGCTGGCTGCCACCGCGGTGGCTTCAGCCGCGGCGACACCGTCCGACGGTGCACTGGGGCACCGCCGCCTCCGGCCGCCAGCGCCGCCGGTGGAGTCTGCTGGCCATCAGAGTTGCTCCGATGGTCCGATTTCATTTCTATCTGCACCGTAGCTGATACCAGGTCCCGTTCCTCACTGCAGAATCAACAAATCATCTCTGCAACATGTTTTGTTGTCATCCGCCGTTCCGCACACCAAGAAAAAAAGGGCAGTTGGTTCGTACTTATTCGTTGGTCCGCAGCCACCATGTTAGCGGTTTGAAACAACACCATAAATCCCAGCAATTGATAAACCTTGACCCGCAATAATAATCCGTGGACCAACTTGTTAATTGGTTGGTCTGCGTTCTTGCCTTGGAGGAAAAAACATGGGTATTATCATTTTCAAAACGACTCCTACCTCATAGCTGTCGTTGGACAAGAGTTCCTCGCTGAATTTACCGTCGTAGAAGAAGAGGATTGTCGCATCGTGGAAGGGCGTCGCGTCGTCACGGAAGGGCGTCGCGTCGACGATCTCCGAGGGTTAAGGAAAACACACAGATTTAATTTCACATTTTAAATCCATGTTAAGGATAAAATCCATAAATGAATTTAAAAGATTTGAAATCTCCTACCTAAAGCAGATGGTCGATGATTTGTTGGGGAAGAAGAACGTTGCGGAAGAAGCATCGGCATCGCGGTACTCGGCGTCGCGTCGTCGATCTCAGAGGGCTTGGTGTTCTTCGTTGCCCTTTCGTCAAAGGCCGACATTCTTCATGTTCTTCGCATTCTTTGCAAAGGAGGATAAAGATCTTTAGAGATTCTCCAATGGTTTAACACAACAACCAGATAATAAAATAAGTCTTCATCTTATTTTATTATCAACTAATGAATTTGAAAAAAAAGATAAGTAACGAACAATTAATTCATAGAATTAATTGCAACAAACTAACCGCCCAATTAATAGGGGTGTTAAGAATTTAGAAAATGTGTCAGTTGACTTTCATTTATTAGGGGTTTTCGCGGGTGCGTTACTTAGAGGAAAAGAAACGGTGGGGCTCGTGCAGGCCCCACCACAGAAATATCCTACCCAGAGGGTAGGATATTTTGTGTTCCATCCTATCTGCTTCAACTCAGCTTAAGCAGCTTTAAGTGGCATTAAGTGCCTTTAAGTGAAATAAAATAATGTTTTTCGTACCACATTTTTTTATTTCTTAACTTAAAGGCCAAAAATTAAAAACTACACCCAAGAAAACGCAACTCCGGAAGAGGCGTTTCTATGAAAGTACCGGCGCTGCCATTCTATCAGTGACCTCAGAATTCTATTCCAAGCACTGGTTCAGAAGATAGAAAAACCCACTCTTTCGTTCACTGAACGTACCTGAGCCAAACTTCGGAAAATGATTCCGGGCACACCGGGCCTCGGAATCACGTGCCGTCAGAAACTGCTTTTTTGTAAAATTCCAAAGAAAATTAAGAAAAAAATTTCCTTGAAATTTACGTGTCTTTACATCATCCTCACCCCATGGCATTAAGTCCCCGTAAAGAAACATCATAAACTAGGGAAACAAATGTTGGTACTGAGCACGCATCTGAGCCTCCCGCTCCCAAGTGCTCTCCTGGAGGTTCTCATGCTGCCATCTGATGCACACTAGAGGAATCGATCGTCCACATAGGACCTGCTCCTGTCGATGCTCGATCTCCACTGGGACCTCCGCAAAAGTCACTCCATCATCAACGTCCAGTTCCCAATGGTCAATGATATGCGTCGGCTCATGCAAGTATCTCCTCAGCTGAGATACTTGGAAGACGCCATGCACCCGATGCAACTGAGGTGGTAGAGCCAGGCGATAAGCCACCACTCCAATCCTGCTGAGGACCTGGAATGGTCCGATGAAGCATGGAGACAACTTGATGCCTCGTCCAAATCTCCATAATCCACGTCGAGGTGAGACACGCAAGAAGTCGTGGTCGCCATCCTCGAACATTAGTGGCCTCCGCCTCCTGTCAGCATAAGACTTTTGTCGGCTCTAAGCTATCCTCATCCGCTCCTGGATGACCTAGACCCTCTTTGTTGTGGCCCGGACCATCTCTAGTCCCACAAGTGCTGAGTCCCCACGGTCTGTCCAGCACCATGGAGATCTGCAAGGTATGTCGTACAACGCCTCGTATGGTGCCATCCCAATGATGGAGTGGTAACTGTTGTTGTACGCAAACTCCACCATGGGTAGGTGGTCCTCCGAGCTGCAACCAAAGGCAAGGACACATGCGTGAAGCATGTCCTTGAGGGTCTGAATGGTCCTCTCCGTCTGACCATCCGTCTGAGGGTGAATGGCGGTGCTCAGACGTAGCTCCGTCCAGAACGCCTCCTGCAACCCCTTCCATAACTGGGATGTAAAGCGAGCATCTCGATCGGAGATGATAGCTGATGGCACACCATGAATCCGTACAATCTCCCAAACATGGAGATGCCCCAAGATCTCCACTGAGCCCTTCTCTCTGATGGGTAAGAATTGAGCCGACTTTTTGAGTCGGTCGACAATCACCCAAATAGAGTTTTGACCTCTAGAAGTGCATGGAAGTCCAGTCAGAAAGACCCTAGATATTTCATCCCACTTCCACTCTGGGACCTCCAAGGGTTATACCAAGCCTGCTGGTACCTGATGCTCTGCCTTTACCTGCTGGCAGGTGAGGCATGGAGAAACGACCTCTGCCACAGCATTCTTCATGCCCGGCCACCAGTGCTGTTGTCTGAGGTCCTGGTACATCTTTGCCACTCCAGGATATACGGCCAAAGGAGAAGTGTTAAACTCTCCCAGCAACTCCTCTCGTAAAGCGACTTATACTAAGGTATGTCCTCTGAAAAGGACGTCATGCTCTTCTCCAAAGGAGAATCCATGATGTGCCTGTCCTGAGGATATCTATGCACGCTGCGTCTCACAGTCAGCGTCCCCACACTGTGCCTCTCTGACCTGCTGTAGTAGTGGAGGGTTGACTGTGAGAGACTGAAGGAAGGTTGTTCCATCTCTATCCACGAAGGATATCTGCAAAGCGGCTAGCTTCTCTGTCGCCTACTCATGTAGTTGAATGCCCGTCCTCCTGCTGAGAGCATAGGCTACCACGTTCCCCTTCCCAGGAGTATAGACTATCACAAAGTCATAGTCTTGGAGGAACTCGAGCCATCGCCGCTGTCTCAGGTTCAGGTCCTTCTGAGAGAAGATGTACCTGAGACTCTGATGGTCAGAAAAGACTGTAAAGCGCTCATCCATCAGATAGTGTTGCCATGTCTTCAGAGCGAAGACCACTACTACTAACTCTAGGTCATGGGTACCGTAGTTCTTCTCATGCGGCCTAAACTGACATGATCCATACGAGATCACAGCCCGCTCCTGCATCAGGACACATCCATGCCCGGTCCCTGATGCATCGAAGTAGACTACGTACCCTACTCCCTCCTCAGGCAACCTCAAGATAGTTGCACTGGTCAATCTATGTCTCAGCTCTTGGAAGCTATGCTGACATCTGTCTGACCACACAAAAGGTTTCCCCTTCTTCGTAAGAGCAGGTAGTGGTTCTGCAACACTGGAGAATTCTGGCACAAATCTCTGATAGTATCCATCTAGTCCCATGAAATTCCACACCTCTGTCACGCTATTGGGTGGCTCCCAAGCTAGCACTGCCTCGATCTTCACAGGATCCACTGCAACTCCCGCCTCAGAGATGACGTGTCCCAAGAAGTGGACCTCACGTTTCCAGAACTGACACTTCGAGAGCTTTCCATAAATCTGCTGCTCTTGGAGTGTGTCTAGTACAACCCGTAAGTGGTAGGCGTGCTCCTCCTCAGTCATCGCATATATCAAAATGTCTTCAATGAAGACTACGACAAATCGATCAAGGAATGGCTGAAAGTTCTTGTTCATAAGGCCCATGAACAATTCTGGAGCATTGGTTAGACCAAATTTCTTAACCAAGAACTCATAGTGGCCATACCGACATCTGAAAGCTGTCTTCTACATGTCCTTGTCCCGAACTCTGAGCTGATGATAGCCTGGCCTGAGGTCTATCTTCGAGAACCACCGTGATCCCTTGAGCTGATCGAAGAGGTCATCAATCTGCGGTAGCGGATACTTGTTCCTCACAGTCACCTGGTTCAGGTGACGATAGTCGACACACAGTCGCAAACTCCCGTCCACCTTATTGGCGAACAATATCAGGAATCCCAGGGTGAAACACTGGGTCAAATGAATCCCTTGCCGTGCAAGTCCTCCAACTATACCCATAGCTCTCGAAGCTCATCAAGGGCCATCCGATATGCTGGAGTGGATATCGGGGCTTTCCTGGGGTACAGATCAATATAAAAGTCTACCGCTCAGCGAGGAGGGAGTCCTGGAATGTCGTCGGGAAAGACGTCCGCATACTGATCCACTACTGCAGGAAAGCTAGGACTCTGCACGTCAACCGCTCCTAGGATTAGGCTAGCCAACTGATGTGTGGTGGGCTATCCTCTCCTCCGCGTAAGTCCATCATGTGCTGCAAAGGCTCCCATCTCACTGGTGAAGGTGAACCTTCTCTCGTCGGTGCGTACAAATCGCACCTTGTGCCTAATACAGTCAATCTGAGCATGGACTGTAGATAACCAATCCATGCCCAAGATGACATCATAAGGCCTCGAGGCCGCTACAGGAAGATCCAAGCCAAAGCTCTCGCCTCCTAGAGTAAGATCACACTACCTGCACCAGTGCGTAATCATCGAGTCCGCTCCTGTAGGAGTCTCTAGCCATAAGGATCGAGCCAACAGCTCTGTACAAATCTAAGAGCTCCGAACAAGGGCAGAGGCTATGAAAGAGTGACTCGCTCCTGTTTCTATAAGAACTGCACCAAGGGTGGAATAGACACAGATAGTACCTCGAATCATCTTGGGATCTCCATGGTCATAGGCCTCCACTGCCTAGAGCTGTGCCTGTCTCTGCCCGCCATCTCCCTGTGGTCGGGGTGGACCTCCTGGTGGTGGTGGTGGTGGTAGAGCCTCAATGCGTCTCCCACCACATGATACTCGGCCAGCTCCTCTGCCTCATCCGCCTCCTCCCTGCGGACCACCACGGTCGACCCTCTACCACTGCCTGGGTGGCCCCTCAACTATCTGTTGCTCCTCGGAACGGTGGGTCAGGCAGTCACGAGCCATGTGACCCTGTCCACCGCATGTGTAGCACTATCTGCCTCTCGAAAGACTGGCTCCATGCTGTGCGCCCCGCACTACTGAGCCAGTGTCCTGAGGCCGTCTATGTGAGGGTCTGGTCTGCCTGGACCCCTGAGTCATATGTCGACTGCCTACTACAAAAGACTCTACTACGTGCCACCTCGCGGTAGGTCTCATTGCTGGAGAAGTCTCTGCATGAAATCTATCGCTCAAAAGGGCTCACTGCAGTACTCTTTCCGGAGTCGGAATGATGAGGGAGATCAGCGATGCCCGGATCTCGTGTCTCAATCCCTACTCAACGGTATGGGCCCGGAAGAATGGGTCTCGTACCATGTCGGTCGAGTAGCGCAAGAGATTGGTAAATCTTGCCGAGTATTGGGTGACTGTCAAGTTGCCCTGCCGCAGCTGAAGAAGCTACTGGATGTGCATCGCACAGAGGGTGGCCGGGACGAACTCTGAGTGGAAGAGGCCCTCAAAGTCTGTCTAGATGAGAGATGCATCATCGTGCACCTAGAGAATCATGCTCCACCATCGGCCCGCTGTGGCGTGCCGTAGGCTCGCTGCAAGGATCACCATGAGGTCTGCTAGTATCCTCACAAACCTGAAAACTCGTACAACTGCCTCCAGCCATTCCTCGGCTGCCTGGGGGTCTGTCTCTCCACGGAACCTAAGTGGTCGGTGGCGCTGGAACTCATGCAGTGCACTAAGGTGATGTGCATCGTCAGCGGATGGTGCTGGAAACATCAGTGGCTCAGCGAGTAGGGGTACCCCCGGTGCCTCTACTGTCAAAGGGCCCTGTACCGAGGCCTCGTCCCTCGGTGGGCTGTCGTCATGCTCAACTCTTGGAACCCTAGCTGGCTGCCGTCATGGGGCCATCATGAAAAGGAAACAGGTGTGAAACGGTCAGAATAGTATACCTGGTGAGCTGATACAAATTAATCACAAAGAAAACTTGTAACACACATGCAATAAATTTTTTCGTACATTAAGTCAGAAATCAGAAGTCAGGGTCCTGTTGTATGGATACGTCGGCCGCCGCACCAACACTGGGCTCCATGGAATGATAACCACACTCAATACGGTTATCAATATTGCTTCACTAAGAAGAAATATCAGAGTCTGCGGTAGAACCGAACTCCTCTAATAGAAATTTGTAACGACCCATCCTCGGGACCCGTTCCATGACTACCCCAAGCCCGCCTTCCCATAGGCCAGGGGTTGGCGACTAGCACCAAGGCGTAAATCCCACAAAAAGGGAAGGTATTTCCTTTGTAAAGTAATCAACAAACACCATAGAGGAAGCAGGAAGAAGTAAACACTATGTAAAAACTGGTACAATAGTAAGTGCAGAAAGGTAAGTGGGCCAGTATACAAACCCAAACTGAAAGTAAAGTACAACTGGAAAGAGGAAAATAGAAACTGAAAAGTAAAGATGCAACGTCGAACTTCCCACTAGGAATCCCACCTGAAGGGTGAGTACAGATGGACTCTACAGATCCTCGGGTCCAACCGTCCACTCCAAGTACGTCCCGCCCAGTGGTCGACCTCCAGGTACCATCCTGCTCCGCAAGCCTCAACCACGATCAGCGATGTCCGTGGACTGCAACCAACACAACGTAGTGCGGGCATTGCCCGTGGAGGGGTGAGTATAAGATACTCAGTAGGGACCCCGAGACCCACGAAGGTCTCCCAGAATCCACAAAGGATAAACACAACGGAAAGATACAATCACGAAGTAACATCCGACACTGCTTAGGTATATGCCCATACGTATACCTAAGTCATCAATTCTCGCTCGGCTGCAACATCTGAGCTTAAGTAAAACCCAGTCCACATAGGAAAGTAAAACGTAAATCTACACAAGATAGAACAACACAATCAACAAGGGAAAGGGAAAAAGGATTCAGATCACACAGGTATACTTCTTGTATGACGATAGAGATGGTCAGGTATCGCCACTGATTCATCTAAGTCATCGGACACACAAAGAATCGATCGGTACTAACCCCCGCAATGACCCACAAAGGATCTCGCCCATAAAGGATCGATAGGTAACTAACCCCTGCAAATACCCACATAGGATCAGACCCACAGAGGATCTGTAGGCGCTGGCCCACACAGGACAGTCGAGCGCTGACCCACACAGGATCGGACCCACACATGATCTGTAGCACTGACCCACAAAGGACCGTTGAGTGTTGTAGTCGTCACCGTCGAATCCACTAAGGATCTCTGTAAATTTGTCGTCGTCACAGAAGCAGTCGCAGCCAGCTCTAGGATTCCCGCACACAGCAAGCTCATTCGGTTGGGTCCGCTCCATGAGCTAAGAGGCTGATACATAAACTGACACATAGTACAAAGTTGATGTATCCAAAAGTTCCGTATCGTCAATAGGAACTCAACGTCGTAGACGGTGCGTCAATCAGATGCCTGATCTGAGAGTTATTGGCTTTTTTGTCCCAGGGGCCCAGTTGGTTTTTAAGGAAAAACCAACCCGATCGTAATCTACCTGCGTCCAAACATCGGGCGGAGTAAGACAAAAGATCTTTCTCACTTAGATTAATTCCACAATGTTGACGGTACGTCAATCGGACGTCCGAAGCTCAAGATAAGTGCATTTCCGCTCCGACGGCCCGGTTGGTTTCATGTACGAACCAACCCGTCCGAACCTAAAGTATTCTGAAACCTTGAGTGTGATATTCTGAAATGACCGTCTCGATCCATGGATCGCATCTCCACTTACGTCACATCGTTCGGAGGTCTGTATCCCATGATATGGGAAAAAGACTGAAAATGGTCCGAAAACGGGGGGTCTCGGCCTGGAACGACGCGGCCGACCCCCTCCTGGGTCGGCCCGTACTGGGTCCGTCCTGGCCGGTGCGGCCCAGCCTGGCCAGGGTGGCCCGGCCCAGCCTGGGTGTGACCCGGCCCAGCCGGCGCGGGGGCTTGCTTCCCCCACGTGAGAACATCGTGGCCCCGCGTGGGGCCGCCCTTGGTTAGCGGACACGGCAGGGCCGCGTCCCGTGTCTTGCCGGACCCGCGCGGCAGTGGGTCTGCTGGACGCTGCCACAATGGCTTCAGTCACGACGGCTCTATCCGGCAGCGCACCAGGGCGCCACCACCTCCGGCCGCCGGCACCGCCGCGCCGTCGACTTGCGCCGCCGGTGGAGTCTGCGGGCCACCGGAGTTTCTCCGGTGGTCCGATTTCATTTCTGTCTGTCCCGTAGCTCATCACATGTCTAGTTCTTCACTGTGGAATCAACAAATCATCACTTCGGCACATTTTGTCATCGTCCTCCATTCCGCACACCAAGAAACAAAGGGTGGTGGTTTCGGACATGTTCGTTGGTCCGCACCCACCGCATTAGCGGTTTGAAACAACACCATAAATCCCAGCAATTGATAAACCTCTACCCACAATAATAATCCATGGACCAACTGGTTAATGGGTTGGTCTGCTTTCTTGCCTTGTAGGAAAAAAAACATGGGTATTATCATTTTCAAAACGACCCCTACCTTGTAGCTGTCGTCGGACGAGAGTTCTTCGCGGAATTGACCATCGCGGAAGAAGAGGATCGTTGCATCGCGGAAGGGAATCGCGTCGTCACGGAAGGGCATCGTGTCGACGAACTCTGTGGGTTAAGGAAAACACACAGATTAAATTTCACGTATTAAATCCGTGTTAAGGATAAAATCCAAAAATGAATTTAAAATATTTGAAATCTCCTACCTCAAGCAGATGGTTGAAGATTTGTCTCGGAAGAAGCATCAGCGTTGTGGTACTCGTCGTCATGTCGTCGATCTCTGAGGGCTCGGTGTTCTTCATTGCCCTTTCGTCGGAGTCCGGAATTCTTCGCGTTATTCACATTCTTCATGAAGGAGGATTAAGATCTTTAGAGATTCTCTAGAGGTTTAACACAACAACCAGATAATAAAATAAGTCTTCATCTTATTTTATTATCAACTAATGAATTTGAAAAATAAAGATAAGTAACGAACAATTAATTCATAGAATTATTTTCAATGAACTAACTGCCTAATTAATAGGGGCGTTAAGAATTTAGAAAATGCAGCAGTTGACTTTCATTTAATATGGGTTTTCGCAGGTGCTTTACCTAGCGGAAAAGAAATGGTGGGGCTCATGTGGGCCCACCTCACAAATATCCTACCCATTGGGTAGGATATTTTGGGTTCCACCCTATCCGCTTCAACTCATCTTAAGAAGATTTAAGTGGCTTTATGCGGCTTTAAGTGAAATAAAATAAAGTTTGTCATACCACATTATTTTATTTCTTAATTTAAAGCCCAAAAATTAAAAACTACACCCGAGTAAATGCAACTCTGGAAGAGGCGTTTCTAAGCAAGTACTGGCGCTGCGATTCCATCGGTGCCCTTAGAATTTGATTCCAAGCACCGGTTCAAAATTTAGAATAACCAGCTCGTTCGTTCATTGAACATACCCGATCCAAACATCAGAAAATGATTCCGGGCACACCGGGCCTCTAAATAACATGCCTTCAGAAACTGCGTTCTTATAAAATTTCAATGAAAATTAAGAAAAAAAATTCCTTGAAATTTACGGGTCTTTACATTGCAAGCTACATGGTTCAATCTACACAGCATTCTCACTGTGCACAAAGTGTGTACATGAAGGTCTTACCCTGACCGTGTTGTTCATGACACGGTCGGGTACATAGGTTACATGGCACGATGTGTGATAACAGGAAACAGTGTGTAACGTCATAGTTTCTTCCATCTGTGTCATTAGTTACACAGGTAGACACACAGTCACTACAACAAGGCATGTATTTACAATACACGGTGTGTTCCTGAGGATTTTTCACAACCCCGTGCTTCTCCTCACACAGTCATTGACACGGTTTAAAAACTACAGAGTGGGTATTAATAAAGTACACACTATGTATTCTAGGGTTTTCTGGGTAGTAGCTCAGAAACTGCTCCGAAGCCCAGAAAACACAGAAAACAAGAGTTAAGGTGCCAAATTCTCATCCGTGAGGGGTCATACTCCCCAAGAATTAATGAATGGAATCTTATTCAAGTTATAACCAGGCATCCAGGCAAGGATCTTCCAAATTCCAGTCTATGTGGGCTCATAACACCTCAAAAACCTATGTTTGGCATTCATCTAAGAAAATTACTATACAAAAAAATTCTCTATCGAATAGAAGATATTCTTACAAATCATCTATCAGAACATCATGAATAATCAACACAAATTCTATCACAACAACATGAAATCTCTAATGAATCATAGATGGCATGGAAAGAATTCATTGCATGTGATTTCTAACAAGTGCCGATATGATGCATGAGATGATATACCCTCATCTTATCGGATTGGGACAGAAATAGAACCACAATAACAACAACAGTTAGAGAAAAAATCATGTGAATCACGCAATGGTGAAATCATATCAACTCTAAAAGTTTAAAAACCTAATGAAATTGAAATAAACGAGGTAGATTGGATTTTCCCTATACACGGGTAAGCTACTCATGGGCACAACTCATTAAAAATTACCAATTCCATCCTATCCCTGGCTATATGATCCAAATAGTAAGTCAAGAGAAATCAATTCCTTTGATAATACCTTGTAACACCCCGGTTCCGAAAGCCACTCAGAGGTGCCCTGTATCCGGTTGGTCACATGGCCTTAAGCGCATTTCCCCGAACACCAGAGGCTTCGACAAGAAGCGAGATCCTTGGGTATGATGGTGGGGAAACTATGCCCTCATTGGCAGAGTACATAGTGGAAATAAACAATACATACAATAGAGGAAGTTGTAAATAGCCAACAACAGCAAAGAGCGGAAGACTAAAATAGTAAACAATTGGAAAACACATACATATATGAATTTATGCATGATACATATGTATAGTAAATCATCCAAACAAGTCACAATACTAAATAAAATACTAAAACTAAGTACAGAAGAAATACAGGTAAGCAACTATTCAGCATCGCAAGCCTCGCCTTGGTCCCATCCTCTCCGTCTCCACAGTGAGTCAAGTACCTGATGTAGAAGGGCACTTTCCATTGTCTATACCTGTAACAATATAATCTGTTTGGGCCCAAAAGCATGACCCAAACAGGGTGTGACAGAAAATCCCAGTAGGCAACCACCCGATGATCTGTGCCTAATAGTCACTGAGTATATGGCAGTTAATAGAATAGTAAGTAGTAAACAAGATGATACACAATAGTAAACAATCCACAAAACTACTAGTAGTAGTGAAAAAAACAGCTAACTAGAAATAGGAATCCCTCTGGGAAATAATCATAGCCATCCCCTCTAGTTCTATCCAAGAGGTAACAATAACCCTCTGGGAAGTACACTCAGCCACCCCGTACCCGGTTTTTCACATGGCCTCAAGGGCATTTCCCCGAACGCCAAAGGCTGCTGACCAGCAGCGAAGGCCTTGGGTGTGATGGTGGGGTTACTATTCCCTAATTGGCAGAGTACACAGTGGAAATAAACAACACATAAAGTGGATGAAGAAGAAAATAAACAACAACAGTAAGCATCACAAGACTAAAATAGTAAACAACAATAACAAACATACATATATGAAATGATGAAAGATACATATGTCTAGGAAAGCAGCCACACAAGTCATAATGCTGAATAAAATACTAATACAAATTACAAAATAAAAAAAGATAATCATAACCTCAGCATCAAAACTCTCAGCTTGTTCCCATGCTCTCCAGCTCCATAGCAATTCATGTACCAGAAGTATAAGGGCTCTTGTCGTTTTCTATACCTGCAACAATATAATCAGTTTGGGACCAAAAGCCTGACCAAAACAGCGTGTTTGACTAAATCCCAGTAGGAAACCACCTGATGATTTGTGCCAAACAGTCAGTGAGTATATGGTAGTTAATAGTTTAGTAAGAAATAAAATAGGATAATACACAACAATAAACAATCCAAATATCAATTGGCAGGAGTGAAGAAAACAACTAACCACAACTAGGAATCCCTCTAGGAAGAACTCACAGCCGTCCCCTAATGTCATATCCAAGAGGTACCAACAACCCTCTGGATATTACACTCATCCTAACCCTTCTGGTTTTGTCATATGAAATTATAACACTCTCCGAGGAAGCACTCTCGTTCAATTCCCCTTATAGTCAAAGGTATTCAGGGACTCTCTGAGGAAGATCACGTGGTCAATTCCCCTTATAGCCCCATGGTCTGGAGACTCTCTAAGGAATCTCACTAGGCCAATTCCTTCAATATCCTCAGGTCGATCATAGACTCTCTCAGGAAGCTCACTCATTCAATTCCTTCTATATCCTGGAGTTGTTTAAAGAAATTCAAACAAAACGAAGACTGTCTGAGGAAGCTCACTCGATCTATCCCTTTATAGTATATAAAGTACAACACTCTCTGAGGTAGCTCACTCAGTCAATCCTATTGTATTTTGTAATATCCAAGACTCTTTGGGAAACTCAATTGGTCTATCCCATATAGTCTATAATGTCTATGACTCTCTGAGGAAGCTAACTCGGTCTATCCCCATATAGTCTATAGCACTATGTTCTCACGACCCCAAGCCAGTCAGTGCATAATAATGCTATATGGAAAAATTTAACCTACAGAACTACTTGGATAACCATTCTATAGTATAACAATCTTATCGGTGAACAACACTCCATCATATAGTCACAAAGCATGGAAAACAGGTATAACGACAAAAGGATGAACTAGACCAAATGGCTCTAAACAGAATAAGGGATGGGAAAAACATCCAAGCATAACAATTATCATTTACATAACTAAATTACCTCTACAATATCATACAAGAAATACAGGAAAACAACAGGGCGAAACAGTAAACACGCAATACCCCGTTCAAGGGTATTGATGGAAATTGCACATAATACTCAGAGACATTGAACAGAAAGGCACAAACCACCTAACTTAATGGTAGGAGATTGATATACAAGAACCATGAGGCTTGAATCTCCTTATAACATTGCTGAAATATATAAATTCGAAAAACATTCAACCCACAATAATTTTCAAAAGAAGAAGAATTGGGAAATGATGCTCTAGAAGAAGGAAGGCCTTACCGCTGCAGTTCCAATGCAATCAACGACGGTTGATTTAGAGAACCGATAGAGGCTCGGGGGATTGGAAGTGATTTGAAACAGTACGAGATGCTGTCGATTGATGAATTTAGAGAAGAAGTGTGTTCTGGCGATTAGATGCGACCCCAGTCCATTTAATGAAATATGGAAGAAAGTACATGGCATGTAATTTTGGAGTACACGACATGTACTAGGATTTTCTGTACTCTGTATTATGCAGCCTCCACATCACCCCACGTGATTATTTGTGTGGGCCGGACATGACCTCACGTGACATCGAAGTACACTGCGTGTACTTCCAAAATTTCCAAAAACTCCTCTTTTCACAAAAACTCCATATAAAGGTAAAATGTACCTGAAAAGAATGTTCGGGTTCTTACAATCATCACACTTTAATTCCATCCTCATTCCATTAGTGCATCAAGTATTTCACTGATGGGAAAAGAGATTCATTTCACGTCAATAAATCCCCAATTTTATTTTTCGAATCACACTATATCGACGATGTTTTTTATGAGTCGGAAGAAAAACATCTTCTGGTCTAAAAATTGATTGGATCAATCACCTGAATGGATTATAAATAGCTATCGTGGACCCCTTCCATCAACAAGGCGAGGATTATGTACTACCCAACTACCATGTAGAATATGTATGTACAAGTCATGATATAGAGTCAGTTATTTGCATTGTTTCTATTAAGACCGCAAAGTCCAAAGACACAGAAGAGTGGGATAACACCTATGTATTTTGGACTAGACCCATCAAATATTATCTTCACTAATAATTGGGACATATTACTACCCTTGCCTCATGTACTAAGGGAACAGATGATCAATCTAACAATATTGCAGTAGTTATCTTAAAAATCCATTCTCTATCAGAAGAGGAAGATGACAAAGATGATGAAGAAGAATAAGAAGTTGAAGAAGACATCAAAGATTCTCCTCCATCATCCAAAGAATGTGTTCCCACCAAAATCATTGAACATTGGAGGATAAATCTGAGCAACACATAGGAACTGAATCCCACTCTTATCAATGTGGCCATGCCTGTCGATGAATAAGTGTCATACACCACCTTCCTAAAGAAGAATCGATATTTTTTATTAGAATTACATGAATATTAAAGGACTTAATCTGGAGGTGACCACCCATTAACTAGGATTACCAGAAGATCACGTGGAATATAAGTAGGTATCTAGAGTGAACGACCAAACCTATTCTGCCAAAATAGAAGTTGAATTGACAAGATTTTTAAATCTGACATCATACGGGAGGACTAGTATCCAATCTAGATGGAGAACATATAAACTATAAAAATGATTAATGGAAAGAATAGAAACAACATTTACTTCAGATAACATAACCAGTATTTCCCAAAAGATGAATTCATAGTCCTAATCCCAGAATTATGGATCAATGCAACAACCGGATATGAGGCCCTCTAATTCATGGATCTCTATTCTAGATACAATAAAATCTAGACGGACCAAGGTGATGAATAAGATAAAATTGTTAGGGCTTCTTTGAGAGTGTTCTGTAATTATGTGATGCCCCTTGGTCTAATGAATGCTGACACCACATATCATCATGCCATGCAATGCATCCTCAAGCCATTTTTAGGAAAATTCGTTGAGTGTTACGTCGATGAACTTGTCTTTAAGCCATGAATGCAATAAAACCACCTGTATTACCTTTAAACTATGTTCAAATGATTTTAGCAAGATAATTTAATTATGAATCCCCTGAATATCTTCATTTATGTTAACTCAAGAAAATTCCTCAGCTTCTTCGTATGCTATCATGGCATTGATGTCGACCCCAAAACGGCGAAATCCATTATTATCATCATCCCACCTTGCATCCTCATCATGTTGAGAGGTTTGTAGGGCCACCATACGTACATTTTGTGCATCATATCCATCCATTCAGGTGAATTTTTACCTTCCACCATGCTCATGAATAAAGTAGTTATGTATGAATGGGATTATGATTGTCAAGAAGCATTTGAAAATCTCAAAAGATATTTACTAATCCCTCCAGTGCTCATGCCTCCATTTGATAGGAGACAACTCATTTTATACATACTTCCCTGGAACCGTCATTATAAAACATCCTCGGTTAGAAAAATGACACCAGTAGTGAGAACAACATATATTACCTCATCTAAAAAATGATATATTCTGAATTGGGGAATTCTATGATTTAAAAAAGAGTCTAGCCGCACTCTCCAATGTTCAGATGCTCAGGTATTGCCTGTAGCACCCTGAGGTCCACCGGGTCACCCTCATCAACCTGCTCAAGTATATCCTCAACTGTCCCATATTAAATGGGAACTTATCATGATGGGATGTCATCCAACCATAGTTCGACATATGGAACATGCCCTAGAAGTCCTTAAAGGCCAGGTGTTAGCATATTTCATCACCAAGAACCCCTCGAATTAAATAACACTGATGGATGTCAAACAATCGGATGAAGAGGTGCATTCTATCCATGGGAACCCCTATATATAGAAAATGTACAACGATGGTGCATCCCTAATCCATACAATGAAAACGGATTTGGCCCCAAGATCAACAATGTGGTGTTCAGAGTAGTACTCATATCGTCAAAAAATCCTACCTTTCCATTCATATTTTTAATTTTAGAAGGATGTATGAACAATGAAGTGGAATATCAGTCCCTCATTGCAGGCCTGGAATTGGAATTCCATGTGCAAGACAAACACATTTGAATAAAGGTTGATTCAAAACCAGTCATCAAACAGGTCAACAGTTGACTATTCTCTTAAGAAAAACGTATTGGTTTCCTTGATGAACCATTTTCGAGAATTGATAGAAAAATTTCCATCTGAACCAATAGTGACTCATTTCCCCCAGTTACAGAATTCTCAAGCTGATGCTTCACAATATGTAGCCACTACCATGGCTGATCCCGAGAGGGCTAAAACCTTCATTAAAATTTCTCGCAGTCAGATGGTCATTCCATACATCTAGATAAATACATAGGGAATTGATGAAATTGTCCCCTTTCATGAGCCTTATAGCCATACCTCCAATTGGAAAAAACCCATTACAAATTTCCATCAGAACGGGGAACTCCCACCAGTTTGTCCTAAAAGGGAGTGGGTTCAATGATGAGCTGTAAATTTTACCATGTACAATGGGTAAATCCAAGAGAAGTTTATCTATAAAAGGGGCCATGATGGATCCTTATTATATGAATTGAGGGAGAAGAGACTATTAGCATCATGAAATAAGTTCACTCCCGAGCTTGTGGATCACAACATTCATAAACTAAGCACTCTCACAAAATCTAGAATATTGAGTTTTATGTGCTGATTGTTATACATGATTGTGCCATATTCACTAAAATGTGTCATTCCTTCCAAGTCCATTCTTATTTCGCACACTTCCCCAAGGAGTTACTTCATGAGACTATGTATTATTTTCTATTCATCACCTGGGGGATGGATGTTGTGGGACTATATCCTCTCGCTATAGCCATACAATTCATGTTTTTACTAACAACTACCAACTAATTTTCTAAATAGGCTGAATCTATACCCCTTATAGAATTTGGGGTGGAAAAAAACATCAGCTTTGTGTAGGAAAACCTCATCACCAGTTTTGGTGTCCCTCTTACAATATTGACAGACAATGACACCATCTTCAACTATGATAATCTTGAAAAATTGTACAAAGAATATGGAATCAAGGCCAACCCATCGTCCTACTACCACGCGGTGGAAAATGTCCATATAGAGGATTTCAACAAGACTCTTTCCAACATACTTCATAATATGGTCGATACGGATAAGAAATTGTGTCTATATAATATCATTAATGCTTTTTGGGCTTACTAGACCACAACCCACACCGCCACCCTGGAAACCCCGTACACACTAGTATATAGGGCAGAGGCAGTATTGCCTATCAAAATATATTTTCCATCACATCATTTGGACATTTGCGATCAAATTTTAATCGATGATTATTCCCAAAGAAAATTTGATGAATTGTAATAACTATATTAAAAATTGTTTTATACTCTACCCCATTTGGAAATCTACAAAAACTGGATTGGATGAGCCTTCAACCAAAAGGCCTGCCTTTAATCATTTCTCCTATGAGAAATAATGTTAGTCTTTTGTACCCCGATGATACTCGGGAAGAATCCCCCAAAGCTTAAACCAATATGGGAATGACCATATTTCATACTTAGGGTCCATTCCAATGAAGCATATTCCTTGATATCAATGGATGGGTAGCTCCTCATAGCTTCTACAAATGTAATATTTTATGAAGAAATACTTCTAGTAACAGAAATTCCAATGGTCTAGGATCTATGTCCCGAAACAATGAGTGATGAATGAGACAAATTGATGTTCCATGCACTATGAATTTAAAATATGATTCATAATTGATATTGTAGGATCTAAATTGTGATGTAGATGCTCAATATACAAGAGGGGGGGTGAATTGTACACTTTAAAAATTCATTTGGATGTTTTAAAGTTAGTTATGAATAACTATGTTTTCTTTAAGCATAGGAAAGGGCTATGTTTAACAAAGTTAAACTAAGAAAATTCACAACACCTCTAACACCAAATGAAAACTTAGAAAGAGATTCCGAAAGTAGGTTCCAGAAATATGGTTCCGAAAATAGAACCTTAACAAAAGATTACAATATGAGATTCTACCTTAAATAGTATAGAATCTAATTGAAACAGAGTACAAATAAGGAAGTATAATAAAGTTATACTTTCCTTATAATACAAAATGCAGCAGAATATAAACAAGTAGTAGAACTACTAGTAACAAGATATAAGTCTTTTAACCCAAAGAGAAGGGTATCCAACAACCTTGGATAAAGGTCCCTTGATTTATACTTTCAAGCAAGTCTATCTTACCAACACCAGGGTAAGCCCTCGATACAAAATTCGGAGTCTCTGTCTTACTATCCCCGCAAGCCCTCAACATCAAGGTAGTTGGAAACCTCTGTCTTCCTCAGCAAGGAAGCCCTCGAACATCAAGGTAGTTGGAACCTCTGACACTCTATCCCCGAAAGCCCTCGAATGTGATCACCAACATTCGGAGTAGCACGAAGCATTGAGAGTTAATAAGAGGCTCTCTCTCTCTAGAAATCACTTCAACAGCATTTATGCACAAAACCAAGTTGTTCATCTGTCATCAGTATTCTGTGTCGATCTCTTTCAAATGAGCTCCTATTTATAGGTAAGGTCAGCCTCCTTCCCAACGGTCATATTTTCCATAATGATCGGAGAGACCTGTACACGTGTCACTTAGACAACGGTTAATTTATAACAAAATAGATGACATCGTTTTATAACAAAACAAGTGTAAAAAAATGTACGACATCGTTTTAAAATCTAACTCAAAAGTTCGGAATGAAAAATTCGGAGTGAAGGTTCGGAGTGTAATGAAAATAATAAAGAGTAGAAAAATTATAGAAGTGTAAACAGAATAAAAGTTTGGAGTCTAACCAAAATATTTTTCAGAGTATGAATAAATTCAGAGTGTATAAAACAAAGATAATCAGATTTTTGATTAATAGATGAATTCGGAATGATAATTCGGAATGAGAATTCTTCATCAGAATTCGTAATGAGAATTCTTCATCAGAATTCGTAATGAGAATTCGTCATCAGAATTTGTAATGAGAATTCTTTATTAGAATTCGTAATGAGAATTCCTCATCAGAATTCGTTATGGGAATAACTTATAAGAATTCGTAGTGAGAATTCCTCATTAGAATTCGTAATGAGAAATAATCATTATAATTCGTAGTGAGAATTCGTTATCGAACTTCATAAGAATTCGTATCCTTAATCTGGATTAAAACTGTATACGGAATTCGGAATGAAAATTTTTCACAGTTCTCATTCCGGATTTCGGATCGAAACTTTATCACAGTTCTTATCCAGAATTCAGATCCTAAAACAGAATACCTCATATCAATGTTTCAAGCGATTCCGAGAAAATAGAAATGAATCCAAATTTTATACTTATGAAAAATATGAATGAAAATATGATAAGGATAATTTTTCTTATAAAATCGATTTTCTTTATAAAAGTGAATTTCCTTATAAAATCAATTTTCCTTATAAAAACAATTTTCCTTATAAAAGCAATTTTTCCTTATAAAAGCAATTTTCCTTATAAAAGCAATTTTACTTATAAAAGCAATTTTCATAAAGATAAGGTGTTTGTGATTTTCAAAACAAGAGGGAGTGGAAAAGTCATAAGGAAAATCTTATTGACTCAACAATCTCCTCCTTTTTGGAAAGCACAAACATCCTTATGAAAAAGAAATTCTAAGAAGAAAGAAAATCATTCAGGCTTATCTCCCTTGGTTTTAAGGAAATTGTTGAATACGACTAACTCCCCCTTAGGCATTGAAACTCTAAGGATCGTATTCTAGATGTCCATAGTGACATTTTATTATGAATAATAAAGTCTTCTTTAAAAAAACTCCCCCTTAGATAGACTCTTATTAGAGTTCTTCTTTCTTATGGATCTTTTCCTTCTACTCCTTATATAATCTCTTATTAGAGTTAATCTTTTTCTTAAGGATATTTTCCTTCTCCCCCTTTGTGATTTTCAAAAATAAATCGAGGGAATGAAAAAAAAACAAAGTACCTAAAAAATTAGTAATAACAAAAAAGGAACCAAGAAGCTCTTTTTTCATTAGATTTGAAATGTCGGCAACAAAGAAAACTAGATACAACAAAAAGATCGGATTTAGTTATTTCGGATCTTTTTCCTTCGAAATGAGCCCCTTAAGAATAGTCTTGATCTTCTTCAGGGCTTTATGATCTTCTTTAGCTTTCTTCTCTAAGACCACTATTCTTGCAGATTGACCATCAATATTTTCTTCCTGGGATTTCAGATTTTATTCCTGAGCCTTGATCTTTTCTTCCTGATCCATCATCTTCTGTTCAAACTCAATCCGATGATCCCTTTCAAACTTCTAGTTTTGAGAAACGGAATTCAGCTTCCCATTCAGATCTCTGACTTCTTGGATCCAGAAGTTCTTTTCATCTATCATCTTCTCTTCAAAGGATGAAGTTAACTCATTTATCTTCCTGTCCTCGGTCTCAAAGGCATCTTTAACATTGTCTTGAAACTCATCGAATAGCTTCATCTCTTCCATAGTCTTTCTCGACCAGCTCGTCATTCTTTTGCAAGATCATTTGTGGGATTCATAGCCAACAAGAAAAGATTTCAATTCGGATTCTATCTCGAAATACTTATCCATAACCAAGGATACAGAATCTGATTTCTGATTCAGAGCATGTTGGAGCATTTGGCGTCTTGAGTCTATAGTCGAGATGGTTGGAATGGAACCAACTAACTTCCTCAAAGATTGAACAACAAAGTCATGTCCCAACAAGGATGACTCCGAATCTGAAACATTACTTGGAGAATTTTCATCCTCAATAAGCTCCAACTTCCTTTTAGATGAATCGCCAATTTATCTTTTCTTTCTAGCCACTGATTTCGGAGTCTCAACAAGGAGTTGCTTTCCCTTATCCTTGTTTGGAATCGATTGTTGATCATGACTTTTCTGCTCACCAATAGACACATGAATAATATCATCAACAACTTTTTGAACAACATCTTCCTCATTTTTATCCTTCTCTAGAGTTAATAACTTAGAGGATTCAGCCTCTGAAGTTCGGAGTGATAGGTGTTCCGAAGGCGACCCCTTATAATCATCTACTTCTTTCAATAAGTCTCTTGTTTAACCACTTCCTTCAGTGACTACTTCATCCACTCCCACTTGCTGAATCTGATCGAGTTGCTCAAAATGTTCTGTTGTAATCACTTCCAGAAAATCAAGGGTTCTTCCTGGAGTCTCAGGTAGAGATTCCATGGAGAAAGATCTCGGAACTGGAATGCTTCCGGATACCATCTCATTAAACTTTAACAAAGCATGGACTGCCTCGGCTTCTGTCATCTTCTTCTTGAGCTTCTTTTCCTTTACTTGTTTTTCGAGCTCATCAGTAGTTATCTCCTTCAAGGCCTTAGCCTCCGTAGGATCCAATCCGAACTACGGATCCCCTTCTTTCCTTTTCTCTTTATCTTCTCTTCACATTGCAACAACTTCATCAGGATAGGATTTCTTCTTCTTTGGTTTGGGAGGTGCGGTTTGAACTTCCTTAGCTTTAGGATCCTCAACTTCAACTACAACTTCTTTCATCTTTATTTTCTTTACCGGCTTAGATGATTCCGGTTCAGCATCCTTCAGAGCCGCTTCTTCTTGATTAGGAAAATTGAGGAACTCGCCAGTTTCCTTGTTGAAAGCCACATCCATCCTCTTAAGAGTACCATCGCTGACCAGCATAATCTTGCAAACTCTTGGCTTAGATTTGCAAGCCTCCTTGAAAGACTCAAGGCACCGAAAAATCAACTTCGAGAGGATTGCTGGATAAATAACAATATGAGCTCCCAGATTTCCTTTCTTCAGATTTTCAAGAGTGATAAGATTGTGCTTCATCAAGTTAAACTTCCATAGATTTATCAGAAAATCTTAGATATAGATCTCACTCTTCTTCAAACTGTCTTTATCACCTTTCCTCGGTATGATAAGACCATGAACCCACAACTCTAGAATTCGGAAATTTTTGGATAAACTTGCAATATTCGGAGCCTTGTCATCAGCCAGTCTGAGATTTTCTAAGGATTTTTCCTTGTCGAAGTTACCCTTAGAGTCCGGCAACACATGAGAAATAAATTCGGCTTCTCCTTCATAAGTTATCCCTACCATGCTTGCTGGCTTGGTGTAATAAAGCTTCTAAGTCTTGCCATAAGACATAAAAGAAAACTTCTCCCTATTATCTTCCTTAAAGAAGGAAACTGATTCATAGAACTCAACAAGTAACTCTGAAAAGACATCGTCTTGATTCACCGGTTTGGATACAACAATATCTTCCCAGCCATTCAACTTAATGTTCTTTGAAATAAGAGAATCATAGTTATTTAAGAAATCCGGATGGACTAGCCTTTCTCTGTAAACTAACCATTGTGAAATAATCTTAGTGGATGACATATCTTGAGAAGCTAACTCTGCATACATTCGAATCTGTAGTCCTCTGAGAAGTTCGGAACGGAGAAAACTGATGTTCGGAACGGCTTTAAAAATAGAGAGGCAGAGATTCAGGTCGCGAGATCTTGAAATCGATGTGGGACGAGTATTTGGGTCCCCTTTATATATGGAATGGAACGACGGTTCAACTTCCTTGGTTGATCTAATGGTTGGAATGAGCTGAGATCAGATCTGACGGTTGAAAACTTGAATCCGATCTTTTTGACGTTTTTATTAAAACAAAAAATTAAGAAAACTATAATCCAAAAACATAATACCAGAAAATTCCAGCAAGAAAAAAAAATGACTATGAAAACATGAGTGAGGAAATCATACATTTCGGATTGGCTTAGGAGGATTATTCGTAATGGGTAAAAAATGACTACGAAAGAAATCTTTATTATGAAAAGACAGAATTCGAAAAAACATTACTACGGAAAAAAAACTCAGTATGGAAAATGCATTACGGAAAGCTCAATATGAAAAAAAAAAATTCAGTACAAAAACACAGTTAATAAGGAAAAACATAGTACGAATGTTTCATTAAAAAAATGATGGATTCGGTACAAAAATCCCATTATGAAATTACCAATACGAAATTTTACATTCCGGATGTTTTAAATACGAACACCTCCATTCCAGAAGTATTCAGTATGAAAATTTCGATTCTGGAAAATTGTTGTTCCAGAAATCCAATTCCGAAAATCATTGTTCCGAAAAGTTTTTGGAAAAGAAATTTTGAAAAAACATTATTAAACTAACTAGTAAATGTACTCCCCCTATGAAAAGGAGTTTATTACTGTAAGGGGACTTTTCCAACAGAATGATAATTAAGAAGGATTACCTTACGGTTATCATTCCTAACTTCTGTTTAATATATTCAAATCTATCAGAATGCAAATATTTTGTGAAAATATCTGAAAGTTGATCTTGCGTTCCAATAAACTGAAAAATAATATCTCCATTAAGTGTGTGATCCCTAAGAAAGTGATGCCTAATATCTTTGTGTTTTGCACGGGAGTGATGTGCAGGATTCTTACTAAGGGTAATGGCACTTGTGTTATCACACAAAATTTGTGTTTTAGTAAAACTCAAGCCATAGTCTGTGAGTGTGTGTTGCATCCACAATACTTGAGCACAACAACTTCCAGCTGCTACATATTGAACATCAGCAGTGGAAAGTGTTACAGAATGTTGCTTCTTACAGAACCAAGATACTAATGAATCTCATAAGAAATGACATGTTCCAGATGCACTCTTTCTATCCATTCTACATCCACCAAAGTCAGCATCAGAAAAGCTTTTTAGAAGAAAATCATTTCCAGAAGTATAAAATAATCCTAGATCCATGGTTCCCTTAAGGTAGCGAAAAATTCTTTTTACCACCTTTAAGTGAAATTCCTTAGGATTGGATTGATATCTTGAACATAATCATACTGAAAACATTAAGTCTGGTCGACTAGCTGTTAAGTATAGTGGACATCCTATTATAACTCTAAAAGATGTTTGATCTACTGGTTTTCCAGCTTCATCAAGATCTAAAGAGTTTGAGGTATCAATGGGAGTACTTATACTCTTAGTGTTCTCATAACCATACTTTTTAAGAAGATCTTTAATATACTTATGTTGAGATATGTAAGTCCCTTCTGGTTTTTGAGAAATTTGAAATCTAAGAAAAAATGTTAACTCACCCATCGTACTCATTTCGAACTCAGATTTCATTAGACTAGCAAAAGAGTCAGTCAATGATTGCTGAGTTGAAAAAAATATAATTTCATCAACATAAATTTGAACAATCAAAACATTTTTCTTATCTTTCTTTATAAAAAGGGTTGGATCTGCATTTCCCTTAACATAGTTATTTTGAAGCAAAAATCCAGTGAGTCTATCATACCATGCTCGTGGGGCCTGTTTAAGACTATTCAAAGCTGTGGTAAGTCTAAAAACATGATCCAGATGTTATGTATCTTCAAAGCCAGGAGGTTGTTCAACAAAGACTTCCTCTTGAACATAAATGTTAAGAAAAGGACATTTCACATCCATTTGAAAAAGTTTGAAATTAAGGAATGCTGCAAAAGCATGTAGAATACGGATAGATTCAAGTCTAGCTACTGGAGCATAGGTTTCTTCAGAGCCTATTCCCTCTTGCTGATTATATCCTTTAGCAACAAGTCTAGATTTATTTCTTACTATGAATCCATTTTCATCACATTTATTTCTGAAACCCCATTTTACTCCAATGACAGAAGTTTCCTTATGTCTTTCAACCAAGGTCCAGACATTATTCCTTTTGAATTTATTTAGTTCATCTTGAATGGCTTTGATCCAATCATCATCACCTAAAGCTTCCTCAGTGCTTTTTGGTTCTAATTGGGAAAGAAATGCTAGATGTTCTACTTCATTTCTTAAAGAACTTCTAGTCCTTACAGGTTTATTTACATCACCAATGATAATATCACTGGGATGATTCTTAAGAAACACCTGATTTGGGTTTTGTAAAACCTGTTCATCAAAATAGGGTAGAAAGTCTTCTGGGGTAAATGTTTCAGAAGTATCTTCTTGAACAATTTCCTTATCAGAAGGTTCTTCTATCAAAGGTTGACAATCAGTTTTTGAAAACACATTAGAGGATTTAGGTAGGGATTTTTTAAAAACAAACGGACCGGACTCATTAAATTTTACACGTGCTGTTTCCTCAACAGTGCAAGTATTTTTATTAAAAACTCAATAACCCTTAGAAGTTGTGGAATAACCTAATAAAATACCTTCAACAGACTTTGGTTCGAATTTATGTAGGTTATCTTTAGTATTCAAAATAAATACTTTGCAACCAAAAACCTTAAAGTAAGATAGTCTTGGTTTTCTACCATTCCATAACTCATAATGAGTTTTATTAAGAAAAGGTCTAATCAAAACTCCATTTATAGTATAACAAGCAGAACTTATAGCTTCAGCCCAGAAATGTCTAGCTATATAATATTCACTCAACATGGTTCTAGTTATTTATTGAAGAATTATATTTCTTCTTTCAACAACAACATTCTGTTGAGGAGTTCTTGGTGCTGAAAAATTGTGAGTAATACCTTTCTTACTACAAATAGTTTCAAAATTGGAATTTTGAAATTCTCCTCCATGATCACTATGAATAGTTTTCAATGGATGGTTTTTCTCATTTTTAACTTGAGCTCTAAAACTTTTGAAATAGGAAAAAGCTTCAGACTTCTTTGTTAGAAAATAGACCCAAGTAAATCTAGTGTAATCATCAACTAGAACAAACACATAGTATTTTCCTCCAATACTTCCAGTTTTTGTTGGACCAAAAAGATCCATGTGTACTAACTATAATGCATTAGTTTTTGAGACTTCACAGATTGATTTAAAACTATATATATGTTGCTTGACATATTGACAAGGATCACAAACATTAGAAGAATCAAATCTAAGCTCTGGTAGATCCTTAACTGGTTACTTCTTAGAGAGTTTACATAGGTTCCTAAGGTTATAGTGACCAAGTCTTCTATGCCATAACCAGGAATGATCTTCCATTACACTAAGGCAAGGTAAATCTTGACTCCTGAGTTCTTCTAGGTTCAAAGTGTAGACATTCTCTTGCCTATTGGCTAAGAGAATAAATTCTTCCTTGGAATTGTGAACTAAGCACTTATCATTCCTAAAATTCATGAGGTATCCTTCATCACATAACTGACTTATGCTAATGAGGTTGTGCTGAAGACCTTTAACAAAAAGAAAATTTGATATCAAAGTTTTACCTAAAAGAACAATATTACCAATACTAAGAATCACTCCCTTAGCATTGTCTCCGAATGTTACCTTTCCTCCTTTCGTTTTGATAATCTTTTCAAAATTGCTTTTGTTACCAGTCATGTGCCAGGAACATCCACTATCCATGTACCATGTATTGTTTCTGGTATTCTATTTATTTTCATGAAATCAAGAAGAACATTAGACTTTCGGAATCCACACTTGTTTGGATCCGAGATTTCCAGATAATAAAATTTTAGGTACCCACATCTTCTTAGAAAAGTAAGCTTTGTGAAATCCTAGATATTGGGTTTTGTTTAAGGAACAATTCTTTGCCTAGTGACCACCATATTGACACTTGGTACAAAATGGGGCACTTTGAGAAATAATATAATTATTACTATAAATTTGTTTTGCATGGGTATAACCAAATCCAGATTTATTTCTTAAAGGTCGTATTTGGGAATACATTTTATTAAAATTTTCTTTACCATAGGTAATGTTTGATAAACACTTCTTAAGGGAAAAATTTTTGAACTTGAGTTTTACAACCAAGTTTTTATCCTCAAAATCATTAGTTTTAGAACTAGAGTTAGGCTCAAAAAAATTTTATTAGAAATTATTTTTTCTAATTCTTTAGAAAGTTTGTTCTTCTCAGAACTTACTTCCTCATGATTTTTTGAAATATTTTCAAAATCAGCATTTTTCTTATCAAGATCTTTAGAAAGATCTGATATCTCTTTTGTAAGAATAGAATTCCTAGAATTTGCCTTATCAAGCTTCTTATTGAGTTTGGAATTCTCAATCTCAAGAAGTTCAGAAAACCTAGAGACTTCTTCATAAGTAGGTAAAGTATTTTCCTCATCAGAAGATGATTCTTCATCAGAAGATTTATAATACTTACTATCATTGGAATTTAAAGAAACATTTGTCAATGATTCAGTATTTCGTACCTTAGCCATAAAACAATGATTATCAATAGGTAATCTGGCTATAAGACCAAGATTCTTCTGTCCTGAAGATTCATAATCAGAAGATTCATATGAAGAGTCACCACCACTGGCACTCCAGGTGTCATTAGCTTTCAGAACATTTTTAGCATTGGCTTTATAATACTTCTTTCTGTTCCTCTCTGAATGCCTTTCTTTCCTTTATTTCTGTTTGATCATAGGGCAATCTGGTCTAATATGTCCATCTCTCTTGCATTCATAACATGTAACTTATCCATTTTTCTTATCTTTCAATTACTTTTTCTTATACTTTGATTGAAAATTTCTCTGTCGAGCTATCTTGTTCATTCTTCGAGCAAGATTCGCTAGTTCATTTTCTGAGACTTCACTCTCACTAGATTCGGATTGGAAAATAACTTTCTTAGACTTGGATCTGGTTAATCTCTCAGGAGTCTTATCTTTCATTTGGTTTGAAGTTGTTGTAAAAAAAACAATACCATTTCCATTCTTCTTCTTGATGTTGTCTTCATCTCTTTTCATTCTGGTTTCATATTGTAGAAGAGTTCCAAAAAGCTCATCAAGAGTAATTTGAGTGACCTTCCTATTCTCATCTATAGCTGTTCTTTTGGATTCCCACTGATTGGTCATAATATCAATTATTTTATCCACAAGAGCTTTATTATCAAAACCATTCTCTCCCATAGATTGTAGACTGTTGACGATAGTCATAAATCTCTGTTGAACTTTATAGATAGGTTCTCCATAAGGAAAATTAATGCCATGATATTCTTCTCTAAGCATAGATCTTCTAGTCTCAATCACTTTAGAAGCTCCAAAGTGTGTAACCTCTAACTTCTTCCAGATACAGTTAGTTGCATCACAAGAAGAAATTTGGCTATATATATTTCTAGTCATTGAACACAGTAAAGTATTGCGTACCTTATAATTGAGTTGATATTCTTGCTTTTCCTGGTTAGTGAAAGTTCTAACTTTCTTGTCAAGAATTTTATAATCTCCAGTAAGCATAACAAAGTTATCCACTCCAGTATTGATAACAAAAGTCTTCATACGATATCTCCAATACTCATAATTATTACCATCAAAGATTGGTGGTCTTGTAGGATTTAGATTATCAATTGAACCAACATTGACTCATGCCATACTAAAAATAACTTTTACACACAAACTTGTTAGAAGCAATGATTCGCAACCACAATGTTCGGAATGAGAAAGTTCAGAATGGGAAATTTCCGGAATGGAAAAATGAGCAAGAAAAACTTATTCGTGAGAATAAGTATTTTAGAGACCTCCTTTGATACCAATTTTAGGATAGAAATAGTGATGTAGATTATCAATATACAAGAGGGGGGGGGGGGGTGAATTGTACACTTTAAAAATTCCTTTGGAAGTTTTAATGTTAGTTATCAATAACTATGTTTTCCTTAAGGAAAGGAAAGGGATATGTCTAACAAAAGTTAAACTAAGAAAATTCAAAACACCTCTAACACTGAATGAAAACTTGGAAAGAGATTCCGAAAGTAGATTCAGAAATATGGTTCCGGAAATAGAACCTTAACAAAAGATTACAATATGTGATTCTACCTTAAAGCTTATAGAATCTAAATGAAACAGAGTACAAATAAAGAAGTATAAGAAAGTTTTAATTTCCTTATAATTCAAAATGCAGCGGAATATAAACAAGTAGTAGAACTACTAGTAACAAGATATAAGTCTTTTAACCCCAAGAGAAGGGTATCCAACAACCTTGGATAAAGGTCCCTTGATTTATACTTTCAAGCAAGTCTGTCTTACCCACACCAGGGTAATCCCTCGATACGAAGATCAGAGTCTATGTCTTGCTATCCCCGCAAGCCCTCAACTTCAAGGTAGTTGGCAACCTTTGTCTTCCTCAGCAAGTAAACCCTCTAACTTCAAGGTAGTCGGCACCTCTATCTTCCTATACCCGGAAGCCCTAGAATGTGATCACCAACATTCGGAGTCGCACGAAGATTTGAGAGTTAATAAGAGCCTCTCTCTCTAGAAATCACTTACACAGCATGTATGCACAAAACCATGTTGTTCATCTGTCATCAGTATTCTGTGTCGAGCTCTTTCAAATGAGTTCCTATTTATAGGTAAGGCCAGCCTCCTTCCCAAGGGTCATATTTTACTTAAAGAACGGAGGGACCTATACACGTGTCACTTATAAAATGGTTAGTTTATAACAAAATATATGACATCGTTTTATAACAAAACAAGTGTAACAGAATGTACGACATCGTTTTAAAATCTAACTCAAAAGTTCGGAATGAAAAATTCGGAGTGAAGGTTCGGAGTGTAATGAAAATAATAAAGAGTAGACAAATTATAGAAGTGTAAGCAGAATAAAAGTTCGGAGTCTATCCAAAATATTTTTCAGAGTCTGAATTAATTCAGTGTGTATAAAACAAAGATAATCAGATTCTGTTTAATAGATGAATTCAGAATGATAATTCGGAATGAGAATTCTTCATCAGAATTCGTAATGAGAATTCTTCATCAGAATTCGTAATGAGAATTCTTCATCAGAATTTGTAATGAGAATTCTTCATCAGAAATCGTAATGAGAATTCCTCATCAGAATTCATAATTGGAATTACTTATTAGAATTCGTATTGAGAATTCCTTATTAGAATTCGTAATGAGGATTAATCATTAGAATTCGTATTGAGAATTCGTTATCGAACTTCATAATAATTTGTATCCTGAATCTGGATTAAAACTGTATCCGGAATTCGGAATGAAACTTTTTCACAGTTCTCATTATGGATTTCAGAGTGAAACTTTATCACAGTTCTTATCCAGAATTCGGATCCTAAAACAGAATACTTCATATCAATGTTTCAAATAATTCCGAGAAAATAGAAACGAATCCGAATTTTATACATAAGAAAAATATGAATGAAAATATGATAAGGATAATTTTTCTTATAAAAGTGATTTTCCTTATAAAAGCGATTTTCCTTATAAATGAAATTTTCCTTATAAGATCAATTTTCCTGATAAAAGCAATTTTCCTTATAAAATCAATTTTCCTTATAAAAGAAATTTTCCTTATAAAAGCAATTTTCTTAAAGATAAGGTGTTTGTGATTTCCAAAACAAGAAGGAATGGAAAAGTAATAAGGAAAACCTTATTGACTCAAAAGATATATCCCATTCAATGGTCCTAGATCTACGACCGTAAACTATGAGTATGGAATGCCTCTAATAGCAAGGTCCCAAGTCTACGATGATAAACCAGGAGTCATAATGGATGACATCTATGCCAAGGTCCAAGATATATGACATTAAACTTTGAATCATAAAATATTCCTTCCATGCTAAGGTCCAATCCCCCTGATGTTAAACCATGAGTCATAAAGAATGTCCCTAACCCAAGTTCCAAGCTCTACAACCCTAAACTATGTGTAATGATGGCCTACATTATCAAGGCCTATGCACTATGACCCTAAAATATGCTTCATAATGAAATGAATTCAATATAATGGTACAGAATCTATGACCATAAACTACATGTAAAGACAAAACACCATGGAGCTATGGTCCATGCTCTATGACCCTAAACAATGAGTATGAATACCTCAAATTCCTGGGTATAAACTCAAAGACCATAAGTTATAATTCATCTCCCATTTAACATTAAATTAAACTATATAAAACTCGTCCCTGAGACATGGATTTAAACATCCACTCATATCCTCACTGTAAGACATTAAAATAAGTAGCATAAAACTTCCAAATTGCATGACAATAAATTACATAATCACGTACAAAACTATGTGCATCTTGATTCCTGCCATCACAGAATACATACAAATGACTAGATCTTCAATATTGTCCCATCCCTCATTGAAAAATTCCTCCATCATGCCCCATATCTACCCACATTCATCATGTAATCCCATATCAATCCACAATTCTCACATTGTGTGAAACTCATGTGAGCTTAGGATTGGTTGTAGAGATTCTATTACACATGTCAACTATTGGGTAACATGGAAGACCTGGAAACCATGATGGGTAAAATGAATGTTTCCCCACCCTTTGGACCAAGAAAAATCTATATGGGTATACACAGGACTATGTAAGGCTTGATTCATGCCCTCGTAAGATACATAGCAACGCCTCGGTCCATGATCATGGCCCATACCCACAAGGAAAGAAAATGAATGTGTCTCCATTATATTATCTGTTGCATTACACTTAAGAAGGAGGCCCTATAACCACACAATGTTTCTTATATAAAGTATAACTCACATGATCTCAGGATAAATGGTTGGGATTATCTTATGAAAATAAACATTATGGGAATTGGTAGGCCTGGAACCCGTATCAAGTGAAACCAAAATTCCCTCAAGTGTCCCAAACACATCAAGAAAACATTTATAGGGAACATCCAGAACTATGTGTGGATAGACTCATACCCTCATAGGACATGTAGTGACACATAGATTCGACATCTGTGACCATCCACGAGAAAAAATCCCCCTTTTCCCCATGTGTAGATTAGACTTGTATGAGGAGTCCGCAAAAAGTCTTGTCATGTTAAAATAAAACTAATAAATTCATCAAGTATTATGTGTGGCTTAATCCTTAGTATTATGGGGCTCCTGATATGCCTCTTGGTAATGAGAAGTCAAAATATCATGCTTTTCACTATAAATATGGGTCATAACTATGTGGAAGCTCATGTATTTCATTGTTAACTATGGCCTGGGTATTCTCACATTCCAAGGCACATCATTCCTATTCTCCAAATTCCATACCTTGGGAAAACATGGGTCCCCATAATCATCCAAGGCCATATGAGATAGAAGGAAAGTGTTCTGCAAATACCTTTTCTAGACTATGCACATCATGCCTTGGTTTCTCGACATATGTTACACAAAACATGGTTGTCATTAAATGAAATATTTTTCCCTAGGAGGGTCTTCTCCTATCTTTGTATGCCCAATAGTTTCCAAGCCCCATGTCATCAATCGTGATTCAAGTTTCTACTAGGACTATGGCTTACACATTTTATCATCACTGACATTTTGGAAAGCAAGAAACATCTTGATTTCAATTAACATGAAACTACGAATGATCTTTTTGAAAAAATAACATCCTCACCACACAATGATAAACTACAATGCCACAATCGCCATCATAGCATGAAATTAAACTACAAGGCAATAGTTTAAGCAAAAAACAGCCCTCTAATGCAGATTTTTTTATTAGTATGAATTGATATAGAATCCACATAATCCATTGTTTCATACACCTATCTTGGATCACATTATATTAGGGATTTCGGTGTGAGATCCACTTGGGCGTTATAGAAAAACATTCCATGAATTCGGACCATGTATCATGACCAGAAAAAGAAATTTCATGATTACCTCAACCAGAGGAACCATATGTCATGCCCATGTGATGTTAAATAACCCGGAATCCCATTATTGAAATGAATTCCTCACCCTGAGTACATGTTAGATCTATAAAAGGGACACTCAATTCAATGAGTAAATCACATCCAAAAAATCATCAATATTTTCGGATACACAACTATCATATTCCAAACTCTGTGATCTGATCGATCTAAAATCCCCATAACCCTTCAAGGCCATCGGAGTTGGAAGGCCAGTTTCCAGTGGACACCTTTGAATGACTATGAATATCATGCCTTAGTGCTCTATATTTGTCACTCAGAAAATTGGCTGTCAAACAAATGTAAATTCATCCATAAGAGTTTCCTCTCCTATCTTAGTATGCCCAATGGCTTCCAAGACTCATTCCATTCATCCTGATTCAGGGGACCTTAAATTCATGATTTACATTTTACCCCTTCCACATATCCTTGATATCATGGAACATACGGACCAGATTCATCTCTTGTCTCATTGGAGGATTCAAAATATATCCAATTTGTATGTGTGAAGTTGATCCACATGCAAAGGAAGAGTATCCCCACTCATTTTTGGGGTTTCCTCGATGATTTTCATCTAAAATTCCCCTTTTTAATGATTAGGTTCATCCCTCAATGATAGAAACATTCTATGTCTATAAAGATATAAATTTCCAAAATCCTTAATATCTATTGAAATTGGAAGGCCAGTGTCCTATGGATGCCTAAACTTGACTATGCATATCATGCCCTGGTGGATCTACATATATCACCAATAAAAATTGTCATTAAACAATTTAATATTTGTACCTACTAGAGTCATCCCCATCTTACAAGCACTCAAATGACATACAAATCTTATCACACCCCGTGATTCGAAAAACTCATTAATGACATTTTATGTAAATCCTTCTTCCTAAGTGCTCCTGACCTATGAAAGACTGTTAATGTGATTTATAATTCACTATATCCGCCTTATAGATGAGTGAAATGTTATGGACTAGTTATGAACTCAAGGATTATATGGATGTCCTTAATGTCTTTTGACACCACTACTCAGGCCAACCACCCACTATGGCTACTAGATAAAAATTAATGTCTAACACTTTCAAATTACATCATACCACCGGAAATGGAATTATTTTATCCTGTAGACACCTTTTCATGTCTATGAATATAATGCCCCTGTGTCTTTCCATATGTCTCCCACAAAAATGGATGTCAATAAAAGGAAAATTCGTCTCTTTGAGAGTCCTTTCATACCTCTGTACACTTAAAATGGATTCAGAGCCACATGCATGTCCAGAATACAAATAATAACGTCCAATAAAAATCAATAATCCATGTTTGAAAGATTTTAGTACATTATCTATTAATGGTCCCAAGACAGGACCACATGAACCATGATGTATGGTCAATGCTATTCGACCAAAAACATCCGTAATAAGTTTGGGTGGACAGATAGTGAATATCTACCAAGAAAATTTGCCATATTTTCTAGAAGAAAAGACTTTAAATGGGAAACAATGGGAAAATACAAGTATATGTTCGTTTAAAAAAAGAGAAAAGGGAAAAAATTGATCCATCAGAAATGGCGTAATGATTTTTAGGTCAAATCCCACAAAGAGAGGCCTAATAAACACTCATGTTATACCTTCTAATCCCATGTCAAGAAGGCTTAGGCATAAACTAGGGTTATAATGAAAAAGGAATAATATTTAATGGTGTATTACATAAGACCTCCTCAATAGTCAAACTATGCTCACTGAGACCCTTATCTTAGGAAAAAATTAGTGCTTAGTTAAATTATTTTGGTTTGTTATTTTCATGTCATGGTTTTAAATTAATGCCTAATTGAAATGATGTAGATATGAATAGATGAAAAAGAGATGTTTGAAGACAAATTTCATTAATGGGTTCATAAAAATAGAGGAACATCCCCAATTCAGTTTATATGTAGAGTATTACTAAAAATAAAGTACATATGGCAATTTGGGAAGGAACTAAAATAGGGACCAGTACAACCCTTTCAAAAGGATGATGAGTAATTGACACAGGCCGTCGATGGTCTGTTCCAAAGAAGTTCATTCCTCTATTTCATCTTTGATCGTTAGACGCACGAGCTGCAGAATTGGTTTAAGTTCCCACCCCTTCTTTTTGACAGCTTTATAGTTTTCACATGAGGTAGCATGTTGTCCATTAAAGCCTCCCCGTAGGCATCATATTCTCGTATCTCCTACTCTTGGGACACCAAAAATCTTGAGCCTTTACCTCCTCCACTTTCAAATGATCACAGTCTTCTAAAATATCTAGAAAGGTCACCGCCTAGTAATGGGAAGAATTTATCCTGGCCAGCATGACATCATAGGAATGAAGGCCTTCTCAGGAAATAATGAATTGGTAAATAATGACATGAAACTGCTAATAATGAAATATGATGGAATCCAGATCAGTTAATAACCACTGAAAATGGTCACCCTTATCCGCAAAACTGGTTAGGGGTGTCCCTGCATCAATAGATCATAGATGGTACTATGCCTTTTGGTACATCGATAGATTTATAGACACAACACAATAACTTCGATCCTCCCATGTAGACACTTGTTTTTAAGATGGAAGCATCTCAATAAGATTGTGGAGGGAACTATGGAAATTCACCCAAGGTGGAAGACTTTCTTCTAACTAAGATGACCCATCCACTGGAACTATTTGAAGAAGAATAACCATGACCTCTGACATGGTAGGACATACTCAGCTGGGGCCAGTCTCATTAATATTATGGGAAATATCTACAAGAGGGGAGTGGTATAAATCACTACCCACTAAAATTGGTTGTACTGATGTAACCCCTCCCAGACTCTTTTGACAATATACCGAATGCCTCCTTACCACATGAGTAGAAGCGGGAGGTGTATCCATCTTGGATGAAAATTGTATGGAATTAAAAGGAATATCTGTTTCACTTCTCCCAATAAAAAGAATGAGTGGTTTTGTCATTGCCATAATAATGGGGAATGAAAAAGTCAAGGGTTTCTGCACCTACCAGACTGGTTCATACATCATCCCCCTAGGATAACAGTATACCATAATTAGGCATACCCTATTGATAGGATTGTGGGTTCTGTCGTGTTAGGAATAATAATTTACCTAGAAAAACCTCTTGCATCATTATAAGAAAAAATTGGCAAAGAACCACCGGATGAGATTGTCAGATTATTTGAACATCTGAAAGCAGCACAGTCTGTTGAAGGCAACCAAATTGCCTAGAAAGCTGGTAGCGGAGGTATCTCTCACAAATAACTACTCAGTTGGTACATGTAGTGATAATCTCTTCCCAAAGCATGATGAGGTATAAACATTCTACCATTTAAACACATCTGTCAACAATTAATGATCCTAGAGGGGTTGTATGTCGTGTGAAGGTGATATGAGAGGTGTCGTTCAACATCCCAACTATATAGAAAATAGTCAGAGTCCTCATAAGAACAACAAAAATGATGAGAAGTGTAGGATGAAAGTCAGAATGGGGAAACTGTGTGGTATTCCAATATTCATAATAGCGGAAGTGTTCCACCATACACCCTTACAAGAATTGGAAAGGTCTAATGCAATGATGCAGAGACCTTCATTCCTAAATATGTCCCAATAATTTGTAACATCTGCCAATGGGTGAATGAGGAAAATTAATGTGATGACCCTCCACTAACATAGAAACCATCATCACGGTACAAGCATGAACCCCAGTGTATATGTTACTATTTGTTAAGAGACATCCCCTTAATAACATGAGGAAGAAACCTACTATCCTAAGAGAATGTGAAATGTCTGGATGAATCTCATATCCCCATGTGGTATTTCTTCTTCCTTCGAGGGTGGCATAATATAACCCTCGGGTTTAGTGGGACTGGAATGTGGGATGGGTTCTACTGTAGTGAGCATTCGGTATGTGTCCTTATTCTGCATTATGACCTTATCAACACTTTGAGTGGGATTAGGGAATGACCCTTGAGGTGATGATCTGGTTATATTGCTACAATAATAATTAAGCACCTTATCAAAGGATACATGTGATCAGTATCATTACCTGTGGCAGCAACGAGTGAAACATGTCATTCATTTCTCGAAGGATTCTTTGACCTCAAATCTAGTAGATATACCATATATTGATTCCCACCTATCCATATAGTCAGTGGTAGGTGTTCGTGTTCGAACACCAATGGATCCACAATTCTCGAAGGATTTATCCTAGAAATAATAATGAAAACTGTGACACCCAGGCTACCTAGTACAAGTCCACTGCCTACAATTGGTCAGGGGACTTGAGACTGACGTGATGCACCCAGAACATCGTGCCCCACTTATTAGAGAAACCTACTCTAGCCTGAAAATCCATAATGGTGATGCACAAAAAATTGGGTTTTCTTAGAGAGATGATGATAATGGATGGGTATTCTCAGACGTTTAGTATCGGGACACCATTGCGGTTCCCATGGTAGCCATGTGTCCATGTTGATCCTCGTATCATGAATTCATTTTCTTGAAGTGGAGTTGTGATGATTTCCACTACTGGGGAAATGTTTGCACGGTTATGACCGTGTGGGGCCTCTGAATGGATGGAAGGGATGTTGTGGTCATGAAATGGCATAGGTATTTCGATAGTAAGACCAAAGAAATAACATAGAAACTATAAGGATAATAGAATAGATATGATCTCTGGCATCAAAAATACAGTAAAAAATCAATCACCGGGAATGATGTGGGCATGAAGATGGTCATCTCTATCCCTCTCTTGCGGTTCCCTTGTCTTCATCGATTTTGAAGCAACTGGTGAATCTGCCATTGTAGCATGTATAAGAAGATTCAATAGTTGATGAGAAGTCATTTGCATAAAAAATATTTTGTAAAAGGTAATGAAAAAAGGGGTTAAGGACTTAAAACATGTCCTGAAAAATCATTATGTATTATTCTTAAAAACAGTATGTGGAAAGAGAATTACACGTATAGCATGACAAGAAGATGTTACTCAGACTGTAGAAATAGTATGATGATGCAGTTCACCATGTACAACCATGGTTGGGGAAATAACCATGAGGTGAATTCCCACAAATTATTGATGGAAAATAGAATGGTACACATAATGAATAAATTACAGACCTCAACCTCAGTTATGTTCGACATCAGAAATTTTGGATTAAAATATAAGTCTGTATTAATTGTTTTTGAGGTTCTGTTTTTTGATACATGTTAGTTATATGAACAAGGAAGCCTCATAACATTCTTCTATATGGATTCTGGATTTTATGTTTTAAAAATCCCCAGTCACATTCAGGGAATTAAAAATGTGGTATGTGGACAGAGAAATGGAGAAGAAATCGGTTCACAGAACATATACAACAATTATTGAATAGGGTTTTTCAAGGATAATGGTACGTGAGACTAAAGCAGTCCAATAAAATTGGGATCTCGTTTCTCCAGGAGAAACAGTTGAAGAATAATAACACGGGCCCTTATATATAGGTGTGTCCCCCTCCTACTGGGTAAACTTGTTATACCACGAACTATTTTAGTTCAGGGCCACTTCTACATCAAAAATTTCCATTTTTCATTCCTAATGGACAGCATTCTGATACAGATATTTGTTGGGTCCTAAAATTCCACCAAGAGATGAAATACCCCATAAAAAATCTTTTCAGAAGAAATTTAGTGCTTCCAAAAGTTTATAAAGGCGATGGGACTCCAATTGTGGCTATTTTATTTGAAAGAACTTGAAGGAATTCGTGTTTTCAATTATTTCAAGTATCCCAAATACCATCACCGGGAAAGGTACGAGGAGAATATGGATCGAAAACCACCAGGTATGAATGACAGTTTTCGAACCACTGGCCCACGAAGCGATGGCCAAAAAGAAAGGAAAACCATGAACCATGTCAACCAAAGGAGTTGTGTGCATAAAAACATTTCTCATACCATACCAAGAACCCATCTGTTAACGGACAACAGAAACTGTCAAGGTTCTTCAAACTTTTATTGAGAAAAAGGAAGCCTCTACAAACCTTGGTTGATCGAGTATTCTATGGGTCAAAATATTTCATCAATCTGCCCCCTTAAATGGTGTTTCCTGAACAATAGATATGATCACTCCAATGCTCTATACACTGCTGGAAATAAGAACTATACCAACAGTTTTGAGAAAACCATTGGTATAGTTCACTTATATTGACCAATACCAATGGTTTGGAAAAAAATGTTGGTATAGGTCCCAAAATAAATGAATAAATACCAACGGTTCTCAAAATCGTTGGTATAGGTCTATATGAACGATTTTGGGAACCATTGGTATAGTTACATGTAATTTTTTATGGAATATTCTTACAGAGATCATTAAATAAATCAAAATTTAAAATATTTATGATAATATATATATATTTATTTAATTATGAAATTATGTTCACAAAAGTCATGTTAGGTTAGTGGTTAGGTCTTTCAATCATTAACAACAGGTACTGGGATCAAAACCAATCAAATGCTTCTTTTTAGAAATACATATACCAACGGTTTTATGGTACTGTTGGTATAGATTTTTCATATTACTTATACCAATATTTTTGAAAACTGTTGGTATAGACCTATCCCCATAGCTTACTTGGCCATGGTTCTCTAAGCCGTTGGTATATGATATACCAACAGTTAGGAGGCCTATACCAATAGTTTCAAACCGCTGAAATATGATATATTTATACTAGTGATAAAAGTATCATAGTAGGCATAAAAAAGGCTGTATAGAGATATGTATGAATGAGGAATTTTTTATGGATAATTAATGGTTTCACTTCAGCTTTTGTCTTTTTTCATCAGGCGATGAACGAAACACCAATCGCAAACCACATCCCCCATAGGTAAAACATGCTGCAAACCATAAAATGGGTGAATTGAATTCTAATAATAGAATCGAGAACCTAACTGGTAAACTGATAATCAAATACTTTTAGCTCATGAATTTCTAGTGATTGGTTAACACCTTAACCTCATTCAGTATGGTTCTTAATGTAGCATACTGCTGTGCGGACTGAACCCAGCCCCATGTACCCAATCAGTATGCAGATATAACCCAGACCGGCATGAAAAGCCACACTCCACTTTGGTATGTGTTGGACAATACCCATTCCCATGTACCATAATGATACCCAAATTTCCCTTCTTCCAGAATACCACTATTATATACAGTGCCTTCCTCATCCCGCATGAGAAATGATTACTTGGAATGGTGTGTTTCTAGGTATTCTTCTTTCTGGTTCCAACCCCACCCATCCATTACCATTCATTCATCCATGATCCATCCAATATCCAGTCTTCCTACACTTGGTGAAAGACTCCTCCAAGGCCACTTGATCCATATGATTAGACCATCAGGTGCATCAACCCGCCCAATTGAGGTAATCCCAAATCTTCTATGGCCAGTCTTCATGGCCTTTAATTCTATTTTCCATGGAAAGGATCATCACTCTATGCCCTCACCCACCATCACCCCTTCCTCATTAGTCATGGGCTCTCCCTCTCCCACCAATAGGGAGTAGGAATGAGAATTGTTGAATAATTAAAATCCTCTTATTTCTCACACCGACCATGAATCACTTGGTCTTAGAGACTTGTGAGGATTACAACATCAAAAAACATCTTGATCTATGAGAAATATGATTCATAATTAAATCAGGATATGTAGGATGCCTAACAGAAGTCCCAAGCTCAAATGGGTGCCCATCTGTAAAGGGTCTGCCCAACTATGCCCCCTCAAATTGGAAAATCCCAGGCATAATACCCACACAAACCATATTATGTGGGTTCTGATTCACATTTGACGATACGTAGAAAACCCTCCCTGGGGGCCTCATCCTAATATCATGTCACCATCTATCCCCCTAGAAGATGATAAACTCTATAGCACCTTATAATATGGCTACTTCAGCATCACCTCCTTAGCAGAACACATATGCATGCTCACGACGATTTTGAAAACAAACGTTAACCCATCGACACACTCTTCAGTCATGAAATAATGATTAACAATCATATGAAAATAACTTAAATATATAATAGAGTACTAGAACCAGAAACATTTCTCCCTTAAAAGGGTTAGGTGATACTACCTCACATCCTCTTTACAATTGGAGTCATTATGAGTTGCTGGACAAATCATCAGCCACCTAGAGTTTGCCTCTAAAAATAAGGTCTATGAATCATGAATATGAGGTCCTTTTGGAATTATTGGATCCATGAATAAACCCTTCATGGACCATATGAGGATGTTATATCTGAGAAGGACTGATTTCATGAGTGATTGACCCCCACACAATCACCAACTATGACCGATAGTTACTACAGGGTTAATTTGACCTTTATTAAAATATAATGTCACCAAATATTTCTAAAAAAACGAAATGTAATTTGGATGAGCATCTACATCTATAGAAAAAGGGATGGGTGATAATCCTCATCATGCTATTTCTGAACCACCCACAAAACATGCCACCTCAATGGTGGAAGACTCCCCTAATATTATTTTTGGAGTCTCAGGTTATAAACATTATAACCAGATTCAAATGTTTTGAACATGGTGATATACTTTAATATATGTTTTTTTATTTGTTTCACTTATGTTCTTTGTGGTGAAGCCTCCATGTTTCATATGAACTAACATTGATGATTTAAAAAAAATGTTTTTTCACTATTAGAAATATCGAAAAGATGTAATAGTGTATCTTCATTGATATTATAATTTTACCATCCATTGTGAATGACTTAGTTATTATAAGATAGAAAAAATATTAATTCGATAATGGATTAATGTAATTTATATGGACACCACTCACAGTGATACATCCTTTGATATATGATAAACTCTAAAATATGTATATCAGAAATATATATAGGGAAAAGAGTTTGTGATGTCTCCCTTGAGATATGATTATAGAACTGGTCAAAATGAGAAATCAATAATCATGTTTAGTGAGTAGTTCTTTATAAAAAAGAAATAAAAAAATGGAAACTAAAAAGAAGAATCATTGGAAGATTAAGTATTTTCCAAAGATAAAATTCTTTAAATCTATGATATAATTTTATTATAATAGTATTTTTAAAAATTTAAATAAATTTCATGATTTAAAATTTATTTTATTCCTTGGTAAAATAATTTATTCAAATGATGACATGGAATCTATGATAATTTTTTATGATATATTTTTTTTCATATAGTTACCATGATGATATGAAATCCATCTTTAAGTAGGTTGATCAATACATGATTATGCATCAAGTGAAATATTATTTTATAGAAGATATTTACATGTATACTAAAAAATATAGATAAATATACATGGCCTGAAATTTATGGATAAAATGAATATTGCTTGAAATATTAAGTACTAAAGTGATCTACTTGAAATTTTTCCACAACAGATAGAAAGAAAATGGAAAAATATAGAGATTTTAAAGAATATATTATCCCTATAAAGATATAACAAGAAGAGTATATAAAATCAATATTGGTATCCGGATCATGGTGGATGAAAATGGACTCCCCACTAAGGTAAAATTATTTGGTGATCAAGGAGCTTGTTGAGAGGTCTAAATCGATAATTAAATGACCAACATAAATTCTTTGGTAGCCATAATATATGGAGTGTACAAACAAACATATATGTAATTATTTAATAAGATGAATACTTCAAAAAATTCCAAAAATAAGGTCTCTATAATAATTGAATAAAACATTACTACTTATGTGAAATAATGGGACACACCATGAGTTTTTTTCTAGATTCTCATGGGAAAAATTGGGGGAGAAAACCTGTTACACAAACATATCAAAAAAAAGATGAACACATGAGGAAAAATGTTTACGGGAGATGTTTCATATATTCTAACTGTGGATATTTGGATAGATGTTTCATTAGAAAAAAACAAATGGTCTTATAAGGTATTACTTAATTACTATAAATAATAAGGATAATACGTACAATAAAAAATATTATTTTGGAAAAAAAGAATTATCAGGGTTGAAAACGATGGCGATCAATAAAGGGTTCATCAAGAACCTATGATGATACACCCAAAAAAACCTATTAGAAAATTTTTATGAATTTTCAAGAAGAAAAATAAAAATGACTAAGCAACCCCACCTATGATAAAATATGATGTGAACTAGAATAATTTTTTTAACGTAAAAATATTTCAGTGGTGTATCGTTTGAAAATTAAAGAGGATTTATATTAGGCATGCATAATTGGATTAGTAAATTCCACAACAATTCATGGTAGGATGACTACTAGAGTTTCCCATTCATAATGAAATATGATTCATAACTAAATATAAAACAATTAAACATACAATGTGAAAAAATTACTAGTGGTTTTAATACCACAACTACAAAAATTCCCAAGACAAGTAATATATAGAAAAATAAAGTTCAAAATTGAGATTAAATTATAAATAATATTATAGAAATAATAACCACTATAATGGCTTATAATAAGAATAATGAAAATGGGTTTGTTCAGCAGGAGATACCCAATTCCTCAAGTTGAGGATTTCGAAAGAAACACTATCTTCATGTAATATAATCTCACAAATTTTTTAAATAGTGGTGTAGAATTTATGGAAAATATAATCTATGGGTGGTTGTGATGAAAAAAATGTAAACCTACAAATTAATCATTTAGATGATTTTATAGAGGATGCATAAATCATTTGGAGTTATAATAATTTAATTTATCATTTTGGTATTATCATGAACCAAATCAGGTAACCTAGATCCAAGCACTTATGTTAACCTGTGACCCATCTCGAGTTGCGTTATTGGTCCCCCCATTATAGTTATAGGTTAGTAGGAATTAAATATAATAATGTGTTATTGCAATTACACAATGAATTGAATGAAAAAAATATTACATGAATCTAGTAAGACATGTTTATAAGGTAGATATCCATTCAAATGAAATAAATAGTTTTAAAATAAAAAAATAAAATAAAAAAGGCATAATAAACCAAAAAAATATCAATGATGGACATAATGTAATAGTTTATAAAAATCCCTCCTAGGGTCTCACATAACATGATGGATTGAAGGAACAATACATAAACAAAAAATAAAAAAAATTTGAATCATCGACTAAGAATTATATAAGTAACCTACTATATCCAACCTACCTCATCATTAAAACTAATCTAGAATAATATAAAAGAAATAACTATATGACATATAACACTTTTAATATTCTAGTATAACCTAAAATGTCAAACCCATCCACAAAATTAATTAATAAATAAATTATATATTTTTATACATTCATAAAAATTTGGGACAATTATCATTATAAATTTGGATTTTTCATGTTTCAATATAAGGTGAATTATTTGGAACACTTTTATTAGTAACCAAGAAACCAATCATGAAAATTTCCTCAATATTTAACAATAAATTCATTTATAGGGGGTGCATGGTTTCCCCACCCATGTAGAAAATCTATGTAGCTTATTGGGTGGTTCTAGTAAGGATTTATCTACATGTGAATAATTTCATAAAACATGTGTCCAATCTATGAAACCTACCAAATATTCATTAAAAATGATTTTATTGTATTTTTCTTGTGAAATAAAACCACTTTTATAATCTTCATCATTCATTAACAGAAGAAGTGTTGATTAATACACTTCCACACAAATTATTTCTTACCCTTAGAATTATGTCTTCTCTCACATTGTTTTGAAGTGATTTTTACAAGGTTAGTGAAATTTCTTCTATCTTATTCTTTCTTTTTCTATTTTCTATTATTCTGTTTACCTTGGAATTTTTTTCCAAATAACATGGTTAGTTTTATTTATAATTTCATCTGATTCATGATTCTTTGGTGTATTGAATGTTTCTTGAGGTTCTTCTCTTCCCATATTTGAGAGTTTGTTTTTCCTATCTACACTCTTTTTGAGGGGGTTTGATAAAAACCTTTACTATTACTAATAAAACCTAGTATCCACATTCTTTTAAAATATATTTATTTTAAATAATTATTTTGGATTTAGTGATCTATGATGAGTTACAAAAAATTATATCATCACATGTTATTTTCATTAAAAAATTGTTGTATTCATGTTACTCAATAAATTTTAAAATTATTTTCATTTGTTGTTTCATTATTGAAATAATTTTTTAATCCTTAATAAGTTTTCATTGGATTTTATTTAAGGGTTTTGGGTACATATGTAGTTGAATAATTTTTTTTCTTGGGTTTATGAAATTTTTTTGTTAACACATAATGATTTTTTAATACATATACACTATGAGAGGTGGTAGATATAATAAAAATATTATTAAAAATATTGGATGCTAATAAATTTCAAAGGTATTTCAATGTTGGATATAAATGATATTATCAAATGAAAGATTAATGTCATATTGTATCATTAAAAAAATACATTTAAAGATGAAATTCATTTTTGAAAGGGTTTTCAAGTGGATTTGAAAACCGTTTACTATTTATAAATAATGAGGCTCATTTTAAACCTTCTATGTAGATGTTTTATAAATATGATACACCCTTAATAGATTCCCCCATTTCATTGGTGTGTGTTATCTTGATGACTTATGTGATTTCTGTCATTATTATGCATCCTAATGAGGGGATTTTCATTATTGAGTGTATGGGGGTCGGATATGATGTGAGTTTATATGTTTATCATGCATTCAAATTTATAAATATTACTTCACCTTCTAATTATATTACCTATTAGATATTAGGAATCTTATTGATGGAATGATAGGTTTTAAATATATATTCATGATTAGAGTGACTAGACCCCTATAGTATTGGAGACCCTAGGAGAGAGAAATTTGGGACTCTCGATTAGAATATGGACACATTAATAAGAAGATATATTGGTTTTACCTGAGTATGTTTAGGATCTCTTCATTAAATATTTACCAATTTAACATGACTGTGAACTCTTATGGATTTCTAATTTATTTACTTAGTTTCATTATTTAAACTTTTTTCTATTATCCTTATTGGATATGTTTCTACTTGTTTAAATTATATATTATGTCACTATCATTCATCTATTATTTATATATTTTTCTATCATTTATTTTTTTTTTAAAATTAGACTTATATTACCATTATATTTCATATTTTACTAGTCTTGTACATTTATTCATTTGATATATCCCTACTTGGGTATTTCTTAGTTCTTAATTGTGTTGTTTTAATGTTTGTTTCAAATGTTGATTTTATAAAATTAATCAATAAATTTAATGATTGGTTTTAAATGTTTATGTAATTTAAGTATTAATTTTAAAGACACATTTCCTATAAAATCTAATGGTTGTTTCATAAAAAAATATAAAAACCATATTTTAATCAATATTTCAAATTACAATTCATGGTATTTAATGTAATATAAATTCATTAAATACCATGTTATTACCTACTAGGATGTCATTATAACACCATAAATGTTATATATAGATAATTAAATATATGTTTTATTATATGTTAAGGTTCAGTTTTGGTATATCCCATAGAGTCAGCTAGTTTGGATAATTGATAGTGAACATGAGGTTCTATTGAGATTTAAATAGTTAATTTGGACTTTATTTTTACATTTTATACATAAGGCTTCTTTTGTCCTCATATATTCAATATGATATCCCTTTATTTTTTGGTTGTGTTTTTATTCTTATTTCTATTATTTTAAATTCAATTTTTCGGTTCATTTGTTCCACTATTGTTTTAGATCATCATATTTTACTTTTCCAAGAGTATTATGAAAACATTTAATAATGAATCACCATGTATCTTCATATTATGTTGGAGAAATAATTCACAGTATATGTAACTATATACCTAAAACTAGTTTATTTCCTATGGTGATTGTGAATGTTACTTATGTATGACATAATCTATGTTAAGGTTCTTCATTCATTATATTATCTACATTAATTAATTATAAAATGTTTTTAGATCCTACTATTTTAATACAACATGGTTTGTGAAGTCTCCCTTATTATTTTGGGTTTCATGTAGATATTAGATTGGGAGGTTGGAACTGAAGTGGGAGGTATGAGGAGATCCATTTGGGATCATTCTCATTTAAAACCCTGATTTTCCCTTGGATAATGGGTAATGATTCCGGAATGTTTAGTTTTTTTCTGGGTGTATTATAGTGTCGATTGATGGTATTTTGGTACATATCAATATTATGTGGGCAATATTTTTTAGTGATAAATTAAGGAATAAATTATGCTATGTAGTAATCTCACAAATTCTAGATAACAACAGAAATGTCATTAAATTGGTTAACTTTTCATTATAATGACATTTTTGTAGACCTTGTCTATTTTATTATACTATATGACTAAACAATACATATTCACAAGCACTTGAGAATTTTTTTGGTTGACTTCTCATTGATTTGAATTCTTTGATTCTTGTTTCAAAGTTATTTAGAGTAATTTATTATATATGTCTATGTTACAATGGTTTAGTTTGGATTTATTTACTCAAAAATTCAAAATAATGTTTTCCCAATTAGTGAGGGTTGTTTAGGATATTAAAAAATTTTCTTTATAAAAATAATTACAATGAATTAACAACATGAGGATATGTGATTCATTTCAATATTTAGGATTAATGGTTTTATAATTTATTTCTATTCAGAAATTAATGATTCAAATTAACAAGTGAAGATTAATCTGATTTTCATGTAGTGTATTTATATTTCAATTGTAATTTGTTCTGAAATCACCTTTAAATAATAGATAATATCCAATTTTTGGATAGTGATTTTTATATATTCTTTGTTTTTTATTGGAATTTTGATTAAGCATGAGCTATTTATGATTTATGATTTAATATTCATTGATTATGTGTTGTTATGTCATTATTATTTAGAGTATGCATCCCCGAATGGACTCGACAGAATGTAAGAATGTAGTATCATGAAATTACAATGTTTCACCTTTGGTTTGTATCAATACCTCAACTTGTAATAGAGTAGTTAATCCCTCGTTCGATAGTTTGTTGATATATTTTATGTTGATCTAGGTCCTATTGAGGCTATATAGAGACTTATAAGGTTTGAATATATCTATAAATATCTTATAACTACTGAATTCATTTGGGTGAGAGTTCAATTGGTGTTTATTATAATTACTAGTTAGATATAGTGGAGAGTATTGAGCTTATCCTAATAGAAAATTAAAATTACATGTGAATTATTCAATTAAAAATCTTTTCAATGGTTTATTCTCAATGGTGAAAAGGTGAAGAGGGTAGAAGTGCTGATGAGTCTCTAGTTAGGTACATGTATAGTGAATATATGCATTCAGAATACAGTGAGAGGAAACCTTTTTTTATAAAATTGAATCAATTGATTCCTCAATGGCACACGTATCCATGAAGGATCATTATCTAGATTTTATGGAATACTATTATCCATATATAATTACATCATTTAATGATTATTAGATGATGATTTAATTGTAGTGTTAATTTATATATAAAAACCCATGATAGATGGAGTCCATATTTCCTTTATTGATAGTACAGGTTCCCTATACAATGATTTAAATAATTTAGTGGGACCTATTATGGTTTTATATTATTCTATGAGTGTTGTTTACGTTGTTTGTGTTTGATTCCTCATGTTCTTCATGTGCTATCAATTCAGGAATTCCAAGACGACCTACTCAAGTGTTCCAAATCCTATTGTTACTATGGTCATTGGGACTCCACAATAAGTTCTATTAGGCGTATAATTTCATATGGATGAACTCCTTATTGAACTCAAATTTCTTGGTTAGTTCATTTTAATATATTAAGGTAATTAATCTTTTCCCCCTTTTCCAATTTCTATTTTCATATAGATCTCCCATTTTGAAAGTTTGATCCTTAGTGATTTTATGGTATTTGTAATTTTTTTTGTCTATATTATCGAACGTTCATTTTTAGGAATTATGTTTATGTTTTTGGTTTCATTGTGCCTATTTAATCTCCAAATCATCTTTCGTTCTAGTTAGTTATTAATTAGTGGGGTTACCCACTATAGGTCTTCATTTCATAATCTATTTCCTTGGGAAATCTGGTGTTATTATTCAAATTTATAAAAGTTTTTTCATGGAATATTTGTTTAGTTTTTTATAAATGTGTTTATTGAGATATATGTGTCACTATTTTTTAATTTTTATCTTTTTACTTTGTTTATTTTTTTTGGAATGTGATGAATTTCAGGGGGAAGATAGTGTAATAGTTGGTTAATTTTCAAACATCAAACTACATTTTCATTTATTATTAATATTTATAAGCATATAATTAAATTTTTGGGGGATTAAATATGAAATAGTATATTTAGGAATACAAACGATGGGAACATGGTTTGATGCACTGTTAACAATAACTTTGAAACTAGCCATGAAATGTTATTCAGCTTTTAAAAGATATTATTTGAATGTTTTGTGAATGTATTTACCATTAATGATTCTATATCGTGAATAATTATAGGTGAATTCAATAATGGTAAAATGATATGGTATACCATGTGTGAAAAATATGAATCTTACCAATTTTTCTAAAAACATGATTTTTAAACATTTCCCTTGTCAATTAAAAACCCATTTAGGATTTCTCATTCTTCTATATTTATGGATGGCATGAGTGATCCATATGATAACCATCCATTTATATCATTTAAATATGTTTCCTACCTATTCGTTATTTCATGTTATTTAATTTTGATTAGGGCTCCAAATCCTATGTTTTTCCATCAGTTCCTATTTACTCCCCTTCACTTTCCTCAGTCTATTCTCGGGTGAACCCTACCATGTGGGTTGTCCCTAATGTGTTGTAATTCATGATATTAATTTTTATGTTTTTGTCTAGGGTACTAATCTTCCAATATTAATGAAATTTCATCAATCCACACATTATTGAAAATAAGTTGATGCATGTTTTTATCAGCCCTAAGAAACTTATGTATTGATGATATTTTAAAATATGTTTCTTTAAATATAAATTTAGAGACATATCATTATTTAATATAAATAGTACAATATAATGGTACAATATTTAATAAAATCTGTGTATTCAAGGTGTTTTATAATATTCTAAATGTGTTTAATGATGTTTTATAATTATTTATTAATGGTTTGAACATGGATAGGTTTCTAAGGAATTCATATCATGGGGATAAGGATTGACTGATTGTGAATAATTTATTTTGTGAATTTTTGCGGGTCTATCTTTCTGGGTCATCTTCATTCATTTATTAATTGTGTTTATGAGTCCATTTTAATTATCCATTAATTAATTTGTAATATGTATTAACATTGAGTTGTGTTCTCTTTAAAAGAATTATATTTCTTATATTAAATTTTTATATTTATTTTTAAAATGTCATTCAAAATTGTTTTCAAATGATATTTCAAATTTAAAAAATTAATATTTTATTTCCACATTAGAAAAAATTTCATAAAAACGCTTTAAATTTTCAAATGTTTTTTAAGGGGAATTCAAATTGGGTTACATTTTTTAAATCTTGAGGTTTTATTATCATATACAAGGTATTTTTTTATAAATATGATATATCCTTAATCGAAGACCAAATTTCATTAGTATGTTTGAGCTTGAGGATTGATGTAATTTTTCTTCATTATTTTAGAGTTATAATGATTATATTTGATTTAGTGGGTGAAATAATTTTGAATGAGGATGTGATTATATATGATAATTATGAATGATATTATATTACCTTTTCCTCACCTACCTCCACTATTACTCATGCGATTTGAGGAATCATAGTCAGATATAGAGAGGTGGTTACTAGCTACTCGTGATGAAATTGAGGTGATCCCGTATAGTATTGGATATTATGGGGGAGTTCCTTAGTGAGTATAGGTGAGAGAATTAAATTGGTCATAGACATGAGATGTATTGATAAGATAATAGACGGTTCAACGAGAGTATATCTATGATCTCCTCAAGGGTGGTTTACTAATTACTTATAACTATGAATAATTACTTTCTTGTTGTTTAGTTTACTCAGATTCACTAATATTCTTCATTTGTGTTATCCTATTTTTATATTTTTCTAATTATTCTTTTTTTATATTATTTTGTAACCATTTGTTAATTATTTTTATTTGTTTCCATTATTTCATAGATTTCATAACATTATAATTATACTATCACCAAATTTCAATTGTTAACGACCTATCTCATATATTCTGTTGATGTTTCCTTATTTGGTTCTAATCAGGCTCCTTATTTTTTGGTTTAAATTGGTGTTTTGAATTAGTATTTTATGAATTTGGTATTTGAATTTAATGAATGTCTTTAAGTGTCTCTTTAGATGAGGCATATATTTTAAAGATCATTTTTTGATAAATCTTTTGGATATATCTCTAACAAGATGAAAATAATCTTTTTAATTTTATTTTAAACTAGCAATGATGGTTTATATTAGTAAACTAAATGTATTAAATAAATAATTACTTATTACTAGGGTGTTATTATCACACCGTACCATAGTCACATGATATAAATTGACTTGAGTTTGTTTTGATGTTTTAGTTTTTGTTTTGGGATTTATTATTAAGTGAGATGGTTTGGATGATGGATGGTGGCCATGAGGTTACACAAATATTGTATTCTATTTTTTAGACATTATTTATATGTTGTAGATACATCAACAGGGTTTTCCACCCATATTAAAGATGAAATCCTTTTATACAATAAATGTCCCTCTAATTTATACAGAATGAATACGTATTATAGTTGGGATTCATTTATTGACAATTTTTGTAGTTGATTAGATTTTTATGGACGGATATCTAATATTCCGAGTTTTTATACATGATGTTTATTTTTAAGCATTCTTCCTCTTATTACGTACTAGTAACAATTGTTTCAAGAAGATATACTTGATTAATTGCGCTAGTTCATAGCCTGTAGTGATCAAGACCACACCTAGAGCATGTTATGGGCTTTCATTAGGTTCACAATTACGAGTTGTTTGGGGTCATTTATTTAAATTTAATTTTTATATATGGATAGGAAAATAAAATAATCAATTGGTATAAACACCACATCCATGAATTATCTTTACATTTTATTTCATCTCCTGCTATCTTGAAAAACAATTTCATAAATTAGGTCCATTTATTTTATTTGATTAAATTATGTAACTTATGTTAAATCAAACTTCTATATTCATAAGAAATCTAACCACATTATTTTATAAATATCACTAATTTGATATACAAAAAATTAGGTCCCGTTTAATGGATCATAGATAAATATAATTAATTATAATGAAGATAAAAAAATAAATGTTAAAAAATATTTTAATGATATAATTTGTAGAATAAATATTTTACCTTAATTACCTAACATTATAAAATTAGTGAAATGATGAAATGAAAGGTGAATAACTAGGAATATGATCAAAAAGAAATGACGATCAATGATATAATATACAATTGTAGTGGTAGATAAGATGAAGGTTCATTATGTGAACAGAAATAGTAGCATTACAAGAGAGGATACACTATCAATAACTATAGTACACATTACAAAAAAAACTAAATGTAAAAAATATCATGAGAAATGAACTATGGAAACAAAATGCATGACTACTTAGTGAAATTTATTCATAGATTTGGGAAATATCATTAAATATTTGGGGTAATATGATAACATAATTGGGAATGTGGTGCGACAAGTTATATTACATCATCTGCTGGGGAGACATGACATAATTGTAGAAAATACATCTTTCATTATAGGTTTTCTTACCCATGTTCTTTAGTTTAAAATAATTACCAATAAAAAATGGGTAAATAAATCTTATGTACAGTCATATAAAATAACTAAACATCTAAAAACCTCATTAAACATCATAATAATATGTCTCTTTAAAATAGTTCAATCCATTCCTTTATTCAAATTTGAAAGAACCCAAAAAAATAAATACAGTTTGAAAAACCAAATATGATTAAATTCATTGAGGTAAAATGTTATTATATTGAATTTAAACATAACTACGTCCTAATTGGATTTAAGATAATATATATAAAAACGAAATACTATTTAAATTCCTAATTAGAAAACCATGTTTAATAAAAAATCATAGAAACACTGAATGAGTTTCTCAACTATATATTGAATCATAAAAAATCCTTAATTAAACGAAACAGAATAATTATTTTTTTTGGGAAAACAAATAAATATTGTTTTGAATACAAATCAACCATCATGGGTTTGGAGATAAATTCATCTATTCTAATCATGAATTTAATCATAAAATATAAATTATAGAGCAATTAAAAATATAGTTAAACCATATGAGAAAATTGATAACATTTTTTATTCTAAAAATCCAACGTAAACAATATTTTCTTATCAGTAACTACTAAACATACATACTAATGGAAATAAAATAATAGAAATAATTTTAATTAATATTAAAAATCATGGATCTATTTAAAAAAAGTTATTTATGCAAAAACCCAACAATAAATGAGATGTTGATGATGTGTATCAATATAACATGAGAATAGGATGAACAAAAGAAGAATATGAACACCCCAACCTCAAGAATCAGAATAGATAGTGTTTGACCAACATGGCCTCACTAGAAGGGGAAATGAAATAATAAGAGAAGAAACATGAATTGGAATTTAAAGGCATGATAATAGAGCCTTTTAATAATGAGTTGTCTACTCCAAATTATTAAGAACCCATCAAATCCATATAGTAAGGGAGATTGTTGTTTCCTAGAGCTCTTATATAGTTAAATCATTTGACTGATAAAGTGATGGGGGTTAAATTTGTTTAATTTTTAGAGGGATTGAACATGTTCTTCAAAAAAAATTAATTTGTGATATGATTTGAGGATTTTGACACATAGATTACCACATAATTCTCTAACTATGAAACCATAATTTTAATCAACTAGGATGCCACATGAGGCTAACACATGATTATTAAAATTTTACACTAAGAAAAAAAATTCACTATAGATAAGGATTTGAGTATTTTAGATTGAATTTTTTATGGTTAATAGTAATCATGAACTAACCATATAACTTTTAATAAAATTTATATTTTTGTATATTTGATGACCAAAAAACCAAAAACACAAGGACAATGATATATATAAATAATTAATTAAACAAATTGGGAAAGTGAATGTCATGTGTGATAATTCCCAACATTAAAAAAAATTCTTCACTCAAAAATTCATCACGATCGTGAAAAGGACAAGGATATCGATGAATAAAATAGAATAATACATAATCATAGAACAACAATTAATAGAGATATTATCCTAATAAATCAAAAAATCTAAAAACAAAAATGACAAAAAATTCTCTATAATCATTGAGAATATGGAAAAAACATATGTGTGATGAGAGATAATCAAAATAAAAAATGGGATCAACAACCAATCTCCCTCCCAATTAAAAGAATCCCTAACAAATATAAATATAAATAGTCTCCATAAGATGTTAAGATTCCATCATTAATGGAATCTGAGAAAGTATATATAAAAAAAGATAAAATTAATAAAATAAATAAAAACCTAATTAATTTTTGAAAAATATACACATACATATAACATTCAAAAGGAAAACAATAAGAAAATATAAAACAAACTGAATAAATCAATAAAGGATGAGTGGTAGAAAGGGAAAACACCAAGGTAGATATTCTCATTAATAGTTTCCCCTTATTACTACCCAACACAGACCACTGTAAATCAGTACATAATAATTTTATAAAACTTATTTCTCCTAGTTGATAATTAAAAATAATAGGGATTATAATTTGGAATCTAACCAAAAATAAGAACCCATGAAAATACTTTTAAACAAATGTAATGACAAACAAATGGAGAAAATAGCTCAATGGGAGAGGAAAATGAACTACCAAACAAAGGATACATAGAAACATTGATGGAAAAAACCATGCTCTACTAGGATATATCCCCATCCACAAAGGAACAAGATCAAATCACATATGAATCTAGGATTAAACTATTGACAAGAATGTTTAATGACTACGGAGAACATGTACTCCAATGAAAGTCGTAACTACTAATAATGGGTCATCTTTTTCACTTCACCTAGACTCTATGAATGTTCATCAACAGAAAGGATGACACTTCTTCAACAAAATGATAAAATACACAGGTTCATCCTAAAACAATAAATTTTTTAACCCACTAGAACATTTGATTCATTAAAAGCATACAAAATTACAATGTAACACAAATCTAAACAAAAAACACAAAAGGCAGTAAAATCACCACAAAATATGTAAACCATAGGTAAAAAATAATAACCATAGGAATAAATCATAAACACTATTAAATGAATAGTAACAATGAAAAAGATAAAATACAAATATTATGATCCAAGAAGAATAATGATATTTCCCCCAGAATAAATGTTTTAAATCCCAAAGCTCATCATTAAAATAATTTACACATCCAGCCAAATAAAATCTATTTCAATTATCTTTATATGAAACTATTATAAATTATAAAATAAAATTTCACCATTGGGAATTATATATTATCTACAAAAACAATAAAATTACCCAATTTGGATTCAGAATTATTTAACAATGTATAATTAAAAAAATTCATGATTATTTCAGAACCATACAATTATACATTAAAATCACCCCGATGTTTCAAAATTCCATCCTTAAAATAATTTTGAGAATCTATATAACATGTTCATTCAAATTTATCTTAAAAATATTTTTTATTAATTTCAAACTCCACTAAAAATCACTTTATAATTCCATTAATCCTATATTGAAATCATTTTAAAATCCTAAAACATTTCAAAAAAAAATTATTTTAGAAAAAACATTTTTTTACATTTAAAACATAAACATTTTTCCATAAAATATAATTTTCAAAAAAATCCATTACTAAGAGTCAAAAAAATAGTATAAATATACATTTAATATAAGTTGGATAAACCTTAAATAACAAACAAATCAAATGAAAAAGAAATAAAAATTCAAAAAGGTTTCCAAAATAATGATTTAATATGATTTTATAAAATTTCACATTTTTATTCCATAGTTTGGTATATTTTTCTATAACCATGATAAAACTAATAGATGATCAAGGAAAAACCATGTGCAGGTGAAATACATGGGTTTCCATATAATTTACATTTACTATGTTCCACCATTTATTCTCATATTTTCACCCAAAAAATTGAGTAATCTTAAAAAATGCATTTTATATAAATATATATTAAAATATAATCCATCAAAATCAAAATACAAGAAATAAAATGAATATTATGCATGAAATTCAGGACTCCCAACATGACATTTCAAAGTAAATCAGGTTTCTATTAGTGTATTAGATGGAATGAATCATCTAAAACATACCTACAAGTTTTATAAATTTCCTATCTCAAGACATCAAAACTCACCAAAATAAAATATGGAACACGGAAATAAAATTTCATGTACCAAATCATGCCACATTTGATCCAAGTACCCAATCAAACGCGTGACATGACATTTTATGAGTTTCCAAACTCCCCGGGTAGGGACAACTACCATGGAATCATATATAAGCATGATGGAATTGATTTTCCTAATACTAATAATGATATTAACATATGTACCATTCCATAAATCCATGAAGACCACTTTTTAATTCAAACATCCATTCACACCAAATAAATAGTCCTAAAATATGAATCAAAATTAACATGGCTTAACCAAACATGAACATCTCAATAAGGTACATCAAATTAGAGAGTATAAAAAACATGAGATGGTCTCAATATAAAACAATTTAAGAGAAACTATTAACCTAATAATATGAAAAAAATAAAAAACAACCACACACTGAATAAATAATCATTTTGTGGCCCATTGTCACCATCCATTCATAACACTAATCATGATCAAGATGCTTTTAAAAATAATGAGTATGTATCTCAAAATAAATCCTCCATATTATTGGAACCTAAAAATTATATATATATATATATATAATCATGGTCACAAAATCCCTAGTGTGTATCTTCCTCAAACCCATGCATACTCATTAAATGAAACACCCTTTCATGGTAGTTTGAAATGTATTGTATGAAAGTAATTGTATTTTATAATTTCTGAAAACTAAGCCAAATATGTAATATCCATATTTTTATATAAGGGGAAATTATACTTCCTTATTTATGAAATACCAGAAATTTTATTATCAAACCCCAATTAGGACACATTTTATTTAAAAAATTAAATACTATTGAAACTAAACAATATAAACAACATGTTATTACATTCAAATTTAAAAAATTTATGCTCAAAAAACCTTATGTACCATTAATCTAAAAAAATTATTACAAATATTGAACTAGAGACATGAAATTTTAAAATAATAAGTTGCGGATGTAATAAATAGATATCAAATAGAAAATATATTGCAGTGGAAACATTTAAGATGAAATTACCAAAAATGAAGAATGATTGTAAGCTAATAAGAGAGGATAAGTAAACAATGAATATATCAAAAAATACAAAATAAATAAATAAAAGATGATAATGTTGTTGTAGTATACAATGTTTGTAACAACACAGGTAAATAAATAATATTACTTTTTATTATTTATTTATATTTGGGAACTCTATGCTCGACTGCGTACCAAATACGCAACAATGAGTTTCTTTGAAATCTTACGTTGCACTCTAATAATAAAATAATATTATTGTAAATGGTAGTAAACTCCAAGCCGATGTTATGGAAGGAATGAACAGAACTAACTATAAAGTGATTATATATTCTTGTCAAATATTTTTACATTTATTCAATAAATGTTAGATGCTTAAAATGTGAATTAATCAAATTTTACGCGAAAATATTCTAATATTCATTAAAAGGTCAGTTAACCACCTTTTGATGGAGAACCCCATTGAAATACACTTTTTGAGAAATTTATATGTTATATTTGACAAAATAAAATTATTTTAATAATCGAGACATTAAAATTTAAGATGTATAAATTTTTGGTATTTTCTAATAAAGTTCAGTTTTTAATGAATAGTGTAAAATACTGTATTTTAATTCAAAACCTCATTTTAATTTAATTTATTTATATTATTAAATTATATTTTTAATTTGTTTAATGTTAAATTGTAATATATTTTTACCATTTAATAAAATGGTGGTCATTATAATTAATTTCACGTTGAAATAGGACTTAAACTAGTGTCAATCTTTTGAAATATTATATTTATTAAAAACATGCTATTTGTTTTGACAATAGGAATTAATTATTAAATTGATTAATGCAACATAAATTTATTTTAAGTTTTTAAAATAAACATCATTTTTGAATTCGGAATATCAAATACAGATTAGGGTAAATTTTTGGTATTTTTCTGAAAAACATCATTTTTTGATGAATAGTGAAACCACTAAGTGGTAGTTAAAAAAACTAAATTTTCATTTAAATGAAATTTTACCAACTCTATGATTTGAATTTCAAAAATATGACATACATGTTTGTCATTATAATTTAAAATTTGGTTCAATGGGATGAAATTAATTTTTGGTGAATAATAACTTTTATGTTTTTTGAATCGCAATTAAAGGTAATTAGTGTAATTTAAGGTAAAGATAATGTTATAATAATATGAAATGACTTTGACACATGTCCAAAACTTATTGTATGAGTCATGGCTGACTGAGAAAAAATAAAAGGGTCAACTTGGGGATCCCAGGGAGCCACTTGGGTAAGAAAATGACATTAATAACTTTTTATTTGAAGTTAAAATAAAAATATCACAAACATGTATTGTTTTACTAAATCAATTTTTACATGGGGTTATACAAGTAAAATTTTTCTCTATAACTATTTATTATAAGGAAAAAATATTTCCTACATCATAGTATTTTTTTTTTAATTTTTAGACCTTATATAAATTTATTTATTTATGACATCATGATGATGAAATGATTACCTCATTAATGAACGATTTAAATAAAATGAAAAATAATGTAAAATCTAAGACATAAACATATAAAAAACCTATTGGATGAGTGTATTTCGAACCCTTATCACTTCATCCTTTAAATATATCTTTGTGGGACCTTTGATATCCGAAAATCATTTTATAATAATTAACTTTTCAAAACATTCCAAGAGTGCCCCTCCTCCCTCTTATAAAAGGCCCCCACCTATACCACCTTACCCACACCTCTCAAGCCATTGGATCGGCCAAACTCCAATCATTGTATCTCTTCACATCCTTATCATCATCCTAGAAGACTTTCCTTAGGAAGAAAGCACTTCATGAAACCCTTTTGGTTCAAACCAAGGTGAGTTACCCGATTTAAAGGAAAAGTCTTCCCTAATGCTCTTTTGTATTATTTTGCTTCTCCAACCCCCTAAACTCTTATTATTCATTTCTTTTGTTATAACACAAATATCTAAAATATAGTAGGATGTTGTTAAGAGAAGTAATATAGCTACACAAACACACACATCTGTTAAATGGTAAAGGAACATACCGATTCTGTGGATGGCGAATTACTATTTCACGAAATGATGATTGTTCTATCTTCTCGTACCACCTGTCATGGTGGCCATTATGATGGAAATATAATTATTTATGATATATATTATATTTATTTCCTCTATATTATTCTGTATTTTATATTTAATAAAGACCTTTCTACTTTACATGTTGTGTAAATGTGATAATTTCATTTGAGAAAGTGTGGACTACCTCCCCCTCAAGTGATGTGACTCGTTCATGCAATACATGGAATTTATAAAGAATGAAATTTATTAATTTTTGTGAGATATATAACATATATATTATACTGGAATTTTAATGCATATATATCTCTCATTTAGATTTAATTCCATTAATCTGCAAAAGAAATGAAAATAGTGTTCATGCGTACGTTCGGCCTACCGTCTCCATGAACAGTGCATTTCATTTCTTTTTATCTCAAAATGTTATGGAATAGTATAAAATTAATATATACCGGATATATATGATATTTAAATCATTAATAATATTATGGATATGATTTAATTATAACTACATGGAATATTCTTTTCCAACAAGTTCAATTTTTACTCATGTACCGAACATCGACAAAAACATCTGATATGAACTCACATTATTAATCCATTATTATAGATTTATAATATGTTATATGAAATGAATAATAATCTATAAAGGATGTACTTAAGAAATTATTAATTTACCAATGTTTATTATTTAGGAATATAACAAAACGAACAATACTATTCGGACTTGAGGTAAGGGATCCTACCTCTCTCTTTCTTTTTAAGTACCCTCCTTTATTTCATTTCTTTTAAGCTCGTATTTCTTATGTTTGGGGATGTTATTTTATATTCCTTATTATTTACTTTTTATTTAAATATTATGATAGACCCTATTTGATCTCATAAATACATTTATGGAAGTTTTATTTGGCGATGTTAGGCTGCAAAGATTTCATCAGGGATTTTTTTTATCTCGCTTTTATTCATGGGAGATTTATGCTACATTTTCAACTATTTCCTTTTGTGTGGTGTATATACTGCCCATGAGTGTATTAATTATGTAATATAATTCAATTTATGTGTATTAAAATCTTCATTTTATGATCCTCCTTTCATGTGGCTTATGTTTTGTAGGTTACCAAATCGGTAAGGGAACCTTTCACCCTCCTCTTTTTAAAAGACTCATTTTGGTTATATATTTTAATTTACATCTTATTATGATAGGATATGTTATTATATATGCTTATTAATGTAAATTGTTTTGTATAAGTGATGAGATACAATTTTTTCTCTCATCAACTATTTTTCTGAATTTTAATGTGACGCCATTAGGCTATCAAATATTTGTAACGGAACTTTGTAACCCAATTTCAATTCATTGGGATAAAACACTAATTCTTGATCATGTAATTATATGAATATGTGTGAATGAACATTGATTTTTTTTACAAAAAAATATCCACTTATATTGGGTGTATTTATATTTTTTACAAATAAATAAATAATTGACTTATCTTTAATCTAAGGATACCGTCTTTGAACAGGACCTCGTCTCAATCTACATTAATTGAGGTATATTTTGTTTTATACAAAACTTTCTTTTATACGGTGTATAAACCCCATTGACTTTAACATTTCTTCCAAAGAAATCTTTTCTATACGAAGTTTTTTACTAAACAACAAAAGTTATATTTCTTTTTACGTACACGGTGACAACGACCTTTCCGCTGCCGTGAGTATTAATTGATCTTTGGATTCCTCAACAAGCTGTAATATTTTTAAATGTAAATAAATACCATATACACTTTATTTTATTTTGGTATTGAAAATGGTTTTGATAATGGATTTCTTATGTTAATATATTTAAGTAATATATTGTGATTGAAATGTGGAATTGTTTTCTTTCCTTTATAATTGTTTTATGTGTTATGATTTTATATTGGTACTTAGACATTTGACGGGTGGTTACGTGATAAACCATATGACGGGTGGTGTTGTAAATACTAGGATGGGTGATTTCGTTATAACCTCCAATGCATTGGGTATGGAAGTCGGCCGTATGGCTATTCCATTTAGTGATATGTGTAGATGTCGACCGTATGGTTATTCCATTTTAGTATGTTTATGTCCCAAGATACCTTTATATGTTATGTTTTATTTATATGGGTTTTATGGATATCTTTTGGTTACAAAGGATAAGAAGTGATCTTTAATTCAGTGAAGAGTATTTACTACTTCGTAAAGGTGAAAAGTAATACATTGATAAAGTATTCATGGTTTACTTGTTGTTTTGAAAAACTAACAGTTTTCCTTCTTTGTGTATCCTTTACTGGCATTTTTATGCTCATCCAATGTTTTTGAAATGTTTTACATAGGACTTAAAAATGAATAGGGTCAAGGATAGGATCAAGGAAATTTATTCTATCTAAAACATGGAACTATACTTGTTTCTTTTTAAGAGTTTTTGTTTTATGGAAACACAGTAGAAGTGTCTAATTTGTAATCTTTTGAGATGTAACAGTTATGTCCTACTTATCTAAAACTCTAATCCTAAAAATATCCTCTATATGAATTATTAATTTAATTAATGATTATGGAATATTTTAAGGTAGGGTCCTTATAGTTGGTATCAGAGGTCATTTTAGATAACTTTAGCGGTTAGGGTATCATTTAATCACAAGTGACATTACCATAATGGTTACGATTTGAGAAAGAGTCATAGTTTTAGATAAAGTGATGAGTTTATGATAAAATGCATAATTATATCATAGTATTATATGATGAATCTAATTATATACTCACATTGACCTTCTTGGTATTAGTAAATGGCTAGATCTAGCAGGCACCAAAGTAATAGTGGATGTAAAGAAAACTATGACGGTTTTTTGAAAGAAAAACTAAATGACATGGGAGCTGCAATGAGAACTCTTGTGGTTTTTTTCAACCAAATATCTGGTGTCATGATTAACCACTTGAAACATGGTGATTTCTCTAATTCATCATGTACGAGATAACCAACTCGATGTGGAAGTTCAGGTAATAATTATAATGGTAACCATTAGGGTTTATATGATCCTTACTTTTGAGGTAATTATGGGTTACTATATAATGGAAGATGAAAGTCATGAGGTAAAATTGAGGATAAATTATGTTATGGTTATTTTTGAATATTTTATCTTTTTTTGGAGAATGTTTTAAGAATTATATCGTTTTGGAAAAAATACAACACACAGACCATGTGACAACCTGCCGCGTCGGACAAAGCTGTGGGAATCGAACCCACAACCAAAGTGCAACTGGAATTTTTCGCCTACCGCTGGACTACGTGAAGTCCCTGGTTATTTTGAATAATTCATTTTTTAGATAATTTTATGAATCAAGAGTAAGTTTAGTTTGGGTTATCTATGGAAATTATTAACCTACCATGGAGGATATGTGATTAGGGTAATTACTTTTCAATACGAGAGTTTAAGAGAATATGATATTAATTGGAGATAAATGTTAAGATTTATCTTGGAAGACTATGTGATTAAATACTTCAGATATTTGTGTTTCAATCTTAATTTTGATTACATTGAATAATTTTATGGATAGATGTTTATTGAATGGAATTTGGTGAACATTTGGTATTGTTTGACAAATTTTGAATATTAAGAATAGATTTTTTTATAAAGGATTATCTGTTTTTGGGATTATATGATCTTATAATAACCTTTTTTGTTTTGGTTTTGGTTAAGGTCTAAAGACATGGGAAATATATAGTTCTCTTTTTTGGATTAGTTGATTCTCTAAAAGTTGATTATAGCGCTTTTAATGTGAACAAGTCATCCTAAATACTCGTCGTTTGGAGAAAATATGAGTTTGTGTAAGAAATCTAGTAAATTTTGAAAGTCTACATGACAAGTGAGTATATTTTCTAATAATTTAGTTAAGCTCATAAATAATTTTCTCTTTGAAAATTATCTTAAAAAAATGTTGTCTATTAACTTTTCCTACTGGGGAAGCACATACCGTTTATCCTATCAAAAGTTTGTGATTTTCATGGGGTTAAATTTCTCCTAAACATGTTTTCTAACGCTCTCCATCAGAGCATGGCAATTTTTTTTTCTTCCATATCCATGTTTTCCTACATGGAATACTTGTATTGGTTAACTCAGGTGACCATTGTACTTCTCTTTGTTTATTTTAAAGTGATAGATTAATTTACTCTTTTTCTGATGTGGGGCTTTCAATGATGTTTCCTAGCCTATTTTTAGAATTTCTAGGACGCAATTCCCAAAAGGGGGGAAGGATGTAACATCCCAGGTAAATAAAGAATATTACTTTTTCATATTTATTTATATTTGTGAACGTTATTCTCGATTGCGTACCCAATACGCAACAATGAGTTTCATTGAAATCTTACGTTGCACTCTAATATTAAAAAAATATTATTGTAAATTGTAGAAAAATCATAGCCGATGTAATGGAGGGAATGAACAGAACTACCTAAAAAGTGATTATATAATCTTTTCAAATATTTTTACATTTATTCAATAAATTTTATATTCTTAAAATGTGAATGAATCCAATTTTAAGCGTAAATATTCTAATATTCTTTAAAAGGTTGGTTAAACAACTATTGATAGAGAACCTCTTTTAAATCCAATTTTTGACAAAATTAAATTCTTTTTAGAATCGGGACATCAAAATTTAAATTGTATAAAATTTTGGTATTATTCCTATAAAGTTCATTTTTAAATGAATAGTGTAAAATGCTGTATTTTAATTCAGAACCTCATTTTAATATAATTTATTTATATGATTAAATTATAATTTTAATTGGTTTTAATGTGCAATTATAATATATTTTTACCATTTAATACAATGGTGGTCAATGGAATTAATTTCACTTTGAAATATGACTTAAACTAGTGTCAATATTTTGATATATTGTGTTTCTTAAAAACACGCTATTTGTTTTGACAATGGGAATTAATTATTAAATTGATTAATGAAACTTCAATGTTTTGAATTTTGTAAAATAGTCATCATTTATGAATTTGGAATATCAAATATAGCATAGGGTGAATTTTTGATATTTTTCTGAAAAACATCAATTTTTGATGAATAGTGAAACCACTAAGTGGTAGTTCAAAGAAATGAATTTTCATTTAAATGAAATTTTACCACATCTGTGATTTTAATTTCAAAAATATGACATACATGGTTGTCATTATGATGCAAAATGTGGTTCAATTGGATGAAAATAATTTTTTCTGAATAGTGACTTTTACGTTTTATTAATCTCGATTAAAGGTAAATAGTGTAATTTAAGGTAAAGATAATGTTCTAATAATCTTAAATAACTTTGACACATGTACTACCCTTATTGGATGAGTCATGGATGACCCAGAAAATCCATGGGTCTACTTAGGGACCCCATGGAGCCACTTGGGTAGGAAAATGACATTATTATCATTTTATATAAAGTTAAAATAAAAATGTCACAAACATGTATTGTTTTACTAAAACAATATTTACATGGGGTTATACTAGTCATATTTTTTCTATAAATCGTAATTGGAAATATAAAAATATTTCCAACAACTTAGTATTTTTTTTATAATTTTAAGACATTAAATAAATTATCTTATTTATGGCACCATAATGATGCAGCGATTACCTCATTAATGAACAATTTAAATAAAATGAAAATATAATGTTAAATATAAGACATAAACATGTCCAAAACCTATTTTATGAGTGGAATTTGAACCCTTATCACTGTATTCTAGAAAAATATCTGTGTGGAACCTTTGATATCCGAAAATCATTTTATAATAAAGTAACTTTTCAAGACGTTTTAAGAGTGCCCCTCCTCCCACTTATAAAATGCACCCACCTCTACCTCCATACCCACACCTCTCAAGCCATTGGCTCGGACAATATCTAATAATTTTATATCTCCACATCCCTCTCTTCATCCTAGAAGCCTTCCATTAGGCAGAAATCTCTTCAAGAAACACTTTTGGTTCAAACCAATATGAGTTACCAGATTTAAAGGTAAAGTCTTCCTTATGGTTTTTTTGTTTTATTTTTCTTCTCCAACCCCATAAACTATTTTTATTATTTTTTTGTTAAAAAACCAGTATCCTAAATATAGTAGTATTTTTTTATGATAGGTATTCGATCTAAACTTACACACACCTCTGTTAATTGGTTAAATATCATACTGTTTCATTGAATGACGAATTACTGCCTCACGAAACGATCATTGTTCTATCTTCTCCTACAACCTCTCATGGTGGCCATTATGATGGAACTGTAATTATTTATGATATATATTATATTTATTTCCTCTCTATGATTATGTATTTTATATTTAATACATACCTTTATTCTTTACATGTTGTGAAAATGCGATAATTTCATTTGAGGAAGTGTAGACTACCGCCCCATCATGTTATGTGACTTGTTCATACAATACATGGAATATATAAAGAATTAAATTGATGAACTTATATGACCTATATAATATATATATTATACTGGAAATATAATATATATATATATATCTCTCTCATTTAGTTTTAATTCCATTAATGTGACAAAGAAATGAATGTAGCGTTCATGTGTACGTACGGCCTACCATCTCCATGAATGGTCCATTTCATTTCTTTTTATCTTTAAATGTTTTGGAATAGTATAAAATGAATATATACGGGATATGTATGATATTTAAATCATTAATACTATTCTGGAGATGATGCACTTATAAATACATGGAAAATTATTTTCCAACATGTTCAATTTTTTCTCATGTACCAAACATCGAAAAAAATGTCTGATATGAACTCACATTATTAACCAATTATTATAGAATTATAATATGTGATAAGAACTGAATAATAATCTATAATGGAGGTAATTAAGAAATTATTAAATGGCCAATGTTTATTATTCAGTAATATAATGAAATGAACAAGTTAAGTCAGACTTGAGGTAAGGGATCCTACCTCTCTATTTCTTCTTAAGTACTCTATTTTATGTCATTTCTTTTAAGCCCATATTTATTTTGTTTGGTGATGTTATTTTATATTTCTAATTCTGTAATTTTTATGTTAATATTATGAGAGACCCTATTTGATATCATAAATCCATTTTTGGATGTTTTAAGTGGTGCTGTTAGGCTGCCAAGTTTTTGCTAGGGATTTTTTTACCTCACCTTTATTCCTAGGAGATTTATGCTATATTTTCCACTATTTCCTTCTGTGTGGTGTATATACTTCCCATGAGTGCATTAATTATGTAATATACTTCAATTTATGGGTATTGACGTCTTCATTTTATGATCCTTCTTTCATGTGGCTAATGTTTTGTATGTTACCAATTCGAGAAGGGAACCTTTTACCGTCCTCTATTTAAAAGACTCCTTTTTGTTATGTATTTTAATTTACATCTTATTATGTTGGGATATGTTCATATATATCCATATATATATATATATATTTGTACAAGTGATGAGATACCATTTTTTCTTTCATAAACACTTTTTATGAATTTTAATGTGACGCCACTAGGCTGTCGAATTTTTGTAATGGAACTTCTTAACCGAATTTCAATTCATTGGGTTCAAACTCTAATTCTTGATCATGTCATGATATGAATTTGTGTGAATAACATCTGATTTTATTACACTTAATATCCACTTATATTGGGTGTATTTATATTTTTCACACATAATTAAATAATTGATTTATCTTTAATCTAAGGATATCATCTTTGAACGGGACTTCGTCTCAATCTCCTTTCATTGAGGTATATTTTGTTTTATACACAACTTTCTTTTATACAGTGTATAAACCCCTTTTACTTTTACTTTTATTCAAAAAGAATCTTTTATATACGAAGTGTTTTACTAAATGACAAAAAGTGTGTTTCTTTTTAACGTACGTGGTGAAAATGATCTTTTTGGCACTGTGAGTATTATTTGATCTTTGGATTTCTCAATAGGCCGTAATATTTTTAAAAGTAAATATATACCATGTACTCTTTTATGTGTTTTTTTATTTAAAATGGTTTTGATAATGGATTTGTTATGTCAATATATTTAGGTGATATATTGTGATTGAAATGTGTAAATGTTTTCTTTCCTTTATAATTGATTTATGTGTTATGATTTTATAATAGTACCTAGAAATTTCACGGGTGGTTACGTGATAAACCATATGAATGGTGGTGCCGTGAATACCAGGATGGGTGGTTACATTATAACCAACAATGCATTGGGTATGGAAGTCGGCCGTATGACTATTTCATTTAGTGATATGTATAGAAGTCGACCGCATGGTTATTCCATTTAAATATATTTATGTCTCATGTTACCATTATATGTTTTGTTTTCATTATATAGTTTTTATGATAATATTTTGGTTACAAAGAATATGAAGTGATCTTTTGTTCAGCGAAGAGTATTTTACTACTTAGTAAAGGTGAAAAGTTTTACTTTGATAAATTAGTCATGGTTTACTTGTTGTTTTGAAAAACATATAGTTTTCCTTCATTGTGTATCCTTTACTGGGCTTTTTATGCTCATCCCATGTTTTTGAAATGTTTTCCACCAGACATAATGATGGATAGGGTCAAGGATGAGATCAAGGAGATACACGATATCTAAAACATGGAACTAGGCTTGTTTTCTTTTTAAGAGTTTTTATTTTAAGGAATATTAGTATAAGTGTCTACTTTGTAATGTTTTGTGATGTAATAGTTATGTTCTAATTCTCTAAAACTCTACACCTAAAAAGACCCACTATGTTAATTATTCATTTAATTCATGATTATGTAATGTTTTAAGGCTATGTCCTTATAAAGATAAACTAAAAATGTTATTACCCAGGGAAATGTATTCAAATAATATGTAATACCATCAATAATTAGGATAGATATAATAACATTCTCATTCCAATTGAGTTACCATGAATATTTTAATATTTGTTATAGTGACACACTCGACTAGATGAAAATACCACATTCATTCTATGTTTCCTTCCCAATTTCATGGGTTCCCACAATTAACCAAGTAGAAGACTAACAATAAATCATATAGAAAATCACACGAAATCCAGAAATCTGTGAAAATATAATTCATCAAATTTTATTCATTCCCATTTATAGAGTTCCAATTAGATAATTACACCACTATAAAATAATAAAATTATGAAATTAAATTTTAAGACATAAATTATTTTAATATTTATAGAAAAATGTTTATATATTAATAAAAAACTGAATTCTAACTAATAAAAAAAATAAAACATTTGATATGTAATCCAAATATTATTTAACATCCATATTATAACATCAGATTAGAAATTGAACCATAAAAACACCCATAGAGGGTTTCGTGTAACTTGAGATTTATGAAAACTATACATAATTAATCCAAACACAACCATTATTCTTATTTCCTTACAATATAGTTTCAAAACCAAAATCACTCATCATCAGCTAAGAGAAAATTACAATTTCACAATTGAAAATTTAATCAAATTTTAAATGTGATATAAATTTAAAAAATATATATAAACCAAAAATGAAAAATGAAAACCTATTGCATTCCAGAAAATCCAATGTAGACTGACGAATTTTATTAAAATATTCTAAAATTACATACTAGGGTTTATAAAACATTGAAAACATATGTTATAAATCCAATTAAATAACATTTTTAAGTGTAAATTTTCATGTATGGATAAATTCTACCTCATACCACGTGCAGATGAAGTAAAAAAAATTTAAAACATTAAGAGTGGGACCCAAATATAAATAAACACATATGAACATCAAGAACCACAAAAGATTTAGAAAAAAAACACAAACTGAGGTTTTGGCTAATATTTCCTTATATAAGAGGAGATGAAAGATGAATATAACATTTTAATAAATATTAAACTATAAATCATTGTTTATAATCACACCATAATGTTATTTTATGTGTAAATTTCACATTTTTAGGGTTTAGTAGTATTTTGACCTTAAATGAAAATGGTGGTTAAATCGATAATTTTTTAATATTTTTATCATATGGGTATTTTAAGAATAATATTTACATTTTTTTTCCAAATTAAGTGGAAATTTTAAGATTGAAATCCTAGATTTATTGTCTTATTCATTGTCACCATGAGTAAATAATGATTCAATCTTTTAAGGGCACAAAACTATCATTTCATTTGGGAAATTTGTTGGGTAGAAAGAATGGGCCCCACCGACATAACATAATCATAATGTTGTGAACAGAACTCTTAATGAAGTGATAATAATAGTAAATAAAATATTATTCAATAATTCATGTCCATGATGAGTTTCAAGTAAAAATACTCTAATTAAGGAATTATGTGAACAGTTGAATGATGTGGATGATGGAACAGATCACCTGGATAAAATGGTTCAATTCAAAATTTAATTCATAACATCTGTAGAACATGTCCAAAATGTCCCATATCTTGTGGAAGGTTGCGAAATCATGTGGATGACAACTTTTATTAGGACTTATAGGCATGAACCGATATGTGGGAGGTTCAGAATGGTTAGGGAATTTGACGGATTGGAATTTGGCCAGTCAAATGAAAATATTTAATGTATTAGATTAAATCATCCATAACTCTAACATATGATGGAAAATAAAGATCAAATTTTAGGGTGAAGGAAGGAGACAATATAGAACATATTTTATGAAGAAACATGTCACCAATTCTCCCATTAAATGGGAGATCCACATAGAAACATTTGGAAGATGATTTTATATATAATTCTTTAACCTCCTCTCCCTGTAAATGTGTTTCATCACCCGTTCTCAACGAAATGGAACTTATGATGAGCCATTTTTAATTGTTTTGTAGTTTATTTCCACTTACACAGTATGAAGAATAATTTATATATTTTTATGTTCTTCTTCATCAATTTCTCATTTTTTTAATCTTCTGTTGTTCAACCCCATTTTTTTAATCTTTTGTTGTTCAACCCCTTTATTATCCACAATGATCTCTTATACTTGAGATCATGCGTAACTAACCGGTGGAAATTCCTAGAGGATCAATCTAGTGTTGAACAAATGTAATTTCACATTAAATATTATTTTTTCTTATTTTATTAGAGTTGGTTCAAGAGGTATCATAGTGGGCACGAAACCATTGTTTCACCACTATCCATCTGAGACATTACATTCTATTCTATAACATTTCCCTCGATCAAGGAGGTAGATGTTGGTCTCTCAACCATCATTGAGTGTACTATTTATTTACAGCCATATATAGAAAATGATATTCACACATATTATAGAGTGTTTTTATTAATTTAAATGGAAACTAATAATGATATGATAAATGTTTAGTCTAGGTGATTCTGTTGAGAATATCCCCATACTTTCTGAAATCATTTTGACTGCCTTCATTCGGTCTACATTATGCATTGCATATTTACTTTTAATTATCATGAATTCTTATTTCTAAATTCGTAATTTAATTTAGGTTTGGATTATAAATAATAAAATGTATAAAAATTGTGTTTTAGAAGTAGTGATTGATTGACCACAAATAATCCTCAAAAGAATGGCCTAGGTCAGCCCAGTGCTTCACATGGTTATAAATATTTTTGAGAGCACACACAACAACACATCATAAAATTTGTGATGTTTCCTTGGATCCAAGTGGTTATCATTCATTATTTTTATTCACATTATGTAAATAATTTTTCATTCATTGAAAGAAACACTTAAATCATAAGTTATAAAAACTCTAATAAAACCTTATTTGTTAATGATGGGTTTAAATTGTATATATTATTCATGTACTAACCTATATCAAGTTCATGAAAATGTTTACAATGAAGATGATGCCCAGTTTCATATTATTAGTTATAAATATCAAAACCAAGAGAGACAAATAAAATAGATTGATGAATACGTACACACATCCCAAGAGGGAGAAAAACCTGATCCAAAACCTGAACTAGAATGAGTTGTGGAAGAGATTTCACCAATCATTGTTTTATGTTAAATAACCTTAGATGGGTGAGAATGATCTTCTAAAGGATCTAATAATATAATCTTGCACCCCACCGTTTCTCTAGGTGGTCCTGGAGGTACATATTATAGCTGATGTATGGATGGGAGATCAAAATTTTTTGGAAGAATCCTAGACTAGAATGGTTGAAGAAAACATAAAACATGATATTCTCATTCTTAATAATAAAACAATAGAAACATTCTACCACCCTATTTCCTTGGAGGATAATGAAGAAGATGCACTAGCTGAGATTGAGTTTCCAATGTTCATCCCTGAAGAGATCAATTACCAAGATGAATTACTAGAAAGAGAAGATTTCATTATTAATTCTTCATGTTATAATATTATTCAAGATAAATATTTTCAATCTTCTCTTTCATTTAAATTTCTTTTACAACACAAATGGAGTATACCGTGGATGTTAAAAATGATACTACCCAATTAGTGATTGATTGAATACAAAATATCCTTAAGAGAATGACATAGGACAACACAGATGCTATAAATAGATACAAAAAAATTATAGCATGCACAACAATGCTTCATCAATGAATAATTAATAGTGTGATGAAGAAAGATAAAATAAGGAGGAGAGGATATAACTTAAATCCACAATCAATCATTCTGGAATCAAAAAGATCCCATGAAATCTATAGAGAGAGGGATGAGAGATTTTATAGGGATCCTATAGTGTCTTTGGACCTAGAAGCCAAGATATAATGCCCTTTTTATAACATTGGAATAAGATTCATGGAATCAAATCCCAAGAATCCAATTAAATTAGCATTTTTTGTAAACTATATGTTTTCTTGGGTATTACATTACATTTTACTGAAAAAATTAAAACACATTTTTTTTGAGAATAACATTATTCTCTGAAACATATACATACATATCAAACATAGTACTATCCATGGATTCCTAATGAAGGTATGGAAATAAGAATGAGAATAAATTCCTAGTAATGGTTATGTATAGTCGAGGCTACTATGAATCAATAAGAAAAACCAACATGGCATGGTAAATAACAGTTACCAAGATCTATTTAAATAAATGGATAAGGAATAATCAATATTTAAGGGTAAATTATAAAAACATAATCCATATAATAAAAAAATGAAAATAAAATGATTTAGGAGAAAATATCATAGTGAAAGTCTCATGGAAAATAATAATAGAACACATAGTGAAGTAAATTCATTATTATTGGACATCAAATAATAGGCATATGACACCTCTAACATCAAAATCTTTTACAAGATCGATTAAAGTAATGTTTAAAACATGTTTATTCCTTAATTAACAAGATTTTCACATAATATATACAGAAACATCGATTGGATATACAATACTTTGACTCAAACATCATTATAGGTCCAAATCATTCCTTATATATTAAATAATTGATTTATTTCATGAATCCATATGACTTAAAAAACAAATACATTTTGAGTAAATGATGTGTATTTTATAAATATTTATCAGTCAATGAAGAAAAATTTTATTTAAAACAGGATATTTTGATATGATATATGGTATAATAAATATTTATAACCCTAAAAAAAATAAAATATATAAAGGAAATATAATGTATAATGATTGTATGAATGTTAATATATTAAGTGGATGTTAATAAAAAATAAAAAAATAACTGAATGTCCAAACTATCATTGGATTGAATAATCATAATCTATTTGATGTAAAAAAATATATGGAATCTCGTTATACCAATTAAAGTAAGAATAAAGGGTTTTCGTCATTTATAAATAGAAATACTATAAAAAACATTTATATACATTTTTATGAAAAATATTCATTTCATTTGGAAAGTAATTTTAAAAACTAATTGTTGATTTTTTAATATAATTTTGAAAATTTCCTTTGAAACCTGTAAGTGATGTTATGAAACATTTTAGTGGTCAAAATGGATGGAAATTTCACTCACATCGAACATGTTTAAAAAGATTTTAAATTGCATCTTTTATATATAATTCAAATAGATTTTCATATAAATGAAAAAAGATTTATTTGAGAAAAATTTTGAAATGGGTAAAACTGAGTGGAAACTCTATTAATAAATCATTTATATAAATTTAAAACATGTTTTAAAGTATTTTAAGAATGCATTGTTTTGGATGAAAATATATTTATTCATAAAGAAAGAAATGATTTCAGATTTTCTAGAAAACATTTTCTAAATTAATTTATTTACAAATGAGTGGAAAAATTTATCAATTACATAAAAAATATATATAATAAACTTATTAGAAGAAATGTAAATTTTTTATTTTAAAATTTTAAAAAAATTAATTTCATGTCAAAATCTAGCGTAATTAATATCTATTAGAAATTGTTTGGGACATAAATAATAAAAATGATCATAACATTCAAGTAATAATTATTCATTGAATAAATTATTTATTTGGACAAAAAAATTCAAAAAAATCTAGTATTAATACAACATAATCGTATCAATTTCAATATAAATATTCTAATACAATGACTTATTCAATGAAGTAGAATGTGAAGCCCATTAAAAAAAATTAGTTATGAAATCCCTTTCCCCATTATTATTTTTGATTGATAGTTATTTGACCTCCAATAAATTTTTATGATGCTGTTATGTAAATTTCAAAAAAATGAAATTAATATTTATCATAACATATATGATCCTTTTATAACTATTTTCATATGTTCATTAACATCCATTAAATATTCGAGTTGATTCATGATTTATTCGACTTGTTTAATTTTGAGTGTGTTTTCATTAATGATTGAATTATTGAACATATTTATGAGTTTCATCATATAATTAATACTACTAAAGTAATAAATTTCATATTTTTAAATAAATTTTCCTTTTATACAATTTATTAATGATGGTTCTGAAAAATGAATTATTTTATGATAATGGAGATGGTAGGTAGTATATACACATGATTATGAATATCTTTTTTCATCAATAATTTTGGAAATAATAAATATAATATTTTCCCATTAAATAATTATATAAATAATCTTAGTATAAAATTATATATATTTATATCTTCCATGTGTTTTGGTTATGAAAAACACTCACATCTCTTTTGGAATGTTGTAATTCATATATATATGAATGATGTTAACATCTATACATGAGTGAAATGGATAGAAATAAAATAATATATATTATATTTCCATAATGACATTTATGCCGATAATATCATAACTATATCATATATATCACATATACTAATTAAATTTAACTTTATCACCTTATATTTCAAGTGTTAGTGAAAGATTAATCAAATCACTTCAAAAGGCATTAGTCCATAGTACAAATGATAGAATTTATCGTATCTCATATGAAATGATATTTAGAAATATTTTTATGATATAGAAACTCCATTGTTATAAATTTATTAAAAGTATAATATTTAAATAATAAATTTATCATCATACAAAACCATGGAAGATTTAATTGAATGAAAGAATGACATTAGTTTGAAAGATGGTAGCCTACCGTACATCTAAATGATGATTTTGTAAACCATTTTCCAGAATTGGATATGGTTTTAGGTAATTAAAATATTATAAAACATATTTCTATATGTAATATACTAAGGATATTAAATCACCATCATTTAAAAAAAATATTATGTGGGGAAAAAGTCCAATAATGATGCTCGTATATAAACACTAACACTTCTTAGTGCATCCCCTTTAGGTTTACACTAAACCATCCAATTGATAGATATATTCAAAAATATGTTTTATAAAATGAGGTTACTAAATTTGAGATGTGATTTGGGATGGTATAAGATAATCTAAATAGGTTTGATGATGTGATGAAAAGAATAGATGTAGTACCCCTGGTTTGAGGTATGTGGCTTTATTTGTGTTTTTTATGTGTTTAAAGTGAATGGGATGAGTTGGGAAGAGGTTGTGAGAGTTTGGAATGGTTTTGGATGAGTTTGGAGGATTTTAAAGGGGTGAACAGTTTGAGCACGTGTAACACCCGAGATTTTTATGAGTAATATTTTTTTTATATCATCAAAATAATCTTTCACTACACACTTGCTTGGCTTGCTTCACACGCAATCGCGACCTTCCTCGATAGCTTGCGTTGTACGCAATACCGAGTTTCACTAAACAACAATATGCTATTAAAACTAGCCGTTATGAATAGTAATAACCAATTTTTGAAATTTTATAAATTTTATGTTTCAAAATGAACTTCATTTTTGGATTCGGAATACCGAAATTAGCCTAGGGTGCAATTTTGGTATTTTTCTGAAAACTTTCAATTTTTGATGAATAGTGAAACCACTAAGTGGTAGGTTAAAAACTGAATTTTGCATAAAACATAATTTTACCGCTTCTGTGAATGGAATTTCAAAAATCCGACAGACACGGTTGATATCAGTAAGTAAAATGTGGTTCAATGAGATAGAAATAATTTTATGGTGAATAATAACTTTTTACTTTTCTTTACCGCGGTTAATAGTAAATAGGGTAACTAAGGGTAAATATGATATTAATATTACCATAAAACATGTCCTAATTCTATTGGATAAGCTTAATTAGACCAAAAACAAACTTAAGAATAAAATATGACCATTTAGGCTCACATGGATTAGATTAGGACATTTATTATTAATTTATTTAAAGATGGGTTAAAATAGTTAAAATCAATGTTTAAAAGTAAATCATTTTTAATATGGGGTTATACATAAGATAAATTCGACTATAAATATTCATTAGAAAGATAAAAAGATTTCCTACATAATGGTATTTTATTTGTAATTTTTAGACATTAAATAATTTAATTTATTTATGACACAACGATGATGCAGTAATTATCTTATTTACAAAATATTGACATAATTGATGTTATAAACACCAAAATAAATGTAATTTGAGACTTTTTATGAATTACACTATTTTTATAGGTTACTATGATATATTATTGTTGATTTAATCAACTTGGTTCGAACATATAATTCTGTTATGACTTTCACAAAAATCATATATCAAATAGTGTCAAAATTGACACAAAATAGTTTTTAAATCAAATATTATATTATTAATAGTTATTTTATTCCTAAAAATCTAAGGTTCGGCAAAATGACTTATATAAGGATATATATATTAATAATAAACACTTTGGGGTTATTTTGGCATGTTATTGTAAGTGTATTAACCATATAGTAAAAGAAAACAAAAAGACACGGTAAAAGTTAAATTATTTAACTTAGAGTTAAATCTAATTTATATGGTTAAAATAATACCCAAAACTTGTTTAAATCCTATTGTTTGATAGGCTTTAGACCCCTCCCCACTTTAGCCTCTAAATAAGAACCTTTGGAACCATTATAAACCGATTTTTACTTTAATATAAAATAATATTTTGAGATATTCCTAAGGTGCCCCTCTCCTCCCTTATAAAAGGGCACCTCCTCCCCCTCCTCCTCACACCAATTTCAGCACTCAAGCTCGGCCAACCCCTGCCATTTTCTCCTCTCCACTTCCCTAGAATCATCCTAGAGGTCCTGGTCTTCTTCAAAGACCAATCTTAGTTCCCTAAGTGGAGGATTCAAAGAGGCGTTCCAAAGAAGAGGTAATATCCATTACCGATCTGTTCAATTTCTTTCTTCTTCAACTTCTTCTTCTTTAGTTGTTTCATGATAAAGTAATAACATCAGTATTACTGACATACTGATATGTTATTATAAATTTGAAACAACCCTAATTCACCATCTATCCATCCTATGGGAAAATGAAATCACCACGCGTGCGTACGTACGGAATACCGTCTCCACGCCGTGGTGTAATATATTTTCCGCCATCAACTTACAAGGATGGGTATAATGGTGTAATGAGAAACTATTTATGATTATTATAAAGTAATATTGATACTGAAATAAAATATATATACTCCAATACAGTTCCACGATCATAGGAACGATATCATCACTCGTGCGTACGTACGGAATACCGTCTCCACGATGTGATGCGACTCGTTCTACATGATCATCATTACATAGTAATTATATAAATGAATTGAATGAATAAATATGATATATGTTACACTAATACCATTCTGGATATAAGTTATCTATAACCTTAAAATAAGAATAAGAATTTATTCGGCAAGACACGCATAAGAACAAAAGGCAATAAGGACCCGAGTAACAAGTAACAATGACATATTACTAACAAGAAGCTAAGAATATGACCATATATGATATCATATCAATATGTATGATTCTGGAATAAGTAAATAACATTATTTAAACCATTATACTATAGCTTCGGACACAAACAAAGCAAATAGGACCTATGGTAAGGGAAATATCACAATCTCATTTTTATCCGAGATTGTTTATTCGTAAGTATTTACTGGGGTGTATTTTATCATCCACATCCATGTTTCATCAATATGTAATATTATTTCCATCCACCTAAAATTGTTTAAATCCATTTTTACCCTTCGGTGAGTTTTTAGTAATATGTATGAAAGGAATCTTTTGTCGTACGAGGTACTTTTTGACTTTTCCGACAAAAGTACGAAGAATGTTTTTTTAACTTATACGGCATTAATGGATTTTTAAAAACATTATATCCAAGAAGCATCCTTTACAAGTTTTCATGTTTATTTTTAATCAACTTCTTTTATTTTAAAGTTGTATGACATGTTATGAAAGGAAAAAAGGTTTTTTGAAGAACAAAGAATATTTTCCTCAAGAATGGAGTTCAAGTGTTTAATCAAAATTATTTTCCATAAAAGATAATAAAGGGTTCTGTTTTTATCCCTATTATTACATTGATTTGATCATATTGTGACGGAATTATTTTTATGAATTCCTTTATCTTATATGAATTGTTTTATGATGTCATGTTGTTTATGAATCCCATTTTTATTACATGGGTTACTGTATGATGTATGATTTATGATTATGTGGCACACATAAGAAAGGATTCATTATAAGATGTGTGGGACCTATATCTACCTCCAATGCATTGGGTAAAGATTTTATATCTCATGAGATAGACATGGCTGGAACTGTAGGTTATACCGGTTCAGTGAAACAGGACTGGAACGAGGGTGACTCGGTTTAGAAAGGGACTTTGTCCACTAAGATAGTCTTGGCAATGATTCACGACTAACAAGAAATGATTTTCCATGATTATGTGTGCGTGCCACAATGTTTCAAGATTCATGTTATGATTTTGGGGATCTCATTTTCACTTCTACGATTTTTCCATGTTAAAATATTATGATCTCTTTTGCAGGTTATGATTTTCAAAAAGATATGATATTATTTTTATTTCCTTTATTTTCCCTTGCTGAGCATTTGAGCTCACCCTTTTATGTTTTCTTTTCCCCAGGTCAGGAAGATGGATATTAAGTAGAATATGCTAAATGGGACCCTAGATATGATGAAATAAATGGGAGACACTGTAGAAGATTTATGAACCAGTTGTTTATGTTTCCCAGTTTCTAAAGACACTATACCTATACGGTCCTTTTTGGTTTTGTCATATGTTTTAATAAGTGTGCTTCAATTTTGATGTATTAACAACGTATATAAAGTATGGGTCGTTATAGTTGGTATCAGAGGCAAAGAAGGTAGGAATGTATCCGATCCTTGGGAACTCTCACATGTGAGCGTTGGACGAAGCATGGCTCTCCGCCCAAGGGCTTCATGTGGAAATGGCTGCCACTGGGGATGGTGGTGTGTCCCGCCCAGGGGGTGTAGCTGCCCATGGAGTGCCCTGATAGGTTTTAATTATAGTCCACTGAAAGTAATTCCAGACCGTTATAGTTGGTATCACAGGAAAGGTATAGTCATCCTTTGGAAACTAGGATGTGAAAGCCTTAGTGAGAACCCTAAGGATAAGTCTAAGCATAGAACAAAATCTTAGTGTTTTAGAAATGGCCATTAATAACCTAGGATAAGACCTTAAGCATGAAAAATTTATTCTTGAATTATGTGGTTTTCCTATTATAATTAGTGTTGCTCACACTATTCTTCTTGGTTTTAGTTAATGTCTGGAACCCGAAGGAACCGTGTTAATGCGGAATGCGATGGGCAATGCAATGATTGTCCCCCTGAGCAACCAAATGATATGGGATCTGGAATGAAAAATCTTGTAGCCATGATCACACAACTTTCTCAAGCTATGAATCATGCAGGACTTCCAAACGAGCAAAGGACGGAGCAACATTCTGTTGAATCCTTCATGAGGCAGCGTCCACCTTCTTTCAATGGGTCTACTGATCCATTAGTTGTTGAACAATGGATTAGTATTACTGAAAGATATTTTCAGTTCTTCAATGTTCTGAACATGATAAAGTCATCCTAGCAGTGTATCGTTTGGAAGGAGATGCTGATCAATGGTGGAATCTTATTAAGAATACGAGGCAAAGGGATGAAATTGAGTCTATGGAATGGGACGAGTTCAAGAACATATTTTTCAATATGTACTTCCTTCGTATTCTCTGAACAATGATGGAGAAAGAGTTTCTTGTACTGAAGCAAAGGGATGATGAATCTGTTGGTACCTATGAAGCAAATTTTACAAGAATTGCAAGGTACGCTTCTGGTATTATTATCCAACCTGAGAGTAAGATCGATCGATTCTTTAGTGTCTTAAAACCAAGTCATCGAAGGGCATTAGCCATAAGGGACTTCAATAGCTATGAGGAAATCATTCGATGTGCTCTCAAAGTCGAGATGGAGATTGGAGTAACCCATCAGTCACATGGGTTTGATAAGAAGAGGAAGATGGAATTCGATGAAAAATCTAAAGAGCACACTGAAAAGAAGATGAGCTTTCCCTTATGCTATATGTTTGGAAAGAAACATGGAGGGAGTTGTCTTAAAGGGACAAGTAAATGTTTTAAATGTGGAAAGGAAGGTCATCGGGCATTTGAATGTCGTGATAATGGGAAGAAGATGTCTAATGATGCAAACAAAGGAATGGATACACAGAATGATCCTACTACACTTCAATGTTTCAAGTGCAAGGAGATGGGGCATTATTCCAATCAATTCCCATATCCAAGGGTTGATGATGATGGTTGACGTCAACAAAATCTTAAGGCTAAAGGCAAAGGAAAGTCACATGCAATTTCTATCAGCGATGTGGAGTACGATAACGAAGTGGTGAAAGGTACACTTACCATCCACTCTAAAGTAGCAAATGTTTTATTTGATTCTGGATCCACCCACTCTTTTATTTCTAAAGAATTTTCTAATGGGTATCACCATATTACCTCAACAATTAGATGTTGAGTTAGATGTGACAACACCTAATGGCACATCAATCGCATCAAAAGTTTATAATTCTTCTCCGATCGAAGTTTGTGGGAAAGTTCTTCCTGCAAATCTTGTGATCCTTCCTTTAGTGGAATTTGATGTGATTCTTTGCATGGATTGGCTTTCTCTAAATGGAGCTCATATCAATTGCCAAAGAAGGGAAGTCACATTTCATATTCCAGATCAATCTACGATCGTCTATCAATGCAAGGATGAACATAACCTTCTAGTGGAAATTTCTTCCATCTTATGGGTATTGATTCCACTAAATGAAGGTTATTTATCTCAAATGGTTGGTGAGAAACTCACGATTAAGAATATGCCCATTGTACGGGAGTTTGATGATGTCATTCCGGAGGAATTACCGGTTCTTCCACCAAATCGTGAAGTTGAGTTTTCAATAGAACTCATACCGGGTGCTTTTCCTATTTCAAAGACACCATATAGAATGGCCCAAATTGAGTTGCAGGAATTGAAGAAGCAACTCCAAGAGAATCTTGATAAGGGATTCATACGCCCTAGTGCATCACCTTGGGGAGCACCTATTCTATTTGTTAAGAAGAAAGATGGATCAATGAGACTCTGTATTGATTATCGAGAACTTAACAAGATCACTATCAAGAACAAATATCCTCTCCCACGCATTGATGACTTATTTGACCAACTACGCGGAGCTCAATACTTTTCCAAGATTGATCTACGTTCAGGGTATCATCAATTAAGGGTCAAAAGTTAGGATATATCAAAGACGGCTTTCCGTACGAGGTATGGACACTATGAATTTATAGTGATGCCATTTGGTCTTACTAATGCCCCTGCTATCTTCATGGATCTAATGAATAGAGTCTTTAGAGACTATCTTGATCAATTTGTGGTAGTCTTTATAGACGATATTCATGTCTATTCAAAGAGCAAGGAAGAGCATGAAGATCACTTGAGAATTATATTGAAGACCCTGAGAAAGGAGAAGCTTTATGCCAAATTTACCAAGTGTGAATTTTGGCTTCAAAAAGTTGCATTTTTGGGTCACATAATCTCAAAAGAGGGGATATCTGTGGATCCAGTAAAAACAGAGGTTATCGAAAGATGGTCGAGACCAACAAAAGTAACTGAGATCCGAAGATTTCTTGGTTTGGCTGGATATTATCGATGTTTTGTAAAAGATTTTTCACGATTATCTAATCCACTCACCAAGTTGACTCGGAAAGGAGTTAAGTTTGTTTGGACAGAGGAATGTGAAGAGAATTTCAAGGAGATGAAAAGATGGTTATTCAGTGCACCTGTGCTCACACTGCCTTGTAGTGGATAAAGGTTTGTGATCTACAGTGATGCATCCAAGAAGGGATTGGGGTGTGTTCTTATGAAAAATGATATGGTGATAGCTTATGCCTCACGACAATTGAAAATCCATGAGCAAAATTACCCAACACATGATTTGGAGTTGGCTGCGGTAATCTTTGCATTAAAGATTTGGAGGCATTACCTTTATGGTGAAAGGTGTGATAATTATACTGATCATAAAAGTTTAAAGTATATTTTCACACAAGAGGAGCTGAATATGCGCCAAAGAAGATGGTTGGAGCTGATTAAGGATTATGACTGATCAATCCATTACCACCCTGGGAAAGCAAACAAGGTGGCAGATGCATTAAGTCGACAAGACCATGCTAGTTTATCCATGATGAGGATCACAAAAGATCCAATATTTATGGATTTACAAAGGATGGATCTTGGAATTATAATGGAAGGGGAAAAATCTTATCTTTCTCAAATGAATGTTCAACCATCTATACATGTGAAGATTAAAGAGGCACAGAAAGAAGATGTCGAGTTACAAAAGAATGTGAGAAATGTTCCTGAATTCAACCTTGATTGTGATGGGATAATAAAGTTCAGGAATCGGGTTTGTGTTCCTCCCATCCCCGAATTAAAGAAGGATCTTCTGGATGAGGCTCATAGTTCATCATTCTCTATTCATCCTGGAAGCACGAAGATGTATTGGGACCTGAAAGAGTACTTCTGGTGGGATGGCATGAAAAGAGATGTTGTTGAATATGTCTCCGGATGCTTGGTTTGTCAACAAGTTAAAGCTGAGAGACAAACGTCTAAGGGGATGTTACAACCATTACGAATACCCGAATGGAAATGGGAAAACATCACTATGGACTTTGTCACAGGACTTCCTAAAACATCCAAAGGCAATAATGCTATTTGGGTCAAAGTTGATCGTCTTACAAAGTCTGCACACTTCATTGCTATTAGAGAGAATTTCTCTCTAGATCAGCTTTCCAGGATATATGTAAAGGAAGTGGTAAGATTGCATGGAGTACCACTTTCTATTATATATGATCGGGATCCGAGATTTACCTCGAAGTTCTGGCGACGTCTTCAGCATACTCTGGATACAGAGATGAATTTCAGCACTGCTTGTCATCCCCAGACAGACGGTCAGTCTGAGAGAACAATTCAAACCCTAGAAGATATGTTGAGAGCTTGCTCTATGGATTTCAAAGGAGGTTGGGATCAACACCTACCTTTGGTGGAATTTTCTTATAATAATAGATTTCACTCCAGTATTCAGATGGCTCCTTATGAAGCTCTCTATGGAAAGAAATGCAGGACTCCTACTTGCTGGGATGAAGTTGGAGAAAGAAAGATATTAGGACCTGATCTCGTTGATGAGATGGCAGAAAAGGTCAGATCTATTCAACAACACATAAGAGCAGCTCAGAGTCGACAGAAAAGCTATACCGACAACCGAAGAAAAGACCTAGAGTTTGAAGTGGGTGATAAAGTGTTCTTACGAATATCTCCCTGGAAGAGGGTTATGAGATTTGGAAAGAAGGGGAAGTTGAGCCCTAGATATATCGGTCCTTTCGAAATACTGGATCGTGTTGGGAAGGTAGCTTACCGATTGGCGCTTCCACCGAATCTCTCTCAAGTTCACGATGTGTTCCATGTATCTCTCCTGAGAAAATACATACCAGATCCTTCACATGTACTCAACTCAGAAGTTGTACCACTGGAGAAAGATCATTCTTATGAAGAACAGCCGATAGAGATTCTGGATCGTAGCGAAAAAGTCCTACGAAACAAGACCACTCGATTGGTGAAAGTTTTATGGAGGAACCACCAACTTGAAGAATCTACATGGGAGCTTGAGGATATGATGAGGGAGAAGTATCCTCATCTGTTTGTTACAATGTGACGAATTTCGAGGGCGAAATTCTTTTTAAGGGGGGTAGAATGTAACACCCGAGATTTTTATGAGTAATATTTTGTTTTTATATCATCAAAGGAATCTTTCACTACACACTTTCTTGGCTTGCTTCACACGCAATCGCGACCTTCCTCGATAGCTTGCGTTGTACGCAATACCGAGTTTCACTAAACAACAATATGCTATTAAAACTAGCCGTTATGAATAGTAATAACCACTTTTTGAAATTTTATAAATTTTATTTTTCAAAATGGACTTCATTTTTGGATTCGGAATACCGAAATTAGCCTAGGGTGAAATTTTGGTATTTTTCTGAAAACTTTCAATTTTTGATGAATAGTGAAACTACTAAGTGGTAGGTTAAAAACTGAATTTTGCATAAAACATAATTTTACCACTTCTGTGAATGAAATTTCAAAAATCTGACTGACACGGTTGATATCAGTAAGTAAAATTTTGTTCAATGAGATAAAAATAATTTTTTGGTGAATAGTAACTTTTTACTTTTTTTTACCGCGGTTATTAGTAAATAGGGTAACTAATGGTAAATATGATATTACTATTACCCTAACACATTTCCTAATTCTATTGGATAAGCTTAATTCGACCAAAAACAAACTTTATAATAAAATATGACCATTTAGGCCCACTTGGATTAGATTAGGACATTTATTATTAATTTATTTAAAGAAGGGTTAAAATAGTTAAAATCAATGTTTAATAAGTAAATCATTTTTAATATGGGGTAATACATAAGATAAATTCGACTATAAATATTCATTAGAGAGATAAACGGATTTCCTACATAATGGTATTTTATTTGTAATTTTTATACATTATATATTTTAATTTATTTATGACACAACGATGATGCAGTAAATATCTTATTTATGAAATATTGACATAATTGATGTTATAAACACCAAAATAAATGTAATTTGAGACTTTTTATGAATTAAACTAATTTTATAGGTTACTATGACATATTATTGTTGATTTAATCTACTTGGTTCGAACATATAATTCTGTTATGACTTTCACAAAAATCATATATCAAATAGTGTCAAAATTGACACAAAATAGTTTTTAAATCAAATATTATATTATTAATTGTTATTTTATTCCTAAAAATCTAAGGTTCGGCCAAATGACTTAGATAAGCATATATATATTAATAATAAACAATTTGGGGTTCGTTTGGCCTGTTATAGTAAGTGTATTAACCATATAGTAAAAGAAAACAAAAAGACACGGTAAAAGTTAAATTATTTAACTTAGAGTTAAATCTAATTGATAAGGTTAAAATAATACCCTAAACTTGTATAAATCCTATTGGTTGATAGGATTTCGACCCATCCCCACTTTAGCCTCGAAATAAGACACTTTGGAACCATTATTAACCGATTTTGACTTTAATATAAAATAATATTTTGAGATATTCCTAAGGTGCCCCTCTCCTCCCTTATAAAAGGGCACCTCCTCCCCCTCCTCACACCAATTGGAGCACTAAAGCTCGGCCAACCCCTGCCATTTTCTCCTCTCCACTTCCCTAGAATCATCCTAGAGGTCCTGGTCTTCTTCAAAGACCAATCTTAGTTCCCTATGTGGAGGATTCAAAGAAGCGTTCCAAAGAAGAGGTAATATCCATTACCGATCTTTTCAATTTCTTTCTTCTTCAACTTCTTCTTCATTAGTTGTTTCATGATAAAGTAATAACATCAGAATTACTTACATACTGATATGTTATTATAAATATGAAACAACCCTAATTCACCTTCTATCCATCCTACGGAAAAATGATATCACCAAGCGTGTGTACGTACGGAATACCGTCTCCACACCGTGGTGTAATCTATTTTCCACCATCACCTTACAAGGATGGGTATAATGGTGTAATGAGAAACTATTTATGATTATTATAATGTAATATTGATACTGAAATAATATATATATACTCCAATATAGTTCCACGATCATAGGAACGATATCATCACTCGTGCGTACGTACGGAATACCGTCTCCACAATGTGATGCGACTCGTTCTACATGATCATCATTACATAGTAATTATATAAATGAATTGAATGAATTGAATGAATAAATATGATATATGTTACACTAATAACATTCTGGATATAAGGTATCTATAACCATAAAATATGAATAAGAATTTATTCGGCAAGACACGCATAAGAACAAAAGGCAATAAGGACCCGAGTAACAAGTAACAATGAAATATTACTAACAAAAAGCTAAGAATATGACCATATATGATATCATATAAATATGTATGATTCTGGAATAAGTAAATAACATTATTTAAACCATTATACAGGAGCTTCAGACACGAACAAAGCAAATAGGACCTAAGGTAAGGGAAATATCACAATCTCATTTTTATCCGAGATTGTTTATTCGTAAGTATTTACTGGGGTGTATTTTATCATCCACATCCATGTTTCATCAATATGTAATACTATTTACATTCACCTACAATTGTTTAAATCCATTTTTACCCTTCGGTGACTTTTTAGTAATATGTATGAATGGAATATTTTGTCGTACGAGGTACTTTTTGACTTTTCTGACAAAAGTACGAAGAATGTTTTTTTAACTTATACGGCATGAATGGATTTTTAAAAACATTATATCCAAGAAGATTCCTTTACAAGTTTTCAAGTTTATTTTTAATCAACTTCTTTTATTTTAAAGTTGTATGACATGTTATGAAAGGAAAAAAGGTTTTTTGAAGAACAAAGGATATTTTCCTCAAGAATGGAGTTCAAGTGTTTAATCAAAATTATTTTCCATCTAAGATAATAAAGGGTTCTGTTTTTATCCCTATTATTTCATTGATTTGATCATATTGTGACGGAATTATTTTTATGTATTCATTATCTTATATGAATTGTTTTATGATGTCATGTTTTTTAAGAATCCCATTTTTATTACATGGGTTACGCTATGATGTATGATTTATGATTATGTGGCACGCATAAGAAATGATTCATTATAATATGGGTGGGACCTATATCTCCCTCGAATGCATTGGGTAAAGATTTTATATCTCATGAGATAGAAATGGCTGGAAAGGTAGGTTATACCGGTTCAGTGAAACAGGACTGGAACGAGGGTGACTCGATTCAGAAAGGGACTTTGTCTACTAAGATAGTCTTGTAAATGAGTCATGACTAACAAGAAATGATTTTCCATGATTATGTGTGCATTCCAGAAAGTTTCAAGTTTCATGTTATGCTATTGGGGATCTCATTTTCACTTCTATGATTTATTCCATGTTAAAATATTATGATCTCTTTTGCAGGTTATGATTTTCAAAAAGATATGATATGATTTTTATTTCCTTTATTTGCCCTTGCTGAGCATTTGAGCTCACCCTTTTATGTTTTATTTTCCCCAGGTCAGGAAAATGGATATTAAGTAGAATATGCTAAATGGGACCCTAGATATGATGAAATAAATGGGAGACACTATAGAAGATTTATGAACCAGTTTTTTATGTTTCCCAGTTTCTAAAGACACTATACCTATACGGTCCTTTGTGGTTTTGTCATATGTTTTAATAAGTGTGCTTCAATTTTGAAGTATTAACAATGTATGTAAATTATGGGTCGTTATAGCATGGATAGTTGAAACCTTGCGGATTCTCTAGGAGATCGTGTAAGGGATACAGTAGGCTTCGCACGGCCTACACACTGTTTTCCAAACCGTGCGAGGAAACCGTAAAAACCCTAGCTCTCGAGGTAGTACCGTGCACACGTTTAGCGCAAGGTTTTCGAAACCATGCAGGCTAACCGTGAGGCCTCATAAAAATAGGTTTATAAGATCTGGACTCCCTCAAGCATAACCTATTTCACTGCAAACTACCTCCCACTCATGACTCACTCAAGATTTCAGGTTCTTAGGGGTTGGAGGGGCTCTCCCACTCGATTTGGAAGCATTTTGAAGAGGTTTTTTGGCGGTTTGAAGGTGGTTTCACTTTGGTAAGTCTCTCCTCTTGGTTTCCATATGTTTTCCTATAGATTCACATCCCTAGAATTTTTTGTTTTTTAGATCAAAACTTGTTGTGTGATGATAGATTGTTGTGGTTGCCTTGGATGATGTTTTTAAGGCTTGTGAATGTTAGGGAACATGATCTAGAGAGGTTTCGGTGGTGCGTTCACCGGATTTGAGGTGCGGTTGCTTGTGGGTTGATTTCTCAGGAACCCTAAAGGTAGGTGGCTTCTCTATTGAATCCATGTGTTAAGAACTAGTGGTTCATTGTTACACATAATTATTGTGATGAAAAGTAACTGTGATTTGTTATGTGAAATCAGTTGGAAATCTATTTGGGGATTTTTGGGGAAAAGGGGGTTTCATGGTGAAATGCTATTTTTGCGGATTTTAAAATAGAGATGAAAAAATGGTTTGTTGAGATTGATTTGGGAAAATGGTTGATGAAAAATGGTTTTCTAAAAATATGTTTGTATTTAAATGTGGTTTGGCATGGAAATTGTTTTTAATAAATGGATGATTTATTGATGTGGATTGGTATGCAATGGAATTGGTTGATTGCATGTTGTGTGATATTGGTGGGTTATACAATGGTTGTGATTGGTTGAAATGTTGTGTGGAAGTGGTCAGGATGTCTCACTATAAAAAAGGGATAGATAGAGTTCGGAAGTACCACCATATGAGTAGTGGTTGGGAAGTACCGCTAGTTGTGAATGGGTTAACGGGTTGGGTGGGAGTCCCGCTATTTTTATTGTTTTGGTGTGAATGGGTGAACAGGTTGGGTAGAAGTCCCACCGTTTTGGTTGTATGTTGTGCATTTCTTTTCAAGATAAGAGATATTGCTCTAATGTGTAAATGATGAAATGGTCTGTGGCATGTTTTCTTCATCTTTGCATTGGTGGATTGGTTGTGGTATGATGGCTTGGTAATGGCATGTTTGGCTTATGAAAATGCTTTCACTTATGGCTATTTTATAGAAATTTTTTTATATAAATGTGCTAATGGTTTTACCCTAGTGGTGTGTGTAAGGAATTCATTGGTGAAATCCTACTGACTTTTAGTAATCACCCCCTGCTTTGGCACGTCGGTGTCTTTGCAGATTTCGTATATCGTGATGTGGGAAAAGGTAAGGCATCAAACTCCTTTAGTGGAGAGTTTTGATGTCTTGGTGGAGCTTGGAGCTTGGTGCTTGGTGTGGAGCTATGGTGGTGTCAGGGCTCGTGATGTTTCCTTGTTTGGTCCTCTGCATAGTACTATAATGTTTTATTGGGATGGGATGGCATGTGATATTGTTATGGATTATCTTGTTGTCTGTTGGTAATGTATGAGTTTTGTTGTTTTGTTTACATTCATCAAATAGTTGTGGATTATTGGGTTGGTTTCTTCTTAATGGAGAATTATTCCAAAACATGTTCTTGAAGTTCTCAGAAAATTATTTTCCAGCCTTTTGTACCTTGGGAAAGTCACTTAAGGCTAAGTAACCCTCACCACCTCCTCAAGACAATGAGATAGGGGTGGGATGTTACAAGTGTTATCAGTTTTTTTGGTCCTTTGGAGTTGATTCTCGGATTTAGTGTTGACATTTGTTGTGGTGAATTCCTTGAGTCAGGTTGTTATAAAGACATATAAATGTCAAAACATAGAATTTATATCATAAAAGGATGTATCTATCCCTTTTATTCTGAAATTTATGTTATCATGGAGCTGGTTATAGTGTTTTGGAGACACTTATAGGCATTGGAGATCTCATCGTCGTGGGTGTTTCCAATGAGACGAACACAACATGAATGTTAGAAATAACATACCACTAGGATGCATATTTAATTGAGGTATAATGATTTATGATGTGACAAGAATGTGAGAACATTTAATGTGAAAAATATGGTATTTTGGAAAATGTTGTGTTTTCAAAATGGTGAAACATGGCACATGTGGAAAAGGTGGAAAGCCTTGTTGTGATGGAGTTGTGTTATGTGATTTGAAATGGGATTTCGTCATGTCTATGGAAGTGAGACTCATGGTTTTTTGTTTTCTGTTTATAGAAATGGAATTTATTAGGTGTCGTAGAGACCAATCGGAGGAGGCCGCTTGGAATGTGGTAGCACCTGAGCCTCAGGTGAACCAACAGCTTGTGCAAAGCATTGTGCAAGCTTTCCGAGCTGTGGAAAGTGGAAATAAAATGGATGAACCAAGACATGTGGATCATGTGGTTCAGTTTAAAAAGAAGAATCCACCCATCTTTAGTGGTGATTAAGAGGCGAATAGGGCAGAACCATGGTTGAATATAATGAACAAGATCATCGAGTTCTTGGGAACACCGGTAGAGTTAAAAGTGAAGTTGGCCACACGTATGCTTGAAGATATTACCCTTCAGTGCTTGGAGTTGGTAGTCCAAGAAGGGGAAAACCAGGTTATAATGTGGGAATGCTTTGAGGAATTGTTTAATAAACAATTCTACCCACATATGTTCAGAATTCAGCATACGAATGATTTCTTCAGTTTGAAGCAAGAGCATAAGTTTGTGACGAAGTATGCAGCTATGTTTGTTAACATAGTGCCTCAGTGAATAAAGCCTCACTGTTTGAGTGGAAATTGTTTGGCACTTCTGGAGGAGGAATCATGGTCGTACCCATGGGGAATAGTGGGATCTCTAATGTTGAGTTCAAGAGAAAGAAGGACAATTATTCCTAGGGAGAGAATATGGAATATAATCCGACTACAGGATCCGTAAATCTTCCTCCGAAGACCTAGAGCAAGTCGAGATGTTTTCAGTGTGGTTCTATGAGCCACACCAAGTGAGATTGTACAACACAACCTCGACAATGTTATAATTGTAATAATATGGTGAATCTAAAAATTTATTTTCGGAATGCTCCAAGGTTGTGTTCGTGTGACACTCCTTAGGGATCATAGACATCGTATGCTTCGACGGGACGGGGACAACAACACACCCCTCATCAGTAGAGTAAAGTGGGTCATGGTGATTCTCGAGAATACCACAATGCCTCAATAAATAAATAAAGTGTATAGTGTGGCATCAAAGGCATTGTTCGGAGCTGAACTGGTTGTGGTGGACGATTAGTCGAGACCTTCCACGGTTCGAGGTACTATTATTTTTAATTCTAACTTGATGCAAATGTTGTTTGATACGGGTGCTTCACACTATTTTATTGTTGCACGTGTGGTTGATTTGATGTGTTGAAGGGTAGCAATGATGCCTTCGGTTTCAAAACATCAAACTCATTTGGTTCTAAGAGAGTGTGGAGCATTCTTTTATTGTGAATGTTGTATCATTGTGGGTGAGGTTTTGCTAATGTAGAATTTTTCAATTCTTGAGATGGAAGGCTACGATGCAATCCTGTGAATGGATTTGGTGGTGGCATTAATGGCCCACAATAACTGTGATGCCCAGACAGTGGATTTTATGACACATGATGGTGTTAGACATCTCATTAGAGGAGAGAGGTATGAAATGCAGGGTGCAACGGGTTTGTTGGATCATTCATTGGGTACGTTATCATATCAGATGGTGGTGTTGTCGTTGGAATCGATAGATATTGTTGAGAAGAATGTTATCTGAGTAGTGGTGGATCAGTTCATGGATGTATTTCCATAATATTTCTCTAGGTTACCTACCATAAGCGAAGGGGAGTTGACGATTGATCTCCTTCCAGGTACCAGTCCGATCTCACTTCTGTCTTATCCGATGACACTAGCTGAATTATGGGAATTGAAAGTCCAGTTGGAAGAGTTAGAAAACACAGGGTTTATTTGGCCTAGTACGACTCCGTCGGCAGCGCCGTTGTTGTTCTGGAAAAAGGCAGATGGATCTTTGAGGCTATGTGTTGATTATCGTAGACATAACCATGTTATGATAAATAACTGATATCTACTTCCAAGAATTGATGATTTTTTCGATCAGTTGATGGGAGCCTATTGGTTATCAAAGATCAACCTGACGTTATGATATCATCAATTGTAGCTAAGGGAGGAAGATATTTCTAAAACGAGTTTTAGAATTAGATATGGCCATTATGAATATGTGGTTATGCCCTTTGGACTAACGAATTCTCTAGCGTTTTTTATTTCATTGATGAATCAGATATTGCTGAGATATCTAGATTCATTTTTTGTGTCATGTATAGATAATATTCTATTATATTCCAAGACAAGGGTGGAGCATGAGAAGAACTTGGAGACTGTGTTAAGGATCTTGAGGGATCATTAGTTGTATGCCAAATTGTCAATGTTTGACTTTTGGATATGGGAAGTTCGTTTTCTTGGGCATGTGATTTCTGAAAGAGGAGTTTTAGTGGATATAGAAAAGTCAGAGGTCGTTATCTCATGGAAACTTCCAAAGAATGTGTTTGAGATTCAGAGTTTTCTTGGTCTATCTGGGTATTATTGACATTTTGTTCATGATTTTTCAAGTTTGGCTTCGCCGATGATTGCTTTGAAAGGAAATAATGTTCCGTTCTAGTGGAATGAATTGTGTTAGCAATGTTTTGAAGAGCTAAAGGTTCGCCTTACATCACCACCAATCATGGTTTTTCCAGAAACATGAAAAGGGTACGTGGTGTATTGTAAGGCATTGGTATCAGGGTTGGGGTGCGTTCTCATGCAAGAGAATCATGTGGATTTGTATGGCTCATGATATTTGAGAGTCCATGAGAAAAACAACCCAACTCATGATATGGAGTTGGCAGTAGTGGTCCATGATTTGAAAGTATGGAGTCATTATCTCTTCAATGAGAAATTCATGGTATATATAGATCGTAAGAGCTTGAATAACATTTTCTCACAAAGGGATTCGATCTTGAGGCAACTGAGATGGATAGAATATCTCCATATGTTTGATTTTGACATGATGTACACACCAGGTATGGGAAATTCCATGGAAGATGCATTAAGTAGAAAATCATATGCTTAGGTGGAAAAACTGGCATCAGACCAGTGGCAGTTGATGTCGATTTTAGATGATATGCGGTTGGAATTTGAGGACCAGGGGGGATAGAGTGGCATTCATTCCATTTTTGCGGATTCTTGACTTGGTTGGACTGGTTAGAGAAGTACATATATCAGATTCTGTGTGTGTGACCATGGGGTCAAGACTCAATGGTGGGGATACCATTGAGGGTTGGAAACCTAATGTTGATTTTGTTTTGTGTTTTCAGAATCAGATGGTTGTACCAGTTTCTTGTAAGGAGGATATTATCAGGGCGTATCATCATTCCAGGTGGGATGTTCATCCTGGAATTAAGAAAATGTATAAAGCATTGAAAGCACAGTTTTGGTGGGCTGGTATGAAAAGCAGAGCGACTGAGTTTGTTTCGAGATGCTTGACTTGTCAGTAGGTCAAGGTAGAGCATTAGAGGCCAACATGAAAGTTGCAGTCTTTACCAATCCCTATTTTAATGTGGTATCAGATAGAGATGGATTATGTCACAGGTCTCCCATGAATAGTCAGAAAGCATGATTCCATTTGGGTGATAGTGGATCAGCTAACGATGTCGGCTCATTTCATCCTAATTCATGAATCTCATACGGTGGTGTAATTGTCCAAAATCGATATCTGGGAGGTGGTAAAGAGGTATGGTGTTCTAGTTTCTATTGTATCAGATAGAAATCCAAGGTTTTACATCTCATTTTAATAAATCCTTGCAGTAAGACCTTTGGAAACATTTTACCATGAGTACGGCGCATCACCCTCATACAGATGGTAAATCAGAGAGTACGATACAATCTCTGGAGGATTTTTTGCGGGATTGTGTCATGGATTTTGATGTCTTGTGGGAGTATCACTTATTTTTGGTTGAGTTCCCGTACAATTATAGTTATCAGACATCCATAAAGATGACTCATTTTGAAGCGTTGTATGGGCGGCCGTGTCGGTCTCTACTATGTTGGGTGGAAACTGGTGAGTCCTCGATGGTTGGACCGATCCTTTTCCATGAGACTATGGAAAAGATCATGTTGATCAAAAAGATAATGAATACCACTCAGAGTTGTTAGAAACCTTATGTTGATCATCGTCGACGACCATTGTCGTTCGAGGTGAGTGATCATGTTTTCTTAAGGATCTCTCCTAGGATAGGACTTCATCGATTTGGAATGTAGGGAAAGTTTTCTCCATGGTATATTGGACATTTTTATATTATTTAGCAGGTTCGTGAGGTGGATTATCAGTTTTCTTTTCCACCTAGGATCTGTGTGGTGTAAAATGTGTTTCATGTGTCACAGTTGAAAAAGTATCAGTCGAATCGTGACCATGTGATTCGATGGGATCATGTTGAGCATGAACTGGATACTTCAATAGTGCACAGGCCAGTGTGGGTTGTGGATAGTCTAGAGAAAGTCTTTCATGGTAAATTCATCAGTTTAGTTCGTGTTTTGTGTCAACATGGTCAGATTCAAGGGGACACTTGGGTGAAAGGGAAATAAATTGTTGAGCAATGGACAGAGCTCTTTCGGCAAAGGGCGGGTTCACTAATTTTCGAGGACGGAAAGTCCAATGGTGGGGATAACGTAGTTCCCCTAGTATGAGGTATGTGGGATTTTTTATGTTTTTTATGTTTTTAAAGTTCATGGGATGAGTTGATAAGTGGTTGGGAGAGTTTGGAATGGTTTTGGATGAGTTTGGAGGCTTTTGATGGGGTACACGATTTGACCACGGTTATTGGAAACCGTCCGGATTCTCTAGGAAACCGTGAAAGGTAGAAAATAGGGTTCGCATGGCCTGCACATAGTTTTCGAAACATTGCGAGGAAACTGTGCGGACCCTAGCTCTTGAGGCAGTAGCATGAACATAGTTAGCACACAGTTTTCCACACCGTGCGAGCTAACTATGCAGCCACATTAAAATATGTTCATAAGTTCGGGACCCCCTTGGGCCTAACCTATTTCACCCCAAACTCCTTATCATTCGTGCCTCAATTGAGATTTCGGATTCTTAGGGGTTGGAGGGGCTCCCCAAATTGATTCAGAAGCGTCTATAAGAGCTTTCCTGGCTGTATGAAGGTAGTTTCTCCCAGATAAGTTTCTCCTCTTAGTTTCATTGTGTTTTCATATAGATCTATATCCCTATCATTCTTGGATTTCAAGATCTACACAAGTTTTGTATAGACCAGGGGATGTGGTTTCCTTGGATGATATTTTTATGGCTTGTAAATTTTAAGGAGAGGTATCTAGATTGGTTTCGGTGGTGCGTTCGATGGATTTGAGGTGCAGTATGTTGTACATCTCGTTACCCTCGTTGTTTGATTTTCATGATCACAATCACCTTCCTTTTTATCTAATATTGTGTTTTAAAGTGTTGTGGATGATAGGAAAGATATTTCCAAAGGAATGGCCCAAGAAAGCATCTCAAGTGGACTGAAATTCAGTCCACCGGCCAACCGGTGTGATAGCACCGGCCAGCCGGTGGACCTGGCAGAGGCATTTCCCACTGCCAGGTTCCACCGGTCAGCCGGTGGCTCTGTCACCGGCCAGCCGGTGGCACCCAGATCAAACAGTGTGAGCTACTGTCTTGCCACCGGCCAGCCGGTGGCTCTGGCACCGGTCAGTCGGTGGAGCCTGGACCAGAATTCTCCTCCTCTGCCAAGGCACCGGCCAGCCGGTGGCCCTGTACCGGCCAGCCGGTAGACCAGTCAAACTAGCCGTTGGGTTTGACGAGTCAACCCTCTTTTGGCCTCCAACGGCTCTGAGGACTTCTTCAACGGCTCCGAAGCCCCCCAATGGGTTCCATGCCTATAAATAAAGGCCAAGGAAGCCCCGGACACCACCCCGGAACAATTGTGAAGCCAACGGACTCATTTCCCATCATTTGGCCAACCTCCGGCGACTTCCTTCAAAGGAACCCCAAGTGCTCCATCCAATTCCATATCCAAGAGCACCACCAAAGAAGCTTGGAAGCGGCCTTCAAACATCATCAATCAATCAAAGGCGCCCAAGGCTTCTCCAATTACGGGTTTTATCGTATTTATCTTTTTGAGCTTAAAATTGGGTTTGTGCCGACAAACCCCAAACTTTTCTCATCCCCCTTTATTTTGGGTTTCACACCACCATTAAGGTGTGAAGAGGTTTCTTCAAGCCTTTCCTTTTAAAAGGCTTGTGTCACCGGTGAGCTAGCCTTCACCTGTTAAAAAGGCTAGTGGGTTCTTGCTAAACCATCAAAAGAAAGTGTGTTCTTGCTAAACCACAAAAAGCAAGCTGTAATAGGTCCTAGTGCTACCTCAAAGCCTAGTGGGTTTCTCGCTAAAACCATTGAAAAGCAAGCGGTAGGAATCTCTCAACGATTGAGTTGGGAGCGGAGACGTAGGCCGGGTTTTTGGCCGAACTCCATTATCAATTTCTTGTGTCTTGCCTTCTTTCTTTCCGCTGCATTTTTAACTTTGATTTTAATTTGTTAATTATTTTTTAAAAGGCAATTCACCCCCCCTCTTGCCATCATTCCTCGTTTGTTCCGACACAACAATTGGTATCAGAGGGATAATTTGAGTAATACCTTAAACGGTTTCAAATTCAAAGATCCATTGTGATGGCTTCTACCGCTTCTTCCTCTCAATCCCCCGAAGGCTTTTCTTTGGATCGTGCTCCATTCTTTGATGGAACCGATTATTCTTTTTGGAAAACCCGCATGACCACTTTTTTAAAAAGCATTGGTTATCCAATTTTTAAAATTGTTATGCAAGGATTTTCTCTCTCCTCTCCCGATGAGTCTAAATGGACCCCCAATGACATTGCAAATTTCGAGCTTGATGGCAAAGCCATGAATGCTTTACATTGTGGGCTAGACCGAAATGTTTTTAATAGTATTTCTTCTTGCACTACTTCTTACGATCATTGGAAATTTTTAGAACTAACCTATGAAGGTACTAGCGAGGCTCCAAAGCAAAAATCCGATCAAAAGCAAGAACCCGACGAAAAGATCGTACCCGCTTGCCCACTTCACAAGAAAAGGGCCAAGAAGAAGAAAAAGAAGAAGGCTTCAAAGGAAACATGGAGTGATAGCTCCTCCTTCTCCTCAAGCGACCAAGGTACAAAATGCCTAATGGCAAAACATGAGGTATCTTCCTCCTCTTCCTCCTCTTCCTCCTCTAGTTCTTCTAATTCTTTCAATCATTTGTCATACGAAGAACTCCAACATGTGCGAGACCAATTAGAAAATGGTTTTCATGAGCTTTCTTCAAAATTTGTCTCTTTAAAAAAGAATTTCAAAAAGCTTTCCTCCGAAAAAGACCAACTTCTCAAAGAGAAGGAGGAACACTCCCTAAAAATCCAAAATTTCCCAAATGTTGATTCCATGGAATCAACCATTAAAGACCTAAGGGAGACCCTAGCCAAGTTCACCCAAGGTGAACAAAATTTGAACAATCTCCTAGGTTCCCAACGAATATCTAGAACCACCAATGGACTTGGCTACACCAACCAAGCTTACTCCTCCCATGCACCCACTGTTTTTGTAAGGGGGAGCTCTAGTTACAAATTTTGTAATTATTGTAAGAAATCCGGGCACCTCATTTATGAGTGTAATTGCAAAAATGCCTGCTACGGCCAACCAAAGTCTATTTTCTTTTCCGATGAATTTTATAGGAGAAGACCCGCTATGAGACAAGTATGGATTGAAAAAACCCTTCTTGCAAGTCTCTCCGGGCCAAAATTTATTTCCTTTCCCCAGTGATTCATTGTTTTTATTTAGGGGGAGATCTTTCTAAATTGTTTTCAAACCTTGTTTCAAAACTCTCAATTTCATAAATTTCATTTGGTTTCAAATTTCAAAATTCAATTGGTTTGTTTAAGAATTTTTGTTCAAACTTCCAATTTCAACTCTTGGTTTCAAATTTTCAATTCAATTGTCATTTCAAAACTTTCAATTCAAACTGTTTTTCAATCTTTCAATTTCCAAAATTTCATTTGATTTTCAAATCTCAAATCTTGTGTTTCAAATCTCATTCCCTCAATCAAGTTTTATGCCCCATTCTATTTTGATAATCACAAAGGGGGAGAATTTCTTGATTGATTGGGGGAGAATCCTTTTGATCGTTCTTAGCATTTACTTTCTTTAAGCATGTCTCTCATTTATGTTTTTACTTTAATTGTTTTGGTGATTGTGATCATCAAAATAGGGGGAGATTGTTGTACATCTCGTTCCCCTCGTTGTTTGATTTTCATGATCACAATCACCTTCATTTTTATCTAATATTGTGTTTTAAAGTGTTGTGGATGATAGGCAAGATATTGCCAAAGGAATGGCCCAAGAAAGCATCTCAAGTGGACTGAAATTCAGTCCACCGGCCAACCAGTGTGATAGCACCGGCCAGCCGGTGGACCTGGCAGAGGCATTGCCCACTGCCAGGTTCCACCGGTCAGCCGGTGGCTCTGTCACCGGCCAGCCGGTGGCACCCAGATCAAACAGTGTGAGCTACTGTCTTGCCACCGGCCAGCCGGTGGCTCTGGCACCGGTCAGCCGGTGGAGCCTGGACCAGAATTCTCCTCCTCTGCCAAGGCACCGGCCAGCCGGTGGCCCTGTACCGGCCAGCCGGTAGACCAGTCAAACTAGCCGTTGGGTTTGACCAGTCAACCCTCTTTTGGCCTCCAACGGCTCCGAGGACTTCTCCAACGGCTCCGAAGCCCCCCAATGGGTTCCATGCCTATAAATAAAGGCCAAGGAAGCCCCGGACACCACCCCGGAACAATTGTGAAGCCAACAGACTCATTTCCCATCATTTGGCCAAACTCCGGCGACTTCCTTCAAAGGAACCCCAAGTGCTCCATCCAATTCCACATCCAAGAGCACCACCAAAGAAGCTTGGAAGCGGCCTTCAAACATCATCAATCAATCAAAGGCGCCCAAGGCTTCTCCAATTACGGGTTTTATCGTATTTATCTTTTTGAGCTTAAAATTGGGTTTGTGCCTACAAACCCCAAACTTTTCTCATCCCCCTTTCTTTTGGGTTTCACACCACCATTAAGGTGTGAAGAGGTTTCTTCAAGCCTTTCCTTTTAAAAGGCTTGTGTCACCGGTGAGCTAGCCTTCACCCATTAAAAAGGCTAGTGGGTTCTTGCTAAACCATCAAAAGTAAGTGGGTTCTTGCTAAACCACAAAAAGCAAGCTGTAATAGGTCCTAGTGCTACCTCAAAGCCTAGTGGGTTTCTTGCTAAAACCATTGAAAAGCAAGGGGTAGGAATCTCTCAACGGTTGAGTTGGGAGCGGAGACGTAGGCCGGGTTTTTGGCCGAACTCCGTTATCAATTTCTTGTGTCTTGCCTCCTTTCTTTCCGCTGCATTTTTAACTTTGATTTTAATTTGTTAATTATTTTTTAAAAGGCAATTCACCCCCCTCTTTCCATCATTCCTCGTTTGTTCTGACACAACACAGTATCTTGTGGGTCAATTTCTCAGGAACCCTAATGGTAGGTGGCTTCTCCCTCGACTCCATATGGTTAGAACTAGTGGTTCTTTGTTACAATTAATTGTTGTTCTGAAAATTAATTATGATTTTATATGAGAAATCGGTTGGAATTACATTTAGGGATTTTGGGAAAAGGTGGGTTTCATGGTGAAAGGAAATGGCTGAAGATTTTAAAATAGAGATATTAAAATGGGCTGTTGAGATTGATTTGATAAAATGGTTTATGAAAAATGGTTTTCAATAATGATGTTTTTATTAAAATATGGTTTGTCAAGGAAAGTGGTTTTCAATAAATGGATTATTTTTTGAATTTGATTGGTATGAAATGGAATTGGTTGATTGCAAATTTTGTGATATTGGTGGGTTATATGCAAGTTTTGATTGGTTAAGATGTTGTGTTGAAGTGGGAGGGAAGTCTCACTATAAAAAAAGGGTGGATTGTGGTCAGATGAACCAACAAATGAGTAGTGGCCGGGATGTACTACTAGTTGTGAATGGTTGAATGGGTTGTGCGAAATTCCAACCATTTTGATTTTTTTGGTGTGAATCGATGAATGGGTTGGGACGAAGTCCCACCATTTGGGTTATTTGTTGTGCATTGATTTTCCAGATGGAAGTTGTTGTGCTAATGTGTAACTGATGAAATGGTATGTGGCATGTTTTCTTTGGTTTTCCCTTGGTTTCATGGTTTGGGTGCGATGGCTTGTTAAGGGCATGTTTGTCTTATAGAAATGTTTTCACTTGTGACTATTTTATTTAAATTGTTTTTTATAAATGTGATAATGGTTTTATCCTGCTGGCGTGTGTAGGGAAGTCAGTGGGGAAATCCTACTATGTTTTAGTACTCACCCACTACTTTGGCACGTTGGTGTCTTTGTAGATGTCATGTATCGTGACGTGGGGAAGGTAAGGCATCAACCTAATTTAGTGGTGCGTTGTGATGTATTGGTGGATCTTGGAGCGTGGTGCTTGGTGTGGAGCTATGGCGGTGTCATGGCTCGTTAGGTTTCCTTGATTGGTCTTTCGCATAGTACTTTGATGTTGTATTGGTTTGGGTTAGCATGTGAGACCATTATGGATTATATGGTTTCCTTTTGTTAATGTATGAGTTTGGTTGTTTTGTTGACATGCATCATATTGTTGTGGATTGTTGGGTTGGTTTCGTCTTATGAGAAAATCATTTCCCAACTTGTTCTTGAAGCCCTTAGCGTTTATTGCCAGCATTTGGCACCTTGGGAATGTCGCTTAAGGCTAAGTAACCCTCACCACCTTCTCGAGCCAATGTGGTTGGGCGGGGTGTTACAATAGAGGGTTTTCCTTTTATTTGTGTTGGAGAGGACACTGTTGTTATTTTTTTAAAACAATTATGTACTCCTACATTTTTCTTATGTCACATGGGTCCAAAATAGTCCATTATTTAAAATTATAGGTATAGTGGTAGAAATATTTCCATAAAATATTTTTTATAAAATTTTATAAGTAATTTTTCCCTTAAAATTTTATTATAATCATCGGTAATTCTTTTTAACCTAACATTAGTTATTAATTTGTATTATTTCACTATTCATTTTGTTAAAATAATAATTTCACAATTTAATACATTATAAATTATTATAATTCAAAATATGGAATCATTTTTTATAAATTCAATTTATAGATGTATGAGATTTCAATTTAAAATTAATCTCATAGATGTAATGTGAAAAAGCTAATTTATGTGAAAATATTAAAATGTTTACAATGATATTATATTGACTATCTCGATTAAAATAATTACATTGAAATAAATGGGATTATTTAATATATAATTTACATTTAAACCATCTTAAAATATAATTAATCATTAAAAAATATTTAAATGAAATGGAAATAATTAATTAAAATTTTGTATTTTTACTATTCATCATAATTGAGACTTCTCATAAAAATCACAACAGATCAACCTAAGATTATAAAAACATTCTGATTTCAAACATGTATTTAATTATTTCAAATTATTTTTCATAAATTTTTGAAAATTTATTTTAATTACTATTTACAATTCTTGATTAGATCATCTTGTATAAAAATTCAGTTTTTAGATAATATTTCCTTTTCATTTAAATGATTCTTATTTTATTATTAATCAATAGATATATAATACATGGATTTAAAATTTATATCTTCCTAGGTATGTTAATAATATTATTATCATCAGAATTAGTGGCTAGGTTATAATTTTCTAATTATATAATAATATTAATATTATGTTTGTTGTTCGTTAAAAATTATCTTTGTGTGTAACACATTTTTTGGAGGAAACATATTATTTTGTACAAACAAATCCATCAGAGAATATTTTAGCTTCATGTAACATAAGATAAAATGTCTTTTGTGTGTAATGAAAGTTATTGTAAATATTTAATTTATTTACAAATAAATATATCATAATATCCTATGGTGTTACAATTATCCACATCATAAATAAATTGAATATTCATAATTTAAAAATGATATTTGTAATACATAGTTTTACATTTGGATGTAACAATTTTAGAAAACTCTGAACATCAAAGGTTAATAATAAATCATCTTAATAATTGATAATGCTATGTGAAATGGTCATATGAAATAATCACATAGCAAGGTTTTCAATTAGGAAAATGTAGATGAGAAATGAAATGATGGACATAGAAGAGAAAACTAGCACAAAAATACTAATGGAGAGTGATATATAAATTTTTTCATAAGAATGTGCATGAATCCTAAAAAGGATATCCACTAAAAATATATAACCCAATTATGTTAGAAAAAGATCATTTATATCATAGAAAACAATTATAATAGTATAAAATTTTATTTCAAGACAATTTTCCTAAAATTGGGGAAATTTTATTCCATATAAGATTATTACATATGAGAATATAATGACACGATATACCTCTATTTCATAGAAACAAATCATATATTTTTAGTTCTTCTTTCAGTTTCCCCTTAATTTATTAGTAAAAAATGATTATCCCCAAATGTTTTTCTTATGAATGAAGCACTAAAATTCAATTTTAATTGGTCATAAGATCCACAATTGTACGATATCTCATTCCTTTGATCTCTAGTTATCATCATAAAAATTATATTATAATTTGTTTAACAATATCGGTTGAACTTCATATGGTGAAGTAATACATTAAAATTTAAATCCTCTTCAATGGATTACAATAAATAAGGTCATAAATGGTTATCCTATTTACCCTTACAAAATATTATGATTCAAAACATAACAAATATGTTTACTGAATTTCTAAAATGATCTTGTCATTAATATCTCAAAAAATAAATTATCTCATAATAGTAACATTTCAAAGATGTAAATATATTTATAATATACTATATTTAACTGTGGTAACAAATTAAATAATCATAAAAACAAACTGAATACATGCAATCTTTCAAATTCCTTAAATAACACCCATATTATTGGGCGTAGCCCTTGAATACGAAAATTTAGTTTAAACCATCAATGAGAGAATAAAAAAATTTGTTCATGGTATGATCAATATTTTCTAAGTTAGTTGGTACAATCTATATTACATTATTCAAATCAATTTTAACACCCCAAGCTTCTACGATACGTTTCTCTTTGAATAATGCAATAACGTGTGTTATACGCAATATCGAGTTCTAACACACACCACAACCGATAAAACTAGACATTATGAATAGTAATAGCTACTTTTTTAAATTTTATCTCTCAAAATAGACTTCATTTTTTTATTCGGAGTATCTAATTTAGCCTAAGGTGAAATTTTTGAACTTTTCGGATAACTTTAATATTTTGATGAATAGTGATAATTAATAAATTTTAATCAAAAACAACTTTTTTAATAAAAATAATTGATAGTGATAAATTATGAATTTTATTGGTTTTAAAATATATTTAGAATATATTTTTACCATTTAATACACTTTTGGTCATTGGACATAATTCCACAATGAAACCGAACATAAACAAGTATCAATCTTTTGATAGTTTTTATATCTTAAAAACACGCTTTTTGTTTTGACAGAGGGAATTAATTTTAAATAAATTTCTGCTACTTCGGTGTTTTGAATTTGGAAAAATGGATTCCATATTTGGAATCAGGATGATCAAATTGTTTAAATAGGTAACTTTTATTTTTAGATATTTTTTATAATTACTTCGGTAAATATTTTATTTACCATGGTTAAAGGGAAAATCAGGTAAATAAGGGTTTAAAAATAATATTATAATGATATCAAAATACCCTAAAACGTGTCCTAACCTTATTGGTTGATACACGTCCGACCATGGGCATCTTTGGGTCGATTTTGGGACCCCATGGTTCCACTTGTATGTGATAGGGACACTTTGTTTTAATTAAGTTAAAATAAATACAAATATGAAACAAGCATATATCTTTTATAAAAACAATTTTTTCATAGGGTTATATATGTTGGATTTGAACAATAAATATTCATTTGAAATATAAAAATATTTCCTACATAATGGTAGTTTTTTGATAATTTTTAGACATTATATAATTTAATTTATTTATGACACATTAGTGATGCAGTAATTACAATAATAGAGAAAAATTTAAATGATTGATATTTTAGATTCCCAAATAAATATAATTTGAGAATTTTTATGAATTAAAATAATTTTACAGGTTAATATGACATTTTAGGATTGATTTAAATAACTTTTTTTGAATTAATCATTCTGTTATAATTTTTAAAAAAATCAGTTATTGAATAGTGTCAAAAATGACATAAAAGAGTTTTTAAAAAAAATATTAAATTATTAATTGATATTAAATTCCTAAAAATCTAAGGATCCGACAAGAGACTATTATAACGATAGGCGTATCATTAATGGACCACATGGGGGTCGCATGGATGTTTATAGAATGTTTATTAACCATATGATATAAAAATACAAAGAGTCATTGTTAAAGTGAAACTAATTAATTAAGAGTTAATACTTAAAGATTAGGTTAATATAGTAACCCAAACCTGTCTAAATTATATATGTTGAGTGGTTTCCGACCCATACCCACCTTAACCGTTAAATAATCCACTTTGGAGCCATTAGAAACAGAATATGAATTTATTATGAAATAATATTTCTAGCTTTTCCAAAGGTGCCCATCACCCTGCTTATAAAAGGGCACTCTCCCTTGTCATTAACTCACACCTTCAAAGCCCTTTGGATCGGCCATCCTCTTCCCAAATACTCTCCAAACTTCCCTCAATTCATCCTAGAGGACTTCCTTTATTCAGAAAGCCAACATATGGAGCCCTTTTGATCAAATCAAATGGAAGAACCCGAAGAAGAGGTAATGATTTCATCACCCTTTTTCAAGTTCCTTTCTTCTTCCTCTTCTTCTTTATTTGTTATTACCATTATAAAATAATAACTCCAGTATATTATATATACTGGGATGTTATTATAAATATGGTACAATCATATTCAGTATTCTAACCATTTTTTGAATAACATGTCACCATACATGCGTACGTACGACTTACCGTCCCACGTCGTGGTTAAATTGTTATTCAACAAATTATTATTTGGATGGGTATAATAATGATGTGTAATTCATGTAAATAATAAATGTAACATGATAATTATTCTGTATATATGATATAACATCCAATTATATATTATTTTAATATCAAAAGAATGATATTGTCGCTCGTTCGTACGTACGGACTACCGTCTCCACGAATGCGATGAGATTCATTCTCCATCGTATCCATTCAAGTATAAAATCTCATTTGATGATTAATAATAGTATCAAAGGACTTGATATCATTCTGGATAGGAATAAGATACAACCTATCCATGACAAACATGTCTTACATAACAAAACATATAAAAGAAAACGAGTAAGTTAACACCGGAAACAATGATAATACTATGATATTATTTATAAATCAATATTTAAAGATCATATATGAAATCATATTGATGTATATGATTATTGTATAATTTAATAACAATTATTTCACCATTATACATGTGGTTATCCTACCCCCAACCAAGGAAATGTATAAGGTAAGGGTTATTTCACAATCTCTTCATTATTCGAGGTTGTTTTAATGTAATAATCTACTAGGAATTCTTTATCATCCACATTCATTTTTCTTAAAAATGTATTTGAAGACATTTTTACTATTTACTAGATTATGGGTTAATGTCATGCATACCATTGTTTGAATTTTTATAAGAGGTTAATAAAGGAATCATTCAGTTATTTTCCAAACAAGGGGATTATTAACCTTTTCGACAAAAATAAGGTAAGAATGTTTTTTTAACTTATATGGCAGGTGCGACTATTTTCTGTCGAAGCATCCCTTACAATATTATAAGAATATTTTCAAAGAAAATGTTTTATTTTATAAATATAGGACTCTTAAATGATTTCAATATAGAAAGAGATATTTCTCTAAAAAGAGTTTTGATTTCAACTATGTCAATATCCTTTGATGGAATTTACACTTAATGAATTTGATTTATAATGATAAAAAACTTCTATATTGTATTGAAGGTTTTGTGATATGTTTGACTGTGGATGTGTTATTTTTATACCATTCATAGTTTATAGATGAAGTATTTACATTTCGTATGCTAGTTTTAATATGAATGATTATGTTATGTCTAAACATTTTCATATGGGAATGCATTGGACTTAATATGTGACGGGTGGAGCCCGCTATAGCTCATCGATGCATCAGTAGGTCTCATTAGACAAACTAGTGTCTAGGCAAAAGGCCTTGGCAAAATCTTATTTGTAGTCTTGTCATGAGGCATTGGCTATATGGTTATGATAGTCTGGCATTATGCATTTCATCATTATGAAAGTGGTTATTGATAATTAATGTGATTATTCGATTAGTAGAATATACATGTGAATAAGAAAAATGGAATTATTTCATTTTATTTTCTTCATACTATGTTGATGTTCAAGTTTAAGAGGCGTTTGTTTTAGTTATACATTTCTTTAAATGTTTATTCTTATTTATGAAAGTTTCTGCTATATTGTTATCCTTACTGGGAATTTGAGCTCACCCCTTTTCTATGTTTTATTTTTCTCAGGATGTGAAGAACTAAATTATGAATGACCATCAGGGATATTATGAGGGGATAATAGTGTGGACTATGTAGGCAATATGTTGTTGTAGTAGTTTTTCACATTATGATGTAATGTAAAACTTTATGAATATATCTAGTGTTTCCAAGGCTACTAAACCAATCGGTCTTTCGAGATTTGATCTTTCTTGTGATCCTAAAAATGTTATATAATAATGCACCGACTCTGGGTAACTTGGGTCGGTGCATTACAGTTGTATCAGAGGAATTTTAGTACAAACCTTGAAAGCTAGATTTAGATAAACTCTGATTATAGCATATAGTCCTAAGATGGACTATGAGAATTAGTATAGAAGAACTTCCTAGAATTTTGGTATTTTAGAGATTTTGTGAGTTTTCTGAGCAATACATACTTGTCTAGATATGAGAAGGTAGAGGCGGCTCTGGCACAGATGTACCTAGGGGTAAAACCCGAAAACACCGCTTTGAGCTAGACTCAAACGGGAACGGGTGCATGACAACGGGCCATGCTGCACACACTCTATATAGGGATTTCCCTCCTGCTCAAGATAATTAGAGTGGAGTTGGTGATGCAACTGGTACCGATCAGCTAATCACCATACTAGGATAGCTCACTCAGGTTATGAATAATAACCTTACCCATATGGAGCACCCTGATCCGCAACATGGAGGATAAATGTTAGATTGATTCATGAGGAAACAACCACCAACGTTCAATGGGAGTAAAAATCCCTTAGTAGCTGAGCAATTGATAAATTTCCTAGAGAAAATATTTCAGGCTTTGGGAGTAGTGAAAGGGAAAAAGTTATCATGGCAGTTTACCACCTCACTGGAGATGCTGATCAGTGGTGGTCATTGATTCAAGACATGAAGGAAGATGATGAAGTATCAAATATGGAATGGAGGGAGTTCAAAGATCTGTTTTCAGAAAAAATACTTTCCTCATGACCACTGAGCAGATATGGAAAGGCTATTTCTAAGTCTGAGACAAAAGGAGGATGAGAATGTCACAAAGTATGAGGCTAACATTACAAGGTTAGAAAGGTATGCTAGAGATTATATACCTAACCCCAGAAGTAAGATTGATCGTTTCTTTGATGGGTGAAAACCATTTCTCCGTTGAGCATTATTCTCAAAATCCTTTTCATCGTACAAGGACCTTTTCTCATGTGCTATCAAGACCGAAAAGGAATTCTCTATGTTTTATGACATTAAAGCAAAGAAAGAGAAGAAGAGATCTGCTGATCAATCTGGGAATTTAAATAATGGGAAGAAGGGAAAGGTTGAATATCCATCATGTGGTAAATGTGGGAAGAAACACCCTGGTACCGGCTTAAAGGGAATGGGTGTCTGTTACAAGAGTGGTGAAAATGCCACCAAGTTCGGGATTGCAAAGGGAAGAAGGAAGCTACCAATTTTTAGGGCTACAATTGCAGGGAGATTGGACATTATGAAAATGAATGTCCTAAGCATCAGAGGGAAATTACCTCAGAAAAGTCCATGGGATCAAGGCCAATCTTTTGTTATCACTACTTCTGAGGTAGAAGCAACGAAAGATGTGGTGGAAGGTAATTTAATGGTTTCCTCAAGTTTAGAAAATGCATTATTTGATTCTGGATCATCGTATTGTTTCATATCTTCCTCGTTTTCTAAGAAAATTAGATATTTCCTATTGTATTTAACAAGAGAGTTTTCAGTTAAAACTCATAATGGAAGTATCATTGCAACAAAGTTTTGTGAATCAGTCCCCATTAGAGAACATAAATGTTCTTTATCCACTTATCTCATTGTCATACCTATGATTGAATTTGATATAATCCTCGGTATGGATTGGATTTCAGATTATGATGAGATTATTTATTATAAGAAGAAGGAGGTTACAATTTTTGATGATGATGATAAGGAACACCTTATCTTTAGAGCAGTATCGTCACCACCTAATTCTTATATAGATCCACCCCCAGTAGCTCAACTAAATTCAATTATTGGGGAGGAAGAGGATGAAATTACAGTGGGTGAGGAAAGGAATGTTCAAATAGAGGATGTACCTGTTGTTATGGAATATGTAGATGTGTTTCCAGACGATTTACCTGGACATCCTCCAGAACGGGAAGATGAGTTTTCCATTGATTTAATTCTTTGATCAAGGCCTATATCGAAGAACCCTTATAGAATGGTCACTGTAGAATTAGTCGAACTAAAGAAAAAACTAGAGGAATTGAATAATAAGGCATTTATTCGCCCTAGTGTTTCTCCACGTGGAGCCCCTGTTCATTTTGTTAAAAAGAAAGATGGATCTATGAGGTTATGTATTGACTATAGGGAGATCAATGCTATAACAATAATGAACAAGTATCCCCTAACTCGCATTGATGATTTATTTGACCAACTGCATGGAGCTCAATACTTTTCAAATATTGACCTTCGATCTGGATACCATCAGTTGTGTGTAAAGAAGGAAGACATTCCGAAGGTAGCTCTTTGAACTAGGGACGGGCATTACGAGTTTACTGTAATGCCTTTGGGATTGACTAATGCACCATATGTATTCATGGATCTGATGAATAGAGTTTTCAAGGAATATCTCGATGAATTTGTGGTGGTATTTATTGATGATATCTTGATATACTCCAAAATCTATGAAGATCCTGAAAATCACTTGCGCATTATCTTGAAGACTCTGAGAAGACATGAATTATATGGGAAGTTTAGCATGTGTGAATTCTGACTTCATGATATTTCTTTTCTTGTCCATATTGTCTCTAAAGATAGAATCAATGTTGATCCTTCTAAGACCAAGGCAATCCAAGAATGGCCAGCACCTACGAATATAACTGAGGTACATAGTTTTATTAGTTTAGCAGGTTATTATCGATGTTTCGTCTAGTATTATGCCCAATTGGATAACCCATTAATGAAGGTCACATGTAAAGGGGTTAAATTTGTTTGGAAAAAAGAGTTTGAAGAATGTTTCGAAGAACTGAAGTGAAGATTAGTCAATTATCCTATATTGACTCTACCATTGGGGAATGCTGGGTTCATTATTTATAGTGATGCATCGAAGAAAGGACTTGGTTGTGTCCTTATGCAGAATGATAGGGTTATTTCTTATGCATCATTACAGTTGATAATTCATGAGAAAAACAATCCTACTCTTGATCTCGAGTTAGAAGCTATGATCTTTTCTTTGAAGATATGGAGGCACTACCTCTATGGTGAAAAATGTGAGATTTATACAGATCACAAGAGTTTAAAGTATATTTTCTCACAAAAAGCACTCAACATGAGGCAAAGGGGATGGCTTGAATTACTCAAGGATTATGATTGTACGACACACGACCACCCAGGGAAAGCAAACAAGGTGGCAGATTCTTTGAGCAGAAAAGATCATGGAGTTTTGAACAATATGAGAATTTAAAGGGATCCAATTTTCAAGGATCTGGTGAAGATGGACATGGGAATAACCAAGAAGGTAAAACATTAATTCTTTTTAGAATGGTTTCCAAACCATCTTTACTAGAAAGGATTAAAAGTTCTCAGACCGATGATGATGATTTTCAAAATAAGCTTAAAGTTGTGAATGATGGGAGATTGAGAGACTTTGTGTATGAAGATGGAATTTTGAAATTCGGGAAGAGACTTTGTGTTCCTGATATACCTGATCTAAAAAAAGAATATTTTTATGATGCTCATAGTTCCAATTTCTCCATTCAACTTGGGAGCACAAAAATGTTTAGGGATTTGAAGGAACAATTTTGTTGGGACAACATGAAGAGGGAGATTACTGATTTTGTGTCTAGATGTATGGTTTGTCAACAAGTGAAAGCTGGAAGGAAACAGCCTAGAGAAGTCATTATACCTCTTCCAATACGGGAGTGGAAATGGGAAAATATTACGATGGAATTTATCATGGGGCTACCAAAGACTCCTAGAAGGAACGATGAAATATGGGTTATTGATGATCGTCTTACCAAGTCAGCACATTTTCATTCTATAAGAGAAGATCTACAACTGGAACGTATAACAAGACTGTATATTGATGAAGTTGTGAGACTTCATGGAGTACCTCTATCGATTGTTTTGGATCGTGATCCCCATTTTACATCATGATTCTGGAAAAGTCTTCAGAAATCCCTGGATACTGAACTTCATTTGAGCACTGCATACCACCATCAAATGGATGGACAATCAGAACGAACTATTCAAACCATAGAAGACATGTTGAGATCCTGCTCACTTGACTTTCATGGCATATGGGATCAATATTTACCTCTAGTAGAATTTTCCTATATCAATAGCTTCCATTCGAGTATTAAAATGACACCATATGAAGGGTTATATGAAAATAGATGTCGTACACCAACTTGTTGGGATGACGTTGGTGAAATAAAACATGTAGGTCCAAAACTGGTGGAGGAAACAATGAAAAAGGTTAAGGTAATCCAAAATCACTTCAAAGTAGCTCAATGTAGGCAGAAGAGCTATGCTGATAAACGAAGGATGGATTTGGAATTTCAAGTCGGTTATCATGTTTTCCTGAAGGTATCTCCATGGAAGGGAGTCATAAATTTTGGTAAGAAAGAAAAATTGAGTCCTAGGTACATCAGACCTTTTGAAATTCTAGAAAGAATTAGGGCTCTAGCTTACCGATTGTCAACGCCGCCAAGTCTCTCCAAAGTTCATGGTGTGTTCCACGTATCTCTATTGAGGAAATACATGCCTAAACCAATGCATGTACTCACCTATGAGTAATTGGAACTGGATCCCGATCTGTCTTATTGCGAAGATCTCATCAAGATTCTTTATATGAGAGAACAAGAACTGAGAAACCGGACGACATGTATGGTAAAAGTTTTGTGGAGAAAGCATAAGATGGAAGAAGCAACGTGGGAACTCGAGGAACTTATGATGAAGAACCACCTGAGTCTTTCCATGTGGTATTATTCTAGAAATTTTGAGGACGAAATTATTTTAAGTAGGGGAGAATGTAACATCCCATGCTTCTACGGTACATTTCTCTTTGAATAATTCAATAGCGTGTGTTGTACGCAACATCGAGTTCTAACACAGACCACAACTGATCAAAGTAGCTGTTATGAATAGTAATACCTACTTTTTGAAATTTTATCTCTCAAATTGGACTTCATTTTTGGATTCGGTGTATCGAATTTAGCCTAAGTTGAAATTTTGGTACTTTTCGGATAACTTTAATATTTTGATGAATAGTGAAAATTACAAAATTTTAATTAAAAACAACTTTTTTAATCAAAATAATTAATAGTGATAAATTATGATTTTTATTAGATTTAATGTATATTTAGAATATATTTTTACAATTTAATAAAATATTGGTCATTGGATATAATTCCACAATTAAACTGAACATAAACAAGTATCAATCTTTTGATAGTTATTATATCTTAAAAACACGCTTTTTATTTTTACAACGGGAATTAATTTCTGACACTTCTGTGTTTTGAATTTGGAAAAATGTATTCCATATTTGGAATCAGGATTTTATAATTGTGTAGATAGGTAACTTTTATTTTTAGACATTTAGAATAATTACTTCGGTAAATATTTTATTTAACATGGTTAAAGGGTAAACCCGGTAAATAAGGGTTAAAAAATAATATTATAATAATACAAAATTACCCTAAAACGTGTCCTAACCTTATTGGATGATACATGTCAAACATTGGGAATCATTTGGTCGATTTTGGGACCCCATGGTGCCACTTGTAAGTGATAGGGACACTTTATTTTATTTACGAAAAAATGAATACAAAAATGACACAAGCATATATCTTTTGGAAACAAAATTTTTACATAGGGTTATATATGTTTTATTTTTGACAATAAATATTTATTAGAAAGCTAAAGAATGTTCCAAGATAATGGTATTTTATTTATAATTTTTAGACATTAAATAATTTAATTTATTTATTACACAATGGTGATGCAGTAATTACAATAATAGTGAAAAATTAAAATGATTGATATTGTAGATACCCAAATAAATATAATTTGAGACTTTTTATGAATTAAACTAATTTTATAGGTTATTATGACATGTTAGGATTGATTTAATTATCTTTTTTTGAATTAATCATTCTATTATGATTTTTACAAAAATCAGTTATAAAATAGTGTCAAAATTGACATAATAGAGTTTTTAAAAAAATATTATATTATTAATTGATATTAAATTCCTAAAAATCTATTTCTCATCCAAGAGACTTATATAATGATAGGTTTATCATTAATGGACCACTTGGGGGGGACTCTTTGATGTTTATAGTATGTTTATTAACCGTATAATATAAAAATACAAAGTGACATTGTAAAAGTGAAACTTATTAACAAAGAGTAAATATTTAAAGATAAGGATAATATAGTAACCCATACCTATCTATATTCTTTTGGTTGAGTGGGTTTCGACCCATCCCCACCTTATCCTCTAAATAATCCCCTTTGCAGTCATTAGAACCCGAATATGAATTTATTATAAAATAATATTTCTAGATTTTCCAAAGGTGCCCTTCACCCCTCTTATAAAAGGGCACTACTCTAGTATCTTATATATAATGTGATGTTATTATAAATATGGTACAATCATATTCAATATTCTATCCATCCTTTGAATAACATGTCACCATACGAGCATACGTATGACTTACCGTCTCCACGTCGTGGTGTAATTGTTATTCAATAAATTATTATTTGGATGGGTATAATAATGATGTGTAATTCATGTAAATAATAAATGTAACATGATAATGATTCTGTATATATGATATACAATCCAATTATATATTATTTTAATATCAAAAGAATGATATTGTCGCTCATGCGTACGTACAGACTACTGTCTCCACGAACACGATGAGATTCATTCTCCATCGTATCCATTCACGTCTAAATCTCATTTAATGATTAATAATATTATCTAAGGACTTGATATAATTCTGGATATGAATAAGATACATCCTATCCATGGATAAAATGTCTTACATAACAAAACATATAAAACAAATCGAGTAATTTAACACCTGAAACAATGATAATACTAAGATATTATAAACAAATCAATGTTAAAAGATCATATATGATATCATATTGATGTATATGATTCTTGTATAATTTAATAACAATTATTTCACCATTATACTGGAGGTTAACCTACCCCCAACAAAGGAATATTACAAGGTAAGGGTTATTTCACAATCTCTTCATTATCCGAGGTTGTTTTTACGTAATAATCTACTGGGACTTCTTTATCATCCACATTCATGTTTCATAAAAATGCATTTAAAGACATTTTTACTATTTAATAGAATATGTGTTAAAGTCATTTATACCCTATTTTTAGTTTTTATAAGAGGTTTATAATGGAATCATTCAATCGTTTTCCAAACAAGGGGCTTTTTAACCTTTTCAACAAAATTATGGTAAGAATGTTTTTTTAACTTTTACGGCGGGTGCGGCTATTTTCTGTTGAAACTTCCCTTACATGATTATAAGAATATTTTCAAAGAAAATGTTTTATTTTATAAATATATGACTCTTAAATGATTTCAAAATATAAAGAGATATTTCTCTAAAAATTGTTCTGATTTCATCTATGTCAACATGCTTTGATGGAATTTACACTTATTGAAGTAGATTTATTATGATAAAAAACTTCTATATTGTATTGAAGGTTTTGTGATATGTTTGACTATGGATGTGATATTTTGATACCATTCATGGTTTATGGATGAAGTATTTACATTTCATATGCTAGTTTTAATACGAATGTTTATGTTATGTTTAAACCTTTTTATATGGGAATGAATTGGACTTAATATGTGACGGATGGAGCCTGCTATAGCTCATCGATGCATCAGTAGGTATCATTAGACAAACCAGTGTCTTGGCACAAGGCCTTGGAAAAATATTATTTTTAGTCTTGGAACGAGGCCTTGGATATGTGGTTATGATAGTCTGGCATTATGTATTGCATCATTATGAAAGTGGTTATTGATATTGCATGTGATTATTCGATTAGTAGAATATCCATGTGAATAAGTAATGGCATTATTTCATTTTATTTTTTCCATACTATGTTAAAGTTCAAGTTTAATAGGCTTTTTGTTTTAGTTATACATTGCTTTAATTGTTTATTCTTATTTATGAAAGTTTCTGCTATATTGTTATCCTTACTGGGCATTTGAGCTCACCCCTTTCCTATGTTTTAGTTTTTCCCAGGATGTGAAGTAGTAAATTATGAATGACTTGTATGGTTATTATGAGGGGATAATAGTGTGGAATATGGAGACAATATGTTGTTGTAGTAGTTTCTCACTTTATGATGTAATGTAAAACTTTATGAATATATCTAGTGTTTCCATGGCTACTAAACCAATCGGTCTTTCGAGATTTGATCTTTATTGTGATCATGCCAATGTTATGTAATAATGCACCGAATCTGGGAAACAATGGTCGGGGAATTACATCAATCATTTCTTCATCTAAATATCATTATCTCCATACCAAGAAGATGTTAATAGTTATATATCATTCAGTACTATATTTCTATATAGTTTAACATTTTACTAAATTAAATTTCATATTACCAGAATTATTTTTCAAATCCTTATAGAAAGACTACCACATTATAATACATTAATAATCCATATCACCATGATATCATGAATAAATACATGAATAACACAATTCTCAATTCTAAACAACCGGATCCTTAATCATTCATATTATCATACGGTTGTAAAATATGGTTTACAAGGACCCATTTAATTATTTTTAGATATATTTCATTAATATTTGGGGCATTGAATTGTGTAGTACCCAATCTCATTATAGTGGAATCATTGGAAATTAGAAATTCATTTATATCAAATAATCATGATCATAGTAGCCTCTATCTCAATAGTCATAGTAAACTACCATTTTTTTTTCAAAATTTACTAGGGTGTTTCCTTCCCAAATTTTCATATATTGAAAAATACATCATTCTCTACCTTCCATTTTCCTTATTTTACCTCAGGATCATATTTTCCTCTTTCATACATTTGATTCCATGATACATAGATAATAACGTATCTATATTTTTATCACATGATATTAAGTCCTCATATGATGAATATGTTTGGTACACTAATTCCCTTTTAAATATTTGATTAAACTATTCAAAGAAATGAGCAGTCTTGGTCATTGTATTAAATGTATTGATGTGGTTCTCAATCCTTCTAGAAAAAAATATTTCAATATGATATCATCCATTAATGGCTTGAATGACTTCTTTTTTTTAATTTATTTGGGATAATATCCCTTTTAAGGTTTGAGGGGGAACCCATACACATCTCGTAGGCCTAAGGTATATGGCCCACACAGGACCCAATACATAACATTAATGGACAAGAACTAAAATAATTGAAACAGTCTCCCCCAACATCTACAAGTTTAATGTGCTTAACCCCCACCTCACATGAATAATCATCTTGCATTGCCTCATGCAGAGCGTCATGGTACATGGTCCTAATGGAAATTTCTATACCCTCTCATTCTTGTAATTTTGTTTTCTCTACTATTGTAGTTTGTATTTTTTTATGAATCCTCATCTAGGTCTGTAACTATGTGGTCTAGACAGATCATAGTCATTTCTTTGCCTCAAAAACCATGTGAACCAAAGCCCATTTGTGACCTGAAGTCCCTTATAGCTCAAAGGCCATGTGGAATGAAGATCTTAGGTTTACCAAAGGCCCTGAGACCCATATTCCCAAACCAGTGGCCTGACGTCCAAAATAAGATTAATAGTTCCAACTTCTACAATGTAGAATAGTACCCACTAAAATGAATTCACTAGATTAGAGCATTCCATTATAAAACATATTTTTAATAAAAAACCTCATGAAATACAAAACATAATTTGAGAAAAATTAATACATAAAAACTATCATAATATAAAACATGTTTTCAAGGGGGATATCTCAATTTAAAATCAATCATAGTAGTTTTTATATAGTATATTTATTTTCTTAATAACATACATTAGTAGAGTCAAACATGGTGTGCAATATGGATCATTTTTGTGAACTTGGTCATGACTAGTTCAATCCCAATGAACCAGTTTAGAGTTTTTACCTCTGGGTATATATATATTCCAGAACCACATTGACTTGTTGTATCTGGAGATGGATTTAATGAAATGAAAAACCACATAATAACAACCTTACCAAAACAATAAGATGTTCTTTTATACTTATCACCACTATATATAAAATGATTATGATCCATTATATACATTTCCTTGGACATAGTTCCAATGGATTCTACTAAAATTTTATTGAAACCAAGTATAGTGTCCCTAAACTAAGTATCTTGAAGCCAATTCCCAATTTATTAAATTTTCATAAGATATTTGGATCTACATTCCAAATGATTGAATTATTTAAAATTATTACTAAACTATATACATATTAGAGTCTTACATTACATTTGGTTACCAAAAATTCAATGACAATTTTAAAGAGAATCACATTATTCTCTATAGCATATCTTTGCATATCAAAAATAATTAAAATTTATGGACTCCAAATAATGGAAACAAAGGCATTCTCTAATTTTCAGTAAGAGTAAAGATTAGAAAAATTTGTCATGAATCAATAATTATAATAAACAATTAATTATTAAAAAATAATAATAAATTTAATTTAAATATCATTAATAATAATAATCAATATGGAATGGTAAATAACTGAAAATTAATTCCATTTAATAATTAAACAAAAATTTAAATGGACACAATGATTTTATCATAGTGGAAATATCAAGGATAATAATACATGAACACTTAATGAAGGAAGTTATTGATAATTGGGTTTTATGTCTCCATAAAATGATATATCTACATTAAAGATCATTTAGAAGATGGTTTTAACTACATGTAACACAAGTTTAATGATATTATTACTTCATTGTGTAGTGAGACCTACCGATTCATTGAGCATATATATATAATACTATGCCGCGCCCATTAATATTTTTCCAAATCATTCTTTATTTAAGGAATAATAGATTAAATTCAAAAACCAACTTTATTAACATCCAATATCCATTTTGACTAATGGATAAACATTTTAAAAATATTTCTTACAGAATCAAATGACATTCAAAATAAAGTAGTGTATTTAAAAATGAGATTTGTTTTAAGCAATACTTAAATAAATGATAAATAATAAGGATATATTGGGGAATATTAATGTCTAATGATCACATGAATGTTAATATTTTAAGGCGATGTAAATGGCTACAAAAAGAAATGGTTAACTTGTTTCTACTGCGTTTCATCTAGGTGCACACACTTGGGTTTTCAACATCAATTCCCATTGACAGGTGTGTTGTTCCCTACATTCCTTATTTCAAATGGATGGTAGAATTTATCACTCCATTAGAACTTTTTTCTCCATGATCAAAATGGGATGATGGGATGTTTTTCATTTTATTCCATGGATTCCTCCTCAAAATTAGTCACATAGTCCATCTCTCCCATAGAGAATGAGAAATAGTTCATAAACATCATTCCCAGTGCCATTTATTGGTGGACACCATTTAATTATGTTGGTTCTTGATGTACATTCCATGGGGTCATGTTAGGGAAGCAAAATTTGGTCAGGGAAGTAGTTATGTAGGCAATTAGTTACATGTATGAATGCATAATCAACAGAACCCATGTATTCTTCCTCATTAGATGGCATCTTAAGGTGAAGAAACACGTTGATTCCCACATCAACAATGGGGTATCATATTACCTAGGCATGTCTATGTGTATTTCCTCAGCTTACCATGTTTTACATGGTAAATTCCATGAGTTTAATTTCTTTTGGTGATGGGTCAGACTGATCAGAAAACATACGATGTTGGATCAGATAGGTATATTAATTAAGACTTCCTAGATGTTTTTTTGGATTAGTGGATCAGAACACCTAATGGGAATAGAACCAAATTGGTTTATCCCATAAAGGGAATATTTCACACTATAAAGGATTATCTAGACACTACTATGGGAGGATCTATGAGGATAACCAACATTAAGAGAACGACATGATTAAATATGGGGCACCATTTAACCTCAAGGAGGCTTCATACTCACCCTATATAGAATACAAGTATCATGTCTCATGTAGTTACAAGGGTTAAATTATGCTTACACGAGGTTAATATCCCTTTGTAAGAATATCGCTATTGGTTAGAAGAATGTGAATTATACGGGGCTTGTGCATGGTCAGTATCCCATCATGAGCGATAAGTATCGATTATGTATATGTATTTATATCACTAGGATGTGGCAGACCATTTAAGAAATAGGTCGGATATAGATAATGTGATCATTAAATGGATAGAGTGTGAAATTTAATGTTCTTGATCATTAGAGAGGCTAAAAATGTATCACAGTGGAAGGTAATCAATGTCAATGTAGTTCAGGAAGGGCAATGGGTGATGAGTCACTTAAGGAGGTGGCTCGTGAGAATGAATGCATGGGTAGATACCTCAAAGAAAAAAAAGATCCTATAGGATTGGGAATGACTGTATCAAGATATAGAAACCCAGAGGAATGTAAAATATGTGAATTGATAATGGTTTGAACCATATAGATGCTTCTTGTGTAAACTATTTAGAATTTTGGGATCAAATCCCATCTAGTTTAGGATAGAGGTTGATAATTTTGTAGTAAAAATGGACATTAACCTAGTGACATGCTAGGAGTATTCAAATTGTTATCATCTCCTCATAAGAGGTTCAATATTGGTTGGATGGATATGGATTGTGTGTTTCTATGCATGGTCATCTTCTTCGGTGCATTAATGAAACCACCATTGGTGATTGATCTGTGAAATGTTTTCCAAAAAGTGAAGATGTCACATCAAGAGGGAACATCCCTTGATGGAATCTCCAAAGATTACCATTGATTGGGATTGAACCACAAGGAAACTTTTTATGTTCTTGAAGGGGATCAAAGATCATATAGTTTGGAGCGCAAATATTAACAACTTGTAGGATGAGTGAACAGATATGAAATTGATGAAAAAATGGGTTGTGGGGAGTGATGGGATAGAACATTATAGTGTATTCATACATACACTATATACAAGGTAGTCATCAATTTCCATTATAATCAGCGGGTTGAAAACGGGGCTTACACATAGTAAACATCCTAGAGATGATTTTATTGTATCTTTTACACTCAATGATCACATGAGTCATATTTAGTCTTAGAAACAAGAGTACGATATAAACCGCTTGATCGTGTATTGAATGGTGCTTCCATGAATTGTGGTGTAGGGATTACACAAGGTTATTAGACCATGGTGACAAAGATTGGGACATAATCTAGAGGGGATTACTGAAGAAGGGATTTGGGGATTATGTGGAGACTTCTGGAGGTGTAAATGGTGAAAATTACCAAAGGTAGATAGAGAGAAGAGAGGGATCTATTTCTCATACACTCTTTATTCCTCTCAAAGGTTCTGCCCATGTAGAAATATTAATTAATGTCATGTGTTGAGGAAATTGGTTGTGAGGTGGTTTAACATCTAGAATCCTTGAAGATGAGGAGCCACTCAACATTCTTTTGACTTACATAACTTATAAAGACCCACACATATGTTATAGAAGGAACAAGAAATGATAGAAAAGAAGGATGTGGTTTAGTGGTCAATTGACGGGTCCACATTACCATAGTTGTGAAAAATAAAAAATGTGTTATAATACATATTCAAAGAAGTGTAAATCAGTGAAACACAACATTATCAACCAATGGGGAACAATTTAATCAATTTGAAAAAAATTGGAGGGGTGTGAGGGAAAAGTGTTAGTGATTCCAAGGGGTTTAACAAGGGGAACTTTTCAAAGGAAGGGTGCTTTGTGAATAATGTTTGCCACTCGAATATAGGATTCATCATGAAAGAGGGGTTCTTTACCAAGGAATGATCTTTATGGAGCAAAGGATTTTTTTAGAATAATAATTATTATTATAATAGTAATTTGGGAATGATTAATGTTTTCGAAGACTCAAGCTACTTGAAGGGGATATTTCATCCACTAAGGATTGAAGTCTTCATGAAGGGAATTCATATAAGTAAGGGACAAGAAGAACACATGAAATCACGGTTCACGACCGTCATGAACAATGGGAAATCCATTTTTCTATCAGGATCGTGAATCATGGGAGCTTTCTGAAATGGATTCTTGAAATGTGATAGCTAAGGGTGACAATGGTTATCATGGGGTATGACCCTAAAATTTAAAGAAACAGGTGTTTTTAATGGTTTTGGTTCTATCCAAAAAGGTAATAAGTGAAACCGTGAAGTGGAAGAGATTCCATCAGATAGGTTTTGACTCACGAAGGAACCTTCTACATGATTTTTAGTCATGGAGGCATGGGGATCACATTTCTCCCCATGAATAAAAAGGAATACATAAAGCAGCCACACACTGTAAAACATGGTCAGACTCCTGAATGAACCATCATCATTCTTCATGATCATAGAGTCAAGGAGACTCCAAGTTAGAGCATCAACAAATAATCTCCATTGATGGATATTAATGGATTATGATGTTATTTGTGTCAAAATAAACATCAAATCCTCCATGAAATTGACCCTACATTTAGGAGCATGATTTTAAGTATAAAAATTTCCCCAACCAGTATAATTAAGGATGATTGGAACATAGGGTACGATTCTAAATTAATGTTAAAATAAAATCATAAGATCATGAAGTTGGACCGTGAGTCGTGCAAGGAATGTTGCACTACAAACCATGCGAAGGATGAGGCTCCTCGATGCCTGGGTGAATTTCATAAAAAATTTCTCGTTATAAATCACCTATAAATAGTTCACAAGGGTCCCATCATCCATAATATATCATCATGATTGATTTATCCAAATATACTTCTTCACGAAGTGATCATCCCCTTGGATTCTCTTTCATGAACTGGGTTTCTTAGTCTTTTTCACCGAGAAATCTTTCCAATGAACCAGTGCATTTTGATTTGATACACCTTAGTTAAACATGCCAATTCCATTGTTTCTCTATGAACTGTTTATTTGCGATAGAGCTTCATGATGGAGCATTTCGATTGAGCTTCGGGAATACACTCAGTACATCCATAGAATTGTTGAACATTCACATCTTATTCTATCACAATATGATAAGAACCACCATCCATCCCTAGAAAAATATTAAGTGGTTACCTCAATGATTATATCCATCAGGTGAATACCTCATGGATATCTAGTCAAAAAATACCTCATAGTCGATGTCTCTTATCTAGGACTCAGTCACATGATCATGAAGTGTATGAGTCAACACCAATGGTTGATGATATAGTGTACCCTCCTACTTCACATTGGTCATCTACAAGGAATCCAAATAATTAGATGAATCATTCAAAATGACATCCTAAGAATTACTTTTAATGGAATATACTATTATGTTTTAATTTCTAGGAATATTGAATATCTTGGTGTCATTGTCCCATTGGAGCTCTAGCTGACATTGCTATATCAATTTCAATTATCTCTTTGTGAAAAGGTGCATGAGACTTTAATGGTGTGGGTAAATCAAAATGCACTCGTCTAGAAGGAAGTTCCTCCAAATCCTTAGAGTGAACAATACCACCGCTATATCAATGTTATTATTCAATTATTTCTATTGGTGGGGTAAAAACTAAAATGAATTGGATGAAATAACAGTCTATCACTTCTTTAACACACAATTGATCCAACTCATGTGGGATAATAATAAACTACATATTCTACACCCTCATCTAGTATTCCCATAAAAGGATCACTCATTAACCTCATCCTAAACTCCTTTAAGCCTCTATATCACTCTTACACTACGTAAACATTCACCATTCTGATGTCATGGTGATCAATGTGGATACACACCTAGGGAAGTCTTCCAAAAACCTCTTATAGTATCCCGCGAAGACAAGAATCCTATTCACCTCTAACAGACACATGGTTGGATACCAAGAATGGAATAAATTCATCTTCACTTGGTCCACAACTATATAATGCTCAAAGATGACTTGGAACAGAATGTAGTCCTCATGAATCTAGAAATGGAACATAAAGAGATTAAAATAAAACTAGTTCTCTTGATGAATTTATAGAAAAATCTTCAATTTCTTTGCATACTCATCCTATAACGTAGAGTACATGTAATATTTTTTTGATGATGAAAACCACAATCTAATCCATATACAATGTAAATTTACGGTTCATCAAGGTCATAAACACATATGGAATTTTTTTTACACCAAATGGCATCACTAGGGTATCATAGCGTCTATAGCCACATGAATATTTAAACTTTAGAATATAAGCCTCATGAAACCTTGATTTGTTGTATCCATATCAATGATCAATCCTTGAGAACCATCATGTTCCCAGAAACAATATAATGAGTTCATTAAGCATCCATAATGGGTACTTTTTATTTTCCATGTCCTTGTTCTGGTGAGGAAAATATATAAATAGTTGCAAGTTCTAGAACACCATTTTCACAAACAATATTAGTGTTGCTCAGGCTGTCACATTGGGTCTGATAATTTCATTCTCCGAATGGTCCTCCAAGATCAACCACAACTAGCAGTGCTCATTATGGTCTATCATATATTCCATATTATATATTAATGTGGTCCCTGGATACAAGTTAATAAAAAAATTTATCAACCACCTCATGGGTAGTCTTAAAACATCATTAGGGAAGATACCCATAAAGTCAACCAAGAATACTAGAATCCAGATTCCCAAAGATACATCTACACAAAGTTCTATACTAAAAAAATTATGTCTTAATGGAATCATCTTCTATTGAATATAAATAAATCATCTATCATTGATATCTATTACACTAATAAATGAAAATGATGTCACATCAATATGAAGGAATATAACTTGTTTGTGCTGATAGTAAATATGGTGTCCGACTATGGATAATCACTCGATACCCATGATGATTTAATATTGATCTACTATGAAATAAAAGTCCTTATATAAACCTTAATCCACTAGATGATTGTTCACACTAAAAGTTGATAAAATATATAGATTAAGAACTATGTGTAGGATCCTCATGATGAAGATGATATTCTTTCACATCTACTTGGAGCTCTATATCCTGCACCATCAGTATTGATATGAATTAATGAATGTAAATATTTTATACTAATACTATGATAATATTAGAAACTACATAGATCATAACATAAATCGTCTCGTGTGTCATCTATGCATACACATCCAAGGACCAAATCTATCTGCGACCATGACCTCCATCTCCATAATCAGGATGTGGGATTCCTATTTATTGTGTTGTAAGGATCTCATAACGTATTACAGGAAAAAATCCGCCTTACCCTCTTCTTTGAGATATACATGCCAAGGGGACACCCAACCCTCGCTTGGATGATCCCTAATCGTGGTGCTTCCTCAACTATGGTGTTCTGTAAGCTATCTACATGTGCTCCTCAAAACATATAATAATGAATTAATGACATATAGGACCATTCCCATCAAAATAATATTCCTGACCCTCTCATATCATCCATGGTGATTGGAACATTCCTTGTCCAATAAGACCAAGTGCCCGAGTCTGATCATGATATGATTTCAACTGTCATGATCTAGCCTGCTAGAGCCTACATGATGATGTAGATGATTCGTCTCTTTTTCACCCCTGAAAATCTCCATTTTCCTTGAGTCCAATTGAATTATATATCAATATCATATTTCCATCAATAAAACCTCATCATTTAAAATAATTGATAAGGGAAATAAATTTATTGATTTCATTATGTAGTCCCTGGTTAATTGTTTTCTCATAAGTAACCTTCTCAGAATATGTCAATGGAGCACTATGTAAGGTTAGTAAACCACACTGCATACATAGCCAATATCATCAATCCATTATATTGCACTAGAAGATCCAGAATCAAAATTGTGAATTTGGAGGGGTAGTACCCCTCAAAATAAAACTGCTACATGTAGGGCCTCTAGAGTGTCGACTCATGATACATCTTCCTAACAAGACTCCACCAGCTCCCTGCTACTCAGAGTGCATGTCTAGTTTCTAGTGCTACCACTAGATATGTTGGTGTATAGAAAAGTTTGAACATATATTCCATTGATTCTTTCCAATTCCATTCAACATGTGGATATTTATCATTGTGGATCCTCAAAGGATTCTAGGACTAGAACTAATATAAGTTTCTAAGCATGCACATATCCTCATTCCATTCACCTGGTATGATATGTTTCTCAGCATTTATATGTGGTGTTACCGTCCCTATGGAATGAAGAATGTAATGGGATGAAACATAAATATAGGCCTCACTGATCATTATATTTTCATCATGATTGGGAGCTAGTATCCTAGATGACTGTCATCAAATTTGAATCTAGAAATATAACAAGATGCACCATATACTGATGAGAATATATATATATATATATACAATGGAGATATGTCTCAAGATGGAATGTAAAATAAGAAATTCTATATGATGCATGTTCAATTGATTCTAGAAACAAATGAGTCATTATATTGAGTAGACATGATGGTAGTCAAAGTCCAGATATAAGGATACATCAAAAACACATACCATCAGTAGATTCCTTAACCTAAGAGCTATATTACTTAACCTAAGAGCTATATTCATGTCAAATTGACATTGTTGCACTGATCCCAACCAAATCATCATTTGTGGACTACACCAGACAATATACCAAGTAATTATCAACTATGATACCAATAATTTATGACCCAAACTAAACTAGGGCTCAATCCTCAAATACCCCAAGCCAACCTCCAAAATAAATTGCATGGAAACATGCACCTTAATTAATATCCTAAATGAGAGGACTTTTGATAATGAACATATATGGACACAACCTATAATATCTATATATATGTTAGTAGGAATAAAAATTACCATATGAAACAACTATAATGTAAACCAAGTATACAAAACCACTAGGTAGTACAAGAGTATGGTATTGAAGTTGATAATAAAAATGAAAGAAATAAACAACAAAGTAGAAATATGTTCTAAACTAACAAATCTATATATTAAACTATTGAGAGATCCCAGCTTCTGATCTACATCATATGACTACCCAACCAGGTTCATTGTACATATAATCCCTATGATCATTTGGAGACACTATCTTCACATCAATGATATTCATAAGGCATGAAACATACAGGTGGAGCCCATTCAAGGGTGATTATAGAAGTACCCTATTGGATACCAAGAAAACCAAAAGTGGAAGTAGAAAAAGATATAATAGGAATATAAAGACATTATGTCGTAAACTACATACATCTCAACATAATAAATGTGAATGCGTAACCTCATCCAAGAACATGGGGATCAACATGGTTTTTAAACGGACTACACATCGACTGTTTTCCACCCTTTGGAGGAGAGTAAACTGATCCTTCAAAGAGAAGCTAAGCATGAAAAACATGTTGTGATCCCAGTGCGTATTTGAATCCCATGTGAGGAGAGTTACCAAATACATTGGTATGGATAAAAATATGTATTTATATATTCCTTCCAAATTAATCCAATACGATAGATTAAGAAGATCTCAATCTCACAGCTCAATCTAATAAAATAGTCGCCAATTGATTTTGTAGAACAAAATTGATTCTCAACATCTCCCATGTCTACCCTAATGTTATCCATCCACATCATTGCATGACTCTTTAATATGCCAGATAGTTGAGGGGCATAATCTATATGTTGAATATCCATTAATTGGTACAACAAGAAGATTCCACATTGAGGATAGATAGAAGACACATAACCTTTTACCACTGGAGGGTTCCACAATAATAGTCACTAGCTGACCCATTACATACCTAGTAGGAGGGTTCCACTCAAATTGTCAATAGAGGACCCATTCCTTACCTAGAAATGGGGATCCACATTAATAGTCGAAAAATGACCCATTACTTTCCTAGAAATGGTGTTCCTATATAATGTTATTAGACCAATTAGCTTACTCTATAGGTGGTTTCCACTATGATAGTAGATATAGGACCAATTTAATTCCTAGAAGGATGGATCCACTATGATTCATAGGGGACCCATCACTTTTATCAATTGGTTGTTTCCACTATGATATGTAGGTAGAGTTTCCAATCATTATTCCATAGAGGGGTTCCACTATATGCATCGTAAGGACCCAAGCCCAGAATCTGAAGGAGGGTTGCACTATGACAGTCAATAGAGGACCCATTCCCAACCCAGCTAGATGGTACCACATCGAATGACTCTGGTGATCCTATGAGATCATTACCATTATCAAGATTAACCTATATATGATCCATGTTAAACCCCTTAATATATTGAAAATTTTAAATGAGTACACTATTCATTTAATGTAAAAACACCCCAGATAGGCTGCTCGTAGCACAAAACCCATGTTCAAACAAAGGATATAGGAGATGTTAATATTTCATTAAAAGGAACGAGGGTGTACATGTTCAGGGAGGGACCCACATGGAGTGTTTTACCACCCCATAAACATGTAGTATTCTTATAGGTACATTAATCACCAATCATTAATAAATAAACGTTGTATAGGGTATCTACATGGTGTTACCAAGCTACATAGGGTCCCACACTTCTCATTGTCCATGTTCGTCTATCCATTCCTAGTTTATGAATGTTGGTACATCCACTACTAAAATTCTTGGTAATTGTGAAGAATTATTTGCGACGGGATCCCGTTACAAATAGGCTTTAGCGATGAGGCTCCGTCGTAAATATTCCGTTGCTGAAAACGCCATCGCGAATAAGCCTCTCATTAAATATATTATTTATACATAATCTTTTTCATGATGGGCCCGTCGGAAATAGTTTTTGCGATGGGCTCGTCGTCCTGTCGCTATATATATATATATATATATATAATTGTAACACCACAATCTTCAATGGTACGTTTACCTTTAAATAATGCAACGACGTGCATTGTACGCAACTTCGAGATTCTAATACACCACAACCAATCAAACTTTCCATTATGAATAGTAATAACAACTTTTTTAAATTTTATTAATTTTACCTTTCAAAATGGACTTCATTTTAGGATTCTTAATATCGAAATTATATTGGGGTGAAATTTTGGTTCTGTTCAGATAACTTGCATATTTTGATGAACAGTGAAAATTGCAAAATTTTAATTAAAAACAACTTTTTTAATCGAAATAACTAATAGTGATAAATTATTAATTTTAGTGGTTTTAAAGTATATTTAGAATATATTTTTACCATTTAATACAATGTTGGTAATTGGATGAAATTTCACATTTAAACCAGACATAAACAAGTGTCAATCTTTTGATAGTTATTATCTCTTAAAAACACGTTATTTGTTTTGACGACGGTAATTAATTTTTAAATTAATTAATGCAAATTATATTTTTTGAAGTTGGTAAAATACACATAATTATTGAATTCATAATATCAAATATATCCTAGGCCTAATTTTTGGTATTTTTCTGGAAACTTTCCTTTTTTTATGAATAGTGAAACCACTATGTGGTAGTTACAAAACTGAATTTTTCATAAAACATAATTTTACCGCTTTAGTGAGTGGAATTTAGAAAATCCAATAGACAGAGTTAATATCAAGGAGTAAAATTTGGTTCAATGATATGCAAATAATTTTTGGTGAGTAGAAAATTTTTACTTTTATTTACCATAGTTAAAAGTAAATAGGGTAATTAAGGGTAAAAATGATATTAATATTACCCTAACACATGTCCTAATTCTATTGGACAAGTGTATATCGTCCAAAAACAACATTATAAGTAAAATATTATCATTTAGGTCCACTTTTATTATATTAGGACATTTATTATTATTTAATTCAATGAAGAGTTAAAATAGTTAAAATCAATTTTTATATACTAAAACATTTTTATTATAGGGTTATACATAAGATATATTCTATTGTAAATATTAATTAGAAAGATAAAAATATTTCCTATATAATGGTATTTTATTTATAATTTTTAGACGTTAAATAATTTAATTTATTTATGACACAATGGTGATGTAGTTATTTCCTAATTAATGAAATATTAATATAATTGATATTATAAATATCAAAATAAATGTAATTTGAGAGTTTCTATGAATTCAACTAATTTCATTGGATAACATAACATATTGGGATTGATTATATAAATTGTTTTGAATTAATAATGCTGTTATAAATTTATCAAATACAAAATACCCAATAGTGTCAAAAATGACATAAAGGAGTTTTTAAAACAAATATTATATTATTAATTTATATTCAATTCATAAAAATATAAAGATCGAATAAGAGACTTATATAATTATAGGTGTATAATTAATTGACCACTTGGAGGTTTATTAGATATATATAGTATGTTTATTAACCATATAATATAAAAATACAAAGAGACATTATAAAAGTGAAACTAATTATCATCGTGTTAGTACTTAATGATAAGATCAATATAATGACCCAAACCTGTCTAAATTCTATTGGTTGAGTTTTTTTCGACTCATACACACCTTAAACTTTAAATAATTCACTTTGGAGCCATTATAAACTGAATATGAATTTAGTATAAAATATTATTTTTAGATTTTCCAAAGGTTCCCCTCAACCCTCTTATAAAAGGGCACTTCCCCTTCTCACTAATTAACACATTCAATGATTTTTGGCTTGGCCAAAACCTGACCAAATACTCTCTCAAATTATCTAAATACATCCTAGAGGCCATATTCTAATCAGAAATCCAACCTAAATAGCCCTTTTGATCAAATCAAAAGGAAGAACACGAAGAAGATGTAATGTTTTCACTACCCTCTTTCATGTTCCTTTATTCTTCAACTTCTTATTTCTTTGTTATTTCTATTATAAAATAATAACTCCTGTATCTTCTATATATTGTGATGGTATTATAAATATTGTACAACAATATTCCGTATTCTATCCATCCTTTTAATGGCATGTCACCATACGTGCGTAAGTACGGCTTACCGTCTCCACGTCGTGGTGTAATTGTCATTCAATAAATTATTATTTGGTTGGGAATAATAATGATGTGTAATTCATGTAAATAATAAATATAACATGATAATTATTCTGTCTATATTATATACCATCCAATTATATATTATTTTAACATAAAAAAGGTTATTGTTGCTCGTGCGTACGTACGGACTACCGTCTCCACGAACGCGATGAGATTCATTCTTCATTGTATCCATTAAAGTATAATTATCATTTTATAATTAATAATAATGTTTAATGCCTTGATATAATCTTTCATATGAATAATATACAACCTATCCATAACAAAGACGGCTTAAGTAACAAAGAATATAAAGGAAAACGAGTATGTTAACACCCAAAATGACGATAATACTAAGATATTATTATCAAATCAATGATAAAAGATCATATATGATATCATATTAATGTAAATGATTCTTTTATATATCAATAACTATTATTTCACCAATATAATGGAGGTTAAACTACCTTCAACCATGGGATAAGTACAAAGTAATGGGTTTTTTATCTCACTTTTAATTCCGTGAGATTTCCATTGTTCACCACTTATTTATTGCATGTGGTGTGTGTACTGCCCATGATTGTATACATTGTGTAATATACTTTACTTTATGGATATTTACATGCTCTTTGTATTAACCTTCTTTCAGGGGTGCATGTTTCATAAGTTACCTAATCGATAAGGGAATTTGAAATATCAATTTCCACTCATTCGGCTTTATGCATACTTCATTGATTATTTTACTCCAAGATTATGTGTGGAATCACTATTCAATTGACTATGTCATAATTTCCTCTCCCCTTTCTATGGATGTACTTTTTATGAACAAAATCACTCCTTTGATAAATTCTCAAGTCATCGGTATAAACATTATAAGTGTAATTTTTACTCAATCTTGATTTGTTGAGATAAACATCCAATTAATTGGTGTTGTTTTTACAAGAATATGTGTGAATGTCCTTTTATTGTTTTACAATGAATATCCAATAATATTTATTGTGTTTATATTTTTCACACATTATTATGTCATTGATTTATCCATAACCTAAGGATATGGCCTTTATGAGAGATTTCATCTCAATTTACATTTCGTTGAGGCTTCTTTGTTGTTATATACCAAATCACTTTTATATGGTGTATATAATGTACTTGTACATAGTATGTCATGAATCCCTTTATTCTCATGATTGTACAAAGATATGATTACCTCAATAATTTGTATTCAAATTTCATTCTTTTGGTTAGAAACTCTAACTAAAATACCATTTTTAAATGTTTTAAAGACTTATTCTTCTGAATCTTTCTCATTAATGTCTTTGTTTTAAAAATGGTTTTAAGGATTTATTTATATGGACATTAATGTTTTAAAATTAAAACACTTTTTAAATGTTTAAATGTGTTATGGGACACTTTGATTCAAAAATCTATTTTTAAATGGCTTCTTGACAAACAGTGTGACTTTTAAATGATTTCAAGAAAAAAGGGAGATATTTCTCTCAAATAGTTTTGATGATTATTTTCATCTATGTCAATATCCTTCATTATCCTCGATTGAGGTTAACATGATACAATAAAATATTACATATTGTATCGAATGAGTTATGTTTGATTGTGGTTGTTCTATTTTTATACCACTCACTGTTTGTGGATAACGTAATGACATTTCGTATGCTAGTTTTAATACGAATGTTTATGTTATGTTTAAAACTTTTCATATGAGGAATGCATTGGACTTAGTAAGTGATGGGTGGAGCCCGCTATATCTCCTCGATGCATCGGTAGGTCTCATGATAAAATCTTGTGTCTTGGAACATGGCCATGAAAAAATCTTATTTGTAGTCTTGGCATGAGGCCTTGGCAATGTGGTTATGATAGTCTGGCATTATGCATTCCGTCATTATGAAAGTGGTATTTAATTTTTTCGTGTGATTATTCGACTAGTAGAATATACATGTGAATAAGTAAATGGAATTATTTCATTTTATCCATGCCATATTATGATGAAGTTCAAGTTTAAAAGGCTTTGGTTTTAGTCATACATTGCATTAAATTTTTATGTTTATTTATGAAAGTTTCCGCTATATTGTTATCCTTACTGAGCATCTGAGCTCACCTTTTCAATGTTTTATTTTTCCCACGATGTGAAGAAGTATTTTATGAATGACCTACAGGGATAGTATGAGGGGATATGAAGACAATATGTGGTATTAGTTTTTCACTTATTGATGTAATGTAAAATTTATGATTATTTCTACTATTTCTAAGGCTACTAAACTTGTTGGACTTTCGAGAATTGATCATTCTTGTGATCATGCCAATGTTATGTAATAATTCACCGACGCTCGATATCTAGGGTCGGGGCGTTACAATTGGAATTATAGGATGTTTAGTACAAACCTTGGAAGATAGATTTAGATAAACTCTATTTAGAGCATGTAGACCTAAGATGGACTTTGAGGATTAGTTTGGAATAATTTCCTAGAATTTTGGTATTGTTGAGATTTTGTGAGTTTTCTGAGAAATACACCCCTGCCTGGATACGAGCAGGTATAGTCGGCTCTGGAATAGATGTACCTAGGGGTAAAACCTAAAAACACCGCTTTGAGCTAGACTCGAACCGGAACTGGTGCATGACAATAGGCCTTGCTGCACCCTTGGTTATGACACACCTGGGGGATATGCTGAGGATAATTTATGTTTTCTTTACAAACCGATTTGAATTATTATATATATAAGATTAGAGTAAATGACCTAGGTTAATCCTAATGTGTTTCAAATTGAGAATATGGTGAAATGTTTATCTCTAAATGATTTTATGGCTACTGTTACTCACACAATGCATTCTGGTTTGAGTCAATGGCCGGATTCCGAGGAAGTCATAGTGACTTTGAGAAGGATGTACATGGTGGGAACAATGGTGATAATGAGCAACAAAATGGAATGTTGATAGGTGTAAAAGATATCATCATTATGCCAAATCAATTTTCCAATGATGTGATCAACAATATATATATTAACCAATTCCCAGTCTCAAAAAAGAAGTGAAAGGTGATGAATGATTAGAGCTCCATCTGTGGAGACCATGGAGAAAGGAATCCTAAATTTCCATCATACAGGAAATGTGGAAGGGGACACCCATGAAAGGGACTCAATGGGACAAAGAAATGATTTACGTGCGGGAAGGCTGGACATAATGTAATGAATTTCCGAAGAAAAATGAAGAGTACTATGGAAGAGGATTAAAATGGTCCCAAGAATCCATTTACAGTCATTTTCTGTAAATGTTGGGGACATGGCCATTACCTGAGTGAATGCCATATTGTATAGGATATTTTCTTGGTCAAAGAAGAAGCTATGTGGAAATAAATTGGTGGAGAAATGTTTAAAAAGTATTAGTTCTCATTGTTGATGGGATTACTTTGGAATAATATTCTCTTGTATTTTTAACCCAGCTGTTTTCCATGTGAGAATGATATTTGAGGTAGAATTATCTTTTATCTGGTGGATATAGTTAAAAATAAAAATATTGTTTTATATGATCATTGGGATTAAGGGAATTAAAAGTTATTATAATTTGTGTTGAAAATGCAAGGTATGAGATATGATTTGTGGTTAAATTAAGTTATGGTTATTTTGAGGAATTTGTCTCATTTTGGTAATGTTATAAAATATAGTTTTTGAACAAGGACAACATGCAGACCGTGTGACAACCCGTCCCATCGGACAATGCTGTGGGAATCAAACCCACAACCATAGTGTGATTGGGATTTATTGCTTACCAATGGACCACATGTTTTCCTTGGTTAGTGTGGATATTATTTTTTGTTAAATGATTTTATTGATCAATAATAATTTGATTTGGGATCTTTTGTCTTATCAAATGAATATCCTTAGTGTAGGAAAATTATTTGGTGATTAAGTGATAAATGTTATTTTGGAAGTTGTTCACTTTGTTGTGAACACTATATGCCCAAGGAAAAAAGAATATTATGGGATTTCATTTGAGCAGTAATGGTTGATTTTTATCTATGTTTTTATTGTGGATTTATAGTGATTTGGGTTATTTATGGAAATTATTAGGTTAATTACTTTAATGTATGTAACTTTAAGAGTAATTAATGTCATTTGGAGATAAAATTTAATGTGGAAGACTACATTCTTATATTTTATGGGTTTTAATATTATTTTGGATTATATTGAATTATTTTAAGGACAATTGATTATTTAATGGTATTTATTTATCTTTGGGGTATTGATGGTTTAATTTTTGAAATTAAGAACAGTGTTTTTTTCTCAAATGGAATATCCATTTGGGGGATCATAAGATATTATACTAACCATTTTGGTTTTGATTAATCTTTAAATACAAGGTAAATATATATTTTATCCTACGTGGATCATGTATTTCTATAGAAGTTTATTCTAGCTCTTCCATTGTGACCAAGTATTCTTGAATACTCATTGTTCAAAAAAATGAGTTAGTGGTAAAAATTTATTAAAGAATGAATCTCTATGTAAAAATTAAGTATATCTCTTTATGTTCTTAGTCAATATTATAAATGAATTCCTTGTCTTTATGTAATGTAACTTAATATAAAAAATGTTGTCAGATTAATTTTCATAAAGGGAGACTAATGACTGTTTGTCCCAACACATGTTTCTGATTTTCTAATTGTTAAATTTCTCCTAATCATGTTTTCGATCGCTCTCCATCTAAACATAACACATATTTTATCTTCCATATCAATGTTTTTCGTACATGTAATCCTAGTATGGGTTATCTTATGTGACCTTTATACCTATCTTCATTTCTTTTAATGTGATAGTTTTATTGACTATTTTTATGATGTGAGACTTTACATTATATTCTCAAGCCCAATTATAAAAAAAATTGTGGGGACACAATTTATTGAATGATGGGAGAATGTAACACCCCAGGCTTCCACTATATGTTTCCCTTTGAATAATGCAATGGCGTGCATTGTACGCAACATCGAGATTCTAGCACACCACAACCAATCAAACTAGCCGTTATGAATAGTAATACCTATTTTTTGAAATTTTATTAATTTTATCTTTCGAAATGGACTTAATTTTTGGATTCGTAATATCAAAATTAGCTTAGGGTGGAATTTTGATACTTTTCGGATAACTTTCATATTTTGGTGAATAGTGAAAATTACTAAATTTTAATTAAAAACAACTTTTTTAATCGAAATAAATAATAGTGATAAATTATTAATTTGAGTGGTTTTAAAGTATATTTAGAATATATTTCTACCATTTAATACAATTTTGGTCATTTGATATAATTTCACATTTAAACCAGACATAAACAAGTGGCAATCTTTTGATAGTTATTATCTCTTAAAAACACGCTATTTGTTTTCACGACGGGAATTAATTGTTAAATTAATTAATGAAACTGATATGTTTTTAATTTCTTAAAATAGACATCATTTTTTAATTCAAAATATCAAATATATCTTAGGCCTAATTTTTGGTATTTTTCTAGAAACCATCATATTTTTGATGAATAGTGAAACCACTAAGTGGTAGTAAAAAAGTTTAATTCTTCATAAAAAATTATTTTACCGCAGCTATGAGTGGAATTTCGAAAATCCAAGAGAAAATGTTAAAATCAAGGAGTAAAATGTGGTTCAACGAGATGAAAATATTTTTTTGTTGAATAGTACCTTTTTACTTTTATTTACCATGATAAAAGTAATTAGGTAATTAAGGGTAAAAATAATCTTAATATTACCCTAACACATGTCCTAATTCTATTATACAAGTGTATATCAACCAAAAACTTCCTTAGGAGTAAAATATTATCATTTAGGTCCACTTGTATTAGAATAGGACATTTATTATTATTTAATTAAAATAAGAGTTAAAAGAGTTAAAATCAATGTTTATTTACTGAAACATTTTTAAAATAGGGTGATACATAAGATAAATTCAATTGAAAGTATTCATTAGAAATATAAAAATATTTCAAACTTAATGGATTTTTAGTTATAATTTTTAGACATTAAATAATTTAATTTATTTATGACACAATGGTGATGCAGTAATTACCTAATTAATGAAATATTAAAATAATTGATATTAGAAATATCAAAATAAATGTAATTTGAGACTTTTTATGAATTCCAATAATCTTCTAGGTTAATATGACATTTTTTGATTGATTATATAAATTGAGTTCGAAGTAATAATGTTATTATGAATTTATCAAAAACAAAATACCCAATAGTGTCAAAACTGACATAAAGGAGTTTTTAAAAAAAATATTATATTATTAATTTATATTTTATTCATAAAAATCTAAGGATTGGAAAAGAGACTTATATCATGATTGATTTATAATTAATGTACCTCTTGGGGGTCTCTTGGATATATATAGTATGTTTATTAACCATATAATATAATTATTCGAAGAGACATTGTAAAAGTGAAACTAAATAACTAAGAGTTAATACTTAATGATAAGGTTAATATAATGACCAAACCTGGCTAAATTCTATTGGTTGTGTGGTTATCGACCCATCTCCACCTTAAACTTTAAATAATCAACTTTTGAGCCATTAGAAACCGAATATGAATTTATTATAAAATAATATTTTTTTTTTCCAAAGGTGCCCCTCACCCCTCTTATAAAAGGAAACTCACCCTTCTCACTAATTCACAAATTAAAAGCCTTTTGGATCAGAGAAAAACCTACCCAAATACTCCATAAACGTCCCTCACTACATCCTAGAGGCCTTCGTTTGATCAGAAAACCAACCTAATGATACCTTTTGATCAAATCAAAAGAAAGAACCTGAACAAGAGGTAATGTTTTCACTACCCTCTTTCAAGTTTCTTTCTTCTTCAAATTCTTCTTTTTTTATTTATATTATAAAATAATAACTCCAGTATTTCTATATACTGAGATTTTATTATAAGTATGGTACAACCATATTCAGTATTCTATTCATCCTTTGAATAGCATGTCAGCAGACGTGTGTACGTACAGCTTACCGTCTCCACATCGTGGGGTAATTGTCATTCAATAAATTATTATTTGGATGGGTATAATAATGATGTGTAATTAATGTAAATAATAAATATAACATGATAATTATTCTGACTGTATGATATACCATCCAATTATATATTATTTTAACATCAATAGAATGATATTGTCGCTCGGGCGTACGTACGGACTACCGTCTCCACGAACGCAATGAGATTCATTTTTCATTGTATCCATTCAAGTATAATTCTCATTGGATAATAAAAAATAATTTTATATACATGATATAATTCTGGATATGAATAAGATACAACCTATCCATAACAAACACGACCTACGTAACAAAGAATATAAAGGAAAACGAGTAAGTTGACACCCGAAATGATGATAATACTAAGATATTGTTAACAAATCAATGTTAAAAGATCATATATGATATCATATTAAAGTAAATGATTCTTGTATAATTCAATAACAATTATTTCACCATTATAAAAGAGGTCAACCTACCTTCGACCAAGGAAAATGTACAAAGTAAGGGGTTTCTTATGTCACTTTTAATTCCATGAGATTTCCATTGTTCACTACTTATTTATTGCATGTGGTGTGTGTACAGCCCATGATTTTATTAATTGTGTAATATACATTAATTAATGGATATTTAAATCATCATCATATTATCCTTATTTAATGGGTTCATGTTTCATAATTTACCTAATCCATAAGGGAATTTGAACTTTCAATTTCCACTCATTCGACTTTACGCATACTTCATTGATTATTTTACTCCTAGATTATGTGAGGAATAAATATTCATTTGATTATGTCATAATGTCCACTCCCTTTTTTTTGTATATACTTTCTATACACATAATAACTCAATTTATATATTCTCAAGTCATCAGTATGAACTTGATAAGAGTAATTTTTAGTCAATCTCGATTTGTTGAGATAAACATCCAATTAATTTGTGTTGTTTTTACAAGAATATGTGTGTATGTCCTTTGATTGTTTTACCCAGAATATCCAATCATATTTAGTGTAATTATATTTTTCACACATAATTATGTCGTTGATTTATCCTTAACTTAAGGATACATCCTTTTTGAGAGATTTCATCTCAATTTAAATTCCATTGAGAGTTCTTTGTTGTTATACACCAAATCACTTTTATGTGGTGTATATAATGTAATTTGACATAGTATATTATGAATCCATTTATTCTCATGATATTACAATGATTTGATTAGCACAATTATTTGTATTCAAGTGTATCTCTTTTGGTTATAAACTCTAACTAAAATACGATTTTTAAATGTTTTAAAGACTTATTCTTCTAAATCTTGCTCATTAATGTCCATGTTTTAAAAATAGTTTTAAGGATTTATTTATATTGAAATTAATGTTTTAAAATTAGAACTCATTTTATAAGTTTCAATGTGGTATGTAAAACTTTGATTCAAAAATATATTTTTAAATGGCTTCTTGACAAATAGTGTGACTTTTAAATGATTTCAAGAAAAAGGGGGATATTTCTCTCAAATAGTTTTGATGATTATTTTCATCTGTGTCAATATCTTTCATTATTCTCAATTGAGATTAATATGATACAATAAAATCATTCATATTGTATCGAATGAGTTATGTTTGACTGTGGATGTGCTATTTTTATACCATTCATGGTTTGTGGATAAAGTATTGACATTTCATATGCTAGTTTTAATATGAATGTTTATGTTATGTTTAAAACTTTTCATATGAGGAATTCATTGGACATTGTAAGTGATAGGCGGAGCCAGCTATAGCTCCTCGATGCATCGGTAGGTCTCATGAGACAAACTAGTGTCCTGGCACGAGGGCTTGACAAAATGTTATTTTTATTCATGGCATGAGGCTTTGGATACGTGGTTATGATAGTCTGGCAATATGCATTTCATCATTATGATAGTGGTAATTTATATTTTCATGTGATTATTCGACTAGTAGAATATACATGTGAATAATTAAATTGCATTATTTCATTTTATCCTTGCCATATTATTCTGATATTCAAGATTAAAAGGCTTTTGTTTTAGTCATACATTGCCTTATGTTTTTATGTTTATTTATGAAAGTTTCCGCTATATTGTTATCCTTACTGAGCATCTGAGCTCTCCCCATTCAATGTTTTATTTTTCCCAGGATGTGAAGAAGTATTTTATGAATGATTTACAGGGATAGTATGAGGGGATATGAAGATAATATATTTTTTTTACTTTTTCACTTATTGATGTAATGTAAACTTTATGAATATATCCAGTGTTTCCAGGGCTACTAAACTAATCGGTCTTTCGAGACATGATCTTTCCTTAAAAGTAACTAGGGCGTATATCTTCAGGGAAGGACCCACATGGGGTGTTTTACCACCACATCACCCTGTATTATTCTTATAGGTACATGAATCACAAATCATTAATAACTACACATTGTATAGGGTATCTACAATGGGTTCCCAAGCTACATATGGTCCCACACATCTCATTGTCCATGTTCGTGTATCCATTCATAGTTTATGTATGTTCGTACATCCACTACTATAATTCGTGGTAATTGTGAAGACCTATTTGCAACGGGATACCGTTACAAATAGGCTTTAGTGACGGGGCCCCATCGCAAATAGTTCGTTGCAGAAAACGCCGTCGCTAATAAGCCTCTCATTAAATGTATTATTTATACATAAACATTTTCACAATGGGCCCGTCTCAAATAGTTTTTGCGATGGGCTCGTCATCCCATTGCATTATATATATATATATATATATATCTGTAATACCCCAAGCTTCCATGATACGTTTCCCTTTAAATAATGCAATGGCGTGCATTGTACACAACTTCAAGATTCTAACACACCACAACCAATCAAACTAGCCATTATTAATAGTAATACCTACTTTTCTAAATTTTATAAATTTTATCTTTTTAAATGGAGTTCATTTTTAGATTCCTAGTATCTAAATTAGCTTAGGGTGAAATTTTAGTACTTTTAGGATAACTTTCATATTTTGATGAATAGTGAAAATTACTAAATGTTAATTAAAAATAACTTTTTTAATCAAAATAACTAATAGTGACAAACTATTAATTTGAGTGGTTTTAAAGTATATTTGGAATTTATTTTTAGATTTCAATACAATGTTGGTCATTGGATGTTATTTCACATTTAAACCAGACATAAACAAGTGTCAATCTTTTGATAGTTATTATCTCTTAAAAACACGCTAATTGTTTTGACGACGGGAATTAATTATTAAATTAATTAATGAAACGTATATGTTTTGAAATTGGTAAAATAAACATATTTTTTGAATTCATAATATAAAATATATCTTAGGCCTAATTTTTGGTATTTTTCTGGAATCTTTCTTTTTTTTATTAATAGTGAAACCACTAAGTGGTAGTTAAAAACTGAATTTTTCATAAAACGTAATTTTAATACTTCAGTGAGTGTAATTTCTAAAATCCGAGAGACACAGAGAATATCAATGAGTAAAATGTGGTTCAATGAGATGAAAATAATTTTTGGTGAATAGCAACTATTTACTTTTATTTACCACGTTTAAAAGTTAATAGGGTAATTAAGGATAAAATTGATATTAATATTACCTAACACATGCCCTAATTCTATTGGACAAGTTTAACTCGACCAAAAACAACCTTAGGAGTAAAATATTAACATTTAGGTCCACTTGTATTAGATTAGGACATTTATTATTATTTAATTCAAAGAAGAGTTAAAAGAGTTAAAATCAATGTTTATTTACTAAAACATTTTTAATACAGGGTTATACATTAGATAAATTAGATTGTAAAAATTGATTAGAAAGCTAAAAATATTTCCTACACAATGTTATTTTATTTATACTTTTTAGAAAATAAATAATTTAATTTATTTATGACACAATGGTGATGCGGTTATTGGCTAATTAATAAAATATTAATATAATTGATATTATAAATATCAAAATAAATGTAATTTGAGACTTTTTATGAATTACACAACTTTCATAGTTTAATATGACATATTAGGATTGATTATATATATTGTTTTATAAGTAATAATGCTGTTATGAATTTTTCAAATACAAAATACCAAATAGTGTCAAAAATGACATAAAGGAGTTTTTAAAACAAATATTATATTATTAATTTATATTCAATTCCTAAAAATCAAAGGATATTCCAGGAGACTTATATCATGATAGGTGTATAATTAATGGACCACTTGTGTGGTGTATTATATATATATATTATATTTATTAACCATAAAATATATAAATACAAAAAGACATTGTAAAAGTGAAACTAATTAACAAAGAGTTAATACTTAAAGATATGTTTAATATAAGTTTAATATAATGACCCAAACCTGTCTAAATTCTATCGGATGAGTCATTTTAGACCCATCCCCACCTTAACCATTAAATAATCTACTTCAGAGCCATTAGAAACCAAATATTATTTTTTTATAAAATAATATTTTTAGCTTTTCCATATGTTCCCCTCACCACTCTTATAAAACGACACTCCCCCTTCTCACTAATTCACACATTAAAAGCATTTTTGCTTGGCCAAAACATTCCCTAATACTCCCTAAACTTACCTAAATACAACATAGATGCCTTATTTTGATCATAAATCCATCCTAAGGAGAACTTTTGATCAAATCAAAAGGAAGAACCCGAAGAAGAGGTAATGTTTTCACTACCCTCTTTCATGTTCCTTTCTTCTTCAAATTATTCTTTCTATGTTATATCTATTAAAAGATAATATATCCCTTATATTCTATATATTTTGATGTTATTATAAATATGGTACAACCATATTCAGTATTCTATCCATCCTTTGAATGCCATGTCACCATAAGTGCATACGTACGGCTTACCGTCTCCACGTCGTGGTGTAATTGTCCTTCAATAAATTATTATTTGGATGGGTATAATATTGATGTTTAATTCATTTAAATAATAAATATAATATGATAATTATTCTGTCTATATGATATACCATCCAATTATATATTATTTTAACATAAAAAATGATATTGTCGCTCGTGCGTACGTACGGACTACCGTCTCCCCGAACGCGATGAGATTTATTCTTCACTATATCCATTCAAGTATAATTCTCAGTTTATAATTAAAAATAATGTTTAAGGACTTGATATAGTTCTGGATATGAATATGATACAACCTATCAATAAAAAACACGGCTTACGTAACAAAAAATATAAAGGAAAACGAGTAAGTTAACACCCAAAATGACGATAATACTAAGATATAATTATCAAATAAATGTTAAAAGATCATATATGATATCATATAAATGTAAATGATTCTTGGATAATTCAATAACAATTATTTCACCATTATACAGGAGGTTAACCTACCTTCGTCCAAAGAAAATGTACAAAGTAAGGGGTTTCTTATCTCACTTTTAATTCCATGAGATTCCATTGTTCATCACTTATTTATTGCATGTGGTGTGTGTACTACCCATGATTGTATTCATGGTGTAATATACTTTAATTTATGGATATATACATCCCCATTGTATTATCCTTCTTTCATGGGTGCATGTTTCATAAGTAACCTAATCGATAATGGAATTTGAAATTTCAATTTCCACTCATTCAGCTTTACGCACACTTCATTGATTTTTTTACTCCATGATTATGTGTGGAATCACTATTCATTTGATTATGTCATAATTTACACTCCCCTTTCTGTGGATATACTTTTTATAAACATAATCACTCCATTGATAAATTCTCAATTCATCGGTATGAACTTGATAAGAGTAATTTTTACTCAATCTCGATTTGTAGAGATAAACATCTATTTAATTGGTGTTGTTTTTACAAGAATATGTGTGAATGTCCTTTGATTGTTTTACACTGAATATCCAATCATATTTAGTGTATTTATATTTTTCACACATAATTATGTGGTTGATTTATACTTATCCTAAGGATATGGCCTTTATGAGAGATTTCATCTCAATTTACATTCCATTGAGACTTCTTTGTTGTTATACACCAAATCACTTTTTGGTGGTGTATATAATGTACTTTGACATAGTATATCATGAATCCATTTATTCTCATCATATTACAAAGAATTTATTACCTCAATTATTTGTATTCAAATGTCACTCTTTTCGTTAGAAACTCTAACTAAAATACTATTTTTAAATGTTTTAAATACTTATTCTTCTAAATCTTTCTCATTAATGTCCATGTTTTATAAATGGTTTTAAGGATTTATTTATATGGACATTAATGTTTTAAAATTAAAACTCCTTTTAAAAGTTTCAAAGTGGTATGGGACACTTTTATTCAAAAATCAATTTTTAAATGGCTTCTTGATAAATAGTGTGACTTTTAAATGATTTCACGAAAAAAGGGTGATATTTCTCTCAAATAGTTTTGATGATTATTTTCATCTATGTCAATATCCTTTATTATTCTCGATTGAGGTTAATACGATACAATAAAATCTTCCATATTGTATAGAATGAGTTATGTTTGAATGTGGATGTGTTATTTTTATACCATTCATGGTTTGTGGATAAAGTATTGACATTTTGTATGCTAGTTTTAATACGAATGTTTATGTTATGTTTAAAACTTTTCATATGAAGAATGCATTGGACATAGTAAGTGACGGGTGGATCCTGCTATAGCTCTTAGATGCATCGGTAGGTCTCATGAGAAAAACAAGTGTCTTGGAACGAGGCCTTGACAAAATCATATTTGAAGTCTTGGCACGAGGCCTTGGCTATGTAGTTATGATAGTCTAGCATTATGCATTCCGTCATTATGAAAGTGGTAATTAATATTTTCATGCAATTATTCGACTATTAGAATATCCATGTGAATAGTTAAATGGAATTATTTCATTCTATCCTTACCATATTATGCTGAAGTTCAAGTTTAAAAGGATTTATTAAGTCATAAATTGCCTTAAATATTTATGTTTATTTATGAATGTTTCCGATATATTGTTATCCTTAATGAGCATCTGAGCTCACTATTTCAATGTTTTATATTTTCCAGGATGTGAAGAAGTATTTTATGAATGACCTACAGGGATAGTATGAGGGGATATGAAGACAATATGTTGTTGTAGTTTTTCACTTATTTATGTAATGTAATCGTTATGAATATATCTAGTGTTTCCAAGGCTATTAAACTTGTCAGTCTTTCGAGGCTTCATCATTCATGTGATCTTGCCAATGTTATGTAATAATGCACCGACTCGGGGTATCTAGGGTCGGGGAATTACAGTTGGTATCAGAGTAAATTTAGTACAATCCTTGGAAGTTAGATTCAGAGAAACTCTAATTAGAGCACGTACACCTAAGATGACCTTTGAGGATTAGTATAGAATAACATCCTATAATTTTGGTATTGTAGAGATTTTGTGAGTTTTTTGAGCAATACATCCCTATCAGGATACGAGTAGGTAGAGGCGGCTCTAGCACAGTTGTACCTAGGGGTAAAACCCAAAAACACCACTTTGAGCTAGACTCGAATGGGAACTGGTCCACGAAAATGGGCCTTGCTGCACTCTTGGTTACGACACTCTCAGGGGATATGCTTAATTTACATTTTCATTACAAACCGATCTGAAGTATTATATATATAGGATGAGTGTAAATGAACTTGGTTAATCCTAATGTGTTTCAAATTGAGAATATGGTGGCATGTTAATTTCTAAATGATTTTATGACTACTGTTACTCACATAATTCTTTCTGGTTTTAGACAATGGTTGTATTCCAAGGAAGACATAGTGACTTTGAGAATGATGTACAAGGTGGGAACAATGGTGACAATGAGCAACAAAATGGAAAGCTAATAGGCGTAAAAGATATAGTCTTTATGCAAAATCAATTTTCCAAAAATATGGTCAACAATATGTATATTAACTAATTCCCGTACTCAACAAAGAAGTGAAAGGTGATGAATGATAAGAGCTCCAGCAGTGGAAACCATGGAGGAAGGAATCATCAATTTCCATCATGAAATAAATGTGGAAGGTTACACCCAGGAAATGGTCTCAATGGGACAAAGAAATTCTTTATGTGCGGGAAGGAAGGACATAAAGTGAAGAATTTCCGAAGGAAAATGAATATTACTATGGAAGAGGATAAAAATGGTCCCAAGAATCCATTTACAGTCATTTGTCGTAAATTTAGGGGACCTGGACATTACCCGAGTGAATGACCTATTATATAGGATATTATCTAGGTCAAAGAAGAATCTATATGGAAATAAATGGTTGGATAAATGTTTAAAAAGTATTAGTTCTCATTGTTGATGGGTTTACTTTGGAATAATATTCTCTTGTATTTTTAAACCAGCTGTTTTCCATGTGAGAATGATATTTGAGGAAGAATTATCTTTTATCTTGTAGATATAGTTATAAATAACCATTTGGTTTTATATGATCGTTGGGATTGAGTAAATTATAAGTTATTATAATTTGGGATGAAAATGAAAGGTATGAGATAATATTTGTGGTTAAATTATGATATGGTTATTTTGATGAATTTATCTCATTTTGTTAATGTTATAAAATATAGTTTTTGAACAAGGACAACACGCAGACCGTGTGACAACTCACCACATCAGAAAAAGATGTGGGAATCGAACCCACAACCAAAGTGTGATTGGGATTTATCGCCTACCACTGGACTACGTTAAGTCCCCAGTTAGTGTGGCTATTATTTTTAGTTAAATGATTTTATTAATCAATAATAATTTTATTTGGGATCTTTTGTCATATCAAATGAATATCCTTAGAATAGGAAAATGATTTGTTGATTATGTGATAAATGTTATTTTGGAAGTTGTTCGCTTTGTTGTGAACAATATATTCCCATGGAAAATAGAATATAATGGGATTTCAGTTGAGCAGTAATGGTGGATTTTTATCTATGTTTTTATTGTGGATTTATAGTTATTTGGGTTATTTATGGAAATTATTAGGTTAATTACTTTTTAGTATGTGACTTTAAGAGTAATTAATGTCATTTGGATATACAATTTAACATAGAAGACTACATTCTCATAAGTTTTGGGTTTACACATTAGTTAGGAATATATTGAATGATTTTAAGGACAATTGATTATTGAATGGTATTTATTTAACTTTGGGGTATTGATGGTTTAATTTTAGAAATTAAGATTAGTGTTTTTCTTCTCTAATGGAATATCCATTTGGGGGATCATCAGATATTATACTAACCATTTTGGTTTTGTTTAATCTCTAAATTCAAGGTAAATATATATTTTTTCCTACGTGGATCATGTATTTCTATAAAATTTAATTCTATCTCATCCATTGTGACCAAGTCTTCTTGAATACTCATAGTTCAAAAAAATGAGTTAGTGGTAAAAATTTATTAAAGAAAGAATCTATACATAAAAATTAAGTATATCTCTTTATGTTCTTAGCCAATATCATAAATTAATTCCTCGTCCTTATATAATGTAACTTAAAATAAAAAATTTTTTCCGTTTACTTTTTCTAATGGGAGACTAATGACCATTTTTCCCAACACAAGTTTGTGATTTTCATATTGTTAACTTTCTCCAAATCTTGTTTTCTATCCCTCTCTATCAGAACATAACACTTAGTTTATCATCCATATCCATGTTTTTCATACATGGAATCCTAGTATGGGTTATCTTGGGTGACCATTATACCTCTATTCATTTATTTTAAAGTGATAGTTTTATTGACTCTTTTTCCGATGTGGGACTTTCCATTATATTCTCAAGCACAAATTTATAAAAAATCGAGAGGACGCAATTTATTGAAGGAGGGGAGAATGTAACACCCCAATATTCCACGGTATGTTTCCCTTTGAATAATGCAATGGTGTGCATTGTACGCAACTTCAAAATTCTAACACACCACAACCAATCAAACTAGCCATTATGAATAGTAATACCTAATTTTTAAAATTTTATTAATTTTATCTTTCTAAATGGACTTCATTTTTGGATTCATAATATCAAAATTAGCTTAGGGTGGAATTTTGGTACCTTTCAGATAACTTTCATATTTTGATGAATAGTGAAAATTTCTAAATTTTAATTAAAAAAAACTTTTTTAATCAAAATAATTAATAGTGATAAATTAATAATTTTAGTGGTTTTAAAGTATATTTAGAATATATTTTTCCCATTTAATAAATTTTTTTTCATTGGATATAATTTCACATTTAAACCAAACATAAACAAGGGGCAATCTTTTGATAGTTATTATCTCTTAAAAACACGCTATTTGTTTTGACGCCGAGAATTAATTTTTAAATTAATTAATGAAACTGATATGTTTTTAATATGTTAAAATAGACATAATTTTTTAATTTCTTCATATCAAATATATCTTAGGCCTAATTTTTGGTATTTGTCTGAAAACTTTTATTTTTTGATGAATAGTGAAACCACTTTGTGGTAGTTAAAAAACTGAATTCTTCATAAACCATAATTTTAACGCTTATGTTAGTGGAATTTCGAAAATCTGAGAGACACGGTAAATATCATGGAGTAAAATTTGGTTCAATGAGATGAAAAAAATTTTGGTGAATAATAACTTTTTACTTTTATTTACAACAATTAAAAATAAATAGGGTAATTAAGGGTAAAAATCATATTAATATTACCCTAAAACATGTCCTAATTCTATTTTACAAGTTTATAATGACCAAAAACCACCTTAGGAGTAAAATATTATAATCTAGGTCCACTTGTATTAGATTAGGACATTTATTATTATTTAATTCAAAGAAGAGTTAAAAAAGTTAAAATAAATGTTTATTTACTGAATCATTTTTAATATAGGGTTATACATAAGATAAAATCAATTTTAAATATTCATTAGAAATAAAAATATATTTCCTAATTAATGGACTTTTTTTATAATTTTTAGACATTATTTAATTTTATTTATGTATGACACAGTGGTGATGCAATAATTACCTAATTAATGAAATATTAAAATAATTGATATTATAAATATCAAAATAAATGTAATTTTAGAATTTTTATGAATTAAACTAAATTTATAGGTTAATATGACATATTAGGATTGATTATATAAATTTTGTTCGAAGTAATAATGTTGTTATGAATGTATCAAAAACATAATATCCAATAGTGTCAAAAATGACATAAAGGAGTTTTTAAAACAAATATTGTATTATTTATTTATATTTAATTCTTAAAAATCTAAGGATCAGACAAGAGACTTATATCATGATAGTTGTATAATTAATGGACCACTTGGGGGTCTCTTGGATGTATATAGTATGTTTATTAACCATATAATATAATAATTCAAAGAGACGTTGTAAAAGTGAAACTAATTAACTAAGAGTTAATACTTAAAGATAAGGTTGATATAATGACCAAAACCTATCTAAATTCTATTGAATGAGTGGTTTTCTACCCATTTCCACCTTAAAATTTAAATAATACACTTTGGAGCTATTTGAAACTGAATATTAATTTATTAGAAAATAATATTTTTAGCTTTTCCAAAGGTACCCCTCACCCCTCTTATAAAGGGCCACTCCCCCTTCTCACTAAATCAAACATTAGAAGCCATTTGGATCATCCAAACCCTGACCGAATACTCTCTCAACTTCCCTCACTACAACCTAGAGGCGTGGGTTTGATCAGAAAGCCATCTTAAGGATCCCTTTTGATCAAATCAAAAGGAAGAACCCGAAGAAGAGGTAATGTTTTCACTACCCTCTTTCAAGTTCCTTTCTTCTTAAACTTCTTATTTCTTTGTTATTTCTATTCTAAAATAATAACCCCATTATATTCTATATACTGTGATGTTATTATAAATATGCTACAACCATATTCAGTATTCTATTCATCCTTTTAATGGAATGTCACCATACGTGCGTACGTACGGATTACCGTCTCCACGTCGTGGTGTAATTGTCATTCAATAAATTATTTTTTGGATGGTTATAATAATGATGTGTAATTCATGTAAATAATAAATATAACATGATAATTATTCTGATTATATTATATAACATCCAATTATATATTATTTTAACATCAAAAGAATGATATTGTCGCTCGTGTGTACGTACGGACTACCGTCTCCACGAACGCGACAAGATTCATTTTTCATTGTATCCATTCAAATATAATTCACATTTGATAATTAAAAATAACTTTTAATGACTTGATATAATTCTGGATATGAATAATATACAACCTATCCATAACTAACACGGCTTACGTAACAAAGAATATAAAGGAAAATGAGTAAGTTAACACCCAAAATGACGATAATACTATGATATTATTAACAAATAAATGTTAAAAGACCATATATGATATCACATTAATGTAAATGATTCTTGTATAATTCAATAACAATTATTTCACCATTATACAGGATGTTAACCTACCATTGACCAATGAAAAAGTACAAAGTAAGGGGTTTCTAATCTCACTTTTAATTCCGTGAGATTTCCATTGTTCACCACTTATTTATTGCATGTGGTGTGTGTACTTACCATGATAGTATTAATTGTGTAATATACTTTAATTTATGGATATTTACATCATCATTGTATTATCGTTCTTTCATGGGTGCATGTTTCATAAGTTACCTAATCTATAAGGGAATTTGAAGTTTCAATTTCAACTCATTCGGCTTTACGCATACTTCATTGATTATTTTACTCCAAGATTATGTGTGGAATAACTATTTATTTTATTATGTCATAATTACCACTCCCATTTCTATGGATATAATTTTTATACACATAATCACCCCATTGATAAATTCTCAAGTCATTGGTATGAACATGATAAGAGTAATTTTTACTCAATCTCAATTTGTTGAGATAAACATCCAAATAATTGGTGTTGTTTTTACAAGAATATGCGTGAATGTCCTTTGATAGTTTTAGAATAAATATCCAATCATATTTGGTGTATTTATATTTGTCACACATAATTATGTCATTGATTTATCCTTAAACTAAGGATACGGCCTTTGTGACAGATTTCATCTCAATTTACATTCCATTGAGACTTCTTTGTTGTTATACACCAAATCACTTTTATGTGGTGTATATAATGTAATTTGACATAGTATATCATGAATCCCTTTATTCTCATGATATTACAATGATTTGATTACTTTAATTATATGTATTCAAAAGTCTCTTTTTTGGTTAGAAACTCTAACTAAAATATCATTTTTAAATGTTTTAAAGACTTATTCTTCTAAATCTTGCTCATTAATGTCCACGTTTTAAAAATGGTTTTAAGGATTTATTTATATGGAAATTAATGTTTAAAAATTAAAACTCATTTTAAATGTTTCAAAGTGGTATGGGACACTTTGATTCAAAAATCTATTTTTAATTTGCTTCTTGACAAATAGTGTGACTTTTAAATGATTTCAAGAAAAGGGTGGATATTTCTCCAAAATATTTTTGATGATTATTTTCATCTATGTCAATATCCTTCATTATTATCGATTAAGGATAATATAATACAATAAAATCTTCCAAATTGTATCGAATTAGATATGTTTGACTGTGGATGTGCTATTTTTATACCATTCATGGTTTGTAGATAATGTATTTACATTTCTTATGCTTATTTTAATACGAATGTTTATTTATGTTTAAAACTTTTTATATAAGGAATGCATTGGACTTAGTAAGTGACAGGTGGAGCCCACTATAGCTCCTCGATGCATCGGTAGGTCTCATGAGACAAACTAGTTTTTTGGAACGAGGCCTTGACAAAATTTTATTTGTAGTCTTGGCACGAGGCCTTGGCTACGTGGTTATGATAGTCTGGAATTATGCATTTCATCATTATGAAAGTGGTAATTAATATTTTCATGAGATTATTCGACTAGTACAATATCCATGTGAATTAGTAAATGGAATTATTTCATTTTATCCTTTCCATATTATGCTGATATTCAAGTTTAAAAGGATTTTGTTTTAGTCATACATTGCCTTAAGTTTTTATGTTTATTTATGAATGTTTCCACTATATTGTTATCCTTACTGATCATATGAGCTCACCCCTTTCAATGAATTTTTATTCCAAGGATTTGAAGAAGTATTTTATGAATGCCCTGTAGGGGTAGTATGAGGGGATATGAAGAAAATAAGTTTTTGTACTTTTTCACTTATTGATGTAATGTAAAATTTATGAATTTATCTACTGTTTCAAAGGCTACTAAACTAATCGGTCTTTCAAGACTTGATATTTCTTATTATCATGCCAATGTTATGTAATAATGCACCAAATCTGGGTATCTAGGGTCTGGGTGTTACAAAAATGTTCTGCGACAGGCCCATCACAACAAAGTATTTGCGATGGATAAATAGTCATGTCGTAAATTTTTTTTGTAAAAATATTTAGTTATACTATTTGCGATGGGGTCTCATCACAAATAATAAATTATTTTTAATAAAATATATTTAGTTAAATTATTATTAAATCAAAATTAATATTACAATTATTAAAAAATTATTAAAATTCTCAATATTCACAAATAAAAATTATAAAATATTAATAATATTATAATTATTAATAAATATACAAAAATTAAAAAATATAATATTAAAAAATATATTTAATATATTATTATTATTATTATTAAAATAAAAAAATATTAAAATTCTCAATATTCACGAAAAATATAAAATATTAGTAAAATATAAAAAATTTAATTATGTAATGTTTTCATTGATATAAAAGACAGAAAATGTAATGAATTAAAATTACAATGTTAAATTCAATTGTTTTGAAAATAAAAAAAATCCATGGGGGGTTGTCTTATTGAAGAGGTGGACGAGTTGAAGGAGCTGGTGGAGGAAACTCCATCCCTAAACTACGAGTCAGATGGAACATGTACTCCATCTGCTCGTGATGTTGGTGCTGCCATTGATGCATCTCCTCCTCATGTTGCTACTCTTGCTGCTGCTACCATCGACACATCTGCTCCTCATGATGCTGATCCTACTGATGCTGTTGCCGAATCATCTCTTCCTGCTGCTTCTACAAAGTCTCTATAAGCTCAGCCAGAGCACGTAGCTGCTCCTGATACTGTGATCCAGAAGATGATGTCTCTCCATGAGCTCCTCTCGATCTGGATGCCGACATAGCATCAGTACCATATTAAGTACCAGGAGTGAAATGAGAGTTGATACCGAATACTCTTCCCTTGTTAAACCCATAATGAGTCGCTTTCATCCATGCGGCATCATTGAATTGTTGCACACTGGTCTGCTCAGTCATCTCGTACTGGCCCTCAGCCTTTGTCTGAGAGGTCGCACCCTTATTTGACTACTTCAATTCCAATTTAAAATTAAAATTTCCAAAATATTATATGTAGTAAAATGTCAAACAGAAAAAATAAAACTAACCACAATCTGACGCTGGTGATCACCTCTAATCTCTCTAGTGGCTTGATCACTGTACATCATCAGATAAATGTCGAACTCTATAATATCAGGATGCTCGAATGCCTAAAGAAATATAAAATAAACTGTTTATATTTAAAGTTATATAAAATATTAGAAAAATATACTTACCAAATGATCTCTATGCAAATTGAATGTAAAGATACCAGCTCGATGCGTCACCTCCTGTCTCCCACTGTTCTTCCGTCCCACTGAAGATCACCTCTAAAATCCACCACCCAACTAGTGTACACATAATCCATCCCAAACGTGAGATGAAATGTAATCTGGCTGATGGTCTCTACATGACTCATCATATTCTATCACTCCTACTCTCTTAATGGTTGTCCTTATCAAATTGTGCAAAAATGGATAGAAGTGATCATGTATAGAATCCTGCCATGCCGTGTGGATAGAGTCGTGCATGCTATCATCGATAAGATACCATTAACTAGAAACAAATTATAATATAAAGTTGTTAATAAAATAACATTGAAAATAAGAATCATTTATTTACATACCATCCAATGATGGAACATGTCACGTCTTACATCAATGAGAATCTATTCCCATGTGATCCATGGCTGAGAAAAATAATTTCACAATATAGCACTACCCTATCCAATGGCTACATTCTGAAAACTGTGAAAAAGGAAAAAATAATCAAAAAATTAGAATATATATAAATAAATTAATGAAATCTAACTAAAAAATATAGTTTACCATACCTCCATGTGCATGGATAAAAACCAAGATGTGGATGTCGCTCGGGGATAGGGTTTGGAATTATCAGTCGCGCAAGACCGCGCCACCTCCATGTACCGCCTGAACCACTAGTAGGATGAGGGTTAGATGATCCCACATTCCCATCATCCAAAGGTAGCTCAGACTCCTCTAACTCACACCAAAGATCAGATTCAATCTGAAACACAAAATGATTGTTGTTAGTAGATAGTTGAAAATAACTATTATATATAGATATATAGTAGTTATGATTATAACTAGTATTTAACTGTGTCAATGTTCATCTTCATCCTCTTCTCCATAGCTGTCAACGTCAATGTCTTCATCTTCCTCCTTAGCATCATCAATATCCATATGATTTTCAGTTTCATCATCTCTTGTCATTTCAATTTTATTTGTAACATCATTATCATCTTCATCACCATCGATCCTTAATTGTGGTGTGTCATCATTGATATTCATGTCTCTTTGTGAATCAGATAGATTTTGAGCAGTCTCTTGAAAAATTTCAACTTCTTCCACTTCAGTGGAACCACATTCAGTTTGATTAAACTGATTTTCCAGAGATTTTATTTTTATTATGCTCCACCAATCACTCAAGTCTCTTGAAGTAGCATATTACATTTCATAATTAATTTTAGGTGCCTGATGAGCCTGTAAAAATGGTTCATTTACTACAAGAAGACTTCAATATTTAATATCGACAAATCTATGAGTCGGATGAACATGCAAGCATCTCTCTGTATCAAACCACCGACATTTAAACTTTGTTATATATTTTTTCCCTAGATAATGTTGCTCAATAATATCATCCAAAATTCCATAAAAGTAAACTTTAGTTTCTCTATGATGTTATCCTCTCCAGAAAAATCGATTGTTAATTATTTTTTGATTCTCAGTATACATGTGTATGAAATCAAAAACTATTCACTACATATGCATTATAAGAACTAACAATTTTGTATGGTGGGTTACTCAAAATACATAGTTGAAAATAAATTTTATCAGAATATTGAGACTCATGAAAATTTCTAAAACAATTATCAATATAATAAATAATAAATAGAATTGATATTAAACCATCAATAATTTATGTTACCAGTTTTTAAAACCAATGAGAAATTGTTCTTCTTGCATTATTCAAGAGAAACTACTGTAATTTGTGGAAGTTGTTTTTTTGATGTGATTATCATATAACCTACAAACAAAATAAGTTTAAATAATGGAATTTAAATTATAGAATAAGTGATATAATCACTCAAAGGTCAAATGATGTCATTTCTTCACAGTTGAGAAGAACGTATATATGAGCTCTGTGATGTTCATCATCTGAAAGCCAGCATTTATGAACTCCACTGATACCATGATTTGGATGAATAAAAAATGTTAATTGATTTTCCATTTCTTCATAAAAATTCCCCTCATTTTGTCTGATGAAATTGTGTTTTGAGAGATATTGAGATTCCAAATAATGAGAGAAGAAAAAATAAATTTCATCTTACAAATATGATTCAACAATTGAGCCTTCAAATGATGCTTCGTTACGTACTTTTTTCTTCAATTTCTGCATGCATCTCTCGGATGGGTACATCTATCGAAACTGTACTAAACCTACACATTAAGCTTCATGTGGAAAATGTAATATCAGATGTTCCATTGAGTCAAGGAAATCACATGGATTGATTTTTTATAGTTTACATATAATTACAGCAATATCTTGTTTTATTTTTCTTAGCACATCGTAGTCTGTTGTTGCTGCAAAAATATCTCGAAAAAATATAATATGTCTGATATCGAATCTCAAATGATAGAATTCAAAAAACATCTAAATCCAATTGGCATAAGTCCTTCCATTATAACTTGATAATCATGACTTTTTAATCTAGTATTATAACCATTCTTAACATCTATTCCCAATTTGGAAGCATATCCATCTAGAAGTCTCAAATCTGCAATCCACTGACAAAATAATAAGCGACTCTCTTAGGAATGTGTATAATCTGCTTTTGGCATCATTAACCTCTGTGACCTCACATTTTCAAAGATATCATGTTTCGATCACCTGAAAATTTAGGCAAGATCAAATCATGCCTTTACAGTATCTTTGGTCTTACCTAGTGTATCCAAAACATTACGAAATAAATTATCAAAACAATTCTTCTCAATATTCATTACATCCAACATGTGGCAGAACAACAAATCAGATGAATACGAAAGATCCCAAAAATGCTCTGTTTTATCAAATTATGTTCTTTCCCAAAGCAAGGAATTTTTTTTGGTTAACTATTGGTCCAAATTTGATGGGGTGTAATGAAAATATGGCTAAATTTAACCATGTACATGAGATCATATTTGGAGGTTCATCCCTTTCAATTGTTCATTTTCTGAAATGAGATTTGTTCCTCCGAAAAGGATGATCGGTTGGATGAAATCTACGGTGACAATCAAAATAGCATGGTTTTTTCCATTGACGAGGAAAAAGGCTTTGTTTTATTCATACATTAAGGACATGATTTCGGACTATATGCACTCCAACATGATAACATGCCATATACCGAAAATTCACTAATCGTGCACATCATGGAAGCTTTTAATATGAAATTTCCTTTCACAGTAACATCATATGTATTAACACAGTTACTCCACAATGGATATAACTCATAAATCAATGGTTTCAAATAAAAATAAATTTTCCTTTTCAGATGTACTAGGATTAATATAGTAAAAAAGATATAAGGCTCATTCATCAACATCCATGGAGGAAAATTATACAAATTTATAAAGACATGGCAACAGGAATACTAACTACCATAAGAACCAACCGGACAGAAACCATCAGTAGAAATACTCAACCGCATGTCTCGGACTTCTATAGAAAAATACGAATGCATACAGTAAAAATGTTTCCAAAATTCACAATCAGATGGATGATTCAAGATTTTATAAGTTGAAATCATGGTTTTGTTTCTTGACATCATTGACGCAGTGTTCTGAGACATAAATAAATTTTTCAACCTGGGTGTTAGGGAGAAATTTATCAACTATTTTACTAGAATCCATCTAGACATCCCTGGTTGAGCTTCTTTATACCTCGATTGTCCACATGTGGGACAACTATCTAATAACTCATTTTCACCAGAATATAAGATGAAATCATTTGGACATGGATGAATCTTTCGATTACTAAGTCCCAGATTATGAATCAGCCTCTTGCTCTTAGAATAATTTGCATGAAACACATTTCCTTTAGGTAAAAGTGTTTTAACCAAAGAAAATATCTAATGAAAACTATTGTTTGACATTGAATTATCTGATTTAATAGCCATAAATTTTCCAATCACTTATAATTTTCTTATCTTGTAACCAAGATATAATGCATCCTCAGAAGACCTCAACAACTCATAAAATTCGGATGATACCAACTCGGGAGTTAAATAAATATCATATTGAGTTTCAGTTTTTTGCACATATGGACCTACAACATCATGTACTAAATTTTAAAACTGTGATGGATCTGAAATAAATTTATTATGATCCATTCAGGAACTATGATCACCATGTTGATACTAAAAAACATAATCTGGTTGAAAACCAAACCCCAAGAGATGTCCCCCAAACTTGTCAAATGTGACAAACGTTCTCAGAGCTCATTTTTTACAAGGAAACTTAATTGTGCCTTCTGAAACATATTCTAGTTTTGATGATGCAAATTCTATGAAATCTTCAACACCCTCAATATATATAAAATTTAAACCAGAACCATTTAGATATCCTGACTGGTTTATCCAAGTGCAATCATCTAATAATGACTGATGTCAACTTCCTTGTTCTGTATTTTTCTACATGAAATATAAAATCATCACTGTTTTTGAATAATTTGAAATTATAAAAACACTATCTGAAAAAAGAAGAGAATTAATTACATACAATTAATAATTATTAATAATTATTACAATTTATTACTAATTATGAAAATTTATTACTAATTATGACAATTTATCACTTATTATTACTAATTATTACAATTTATTAAAATTTCATACTAATTTAGAAATACATAGTAATACATAGAAAAATGAAAACTGCTTGAATAATGAATGGAAATTTGGTAATAATTATAGTGGAGATGATTACAAATTTTCCCTTCAAAATCCAAGCGGATGTCATTTACTAATTATTACTAATAAAAAATTATATTGTCAATATAAATGAAAAAACAATATTAATATTATTAAAATAATGAAAAATATATAAAATACTAAATTTATCAATATTCGCAAAAGTCTTTTATCTATTATTAACATGTTAAAATCTCAAAGGGTCTCTTATTGTTAGGTCATGCACAATAAAAAGATTATGTCAGTCATGTCCAATCTAAACTCTATAATTGTACATGCATGGTTGATCACCTCGCAAGTAGTGTTGCTATAGGATGACCAGTGTAATGACGTTCTCGTCTATAAGAATCATCTCGCTCCCTTTACATAAATCATTCTTCCTTAAACATTTGAGGGGATAACATTATCGTTCCCTTAAATTATTAAGAAAAAAAGGTCTATTTAAAGGGTTATGTTATATAATTCTTATTTATGAGAAGGACATGAATTGGGTTTTCATATATCAACACTACTTACGAGGTGATCAACTATGCAATGACAATTATGGAGTTTACATTGGACATTTTTGACAAAAACTTTTTATTGTGTAGGACAAGACAATTAGTGACCCTTTGAGATTTAAACATATTAAAAATAGAGAAAATCCTATTTTGAATATTGATAATTTTAATATTTTATAAAAAATTTAATATTTTTATAATATTAATAATTATTTACATAAATTTTTATAATATAATATTTTTATTACTAATTATTACTAATTATTACTAATTATTACTAATTATTACTAGTTATTACTAATTATTACTAATTAATTTAAATTATTAATTATTATTACTAATTATTTATAATTATTACTACTTATTACAAATTATTACTAATTATTACTAATTGTTATTAATTGTTACTAATTATTACTAATTATTACTAATTATTACTAATTATTACTAATTATTAGTAATTATTTCTAATTATTACTATTTATTATTATTTATTACTAATTATTATTTATTATTACTAATTATTACTAATTATTACTAATTATTCTTAATTATTTCTAATTATTCATAATTATTCATAGTTATTACAAATTATTACTAATTATTACTAATTGTTACTAATTATTACTAATTCTTACTAAATCTTACTAATTATTACTAATAATTACTAATAATTACTAATTATTACAAATTATTACTAATTATTACTAATTATTACTAATTATTAGTAATTATTACCAATTATTATTTATTATTACTAATTATTAGTAATTATTACTAATTATTTATAATTATTTGTAATTATGAGCAATTATTAGAAATTATTAGTAATTAGATCTAATTATTGCTAATTATTGCTAATTATTACTAATTATTGCTAATTATTTCTAATTATTTCTATTTATTTCTAATTATTGCAAATTATTGATAATTATTGATAATTATTGATAATTATATCTAAATATTACCAATTAAAACAAATTATTAATAAATATTGTAAATTAATTCTAATTATGACTAATTATATCTAATTATATCTTATTATATCTATTTATTAAAAATTATATCTAATAATTACTAATTATATCTAATTATTACTACTTATATCTAATTATATCTAAATATTGGAAATTAATACTAATTATAAATAATTATCACTAACAATATCAATTTCTTAATAAAAATAGATATAAATAAAAAAAATTTAAATCTAATTTAATTACAACTAATAAAAAACAAATAAAATTAACATAAAAAAATAAAAAAAATAAAAAAATAAAAATATTTAAATACCTTAAACTTTGATATTCTGAAGATATTGACGCCCTCCAATTGCACCTGTATAAAAAATTTCAACTAAAAGAAGATTTTTCCTTGAAACTGAAGAATGAAAAAAAGGAGAGAGCAAGATCTGAGTGATTTGGGAAAAAAGGATGGGGGTATATATAGGTTGAATTAGTTGCGATGGGGTTATTAGCGACAAGTTTCCTATGGCAAATGGTGTTATTTGCGATGGGGCGCATTGCAAATACCCTCGCCCTAATTAATTACATTCTGCAGTTATAAGGTTATTTGTGACAGGACCCGTCACAAATAGTTCCTGGCGACAGTCTTTTTATGATGGAACAACATCCCGTCGCAAAAAGTTATGAACCGCTGCCGGTTATTTGCGACGGGATCCAGTTGCAAATACCCCTGGGCGGTTTGCCACGGATGTCGCGCCAAACTATTTGTGATGTGAGACGAAAACCCATCACAAATAATTGGTTATTTGCAAAGGTGAAATTTTCCCATCGCAAATAGTGATTTTTAACAAAATGATTGTTTTTTACATCACATGGGGTGTAAAATTTGTTCTTATTCGCGTCCACGTACATGGGCCCTTGGTGTGTGCCAGTCTGTGTTCCCTGAAAAATGACACTTCCCAATAGGGAAGATGTATATAGTGTGTGGGGAGTCTACACAGGGTTTGACCCTTAAAAATTTTAAAAAACCCAACTCTCATAACATAGGCTCTACATACCATGTGATTATCACTATATATAGTGTTTGTTCTTTCATTACACAATTTCTCATATATTTTATAATTATTCTCTATCTAGCCTCTGATGATTTATATGTCACCTCCTTGGCTGCAAAAATTGAAGGAGAATAACTCGATTAATTGTTTCTAGACATCTTTTCTTAAAAATGTGTTATTAATTTAATCTCTTATGTATTCCATTAAGCTAACATTTCATTGGTATTTATTGCATTTCGTATTTAACTTTATATCAACAAAATGATCACCCACACCCAATTATCCATCTAAAACCCTCCCTGATTTGTCTTCCACTCTATCTATTATAAATTGATCATGCTTCCAGATTTTGGTTCGAGAAAAGTACAGTATAATAACATCAAACCGGGATGATTTTTTAGAATCTGTGAATAATGTGAAGGAATTATGGTATAAAATAATTAATACCAAAAATTATTATTAGTAGTTGGATATGTATTTTTTACCAATTAGCACAATTAATAGATCCAGGTTAGAAAATAATAATAAATATCCATGTTTCATTATGAAATTGCAACATTTGGTGTACATAAAACTTATAAAGAATAAATTTAACAATTAATTTAATAAATAAGGTATTAATCCCTAAAATGAAAAGTCCTGCATTGATATTGGATATGTTGTCATCAAAGAATGTTCCTACCAATTAATGGGAGACATCGATTCAATTTTTACATACCAATCTACCCCAACAAATTGATTCACCATTGTCAGATGTGATTCTATAATTTGAGGAGTTTAAGAATGCTCTGTAATCATTCAAGGTTTTACTTGGAAAACCCTGAATGATTTTCAATTTCATCAGATTATACACATTACAGTTAGGTTAATATAACAAATAAATTTATTTAATGTAATTATTTATCCGTGTTACAATTCCAAAAATGGAAGAAATATTACATTGCCCTAGAAAGACATATATTACATCAAACCATTGGTAAACATTTCATTCTACAATCTTCCATGGTCTCTAATTTCTATTATGTGATTTTTTTATGATTTATCTATTTTTAATTAATATACCATTCTAGTTTAATATAAAATATCATAAATATATTAATAAGATATATTTTCTGAACACTAGGTGTTGAAATTGGAAGACATATCTACACCAGTTTTTGGAAAGATATGTAGAAATATTTCAATTTATTACAAATAATAGATTTGGTCTCAAGATAAGATATAGAAAATGATGTTTAATTTGATCAAAATGATGGGGAAATATATTGGTGGAATTAAATTCCCACATTACACTTGTAAAAATTGTGGGAAGAAGAAACCCAAAAATTTTCCCAAACTCGTTATGAAAATTCTTTAGGTTTTACAATGAATGGAAAACTTCTAGAGATTTACAACTAGATAAACCCACTAATGTTATTTATGTAATGAAACCATCAGCCTATTTTCCAATGATTCAACTATATGTAACCAGTACAATATAAAATTAAATGTACTAATTAAAGGTATATTAATGATATCCACTGAAAAAAACCTCAATGGCCTAGGGATATTGACAGATCTTAATAAATCACAACATCTTAGGGTGATCCAAATGAAAAATAAATAAAAATTCTTCCAATAATTAATTTAATAATTGAGAAAATAATTTATTATTTTGGTTTTATAAATTCATTCATATCATAGATGTTATGCATGTTTTTTAAAAAAACACATCAAAAAATACTGGGTTATCAGTGAAGAAAATTTAATGATAAATTATTTGATCCCACGAATTCAACCAATCCCATGAACATAATTATACAATGAAATTATAATCAAAACATATAATAATCCCTTCAACTGAATATGATACAATTATGGGAATGGAATAGAATTCCTAATATAGATCCAAAATAATTTATTGGTAGATGGAAACCCCCTTGAGATGATGAATATATATATGATTTTTTATAAATTATAGGAGGAAGATGATTCACCTTTGGTATCACAACCTCATGAAAGAACATTTTAAATATATAAGAAATCATATCTATATCATAAGATTCTGATTAAGGAAATGATTATCCTTTATGACCGAACCTTTATTAGTGAATTATCTAATTTACTTACTAAAAAGTTCCTCGTATTCCTAGAATAATATTTACCTTTCATTTTATAACTTTTTCATATAAATTATATTTTTTTGGTAACATGTAATACACACAACACCACGATTTGGAGAACTATGATATATAAATAACATTATTATTAAAAAATGAATGTAATAACCTATATGACAAATTTGGTGGTTTGAATATGATGGAAATTAATTTTAAAATTACTTATATTGGTTTTATAAAAAAATATTGATAAATATAGATTTTTTTTGTAATGTATTTATATGATTTGAAATTTTTTTTTCATAAAACTAGATTTTTAATAGTTTTAATAAATAAAATAAAATAATTTATGACAATAATATAAAATCTGTTGGAAAAAATAAAATTCATTTCTGAAATATAAAATTCAATATTATATTTATTGAATCATTGAGAATTTTCTACACAGTTATCTTTTTATCGTAATAGTAAATAATTATTGATTTTCATTAAAAACTAAATTTTTTTAAATAATTTAAAATATTTAGATTATTTTAATATATTTTTGTTGGGACCACCATATTTATAATGATTTTATTTTATTTAAAAATTGTCAATTCTTGTCAAAATGAAGAAGGAGTCGACAAATGACTCTAAATATAATGAAGGTTCGATGACATGAGGATTCTTAGATAATAATTATGTAATCATTGCATTAGATTCCATGCCTAGGAAATTATTCATGATGTTCAATTTAGATGATTGTTTCAATGATCTCTGTGTTCATAGAGCTTGTGTCATAGGTGACACGATGTTTACAACAATGTAGAATAGTGAAACACCGTCAATTTTTGGGATGAATGGAGAAATGTTTTTGGAATTCAAGTAGCAAAAGGAAATAGTTAATGATTAGTTGAAGAAGGTCATGAAATGATATAAAATTTAATGAGCACCATGAACTATAATACATGAATAAAATAATCATATGAATTTAAGAAAGTGGGGATTTATGGTTTAAAAAGAACAAAGAAGTTACGAAGAATAGACTTGACATTCTTTGTGGGCATTCATGATATTGGAATGAATTATACTGCTGGATGATAGGGATTTTATAATACATTACTTTGTAAATCTGGTGACTCTATTCAGATTATTATTTCAAAATGATCTTAAGATAGTTGGAGATGTTGGGATTCAAGTCTTATAGTGGAAAGGTGTATAAAACCCATGGTCAATCAACATGTTGGGTCTAGCAGAAGCATGTGTCTAAGGTGGCACAGTTTCTAAGTGTTGTACAGATTTTTGGGGTCCTAAATATGGAGTTGTGATAACATTGATAAAAGTGGATTTACTTGAATATATCATAAAAATATGGTAAAGGAATGACATTTGAGAAGATACGCTTCCTGAAGTATACTTCACAATGACATGAAGAATGTTGATGATGTTCTTCATGATTACGATGAGCTTCGTTAACGGAAGACGTAAAGAGCCTTGCAAGAGATAATTTTGGTGGTGAAGAGCATTGCGAGTGGAGCATCATAGAGGGACAAAGGATTTTATTGAATTATTCATGATTACAATGAACTTTGTGAATCCATAAAATACCCTGAGTTCATTGCAAAAAATAGTGAATTTCTTCAAAAATTTTGAAGCTCAAGATTTGGTGATGAGGTGGTGATGATGTGGCTGTAAGGATCTGGAATTTGTGGGAGACACCAATAAATATGCCTACACCACCAAGGGAAATGTAGATAGACTTAACAATAATTTTAGGACTCTTGAATTGAAGAAAATATCTGAGAAATAAATAGTTTTATTAAGGAAGTGTGCTTTGGGATGTCATGTTGTTCCTCAAAGGCTCAATGAACATTACAAAGTTGTGAGATATATGAATGTAGTTTTCTTGGAGGAGGCTGTGAGTTTTGAAAAGGCATCAAATCTCTACAAAGGCTGGATATCTATAAAAGGATGATCACTATGGATCAGTAATCAATATACACTAGTGAGCTCTAGAAAGTAGTGTGCTCTGTAAAGGATCTCTTTGAAGGATAATTGCAAAGGAGTTTCACAAAGGAGCCTTAAAAACAATGGTTTTGAATAACTTGTATTAGTGAACTAGTACATAGGAGAACCCCATAACACTATTCCATATGACTGTTTGTCCAAGAAGAATCTAGTGTTCCAAATTAGAGAATGATTATTTCTCAGGGAAGAATAACTCTGAAGATTCTAAGATGATCTGGACATCATTGATTTTATAATCACAAATGGAGTTTTAGATTCCAGAAAAAAATTATAGAATTTAGCACCATGTTGTTGGATTTTCACTGAAGGATAATGTGTGATGAATAACCTATTTCAGGGCAATTAGTTTTTCACTACAGAACTATGAGAAGAAGATTTTGTAGCTATCATGTATGCTACAATGGATGAAGCGGTTGTTTACATTCATGATGCTTGGAATGTAACATGTGAAGAGAAGAAGTACCAAGAATCAATGTTATATCCAACCACTCTCAATAGGTTGAAGGCACATTTGGATTGCAAGGCCTTATCATTAGAGAGAAGACTATCTTCAGTGGAAGTACAAAGAACCATCGAGGTATTGTATGTTTGAAAAACTCATCACCAGTTTAAGAAGAAGGATTATTTCCCTACCCAATCCAAGGATAGGGACTCGCACAAGGAATCCATTATCTTTTTCCCTGCCCCTAGTATAATGATCAACTTGACTAGAAGATTGTTTTCCTAGTCAACCACTGTAAAAATAATGTCACTTTATATTGGAGAATCCATGTACTTTTCATCATCACACATGGAAAGAATGTGGATTCTATTATTGAGTAGTTAACCATGTAAAAATATTCTATGGATGTTTTTTACTACAATATGTTATTACATGCGCCATGTAAATAATAATAATATTATGATGATCCTAACAGGTCATGAGGTATATGGATTAAAAGTTGTAATTTGTTTAAAAATCCCTCAACACTATTTCACCCCCCTCTTAGTGTTAGATATATCCTAAATTGGTTATCCCAATTGGTATCAGAGGACAAAGTTCAAATATTTTGTATTCTCAATAGTAATTATATTCTTATTTGAATACCTCAGTTTCATTCCATAGTTATCAATGAAGTTCACTTTCAGTGAAGATTATGTTATCTTTGAGGATAAGGTTGTATCTACTAAGACGATGATGAGTAAGATAAAAAAATTTGAAGAGAAATTTGATGAATAATTCCTTCTTCTCTAAATAATATGAAGTATCTGGTTCTATGTATCTGGCTGATAATGAAGACATGTCAGGTTTGGAAAGATGATAGATGGAAGATCATGCTCCAACCAAAATGAAGTAAAACCTTCCTAACTCTAATGATCAAGTGTTATGTGTTAGTACATTTGAAAATATTTCTCAGGGTGAAAAATCCTTGAAAAGTGGTGATGATCAATCTATAAACACACAAGAGTTATCAGTTGATATATTAATAATGATTTTGCATTGAATCCAAGAAGACATTTTCTCACTTTTTTGTGGAGTATTTCAAAGCATGCAAGAATTTTTCACCCATCTTGAAAAATAAAATTATGTTTTGTGAGATTTATTATAAAGAAAAATTTGAAAATGTTTAAATCCCTCAAGGAATGAATGATCCATGGCAGAAAAAATAGGGAATTTAAATGAGTTTCCAAAAATTGCTCAAAGATGATGAGGAAAATGAGGTTGTCAACAAGAATCTATAAGAGAGGATCTATTCACTTGGAGATGTGTTGAATAAGGGCATTGATGTCAATGGTTTATATTTGGATGAAAACTCCTAGAAGAAAAAATGAACATGACTATCATTATAAAACAATATAAAGATGCATGAAGATGATATTTAATGATTGATAAATTCATGTGAAGAGAATATGACAATGACTGAAGACCATAAATTCATCCTTAATATAAGATGACTAGAATTAGATGCTCAATTGACCAATATTGAGAAGACCCACATTGAGTCTCTACAATCGAAGGTAACAATAGCTACATGAACTCAATGCTCACTAGAGGATTATACTATAAAAAACCTCCAACATGTGATAAGATGATCATGGAATCACTCATTGATCTATCACTAATATCTTATTTGAAGTTACCATTCATACCAACTTGTACCAATGATTCTAATATTATTTGTAAAAAAAAGTTGAGATTTGATGTGAAATTCTAAACAAGTATGGATGAAGAAAATATTGGAGGTACCTATCACTATGGATATGTTGAATCAAATGGATTATATAGAATATAACTCCCCACAAAAAGCACAATATATCATGAAGAAGAATCGACAACCATATAAAGGTAACATCAAGAATTCAATGATTTTTGTTCAATTCTTTCATTGCAATAGATTTGGGCATTGTGCATTGGATTGTTGGTACAATCCCGTAAATATAAAAGCATAGAGAAAGATCATTACATGGGAGACAAAGCTATAGAAGAATAAGAAACATCCCCATATCCATAAACAATTGTATATTTCAATCATATTTGGAATTATAGATAACATCTATGATGTATGAAATAGGTGTGGTAAGAACAATGGATTGTGGTTATTTCAACAGATACCGAGAGATGATATGAAAAGAAGTTCACATGAGCTAGATATGAAAGAAGAATCATCCATTGTATGAATTTTGATGAATAATTTGGAAAACAATCTCCCAAAAATATTTCTCTATGGAAAAATTATAATTATTTTTATTTTAATCCAATTAGTTTAACAATACTGCATTCAAAAGATCTACAAAGAAGTATGAAACTTAGAAGAAACCATGTAGAAGATCAAATTTTGACGCCTCAGTCGCTAATGATATATTTGTGGTTTGGCCAGATGATTTGGAATGAATGAGGAAAATGAAAGTTACAAAATCTAAGTCTAGTGATAAAGGAAAATATAATATTCTAAATGAAGAAAATATGTTATGTGAGTAAGGTGAAACATGGATGGTCATACTGTTAGAAAGTTCATTGAATTTATTCCAACCAAATAAGAATGACTAATGATGATTAAAGTTTCACCAATATATTCTAGTTCTTTAAAATCACATGAAGAAATACAGTACATGCATAATAATATGGAAGAAATATTTAGGTCCACACAATCATAGTCATCATTGAAATTTAGTTTGGAATGTGTAAAAAATTATAGCATCTAGGTTGAGAAAATCATCCCAGCCTTGTTGTTCACATTGATGGATCAAGAAGGATACATCATATTCCCATTATTTTATTTGTATTGTATTTGTTCTTATAATACTGTGAATTGAAGGTGATGCAAGATCTCTGGGGGAGAACCTGAGAAACAGTGTGGAAAAGAGTTCCCTTGAGTGGGAGACTCATGTAGAAGCTACCCGATTCATTATCTCAATATAAATCAATATAATTTGGTATTAAATTCAACTAATTTGAAGATTTTTTTAGTACTATTTCATTGCAAAAGGTATATCATTTATTAATTTATCATCCTTGGTTACTCGAAATAAAAACCATTTTACATTTGGAGGGTAACTAAGACAGTCTGTGTCATATGAATAATGAAATTTACCCAAGGCCACTTATCCTTCCAATTAATCTTAAAGGTTCTTAATCCATTGGATGAAGAGAGTGAAAGAGTTTCAGGTCAATTATCACATATCACTCATATTATCATAATAATATAATGAATGTATAAATCCCTTGAAGTCTAGTACATGACATCACATCTCATGAAGTATCATGTATAGTGGTTAATGGACAAATCAATAATCTAATGAATATCTTCTTGTTTTCTACAACAAGCATTTCTCATATGGGATTAGTGTGAAATGATTGCTAGAACATTTCTTATGAATGGAATGATACCCTCTATACCATGAACATAGTATTTGTGACAACCGGGTCCTGGTGACAGCACAACAACCCCACCTTAACATGGTCGTCGGGTCCTGGCCCACTAGGTACCCCCAGTTGCCCTGCAGACACATAGGGCCCACCCTGGGGTCCACCCATGTGCCTGAATAGCTCATCATACTAAGGATAGTCCCCACAGGCCAACACATGTCATTTCCAGTGTGCTTTGTCCTCACTCACACACACCCTGGGTAACTTCCCAGAAGGTCACCCATCCGGATCACTACTCCAAACCAAGCATGCTTAACTATGGAGTTCTAACCAGGTAGGCTCTCGAAAAGGAAGGTGCACCTTGTTGACATGAGTCATATCATTTAGTCATTTAACCCTTTATCGTTTTGGGATGTTACACTCACCCCCCATTTAGAGCATAATGCCCTCGTTGTGAGCCCTACATATCATCCCAGGCAGTGCACCGCACTTAAGGCTGGGTACCACTTCTGATACCAAATGTGACAACCAAGTCCTGGTGACAGCACAACCACCCCGCCTTAACATGGTCGTCGGGTCCGGGCCCACTAGGTACCACCAGTTGCCCCGCAGACACATGGGGCCCACCCCAGGGTCCACACATGTGCCTGAACATGTCATCTTACTAATGATTGTCCCCACAGGCCAACACATGTCCTTTCCATTGTGCTTTGTCCTCACTCACACACACCCTGGGTAACTTACCAGAAGGTCACCCATCCTGATCACTACTCCAAACTAATCATGCTTAACTATGGAATTCTAACCAGGTAGGCTCCCGAAAAGGAAGGTGCACCTTGTTGACACGAGTCATATCATTTAGACATTTAACCCTTTATCATTTGGGGATGTTACAGTATTTCCTATCAATTATGGGGATAGAAGTGAAATGATAGTCTAAGAGAGAGAATTAAGTAAGGGGGGATAGAACTTTCTAATTTTTACAATAACTCATTCATTTCAATAGAACATTAAGGTAATGAAAATAAAATAAATAGGGGGATATTGTTGGGACCAAATTATATATGATGACTGTATTTGTTGTCAATAGTTTTCAATGTTTGTCAAAATGACGATGGATATGAAAAATAACTCCACAGATAATAGAGATTGGATGACATGAGGATGACTGGAGAATTATTATGGAATAATATAATTAGATTTCATTCTTGGGAAATTCTACATGATGTTCAATTTGTATTGTTGTTGCACTGATATATATGTTGAAATATCTTGTGTCAATGGTGACACATTGTTTACAACAATGAGTAATGATGATGTACTATCCATTTTAGGATGATTAATAGAGATCTTTGAAATTCTAGTTCTTAATGGAAATGGTTAATAACCATTTTAAGAATGTCAGGAAATGATTCAAAATTTCAGGAGAACCATGATAGAGATTACATGAATAAAATAATAATATGGTTTTCTTGAATTATGGAATTATTGTTTTAGAATATAAGATATGTTGACATACATTGAATTGAAATTCTAAGAGGCCATGTTTGATACTATAATGAAATATTTAATTGGATGATTGGGAAGATATAATACATTAATCAGTAAATATGATGATGATTTACTAGTTTTTAATTCACAAATATCATAAGTTGGTTTGAGAACATGGGATCCACTTATTTAAAGGAAAGGGGGTGAAAGCATGCGGTCAATCAGAATAGTGTGTCTTGAAGTACATGGTGTTTAAGGGGGAATAGTTCCCTTGTGTTTTCCATATTTATGGGTTCCAAAAAAAATTTTGGACTAGTATTGTGAAAATTTGATTTTTTTAAGATCTCATAAAAATATGGAAATGGAATTAATTTCACAATGTTGAGATTCATTAAGTACTTTTTAAGAAGACATGAAGAATGTTAATGGTGTTCTTAAAAAATTAAATGAGATTCACCAATGGTAGAGGTGAGGTTCTTGGCAACAAATCATTGTTATAGGGTAGATCTTTGAGAGTGAATCATCAATGAGCTAAAAAGGATTTAACAGAACTCTTCGTGATTGTGATGAGCTTTTTGAATCTTTAAAAAAAGCCATGGTACTTCACAGAACATAGTGAATTTTGGTGGAAATTTTTGAGCTCCATGATTTGGTTATGATGTGGCGTTGAGGTGGCTGGAAGGTTCTTGAGTCAGTGGGAAATGCCTATAAGTAGTCCTCTTCACCAGAGTTAAAATTACAGAGACTTAAAAAGAATTCTAAAGCTTCTAAAATTTTGATGAATCATCCCAATGTATGTTTTCCATGAAGGTGACAATCTTTGCAATGACTGGTTGTTCCGCAAAGGATCCATGAGAATTAAAATTGTCTGTGCTCTGCAAAGGTTGTTTTCTTTGTGGAATATTTAGATTTCGAAATGTCAGTCAAGCTCTCTGTAAGCGAGAGGTCTACACAGCAGTGAGCTCTGCGAAGTAGTATTCTATGCTGAGGAGCTCTGTGAAGGATTGTTGTGATGGATTTTAACGAAGGAGATTTCCAAATATTTGTTTTGAATATAGAAAAGATGAATGGATATAATCTCAGGGCATTTTGTTTTTCAGTAAAGAGAATGTTTGATGAATAGCGAGTTTTAGTGCAATAGGTTATTCACTGTATAAAAAGGAGAAGAAGAGTGTTCATCTTTAAGGTGTGCAGTAGATAAATAAGTGGTTCATTAAATGGATTCTACCTAGAAAGTAAAAAGTATAGATTTGATGAATACAGTAGAATTATAAAATTAAATAGGTCTCAACAGGTGGAAGACTCTACTGCTATTGCAAACCATTTCCAACAGGGAGAAGGTAGTCTTCAGAGGTGGTAAAAAGGACAAGCAAGGTTTTTATGTTGGACTAGGTAATCATCAGTTCAAGAAGAATAATTATTTTCCATCCCTCTCAAAGTATAGGTACTCACACTGGGATGCGATTAGCTCCCTCCCTCCTCCATATGTATGACATCACAATAGAAAGATGATTATTTTCCTAGTAAACGATAGTAAAAAATATCATGTTGTATTAGAGAATTCTTGTACTAGTCATCAACATACATGACAGGGACACAACTATTCTTATTGAGTAGTGAACCATGCAAATATATTGTGTGAATATTTTCTTAAATCATTCTATTATTTCATTCGACATGGAAAAGTGAATAAGAGAATGAAGAACCTAATATTTCAGGAGGTAAAATGATTAAAGGATTTAAATTTTTTAAAAGTCCCAAAACTGATTCACCCAATCTTAGAGTTAGGGATTTCCAAAACAAGACCTCTCATGTTCTAAAAGAAAAATTCCTCAAATTATATAAATAAAAATCCTATTTAGAAAATTCAAAATAATTATATGTTGAATTTTTATAGGAAAAATGACTGAACATTTTGACACAATTTCTTTTGAAATCCTTTTTTTAATAGTATATGTGTGTTTAATTTTAAATTTAACTCATCCATTTTGATGAATTGAATTTGGTAAAATGTATTCTAAATTTTTTATTATATTAAATGATATTATGACATAAGTTCAAAATAATATTTTCCATAATGAATAGTCAAAATGGTAAAATATTTATTTCCATGGTTATGGTTAAATAGATTTACAAATGATTGAACTAAAATGATAATTGTAATATTTAAAATGATAATTTTCTAAATACTATTTTTTCATTATATTTCAATATTTTATTGATGAATTTATAATTTATGGTCATTTAGAAACACTTTTCTTGGGAATTTATTTATCATTTTTTATTATTTTGGGAAATATAAAAGTATTTTTCAAGTTGGACCCTTTCCACACTTATAAATCATCCTCTTCCATTACCTCCTAATAAAAAATTTATGATCCTTTTGGTTTAGACATTCCTTTCCCAAATAAATTAAATACTTCTATCCCCAAAACTATATCTCTTAATTTTTTTAAGAAAACATCGTAGGAAGGATATTTTTGTATATATAAAGGAATTATCTAATGAAGAGTTATAAAAAATAACATGGATTTTCAATATCATTATTTCTATCATCCTTTAATATATTCTCCAACTATAATAATATTTTACAATATGTATCTATCATATGAAAATAATTAATTATATTAAATTCATTTAGAACATCTGTGATGACCCGTACCAGGGTTCCATTCAATGGTTCCCCTCAGCTAGTTGGACAAATGGCCTAAATCACACCACCCCATTCACCAGACACTACCAACTAGTATTTTTGGACTATTTCATGTTAAATGGAGATTATTCCTTCATTTAATGACTGTTTAACAATAGATATTTAATACAAAATCAATAAACTAGATTCATAATATGAATAGAGGGATCCACAGTTAAAAGGAACTATAAACCCTAGACCATTACCCCATCATAGAAGAACATGAAATAAAATATAATAAATGATGAAAAAATATTACTCAAAATATAATATGAATATATTTATTAATGCTAAAAAATGAAATTAGGTATATATGGAATTAGGTAACATATGCTATACAAAATAAGAATAATGGGGCCAAAAACTACCCTAGCATCCTGAGATCTTTCTCGACCGTCTTCTACTAAGATCCATACTAATTCAAGAAAATCAGATTCGGTGTGTAATGGAGGAAAATTTTCTATAAAAACACCTACACACATGTACAGGCTACGACACAAATGTCTGCTCAGATAGGGTGTGATATAAACCCTTGTACGCCTCCACCATAAATGTCTGTAACATCCATTCCATGTTTTCAAAACTGAAATAATATATTAGATTCCATATATTATAGTAAATAATTATAGAAATATAAATACATATGTATTGGTTTCATCCTCATCTATTTTCTGAACATTAAATCATTCAATTAATTCATTTATGTTCTTATTACATAGAATAGACACATGAGCTGTAACTGATATTAACATCAAAACATGGAAATGAAAAAAAAAACAATATTAGTTTACATAAGGTATAGAAGGGCATCAATGATCATGATAATAATGATGTGGATTCAAGTTAATTATCAAGGCATCTTTGACCGTAAGGGTCAATACAGCTCAATGATAATAAATATTTTGGATATATAGGGTCTGCATGTAATCCAAGGTGTATCACCCACAATATTCCATTTTTATTTCATTATATCCATGTCTATAGAATTCATCCAAGGTGTAAATAGATGAGTAATGACAAGGGAAAATGAGTGTATACATGGAAAAATGTTGTTAAGACATAATGCTAGATCAAGGATTGTATCCATGTAATCCTAAAATCGAAATGATAATGGTGGGATCCTATGGTGTTTTACCATGTATCCACCATTAGTCAGTGATCAGATGCTATGGTGGGTTTCACCCTTGGAAACCAGCACCACTGAATTAGAATGTATCCCTGAGTGCTCAAGGAATTACCTCAGGAGTCTATGTATTGGTCAATTATGATGATTCTTATAAAGATTTCAATATATGTATTCATTGGTCACCATAGACCAAAATCATTATTTAATAAATTCCAATCAATATTCATTCCCTTTAATTAGTCATTTTCTTCAATATATTAACTTTTATTAGTGTGAAAAGGAATAATATGGCATGAAATCATTTTGTACATAAGTTACATAATCATTTATAAAGGTCACTATGTTTCCTTCCAAAATCATGGAATTGTTTTCTATGGGATTTTATCAAATTTGACAAATTACAATGAATCAATCCATGTGATACATATACTATAACATCTATTACCAAGAGAAGGGGAATTAATGAAATTAAAACACTTACCTTATAATGGTCATGTGACATTTTCATAATTAATATCCATTAATAATTAAGTTATTTAATTAAAAACATAGATTTATAATTTTCAAGTAAAATCACCATCAAAGAGTCGAACAAATAGGCATACAATGCATGAAAAAGAATAATTAAGGAAGCACCCTACATGGGGTGGTTGATGTTGTTTCCAAAACCTACTATGATGAAAAAAATATAATAAAATGGTATATGAATATGATTCGAACAATTACAAATAAGGAATATGAATCTAAAATAAATCAGCCAATGGAATTGGCATGCACAAAAATGCAACAATTAATAAAATGAACACACGTAAGCTAATCCAAGAGGATCAGCCTAGTTGGTGAGGACTCAAAAATTGTATCCATGAGACCCAAGATCAGAACCAAGTGGAGGAAAAATTTCTATGTACTTTAATAGAATTATAACAGTACTATAGTAGTTACTATTTGATACTATAGCATCTAGAACAATTCACATGTGTGGGACCTCGGGCCACCACAAGCACTTTGGGGAACCTTAAGGCCTTCCGGACAATAAGGGTTTCATGACACCACATGGTCATTGAGCCACCCCAAGGAAGTCGGTCCACATTATTAATGCAGTTTCCCCAGACGGACATTACAAAAAAGGAGCAGCACTAGAGGGGGATTCAGAGCAGGCCCACATATCAGAGTAGAACAAACATGTTTGAAAGAAATAGAGGGTATGGCTATGCCATAAGGACTAGACTATTCATGAAAATGTAGCTTAGTCAGAAGGCCATGAGATGTTGGAGAGCTACCATCATGATGCAGATGATGGGGAGGGGATGTTCCTTGTAGTTATAGTCTTGTTGAATACCCTAAGGCCTTTGTGTAAGGTAATGTCTCATTAATATAATGATCCATGTAATTTCTAGGACTATGGACCTAGTAACAGGTTCCCCATTATCCCATTAAATGTGAGTTATCAAAAATCAATAAAAAAATAAGGCCTTAGGGCTATTCTGGTTAGACACATAAGGGATGAGTTATAGACCACCTTCCTCAAGGATATAACACTCACCTCACACAATATCAACCTTGTTTTCAGCATGGATTAAAATAGAAATGATGAATTTATAATCACATTGAAAATATGGCATATGAGCCTACATTTAAATTGAATTGTTGAGGGAATGAAGAAACACAAAAAAGGATAAAAGATAGAAGACCTAACATGGAGAGATCAAATAGGACCAATAGAGTTTTAATAAGACCTAGATGAATAACTAGGATTATGAACATGGGAAAAGGGTTTTTAGAGAACTAATGTGATCAATGGAGGGATTTGTTCCTTAGAATGAGAAAAATAGGAAACGAAGTTATGATATCATATAACTATTTTAATTTTCATAAAATTACCAAAATAACAAAGGTGCATTATTTTGTCGCATGGTTGGCCAAATTTTGAACAATATATTCTATGATCACTACCTTAAAAGGGGACACACATGGTTAGGCTTCATGGTAAATTGAAATGAGGCACCAACTGTGTGATCCATCTATAATAAAAACTATATTCATCTTTCCTCAGAGTGAGGCCCCAAGAACATGGTTTGGGAAAACCATTCTCCTTTTTTTGACCTCTTCCTACCCTGTATGGTTAATATAGACCTTGTAGTCAGGGTTTCTAGGTATTTACTATCTTTGTGGCCTAGTTATTTTTACTTATAATCATGAACCCAAATATGAAAAAAACCCTAGATACCCCATGAAACATTTATAACCACAATATAAATCCATATTAGCTCAAAAAATAATGAATTAAACCAAATTAAAAAAGGACGCATAAGTAATACAAAAACTAGGATCCTACAATCATTCCCCATAAAGGAAGTGGACCATGAGTTCAACCTCCAAGGGACAGAAATCTTCAAATCATAAAAAATACATCCACTGAGCAATAAAATTGGTCCCCCACACCCTTGTATCATATTATACTCAACTGTGTTCCAATGTACCAATTGTAAAGGGAAATATCGGCCATAGAGAGACATCGTGCTCCTTTTAATGATGTGTATATGATACTCAAAAAATGAAGCATCATTATCTAAATGCACCTCATCAGGATCAAAATAATGAGATAGGTTGAAAAGGTTACTATGATGTTGCTAAAGGTGGGAGACTGCATCTATGGAATGGTACTTATGATGTAGTAACAACCAATCAGCTAATGGCACGACTAGATACATAATCTCAAATGGCCTTACATTATGAGTTGAAAAAATCACTTTATTCGGTATCATTAAATTCCATATCATGGGTGATACTCGTAATAAAGAGAGATCCCCATCATCGAACTCTAGCATTGTTGACGGAGATAGACATTATATTTCTGTCATGATTGAACTATTCACATACACTTCTTAATTAGATAAACATACTCTATAATATGTTTCATGAGATGAATAACTTGTATCACCTCAGTTCTAATCTCATACAAAGGAAAGAGTGAATGGATCAACAAAACCACAAGACCACATATAAGGAAATATGATTAATTACCTAATATATATATATATATATATATTAACCTAATGAGAGGGATATACTTCACAAAAAATCTACTAATGTCATGTAATTATGAACATAGTATGTCCTATAACACTTGTATCATCCATTGCAATTTCCCATAAGTGTGGGGGTGAAAGGATGTCATTATAAGGTCATGTGTACCCATATACTTATAAAAAACCATTCAGAATCATGATGTGAAGTGAGTACCATTATCTAAATTGATATTATAAGGGGCCCCAAGTCATTAGATAATATAATGAACATACATTATTCCGAACTCATTAGCTAATAATGTTTCTTGATTAAGAATAATCATGGAAAGTATTCTCAAGAGGATGAATGTGAGGGAAATTCCAAGGAATTAAATATAAGATTTTTTATTAACCCTACGAAAATATTGTTATTTAATATAAAAGTATTTAATATATATAGCAAGTAATACCTAAATAGATTAGAATAATCATTTAATAGGATGACCTAGGTAAAGAATATGATACATTAAAATTTATGGTTAATGAGGATTTTTTGAAACTCATGAATAGAGTAATCTTTGATAATTTTATTTATAAATGATACTGAGGAATTATATTTATGATGAATAAATGAAATATAAGCATACCAAGAAATTTTATTTTATATATTCATAAATAATCAGTTAAACATGTTCCGTAGAAGATGGTTAGTGAAAATTAATGATTATGACTGATCAATACATTACTACCACCTGAAAGAGACATTTTTTGTTGATGCATTGGGTCAAAAGTGTAATGCTACCTTATACATGATTATAATAAAAAATATCCAATAATTATAGATTTTAAAAGGGTGGATAGAAATCATGATGGAAGGATATAAATCAAATATTTCTCAAATAATTGTTCAACTATATGTCCATGTGAAGAATAATGTGGTAAAAAAGAACATGTGGATCAATAAAAGAAGGTGAACAATAATCCAATGTTTTACTTTGATTGTGATGGAATTATAATTTCCATGAATATTATATGTACCCCATCTGTATCATATTTGACGAAGTAGCCATTATGGGAGTCTCATTGTTATTCTTTTACGATTAAAACTAGATGTACAAAGTCATATAGTTATTTGAAAGAGTATTTTTGTTGAAATGAAATGAAGATAAATATTGAAGAGTTTATGTATTAGGGATAGGTATATTAGCAAAATAACCCAAATAGATAATATTTTACAAGGATATTAGGTACATTTCCAATTCCAAAATGGATATAAGAAAATTCACTATTGATTTTTGTCATCTACCTCACATGAATTTAAAATGGGAATAATCCCATACTAGTTTTTCTTGATCACCTTTAAAAATAGACATATTTATTGTTAATTGATAATATTTCACACTGGACCAACATTAGGGATATAAATTATTGATTTTGAAATTACCGATCGAGTTCCGCATTGTATTGTATAAGATTAGGATGTGAGGTTTACCTTGATGATTTGTAAATTTCTTCAATATTCTCTTGATTGAGATATTAGTTTCAGAAATATGAATCATCCTCAAATAGATATAAATTTAGAGTAAAAGATTCAAACCCTATAGGATATATTTATAATTAATTTTATATATTACAATGATAGTTGGTAATAGAATCTTCATCTAGTACAGTTTTTATACGAAAATAGATATTACTATAGTATTCAAATTGCACATTATATGAGACTCTATAGAAAGAATTTTTTATGTACAGCATGTTGGAAAGATTTTGGAGAATGAAATTTTTTTATAGAGAAGGGAGAATAAATTGTATAGAGGATATATCCATTTATTAGCACATAAGGGTATCTTATTGTCGATAAATGGTTATGATGATAACTATCATGGTGATCTTGAATCTGATGGTGGTGAGATGGTGTTTCTATGAATTTCTTTATATTATGGGTACGGATATTTGGAAATAATGTAATGTTAAACCATAGGTATATGGTCCCCAGTAAATTATTGATTGTTTTAGGAGAGTAGCTTATTTATTTTTCTTCAACCAAACAAGTCTCTAGTCTATGATGTGTTCCATGTATATCTCATGAGGAAGTACATACCTAACCATTCACATGTATTGAACATAGAGGTCATAATTATAGAATACAATTTTTATTATAAATATTAACTAGTTATGATTCTAGAATGAATAGAGAAATATATTTGAAATAAGACCACTTACCTAGTCATATTTTTGTGGTGAAACCACCACCAAGAAAAAGCTATGAAGGAACATGAGAATGTAATGAAGGTTAACTAGCATAAATTGTTTATACAAAACATAAATAAAATCTGTGGTTATATTAACTCTAATGGGATATAATGTAAAACCATTATATTTCATAAAAATTATTTTTTAAAATAAATACTTTTTCATTAATATTTTGCTGTACACACAGCCCAGAGTTTTATCAAACGACAATATACTTTTAATATAATTATGTAGGCCTAAATATTATAATTTATATGAGAAACATGGATGTATGATTAATAATAACTAAAATTTTAAAATTATTTATTAACATATAAATAATAATTGAAACAACCCATGATTCCGTAGTACGTTTCTCTTTGAATAATGCAGTAGCTTGCGTTGTACACAACATAGATTTTTAACACACCACAACCTATCAAACAAGCCATTTTGAATAGTAATTCTCCCATTGTGAAATTTTATAACTTTTATACTTCAAAATTTATTTCATTTTAGAATTTTAAATATCTATGTTATCTTGGGGTAATGTTTTTGTTATTTTCTAAAAAAATCAATTTTTTTTAAATAGTGAAAAACACTGCGTTATTGGTTAAAACCAGAATTATATTTAAGTAATTAGTTATTTTATATTAATTTATTTTATGTAAAAATATATACATAATACATATATATGTTCAATGTAAATAATTGTAGGCATTTTATAATATGTTTATATATAGTAAATTTTATTTTATTTTTACCGTCTTTTACCCACCTTCAAGAAGCATTTGAAAATTGGCATATAACATAATTTTACCTCTTATGTTAGTTTAATTTCTAAAATATTAGATACACTATTGAAATCAATAACTAAAATGTGTTTCAATAATTTGAAAATAATTTTTGGTGAATAATAACAATTGACATTTATTTACCACGGTTAAAAGTAAATAGGGTAATTAAGGGTAAAAATCGTATTAAAATTATCCTACCACAATTCCTAATTCTCTTGGATAAGTTTATTTCGACCAAAAACAACCTTATATATAAAATATGATCCGCTTTGGTCAACTTGGATTAAATTAGGACATTTATTGTTATTTTATTTAAGGAAGAGTTAAAAGAGTTAAATTCAATGTTTAATAACTAAATTGTTTTTAATATAGGGTTACATACAATATAAATTCGACCATAAATATTTATTATAAATATAAAAAGATTTAATCAATAAGTTTATTATATTTATAATTTTTATACATTAAATAATTTTATTTATTTAGGACACAATGTTGATTCAGTAATTACCTTAATAATAAAATATTAAAATAATTGATATTATAAATATCCAAATAAATGTAAATAGATACTTCTGATGAATTATACAAAATTTAAAAGTTAATTTGACATGATATGGTTGATTAAATAAATTCTATTAGAGGCGATAAGGTATTTATGGCTTTCAAACAATTCAAATACTAAATACTGTCAAAATTGACATAATTGATTTTTTATTACTAATACTATATTATTAATTGATTTAATATTACTAAAAATATATGGATTACTCTAAGGACTTAGATATGATTATATATATTATCAACAAACCACTTGGGGTTTTATTGGAAATTTATAGTATGTTTATTAACTATATAATTTATAAATAAATAGAGACATGGTAAATGTCAAACTATTTAACTACAAGTTAAATCTAAATGATAAGGTAATCATGGTTACCTAAACATGTATAAAACCTATTGGTTGAGATTTTGTCAACCCATATCCCCCATATCCTCAAAATAAATCATTTATGAGCCATTATAAACTAAAAATGATTTTATTTTAAAATAATATATCATGGTTTTCCTAATGTGTCCTTCAATTCTTTTATGAAATGGTACAACCCATTCTCTTAATTTCACACCTCTAAAACCATTTGTCTCAGCCAAATTCTGAAAAAATATCCTCCCAACATCCCTCAAAACAACATAGTGTCCTTAATTTGATCATAAAGCCAACCTATGGTTCCCTTTTGATCAACTATATAAGATAAACCCGAAGAATATTTAATAATTTCACCACCCTCTTTCAATTAATTTTCTTCTTCCACTTCCACTTTCAATATTGTTTCCAAAAAAAATAATTACTCTAGTACCTTCTATATACCATGATATTATTGTAAATATGGTACAACAATATTCTTTATTATTTTTATCCTATAAATGACAATGTCAACATACGTTCGAACATATGACTTATGCTCTCAATGTCATGGTGTAGTTTGTTATTCAAACACTTCATTATACGGATGGGTATAATAAGGATGAAATCGTATGTTATTTGATATTATATAATATGTGAAAAATAATTAAAAAGTTTATTTATTGTTTAATAACAATGTTTTGACTAATATACATGTGGTTAACATATCATCAGCTAAGGAAAAGTACAAACTAAGGGTTAATTCTACAGTCTCTTTACATAACCTATGTTGTTAATATCTAAAAATCTAATAGAATCACTTTATCATACACATCCATTTTTTCATAAAAATGTACTTCAAAATATTTTTAATCTTTACACTTATTTGACTACTTGTTTTGTGAAAGGAATCTTTCCGTCGTTTTCCAAACAAGGTACTTTATGACCATATTATCAAAATTAAGGTTTGAATGTCTTTTTTTAACTTATATGGCGGGGGAGGATATTTTACACCTTTATAACATCATTGAAGCTTCCCGTACAAGAATATAATAATATTCTCAAAATAAATATTTCTTTTTATAATTATATGAATTTTAAATGAATTCAAAATAGAAAGAGATATTTCTCAACAATTTATTTTTTATTCCATCTATTTCAACATCCATTGATGGATTTATGCTTCTTTGATGATTATTTGTTATGATACAATTATTTAATATTTTATTGAAGGTTTTGTGATATTTTTGGTCGTGGATGGGATATTTTTACATCATTCAAGGTTTATGGTTAATGTAATGACATTTTTTATTCCAGGTTTAATACAAATGTTAATGTTATGTTTAAAATTTTTCATTAAAAGAATGAATTAGTTTTAGTAAGTGATGGGTGGAGCCCTCTATAGCTCCTCGATGCATCTGTAGTTCTCATGAGACAAACTAGTGTCTTGGAAAAAACCTTTAACAAAATCTTATATGTAGTAATGGCACAAGGCCATGACTATGTGGTATTGATGTCTAACATTATGGATTCATCATTATGAAATTGGAAATTGATGTTGCATGTGATTATTCTACTAGTATAATATCAATAGAAAGAATAAAATTAAATTATGTGATTTAAATTGGCTATATTATGCCAAAGTTTAGGTATAAAAGACTTATGTTTTAGTCTTATACATTGCCTTAAATGTATCGTTTTATTTATGAAAGTTTCTGATATATTTTTTTTCCTTACTTAGAATTTGAGCTCACCCCTTTCAATGTTTTATTTTTCCCAGGATGTGAAGTTGTATATTATGACTGACCTGTAGGGATAGTCAATGGGACATGAATGTGGTCGATGGAGACAATTTTGAAGTTTTTTTTCATTTTATAATGTAATGTAAAACATATGAATGTATCTCGTAATTACAGGGGTATTAAACTAATCGGACTTTCTGGATTTGATATCATGTGATCATTCCAATGTTATGTATCAATGCACCGACTCTAGGTAATTGGGGTAAGGACATTAATGTTTGTATCAGAGGAATTTTAGTACAAACCATGGAAACTAGATATAGATAATCATTGATTAGATAACATTACTCTAAGATAGAAGTTGAGGATTTTTATAGTAGAAAATCCTTGAATTTTGGTAATGTATTGTTTTTGTGTCTTTTCCAAGAAATACATCCCTTTCGAGATATGGGCAGGTTGAGGTGGCACTGGCACAAATGTTCCTTGGAGTGAAAACACTGAATAGTAGTTTCGGGCTTGACCTGGGGTATCATGGTACATGACAACGAGCCTTGCATCACACTTGGTTACGACTATCCTGGGGGATAGGGATAGGATAATTCACATTTTCTTTATAAACCATTATGAAGGATTTATGACTATATACCTTCTCAATGAAAACATTTTTTTATGATTATAGATTATATCCATAAATTTCTCAATTTATGTTAACTGTTTTACATGTTTGGAATTATGTATTCTGATTCATAAACTAATCTAGTGTATATCATTGTGTAGAAATGGAACATAGTGGAAGGAATGAAAACGATATCAATTCACATAATACATATAGAAATTTCCCTATTACACTAGATAATTATAGTTGATATGTTGATTCCACTGGTGCTGATCAGATTATCTCCATACTGGGACAATACACTCAGGTTATAAATAATAACCATACCCATAATGAGAACCCTGATCCAAAATTTGTAGGATCATTTTTAGATTGATTCATGAGGAAACAACCACCAACATTTAATTAGATTACAATTCTATTAGTAGATGTGCAATGCATATGTTTCTTATAAAAAAAATTTCATGCTTTGGGGAGTAGAAAAAGGTAAACAGTTTTCATGGATGTTTACCACCTCCTGAGAGATGAAGATCAATGGTGGTTATTAATCCAAAACAAAAATTGAGAAGAGGAATAATAGAATATGAAATGGAGGGATTTTAAATTTATTTTCATTGAAAAATACTTTCATTGTGACCATCGAGCGGATATGGAAAGACAATTTCAGAGTCCGAGGAAAAAGGTGGAAGAGAAAGTCACAATGTATGTGGATAACTTTAAAATGATAATAAGGCATTCAAAAAATTATATACATAAACCAGGGAGTAATATTGATCAATTCTTCGATAGGTTAAAACCATTTCTCCATCGAGAATTAGTCCCATAATCCTTCTTATCATAAGATGATATTGTCTCACCACTATTAAGACATAATTAGAATTTTATAATTCAAATGATTTAAAATTAATGAAAGTGATGAAGATATAAACTAATCAATCTTGAAATGGAAATAAGGGGATGAAGGGAAAGGTTTAATATCCATCATTCTCTAAATTTGGGGAGAAACACTCCATTAATTTCCTGAAGGGAATAAAAGTTTGTCATATGTGTGGTGAAAAAGGCCACCAAGCTTATGATTGCAATGGAAATAAAGAGGCTGTCAAAGTTGAATTCGACAATTGTTGAGGAAAGAGATATTAAGAAAATGAATGATCAAATATCCAAGGGAACTTACCTCAGAAAAGTCCAAGGGAGAAAGGCCATGGATATCTGATCACAACTTTAGAGGTTGAATCTTGGAAAGACATGGTGGTAGGTAATTTAATGGTGTCCTCATGTTTTGCTAATGCTTTATTTAAATCTATATCATCACATTGTATAATATATTCCTAGTTTCCTATGAAAATTAAATATTTTCAATTTGACTTAGCAAGGTAGTTGTCTGTCAAAACACACAAGGAATGTATCATTACAACAATGTTTTGTGAACCAGTCCCAATTAAGGCATGTAAATTTTCTTTATCTGCTAATCACATCATCATCCCCATTATGGAATTTGATATAATCCCCCAAATATATTTACTTTTAGACCATGATGCCAATATTTATTGTAAGAAGAAGGAGGTGACAATTTTTGATGATGATAAAGATTACCACATCTTTAGAGTAGAAATGTCCCCACATGATTCTTATCTAGATACACCTCTAGTAGCACTAATTAATTCAATTATTGGGGATGAAGAGAATGAATAAATTATGGATGAGGAAATGAATTTTTGAATATAGGACCTACCGTTTTTGCAATAATATGTTGATGTATTTCCAGAGGATTTACCTGGACATCCTCTAGAATGAGAAATTGAGTTTTCCATTGATTTAATTCCTGGTTCATGGCACAAATCAAAGACCACTTATAGAATGGTCATTGTGGAATAAGTGGAACTAATAAAAAAACTAGAGGAATTGAGTAATTAGGGATTTATTCACCCTAGATTTTCTCTAGGGGGACCCCTGTCCTTTTTTTGGAATAATGACGAACCTATGAGGTTGTGCATTGACTACAGGGAGATCAATGAATTAACAACAATGAACATGTATCCCCCTACCTCGTATTGATGATTTATTCAACCAAATTCAAGGAGCTCAATATTTTTTCAATAATGAACCTTGATTTGGATATCATCTATTGTCTGTGAATGAGGAAGGAATTCTATAAACAACAGTTTGAACAAGGTACATGCATTACTGGTTTATGATAATGAATTTTGGATTGAATAATGAACCCTCTGTCTTCATGGATTTAATGATTAGTGTTTTCAATGAATATCTTGTTGAAATTGTAGTGGTATTTGTTGATTATATATTTGTATACACCAAAAGCTAAAAAGATCATGAAAATCAATTGAGAACTATAGTAAAAACCCTCAGATGAAATGAATTATATTACAAGATTAGAAGGTGTGAATTCAGACTTCAAGAGATTTCATTTCATGGCCATATTGTCACTAATTATGGAATTTCTGTTGATCATTCAATGACAATGGAAATCCAATAATGTCCATCATCGACGAGTATAATAGTGGAACACCGTTTTATTGTTTTAGTAGGATATTGTTGACGTTTGGTCTAGAATTTTTCCCAGATGGCTAACCCATTAACCATGAATTCACGTAAAGGGGTTAAATTTGATTGTACAATAGAGTTTGAAGAATTTTTTGAATTAATAAATATAATATTATTCAAAACTCATTTCTTGAATCAACAATCAGAAAACTATGGGTTTGTTATATGTAGTGATTTTTCAAAGAACGGACATGGTTGTGTCCTTATGTAGAATGATTGATTTATTTCCTTTTCATCACAACAGATAAAAATACATGAGAAAAACTATCTTACAATTGATCTTGAGTTATCAGTTGTAATCCTTTCTCTGAAGATATGGAGACACTATCTCTATGATGAAAAATGTGAGATTTATACTGATCAGAAGTGTTATAATTATATTATATCAAATAAAGAACTCAACATGATGCAAAGGAGATGGATTTAACTACTCAAAGATTATGATTTCACAATAAACTACCACTAGGGGAAGGCAAATAAGGCAGCAGATGGATTGAGCAAAAAGCATCATGGAGTTTTGAACAAGAAGAGAGTTGAAAGAGATACTGTTTTCATGGATCTATAAATTATGGATATGGGAATAACCATGGAAGGTGAAACATCAATACTTTCTCAAATGGATGTGAATCCATCTTAAATAGAATGGATAAAAAGTTCTCAGTCTAATGATGATGAGTTTCAAAAAAATATTAAATCTGTAAATGATGGGAGATGGAGTGACTTCATATATAAAGATGGAATTTTGAAATTTGGGGAGAGACATTGTTTTCCTGATAACCTAATCTATAAAGTGATTTTTTGGGTAATGGTCATAGCTAAAATTTCTCTATACACCCTAGGAGCACCAAGATATTTAGAGAATTGAATGAATAATTTTTGTGGGAAAACATGAAGAAGGATATTTCTGATTTTGTGTAATGATGTATCATTTTTAGTAAGTGAAGGATGGAAAGAAACAACCGACAGAGTTATGCAACCTCTTCCTATACCACATTGGAAATGTGATAATATTATGATGGGATTTTTAATGGGGCTACCAAATAATCTTAGAAAAAATGATGCAATATAGGTTACTTTTTATCGGCTTACCAAGTCAGCACATTTTCATTCTCTATGAAAAGACTGTTCACTTAAACGTCTAGCAAGACTATATATTATTAATGTTGTTCAATACTAGGGTGAACCCATATCGATTGTTTCTTATCACGATCACCATTATAAATAATGATTTTGGAAAAGTATTCAGGTGGCCATGGATACTGATCATCGTTTGAGAACTTCGTACCACCCACAAACCGATGGACAATCAGAACAGACAATTCAAACATTAGAAGGCATGTTGAGATCTTTCTCACATGACTTTCATGGTACGTTGGATCAATATTTACCTCTGGTAAAATTTTCATATAGAAATTTCTTCCATTCATGCATTCAGATGGAACCAATTAAAGCGTTATATAGAAAGAGATGCTTCACAACAACTTTTTGTGATGATGTTAGTGAAAGAAAACTCATAATCCCAGAAGATTTTGGGGGAAACAATGAAATAGGTGATGATTATTCAATCCCACATAAAAGTAGATCAAAGTTGAGATAATATTTATGACAATAATTAGAGGAAGCATTAGAAATTTCATGTAGGAGATCATGTTTTCATGAAGGTATATACATGGAAGGGTGTTATACGATTCAGTAATTAGTGTAAATTAAGACCTAGTTACATATTTTATTTTGAAAATCTATAATGAATTGGAGTTATGGATTATCATTTTTCAATGCTTCCAAGTATCTCGAAAGTTCATAATATGTTTCACGTATCACTATTTATTGAATATATACCTGACCCAAGTCATGTACGCACCTATGATGAAATTGAAATGAAACATGATCTATCTCATTTTGAAGAGCCACTCAGGATTCTTGATAACATAGAACAAGTGCTAAGAGTCCGGTTGACTCGTCTGGTAAAATTTCGATGGAGAAACCATAAGATGGAAGATGTGACGTGAAAACCCAGGGAACATATGATGAAGAACTACCCAAATAAATTTATACAGTAATATTCTAGAAATTTCTAGGATCAAATTATTTTGAGGAGTGGGGAATGTAACACCCCAAGTTTCCACAGAATGTTTCCCATTGCATAATGCAGTATGTTGCGTTGTATGCAGCATGGAGTTTTATCACACCACAACCAATCAAACTATCGATTATGAATAGAAATACCCTCTTTTAAAAATATTATTAATTTTATTTTTCAAAATGGACTTCAATTTGGATTTCAGAATATCGATATTATATTTGAGTGAATTTTTGGTATCTTCCTAAAAACATTCAATTTTTGATAAATAGTAAAAAACTACATTACTGTTTAAAAATGAATTTTTATTTGTGTAATTAGTAATTTTATTTTAAATTATTTCATATCAAAATAGATACATAATACCTACATGTGTTCAATGTAATTCATTGAAGTCATTTTATAATAATTATATATATATAAAATGTTATCGAAATTTTTCCATCATTTAGTCACATTATTAGAGCATTTGAAAATTTTCATAATACAAAACTTTTCTTCATCTAGGAGTTGTATTTCAAAAATCCAAGAGACACAGTTGGAATCTGTAAGATAAATTCGGTTCAACATGTTGAAAATAATTTTTGGTGAATTCTATCTTTTGACTATTATTTACCACGGTTAAAAGTAAATAGGGTAATTAAGGGTATAAAAGGATAGTATAATTACACTAACCTTTGTCATTATTCTATTAGGTAAGTGTAATTAAACAAAAAACAACCTTAGAAATAAAATATGATCCTCTTTGGTCCCCTTGTATTAGATTAGGACATTTATTATTATTTAATTTAATAAATTGTTAAAAGAGTAAAATTCAATGTTTAATAAGAAAATAATTTTTATTATAGCGTTAAACAAAATATAAATTAAACAATAAATTTTCATTATAAATTTAATTTTTTTTATAAATAATGATATTTTATTTATAATTTTTAGACATTAAATAATTTAATTTATTTATGACACAATGATGACTCAGTAATTACCTTAATAATAAAGTATTAAAATAATGGATATTATAAGTATCCAAATAAATGTAAATTGAGAATTATGATAATTTATACTAATTTTATAGAATAATATGACATGTTAGGGTTGATTAAATAAATTTTATTCGAAGTGATAATGTCTTTTTGGCTTTCAAAATAAAATCAAATACAAAATAGTGTAAAAATTGACTTAATTGTGTTCTTAAAACAAATAATATATTATTAGTTGATATAAAATTCTAAAAAATAAAAGATTTGGCCAAAGGAAATATTTATTATTTACATTAATTATACTCATTATTATACCCATCCAAATAATGAAGTGTTTTCATAACAAACTACACCATGTCTTAGTGACGGTAAGTCATATATACAAACATATGGAGACATTTTCATTTATACGATAGATAGAATAATGAATATGGTTGTACCATAATTATAATATCATAAAAATATGTAGAAGGATATGGATTTATTATTTTCGTATGGAAACAACAATCATAGAGGAAGTGGGTGGAGAAAAGAACTTGAAAGTGTGGTAAAATTATTACCTCTTTTTCATGTGTTTCTTCTTGAGTTGATCAAAAGTGCTTTAGAGGATGGCTTTATGATAAATGTAAGGACTCTAGGTTGATATTAGAGAAGTTGGCAGTATATTTGAGCAGGTTTTGGCTGACCCAAACTGCTTTGGAGGTGTAAAACTAAGGGAAGAGAAAGTGCCCTTTTATATGATAGGTTGGAGTCACTTTAGTAAAAGTTTTAAATATTAATTTATAATAAAGTAATTTTTTATTTATAATGGCACAAAATAATTTTTTTCAAGGATAAAGTGGGGATAAGTTGAAATAATCTCATCCAGCCGGGTTTAGATAGGTTTAGGTCACCATATTAACCATATATTTAGATTTAACACTTAGTTATATAGTTTGACATTTAACGCGTCTCATTGTAAATTTATATTATATGGTTAATAAACTTACTTTAAAAAGCAAAGAAAACCTCTTGTGGTTAGTTATTAATATATATAATCATATCTATGTCCTTTTTCCAAACCTTAAATTTTTATGAATATTATACCAATTAATAATATATTGTTTGTTTTAAAAACTCTATTATATCAATTTTGACAATATTTTGTAATTGATTGTTTTGAATGCCAAAAAAACATTGTCACTTTGAAAAAAATTAAATTTATCAACCCTAACATGTCTTATTATCCTAGAAAATTTGTTTAATTTATTAGAAGTCTCAATTTATATTTATTTGGATATTTATAATATCATTTATTTTAATATTTCATTATTAAGGTAATTATAACATCATCATTATGACATAAATAATCTAATTTATTTAATGAATAAAAAATATAAATTAAATACAAATATGTAGGAAATATTTTTATCTCTATAATTAATTTTTATTGTCGAATTTATATTTTGTGTAACCCTATATAAAAAATGGTTTATTTATTAAACAACAAATGAAACTCTTTTAACTATTCTTTAAATAATTTAATAATAAATGTCATAATCAAATCCTTGTGGACCAAAAAGGATCATATTTTGTTAATAAGGTTTTTTGGTCTAATTACACTTATGTAATAGAATTAAGACACGTGTTAAGGTATTATAATATAATTTTTACCTTAAATTTCCCTATATACTTTTAATCATGGTAAATAAAAGTCAAAATTTACTATTAACCAAAAATTATTTTCAACTAATCGAACCAAATTTTACATAATGATATCAACCGTGAATCTTGAATGTTTTAAAATCAACTCACAGAAGCGGTATAATTATGTTTTATGCAAATTTTTTAATGCTCCTAGAAGGTGGGTAAAAGACGGTAAAAATTTCAATAAAATTTTATGAATATAAACATATTATAAAATTACATCAATGAATTACATTGAACATATATAGGTATTATGAATCTATTTGGACTGAAAATAAATTAAAATAATATAAAAAATTATTTAAATAAAAAGTCGGTTATAAAAACTAATGTTGGATTTTCCACAATTTATTAAAAATTGAATTATCTCAGAAAATTACGAAAAATTCACCTTAAGCTAATTTTTATATTTAGAATTAAAAATAAAGTCCATTTTGAAAAATAAAAATTATAAACTTTAAAAAATTGGGTATTACTATTTATAATGGAAAGTTTGATTGGTTGTGGTGTGTTAAAACTCTATGTTGCATACAATGAAAGAAACCACATTACTCAAAGGGAGATATAATGTGGAAGCCTGTGGTATTACATTCTCCCCTCCTTAAAATAATTTTTTGTTCAAAATTTATAGAATATTACTACATAAAAATATTCAGGTGTTTCTTCATCATATGTTCCTCGGGTTCCCACGTTGTCTCTTCCATCTTAGGGTTTCACCATAAAACTTTTACAAGATGAGTTGTCCGGATTTTCAGAAATTGTTCTCTGGTATCAAGAATTTTTAAAGGCTCTTCACAATAATATTGATGAGGTTCCAGTTCAAATTTTCCTTAATTGAGAACATGTGTTGGGTCAGGTATATATTTTCTCAACATTGATACATAGAACACATAATGAACTATGGAGAGACTTGGAGGCATTGCCAAATGATAAGCCACAATTCCAATTGGATCTAGAATTTCAGAAGGTCCGATATACTTGAGACTCAATTTATTATTCTTATTGAATCATATAAGACCCTTACAAGAAGATACCTTCAAGAAAACATGATCTTCTACTTGGAATTCCAAATTATTCCTTTGATTATTAGCATAGCTCTTTTTCCTTCTTTGAGATTCTTTGAAATGGATTTGGATAATCGTCACCATTTTCATTGTTTCCTCTACTAGTTCTAGGCCTATGAGTTTACTTTCAACAAAACCAAACCTACAAGGTGGTGTATGACATATCATTCAATATAATGATTCATACGGTGCTATATGACTACATGAATGGAAGATATTGTTATAGGAATATTCTACCAGAGGTAAAAATTGATCCCACATACCATGAAATTCATGTGACAAAGATATCAACATTTCTTTTAAGGATTGAATAATCCATTCTGATTGTCCACATGTTTGAGGGTGGTAGGTAGTGAAAAAATGAAGTTCAGTATCTAAGGCCTTCTAATTATTTTTCCAAAATCATGATGTAAAATAGGGATCGTGATCGGAAAAATCGATAGGGTTACACCATGATTTCTTACAACTTCATTAATATATAGTCTTTCCAGACGTTCAAGTGGTAAATCATCTCTTACGGCAAGAAAATGAGATGACTTGGTAAGACGATCAACAATGACCCATATTTCATCATTCCTCCAAAGATACATTGGTAGCCCCATGACAAAGTCTGTCATAATATTATCCCATTTCAACTCTGGTATGGTAACATGTGGCATGACTCTTCCAAGCTATTGCCTAACAATAGTCACTTGTTGACAAACCATAAATCTTGACCCCAAATCAGAAATCTCCCTCTTCATGTTGTCCCACAAAAAATGTTTCATAACATTTATATACATCTTGGTGATCTCATAGTGTATAGAGAAATTTGATCTATGAGAATCATCTAATAATTCCTTTTTAGACCAAGTATATCGGGATAACAAAGTCCCTTCCCATATTTCAAAATTCTATCTTCATATACGAAGTCACTCTATCTCCCATTATTTACAGCTTTAATATTCTTTTGAAACTCCTCATCATTAGTCGGAGAACATTTTATCCTTTCTAGTAAATATTTTCTAAAAACAATTTGGAAAATAATTGATGTTTCACCATCCACGGTTATTACCATATCCATATTTACTAGATCCATGAAAATATGATGCCTTTTAACTCTAGTCTTGTTCAAAACTCCATGCTAATTTGAACTCAAATCATCTTCCCCATTATCTACCATCCATGGGTGGTAGTGTATTGTGAAATCATAATCCTTTAGTTGTTCAAGCCATCTTTTTTCCCTCATGATGAGTTCTTCTTGTGAGAAAATATACATTAAAATCTTGCGATTATTATAAATCTACAAATTTTTACCATATAGATTGTGTCTCCTTATCATCATGGAAAATATTATAGCTGCCAATTCATGATCATTTGTTGGATAGTTTATCTCAGGATTTTTTAACTATGGTGATTCATATACAATAACTCTATCATTCTGCATATGGAAAAAACCAAGTCCTTCCTTTGAAGCATCAATATAAATAACAAACCCATCATTCCATGATGGTAGAGTCAAGATATGAGAGTTGGATAATATTCTCATAAGTTATAAAGAACATATTTCACACTCTTTTTTAAACAAATTTATCCCCTTTACGGTGATTGTGGTTAATGGGTCAGCCAAACGGGAAATATTTGGGGTGAAACATCAATAATAACATGCTAAACCAAAAAAATGCATACCTCATTTTTACTCATCAGTGCTGGCCATTCATGGATTTCCTTTGTATTTGAAGGATCAATAGAGATTCCATCCATAGAGATCTTATTTCCAATAAAATAAATGCATTTATGCCAGAAATCAGACTTCCTAAACACCCCATATAATTCATTTCTTAGGAGTGTTTTCAAAATATTGGTCATGTGATTTTCATGATCTTTATATATTTTTGAGTATTCCAACAGATCATTAAAAAATACTACTAAAATGTCACCAATATATTCCGTGAAATAACTATTCATTAAATCCATGAAGACAAATGGTCCATTAATCAATCTAAAAGGCATTACTGTAAACTCGTAATGCCCTTACCAGGTTTGAAATGATGGTTTTTGAATGTCTTCATTCTTCACATACAACTGATGATATACTGATCGAAGACCAATATTTGAAAAATATTGGGCTACATGAAGTTGGTTGAATAAATCATCCATGAAAGGTAGGGGATACTTGATCTTTATTTTAATTTCATAGATGTCAATATAGTTCATGAAAAAACTCATTTATCCGTCTTTATTCTTAATAAAAAACGACAGGGGATCCCCAAGTAGAAACAATAGGGTGAATAAATACCTTATTACTAAATTCCTCTAGTGGTATCTTTAGTTCCACAAATTCCATAGTGTCAATTATATAAGGGGTCTTTGATATGGGATTTTAACCAGGAATTAAATCAATGGAAAACTCAATTTCTCATTCTAGAGGATGTCCAGTTAAATCCTTTGGATACACACTTACATATTCTTACAAAATAGGCACATCCTCTATTCAAACTGTATTTTACTTAATAGTAGTTATGTCATTTTATTCATCCCCAATAATTGAATTTAGTAGAGCTACTAGGGTGTATCTAGATAAGAATCAGGTGGTAAAATTTTTAATCTAAAGATAAGTTACTGCTTATCATTATAAAAAATTGCCACCTCCTTATTCTTTGAATTTTGTTGCATCATGGTCTGAAATCCAACAATTTCTGCAAATTATATCATATTTAATCATGGGTATGACAATGTTAACATCAGATAAAGAACATTTATATGCCCTAATCAGAACAGATTCACAAAACACTATTTTGATGATACGTCCCTTAAGAATTTTGATTGACAACACCATTGTCAACTAAAATTGAAAATATCTAATTTTCCTACAAAAATGGGAAGATATAAAATAATGCGATGATTCAAAATCAAATAAATCATTGGATAAACTTGAGGAATCCATTAAATTACATGCCCCAACATCTTTCTGGGCTTCAACCTCAGTTGTAGTGATCACATAAGCTTAGCCATGATCCCTTGAATTTTTCTAATATATGTTTCTATGATGCTTATGACATTCATTTTCATAATGTCCCATCTCCCTATAATTGTGGAATTAAACATTTGTATCTTCATTCTTTCCTTTATAATCACTAGCAAAATGGACATTCTGTCCACATTTTTAGCAAACAATATTTCGTATAAGATCTGCACGGGGGAGTTTCCATCCAAAATTATCACATGGTGTAAATTCAACTCTTCCCATTTTTCTTATTTTCTTATTTCCTTTCATATAGTATTTAGTATATATATTCTTCTCTTGCATTTATTTTAATTCATAAATCATAGAGATTGCGTTTTCTTTCTTGATAGAACATTAGACAATATTTTTATATGATGAAAAGGATTTCAAGAATAACGATCGATAGAAAAATGGATTTAACCCATCAAAGAATCGATCAATCTTACCCCTTGGGTTACATATATAATATTATTCTTTCCATACTAAATAGGAAAATTTATCCTCATAATTAGTGAATTTCTAAACCTCCTTTTTCCTCAGACTTAGAAATTTTCTTTAAATATCCGCTCGATGGCCACGAGTAAAGGATTTTTCAAATAACATTTTCTTAAACTCCCTCAATTTAATATTTGAAACATCTTCATCATAATTTTTTTGAATTAATGATCTCCATTGATCATCATCTCCCATGAAGTGATAAACATCCATGACAAAGTTTTATATTTTGATACTCCCCAAAACATGAAATATTTTCTATAAGGAATTTTTCCATTTCCCGTATACTAATTTTTCTTTACTTCCATTGAATTTTGGTGGGGGTTTCTTCATGAATTATTCTAACATTGATCTTATACATTTTGGATCAGGGTGATCCATTATGTTATGGTTATTATTCAAAACCATAGTGAGTTGTCACATTATGATGATAAGTAGATTTGCACTAGTTGCATCACGAGATCCACTATAATTATCTTGAGTAGGAGGTCAATCCATACATGGATTGCATGCATTGATAAAGTTTACATTACTTCAACAAGGGGCCATTTCTAAACAATGGAATAAAATAAATTAGTTTTTGAATCACAATACATAATTCCAAACATGTAAAACACTTAACATAAATTGAAAAATTTATTGATATAATCCATAATCATAAAATAATGTTTTATTTAAAGAGGTATATACACATAAATCCTTCTAAATGGGTTGCAAAGAAAATGTGAATTATCTTAAGCATGTCCTCCAATAATGTTGTAACCAAGAGTGCAGTAAGGCCCATTGTCGTGTAGTAGGATACCCCAGGTCAAGCCCAAAACTCCTTTTTGGAGTTTCCACTCATAGGTATATCTATTATAGAGGGGTTTCTACCTAATTATATCCAGAAAATGATTTATTGCTTGTAAAATACAAAAAATCTCCACATTACCATGATTATAGGAAGTTCTCCTATACATATAATCAATGTCTATCTTCGGGTAATGATCTCTAATATGAGTTTATCTAAATATAGTACCAAGGATTGTACTAAAAATCCTTTAATACCAACTGTAAATCCCTAACCCCAGTTACCCAAAGTCTATTCTGTAAAACATTGAATTTTCATGATATAGAATACCAATTACCAAAATACCAATTACTTTATTATTATTGGAAACAAGATACATATATAAGATTAAAATTACCACTTCAGAAGAAATACAACACTAATTTATTCCATTAAAAACATCCAAACCTCCTAAATTATGACTAAAAGTCACTCATAACAAGCTTCTTCATATCCTTGGAAAATGAACCATAAAAAAGGATTGAGCTCAAATGCTCATTAAGAGTAAGAAGTACATCAGCAAATAACATGAACATTAGGAATGTTGAATAATTTAAAACACACACCTATAGAAAAAACAAACATGAACTATTTATGGATCGAATTTGAGATCAATAAATAATTCCATAATAAATCATCATCATGGTTATACTACAAGTCGAATAACCACATGATCCATCATTATTACTTTCATAATGCAGGAATGTATAAATACAGACTTTCTTAAAAAAAATACAAGGCTTCGGGAAAGACGTCTAAAAATGTTTTAGGTCTCAGCCAAAACCATATACCAAATTGGGAGAGGCCTCTACCAATTACACTTCTAAATGACTCATCAGAACTACCGATGCACTGACGATCTATATCGGGCTCCACCCATCATATACTATGTCCAATACATTCCTCATATAAAAAGGTTGAAACAAAACATAAACATTCTTATTAAAACTAGCATGCGAGATGTCAATACATTAAACGTAAACCGTGAATGGTATAAAAATATTACATTCATAGTCGAAAATATCAAAAAACCATAAATACAATATGTAATATTTGTATCATAATAAATTAAATTCAAAAAACTGTAAATTTTATCAAATGATCTTGACATAGATAAAATCTAATGTTTTTGAGTGAAATATCACTTTCTGTTTTGAAATAATTCAAGAGTTTCAAAATTATAAAAGAAAGCATTTATTTTGAAAATATTCTTATAATATTATAAGGGAATCATTGATGAGGTTATAATGGTATAAAATTGTCCTACCCGCCGTATAAGTTAAAAAAGACATCCTACCTTAATTTTGACAAAAAGGTGATAAAGTACATTATTTCGAAAACAATGGAAATATTCCTTCAAAAAATATAAGGTCAAATAATTGTATAAATTAATTTAACCCATGGTCTAATAAATAGTAAAATTTTTTTGAATAAAATTTTTCAGAAAACGTAGATGTGGGTGGTAAAGATGTCTCAATAGATACTTACGTACAAACAACCATGAATAATAAAGAGATTTTGAAGTTAACAATTACCCTATAGTTTTCCTGGGTTGAGGGTATGTTAAAATCATTTATAATAGTTATATCATTTTTATGAAATTATAAAATAACCATATACATAAATATTATAACAGAAATGTTCTTATAATATTACATTGATAAGAATATTATAGTATTATCGTCGTTTCGTTTGTAAACTGATTTTTTCCATTATATGTCTTATTGCATAAGTTGGGATTGTTATGGATAGGATATATTTGATCAATATCCTGAATGATTTTATATTTTTAAACATTTTTTAAAATCATCAAATGAAAATTATTCGTGAATTGTTACGATGGGGAAATGAATCTCATCGTGTTAATGGAGACGGTAATCCGTACGTATGCACGAGCGACAATATCATTATATTGATATTGAAATAATATGTAATTTGATGGTATATCATATATAAAAAATAATTAACATGTTATATTTATTATTTAAATTTTTTATACTCGTTATTATACTCATCCAAACAATTTAGTGTTTGAATAACATATTACACCACGACTTGGAGACGGTAGGCCATATATACTCACATATGGTGACTTTGTCATTCATAGGATGGATAAAATAATGAATATAGTTTCTCCATATTAATAAAAAAATCATATTATTTAGAAGATATAGTATTTATTATTTTGGTATGGAAACTACAAAGGAAAAGGACGTGGAAGAAGAAAAGAACTTTGAAAAAGGTGGTGAAATTATTACATCTTCATCAGGTGTTTCCTTTTGAGTTGATCCAAATAGCTCAATAGTTTGTCTTTCTGATCAATGTATACCCTCTAGGTTGAATTTAGGATAGTTGAGAATATATATGGGCATGTTTTTTCTGATCCAAATGGCTTTGGTGGTGGGAAATTACGAGAAGGGGAAGTACCCTTTTATAATAGAGGTGAGGGTCAATTTATGAAAAGGTTGAAATATTATTTTATAAAAAAAATAATTTCATTGTCTAATGGCTCTAAAATGAATTATATAAGTGTTGTGATATGGATAGGTTGAAAACCTATCAAACAATTGGTTTTAGATAGGTTTAGGTCACCATATTAAAATTATCTTTTAAATTTAACTCTTAGTTAACTAGTTTGACAATTACGAGGACCCATTGTTTTTTTATATGGTTAATAAACAAACTATAACAAGCAAAAAAATCCATTATTTGTTCATTATTAATATATATAACCTTTTATAAGTACATTTAATGAAAAATAGATTTTTTTAATATTATATCATCTAATAATATAGAATTTGTTTAAAAACACAATTAGGTCAATTTTGAAACTTTTTCGTATTTTATTTTTTTAAGCCATAAAAACATTATCACGTAAATAAAATTTATTTAATCAACCATAAAATGTTATATTAACCTTCAAAACTAGATCAATTCATAAAAATTCAAAATATACATTTATTTGGATATTTATATTATCAATTTCTTTAATATTTCATTATTACTGTAATTATTCCATCATCATTGTGTCATAAATAAATGAAATTATTTATTATCTAAAAATAATAAATAAATAATATTATTTAGGAAATAACTTTCTATTTCTAATTAATATTTATAGTTGAATTTATACTATGTGTAACCATATATTAAATATTGTTAATTTATTAATCATTGAATTTTACACTTTTAACTCTTGTTTAAACAAAAAAATAATAACTGTCTTAATTTTATCCATGTGGACCAAACATGATCTTATTTTATTCCAAAGTTTGTTCTTTGGTAGAATTAAACTTATCCAATAGAACTAGGAAATCTTTTTGGGAAATTATAATATCATTTTTACACTTAATTACCCTATTTACTTTTAACCTTGGTAAATATAATTCAAAAGTTTACACTCACCCAAGATTATTTTCATTCTATTGAAAAAAAATTTACTTACTGCTGTCAACTATGTTTGTAATATTTTTTAAATTCAACTCACTGAAGTAGTAAAGTTTTGTTTTATGAAAATTTATAAATCCGCATAGAATAAGGTTAAAAGATGGTAAAAAGGTCAACAAAATTATATATATATAAACATATTATAAAATGACATCAATTAATTTAATTTAACATATATAGGTATTATATAATTATTTTTATCTAAAATAAATTAAAATAATATAAATATTTATTTAAATAAAATGTCAGTTTTGAACAATAAAACATTTCTTTCACTATTCATCAAAAATTAATCATTCTCAAGAAAAATACCAAAAATTCAAACTATGTTATTTTCGATATTCTAAATTCAACAATGATTCCTATTTTAAAAAATAAAATTTATAAAATTTCAAAAAGTTTGTATTACTATTCATAACAGCTAGTTTGATTTGTCGTGGTGTGTTAAAACTCTATGTTATGTACCATGCAAGCTACCTCATTATTCAAAGGGAAAAGTACCATGGATGATTTGGGGTTTAATGGTGTTTTATTTATAAATAATTCATGGTTTATGTATAAAGTATTTATATTTTGTATGCTAGTTTTAATATGAATGTTAATGTTATGTTTAATCCTTTCCATATGAGGAATGCATTGGACTTAGTATGTGATGGGTGGAGCCCACTATAGCTCCTCAATGATCTGATAGGTCTCATGAGACAAACTTGTGTCTTGGCACAAGGGCTTGACCAAATCATATTTTTAGTCTTGGAACAAGGCCATGAAAATGTGGTTATGAAGCCTAGAATTATGCATTCCATCATTATGAAATTCGCTACTGTTATTGCATGTGAATTTTTTACTAGTTGAATATCCATGATAAGAAGTAAATGGAATTATTTAATTTATATTTGAAATATTATGCAAATGTTTACTTTTAAATGGCTTATATTTTAGTCTTATAAAATTCCATATATGTTTATGATTATTTATGAAACTAACCACTATATTATTATACTTACTAAGCATCCGAGCTAACCCTTTTATATGTATTATTTTTCCAAGGATATGAAGAAGTATTTTATGACTGACCTGCCGGGATAATCTAAGGGAAATTCATTTTGTCAATGGAAACAATGTAGATTTTGTTTTTCTTTTTATAACTAAATTTAAATTATATGAATGTATCCAGTACATCAAAGGCTACTAAACATATCGTTCTTTCTGGATTTGCTTCCTTGTGATCATTCCAATGTTATTTAACAATGCACTGACTTTGGGTAATAGGTGTCAGGGCGTTACAATAATAATAAATTTATAAATATGATCTCAATTTATACGAGACATTATATACGTTGTAGACACTTTGTTATAAAAAAATTATTTTTATTATATTTTTAGAAAAAATATCAAATAAATTTCTAAAAAACTAAGAATATATCAGAAAACATAATCCTTTTCAGGGAAACCATTATTTTAAAATAGATCATGATTGATGTTTTTAAAATTTAATGACAATATGATTTTTTCAATAAATATAGAAATACACAGGTTTTTAAAAAGAAAAACATTCTTATTAATTAATTAAAAAGATCCATTTTTTATTTTCAGATGATTTTTAAAGTAAAATAATATAAATTATATATTTTATTAACACAATCCTTTACATTGAAAAATTTTCATCTTGAATTTCAATATTAATTAATTCAATATTTCTGAGAACATTTTTTTCGAAAACCCCTCTTTCATAATGTATATGGTTTTAATTTCAAATTAAATTATTCATATTATATGAATTAAACTTGGTAAAATGAATTAAATATTTATAATCATAATAATTTTTTTTTAATATGTTCCACTTAATTATAGACTATGATTAATAATGTAATTAGAAAGAAATTAATTACTACAGTTAAGGTTTAATTTTGTTTATCAGGTGTAAAATTTAAAATGTAATGTTTAATTTCAAATTACACTTATAAAAATTTTAAGTGTAATCTATTTTTAAATTTTTTACTCCGCAATATTGAATCTATGGTTATTTTAATTATTTCTTGAGTGGAATTACTTTATCATTGTGTATTCCATTGAGAAATTTATTTGTACATGCTATATGGGTTCCTTTACCCACTTATAGATGGAAATATTACCTTGTATCCAATACAAAAACAAAGAACATTATTTCATAGCCAATTCGTAAAAATATACATTACATAATACAATTGTGACATTTTTTGGACATATTTTCATTATGAAACCCCGTAAAAAGGATTTAGGTGTGAACCTATAGTGTTCTTCGAACAAGAGGTATAATCCTTAACAATGCATTTTTATTTTATTTCATTTGATATATACTCTATATATTCATCCAGACAGATGATAGAAGATAAAAATTATGTCATATATAATACTATTTTATTATGTTAATAGAAAAACCAACATCTATTTAATCTTCCATTATTTTGGAAATGAAACCTTTGAACACGTGTATGGCAGACTACAACCATGTCGACCAATTAAATTCATTTTCACTCACTACCTCTCACGGATAGTGATAATGACATATTAAATGTTTCAATATTATATTAATAAAATTATTATTTGTTTTAATTTATAATATAAATTATAACTTCTTGACTTCAACTATGTTCAAAAATGATAACATCACCCATGCACACACGTGGATTACCGCCTCCGTGAAATGATGTGATACATTTTCCTATTTTTCATTTAAATTTATATTAATAAGGATAAATTTGATAAAAATAATTGATATATATGAAATAATAACTATTATATAAATGTGAATTAATATTTATTCTCATATAATTCCATCTTTTGAAAAAATGGAATAAATGTTCATATTTATATACGACCTATATTCTCCATGAATTTTATAATTCAATTTCAATATATAACTATTGAGGATTAATATAAATACTTATTTAGTTAATATATAATTTTTTTATATATTTCATTATGTTTTTGATATGATAGTACCCTGATCAATATAAAATCAAAATAAATAAGAACAGAAAATATAAAGGGAAAATGAAGTTGTTATTTGATAAAACCTGATTTCAGAATGGAATTGTTAACAAAAGTATAATAAAAGATAATTATGTAAATTATATATGGTATTATATACATTATTATGGTTTGTGAATATATTTAAAATAATTCAATATTTATTATACAATATTTTTTAACATGCTTGATGTATGTCGATATGTATGTTAAGTGATTTATTGTTTCTATTTTATTTACAAGAGAGATAATCCTTATTAACACGTTTTTTCTTTTTTTTTGTGGTGTATATTCATACCATGATTGTATTAAATGATTATTAACCTAAAAATTCAAAGTATTTATATATTTATAAATTGTTATTTTTTCATGGGGTTAACGTTTTACACGAAAATATTTTTATAAAATATTCTTCTTTAAATAATTATAGTCCCTCAGTAGTTTGTATAGAAAAAAATGTTGAATATAAATTAATATAAAGACAATATTATTATAACCATAATATTAAATTAGAATGGATAACTATTGATAAATATTTTAATCAAATAATATAAATCCATACCATAATATGAATGTACTAGAATGTTCTATGATAATAATCTCACAATTTCCTTTTAAAATTATCTTATTATATACTAATATGTTTTCATCATAAAATGTGATTTTTTATATTTATGAATTATTATTTATTTTTATAATTTTAAGATTTTTTTTCTGAATTTTTTCCCTTTTTTAAATTCATGATGCCAAAAATATCTGTTTATTATTTTTTTGAGAACATTTATTATTTAAGGAATAATGTTGTTTAATTTTTATTATAGAAAAAAATATTTTATTTTAAATTATTTTCATGAATTTATTTTTCTCAGACTAGTATTAGTTTAAAATAATTAAATTTTTAGATTTGAAAATGATTTTAAATAAGAATTTAATATAAAAATTTTTTTAAAGGAAATTTTTTGAAAAACAACTTTCCATGGAGATTTACCAATTTTATTTTAAATTAATGTGTAAAAATTGAGTTAATTAAATTAATAAAAATGGATGATAAATTTATACTAATTAGGTAAAAATTTATTGAATATGCCCATTATTATTTTTGTTCAATTTGAATACTAGCAATTGAAGTTTCCAAGGATCATGCAATGACACTGAGAGGGTGTTAAATCATGTGTGAAAAGTATTATTGAAATAATTTAACCATTTCATTCATACTTCTATCACCTCTTCAGATGAGTGAATATTCTATGAAATGTAAAAAGTAAATAAAACACGATAGAAAATAATTTTACAAGGTTTGTTACTATGACCTACATAGTTTCAATATTGGTTAGACCCCCCAACAGAAATTATCATCTATACACTTTTTACCATTTACAATGATTTAAGAAATAACATTTTATACACCCCATTAATCGATCCAATAGTTTATTATTGTTATACCACTTGAAATTTAACTGATCTACCTTGGTTGGATTGACCAGCCAACTATTTGATATGTTTGAACACCCAAAAAAATCGAGCATCATTAGAATAATGTTCGATCCCCAACCATAAAAGCTTAATTATTACTATTAAATCATCTCTAGAGATAGGAAAATTTGTTTATCTTCTTCCACATGATTTCTATATTACCCATTATCATATGTTGTTCATGTTTTTTTTCACTGATACTGGACTTGCATAAATATTTATGATCACCAAATATAATCATTTAACTTAGATGAACACAACACTGCCAATAATTATTTATTATTCTAAAGACCCAAACTTGGTAAAAAATGAAAAATCATATATAAAATTATTCTGAAAATTTTATTGAATTACTATCAATATAATTAGTATCATAACTCTACACATTGATTAATTAATAAATATTCCACATGTATTTATTTAAAAACATTCATGAAGAAGAATATATGGATGTCTCAATTTATGAATGAATACTTTTATCTGCATAAAAACTATATTATGTTAACAAAAATGCATTTGAAATTATTAATCTGTTTCATGTACACCTATTGATTAAGGTATATAGTTTTTACATTATATTTTTAAATTCCTTCTTAATATACATTTCACCCAAAAATAATTAGAATAATCTACGCGTGTTCTATGAAATGTAATCTGACATTTGTGTATCCACAATTCCTTTCTTTTTTTTACACACACTAATTCATCGGAAAAAATAAATACTCACTTTGTTTCGTTATTATTTCACAAAAGTTGTATCAAATTTATTCTCTAGTTTAATGTATATTCATTCAACTCAAAAACATAATTATAGTTCACACAAATATATATTGATATATGTTGTATCCTTTTCACAAAAATGTGAGAAACCTTTCAGGTTGTCTTAACAACTTCACAGAATTAGTGAAAATCTATATTATTTCCAATTTCAAGAATATATTCATAGCATTTTTCACGAATGAAAAAAACTCTATCATAAATTAATTTCCGAACCAATTCATCATGTAGATATTTAAATGCGAAAAGAACATGTTTAACTCTTAAAGTCATCATATATTATTCACGGAGTTTGTAGTAAAACACAATCTTTTGTGGACCAAAAATTAACAAAATTCTCTTTTATCTAAAAAATATATCTCATATGTAATATAAATCATTTGATTAAAATGATATCAGTTTTAGAATTTATAAGTGTCGATAAAATATATATATAACCTTGTAAAATCACAGACAATGTACAACTTTTGTGTCATATACTATAAAAGACCATCTTCACTAGATAAGTTATATTTTATCTATTCTTGAAAACATTAGTTATATCTTTATTAAATCTTGTATATTATTCTTCATGTGATTTTGATCACAATAGAATATTATATGTGATATAATATTGTTCAAAAGGATACGTTTGAACATTGGGTGACATGGATCTAGGAATATATCAGTGCCAAAAACTCCCTGAAGGCTTGATGTTGAAGACATGCTTGAATAAATATCTGATGGCCTAGTCATAATATTAAGTTGATTGTATGGTCAAATGGAATGTAGGATGATAAGATGACCTATAAAAAATAATCAGAATATTCAATGGCTTCAATTAATTTGGTGTTATCCCACATCGAACACACCTAGAGCTCATGATACTTTATAATTCAAAGCTCAACACCCCCACTTCAATATCCCTTCTCCCTCCTCGGGTAATGCCCAGTACCAGTTATGTGGGTCTACTTTTACACCCACCTCTGCCACTGCTATTTCCCATGTAGACACACCCTTATAATACCTCAGCTAATACCTCATGCTGGCTAGCTAGGGTCGATCTCATCCACCTACAGTGGTGTGTTCCCCCCTTATCATACAATCAATCTGATTTTTTTAATTAATACCCATATAAATTTTTACCGAAAGTTCAAGTCACATTAATAATAGAATGTAACCCCCTTTCTTACATTTTAACTTATTAGTTTTCCATTATGATTGACCATCCCCAATAAATTCATATTTCAAACATCAATAGAAATTTTTTAAATGTTCTGGATTCCTAAAAATAAAAATAGTTGTGTACCTAATAGGAAACCTAAAAGAAGTTTTCCAGACAAGATGTAATTATCATTAGCAGCTCTTTCAAGATTATTTATTCCTATGTCTACTATTTTTTTTACATCAAAAATTAATAAATCTAGTATCAAATATATATATATATATATTATGATCACGTAACATCTATATTACACCCTTAAGCCATTGTATGAAAATTATAAACTTATGGGTATGTACGTATGAATAACCATCTCCACATTTTTTGTGTAATATGTTTTTCATCACCAATTTATTTAGATGAGAAAAATGATAGAAATAATATATATATACAATGCATATAACATTATACATATTTTTGATAGAAAATTTCTCATATCATACTTTTCCATTTCGTTTCACTATTAAGGGACTGATAACATCACTCATGCATACATAAGACAGACCATCTATATGAAATGATACAATTAATCATTAATGTTCACCATTATATAATTATCATTAAAATATATAAAATTAATTAATATAAAATATAACACATTAATATCAATACTGAGATGAAGTAACTATATCATGTCTATAATAACTAGTACCTGCATGAAAACCCATGCATTAGAAAATGATGCAAGAAAATGGTGATAATGAAATATTAATAAAAACGAGTAATTATATGATATTAGAGGATAATAATTAATATCATCAATAAAAATAAGTTTCTAGTATAAATTTATTACAGTGTTTAATTCATTATACAGGAAGTTTAGATATATTTAAAGGAATCTAGTCTTAATGGAAGGGTAAATTTCTCAACAACATTATTATTTACGATTATTTATACATAAGTATATTTTGGGGAATATTTATGTTACATGTCTATGTTTATTAAAAATTAATTCCAATGATATTAATTTTAACCTATTTTTTTGAATTTCATTTTTACCCATCTATAATTTTTACTAAATAGTTAGGGAGGTATAATTTATTATTTTCCAAATAATGTACTATGTAACATCTATGACAAATAGACAATTTTATTAAACATATATGACATGAATTTATTTTTCCACATTAAGGATGTTGTATCGCACTGATACTTCCCTTATAATCCTAGAAGGTTATTTCCAAAAAAAATAATTTCATTTAATATTCTATGACATTTTAGGAGGAACATATTTTCACAACAGATATGATATTTTATTCATGAATTTATTTCATGTGATCTCACAATAAAATTTTCCATATAAGGTATCATTATTTGATATTAATTCTTCTTTAATGGGGTTAGGATTCATGGTTACCATTATTAATACTTATATAGTTATTTTTTTATAATGGAATGATTTTTAGGGAACATAATTTTCATTGGTTTTGTTATGATTGATTGTTTATGAAACCAAATTATATTTATGGGTTCTTTTGTAATGAATGATTTACATTATTCCAGAAAAAAAATGTATGGTATTCATTATGTTATTTGTGAGATCTATATATCCCTCCAATGAATTGGGTAAATATGTATATATCATGACATATATAAGAGTGAAATGAGATGTGAACTCATTTTAGTAATACAAGATAAGATCAAGATTATACTCAATTAAATATTATAGGGTTATAATTTAATGTGAACTCAGCTATATCATGTACTTCGTATGAAATAATGGTTTTGGTAATAAGAGTTGACTGATAAGAATATTATTTTCTATTCGTATGTTTATGCCTCAATTTCATATATGATGTTAGGATATAATAGAGTATGTTATTTTAATTAGTATGAAAATATCTGATTTGATAGATGACATGATATTATGATCATTTATATACATGTTAAAAATAAAAAAATGTGTTTTTAATGTTTTCTGTCATTTGATAATGGTATTTCTGATATATCCCTTATTTACCACTATAGTACATTAAAATCTATCTTTTCATACAGATATATTCTTAAGATATGTATTATGAGTTATTTTTCAAAAGGGGTTCTTGTACTATGGTTATAACTGGAAGATGATATAGACGTTTTATTAATCAATTGTTTTTGTTTCCATGTTCCCAAATACAGTTAACCTATATGTTTTGTTATGGTTTTTTATGCTATGTAATGAATGTTATTATATTTAGATGTAATATTTATTCAAGAAATGGATGAGACATAATAGTCGATATTAGGGAGAGGATTTCATATCCATTGGAAACTAGTATAAGAAAACATTGTACGTATTTGAAATAAGGTAATCGGTATGTAGATTTCCAATGTGAATTTGAAAATGATTACTAATAATCCTGATAAAATAATAATTTTTATATAATGCACCACACAATCATCAATGCTACATGTTAAACAAAAATGGGATATTTTCTAACCAATTCTGAAATTGGAGGATTATCGATGATGATTGATGTATGTGACCTCCATAGTCAAATATAAAGGCAAATCACATGAGATAAATAAAATCCATGTGGATTAAAATAGTGATGTTATTATAGGAACACATATCATACACTCTAAAAGTGATGATACTTTATTTCTCCATGGTCCACAAACACAATTAATTATAAATAAATTTATAAGGATATCATTATATTACCTAAACATGTATATGTTTAGTTACCTAGAAAAACTCTTATTGGATATACATCCACATCAAATGTTTATAATTCTAATCCCCTTGATGTTTGTGGGAATTTACTTCCTACAAATCTTGTTATTCTGCCATTAGATGAATTTTATGTGATTATTGGCATGAATTATATTTCACAATATGTATATAACTTCAATTTTTAAGGAAGGGAAGTCACGTATCATATTCTATGTGAATCGATGATCATCATTCGATGTAAGGATGAATATGATCATCCTGTGTAAATTAATTCCATCTTGTGGGTGTTAATTTATAAAATGATAGATAATTTAACTCAGATGGTTTGGGATAAAATTTCCATTATAGACACACTTATTGTGTAAGAGTCCTTTGACTTATTTCTTGATGACTTCATATGTCTTAAACCAAAATATCAAATTTTGAATTCAATAGTACTCATACAAGGTGTTATGCTTATTCCATCGATCCCTTATAAAAAGGACAAATTTAGTTGTAATAATTGAAGATGAAACTCCATGAGAATCATGGAAATGGATACAAATTCACTATTACATAATATTGAGATATAAATGATCTGATTGATAAGAAGAATTATGGATCAATAAGAATCATAATTTTATATTGTGAACATAACCAAATAATTATGAAGTGAAAATATCATCTCGCCAATTTTGATGACTTATTTAATCACCTATATGGAGATCAATACTTATCTAATATTGCTCTTCATTTTGGACCTCACCAATTTAATGTCATGAATGATTATATACCCCAAAAGAAATTCGATACACTGTATGAACACTTTGAATTTTTATTTATGCCTTATGGTCTTAAAAATTCCACAAATATAATAATGTATTTAGTGAATATAATTTAAGAAACAATATTTATCAATTAGTGATGTTCTTTATAGATGCAATTATTTTATATTAAAAGGATAAAATAAGAACATGAAGAAGGCTTAATGATTATAATAAATAACCTTATCAAGGTTAATCAGTATGAAACATTTACCAGGTGTGATTTCATGCTTTATAAGTTTTTGTATTTTAGTTACATAATCTCATGATAGGTGATATATTCGAATCAAGAAAGGATAGTAGTTACAAAAAATTATCCTTAAACAACAACTATAAATAATATTTGTAGTTTTAATTTTGTGGATTCATAATTTTAATGTTGTTGGAATTATTTATCCTGATTATCTATTCCACTCACCAAGCTGACTCAAAAAGGAATTATGATCATATGGATAGAGGAATATGATTATAATTTTAAGAATATAAAAATAATTATATTCAGTGAACTTGTGCTCCAACAAACACGTCCTGTAGAATAAATTATTAAATATGGTGATGCATAATTGAATTGTTTTTGATGTTTCCTTACATTAAATGATATATTGATAGCTTATGTGTCACTGCAATTGATATACATTAAAAAAAATTAACACACTCATGATTTAGAGTTATCTATGATAATACATTACATTAAATATATAGAGCCATTATATTTATGATTAATGGTGTTACATATGTACTGATCATAAAATTTTAAAGCACATTTTCACACAAAATGAGCTAAATATGTGTCATAGAAGATGGTTTTAGTTGATTAAACATTTTAAATGATCATTACAACACAATCCCATGAAATAGAATAGGGTAATAGATTCACTGAAATGAAACAACCATACTAGACTATATAAGTTGACGATCACAAAATATTTAAGATTTAATGGTTTATATAGGATGGATCTAAAATCCATAAATCAATGGGAGATATATGATCCAAATTCAATGATTGTTTAACCATCTTAATAAGTGATCATTATGGAGGCACATAAATAAAATCTAGAGATGGAGAAGAATTAGACAAATGATCTAGAGATAAATAATGATTGTTATTGAATACTAAGGTCGGAGAACCATTTTTTTCAATCACATACCAAATTTAAAAGATGAGATTATACATTAGTCTCGTTGTTCATAATTCTCTATTCATACCACATAGAACAAGATGTATTTTGAAATGAAGGAATATGTCTTGTGGTTGACGTGAAGAGGGATTTTGTTGAATAAATTTCTCATTGATTGGTTTTCATATGCTATGAATGATAGAGACTTGTCTAAAGGGATGTTATATCCAATACCCATATAATAATTCAAATGAAAATCATCACTATGGAATTTTTCATCACTCTTCCAAAAAAATATTAAAACTATAATGTTATATTCATTATAGTTGATAAAAATATAATGTTAGCACAATTTATTTCTATTAGAGTTGATTTATATATTTATACTCATACTGAAATATATATTAAGTGTCCACATTTCATCAAGCACCAATTTCTATTATATCTGATGGGGATCCTAGATTTACCTTCATGTTCTTGAGAACGATTCTACAGAATATTGATACAAAGTTAATTTTTTGCACTGATATACATCTTTAGACAGATGGCCTATCTGTTAGAATAATTCAAAGTATATAAGAAAGGCTGATAGCTTTATCTCTGTATTTAAAAGGTGGTTAGGATCAACAACTATATTTTATTGAATTTTCTTATAACAAAATCATTCACTCAAATAATTAGATGTATCATAATAAATCCATCCATGGAATGAAGGGACGAACTCCATCAAGATAAAATGATGATGGGGAATGAATTATATTGTGTCATGATATAGTTGATGAAATTGGAAATAAAGATAGATATATTCGAAAATATATAAGAGGGGCTTAAATATAAGGATAATATTTTTAATAAAATCAATGAAAATACATATTTTTTAAAAGTGTGTGAGAATTTATATCTATGAGTATATACTTTTAAAAGATTTATGAGATTTATAAATATAAAATATTTATGAGATTTATCAATATAAAATATTTAAGAAATTTATAAATATAAAAATTTCTAGCACTAGGTATATCATTCCTTTTAAAATTATTGATTGTTTTGGGAAGGTAGATTATCCATTAAAACATCCACCAAATTTATCAAATACTTATGCAATGTTCCATTTAGTCCTCTTAAGAAACAAATACATGATCCCTAAAATGTAAAAAACAAAAAATTCAAATTAATAGGGAAAGAAAATTGTTAAGATGAACAATCTATAGAGATTCTTGATCGTAGAAAAAAAGTGGTATGAAATAAGACTACTCACTAGGTTATAAGATTATGGTGGAATATCCAATTTGATAAAGCTATGTGATAACATGTAGATGTCATGGGGAATAGTTAACTTGTTTTTTATCCATGTGACTAATTTTTAAGGAGATATTAGTTTTAATGGTCGTACAATGCAACACTATGATATTTTTTAGAAATATTTCTCCGTAATAATTTTTATTATTCTATAGCTTGCAGTTGATGAAACATTGAGTTCTATGTAAAATATGACACTATTATAATAAAATTTATAATAAAATGTATGTAATTAAACTTAATGTATAAATTAGGAAATAAATATTAAACTCCAACTCAATATGAATTTAATGTTCAGGAAATATAAAATTATCAGCTAATTTATTTTAAAGAACATTATTATTTTAAAATGAGTTTTATTTAAAAATGATTTGGTTTTACATTTATAAATGAGTATTAATTCTTATATTTAAAAAAAATTATGTCAAAAAAATATTTTCAATTTTTTAAAAAATAATGTTCATATTATCATAACATTAATTTTTTTAAAGCATTTTATTTTCTTGGAAATGAGGAAATATTGATTTTTAATGAAAAAAATATTGTTGTTTAAATTATTTTTAACGTAATAAAATGTTTTTTATTTTTATAAATATAAAATATTACAATTATGGTTTTTGAAAAGGATTTTTTATTATAATTTTTTATATAAACATCATATGATTAAATATTTTTTTATGAAAACCCTGTTTTTCATGGAGTTTAGCAGTGTTATTTTGAATTAAATTATTAATATCTATTCTATCAATTTAACTGTATTTACAAAAAAATATATGTTTAATAAGGTCTAACATTAGTGAATATTCACATTTTTATGTTTTTCTAATGGGAATAGTATTTTTTGTAAAATTTCATACCACAATAAAGGGAATATTGGCCATATTTGTTGAAAAATATATTCACATACACTATAAAATGACTCTAATACAGCAAAAATTATATTAGATGAATATAATTGGGCTCATAACTAATAAAGATCACTATTGTGTTATTTAATTGAAAAATTTTCCATGAAAATTTCTTAAAATATATTAAATCCAAGAAAGTCACAAAATATCACATTATTTGCCTTAAATATCCCTTCGGTGTCAAAATATGAATAAATATATGTTATGAAATAACATAAGTGTTAATATGGAACTTAAATAACCTATTTTGATGATATAAATTTATTTTTTTGCTTTATCCCACTTTGATGAATTAATGATATTTATAATGTAGTATTTTATAAAAAATTAAGGATATATTATTCTTGTTTTAAAAAAGGTATCATTTTTAATAGTGTTGGAAAAAAATATATCCTAATATAATATTTTTTAAAATATATATTATTTATCAAAATTACAGTAATTTATTTTACTTTTTTTGTGAACATTATATTATATTGAATAATTACACCACACACATGTAGTAATTATTTATTAATGGAATTTTTGAATAAATGTTTTTAACATTTTCAAAATAAATAAAATTTGGGAAAAAATGTGATATAATTTATTATATATTATCTGAAAACATTTGGGATATATGAAAATATTTTTTTCTTAGTTTATTTTTTATCATGAAATTTTAAATGACATGTTAATGAATATTAAAAAAAATCATACTAATGGAATTTTGTAATATTAATATATAAGGAAATTATTTAAATATTATTTAAAATATTTAAACCTAAAAAATAATTATAATATTTTCTAAATTGAAATAAATTGATCATTTATTATTTAATTTTATTCACATTTTTAAAATGTACAAACTTTTATGGTTTAAAATTTTGTTACCATAGTTCTAATTAAAATATGTTAATTAAGGGTTAACTAAAATGATGAGGATTAAAATTACAACAAAACATATCTAAAATATCATTGATTATAATATTAAAACCTAAAATCATCTTATATTTTAATACATGGAATTTTTGAGGTATTTTAATTGATATTGAATTTATTATATATTACTATTGTGGGAAAATAACAAAATTTCCATCACCTCAATTGTAAAAGATTACCTCGTTCCAAACTTATTCATAGAGGATCAGTCCTTCATTATCAAACATAACATATAAACATATCGTAGAAACATTCCTAGATACATTTTAGAGGTTCTTCCCTTCTGAAAATATTAACCCTATTTTCTTTAAGAGGATATCTAAAGGATGATCACAACGGATGAGGTATTCATATTTACATAATCATTCAAGATTATATCTTTTTCTACCCTGAGTTAAAATATTTGATCATTATAATGTAATAAAGCATATATCACATACAATGTCAGTTGTTATTTTTATTAAAAAATAATCATATTATTCCTTTTATCTATTATTATAAAAATTATCATGTGTGTATATGTATGGCATATCATCCCCACACCATGGTGTCATCTGTTTTTCACCAAAAAATTATATGGATGGGTACAATAATACAAATAAAATATATATATACATATATATATATATATATATTAACAATAAAAATACATCTATAATGGAATTAATATTAATTTATCATCTTATTTATTACCATTTCACCACTATAGGAATAATATAATAACTAATGTCTACATACAAACTACCTTCTTCACTATGCGATGCGATTAATTTTCAATTTTCACTATCAAATAATGATTATATAAATATAAAAAATGATTAAATATTATATTTATTACCGTAATATAATTCTTGAACATATGGAAATATATCCCATGAAAAATAACTATACATTATATGAATAATCACACATAAGAAAATAAATGAAGTTATGGGTAAAAATTAAATATTATTAAAAAATAGGAGATAAGATTATATGTGAGTATAATTTATAATAACATCAATATTAGTATGTTTTTGGTGTAAATTAATAACATTTTACAAACCATTATACATAAGGTTTGAATACATATGAATAAAATTGGACATTGGGTAAGAGTTATTTTCACAATGCCACTCTTATTCAGGATTGTTTATATGAATGTATATGATAGAAATTAATTATCATACAGGCATGTGTTTATTATAATGTTTTAAAAAATGGATTTATTAATAATCGAGAATTTTTTATTGAATTTTCACTCACCTAGGAGTTGTTAATTTACAATTTGAATGGATTTTTTTCATTTTCTAAAGGAGTTATTTTGTGAATATTCTAGAAAATGTATGAATGGAATGTTTCATAATATATATTACCTGAAAAAATTATCTTTTTCATTTTTTTTTACACCATGAATTTTACCTTACACTCAAGAAAATTTATTTTCAAATCAATGGGTTTCTTTAAATATTGAGTGATATTTATTGAAATAAAATTGATCAAAATTTAATGCATATTTCCTAAATTAATTATTTTGAATGGATATCCCAATATTATTTCATATATATGATTTAATTATTTTATATTACATATTCTTTATTGGGGAGATAATTTAATGATACTATCAATTTTCCTTATATAGTTGGATTATGTTAATGATGGAATGATATTTAAGAAAAAAATCGTTTCTTTGGTATATGCAATGATTATGTGTTTATCAAACCCATTTCTCTTTATCAGATATGACATAATGAATGATTTGTATCATTTTATCAAACACTAGTATCATTTTCATTACGTGACTATTGAGAGCTGTCTCTCCCTCTAATTCATTAGGTAAAGATTTATTTTTCATTAGATAGACAATATAGGAATAAGAAGTTAACGGGGTTCAGTAATAAAAGACTAATGTATGAGTAAACATAGTTTCATAAAACAATTATAGTATGAGGAACGGAAAATGATCAGTATGGGACTTTGTCTGCTATGATGGTATTGGCTACGTACCATGGCCTATATGAAAATGATTTTATATACCTTTTTTAATGGTACAATTTCATGTCTTATATAATGAACTCAGGAAATATATTCCTTGATTATATATGAAAAAGTATGATTTATTCCATGAAATGATATCATAATCATTAATATGAATTATATAATTTTAAATTGTTTTGTTTGGGTTCTTAAGTCTTACGATTATGATATGATTGGTATCTCTCTTTTTTAATCATACTGAGCATCTGAGATGCCCTTTTAATTCGTTTCATTTATTTAGGATATGATGAATGTTATTGAGTAATCCATTTTTTAAAAGGGTAATAGTAATGAATTTATAATTGGGAGAAGATTTAGGTGTTTTATGAATTAGTTTATTATGTTTACATGTTTCAAAAGACCCTATTCCTATATGATTTAGTAGTGGGTTATAGGGTATGTAATTAATATTATTCTATTTAGATGTTATATTATATTATGAAAATATTGTCTACAATATAATGATTCAAATGATATCAATGTAATAATGGTTTTATGTTGCAATCCCATTTTTACAAGGATTTTCTATAATTTTGTAAAAAATCATGAAATATTGTAATGTGTAGGATATAATCATTTTCAGAAGGAACTCTTGCTCTTTTCCTCGAGGTTTCCTTCCCACTTTCTACCTTCTCATTTACAATCTCATGTTCCACATCTAATCATATATATTTGAATACCTATATATGGTTAGGTACTATCACACTCATCATTTTATTCATCACTATATGATGTGATTATTCATTCCCTATATTTTGGTCTTTCACACTTATTCTCTCAACACTTTAGTTATTCAGGTTCCATAGCACTTGGATGTTCCATGTCATTTTGTGGACCCATACCACTACTACCACTACTTTTATAAATTGATTATTTTTGATAAAAAAAAATATTTTTATATCACAAAGAAGCTCTGGAGTATTGTATTTTTAAATGTTGTTATACTTGGTGGATTTTCTTCTTCGGATCATTCAACATCCTCTAATATTATTACCCATTCTATAGTGATTATCATATTCTATAGTTGGTATTATGGTTTTTCTGGTGTATTGGGATGGTGTTTTGGGGGTCATTTGGTGTCTAAGGAATTGATTTATTGTGTGTTTTCCATCGCTATGGTCACCGATATAATCAAATGGTCTGGTGTTGGTTTGGTGTTTCATCCTCTTTGAAGATATTTTATACTAATTTTTTGTTTTTCTAAATGTTTCATTGATCCTTACCACCTTCTCTTCATTCATGTAACAATGTTCACAACCCTACTAATGGATCTAAATAATATGGTATGAGGTTCCTTTGATGGATGCATCTTCTTTTTTATTCCAGCCCCCTCATAAATATTCTCTTGCTTCATGTCCCTTCTAACCAAGATATGACATTTTGATGAGGGTATTCCTTTGGAGATTTTTTATTTCCCTATTTTAGATTGTTTAAATGATTCATGAGCTGTGTCCTAGGGGATAAAATATATGATCGTCTAGGTCATGTGAATATGGTTTTCATTCGTGATGTCATAATTGGTTCTAGTTTTCATCGTTGATTCCTACTAGTGGTGATTATTGATGTAAGCGGTTCTCAGATACCAGATTTCCAAATAAAAATGATGATGAAGGTTTTCAGTGGAGGTTTTTGGGTATACATGTATTTCTATATAGTGTAGTAATAATGATTTTCTAGAACATCATTGAAATTTGGGTTGAGATGATGATGATTTTTATATAGGGCATCATACTCGAGGATGGCTCATAGTCTATGACGTAATGATTTATGATATGATTTTTTTTATGATTTTAATGTTTCTTCTTTTCACTATTATACATTACATATTTTTTTATGCAATTGTAGTTTTGTTTTATGTATGCTGTATGTGGTTTTGGTATGATGGATGCGTTGAGGTTCCCACTCGACCAAAAAAATTCCTTTTAATCAGAAAAATGAATATATAGTTATGGAGTTAAATCATATGTATAATATAACATGAAAATTATGATATTTATTCCATATTAGTTATTTCTTGTAAAAAACGTTTTCCTCTAATTTTCCACTTTTTTGTACTCAAGTGGGAAAAAATTTATTAAGGAAACCCAACATTATTTATCTCTGTGGTTGAAACACCATTATTTCTATATCCTCATTTCCTAAATTGTTTTCAGTAATATTATGCTATATTTTTTGATTATTTAATTCATTTTAACTAATTTTACATTCTTCACAATGATTTAAATGTAATATTATTTTTTCCCAAATAAGGATCCATTGGTTATTATTGAAAATTATAATGAAATATTGGTTTTATTGGGCATTCCATGAAGGATATATACCACTACTTAAATAAATAATTATTCAGTGAATCCTTTAAAAGAGTCCATGCATATTTTACAGAACGAGTTATTGAAAATTTTAAAAATTATTATATTTTACCTAAGTAATTTTATGTGAAAAGCATATTTTCCAAAAACAAATACTGCTGATGATATTTCAAAAATAGCATACTCCCTAAGAAGAAATTATTTGATGTTACGTATAATTTATACTCTAAATTATCCAATGATAATACTTATATTTTTTCAGTAAATTTATTATTTTTACAATGAAATGGTGTTTATAAAACATGTTCAATTTCCATGGGTTATACTATGATCAAATGTTTAAGAAACCCATTTCCATTTTTGTAGGTTTTTATTTGATGAATGTTGTAAAATCTCTATCAAAAAAATGATAGGATTATGTGACATATAAGTCCTATATATAGCTCCAATATAATAATTAATTATTAATGTTCTATGTTCTCAGAGGGTATATGGGAGGTTAATCTAGGACTAAAAAATAGGTTATCTTGAAGGTTATTCGAATCCTGAAAATAATTTTACATTAGAATTTATCCCATGAAATGAAAATTAAGTACATTAGATGTTATCCCAAGACCCAAAATGGGGAACATAAAAGGTTTCCTTATGCCAGAAGCATGTACATTGGTGGTTATCCTAATCCAAAAATGGTGTGAATGTGTTAGAATGTATCCTTGATATAATATTTTATATGCCTATGTTCTTGCCAAAAATCTACATTATGCTACCCAAGATCATGGAACTTGATTCCATTCTGTTTGATTTTTTTTCACTCCCACGATTTATTCCATTATTCATTTTAATGATATATAATATGCTATGTACGGATTATTTATGTGTTATAAATTTTTGCAGAACCTTCATAGATATTACAATTTACATGGATTTGGTGGGTATTATGATTTACCTTGATTAACAGGGTATTATCTTTTATTTGAGATTAACAACATACAACAACAAAACTGCATACAATTATAAGACACGATGGAGTCATGTTATTCTGGAATTATGATTGTGACTAAATATTTAAATATATTTAGAATATGATAATCACTAAACCATCACTCACATTACCCATAAGTGGTCTGGAATTTATGATCTAATGAAATTAATCAAAAAATAAATTAAATTTTTTACTCATGAGTGATGATACCATGATATCCCATGCCTCCCAATAAAAAATGATCCTTGTGTAAGACTTCAAAAACTCATGATCTAGAATTGGATGTGGTGAGCTTCACCTTAAATATATGGTGACATTATCTCTATAGGGTGATGATTGATATATATTTATATATAGATCATAAAATACTCAAGTATTTTTTAATAAAAAAAGAGATAAATATGTGACAATGAATGTGGTTATAATTGATCAAGGATTATGATTATTTAATGCATTATCATCCTAGTAAAGAGAAAAATTTAGTAGATGATCAAACTATGAATGATTTCACATCCCATTCAATAATGAGGTTTGAAAGGTATCAAATCTTCTTGGCCATGAAGACGAGAAATATGGGAATAGTAAAAACAACTTCATCATTCCTTTAATAAATATATTCTCATCAACATATTCTCAAGAGGATCAAGGAGACCCTGAAAGATGATGAGTTGATACAGAAAAAGGTGGTGATTATTCTAGAGTTATCTTTTCTGAAAGAAGAGTTAGAAATTTTGGAACTTCAATATGTTTTCTAAACAACAAAAATAGAAGAAGGATATTGATGATTCTTTATATAGGAAATTATTATATATTAGTACAAGAAGGAATATTATATATATATATATATTTAATTTAGATATCATATAAGATTAACATGAAGAAATAGATTAATGAGTTTTATCTCGATGGTCAGAATGCTATTAAGTCATGATAGTATGATATAAATCTAAGGGTGTTATGAAAGAAGTTCCCAAACTATTATAGAAATTGGAAACAATTATATTATACCAAGGGGTTTAATAAATGGATATTACATATTTTTAGATTAATATTAAATATATTTCACAAACACACACCTATTGATGAAAACAATTTAGTTCCATTTAAAACATATAACATAATATTCTAATATTGTGAATGATATTTAATGTTTAACATAATGTTTTAGTACTCCTAGAATGATTACCCTATATAAAACCATTCATTAAATCATGGGAATAAAAACATAAGAATGTGTATGATCATATTCCTAGTATGGGACACTAAGGGAAATAAATAAAAAATAATGTTGTCTTGAGGGTATGATAATGTGAGAATAAAATATGAAAACTACACACTTTATATCAAAGATCAATATCATTAGTTCTAATATGTATATTTGATGTTCATAAGAAATTAATCATATATAAATCAAATAATAAAAGTTATTGGAGTATAAAATTTTAGTTGGATATAAGAAAATTGCCATACATATAATAATAAAATATTCTATTTCAATGATACCAACCAAGAAATTCCAACATGTTATGCTTGGGATGAACACTAGTATACCATTATCAATCATGGGAGGATATCACAGGTACAAACTTTTAGGATTGGTATGACCATACTTATATCCTATTGATTCAGTAAGTTCTATCCAGCAGTGCACCCTTTTAGATAATAAAAATTTTAACATTATAAAATTCATTACAAGAAGATATAAGTATCAACCATAAAATAATGAAAACCAGACATATATATACCATAAGATAACAAAAATTCATCTTCTCATAACCCATTAAATAAAATTTATTTCAAAAAAAATTCACCATATCATTACATATAAAAAAGAAACATGTTTTATATGAATTTCATCATTTCATTAGATCCTAATCCATGAAAAAATAAATAGGTTTCATAAAAATGTTATCATCGTACAAACTATGGTATAAATATAGATTTCATAAAAATTAATTCATCATAAACATTAACAATATTTTACAAAAAATAATAATGATATCCTTTGATCATATCTTCAGTAAGTCATATATTACCTATGTAGATTTTATCTTATATAGAAGACGTTTTGGATATATTATATAAAACCTATATTGAGTAAAATATCCCTTTTAGTATGAAAAAATAAATAACTAATACATTTTTAAATCATATATATAATATAACCATGATAATTATAATGATGTATTTAAATATAATAATGCTGATGATGATAGTATGTTTCATTACTATCATACATGTTAAAAAATATTGCTTTCATATCTTTTGAAAAATTAAAATGTGAATTTTTATGAACAAACATTTATGTTACTATAATATTAAAAATATTAAAAAATGGTATAAATTATTTTTAAAAATAATAGATGAGAAAAACATTAGAATCATTTTTAGAATAATGTGTTTTGATGAAAACATGTTTTTTAACCGAAGAGAGGAATAAAGATGGATTTTGATCAAAACATTTTCTCAATTATATTATGTAAAAAATATTGTAAATATAGTACTATTAATATCCTGAATAAAAATATTATAAGAAAATTAACTATTCTCCTGAGATAATGATAATATTATTTGATCATCGGGAATATAATCAGAAACAATCCCGATAAACAATGTGATTATAACATATAAACCATTCATTTTTGTAAACATTGAAATGTAAGGTACATGATGGTGTATCATTAAATCAATCCAAAAATATTATAATGATAAATAAATTCATGATATTAATTTTCCAAGGTCATGTTTATAAAACTCCTAAAATAAGAGTGGCACATAACATAACATATGTCTCAAATAATGAAAATTGAGACAAACTTTCCATACAGTTTTACTACTATTTTAAATTATAAATAAATAATAAAATATAATTAAACTTCAAATATGATGAAAAAAATTAGATTCATGATATATCATGTGAATGTTTCTGTATATATTATCCAAAATTGAAATGAAAGTTAAATTATCATTTGCCTCCTATAAATTATTGTGTGAGAGGAAATTGTTATTCATAAGTCTTTAATTCCTTTACAATCATTCAAACCTCATGTATAATAAATATATCTGTATTATAACTGTGCTATCGAACTATAATTATATATATAATATCATATATTATTCACTTATTTCCTATTATTTTTGATTTATTATCAATTCCCTTTAATGTACTATTTTGGGTAATAACCACTTTGTTTTTGGTATTTGTATTTATTAGTTATATTTGGTACTTTCACATTGACGACAGTTCCCAAAAATCTAGAATTTTAATCATAAATAAATATCATATATATTTATTCTATATTTATTTTTATTAATTTATAACTAAATGATAATGAAAATTTAATAAACCATTCAAGGATACAATAGGGTGTTCCTACACATGTAGGTTGATTCCATTTTATCGAAATATTTAAATAATGTAAGAAAACGATATTATATAATTAAATAATAGTTTTTTTTCTCATATATATAACATATTTTAATTAAAATCCATTTTTATTACCTTCCATGTGAAGCTTGAATGAATCCCATCTTATCGCGAGATGGTGGTCAACTGTACATACGAGGAACTTTATCGATTTCCCAAAATATAGATTGAAAAAGGTGTGTGTGATATAATAATTATAAGAAGATAATAATATCTAGAATATCGACTATAAATGATAAATCCATCATTATGTTCAAGTGTTTAAGGTGGTTAAGTCAAAATGGTTGACATCGATTCCTATGAAGGTAGTTCGTCTTACAAATGATCATGTATTTAATAACCAATTTGATGAATATATTATTTTTTATAGGTCAAGACCATAACCTGACAACAAATTTTTATATAAAATATTTTTTTATTATAAAATAGTAATTTAATAATAATTTAAATATTATTAGTCTAAAAAAACAAAAAACCATGTTTATTTGTCTTTCATCTTTTTTGGGTATCACCCTTAGGATTGCACCAAAGTCTTCCAAGATTAGATTTCCATACAAAATAAGGCATCAAGAATTATAGGGGGAATTTAGGAATTTTTAATAGTATGTATTAGCTGAAAATAGGTTTAAATGCATGAAAATATGAGGATATGGGGTTTATTTTTATAAATGCGGCGAGTGACAAACATCTATTCTCTGAAAAGAAATAATTACACCCATAAATTTTTTTCTGGTCACGATGCTCAAATAATAGAACCTTATAAATAATGAAAGGTATATGAAGGAAATATTATCTAAAAATTTGTGTTGGGAATGTGTTACATTATTCTTAACCCATATATGTTAATTTTTACACCAGTTAAACATATTTTTACCTTAACAAATGAAAATTATTTTTACTGTCGTTATTATTAATTTTTCTCAAAATTTATGTGAAAACTATTTTATAATATATATTATTCTAATTCCCAGAATTTAATAAAATTTTACACATTTCAATCAATTTTATTTAAAATTTATAGATAAAATTTATCATATGGATGTGAGAAGAAAGCGGTTTTGTAATGATAAAATGTTCAATAGTTTGAATTTTTTCGAAATAAAAATTAATTAGGAAGTTTATTTTATTTGACTGAATTTTATTTAAATACATGTAATTAAAAATTATTACATTATTCCAATTTTAATTTATAATTTAATTTTATTAATAAATTAAATGCAATAGAATTTCAACTAATATTTTTTATTTTTCCTTCTTCGTCAAAAAATAAATTTTGAGGATATTTATAAATTATTTAACCAAATATATTTTGAAAATAATGATTTCAAATTATTTTTTTTTCAATTATATTTTAAATTTTTTTTTTAAAATAATACATTTTATTCAAAACCAATGGATGTGAAAAAAAATTAGTTTTTCTCGAAGTCTAATTTTCTATAGAATTATAGGATGTTTATTAGATGTATTTATAATAATAATAATCATATGAGTCTTATTTTAGATTTATTAATATATAATATATAAATTTACATTAAAATATTATTCATTTTTATTATTTTAATTAATTTAAAGAGATAACAAATATGCATAATAAAACAGTTGTTTCCTCTAGAATTGGGGATGTCCTTGTTTTTTTAAGGTTCAAACATTCCAATCGATTTCTAATGGGTTCATTAATAGAACCCAAAACATCTGAGGATTCTACATCCATTTGGACCTATATTCCAAAGGTAGGTGCTCATTAGTTGTGAACCGATGAGGCTTAATTATTTTCATTAGTCGAGAGGATGGGAGGTCGGACTCATCGCACCATTTTTAGCGGAATTATTGTCTACTCCAGGTCGCTCTTTATAGATTTAAGTTATGTTCGTGAATCATTATTACATTAGCAAGTATGAAAATGAGATTTCCTTTAGATATGACAATCAATGATTAATATTTATGAGTCTTAGAGAATCATTTATATGTATTCGAGGTTCTTCATCGATAGAAAATCATCTGTATTTGTAAGAGATTCATGGGAAATGGTATCCTTCTACACATTATATAGAAATCTCTTGGTCATTATGATAACTATAGTAGTTTTAATGCCACTCAGCAGGGAACTTGAAGTTTATTTTCATTCAGAAGGATAGGGATTATTTCAGAATTGGGATCATACCACAGATGGGCTACCTACGTATCCTTGTTTAGAAAAGTAATCAGAACCCATGTAGTTTGGGAAATAAAATATAGTTTAACATCATTTGGGATTGATGATAATTAATTGGTGATGGTATTGATCCTTATAAAGTCTTCCTACGTACTCTACTTTTAAAATAAGGATCAAAGTCCACATAGTTTGCAATAGAAGTGTGAGGTTTATACATGATTAATGGATTAAAGAGAGATGTCATAATTACTTTTACACTCTAATCACATGTGAGTCATGATCGGTGTGAGAAACAACAGGTCTTAGTAAAACCTGACAATTGTGCCACGAAAGATTCAATCATAAGAAATAATGTTGGGCTTATGTATATATTACTTCCCAAATATATAGAGATCGGGACTTATTTTAGAGAAGATGTCCATGAATAGGGTCCATAAAAGTATATGTGATTTGATGTAGATTTGGATACTCTAACATGGGGCTTACTCATGAGGAAGATTCCCAAATTAGAAGGGGACATGGGGTTTATTCCTTAGAAGGATGCCCAAATCAATAGAAATTATGACTGGTTAAGGGAAATTAGAACCGGGTCATACTTATGAAAAGGTGTCCTAGGTTAGGGGAATTATGAATGGGGATTTCTCCTGAAAAGGAGGCCCAGGTTAAGGAGACTTTGAGACATAGAACATATATCTAAGAAGGAGGCCTATGTTAAAGTGACTTTGAGACATAAGACTTATTCCTGAGAAGGAGGCATAAGTTATTGGAATTTATGTGTGGGGCTTACTCCTAAGAAAGATTCCAAAATTAGAGAAATTATGACTAGGGATTATTCCTAAAAAGGAGGCCCAGGTTAGGGAGCTTCTCATCTTAAAAGATGAGGTTGAATGAGTGAAAGTCCTCACCATAATGACATAAAGATATTTAAATCACTCGTTTATGAGATTTGTTACACAGAATTCCTTTCAGATATGGAAACCAACAAAGGAACCATGCCATAAATGTTTTGAAGATGGTTCTGAATGTTAAATATTGAAGAGGAGATGAGGATTTTAAGAAATCAAGTGAATAGGTAAAAGGAGAACCCACAAAAGGAAAGAGGTGTGCAAGTCCTACGTGGGTGCGCAAGTCCTGGTCGTGCAAGTAAACATGCGCGACACATGGGTACTTGCGCGGCAGTCAACCCTTAGGGTAATTCTTGGGCAAGACTTGGCTCAAGGGATTAGTATTATTCCTAAAAGATTCCAAAAGAGTGGTACACATGTTTTGTTGAAGGGATTAGGCGGCACACAAGTGTCGCCATTTCCCGTATGGGCTGGCCAGTTAGGCGCACAAGTGTTGATGAGTTTCAAAATATAAGCCTTGTCTATACTGTTTAGATCTTCCATTTTAGGTAAGAAATTACCTTAAAAGTGACCGGAAGTCTTCAAGCAGATACTAGGGCGACAAGATCTTAAATCCGACATTTGGAATTTTTTCGTCTTTTAAAATGGGGGGCCCACAAGGTGTATATATAGGCTTCGGAAAACCCTGGGCGAAAATCAAGTAGGGCGTGCAAGTCACCTGCGCGACCAATTTGTGGCACGCATGTGTACTTGCGCGGCCATGATGAACCCTGCACGACCCAAGTTTAAACAAATCTGTGTTCATACCATTGTCAATTTTTTATGTTTCTTCAAAGGATGAATCACTTTGTGTTAAGGTATTTCACTTTTCATTCGTTAGACTCTGTGATGGAAAGGAGTGTCAATAATAGTCCCCCATCATAGTTGGATCCGAATTAATGAGGAAGTGACTCTGAGGAAAAAAGAGAAAATCAATGAACTTCGGTGCGCAAGTGTTGAGTGCGCAGATGGCATCACTATAGCTTGGGCTGCGCAGGTGGCGTCGTGAATGCTTCGGCGTGCTGGATTCTGCACGCAGGGTTGCAGCCTTGCCTATAAATACATTGAACAGTTCGATCTCTCACCACGCAAGTTTCCTTCATCGCACAAGTAACTTGTTTTCCACTGGTTCCTTGTGTCCCGCTTCTGTAGAGGTATTTGGACAAGCGTGGTAATACCTGTGCTCCTCAAACATGCACGACCAAATTTTACTAGCGTGGTAAAATTTTACTTGCGCGCCGTAATTCCTGAGCCATTTTTTAAAATTTTCTTCACAAATTTTATGAAACATCAACTCACTTAAGAGTTAATTATTCAACCATTGTGCATATTCAATGGCTCCTAGAAGAATCAGAACTGCTGATGGACTTTCAAACAAGCAAATTGATGACCGTATGAACATTTTTGTCCATGATTACTATGATATCGGTGACATCACTCTTCCATATTTGTTCAAGTACAAGAAAAAGTATCATCTTAACTTTCCATAGAGCATATACTTGCCTCTGTATGGGCATGGTCATCTGCAAGGATTCAATGTACCAGATGAAAACAATTATATGCTCTAGATGCAGCCGCAATGCTACTCCTTTATTTATGTCATGCTCTGCATTAAGAGAAACAAAAATGTTGTGAACTTATAAATAATTCCTTCATTCCATTTCCTTGAAGATTAGAAAATGGAAAACCATGGGATGATATATTTTTCGCTATCGGTTGATGGAAATAATACTATCATGACACTAGATACAATATCTGAAAAGAGTACTCTCTCTAAATGGATCTTTACTTCCAATGATCCATTATCAAATCCATTAATCCATCTTCCAAGTCTCTTGGATAGAAACAGAGTCACTGTTTTATCGGTAGAAAATTTTCTCAAACCGCACTCAAGAACATTCTTTAACAATTGTTCCAAGAAGAGCTGTTATCACTGCATCTCTTATTGTATCAAGTTGAATGGATGAATTCAACGTGGTTGCTGATGATGCTCAGGATGTCGTAAATCAAATGATGATTTATGTTGATAGCATTTTTTTATTCTTGGAAAAGAGAAGAGACTGAAGTATGTGGATTTCCTTCGAACTTTTTTGCATAAATGAAGAATACATTCATCTTCAATCATTTGTACTTGTATTATTTTGCTACCTGCTTTAAATTTCACATATGCCAATGGGCCTAGTAAGCATAGTTTGATTTTTTCTAGCATTATTCCTCATAACCCTATAATCTTTTAATATTTTTATTTGATCAATATTACCTATATCATATGAAATGTATGTTTATTGAGCTAGAACTTGAATTTTGTTCAGAGATCCCTTGCCTTTTGTAGGCCGTTTAAAGTCATGCACGTCAGGCATAAAAAGAAAGGCTAACGATTAAGGTCGAAATAGCTTTGACCAAATGGATTGAAATTGAATAAATTCTTTGATAATTTATCTGAAAACATTTTACCATATTATAATATGGAGGAAAATATGTAAACTATGATTTAAAAAATTTTGAATCTGAAGAATGATATGAAAAAGGGATAAAAGGATTATAATAAGTACTTCCCATGAAAGAAGTTACCACTATTTAACAAACCCATTAGGGGGTTGAATTATGGAGGGCCGCTTAAGGGCATTGGTTGCATAGTCAAATAATAGCATCTTTTGGCTGACAGGTTCATTATGTAGACTACTTATGCTAGGCCGCCTAAGGGCATGTGCTGCATAGTCAGTCAAAAGATCTCTGAGAAATTTACTTTTATACTACTAACAAACCATTTGAAGTTTATGGAGATTAAAAATTTCCAAAGAATAGAGTTTTCTGTATGGAGATAGGTACATGAATATGGAAATGATATTTGAAAACATTATTGTCTAAGAACTGAATGAATGTCACTCCTACGAAGGTCTGACCCGAACATAGGGAAGAGAAAATATAAACCCTAGACTTAAATACATTAATATCATGAAAAAAATGGGATAAATATGTTAAGGATAGATATTTTTTGTGGATCCCTACATATTATTGTTACGAAAACTAAGGGAAAAAAGGTTTTCTTCCCAATAATGAAGTTACCAATATTTAAAAAATGGGTTAGGGGGTTGAATTATGCAGGGTCACCTTAGGGAATTGGTTGCATAGTTAAATAATAGAATCTTTCTTCTGACAGGTCTGTTATGTAGATTGTTTATGCAAGGCCGCCTAAGGGCACGTGATGCATAGTAAGGAAAAAGAACTCTCAGGTATCAGACATTTTGTGACTATACGTCAGGAAAAGGGTTATGGCGATCTGGAAGTATTTAAGGTTATGAGTATGACACATCAAAATGGGCATTGTCCAATGCATGTAGAATATACACATGACAATGGTAACCATAATCAGGTTGTGCTTGGGTCCTGAACTAAAATGTTGTACTTCACTACGTATCCCATAAGGATGGGAATCAATCCATACATAGTTCATGAAATACAATTTAACGTCATGTAGTATGAGAGTGTAGGAGATCATAGTTCAGGGTCATAGAGCATAGACCAAAATAATGAATACACAGTGTGTGCTTTCACAGGGACTTTTCTACTAGGACTGAAAGTGGAATTTGGGGTTAGGCCCAAAGGCTTGGGGCTGGATTCGAGGGATGCTCGAACGTTCCTACGTATACCATAAGGATTTGAATCAAGCCACACATTGTTTTTGAAATACCCTTTATACAGATTTGGTTTGTACAAGTGAAGGGTGGAAGGGGACATTAGTGCAAATATTGTTTGACCCAATATAAAACGTTCAAACATTTCCATGTATGAACAGAGTCTTTAGAATATAACATGATTGGAGATCAATGTCTATAATAATTCCATATCAAGTGAGGGTGTCAAAGAATGTTGTAGTTTATTATCGTGCAGGACAAATGTAAGAACAAGTTAACATTATATAGCATGGACGATGGTGAACCAATGTAAAAAATATTTGTTCTAGGGGAGGTTTTATGAATCAACGTCGTATGAGACAAAGGTGAACCGACGTGAAGTGATTGATTTTTGGACTGAACCTCAGAAGGTTGCCTACATACTATAACAACCTGATATTTTATGATAAATATTCTCTTTAATTTATTTGATGTCATGTGTTTTATGCTACAACAAGATTATCTTGTGCTATACGCCACACTATATTAGCTTGAAGGATACACAACACTATTCTTATATTGTGTTACACATAATTTCAAGTTCGTATTATAATAGTCATTCTACGCAACATTGAGGGTATATATATATATATATATTCAATGTATAAATGAAATATGGTTGGATTATGTTATACGAAATAATAAAGGAGTCTTGCACAACTCGCAACCCTGACTTGTCTTGCATTACTCGTAATCACAACCTTCCTAGATAGCGTGTGTTGTACGCAATACCGGGTTTTACTAAATAATGATATATTATTATAATATTGTTATGAACTAGCCGTTATGAATAGTATTAACTAAATTTTTAATTTGATATAATTATTATTCATCTTAAACATTTTCTAGAACATGGTATAAGAACCAGATAAATTTTTCGGGTAAAATATGTATTTTTAAAAAAATGCAGTTTTCCCGCCTTTTTATGGCGCACCCACATTATATCTAGTTGTTGATATGATTATAAGTCCAATCTGACAAAATAAAATTCTTCTTTTGAATCAGGATATAAAAATCTACATTGTATAATGTTTTGATTTTTTTCTGATAACTTTCATATTTTAACGAATAGTAAAAACACGCTATATTTTAATTAAAAACAACTTTTTTCATCGTAATAATTTATATGGTAAAATTATAATATTGAGTTGTTTTATAGTATGAATAGAATACATTTTTACCATTTAATATAATTTATGTCATTAGCATTTATTTTACATTGAATTCGTAGGTTAAATCAATTCAATCTTTTGCAATGTTTTAAACAGAAACCCATTTTCATTCGACAACGACATTACTATTAATTTAATTTCTGAAACTTCTGTGTATTGAATTTAGAAAAATGGATTCCATATTTTGAATCGGTGGGTGAAAATTATGTTAATATGCTACTTTTTATTTTTGGGAATTATGAATAGTAACTACAGTAAACTTTATTTACCATAGTTAAAGATAAATCGGGTAATTAAGGGTAAATATAATATTATAAAATTACAATAACACATGTCAAAATTCTATTAGATAGCTAAAAGTATACCCATATCATCTAAGGGTCAGATTAGATGAATTTTATGGACTTTTGACCATGAAAATTATTTAAGTATTATTAAAACCAAAGAAAGTGACAACATGTCACTCTCTTAAATCTTATAAGTATAATAATTTTAATTTATTGATAAACATCATAAAACATCAAACATGAAGAGTATACCGAATTCTAATAATATTATCTATATCATGAAAATTTATTTTGAATTTTTTGGGATTAAATTATTGACATTAATAGTGATACATTAATGATGCAGAAATTATTTATTTAGTGAAAAATCAATAATATAGTTTTTATTGAAATAGTAATACATATCAAAAGGCCCAAAAATCAGAAAAAAACATATTATTAGTTTATATATAACCCCTAGTCATCTAATGGCCGAATTGTTTACCATTTGTATCCTTATTAAGGCAATTATGACACTTATATTATTTTATTTTAAATGATTCCAAAGTTGTCACCTTCATAATTTAATAAATATAACAATTTAAATATTTTGATTTTAAGATGATAAATTCGAGTAAAAGTATTATTGTTAAAGGAAATAGATTTATCTTCATCCTTGTATTTTATTTTTAATTTTTATGCCACAAATAAGTATATTAAATAATTATACAAAAATGTTGTAGTAATTATTTTATTAAGAGATAAACCAAATAAATGGTTTTTAAAAATAATAAAATAACAATTATAGGAACTATTCAATTTTCTCCACTAATTTTCTAGAAATATATAACCTTTTATGAATCTATTAAATATTTTATTTTGAACATATCTTTTGTATATATTTTATTTCAATTCAAAAAAATGAATAGTGTCAAAATTGACACTATCGTTATTTTAAAAAAATAACATATTATAAAATTGATCAAAAATCACAAAAATATTTAAAAATTATAAATTTAAATTTACATGGTATAAAATGTTGTAAAGTATCCAATTATGGAAAATTAACAACAAATAAGTAATTTTTTGTTATAATTTAAAATTTAGAATGATATTACCATAAATAAAATTAAATTGATTAAATAAGGATAAATCAAGTTGATAATGTTTAAAATAAATTCCTAACATGTCTAAATTTGATTAGTTGATGTTATTACAACCCTATTCCATCTAATATTCTAATATGAGTCATTTTTGGAGGTTTTTAAGTGGGGTTAGATTTATTATAAATTAATATTATTTATAATTCCAAAGTTGCCCCTCTCCTCCCTTATAAAAGTTCACCTCCTCCCTCTCCTCCTCACACCAATTTGAGCCTTAAATATCTTCAAAACCCTACCCATTTCACTTCCCCACTTCCTTATAAACATCCTAGATGTCCTGGTCTTCTTCAAAGACCAATTTTAGTGCCATAAGAGGAGGTCTCAAAGAGGCGCTTCAAAAAAGAGGTAATGTCCATTACCGATTCATTCAACTTTATTTCTTCTTCCATTTCTTCTTCTTAGGTTGTTTCATTATGAAGTAATAACATCAGTATCACTCATATAATGATATATTATTATATGTATGAAACAATCTTATTTCACTATCTATCCATCCTATGGAAAAAGAAATCATCGTGCGTGCGTACGTACGAAATACCGTCTCCACGCCGTGGTGTAATCTATTTTCCACCACCACCTTACTTGGATGGGTATAATGGTGTAAATAATAACTATATTTGATTATTATAAATTTATATTGATTCTGTAATAGTATACATACAGTTCAATAAAATTCCACAATCATGGGAACGATATCATCGCTCGTGCGTACGTATGGAATACCGTCTCCATGATGCGATGAGATTCATTCTCAAGGATTAAACATTCATAAATGATTATAAACTATATATAATAAGTAATAATGAAATATATGACATAATAATGATACTGGATTTATGTATATATATATATATATGTATGTCCTCAAATTAATTCCATTCAATTCAATGAGGAAACGAAAAGAACTTTCATGCGTACGTACGGCCTACCGTCTCAATGAACGGTGTATTTATTTACATTTATCGATCTATTATATATATGTATATTCTGAATATGTATTATATATAAATCATGTTTTACATTCTGGATGTATGTAATCATGATCTATGTAACGCCCCGACCCCAGCTGCCCAGAGTCGGTGCATTACATCGTAACATTGGCATGACCACAAAAGATCAAGTCTCGAAAGACTGATTAGTTTAGTAGCCTTGGAAACACAAGATACATTCATAAATGTTACATTACATAATAAAATGAAAAACTACAATAACATAGTCTCCAAAGTCCACACTCATATCCTCTTCTGATTATCTCTGCAGGTCATTCATAAAATACTTCTTCACATCCTAGAAATTATTAAAACATTGAATGTGGTGAGTTGAGATGCTCAGTAAGGATAACAATATTGTGGAAGCTTTCGAAAATAAACAATAACATTTAAGGCAATGTATAACTAAAACAAAAGCCTTTTTAAACATTAACTTCAGCATAATATGGCAAAAGTAAAATGAGATAATGCCATTTACTTATTCACATGGTTATTCTACTGGTCGAATAATCAGATGCAATATCAATATCCACTTTCATAAAGATGGAATGCATAATGCCAGACTATCATATCCGTGTAGCCGAGGCCTCGTGCCAAGACTACAAATAAGATTTTGTCAAGGCCTCGTGCAGAGACACTAGTTTGTATCATGAGACCTACCGATGCATCGAGGAGCTATAGCGGGCTCCACCCGTCACTTATTAAGTCCAATGCATTCCTCATATGAACAGGTTTAAACATTTCATAAACCATAACATAATCGTATCACATAAAACATGCATAAAGGAAACATAAAATTTCCACATTTCAATCACAAGATATCAATACAACACATTGATACAATAAAAACACTTTCAAAACCATTGTCAATAAAAAAATTAATGAAAATTAAAACTTTGTATTTATTTTTCATTAAAAAAAGTATGGCTTGTAGAGGAAGCCGAAACTCAAATAATGGTCATGGTGGCGGAGAAGTCGTTGTCGCTGCCTATGTACGACAAAAAAACAATCCTTTTTTTCATTTAGTAAAACACTTCGTATAGAACGATTCATTTTGAATAAATTTAAAAGTCAAAGGGGTTTATACACCGTATAAAAGAAATATGTGTATAATACCAAATATGCCTCAATGAAAGGAGATTGAGACGAAGTCTTTACAAAGATAATTTTTAAAATAAAATAGATCTATTATGTGTATTAATTATAAGGACACATAAATAATGTACAAATAAAAGATATGAAATAATAATATCATGACATAATTTGAAAGTATGAGATTAACCAAAAGAATAGAAATTGGGTAAGTAATTCCCTTACCTTGTGTCCGAATTCACTCGACCGTTCTTTGATCTCCTGAATAATAAACTAGAGTTAATTTCTATTAACTTAAGAACCTTTTTCATGTTCATTATTACTTTTATATCACTTATTACCATGTTATGAACATTATGTAATTATTTAAGTTAATAACGGTCTTTTTGTCGATCTTTGGTACTTGAGTAAAAAATATACTTCTTATAATTACACTTTGTTCATGTGGTAAAATATCCATTATATCCATAATTATATTAATTATGTATATATCATATAAACCATATATATCCAGTATATAAATTCATTTATAATATTACATAACATTTAGAGATAAGAAATGAAATGCACCGTTCATGGAGACGGTAAGCCGTACGTACGCATGAACACTACTTTCATTTCTATTTCATATTTAATGGAATAAAATTATAATTATATAAAGGTATAATATAATTAAAGTATAATATAATGTATAATAACATTTACTCTATCCTTTATACATCCCACATATGGAATTAACGATTCAAATAACATTGAGTGGGCGGTAGTCCGCACTTCCTAAAATGAAATTATCGCGTTTACCCATAATGGAAATCATAAAGTATGACATAAATGAGAAATAAATATTCATATGGAAAACATAAACATAATATATATATAATATATGAAAAATAGTGTCATAAAAATGGCCACCATTATAGGTGTTAAAAGAATATTGAACAATCATCGTTTCGTGAGGCTGTAGTTAACCACGCACACAAAATGTATGTTCATTAACCATTAGACGAAGGTGTGTGTAAGTGTAATCCAAATAATTATCATAACAACATCCAAGTATATTTCAAATACTGGTTTTGTTACAAAATAAATGAATAAAAAGAGTTTAAGGGGTTGGAGAAGCAAAATAAAACAAAACAACATTAGAGAAGACATTACCATAAAATAGGGTAACTCTTTAGGATTTGAGCCAATGGATTCCTTGGGAAGAGTTCTGCCCAATGTGAGGCTTATAGGAGTAAGAGAAGAAAGTGGAGAGAGTATTCTGCCAGATGATGGCAGAGCCAAATGGCTTGGAAGGTGTGAATAATGTGATAGTTGTGGGGGCCGTTTATAAGAGGAGAGGAGGGGCACTCTTGGAACTCATGAAATGTTACATTATTATACAATGCTTTTTCGGAATCTAAAGGTCCCAGACTTATATAATTCGAGGATAATCTGATAAGGGTTCTAAATATTCTCATCCAATAGTCTTTGGACAAGTGTATGCCTTAGATTTTACATTATCCTTTCATTTTATTTAAATAGTTTATTAATGAGGTAATCGCTGCATCATCATTGTGTCATAAATAATTTATTTTATTTAATGTCTAAAAATTTTAAAAAAATTATCATGATGTATTAAATCTTCTTATCTTTCTAATGAATATTTATAGTAAAACATATGACTTCTATAACCCCATTTAAAAATTGTTTTAGTAAAACAACTCATGTTTGTGATATTTTTATTTTAACATTAAATAAAAAGTTTTTAATGTCATATTCCCACTAAAGTGGCTCCATGGGGTCCCCAAGTTGACCCATGGATTGTCGTGGTTGGAAATTACTCATCTAATAGGGGTAGGACATGTGTAACGGTGTTTTTATATTTTTATAATGTCATTTTTACCTTAAATTTTACTAATTACCTTTAATCGCGATTAATTAAACTTAAAAGTTACTATTCACCAAATAATTATTTTTATACCATTGAACCACATTTTACTTCTTAATGACAACCATGTATGTCAGATTTTTTAAAATCAAAACACAGAAGTGGTAATGTTTCATTTAAACAAAAAATCAGTTTTTTTAACTACCACTTAGTGGTTTAACTATTCATCGAAAATTGATGTTTTTCAGAACAAGGCCAAAAGTTCACCCTAAGCAATAATTGATATTCTGAATCAAAAAATGATGCATATTTTACAAATTCCAAACATATAAGTTGCATTAATTAATTTTATAATTAATTTCTGATGTCATAACAAATAGCGTGTTTTTAAGAAACAATATATATCAAAAGATTGACAATTGTTTATGTCTAATTTCAAAGTGAAATTAATTCTAATGACCACCATTGGATAAAATAGTAAAAATATATTCTAATTATACATTAAAACCACTCAATAGTATAATTTATCACTATAATATACTTTGATTAAAATATTTGTTTTTATGTATTTTTCACTATTCATAAAAAATTGGAAGTTCTCAGAAAATTACAAAAAATTCAACTATGGATAATTTCGATATTACGAATACAAAAATGAAGTCCATTTTCAAATATAAAATTTCTATAAATTTAAAAAGTGGGTATTACTATTCATAACAACTACTTTGATTAGTCGCGGTGTGTTAAAGCTTGAAGTTGCGTACAATACACGCTTCTGTATTATTCAATGAGAAGTGTATCGTGAAAGCTTGGAGTGTTACATTCTCCCCTCCTTCAATAAATTGCTTCCTCACAATTTGAAAATGTTCTTCGAAAATAAATGGTTGAAAATAGAAAATACCTTTGTGGAAACCCCACATCGGAAATAAGGTTAATAAGAATATAACATTAAAAGAAAGAAAGATAAGTACAAAGGTCATCCGAGATAGCCCATACTAGGATTCTATGAAAATATGGATATGGAGGAGAAACAAACCATCAAGGTCTGATGGGGAGTTGTAGAAAACAGGATTATGAGAAAGTTAACAATAATAAAATCACATACTTGTGATTGGTTAAATGGTCATTGAATCCCCAGTTGAAAAAGTTAACCGGCAATATTTTTTTATTAAGTTACATTTTATAATGTTGAGGAATTTATTTAAGAGATTTTCTAAGAACGTAAGGGAATATACATGCTTGTCATGTAGAGTTTCATAATTTAATAAATTTTTACACAAACCCATCATTCACTCTAAAAGGTAATAGAACTCAAAAATATTCTATTAATCCTAATTGTATAAGGTTCCAAATATTAAAAAATACCATTTAGATTAGTAAAACTATTTTGTAATAACCAGGGACTTCATGTAGGCTAGTGTTAGGTAATAACGGGCTGTCACACTATGGTTGTGGGTTCTATTCCTGCAGCTTTGTCCGACGCGACGGTTTATGCCCCACCCCAAAGGTTGTCCTTTCCAAAAATAATCTTCAGAAATGTTTTAACCTTAAAAAATACTACACAAAGTTCATCTTTATTCATTCCAAACTTTATAGTTATCCAAAATACCTCTATACAGACTTTCTCTAAAAGGTCTCTAAATCCTAAAATCAATTGTAATATCAGATTCCCCAAACAATGTAAAGTTTCTCTTATTGTCACATACTAAAAATATGATTACCTTCATCATATTAAAACCTTAATGAAAAAAACAATTACTACAGTACAATCCTTATATATATCACATTATTATTATAACCAGAATATAATCCTTGAGTCCAAAAGCACCAATACATTAATTATTCCACTTCAATTGTAGTAACAGCATAAGATTGTCCTTGATCCCTTGGCCTTTTCTGAGGTATGTTTCCCTGACGCTTAGGAAATTCATTTGCATAATGCCCCTTTTCCATACAATTTTAGCATTCAATATTGATAGCCTCTTTCTTTCCCTTGCAATCACGAGCCTGGTGACCTTTTTCTCCACATTTATATCAAACTCCCATTTCTTTTAGGCAAGCACCCGGGTGATTCTTCCCACAATTATCACATAATGGAAAATACTTCTTTCCCTTTTTCCCTTTATCCGTCTCTTGTTCCATCATTCTCTTCTTCTCTTGCTTTAATTTATTGTCTTAAGACTTAGAGAATTCCTTTTCTGTCTTGAGAGCACACGATAAAATATCTTCGTACGATGAGAAGGATTTTGATACTAAATCTCGACTGAGAAATGGTTTTAACCCATCAAAGAAATGATCAATCTTACTTCTTGGGTTACGTATATAATCTACAGCATGCCTTGATAATCTTGTAAAGATAGCCTCATACTTTGCAACATTATCATCCTCCTTTTGTCTCAGACTCAAAAATTTCCTTTCCATATCTTCTCGATGGTCATGTGGAAAGTATTTTTCTAAGAAAAGATCTTTGAACTCTCTCCATTCAATATTTTATACTTCTTCATCTTCCATTGTGTTTTGAATTATCGACCACCATTGATTGGCATCTCCAGTGAGGCGGTAAACTGCCATGACAACCTTCTCCCTTTCGCTACTCCCCAAGGCATGGAATATTTTCTCTAAGGAGTTTATCCATTGCTCAGCTACTAAGGGATTTGTAATTACATTGAATTTTGGTGGTTTTTGCCTCATGAAGCGGTCTAACATTGATCCTCCATGTTGCAGATCGGGGTGCTCCATACGAGTAAGGTTATTATTCATAACCTGAGTGAGTTGTCCGAGTATGGTAATAAGTTGATCAGAACTAGTTGTATCTCTAGATCCACAATTATTATCTTGAGCAGGAGGGAAATCCCTACACGGAGTGTGTGCATTGATACGGTTTCCATTCCTTCCACTAGGATCCATTTCTAAACAAATGCATAAAATAGATTAGTTTATGAATCAAAATACATAATTCCATACTTGTAAAATACTTAACATAAATTGAACTATTTATGGATATAATCCATAAAAAAATTTTCTTTGAGGAAGAATATGATCGTAACCCTTCATAGTGGTTTGTAAAAAAAATGAGAATTATCCTAAGCATATCACTCGAGAGTGTCGTAACCAAGAGTGCAGCAAGGCCCGTTGTCGTGCACCAGTTCTCGTTCGAGTCTAGCTCAAAGTGGTGTTTTCGGGTTTTACCCCTAGCTATATCTGTGCTAGAGCCGCCTCTACTTGCTCGTATCCAGACAGGGATGTATTTCTCAGAAAACTCACAAAATCTCTACAACAACAAAATTATAGGAAGGTCTTCTATACTAATCCTCAAAGTCTATCTTCAGGATATGTGATCTAATCAGAGTTTATCTAAATCTAGCTTCCAAGGTTAGTACTAAACATCCTCTGATACCAATTGTAATTCCCTTACCCCAGCTACCCATAGTCGGTGCATTACTTCGTATCATTGGCATGATCACAAAAGATCAAGTCTCAAAGGACCTATTAGTTTAGTAGCCTTGGAAATACTATATACTTTCTTAAAAGTTACATTACATCATAATGTGAAAAACTACAATAACATAGTCTCCATAGTCCACACTCATATCCCTATCTGACTATCCCTGCAAGTCATTCATAAAATACTTCTTCACATCCTGGAAAATATTAAAACATTGAAAGGGGTGAGCTTAGATGCTCAGTAAGGATAACAATATTGCAGAAGCTTTCGAAAATAATCATTAACATTTAAGGCAATGTATAACTAAAAAAAGCCTTTTTAAACTTTAACTTCAGCATAATATGTTAAAAGTAAAATGAGACAATTCCATTTACTTATTCACATGGTTATTCTACTGGTCGAATAATCACATGCAATATCAATAACCACTTTCATAATGATTGAATGCATAATGCCAGACTATCATAACCATGTAGCAAAGGCCTCGTGCCAAGACTACAAATAAGATTTTGTCAAGGCCTCGTGCCAAGACACTAGTTTGTCTCATGTGACCTACCGATGCATCGAGGAGCTATAGCGGGCTCCACCAGTCACTTATTAAGCCTAATGCATTCCTCATATGAACAGGTTTAAACATATCATAAACCATAACATAATCTTATCACATAAACCATGCATAAAGGATACATAACATTTCCACATTTCAATCACAAGATATCAATACAGCACATTGATAAATTAAAAACACTTTCAAAACCATTTTCAATACCAAAATTAATGTAAATTATATCTTTGTATTTATTTTTCATTAAAAAAAGTATGGTTTGTAGAGGAAGCCAAAACTCAAATAATGGTCACGGCGGTAGAGAAGTCATTGTCGCCGCATATGTATGGCAAGAAAAACATTCCTTTCTGTCATTTAGTAAAACCCTTCATATAAAAAGATTCCTTTTGAATAAACGTAAAAGTCAAAGGGGTTTATACATTGTATAAAAGAAATTTGTGTATAAAACCAAATATGCCTCAATGAAAGGAGATTGAGACAAAGTCCTTACAAAGATCATTTTTAAAATAAAATAGATCTATTATGTGTATTCATTATAAGTACACATAATGAATGTAAAAAATACAAGATATGACAAAATAATATCATGACATAATTTGAAAGTAGGATATTAACCCAAAGAATAGAAATTGGGTTAAGAAATTCCCTTACCTCGTGTCCGAATTCACTCGACCATTCTTTGATCTCAAGAATAATAAACTAGAGTTAATTTCTACTTACCTAAGAACCTTTTTCATGTTCATTATTCCTTTTATATCACTTATTTCTATGTTATGAACATTATGTAATTATTTAAGTTAATAACGGCCGTTTTTTCGATCTTTGGTACTTGAGTCAAAAATAAAATTCTTATAATTACACATTGTTCATGTGGTAAAATATCCATTATATCTATAATTATATTAATTATGTATATATCATATACATAATATATATCCAGTATATACATTCATTTATTATATTACATAACATTTAGAGGTAAGAAATGAAATGCACCGTTCATGGAGAAGGTAAGCCGTACGTACGCATGAACGCTACTTTCATTTCTAAATCATATTTAATGGAATAAAATTATAATTATATAAAGGTATACTATAATGAAAGTATTATATAATGTAAAATATCATTTACTCAATCCTTTATACATCCCACATATGACAGTAACGATTCAAATCACTTTGAGAGGGCGATAGTCGGCACTTCCTAAAATGAAATTATCGCGTTTACCCATAATGGAAATCATAATGTATTCCATAAATGAGAAATAAAGAATCATAAGGAAAACATAAACATAATATATATATATCATATATGAAAAATAGTGTCATCAAAATGGACACCATTAGAGGTGTTAAAACAATATTGAACAATCATCGTTTCGTGAGGAAGTATTTCACCACCAACAGAAACTGTATGTTTTTTAACCATTTGACGAAGGTGTGTGTAAGTGTAAACCAAATCGTTATCATAAAAACATCCTATTATATTGTAGATACTTGTGTTGTTACAAAATAATGTAATAAAAAGAGTTTAAGGGGTTGGAGAAGCAAAATAAAACAAAACAACATTATAGAAGACATTACCTTAAAATTTGTTAACACTTTTGGATTTGAGCCTAAGGCTTCATTGGGAAGAGTTTTACCCAAAGTGAGGCTTCTAGTAGTAATATAGGAAAGCGTAGAGAGTATATGGGCAGAGTTTGGCTGAGCCAAATGGCATGGAAGGTGTGAATAATGTGGTATTGGTGGGGGCCTTTTATAAGAGGAGAGGAGGGGCACTCTTGGAACTCATGAAATGATACATTATTATACAATGATTTCTAGGATTATAAAGGGACCACACTTATATAATTAGAGGATAAGGTGATAAGGGTTCGAAATATTCTCATCCAATAGTCCTTGGACAAGTTTATGCCTTATATTTTACATTATCCTTTCATTTTATTTAAATCATTAATTAATTAAGTAATCGTTGCATCATCATTGTGTCATAAATAATTTATTTTATTTAATGTCTAAAAAATATAAAACAACTATCATGATGTAGGAAATCATTTTAGCTTTCTAATGAATATTTATAGTAAAAAATATGACTTCTATAACCCCATTTAAAAATTGTTTTAGTAAAACAACTCATGTTTGTGACATTTTTATTTTAACATTAAATAAAAAGTTTTTAATGTCATTTTCCCACTAATGTGGCTCCATGGGGTCCCCAAGTTGACCCATGGATTTTCATGGTCGGAAATTACTCATCCAATATGGTTAGGACAAGTTTAAGGGTAATTTAATATTTTTATAATATCATTTTTACCTTACATTTCACTAATTACCTTTAATCGCGATTAATTAAACTTAAAAGTTACTATTCACCAAAAAATGATTTTTATCCCATTGAACAAAATTTTACTTCCTAATGACAACCATGTCTGTCAGATTTTTGAAAATCAAAACATTGATGTGGTAATGTTTCATTTAAATGGAAAATCATTTTTTAACTACCACTTAGTGGTTTCACTATTCATCAAAAATTGAAGTTTTTCAGAACAATGCCAAAATTTCACCCTAAGCTATAATTGATATTCCGAATCCAAAAATGATATCTATTTTACAAAATTCCAAACATATATGTTGCATTAATTAATTTTATAATTAATTCCCGATGTCACAACAAATAGCGTCTTTTTAAGAAACAATATATATCAAAAGATTGACAATTGTTTATGTCCAATTTCAAAGTTAAATTAATTCTAATGACCACCATTGGATAAAATAGACAAAATATATTATAATTATACTTTAAAACCACTCAATAGTATAATTTATCACTATTAAATACTTTGATTAAAAATGTTGTTTTTAAGTATTTTTCACTATTCATAAAAAATTGGAAGTTCTCAGAAAATTACAAAAAATTCAAATTTGGATAATTTCGATATTAAGAATACAAAAATGAAGTCCATTTTGAAATATAAAATTTCTATAATTTTAAAAAGTGGGTATTACTATTCATAACGGCTACTTTGATTACTCGCGGTGTGTTAAAGCTTGAAGTTGCATACAATACACGCTACTGTATTATTCAAAGGGAAGTGTATCGTGAAATCTTTAGGTGTTACAATCTAATTAATCATATAAATAATTACAATTCAAAACACGGATGACAAATGAAATGATTTTATCCAAAAGGCTCTTTAACATGGAATTTACAAAAGAACGGGTAATATAATGTCATAAGTGAACCAAATATGATATCTTAACAATTAATATGATTTTTTAATAAGTCAATAACATTATTTAAATCATTATACAGGTGGTTCGAACACTTACGAATCAAATCAGACCTATGGTAAGGGATATCATTTCCAATCTCGTTCTTATCCGAGATTGTTTATTCCTAAGTATTTACTAGGGTTATTGTTTTCATCCTTGTCCATGTTTCCAAAAAAATGTTTCATGTATTTTTAATATCCTTTTTACCCATTTTGACATTTACTACATGTTATGTGTGGAATCATTCTTTTATGATGTACTTTTTGACTTTTCCTGCAAAAGTACAAGAAGAATGTTTTTTTAACTTATATGGAATGAATGGATTTTTACGGTTTTGTAAAGCCTAATTTTCATAAAGCTTATTCCAAAATATTTCATGACTATTTTCAACAAAATCGTTTGATTTTAAAATTGCATGACAGTTTTTGAAAAGAAAATGATTTTGAAGAAAAAAGGATTTTTTTATTCAATAAATGATTTCAAGTTATTTATCAAAACAATTTTTCACCTATAATGACATTATTTCATATGTGTATGTTTCAAGTATAATGTCTCTATGATTTATATGGTTTCACTTTTCTTATTATGAAATGATATCTATTTCTTTTATACGGATTATGTGATGATGGGATGATGTTTATGAAACCCATTTTATTTATTGGTTTTTTATGAATGATGTATGTTTATTTTGTGGCACAAGAAACAATGATTTCATTATGAGATGGGTGGGACCTATATATCCCTCCAATGCATTGGGTAAATATTTATATCTCATAAGATAGACATGGTTGGAACGGTATGTTAATCTGGTTCAATATCACAGGACTAGAATGAGGAGTGAACTTGATTCAGAAAGGGACTTTGTCCACTAAGATGGTCTTGGCAGCAATGCCATGGCTACTATGGAAATCATTATATGTGCTTAATGTATTCCACAATTAAATATTTTATTCCCATGATATTTTATCATGATTTTTGTTCCATTATGATCTATGCCTTATGTACTTCCATGTTTTATGTCGTTGCTCAAGATTTTTAATGTTCATGATTTTTTAAGTTCAAATGTATATGGTATGTTTTATTTTATCCATGCTTACCCTTACTGAGCATTTGAGCTCACCCTTTTTATGTTTTCTTTTCCACCAGTATTAAAAGAAATATTTTAGGTAAAGAAACAAAAATGGGAAGAACTTTATGGCAGATATTGAAAATATTTCACCATGATTCGAAGATTATGTTCCATGTTTCCAAAGACACTAAACTATTACGGTCCTTGTGTGTCTGTTTTTGTTATGTCGTAAGTATTCCACAAAAGTAATGTAATGTCTATGTACGTCAAGATTCGGGTCTCTACAGTTGGTATCAAAGTAAAGGTTTAGTCAACCTTTGGAAAATAGGATGCGAAAATGTTAGTGAGGTCCCTAGAGAGATTTCTAAGGTATGTCTAGGGATGTCCCTAAGTGTAAGTATATATATAGGATATAGTCCTAGATCTGTGGTAACGTTCTTAGAATTTAAACTAAGATGTCAGATATTCATGGTGCTTCCCCTTTAATATGTTATTTTCCCTAGCATGATTTTTTCCTCTCACAATATTCTTTTTGGGTTTTAGAAAATGGCTGAAAATAGGAAGATTCATGATAATGGAGGATATGACGGAGAATGGAATGATATTATTCATGTGAAACCAAATGAAACGGGATTTGGAAGTCCAAACATTGTTATTATGCCTAATCATCAATCTCATAATATGATCAATAATCTCAACTTTGGTATGTTTCCTAACTCCGATAATAAGAGAAAGATGGAGTTTCATGATGATCGTAGAGGAAAAAGGTTCAATTTCCCTTATGTAAATCATGTGGGAAGAGGCATCAAGGAGAATGTTTCAAGCGAACTGAAAGATGCTATGGGGTGGTAAAGAAGGACACAAAGCCAGTAAGTGCAATGGAAAAGGGTCATTTAACACCATGGATGAGGATAATGGTATTGCTACAACATCAACAATGGTTAAATGTTTTAGATGTGGAATGTATGGGCATTATGCAAACCAATGCCCTAAGGGAAACTCTCATAAAGAGAATAAGTATGGTTACATGGGTAGTATTTATGTTGATGATGATGAATAGAATAAAAATGATATGTAAGATGAAATAATTGTTGATGTTTAATCAATGGTTTTAGAAGGTAGTGGAATGATTACATGTTTATCATGTGTAATGTTGTATATGTAATCTCATGGTACTATGGAATAAAGCGACATCTAAGGATTGTTACACTGTTTTCTTTCCTTCGGTTTTGAAAGTGTTTGATTAATAGTACTAGTAACCATGAAAGGTTATTCTGATATTTTTGGAAAGTAGATGATATGCACATAATGAAGGGATAAGGAGAAAATTAAATGTTTGATAGTATTCATGAGCTCATGACTGATATAAGAAGAAGGTTATATCCTTGTATGAGTATATAGAATTTTTGGATTTTGGTATGTGGAAAGAGTTCACTTTTGAAATCATTTATGTTTTCACTAAGGTATAATGTGTATTAATTTTTCAAGAGAATACATGATTAAGGTATTCGCATGATTGGAATGTGACCAACAATATATATGCGGAATAAATGATGGTATTCACATGCTTGGTAGATGATATTTTAAGTAATTGTTTTCTTTATAATATGAGCTTGGACCGAAGTATTGTAGATAAGCCTAAATATTGGAATGTATTATGTTGGGAATAAGATAGTATTGTTTATGGATATAACTTTTTTTGATATTATTGATCAGATGTTATAGTAATGTAGTTTTAGAAAAAGGACAACCTGCAGGACGAGTGACAACCCATCACGTCGGACAAGGATGTGGGAATCGAACCCACAACTGAAGTGCGACTGGCCTTTATCACCTACCACTGGCCTACAGGAAGTCCCTATTTTGTAGAAACTATTTTTACAATATTATGAACTATGATATAAGAAGTATATGTCCATTTTAAAAACCATATATGATTAATCTAACAATAGATGGACATATGTATTTTTGACAAATTTTATAAATATTTCTGAGACAGATGGAATGACCCATCATTCTATCACATGAACCGCTAACACTTCACGAATGTTGAATTAAACTTCATTTCTTTAAAAGATGATGTGGAAATTGTCCGAAGAATGACCAACGATGAGACTGTACCAAAATCACGAATGTATTTCTTCTAATTCTAATTTCATCAACTTTAGGGAAATTATCTTCAAAACCAAAAATGTTGTCCTAGTGACCTTATATCCGATAAATCAGATGGTACCTTAGATCATCACAAATCTATGGCTTTGTGATCGATGGCTTTTTCATAGCCATGCTATCTACCACTCTCCATCGTAACATGAGGGTTAGATTTTTCTTCCACATCCACATTTTCAGCTATATTCTCCTACGTGGAAACCCATTGATGAGTTACATTCGGTAATCGTTACATTTCATATATTAGTTTTTGAAATTAAGTTTTAGTATTACTTTTTACGATGTGGGTTTCTATGAATAGTAAATGATTTATAACCCTGACGAATTTCGAGGGAAAAATTCATTTTAAGGGGGGTAGAATGTAACAACCCGATATTTTATGATAAGTATTCTCTTTAATTTATTTGATGTCATGTGTTTTATGCGAAAACAAGATTATCATGTGATATACACAAAACTGTATTAGCTTGAAGTATACACAACACTATTCTTAGATTGTGTTACACATAATTTCAAGTTCATTTTATAATAGTAATTCTACGCAACATTGAGGGTATATATATATATATATTCAATGTATAAATGTAATATGGTTGGATTATGTTATAGGAAATAATAAATGAGTCTTGCACAACACGCAACACTGATTTGTCTTGTATTACACGCAATCACGACCTTCCTCGATAGCGTGTGTTTTACGCAATACCATGTTTTACTAAAAAATGATATATTATTATAATATTATTATGAACTAGCCGTTATGAATAGTATTAACGAAAATTTGAATTTTATAACATTATTATTCATCATAAACATTATCTAGAACATGGTATAAGAACAAAATAATTTTTTTGGGTAAAATATGTATTTTTCAAAAAATTCAGTTTTGTCACCTTTTGATGGGGCACCCACTTTAAATCTAGTTGTTGATATGCTTATAAGTTCAATTTGAAAAAATAAAATTCTTCTTTTGAATCAGGATATAAAAATCTACATTGGATATTGTTTTGATATTTTTCTGATAACTTTCATATTTTAATGAATAGTAAAAACACGATATATTTTAATTAAAAAAATCATTTTTCATCATAATAATTTATATGGTTAAATTATAATATTGAGTAATTTTAAAGTATAAATAGAATATATTTTTACCATTTAATATAATTCATGTCCTTATCATTGATTTTACATTTAATTCGTAGGTTAAATCAATTCAATCTTTTGCAACGTTTTAAACAAAAACCTCTTTTTATTCGACAATGGGATTAATTTTAATTTAATTTCTACAACTTCTTTGTATTGAATTTAAAAAAATGGATTCCATATTTGGAATCAGAGGGTCCAAATTATGTTAATAGGATACTTTTTATTTTTGGGAAATATGAATAGTATCTACAATAAATTTTATTTAACAAACTTAAAGGTAAATAGGGTAATTAGGGGTAAATATAATATTATAAAATTACCCTACCACATGTAAAAATTCTATTGGATGGATAAAATTATTCCCATATCACATAAGGGTCAGATTAGATTCATTTTATAGAATTTTTACCATGAAAATAATTTAATTATTATTAAAACCAAATAATGTGACAACATGTCACTCTCTTAAATCTTATATGTAAAATAATTTTAATTTAGTGATAAACAAAATAAAACTTTGAACATGAATAGTCTCAAGAAATCTAATAAAATTATCTACATCATGATAATTTATTTAGAATTATTTGGGATTAAATAATTGTCATTAATAGTGATAAATTAATGAAATAAACTTATTAAAATAATAAGAGTTATTTAATTATTCTATATGTTATTGAACTAAAATTATTAAAATAATACCAATGGAGATGCATAAGTGGGTCACGTTTATAAAGAATTTATTTTATAACTATAAAATTTATTATAGGATTTAGAGGATTCATTATGTGTAATAAAATTAAAAAATCAATAGGAATTATCATTATAAATGGTAAACATAATTTTTTTCATGAATAATAAATAATATAAATCCTACATTACATTTCAGATTTTATGATTCCAAAATTAACAATATATTTATGTCAAATATAATTTAGACTAAAAATTATAACTAACATATAATATTATGAATAATGTACAATTCATTAATTATGATGTGGGGATTTTAAAAAATATATTATTTTCATAAAAAAATCCATTTGTATGATAGATTTTTACTTATAGATCATAAATAATCACTTATTAAAAATATACATTTATTGACAATAATAAACTGATGACCCTTATAAATATCATTCCTGAAAGTATAAAATTATTTTCTAAATTACCATTAATAGATATATATTTTTATAAAATTTTATTAAAATTTCCTTTAAGAAAATATATATATAATTCCAAAAAATGAGTGTCTTGATAGAAACTATGCTTTTCCCAAAGACAATAATTTGTGGTTTATCATATAAAAATATAATCACTATTAATTAATCTGTAACATAATAATGATAAAGAATAAATTTAAAAATTATTTTATTTATATTATAAATATAAAAAATAATACTTTTAGGGTATAGATACATGTCACTTTATTACAACAGAGAATTCTTAAATGGTATGGCATGTGACGGTGATATTTTAATCAGGTGGGTTAAAGAGCACTATTTGAGCCATGATCATGATGTTCATGAACATATCATATAAATGATATGACTCATGATTTATTTAAGGAATATCATCTAGTTCATGGTAAAAGGGGAAGTCTAGTGATCCCATCTCCCATGGAATCTTAAATAATTTGGAATTTCATGGTATAGTTTTATTGGTTGAGGCTGTCATTTCCATTATTAATTTAAATTGAAATTTAACATAACCCTTTATAAATACTAATGAAATGATAACTATTCATGTTATATATAATCAATGATTGTGATAATTTATTGTATATTAAATATAACATTATATAACATTGTATTGTGAAATAACCAATGTTGTGAACATGTTTTATATAATTAAATTACATAAAAAGGCATTTAATCATTTTAAAAATAGAATTTTATTTATAAATATTTGGGTCAATAAATTCTTCCCCCTATCAAAATTTCTCTGATGAATGTTTTATTCCATACATTAAAACATAAAGGGGTACTTATATTACATCACTTATTATGGTACTTATATCGCTTCCTCAAACATGTGGGTTTTTTATAAAAATTTTATGAGGTTAGTTTTTTTATTTCTGAAATCATTCTCTCTATGATATAATATCCTCATTCAATACTCCTCATAAAAATGAGAATTCGCTAATGATACAACCTTTTGATATAAAACATGTCAGGGGACTAGTCTGTACGTCCTCTAATGGGATATTTACAACTCATCATATACTTTTGATAGGATATGTGGGAGTGCTAGTCGATAGGCACTTTAATTCTATCAATGTTCTCAAAGAGGACTATGTATCTTGGACTATTCCTTTGATTCATCATAAACCTCATTGACTTCATTCATGGTGAAATATAAACTAAAAATTTATATATTAATTCAATCTCCATGTCCTTTTGATGATTTATAGAATAAAATTTTCAAATTCTTTTTGTGGTTTCCATATGATACATAAGTATTTGAACCTTGTTTATCATATTAGGGATAAAATAAATTCCCATTTTCTTATACATTCCAAATTCATCCCATCTAGATGGGGTATGACATAACTTCACATAATGAGCCTCAGAAGGGTCCATATGTGTGATATAATGAAAACTATTATTATATGAGGAATCTTGTTGTGGAAATAATTGATCCATACATTATCGGATATCTAATGAACATGATCTCATTATATTCTACATACTTTCTATGGTTATTTAGGACTATCCAACTATCTGAGGGTGATATAGATTGCATAATTTCAGATATGTATCACATTGTAATAGTTGGATTATCAAGAACACTGAGGTAATCCTCAGATCATGATTATATATAATATATATTGGAACTATATGATGTCTTACCACTTACATCATGTATATCACAGTGAGATGATCCTGAGAGATATAATCCTGGATAGAAATTTAATGCACTAACGTTCTATGGTGTAAAATTATGACCCAAATGATTTTATTTCCCCTATATATATAGGGGAGTACTATAAAAAAGGCCATGTTTTTATTTTCCAATATCTATACTAGTTAGGGAAATGGTTGCATCATTATTATAGAATTTGTTTTTTAGGCTTAACTTGTTTTCATTACAAGCAACCACATACAAAATCAAAAATCCATTTATTCATTTTCTTCCACAATAAATTAATGCAAAAATAACTATATAGAATACCACTATCTTATTGAATAGAGAATGATGATAAATGATTACCATATAAAAGATCGTTGTCCATCTCCAATTTTGATGGATCACATATTCAACATCCATACTTTATAAAAGTATCCTTGACAATGTTAATATCCAGAAAATACTCTATATTTTTGTGTCGGACGTCTTCATCTCTATGGGTCTCCTTAATACACTCCTGAACATATGGATTATTATTTATTTGAGTACTGTAAATATGAAGATACATTGATTATTACTATATCCTACAAGAAATGTCCATTAATATTGATCCATTTCAATCCTCATCATGAATATGGTTGTGGTATGCTATTTACATTGGGAATGGTTTTCTTCATTCTAATTATTATTATGGAAATTGATTGAACAATAATAATCCTTAATTGGCTCAATCAACTTTTATTGGAACATATTAAATTATTTTGTGAAATTATATAATAAAAATTATTATGTTCTGTATATAAACCAAAAATGTCGTCATATAGATAATATCACAAAATAATCAATGAAAAGATCATTGAATAAAATTATGAATCATTAGTTTTTTAGGTATAATCTTTGTTCATTAGTATGAGGGAGTAATATGTTATCAGTTTTTCAGCTTTCATGATTACACAACTCATTCCCATTTTGGATGCATCATTATTGATCCCAACTACTTCTCCATTTGTGGATAACGTCAGCATAATTTCATAGATTATCCTATTATACATATCTATTTAATAAAATAAATTCCACAATGATAATGACATTTTTAACAAATATTAATTATAATACCCATCCATTTAATGGAAACTATGGATTTTCCTCATCAATGTGGGTCTAGGATATTGTAACACGTTGAGATTTGGTGAAATTGTTTACTTTTGAATTAATTTAACCTTTTAATAGTTTAAATTTAATGAAAAACTAAAAAAATTTATTTATATTAAATCAGTATTTCAATTATTGATTTCATATGGATCATTTACTTGGTTTTTGTAATATGTAACACTGACATTGAATATGTGACACACAACACTAAATTTTTTACCAAACATGAAACTGTTGTTATAATTATTAAAATGATATAATTATAACCTATATACTAAAATTAGTAGTATTAATTGTAGAAAAATAAATTTAAATGTTTTTATGTTTGATTTATTTAAATAAAACATAATGATAACGAATGATAATTTTTTTGTAAAGACCCTATATGATTAAAAATTATATTTTCTCAAACAAAATAATTTTCATATCCTTCAACGAAAAAATAATAATATTAATTTTATTTACATGTTGAAATTGAAGGTGATAAAACTAATAAAAATTCAATTTTGAATGTTGAAATTAACATAGGGTGAATTTTTGTGATTTCCTTGAGAAAAATATTTTTCTATAAATACAAAAAAATAAAATAGATTAATTGAAAAAGAAATTTTTATCAAATTTATTTACAATTATAATGAATATTTTAAATTTGATTAACTTTTTAATTATACCATATTTTTTTAAGTAATACAATATAGGTTATTGGAATCATTTTGACATTGGAAATGGGTAAAAAATTAGCAATCATTTGGATGTTTTTACTTTAAAAACTCATTGTGTCTTCCCATCAGTTAGAATATTTTGAATTTAATTTCTACAAATTAAATGATTATAATTTTAAAAAATATATTTTTTATTTTCAATAAAAATGACATATAATGTCTACAAATTTAAACATTGTTTATGACCAATTATATATGTATAACTGAATATTATTAATCAGAATGTTTAAGAGAAAAATTTTATTAATATATTACTAATTAATAAATATAAGACCCAAAAAGATCTATAAACACATCTATCACACACATTATAGAAATTCGTCAACCATTCACCTTTCATTATGATGTTTTTATGATTTTTATGACTTTTTTAAGGTAAAAACATTGGTACATGTTAATTTTTTTTTAAATGCAATGTGTTTCATTTCCCTTCCCTAGAAATGGCGAATAGCTATCCCTCTTATTCACACCTACAAAAACATATATGATCATCAAATATATACCACATAAAATTACCAACTTCCCTCCATTTCTCTTTTAATCATCACATTGGGATGAAATCGATCCAATGTTGTTTTTTGGCAGAAACAAAAAATAGATACACGATTAAGTGGTAACATCTTCTCCCAAGATATTTTCTTTTATTCTCCTTATCCACCGCCTAAAATTAGATTAATCAATTATTTTTAAAAAATAATAGTATAATAATTATACTTTTATGTTTTTATGATGATGGATATAGTTATAATTACACACACCTCTATATGAAGGGTATAAAATGTAATATTTACGTGTACGGTGAACTAATGCTTCACAAAATGACGATTATTCATTTTTCCTTACCACCTATCATGGTTTACATTTTGATTTTCAAAATATTTATATATTTTATATTTTATATATTTTATGTATCTTATATTCACTAATACTTTTATAAGAAATATTTTTATATTATCCATGTTGTGTAAATACGATCATTTCAATTCAGGATGTGTGGATTTTCAACCCCATAAAGAAATGTTATTAGTACACACACTAGATGAAATGTATTAAGTACAAATTTAGTGAAATTATATGATATACATGAAAAAATAATTCTAATATACTCCAATTTTATTTATTTTCTCATAACCACATTATAGCCTAGTGGGAACCACACAATTTCAAATAACTAATTAAAATACCACAAAAACACTAGATAGAATTCAAAAAATTCATAAGCAGGTCAGGATAAACAAAATATAAATTAAAAAAAACTGGCACACCAAATCCTCAAGGCCCCATGTGATGTTATAATCAACATGACATCATCTCAGGTCTCAAATGCTGATTCACCCAATAACCCATCATCATCGACCGCGCCATAGGGAAATTTCCACCGGAGACCATCCACCTCGTCACCAGAACAGCTGCATCTATGCCTACAAAAACAACATCTTTGCAGACACTAAATTCAGCTTCAACCATCATAAAGAGAATCAATGAAACTGTCTTCACTTCAACCTTGTCGTCACCATCAATTTCGACTCCAATGCCAAACCAGAAATGAAAATACACTATCTAGAACAACTTCACAAATTGAGGACTAAACAAGCACTTACAAAATACCAAAAATACCTTCACTAATATCTTAGAATAAGAAAAACCAAGTAGATCTGACATAAAATTAACTAACATCATAGGATCATACCGGATTAGGTTGTTCCTGGAACCCTGACAGTCGCCGCACCACAAATCCCAAAAAAAACATAGATTTCACAGCACCTAATCTGACTAGGAGAGGCGCCGAGGAAAGAGAGGCCAAAGAAGGTCTTTCAATGTAGGGCAATGAACATCGTCATCGCTATCGAAGTATTAAGCTAGAAGAGAACCGACTCTGGTAGTTCCGGGAAGCACATCGTCTACCGAACCTCATACCAAAAGTCTCCCAGAAACCACCACACATGTTCCGACTCAGAGAGACACGGAGGAACTTATCGAAGAGTAGGGTTAGGGTGGCCGAAGGATTCCAAAGAACAAAAATTTATACTTGAAGTCTAAAAGAATTGTGGGAGGAGAACCACAGTATAGAGTATCATAGAGGAGAAGAAGAAAAATTGTGGAAGGAAGAAGTAGCCTGAGAAGAGTGAAGAGCTGCTGAGAAGAGGCTCTAAAACCCAAGGCGGAGATGAGGTGCTGAGAGAAGGGAATCACCCGGCGAAACAACATTCACACCTTCATTCATCACACCATCTCCAGGAATGCTATATTCAATATCATACTTCAATATTATATATATTAATATAATAAAAATAAAATTAATATAAATTATATTTATATCATGGTTACGTTATTCAAAACATGAGATATTGCAACATCCCACATTAATGAATAATAATGTATTTTCATATTTGTTAATATTTTTGTATTAAATAGTAATTTTAATTTAAAGGGGATGCTATGTTCAAATACATTCAAGATACGCAACAATGGGTTTCATGGAAATCTTATATTTCACACTATGCCTAGTTATACAAAAAAACTGTAATATAATATTATTTTAAATGGTAGTTACAACATAACTACTGTATTAGTGGGAATGAACAGAACTAACTACAATATGATTACACATGTTTGTTAAATGTTTTTACATTTATTTAATAAAATTTATAAGCTTTAAATTTGAATGCATCTAATTTTGAGCACTAATTGTCTAATATTCTTTAAATGATCAATTTACTACCTTTTAATGGAGATTCCTTTTTAAATGTAGTAAATGCCACTTTTATATCTTCTATTTGACAAAAATATATATTTATTTTGAATCAGGACATAAAAATTTATTTTTGGTAATTTTTTGTATTATTTGTATTCAAACTCATTTTTAATGAATAGTGAAAAATAATATATTTTAATTCAAAACTGGATTTTTATATAATTTATTAATATGAATAGATTATATTTTTAATTAAATTTTAAATTTAATTAGATTATATTTTTACCATTTAATCCAATGTTTGTCATTAGTAGTAATTTCACATTGTAATTAGACATAAACATGTGTTAAATTTTTGATAGTTATTATTTATTAAAAAGTCGTTTTTTGATTTGACAATAAGAATTAAATTTAAAATTAATTAATCCAACTTATATGTTTTGAATATGGTAAAATATAAATAATTTTTTAATTCTGAATATCAAATATATCTATGATTGAATTTTTGGTATATTTCTGAAAACATTCAATTTTTGGTGAATAGTGAAAAAACATTGTAGTAATTAAAAAAGTTGACTTTTTTCATTCAATTAATATTTTACAACTTCATTAAATTGAATTTCCAAAATCCAAACGTAGATGGTAGTTTTAGATATTTAAAATGTTTTTCAATAAGAGGAAAAGAAATTTGCTAAACATTAACTTTTGACTTTTATTTAACGCGGTTAAAGGTAAATAGTATAATTCAATGTAAAATTAATATTATAATAATATAAATTATCCTAACTTGTGTCTTAGTCATATGGGTTGATTCATTTACGAACATTGGAATCCTTGGGTAAATTTTGAGACCCAATGGTGCCACTTTAGAATGATAATGACACTATATATAAATTAATTAAATGTAAAGACAAAAATGTCTTAAACAAATATCATTTAGTAAATAAATTTTTTCATGTGGTTATATATGTTACCTCTTAGACTATAAATAATAATTTTAATGATAAAAAAATTCTTGCATCATGGATTTTTTAAATTTTTAGACATCAAATAAATAAAATTATTTATGACACAATAATAATTCAGACTATAACTAATTAATGAATGATTTAAATAAATATGATTATAAAGATTACAAAATAATCCAAAACATGAACCATTCTATTGAATGATTTTATATTGAACATGAGTCATCTTATCTTCGTCTTTAATGAGTTTCAGACCTTTAAAAACTGAAAAAAGATTTATAATAAAATAATATTTTCAAACTTTCATAGAGAGCCCCTACCCCCTTATAAAAATCCATCAATTTTAACCCATTAATCAAACATGTAATGCATCTTAGATCATCCACAAAATACCCAAAAAGTATCTAAATATCTCTCTCTTCTACCTATAAGCCTTACCTTAGTCAGAAATCATTTCTCGTAAACCATTTGGTTCAAACCAAATGGAGATACCCGATATAAGGGTAATGTCTTTTCTTAAGTTCCATTGTTTTATTTTACTTCTAAAACCCCGTAAACTATTTTTATTCAATTATTTTATAACAAAAATAGTATCAACAATATACTAGGTTGTTTTTATGAAAAACATTTGAACTACAATTGTACACACCTCTATCAAATGTGTAAATAATATACTGTTTCTATGGATGTCGAACTATGCCTCATGAAATGATGATTGTTCAATTATTCCCAAACACCCTTCATGGTGGAAACAATGAGGGAACTATATTTATATGTGATATGTATTATATTTATATTGTTTTTAAACTTTTTTCAATTATTTAATACCTTTATAGTTTCTATTATGTGTAAATATTTTATTTTCATTCGAGGAACTGCGGAGTACTGCCCCCTCAAAGTGATATGAATCATTCATGGCATACGTGGGATGTATAAAGTATAATGTTAATAAAATTATATATATGATATTATACTTAAATAATAATATAACTATTTATAATTATTTTCTCATTCCATTAAATATGCAATATAAATTAAAGTAGCGTTCATGCATACGTACAACTTACCATTCCGATGAATAGTGCATTTCTTTTCTTATCTACAAATTTTATGTTCTATTTTAAATACATATATATACTAGATATATATGATATATATGATATCTAAATCATGAATATAATTCTAGAGATAATAGACTTTTGACCCCTTCGAAAATTTATAATTATAACATGTTCATTTATAAACTCATGTTCCAACATTGACAAAATGTCTGATATGAATTAAAATAAATAACAAATTTTTATAGAAATGAAATAAGTGATATAAAAGGAATATAAAGAATTAAAAAGGTTTTTATGAAATAAGAAATTTAGATAAGTTTATTATAAAGGAAATTAATTAACGAACAGGTCAAGTCAGACACGAGGTAAGGGACATCGTCTCAATATCATTTCATTGAGGCATATTTGGATTTATACAAGACATTCTTTTATACAGTATATAAACCCCGTTGACATTTCATTTCATTCAATGGTGATATTATTTCTATGTAGCCTTTTACAAAATTAAATAATGAATGTTTTAATCTTTTCTTGTGGCAATGACATCTTCGCCAAGGTAATCATTAGTTGGCTTCCTCTATATGGATTAATGATTTTAAAATGAAAATGAAACCCCTTATTCTGTTTTTGGATGTTTTGGTATTGAAAATTGGTTTTGAAATTTATATATTATTTCAAAATCTTGAACTGATTTATTTTTATTCCAAATTAATTGTTATTAGTGAAATATTTATATTTGAAATGTTTTATGTGAACTAATTTTAAAATGGAACATGGACATTTGATTGGTGGTACATGATAAGAAAAAGGACTGGTGGTGCTGCGATAAACCTAGATGGGTGGTTACGTTAGAAGCTACAATTAATTTGATATAGAAGTTGACCATATGGTTATTCTATTTACTACTATGTGTGGATGTCTTCCGTATGGTTATTCCATTTATGTATGTTTATGTCCCAAGTTAACATTATTTGTTATATGCAGTTTCTATGGGTTTTGTTGTAACATTTTTTAAAAATATGGAAATAATTGAACATTTATTTAGTGTCGATTATTTAATACTTTATAAAGGTAAAATTATTACTTATGGTAAAATATTCAAGGTTTAAATGTTCTTTTGAGAAACTTACAATTTTTCTTCATTGATCATACCATGTTTTTGAATGGTTTTCCATAGGACATAAGATGGAATAAGGTCAAGGCTAGGATTATGGAAAATTCATGTTGTCTAAAATACGCAACCAGGCATGACTCTTTTTCTAAAAATGTTTTTATTTTGTGAATAAATGGATATAGTATTGAAGTGTGTACTTGTAATATTCACATTTTTTTGTTTATGATACGACCTAATTTTCTAATGCTCTAAACCTTAATTAATATTCAATGTGAGTTATTATGTTAATTCAATATTATGTAATGTTTTAAGTATGATGCCATATAGTTGGTATTTCAGGCTACTTTATACATATTTAAGGGTAAGAATATTATTAAATTAATTTCCATAAATTAATTAATGGTTAAATTGATATGATATTGCATTTAGAGCTTTCCATGATTCTTCAACTAAGATATTTTTATGTTCAGAATTGTTTTCCACATAGGAAATCAAGCAGCTATGATGGGACACCATAAGATGGAAGGGAACCTTCAAATCAGTAACCTGAGCTGGTCAAAATCAGAATTGAACAATTTGTTACTGTGATAACTCCTTTGATTTAGGTGAAAAATGGTGGTTGTGTTTATAGATGACATTTTGGATTGTTATAAAAATATAGATGAGAATGAATGCCATCTAAGGGTTATCTGTCAAACTTTTAAATAAAATAAAAATTTCATGAAATTCATCATGTGTGAGTTTTAGTTACAACAAATTTCATTCCATTATTATATTGTTTCCAAAAAAGGAATAACAATTGATCCTACTAATACAAATGGTGATGAAGAATGGCCAAGACCCAAAAATATAACTGAGATCCATATTTTTTTTTCATTTAGAAGGTTATTACTAGAGGTTTGTGGAAACTCTTTCATGGTTATATATCCCAATCAATAAGGAAACTAAAAAAGGTGATAATTTCATTTGGAAAAAAGAATGGGATGATGGTTTCCATAAATTGAATATAAGATTGGAGAATGATTTAGTTTTGTAATTACCTTCCAGAAATGGTGAGTTTGATATCTACAGGGATGCATAGTTAAAAGGACATGATTGTGTCCTTATGTATAATGATCATGTAATTTCTTATACTTCATAATTGTTGAAACCTCATGAGTTAAATCACTCTACACATGATTTTGGAATTTACTATTGTTGTTTTTTATTTAAATATTTGGATGCATCATTTGTATGGTGTAAAATGAGCTATATATACTGATCACAAATGTTTACATTATAAACTCTGTTAAAATGAATTTTCCATGAGACAAAGGAGATTACTTGAATTAATAAAGTACTATGATTACACAATTCATTACCATACAAGAAAAGAAAATATAGTGGTTGATGATTTGAGTTGAAAAAGTTACGTTTCATTAACCTAGTTACTTTTAGAATAAAGTACTTTTGTTTATGATTTGATATAATTTGTCATAAAAGATGTTGGAGTGGGAAATTCCTCTATTTGGTTTCAGGTTTCAGTGAAATCATCACTTTCAGACATAATTAAGCATGCACAGAAGGATGATAATTAGATTTCGAAAAAGGTAGTGTTGGTTTAGAAGGGCATGTTTTTGGATTTTTACATTTATAGTGATTATGTGTTCCTTGTGATACAAAGTTAAAGAATGATTTATCATGTGATGCTTATAGTTCTCCAATTTCAGTTAATCCAAGAAGTACTAGGATATAGAGAGATATTCATGAGTATTATGAGTGGGATGGAATGAAAAGAGATATTGTTGACTTTAATTTGAATAGTATGACATGAAACACATTAAAGCCAAGAGGGTGTTACCAAAAGGGATTCATCATCCTTCACTAGTGCCAGAGTGGGCATGAGAAAATTTATCCATGGATTTTGTTGTGTGATTACAAAGTACATCTCAAAGTTATAATACAATCTGTGTTATTTTTAATCGCTTGACTAAATCTTCTCATTTACATCCTATTAGAGATACTTTGTATCTAGATCAACTTTTTTAGTTTTATGTAATAGAGGTAGTCGGGATGCATGGAGTTCCCATCTCTATTGTATCTTATCGTGATCTCAGTTTTACTTCTATCTTTTGGAACAGCTTACAGAAGTTGTTTGGTACAAAATTAAATGTTAGTATAGATTTTTATCTTCAATCAGGTTGTCAGTATGAATGAACAATTCAGACCTTAGAGGATATGTCACGTTCATTCTCAATGGATTACCAAGGAATTTCGGATCGACAACATTCTTTTGTTCAGTTTTCCTATAATAATAGTTTTCATTTCAGTATACAGATGGTTCCTTTTGAGGCATTATATGGCAAGTGGTATCGAACTCCAACTTTTTGGGATGAAGTAGGTGAATGGAAGTTGTTGAGACAAGAAATGGTAGAAGATATGGAAGAAAAAGTTCTATTGATTCAGAATTATATGATAATAGCTCAGAACAGGAATAATATTTTATGGATATAACTGGTGGAAGGAACATTAATTTGAGGTATGTGATCATGTATTTATCAAAATTTCTCTATAAAAAAGTTTGATGCGTGTTGGTAAGAAGGGAAAGCTGAGTTTGAGGTTCATGAGGCCCTTTTAAATCCTAGAGAAAGATATATAAATTTCATACAGAGTGGATTTATATCGAATTTTATCTGAGGTACACAATTTTTTTCATGCTTCAATGATGAGAAAGTATATTCCATTACCATCTGATGTTTTGAGCCTAGAGATAGTTCAGTTTGAAAAGAATCTCTCTAATGAGGGATAACTAGTCCACAATCTTAAAAAAATATAGAATGTTTTTCGGAATAAGGTAATTCATCAAGTGTAGCATTTGTTGAAAAACCATATAGTTGAAGAGGAAGTGTGGGAATCTGAAAATTCTATGAGGTATAAATACCCCCAATTCTTTGATAAGTTATTCAAAATTGTGGGTAATCAATTCCCAAAGGGGGGAAGGATGAATCATTTTCGAAAAATAATGAAAAAGGAATTTTTATATTTATTAATATTTTTGAATTAAATATAAGTATTAATTTAAAAGTGGATGCTATGCTTGATGGCGTACCTGATACACATCAACATTTTTTTTAATCCTATGTTGCACACAATACTGAGGCATACTAAAAACTAATAATATAATAATATTTTAAAAGGTAGTTAACACCTAGCCATTATATTTGGTGGAAATGAACCGAACTAACTACAATATGATGATATGTGCATTTTAATTGTTATTACATATATTCAATAATAGTTAGAGGCTTAAAATAATAATGAATCGAATTTTAATTACAATTTGTATAATATACATTAAAAGGTCGATTAACTACTTTTTAATGGAAAACACTTTATAAATAATGTTTTTGAAACATTTATATGTTCTATTTGACAAAATAAACTATTTCATTATAATCAGGACACCAAAATATATTTTTGGTATACTTTTGTAATTTTTATGATAAAATTCATATTTAATGAATAGTGAAAAATATATTATTATAATTCAAAACTACCATTTTATATAATTTATTTATATAGTTAGATTATATTTTTAATTTTTTTTAATTTAATTATATTATATATTTACCATTTATTACACTTTTGGTCATTGAAATTAATTAAACTTTGAATTTGAACAGAAACAAGTGGCGATATTTGGATTGTTATTATTTCTCAAAAACACACATTATCTATTGAGAACTAGAATTAATTTTAACATATATTAAACAACTTCTATGTTTTTAATTTGTTAAAATAGTCATCATTTTTTAATATGGAAAATCAAATATATCTTGTGATAAATTTTTGGTATTTTTCTTGAAAACCTTCAAAATTTGATGAATATTGAAAACATTAAGTAGTTGTTAAAAAGATGAAATTTTCATTTAAATGAAAATTTACCACTTCGGTAAATTGATTTAAAAATTACGACATCAATTATTGTTATTTGTAAGTTGAATATTGTTCGATAATATAAAAAAAAATTCGGTGAATAGTATCTTTTGACTTATATTTACGGCTGTAAAAGATAAATAGGTTAATTCAAGGTAAAAAAATATTATAATAATATTAATTTACTCTAAAATGTGTTATTTTACTATTAGTGGATAAGTTTACAACCATGGCCATCCAAGGGTTATTTTTAGGACCCCATGGTGCCATTTAAGAGTGAAAATGACACATTATATTAAATAATTTAATGTAAAGACAAAAATGACATAAACATATATCTTTTAGTAAATAAAATTTTAAATGTGTTTGTATAAGTTATAATTTATACTATAAAAATTAATTTGAAAGCTAAAAATATTTTCTAAATCATGTATTTTGTTAATAATTTTTAGACATCTAATAAATAAAATTATTTGTTACCCAATAATGATGTAGTGTAACCTCATTACTGAAACATTAAAATGAATAATATAATAAAGATTAAAATAATATCCAAAACATGTCTAATTATTATGAAATGATTTTATATAGAACATGAGTCATCTTATAATTTAATTTAATGTTTTTTGGACCTTTATAAACCAAAAATCCTTATATAATAAAATAATATTTTCAAATTTTCCTAAAGATCCCCTCCTCCCCCTTATAAAAATACCTCTCTTATTACCCATTAATGACACCATTAAAGCCCCTTGTATAATACAAAATCTTCCCAAATAATATCTAAATATCCCTCTCTTAAAGATAGAAGCATTAACTTCGGCAGAAGGAACATCATGTTAACCTTCTTGTTTGACCCGAATGGAGGTACTTGATTTAAATGTAATGTCTTTTATTATGTTCATTTGTTTTGATTTCCTTTTTAAATCCCATATAATATTTTTATTAATTTATTTTATAAAAACCCCATTATTTTTAATATACTAGGATTTTGTTATGAAAATTATTATAACTACAGTTACACACACCTCGATCTAATGGGTAACGAACATACAATTTTTTCTGGTTGATAAACTACATCTTCACGGAACGACGATTGCTCAATTATCTCCAATTGGCTCTCATGGTTGACATTATGATGGATATATATTTATCAGTGATATATATTATATTTTTATTGTTTAAATGATTATTTATTATTCATTTATATAATACATCTATGTATTCCATTGTTGGTAAATAAGATAATTACATTTGAGGAAGCGTGGATTTCCGCCTCCTCAAAGTGATGTGACTCATTCATGACATACATGAGACATATAAAGGATGGAGTTACTGAAATTATAAATATGATATTATAAAAAAAATTATAATATACCTTTGTATTATTAAGTTTTAATTCAATTAAAATACTAAATAGAAATGAATGGAACGTTCATGCCATCGTACGACTTACCATCTCCATGAACAATGAATTTCATTTCTTATCTCTTATTTTTAGGAACTATTATAAATACATTATATATATATATTAAATATGGTATCTAAATCATTAATTTAATTATAGAGATAATTTACTTTTGACCACATGAAATTTTGTTGTTATAACAACATCTTTTAAAAAAAATGAAGTTCCTAACATCGAAAAAATGTCTGATATGAACTCTAATAATTAACAAATTTTTATAGAAAGGTAGATAGTGATATAAAAGGAATCATAAAACAGAAAAAGGTTCCTATGAAATCATAAATTATTTTATGTTTATTATTCATGAAATTAATGAATGAATAGGTCATGTAAAAAACGAAGTAAGCGACTTTGTCTCAATCTCTTTTCACTAATTCATATTTTTACTTAAACATGAATTTGTTTTAAACGGTGCATAAACCCCTTTTAAATTTCATTTCATTCAATGGGATTCATTTTTCTACGTAGTATTTTAAAAAACAAAATAGAAATGTTTTTATCATTTCAGGCATCAATGACCTCTCCGTTGCTGTAATCATTAGATGGCTTCCTCAATAAGCCTTAATGTTTTTTAAAATGAAAAATAAATCCAATATTATATTTATGGGTGTTTTGGTATTGAAAATGGTTTTTTCAAATGTATTTATTATTTAAATATCTATAAATAATTTAGTTTGAATGAAAATGATATGTTATTTGTTAAATATTTAAATTTGTAATAATTTATGTGTTATAATTTTATAATGGTACGTGGATAATTAATAGGTGGTTACATGATAATCCAAATGATGGGTGGTTATGTTATTACCTCCAATGAATTGGGTATGGAAGTAGGCCATACGGAAATTCTATTTCGTGATATGTGTGGAAGTTGACCATATGGTGATTCAATTTAAGTATGTTTATGTACCAATTACCTTTATATGTTATGTGTTATTTCTATGGGATTTATGGTGATATTTTGGTTAAAAAATTGTATGCAATGAACTTTTATTAATTGAACTATATTTACAACTTCATAAAGGTGAAATGATTTACTTATGATAAGTTTTTCCTAGTTTACTTTTTTTAAAAAACTAACAATTTTCATTCTTTATGTATCCCTTACTGAGAATTTAATTATTATCCCATATATTTGAAATGTTTTTTTAAAGGAAATAAAATGGAATAGGGTCCAGGATGGGATAAAGAAAGAGTAATGCAGTCTAAAACATAATTCTAGACATGAAACTTTTTTTAGAGAGTTTTTTATGAAAAAAATGATAATGAGTAGAAGTGTATACATGTAATATTGATGTTGTTTTGATTATGTTATTACCAAATTATCTAATGTTGTAAACCTGAAAATATCCTCAATGTGAATTATTATCTTAATTAAAGATAGTTTATTTTTTAAGCCCAAGTCCTTATATATATGTTCAAGGAACAATAATATAACAAATTAAGACAATTAAAAAGAATAATGTAAATATTATCCAATGTGAAACATTAAACTATGATAGTTAACATTAGGGTAATATAAGGTAATTATAAATATATATATGTTATTAGAAATAATGATATGGTTATATAAAATATGTACAATAAATTAAAGTTTATGATACAAGTGGTGTCTATGTGTTCTAAGTGATTCAAGACACATGCTATGGGTGGTATCATTTCACTTTTTTTCATGAGAGAAATATCTGGTTCAAAAAACTCACCATTTTTGTTGAGTATATAATAACAATTAAATAATATATATAATTATTCAAAAAAATTTACATAACTATTTAATGATATTTTTTCCTATGTGTGTTTTTCCAAAGTTACAAGATCATTAAGATACTTTTCTCTCAATTTTTCTTCATTGAGACACATGCCCTGTTATCAACCTATATTTTTAAATATGGGGTAAATACAACAATTTTCATGTAATATAATAAATCAATTTCATTTTATTATATTTTTATCTTCATTTAATTTCAATTTATAAATTCGGGAGAATGTTTCAATGTTATGTAGTGATAAATGTTTACTAAAATAATTTTATAGCTTATCATGATTGTTAATGTTTATGGTTTCATTTCTAAAATCATCTAATACATCCCTCCAGAACCTTATGGAATTTTATTATCCCCTAATAATTAAGAGTATATTAATGTATTTTTACAAATTTTATATACTATTTTATATATTATACCTACTAAATTTCTATTAAGAAAGCCCGATATTCCCCTCTCTTCTGTCAGAAATATCTGTTGCATAAAATCCGTGTTTTATAAAATGGGAACCCATAAATTCTAAACTATTATCCAATAATCTATAAAATATTTTTTATCCTTATTTCAATTTTCCAAAGTTTTCAAATGAAACCAGCTTTCACCTTCTGAAAAAGGCATTTTACTACACTTTTCACCAGGAAAAATTAATGTTCTTTTTACCGAATTTGATTTCAATGGATTTACCCACTATAATTTCATTCAAACTGAATTTGATTGTGTAAAAGTTCAATTTTTAATAATTGATTTTAAATATATTCTAAAACAATATGTTATCAATTCATTTTCATGATTCTTATATATTTTTATAATAAAAATGGGTTTTAAAATTTTTGGAAGCCTTATTTATACGATTTCAATATATTTTCAAAGAAATTATTTTCCAAAAATATTAAAGAATTTATTTTATGTTTTCAATATATTTTCATAGAAATTTTTTTCAAAACATTTTCATGGATTATTTATATGCTTATAGATGAAATGGTTTTTGAAATCTGTTGGATAGTATGTATTTTGTTTTCAATGAAAAACGTTTTAAAATGGGTTCCAAAATATATTTATAGGATTAGAATGAAAATGGTTTTAATAATTAATTCAAGTATTTTATATATGTTTTCATTGTATTTTATAATAAAATTATTTTAAAAATGGTTTTATGTATTAAAACTATTTTCACAAAAAAATGATATCATCCTCATGAAATTTTATTGAATGAAATGTGAAAATTAATTTCTAGGTATTATGATATCCATTGTTGTTAATCATTGACATATAAGAAATGATATAATGGTCCAATTCATATTCATTATATAAATGGGTTATTCTTGGCTTCTTGGTGATTTTAAAAATTGTTTCACAAGTTATGTTCTTGAAGAAATGATAATGAAGACTGAAAATTTTTATGGGTTTTGATAATATTTAATGTTTAACAAATCAATTTAATTTTCTATGTAAATATATGGTAGTTTCATATTTTTTTCCCATGTATGTAACATTTAATAACGAGATGGGTTGGACCCATATCTCACACTATTGTATTGGCTAAATATTTATATCTCAAGAGATATACATGAATAGATGATAAATGAACTCATTTTTTTATACCATGTTGGCAACATTGAAATTATTATTTTTTAGTATTATAAGGATGAAATGGTAAGTGAACATGGTTTATTAGAACAAGACATGAATGGTGTGTGAACCAAATTTAATAAATTTTTTTTCCAAATATATATCATTGGAAGCGATGCATTAACTACTAGGAAAATCATTATATATTCTTATTTGACAGCTAAAATAACAATCTTTATTTCTATGTTATGAAATAATTAATTATGTTATTTATTTTCTTTTGATTCATCTCTTATTATCTGATAATATTTATTCCATGACTCATGCTTATGATCTTTGATAGTCCAGGTATTATATTCTATTTTCATCATCAAGACTCATACCCAATTACCATGATAATGATTATATATCTCCCTTATTTACCATTACTGAGCATCCATACTCACAACCTTTTTTATTCCATACCAATGGTTGTGATGATAATTATTATGATTGATGTTTCTAAGAAGGGTTCCAGTAAATAAAAACCAATTGAATATGATGTAGAAAATTTATGTATCTCTATTTATGGTTCCATTTTTCCAAAGGAAATAGACTATTATCATCTTTGGGTGTATGTTTCTTTAATTTTTTAGATATTAAGAAAAAGTAATGTAATTTCAATGTATGGAAAATGAGGCTTTATATAGTTGGTGTGAGTGTAAAGGATTAGTTTACCTTTTGAATTGTGGATGATAAAACCATAGTAAGAACCTCATGGACATGTTTGAGGATAATTCTAGGGATAAATAAATGTATTGGAAAATTATAATAATATTGGTAAATGATAGAGTGGGTGGCTTCCTAGAAATATATCCCTTCCTAGATACTAACTATGTATTTGGATCTATTATAGATGTACTTAGGGATAACATATTGATAAGATGTTTCAGGTCTGACTTGGGGTAATATGGTATACGGCAACCAGACAATCTCCACACATGGTTTGACAGTCCTAGGGGATATGATTTGGTAATTAAATTTTTTTTCATTAAATATCATGTAGGATTTAAATATTTTTTTCAATTCATTACCTAGGTTGAACACAGTGAGTCATAGATTATGTACGATGTTAATATTTAGACCACCTATAAGTGATTTTTTTCATGACCATGTGGTTTTTTTCTATGATATGTAATACTCACACTATCTTGGGTAATCCTGTTTTACAGAAAATGATTAACAATTTGTACCTTAACCAACTCCCATTATAAAAAATGAGGATAATGAATGAGTTTATTGAGTTTTTAGTTATTGTAGATGGTGGTGGTAAAAAGACTCAGTTTCCATAGTGTCAACAATGTTAAAATAATTAACTATGTGAATGTCATAAAGTAATGGCTCAATTATAAATATTTAAAAAACAGCCAATGAATGGAATTTTGTGTATAGAAATATTTCATTTATTCATATTTATTTACATTACGAATCAATTAAATAATTACTCAATGATAGGATAATGATATTTTTTTATTCTAATACCGTAATTTTTGTTCAAGAATTTTTCATATAATCTATTAATGATTTAGGAAATTTGAGACCTCAAAATTGCATTTATCAATCACTTATTTGTGGTTAGTGAACTCAATCACACCCTATAAATATTTACCTTTTTTCTTATTGTCCTATCTTCATTCCAAACTGAGGTTCTCTTATGTTGAATCATAGTTATATATTACAGTGGATAATTGTTATGGTTCCAAAATTCAGTTTATTAACAATGTTATTTTATTCATCATAAAATGTGGGTTTCTATGAAATGAACTTTTATGTATTAATCCTTTAATTACCAAGACAAATTTCGAGGTATAAATTCATTTTAAAGGGGGGTAGAATGGACCACCCCATAAATTTTTGAAATATATTTTTTGAATAAATTTTATATTATGATATTTTGAGATACTCACAACCATAAAAATAGTTTATAAATATTAAGTAACTTTGTCAAATATTTCATTCACATTGAATATGTACTGGGAAAACGTTACATTCAACACTAATATAGTATACATTACTCACAACACCAATGATTCAATAAAATATAATTTAATAGTTATAAATATTTAAATAATATAAGTATAACCTAGTTTTTAATAATTGAAATAGTATTAGTATGAAATGAATTTAAATTTTTTTTTCATGGTTTGACAAAAAAAACATATTGATTATGAAAGTTATATATTTGTGGAAAATTCCTTATATGTCTAAAAATAATATTATCTCAAATGATATAACATTAATTTAATTAAATGAAATATATTATAATTAATTTAACACAAATATATAAATGAAATTTCATAAAATAAACTTCATTTATGAATTTAATATGTCAAAATTATCTTTGGGTTATTATTGGGATTTTTATGTGAAAATTCATTTTTTGATGAATGGTGAAAAATTTAGGATTTTAATTTAAATATGACATTTCATCTAATTTATTAATAATATAAAATTATATATTATATTGTTTTAAAATATTAATTAGATAATATTTTTCGACAAATCTATTTTAGGTCATTGTAATCAATTACACTTATAAATTGTTTATAAAAACCAATAATTTTTTGATGTTTTTCATTAAAAACTAGAAGTGTCTTTCAGATAATAGTGTTAATTTAAAAATAATATATTCCACATCTATAATTAGAATTTTAGTAAATATTTCATTCATTAAATGAGTATAATTTAAAATTTTTAGTATTTTCAACCTACTATTTGACCAAAAATTTAATAGAATTGATAAAAATTTCTTACTATAGTTAAGAGAAATAGTATGTAAATAAGATAGAAACCCTTAAAAATAAGATAAACAAGGGCCAAGACACTTTTCCAACAAAAATATCCATGAAATAAATGGGAAATTAACTTTCAATTAATTTTTTTCAACATTAGTTATTTTTATTTAAAAAAATGTGTACAATTAATAATTATTTAAAAATTCAATCTATGCACATTCAATTCCCTATAAAATCTCACATCATATCCCTCTTCATTAAACTGCTCAAAAAACATATGATTATGCATTTTCTAGCCAATACACATTAGAAAAAACTCTCCCTTCCTCTTTATGACTTAATATGAAATTAAACGCATCAAATGTTGTATGATGGCAGAAACCCAAATTAGTTACTTGATTATGATGTAACATCTTCCCTCAAGCTCCGCTCTCTTATTTTCATTCGCATTCCCTACACTATATCTATTATATGATTGTATAACAAAAACATTATATTATATATAATATTATTTTTTTATTCTAATGGTTCTACCAAAAAATATTCACAACTGCATGAAATGGGTAACAAACATACAATTTACGTGTATAGAGAACTACCACCTCCTGAAATGATTATTGTTAAATTTTACATTATCTATTTCCATGTTTTACATTATGATGTAAAATATTTTTAAATATGTTATATATTATATTAATTATGAATTGTGTAATCTATCATCTTTAGAAAATATATTTTACCACATTCTACTTGGTTTAAATTCGATAATTATTTTGATGAAGTGTGGACTGCCATCCATTCAATGCATTGTGATTCAATCACACACTCCATATAATAGAGTAAGTATGAGTTTTGGGAATATATAAAATTAATATGAAATAATAATCTTACCATTAATATAAAATATATATATATATTTATGTCATTATTGTTCATTCTTTTTATAGGACAACAAAAATAGAAACAACATTAATATGTTTTTACGGTTTGCTGCCTCGATGAAAATTATATTCCATTTTATATATCAATATTCAATAGATTACTATTATACACATATAATTTTTATAATTGGTATTTATAAAAGTTTTTATATTATGTAATTCATGAAATAAATATATGGACCAAATATTTAACAAATAAATACACTTATGAAGAATTATATGAATATAACCAAATGTGAAATCCTAACATAGAATTGTTTACAACATGGTAATACAGGGTCATAATAAAACTATATATGGTATTACAAATAATAATATTTTTATAAAAAAAATTAATGTATTTTTATTTATTATACAGGTGGTCTATACGATTATTATGGTAGTCAGGACACAGTTCAAGCTGATTTGATACCACATTTTATTTAAGTGAGATAAAATCCATGTCCACCCCTCTTTCCATTGGTTTGATGAATATATGTCCCATTAATGTATTATATGATGATTATTATTAAATATTAGGTTAATTACATAACCATTATATAATATTAATTTCATTGGGATTCTTTTTTAAATGTTACCAATTTTTTTTAGAAAATATGTCTCAATTTAAATTCTTTAAGACCCAAACCATTTTATGCAGCTGTTTTTTAATATGTGGGATACATAGTGACATTGAATTTATATATAATGATTCTCTAAAAATTTAATATATTTTTATATTCATTTAATTTCAATTTCCTACATGTGTAGTGTGGTTCAATTTATAATATTGACATGACTTTATTGAAACAATCTCTCTGCTTTTTTAGTATTGTTTATAAATACGATTCCATTGTTGAAATATTATAATCCATATCTGAAGAAATTTAATGATTTTTATTATCTTATTGTAATTAATGATATATTCATGTATTTCTATAACTTTTCTACTATATTCTACATAATATATTAAATAATATGATTTTATGAAATCCAGACATTACCATCTCCTCCTTTAGAAAACTATATTCCTTCAATTGTTTCCCTAAAAATGGATTCTAGGAACATTATAATAATATCCTATAATCAGAAAAATAAATTTTCTATCCACTATAGTGTGCAAAAAGAATGATCGGTTTACCTTATATGACATTTACAGATTCACCCTCTTATATTTCCATGATGCTTTTATGCCATGTTTAAAATGATATTTTTACAGATTTTTTTAAAAGTATTTATAACTAAATGGGGTTTTAAAATATTTTAAGATCATTATATTATATTACAAGAAAAATGGTTTTAAAAATGGTTGGAAACATTATTTATAAGTTATCATAGTTTATTCAATGAAATGGATTTCAAAGTATTTTGAATCATTCTTTATAAATTATCAAATTTTTTCCAATAAAAAGGATATGAAAATATTTTAATGATTTCAATATAAGGTTTCAATGTGGATTCAATGAATTTTTTGTAAAAATACTTTGAATGTTATTTTATATGGTCTCAGAATAAATGTGTATAAAAATATTTTCATTCTTAATTTATATGATTTTAAGAAAAAATTATTTCATTAGGTTTTAATGTCATATTTATATGTTTTAAACATATTTTATAATAATTTATTTTAAATGGGTTGATAAATTAAAATTAAATTTTTAAATATGAAATGATATCTTTCTACAGAAAATTTTATGAATGATATTTAAAAATTATTTTGAATCTAATATGACATTCATTGATGTTCCTCATGCATTTATAAAAAATTATCTAAAGGATCCTTTCATATACTTTCTTGAAATGGTTTATGATTGATGCCATGATATTTATAATACGTTATATATTCAATGTGTTATATGTTTATGATATCCATTTCTCATTAACATATTATGATTTTGATGAATATATTATATATTCTATCATTTTCAACATGTTATTATATGATTATAAGTTTATCATAACCATTTTATTTCATTGGTAATTACATGATTGTTTATGATTTTAAGGAATATGTATGTATGATTTCATTGTATGATGGGTTGGAACAATATCACCCTCAAATGAATTGTGTAATGATTTATACCTCACATGATAGACATGGGTGGAAGAAGAAATAAGCTCCATTCATTATTACATGACTTTAATGGGAAATGAACTCGGTTCAATATTATTGTGTCGGAACAAGTACTGAATTGGGTTGTGTAATATAGGGCTAGAATTGGATGTGAAAGTGGTTCAGTAAAAGGATTTTTCAATTAAGATATCTCTTGCAGTGATTCCATGACTAATATGGTAATCATTATATACTCTTATGTGTCATTCTAAATTCAGTTGTTTATTACTATATTATGATTTCATGGATTACATTACTTTTTTATTTATGATTCATGTCTAATGAACTTCCATGATATACTCCATTATTCGTTCATATAATTTTCCATATAAAGGGGAGGATCATATATTTTCATGATCATGTTCTCATTTCCTTAAGCTCATGATCATTCTCATGTATCTCTCTTCTTTAGCCAAATTAAACAATTGATATCCTCCATTTGTTTGTTTTCTTAACCCCAGTTATGAAGATATGTATAATATATGAAGTTTCAAATAAGGGTTCTAGTGATTAAGAACCTAGTTATATATGTTCTAGCTACTTTTTTACATATTTTTATGTTTTATTGTTTCCAAAGGCACAAGTCATGTTTGATCTATGGGAATATATTTGTTAATTATTTTATGAATTCTCTTTAATTTAAGTAATGTCTATGTATGAAAATAGATGGTCTCTATACATATCATTCAATTTTATTTGTGTTTGAGTGATCCATAGATATCGTTTTTCTAGTGGTAACATTCCCCACTAATTTTACTATCTTAATAAATTATTTCCCTTATCATACATTATAAATAAACATTCTATTCTAAATGTTTTAAGTTCAAAAATTCGAATACTCCTCATGATCCTCCTTGGGTTTTGAGTAAATTAGGACATCATCTATCAAGACTACCAAACATTTCTAAAGGTAATACATGAATACCCTATTCATTATCTCCATTATGTTTTTTTGTAGTATCAATGTGTCCAACTAGAATTATAAGGAACTCAAAATTCATATGGCTTGTATGAAAATAAGCCTTATAGATAACCTCGTTATTTAACATTGCTTGATAATATCGTTACATAATATCTATCATAGATAAATATCAGGATCCTAATTGATGATCATTCATGTAATCAATCCACTTATGAGTTTAATCATTCTTTATCATGGTCTAGTTTTCCTTATGATAATAAATAAAGATTCACATTGAACCCAAATTAATCATGACGAAGAGTTCAAATGCACCCCATGGTGAGGTACTGGATCATGTTAAATGTTTATATAGTTTCTATGATATATTATTATTCAACTCATCATGTTAAATAAAAAACTCAATACATTATTTTATATATTTAAAATGATATTGGTATAAGATCAAATGGGAATTCAACATATCAATTAGAAGGAAGACCATGAAATTATCTGCGAAATAAATATATATTCCCCAACAATGGGAATGTATTGAATGATTTTAATTTCATTATTATTAATTATTTTATCACGATATGGTTACTCATGTCAAAATAATATCCACGTATGATAGGGTGATACCGGTGGAGATGCATCGTCTTCCTCACACTCAAAATGATTCATAGCAGGATTCAAGATATAAAGGATGATGGCCTTTTCTTGAAATTTATGTTGTATATATATAAAAAACTAATATATGCACATATTTGTGTGAAATTCCCTTAAAGGTAGTATTAAAATGGGAACTGGATATTTTATCCTTAAAATTTAGTTAGATGTTGAGTTATATTCATTGGATGAAATAATTGATAATTTTTACATCTTCATTGATAACTCAACATCTATATTTGTAGGTGCTATTTTAATAGTTATACTATACATGAATGATATTAAATAATTAATATAACTATAATATAAAGAATTTATTACAATTCATGAATAAATAATTGGTGTTGTTTTCAACAATTCATTGGTGGGATCCACCTTTGTAAATGTTATTTTATAGGCTCACCCTTTCTCTCCAGGACATGGAGAATGTTTTAATTCGTTGTTATTGATATTACATATCATATTGTGCTAATTTTCAGAATTTCCATCTTCATTAATGATAATAAATTATATATTTGGCTAATAAATAATGAGATAATTACTTTATTCAAGCATTTTGATTGGTTTATTCCATAAGCAATCACTTGTAAGGTTCTCTTCCTTACAATGCCTAATGAATTTTATCACCCCCTTTACTAAATTTATGTGATGATTTCTCCCACACTTTTGACAAGTGGTATATTGGACTTTATTTTCACCATTCAATCTCTCCATAATAGAACAAGAATTAAATTCCATTTTCAGAATAATATCCTCAAGATACCCTTTAGATTTAATGATCTCCATTTCAATTAAATTTTTCATACATCTAAGGAAATACCTCTGCATTATTTGTTGGAAAGTTTGAGGGGAATATTTTTTGAAAACAATTTTTTGCAATTCCACCAACTTCATCACTTTGTTATATTCCTCAAACATCATATTTTTAATCAATTCCCACAATTTATTTGACTTCTACTCTAATATAATATATAGCTGACACAAGATTCTATTTTTCTCAGAGCATATAGGGGTATTTTATAATTCCCCCTAAGTTGGGTTTATATTCAAAACCTTATTAAATTGAGAAATTATTCCCTTGATATCAGTATTTTAAATAACATTGGGTTTGGAATCTTATTTTGGGAGACATAACATTACCCCTTAATTTGGTTGTGGAATCAGTTTCTCCAATATCCATCAAATTACTTAAAGATAAAGGTAAAATTTGGGATACATATTTTTAAACCAATGAAAAAATAAACAGGAAAACGTGAACCATAAATGGATAATTAATAAATTACTTTTTTTCCACAACCTATGAATTTTACCGTTTCAATAGATGTTATGCATGATATCATTCCTAACTTATATTCTAATGGGAATTATTTTTATGTAAAAATGTTTTATATTTTTCTTTTGAATTTTCCCAAAAACAATCACTTGGAGTTTCATTCTAGGTTTGTTTGAAATCAAATTTTCATGAACCAGATGATGATTGATTATTCTTTAATGAGCCATTTTTTGGGTTATTGACCCCAGGTAAAACTATGATATGGCCATAGCCATATATATTATATAAAAAGGTTATATTTTCTTGGGAACCACTGAGTATATATTATTATAAAAATAAGGGATTATATCCTATGTTTAGTCGAATACAAGAATATTTTTCTAGAGATTTCTAATCCTAGTGAAAAAAAACTATTAATCTCTATCATTCCAACTATTAAATCCCATTAATTTAATATACACTATTTCCTGATTTATTATATAATGTTGAAAAGTATACAAATATTGAATTATATAAAGAATATTATATTTTTAAAATTAGGTAAATATAAAAATAATGTTTAATAGATGTTCACCAATATTATTTAAAACATCCTTAATGTGCTCCTTAATTTTCATTGGCCTTCTAAAACTGCATTGTAAAACATTGAAAATACATAAGGAAGTGGAGAGATATAAATACCAATAATAGAGTGAAAAATTAATATAATAAGTTAATATATTACATGTGATCAATGTGGAATATAAATATAACAAAATTTGGGGGGGTGATAATTATATGATTTTAAAATGAGACAAGATAATACATGATACTATACACTCTAAATTGGAATAAGGAAACATTATTAAACAAAAAATCACAAAAATAATAAATGGATAACGACCATGAAATCATAATGTAATGTTTTAGGGTAACATCCAACAATAATAAAATGGGGGAATTGTTGTTGTTTATTAATGAATGTTTTAGAAAATTCCATTTAAAATATTTCATGTACTTATCATTAGTTATAAAAAAAATTACAAATCATTTTAATTTAATAAAATAACAATTTCCTCTCCATATCGTCCCCTTATCCCCTAATTGATATCTCCATGATCCTGAGCCTGATCAACTATACTTCCATCATTCCACTACTCTAAAATCCTCTTGTTGGCACCCCAATCCCCTCCCATATGCTCCGTGATTGTCATTGATTCCAATACCTAACACCTTGATCCCCCTACCCCATATCACCCTTCCATTATTTGTTATTCAAGGCCAATGATTGAACCCTAATAAATATGGGTGGTTTCTTTTTTCAATATTTCGATCACAGGGATTGTTATGAGTGAGATGAGTCCCATTTCTGGGACATTCACCGAAATAGATTGTTTTTCAATATTTATGTTGTGGGTTAGTAATTTTATTATATTTAATAAAAACATTAAATTTGGTATTTTGTTATTTTTTGGTGTGTCCTAATTTTATTTGGCATCGTTTTATCTTTTGAATATCAATTTAACCATCATTTTCAAGGGCATTTTTTAAGGTAGTTTCCCTAGTTTTATGTCATTCAATTTCATAACCTCCAATTCATGTTTATTTAATACAAAATTTAGATAAAAATGATTATGATATATTTTTTAAATAAATATTTTAATGGGATATTATGTTTTAGCTGATATGTACTTCAATTTAAATGATTTCTATTTTTAGTAGGTTTGTTAATAATAAAATTTAATTCATTTTTATACTAATTATTTTTCAAACTACCTAATTTACATTTAATATTATTATATATTATTTTAGGAATTTTTGGCATTAATTTTGGGGTTTGGTTAAATTTAATATTAAATAGATTAATTTTTCTTTCTCACATTTTCATCCCCTGTTTATAGATTTGACAGGTTTTATGATTATTGTGTTATATATATTATGTTTTTATTCCTAACTAATTTATAATTCCATTAATATTATATAGCATTAAATTTGTTGTTTTCTATCAGGGAATAATTTTTACTGCTCTGAAACAGATTGTAAATATCATATCTTCCAACTCTATGTGATGAATTGAAAACATTCAAAATAAAATCTAATAAATGATGTTGTTAAAAAATGTATTAAAAATAAAAATCATTAATAATTTACAGATATTTTTTATTTCAAATATAAAATTATTTTTTCAAATGACATAATATTTTTAATATTTTTAATTTACTGTAAATAAGAGTTGGTGTATTGTGATATATGGATAAAAATCGAATCACATTTCCGAGTTACACACCTCATTATTCAAATGGTTTGGAGGACAACTTACAATTTTTCATTACAAATGGACATATGTGAGGTTAGGTAAGATATAATTCCCCGAAATGTACATTTTCAGGATGTTTTAATATAAATGAATTTTACGAACACTTGATATTGAAAAAATTTTCTCCACGATATTTTTTTTGGATATAGAATGTATATAAGAACATCAAAAGAGGTTTAATCACATATGTCAGTTGATAGAATGAGATCCCAACTTCATCAAAAATATAAAATGAAATGAATAATGTTATAAAATATTATTTTTATGTAGAAAGGAAAAAACATTAGTGTAAAAACATACAAGAACAAAAATTTGAGGATGTAATAAATAATAACATAAAAGATATTTTTTTTTGGACAATAGGAAATCTAGATTAATATTATAAAATTTAATTTTATCCTCCTCTTTAATTTCCATAGAATAATGTTACATAAAATATCAAAAAGTAAAAAAAAATGAATTTAATGTTTTAGTTGGTGGTGAAATTAAGGATTTTTTTGATGTATGCATGAAATATTAAAGAAATACGTTTTTTACTGATGTTGTACCACATTACAAGCTTATGCCACATTAAAAATAATGATATTTTGATGATATTAGAATTGATGGAAGACACATTTCCAGATGAAGATATCCAAGATTCACTGTATCATATGAAACATATATTTAATATGAATATTGTAAAAAATAAAAAATACTTTTTTGTTCTAAATATTATGTTAATTATTGGGGAGAGGATTGATGTATACAAGATTAAAAAAATCATCTTTTATATGGATATAAATGAGTGATTTGGGAACACTATATCAATGACCTAATATAAATAAAATGATAAATAACACACGATTAAATATATTTCAATAATTCTATTTAAATCCTCCACTGTAAATATTATTCATGTCATCAAAAATAGAGGACCACATGTAGGGGATTCCAATATATAATAAAAATTATTAGTTAATGATGAATGAATGAGATTAAAACTCATTTAAAAAAAATTGAATCATAAAATATAAATTTTTCATATAATCTTAGAAGAGATATATTTTGATCGGCATTTGATGAATTCCATAAATTTTTACATTGAGTACCAAGTATATAAATTGGATGCTTATTTTGATATCATGCAATATTCCTCCATGGATGTGTGTAAAAAAAATTACACCTATAATTTAAATTATTATTCCATGAAATGAAATTCCTAGAAATAATATTGATATATAATTTCATCTTATAATTGAAAAAATATGGGATTTATAGAGAAATTGTTTTAAGACATATGATTAATTTTTTTTTAAAAATGTTCAAAATACATATTTCTCTAATGTGGATCATTTGTAAAATACATTGTCTTCGAAACATATCTAGATTGAAAAAAAACATCGTTTTTTATTTTCCCATTTGTAACATTGATTTTTGAGAAATAATGAATTAGGTATAGTAATAAAATTAATCATTCTGCGTTATCTAATATTTATCAATGCATCTCATAGATTGCGGTTAATGAAGTAAAAATAAAAATGTTCTATTGATCCTAGACCACCTCAAATATTTTTTTTTGATTTTGAAATATTTTAATATCTATTAATATTTGATTGAAAAATTTGGAAAGTAATTTTTTTATTGATAATGAGACATATGTTCAAAGGGAATCATCAATTTAAATCGGAACAAAATAATAGAAGAAAAATAAGAATATTTATCAAATATATGTGTTGAGAATTTAATTTTTTCATCATAGTATTAATGTGAAGAATATTTAAAAGAAGTATGGTTATAATTTTATATGAAAATTTATTTTCAATAATTTATTATTTATGGATAGTTTTAATTCATCAAAAGGATTTTCTATCAATGAATATAAATTTTGATATATGGCCATATTAGAATAGAATGTATGATTCAAAAAGATTTTAAACAAAAAACATGGATCAATGAAATATTACATATAATGTTAATGAATTTTAATTTATTTAATTTTTATAAAATAAACATTTCAATGTCTAATTTGATAATCAATCAATGGTTATAGGTTTTGAAAATATATAATTCACCTGTTTTTTGTGTAAGTTATTAACATTGGAATTACATACATTGATACCTAAAAAGGTTACCTGATAAAACAATATTACTATGTGAGGTTTAATAATTTCATGATAAATTTTTACTAATTTTTTGTTGAAAAGGGTTTATATTTATAGATTTTTTTACTTTCACGATGCATTTAACTATGAATTAGGTTGGGAAAACAAAATTATGAAGTCCTGTGGAATATTGATTGGGGTATAAAATTTAAAAGTACATTAATTATATGATTTTTATATTATGTAAAATATTCCTAAAACATTATAAAATATGCAGCAATATATTATTTCAAATATGCAATTCTCATTTGAAATCATTTGTGAAAAAAATGCTCCAACTGAAGGCTCTCAAGATAATTTAGGGACGAAGTGTCTTATATTTTGTTATAGATACTTGTATGACATTTAGAAAAGAATAAATATAGTTGTATATGACCCCTATATTCAATCTAAACATCAAGACTAATCTAATATATATCCTAATTATTCATGTAAATTGAGATGATATCAAATTCTACCCTAACATAAATAAAATTATTGATAGCACATAGATATGTGTTGTAAAATAGTGAAATTATAAATCCATTTATATAATATATAATGATACAAACTGTGAGAATTATATGATGTTAAACATTAAATGAGTACGATATAACAAAATTTGATAGAATTATATTTTAGAATTGTTTTCACATAATGTTTTTTCATCAATAAAAAAAATATTAATATTATGTTGACAAATATATTTTTTAAATATAATAGTTTATATTAATATATATAGATCCAAAATTCTAATACATTAGTTTATTTGTTTTAAGATTCAATGTTTTTTTCTTGATGTCATTTAAAACATGAAATAATATATGTGATAGAGAATGTAAATGGATATAAATGATTTATAATCGATCATGAAGAAGGTTTTGAAACACATAATAGTAGTATATATATAATTTTTGAAATGGGATACAATGAAACATTGAATGATATTATCAAAATAATTTATAATAATTTTTTTCCACTATTATTAATCAAATTAATGGTAGTCGATATTACCAATGGAATTAAAATAAATTAATTGTAGTTTCAATTATTTAAATTTTCTCTGTTGATGGATGTTTGAGTCAATGAATTACATGAACCATATATCTTGTATTCTAAAATAAAAATGATATATTATTTGAATATGTCATTGATGATCAGTGGAGTGTAGATGTTCATATAAAACAATTAGACTTCTATGATATGGGTGATGGATTATAAAATTTGACCTCCAACATTCAATCTAATCGATAGTAAAAAACAAACTAATAATTACATAATAATATTTTACATATTAGTCCTATAAGAGTCAATGATGTATATGATGTAATACTGGAGTAGGATAGTGACCCGATCGAAGGGAAAAAAAATTAATGTCGATTCATCCATTATCATATCTTCCAATATTATTATATAATATTAAATTCAAATACTATGTATTTTGTAATCACATTTAAATAGTATTTAATGCATGATATTTTGAATTTTTAAGATATAAATGTTATATTGTTTTGTATGTGCAATCATTCATTATCCAACATATGTATATTTTTATTTTTAGTACCATTATTCTATTATTATTTCCATAATTTTATTTTTCTACATGAATTTTTAGAAATATATCTTTTAAATGGGTACATGTTAATCATTCAAATGTGTAATCATTTCGTTGAACCAAGGCAACGCCCAATTCAAGTATCCTAAAGTATAGAGACACATGAAAATCCATTAGGATTTCCCATTTTAATCCCCCACCATTAGATTTTAACACCACCATTTACCCTTTCATCCGTGTTTGGGAGAACCTCATTCTCGTTCCCATTATCATCAATGAAATTTCATCCAAATTCATCTGGTTCAATATGTGGAGAATTTATTGTGAGGGAATAAGTCAATAATATTATTAATTGTTGAGGATTTTTGAGTTTTATGGTTATGTGAAATTTTTTGATTTGGAATGATGTTTTATCAATTGGGTATACAAATTATTCTTTTCTCCTAAATGATGAAAAATATTTTACAACCATGAATAATACGGACTATTAAGATTTTTTAATTCTTCACAATATGAAGATAGTTGTCCCATTGGATTTTTATGAGGTCCCCAAAAGTGATGATAGTTGATTATATAGATATATTAAATTTATTATCATGGTAGATATGATTACCCTTCTAATTATATATTCTAATTATTGGCATATTCCCCTATCATGAAAGAATAATTCCTTTTATTTGAAAATAAATGTAATTTTAATAAATTATCTCTCAATGTAACGTAATTATGTAATAAAATATAAATATTCTAAAAAATAATATCATTCAGTAGATGATGTACGAATATAACCTTGTCATGTAGAAATAAGTAGTTTAATTATATGAGAATTTGAAAAGATGTGTCTCTATTGATATTTCATTGAGGGATATTTTGAGTGTTCGGGTAAATCACACAATGTTAAGAAAATTTAGTAGACAAAATATTATTATTTTTATGTATAATTGTTAACATACATTACTATTTAAAATTTAATAAAAATTCACAATGGATCAGGTATGTGGGAGTGGAGATAATGAAAGAAATGGTGTTGATCATATTTTTTAAAGTAGTGATTGTGGTTGACTTTTGGATTTGGTGGTGGTGATGTGTAACTAAAATAATCCAAAACCAGCATATAAATTGATATTATGAAACCATATTGTTGTTTTTGGTTGGGTATATCATGATTTCAATTAAATTGGACAAAATTTATACACCTCATTGAATTTTATTTTTTTTCTTCCAATTCTTAAATTATACTAAATTTTATCTGGTTTCTTTGGTTTAGTCTATGTACCCTACTATCATAGAATGTTTTATTCCCCAAGAATAAAATATATATGTAATTCATAAATTACAACAAAAATGAAATTATCAAGAGATTACATTATAATAACAGATATTTACATTCCAAAAAAATCATACGGGGTCCAACAATTTCATTGATATGGAATGATTATTCTTATTGAAGAGTATTTCATATGGAATTTTCTTTGTTTTACATCAATATTTTGTTAGTATTTATTTTGATATATTATATTTTGAGGATCTAAAGTCAATTTTACCCATTATTTTTATATAGGATTTAAGAAAGATCATGAACAACGTATCTACATCATAGTATGTTAATAAAATGGGCTAGAGTATGGTTTTATTTGTAGAGTTATTATCATAAAATAAAATTTATATTTTAACTATTGTATAATTTTTCCAAAAAAGTTATTACACATATTTTATTCCACAATATATCCTTTTTTTAAAATATTATTATGAATCCTATTAGTGAAATATTGTTCTTTTTTTCTATGAACTATATTTTGTTACATTTTAAAAAGGGTATTTGGCGGAGGGATGAGTTAAAAAATCAATAATAATCTCCTCCAGGGATGTTATTTAAGTAGGACTGGTATGTGGTACATGTATTTCACCATTGATTTCTAGTAATTTGGGAACCCTTTAAGTAAAGGTGGGAGATTGATATAGGGTTAATATTCTTATCATGAGTAAACTATGACCAGATTTATTTATTATATGATTTTTTCTAACTGTGTGGACTTCAATCTAGTGAGGATTGTTGGTGTAATATACGATTTTATTATATACGAACATCAATAATAGTCTTGAATATGGTTCAATGAGATTATATTTAGGACTTCGTCAGTAATAACATAGAGGTTTCCCATGATTACATATACATTAGGTTTTATAATTTATAAAATGATTTCATATTATTCATTTTTTGATTTTTTTTATTTCCATACAAGTGATTCCCATAATTATATATTTATTGGTGTGCTCAAATTATATTTTACTTATCAACATAACAATTCCTGGTGGTGGCATTGGGTTGTAACCATGGATCACATAGTGGTTTCCATTTTAGATTTTTGTTTTGTTTTTCTCTCTTATCTTATACCATGATTGTATTTCCAAATTTTACAACTTTGTATTATGATATTCTATTTTAGTTTTTTTATTTTCCATGGTGACTGTGTTATGTTAGTATATTAGATAAAGGTTTTTTAATTATGTTATATTGATTTCAAGGACTGTTGTTTCTATTTTGATTAACAAAACAATATATTGATGATTTAAACTAGTTCTATATATTATAACATTTAACAGTTGTTTAGCCCGCTTCTAACACTTCTTTAGTTTTTAGATGAAATATGTTGATAAAATGAAATTAATTCCACTAAAAACAATTCATGGAACATCCCAAAAATAGATGATAAATTGATGAAACCACTGTAGGTTGGTTGTTGATGCCAACATTAGTTGTGGTTTTTTAAAAATATCATTCAATCATTTATCGTCATTTTAAACTACCACAAAATTTTAAAAATACTCAACTATTCCAATATATTATTTATGATTCTTATGAATGAATACGGAATGTCATGAGATAAAACAATTTCCTAAATAATTTAAGGGTTGAATAATTCCATGCCCCAAATCTTGCATATCATATATGATCATACTTATTGCACGTATATGTTACAAAATAAGGATGCATTTCATAAATTTTAACACCACAATTATGGACATCCAATTATAAAAATGTATATCCGAAAAAAACATTGGGTTTTTATAATTTTGTATATAACATTGAGTGGAAATGGTGACATATACTCACAACACAATTTTTTAATGTGTAAAATCACATTATAATTTCAAATATATAAAGTGTAGATATGATTTTATTGATGGAGTCAATTTAACAACTAGAAATTCTATCTATGAAAATATACCATCTTAATATAATTTAATATAGATTAAATAACATAAAATCACTTATAAAACATAGTTCAAACTTTTTATATTAATTATGAAGTATGGACTATGAATTTTCATAATTTTTTGAAACTATACAAATTGAAAAAAAATAACCAAAGGAATAGTATTGAATAGTAAATCGGGAAATAGAATACTAAATTCATCATAGAATGCATAAATTATATTTAGGCATCTTATAAGTGGAAATATAAAATAAGTATACAATAGTATTAGTATATGATTTTTATTGTAAATGATAAATTATGTTTTGGGATTTTTATGGTTCATAAATTCTTATTTATAATTATATAACTAATATCATTATTTAAAATAAAATTTATTTTCCTAAAATAGATTCATAAATTAATATTATTGTTTTATTATGATTATAAAAAAAGTTATGAAGCCATAATTAATTTATCAATGTATTATCAAATCAGTTATAATTTTTAATTTAGTATTTCCCATGTATATGATTATTCTAATTAATAATTATATATATTTTTAATTATAACATTATTTTAAAAAATAGCTTTAATTTTGTTATTATTCATGTAAAAATTTAATATGATTATTTTATTGGATTATTGTAAAATATATTATTTTTTGGGGATTAATAAAACATAATAATTTAAAGTATTTAACAACTAAATGAATTACTGAGTCATAAATGATGTATGGAATATGTATGCCCAAAATATCAAAATAATATTCATTATTATATTATATTTAGTTATAATTCTAAAATTATTCAATTTCATGATGGGAATTAATAAAATAATGTATAAAATTATGAGAAAAATCCTCTCTCCACTATAAATACAACACATCAAAACCTCTTCTCCACACAGCATCAAATCATTTAGACCAGTCTAATTTCTACCCAATAAAAATACCATTTATCTCCAATATATTATGCATTCATTTTTCTACAAAAACTCCAAACCCCATTCACAAAGGAGGTTGACAAGGTCGACAAATTCTAGAGGTAATATCCTATTTCAATTTCATATAATTACATTTCAATTTCATATATTTTCATATTTTCTCCTCGCCTTTATTTCTACATGTGGAATGGGAACTCTATTATATTAGATATTCTGTATAATATATTTTTAATAGAATAAATAATCACCTTTTCTCTTACGTCACCATATTGTACTAAAAATGAATGTATCATCTACAATGTGTTAATTTATCACATTCAAGGGAAATAGTGTTTCCAATTTCAATACCTTCTTTCAAATATGATTATAAAACATTTTTTTATGTTTTTAAAAGATTATAATATATGTATTAAATACTATTTAATGTTATGGATATATTATAATTACATAATATTAATTAATATATAAAAATGATTTTGTGATGATAGAAAAACATCCAAAATAGTCCAAACAGTTATCAATAACCTCTTATTTAGTAACTCATACTCACCCATAAAAGTTATCTAGATTACCATTTAATATTTTATATGTTCATTAATGGAAAATTACATCAATTATAGGCAAAAATTCTCATTTTACAAGATTTTACATACATGTATACAAGTATACCAATCATGAAAACCAATAAATTCAATGCTCCCAAATGATTTAATTGAATATAATAACCCATAAAAGTGTCCAAAAATGAAAATAATGAATATTTGATATATCACAAATATTTATAAGAGATTATAAATTAATTAATTAATGGATTTAATCAGTTTATTCTTCAATTTAAGATCTTGTGTACAACTATTTGGAAATATGGGATGTGATTATTTCAGAACATCCATTCCACTACCGAGTTATGCTTTCTCTCCGATTTCCCAAATTAAATTATTATTTACTTTTATATAACTATTATAAATTATAATTATTTTTCAAAAAATATATATGCAGATCATATAATCCTTCTTTTGTAGGAATATATATGTTTCAAAAAGGTTTAATTTTAATTTATTCCATATAAAAAAGACAAATTAAATAGAAATTCCCAATCTCTTACAAATTCTCATGTGATATAGATAATATATTATAACGAATTTTTTTATAAAACTGAAAATATTATCTTGAAAAATTATCATGGTTCATTGCTGGTTTGGTGAAAACAATTATCGTATGTCCCTTTTTAAGATTCTTTAAAATTTTCAATTAAAACCACACCAAAGTGGATAATTTATAAAGATTCCTAAATACTATTTTACAATATTTTCAATTCAATAAGACAAAGATCATAATTATTTATTCCTATGTATGTTACAAATATTTTATTTTTGGACACTTTTGTGATACACATATTTATAATGACATATGACTTGATTATGATACTAATTTCATTCCATGGGTAATCCTTATGTTATTCTTGATTCCTTATGTATAATTGAGCATGTGAAACACATATTTTATAATATTTTATTATGGTTGAACAAAGATAATGATACAATTCATTATGTAATGCTTACTATAATGAGATATCCTGTTGGGATAGTGAGTGATCTCGATTCCATTATATGACATATACCACCATGTCTTAGAGGTTATCCTTATCTTAAATTTATGTCATTTTATTTTTTTCAGCATTTATATGTTTTCACTGTTATATTTTCAAATGTTATAAATGTTATTAATCTATGTATATAAAAATTCATGGTAAATTAAATTATGTTATCATGTAAAGCCTTGCAACCCATGTTTTATGATTCACGTAATGACCCTGAATTTCCAAGGAATTTTTTTATAAAATACAATGGAATTTTACGTGTCCACAATACATGACAACGTTTGATTCTAAGGCCTGGTGTACCCAAAATCAATTTCTGATGTTTTTTTTAAGTACTTTCAGTAAACATATGACCAGGTTTTTATATCTTCTGAACAGGTGCTCGGAATTGAAATAAGATGGCACATTTGAACTCGCAGTGCCAATATTCTCTTCAAGATATATTAACCTTGATGACAGTGGGCTGAGAATAAAAGATAGTTTTTGGGATTTTTTGGAAAATAATAAGATAAAATGAATTACACTTTATTTTATTTTTTTGATCCACCATTTGGAAGTTAGAGGTGTGGTCCACCTAAATTAACCCTCCTTGTGGGAGGTGAAGTATGGGGACCACCCGACCATAATCTCCCATGAGAGGTTATAGTGGGTGGGCCCACCCTAACCTAACCTCCCATGAGAGGTTACGGTGGTGGGGACCACCTAGGACTAAACCCCCATTTTAATTGTATAATACTTCTTAACTCCTCTCATTAATGAGGTAGAGCGTCTTTACCTCATTTACCCAATTAATTCTCCAAACACATTTCAATTAATGTGAAAAATTCTCCCCATTAATTAATTGAGCACATCAATTAATTAATTTGAATGTTTTTGAATTTTTTTCCAACCTCATGAATTAAATAAGTGGAACCAAATTAATCAATTCACCGAATTTGAATTCTTATTCCAATGACATAATAGATTTTATAACCTACTAATCTTGGATAACTTTTCTTTTTTTGCCAATGGAGGAATGAGATTTTGAGCGAAAAGCACTAGCAAAATAAAAATAAAGAACACTTTATTACAAAGATGAACACCAACAACGAGCATCTTCGAATTCTTCCAAGGATTCACCTTGTAGAACCAACCGACATGGGACGTCTTTGAATACCGACTTTCCCTCCTTTTCGTCATCAACGAACCATCGCATGAGCTCAGGATTGGAAGTGAGAAGTTGACACGATGAACGAAGACAACTCCATCTTTTCCAGGTTACTCTGTCAATGAACAACAAACAAAGGTAGAGGTTTAATTTAATATAAGGTTCTTGTTCTTCCTTTCATTAAAATTGAATAATGAGGATGGTGTCCTTTTGTGGGCTGGTTGTTGTGAATCATTATTATGAGTTGATTGCTATCACCCTAAATGCGGAAGGTGTGGGACAAACTAACATGGCATGTCACCCTCCGTCGGTCTCTTTTGTGATGTTCTTCAGCCTGAAGATGAAACAATGATGCCACAGGAAAAGATCGTTCTACCTGGAGTCGATGCAACCCATGCTACCCTCGCAGCGCTTTGACCTCCCAGCCACCCAGATGCCTCTCGGCTCACAGCCGCCTGCCAACCTTTTAGAATATTGGCCACCCTGCAGCTCGGCCACCCACCAGCCTTCAGGATGCTCACCGGTCTCCCATCTCTCAGCCACCTGCCGACCTCCTGGCTCTAGGGTTGAGATGCTTGGGTCACGCCCTACTAGACATCAGACCGAACTAGCCTTCCAGGCCAATCCGCCTAGGCCACGCCCCTTGCGGCGTCCGGACGAGATGGCCTTCTAGGCCAAGATGCCTGAGCTGAGCCTTGAGAGTCGATCCCCTCACGGCGCCCCTACCTAGTCGGCCTCTTGCGCCCCTCGCGACACTGCAGGCCAAAGCAACTCCGCGCCACCAGGCCGAACCGCCCTAGCGGCTTACTCGGAAGGGTCTAGCAGGCCGGGACAGACCCCATGGGTGGGGTTTGGATGGGTAGACCAAAACCAGGTAGGCCCTGACTAAGATGAGTCGTGTCGTTCTGACCGGGTTGGACCGGACTTGGGCCTACTACCACCCATTTTCATTATTTTGGCCATATCTTTGGAACCATTCATCCGTTTGACGAACTGTCAGCGGCATTATTAATCATAGAACATGAGAGTACCATTGAGTATACCCACTGGAGTTTGGAGTAGAGTTTATATATGGTCAGGTTGGACCCTACACGAAACCAACTACGCCCCCGGGACTAAAAGGATAATATCTCACAAATAGGGCATTCGATTGACATGCCATCTACTGCATTGAGACCTCTATGATATAGCGGAACACATAGAAACTTTTTCATGGGACTTTTTGACTTTTGGTGTTTTGACCAGTAGAACATGTAGAATTTCATTCTATTGATAAGCGAGTAGAGTGCAGAGGCTTAGTAGCTGGTTAAGACTTGCTGACTGCTGACCGATTGACTCGGAGTGACTCGACTAGCCTAGTGGGGAGTGCATTGGTGTCGTGGTAGACCCATGGAAGAGGAGAACCTGGTTGTGTTGGTAGACCTGAATTACCTAGGATGAGAGGTACCTCTACAAGAAATTAGGGGGAGCACCTAGTTGTGGTGGCAGACCCACGGTTGGGTGCTTCTTTGTGATGCAGCAGATCCACGGTACTCGACAGGAGGATCACCTCAGTAGTGCAAGGTTTGGGGGAAGCACTTTGGTGTCATAGAATTCCCACTGTAATTGAAAGAAGAAGAGTTTTTCAGTAGCCGTGGTTTTGTTAATGTGAATAAAAATCCTTGTTGATAATAGTAAGTAACATTTGTTTTTACCTCACGATTGATATGGATTACGTGATAACATAGGTACATGAATGGGAATATACCTATTTTTTGTTATCTGTGGAATTTTCATACCTTGTGGTATATCCTATTTGGATTTATTGAGATGTTGAGGGTCTCAAGGTCCCTACTGGTAATCGTAATACTCACCCCTACACGGGCTATGACCACACCTCATTTTGTTGGATTCAGACGATGGACTATGTTGACTGAGGCTGAGAGTACCAGAACTGGATGGTACCTGGAGGTGGACCTTATGACGACTCGGTACACAGAAGAGACTGAAAAACGTGGATTGATATAGAGGCTATTTTTTCATACCATTTAGTTAGGAATCTTTGAGGATGACCCAACGACTATTTTTCCTTTCTTCAGTTGTACTTGTATTCCCAGTATCTTTTACTTTACAGTTGGGCTTGTATTTCCGGCCCCTTCTACTTTTAAGCACTGTTTTGTAATATAGTTTAATTAGTGTTTTTTATCTAGTTTTGTGTTTTGTTTTGTGCATTTCAGGTTATAAAAGCAATTCTTCCCAGTTTTGGGGAATTAAGCCCAGTCACCAGCCCCTGGCAAATGAAATTCGGAGTTGGGGTAGTCATAGCACTGGCCCAGGGGGACAGGTTGTGAAAAAATGCTATCGAACGAGTTGGTTCTACTGCATAACTTAGGACTCTGAATTTTTTTTTCTATGATGAAATATGGCTATGTGTAGTGAGTGTGGTTCTTAATTCAGGGAGTCCAGTGTTGGTGTGGCAGCTGATGTATCCATACACCAGGACCTTGACTTCTGATTTCCGACTCAGTGCACGAAAACACTGATTGCATGTGTGTTTTCAAATGTTTTGCTTTATGTCAGCCCAACCATGTCAGCTCACCAGAAATAATCATTTGACCTTGTCGCATCTATTTCATTATAGATGCCTCATCGCAGATGACCAGCTAGTGTCCTGAGAGTTGTAAGCATAGATATTCCACCAAGCAACGAGGCCCTAGTGTAGGGCCCTTTTCAAGAGTAGGCACCTACGGTACCACTTCCTGTTGGTCCACCAATGCTACCAGCCACAACAGAAGTTAATTCAGGCCGCTTAAGATTGTTTCACGAGTTCCATCACAATAGGGCACATAGGATTAGGAGAGATACAAAGCCACAAGAGGCTAATGATTGGCTGGAGGCTGTGCTGAGAGTTTTCTGACGGGTAGGGACACCATCCCACCTTATAGTGATTCTTGATGACAGACATCTATAGGAAGAAGTAGGATGATGGTGGATCTTGATGATTTATGTTCACAATGAGATGACTCTACTCTAGGAAGACTTCGAGAGCCAGTTCCGGGCAGACTTTGTCCCATCGACTCTTCGTGTAGTGCGCATACATGAGCTAAATCTTGTGTAGTAGGGTGGAATGACTGTAGCTCAGTACTCAGTGAGGTTTACAGACCTCTCACTCTACTCCCCAGATATGGTACGAGACACATTCTTCATGGCTTATACCTTCGAGCAGGGACTCATGTGGGCAATCAGAGTTTCAGTGATCTCAATCAGCATCCTGACGCAGGCAGGGGTGTTTTAGAGAGCCCTCATAGTAGAGAGTTTCTTTGTTGAGTGGTGTACAAAAGTGAGATCCACCACCAGTAGACATATAGTGGAGTCTTCTACATTTTGTATCAGAAATTGTCGCAGAGGTCCATGAGGACCAGACCTAATGGTGGATGACTGCATGTCTCAAGATCAGTTGTGTGGGGAACCCTGAGAAAAGACATACATGCCAAGAGCGGGCAGTGTTTCACATGCGGTGGGCAGGGTGACATGGCTCATGACTATCCAACTAGCCGTTCGGATGATCATCAGATAATCGAATGACATGCTAGGACGAGATAGAGATATGATCAAGGCGATCCACAGGGCGCAGGCAGACGTGGCATAAGAGATGGTTGTGAAAATTGGCAATGGACGAAATTACTAGGTGTTACCACCATCACCACCAGGAGGTCCACCCCGAGAGTAGGGAGTAGGTGGATATGTGAGAGCTCAGCTCTAGGAAGCTGAGGCTTGCGATCATGGTGCTCTTGTGGAGATTCGAGGTATGATCTGTGTCTACTCCACCATAGCTGAAGTACATATAGACACATGTTCCAGTCATTCTTTCATTACCACTGCCCCCATTTGGGGATCATAGATTCTGATAGAGCCGTTGGCTCAATCATTAATGTTAGAGAATCCTATGGGAGAAGACTCGATGATTATGAAGTGGTGCCAGTAGTGTAAGCTTACACTAGGAGGCAAGTGCATTGGCTTGGTTCTCCTAGTAGCAGGTTTGATGCCTTACAACGTCATCTTTGGTATGGAATGGTTGTCTACAATCCATGCTCAGATTGACTATATTTGGCACAAATTGCGGTGTTTCCGCACAAATGGGACCAAGTTTAACTTCACCAGTGAGAAGGGATCCTTTGTAGAGCATGATGGACTTTCATGAAGAAGAGTACAACTGATCACTCATTAGATGGATGCCCTTACCCTTACAGCAGTTGATGTGGAGTGTCTGAGCTATCCTGTAGTGGTGGACCAGTACACAGATATTTCCCAGATGATATCCCAGGTCTACCTCTTCGTAGATAGGAGGACATTTAAATTGGCTTGTAACATGGGATGACACTGATATCTACACAATCATATCAGATGGCTCACCCAAATCATCATGAGTTGTGGGTACTACATGATGAATTTTAGGAAAAAGAATTCATACTTCTCAGTTATTCTCCATGGGAAGCCCTGATTCTATTCACCAAGAAGCCGGGTGGGAGATTGAGGATTTTTTTGGACTACAAGAACCTAAACCAGGGGATCATGAAGATCAAGTACCCACACCCGAGGAATTATGAACTCTTTTATTAGCTGAAAGGAGAATGGTGGTTCTAAAAGATAGACATCAAATCAGGTTATCACTAACTTGGAGTTCGAGATGAAGATGTGCAGAAGTTGGACTACAGATGTTAGTACGACCACTATGAGTTCTTGGTTATGACTTCCTATGTAACCAACTCTCCAGCAGTGTTCATGGGACTCATGAACATTATATTTTATCCATAACTCGATCTCTATGTCATAGTATTCATTGATGACATTCTTATCTACTTGACTACTGAGGAGGAGCATTCCTATCACTTGCGGGTTGTACTGGACACACACAGAGAGAACCTACTTTATGGTATGCTCTTGAAGTGATAGTTCGGGATTTGAGAGGTTCACTTTCAAGGACAAGTATTCTTGATTGATGGAGATTTAGTAGTTCTAGTGATTACAGAGGCGGTACATGCTTGGGAGCCACCCAGGAGTGTGACAGAGGTACAACGTTTCTTGGGTTTGGTAGGATACTACCTGAGGTTTGTGCCAAACATCTACAAATTTTAAGCACCATTATATGCCTTGATGAAGAATGGGAAACCCTTTTCGTGGTTATGGATATGCCAAAAGAGCATTCATTAGCTGAGGTAGAGGCTGACTAGTGCCCCCATAATGAGGCTTCCAGAGGAAGGAGTAGGGTACTTAGTCTACTGCGAGACGTTAGGGACTAGACTGTGATGTGTCCTAATGCAAGAGCGAGTAGTGATCACATATGGCTCTATTCAACTAAGACTGCATGAGCAGAACTATGCTACCCATGAACTATAGTTAGAATGAGTGGTCTTCGCCTTGAAGATGTGGTGACACTATTTGATGGGTGAACGTTTTATCGTATACTCTGATGACAAGAGTCTCAAGTATATCTTCTCTCAGAAGAATCTGAACCTCAGACAACGACATTGGCTTGAGTTCATCCAAAACGTTGACTTCGATATATTCTTTACTCTTGAAAATTAGAACATTGTTGTAGATGCACTAAGCAGGATATTTGATATACATCTGTTATACGAGGAAACAGATCAGCTGGAATCATTACAAATATCCTTTGTGGATAGAGATGGAGCAGCCTTCCTTCATTCCCATATAGTCACTCCACCACTTCTTCATTGAGTCAAGGATTCACAACATGGGGACAATAACTACGAGACAGGACGTGCTCAGATTTCTATAGGGCAGACACCTGATTGCTTTTCTGAAGTTGGTGAGCACATCATCCTCTTCAGAGGACGTACCATGGTAACATTTTCACTTTAAGATGAAGTGTTGAAGGAGTTCCACAAATCCCCTCTAGCAGTACATCTAGGATTGGTGAAGATGTACCAGGATCTCTGCCAATAACACTAGTTACTGGGAATGAAGAAATCCGTCGTAGAGTTTTTTTCTCGTTGCCTCACTTGTCAGATAGTGAAGGGAGAGCATCAGGTACCAGCGAGCATGGTTCTGCCTTTTGAGGTACCAGAGTGGTAGTGGGATTGGATATACATGTATATAGTGAAATTACATCCATGTACATGAAAAGGTCATGACTCGATATGGGTGATCGTTGACCGACTCACCAGGTCGGCCCACTTAATACTGATTAGAGTGAAGGGTTCAGTATAGATCATTAGACACCTCTATATGCAGGAGATTGTGCGGCTACATTGATTACCATATAATATTATCTCCGATATTGATGTATGATTTACTTTCTAGAATTGGAAGGTGTTACTGGATGCTTTCTGGATGATGCTTCATCTGAGCACCGCATTCCATCTGTAGATGGATGGTAAGACTGATCAGACCATTTGGACCCTTGAGGACATGTTGTGTGCTTTTTTCCTCAGCATCAGAAGTAGCTAGGAGGATCAGTTAAAATTGGTGGATTTCGTATACAACAACATCTAACACTCCACCATTGGGATGCCACCTTTTGAGGCATTATACGAGGGACCATGTAGATCACCTATGTGCTAGACTGACCCAGGGGAGTCAGAACTCTTGGGACCAGAGATGGTATGAGATTCTATAGAGAAGGTGAAGATCTTCCAGGAGTGGATGAAGACTACACAGAGTAGGAAAAAGTTGTATGATCATAGGAGACAAAGACCTCTGATGTTCGAGGATTGCGACAATGTCTTTCTATAGCTATCACCTTTAAGTGGTTTATGGAGATATGGTTGAGGAGGAAAGTTATCTCTAAGATTCATCAGAATTTTTTAGGTCCTCAGTAGAGTTGGTGAGGTGGCATACCGCTTATCTCTTCCACCTCAGTTTAATCGGGTGGATGACATCTTCCACATATCCCAACTGAGGAGATACGTGCACGAACCTTCTCACATCATCAACCATGGTGAACTAGATGTCGACGATGGGGTGAGTTTTACAAAGGTTCTAGTAGAGATTGATGATTGATCGGAGCAGGTCCTACATGGATTGTCGATATCTCTGGTGCGTGTTTGCAGGAAGTATGGGAACCTCCAAAACAGCACATGGGAGCATGAGGCTCAGATGTGTTCCCAGTACCTCCACTTGTTCTCTTAGTAATAGTTTTATCTTACAAGGATGTAAAGCCCTAAGGTGGGGAGAATATAAAATTTCCATAGAAATGATTTTTCATAAATATATGGGAATTTCATGAGTTCTCAAAACTTAACAGTTCTGGATTCTGAGGCCCGATGTTCCCTGACTCATTTTCTAATGTTCTGTTTGGATACATTTAGAAAATGAACGATCGGGTTTTTATAACTTTTGAACTTGTGCTCGGAATTGCAATCTGAGTTCATAGTTGAACTCACAACACCAGTATTCGCTTAATAAGATTTTCACCTCAACGACAGGGGGTCGAGAATAAAATATATTTTTTGGGTTTTTCCTGGAAAATAAGAAAATAAAATGAACGAAACATAATTTTATTTTTTTGAGCCACCATGTAGAAGATGGAGGTGGGGTCCACCATAACTAAATCTCCTTGTGGGGGTTGAAGTGTGGGGACCACCTGACCAAAAACTCCAATGAAAGGTTATGGTGGTTGGGCCCACCCGAACATAACCCCCCGCAAGAGGTTACAGAGGTGGGGACCAACAAAGAAAAATCCCCCATTTTAATTGTTGAAAATATCTAAACTCCCCTCATAAATGTGGGGGATCCTCCTGACCTCCTTTACCCAATTAATTCTTCCTATTAATTTTACATTAAAGTGCCAAATCCCCCCCATTAATTAATTGAGCACATCAATTAATTTATTTAAATCTTTTAGAATTTTGTGCCATCCTTATGAATTAATTAAGTGGTAAAAACTTAATTAACTAACCCAATTTTAATTATTATGCAAACAACTTAATATCTTTTATAATCTATTAATAATGGATACATTTTCTTTTGATGAAAAGGAGGATGATGCTTTTGAGAGGAAATCTATCACCAAAGAAGAAAGAAGAACACATTCTTCCAATGAAGAACACCTCCAACAATCATCTTTGACTTCTTCCTTGGAAGCACCTTGAAGAGGAAACTGACATGGGATGTCTTTGACAACTGACCATCCCTCCTATTTGTCAACAACAAACCAATGCACGTGCTCGAGATTGGAAGTGTGAAGCGGACATGACGAATGATGAAAACGTTGTCTTCTTCGACGAGACTCTCTCAATGAACAACTAACAAATTGAGGGGTTTAATTTCATTTAAGATCCATGTTATTCCTTTATTTCAAAACGAAGAACTAGGACATTTTCCATTTGGAAATGTGTTGTTATGCTTCATTATTATATACCGATTGCAATCAACCTAAACGTGCAGGGTTCATGAAAAACTAACATGGTCGGTCACCCTCCGTCGATATTTTTGTGATGTTCACCTTCATGGCGATAAAACGATGAGGCAACAAAGGTGACAAGAAACGACAATGCTACCCGCGATCTCCACAACCCGCCCCACCCCCCCGTGGCACTTCTGCCTCCTTGCTGCCCGCCTACCTCCCATCTCTCGGCTGCCTGCCGGCCTCCCGACTGCCTGCTGGCCTCCCGGGTCTCAGCCGCCCTTCGTCCTCATGACTCCTGGCCTCCCACCTCCCTCCCAACCGCCCTTCGGCCACCCAGCTCCCGGCCTCCCACCATCCTCCCGGCCTCCAGGTCAACCGATGGCTTCCCAGCCGCACACTGGCCTCCGAGCTCCCTGACCCCTGTTGACCTCCTGGCTCCAATGATAAACTTTTATAGTCGTGCCCCTTGTAGCGTCCAGCTGAGCCGGCCATCCGTGCTGATCCGCCCAAGCCACGCCCCTCATGACGTCCATCCGAGAAGGCCTTTTGGGTCAAGCCACTAGAGCGGCGCCCCTTGCAGCGCCCTGCCCGAGTCTTCCTCTCATGCCCCTTGCATCTTTGGGCGCCGAACCAGCTCTGTGCCACTGGGCCGAGCAAACTACCCGGCCATCCTCCACCCCGAACCACCCTCACAGCCTATTGTTCCGGGCCCAACAGGTGGGCCCGAACCCAATGGGTCTGGCTATGTCGACCCGAACCGGGTTGCCTCAGACTAAGATGGGCCGGGTTGGTCTGAGCGGGTTGGACCAGACCTGATCCTACTACCGATCCTTTACATTCATTTGGCCATTTCTTTAGCACCGGACATCCGTTTGACAGACCGTTAGTGGAACTGGTAATCTTGGAGAATGGAGGTCCCTTTGAGTATACCCCAATATAGTTTGGGGTATAGTTAAGATACGATCGGGTTGGATCATGCACGAATCCAACAAGCCCCCAAGACTAAATAGCTAATAACTCACAGACCGAGCATCGGATTGATGCGTCGTCTGTTGCATTGAGACCTATATGATGTGGCATACCATTTAGAAACATCTAAATGGGACTTCATGATAGTTGTATTCTTGACTAGTAGTTAGACGTGACTTGACGACTGCTGGCTGATTGACTCAGAGTGACTTGACTAGCCCAGTGGGGAGCGCCTTTCTGTTGCGGCAGACCCACGGCAGAGGAGTGTCTGTTTGTGGCAGCTGACCCATGGTACATGAATTGTAGGGTACCTATGCTGGCTATTAGAGGAAGAATCTTGTTATAGAGGAAGACCCATTGTGGGGAGCATCTTGGTGAGGTAGCAGACACATGTTACGTGACTGGAGGAGTACCTCAGCAGTCCAAGGTTAGTGGGAAGCGACCTGGTGTCGCGGCAGACCCATTGTACTCGACAGAGGTGGAGTTCTCCGGAAGCTGTGGTTTCATTAATGTGAATTAAAATAATGGTTGAGTTGTGTCAGTAACTTTTGTGTTTACCTCATTATTGAGATTGATTATGTGATAACATAGGTATATATAAGGACATATAACTATGTGGGGTTATATTTTGATTTTTCATACCTTGTTGTGTATCCTTATTGGATTTTGTGAGACCTTGAGGGTCTCGGGGTCCCTAAATCGTGTCTTTATACTCACCCTTACATGGGTTATGCCCAAAAATTGTTGTGTTGTTTGTATAAGATGGACAATGATGACTGAGGCTGAGAGTACTAGGACTGGACGGTACCCGGATGTGGACCGTATGAAAAGTCGATACACAGAGGAGACTGACAGACTTAGCATGCTGAAGAGGCTGTCTATACCTACCCTTCTGGTAGGAATCCTCGAGGACGAACCAGTAGCTATTTTTACTTTCTTTAGTTGTAATTTAATTTCCAGTTACTTGTACATTACAGTTGGTATTTTATTTTCGGCACCTTCTACTTTTCAGTACTCTTTTTTGAAATAGATTACTTAGTGTTCTATATCTAGCTGTCAGTTCTATTGGGTGTGATTCAGTTTATAATGGAAATTCCTTCCCAATTTTATGGAATTATGCCTTTGGTGCTAGTCGCCAGCCCCTGGCCTATTGAAGGCGGGCTTGTGGTAGTCGTGACACGGGCCCCAGGGGACGAGTCGTGACATTTCATTCCTTTGCATATTCTCTTGTGTGGTTTTTAACTCATCCCTTATGTTCATTTATTCCACAGGTTATCCTACATTGATATATGTTCTAAAATAGAGTTAGGATATAATGTTAATGATAAAATAAATGATATTTTTATTTTTCTTTCATGATGTTTTATTAGGAACATAATCTTCTTTGACACTAGAATTTACAATCCATTCCCATTAATTTTATGGTTACATATGCATGAAATTTCGTAATAATTTATGTAAAAGGATATGGCCTCTAATGTATATATCCATTTAAGGTCGAGTTATTATTGGATATTAGGAGTTGATAACTGTAGTATGAACCATTGGAATAATTCTATCATCACACATAAACCATTAAGACACATAAGGAATAAAAATCATGGATTTCAATTTATTTTTCATGTTTAAACTAATATGCTCAATGTATCCTATTTATATGTTCATTATATAATTAATAATTACACTTGATTTTATTTATCTTTTTATATTGATTATTTAAAATGTCTATGTACCCTTAGAAGTTTTTCCATTACTTTATAAAACAATGCCTCAAGGGTATAATTTAATAATTGGGATGTAATGTCCGAAAATACTATCAATAAAATTTATATTCTTAAAAATATTTAATATATTAAAAATCCCATTAAATCACATAAAAACAATATATCCATTAAAATTGAACAATGAATTAAATAAGAGGAATTTTCATAAATGGAGGAACCCATATCAATGAATCAATAACATGACTATTGTATTAGTAATATGACCCTTATTAAATGTAAAAAACCAATATAATACTATACTCATAAATTAACATATTAATAAATTTTGTGAATCCTGTGAATATATGATTATATTATACAATTTTATAAGTAAACAAATGTTCTGTAAATAATAATAAATTCTGTTTTGGTTATTTCCTGAAATATAAATGTTTATATACAATGTTATTGATAATATATTGATTTAATTATATATTTATTTTCATAAAAGAGATTCATAAATATTTATTTATATTTATTATAAGAAGCTTTTATTGGATCTTAATTAATTTTTAATGTGTTATAAAATCCGTTTTAATTTGAGAATCAGTATTTTTCATGTAAATGATGATTTAAATTTAAAACCCGATAACACATATTTATAATTGTTTATTTTCTTAAAATAGAGATAATTTATCAATTATCTATATTAGAAAAGTGTGTTTATTATTTTTGGGTGTTGTTCTGAAATATTTGAATTTTTTTGAATAGTAAAATATAACAATATATGATAATTAATAGATACATGATTAATTGGTTAATATATGATTTAAATAATATTTAATATTATAATATAATAAATACATAATTATTTTAAAATATTTAGTGATAATTCTCAATATTTTCAAGATAAAAGCCAAAATAACAAACTAAAAAATAAAATAATGGGAAAGCACCCCTTTTCTAAAATATTAAACCCACCCCTCACCACCTATCCTCCACACCTCTTCTAGGCATTTAGAATTTTATAATTTATACCCAAACCAGTTACTATGTCTATCCACCACATCTTGGTGTCCTTTTCTCCACAAAAGAATAAAAAAAGACCTAAGGGATGTTCTCAAGTATACGAAATTAAAGTGGTAAAATCCACATTAATATTTATTTTATTTATTTTAAATTTCATTGATTTTATATTTTATCATCACCATAACTTATAAAAGATGATTGAGATGTAAATTATCTTATTTATACAATAACATTATTTTTTTTCTCAACCAATTCATCAATATTTCGTTAATTTTTTCTATAATATTAGTAATAAAATATATCTTCAATTTTGGAAAACCACACTGAATTGACATGATTTTCCATATATATATATATACATGGAATTAGATAATGAAATCCAAGGGATCTAACACTACCAAATGATGGAATTGAATATCATAACCAATCAAAAGTGACATAAATAAACATATAAAAACTATAATAAATAAATTAAATATATAAAAGATTATGAATTAAGGAATTGATGTCTAAAATCTGGTTATACAGTAGATTAATATCACTAGCATAGCAGTTTCAAATAGAGGGGTTGTGATTCTTTCAATCGATCTATTTTATCATCAGGTTATTCATTCTAACTCATTACCCAAATGTAATTATTTTTTTATTTTATATACCAATATAAAATTCATTTTATGTTTTTAAACTCATTTACTAGATCAATTCATCTTTATTATCTAGGGAAATAAGTGTTTTAAAAATATCTTGTTCTCAATAAATCTTAAAATGAAAGCCTAATTAAAGGGAAACTACCAATATATTATCCATTCTCATGTTATATCCACAATATATTATAATCAAAATTAATTTTTATAAATTTATTCATTTAATCATTAAAAACCGCATGGTTAATTTATTGTTTTGTAAACATAGTTATTCTTTTTCCATTATAAATATTGTTTATTCATTTCTCTTAAAACCAAACTAAAGTAGAACCATTCTATAGTTTACTGGACGTTATTTTAAAATGAATTCACTTATTATGGAAACCGTTTATTATCTTCAAATTTTATATTTATATTCTAAATCCATTATTTCATGGTTAATTATAAGATTAATCAATTTTTAATTCCTTATGACTTGATTATGATACCCATTTGTTTACATGGGTAACCCCTATGTTATGATTGATTACTTTTGTATTATTTTGTTATGTTGAACACATATTAATTGTCATGGTATGATGGGTGTCACCAGATATAACTATAATGCATTGGGAAATGGTTTTCTAAGGATATGTAATGTTTAGACATTGAGTAAACTTGATTACATTATGGGACTTCATCATCCATATCTTGGAATCTAACCTTGAATAATGTTTATGTTATTTTATATATTGTTGCTAAATTCCAAGGATGTTATGTTTATATGTTCCCATGATATACATGTTATTATTACTTGTTTCTACTAATGTTATGTACATTTATTTTCTCATTATATTCCTTAAATCCTAGGTGTGATGTATTATTCATTCTTTATTCACATACTAGGAGTTTTATCTAATCCCTTATTTTCATGTATTTCTAATGGTATTTGTAGATGATGTATATGTTAGAATTATGTTTGGAGCACATTATGAATATTAAATATTGAATATTTTTTAATGATGATTATTTATGTTCCAATTCATTCAAGACACTAGACATTAAAATCCTTGGCTTGTAATTTGAGTTTTAATTACACAAAAAATCTGGAATAATATGTGTAAAATGGAAGGAACATTATAGTAAATGGGACATAAATAGTTATCAAGTTATATGGTAATGATAAATTAATATATATGGATGTTTAAAACTTAATCTAAAAAAAAAATTGAATATCAAATATCATGACATAAAGAAGGTTCATGAATAATGTGGAGAAATATAAGATTCATTTCCTTTAAAGGTAACATCTTAAATATTAATAGAATATTTTTAAGAGGATAGAGAACCATTCAAAGCGAATTTATAGAGGATAATGTTGAGAAATTTCAATATTCCATGGATTTTTATGAAAATGAATGACTGGTTTTGTGGGATGGTAATGAAAAATAGAGGTGAACTCTATATTAATTTCAAAACACTGGTTTTGAACTCTATATCATCAATTAGTCAATCACAAAAACAATACCACCATTTTTTGTATTCATTCTACCAAATAGGATGTTATTAGATTATTTTATAAGTTCAATATACACTAAAATTAATATGATATCCTTAGTGATGTGTACATGAGACACCTTTAAAAATTATTGATTTTGAAACCCTAAAATATAATATAGGTTTTGGTGATTTAATTAAGCTTTTAGAAAATAATCAAGTTACAGAAAAATATTTTTATAAGGTAAATACATAATTATGGTCCTTGATATTATTTAATTTTTTTTATTAATATAATTTTTATATTTTATTGTGTCATAATATATGCCTTCAATTTATATTGTACGTTATTTGGACAGATAAATATTATTATCTTAAAAAACTACAAAAATATAACCATTGGATAATATTTACAGCGTGATTTTAAAACAATATATTTTTTTATTAAAATAATCTATATTTATAAAAATTTAAAATTTTAATATAAAAAACAAATTTATTGATAAAATAAATATTTTTAAAAATAAAAGTTTTATGGATATTAGGAAAAACTCTTTTTCGAAATCATAAAATTATATTATAATTTGAATTAAAACAATATTATTGAAAATAAAATTTTATTATAAAATAATATATTTTATAAATTCTTTAATTCATCAAAAAAGGTGTCTTAATAGAAGCAATTGATTTCCCAAAAATAAAATTTGGGAGTCATCGTTTTTAAATTAATCATTGTTTAATAATTTATAATGTAATAATTAAAATAAATAAATATAATAATTATTATTTAATGTGTAAAATTATTTATATTCATATTGTTTAGGTCTAGTTATATTGAAATTTATTACATCTATGGAATTTTAAGGTAACATGTTCCTTGTTGATATTTTCATGTGGTGGTTTGGTCAACATAGTTTAGCCTATGATCTCAATGAGCTTGACCTAGTCCTATAAATGTTATAACTCATTCTATAGTTATTCAACCTAATCATGGGCATGGTTATTATAAAATACCAGTGCTTTTATCTCCCTCAAAATCTATGATTTACGAGATTTATAGCTTGTTATCATTTTTTTCAAGATCAATACATTATCCTTCTATGAAAATTAGACTATTTAATAATCCTTTATATTTCTAGACACCGTCAAATGTGTTCCATGAACATTTTTATGAAAAATATATGAACCTTACTTATATACAAAATGAATCATTCGAGTTCAATACATCATTATAGAGGATGAATGATAATATAGTATATCAAAATCAAAATTCCTCAATATGATTAAACCACTATCATAAATCCATATATCAAGGAATCCCCTTTAAGAGTAACCCTCGTTTAAAATCGGCATATCAACTTGAGAGAGAATATCAGTCTGAGTTCCTTTAGCATAATCACAATCCTGAATAATACCCAACAGAACTATTCAATATGACATACTACCCAATAAAACATTAACTTGAGGGACCCCATAGGGGTGAGAAATCACAAAAAAACTCTTGGGGGTTTGATTCCCATTTAAACGGGAAATATTAGAAGCCTCCAAAAGGATCAAACCCAACACTCTAAAATAACCATGTTCTTCGGTTTATACCACATCAGGGTCTAATCCAACATTGAAACTCATTCCCCTTATGAATTCCTTAGGATACATAGGTATAAGTCCCACACAATTCAATAACTTTCAATCTTTCTCCAAATCATCCTTGTCATATGACATTATACTATACAATTTGTCATTATCACATGACCTTAAAAGGTATCATGTGTCACATTAAGTGGAACCAAACTAGTGTGTTAGGATTCCTTTCATACGGAAATGTGGGTAGCCCATATATAGGTTCTATTCAAACATCATAACAAATTTCATCTCCTAATATTTCAAATAATTTGAGAGCGACAATCATCTTCCTAGATTACAAAAAACTCTAGATTTCTCCACTTTGTGGTATAAAATACTACATCATCATAATAATTACCAATGAATCTCTATGTAATATATGATTATGTACAATTAATGAAATCCTCATATACATTCTATTATCTCCATCAATAAATAACCTTGAATACATTAAGATGATTCTAAATTCCAGACATGCTAATAGTTGATTTATATTATTGGGATGTAACAAACCGAAACTGAAGCCCCTCCAGTGTTGCCCCATACCTAGTTCACTACATGACCTCAAGCACGTTTCCCCAAACTCCAGAGGCTATCGACTTGCAGTGAGGGCCTTGGTGAGTCTGTGGGGAAACTCTGCCCTCATTAGGTAAATTATACAGTGGGAGAACAACCAGACACAATAACGGAAACAATAAACTACATACAACAACTGAACTAAACAAAAAAAGAAATGTATAAACTAATAATCATGAAAACGGTAGATATGTCTATGAAAAGCAGTAAACAAACCAACATGATGAAGTACAACTGAAAAAGAGAAGTGCAAAATAAATCAAAGTAAACTCCTCAGCATCGCAAGCCACGACTCGGTCCCATGCTCTCCAACTCCAGTGTAATCATGAACCTGAAGTTGAAGGGCACTTTCCCTTAACCATAACTGCAACAACAATGTCTTCTAGGGCCCAAAAGCATTTCCCCAACTAGATGTGAGAGAAAATACCAATAGTAAATCACCAAAATATTTGTGCCTATCTGTTAATGAATACAAGGCAAGTAAAGGTGCAGGAAGCAGTATAAATAAAAGCACACAAAATCTACAATCCACAACTCTATCATATTAAGTACACAATTAAACAACCAACAACAATTAAAAAATAGGATACCCTCTGGGTATTTCTCACAGCCTAACCCCTATGGTTCATCCTATATGTTCTAGAAACCCTCTAGGAGGCACACACAGTCTCACCCCTCTGGTTCAGGAGAGATTAGACTATAAAGACGGACTCACCGTCAATTCCCCCCTATAGACTCCTATCATGTTAAAGGCTCTCTAGGGAAGCACTCAACGTCTCATTCCCCATGTGGCCCACGTCAAGTAACTACATAATCTCTATGGAATCACTCATCGTCAATTCCCCCTATAGTCTCACATCGTATTAAATGTCACTCTGGAGAAGCCCTTACGTCCATTCTTCTTATCATCTACTACACTACGTTCTCACAGTCAAGTGTGAAAATAACATACTCAGTGTGCATGAAACGTCCAAGTAAACCTCAAGAACTACTTGCCTATCAATCTAAGGCTCAATAGCATAACAAAGAGATAGTTCCACTACCCTACAACTAGGCATGGAAATTAAAAAAACCGAAAACATGTAGAATAAGAATAGCTACATCTAGAGTACAGTAAAAATTACCATAATCATAGGAAAAACATATAATCTAGCAATAATGCTATGAAGGTAATACAACAAGAAAAACCAGGAACACACAATACCTCGTTCAAGGATATTGGTGTAATTTTCAAAAAATACTCATAAAATTTCTACAGAAAGGCACAAACCACTTACCTTGATCCTAGGAGATCGATATACATGAACAACGACCAAATATTCTCCCATGAACGTAATAGATTAGAGAAATTCCCAAAATGTTCAACCCATGATAGCTTGGAGTTGAGGAGGAACCATGGAACATGGGTAAATCAGAAGAGAGAGCTTACAGAGGTGATCCCAATGCAATTGACAGCGGTTGGAACAGAGATCGGACAGAGGCATGGGGGCTCGGGGGCTTGGGGAAGATTTTCGACTGTACGGGTTGCTCTCATATGAAGATCCTGAAGAAGAAGAATGTTATTTCCATCAGGTGCGACCTCGGTGTGTTTAGAGAAAAAAATTAAGTACATGACATGTAATTTTAGAGTACACGACGAGTACTAGGTTTTTCTGTACTCCACCAAAATCAGCCTCTACATCACCTCTACACACCGTGTGTGTGGCCCGGGCACGACCAGGACACAACATTGAGCCGGAGAAGAGTACACGGCGTGTAATCAAAAATTACACAGTTTGTACTTAAAAAACATCCTGAATGTTTATTTTTCTCAAAAACTCCAGAAAAAGGAATGGCATACCAGAAACGAAGATATGGGATCTTACAAACTTCCCCCCTTAAAGAAATTTGTCCCTTAATTTAACTAGCGAGGTGTAGAAGAAAAAACCCCAAACATCTCCAGCCACTATGATCGTACATCGACCTCCCTCTCTCAGGTCTCGTCCTGTACTCACCCATGCTTCCATAGCACTCGTACAAGCTAGACAGACCGCCCACAGAGTACCTACGTACTGCGATCGATAATCCAGATAGGATTCTCCTCAAATGATGCATCCTCTTCTAGTACAACCTCCTTGTGCAGAAAGATATGGAATGGTCCGAAAAGTAATATCGGAGCTTAGAGACGTGGAAGACGTCGTGCATGGCCCGGTACCTCTGGGGTAGCTGCATCCGATAGGTGACCAACCCAACTCTTTCCAAAACCTCAAATGGCCTAAAGTAAAGCGGTGAAAACTTACCCTATCTCAGAATCATCTTATGTCACATCCTTGGTGCGACACACTGGAAAACCAGATCCCCGATCTCGTACTCTAGAGGTCGTCTCCGCTGATCAGCATTAGACTATTGTTGAGACTGTAATGTATCCATCCACTTCTGAATCAGCTCTATCTGCTATGAAGTCTCCTGAACAGGATGGGGTCCTAGAAAATCTACCTCTCCTTCCTCCAGCCAGCATAAGAGTGATCAGCATGGCCTACAGTACAAAGCCTTATAAGGTGCCATCTAAATAGTCGCTTGAAAACTATTTTTTGAGGAGAACTATACCAGAGGGATATGCTTCTCCTAGGAACCGCTGATGTCCAGAATGCAAGCTCTCAGCATATCCTCTAGCACCTGGATTGTACTCACTCACTGGCCATCAGTCTGGGGATGGTATGCCGTACCCAAAATTACATGTTTACCCAAAGCCTTCTGAAGTCTCTGCCAGAACCGAGAAGTAAAGAGCAAATCCCTGTTTGAAGCAATGCAGTGTGGAACTCCATGTAGACAAATGATCTCTCTGATGTACAGTCGTCACAGATCATCGACACTGAGGGTTTCCCTGGTCATCATGAAGTGTGAAACCTTCGTAATCCTTTCGACGACAACCAAAACAACATCGTTACCTTCGGATGACCTTGGAGATCCTGTCACGAAGTCCATCGCGACATCATTCCACATCCACTCCGGAATGGGTAACTGTTGTAAAAGGCATGCTGGTCGCTGATGCTCTACCTTCACCTATGGACAATTAGAGCATCTCATGAAAAAACTGACAACATCTTTCTTTATACCTGGCCACCAGTACTGGCGATGAAGATCCCGATACATCTTGGTGACGCAAAGATGAACTGCCCGAACTGAGGAAGGAAAATCTCACATCAGCTCCTCACATATGTCTGCTGGCACCCATATCCATCCCTGGAAATGCAAGATCTCATCCTCACCCACTGTCCATCCAGGAAGATGGTCCTGTCCTGACACACTCTCCCACAAGACTAAGCATTCTGTGTCTGGTAGATGCCTCATCTATAATCGTTCATGTACTGTAGAGGAAATAGCTATATAAGATAGGAACATTTGTCCATGTTTGTTGTGAACCTCTAGATGCATCTCAGAGAACAGGGCCATAAGCCGCCACTCACTGCTAGCCTCCTAAACTGCCTGAATCTTAGTTCTCCCACTCAACTCATTTGCCACTGCATTGACCTTTTCTGGAGTATAGGTAAGTTGAAATCAAAAGACTGAAGATACTCGACCCACCTGCACTGCCTCAGATTCAGATCACGCTGAGTAAATATATACATGAGACTCTTGTGGTCTGTGAAGACCAGAAACTGATCTCCTAGAATATAATGTCTCCAATAGTATAAGGCATGGACAAATGTTGCCAACTCCAGATAGTTCGTAGGGTAGTTCCTCACATGTGGCCTCAACTACCGAGACCCGCACGCAATGATTACATCTCCCTTAATAAGAACAAATCCTAGCCTAATACCTGAAGCACACAATAGTCTGTATAACTCTTTCCTAGATTTAGAATGACTAGTATCTGTGCCGTCGTCAACTGTCCCTTCAGATCCTAAAAGGCTGAGTCACAAGAATCTGATCATAAGAACTTCTCCCCCTTGTTGGTTAGACCTGTCAAAGGTGCTGCTAGGTGTGAAAAATCCGAAATGAAGCGTCTGTAGTATCCATCCATCCCTAGGAAACTTCGTACCTCAAAAACGTTCTTCGGATGATCCCAGGAATCTAAATCTCTCAATTTCTCTGGGTCCACAAATACTCATGCCTCTGAGATGACTTGACCAAAGAATTGAATATGATCCATCCAAAAGTGGCACTATGAGAGTTTAGCATAATGTCGGTGCTCTCTCAGTATACTCAGAATGATCTCAAGGTGTGTAGCATGGTGGTGTTGAGTGTGAGAGTACACCAAGATATCGCCCACGAATACCACGACGAAGGAGTCCAAGTAAGGATGGAACACTCGGTTCATCAACGCCATTAAAACTACAGGTAAATTCGTTAGACCGAATGGAATTTCTGTATATTCGTATTGGTCATACCTACTTCTGAAGGCTGTCAGAGTTATATCTGATGGACTAACACGCAACTGATGATAACCAGACCTCAAGTAGATCTTAGAGAACACCCAGGATCCTTGAAGATGATCATAGAGTTCATCGATACTCAGCATGGGATAACGGTTTGTGATCATCAACATGTTCAGCTTTCGATAATCCACACAAAGCCAAAGGGTACCATCTTCCTTCTTCACAAACAGGATAGGCGAACCCCAAAAAGAAGTATTGGGTTAGATGAAACCCTTTGCCTGCAACTCCTCCAACTACTTCTTGAGCTCTGCAACTCAGGTGTAGCCATCCTATAAGGAGGAATGGACACCGGTGCTGCTCCTAGAATGAGCTCAATAGAAATGTCTAACTCACACTCTGGAGGCAAACCCGAAGAGTCCTCTGGAATGACGTCCCTAAAACGATCCACCACTATAGGAAAGTCCAACAGTGAAGTCCCCTTATTATCATGATAATGACTAGCAATCTGGGCCATGACCATTCTTAGACCATGATGCTTGAGTCCTTCTTGACTCACCTGTACATCCCATTCGCCTCTATAAAGAAAAGATTCACCCTCTGGTGAAACGAAACTCACTCTACTGTGATAATAGTCATTTAATTCCTGGAAGGGAACCAACCAGTCCATTATGATGATAACATCCTAGCCTGTCATCTCTAAGACATAGAGATTCTATAAGAAACAATACCTTGCAACCTCGAGAAGGCACTATCTACACTGACATACACTATATGTCCTCATCCCCAATGGTTTGTCTAGTGTAAATTAGTCGGAAGAAGAAAAGATGAAGAGCCCAAGGCTCTCCATGAAAGCAACTGAGATAAAGATATGCATAGATCTAGTATTGAAAAGAGATGAAGATAAAACTGAGGCTACTAAAATCGTAGCATGAATTGTAGAAGGTCTGAGATCCTTCTCTTAATCGTCCTTCTCTGAGGTGAAAGATTGGCCTTCACCGTGGCCCTGCACCCCTGGCTGACCACTCTGAGCTGATCCACCTTGCTCATACTGAGGGACTGGTGGCTGAATGCCACGACCTCGACCTCCACCTCATCCTTAAAGGCCATAAGAACTCATGTTCCCTGATTTGTGATAAACTTGTGGTGCTAATCTTGAATGAGGAGTCATGGAAGAACCCTGGTCACTAGATGATGGTGAGAAAACCAGGCAGAAACGCTGAAGGTATCTCATTTTGCCACAAAATCGTCACTACATGGGGTCTATCTGGCACTGCGGCCTCATGTTCCCTGATCGGCCACACTGGTAGCATACCACCTGGCTTCCTTATGATGCATCTCACTTCCTCGAATCACCACGCATACAATCCCTACAGAACATTTTGCTGTCATCTGAAGGGAAACTAGATCTTGAAGCAGAACCGCCCCGGCTCATAGCAGGAGAGTCTCTCAGAATGCGCTCTGCAATCAGTGCCAGATTGACGATGGAAGTTATGGAATTCATGTAGAAGATATTCACATGTGAGTTGATCTACCACCTGAGACCATCCTCAAAAATCCTTTCTATGAAGACCCCACTCCCATCCTGGAGGGGTGTGAAATGCTGTAGCTCGGTGAAACGAGAGGAATATTCCATGACAGAAAAAGTACCCAGCTCTAAGCTCATGAACCCCTGAGCACGGTTGGCCCTCAGGCTCTCCGGGTAGAAGTAGTCATAAAATACGTGCTGAAACTCCTCCCATGCCACAACCTGCTAGTGAACCGCCTACGAGATCACATCCCACAACCTCTTGGTCGAGTGTCGGAGCGTGTAGGTATCAAGATTTACCCATCTCTTTGGAGCCATCTTCAGATGCTCGATGATAGTCAACATGGCTTCCAGCCATGACTCTGCAGCCCGAGGTCCTCCTTCCCCCGAGAAAGTAGGGGGATGTTGCTTCTGGAAAACCCGGGTCAAGTCTTCCATATTCATGGCCGGAGGCGGTGCTCCCTGAATGGTCTCCATCAACATCATAAAACTATCCCTAAACTACACATCAAATCTTAAAACTAGTATGAAAGCCGGTGTCATGGCTGGCCCGACTGGAGGATCGGCAGGAAGTCCCTAATCAGCCATATATGGCGTCTCATCACTGCCTGATGACAGATGTACAACCAGATTCTTCTTATATCAGAATTAACAGATATAGAAAACAAAAGAGTACAAAACGTGAACAGGGGAAAGAAAACACATGAGTTTACAAAACACGACTTCATGACGTGTATAAAAACTACACAGACTGTAATCTTAAGCCACTGACATGGGAATGTGCCCATGCCCCAAAGGTCTTCTACCACCTCAAACTACACAGCATGTTGACCCAAAACATGTAATGTACTTGAAGTCTATTCCCCTTCCCGAGTCTCTTTACTTAGATAACCCACACAGTCAAACTTAACCTAGGCTACAGGACGTGTTCTAAAAAAACACGGTGTGTGCTTGACAAGATTTTGGGGGCCCGTGTTGTTAAACACATGACCGTCTACATGGATGAACCCTACATGGCGTGTTCTGAACAAACACGGCATGTGTAGGTGAAGGTGAAACTGTCCAGTGTTGTTCGTGACACAGCCGGGTACCTGAACAATACTACACGACATGTGCCGAAAACACACGACGTGTCTAAGAGAAGGTAACACCGACCCAATTTGTTCGTGACACAGTCGGGTACTTGGGCAGGAATACACGGCGTGTTCTTTTATAACACAGTGTGTTATACTCGAGCTTCCCCGACCTGTGTTGCTTGTGACATGGCTGGGTACATGGCTCCAAACTACACGGTGTGTACATACCGTATACGGCGTGTTCCTGATGTTATTATCACGACACCGTGATTTTTCTCAAATGGTCAGTGACACAGCCTGAAAACTACACGTCGTGTATCCGAAAAGTACACACCGTGTATTCTGGGTTTTATCATGGAAGTAGCATAGAAACTGCACAGAAGCCTAGAAACACTGAAAACAAGAAAAAGAGGTGCCAAATTTCGATCCGTGAGGGCTCATACTCCTCTCGAATCAAAGCTTGGCATCTCCTACAGTCATAGACAAGAGAAAATAGGATCATGATCCACCAATTTCTGATTCAAGAGGGCCCATAACACCTCAAGAATCAAAATTTGTTGTTCATTTAAGAAAAGTAGGATACAATCAATCCTCTAACAAGGCAGCATAGATTTGATCAAGAATCTTTCAAAACAGCATGCATAATCTACACAATGTCTATCACAATAGCATGAAATCGCTAATGCACCCTATATGGCATGGAAATAATTCATGGAATGAGATTTACACAAGTTCCTATATTATGCATGAGATGGCATACCCTCATCTCATCGGGTTGTGACAGAATTAGAATTGCAATCGGTATGAAAATAAAAACACAAACATGTGAATCACTGTAGGTGAAATCATATCAACTGTAAAATCTCAAAACTAGCAAACTGCAATTAATGAGGTAGTGTGGATTTTCCCTGTACACCGGTTATCTACTGCTGACCATAGCTTAATACCAAGTACCGAATTCATCCTATCCCTGGCTAAAGTCTCAAAACAGTAATACAATAGAATATAACTCTTCTGATACCACTTTGTAACGAACTGAATCTGAATCCCCTCTAGTGTTTCCCTGTACCCGGTTCTCCACATGTCTTCAAGCACATTTCCCCATACGAGAGAGGCTACCGAATTGTAGCGAGGGCCTTGGTGAGTCAGTGGGAAAACTATTCCCTCATTCGGTAATGTATACAGCGGGAGAACAACCAGACACAATAACGGAAACAATAAACAGCATACAACAATTGAAATGAACAGCAAAAGTAATATATAAACTAATAATGATGAAACATGGTACATATGTCTATGAAAAGCAGTAAACAAACCAACATGATGATGTAAAACTTAAAAATAATGTGCAAAAGAAAACAAAGTAAACTCTTATACATCGCAAGCCACGGCTCTGTAACATGCTCTCCAACTCTAGTGTAATCAAGAACCTGAAGTATAAGGGCGATTTCCTTTATCTACACCTATAACAACATAGTCTTCTTTGGCCCAAAAGCATGGCCCAAATAGGGTGTGAGATAAAATCCCAATAAGAAATCCACAAAATATTTGTGCCTAACAGTCAATGAATACAAGGCAAGTAAAGGTGCATAGAGAAGTAAATAGAAAAGAACACAACAACTACAATCCACAAATCTAGAATATAAAGTACACAAGTAAACAACCAAAAACAAGTAGAAAATTGGAAACCCTCTAGGTATCTCTCACAGCCTAACCACTGTGGTTAAACCTACAAGTACTAGAAACCATCTACGAGGCACCCACTATCTCACCCCTGCTACAGGTAAGACTAGACTCACTGAGGAATCACTCCCCGTCAATTCACCCTATAGTCTCGTATCGTGCTAAAGGATCTCTAGGGAAGCACTCAACATCTCATCCCCCTATGGCCTGTGTCTAGGAACTACATACTCTCAGTAGAAGAACTCATCGTCAATTCCCCCTGTGGTCTGGTATCGTAATAAAAGACACTTTGAAGAATCCCTTATGTGCATTCTCCCTATAGTATACTACACAAAGTTCTCATAATCCTGTGTGAAAATAAAATGCTCAGCATGCGGGAAATTTCCGTGTATACCTCAAGAACTACTTGGCTGTCAATCTAAGGCTCAACAGCATAACAAAGCAACAGTTCCACTATCATACAACTAGGCATGGAAACTGGAACTACGCCAAACATGCCAAACAATCATAGAAACATCTAGAGTACAGTAAAAACTACCATAATCACAAGGAAACATCTGCTCTATCAATCAATAAATGCATCCAATACAAAAAAGAAAAACAAGAACATGCAATACCCCGTTCAAGGGTATTGGTGGAATTTTCACAAAATACTCATCGACATTCTGCAGAAAGGAACAAACCACTTACCTTGATCCTAGAAGGTCGATATACGTGAAAAATGACCAATGATTCTCCCCTGAACGTCATAGATCTGAGAAAATGCCCAAAATGTTCAACCCACGATATCTTGGAGATGATTAGGAACCATGGAACAAGGATAAATTAGAAAAGAGAGCTTACTGAGGTGATCCTAATACAATCGACGAAGGATGGAACGGAGATCGGATGGAGGCACATGGGGGGATCAGGGAAGATTTTCGGTCGTACGAGTCGCTTTCAGATGATAATCCTAAATAAAAAGCATGTTATGTCCATCGGGCATGACCCCGATGCATTTAGTGAAAAACAGGAAGTACACGACGTGTACATTTAGAGTACACGACCTATACTAGGTTTTTCCTTACTCCTCCATAATAAGCCTCCACATCTCCCCTAGACATTGTGTGTGTGGCCCGGGCATGGCCATCACACGGCTTCGATCCTGAGAAGGGTACATGGTGTGTACTCAGAAATTACATGGTGTGTACTTAAAAAATTTCCAGAAAGTTTATTTTTCTAAAAAACTCCAGAAAAAGGAAAGGAATACCTGAAACGAAGATCTGGCTTCTTACATGGAATAATTCTCAACATACATGTGAATTAATGAAATATTCCCAAACATATCATTATTCTATTAGAGAGACCAATACTAGGATATATTTCCTCCCATAAAGGGAGTTATGGGAACCAAATTCCATCCTCTCGACCAATAATTTTTTTTAATTATTGTAGGTCAACAAACCTAGCGAACACCATCATTTGTAATGCTGGTCCATTTGGATATAGAACTGTTTGGCGATTCTGCATCCATAAAAAATCTATTTTAAAACATTCAACAATAATGATTTCCCCATGTAAGTTAAATTTAAACGGGAAAAAATTTATAAAACTCATATGATTAAAATTCATTGAATATGTAATAAATGATTCTATTTCATAATGGTATTCGAAAATATGCAAGATATAAATCAGAGGATTGAAATAATAAATTTAGTGGACATGCTTTATATACATTCATTTCATAATTCGGAATTAACTCACATTAAAAAGATAATTCATTTATATATGTGCATGTATTTAAGAAATAAATAATATTGCCTTTCATAATCTTATAAATGATTATATATATACCGTCAAATCATTATTCCAAGATAGTTTAATTGATATGTATTTATCCATTATAAACCAATTTAATACCAGCTTACTGGTGTCTCACTTGATACATATTGATAAATCAAGGGTATATATTATTTTTGGTCCCACTAGTTATTTCATGTCCAATTCATTCCTTATATATCAAATGATCAATATAATTCATTCATAATATGCTTTGTTAATAAATTTCTATTTCAATTAAAGAAAATAGATGATCAATAATTCCCCAGTCAATCAAATCGCATTCAATGTTAAAAAACATATGTAATATTTTATATGTTTTTGAAAATATCATATCCCTAATATAATGAAAATGAGAAAATACGGGAAAAGTAATGTTAAATGATCACTAGAAAATGATTCTTTCATGAGAATGATAGTAGAAAAATTAAATTATTAACTTTAAGATATTTTAAACATGGGTGTTGGAATTAACTAATGTTTTTGGATAATTGAATTAAATTTTTATCATAATATTTTTCTTTGAAATACATATACAATTTTATTGAATAATATAATGAGTATAAAACAAGAATCAAAGTTAGAATTTCCATAAACAACATATAAGTTAAGAAATTTCTATTTTGAAATTTATTTAACCTCATATATATTAAATTTATATTTATTATAAATGAATTAAAGAACAATATACTTTTAAATAATATCATATATGATCCATTTATTATATTTTATCATTTTTTTAACAATCTGTTATCATCAACATTATGTCAGTTGTTAAATCCTTCATTTTGCGTCTATGTTTCTATTCTTTAGTTTGTGTTAATATAATTATATTATATTTAAATAATACCTAAAATTTTATTAACAAAATTACTATTATAAATATAAAATATATAAAATTTAGTTTTATCCATTAAAAATAATGATATACACATAAATGTCATCTTTCATGGAGACTGAAGGCTCTGGGTACAAATTAAGAGCTTTTTTTTCACATTTTGACAGATGAACACATGTGAATTTAAATTTATCATTCTGAAATAATAATTTTATTCTATATATAATATATAATCCTAAAATATGACCTTATTACAATAAATTTAATTAGAAAACTAAAAATAGATCACGTTGCATTATGGTTATGGTGGACTGCCAATACACATGAGTGACCTCATCATTTTCAAGAAGATTTAAAGGTAAGAATGTATTGATGATATTATAATTCTAGAACCATATTTAAATGAATAATATAATATATAATAATTATTTACATCATTATAACAATAAATGTAATTTGGGGATGAAAAACATATTACAACACTTTGTCCTGATGGTAAGTCTAACATATGCATGAGATATGTTTTCTCGATCAGTTGAATGAAAAGCGAGATATAATATTGTTAATTCCTAATTAAAATAATATCTAAAAAAATTGATGATATTGGATTTATTAATTTTTTGTTAAAATACATTAAAAGGAAGTAGATGATGAAATAAACTTGAATGCTTCATTATAGAAGATTACCTCTTGTTCGGTATATGACACTTACATCCTATCTTAAGGGAACTATTGTGGGACTTTTGGTGGGTGAGATCCACCAATTCAGATACATGGATGTTAAAAATGTTAATTTATTGGTTAGGGTCTATCTATATTAATCAATGTTGTGTAAATATGAGAAATAATAAATGTTCTTTTTTAATTGTGGCGGAGCCACTCATAGAAAAGTTTAAGATATTAAGCCAATATTAATTTTTCCTCAGAAAAATTTGTATAAGAATGTCATAGTTATAAACAATGAAGAGGATAATACTAGATAATATCATACAATAAATTTTGGATATTTTAAGGGTATGTTTCAATTCTTATCTATTTTTAACCCCGATTAAGTATTTTGAAAATTATCGTATTATTTATGTTTCTACCATTTAATGGTTAATAATGTCACTATAAAACAAAAAACAATACATAAATAGATAATATATTTTTTTTTGAATCCATATAAAATTTATCTTTCATATACTAATATTTTTGTAAATTTTAATTCATTTAATAAAATAAAATATAATTCCAAATAACATTAATAATTTTATACACTATTTATTTAATTTTAAATTCAATATATTGATAATAATATATAACTAGAATAAAATAAATTTAACAATTATAAATATTTAATATTTACCTATAAATTTTCATTTGAATAAAAATTCTTTCATATGAAGTTATTTATAATATTTTAAATATCAAGTATTTAATTTTTGTATTACATCTATAATAGTTGTGTCAACATTACAGAAGTAATTAATGTTAGTATATGCAACATTAAAATTAAAAATAAATTACAATGTTGAAAATAAATAATTATTTTATAATATATTTAATTTTAATTGAAAAAACGTATATGTTATCCAAATCAAATTGTAGAATATAAAAGAAGAAAAGTTGTATTTTTGTATTTTCTCTCAATAAAATGTATAAAATCAATGAAAAGTATAAAAATATAATATATTGAATATTTAGATATTTATGGATGATATATAGTCATCTGTTAAAATATATTAAATTATTAGGGTAAATCTATTTTCTATATCATATTTTTTTAAAAAAATTACTAAAATTTCCCTTAATGCGGTCACAATTATTTACTATTATTACCATTCGTAATGATGAAAACTTAAAAATTCTTATTTTTAAAATTTCAACCCACTTATTTCAAATATTATTTCAATTTTTTAGAATAAATTATTACATGGGATAAAATTATATTATTATAAAATCATAATAATTAATGAAAAACTTTCTTATGAAAAATTATTTTTTATGAATATATTTTTTTTTTCATATTCAACTATATATTTTCATGAAATAAGAATAATAATGTTATTTATAATATAAAAAACAATTTTTAATTTAAATCTATTTCATAATAAGTATATACTATTTAGAAGTATAAAACCACGATTTAGTTTTAAAAAAATTCATTAAAAAGCAGTATTTTAGGAAAATTATAATTAATTCTCCATAATAAAATATTGATTTATAAATTGTATATAATTTTTTCATTAAAATTTTATAAAATTTGAAAAAATATAATTATATTGTTCCCAATAAAAATAAATAAAATTCATTTTTATAGTGAAATATAAACTTTTGAAAGAATAATATGTCTTTAGTTAAAATCGAATATTTATTTCCACATAATTATTCAACAAATCTGATTTTAGTGTGTAGATAAAATAAATTTCATATGTTGTTTATTTAAATTCATAAATTTTAATTCAAATTCAATTTTATAATGTTTATATTTAAATAATAATATTTTTGGGATCTCAAAATATTGGCGTTGCTTGTTGTATATGTTATCAAACATAAATAAAGTAAAAAATCTAATTGTTTTTCATTATAACCATTCAATAAAATTAATCCTCAAAATATATATTATATCTATATATTCCTCTTATTTTTAGAAAATAATCATTCCTTTTAAGATGATATATTCCTCTTATTTTTAGAAAATAACTGAAATAATTGTTAGATCAATGTAAATGAATTCCTATAAAAATTAATCATTCATTTTAAGATATAAAACATTAATCTTCAACATCAGAACAATAGTAACAAAAGTCCACGATAGATATTTTGATGAATAAATAACATTTAATTTATTCAAAATAATCATTTAAATGTTCATATTACAAAAAATAGATGTATTTTAGTACAAATTATTCAATGATTAATTTAACAGTTATATTCAATCCACATTGGTTACTTATAATTTCATATAATAAAAAATGCACATTCCCTAGTTATATAATCTCAAAAATATGTTTATAATTTATATAAATGACCTAAATATCCATTTCAACACATTAAAATACAATTTTCTTATAATTAAAAATTTAACATATATTTCTCAAATAAAATCATCGTATATTTTTATAAATCCAAAAAAAACTGTAAACTCCATCAAAGATGAACTAAATCCCCCTATATTCAAATTTTTCTCCAATTCAAGGTCACTTATACATTATTATTCTGTTATATAGTGTCAATCATTTCATTATCCAAACTAATAATTTTCATATAACAACTAAATAATTTTTTGGTTATCTTTACCTTTAGATATATGTATTAAAATCATTACAGGTAATTTTATATATAAGAATCATTATATGTATCTTGATTATTATATACACAATATCATTTATATGTCACTTTTAAAACATAATTTTCCTATCCAAATACAAAAAATAATCATATATAAACTTATTTTCATTTAAAAACACATAAACATACATGGAATAAGTGTAATTTAATATTTTAGGGAATGGAATCAGATTGTTACCATGTTCTCATCATATATGTCATTGATTTAGTAATGTTACCATATGAGGAAATTCATCTCCCTATAACAAAATATTAATTTTTATTCCTAAATTAAATTATATATTCCTATATTTTCAAAGCATGAATGATTTTTCCATTACATAGAGATATTATTAGGGTCATCTTATTCCACATTTCAAATATGGATGAAATTGAACTATCATTCCTCCACAATCTCTACCAATCAATTTGTCATAAAAAAATATCATTCTATTATTTGGTGATTTCATGATTTGTTTAAAGTTTATAACATCAATCATATATCATGTTATATTATTAGTAATATAGAATATATCTTTCAATATAGTCATCATATAATTTTTTTTTCTCATTATGACCTAATTATCTATAACTTTTTTTTAAAACAGACTCCTCCTAGTTCATCACACTTGTGTAAATGAAAAAAAATGTATAAGAAAAAATAATGATTGATGTAAACCAAATTTTATCTTCCTTATCAAATTTGTGGATTTTATCCAATATATAGACTTATACTCAAGGTTAGTCGAACAGTTATATTCCTTAATATATGCTTTCTGAAATCTAATTCCTGATGATTCTGCACAATATTTTCCAATAATGTTTGTAATGAATCCAACTATCGTAATCCATATTCATAAGTTTCAATAATTATTTGAAATATAATACAAGGGGTCACATGAAAAATTAAAAAACAATTTATCAAATTTGTAGATCTAGATAAATACATGATTCTTATTTTACATTAAAAATTTATTATAAATTACATGAATGTAAATAATATTCATCCATGAATTCATTAATAGTTTTATTATTCATAATAAAGTGTAATGAAACAAAAAATGGTGAGATAATATTCTCATTACGGAATAGGTTCAATGGATGATATCATGAAAAAATAAGGAATAATCAATATGGTATGATGAATAACTGAAAAAAAATTCTATAATAAATATATTGAGCCTGAAGTGCATCTGTTTATAATATTAATAAAAATTAATCAAGGATATTAATAAATAAGTTATCAATTGAATAAATGAATACCATTTTACATCATAATCACTGAAATTATGATGTCTGTAAAGTTAATTCCTTGTTCAACGACAATTTATTCGATGTGTAGGTAATGACTAGAAACCCTATTAATACTAACATTATTATTTACCTCATGAGACATATCGATGCATATAGATTCTATATAATTCCAATACCCACATATCCTCAAATTTCCCATGCATTCCTCAAATATCACATGTTAGATATAATTCATAAAAAATATTTCCTATTAATAAATTTTGGATCTTGGTTAACAATACAGATTGTACAAAATTATATAGTAATTAGAATCTCTTTTAGAGTAAATGTCAATAGGTATATTGGTATATAGTTCATGAAATTACCATATCCATGATACATATAATATTATTATTTAATGCAATTTTAATTTTTAATGGTCACAATAAAGGAATGTTTCCGGAGAACAACTATAAACACACAATTTTTAAATAAACTAAAATTCATTGAAAAAATAGGATTTGAAGTAAAGGGATGTGTTTTGAAAAAAATTAAAAAAATAGTATTTTTAAAAAAATTTAAATATTATATATGATGATAACGAGTCTGAAATTTTAATGGGTGCATTTTGGTCTACAAATTCCACATATTATAAAAAAATTACTTTTGAATTTTTTATAGAGAATGATTTAAATAAATTACATTCAGTAATAAAATTTAAATATTCATTTCATAAAATATTAAAATATAATTAATAATATATTATTTCTCTAATATTTTTTAAATTACCAATTAATGTTAGTAAAAAAAATTATATATAATTTTATTGATTAAAAAATTACGTATAAAAAAAAATTAGAACATGTTTCATTTAAAAATTAAACATTAATGATTTTATATTATTAAATACTTAATAATACTTAAGAAATATATGTTTATTATAAATATCATAATTAATATATAAACCAATTAAAAATAAATATGATATTAATAAAAAATGTGACCCAATAGAGTGTAAATTAATATGAAACCCCTTTGTCTCTCGTTTCCCTATAGTATAATGTGGTTCAACATTATATATGATAAATATATATTTATTATAAGTATATACTATAAGAATAAAAATATATATAATATCATATATGATATATTTATAACATTTTAACACATTCTTTTCAATACTCAGTTGTTATTATCATAATTTTTGGAGTCAACTACTTAGTTTTTCATTTATTTTTTTATTATATAGTTGTAGTCCTTATAATAATAGTATGTTTCCATAATATTAAAAATAAAATTCATGAAATTAGTATAAATTATTATAAATATATTTACATTTAATTTCATCCATGAAATACTAAGACAAAAAAATAAATTACACCATTCATCGAGACAATAGGCCCCACATAGTCAAGAATGGTGGATTCATTTTTCAATATAGAGAACATAAAAATTAAATAATAATCTTTCATTAAAGAATAAATATTATATAATTTATATTTCATAGAGTAATGTAATACATCTTTATTACCATCTATGTCATGCATTAATGATAAATAGATCATGTAGCATCTTGGTTGGGGAAGTCCACACATCCACATTAGTGACATTATCATTTTACATTGGATTAGAAGGTGAGAATATATATATGATAACGTAGATCCATAAAAAAATTCATTTAATAATAATCAAATTTAATGATTATTTATAGATGTATAACCATCCATGTGATTTTTGGTTGAGATAAAAATTAAACCTCTATGTGGTAATGGTATGTCATACATAATCATGATTGATATTTTCAAATTGTATACAATAGAAAAGATATGGAATATTATTATAAATCATTAAAAATTTCATATTAATATATTTTTTATAATTTATTTATTATTATAGTAGGGGATTAACACATTAAGAAGGGTTATATGAAAACATAAACGTGAAGGATTTGGTAATGATTATTACCTCATCTTCGGTGGAAATTCATTTGATATGATAACAAAGGGGCATCATGTTGGTCATTTAGAAGGAAAAGGAATATATTTAAAAAATATAAGTATTTATTAAATTGTAATTTGTAGGATTATATTTTTCTATGTGGATCAATGATATTGAAAGAAGTTAAAAAAGCGACTCTCATTAAAACATGAGGGGAGGGGCATTCTTGGAATTTCATAATGTTTTAAATGATGCTAAATTATATTACTATAATAAGTGGAAAAAATTATTTTTATTTGAATTACTGATTATGATAATATTAAATACTGAATTTTAATAAAATTTCCATTTTTAGGTTATGTTTTCATTATAATAATTTAGATTTAACCCCTGTTAACCACTTTGACAATTGTTGTAATATTATATTTTTTCTTTATTTTAATTGTAAATAATGATACTATAAAAATGAAAAAGACTTATAAATGCACCATGGTTTATTTTTAATACCATATCTAGCTATCTTGGACAAATTAAATATTTTTTTGAATTTGAAATCATTTAATAATATATTATTTTTGTAAAGATCAGTAATAAAACTTTTAACATTAATAGTTTAATTTGAATTGAAGTACATAAATAAAAATTTTAACATGTAATATAATTAACATAAATATTACCAACATGTTATATTAACATAAAAATCCATTAAACAAAAATATACATTTGATTTATATTTTTTATAAATTTCAATATCATATATTTAATTTTTCTATTAATTAATAAAGGTTGTTTCTAAATTTCAAAAGAATTTATTTTAATTTTGATTTAAATTATTTTATTTCTAAAAAAATATATGATAAGAAAATCAGTACCATTTTTAAATACTATTAACATTCGAACACAATTTGTATATATCACTACAATAAAATAATATAGAAATTAAAAGAAGACATTTTTTTTCATTTATATAAATATATTATATTATAAATTTAATGCCTCATAAAAATATATAAAGATAATATATTATAAATTTTGATGTATATAGGAAATTTATAATCATCCAATACAATTTAATCTAGTTTTGGGATCATTAATTAGTCCTTATCATATAATGATTAACCAAAATTACCCAATTTACCTTAAATGCCGTGACAATTATTTACTATGTGTATTAAGAACATTTCCCCAAAATATGAATATATTAATCAAATTTAGAACACATTATTTAATATATAATTAATTTCTTCATTAATTAATTCTTATAAGATGTAGAATATACTATATGATAAAAGTGAAAAATATAACAACGAATTTTTTCTTACAAAATTTACTTTTGAGTATAAAAATATTCTTGTACCAAATTTTACAATAAAATTGATTTAAATAAAAAAATATAGTTAGTTATAAAATAATACTAGTTATACATTTTAAATTTTTAGAACAGTATGCATCTATCGATATTCTTGAATAAAAAAAGGTTTCAATAAAATGCTATAATTTATATTGTAAAATTTTTTTTCTTCCGGAAAATATACATAAATCAACCTTATATAATTTTGATACATTATATTTGAAAATGATTTTAATAATATTAAATTTTCCCGTATTAGATATTTTATTCTCTCACCATAAGAAAAACAAATAAAATTTTTAATAAAATGTTTTCATTTTAAAATAAATGAAATTACTAGATAATCATTTTATATTTCCATTGAGTTAAATAAAAAAATAATATTGAGCATGAAATTAATATATATATATATAATACCATAGTAATTTTTATTAATTCCCACTATCTAAATATTTAGGATATAACAATCATATTTAAATAATAAGATTTCGTGGTTCTTTTAATCTCGTGGTTGTGCGTTTGATATGATATCAAATGTATTATTATTTTAAAATCTAATGGTGTTATATGTATGCATTATTTTATTATTTTTTATTAAATTTATATGATTTAATTATAACTATACATATTATTAACAACTAATTTGTGGGAATTACACAAAAAACTAGTTTGTAAAAGTATCATTATATTACCCCTTCCAAAACACTATTTTTCTTCCAAAATATATAAAATACCAACCCCATGTTTCTATCTTAAATCATTATAATACATATTTCTTTTATATGTTTCAATGATCTTATCCAAAATCCTTTATCCCTTTATAATTCATTTTAATACTAGGAAAATTAATCAATAATGTTAAGGTGATGTCATGGAATTCCATAGTAAATATTATATTTTTTTCATCTCAATTTCCTTTCATTGTGATATATTTTGTAATATTCACCAATTTAAATTTTTATGAATTATATATCAAATATTTAATTGTTTTTTTCGTAATATACTATCTATTAATTAAATATAAATATCGATTTTATTTTCACAAATTTTTAGGTTTGATTATAATGTCAGCAAATCGATAAAGGTATATTTTTTCTTCTATTACTAAAATAAATATTATTTATAAAAACATTTCCATTACGGGATATTATATGTTATTTATCCCTAAAACTCCATTAATTTTATCCCATGGTTTTTTCTTGAGTCCAACTTTTTTTTTCGATGCATTATACTTTAATAAATCCCACAATGAATCCAAAATAATCTCAATAAAAATGACTAACCTTATCTCTTAATTTTTTACATAAATTTTTTTTTCATTGTATATATTAAATATATTTTTATGTATGTAAAAATTTATTTTTAAATGATTTTTTAATATCATTGTTAATTATAATTTAATTTCATTATATTATAATGAATAGAATATTTGTATCATTTTCAATATGCATCACATTCTATTGATTTGACATTAATAACAATATTGTAGAATATATTATCTTTTATTGTTATAAATATGAGTGAATATTTTAGATGTAATATCCATTTTTATTTATGAATCCCCCTATTTATTCATTGATTTCATTCTTAAATGAATTTTATTCCCATTTCTTTTGTATTATTTTAATTTTAGGAAAACATATAAAAATAGAGGATATTTTTCATCTTATATGTCCCTGATATTTTACGATAATGTTAGACATGTATATTTTATCCATGTACAGATACATTAATATTTATTATCTATTATTTCTGGTATTCTATAACAATATAATTCTAATTCATCCTTTATATGGATTATTATAGTGTATTGTAGGTTTATTCATGGATATTATTTCATTACAATGATATAAATAAAATTATAATAAATTATGCATGTTTTCATGTTCATGTGTCCCATATATGTATTTAATATCACTATATTAGCTGTGAGTTCAACATATCCCAACAAAAAATTGTTTAATGTATATATATATATATATATATCTTATGATGATTGGGAATGGGGTGAGAGCCAAAACATGTAAAAAATTATATACACTATGTGAGGGTTTGATTCATTGTATCCCTCCATTGTTTTGGGTATTGACTTATATCTCATAATATGACAAGACTGGGATTATGGGGTAACCAAAATACATTATAGAACTCTATCAACTATGTGATTATAATGATTATGATAAAATTTTTCATGAGCGATGATTTTCTATGATTTCGAGTTTGGATCATAATTATTCCAAATATAGTTTTTAATAGTTCAGGATAATCGGTTAATTCTTTCACATTCACATATATTATTTTTAAAGGTATGAATTATGAAGAATTCCATGAATAATGATTTTAATCTATTTTTAGCTTATTATTATCTTATTTTATGAAAACATATATTGAAAATTTCCTCATAAAATTATGATTAAATAATAATAAATTATTGTATTTTATTTTCCTCTCTCATTCTTACATTTTTCTAATGATATGTGATCATTTTGTTTATGATTCCATTAAAAATATTATAGAGAACAATATCATATATAATTTTTCTAAAATGGTATCATAAGATAATAAAGGTACTATAAATAAATCCTAATAACAATGTGTACCCCTCCTAGGCCATAAATTTTAGAAGAGAGATAATAACCCCCGAGTCCTGCCTATAGTTGGACCTGGGATGGTGGGAAGTACCGAGGGTATATTAAACACACAGATGGTTGGAGTTACCCTCTAAAAGAACACATGAAAAATAGATAGGTAATATAGACACAAACCAACTTCTTATAATACTACAATATAAAAGAAACCCATTTTCACATGTGTAATGTCAGGAAACCACTACTACAACTATACAGGGAATGAGGTATGTACCGACCGAAAGTAAAATGTCATCAATAATGATTCCGAAACATCTCTAGCAAAACCCCATGATAATAGTAAGAAACATAATCTCTAAACATCTCCAGGTGAACTAATAAAGTCATATAAAACATATGGTGAGTATAATAGTATTCTAAAAAAGATTAAACCCAGCAACTCTCATGAAAATGTAATGAAAAAATGTTGAATGAAAATAATCAATAGGTAAATCTAAATCATCATCTAAACATGTATACTATGTTCCAAAAATCATCATGGCTACTCTCACAATTTACTTCATACATGAGTATCAATAATAATGAATATTAAGGGTGCCCTGCTATAACTTCCCCATTGGGATGCCACTTTTCCTCAATGTTTCTTGTCCTGCAAATCTCTCTCCCATAACGGTAGTCCGTAGACACCTGGGCTACAAACCACAACATACAACTCATGTGTTAACATTATTATCATGAATCACACAACCATGATAACATAGACTATATCACTAGATTATTTTTTGGAGCCACCACAACATGCATAACATGTATCATTCATCACGTATTATATATCAAGCCATCATGTTCTATATTTTGAGTATGGATCTGCAAGCAATCTCATACTATACACATTATAAATATAGTTCCACTTTGAAAATTATATAAAAAAATATATTTGTGTTAAATAACCACAAGACATTACATCACTATACTCACAATTATAGGGAATACTAACCATCGAGAAAACTGGTACAAGTAACAACCAAGAGAGTATTTCAGGGCCAAATATGATATTTTGCCATACATCCTTTCATGGGGATATTGGAGAAGACACCCCTAGTGCTCAGAATCCCTGGGGTGTTAGTTTCAATAACTAACTATCTGTAGTATCATTTCAAAAAACTAAAAGTATACAATATAATTTAGATCAAAACCATACTATAGGCATAACCTTGTTTTAGACTTAACTTTATCTAACATCCCTAGGGCTCCCGACTACCTCTGGTAATAAATGATATTCTATGATCATATAACCATTTAAAAAGATATATAATGTCACATTATTCATTTATTTTAGTTTTACATTTTGTTAATTAATTCAAAAACAATTAATTAGACAATATCATTTCCTCATTACACTTCATTCTCATTACAACAGTTTTCCATAACCTCTAGCATAACCTATCTAATTCCATAGCTTCTCAATAACATAACCTCATAATTTCTTCCTAGAAATCCCTATCCCCCGTAGATTAAACTATTAGTAATTAATTTATTAACTACATCACCACTTTCCTAATTACCATATATTTGTATATTCTAGGGAAACATTTTATGAAACCATACACAAGGGTATCAACACGGAGAGTTGGTAAAAAAATGGTCCTGTCTTTAACACCTATATGAGGAGGATAGACCCATCCATCTTAAAGATGCTAAAGACGAAACTAACATGGAATACCCCATGTGTATCCATATTTTTTGGATGGAAGGTATGAATGACCATCTTCTTCACTTATTTGGGAATGTAAACAACATAAATAAACAATATATTCTACCATAATCCACTTTCAACTCAACCAATGATTTGATATTCAGATTGTTCAATAATCTACAGTCTCCTCCCCGACACCCATATGCATAAACTAATGCATAATTCCACTATATGATATAATAGATTTTCTCAAAACTGGGTCTTCCTAACCCACATACCACAATATCCAACCATGTTCTGCCTTCATAGGCTCATGTGATATCCAAGCCTCCCTTCACCAATAACCACAAGCCTCATATCCAAACCAGATCAGAAGAACTCGAAATAAACATAGAAATGGGATATCATCCCGAAAAAAGGAATCCATCCATCACAGTAAACCTGACCACATGACTCCAATGTATTAGGAAATATTCCTTAAAAATTTAGTGGAAAATTCCGGCCCTAAAGGAAATTATTTTTTTACACACAATCAGTTCTTATTCCATCTTGAATTAACCTATTAATTATTTAAAGGTTCCAACTATGGGATACATAAATGAAATAAAATCACAAAATATTACCAACATAATTCATCAATTTATTTATCATTTCTTTAATAATTATATCAACATGTATGAACATCATTCAAGTTTCATAACCAAATCCATTAATCTAGCTTGCTCGAATAAATTTGATAAAAAAATCAAATTATAACAACAAAAACCATATTATTATACATATATCTTTTTCTTTTACCCAATGAACTATCCATTAATTCTTTATTTTCAATAAATAAAAATTTCCATGAAGAAATACTAAATAATCTTCCATTGATATCCAATTATGTAGTAAATCATAAGGAAAACTCTCATCATGGTACAATGGTCCATCATCACTCTGAGATTGATACCAATGAATTAATGTTGTAAAAATAATTAATTATATACTTTTTTGTGATACAAAAGGATAAATCATGATAACTGTACAATTTAAAATTAATAAATGGAAGAGAATTTAATCCCTAACCACAAAAACGTTTTGGACTTCATTCGCTTGAGAACATAACGAATAAATGAATCACAATGACCTCTCCAACAACAATTGCATCCAACTGATGAATCCATGACACATCGAGACCATTCAAAAACTATGAAAAATTATCTAGATGAATGGAGATCACATCTCATCACATTTAAAATATAAACAAGTCTAAATGGATTTAACTATCCTCAAGAACGTAGGTAGATTATACCTTATATTGAAGAATAATTGCAACATGTTTAATTAGGGTTCTAGGAATAATTAATTTATGATGAATTCCCCAAAATGTTCAATAGAGGATTTTTGGGTCATCAGGCCTCAAGGGATAGCCTCTACAGCCATAGGTTTTGAAAAAAATCAAGTAATTAGATAACAGATAATATATAAAACCTCATGGTATTAAAAGATGCGTAATCTCATTTCACATCATGTAATTCCTCAAGGTTGATTTCATCCATTAAATGTGTCTCTTAAATGTGTTTATTATTTCTAGATCCTGGAAAAATTTCACATTGTGAATAGATCTTTTGTGTTATAGAACAACTAGTGAAAGGTAATGTCATGTCGTGTAATATAATTACACTACAAGAAACCCCCCTTCACAGAATTTACTTAAATAAACTTATCCAAACATCTTATGATCCTCCACTGATAACATAGATCTTTGAAAACACTCAATGGGTTTATCCATGCATATCTAGGTTATTATATCAGATACCAATCAAAATATCCACTTTTTTGAGAATCCAACAGCAAATAGATACGGGAATAAAATGGGGTTATCCGAAATGCCATCCTACGAGATACCTCTAAAGGGTCTCTCCACCACAGTAACTTAATATATTTAGTATATAAACATGTGCAAATCGATTCAACTACAACAACTAACCCCTAAACACTAACAAAGGAGAGACACTTCACTAAAGGTAGTAAGACACACTATGAAAAAAGTGAATGACATCTCATAAAATGAATGTCTCGATAACCACCAAACGTACAATGTTAGACGATATGAGACAAATATATAATAGCTTGGGGTAATGATAATGTATCTGGGACACACGATCCCATGTACTCTCATCCACAACACTATATTTCTACAGGACAAGATCCAAGGGGATATCATGCACACCAAACATCTTCTCTTAGTGGTCCTCAATCATTAAAAGATCCTCCATGAAGGTCTCATTATCATTTACATTGATATCTTCCTATGAAGAAGAATTATTGATCCAAAGACCAACCCTTTAACAACATACCAAATAGCTGATGCCAATGATGAAAACCTAATATGATACATATATTCTTTAGATGACCCTCTTATGATGTAGTTTAGAAAAGTATCCCTTTGATGAAAATAAACAATAAATTATTAAGGAACTCATAGAACATAGAATTCATTAACCTCATGATCTATGTTGGAGAATTTTTCACAGTGAACAACATCACAATGAACATGTAATCCCCATGATGTCAAAAGAAGGCAGTCTTTGGAATACACTCATCCTTCAAACGCATCTGCTAATATTCAAGACATAATTCAATCATCAAGAACAAACATGAACCCTTCAGATGTTCAAACAAATATTTAATCCAGGGATTATGGTAGTGTCTCATGACTATCACTCAGTTCAAGTGATGATCACTGACACAGAACACAAAACTACCAATAATCATCCTCCCTAAAAAACATCTGAACTTCACGATGACGCACTTGGCCAAATTGAAGATCAGTACAATAGACCATTGATCCTTATACGCATCTACCACAACTTTTAAGGTTCCATCCTATATTAATACATCATTAAAGGAGACATGACTGGCAATATCTTGCTCCCAAACTCGATTTCTCCTCGATGGGGTAACGATACAACCTATTTTAGAAAAACATTAGTGTACTCTTCTACAACCTTGGGAAACTTCAATTATTGAACATTCAAAGATCACAACATTAGCTCATCCATCATAGATGATATGCATGGGACATTCTTCTGACCCTTCTATGGGTCCCAATTTCCATAAAAAACATTTGGCTCCACTTCTGCATTGAAGAGCACCAGTTACCTATGAAAAAATTGCATGATATCCTTCACAGAATAAGAAAATACATGATAGGGTTATATCAAAAGGTTGTATCTGAAATAATTTAAAATATCCCCATCGGTGGTTTTTCCCCAAAAATAGATCAATGTCAGTACATATTTTAACCATGTCATTTTGTCCTCCAACTTGAACAGTAAATTCCAATGGAACAAGAAGCATCTCTACCTCATGTCCCAATGTATGGGATGACATCGGTGATTCGAAATATTGTGATTATAATAAACCAAAATAGTAGTAAACACATGTAGAAAATAAGAAAAGGGTACCACAAACAAATTTTGGCTAACCTTCCACTGTAAATGTTAATGCATGAAGATGACAATGACCATCTACATGGCCTCCGTGACCCTGATAATGACCAACTCCTAGGAAATGCTCTACTCTCTGAGGATGAGGAGGATACCTGGCCAATCCTCTTACAACCCCATCACCAATATGCTAATCCAAAACTAGTGAAACATGTAACTAGTTAATTGATTAGAAATTTCTCAACGGAGGAACCAAAAGCAAAAAACCTAACACATGATAGTTGCTCCCAAAATTTTGGCACTCTCATTACTCATGACCATATACTACATAAGAAAAACATGTTCATTGTACGATACTATATTCATGAGATCTACTGCCCCTAGAAAGTGCAGATACTGAGTCCTAAGACCTACCCCAGCGGAATGGAAAATCACTTATCCTAAAAACCAGAATCCATGAACTATAGAAATTCTTCATGATAAATCATGATGACTCCCCTCTAATGATTATGTAGTTCTAGATAACATTATTTCAACTAACTATTACATATCCATCACCACAATACTTCTCTTCCTCATAAATTTGTTGAACTTAGACAATATCTATAGATGAAAGGCCTCTTCAAAATTCCATACCCTAGAATCTACATATGGATATAGGTTCAATGAATATCATAGAAGGTTTTGGAAATAGATTTAAAACACTCGAACACAAGGCCTCCCATGTCAAATGGTATACATCTCCAGTCGACTAGAAATATTTGTGGCTATGGAAAATCTTGAACTCTATACATGTCTTGGAAATCCTGCTTTAGTACGGTCGAATCCTCTTGATCTTAGTGGAATAAGATCCCCCACTCCCTAACTACTATATGAAACATTGTGACAACAAATGATAGCCAATTCTTCATCTGATCATTGATTGAACTGAAGGATATCTCAACCTCCATCAACCAATCATCCATGAATAAATCTGAAACAGTGACCTCGTACTTCATTATATGAGTTGGATGATTATCATATATTGTACTCCACTAATTGTTTCTGTCATCAACATCTACTCTATGTCGATATGTAGGTGCAACCTTCTTGACATCTTCTATGCAAACTTTATGATGAAGTTAACAAGTATAATTATCTAAAAAGGACAAATAGTTGGATCTCCTAATCCTAGATTCTATAAAAAGTATCATTAATTTTTTGAATTTTTATTTCATTTTATGTGAATGTATCCCATAGTACCACCATTCTAACATAGGTTCAATAATGAATGATGCATGATCACTTCCAAGGTTACTACCCTTCAACTAGTATCACCAAATTTATTATCCAATACAAGTTTAAAGATCCATGCATAAGAACATAGGGTGTCATAAATAGTTATGTCTAAATTGGTCTCCAATGATCACAACTCTTACTGAACTCGACTAACATTATTCCCCTACCGACTCATGAAATATAATTTCTTCCTAAAACCAAACTACATCCTATTCCTCAACAATAACTTTTATAAAATTTTTCCATGATAAATACCCGGAATCAGTACCCATCCTTGTATGACAATGTGAGAATAGATATAATGACTAATTGCGTCCTACCTTCAGTAGGCTCTATGATTGCAACTAACATCAAGGGTATGGTGAAATCATAGATGAGAGGACTTACATTATGATATAACACATGAGAAAGTGAAAGATAATATATACACCAACTAACACCTTCTAAGAATACAATATACAAAAAAAACTAAAGTACACGTGACTAATGTGATGTAAATACTACTACAATAGAAAGGGGAAAGTTGTATGTTCCAAAATAATGTAAAAAACTAGTGGTAAGAAAGCCCTAATAAATCATGCAAAAACCACACGCAAGTTTTAAGGTACTTGATATCCGTCCAGCTCTAAGTGACATGAAAATACAATATATAGTGTATATTGATTATAAAAGTGTACTCAATTGGATCCTCCACGGACCCAATAATGTAAAAATAAGGAACACATGCTAAATCAATGTGAACAATAGGTGAAACTAACCCCTCATGTAAACAATTATACCGTGTTTCCTTACACATAGTGTATGGTCTCAGAATGTATCACATATATTATAACATAATATAATAAAGAATTAATGGGTCTCACACTACCACTTCACCACTGGTTTCACACTTTTTTCCAAGGGCACATGTCATGAGCCACTCTCTCCAAAAAGGCAAGACTGCAGATACCTAGTAAAACCCCACAACACACACCTCATGCATCAACATGCACCATATGAATCACCCAAAAATGATCATATAACCAATATAACATAGTAGATTCTGGGAGCCACCCCATCTCACATAACGAGTATCATACATCTACTATTATTCCTCAAAATATCACAACCCAAACACCTAGTATCTATATGCATGAAATCACAACTTATACATGGTATACCTATATTATCACTTAAGAAACTATATACAAAATATATGTTTGTGAAAAAACCTCAAGAAATTACATCTCTCTACACACATATATGGGGATTACTAACAATCATGCATTCCAGCACATGTAATTTTCAAGAGAGGAGTGTTGGGATTGATCGGGTAGTCAACCATCCATCCTCCCACCAAGATGATAGGAAAAAGACCAACCTAGTTCTTATAATATGTATGGTGTTAGTTTCATAGGGAAAAATGGTATATTATCATATAGAAACAACAGAAGTACATAAAATTATTATATCTAACAATTACACTATAAGAATAACATAGTCTTAGACTCAACTGCAGGTAATGTCTCTCAAAATCCAAATGGATACTACTAAGAGTAGATATGATATATGCACAAAACTAAGTTCCATGCCCCTAGGAATAACCAAACAGAGTCCAAAACATATCATAAATAATGACCTATACATTTCTTCATCGAAATATCCAAACCCCTTGGATTAATCAATTATTAATTTATTTTTAAATATCAATAACAATTTACATATATCTATATTTCCAAGAAATCTAATTAAACATTAAATTTTCCCAAACACGTGGATCTCATCACTGTAAGTATGTGAATTACTAGTCTATTATTTGGAACCTATAGATAAATCTAAACACATCAATTCTCATAAAACTAAACATGGAACGATAATTCCATACCCGGTGGTTCTTCGCCTATTTTAGAAGGAGGGTAAGGAGGACCATCTACCTCAACCAGTGATAAAAGTAATGAAAATTAAAAACAACAGATTTAATAAGTTTCTACTATCATTTCAATGGGTAACCAATATTCTACCCATTACTTCCTCTATGTTGTCATTCCTGATACCCATATGCATACACAGATGCATCTCGCCACTCTAGGAATCAAGTTATGCCACAAAATCCAGGACTCCCATCCCCCTCTACCATAACATCCCTCTAGGATTATTTATCTTGTGATCTTATAATATCGAGGCATTAACTACCCCATATCAACAAGCCTTTTATATAGATCTCATCATAAGCATAACAAATGAACATATAAATGATAAATCTTACATTTACAAGGAATATGGAATTCACACCAAATGAGATCTCATGGTTCCAAAGAAGAAGGAATTGGGCCTCTATAAGAATGAGGGAATCTAAAGACCTACAGTTCATTACTTGTAACACACAACCATTTCTTATTATATCTTTTATTAACTAATTAATTAATCATAGGTTCCATCTATGGGAATCCTAATCCACAAGATTTTTCATGTTATTCCCAACATAATTCAGAAATTAATTTAATATATCTTTCTTAAATTTATTAACAAGCATAAACATGATTCAGGTTCATTAAACAACATCCTTAATTTTTATTACTCAGATAATGTTTATTAACAACAGAATATAATAGAAAAAAGGATTATTAAAAGTGCATATTATTCTATTATCCAATTAATTATAAATTAATTCCAGAATATCATTTTATAAAAAATTTCCATCAAGATAAGAAAAACAATGAATACATAAATATCAACCTATCTTGAAAATAACTAGGCAAACCTTTATGAAAATAAAACACATAAACATATATACATGATTGATACCAATTCTATAATCCAGTTCATATTTTTAATTAGACAAATTTTGTTGTGATTGAAGGGGATAAATAATTTAAACTCTAAAATTTCATATAAATAAATTAAAAAGTATAGAATACCATTCTATAAATAGGTAATTGAAATTCATCAAATGAAATTATATCACAGAAATGGTTTATTATCACATATCCTACAACAGCTGCATCCACACAAGGACTCCACGTCCCAACAACCCCAACCATCTACTATGAGAACTCCATTAAAAAATGGAGATAACGATTTATCACATGGAAAAGAAGAAATGTGTAGAAATAGATCATATAAACCTCATGAACGGAGGTTATCATACCTTATATCGAAGAATAATCTCATAGGTTCAAATAAGGGATGTAGGAAGCATTCCATGAATAAGGATTCCCCAAAACACTGGGAGAGGGTCATCAGGTCACCTGGGGTCAAGTTAGAGCCATTGTAGCCATAAGATTTGAAAAAAATTGGATTGAAATCACATTAAAAATATATTGTTCGAAAATTACCAAAGGTTTAATCCACTTTCAGGTCGTGTAATGCCTCTTAGTCAAGTTATGTTGAAAAACATGTTGCCTCAATGCTTTATTTTATTTTTTGAAGACTGATACATATCACCACATTTATCCATCTTTCATGTTTTGAAACAAGGTGTAACTTAATGTAATATAATTACAATATGTGTATTCCCCCTTTCCTAGATTTTACATAACCAATATTCTCCAATATTCTATTGATCAACCTCTGAGTACATCAATATTCAAAAACATTGAGTGTGTTGATACAAGTAGATCTAATCCCTTTAATGAATAATTTTGAAAGAGTAAAAATTTATATTTGTCATATATATAATCTCAAAATATAGTAATCCTATAGGGTTTAGATTTTTCTTTATTTTGAGATGTAATCAATAGTTATGTAAAATGATAATATATATAGGTTTATTACACTATATTAATGTCATAGTATGTCCCATTTACATGGTTTCATCCATGAATATCCCTCAACACATTCAAATGATGATTATCAAATAAATCTTGTTGTCAAATATTATGGTCATTGGGAATATATATCATCAAATGATATGTTTTTTATAAATTTTACAAATGAAAAGACCAAACATTCTAGCAGCGAAGTAAATATATCTAATTTAGGGACATAATTTAATACATAAAAAATATTCTCAATCCTATTTTATTTAGAGAATATTCCCATAATTTATAGACCCCCTACATGAGATATTTTGACTAGAAAGGTTATTTTTAGAATATTTTTTTTCCTACTTCCCACATTTATAGACATTTTTGTTTCTAACTAAATTCATGAAAAACAACATATAATATTTAAACAATATATGAATGAAGAACCCACTCTAATGTACCATAATATTAATTATTATATGCCCATTTTATCATTATGATATCATTTAATAAATTTTCATAGAATAACCATTACATTCTCTTTTACCACCCATATTCTAGGAATTTAATATTTTTATTGCTGTTACATTTATAGTTACTCCCATATGAAATAATTTTCATCTTCCTGAAACGATATTTTATCATTTCATTTCATTTCATATAGAATATTACCCATAACAATGTTTTTTTTCTAAATATAAATACAATAAATAATGCTTATCTTCGAAACCAGTTATTTTATTTCTAGAAACTCACCCTTCATGGGATGAGTATTAACCTTATATAAATTATTTAATCTTGAACTATTATAAATAAAATATATCAAAAATAAATAATAATATTTTATTTGTATATAAAACTATTATAAATAAATACTTATCGAATAATACATGTTTTAGATTCTATCATTGGAACTAGTTAATTAAATTCTACAATTTTTGTTTACAAAATCCCTTTGGTTCTAGTGATATATGACAAAATATTATTTATTGAATACATTATTGAAAAAATAAATTTTTTTTATCAATTTATTAATTTATTATGTACTAAATATCTTACATAATTATTTTATGAATTTTTAATTCCATTCACTATTATGATATGAAACATTTCTAATTTCAATCTCACATGTAAAAAAATAATATATATGGTTTAATATAATTACATGATATGAAGATAATAGATGATTTTATATCTTTCATAATTAAACCAAAATATTCAACGCAATTCATATAGAAATTGATTATGTTATCATATATTATTAATGAGCATGATATATAGGATATTTTTTAAAATTCCAATTGGAATATTTGACGATACTCAATTTTTATAATGAATCACTGCCGAACCATATCCAATATTGGTGGAAGAAGTGATTCTATCACTTTTATTTATCCTTTTTATATGTATCCCATCTATTAGGATTTTGTGTCCTAATACAGTCCCTTCACCCACATCATTTTGATATTTATCATGTTATAATATCATGATGATTTCTTTATATCCTATATGAATTTTTTTTTATTTTATAATAAATCCTTAAATGTTATGTGAATAATGGAAAATTTATCCTTAAATAGTCCATCATTACCATGTGTAAAAATAAATCTATCATTTATCTTTGAAATAGTGTTTCTTTTCTAAAAATCTAAATAATATTCCTTTATCTGAAAATATCGTTGAATTAATATGTAAGATGTATATTCTTTGTTAATTAGATCAATTCACAATTGGATATACTAAAAGTAAAATTCCAAAAATAATAATTTAGAGTACCATACTTCACTTTTTATAAGATCTTATCTATATAAATATGAGGTAAATATTATATCATTATAGACTATTTAAATTGTATCTTGTTATTGAAAATTCATTATATAATTATCATCGATATAAAAATAATATAATCCACTTTTTTTATCGTAATTCAACCCACCCTATGTACCAAATGAATAAGACATAGCAATGTATTATAAAAATTAATATAATTTATAACTATATGAAGATACATGATATTCACCTCCTTGATATATTCTTGTATAATTTTATTTAAGCATATCAATAATTTCACTATTAGTTTTACCACCTCCAACATTATTTATATATATATACCGATGGAATGAAAAATATTTTCCATATCTAATATTTTCAATACTATGTAGGTGTTATGCCTTATTAACAGTAGATGGAAGTATTTTTCATGGTACATTTATTATTGAGATGAGGAAATAATTAGATCCTTCTCCAATTTTCTTAGAAAAATATATATAATAATTGTATAAAATATGTAATAATAAAATCATGGTAGATTTGGTATAAATTATGATCCATAAAATTCCACAAAATTTATAGGAGGTTTATCTCAACTATCTATGGACACATTTAGTTTTTCATTGTTTACAATCAATTTGAGTTCGAAATATCATTTTCACATCATGATCAATTATTTTAATAGTAAAACAATAATCCATGATACATAGATTCTTTAAAAATTGAAATCAATATATAATACAATTAACATAAACCATATGAAAATATTGGTCCACATAAGGAAAAATAGTTTATGAATGTTTAACAAGAATTTATAGTTTACCAAAAATTACAAAAAACTTATTAATATTTTCAATGTCCAAAAACAACAAATCTACAAGATGTACCTATTTTAAAATTCTAATTTGCATATCATTAATAAAACCTAATGGTTAAAAGGGGGATATTTCTTCAAAATTCAGTGAAAATGTTTAGGGTTAAAATCTAGAATATTATGTTCCTTATAAATATATTGTCGAATTATATTTATAGTAGTCCATAAATTCTTAAAAGATGTGAATTTACACATTACATGAAATACAAAATATAATTTAAAACTCAAAAATTAATTTAGACTTTGTGGGATATTTCAATAGGAATGAATAATATATTAATCCGTGAGTGGTACTATAGAAAAAAAGCATTTCACATCCTCTTGATTAGTATTACGTTATTCAGAAACATGATATTGGAATGATATCTGGAATGTTACCCTAAAATTATATATCAACTCTAATCATTTTTTAAATCTTCAATGAATATTCCCATGTAATTTCTCTAATGTTTTTAATTCTCTATGACCCATTCATTAAATGTTTCAGGTAGTATAAAATCATTAACCTAACAACCATCAATTTTCAACATGACTAACCAATAATATTTTTTCCTCATCCTCTTATTTTTCTCCTAAAAACCATTATTTTATTGATCGTTTTATATTTATATTTATAATTATTTTCAAGTTATTGATATTTTTTATTATATTAAATTTTCTATTCAGGTAACAAAACATATTATTCATTGGCCATTATTAATAAATTTAATACAATGTTTATAAAGAAATGTATATCAAATTAATGGGCATCACTTTGTTGTTATGATATATATAATTTTTTTTCATGTGTTTTTTCTTAGATAAATATAGACATTATATTGGATTATTTTATTTTATATTTATGATAGTTTATATCACATTTGGTATATATTAATACATTTAATTTTTTGTACAACAAAAACCCATTCATGATCAATTTTTGTTTATAGATCTACCATAGATCTATCAAATTTCAATTTCTATCTAAATAAAATATCATATAAGTTTATTTTAATTTAAATATTCCTCATTAATAAAAATTGTTAACATCTAGATTATTTATTTACATAAAACTCAACCTATCTATTCTTATTGAAATTATATTACTTCTTTTAGAGTGAATTTTAATGGTTCATATAAAAAGAAATTTTGTATAGTAAATGGCTATCTTATTATAAAATATCTCCAATATAATATTTGTATATGAATTTATACCTCTAAAAATTATTATTGTTATTATTTTACAGATATTTAATATTTTATTCCATAGAGTTCATTTTGACCACAAATCCCATTATAATATGATCTTTTTAGTCGGCCCTAGGTTCAATGAGAAAATAAATTTATTACTATTTTGTAGTTCAAATATCAATTTATTGGCATATTCATTCACATAAACTTCATTAAATACATATATTATATTTATATTTTAATTTATTATGAATTAGGAGAAACCATGTTCTATAATTTTTTTATCTCTTAGGTTGTCTTCTCACTATAATGACCTCCTATTGTTGTATCACATAAAATTATTCCCATGTAATTGATCCCTAAATAGAAACAATATATGAATAATGGGTGTGAACAGTAATAAATATTCCATTATTGGTAATAATAAATCTACCATTAACATTTTTCTAGGAATGCTTATTGGTCATTCAAAAAAAAGTTGAAAATATCGACATATTGTCTATGGTTCACAATGTAGTGTGAAATATACTGATAAAACTAATATAAATACCCACTAACAATATAAAATAGTTATCTTATTATACTATCATCCTTGTATTATAATATACATTAAAAATAATATGGGAAACATATTATACTTATTTTCTCCTTGTGGCTTTATTTCATTGGAATTACATAAAATTTTATATTAAATCATTAATAAATGTTTGTTAAATCCTTTTATGGAATTCCACTAAAAATAAATTAGGGATACATAGGTTAAAATGTTGCCTCATTATTTCTTTTATATCAAGGGTTGTGTGATGTTGTGTAAATTTCAAAATTCCCTTAATATATATATATATATGTCTACCAATTTTGGATGAAATGTATTAATTTATTCAATCTATGTAAAAATATGAATTCTATCTATTGAATTTTAACTTAAAATATTTATCATTCATCAGTATTATGTTGTTTAGAATCTTTTTTAGGTAGAATGAATATTAATTTCAAGTATGAGAGGAATAAAATATGAACTCATGGTCCTCATAGTGTGCATGCATCTAAATATGAATAATTTTATATGTATTTGTATTATAATATTAAATAAATTAAATCATTTATTCTACTAAATTATATCTGAAGCGTAAATATAATTTTAAATATTCATTATTGGGTGTGAATGTAAAATATGAATTGGTAATTTTGACCAATACAAATATAAAAACATGATTGTTTGAAAAATAAGAAGTAGAAACAACATAACTTCATGATAAGTGAACTATTTTTTATGGAACATAAACCCTGAGTCTTTGGGTAATTTCCTTAATAAAAATCTTTATAATTTAAATACTGAGTTAATAGATTGAGATTAGGTGAATTTTTATATTGTTTTCTGTTTAAAGTAGATTGAAAAAAATAATGGAAATCAATATCAAAAAGGATTGATAAAAAATGATATGATCATGGAAATAATTAATATTAGTTTTATTGTTTTAAATTGTTTGTGAAATTTATGTGTTTGGTATTATTTCATTAATTTGTAAAACCTGTATATTGAATCCATCATTTCATATCTAATAAAACCACTCATTATTTTGATGACTTTATTGATGAAAAACTTAGTTTCTTATTATAATTGATGGCCCTATATGTTTTCTTATACTAATTATACTATTTATATTGAGTTATTATGGAATATGAATACTTTTTTCCTTTTTTTTCTTAGGATACAATCATAATTTATGAAACTAATTCTATACTCAAGACCTATAATTCAACATACACTCATATTACTTAAGACAAAAATATATGTTCATTCCCTTCATGTTAAAATAAGTTAACCATTAAGACCAAGATAAAAATACATTTAATAAAATATTCATTCATGTATTAAATATTATTTTCCAATTACACATTAAATGTTTCCCACTATACAAATCACAACAAATAATAAATCTTGTTCAATTAAGAATAAAGTGTATTTGTTATATTTTTTGGTTATCCTTGGGTGCCACAACCCCTTATGGTGAACCTATTAACTATTATTCTCTATAAAAAGTGATGATCCAATATTTTAGTATGGGATCTCATTGTTGACAATCTAAATAATTTCATTTAATTATAAATTTAATCATATATTTTTACAATCAATATACATGTAAAAATCCTTCATTAATTAATAAATCTCCACAATCATATCACTTTTTTAATAGTTTTTCTCATCCAACAATATTATTCCACCCTGATAGTTTGAATATTCATTACACCAATTTGAATGAAAATAATGTATAATTCATTGATTAGTTCCCAAAATCCATGTGTGCAATCCACATGGATTATTAATTGATTAGTGAGTGATAGTATTTATTACATTTCTCCCTTATAAATTAATCATTCAAAAATTTTATATAATGGTTTGAGGTTTCATGAACTATTCTAAAAATCATATGATGTATCACTAAAAGATTCAAAACCCTTTATATAGTTAGTGAAGAAACTGTTTAAGGGGTGGAATTTGACTATCCATATTAATTGACATAGAATTTTTGTCATTAAATCAAATCAATTTTACTTCTCAAGTACTTTATTGGTTTGAAAATGGGTGAAATTTTTGTGGATTATATTATGTTGTGATATAAATTTATCCTCATGGGTAGAAGAATGAATATTAATTTTCCATTTATTGAAATGAAAAAATGGCCTCAAGGGGACTATAATGGTAATTCTTATAGGGCCATCAATATAAAAATTATTAATAAAAATAAGATTTAAGACACGAGAAGGGAAAATAATGATTTTTAATGAAACATAAAAAAATAATCAAAAATATATATAATTAAGTTATCTTCTTCCAATTGTGTTGTAGCATAACATCACAAATAAGAAAATTATAATTTTGAGTTATATAAATAAAAAACTACTTAGAGGCATGAATATTTATAATGAAGATAATTAAAATTATGGATTCCAATTAAACCACATTATGTGAAATACCAAAATCATGTCTAGTAGTGATACAATCAAGAAGAGAATTGGATCTTATATAATGATTGTTACCATTACCATAGAACAAAAACATGATTAAACTACCAATGAAAAATTACCACAAATAATTTCTTCACACCTCATTAAAAAAATACCAATGAACTATCAAAATTAAAATTCAATCCTAAGAAATGTTATAACCATGAAACCCATCACTAATTATGAGAGAGGGAAAGAATCAATAAACATTTTAGGATGAGTATTTATAAAAATTTTGATATTCTTCTCATCTATGTAGTACATTAAAAAATATTCAATTGAAATTTTTCCTTCAGAAATTTAAAATTTGAGATCATGTTATTTAAATCTACTATAATTCTACGATTTCTATATTGATGAAAAAGCAGCAATTATTGAAACATTACATCCATTGTTTATAACATTATTTACAAAAAAATTATCAAACCACAATGAAATTATGTTTTGAAAAGAATCTATATAAATAAAAATACAATGTAATGGAACAAAAAAACCTAACAAGTTGTGTATATTCACTAGAGAAGAAGTTTTGAACGTTTCTTTCAACATGATGTGATAAAAATCAATGGAATTTGGATGTTATTGTTATCCCAATATATTATACATCAATATTATTTGGAATAGTATATTTATTGGAACTCTATAACAGGAAATTAATTTTATCTAAAATAGAATTTTTCAAGTATCAAGAAACTATATAGTTATCTGTAGATGAAAAATACATGATCATGATGAATTAATTATTATTAAAAATTACCACGCTGGAATCCATGATGAAAATACGATCTCTATAATTAAAAAAATATTATTTGAAAAAATATTTTGAATGGGAGAAGAACCCCTATAAATAAAATAATAAACCGATATTACTATTTTAATGAATATGTTAGGTGTTTTAGATATGTGTTATATTGGAATCACCATATGATATTTTTATTATATATGAAAATATTTCCACACCTAATGACCTCATGGGAGTGATAAATGAGTAATTATAGAGGGAAGTGTAATCTATCCTACATTGAATTAGTGGAATTTAAGATATTATTAATGGAATATAAATCAGGAACAATTTTTATCTCATGTACGCATCCATAAAATGATTTAAATAGAGGAAATTTCATGGCTATCTTAGACTACATTCCATTTATGAGTTCCTCAAGAAACCATATTCACATTATTCATTCACAAGTAGAATTGGATGACCATGTTTTTGTAGATAATAAAATTTAAAATACTTCTTATTTTCGCAATAAAAACAATTAATCAAATTATAATAATGATGAAGGACCCATTTGGGTTCATTAATAGAGAATGTAACATTAAAATAAAAGGATGATAGAATTGAATTAATTTGAGGGTCTTTTCCTACCAATATATTAAGTCATCAATTGTAGTTAGTGATCCTCCTTAATATATTTTTAACAAGATTATAAAAAAAATATTCTTAACCCTTTCAGATGATAAGGGAGATAAAAGATATTCCATGTTTAATGTACCAATAGACATATTTTCAAAATGAAACATATAAGTTGCTTGATTATAAAATAATTATATAGAGAATAAAAATTCTTTAATGTGGACAATCCTAATGACCAGTACATTTTTCATACTCAATAAAAATATTTTTTTAATCGTCTTGTAGTGTTGTGTCTTACATTCCAAACTAAATCATGTCCTTTGGAAGGAACAAGTTTGTTATTCCTAGAGTTCCATATCATTACATAAATTAATTTATAGAGCCATAGGAAAATGCAATGAACATGTTTCAAATAATCGATTATTTGGATGAGACTAAAAAAATAGAAAAATAAATTCTACTTGGAGGATCAATTTGGTATATTAAAAAAAACTATATACCCATTCATCAAATAAATTTAAAAACAAGAGGTAGAATAAATTAAAATTCAATGTTAAAAAAATCATTAAAAAAATAATTATCGCATGGCTTCATTAATGAAACTAAACAATATAGAATCCAATTAAATATATATATTAAGCATTAACATGATATTATATCCTTTCAACTTTAATTAAATGACTTGTATAAACACATTTTTGGGGAAATGTTTCAATATAATTTTTTATTATTTAAAAGACCATGTTTATTATACTACTAGTGGAAAAATAATGAAAATATATTTTATGATGTTATTGGATAAAATATTTACTTATATGTTTCATAAACTAATTGTATTTATGTAATTTAATTTTTAAAGATGCATCACAATATGATTGAGATCCCAAGAAGTAGTTTTTTAGGGATTCAGTTAGTGGCCAACTAAAAAGTTACCAAGAATGCCTCCATATAAATGCACATAATTAATATCCAATTAATCAATATAATAGGTTAAAAGATACCAAAATAGGGCTTTTATTTCTTATTTTTAATCAGAAAAAAATTAATTGAAATTTTATGATCATTATGCAATACATTTAACTACATATTTATTGAAATTGGAATTTCTTTTTTTCATTAAAAACATATTGAAAATGGAAAACAAACTCTATTTGAAATGAAAAAAATGTCTTTAATAATCAATTTACATCATTTTAATTATTTCATATCCATTTGTTCTATTTTTTATTCTAAAAACATAAATCAATTTCATTATTATGATATTATAACCATCTTTATTTCCCCTTAGGAAAAACATTTTTATTGTTCGATCAATGAATCATAGATTATAATAAAATACATTCATAGTAGTGACATGATTCCATGAACTCAAGGTTATTTTATAGATTCCTTTTCACAAGGTTCTTTTTATGTATTTTGAAATATTATAAGTAAAATTTTATTTTAAAGGACATATTATATTTAATGTTTATAAGAAGGATATAAATATATTTTTGTAATGTATACATTTTATTCATAATTTATGGAATATTGGATCATTGGTATTTCCAAATACCTATGATGTAATGATGGTATTAACGAAAAATATGTAAATTAGATATAAAGATCATTAAACTATTTTGATTATAAATAGACTCATAATTAATATCTATAAAGAGAGGTTTTATTTTTAGTCAATGATTGATAGACGCAATAAATTCCACACTAATAGAAATGATTTATTCTATATAGGTGGATGAAGAAAGCATTGGTTTTGTCATAACTAGTAATTGAAATGCATGAGGTGCTATCTAGTTAAACAGATCTGAATATTTTGAAATTTATAAATTCCCTTGAATAACAATTTATAAGTATTTTTGTGTATCTAAGAGTATACAATGTTAACTGTACCCTTAGTGGAAACTATAAATTGATTGGCAATTGTATTATATATGAAATATATCATTAGAAGATTCATTCTTATAGTGTTTTCCCCACAATACATTTTGGCCAATACTTTCATGGTATGTTGATGTTTGATACATTAGTGAATGGAGATACTCTCACGAAGATCAATACAATGAGGCATTTTATTGATATAATAATCTTTTTAAAATATGACTGGTTTCATTTTATCTATAATAGAATCAATATTATGTATTTTATATTAAATATTCATGATAATTATCTCATAAACATATGAATTATTGTGCATTATCTAGAAAATATATACATAATATAACATTATTATGTTATAATGTTCCCATGAAATAAACTAATCACATTAAATTAAATCATATATGTTCATTAATTTTGATATTCAAACATCATAATCCACCTTAAATGAATCAAAATACATATAAAAAGTAGTGATTTGAAAACATTTTTTTTCAAAGTATATAATCATTGAATCAAAATCAATAAAAGGGTTATTTTTATTCCATAAACTATTATAATTCAAATAAAACACTCTAAAAACTAAAAAAACTTCCAAAAATGAAAAATTCAGCATGAAAATAATGAAAGATAAGAAAACATTTATTCAATGTATTTATCTAATAATATAGTTTTTTGGGTGGCAATGTCGAGTATATTCATGTAATTATGGGACTGGTGTGACAAATCTTCCATTAAGGTATACCACTTTTTATTTTCCACATATATTATTATATATTGTTTTTTGGGTATAGATGCATGTTACTGACCATAGGGGTTTTAGAATAGGGTTGATGACTTGATGGAGGAATTTTATTAAATTTTTGATGTATAATAGTCTAATTGACATACTGGTGGGATGCCACTAAAATTCCAGAACTGTTTATGAGAATAAGTGACTCTATCCAGTTTCCACTATTAATTTAATGGATCCCATTGTATTGTTAGTTCATAAAAAAATCCAACACTTATTTGTCCACGTATGAACCGTATTTTCCTATCATGGGAATGGTAGTAGGGGGAGACTTCCTATTATTCGGTGTTGTTAAAAAAATCCCACTATACCTAATTAATTTATTCATGTTTTTAAAAAATACACTCACAAGCCAACATTAATTATTATTATTTAATTCCTTATGACTCAACTGAACATAGTAATAATCATTTTCATTTTGTTTTCTAACATCCCCTTCCAAATAGTCTATTCAATGATAGAGCAACAGATCAATATATTTTTCTTTATCGAATTATTATTTCTTCATTTTGGATTATTCTAATTACATTCATTTAAAAAATATATTCTTAAATATATGGTTCCTTTTTTGGGATATAAGGATATTGATGTGACCTAATAAGTGTATGTTTTATTATTTATAGAATTTATACTCATATTGATGGGATTCTCTATTGGAAAACATTTTTACGAAGATATTTTTCTTAATTATATCATATTGAATATATTTCACCTTAAATGCCATTATGGTTGGATTTATTCTCATCCATTATCATAAATATATAAATAATACCATTTTTGGATTGGTTCTAGGAACCTACTGTTCCTTTGAAATTAAATGGTTACCCTTTCAATATAATCATCATTTTACCCAATGTAGGAATCCCATTCCTTTAGAACATGTTTTGTTTAAGTTATTATGAATTCATTTGGAAGGCATGTGTATTATGTTGATCTTTATACCGATGATAGACAACATAATTTTCGCATTTGAAATAGTTTCACACATATGAATATGGATGATTATGATAATTTCTTGATTTGACATGATGGTTGATTTGTCATTTCTATGAGGTGTTATAAGTATTTTATATTATTTTTTCTCTTGAACATGATAATATTGTTTGAGGATAAGGTAATATCAAATAATATGGATGTTTTATATGATTGGTCAACATGAATTGGAATAAACTATCAGGGGGATGTGAAAATCATGTATTTGGGTTTACAAATCGAAGGGATTTGTCAGGAAGATGATTGATCTTCCATCTAGAATAGAACTGATGAAAGTTAAGATAGAATTTAAGGGAACCACATATGTTTTTGAATTATAGATATACTTTATTTTTATAACTGTTATTTTTATTATCATGGAATACAATAGTATAAATTTTATTCCCATATGTTTCTAGTCATTAGTGGAATCGTATAGCATCTTGTAGTCACACCAACCTCATCAATAATAGTGCTATTGTATAATCATCATCACTGATTTATTTATTTATTAAAAGATTGAATCAAAGCTAAAAAAGGCCGCGAATGGGAATGAAGAAACCTATGGGAGAGAACGTAATTAAAGACAAGGTAATCCCCTCTAATAAGATTAATCCCCGTTATTTTCTATAGATTCATGTTGTAATATCATGATACACCAGACACATGAATAGAAAGATATGTTGGATGATCAACCAATACATTTCCCTCCAACCAATTGTTTCCCAAATGGGATCCATTATAAATCATGACACAACACATCAGGGTGATAATAATGATATACCATTGGTTAAATCTAGTAACTTTTAGTGAATTGAGGAGGGCCATTGAATCCCTTTCAACCTTTTTAATGGAGAATCCCCCTTGTTAGTAAAGGTTGAGACTAGAGAATAGGTAAAGGGATTCTTCCGGAATGGTATTTCCAAATTTAATGAAATCAATGAATTCAAATGTGACTACCACTAGATTTACATACGGTCTCTCCTCAATGCATGATACTCGCAATGCAAGTACTATAAATATTAATATTCACCTTTGAGAAAGGCGGTTGACAACACACCCTTGGTATTCAAGAGGTTTCGATAGAATGTGTGGATTGGAGGTTTGTTTTCATGATTAGAAGAGAATGGACTTCGCTTCATCTCTCAATTATCCATAACAGGTTTTGATTTAAACATCATGTGCTTGTATTGTTATCTCTCTCGGAGGAGAGGACTCTATATCATCACGTTCTCTTTTTATGCTTCTATAAAAACAACATCTATCATATAATATTTCTTTCCTAGAAGTACGCTCTACACCATTCTAACTCAAGACATGGATATAACTAAAAAGTAAAGTGTATTCGATATGGGATAGGTTAGAGAAGGTATTGAACAAACTAACGAAGGACCATAACTCATGTGCACATTCACCCCAAATGAATAGGTGGCAAGAGATCCGTGATTTATGGTTGAGGTAGTGAGATCCTTGTGACACCATGGGGATGCCACATTTTTTAATATTATTTCTTAGTTTCAACATAATTATTTATAATCATATAATTGATATAATTGTAGTTCATTGGGATTATATTATTCCATGAGATATCATTCCAATATTCACTATGTGACTGAGTAAATAGAGCTTGATGACAGTCCTTAGTGGAGAAGTGTCTTTAACTGGTGGGGTGAACATAAACCTATCTTGTTATATATTATTATTAATGATATGATATATTTAGTGTTGATATTTATGTAACATTGAATTAATGAATGATAAGAATATTCTTTTCCCCTTTAATGTTATATCATTGGCTGGGCTACCTCGAAAACAAAGCATTGATCTAACCACGTTGGCATGCCATAAGGGTACCATCCACTCCACAATAATCCTGTGAATGAAGGGTATGAGAGACAAGAATAATAGCCTCAACATGGATATGAATGGAGATATTTTCCCTCATTCTATCTATAAGCTACTGGTATATGAGATGAACATGGTATTACCCTTAATGGTATGTTATTAATTGATCTCCTAGAGAAACATTTCATGCATAAAAAATAATGTTTTAGAATGAATGTGCTCATTGATCCTCAATTCTTGTATAGGCTTAAACATCTACCCCAAGGAAACCGTATTGTGCTTTTCCCAAACCTGATCATCCCATATATTGAAAGACATGATCTTGTCGATATTAGAAATAACTTCCTTAGAGACATTAATAGAAGAGATCACATGATGATGTGTGGAAAAAATTCCACTATTTATAAAATCAATATGATTCATGAATGATAGGTATCTATTTTTTCAATTGAGAAACTTATCCATGATCCTACAGATAATGTGGTCAAGGTCACAAATACAAATCCTACATGAGTAAATAGGTTATAAGAATTAATTCATTGGAATACTCTCAATATTCATGTATGTGAAGTTACATATAAATTTATACCTCCATTGATTACATCATCTAGAAATAAATAATTTTTCTATATACTGATGACTTTCCCACTCAAAATTAATTATTCTTTCCAAACTGTAAAAAATCCCATGATTAATTTCATGTTGGAATTTAAGAAGATCAATGTATCATCCAAAATACTTGATATGAGTATGGGAGGGATGAATAAATATTCTTTTATACAGAATAAAATCTATTTTTAATTCGTTCATGAATCAGGTGACTGAGAATCTATTGGGTGATAATTTGGAGGTTCGGGGATAGAGGGACATATATACTTATTACTCAGGATTCTTTGAATACCTCATGATATTTTACAATAAAATGAACTTCTAGCTCAGAGGAGCTAAAGCATCAAAAAATGAGTTCATTTTCCCAGGGAGAGAATTCTATACCTGATAGAACATTGTTAATGATCCGCTATTCCACATGATTATAGTACACTTTAATATCCATTTTCATAACAAGAGTGAATCCATGAAACATGTAGTTGATTTTCGTGACTATCTTGTGAGCCAGTACAATCACAACTAGATTGATATACCATTGCAAAACCATGTTTCTCGATGGAGATCCATCACAGGAGGAAATTCTAGTGTCATTCATTGATGATACATTCAAGGATTTTTTATTGTAAGATATACATAATAATTTGATGATAGTGGTGAATTCATGATAAATTATTGATCTTGGGAAGGAGATCCATTGATGAAGCACAAGCTTACCGTAACATGCTTCAACCCTAAATAAAATCTACTATATATTCAGACAAATTGAATTTATCCACCTCCCATGAGTGTCTATAAAATGATCATATAAAACCATCTAGTCTCTCTGCACTATGAGCATTCTGGTTCATAATTTCCTCATGAATTTCTGCATATTCTAGAATAGCCCCTTGGGACAAATTATGATATAGGGAAACATGGTTTGAGATGTCTTCCAATAAATCCTTATCATTTATTGGGTAGACATCATGAATGTGAGGATTATTTCTAGTATGAATTTTCTTTGAAGGAGTGGGAACGACTCCCCAACACATCCCCATCATTCTTGTAACACTCATCATCCATCAGAATGTAGGTTTCTACTATGTTTTTCTTATACATGATGCACCTAAGAAATAAGGGTTTTCACTATATCCGTCTTCAAGGAATTTGATTCTCGAAGACTCCCTCATCACCCATTCTTGATGAAGAATCATATCATCAAATATATCCATCATCATGGTGAAGACCACAAACAACCAATCGTCCCTGGCATCCTCAATGTTTTCTTCAAGCAGCCCAACCTCACGAGTGATTGCATAAATATATACATCATTCATAGAAAATATTTTTAAACACCCCTATTTCCAATAAATAATCATACTATGTTTATTATTGAAGAAAATACACATAAAACCATAAATAGTCTTGATTTGTGAGTCATGAATTTCTTGTTGATAGACATGTCAATTGGTCTAGTGTTGATAGAATCTGAATGCATCAGGTCTTTCTTGGCTCACAAAGAGTGTGAAACAGAGTGATTGGTGGTCAGAGATACCATGCACTAGATGATTGACATTGGGGTCAGGGAACAATGAGATAGTCTGCATATTAGAAAGGTAATGTTCTTGGTGAATCCATTAGCGGCGATCCCCATATTGGTTCTTACACCAGGTGAACTAGTTTCCCAAGAACCCAAGGATCATTAATCCTTTGCCAGTCATGAATTGAATAAAATCTATACTAGAATTCTAGTAGAATGGCCCATTCATTTCTTCTCCTCTAGGCCCATATTTACATTGAAATTAACTCCATGATTCTATGTGTATATATTGTGAAAAACCCATTGGGATCACTCCATAGGGTCTATCCTTATAGAATATAAGAACTCTTGTAAATGAAAGAGGAAAAATGACTGCTTCACCAAGGGTATTCCCATTGGTAATATTTTGTTCACCTCCATAGATAAGGTCTATTAATATGATAATGTGATAAAAAAATTCTAATTGTGATTTTTTGGGGGATCTTTATGCATGGATTCACACATCTTCTACCTTCTTGATAATTCTATAATACTAAAAAGATTTTTCTTATGTTAATGGATTTTTATGATAAATTTATTGAGAATATAGACATTTTTAATGGATCATAATTCTCTGGTCCATTTCATTGCAAAAATCTCATTTTTGATGTGTTCTGGGTGGTCAAGGTGACTTATCCCCAACACTTTACCCAATTTCTTATTTGGTGAACATTTCCAATGGTGAGGTTTCAATAGGGGATGCTTTCCCTTCCCAAATTTTTAGTTCATGAAAAATGTTTCCAAAATAGTGAGGTTCCAATGGTGACCCCTTTCCTTTAACAAATTTTATGTTCATAAACATAGTTTCAAGAATGGAAAGGTTCTAATAGGGACCTCATTCTTATTCCATGTTTTGTGTTCATGAACAGTGTTTCCAGAATGGAGAGGTTCCAATGATAACCTCTTCCCATTTCCAAATTTTTTGTTCATGAATGGTGTTTCTAGAACGATGAGGATCTAACGGTGACCACTTTCCTTTTCCACATTTGGAAACCATGAACAGTGTTTCCAGAATGGTGAATTTCAAACGATGACCTATTTTCATTTCCAATTTTTGATTTCATGAACTGTGTTTCCAAAATGCGGAGTTTCCAATAGTGAGGTTCATGAACAGTGTCTCCAGAATGGCGAGGAATCAATAGTGTGGTTCATGAATAGTGTTTCCTGAACAGTGAGGTTCCAATAGTGAGGTTTCAATGGTGAGGTTTATGAAAAATGTTTTTCCTTTTCTAAATTTTTAGTTTTTGAGTAGTGATTCCAGCATCCTACAGTTTAACCCCTTTGATGTTTCCATTGTTTTAAAATGCATTTATAGCCTTTTTTCAAGGACTCAAAAGTGTATTCAAATTCTTTAACTCCTATATTAATTTACTTAAGGCTGGGGTTGATTTTACATGGTCATACGACGTGGTTTAATGCAATCTACATTTAATGGAAAATCTATTGTTTCTTAAATCGCTGCTTTTTTAACTCTTCAAAAGTGGGAAGATATATTCCTCCCTACTTCCTCCTCCTTGTTCTCAACTATGAGTTTCTCTAAGCATTCATTCAATCCCATAAGTGTTTCACAATCAATAATGTTTCCTTGGATTGCTTCCACTGTATATTTGATGAAAACAAGAAGTATATATCAATCTTAGATATAAGGTATGATTTATCGACATTTATTTTAGGTTCATATCATTGTATTTGTCCTTTACCATTTATGGAATTTTACCCCATTGTTCCCAATGGGATTTTCATTGGTGTTGGCTAATATGGTGGTGTCTCTGCATTGTTAGGCATACACAGTTGTTATAGGGGTGGATAACATAACTCATTGGGTGGATCTTTCTTGTATAAAGAACGTCATGAACTATTTGAGGTAGTATATTAAGTAATTCTATTTTCTTTTACACGAAACTGTATAGTTAGCATGTTTTATCCCACTAGATCATAATGGAACTGACATAATAATGATTTAAATAGGATAAATAAATTGATATCTATAATATGTTATTGCCTATTATTTGTCTAGATAGTGTGATATCTATTCTTTCTTTGTTTATATTTTCATTCTTAATGGAAATTGGTAAAGAACATGTTGCTGTAATTAATCGTTAATTGTTTGGATAAAGATAAAATGCATGTAAATGAATTTGGTTCTTCTTGTTGTTGTTTGATGATAATCAAATAGGTGACGTAAGCCTGTTTAATTATTTGTAATACATTACTGGTTAGGTTTCCAGAATTTAAAACCTACGAAATAAAAATCGGTTAATCCAAGATGGATTAAAGAATTGGTTGTTTGATAAAAGATAATTCCTTGTACAGTTATAAGTTACCATCTTTCTTGTTTAAGGACTAAGTGTCCAATTTAAATTATGGTTTTTTTCCTACTGCTTGAGATATGATGTGGGGTTGTATGGCTGTCATTATATGTGGGGGTAGGGAGGCCAATTGTTTATGGTATCAATTGATCCCTAGAGTCGAGAGATTCATCAGTTTATGCATGTGGGTGTCGGGGAGGTCACCAGGGATGATGACCTAGGTTGGAGGTTAATGTTTGGATTCTTAAAGATTCTTATCGGATTTTTATAAGCATTAATTTCTTCATTTCTCAAGGTGGTTGTTCTTTCATACCCTTCATTCGAAAGGTTTGAAGGCGCATGGGGTATGACACATGATTTCCTTGTTTTGAAATTCAAGGGATGATGGTTCTATGCTCTTGATATAGCCGGTAATGACTTAACATGTTGTTTTTATACTCACCGTGTTGAGCCCCATTTTAATTAGTAGCATAGAATGTTTTTCAAATTCTTGGGAATATGAGAATGTAATAATGTAAATAAATTATTGAATAAATGATATTAACCTAGGTGGTTGGAGCATTCTGGGGCACAATGGCGTGGTTAAAATTTTAATAGGACAGTGGAATTTGGTTGTGATGCTAATGAAATTTGAAGTTGAATTTTTAATGGTAAATTAATGTTTAAGTAATTAATTAACATAATGTGGAAATAATATAAAAAGAATCATTAATGTAATAAATTACATTAAAATGTTTTGTGGTTATAGGATACCTAGTCATAGAAGTAGCAGCCTCTAGTCTGAGAGATGTTAGCTACAATTGATTCTAAGACTAAGTTACGCCCATAGTGTGGTTGTGATCAATAGTATATTTTGTACAATTTGTGTTTCTATAAGCTAATAAACCCCGTTAGTTAGATAAACTAACACTCCAAGGATTCTAACCCCTAGGGGTGTTACCCCCAACATTCTAGTGGGAGGATGGATTGCTGACTAACCACTTTGGCCCTGCTCTCTTCTCTTGGTAGTTACTTTTGTTAGTAGGAAAAAATGTTTCTTTTCTTAATATATGTGTTTAGGGGGATGTAATTTCTTATGGTTATTCAAAGACATATATTCTGAATATAGTATCCAATGGACTACTATAGTCGTAACGTGTATAGGTTGTGACTTTTTGAGGTTTTTATGTCGGTGTGTGGGCTATAATGGCTTGAGGAATAATTCTCAATGTATGATACATGTTATGATAGAGGTGGTGTCTCCTGAAAAATACCTGGATTCTTTCATGTGTTGACGTTGTGGTATTGTCACCCGAGGTGCATGTTGTGGTGCTTCTCCCAGGTGACTGGGGGTAAGCCTTTTTGAAGAGAGATACTTAGGACGTACGATTCTGGGGAAAGGCCGAAAATAGTGGGGAAGTAGTAGTGGGGTACGCTAGATATTAATTATTTTATTATATACTCTTGTATTTATTTTTTGGTTAGAGTATCCATGGTGATTTTGTGAACATAGACTACCAATTTAGCTGACGAGTTAGTTTCACTTGTTTTTCAATGTGCTTTAGCATGGTTTCTTTACATTTGCACAAGAGGATGAGGAGAGTATCCAACTGTTTATACTGTTACACTCACTCTATGTCTATATAAACATTATTTTCAGGTCACTTAGATCAGGTTGTAGATCAATCTTGTTTCTACTATCTTGGGGTTGCAAGAGCTGTTTCGACTTCATGGTCGCTACTGTTTTTATCTTCATTTGGATACTTATAGTTTTCCCCTATTGGTTTTAGTAGTTTTTCAGGACATTACATATGTGTATTTGGGATTTCATTTTTTTTGTTTGTCTAGTTGGAGTTATTTGGTGTCTATCTTTTCTCTCTCTTCTATATGTGTTATATTAAAGGTTAATTCCTCTCATCTGTGCGTTTACTATACCGTTAGTGCTAGTCTCCAACCCGGGGCTTACTAGAGGAGATACTCGGGGGAAATTATCTCCCTTTTCACATTACTAACCTTTGAGGAGTACACATTGTGGGGAGGGGGTCATGACAGAGTTGTATCAGAGGCAGGTTGAGAGCAGTGGTGGATTTTGGTGTTAGTTACTGTTGAGTTTGAATGGATTGGTAGGTAAATAGTGTCACTCATGTTTAGAAAGTGATTTAAACTCTGGAGACCAGCTGATAGAGAGGTGTTATTTCCCCCTATTATCTGATGTACAGACCTTTTTGTTTTCAATGGCTTCAAAATGAGGTGATATTAGTTGCATTGTAGAGACCTAGGAAACGGTCATGTATCAATATTTATTGGGCATATGTTTGAATGGGTAGAGCTTTGGAGAGAGTAACCTAAAATAAATAAAAGAAAATAATTATTTAAATAATGATGAGTATTCATTATTCAAATTTAAGGAGCTTCAGTTGTTGGTTATTTTACACGTATGACTCAAGGTCGACATCCTCATCCAAATCGCATAGAAGATGTCTAGAAGGTTGTGCTAGTAGATATTTATAAGGTAGAGGTTGATGACTATGACACATGGAAGAGGACACTCCGAGTGTTTCAGCACTAGAGTATACAGATGTTATGGGTTTCCATTTTAGATGCAGTCACTAAACGTTTGATGGAAGATGAAGAGATAGGCTTTAGTTTGATTTGTGCTTAGAAAGAGTATTGTGTGTCCTTGGTTGTGAAGATTCATAGTTGAGCATCGAGGTAGTGTTGGTTCTTGTTCCCCAGTGATCATAAAGAGTCAGTGAATTCAATGTAGGAGATCTGATACATATTTATAGTTGAGTTTCTTTTTTTGACTACAATGTTGTCCAGTTGTCAGGAGCTTCTAAGCCTTCGACTGGTGAGCACCAGTGTGAGATATTTTGGAATTCATTTCATGAATTTTTTATAATATCCTTTGGAACTGTTAGCAGATGAGGATACTAGGGAGAGGGATTTCGAGAAGGTTTTTTATCCATAGATCCAGCACCACATCACCCAATTTTTTATGAAGATTTATTGGGAGGTGATGGCAAGGGAATAGGTCATCGATAGGAAATTGGATAGAACCAAATCATCAAAAGATGGGAGTCATCATGATTCTTTATAAAGGAGTGTTGTGGTTAGGGGTTCCTAGATTTCAGGGCAGAAGAGTTTCTGTTCAGTCGGGGGTAGGTCACAACTCCCATCATCCTGTTTCTCTAGGGGAAACAACTATCAAGAATATTCAATGGATCAGGTGCTTGTTTTTCTTGTGGTAGTGGGGGAACACAACAGTTTGAGTGACCGAAATTTCAGAGAAGTTATCATAAACCATGTGTTCCAATAAAGGATCCTCTAATGAGGTAGTTCGAGCTGAGGCAACAACATCAGGTTGTATCCGCTGTTTTTCAATAGAGGGTAGATAGGGAACGTATAGGATAACCCCATGATTCTATCCATCCTCATGGAGTAGAGAAAAGACATGGTTCTAGTCGTCATCAAGTTTAGATAGGTCATGTGGGAGGTCGTGGACTACTTCATCCTTTATCGTTTCTAGCACCAGGTGATCCAAATGTCATTCGAGGTACGATTTTCATGTTTTTTACCTTGATGTATGCCTTGTTTTATTCAGGAGTGACATCGTCCTTCATATCACCTACCATTTCCCATGCCTTGGGACCGGAGGTAGAGAGGCTTCCAGTTACTTTGGTGTTGACTACGGTAATTAGAGGATGATATGACGTGTTTGAAGTATGCAGAGACTGTGAGAAAGTGTTGGGGAAACACTGCTCTTGGAGAGATTTCCTATGTTTATGAATACAACCTATTATGTAATCCTTGACATGGATTGGTTGTATTTAGTGCAGGCTTTCGTGGATTACTTCATGAGGAAAATTGTGTTCCTCATTGTGAATAGAGTTCTACTGGTGTTCATTGGCGAGCGATACCCTCAGATGGGTCATAATAATGTTCTTTCCTTATCATCCATGTTGGCTGAGATAATGATGAGTTCTTTAGAGGTTTAGTATTTTTGGGTTTTTGGGACATAGAAGAGTACTATGATGACTTTCCAGAAGAGGTTACTGAGTTACCCCTCAATGAGAGATCATGTTTTGGAATAAGCTACAACAAGGAGATTCTCCAATCACTATGACTCAATATAGGATTGACCCTTCTGAGTAATGGGAACAACGTATATAGAATGGTGGTATGTGAAAGTGCGGTTTTGTTCGGTTGAGTATGTCCCTATGTGGTGCACCAGGTTTTTTCATGAAGAAGGCTAACAACAGTTTGTGGTTGTGTGTCGATTATCATTGCCTAAACAAAGTGGAAATAATGAATCACTATCCACTTCTGTGGATTGATGACTTATTCATTCAACTTATGTGGTCAATTTGTTTCTCACTGATCAAATTTTGGTCAGGATATCATCACATGCATCTGCAGGATAGGATATCCTAAATACTACTGTTTGTTATCATCATGGGCATTATGAGTTCATTGTAATGTTGTTCAGTATTAAAAATGCTCCAGATATGATTATAGGATTGATGAATGTTTTGTTATGTAGGTTCTTGGATATGTTTTTGGCGGTTTTCATCGACGAAATCCTTATGTACTCCATGTATGAGGAGGAGCAAGAAGAGAATATGCACGCCATTTTGGGAGTTCTTTATCAACATCATCAATTTGGGATTTTTTCCAAGTGTGAGTTTTGGGATTGATAAGTCCATTTCATGTGCCGTGTTGTGTCCTTGTAGGGTGTAGTTGTGGATCCATCGAAATGAGAAGTTGTTGTGTCATGGTAAGCCGCCAAGACTGTGTTAGAGGTGAAAAGTTTCCTTAGTATCAAAGGCTACAACATGAGTTTTGTTGCTGATTTCTCTCAGGTTGTGACTCATCAATAAACATTGACTACGATGGATTAGACATTCATAAGGACTGATTTGTGGAAGGTAGGTTTTGAGTATGTAAAGGAGATATTAGTATGTGATGCAGTTCATTGTATTCAATCTGATGGAGTTTAATAAGATGTTTTCTGTGATGCTTCAAATCTTGGGTTTGGCTATGTTATGATGCAACAAAGATCATTTGTTTCATATGGGTCTCAGAATATACATTACCATGAACATAACTATGCCACACAAGTTCTTGAGATGGAAAAAGTGGTGTTTTCAGGGAAGTTGTGGAGACATTACCTCCTTGGTGAATGCTTTGTGGTTTTCACTGATCATAAGATCTCGGGGTATGTCTACTACAAACAAGACATGGACATACAACAACTTCAATGGAAGGAGTTCTTATATGAATATGACATTGAAATATTGTATACACCTTGATAGGGGAATGTTGCAGCTGATGCACTCAGTCGGAAGTCACGTAGTGATGCAGTGTGTGAATCAGGTGACTTCTAAAGAATACTGGAAGATCATACTGCATTAAATCGTGATATTGGATGTGTTTTGGACATAGGATGAATTTTTCAGATGACGGTGTATTCATCTCTACGGTAGAATGTGGAACAGCCCTAGTTGGGGGATCTTTTGGTGGATCTTTGGAGAGACCAAGTTGTTGGTGGTGAGGCCCCTAATGGTTGGACTGAGGAAGACCAACTCTGTGTGTTCTATCAAGGATGAATTTTCATTCCATTGGTGTTTTGTGAGATGGTTCTCAAATAGATCCATAGTTCCCTATTAGTGGTGCATCCTAGCGTGACAATGATGTATTAAAGATTGACGAGTCAGTTTTGGAGTCCTGGGTAGGGCATGTAGCTGAAGAGGATGTGTCTCGATGTTTAGTCTGCCAAAAGGAGAAGGGCAAACACCATGTTCTTGGTGGTCTTCTCCAACCGTTATATGTTCTATAGTGGATGTGAGAGGACATCTCAATCATCTTTGTTACTGGTATAACTTGTGCTTAGGGAAGACATGATTCTATTTGGGTGATAGTGGATATTTTAACAAAATTAGCCAACTTCATATCAATCAAGGAGTCAAGCACAATAGAAGTTTTGTCGAGGTGGTTTGTAGAGGAGGTGTTGAGACTTCATGGATTCCCATTGACGATAATTTCTGATTGGGATCTTCATTTCACCTCCAAGGTGTGGAGATGTATCCAGATTGATTTCAGTTCTCAATGTTGTCTTTTCACTGATTTTTATCCTCAGATAGATGGCCAGAGAGAGTGGACGATCCAGATTCTAAAGGACATGTTATGCTCTAGTGACATAGACTTTGGAGGTTTGTGGATGAGGAACATAACCTTAGTGGATTTCTCTAACAATAATTTTTTTCACTCAACCATTGGTATGGTACAGTTTGAAACTTATATGGCCAACCATACCATTTTCGGTTATGATGGACTGGGGTTGGAGATTCAGTAATTGTAGGACTATAACTAGTTCAGAATACAACAAAGATGGTTCAACAGATTCATGAGAGGATGAAGATATCACAAGATCGTCTGAAATCATATGCGGATCCTAGGAGGAGACCCTTCGAGTTTGATGTTGGGGATCACGTCATTCTGAAGGTGACTCCCCATCACGGGTGTATTATTTCCCCCTAGTTTTTTTGGCCTTTCGAGGTGTTATCTCATGTCGAATCTATTGCATATCGATAATCACATTCACCACATATGAGCCATATACATGGTGTTTTCCATGAATCCCAGCTCCCTCATTATCTTTTTGATGACTTTAATGTCATTGATTGGTTAGAAATTGATGATGATGATGATGTGAACATTGATGAGTGGCCTAAGAAGATCCATCACCGTAAATAGAAGGTGTTTAACATGCATTCTATCCCCTCGGATCATGTCTTGTGGCGTTACGGTGTCATGGAAGAGAGTACATTGAAACATGAGCCACAAATACACGCTCAGTACCTAGAGTTGTTTTATGTTTAACTCTTTTCATGTAATTATGTCCACATTGTGGTTATAACCACTCATGTTTATGAGATGGCTTCATTGGTTTATTCTTGTGGTTAACTTTTTTATAATAGGTATCTCGATGAGTGGTTGTTCAGACTTATTTTCTATTTTCTTCTACGTTTGTTCTGAACTCTCGAGGATTATAATGTTTTGATAGGTATCTAATGTAATGGCCTCTATCATTCTAGTCCATTCCATGGTGAAAATGAGGTGATTGAGGTGTTATAGGAGGTTAAGGTTGTTTATCTTCAATACATTACCACATTTTCAATTCTGGGAATTGTTTCAACGGTGAGCTTCTAATGTTGACCTCTTTCCTTTTATAATTATTGAGTTCATGAATAGTTTTTCCGGAATGGTGAGGTTCCAATGGTGACCCATTTAGTTTTACACATATTATGTTCTAGAACAGTGTTTCTAGAATGGTGAGGTTCCAATGGTGACCTCTTTCTTCTTCCATGTTTTGAGTTTATGAATAGTGATTCCAGAACGTTGTGGATCCTACGGTGACCTCTTTCCTTTTCCATATTTTGAGTTCACAAATAGTGTTTCCAGAACTGTGAGGTTCTAATAGGGACATCATTCCTTTTCCAAATTTTGATTTCATGAACAATGTTTCTAGAATGATGGGTTCCAATGGTGACATCATTTCACTTCCATGTTTTGAGTTCATGAACAATATTTCCAAAATGGATAGGTTCCAACGGTGACCTATTTCATTACCCATGTTTTGAGTTCATGAATAGTGTTTCAAGAACGATGAAGTTCTAACAGTGGAATCATTCCATTGCCAAATTTTGAGTTCATGAATAGTGTTTCCATAATAGTAAGGATCCAATGGTGAAGGTCATTAACAATGTTTCTAGTATGGTGAGGTTCAAACAGTGAGGATTCAACAGTGACCTTCATGAACAGTGGTTCCAGAATGGTGAGGTTCCAACGGTGAGGTTCATGAACAGTGATTACAGAACGTTGAGGTTCAAAGGTGATGTTTTAATGGTGAGGTTCAGGAACAATTTTTTTCCTTTTCCTAATTTTTTACTTCATGAATAGTATTTCTAGCTTCCTACAGTTTCTTCCCTTTGACTTTTCCATTGACGTAAAATGAATTTAAAGCCTTGTTTTATGGACTCTTGGGCCGATTCAAAGGCCTTACCTCTAATATTATTTTTCCTATGGATCAGGATGATTTTACATCGTCAAATCGCATGGTATAATGCAATTCAATTTTAATGGAAAATCCAGCGTAATGTAAACTGATGCTCTATTAAATATTGAAAAGGGAAGAGATAAAATCATCTCTAATTATTCATCAATGTTCTCAACTGTGAGATGCACGAACCATTAATTCCAACCCATATGAGCTGCACATTCATCCTTTCCTTCTAGGATTGGATCCACTCCATTTTGATGCAATAATGTATTTTCTGTCAATATATTATATAAGGTATGATCTATCGTCATTTATTTGGTTTCATCACCTTCAATTTCACCAGTTCTTTTTTTGGTATTTTACCCCCATGTTCATAATGGGCTTTTCATTAGTGCTGTTGATGTGGTTGTGTCTCTGAATTCTAGGGTGGACACAATTGTCATATTGTAGGAGATCTCAACCCATTGTATGTCTTTTTCTCATATAATGAATTTCAAAAATTGTTTGAGGTTGGGGATTCATTACTTATTATTTTCATCTACAACCAACTGTGTAGTTAACATGTTGTATCCCACTATATCCCAATGTAATTGTCATAATAAATATTTGAAACGGATAAATAAATCAATATAGATCATATGTTATTGACTCTTGTTTTGCTAGATAGTGTGATATCTATGCTTGCTTTGTATAACTATTCATTCTTGAGGGAAATTGGTAATGAACGTAATGCCATAATTAATAAATTATTGTTTGGATAAATATAAAGAGGCATGTAATTGATTTTAGTTCCTCTAATTCTAATTTGATGTCAAAAAAATTGGGGAAGTAACCATGTTTAATAATTTTTTATAGCTTACTGGTTAGGTTTCTTGAATATTCCACCAAGGAAATATAAATCTTTCAATCTAAGAAGGATTAAAGAACATGTGGTTTAATATAATATAATTCATTGTAGGGTTCAAAGTTACCATATTTCTTGTTTAAGGTCCATGATCCCTATTGATATGATGGTTGTTTTCATTCGGCTTGTGTTTTAATGTGAGCCCGGATGGCTATCTTGATACGTGGTGGTAGGGAGGCCTACTAGTTTTGGCAGCAGTTGACACCTAGAGTGGAATGATGCATCAGTTTATACATGTGGGTGTCAAGGGGTCACCACGAATGATGAAATGGGTTGAAATTGAAATATTGGATTATTCCGGATTCTTATTGGTTGTTTTTTTTACTTTACATTCACCACTACTCGAGGCATCGTTTCTTGATTACCCTTCATCCAAAAGGGCTGATGATTCATGGTGTATTCCTTGTTCTTTTTTTTAGCTTCTCTAGGTAGGATGGGTCTACGCTCTTGCAATAGGGGGAAGAACCTTGACATATAGTTCATCTACACACCGTGTTGAGCCCCTTTTTGTACCATTTAACGTTTTCTAGAATTCAAGGGAATATGGGAAAGTAATTATAAAATTAAATAATCAAATAAATGATTTTAAACCATGTGGTTGGAGTAAGCTGGTATGCAATGCTAACATTACAATTTTAGAGGGACTATGGACTTTGGATGTGATACTAATGAAATTTAATGTCAAATTTTTAAGGTTAATTAATTTTTAAATAATTAATTAACGTAAATTGGAACTGATAAATAGGAATGAAGTAATGTAATAATGCTATTTAGTTGCTTGTGTGCTTACAGGATACCTATTCTTAGAAGTGGCTTCCATGAGTTCGAGAGTCGTTAGCTACAGTTGAGTTTTATATTAGGTTATTAAAATATTGTGTTTGTGAGCTATAGTATATTTTGTACTTTTTGTGTTCTTATATGCTACTACACCCCATCAGTTAATGCAACAGACACCCTAGGGATTCTGAACCCTAGGGGGGTATTGTTTATCCCATCATTTTGGTGGGAGTTTGGATGGATTACTACCCCCTTTGGCACCACTCTCTTCTTTTGATATTTACTTGTGTTTGAGGAACAAAATTATGTCTTCTCAATATATGTGTGTAGGTGGCTTTAATGGATTTTGTATATTCACACATATATATTCTGGATATAGTATCATATATAATACTATTGGTGTATCATGTATAGGTAGTGACAACATGAGGATTCTTACTCGGTGTGTCAGATGCAACGACCTGAGGTACAATGCCATACATATGATACATGTTATACGAGATGTGGTGGAATCAGAAAACTACTCGGTTACATCCATGTGTAGACATGGTGATTTTGTTGCATGACGTGCATGTTTTTGTGCTTCTCTTAGGTGCCAAAAGGCATACATTTTTAGAGAGTGATGATTTGGACATGCGAATTTGGGTAAAAGAGGTAAACTGGTGGAGAAGTAATAGCGGTGTACCCTAGATATTATTAATTATATTATATAATCTTGACTACATTACATGGTGAGTGTATCCATAGTATGGATGGTAACATAGTATAATGTTTTAGGTGAAAAGTTAGTTTTACTAGTTTTTAACAATTCTTTAGCATTTTTCTATTACTTTTTCATGAGAGTCTTCATGGAGGGTCTTAATGAGTATACTGTTATACTCTACCATTGTCTATATAAAAAATTATCTTTCAGGTCAGTTGGAGAATGTTGGAGATCAAGCATGTTTCTACAAGCTTGGGGTTACATGAGCTATTTGGGCTTCATGGTCACTGTTTTATTTATTTTCATTTGGGTACTAGTAGTTTTCTCAAATCATTTTTAGTAGTGTTACATGAAATTACATATGTGTACATGGGATTTCATTTATTTTGTTATTTCAGTGGGAGTAGGTTGGTGTCTATCTTATCTCTCTCTCTTCTGCATGTTTAATCTTTGAGGGTAATTCTAGCCATCTATTTGTTTACTATAACTTTGGTGCTAGTCTCCAGCCCATGTCCTACTTGAGGAGGAAATCAGGGGGTCATTATCTCCCTTCTAAAATTTTCAGCCCAGGAGGGGTAATCTTTGCTGGGAGGTGGTCAGGACACTTTACAAGTTTGGAAATGCATCTTCACCCATGATCCTACACTGTGGGAGTTCTATATATTGATGGGAATTTTTAAACAAATAGTGCCCTGCCATTGGTCCTAGAACTCATAGCCTTCATTGAAATAGAGGGTTAACATTCCTTAGTTTTTTTATTGGGATATTGTTCCCAAGCCTGCATTGTTGGATGGAGCTGAGGGTGTATTGGGTGAATACATTTATGGAAGATCATATTTCATCCTCTGACCAATTATCAGGCACTGAGGAGTTATTTCATGACATTATTCACAATTAAGGGAACAAACATTGGGTTTTTGTAATGTGTTTGTGGGACTTATAGGCTGGTTCTTGAGTATAGGGGATGATTGTGTATGATTAGGGACCTACAGGGTGCGCCTAAGCATAACTGATGTAGGAGAATTAGAGGTAGTGAAATTAAGTGGATTCCGATCATGTAGAAAATTGCACCCACATCAAGAAACATCAACATCTTGTGATGTATTGATACATACAGAAAAGAAATGGGTTGTGAGGTAGGAATATGTTGATGTTTCCGTATAGTATTCGGGATGGATTTCTCCATAATAATTTAAATATTAGTAGTTATTCATAAATTAGATGAATTGATTATTTTTTCTTTTGAACTTTTCATGAAATATTCATACAGTATGGCCCGTTGGAATTTTATATGATGTTATATATATTGTTATTTATTAATTACATATTTAATGACTGTTCTTGTTGAATTGTTTTGTATACTATAATATTTTCATGGTATTTAGTGAAATGTATCCCAATTATTTTTCATAGAACGTCACAAGAATTATATAAACTCTTACATATGGGTAAGAATGTATGAGGTCATGTGGAACTTTGTCTATGAACAAGTGAATTAGGTTGTTGTGTCATAATATTGTTCTAGATCCCTTAGGTCACTAACTTGTTCTTCAGTTTTTGTTATTTTAGATCATTTACATATGATATAAAATTTTTTGGACTCATTCTTTGGAACATTGATCGCACAAACTATATCTATATAGTGGACCTCTGAGATTCCATGTAATGGGGATTTTATTTTTCCATAAGTTTTTGTTATGCGTTTTAAAATTTTTTCCCCTGGGTGATGTATGAGATGTTGGTAGGCTGGTTTATTGGATTTTTTTGTGAATTAATGAGGCCTTCTAGGAATGTAAATTCAAATTATATGTAACCCTTTCTAACACTATATAGATATAAAATACTTTAATTAATTTTGAAATTGGGATATTAAATTTTTTTCATTATATCTTATATAATATTATTTTATTCATTAAAATGTATTCAAATGTTCATATATGTTGATGGGACTAATGTGTAGGTGTTGGATTATTTTTTTTGGAAATGGGTGGTTCTTGGGGAATTTATCATCTCTACGGGTACCATATTTGGTTAAATCATATGGTAAACCACTGTGAGTTCCTATGTTCTATGAATGTAATTCTTATAATGATATTATCATCCTTTATGGGAATTTCTATAATTTTAATAAATATAGACCTATAATGTTATCTTGTAACCGATTACACAACCTATTGTACAAGTGGATGAAACCAAAAATTATCTAATGGGTTTTATATTGTGCCACGATATAGAACTGTTCTTGTAGGGAATCATTGAAATAGATATTATTCAAGGTGGAATGACCATAAGGGTGGGTCAATGATAGATTATTATGCTTGTGAATTCCAACTCTATCATTCACTACCCTTCATGGTAGTTAAAGGAACATACAATGTGGGTTAATGAACACCGGTCATTGGGAGTTTATTTATCCTAGTATAATATAAAATTAATAAAAAATCAAGATAGAAAAAATTTCGATATAAGAATAATCTCTAAGATGGCATTATTCCATTCTTCAAGCTGGTTAATGTGAAGGTATGATTTGGGAAACCTTCATATATTCATATATTGAGGTGTTATTCCCAGAAGTAATAACATTAGAAAATTCTCAAGAGTTCATGGAGCACTATAATTGTATAATAACAATGTCCCCCTATTTAACAAGCTTAACATGGTTGATTATTTTTCCTATATTATAGTGGGAAATGAGGTTTTAATGGTGAATAATTTAAAGATTAGACAATACCCATTGATTAAATGCCATGTTCATAACAAGTATATGAAAGAACATGTTACAATTTATTATATGGTACTGGTGATCTAGTTGTTCTATGAGGATAACTGAGTGATAGGTCTTCTTCCAACAATTAGGGGACCTAAATGAACATTCTCCAGTGCAACCCCGATTACTTATTATGGGAATAAGAATAATAATTAATAAGGATGAATCTATGGAGTAAAATGATAATCAAAGTATAGAAAATATTCATCAAATCTCTCTATATGGAATGACACTATTATATTTAAAACTATGGGAGAAAATATTCATCAAATCTCTCATGGATTATAACTATTCGACAATAAATTTTAACTAGTTTATAATGGTAAAGAATCTATTGATGTTTTTAGAATGGGTTTAAATGACGAAAATAATAGGAGTCTGATGATATCCCTTGTAGTAGGTTCACAAAACCCATGGGGCAGACACCCTAGTGTCTCCAAAACCTCTAAGATTTTACTAAGTGTTGCATGGCTATGTTTATTTTGTTGATCGCGATTTAGTTTATTGGCGAGAGGTAGCTTTCTTTTTATAATTTTGGTTTTGGATTTATCTACTCTATATAGTTTGTAGTCTGGAATAGCATTTTTCCATTAACTTATATCAATTTAAGTGGTTTCTGGTGTTGATTTAATGGTTAATTTATTTCATATGGTTTTGTTGTCAATACAACAATTTGATAAATAGTATTTTTCCGTATATATATACTATTATATTGTTTTTATATAATAACTCATGTTTGGAACCTCATGATTCTAGATATGACTTGTTACAAAATTTCCCATTGAATTTATTGGTTTAACGTCTACCATGAGTATGTAAATATTTATTAGTGATTTTTTACACATACATCACTCCAAGGGTATATGTTTTTTTTATATGATGTGTGTGATGTTGAGGTAGGTAATGTTAAACAAGAACCTTATTAGAGATTTTTCTTTTCAGTGTATGTGGATATTATGATACATCAAGTGGATAAAATAGTTACACCACATATTTCCTTCATGTGTTATACCTATACCAAGACTTATTTTCAACGAATTAATCAATGATTCCTCCACAAACTTTAGTTGAGTTTGATATTGATTTAGCGCCTATTTAATGACCAATATCCAACCCAAAATATCAAATGGAAAAACCATGATTGAATAACTAATGGTGTAGAATGAAGATATAATGGATAATGGCTTCACCATATAGAAATTTTCCATTTTTTAAGCCTCGATATTGATTTACAAGAAGTTGGAGTGTAGTATTTCTGTTTGAGTATAAAAATATATGTAAAATAATATGATTTTGAATATTATGTACCAATTTCTTTAAATTAATATACTATATGAGAAATTTTTTGAATCCTATTGGTTTGTTAATTTTTAATCCACAATCTACATTCCAAATGATTTGGGTAATAGTGGAAGAGACACTGTAGAAAAAAATAAGGATACATTTCCACATGTATGAGTACCTCATTTTTTCATTTTCACTAAAAATTCTCAAAATGATTCAATAGAAATTAGGTTGAATTTCATACACCCATACATAGAATAATTTTTCATTGTGTATTTTGATGATATTATAATATATTCCAATATGTTATAATCACTTGTGGGAAAAATTGATAATATATGAAGAACACATTAATCCGAACCACTTCATAAAAATTACTCAATGTATCAATTTCGGATATAGGTTGTATGTTTTCTAGGAATTGTCAATTCGAAAGCTAGAATATTTTTTTATCTTGACTTGGATAATGTTATTATTTTATTTGTATGAGTAGGTAAAACTTTTAATACTTGAACTTTTCACATATTAGTAGGGTAATATTGGAGGTACATTCATGATTTTTCTCACTAGGAAACTCCCTGGACCATTTTGGCCATTTATGGGTAAATGTATTAATTGAAAAATAATTATGATGATATGTTCATAGAGGTGAAGATATTGTTGAATTTTTTAATGACCTATATTCTTCTTATAATAGTATTAGTGTTTTTAGTGTATTATGATTATTTTGGGAATTTATAGAAAAATTTTCTTATGTACGGTGATATGATAGTTTCTAATGATTCTATTCCACCATATTTACATTTGAATAACAAAAAAACTCTCATTAAATATACATATTTTTGGACCAGTTTTCAAAATTTTCCTAATAATGTCTATTATGTGTGATAGTTTTCTTCATTATGGGATATGAGAGTAGAGCTACCCTTCTCATGACTAATAGCTGGATGTTGTAGTTGATTTGTTGAATGTTATGTGATAGTACCACATCATTTATATAATTTTGTTGTATACTAAACAAAATAGCCTATGGTATAACTTATCTTGATGTTATTTGAATCTAAATATGATATGTTGGGTACATTAGTGGTAGTGTTTTGACTTTGAAATGGATTATTATTTTCAGAAAGGAAATGTAGTCCAATATTTTCAATATAATAAGACACTAGATATTGGGAATAAAATTATAAATTCCTAATGGAATATCATTTTTTAATTATCATAACATCACATGGGTTTTTAGGTGGATCTAGGGGTTGATGTTTGTGAAGACACCGTGATCACATCCATCACTAGATGATCAAATAAATACTATTCAGTAGATTGATCAAGAGTGTTTCTCAATTTGTGAGAGGATGGAATATAGTGGTTCAATTTAAAGATACACATCTTATTGAATTTAAATTATTCATTTTCATCAAAGGTGACAATTACAAATTTTGTGAGAGATGATCTGATGAGATACATTCTCAGTTTGTAGTGGGATGTGAACCACAGTTCGGCCAAGGTATTTCAAGATGTCAAAAGGTAGTTCTAGTGTTCCACAATGAATAAATATATTCTAAAAATTTCTACCATTAGCTAAAATTTAAATTGATGATGGAAAAGAATTATAGCCCTATAGGGATAATCCATACACTTCCCTCACACATGAGGTAGTGTTATGAGGTGTTCAATGCCATCATGATATGGTTATCAAAGACACCGATAGGTTGAGATGTCCTTTAAGAGGATCTCTAATAATTAAATGATGTTAATCTCTCCTTATTGATCTATGAAATGAAAATTTTAATGTGTAGAAATTATAAATATTGATTACATCATGAATCATTATGTACTACCTTTGAAAATGGTATCTGATAGGGACTTCATACTTATATCATTGTTTAATCAAGGCATGTTGTAGGTTATGTGAAATCAATTAAATATGTGTATAAAACATCCTATTTAGATAAATGTGATTTTTTTGAAACTATGTATGATAACTTGTCTTTATTAGTATTCACATAAATCAACTTCTTTTGGTCGTTTATTCTGATAGTACTTTTTAATGATATGTATAAGTAGCTATGTCATTTACAACTTTGATATGACATGGAAGGCCATTCAATAATCGTTGGGATGAGTGTTGTGCATGAAAAATCCTACTAGGTTTATTTTATTCATAAATTGATTATTAAAAATTATAAATGAATAATTCTTATACTAAGAGAAGGAGAATATCTTTCGAGGTCAATTTTGGTGACAATGTATTTTTATGGGTGTCCATTTGGTTGGAGAAAAGGAATTTTATGATGAATGAAATGTTGCAGCCATAAAATTTTTGGACACCTGATATCATCAATAACATAGAGATAGTTTAATATAAGATTGAACAACAACCATAGTATCATGTTATTCCAAATTTATTACATTTTTTTTACATCAAAAGTACGTTCCTGATCCTATGTAGGTTCTAAACTATGATGATATTGAGTTGGAGTGTGTTTCATTTTTTGTGAAATAAAATACTTAGATAATGTGTAATAGTGATAACGTTCAATGAGGAAATTAAATTCCTTTTTGTATTTTATATAAACTCATTTGTGTTTAGAAAGGGATTTTGGAGTGAAAAGATGAAATTTATTTAATGTGACCAAAATTGTTCAACCAGATATATGGGGATGTTTCCCTATGAATAGATGTAATATGAAGTGTAAATTGGGATACATATTCCTTTAGTTAGACCTATTTTTATCTCATAGTATCATTGCATTTTTATATTATGCCTACAAATTTTATTTAAATGTGATTGAGGGATTTAAACTTGGTTGAGGGTGGGCTAGGGGATGTTTTGATGTATGTTGAGCTTAAAAATCATACATACTAGCTGGGGAGTCTCCTAGGAAGAATGTATTATGAATAGAATAAATAAAAAAATTTGGTTCCCTTGTGATGAACCATGCATGTGAAGAACCCACATGGTATTCAGTGGAGACAACACACTTGTTTGTTGTATACGTTAGAGTCTAGAAAAAATGATGATTTTATATGAATTATTTAAAAAATAATCCATAATATAACCTATTATATTATCTTTGGATTCATTGATTCAAAATACTCTTGGAACCCCACCCCCAATTATTTTATACTGCTACACTTACCTTCATACTCCTATATTTTACACTGAAAAATAAATCTATCTGATAGTTTTCATCCAGGGATTTTTTCAATATTTTGGATGAATATAAATTCGACTACTTCATCATATCCTACTAGATACCTTTAATGTCGATTACATATAAGTATTTGTATGTGATATAAAAATTATTTTTTTATTTTTTTATATTGGAAATCCATATTTAGGGAATTATGGTCTACATATCGTTTGGACCAAGACTCTTTTTAGATGTATATTTTAATAGGATTGTTTTAAAATGATATACATTTAGGGTTTAGTCTTATCTCATTATAATTTCAATAATTTGAAATAATTTTTATTTTCTATTAGATCTATAATTCAATGGTTATTTTCTAATCAAATGAAGATCCATTTTCTTATCCTGAAATTGATCATATGTTAACAACCCCATAACTTTTGTGTATGTTCAGTATGAGTTCTTTGTAGGATTATTGGCATGAGTCTATTACCCATGATTCTTATAGTTTTCTTATCCCAGGATTGATGTATTATTATTTTATTATTTTAATATGTATTGTGATCAATATGTCACTTTCTTAATATTACCTAATTTTTTATCTTTAGAATGTATTTTGTAACACTTTTACACTATTCTATTCCACTTTATTCAGTTTCGAGTATTGGTTTTTCATAGTGTAATATCCAATGAGAGTGATTTTTTAAAAAATTAGATTGCATTTTTTATAAAATACAATCATATGATAAGTTTTAGTTATTTAATTGGAATATCTTATTCATTGGGATATCTCAGGAAATTTATTGATGTTAAAACAATTTTGGTGATAATGTAGAGAGAGGATGTCTATGGGGACCCAACATATATATTGTACTTATGTGAAATTACATAATTTTATATTTACTAAGTTTACATTCATGAAATTTCATAGTATATATATTTTGAATTTATGATATGGGACATTGTTGGAATCCTTATGAGTCTTCTACTCACACCGTATATAGGAATTTCGGTGTTCTTGATGATTTCATTGTTATAGATCTCATGAAGGGAAAGGGACCAATGGTAGATAGTTAAGAAAGTGGCTGTGAATGGGGTTAGATATTTTTTGGGATAGATTTATTTTTTTCCATTGCATTGATTTATTTATAATTTATATTGGCTCTATCACTTATTTTTTCTTTCTTATGCATGCCAATATATATTGATATTGCATGGGTTGCTTCATTTGTATATTATGAAACTAAAATGGTTATTGATTTATTAAATAATCATGGATTATTGTAATCACCTATTTTATTTACTCACATTTTACATTCTATTTAGTTCATAATCTCCCCATGATATTCTATTGGTCGTCATCTCTTTTCAACAACCTATTACGTATGGGGAGGTGTACATGAAGTCATGTGGAAGAATGGAACTAACCCTGTTGTAATTATTTTGGGATCTATAACATGTATATTTGGGCATCAACATTTGAATATAAAATTTTGAGAATATTATGAGGATCTAATGACATGATTGATTGAAGGACTCTTCCACTTAGAACAATGGGTTACAAGTTTACTTCTCAAATAATTGTAATGTATTCATTCATAAAATTAGAAAATCTATTATGGATGAAATTATATAAGATATTATGTTGGGTTATTTTTTTATTTTTGAGTTAAAAATCCTTTTTAGGAGAAGAATTTTTGAAATGAACATCCAGCATCATCAATAAATGAAAAATATTTCTTATAGAAATTTTATTATTTTAATTTAAATTCTATAAACACCTTTAATAACAATCATTCTGATAATCATTTAAATATTATATAATAACAATATCACACATTAATATGAAGTTATTGTGATAAAGAATACTATTTATAATAAGTGTGATAAAGAAGAATTTTCTATATGTAATTTACCTTCTATATAAATATTTTAGTCATGGTATTGAATATAGTAATTAAAAAAACACATAAAACACTTAATAGAATCCTAAATTTATTTTCTATATTTATTTAAAATTATTCATGGTGGTAAAAAATATACACAGTAACATTGAAAATATAATAATTCTAAATTAAATAAAAAATAAAAGTAAAAATTATAATTGTTAAATTTTGTTTAGTCGTATTCTAGAATTATCATAATTGTGAAAAATAATATAAAAAGAGAAACAAAAGAAATTAAAACAAATTTTTATAGATTAAGAATATTTACCTACGAGGGTAATTCAAGTGAATAAAGAATGAATGAAAAAATATCTATTTTATTTTACATAAATTACATTTTAATAACAAATATATATTTTTTGAATTTATTTGATTTTCTACATTTTTATTGTAAAAATATATTATTTGTATAAAATAATATTTTATTTCTATGAAATCATATTTAATTTATTATTGTACTAGTATTTATAAGTCTAATAATATGTTCTTATTTTTAAATAAATATTTATTTTATTTAAAAATTAATGTTCTCATTTTTTGAAAATGTATTGAAAAAATGGATATATATTTTTGGATCATCTAATTATTATTTTTCTATGCTGATGTTTTATTAGTTTTCATAAATTGATTAACAATATATTTATAGTAGAACACCATTTAAGTACCATATTTGGTAATATTGTGTGTGAAATATTTTTTATTTGTCTGATGTTAGATGAATATTTTAATTTCAATTTTACTACTCAATCACAATCCCATTAATGTTGAATCACATATATGATCACAATTTGAAGATAAAATTTTGAATTTAACTACCCCCTATATCATCTCTATTTAAATACTTCCCTTACCACGAAACCTCCCATAATTCCATATGTACATTACATTTCCAAACTGTCATAACCCAACCCAATATACACATCCATAATATCTTTGAACTAGAATATAGAAAGGCTCGAAGGAAATTCATGATTACCATGATATGGTGAATAGAATGCTAGATTCCAACTACAAAAAGTGAAGGATTTACCCGACCCAAAAAATGATATTAGGAATACATATAACAAATAATTCCATAAGGATATATTAAATAATAAGAATAGTGAATGTTGATGTTGTACAAGAAAAATAAAAAATGTAAAAAACCCAATTTAATTTTTTGAGATATAGAAATATGGAAAACACAATTTTCATAAGAAACACTATGTGATAAATGGGAGACAACCCACCATCCCACCACCAGCAAACCGTAACCATCTGATATGAATCACATAGAATATTTTTAATTACATTAAAATTTTAACATCAATGAAAATTAGTTCTATAAAAGATAAAAACATTATCGGTGTTTGGGATTAACATTATCATAAGGATTCCACACATATTATCCATAATAATTTTCTTTCCAGTAATTATAATAATATTTTTTTAAAAAAATGTTTGATAATCCATTTTGAAATTTATATCTAAACCCAGGTAAAATGGTTCCACTTTTTAAATCCAAAATAAATACAAAAAACAGAGATTTATTGAATATATCAAATAGTTAATTTACATTTATCAATTTATGAATCACATCATACCGATGGAAAATCAACTGAATCAATGATAAATAGATATCACCCCAATGATAACACAGTTCATCATATCTATTAATTTGAGACCTCAATAATTAACCGAGACTATTTCATTCTATGCATGTTTCCTAGAACAAAATGTAATAGAGAACTAATTAACATAACATGATTGAACCTCCCATGATTCCAAAAAAATTTCCCTTGGACATATATACTAGGAAACAGAGGAAAATCTCATGGGTACACCAACTCAATGAAATAAGAAGAATAGAATATTTTATACCCCCACCTTATTACACAAAATCCCCATTGCATAAGACATAAAACTAATTAAAATTATAACAAACCATAATTTACATAGAGATATTACTTCATAATTGATGAATATTTATTACATAACATAGAAAACCACACCATTACTATATAAGTTTAGGGTCTTTAGAATCTAGGAATCATAAACAACAGGTTTATAAAACATCCACATTGTCTCCCACTTATTTCATTAGTACTAGAAATATTTTTGGAATATCATACATAATTCCATTCATAATGGAATGGGTAAAAGAAACATAATAACGTATGAGCTAAAATTCACAGTAAGGGATAACAAGGAAAATATCAATTATATTATAATCAGAATAATATAACATTAGAAAATATTATCTTGCATATAAAAGTTCAGATTATCTATTCATGAGATAAATTATAAAATTGAAATTTAATCACAATATTAATAACATAATACATGAAATTTCTTTTCATACCCAATAAATAATAGAAAATCATTTCATAATAGTCAAGGATCATTGTTGTGACTATAATAGTTGAAAAATTCCATTTTTGAACAGAGTTCGCTCCTCATTTAATCCATGTATTACCAAACCTGATTTATATTCAAATAATTTCATCTATATCTCATTAGATATAAATATTACACAATTTTTTTGGAAGTAGATATTGATCCCACCCATCATATAATGAAACTTTTTTAGGTGTTACATAGAATCATTAAAAAATCACCAAAACATAACTCATGAATTAAAATGGGTTTCTCAAATATTCTCATATAATAATTGATATAAAACATATGTATTTATTAAATAAAACACAATAAAATGATATTAATAATAGTTTAATAAATACAAAAATATTTAATTACTGGCTTCTTAGATTGAAATGAATTTTGAGAAAACACATTAAATTAATTTTTGAGGAAAATATCCTTTCTTCTTCAAAAACATTTCCATACTCCAAATGCCAAAATATTTTATAATAAATCATATTATTTGAAAATAAACATGAACTAATATAGGGTAATATTCAAAAAAATATGGAATTATGAGAATCAAAAAATCTGTTCATGCCATATAATTTAAAAAAATTCTCATACAATTTCTAGAAAAGAAAAATAGTACTACATATCAAAAACAACCAAATATTCTATTCATACCTTTTATTAAAAATGCACTAGTGATTAAAATTATAGATTGATATAATGAATCATTTTAAATACATATTTAGGAAACATGGATGTGGATGATAAATATACCATGTTATTACTTATGTATAAACAATCTTAGATAAAAATGATATTTGTAATGTTTTATCATACCTCAGACCTATATTGTTCGTAAGTATCCAAAAATCATGAATAATTATTTTAATAAATTTAATTATTTATTAAAAATTCATAATAATTTTTAGGAAAACATTTATGATCATATTCTTACCCATTTATTAGAAACATTTTATTTTTCCCTCTTATTTGGGTTTTAATGGCTTTATATTCTTATGCATGTTTTTCTGGATATGTTCTTATTCATCATTTATGTTATATTTATATAATTAAATTAATGTTAATAAATAATATATATTATATTTATTCATTCATTTCATATATTTAATCGCCGTTTAATAAATATTTTTTAGAATAAATCAAAATGCACAGTGGATGGTGCGCACAAGATACAATATTGTTTCCTTAATCATTGAACAGTATTAAAGTGGATGGTGTATAGAAACTCAGAATCAGTATAATTTTATATAAATCATATATAAATTGTTAATTCTTTCATTATACCCATCAATACAAGGTGGTGGAGAGAAATGGATTATACCTCGACATGGAGATGGTATGTCGTACGTTTCAATGCCCGGTGATTTCATTTTTCATAAAATGGATAGATGGTTAAATATGGTTCTTTAATATTTATAATAACATATCATTATATGATTGATACTAATTTTATTACTTTATAATGAATCAACTAATGAAGTAGAATTATAAGAAGAAATACATTTGAATGAATCAGTATAATAGATTACCTCTTCCTCGATGTGATTTATATAAATCTATTCACATGGCACTAGAGTTGGCCTTTAGAGATGTAAAAAACACTAAAATGGAAATATGGAATTTTAAAAGGAAAAAATATAGGGTATGGTAGAATTTGAAGGACCAAAATGAATAGAATTGGTGAGGGAGGAGGTTCCCTTTTATAATTGATGTGATGGGAATTTATACAACCTCCATAAATATTAATTTATAATAAAATAAAAACAAACTCAAAAACCATCAAAATGTCCAACATTCTAAGAAGAGTTTATATAGGGTTGTTATTATATTAAACATAAAATTTTTGACATTTTATTTGGTAAATTTAAATCATATATTTATAATTGAAACATAGTTATTATATTTAATTTTAATTGTGGTAATAACATTTTAAATATTTAATTTTTATTCAAATTTATTGATATGGATTTATTTTACTATAAATAGATATTTTATGACATTTTTTAAATTTTAATTATCAATTTGAAATTTTAAAATATTTTTTGTTTTTTTATTAATTAAATAAAATGTTATTTTTATAAAATATCAATAGTTTCAAATTTGACACATTTAAGTTATTTTACATTAAATAATATTCAAATAGAAAATAAATTAAATTTTTTTAATCGACTTCTAAAATGACATATTCACCTATAAAATTAATGTATAATGATAATTAGTTCATATGATATATAATTTAATATTTCTAAAACCATTTATGTCATATTTTTATATATAAAATAATTTTTACATCACTATTATGTCTTCTTTAATGGTAATTATTTAATCTATAAAAATTTTAAATAAATTTATACGATTTATGTAATTATTTTATCATTCCATAGACTATATATAGTCAATATTATCACCTAGTAATCAACATGTTAAAATTAATATTATTATATGAAATGAGATTGGGAAATTTTTTCACAGATATTAGTTCTTATTATATTCCTTTCATATTCATTAATAAGTTGACATTAAGTTAATTTATTTTGAAAATCAGATGATAATGGTATATTTTATTCATCCAATAGGTTTTTTATTTGTGTTAAGTAATATTAAAATGTTACTTTTACCATCAATTACTTGATTTACATCCAAACAAGAAATGAAATAATTACAAACATAACTATTCATTATGCCAAATAATTAAAGTATCCTATTAATATTATTTTGAACATTCGATTCCAAATATGAAGTCCATTATTAAAATTTAAAATCCACATAATTTGTAGTAATTAATTTAAAAGAAACCTTGTTGTTAGAATAAGAGAACAAGTTATTAGAGAAAAAGAAATTTAAAAGACTGAAATTTTTTTTACATAGAAATTCAATGTAACATTAATTCTGATGGAATACATTATATATTTAATGATAAAATTATTTTATATCAATAATTTAGAACCATAAAATAAATAATTTAACCATATAAATCATCTCGATGTATAGAGTTTTATCAATTAATTTTTTTTGTGCTTTTACCATTTATCAAAAAGTTATGGTTATCCGAAAATAAAATAAATTCATCCAAAATAAATTTTTATATCACCCTTTAAAATAACAATTTTTTGTTGTTTAATGATTTTTTTATTGTGTTTTAATGTAAAATTAAAATGGGATCTACATTCAAACGTATAAGATTACCCTTTTTTAAGAAAATTTTGGGTTTTTACAACAAATACGTTTTACTCACATCCTATTCTTAAAATATACATGGGATGAAAATAAAAAAAATTATATTTATTATAAAACATTTATATATAATTAATTTTATTACACAACGTAATTCACCAAAAAATAAAAATATAGAATTTATATTTTTTGTAACTAATTGATATCCAAACAATTAAAAATACAATTTTATAAGTTAGTTATAATTATTCTTGATAACCTAATGATTATTTTATATTAGTAAATTCAATATAAAACATTTCAAGGTTTTTTTAAAATCACAATTGCATTCAAAGAAATATTCAAATGAATAAAAATTAATTAATGAAAATATTTCATAAAAAATATTCGGGTGATACATTATTCCCCCTTAAACTTAATTTTTCTCTCAGAATTCATCACATGGAAACAAATAGATGAGGATAGATCTCCCTCATCATATCGTGAAGTTAATATATATCCTCATCGAAAATGTGGTTCCTCCATAAATCATTAACCAAGTGAGTGTTCATGTTTTGTAGAAATGTTTTTCTACAATCTAGAAACATTGTCTGTTGTTCTTCATAATAAATATAATCATCCAACAATATGACATATGAGCGAATTACATGTGAAGGAATGAGTATGTATATTTTCTAGGGAGATACACGTAACACGTAATGAAAATTATAATGACTTTTCTGAAGTTCTAATAAGTAATTTACCTTACCAACACAATATAGAATTTCAAAAGGAATGACATATACATATGACTAAACATTCCCTTCTTTCTAAATCTCATTTCATTCTTACAATGTGATATTCATAGAAACACATTATCACCAAATACCTCTCTAGGTATTTTCTTTTTTTCCAACATATTTTTTTTTCAACTTTATTATTCTATTATATGTTGTTGAATAGATCTGTAACACCCCAAGCTTTCACGTTACGTTTCCCTTCGAATAATGCGATAGCGTGTGTTGTACGCAACCTCGAGTTCTAACACACACCACAACTAATTAAACTAGCCGTTGTGAATAGTTATACCTACTTTTTGAAATCATATATATTTTATATTTCAAAATGGACTTCATTTTTGGATTCGGAATATCGAAATTATCCTAGGGTGAAATTTTGGTACTTTTCGGATAACTTTTATATTTTGATGAATAGTGAAAATTACTAAATTTTAATTAAAAACAACTTTTTTAATCAAAATAATTAATAGTGATAAATTATGAATTTGAGTGGTTTTAAAGTATATTTAGAATATATTTTTACCATTTAATATAATGTTGGTCATTGGACATAATTTTACAATTAAACCGAACATAAACAAGTGTCAATCTTTTGATAGTTATTATCTCTTAAAAACACGCTTTTTGTTTTAACAGCGGGAATTAATTTTAAATTAATTTCTGCCACTTCTGTGTTTTGAATTTAGAAAAATGGATTCCATATTTGGAATCAGGATGTTCAAATTGTGTAAGTAGGTAACTTTTATTTTTAGACATTTTGAATAATTACTGCGGTAAATATTTTATTTACCATGGTTAAGTGTAAATCCGGTAAATAAGGGTTAAAAAATAATATTATAATAATACTAAATTACCCTAAAACGTGTCTTAACCCTATTGGTTGATACATGGTCGACCATTGGCATCTTTGGGTCGATTTTGGGACCCCATGGATCCACTTGTAAGTGATAATGACACTTTATTTTAATTAAGTCAAAATGAATACAAAAATGACACAAGCATATATCTTTTAGCAAAACAATTGTTACATAGTGTTATATAATTTGGATTTTAGATTATAAATATTCATTAGAAATCTAAAAAGATTTCCTACATAATTATATTTTATTTATAATTTTTAGACATTAAATAATTTATTTTATTTATGACACAATGATGATACAGTAATTACTATAATAGTGAAAAATTAAAATAATTGATATTATAAATACCCAAAAAAATATAATATGAAACTTTTAATGAATTAAACTAATTTTATAGGATAATATGATATATTAGGATTGATGTAATTGACTTTTTTCGAAGTAATCAATCTGTTATGAGTTTCACAAAAATAAACTATTGAATAGTGTCAAAATTGACATAAAAGAGTTCTTAAAACAAATATTATATTATTAATTGATATTAAATTCCTAAAAATCTAAGGTTCGGCCAAGAGACTTATATCATGATAGTTTCATCATTAATGGACCACTTGGGGGTCTCTTGGATGTATATAGTAAGTTTATTAACCATATTATATAAAAATACAAAGAGACATTGTAAAAGTGAAACTAATTAACTTAGAGTTAATACTTAAAGATAAGGTTAATATAAGTACCCAAACCTGTCTAAATTCTATTGGTTGAGTGGTTTTCGACCTATCCACACCTTAACCTTTGAATAATCAACTTCGGAGCCTTTAGAAACCGAATATGAATTTAATATAAATTAATATTTCTAGCTTTTCCAAAGGTGCCCCTCACCCCTCTTATAAAAGGGCACTCCTCCTTCTCATTTCTTCACACCTCTAAAGCCTTTTGGTTCGGCCAAACTCTGCCCAAATAATCTCCCAACATCCCTCACTACAACCTAGAGGCCTTAGTTTGATCAGAAAGCCAACCTATGGAGCCCTTTTGATCAAATCAAAAGGAAGAACCCGAAGAAGAGGTAATGATTTCACCACCCTTTTCTAAGTTCATTTCTTCTTCCACTTCTTCTTCCTTTGTTCTTACCATTCTAAAATAATAACTCCAGTATCTCACATATACTGTGATGTTATTATAAGTATGGTACAACCATATTCAGTATTCTATCCACCCTTTGAATAACATGTCACCATACGTGCGTACGTACGGCTTACCGTCTCCACGTCGTGGTGTAATTGTTATTCAATATAATATTATTTGGATGGGTATAATAATGATGTGTAACTCATGTAAATAATAAATATAACATGTTAATTAAACTGTATATATGATATACCATTCATTTATATATTATTTTAATATCAAAAGAATGATATTGTCGCTCGTGCGTACGTACGGACTACCGTCTCCACGAACGCGATGAGATTCATTCTCCATCGTAACCATTCAAGTATAATTATCATTTGATAATTTAAAAATGACGTTTAAGGACTAGATATCATTCTGGATATGAATAAGATACAACAACCATGGCTTATGTAACAAAACATATAAAGAAAATGAGTAAGTTAACACCCGAAACGATGATAATTCTATGATATTATTAACAAATCAATGTTAAAAGATCATATATGATATCATATTAATATATATGATTCTTGTATAATTTAATAACAATTATTTCACCATTATACAGGAGGTTAACCTACCCCAACCAAGGAAAAGTACAAGGTAATGGTTATTTCACAATCTCTTCATTATCCGAGGTTGTTTATACGTAATAATCTACTGGGATCTCTTTATCATCCACATCCATGTTTCTTAAAAATACATTTCAAAACATTTTTACTATTTACTAGAATATTAGTTAAAGTCATTTATACCCTTTTTGACTTTTATAAGTGGTTTATAAAGGAATCTTTCGGTCGTTTTCAAAACAAAGTCCTTTTTAACCTTTTCGACAGAATTAAGGTAAGAATGTTTTTTTTAACTTATACGGCGGGTGCGGCTATTTTAGGCCATTATAAAATCTTCAAAGCTTCCCTTACAAGCTTATAAGAATATTTTCAAAGAAAATGTTTTATTTTATATGGATCTTAAATGATTTCAAAATAAAAGGAGATATTTCTTTAAAAATAATTTTGATTTCATCTATGTCAACATCCTTTGATGAATTTTAAGATTATTTGAAGTTGATTTATTATGATACAAAACTTCTATATTGTATTGAAGGTTTTGTGATATGTTTGACTGTAGATGTTCTATTTTTATACCATTCATAGTTTATGGTGAAATTATTGACATTTCGTATGCTTGTTTTAATACGAATGTTTATGTTATGTTTAAACCTTTTCATATGGGAATGCATTGGACTTAATAAGTGACGGGTGGAGCCCGCTATAGCTCCTCGATGCATCGGTAGGTCTCATGAGACAAACTAGTGTCTTGGCACACGGCCTTGACAAAATCTTATTTGTAGTCTTGGCACGAGGCCTTGACTATGTGGTTATGATAGTCTGGCATTATGCATTCCAACATTATGAAAGTGGTTATTGATTTTTGCATGTGATTATTCGATTAGTAGAATATCCATGTGAATAAGTAAATGGCATTATTTCATTTTTACTTTTGCCATACTATGTTGAAGTTCAAGTTTAAAAGGCTTTTGTTTTAGTAATGCATTGCCTTAAATGTTTATTCTTATTTATGAAAGTTTCTGATATATTGTTATCCTTACTGGGCATTTGAGCTCACCCCTTTTCTATGTTTTATTTTTTCCCAGGATGTGAAGAAGTAAGTTATGAATGACCTGCAGGGATTTTATTAGGGGTTAATAGTGTGGATTGTGGAAACATTAGGTTGTTGTATTAGTTTTTCATGTTATGATGTAATGTAAAACTTATGAATATATCTAGTGTTTCCAAGGCTACTAAACCAATCGGTCTTTCGAGATTTGATCTTTCTTGTGATCATGCCAATGTTACGAAGTAATGCACCGACTCTGGGTAGCTGGGGTCGGGGCGTTACAGATCTGTCCTTTTATTCGATTGCATCAATAAGATTAGATCCTAATAGCTTTCTTTCACCAATATCATCTTATCATGTTGCAATTATGATCTTATTTCCATAGAGGGATTCATAAGGATCTATCTGAAGAGTGTAGTGAAATCAGTTATTGTAATAATATTCTACCAATGGTGGGTGTTGATCCCAACCTCATTTTAAATCCAAAGGGAAATCTATAAACATGTCTTCTCGTGTTTGATTTTTCCACTTAGACTGACAGTCTGACTAATGATGATATGTTGCGATGATACATAAAATATTATCTAGATAATTCTAATGAATTCACAATAACTTCAAGGTAATTATTGTATCCTGATCAGATATTAAGGAGTGTTTTACTCCCTACAATCTTGCCATTTATCATACATATATTCAACCATGTTGATCAAGGGAGAAATACTTAGTTATAGAAATAAAGTGTACTGAAATCATAAAGAAATCAACTATAAAACATATAGAATTATGGCCATTATATGTTTTCGGAAGTCCAAAAAAATGTCCATAGTGATGTTTTCCCATTTACAATATGGTATGGTTAATTGTTGTAACATCCCCTTAGACTTCTGTCTCACAGCCTTAAATTGGGGACAAACTAATCACCATGAGACATATTCAGAAACAAATCTTTTCATGCCTTCCTACTAAAAATAAACTTTTATGTCCTTGTACCTTTTTCATTCATGACCCCTCCCCATAAGATGTCCCCCTCCTAGTGGGATATGAGTGAAGGGAGATAGTGACCCTTCGAGTCCTGCCACTAGTAGGACCTAGTTTGGTTCTTAGCACTATGGGTATAGTTAACAAACAAATGAGAGGCACTACCCTCTAAGAGATCAGATAAAAAAGAGAGAGATAAGATAGCCACCATCCAAATCCAACTCAGTATACAATATAAAATAAATATCAAGAACACATATGTAATGTCATGAATGAACTACTACAACATAATGGAAAAACTATAAGTACCGAAGGAGAGTAAAATAAACAGTAACCACAAATCCCGAACAACCCCCACAACCCCATGTTATATATAAACCATCGAATCTCAAACAAGCTCTAACAGACTTGAAAAATATTTTATAATTATATATGGTGAGAATAAGAGTATACTATGTCATATCATCCCCATATCCTCTCATGAAAAAGAAAAGAAATCTTGTTAGGGTATAGTGAACAACAAGTGAAACAATCCTTTCACCTAAATAGGTATAATTTGTTCTCATCCTCACAATGTTTACTCTCACCATGTATCGCATTCACGAACATAATATAATAAATAATATCAAGGGCACCCCACGACTACTTTTCAACTAGTTTTTAACTTTTCTCTAATGTATCACATCCTAACAATCTCACTTACAAAAGTATTTCTTGTAGAGACCTCGGTAAAGCACCACAACATGAACCTCGTGAAGCCCAACCACCAAATCTATGCAACCAAAATAAACATGTATTTTTCTAGTATCCACCATAGCCTTCATAATTTGTATCATACGTCGTTCATTAAACCTCAAGGAGTTATAGCCCTAACACAAACTATAGATCCTGAATCTATCACATTCAATACAAAATACATAAATAGTAATCCATAGGATACTATATATAGAATATATATATGTGAATAACCAAAATCCATTTTATCCCTTAACAAACATTTATTGGGAAAACAAACCTTTGTGCTTACCAACACATGAAAATACCAAGAGAAGAGAGATTGGCCAATGGGGGCAGTCATCCATCCATCCTCCCCCCAGAATGATGGAGAAAAGAACCCCCATTTATTAGAATCCCTCAGGTTTCAGTTTCCCTAACTGACCGGGTGAAGTAGCATATATAAATAACGAAAAGTATAGAATATAATATAGGTAACAACAAAACTTTGGGAAAAACCTAGTCATATACTCAACATCAGCTAATTTCTCTCAAAAACCCGTCGTTCACATCTAAGACTACGTATCCTATATGCACACAACCATTTTAAGAGATTCATTACGTTACATTATCCCTTTTCTATCAGGCGCAGTTTATTTTAATTAATTTCTTAAAAATTAATTATCCATTAAAAATTACACATTTTTTTCATTTAAATCCTGCCCATATACCATTGATTTACTAAATTGAATCCTCAACATTATGTCCTAGAATGTTCCAACCCCAAGGGTTGCAATAAATTATTCAATAATTTAGTAATAACATTATTACATTTCAATATTCACAAGAATTCTAGAATAATATTATATGATAATAAACACAAGGGGTATCAATCTGGTGACACTGTGAACTACCTACTAAGACTTTTCCACAAATAGAAAGATCATAGACCAATCCTCCCTTGAGAAGATAAACATTGAATTCACAATGCACACCTTAGGAAACATCGCCCCTTTTTTAAAGGAGGGTAAGGAAAACCCCCAACCGTGAGCAATGGGGAATGTAGTGTCAATAAATAGATAGAAATATTCACAATGAATCCAAAAATTCACATCCAATCAATTTCATCATCTCTGGTGCCCTCCCCAACACCACATTCATAAAAGGATGCATCTCGCCACTCTAGGCATCAACTGCTTCCACAACCAATGACCCTCTATAATGTCCCAATGTATTTTCAATGAAATTACATTTATATTATTCAGGCACATAGTGTAATCACATTATTATGAACAATGACATATAATGATATTTTTTTATCATTAAACATAAATCTTCTATTCTATGTGTTGAACTTAGAAAACCTAACATACACATTTTCAATCAAATAGATATTTGGAGTCCAATATGAAAAACGTAATTTTTGTTGAAGAGATAAGTACCCTTATCAATAGTAAAATACCCTTATTAATATTAATATGAACATTATTAACATTAAAATTTCTAAAATAATAGTATCCTACCCAATAATGAATATTTAATATTTATCCATCTAATAAGTGATAATTTTACCATAGAAAAAGTATTGGTATTTTTGTAGGTGTTTAATAATAATTTTAAATATTTTTTTAATTAAAAATAAAATTTATTTTCCTAGAATATGTTAAAATTTTAACAATTAGATTTCTATTGGTTTGAATTTAACTTTATATTTCCTTATATAATTATTGAATGCATTATAAAATCATTTTTAATATTTAAAATTGTATTTTTCTAGTAAATTATAATTTAAATTAAAACTATATTTAATATATTTAGAAAATTATTTATTAAAAAAGGACTTCATTTTTGGATTCTATATTTCAATAAATTGTTAGGGTGATGTTTATTTATTTTTTCTGGAATACACGAATTTACAAAGTAAGATAAATTCATGAATTGTAGAGTCATGGATAATGTTCTACTTATGTAATGAAATATATTTCAGATTCAGAAGATTAAATTACTGTAATTATTCATTCAAGACAAATTTTTAATTGTCATGTGAATAAATAATAAATTAATGAATATTATATTGAGAAAACTCATCTACCCTCCTCTATAATTAAATTCGTTCTCATCTACATTTCCTCACACCTCTAAATCTTCAACACTTGTCTAGACACTTCAAAAATATCTTCTCAGTTCCTCCATTACAGCCATGTACTTCTTGTATTATCAAAATAACACTCCTAGGTTCCTTAAATTGGATCTCAAAAGAATGATTAAAGAGGTAATTCCCCATGTCTCTCTTTTCTTTTAATTTCATTTTAATTTCAAGGTATTTTCATAATCTCTCCTCACCTATCTTCATCCACATAGTACGGTAACACATGTATTATAAATAAAATTTATTTTTATGACACATATGTGATAATATATCATCAATCTTCCTTCTCATCTTCTTTTTTTTGGAATGGAAAATGGTGTTTGTGAGGTGTTAATTTTTCAAATAAAGAATGACATGTATTCATTTTCATTTAAAACCATAAAATATGGGCATGAAAGCATGTTTATGGTTGAAAAAAATTATTTTGTATTTAATATAACATATTTAATGTTTTTTACCTAACATTTTTACATATTCCTAAATGATTCAACAATACAAGTCCGTTGTGGTCGAAAAGTCACCAAAATTAACCCAAACAGACATCATTAAATTATAACTAATAATTCACCCAAATGGTATATAAAATAATTCATAATAATATCCATCAATTTTTTTTAATTTCATTAAAAACTTGTAATATCAGTTTTGGATGTTTATTCATTTTCAACATGAACTTCTATTTAGGAATACAAGTGAACCATTCATGAAAAGCATAAAAATGGATATTCATGAAAAATTGATTTAAACACTATAAACCATTTAATGGCCCCTAAAATAACATAATGAAAACATAATAGACCATATTCATGTACATAAGGGTCTTTAATTGTAAATTATTTAATATAATGTGGTTATACTTGTATTTAATGTGATGAAAGTATTCAGATAAAAGGTAAGGGGAAATTATCGAACCCAACATTCTTTCTCCAGGTTCTCCCTCTTTCAATCAATGTTTTGTAAGGGTTCGCAATAAAAATAATTTATTCATAATTATATTACCATTTATAGTATATAGATTTTTTATAATATATTTTATATGAAACCCTATGTTTTAAATGAACTCCTCATTAAAATATACAATCCCTTTTTTCTATTTGAATATTGATTCACTCTTCAATTGTGGTAAATAGTTCTAAGTCAAGAATGATATTACCTCTTTATTATATAGAACATATGTTTTTAATGTATTATTTTTTATGGTATAACCATTTCATTCCTTGAGTTGTGTTAAGTTAAATTTTTGCATATTTATAATGTGGCATGCATGGTAATGTAAATATTATGAGGTTACAAGTGCGCCTAGGATTATTTATCCTAATATGAATGTTTGAATGTGATAGGTGCAACCAAAATTAAATAGTTATCCAATGAATTGGTTAAAGTGTTTAATATCATGAGTAAATGTTAAATGATGTGTGAACATTTGTCTAGCACTGTTCACAACAATGTATGCATGTTGACCACTAGACACGATGTTTCATTCTTATGCATTTCTAAATTTCAAGTCTTTTATTTATGCTTCATCTAATATTCATGATCCTTTTCATTAAATGTGATTGTTCTCAAACCTTGATATATATTTTTATATCTATCCTATTATTGTATTTTAGCATACCCACTTATTACATATATAATCAGGTGACTAAATGTACTAAGGTGAGGTCAAGAGCCAATAAGAAGCTAGAGAAGAAGGAATTAAATAAATGTTTTTACATGGAATTGTAAATGTTATGTCTGATAATAGTTTTTCTAAAACACTAATCCTATGTATTATCATGGTGTAATACTATCATTACTATTGGCTTATGATACCTTCTATCATTTTTTATTTTATAAAATGCTGGTATCAAGGAGAAACCTGGCCAACAACCCATGTGAGGGCCAATGCATTGTTTGCCCGAATGACATATACTATTCCTTGAGAGGTGGAGTAATAAACATGATGGTGATTATTTACCAACTACAACTAATTATGAACATCATCTAGAATAATATTCAACACCATAATTCACTTTATAGTGTGAAAAATTTCATCATGTATTTTATTCATCAACGACTGTGGACGTTTAGTGGGTATTCTGATCCACTAGTTGCGGAACAGTGGTTGAACTCCATAGAGATGATATTCATTGTGCTTCACTGTTCTGAGATAGAGAAGGAGACCCTATCCATTCATCTCTTAGATTTAGAGGCTTTTCAATGTTGTAATTATATTATGAACACCAATCCCTATGATGAAATTGAAGAGATTGAATTGAAAGAAAGTAATAATATGAAATCAAACAAGTATTTCCCACGAACTCTCCATAGAATGATATATAGATAATTCAATGAGATTAAGAAAATGTATGAATAATATTTCACAACATATGAAGAGAATATCACAAGTCTTGGGAGTAATGAATTGGGTTTTGTAATCAACAATGATAGAAAAATTGATATATGTTTTTGAGGATTAAAACCACACATTCTAAATGCTCTTGAATTTCTAGTTATTGGGAATTATGAAGAAGTTCAATGATTTTATCTCAATGTGGAGATGGATTTTGGATTATAGTACCATGGATATGATTATATTAAATGAAAGATGGAGTTTCAATCTTATGGATATAATGATAATGGTGGGATGAAAACTCAATGATCCAGATGATAAAAATGCGGGAAGTTGTATCATGGGAACTACCTTAATTGGATGGTGAAATGATTCGACTATGGGAGAGAATGACATGATGTTCATGAGTATTAAAAAGAAGTAATATTTAACGAGAATGTGGTGAAATAAATGAGAGAACCACTCAAGGTTCAATGCTACAATGGTAGGATGCAATGGAACTACGAAAGCCAGTGCACTAAACCTCTTGTCATAGAGGGTAATTACAGTCAGTAGCCGCAAAAGCCAAAGGAAGAAGGGAAGGATTATTCCATCACTACGATAGAAGTGGATCAAGATAATGATGTTGTACAAGATACACATTCTATTCACTGTAAAATGAAAAATTTATTACTTGATTTTAGTTCTAGGAATTCTTTTATAACATGCATGTTTTCTAGAACTATATAATCGAAGCCCTGAAACCTCGAAGTAGAGATATTCGTAAAAACACAATGTAGTGCAATCATTGAAACCCATGTGTTTGACTCATGTCCTCTTGGAGTATATGGGATTATTCTTCCAGTGAATCTAATAATACATCCCATGGTGAAATTTATTTCCATAATGGGAATGGATTGCATTTCATTATATAGAGCACGAATTAACTATTGGGAAAAAGAAATATTTTTTTATCCAATCCATCCCATTCTCCTCCAATAATGAATTTAATATCACATACCTCCTTTGAAAAATACATCAACGGGGTGGGAATTGATACACTATGAAGAGGCATAACTCACTAAAATTGTTGAGTCAATGGAAACTGTCAACCTAGCAGAAATACTCATTGTGAGGGAATACAATAATGTATTTCCCAAGGAGTTACAATGACATTCCCCAGATTGTGAGGTATATTACTCAATATAATAGATACATAGAAAAAATCTTATCTTATAGGGTCTTTATAGGGTGGCTCTTATCGAACATGACGAGTCACTGAATAAAATGAAAGAGAATTTGGAAAATGATTTCACATGATCAAGTGAATCACGTTGGGGTGCCCCATTGATATTGTCGACAAAATGGATGAAAAATTCAGTTGTGTATTGATTATGAGTAACATAGCTTGGTCACAATAAAGAAAAAGTATCCTATTCAAAGGATAAATTACTTTTTGGGTCAGTTAAAAGGATATCAATACATCTCAATAGTGGATTGTTGTTCGTCAGATCATCAACTAAAGGTGTAGAATGATGATATTTATAAGACATCCTTCCATATAAAGTATGGGAACTTTGGGTTTATGGTGATTCCCTTAAAACATACTAATTTCCTTATCATCTACATAGATTTGATGAATAGAGTATTTATAAATTACATATACATATTTTTGGTAGTTTTTATTGATGATATTGTCTTATACTCTATAATAACTGAGGGAATTATGAACAATGAATAATTGTGTTTGAGATATTGAGAAAAGAAATGGTTGTATGCCATGATCAGCAAGTGTGACTTTTGGATGAATCAATTCATGTTCATGGGGCATGTTATCATATGTGAGGGAATTTCTATGGACTATTCAAATAAATATTTGATTGGGGAATGTCTCAGAACATCGAGTGTCACAAAAATCCATAGCTTTCCCTGATTATATGGGTACTGCTAACGTTTTGTGATAAATTTCGAAAAATTATAAAGATTTCTAAATAACTTAACATGGAAAAGTGAAAAATATTTCTGGATGGAAGAATGTGATGGGATATTTAATGAGATAATAATAAATTTGATCATTGCACCTATACTCACATTACAGAAGAGCGGAGAACGTTTTCTAAAAAACAATTATATTTCAAAGAATGCCTTTGGTTTTATAAACATGAAATATGATAATTTGATATCATATTCCTTACTATAGCTGAAGGTACATGATCATAATTACCTAACAAATGATCTAGTTTTGGAAGCCTGGACTTTTAAATTTAGAATATGGGGCACTACCATTTTTGTGATATTTGTGACATATTCATCGACCACAGTACATAAATTATATATTAACACAAAAAGAGATCAAAATGAATCAAATGGATGGTTAGATCTAATCATGGACTATTATTTCTCTATTCACTGGAATCCTCAAAAGGATGCCAATTGAGTTGATTCTATTTGATGAAAATAACCTACAACTTTATCCATATAAATTATTGAGAGAGACCATTTATTATTGGATTTATAGTGGATGGATGTGGAAATCACAAGGTTGGGGGATACATCCTGCCATTCCCAAATTATTACACAATCAAAAAACTAAGAGATGATTGAGAAGGAACAATGGGATGATCAAGAGTTACAAAATACGGTGAATGATGTAATGGAAAGGAAGATCCATTATTTATATATCAACGATGGAATTCTGATTTTGTTTGGAATACGAAATTATATTACATCATCTACGAGGAAAAAGAAGGAAATATTTGAAAATGCACAGGGCTCAACATTATCTTTCCATCCTGGTGGCACCATGATGTATTGAGATCTATGAGAACATTTCTGTTGGGATAACATGAATATGTAAATTGTAGAATATATCTCATGGTGCTTGGTATGTCAGCAAGTAAATGTAGAGTTAAAAATGCACAATGGGATTATAAAACCACTTCCTATTCCCTTGTAGAATTGTTATAATTTTATTATGGACATTAACATGAGTCTCCTAATGATGTATAAGGTATATAATGTGATATGGAGCTGGTTGAACAACTCACCAATACTTCCCATTTCATCACTATTTGAGAATATCTCTTGCTTGAACTACTTGGGATGATATATGTGAAGTATGTTGTGAAACTGCATGGTGTTCCACTCTATATTGTCTCATATCATGATCCAAGGATAACATATTAATTCTGGTGAAGTCTTTAACATGCCTTGAGTAATGAATTGAACATCATCCCAACCCTTCATCCATAAACTAATTTCCAATCTTAAAATACTATTCATACATTTGAAGATAATCTAAGATCCTTATTACTAGAATTAAAATTTGGATGGAATCAAAATCTCCAATTGGATGATTTCTTATACAATAATAGCTTCCACTATATTATTCAAATAGATCTCTATGAGGATGTGTATCGAATGCGATGAAGAAATCTAATCTGTTGGGATGAAGTTAGAGAAAGAAAGATACTTATACTAGATCTTCTTCATATAATGATAGAGATAGTTCCAGTTATCCAAAAACATTTCAATTCTACTCATATTGAAAAAATGTCTATATTAACAAACCTGAAAAGGACAAGGTGTTTTATGTTGGAGAAATTTCATTCCTTTAATTGACGCTATAGAAACAATTCATGCGGTTTGGATGGATTAGAAGCTATGAACATGGTACATTGGTCCCTTTAAGATCCTTGACCTCATAGGAGTCGTGACCTATATTCTTTCACATCCACCGAATATGAATTGAGTTCATGATGTGTTTCACTTATCACACCTGAGGATGTACCTATCAAACCACTCACAATTATTGATCTTAGAGGTGGTACAAATGAAAGATGATCTCTCTTATAAAGAGCAGCTAGTGAAGATTAAGGACCAGATAGATAAGTTTATATAAAGTAGGAAAAAACATCTATTAAATGATTGGTGGAGGAAACATAAGTTTTAATACGCATCTTGGGAACTAGATGAGGCGATGAAGTTGTAGTGACCCCACCTGTTTGACTATAACAAAATTTTGAGGGAGAAATTTCATAATGGGGGATGAATGTAATGATCCAATGTTTTATCAATGGAATTCCCCTCTTAAGATTTTTACTTATATTATAATCACATTACGAAGAACAATCACATATCATGATTTGTGTCATCATTAAACATAAATTTTCCACATATATGTTTTGAATTTTCAAAATCGGACACACACAGCTGCGATCAGTATGATGTTTGGAGTCTGATCAGCCAAACATAATTTTTTTAATAGTAACCCACCCATATAAATTGTGACCTATGCTTATAGATAGTAACATAACTTTTAAGAATATTAAATCATCCAAAATAATAGTAACCTTTCCAATGAATGATTATATTAAAGTATAAGCAGCTTATTTGTGATAATTTGACAATTATAAAAGTATTAGTATTTTTGTAAGTCATAGAATTTAAAATTAAATTAAATAATTAATATAATTTATATTTTATTTTTTAAAAAAGTATTCATAAATAAACCATTATATTTTTTCTGGTTATAAGATAATTTTATAATACCTTATGTAATTTTTGAAATCATTATAAATTCATTTTTAATTTTAATTTTTTTAAATTCAAGTAAATTGTGAATTTAATTTATGATGAAATTAACAATATATAGAAAAATATTTGTGAAAGTTGAAATTAATTTTTGGAATCTACATGTTGAAATTTTTTAACAGTGTATTTTTGTTATTTATGATGAAATCCTTCAATTTTGGATGAATATTGAATTACGATAAATTACAAAATATGTAAAATTCGTGAATTAGAGAGTTATGGGTGATTTTATGATGATTTAAGAACATATTGTTCGTATTTACATGAATACATTCCCTCAATTAGTCATGTAGGACACTATATTATTTGTCTTGTGGAGAAATTATAAACTAATAAATATTATATTGAGAAAACCCATCTCCCGTCCATTAAAAATACCACCCTTCACAGCATCATTTTATCACTCCTCTTAAGCATCAAACCTTACCAAAAATATTCCCAGACATCTTCCCCATCCCCTCCCCCATGATCAATATCTTATAGTCTCATCAAATTAACAAGCCTTGCTTCCATTATGAGGATCTCAAATGAATGATTGAAGTGGTAATTCCCCTCTATCGCTTTTCCATTAATTTACATTCAATTTCATGTTCTTTTATTAATATATCCCCATATATATTCAACCAAATGGTATGATAACTCTAGTGTCTTAAATATAAATGATTTTTATGATAATAGTCGTATAATATATCCTCCCTCCCCTTTCTACTATTATTTTTATTTTCGAATAGAATACATTTTTCGTGAGGTGTCAATTTATCACCTTCAAGAACAACATGTTTTTCATATTACATTATCACATTCATATCTGGTAATGAAACCATTTTTATGGTTGAACTAGATTATATTTTAATTATTATATAATATTTAATGTTTTTCAACTAACATATGTAAATATTGCTAAAGTATTTAACAAAACAAGTACGTTGTGGACAAAAATCAGGTGAATTAACCCAAACAATAATCATTAAATTTTAAATAAGGATTCATCATCATGGTATATAAAATAATTAATTATATGATTAAATAAAATCCTTTAATATCATTAAAAACAAGAAATATTGGTTTCTGATGTTTATCCATTTTCTACGTGAACATCCATTTATAAATCCAAGTGAACTATTCAAGAAATCCATAAAAATAGGCATTCACAAACTAAAGATTTAAAACTTATAACTCATCCAGAAGCACAAAAAATAACCTAATGAAACCATAATAAATAATAATAATGTAAAAAATGATATGGAATTATAAATTAATTAATATAATGGAGTTATATATGAATTTAATTTGAATAAATCGTTTTGAATCAAGGTTGGGAGAAATTCTCGAACCCAGCTTTATTTCTTATGGTTCTCCCTCTTCCACCTAATGTTATTTGTATGTTCCCCATATAAATAACTTATTCAACATTATATAATATTTTCTGGGATATATATTAGCTATATGTTATTTATTGGAAAACCCATTGTTTTCCAAAGGAACACTTCTTTCAAAAATACACACCATTCTTACGTGTTGAATATCTTTTCACTCTTCACTCGTGGTTAATGGTTCTATGTCAAGAATGATAATCTATCATTATTTTGAGGACCAAAAATTTAGAAAATTATGATTTATTATGTAAAACATATTACTTCTCATGGTTTATGTTATGTTCAAATATTACATATATGTAATGTGGTATGCATGATAATGTTTATAGTATGATGTGATGGATGTGCCTGTAATTATATAGCGCGATATGAATTTTTTAACATGACGGATGCTCCCAGAATATTACAGTGATCCAATGCATTGGGAAAAGTGATGAATCTCATGTTTAATAGTGTAATTATGCATGAACATGATGATATCATTCTTCACAACTATGTGTGGTAGTTTACAACTAGATAAGATGTTTCATTTTTATGCATTCACATTCTTCAAGTCTGTTATTTATGCATCGCTTCATGTTCATGATCATTTTCGTATGTTGTGATTGTGACCAACCATTGTCATATTGTTCATATCTATCCTATTACATGGATTTTAGAACACCCCATTTTGATTTATATCCTTAGGCTACTTCATGAATTAAAGAGAGGCAAAGAGCGAATAAGAAGATAGAGAAGAGGGAATTTAATAAATGTATATTCTTAATGTTGTAGATGTTATGTTTGGTCATAGTTTTCCCATGACCCTAAACCTATGAATCCTTATGGTGTAATACATATTTTATTTACTTTATACTAATTATATAGTAATGTATGAAAAGGAATGGATGATATAGCCTTAACTCCCCCACATATCACAACAGCCATCCTGGCTCACATCATCGCACATGCAACATGAAACAAACATAATATCAATTGATCTATTAACCCATAAACAAGGCTTAAAATATTCAAACATAATGAGCACATAATTATATAAAGGACAAGGCACATGGCCTTACAAGAATGAGGGTAACAGAGAACCCTACCAGGCATTATCTTTTTCTCAAATAGTTGGTTATGTTATCCAACAAGAATTGTTTGATTTTTTATTTTTAGGTTAAAACTTGGGAAACCCTAAATAAATAACATATCAAAAATGTATACATTCTTACAATACCTATTTTATTGACATCAAATTACAACAACAACAAAAACCATATTCATTGACATGCATCATTATCGTTGAAAGATAATTACAATTAATCATAGTTTATGTTGTTTAAAAATTTATGTCATGGATGTCATGTCATACAAGGCAAGAATAAGTACCACAATATCAAGACAAATAAGAAGTAATAATATATGATCGATGCTACTGGATTTATCCAGTTCAAATATTTATTACATTGATTCGATTGTGATCGAGTGGGCTGAAACATTTTAACTCTATAGTTGCACTTAAAAGAATAGATAAGAAATGAATCCCCTTCATCAAAAGGATTTGGACTTTATTTATATGAGAATGATACACACAATAGATTATGATTGCCTCCAATGTGACAAATGTATCCACTTGATAATGTCACGTCACAATCGCACCAACCGACACCGAATAAAACTCCCTTATAAGAATGGATATAACATTTCATAACATGAATTTGATACAATTAGGGGGATATGATGAAATAAATCACAGGAAAGGAGGTATATCATACCTTATATCGAAGATTGATCGACACTATTTGATTGAACCAAAATAGGGGGTGCACATATAGCAGGAAGAAACATAATAGATAAATGACACAAGGATTATGTTTCGATCACACTGCTCCTATGGGAAAAAGGTATGGTCTGAGTATCTTGAAAAAATGAATTTGACGGTAGAATGTGGGACGAATAAATGTATCCTATTTAGAAGTTTTACAATGTAGCAGTTTTGGATACTATTGATATTACATTAAAAAAGAATCACATTAAAACCAATAGTTTGACCATGTAAATACATCCCACGCTATAGGAAATTTAATATAGGAGTTAAAAGATTTGAATCGTCATTAAACTCTTTATGACAAGGAAATGGATGAATTTTACTTCAAAGAAAACATCACAGGGTAGAAACTATACGAATCTTGAATCACTATAAACTTGCTATTGCTGGAATCTATATACACTTACTGAGGCTAGAAATAATTGTACATAAACTGATGCTGTAAGCATTGTATACCTACCGATGATAGAAAAAATTGTACACCTACTGATACTGGAATAACTGTACACCTACTGATGCTGAAAAAGAATACACCTACCGATGATTGAAACATTGTTCACCTATCGAAGAAAAAAAAATTGTAATCCTACTAATTATGGAAATAGTGTACACATACTAATGATTAAAAGATTGTACACCTATCAATTAAAGAAAAAAATGTACGCAGACCGATGATGGAAAAACTGCAATCCTACTAATACTAGAAACATTGTACACCTACTGATGCTGTAAAAAATATTCAAGATACTAAAAATTAGGAAAATGGTTGGGTATAAGTCACAATGACTTCTCATAACACCTCAGACATCACATTTTAGAAATGGAATCGACCAGAGAGGTTTAGGACATTACATCATATACCTCTCAAAAACATCCTCATCCTCGAGTATTCCAGACCTACCTAATATGAAGCAGAAATGGGGTCTGAACAAAAAACCATCAAAATACCTCTAAAAATATATCAATCCACAAATGCAAAAAAAATACATCTAAAAAATTTAATGGTTTACAATGACAAAGAATACATCATTATATGAAAATTGTAAAAAATCAATCAATTTAGGGAATTGGGCATGTATCTATAATTCATGTTCCCATGTACTCCCCTTGACACAACTATGTCACAACAAAAAATGAACCCAGGGGATAACAAGCCCATGAAATACATTATCCTTGCAGTCGTAGATCTCCATAGGCCACTCTTGAAGGTCGGATAATCATCAACTTGGATATCTCCCTAATCATTGACATGAGAGTAGTCATGAATATAACGATGGAGTTGTGCCACAAGAAAAAATTATGTATCCAGCTCATCTATGGGTGAAGTGATACTCTATTCTACATTGCTCAAACACAATACAACAACTCAAAATGCCCAACCAATCGATGTGATAGCTTACTACCATGACTAAACTTTTTCTATCGAAGATGTAGAGTAACTTATAGAAACAGGTGACCACCCATAATCAGACTTTAATGGTCTCCTCAATTGATTATGATATTATTTCTAGTGATCCTTTGATTAATTCACCCTCTCACAAATCACATGGACCATCTGATGTGGCCTAATTTTGCATATTTTTTCCACATTTTTTACGTAATTTATTATGATTTAATTATTTAATTTTTTAATTATTTATCCAATAATAATAAATTTTTTAAATAGAATTGTTAATTTATCATGTTTTTTTATAATTACTTGTTTGTTATTAGTGTTTTAAGTAATTAAATAATGACTTGTTATATTTTTATATGTTTTCTAAATTTTTATTTAGTTCATAAGTTTGACTACCTTATTAAAATTTTACATTCTTGTTATTTAATTAGTTAACCTATTTTTTTGAAATAAATTAATATATACATTACTAAAACTATTATTCATTTAACATTACCTTTTTAACCTTTATTAAAAATATATATTAAATTGAATCACATTTCTTAATTTTAATACTTGAAATACAATTTATTAATTATTTAATTTATTTTTAAATATAACTGTTAAATTTAAATTCCCATTCTAATTATATTAACCATAATGATTATTAATTCCTGAGTATGTTTATTTTTTATTTATGTTCTATAAGTTGATATTTTTATAAATTAATTTTGGATTTATTGTTTAATAAATTTATTTATGTTCATCATTTCCTTAGTTTTCAATTATTTTAGTTAATTCTTACTTTAGAACAATTATTTTATTACTCTTAATTTAATTTGTAATCAATTTTTAAATATTCATTATTTTGGAAGTGTAAAGGTGGAACAACTGGCTCCTCACCCTATTTCATTCATTGTTACTCTGGTTTTCAATATCTCCATCACACCTGTTTCACCTATCAACTTTGAACTGTTTTCATGTGTCACTGTTTTAGTCTCCCACACAACATCTTTGCAAACACCCACACACTGCACTTCCTCACGGTTCCATATTCTATAATAACATCTCTCACAGAACCGGTATAATATACAACCATAATTCCATTATGGTACCTCGACAATCTCGTCCCTATTGTGTCACCATTTCATCCTCAAAGTAGTCTCACCGTTGCACACTTCTTCTGACACCGCATCCTCAACACCGTTCCTTGATTCCCATTTCACCACTGCTCTTGCCACTACTTCATTCATTATTTCAATGACCTTCTCCATTTCCCCTTCATGCTACAGTCTTCAATGGACTCTATATCCATTTCACATCCACACACTGTCACAATCTCAGTCAATTACATTTCCTAATTCATTTAACCAGATCTACCATAAAACCTTCAACATATAGAAGAACACATTTATCAAAACAAATCATAATCCCTAAAATCATCCTTTTAAAAATACTGAACAAAGATGACAAATCCTGACCTTCGAATGAGATTTGATTCCTTCACCACCATTGTAGAGGGATTCAATGTAGCTGTTTAGACCTGAAGCCTCTACATCAAGGAGGGTTGAGTACCGCCACCATTGCTGGATTTGAGGATCTATTTTAAGAGAGATCCAAGAGATAGAGTAAATAATGCACTACCACCACACCAGAAGGCCGAGCAGATCTAGTGTAGAAGGGTACCCAAAGGTCCTAATTTGTTTTCACATTAGACTGCTGCATCTGAGATTGGGAGGAGTCGTGCCACCGAAGAGATGTCGTCGTGCCACCACCAATGGCCAAAGTTGGAGCTGTTGTATTAGGATGTGCAAGGGCCGGGTTTTTGTGAGGAGGATGAGCTGAGATGCAGTGCTTTTACTTACTAGAGAATGGAAAATGCCCCCCCCCCCCACGTGCACCTAATTTAGAGGGGAATGAAAATCGATTATAAAAAAACTACAAAATAAATAATAATATAAATATAATTTAATAATTGGTATACCAAATTAAAATTATATTTAAAAATAAATAATTATTATAATATATAAATATTATAATATTAATGAATAAATAGGTTATAAAATAAAATATAAGACAAACTAATAAGTATTTATAAAATTAAAATATAAATGATAGTAATTTATTAATAAAATTAATTATTAACTAAAATAAATATATTAACACTTATATTATAATTTTATTTCTACAGAATAAATATAATATTTAATTAATAAATTAACTGATATGAATTTAATTCTTTAATTTAATAATGTTATCGTAACAAATTTTTAATTAATATTACACTAATTAAAGAAATTTTTTAATAATAATATATTTAAAACATAATACGTTTAATTAATTAATTCTTTAATAATACATTAATAATAATTATAATATTTAATAGTAAATATCAATTAAGATAATTTGTAATTTACTTTTGTTAAATTTTTAATAATAATAAATGTCTTCGTGGTTTAACTGTTTTATTTTTATTAACTGTGAAGGTTCGCAGTGGAGTTGGAAACCAGTGCAGGTTCACAACAATGCCTAAAAATAGTATATGTGCTTTCAAATTACTCAGTGGTTGTTAGATTCAAGGGAAAATCTATCCCAACATGATAGTCGCGAAAAAATACACGTGTGTGGTGCACAAGTAAGTGTAATTCAATTTTATTTTAAAATAGGGGCGACGTGCAACAAATAACTGTGGGGTTTTAAGGATGAGCAGTAGTAGAATTTTTTGAGGACCCACAATATCTTTCAACAATGATACCATTCGAGTGAGGATATCCCTGGACACATAATAGAAGTAACTGGATACTGGAGTTGCAGGAGTATGGAAGCAAATAATGATCATCATCAACATAGGTAGGATTCTTCTTCCTCTGCTCTGTTTTATTTACAATTTATTTTCTACATTTGAATTGAAAATGATCTATGCCTAATTTACTATTTTGGAAATTGGAATTTTTATTGGTTCATATATTCTTCTTCTCCATTAACATTATTCAATTGAAATCATATTCTTTCATTAAGATTAGAACCAATTCGTAAATCTAAAATTTAATCAATAACTTCATGAAATTAAAAATTAAATACTAGATATATCATTGAGATTGATCTAGGATTCTTTTTATCAAACTGATAATGTTCAAACCATAAAAACTTTTGGTGAGATAGTTTTTTGTAAAACATCATTAAAATAATTTGTTCAATGTTGTTATTGTTGTGGAAAATACCGAGAACTATAATATAGAATGTTATTTTTTCTAGAGAGGAATAATTGAAAACTAATTTTCAAGGTGTGAATTCTATATAATGAAGAATAATTTTTATAAACAATAGATTACAATTCACCCAAGCTAACCATTTGATCAGCTCTCATCACTTGTTTTTACTTTTTCTGTTACCTTTAGTTAGCACTATTAATTTTTGATGTTTTATTGTTATGTTTAGTAAATAGAAAATTCTATGTCATGTTTCATTAATGCTTAATAGAAAAATATAAAAATTATTTAAAATCAATAAATATAAACATTGATCACTTTCTCCGCTATTGAAAACAATGGAGATTATTTTGAATAACACTTTAGATATCTCACCTTACTTCTCTTGGGTTCGACCCTAGACCACATTGATAGTGTAAGTGTTATAACTAATATTTTTTAGGGCCGAGATGAACATTGAGAAAATAAAAAAATTTCTTCATTGTCGGGGACAAAATACACTTAGTGTTATAATGGTAAAAATATTCATATAATAATAAATATAAAATTTTAAAAAAAATACTTTAAAAAACTTTTAACTTGTTCCAACTGATTCAGTTGAACATTAAAAATATGCATCAATGTGAACTACTTATTGTTTAATCTCTTTCAGTAAAATAATTCACTATTCACTAGAAATGGAATAAATTTGATCCTGAATATGTATGTTCTGGCTGTTATGGAAACATTGTATGGAAGTGTGTCTATAACCAGCCAGAAAAAGAAGTTTACATTGAATAAATTGAACTACACATGTCTAATCAAGAATTTCAATATAAAAATGAATTAATTGAAACCAAATTGGTTGCTAGGAAGGATGTTTGGAATTCTTATTTTTTTCAGACCCATGAAATTCAAAATAGATACACTCAATAGCAAGATTAATGAATGAAATGCTTTGAAAACAAGCACATTAAATTACTCAAAACTGTTAAAAAAATTAAGAATCCAGAATGAATGAAAAAGAAATTGTTCTTAAAAGATTTTAAAATCAAATTGATGAATAATTTGAATGTGAAAATTGCTTCATGATATATACTCTAATGAATATGATTCTATAAAAAACATGTCACAAATAACCAACTCACCGAATCAAGAGAATAATATTGAATATCCAAAAAAGAATTTAAATGTTATTGAGTTGAAAAAATCGGATGTTGAATTGATATATATTGAAAAGGAATACGATGATATTTTCATAATTCTTTCTATGGATAAAAATAACTTTTTTAGGAGTTTTGAAAAAGAATTCACTCAAGTGGAAGAGATATTAATGAATGAAAAATTGAATGTAAACAAATATTCACCCAATTTTTTTGAAATTATGAACATTGAGCATGAGCATGATATAGGGAATAATTTGGAAGAGAACATTAAAATGGAAGATACAGAATCTGAAACTTTTGACCATGAACTGAACACTTCTCTTTCATGTTTTTAAAATGAATGCCCAATAATTTCTGAAATGTTGTAGGAGAATAGAGTTTAGAAAATATGTTTGGATGAAATTATATCTATCAAATTTTCAGTGCCTTTTTCTAAGAGTCATCCCTTTTCTGGAATGTCTGATGAATTAAAAAAAAATTCATACATGGGGATACATTTTTAAATTAAAACAATATTTAAATTGAATTTCTTGATGATAAATGAAACATTACTCACCCTATTGTGATATTTTTTGAACATAGTGCCGAATTTATTTAGAAAGTGATAATTTTGAAAATTAAATGGAAGTAGAATTTAAAAACACAATAGATTAAAAAAATTTAGTTTTCTAATGTATTTTATTTTATGATTATTGTATCTAATGAGAAATTGTTGGATGGAATATCAAATATTGTCAAACCTAATAGGTTTTTCAAACAAAAAATGACTATTCCTTGTACTTAACTTCGTTCCTCAAATGAGTTGGGTGTTGAACCTTCTTGGGATGATGATAGTGTTCTAGAGGGGGAATCACATGTGAGTCCCAATGTTCATAATTCTAATAAGCACATTACTGATTCCCCACTTGAACCTACTAATCAGACCTCACTCATTAGTACCCCTGAGTTTGAAAATGTTAATGTTGTTGATGGGAATGATAGTTGTGTGGACATTGTCCCACATTTAGCTGCACCTAATAGAATTTTGTCCATTCTAGAAATTTTCAATTGTATAAAATATGAATATAATATAGGAGTGGACAACATCATGTAAAAAACTATTAAGGTGGTGTTTCTTAGAGATTTTAGCTGCCTATGGGAATTTGTTTGTTGATTTCATAAGTTGTGGTTCCCAAAATTTTTCATTGTTCTATTAAAAGAAATTGGCCCAATCACATGTTGTGGTTCCTATTAAAGAATCCACATCCACATAGTGACTACAGTTAGTTTCTAGGTGAGTCTGTATGGGGACTATAAACCTGGAGCTGTATTGGAGGCAACCCCTGGTTTGGTTTGTTTTCAATAAAACACAAACAAATTATTATTAAATAAAGTCTAACTAAAGACTTTAGACACAATTCTTCTTGGTAGCCATTACATTCTATTCCCTTTTTTCACATTTGCACATTTTTGTGTTGAATAAAGTTATTCATTGCTTCGTTCTGTATGCTCTGTCTCTACTGGTTTTTTTGAACCAAGATTAAATGTTCAATGTTTTTAGGATGTTGTTGCGTCAATAAATGTGGGGAATTTTCATTTATAGATTTATAAATAAATCATTGAGTCAAGATAATTTTATTATTTTATTTCGTCATTCATTTTATATTTTTATTTACATAAAAAATACTTCATTATATATTACTTCTTTTAAAAAATTCTACTTGTATTATAAAATCCGCTACATGCTTTCATGAAACATTTTGCTGCATGTCTAAGGATACTAAAAGTTTTATGTTGCATGTAACATTTTCAAAATAAAAGGTCTGCATGTACATTATATAGGAAAACTGGATTTCATTGCTATTAAAATGATCTCACTAGTTGAAACAATGTGTGGGGGGGTACAAGAAGGATGAGAAATTACATTTTCAATCTACTTTAGAATGGCGTGTTTTAGCATTCGTTCATCTTCTATTTTGAACATCCAATTGAACTCAATATATTAAAATTCATACATCCAATTCACACTACACCCATAAATTAAATTCCATTTTTGATCTTTAATAGAAACATTGTGTTTGTGAACTTGAATTATAATGCATTTTCTGGAATTAGAAATGTTAGTTATATTATTCATTATGGAAATCAATATTTTTGAACATTAATGAGAGCCTATACATTTCATATATCTATTAAATTTGAAATTTTTTTGAACATAATCTATCTATTTAGTTATTATCAATATTTTTAATTCTACTTTAGGGATAATGTTGTGTTCTCTATGTAGGGTAGGGGTCGATTTAATGACTATGATAAAAATTTCATAATTGAATGCTCATCAATTACCACTGCAACTTCAATATTTTTGTTAAAAATGGTTCAAATTTTTTTAAATTTCTATCAAAAATTTATGTTCTGTTATGTACTCAAATGAGTCCTGCATAAGGAAAGTGCCTTGATGGTATTTAAAAACTTCTCTGAATCTAAAATTAATGTGGGTATATTATTTTTGAGTGAGTAAACATCATGATTTGATGGAAATTTGGTTATGGTACTATTTCTTTTATAAATTTTGGTAACTTGTTCTGGGAGTCATGATCACAATCAACGAAACTGGAATTTTGATCTTGATTATAGGGAACTTTTTTACTTTTAATTATTTTTATAAATTCCTTAATGAGACAATGTAAGTTGTTTTCATAAATATCTTTTAAAACATGAGTATTTTGGGAATCATGGATCCCATAGTGAGTCTCTAAGACCCAAGATGATGGGTGCATTTCATTTATTATAATACCATTGTACACATTGAATAAGTGAATTCCACAGTGATTAGAACAGAATACTTGTCTTGGGTGAAAATAAATAGAGCGTTTATGGTCAAAAAAATTTCATTAAGGTTAGGGGAATGATGAATTCCAAATAAAGATGGGGTCAACATGTTTTTTATAAGATTCATTTTTATTGTATCAATAAGCCGATTCAAAAAAAATATTTTAGGATCATATGTGAAATGAAAATATAAAATGTTCCTCAGGTTAATTTAATAATTCAAATAATATTTAACCTTTTATCACTCTTGGAATTTGAACCTGATTCTGGATTGATATAAGTCACATGGCTAGTTCACATAGATGGAATGTGATCTACATTGCTCGATGATTCATAATATTCTTGATTACTGTTTGAGTATTTATTCTATACATGATTAATTTGAACAATTCATTTTTGAAGGCCAATATTCATTTTTCTATCCTATGTTTCAAATTGGCGGACATGTTACATTTTGAGCAGTATCATGAATACCATACTTCTGTTTCTCAAAGATAATAAAACCTGGCATAGTTTGAGGGAAAATGATGCTTCAGTATGGGGTAATTTGATGTGGCTTAAATTTACATAGTTTTTCCACATCTATTTATGTAATTTTTAAATATTTAAAAATTTATTTTTTCACATTTTATTAAGTAATCATACTTTTTAACTTTAATAAGAAAATTTTTTACAATTTTTTTTTTGGGTTCTATGTTTTTTGTAATAATTAATTGGATTTTATTAATTTTATGAGTTTTATAAATTATTATTTAGTAGAGAATATTTAAAGCTTTATTATAATTTGGAAATCTTATTATTTAAGCATTTATCCTAAATTTTTGCACTTAATTAATTAATCTATTACTATAACTATTAGTATTTTAACATTATATATTTAAAATTTAATTACATATTTAATTAATTCTAATCACATTGCTTAATTTTCATAATTCTAATTCATTTTATTAAGGATTAGTGAATTTCATTACATAATTTTTTAATTTAATTTAAATCTCAATTTATATTAACCTTAATGATTCTTAATTTTAGTGAGTTTTTTGTTTTAAATTAAGATTTATAATTTAATGTTTTTATTTATTAATTTATGTTTTCAATTAAATTTATTAATTTCTATTAGTTCTTTAGATTTCAATTATTTTTGTTAATTCATAAATTAAAATATTTATTTTGTTTAGCCTTAATTTTTTTATTCTATTTTTTTATTCTTGTTTTTTTGTACCGGAGGAACAACTAAATCCTCACACCATTTAATTCATGGTGCTACTGTCTATCACATTCTCCATCACAAAGGCTTCACCCATCAGCTTGGAACTGTTTCCCTACATCACGATTTTTGTCTCCTACACAACATCTCTGTGAACACCTGCACACTACACTTCCTCATAGTTCCATCATCCAGAGTATGTTCTCTCGCATCACTTGTATAATCTTCCATTGTAATACCATTATGGTGCCTCAACAACCTTTTCTCGGCTGTGGCACCATTTCATCCTGAAATTAGTCTCACTATTTCTCATATAGGGTGACACCACATCCTCCACACCATTTCTAGAATCATGTTTCACCACTACTCTTTCTAAAACATCTATCATTATTTTTCAACCATTTGCTCAATTTCACAAACACCCCCCAGTCATCCACAAACTCTAATAAAATTTCTCATCAACACACTATGACAAAAACAATAAATAACCATTTATACTTCATTTAATCAGATTTATACAAAATAATCACAACATTATACATAGAGAAGAACAAATCTATCAGAACAAATCACAATCCCTAAAATCCACTTGTCCAAATAATGAAACACAAATCTCAAATCAAGAACTTCCACAATGATTTGATTCCTTTTCCATCAATGATGAAGGTTTCGTTACAGCTGTTGAAACCCGAAGCCACTACTAAAAGGAGGGTTGAGTACCACTATCATTGCTGGATTTGTGGAGCTGTGTGAGGAGAGCTCACTGAGATGGAGTGAAGCACACCCTTTTGTCACACCTGAAGGATGAGTAGATCTTGTGTAGGAGGGTACTCTAATCCACCGATTTTTTTCACAACTGACCACCACGTATGAGATCTATATGATTCGTTCCACATGAGGGAAGTCACTAATCCAATTCCATATGAAGAAGTCAGAGTAGTGGGAATGGGAGGAGTAGGGGCCGACACTCTACGAGGAGGGTGAGCTGAGCCGTGGTGATTTTTCAATATTGATAAAAAACAGATGACCCACCCATGTGTGCTGAATTTTACTGGTGGGGGGGAGGATAATATAATATATAAAATAAAAAATGAAATAGATAATAATATAAAATTAAATTATTAGATAATAAATCAATTTTATATTTTATTTACATAATAAACAACTATTATAATATATCACTACTATAATATTAATCAATAAATATGTTATAAAATAAAATGGTTGTCAAAAAAATAATAATTTATACAATTAAAAGATAAATAAATATAATTTATTAATAAAATGTATTATTACCTAAAAATATATATTACCAGTTAAATTATATTTTAATTTCAACAGAATAAATATAATAATTACATAAATAATGTAATTTATATAAATCTAATTTATGTCTTTGTATTTTAACTATTTTAAATTGTTTTAGCTGTGCAGGTTCACAGTGGAGACGAAAACTAGTGCAGGTTCATGCCAACGCCTAAAAAGCATCTTGGTGCATTAAACTGACTCAGGAAGAGTCAGTTACAATGGAAAAACTAGTGCGATGTGTCTGTCTCGCAAACACACACATGTGCGGTGCACAATGGAGGGTCATGTGATGTTGGTGGAAAATATGAGGTCACAGGCAGCAAATGATGGTGGTGTTTTAAGGTAGATTTGAAGCATAAATTTTATAATAATTCCATTTTATTTCAACTCTCGTACCATTATAGAGAGGATCTCCTAGGAGATGCAATGTGAGTAGCTAGAGACTGGAGTTGTAGAACTAGAGAAACAAATCATGAACATCATTCATAGAGTGGGTACTCATCTTCATATTCTCTATTTTATTTACAATGTATTCAAATCTTCGTAATTAAAAATGATCATTTCATAATTTCTCATTTAAGAAAATGTTATTTATATTGCTTCATTTTTTCTTTTTCCTCATTAGTTTTTTTCTTTTGATAATCTGATTCTTTATGTGATATTGAATCGAATTCATAAATAAAAAATTGAGTTCGCACCATCATGAAATAAAAAATTCAAACCTTGATCATTCAGTGAGATTTTTCTTGGATTATTTTTTTCAATCCTGTAAAGATTATACTACAAGATATGTTTAGTGAGATAGTTTTCTATTTACACTATAAAAACAATTAGATATATGCATGTTTTTTGTGGAAAACATCAAGAACTATAATACAGAGTTTTGTTTCTTCTGGAATGGAAGTATTAACAACTAATTTTCATGGTGTGAATTTAATCTTATGAAGAATGATTTTTATAACCAATAGAATTAAATTCTATGGGCTTGTCATTTGATAAACTCTAAACACTTTTGAATACTTTTAATGTTTACTTTAGTTAGCACCATTACTTTTTGAAGTTTCATTTTTCAGTTTAGTAAATAGGAAAATTCTCAATCATATTTCATTATTGGTTAATAGAAAAAAATATTGAAATATATTAAAAAGAAATAAATATAGACATTGTTCACATTATCCACTACTAACAATAGTGGATTTTATATGGTAAAAATCCATATATTTCTCACCTCACATCAATTAGGTTTTACCCTTACACACTGTGCTAGTGTAGGATTTATATGGTCACGACGACCTCCGACCTCATCACAATCTATGTCATATTCTGCCCTAGTTTAATTCCAATAATTACTAACTCTCTGACCCCAGACTATCCTAAAAAAGAACAGCATGGACATCCAAACATTGATTAGAATGATGCCGTACTAATGGTGGAGTGAATTATATTTTTGTAATAGAACTCTAACAAGGGTTTGTTCCTCATCCATGAACCTCAAATATCCAATACACAAGAGAAAAACTGGTCTTCAAGATGCTGGATGGCCCACTCTATCTGACCATATGTATGTAGATGAAAAGTAATTTTAAGGCATATCTATGATACAAAATAATGTTGGAGTCCTCTCCCCACTCTATAGGTAAAATGAGCAACTCGATCTGAAATGATAATCTTCGGGAATTCATGGATTCTCACAACCACATACAGATACTACCTGAAGAAAACATCAAATGAGATCAACTCATTGATTGCAATGAAGTGGGATAAATTTTCAAACAATCCACTACAACCCAAATAGAATCATGGCCTCTAAGGGATCAAGTTAAACCAGTTAAAAATTCCATAAATTTTTCCTCCCACATTCACAGAGGAATATCGAATGGTTGGAAAAACCCACCAAGGACATGGTTCTTTTCCTTACTCTAACGGTAGATCAAACAACGATACTGAAACTCCAAGACTACATGCTTTTTCTGAGGCCATAAAAACTAACTTATCAAGGATCGGGAAATTTTTTCACGCTTGGGGGAACCACTAAAGGAATAATATGGAACACTCTGTGAACTATCTGACACATCGCCAATGGAATGAAAATTCTTCCCTAATACAACACATGATGTTATTTATCCTCATACCAACCATCAGGGCCCTTGGCACAAACAAATCGATTTATATTTATCTCAAACTCTATATCCTTCAATTGGGACACTTCCACCTACTGCAATATAGATGATTACCACATCATCTGAAAAATACATCCTTTGCCCCAAACATCTTCTATATTGATATGTAGTGATGAGTGTTCATATATAACTATCTAGGAATCATAAGATTAATGCACTACTGAACTATATGACTTACTACTAAAAAATTCTACCACAACATTCCCCATTCAAAGTGTATGCAAGATGTTGAAGTCTTATTCCAATATGAATTACCTCTACTTATGTTGCTTCTAGACAATGTCACTTTATGAGAAAGCATACCATAGGCTCTTATGATTGGAGAAAACCACATAACTCTCTCCAATGAGGTAATGTCTCTAAAAAATTAGATAAAACACCTTAGATAACAACTCAAGATCGTGGGTAGCAATGGTACTGCCATGGGGACAAAAATTTTGAGACCCATAAAAAACTATCAATCATTGCTGAATCAAAACACAGACTTACCTCAGATGTGAATCACTTTAAAATACATCAAACTAAACTACATTAACATGAATAAAATTAATTTGACCACATAAAAACTTGTTATTCAAATACTCAAAAGCCCCCTAACACTGATTTTTCCACACGAATGCCTAATATTTCATTCTCAATGCTACTAGAGGAGTCACATACCAAGAGAAATTGGCTATGAACCTTCTGTAGTAGTTTGTGAGACCCAAGAAACATCACACCTATGCCACTACCTTGGGGGAGGCCCAAGATATAAATAATTCTACCATTGATAGATCAACAATTACCCCCTATTTTGAGACATCATGTCCCGGTAAATGAAATAATCATGTCCTAAATGCACACATCGACAACATCCCGAATAACTATTCTAGATGATGAAAATCCAAAACAATGTTCAGATTCTTTACATGGTCTTCCATAGAAGCATAGAAAACATGCATATAGTTGATGAGAACCACCACGAACATATATAGGAACATAAAAAACACAACATTCATCAACCCCATGAACACAAATTTAAAACTAATCATAGTATACATGATTAAAATGAACTCTTAATGCCCATGATGATAATGAAAATTAGAATTTTGGATATCCTCATCCTTCAAACACATATGATGAAAACATGACATAAAGTCAATCTACTAGAACCAAATTGAACCATTATGTTTATTGAATAAATCATCCTTCCATAGATGAGGATAGTGATTATTCACCATCACTTTTTTTGCACGATGATAATTGATACAAAACTGCATACCGCTATCATCCTTGATGATTAAAAAAACTGGTGCGCCCCATGGTGACACACTATACCAAAAAAATCACGTTGTCATTGACCATCAAGATATATATGTATATCTCACAACTCAAATGAGGCATCCTATATAGATATATAGAGACATGAGATATCCTAATTGTAACTCGTTTCCAAACTTGATCTCTCATCTAGGGGGTAATGATACGACCTCTTTTGTATTGATATATGGGCATTTTTAGATAAACCTAGGAAACAAAATCGACTGATCCTTCAATGAACATTTTCATTTCGACACCATTATGGATGACAATGAAGTAATACACCTTTGGCCCATCTGGGGGTCTTGCTCACAAAAAAACACTATTGTCTCTCTATCTACTTTGAAGAACACCACAAACCTCCTAATGAAATCCATTATATCCTACACATAATATAGACAATCCATTAAGAGGAAGACATCATATGGTTATATCCGTAAATATATGATATATCCCCAAGAGTGGTGATGCCCCATTAGTTGCTCACAGTCTCTTAAAACATCAAACATGTCATTTCGACCTCCTACTAACATAGATAATTCCAAGGGAATGGGAAGCCTCTCTGCATTAATTACAAAAGAATGGATAAGGGTAGGTGATATGAAGGAGTGCGTCATCCAGGAATCAAACAAGGAATTCATCCAATTAAAAAATAAGTAAAGGGTACCTCGAACAATATCTGGATCGCCTAGTGTTTGAAATGTTGATGCATGATGCTGACCATGACCTCCTCCATAGCCTCTCTCACACTGATTATGAACACCAAAAGTATTGGGATCTGCTCTTAGAGGATGGGGAGTGTTATGGGGTTGTCCTCTACCAATCTCATATTCCCTCTACTGACCAAAGTTGGTGCAACCTTCAGTTGTATCCTCGACTGGAACTACCTAAACATATAAAGCAAGATCAAAAAACCTAGTGCATGATGATTTCTCTAAATGGCCGGGCACTCTCACTGATTATGACCTTAGCCTCCACAGTAAAAAAAGTGCCTAATCCCTTAGCATAGGCCAGCGAGACTTCACCCCCAGTGAAACGATATGATGAGGGTTGGGACCAACCCCCAGCTGAATGGAAAAACTTCTTCCTTGAAAATTGGGTATCCTAGGGAAAAACTCTGATTTCGAAGAATCATCACGACTCCCAACTCGTGACGATCTAGCTCTGACCATTGTCCACTCGATGAAATATTCCCTTTGAAAAACCTCAAATTATGTCATGAGTATAAACATGGGGACCTAGTGTTAGATCTATAGATGAAAATACTCCTCAAAATTCATCTCTCAGACCTCCTCATCTAGAAATAGGTTCGAATAATATCATAAAAGGTTCTTGAAATGTATTCCAAATCAGGGCACATTGGAGCTCCCCTCTCTAAGTGTAAGAAGCTCAAATTGACTGGATGCCTTCACGATTAAGGAATAAACGTATTCTCTAAAATCTCATCATCACTAATCCCATGAGATCCGAAGACTTTATGAACCAAAAAGAACAATAACAACCACTTACTCACTGCTCCACGCAATATCATCACGACACTAGAAGCCAAGTGCTCATTACAATAACAGATTAAAGAGAATGCTATCTCAACCTCACCAACCCAGTCTTTTGTGACTATATCTACGTTAGATACCACGTACATCTGTATATTCTGGCACCTAAACATGGTGGGATTCCTCCTACAAGTGTTTTTATCATCAACCTCAACCATGTGGTCATCTGCTGGCACAACCTATATGAAATATTCTCTGTGACCCTGATGAAAACGTCAACGTGGATCAATACTTGTAAAATTACAAAAAGTGATATCCCCTAAAAAAGAATATTACAATCTCAAAATTCATTAACTCATTTCATTCCTTTATTCATTTTAGGTAAAAAAATCCCAATTTCAACCCATTCAAACACAGACACAATGATGAATGAAGAATGATCCATTTATAGGTATCAACCCTGCAAAAATCATCACCTTGATTAGTAGCCACTGTGAACATTAAGGTCCATGGATTAGATCACAGGGGGCCCAAAACGCTTATACCTCATCCAATATCCAATGTTTACATCATTTTCTAATCTTAAATGACACTATTTCCCAACCAACCCAAGAAATCTCACTTGTTATTATCTTTAAACTCTGTCATATCCATCAACCACATCTCTAATACCTCTCTGCCATGACCCCCTACCCACCACATGTCGCCTCGTGGGCCAGAAATGTGATAAATAAGATAGTGACCACCTGAGTCCCACCTCCAGTAGACCCCATGATGGAGACTAGCACCAACTGTAAAATAAACATGCAAATGGGAGTTATTACCCTTTAAAATTATACATGCTAAAGAGAAAGATAATAAAATCACCAAAACTTCAACTCATAAAAAAATATAAACAAAATCTCAAGTACACATTTGTAATATCACTCTATAAATTCTTCAACTAAAAGGGAAAACTGCAAGAACAAAAGGAAAGAAAAAATAGCAGCGACCACAAAACCAAGATAGCCCATGAAACCCAATGAAATTGGTGACCAGCCTGATCTCCAACCTACTCAAACTGACCTGAAACACTATTTATATATATGTTGGGGGGGTATACTAGTATACTCATTAGGATCATTTCCAAATCTAGTTGTGAAAATTTTATTAAATAATGAGAAATAATAGTGAACATCATGTGAAACTTACTCAACACCTAATGAGGTATACTATGTTCCCAACCTCAACCTGGATACTCTCACCATGTACTGCATACAAGAGTATAATATAATAAATAATATCATGGGTACCCTACTACTACTTCCTCACTAGTTTTCCACTTTCCCCCAATGTCACACGCCTTGAGAATATCTCTCCAAAATGGATTACCTAAAGACATCTAGGGGAATCCCCACAAAAAACACCTTATGCAACACAACCACCATGTTCACAAAACCGTATTAACCATATTGTTTTTCGAGATATACCACATCTCACATAACATGTATCATACGTCGGGAATTAAACCTCATGCCATTATTGCCCATAAAATGAGTAAGGATCTTCAATCCATCATAGACTATACACATTACACCTAAAATTAACAATAAGAATATATATCCATAATATATGTGTTTTAATAACAACAATCCATTGTAGCCCTCTACAAATATATATGTCGAAAACTAACAATTATGCCTACAAAAACATGGAACTACAATGAGAAGATAATGTAGAGTATGTAATTTTCCTTTATGAATTTTCCAATCCTTTATGATCTGAAAATAATAAAAATACTCTCTCTATAGGAAAATTTAATTTATATAATTATTTATTTTAATAATGAAATTTTCTTTTCCCATGGTTATTTATCCTTACCAACTTTTTTAGTTTTCATGTTATAGTTTCTCAAAATCTATCTATTTTATAGTTATAAGTGTAATATTAGGATTTACATCTAAAACCATAGAATCATAAAATAATTAGTTATAGAGAATTCAATTTTCAGGTTCTTGAGTTCTGACTCTGAATTCCGAGAAATCAAGAGTTCAAATCCACTGAATTTAGAACACAAATTCTTTGAAATGCAGAATAAAAATTCTATGAATCCTGGTTCTTAATTCTACGAATTTAGGATCAAAATTCTATAAATTGAGACTCAAAATACTCTTAAATATTGATTCCAAATTTTATGAATTAATACTCAGAATTCCTTAGAATTCAGACACCGATTCGATTATAATTCAGACTCTGAAATCTATAGAATTCAGGATAGAAATTATATGAAAAATAGAATCTTAATTTCCATGTAATGATAACCATGAGGTAATACTCCATATTAACTTCTTGTTGAAATCTATCTCCTTTTAGAAATAAACTCTTTTTCATAGGGGGGTACATTTTCTTGTTTTTTAAAAATTTTCTTAGCTTAAATTTTTAGTAATCTATTTTTCTTTCATTGTATTATAGAATTATTTATTCGTATTATAATCTTTCTTCATAATCATATTTTATTATAATATTTTATTTTATTTTCATAATCTAAATTTTTTTCATAATCATAATTTTTTTTCATAATATATTTTTTTCTTATTCTAAATATTTTTTTCTTAATCTAAATATTTTTCCGTATTATAATTTTATTTTATAATCTAAATTTTTTTTCATATTTTAAAATTTTTTGTAATATAGAATTTTTTGAATTATAAAAATTTTCGTAATATAAAATTTTCATAGTAATAATTTTTCATATTCATTTTATAGAATCTAATGTAAGTAAAGAAGAATTTCTCTCATTAGTTGTAATATTTTTAGAAATCTGGAAGCAATATTTACATTCCTAATATTTTGTATTAATGTATATATTTTTTGGTATTTTCATTTTGTTTTATGTTTTTCAGATTCAAATTTAATTAAATTAGAATTATTTTTTAAAACCTGAAAAGATCAGAACCTATTAAAATCCTTATTCGGTTATCCTCTCAACTGTTAGATCCGGTCAGATGTTTTTCAACCATTGGATCTACCATGGATGAAAAAACACTTCTTCAATTACCTATATAAATCCCCTCTGATGTTTTTCCCACATCTGTTTTTCCATATTTTGGAGGATAAAGCTCTATCTATATACTTAATGTTGTTTTGAATTTTCAAATGATTTCCTAGTTCTGAATGTCTACTGAAGCATATATTCAGAATAAAATGTCAACTATTTAGAAAATATATGTGTGGAATATACAAAAAGAATTATTGGTCAATATAATATTTTATTATAAGTATGACCGAATTATCTCCATGAATATTTTTTTGAAGTGATGGGAGAGTCTTTGTATTTCAAAACCGAAGGCACGTGATCCGGTGTATCCAGACATATTGATTAATTTCTACGAGAAAGCATGTTTCTTTTAACGATGAAGGCAGAGAATGTTATCTTTTATGTGTTATAGAAGGACCTACTCACATTCTTACATTAAGGAAGCAAGTATAATTGGAATTCATTATGAAGGATTAGTATGATTCTTCAGTCACAAATTACCTAATGTATCATGATATTTTGATAAGGTAAAGGCTAGAGACTACCTTGGATTAAACGGAGTGAAGACTCTGAAGATTCATCATCTGTCTACGATCATATGGATTCATGAATTATGGGTTCAAGGATTTATTATTTCAATGAAAGGGGATAAGGATACTATAAAAAATAGTGGTATCTATATATTTTATTTCTTGGAGAATATCAGGAAGATTATCCTTGTCATGTAAATCATGGTTACAATCTAGAATATCAAAAATGGAATTCTGAAATCTCAAATCATCCTGTATCCAGCTATTTTATCAAGTATTATAGTTCTTTGTTTTGAATATTTCTTAATTCCATGTCGTTCCAAGCAGATATATTACAAGGTAATGTTGTTTAGCGATGAAATTTTAAGGAGGATGAAGGATGACTTCTCAAGTCAATCTGGACTGTTTTATGATATATCTGATGAAGAAGTAGAAATTTTGTCAATGAAGCAAGGACTGGATGAAACATCTTATAAAAGATAAAGGAATAGAAAGGCTATAGAACCAGAAGTGGAATGATAAAGCTCTGTGATTTAGGGATATCAATTATCACCACTAAAGCCAATGAATCAAAAAACTTATTCTGATGAGGTAGTGGCTATGTTGATAGAGGATACGAAAAACTAGAAGGTTGGTGAGACTAACTTCGGATCAGACCCTACTAAGGAAAATTCCTTATAAATAAAGGTATCTAAAGAGCTTGAAAGGAAACAAAAATGAATGAAGCAAAAGAAGAATATGATTGAGTCTGAGATAGTACAACTTCCTCACAAAGATGCTCAAAAGTTATCTGATCAAATTCCAGTCCCAGAGCCTTTATTCCTAGAATCAGATATTGTGTGTCTGAGAATGACTGTTGTGATACCAAAATAACCTCATTAAAAGAAAATGACTAAGAAGAAAATGTGGAAGAAGGATAAAAATAAGAAAGTGTTGATATTGAAGACATAATCAGTCATGTAGATGATTACTACGAGAAGGAATGTATTTTTGAGAAAATTTCAATCTAAACATCTGAAGTCGAGTCTCCAAATCATGTGACTCCAACAAAAAAGAGAAGGGTGAGGATGAAGTCAATAAGTTTTCTGAAGAGGAATATAGAAATAGTGATTTTATCCATCTATAGGATGTTGAGGCATAAACTATGAAAGAACCAGAAGATGGAGATTTGAGTTCTCAGCTATCAAATATTGAACAAGAATCCCCCAATCCCAATAAATCATTCTGATAGCGGATAAGGGAAAGTAGGTTGCATTAAATTCACATAAAATTTTTTGGTGGAGAAGGAAGATTTTGGTACTTCACCAAAGAGGAAAGATTAAGACATAGAAGAATAATCCATACCACCGAAACATTCATGTTTGGAATCATCTTCCCATTGGCATGATTTTGTTGTTCAATATTTGAAAAAGCATGTTAGTATTATTCCCTTATTACCATTAATAGAATCAAGTTACCAAATGCTTAAACATAATATAAATTATAAATTAGTTTCAGTTTCCCTGGTTATGGATAAATTTGTTTCACTTGAGTTATATTTCAAAACCATCCACATTGTTTATGAGTCTCATTAATGATCTTACAAGAAGATGAAAATCTAGTCATAGAAGACAATAGAGGAGATGAGAATCTTCGATGAATTTCATGAAAATGTCAATGATGATTTTGACACCAAATATGTGAATATCAAGGATCATAGAAATATATTTGAGGAAAAGTTACACCTAGAACAAAATACTCAAAATTAAGATATTAAGGCTCTGAATGGGATGCTCATTTCTAAGGAAATGAATTGGAAGAGTGAAAGAAATCTTTGAATTTATATTGAACAGAATCTTTTTAAGCAATAAGAAGTATTGAAAGCTCAATAATAATATATTAAGGCTTAATAAGATTTAATTAAATCCTTGGAGAAAAAAAAAATAAATATCAGGATCAGCTGCTCAAGATAATGGACGAAGATAACAAATAGATCAAGAATTTAATACCCATTGTGAAGAAAATGATGTCGATGAAAAAATAAGGATAATTTCATTCCATTCTGATCTTTTTTTTTCTACTTTTCCTTGTAAAATGTTTTTCAATCATTAAAGAAATTTTTGTGGTCCTTCATTTTTATTCTTGATTTGTATTAATTTTTCTTGTACAATTCATTTTTTAATTCCAACTATTAATTATTGAAAATGACATAGGGGTAGAAATGAATGATAAAAAGAATATTAAAAGAAGAGATTTCCTTATATAAAGTGGAGGTCATCTATGAGGAAGTTATTATCAAAAAATATTTTCGCACGCAAGAAAATGAAAAATATTATTCATAAAATCATGAAAATGAACCTTAGTGATTCTGAAGCCTAAGGGAGAGTTAATCATATTCACATTGATCAATAAGTAATGGGATATAAGTTTTTATTTCAATTTCCATAATAGTCCTATGTCTTTATATTATTTTTTGTAAGGATGTTTTTTCCTTCAAAAGGGGGGGGGGGAATTGTTGAGTTAGTATGGATTCCTTATGAGTATCCCATTCCTTTATGTATTGACAATCACAAACACTTTATCTCAAGGATAAATTTATTTCCCTAAAGACGTATCTTAATAGGCAAATTTTCTATTCCCAAGGAATTTTTCTCATTACCTTTGTTTTAGTGTTCATATAATTATTTCTCTAAATCTAACTCCATTTAGTTCTATGTGTAATATTTTGATTCATATTTAAAACCATGGAATCCTATAAATACATTGATATAGAGCTTTTTGTTTTTAGGTTCACAAATTCTGACTCTGAATTCTATGAATTGGGAATCTGAATAATCTATAATTTAGATTCTGAATTCTCTGAATTCAGACTTTGAATTATTTAAGATTCTGATTTCAAATTCTATGAATTAAGGTAATGATTTATCACTATTCAGAATCCAAATTCTATAAATTTTAAATTCCAAAATCTCTGAATTCAGACTCCAAATTATTTAAAATTCGGATTCTGAATTCCTCAGAATCTACACTCTGAATTCCTTACAATTCAGAATCTGAATCACATAGAATTCAGACTTTGAAATATATTGAATTAGTATCCAAATCGCATGATTAACATTATCTAAATATAAATGTAATATATAATCTGAATGTTCATTTTCATAGACTCCGATCATTATTTTCCCTATACTCAGAAAAATTATATTTGGTTAGGAAGCAATATGGTTATTAATCTTGTGTCAGTTATGAAACATTATTGTGAAATCTATTTCTAAATAACAATTATTTTAGTGACATGAGTATATGTCCCTCTGAGATTCATTAATAAGTATGACTATTAGAGGAGGGAGTCGACCATTGGAGAAATGCCAAAAAACAATAGCCCATTTGAATGATCTCAAAAAAAACAAAGAACGTTGATCACTCTTGAGATTACATGTTGCTAAAGTAACTTTTAGAGATAGAGACTATCATGAAATGTGCGTATTGAACCTCTATTCATCTTTCTTCGTGCAAATATAATTATTTCTGTGTACAATCGAGGACTTCCAGGAATTGAAAGAAAGAGGTTCTGACTACCTTAATTTTTGGGGACTTTCTTGAGAAGGAAGACAGGGGTGCCAACTTCTATGAATATCGAGTTCTTTCATGGATAACAAGAAAGACTCTGATATTCTTATCAAGGGATTACCCTGGTGTGGGTGACACATAATTTTTTTAAAGTATAAATTAAGGTACGTTTTTCAACGGATTTTGGATAACCTTATCTTTTGGATAAATGATTTCATACTTGTTTCTTTTGTTGATTCATGTTTTTTTAACCTGTATTTTGAATAATAACGAATGCATAACTATATTATACTTTTTTGTATTTTTTTACTCTAATCAGTAAGATTCTATATGCTTTAATGTCAAAAATTTTCCTTCTAATATATTCATATGATTCATTTCTAGAATTATATTTCCAGAACCATTCTTGATTGTAAAACTAAGTGGTCTTGTGAATTTACCTTGTTTATCTTTGTTAAACATAGTTTCTCTTAAAGATAAAAATGATAGTTTTATACCAACATTAAAGGTTCCAAATGAATATTTAATGTATAAAATTCACCCCCTCTTTTATATTGATCTTCTACATTAATATTTCGATCCTACTGATTGTATGTCAAATGGGTGTATTTATACATCCATCCTCCTATGGGAATGTTGGGGGAAAATCCCCCACCACCCTAGGGATCAGAATCCTCGAGGTGTCATTTTACACAACTAATGGGGTGGATTAGAGTATATAATCACAAAAAGTATAGAATAAAATATATCTCACAACCAAAATATGTGCATATTCTTATCATAGAATCAAATATAGCTAATATATATCGGACTCCCAACATCCACATTGAACACTAGGTATCATATAAGCACACATCCATTTAAAGAGCAATATTACATTACCATATTTCCTTTTTATCAGTTCCAATTTACATTAATTTACTTATTACAAATCAATTGAATATTAAAAATTAAAAATTATACTTCATTAGTATTACACCCAATGTCCAATGTTTTTTTAAATTTAAACATTAGAATTGTATCCCAGCTAGCTGTTATCCCGCAGTTTAACATCATTTATTCAATCATTTGTTAAATTATTTATTAGTTTCCGATATTCCCATGAATTTTAGAAAATATTATATTATACAAATCACATGGTTGGTCAACACTATGAGAAATTGAACTACCCGTTCAATAGTTTCAACCAATAGAATGTGCATAGGCCCATCATCAAGAATCTAAACATGGAATGCATGTTGAAATCCACACGCATCATTTCCCTTTTTTTGAAGGAGGGTATGTAAGACCAAATTACATAAGAAGTGGGGAATGTAATGTAGATAACTAAAGTACTATATTCATAGCGTATCAAGATATTCATATCCAACATGTTTCATCATCTCTGGTGTCCTCCAAGACACCCACATGCATAAACCAATGCATCCTGCCACTCTAGGATTTAACTACTACCAAAAAAGATGGGCCTTTCAAAAGCCATCTAGGATGACATTACAACACATGAATCATGATTGAAACATTATATAATTTGTTTATGGTCCTCTAAACAAGGAATCAAACCTTCAAATAGAATGAGCACTCACGACACCAGAGCAAAAGGCACTTTGTCTTACAAGCCAGAGGGTATCTCAGAACCACGCCAGGAATTAATTTTTTTTTCAAAAAAACAGTTTTTTAAAACTTGTGGATATAAAAAATCTATTATATTTAGGTTCTAATGACCAAAATCCTAAAAATATTTCTATCAGGAATTTATACATGCTTACTACACAAATTTTATTAACATCAAATAACAACAACAATAATATTCAGATTCTTTTATATTCCTCATTCTCACTGATTGATAATTATAATTAATCACATTTTTCAGTACATATAAATTTCCTTCATAAATGACATGATAGATATGGTATTCAATGATATCCGAGTTTCTAGAGAATACAATTCATTAACAAATGATCTATTTAATTGATTTTTCCAGTTTATGTATTTATTATGTCAATTACATTCCAATCTCAGGGGGTAAAAATGATAACTTGAATGTTTCACATAAATGTATAGTGAATTAATGAATCCCATTCCTCAAAAGGGTTAGGATGTTATTTATACGAGAACAATCCACACAATGGTTTATGATATCCTCCTCTGTGAAAACTGAATCTACCCGAGGATGTCATATCATGACCGCATGAATGAAAACCCATGAAAACACTATTAGAGGAATAGATATCACATTCCATAACATTGGATGCATAAATTGGGAGAAATGTATAGAAGAAAAAACAAGAACTGAGGTAGATCATACAATCTATCAATGAGAGAATGACACATGCTGCTTGCACCATAACATGGGGTCTGCATGCAGTGGGAAGAACCTTCAAGTGGAAATAATCCAAGGATTAAGGATCGATCAAACCACTTATATGGGAGGAAATAATGGTTCATTATTATTTCAACATGGAAAAATAATGTATAACATGGAATATATCTCTCCCGTTTTAAGATTTATGGAGATGTAGTTAAAGACATGCAAGATTTTCCATTAAAAGTGGATTATATTAAACAACACATTTTTTCTATGTAAAGGCATCATGCGCCATTGAAAAAATAATATATAAGTTATGGACTTAAAATCAGCCTTAAATATCTATAAATGAGGCCTTGAATGCATTTTACGTCAATGAAAATGTCAAAAGGGTGAACTAAATGAAGCTGGAAATAATGTCTACCTACCGATGCTGGAATCACCTTACAACAACCAATTCTAGAGACACCTTAGTTCTACCGATGATTGAATCACCATACAATTACTGATGCTTGAAACATTTTACACTTACCAATGCTAAAAACATTGTACACCTATCGATGTAGGAAACAATGTACACCTACCAATGATGGAAACATTGTTCACATAACTGGAAGTTAAAACAATTGTGGGGGCTAAGTCACCTTGACCTCCCAGAACACCTCAGATTGCGGATTTTAGCAATGGAATGGACCAATGGGATCCTAGAGGTTACATCATTGATTTGTGTATGAATAGATAATGAAGATAAATGTGCCTCATCTAATATATCATTATTTAATTCTTTTATATGGGAAATAATAAATCAATTTTCGATCCCTATTATTCCATCACAATAGAGGTTGAATTTGGAACATTTATCACCTTCATTTATAACTATACAACTTTTTTCTATTCCTCCTTAATATTCACATGTATAGATTACTAAACAATCATTCAAAAAATATAATATTTATCCCCTTATATTAAATTTTTTAGAGTTCCATATTTTGAATTTCCACAAACATTGGATCATGTGTGATCCTTCTCATGGATAAACTAGTATTGTCTTCTCAACTCTATGAATCGTCCACCTTATTCACTTTCCCAGGGTGGTAAATTATTGAGAATTCATAGTATTTAATCAAATACATCAATATTATTTGTAACATATTTATTTCCTTTTAGGTGAAAATATACATTAAAATTTTAAGATCCAGTATAAATATCACATCTTTAACTATAAAGATAATGCTTCCGAATCATTAATGAAATTATTACGATAGCTAGATCCCAATCATGAGTTGGGTAATTTTGGTCTTATATTTTCATCTTCCATGTGGCATAAACTAGAACCAAATAATTATTCATCATAAGACTTCACAACCCCTTCATGGATGCATCATTATAGATCCCAATCTGTTCTCTACTACATGGCATTGTGAACACAAGTCCACTGTTAAAAATATCTATTTAGCTCATTGAAAATCTCTCCACACACCTCCAAACAATAAAAAATAACACCTTTCTATGTCAACATATTGAGTGTATTAGATAATCCCAATATATAAATTAAATAATTTCTAATATCTATCCAAACAAAGAAAACATAGAATATCAATTTCCATTTTTGGTCCTGACCATTTTTTTATAACCACTATTTTGTGGGATCCATATAAATCCCATTACATGAGATCATGGGAGAAAAAAAATTGATACCTCATGGTGAAAAAATTCACAAATGTTGAATTTGGTATAAATATTCTCCTTCATCATGTTTTCAGTACAATATTTCGAGTGTCATTATGTTCATCTTTTATCATTTAATTGAAAGTAATATCATCTATAAAATCTACCTCTAACTGATCATGATAGTCTCTAAAGACTCCATCCATTTGATCAATTATGACATCGATAGAATTACTAAGACCAACAAGAATTACTATAAATTCATTATGATCATACCTTGTATGAAATGTTGTCTTTTGTATATCATTATTTTTTACAATGAATTGATGATATACTGATTGAATATTAATTTGGGTAAGTATTGAACATCACATAGTTGGTCGTAGAAGTCATCCATGAGGGGAAGTGGTTATTTTTTCTTGATTTTGATCTTGTTAATTTCTCAATAATCAATATATACTCTAATTGATCCATCATTCTTCATAACAAATAGAACAGGTTCTCCCCATAGTGACAGAGTAGAACATATGAATCCCTTATCAAATTTCTAATGGAGTTTCATCTTCAATTACTATAACTCAATTGGTGAAATTCTATAAGGTGTATTCGTAAAAGTAATAGCACTCGATTTGAGATCTACTGAATAATAAAATTCATGATTCTATGGAAGTCCAAGAAATTCCTCAGGAATGTCATCATCCAACTCAGATAAAATCAGTGTATTAATAATTTTATGTTTCTCTCCATACATTTAAGATAAATAAAAATCATTTATAAAAATCAAGTCCCATAAAATATAAAAAATATTTACTAGAAGGTTATATTCATCTCTAAATCGATAGATGATCATAGATTGGTCTGGATTATGAAATGCGACTTTTATTCCCAATAAAATGATATGAAATCCATAAAGGGAAATCCAATCCATGCCATGAATAAAATAAAATTCCACTATAGGAAGGATCACATGATTTATAGGACGCATATTCCCACATACATTAATTAGAGATGAATCACAAACTTTTGATTTTACCTTTGTGCTGTTAAGAGTTGTCACAGCTAACTAAACATCTAATTTTTTATGTAATATAGAGATTCCAATATAAAATTCATCAAAAATAATATAGTGGGTTGATATATAATAAAAAAAACATATTATACTTTAGTGTGGACGGTAGATGTACCTTTCACCACATCATTATCGTACTCCATGTCGAATATTTTGATTGCATATGGCATTCCATTTGCATTGGCCTTATTTGTTTCTTTATGTTGATCATCATCAATATCCATTAGATTATGGAATTAAATGGAATAATTCACCTTTTTATGGCACATATAACATTGAAGTATATGAGGTTCATTTGTTGTATCCTTTTAATTATTCACATCATTAGACATCTTTATCCCATCACATTGGCATTAAACTACCTCATGACCATATTTTCCACACATGAACCATTTATTATCCCCATTATGAAAATTCACAAAATTTATCATTCCACACATTGAGCATAAGAGAAAAATCATCTTATTTTTAGTGCGGTCTTTAAATTTTACTTTGAATTCCATTTTTATCTTCTTATGAAACCCATATGATGGGTTACTCCAATCCCCATATCCAAAGTGAAAGCACATCAAACAGATTTCATATAGATATTGACGTCCCTTATCAATAATTCCCTATGGAGACAAGGTTTTATGCAACTATAGAATCAATTTATATTTCTTTGATGTCGAATATCAATCAAAGAAGCATACCTTGAAATTATTATAAAATATTATTCATTGGTACCAAAAAATTCATCAGCCATATTATTATATTTGAGGAACTCCTTATCCATCATTTTTCAAAGAGTAAGAATAATATAATTATTTAAAAATATGTTTAGAAATCATCCCACTATATGGGATCAATTTCATCTCTTGGTCTCATTTTATTGATAAGATTCCACCATTGTTTAACATCACATTTGAAAAAATAAATGTTAAGATGACTTTATCATGTATAGAACATTGTAGAACTGAAAATATCTTATCAGTAGTACCGATACATTAATCTTCCAATAACAGACTAGGAGACCCTCTGAATGAAGGTGGCCACTACCTCATGAAGGATTCAATAGAATTTTTCTCCTTCCCCTAATCATTTGGATGTGCAGCATGATTCATAGATAAAAAAAGTTATGTGATCATGTCTACATGATTTTTCATCCCATCTCCTATAATTTTTTTTCATGGGTGGGAAAATCATTGCATTTCCTATCACAGTTAACATGAACATAGTCCATTCTAGTTCCATCAATTGAATAAACCCATGAGGCATAGTGTAAGAAACACTAATCATAATCGAAAAAGCACATAATAAAAATTAAATTTTGGACTCATTAGGTTTTATTCTATGATATTCATTAACATCACAAAATTAATATGATATGATAGTAACCTATAATTAGACATATTTTTAGGGTTCTTACTATGGTTTTATCATCCTTGTTTCCATAGGTTAACTATACCATTTCTATAATAACATATATAATAGGCCATAATTTAAATAAAGATATTTCTTAAACATTGATGAATATTTAATACATTGCATTACAGAATCCACATTAGGACTATATTGGTTTAGTGTCTTTAGAAACTAGGTAACATAAAAAATGTGTTCATAAAAAATATGCATTGTATCCCTCTTATTTCTTCACAACTAGAGTCTTTTATGATGTATCTTACTTAATACATTTATTCGTGACCCAGGGAAATGAATGCTACGAAAGGATAAGATCAATGTTTTGTTAATGGTAAACAAGGGAAATAAGAATCATATCATATTCATGAGAACATAACATTTTAAAATCTTATATGGCATATAAATCATGATAATATTAGGTCCTCGGATAAATCATAAACAAGAAATTCAATCCATATAGACATAAAAATGACATGTAATTTCTTGGAAAACAAACATATGTATATAAAATTATTTCTTAATTGTCATGTCTTATATTTGAGACCATCATAATTGAAAAATTATATAACTAATATAAGTTTTCTCAATGTTCCATCCCTATAATAATGAACAAGATTTACTTGGAGTTCTAGTCATATTTACCTCTAGAGATATAAATCTTCACTCAATGATGTAGAGGGAGATAGAGGTCATAACCATCTAATAAGGAAACCACTCTTACTTGTTCCAAAAAATCATAAAAACATTCACCACAACATAACCCTTGATATAAATTGTGTTTTCTAAAAATCATTCCATCATACTTAATAAAAATAATTTATTTAAAAAATATCAAAAAATAAAAGAATAGTCAAAATAGGATTTAAAATATTACCCTATTTATAGAGTTCCATCTTATATGGAATATAATTTTGAGAAAACTTTTGAAATAAATTTTTGAGGGAAATAACATTTCTTCTTCATAAATAATTTTTCTTCTTTAAAAGAACACACAATTTTCAAAGAAATGATTATATGTGAAAATAAAATTGTAATATTGTAGCGATTCTTCAATGGAATAAGGCATCATGAAATCGTAAAAATATGTTCATGAAGTAAAAGTTAAGAAAACATTATTCTCGTACTCTTCACGAAAACGTTAAACAGAACCTCATACCCAAAAAAATATTCCATTCAATCTGATTAGTACGAAATAAAAAATTGGTAGAATTAGAGATTTAAATATTGAATATTTTAAAATTAATATTTTGGAAACATGGGAATGGATATTAAACATACAATAATAAATACATATGAATAAAAAATCACCAATAAAAAGGATATTTGCAAAATTATCCTTAACTTATGTCTGATATGATTTTTAGGTATCATAACCATTATGTAATGATAAAAATAATATTACTGATTTATTACATATTTATAATAAGTTTTATGACCACATTTATGATCTTATATTCATATGATTGTTAGTAACATTTCATTCATACAAGTTATTTGGGTTTAAACTTATTTATGTTCATATGCCTCTTTTGTCAGATAAGTTCATATTCCTATTTTTAGGTTTTAGTTATATCATATACAAAATGGTATTAGTATAATATATTTCATATTTCTTTATTCATTTCATTTTTATAATCATTCTAAAATGATTACTGTGTAAAATGAATCACATCCCACCGTGGAGAAGGTATGTTATATATATGCTCGAGCGACGTTATCATTCCCATAATTATTATATGGTAATGAAGTGGATGATTTATAGAATATTAGAATGGATATCATTTTTTGTTAATCATATATATATTAATTCAATCATTATACCCATCAATATAAGTTTGTGGTGAATAACGGATTACACCATGACATGGAGACGTTAAGTTGTACGTACGGACTTGTGGTGATTTCAATTTTAATAAGATTGATAGAAGAGAAAATATATTTGTTTAAAAATTATAATAACATATAAGTATAAGAGTGATACTAATGTTATTAATTAATAATTTATAAAATAATAAAAAATAGGATGAATAATAAATAATTTTGAATGAATCAATAGAAGTGATTGCATCTTCCTTGACATGATTCCCCTAAATCTCTTATTAGAGCACTAGAGGTTGTGTATGAAGATGACCGAATTCTCTTGAATGATAATATTGAAGTTGAAAAGGAATAATTTTTGTGGATTTCCATGCATGGTGGATCAACAGGTATTTATTATGAGAGAGTGCATGTATCCTTTTATAGTTGAGGTAAATGAGACTTTTGAAACTCCGTAAATAATAATTTATAATAAAATAAAACCCAACAGAACAAAAAAAATTTCCAAATATATAACAAGTGATTATATTATGTTGTAATATAATCAACCAGTAAATTTTGGACAATTAATATTCTCAATTTAAACCAAATATTTTTAATTGACTCTTACTTAATCAATTTAATTTTAATTATTGTAATAACATTTTAATATATATAATAGACATAAATAATTACTTATATAGTGTTAATTTACCAAAATGGATATTTTATGAAATATTAGACCTTATATTAATTAATATGTAATTATAATTTTTTTATTTGTTTTATATAATTTAATAAAATGATTTTTTAATATCAATAGTGTCAATATTGAATCTTTTCATTTATTTTTCCTTAATTAATATCCACACCAAAGATAAATTCATACCAAGACATTTAATAAACTCATATAATATTATATTCACCTATAAAATCCATATAGAACATTAATTAATTCGTATGTATTTAGTTTAATATTTTAAAACTATTTATTTGATATTTTTATTAATAAAATAATTTCTACATCCCTCTTGTTTCATAATTAAGGTTAACTAATTAATAATTAATAATTATAAATAAATTTATATGATGTATTTAATTTACTTAGCTTTCTAGAGACTATATATAGCTGATATAATCTCTTATATATCCTTATAGTAAAATTAATATACTTATATAGAATGAGATTTTGACAAATTGTAATATTCATTATTTTTTATTATATTCATGTAATAATTATAGATAAGTGTCTATTAAGTGATTGAATTTTAAAAAAATAGATTTTAAGGTTCAAATTTATTCATTCAATTGGAAATTTATTGGTTATATATTAATTTTATAATATTATTATTACATTTATTTAACTGATTTACCTTCAAGCATGGTAATAGAAATTATTACCAAAGTTACAAATTATAATGCCAAAAAATAAATGAAACCAATTACATTCGTTTGGAAAAAAGATTCCAAATATGAATCCATTTTTCAAAATTTAAAATATAGAAATTGTAGTAATTATTTTAAATCAATCCCACTATTGTCAGGAGAGAATGAGTTTTTTAAAATTTTAAACATTGAAAAAGATTTGAATGTTTAACATATGAATTAATTTAAAATTAATTCTAATGACCTAAATAATATTGAATGATAAAAATGTATTCTATTTATAAATTTAAACAATAGAATAATATAATTAAACCATATAAATTATCTTGATGAAAAGTGGATCTCTTTAAATATAGTGTTCTCTTTTTATTCATCAAAGATAGAATGTTAACAGAAAATATAATAAATTAATCCAATGTAATTTTTTATATCCCTATTTAAAATAACGTGATTATGTTGTCATATATAAATTTTAAATGTTTTGAAAATCAAAATTTAAAAGGGTTATTCTATTTTAAGGAGTAAGATTACCCTTTTTTTAATAAAATATATGTTGTTATACAACAAATAGTGTTTATTCACACCCTATTATTAAAATTTCCATCGGAGGAATATAATTTTTTTTTATAAAGTACATAACATATATATCTTATTAATATCTTTACGAAGATTTATTGACTCAAAAATTATCTAATTTATATTTTTCAAAAATAATTGATAGCCAAAGAATTCACAATGTGTATTAATATGATAGTAATAATTATTCCCTCTAACCTAACGACAAAGATATAATTGTAATTTTTTAAATATTTATTATACGATTTCTTTTAAACTCATGATTGCTTTCAAATCGTTCTACTAAAAAATAAAAAATAAATAATAAAAATATTTCATAAAAAACATCTAGGTGTTACACATAGGGCTTATAACATTTCACATTACGATTCAATAATCCAATTTATCAAAACCCATTATTTGTGATCCTATTTTTTAATGCACTGAAAACCATCCATAATTTTAAAAAATAAATAAAAATACCCTAAATATTTTAAATCCATTCCCACAGTCATTTAAAAAATTTCTAGATTCATGAAAATTAAAAATTTAAATCCAATTGGGAAAGCTAAGATTATTTTTGGTTTATCAGATATTGACTGGAGATATAACCAAATCAAAGTCTGATCAAACACTAATGCCAACTACATCCACAATCAAGATATAATAGTAAATAATTAAATTTTTGAGGAATACATAATAAATTATTCCCACAACTAATAATGGTTTTTACAAAAAAAATTATTGTTGATGAATATAGATCATCAATTAACCCAATGATAATAGAGAACGTACCTCAACCAACACAAAATCTAGCATTTAATAAAAGAAAAAAATGATATAACTATAATAAAAAAGAATAAATAACTTTGTGGTTATTAAAAATAAAAATATAAAAAATATAAAAGCTACTAAGTTTCAGATTAATGAAATAAAAATAATAGAATTGATAAAATTATATAATTTGATGAATACCGATCAATCCAGGATCGAAACAAATACTAAATGTATTTTGTGGTAGATGTGGCATAATGAAATAACCGAAAAATACCCAGGGTTTAGAGAAGTGATGTTGAATGTGAATGAGAATTATTTTGGGATCCCGAAACATTTATTCTATCGAAATAGACACATTTTCAAACCACGAATTATGGATTCATGTTTTTAACATCCAAAATTGATGATGTGCTAAAACTCATATCAAATTGGTTTACTAATTATGAAAATCTCACTGAAATCAAGATTAAAGTAAAAAAATAAAGGATTAATGTTCAAATCATGAGAATTATCATCTGTTATGTCCAAAATACATTCATATCATTAATATTCATTAATAAAGCAAATTGAGTAATGTGACTTGTATTTGAATTTGTAAGTCCTCTCATTCATTTAAAATCCATAACATCAGTCAATTCATGTAATTACACACATTAAGATAAATCTACACATAAATAAATGTGTATAATAAATGTAGTTATGCTACTATTCAACCAACCATAGGACTTTTTTTTCCATGGAATCTATAAATATGATGGTTAACTTAAAAAGAGGTTATTCCACTACTCCATCACAATTTTTTTTTGAATCCATCTGTAATGATAAATTAATTTCTGCCACCACAATAATTTTTCAAATGGAATATACATCCTACTAAATACATTCATTTTTTATTTAATTAAAACCACTTGATTATGCGAACTGAAATATCAATATCCAACTCAATATTCTCTCAACTCACAATACATGACGTATTATGATGACACATGTTGATATGAGAAATGAGAAAAAATATTGAATTATTTTTAGTTGATATTTTAAATACAACTGAAAATAATCCTTATCCATATGCTCTCAAATATGAAATCTTCCAATATATCGTGAAGCCATATTCCATATATTTCTATACTATTAAAGACCTAATAGATGAGATACATTATAAATTTCATAGTCATCGTTGAATGACTCCAATGGATGGTATAGATTATCCACATATGATTCATATAGACTCAATGATGTACCCTATCATTAAAATATATAATCAATCCTTATTGATATATCCCGATCTTAGATTTTCCCTTTGTTATATTCCACACTCGCCACTAACCATAATATAGGTGATTTGAAAAAGAAATCATACAAATACTTGAAGGGATCAATTCGAATTAATGATTGATAATTATTACAATAAGAAAACATTAAATGTCTCTAATGTATGTAGTGAGATCCACCAGAACACAATACATATGCATTAATAATATCAGAAAATATCTAAAGAGAATGCACCATATGATCATCCATTTTTTGGATGGAAAGAGGTTATCAACCTAAATTAAGTCCCCATTACGTATTACAGTTTTTCCCAATTTAATGGTATACCTCAGAGTCTTTTCCCAAACAGTGGACCTAGGGGCCTGATACGACAACACAATCATCAAAATGTACAACTTACAATGATTATAAAACATTTTTATATCCCTAATAATAATAAAGTGTGCCATTGTACAAATAGTTCAGTCATCACACAAGAATTATACATCTTTAGAGTGTCATTTTATACACTCAAAATAAATTATAACGACATCATTTTTCAATTATATATAGAATCTAGTATAGGCAAGAGTATATCATAATGATTTTGGTGAGTTGTACTAATTTTTTAGTGGGAATTCTACTAGTACACAAAATCAATATTTTCACACTCCATAAACTATGACTAGAAACATTGTCTCGTGTCAAAATATATTTTTATATCCCTTAGGTTAACAACAAATGAAAATATATAAAAATTATGAAGAAAATAATTATTTTCTCATGAATGAATAGAGAACTAATACTAGTTGTATAGAATTTCATTATATAGGAGGGACTAATAAAAAATATTCTCACCAATATATGAGTATTATCTATATACTATGAGTTCATAATAATATAAATTTTACAATATAATTTATTCAAGTAGAATTGATAAAAAAAATTCAGTAGTTATAACAATACCAAAATCGACCTCTTGTAAAACTAGATTTAACTGGAAAAAAGTCCAATAATTCTACACCAATTTTTCTTTTCCAGGATTTCATGAGGAAGTAATTTCTCACAAAGGGAATCAGGAATGTCATTCTAATTTTTATGGATATATGCAATGTCAATGTCAAAAATCTATAGTTACACCACCCTTCACCTATATTTGAAGTTTTGGTCTTTCTATGAAATTATATATCTCCAAATCTTGTGATCATAAAATATGGGAAACATATCATCAAAAAACAAGTATCTGTAAAACATAATAGAATTCATAACAATTGTTACATCCAATTCAGGAGTTTGGTAATTAATCTCGTATAACTAATGAAATAATACATCATACCACACAATAAGGTAAAACTAGATTTTTCCCCACCTAATAATAGTGATAGAACCATAAACGTAAACTATGTAGCCGTTAATGGGTTGTGGCATGGTCATGATATGAGACAATGTTAGAATCTATTCTAATTCATCAAATTTAAGTAGACACATAATATCAAATGAAAAATTTACAGACATGTTTTTAGATAAGTCAAACCTGACACTATCATTGGTACATCCTTGACATATCACATACAGTATTAAAATATACTTATTAATACGCATATCTAAATAGTTTTCCTACAATTCAAAATGTTAATAGAAAAAAATTACCACCTAAAGGTCAAATGAGAGGACTAGTTCCAAATAACATGTTCCCTAAAAACATCACATATTGGATTGAAAAGTTGTACAATGAATTTTGATCATAAATGTAAAGACCCAGAAATTTCATGATTTTTATCTTAAATCCTTTTAAATTTTACGAGTCTTCGGTTTCTGATAGCACTTGATTCTGAGGCCCGGTGTGCTCGAAATTAATTTTTGATTTTTTTTTCAGGTACGTTCAGTAAACTTACGTGCAAGTTTTTCTATCTTTTGAACCGATGATCAGAATTGAAATCTGAGTACACCAATGAATTTGCAGCACTGGTATTCTCTTAAGGGGACCTTTACTACAGTTGCATTTTATGCAGTTTGAGAGTTGATTTTTGGGGATTTAGAATAAAATAAATAAAACTTGTGGAACATAATTTTTTTTTGTGATAACCAACAGGAGGAAAGTAAGGGTGGGTCAACTCCCAACATAACCTCTCGTGATAGGATTGAGTGTGGTGGGGCCCACACAAACTTGCACCCTTCCACCTCCCCTCAACTCCCCATTAATTCCCCTCTGTTTTTCTGGACAACCCCCCTCTTTAATTTCAAACCCATGGTAAATTAATTAGGTGATTCACATAATTTATTTATTTTGTGTGTTTGAATCATTTTGAAAATATATGTCATGTTTATTAATATAGGGGGAGCCTTAATATAATATTTTCTTGGAAAATATTCTGGGCCGGATCTTTTGGATGATTGGATAATGAATGTATTATTCTCTAGATGATGAACGCCCCAATGAAGAACATCATTCTCCATCGACCAATAATGCTCCAGGTTTCGAAGAACGTGAAGTTTCCAACGATGCTTCTTCATTGGGTGCACTCTGACATCAACAGAATCAACACCTCTTTTCTGTGTCTCCCAACTACAACAACATTCTACTTCCACGGCTCATAAATGAGCAACGTCTTTCCAAGGTAGGGGTTATGTATATTCATTGAAGGAATAAATTGTACCTCATTATTTGATAATTTTCTGAATTTGACATTGGCTGATTGTTCCCGCCTAATGCATAAGGTGGGAGGCAAACCAACACGTCCTGATAACCCTCAGTCGTTTATTGTTTTTTGGGATGCGACAACGATCGAAGGTGGCGGACGCGCGCCTGCCGCGGGGGGAGGAACCGCAGCCCGCAACAGCGGGCCGCTTGGCTGAAGGAGAACCGGCTCGCTGCAGCCAGCTGGGCCGAATGAAGACAGAGGTTCCATAAGGGGCACCTCGCAGCGGAGGACTGCAACCAGCAAACCGCTGGTGGCTTCAGTCGCAAATCGTCCAGCTCGTCGGTCAGCCAGGAGAAGAAGTAGCGGCACACGAAGGTGCCGCGCAGTAGGACCGCCTCCCGCCCGAGCGAGCCGCTTGCGCCAGGAAGGTCGTATGGCTTCAACCGACCGGTTGGTAGGGAAGCGCTGCATGGCACCTCTGGTTCAGGAAACGGGCCCCCCCTTGGACTGCTCGGCCCTAAGGGCCGAGCCGCGGCCAGCCGGGCTACTCCGTGCCACGCCGGGTAGGGCCGCATCATGCCGGGCTGGCCTACGACCCGATGGGCCAGGCTGCGTAATTCACTGGGCCGGTCTGACCTTCTGCTGGGTCAGACCTTCCAAAACCGGGTGTACACGACCCGTAGGCCCACTGGGCTTAACGGGCCAGGAACATTTCCTCTTAAATGTGAATAACATGAAGACAGAGCGTCTGATCGACGCGCCGTCTATGGAAGTGAAACCCTCATGACGTGGATATCCTTTTTCGAAACTCTAAAAATGTTTTGGAAGACTTTGGATAACGAAAGTGTTTGGAATGAGCGTATTTCCAACCGGGCCCCTAGAACGGAAAAGCCAATAACACTTAGACCGGGCGTCTAATTTACGCGCCGTCTATCATGTGGGGTTTCTTTTGACTGATGGAGCTTCATGATACATTTTCTCTGGACTTCGTGATAATTGATGTATTGACCCCCCATGGCTCGTGAAGCGGACCCTCCTGGAATCGATCATGTTGTGTGTCGGAACCCTAGAGCTTGTTGTAACTCTGACTACGATGACTACCGTACTGGAATCCTGTGGGGGTTTGGAAGAGACAAAAAATGTAATGGAATCCTACGTTGGTTCGGCATAGACCACAGCTATACTGGAATATTCCCTGGGTTCGGCGGAGATGAAAAATGTACTATAATTCTACGTAGGTTCGGAAGAGATGAAAACTGTAATGGAATCCTATTTGGGTTCGGCAGAGATGGAAACTATACTAGAATCCTCTGTGGGTTCAGTAAAGAAGAAAACTGTACTGGAATCCTCCGTGGGTACGATAGTGATGAAAACTGTACAATAATCCTATGTGGGATCGACAACGATGACAACTATACTGGAATCCTATGTGGGTTCAGCAGCGACGATGAATCAATGACTACATCAAATCACCTCTTTCTCTATATGAAAGATGTTTATCTATGTGAGCTGAGTCTTGAATTTCAATCATTTCCATCGGTGTGTTTGACTTCCTTATTATGTGGATTGTGTTATACTTGGGCTTGAGAGTTGGATTCTAACTTAGATTCATGAATTTGGTATATGTATGATCATATACCAAAGTAGAGTTGGTTGATACTTCGAGATTGTATCTTTTGTTTGGGGTTTATACTTCATGAATTTTGGGAGGCCATCAGGGGTCTCAAGGGCCCTACTGAGTATCATTATACTCATCCATGCACAGTCTATGCCCGCACTACTTTGTGTTGGATCCAGACTACTGACAACACTAATCCTGGTAGAGATTTGTGGAGCAGGACAGTACCCGGAGGTGGACCACTTGGCAAGACGTACACGGAGCGGACGAATGGACCCGAGGTGCCGAGGAGACCATATGTACCCACCCATCAGGTGGGATTCCTAGAGGATGACTCAATTGTTGCTTCTTAACTTACTGAGGTTATACTAGAATTTTAGTTGTACTGTACTTTTAGTTGGGTTTGTATTCTAGCCCATTTACCTTGCAACACGTACTTTTGTACCCAATTTTATTTAGTTCTTACTTTAGTTGCGTACTCAATTTTTTTTGTTTACTTTTATAAAGGCAATGACATCCCATTTTTCAGGATTTATGCTTATGGTGCTAGTCACCAGCCCCTGGCCTAAGGATGACATGCTTGGGGTAGTCACGGCATTGGCCCCGAGGATGGGTTGTGACAAATTCGTATCAGAGTAGTCAATTCTATAGTAGAAATCAAGACTCTGATAATTCCTTTCTATGAAGAAATAGTGTTAATAGTATTGAGTGTGGTTTTTAGTCCAGGGAGTAAAGTGTTGGTGCGGCGACCGAAGTATCTATACACCTGGACCCTGACTACTGATTTCTGACTTAGTGCACACAAACACTTATTCCATGTGTGTTTTAAAAATTTTCATTGTGATTACTTTGAGTTAGTTCACCTGGTATACTGTTTTGACCATGAAACACATGTTTCATTTCAGGATGTCCCCATAAAGGCATCCAGCTAGGGTTTCGAGTTACGTATGAGATGGTAGCCTGTCGAGCGACGAGGCCTCAGTGCAGGGCCCCGTCACTATGGAGGTATAAGAGGTACAATTACCCGTTGGGCCACCGATACTACTAGACCTAGTGGCAGAGAGTGAAAAATGCCTGAGTGTGTTTCATGAGTTTCAGCGATAGAGGCCGCTCAGGTGCCACGGAGAGACGAACCCACAGGCAGCTGAGGATTGACAGAGGCTATTGTTAGAGTTTTCATATTGGTAGGGACACCATATGACCTCATGGTGATCCTTGTCGCGAGTCTCTTTCTTGTAGCGGCATGTAGATGGTGGAGCCTGATGCTCTAGGTTCAAGACGAGGCATCACTACTCTGGACAGTCTTTCAGAACATGTTTCAAGCAAGGTTTGTACCAGTCACCTTTCGTGCGGTGCTGATTCCGGATTTACTTCATCTACAGCAGGGTAGTATGACAGTAGATCAGTACTCAGTGAGGTTCACTGGCCTCTCACGCTACTCCACAGATATGGTACGAGACAAGTTCGTCTGGACCCAGACCATCGAGTAGGGACTCAGGCATGACATCAGGGCTTCGATGATCTCCCTCAACCTCCCGACGTAGGCAGGAGTGCTAGAGAGAGCCCTTCTTGTGGAGAGATTTCTCACTTAGCCAACAGTAGTAGTGATACCCACCGCTAGGAGACATGTAGTAGAGTCTTCTATAGCCACCAGAAGAATGTTTATGTAGTGGTCCAAGCAGACCAGGCTATCAGGTGAGAAACCATTGGATACAGGTTAGGTTGTGTGGGGCACATGTAACATAGCCACCTATACGAGGAGTAGGCATTGCTATGGATGCGGCGGGCATGGTTACATGACTTGAGACTTCTCGACCAGCCCTACAGATGAGCAGCAGGTAGTAGAGGGACCTCCCAGGCAGAGGTAGCGGTTCAACCATGGTGGTCCACCGGGAGAAGGAAAATGTGGCAGAGGAACTGGTCGAGTAGCAAGTGGAAAGGAGCAAGACTATCTCTCGGCTTGGTGTCCATTGTTTTTGAAACTTCTAGCTTCGATGATGTTGTTGTTTACAGATTCATTGTGTCTGTACTTTGAGCTGCAGTAATAAAAGACACTTTTTCATGTGATTTTTACTTCCCTTTCAATTTCTATGTGTTAGATATTGAGAGGGTCCGGTTAAAACTGTTGACACGACCTTTACTTTTGAGATACCTACTAGAGGATACCCAGTGTCCACACACTACTGTCGACAGTGTGACTCGACCATTGGAGGCCAGAGTAATGGTTATATCTCTTCGTAGTTGCGTCAAGGCCTTACGACATCGTCCATGGAATGAAATAGTATCGTTTATGTTAGGATTGACTGTATTAGGAAAATAACTTGGTTCAACTAGGGGATGAGACTAGATTACTATTTTCAGCAAAGGAGAAATCATAGCGAATCTTGTAAGACGTAAGCAAAAAAGTGTGTAGTCATGTTCTTTAAAGATGGATAGTCACATCGTTATTTCGTTGAGTTAATGTTTTATAGTTTACTCGAATCTCAATGGTCATAGGTATTTCTTCTCATTGAAGGAACTGGACCTGAGATGGTTTCATTGACTTTAGTTCCTACGGGATTATGACTTTCAGATAGTCTATATTCTTGGGAAGGGGAACACTGTAACAGAGTTCGTTACATGATTCCTCACTTTTCAGCAAGTGAAGGAAGATCACCAGGTTCCAGCAGGCTTGGTACAACCCATAGAAGTCCCGGAGTGGAAGTGGGATTGGATATCCATGGATTTCGTGTGGGGCTTCCACGTACACACAGATAGAATGACTCTATTTGGGTGATCGTTGACTGAATCACCAAGTCGGTCCACTTCCTATCGACCAGAGAGTAGGGCTTAGTAGTGATCTTGGAACACCTCTACATTCAAGAGACTATACCGCTTCATGGTTTTCCATCGACGATCGTCTCTAATTGGGACACATGATTTACTTCCTAGCTTTGGAAGGGGTTGCAGGAGGCATTTGGGATGCAGCTATGTCTGAGCACCACCTTCCATCATTATACAAACGATCATACTGAGAGGACCATTCAGACTCTCGAGGACATTCTCTGTGCATGTGTCCTTGACTTTGGTCACAACTGGGATTATCACCAACCCTTGGCATATTTTGTGTAAAACAATAGCTACCACTCCACTATCGGGATGACACCATACGAGGCACTGTACGACCGACCTTCCAGATCACCTATATTCTGGACTAACCCTTGGGAGTTAGCACTCGTATGACCAGAGATGGTTCAGGGTATGACAGAGATGGTGGAGATCATCCAGGAGTGGGTGAAGATAGCACAGAGCGGACAGAAGCCTGATGCTGATAGGAGACAAAGACCACTAGAGTTAGAGGAGGACAACCATGTTTTCTTACGGGTCTCACCTCGGCGAGGTCTACAGAGATTTGGCCAGGACGGAATGTAATCTTTATTTTTCATCTGACCTTTCCAGGTCCTCAGGAGTGTAGGCGAGGTGGCTTACCGCCTATCCCTTCCACTTCAGATGAACCAAGTGCATGAATTTTTCCATTTATCTCAACTAAGGCGATACGCGCATGAACCGACCCACATCATCGACCACAGGGAGTTGAACAACAATTATGCGGTGAAATTCATATTGGTTTTGGTGAAGATTGAGGATAGATAGGAGTAGGTCCTATGTGGATAGTCGATTCTTCTCGTGTGCTTTCGCTTCCGGTACGAGAACCTCTAAGAGAGCACTTTAGAGTGGGAGGCTCAGATACGAGCTCAGTACCCCCATTTTTTTCCCTTGTGTGTGTTGCATCTTTATGGGGACATAAATCAATGAGGTAGGAGTAATGTAATCACCCAATAATTTCATTTAAATTTTTCTTTCTTATATTCTTTGGAATTTTACCAGTCTGCGGTTTCATACTGCACTTGATTCCGGGTCCCTGTTTGCCCGGAATCAATTTCTGATGTTTTGTTCGGGTACGTTTAGTAAACGTACATTTGAGTTTTTAAATCTTTTGAACTGATGCTCAGAATTGAAATATGTGAACACCGATGAACTCTCAGAATCGGTATTCTCTTAAGGGGACATTTCCCATAGTTTCGTTTTATGGAGGTTGAGAGTTTATTTTTGGGGATTTAGAATAAAATAAATAAAACTTTTGGAACACAATATTATTTATTTTTGGTTGTGATAAACTACAGGATGAAGTTAAGGGTGGGAGCACACCCCAAATAACCTCCTCTGAGAGGATTTAGTGTGGTGAGGCCCATATGAACCCACAAACTTCCACCCGCCTTCAAATCCCAATTAATTCCACGCTCTTTTTCTTGACAGCCCCCCACTTTAATTTCCATCCAAGGTTAAATTAATTAGGTGATTCACTTAATTAACTTATTTTTTGTATTTGAATCATTCTGAAAATGCATGGATGTTTTACTAAAATGTGGGGAGCCTTAATATAATATTTTCATGGAAAATATTTTGGGATGGAACTTTAGGAGGATTAGATAATGAAAGTATTATTCTTCCCAATGAAGAACGCCCCAAATGAAGGAAATCCTTCTCCCTCAATGAAGCATGCTCCACGATTAGAATAATGTATTTTCGTCAACAACACTTCTTCATCAGGTGCACTCCGATGTAAATGGAATCGACACCATTCTTCAGCGACACCCGGATACCGTGACATTCATCTTCTGCGGATCGACGATGAGAGCAGTCTTTGTGAGTTAGGGGTTTTGTAAATTATTTGAGTGAATAAATTGTACCCAATTATTTTTTAATTTTCTGAATTGAAATTGGACGATTGTTACCGCCTAACGCAGAGGCAACAATCCGAACAATCAAGGCCCGATGACCCTCTGTCGTTTCTTGTTTTTTAGGAAGTGGCGACGAGCGAAGGCAGTGGCCGCATGCCAACGGCGTGAGGAGGAACCATGGCCCACATCCCTGGTCCACTCGACCAAAGTAGAACTGGTCGGCTGGGCCAAAGGGAGACCGCATCGCCACAATGGGCGCCGAACTGCGGAGGACCGCAGCCCGCAAACTGCTGGCCGCTTCGGTGGCGAACTGGTCAGCTCGTCAGCTGGTCGAGTGAAGAAGTCACAACACCCTAAGGTGACGCGCAGCCATCCCTTGTCCTACCTGAGTATGCCACTTGCGCTAGGATGGTTGGTCGGATGTGAGGGCGGCGTCGCCGGTTCGGGAAATCGGAAGTCCACAACCCCCCCCCCCCCCCCCACCGGCGGACCGTACGACCGGCAGGTCCGCGCCAGGTCGTGCCGCGCCGGGCCTCGCCACCCCCCGACGGTCAGGTCCGTGAAATTCACTAGGCCGTTCCAACCCTATTTTGGGTTGTACCTGGAAAAACTGGGTTGACCCTACCCGTCGGCCCACTAGGCTTAACGGGTCGGTCCCTTTTTCACTTAAAGGTGAATAACTTGAAGACCGCACATCCGATCGACGTGTTGTCTGTGGCACTTGCACCCTGATGAAGTGGTGGTACTTTTTCGATACTATAATTGAGTTTTGAATGACTTAGGATAATGGCCGGGTTTGGAACGAGCGTATTTCCAACAGGGCCCCTGGAGCGGAAAAGCCAATAACTCTCAGACCGGGCGTCCTATTGACACGCCATTTGTCGCGTTGAGTTTCTTTTGACGAGACAGAACTTTAGGATACATAAACTCTAGAATTCATGATAGTTTATGTATTGAACCCCTTTGCTCGAGGAGGGAACCCTCCCAATATTGAGCGTGCAGTGTGCGGGAACCCTAGAGCTTGTTTCGACTACAACTACGACGACTACCGTACTAGAATCTTCCATGGGTTCAGTGACGATGACTACCATACTGGAATCTTCTATGGGAATAGCAGAGACGAAAACTATACTGGAATCCTCTATTGGTTCGGTAGAGACGAAAAATGTACTGGAATCATCCACGGGTTTGGCAAAGACAACAACTATACTGGAATCCTCTGTGGGTTCGGTAGATATGTCAACTATACTGGAATCCTCCGTCGGTTCAGCAGAGACGCCAGCTATACTAGAATACTTTGTCAGTTCGGCAGAGACGACAACTGTACTGGAATCCTTTGTGGGTTCACCAGTGATGACAACTGTACTGGAATCCTCTGTGGGTTCTGCAACATTGACAACTGTACTGGAATCCTCCATGGGTTTGGCAGCGACGATGAATCAGTGACTACATCTGATCATCTAAATCTCTATACAAAAGATATATACCTGTGTGAGTTGAGTCTTGACTTTCAATCATTATAATATATGTTATTGACTTCCTTCATGTGTGGACTATGTTGTACATGGGCTCGAGAGTTGGAGCCGAACTTTGAATGATGACTTAGGTATATATATGGGCATATACCTTAGTTGAGTTGGTTGATACTTCAAAATTTTATCTTTAATTTGTGGTTTATCCTTCATGGATTCTGGGAGACCTTCACGGGTATTGGGGTCCCTACTAAATATCATTATACTCACCCATGCATGGGCTATGTCTGCTTTACTTTATATTGGATGTAGATGACGAACATCACTGATCGCGGTAGAGAGTTGTGGAGCTGGATGGAACCCGGAGGTGGACCACATGGCGAGACATACACAAAGTAGAGGAACTGACACGAGGTGCAGATGAGACCATCTGTACCAACCCTTCAGGTTGTATTCTAGGAGGATGACTCAGTGGTTGCTACTTTACTTTCTACTGTTGTTCTAGAATTTCAGTTGTACTGTACTTTCAGTTGGTTTTTTATTCTTTCCCTTTTACCTTTCAACACTTAATTTTGTACCCAGATTTACATAGTTCTTACTTCAGTTGCATAATCTATTGTGTTTTATTCACTCTTATAAAGTCAATGCCTTCCCATTTACTCGGATTTATGGCTTTGGTGATAGTCGACAGCCCCTGGACTAAGGAAGGTGGGCTTGGGGTAGTCACGACACGAGCCCCAAGTACAGGTCGTGACATTAAATTCAGTAACTCAACATGGATCCCCATACTACATTTGGTTAATTTTCATGCACATTATTATATATATATAATAGTATAACATCAATGAATTCCAAAATAATGCTATCATTATACTGGTAGAATGTTTTTTTATCAAAACCATAAATAATGCTTGAGAATTATTTAGTACATAATTCATCATAAAATAATTATTGAAACTATATATAGTCTTAAAAGAGGAAATCGGGATATCTATTCACATAAATATTATTTCATGATAATACTTGTGATGAATGATATTTGAGAACAATATTTCACTCTTTAAAAAACCATATATGTTGAAAATATTGGTAAAATATTAAATGTTATAAAATTTTACATAGTTAAGCATCTTATAGACTACATATAGATTAAAATGCCTATCTATATTTTTAACAATGAACTCATGGGGTTCCAATAGAGAAGCACTATGTTCCATTAATCCCTTCTCTAACAAGTCATACATGTAAACTGTAATAAATTTCAGCTCTATATGAGTCGAATGACAAGTGGGATTCATGATTAACATAATAAAGAATAAAAAATCCATTAAAAACTCAACCACCCTTGAAGGACATATATCATGGATATTAACATGGAATAAATCATGTAATCCTAAAAAACAAATGCATGTTCCATATGTTCTGAATCATCATTGTGATAAATAGAATTTCTATATAATAGTATCTGTTACTCTTGGATAAAGGTTCCCACATGGCCAGACCTTGGGTCCCACACTTCTTAAAACCCCAAAGAGATCCCATTTGTAGAATAGAAATAAACATATAGAAGTGAAAATTCAATATCAGTTTGTTGTGAAACCATCTAGTATATAAAAATAATTTCATTGTAAAGATCCCGAACAAAATGAAAAAATTTCCATAATAACACCAAATTAGCAATCGATAGAGACCATGAATAAAAATGGATCTCTGGTGTTTTCTTGAACCAAGTGGTGTTTCTATATCAGTAAATAGGGAATGAGATCTATTGTATGTTTCAATACATTCATGCAATGTGCTGATATAAATTATTCTGTTTATCCATTATCAAATATAATATTTGATATGTATGTATACAAAACAAATTTACCTCACACTATATCACATCTAACATCATCTTCTTCTGGAAACTAATCCACAGCAAGGTGGTGCATACCACCTAAGGCTAATTCCAAGATACACAATGAATTTAAGGTTTATCAATATGTTTTGGTGGCCTTTGGTGGAAACTATATATAACTGTAAAAGGTAATAGATGAATTATTTATGAAAATCTACAAAGAGCCCATTAATGAAAAAAAAATTAGTTCTTCATGGGTGGAAGGATTTATTGAATATTGTGCACCACCAACCCACACCAGTATCAAGTCAGTGGTATAATTCAAGGAACTTCTAGAGAAGTATAAATATTAAACTACCGAAAACCACCACCCCATTCTTGTGATATTGTTTCTACTTTTCCAAATTCCTAGTATCACCCCTAGAACTACAACTGGGTGAAATGGGTTCCCCAGGAACACCTGTATTACCTGTTATATCTAAATGTTCCCTAATAACAATACAAACCATATCAGTATATATTGTTATCTACCACATTATAATCTAAATTGATTCCAGTTTCCTAGACTTTGAGATATTTTTTATTCTTCATATGACCATTTATCTCTATCATTGATGAAATAATAACCAACTAAAAAATTTCCTATCAATGAATGTTCTCCCTATAGAAAAGAGGGGAACCCAAAGGCTCCACCATAATCAATGATTTAGGAATGAAATACTGAATGAAGATGGTCTTAAAGAAATTAAAATATAACACCAAATTATAATTTTCATAAACCATAAAATCCCACAACCATTTTCATGATCATTGAGATTAAACATCACAAACATCACATTGAAATGTTTAGGTGTCTCCAGGAAATTAATGAATCGACTGATCTTGAGATAATAGTCACCTTACTCATATTTCACATTCATTACCTTAAGGGACATGCTATTCATAAGTAAAAACACACGAACTACATCCATAACACCTATATCAGTTGGTTGTGCCTTAACATCACGGTTCTACAAATGAGGTATAATTTTTCAATGGTTCAATATATATTCTTAAAAATATGTAATGGTCATGAAGAATATTCCCTTAAAAAACATTTACCACTTCATCCTTTGGGTAACCCTTATAAGTCATCTCAGAAGAACGAATGTTTATACCAAAATTTATGGAAATGGTCAAATATAAAACCAACATAGGTTATAATCAATTGAAAATTATAGAAAAATTATTTAGATTAAAACCCATTAATGGTTATATAAAATCGAATAACCCAGGGTTATTAATGCTCATAATAACAAAATATGTCTTAAGACTCACCATAACCAAACATCGTTGTCATAAAAATATTATATTCTATTAATAAACATCCCAATACATTTAAATACCATTGTCTAGTTCCAAATTAACATGACTCATCCTAGAAAACCCATCTAAATATGTTTTTAACTTGATCATGGACATAATTAATGTGTGTTAATTACCCCATGGGGTTTTTTTTGGCACCCATGAATCTATGAATTACAAATGGTAATGATTTTCACTTATAGTAACACGATACACGATATATATGTTAAAAACCCACCATAATTAAATATTTCAAAAAAAGTGTCAATATATGTTTATATAACCAATTTCATTAATAGTAACCACTAATAAAAAGTCCAAAAATTTCATAAAAAAAGGTTAAAATTAATTTTACACTGATACACAATTTGATACTTTTATAAATACCCCAAAATATCACCATTAGATACCAAATCCTACTTGACATAATCTCTAACACATCACTATGACACCATTCCCATTCATGAATTATAAAAAAAGGAAGACAAACACCCATACATGTCTGTATTGAGAGAGATATACATGATCAATAGTATTCCACCATGGTGTTCGATAAGGGGTCTCTATAAGAAAAATCTAAAAATGAAAAAGTAATAATAAAACGTGGTATGATCAACAATTATTAACACTTATATCAAAATGATATTAAGTAGTTACAAATTTATTATTCTAAAATAAATTATAATAAAATGGTTTCAAATAATATTTAAAATAATAAATTTTAATATAACAAATCATGTATCCTATGAGAGAAATACCAAACATGTATATTCTAAGATAAATGTTACTCACCCCATGGGTAGCATCAATCATGATATATTGATTTGTCAAACCATTTTAATAAATCCATAGTAGTGAATATCATTAATGTTCCCTAGAAAAATAATTCATAGGGAACAAATAAACACCTCCTTAGTGAATCCCCTTCCATTTCATGTACTATAATCCCTAGTATACATTTATTAGGATATAGAGGACCACTCCATTAGTATACAACCTTACAAAAACATTGACCATTCCCACACTAAATCCTTAGGATATCTACCCATGTATCCTATTTTTGGACTATATCATATAAATTGAAGGGGATTATCAATTTTCCAAATATAATTCAAAAAAATACTGTTTATCTAAAACCATTCATGTAAATGAAATTTTATAATACCTTGTGATCTAAACATAATTTACCAATCCATGTGGGAAACCTGCTTTTTTGAATACCCATTCACAGAAACATAACAAAAATTTCACCAATAATGAAAAATATCATTTTAGAAAAAATTAATAAAAATAATATTATTCATGGTTCATTAAAAATCAGTATGATATGAAAAAACATACCTCAAACATGGGTCGCACACCAACCATAAAAGGATCCACATATTAGAAGGAATGAGAATGAAATCAAAATGAGAGGAGGCTTTTAAAAAAAATCCAATAATAAATAATCATTCGTCCATTATTTAAATAATTGGATGAGATTATATATAAACACATAAATATAATATCAATCATGTTTCACCAAAACCAACATGAGATTCAACCACTGAGTGATGATATAATTATGTATCTATATGAAATAGAGATGAATTCACCAGGAGATTTATATAGAAAACCAAAGAAGTATAAAACTTATTAAAATTAAAAAAATAACAAATTAAAATTAAATTAATTGATAAATCATTCCAATCTAATAATAACTGATCAATTCGAGAATGATACAAAATAGTGATGGTGTTCAGCATTATCAATATCAGCTAAAATATTCGGGAGAAGCAATTATACCATAAATGGAATGAAGAAGGTGAATTAGAAATGAATTGGGAGATCAAAAAATGTATTATACTATAAGGGACACCATTAACAACATTAAATATGTTATCTTGGTGGGAACTTTTGAGAGGTACTACTAAGAAAAAAATCTGTTTCCATAGTTTAAAATTAAGAAAAACCCATTAATTCCATAAATAATTTTTAATAACATGAATAATTTTTTTATAATAAATAAAAATTCATGAATTTTATTCCGATCCATTTAGGTTATGTATCCCTTGTAATAATAAAAAAAATTTAATTTGGTCCATATTATATAGATATGAAGAAAAAAATGGTATATTTTTATGATATTGTATTATATAACTAATCTACCTGTACAACAAGGACCATATATTTGGTGTATTGCTTTAATGAATTTTCTTTTAAATATCACATAAAAATATGTTTATGAGTCCCATGATTCTATATTTTGTAAGAGAGAAAATTTACAATTATTTATATGGATAAAGTTAAGGAATTTCTTTTGAAATACACAATGAATAATTGTGATTGTGACAAGGAATTTTATAATTTATGATATGAATGTATATTATGAATTTTCATTCTGGGAAAACTACATTACTATTTATACTCTTATCAATTTGACTATTCTGACCACTAATATACCATTATTTTAAAAAATTGATTGAAATAACCGAAATCATTTAAATAAGTATTGTTAAGATAATGGGAATTATTTAAAAAATGAGACCCTTAAACAAATTGTTGTATTCTTATTGAAAATCATGGAGTTACATGTGCAACCTAATCATGTTATAAATAATAACATGAATCATGCTAAATTCCCTCCACCTTTGATAGATTAAGAAATAATCGATTTTTTATGCCTAACATTCATCTATATTTCACTTGATATTCTAATGAATTTATCAAGAAAAAGAGGTTCAATTCTAATTAGTATATATACTATATAATCAAAGTCTTTATGAAACACAACTAATATTAGAAATTTGTCCCTTAAATTTATGAATTAAATTAATATAGGAAATTTTCCTTGAAAAAAAATACCAAGGAATCAATTGAACTAACCATGAAGGATGATATAGCGATAAAAATATTCAGTAATTTTTATTTCATTCTCCCCATATTAAAATATTTTTGTGCTTTCATGGATTCATGAAAAAGGGATGATAATTTATTGAGGACATATGTACAAAAATTTACTATGTTTGGATGGTTTTCTTATAGATTTATAATAGATTTTGTAATTATAGTTGGATTTTATTTAGTATATTAATACATGATTTTATTATCATTTTCTATTCATGACATTAAATTAAATGGTGAATTAGTTTTATGTTCCAACATTTTTATGTAGATATCAATATTTTTAAACTGTGTAATATGGATGGAGACAAAAATATGAGAATTGATTTTAATTCTTGAGTTCCAATGTTTAAATTTCACAAGGGATTAAATAGAAAAATATATATTTTTTATAATAATGGAAATACATATTTATGAAATTTAAACAATTAAAAAATAAATTGTTTCATGCAGGAAAATTCGAGAAACAATATAATTAATATTGAAGTAGATAAGTAATATATATATTATTATATAATATTGGAATTATCACATATTGTTTAATGTTTTAATTTACAATAATATGATCACAATGTAATATAATTCACTATACCATGGTTCATCAAGGATAATCAATAAAAAAACCTAAAAGTAAAGGAGATTAATAATGAGATTATACTATAACTATTGTTGAGATTTAATATAAATATTATTTTTTTATGGGTATAAAATTATTTATTTAATAATATGATCATTTTTATTTGATTAAGGATCTACATAATATTTTATATCATTCAGGTTTCATAGATATATTCAGGAACCACCACTAGACATGATGCTTGAGTTATTAGTGAATTCAAATAATGCAGATATATTCAATTCATATGAATATAAATCTACATTAATTAACATTTTTATGAATAGGTACCAAAAGGTAGTGTTGTGATCCCTTTAGTGGAATTTGATACTGTACTAGTAAGGAAATCCCTATACATAAATATATCTAAAATCAACTTTAGGGAGAAGGAAATCACCATCTTAACTAGTAGACATTCTATTATTATATACAAGTAAAATGGTAGTGGATATTCTCATTTATAAATTACCTCCCATGAATATATTGTATTACCTTTTTAGAAAACATATCTAACTCTAATAATTTAGGCAAAGGAGAGGGTAAACCATTAAATATTCAAATAGTGTGGGAATATAAAAATGTATTAATTGCATATGAAACTGTAAGAGAATATTGGAATGTGTTTTATATTCATTAATTCCTTAAAATATAGTGAATTTGTCTCATTTTTTAAGAGGATGGATGTATAAATTCATCATTTCATTTACTAAAATGAACACAATAATATTACGGAAATTCATAAGTATCCACTACTACTTATTGATAAGATGTTTTTTGAACTGTGAGGGGATCATTACATATCCAATTTTCAACCATTTTGAGAAATCCTTAACTAAAATAGACGTGGGAATTTATTTTATAATACCGCACATCATAAAATTCATAAACACTATGAGTTCATAATAATGTCATTCACTCTCAAAAATATTCTAAAAATAATAATTTATTAGTTCTATAGATTCATTAAGAAATAATTTGAAAATTTATTGATGTTATTTAGGGAGGGTATTCTCATATAATGTAGAACAAGGAAGTAGCAGAATTATCATTTGAATACTATTAAATAAAGTTATAAAATGATAATTTAAATGAATATTATAATAAATTTATCTTTTTTAGCATGTTACATGATTCATATAAATTATCACAAGTCATGTGATATTTATAGTCAATACAAAGAATATGGTAATTGAAAAATAAAATATGGCAGCAAATGAAATCATTAGTTATAGTTTTATTATTATATTTTGGTACTATCAACAATTTATAAGGAACAACTCATTATTTTCAAACATAGTAAAATAATAGACATATAAGGGAGTAATGTTGGTATAGACTGATGAATGTGAATATAAAATAATTTAGATTAAGAATAGTATGATCTATGCACCTCTAATCAAACTAGCCTCAAACAATGAAGGATTTATGATATATATTGGTGAATAAATGAAGGTATTGAGTGGTGTAGTAATGGAAAAATATAAAGTTATATAGTATTCTTCATTAATGTTGAATATTTTAGGAGAATAATTTTCCATCACATGACATGGAGTTGGATACATCAATGCTCACAATTATGATTTGGAAGATTTATTTACATGAAGAGAATTATGAAACACACCCACATACACACACACATATATATATAATTATTTATTGTTTTCTATATAATCATAGAAGGAGATAAACATGAATAGATGAGGTTGGTTAGAGATTATCAACAACATTAGTTTCTAAATACATCACCATTCTATAATGTGAATTCAGTTATTGATTATGTATTTATAATTTATTATATAACATATCACTGACAAAGATTGAGAATGATCCAATATTACTTGAGATAATAATGATAATCATGGCCATCATAAGTTAAGTAAAAACAACCTACTACGTATTATTTTTTTCCAAAAAATTTATTCTATACAAAATTATTAATTATTAAAGGAATGATATAAGTCCACAAACTTATTAATTATATAAGAATTACTTTTGGTCAGAAATTTACAGTAATTACTATTTTTTATTTTTTTGGGTTTAGAGTGATATAAAATTACATTATAAACAATATATAATAAAATTATATAATTACAAAGTGGAAACTTCTAATTAGCATCAATTTTTCCTATAATACTAAAATCATGAAAAATTATTATTTATTTCCAAAAAACTATTCGTAAATTTCAACACGTCATCATCCATTCCATTACACATCTTATAAAAAACATTAAAAAATTTGGGATTTGAACAAAATGCTCAGTACAGTATATAAAGGAAAGGAAACCATTTTAACATTTTAAAAAGTTAAAACTAATATAATTTTTAACTTTATATTCAAAAATAATTGAACATATGAAATAAAAAAACTAAAAATCATACATACAAATTTTTAAGATAAAATCATTAAATAAAATAGAATGAATTATGAAGTAATTTTTAGGGGAAGAGAGAATCATATTGATAAAACTTGATTAAAACCCTTTAAATTGGAATGAATATATAAATTAATTACAATGTAATAATTAATCATTTCCTTAGACTTGTATTTAGGTGCCCCCATCATTGACGAAATAACATGACACATGATTTTGTTTTGGCCTACCCATCATATAACCTATAATGGGATCACTTGTTTCTATATGGTATGTCCCACTATAAAAGATATAATGGCGCCACCCAGCTCTATATTGACACTCCAATTTCTCATGTATTATGATCAAATAGATTTTCTAGAATAATTATTTTTTGTATTTCTCTTTTGAATAACTCTTAAAAATTCATAAATATATATATTTTTGATATCAAAATAGAATATTTATTTTAAAAAAACTTTTCAATAGTAAAAAACCATCTTTTTAAAATGATTTTAAATAATAATATAACCCAAAAATTCGAAAAATGGTTATCATTTATGTAAATGGGTAATCATAAAGAGGAATCCCATAATCACAAAATTGTCAATGTTGAGGAAAATTAATTTTCCCCATGTAATTTAAGAACTACATTTATTTATTTTCAAAATTTATATATAAAAAACAAAAAAATGTCATTTGGAAAAAATTGAATATTCATTATAATATTTACTTTAAAAATATATTATAAAAACATTTCAACAATCATTTTTAAAAGATTAACACATACGATAAAGAAAGTTTGAAGGATGAATTAAAAATATGATTGAGTTATATGAAATGTTACTTCTCAATTAAGAGAAATTAAAATCCTAAGCCCGCTAGAATAATAAATTATAGAAACATCGAATACCAATATAGTATATACGTTATAAAAATATATGTCAAAAGGGTGTATATTTCCCATGAAAATAACAATATTTGTATAAAATAAAAACATTCCTCGATGAAGGGAGATATAAAATATGTCCCATACCTAGAGTTATAATCATACATGTGTATTTATTTTTATCGAAAATAGAAAAAATTTATAGTTATTACTATAATGCCCCATCCTTAAACCTTACTTAATCTTGAGTTATTAAAATATTACACATTGAGGATATTTTCAGGTTTAGAGTTTTAGAGAATTAGATCATGAAACATTCATTACATTCCACATTTAAACTAAGTGGTTACATAAAAGTTAGTATTCATTCATCCCATCAACAAAAACATATTTAAAATATAACACATATTCTTTCTTGACACATCCTTGACAATATCGTCACATCAAGTACATTTCCCTTGACCTGTGAAAAACATTTCAAAAACAAGGGATGAGCATAAAAACCTTAGTAAGAGTTATAAAAATATATAAAGGAAACATGAGTTCATATATACATTAGAATGAAATCACACTTTACCCATAAAACATAGGCATATCAAATCATGAATAAATCATAGAAAACATAAGACATAAAGGTAACTTGAGGCATTAATAACATTCTTACGTAGGGAGTAACCCTCTTGGTTACGTTTGGAATACCCATCACAGTATATTCCCAAAATATCTTCATAGAAACCTTAACGTTTCACTCCTTCGCGTTACCCAATGCATTGGAGAGCTATATCGGGCTCACCCACCCATAGTTTATCAAAGAACTACCCGTTTTCATAACAATGCCCAAGAAACATAACATAAATGTATCACATAAAACATGCATAAAGGAAACATAACATTTCCACATTTCAATCACAATATAACATTTTAGTATATTGAAATAATGAATCCATTCAAAAAGAAACCATTTCCAAATCCATTTAAAACATTTTATAAACAGATTTTTGAATCAAAGTGTCCCATACCACCTTGAAGCTTAAAATTTAAAAAATTAATATCCATATAAATAATCCATAAAACCATTTTGAAAACATGGATATTAATAAGAACAAATAATTAAAATATTTTAAGCGATATTTTTGTTAAAGGGGTTTTACCAAAATTAGAGACACTTGAATACAATAATTGAGGAAAACATTTAGTCAGAACATTATAATATCATGAGAATAAATGGATTCATGATATAATACTCCAAAGGACTGCATATACACCATATAAGAGTGAATTGGTGCATATCAACAATTAACTCTCAATAGAAATGTCAAATGTGATGAAATCCCTTATAAAGAAGGTATCCTTAAATTAAGGACAAATAAATCTCAAAAATATGCGTGACAAATATAGATACACCCAATATAAGTGGATATTATGTGTAAAACAATAAAAATTCATCCACACATATTTAATGGATGACATATTCAATGACTACATGTTGAACCCAAAGAAATCGAAATTTGGTTAAAAAGTTCCCTTGACAGCCTAACGGCATCACATCAAAATGAGTTGACGAGAGATAAAAAGTGTATCTCATCACTTGGACATAAAATTTACATCAATAAGGATATATGATAACATATCCCAACATAACAATATGTAAATTAAAAGACCCAACAAAAGAAGTCTTTTAAAAAAGAGGAGGGTGAAAGGTTCCCTTACCGACTTGGGTATCATTCAAAACATACACCCCATGAAAGAAGGACAATAGGTCATTGATGTAAATACTCATAAACGAAATTATATTACACAAAGTGTAGAATAATGGGAGGTACATACACCACTCAATGGAATTTTTGGCAAATGTAGCATAAATCTCACAGGAATAAAAGTGAGATGAAAAAATCCCTTACGAAAACTCGGCAACCTAACGGCGCCTCATAAAACTTCTGAATATGGATTGATGAGATCAAATATGGTCTCATCACATTAAAATAAAATGTACAGCAAGAGGAATATAAAATAACATCCCCCAACATTACAAAGAGGATCTTAAAAGAAGTGACATAAAGGAGAGCACTTAAAAAGAAAGAGAGAGGTTAGATCTCTTACGAATGTTCGGCAGCATAACGGCGCCACTCAAAACTTCCTAAATGGATTGATGAGAGACAATACGGTCTATAATCACATAAACATAAAAATTACAGTATGTTTAATATAAAATATCATCCCAATAACATGAAATACTAGATTTAAATGGAATGACATAAAAGTGTGTACTTAAAAAGAAAGAGAGGAGTAGGATCCCTTACCTCGGGTCCGACTTGACTCGATCGTTCTTTAATCTCCTGAATAATAAACATGGTTTAATTTCTAATTCATTAAGAACCTTTTTAACGTTCATTATTCCTTTTATATCACTTATTACCATGTCATAAACATTATGTAATCATTTAAGTTAATAATATTTGTTTTGCCGATATTTGGTTCTTAAGTCGAAAGCGGACTTCTTACAATTACATGTTGTTTGTGTGGCCAAATGTTTATTATATCCAGAATTGTATTCATGATTTAGATATCATATATGTCATATATATCCATTACATGCATGCATTTATAACATTACATAATCATTTAGAGGTAAGAAATGAAATGCACCATACATGGAGACGGTAAGCCGTACGTACGCATGAACGCTACATTCATTTCTATTTAGTATTTTATAGAATGAAATCATAATGATATAAAGTTATATTATAATTATAGTATAATATCATATATAATATAATATTTCCATCCATTATACGTCCCATATATGGTATTTAACGAATCAAATCACTTTGAGGGGGCGGTAGTCCGCACTTCCTTAAATGAAGATATCGCGTTTACCCATAATGGAAACCATAAAGGTATGCCCAAAATGAAAAAAAACAGAAGCTTAAGGAAAAAATAAACATATTATATATCATATATAAAAATAGTGACATCATAATGGCCAGCTTTGAAGGTGTTAAATGAGTATTGAACAATCATCGTTTCGGGAGGCAGAATTTCACCATCCACAGAAACTGTATGTTCTTTAACCATTTGATGTAGTTGTGAGAGAGTGTAGCTCGAATAAATCTTATAACAACATCCTAGTATATTGAAGATACTGGTGTTGTTACAAAAGATGTAAATAAAAAGAGTTTATGGGGTTGGAGAAGCAGAATAAAACAAATGAAATGAGATAATGAATTACCTTTAAAAGTTTAACTCCTTTTGATTTGAGCCTAAAGGCTTTCATTGAAATGATTATACCCAAAGGGAATCATCTAGGATGAGGAGAGAGATGTGGAGAGAGTATATGGGCAGGGGTTGGCCGAGCCAAGGGCTTGAGGAGTGTGTGAAATGAGGTAGAGGTGGGGCCTTTTATAAGATGAGAGGAGGGGCACTTTTGGAAAGTAAGAAATATTACATTATTTGAAAAGTTGTTTCGGTTTTAAAAGGCCCCACATTGACATAATTCATGGATAAGGTGATAAGGGTTCGAAATAAACCCATCCAATAAGTTTTGGACTTGTGTAGGTCATAGATTTTACATTATCTTCTTATTTTATTTAAATCGTCAGATAATGATGTCATCGTTGCATCATTATGATGTCATATATAATTTAATTTATTTAATGTTTAAAAATTATAAACAAATTACTATGATGTAGGAAATCGTTTTATCTTTCCAATGACTATTTATAATAAAACATCGGACTTCTATAACCCCACTTAAAAATTGTATTAGTAAAACATATCATGTTTGTGTCATTTTTACTTTTACATTAAATAAAAAGTTATTTATGTCATTTCCCAACCAAAGTGGCTCCATGGGGTCCCCAAGTTGACCCATGGATTTTCTTGGTCGTCCATTACACATCCAATGAGGTTAGGACATGTGTCAAGTTCATTTCATATTATTAAAACATTATTTTTATCTTAAACTACACTAATTAGCTCTAATCGCGATTAAAAACTTAATAAGTTACTATTCACCAAAAAATTATTTTTATCCCATTGAACAACATTTTAATTCTTAATGAAAACCATGTATGTCAGATTTTTGAAATTAAGATCACAAAGATGGAAAATTTTCATTTAAACGGAAAAATCAGTTTTTATAAGTACCACTTAGTGGTGTCACTATTCATCACAAATCGATGTTTTTCAGAAAAATCCCAAAAATTCACCCTAAGCTATATTTGATATTCTGAATTCAAAAATCAAGTCTATTTTACAAAATTCAAAACGTATAAGTCACATTAATTAATTTAATAATTAATTCCCGCTGTCAGAGCAAATAGCGTGTTTTTATGAAACAATAAGTATCAAAAGATTGACACTGGTTTAAGTCTGATTTCAAAGTGAAATTAATTCCAACGACCACTATTGGATTTAATGGTAAAAATATATTCTAATTTCACTTTGAAACAAATTCAAAAGGTAATTTAATCATATAAATAAATTAGATTAAAAGGAGGTTTTGAATTAAAATACAACATTTTACACTATTCATTAAAAAAATGAACATTATCGCAAAGATACCAAAAATTTACCCAAAGTAAATTTAGATTTCCCGATTCTAAAGAAGAGTATTATTTGGTCCAAATATAATGTATAAGGGTGAACAATACTATATTTAATGACGGTTTTCCATCAAAAGGTGATAAGTGAACCTTTAGTGAAAACTAGGGCATATACGCCTAAATTTGAATTCTTTCCGTATTTTAAGCCTTTATCTTTTATTGGATATATCTAAAAACATTTAATAACATATATAATCATATTTTAGTTATTTCTATCCATTATCTCCAACACAACTACTACATGTTAACGACCATAATATTATTTTATTATTAGAGTGCAACGTAAGATTTCAATGAAACTCTTTGTTGTGTATCGGGTACGCTATCGAAAAATGCAACCCTTTAAAGTAATATTAATACATTATTCACAAATATGGATAAAAATGAAAATTTCATATTCTTTATTTACCTGGGGTGTAACATCCTTCCCCCTTTTTGGGAATTGCGTCCTCGCAATTTTAAAATTGGGCTTGGTAACATCCTTGAAAGTCCCACATCGGAACAAGAGTCGGTAAAACAATCACTTTAAAATAAAGAAATATAAGTACAAAGGACACCCGAGTTACCCAATAGTAGGATTCCAAGTATGAAAATATGGACATGGAGGAAAAAACATAGGGTCATGTTCTGAGGGAGAGTGATAGAAAACATGATTAGGAGAAAGTTAACCATGAGAAAATCACAAACTTGTGATGGGTTAAACGGTATTTGATTCCCCAGTAGGAAAAGTTAATTGACAACATTTTTTTAAGTTACTTTTTATTGAGTAATTTATTCATAAGGAAAGATAATCACTTATCTTGTTGACTTTCAACTTTTACTAGATTCCTTAATCAAGCTCATATTTTTTCCAAAAGACGAGTATTTAGGGAGACTTTTTCGCATTAACAGTACTATAATCAACTTCTAGAGAATCACCTAATCCACAAAATAGAACTATATAAATCCCATGTCTTTAGTCTTTAACCAAAACCAAAACCAAAAAGGTTAGTACAAGGTCAGATAATAAAGAAAAGGATAACCCCTTAAAAAGAAAATCCATGCTTAATCTCCAAAATTTGTCCAACAAAACCCAAAGTTCAACGAGGACCATCCGATAAACAATTTGTCCACAAAATCCATCAAACTAAACCAAACTAATATTGAAACCCAAATATTTGAAGGTTTTAGTCACATAGTCTTCCAAGTTAGATCGTAACATTTATCTCCAAACAATATCAGTTACTCCTAAAGTCTTGTATTGAAAAGTAATTATCCTAATCACATATCCTCCATGATAGGTTAATCATTTTCATAAATAACCCAAAATCAACATTCTATTAATTCATAAAATCATATAACTAAAAAGAATCAGTCAAACTAACCAGGGACTTCACGTATTCCAGTGGTAGGCGATAAATACCAGTTGCACTTTGATTGTGGGTTCGATTCCCACAGCTTTGTCTGACACGACGGGTAGTCACACGGTCTACCTGTTGTCCTTTTTCCAAAACTATATAATTCTCAAATCATTCCCCATAAAGGGATAAAATCATCAAAAATAACCATAACATAATTTAACCTCATATTTATCTCATGCCTTTCACTCCAATCATAACATATAGTAACCCATAATTACCTCAAAAGTAAGGATCATATAAAACCAAATGGTTCTTTATAACTATGTCCACAAAAGAAAAGATAACTATTACTTGAATATAATTTTCCTATATTAAACATCAGGGTTACACATAATATAAAAAGCCTTCTAATTTAACACCATCATCAAAAGAGACTTAATACTCTTAAGAATTTCACTATAACTCTTGAATCCCTTATATGTTGACATCTTACTCATTCAATATTCTTCATGGTCCATTATCCATTCCTTTCCAACTTATTCTGAAATACCTCTTTCATACAAACAAAATCATGAATCATATCCAAAGATTCCAAAATAGGAAAACAATAGTCATGAAATAGTACATACCTTTGATTGGTCATTGTTAGTTTCTTCATCCTCAATCGGAATGGCATTAGTTATTGGTAAAAGAATATTGGTACGGTCTTGGTGACCCCATTCACGAAACTTCTTCATAGGACATGTGTTTGCCTAATGAACATGCACACCACATTTAAAACCTTCAATTGATCCCTCAGAAAGAACTTATTTCCCTTTCCTTGAGTTAACTGGATGCTTCCTTTTTCCATGGTAGGTTCATGCTTTATGACCTTCATTTCCACATCTATAACATATTTCTGTCCCATTGAAACATTTTCCTAGGTGTTTCTTTCCACATCATTGACACATAGGTTTTTTTAACACACTTACCTTTATGATTATTACCTGTACTTCCGTAGGGATTTTTTTCATGCATATATGATGCCTTAGAGAAATTTCCAAGGTTTAGGTGGTCAATCATGACTCCAGATAGTTTGTTGAGGATAATCACAAGATTTCTCATTGCAGCTCCCATATCATTCAGTTGCGTGCTCAAAAAACTGTCACAGTTTCTTTCACATCCATTGTTACTTTGGTGCCTGTTAGATCCAGCCATTTACTAAAACCAAAAAGGTTAGTGTGAGTATATCAATAAAACCATCATGTACTAATGAGTAAGATAAACACTAAGATATACTTACTCATTCACTTTATCTAAAACTAACACTCTTTCTGAAATCCTAACCATTATGGTAATGTCACTTATGCTTAAAGAATACCCTAACCTCTAAATTTATCTAAACCGACCTTTGATACCAACTACAAAGCCTCAGCCTTAAATGTAACGCCCCGACCCCAGCTACCCAGAGTCGGTGCATTACTTCGTAACATTGGCATGATCACAAAAGATCAAGTCTCGAAAGACCGATTAGTTTAGTAGCCTTGGAAACACTAGATACATTCGTAAATGTTAAATTACATCATAAAGTGAAAAACTACAATAACAAAGTCTCCATAGTCCACACTCATATCCTCTTCTGACTATCCCTGCAGGTCATTAATAAAATACTTCTTCACATCCTGGAAAATATTGAAACATTGAAAGGGGTGAGCTCAGATGCTCAGAAAGGATAACAATATTGCGGAAGCTTTCGTAAATAAAAATAAACATTTATGGAAATGTATAACTAAAACAAAAGCCATTTAAACTTGAACATCAACATAATATGGCAAAAGTAAAATGAGATAATGCCATTTACTTCTTCACATGGATATTCTACTGGTCGAATAATCACATGCAATATCAATAACCACTTTCATAATGATGGAATGCATAATGCCAGACTATCATAACCACGTAGTCAAGGCCTCGTGCCAAGACCACAAATAAGATTTTGTCAAGGCCTCGTGCCAAGACACTAGTTTGTCTCATGAGACCTGCCGATGCATCGAGGAGCTATAGCGGGCTCCACCCGTCACTTATTAAGTCCAATTCATTCCTCATATGAATAGGTTTAAACATATCATAAACCATAACATAATCGTATCACATAAAACATGGATAAAGGAAACATAACATTTCCACATTTCAATCACAATATTTCAATACAACACATTGATATATAAAAAAAATGCTTTTAATACCATTTTCAATACCAAAATAAAAGAAAGTTAAAACATTGTATTTATTTTTCTTTTAAAAAAAGGTATGGCTTGTAAAGGAAGCCGAAACTCAAATAATGGTCACGGCGGCGGAGAAGTCATTGTCGCCGCATATGTACGGAAAGAACAACATTCCCTTTTTGTCATTTAGTAAAACACTTCGTATAAAAAAGATTCCTTTTGAATAAACGTAAAAGTCAAAGGGGTTTATACACCGTATAAAAGAAATTTGTGTATAAAACAAAATATGACTCAATGAAAGTAGATTGAGACGAAGTCCTTAAAAAGATCATTTTTAAAATAAAATAGATATATTTTGTGTATTCACTATAGGTACACATAAAGAAAGTAAAAATACAAGATAGGACATAATAATATCATGACATAATTTGAAAGTAGGAGATTAACCCAAAGAATGGAAGTTGGGTTAAGAAGTTCCCTAACCTTGTGTCCGACTTGACTCAACCATTCTTTAACCTCCTGAATAATAAACTAGAGTTAATATCTACCTTATTAAGAACCATTTTAAATTTCATTATCCTTTTTATATCACTTATTACAATGTTATGAACATTATGTAATTATTTAAGTTAATAACGGTCGTTTTGTCGATCTTTGGTAACTTGAGTCAACAATAAACTTCTTATAATTACAAGTTGTTCATGTGGTAGAATATACATTATATCCAGAATTATATTCATGATTTAGATGTCATATATATCTTATATATCCAGTATATACATTCATTTATAATATTACGTAACATTTAGAGGTAAGAAATGAAATGCACCGTTCATGGAGACGGTAAGCCGTACGTACGCATGAACGCTACTTTCATTTAAATTTCATATTTAATGGAACTAAATCATAATTATATAAATGTATAATATAATTCCAGTATAATATAGTGTATAATACCATTTACTCCATCCTTTATACATCCCACATATGGCATTAACGATTCAAATCACTTTGAGGGGGCGGTAGTCCGCACTTCCTAAAATTAAATTATCGCGTATACCCATAATGGAAGCCATAAAGGTAATACACAAATGAAAAATAAAGAAGCATATGTAAAACATAAATATATTATATATCATATATAAAAATAGTGACATCATAATGGCCACCTTTGAAGGTGTAAAATGAGTGTTGAACAATCATCGTTTCGTGAGGCAGAAATTCACCATCCACAGAAACCGTATGTTCTTTAACCATTAGATGTAGGTGTGTGTAAGTGTAGCTCGAATCCTTCTTATAAAAACATCCTAGTATATTGAGGATACTGGTGTTGTTACAAAAGAAATGAATAAAAAGAGTTTAGGGGGTTGGAGAAGAAAAATAAAACAAAACAACATTAGAAAAGACATTACCTCAAAATCGGGTAACTCTTTTTGATATGAGCCAATGGCTTCCTTGGGAAGAGTTCTGCCAAAAGTGATGCTTCTAGGAGTAAGGGAGGAATGTTGGGAGAGTATTTGGGCAGAGGTTGGCCGAGCCAAATGGCTTGAAAGTGTAAATGAGGTGGGAGAGGTGGGGGCCTTTTATAAGTGGAGAGGAGGGGCACTTTTGGAAAGATTGAAATGTTACATTATTTCACAATGCTTTTCGGATTCTAAAGGTCCCACACTTATATAATTAGAGGCTAAGGTGATAAGGGTTCGACATATCCTCATACAATTGGCTTTGGACAAGTTTAAGCCTTGTATGTTTCATTATCTTCCCATTTTATTTAAATCGTTAAATAATGAGGTCATCACTACATCATCATGATGTCATAAATAATTTAATTTATTTAATGTCTAAAAATTATACAAAAAATACTATGATGTAGGAAATCGTTTTATCTTTCCAATGAATATTTATAATCAAAATTTTGACTTGTATAACCCAACTCAAAAATTATTTTAGTAAAACAATTTATGTTAGTGTCATTTTCACTTTAACATTAAATAAAAATATATTAATGTCATTTTCCAACTAAAGTGGCTCCATGGGGTCCCCAATTTTGCCCATGGCTTGTCTTGGTCGGCCATGACTCACCCAATAGGTGTAGGACAAGTGTCATGGTGTTTTCACATTCTTATAATACCATTTTTACCTTAAACTACACTAATTACCTCTAATCGCGATTAATGAAAAAAAGTTACTATTCACCAAAAAATTATTTTAATCTCATTGAACCACATTTTACTTCTTAATGACAACCATGTACGTCGGATTTTCAAAATTCAATACACATTAGTGGTAAACTTTCATTTAACTGAAAAAATCAGTTTGCTTCATTACCACTTAGTGGTTTCACTATTCATCAAAAATTGAAGTTTTTCAGAAAATTACCAAAAATTCACCCTAAGCTATATTTGATATTCCGAATTCAAAAATGAAGTCCATTTTACAAAATTCAAAACATATAAGTCAAATTAATTAATTTAATAATTAATTCCCGCTGTCATGACAAATAGCGTGTTTTTGTGAAACTATAAGTATCAAAAGATTGACACTAGTTTAAGTCCGATTTCAAAGTAAAATTAATTCCAACGACCACTATTGGATTTAATGGTAAAAATATTTTCTAATTTCACTTTAAAACCAATTCAAAAGATAATATAATCATATAAATAAATTATATTAGAAAGAGGTTTTGAATTAAAATACAACATATTACACTATTCATAAAAAAATGAACTTTATCAGAAAGGTACCAAAACTTTACACAAAGTAAATTTTGATGTCCTGATTCTAAAGAAGAGTTATATTTGGTCCAAAATAAAGTATAAGAGTGATCAAAACTATATTTAATGATGGTTCACCATTAAAAGGTGATAAGTGAACCTTTAGTGAAAATTAGAGTATATATGCCCTAAAATTGAACTCTTTCCGTATTTTAAGCCATTATCTTTTATTGGGTAAATGTAAAAACATCTAAAAACATATCTAATTATATTTTAGTTATTTCTATCCATTCCCGCTAGTACAACGGCTACTTGTTAACTAACATTTAAAAAAATTATTATTTTATTACTAGTGTGCTACGTAAGTTTCAAAGAAACTCATCGTTGCGTATCGGGTACGCTATCGAACATAGCAACCCCTTTAAAATAAAATTAATATCTAATTCGTAAATATTAATAAATATGAAAATTCTTTATTCTTTATTTACCTGGGATGTTACATTCTCCCCTCCTTCAATAAATTGCGTCCTCGCAATTTGAAATTTTTCTTAGAAAATAAAAGGTTGAAAATAGAAAATACCTTTGTGGAAAACCCACATCGGAAATAAGGTTAATAGAATTTAGTCTTAATAAGAGGGAAAGGGAAATGAACAAGTCACCACCCAATTATGATCTCGATTAGGAGAACATTGGTGGATATTAGAGACATATAATTGGAGGAAAAACGTAAATATTTGTAGGGAGTGATTGAGGTCATCAATCACAATCAACTGTCAAATTGAGGGCCTCAAAGCCTTCAATCTATGTTGATTTAAAATATCATCAGTTCAACAAGACATAAGGTATTAGGATAACACATTTTTTTTTAATATCCCTTTACTAATGTTTAAGAATTAATTTATTCATTGAATGGGAGATAGGTATATATATATTTATGCTTGACAATTAGAGTTTCAACCTTCAACTCATCTTTCACTCAAAAAGATAATAGAACACAAAAATATTATACTTATCCTAATTGTATAATGTTCCAAATGTTAACACATACCATTTAGATTAGTAAAATTATTTTGTAATAACCAGGGACTTCCTGTAGGCTAGTGGTAGGAAATAAAGGCATGTCGCACTATGATTGTGGGTTCGATTCCTGCAGCTTTGTCCGACGCAACGGGTTATGCCCCACCCTGCAGGTTGTCCTTTTCCTAAAACTATAGTATTATAATATTCCAAAAATAATATTCAAAAATGCTTTAACCTTAAACAATACTATCCAAGGATCAACTTAATCCATTCCGACCTTTATAGTTATCCAAAATACTTCTGTCCAACTCACAGTCCAAATTTTATAAGGAAGGTAAACATAATGAAGATCCTTTTTCCCACGTAACAACATGTGAATACCTTCATCATGTATTCTTTTTAAACATACTGAATTACCATGATCCCTTATTCCTTATAGAATACTAGATATACTCCTTATATCCAAAAATGTATACAAAACATCAATCAGTTTCAAGGAAGTTAAGTATATCCAATATAATTTATCCAAATCAATCATGTCTTATTCCAAAATCACAATCTCAGTATCAGAACCATATTATGGTATATCTTTCCCTCAACCATATATTTTCCAAAAAATTTATCCTACTGTGGAGTCACTTTTTTTGGTTCCACACAATCTCAAGTCCTTGATGAAATAGTACTACAGTATAATCCTTATATACTCCATAATTATTATAACCAGTACATCATTGATACAACACTCAAATTACAAAATTATTTAATAACAACATAAGAACTCTAATCATTACTCCTCATCTGAGGTAGTATCATAACTTGATTATTATCCAATAACATCATTTGGGGCATACCTTGATGATTTGGACATTGGTTTGCGTAGTGTCCCCAATCCTTGCAGAAGAAGCATTGTACATTTGAAACCATTTTCTTACCCTTGCAGTCATGCACTTTGTGTCCTTTTTCTCCACACTTATAACAAACCCCCATTCCCTTTAGGAAACTTCCAAGGTGTTTCTTCCCACAGTTATCACATATTGGAAAATTCTGCATTCCCCTCATTCCTTTATCCATCATTCTCTCTTCCATCCCTTTCATCTCTTGCTTCGCTTCAAAGCCATAGGACTCAGAGAATTCTTTACTTATGTTATTAACACATGATACTATTTCTTCATATGTTGATAACACATGGGAGACTATTTCCCTTCGAAATGTTGGCTTAATACCGTGAAAGATACGATACTTCTTACTCTTTGGATCATACGTATTGCTGGAGTTCACATTCCTTCTACAGGGCGCCATTTCTATACAATGGCATAAACTAGGTTAGTTTATGAATTACAATGAATACTTCCAAACTTTTTAAAATACTTAAAGTAAATTGAACGGTTTATGGATATAATCCATAATCATAAGAATGTTTTCTTTGAGGAAGTATGTACTCATAACCCTTCATAGTGGTTTGTAAATAAAATGAGAATTATCCTAAGCATATCCCCCGGGAGTGTCGTAACCAAGAGTGCAGCAAGGCCCGTTGTCGTGCACCAGTTCCCGTTCGAGTCTAGCTCAAAGCCGTGTTTTCGGGTTTTACCCCTAGGTACATCTGTGCCAGAGCCGCCTCTACTTGCTCGTATCCAGACAGGGATGTATTGCTCGGAAAACTCACAAAATCTCTACAATACCAAAATTCGAGAAAGTTATTCTATATTAATCCTCAAAGTCTATCTTTGGGCTATGTGCTCTAATCAGAGTTTATCTATATCTAGCTTCCAAGGTTAGTACTAAACTGCCTCTGATACCAACTGTAACGCCCCGACCCCAGCTACCCAGAGTCGGTGCATTACTTCGTAACATTGGCATGATCACAAAAGATCAAGTCTCGAAAGACCGATTAGTTTAGTAGCCTTGGAAACACTAGATACATTCGTAAACATTACATTACATCATAAAGTGAAAAACTACAATAACAAAGTCTCCATAGTCCACACTCATATCCTCTTCTGACTATCCCTGCAGGTCATTCATAAAATACTTCTTCACATCCTGGAAAATATTAAAACATTGAAAGGGGTGAGCTCAGATGCTCAGTAAGGATAACAATATTGCGGAAGATTTCGTAAGTAAACATAAATATTTAAGGCAATGTATAACTAAAACAAAAGCCTTTTAAACTTGAACATCAACATAATATGGCAAAAGTAAAATGAGATAATGCCATTTACTTCTTCACATGGATATTCTACTGGTCGAATAATCACATGCAATATCAATAACCACTTTCATAATGATGGAATGCATAATGCCAGACTATCATAACCACGTAGTCAAGGCCTCGTGCCAAGACCACAAATAAGATTTTGTCAAGGCCTCGTGCCAAGACACTAGTTTGTCTCATGAGACCTGCCGATGCATCGAGGAGCTATAGCGGGCTCCACCCGTCACTAATTAAGTCCAGTGCATTCCTCATATGAATAGGTTTAAACATATCATAAACCATAACATAATCGTATCACATAAAACATGCATAAAGGAAACATAACATTTCCACATTTCAATCACAAGATTTCAATACAACACATTGATATATAAAAAAAATGCTTTTAATAGCATTTTCAATACCAAAATAAAAGAAAGTTACAACATTGTATTTATTTTTCTTTTAAAAAAAGGTATGGCTTGTAAAGGATGTCGAAACTCAAATAATGGTCACGGCGGCGGAGAAGTCATTGTCGCCGCCTATGTACGGAAAGAACAACATTCCCTTTTTGTCGTTTAGTAAAACACTTCGTATAAAAAAGATTCCTTTTGAATAAACGTAAAAGTCAAAGGGGTTTATACACCGTATAAAAGAAATTTGTGTATAAAACAAAATATGCCTCAATGAAAGGAGATTGAGACGAAGTCCTTAAAAAGATCATTTTTAAAATAAAATAGATATATTATGTGTATTAACTATAGGTACACATAAAGAAAGTAAAAATACAAGATAGGACATAATAATATCATGACATAATTTGAAAGTAGGAGATTAACCCAAAGAATGGAAGTTGGGTTAAGAAGTTCCCTTACCTTGTGTCCGACTTGACTCAACCGTTCTTTAACCTCCTGAATAATAAACTAGAGTTAATATATACCTTATTAAGAACCATTTTAAATTTCATTATCCTTTTTATATCACTTATTACAATGTTATGAACATTATGTAATTATTTAAGTTAATAACGGTCGTTTTGTCGATCTTTGGTAACTTGAGTCAACAATAAACTTCTTATAATTACAAGTTGTTCATGTGGTAGAATATAAATTATATCCAGAATTATATTCATGATTTAGATGTCATATATATCTTATATATCCAGTATATACATTCATTTATAATATTACGTAACATTTAGAGGTAACAAATGAAATGCACCGTTCATGGAGACGGTAAGCCGTACGTACGCATGAACGCTACTTTCATTTCAATTTCATATTTAATGGAACTAAATCATAATGATATAAATGTATAATATAATTCCAGTATAATATAGTGTATAATACCATTTACTCCATCATTTATACATCCCACATATGGCATTAACGATTCAAATCACTTTGAGGGGGCGGTAGTCCGCACTTCCTAAAATGAAATTATCGCGTATACCCATAATGGAATCCATAAAGGAAAGACACAAATGAAAAATAAAGAAGCATAAGTAAAACATAAACATATTATATATCATATATAAAAATAGTGACATCATAATGGCCACCTTTGAAGGTGTAAAATGAGTGTTGAACAATCATCGTTTCGTGAGGCAGAAATTCGCCATCCACAGAAACCGTATGTTCTTTAACCATTAGATGTAGGTGTGTGTAAGTGTAGCTCGAATACTTCTTATAACAACATCCTAGTATATTGAGGATACTGGTGTTGTTACAAAAGAAATGAATAAAAAGAGTTATGGGGTTGGAGAAGAAAAATAAAACAAAACAACATTAGAAAAGACATTAACTCAAAATCGGGTAACTCTTTTTGATTTGAGCCAAAGGCTTCCTTGGGAAGAGTTCTGCCCAAAGTGAGGCTTCTAGGAGTAAGGGAGGAATGTTGGGAGAGTATTGGGGCAGAGGTTGTCCGAGCCAAATGGCTTGAAAGTGTAAATGAGGTGGGAGAGGTGGGGGCCTTTTATAAGTGGAGAGGAGGGGCACTTTTGGAAAGATTGAAATGTTACATTATTTCACAATGCTTTTCGGATTCTAAAGGTCCCACACTTATATAATTCGAGGCTAAGGTGATAAGGGTTCGAAATCTCCTCATCCAATTGGCTTTGGACAAGTTTATGCCTTGGATTTTTCATTATCTTCCCATTTTATTTAAATCGTTAAATAATGAGGTCATCACTGCATCATCATGATGTCATAAATAATTTAATTTATTTAATGTCTAAAAATTATAAAAAAAAACTATGATGTAGGAAATCGTTTTAGCTTTCCAATGAATATTTATAATCAAAATTTTGACTTGTATAACCCCACTCCAAAATTATTTTAGTAAAACAATTTATGTTAGTGTCATTTTCACTTTAACATTAAATAAAAATATATTAATGTCATTTTCCAACTAAAGTGGCTCCATGGGGTCCCCAATTTGGCCCATGGCTTGTCTTGGTCGGCCACGACTCACCCAATAGGTGTAGGACAAGTGTCATGGTGTTTTCACATTCTTATAATACCATTTTTACCTTAAACTACACTAATTACCTCTAATCGCGATTAATGAAAAAAAGTTACTATTCACCAAAAAATTATTTTAATCTCATTGAACCACATTTTACTTCTTAATGACAACCATGTATGTCGGATTTTCAAAATTCAATACACATTAGTGGTAAAATTTCATTTAACTGAAAAAATCAGTTTGCTTGATTACCACTTAGTGGTTTCACTATTCATCAAAAATTGATGTTTTTCAGAAAATTACCAAAAATTCACCCTAAGCTATATTTGATATTCCGAATTCAAAAATGAAGTCCATTTTAAAAAATTCAAAACATATAAGTCAAATTAATTAATTTAATAATTAATTCCCGCTGTCATGACAAATAGCGTGTTTTTGTGAAACTATAAGTATCAAAAGATTGACACTAGTTTAAGTCCGATTTCAAAGTAAAATTAATTCAACGACCACTATTGGATTTAATGGTAAAAATATTTTCTAATTTCACTTTAAAACCAATTTAAAAGATAATCTAATCATATAATTTAATTATATTAAAAAGAGGTTTTGAATTAAAATACAACATATTACACTATTCATAAAAAAAATGAACTTTATCAGAAAGGTACCAAAAATTTATACAAAGTAAATTTTGATGTCCTGATTCTAAAGAAGAGTTATATTTGGTCCAAAATAAAGTATAAGAGTGATCAAAACTATATTTAATGACGGTTCACCATTAAAAGGTGATAAGTGAACCTTTAGTGAAAATTAGAGTATATATGCCCTAAAATTGAACTCTTTCCGTATTTTAAGCCTTTATCTTTTATTGGGTAAATGTAAAAACATCTAAAAACATATCTAATTATATTTTAGTTATTTCTATCCATTCCCGCCAGTACAACGGCTACTTGTTAACTAACATTTAAAAAAAATATTATTTTATTACTAGTGTGCTACGTAAGTTTCAAAGAAACTCATCGTTGCGTATCGGGTACGCTATCGAACATAGCAACCCCTTTAAAATAAAATTAATATCTAATTCGTTAATATTAATAAATATGAAAATTCTTTATTCTTTATTTACCTGGGATGTTACATTAAACCTTACTTAATCTTGAGTTATTACAAGATTACACATTGAGGATCTTTTCAGGTTTAGATTTTTGAGAATTATATCATGAAACTTGCATTACATTCCACATTTAAACAAAGTGGTTACATAAAAGACAATATTCATTCTTCCCATCAACGGAAACATATTTAAAATATAACACAGATTCTTTCTTGACACATCCTTGACACTATCATAACATCAAGTACCTTTCCCTTGAACTGTGAAAAACATTTCAAAAACTTGGGATGAGCATAAAAAGCTCAGTAAGAGTTATAAAAATATGGAAAGGAAACATGAGTTCATATATACATTAGAATGAAATCACACTTTACCCATAAAACATAGGCATATCAAATCATGAATAAATCATAGAAAACATAATACATAAAGGTAACTTGAGGCATTCATAACATTATGACGTAGGGAGTAACCCTCTTGGTTACGTTTGGAATACCCATCATAGTATATTCCCTAAATCTCTTCGGAGAAGCCTTAACGTTTCACTCCTTCGCGTTACCCAATGCATTGGAGAGCAATATCGGGCTCACCCGCCATTAGTTTATCACGGAACCACCCGTTTTCATAACAATGTCGAAGAACCATAACATAAATGTATCACATAAAACATGCATAATGGAAACATAACATTTCCACATTTCAATCACAATATAACATTTTAGTATATTGAAATAATGAATCCATTCAAAAAGAAACCATTTCCAAAACCATTTAAAACATTTAATAAAGAGATTTTTGAATCAAAGTGTCCCATACCACCTTGAAGATTAACATTTTAAACCATTAATATCCATATAAATAAATCCTTAAAACCATTTTTAAATCATGGATATTAATAAGAACAAATAATTAAAACATTTAAAGTGATATTTTGGTTAAAGGGGTTTTACCAAAATTAGAGACACTTGAATACAATAATTGAGGAATAACATTTAGTCTGAACTTTATAATATCATGAGAATGAATGGATTCATGATATAATACTCCAAAGGACAGTATATACCCCATGTAAGAGTGAATTGTAGCATAACAACAATGAACTCTCAATAGAAATGTCAAATGTGATGAAATCCATTATAAATAAGGTATCCATAAAATAAGGACAAATCAATCTCCAAAATATGTGTGACAAATATAAATACACCCAATATAAGTGGATATTAAGTGTAAAATAATAAAATATAATTCACACATATTTAATGTATGACATATTCAATGACTACATGTTGAACCCAAAGAAATTGAAATTGGGTTAAACAGTTCACTTGACAGCCTAACGGCATCACATCAAAATGAGTTGATGAGAGATAAAAAGTGTATCTCATCAATTGGACATAAAATTTACATCAATATGGATATATTAGAACATATCCCAACATAATAATATGTAAATTAAAAGACCCAACAAAAGAAGTTTTTTAAAAAAGAGGAGGGTGAAAGGTTCCCTTACCGACTTGGGTATCTTTCAAAACACACACCCCATGAAAGAAGGACAATAGATCATTGATATAAATACTCATAAACGAAAGTATATTACACAAAGAGTAGAATAATGGGAATTACATACACCACTCAATGGAATTTGTGGCAAATGTAGCATAAATCTCAAGGGAATAAAAGTGGGATGAAAAATCCCTTACGAAAACTCGGTAGCCTAACGGCGCCACATAAAAAATCCGAATATGGATTGATGAGATCAAATAGGGTATCTCATCACATTACAATAAAATGTACAGCAAGAGGAATATAAAAGAAAATCCCCCAACATTACAAAGAGGATCTTAAAAGAAGTGATATAAACGATAGTACTTAAAAATAAAGAGAGAGGTTAGATCTCTTACGAAAGTTCGGCAGCCTAACAGCGCCACTCAAAACTACCAAAATGGATTGATGAGAGAGAATATGGTCTCTCATCACATGAACATAAAAATTACAGTATGTGTAATATAAATGATCATCCCAATAACAAGAAATATGAGCTTTAAAAGGAATGACATAAAAGTTTGTACTTAAAAAGAAAGACAGGAGTAGGATCCCTTACCTCGGGTCCGACTTGACACGATCGTTCTTTAATCTCCTGAATAATAAATATGAGTTAATTTCTACTTCCTTAATAACCATTTTCAAGTACATTATTCCTTTTATATCACTTATTACCGTGTCATAAACATTATGTAATCATTTAAGTTAATAATATATGTTTTGCCGATATTTGTTTCTTAAGTCGAAAGTGGACTTCTTACAATTACATGTTGTTCGTGTCGCAAAATGTTTATTATATACAGAATTTTATTCATGATATAGATATCATATATGTAATATATATCCAGTACATGCATGCATTTATAACATTACATAATCATTTAGAGGTAAGAAATGAAATGCACCGTTCAGGGAGACGGTATGCCGTACGTACGCATGGACACTACTTTAATTTCTATTTCATATTATATAGAATGGAATCATAATGATATAAAGGTATATTATAATTACAGTATAATATCATATATAATATCATAGTTCCATCCTTTATACGTCCCACATATGGTATTTAACAAATCAAATCACTTTGAGGGGGCGGTAGTCCGCACATCCTTTAATGAAGATATCGCATTTACCCATAATGGAAACCATAAAGGTATGCCCAAAATGAAAAAAAAGAAGCTTAAAGAAATAATAAACATATTATATATCATATATAAAAATAGTGACATAATAATGGCCACCATTGAAGGTGTTAAATGCGTATTGAACAATCATCTTTTCGGGAGGCAGAATTTCGCCATCCACGGAAACCGTATGTTCTTTAACCATTTGATGTAGTTGTGTGAGAGTGTAGCTCGAATAAATCTTATAACAACATCCTAGTATATTGAAGATACTGGTGCTGTTACAAAATAAGTAAATAAAAAGATTTTATGGGGTTGTAGATGCAAAATAAAACAAATCAAAATGAGATAATGAATTACCTTTAAAAGTGTAACTCCTTTTGATTTGAGCCTAAAGGCTTCCTTTGAAAGGATTATTCCCAAAGGGAATCATCTAGGATGAGGAGAGGGATTTGGAGAGAGTAAATGGGCAGGGTTTGGCCAAGATAAAGGCTTGATGAGTGTGTGAAATGAGGTAGAGGTGGGGGCCTTTTATAAGAGGAGAGGAGGGGCACTTTTGGAAAGTAAGAAATATTACATTATTCAAAAATTTGTATCGGGTTTAAAAGGTCCCACATTGATATAATTCGTGGATAAGGTGATACGGTTTCGAAATACACCCATCTAATAAGTTTTGTACATGTTTATGTCATAGAGATTACATTATCTTCTAATTTTATTTAAATCGTCAGATAATGATGGCATCGCTGCATCATTATGATGTCATATATAATTTAATTTATATAATGTCTAAAAATTATAAAAAAATAACTATGATGTAGGAAATCCTTTTATCTTTCCACAGACTATTTATAATAAAAATTCTGACTTGTATAACCCCACATAAAAATTGTTTTAGTAAAACATATCATGTTTGTGTCATTTTATCTTTTACATTAAATAAAAAGTTATTTATGCCATTTCCCAACCGAAGTGGCTACATGGGGACCCCAAGTTGAACCATGGCTTGTCTTGGTCGGCCATTACACATTACATGAGGTTAGGACATGTGTAAAGTTCATTTCATATTATTAAAACATTATTTTTACCTTAAACTACACTAATTACCTCTAATCGCGATTAAAAACTTAATAAGTTACTATTCACTAAAAAATTATTTTTATCCCATTGAACCACATTTTACTTCTTAAAGAAAACCATGTATGTCGGATTTTTGAAATTCAAAACACAAAGATGGAAAAATTTCATTTCAATGGAAAAATCATTTTTTATAAGTACCACTTAGTGCTGTCACTATTCATCAAAAATTGATGTTTTTCAGAAAAATCCCAAAAATTCACGCTAAGCTATATTTGATATTCTGAATTCAAAAATGAAGTCTATTTTACAAAATTCAAAACATATAATTCACATTAATTAATTTAATAATTAATTCCCGCTGTCAGATAAAATAGCGTGTTTTTATGAAACAATAAGTATCAAAAGATTGACACTAGTTTAAGTCTGATTTCAAAGTGAAATTAATTCCAACAACCACTATTGGATTTAATGGTAAAAATATATTTTAATTTCACTTTAAAACCAATTCAAAAGATAATCTAATCATATAAATAAATTAGATTAAAAAGAGGTTTTGAATTAAAATACAACATTTTACACTATTCATTAAAAAAATGAACTTTATCGGAAAGATACAAAAAATTTACAGAAAGTAAATTTTGATGTCCCGATTCTAAAGAAGAGTTTTATTTGGTCCAAATAGAATGTATAAGAGTGAACAAAACAATATTTAATGATGGTTTTCCATCAAAAGGTGATAAGTGAACCTTTAGTGAAAACTAGGGCACATAGGCCTAAAGTTGAATTCTTTCCGTATTTTAAGCCTTTATCTTTAATTGTATATATCTAAAAACATTTAAAAACATATATAATCATATTTTAGTTATTTCTATCCATTCCCTCCAATAAAACGGCTACATGTTAACTACCATAATTTTATTTTATTATTAGAGTGCAACGTAAGATTTCAATGAAACTCTTTGTTGTGTATCGGGTACGCTATCGAACATAGCAACCCTTTAAAGTAATATTAATACTTTATTCACAATTATGGATAAATATGAAAATGTCATATTCTTTATTTACCTGGGGTGTTAAAATTATCATCCATTAATTTAGTAATGTTATTGTTTGTTTTTTTAACCACATACTTGAAAAATGCTAAAAAATAATACCACAAATTTCCATTAAGTCATATGAATTGATAATTTATGATATAAATATTCATATACATGTTTTATTTTAAATGTTTTATAGAAAAGTAAATACCAAGCTCATTAATTAAGCTACCAATATTCTATGACTAAAAATCACTGATATATGTAGATCATAATATATATCATTATTGATTGAAGTGAGGACTCCTATAGAATGATAAAATAATACTATTGGAAATTTTAAAAATCAAAATATTGTAAATTTTGTTTTAAAGTAAGGGATAACATTAAGATAACTATTTATTAAAATAGCATTGTTACGATAATAAATCAATGTATTCAAAATTACTTACACCCGACATTTAAATTAGATAATAAAAAATCGATATAAATGGATAGTATAAATATAAATAATGATTAAAAAAATTTATATAAATAAAAACTTTTTAAAATATTTTATTAATCTATATATTATTTTATTAATGATAATAAATCTCATATATGTATGTTAGGAAATATGGTATGGTACAATTGTGTCAATTTTATATAACCTAAGCCATAGATGTCATTATACTCTTTGTTTTCTCCAAAGGTGTATCAAAAAAGGTTTAATAATTTTTTTAAAATATATCCTTAGATTTCATAGTATTAGGTTTTCTTTTCGAATTACATTCCTGCATAGTGTTTTCAATAAAAATGTTTATAAAATTTGATTGTAGTTCCCTCTCCCAAATTTAACTTCTTGAGAAATATTTATTATTATACACTATTGTATTTTCAAGATAGTTTAATTATTTTATTTTACCTTATTCATGTGATTTTGAATATATATTTCTCATTATATTTTCAATTTAATCGAATTCGAAAGAAACTAGTACTAATGATGTTTTTCTTAGAATTTTATTCAACACATATTTAATTTATTGAATATAATATTTTCAAATAAATATTATTTTTTGAGTGATAATACATATAGGGAATTTTATATTTTTGTAAAACCTAAAATTATATTATGTGAATATATATGAGGTTTTACATGCCCAATAAAAATATCATTTCCCCATAACACATATATTAACAAGAGGACTTCATGAATGTAAAAATGACTTAAACTATTCTTATGGGTCGAGAGACATCCTTTATACATGACTGTATTAATTGTATATATTATTTAATGTCATTATATCTGTATCAAAAAAAGTTTAAGTGTATTTTAAACTACATAGAATTTACTAAATCATTTTGATTAATTATTTGAGATCCCTTGTATTGGTCTTTTTCATTATTCCTTGTAATTAATACAATTTTCTTATTGTCCATGTGATTATAGATATTCAATTTATCATTCAAATTATTTGATTGTTTTCCTCTATGTTTTCTTGGATTAAAAAAATTGATTATATCCTTCTAATAAAAAATATTTCATAAAAAAGTACCTTAATATTTATTTGATATTTTTTTACAAAGTGATTTTTTATAGGTCAATAAATGGTTTTTTTCAAAATAATTCATTGATCATTACCCTTATTTATTCCTGATCTAGGAAATTATTAAAATGGTACCATATACCTTATTATTAGGATACATTTAGTTATATATTTATATTTTTTAGGATTTAATTATATTTTACTTTTTCCTTCATAGTCATCATTATTATATATCTATAATTGTTCATCCAATGCATTTACTATGTGAATGGAATATTTTGTATTTATATTGTTTAATTGTGTTCACCCATATTATTTATATTGAATGATTTGAGAAACTATGAAATTAATCATATAAACTTTATTTATAAAATATAAATACTTCATTATTTAATATCATGATTCAATGGTATTTAAATATTAATGTACTTATTATATTTGGATACTGATTTTTTTACAATGGGATTATATTGTCATAATTATTTATAATTTCATTATCTCATTACAAATGAAAAGGTTCTGAAACCAATTTTTATTCCATGGTTTTTAAATCCCATAATAATTTAATTATTTTTGTTTGAATGATTTATGAAAACTGTTTTATTTCTATAGAGTTTTTATGATGTGACATGGGAATGATTTTCAATTTGAAAAAATATATTGGATGATATTTATTAGTATCCTATACGAACCTCAAATTCATTAGATATATGATTATAAATCATGAAATATTATTTCACAATTATATTTTATTTTCATTAATGGGTGGGAACATTTTCGGTGTATCATAAAAATAATGTTACCCTATATTAGTTTTGGTCACAAATTTGAACTTTGTAAGCATTTTTTGCTAATTCTGACTATTATGTTATTCTATCGTTGAAAATGAATATTTACTCAGTTTATAAGACTCTATATAATTGTGTATTATTTTATTTCAATAATTATGATACGATGTACTAACTTTTATTTTTTTTGTTATAAGGATATATTGGTTCTATATTATAAAAATATTAAAATAATAGGATAAAAAATATTTATTGTTTTATATCACATATGTTTGACATTATCTAGCATCTGATCTAACAAATCTGTTATGTTTCCATTTTCATAGGTTATAATTATGAATATGTGTTTTGAGAAGAATATAATAATTTTATTATTAATCCATTACAGAATAATTTCATAAGTAATGTAAAATATATTCAGTGTATTTATATTACTCAAATGAAACAAACATTTGGTATTATATTTTTTGTGGTAATTTGGAATGTAATGATTACTCATATAAATAAATAAATAATTATGTTAATTTTCCATCAGATTCCATATTATGTTTCACTGAAATATTGTGGTTTTAATGAAGAATATCTAATGTCTAATGGTAAAATTTTTTTAAGATTTTGTAATGAAATTGTTTTCAATATAAGAAATATTTTAATGTTAATTTGGTTTTTCTATTTTATTCATTAGTGGTTATCTATCATAGATAATAATTTAAATTAATAATTTTTAGTTGAAAAATTTCATGATGTTATATTTTTCACTTGTGATGTAGAAAACATGTCGTCATCTTGATAAAAATATATTTTGGTTAAAATGCATGATATGGAATTTCATGTACATTTATCATATGAAGCCTCATATATTTTTATATTTTTGACCATGGTGTTCTATTTAATGGAATGATAAAATAAAACATTATTTATTAACATCAATTCAAAAATATATCTTTTCCATGAGGTAATGTGGGGTATATGATAAAAAAATTGGTAGAGCATTAGTAAAATCTCAAACATAGTCCATTTGTATAAAATTCAAAATAAGAAGAATTTTAGTTTGATAAAAAAATTAATTATTAATATTATAACATTTATGTGAAATATAATTATTATTGGGTATTTTATTTATATAATTCAATTTGAAAAATTTACAACATGTGAGAGGCATGATTTAAATATTTGGAGACATAAAAAATAGTGATTTCATGTTCATACCAATTATAATAATATTTTTCATTGATTAAAAGATTTGGAATCAGATTCATTAGATAACACCCATATATAACCAAGGAAAATTATTCAAGATGTTTTTTTTAAATGATAAAATCCTATATGACATAGAGAATAATGAGGTTTCCTAGAACAATAATGATGTTTTTATAGATTGAATTAGAATTAATTTGTAATGAGTTAAATATTAGATATTTTTAATTAATTTAGGTTTATTAAGGGGACGTATTATAAGTTATATATGTTGTGAAAAATTCTTATAAAATATATTTTTATTGATATATAGCCCCTAGGACTTAATAGGATTTTACATTTCCCAATAGAAATTTTATGGTAGCTTGTTGGGAGCCTACTATGTTATTAGTGGGGATATATCATTTTTTATGATATTTAAATCCCATTTTCATGCCACTTGAAACTTAATGGATTCACTGGTTGTTTTTTATGAGAAATTATACATCTAGTGTCTTAGACATCTTATTTAATAATATAAGTATTCATGAAATTAATTTTTATTTAAAAATTATGATTCCATTCTGGGTGTAATATTTATCTATAAGAGTGGAGGTATACAGCCCATTAGGTATCCCTTTTTCACTATTTTATCCCCTCTTGATTTAATATCGTTTTAGAAAAATCATTATTTAAGAGTAGGTAATATATTCCTCTTCCCCTTAATGAATTATTTAATATCCATACCTTATGATTTGGATATTACAAATGAGTTATTTTAATGTAAATTCATTTTTTCCTGCTGTAATTTCATTTATAGTTTGATATATAAGGTATAGTGAATATATAAGTACCCAATGGAAAGCATTATATTAATTATTCACTATTTGGATTAATTTATATAACTTGATGAATTAATTTATGTAATACAATAAAATGGGAATGTATTAATGATATATTTCACTTTAATAGATATGGATTTTGGGTTATATATATCAATTATACTATGAGTGTACTATACAACATTTCTTGAAATTTTAGTTCCTCATTTCATCTTTGTGATATTTAATAACATTTTCTATTAAATATTAATTTAAATTAAAAGATTAAAATTTTCATAAATTCATGATTATAAATAGGATTGATTATCATATAGCCAATTATTATTAGTATGAACTATTGTTGTGAAATTTATTGTGAGTTATGTTATGTGGCCTGTATATAATGGAAACTGTGATTTTTTGATGTGTAGACCTTCTAACAGTTTTTATAATTTTTCGATGTGTAAATTATTTAATAATTATTATTTTATTACATTAAATTCTAAAAATAATGTGGTGGTTTATAATATTTCATGTGTTTAACATGGTTTTTATTTCATTCCAACAGGTTTATTAGTGGCGGATTAATAGATGTTATTTTAATAACTACTATATATATTATTATGGTTCTATGAGCTGATCATTGGTTATGTTTTTTAAGACTAATTTTCCACCATTTAAAAATATATAACAAATGAAAAATAATATTCAATGAATTTTCAAATAAATTTTTTACATAAATTACTTTTGAAGAAAATAGTTTTATAACAATTTTCATTTGTTAATATAAATATGTTTTCACAACATCCTATCTGATAGTGTTGACTATGTAAATAAAAAATGCCATTATTACCAAAAGATTATTAATAAGGGTTATCAATAATAATTGTAGTATATTTTTAAGAGGAAATATATGAGAAAATGAATTATTTCATTGACATAATGGTTGAGATGAATTGTTTTCCAAAACCATATAATCTTGTAAGATATCTTTATTTTAATGATGGTTTGAATGTTTTGTCTTTTTATATTGTGATGGATGAATGAATATGAATAATTATAAAATTATCCATTAGTTTATGATCCACTAATCATCAATTGAGTTTTTATTTTATTTCCATATAATATATAGTAATATGATCTTTTATGTACCCATTTGAGTGACATAATTATTAATAATATATAATTTCCCTTGCTAACTTCAGTTGGTTATTTATTTCAAAGGATTTATTTTAGGAATAATTCTATGTTTTTGGATAAGGTTATACAGATATCCTTAGTTTTTTGGTATGAAAATTATATAAATATATTCATGTATTAAATCAATCTCTCTCATCTTTCTATTAGTTTTGGAATTTATTGATGGGAGATTTAGCTTTTTAGTTCATTGTTGGGTTTCCTCTTTCCAAAAACAGGGCATGAAGGTTTGAGTTTGTCAATGAAAAATATTAATTTATTATTAATGACGAATTTTAGAAGAATTTCGTTTAGTAGAGATGATCTAAAATATTCTTTATTTATAATATAATAAGAGTGGAATAAGATTCCAGCATTCAATGACATTACTTTTTCCTACTTGTAATAGATTGACTAGGCATAATGTTTATGTGGCTATTAATATTTAATATGTTAGAATCAAACATGTAAGTGACATTTATAACCAACATAGGTTTCATGATATGTCGTATTTAGGAAGTTAATATTATTTTTGACCTCATGGATTATGAATAATCATTAATATTATGATTTATATTTTATTAGGTTATAAATATGGATGATACACCATGTAAATAGATATACCACTCATTGTTGTTCCCAGAAATGTAATTAGTTTTACATAGTATGAAAGTTAGGATATATTTATTTGGGGAGTGATATTCAATTTAAATAAGTGAAAATACATAACATTTAAAAGGTTCAACTTTAATCATTAATTAATTTTCATAATATGGGATATGAAACCGGGAATATTTATTGTGATGTTTGATATTTTATATAAACTAACAATTTTGACATAGGGGATATAAAATCCTATAGTAGGATTAATCCCGTATGATGTAATGAAGAATTCTTGAAAAATATAAAAGGAGGAATAATTTCACTCTAGTAGATAACATCCGTACGAACTACCGAGGAGAAATTGGGTTGGCAATGAGTGATAAGATTTTAAATTCAGTTGGTTTGGACCCATTCATTCAAAACCTTATTCACAATTTTTTTATATTTGATGTTTTGGGACCATTATTATGGCGATTTAAATTTATTATTCTAATTTTATTGTTTCTAATGTTGGACATGACCAATTTTTTAATTATCTATTTATTTTTGGTGAAGATTATTATTAACTATGATATTTTAGATTTTGGATATATAATAGATAAAAAGATAAAGGGTATTATGGGTGAGTATAAGATATTAAATCTAATAGATATATAATAGATCTATGTTAAATATTTTGTAATATTTTGATGATTAACGTATGAAACACTTCCTTATGACATGAGGTTATAGTAGTCCTTGATTGTTGTAAGGTGGGACTGACATGATATGGGTAGATTGAGTAATGTCTTCTAGTTTCATAAATATTGTTGACATTAATATGAATATATTTAAATATTTATAGCCCTACATGGGTTATTTGTTTCTCAATTGGTTGTGTTGACAATATAATCAAATTTCAACCTCTCTTGGATTAAACATGATACATATTGATAACTATAACTATATGTTTGAAGCATGCGTTCTAATTTTTTAGTTAGACTATATATCTATGTTCATATAGTGATATACTATTGTAGTCATAATCATTGTTACATATGTGAAATTCATCTAATAACAATAATTATTGATGTGGTTGTCTTGTGATTTAGTATTGAGTTTAGTGTAATTTTTATCTATATTGATGTTTCATTTTAATCTCCAAAGGGAATTACAAATTACATTTTATTTTGATGTATTATATGTATAATAACAATACTACTATTATGTAATGGATGTGAAAATCATATAGGATATGATATATTATGTTTTATCATGTGGGGTGCACTATTCTCTCTTTTATTATTGATGTAATTAGTATTGGGTATGTATGGAATAAGTCCGAGTCATTATATATCATAAACTATTTCAAACCTTTTCTTTTATAGTAATAATTACATTCATAATATTGTTTTTACGTATTCTTTCCCTCACCTGTAAATTGTAACATATGTTCTATAGAGACATGATAATATTGAATAATAGTGAACAATATTGATTTTATCTCAGTTAAATAACATCAACGTAATAATATGTGTTATCTAATATTATCATTTGTATATAAATTTTATTTTCCAGTTTGATTGAAAAAATAGAGACCTGGTTGGTATACCACGTTCATGCTTAAACAATGTAGCTATTAAGGAAACACATGCATCTACTCATTTTTGTATGTCTTCAGTAGACATTGTATGATTTTGTTAGTGGTTAAAATATGAATCCATTTGTGATATTGATGATAAAAAAATGTTTTTTATGGAACAACTTGGACCTAGTGACCTTATTTATGACATTATATTATCAAACACTTAGGATATGATACATATAACTATGTGATGTTTTGTCTGAAATATTTCATTATGCGGTTATAATTTATATTAATAGGTAATAATCATTATTAATATATTTGATTGAATATAACATTATTTGAACAATATTTATCATATAATTAAGGGATTGGATTTTTCTATTTTAAATTTAGTATATATGTTTAACCAATAACGGGTAGAAGTTTTTATCATTTTGGTTTTCAAGTGAAGGATACTTTATTGAATAAAAAATCATACTGAATGGTAGTGAATGATTAAAATAAAATTACATGTTCATTTTATATTAATCATATCATGTATTTGGTGGTTTGAAATGTAAGTGAGTTTTGGATGAATTTTTTTCAAAATCAAATATAGTATTTTATGAAATTTTACAGTGCACCTAAAATGGATTTATGTGAAGGTTTCATGAAGTTAATAAGATTTACTTAAATTATTAGGAGATATAGTAATATATGAAATAAGTTAATGATTTTTAAATTAAATTTCAAATTGGTTATGAAATTTTTTTATGTTTCTGGAACATTATAACATGAAATGCAATTTTTTTATTATTTTTCTTTTTGAGAGAAATATTATATACAGTGGGTGTACATAACTAAAAATTCAAATATATAATGCATAAAATGATTTTTTTGCGGGGGTTCAAAATTTAAACAGTTATTTTAAGACTATTTTTCACGTGTTTCCGTCATTTTAGACATGAGTATATACTTATTATGAAAATATGTATTATTTCATGTGTCCTTACTACATGTGTTTATTTATTTGTCGTGTGGCTCATATTATGGTGTTGTGTGTTTTGGGTAAAATTGATGTGTTATATTTGTGATTGGTATCGGAATAATGGATTTGTATTTTTGAGGATTATACTTATTTGGTATCATTAGGAATATGTAACTATTATTTTATGGACACCATTTGATATAATTGAACCTTAGATGTAATTCATTATTTTGAATATCACTACAAAACTAAATGTGGTTAAAAATGACATAATTATAATTTAGTTGGTGTGTTCATACATTGTTTAGTTTACAGATGATGTGGATCAATGGATCACTATAGTGATTTGACTGATGTTGTGATAATGATTATATATGAATCACGGTTATGAGACCTAAGTAATGTGATGGTTTCAATTGAAAAATTAGTTGAGATCATTTTATATTTATGGTGAGGCTTGATCTAAATATCAAATTTTGGTGTTTCTAGATTCATGGTGGAAGTGTGACTAAATATATGGACGGAATGTTGTGATATAATGAAGAGACCATGGCAAAAATTGTTCATTATATACAAAAATATAATTGTATATGACTCTCATGGATGGTAATAATTATGGTTTTTATTTACAATTACCATGTGATTTTTTTGGCGGTGAAATTGGAGATGGTTGAATTGTTTTTATGAATTGATATGTTGTTTTTTTATTATATAAGGATAACAAATGTATTAGATATGTTTTATCTTGTGAATAAGCTCAATTATTGAAATTTATGGTGAGATTTGATTTTCAAGATGTAATTAAATGACATAATCCATAATATACACTCAATAGATTAAAATCAGTAGTTTAGTTTCCTAAAAAATGTGTCCATCACACATCACATGCCACTTGATGACTAATTACATTCCACTAGAGACATGATGGACTCATAGGGTGTTCATTTAAACTGATCAAAGTTGTTGTGGCCGAACTCCGTTTTAAATATTGAGGGTAAATGATAAATCCCACCATAAATTAGTACCCCATGATAAGTTTTTTTTATACTGCTGTAGAATAATATTGTGTTGTACAATTAGGTCCCTCCTTCTTACCCCTACATGAATTGATCAAGGTGTCTTGAGATTTATTTTTTAGAATAATAAGTCAAAATAAAAATTCCCCTCATGCTTCATTCCATGTTTCCATCCATATCATATAATATAATTGTAATTTGATTTTTATTTTAATGGTAATTAAAATTAATTATTTTTGAATTATGTTACATGATTTGGATTTCATATGTGGCGTGTAGATGATGATAAAGATTACAATATTATCTCAATGAATAAAAATTTATGTATTGGCATGTTCATTGGATAATTTAGTAAAGTATTTGAAATTAATTCAAATATAATTAGTTATATTATGGGTTTAATAAATGGTTCTCTCTTATGGATCAATCAAGGTAGAGTTTTGGTAGTATAGAACACATCATATACATAGTTTTTATCATGTTAACAAATTTTAATGTGTTATTAATTTTTATACAAATTTTGGATGTTTAAATTTATCTCGTTGTATATTAACTTGTATAGGTAGTTGAGTTCAGTGCTTGTGCAGTGGATTAGGTTGATAGTGATGTTACATTACTAACATTATAAGGATAATAGGTAGGTGCAAATTACATATTTCTTTGATTTTATTACATTTTCTTCTAACAATTCGATGATGTGTGATAGTATTAAATTATTAAAAATTATAGTATAAAATTTACTTTATAAATTTTTTTGATCACATGCTATTATCCTATGAGTGAAAGACACATATATAACATGCTAAATAGATATTTATTTTCACTCGAATGAATAGTATTATTATTCCATTATAGATATTTTCATGCTGGAAAGAGTTTTTCTTTGACTCAATATTATAATAGGCATTGGTATTATAATAAGATTATAATTTAAAGGAATAATATTTATAATTTAATTTTAAAAGAAAATTGTTATTAAAATTAAATTATTTGAAATAGAAATCCAAAATGAAGGGATAAGTTTTTCTGATGGTTTATTCATTAGAATGTTTTAAAATGCATGGAGTGAGTCAATAATGTATATGATTCAATAAATATTTTTTAAAATTGTGGAAATATAATTTTATTTTAATGTAATGGTAGGAAGGTAAGTTTTGAGGAATGTATTGGTCAATTATCAACTTGAGGATGATGTATTATTTTCAAAATAATGATTTCTTACAAGATGTCCTTTTTATGTTTTTTGTTTCATGTGAACCATTGTTGCATTATGAGATATGTTAATATTGGAATGATATTGAAACCAAAATTAATATAATTATCTTGTTAGTCTTAATATACATATCAAATAGTTTACTATTAATGTGTTTTTGAAAGATTCCACGGTCACTTTTATGCCTGAGATTGATTCAGAGAATATTTAATTACCTTTCCAACATATCATGAGTCAAGGGGTTTTTGGTTTCTTTGTATAATAATTAATAAAATTTTTCTGATTATGGTATTTAATGATCTTTATTTTATATTTGAGAAATTGGTGTAAATTAAGTGAAGGATGAAACCCTTTACAATAAACCAACATGAAATGTAGGATATTTTTTATAATAAATTGATCCCCTTAACATATAAAAATGTTTAAAATTGTAGGTAAACATTTATATATGTTGGAGATAGTCTAAGATATATTCTTATTGAAGAATAATGTTAAAATTGATCATTAATTTTATGACATATTATGTTGCATAATGGTTTCTGTTACCATTGAATTAAAGTGGTGTGGTTTTTCCACCTTTTTTGAGATGATGTCTTCTATGACTAATTTTACTGGATAATAATTTATCTTATGTGGATGATTTTTAATTATTCCGTAGACGTAATATTTAGGGGAAACATTTATTATCACATTAAACATAACAATACAAAATAATTTATGTGGCATTATTAGAGATGAACATATCAATCATTTTCAAATTAGTACCTCATATCATTTTTTTAATATAAATTTTGAGGATGACATGACTTGTTCTTAGTGATGTATCTATAGTCAGTTATTTTAACTACAGGATACTAAAATCCATGAAAATTTTGATTTCAATATAACAGGTATGTGTTATTCAATTTATATATGTAATATTTCCTACACTATATGTACATTATCTTCGAATATGTTTAATGAGGTAACTACTTGCTCATGGCTCTCAACATATTGACTATTATGATTTTTTTTCTATTTGAGATTTCAATGCGCATCCATACTAGTATACCATCATGTAATGGGATATTTATTCTATGATGATTTTTGATATACTAGAATAGATTCAAGGTGACTTTTGAATATATACTATATATCTATCAAAATGAATATTGAGGTGATATTAGAAATGTTTTAGTGGTGGAATTGTTTTTTCAGTTGGTCAAAATTATATATTTATTACTTATTTTTAAAATAGAAATTTGATTTTTATGACATTTAATATTTTATTCTCTATATGAATATCCATTTTAGTTTTCTTTTTTTTCGATGGTTTCTATTAATGTATTATATGATTTCATTTCAATTTGTTATATATCTTCATAAAATAATTCATTCCCATAATGATGAATGTTTGTTATTTTTATGGGTGGAGATATCAAAGATATGTTAACATGGAATCTAATTCTTGAGTAACACAAATATTGATGATAAGTAATTTGTTTCTATTCTAATGAGATGATTTTGACTATGTGGATTACCTCATTATGATATAGAGATTTTAGAATATTAAAATTATTTGTATGTGGTACATAGATGATGTTGGGTAGATCCAATTTAGTATTTTGGGGTGTTTCTATCTTCTGAATATGATTCAATTCATGTGTTGTTTTTTATGTCTATGTACGTGTAATATTTTTTCTAAAAGAATGACGTAAACTGATCATACACAATCCCTAAAAATATATTTGACATACCTTTGTGTGATCACTAGCACTTTCTATGTCATGGAAAATAGAGACATCATAATATATCGTAAGAATATACCCCTTCTCATAGAAATTACACGAGTATCAATATAAAATGGTAGAATATATTTATAATCTATCAATTTAAGTTAAAGTGGATCATATTCATAGATTATTCCATTCATTTCCTCAATGGTGGGTGACACAACAAGATATTTTAGTGTTTGTTGGGTAAAAATCAATTATATATTTATTTTTTAATTTTAGAATAATTTATATTCCAAGTGACTAGTTATTTATTAAATTTGATAATATGTGTTCTATATATTTTTTATGATTCTTCATTTATTGGGATTTATATATCCTGTAGGATACTTTAATTTATATTGAATAACATATAATTCCTTCTTATATCATTTTTTTCTTTTATATGATTGGATTATATAGCGTTGTTTGCTGGGTCATAACAAAATTTTTAGAAGTTATAAGCTTTAAATATAGTAATTTAATTTTATAAAATAATATTTTCATCAATAATTCAATACCTCACAGTAGATTATAAACAATTTTATATTGGTATCACACCCTGATATCAGATAGTTACTAGGTAAGGGTACATTTATGTACATATTACATGGATTGTTACAATATAATAATCAATAAAAAAAATATTTCTCATATTCTTACATTTATTTCTCTATAATTCACAAAAAGTCTATATATTTTTAGAAATATATTACAAACTAACCAAAAATAATAGAAATTTATTTTTAAATTGAAATTGTTTTGTGATAACAGATAATTTACCCACTCAGTATAATTTACTCAACCCTAGTATTAGAATTGGGTTTCAATTACCATGGTCTCTATTAATGAAATAAGAAATATTTTTTTGGTTATATATGAAATAATATTTTTATATTTTCACATAGGAAATGAATTTTTGATGAATAATTTGATTTTAATGATTGATGTCAGACCATTATTTTGATGAAAATGAATGTTTATTCCTCCATCAACTCTTTTTAATAGATTTTCTTGATAAAAATCATGAAGATATTATAATACGTAGACAATGTGTGCACTATAAGTAATTTATATAAATAATTTTTAATTACATGGAAGATCCCATAATGTACCAATATCCTCTTAATTTGAAAAGAAATGTATTTATTGTAATATATGGGAGACAATAATTATAATTTTATAAGGTGATTAATTTTTTTTTTTAAATATGGAAAATAATATCTATCAAAATATATAGTCATTTGTCTCATTGATGACATGTCATTTGAAATTATTTTATTCTTGGGATAAGATTATTTTTAGTGAAATCACAGTGTATGAATATACTATTACAGAATCATCTATTATGATGAAGTTATTGTGGCTTACGCGGAATTAATATTATGAAATAATCTCATCAATTAAATATCATGAGTTCGATGATATATTGAACAATAATTTCCATATAAACACCATTTCATATTATATAATAAAAGGAATATATTTAAAGAAGTTATTAAGGGTTAAATTTATTTCATTTTATGAATTTAATAGATTTAATATTTTTCAAAAAATGCATTACAAAAATTTAGAAAATGATCATCAAGTGGTTGATATAAGTTACATGGATTATATATCTTGTCTAATAAAAGGACAATGTTAAGGTAATGGTATATACAAGGTTAGAATTTTATATAAATGTTTTAATCAGAATAATATTTTTTATTATTTATAAATTATCATAAAAACATTAATGAATAATATGATGATGATAAATCCAATATATGATTTAATAATAATGAAAATTGATTACAAAAGGAAATAAAAGATGATGTAAATAATGATCCAATGAGATTTTTTCGAGCTTATTTTAAGGATGAAATATTTTATATGAAGTAGAAGATTCATACTATGTTCATGAACTTAATCTAGTATAAAAAATTATTAGATAGATGTGTACCAACATATATGGTTTTTTATGAAAATTAGATTTATTTTTCTAGTGGCAAGGATTATTATAGTAAGGATAGTTACAAAATAATATATATTAAATGAATATAACTAAAATTGTACTAATTGAACATATAACAAGGATAACATTACAAAACATTAGTATTTATTATTAGATAAAAGACTAACATCAAAATAAATTTCAAGTATGATGGATAGTTATTGAATAATATTTAAGATCACTTTGAAATTATTTCTAAAATAAATTTGATCATTGATGAAATGAGAAATATTTTATTTATGATTTAAGATGTGTCTCACTATTTTAAGTTGATGTATATAAAATATAAACATTTATAAATTTATTGGTAGAGAAAACATGATATTTATCCAAAATAACATTAATTAAATTTTATTATCTCTCAATTAATAAAATAAAATTAATGTACTATGAAAATTAATGGAATTAATTTATTTTAGAAATGATGATTAAGATGTTGTTTTTAAAGATAATTTAGCTAAAAATATAAGAAAATAGAATGAGTATAATGACTAAGTTAATTACCTATCAAAAGATAAAATATATTTATATGGATAGATATATTATACATTATAAATATTTTTAATAAATAAATCCTTAACTTTTGATGAATTAGTTTAATACAACGGTCCCCAAATGGATATTGTATGTTAGGCCCAGTTTTCAACCTAATCACACATTTATTAGGATAGGGGTTGGTGAGTATATGTAATGAGGTTTTACACACCATGTGATGTGTTATCTTATAAATGTAGAATAATACATTGCTTCTCATCATTCCATATATTTAAAATATCTAAAATGAAATATCAAAAATAAATAAAATAATTCACGTGATATAAAAAAATATTTTATAACAGAAGAGACACAATCATTTGAAGTGGTGTAACAAATAATCTAAAAGTATTATACTCTAAAAAGAAAAAAAATGGGTACATTATTCCCCATCTCAGAAACCTCAAGGGAATTATCCCATAATGGACATCACCAACAAACACCTATAATTGAATGGTATAATAACTATACACCCACTATTTTTAAACCAATACAAAAAATTATAGACCTAGTCCAATGTATTTGTTGGTAGATCACTTATGTAGGGGTTCATAAAAACATACACATAAATATTATTTATAAAAAACTAGATGATGACTAAAATAGACTTTAATAGTTCGATGAATAAGTAAATTTAATCTATAAATTATATTATGATAATGATTTTTGGGACGTAGGAAGGTCCCATGCATTGCATCCCTTATTATTGAGGGTTATGTTCTTTTACAACATAAAAAACAAGACCCAACAAATTAATCCTTCACATATTCTTAAATGAATAATCATAATTTCAATGAATATTAAAAGAATAATCATAATTATTTACCACCATTACAATAATTGTAATTATAGAAAAATTTATCCAAACATAAAAGAATAAAAATACTAATCCTCTATTTCCAAACATAAAAATTCAATGTAACAATATAGGTCCACCACATAACTAAACCATTCCTCTAAACACCATTATAACTATAATATAATAAGTTTAATATATTCTATGAACTCTAAATTTAGAAAATTACATGTAATTAAAACCACGGTATAGTGGCATAATATAGTGTATAATGTTTACATTTCATACGGATCATATGATGATAAATTGAGAAGAAACCCCATTAATGGTGGACCCAATTCTAAACACAAGGTGTAATTTTATACCATATTATATGTATGTGAGAATCAATCACTATTAATTAAATTATTTCCTTCTAAATAAAATTAATCAAATTGATAACACAAAGGACCCCACCCTAACCCATATATGAAAGAATACACCACTATATTAATAAGAACCCACTACTCATCCATTTTGTACAGATTATTGGAGTGCCTAAGTCCATGACCACATGTTTTTTATTCACCAATATGAAGAATATAAATATATGAAAAAAAATTGTGATTACTTCTTAGTGGAGGCCCACTTTCTCTAATTATGGGGACATTTCCAATGAAATAATAAAACAAAATAACTTGGATAATTTTATTATATTTATTTCATCATTAAACACCTAAACATATTGGAGACTAATTAACAACCTCTTAAATAAGATGGAAATGAACAAGGATTCTTATCATTTTGATGATGAATGTTGAGAAACATTATGAGCTCCTTGTTTATAAATAAAAGACCTTAAAATTACATTCCCATATAATGGTATTCAAAATAATCCTTCACATCCATGTGGTCAAAATAAAGGAAATTTGCTTTATTTATATGCTGGATTTATAAACTCTATGAACTATGTATAGTATTAATGTATTGTCATTTATATACTATCATGTGAGTATTAATCCATTCCCTTTCATTGGATTTCTATTCCTAACCTAGTCATCATTAATATGAATATAATGAATTGAACTTCTACAAAATATTTAATAAAATGTATCAGATATAATAATATTCAGCACTATAACATTCAAAATCAAATAGTTGTATGGAAGGCTGATTCATATATCCACTTCCAAAAACAAAATAATGATGTTATGAGACATAATCTGAGATTATTCTTTTAGTCTATATAGGATCCCTTGAGGAAGATCAATATACATATTGAGGTGAGGGATAAATTGACATCAGAATGCACATCAAGATAATAAATATTCATGGGTGTCCATTTATTTTTTTCACACACATCACACATGCATTATAGGATGCTCTAGTGATGACGTGACCTAAGATCCAACATCTCTACATAGAAAGATATATTTTATCATTTGGGACAATATTCCTTATCCTAGGGATTCATGTAGTGGATAGAAATAAAACCACCAACACATGACAAAATAACTAATATATGTACCTTATAAGATTAGCAATATTGGATGACCCACAGTATTTGACAAAGGGACTTTGGAAGAATAAAAATGAAATATATGTCTGATTGAAAGGACTACATCCCATATATTTCTTATAGTTGTTTTCATTTTGTGCACTAGTGAGTATTCCCCCCTAAGAACCATCCTCCATTTTGTAGGAGGACCTCTATTGAACAACATATTAATTTAATGACCATTTAGGATCCCATATTTTCTCCAACGAGGAACCTAATTTTTTTATCTTTCTTCATCAGATAAATAAATATCTCAACCACATTTAATACTTGTCTAATTAATTTTGCAATGTTCTGGATATGAATTCAACTATGTAGTTCATCATACAAGGTTTGACACATTTCCCCAAGAACATTTCCTCATACACTCGAGGATTTTTCCCAGTAGAGAGGGCCTAGGGTGTGATAGTGGTGAAACTATTCCCAAATTTGTAGAGTGTAACATAGCATAATATTTTTTAACAAGTTGTAGAAGCAGAAAAGATCATGAAACTGAAGAAAACAAATGGAAATGGAAAGATAAAGTTTACCAGAAGGCATATAATCTTAAAATTATATATCATTTCACATGTTCTATAAATATAGAAAAACAAGATACACGAAAACCATGTACAATACAATATAAAAGAATAATAAAACTAAACTAAACTACAGAAGCATCACACACCTTGGCTTGGTCCTATGATCTTCTTTTCCTAAGAATTACTCAAGTACTTGTGCGTAGACCTTTTCCCTTATCCACACCAACAACAATATATTCTATTTGGTCCCAAAAGAAATACCCAAATAGTGTGTGAAAGTTAAATCCTAGTAGGAAATCACCCAAGGTCTGTTCCAAAGCGTTATTTAGTATATGAATCATTTGTGTAATATAATGAAATGATGAAAACTAGTAGGAACTCAGAAGTAATAAATACTAAAATTGTTGTTATTCATTTATAGATTTTACTATGTTTATTAGTATTTCATTTAATTGATTTATTTAGGTCTCTTAATTTTGGCAAAGCCCAACATTACTCGTAGCAATGTAAGAACAACAAAAGTCTCATAAGACCTTCTAACAATTAAGTATAGTATGAATCCACGATGGTTATTTTTCATAGAAGACGTGTCAAAATTCAATCTGTTACACCATTTTTGTATTACCTGAGTTTGTTCTTTAGATTACCTTGTTGGAATTCAAGTATCACTACAGGTTTAATTCAACTGACATCCTACGAGTTTGTTCTCACCAGTCCAACAATGGAACCTCGAGTATCACACTCGATGTTGGTAAAGTTTTGATCAAGTCCACCCTCAGTGCTTCTACTAGGGTGTTTCAAGGTCTCACTATTTTTTATATAATATTTTTTTTATTTTTTCATGTCCCTAGCAGCCCTACTAGGGGACCCAAAGTGCCACTAATGATAATAAAATCAAAATCCATTCGATTTCATCCATGAAATTCTAAATTAAACCCATAAGTCACACAAGTTTCAATGTACAGTAGTCATGTAAGTCTATTATTGAGGTTCTATTTTTAACACATGAATCATACAATGCTATTTACCATTTACTCATTAAAATTCCATAAAACATTCCAACTATCTTAACAAGAAAATATACTAGATAACGAAGGGTTAAACACAATCCCAAAACTATTATTTAATACTAAAAAATATAATAGTATTTCATTTCCATATAATATTAATGTCAATTTTAAGAAAAATAAAATTCAAATTAATGTCATTAACATATAAATAATAGGTCAAAATGACTATAAAACATTCAACCAAGGGAAACAGACCTACAGTGTTGTCCTTAATCAATCTAAAAATCTAAACATGCATTAATACATTTTAATAATTACCTTGAATTATATTAAGTTATAATAAGGATCAAATTACGTTAATGGAGACACCCTAAACATCGTATCATGGAACAAAGACATATATAAATATCATGAAACTAAATGGGAGGCATGAGCCAACCTTCCTCGATGTCATACAATCAATATATTCTGACACCATCCCTTGAATCGGCCTAGAAAAGCATGGATCAATGAAAATGGAAAAACCATTCAACTCTAAATAACATCCTCATAAATATAAATTATAAATAATGTATATATAAAGATAAATATCTTACCAAGAGGATTCAGATGAGACCAATGACAAAATTATCAGAGTTCAGACAAAGGTTCAGGAGAAAAAAAAAAGTAGCTTCGGCCTCCTTATTCTTCATCCCAGCACTTCTCCTGTCTAGAAGAATAGAAAATTAAGGAAATTCCTGTTTTGAGCTGAAAAAACAGTTGTACATGGTTTGAAAATTCATATACATGGTGTGTATATCATTTTAATATTCAGAGTTTTTCCAAATTACTTTACACGTCTTACAGTGACCTTCAGACAGGACCACACAATGTGTATCAGGATGTTCACAACATGTAGTGTATTTTTCGTCTCTTCTATGGAAACATTATCACATGCAATGTATCCATATCCTACATGACCATACAACACAACATGTATATAAAATTACAATTTGTGTAACCCTAAAATAACTATTTTCCATGTTTCCCCTTTTTTCACAAAAAAAAACTCAAGGAAAAAAATAGAAGAAGAATATACCTCAAAATAAGAACTGGTTTCTTACAGACTTCCCCCATTCAATACATCCATTCTCGGATTTCCCTACCAAGGGTGTTGAAGGAATATCTGAGAATAACTCTGGCCATCGAGCTTGTACGTCGGCCTCCCTTTCCCATGTCTCGTCCTGCACTCGTCCGTGCTGCCATAGCACACGTATGAGAGGAACTGAGTGGCCTTGGAAAAAATTCATGATCATGTCACCTATATAATTCAGATGCTACTCAAATGATGAATCAATATGAAGCTCAACCTCATTTTGCAAAAAAACCTGATATGGGTCTAAATGATAGTGTTGAAGCTAAGATATATGTAAAACTTCATGCATGGCTCAGAACCTCATAGTTAACTATAACTGATAGGCATCTAAACCAACACATTCAATAATCTCAAATTGTCAAACATATATCGAAGAAATATTACCTTGTCTCTTGATCCTATTGTGTCCAAATCTTGGTGAGACATGTAGAAAAAGTCAATCACTGACCTCAACCACCGAAGATTTTCTACGACGATCAACATAAAATTTCAGATGAGACTACACAATATCCATCCATATCTGAATCTAATTAATCTACACAGTAGTCTCCTTGGCAAGACGAGGTCCCAACATAGATAATCCTCCTACCTCCAGCCAACACAAGGGTGATCGACATGGCCTACCATTCAAATCCTAATATTGAACCATCAGAATTGTTTCCAAAAATCTAATATTATAGGAACACTCAACCATGTTTATATGATTCTCCCAGGATCCCCAAATGTATAGGACTCATTTATGGAACTTTTCTTCTAGAACGTGTATCATATGTTCTGTCTTTCATGCCGTATGAGGGTGGTATGATGTGCTAAGAAACAACTGTAAACCCTACAGCAGCTGAATAAACTGCCAAAAACAAGCGATAAATTTGAATTCACCATCTAAAATGATGAATTGAGGGTCCCTATGATGTTGTTTGCCCTATTAGATATTCATATTTCTAATCTCATCAACATTGAAGGACTTCATGATCAGCATGAAATGTGTGACATTTGTAAGCCTTCCAACTGCAACCCACATAGCTTCGTCGACTCTAAGAGACATCAGTAACCCCATTTCAAAATCCATTTTATCACCATACAATTTACACTCAGGAATGGTTGGATGCTATAAAATACTAGCTAACCATTAATGTTCACCCTTCACTTGCTGGTATGTCGAACACCTCATAATAAAACTAATTACTTCCTGCTTCATACCCGACCCCTAGTACTGATAGTGTAAGTCATAGAACATCTTGGTGACTCTGGGATTCACTACAAATGATGACTCCTGAACCTCCATCATAAGATCATTGTGTGTTTCCCCTAGAACTCACACACATCCATTGGTACACATAACATCATCCCTTCATATTTTCCATCATGTAGGAGGGTCCTCAAATGCCACACTCTCCCAGAGAACAAGGCCTTAAAAATATGATAGCTGCCTCCTTCTCAGTATGAATAGTAAGTAAGATGTAACAACCAGAAAATGAATGATATTACTCTCCCTGAATGTTTACCACCTCTAAATTCATCTTAGAGAATAGATACATAAGCATTCACTAACCACTGGCCTCTTGCACTACCTGTATCTGATTCCTATGACTCTATGAATCATCAACTACACTGCCCTTGCAAGGAATATATGAAATCACATAATGGAATGAATGTATGTATTCTACCCACCTTTGTTGTCTTTTATTCAATCCAAACTAATTAAATATGCATTTGATACTTTTGTGGTCCATGTACATCAAAAAATATTATCTCCATAAATATTGCCTCCAACAGCAGAAAGCATAGACAATTACGGCCAACTCGAGATCTTGAGTCCAATAATTCTTATCAAGTGGCCTCAACTACAAATACCCATACTCAACAACTCGACCCCCCTGCATAATCAATTCCCCTAGACCAATACCTAATGCATAAAAATATACAGTGTAACTCTTGAACGACATTGGAAATAAATGTATTCAAGGGGATGTAAAATGTACCTTTAACTCCTGAAAGGATTTTTGACAAAATCTGACCACTAAAACATCACACCATTCATATTCAAGCCCATAATTATCACTTCTAAGAATAATAAGTATAGTATAAAAAAATATAGTATCCAACTATCCCCCACAAAACAATTCACCTCAAAAATGATATTGGGATTCTCCTAGGTAACTATTTATAACACCTTTTATGGTCCAACAATACTCCAATCTCTGAAATGTCGTGACGTAGGATGTTTATATAATCCAACTAGAAGATTTGTTTTTAATGATTACCATATAACAAGTTCCATATTAGTGCATTAAAAGTTATCTTAAGGTGTTTGTCATGGTCATGTCAATTGTAAGAATACACCATGATATTGTTCACAAAAACCCCCATAAAATAATCAAGTTAAGGATGGAAAACTATGTTAATCATATCCATGAAAACTTCTTGCACGTTTGTGAGAACAAACAACATAACCAAATACTCATATAGATCATACCTAATGCGATACATGGTATTAGGTATGTCCTCTAGTCGAAGTCATAATTGGTGATATCCTAACATTATGTTGGTCATTGAGAAAAACTATGATACTCAAAGTATATACTATAATTCATCTTTTAGTGGAAGGGATATTAGTTTTTAACCATCAATTGGTTCTGTTTGCGATAGTCTATGCACAACCGAAGTGTACCATCCACCTTTTTCACAAAATGGACAAGTGAACCCGAAGGAGAAGTATTGGGTTGGCTAAAACCCTTAGCTTATTGACATTCCAACCACCTCTTATGCACTTAAAACTCATTAATTTCCTCCCATTATCAATGAATGGATACCAATGTAGCTCCTCACAGTAGATTGATAGTGAACTCCATCTCTCTGACCAGATGAATGCATGAGAATTCATCCCGGAAAACATCCATGAAACAATCAACCATTGGAGGAAAATATTATGGACATGTTCCTTGGTCATCTAGATTTAAAAATTCTATTTGGGTAGTCATTCCACCCAACCCACAATTCTCGAGACCAGCTCACCTCACCTAAACATCCTATTCACCCCTATCTAGAAACTCTCCACCATCTAGTGATGTGAAACTCACCCTGTGGTGATTGAAATCTATAAATCCTCGAAAAAAACCAGCATATCTATTATGATAATAACATCAAATCCCATCATCTCCAAGACATATTGGTTCCATAGAATGCGGAACCCACCTATCTCAAGGGTGGAACTCCTTTAATTTATTAACACATGCCATCAAAATCTTTAATAGACTTCATAGTGTTATAACATCAGATGTTATTAAAACCATGATCTGAAGGCATTCCACAATGACCACAGATATAAAACTACTTGATGTTCCTGTATCAATAATTGAAGATAATAAAACATATGTGATTTAAATAGTATCATTGATAGTAGATGGTCCAGGATCCCTATCATACTAGTTTGGTTGCACTACATAAGTTTGACCTGCACCGCGGCCCAAAGACAAGGCTTACATACCCTGAGCTGACATGCCCTGCTGTTGTTGAGACCCTGGGGTCTAGCTACCATAGCCATGCCACCTCCTTTCCTTGAACACCCTGACATATTACAATTTCTATACTGGTGAGAATCTACTAATCTTTCTCTGGCATGTGGAGTCTATTATGAAATTTTCTTACTAGCCACCAGTGGAAACGTCCTGCCGAGGTGCTGTTGGTGGCTCATCATTATGTGATCTCAACACTCAACTGGGTTCTTCATGCATTAGAGCCACGTATGCCCCAAACTACCACAATGGTAGAATCTAAAAAATATTCCATAAGAATGGTTCCTACATATCATATCCCAATTAAAAATCCCTATATGACACTTATTTCTTTTAGTTGATACAATACGGGATCTCGGTGTAAAAGATCCTTGGATCGCACCTCCTATTTTTGACAAATTGTTCTCAGAAAAATGCGAATAATTCATAATTGTAAAGACCAAAGGAAAGCTGAAGACATCAACCATAGATCAGATTTTAAACATAAGACCATCCTCAAATCTTCTAGCTTTAGATACATCGTCACCCATCATAAATGGTGCAAATAACTGAATCTCTATAAACCAGGAAGAATAATCCATAACTTATAGTGTTATCTTATCCTTGTGCATGAACTCCCGAGATCAGTCACCCTTTATCATGTGGCGAAAATATTAATCATAAGACACATGAAATTATTCCCGTGTCTTATTTTGATGATTCCCTGCATGGGAGATAACATCCCACTATCTCTTGGAAGAACTAGGCCACATATAGGTTTTGAAATTGACCCATCATTAGACTTGCATAATAAGATGCTCATATACAGTTAGCAATGATTCAATCCATGATTCTGCATCCTATGGTGAGACATCCCCAAAAAAATTAGGTGGATGCTGCTGTTGGAATATACACTTTTCCACTGCAATAAATGTGGAATCCTGTAGTGCTCACTGAATGCGCTGCATGAATCACACAATACCTTATCTGTACTAGGCATTTACTCCTGCTTCAGATATTACAGTTGGTTTCATTGCTGGATGACCTGGAGGATCCATCAATATCCATGGAACACCATTTCTGGAGTATTCTCATCACCTCCCTCTTTGCGTAAAACTCATTGTTGTCATGGTGGCATGAAAATACAATTTCTAGAACACACTCATTATTACCGACATAACAAAAAAGGAATCTATTACTCAAATTTGAAAGAACAAAACATGTAAAGGAAATCATTCATTTTTTTAAGAATTGGGGTACACGTCATGTATTAGAAGGAACATGCCATCTGTGAGGTGTGTTACATGACCATGATGGGAAGAGATACAAGCTCTTTTCATAACCTATGAATTTTTTAATGTCCCAGATCCAAAATCTAGTAAATAGTTCCCCATACCTAGTTTTTTCATTTGGCCTCAAGGACATTTTCCAAATCATCAGAGTGTGAAAAATAGAGGTGGGGACCAAGGGCGTGATAGAGGAGAAACTCTATCCTCATTTGCTGAGTGTAACAAAATGGAATAAGTTTTTACAAGTATATATATCAGAAAAAATCATACAACTGAAGTAAATAACTGAATATTGAATGATAATGATAACCAGAAGGCATATAATATCAAAATGATTCATCATGTCAAATATGAAAAGAAAAATGTTTAACAAGATACACTACAATAATTTACAATAAAATACAAAAGTATGATATAATAAAATGAAACTCATCTTAATTGAATGATTAGGCTTGGTCCCATTCTCTCCTTATCCTATAAAGAAATCAAGTACCTGTGTAGGGAGGCTTCTCCGACCGAATCATGCTGAAATATAGTCTATTTGTGCCCAAAATCATGACCCAAATAAGGTGTGAGAAATTAATCATTATAGAAAACCACTAATGGTATATTCTAATCTTCCTATGAGTATATGTGGTAGCTATGTATAGTAATGAAATTTATTAAACATATAGGTACTCAAAATTAAAAAATCTAACAAGTACTGGTAATCATTTTTAGAGTTCACTATTCTCATTCGTAGTTTATTTACATGAAGAATTTTTTTCGAAAATTAATCATAAGCCTAACATTCCCCGTAGAAATGTAAGAACAAAATAATCTCATAAGGAATCCTAACAAGTATGTAATGATTGTATCCCAGATTGTGCTTTTGTAATGCCATGTCCCCAGTTACCCAGATTCAGTGCATTATTACATAACATTTTCATGATCACAAGAAAGATAAAATCTGGAAAGACCGATTAGTTTATTAGACTTGGAATAACTACATATATTCATAATGTTTTACATTACATCATAAAAATGAAAAATACAAAAATATAGTCTCCATAGTGTACACTATTATCCCCTCATACTATCCCTCCTAGTCATTCATAATTTACTTCTTCACATCCTGTGAAAAAGAAAACATTGAAAAGGTGTGACCTCAAATTCCCAGTAAGGATAACAATGTAGAGGAAAATTTCATAAATAAGAATAAACTTTTAAGGAAATGTATTACTAAAACAAAATACTTTTAAACTTGAACTTCAACATATTATATAAAAAATAAAATGAAATAATTCCATTTACATATTCACATGGATATTCTACTAATAGAATAATCACATGCAATATCAATAACCACTTTCATAATGATGGAATTCATAATTCCAGACTATCATAACCACATTGCCAAGGCCTCGTGCAAAGACCAAAAATAAGATATTTACAAGGCCTTGTTCCAAGACACCAGTTTGTCTCATGAGACCTTCCGATGGAATTTTTTTAGAAGATACTTATTTTTAAAATTTCAAAAATATACTGTAGTGTTTTTCTAAAAACATTAGGAAAGCTTCTGAAAACAAAATAACTAATTCTGAAACTTCTCGACGAATTACAGGCCATGGTGGGTCTACGCCAATTCCCTTTCTATCTTCAACACTCAAGATTCCGGTTTTCTGAAAACATTAATAATCCTACGTTAAATACGTATACATTTCCACTGGATTTTCATATATTTGATAAAAATATCTCTTTTTTTGAAATCATTTAAAAATAACATAATTATAAATGAAAACATTTATTTTGAAAATATCATTATAAGCGTGTAAGGAAAGCTTCTAGGGTGTAATAATGGCGAAGAATAATCATACCTACCTAACAAGTTAAAAAACATTCTTAACTTAATTCTGTCAAAAAGGTTAAAAAGGACCTTGTTCGAAAAACGATGAAAGGATTACTTTATAAACCAATTATAAAAGTAAACAAGGGTATAAATGACTTTAACCCATATTCTAGTAAATTTTAAAAATGTTTTGAAATACATTTTTACGAAACATGGATGTGGATGATAAAGAATTTCCAATAGATTATTACGTATAAACAACCTCGGATAATGGAGAGATTGTGAAATAAAACATTACCTTGTACTTTTACTTGGTTGGGTTAGGTTAAAATCTTGTATAATGGGGAAATAATTATTATTAAATTATGCATGAATAATATACATTAATATCATATCATATATGATCTTTTAACATTTATTTTATAATAATATCTTAGTATTATCGTCGTTCGGGTGTTAACATACTCGTTTTCTTTTATATGTTTTGTTACGTTAGTCGTGTTTGTCATGGATAGGATGTATCTTAATCATATCCAGAATGATATCAAGTCCTTAGATACTATTAGTACTCATCAAATGATAATTATACCTGAATGGATACGATGGATAATGAATCTCATCGCGTTCGTGGAGACGGTAGTCCGTACGTACGCACGAGCGACAATATCATTCTTTTTATATTAAAATAATATATAATTGGATGGTATATCATATATACAGAATCATTATCATGTTATATTAATTATTTACATGATTTACAAATAATTATTATACCAATAAAAATAATAATGTTTTGAACAACAATTACACCACGACATGGAGACGGTAAGCCGTACGTACACACGTTTGGTGACATGTCATTCAAAGGATAGATAGAATAATGAAATATGGTTGTACCATGTTTATAATAACTTCAATGTATATATAATATACTGGAGTTATTTTTTTAGAATGTTAATAACAATGAAAGAAGAAGTGGAAGAAGAACGGAACTTGAAAAATGGTGGGGAAATCATTACCTCTTCTTGGGGTTATTCCTTTTGACTTGATCAAAAGGGATCAATAGGTTGGATTTATGACTAAAGTAAGGCCTCTAGGATGAGGTGAAGGATGTTTAGAGAGTATTTGGTCATATTTTGGCCGATCCAAAAGGTTTTGATGGTGAGAATTAATGTGAAGGGGGAGTACCCTTTTATAAGACGGGTGAGGGGCACCTTTGGAAAAGCTAGATATATTATTTTATAAAAAATTCATATTTGGTATGTAGTGGTACAAAAGTAGATTATTTAAATGTTAAGGTGGGGATGGGTCAAAAACCACTCAACCAATAGAATTTATATAGGTTTCGGTCTTTATATTAACCTTATCTTTTAGTTTTAACTCTTAGTTAATTAGTTTGACACTTACCATGTCACATTGTATTTTTAGATTATATAGTTAATAAACTGACTATATACCTCCAAGAGACCACAAAGTGGTCCATTAATGATACACCTATCACGATAAAAGTTTCCTGTCCGATCCTTAGATTTTTAGGAATTGAATATCAGTTAATAATATAATATTTTTTTTAAAAACTCTTTTATGTCAATTTTGAAAATATTTGGAAAATTGATTTTTGTGAAAATAATAACAGAATGATTACTTCAAAAAAAGTTAATTAAATAATTTCTAACATGTAATATTAACATATAGAATTAGTTTAATTCATAAAAGGTCTCATATTATATTTATTTGGGAATTTATAATATTAATTATTTTAATTTTTCACAATTATGGTAATTACTGCATCATCATTGTGTCAGAAATAAATTAATATATTTATTGCCAAAAAAATATAACTAAAATTTAATTATGTAGGAAATAGTATTATCATTCTGAATAATATTTACAATTGAATTTACCTTATGTATAACCCTATATTAAAAATGATATAGTAAATAAACATTGATTATGACTCTTTTAACTCTTCTTTGAATTAAATAATAATAAATGTCCTAATCTAATACAAGTAGACCTAGATGATAATATTTTATTCATGAGGTTGTTTTTGGTCGAGATACACTTGTACAGTAGAATTAGGACATGTGTTAGGGAAATATTAATATCATTTTTACCCTTAATTACCCTATTTTCTTTTACCATGGTTAATAAAAGTAAAAAGTTACTATTCACAAAAAAAATTTTTCATCTCAATGAACCAAATTTTACTCCTTGATATTTACTGTGTCTCTCAGACATTCGAAATTCCACTCACAGAAGTGGTAAAATTACGTTTTATGAAAAATTCAGTTTTTTTAACTACCACTTAGTGGTTTCACTATTCATCAAAAAATGAAGTTTTTCAAAAAAAATACCAAAAATTCACCCTAGGGTAATTTTGATATTCCGAATCCAAAAATGATTTCCAATTTAAAAAATAATGTTTATCAATTTCAAAAAGTTGGTATTCCTATTCATAATGGCTATTTTGATTGGTTGTGGTGTGTTGGAACTCGATGTTGCGTATAACACACGCTATTGTATTATTCAATGATAAGTGTACCGTAGAAGCTTGGGGTGTTAAATTCTCCCCTCCTTCAAATAATTTCATCCTCAAAATGTCTAGAATACTACCGCATGAATAGACTCGGCTGGTTCTTCAACATAAGCTCCTTGGGTTCCTATATTGCCTCTTCCATCTTATAGTTTCTCCAAATGACTTTTACCAGACGATTCGTCCGGTTTCCCAGTACTTGTTATCTTGTATCAAGAATCATGATGATCTCTTCGCAATAAGACAGATCGGGTTCTTGTTCTAATTATTCATAGGTGAGTACTTGTGTTGGGTCAGGCATGTATTTCCTCTACAGAGACATGTGGAACACATCGTAAACTTTGAAGAGACTTGGCGGCATTGCCAATCGGTAAGCTACAACCCCAATTTGTTTTAGAATTTCGAAAGGTCTGATGTACCTAGGACTCAATTTACCTCTCTTACCAAAATGTATGACTTCATTCCATGGAGATACCTTCATAAAAACATGATCACTGACTTGAAATTCCAAATCATTCCTTTGATGGATCATTATAAATAACGAACCCATCATTCCCCGATGGTAGTGTCAATATAGGAGAATTTAATAGTCTTCTCTTAAGTTCCTTGATAAATTCTTCACACTCTTTTTTCCAAAAAAATTTAAACCCTTTACGTGTGAGCTTCTTTAATGGGTTATCCCATCGGGAAAAATTATGGACAAAACGTCGATAATAACCTGTTAAACCAATGAAACTGCCTACCTCAGTTATACTCGTAGGTGGTGGCCATTCTTGGATTGCCTCGGTCATAGAAGGATCAACATAGATAACATCTTTAGAGAAAATATGGACAAGAAAAGAAATCTCCTGATGCCTGAATTCACACATGCTAAACTTCCCTTATAATTCATGTCTTCTCAGAGTCTTCAGGATAATGTGCAAGTGTTTTTCATGATTTTAATAGATTTTGTAGTATACCAAGATATCATCCATAAATACCACCACAAATTCATCGAGAAATTCCTTGCAAACTCTTTTCATCTGATCCATGAATACAGAGGGGGTATTAGTAAATCCAAAAGGCATTAATGTAAACATGTATTTCCCTTACCTACTTCGAAATGTTGTCTTCATAATGTCTTCTTTATTCACACACAACTGTTTGTATCCGGATCGAAGCTCAATCTTTGAAAAGTATTGAGCTCCAAGAATTTGGTCAAATAAATAATCAATGCGAGTTAGGGGACACCGGTTCTTTACTGTTATATCATTGATCTCCCTGTAGTTGATACATAACCTCCTAGATCCATCTTTCTTTTTAACAAAAAGAACAGGGGCTCCCCATGGAGAAACACTAGTGCTAATAAATACATTATTACACAATTCCCCTAGTTTTTTCATTAGTTTAACTAATTCTATAGTGGCCATTCTATAAGGGGTCTCCGATATAGGCATTGATCCAGAAATTAAATCAATGGAAAACTCAAATTATCATTCTGGAGTATGTCCAGGTAAATCATCCAGAAAAACATCTACATATTCGTTCACAATAGGTACATCCTATATTTGAACATTGCATTCCTCACCCACTGTAATTTCATTTTATTCCTCCCCAATAATTGAATTTAGTTGAGCTACTGGGGGTAGATCTAGATAAGAATTAGATGGTGACAATTCTTCTCTAAAGATAAGGTGTTCCTTGTCATTATCATCAAAAATCATAACCTCTTTTTCTTACAATAAATCTTCACATCATGGTCTGAAAGCCAGTCCATACTGAGGATTATATCAGACTCTATCATAGGTATGACAATGAGATCAGCATATAAAGAACATTTATGTGCTCTAATGGGGACTGATTCACAAAAATTTGTTTCAATGATACATCCCATAGGAGTTTTAGCTCATAACACCCTTGTTAAATCAAATTGGAAATATCTAATTTTCTTAGAAAACTGAGATGTTATGAAACAATACGATGATCCAGAATCAAATAATACATTTTCTAAACTTGAGGAAACCATTAAATTAACTTCCACCACGTATTTTGGAGCTTCTGGCTCAGCAGTAGTGATATCATAAGCTTGTCCTTGATCCCTTTTCCTTTTCTAAGGTTTGTTCCCCTAATACATAAGACATTCATTTGCATAGTTTCCCATCTCCCTGCCATTGTTGCACTGAACATCGGTAGCTTCCTTCATTCCCTTGCAATCACGAGCTTGGTGGCCGTTTTCACCACACTTGTAACAGACTCCCATTCCCTTCAAAAATGTACTATAGTGTTTCATCCCACATTTACCACATTACGGGTATTAAACCGTTATCTTCTTCCCCTTATTTCCATTCCCAGATTGATCAGAAGATATCTTCTTCTCTTTCTTTGCTTTAAACTCATATGACTTAGAGAGTTCTTTCTCTGTTTGGATAGCACACAAGACAATGTCTTCGTACGACGAGAAGGATTGTGAGACTATTGCTCGATGGTGAAATGGTTTTAACCAATCAAATAATTGATCAATCATACTTCTTTGGTTATGTATATAATCTCTAGCATACCTTGATGAACTTGTAAAGTTAGCCTCATACTTTGCAGCATTCTCATCCACCTTTTGTCTCAGACTCAGAAATTGTATTTCCATATCTGCTCGATGGTCACGAGGAAAGTATTATTCTAATACCATATAATTAAACTCCCTCCATTCAATATTTGATACTTCATCATCCTCCATCGTGTTTTGAATCAATGACCACCATTGATCATCATCTCCAGTGAGGCAGTAAACTGTCATGATAACTTTTTCTCTTTCACTACTCCCCAAAGCCTGAAATATTTTCTCTAAGGAATTTATCCATTGCTCAGATACTAATGGATTTGTACTCCCATTGAATGTTTGTGGTTTCTGCCTCATGAAGCGATCTAACATTGATCCTCCACGCTATGGATCAGGGTTATTCATACAGGTAAGGTTATTATTCATAACCTGATGGAGTTTTCCCAGTATGGTTATTAGTTGATCAGCACCAGCTGCATCACCAGCCCCACTATAATTATCTTGATCAGGAGGTAAATCCCTACATGGAGTGTGTGCATTGATTTGGTTTCCATTTCTTCCACTAGGCGCCATTTATAAAAAATGGCATAAACTAGATGAGTTTATGAATCAAAATACATAATTCCATACTTATAAATCACTTAACATAAATTGAACTATTTATGGATATAATACATAATGATAAAAATGATTTCTTTGAGGATGCATATACTCATAAACCATTCATAATGATTTTTAAAGAAAATAAGAGTTATCCTAAGCATATCCCCGGGGATTGTCCTAACCATGAGTGCAGCAAGGCCCGTTGTCGTGCACCAGTTCCCGTTTGAGTCTAGATCAAAGATGTGTTTTCGGGTTTAACCCCTAGGTTTATCTGTGCCAGAGCTGCCTCTACCTGCTCGTATCCAGACAGAGATGTATTGCTCGGAAAACTCACAAAATCTCTACAATACCAATATTCTAGGAATTTCATCTATACTAATCCTCAAATTCCATGTTAGGTCTGTGTGATCTAATCAGAGTTTATCTAAATCTAGCTTCCAATGTTTGTACTAAACTTCTTCTGATACAAACTGTAACACCCTGACCCCAGTTACCCAAAGTCGGTGCATTATTACATATTATTGTCATGATCACAAGAAATATCAAATCTCGAATGACCGATTAGTTTAGTATCCTTGGAATAACTAGATATATTCATAATGTTTTACATTACATCATACAAATGAAAACTACAACAACATAGTCTCCATAGACTACACTCTTATCCCATCATATAATCTCTACAGTTCATTCATAATTTACTATTCACATCCTGTGAAAAATAAAATATAGAGAAAGGGTGATCTCAAACGCCCAGTAAGGATAAAAATATAGCGGAAACATTCATAAATAAGAATAAACATTTAAGGAAATGTATAACTAATGAAAAATCCTTTTAAACCTGAACTTCAACATAGTATGGAAAACATTAAATGAAATAATGCCATTTACTAATCTCATGGATATTCTACTTATCGAATAATCACATGAAATATTAATAAAGACTTTCATAATGATGGAATTGATAATGTAAGACTATCATAACCACATATCCAAGGACTCCTTCCAAGACTAAAAATAATATTTTTCGATGGCCTTGTGCCAAGACACTAGTTTGTCTAATGAGACATACCGATGGAATTTTTTTAGAAGATACTTATGTTTAAAATTTAAAAAAATATACTACAGAGTTTTTTTGAAAACATTAGGAAATCTTCTTAAAAGAAAATAACTAATTATGAAACTGCTAGACTAATTACAAGCCATGATGGGTCCACGCCCAATCCCATACTGTCTACCAAACTCTAGAGTCAGGTTTCCTGAAAAAATTTTATGCTTGAGCTAAATACATATAAATTTTCACTAGATTTTCATATATTTGACAGAAATATCTCTTTTTTGAAATCATTTAAAATCTCATAACTATAAAAGATACCCATTATTTAGAAAATAACCTTATAAGAGTATAAGGAATGCTTCAAAGGTGTAATAATGGCGAAGAATAATTGTACCTACCGTATATGTTAATAAAACATTCATACCGTAATTCTGTCGAAAAGGTTAAAAAGGACCTTGTTTGGAAAACGACGAAAATATTCCTTTATAAACCACTTATAATAGTCAACAAGGGTATAAATGTCTTTAACCCATATTATAGTAAGTAGTAAAAATGTTTCAAAATACATTTTTAAGAAACATGGATGTGGATGATAAAGAAGTCCTAGTAGATTATTACGTATAAACAACCTCAGATAATATAGAGATTGCGAAATAAACCCTTACCTTGTACTTTTCATTGGTTGGGGTAGGTTAACCTCTTGCATAATGGTGAAATAATTGTTATTAAATTATACATGAATCATATACATTAATATGATATCATATATGATCTTTTAACATTGATTTGTTAATAATATCTTAGTATTATCATCGTTTCGGGTGTAAACTTACTCATTTTCTTTTATATGTTCTATTACATGAGTCGTATTTGTCATGGATAGGTTGTATATTAATCATATCCATAATGATATCAAGTCATTAGATACTATTATTAATCATCAAATGATAATTATACTTGAATGGATACAATAGAGAATGAATCTCATCGCGTTCGTGGATACGGTAGTCCGTACGTACGCATGAGCGACAAAATCATTATTTTTACATTAAAATAATATAAAATTGGATGTTATATCATATATAAATAATCATTATGATGTTATATTTATTATTTACAAGAATTACAAATCATTATTATACCCACCCAAATAATAACGATTTGAATAACAATTACACCACGACGTGGAGACGGTAAGCCATATGTACGCATGTATGGTGACATGTCATTCAATGGATGGATATAATAATGAGAAATGGATGTACCATGTTTATAATAACATGAATGTATATACAATATACTGGAGTTATTATTTTAGAATGGTAATAACCAATAAAGATGAAGAGGAAGAAGAAAGGAACTTGAAAAAGGGTGGTGAAATCATTACCTCTTCTTCGGGTTCTTCCTTTTGATTTGATCAAAATGGCTCATTAGGTTGGCTTTCTGACTAATGTAAGGCTTCTATGATGAAGTGAAAGAATTTTAGAGAGTATTTGGGCAGAGTTTGGCCAAGCCAAAAGGCTTTTACGGTGAGAAGTAATGAGATGGGGGACCGCCCATTTATATGATGAGTGAGAGGCACCTTTTGAAAAGCTAGAAATATTATTTTATAATTAATTCATATTCGGTTTCTAATGGCTCAAAAGTAGATTATTTAAATTTTAATGTGGGGATGGGTCGAAACCACTCAACCAATATAATTTAGACCAGTTTGGGTCATTATATTAACCTTACCTTTTAGTTTTAACTCTTAGTTAATTAGTTTGACACTTACCATTTCACTTTGTATTTTTATATTATATAGTTAATAAAATTACTATATACCTCAAAGAGACCCCCAAGTGGTCCATTAATGATACACCTATCATGATATAAGTCTCTTGGACGAACCTTATATTTTTATGAATTTAATATCAATTAATAATATAATACTTTTTTAAAAACTCATTTTTGTCAATTTTGACACTATTTGGAAAATTGATTTTTGTGAAAATCATAACAGAATGATTACTTAGAAAACAGTTATTTAAATCATTCCTAAAATGTCATATTAACCTATATAAATTAATATAATTCATAAAAAGTCTCATATAATATTTATTTTTGTATTTATAATACCAATTATTTTAATATTTCACTATTATTGTAATTACTGCATCATGATTGTGTCATAAATAAATTAAATTATGTACTGTCTAAAAATAATAAATAAAATATAATTATGTATGAAATCTTTTTAGATTACTAATTAATATTTACAATCGGATTTACCTTATGTATAACCACATATTAAATTTTTTTAGTAAATAAACTATGATTTTAACTCTTTTAACTGTTCTTTGAATTAAATAATAATAAATGTCCTAATCTAATCCAAGTGGACCTAAATGATAATATTTTAGTCTTAAGGTTGTTTTTGGTCGAGATACACTTGTCCAATAGAATTATTACATTTGTTAGGGTAATATTAATATCATTTTTACCCTTAATTACCCTATTTACTTGTAACTGTGGTAAACAAAATTAAGAAGTTACTATTCACCAAAAATTATTTTCATCTCAATGAACCAAATTTTACTACTTGAAATTAACTGTGTCTCTCGGTCTTCTGAAATTCCAATCATAGTAGCTGTAAAATTCAGTTTTATGAAAAATTCAGTTTTTTTAACTACCACATAGTGGATTCACTATTCATAAAAAAATAAAGTTTTTTAGAAAAATACCAAAAATTCACCCTCGGCTAATTTCAATATTCCAAATCTCTAAATGAAGTCCATTTTGAAAAATAAAATTTATAAATTTCAAAAAGTGGGTATTACTATTCATAACGGCTAATTTGATTTGTTGTGGTGTGTTAGAACTCGATGTTGCGTATAACACACGCTATTTCATTATTCAAAGAGAAGTGTACCGTAGAAGCTTGGGGTGTTACAACTTTGGCTTGGTAGAACTGTCACAATTCATTATATTACAATTTTTAAGTAGAACCTATGTCCATTCATTAGATTAATACATTTGAATTCATGTATCACTATATGTGTAATTCTAACGACATCCTACGATTCTGTTGTCAGTAGTCCAATTAAGGAACCCCGAGATTCACTATCATTTTTGTTAAATGTTCATGATAGTCCATCCTCATTGTTCCCATGAGATAGCCCCATGGTATCACTAAATTACTAATAAATTATTAGTACAATTTAGTATATCCCTAGAGGTTGGACTAGGGAGCCTTATTTTCCCTAATAACATATAAATCAAAATCCTTTCGAGTATGTCCGTGGTGTTCTAAATTGCACCCATGTGTAACCTATGGATCAAGCTACAATAGTCATGTAAGTCCATTCATGATGTTCTAAGATGAACCCATGTATCACCAAATGTTATGTTCCGTTTACCCATTAAAATTCAACAAAACATTCAATATTCGTAAGAACAAATACACTTCAAAGAAATGGGAAAAACAAATTCCCAATTACATAATTAAATACATACAATTCTTACAAAATTTCAATTCAAGTTAGTAATCATGTTCATTTTAAACTATATCAAATGGAAAAAAATGGCCTTCCCATGGATATCAATGGCCAAAATGGCTATACAAAAGTCATCAAAGGGAAACACACCGATGAGGTGGTCCGTCATCAAGCCACAATGCTAAAAATGATTTAATTAATTGAATTAATTATAGAACAATGTTAGGTATTAATAAGGATCAAATTTTTTCCAAGGCGTCACCCTAAGAATGGGCGTGTGGCATAACAACACATATAAACATCTTGAAAATTAATGAGAGACAAAAAACCACCAACTTTGATGTCGTAAAATCGCTATAATCTGATACCACCCCCTGAATCAGCCTAGAATCAAATAGATATATAAAATGGGGAAAATCACTCAACACTAAATAACATCCTCTTGAAAATAATACTGGAAGAATGTCACTAGAAGATGAATGATCTTACTCATAGGATACAAATGACACTGATGGATAAAGGATATGTTCTCAGACGAAGCATCAGGAGAAAAAAAAATGTTTTGGCCTCCTTGTTCTTCAACCTAGTGAGTATCATCTAAAAAATAATAGAAAATGAGGATAATTCCACTTTTATGCCAAAGTTACATTAGTAAGTTTCGTTTAAATATATGTACCTGGAGTTTATAACATTTTAATAATCATAGTTTCATTGACATACTTGGCACGTCCCACACCAACCTGTTGACCTGGCAATATAATGTGTATTAGGAAATACACAGTGTATAGTGGTTTTTTTTATTTCCCATGAAAACATGATCACATGACATGTATCCATATTCTATAATGCCATACCTCATGGTGATTATATATTATTAGATGAGGTGTATCCCTAATACAACCATTTTCTCAGTATCTCCTTGATTTCTAAAAAAACTCAAAGAAGGGAATTGAATAAAAGTGTACCCCAAAATATGAATCTAGTTGCTACAACTTCCCCTTACATTCCACCATAGTTACTCATTTCACATCTCTTTAAATTCTAATTTTTTACCTAAGTATCATTTATAATGAACCATCATATAGAAATAATTTATTCTTAATCCTACCCACTCTGATCATTTCCTAAAACCAATCACTATAAAGACAAAATAACCATTTCTATTATATATTTACGAAAAAAGAGTCATAATAGATATGATTGGGGAATTGATGGTGATATGTACCTTTTCATTAATAAAAATCCATCAAGGTGAGTCTCATGTTATGGGGACTAGAACGGGTTACTAACTACTATTTGATAAACCAATCATTCATCATCCACATTTACTATCATTATTGAATGAATATAATATAATTCTATAAAAATAACGCTTATAGGGAAATGAATAGAGAAAATTGATTGAATTTTAAATAACATAAGAATAATAATTTACAATAAAACATTAAAATGTATGAAGAAACAAGGAATGGAAGAACATCCAACCTCTAAATCCATCGATTAATTGACCATTATTTATATACATAATGGAATGTTAAAAAGCCACTTTGAGGATCTGCATTATGGTATCTTTTTAGGGGTTATGTAAAACGATGGATGAATATTTCTAATAATGTTATTGGTGTATTTATTTGGAATAATTATTTCAAATAATATTTTTATTATTGAAACAAAATAAGAACACATTTTTAGAATAAATATTAAATCATAATAACCTATCTCCTTGGTATAACCCCCAACAAGAAAATAACTATAATAAAATTTTCTCCAATTGGGATAATTTTATGAAATACTGTTCATTTACATCATTCTGACACATGATTAATTTTTTTTCTTATTTATTTATTTATTAATAAATAATTTGTTAAAATATATTGCCTTAAAATATCAAAATATATCACCCCAATATAAGTTAAAATTCTGTTAGATTATCTAGAAAATCAAATTTTATGTCCAAATTTATTACTTGGTTAAGATGAAATTTATTTCATATATACATTTCGTGAACCTGATATATATTGAAAATATTATTTATTATTATTAAAAAAATATTAGTATTGTTTTACTCTAATGAATAAAAAATATAAATTAGGGAAAATTAAATATTATATAAAAAAATTAAGACCAAATAAACAATTGTTATATAAAAGTGTAATATTCTTTCAATGATGATAAATTAATTTTAAGAAATTTAATGAAATCCATGGTCTTGGGGTAAAATAAAAAAATGATTCATTAACATTCATTTATACTTATGTTTCTATAAATATCTAAATTAAATAAAAAAAATACTATTAAATTAGTTTTTACAGTGCTGGTATTTATCAGCATTAGAAAAATCATTAATAAATGTAATCATTATCTACTCTAATTAATGCATTGATAAATTTAACCTTTTATCACCACTTTTTTAGAATTTATAAGGTTCCCCTTAATTAGTGCTTTATTTTTAGTAGTAATAAATGGTTCCATTTATCAGTTCATTATTTTTACAGATTATAAAAGATACGATTTCTGAGTGAAATATTTTTAACATGCATCAAGGAGTCTATTATTATAAGGCCCCAGCCCTAAACCTTACTTAATCTTGAGTTATTACAAGATTACACATTGAGGATCTTTTCGGGTTCAGAGTTTTAGAGAATTAGATCATAAAACTTTCATTACATTCCACATATAAACAAAGTGGTTACATAAAGATATTATTCTTCATTCCCATCAATGGAAACACATTTGAAATAAAACATGGATTCTTTTTGACACATCCTTGACCCTATCATCTTATCATGTACCTTTCCCTTGACCTGTGAAAAACATTTCAAAAACATGGGATGAGCATAAAAACTCAGTATGGGTTAAAAAAACATGGAAAGGAAACATGAGTTCATATATACATAAGAATGAAATCATACTTTACCCATAAAACATAGGCACTTTAACACACCTCATAAAATCATGAATAAATCATAGAAATCATAAGACATAAAGGTAACTTGAGGCATTCATAACATTCTTACATAGGGAGTAACCCTCTTGGTTACGTTTGGAATACCCATCACAGTATATTCCCTAAAATCTCTTCGGAGAAACCCTAAAGTTTCACTACTTCGCGTTACCCAATGCATTGGAGAGATATAATGGGCTCACCCGCCCATAGTCTATCACGGAACCACCCGTCTTCATAATAATGCCCAAGAACCTCAACATAAACGTATCACATAAAACATGCATACAGGAAACATAACATTTCCACCATTCAATCACAAGATATCAGTACCACACATTGATATAATAATATTATGAAAACCATTTTCAATAAAAAAATAAAAGAAAAGTAAAACATGGTATTTATTTTTCTTTTAAAAAGAAGGTATGGCATGTAGAGGAAGCCGAAACTCAAATAACGGTCATGACGGTGGAGAAGTCGTTGTCGCCGCATACGTACGAAAAAAACATTCCCTTTTGTCATTTAGTAAACGCTTCGTATAAAAAATATTCCTTTTGAATAAAAATAAAAGTCAAAGGGGTTTATACTCCGTATAAAATAAAGTTGTGTATAAAATAAAATATGCCTCAATGAAAGGAGATTGAGACGAAGTCCCATACCTCGTATCCGACTTGACCCGACCGTTCTTTAATCTCCTGAATAATAAACTTGAGTTAATATCTACTTTATTAGGAATCTTTTTCAAGTTCATTATTCCTTTTATACCATGTTATGAACATCATGTAATCAGTTTAGTTAATAATGTTCATTTTGTCGGTATTTGGTTCTTAAGTCAATAATAGACTTCTTACACTTACATGTTGTTAATTTGGTCAATGTTTCATTATATCCAAAATAGTAATCATGATGTAGATATCATATATGTCATATATATCCAGTACATATATGCATTTATAATATTACAAAATCATTTAGAGGTAAGAAATGAAATGCACCGTTCATGGAGACGGTAAGTCGTACGTACGCATGAACGCTACTTTCATTTCTATTTCGTATTTTATAGAATGGAATCATAATGATATAAAGGTATATTATAATTCCAGTATAATATCATATATAATATCATAGTTCCATCCTTTATATGTCCCACATATGGTATTTAACGAATCAAATCACTTTGAGGGGGCGGTAGTCCGCACTTCCTAAAATGAAGATATCGTGTTTACCCATAATGGAAACCATAAAGATATGCCCAAAATGGAAAAAACAGAAGCATAAGGAAAACATAAACATATTATATATCATATATAAAAATAGTGACATCATAATGGCCACCTTTAAAGGTGTTAAATGAGTATTGAACAACCATCGTTTCGGGAGGCAGAATTTCGCCATCCACGGAAACCGTATGTTCCTTAACCATTTGATGTAGTTGTGTGAGAGTGTAGCTCAAATAAATCTTATAAAAACATCCTAGTATATTGAAGATACTGGTGTTGTTACAAAAGAAGTAAATAAAAATAGTTTATGGGGGTTGGAGAAGCAAAATAAAACAAATGAACATGAGAGAATGAATTACCTTGGAAAGTGTAACTCCTTTTCATTTGAGCCTAAAGGCTTACTTTGAAAGGATTCTGCCCAAAAAGAATCCTCTAGGATGAGGAGATGGATGTTGAGAGAGTAAATGGGCAGGGGTTTGTCGTGCCAAAGGCTTGAGTAGTGTGTGAAATGAGGTAGAGGTGGGGGCCTTTTATAAGAGAAGAGGAGGGGCACTTTTGGAATGTAAAGAAATATTACTTTATTTGAAAATGTGTTTCGGTTTTAAAAGGTCCCACATTGATAGAATTCGTGGATAAGGTGATAAGGGTTCTAAATCCACTCATACAATTGGTTTTGGACATGTGTAGTTCATATATTTTACATTATCCTTCTATTTTATTTAAATCTTCAAATAATAATGTCATCACTGCATCATTTTTATGTTATAAATAATTAAATATTTTTAATGTCTTAAAATTATAAAAAAAAATACTATGATATTGGAAATCTTTTTATCTTTCCAATGACTATTTATAATCAAAATTTGGACTTGTATAACCCCACTTATAAATTGTTTTCGTAGAACATATTATGTTTGTGTCATTTCCACTTTAACATTAAATAAAAAGTAATTTATGTCATTTCCCAACAAAAGTGGATCCATGGGGTCCCCAAGTTGACCCATGGCTTTTAATGGTCGGCCATGACACAACCAATGAGGTTGGGACATGTGTCTAGGTCATTTAATATTATTGAAGTATTATTTATACCTTAAACTATACTAATTACCACTAATCACGATTAAGAACATAATAAGTTACAATTCACCAAAAAATTATTATAATCTCATTGAACCAAATTTTAATTCCTAATTACAACCATGTATGTCGGATTTTCAAAATTCAATACACATTAGTGGTAAACTTTCATTTAACTGAAAAATCAGTTTGCTTGATTACCACTTAGTGGTTTCACTATTCATCAAAAATTGAAGTTTTTCAGAAAATTACCAAAAATTCACCCTAAGCTATATTTGATATTCCGAATTCAAAAATGAAGTCTATTTTACAAAATTTAAATCATATAAGTCACATTAATTAATTTAATAATTAATTCCCGCTGTCAGCGCAAATAGCGTGTTTTTATGAAACAATAAGTATCAAAAGATTGACACTAGTTTAAGTCCAATTTCAAAGTGAAATTGATTCCAATGACCAACATTGGATTAAATGGTAAAAATATATTCATATTACACATTATGACCAATTCAAAAGATAATCTAATCATATAAATAAATTAGATTAAAAAGTAGTTTTGATGTAAAATGCAGTATTTTTCACTATTCATTAAAAAATGAACATTGTCAGAAAAATACCAAAAATTCACACAAAGTAAATTTTGATGTCCAAATCATAAAGAATAAGTTTATTTTGACAAACATAGTTTATAAAATATTCAAAAGATATATTTAAAAAGGGTTTTTCATCATAAGGCAGTAAAATAATCTTTTAAAAATATTAGTGTATTCCATGCTTAAGATTGGATTTATTTTCATTTTAAGCCTCTAAAACACTATCTTTATCATTAATAGACATAGATAAAAATATCTATTATTCATTACTTACTTGGGATGATACATCCTTCCCCCCTTTATAAAATTGCGTCCCCTCAACTTATTTACTTATCAAATAAATGGGGGTACTTATCCCTCATTGCATTTTCAGATTCCCATGTTTGCCTTTTCAATCATGTGGTTTTTCCACAAAACCTTTACCTGGTGAATCACTTTATTCCGTAACACTTGCTCCTTGTGTTCAAGAATCTGGACCGGTTTTTCCTCATAAGATAGGTTCTCTTCCAGCTGAACTACCTCTGGACTCAAAACATGAGATGGATCTGGCATATACTTTCTCAACATCGAAATGTGAAAAACATTGTGTACCTGAGATAAACTCGGAGGTAAAGCCACTCGTTATGCAACTGATCCAACTCTCTCCAGAATTTCATACGGTCCAATAAACCTTGGACTCAACTTTCCTTTCTTACCAAATCTCATCACGCTTTTCCAAGGAGAAACCTTGAGAAAAACATGATCACCTACCTCGAAAGATAGATCCATCCTCCGGTTATCCGCATAACTCTTCTGCCTGCTCTGAGCTGTTCTCATGTGCTTCTGAATCAGCTGAACTTTTTCTGCCAACTCTTCTACCAATTCTGGTCCCATCAACTTCCTTTCACCCACTTCATCCCAGAAAGCTGGAGTCCGACACCGCTTCCCATATAATGCCTGAAATGGTGCCATCTTATACTGGAATGAAAATTATTATTATATGAAAATTGAACCAAAGAAAGATGTTGGTCCCAACTTCCCTGATAATCTATAGAACAAGCTCGTAGCATATCCTCGAATGTCTGAATTGTTCATTCTGACTGCCCATCTGATTGAGGATGAAAAGCTGTACTAAAATTTAATTCAGTACCCAACGACTTCTGAAGGCCTTTCCAAAAGTTAGAATTAAACCTGGGATCACGATCCGATACAATGGAGAGAGGAACTCCATGTAACCTGACTATCTCTTTAAGATACAAACGGGAAAGTTGATCAAGAGAGAATGTATCTCGTATAGCAAGGAAATGAGCAGATTTGGTCAAGCGATCAACCATAACCCAGATTGCATTATTACCTTGAGATGTCTTCGGTAATCCAACAACAAAGTCCATGGATATATTCTCCCATTTCCACTCTGGCACTAGTAAAGGCTGAAGCATCCCTTTCGGTAACTTCTGCTCTGCTTTAACCTGCTGACAAGTCAAACACTTCACAGTAAAATCAGCAATATCTCTTTTTATTCCATCCCTCCAGTAATACTCCCGCAGATCTCTATACATCTTAGTACTGCCCGGATGAACTGAAAACGGAGAACTATGAGCTTCACATAATATCTCTCTCTTCAACTGTGAATCACAAGGCACACACAATCTCTTCCAAAATCACAAAACACAATCATTATCAATGTTGAATTCAGGCAACTTACCTTTCTGAACCAGCTCTAGCTTTTTCTGCAACTCACTGTCTTGCTTCTGTGCTTGCTTGATTCTATCTGATAGAGAAGATCTCACTGATACCTGAAACAAAACAGAAGGACTTCCTGCACCAACAGCTTCTATGCCAAAGTTCTTCAAATCCTTAACCAAAGGATCACGTTCCAAATGCAACATTGTTAATGAAGCATTACTTTTTCGACTCAAAGCATCATCCACTTTATTTGCTTTTCCCGGATGGTAATGAATTGTACAATCATAATCCTTGATTAATTATAGCCATCTCCTCTGTCTCATGTTTAACTCTTTCTGAGTGAATATAAACTTTAAATTTTGTGATCGGTATATATTTCACACTTTACTCCATACAAATGATGCCTCCAAATTTTTAAAGCAAAAAACAACAGCAGCTAATTCCAAATCATGTGTAGGGTAATTTACCTCATGAGTTTTCAACTGTCTTGAAGCATAAGCAATTACCTGATCATTCTACATTAGGACGCAACCAAGTCCTTTCAATGAAGCATCACTGTATATAACAAACTCACCATTCCTGGAAGGTAGTGCCAAAACTGGAGCATTCACCAATCTTCTTTTCAATTCCTAAAAACGATCATCACATTCATTTGTCCAGATAAACTTAACACCCTTCCGAGTTAGCTTAGTCATTGGACTAGATAACCGTGAAAAATTTCTAACAAACCTTCAGTAATAGCCCGCCAAACCAAGGAAGCTACGAATCTCGGTTACATTTGTGGGTCTTGACCATTCTTCCACAACTTTTGTTTTTGAAAGATCAACAGGTATTCCATCTTTAGAAACAATGTGCCCAAGGAAAGAAATTTGTTGCAACCAAAACTCACACTTTCTGAATTTCCCATACAGTTTCTTTTCTTTTATGGTTTGCAAGATAACCCTTAAATGTGTTTCATGCTCTTCTTTTCTTTTATAAAACACCAAGATATCATCAATGAAAACCACCACACACTTATCCAAGAACTCATGGAAAATTCTATTCATTAAGTCCATGAATACAGCAGGTGCATTGGTTAGCCCAAAAGGCATTACTACAAATTCATAATGGCCATATCTCGTACGGAACGCGGTCTTCGGAATATCTACCTCATTTACCTTCAGCTGATGGTACCCCGTTCTCAGGTCAACCTTTGAAAAAAACTGAGCTCCCTGGAGCTGATCAAACAAATCATCGATATGAGGCAAAGGATATTTGTTCTTAACAGTGATATTATTCAAGGCTCTATAATAAATGCAAATTCTCATAGAACCATCTTTCTTTTTAACAAATAAAATAGGAGCACCCCATGGTGATGTGCTAGGTCTAATGAATCCTTTCTCTAACAAATCTTGCAATTGCTCCTTCAACTCTAAAAGTTCAATTTGTGCCATTCGATAAGGGGGTTTTGAAATTGGCTTAGCATCAGGAACTAAGTCAACAGTAAACACAACTTCCCGATCTGGTATTATTCCAGGCAACTCATCAGGAAAAACATCAGGATACTCATTTACCACTGGCACATCATTAATCTGAACAGTTCCTTTATTTTCAACGACGTGTGCAAGGTAACATTCATTTCCATCTTTTATAAGTTTCTCAGCCTCTTGATATGTTATCAAAAGTAAGGGTTCATTCTTCTAAACAAACTGAAAGTCTTTCCGAAAAGAAACTTCTTTAGCTCTACAGTCAATCTTAGCATGGTAAATAGAGAGCCAATCCATACCCAGGATAACATCGAACTCTACTAGAGGTAGAACAATAAGGTTTGCAAGTAGGTTCTTTCCACAGATAAGGATAGGAAGATTCTTATAAATTCTTTTTGCCTCGACACTTCCCCCAGGTGTTTTTACCAAAAGTTCAGGAGACATTTTTTGAGATGGTATTCCCATTTTACTAGAAAAGGTTTCAGAGATGAAAGAATGTGTAGACCCCGAATCAAACAACACACTGGCATAATCTGAGAAAACAAACAAAGTACCTGATACAACTTCATTTGATGGCCCGACATCTGCTGATGTAGTTGCAATGGATTTCACCACCCCTTTCTTCTTGTAGTCTAACTGCTTCCCATCACTCTAGCTCTTTGTCGGACACTCGTTTTCATAGTGACCCATCTCATTGCACTAATAACATTTCACTAACTGTAAATCAAATTTGTTCTTACCTTCACCTTGATCCTTTTCAGTGCAATCACGAGCCTTATGTCCCATATTACCACATCGGTAGCACTTTCCAGAATTCAGAAGACATTCCCCAGCATGCCTTTTTCCACATTTATCACAAACTAGAAACTTAGTTTTCTTACCATCAGACTTTTTTGAAGAATTCTTACCTTTCTCCTGCCACCTTGGTCTCTTCTTCTGCTGGTTGTTATAGAACACTTGGTCATCGACAAACTCCATTTCCACCTTCTCAGCACATCGAACAAGCTTTTCATAACTTTTAAACTCACGAGAAGCCAAAGCCCTTCGATATTTTGGCTTTAATACTGAGTAAAAACGATTGATTTTACTATCAAGATCTCGGATGAAGTTCGGAGCATACCTTTCCAATCAAGTGAACTTTTCTTCATAGGTAGCCACTGAGTCTTCCTCTTGCCTCAATTCCAGGAATTGCGTTTCCATCCTAAGTCGAACAGCCTTAGAAAAATACTTCTCAAGAAACATACCTTTGAATTCATCCCAGTCAAGAGCATCAATCTCTTCGGCGTCCCTGATATTTTTAACCATAGACCACCACTGATCTGCTTCACCCTCCAAACGGTAAATAGCAAGACTAACCTTTTGATTGTCTGAACACCCCATGACATCAAAAATCTTCTCCAGTGCTTTAATCCACCCTTCAGCTAGCACAGGGTCAGATGATCCTCTGAATGATGGGGGATGTTGCCTCATGAAATGTTCCACCACTGACATGTTCCTCTGCGGTTGATCTGGCTGATCTCGTGCATGGATACCACCACCATTTATAGCCTGAGTCAACTGTGCTATTACTGCAACAAACTGTTCAGTTCCAATTTCGACCATCTCAGGATGCTGATTCGGAAGGTTATTTCCTTCTGTATGCCTTCCTAGCACTGCTTCCCTGTTTCCTCTGCGGAAAACCATTCTGAACAAACATGTCTTAGATGAAGAAACATGGTAATCTTTAAATGCTATATCATTTCAAAAAAAAATGGATAATCATTTAATATAATTCTAACTCCTAAAGTTATCTAAACCGACCTCTGATACCAACTATAAGGCCCCAGCCTTAAACCTTACATAATCATGAGTTATTACAAGATTACACATTGAGGATCTTTTCGGGTTTAGAGTTTTAGAGAATTAGATCATAAAACTTTCATTACATTCCACATATAAACAAAGTGGTTACATAAAGATAGTATTCTTCATTCCCATCAATGGAAACACATTTGAAATAAAACATGGATTCTTTTTGACACATCCTTGACCCTATCATCTTATCACGTACCTTTCCCTTGACCGGTGAAAAACATTTCAAAAACATGGGATGAGCATAAAAACTCAGTATGGGTTAAAAAAAACATGGAAAGGAAACATGAGTTCATATATACATAAGAATGAAATCATACATTACCCATAAAACATAGGCACTTTAACACACCTCATAAAATCATGAATAAATCATAGAAATCATAAGACATAAAGGTAACATGGGGCATTCATAACATTCTTACATAGGGAGTAACCCTCTTGGTTACGTTTGGAATACCCATCACAGTATATTCCCTAAAATCTCTTCGGAGAAACCTTAAAGTTTCACTCCTTCGCGTTACCCAATGCATTGGAGAGCTATAACGGGCTCACCCGCCCATTGTCTATCACGGAACCACCCGTATTCATAATAATGCCCAAGAACCTCAACATAAACGTATCACATAAAACATGCACAAAGGAAACATAACATTTCCACCATTCAATCACAAGATATAAATACCACACATTGATATAAAAATATTATGAAAACCATTTTCAATACCAAAATAAAAGAAAAGTAAAACATGGTATTTATTTTTCTTTTAAAAACAAGGCATGGCTTGTAGAGGAAGCCGAAACTCAAATAACGGTCATGACGGCGGAGAAGTCGTTGTCACCGCATACGTACGACAAAAACATTCCCTTTTGTCGTTTAGTAAACGCTTCGTATAAAAAATATTCCTTTTGAATAAACATAAAAGTCAAAGGGGTTTATACACCGTATAAAAGAAAGTTGTGTATAAAATAAAATATGCCTCAATGAAAGGAGATTGAGACGAAGTCCCATACCTCGTATCCGACTTGACCCGACCGTTCTTTAATCTCCTGAATAATAAACTTGAGTTAATCTCTACATTATTACGAATCTTTTTGAAGTTCATTATTTCTTTTATACCATGTTATGAACATCATGTAATCAGTTAAGTTAATAATGTTCATTTTGTCGGTATTTGGTTCTTAAGTCAATAATAGACTTCTTACACTTACATGTTGTTAATTTGGTCAAAGGTTCATTATATCCAGAATAGTATTCATGATTTAGATATCATATATTTCATATATATCCAGTACATATATGCATTTATAATATTAAATAATCATTTAGAGGTAAGAAATGAAATGCACCGTTCATGGAGACGGTAAGCCGTACGTACGCATGAACGCTACTTTCATTTCTATTTCGTATTTTATAGAATGGAATCATAATGATATAAAGGTATATTATAATTCCAGTATAATATCATATATAATATCATAGTTCCATCCTTTATATGTCCCACATATGGTATTTAACGAATCAAATCCCTTTGAGGGGGCGGTAGTCCGCACTTCCTAAAATGAAGATATCATGTTTACCCATAATGGAAACCATAAAGGTATGCCCAAAATGAAAAAAAATAAGCTTAAGGAAAACATAAACATATTATATATCATATATAAAAATAGTGACATCATAATGGCCACCTTTGAAGGTGTTAAATGAGTATTGAACAATCATCATTTCGGGAGGCAGAATTTCGCCATCCACGGAAACCGTATGTTCCTTAACCATTTGATGTAGTTGTGTGAGAGTGTAGTTCAAATAAATCTTATAACAACATCCTATTATATTTAAGATACTGTTGTTGTTACAAAAGAAGTAAATAAAAAGTGTTTAGGGGGGGGGGGGTTGGAGAAGCAAAATAAAACAAATGAACATGAGAGAATGAATTACCTTGGAAAGTGTAACCCCTTTTGATTTGAGCCTAAAGGCTTCCTTTGAAAGGATTCTGCCCAAAAGGAATCCTCTAAGATGAGGAGAGGGATGTGGAGAGAGTAAATGGGCAGGGGTTGGCCGATCCAAATGCTTGAGTAGTGTGTGAAATGAGGTAGAGTTGGGGGCCTTTTATAAGAGGAGAGGAGGGGCACTTTTGGAAAGTAAAGAAATATTACTTTATTTGAAAATGTGTTTTAGTTTTAAAAGGTCCCACATTGATATAATTCATGGATAAGGTTATAAGCGTTAGAAATCCACTCATCCAATTGGTTTTGGACATGTGTAGTTCATATATTTTACATTATCTTTCTATATTATTTAAATCGTTAAATAATAATGTCATCGCTGCATCATTATTATGTCATAAATAATTAAATTTTTTTAATGTCGAAAAATTATAAAAAAAATACTATGATATAGGAAATCTTTTTATCTTTCCAATGACTATTTATAATCCAACTTTTGACTTGTATAACCCCACTTAAAAATTGTTTTCGTAGAACATATTATGTTTGTGTCATTTCCACTTTAACATTAAATAAAAAGTAATTTATGTCATTTCCCAACAAAAGTGGATCCATGGGGTCCCCAAGTTGACCCATGGCTTGTAATGGTCGGCCATGACATAAATAATGAGGTTGGGACATGTGTCTAGGTCATTTAATATTATTAAAGTATTATTATTACCTTAAACTACACTAATTACCAATAATCGCGATTAAGAACTTAATAAGTTACTATTCACCAAAAAATTATTATAATCTCATTGAACCACATTTTACTTATTAATTACAACCATGTATGTAGGATTTTCAAAATTCAATACACATTAGTGGTAAACTATCATTTAACTGAAAAATCAGTTTGCTAGATTACCACTTAGTGGTTTCACTATTGATCAAAAATTGATGTTTTTCAGAAAATTACCAAAAATTCACCCTAAGCTATATTTGATATTCCGAATTCAAAAATGAAGTCTATTTTACAAAATTCAAATCATATATGTCACATTAATTAATTTAATAATTAAATCCCGCTGTCAGAGCAAATAGCGTGTTTTTATGAAACAATAAGTATCAAAAGATTGACACTAGTTTAAGTCCAATTTCAAAGTGAAATTGATTCCAATGACCAACATTGGATTATATGGTAAAAATATATTCATATTACACATTAAGACCAATTCAAAAGATAATCTAATCATATAAATAAATTAGATTAAAAAGCAGTTTTGATGTAAAATGCAGTATTTTTCACTATTCATTAAAAAATGAACATTGTCAGAAAAATACCAAAAATTCACACAAAGTAAATTTTGATGTCCCAATCATAAAGAATAAGTTTATTTTGACAAACATAGTTTATAAAATTGTCAAAAGATATATTTAAAAAGGGTTTTTCATCATAAGGCAGTAAAATAATCTTTTAAAAATATTAGTGTATTCCATGCTTAAGATTGGATTTATTTTCATTTTAAGCCTCTAAAACACTATCTTTATCATTAATAGACATAGATAAAAATATATATTATTCATTACTTACTTGGGATGTTACAATTATCATGGATTTTTTAATAGTAATAATGGTTCAAATAACTAAAAGAAAAGAGGTAAAAAATAAAAATAAAAAAGTAGTTTATTAAAAAAATACTACAAACATTATTAATTAAATAATAATTGATAAAATTATAAACTCAATATACTATATATAAATATAAAAAATAATTTATAGTATGTATTTGAAATATAGAAATAAAAAATTATGCAGTATATAATTAAAATAAAATATAAGTAAATTGAGAGATGTAATAAAATCTTTATTAATTAGATAATTATCGATAATATTAATAGAAAGTATATATTAAATATATAGGTATATAATAATGCATATAAATATGATTTATATTTTAAAAAATATTTACGTGCTTTAAATTAAGTAGTTATATATTTAGTTAATAATTTTTTTAAAAAAAATTAGAATGAATTAAAAATACTGACTAATTGGACAGAGTAATGGACAAATAATTGAATTCTGCTTGATTTTTCAATTTAACATAGATTCAATGTGTTCCATATTGAATTAGAATATACATAATAAATGTATTTTTAAATCCAAGGCACACTCACAAACTTATCCATTATTTCAATATTATTATTTTGTACTTATTTATAATTTGTTATATTTTAGTCATTTTTAACTATCTTGCACAATAATTTTTATATTCATTTATAACATTCAAAAATTTATTATAAAAACAATTTTGAAAATGAATTATAAAATAAATGTTCATAAATAAATATTTTTAAAAATGTACACACTTTATTTAAAATATTATATATTTATAATTACAAATAAATAATTTTTCAAATTAATAATTTATTTATAAATAAAAAATATATTATATTTTAAAATATATTAAATTTATAATAAATTTTCATATACGATGAATATTATATATATACATATTTATTAAATATATAAAAATGTATATTTAATATATATATATATATGTATATTTAATATATATACAATTATATAAATATATATAATGATATAAATATAATTTATTAAAAAAATTTATATATTTATAAATAAATATTTATATATTTAATTAATTATATATTCTATATTAATATTTTAAATATAGAAATATATTCAATATATATATATATATATATCATGATTATATATATTGAAAACTATTTTAAATTATAATTATAATTATAAATTAATTATCAGTGCTTATGTTATAATTGATGATAAAATAAATCATTATGAGCACATAGATTAGCACTGATAATGATTGGCTTTATCAGTTCTAAGAAAAGCATAGATAAATGTCATATTTATCGTTGATAAAACTTAGTCACTGATAAATATTTTTTTTATCTACGCTCAAACGATAAAAAATGATAAACGTTTCTTGATCAAATTATAAAAACTAACATATTGGAAACCAATAGCGATATCAGATGCATTCTGTAGAATCCACCCATTGTTTAAGCTTCTTATTAGTTAATCAAATCTCGAATTTCAAAAACCCACTCTAATAACACAAACCAAATTCCGTAAGTTTCTTGAACTTTTCTTGCATCTGGTGTTCTATTTTAGTTAGGTATTCCAATGAATACATTGAGATCTGGATCCAAGGGTCTCATATTTTCTTCAACCAAGTGATGTAAGTCATTGATTTCATTTATATGTTCGAATTTTCTTTATATTTTTATCATTTTTGATATATGTATCTGAGTAATTCTAGTTTTCCAATATAGGTTTCGATGTTTTTTCTATATCTATTCTCAGGTTGATTTATTCTATATTTATTTTGATTATGATGTATTTTTTTCTTGACTACTATTTTGGATATCCAATTTTGGTGTTTTTAAATTATTTTATTGAATAAATTTGTTTTATTTTCAAAAACTATACCCCATCTTGATTTACTATTTTGTAGTAATATCCTTTATAGATTCTAATATATATTTTTAGAATACGTATAATTATTTTTATGATGGTGTGAATTAGAAACATAAAAAAAGTATGAAATTAATTTATTGGAATTTTTTATTTAAATTATATTTAAATATCATTATATAAGATTTTTTTATAAATACTATTTAAACATAATTTTGATGTTTTATTGTAAATGAAATTTTAGTAAGGGTGATACCATATGTAATTATATTCAATGCATTTATAATAGAAAAAATTACTACGGTGTTGTATTTAGTTTACTATGTTGTGATGTTCAAAAGTGAGGATTACATATATATTTGTCAATAAATTTATATTTTACAATGATATATATACATAAATATATATATATTTAAATACATATGTTTCTATCTATTTATATGTGCTTACAGAAATTATAAATGTATGGTTATTTTATACTTTTTTATTCGTAAATTATGTTTCATTATTTTTAAATTAAGAAGGTATTATATTTATTTTCATTAAAAATTATGTTTAAATGTGCATTAAATCAATTATGTATATTATAAATATCATGTTATATATGTAAAAATATGTATGGGATAAACATTACAATGGTAGGTGTGTTTTTCTCATTTATTTCTGATATATATTATTGATGTTTATTATTATTTTATGCCAATACCTTTATGGACTTACCTTTATTCTTAAGAATAGGTAAATGCATAATATACGTCTTCACTAGAATCCTTTGGATTCTATGTCATTTTTTGAAAAAAAAATATAATGGATGTTAAAGAATTCTATATATTAGAAATTATTTTTAGGTATTCGTAATGTTTTTCTTATATATTAAATTTTATACATTTATATAAATTTAATAAACAATAATATTATTAATACATAAATATTAAATAAAAGATTATGAACTCATGTTACTTTAAAAATAGTAAAATTTGGTTACTATATATATATTTTAAATAATTAATATTTCTATAATTTGAGTTATTTTAATTTTAACATTATTACAAAAAATAATAAATATTTAAAATTTAATATAATTTGAAAATTATTATTAATAGTATTTTTTAGTTTCATTAGAAAAAATATTATTATATATATACATAAATAAATATATTTTATATTTAAATAAATTTAAAGATGTTAAATGATAAACATATTTATAAGATTATATTCAAAATAAATTACATATATAAGAAATATATAAATCATATATGTGTATAATAGTTAGGTAGATTGACATTATCTAACTATGTATCAAATGAGGAGTGCCTCTATTTTCATATTTTTGAAGGTGGATGGGGTGAACCCCTTTATGGTTTATTGCCTATCTAGGAAAGTGTGGAAGAAGTATACCCATCCATAGATATGCTTTTCGAATCATACTAATTCTTTTTAGGTTTTTAATAAATAAAAAACTTTTTAAAAGAATTTGTTTTTTAAAAAACAATATAAAAAATTGTCAACCGATTATTTAATTTATATTATTTTTATCATTAAGGGTAATAATGATGATAAAAATGAATGTAATTCATCATTAAAATTTCCACCATGTCAAATAAAATAAATTAATTTTATTAAGAATGACTTGCAATGTAAAATAAAAAATTAGAAATCCAAGACATATGTGCTAGGTAGAACAACAATTTCTTATTCTAAATCTTCTATCGTCACTATCTCAATTTAATTCCACCCCATCATTCTAATATTTCTCTGGATGTGTGTATCTTTAATCTAAACGGAGTTCGGTGAAATAAGGGAATCAATATTATAACAATTTTTAACAGTTTAATTCTCACAAATGGGAGGGAATCACCTTATATATAATACAATAAAGTAAATTGGAGGAATTGGACAATATTCTTCTTTGTGTTCTCTTAATGGGAAAATTACCCCAATTTGTGAAAATTACACCCTTTACAATTTTTATTAACTCAATAAATACATTTATATGAACTACTTCTTGATATATGATCTAAAACAAGTGAAATAATAGAGTGAATGGTGGCAATGAAATGGAGAGGGTGGAGATGGAAAAATCTAATTACCAAACTGCGTTGATTTGCATCCTTGGGTTCGTAGGTTTCTATAATGTAATTTCATTTGATGACGGCATGTCATTGAATTTATTTTATTTTATTTTTTATGCAGGTAGGGTTAATGATGAATTAATGTACTGTTTATACTTGATGTTTTTCACAAGGATACGAATAATTCATTAAAAAAATAATTTCATGATGAATTTTTTATATTGATTTTTTGAATAAATCATTGTTTGTCAAATAGAAATTATTTTATTAAAAAAAATTTGTATTTATATGATTGATAAATGAGGATTGTCGAGGAATATACATTATTGACATTTAGAGAATTGATCAACAAATCATTTGATTTTTTTAAGAATCATTATCTCAATAATTTGATTCATTTTATGACCGATATTACTCAATGTGTCCATAATTAGTTTACAATTGATATTTATTTCATATAAATCACTTACAAAAAAAATATATAATGCACTCGAATTTTCATTATATTTTAATACATCGATTCATACGTCATTTATTATGTGTATGAATTAGCCTCATATCAAACACATGTAGTATGGGATCAATATTGTTCAAAGAACGTGTTTCTATTTTAAAATATCATTTAAAAAACATGTTACATACTCCAAAATCAGAAGAAAATTTCATATTTATTATATAATTTACGAAAAATGATCCAAAATTAATTTGATACTTTTAGGAATTAATTGTTCCTTAATTTGATGCACAGTGTGACTTGTACGATTCAAAGGGTGTCTTTTTATTAAAAAAATACATCAATTTTAATAAAATATACAACTGACCTACTAAAAACTGTGGAAAATCATTCATATTGTATTGATATTTTACATAAATGATCCATATTTAGTTTTTGTGGTGTTTGAATCAATATCACCTCAATCCGAAAAACAATGTGACCGGTATGAATCAACATGTCCTTTATCAGTTTGAAATCGACAATTTAGTTCAAAAAATTTAACTCACTAAAAACAAAGGAAACATGCTTGTATTTTATTGATAATTTATTAAATTAATTCATATCACCTTTTTATATAGATTAATTGTTATCATGTCATACAGATACACGATGTGATTTGTGTGATTTAAAGTTCAATTTTCATGTTAAAAATGATATTTTATAAAACAATCCAGGTGACCTACTCAAAACAATGTAAACACACTCGTATTTTTATTATACGTTATCGAAATGATTAATAATCCATTTGGGATGTGAAATAACTATCATAAACTAATTTTTAATTGATGTGTGACCGATAATGACTCAACTTCCATCCTTTTATTTAAAATTGACATCAATTTTCATTAAAATCACAACTCACAAACTCAAAACAAAAAAATATGATTGTTTTTATACTTTACAAAAATAATTAATAAGTAATTTTTGATGTTCATGAATTATCTACACCTCAATCTAATGCATGGTGTGACCAATATGACTTCATGTGCATTTTTTCAAAATATATGTATCATTTTAGATTAAAACACACATCACATCGCTAATATTAAAAAACAAGCCTATATTTTTTTCTATTTATTTATATTACATATTCATTCTTGGATGACACATTCATCAGGACATCAAAATTAGGTCATGTGGATCCCATTGTATACATTGTCTTATACATTAGAGCTAACCACAATGAGTAGTTTTGGATTCTCTATTAAGGAAAAAAATCCATGAATCCCTTAAAAAATTTAGAGAGTTGAATGAGAAGTTAAACTTTTTTTCTATTGTATGATGATTTTCCATTTAATATTTTATCAACTATAATTAATTAAAATAATAAAAATTAAATGTTTTATAACTCATGAAGACAATGTCTTATACACATGTTGATTTTACCAATCCCATGAATGAAAAAATATAATGATGGAAACCCTTTAAAAACATGTAAAGGATATGTCATGATATTTTTTTTCTATTTTACATAAAATTTAAAGAATGATACTTTGATTTAATTTTCATTGTTCTATTTAGATTTGATTTCATTTAGATTATTTCCCTCCAGGTGCCATGCCTTTCCCAAAATAGCAACGACAATGTATCTACTCCATCACACAGGTAACCTTGATTTTTTAATAGATAAATAACATTCAATATATTTAATTTATTTTTTAATATTTTTGTTTAATTTATTTATTTTTGGGATTACTCACATAAAAAATTTATTCATATATATTTGGATTCATTTTTTCGTGTTGGATTGGTATGCCTATCTTTTATAAATTTTTTTAAATAAATTCAGCTACATTTTCTCCCTCAAAAACATTTCACCCCTTATGTGCTCTATTTATCACTTTCATTCATGTTTAAACCAATACCTTAATTGGAATAGCCATGACGTAACATCTGCTCAATTACATATTGAATTTTGATGTATTCATAGTAAAATAATATCCATAGACATATGTTTTTTTTCATATTTATGATTATTAAATATCATTGTAGTGTTACACCCATATTAATTTTTTTCTTGTCTACATGGATAATTTTCTTCTAGATGGGGTTCTCTCTCAATCATTTATTTCTTGATCCAGGATAACATCCACATACAACTTGTCCCTCAATAAAATTTTACCCTTTTGGTGGAGAACATTTCACTATATTCCATGTTACCTCCACAAACCACTATATGAAGTGAAATGATTCTACCTATAAAAAATTTCAAAGGTAATATTGATGTTTTTACAGTAAATTTATTATCTATATAATTAAGTTTGTATATGAAACTTATGATTAATTTATTCCTTTTTGTTATTACTCTCATAAAAATTATTTAATTATACAGGTGGATTACTTTTTTCAAGATGGGGTTCTCATTCTGTCATTCTAGTATTTATACAACAAAAAAATCATAGACATAAACTCCCTCAAAACTGTTCACCATTTTAGTGTATACATTTATCACCTTTATTTATGTTCCATACACTACCCAATCATAGAGGAAATCATGATATTTGATTTTTATAATCATTGTAAAAAAATTAATATTTTATTTTATATTTAGGTTTATTTTTTTCAATTTTATTATTACTCAGAATATTTATTTTATTATTCCGGTGTACTTTTTTGATTTGAAGTGTTTTATTAAATGCTTCTCAAGCTGTGTCGGTAGTTCAACAAAGAAAGTCAATTGAAATTATAGTAACATTAACAATTAAGATTATTTTAAGATTTTATGATTTCAACGAATCAACCACACCTCAATATGACACATGATTTTACTAGTATGACTACAATTAATTTGTTCTATTGATAATTGAAATTAATATTTGTAAAAAAATACAACTGACTCAATGTTAAGGTTAATAGTCAAAAATTGACATTCCAGTTCAAAAAGATTCACATAATAAAAACCAATAAGCGGTTCTCTTATCTTCATACTAATTCAGGAAAACAATTTTTTAATCATTTATTATGTGTAGAAATTTGTTTCACATCAAACTAATGCACGATGTGATCATATGATTTCAAAAGTGAATGTTTCATGTTTAAAACGACATTTGAGTTAACAAGTCAAGTGACATAATCCAATCCAGGATAACACAGTCATATTGTTTTTAAGCATTACGAAAACAATCCATAAATGATTTGGAACTAGTAGGAATCTGTGGAACCTCAATATAATTAATGGAGTGATCAATATGGCTAAATGTGTGTCTTTATTTCAAACTGAAATCAATTTTTGTAAAAAATGACTTAACTAGTCAAAATCGAACAATTTTTTTTCATAATTTAGATATTTTAAAACAATGATATATATTATATTTGAGAACTACATTGATTTTCCAATTATTAATCTGATACATCTTATGACTGATATGACTCCAAATGTATTTTTTATTTAAATTTGACATGCATTTTAGTAAAAATAACAACTGAACTACTCAAAACCAAGAAAATTGATTAATTTTTTTTAAATACACTAGGACATCAATCTATATGTAATTTTTGATGTGTAGAAATCAAAATAACATCAATAATATACACAAGGATATTGGTTGGAGTTAAATTGAATGTTTCAATTTTAAAAATACATTTAAATAAAAATTAAAAGTGACAAATCAAAATTGAGCGAATGATTTTAAAATGTTTTGAAACTATAGTACAGTGATCCATATGTCATTTAGTATTTGTAGAAATCAACCAAACCACATTATGATGCACAAAGTGACTGGTATGAAACTAAGAACATATTTGTTAAGTAAAATTGTCTTGAATTTTAGTAAAATAGAACACATTTCTACTCCAATCTATAAACACAAATTTTTATTATTTTAATAATTTACTAAAATGAGGAAAATGTCATTTGTGATGTATAGGAATTAGAATCACCTCAATCTTATACATGATTTTCCTGATAAGACTCAAACTATGCATTATCAATTTTTAATTATCATTTTTATTCAAAAAGTACCAATCAATATAAGGTGATAAAATGTTCATGGTTATTCATGATAATCATGGAAAATAATTCAAATGTCAGTTGGTAATTTTAAAAAATTTGGTTCACATCAAATTGATTCACAATTTCATCCTAATGATTAAGAAGAGTGTGTTTCTTGTTTAAAATGTCATTTTTAGTAATAAATAAAATTCTATTCTCAAAACAATGAAAACCAATTCGGATTGTTTTAATAATATCATATAAGGATCCTCAAGTCATATGAGAATTATTAGAATCCACCAATACACAATCTAATTCAAGATGTGACTGGTATAACTTTAATTGGGTCTTTTTAATAAAATTTGACATTAATTTTATTAAAATTAATTCATTGTTATAATTTAGTTCTTTATTTTCTTACTAACATATGTATTGTTTTATAATATAAGATTATTTTTTAGTTCGTGTAGAGTTGGTTCTTTATGAATGTATCATGAGGGATGTTTGGATTAAATTATATATGATCATTTATGTTTTCGAATATATGTAATAATTTTTATTTACATAACTGTCTAAACCAATGTTTTACATGTATATAAAATAGTGTTTCTATTGTGTTTGTGTTGTAAATTTCATTTAATTTAAATATTTTATTGGGACTTTTATTAAATCTGGTGTGTTTTTTGTGCTTCAGTGTGCTGACACAACATAATACAGTATGACCCTTTATCAATGATTTTTATAGCGCTGATAAAGGACACAATTATCACTACCTATATAAGTGTTGATAAAAGGTCCTTTATTATTAATTTTATAAGAATAGATAAATATACACTATATTAGTTATTTTATAATTGTGGATAAAACCCCCTTATCATGGATTTTATAAGGGCTAATAAACAGTACCTTAATCGGTGCAATATTAAAGTGATGATAATTTTTTCCTTAATCAGTGATTTCAGAATATCTAATTAAGGAAGCATTTATCAAAAATCTCTATAGCAGCAATAAAGGAACCATTTATTAGAATTTTTTAGCAGTGATAAATTATCAAGGATTCTATAATGGATCATTGAATGAGCACTTTTCAAGTACGGATAATGTCAATTTCATCTTTATTAAATTCCCATTTTTATTTAATGAATCCACTCCTATACTATTAAAATTAATTAATCGACACTCACACTGATGATTCCTAAGATAGAGAATAATATATATTACATCATTTTACATGATTATTCCTCATATCTCATACCTAAACACACCAAAAAACAAATAGGTTTATTTTATCTAGTGATAAAATATGTGACCAAATTATATTATAACATTTTCACCATCCCCTATAATGGTATTCTAAATTGATATTCTAAAAGGGAAAAAATATATAACACAATTTTTTATAAAAATGTGAATGGAAACATAATAATGGGTGATAATAGATTTTTATTAATGGTAAAAATATTTGTAATAAATTATATATAATAAGTAAAAATATGATGAGAATGTGGGTATGGAAACATTTTCAAGGTATATTGTCAAAATGTAATATAATCATACACGAAAACATATATAAATTTCCCTGTGAAATGAAATAAGGATTTTGGAAAAACATTTTAAATTAGATATATAAAAATGATAACATTATTTAATAATCTTGAGTGTTGAAAATTTAACATAGTCATAATAAAATGGACTATACAGAAAAATAAAAAGTCTCTTCTTGTAATAGTTCTAACCTATAAATCTGTCATTACATTTTTTTAGAAACATTTTAAGTATTATTTCTTCTTCAAAAAATCATACATGATTGATCATTAGAAATAAGGTATTACCAGTGTTTTGTACAGCTATAATGGATATTCTATTAACTTAATGGTCAACGTCCCATAGAGGATTTAGTCAGTCCCCATTCGTAGAAATCTCTAGATATATAAACATTTCCCTTTGAAAAAAAAATGATAAAATAGAACCGTACACCACATTAAGATATAACATACATATATCTACCCCATGAATAATAATGCATTCATAACTATATCATAGCTTATTTAATCTACTAGAATGAATGGAGTTGCACAGAATGAAATATAATACATTATTAACAACCATAAATATAAATAATATTGATGCAATCATGGGTCTATATCTCCATTTAATCATAAGAAATAATATACGATGTTGACATAGATGAATAATTCATTGATTATATCCTTAGAAAAGTTAATTTAAAAATCAAATGGTATATTATATATAATTTTAAGTTTTTTTATAAATGATTAAAATATTAAACCATGAGAATCATATATTATTAAGATAAACATGAAAAATGTGAATTATAATTTTTATTAAAGAATATATATAACTATAATATATTTACATCAAATGGTATTAATTATTAATAAAATTTCTTCTCAATTTTTTTTGAGAATGTTAAATAAATTGATAATAAATTGTACTGATAATTTATAAAAAATACAATTTTAAAATATTATATTAATATTATATGTTATTAAAAAAAATTTAAGTCACATAGTTATATATAAAAAAATTTATAAAAATATATAATGAATAGGGACATGGTGGATAAAATTCCAAGTGAAAAATAGGTGACATGGTCTTCATCATTTATGAAATTTATTTTCAGGTAATTTTGATCCGATGGGAGGAAAAATGATAATAAAAAATATTAAAAGAATACAAAATATATGAGATTAAGATACATTAGGGTTAGATATAATGAACATAAAACATCCCTATATAGAAATATATTTTTATGTAATGTTAATTTTAATGTGAGATTTGTAAATAATCAATAATGGATTGGGTATCTACTGAATCAAAATCCCTTGAGAGTGAGAAAATAAATTTAAATTTACACACCCAAATATTATGGGGAATTATGAAAACATACTCGAAATATGTATTATATGAAAAATATAATATAAAAAATGTTCATGTAAAAATGATGTAGAAATGAAGTGAAATCGAGGTTAAATACAACTTATATTATCTCCCAAAATCTACGAAAGTGATTTAAATTTCTATAAAATAAAAAAATATTCCAAAAAAACATAATGTCTGTATTAATCTATACTAACATTTAAATCCTCTCTAACATTCACTCCTTACATATGTATTATTCATTTGTCGTTTCTTTTCATCATGAGATGTTTTTAATATTAATTTTTTAAATATATATACAAAATGGATAATGCATTAATCATTATTTGATACCATGTTCATGAAACCATCAATATTAAAATTATTGAAATCCTTTAGTTAAAATATTTCATTTTGATACGTCTACAATAGATGAAATACGAGCTTATGGTTTGTGATAATGGAAACAATTATGATTATGTTTGATGATGTAGTATGAAAATAACAAGTTAATTTATACTAGTAATATATTTTTTAAAAAACTATAATGATAAAAACTAAACACATTAATTACTATCGAATACATTATATTAATGAAATTAATTTCATGATACTAATTCATGTTGGAAACAATGATCATTATATAACATAGTTTTTGAAGGTAGTTGAACCATCCATAATAATAACAAGATATTATAACGAATGATTACAAGAATATAGTTATAAAATAGTGGAATAGTTTCATTGGTATTATAATTAAATTAATATAAAATAAATATAATTTATAATCATATTTATATGGTTTAAAATATTTTGGTAATTAGAAACATATAGTGGATACTGGTAAAAAACATTAATAAATACTCATCTCCTACATACGAGTTCCTTCAGAATGAATCGTTTACTTTTTATCCCTAAAAGAATAGGCTTCGATATGTTTAAAAACTTTTTTAAGGGAAAAATAAGAGAAAAATATTATATTATTAAGAATAAATATATTGTTTTGCAATTTCTAGATAGGGGTCCCATTTATAGGGGGATTTTGATGTGTTATTTCCGCAAATAATCATTCCTGAAGGTATGAGGAAGTAATTTTATAATTTAAAGTGTATTAAAGGTGGAACATAATGGATATGTATCACACATACACACATTGAAAATATATATATATTAAATATTTTAATTCATTAAAACTTATTTGTACCCATTTACCACATTTTTCAATTACCATGGTAACTCAATTTTTATCATAGTAACTGCTTTTTATGCAAAATAATGAAATTGAGCGACATACATAATTCCAATTTAATGATTAGAAGAAATGAAAAAATTGAATATAAATAAATATATAAACAATATATTTTTTAATATTAAAAAATAAAATGTAAAAAATATAACAATTGTTTTTGAAAATTTAAATTTCAAACAATTTTTATTTTTAATATTATTTCCTAAAAATTTCATGTTAAATTACTGTCAATTATAATTTTTAAAAAATGAAACAATAAAATAAATTCCTCATTTACCAAACATATGATTAAATTTGTAGTATAAAAATACCCCACCCTTAAAAGATAGTTCATTGAAAAATAATTACTTTTAGAATTAATGATATTTATCAATATCCCATTTAATTTATTATATATATCCAAACAACGTTAATTTACAAATAACTTATATTAAAATATTTATATGAAATTTATTAATTAATAAAAGCAATCATTAATAATAATAATAAATTTTAATGTCTAAAAATATATAATAAAATATATTAATAAAATACTATCCTTTGGTTTAGATATATTTTATTTTTGAATTATATTATTTTCTATTATAAAACATTCATATTCATATATTATATATGAATTCTTGATGACCATATTTTAAAAAATTATATATTAAATGATCATATTTCAAATGACCGTATACCCAACAACCATATTACTAATAGAAATATTTTATTACTATATATTACCTTAGACCCATTAATAAAATCATTAATACTATTCATTGATATAACACCCATAGATAATTGATACATAAATGGTGAAATGATTCTACCCATGTCTATAAGGTAAAAATTTATTTTTGGGATCCTACATGATTATAAATTTATTGTTATAGATGGTGTTATTTGAGTAGTGATAAGGTTGGATGACCTTCTTAGAAGTTTCATCGGGTTTGTGTGAGTGAGTAAATAGAACAGAAGTAGAAAATGGGGAAAACATTATTTTGATAAGTTACACTAGAGTGTAATATCCATTGTTTTTCTAGTAAGGAAATGAACATATTATTAGAGCACATGGTATTTATAGAATAATTTTATAAATAGGGTAGGTTTGGTTGAGATAAATGATGTCACAACCAATACATAAAAAAGAGTACATAGGCCCTTCCATGTATTGAGTTGTTAATCCACAACGAGTGAGTTTATCTTTATTAGGGGAAGTGTATCAATATAAAAAAATCGTCACAAATATTTATAAATGTTTCTTCCAATGTCAACAAGGAACACCACTCATTTATAGGGAAATCCTGATTAGAAAAAAAATAGTTAGGAATGCTTGGCTTAGAGTATTGGTCATGATGGGAGAATTCATTAGAAGATTCCTATAGTGCATGTGAGTGAGGAAGAATTAAATAGGAACAACATGGAATGACCTTTGGTGATATTCATTTTTCTAATAATTAACATTGTAGTGTAATATCATGAGGTGTTATAGGATATAAATCATTGTATTACATGATACTAATGGGGTATCTTATCTTTTTTCATTGCTTGATCTATGAAAAATCAATACAAATTACATATTGAATAATACTTCATATATATTTATAATGTCATACTTATTTAAAATTATATAATATTGGACATTATCAACATGAAAATTGAAGAGGCTAATGATTCTATGTAGAGTGTACTTTTTTTAATTTATATTTCATTCATATTATATTTTTCTTAATGATGATTCATATTTTGTTCACATCACTTATTTATGTTTATAATTTAGTATCATATTGTTTTAATATGAATTATAGTTATATGTATATAGTTTTAATTGAAAAAAGATATTAAAAACAACATTTTCTAAATGGGAAACACATAATAAAATCATGTGGTGTTACACACACATGTTGGAATTTCATGACCCATTTCTGGGGAATTTACCTAATAATTTTTCCATCTACCTACCATTCACATTATTCATAAAATAATTTAGAATTATTATCCTTAAATATATATATTATAATATAAATTTAAATAATTCTACTTCGTTGGAGAGTGTCAATCTTCGATCCATTACTAACTAACAAGAGAGATTAACATGTGATTTTTACATTAAACCATGTCAAATGGGACATGGATTTATATTAATATACACTCATTCCTCTAGGATATATGTTTTATGCAATATATTAATAGATCTTATCAATTATTTTTCATCATTAATTGTCTATTCCTACATATTAATACCAATAGTTCAGAATGTTGTGGAATCACCAATCATTCAAATTCATATTCCTCTAATAAATTAGAAGGGATACAAAAATACACCTATATAACTATTAAATTTGAATCTAATTTCATAGGTATCCTATTTTTGTAATTATTTTACCTTCCTCAAGTAAAAATATTCAAGGTTCCACATCAAAAATAACTATGCATTCTGGTCACATCTCTTTAGTATCTTATTCCTTCACCAAAATAAGCTGATGGGTATGACCCATTTAGATGAATTTGATTTGTAGTCTTTTGACCATAGGATAACACCTAATAAAAATAAATAGTTGCAGAATCTATCAAAAAGAATTGGTTTTATCAGAAACTATCTTTCATCCAGGAAATACTTTTTAGATTCCTTATCTAGTGAAGAAGATGATAATAAATTGTAACACATTTCCACATTCCATCTACAAAAAAACATCTAAAGACATATACATGGATGTTTCTATTTAATTCTACAACTATTTTTCTATTGTTACAACATGAGGGAGACAATTAACTAATTTTTTAGTTGTATAAACTCTCACCCCAATTATAACATAGATTAGTTATGTAAACATTAATTTCAATGGTATAATATTTTGAAACTATATTTAATATCACTCTCAATTTAATCTAGGAATATGATTACTCAAAATGATAAGCTGATAGGAGATCCCCACTATAGTTATCATGAAAACCACATCTAATCTTTATATGTGTTGGATTTTCTAACATTCAAATAATATAGATGACGTGAACTATATGATAATAAATAAATCTCTTGAAAATTTTCATCGTAGATTATATATATTTTCATAAAATCTCCATTAGAGAAAGTATTACTTATTTTTCATTTGAATATAAATCCCACATATTTTTTCTTTTTATTACATAATATTGTAAAATAAAATATATACATAATCAAAAACATATAAACCTAAACTAATGGTTGATAGTTTTTCTAAAATCCTTTTTTCTTTAAATTTCTATTGATCATATAATTTGCATGACATGAATCGGTGTTTCATGCATAAAAATAAGAAGACATCTAATCTTCCCCGTCCTTATAAAGATCCCAACATCGATCCATTTTTATTAAAAAAACATTATAAATGATAAATATAAAAGGGATGCATAGATATTAACAATGGATGTCTTTGTAATGACCCCTTACATATTATATGACTAAAAATTATCACATATTGAATAAAATCTCACTAATGGATATGCTATTGTGGATTACCCTTTCTTCTCTAATGAAATATGTTTTAGTTAAGGGATTCCATGTCCTCATTGGTCTTATATGGATAACAAACTCCCCATTATAGTTACATATCACCTAATGGAGGGCCCACAAGTCATATATATCTTATTATATTATTTTTATAATAAATTACAAAAACTACACCAATAAATGTAGAGGTAAAGTGAGTTTGTGATATATGATTAACCAAATTAAAGTAAACTAAATTATATTTCATTTAAAATATCATTAATAACCCATAAATACTAATTTTTTTATACCTTTTTATTTAATAAATTAGAAACATAAAATAGTGGGTGATAAAAAAGTATAAATATTGTTGATAATGACCATTGAAGGAACATTAAACTAGATGAATCATAAGTGTCCCTATTTAATATAGTCATAAAATTAATGGAATAAAAAACAAATATTAACTTGTGATTCATTGCAATAGAAAAAACATGAAATATTCAAAAAACAGAATTCAATGAATAGTATGGAGAAAACATTACAAAACATTAAAGGTTAACTGAAGATACAACATTAATGATATTTTAGGAGAACAATTCATGACCAAATAAATTTCAAGGATATGTAATGCATGGTCCTAATTTTTCATTAATATTTATTATTATTATGTCTCTCACATAGAAACATAAATCGATAATCCAGAAAAATCATGGAAACCCCCTAAAAAATACATGTCACATCATCATTTCACAAATAACAACTAGTTTATGAATCCATTAGATATAAATATATGTATAAATATATAGGAAACAACAATTAATCTTTCTGAGGGGGAAAATGATTATTGAACTTTATAATATATAACATCATAGGGCATGTTTTTATTAAACAAATTTAGTATAATAATAAATAAATTGAAATCACTATTGGAACGAGGAATATATAATGGAAAAAATAAATGAATATATGTTATTATAATAATGCATTAGAGGATTATAATAAAGAGAAAATATACACATTGAGTGATATAGTTACCCCATGTTTTATGAATTTTTAATAATTTATCTTTCTATAATTAAAAATAAATTTTATAATTAAATAATTTATTCTTAACAACATTATTATTATTTGTATTTATTTTTATTAAAATATATTCTATACTATTTAGTAATTTTTTATAATTTTTTTCATATTGTTGAAATGAATTTTTTATAGTTACAAAAAATAGATTAGTTTGATGATATGTACCAAAAATATTAAAATATTGGTTCTAAGAGTTCACATACTATAAAGGTAAATTTTTATTTTATCATGTTGGAATTACATAATAATATTTATTTTAAAACACTAATATATATAGAAAATGGAAATTTGATTCTGAGAAATTATTATACGCAATTAAATTAGATTTGATGTTTTTAATAACAAAAATTGTCATAATTTAAAAATTTTCAGATAAAAATATTTAAAATGGAATAAAATTATTCATAGTGTTATTGTTTTAAGAAAACCTTATTTTATTGAAATAATATAATGGTTTTTATGAAAAATAACATTCCAATAATTTCTTTCATAATATGAAATACTGTGAGTATTATTATTATGAATATTGTAATGGGAATAAAAAATACATTATTTAAATTGATTAATTGGTATTAAAATTAATATTTAAATCATATAAATAATTGTTTTTTATAAGGTTTAAGAGCTTTAAGAAGTGAATTTAAATTTAAAATATCTATTTTGAAAAAATTACCATCCTTGAAACATTACTTAATTATTCTTGGTGTTGTTTACTATAAAAAAATTTTCACAGAACATGGTTTTGTGTTTTTGGAAAATTATCTTTATTCAAAATTCTATTTGTAGAGATTTTTGAAACCAATTATAATTGTAGTAGGAGTAGTGTATTTATGTATAATGACATGATTTTTTGTACAAAATACTGGCTCATTTAAATTTTACTTCTAGACTATGTAAAATTATTATTAATGTGACTAATTATTGTGTGTAGTTAAAAAAAATTAATCTATAAATTTTATAGAAATAATGTTATTAGAAAATATATTATTTTATATACATTATTACAAATTGTTTTTTATAATAAATTCTAATTTGTCGTCTAAAATTAATTAATACTAGTGTATATGTCAATTTTATTATTTTCAAATTATCATTACCATAAAATACATTTTATTTCAAAAAAATGATTTTGGACATCCCTCGTTCATTTTAAAATATTTATGATGTTATATAATTAAATGTATATGTTTTTCTTAATAATAAAGAAAATATATTTTATCATTGTAACATGTCATCCTAGACAACTAGATAGAAGCCAGATCTTATGTGTCCTCATGTGTGCTGCCCCATATAAAATAGGATGCTGACATTGAAAAAGATTCCACTTCAATCCATGGGTAGACATTACACTTAGTATCTTATAATAGGATTTATAATAATCAATTAACAAATAATTACTCATTTTTAGTAAATGAAGAAACTTGATTAGTGACATAAATATAAGAAAAGTGCTCCTAATGTACCAACCCTATCAATAACATATGAAGAAAAAATAAAAAGATTAAAAAATTAATTAAAATATTTGGGTTCGTTAGAGTATTTCTTGGTCTAGTTCCACTCTATGATCCAATACTCAACCATACACCATTAGACACTAACAATTAGCGAATCACATTCCAGGAAATGTACAAGAACACTGAAATGATATAGTTGGTGGTGAGTAAAATAACTTAGTAGGACAAAAATAATGTGGAGTTGACAAGTTTGGACACATATAAAATTTTTTGGCACAATAATATATAAAATTAAACATAATTAATATTCATTCAATACATTTTTGTGCATACCATGAGACAAAAAATCTTGATTATATCGTCTTCAGATCCCTTCTAGATAAAATCTTGAATAATCAAAAAACATCTCAATTTCATAACCCACCGCATGTTAATCAATATCCACATAGTCCCCTGGAATTTAAGATAAACACATTTTTTAATCAATATCTTATGTTAACTATAAGCCAGGACATAAAGACCATAATGTCCCAAAGTTTGCACATAGGTCTGACACTCATGATCGTCATGCCCCATAGTCATAACGTTTAGTCTGATCACTCATTATCACTATGAAATGAGGTCAGACCGCACAAGGGTATTATACCATGTCGTCCATATAATATATTAGATATCTCATGTATTATTTTGAAATAATATATTGATTATTTTTTACTCCAATCTTTAATATGATGTTTAATTCTAAGGCCTGATGTGCACATAAAAATGATTTAAATATATTAAATTTCAGTTGTGAAATTATTTATTTTGAATGGTGAAAATCCTCTAAATTGGTTCAGAGATCAGAAATCCAAGGGCATTATTTAAATCATCATATGAGTTTCACCACATATATGTCTTAACATTAGTGTGAATGGTCATTTGTGGAAAATTCACTAGAGGTAAAAAATGAATAAAATAATTTGAATAAATAATTTAAATTTAAATGTTTAATGAAGTGACTAGTTATTCTTTAAAACTACTATTTATAACAAATTCCAGGGTTATCATCATATTGGTGGTTCATTTTTAGGATCGTTGGATAAAGCCATGAAGAATCCTATTGGGAGAATGATGATGATGTCTCAAAAAGAAGACTGACGCACCTCATATTCGATGGATATTGTCTATGATTATGATAACACATCCTTATATAATATAAATAAAACCATGATGAGGATGGTCCTATGATTTAATTTTTTTATTCCCTGTTCTTGAATTCTACAATGAAATCAAATCAATAAATGAATATATTTATCTATATTTCGATTGTCTTGAAGGATGATATTACTCATAATATTTTTTTAAAATTTATATTAAATATTAGATTTATTCATTATTATTCTAATATCAATGGAAGTAGATCTACATTAACATTGATCAACGTCAATCGAGGAAGAATGATTTTTGATTTTCTCTCTACCTTTAAAATTCATCATGGATATTCTAAATTTGGACCACAGCTCAAAAAATCGAAATCATTCAATCATTGCCCACAAATTTCATGGAAGAATGATAAAAAATAATAAATATGGGATTGGAATAAAATTAATTTGGTATTGAGTCAATGATATAGTAATTCTGATGATGGAGTATCCCCAATATTTTATTATTCGTCGCAGAATAATGATTAATCAATAGATCCATTTTTTGAACTAAATAGACATTAGAATCAGATGTTCATGAAACTATAATTGTAGGATGAGATGATCCACTTATACTATCATGATTGGAGTAATATTCTGAAGTGATTATTGTGTGGATTCTTTTTGGATGAAGAAGTAGTGTTTTTAGGAATTACATGACACACATGTTGTGTCGCCCTTTGCTACATGTCGTCTATCACTCTTTGAATGTATCATTGTGTAACTGAAGTTTAAAATTGTTTTCTACATAGATTTCACTCCCCCAAACAATATAGCATGGATCGTTAAAATGGGCTACACTGTGTAATGATACATGGGAATAGGTATATGGTTTGATACTTTTTACTACACATGACATGAGTACCCGAACGTGACCCAATGTATAAGGAAACAATATATATCCCATCTAAATATTATACACTCCTCTATACTAAATATAAATAGTTTTAATGATATGGTATATTTACAATTTAGTAACCTATGGATAAGGGACCAAGAGTGTATCCCCTTTACATGACATGTACTCTTTCGATCATTGTTAGATCTCCTATCCACCATATCATGGACAATATTAGTTAGGGTTCATTTCCATTGTCATTTCTTTGTTGTTTTGTAAAAAAATTATACCACTAAACAGACGATGATCCCATCATAGGGTCTTCCTAAATAGAGTTTAGTTAATTAGCTAGAGTGGAATAGAGTGGGAACATCCATTCTTCTTCTATCCCTAGTTAGAAATCTGAGTAACAACATTACCTATCCTATTAGTCACTGATCCTCTACATAGTGTTTTAATATAGATTTAGTTGTTTTTATAAACCCATTGACCCATTTCTGATGATTGTAAATGTATGTTATTATGTTTATATCTTTCAGCATCTAATTTCATCACGATGAGACTCGACATGCAATATCTCTCAGATGGATGTCAACAGTACTACTAAATTTAGGATTGTTCTTCCTTGAGGAGAACATTGTGGAATCTTTGAGATATAATAGGAGATTTGTATATTAACAGTTTTTCTTACCACTATACATTGAGTCTGAGATTGAGTATATTTAAAAATTATTGGTATATGTGATGTATACATAAACATTATAGATATTAATGTACTTTTATTTTATTTATTCTTAGTGGTTTCTCTCATATAAAATGATTTATGTTATTCTGACACAAAAAAAGATCTTATCTTTTATGTGTATGGTATTATTGAGATGGGAATCGTTTTTAAGGAGTCTTATGCATTCAGGGACATAATGGTGCATTCTGAGACGTGATTTAAAGATGTGTCTTCTTCAAACTTTTAGATAATAGTGTCAGTTCCATTCGTTTTTGGTTCACCTTTTGACATAGGCATTTTGTGGAGGGATTCTATTTGACCCTGTTTAATTTCATTACTTCATATCGTAGTCTAGTTATGGGATATAGATGTCGTCATGCATTTTTTTCAGTTTTTTTACATTACTATATTTTGTGGGCTTTTAGATGTATGGGTTTCTGTATGTACATAGACAATGCAACCAATGTGTGTGATATTCCAACATTGTTATAGTCATCATCCCCTAGATGATTAGAGGCAGGTGTTCTATCTCCAAGAAGGAACTCCACTAGGATGGGTCAGGAAATTATGGTATCAGAGGTGGTAGATTCTACATTAGGCATTGTGGTCTATGCGATTGGTTTGGGTGTAACATTTATGTGTTTGGATTTTGGATATCATGAAAATTACTCCTATATCTGTGTGTTGGCTGACATATCCATAAACCATCACATTGAGAATATTTTTTTTTCTTTTTGGTACATATGAACACTAGTTGAAAAGAAAATAATGTTACATGGGTCATATAGTAATGGTTTGTGGTTACATTTCCTTCATTAGTTTTCCCTATAGATATACTCACTGACCATGGAAGATCATTTTTTTAATGAATTCCCCTATGATGTATGTCAACAATAATTTAGTAGCACAGTCACGAGGATGAACACCTATGTAATGGAGAATTGATACAAGGACAAATTACTAAGATGTTATATTTGGTGGCGGGCCATACATAACACCAACGATAGAGAAGCATGTGGTACCATGGTACCAGGGGATGATGAGTGAGTGTTTACCAGACATTATGAGTTTCACAAGTATAGACCCCTCAGGATCAGAGGTGATCCTTACCCACGGGTGGATGCAGACTATCTTTAGGTGTTGAACTGTTCTTTCCTTCAAGTTAAGACACTAGCAGATAATATGGAGGTAGTAGTAGAAATTTTTATTCATGGCATAGTAGAACATATGTGGAGTTCTTTTACCCTATCATAGTATGAGGCGACACTTTCACATAAATATTTGAGTGTCTTTTTAGAGATTAATTCTCAAAAACTATGCTAATGGATATAGATATCTATGAGTTTCTACTACTTGGGCGAGGAGGCATGATTTTAGATGAGTATTCATTAATGTTCCCCAACCTATACTGGTACTAAATAGAAATGGGTTGAGATAAGTTATCCATGTCTCAGAACATTGATCAAGTTCTACAAAGGGATAGTCAATCGAATATTATCCCAAATAGAATTCCTAACTATGATATGGTTCTAGAGACAGGTTTTCTTTTCTAAAATTTCTTGGATGAGTAGATACAACTAGTGGTTTTTAGTAGACGGAATTCAGTAAGAGATAACTAGGAAGTGTGGAGACAATGTAAATCCTAGTGACAAGTACATGTGATCCATTTCTATTGGAGGTCCCAAGACAAAGGATCAATTATTCCTAGATCACAAATATCGTCCATATATCCTATATTGAGGTAATTATACCGATGTGATGACATGTTAAATCCCTCAGGAGATTGATTAACCCTCCATAAAACTAATCGAGAATCTAATGATGGGATATTGAGGGATAAATAGAAATAGGAGAAAATAATTCTATACAGTGGAAGACATAGATTATAATCTAGGAGAGGAATAAGATGTGGTCATTGTTTTGACATATTACCATCAACACCACCCAATGTGGTACACACCATGCTCACGGAGATAGAAGATAGGGTTGGAGACAACATTAGTTGGTCGAGGAATACAATCTTAGGGCTTCAAAAATTGGTTGTGGTATGATCTGTGTCTTTTTTAACTTATATGAATTATTGATATACATGGGTTCTAGGAATTCCTTTCTTGTCAAATCACTTTTTTGAGAATTAGTGATTCAGGTTGAACAATTGAATCTCCCATCATTCATGGAGACGTCTATAATAGAACACTAAGTTGTCACTCCATTATTCTGATAGTGTGTCTTAACTCTTAGTGGAGAGAGTTTCTGTTGGGGTCTCATATTACTAGCATTGAGGCCCTAAAAATCATAATTAGAATGGATTATATATATATTGTTCAATTTAAAAATGAATATTATATGAAAATGGTCTTTTTTCTATATTTATGGAACATTTTTTTATTTTTTTTAGTGAAAAGGAAACCTAGGTTCTCATGATGGAATCATGCATAGACAATTATTAACAATTACTCATCAGTTGTATAGTATAACCCATGATTTAGTGGATGTTATGTGTTCCCAGATTACTATAGTGCTGGCAATGTATGATGGATACATTTCTAAAGATGTTATTGGTCTACCTCACTATTGATTGATATATTTAATCACTCATCTATATCTTGGGACAATATAGATATAAATAACAAATTATTAAATGGATCTTATAGAGCTTCATCTGATGAAGGTTCATTCAGAGAACTTGTAATGGATGGGCTTGATCAGACCTAGTGTTTCTACCTAGACGTCGATAGTTTTTATTTACAAGAACGAAGATGAGGTATTGAGGTTGTATGTGGAATACCAATGGTTGAACCTAGTCACAATGAAGAATAAAAATCCAAAATTAAGTATCTATGACAAATTTTATTGGTTGAGAGGTGAATGATGGTTCATGAAAATTTAACTCATATCAGGCTATCACATGGTTCATGTATGAGAAGTGGATATACTGAAGACAACATTTAGATGTTTCTAACTCACTATGGATACTTTTTGCTTCCCTTTAGCCTGATGAAAACCACTGATGTGTTCATGGGACTAGTAAACCAGATCATCCAATCATTTATAAACTAGTTTAATGTAGCCATCATTGATGACATTCTTATGTACTCAGTTTCTGTGGTGGAGCATGAGAGACACTTTTGCATGATTCTCTAGGTAAACTGATATTACCATATTTAAAGAAATATATTGATCATAAATTTATGGATTATGGAAGTCCACATTCTAGGAAGCATTGTCTTAGGCTATGGAGTCACAATAGACCTAGAAAATATTTAGGTGGTGTTAGAATTAGATCCACCTAAAAATTTCAATAGTGCAATGCTTCCATAGGATATCGGGCTATTACAAGATACACATCCAAAAAATTTCTAGAGTACCAAAACCCATGAATGAGTTAACTCAAAAATAAATTCTATTCTTGTTGAAGGAAGTTTTTCATCTAATACTACAATAGTTATGGAAGATTCTAATGAGATCTCACATTTTTTTATTTTAAGAGGAGGTGTTTGAGTATATTGTGTCTAGTAATGCATCTAGAACGGGTCATGGTTTTGTTCTGATGTAATGGAATGTTTTGATTTCATCTGGATCATAGTAGTTAAGAACAAATTAGAAGAACTAAACAAACTATGATCCTGAGATAGATATGGTATTCGTTACATTGACTATTTGGGGAAACTACCTGATTAGTGAGCGATTTATTATATACTCTAATCACCAGAGTACCACTTATATATTCAGTCAGAATGACCTAAATTAGATACAATGATTATTTCAAGAGTAAATTCGGATTATGGCATATTAATTTTAGAAAATATATTTAAGGGTAACAAGTTATATGTTTCTCTCAAAATGATGTATTATTCATTATTACTTAATGTGGCATCCATGTAATTGGCCTCATTTCAATTATCCTTTGTGGATGGAGATGGATTATCTTATATCTAGTTGATAGATGTCACATCTATACTCATACATAATGTTAGGGTGGTATCGTTTGAGGGTACCAAATGGGAGACCCTACATGCCCAAATTTCAACAATCCAAGATTCAGACGGATTATTATAAGGTGGGGAGCACATTGCTCTTTTCAATGGATGCATGATGGTACTAGTGGAACTGAAGGAAGCTATTAAGATAGTGATTAATCCATATTTTATGTTGTTAGAAATAAGACTATAAAAGATGTTACATAATAACCTATAGTAGTAGTGGTGGCCAATAATGATTAAAGGAGTTGAAAATTTTAGCACTTGTTGCCTTACAATGCTGTAGGTGAATGCTAAGCACCAAGATCCAGTGGGTTTATCCAAACTCCTAGAGATTCAATAAAAGAAATGGGATGGGATATATATGAAATTTGTGATATGATATCCTAATACGTATTAGAGAAATGATTACATATGGGTGATCATTGATTAGCTATCCTTGTTATCCCACTTACAATATATACGAGAGAATATTTTACTACAGTGATTGGTACAACTCATCATGCAGGATATATAATGACTCCATAAAGTTCCATGATCATTTTTTTTCAGATTGTGATGATCTACATATATCCTAGTTCATGTATGGGATTACAAGTGGATTTTATGACTCTGTTACGCTAGAAAATATTGTTTCATGTCAAAAACAATTTCTTGGTTGATTGATCCAATCAGGTTTTGGAGGAAATTTTATGAGATTCCATGGTGTAAATTTTCCCTAGTAGGGATGATCACCTACCATAATTGGAAATTGTGTAAAACAAAAAATACCATTGTATCATTATTATGGTACCATTATGGGATTTAAATTGGTGAACCTAATTGTCTGCACATTTTTGGATTGACCCAGGTGAGTCAACACTCTTGGGATAGAGATGGTGGGAGAAAAAACAATGATGGTGTAGATCACAAATGAGTGAATGATGATAGAGAATATCTCTCAGAATTATTCTGATGAAAATTGATGAAGGACCGTCAATTTGAAGGAAGGACGTAATGAGTTTCTATAGGTTAGAAATTGACTTTTATTACATAGATTGAACTAGAGTGGGAGGATAATTAAGATGTTCATTAGTCCTTTCATGAAATTGTATAGTGTATGTGTGGTGGAATAACACCTAGATCTACGTCTACAGTTATAACATGAACACCATATCATCCACTTTTCATAGTTGAGGAGATGCATTAATGAAAAATCACATGTTATCGACTATGGATTCTAGAATACAAGGATAGAGTGAATAATGTTGAGTTTCCATTAGAGATGGATTATTGGATGTGGATGATATTTCATGTGATATTGATTCTTTTGGTGCATTTCTAGAGGTTCACAGGGAATCTTCAAGAGAGAATATTTTAGTGGGAGGCTCAGATCCATGCTACCTACCCATACCGGTTTGAGGAGCCCATGTTTTGGATATCAGGCCTCATTAATTCCTATGGTGAGTAGAATGAAATGTCTCAGATTTTCCATGTAGTATTTTTAAAAATAATATGGATATTTCTATGTATTGGAAAAGATATTTCATGAGATTTTGAGGCTCTATGTACATAGATGTGATGTTTAAAATATCTAAAATAATATAAATATTCTGTGCATGGCCTTCTAAAATAAATTCCAATAACTACTAAATGGGTTACAAAATATGAAATCCATGGCATCTATTGGTCATAGTAAACGAGGTTTACCCTATCCATGACGTAACATTATTCAACATTTTTTGGGGAAAACTCATCACATGAAAAAAGATTTATACTTGAAAAGGAATATATTATTTTATTTCAAAAAATTTAATTAATGACTTGTTAGTCATTAAATAAAAAATATGCATAAATTCCATGGTCATTCATATAACCCTAGAACCTTTGAATGATCGTTGGAGAGAGCCATATAGAATCCTATGTGGTGAAATATTACAGTGTTCAAAATCAACGATCGACACACCTCATATTAAGTATATGTTATCAATGATGATGAAGATACATAGTTTTTCATCAGGAATCATTCCAAATTTTTATAAGGCATGTGAATTTATTTCTTTTACCCACTCATGAATTCTATGATGAATAAGAATTAGTCAATTAACCAATTGATCTTGGGGTAAATCATGTTTCATAATGTGATAATTTTAAGAGTTTTGTGGTTGGAAAAATATGATTCTAATTTGATTTCATCATAAAACTTTTAATGGAAACTGATTAATATTGAAATAGACAATGATTGTTGTCTATCCCACATTATTTACTTTTTTTTCTCTATTTCATTCATCATTTGTTACAATAATTCCTTTTTTTCCATAGACTCGATATATATTGATCTATCAATTTTTCTATAATCCTTCCTGGAAAAAATATATGTAATAATAGATCTTCAAATGACATGAAACAAAGGAAGTATGATAATAGAGACAATGAATTTCTGAAGATAGTGGATTCAAGAACTCACATTCTTTAGATATATTTAGTGATAAATGAAGAATAAAAAATAAATATAATTTTTTGAACATATTATACAACATAAATGGTTTTCAAAGTGATTGAGTGGATTTTCAAAAATAATTAATATCTACAGTTGTGATTTTATCCAGATTCCCAAGTGATGATGGTGCCTACGCAATTTGGAAAACGAGTAAGGGTTTCTAGAAAATCCTTATAAACATGGCATGTACCCCTTTTCTACAAGGTGTATATCCCCTCTATGATTAACTCGGTGTGTATTTAATGAAGTAAACAAACCTAGGATAGAGTAATCATGTTTCTTGCATTAAATTTAAACTTCCAAAAAACAAGTCCTGGTTTATTTACATGGGATACCCAGTGTACTAGTACATGATAACGTGTACACGGACTGACCCATGTACGTTCACATGACTGGATTACATAGACGAGACATAGTGTAAATGGAAATGTCGTGTAACCCCTCTACATGGCTTGTAATCTTATATAATACATTAACATGGTTATAATGACACTGTACATTTACAAGGTCATAGAACTAGTTCAATGGACACAATGTCTAAACCCATTAGAAGGTCCTGAAAAATTTCATACTTTGTTTGGATATCTGGTACTACGTATCAGAAAAAAGCTTCAATAGGATTTGTTCCCCTTATCATTTTCATAATGGTTTGTATAAATGGATTCCAAATATGTGGACTATGATCAGAACATCATGAATTCCAAGAGAAAGAATAAGTAACCCTGCCAAAAGGATCCGATTGGTAGCATCTATTCATCTTCATGCCATAGGTAGTGTTCTATGTATTGGCATAGACAATGCTACGAGGCCATGATCCTCTACATAGTTGGTCAATCATGATGGATTTCATTGTATATCACAATGACTCTTTATATCATCATTAGATATGTATATTATTGTCATTGGATATTTTAAAATGTATTATCTCTCCTGATGAGGCACATGGAGATGTACTTCCAATATATATGTCATTAGTGCTATCAGAATCTATAGTTTTTTCTACTGGATATGTTCGTTGTATAATATTAAAGATATAATCCTATACTAGTTTATTATGAGTGGGGATTACTTATAAAAAATTGTTCTTCAATTGAGTATGTCTATATATTCTTATTATTTGGTATTTAATCATGTCGTTGTATAGGGATGACTATTATTTAATTTATTTTATTCTTTATGAATTTCAGGTTTCCTATAGAGTATTGGTATACACACCCCTGAAATTGGATTTTCATGAAGATGTCATGTATTTTGATGATGATTAATCATTTGATGATTCCATAGTATGACCATGACTAGATAGTGCATTGTATGACCATGTAAACTGAGGCGTGTTCCTATGGTTTTCAAAAATCAGTCCCCTTACCTTTACATTTTGTTTGGACCTATGATATTGGCTTCTTTATGATGGGATATTATTTGGCCTTGTTTAAATCCCTTATTTATTTTTATAATTTTTTTGTGGGATATTGATGTATGCAGGGATTGGTTATTTATTTTTTTAACATTGATTTATGTTCATGGGTACTGGTACTTGGGAAATTCCTATCTTGATAGTATTCATCCTAATCAGTGATATTAACCAGCTGTTTGCCTACTGGCCGCAGAAAAGTGGCATTAAAACATGGGCCCCACGGGGACAATAATGAAAATCCAACATGTTCTCATCATGAAATCTCATACAACATCAGAACAGGCTCCCCACTCAAGATCTATAGAGAAATAATGGGGCCACCAATCACTTTGATACCATGTATAACACAAAAATATTATATATTCCATGAATATAAAAAGGAAACAATGTAATCATAAATATGATATCATGAGTTTGTGATATTCCATACAAACAGAAATGTGAGAGACAAGACATCATCTTAATAATGTCAACATGCATAACAATATTATTTAAATCAAGGATGTATCATGGCTACACATTCACCACAATCATCAATTTAGTAGAATGGGTTAGAATTTCATAACTAAAATATCTTGCTAACATCATATATATGGACTATAATGATATAGAACATGATTCCAAATGATTTTCCGTGAATCCCCAGTCAGTATTTTATTTACTTTAGAATGAAATATAATGGAACCCATGATCGATCTATAGGAGGAAGCAAACACTTCATCAAATTTTTTCTTCCACTATTTATATTTTAGCTCATAAAAAATAAATTTTATATAGTTGATGAGTTTTAATGATTCATGAAATTTTGATATATATATATATATAATTACATTCAAATTGAATGAGTGAATACAGCAAAATGTTATACATAAATGTGATTCTCCCATGTGATCCACAATAGTTAACCTTCATTATATCTTCATCACTTTAAAATATAGTTAATGAACATGATCAATAGTATGAGGTAACATCCACTACTAATTTATTTTAATATATGGAGTGTTCAACAATAACTGAGAGACAACACATCCACCTCCTTGATCGAGGAAGAATATTATAAAAGATAACATTAAGGCTCGAGTGGCATGTGGATTAAAAATGGTACCATACCCCATAATATTTCTCTTGGCCAAAAATTAATAAAATAATAACAAATAAACATGAATGTTAAATTAATTGGGTTCAAAACAAGATTGATCCACCAGAATCATCCTCATGTTAGTTACTCATGATCATGAGTATAAGAGATCATAGTGTATAAGAATGTGGAGGAAAAAAACATTAGAATAGGATAATTAATGGAAGAAGATTATTTAAATACACTAAAAATTTAAAATACTATTTAATATAATATGAAATAAAAAAATATCAAACATTTCCACAAGGAGGATCCAATAGTTTTAGAAGGAGAGGGGATAGATTTTTATAACCAATAGGGAAGAAATATAGGATCTGTAATTTTTTCGAATAATTATCTCATTTTCCAGTCCAATTTAATAACCGAATTTGGAATATTAGTACCACATAATGTTTTTCTAAAATGACTATCTCTTTTTACAACAAAATTTAACATTAATCCTCCATGTTTAGATTTTTTTATAACCCATTAACTCATAACATTGTTTTTGAGAAGCTGAAATCATATAATTTCTAAAATATATTTTTTTCATTTAGGACATTGGTATTGGAAGATTCATGGGGTGAAGTAGTTATAAAAGTTCTTCCACTAGATATAAAATGATTAATTTTCATATTTTGCTCCATTTTTTCATGATTTTAAGAGATAGAGGCCCATATTCTTAAAATCTAAAAATATATACACATATTTGTGTCTTGAATTGGGATATTTTTTTAGTGCTCAAACAATGGACTCGTATTTCGTTTATATGAATAAAATGAATCCCAAGATGAATTTAATCAAATAAAAATAAATTTCACATATAAAAATTAATTATTAATTTTATGGCACAAAATATAATATAATTTAAAATAATTAAAATCTAATATTTAGCTTATCTTAAATAATATTCAAAATGATTCCATATACATAAAACATGGAAATTTATATTAAATCACTATTTTTTGGGATTAAAAACATAGAAATTAATATTATATTAACTGATTTTATTTACTATATCAATTCCACCCACATTAACCATGGTTTTCCCAAACTATAAAATAATAATAAAGAATTCAAAGGACACTAATTTTTCAATGATTCAATTACCAACGAAGTAAAAGTAATCAATTATAAATTTCAACAAAAAAAAATATACCCCAGAAATATAAATTAAAATAATAAATATCCAATGAAACTATCAACTAATGTGTTTATATATTCCCCTTTTCTTTTTGAAAGAATTTATCATCGAATTTATTCAAGTTGCAATATTTATTATTAAAAAACAAGAAAAAATAGTGATTTACCTCTCCTTTTGTATATTCTCACAAATAAATCATGAAAAAAATTCAATTTTATTGACGGTCATATCAATAGAAAATGCAAATTCTTCATATGGAATTAAATTAACTATATTCATCACTTTGTAAAGACCAAAAACATAGGAATTCATTATTCTATTGAATAAATGTTCATATAAATACAAGGATAATGTTTTGTATGATTAGTTGTTTTAAAAATAAAGGCTCAAATATGTGGTTTTTCCCAAAATAAAATAAAATAAATAATAATTTAAATAGTAATTACATTAACACATTCAAATTAGCAACTACCATTTCCACCAAAACTAAATGTAAATTTCCTTCCAAATAATATACTATGAATGATTTGTGCACCCTCTTAAATTTTATCTATACCATTATAATTTTTTTCAATGAAAATTTTCATTTTTATATTTTATTATAGATTATTCTTAAAATAATCTATATATCCTCAACCTATATACCACCAATAAAATTCATAGGGTTTGTGGTGGTGAATTATGAGTTTCCCATATCATAAACCAATTTTTATTTTTTGTTCTTATGTCCATTTTATATCTATTTCACTCTGTTATAACCCATAGAGTACAATGTATGAATGAAAAACATTTTAAGATACACATATTAGTATCCCAAAATTATTCCTTTAAAATTAATTGCATCCCACATACCAAGGATATATTCCTCACCACACTCCACCTTCCAAATATCATTTAAATACTAATTGGATTGTAGTAATGGAAAAAAATGACTCCATATATAGCATCTTCCTAACTACCTTATACACAGTGACTTTGAGAATAAAAAGGATTGATGTAAATGTGATATTTTAATATGTTTTTTCTAAATTATGTCACAATCATTTTAACTGTGTTTCTATACAGTTATATATTTCACAAGTTTCAATTAAACATTTATTAGGAGGAATTTCCCAATATCAATCAAGAAATATTTTCATGATAAAATAAGATTTATTTGTTCTAAAAATCCTCTTGTGATTAGGGCATATGATTTGGGGTGATAAAAAAAGGTACTGTTAATAATAACATATTAATTAACTTCAATTTTAAAAATTCAATGCATAAAAACTCATTGGGAAATTTCATTTACATGAATAAAAAACCCCCTTAAATCATATGCCATCAATTTTATATTGATGATTTATTTTAATGATACAATTATTCATTTTATCCATTAAATTGCATAAATATTTAAATATTAAACATTTTATCAAAATAATCCTATGAAAATATTGTATCATAAATAAGTAAAGTAAATAATAACTCAGGCATGGGAATGAAATTTTATTGTTGAAACTCAAAAAATGTATTTGGATAAAAAAACCATGATATTTTGATTTATAATTAATAAAACTGATCATTATTTGGCATAAATCGTATTCATAATTCCTCCATTTCTATTTGGGAATTCCTTCTACCATGATGAACCTATAAAATAGAATGACTCAATTAATCACAAAGAGAAATAAATTTATTATAAAAAAGATATGAGGGACTGGGTTTCATGGTAGAATAATTATTAGAAATGAAATTAGAATCTAAATTCCTAGAAGTCACATAATGATATGTATTTGTATGATCCTTTCTGTATCCCTTGAATTTTTACTTTATTTAGTGGGTATTTTATATAGTTATCCATACTCTAATGTTGGGTGGATATACTTTAAATTTAACCCCCACATTTAGATTTTTAAAAAAATGTTCTTATTTTTTATTATTGGGAGGAATTAGATGTTTATAGTACAATAGATCCATCACCACCACACACTAATTGAAAAGTGGTTTTTTTCGACGGGTCAATTGCTACGGGAATATATACCATTGTAAGAGGTCTGACGAACTACGTATTTTTGATGGGAGTATTTTCCTGTCGCAAAAAGTAGGTTAATTATGATGGGAATAGGGGACCCATCGCAATAGGTTTGACACAATTTGCGCGCCAAAACGTGGGAATGGTATCGGGACGGGGAAACATCCATGATGAAAATGCCCGGCAACGATAAATACCATTAGTAATTGGCAAAGCCACCAATTGAAAATCGTATATAGTTAGGTGTGAATTTGCAATGGGACCCATTGAAAATGCCCTTCTAATCGCTGACAGTAATTAATGTTGGCAAGGGTATTTGCGACGAGTCCCATCGCAAAAGCCCAGCAGTGGTAGATACCATTTGCGACTGGGAAAGCCGCCTGTCTAAAATAGTATTTTCACAGGTGTATATTTGCAACAAGATACATCGCAAATACCCATTTAACCACCGACTGTAATTAATGTGGGCGAGGGTATTTACGACGGGGCCCATCACAACTAATCTAAACTATATATACCCCACCCATTTTTTTCCAAATCACTCAGATATTCCTCTCCCTCTGTCATGATTCTCCAATTTGAAAGAAAAATATCTTTTAGTTATCATTTTTTATTTGAGGGCAATAGGATGGCGCCAACACCTTCAGAATATCAAATTTTTTTGTATTTATATTTTATTTGTATTATATTTTTTATATTTTTTATTAATTTTAATGGTTGTATATTAGTTGTAATTAAATTAGATTTAAGTTGATTTTTATTTATATTTATTTTTATTATGAAATTGGCATTTTTAGTGATTGTTATATATAATTAGTCTTAATTTGCAATAATTAGAGATTAATATATTTAATTAGCGGAATTTAGTCATAATTATATATAATCGGAATAATTAGGGGTAATTAGTAATAATTAGATGTAATTAGTAAAAATTAGATATAATTAGTAATAATTAGAGGTAATTAGATATAAATAGTTATAATTTGTAATAATTAGATAAAATTAGTAATAATTTGCTATAATTAGTAATAATTAGAAATAATTAGAAATAATTAGGTATAATTAGTAATAATTAGACACAATTAGTAATAATAAGGTATAATTAGTAATAATTAGGTATAATTAGTAACAATTTTGTACAATTTGTAAAATATAGGCATAATTAGTAATAATTAGGTATAATTAGTTACAATTAGGTATAATTAGTAATAATTAGATATAATTCGGAATAATTAGTAATAATTCGGTATAATTAGTAATAATTCAGTAAAATTAGTAATAATTTGGTATAATTTGTAATAATTAGTAATAATTGGTAATAATTGGTAATAATTTGTAAGAATTGGAAATAATTGGTAATCAATCATAATAATTGGTAATAATTTGTAATAATTGTTAATAATTGGTAATAATTGTTAATAATTTGTAATAAATTGAAATAATTGATAATAATTTGTAATAATTGGTAATAATTTGTAATAATTAGTTATAATTAGATATAATTAGATATAATTCGTAATAATTAGATATAATTAGATATAATTAGTAAAAACTTGATATAATTAGTAATAATTAGATATAATTATTAATAATTAGTTATAATTAGAAATAATTAGTAATAATTAGTAATACATAGTAAAAATTAGAAAAAATTAGTAATAATTAGTAATAATTACTAACAACTAGGAATAATTAGTATCAATTAGCAAATAATTTGTAACCATTAGTAATGAAATGAAATAATTAGCAATAATTAGGAATAATTAGTAATAAATTGAAATAAATTGCAATAATTAGGAATGATAAGTAATAAATTGTAATAATTTGTAATAATTTGTAATAAATTGTAATAAATTGTAATAAATTGAAATAATAAGTAATAAATTGAAATAAATTGAAATATATTATAATAAATATTAATAAACAGTAATAATTATTAATAATTAGATATAATTAAATATTATTTGATATAGTTAGATATAATTAGATATAATTAGATATAATTACATATAATTTGATATAATTAGATATGCTTGGTTGATCACCTTGCAAGTAGTGTTGCAATAGGAGAACCCAAGTCATGCCCTTCTCATCTATAAGAATTATCTCACATGACCCTTTACATAGACCATTCATCCTTGAAAATTTAAGGGAACGATATTGATGTCCCTTCAAATTTTTAAGGAAGAGTGTTCTATGTAAAAAGAGCTTGATGATTCTTAGAGACGAGAACATCATTACTTCGGTCGTCCTATTGCAACACTACTTCTGAGGTGATCAACCGTGAAAGGACAATTATATAGTTTACATTGGACATGACTAACACAAACTTTTTTATTGCGCATGACATGATAATTGGAGATCCTTTGAGATTTGAACAAGTTAAGAATAGGGAAAATATAGTTGTGAATATTGATAATTTTAATATTTTATAAATTTTTTATTATTTTAATAATATTAATATTGTTTTTCATAAACATTGATAATATATTTTTTTATTAGTAATAATTAGTGAACGAACACTACTTGGATAATGAAGGGAAAATTTGTAATCATCTCCACAACGATGATTTCCAAATTTCCTTTCATTATTCAAGTAGATTTTATTTTGCTATTTATTGCAATGTATGGGTAAATTAGTAATAAATTTTAATAATTAATAATAATTAGTAATAAATTGTAATAATTAGTAATTAATTTTAATAACTAGTAATAATTTTTAATTATTTGTAATATTTAGTAATAATTTGAATACATTTTAACAATTATAAGTAATTAGAAATAATTAGAAATAATTAGCAATAATTAGGAATAATTAGTAATAAATTGTAATAAATTTTAAAAAATTGTAATAATTAGTAATAAATTGTAATAAATTGTAATAATTAGTAATAAATTGTAATAATTTGTAATAATTTGTTATAATTTGTAATAATTAGTAATAATTAGTAACAATTAGAAATAATTAGTCATAATTAGCAATAATTAGCTATAATTTTGAATAATTAGTAGTAGTTAGTAATAATTGGGAATAATTAGTAATAATTAAGAATAGTTAGCAATAATTAACAATAGTTAGAAATAATTAGGAATAGTTAGAAATAATTAGGGATAGTTTGCAATAATTAGGAATAATTAGAAGTAATTATGAATAAGTAAGAATAATTAGCACTAAATTGTAATAAGTAGCAATAAATTTAAATAATTAGCAATAAATTGTAATAATTAGCAATAAACTATAATAACTAGCAATAAATTGTAATAATTATCAATATATTTTAATAATTAGCAATAATTTGTAATAATTAGCAGTATATATAAATAAATAATAATATATAGGAATAAATATGAATATATACGAATAAATAGGAATATATAAGAATAAATAATAATTTATTAGTAATAATTAGTAATAATTATTTACGAACAGCTGGAAATAGTTAAGAGGAAATTTTATTATATATTAATAAATTTTATGAACTTGGTACAATTTCTAGTGGATTGATGACACTCATTTGCTCGATGACTTTTCTCCTTTCAACTCTCACCGACTCAAATCATTATAAAAAATTTGCTTCTACGTAGACATATTATATCTTGTATGCACGAGATCAAATATGTATTCGTAGGATCATTTTTTATAATGTTTTTAGGCAGTTACAATTGAAAGAAGATGATTCATCGACGAAAAGGTGGCTATTTTGGCCAACAACTCATTTACTTGCATATTTCTCTCCCTAAAATACCATTGATGAATGTTGTCGGAAGTACACATATTCATTGTCATGCATAAGAGAATGAAAATTCATAACTTGGAGTAGATTATTCATTGTGATTTCAGTTTGAGGAAGATTCATGTAAACGAGTCGTCGGAAAAAAGAGTAGTCGTTAATCCACTAGAAATTGTGTCGCCATTAATTAATGGTAATTATTAAGATGTAGTTTTTTTTATTTATCTTAATTTTTTTTCTAATAGTGTTTTTATAATTTCAAGTTATTCAAAAACATTGAAGATTTTATATTTTATGTAGAAAAATATGGAACAAGGATGTCAACATCAGTAATTATAAGATGATAGCGCTTGGATAAATCTGCATAGAAATCCAGAAGGTTGTGGTTTAAATCCTGTATATATTGAGGGTGTTGATGCTTTACTAGAATTTGCATCATCAAAACCAGAATATGTTTCAGAAGGAACAATTAAGTGTCCTTGTAAAAAATGTGATTTGATAATGTTTGACAATGTTGAAAAGGTTAGGTGACATCTCTTGCGGTTTGGTTTTCAACTAGATTATGTTTTTTTGTATCAACATGGTGACCGTAGATCTAGATAATATCCTAATAACTTGATTCTGGATCCATCACAGTTTCATAATATAGTACATGATGTTGCATGTACATATGTGCAACAAACTGAAACTCACAATGATATTGATTTAACTCCTAAGTTGGCACCATAAAAATTTTATTAGTTGTTGAGGTCTGTTGATGATTCATTATATCCTGGTTGCAAGATAAGTAAATTAAGAGCGGTTGAAAAATTTATGGATGTTAAATCAGAAAATGAAATGTCAAACAACTAATTTGGGGAGATATTTTCTTTGGTTAAAACACTATTACCGATGAAAGATGGGTTTCCATAAAATTACTACGAGAGAAAGAGGATGGTTCATAATATAAGCCTTCGTTATTGGAATATTAATGCATGTACAAATGACGAAATCTTATATTCTGGATAAAACGAGTCATTGGATAGCTGTACCACATGTGGACAATCAAGGAATAATGAATCTCAACCAGGGAAGTATAGATTGATTCCAGTAAAACAGCTGAGATATTTCCCCCTTACAACCATGTTGCAGCATTTTTTTATGTCTCAGAATACAGAGTCTATGATGTGATGGCACAAAACAAAGAATTCAACATTATATTCTTGAATTATACATGTGATGGTGATTCAGGGAATCATATTGACCATCTACATCTGTCTTTTTCTATAGAGGCCCAAAACGTGCGATTGGGTCGTTCTAATAACGGTTTTTGTCCTTTTGGTTCATATGGTAGTCAGTATTCATGTTGCATTGTATTTATAAATCCGTAAAATTTTCCTCCATAGATGATGATAAAGGATCCTTATATCTTTTTGAATCTATTAATCCTAGGACATCTGAAACAAATATTGATGTTTTTTGAAACCATTGATTGACGAGTAAAAGGCATTGTGGAGTGATGGTGTTAATATATATGATGTTGTTGTGAAAAAAAATTCATATTAAAAAATGAATTGATGTGGATGATTAGTGACTTTATGGAATATGTAATGTTTTCTGGTTGGAGTTCACATGGTATGAAATCATGTTCTTACAGTATGAAAGACAAAAAAGACTTTATTATTGTCAATGGAAAAAAACCTTGCTATTTTGATTGTCACAGTAGATTTCTTCCAACTGATCATCATTTTTAGAGGAATAAATCTCATTACAAAAAAGGTACAATTGAAAGGGATGAACTTCCAATGTTGATCTTAGGTACATAGTTAAAATAAGTTGTATTTTCATTACCTCCCATCACATTTGGACCAACATTAAACCAACTAAAAATTCATGGCCTTAGGAAAGAATATAATTTTATAAAAGGGAGTATTTTATGGGATCCTATATTTGTATGATTTGTTGGTTTGTCACATCTTGGATTTTATGCATATTGAGAAGAAATGTTTTGATAATTTATTTCATACAATTTTGTGTACATTAGTTATACCAAAGATACTGTAATCCCACAATTAGATCTTGCCCAAATTTGTAGTCGAACAGAACTTTTACTATTTGAAAATAACAGATCATAGATGTTAATGAAGCCATAAGCAGCTAATACACTTTCAAAAGAGATTCGATTAATATTTTGACAGTGGATTGCAGATTTGATACTTCTAAATGGCTATGCTTCCAATTTGGAATGATATGTTAAGAATAATTTTATTACTGGATTAAAAAGTCATGATTGTGATGTTATAATGGAATGAATAATGCCGATTAGATTCAGAGATTTGTTGAATTCAATGATTTGATATTCGATTACATAAATATCACATATGTTTTGAGACTTTTCTGCAGTGACAAAAGACTACGATGCACTATGAAAACTGGAAGAAGATGTTGCTATAATTATATGTAAATTGGAAAAACTCTTTCCGCTGACTTCCATTGTCTCAATGGAACATATGATATTACATTTTCCACACGAATCTAAATGTGGAGGTCCAATACAGTTTGGATAAATGTACCCATTCGAGAGATGTATGCAGAAAATGAAGAAAAAAATATGTAACAAATCATTAGATGAATGATCAATTGCTGAAGCCTATATTCGAGAGGAAATTTCTTTTTTCTACTCCCATTATTTTGAATCTTAATATCCCTTAAAACGCAATCACTTGGGATGAAACAATGAGAATGTTAATGAAGAAATGGACACTCAATTAATAGTTTTTAATCAACCAAATCATGGTTTCAGTGCAGTTCATGAACGATTGATTTCAAATGATGAACATCAAAGAGCTCATACATATGTTCTGCTCAAATGTGAAGAAATGACATCATTTTTACTTTGAGTTCTTCTATCCGTTATTCTATAATTTATGTTATATTATTTAAAATTATTTTATTTTTAGGTTATATGATAATCAAATCAAGAAAAAACATCCAAAAATTACAGTAGCTGCTCTTGAAGAGCGCACAAATTTATTTTTCCTAATTGGATTCAACAACTAGTATCATAAATTACAAATTGTTTAATATCAATTATGTTTATTATTTATTAAATTAATAATTGTTTTACAAATTTTCAAGTGTCTCAATATGTTGATAAAATCGATAACCGACTGTTTATATTATGTAACTCACCATCCAAAATGGTTAATTCTTATAATGTGTATGTGGTTAATGGTTTTCGATTTCATTCATATACATACAGGGAATCAAAAAAAATGTACAGTGGGGATTTCTTGGGAGAATCACATCACAGAGAAACTAAAGTGGACTTTTATGGCATTTTTGATGATATTAGGGAGTTTTTTTATATAGGACTGAATTAAAATGTCTAAATTATGGTGGTTGGATACTGAGAATGGCTTGCATGTTCATCTGACTCATGGAATCATCGATATTAAATATAAAGGTCTTCTTGCAGTAAATGAACCATTTTTACTAGCTCAACAGGCACATCAAATTTACTATGAAAACTACTGTGCTACATCAAGAGACTTGAGCGATTGGTGGAGCATAATAAAAATTTTATCGCGGGAAAATAAGTTTACTCAATCTAAATGTTGTTCTGCTGAAGTGGAAGGAATTGTAATTTTTACGAGCCTTCTCAAAATCCATCTGATTCACAATGAGATGTGAATATAGATGAAGACATCCCACAATTAAGGATCGATGGTGATTAAGATTTTAATGATGTTACAAATGAATTTGAAATGACAAGAGATGCTGAAACTGATACCCATATCTATATTGATGATATTGAGGAGGAAGATAAAGACATTCACATTGATAGCTATGTAGAAGAGGATGAAGATGAACATTGACACAGTTAAATGGTGGATATAATTATAACTAATATATATAAATATATAATAGTTATTTCCTACAATCTTCTAACAACAATAATTTTGTGTTTCAGATGGACTCTGAAATATTTCAGGAGTTGCAGGAGGCTGACCTACCGTTGGATGAGGGAGATTTTGGATCATATGACCCTCAGCCTACAGGAAGTTCATGGGGTATGCAAAGAGGGATTGTTCTTGCACGAATAATGATCCCAGACCCTATCCCCAAGTGAAATCTACATCTTGGTTTCGATCAACACAAGCAGAGGTATGGTAACCTGAATATTTTAGTTAGCTTTCATTAGTTTATTTATATATATACTAATTGATTGATTATTTATTCCTTTTTTACAGTTTTTCACATGTAGTTATTGGATAGGAGAGTTCTATCTAGCACAATTGTTTTTCATAGCAATGAATCACATGGGAAAAGATTCTCGTTGATGTGCGATGTGACATATTCCATCATTGGCTGGTACGTCAATAAATAATATTTATTTTGAAATTTATTTTATTAATAACATGATATTATAAATTATTTGTAGGGTTTAAGGTACACTATCGATGATAGTATGTGAGACATTACCCACGAGGCATGGAAAGTCTCTATACGTGACCATTTCCATTGGTTTTGTACAATTTGAGAAGGACAACCATTAAGAAAGCATGAGTGACATAATTTGATGATTCATGTAGAGCTCACTAACCAGAAAGCATTTCATCTCATGATTGGTATGAATTATGTTTACACTAGTTAGGTGGTGGATTTCAGAGGAGATATTTAGTGGGACTGCAGAACCAGGGGAGAGAGGAGGTGAAACATCGAGCTGTTACTTGTACATTTAGTTCATAAAGATTGAATCTGGAAATTATATTTTTTAAATATTTTATTTAAATTTAAATATAAATAGTTTATTTAATATTTCTGTATGCAGTCGAGCATCTTGCTATTACAGAGTTCGACATTTATCGTAGGATGTACAGTGATTCAGCCACTGGAGAGATTAGAGTTGATCGCTAACGTCAGATTGTGGTTTATATTACTTTTTCAGTTTGACAATTAACTGCATATAATATTTTGACATTATTTATTTTAAATTGCAATTGAAAGAGTCATATTATGCTGCGACCTCCTAGACATAGGCTGAGGGTCAGGACGAGACTACTGAGTAGACCTGTGCTCTCCATTTCGATGAGGCGGCATAGATGCAAGTGACTTAGTAAGGATTTTAAAAGGACTGGGTATTTGTATCTGCTCTCATTTGACTCCTGGTACTTATTATGGTATAAATGTGACGTTAATGTCCAGCTCGAGAGGAGCTCATGGAGAGACATCATTTTCTTGGCTCACAGTAGCTGGAGCATTTTTGAACTCAGGATGAGCTCATAGAGAATTTGCAAAATCAAAATGAAGAGATGTGTCAGTGGCAGTAGCAGTAGGAGCAGCATCACGAGGAGGAGCTGGGTCGATTCTAGCAGCAACAACAGTAGGAGTATCACGAGCAGATGGAGTACAAGCACTGTCTGACTCGTATTTTAGGGTTGGATTTTCGTCCACCTCCTCCAAACGACCCCCAATGATTTTTTTTATGTTAAAAACATTTGAATTCATCTTTTGTAATAATATGAACTATTTATAGTTTCTGTATTTTATATTGGTGGAAATATAGCATATTTTAATTTTTTTACTATTATATTATTTATTATTAGTATTATATTTTATAATATTTTTTATTTTATTAATAATAATCATATTTTATAAATTTTTTATATTTTTTTGTAAATATCGCAACTTTAAATAATTTATTATAATTTTATTATTTTAATAATATTAATATTAATTTTATAATAATAATAATTTTATTTAATATATGTTTTTATTATATTTTGTAATTCTTATATATTTTCTTAATAATAATATTATTTGTTATTTTTTTATTTTTTTATATTAATAATATAATTTTATCATTAATCATAAATTTATTATATTTTTTTAATTAATTATAGAATTTGCGATGGGGTCTTCTACGATGGGGACCCGTTGCAAATAAGTGAAATATTTTTTTTTATATTAGTATATATGACAACACAACAGGCCCATCGCAATTTGTATATATGACGGGCCCGTCGCAGAAGGTTTATGGGTATATAATGTATATAATCAGAATGCTAATTGCGACGGGTAAGTTCCCTGTCACAAACATTTTTTGTGTTTATAATGTATATAATCGGGAGGTTTTTTTCGACGGGCACATCGCAAAATATATCTGTTGTGACGCCATTTTCTCTAATGGGCTATTTGCGACTGGATCCCGTCACAAATAACCCGTTGCACAAAATGAGAATTCCAGTAGATACATTTATGTATATCATTTATGGTGATGGTGGATGTAGTTTGTAACAACATCATTATTTGTCTCTACTTTTGAAACATCATATTCATTTTTACTGCATGATCAACATGTGATTCATATATTATATAATCATAGGGTAAGTAAACTTGTATATTAAAATGAAAAATATTTCAATTATTATATTTTATACATAATTTATACAATTCAATATTATTATTATCTATCTTAATTTCCATGGGCCTCATTACATGGATTTCATGATTAGACCCCTCAAATATATGATCATCAAAATTAGTTATCTCTACGTGTTCCTTAATAGTTTCACTCCAAATTTATTCGCCTTCTTCCAATAAATAGTAATATTTTAAAAACAATGAAAATTCAAAACTAAATATTGATATTGTGGAATCATATATTATAAATTCATAATAGATAGTGTTCTAGATATATCATCATTAGGATTTTTTTTGAACAAATCGCTTCATAATTTTAAAGTTCCCTTTCATGTTGGTTCCCAATGGATGAGGCATGTTGTCCGGAACCACTATACTAGTTTCAAATTCCATCAATTTAATGGATTCTTCCTCTTTAAAGGATACAGACAACTAGAGTTTTCCTATATCTAATGATGTTTATAGAACAGGGAGCTCTTGTTATTCTTCACAGTCACTAAATAGGTTATACAAGTCGCCTTGATCTACACATGTATCACATAAGGTAAATATTCATTATCCTGAATCCAATGTAGCACACAATGGTATGATTGGATCAGGTTCTTGAATTTGTTTGGTTGTTGATGGTCCTAAAGTAGGGACTCAAACTATTTGATATATTTTTAATAATTATGGAATATTAATGAGGAATATTCTTGGACCTGTGACCAAGATATAGTTCTAGAAGGTAACGGGTGAACTCAGTTATTTAATGGCCCATCACTACAATTTTTTTGTTCATGTCCTCTAGAAGGTCAACTATAAATTTTTACAATGAATTATCAACATAATTTGATATAAAAAACCTTACCTTTCAATGATTACTACATACCCCGTACTCAGTGGAGAAGGTGGAGTAATTGATTTTTTATTTGACTAGTGGGAAAATATTCCATGAATTAATAAACTAATCATTTTAAAATAATGATGGAAAATGATTTTCCTATTTTTTGTTAATTTTTAATATTATTGTTTTGTTTGATAAATAGTTTTTTAAAGTATTATGCCTCATAGAAATTATGAAAAATTTATGTGTTGGTACTTTTCATGAATCCCCAATGAATATTTTTTTCACCTACACATGCAATAGAGTGCGTTTCCATTGTCTGTATTAAGGGGGCAGCATATAAAACATGAACATTCAATTGTCACTATTTATATTATAACTATTATAAAACAAAATAAAATAATTACTATGTGTTTTAAATAATGATTAATTATATATACGTACACATATATATATAATTAAATGAAAATAGATATAATGAGGGTAAAATGATGTAAGAAAAAAAGAAGACCCTCTGTGAAGATTTTTTATAATAAACCATCATCTTATAAATATAGTTTTTAAATATACCTAATTATCATGGCATATAATATGAATGAAAATGATATCCTACGCGTATTTTGGATATATTATTCAATCAATGATCCCTGGGATACCACACATCCACCTTGTTGACCGTGGGAAAATATTATAGAAGGGAATTTTCAGCATTTTATTGTAAGGGGTCAATAAGAGGATCCATATACACAATGACCCAACTTCACCGAATTATAATAAAATAATAAACAATAAACATGAATATGAAATGAATTGGGTTCAACAATTTGTTCATCTCTCGTAAGATTCCTCATATTTATTACACATGATCACAAGTACATGAGATCTTTGTTGAGAACAACATGGTGGAAACACAAGGGATAAAAATATAAGAAATAGTTGATGGGAGTGAGTAAGATATAATAATAATGAATAATACTATTACATTAGAAAATATTAAAAATTTAAAAAAATTCACATTTAGATTCAAATATTTGAAAAAATATATCGAATACATTTTTATAGGAAATGGGGGTAAAATTTTGGCTATTGAATTTATCATCAAAACATGTGCACATTGTATTCCCATTTAACGACCAAATTTGTTAAATTATTATTTTGGAATATTTTTCCAAAATTAATTTATTGTTAGAAATAATAGTATAGCTTCATCCTCCATGTGTAGAAGACGTTATTTATCATTAAGCCCAAACAATTTTTTTAGTCAGGAAAAATAAATTAATTTTCAAAATATGATTACTCGACCATGTTTGATAGTGATATTGAAGGACTCATGTGGTCACATATAAATTAATTTTGTTGATATGGATCTTATATTTATCATTTACTAATTTTATCTCATTTTTTCTTACATATATGACATATTTGAATATAATAAAAAATATTAAATCATATACACAGTTTTGATGCCTAAATCATGATATTTTTTTCAGACATCAATTTATGGATTCTAATTTGAGTCTATAAGATTTATATAAAACCAAAGATGTATATAAAAAAAACAACATCATATCTTAAATTAGTAAATTAATTATTATTGAAGAAATGCATAATTAAATAAAAAAACAAAAAAAACTACTCTCTAATTTTGTTCAAAATGATTTTATGACCATAAAATTGAAAACAGATCATAACATAATCTTTAATATAACTAAATTTTCTTTTTTGATATTAAAATCAATGAAAAATATTAACTCTATATGAACTTCCTACCTTATAGTCATCATCATCAATTCAATAGTCCAACAAAGGTGTTTCCTTAGAATCATTTTTGCAAACCTACTAGAAATACAATCACACAACAATGATTATTAATAAAAAGTAAATAAATAATTTATTTGAAAAATAAATAAGTGAAACATTTGATAATATATTATATGTATTGGATATTTTATGAATTATTATTTTATGAAGACACATTTACTATCAATATTAACCTCATAAATAATTTTCTAACCACATTTTATAATTTATGTATCAAAAATTAATTCAATTACACTTTTGGTAATCCCCATGATTATTATTTATTAAAATAATTATGATTATTCATGAAAATTTCATAATTATCTTTTTATAATATAATATTTTTTTCCAAGTGAATTATTATAATAATCATGCTGATATTATTTTTATAAATATATTTTATTATTTTTCCTTAAAAAGTTATCATTATTTCTACAATTGTAATTACGAAATAATATTTATAAACAATAATTTAAAATTTTAGTGAAATTTTATTTTTATAATAATATTTGGATAATACAATGAATTTAATATTTTACAATTCTAATTATTTTCAATAACAATTTCATGTAATTATAAATTGATAATTCATTTAATTATTTTTATAAATTACACGAGAAAAATTATCTTAAAATACATTTATATGTATTATCATTTGATGATTCTATATTGTTATCTAATAATAGGGTCCCTTAGATATCCTTTTATAATTCATTATACTTATTATTTGATAATTTTTGACCAAAATGTTTTTTATAAATTTTACAATTTTAATATGAGAACATTCAAGAATTATCATCGTTAATAGTGTGAAATTATTGTCTGAAAATTTTCAACAATTTTTATGTCTTAAATTTGATAATTATCATTTTGTAAATTTTCTACAATTTTCATTGTTAATATTTTGAAATTATAGTGTGATAATTTGAGTAACTTATCATTCTATAATATTTTTACTCATAATAAAATTGATTAAATAAACATGATAAAAATCTTATTGATTACACCACAGAATATTAAATATAAAATATGATTTATCTTATTCTCATTGTGGTAAATCTGATAACACTGAAGGCCCATCAAATTGAAAAATATTGGAGTAGTTGTTAAACAGTGACTCATTATGTTCATAGTAATGTAAATATAAAAAAATTTAAAAGAGAAAGTGGGAGATTTTGGATAGTGGGACATCATGAACCATTTTATGCACCTCCCAATTTATTGTGTCATATATATATAATATAAAATTTATTATTTTTCATTTGATATTTTTTATTCCATTAAATTATTTATTCCACGGACCTCATTAAACCCTTTGACACACCAAATATCACCAATAATACGTTTTATCTCATATTTCCAAATTAAACAACATTAATCAAAATCATAATATATATATTATAATTAATTTATGTTTATACAATAGCATTATATATATAAACATATAAACATATAAATATAGAAAAACCTCTATAAATATATATATTACTCATATATAACCATTTATTATATTTACACTTCCATATATATACTCCCAAACTTGTATATATATAAATATATTTGTGATTCCATTTATACATACAAATTAATTTACGTCAAAAAATATAGTTTTACCAGTATTTTTAATAATAATAACAACAAAAAAATGAATAATTTTTAGTATTAAATACCTCACATTATTTCCACCATTATAATTTTTAAATAAACATGTACTAAATGCTAATAATTGTTAAGAATTTAATAATAACCCCAAATTTTTGTCTATTTAGGTCAAGGTAATAATATCAATATTATTACCAAAACTCTCATAAATGTTAACCCATGGTGAAACATCACTCATCTATTAACTGTATATGATTATTCATTAAATATTAACTTTTTGAAAAATAATAATTGAATAATATTTACTATTATATTTATGTGTGATGTCACAAAACACTTGATGAACACAAAGCTTATGTAACATATAGGGTGAAGGCCATATTCTAGAATTAATAATTTTCTCAAAGTTCTCGTAAATTTTACCATTTAAGTGATATTAAATTATTTTTAAAAAAATATATAATAAAAAGATAAATAATTTATCATTATGTGAGATCTTAGAAAATGTCAGATGCTCATAAATGAGTTGTCAATAACAAGGTAAAAACATCACTAATAACCAAACAGTGGTCTAAATTTTTTTATACAATCTGCCATATGGTATATATTTTTTTATTATAAATATATATAAATAATAATTTATATTATGTTATTCTCATATGCGGTGTTATCAAATTCCTACAACAACAAAATTTATTGTCATGCCTTGGATAAACCCCTCATCCCAAACCAAACTGTTGTCTTAGATTTGATATATGATTAACTATTTTGGTGATAGTCAATTATGTTGATAAAAATAGAACTGATAAATGTAAAATATTAAATATATTTATTCCATTTTCACTGAGTCATTACAGGCCTCATAATCCCATTTTGTCTCTGTGAAAAATTTAAAATATTCCATTAAATATTCTGAGGTTTTATTAAAAAATTTATCCATATGAAAAGCAATTAAATCATATATTATGTTAATTTTATTAAAGAAATTTTTTTCGCATAATAATAATAAAAAAATTATTATCCTTGAGTGTTTTTATTTTATTTATTTTTTATTATACGAACATTCAAAAATTTTATTGACATATAATTTCTGTGGAGTATATATAGAGGTATTATAAAACATGTTATAGCATGGAGCGAGAATATCACACTCATTCTATTATATATCCCCCAAGATCTATCCATATTGCCATTGAAATTTGAATTGGTCGTTTTATATTTTCACCTAAATCATTCTTTTTCATGTCAATAATCCAAACGTGAAACTCAAATTGATGAATCGGGATCCAACTCAATAACCTCATTGTTTAAAACATATGTGGGAGCAGTTTTTACATTTGTAGCAGAGAAATGAGAGACACATCATGCATGTTTCAATAATACCATGAAAATTTCATATGGTATTCAATAGTCCCAAAACATATTGTTATCATAAAGGGTCATAAATTCATGCTTCTAGATTAAATTACTTAATCAATAGTCGATTCCTCATTAGATGAGTCATTAACATGATAAACCTATTCTCCCAAATAATAATCCATTAGTCTACTGATATGGTTGGTATAAGATATCTATCCAGTGTGAGTGGTGATCAACCTCTTTGGTAAAATATATACTCTCTCAAAGGTCTCCTGAACCATGATGCTTCCACAACTATTGTGTCACCTTCCTCCAGACATCATGATGTTGAATGACCCATCCCATCATAAATATCATTGTAATCAACAAAGGCCAGATGATCATGCTATGCTCTATCAATGACTCACACAAAATCTTACATATATTATCACCTAAAATAATGATAGTCCAAATGTATTATCTATTTAAATGATGATGATGTTTCACCCATAATATCTGCTGAGTACCTAGAGATTACATTAGGACCTACCAGAATTGTGATGTCCCATATTTTCTCTATCTGACGAAAATATCAAATGAACTACATATAGGCATATTGTTTTTAAAATATAGATATTATCCAAATCCATCAATGAGTTAGTTATTCATCAATATCTCACTAAAAAATCCTACTACTAAACTCTCATATACTTTTGTTTAATTCCATCATTCTTATAAAGCCTTCATATATTTACAGAAGCATCACCTCACCCTGAACGACCAATCTAGGACCGTATAACATGATGTTTCTAGTACCTCCTTCCATAATAATGGGGTCTCAATGAGATCAAAAACTTTTTCAGTAATGAATATCTAATAAAACACATTATGAGGTCATATAGTTTCTTAAATGGATAGATGAAGGAGTAGATGAAAGTATATAGTGTGGTTGACTATAGACATTTGTTGCAGGACTCTCGACTATTGTGGGCCTACTATATATACAATTTCGGAAGGTGAACAAACAAACATAGGAATAGTTTTAACATCCTATCATCTTTAAAACCATATATATGAAGAAATATTATGTAATATAATGAACATTAGGACAATGAAAAGTCATAATCAGTCTATGGGTTCACTCAAAGGCTTTCTTATGTGTATTCACTTAACCCAATGTATAAAAATAATAGAATATACACTTATATCTATCCATCGAGGTTTGTCAAAATAATTATATATACACTAATAATATAAGATATTTAGTTTGACTAATTAATGAAAATAATGATATATCAAACAACATGTCAACATATATATATCACCAAAGTATACTATAATGAATAAGTAGTAATAATCATGACATTAAATAAATGAAATATTATACATTATAAAACAATTTTTATATATGGAATGTAAAAATTCATGTATAGTCATAATTAAAGTTCAAGATAATGAAAACCATAAATCACATATACATATCATGCTCATAAACCAAAATTAATTTAATTAACTATAATTAGAAAAAGTACATTCCCCAAAATATTGTAACATTGAATTATAATAAATAGTTTTTTCAGTCATTATTTTAGTTCCCCTTCTGCAGTCCAAACTGTCATATCTATTTTATGTCATTTCCTATTACATGAAAACGTGAAGAATAAATTAGTAAATCCAAATGAACTGATACCATTTTGAATTATTCCAACACAAACCATCGAGTTTGTGATGGAAGATCAAATGATCCCATGCACACCTCAGCATAGGAAATATGATTCAGACTTTCAATGTGGGTTTAAATCAAATAATATGAGGGTATAGGCCCCCCATATTGTACATATACATCGTTTATATTTGATATAATCTTATATACTAATAGGTCCCATGTGGTCATTTGACATTCTATCATGGAACTAGTTGTTTGGGATGAGATTTTATTATCAAAAAATACAAAAAATCTATTAAAATATATCATCAATTTGATGAATCCCAAAAATAAAGAAATTTTACAAGAATAAATTTATTTAATTTAAGGAATTCCAATATTTAATTTTAAAATAAACTTCTATTTTTATTTTATATGTTAATGATTATTTTATATATAATTTAAAAAATAAAAAAATTGATTTATATAATTTCATAAAAAATTAAATTTATAATATTTATATGTCATTATTTAATCTATGGTAAAAATAATTTGTTATTCATTCGTATATTCCAGTTATCATTCCACTATTCTAACGATTAGGCCATAATTAAATTTTTCTTATTAGAATTCCAACGAGCACATTTAGTATATAAATCTCATTAATGACTCAAAATCCATTAATCTACCATTCAGTATAATAACTCTCAAGTTTCCATATTTTTTATTTATCCAATTCATGTTATTTTTTAATAAATCATTTTTGAAAGTATTTATTATCGGTGTAATAAATTTAGTTAGTGATAATTAATCAAAATTTCAAATTCATGTTTTTTATTTACCTATGTTAATTAACCAAATATACTATTTGAAATTTTAACGAGTTGTTTATTTATTTATATTTAATATTAAATGTTATAAAAATTTAACAATTTTTTGGGTTTATCTATTTTATATTATACAGTACACTTAAATACTTTATACACACCCAGATATATAATTATTAAAATATAGAAATTTATTTTTAATTATCCATGTTATTAAACATACTCCAATCATTGGTGGATTATAATATGATATTAAGGGAAGAAAAAGACCTAATTTTCATGTTAATAATATTTTTAATAATGAAGGATTCACATTATTGACTTTGAAAGGGAACCCAACACCATCCATCATATGTGAGACCAATGGAATTTTTCTGATATAATCATTTAGGGAATACCATGACACATAAGGTATTTAGGGGCCTTATAAAATCTCAATCAGATATCAAGGGGTTCTCAACCTCATACAATACTTAGAAAACCTTGAAAATAGGTTATCACAATCATTTTTTGGATAATTTATTGAAAACATTCTTAGTAATGTTTCACTAGAATTTTGAGACAACTAGAACATAGGAAACAGAGACATAAATAATTATTCTTACTATATTGGAATGAAAATAATTTCTTTAAAATGCATTTAATTAATTAGATACCATGATATTATCGAGTTCCTATCATAAAACTCCATTACAACAACTAAGATGTCACAAAATTAAAACATCAATTTCATAAACATAATATGATTCATTAACAATAATTACATTACCCAGAAATATATGTTGTAAAAAAGTAATCTAATGTAAATATCATTATATCCCTTCTATAGGAATTTATTGTATTTTATATCCCTTAAATAATATCATTAGTATTAATAATCGATATAAATCCATAATATAGTTCCCTTAAAAATTATCAAAACATCATCAAAAGACAATAAAATGAATTATCATATATAAATAAAAAATTCATTTGATAAACTCAAATCTTTAATAATGTAACATATATGAATCTATAAGTAAATATAAATGTTTGTGACCTAAAATACCTTCTTAAAAATTTCCCAATATAATGATCAATACCTATCCTAATCATAATAACCCATAACATAATTTCTATTCTAGGATTTCATTATATATACCAACTACATTCATACATAGTTAACTTCACATCCTATTTGACCAGCATTAAACTAAAAATTATCTTTATTAGTGATAAATTCTTTAGGATGAAAATAAACATAGGGGTGAGTATAAACATACCATATACAATTAAACATAAAATAATATTGGATAGTGTGAAACAAAGTTGGTTTGATGAAAATTATTGAGTTTGATGAATCTCGGATGTGGATAAATGATAATGAACAAAATGATATATAAACAAAAAAACTATCAGAACTGACCACTGATAGAGATATATTTAAAAGAAATCATAGATATGAAGAAAAAAGACAGGACTCAAAAAATTTGGCATAAACTACTTTTAAAAAAACCAGTATATTTTATATGATGATTGGATTAATATGTAACCTAATAAACTAACTACCAAAATTTTGAAAGAACCCCAAATTGAATACAAAAACATCATTGGATAAAAACAATATATATCTAAAATCCAACGATATGGAAAGGGTGAAATCTATATAAACTAAATGGTGAATCTATATCTATGAACACAAAATTAAATTATGTGGTTATCATTAATATAATTTCTATCATCAAGATCATTAAAATTTTAAGGATGGTGAAAAAATCAAAATTATAATTTATCATAGTGTTGGAAAAAATATTCAATAACAATTCATACATCATTAGATGGAGTAAAAAATCCATTTATGGGGTACCCATACACAATCCCATAGGGGTGTTCCCTCCAATATTATATAATGTAAGAACCATTATTTTTAAATAATTACAGTACCCATGGAAATTAATGAACTGTATTCTTTATGTTTATCATTTTCACCTGAACCCTTTGTGTAATATCAAACTAGAAAATATAATGGGACACCCCATCTAATCCATGATGTAATGACCAATATAGTAGTAATAATAAATAATTATTTTTATCCTCGTCTCTAAATTCTATGAAATATTGTATAAAACCTATTTTCATATCTAGTTAAACACCCTCATTCTTTTTACCTAGAATTATTTTACTAGAATGTGAAAAGATGATCTATCTAAGAGTATAATGTATAATTATAAGAATAAAAGAACATATAAAAATATTAAATTAAAATATTTATCCAATAAAACCATGCCAAAATTTTTCCCATGTTTTAATATGAGAGTGATGAAATTATAGGATCTCTATTTTTGTCGATAAAATATCAAACAACATTTAAGACCATATTAGGACAACATTAAGAGATCTTCCCAACCACATAGATGAACGATACATATATAAAACTTATTCTAAGGGGGATATATATAAATTATGATCTTTTAGAGAATCTATACAATATATACTCATTACATGACCACAAATTTATAAAACAATATTCCTACTCTGATATTATCATGTGGACCTATTCATCACCACATGAATAATTGAATTAAAAGAACATATTTTTTTTCAAAAACAAACAATAATAGAAAAATATGTCTCCTAATCACAATTTAAATGAAATAAATATGTAATATAGACTATTAGGTAAAAACAGTAGAACACATAAGAAATAATGTGTTAAAAAAGATGTAAGGGTATAATGCGGAGCTCTATGGTCGATCCAAATGTAATATTCCATGTTATATAAGGTGGATTATAGTCTTATCATGAGGACCATTTTTTCAGACCTAAGGTACTGGGTTTCATGGGAAAAAACACTATGATCACCTGATATATTAGTTGGATTATTTTTTATATACTAACCACAAGGCCATGATTTACCGCCTAGTAATTTAGGGAAACCTATGGTGGCCTATCCAATATTACAATTAGGCTCCTATAGGAGGGTAATATGATAGACACTCAGTTGGTCCATGCACCATGGGTTAGTTCTGTCGAATATGCTAGATCATTTATTAATATTAATCATGAATAGTTCTATATAAAATAATTTTTTCAACATATAACAACATAAATAAATTACAACCAGAAATTTAATTATTCAGAAATTTTTATAGAATACAGATTCTATTTTGTGTATATTAATGGGCTTACACTAACAAAATAATACCTATTATTCATTTAACATCATCCATGTATATATCATTAAGATATAATTCTCTTTGTGCTTCAATAATATATGGATATCACTCTACAACAAACATTCAGATTATCTAAATTTAGATAATATATTCAACAATAATCAAACTATATAGAATTTTTATTTATTATATAACTTTTCGAAAAAAATTTAAACATATTTAGAATATGATGTTTCCAGTAATCTCTCTTAAATATTGTTTGAATAAAAAATAAAACATTAAAATTTTCAACATAAAGGGATACCCAAACATATCATTCTTATCATTTTCCTCATTTGAATAGTGAATGCGACTTAATTCTATGATCCAATGTGTCCCATCGGTCCATATAGAATGATCAAAACTAAAAAAATGATTAAACATTTCTTGGGAACAATATCATTCTTATCATTGACCTGACAGGTACTACAATATCCTTTCAAATTTTTTTTATTCATCATATGTTATCATAATTAATATATATTCTATGATTTTTTATAGTAAAGAAATATCAAAACATTGTGAGTTTAACAATTTCCTCATTCGATTTATTGTCAATACCAATATAGACAATTCATGTTTACATGTCTTCTTCTATTTTTGAAATCTCATAAATGATTAATTGATAAATATAAATAAAATATCAGAGGTGGATGAATAAACTCACATAAAGCTATGTGACATAAATTATTCCACCATTCGACCATTTTATTTTTCTTTTTGAAATAGATAAATATGGAGTAATCTATAAAATATAGTTGTCACAACACTATTAGCAATATCATGTGTCTATAAATTTTTTTCTATGGCATGATCAATTATTTCTAGTATGATGTTACTGAATATATTCTATTTAATATCATGATGGGATTCAAAAGAGTTTAATAATGATTATCATATCATTCCGAGATGATTTAAAACCATATCTAAGGACATCCTATGCTGGTTAAATGAAAATCCAAATAACACATAAATTAATATGTTCAATTTAATATACCATTTCATAATGATTAATCTAATATTTTTGATCACACTTTTATATTTTATAAATTTATCTCCAAATTAGGAAATATTATTCCCACATTTATAGTGTCTCCATTGTCCAAAGAAAATATTTCATCAATCGAGTGTGATTATCAATTACATACGGTAAGTTAGTTCTACAATGTGCTCAGGTTGAAGATGATGAAAAAATTGTAACTCTGGGAGTTTAATCTATGAATTACATAGTCAAACATACTACCATTTCATTGTAGTGTTTTATATTGGAAATTTAGGATTCACATTAATGATGTGTTTGTAATTCATATGTCACCACATATTAATAAATGGTATTTCCAATATATGAATTCATTTTATGAATATATACAATACTATACATTATATATAGTGAAACCATTTCTAAATATGTTATAACATCAGTGGGAGAATGAATGGGTATCCAACCCCCATTTCCAACATAGATGATATAAAATAATATACCACATCATTCATTAAAATGTCAATTTCAATGCAATAACCACAATCATATTTAAAAATATATGATTTTGAATGGAATATATCATTTAATGACCTAATTAAAATAAATTTTAATAGAGTCATTCCCATTTCAGATTATTTATAATCTCAAGAAATACAATATGAAATAAAATTTAAAAATATTTTGGAATATTTTTTCTTAAATAACGATGAATGAATATCATTAAAATCACAGCGTATCACATCATAATAAAAAAATTATAAAAATACTATCTGATAATTGTTATGATTAACTAATAAATATATAGAGTTACTATAAGTGTAAAAACCAATTTCTATTAAGTCAACCCAAATATTTAAACCTATATGCCTTTATAAAATTATTTATAAATATGAATATATAGATATTTATATTTCCATAATGACTTGCCTTTTGAAAACCCTATATTATACTATATCAATAAATGGATGTAGTTCGATATCTATAAAACTAATATATCAAAATATCATTCTCTAAAACATTACAACAAATGAAAAATGATTTATAATTCAAAATCGTTACCAAATACATAAAGTGAAAATGATAAATGGAAAATTCCAATCCAATAGAGATAATTCGTATGCACTCAATTCTTAAAGTGAACACAGAATTGAGATATGAGTAATACAAATGGAAATGATTATTATAGATAATAACATCACATATACCATATCCCAATAGACATACAATATCATGGTGTATCAGAAAACTCCTATAGTCTATCATGATAATGATCCATGATTTCATACTCATCATATAAGAGGATAAATCCATATTGGTTAATATCCAATTGAAACCATAATCAATAGCATACCTAAATACACTTGTATTATACATATCAATATGTACTCTAGTGAAATTAGAGTATCAATGTTTCATGTTTTCATCCAATCTATGTCACCAAACTAAGGTAATGGTGACTCAAATATTATCATTTCACCCGTAGTTTACCAATTAAATCTATATAAAAATCTATATGGAATACATAAAAGGTAATCAATCACATGAAATAAATTACATTCATTCTGTCTTTCCTCATGAGAATATCATATATATCTATACATGAATCCCCTTCATGCTAAACAGAAAATCTAAACAAAATAGAAAATAATCCAAGGAAAACTATTTTTAGATATGTCAATGTTTTAAAATAAAACGACAATTATTATTAATGATTATGAAATAAATAAATAAATAAATATTTATAAATGATAAATTTAAATGAATAATAACATTTAATTTTTCTCTATTATGATAAATTTTAATATTATTAAAAAAATTAAGAATAATTAAAAAATGAAACATAAAAAATGGCTTATCATATCATAAGAGAAAAATATATCGATGAACCTTATGTTTTATAAATTTTATTGGAATTGATAACAGAAACCATAATATCTCACCCATATAAAATATATTTATAACCATCTATTAATACTATCCCACATATCACTTTACTATAAAACATACATGAAATAATAATGTGTGAATAATTGATGGACTTAGTAATCATATTATAAATTTTCAACTACTTCCAAATATTAGAGCCTCCCAAAATTAAAATATCAAATGATATAATGTGAGCATAGGTATTCTAAATTGGATTAATTCTATGATTATCAATAACATTCATTGAACATTAATCCACAAAATTGGTTCCCAAAATAATTTAAATACTTTTATTTTTATTTACCAATACATCTTACACCCTTTTATTTTATTAATTAAAATTCACATTAAACATGTAAAAGTATAATATTTTTTATATTTAATTTGAAATTATATTATTCAAAACATAATAACATTGGAATATTAGAATAAATTTAGAATAATTTATTATCTTCATTAAAATATTTTTTATTTACAAATTAGAACTGCAATACTCATAGAGGTAAAATTTGACAAATAATAAATTTTTCCCATAAAATTTGAAGTATTATAAGTGTTTCTAATATTTTATTTTTGAAAGTATACTATAAAAATAATAAACTTATAAGATATAAGAATATATTGCCATATCATTTAAAAAAACAAAATATACACTTTTATCCATATATTCATTTACAAAAACATTATTATAATTGATGAATCATAAACCATGTATATACACATAATCTATTCTGTTTTATCCAAAAAAACTAGTTTTCTTCATTAAATAACTCGAATCACATTAATAAAATGAGTTAAAATTAAATATATTTATCTTGGATTCATTTGTTTTGGATAAAATATATTACATATAAATTCTCAATGTAGTAACTATTCACATAATCTCATGAATATAATATAGAATCTCAAAAAATTCTTCCCCCGATTTAAACACAAGTATATATACAACACATTTTAAAATAAACATTAATTATCACATAAAAATTAAAATCCATGATTGAATTTATTTGAAATCGATATATGATACAGAAAATCCACCAAGATTCAAAAATTAAATCAAGTATATCATGGATAATCTAATCCTATTAAATTACCAATATTTCAAATAGGAATCCCTTGTTTACTTGAATAAATAATGTTAATCATTCCCAATATTTTTTATTCTTCCAAATTGAATGTTTACATATTTTAACTACATGTATAATACTATAGAATATGAAAATCATGTTTTATGTTCCTTTATATTCATTAAGACTTGATTATTTTGAGTAAATGTTATTTAAATTCCATCATATTTCAATTACATTTCAAAATAAGAAAATATGAAAAACCATCTAAATAGATAAATTATCATTAATTTCACATTGAATAATATTTTAAAATAAAAAATATCCTTTGAGTGTGTAAAAAAACATAAATCTAATTTTTTAAAAAATAATTAATTAAATTATAAACTTTATAGAAAAATTTGAGTAAAACAATTACAGTTTTGATGATTTGTCTATCAATGAAAAAAGTATTTAAATTATCAAAGAAAAATATTATTTGAACCATTTAATTAATGAAACATTCTAGAAATCATATTTAATTCTGTATGGATCTATAACTATCTATATACTAACATCACATATAAAGTTTTATCTTTGATATAATATATATATATATACAATATAATTGATTTAAATAATGAATTATGTTTCAAGGGAAATAATAGACTAATTGAGTCATTATGATATTAAATCAAATTAATAGTAAATAAAATACACCATATTATTATGTTTTAGTGACTAAATTTCCATAAATCATTAGCATACAAAATTATTCTATGTATATTATTGGATACTAATATACTATTATTCGTATTTCAAAAAATTCCTTCAAAATCTTAAAAAATCACACAGTACTTTAGAAAATGAATAATTTCAATTGATGAAATCTTCTTAAAATATTTACAAATATGAATGACTAATTTAAAAAATTGAATTTTCATTAATATATCTTCTTAACTAACCAATTTCTCTTAAGAAAATTTCATAAGATTCCGGTCTTAATGGAAATGTATTGTAAGATTATATTTATCAAGGATTGAACATAATGATTCATTTGATTAGGATAAACCTATTCACCTACAAATAAGATATTATCATATGATTATCATTTATTATACCCATTCAATGAGGAATTTATTTGAATGGAATAACACCAAAAATATGAATGTTTTGAAAAATATGATATCAATTACCATACCAAGATCCCCACTTCACCACAACATTCACTAGATGCCAGGAAAATAATACATTATTATATCATGTAGGAAAAATATCAATCATATTATATAATAATCATGGATATTTAACAATTGAACATCAAATAACACTCATTATATGATTCATATTAATGTTTTGACAATCCAATGTTACATTTAATATTCATTCCATATGTAAAAATATCATGGGTATTTCATGATAATCTCAAAAATACCATATTGAATGATCAAGGTCTCCAAAATAGATTCTTTTGATGGATATCCACACTTAGTATTTGACGTTTTTTTTAATATTACCACGCTATATCATTTTATTATATTTATATATAAATTCTTCAATTAATTTAGTATGAAATATTATTACCCTAAAAAATATAAAATTTTCAAACCAATTGATGTGTATTTATTATACATCCCACAAAATTTTATTACAGACCAATGATTGGAAGTCAATAATATTAATACATATATAAATTCTCTAAATGTACATGGTATATAAAAAAAATCATTTAGTGTTTTATAATTTAATTATAATAAGAATCTCATCAGGATAATGCTTCATGAAATATATAACAATGAAAAGTCACTTTCTTAGGTAAGGAACTGTTATCCAAGTAAGTAGGTAGTTCTACATGAAGTCTCTCTATAATGGGAGACATTATATATGAGAGAAATAAATTATAATAACACAAACTACTAATATGTAGAAACTATTCATGGAAACTAATTTCATGATTATAAATATAAATAAAAACTACGAAAATATTTATGGTATGCTAAATTCATTAATGATACCTTAAATTTAATGCACGAATATATCATAAAAGGTGTCTAATAATTAAATTTAAATAATAAAAACTTTTAATTTTTCATAAAATAGGTTTTATATATGCATATAATATTAAATAAATATTTAAATTGAAGGAAAATTCAAAATTTTAAACAAGAAATAACACTTCATTGACAATTCACTAATAAAAAATAACTATTAAAAATTCATAATATAAATATAAAAAATAAATTTTATAATTATTTCATAATTTATAACCCTTAAATTTTTTTTTTGTGATTTATAGATTAAACATATAACTCCATATCTTAATGACTATTATATAATTTTTTAAAATAAATTTTATCTAATAATATTTTTTAATTAATTAATTTTTATAAAATTTTTGAAAAAAAATAATAATTATAATCGCATTAAATTTATCTAATTATTCTTATCATTATAGTTAATTAATAAGATAAATTTTTATTAACTAATAAATATCCCCAAATTACATTATAAATTCATTTATAATCATTAAAAAAACCCCAGACACATTAAATTATTCAAATATAATTTTTTAAACTATGGTTATTGTCATTATGTTAAAAAAATGTTCCACATCATGGTAGTTTCCCAAAATCCTTGAGTTAACGATCAACATAACTGTAAATTTTTTATACATTTATGTCACGCATGTTGCATAATTGTACACCCAAGATAATCAATATGCGTACTCCTTCATATTTAGTTATTATATAAACTACCTTTATATAAAATTATCTCATGAAATGCTATGAAACATTTTGTCATCATATAGAATATTAAAATAAAATCAACTATTACAAGTGTTCTCGATGTACATGTAACCCCTTTTTTAATTTTATTTATCCCAATTCATTCAATGGTAAATTGAGGGGACCATAACATAGAGAGATATGAGAATTGGTAAGGTAAGATAACCCTTATAAAGACCACTATATATATGTGTAAATATATAGTTATGGTTATGAAGCCTTTTTCTTTAAGGGTAAACCACATATAAAAGATACTATCCAAAAATATAAAACACTGTTATTGAATAACATCACCATTTCATCACTAGTTTTCACATGATTAAAGATTTGAAATTTATTGATTACGATGAATGTATTATAATATGTCTAATAATGACAATAAACACATGTATAAGCGATTTTTACCAATTTTAAGGATATATAATGAAATATAAAATGTAAATTCTTATAAAATTAAAATGGAAAACTATTAATAATCATAACATTCGTGGAAGTAGCATGTTCCTTCATTGATCAGGTATTTATAATTTTTTATGTTGATTAATAAAGTGGAAAACATTATTTCCACACCATCATAGATCATTTAAGGGAAAAATATATATCATCACACGATATATATTTTACTTCAACCACATTGTACTAGAACCTGTACATTCTATTAATGATGTATAAGATAGCATGGGGTATCTAGTTGTTTCATCCAAATACAAAACAATAACACATACCCCCACTGTAGGATTATGTTTTATATGAAAATTCAATTATTCTCATTAATTATTGTATAATTTATTTATATGTAAAAAAATAAAAATAAATTTTATGATTAATATATGTATTCATCATAAGAATTCATAACCTCTACAAATATCAATCATTGGATATTCAATATGAATAAATTATAATGCATGACGATGAACTATGTGATATCAATCCAATACTACCATCATGAACTTTATAGAATAATATACTTCAATATTAATTAAAATAATATTTATTAATAAATACCAAATATAATATATATATATATGTATATTTTAAAATGATACATATCTTCATAACAAAAATTCATACAATCATCTTACAAAAAATATTAAAAACAATAAAAAACTATCACCATGTTTAATATCAGAAATTTTATCCTAATTTTCAAAAAATATGTATAGTCACATTTTATTAATTTTTTATTTTCTTCAAATACTACCTTATAGATTCATATCAACCCCCTCCCCTAATAGGTAAACACTAAACCATTATTCAATAAAAATGAATCATTTACACGAATATAATTAAGAATAATAAATTTTGTGATCTCGGTATGATGAATAAATTCATCCTATATAGAATGGCTTCTCCATATTCTAACATATTATCACCTCTACCCATTAACATTTTGCACCTATTTTAAAATTCATAAAAATAATAACCAATTTTTACATAATCACATACGAACCCAATTTTTATATAATTTAAGAAACATGGTTGGGTTTTAATTATCATACATGGTATTGATATACAACTAAATCAACCTAGGAAAGAACTTTTCATACCTACACCTATAGAATTTAATATGCTATACTCCATGGGGAAGTATTTTATCCAGTTCATCTCAAAATTTCCATTCTGAGGGACCTTATTCTTTCCATCAACTGAAAATCAGATACATCCCATAGATATTATTTTAACATTTTCAGAATCCATAAGTATTGTGAGAGTATTTCCATGAAAAATTTAATTTTTTGTACTGTTTTCATTAATATCCAACATAGATATTAATGAGGGATTTATTCATTATGACATGATAAAAAATCTGAAAATTTTAGTTCATATTCATTTTAATTTATTAATTACTCTAAAAATCCTTACATTTATCTCTTATATTGGTTGTATATTTTATTATATAATTATTCCATTACTACCAATACTCGTGTATTATCTTCCAAAAACTATGATGTTAATTCATCAACTATATTTCAATTAATTATTTCATAGGGTAGAAATTGTTTGTTATTTTATGTACAATATTGAACAAATATCATTTTGTATTAATGTAATAATAACATACCTTCTCTTAACTCCATCATTTTTTTAATATATTTTATATTTACATATAAATTTATTTTGGCACATGATTGGTTAAATAATACAAACATATATCTTCATAATTTCCATTATGATTACAAGTACCATATTAATTTTTAATACTTTAAAATATGTTTTTATAAATATATTTTTACCATTCTATTATGTTATTCAAATAAAATAATGATTATTCTACTTAATATATAATCAATGTGATTTTTTGATGATGGAATATTTAGTTAAATATAAAATAAATCATTTGAAAACATTTCAAACAACAAATAATAACCAATCTATCTTGATCCCTTACTTTGAGAAGATATCTTGAAAAAATTATTTCCATATAATTTTAGATGCATTCTAAAAATTAAATATAGCTTAGATTAGTAGGGAAATTATCTTATAATTTTTTCATGCAACACAATTATAATGGTGAAATTATTACCATTCAAATTAAATTTTTTTTTCCATATATTAAATTTATACATTATACATTCATGTAAATTGATATAATGAAAATTATATTTGTTATGGTAGATGATATCTTTTTTCTATTGATTACAATAAGTAATTATATAAAGGTTATCTATAAAATTATGTGAAAAATGGTGTTTTTTTAGAAAAATACATAATCTTATGGAATGTTAATGGATTTGTATTTTGTTTATATGATTTTTAAGACATTGATAGAATACTATTCAAATTATCAAATTTGAATTAATGATTTTGAAATTTCATATTTATTTTATTCTTATCAAGCTCAATCAATTTACTGTATCCTCAGTTTCATTATTAATTCACATTAAATTTTCACCATGCATCATCATTATTTATTAAAATGAATTTATAATCCACAATATGTTGTTATATTTACCTTTTAATTATGTATTATATAAATAAATGAATTAATTTTTTCTCCCAATACATGTCAAATAACTTAAATAATGTATACTGAACTATATTTAATTATAATATCTGAATTCCAATATCATAAAAAATTGATTAAATATTATTTAAAATCCATAATTATTTCACTCTTAGATTTACATATTTTAGAGAAATATATGATCATCATCACCTTTTGTTCTAGTGAATTATCAATTTTCTCAGATCCTTATTTAAGATGGCTAGAATCATCCTACAAGTCATCAAGATATCACTATAAAAAATTAATTTTTATCCAAGGAAATTACATATGATATCTTTTAAAGTAATAATTCATTCATCTTGATAATTTAAAAATGTGTGATCTTCCCCACATGTTCTTATTTCTAAAGTAATTTTTTAAAATTCTAGCCACAATTTTATCACAATAATTCCTTGATATATAATTTTATGAATATTTTAAAAACCCATAGAAGTTTATTGATCCACATAATTTTATTACAGTATGATATATCAAAATTTTCATTTATTATGCAACATTGTAGCTGGAAATTATTTCTTTTTAGACATGATGGATGACATCTTTTTTATATTCATATAATTATACTTTGACTTATTTATATACATTTATTGGATTGAATTATTATTATTTTTTTATATTTATTTCCAATTATGAAATTCATAATGAATATTGGAGAAACAAATATGCACATAAAAACCAATTTAACAATTAATAGTCTAAATACATTACAATTAATATAGTGGTCATGATGATTGAATGTTGGAATGATATATGAAGAAGGATAGTAAAATAATAGGATAATGTTCATTAAAAAATTGATAAATAGCATTATATGAAATTAATACATTTTAATATGTAATTATAACAAATAATAAACTTTTTATATTTGGAAATCTACATTTATGATCTTTATGAAACATAAGAAAATATTTTTGAGTTGGAGATTATGGTTATGATTAATTAAATAAAAAATTACTTGTAGGGTTTAGAAAACCATATATATTATTTTTTTATGGAAATTTATAAAATGTGTCTAACAAAAAATTCCTCCATAAGACAAAACTCTAACAAAAAACATACATATGTCACATCAGTTAAAAAATTAGTAATGTGAATAATATTATGTTATAGTTATGTGTTTCAAAATCATATGTATGTTTCATTAATTACTATTTGATCGAATCAGGTGTTTTGATAATCCCAATTCATGTTATATTTATATAAAGAATCATGTTTCTTTTAAATGATATTCATTTTGGTGAAACTCATCTTTATATCAATGTAATAATTATATACTTTTAATCTAACTACTCTCTTGATTAAGATCACATTGCACACTTTCACTTTTTACAAAGGTCATCGATGCAAAAGTCACTGATGAAATGGTCACCGATGGAAATGTCATAGATGCAAAGGTCACTAATGCAGTGGTCATCGATTCAGTGGTCACTAATGAAATGTTCACTGATGCAAAGGACACTGATGAAAAGTTCTCCAATAAATGCTACCGGTGGAAGGTTACCATTGGAAAGTATTCGGACTAAGGATGCCGATGTACACCTACTATTGAAGAATACTGTTGTGAAGGCTATCATTACCATTCTACCATACTCTTCTACTTTATACAATGTCAATTTCATAAGATTATTCTAATGTATATATTTGGTAAATTTAATGCTTCTAAAATAAATAAAGCTGATTGTACACATATCAAGAGTCCGTATATGGGGATAGTAGGAGGTACGATAATGATCACCCATAATGTATGTATTCCTATTGTCAAAACTCAAATATAAAAGAGAAAATTGAGGATAAAAAGAATATAGAGTTTATTGAGAAGTGTGTGTTTGGGAATGTGAAGGAGAATATGGTAGATCAAAAAGGAAACTTTCAACACTTACAATCTGAACCCAAGAACATTATGATGATAATTTCGGGAGAACTATTTCATGGTTGCCTTCGGTTATTCATCAACACATTCTAAACAAATGTAACAAAACACTAGACTCATGAAAGATAGAACCTAGAGTTTCAACACAGTATTTTGAGGAAAACATCTATTTGAAGACACAAACATAAAATTATTCACTCCAAAGAGTCAAGATCTGAACTAAAAATAGATATACATTTCTAAAATTAAGCTTATAATCATAGCTCTATTGTATTCCTTCGTAATACTTATTTGAGAAGTTTCCGTGTCTATATGTTACACACACATTCTCATGTGCTTTAACTAGAGGATACTGAATATCCTCACATAAATCATCACTTACAACTTATTCTCCATGTATAAATATAGAAGACATAGTGTGTGGTATGTATTGTTTGATTTTTCCCGGATGAACTGTGGTAGAGTGTGAGAACCCTAGAATTTTTTGAATGCTATTATTATCATGATACAGGATTTGTATCATGTACATTGTTAATATAAACTTCTTAGGGGTATGTGATCACCAAGTAGATAGGATTAGGTCATGGCGGAGACTGAAAATCTTTTTTAACTTCACTATGATCTCTATTTATGTTATACTATGTTTTATCTATTTTCTACTTCTTATAATTGCTAAATCATAAAACTATTTTGCATTGAACGTGATAGTTATTTTTTGTTATTGGGTTTGTGTGTTTAATTTAGTAAACCAATATCAAATGTTGAAGAAGTGTTTTACACTGATCACCTATCTACTAATCACCAATTGAAAAACCTGCTGACAAACTAGAAATTTATATCTCTAATGCCTTAATTAACTGGGCTGTTCAAAATTTGTGGGATTATTATATGATTGTTTTTAACAAAAAATGTATATACGATATCAATTCACCCCTTCTTAAGATTCTACTCTGACCGACATTTTATATCAAGGGTGCCTAAATATTTGTTTTCACTAACAGAGATGTTGAGAAAGTTGTCAAATTCATTTCAATTATGATTTTAGTTTTATCATAAACATCCAATAAATTTTGTCATATCAAAATTTTCCTTTCATTATAATTATAATAAATAATGGATAATATATTTTTGTGTGATTATTCTAATATAAAACATTTCATTAATGGAAATAACTATACTCATTGGAATTTAAAAAAGAAAATTTATTTAGAGTTCATGTGTCCTAAAATCTGGGTCACAAATGAAGAACAACATGGATTGTCTGCTATTTCGTGGGATACACTGTCTCTATTGAGTTAATCCAAAAAAATAATAACTGTAATGTATTGAATGCATTTTATCTTTCTATTGGTGATGAATAATTCAATAGAATATCTACCTGTAAAACATCATATGAAATTTGGGTTTCATAGGCCGTTTCTCATGAGGGACCAACCAATGTAAAACAAATGAGAATAAATACCTATACAATAAAATATGATAATTTTAAAATGAATCATATTGAACCTATCACAAAAATGTTTCGTAGGTTTAATGAAATTGAGAATACCATGAGTTTGATTTAAAACTAGTGAAAACCATGGATCAGATTATGAGATTGCTTCGATGCCTACATGACTTATAGAGAGGGACTTCTGTTTCTATCAGAGAATCTTGTGATATAGTCATGATACCGGTAAAGAATATAATATGAATGCCTATGATTTAAAAATAATAGATTATTTCAAATCAATATGTAGATGAAGAACCAAAGTATGAAATCCTTTTTATTAAGAACTTTTACCTCATCAATCAAAGACAATGAACATGGACAAGCTCCTATAGATACTTCATCCAATTAAGACTCAGATTCTAACAGTGATGATGAGATGGCTCATCTTTCTAGAAGGTTCAAGATGTTCTACTGTATGAAGATGTTCATTAGAAAATAAAACTATAAAATATGGTATGATAATAAAGGACATCAGATAAAGGATTGAAAATAGAATGACGACACAAGTGAGACAATCTACTATGAGTGTCAACAAAAAGGCTATGTTAAGGTTGAGTTTCCCAAGATGGAATTTAAGATGAAATATAGAGATAAGGGAAATGGATATAAAAAGGCTAAAAAGGCTTCATGGAATGCCTCAGTAGATATATCATGTGGATCAGATACTTCATATATTGAGAAGATCAAACATGAATATTTGTGAATCATGACAGAAACATCTGAGGTAACAACCAATTCTCATATTCTTAATAATTAATATTCATGAACTGAAAGTGAATAAAATAATGAAAAAAATATGACTAAGTATTAACTATTTTATTATTGAAGAATTCTTGTGGATACCTTTAATGAACTCAATGATAAAATAAAATTATTTAAAAGTAAACATTCATTATGTTCCGATTATAATTTTGATTTGGATATTGAAAATGAAAACTATGCTAAGCAGTTAAAAGGAAATACTAAACAAAAATTTTCAAATGAGAATCTAAAAAGAGATATTGTGATGCTTATTGCTGGAAGATATACCCTGACTCAGTTTCATGGAAATGAAATTTCTCTAAAATATACAACTCGTCTAGGATATCAACCAGGACAAAGAAAGGTTTGTTGAAATTAAATTTGATCCAATGTCTGGACAGTTCATTACTTGTTCATGTTCGAGACCATATTTTGAATGGAAATTCTATAAAGGACCTAAATATTTTTCCATATATCAATACATATCCGTTGATTATATGAAACCATTGAGAAAATAATAGGTTCCCTAAGATTTACATGCTAACCTCTCTTGTCATCAGAAAATATCGGTACCAAAGTTACCATACACTTAATCTGTTTTGCAGAAAAATTTTCAGAGGAGATCCTGTAAAACTCAATGATACTTTGAAATTTGATGTTCAAGTCATATGAAAAGATATTATTCATACTTCAAGAGCCTGATTTATGTTAATGGTGGATATGTCACATTTGGTGATAATGAGAAAGGGATGATCATCAGCTTAAGCCAAATTGGTAACCCTATAACTATATTAATGTCAAAAGTACTTTTTTTGATGGGTGAAAATACAATATAATAATAATATCTCATATGTATAATAATGTATTCAATGTTAAATTTGAAAATGATGCATGCAATATTTTTAAATATAAAAATGATTTAATATTTACCACTCGTAGAAATGATAATGTATATTCTATTGATTTAAATTCTTTAGATAAGGGAAATGTTTCATATTTAAATAACATTCATAAAGAATCCTCATTATGAATTAGAAAATTAGGACACTGCAATGGGCACTCACATAGGAAACTAACAAGGAAAGGCTATGTTAGAGGCTTACCTAAATTATAATTCCCTCATAAAATTTCTATAATTGTTGTCAAAAGAGAAAACAACACAATGTTTATTTCAAACCAATGAAATAAAATTCTACTTCTCAACTACTAGAGTTGGTTCACATGGATTTTTTGGGACCATTTAGAGTTTCATTTTTAAATGGGAATCACCATTTTTATGTTCTTATAGATTATTTTTCTATATATAATTGGGTATACTTTATATCTCCCAAGTGTGAAGCATGCTCTTACATTACTAAATATTCTATGTCTATAGAAAATCTTAGTGGACATTGAATTAAGTCCTTGAAAAGTGATGATGGTCGTGAGATAAAAAATCATGAATTGGTATCTTTTTTCTCACAAAATGGCTAAATATACAATTTCACTGCTTGTAGAACACCTCAACAAAATCGAGTTGTATTAAGAAGAAATATGACACTTCAAGATATTTATCGTACTATGCTGAATGAGATTAATATACCTATATATTTTTTGGATGAAGCTACTAATACAACCTATTACATTACCAATAGATTTATAATTAGACATGTTTTTATGAAGACCCCTTATGAGCTTTGGATTAATAAGAAGCCATAGGTTAATTAAATTATTGTTTTTGGTTGCAAAGTCATCATCCCTAACACTAAGGACAACCTTGAGATGATTACATACAAAAGGGATGAAGAAATTTTCCAAAGTTACACAACCTTATATAAAGATTATAGAGTATTCAATAAGACAACTAAATGTGTGTAAGAATCAGTTAATGCCAAATTTGATGAGACTTATCCACATGAACCCAAAAACATTCTTGATCACCTTGAGGAAGATATGTCTATTGTGGACTTTAATGATAAAGTCAATAAACCATTATTGAAAACATCCAGATTGGGAAATTTTCCACAATCTGTGCATGGTGTATCACATCATACATACCATCATTAACAGTTTAGTTAAACTATTTTTATAGGTATTAGAACAATCAATAATAATTATCTAGAGTCTATATTAAGTGATATAAATAGAGGAACAAAAACTAAATCTTCCATGAGAAACCAAGTTTAACATCAAGCCTTTCATTCATAGCAAGAACCTAAAAATATCAATGAAGAAATCAATGATGAATATTGGGTGATATCTATGTAAGAAGATTTAAATCAATTTTAAAGAAACAATGTTTGGGAATTTGTAGAAAGACGTAAAGACACATTTACCATAGACATGAAATGGGTGTATAGAAATAATGTTGATGAATCTTGAAACATAGTTAGAATCAATGCTAGACTTGATACAGAAGGATATAGTCTAGAATAAGGAATATACTATGATGAATACATTACACATGTTTCTAGACTAGAATCCCTTAGGATACTACATGCTAATGCAACTTATCAGAATTTCAAATTTTATCAAATTGAAGTCAATAGTGCATTTTTTAAATGGGTACATAGTTGAGGATTTATTTGTTGAACAACCCCCAAGTTTTAAAAATCCCCATTTTCCCAATCATGTATTTAAAATATCTAAAGCATTATATGGTCTAAAAAATCTCCAAGATCTTAGTACGATAGACATTGTTATTTTTATATTTCATAAGGGTTTGCTAAATGAATAGTGGATCCTATTATTTTTTATTAAAAAGATTTCCAATGATGTTCTAATAGTACATATTTAATCAGATGGCATTAGTTATATATCCCTTAAAAATTATTTATGTACATATATCTCATAAATGATGCAAGATGAATTCTAAATGAGGATAAAGGGGAAACATAATGTATTCCTTTGATTTCAAATTTTTCAAAATAAAAATGGTGTTATTTTAAATTAGAGTAAATATACTAAATATATTTTGAAATGTTTAAGTATGGATTGAAATAAATGTAGTTATAAACCAATGAGTACCACATGTATGTTGGATGCTGATGAAACTGGTAAACCAGTTAATCAGATCGATTATAGAGGTATGATTTTGAGTATGATCTATCTTACTACTAGTAGACTAGATATTATGATCAGTGTATGCATGTGTTCTTATTTTCAATCCAATTCCAAAGAGTCTCATTTAACTTCTCTTAAAATGATATTTACATATCTCAAATATACTACAATCTTAGGAATGATATATCCAAGAAAACAATCAATTAATTTAATAATTTATTTGAATATTGATTTTGTTGGTTGCATGATAGTTATAAAGATATCCTCTAGAACATGTAACTTTTTAATCAAGTAAATATTATCATGGTGTTGTAAAAAATTGAATTTGGTTGCATTATATACTGTTGAAGCAGAATATATAGCTACTGGTAGTTGTTGTGTTCACATTAAGTCGATGAAACACAATTTACTAGATTGTTTATATCAATTACAAAATGTCTCTATAAAGTGTGATAATACAGGTGATATTAACATCTTTAAAAATATTTTATCTCTTTCTAGGAAAAATAACATTGATGTGAGACATCACATGTTGAGAGATCATTATCAAAGAGGTGATATCACTCTTGAATTCATTTCCATTGATCTTCAACTGGCAGATATATTCACAATGCCATTGAATTATGAGATGTCAAATTACATCAAACATGAGTTCGGAATGATAAATTTTTAAGATTTTACCTCATTGTAAAACCTCACTATTGGACCTCACTGATATATCTCTCCATTGGATGTCACAATTAGAACCTCGCCATTAGACCTCACCGATAGACCTCCCCGTTGGACCTCACTGCTAGAACCTCACTGTTGGACCTCACTAATAGACGTCAACATTGGACCTCACTATTAAAACCTCACAGTTAGAACCTCACCATTAGAACCTCATTATTGGACCTCATTGTTGGACCACACCAGTAATCCTCACAGTTAGACCAAACTGTTATAACCTCACAATTATAACCTTATTGTTGGACCTCACCTTTGGACATCATCGATAATACTCATCATTGGACATCCTCATTAGAACCTCACAATTTTAACCTCACCGTTGGACCTCGCCATTGGATCTCACTGATAAACCTCACCATTGGACCTCACTGTTAGAACCTCATCATTAGAACCTTTCTGTTAGACCTCCCCAATAGACCTCATCATTGGACATCGTCGTTAGACTAGGAAATATTAACTGACATTTGTACCTAACAGATAATCCTCACCAATAATCATCACTATTAGGACCTCACAGATAAACCTCACCATTTTCACATTACTGATAATTGAACTTTTCCACAACATAACAATTTCTCTGCAAGAATCTAAAACTTTTTCTTTATTACTTATTTGATTTTTCTGATTTGTTTTTTCTACCTGTGTGATAAAATTAAAAAAATGCCACATTTCGATCCACTTCAATTTTGAACCTCGTTCTCTATCATCTATGAACCTCACCTTTGGTCGAACCCCACGAATCTCTCTAGATTGAAATTGAAAGATTGAAGTGACTCTTCGATAGTGATGAAGGAGTTGTGGAAAATCCAAAGAGTCATCGATCTGAGTCGAGTAGCGGAATACAAGTAGTGTCAATGTTTATCAAACATCGTTTATTGAATAAGTATATCGTGGTTAATAAATATCTATGTTCCAAATGGTTGCTGATGAGAAAATAATTAGTGCAGAAAAGACTTGAAGCTCAATGTAGGGTCAAATGCTTTGAAATCTATAATGGACCCAATTACCTGAATCTAGTGAAGTAGTTTTATGAATTTTTTTAATTCAAATAGACATATAATGAGAATATATTGTCTTCAAGGGTAAATGATGTATGTGTAAACATATCCTCTATTGAATGGGCTGCATGGTTGAGTGTACAACATGATGGGATTTGTGATTACTACTCAACAGTGGTGCCTCCCACTACTATGTTCATCTATTATGAAGAGGCCTTAAAAGAACTGATAGGATAGGGGATCCATATGAATGTAAATTTTGCTAATATGGATGGAGAAGAAAAGATAATGTTAATGTTTGTCCATCATGTCTTGAGTCCCATAAGTGGGGAAATTAATACCTTGAAGTATAAGGTCATATTTCTTTAGAATCTTTTAAATAACAGACAACATATAAACATTGGTAAAATGATGATGATTCAATTAGAGGATATGAAAATGCACAGTTCCAAGTCCAAATCATTGTTTCATAATATATTTATATCCTTGATGATGAAGGTGAAAGGAGTTCCCAGAAATAAGTAGGAAATTGTTGTAGTAAGGGACAATTTCTAAATTAAAAAGGTGAATTTAAAGTTGATGAAGATAAATTGGAACCCTTCTAATAGAAGATGGGTTCATGATGAGGCTAAGATATATAAGAAATTCAAACCTAATAATCATCCTTCTAGACCTAGGGATAAGATAGATCCTTGTATAAATCATGATAAAGTAGAGCATGCATATTCAGATGAAGGAGAGGGGGTTGTTGTAATGCGAGAAAGAGTAGACTCTCACATAGATGATATGAGTGATCTAGACCTCCCCTCAAATCCTCATATTGAAATTATATCCTATAGTGAGCCCAGTCTAACAATTTTATTTCTTGGAAGGGAGACAATCCTAAGTGAAAATGTTGATGAAGAGATTACTGCAGAAGAAGGGGGAAGAAAATGTCTTAAGAGACAATATAGAAACCTCATATAAGGACCAGGATATTTAACATAGTCAGGATGACATTGAGACATCTAATGGTGAATATGATGATGATGGACTAAGTCTCAGTCACGTGATAGGATATTAAAAAATGGTTGAATGTTTAGATGATGAGGTTGCTGATTTGTTAAAACCTGTAATTGTTTTGGAAGTGGTTGAAGATTCGGTTGAGGAAGTGGCAGTGGACCATTCTGTAAAAGCAATAGATCAAAGAGGTATGGCTGTAGTGAATGTGGTTGATCTGGAGATTTCTCCAAGTGATAAAGAGGAACATGTTGCCATAGGAACAGTTGTTTCTTCTCAGGGGATAGAAGACTAGTCAGAAGACACCAGAATTCTGGTTCTTTGGTATGATAATGGAGAATCCGATGATGACTATCCAATTAGAAGTCCTCCAATACCTTTAGTAATAGTAACTACTATAGTACTGTTAGTGGTTCTTTTCCATTGATACTATGTGATGAATAATGATTTGGAATCAATAAATCAGATATGGGGGGCCAGTATTATGAAAGATTTGGTGGGTTAGACAGGTCTATGACTCACAATAAATAAGTTTTATCTTCTCCTGTAGAATGTCTAGTTTTGTCCTCTCACTCCATCCTACTAATGAAAGATAAGTACTATCAGAATCAGATCTGAACATTAACAGATTCTATGTAATCTGTGAAGAAGTCTTTTGCTAGTTCAGAATCTTATATGGCATTTAGGGATCATGTTGACAAAGATCTTCGATATTTTAAAAGTGTGGTTCAACACATGGTCACTGTGTTTGAGAACCTAAAAAATTCCCTTGTTACTCGTGTGAGTGGAAAATATGATGATGTGAAGAGTCTAATCAGTGGGATGACCAAGTCTTCCAAGGAAAATCTGGATTTCACTATGGCACCACTATGTGCGTCAGCTTTAACTTATGTTGTTCCAACTATTGATCTATAAGCATTATTATTATTTTTCATTGAAGATGTGGAGAAGTTCTCTGGTGCTAGTATATCAGATCCTCAGTCTATGACTCATGTCATTTCTACTACTAGAGAAATTCAAAACCTAGTGATAAATTATTTTGGGTAATGTTATTAAGATCATAAATCCATCAAAGAGAAAGTTTATTTCTACTAAAAATGGGGGTATAAAATTCATTATATGGATGACCACTTCATGTTTTTGTTGGAGAACATGTGTATTCCTCCTATAAAATAGGAATTTGACGATTAGGTTATCTTGATCAGAGAGATGAAACCCACAATAGAGAAATATGTGGAGAGTAATGTTTATTTTATTTCTACTATAGAAATAGGAGAAAGAATTATTATGGATTTCAGAATTCATCATATATAATGCCTAGATGTGGACTACCCTCCCATCATTGTTCCTCCATCCCTCACTTTTACCTCGAATACTTCAGGATCTACCAATGTTGCACGAATTATGACTCCTACAAATTACATCAAATGTGTGACCCCAATGATTTTTCAGATATCCACCCACTATAGTTATAATGATGCATCTCTTGCAGCTCCTCCAACCCTACTGAGTGCCATACTGAGGCCTTTCCCCCCATCCCCAGAACCTGCCTGCTAAACACCCAATGATGAAGCTCCCTTGGACATATCTGATGTGGATTGAATGTGGGATTTCATATTTGATTGGGATCTTTTTAACATTTTTTCATATTGTACTATTTATTCATTAATGGAAATTCTTATTATGGTTATTTTTTTCTTTTATTATATTTTTTAATCACAAAGAGGGAGAAACATGACTAAATATGTCTATGTTTTAGGTTGCCTAACCTAAAATAAGATAAATTATTTTAGTTCACTGAACCCATTGCATATATTTAGTCATTATGAACATGATCCCATTTTACAAAAAGAAAATGTGCCTAACCCTGATTCAAACAAAATGACATAATTTTTTATTATAAAAAATAAAGATAATGTTTGACTAAACAATTTTGAAAATCCCAAATCATGGTTCATTTATCTAAAGCCTCTTGTTTATCTTTTAGTATTATCATTTATGTGAAAATCTTGTTTATATCAAATTAATTAATATATACTTTTAATATCACTACTCTCGTGTTTAGGGTCATAGTGAAAAAATTTTCTAAGAAAAATGGTCACCAAATCATTGGTCACTAATGCAAAGTTCACCGATGAAATGGTCACCGATGAAATAATCACTGATGAAGGCTACTGGGGGAATGATATCGTTGGAATGGTTATCGATGAAGGTTGATGATGTACACCTATAGTTGAAACCTAATGTTGTGAAGGATACCATTACCAGTCTACCATACTCATCTACTCAATACATTTTCAAATTTTTAATATTATTCTAAGGGTCATATTTGGTAAATTTAATGCCTCTATTATTAATTAATGGTTATTGTAGACATAACAAGAGACCGTTTCTGGGGATACTATGTGGTACGATAAAGCTCACACGTGAGGTACTTATTATTATTGTTGGAACTCAAATATAAAATGGAAGGCTAATGATGAAAATAAAAAGGATTGGTATGAGAAGTGTGTTTTTGTGCTTGTGAAGGAGCTTACTAGCTGGATCAAAATAGAACCATTAAAAGCTTTCACTGTGTTCCAAAGATCCTCAATAAGATCAATTCAGGAGAAAAAATATTAGGCGGCCTTCTATGATTCATCATATCTCAATAAACACAAGATGCTGAACACTCAACTCTTGATAGCTAGAACCTGGAGTTGCAACTATATTTTGAGGACAACTTATAGAGAATGAACCGAACAACCAATTATTCACTCCAAGGAGTCAAGAGCTAAATTTAAACTCAAATTGTGTTCTATACTCAAGCATATAATCATATCACTATTGTGTTCCTTCATTATACATTTTGGATAAGTGTGTGTGTCTATATGTTACACACATTGTCTCTTGTGCTTGAACTAGAGGATACTGAATATCCTCACATCAATCTTCACTTACAACTTATTTCTAACCTATAACTGTGGAAGAGACTCTGTGTGAACTGTATTGTCTGATTTTCTCATGAAAAAATATGGTAGAGGGGGTGATCCATGGATAATATTTGAAGTGTATTTTATAGCCTGATACAGACTGTGTATCTTGTATATTGTTAATGTAAACTGCTTGGTGTTAGTTGATCACCATGTTGAGAGTATTAAGTATTGACGTGAGATTGAATTTCTTTTTTTACTTCAATATGCTCTATATTTTTATTATACTCTATTTTATCAATTTTAAACTAATTAAAATTGCTAAAACAGAAATCTTTTTTTCATTGAAATTGATAGTTAGGTTTGGTATGTGTGCGTATGTGTTAATTTAGTAAACTTATTTCAAAAGTTGAATAAGTGTGTAACATAGATTTACCTGAGGACTAATTAATCTTTTAGAAACTTTTTGACCAACTATACATTTATATATCTACTGCCTTGATTAACTTCGCCATTTCATAATTTGGTAGATCATTATAAGATTGATTTTATCGAAAATGTTTAGTTGGAACTCAATTCACCCCCTTCTTGAGATTCCATTTCGACCAACACTAATAATATGGAAATGATCAAACATAAAAATTTATACATACTTTTATTGTTAATGATAATTAAATCCCATAATAATATCATATTTGATTCATAAAGGTAAATACCTTATACAAAATTAAGATATTTGTAGAATCTAACTATGTGTTTTTTTGTTAATGTTTATGTATTGGAATCAATTCAGTGTTTGGTTGATCAATTCTTATGTATTTAAAATATCAAGATTAATTTAATAATCAAAATTTAATTAGTGAATATTTTTTAAGATTCTATATACTTCATTAACTATTAAACATCAAGATTATTCTACGTGTTTGATAATATTAAATCACGTAATGATAAAGCTAGAAATTAAAGTATAAATATGTGTTGTGATTATGGACTCCATGAAATTATTATGAGGCTAAATCCATAATGAAATATAATTTTAGAACTAGGGTAAGATATGAATAAAATAATTAACCATGAAGCAAGAATATATAATACATACGATGACTATGATTGGGATACTGATTCAAATAATAATAAGAGATTATATATGGAAACCGTGAAAGGATAAAAAATCATTTCATGATTTTAATATTCACATATCAACTTATCATTAATTTATTCCTAAAGAATGAATAGTGTAATGAGGATTTTGTAGAGAGGGGAATCTATGATAAGTATTGTATAATTAGGTGATTGAGAATCATAATTTTCAATAAAATTTAAATGGAACATTTTTTTAATTAATAGTGTTATAATAATGATTAATAGAATGTAAATAAGGATATAAATATTATGTTGATAATAATAATGTGGGTTTTTGAATAAAAATATGAAGAAAAGAATGACATTTTATGTAGTTACAATATTGAATATTTCATGAGTTAATGAAAATTGATTGAAAATCTACAATTATATTGTTTAAAAATATTCTATTTTAAAATAAAATGATGTGACATAACAAAGTGCAAGAATATTATCCAAGTGATTTCGTGAAATATTTTATTATCATAGATGTTCCTTCCCTTCTTCTAAAACACTTTATAAACCGAAGATGAAGGGATATGGGTTTATGAATAATATATATATTGATCATGAGGGCTAATGATTATAATACCTCGTATGGATTGGTATAATTAATAAGAGTGTAAAAAATTATGTTCATATAAAAATGTATGAACACTTTTCAATTAATCCTATAATAAAAATGAATATTATAAATGATAATCTGAAATTTTTAAGTAAATTAATTACTTTTTCTATATTCATGATAATTAAATATGGATTCACTAAAAAAGAAATAAAATAAAAATGGAATTAAATTTTTATGGGTGATAATTCTAAACAATATGTTCTTCCTTGAATTATGTATTGATTTTAATAGGATTATATAACCAATGATATACTAGTTCCTAGTATTTTTTATTAATAAAGGATTAGTTGTGTGTATGATAGGTAATAATCATTATACAATAGTGATGTATTTATCATCATTAAAATCAATACATTTTATAATATCATATTTTTCCTTGATTATTATTTAACAATTCTTAATGAACTTGATAAAAGAGTGATAGATCAACTTTCTCAATAAGTGTTGTGTTTGGTGGGGAAATTTTTTATTTAGAATTATTCAATCATACCAAATCACCCCCATATCATTAAATTTTATAAAATCCTAGTATAACAGCAACAACGATAATTATATCCCTATTCTTGTATCAATAAAATTATTCCCATAGGGTTTTTATCATTGGATGTTTGTTAGAATAAATTCTTATCCACTATAGATAGTGATCCATCCAAATACAATATAGAAAAATATTTTTCGTTGTGTAATAAATAATATCATTAGAAACTATGAAAAAAATGAAATAATATTTATTAAATCAAACAATATCTCATAGTGATGAATATTCTTGAGTAATTTAATGGAATATGAAACAAAGATATTTGAAAAATGTACATTTTATTAAATATTTATTAAAAAAATGTGTAATCTTATTATTATGGCTATAAAAATAACTATACATATCCATTATGTTATTTTTAAATATTTCATCTCAACATTTAAACGGTTATTGAAATTTGAATACAATATGAATATTTGTATGATATTTGGAATATGTGATGAATGCATAGTTGAAGTATCATTTCTAAAATGTGAAGATGTACTCTAATAAAAAATATATATGCTCCCAACATTAATTATTTTAGTAAATTTTCTAAATAATTATAATAATGAAACTATTTCATTCAATATATTATAAATATCATGTTATATATGATAAATAATATTAATAATTACTATGTGGTATATCAGTCATTTTTGATAGATCTTGAAAAAGATAAAAATTGATATAATATATCACAATCATTGTTATCATCCCTCTGTTTTATTAATTTCTGTCGATTTCTATGCTCACAATATTACCATTAATAAGAAAATTTCATTTAACACTAAAATATTATATCTTGAAATGTATTTTTAAAAATATTTACTATTTTTTGTTCAGTTAGCATGTTACTCTTTCATTTTAAGTATTTTAGTTGATAAAAATTTGAAATATTTTAAATAATTAATATTATTTTGGGTATTAATATTAAACGACCATATATAAATATAAATATTTATCTATAAAATTATGATAAATAAATATCTTATATTCTGGTTTCTTAATTTACTATGTATTTGTCATCAAAATAATTAGAGATTAATTAATTTAATCAGACTATATTTAATAAAATATGATATCATTTTACAAATGAAAATATTTTATTTCATTAACCTAGTTTTTTTAATATATAATCCAAAATATTCTGATTATTATTTCATTACACCATATTTATTTTCAATGTTATTAAATTGACATGAGAACGATATTCCATATAATTTAATTAAACATTTATTTATAAATATTTTTATGAAATTATCAACATCTTCAAAATAGAAATAGTCCTTCTAAATTTATAAATTTTTATTAGAATCATTCTATTTAGAATATTACACATTCCAATATCTACATGATAATATTTTTTATTATATATAACATCATCATAATATTTCACATCCCTATTCTGAACATAGTAAAAAAATAACTCATTCCTGTTACTTATTCAAATTTATATTACATTCATTCCCAAAAATTGAATGATTTAATCACATAAGCAATCAAATACATACATTAATAATTTTCTCATTTACAGTGATATGAAACACAATTATATCTTAAAAATGTATTTATCAAATATTATTTCCCAAATGTATATCCAATTTTGAAATGGTTTTATAAGAATATTAATAATATATGTCAATATATTTAATTTGATTTTACTAATTTTCAATAAATTAAATAAATATATAATAATATTTCAATAATTTGTGTTATAATTATTAATAGATGTATGACAATATAATTTTCTAAAATTATAGGATACATTTTAACATTCTTTTAACTCTATTCTTTAGAAAGAATAATAATTTTAACAAATAAAATATTTCAGAGCTTCAATAAAAACTGACATACAAAATTTAATTATAAAATGATGAAAATGAAAATAAGGGTATTTATATTTAAGATTATTTTAAATCCAAAAGGATCAACAAATAATGGTTTCAAATTATTCTCAAGTTTTAAATGTTTTTATCTTCATGATTCTTATTTTAATGTAAACTTTTATACAACATTATAAAACAAAATGTTAACCATTAATATGATATATCCCTATTGTTTATTATGAATCTGATTTATAACCATTAGACAGGTTATCATTATATGAATATATGTTTAAAATGGTCATTTTTGGAAAAGTAGAATTATTAATCAATGTTATGTTGAGATATCTAAAAACTATTAAGATGTATTTTAATTTTATTAACAATTATTGAACAAAATTATGAAAAAAAATATATAAAACATTATTTATATCATACTAGAATTATACAATTTAAAATTTAAAATAATTTTTATATATTATTTATTACCCAATATAATTAATGAATAATATTTTATAATTTAACTAGTGAAACTTTAAGAAACTTTATAGTTTACAATTCTTAAGACTATACCTTAAAAAAATATCAATTGAGAATTTTTTTTATTTAAGATAAAAAAATCCATTATGAATAATTTAAATATCATAAATTTATTTCAATTATTCCATCATAATAATTTGATTTCAATATTATATAATTTAATAATAAAACAAAAAACGAATGGATTTTATGTAGGTAAATGTAATTTTTAAAAAAACATTTATAAGAATATTTTCCTGAATTTTTTTATTAAAATGTTATGGTTATATGATCCATAAAATCCAGTTTTGACAAATAAATATAAAATAATATTTTATACCATTATCTATATGGTTTTTATGAAAATAATATTCTTGGGTACATATAAGAAATAATTTATATAAAAAGTACTATAAGAATTATGAAATTCATGATTTAGAGTTATTTTTAATTTTTTCTGTCTAATCTATTTCTGAACTCCTTATTTATAATATATTCAAAATAATTTATAATTATTTTATTATTTGGTTATTGAGATGAATTATTTAAATGTGACTTAAATGATAAAATTATATGCAATGTTGTCAGATTTTCTTTAAAATTCATCATATTTATGATTCAATGCATCTTATCTCCAAATATATTTGTTTATATGAACTAATACTGATATATTATTCATTTTATGGATTTGGTAATGAAAAAATATTTTATATTAATTATAATTTTTATATTAATATATTTATTTATAATACCTAATAATTTAATCTTATTAAATCTTGAACAATATATATTTTAAGATGATTTATTTTTTAATTAAAAAATTATATGGAATTGAAATTTTTTCATAATCAAGATAATATTTTAGTTTAGATATTAGAGTGTTCTATTGAATATTATTTTAGTTTTTTTAATGGTATGTAATTTAGGATTATATTTTAGACACAATTTTTCATTTGTGTCATTTAATGAAAATTACATTACACTTAATTCTAGATTACATTCATGTGTTGTGAATTCCCAAATAAATCGGTTCTTCAAAATTTCTTCACATTTCACTTATGATAATGTAACTACTATCGGAATAAAATAATTTAGTTACTAATAATTGATATTAACTAATTAGACCACCATTCAATTCTTAATTTGGTTTCTCATTGATAATAGTTATTCCATGCTTCTAATGAAGAAATGTTCGTATGGTGATGTATAATCAGTGAACTAGTGTCATTATAAATAACACTATTGTTTTATTATATGTTTTATAAGCATATTTAAATGTAAATTGTTTTGGAATAAATAGATTTCTTAAGATATAGATTTGTTTTCACATAAAAATTTCCATTTAAAAAATTATTTATCATCACTTGATATGCTAATTGTTTAAAAATTATTGATATATGGAGTAATTGTCTATTCTGTTAGTCAAAAAAATTATGTTATTTAGTTATTGATTTTATAATGGGAAAATAGATATTGGGTGGACATTTTGTATATGTATCATGATAATTTAATTTATAGTTTAATTGGATTATATTATTGTATCTATTTACTGATGTTATGGACATTGTGTTAATACCTTTTTAATGAATGGGAATGGATTTGTTACAATTATATAAGAAATTAAATTGACAAGGGGATTGAGTATATAATATACTGAAGATATGGGGAGTTTTTAATTTGATTTATGAGAATTAAATTGAATGGGAAATGGATTTCATTGATACTATATAAAATATTTGGTGAATACTATAATATAAAAGGGTGTTTTATTATTATCATATAATTTTCACGAAACAATGTGTATGTAACATTAAGTATAATGAGTGACATTGTGACAAAATAATGGATTATTGTAAAAAGACTAATTTTATTTTGAAATTATTGAATTATAATAATGTTCATATAGAAATGTGGTTTCATATCTCTATTTATAAAGTCACTAAAAATAGTGATGATTTTATTTTAACTAGTTTTTAATATAAACAACTCAAAATGTGAAAAAATAAATATCTGGATAATTTTTATATCATCAACATTAATGAAAATCCCCATTATAATGAAGCATAAAAAACTATATATGATCAAATCTTTCACCCTCTTCGATAATCAAAATCCATTTCATCTCATTGATGTTCGAGCTGAGAAAGAATCATATATCATCAATGTAGTATATGAGTTATCTAGAGACATGAATTGTAACATCATGGAAATTTACAATGTAATTTTAATAAAGAAATATATTTTTTTATTGTATTCAACACCCAACACAAAAACCAAATGAAATCATGAAATGCAATTTTATTTACAATTAATCAATATCTAATGAATTGGAAGTTATAAAATTGAGTAACCATGTTATAAATTGTATGATGATAATGTATGAATGAAATCGGGTAACAAAAGTATCCCTTATAAATATAATCTATTTGAGTATGGAAAGGTAGTATATTCAATATGTTTCTTCATATAATAATCCTAATTTAATTTCTAACAATTATGATATGAGAATAATGTTTTCAAAGAGATTTTCAAGCACGTATTTATTTCTATATGAACTGTGCTTTGAAACTACCACCCACGCCCACTACAAGAGTTGAACATCTGTTTAGATCATAAATAAGTATCCTAAAGATATTAATAAATGGAAATTTAAATGATATAAACATTCAATAATTATATTAATAAATTATTTATAATATTAATTTTATATATTAAACATGACGCACATTTAATTAAAAAAGATGTTTATTTACAAACACAATGATAAATAATACATGATCATTTGACTATAATTTTTTTTATGATTTAAAATTATATATTTATATGATATATATTAAAAAAATTATATATAATAGATAAATAATATTTGGTTTATGAATAATCTATTAACGACATTCTAAATTGTAATAAATAAAAAATAAGAATTAAAATTTGAAATTTATAAATTTCATTTTTCTATAAAAAAGGAGTTCATTATATATCTCCTCTAATGATAAATTATAATATTTCATAATTTCAATCTGGAAAAATTATCTTCTTTTTTATTTATAGGATTATAATATCTAATGATAGTTTTTTTTCTTAAAAACACTTTATTTTCAAATTTATAGTGAAAATAAAATCTATTCCAAAATAATAACTTGATTAAATTTTTATAATAAATGAACTACCAATATGTTTTTAGACCTTGGAAATATATCAATTATGTTTTTAAATATAAATAAAATTAATATTTAAATATTATTACTTTTTTATAAAATATATGTTTATTATTTTTTGTGGTTAAGTAATATTTTCCAATAAAAGAATCTGTTTTTGATATTATCAGTTATTTGAAATATTTTTGGTAGTATTAATGTTATGATTTATTATTAACAAACAAAAAATATTTTTTTTAAATAAAATATTATATCCTGAAAATAAAATACATTAATATTTTATCATATATATAAATTTTATTATAATAGAAACACATATAATGAAAATGGATTATTATTAGTTACAAATGAAAGTGGTAAATCAAAATAAATTGAAAAAGAAATATTTTTTCCTAATAAAATAGAATTAGAATTTTGAAATATTAAAATTAAATTAAATAAAAATTCTAATTTAATTAAAATTGTTAATAAAAAATTACATTGTTCAAATATTTTTAATGTTGTAAAATTCATATGTTTAAAAAGTGTAATCAAATAGGGTGAATGTAAATATGAGAAAACATGTTTCTAATTTTATTTTGTGATTTTTATTACCCAAACATATCAACAGTCCATTATTTTCATTTTTTTGTTTTCTTTACATGTTAGACATGTTGTCCCATAGTAATAAGTTGATATAAATTATAAAATGTCATTATAGCCACTTATAAATGAGGTCTCTCACAACCCATTCAGTTCCACACCATAAATGTTTTTTGATATGTGAACTATTTCATTATGAATTACCCTATGATATCTATTAAAATAATTTAAACCTTTTAAATATTTTTTTCCTTGTCCCTCCATTTCCATGGATTCCTCTACATAAAAACCCAAGTCTTCAATGTGGGTATTAATATTCCCAAAAAAATAATTTCATTTTTCAATAAAGATATCATTAAGATTATTGTCGCATTACTATATAATTAAATATTTTGTAAATGATATATTTTATAATTATAACTTAAAACTGTTGACAACATTTCTACCTTTCTATTATTATAATAAAAAACATCATTTTTTTGTGTAATGACTACCACCTCCACATAGTAACACATATCATTTTACATTTAATTTATTTCATATCTATTATGTTTTAATAAAATGAAAAGAAAACTATAAAATGTATAATTAATATCATTATTATTCTATAGTTATGATATTATTCCCAAATAAAACCATCAAAGGGATAATCATCTTTTAATTATGTTTTATTCTTGTTCGGGCCTCTTCAATGAAACATGAAAATTTATATAAAATTATATCCCATATGACTATGAGAGAATAATTATTCTTTATATGTGAAATAAATAGTTAATTATAGATTTTAAATTTGTTATGTAATGGTAAAATTAGTATTAATCTCATATTAATTAAATCACTATTTGATTTGTTAAAAACCAAAAATACAAGCATCTTGGAAATTTTATTTTGAAGGAAAATAACTAAAACAATATTAAAATGATATTTTAAATAATAAATTACCTTAAAAATACCAATATAATTTATGATATTGAAATGAAATTTTTTTTTTATATTGAATAATAACAACACTATTAAAAAAAATATATCAAAATTATCATGATCAGTGAATATTGATATTGAAAAATGAAAAAATAAACTAATATAAATTTAATTAATATATATAAATAATTTCTATAAAAGGTTTTATATATATATATGAAATTTTTTATAAAATATATCTCATTTATTATTTTATTGTATAGGATAATTAAGCTCTTCATTGGTCTTTAATAATTAATGAATTGTGCAATTGATCAAAATTTAATTTTTGGAGACATTTTAATTATTGTACATAATTATTCTATTAATAAATTATGATTAAATAATAATTATGGTATTTTAACATATTCTTATAATTCAATGGTTTTTTTTAGAAATATCACATTCCATTTTAAATGTCCGTGGATTCAAAAGACACTACGATTTTAAGGGTTATTCCACTAAATTGTTTACTCCATCAGTTAAGTTTGACATTAAACATAATAAATTATTTTCAATGGTGTATTAACAAAACTATTTCATTACTATATTAAAATATAATCAAACTTTATTTTTGTCTAATGCCTAATAAATTGTATTACTCTCAACATCCATTCATTCATACATTAGAAATACAAAGTGGATTTTCCATAATCTTATTTTTAAAAAGAGCTGAATCTAGAGATATAAACCCTTAGGGGAATTATTATACATTTATTTCTACAATCCCAGTCATTTAATTATCTTATGGTCATTGATGTGGTTTTATATTTTTTCTCTATAATTTAGTTTCCCCTTTCTCTTATTACTTATCTATTCTATGGAAACCAACTTCACATCTTCAATTTTGTTTGGAACATCCATTTTTTGATGTATGTACTCATATATTTAATATGATATTAAATATATATATTTATAGGTTGTTTATTATGGGTAATTTTATAATACATTTAATTTTATTTAATTTACTTAAATATATATTTAATTTTTTCTACATGGTTTGTTTTCATTAATGATTTAATATAGTTTACTTTAAACATTTTCAATTTTAAAAAAATACATCAATTTACTATCATTATAACCAAAATAAACTCAAATAATTATTGGTTTATAAGATAAAATATATTTCTTCATTTCAAAAAATGATTTACCTATTTTTTTTAGAAATTCCATTTATATTTATAATTTCCAATGTGAATCTAATTGTAATCCCTATAAATTTTTTCAAATATTTCATACTCAAATAAATATCCTATTATTGATAATGTGAGGTCCCAAAATATTATCAGTGTAATTTATCACATATTATAATAATATTATATAGTTTAATACATATAAAATCACATATGGCCCATAATAAAAACATTACAGACAAATAAATAATTAAATAATTATTATTTATAGATGTAAAGGAACCAATACCAAAAAAATATTATCTTAACATTAAGAATAGTGATATGACAACTACAAATAGTATTCCAGTTATGGGAATAGTATCCTCAAAATAAATGTTTAATTAAAATTTATCCATCTTATAAATGAACGTATAACATAATTATATCATATTCAATGTTAAAAAATGTATTAAAAATAATTAATTTAGTGATGGAATTTCGATAAGTCATTAATATTTAATTTCAATTTTATGAATAATTTAATTGCTTAAATTAATAAAAATATTCATTAAATTTATTCATTAATTTAAATTTTATGTCTTATTATTTGATGATAATTTTTCAAGGCCATAAGTGAAGTATTAAAGGGTTTAAAATATTTTATAATTTTAAAATCTATATTTTCCATGTAATAGATAGTTTTAATTTGATAATAAATTAATAATACTATTAAAATTATGTCCATAAAATGGAGTTATTTTTTAGATTCATTCGATTGATAAAAATTTAGGGTTATTTTTTTGAATAATTTAAAAATACATGAATGTTGATGATATGTAAAATAAGATAATTTACAATAAAATGTAAATACATGCATTTTGGATTCATTGCTAATGTATAGTTGATTAAAGCACAAAATATAAAAAAGTAATTCCTTATTTTAAAATATTAAAAAATAATTCCTAAAATATTCTTATTCATTTTCCAAATAATAAACTAATGAATATAATAATGTGAAAACCCCCTCTCCTCTACTATAAAACCACTACTCACCCAAGGTTATCCCTAAACATCTCATGAAATAGGAATAACCCAAATTTTCACAAATATTCCACTGTATCATATTCTCCATTTCCATGTTGTGTTGGTCACATCAAAATACAAAAACCTTTTCCGTAAGGAGTTTCTCATAGAGGAGAAATTCATGTGGAAAATTCCATTTTATTTTCTTTCAATTTATTTTCATGGTCATTTATTTTGATTCTCTCATAACCTCCCATTATAAAAATAATCCACTATATTAACATACAAAGACATGAATTATATTATTTTAATGAATGACACATCCTTAAACACTGACCTATATATATTTTATTCAAAAAATAAAATCGTACCCCGCGAATTTTCTATTTTCTAGCACTGTGGGGGATGAGCATTTATTTTCATTTAGTGTATTCAAAGATTTCATTAAAAATTTAACAATGTGGAATAGAAGATAACAATAAATTTTACAACCCTCATTATGTTCTTGAACTAAAAAAAATACATCACAGGTAATGATAAAACAAAATGAGATTTTTGTAATCTAAAAACTACCAAAATTAATCTAAAACAATCATCATTAAATTTTATTTAATGATTCATCATCATACAATATAAAAAATATTTATGAGATCATATAATATAAAAGAATATAATTAATAACATATTATAAAAATTTTATATATTTATCAACAATTTTAACAAACTTTGAATCATTTATATATGTGTACTAATCCGGAAAACTATGAAATTGAACACTCCCCATCGATGAAATTAAGCTCTTTATCTCATTGAACAAAAATGAAATAATCCTAACAGAACCCTGATGAATAAAATTACTTTATAAGAAGGTTGTGCATTTTTTATGTTATTAATATAATTTTATTATAGTTGATATCAATTTAAACAAATCATTCAGATATAGGTTTTGGATAATTCTCAAACCCAATGCTCTTTATTTTATTATTCCATCATTCACCCGATTTTCAGTCTCAATATGTCATTAATATAATTTAATCATCATTATCATACTTTTCTGTTATATACATGAATTCTAGTTTTTTTACAAAAACAAAATGTTTTCTAAAATGTCTCTACATTAAAAAAAATCATTTGTCTAATCACTATTTTTTAATATACATTCATAGTTGATGAGTCGTATATAAAGTAAGGTATTCTAAATATAAATTCTGAACACAAATATTATTAATATATGAATTATTATATGAAAATAATTCATTAACATTGGTTGATTATTTTCCACGATTAAACATGTTCAATGTGGCATGCATGATAATGTAAATGTTATAATATGATTATTGAACCCCAAATTATAAAGCACAATGTACATGTTATCATATAATGGGTGATAAAAGATTTATATAAATGTCAAATTAATTGGGTAATGTGATGTAAATCATGATAAAAGTGAACGATGTGACAACATGATGTTAGATTTGTTGACAACATTGTCTTGTAGCGGACCACATAGACATGATGTTTCATTGTTATTCATTGACATATTTCCAAACTTTTTATAGTTCTTAGTCACATTATTTTGATTCTATTATTGTGTAATGATGATTATGGTTATTATCACCCCTTTTGTAGTGATAAATGTTTCCATATATACTTTTACTAGGCTTTTCATGAACCATCCAAGGATGTCCCTGAACTGGTCACCTGAGCTAATTTGTGGCAAGGCCCATGAGGAAATCTTAATCTTTCTGGGCTGGGGAAAAAGGACCTAAAAAGAGTGAAAAATTAATTATTTTTCCTAATAAATAAATTTATAAATCAAAAATGAATAATATGTAAAATATGTAAAACATATAAATGTAACTGAAATGAACATCATTTATTAAAGGATATGAAAATAAATGTGAACTACACACTAAAACAAACCAGATAAGATAATAACACCACCTTCATGTGACCTCGAGGGTCACTCTCCAATAAAAGATAAAATATCACCTTAGGTGACTGGATTCAAAATTAAAACTACACAATTTTTAAAAATAGAAAAAAATTATAGGAATGAATATTTAATATCAATAGGCTATCCAAATAATCTATTCCCAATTCACATGCTTTGAAATAAAAGAATCACCAATTTCCGTTTTGAACTATATAAAAATATTATTTTATGAAAATTTTACTCATAATATTATGTTGCACTTCCCATATTTATTTCTAAGGACCATGTGCATTCCATTAGTGATACTGAAACAATTTATAATGAATTATGAGGATTTGATTTTCAAATTGCACAAAGTGGGTAAAACACTTTTCATTGAAATATATTTTCACATGCCTTATTAAAATAAATCACATGAATTTCAAATAAAAACACTTAATAAGAAGGAATTATATTAATCACACAATAATGGAAACAAATATAATTTTATAAGTATCTCAAACATTACTACATGAAAATAATATCCAATAGACATATGATAACCTGAGAGGTCAAGAATAATCCTAGACATAAAAATATATGAGACCCCATCCCCAATAGAATTCCAAACATGATGAAATCCTTAAATCTCAAAATTCTTGGTCACCCTAAACAATGACTGATTGAGGGGCCTATTCCCAATGAAATTAACTCAAATAAATACACCTACTTTGGGCCACTTTTCAATACAAAAACTATCATTGCAACAATCCTTCTTAGAAATTATATATTCATCAATGTTCTAATACCATATGTATATAATGAGGGTGAATTGACCTATTCTATATGAATATCCAAACACATGAATATATTATAATAAATGAACAATATGTAATATCATGAGCCACAATAATGACCGATATCATGCCATAGAAATAATTGAACATAATGAGTCCAAAGCAAGGCACATTGAAAATCAATTATAATAAGTCTGTGATGAGGACATCCAATACGTTATACACAATCATGTCTTGAAAAACATCAAAATCGAGTTTTTATAATAAATATTTTCATAGTTTTCACATAGTATCAAAATACCCCTTTACTCATTTTACCAAACCAATGGTTATCAACAATAAAAAATCAATTTTTATAAATAATAGGAATAAAAAACCATTTTACATATCAAAACATTTAAAAATTACTTTAAAACATTCATGTAACACATTCATGGTGAAAATCAATTTTATAAAAAATTCAATTTTTCCATTCATCAGTTACATGAGAAAAAACACCTTAAAACCCAATGCACATTTTATTAAATAAAATTAAAACCACCTTAGAACATCATAATATACTGCCAAAAAATCATTAAAAATGTCATTGATATATTCATGAGTCCAACCCCAATATTTTCTCTCACAATTATCCCATAAAAGAAAATTGAGAATTTAATCAAACACATGGCATTCATTTTTTAATAAAACAATCTTTACATAACACTAAATATGTTAATATAAACCAATGTGAATGACAAAAATTTATTTAAATTTATATAAAATGAATAAAACATCAAAATCCATGAGTGAAGGCCAACAAAACATTTTATCAAATACATAGCACACTCATTTAAATAAATATATTTATAGTTATCACTAAACAATGATAAATGCACCCTTTTCAAACCAGATAATTAACCCTTTGGTTTTATATCAATTATAATGAACTATATTGGATGATAAAATCATTTGAAATATGATTTAGAATTTAAAAATGCATGTGAAATGGGATGCCTACCTCAAATCCATGATAGAATGAAAAAATATCACCAGAGATTTCTCCATGATGGTTTAAAAACACAAAATCTAATATAAAAAAAAATTAATGAGGAAAACTCAAAACCTAATCTAAGGAACACCAATGAATAAATATATTTATGGAGGGAATGATTTCTTTTGAAAAAAGATGATGGAAGGGTTGCACCGATAGGGGGTCCGGCAGATATGGCAGGAGCGCAATGCAAGGGCCGCATCGGGATGGGGAGATCATAGGATTGAGCGGCATCGATGGGTGGTGAAATCCATATAGGGGAGGTTCGACTAGTTTGTGCACCCCAAAGGGGAGACTATCAGAGAAGGAGCTTCCATCGGAGGAGCTACGACACCAGTAGGGGAGCTTGCTGGAAGAAGGGAGCTCCAGGTGGTGGTGTGCAAAGGGAGGGGTGTGTGATATAGGGGGAATGGAGAAGTCGTCGCTTTAGAAGAGGGAAGGGGGTGAGAGGGTGTCATTTAAAAACTGAAAAAATAACATGAATAATAATAATAATAATAATAATAATAATAACATAATGTGAAAATAAATAATTAAATTCATTTCATTTTTTAAAAATTAATATTTATATTAATATGTTTTTTAATAAGATTAATGATAATAATTTTTTTAAAGAATAATAAATTAATTAAAAAATTATTAAGAATATTGTTTTTCTTGAATCATCTTCATTGAATTATTTTAATTTGTCTTTTCTCAGTTTGTTTTATTTTGTTTTATTAAATTTTATATGGACTATGTCGTATTCTGTACAAGGCTGAAGGGACTATGTGAGAACTGTGCAGTAGCCTCTCTCTATTACAGAGGATTCCGCACAGGTACCTGGGCTGATTTCATGGTTTCTGATAACTATGTGATGTCAATGCACCAACATAAAACCCACAAAAAAATTCCCAATAATTATTATATGAAAAATTCATAATAATAATAATAATTATAATAATAATATCCCTATTATTCTGATTGAAGACAATACATATAAATATTATACATTTTATATTTTATCATTTTTTTGTAAAATTGACTTAACTGCATTTAATAATTCATTTAATTTATAATTTATTTCTAACACATGGAAATCTAGACAATGACTTGGGCAAAGAAACATGGTCCTCAAACCAAGATATGACCCTGCACTAGGTGCCGCCAAACCCAAAACACTCAGAATTCAATCAATATAAAAAATTAAAACCAGCGCTCAGCCTAATATCTATCAAAATTATCCAAAACCTCAAACTTGTCACTCTTAGTTCCTATAAAAAAAATGAGAACCCAACTTCAGCCTTAACCAAGGAATAATTAAAACCCAGTTGTGATTTTATACCTACAATAAAAATTTCATTTTTGTGAAATCCATAATATGGTTGAACCCATAATAGAAATTGGTACTCCTTTATAGTTCAAGTAGATTATCAAAAATGACAAATGATGTGTATTAAGAAAACACCACCAATGAGAGAAAGGCTAACAAGATGATGTCACGATACCGAAACAGACACCCCATTATCTTCTACCAACCAAAAAGGGAATAGAAAACTCCATTTGATCAATCCAAAACATCCCAGAACAATCATGACAGTAAATCCATACTTAAAATGCATACACCCAAAACATAATCCAATGGAACTCAACCATGCACCCAACAAATCCAAACATATTCATAACACATATAGCGAATATAATTCCATCATTACTAAAAAAATCACTGATAACAGATCCATCATAATGTTTACATAGAGATTTACTTATAATTATGTTGTTCCACATGATACCACCCTCTATCAACTGATATTATCATGGGGCAGACTGAACAAACTCTCCCCTATAAAAAAATGGTATCACCGAATCCACGAAGAACCATGATAGGGAACATCACTAAAAGAACCAACAAAATTAAACAAAATCGAACATAATCCATTGTATACTGACCACACACCACTATAGTAGGGGAGCGAAGTGACCAACTAACGATGAATAAAAATTATAACTGACAATATGCCAACAACATCACTCCTCCAGAAGAACATGAACCATCCATTGTTTATTCATACAAATAGGTTACACAGGTCCCCTTTACTAATGTCCTACACCCATCAAAACTCAACCACCAGAATATTATAACACATGTAAAAATTAAACCACCTTGTAAAAAAGGAAAAATCATCCACCCAAATAGGATATATTATGAAAATGAGGGTCCAAATCCTCCTTCCACCAAACAGAACAAATTAAAATAGAACAGCCTCACCTGTGGCTTATCAATCTCTATCTAATTTGTCGAGAATAGAATTCAGTTCATGGACTTATAACACCACTAGGGTTCCCCTGAAAATGTTTCAACTTTATTCTTAGACCTATGGCAGTAGCTCTAATGACAGAAGCATCTGCTAACAGACAATAAATTTTTTGAATTCTGTTAATTGATATAACAAATGAAAAATTCCCAAAAAAGAGATACATTAAAATATTAGATCTCATGTGTTCAAAATCAACTGTAATTAAAAATTAAATGGATTTAAACAAAATATATTGAATATTATACAACTATTACATCCAATAACCACAACAATGATAAAACCCCATACTGATCCCATTCATTGCCCAACTCTTATGGGCGGGCTGAGGTGACCATTGAAGAGTAAGGCCTATAATCAAAAAACATCATGGAAACACCACTACAGAACCACTTCATCTGACACAATGGTTCAAATTATTTTCATTTTCTTGAACCATTTGAACATAATATATTATCATGAATGAGCATTCAATGTTGATGAAAAATAACCACATTGTCCCTTAAAGAAGTTTATGAGAGGTCTTAAGGCTACATGATTCCCCTATCAGCACATCAACATTATTTTGTTCCACATTCTTTATATCGGTTTCCATTCTACCACTCCACAATATTGTTGGAAGATCCACAATCTCAATCCCTCCTATTAACTCAACTTCAACAAGAATGGTTTGTTTCACTACATTAGAAAATGTGGTTATGTTGCAACCATCAACCTTCAATTGCATTTTTTGATAGATCATAAATTTAAATGGATTATCCTACACGGGATTGTTTGAAATACACACTATGTCATATGGAACAAGTTCCATTAAGCATCGATAGATTCCACTACTGAACCAAAATCATGCTTAAGACCACACAACACCATATATTCCTTTCCATATCCATATTAAATTAATATAGTTGGATGAATGGTGAATTGGAGAAATCATGATTAATATCATTCTGAGGCATTCTTCCAGACATATTGTACTATAATTTCCATGTTATACCTTCGATCAAAATTGTAGATAACTTTATCATTAATGTCTCCAGCAAAAAAAGGGAACTAAATATCATCTCAATCCTCTACATCAACCATTCCACAATGAGAGGATTTGAATGATGATAAAATATAGGTGGTATCATATTCAAAAACTCAAGGACATTGTCTGTGGGTTAATAAAATGGAGTGATTTCCAATGTTGTACCACTTGAAGCAATACTTTGTGTATCGATAAAATCATTGTAGGGGAAGAAAAAAAGAAATAATGAAATAAGAATGTAGACCCTGACTAATTGAACTACATGGATTCCTTATTTAAAATACCACAAAACAAACATCGCTCCTAAAATAAAAGGGACTCACAACACCACCACAATCTAACTAAACATTTTATTTTCCCTTACGTAATTTTCGAAAAGGAAACATGATTATATGATTATACATCCACAAATCATTTCCCATGGGGACTCACATTTTCATATTTTTGTGTATTTTTATATATCAATCACCATTGTCATATATATCCATGCAAGTGGATTCTAATAGAAATTACAAAGCTTGTGACAACCTAGGTTTTTCTGAGAAATATTTTGTTTTTATGTTATATACATCATCAAAGGGATCATTCACTACATACAACACTATCTTTTCTATCTTTACACAAAATCACGACCTTCCTCGATAGCTTGCATTGTACGCAGTACCGAGTTTCAATATACAATGATAGGCTATTAAAATATTAATAAAACTAGTTGTTATGAATAGTAATAAAAAAAATTTGAAATTACATAAATTTTACCGTTCAAAATGGACTTCATTTTTGGATTCAGAATATCAAAATTAGCCTAGGGTGAATTTTTGGTATTTTCTGAAAACATTCAATTTTTGATGAATAGTGAAAACACTGAGTTGCTATTTAAAAACCAACTTTTTATTTAAATAATTATTTATTTTAATTAAATTAATTTTACTTCAAAATTTATACATAATACCTATATATGTTAAAATTAATTTCTTGGAGTCATTTTATAATCATTTTAGATATATAAAAAATTTATTGAACTTTTCACCGTCTTTTACCCACCTCCTAGGAGATTTTGAACATTTACATAAAACATAATTTTACCACTTCTATGAGTTTAATTTTGAATCTCCGAGAGACATGGTTAATATGAAGGAGTAAAATGTGGTTCAATAAGATAGAAATAATTTTTGGTGAATAGTAACTGTTTACTTTTATTTACCACGGTTAAAATTAAATATGGTAATTAAGGGTAATAATTGTATTCTTATTACCCTAACTCATGTATTATTTATCTTGGATAAGTTTAATTCGACCAAAAACAACCTAAGGAATAAAATATGACCATTTATTTTCACTTCGATTAGATTAATAAATTTTATATTATTTTATTTAAAAAAGAGTTAAAATAGTTAAAATCAATGTTTAATAGCTAAAACATTTTTATTATAGGGTTATAAATAAGATAAATTCAACTATATATATTCATTAGAATTATAAAAATATTTCCTAACAAATATTATTTTATTTATAATTTTTAGACATTATATAAGTTAATTTATTTTTGACATAATGATGATGTAGTAATTACATTATTTAGGAAATAATAACATAACTGATATTATAAATACACAAATAAATGTAATTTGAGACTTTTTAAAAATTAAACGAATTTTATAAGTTAATATTACATATTAATATTTATTTAATTAACTTTTTTCTAACTAATCTTGTTTTTATGATATTCACAAAAATCAATTACCAAATAGTGTCAAAATTGACATAAAATATTTTTAAAAACAAATATTATATTATTAATTGTAATTTTATTCCTAATAATATATTGTTCATCCAAATGACTTAGATAAGGTTATATATATATATATATAATTTAAAACTTGGGGTTCGTTTTTTGTTATAGTAAGTTTATTAACCATATAGTGTAAGAAAACAAGAAGACATGGTAATAGTTAAATTATTTAACTTAAAGATAAATCTAAATGTTAAGGTTAACATAGTAACCCAAAACTGTATAAAATCTATTGATTGAGAGGATTTAGACCCATACCCACCTTAGATTCCAAATAAATCAATTTGGGGCTATTAAAAACCGAATATGACTTTATAATAAAATATTATTTTAATATTTTTCTAATATACACCTCTCCTCCCTTAAAAAAGGGAACCTCCTACCTCTCCTCCTCACACCACATTGAGACTTCATGCTCGTCTAACCCCTGAAAATTTCTCTCTTCCACTTCCTTAGTAATATTATAGAGGACCTGGTGTTCATCAAATACCAATTTGAGTGCCCTAAGAGGTGGTTTCAATGAGGCATGTCAAAGAAGAGGTAATATCTGTTACTGATTCATTCCAATTTATTTCTTCTTCTACATACTTTTCAATAGTTGTTCCATTATGAAGTAATAACATCATTATCACTCATATACTAATAGGTTATTATAAATAAGAAAATCCCTATTTCACCTTCTATCCATCCTATGTAAAATGAAATCACCGCGTGTGCGTACGTACGGAATACCGTCTCCACGCCATGGTGTAATTTCTTTTAAACCACCACCTTACTTGGATGGGTATAATTTTGTAAAGAATAACTATATATGATTATTGTAATGTGATATTTATTCTGAAATAGTATACATACACTTCAATAAAATTCTATGATCTTGGGAATGATATCATTGTTCGTGCTTATGTACGGCCTATCGTCTCCAAGATCTGATGCGACTCATTCTACATGATCTTGAATTATTAATGATTATATAAATGAATTGAATTAATAAATATGATATATATTACACTAATACCATTTTGAGAATGATTTATCTATAACCTAAAAAGAAGAATAATAATTTATTCGACAAAACACACATAAGAACAATAAGCAATAAACAACAGGATAACAAGTAGCAATGAAATATTATTAATAAAAAGATAAGAATATTACCATATATGATACCATAACAATGAGTACGATTATAGAATAAGTCAATATAATTTTTTAAATCATTATACAGGTGGTTCAGACACGTATGAATAAAATCGGACCTAAGGAATCTTTTGTCGTTTTTCGTACGAGGTACATTTTGACATTTCCGGACAAAGTACGAGAAGAATGTTTTTTAACTTATACGGCATGAATGGGTTTTTAGAACATTATTTCCATGAAGTTTAATTTAAATGTTATCAAGTTTATTATTAATTAACTTTTTTTAGTTTAAAATTGTATGACATGTTAAGAAAAGAAAAATACTTTTGACGTAGAAAGGATATTTTCCTCAAGAATGAAGTTCAACTATTTTATCAAAATTATTTTCCATATATGATAATATAGGGTTCTGTTTCTATCATTATTTTAAAATATATATTATTATGTTGTGATGGAATTATTTTTATGATGTCCTTTTCCCTTATATGGATTATTTTATGATGGCATGATGTTTAAGAATCCAATTTTTATTACATTTATTATGCTATGATTATTGATTTTGTGGCACACATAAGAATAGATTAACTATGAGATGGGTGGCACCTATAAATCCCTCCAATGCATTGGGTAAATATTTATATCTCATGAGATAGACATGGAGGGAATGGCAGGTTAATCCGGTTCAGTGATATAGGACTGAAACGAGGAGTTAACTCGGTTCAAAAATGGACTTTGTACGCTGGGATAATCTTTGCAATGAGTCCTAACTACTAAGATATGATTATTTATGATTATTTGTGTATGCCACAAAGTTTCTTGTTTTATGTTATGATTATTGGGATTATATTTCACTACAATTATTTATCCCATGTTATGAAATTATGATCTATTTAGCAGGTTATGATTTCCAAAATGTAATGTTATTATGAATATGATGTGATTGATATTTCTTTTTGTTACCCTTACTGAGCATTTGAGCTGACCCTTTTGTATGTTTTCTATTTCCCAGGTCGGGAAGAAGGGTATTAAGTATGAAATGCCAAAATGGGCTCTAGATATGATAAAATAAAAGGGAGAGAGTGTATATGATTTATGAACAAGTTGTTTATGTTTCCTAGTTTCTAAAGACACCATACCTATACGGTCCTACCATGGTTTTTCTATATGCTGTAATAAGTATGCTTCAATTTTGAAGTAATAACAATGTATGTAAAGTATGGGTCATTATATTTGGTATCATAGGAAAGGTATAGTCAACCTTTGGAAACTATGATGTGAAAGCCATAGTAAGAACCCAAAGGATATGTCTAAGCATAGGAAATAATATTAGGGTTTTAGAAATGTCCACAAATAACCTTTGATAAGACCTAAAGTGTGAAACTTTATTCATGATTATGAGGTTTTACTATTATGATTATTGTTTCTCACACTATGCTTATTGGTTTTAGTCAATGGCTATAACCTGATGGAACCATGTTAATGCTGAATACGACGGGCAATGCAATGATTGTCCCCCTGAGCAACCAAACGTTATGGGAGCTGGAATGAAAAATCTTGTACCCATGATCACAACACTTTATCAAGCTATGAATCATGCATGACTTCTGAAAGAGAAAAGGAAGGAGCCAAATTATGTTGAATCCTTCATGATGTAGCGTCCACCATCATTCAGTGGATCTACTAATCCATTAGTGGATGAACAATGGATCATTACCACTGAAAAGATATTTTCAGTTCTTCAATGTTCTGAACACGATAAATTTGTCTTAGTAGTATATCGTTTGGAAGGAGAAGCTGATCATTGGTGAAATCTTATCAAGAATATGAGAACAAGACATGAAATTGAGTCCATAGAATAGGACGAGTTCAAGAACTTATTTATCAATAAGTACTTCCCTCATATTCTTTGGATAAAGATTGCGAAGGAGTTTCTTGAACTAATGAAAAATGATGATGAATCTGTTGGTACCTAAGAAGAAAATTCTAAAAGACTTGCATGGTACGCTTCTTGGATTATTATCTAACATGAGAGTAAGATCGATCTATTCTTTAGTGGCTTAAAACCAAGGATTAGAAGGGTGTTAGCCATAAGGGACTTCAATAGCTATGAGGATATCATTCGATGTGCTCTCAAGTTTGAGATAGTGATTGGAGTAACCCATTAGTCATATGTATTTGATAAGAAAAAGAAAATGGAATTCAAAAGAAAATCTAAAGACCACACTGAATATAAGATGATTTTTCCCTTATGCTGAATGTGTGGAAAGAAACGTGGAGGGAGTTGTCTTAATGGGACATGTAAATTTTCTAAATGTGGAAACGAAGGTCATCAGGCATTTGAATGCCGCAATGATGGTAATAATATATCTAGTGATGCCAACAAAGAAAAAGCTCCACAGAGTGCACCTCCTACACTTCAATGTTACAAGTGCAAGGAAATGGGGAATTATGCCAATAAACGCCCTAATCCAAAGTTTTTTGAAAATGATTGACATCAACAAACTCTTAAGGCCAAAGACAAAGGAATGTCACATGCAATTTCTATCAGAGATGTGGAGTATGATAACGAAGTGGTGAAAGGTACACATTCCATCCACTCTAAAGTAGAATTTTTTTTATTTGATTCTAGATCCACCCACTCTTTAATTTCTGAAGAATTTTCTAAGGGTATCTTCATATTACCTTAGCAGTTAGATATTGAGTTAGCTATGAAAAACCCTAATGGAACAATGGGCACATCAAAAGGTTACAATTCTTCTCCGATTGAAGATTGTGAGAAAGTGATTCCTTCAAATATTGTTATCCTTCCTATAGTGTAATTTTATGTGATTATTGGCATGGATTGGCTTTCTTTATATACATCTCTTATCAATTGGCAAATAGGGGATGCAACATTTTATATTCCAGATCAATATATGATCGTCTATCAATGCTAGGATGAACATACCTTTCCAGTGGAAATTTCATCAATTTTATGTGTCTTGATTCCACTAAATGATGGTTGTTTATCTCAAATGTTTTGAGAGAAACTCATGATTAAGAATACACCCATTTTACGGGAGATGGATGATGTCTTTTTGGAGGAATTTCTTGGTCTTCCACCAAATCATGAAGTTAATTTTTCAATAGAACTCGTATCGAGTTCTTTACCTATTTCAAATACACCTTATAGAATGGCCCCAATTGAGTTGTAGGAATTGAAGAAGCAACACCAAGAGAATCTTGACAAGGGATTGATATTCCCTAGTTCCTCATCTTGGGGAGCACATGTTCTGTTTGTTAAGAATAAATATGGTTAAATGAGAGTCTACATTGATTATCTAGAACATAACAATTTCACTATCAAGAACAAATATCATCTCCCATGCATTGATGTCTTATTTGACCAACTACGTGGATCTCAATACTTATCCAAGATTGATCTTCATTCAGGGTATCATCAATTATGGGTCAAAAGGGAGGATATACCAAAGAAAACTTTCAGTAAAAGGTATGAACACTATGAATTTAAAGTAATGCCATTCGATCTTACTAATTACCTTTTTATCTTCATGGATATAATGAATAGAGTCTTTAGAGACTATCTTGAGTAGTTTGTGGTAGTCTTTGTAGATGATATTCTTGTCTATTCAAAGAGTAAGGATGAACATGATGATCACTTGAAAATTGAATTAATGACCCTGAGGAAGGAGAAGCTTTAGGACAAATTTACCAAGTGTGAATTTTGGGTTCAAAATGTTTCATTTTTGGGTCACATAATCTCAAAAGAGAGGATATCTTTGGATCCAGCAGAAACAGAGGTTACTAAAAGATGGTAAAGACTAAAAAAAAGATACTGAGATATGATTTTTTCGTGGATTGGCTGGTGATTATCGACGTTTTGTGAAATATTTTTCTTGATAATCTAATTCACCCACCATGGTGACTCGAAAAGGAGTTAAGTTCGTTTGGACGGAGGATTGTGAAGAGAATTTCAAAGAGTTAAAAAGAAAGTTATCAAGTGCACATGTGCTCACACTGCCTTGTAGTGGAGAATGGTTTTTGATTTATATTGATGCATCCAATAATGGACAGGGGTGTGTTCTCATGCCAAATTATATTTTGATATCTTATGCTTCATGACAGTTTAAAATTCAGGAGAAAAATTATCCATCTCATGATTTAGAGTTAGCTACGGTAATAATTGCATTAATAATTTTGAGGTATTATCTTTATGGAGAAGGGTGTGCTATTTATAATGATCTTAAAATATTAAAGTATATTTTCACACAAAAGGAGTTGAATATGTGCCAAAGAAGATGGTTGGAGCAGATTATGGATTACAACTACTCAATCCATTATCACCCTGGGAAAGCAAACAAAGTGGCAGACGCATTATGTCGACAAGACCATGCTAGCTTTTCCATGATGAGGATAAAAAAGATCCAATATTAATGGATTTACAAAGGATGGATCTTGGAATTAAAATTGAAGGGGAAAAAATATTAACTTTATCAAATGAATGTTTAACCATCTATAAATGTGAAGATTAAAGAGGCACCATAAGAGATGCAGAGTTACAATATAAGGTGATAAAATGTTTCTGAATTCAACATTGATTGTGATGAGATAAAAAGGTTTAGGAATGGGTTTTTTGTTCCTCCCATCCCAGAAATAAAGAAGGAGGTACTGGATGAGGCTCATAGTTCTTCATTCTCTATTCATCTTGGAAGCAAGAAGATGTATAGGCACCTAAAAGAGTACTTCTGGTAGGATGGCATGAAAAGATATATTGCTGAATATGTCTCTCGATGCTTGGGTTGTCTTCAAGTGAATTTTGTGAAACAGAAGTGTAAGGGGATGTTACAACTATTACCCATACCTGAATGGAAATGGGAAAACATAACTATGGAATTTTTCCCCGAACATCCTAAAACATCCAAAGGAAATAATTCTATCTGGGTCATAGTTGATCGTCTTACGTTGTCGGCACACTTCATTGCTATTAGAGAAGTTTTCTCTATGGATCAACTTTCCAGGATATATGTAATGGATGTGGTAAGATTGCATGGAGTACCACTTTCCATCAAATCTGATCAGGATCCAAGGTTTACCTCAATGTTCTGGTGAAGTCCTCAGCATACTCTGGATACAGAGCTGAGTTTTAGCACTACTAATCATCCTCTAAAAGACAGTCAGTCTGAGAGGACAATTCAAACTCTAGAAGATATGTTGAGATCTTTCTCTATGGATTTCAAAGAAGGTTGGGACCAACACCTAACTTTTGTAAAATTTTCTTATAAAAATATATTTCACTCCAGTATTCAGATATCTCCTTATGAAGATTTCTATGGAAGGAAATGTCGAACTCTAACTTGATGGGATGAAGTTGGGGAAAGAAAGCTATTAAGACCTGATCTTGTTAATGAGATGGAAGAAAAGGTCTGATCTATACAACAACACATAAGAGTAGCTTAAAGTCGACAAAAAAGTTATGCTGATAACCAAAGAAAATACCTAGAGTTTGTGGTGGCTGATAAAGTGTTCTTACGAATATCTCCTTGGATGAGAGTAATGAGATTTGGAAAGGATGGAAAGCTGAGCCCTAGGTATATACGTCTTTTTGAAATACTGGATCGTGTTGGGAAGGTAGCTTACCGATTGGGGCTTTCACCGAATCTCTCATAAGTTAATGATGTGTTTCATGTATCTCTCTTGATAATGTACATACCTGATCCTTCACATGTACTCACCTAAGAAGATGTACCACAAGAGAAAGATCTTTCTTATGAATAACAACCGATAGAGATTCTGGACCATAGCAAAAAAGTCCTACGGAACAAGACAACTCGCTTGGTGAAGGTTTTATGGAGGAACCACCAATTAGAAAAAGCTACATTGGAGCTTCACGATATGATGAGGGAGAGTTATCCTCATCTTTTTGTTATAAAGTGATAAATCTCAAGGGTGAAATTCATTTTAAGGGGGGTAGAATGTAACACCCAAGATTTTTATGATAAATATTTTGTTTTTATGTTATATACATCAACAAAAGAATCTTTCACTCCACACAACACTAGCTTGGATTTCTTTACATGTAATCACGACCTTCCTCGATAGCTTGTGTTGTACGCAATACCGAGTTTCACTAAACAATGATATGCTATTAAAATATTATTGAAACAAGCCTTTGTGAATAGTAATACCCAATTTTTGAAATTTTATAAATTTTATCATTGAAAATGGACTTCATTTTTGGATTATGAATATCGAAATTAACCTAGGGTGAATTTTTGGAATTTTTCTGAAATCATTATATTTCTGATGAATAGTGAAAACAGTAGGTTACTATTTAAAAATTGACTTTTTATTTAAATAATTATTAATATTCTTTAAATTTATCTTAGGTAAAAATTTATACATAATACCTAAATAAGTTCAAATTAATTCATTGGAGTAATTTTAAAATAATTTTAGATATATTAAAATTTAATTGAAATTTTCACCGTCTTTTACCCACCTCCTAAGAGAGCTTCAAAATTTACATAAAACATAATTATACCGCTTCTATGAGTGGAATATAAAAATATATAGATATATGGTTAATATCAAGGTCTAAAATATGGTTCGATAAGATAAAAATATTTTTTTGTGAATAGTAACTTTTTTCATTTATTTTTTCCACGGTTAAAAGTAAATAGGGTAATTAACGGTAACAATGGTATTATTATTACCCTAAAACATGTCCTAATTCTATTGGATAATTTTAATTTGACCAAAAACAACCTTAGATATAAACTATGACCATTTAGGTCCACTTGTATTAGATTAGGACATTTAATATTACTTTATTTAAAGAATAGTTAAAATAGTAAAAATCAAAGATCAATAACTAAACCATTTTTAATATAGGGTTATAAAAAATATAAATTAGACTATAGGTATTCATTATAGAGAAAAAAATATTTCATACCTAATTCTATTTTATTTATAATTTTCAAAAATTAAATAATTTAATTTATTTTTGACACAATTTTTATGCAGTAATTACCTTATTAAAAAAATATTAAAATAATTGATATTATAAATTCCCAAATAAATTTAATTTGATAATTTTTAATAAATAAAAAAATTTTATAGGTTCATATGACATATTAGTATTGATTTAATTAAATTTGTTCGAACTAATCATTCTGCTAAGATTTTAACAAAAATTAATTACCAAATAGTGTCAAAAGTGACATAAAAATGTTTAAAAAACATTATGTTATTAATTGTTATTTTATTCCAAAAAATCAAAGGTTCAGAAAAATGACTTATATAAGGTTATATATATTAAAAATTAACAAATTGGGGTTCTTTTGTTTTTTTATAGTATTTTTATTAACCTTATAGTGTAAGAAAGCAAGAAGACACAGTAAAAGTTAAATTATTTAACTTATAGTTAAATATGAATGATAAGGTTAAAATAGTAACCTAAAATTGTCTAAAATATATTGGTTGAGATTATTTAGACCCATCCGCACCTTAGCTTATAAATAAATCAATTTGGAGCGATTAAAAACAGAATATGACTTTATAATAAAATAATATTTTAAGTTTTCCCAAAGGTGCTCCTCTCCTCCCTTATAAAAGGAGACCTCCTCCCTCTCCTCATCACACTACATTGAGCCTTAAAGCTCGTCCAACCCTAACAATTTCTCTTCTCGACTTCCCTAGTAATATTATAGAGGTCCTGGTTTTCTTCAAGACCAATTGTCGTGCCCTAAGAGGAGGTTTCAAAGAGGCGTGTTGAAGAAGAGGTAATATCTGTTACCGATTCTTTCAAATTTATTTCTTCTTATACATTCCCTTCATTATTTGTTTCATTATGAAGTAACAACATCAGTATCACTCATATAAAAATAGGTTATTATAAATATGATACAACCCTATTTCTCCTTCTATCCATCCTACGGAAAATGAAATCACCACGCTTGCGTACGTACGGAATACTGTCTCCACGCCGTGGTGTAATATGTTTTCCACCACCACCTTACTTGGATGGGTATCATTGTGTGAATAATAACTATATATGATTATTGTAATGTGATATTGATTGTGAAATAGTATACATACACATAAATACAATTCCACAATCATCGGAATGATATCATCGCACGTGCGTACGTGCGGCCTACCGTCTCCACGATGTGATGCGACTCGTTCTACATGATATTCAATGAATAATGATTATATAAATGAATTGAATGAAAAAATATGATATATATTACACTAATAACATTATTTATATAAGGTATCTATAACCTAAAAATATGAATAAGAATTTATTCAACAAAACACTCATAAGAACAAAAAGCATTAACCACACGAATAACAAGTAGCAATGAAATATTACTATTAAGAAGATAATAATATGACCATATATGATATCAAATCAATGATAAAGATTATGGAATAATTCAATAAAATTATTTAAATCATTATACCGGAGGTTCGGACACGTACGAAGCAAATCAGACAAAAGGTAATGGAAAATCTCACAATCTCATTTTTTTCCAAGATTGATTATACTTTGGTATTTAATGGGGTGCATTTATCATCAACATCCATGTTTCCTCAATATGTAATATTATTTCTGTCGTACTACAATTTTTTAAATAAAATATTACTCTTGGTGAGTTTTAGTAAAATATATGAAAGGAATATTTTGTCTTTTTTTGTACGAGGTACTTTTTGACTTTTCTGGCCAAAGTACGAGAAGAATGTTTTTTAACTTATATGGCCTGAATGGATTTTTAGAAAAGTATTTCAATGAAGCCTCCTTTATAGATTTTCATGTTTATTTTTAATTAACATATTTTATTTTAAAATTGTATGACTTGTTAAGAAATGAATAAAAATTTTGAAGTAGAGAGGATATTTTCCTCATGAATGAAGTTCAAGTGTTTTATCAAAATTATTTTCCATCTAAGATCATATGGGTTTATGTTTCTATCCCTATTTTTAAATTTATTTTATTATGTTATGATGGAATTATTTTTATGATTTCCTTTTATCTTAAATGGATTATTTTATAATGGCGTGATGTTTAAGAATCCCATTTTTATTACATGGGTTGTGATATGATTTATGATTTTGTGGCACAGATAAGAATGGTTTCATAATGAGATGGGTTGGACATATACCTCCCTCTAATGCATTGGTTAAAGATTTATATCTCATGAGATTGACATTGTTGGAACATCAGGTTAATTCGGTTTAGTGATACAGGTCTGAAATGAGGAGTTAACTCCTTTCAGAAATGGACTTTGTCCACTAGGATAGTCTTGGAAATGAGTATTGACTACTAAGAAATGATTCTCTATGAGAATGTGTGAATGGTAAATAGTTTCATTTTTTGAGTTATGATTATTTGGATTATATTTCACTACTATGATTTATCCCATGTTATTAAATTATGATCTCTTTTGCAGGTTAAGATTTCCAAAATGTTATGTTATTATATATATGATGTGATTGATATTTTTTTGTTTACCCTTACTAACCAAATGAGCTCAACCTTTTGTATGTTTTCTTTTCCCCAAGTCAGGAATAAGGGTATTATGTAAGATATTCCAAAAGGGAATCTAGATATGATAAATTAAAATGGAGACAGTGTAGATGCTTAAGGAACCAGTTGTTTATGCTTCCCAGTTTCTAAAGAAACTATACCTATACGATCCTACCATGGTTTGTTATATGTTTTAATAAGTATGCTTCAATTATGATGTAATAAAAATGTATATAATGTATATGTCGTTATAAAGGTCATATCAAAACCTTTTCCATTTTTGAAAAAAAAATCTATTACCAATTTAAATTCATCTTTTCAAAATTCCAAAACAAGACTTTTCAATGATATTTTTAAAATAAATGAGATTCAAACAATTTAAAAGGGAAAAGTAGTGTTACTGGGCGAATCAGAAACATGGTTCGTGGATATATTCCAGTAATGAAACCATCAATGAGTGTACTCTAGGGATATTTTTCCAGCTCCAAATGACTCTGCATGCCTTGAATGCTCAAGGAGGATAATAACACAACTTACGTTTTATTTCCCAATGCCATGTAATCACCCAAAGCATAAACACAACAACATACCCAAACATGCCCTGGTTTCCACAGGTTCGAAACAAGAAAGGCTTCACGATGTCCTTCCAGTTCCCATCACATTAGATCCGACAGTCCTACTCCATATTGCTTGGAATCCCATGTAACAATGATCACTCCATAAAAAAGGTATATTAAATATTTGACCTCCATAGATACCAATTTTTCCTAAACCAACCCATGTTGACCCTGCACCGGTCACCTAATCTGATCTACGGAATGGCCTGAGAGACATTCCAGATCCTCCCTATCTAGTGACAAGCACCAAAGTAATCAAAATAGTAGAAACCTGGAATAATTTTCCCCATTAAAAAAATAAATACAACTAAATAGTGGAATATTTAAAAGTTGTTCAATATATAACATAAATAAAAATGAACCTCATTTTTACAAAGGATGTTAATATAAAATAGAAATACACACTATAAATGACCATACAAGAAGATCACACCACCTCAATGTGACATTGAGAGTCACTCTCCAATAGAATGATCAACTTCAACTTTAGACAACCGAAATCTAGATGAAACATTCACAATTTATAACAACCAAAAGGAACTATAGGTTTGAGTATTAAAACTCAAAAGTCTAACAAGATAATCTATTCCGAATAAACATATATTTAATTAAAAGAACACTATATTTCAATTTCAAAATATTATATTAAAATAGTATTCATTTATACACATTTTACTCAAAAACAGTTTACAACCCAAAACTATTATTACTTTATAAAAAACATGTTAATTTCATTTCTGATAGGAGAATCATTTCAAAGGAATGTGGGGATTACATTATTATCTTTTGAAAAGAGGAAAAATAGATTATTTTTGGAAAAAATTTTATAATCCATATCAAAATCAAACACATCAATATCAAATAAAAACAACTCTCATGAAGAAATTAGAGTAATAACACAACAAAGGAAATGTTGATATTTTTTTCGGAATCCCAAACATACCTACCTAAAATGATGATTCAGTAGTCATAGTTGAGCCCATGAGATTAGTAATAATCCAAGATGTACTAATAAATGATACCAAAACACCAGTAGCATGCCACAAAAAATGAAATAAAAAACATCCTATACATTCGGTAACCCTAACATAGTAGAGACAGAGGGGTCCAATCATAATGTAATAAACCCAACTATATACATATACTATAGGATAGATGTCAGTACATAAAATACTAGTGTAATAATAATTCTCATAAATTTCTCTCAATATTCAATGTTCCAATATCATTTGTATATAATAGGGGTGATCCCACCAATGGAAGCCGTGTTTCCAATGAAGTTGTTATAAAATACTAAATTGACAATAATTATCACCCTGAACCACTCTAAGGACATATATAATGGAATAGAAAATATTGTACATAAAGAGACCAAAGTGAGGAACTCTATAAATGGAGCCAAACGATTACATGGAAATTAAGTCCCACCAATTTTACAAAAACAAAACATGATAAACACCAAGAAATGTTTTTTCATAATAATTATTTTCATTTTTTTCATGTAGTAGCCTAATGGGCCTTTAAACATCTTACCAAATCTACACTTATCATCATAAAAAAATATACATTTTTTCATAAAGATGTGTATGTCCTATATTTACCATATAAAAACATTTGTAAATTCTTTTAAAACATTCAAGGAACACATTCATGGTGACATTAATTTTTATAAATATGCTAAATGGGACATTTATTAGATTCAAGTAAAAAAACCATAAAAACCCATAAAATATTTATTTTATAAAAATGAAATAACTTTTTGAACCCATCAGATTACCCTAAAATTATATTTCCCACTTTTCACATATATTTTAGTGTCCAATATAAGAATTTTATATCACAGATAACCCATGAAATACATCCTATCAATTAGTCAAGAACATGACATTAAATGATTAATAAAACAACTTTTATATAACATTCCATAAGGTATAATAACCATCTTTCAAGCCATAAATATATTTTAATTTTTAAACGATGTTTTAAACATCACAAACCATGTATGAATGCTAATGAATCATTTAATAAAATTCACGATCCGAATATTTTAACAAAAATAATTGTTGTTATCACCAAAAAAGGCTAAAAACAACACATTCACACCCAATAATTAATCATTTGGTTGTATAAACAAACATATGAATCAATAGGAATGTAAAAATTAGGGAAATGATAAATCATAAATTGAAAAGGCATGTGAAATTGGAATGCTTCCCTCCAACACATAGTGTAACAGAAAACATAGAATGAATATTACTCAACAAGGGTTTGCAGAACCTAAATCTATGAGGGGAAAACCATAATAAGAAAAATGGAATCCTAATAATAATAAAACATATGAATAAAGAGACTAAGGAAGGGGAACCAATTTGCTGGAGGATAAGGGCCCTAGTCGGGCATGGCCAACTGGGGTCGTGCTGACAAGGTTGGTGCATGCCAGAAAGTCCCTGCCAGAAGGGGGTGACCATAGGATAGGGTGGCACCATTGGGTGGTGTGTTCATGGTAGGGTAGGTACCGTTGGTTGGTGGATCATGTAAGGGGAATCCTCCTGACAAGGAAGTTGTGTCCGAGGAGGTGCGACATAGGAATGGGAGGTCGTCGGAGGAACGGTGGCACCCGGTTGTGGTGTTAAAAAAGAGTTGTGTGCGAGGTAGGAGGAAATGGGAAATGAGTCGAATGGGGAGAGGGTTGGGGGAGAATGTGTGTAATTTAAACCCTAATAATAATAGTAATAAATGTTTTCATAATAGTAATAATAATCTTAATAAAAATAAAATAAGGATAAAAATTATAACAATAATCAATACATTATTCAATAAAAATAAATTTATTAATTGAAATTTTAATAATAATTATTATAATAACGATTTTTATGATAAAATTCTTAATTCAAACTAATAATATTATTATTTCTATTATTGAATCTTCTCCTTTTCTTTAAAATAATTGTATTTTTCTCATTTTATAAAATTTTAAATTAATAATTTGAAAACAGTGAATATTTATAGTCCATACATGGGTTAAGGGATAGTTTTGTAACCTTGATATAACCATTTTCCCTTATAGTGGTAGCCACACAGGTACATAGGATAACCACATGGTTTTTTCTAACCATGTGGTGCACACGCACGGGCATAATGCAACAAAAAATTCACAATAATAATATTAATAAGAAATATTCTTAATAATCATAATAATCATAATAATAATGTTAACATAATTATTATGATGTAGGAAACAACTTTTAATTTTTATTAATTTTTATTAATATTAATTTACATGCATATCATTATTCATTTAATTTTTCATTTATTTTGAACACTGGGTAGCAAAACGATGACTAGGGAATAGCCACATAGTCTCTCTACCCATGTGAAAAATGTCGCTAAACCAAAACACTCATCATTAAACAAATCTAAAATAACTCAAACTAGTGCTCAACAAAAAACGTAAAAAAATTCATAACCATAAAACCCGTCACACACTATTCTTGAAGAAAACAACCAATAACCGAACTCAAGATGAAATTATAGATAAATTATAACATAGGTGTGATAAGGATTTTATCTCACACCCTTTATGGATGTATATCATTAATTGAATACTTGTAAAATGGATAATTGAATGGACAATAAAAATAAATAGAAGATGGAATTAAATAAATTTTTATGTTATATTATAAAAAATGGTATGTATCGTCTTAATTTTCCATGATAATAATCCTTTGGATCGAGGTTGATGGACAACAGTAGTTTATTTATCATTAAATTGATTCAAATATAAATTTAATACAAATCATAGACATTATAGTATGTATCAGACCATTGTTTATTTTATTTGTGAATAAGTTTTGGAGAACATTAGTAAAAACCATTAATATGAAATGAAGAATATGTAAGCACAATTTAATCATTTCTAAATATATGGATCTGATATTAAATTACTTTTGTTTTAATTTCACAAAGGTATAAATTATTGTCTACTTGTTTATTTATGGGTTTTTCTAACCGTTTATATTTTATAAAATGAATTGAACTAAGAGATATTCGACCATCAAGCCATGCAAGGTACAATGCTGCGATTGTCCAAATGAAATCCCCAATACTTCAAGAGGTGGAGATAAAAATTTCAATTCAGTTCCTACCTATATATATTAGGTTATGATCAAAAACCCTAATAATTTTTAGACTCTTACTTTACCTAGGATTATGATACAAGAAATTTTTGTTTCAGGAAATAGCCTACACCATTTAGTGTATCTTCTAATTTCGTATTCTTAGTACAATGGGCCAAATCAATAGAGGAGATATTTCCAAATCTTTTCTGTTCTAAGAGGTATATAGTGACTCTGGTCATTTACAATTTATATGGAGTTCCAGATCAATGTTTATCATTAATTAATAACACACAGACATAAGATGATATTGATGATATTTAGGGGGAAGAATATAATATAATATTTCATAACATTTATATGTCTCATACACTTCGAAAATATAATTACTGAGAATTCAAATAGCTGAAAAAAATAATGGATAATCTTTCATGCACAACAAATTAAATCTAACAGGGCTTTCATGGTACACATTGGTGTTTTTTATCAACAATGATATATAAATTGAAAGATTCTTTAGTGTATTATAACCACACCTTTGAATATATCTTGATATTATGGATTTTGTAAGTCATTAATAATTTAATTATGTGATATAAAATTTCATATGGAGTGTGGAGAGTGTTTACATGGCTATGGGGATAAGAAGAATATGTTTTAGATTTAAGACGATGAATTTAATGAGAAAGGTTGACTGAAAAATCTTCCACCCAAATTTGAAAAATCATCCAATAATCATGAAGGGAACTACTAAAAAGGATGGATACATACTTCATGTGTTGTATAGAAGGCCAAACATCTCATGATTTTCGAAATGATAAGAGGAATTAGGACAATGTGGTGGATGAAAGGAGAGAACCACCAATCTCCAATACTCCAACATTATGGAGAATGTTGACAATTCAAGACAATGCACATAACATCGAGTCACTATGGGTAATTAGAGTCATCACCCACTAAATACCAAAGTGAGAGGGAATGATTTTTCAATCAAAACTACTTATATGGATCAATAAAATCTTGTTGTAAGGAACACTCTGTAGTGAATCATGAATGAAAATGTCTTATTTTATTCTTGTTCAACACATTCCTATATATCTTTCAATTTCAATAGAATAATTGAATCAAATCAATAAAACATGGAAGTAGTTATATCAACCAATCATTTACTGTTGTAATCATTACAACTCCTTTGATAGACTCTTATCCTATTGAAATATGTAGGAATAATCTTCCAAAAAATATAATTATACATCTTATGGTGTAATTATTTACAATAATGGGAATTAACTATATCTCATTATATAAATCCCATATAAACTATTAGGAAGAATAAATATCATTGATTATTTAGAAACTTTCCATTATCCTCTACAAATTGAAGGAAAATCATGAATCTCCATTGGAAAATACTTCTATTTTGAAGGTGTTTATTCCCTATGAATAATCATAACATTATCACATGGTCAATTCAACAGAATATTTCAACCTATGAGAAATTACTATTGTGATGGAATTTCGTGATGTTTTTCTCGAAGACAAACCTCTAATTACCTAAGATCATGAAGTATATTTATCAATATAACTCATACTTATTACTACTCCTATATCAATGTGATTGTATAGGATGGCCCCTATCACACTAGAGGAGTAAAATAATAAGGTGTAAGATCATTGCAAAAAAGTCATCATACAACTGAATGAATTACATTGGTGTGTGGTAGTGCTCATTTTAAATAAGAGGGATGGATAAATGAGGCTATGTATGGATTATCAAGAACTGAAAAATATCACAAAAAATAGCATTATCATCTCGATGAATTATTGAATTGTTTGAGTAGCTATGAGGAGATCAATACTTTTCAAAGTTGGATATTTGTTGTGGACATCGACAGTTACCGGTGATGAAGGATGATATTCATAACAACAAAATCGGTAAAGGTTTGAGAAATATGAGTTTTATATTCCCTTTATACATACTATTTACCTAACAATGTTCATTAATTTTATGATATATGATTTATAAATTAACATGAAAAATTTTTGGTCGCTATTATAGATATGATTCTCATCTACTCCAAGATAATGGAGAAACATTAAATACATATAAGGATTTTGTTGATGACATTAATGAATGAGATTTTGTATTACATGTTTATGAAATGATAATTTTTTATTTATCATGTCAATATCATGGGACATGATATAATAAGTGATGAAATTTATGTGGGCCCTTACAAAAATTGGAAATTGAGGAATGAACTAGACCCTATATTGGAAGGGAAATCAATTTTTCTCATGGATTAACTGGGAACTATTAATGATTTTAGAAAAATTTGACATGAATTTACTGCCTTATAACTTAGATTTAGATGAATCTATTATAGTATGTCTTGACAGATTATTGCGAGGAATACATCTAGGATATAAATAGTAGGTTGATTAATAAACCTTTACTCAAATCAACAAAAAGTGGAGAATAATGTTTATATATATAGTTATTCATTAAATAATATATTTGGTCTTGAAATCATGAAAAATGATATTTTTATTGACTTATCTTCATGAATCATGATGAACGAAGTGAAGAACTACTTGATGCATGATCTGTAGTTAGAAGTTCTATTTTTTCCTTGAAAATTAGGTTGAACAACCTCTATGGTGAGAAGTGTGACCTATATAACGATCACAAGATCATAAATTTTGTATTATAAAATGTATCACAACATGTGTAAAAGGATATTGTTAGAGATAATAAAGTATTAATATTTCCCTATTAAATATCAACTTTGAAAATAAAACATGGTTGCTCATTCTCGGAGTAGAACGTGACCTGCAATTATATACATGTTGTGGACTAGGAAGACTCTATATTCATGGAAATGAAGAGGATATTTTATGAAATAATAATAGAAAGTAATACATCATTCCATTACAAAATGACTTACCAACAAAAAATCCTATAGATGATCTAGGATTCACAAATAAATGATTCATGGTTACAAATGAATTTAAAATCAGTAACAAAAGGGAAACACCAATTATTACAAATCGATGATGATAGTTTGATTTGGGTTTTGAATTAGAGTATGTAATCCATAAACTACTGATATTAAGAATTTTGTAATGGATAATGCACTAAGAACACCTTCCTCTATCCATACTGCTAGTACTATGATTTTCAATGATATTCGAGAACACATCTAGTGGGATAATGTAAAAAAGAATATTTTAGAGTATATATCAAAGTTCATGATATTTCAGCATGTTAAACATGATCCACTGAAGTGAAATTCTATAACACAACCATTTCCTATAACAATTTTTAAATGAAATAATGAAAATATATACATTTCCATGAGTATCATAAATAAATCCAAATAAAATATTGAGACTTGTGTTGCGGTGGACTAAAACAAAAACAATTCCACTTTATCACTAGTTAGTATGATCTACCTCTAGAACAACCTGAAATGATATATTTGAAGTAAGTGGTGAGATTGTATCGAGTTCCACTAATGATTGACTTTGATTATGATCAAAGGTTCACATCTAAAATTAGGGGGAGTATTCAGCATACGTTGAGTACTGAGTGAAATTTCTTCTGGACCTATCACCAACAAATTGATATACAATATAAATTTCAATTCTGATAGTCAATGATTTGATGAGATCCTAAAATATAGAATTCAAAGTTTCATGTAATTTATATCTCCCATTGGTTTAGATTTCATAAAACAATAACTTCCAGTTCATTATTTAGTTGGATCTGTATGAATATATTTGTGTAATTCAATCTAGAATTCTATCCTATTGGGATGAAGATGGAGAAATAATGATACATGGACATGATCTTGTGAAATAGATCACAAATAAGGTTCATGATATCCAACATTCTATCAAATCAGCTCAGATTATACATAATAACAATGATGACATCCATCGAAGGGAGATGGAGTTCAACATTGGAGATAATGACTTCCTTTTGATATCACCATTGAAGAGATTCAATTGTTTTATAATTAATGCGAAGCTAATACCATGTTACATTTTCCAATTTGAAATTTATAATCTCATAGTAATCATGGATTATCGTCTTTCACATAAACTAAATATGTATACAGTTCATGATTTGTCCCACATTTAATCCCTAAGAAAGTACATACCAGATTCCATACATGTGCTCAATTCTGAGATGGAACAACATTACGATGAATTAATTTATGAGGAACAACTATTAAATTTTATCCACCATAAAGAAAATGTTATACTCAACCACACAACCCACATTGAAATATTGTTTAAGAGGAACCATAATTTTGGAGATCAATCATGTAAACCATAAGAGGATATGAATGAGAAGTTACATGAACGATTTTTTTAAATGAAACATTTATGGTCTAATGTATAGAGGGGGGGGGGCGAATTTAATGACCTAATATATTATAAATAGAATTTCTTCATTCTTATAGTAATTTCATTAAATATAAATAATATAAAATAACATATAGATAATGATAAAAACACAATAAATGAAAAATTAATGAAATGATATGTATTTCTAGATGTTATGGAACCAATTCCTATGAAGGAGTATCTTGACCATAAGAGTAATAATATGAACATTATGAATATTAAATCGACAAAATGAATATTATCATCCCCATGAAATAATACATTAATTTAGTTATCATATAAATGAATGTATGGTATAATTATATCAGAATCTTAGTAAAGTATATATTTTATATATTAATAATTAATTGAGGGAATGTTATTAACTTTAAAATATTTATTTATAATATGATGAGTAATTTATTAATTAAAATAAAATTTATTCACATCAATTGTATTCATAAATTAATATTTTTATTTCATGAATATTTTAGGAGTATTTTATGAATATTTAATTAATTATTCCATGTGTTATAAAATATTATATAAATTTAAAATATGAATTTTTCATTTGAATTCTAATTGTTATAAAAAAAATTATTATGAATATTTAAGAATTTTTTTTAAATAGAGTTTCATCTTTATTTAAACATGTTGACAAATTTTTAAGGTACATTTATGGTAATTTTCAAAAAATTAATTAAATTTTGATTGATAGGAGATTACAAAATGTTATGGTAAAACATAAATACTTGAATTAGGTAGTCATACATGATTAAAAAATTATGTAAGACATAAATATAGACAATAATTCATTAACTAATATAATTATAGATAAATATGTAACTATTAATATTAATGATCAAGAATAATTAACTATTAAATTTAATGATGAGAATACAACCCTCGCCACCCCTATAAATACCATCAATAACCCCCTCTTCTCCTGACACTTATTATGATTCGATCCTCACTAAAATTATTCATAATTATCTTACATATCACCTTAAACAAGTTTACGAGATCGTGGTCTCATTTAATGGAAAAAACCATTTCTCCAAGGGGGTTCTCAAGGAGAAGAAATACAAGATGTTATATATAAATTTGTTTCTTATAGTTTCTTTTAATGTTATTTCCTATTTATTGTCTTCACGTATCCCCACATCCAAATAGAATGATAAATATAGTACCATATATATATACGATAATTATGTTTTTTTAATTGAATATATATCATTATATTCTACCATACTTATATTTTTCATCAAAAAATGAAATCACCACCAATGTTGTGTCAATTTAACATCATTGTGGATGACGTACTTTAATTTTCCTTTAAAGAATTCAAGTATGATAATAAATAAACTGAAATTGTTGATACATATTTTGAAATATATGTAACAACCACTTTATGATCTGTAATAGATATATATTGATAATAATAAATGATATAACAAAAAAAGTGAATTGTGATCGAAAAAATACCAAAAAAATCATATAATGATCATAATTAAATTTTATCTAATGAATCTCCCCTTTCTATATAAACAAATTATTTGTAATATAATTTTAAAATATTAAATATTATTAATAAAATATAATAACAATTTGTTATTATTATCCACATTTTAAATGAAATTCTATTCATGTACACATGTCCATCGATCATTAATACTAAGAAAATGAACATTTTGAATAATGTATACCACATAATAAATCACATAAATGATAAAAATTAATCTATTCAATAAAATTAATTCATGATATTTACTTTATATTTTGAATAATGAATCATTTTGGACTATATAGGATATTAATGTGAAGAATGAAATCAGATATATGTTAAGTGGAATTCTCTAACACGGTTGTCTTACCATAGGTTTTCCATCTTTTACCCCATTTTCAGAATGGATATTCTTTAAATATTCAATTTCTACATCATTATTTTATCATATCTATGATATAGTTTTTTAATACTTTAGTTTAAGATAAACAAAATTTCATTGAAAAGTAATCATCATAAAAAAAATCTTTTTAGTTCTCGATATTGTTTTTTCTTCACTAAAGGTTCATGATTATTATATCATGTATGTTATTCCATATTTCATTTTTGGAATACAATGTTTATGAATATATGATTTTTTAAATGAATCATATTCCCTTCCATGGATTATTTTATGCCCATTAATGTTGTGTTTTCTATGAAGTGTTCATGACAATGTAAATGTTATGATGTGATAAGTGTGGTAGGATTTATGTAGTTCAATGTAAATTTTCTGATTTGAAATGTTTTCCCAGAATAATATTTTTTTTCAATATATATGTCATTGTTATGTGCCTCAGGAGTAATTTTTACTCCTCATGAACATAAATCTTTATTTTTCCACCATCATTTGTGGTATTTGAACACTATTACAAGATGTTTCATTATTATACATTGCCACATTTCAAAGAACTAAACCATGGGAAACTTGTTATGTAACACAATTTGTTTATTTTTCATTAATATTATGAAATTGAAATTAAAGTAAATGAATGGTCTCTATTTTTGGTTTCTGAGATGATTTTAAATAATATGTAATTTAGTATATGTGAACCATAGTTGACAACCTTAATATTAGACTAAGTATATGTTTGAAAAAATTGTATTCTCTAAATAAAGGGATCCCATAATATATTCATTTCTAATTAATTTAATTTATTGATAATTTGATGATTACTTGTTGACTTATGTTTTTCTCTAATATTTTTTATTTATGAAAATTTTGGGAAATGGGGAATCTCGGCCAACAACCCATGTAAGGGATAATAATGAAATTTATTGAATTTCATCGACAATGGTTTGAGATTTGGAGTTGAAAAATATACAAGATATTATTAACCATTAGACGCATTTTATGAAAAACATTCAGAATATTGTGGTACATATATCATTATATAATAGGGAGAAACTAGATACCAAGTGTTTTATAAGCACTGACCAATATTGATTAATAGACCTTTAGATATTGTAGTCACAGAAGAGTGGTTCAACAAAGTGTATGAGATCATTTTCAGCTTCTATATTCTATGATGTTTAAGGTTACACTGGCAATTAACCTTTTAAACATGGAATTTTATCAAAGGTGGGTTATAATTAAGAACACCATGATGAAGTATAAAATTGTATATATGAATTGGGAATAAAATAAGATAATTTTTCATAAGAATTCTTTTTCTCGAAATATTCTACCAATGATAAAAGAAGAATTCATAATGTAGAAAATAATCATAAGAGAATATATAATGACCAATGAAGAAAATATCATAAGGAATACCATGTACTCTTTCTATTTTATTATGAACAATGATAGATAAATTTATATATATTTTTGGATTAAATCTATAACATAGAAAATATCTATAAATTTTATACTTATTGTGTTATGAAGCAGTTATCTATGTTCTATCAATGTAGATATGACGTTTGGACAATGCTCCCATTGATATGGTGATATTGAAATAAACTGGAGCTTCAAGCTAGAGAATCTATTGAAAAACTAGACAGAAAACTCAGCCACCCACAAGTTAAATATGTTGAATGAAGTATCATGGGAACTACCTCAATTTGATGGGAAAATTATTATATTGTGGGATATAAGTCCAATATGCTCATGAATTTTTGAATGTCATGAGGTTGCATAAAAATGTGGTGGAGGAACGTAGATACCCACCAATGGTTCAATACTACAACTGTAGGGAGAAAGGTTACTATGGAAGTTGGTGTAGTAATCATTGGTTACTCAAGGTTAATCATTTCCATCACCGAATAAATCCAAAGGGGCATGTGAAGGCTTATTCCATAATAGTATTGGAAGAGGACAAGAAAATGATTTCATATAATGTACACATCAATTAAAAACAAATATGTAAAATGTATTATCTAATTCACGATCTTAAAATTCCATTACATCATTCTCATTTTCTAGAACTATTGAATAGAAATCGAGTACCCTTAAAGTGGTGATATCTGCAAAGACAAAATGAAGTATAATCAATGAAAGACATGTGATGGATTATACGCCTTTTTAAATATGTTGTAGTATTCTTAAAGTGAATATTGTGAAACATCCATTGGCTGAATATGAATCTATAATGGGAATTTATTGACTCTGGTTATATGAAATTCATATAAATGGACAAAAAAGGAAATATGTATCATATTCGAAACCATACCATGTTCCTCTATAAAATTATGGAAGATCACGAATATCATTAGTAAACTTCTTTAATGGTGTGAGAATTTATTCCCTATGATGAAACATACATTACTCAAATAGTTGAGTGATAAGAAGGTATCAACCAATGGGATATTACTATTATAAAGGAATAAAATGATTTATATTATAAAGATTTTCCCAAACATCCCACATATTGTGAGGTAGGGTTTTCAAATATAACTCATAATTATAGCTACTCATACCTCAATGTTTACATATATGATGGTTCCTATAGAATTTTAATGTTAAAGAATGTGTGAAAAGTCCATTTTCAAAATAATTAAAATTCCATAGTGCGTCGACATGGGGTGATCTAGTGCCCTTTTCCATGAAAAATGCTGGATCAATGAAATTTTTTTATCAATTTTGGGGAATTCAAAAAAAATCTCCACAATGAACAAATATTCTCTTACCAGCGTTGATGAATTGTCTGATCAACTAAGTGTAGGTTAGTACCTCGCATATGTGGATCTACATTCAAGATATCATCTGCTAAAGGCGATGATGTGAGATATTTAAAAAACTGACATTATTACAATGTATGGGAACTATATGTTTTTGGTCAATACAATCATACATAATAATTCTCCTATAATATTGATAGATTTTATAAATATATTCTATACAAAATACCTTATATAATTTGTGGTAGTGTTTATCAATGATATTTTCACCCACTCTAAGAGTATGGAGTAACATGAAGAAAATCCAAGGCTTGTTTTGGTGAAATTATGGAGAGATAATTACTACCCCAAGTTTATAATTTGTTCTTTTGGGATGTAGGAAGTCACAATATTGGGACATGTGATCACATTTGAGGAAATTTCTCTAGACCCATCAATGAAATTGGCTTATGAGGTATGGAAAAACACTCTAGTGACATTGAAATATGATGCTTTTTGGAATATCATGGTAGTATTGACTATTTGTAACAAAATTCTCAGTATTATCAACCATTATATCTACGATGACATGGAAAGGGGTGATGTATATCTAGACACAAGAATGAGAGGAATACTTCTAGGAATTTATGAAGAGGTCAATCACTTCACCTATACTCACATTAGAAAAATCATGAGATTTCTTTGATAAATATTTATTTCTAAATGAATGTATTAGGTTTTCATGAAACAAAAAATGAAAATGTATTAGAATATGCCTCACAACAGTCAAAGATCCATGAGCAGAACTACTTGATGTGTCGCATAGAGGTAATAACTATTATTTCTCATTGAAAATCTAGAAGCACTACCTCAAGGGTGAGAAGTTTGAAATATTAATGGATCAAAAAAATCCTAAGGTATAAATTAACTCAAATGAATGTCAACAGGAATCTAAAGGGATGGTTAGACCTAATTAATAACTAATTCTTATCTATTTACTATCATCCTGGCATGTAAAACCGGGTATTTGTTGATATTAGTTAAAAATAACTGACATTATATCGATGTTTTTGACTGAGAATGAATTTAAATTTTAGAAATTAAAAGGATAGATTTTGATAAAATTATAGTAGAGAATACATCCTTCCTTTCCCAATTGATTACACATCCATTTATCTATGAATAGATCAAGGAAAAATTGAGGGTTGTTCCAGAGTTACAAATAAAGATGAATGCAGTAATGGAAGAGATATTGAAAGACATAAATATTGATCATGACACTATGATGTAGTTTCAAATGAGTATTTTTCCTTCATAAACTGTTATATATAAGATGTTATAGGATAATTTACATGTTCCAACAATCTCAATTCATACTGGTGTTTCCATAATGTATGGTGATCTCTGAGAACACTTATTTTGTGATAACATGGACAATGAGAATGCAATGTAAATAACAAGGGGTATCATATGAAACCCTATTAATTTAAAGATTCATTAGTATAAATGGATGATGCAAAATGACTATACCCATGTTGAAATATGAGAATGTGACTATATAATTTTTCATGATTCTCACAATGAAATCCAATAAAAATACTGTGATATGGGTTGTGGTGGACCGACTCACCACCACTAACCTATTTATCACTGTTTGAGAAGATATGTCACTTGAACATCATGCTATGATACATGAGAAGGACGTGGTTAATCTACATATATTTACACTCTAGATTATCTATAGTCATGATCATAGGTTCACATCTAAATTTTTGTGGATTCTTCATCAAAATTTGATAACTAAATTAAATATCATGATGCCATGTCACCCAAAAATGATGTCCAATTTGAAAGGAACTTTAATACCCTCGATTATATTCTATGATCCTTACCTTTATCATTACATGGTGTATGTGATATAAATGACACTTTTGTTGAGTTCTCATACAAAAATAACTTGCACTCGGTTATTCAGATGGCTCTATATGAATCTTAATATGGAAAGCGATGTTTACCTCCATCCAGTTGGGATGAATTTTGTAAATAAAGGATATTGAGATCTGATCCTGTTAAAGAGATAACATATAAGGTTCAAGCAATCTGGAACCAAATCAAAGATACTCAATGATGTAAAAATATCTATGAAGAAAACCATCGATGGTACATGATGATCAATGTGAGGGATAATGTACACCATCAAATACTACAATAGAATATAATCATTTGTTTTGGATAGAAGGAGAATATAATCCCATGTTAAATTGTCCCCTTTGAGATCCTTGATCTCATAAGAGTCACGGATAATCGAATTTTACATCCACTAAATATTGTAAGGCCCCACCCTTAAACATTACATAATAATGATTTATGTTAATAATTCAAATTGAGCATCTATTTATGTTTAAGTGAATTAAGGAACTAGTTCATAATTATAAATAAGAACATGAATATTACCAGAGGAAACATTTACTCACAATCCGTTTATACATAAAAAATCTCTAAAAAAAGAAACATATCTAGTTACTTGTTTTAGATAGAATGACATTTCCATGATCCACTCCTTGACCTTATTCATCTTCAAATCCCGTGAAATTTTTTTGAAAACATTGGATGACAACAAAAAGTATAGAAAGGGATACATAATGAATGAAAAATGTTGTTTTTTCAAAATAAATATCTTAACTATGAATAAATTATCATATAGTAATAATTTTCACCTTAAAGAAGTTTCAAAACACTTCACTGAATATAATATTATTTAATACACATGTCTAACCAATATGTTAAAATAAAGCCCACCAAAAAAAATGTATATATTATAATGTTATCTTGGGACATGAACATACTTAAATGTAAAAACCATATGTCTAACTTCCACACATATCACTAATAGAAATATACATATGTTTGACTACAATACCCTATGCATTGGTGTTTATAACATACCACATATCCAAGTTTTTACACAGAACCACCTGTCATTTATTTTATCTCGTAATCACTTGACAAATTTTAAAGTACTATTTGATAATCATTACACATAAGTTTTTTAAAATATTAACTTTTCACTATTAACATTTCATTTGAAATCACATGAAATAATATGAAGGTATTAAATAAATTTATCCATTCCAAAAACCATTCTCAATAGAAAATTTCTTAAAAATTGAGAAATGGTATTTATTTTCCAATTATAAACATCAATGCTTTTTAACATGTCCATATATCAAACAATACTATCGATGTCTGAAAATGTCATTTTCAACGTATACGTTATAAAAATTCATTTTTCATTTGGTAAAGGCTTCATATAAATAAGATTTCATTTTAATGAAAAAAGTAAAATGGGAATATTATAAAAAATATAAAAAATTTCATTTAAAAGTCAATATACACCTCGATGTATGTTGAATGAGATGATGTCTATCACCTCAAGTCTGAATCATCACGTTTGTTCCTTGTTCGTCTTGAATAAAAAAATTAATTTAATTTATACTAGATTAAAATAATTTATCATTTTTATTATTAATTTAATATAACTTATTACATTTCTATAACAATTATATAATTATACATGTTTATATTGGACTTTTTTTCATTATTCAGTACTATAGTCAAAAAATGAACTTGTTATAATTACAAATAGTCATTGTTGTAAAAATTCAATTATATACATAATTTAATTCATGATTTAAATATCATATATATACAGTATATATATATATATATATCTTTATAATACTCTATTGAATTTTGGAGATAATAAATGAAATGTACCATTCATTATGATGGTAATTTTACATATGAATGAATTATACTTTCATTTATGTGTAATTTTAATGAAATGAAAAAAATTATACATATATTTATTTTAATTCGTGTCTAATTTTATTTTTTCATATATGTTAAATAATTTCATTAATTCTATCCTTTATGCATTCTATATATAGAATGAACGAGTGATTTCACTTTGAGGGGTGATAGTTCAAACATCCCCAAATGAATTTATCGAATTTATAAAACATAAAAAACATAATGGTATGTAATAAATTACAATTACAGAAGCATAGAGATAAAATTAATATCATTTATATCATATATAATTTTAGTTCCATCACAATGGCCACCATAATAGGTGATAAGAGAATATTGATCACTCATTTTTTTGTGATGCTGTAGTTTTTCGTCCACAAAAAGAGTCTATTCTATACCAATTGATAAATGGTGTGTGTCATTGTTGTTATAATAATTATAAAAATACCTATTATATATAATATAATTTTTTTTTATGTAAATATAATAATAATTTGAGCATAGGATGTGGCGACGAAATATAATGGAAAGGGACATTAGAGAAGACGCTATCTCATATCAGGGAACTTCTTTTGATTTGAGCCAAAAAGATTTATTTAATTGACTTATCCTCATTTAAGGCTTATAAGTGGTATAAAGGGATTTTGGGAGCTTATTAGATTATATTTTAAATGAGCCAAGGTGCATGAGAGGTGTGAGTAAGGGATTAGGGGTGGTTTCTCTTTATTAGATAGAGGTGGGGGTACTTTAGGAATGTCTAGAATGATTATTTTATTAATAAATGAATTTCGATATTCTAAAAGACCAAAACTGAGTTAAATCAAAAATAAGATGGGGAGTTTTTGATATCCCCTCAACGAATAGGTTTTAGAGATGTTATTCTTTCAACTTGAATCTTATCATTTACCTTTAAACATTAGTTAAATAATTTAACTATTACGATATATTATGGGGTATACATACTATATGGTTAATATAGTTACCATAAAATTTAATAGAACCTAAAGTTCTTAATTAATGAAATTTAAAGCATCACCTAAGTTATTAGTCTGAATCATATATTGTATGACTAAATTATCATTTAATAAAATATTGTTTGTTTACAAAACTCATTTATGTCAATTTATCTACTATTCATATAATGACATTTTAAAAATAGATAACAACTTTATTATTTCGAAATATCATTAAAAATTATAATATAACATGTCATAATCATACCTAAATTTCATTAAAACCATAAAAAGTTCCAAAATTAATTAATTTTAATATTTATATTAGCATTTTTTAAAATCATTCATAAATAAGGTAATCACTACATCGTCATGGTCCATAAAATATATTCATTTATTTGATGTCTAAAATTTATTAATAATTCACCACGATATATGAAATATTCTAAATTTCTAATTATTATTTATAGTCTAAAATATGACTTATATAATTCTATATAATTGTTTTTACTTAAAGATATGTGTTTCAGTTATATTTTCTTTAACTTTAAATTAAAAGTAATTAAATATCATTTTAACAAAAGAGTGGATCCATGGGATCCATAAATAGAACCAAGTAATCTCATGGTCAGAAATATCTCATCCAATAGGCTTATGACATGGGTTTTTGTAATTTAATAGTATTATAAAATTATATTTTCCTTTATTTCCTATATTCAATATTTAACCAATGTAAATAAAATATGTACTGATGTTACTATTAATTATGTCTAAAAATAATAGATATCTCTCTAAAAATTTGGGACCTCATTATTCAAAATATGGAAATATTTTTTCAAAATTCAAACCATATAATTTTCATAAATTAATTTAAAAATAATTTATGTGGCCATAACCAAAAAGTGTGTTTTTAAGAATTAAAATCCTTCAAATGAGTGGTAGGCATATATCTCCTATTTTAAAGAGAAATAACATCCAAAGATGAATCATATATTAGATGATAAAAATAAAATCCAATTAACATTTTAAACCATTTAAATGTACAAATATAATTATATAAATAAATTAGATTAAATGATAGTTTTGAATTAAAATGCAATATTTTTTAATATTCATTAAAAAATGAACATTAGGATAGAAATACCAAAATTTCATGCAATGGAAATTTTGATGTTCCTATTAAAAATATGTAGTTTATTTTGATTACTAATATAGATAAATTTGTCAAAATTGATTTAAATATGATTCTCCATTAATAGACGGTTAAACTGCAATTTCAGAAAAATACATCTTTAATCAAAATAAATTGATTTATTCTAAAATCATATTTAGAAAACATATAAAATGAATTTATAAAATTACAATGATTGGATATCATATATTTTTCATCAAAAAAATCCATAATAAGTGATAAGAGAACACAATTATTATCTTTTAATTTGGTTTTCATAAAAACACATCCATTATTCAGTTGGTTAATTATTTTTATTTCTAATAAATTTTGTAATCATTGAATCATAATTCACAATTGTGTAAATAATATATCAGAATTCATTTGATAATATTCATTCAAATCATTTCATCTATTAGCATTTAACAACCATTTAAAATTATAATAATATTATTGTATAATTTTTCAGTATAACTCAATGTTGAGTGAAATGTATGATTTCTAAGAACCTCATTGTTGCATTTCAGGTACAGTATCCGAAAAAGAATCACCATTAACATAAATTTAATATCTTATTAATAAGTATTAATACAAATAAAATAGTATTATTATATAAATTCATTGGTTGTTTCATCCTTCTGCCTTTTCAAAATTACATCCTTGCAATTTAAATAATGGGCTAGAAAACATCATTGAATGTCCTAAATTGGAAAAGTAGTCAATAAATATACAAATTTAAAAGAAATAAAGATATGTATAATGGTCACAAAAGTTAATAAACACCTAGATTCTCTAAAAAATGGATATAGTAGATAAAAATAACTATAATGTTTTTAATGGGGAGTGATAGAAAACACGATAAGGAGAAAAATAACCACCAAAAAACCACAAACATGTGATAGGGTAAATGGAATTTGATTCCAATGTAATAAATGAAAATGAGAAACATTTATTGTAATTTACGATTCATAAAGATGAATATTTTATTTATTTATTTGACTATGAAGATAATGAAATCTTCTTAATTTTGATGTAGTGTTCAATCCTTAAATAAATTTCTATGAAAAACTCATCTTTTCTCCAAACAATGAGTATTAAAGATAACTTAGTCCCACTAAAGCTCTTGAATAAGCTTCTTGAGAATAAATTTATCCAAAAAATATAAAATATATATTTCCACTATCTTTATACATTTACCAAAACCAAAATGTGTAGTACAAGATTACATAATCCCAAAAAAGAATAATCTTTTTATAAAAATATATACTACACTTTATCTAAAATGTTGAAAAAAAATACCAATAGCTCAAAAAATAACACTAAATACACAATTTTCTTTAAAATTATTCAAAATAATTCAAACTATGTTTTACACCAAATATTTAGTATAATTTCATCACATAATATTTCACAAAATTTCTAACATTTATCTCAAAACAATATCAACAACTCTTAGTGTCTTATACATAAAAATAATTAACCAAATCACATATATTATAATTTAGGATAATAATTTCCATAATTAGCAGAATATTTTTATATTAAAACTATAAAAAATATTCATCCAACATAAAATTACCCCATTACTGTAACACCGAATATTTTTTGAGAAATATTTTTTTATGTGTTATTTTATATAAATTAATATTTAACTACACGCAACATTTTTTTGGCTTGCATTACAAACAAGAGAAACCTTCCTCAATAGCTTGCGTTGTACGCAATACCGAGTTTCACTAAACAATGATATTTTAGTAAAATATTATATAAACTAGCCGTTATGAATAGTAATACCCAACTTTTAAAATTTAATAAATTTTATATTTTAAAATGGACTTCATTTTTGGATTGGGAATATTGAAATTAGCCTAGGGTGAATTTTTTATATTTTTCTAAAAACATCCAATTTTTTATGAATAGTGAAAACACTGGGTTACTATATAAAAACAAAATTTTATTTAAATAATTATTTATTTTAATGAATTTTATTTATGGTAAAAATTGATAGATAATACCTATATAATTTCAATGTAATTTTTTGGATTCATTTTATAATAATTTTATATATATATAATTTTTATTGAATTTTCACCGTCTTTTACCCACCTCCTAGGAGAATTTGAAAATTTACCTAAAAATTAATTTTACCGCATCCTTGAGAAGAATTTCAAAAATCTGTGAGACAAGGTTAATATCAAGGAGTAAAATGTAGTTCAATAATATAAAAATAATTTTTGGTGAATAGTAACTTTTTACGTTCTTTACCATGGTTGAAAGTAAATAGGTTAATTAAGTGTAAAAATGGTCTTATTATTACCCTAACACATGTCCTAATTATATTGGATAAGTATAATTCGACCAAAAAAAATATTAGGAATAAAATATTACCCTTTAGGTCCACTTGGATTAGATTAGGAAACTTATTATTATTTTATTTAAAGAAGTGTAAATATAGTTAAAATCAATGTTAAATAACTAAAAACATTTTTAATGAAGGGATATTCATAAGATAAATTTGACTATAAATATTCATTATAAATAGAAAGAGATTTAATAACTATTTTTATTTTATTTATAATTTTTAGACATCATATAATTTATTTTATTTTTGTCACATTGATGAAGCAATAGTTACCTTATTATTGAAATATTAACATAATTGATGTTATAAATACCCAAAGAAATGTGATTTGAGGCTTTTTTGAATTAAAATAATTGTATCGGTTAATATGACATATTAGCATTGTTTTAATTAACTTTTTTCTAACTACTCATGTTGTTGTGATTTTCAAAAAAATCAATTACCAAATAGTGTCAAAATTGACATAAAATAGTTTTTAAAACATATATTATATTATTAATTGTTAATTTTTTTCTAAAAATAAATGTTTTGGCCAAATGAATTAGATACAGTTATATATATTATTATTTAACAACTTGGGGTTTGTTTGGCTCGTTATTGTAAGTTTATTAACCATATAATGTTAGAAAACAAGAAGACATGGGAAAAGATAAATTATTTAACTTAGAGATAAATCAAAATGATAAGTTTTCAATAGTAACCTAAATATGTCTAAAATCTATTGTTTGAGAGTAATTTGACTCATCCCCACCTTATCATCGAAATAAATCAATTTGGAGCTATTAAAAACCGAATATGACTTTATAATAAAATAATATATTATGTTTTTCCTAAGGTGCCCCTCTCCTCCCTTATAAAACGGCACCTCCTCCCTCTCCTCCTCACACCACATTGAGCCATAAATCTCGTCCACCCCCTATAAATTTCACTTCTCCACTTCCCTAGTAATATTCTAGTGGTCATGGTTTTTTCAAAGTCCAATTTTAGTGTCCTAAGAATAGGTTTCAAAGAGGCATTTCGAAGAAGATGTAATATCTGTTACCGAATCATTTAAATATATTTCTTCTTCTAATTTATCTTATTTAGTTGTTTAATTGTTAATTAATAAATAAAATATCACTAATATACTGATATGTTATTATAAATATGAAACAACCATATTTCACCTTCTATCCATCCTACAGAAAATGAAATCACCGCGTGTGCATACGTACGGAATACTATCTCCAAGCCGTGTTGTAATCTGTTTCCAGAACCACCTAACATGGGTGGGTATAATGGTGTAAAGAATAAATATATTTTATAATTTTAAATTGATATTGATTCTGAAATAGTATAAATACACTCCAATAAAATTCCACGATCATCGAAATGATATCATTGTTCGTGAGTACGTACGACCTACCGTCTCCACGATGTGATGCGACTAGTTCTACATGATCTTCATTACAGAATGATTATATAAATGAATTGATAGAATAAATATGATATATATTACACTAATACCATTATGTAAATTAGGTATCTATAAACTGAAAATAAGAATAAGAAATTATTCGACAAATCACGCATAAGAAAAAAAAGCAATAAACACCCTAATAACAAGTAGCAATGAAATATTACTAATAAGAAGCTAAGAATATGACCATATATGATATCATAAAAATGAGTATGATTCTAGAATAAGTCAATGAAACTATTTAAATCATTATACAGGAGGTTTGGACATGTACAAAGAAAATCAGACCTAAGGTAAGGCAAAATCTCACAATCTCCTTTTTATCCGAGATTTTTTATACTTCAGAATTTACTGGGGAATATTTTTCATCCACAAACATGTTTCCTCTATATTTAATAATATTTCCATCAACCTACAATTGTTTAAATCCAATTTTACCCATTGGTGTGTTTTTAGTAAATTATATGAAAGGAATCTTTTGTCGTTTTTTGTACGAGGTTCTTTTCCACTTTTCCGGCCTAAGTACGAGAATTTTTTTATTTTTGTCTTATGAAGCCTGAATGGAATTTAAAAATATTATTTCAATGAATCAAACATTAAATGTTTTCATGTTTATTTTTAATCAAATTATTTTAGTTTAAAATTGTATGTCATTTTATGAATGGAAAAATGTTTTCGAAGTAGAATGGATATTTTCTTCAAGAATAGAGTCAAGCGTTTTATCAAAATTATTTTCCATCTAATATAATACAGGGTTCTGTTTCTATCCCTATTTTTACATTGATTTGATTATTTTATGATAGATTTTTTTATGATGTCCTTTTACCTTATTTGGATTATGTTATGATGGCATGATGTTTAAGAATCCCATTTATATTACATGGGTTATGCTATGATGTATGATTTATGATCTTTTGGTACACATAAGAATTGTATGATTATGAGATGGGTCGGACATATATCTCCCTCCAATGCATTGGGTAAAGATTTATATCTCATGAGATAGCCATGTCTAGAATGGAAGGTTAATCCGTTTCAGTGAAACAGGACTGAAACAGGGAGTGAACTCGGTTTAGAAATAGACTTTGCCTGCATAGATAGTCTTGGAAATGAGTCTTGACTAGTAAGAAATTATTATCTATGATTATGTGTGTATGCAACAAAGATTCATGTTTTATGTTATGATTAGTGGGATTACATTCCACTACTATGATTTATCCCATGTTATGATATTATTATCTCTTTTGCAGTTTAAGACTTTCGAAATTCTATGTTCATATGAATATGATATTTCCTTTGTTTACCCTTACTGAGCATTTGAGCACACCCTTTTGTATGTTTTCTTTTCCCTGTTCAGGAATAAGGTTATTTAGTAGGATATGCCAAAAGGTACTCTAAATATGATGAAATAAATTGGAGACAATATAGATGCTTCATGATCCAGTTGATTATGTTTTCCAGTTTCTAAAGACACTAAACCTATACTGTCCTACCATGGTTTTATTATATGTTGTAATAAGTGTGCTTGAATTCTGAAGTGATAACAATGTATGTAAAGTATGGGTCATTATTTTTGTTATCAATGGAAAGGTATAGTCACCATTTGGAAATGAGGATGTGAAATCCTTAGTAAGTACCCTATGGATATTTCTAAGCATAGGACAAAATCATAGTGTTTTAGAAATGTCCATGAATATCCTATGATAAGACCTAATGTGTGAAATTTTATTCTTGATTATGTGGTTTTACTATTATGATTAGTGTTTCTCAGACTATTCTTATTGGTTTTATTCAATTGCTGGTACCCGACGAACCGTGTTAATTCTGAATGCGACGAGCAATGCAATGAATTTATACCTGAGAAACCAAATTTTATGGGAGATGGAATGAAAAATCTTGTATCCATGATCACAAAACTTTCTCTTGCTATGAATCATGAAAGACTTCAAAACGAGCAATAGAAGGAGAAACATTTTGTAGAATCCTTCATGAGGCAGATTCCACCCTCATTCAGTAGGTCTACTGATCCATTAGTTGCTGAATAATGGATTAGTACTGCTGAAAAGATATTTTCAGTTCTTCATGGTTCTGAACATGATAAGTTCATCTTAGCAGTATATAATTTGGAAGGATCACATGATAAACGGTGAAGTATTATCAAGAATACAAGTCCAAGAGTTGAAATTAATTCCATGAAATGGGACGAGTTCAAGAATATATTTTTCAATAAGTACTTCACTCATATTCTTCGAACAAAGATGGAGAAGGAGTTTCTGTAACTAATGAAAAAGGATAATGAATATGTTGGTACCTACAAAGAAAACATTATAGGTCTTTCAAGGTACGCATCTAGGATTATTATCCAACCGAAGAGTAAGATCAATCAATTATTTAGTGGCTTAAAACCAATTCTACAAAGGGAGTTATCCATAAGGGACTTCAATAGCTATGAGGAAATCGTTAGATGTGCTCTGATGGTTGAGATGGAGATTGGAGTAACCCATCAATCATATGGGATTGATAAGAAGATGAAAATTGAATTCAAAGGAAAATTTAAAGAGCACATTGGAAGGAAGATGAGTTTTTCTTTTTTCTAAAAGTGTGAAATGAAACATGGAGGGAGTTGTCTTAAAGGAACAAGTAAATGTTTCAAATGTGGAAATGAAGGTAATCAAGAATTTGAATTTTGAAATGATAGGAAAGAAGATGTCTAGTGATGCTTACAAATAAAATGCTACACAGAGTGCACCTCCTACACATCAATGTCAAAAGTGCAAGGAAATGGGGAATTATTCTAATTAATTACGTAATCCAATGGTTGATGATGTTGATCGATGTCGACAAACTCTTGAGGCTAAACACAAATGAATGTCACATGCAATTTCTATCATTGATGTGGAGTACTATAATGAAGTGGTGAAAGGTACAATTACCATCAACTCTAATGTAGAAAATGTTTTTTTTATTCTGGATCCACCAACTCTTTTATTTCTGAAGAATTTCGATGTGTATCACAATATTACCTCAACAATTAGATGTTGAGTTAGTTGTGACAAACTCTAGTGGCACAACAGTCACATAAAATGTTTATAATTCTTCTCTTATTGATGTTTCTGGGAAATTTCTTCATGTAAATCTTGTGATCCTTCCAATAGTGGAATTTTATGCGATTCATGGCATGGATTGGCTTTCTTTATATAGATCTCATATCAATTTCCAAAGGGGGGAAGTCAAATTTCAAATTCCAGATCAATCTATGATCGTCTATCGATACATGGATTAACATAACCTTCCAATGGAAATTTCTTCCATATTATGGGTCTTGATTACACTAAATGAATGTTATTTATCTCAAATGGTTGGGGAAAAACTCATGATTATGAATACACCCATTGTACGGGAGTTTTATGATGTCTTTCTGGAGGAATTTCTAGGTTTCCACCAAATCGTGGAGTTGAGTTTTCAATAGAACTCATACAGGTTGTTATGCCTATTTCAAAGACACCTTTTATAATGCATCCAATTGAGCTGTAGTAAATAAAGAAGCAACTCCAAAGGAATCGTGATAAAGGATTCATACGCCCCAGTGCGTCACCTTGGGGAGAACCTGTTCTGTTTTTAAGAAGAACGATGGACCAATGAGACTCTGTACTGATTATCGAGAACATAAAAATATCACGATCAGGAAAAAATAACAATGACGGATTTCCGTACAAGGTATGGACACTTTGAATTAAAGTGATGTTATATGGTCTTACTAATTCCCCTAGTATCATCATGGATCGGATGAATAGAGTCTTGAGAGACTATCTTGATCAGATTTTGGTAGTCTTTATAGATGATATTCTTGTCTATTCAAAGAGCAAGGAAGAACATGAATATCACTTGAGAATTGTATGAAAGACACTGAGAAAGGGGAATCTTTATGCCAAATTTTACATGTGTGAATTTTTGATTAAAAAAATTTCATTTTTGGGACACATAATCACAAAAGAGGGGATATCTATGGATCCAGAAAAGAGAGAGGTTATTTAAAGATAGTCGAGACCAACAACAGTAACTGAGATATGAAGTTTTCTCGGGTTGGCTGGATATTATCGACATTTTGTTAATGATTTTTCATGATTATCTAATCAACTCACCAGGTTGACTTGAAAAGGAGTTAAGTTCGTTTGGATGGAGGAGTGTGAAGATAATATCCAGGAGTTAAAAAGAAGGTTATCCAGTACACTTGTGCTCACACTGCCTTGTAGTGTAGAAAGGATTGTGATCTACAGTGATGCATCCAACAAGGGATTGTGGTGTGTTCTTATGCAAAATGATACAGTGATAGCTTATTCCTCATGATAGTTGAAAATTCATGAGCAAAATTATCCAACTCATGATTCGGAGATAGCTGCGATAATATTTTCATTAATGATTTGGAGGAATTCTCTTTAGGGTGAAAGGTTTGATATTTATTCTAATAAAAAATGATTAATGTATATTTTCACACAAAACGAGCTGAAAATGCACCAATGTAGATGGTTGGAGATGATTAAGGATTATGACTACTCAGTTCATTATCACCCTGGGAAAGAAAAGAAGGTGGCAGAAGCATTAAGTCGACAAGACCATGCTAGATTATCCATAATCCGGATCACAAAAGATCCAATATATATAGATTTACAAAGGATGGATCTTGGAATTATAATGGAAGATGAAAAATCTATTCTTTCTCAAAAGAATGTTCAACCACATATACTTGAGAAGATTAAATAGGCACAGAAAGAAGATGTAGAGTTACAAAAGAAGGTGAGAAATGTTCCTGAATGTCACACTAATTTGATGAAATAATTAGTTTTAGAAATCGTGTTTGTTTTCCTCCAATCCTAAAATTAAAGAAGGAGCTACTGGATGAGGATTATAGTTCATCATTCTCTATTCATCCTGTAAGAACAAATATGTGTAAGGACTTGAATGAGTATTTCTTGTGGGATGGCATGAAAAGAGATGTTGCTGAATATGTCTTTCAATACTTGGTTTGTCAGCAAGTTAAAGCTGAGAGATAGAAGTCTAAGGGGATGTTACAACCATTACCCATAACAGAATAGAAATGGGAAAAAATAACTATGGAATTTGTCACTGGAATTCCTAAAACATCCCAAGGAAATAATGATATCAGGGTTATAGTTGATCGTCTTACGAAGTCAGCACACTTCATTTCTATTAGAGAAGACTTATCTTTGGATCAGATTTCTAGGATATATGTGGAGGAAGTGGTAAGATTGTATGGAGTATTACTATCCATTATATCTTATCAGGATCTGAGGGTTACCTTGATGTTCTGGTGAAGTTATCATCATACTTTACATACAGAGTTGAGTTTCAGCACTGCTTATCATCCTGAGACAAACGGTTAGTCTGAGAGAAAAATTCTAACTCTAGAATAGATGTTAAGAGCATTCTCTATAGATTTCAAAGGTGGTTGTGATCAACAACTACCTTTGGTGTAATTTTCTTATAATAATATCTTTCACTCTAGTATTCAGAAGGATCCTTATGAAGCTCTCTATGGAAAGAAATGCTGGACTCCAACTTGCTAGGATGAGGATGGGGAAAGAAAGCTACTAGGACCTCATCTTGTTGATGGGATGGCAGAAAAGGTCAAATCAATTCAAAAACACATCAGAGCAGCTATGAGTTGATAAAAAAGATATGCCAACAACCAAAGAAAAGACCTATAGTTTGAAGTGGGTGATAAAGCGTTTATACAAATATCCCTTTGGAAGAGAGTAATGAGATTTGGAAAGATGGGAAAGCTGACCCCTAGGTATACTGGTCCTTTTGAAATACTGGATCATGTGGGGAAGGTAGATTACCGATTGGAGCTTCCACCGAATCTCTATCAAGTTTATGATGTGTTCCATGTATCTCTCCTGAGAATGTACATACCAGATCCTTCACATGTACTCAGCTCAGAAGTTGTACTGCTAGAGCAACATCTTTCTTATGAAGAAGAACCAATAGAGATTCTGGATCGTACCGAAAAAGTCCTACGGAACAAGACCACTCACTTGGTGAATGTTTTTTGGAGGATCCATCAATTATAAGAAGCTACATGGGAACTTGGGGATATGACGGGGGAGAGGTATCCTTATCTATTTGTTACAAAGTGACGAATTTTGAGGGTGAAATTATTTTTAAGGGGGGTAGAATATAACACCTGAGATTTTATGAGAAATATTTTGTTTTTATGTATGATGTTTTATAATGGAATCATTCACAACACACAACACTGCCTTCTCTTTCGTTACACATAAGATCAACCTTCCTCTATAACTTATGTTGTACGGAATTCCATGTTTCAGTAAACAATAATATGTAATTAAAATTTTATATAAACTAACAGTTATGAAGAGTAATACCCAATTTTTGATATTTTATAAATTTTATCATTCAAATTTTACTTTATTTTTGGATTTGGAATATCTAAATTATCCTAGAGTGAATTTTTGGTATTTTTCTGAAAACTTTCAATTTTTTATAAATAGTGAAAACAATAGGTTACTATTTAAAACCGACTTTTATTTAAATAATTATTTACTTTATTTAAATTTATTTTAAGTCAAAATTGATACATAATACCAATATAATTTCAATGTAATTAATAGGAATAATTTTATAATAAATATATATATATATAAATTTAATTGAACTTTTCACCGTCTTTTACCAACCTCCTATGAGAATTTGAAAATTTACATAAAAGTAATTTTACCGCTTCTTTGAGTGGAATTTCAAAAATCTGAGAGACACAGTTAATGTCAGGGAGTAAAATTTTGTTCAATAAGATAAAAAATATTTTTGGTGAATTGTTAATTTTTACGTTTTCCCCACTATTAAAAGTAAACAGGGTAATTAAGGGTAAAAATTATATTATTATTACCCTAACACTTTTAATAATTCTATTGGATAACTCTAATTCGACCAAGAACAACCTTAGGAATAAAATATTACCCTTTAGGTTCACGTGGATTAGATTAGGACACTTATTATTATTTTATTTAAAGAAGTGTTAAAATAGTTAAAACCAAAGATTAATAACAAAAAACATTTTTAATGTAGGGTTATACTTAACATAAATTCTACTATAAATATTCATTGGAAGGATTAAAATATATCCTACCTAATGGTATTTTATTTATAATTTTGAGACATTAAATTATTTATTTTATTTTTGACACAATGATGATGCAGTAATTTTCTTATTAATGAAATATTAACATAATTGATGTTAAAAATACCCAATTAAATTAAATTTGAGACTTTTTATGAATTACACAAATTTTATAGGTTAATATGACATATTAGTATTGATTTAATTATCTTTGTTTGAACTAATCATGATGTTATGATTTTCACAAAAATCAATTACCAAATAGTGTCAAAATTGACATAAAATAGTTTTTAAAACAAATATTATATTATTAATTGTTATTTTAATCCTAAAATTCTATGGTTAGGCCAAATGACATATATAAGCTTATATATATTAATAATTAACAACTTGGGGATTGTTTGGCTTGTTATAGTTTGTTTATTAACCATATAATAAAAGAAAACAAGAAGAAAAGGTAAAAGTTAAATTATTTAACTTTGAGTTAAATATAAATGATAAGGTTAAAATAGTAACCTAAACAAGTCTAAAATCTATTTTTTGAGATTAGTTTGAGCCATACCCACTTTAGATCTAAATAAATTAATTTGGAGATATTAAAAACCGAATATGACTTTATAATAAAATAATATTTTATGTTTTTCCTAAGGATGCCCTCTCCTCCATTACTAAAGGGAACCTCCTCCCTCTCCTCCTCACACCACATTGAGCATTAAATCTCCTACATACCATGACAATTTCTCTTCTACTCTTACCTAGTAATATTCTAGAGGTCATGGTATTCTTCAAAGAACAATTGTAGTGCCCTAATAAGAGGTTTCAAAGAGGCATGTTGAAGAAGAGGTAATATCTATTACCGATTCTTTCAAATTTCTTTCTTATTCTACTTACTCTTATTTAGTTGTTTCATTATGAAGTAATAACATCCGTATCAATAATATACTGATATGTTATTATACATATGAATCAACCCTATTTCACCTTCTATCCATCCTATGGAAAATGAAATCAACGCTCGTGCGTACGTACGTAATACCGTCTCCACACCGTGGTTTAATCAGATTTCCACCACCACCTAACATGGATGGGTATAATTGTGTAAAGAATAACTATATATGATTATGGTAAAGTGATAATGATTCTGAAATAGTATAAATACACTCTAATAAAATTCCACGATCATGGGAACGATATCATCGCTCGTGCGAACGTACGGCCTACCGTATCCACGATGTGATGCGACTCGTTCTACATGATATTCATAGATTAATGATTATATAAATGAATTTAATGAATTGAAAGAATAAATATGATATATATTACACTAATTCCATTCTGGAAAGGAGGTATCTATAACCTAAAAAGATGAATTAGAATTTATTCATCAAAACACGCATAAGAACAAAAGAAATAAACACCCTAATAACAAGTAACAATGAAATATTACTAATAATAGGCTAAGAATATGACCATATATGATATCATAACAATGCTTATGATTCTGTAATAAGTCAATGACATTATTTAAATCATTATACAGGATTTTCAGACATGTACGAAGCAAATCAGACCTAAGGTAATGGAAAATATCACAATCTCATTTTTATCTGAGATTGTTTATACTTCAAAATTTACTGGGGCATATTTATCATCCACATCCATGATTACTCAATTTGTAATATTATTTCCATACACCTACAACCATTTAAATATAATTTTACCCATTGGACTATTTTTAGTAAAATATATGAAAATAACCTTTTGTCATTTTTAGTACGAGGAACTTTTTGAATTTTCCGGCCAAAGTACGAGAAGAATATTTTTTAACTTTTACGGCTTGAATAAACTTTTAGTACATTATTTCCATGAAGATTACATTACATTATTTCATGTTTATTTTTAATCAAATTTTTTTAGATTGAAATTGTATGACATTTTAAGAAAATAAGAAAATTTGAAGTAGAAATGATATTTTCCTCATGAATGGAGTTCAAGTGTTTTATCAAAATTATTTTCCATATAAGATAATATAAGATTTTGTTTCTATCCCAATTTTTACATTGATTTGATTATATAATGATGGAATTATTTTTATGATGTCCTTTTATTTTATATGTATTATGTTATTATAGAATGATGTTTATGAATCCCATTTTTATTTCAAGGTTTATGCTATGATGTATGATTTATGATCTTGTGGCACGCATAAGAATGGTATTATTATGAGATTGGTGGGACATATATCTCCCTGCAATGCATTGGGTAAATATTTATATCTAATGAGATAGACATGGTTGGAATGGTAGGTTAATCCAGTTTAGTGAAACAAGATTGAAATGTGGAATGTACTCAGTTCCGAAATTGACTTCGTCCGAAAAGATAGTCTTGGAAATGAGTCTTGAATACTAAGAAATGATTCACTATGATTATGTGTGTATGTCGAAAAGTATCATGTTTTATGTTATGAGTATTGGGATTACATTTCACTACTATGATTTATCCCATGTAATGATATTATGATCTCTTTTGCAGGTTAATATATTCGAAATGCTATGTTATTATGAATATGATATTTCCTTTGGTTAAACATACTGAGCATTTGAACTCACCCTTTTTTATGTTTTCTTTCCCAATGTCAGGAAGATGGTTATTATGTAGGATATGCCAAAAGTGACTCTAGATTTGATGAAAGAAATGGGAGACACTTTAGATGCTTTATGAACCAGTTGTTTCTGTTTCTCATTTTCTAAAGACACTATACCTATATGTTCCTACCTTGGTTTTGTAATATGTTGTAATAAGTGTCATTCAATTCTGAAGTAATACCAATGTATGTAAAGTATGGGTCATTATATTTACCCCTCAATAGATATCCCTTTGTATTCTAATTTCCATTGTCATATACTATTCCCATAAGAGAAAACAACTTCCAAAATAACCTTTATCACTTAATCACAACATCGTTTTCTTGTTCTAGGGATATCCCATTTGATAAAACATAATATTTGAAAACAAATTATTCTTGGTATAAAAAATCATTGAACTAAAAATAATAAGTAACACTAACAAGGGTATTCACGTAGGCTAGTGGTTGGCAATGTGCAGTGGTTACCCATCAGTTGTGGGTATGATTCCCATGGCCATGCTAGATTTGACATGTTGTCACCTATCCAGTGGTTTTTCCTCTTTCTAAAACCATATCATTATTATAAAATTTTCCAAAAATAAGATAATTTCTTCCAAAAATAACCATCACATATGTTATCCTCAATGGATATCTAATAAATTTCATTTTGAATCTCCATATGTAATTACAATTTATCACTTAAAAATATAATATTAACCCCATAGGTCATCCATTATGTCCAGAAAAGAGAAGATAATTCATTATTGAAAAAAAGTTAAATATCAAACATTAGGGATAAACATACAAGAAGAAGTCTTCCAACGAAATCATATTATCAAAAGAGCATTAATATTTTAAGCAATTTATCATCTTAAAATATACCATTAATATTTAATCTCTTATATGTATACTTCATACACTTTTCACATTTTTTATGGTCTATTAACCATCCATTTCCATCTTATTCTATTATTACTTTTTCCAACATACTAAATCATGAATCATATCCTAAGATACAATAATGTCAAATCAAAAGATAAAAAATAATCTATACCTTTCATTGTTTATTGTCAGTCTCCTCATACTCAATTAAAATTGAATTAGGTGTTGGAAAATGTATATTTGGATAGTCCTGGTGATCCAATTCCCATTCCTTCTTTATTGAATATAAATTTGGGTAATGAACATGCACACAAAATTTATAACATTCAATCCATCAAATTGAAATAAATTCATTGCCTTTCATGGATTCATCTAGATGCTTTCTTTTTTCATTTGATGGTTCATGATTTATAACCATCATTACGACAGCTATTGTATTTTTCATTCAATTTGAATCATTTTCCTAGGTGTTTTATTTCACATCCATGACACAATTGTTTTTGAATATACTAACCTTTATTATTATTACATTTACTTCTATAGGGATTTTTTTCTTGTAAATATGATGCCTTAAAATAACCACCAATGTTTGGTTGTCAATCCTGACTCCAAATAGTTGGTATTGAATAACCACAATAGATCCAGTTGTATCTCCCAATTCATTTGGTTTCTTATTGAACAAACCATCATAGTTTTCTTCATATCCAATTATACATTTGTGTCTTGCAAGATCTGTCCATTTACTAAAACTAAAAGTACAATGTGAGTATATTAATAAAATCATCCTATAATATCTTATCTGAGGGGAATATACTTATATATTTTTATTTTTTATATCTTGAAAATTTTTAATTTATCAACATTATCTATGAATTATTCTAATATTCCATCCATTATGGTTAGGTCAGTTATGATAAAATAACAACCTAACCACTAATGTTATCTATATTGGCTTATAATACCAACTATAATGCCCATCTGTAAACATTTCATAATCATTAAAAAGTTATTAGTTAATATTGAAGATATTTTTAGGGATAGTTCTTTATAGAATTAGGCCATAACATATACATAAAATCATGAATATTACCAGTAGACCCTTCTACTCAATATCCATTTATTTCATAAATCAAAAAGTCTTAAAAAATATCTTCTTCCTTTTTTTAGACTCCATGTATTTTCCATGATCCCATCCTTTCCCCTATTAATATTTACTTCATGTGAATAGAATTTCAAAACATGATATGATCATAAGAAGCTCAGTAATGGATAAATAACGAAGTAAAAAAGAATTTTTTTTCATAAAAACAAGTAAACCATGAGTATTTTATCATAATGTAATACTTTTCACCTTAATGAATTAGAAAAAACACTTCACTATATATAAGCTCATTCGTTAACCTTTTGTAAAAAAATGATAACCACAAAGCACATAGAAAATAATGTGTAGCAAATAAAGGTTTATTGGGAGATTATTATACATAAATTGAATTACCATATGGTCATATTCCACACATATCACTAAATAAAATAGCCATATGGAAAACTTCCACACCAAATGAATTCGAGATTAAGACAAAACCATCCATCCTTGGGTTATCATGGAACCACCACTAATTTTCTTTATCACATAACCACTTGTCACATGTCCATGTACAATTTGATAATCAAATACACGTAAAATATTTAAAATATCTATATCTACCAAATAAAATTTAATTTGCAATGACACGAAATAATTTCATGATATTGAAATACTCAATCCATTTCAAAAACAATTTTCAATACCAAATTATGTGAAATGGATATATGGTAATTATTTTCCATATACAATCATCAAGCCATGTTAAGGAATCCAAATAGTTTATAACGCTCGTGGTGGAATAATACTCCTTGTAACTGCATATGTTAAAAAAAATACCTTTTTCATTTTGTAAAATTCTTCATATAAAAAAGACTTACATTGAATGAAAATAATATTCAAAGGGTTGTATTATACACCTCATAAAATATTATAATGTATAAATCGATATATTCCTCAATGAAAATAGATTGAGATGAAGTCCCTTACCGTGAGTAAAAATCATCACGTATGTTCTTTGTACATCCTAAATAATAAAGTTAGGCTAATTTATACATTATTCAAAAACATTTTCATGTTTATTATTACATTAACATCACTTATTACTTTGTGATAATAATCATATAATTATTAATGTTCATATTGGTCATTTTTTTGTGGTTCAGTACTTTTGTCCCAAAGAAACTTGTTATAATTTAAAATTGTCCATGTGTTCAGATGTAAATTATATCCAATATTGTATTCATGATATTAATATCATATATACCATGTAAATGTGTATTTATAATTGTCCATAACATTTGAATACACGAAATGAAATGTATTGTTCATGGGGATGGTATGCTCTTTGAACGCTTGAACGCTACTTTCAATTATTTTTCATTTTAAGGAAACGAAAACTAAATGATAAATAAGTATACTATAATTACAGTTCAATATATATTTTTATGTATTTTACATATTTTCCTTAATTCCATCTTTTATACATTCCAAGTATAAATTGAATGAGTCATATAACATTGAGTGGGTAGTAGTCTGTACTTCCTCAAATGAAATTACCTTATTTATACAACATTAGAACAATAATTGTATTTTCTACAGGATAATTACAAAACAATTGAGAAAAAATAAATATTATATATATCTTATATGATTTTTTTCCATTATAATGGCCTCCATAAGAGGTGGTTGTAAAAGGAAGAACAATCATTATTTTGGGAGGTAGTAGTTCGTCATCTTTAAAAAATGTATGATCTACACCAATTGGACGGAGGTGTATGTACGTGTTTCATGAATACATATCATAGAAAAATCCTAGAATATTGAAGGTACTAGTGCTGTTATGAATATAATGATTAAGAAGTTCATATGGAGTGGATAAGGAAAATAATGGAAAGGAACATGAGATAATACATTACCAAAAATCGGGTATCTTCTTTTGTTATTTAACAAAATTATATATTGGTGGAATAGAGACATGTTGGGAGCTTATTTAAGATATTTTTGGATGATCCAATGTTATTTAGAGGAGTGATTATGGGGGTAGAGTTGGTGATTTCTTATAAGAGGGATGAGGGGATCTTTAGTAATGTCTTGAAAGATTATTTTATTATATACTAAATTTCTATTTTCAAATGCTCCAAAAATCATTTAATTTTAATGATAAGACGGGTATTTTTCAAAATAATCTCAAAAAATAGGTTTCAAACTTCATTTGGTTTCATATTTTTCCTTATCATTTAGCTATAACCCATAGTTAACTAATTTAACTATTTCCACGTCTTCTTGTGTATTCTTACTATATGGTTAATATAGTTAACATAAAATGCCTATAGAACCTCAAGTGGTTAATTAGTGATATTTCTTACATAATATATAAAATTTTCCCAAATATTATTTTTTTTTTCAACTATATCACCTAATAGAATTATGTTTTTATAAAAACTCATATTGGTCAATTTTTATACAATTCTTATCAGGCATTTTTAGAAATCCATGATATCATTATTATTTTTAAAAAGCATCATAAATGTAATTAAAAAAATCCATATTAATACATTAAATTAGTACATGGAATAAATTGATTCTAAATAACTATATTTTAATATTTATAATCTCACTTTTATATATTATTCATTAATATGGTTATCACTACATCATCCTTGTGTCATATCTATATATATTTATTTGATGTCTAAAAATTATTTATAAAATATCACGACTTAGGAAATTGTTTTAGATCTCAAATGAATATTTATTGTCAAAATTATAACTTAAATACCACCATATAGATGTTTTTTTACCATAATAGACATGTTTTGGTTATATATTCCTTCACTTTAAGTTGGAAGTAATTAAATGTCAATTTCTCCCAAAAGTAGCTCAATGGGGTCTTAAAATCAACCCAATGTTGCCCATGGTCAAATCTATCTCATATTATAGGGTAGGAAAATGATTTAGTGTAATTTAATATTATTATAAAATTATTTTTACACATATTAACCAGATTTACCCTTTAACCATGATCAATAAAATAAATATTGATGTTACAATTCTTAATGTATAAAAATAAAAGATACATATTTAAACAATTTGGACATCCTAATTCGAAATAAGGAATAAATTTATCAAAATTCAGCACAATGAATTTATATAAATTAATTTAAAATTAATTTCAATTGTCAGAACCAAAAAGTGTGTTTTGAAGAATTAAAAGCAACCAAAATATTGACATACATTTATGTCCAATTTTAATTTGAAATTACTTCTATTGACGTAAATGTGATTTAATTATAAAAGAATAATCCTATTACACTTTAAAAAGAATTTCATGTACAATATATCTATATAAATTAATTTTATTAAAAGGTAATTTTGAATTAAAATATAGTATTTTCAATTATTCATTAAAAAAATGAACAATTAGGAGAATAAAACAAACATTTTAAATAAATAAAATTCTGTTTTTCCTATTTTAAATAAAGAATATTATTTTGACAAATAAAAAATATCAATGTGTCAAAATGTAGATTTAAAATGGTTCTCTATGAAAAAGCGTTAAAACTTCATTTTGAGATAAATAATTCTTTTATCACAGAAATTGAATTTATTCTTATTTCATATCAAGAAAACTAATAAGATGAATTTAGAACATTAATTTGAATATATATGATATATTTTTCATTAAAAATAAAATCTATAAAGAGTGAAATGAAAACAAAATTATACTGTTTTAAATAGATTATTATAAAAACACATAAATTATATACAATTTTTTTATTTCTATTTCTAATGAATTATCTCATCAATGATCATCATTTTAACATGTGTAAACCATATTTCAAAATTTATTTTATACTATTCATTCACAACATTCTAGAGACTACGCACTAACTACTATTCAAATTAAAAAAAATATTGTATTATTTTTCAGTATAACATAATGTTGTGTGAAATGTAAGGTTGCAAAAAATCATGTTGTTGTGTCTTGAGTATGCTATCAGGAAAGCATCCCCGTTAATTTAAAATGAATATCTTCTTCAAATGAATTAATATAAATTAAAAGTATTTTTATATAAATACCCAGGTCATTAGAAATTTGACTCATCTTCTTAATGTGTTCCACATATCACTCTCTATGATATTCAAATCAGATATCTCACATGTACTATGCTCTTATCTCATACGTCTATAAGACAATATCTCTTATGTAGAGGAAGCAATAAACATTATAAATCGAATAGATAAGGATTTATGGAATAAGATAACTATCAATGTTAATGTGTTGTACAGGAACCATATGTCTGACGAAACAACATGTGAACCAAGGGTAGGAAATGAAGTTGAAGTACATCCCCGTTTTTTGGAAATTGAAACATTGAGGGTGAAAGTTCAAAAGGGAGAAAAACATAATTACACAAAATATTATCCCTATAATTTAATCGTTGTATAAGAATTTAATATATTATAAATAATAAGTAATAAATTATATACCATAAATATATATATAAATGATGAATTAATAAAATTATTATTATTTCATGAAGTTAATAAATCGATACGAATTGAAAAGTACTTTCTATTAGAAAAAATTATACGACACTGATCAATAGTAAATCAACCCAATGAATAGTATCATTACACATGGAATTATAAATAATATTTATGAATATTATAAAGTAATGTATGGTATAATTATTTGATATTATATATCAAGAAATGTTATAAAAATTATAAATTATGAATTTTAATTTCTGTAAATCATAAATATTGAATTAAATTATGATAATTAATTTATTATTTTAGTTAAAAAAGATTCTCCAAAAATATATTCATAAATTTACTGTTTTAATTATTATGATATTAAGATAATTTAATCATACTTTATAAAATTTTTCAATGTGTTAAAATATCATTTATCATTATAGATAATATATTATATATATATGATTATTTTAATTAAAAATAAAATTAGTCACTTTTAAAAAATTATTTTCATAAAATTAAATATATTTATTTCTTCTATATTTAAAATAAATATTGGTTTATGTTTTGGTATTTTTAAAAAATATTAAAAAATATTTGTATATAAAAATATGATAATTTAAAATAACATCTATTTAAACAAATTATAGAGTCTATGATGATGTAAACATATATGTGCCCTAAATGATTAACTCTTATTTAATATTTTAATATATATAGAGATAATTCTCAAAATATTTATTATCATGATCCAAAATTATATTGTAATTAATATATTACATTGAAAACACCCCTCTCATCGAATATAAATACCACCTCCTTCCCACTATTCTCCTCACACCTCTCAAGAATTGAGCCATCAAAAAATTCTATCAAATAGTCTTACATAGCTCTTAAACCTCATCCAGAAATTATTGTTCATGTAATAATATTATTACCATATACCTGAGATGGTTTTAATGGAAGAGAAATTGATGTGGTAATTTCTTCTTTCTTTTATCTATTTTATTCAAAAAATAAAATCATCGAATGTGATGTTCCAATTTTCAAACATTGTGGGATATGTGTTTTCATTTTCCATTAACATCTTAATGGATGATAACATATCCATTATAAATGATGAAAAATATTTTAAAATTAAGTTAAAATCCAATATTTTTTGTGACTAACCTTTATAAATAATACTTATTGATAAATTAAAACGAGTTTGTTGTGATCGAAAAATCCCATAGTTTACATAAAATTATCCACATTAAATTTTATCAAAGAATTAAACACCATAAATTATATAAATATTTATTTTAATTTCATTTATAAATTAATAACTTAAATTTTAAAATATAACAACAATTTAAGATACTTGTCCATATTTTACATGAATTTCCATTCACGTATAGAAGTGAACCGATCAAGTAATATAAGAAATTGAACACACCAAAATGATAAAAGTAAACTCTATATCACATGAAAATCCCCTAAATGATCATAATATAACCATAATAAGTCAAATAAATTAAAACAAATTATTTTTTAAATAATGTATATAATGTGATTATAATGGATGTTATAGTGATGAAATAATTAAGTCAAAACGTGAAGGGAATTATTGAAACCAAATGTATTTATTTTCGTATTCCCTGATTCAATCCATTTTTAGAATGTATATTAAAAAATATAATTTATTCATCATTGTCATATCTTTATTTCTATATACATTTTTTCTATCTATATTTATGAAAATAAAAAATGTTTTCCAAAATAAATCTTCACTAAAGTAAAGTCAATTTACATCCCTAGATTATTTTTTCTTCACTAAATGTTGATGATTATTATATATTTTTTGTAATTAACTATTTCATTTGAGAACACAAATTTATGAATGAATTCATATAGAAATTTAACCCATTCATTTAGATGGTTTATTTTAAGTACATGGTTTTTAAATAGTAGTTGTGTCATGCTTGATAATTTTAATGTTTTGATTTGATGGGGACACAATGAATTATTATGACAACCCTACTTTTTAATACAACATTAACATGATTTATTACATAATACTTCACTAAATACGAAAGAAAAGATCGAGAGGTTTAGTGTCTTTGGGGCTTAAGATCATTACATAAAAACATAACACATGAAATACAACATCTTTATTGTAATCTTCCTTTACATGACCACTACATTCCCTTGTACTTAGCATTGCATGGGATAACCTGAGGACATGCATAAGAAAAGGGTGAGTTGTAAAGCCCAGTAAGGGAGTACACATGGAATAACATAAGGAGTACAATAAATGTTAGACAATAGTCATATCAATAGATCATAAAAGAAAAATGAACATAAAGGAATTATAAAGCATGATAATAATAACATGTAAATGTGGCAACAACACTTAACATAGAATTAGCATGAGCCAAGGCTCATTGCACATAAATCATGTGTAAACCCTCATTGAACATGAAGCACGAGTAAACCCTCATTGCACTTAAATTAGAATGAGCCAACACTCATTTCACTTAACGTATCATGATACTATACTTTACCCAAAGCATTGGAGTGCTATAAGGGTGCACCCTTCTTAATCATTTCATTTCATGCATTGGTGTGCCAGATGGATCATAAAACAAGGATTCATAAAAAATAATCATTTATTCCACAATAAAAGAATGTGTAATTAATACATGAAACTTTAAAATCAATAAGTAAATGTGCATAAAGGTTAATACCCTTGATGGAGAAATGGGAATGGTATTCACTACACATTGACATTGGCTTAGAAAATCAGTGCGATTTCAGCTGCGTAACGGCGTGACATAAGAATTCATAAAAAAGTTTGATGATAGGGAAAGGGGTTCCTCATCAAATTTACATGTAATGGAAAGTAAGTAGGTCATATAGATACATGTACCAAAAATTTAAATGGAATTTAGATTCATGAAACAAAATTATTGCTTGAATATAAAAGAAGAGAGAGAAGTTCTTTTCAGAATTTCGGCATAGTAACGGGTGTACATGGGAGGCATTAAATGAGAGAGAAAAGGGTATCCCATCATTTAAACATAAATAGGGAATTATGAGGTAGGTGCGAAACCATTCCCTAATATTCATAATTGAAATTAAAAGGGCAATACAACTTAATGAAAATTGACAAAAATGAGAAAGGAAGAAAACAAAATGCCTTACTTGGAAGTGTGCTTCCAAAGGCTAGAGAGAGGCTTGTGAGAGGCTTCTTGGGAAGTTGGCGCACATTGGGAGGATTCTAGAGAGAGTAGGGATGAGGTTGGACTAACTCCAAGGGATTTTAGTGGGGAGGAAGTGGGATCTTGGGTGGGTTTATATAGGAAAGGTGAGGGTATTCTTTATTATTTCGGTTTGGGTCCCCTTACATTAAATTAATCCAAACCACAAACCATCACATAGTTTTTGCCCATGGTTTTTGGAAAAGGGAAGAGGAAAACAATATTTTATAAGGACCAAGCCCGAAATTCTTAAAATAATAAGGTTGCTTATGTGGAGGTGTGTCACACTCCCATGGAAATTAATTTTAAAAGGCAAAGTGTTGAATATGTCTTGAGGGGTACATTATTTCTTTGAAAAGTAAGTCAAACAAACCCAAAATTACATTATTTTAATGATAAAATATATATTGGTCGAAAATAAGGATTATGGTATTTTATTACATCACCATTAGGGTCATTCTGATTCCATTAAACACATTATATATTTAAACGGTATTTAATTTTTACCCAAAAATTTCACTGTCTCAGAAAAATATGAAAAATTCACCATTGGAAAATTTTGACACCCTGGTTCCAGAAATGACATTTATTTTATCTGAAAAAATTTCTAAATATGTTAATTTTCACTTTTAAAATAAAAACCAATATTTATCGAAAATTCACGGGTTTTGACAGAAATGGCTTTCAAACCTTAATATAAAATTTTAATTGCATTCATAAAATTATAAGATCATTTATATTTAATAAAAATTATTTTAATAATAATATTATTATATTACTAAAATATTCTTAAATTCAAAAATCCCTTATTTAATAAAATAGAATTTTTTTTATAAAATAATAACTAAAAACACCATTTGTACTTTAAAAACTATTTACAATGTATCAAAAATGACTAGAAATTATATTCATTATTATATAAAAAATAATTTAAATGAACATAGTACTACATATTTGTTACATAACCCCTTAAAACAGTCGCATAAGACCTAAGGTTAAGGTGTGTGATGGTGACAGACTCTTGGGGTGTCCCGGATAACATTGCTCGAGTGGTATGTTTCAATCAACTTCCACATTTCCCGTAGACGGTCACGTTCGAGCTTGACATGATGAAGCTCAGCTTGGGCTTGGTCAAGAGAGTTGCCCATGGATGCCACCTCTTTTCCGAGCTCCAAAAAATGGTCTTCGTATGGAGCAATTCAACTGTACGAGGCCATCACTTCATTTGTTTGAGTAAATTGGATTAGTAAAAGTCCATTATTTATACTAATCATGTGATCACTGTTCAATGACTATATTAGCAACGACCAAAATTCATAACATAAACCAAATAAGATGACATCTTATAAAAATATTTTTCATAAAGAGACATTTAATTAGATCAAGAGGTATTTCCATTAATGAAACATTGGGTCGTTACAACATTCTCCCCTTATGAAATTTTGCCCTCGAAATTTTTCCTTTTCCCACACTAAAACAGATTTGGGTAACTCAGCTTCATCATTTCCTCAGATTCTGAAGACTCTTCTTCAAACATGTGGTTTCTCCACAACACCTTGACAAGGGGCATTGTATTATTTCGTAGAACATTTTCTCTACGATCTACGATCTTCACTGGTTGCTCCTCATAAGAAAGAACATCTTCCAATTGTACAACCTCAGAAGTGAGTACATGTGAAGGGTCTGGTATATACTTATTTAAGAGGGACACATAAAAGACATCATGTACTTAGGCCATAGTAGGTAGAAGTTCTAGTCGATAGGCCACAACCCCGACACGATCATGAATTTTGAAGGTGCTGATGTACCATGTACTTAACATCCCTTTCTTTCTAAACCTCATGACATTCTTCCATGGAGATATGCGTAGAAAAACCATATCTCCAACATTAACCTCAGGGTCTCATTGACGGTTATCTGGATAACTCTTCCGTCGACTCTAAGCTACCTTGATATGCTGCTGAATGGATTTCACTTTCTCCATCATTTCCTCAACCATTTCTGGTCCAAGAAGCCTACGTTCACTAACCTCATCCCAACATGTCGTTGTTCTACACCTTTTCCCATACAAGGCTTCATATAGTGCCATTTGGATGATCGAGTGGAAACTGTTATTATAAGAGAACTCAGCAAGAGGAAGATGTTGATCCCATCCTTCTTTAAAGTCCATTGAGTAGGCTCTCAACATATCCTCATGTGTTTGGATAGTCTGCTCGGATTGACCATTAGTTTGAGGATGATAGGCCGTACTGATGTTCAATTCAGTATTCAGATCATGTTGACGAATCTTCCAAAACATAGAGGTGAATCGTGGATCTCGGTCAGACACAATAGATAGTGGTACTCCATGCAACCTTACCACTTCCTTGATATATATCTGTGCCAGTTGATCCAATGAGAAATCCTCCTGAATAGCAATGAAGTGTGCATTCTTTATAAGACGATCCACAACAAACCAATATTGCATTGTTTCCTTTGGTTGTCCTTGGAAGTCCGGTGACAAAGTACATGGTGATGTTCTCCCATTTCCATTCTGGTTTGGGAAATGGTTGCATCATCCCCTTAGACTTCTTCCTCTCTGCCTTCACTTGCTGACACACCAGGAACATTGATGTATATTCAGCGATCTCTTTCTTTATATTAACCCACCAGAAGTTTTCTCAGAGATCTCAATACATCTTTGTGCTCTCTTGGTGAATAGAGAAATTCGAACTATGTGCATCACCCAAAAGTTCCATCATTAGCTCCGGACATGATGGAACACATAGTTTTTTCCCAAATCGCACAATTCTTTATTCATTAACATTAAACTCTGAGGATTTCCCCTTTTTGATAGCTTCCACTTTTTCTTGAATTACCACATCATCCTTTTGAGCATCATTTAACCTTTCCAAAGGAGATGGTTGAGCAATCATTTGTGAATGGATTGATCATGTTCCCTTCATTATGATTCCCATGTCCATCTTAATCAAGTCTATGAAGATTGGATCCTTCTCAATTCTAATCATTGATAGAATTGCTGGGTCCTTTCTACTTAGGGCATCTACCACCTTGTTCACTTTCCCAGGGCGGTAATGTATTGAACAGTAATAATCCTTAATGAACTCTATTCATCATCTCTAGCGCATATTAAGCTCTTTCTGTGTGAATATATATTTAATACTCTTGCGGTCAGTACATATCTCACATTTCTCTCCATTGATATAATACAGCCAGATTTTCAACGCAAAGATCATAGCTTCCAACTCCATATCATGCGTTGGATAGTTTCACTCATGGATTTTCAACTGCCTTGAGGAATAAGATATCACTTTATCATTATGCATCAGCACACATCCTAAGCACTTCTTTAAAGCATCACTGAATACCACAAAAGATACCCACTTGTGGGTAAAGTGATCACGAGTGCAGTGATAAGCCTCCTTTTCAACTCCTTGAAGCTTTCTTTCACATTCATCACTCTAAGTAAACTTTACTCCCTTTTGAGTTAGCTTGGTAAGAGGGTTGGAAAATCGTGAGAAATTTCTAAAAAATCGTCGATAATGTCCAGGTAACCCCATGAAGCTACGGATATCCGTTACCAAAGTTGGCCTCATCCATCCCTCAATTGCATCTGTTTTGGAGGGGTCCACAGATATCCCATTTCTTGTGATGATATAGCCCAAGAATGAGACCTCCTTCAACTAGAACTCACACTTTTTGTACTTTGTATAGAGCTTCTGCTTACACAATGTCTCTAGTACAGTTTTTAAATGCCCCTCGTGATCCGCCTTGGTTTTGGATATATTATAATATCATCTATAAAGACTACCACAATTTTTTCAAGGTAATCTCTAAAGACTCTATTCATCAAGTCCATGAATATTGCTGGAGCATTGGTGAGTCCGAAAGGCATTACTATGAATTCATTGTGCCCGAAACTTATACGAAAAGAAGTCTTGGGGACATATTCCTTCTTCACCTTTACGTGATAATATCCCGACCCCAAATCCACCTTGGAGAAGTATTGTTCTCCACGCAGCTGATCAAACAAGTCATTGATTCTTGGGAGAGGATACTTGTTCTTTATCGTGATTTTTTTAAGTTCACGATAATCGATGAAATGCCGCATTTACCCATTATTCTTCTGGATGAAGAGGACTGGTGCACCCCATGGTGAAGCACTTGGGCATATAAACCCTTTACACAAATTATCCTATAGTTTTTTTTCATCTCTTCATGCTCAACAACATCCATTCCATATGGAGTCTTGGATACTGGTAGTGCCCCAGGTATACGTTCAATTGAGAACTCAACATCGCTTCTTGGTGGAAGACCAGGTAGTTCCTCGGGAAACACTTCATCAAATTCCCTCATAATAGGCATTTCTTCAAGGATGATTTTTTCCTTGGACTCAATCATCTGATCCAGATATACGTGCTCATAAGGCAGTAATATCCATTCTTGAGATGATGGAGCTAAATAAGATTCATCTTCCTTCGAACACTTTTAAAGAATAGGGGGTCGATTCTCCATATAGAGCGTGATTTCCCTCTCCCGATAATTTATGATGGCTCTATATAAGGAAAGCCAATCTATGCTAAGAATTGCATCATATTCCACCAGAGGGAGTATGAAGAGGTTCTCCAGGAAATTCAATCCATGGATTATAATAGGGGAGGATTTATAATCATGGTATGCAATGATTTCCCCATTTGTCGTACTCAATGACATCTTTACTTCCCTGATTTTGGTGGTGTTGGGATTGTTCTACTAAACTTTTGAGATATTAAAGAATGCGTAGAACCTGAATCAAAAATCACCTTTTCTATTCTCGAATGAATAACTAGCGTACCTGTCACCACTTCGTTGTCGGGGTTCACTTCAGCAGAAGTGATGGCAAAAGCTCATCCTTGCTATCTTGGAGGTTGTTGGTTGCTTCCGATAACCCTTGGATTATGGAACTGATTTGAAAAATGACCCGGTTCTTTGCATTGGTTGCATTGAACAACATGTTGAGGTTTGAACGGAGCATTCCTCTCCTATGTCACAGCCACAGGTCCTTCTTGCCGACAGTTAACAGCCAGGTGCCCTTCTCTTCCTTACCTGAAGCATTTTATCGTCCCTTTAATAAAATTTCAAGGGTGCTTCTTTCCGCACATTTGGGAAGTGGGGTGCTGGATCTTCTTAGCCTTGTTGGATTTATCAATCGGACCACCAGCAATGAAGTCCACCTTACGCTTCTTGTCCCCATGATACCCCTGTGATTCCCTGATCTCCATTTCGACCATGAGGGCACATTGGAAAATTTCCTCATAGCTGTCGAAGTCACGGATTGCTAGTGCTTTCTGAAAGCTCGGCTTAAACACACCAAAGAAGCGCTCAACCTTGCATTTTGGGGTAACGACAAAGCCGAAGGCATATCATGTAATCCTTGTGATGTTTTCCTCGTATGATCCAACAGATTCTTCATCTTTTTGATTGAGGGAAAGGAATTCCCCTTCCATCTTAAGACGGAGGGTGTGCAGAAAATATTTATCTAAAAACATCTTTCAGAAATCCTTCCATTCCAAAGCCTCGATCTCCTCCTCAATCTTTTTATTTTTGATCAAAATCCACCATTGATCACCTTCACCCTCCATACGATAAGCCTCCAGGAGAGCCTTATCTTGTTCAGAACAAAGGAGGATGGAGTATATATTTTCAATGGTGTTGATCCATTGTTCAGCGATTGTGGGATCCGATGATCGACTAAAAGTAGGAAGCATTTTCCTCATGAAGCTCTCGATAGTGACTTGTTCTTTCTTAGGGGGGTTTGGACGTTCCTCGTGACCCATTTTTCTATTCAAAACATGAGTTATCTTAGAGGGGAGCGTGACAAAGCTCGCGATTATATTTACAATTGGATTGGGTGTCTCATTAGTACAGTCATCACACTGATCTTCACAAATGTTGTTAGCCCGAGTCCTCCTATTACTGGCCATTGGCTGAAATAAAATTAAATATAGGGGTAACACATAAAAAGTAATCCAAAGACAAAATCTGATGACTTATAAATAAACTTTCATTCCTTAACTCATGAGTCTATAGGCTTCAATCATGGATTTTAATGATCTACTTTCTAATATATATTCGTAGAGGAATTTTTTTAATTCCCTTAATAAGGGTTCATACTATGCTTGTGAATATATCAAAACATATCTCCCGGGTGTGTCGTAACCAAGAGTGCATCAAGGCCCGTTGTCACGCACCCGTTCCCATTCGAGTCTAGCTCAAAGCTGTTTTTTCAGGTTTTTCCCCTAGGATACATCTGTTCCAGAGTTGCCTTTACCTGCTCGTATCCAGAAAGGGATGTATTAGTTTGATAAACCACTTACTTAGTATTTACCAACACTTAGGGATGTTTTTGTATATTATACATATTCTTGTATCTAAGGCTTTACTAGGGTTTTATAATCTAGAAAATAACTAAACCTATCCTTTGATACCAACTATGAAAAACCTTCATTTTATTACAACTTAAACATGATTTATTACATAATACTTCACTTGATTCAACAAAGAAGATTGATAGGTTTAGTTTATTTGGGGCTTAGGATCGTTACATAAAAACATAAAACATGAAATAAAACAACTTTATTGAAAACTTCGTTTACATGACCACTACATTCCCTCGTACTTAGCAATGCATGGGATAATCTGAGGAAATGCATAAGAAAGGGTGAGCTATAAAGCACAGTAAGGCAGTACACAAGGAATAACATGAGGATTAAAATACATGTTAGACAATAGGCATATCAACAGAGCATAAAAGAAACATGAACATAAATTCATGATAAAGCATGATAATCCTAACATGAAAATGTGGCAAGAACACATAACATGGAATTAGCATGAGCCAATTCTCATTGCACTTAAAGAATGGGTAGACCCTCATTGAACATGAAGGACGAGTAAACCCTAATTTCACTTGAATTATTCTGAGTCAACACTCATTTCACATGACGTATCATGATACTATACTTTACCCAATGCATTGGAGTGCTATAAGGGCACACCCTTCTTAATCATTTCATTTCATGCATAAGTGTGCCACATGGATCATAAAACATGGATTCAAAAAACATAATAATTTATTCCATGATAAAGGAATTTGGAATTCATACATGAAACTTTAAAATCATTAAGTAAATGTGCATAATGTTGAATACCCTTGATGGAGAAATGTGCATGGTATTCACTACACTATGACATTGGTTTAGAAAATCGGTGCAATTTCGGCTGCATAACGGCGTGACGTAAGAATTTATAAAAAAGGTGGATGAGAGGGAAAGGGGTAACACATCATATTTACATGTAATGGACAGTAATGAGGTCATATAGTTACATGTCCCAACAATTGAAATGGAATTTATATTCATGATACAAATGTATTGCTTGAATGTAAAAGAAGAGAAAGAAGTTCCTTTCATAATTTCGGCATAGTAACAGGTGTACATGGGAGGCAATAAATGAGAGAGAAAGGGGTATCCAATAATTAAAACATAAAGATGTCAGTATTAGGGAGGTGAGAAACCATTCCCCAACATTCATAATTGAAATTAAATGGGCAATACAACTTAAAGAAAATTGAAAAAAATGAAGAAAGGAAGAAAAAAAACCCTTACATAGAAGTATGCTTCCAAAGGCTAGAGAGAGGCTTGTGAGAGGATTCTTGGGAGCATGGGGCACCTTGGGAGGATTATAGATAGAGTAGGGAAGAGTTTGGACTTACTTAATGGGATTTTAGTGAAGAGGAAGTGGGAGATTTGGTGGGTTTATATAGGAAAGGTTAGAGAATTCTTTATTATTTAGGTTTGGGTCCCCTTATATTAAATTAATCCAAACCCCAAACCATCCCATGGTTTTTGCCCATGGTTTTTCGAAAAGGGAAGAGGAAAACAATATTTTATAAGGCCCAAGTCCGAACTTCTTAAAATAATAAGGTTTCTTATGTGGAGGTGAGTCACACTCCCCTGGAAATTAATTTAAAAATGCAAAGTGTTGAATATGTCTTGAAGGGTCCATTAATGCTTTGAAAAGTAAGTCAAACAAACCCAAAATTACATTATTTTAATGTTAAAACATATATTGGCCGAACATAAGGATTATGGTATTTTATTACATCACCATTGGGTCATTATGATGTTATATAACACATTATATATATAAACGATATTTAATTATTACCGAAAAATTTGACTATCTCAGAAAATTATGAAAAATTCACCGTTGGATAATTTTGACATCCCTGATTCCGGAAATGACATTTATTTTTTCTAAATTTTTTTTAAATATGTTATTTTTTACTTTTAAAATAAAAACCAACATTTATCGAAAATACATGGGTTTTGACAGAAATGGCCTTCAAACATTAATATAAAATTGTAATTGCATTCATAAAATTATAAGATCTTATATATATAATAAAAATTAATTTAATAATATTTTTATTAATTTATTAAAATAATAATTAATTAAAAAATACCTTAATTAAAAAAAATGATTTCTTAATTAAATAATATCTAAAAACAACATTTTTACTTTAAACAGTATTTACAATGTATCAAAAATGACTAGAAATTATATTCAATATTATATACAAAAATAATGTTAATGAACATAGTACTACTTATTAGTTTCATAACCCCATAAAATAGCCGCATAAGTCCTAAGGGTAAGGTGTTTGATGGTGACAGACTCTTGGGGTGGCTTGGATAATGTTGCTCGAGTGATAATTTCAATCAACTTCCACTTTTCCCATAGATGGTAACGTTCGAGCTTGACATGATGAAGCTCAGCTTGGGCTTGGTCAAGAGTGAATCCCATGTATGCCACCTATTTTCCAAGCTCCGACAAATGGGCTTCATATGGAGAAATTCTATGGGACGAGGCCATCGCTTCTTTTGTCTGAGTAAATTGGATTTGTTAAAGTCCTATATTTATACTAATCATGTGATAACTGTTCAACGACTATATTAGCAACAGTCCAAATTCTTAACATAAAACCAAATAAGTAGACATCTTATAAAAATATTTGTCATAAAGAGACATTTAATTATATCAAGAGGGATTTCCATTAATGAAACTTTGGGTCGTTGCAATTATATTGGGAAATATAAATTTTATGATATTATGAGTGAGCCCAAAATTATATATCCCTCAACTGAATTGAGAAATATGATATAACTAAATAAAAAATGGAATATATGTGATAATGGAACAAGATTTTCTGACAGCTATGTGAGATGGTTGACTACTAAGACATGATGTTTCATTTTAATGAATATAAACATTATAATAATTTTCCTAACTCTTCCCCTCATGTTTATGAATGTTTCATTTTAATGAATATAAGCATTATAATAATTTTCCTAACTCTTCCCCTCATGTTTATGATCTTATACATGTGTTATGATGATAATAGTTATGCTCAACCCCTGTTATATTGATTTATGATCTTATATATCATATTTTAAGGGTTTTATATCACCCATTTTATTGATGTACATCCTCAGGTTACAACTACTACTAAGAAAAATTCATGGGATAATAACAAAGTATAGATGAAGGAATAAAATAAATCATTAATTTATATTAGTGAAATCTTATGTACAGTCTGATTTTTTGGAATACACTGAAACATTCTATCCTATTCATGTAACATTATCATGAAATTTATCATTAAAATGATGTAATAGTAATTTAATAAAAATCATTGTCACTATAGATCGAGTATATACTTAAAATGATACCACCCACCATTTCATTAGATATCAAGTGAAATGTTCAATATTATTAAATGTGTGATCCATCAATTATTATTTCACTCTTAATAATCCACCACCAAATAAGCATAATATCTCATCATATTATCTTCCATTTTTAAATAACTTATATTATATTTCATTGATAGGAATATGTCCCCCAAGATTATATATATCGATTGATAGGGAAAATTATTGTCTTAATATTATACCCATGATATGTATAGTTTTTGAACAATATGATATATTACATTTATGAATGGTTATTTACCTAGGAATTTGATAAATATTTTTTTATACCCATTTATTTTCCATTGGTAAATAAAGTTGTTATTATTGATGTAATTATTAACATTTAAGTTATATAAATCCATTTTAAAGGGAAATAAATCCATATTTATTTCAATGTGGACATTATGTTATAATGACTATTAATTTAAATAGAATATAAATATTAATAAGATTAAAGGTGAGGTATTATATATCGTTCCAATTCAATAGTTTATATTGATATTTATAGGATAGTTAGGATTTGAAAAAATGAATTTGTTCATATAGGGATGGGCATAATGTGTTTTCCAATATTCTCAAGCATTTGAATGATTTGTTCATTCACATTGACTGGGGAATGTTTTCTTTTCTACATTTTTTCCTATGATTATAGTCATTCTATATATCCAAGTTCTATTACATGTTGTGAAAAAATTCTATGTTATTATTTATTTTATGATATGTTTCATTTAATGCTAATGCATATTTTTTAATGTATTATACACCTTGTTTTGTTATGTGTAATTCTATGGTAAATGATATTTTATTTATAGGGTATAATATTCATTTTTACATTGAATATTACTATATTCTCAAGTTTTCAATCACATATTATCATTGATTATTATTAGTTATGATTACCCTTAATTGAAATATGAGTTCTCTATTTTCCTTTGTTTTTATTTCCAATATTATTCAGTAAATAAATACAATAATTTTTTGAAAAGAGTTAGTTTTGTGTAGAATAAATGAGAGATGTTGTGTAATAGTAATGGAATAAAATATTTTATATACTATTTAGAAATTCCTTTTGTTAAAATAGATATTATACTGTTGTCGTATTGTTAGAAAATTCACTATAACACTAACATAAAATGGCCTTAATTACATATTTTATTGAAATATATTGTTCACAATATGATATTATGAGACGTTAATGTCTATATGATATTACACATAGAATTATATATGTATTAAGATACATTTAGATGTTAATATTTGGATTTAGGTAAATATAAATTTTAATAATTTATGGTTTATCATAATTTAAAATCTATTCAACCCATTTATTATGGTTGGGGTAAAATAATATATATTTTAGAGATTTTTATTCTTAAATGCAATGAAAACCATAAATATATGTATAAGGTATATGTCTATGTAATAGATAACATATATAAAATAAATTAATAGAGAGATTTTGTTATTATTTTAACAAATACCTCTAAAATAAATACTAGATTGTTTATATTTCTATAACATAGATACACCTATGGTTGATCACTGTAAAAATATTAAGTTGAGTATCAACTAAACCTTCAATCTAGTGTATGATGTGTGCGAGTCATATTACACACCCTACGAGACACTCCCTGGGGATATGATTTTGTTAACTATATTCTCCATAAAATCCATTATGAAGGTGTTTTTGTTTTATATAACTTGGTTAATCGATATTAGAAATAAAAATATTAAATTCCCTATTATAAACTAGTAGTTATTTAGGTTGAACGTAATGAAATTAATATAATTTTAAGGAGTAATAAGTTTTGTGGTGGAATTTGTCATGTAGTTGTCCAAAAATTATATTCTTATGGTGTGTATCGCTAACATAATATAGTATTTGTTTCAATAACTAATGAGGCCCAAGTGAATCAAGAAAAAATGGCTAAAATGGATAATAGAAATATTGTACTAATAAGAAAACTAACATGATATGAACGAATGTGAGAAACTATGGGATTATGCCAAACAACAAAAAAAATTCTGATTGACAATGCGAACATAGTTGACATCCAAAAAACCAAATAATGTGAATAATAGAGTCTAAAAAAGAAAACTTTACACATATGATAATGGAAAATAAAGATAAATTTAAAAAATCTCTATAATTTATGGAAAAACATACGGAATAAAATCAAATTTATTGTATGGTAATTCATATGTATAAAATAATAGTCTAAAGAAACTAATTATAATGGAAAAGTAAATATCATTATGGAGAAAATTGATGGAAATATAGCTTATCTAGAGGTATAATCAACAGTTATGTGTATTAAATTTGGAGAGAATTCGAATTATCTATTTCAATTCTATAATCCCATGGATAAAAGTGTTGTAAGGTTCCATAAAATTCAATGGTAAGGGAAATATTTTTCGACAAAAACTATGAAATGGTTAGTAAAAATTTTATATATGTGAACACTCATCCCTCAATAATGAAAATTGAGTTTAGATTTTTTATTTTTTTAATACTACTCATATACACATAAATCATAAAATATTCACACTGAGGAGTTGATTTTGAATTTTAATCAATAAAATATAGTGGATTGAGTATTTTTCACATGTATATGAACCTTATATAAAATATGTATATTGTATTATACTTCAAATAACATCTTATTATCCTTCATTTATATAAATTTAAATTAATATTAGGCCTATTTTATATCACTTTATTTAGAGTCTATAAAAATTCCCAAGATGATAATATCACATATAGAAATATACCATTAACCAAATATCAAATTATGGATGACTAAAAAATCACAATGTAAAACTTCACTATTTATGTTGGTTTATTTATAAGAAATATTGAATGTTAAAAAAAAATCAAAAATAGTTTTAATCCTACTATGGGAGAAAAATATGATTTCCCTAGTCTCAATGAGGATAGTGAAGATGAAACGTAATTGGAAATACAAATTTGAGTAATTTGTATCTTATAGATAGACATAAAAATTTAATTATTTTGGAAAAATTAATAATTTGATGACATATTTTCATTCAGGGGGATCATGTTGTGACCCAAACTTTTTCATTGTAATGTCCGTAAAAACAATTTTTTAATGTCTTATTCATTACACAATAATAATAAAATTAAACCATGAATCCTAAAAATATAAATATTCCATTATTATAGAGACATAATATTAGCATTTATAAATATATGTACTTATTTTATGACATCATGAAGGAAAAGAATTAGAAATAGAGCTGGGTGATATAAGTATACCTTATAAATACCATTTTTCCATGTTTGGAAAGGAGGTATCATCCATATGGATTTCCCTAGACCAAAACCAATCCAAAGACAAAAAATTATGATATCTTTAATACTCATTTTGAAAGAATAAATGGTAATGTTAATTTCCCTAAGATCCATGTTATTAGAATCACCACCCCTAACTGCTTGAAGATATTAATTTTTGATTATATATTATAATATGATCTTAACTTGAAAAAAGATATTCATTTACAATGACATAAATATAAAATTATTAGGAAAAATATTTTATATATATCTTTTACATTAAAAATTCGATATTAGAAATCATTTAAATATAAATAATTATATGTTTACTATGTATTGATAAAATAGAGATGATAATATTACTCATAAATATATCTATATTTTTTATATTCGATTTTTAAGAAATTTATTTATATTTTCTAAAAATATAATAGATTAAATATAATTATTATATAAACAAAGAATATTAAATATTCCAATTAGTAGTTCATAGTAAATAATAATAAGATCAGTTAAAAGTTTAATAATGATGTTTTTCAATGAAAATATCTTGTATTATATTTATTTATTTCATATATAAAAAATTTATAAAATTTCAATATGTTAAAATTAAATACCTTTTTGTATAAAGAAAATTTCTATCATCTTATTATCATTTTTTTTGAAAAAAGTATTCATAGGTGAATAGTAAATTAAAGAAATTACAAAAATTGTATTTTGTAAATTGGACATATATATTTAATCTAAATTTTAAGATTATGTTACAATTAAAATATAATTTTTATGAATAAAAACAAAAATAATTTAATTAAAACTAATTGAAGAGGTAAAATTCAAAAGGGAGAAAAGGGATTACCAAAGAGGTACATGGAAAAAGAAGTTAGAAATATGTTTTTAATGTAGTGTTTAAGTTTTTCTTAAAAAACAATAATTAGTCATATATCCCATGTTAGTGTCTTCGTGATATTTTTTTATCCCTGTTTTTATCATGTATGTCAGTGATATAAATTATGGAATATCTTCGATCAAAGGTACTGAGAAAGAGTGATATTCTGAGCCTAGTGATACTTGAATTGAAATGAATAAATTTTTAAATTTATTAATATCATGTGTCTATAGTTATCTTATGAAAAATGAATATAACATGAGTTGAGTCTCATATTGTAAATCACAACCCATTTTTTACTCCCCAATGACCAGTTTCATTTAAAATAAATCTAATATTGGTTCGCTCTAGATCAATAAATGCTATTATTGGCATCGTCTTTTATGGAAATTAGTACATTTAATAATTTAATATATCATTGTATTACAAACATATATAATTTATTTTATTTACTAATATTATTTTGTTTCACCATAGATATATTCAGAACCTTGTGATATATAAAAAAAATATGTTATTCATTCCATTTTTGCGGATAATATCAGGGGATGTTGATAGATTAGATCACAGTTGATTGGATTGATGTTAATTCAGTAGAATCCACATAATGATGTAGAATTAAATCATAAAAAATGATAAATCCAATATAAGGGAATATATTAAATTCATCTTTTCTCTATTATTATTATGACACTACACACAAATATTATATCAATATTTGATCTAGGTTGTTATCACATTACATGAGCCTGTTAAATGTTGTTTATAGCAGTTGTTCCATATATTCAAGGATTTTCACCACATATATCCTCAATAATTGATCATTGGATAAAAATTATTGTTCAATGATATTTTCACCCTTTTTTATTCTTTACCCCAACTGTTCATTACCATTGTCCAATGGGGTCGTGGTTCGACGTTTTCAATCCCGGTTCAATTTCGATTAATCCCCCAAATTTTTCGTTATTTGATATAAATTACAGTATTATTTTTTTTCATTTTTACAGATAAATATTTAGATAAATATGATACTTCACAGATTTGGGTTCAGCAGTGTTAATTTGAGATGTGGGGCATGCGACATGTGTGATGGATCCCCATATGGTTGGAATATTTCTTATTTTCTTCCTCTATAGGTCTGTAATTGATTGAAAAATATGATCCACATCAATTTATATTGTTTGATAGCTGATGAAATCAGTCAATAATGATGATATATATACCAATGTAAGTGTTCATGAATTTCTATGAGAAACCCTACTACCCACCATTTATCTAAGAAGAACACACTATCTAAATCCTCTTAGCTGTAATGTTAGGGTTTCAAAAAAATTTGAGGATCAGATACCATGTGTATAGATCCACGTATTGTCTGCCAATCACAATGATGATAAGTCAGGTGATATATGTGAATGGATAGACCATCATGCGAGAGAATATGTGATATACTACAACTGTGTACAATTAGAAGATGATGCCTAGTCACAACCAGCATCCCAACTAACTGCATGTGAAAAAACTGACAAACATGGGAATGTCTAGAAGAACAAAAATAAACAATGGGTGTTTGAGACAAGATGTTTGATCTAACTATAAGTTATTTATTTATATATGCTCATTTATTCATGTGTATAACATAATACATACTTGAAGTGGAGTGGTACCACAAGTCTTGTGTACCCCATACATTTCATGTATCCATATGAGAAAAATACATTGTCTTTATCTCATTTGATTGGAGTAAAATTTCAGCCCTTGAGTACACTAACCTAAGATTTTTTCCACAAAAAAAATGATGGTATCCTTCATAGACAATTTTGGGATATTCCGTGGAATTTTCAAATAGTGATAATTTTTTAGGTGATGCATGACGATGGTAGTTTGTAGGATATGTCATCAATGAATTGTGTATTTTTTTCATCTATCACACTATGGTGTAAGATACTGATATTGTATATATATATATATATATATTTATTGTGATCCATTTAATGGGTGTGAGTCCTGTATCATGGTAATGTTACTTCCCCATCATTGAGCTCATGTAGGGTTCATGTCCTCAAATGAGTTGTGGCTCCCTTGACAATGGAGTGCATTTTTAGGGAGTAAGCCCCTCCACACAAATTCAGGTGTGTTTTCATATGATTGTATGAATAATTGATAGAATTTTCAAACACCAATCTTACTCATCAACTTTGGTTTGATTGTGAGATTTATATCCCTATTGTGTATAAGTTGTGTTTTTTTACAAGTATATATAAATATATATCATTTAATTTTCACATTTTTTGTTGAAATCGCTTTCAATGTATCTCACAGTCACCCTATTTCATTTTTTGTGGAGTCCAACTAGGTATTTATATACTCACACATTCATGTAATTTAATCATGCATGTCATGACTTATTTTTATGGAAGACATATAAGGGTTAATTATGGTAGAGAATAATGATATAGGGTTTATTGACCCTATACGGTGGTTAGGTTTTGAGATCGTGATCCATGATTTCTTTAATTTCTTCATATCCAAGATTATTCTGTATTATACTTAATTTTTATATATAATTGCATTTTTATACTGTACATTTTTTTCCTTTTTTTTAATTTGATGTATTCTCCTTATTTTATTATATTCATTATTTATCACTATATGGTATGGTCATTACTCAGTATCCTTTGTAATTATTGAATGGGGATGGTTGTCAACAAGAAGAAAAGTAAATTTTGAAAATCACTCACATTACAGTTATGTATTCTTGGTGATTTTCTCTAACCCCTAGCCTATTAGTGGTGGGTATGGAATTGTAATAGCTCAGCCGTATGTAGGGAAAGTGGGACTTGGCGGGTCATGTCATTTTTGAGTGGTATCATAGGTGGTTATTCATGGAGTTGTTGTTGGCTATTTTCTATATATGAGGATTGGTTGGGAACATAAGGGAAAATTGGTGATGTGCCTTTATTGAAAAATTTCATAAATACAACCTAGAGTTGTTGCATGTACTAACACATCTAGACTCAAGGACTATGATTATCATCTTTTCAACTCGATTTTTTAATATATTGGTTATAGATATCATCAATGGATGTATCATATATTATGGATTCATTTGAATGTCATTCTGGAGTCTACACCTCATAAATAAATTATAACATAATAGTGGTATGTATTTATTACTTTCTTGATTAAATAATTAATACTACCATATATACTAAATATTCAGTTTCATTATGTCGATTCAATGAGTGATGAGGTCTCAGTTCAAGGTCCATCTGAAAATTTTCTTTTGCTAGTAAGTATTCATAGAAGACCCATACATATTGTGTATTAGTTAGTATTTGTAGTTAATTTTGAGGATTAGAACATTCCTAGTGAACTCTATGAGTTCCCGTAACAGAGACCATTTAGATTTCTTGTTGAGAATGATTTCCTACTATTGAAGATTTATCTTGAATCAATGGTTGTACACTTCAAGCTATTTCTCATACTAACAGATCAAATGGTGAATAGATATAAAGTCTATTACAATTATTATATAGGTTCATATGGTGTTTTTTCATGAAGACACATGATGATATTTGGTTCTCATATATTGACCATTGATTGCTATTTGATGTGGTGTATTACCCATTGTTCAGGCATGCAATTCAGATTCAGGTTTATATGGAGTTTTTCTAGCATTTCACGATAAGGGATGAGTATTCCATGAGGATCAATATCCTTATACAATAATCAATGAACATCGTAATAGATAGATTCTTCTATGAGATGATGAATGAATAGAGTATCCCTAGAGTCATTAGAAGAAATAGGGTTTCATTATGCATAAATTAATTTTATGGGGTTCTAGAGTGGAGTATAGTTATTGGGATATTATTGGTATATTTTTATTAGGTTGTTAGTGGATTCACTGGACAACATGTGGATATGTAATCTTTATATACAAGTTGGCGTTATATTCCAAGATACCATTGGATGGTTCATTATCATTACCATAACCATTTGCAAGGATATGTGTCTTACGGATCACATAAATGATACAGCCATTGTGGAGATGGAAATGCTATGCTTGAGTTGGGTGATTCCACTTAGCATGGTATTTCCATACCCATTGTGCATATCAAGATAAGAATATAGTGAATAATCCTCTATGGTAGAGGTAGTTTGTGACTAGAGATCAACCAAACATGGCCAAGGAAGCCTTCATGGAGGTATTATTTTTAGAGGAGTGTCAAAAATGTTTTAGGGAGGAAGAATTCGTGGAGGATGATTTAATGAGTTTCTACAACCACCACCAGTAGGAGGCCCATATCAGGCTTCGGGGTGATTTTATTGGTTGCGAGTTGTTGGAATCCAGGGGAAATGTGACTATGCAGCACATGAGATGATATGAGGATTGATATGTGATTTTTCTTATCTTTTTTATGTACAAATAGAGCCAAGTGTGAGCTATCCTTTCATATACTTATACCCGGTGAGCGAGATGAAGAAATATATTGTGATATTGTCCTATAATAATTTTCATGGGTGTTCTTACTAGATTTGATTCATATATATCAGTTTTCTTCTTAAATTACATGATATTATTTGGATGTGAGAGTTACTTGAGGGATCATATTGTCTTTATGATAAATCTATATGACATCATATTTAGTATGGACTGGTTGTCAATGGGTTCTTAATGATTCTAAATCATCATTTGTGGTTCATATGTCATTAAATCGATGTGATAATATTCACCTTTGATAATAATATATATCTAATGGCTATCAATTTGGGTCATGTCAGTAAGATGATACATCCCATCATCCATAGTTTATTTATATTATCAGTTTGAATTATGTGATATTCATGTTTATTGATTCATTCATTCGAGTAGTGAATTGCAAATTTATTCATTGAGGGTGTTTGGGGACCACCACAATCATAGGACATGGTCAATATCATTGAATTTCAATCAGGGTCCATAACTATGTATTATTTATAATTTCATATGGCCTCTAATGAGCTCCATGAGTTGAGGATATTAATGTTTTACCTTTGAGATAATGGTTTTCTAAAATCCAATGTTTCCCCTATAAATATAAGTTTTCATTCATGAAAAAAGTTGATGGGATCTTGTAGCATTTTTTTGTTTATCATAAAATATATAAGATAATTATAAAGAAAACTATCCCCTTACTACGATTGATGAAATATTTGATCTGTTTTTAGGAAGATATTTTTACTAAAAGAATGATCTCAGGTATGAATAAAACTAATTAACGGTTATTTATGCTGATATATTGAAGCAAGCATTTTGATGTCACTATATACATTATGAGTTCCTAACAATGCATTTTTCTATAGAGAAATCCCCCTCTATGTTTACAACATGATGATTTATATCTTATATCCATTCATGTATTTATTTATGAAATCCATTACAAAATACATACTCATTTACACTATATACGGCGAGTATCTTACATATCATTTGATGATAGTCCTTATCTAATACTAGTATTAATAACATTATAGTGAGAACTTGAAGAGAATGTTATTGATCAAAAAGTTTCACTTACTATGTAGTGTAATTTCTATGTAATCATTAGAGGTGGATCCAATGATGATTGATATTGTTCATAAATGGTATCCATCTAATAACATGTTAGATGTTATATGTTTTATTGTATTATTATGGTACTATAATATGTTTGTTAAAGATTTATCTAGGAATTCAACAACTCTCATCACCCTTTGGTATTATGGGAACCCATTTTCCTTGAATGAAAAATTTTAGAGGTCAATTGTGGATTTGAGGATTAGGTTGACACTAGTGGAGGAGAGGGGTACATCTTATCATCAATCAATAATGCTGACTCATTTGATTATACATCATGTGACATAGCCCTACTTTGGAGACAAAGACTACGGGGATTAGTAAAAAATTATCCATTCTTGATATTCAATGGATTTATTTTCTAAAGGAGGGTAATACTACATCAATTTTGAATTATGTATCATGGTTTCTATTTTGTTCATAGAGGTGGTGATGAGTAGTTTAAGGATTCTCCTTTGGCCAATCATCTAGGTGTATGTATGAATTGTAAGGGAAAAAATGATATCTTTCTAGGTATGGAATGATGCGTTTTATATATGGGTTCATCTCTCATCTCAAAAAATTTCATTTGGTAATGGCTGAGTTAGAAGATCCAAAATGATTGAAATTTATTATTGAGATCATAGAGATGATATTGGATGAAATATCCTTGAAAATTATTACCACTATGATATAGATAGTGAGTTTCCATGATTCCTACTAGGTGATAGTTTACTGACTTATGAAGTAAAAACTCTTCCTTATCATCTAGAAAGAGATTTTGGTAGATATTCTAGAACTATATTATAATTGGAATGTAAAAACCATTAATTTTTTTAATAATATTTGTTGTTTGAATTTTTTATCATTTTATATAATAATATAAACGTACAATATAAATAGTAACTAAAAATGTTTATATAACTAACAATAATCATTATATTAGTCAGATATAAAACCATTTATCATTACAAACATTAAAAATTGACAAAAATTATAAAATACAAAAGATAAAATGGAAAAATAAGGATCCTACCAACATGTTAGGATCATATCCATAAAAAATGGTATATTAATGAAATACTATATTAGTAAATATAAACACAATTGGTTTGGTAGTGAATTTTTAGTGTAATAAAGAAGTGGTATAAAGGGAAATGTGATTGTAGGGATTAAATCATTATATAATGGTTGGTCATTATGAATTTTGGTCAATATGAAAATTGGAAACTACACCATTGGTTGGTATATTTACCATTATAAATATTTTGTATAAGTTGTAATGATAAAGGATTTAAATGTAGAATGGAAAATAAATTACTTTTACCAATAGATTCGTTACATTTGAATACTAATTGTTAGAACATGGGATTCAAATATCATTAGTGGGGTTTCTTCATCACCAATACCGTGATGGACTTGAATATGTGAATCTTGAAAAAAAATCACACGATAGAAGTTCAAGTTATTAGATATTACCATTCAGTTGATGCTTTCTGGGAAACCCCATGAAATTATAAGCATTTCTCAAATTTACCTTAGGGAATATGTCGGTGAAATAAGGAGTTAAAGGATGATACCATAGTAACATAAAGTCTAAATTCCATTATATAAATAGAATATTAATTCTATCAATTCCCTATAAGAATAGTTTTTTCTTAATGAAAAATATGTTTCATTGAGATGGATTTGTTAAATTGATTTTTTGATGCAAATGAAACATAGTTGTATTTTTCTAGAATATATGAACATTTTTATAAAAAAATTCTATTCAAAAAAAATTCCATTAGAGAATTATTATTTAAAAAATAATTTATTTATATATTAAATAATTAAATAATTCTATGATTGAAAATGATTGTTTTTATAAGTGTTAGAAATTTGATTATTCTACAACAATTGATATTTTTATATAATTAAATTTTTTTATATTAACTAGATAATATTATCATATTTTGACGACTTTTATGATTAAATAAACATTATTTTTAAAATAAACATATAGAAATTATGTTTGGGTGAATTTAAGTGAACTTTTTAAAATATATTATTTTTGTGAATTGAAAAAAATATAGTAATAGGGAAATATTATATTTTATGAAATCTTGATAACAATATAATGATGTGATGGTAAATCAAAACCAATAAGTGAGAAAAAATGTTAAATTTTTTTAATATTAAAAATTGTAATAATATTTAATTAGTATCTTAACATATATGATGTATTATAATTTGAAGCATTTTTACATTTCAATTCCAAAAGATGTATTAAAGAATTTTTTTTCATATAGTTCTTTGAAATATCATATCATGAGACCTAATTTTTTTACAAAATGATAAAAAAATATTAATATTCTTGTAGATCATCATTTTCCACAACATTATTTTTAAAGACCTATATTTGGAAATTTAAAATTAAGTACAATGTTTTTATAAATATACACCCATTCATCAATTTTCAATCACTCCCAATACATTAACCATTATGATTTGGTGATTATTCAGTACTTGGAGTCCCAAAAATGTTTCCTCAATCCAACAAGGTTCCATCATTGTGTTTTAGGAACACAATTACATAGAAAGTGAGATCCCCAATTCCCCGTACCATTCATGTTACATTTTCCTATGGTATTTATTCTAAATTAAATAATAAGTTCTTTCACCCACTCTCTATTATCCAATTATTGTAGGAGGTATATTTTTTGAATTAGATACCATTATATACTCTTATTTTTCCAATTTATAAAAAAATGTTTTATACTTATTATGCTACATAATTTATTTCTGATAATTTATCACTTTTCCTGAATGAATTACAATTTCATTTCATTTTGTGGATACAATAACCATAATCTTAACAATGGGTAATCACCAATATGTGAATATTGTTTATTATATTCATGTATTTATACATTATAAACCCACATTTCATTTTAATTGGTATAAAAATTATGTAATTACAAGGTGATTATGAAATTTTGAATTTAAATATTTTGTTAAGAAACCCATTAATTATTATCAATGGGTTATTAATGAGATTATTGATTTTTACCTATAAGGATCACCTAAAATTATGAAATAGAATGGGTTATCCTGGATATCTCTCTATATCAGCGTGTAATGAATTTATTCCCTAGAGATGACATGTTTTACAATACCTTGGTGAATGGCCCTGGTAATTTTCAATTATTAATAATTGGTGGGAAACCATTATGATATTCATATGACTGTCTAATTTAAATGTTGTTTCCACTTTTCCTTGTTATCATTCATGTTTTATTATAATGGAATGAATATTTTTCTCTCTATAATGATATGACTCATGTTCTTATTTATATATCTGCAGATCATAAGTTTTATTTATCTCATTTTTATTCCCTTATATTGGATCATTCCCACCCCTTCTATTTCATGTATGTTACTAGGATTTGAGATACCAGAAACGTAACATAGGTTATTCCATTAAGGTGAATCCAACTGGACATATAATAATGTTTTCAGTTTTTAGGCATCAAATTAATTATATCCAATGAAATAAACATAAAAATATCCTCTATTTAGTAAAATGTTATGAAAAATTATTATAATAAAAATTTTGGAGTAAATAGTAAGTATCAAAGATGGTATAGTTATTGGAGCATCATAAGATGTAAGAAAATCACATGAACCCCAGGGATATGTCTATATATAGGAATCCAACCAGTGGTTTTGGTGAGTATTACGTATGTGGGGTTTGAACAAATAAATCCATATTTAGAGACAAAAAATAGGATGTGGATCTAGCGATGTGTTATCTAGTAGTGACACTAAATATCAATTTTGAGATAGGCTCTAATGAGAAATAGTGCACAACAATTTTCCTTACTGTAGTTCCGGATTGACACAAACATGGGATATGTTTGATAAATCAGAAGCATTTTAAGAACCATTATGATTGATAAATAGAATATTTAATTATTATTATAAGACGATAAAACTAAATTTTTATTTTGATATTTAATGAAATAATATAAATTTAGAATTATAAGATTCATAAATCCCACTCGTTTCTTAAGGTGGTTTTATTTTTTATGAAAAATATTTTTAAATGGTAGGAAATATTAAATAATGACTGAAAAGGATGATACACTAGAGGCATTTTGAAGTAATCTGGAATGATACAAATCGTGAGTATGTGGAGTGAACTAACTGAAGTATGTTCAATAATATGATACAAGTTGAGACCCCAGATTCATCTCGAAGTAAACAAACATTCAATTATTCCCTCATTTGACAATGATCACATTCATTTAGTGGATTCACTAACACAAGTATTTGTCAAAAATTGATAAAATCTATAAAAAGGATATTTTTATAATCAAATGATTAGATGAAGATAAAATAACCCTCTTTGTATACCACTAAGATAGAGAAAATGAATAGTGGATAACACATAAGGGAAAAAACCTGAAAAGGGTGATTAATGATATGGAGTGGGAATAGTTCATGAGAAATAATTTTTATTAAATATTTCCCATATTTGATGATTATGAAAATGAAAATGAAATTCAAATATCTAATGAAAAGGGAACATGAATTAGAAAATTTCAATGAGATACTAATTTAAAAAACATTTTCAATACACCTCAACATTTGTTATGAATGATAATAAAAAGGTTGACTGATTCATTGACCGATTAGGCCCCCTTATGTGGATTAATTTAACAAATCAAGATTATGAAAACTATTAAAAATAGAGTGGAGGTATATTAAATGTTAAAAAGAGCCAAGAGGGAATAATTGGTCATAATGATCAAATGGAAATAATATATAAATTGAGTTAAAATCATGGTGGAGCATTGATAATGGATGAATTTGTATGGCAGTGGAACTCCCCGAGTGAAAAATGTTGAAAAACGAATTTGGATAAATTATTTCTTATGAGTGTAAAATACATAAAATATTGATGATATGACCATATATCTTGACAAAAATTCCACATAAGGTTAATCCATAATATCATAATAGTAATGAAAAATGAAATATAGGGAAAGTCCAACCAAAATAAATGGTTCAAGGGTTGACAATATGTCCACTCATCCATCCAATGTACAAATTAGAAGATAATGTCGGGTAAAAAACCAAAAAAATCATTAAAAATGAAGAAACATCAAAAAATTTCAATCACAAGAGCTCAAGTGGAGGCCTTAAATGATGTGGAGGTAGGTAATATCGTTTTTCTATAAATGCTAGAAAGTACATCAGTTGACTCTGTTTTAATGAATCCAATTATTTAATACATGTTTTAAAAGAATATAGAATCAATCCATGGAATTAATTATTTAGTGTTATTAGTGAACACCCCCGAAGGCATAATTCTAACACAAACAATGTATATAAACTATACTATAATCATTGTAATGTATGATTTTATAAAAAATCTAGTAGTAATTCCCACTGTGGAATTGGAAACTACAGTATGGATGGTTTGGAACTCAACATATATTTCTAAATTCATTTTTAGAGGAAATGATATTTCATAAGTCTTTAATGGACAACCTAAGATCATTTTAAAAGGAGATATATAATCTAACTTGAGTGTTTCCTAGATGCAACTCATGTATCTATTACGGTAGAGATGATCAATGAAGACGGAGAATATTAAAATATGTATAAATATATATATATTGTACATATATTTCCAGAATAAATTGAAATATTTCATATTGATATTCCTAGTCCTCCATAAGAATTATTGGTATAGTTATCCATTGAACTCACACATTTATTGAAGTTAATATCAAATAGCCCATGTAGAATATAAAAAAAGGAGTTAGTGGAATTAAAAAAATTACTTCAAGATCTTATGGGGAATGTAATTATCTGACTAATTGTGTCTCTATAGGGAGATCATTATTCTTTTGTGAAGAAGAATAATGCATCAATGAGACAATATATTGATTATATTGTACATAACATGATCACAGTGAATAAAAAGTACCATTTCCTAGTGATTATGATTTATATGACCACATTTGTGTGGATCAATTATTTCCAATGATTAATCTCTGATATGGGTATAATCAATTGAGGGGAATTAATGAATATATTCTAAGGAATGACATGAGAAGAAGATATGGACATTATGTGTTTTTTGTTATTCCATTCGGCAGGTCGAATTCTACAATTATATTTATAGATTCTATTAATAGTCTTTATAAAATCCATTTATAAATTCATTGTATTTTCTTATAAATGAAATTTTGATATTTTTCAAAATTTGGAATGATCATGATAAACATCAAACAATTATATTGAGAACTATGACAATGGAAAAGCTATTTGGAAAATTCACAAAATGTATATTCTAGTAACATAATGATGCATTGTGGTGGAAACTTATAACTAATAAAGGATTCATAGTTTAATATAAATAGATAATGGTTGTAAAGTGGTAGAATAATCATAAAATGCTAATTGAGAATAATAGATTCCTTTTTTTAAATTGATATTATAAAAGGATTCTAGAAAATATATCATCACATTATAATCCCCCCACCATGGTAAATAAAAAAATTGATATTTTCACCAGGGCATAGGAGTGTCAAAAATGATTCAACAAACTGAAGAATAGATTTGTAATGGAACCATATTTAAATCTTCCCTCATTAAGAGAATAATTTATTACATGTTGTGATGAATATCATAATGGAATTGGGTTATACTAGATGACTAATAAAAATGTAATTTCTTATTCTTCTTGATAGATAAATCTGAATGACTAGAATTATCCAACACATCAACTAGAGATTTCATTATTTTATTTTTATATTGTAATACTGATGACCATTTTTCTGGAGATCAATATGATATATAAACATACAACAAAAGGTTTATTTATATTTTTACACAAAAGGAATTGGACATGTGATAAGGGATACAGTGGAAAATTTATAACTAATATTTGAATTCAATTATTTATCACCATATAAGAGAAAACTAAAATTTTAATGAATTGTGAAGTAAATAACATGTTGGGATGGACAAAAAGGCTTCAAGGGGATGCCTTGATCATTAAAATATTAAAACTTGATTTAATAATTTTATTGTAAGTGACATCATCAAACCAATAAAAAATGATTTTTCATACATCGTTACAGGATAACATCAATAGAGCCAAAAGTTAATATCCATTATTAAAATAGTATATATAGTATATGAAGAAGGGTATGTTTCTTGAAATCTATAACGATTAAGAAGGTTCACTAAATTTTTCTACATGGTTATGCATCACATCTATCCCGTAGACAAAGAAAGAGATAATGGATGAAGGTCATATCTCGACACTATTAATGAAACCTAGAATATGTAATTCTTATATTGGACTTTGTGATCATTATTGGTGGGATTAAATAAAAATAGATATTTAGGAATAAAAAGAAATTTGATAGGAATTTCAGCGTGTGAATGAATATCAAAAACATTCTAAAGGGGTTTTTAAACCACGTGAAATACTGTCATTGATGTGGGACAATAAAACAATGGACTTAATCACTAGACTCTTGATAAAATCCAAAGGAAACAATGTGATATAGGTTATAGTGGATCTACTCACCACGAATGCCAATTTCATCACTATTCAAATGATTATTCTTTTAACCAAACTTCTGTTGTATAGTTTAAATAATTTTTTAGGTTTAATGGTGTGATACATTATATAGATTTATATTGTGATAAATTGTTCACAACTATATTTTTCACAAATCTTCAACATAATCTAAATAATGATTTGAACATCTCTATGGGATATGACTTCAAAAAAGACATCCAATTAGAAAGGACTATTCTGATACGTGAGGTTATGTAGATAATAGGATTAATAGTATTTGATGGTGGATAATATCCACAACTATCATTATTTATGTTTTTATACAACAACATTTTCTGATAGAGTATTCAAATGTTACCATTTCATTATCTATATAGGATGCGATGTAGAACTCCTAATTTTCTGGATGAATATGGTGAGACTAAATATCCTAGAGCCAATATTATGTAAGATATGACCAAAAAGGTTCATTCCATCCAAACAATTGTAATGATTTCTCATAAATGAATCATTATCCAAGCTAACAACATTCTATGAGACATGTAGTTCGATGTTGGAGAATATACTTTCATATGGATATCACTAAAGCTGTGAGTCATGTGATTTGATAGAAATGGAATCTTTTCAATTGGTGTGTTGGATATTTTAAAATAAACAACCACATAGGATAAGTTACCTATTGGAAATCACACTCACAAAATAAATATCAATTTCATGAAATATTCTTGGAATCTATCTGAAAGAAGTATATACTCGATCAATAACATTTACTAAATCTAGATGTGGAACCACTGGAACATGATCCCTCTTATGAGGAAAATCCAATGGAAATCATGGACCATAGAGACAAGGTTCTACATAGAAATACTACATATATTATCAATGTTTTGGGGATGATCCATAAATATGAAAAAGTGACTTGGGAAATAGAAGAGACAATGAGATAGGAGTTCAATCAACATTTTTAACTATTATAATGAGTTGAAATTTATGTGAAGAAAATTCGTAAAGGTGTAATAACTGAAAAATAATGAATTTTGAAATTATATCTGTTTCATATGATTGTAATTCAATGTCATATAATATTATAAACTATAAAATAAATATAATCAAATAATATACTATCCCATTAATAATTTTCATTACATTAATCTTCTATTGAACTAATTAAAATGTTTAACAATACAAATAGACAAAAATTATAAAATACAATGGATATAATGGGAACATAAGAATTTCTCCCATCTAATAGTATATTTCCCCACATGAAAATCTATATAAATGATTACAAAAATTAGTAAACCATTCCAAAGGTTATGATAATGAAAATATATCCTTATATGGTTCTGCAATGAATTCCATGTTATATAATTAAGTCATATAATGGTAAATTTGGATATTATGATTCGACCAATACATGACTATTGGATAATTTATCATTGGTCAATATGATCATTTTTCAACATTACTATTTTCCAAAATAAGAATTGTAAAATATACCCTTTGTTGATAATTTTACCACTATAAATTTTGATTATAAGTAGTGATTATAAAGGATAATTTCGTAATATTTAAGAAGTAGTGTCTTCTACTTGTACAGTTATGTAGATAGAATCAAATTTGAAAAAACATGGGAGGGTGGTATCATCATTGGGGTTTTACCATGACGAAGCCCAATAGGAACTTTATCAAGATAAGATTGATTGAAACTGTTTATGTAATAAGATCACGTCAGTAGAGATTACAACTTAGTCATTGTTAACCGATCCAACCCAAGAAACTATAAAAATTTCACTCCAAACCATTTAGTGTATGTTGGTATAATAAAGGATTACATGTCAAGATCATAGTATCAATAAATGATAAATTAAATAAAATAAATAGCATTTTCATTCCATCAATTCATCCTAAAAATAGTTTTTCATAATAAAAAACATTTAATATATATAAATTTGATAAATTGATTTTTGGATGAAAAAAACAAAAAATTTATTGTTCTAAAAAATATATATAAAAAAGTTTTTTAATAATCCGAGGAATTTTGAATAATATTTTCTGTTAAATATTTGATTATTTTTTTATTTAAATAGTAAATAGTAAATTAATTTTATGAAGGGGTACGATATATTTAGGAATTGGAAAAAAAATTATTTTTCTTTTAAACTAATAATTATTTAAAAATAAGTAAATTTACATTATAAAAATAATAATTCTTAAATATAGTGAAATTGTTATGATGCAACAAAAAAATATTTTCTAAATATAAAAATTTATATTATTTTTGGGGGAATATATCATAATTTTCTAAAATACATTACTTTTTCTGTAATAGTATAAACATATTTAGGGGTTTTGTATATTTTATGATATTATATTTATGCCCTAAAAATTTAATAAATAATTTAACATGATAAAAAAACATAAAATATAACAGTTTATGAAGATGTATTAATTAATTAGTTTTTAATGAATTTTTTAAACTAAATGTGTATTTCTAATCAGTAGAAAAGAAAATCTGTCTTTTAAAAATATTATAATTTGTGAATTTAACATCTCAATAAAAAAAATAGATAAAATGACATTCATCTCTATTGCCTTAAACTATAATAATATTTTACAAAATTTTAAAAAATATGTTAAAAATACAATGGATAATCCAATGGGTTTTCATTTAATCAAACCAACATTTCCAAGACATATATTGAGTAATTATTAAACAAATCACAAACTTTTCCTGAATTTACCCTAAAAATATCCATTTCCATTCAATCCTACTCAATCATCTATAAATAACTGGTTATATTTTGTCTCATAGAATCGCCCAATGATTCTTCTACCCCCAAGGTTCTATTCTCATGTTTTCATTGCTACTCTTCATGTTAAGTGAAATATTCTCTTCTCTTTTCCATTAAATTTACCTTTTCTGTTGTGATGTATTCTAATTTCTGAAAAAGTTATTTTTTCCACATTAAATTATCCCATTATAATAATATGTGTCTTTTATGAATGGGATTCCCTTTCCCCATTTCATTTTATTTTGTTGAAAGAAATATTTAATATATTCAATGAAGCATAATTTAATTCTCAAAATTTCTTTGTTATCCTTAAAAAATAATTTTTATTATACATCTATAGATACAAACTGAATTTAATTTATACTCTTATATAACTATTTGAAAAAATTATTTATTTTTCTAAGATATTAATATATAAGAAACCTGTACATTCTATTCATGGATGAAAATGTCATAAAGTTCATGTCATGAATCTATTTTGAATGAAAATATAATAATCTAAAACGAGTTCTTTATTCTCTAAGTGATATTAATGAAATGATATATTAATAACTATTGTAAAAGATAAAATTAATACATATGATGTCATTACCATGATTTCACTCCAATTAATTAGATAATCAATTTAATATATAATGATTATATATTGAAATACCCCTTGGTCAATAAATGTGGTAATTTTATTTATGACACCTCAGTGATAAAACCTTACGATATTGTTACGAATGTCTCATTTAAATGATCCAATCAAATTTCCATATTATGAATCCTATTTTTATTATTAATATTATATATATATTTTTAATTTATAATTCAAATGACTCATGTTTATATTGATATATATCAAGATCACATGTTATACATCTCACATGTTTAGTTTATTATATGGATTCATGTTCACCCCTTTCATTTCATTTATGTCCCTAGGTTATGAGATGCAGTAAAAATTACATATAGTAAAACAATGGTGGTTTATTCATGTTAATAAAAATATTTTTGGTTTTTAGTAATTTTGTGCCAAATTTCAATGACTCAACACTTGAAAAGATCATATATTTTATTCCATGTAATTAATATTTTGTTAATAAAAATGTTAAATGTCATATAGAAGCTCATTATACTCAATGGGGTAACCTAAATGCTTGTCATTGATAATGTTTAATTTTATATTTCATCATAATATAGTTTCCAAATAGATTCATTTTTACCCAATTGTGTAACAGAGTGATGTTTTTGAAAAATTTTATTGGCATACCAAATGAACAATCTAGATTTTATGGGTCATTTTAGGGGCTTGTGATTCTGACATTAGTCAGAGCTAGGAGGATCACATTCAACTAGTAGAGTTTTATTATAATAATATCAATGACGATATAATATAAATTACAACTTTATAGGACTTCTATAATAGACCATCAAGTTTACCCTTATGAAATTTGGGAAAGACTTCACATCTTAGGCCATTTAAGGTGATAGTGACAAAGGAAGATGATTCACTGATCCATGATCACATTAGGGATTCAAAGAGATAAAATAAATCTTATTCAAATAGAAATTATGGGAATATGTAATTTGAGTAAGAATAATATTTTTTCATTTGGGGATCCAACATTGTAAGGATTGCATCAGATTTTTCTATGAAGAATGCTACAATGAGGATTATTAATCTATTCGAGATCATTCAGAGAACTAGTGTTTTTTTCACCATCTAGAATTACCCTCACATTTGGAGTCATTTCATTACATTGTCCACGAGGCATATTGATATGAATTATTTTGAATATCTATGAGATAAAAGACCACAAGGTGTGTATCCTAGAATAATATATGGAATGTATCTCATGTATATGGTTCTTGGTTTTCTTTAATTTTTTTTGGATCAGATGCCACGTAACTGTTACCACTTGTCATGTGACCCACCCTAGGTGGAATTGGCATGTGATAGTTTTTCATGTCCAGTACCCCATGTGGGAGGGCATATCGTGTACTCAATAAGTACTAAGACACATGTTGGTACCTAGGATCAATCATGTTCATGGACATGTTTCGATTAATATGTAAATGTTTAAGAGAACACATGTATTCCCCATGTGGTTGAGACATGCCATGAGGTATTTCTTACATTCCATGTACATATAAATGGACAATGATATATGTATTGAATAGAAATCATTTTGATGAATAGCTATATCACATTCCATGTAGACCCTATAATATCCAAGTATCCCTATGAGAAACATTCAAATTGAGTATCTCATTCGTTTGGACATTCGTTTTGGCCTAAGAGTCACTTTTTTTTAATAAGGAAGTTGATAAAAATCTATTTTTTTATAATAAACTAATTTATATTTTATTAATCATATAAATTGTTACTTTTCCCCTATACATAAATTGTAATATTAAAAATAAAATTTTATTAAAGAACAACTTTATACACCATAATCGAGCAACCGTTTAAATTAATTTTTTAAAAATTGTTTATTTTATTTTATATAATATATTAAATAATTTGTATTATTTATATAAATATATATATTAGGGATATATTATTTTTAGGAAATCAAAAATAATTACTAAGGTAAAAACTAGTTACCGCATTAAATGTCAAAGGGGAAACGAGGTACATCAATGGGGTAAAACGACTATAATTTCAAATAATGATTCTAATTTTGATGTTGATATTTCTATGAGTTAAAATATTTAAATTAAATTATATTCTATTTTTGAATCATGTTGAATTTGGATATCTGACCTCTCTTAATATAAATTTGAAATATATACAAAAGATTCTTTCTCACTAGTTAGAAAAGGATAATCTCACCCCCACATCAAGACTACTCTCGAAATATTATTTTTTATTCCATATTAAAATGTTTAATTCTACTGTATTACAATTTTACATTAATTATATTTTCAGCACATGAATTTACAATAATATATAAATTTCCATAGATCCCACTAAGGGAAAACATAATTCGTATACATGAGTACCGATTTTCTCCATCGTAATTTATTTTATATCTTTCTCTATCATATATTGTTGTGTATTTCATATATAAAAACAATGATATTTTTTATAAAACTAATTTAATAATTGTATTAGATGATAAAGTAAACACCTTTACCTTTTCCTAATAGAAAATTGAAAACATTATTCAATTTGGTATGAACTACCACCACCACATAGTTACATTTGATTGTTTTCATATAAATACTTTATTATTATTTAAAAACTAATAGAATATTAATAAATATAATAATCTCAAAATAATTTCATCATAATTTTTTAATATTGAAATTATTCAAGAATAAACATCTATCCTCACCATACTCATTAGTTAATTGTTAAAAATTAATGTTAGGTTCGTTCTAATGGAATACTTAAAAATAAATAAAAATGATATCATTGATTAAAATGTGAAAATAATTTATGATTATATATTATTTAAATATTTTAATAATTTATTAATTTTGGTTTTAAAATAGTGTCATTATCATTATAATCATGAAAAACATACCATAGTTCATTTGTTAAATATGGCTGAAACATGACTTTCACAATATAAATCTACAAGAGTAAAGAATAAAAATAAAATATAATGAGAAAAAAAATTAAATACAACATAAACATTAAATTTGATTACCTTTTACGATCATGACATGTTAAAATTCTAAAAACAAGGATGAAGAAAACATATCTTATGTAACTACTTCAAACCAATCACGATTACTCACAATCGATATTGGAAACATATATTAACAAAAAAATATAAACATTAAGTAATAATTATGAATGATTTTTTAAAAATATTATTGTTAAGAATAAGTTTAACAGATATAAGGTTATGATATGTTTTCTTAAAAAATATTCATGAACATTAGTAGATTTGTGGAATTAAGTGATGTATTTATTTACCTCATATTTAATTTTATAACATATATTTCTTGTTTTACACAATGACATCATTAATATGTTGTGATTATTTCATAATTCATGTATTTTTCCACATTCATTTAATTTATTTATATTGATATATTATTTTTTATATGGTTTTAAGGTATAATTAGATTATTGTTTCATCATTTTATCCAATGTATTTCATTTCATGCAATTTCAATTAAAAATTTAATATAAAAACAATTTGATCTTTAGAATCTTTTTCATAAAAAACCTGTTTTTGTGAACTATCAACCGGATTTGTTATAAACCAAATTTATTCACTTTTGTGGAATGAATTTTTAATAAATAAAATTCATCTGTGTAATCAGTATTAAAAAATTAGTCTAATATGATTAAATTAATATTTAGTGAATCATAAAATTTGTATTTTATTGACCACAATTAAAAGTAAAGAGTGTAATTATTGGTAAAATTGAAATTTGAATAACCCTAAAAATTGTGCTAATATTTATTGTATCAGATATAATCAACCATGAACATATTTTGACAATATTATTACCTTTGTAAGCCATGTGAGTATGATAAAGACATTTAAAAAAATTAATTTAATGTAAAGACAATGATGTCATAAATATGTTTCATATTACTAAAAATATTTAATATAGGGTTATATAAGTGATATATTTGACTATAAAAATAAATTATAAATACAACAAATCAAACTTTATCATTGTAATTTTTTTATATTTTATAGGAATTAAAATATCAAATTAATTTATTAAATAATGATGTTGCAGTAATAAAATTATTAAAAAGAAACAATTAATGATATTATTAGTAGTAAAATAAATATAATTTCAAATATTTAATGAAATAAATTAATTTTTTACATTATAACATGTTATTTATGGGTTAATGTAATTGTTTCTTTAATTAATCACGTTGATATGAATTTTTAATATGTCGTTAAATGAATAGTATCAAAATTAAAAAAAATTAATAACATAATATTTAAAATATATAATGAAATTATATAAAATTAAAAAAATTGAAGATTCAACAATAATGTTTAAATATGTCCAAAAATGACATTAATGACTCATTAATGGGGTTTTAATTATTTGGTAATTATAGTTTCTCACAAAGTGTAAATTACATCATAAATCATTAAGAGTTAAAAAGGATAAATCAAAAAAATATGAAATATAAATTTTTCAAAACATATCTAATTATCATTGTATGATTATATTTAGAACCATAATAACTATATATTCTCACTAAATATATTTGTATCAATTTGGAATCTATATTAAATTTATATTAATTTAATTTTTTTAATTCCATGGGTGTACTGTCCCTCTTTTATAAAAGGCATCCATTCTTCTCTATTTATCGCAAATCCTAAAACTATTGGTGTGGCCATGTTCTGAAGAGGACCATATGATGAATAACTCCCCATATTGTTTTGTCTTATTTTAATCTAAAAACCCGTTTTAGAGGTGTTAACATGTCAATAAAGTTGATCATTCGAAGGAAAGGTAATTTTTTATTTATGTGTTTATATTTTTTTTCAACTTCCTTATTCAAAAAACATTATTCTTATTAGATCAAATAATATAATAATTATGCTAAAAATATTGATTTGGTAATGATAATTAAATCACCTAAATCAGTCTCTACTACTACGTAATGGGAATGGAATTAATCATTCGTGTGTATGTGTGAATTATCACCACTACAGACAGATCTAATTGGTTTTTCATAACCATCTCTCATGAATGGGTATAATAATGGATTTTATATTCATATTTTATATTTTTTATGTATATATCATTCTAATATAATAATATATCAATTACATTCTTAAATTAAATTTTTGTAAAAACTGTAATTATTTTCTGGCGTATGATTTAACTGTCACCTACAAAAAGAGATGTGAATCGTTTTTATTAATTATAAAACTAATATGTTCTATATAATTATATTTAAATAATAAATATGATATTAATAATGTCTTGATTATTTTTTGAATATTAAAAATACTTAACTTCATTCCATTATGGTAAATTAAAAATGGAAAATGTTTCTAATGCGTATGTTCGAATGACCATCTCTATGATTATAACATTGTTTATTTTCCAAATCCACACATCATATTTTTATTTAGACAAATAATTTATGTACAATTATTATAATAACTTAATTAATTTTATTCAATAAATGAATGAATTTTGGCCACAAATTGTATTTACATCATACCAGGTTCATATTCAACTCATGTACCAGATATAGACAAAATGTCTGATATGAACAAAAATCACTATATATTTGATAGAACATGGTAATAAGTGATATAAAATAAATAATGAACTGAAAAAATTATATTAGTAAACTATAAATTATCCTTTGTTTATTATTCAGGATGATAAAGAATGTATGGGACAATTCAATCTAAAAGAAAGGAACATTGTCTCAATATCCATTCATTGAGGTATATTTTGATGTTATATGCCAACATATTTCAAAATAAATATAATAAACCCCGTTGAATTTTATTTTCCATAAAATGTTTTAAATATAATTCTATTATACATAATGTTTTACATTTATTATGGAATAATTTTTTTTTTAAACATATATGATGACAACAACTTCCCCACCTTCATAAATAATATTTGACATTTGTCTTCCTCAATAATTGATATAATTTTAATAGAAAATTAAATCCCTTATTTGATTTTTTTGTGTATTGGTATTTAATTTTTTTTAAATTTGATTGAATATCTCAATATCAACATAATATTTATTATGATTGTAAATGAAATATTATGATTGAAATATTTATTATAACAATATTTTATGTCTAGTTTATATAATATTACATAGACATATGATAGGTGGTTTCAATATTAACATATGATGGGTGGTTATGTGAGAAAACAATTAAGGATAGTTCTATGATAAACTATGGATTTATGGTTACATTGTAACCTCCAATATATTGGTTTTGGATGTTGATCATATGGCTATTACATTTAGTGATATATGTGGAAGTCAACAGTATCATTATTCTATTAGTGATTTAATATGTCAAAATTTACCTTTATATTTTATTTATTACATTATATGGGTTTTATGGTACTATTTTTTATTAAAAATATGGTAATCAATGACCGTATATTCGGTGAAGTGTATTTAGTAATTCATAAAGTTGAAAATAATTAAATTATGATAAATTTGTCATTGTTTTCATGTTTTCCCAAGAATATCATTTTTACATCATTATGTGTCCCTTACTGATCATATTATTATCATCCATAATTTTGAAATGGGTTTCATAGTATTTATATAAGAACATATTCATTGATGGGATCAATGATAAGGAAGGAATTTTGAAAATGAAACATAACCCTATTTTTTAAAATATATTTTTTTTATAAAAATGAAAAGTGATTAGAAGTTTATTCATGTAAAATTTAATTTATAATGTACATGTTATGAACTATTTCTCTAAAGCTCTATAATTTATAACATCGTTAATATGAAATAAATTAAAAATATTGATATTATGTATTGTTGATGGTCGGTGCTTTATGATTTCATTATAGTTCAATTTAGATTAAACTAAGAGTTAGAATATTACTAATTTAATATCAATAAGTGTTTTATTCTTACTGTGTTAAATTAAATAATGTGGAATTTTAAGACTCCCATGTTTTTTCATCTAATATATATTAGTTCATAATGTGTTTTGATATAGTAAATAGGGATGTTGTGATGAGATGGAATATAGAGAAAAACAACCTTCTAAATTGGAATCCTTTGATTGTTAGAATAAGAACTGAATATTCCATTGTAATTAGGGATCTGCTGATATAAGAGATAAATTTAACACCCCAAGATTTCATAGTACGTTATTTCTTCAAAGTAAATCAATAACTGGCACTACACGCAACATTGCGATCAAGTGCATCACGGCTTACCAAACTATCCATTCAAAACAAGTTATGAATAGTATTAACAGAATATTGAATATTATAATTTTAGAATCCATATTATGAATTTCATAGACATAAAGTAAGAAAAAATTCATTTTCTTCAGATAAAATAATTATTTTTTTTAAAATGAAATTTTACCGCCTTTTAATGGAGTACACTTTTTAAATCCTATATTTGAAGCATTTATATATTCAATTTGACAAAAATAAACATCTTATTTAGAATTGGGAAATAAGAATTTAGTTTCAATAATTTTTTTTGTTTTTCTGATAACTTTCATATTTGGGTGAATAGTGAAAAATACTATATTTTAACTGAAAACAACTTTTTTAATAAAAATACTTTTTAGTGTTGAATTATACATTTTAATGTTTTGGAAGTAATATTAGAATAGATTTTAACACTTTAATTAAATGTTGGTTATTGGAAATAATTTCACATTGAAATTTTACATAAACAAGTGTCAAACTTGTGATAGTTATTATTTCTTAAAAATATGCCTTTTAGTTTTGACTGCGGGAATTAATTTTAAATTAATAAATTAAACATATATGTTTTTAATTTTTTAAAATAGACTTCATTATTGAAATAAAAATATCAAAATTATCTTAGGTAAAATTTTTGTATTTTTTCTGAAAACATTTATTTTTTGATAAATAGTTTAAACACTGAGTTATTGTTTAAAACCAATTTTTTCATTAAATAAGTATATATTTTATTTATATTTATTTTAGATAAAAATAGATATGTAATACCTATATAAGTTCAATGTAATTAATTAGAGTCATTTTATAATAATTACATATATATAAACATTTAATTAAACTTTACACCGTTTTTTACCCACCTCCTAGGAGAATTTGTAAATTCACATAAAACATAATATTACCGCTTCTTTGAATTTATTTAGAAAAATCCAAGAGACACAGCTAATATCAAGGAGAAAAATTTTGTTCAATAACATAAAAATAATTTTTGATTAATAGTAACTTTTTACTTTTATTTAACACTGTTAAAAGTAGATAGGGTAATTAAGTGTGAAAATTATATTAATATTACCCTAAAACATGTCCTAATTCTATTGGAAAAGTGTATCTCGACCAAAATAGACCATAGGAAAAAAATATTTTCATTTAGGTCCACTTGGATTAGATTAGGACATTTATTATTATTTAACTCAATGAAGTGTTAAAAGAGTTAAAATCAAAGTTTAATAACTATATCATTTTTAATATAGGGTTATGTATAAGATAAATTGTATTATAAATATTCATTAGAAATATAAAAATTTTTCCTACATAATGGTATTTTATTTATAATTTTTATAAATTAAATAATTTAATTTATTTATGGCAAAATGATGATGCAGTAATTACCGTATTAATGAATGATTAAGATAATGGATATTATAAATGCCCAAATAAATGTAAATTGAGAATTTTTATAAAATAAAATAATTTTATAGCTTCATTTGACATATTATTATTGGTTTTATGAATTTATTTAAAAGTAATAATGCCTTTATAAATTTATTAAAAACAAAATACCTAATGGGGTCAAAATTGACATAAAAGAGTTTTTCAAAAAAATATATAATATTATTAATTGATATTCTAGTCCTAAAAATATAAGGGTCGATCAATAGACTTATATAAAGATAGGTGTATAATTAATGGACCACTTGGAGGTATATTGGAAATTTATAGTCTGTTAATTAACTATATAATATAAAAATACAAAGAGGCATGGTAAATGTCAAACTAATTAACTAAGAGTTAAAACTAAAAGATAAGGTTAATAAAGTGACCCATACCTGTCTAAAACCTATTGGTTGGTTTTATTTCGACCCATTCCCACCTTAACCTCGAAATAAATCAAATTGGATCCATTATAAACCTAATATTAATTTATTATAAAATAATATTTTCTAATTTTCCTAAGGTTCCCCTCACCCCTCTTATAAAAGGAAACTCCTCTTTCACTATAATTCTCCCCTTATAAGCCATTTGGATCGGCCAACCCCTTCCCAAATACCCTCTAAAATATACTTAATTCTACCTATAAGAGTTATTTTTATCGTAATGCCATCTTAAAAAGCCCTTTTGATCAAATAAAAAGGAATAACCCGATGAAGATGTAATTATTTCACCACCATCTTTCAAGTTCATTTTTTCTTCCACTTCCTTTTTCTCTGTTATTTCCATTCTAAAATAATAAGTCTAGTATATTATATATACTGTGATGTTATTATAAATATGGTATAAAAAAATTCATTATTCTATCCACCCTTTGAATGACATTTCACCATACGTGCGTACGTACGGCTTATCATCTCCACGTCGTGGTGTAATTGTTATTGAATACATTATTATTTGAATGGGTATAATAATTATGTTTATTTGATATAAATAATAAATATAACATGATAATTATTCTTTATATATTATATACCATCCAATTATATATTATTTTAAAATAAAAAAAATTACATTTTTGCTCGTGCGTATGTATGGATTACCGTCTCCACGACGCGATGAATTGTATTTCTGAGTTCACCATACATCGAAGATTATAAAAATATATATTATAAAGATGTATGTAATATATGACATAATAATGCAACTAGATATATATATATATATATTTATGTAATTACATATATCTTATTCACATACATCTGTTCAATACTATATGAAGACGAAAACAACATTTGTGCGTACGTACGGACTATCGTCTCTATAAATGGTGTTTTCCATTTCATATATATGTGTATTATACATATTAATATTCTAAATATATATGATATATAAATAATGTTTTTTATTTTGGATGTATTAATATTATGATCTATGTGATACAATCAAGAGTAACAAGTTAAAACATGTACGATAAAGAAAGTGATTATTACCCAAAATATTAATATAACATGGAAATTATTATTAAATGGGTTGTATGAAGTCATAAATGAATAATGTATGATATCATAAATATTAATATGGTTCTGTTATAATATAATGACATACTATTGTCTTTATACAAGAGGTTAAATGCATCCTCGACTAAAGGAAAGTGTAATGTAATGGGTTTTCATCTCACTCCTTATTCCCGTGAGATTCGTGCCATATTTCCACTATTACCATTACTATGGTGTATTTTCATCCCATAATTGTGTTCTTTGTGTAATACACTTTAATTTATGTGTATTTACATATTAATTGTATGATACCTCTTTCATGGGGAGTATGTTTCGTAAGTTACCAAATTGGTAAGGGGTAATTCCTCAATCTCATTATAATACAATAGTGTTTATGTGTAAGTATTTACTGGGACATTTTTATAATCCATGTCAATTTTCATGAAACTGATTTAGAAATGAATATATTAAGGATTTTTCAAAATTAATCTTTATCAAGATCAGAATTTTAAATGTTTTAATGACTTATCTTTTTAAACATTTTTAATTAATGTCCATGTTTTTTAAAATGATTTTATGGATTTATTTATATGGACATGAATGTTTTGAAATGATAATTCTTTTCGAAAGATTCAAAGTTTTATGGGAAACATTGATTCAAAAATCTCTTTTATATTAATTCTTTTATAAATGTGTGACTTTTAAATGATTTTACAAAAAGGGATATTTCTCTCAAAAAGATTTACTCATCATTTTCAACTATGTCATCATCCTTTACTGGATATTATTTTTGACTGAGGATGATTAATTATAATACAAATCTTCCAAATTGTATTGAAGGTTTTGTGACATGTTTCACTATGGATGTGTTATTTTTATACCATTCATGGTTTAGGGATAATGTATAGACATTTTATGCTATTTTTAATACGAATGATTATGTTATGTTTAAACCTTTTCATATGAGGAATGCATTGGACTTAGTAAGTGATGGGTGGAGCCCTCTATAGCTACTCGATTCATAAGTTGGTCTCATTATAAAAACTAGTGTGTTTGAACAATTCTTTGACAACATATTATTTGTAGTCTTGGCACAAGGCCTTGTTTTTGTGGTTATGATAGTCTGGCATTATGCATTCCATCATTATGAAAGTGGTTAGTGATATTGCATGTGTTTATTCGACTAGTAGAATATCAATGTGAATAATTAAATAGAAATACTTCATTTTTATTTTTCCATATTATGCTTAAGAACATGTTTAAAAGGATTTTGTTTTAGTTATACATTTTCATTAAATGTGTATGCTTATTTTTGAAAGTTTCCACTGTATTGTTATCCATACTGTGCATCTGAGCTCACCACTTTCTATGTGTTGTTTTTCCCTGGATTCCATGAAGTGTATTATGATTGATATGCAGGGTTAATACAAGGGAAATATGGAGTTCATAAAGGATTATTTATGTTGTTTTGTATGTCATAAATTTTAATGTAACATTCATGGATGTAATCTATCTTCCCAGCCTGCTAAACTGATCGGTCCTTCAAGAAATGATTCTATTTAATCATGCCAATGTATTAAAATAATGCACCGACTCTAGGAAACTATTGTTAGGGTGTTACAGTTTATATTATAGAAGTTTAGTACAAAACGTGGAAACTAGATTTATATAAACTCTATTTAGAGCACATAGCCCTAAGATAGACATTGAAGATTATTAGAGAAGAACTTCCTAGAATATTGGTACTATAGAGATTTTGTGAGTTTTTGGAGAAATCTATCACTATCTGGATACGATCAGGTAGAGGAGGCTATGGAACGAATGTACTTTGGGGTAAAACCTGAAAACACCACTTTGAGCTAGACTCTAACGGGAACTGGTGCACAAAAATCGGCCTTGCTGCACTCTTGGTTTCGACACCTCCAGGGGATATGCTTAGGATAATTCACATTTTCATTACAAATAATTATGAAGGTTTATGAGTACATAATTCCTCAATGAATACATTTTAATGATTGTGGATTATATCAATAAACCGTTCAATTTACGTTAGGTATTTTACATGTTTGGAATTTTTCAGTGCAATTCATAAACTGACCTAGTTTATGCTGTTGTATTGAAATGGTGTGCAGTAGAAGGAATGTGAACTCTTGAAAAATGTATGATCCAAAGAGTAAGAAGGATCATATAATTCACGGTATTAAGCCAGAATTTAGAAGGGAAATAGTATTTCATGTATTCACAACATATGAAAAATAGTATCATGTGTTAATATGATAAGTAAATAATTGTCTATGTTCTATGGATTTGAATGGAAGAAAGAGATGAAAAGGTTGGAAGTGAGAAATATGGATAAATGGATAAAGGAAAAAGAAGAATTTTCCAATATGTGATAACTGTTGGAAGAAACAACCTGGAACTTTCCTCTAGGGAATGGGAGTTTGTTATAAGTGTGGAGAATAAGGACACCATGTACATGACTTCAAGGGTAAGAAAAATGTTTCAAATGTACAATGCTTCATCTGCAAAGAGTTGGGACACTATGCAAACCAATGTTCAATTCATCAGATTATTACCCAAATGATGCTATTGGATAATAATCAAGTAATGATACTAATATAGATGAGGGGGATTGATTACCGTTCTTATGTTGTTATTAGAGAATTATGTCATTTGAGTGTTGTATCAACAATGTACTTGTTATAATAATTATGTTGTATATAAGGATTGTACTGTAGTACTATTTCATTGAGGACTTGAGATTGTGTGGAACCACGGAAAGTTACTCAATAGCAGGTTAAATTTTTGGAAAATATATGGTTGAGAGAAAGATAAACCATAATATGGTTCTGATACTGTTGGAGTGATTTTGGAATAATATATGATTGATTTGGATAAATTATATTGGATATTCTGGACTACCTTGAAACTGATTAATGATTTTCATATTCTATCAATGTTCTAATTTACAAAAATTTTGGATAGAAGGAGTATATCCAGTATTATATAAGTAATAAGGTATCATGAATGTAATCAATAAGGTTTTATGGTAATTCAGGATGTTTCATTGTTTTAAAAGAATACATGATGAAGATGTTCACATGTTATTACGTTTGAAAAAAAATCTTCATTGTGTTTACCTTCCATATAAATATTTGACTGTGAGTTTAGACAGAAGTATTTTTGATAATTCGAGTTTAAGATTATCTTTGGATTGCCATAAAAGGACAACCCGGAGGTCGGGTGGCAACCCATCATGTCCGGCAAGGCCGTGAGACATGAACCCAAACCGAAGGGCGACAAGGGTGTATCACCTACCACTAGCCCACTTGATGAACTGGATTTTATAATGTAATCTTTTTAAAAAAAATTCTAGTAGATGAATTATAAATTCATTTTTTTGAACCCTATAAAAATAGTATAAATAGAATATTATTTTTAAGTTCTATTATCTTTTAGAGTTAATGATGAGTTTGTGGTAGAAATTAGTTAACGGATGGGACTCTACTTTATAAGTATATCTTTTTCTTCTTCTGTAGTTCTATGAAGAAATTAATTCTTATACTTTAGTGAAGGGATCTTAAAACCAAAATTGTGTTATCATAATACCATATGTTTTGTTGAACCGGTCGTATTTTAAATCATCATAGATTGATGAAATTAAGGCCCTCAATTTTACACTTGTTTTTAATTGATGACCTTAATCACTACCTATAATTATTTACCTTTTTTCACTAATTATATGTCTCTAATTTCCAACAATGTTCTCCAAATCGAGATCATAATTTGGAGGCGACCCTCTCATTCCCCTTTTCCTCTTACTAAGACTAAATTTTATTAACCCAATTTCTAATGTGGGTTTTCCCACAAAGGTATTTTCTATTTTCAACTATTTATTTTTGAAGAAAAAATACAAATTCTGAGGACGTAATTTATTGAAGGATGGAAGAATGTAACAACCCAAAATTTAATAGTTCATTCTTTCTTCAAAGTAATGTAATAACTTGCACTACATGCAACACTGAGTTCAAGCGCATCACGACATTCCAAACTAGACGTTCAAAAGCGGTTATGAAAAGTATTAAAGTAATTTTGAACATTATAATTTTAGAATTCATATTATCAGTTTCATAGACACAATGTAAGAAAAATTCATTTCTTTTAGATAAAAGAATTATTTTTCAAAAAATGCAATTTTACCGCCTTTTAATGCAGAACCCTTTTTAAATCCAATATTTGAAGATTTTATATATGAAATTTGACAAAATAGACCTATTCATTAGAATAGTGACATAAGAATTTAGTTTCAATAATTTTTTTGTATTTTTATGATGACATTCATATTTTGGTGAATAGTGAAAAAATCTATATTTTAACTGAAAACAACCATTTTAATCAAAATAATTTACAGTGGTGAATTATAAATTTTAATGTTTTGAATGAATAATTAGATTATATTAATACCCTTTAATTAAATGTTGGTTATTTTAATTAATTTCACATAGAAATTGGATATAAACAATTGTCATACTTTTGATAGTTATTATTTCATAAAAATACGCTTTTTCGTTATAACAGCGGGAATTAATTTTAAATTAAAAAATGAAAATTATATGTTTTGAATTTGGTAAAATAGACTAAATTATTGAATTCAAAATATCAAAACTAGATTAGGGTTAATTTTTCGGTAATTTTCATTAAATTGTTATTTTTTGATAAATAGTTAAAAAACTAAGTTATACTTTAGAACCAAATTTTTATTTAAATAATTATTTATATTATTTAAATTATTTTTTTCTCAAAATAGATATAATATACCTAAATAATTTCAATTTTATTGATTGGATTCAGTTTATAATAATTTTAGATATATAAAAATTTATTGAACTTGTCACTGTTTGTTACCCACCTCCTAGGTGAATTTGTAAACTCACATAAAACATAATTTTACAGCTTCTGTGAATTGAATTTAGAACATCCCACAGACACGGATAATATCAAGGATTAAAATGTGGTTCAATATGATAAAAATAATATTTGGTGAATAGTAACTTTTTAATTTTATTTACCACGGTTAAAAGTAAATAGGGCAATTAAGGGTAAAAATGTTATTAATATAATCCTAACTCATGTCCTAATTCTATTAGAATAGTGTATCTCAACCAAATACAACCTTAGAAATAAAATATTATTATTTAGGTCCACTTGTATTAGATTAGGAAATTTATTATTATTTAATTCAAAGAAGAGTTAAAAGAGATAAAATTAAAATTTAACAACTTAACCATTTTTAATATAGGGTTATAAACTAGATAAATTATATTATAAATATTAATTATAAAGATAAAATTATTTCCTATATAAGGGTATTTTATTTATAATTTTTAGACATTATATAATTTAATTTATTAATGACTAAATGATGATGCAGTAATTAACATATTAATGAAAGATTAAGATAATTGATATTATAAATACCCAAATAAAGGTAATTTGAGACTTTTTATAATATATAATAATTTTCTAGGTTATTATGAAATATTAGGATTTGTTGTATGATTTTTTTCGACGTAATAATTCATTTATGAATTTATTTAAAATAAAATACCCAATAGTTTCAATATTGACATAAAAGAGTTTTTTAAAGAAAAACTATATTATTAATTGATATTCTATTTCTAAAAAATAAGGTTTGGCCAAAAGACTTACATCATGATAGATGTATAATTAATGAACCACTTGGGGGGTTTATTGTAAATCTATAGTGTTGAGGCCTCTAGAAGATTGTTGAATTCTTCCTATGATTGCTGTTTTAATAATAACAATTCATCAATTACTTAATCCGGTTGGATTTCTCATATTAATAATCACAATATCTTAGTGAATCTATGTATATTGGTTGGATCATGTTTTACCTCTTTGTTATTGATTTACAAGTATTCTGGAAGTTCTCTATATCAAAGGACAATGGTCACACTGATCCATATCAAAGGACAATGGTCACACTGAATTATATCAAAGGACAATGGTCGCACTGACCCATATCAAAGGACAACGGTCACACCGATCCATATCAAAGGACAACAGTCACACCGATCCATAATAAAGGACAAGGGTCTCACTGATGCTGATCAAATGAGTCACCGAACATGACACACCGATGCTGATCAAATGAGTCACCGATCATGACACACCGATGCTGATCAAATGAGCCACCGATCATGACACACCGATTCCGATCATCTGAGTCACCGAAGATGTCTCACCGATGCTGATCATATGAGTCACTGAATATGTCTCACTAATGCTAATCATATAATTCATGGAAGTCGTCTCACCGATGCTGATCATCTGAGTCACCGAAGATGTCTCACCGATGTTGATCATCTGAGTCACCGATGATGTCTCACCAATGCTGATCGTCTTTGTCACTGAAGATGTCTCACTAATGCTGATCATATGAGTCACCGAAGATGTCTCACCAATGATGATGATGATGACCTACCGATCACTTGACTCACTGATAATCATAAAGAGCTATTTGAATTTATTTATCTTTATTTAATCTAACCAATGGTCATATTGGAAATATTTTAATGCTCTGTCATTTATTTAATGTGTGTGGTTGGTTTTCAGGAAACTGTACCTCGTACCTACAAAAAGAAATCATATCTTTTGCCGGAGCTCATGCGTTAAATAAGAGCTTCTTTCGATCTGAATATGTGCGTGTGTGCTGCAAGAAAAAGTGTTGAACAAAAGGACAAATACGCCGAGTAAAGAACCAAACTGGTGTACATGCAAAGAGACGACTGAGATTACAAGAAGAAATCGTACACTTATGCATACCAGAGAAGAGCTGAGAACAAAAACAAGAACATAACTTAATATCTTCTTCAACTATCCTTACAACTGGAAGTCAAGGAAATAGATGATATTATGTTTTCCTGTCAAAAACCAGATGAGGACTCAGAACGAATTCTGATCAAACAAAGGAGTCCAGAGCTGCACGAAAATCACTAGAGCCATTTCTAAACTCTAAATCATTGCCTCTGTGATTTACTTTTTATATTTTTAACTATGTGTGTTATATGCTATATTTTACACATACACTGTCTCCTATACTTTAACTGGAGGATCTGCAAATCCTCACTGAAACTCTTTACATCGTTTAATTCCTATTGGGATAGTGGTAGAGGTCGTGTGACCTGAAAAGCTGGTTGCGGTTGTGTTTGTTCCAAAGAATAACTGTGATAGAGGTCTTAGACCTGGATAGCTGGTTACTGTTGTTATCCCCGATATAGGGTGTGGATCATCTTTTTTGAAAAAGCTTTTGAGAGGACTAAGTATCGGCTTGAGACTGAACCACATGGTTATATCTGCTATGCTATATCAGTCATAGTTATTATTTTACTCCACTGCTAAGTTCATTAAAACCAAAACTGTTTTAAAGTCACTTTGATAATTAAACTCACAAGTGTTTATATTAGCTGTAAATCAGTAAGTTAGATTCAGAAGTTAATCATCACTTCTGTTTTGATTAACTGGGAAACAATCAATACTTTGAGAACCTAACAGAACCTTTATTGTGATATAAATTCAATACAGTTTAATTCCGTGTTTTATTTGGGGGATTTTAAGACAAAGTTTTTAAACAGAAATTTTAATTGGAACTCAATTCACCCCCCTCTTGAGTATCCACTCAAACCAAAAATTGGTATCAGAGGTTGATTTAAATATTTTCTAAAATTTATTTGTTTAACTGTGATTTTATTTGTATTTTAAGGTTCTTAAAATTTTTGTTATTCCTATATTTTTATCTCGTTAAAATCTTTGCCTTATGTAAGATATCATGGATAATAGAGTTGAAGGTGTTGCTACCAATAAACCACAATTTTTCAATGGCACTAACTATGCTCAGTAGAAAATAAAGATGAAAATTCATTTAGAAAGCATGGGTTTTGATATTTGGACTGCTATAGAATTAGAATATAAAATTCCTACTACTGTTAGAACTCATTGGAATGAAGCTACTAAGATAGCCTACAATACTAATTGTAAAGCTATAAATGATTTGTACTGTGCTCTAGGAGATGAGGAATTTAATAGAATATCTTCTTGAAAAACAGAATATGAAATTTGGGATACCATATCTGCTCTCATGAAGGAACAACTAATGTTATGGAATTGAGATTGAACACTTATACTATTAAGTATGATAATTTTATGATGAAACCTGATGGACCCATTTCTGACATGTATCTCAGGTTTAATGAAATTTTCAACACAATGACTTATCTGGGAAAGGATGTTTCATCAAAGGAACAAATTATGAGAATTCTGAGATGTCCACATGCAAGATGGAGAGGAACTTTTGACTCAATTAGAGAATCATGTGATATTGGTGAACTACCAGTCAAGGCACTAATTGGAAAGTTGATGTTGTATGAATAGGAACTTAATGTTAACAAAGAAGAAGAAGATGAACCTAGAAGGAAGTCAGTTGCTTTCAAGACTTCAACTTCAATGAACAAGGATAAGGAGAAGGTTCATGCTATAAATGAGAGTTCAAGCTGTGAAGATAGTGGAAGTGCTTCTGATAGTGATGATGAGATGGATCACATTGCCAGAAGATTAAAAAAGTTTTATAGGAAGAAGAAGTTTTTCAGAAAGTCAATCTACAAAGGTAAGTATGACAACAAGTGACATTGGAAAAAGGATTGGACGAAATCTGACAAATCAGATGAAGTTTTCTTCTATGAGTGCAAAAGGAAGGGACACATAAAAGCAAACTGTCCAACGTTGAAGTAGAAGAGGTATGATTACAAGGACAGTAAGTAAAAAAAGTCTATGAAAGATACATGGATTGCTTATGAGGATAGTTCCACTGAATCTGAATTTTCTGTAATTGAACACAGAAAGAAGGCAAACATGTGTTTTATGACAAACACTTCTGAGGTAACTTCAGAAACTCCTACTTCTAATTCATATTATTCTGGAGATGATGCTGACTCTGATAGCATGTCAAAATCTAAACTGTTTGAATATTGTGATATGTTAGAAGAAACCTATAATGAGATGAAAGACAAATACTAAGGTTTAAAGAAACAGTTTTCTTTAACTGTTAAACATAAATCTGAACTTGATATTGAAGAACAAAATAATGCTCAGTTGCATAAAGAGAATACTGAATTAAAATTATCCAATGAGCCACTCAAGAAAGACATAGTGAAATTTACAAATGATAAAGATACTCTTACTCAGATTCTAGGTAAGAAAATAGCACCTAGATACACTACTGGTATAGGATACCAACCTGGACAAAGGAAGATTTCCAAAACTAGATTCATTCCTAAATCTAGATAGAATGTGGATAGCTCTGGAACTTCATATACTTCAACTAGTTATATTCATAGTTATGGATCTAATAAGGCTTATCTTTCAAAATTTGTTGATTCTAGAAATTTTATGAGACCTATTAGACTAATATGGGTACCTAAAGTGTTATTGGCTAACCTGTCTGGACCCAAGAAAATCTGGGTACCAAAATCATTTCCTATCTAAATCTGTTTTGTAGGAAACCTGCTTGAAGAGCTCCTATAGAAAGCCTTGGTCTTGGGACAGTGGATGTTCAAGACATTTTTCTGGAGAATTCTCATACTTTAAAAGCATAGTCAGAGTTGATAGAGGTTTTGTCACCTTTGGTGACAATTCTAAAGGGAAAATCACCGGCTTAGTCCTGATTGGTATCACTGATTCAGTATTGATTTCTAAAGTTTTATTTGATGATGGACTTAAATACAATTTTCTAATTATTTCTCAGTTATGTGATGATGGTTTTTATGTTAAATTTGAAAATGATTCTTGCAATGTTTTTAATTATAAATTTTTTTAATGTTTGCTGCTTTGAGAAATGAAAATGTTTATGCGGTTGATTTAAATTCTTTAGCTAAGAAAAATATTACTTGTTTAAATTATTTTCATAAAGATTCTTGGTTTCGGCACAGAAGATTAGGACACTACAATGTGCATTCACTTAGAAAACTTGCTAGGAAGAACATAGTTAGAGACCTACCCAAACGTGAATTTCCAGCAGATAAAGTTTGTAGTCCCTGTCCAAAGTGAAAGCAACATAAAGTATCTTTTAAATCAAAGAAAGAATTTTCAACTTCTCAACCTCTCGAGTTAGTTCACATAGATTTATTTGGACCTTCTAGAGTTTCTAGTTTAAATGGGAAGAATTATGTTGATGTTCTTGTAGGTGACTATTCTAGATATACTTGGGTATATTTTCTAGCTCAGATATGTGAAGCTTGTTCTTGCTTTATAAAATACTCCAAGTCTGTAGAAAACCTTAGTGGATTTAAGATTAAAACTCTGAGAAGTGATCATGGCCGTGAATTTGAAAATCATGTGCTTGAATTTTACTGCTCACACAATTGCTATAATCACAATTTCTCTGCCCCTAGGACACCCAAGCAGAATGGTGTAGTAGAAAGGAAGAATAGAACCCTGCATGAAATTGCTAGAACTATGCTTAATGAGTATGATCTACCTGTTTATTTTTGGGCTGAAGCTGTGAATACAGCTTGTTATGTTATCAATAGAGTTTTGATCAGAACTGTTCTTAAGAAGACCCCTTTTGAGCTGTGGAACCATAGGAAACCTAAGGTTAAATTTTTCAAAGTTTTTGGCTGCAATGTCTTTATTCATAATACTAATGATAATCTTGATATGTTTGCATCCAAGAATGATGAAGGAATTTTTCTAGGTTACTCAACTTCCAGTAAAGCCTATAGAGTTTTCAATAAAAGAACCAATTGTGTGGAAGAATCTGTTCACATCAAATTGGATGAAATTGAACCCCATTAACCTAAGACCTCTCTTGAAAATCATGAAGATGATATCTTTGGTTTGAACCTTAATGATAAAGACAGTGGACTTGTATTTAAAATGTCCAGTTATGGTAATTTTCCAGACCCTGCTTCTGTTGAACCCCAACCTATTGATGAACCTGAAATCTCCAGCCCTACCTTTTTAGGACCAACTAGGATTCTAAAGAACCATCCTTTAGATGTTGTTTTATGAAATCTTGATAGAGGGTCACAGACTAGAGCTTCTCTTAGAAATCAGGTTGAACATCAAGCCTTCTTGTCACAGCTAGAACATAAAAATATCAATGATGCTATCAATGATCGATCTTGGGTAATGGCTATGCAAGAGGAACTAAATCATTTTGAAAGAAAAAAAGTCTGGAAATTAGTAGAAAGACTTAATTACACTATAAACATAGGCACGAAATGGGTGTTTAGAAAAAAAGTTGATGAATCTGGAAACATCATTAGAAATAAATCTAGGCTAGTTGCACAACGTTACAATCAAGAAGAAGGAATTGACTATGAGGAAACCTTTTCACCTATAGCTAGATTAGAGTCTATTAGGATCTTACTTTCCTATGCATCACATCAGAATTTCACGTTATATCAAATGGATGTGAAAATTGCTTTTTTAAATGGTTTTATTGTTGAATATGTTTTTGTAGAACAAACACCTGGTTTCACAAATCCTCATTTTCAAAATCATGACTTTAAACCTTCTAAAGCTTTATATGGTTTAAAACATGCTCCAAGGGCTTGGTATGAAAGAATTTCAAACTTTCTTATTTCAAAAGGATTAACAAAAGGAATAGCTGATGCCACTCTTTTTATAAAAAGGATTTCAAAAGATTTGTTAATAGTACAAATCTATATTGATGATATTATTTTTGGATCTTCTAAAATTTATTTATGTTCTGAATTTTCAAAGGATATGCAAAATGAGTTTGAAATGAGCTTAATGGGAGAGCATAAATATTTTCTTGGATGTCAAATCATTCAAACTAAAGATGGTATTATTCTAAATCAAAGTAAATATACTAAGGATTTATTAAAATGTTTTGGTTTAGATAGTATTAAGGAATGTGATATACCCATGAGTACTACCAATAAGTTGGATGCTTATGAAACTGGGAAACCAGTTGATCAAACCTATTCAAGAGGGATGATTAGGAATTTACTTTATCTTACTGTTACTCGACCGGATATCATGTTTAGTGTGTGTATGTGTGCTAGATTTCAAGCTAATCCTAAAGAATCACACTTACTGGATGTTAAAAGAATTTTTAAATATCTTAAGTATACTGTGAATTTAAGTTTGTTTTATCCAAAAGGACAATCATTTGACATAACTAGTTATTTAGATGCTAACTTTGCTGGATGTAAGTTAGATAGTAAAAGCACATCTGGAACATGTCATTTACATGGAAAGTCCCTAGTATCATAGTGTAGTAAGAAACAGAACTCTGTTTCATTGTCTACTGCTGAAGAAGAATATATTGCTACTGGTAGTTGTTGTGCACAGATTCTATGGATTGAAACACACTTTATTGGACTATGGATTTTACTTTAAATAGGTTTGAATTAACTGTGAGAATACTAGTGAGATCAACATATCTAAGAACCATGTGTCTCACTCTAGGACTAAGCACATTGATATCAGACATCACTTTATAAGAGATCATTATCAGAAAGGTGATATTTCTATAGAATTTATTAATTATGAACATCAATTAGCTGATATTTTTATAAAGCCTTTATGCTCTGAAAGAATTAAGTTTATTAAACAAGAATTGTGTATGAGAGATCTGTGAAATAGATCTATGAAACTGCTCTGTGAAACTGATCTGTGAAACTGATCTTTGAAACTGATCTGTGAAACCGATCTGTGAAACTGATATGTGAATCTGATCTCTGAAACTGATCTGTGAAACTGATCTGTGAAACTGATCTGAGAAACTAATCTGTCAAACTGATCTTTCTTTATATTAATTTTTATTTTGTGATTAATTAACTACTTTTATTTTTATTATGGGGACCCTAAATGATGAAATAAATGATACGCGACTATTTATATTCCCCAAACCGTCGACCTTTAATTTCTTCCCCGCCAAACCTTATTTCCTCTCTTCTCCTCCACTTCGAACCTTCGAACTCATGCTTTCCCCAGAATCGTCAAATGGCTAAGCAGAAGAGACCGAGCAATGGATGAGAAAGTCATGTACCTTCAAAGCATGCTCGAGGAGAGTAGATTAGTACCACTCAAAGATCAGTAAATCCGAACCTCGAACTCGGATTGTTGCTGTAGAAAAGGACGTCAGCTCTGCCTGGCTTTTGACAAGTAAGTCGCTGTTGTTACATGTTTTAGATTTTCAAGGATGGAAATCCTGGTTCTTAGATAACACTCGTGTATACTACCAAAAGTGAGTGCATGAGTTTTATATAAATCCGCAAGTTACATTAGATGGTGTAGAGGCTTCTAGAATGTCTTCTATAGTGAAAGGAAAGAAAATATCTTTTTCATCTATGCAATTGGCTGAATGTTTGAATGTACCCCCCGAGGGTGGGTATGGGGATTATGATGGAAACATTTCTCCAACCACTGAATATTTCTCTTATGAGTTATCTTTAGAGATTTTGAGTGTAAACAGAGAGTGAAGGTGAATCATAGCATCAGAGATGGATGGTGAATGTAGACATCTCTTTAAGTTTATTCAGCACCAAATTTTCCCCAGGAAAAGAGATTTTGATGCTATAAGATACCAGGGTGTTTTTCTATTGTTTTTACTAAATACCCATGAGAAGATCAATTTGTGTAGATATCTAATGGTGCACATAGCTGGAATGGTGAAACCGTCTAAGAAGGAAACTGCCCTGTTCGATTCCAAAATGATCTCTGCTATGTTAAAGAAACTGGAATGTGTTGATGAAACTGATGAGATAGCTGATTCTGATAGTGCTTTTTGTGTTAATAAATAAATTTGTAAACGGATGAAAATAAACTGGAACCCATGGAAAAAATGATGGGTTACTGATGAGGAAAAGCTGTATGAATCTTACAATCCCACTGATCATGGAAAGAGGCTGAAGGGTTTGAGAGACCCTGGTTTGAAATCAGATGAGGAGGCAATTTATTCGGATGACGATGAAGAAGCAAATGATGAAAGGAATAAAGACACTAAAGAGTTTGGTATACAAAGGATGGAAGACGCTGAAACAGTAGAAGGAAGTATGTCAACTCCTGATGATAGGAGTGATCCCGAAACTATGAGCCCTCAAAGAAGAATAGACTTTGGATCGGCTAGTCCACCTTTACCCCTACCTGAATCAGAACCAGTTCTTGATGATGAAGAAGCTAGTGACACTGAAGTATCGGATAGTGACATTTCTGTGAAGAATGGAAATGAAAATGGAGATGATGATGGTAATGATGATAATGATGATGATGATAACTGGCCAGTGGATGGTCTTGCTGCACCTCCAACAGAAACATATCAAACTATACCAGAAATAGATGAAAATGGAAAGAGAGAATCACTTGAGATTAGTGGAAAAGCAAGTTCTGATAAACCGCAATATACCCTGTGTACTGCTGTCTGGGATGATTACCCTGGTTTGGCTGTTTTGGGTTTAGAATATTCTGAAGAAGAAGAAGAAGAATCATAATCTACTGTGGTTATGATGGAAATCAGACCAGTTGAGGCAAGGTCTGCTAATGTTTTTGATGCTGCAGGTGCTCATCTACCTAGTTCTATTGTCTCTCAGTCTGATTTTGACAAGTTCAAAAGTGAGTGGCTTACTGCTGTGAGAGATATAGTCAGAGAAGATATTTCAAATGCTATTAAAACAGACCTGGCCAATACTGGTGAGTTTATTTGCAGGCACATAGCCTATCTAAATCAGATTCTGAAGGATCTACAATCTGGGTTAGTTTCTATATCCAACGAATTTAGATCCACAATCTTTGGTATGATGGAAGTGTTGAAAAATCTGATTGAACATCTTAATAATTCTGATCTAAGAATGTTGAAATCTGAGATAACTCAGATAGTTGCTCAAGCCAGTACATCCAAAGTAACCAAGATCACTACTCGTGAGCTAGAGGCTCTAAGGCAGATTATGCATGATGAATTGGATGCCATTAGGCAAGTTCTGGATTTGGACTCGTTGAGGAAGATAAAGGAACACAGTGATCACATTCATAAGATGGTAACAGTATATTTAGTAGATGCCACTAAATCTTAGAGAGAGATAAAGGAGAAGGTTGATCACTACTTTTCAAAAATCTATACCAAGCATGAGCTGACTGCAAATTTCAATGTGCTAGCTGAAAATCTGAGACTACCTCCAGTCACTGACTCTTTCAAGACTCATGTTAGACAGTTGCAATATTTTACTGCATCCTTGGAATGGTTCATGGAAAATAAGGAAGATTTTGAGAAGGTTATGCAGTATGGTGCAGAATTTATTCAGAATTTCATAAATCTTTTGAAGCCTTATCTGAATGCACAAGCCACTGCCATTGTGCTTCCTACTGCTGGCCCTCTCGGTGCCTCTGATGTTGATCCAAATCAGATCTCTGTTGCTCAAGCTCTCTCTCAACTCCTACCAGTTCCTCAGAAATCTTCTCAACCAGCTCCTATAGCTCCGAAACAAATTCCGGTGGCATCCTCTCCTCCAACCTCCAGAGTCATCTTACCACCGTTTCAAATTCGCCCAGTTCAGCCTGCCACCAAACCCTCCAACCTACCCAACATTGATCCTTCTGACAAGGGAAAAGCCCCGTTACACCTCCAGAAATAGTTGTGCATTATTCATGATAGGATGAACCTTGTTGTTCTTGTACTATGATGTCTTATAAACTTTATTCACTTTTTTTTATTCTCCCTGCTGCATTCTTTTAATCTCTTCTTTATCTGTTTTCCCACCTTTTTGATTATCCCAATGGAGGAGAAATCTATATATCTATGGATCTTTGGTAGATATGGGGGAGATGGGAGAAATCTGTATATCTATGGATCTATGGGAGATATGGGGGAGTTGCATCTCTAAAGGGGGAGATTTATATCTTTTTATGGAAATGCTTGCATAAGTATTTAAAGGCATAATTTCAGGGGGAGATTTATATCTCATTATGTTTTTATTATCATTATTCCTTATTATTGATGATTTCATATATTTATTAATGGCTATGATTTGTGATTGGCTATGATTTGTGATTATCAAAAAGGGGGAGATTGTTGAGCCCTCTGGAAGATTGTTGAATTCTTCCTATGATAGTTGTTTTAATAATCACAAATCATCAATTACTTAATCCGGTTGGATTTCTCATATACATAATCAGAATCTCTTAGTGAATCTGAGTATATTTGTTGGATCATGTTTTATCACTTTGTTATTGATTTACAAGTATTCTGGAAGTCCTCTATAACAAAGGACAATGGTCGCACCGATCCATATCAAAGGACAACGGTTGCACCAATCCATATCAAAGGACAATAGTCGCACCGATCCATATCAAAGGACAACGGTCACACCAATCCATATCAAAGGACAATGGTCGTACTGATCCATATCAAAGGCCAACGGTCTCACCGATGCTGATCAAATGAGTCATCGATCATGACACACCGATGCTAATAAAATGAGTCACCGATCATAACACACCGGTGCTGATCAAATGAGTCACTAATCATGACAAACCAAGGCTGATCATCTGAGTCACCGAAGATGTCTCACCAATGCTGATCATCTGGGTCACCGAACATGTCTCACCGATGCTGATCATCTGAGTCACCAAAGATGTCTCACCGATGCTGATCATCTGAGTCACCAAAGATGTCTCACCGATATTGATCATCGGAGTCACCGAATATGTCTCACCGATGCTGATCATCTGAGTCACCGAAGATGTCTCACCGATGATGATCATCTGAGTCACCGAAGATGTCTCACCAATGCTGATGCTGATGACCTACCGATCACTTGACTCACTGATAGTCATAAATAGCTGTTTGAATTTTTTTTATCTTTATTTAATCTAACCAACAGTCATATTAGGAATATTTTAATGCTCTGTCATTTATTTAATGTGTGTGGTTGATTGTCAAGAAATAGTACCTCATACCTACAAAAAGAAATCATATCTTTTGTTGGAGCTCATGCGCTAAATAAGAGCTTCTTTCGAGATGAAGATGTTTGCTTGTGCTGCAAGAAAAAGTGTTGAACACAAGGACGAATACGCCGAGTGCAGAACCGAGCTGGTGTACATGCAAAGAGACGACTGAGCTTACAAGAAGAACTCGTACACTTCTGCATACCAGAGAAGAGCTGAGAACAAAAACAAGAACATCACTTAATAGCTTCTTCAACTATCCTTACACATGGAAGTCAAGGAAATAGACGATACTCTGTTTTCCAGACAAAAACCAGAAGATGACTCAGAACGAATTCTGATCAAACAAAGGAGTCCTAAGCTACATCAAAATCACTAGAGACATTTCTAAACTCTAAATCTATACCTCTGTGATTTACTTTTTACATTTCGAATAGTGTGTGTTATCTACTGTATTTTACACAGACACTGTCTCCTATACTTTAACTGGAGGATCTTCAAATCCTCACTGAAACTCTTTACATTGTTTATTTCCCACTGGGATAGTGGTAGAGGTCGTGTGACCGGAACAACTGGTTGTTGTTGTGTTTGTTCCCATGAATAACTGTGGTAGAGGTCTTGGACCTGGACAGACGGTTGCTGTTGTTATCCCCGATCCAGGGTGAGGATCATCTTTTTATAAAAGCTTTTGAGAGGACTAAGTCTCGGCTTGAGACTGAACCTCTTGGTTATATCTGCTATGCTACATCTGTCAAAGTTATTCTTTTACTCCGCTTCTAAGCTCTTTAAAAACAAAACTGTTTTAATGTCACTTTGATAATTAAGCTCGCAAGTGTTTATATTAGCTGTAAATCAGTATGTTAGTTTCAAAATTTAATCATCTCTTCTGTTTTGATTAACTGGGAAATAATCAATCCTTTGAGAACCTAACTGTACCTTTATTGTGATATAAATTCACTAAATTTTAATTCTATGTTTCATTTGGGGGATTTTAAGACAAAGTTTTTAAACAGAAATTTTAATTGGAACTCAATTCACCCCCCTCTTGAGTATCCACTCCAACCAACATATAGTATGTTTATTAACCATATCATATAAAAATAAAAAGAGGCATGGTAAATTTCAAACTAATTAACTAAGAGTTAAAACTAAAAGATAATGTTAATAAATTGACCGAAACCTGTCTAAAACCTATGGGTTGAGAGTATTTCGACCCATCCCCACCTTATAAATGGAATAAATTAATTTTTATCCATTATAAGCAGAATATTAATTTATTATAAAATAATATTTTATGTTTTTCCTATGGTTCCACTCACCTCTCTTAGAAAAGGGCTCTCCACTTTCACTCTAATTCACACTATCTAAGCCATTTTTCTCTACCAATACCTAACCAAATACCGTATCAAAAATCCTCACATAAACACAGAGGCCTTATTTTGATTAGAAAGATATCCTATGGATCCCTTTTGATCAAATCAAAAGGAATAACTCGAAGAAGAGGTCATGATTTCACCAACCACTTTCAAGTTCCTTTCTTCTTCCACATCCATTTTTTATTTCCATTTTAACATAATAACTCTAGTATATTATATATACATTGATGTTATTATAATTATGGTACAACAATATTCATTATTCTATCCACGCTTTGAATAACATGTCACCATACGTACGTACGTACAACAAACTGTCTCCATGTCGGGGTGCAATTGTTATTCAATACATTATTATTTGGATTGGTTTAATAATGATGTGTATTTGATATAAATAATAAATATAACATGATAAAGATTATGTATATATGATAGACCATACAATTATATATTATTTTAATTTCAAAATAATAATATTTCCACTCGTGCGTGCGTACAGACTACCATCTCCACAACACGATGAGATTCATTTCCAATTCACCATTAATCGATGATTATAAAAATATATATTAATAATATGTATGTAATTTATGGCATAATAATGTTACTATAAATATATATATATATATAATTATTTATGTACTTACATATATCTTATTCACTTATTTCCGTTCAATACTACATGAAAACAGAAACATCGTTTATGCGTATGTACGGACTACCGTCTCTATAAACGGTGTTTTCCATTTCATATATATGTATATAATTCTTATTTATATTCTAAATATATATGATATATTAATCATGTTTTATATTCTGTATGTATTTAAATCATGATCTATGTGATACAATCAAGAGTATCAAGTTAAATCACGTTCGATAAAGAAAGTGATTATTACCCGAAATTTTAATAAAACATGGAAATTATTATTAAATGGGTAGTATAAAGTCATAAATTAATAATTTATGATAACATAAATATTAATATGATTCTGGTTGAAATTAATAACATACTATATTATTGATACAGGTGGTTAAACATACCGTCGACTAAATGAAAGTGCAAGGTAAAGGGTTTTAATCTCACTCCTTATTCCTGTGAGATTCGTTCCATATTACCACTATTACCTTTTGTGTGGTGTATCTTTTTCCCATAATTGTATTATTTGTGTAATACATTTTAATTTGTGTGTATTTACATATTCAGTGTATGATACCTCTTTCATTGGGTGTATGTTTCGTAAGTTACCAAATTGGTAAGTGTTAATTCGTCAATCTCATTATTATCCGAGATTATTTATATGTATGTATTTTCTAAGACATTTTTATCATCCACATCCAATTTCATAAAATTAATTTCAAAATTAATATTTTACGGATTTTTGAAAATTACTCTATATCATGTTCATAATTTTAAAATTTTTAACGATTTATATTTCTAAACTTTTTTAATTAATGCCAATGTTTTTAAAAATAATTTTAAGGATTTATTTATATGGACATGAATTTTTTGAAATGATAATTATTTTCAATAGTTTCAAAGTTTCATGGGACACATATATTCAAAAATCTCGTTTAAATCACTTCCTTTATAAATGTGTGACTTTTAAATGATTTTACAAAAAGGATATTTCTCTCAAAAAAATTTACACATCATTTTCAACTATGACAACATCCTTTACTGGATATTACTTTTGACTGAGGTTGACTTATTATAATACAAATCTTCCATATTTTATTTAATGGTTTTGATATTTTTGACTATGGATGTGTTATTTTAATACCATTCATGGTTTCGGGATAAATTATTGACATTTCGTATGCTAGTTTTAATACGAATGTTTATGTAATGATTAAACCTTTTCATATAATGAATGCAATGGACTTCGTAAGTGACAGTGGGAGCCCGATTTATCTCATCGATGTATTGGTTGGTCTCATAAGACAAACTAGTTTCCAGGCACAAGGCCTTGTCAAAAACTTATTTGTAGTCTTGGCACAAGGCCTTGATTAGGTGGTTATGATAGTCTGTAATTATGCGTTCCATCATTATTAAAGTTGTTAGTGATATTTCATGTGATTATTCGACTAATATAATATCCATGTGAATAAATAAAATGAAGTACTTCATTTTATTTTTTCCATATTATGCTAAAGTTCATGTTTGAAAGGACATTGTTTTAGTTATACATTTCCTTAAATGTTTATGCCTATTTATGAAAGTTTCCACTGTATTGTATTTCTTACTGAGCATTTGATCTCCCCCCTTTCTATGTTTTATTTTTCCCAGGATTCCACGAAGTGTATTGTGATTGATATGCAGGGTTGAGCCAAGGTAATAATGGAGTTAATAAAGGATTATTTATATTTTATTTTATGTTATAATATGTAATGTAACAATCATGTATGTAATATATTTTCCAAGACTTCTAAACTGACCAGTCCTTCCGGACTTGATTCCATGTAATAATGCCAATGTATTAAAATAATGCACCGAATATGGGTAACTAGGGTTGAGGAGTTACATAAATGGGGGTAGAATCCATGAATGAGATCAAACACATTTAACATATAAAAATATTGCTGAATTAGAATATTTCATGAAGCAATACCCCAATCATTTAAAGATTCATTTGATCATATACCAGTTGAAGTGTATTTTGAATCACTATAAATAAATTTTATAAGTAATGTGGTGTTTTAACCCTCAAAAAGATATTATTATTGTTTATAATTTTCATAGAGAAGATATCTGTGGTTTTCAATGAATAAAAATATCATAGGACGTGAAGATATTGATTCCATGGAATGGAAGATATTTAAAAATATCCTCTATCATAAAAATATTTCAAACTGACGTACAAATTTGGACGGAAATGAAATTCATTAATTTAGAAAAAATAAAGATCCATTTGTGGCTACATTTGACTAAAATTTAACCTCTTTTTCCAAGTATTTCCAAAATATTAATTGGTTTATTAATAGTAAGATAAATAGGATATACTCAGTACTAATGCTGAAATATCTGAGGTCATTGGCTTCTCTTGAGTAAACAATTAACGAGATACATGTCCAATGAGCTATGAACTAATATATTTAATTTTATTATGATCACATATGGAATGTGATAATGAAAAATAAGTGTTCTTTTTGATTGAAAATGGGAAATCATTTAATAATGAAGTTTGGAGGTAAGAAAACTAAATTTCCATCTTGTGAGAAGTGTTGTAATACGAATACTAGAGATTGCCTCTTAATGTCTGGGATGTATTTATTATGTGGTAGGATAGGTCATATTTCTCTTTAATAAAAGTGTTCTAACTAGGAATGAACTGAAAATTCATTGGTATGATGATTTATTTGAAATGATTTATGTAATTATACCAATGGGTGTCCATTATATTTTACCCATGGTAGATACTAGTAAAATCGAAAGTAAAAGGTCATGTAAAACATATTTTCTACTACTACAAGTAATGTGGGACCATCACATGATGTGGTGACATGTATGATGTGAGTTTTATCAAAATATTCTAATAATCTATTTGACTAAAAATCTTCACTTTCATTCATTTCTGAGATTTTTTCATGTAAATAGGAATCATCAAATCCTGAATATGATATAAAAATTTTAGAAATAAAATTCAGTGGAATTATTAAATAATCCAAGAATTATGGGAATCGTATAATTTTCATTAGTGGGATGGTTTTTCCTAAAAATCATTTTGAACTTCTGTTGTTGGAATTTTATATCATATCAAATATGGTATAGAATTAAATTTATCATGCTAAAAATAAATGTGAAAGACAAGAAATCATCATTAAATTATTAGATAAATTTTATAACACACTTTGATGATAAGAGAATGATTAAATTTTGTCATGAATGTAATCTAGCAGACATTTTTGAAAAAAAATAATCATTTATAACATTTTACTAATGAATTAATTTACATATGTATTTTCATGATTAATTATATGGTCATGACAATGATATGGAGATTGGATTTACTCTTGATTTAGTTTCTAATCCCATGGCTATTACTAAACCCCGTTATTGAACATCATAAATAGATTTTTTTAATTGAAAACAAAATTTTTAGGTATTTCTTCATAATCATTTATTTCCACCTAGTACATCACCATGTGGTGCAAATGTTTTATTTTTTAAAATGAGATATTATTTCATGGGGAATTTTAATTATTAATGATCTTTTAATAACGTCAATAATTTTAACATGAATAAGTAACCTCAAATAAATCTTGTTCTTGATCAACTATATGGTTCTCCATATTTTTCAAAGATTGGTTTGAGGTCATGGTTCCATAAGCTAAATGTGAAGGAGGATAACATTTAAAAGGACACATTGAAAATGATATATTCAATATTTAGTTTATAGTTATTTCCATTGGGTTTTCTAATTTCGCTGATATATTTTTGAATTTCATGAATACTGATATTAACCAGTATTTGAATCTATTTGTGGTTGTGTTTATAATTTGTTTTTTGTTATATTCTAAAATTCACGGTGAACATTAATGTCAGTAAAAGATATTTTTTTCAATCCTTAAATTAACTGAATAAATATAGATTATTTATTAATAGTTAAGTTGGTTTCAATTTTTTTTTCTATTGATATATTTTTTTTAATGGTGGAATAATTGTTAGCCCTTCTAACTGATTTATTTGATGAGTTTCGTGGAAATAACAATATCAGAGCAATTTTTAGTTTTCATGGATTATTGTGTTATTAATGAAGTTTTGTTGAAATTTTTTTTTTATTATATTTACCACTAACTACGTTAAAATTTTGTAGAGTTAAAATAATTTTGATAAAATAATGTCATGAATTTTATGGGAATGGAAATAAATATTGATAACTGGTCCATTTTTTCACTCTCTTCCACGAATGGTCAATTTTGTATCTAAAACGATGATTCATTGAAAACACGTGGTTGTTTCCAAATACAGAAGGATTTGAAATTTTTTTTTGATTCATGTCAATTGAAACTCTATGAGATAAATTACCAGAAACATGGCTTGGAATTTTCTTCTATTTTTTCATTAAAAATATGAGGGAATCATTTTTATGGTGTAATGTGTGAAATATATACTAATAAAAATAGTATGTTGTATTTATTCACATAGAATAAAATGAACATGATATTGAGGAGATGGATAAAATTAATAATGTATTATGATTTCATGATTCATTAACTAAAATGAAAATCATATATAGTGTATGATTATTTTATTTAAAAAATGTAATGCTACATTAACAAAAATATACTTTGAATGTGATCTTTTGGTTAATGATTTGAAGAATTTTGGAATGGACTTTGATGGTACAAAAAATCCTTCTATTCTTTATTGGGTGTTATTGAAATAATCATAATATGATAGAAGTAAGAAAGCACAAACATAAGAAAATGTGTTCTACAAAAAGGAAGAATTGGTTTATACATGTTTAATACCAAAATTTAACATTTCAAAATATTGGGTATAGAGATTTTTAAAGTGATTATGTGTACCTTATGATTTAATGTAGATGAAATAATTGTTATGTGAAGATCATTATTCTCCGTTTTTAGTTCATATGGCTGGAATTATGATGTATATATACCATTGGGAGTATATTTTGTGTGATGGAATGATAAGTTGTATTGCTGAAATTACCATAAGATGATTGATTTTTTAATAGGTTAGAATATAGAGGACGATACTGAATGGTTTTCTTTATCCTTTCCTAGTACCAGATTGGATGTGGGAAAATATATCCATACACTTCATTGTTGATTAACTATAGACTTCTCAAATAATATTTGAGATCTAGTTTATTATTTATAGATTGACTGTATATTTCATTTTCATCCAATTAAAGACAAACTATCTCAATATAATCTCTGTTGGTTGTATATTTTTGATATAGTAAGGTTAAATGGAGTTTCCCTATACATTATATCTAATCATGATCCATGGTTCACTATTAACATTTCAAAATGGCTTCAGATGTGATTAGTTAATGATGTTGATTTCAAAACAACTTTTCTTCATCAATCATATGGGTTGTTTGACTGAATAATTTAGATGTCGGAGGATATGTTGAATGCATTCTAAATGGACTACCTAGGATTTATTGATTGAAATATTTTTTGGTTGAGTTTTCGTGTAATAAAAATTTTCATTCTCGTATTCCATTATAGGAATTCTATAGAAGTCAGTGTTGAACACCATTTTTTGTTATCAGGTAGGTGAATTTTCATCAGTGAGACCATAATTGGTAGAGAAAATGGAAGATAATTCATAGTAGATTCAATGAAACATGGGGATATCAAAAATTAAGAAAAGAAGTTACATTGATAACCATATAAAGGATCATTCACTTGAGGTATGTGGTCATTTCTATCTCAATGTTTGTCAATGTAAATGTGTGGGGCATTTGTTTAATACTAGGAGATGAGTCCATGTTTCAATGGATCCTAAAAAATACTTGATAATGTCGGACCACTATATAATAGTTTTTCTTTACATATGATTTCTCCCAGGTACAAAAGGGTTTTCTTGTTTTAATGTAAAGAATGAATATACCATATCCTTCACATATTTGTAGTGCAGATATAGTTATGTTAGAAGAGAATAATATTTTTTATTATCAACCAATCCAGATTATTTACCACTGAGATCATGTTCAATGGAATGAATTTTTTTATCATGTAATTTTTTTGTGAAAAAACAATATAATTGAAGAAGAAAAATGGTAATTAGAAAATTTTACGCGGGAGACATACACACACATTTTTTAAAAGTGAATTAAAATTGCATGGATGTAATTACAAGTCAGTGTAATGATGTAGCATTCCATGTAATTATTAAATAATACCTATTTATATTTATTAATATAAAAATATATTTATATATAGGAATTAGATATTATTTTTACATTAATGTGGATACTATTATTGATATATTACTTGACACAAAAAATATATTTCTATTAAATACAACGTTTCAAAAAAGATAGAGACATACTAAAAAATAATATATTATTAATGTTATTATTTCAAATGGTAATTATCATCTATTTATTTTATTTTCAATAGTTAACAGAACTAACTATATTATTTTTTCACTTGTTCATTAAATATTTTTAATTTTTTCCGATATATTTATGATGCATAAAATGAGAATAAGTCAAATTCTAAGCATAAAAATACTATAACATTTTCAAATTGTATATTTATCACATTTCGGTGGAGAACACTTTTTAAATAAAATTTAGGTCTCTTTTTTATGTTTTAGAAGAAATAACAATTTACATGAATGTAAGTCATCGAAATTTACATTAATTTAATTTTTAAAATATTTCAGATATTTTTCATTTTAAAATGAATTATGAAAATTATAATATTTTAATTCATTACTTCATTCTAATTTAATTTATTTATATTTTTATGTAATTATGTAATTTTTTATTTTTATTAATTAAATGAAATTTAAAATAGTTTCTCCAATATAGTGTACTGGATGAAATTTCAAATAATAATTAAATTTAATAATAATATTAAATTTTGGAAATTTTCAATAACAAACTGGTTTTCTCGATCCATTGATGAGATTATTGGTAAAAATAATTTAGCAACTTCTATGAATATAATATCTAAAAAAATTATAGATGGTTATAATCAGTATAAAAAATTTTGACTAATAGGATAAAAATAATTTTTTTAATAATAACTTCTGTATTTTATTTTCCATTGTTTAATATAAACATATATATTAAAGGTAAAATTAATATGTTAATTACTATAACAATTTTACTAATATGCATTTGTGACTTATTACAGACCATGACCATCCGTTTGTACAAAGTATGACAATTTTTCCCACTTGGGATTGATTATAAAAATTATAAAACTAAATTTAATATAAAGTCAAAGACATCATAAATATGTTTCATATTAATAAACTAATTATCACTCAAGGGATATATAATTGATATATTTGAATATGAATTGTCATTATAAATATATAACAATTACATAAATAAATGTAAACTATTTAAAATTATTATGAATAATGTAATTAAATATAATTATGACACAAATATGATTCTACAATATATTTTTTAAAGAAAGAATCAACTAAAGCAAATAAATGATACTAGTAATATTAAAATATATATAATTTTAATTTTTTTTTACTTCAATGAATTTTAAGGCTGTAAATTTCGTCTTAAAAACGATTTATAGTATTTTTTCAGTGGAATCATGTTGTTATGTATTCATAAAAAATTCATGTAATGAATATTGTCAAAATCTACATTAATTATATCTTAATATATATATATATATATATATATATTTAAATTATACAAAATATAAATAACCATCATTAAAAAAATGTTTATATTTGTCAATAAAATTCATTAATTACTCATTAATTGGTCTGTTGGATGAATTGGTAATTATTTATCTCTAAATTTATAAATTACATGGTTAAACAGTAAGAGTTAATAATGATAAAACAAAATCATAAAGATTAAAATTATTAAAATAATTTTTAATTATCATCAGATGATTATATTTAGACACATAATCATAATATATTATAAATATATGTGTTTGGTTTCAGTTTTAGAATAATGTTAATTCATATTAATGTGATACATTTTATAATTCCAAGGGTGTCATTCCTATATCCTTTTAAAAGGTACTAATTCCTCTCTATTATTGATACATCCAATAATTTATAGATTGGAAAAAATAATCCAAAAACCCTTCCAATAATCCATATATATATTCATAAGGCCATATTTTAGGCATAACACAATTCATAGGGGTGTTAATGTCTAATTAATGGTGATCATCTAATGAAAATGTTATGTTTTTATTCAATTGTTTCTATTTTATTTCTTATTACACTTCCTTCAAATAATTTAATTCATAGAAAAAATAATAACTCCAATTTACACAAAATAATTTGATATTATCATAACAATATTATCTCTTGAATCAAAATCTACTTCTATTAAATTGGTAATGAATTAATTGTTCGTAAGTATGTCTGAACTATCACCTCCACAAACCGGTATAACATGTTTTTCATAACTATATCTGATGACTTGTTATAAAATTGGAAATAATTTTCATATGTGATATTCATGAAAGATTTATCATTATAATATAATAATATATAAATTAAAATTTTAAGTATCATCGGAAAAAAATGATAAAAATGTTCATGAGTTCATGTGAACTATCACCCCCATAAAGAAGAGTCTCTCATTTTCATTTAATATAACAATTTTACGAGATAAATAAGAATATATATAAATGATTAATATGATATTATATTGTTTTTTATAATTATATAAATATAATATGATACTTATTTTATTCAAACAAAAATTATTTCACAGTGGAAAACATTTCTCATTCATATGTATGGCTTACCATTTCCATGATTATAATGTTCTTAATTATTTGTAACCATGATTCACTTTTTTTAATCATATAATTTATTTTTAATGTGATATTAAGGTCAGGAATACTATTATGTTGATTGAAGAATTATAACCTCATGGATTATTGAAATAGTGACATATAATTTTTAACTCATTTACCATATATGGATAAAAAGTCTGACATGGAAATAAATAATTATATAATTATTATAACAAGGAAATATGTGATATTAGAAGAATAATGAACAATAAAATGATATCAAGAAAGTATAAATTAACCTATGTTTATTATTACAGTATATAAAGAACATGTGAGATGATTCAGTCTCAGTGTTAAATACATTTTTCAATCTCCATTCAATAAGGCATTTTGTGATGTTATAGACCACCATATTGTATATGGTTTATATTAATCCACATTGACATTTATTTTCAGTATGATGATATAAAAATGAATCATCATATATGAATAATTTTTCATTGTTTTCATAATGAAAAGAGTAATGTTTTAAACATATATAACAATAATAAGTTCTATGTCACCAAAAACATTATTTTATATTTGGATTATTCTGTAATACTAAATGTTTTAAAAGGAAAGGATGGTTCTTATTACATTTTTTTGTATTTTTTGTATTGAAAATGGATTTTAAATTGCATTAACTATATTTTTATCATGAAATGATTTCATGTGATTGGAAATTAAATTTTGCGAGTAAAATGTTGATAATTGTAATCTTCTATGTGTAAGGATTATATAATTGTACTTGGACATTTGACTTGTGGGTATGTGATAAACCATAGATGGCAGGGTTACATGATAAACCCAAGTTGAGTGTGTAATAACCAAGATATTTATTGAATAGAACCTTTTTATTTCTATTAATGCATTTGTACATGATAATAATTATTCATTAAAGGGGAATATCTTTTCGATTGTGTATTTAAGACAAAACATGTGGTTTCTCTAAAATATTATGTTTCATAAAACATTGAGATATACCAAAAAATAATAGAATATTATTATTTTAAATGGTAGTAAACACATAGTTTTTGTATGGGTGAGAAAAAAAATAACTTACTCAAATATCATTACACATCTTTGTTCAATGTCTTCATATGTATCAAATTTATTTTATATTCATAAAATAAGATTGAATCCAATTTTAACAATGATTTACAGTAATATTCATTAAATGGTCGTTTTACCACCTTTTGATGGATAAACCTTTTTAAAACTAGTTGTGGTCACTTTTTAATGTTGGATTTAGAAAAAATAAACTTATTCATTAGACTAGGGAAATAAAAATTTATTTGGGTAAATTTATGTTTTTTTCTAATAGTGATTACTTTTAATGAATAGTGAAAAATACTATATTTTAACTAAAAAATACTTTTTCAATTAATATATTTAGTTTTTTTTATTTTTCTTTTTTAATTTTTTTATGGAGTATTTTGATTATTTGATTTTCCTTAAATATAATTTGGGTCGTTAGAAGTAATTTTACATTCAAATTGGACATAAAAAAAGTCAATATATTGGTACTTTTTACTTCTTAAAAACCTATTTTAAAATTTTGACGTTGGAAATTAATATTAAATTAATTACTGCAATTATTTGTTTTTATTTTGTTGAAATTGATTCTGTATTAGGAATCAAAGGGTCTAAATTAATAAAATAAGATACTTTTTTTTGAAAATATCAATAGTAACTTCAGTAAATATTTTATTTACCATGGTTAAAGGATAAATCTTGTAAATAAGGGTAACAAAATTAAATTTTAATAATATTAAACTAACCATAGACATGTACTAACCCTATTGGATGATATTTTTCTAACCATGGAAATCATTGGGTCAATTAAATGACCCCCAAGTAGTCACTTCTTTGTTAAAAAACTATTTAATAACATTTAAATTAATGTTAAGGAAAATATAACATAAACAAGTATCTTTTACTAAAATAAAAATTATATGGGGTTATATAGTCGATATATTTGACTATAAAGAAACATTAAAAATACAGAATGATTTCCTATATCATAGTATTTTATTTATAATTTTTACGTATCCTATAATTAAATATATTTATGACACAATGGTGATGTAATGATTTCCTTATTAAATAATGATTTTTATAAATGTGATTAAAAATATTAAAATAAATCTATTATGATACTTTTTATGACTTCTAGGGAATTTAAATATGATTATGACTTGTTATATTTGAATTAATAAAGGTATTTCAAAATAATTAAGTTGTTATCGATTTTTTAAACTGTCACGATATGAATACTATATAAATTGACATAAATGATTTTGTTTAAAAAAAATTATATTATAAAATGTTACAATAGTCATAAAAATAAAGGATTCTTACAAATGGCTTAGTTATGGATTTTAATATATTTAAAAAACCCCTAGAGTTTAGATTAATATTTTATAGTAGCTATATTAACTATATAGTATGAATATATCGTAAGACACGATAAATGTTAAATTAGCTAACTAACGGTTAATGTAGAAAGATAAGGAAAATTTTATGACGTAAAATTGACTACAAACATTAGTAGAGAATATTTCAACCCATACTCATCTTTTTTTATATATATTTTATTAGGGATATATAATTTTGAAAATCAATAAATAATAAAATTATCTTTCTAGATATTCCAAAAATGAAACTCCTACCTTTTATTAAATGTCACCACCTCTGAATGATTACTTACACCACTAAAGACTCTTGGATCGTAAAAACTATGAATCAATAATCTCTAAAAATTCCTCCCATTTTCCTATATGAATTTCCTTTGGATGAATGCAATTTAGTAAATTCTTTTGGCTCAAATTAAAAGAAGTTACCTAATTTGAGGTATCGTCATATCCCATGTTCCATTCCATTATTTTCCATCTCCATTAAAAATAATTTTATTATTACTTTTAAACATAACAACACCAGTACCATAAAAATAATAGGCTGTTTTTATGATAATTAATTTGACTACACTTATTCACACCTCAGTCTAATAGATATAGAACATACTGTTTCTATGGATTGTGAACTACTACCTCACGAAATGATGTTTTTTCAATATGTTTTTACCACCTTATATGGCATCCATTATGATGGAACTGAATTTATATATGATATATATGATATTTATTTGGTCATTATGATTTTGTAATTATCATTTAAAACAGGAATTTTTGCTTTTATTGTTGTATAAATACAATAATTTCTTGTGAGGAAGTGTGGACAACTGCCCCCACAAAGTGATATGACTCGTTCATGAAATACATGGAATATATTGAATTGGAATTAATGAACCTATATAAAATATTTAAAACTGTTATTATATTTGAATTATAATATACCAATGTGTAAATATGTTTTTAATCTTTTAAATATGAAATAGAAATGAAATCAGCGTTCATACGTACATACTATTTACTATCTCCATTAATGATGAATTTCATTTCATATTTTCAAATGTTATGGAATATTATAAATAAATATATTATTCATATATATGATATCTATGTATCTAAATCATCAATTTCATTCTGTAGATGATGGACATTTTACCACCTGGACAATTTGTAATTATAACAAGTTTATTTTTGACTCATGTACTGAACATCAACAAAATGCCTGATATGAACCTGAATAATAATATGATTGTTATAGTGTGGTAATAATTGATATAAATGGAATAATAAACTCTAAAATGTGTCTTAAACATGTAGAAATTATCGTAGATTTTTTTATTCAGGGAGATAAATTACAAAGAAGACAAGTCGGACACATGGTAAGCAACTTCGTCTCAATCTCCTTTCATTTAGGCATGTTTTGATAATATAAACATTATTATTTTGCATAGTTTATAATAAAAATCTTTTAATTATACTTTCATTTAAAGTAAATATTTTATCTACAAAGCATTTTACTAAACTACAAAATTAATTTTATAATGTTTGCGGTGTTAATGACCTTTTTGTTGTCATAATTGTTCATTCACATCCTTTATAAGCAAAAGTGTCATTTAATTGAAAAGTAAGACCTTATTAAATTTATGATTATTTTGTTATTTGAAAATGTTTTTGAAATTAAATGATTATTTCAATATCTTGAAATTATTTAATGGGATTGAAAATGAAATGTTATTTGTGAAATGTTTTTATTTGCAATATTTAATGTGATATGATTATATAATGGCATATATACATTTGAAAGGTGATTATGTGATAATCCAATGATATGTGGTTCCATGATAATCGAAATGATGGGTGGTTTTGTGATAAACCACGGATAGCTAGTTACGTTATAACCTCCACTGCATTGGGTATGGAAGTCAGTTATAGGGATATACAATTTAGTGATATGTGTGGATGTCGACTGTATGGTTATTCAACTTATGTATGTCTAAATACAAATTTATCTCTATATGAAATATGTTTTCTAATATGGGCATTATGGTAATATTTTGGTTACCAAAAGGGTACGCAAGGTGTTTATTTTCAATGATGTTTTATTTCAACATATTAATGGTAAAAGGTATTATTATATGATAAAGTATTCATGGATTATGTGTAGTTTTGAAAAACAAAAAGTTTTCCATCTATATGTATCCCTTACTAATCTTTTTATACTCATTAATCGTTTTTAAATTTTTTTCACTGGACAAAATGTTGGATAGTTTCAATTATGGGATCATGGAAAAGTCATTCTATTTAAATCATTGAACTAAACATGTCTCTTTTTAAAGAGTTATTATTTTGTTAAAAAATGGACAGTGAGTTGAAGTGACTAAATGTAATATTCATGTATTTATGTATTATTTATGACCGAATTCTATAATGATATAATCCTAAATAGATCATCAATTTGAAATATTATCATAATTAAATATTATGTAATGGTTAAGTCTGTGGTACTTATAGATGTTATGAGAGGTCAGTTTAGATAATTTATTGGTTTTGGTGACATTTATGAATATGTGACATAACTATAATGGTTATCATATTTGAAAAATTCATAGTGATTTTGGACTTATTAAATGAATTAAGATAATATTTATAAATTTATCTTATTGTTTACCCACCTCATAAGATTATATATGATGATTTTACAGATATACCCACAATGAATTTTTTGGTTTGAGTAATTAGAAGGATCTATCAGGGAATAATGTTACCATGGATGTTAACAAAACTGTGGTTGTTTTATGAATGAGAAATTGAAAAAAAAAGAGAGTTTCAATGATAGCACTTGTGGTTATTCTTAACCATCTATATGGAGTCATGATTGACCACTAGAACCTTGTAGATTTTTCCAAGAAATCAAATATGTGAGAAATGAATCCTAATGGATGTAAAGGAAGTAATCATAAATATAAGAATATTAAAAAAATATTTTTTATGGCTGTGGAATGATACCCCAATAAAAATTCCTCAAAGGGATGGGAAGATGTTTCAAATGTGGTAATAAATGTCATAAAGATAAAACCTTCCATGGAAAAGAGTAGCATCCATTTGAATACTGGAATGGGAATGAAGTTCTTTCTAAAGGATCAACTGAATGATTTAAAAGTGGTTTTCATGGTTATTGTACCTAAAGATGTCCTATGAAGTCATTGAGCTAATTGGATCCGAAGGATCATACAAATATATGTTAACAAATACCTAATACCATTCTAATTATAGATTAAGAAACTGCAAATGACCTATTAAAGGTATGTATTATTTATTAGATCAATTTTTTACGTTAATGATATTTTAGGATTTTATTTATCATTTTTTTTGGAATGTTATATAAAATAATAAGATAGAAAAAATTGATAAAGGATAATAAATAATGTTTGATGGTTAATATGTCTATGAACTGAAGAGTTCTGTTGGATCTGTGGATGATGATATGATTAAATGTTTTAATTATATAATTACTTTGGAAGTCTTTTTCTAATATGTTTAAACCTGATTCTTGATATGTGAAAATATTATTCAAGGAAGAATATCTATTATTATGTGGACATAATTGATAACCATAGGGGTTCATGTGATATTTTTTATTTGAGGCAATAATGGGTAATTAGTTTTTGGGAAGCAAAATGCGAGGACAGAAATAACCTTTAATGTTAAATCACATTATTGGTATTTTTTTATTTTTATCTCATTTTATTAATTTTATTATAATTTTATGGTATTTGAAAAAGGAAAACATGCAGACCATGTGAAAACTCGTCGCATCAGACAATGCAATTACAATTGGACCCACAACCATTGTAGGCATAGGATTTATCACCTACCACTAGACTACGTGACGTCCCTATTAAGCATGACTAATTATTTATAGTTAGATGATTTCATGGATAAAAGATTAGTTGATTTTTGGAACTTATGTTTTATTAAATTGATAATATTAGTATTGGAAAATGATTTGGTGATTTAGTGATAAATGTTATTTTTGAAGGGTTTTTATCTTTTTGGAACTATTTATACCTAAGGATAATAGAATACTATAGGATATCATTTATGGAGTAATGGTGGAAATATGGAAATTTGGGTTATTTATGGAAACGATTAACCTATAATAGAGAATATGTGATGTGGATAATTAAACATTAGTATGTCACTTTAAGAGTAGTTGATGTTATTTGGAGATAAATGTTAAGATTTACTGTGGAAGAATTTGTGATTAAATTCAGTTCTGTTTTGGCATTCAATATTAGTTTGGACTATATTAAATAATTTTAAGGACAATTGTGTATTAAATAATCTTTTCGGATCATTGGGTATTATTTGTTGAATTTTGGATATTAAGTTTGGTATTTCTTTTTACAAATTATTATCTTTCTAGGGATTATTTGATCTCGTACAAACCATTTTGTTTTTTTAATGTCTATAGATATATGAAATATATAGTACATTTTTTTGGATTATGGGATTTTCTATAGGTTGATTCTAGTACATTTTATGAAAACAAGTCATCATTAATACTCTTTATTTGGAGAATAGATGAGTTAGTGGTAGAAATTTAGTAAAGAATGAAATTCTATATGACATGTATGTATGTGTATTTATGTTGTTATTTAATCTAATAAATCAATTCATCATATTTATGAAAATGATATTAAAACCAATTTTTTTTGTTTTTTCCTACATTGAAATCAAAGACCATTTAATTTGTCACTTGTTTGTGGTTTTTTTGTAGTTAACCTTCTTATGATCATGTTATCTATCACTCTTCATCAGTAATTACTGGTTTGTTTTTCTATCATATCAATTTTTTCATACATGGAATCCTAGTATGAGTTATATCGGGTGTCATTTTTAGTTTTCTTCATTAATTTTATAGTGATAGTTTTATTGAACCTTTTTTGGTGTGAACATTCAATGATGTTTCTGGGCCCAATTTTGAATTGTGAGGACACAATATTCAAAAAGGGAAAGGATGTAACAATATATGTATTTATAGAATAATACTTTTTAATATGTATTAATACTTAGGAATTCAATATTAATTTTATATTTAATGGGAATCTTTTTTCTGATAGCATACTCAACATGTAACAATGGATTTCCCCTAATTCCAATGTTGCACACAACATTGAGATATATCAGAAAATAATACAATTATATTATTTTCTAAATTGTAGTTAATGCATATTTATTTTATTGGAAGGAAAGAATAGAACTAACTAAAATATGATTACATATATATGTAAAATGTTTGTTCATTTATCCTATAAATTTTATATGATTAAAATATGAACGAGTCCAATTATTAGAAGGAAATACTCTAATATTCTTTAAAATGTCGATTTACCACATATTAAATGAGAATAATTTTGAAATTGATTTTATGTCACTTTTAAATGTTAAATTTCAAGAAATTATGATACTCTTTTGATGCAGCACAAAGAAAATTATGGGACAATTTATGGAATTTTAATGATAAAGATCAGTTATAATGAATAGTAAAAAATAATACATTTTATGTCAACACTACCTTTTCATCTAATTTATATATATAGTTATTTTTTAATCTTAATTGGTTTATAAGTGTAATTGAATAATGTTTTAATAATTTAATTCAATGTTGGTCATTGTATATAATTTCACTATTGGACATAAACAAATTTCAATATTATGATATTTTTTGCTTCTTCAAAATACAATTTATCATTTTGAAAAAGGGTATTGATATTAAATTAATAACTTAAAATGTTATGAATTGAATTTTGTAAAATTGATTGCATATTTGGAATCATAGGGTCCAAATAATGTATATATGGCACTTATTTTTAGACATTTTGAATAGTAATTTTGGTAAATATTAAAATTTTGATGGTTTAAAGGTAATTATGTTAAATAAGGGTAAATATAGTATTATAATAATATTAAACTACCCTAACACCTATCCTAACCATATTGGATGAGATATGTCTGACCATGGGCAACCATGGTTTGATTATTTTACCCCATGGTGCCAGTTGTGTGTGAATGTGGAATTTAATTTCCTTTAATTTAAGGTTATGGAAAATATAACCGAAACATGTATATTTTAATAAAAAATGCTCTTATGTGGTAATATAAGTTAATTGTGAGACTATATATATTCATTTTAAAGATAATAATTTTTCTTATATAAAAGTAGTTTATTTATGATTTTTAAACATCATATAAATAGAAATATTTATTATACAATGATGATGTAGTGATTACCTTATTAAATTTTTGTAATTTTAAGATGTGAACTTTCCCAAAAGGGGAGACAATTTTTTTAGCAAAAAATAATGGAAAACATACAAGAGTATGAATATTGGATGTTTACATTGGTCCCTCTAAATAAAAGAGATAAGGTCAGCAGGGATCACATCACACCATCAGAAGTCAATGCCATTGACACCCTTATTTCCAAGACCATCTGCCACAAAATTCACCTCCATATAGACATTAGTGATGAAATAATTCATGGACGAAATATGATCCAAGAATTTGGTCCACCGATTATTAAGATTCAAAGATAGATGAGAGGAACCATTTCTAATGGTGAGACCAATAGTGGTGGAGTCTCTTTCATGCTAGATATTGTTCCAACCACAATGATAAGCTTACTCCACCGATGACATAATACTGATCATTTCAACTTCGAGAGATGAAAAAAGGCCTCAAGATCCATATAAATAACCACGGATAGCCCCTTGTGATATCTAAAAAAGGGACCATAGCCGGTGGGACTGAGGTTACGTCTCGAGGAACAATCAGAATTGACTTTATTCCATCCCACAAAGGGGGGCTGCCAAAAAACCTCAAAAATAACATGGGGGGGAAAGATCTAACCCTAACAACAATCCTGTTGAGGACAGTGAAATCATGGATCGAGTTTTAGGAGTAGTGCATCAATGATGGCCTAGAGTCCCGAACAGCAGCAAGAATAGTAGAAATTACAGTCGCAACAGTGAATTGGAAGATTTTGTGGAGCACTATAATTTTTTTGGACCATAAGAAGTGAATTAGTTCTTACACAGTAACCTGAAACAGAATCTTGAGAAGGGGTGAGGGCGCAAGCCCCTTCCAATTCATGATTATCTCAAGAAATGACGAAACCTGATGGAGGCTCACATAAAAAATATCAGCAACAATTATCGACATTGAAGAAGTAGTGGTGAAACATAGGAAGATATGGTTGATTTCATCCATGTGTTGATGAAAAAGAAACCATTGGGAACCCACCGAGATTCCACATGATTGAAGAAAACAGTCTGTGGGTAGCGTCTCATGCGCCAATCTCCACACAAGAATGGAGTGTGACAGCCTGATAAAATTCATATTCATGATTCGAAGCCACATCAAGCCAGGACTATTACAATTAGAGTTCCTATAAAACTATTTGGATGTGAGGACTATGTTGACAGAAGGTTCCCAAGTCAAAAAATCATCTCTATACGAGAAAACATATATCTCAACAGTGTGAACAACGTGATCTGGTAGGGTCTCTATATTGCATAGCTAGTCCTTTATAGATGTTTTCTAATTCAGGTTATTTTCTCACCCACACAAGTGTTAATAAAGGGGGGTACCAGTCCAATTACCATTCCAAAATTGGGGAGAATAGTCCTGGGAAACAATCCATCTGGAGTGAGAATCAATAGATGCAAATAAAGACTTAAATGTATGCCACACCGAGGAGAAGAAGTAGTTTCTATGTCCTATCATGTGTTTTTGAAGAAATCTAGTGCAGAGAAACCCTAGAGGTTCAGAATTATCATTCATGAGCTTCTATAAAAAAGAGCCCTGCAAAGAGTCATTAAAGTGTCGATGATTATTAATGCCTAACCCCCACGAGTCATAAGACATGGAGTAAGAGTTCCATGAAACTGTAGCAATCTTTCTTTCCATCATGCTACCGCTCCAGAAAAAGATCCTAATTGAGATATTGATGCTTTTGATGATAGAACATGGACACTTATAAACCATAAAGGAGTAAACAAAATTGTAAGTAATAATTGATTTCATCAAACAAACACGACCATCCCTAGATAGGGACATTCGCATCCAGGAAGAGAGTTACATTTGGATATTGCTAATGATGTCAAAAAAATAATAGCACATCGGTCTTCCCCAAAACAATGGAACCCCAATATAGATAATGTGAAGAGATCTCTCATGAATTCCAAAATCCCTGATAATTTTGAGCTTCCTATTGATAGAGATATTTCGTCCAAAGTAGAAAAAATATTTTCCACAGCTATTCTCTTGACCAGATATGTTTTCATAATGTAGTAGTGCTCTCTTTATATTGCTGATCTTTCTTTTTTCCATTTTAGTTAATATAATAATGTCATCAGCATACATCAAATGTGTGGGAGCCAGAAGATCCCAACCGGCATAAATTGATTACATTTTCCCATTTCCATCCATGATGCAAAAAAGCCTACTGAGATAGTCCTCATTGATGGAGAAAATTAGTATAGATAGAGGGACAGCTTGTCTAACCCCTCTAGAAAAATAAAAGTATCCTTCAAGAGAACCATTAAGAAGAATGGAAATGTGAGAAGACTTTAAAATGGATTTGACCCAGTTAATATAAACACTATCAAATCCAAATAAGGAGATAACACTCTAAATGAAAGTCCAACTAATCATGCCATAATATTTATTGATATCAAGTTTGAGAGCAATATTTCCACCCCTTGCAGATATATTATGAAGGTTGACACATTTAGATGCAGTAATAAGGCAGTCCTGGATTGATCTTCCTTTAATGAAACCAAACTAGTTAGGAGACATAATTTAGAATGCAATAGCAGAGAGTCTATTAAAATGAATTTTTCTAATGATCATGAAAATGGTGTTACCCAGGACAACCGGTCTAAAAATATGAATCTCATTACCATTATCCACATTGGGAATAAGGGCATGAAACTGAGCATTTATCCCTTTAGGAAGGGATCCCCCTTTGAAGAATTGAATTATCAATCTGCAAAAATCAACTTCAATGATATCCAAATAAGTATGGAAGAAGTAGTTTCCAAAACCATCAGTTCTAGGAGAGCTTTTGATTTTGAGACTAAAAACAACCTCCCTGATTTCAAAATACAAAGTTATAGAGGTTATAATGGTGTTTTAATCTTGAATAACATGCCTTGGAATAACAATCTCCTAATGAGAAAAAGTAGGGGATGCGCCACTAAAAAGAATCTTAAAATAGGAAACAACGTGTTCCGAGAGGTCCCTCCTATTATCAATGAAGTGATCACCATCTATGGTCAAGGAGAGAGGCCGAGAGAACTACCTGATTTTTGGAGTGAATTAAAGAATTTTGAGTTTCTATCACCATCCTTCAACCACTGAACCTCGGAAACATCCATTTACAAGGCATCTTTGAGGTTGAGAAGATTATTTAGCATGGATGTCATCTCAATATCATACATGATATTATTAGAGAAATGTTTTTGACAATTTCCATCTTGAGCTTGATGAAGAATGGTCTAAAGGGATGAAATATCAAAGTAAATATAGCAGAAACGTTTTTTTCTCCTTGTTTTTAGGTGCTTCTTCAGGGTTTTAAGATTTAGAACACAGGAATATTCATCGTCTCTATGTTGGACAGAATTCCAGACTCTTTGAACCAAATCCCTACAGCCATTGTGAGTCACCCATGCTTTATTGAACCTAAAGGGATGCGGGTGCCAAGAGTCTCTACCAACAATAATATCTAAGATAGATTGGTGGTCTAAATTATGTCTTGAAAGAGTTTATCAGGTAATATAATCATAAAAATCCAAAGAGGAATCATTTACCAAGGTTCTGTTGATTCGGCTAGCAACCAAACTATTTTTAAATCTCATGTACCAAGTATACTTTTATCCATCTAGGTTAACCTAAATCATCTCATTGCTTTCAACAACATTTTTAAATTCCCTCGAGGAGATATAGTTAGTCATAGTTCCCATATTCTCATCCAGAAGCAAAATACAAATGAAATGTCCCAAAATAATCCATAGGCCAAGGATAACAGATGTAAGAGAACTAATATCCATCTATAAGCATCTACGGTCCTGGAACCTGTTAAACACATCAATTAAAGTTAATGAGTGGTGAATACCTATAGATTCAAATTCACAAGAGACATGCTTCTCAGTAGAGGCAACAAAGGAAATATTGGACAAGGATGAGTGAGCCAAGACCCAAAGACTCTTAATATCGGAAGACCATCTGTTGGTGTCAATAAGATGGAATCCCATGAATTTCAGGTTGGCAATACTGGAGGAGAAAATTATTTTAGGTTCAGACAGTCCTCTAAGGATTGGTATATGTGTCTGAATAAGGTGCAATAAGGACCTTGTGGTGTCTTGGTTGGACAATGCTTTGCAATTCCAAAAAAAATACTCATTTGAACATGAAGCCAGGGCTGGAAGCCCCATTCTTATTTTCTGAAACCTTCTTGTTGCCTGATTTTGGAGCTCTCCCCGCTTTTCTTTTAGTAATGGGGATACCTTGAATAAGATATTTAATGTCTAGATTCCATGAATATAATGGTTGATTATTACTTTTAATATTTGAATTAATTAATATTTTTCACAATAATCCAGTTGTTAAGTGATTTTAAAAAATCATAATATGAATTGTATTTTAATTGACATAAATTAGTTTTTAAAAAAATATTATTTTATTATATGATATAATAGTCTTAAAAATCACAGATTTTTTCAAATCTATTAGATATGTTTTAACAAGTCATTAATGAAAAATTTGAGGTTCCATTGGAATTTTTCAGTAACTATATTCCCCATATACTATGAATATACACGATGACATGAAAATGTTAAATTAGATAACTAAGGGTTAAAGATAAAAAGATAATATAACTTTTATGACATAAATTTGTCAAAAAACACATTTATAAGAGTATTTAGACCGATAGTAATATTATATTCTAAATATATCACTTTTTTGTTGTTATAATTCTGTAATAAATTACTAATAAAATAATATTTAAAGATATTCTTAATGTGAACATCCTCCCTCTTATGAAAAGACACCACCTCTAAACAATCACCGACACATATCAAGCCAATTTGAACATCCAAAATCTTCAATAATAATATCCCAACATTACTCCCTTACACATAGAATTCTTTTCCTAAGAATAAATCTAGTTAATAAATCACAATGGCTCAAATCTAAAGCAATTACCCTATTTAAGGCATCATCTTCTCTCATGTTCCTTTCCATTTTTTTATTTATCCACTTGCTATGATTTTATTAATCAAAGTTTACGGAACAAAATTATTATCCTTTATATATAAGGTTTTTTATGATAATTATTCTAACAAAACATATGCACACCTCTATCTAATGGGTATAGAACATACTGTTTCATTAAATGGAAAACTACATCCTCAAAAAACAATATTTTTTCAATATTATCCTACCACCTCTTATAGTGACCATTACGATCGGAATTAAATTATATGTGATATATATGATAATTAATTTATATATATTATTCTGAAATTATCAATTTAGAACATTCAATTATGAGTTTCATGTTGTATAAATATGATAATTTTATTTGAGGAAGTGCGGACTACCGCATCCTTAAAGTGGTATGATTCATTAATTATATACATGTAATGTATAAAGGAAATAATTAATGAACATATATTACATATATTCAGAATTATATGATACTATAATAACAAAATACCTATGTATCAGTATGTTTTCATTCCTTTAAATATAAAATTGAAATGAATGAAGTGGGCATGTGTACGTACGACTTACCGTCTCTATGAAAGATGCTTTTAATATCATATCCTAAAATGTTATGGAATATTATAAATAATTATATAATTAATAAATATTATATATAATATATTAAAATCATGAATATCATCATGGATATAATGTAAATTTATTCACAAGTACAATTTGTAATTATAAAAATTTAAATTTTGACTCACGTACCGAACATCGACAAAACAACTAATATGAAAATAAATAGTTAATTGGTTGTTATATAAAGGTAATATTTGATATAAAAGGAATAAAAACATTAAAATGTTTTTTAATAATGTTTAAATTATTATAAAAAATATAATAATTTCTGGAGATAAAGAATGAACCATACAAGTCGGACAAAAAGTAAAAGACTTTGTCTCAATCTCATTCAAGGGTGGCATATATTGATATTATGGACCTTCTATTCAGGGTTTATAATAATCCATTTTGACATTTACATTCGTTAAAATGGAATATTTAACCAATGAAGCATTTTACTAAATGAAAAAAGGAATAATTTTTCTGTATGCGGTGACAATGACCTCATAGTGGCTATAATCGTTATTTGGAATCCTCCATTAGACTTATGGTTTATAAAAGGAAAAGAAATCAATTATTTCCTTTTTGGGTGTTTTTGAATAGATAATGGTTTTTGAAATGAATTTATTATTTTCATATCTTGAAATGGGTTCTGGTGATTTGAAATGAAATGATATTAGTGAAATATTTATTTTTTCAATATTTTATGTTTTGTTATTATATAATGAAACTTAGATATTTGACGTGCAGTTTCTTGATAAACCAACGATAGTTGGTTCCAATATAAAACATATGAATTTTTGTTTTTTGATAAACCATGGACATGTATTTAAATTATATCCTCCAATGTATTAGGTATTGATGTCGACCCTATGTTTATTCCATTTAGTGATATGTGTGGAAGTCGACCATATGGTTATTCCAATTATGTATGTTTATATCCCAGGTTAACATTATATTCTATATGTTTCTTTTTATGGGATTTATGTTAGTAATATGGTTAGAAATGGGTATGAAATGAGATTATATTCCTTGATGTGATGTTGGCAATTCAAAATGGATAAAGGCATTACTTTATGATTTAATATTATTGTTTTACTTCTCATTTTGAAAAAATAACATTTTTTCTCTTAGTATATCCTTTATTGAGATTTTTATTTAAATCCCAGGGTTTGAAATGATTTTCACATGAAAAAAAGTTGAATAGGGTCAAGGATGAGATTATTGAGATTCATGTTGTTTAAATTATTGAACAAAACATGCCACTTTTTTATGAGTTTTTGTTTTATGAAAAAATTGGATAGTGAGTAGAAGTGTCTGATTGTAATATTTAAATTGTTGTGTCTAGATATATCCTAATTCTCTAAAAATATAAACTGGAAATGATCATAAATTTAAATTATTAACTCAATTCAATATTGTGTAATGTTTAAGGCTTTGGGGATTATTAAGTGGTTCTATGATAAACCGATGATGTGTGGTTACATTATATCCTCTATTTCATTGGGTATGGAAGTTAACTATATGGCCATTCCATTTAGTGATATTATTATTCCATGTAATTATGATTATATCTCAAATTACATTTATATGTTATATATTTCATTACCAAGATTTGAATGGAATATTTTGTTTGAAAAAATCGTTAAAAATGAGCCTATATATGGTAATGTGTATTTACTACTTCTTGAATGAGGAAAAGTATTTCTATATGATAATTTATTCATGATTTACATAATTTCACAAGACTAATTGTTTTCATTATACGAGTGTCACTTTTATAACTATTATATGAACATCCAACGTTTTGAAAACAAAATCATAGTATTTAAATACGAATGGGGTCATGGAACGGATCAAAGAGAAAATATAATTTTTAAACATGAAATATAAACACAATTATTTTTAAATATTTTTATGAAAAACATTTAGGGGTAAATGTGACTAATTTATAATTTATATTTTGTTATTTTAATATTATTACCTAATTCGATAATTCTCTTTACATGAAAATATCATCAAGGTGAATTATTATTAAATTATCGAATTAACTAATGATTATGTAAATTTAATGGATTCAGACATATTGAATTTTTATATATTTCATTCTTTTTTGGATACATTAAATTCAATATTGATTCCAACAAAAAATGAAATTCTACACATTTTTGTTATTATATTAATTATTTCAGGATGTATGATTTATGCATTTTTGTGTATTCCTTTCTCATATGTCTTGATTATACTAATATGCTCATATTAGTATCAATTATGACCACTGTTGGACATCTATTAGGTTTATATTTTTTTTATCTATTCTCAATCCATTCCAAGGCTACCATTTTATAATACTATGAATAAATGCTATGTATGATTTGTATAGAAGACTACTGTGTATAGTGAATTTGTTGGAGTTTTAAAGGATTATTATATAAAAATCAGTTGATTGTATATTGATATAAATTTCATTTATTAAAAAAATGAAATTATAAATATAGTTTTTTTTCAACATTCCCTAAAACAGAAATCATATAATGGGAAAATAATGTAATAAAATATTTTTATAATTCTTGTTATTATTACAAGGTGAAAACTCTACATTATAACATACATATACTATGGATGTTGATGATGTATTCAATTTTATAGAATTATATATTAATTTTATCTAAAATATAATATATTGGTTCTTTTTTATCATTATAATTTTAATTATGATGATGAAATTTTAATTGCAGAACATATATATTTATTATATGTTTTCAACTATTTCATCCATAATAAATGAAAGGAAAATAATTTTTTACTGTTGAAATATGATAATATTTCATTAAATTGACTTTTTGTATTGATACAAGTGGAAGGAAAAAATCTATATGTTTATAATTTAATTTCACAATTAAATTAGTTAAAATTTTATATTATGATTAGTAGGATCATTTAATAGAAATTTAATTAAATATTCAAAATAAAAAACATATGTGGTATGGTGTACTCTATTTTATCTATCGACATTGAATGAATTATTCAGTTGATGATTCATTATTTGAACATTATTTTCTATAATTAAAATATTAAAATAATTGATTACATTAGTATAATAGTGAGGAAATAATAGTTGAATCATATTCTATATAGTATGTATAAGTAATTTAGTTTGGGATATGTATAACAGATCTACATCCTTGGATAATAAAAATGAATATAGTTGTATTCCAAATAATTTTAAAGAAAGATAATCATATAAGTATATGGATGAATTAGTGTGAGTGTTTATTTGGGTTTTATTTTTGATTATAACAATTAATAAATGTTGGTTTATATAACGTCCCAACCCAGGAGCCACTAAACTGGTGCTCCGAGCCGGTTCACCACAAGGCCTCAAGCACGCCTCCTCGTATGCCAGAGGCTACCTACTAGCAGTGAGGTCCTAGGGTGTGATAGTGTGGTGACTATTCCCCTATACCAGAAAACGCTAGCAGCAGAAACAACTAAGTATCATACACAGAGGAAAGTAAATATAGTGTGGAAGCAGTAATCAACTGAAATAGAACAAACTATAATAGTAAAATGTTGTAAAATCCCAAACAAGTATGAAATACAATACAACACTGGTCACCCACCGGGCCGACCATAAAAAAAGTAACAAAGAAACTAAAAGTAAAAGTATATGGCTCTGCTACTAAATCCGAGCCAAACCACGTACCCAATCTCAAGACAGTGTTGAACTGCAGTAGCCCGATCAGTAGAACCACTCGAGCAGCTCCGCTCAGTCATGCAACACTAGGCCCCAGCCCTATCCACCATGCAACCTGGGCTCATCTTGAAAAGCAGATAGAAGGTCTCCACGTACACCAAGGTGCACATGCGGGGGTGAGAAATAATCTCAATAGGGAATCCCGACAAGGAATCTACAACTGTGCTGCTAAAAGTGTTTGCAACAACAAAGTGCTCAGCCTAGCTGGAACACAACAGAAGGAAGTAAAACAAACGTACATCCATAGTTGTACTCAGGGTATGTATTCCCTGTCAATTGGGAATGATCCAACATGGATGTCCATATCTATATACATACACTTCTATAGTCCCATACCCATACACATATACATAAATATGAATATTCACAACTAAGTGATTCAAATAACAAGAAACAACATCAGCAAACGATCCTCAGAACCATAATCCTGATCTCTTGGAAATCCTATTCAACGGAATTTATCTGGATGTAGTGCCACTCAAACCATATATCAAATAAGTCGATCTCTAGATCTGTAATACAATTGACATGTACCTGCTTTGGCCAACACTGGAGATATGACTTTGAACAAGCTAAACAAAGATAAGCTATCCTCTAGTTCAACCAACCAAACACAAGAAAGCAGATAACAAATAAGGTAAATCTCCGGGAAGTACTCGTTGCCAACCCCTCTAGTCCTATCCAAGAAGTACCAACAAGCTTCTGGGTAGTACACTCATCCTAACCACTCTTGTTGGGTCATACGAAATTATAAGACTCTCTGGGGAAGCACACTTGGTCAATCCCACTCATAGTCAAGGGTAGTCAGTGACACTCGGAGGAAGATCATGTGGTCTAACCCACTTAGCCCCAAGGTCTAGAGACTCTCTGAGGAAGCTATATTAGTCAATTCATCTTATAGCCTCAGGTATAACACATACTCTATGAGGAAGCTAACTCGGTTAATTCCTCATCTAGCCTAGGAAGGTTCTTAATGAGATTCAATCATGGTAAGACTCTCTGAGGAAGCTCACTCAGTTTACCCTCCGGTAGTCTATAATACCCAAGACTCTCTGAGAGCTCACTCGGTCAATCCCCTGTAGTCTATAATGTCTAAGACTCTCTATGAAGCTCACTCGGTCTATCCCTTATAGTCTATGTCACCAGGTTCTCTCAGCCGCGCGCTAGTTAGTGAATAAAAATGATATATGGACAATGTACACATATAGGGATACTTGGCTAACCAGTCTACAGAAACAGGCATATAAAAAATCATTCCATCCTACGGTCACAAGGCATGGAAACAGGTATAACGGCCAAAGGCTAACAAGACCCAAAGGTCATAAACCGAATAAGGAATGGGAATAACATCCAAGAATTGTAATAATCCTCAAAAATGATCAAATAACCTCTACACAATCATAGAAGCAAGGCAGAAAAACAATAATCAAGAAAGACATCTCGTTTCAGGCTCACCATCAACTAACAAGAAAGCACCTCTGGTAAACTCTTCAGCATCAGCAACCAAGTCAGATAAAATCAAACAATATGGGTGTCCCAAACACCCAACCCAACCATACATCAAAAGCCGAATGGGATCACACGTTTGGAATGAGTTCTAGGTGACACCTGATCACCATCTCTACCCGAACTCGACATAACAACTCTGGGTCATTCAAACAACCTGCACCCACAGGGTCCCTTAAGTACAACACTAAGGAAGCATCATACAAGGAATTATCTAAGTAAACATGATTGAAGGCATCCTACATGGGATCTGTAGAAAAGAGTAATGGAGGAATACTACACGAGATCCTCAATGGAAGGGAAAAAAGGCATTCTATAACATGGTTTCTGTCATGGAAGAACAAGAGAGAGAGATCCAACAAGGGACTCCCTAGGTCAGCACACAGGAAAAGGAATCCCTCAGGGGATCCTTATAAGTACATGGTCTCAAAGCCTCATAGGCTAGAAGGGAACGCTTGGCAAGGGAAATGTCCTATAAATAATGAGTTGCATAAGATAGATCATAGCTCATCTCCTATTAATGGTCTCAACTATGTTGGTATGAACACCCAACCTATCATCCACCCTATGTCTAACTCCCCAGTGACAACTGAACTCGATAAGTGGAGGAAGAACCCCTCCATTTAGATGGAAACCACCATAACCCCTTTAGATTAACTATAAATGTAAAAAGGATTACACCATTACAATATACGTGTAAAAATTTTCATAATCGACTACTCACATGCCAAATTCTGACTTCTAGAGCCCAAGATATCTCAAAATTAATAAACTGAAGCTGTACATGGCCAGAGTACATAGACAGAGCACAATGGCCTGCCTGTGTAATAGTACACGGTGTGTACTTTACTGTATATGGCATTTAATGTTCCCAAAAACTAACACCGTGTCCGTTTTCACTCGAACACGTGCCCATGTACCACTACACGGCGTGTACTTACAGTACACAACATGTAGTCCTTAAAAACCAATATTTCTGTGTTCTACTCCACATGGCCAGCCGCACAGTAAGCCACTACACGGTGTGTACTCAGAGTACATGGCATGTAGTAAAGGAAACTTTGTCTTCCCCGAACGGGAAGAACACACGACGTGTACCCTTGGAATATACGTCATGTCTTCTGGGTTTTCCGACGGGGAAACCAAGAAAACACCCAAAACACCAATTTTCACCTCTGAATCAATACATCTAGCCTTAAGAGACATAAAAAGAAAATATTAGGCTTGAAATACTAAAAACAAAATTTTTAATGGGGATCTATGGAAAAAACATAAACGGCCCAAAGTTAGGGAGAAAACCGCTGAATCTTCGGTTGGTTTCACGACTCCTGGTTGCCGCACGCCGACACAGCGCATCGATAGAATCGAATCGGTACCACTCTCACCTTCTGTCTCTCCAGTTTTCTCGATCTCCAAATTCTCCCACAGGTCACGTCCAAGGAGGAGAGGTGTACGAGATGTTCTCAAGGAGGAGGAGGAAATAAGAGAGAAGAATAGAAAAGGAAAGAAGAAAATAAAAAGAATAAAAAGGGGTACAGGCCAGGCCCAACGCCTGCCATGAGTTTATGCCTTCCATTTTCTAAACTCCCCATTCCAGACTCAACGACGCAAACTGAATCTCAATATGATGCTCCGTTTAAAATTTATTTCAAAATGAACCTACGTGAATAATTTAATATTTAATTTAATAATATTAAATATGAAATATTCTGCCAAAATTTGAACCGCTCAAATTTCCTCCGAACTCATGTCCTTGGGTAAACTCTCTATTTTTGGACCAACGAAGCTGTCAAAAAACATATCTGAGATTAGATGGTAGGGTAAAATGATTGTTTTACCCCTCAAGAGCATCTAACAACAAAAATTCAAATTTTTTCGAAAAAAGACTATCAGAAAAAAAAACGGGTTCTTACAAACTCCCCACCAAAAGCCTTCTTGTCCCCGAGAAGCCCAGTGAAGGACACAACAACCATGCTCATAACCCGAGCATCAGCACAACCAAGCTATCTAGACTATCAAACACCCTGCATTATAGCATTAACTACCACCTTCTACATAGAATACATTTAACTATGACCATACTAGTACTCCCGGCCATATGAACACCCATGTCGTCATATTAAACGAAAACTCTGAGCTCAAAAACCCACTGGAAAACACCGATGTTTAACATAAACATGGAAAACAAAACCTCAAAAGGAAAACGGTGCACTCCCCACCATATGGATTTCCTTACACTACTCTGAGATCACAACTAGAACAGGTTCTATCCTCAACAGGGATGAACAATAAGAAAGAAAAAAGATAGATCTTGATGTAGGGTCGAAGCTCTCTCATCATACACAAGACGTATCAAGATAGCGCATGATCGTCTCTTATAGGAGTAAAATAAAATATCACTGATGGTGTCTCTAGCTCCCTCAGAGCCACACTAACATCCTACCAATCCCCGACCAGGATTCAAGCACGGGTCAACCATTTCATGGTAACTAGAAAATTTACAAAGTCACCTCCATAACATCAACATCATCAACACTGGCCGGCAAGGCCAGGCACCTGAACATGCCTGCTCATCGAAACCAATAGTCAAAACAGAACCGCTAACAGGCATTGGAAAATGCTATCCAACCTTCTATCCCACGATTCCATAAAACGGAACAGACATTGATCGATAAGGGTTCGAGTCAAAACTCTGGGTCTCCAGGTCTTCCTCCAAGCCCTACAACAAAATCCTCACAACTGGGTCACAAGGTATAACCAATTATCCCAACAGATACAAAACCTCTTAGAAGATGGTAATGATCACAAAGAACAAAGGAAATTCGAAACCGAAACAAAACCTACAATGTCCCTGATCCTCTCCAAGCATCCTCAGAAGGAACGACTCCCTGTAGGTCACAAACAAAACATAAGAGACAAGCTGAGCTATCACCCATTGGGTACCTGTATACATAAATACCACAAGGAGGCCCAGTTCACAAGAAAAGCCTTGGTATCTATCGACATCGGTCTCAATGATCTGACTATATAACTACAGACCTGAGAAACAACACCCAATAAAGGGTTAAAAAAGGCATCATGTTCCACATAGACAAACTAGGGTCACTGCACCAAATTTGAAAAAGGACTGAGTCACCAGCCCCATCAAATACTCATTAATGCAGATCCACATAACGTACCATCAGAGTAAAAAAGTATGTGTAAGAAGACCCAATGGTCTTAGTTGTAAGTATAAAAAACACACACTAGCAGGCCTATATGTCGTGAATCATATCTGCCAAGTATGATGCATGAGACCCCTCTTGCCTTTTCCAGCCAAGAGTCAAAATCTATCCATGGAATCTTACCAATGGCCAAGAGCCAGAGATCCATAGTAAATCTAAACACCTCACACTATGTTAGTCGCTCAAGGAGAAAATCATATACAATTGTAACGTCACAAAATCAAAACAACAACCCAAACCCTGGAAACCATGACTTCTTACGAGAACAAGTGTTCGTGACGCAACATCCTGATATCCATCACAGGTTCCAACACATTCTTAATACTCATTCCTACCATATTCCAAATAGTAAATAGACAAAAAGGAAAAAATCCTCTAATACTACTTTGTAACATGCCGACCTGGGAACCACTAAACCGGTGCTCCGAGCCAGTTCAGCACAAGGCCTCAAGCGCGCCTCCCCGTATTCCAGAGGCTGCCGACTAGTAGCTATGGCCTATGGTGTGATAGTGGGGAGACTATGCCCCCATACCAGAGTAAGAAACCAGAGGAAATAACTAAGTATCATACATAGCAGAAAGTAAATAGAGTGCAGAAGCAGAAAATAACTGATATAGGACAAGATGTAATAGTAAAATGTTGTAAAAGACCAAACATGTATGCAATACAATAAACAACTGGTCACCCACCGGGCCAACCAATGAAAAAAAGTACTAATGAAACTGAAAGTAAAAGTATAGGGATCTTCTACTATCTCCGAGCCAAACCACGTACCTGATCTCTAGAAACTGTTGAACTACAGCAGCCCGATCAGTAGAACCACTCGAGCAGCTCCGCTCGGTAATGCAACACTAGGCCTCATCCCTAACCACCATGAAACCTGTTCTCAACCTGAAACGAAGACAGAAGGCCTACACGTACACTAAGGTGCACATTTAGGGGTGATAAATAATCTTTGTAGGGAACCCCGACAAGCAACCTACAACTGTACTGCTAAAAGTGTATGCAACAACAAAGTGCCCAGCCTAGCGGGAGCACAACAAAAGGAAGTAAACCAAACGTGCAAACACAGTTGTACTCAGGGCATGTATTCCCTGTCAACTGGGAAATTTCCACCATGGATGTCCGTGTCTATATACATACACATTTATAGTCCCATACCTATACAAATATACATAAATATAAATATTCATGATGAAGTGATTCAAATAACGATAAACAAAATCCCCAAATGATCCTCTGAACCATAATCCCGATCACATGGAAATCCTATTCGAAGGCATTGAGGTGGATGTAGTGCCACTCAAGAAGTATATCAAATAAGTCGATCTCTGTGTCTGTAATCCCATCGACATGTACCTGCTTCATCCAACGCCGAAGATATGCCTCTGAACAAGATAAACAAAGAAAAGTTATCCTATAGTTCAACCAAGAAAAGACAAGAAAGTAGATAACACAAAAGGTAACCCTCGGGGAAGTACTCGCCACCAACCCCTATGGTCCTATCCAAGATGTACCAACAAACCTCTGGGCAGTGCACTATGCCAAACCCCTCTGGTTTGTTCATACGAAATTATAAGACTCTATGGGGAAGCACACTCGGTCAATTCCCCTCATAGTCAAGGTTAGTCAGGGCCTCTCTGAGGAAGATCAAGCAGTCTAACCCTCTTAGCCCCAAGGACTAGAGACTCTTTGAGGAAGATATCTCAGTCAATTCTTCATATAGCCACAGGTATACCACAAAATCTCTAAGGAAGCTCACTCAGTCAATTCATACTCTAGCCTAGAAAGGTTCTTAAAGAGATTAAAACAAGGTTAGACTCTCTGAGAAAGCTCAATCAGTCTGCCCTCCTATAGTCAATAATATCCAAGTCTCTTTGGGAGCCCACTTAGTCCATCCCTTGTAGTCTATAATGTCTAAGACTCTCAAGGAAGCTCACTCAGTCTATCCCTTATAATTTAGGGAACAATGTTCTCTCAGCCTTGTGCCAGTCAGTACATAATAATGATATAATGATAAAGTACACCAATAGGGATACATGGCTAACAAGTCTACAGAAACAGGCATGTCATGAAAATCATTCAATCCTATAGTCACAAGGCATGGAAACATGTATAACGGCCAAAGGCTAATAAGTACCAAAGGTCGTAAACAGAACAAGGGATGGGATTAACATCCAAGCATAGAAATAATCCTCAAATATGATCAAATTACTTCTAAAAAAGAATAAAAGCAAGGCAGGAAAACAACAATAAAGAAAGACGTCTCGCATCAAGCTCACTAGCCACCAACCAGAAAGCACCTCTGGTAAACACTACAACATCAACAACCAAGTCAGAGACAAAAAAACAATGTGGGTTGCCCGAACACCCAACCCATTAATAAATCAAAAGCATAAAGGGATCACCTATTTGGATTGGGTTCTAGGTGACACTTGATCATCGTCTCTACCCAAACCCGACATAAGAACTCTGGTTTATTCAAACAACAACACCGACTAGGTCCCTCATGTCCAACACTAAGGAATCATCATACTTATAATTCTACAGGTAAACACGATTGAAGGAATCCTACACGGGATCCATAGAAAAGAGTAAGGGAGGAATCTTACACAGGATCCTCAAAGGAAAGACAACATAGGCATTCAGTAACATGGTTTCTGTCAGGGAAGAACAATATATAGATATTCAATATGAGACTCCCTAGGTTAGCACACAGGAAAAGGCATCCCTCAGGAGATACTTAGAAGTACATGGTCTCAAAGCCCCAACGACTAGAAGGAAACGACTTCAAGGGAAAAGTCCACTAAATTATGTGTAACAGAAGATAGATCATAACGAATCTCTTATTAATTGTATCAACTAAGTTGGTACGAACACCCAACCTATCATCCACCCTATGTCTCACTCTCCGGTGACAACTAAACTCAATAAGTGGAGGAAGAACCCCTCCATTTAGATGGAAACCTCAAAACTCCATTTAATATTACCTATAAATGTAAAAAAGTATTCAACTATTGTTCTCTATGCAAAAAAATGCTTTTAATAGACTACTCACACACCCAATTCTGACTTCGAGAGACCAAGATATCTCAAAATTACTAAACTGAAGTAGTACATGGCCAGAGTACATGGCCAGAGCACAATGGTCTACCTGTGTAATAGTACACGGCGTGTAATTTACTGTACACATAGTGTAATGTTCATAAATGTTATGTCGTGTCCGCTTTTACCTGAACACATGCCCATGTACCACTACATGTCGTATAGTTAAAGTACACGACATGTAGTCCTTAAAAACCATTATTTTTGTGTTCTACTCCACTCACCCAGCCACACAGCCACCCACTACACGAAGTGTACTCAATGTAAATGATGTTTATGTAATATAACTTCATCTTACCTAAATGGGAAGAACACATGGCGTGTACCCCTGGAATACACATCGTGTATTCGGGGTTTTCTGACAGGAAAAACCTGAAATCACCCAAAACAACCATTTTCACCTCTGAAACATTAGATCCAGCCATAAGAGGACACAATAGAGAAATATAAGGCATAAAAGACATAAAACAACATGTTTAATGGGGATATATGTCAAAAACATAAATGGCCTTACCTTCGGGCAGAAACCGCCGAAGCTTCGGTTGATATCGCGGCTCCTGGTTGTCGCACGCCGACTAAGCACGTCGAGTGCTTCGAATCGGTACCACTCTCGCCTTACTTATCTATAGTTTTCTCGATCCAAAAATTCTAGAATAGGTCATGTTCAAGGAGGAGAGGCATCGGAGACATGCACAAGGAGGATGAGTAAATAATAGAGAAGAAAATAAATGGAATGAAGAAAAGAAAAGGATGAAAAAGGGGTCTGGGATGACCCCAACACCTGATATGAGTTTATGCCTTCCCAAGGATAAACTCCCCATTTTGGACTCAACAGTGCAGAAGAAATCTCAATACGATGATCTGATTAAATTAAATTTTCAAACGAACCTATGAGAATAATTTAATATTTAATTTAATAATATTAAATATTAAATATATCGTCAAAATTCGAACTGCTCAGATTTCCTCCAAACTAATGTCCTAGGGTAAACACCATATTTCGAGACCAACGGAGCTGTCAGAAAAATTATTTAAGATCATATGGTATTGTAAAATTACTATTTTACCCCTCATTAGAATCCAAAAGAAATAATTCAAATTTATGCTCAAATAGTCTGTCTGAAAAAACATGGGTTCTTACAATTTATCTATAAGAAAAAAGATCAAATATTGTCTTCTCCTTCTATAAATTTTGACATTATAAACAAAAAAAATTTGGAGGACTAATTTATTTATATAATTCCTCATTTATTATGAAAGACATGATTTATTTTGTTTCTAATTTATAATATAACAACTTTTATAATGTGTAGGTAGTATGTTGTATATGGCAAATTTCTATATCGCATTAAATAAGAACACAACTATCTATGGTAAAAGTTTGGATTGGATTTTAAAATTTATGATTATGAATTGATCAATTGATTGGTTAGTGAAAAAATATTATACCTACTTATAAATTACTAATATGGTTATATATATAAAAATTTAATGATAAAATTATCCTGAAAAAAATTACTTCTAAATATGAGAGTTGGATGTGGCATAAAGATTAAAAAATTATAGAATTTTTAATCAAAATTTTCCAATATCTAAAAGAAAAGTCCACTAACCCAATAATAAAAATTATATTTAAAATATAGTAAATAAACATTTTTTTTATTATATGGATATATTATCGTAATGAAAAAATTTAAGTACTATTAGTTCATACTGATATATATACTGACAAGAATAATTATATTTTTTTGACTTCTAGAAAATCATATTAATATTATATTTTATTAGTGTATCCTCTCTATGATGTTATAGAGGATAAAATAAGAGAATAAATTACAAATATGATTAATAATTTTTGAGGAATATATTGATACTGGAAATTAATTTATTCATAGATGAGTTTTGATGTATTAAAAGTTGTTTCATGTAAATATTAACATTATCCTTATCCTTTATATAATTTGAAATTAATCAATCTCAATGATACTGTAATTTGTATTTGATAAATATCATAATTTCCAGATACCATGGCCTTTACAACATTATAAATGTTTTTAACAATAATTGATTAAATAATTCAATTATTGAATAATAACCCAATGTTTTTCTTCTGTATTGGGATGGTGGTACATGCATATCATAAATTAAGCAGTTTTTTGAGTTTTAAAATAATTTTGACGAGTAATTATGAAATTCATATTTAAAATTATACTTTAAGGATGGGGAAAAAGAATTCAATTGTAATTATAAATTGTAATTTACATTTAAAAAACCCAAATTATAATAATTATTCATGTCATCTAAAAACAAATTTTATATAAACTACATTGATATTTAAAATAAAAGTAATAGATTAATACGATAGTAAAAATCATGAAAATTGTAGAATAAAATTATTCATTACATACATATTTCATATCATGTCCTTGAAATCTATGAATAGAATTTATAATTATTGGATTCCATCAATTAGAGTGTTAATGTATCCATTTTATCATATAGTCTTTATTTTATCTCTTATAATCTAATTCCATTATTGTTTTTTTGACAAATAAATTCATCATTTGGATAAATGTTCTTAAAAAATAATAGTTTGGAAATTAAATTGATGTATAAATACATAAAATAATTGATGACTTTGGGGTGTAACTTTGAATATTGATGAATAATATGATGCATTAATAGTGACAATTTTCCCAAATAAATTGTTCTTTAATATGGATTAATTGGGACATCCTTGAACGTGGGAAGTAATCTATGTTAAACAATTACACTTATTTGGAAATTTTAGTTTTCTTCCTTTATTTTGATCATGAAAAAACACTTAGTGAAAAGAATATAAATTCTTAGTCAATATAGATTTCCAAATACATATAATATATATTAGTCATACGAGAAAAAATTCAATGGAATCATTGATTGTAATCTATCAAATAAATTCTCATTACTTCATCAATTATTGAAGTACTAAAAAATGGTGATGGATAATTTTTAAAGATATATCAATTTATTTACAATGGGAATTTATTTATATATTCCTCATGAATAGAAATTTGTGTAGATTAATAAAATATTTAATGTAATTCTATATTCTAACCATATTATGTATTTAATTTTCAATAACATAATATATATGATATTCTAATGAGTAGAAATTTCATGGGGATACATTATTTACACAAAAACTAATGAGAATCGTAACATAAGAGAAAATATTAATTTTTATAATGACAAACAATAAATGAACAAAAATTGTGATCTATATGTATATATAAATTGAATTTATATTTCATTAGTTTTTGAAATAAAATACAATAAATTTAATATTCCTAAAAAATTAATTTATATTATGTACTAATGTTTTATTCTTGTTATACTTATATATATGTTTAATTAAACATATATAGATTCCATTGATTATAAATTAATTATTTATATATTAGTATTTATTATTTCTATTCTTTATAATATAAATACATTGTTACCTAAAAATGTAGATATTTCGGTAAGAGAGTATTTAATATTCATCAAAAAATAATAATACAAATAATCAATTAGATATGTTTTAATGGCCTAAATTATGGATTATGAAAAATAAATTTTTATATATAGATGATCATTCCACTATAGTTTTTTAAAATAAAAAATTATTTGAATATTCATTAATTATAACAAACAAAAAATATAGTTCAAGAATATTATTAATTATGTAATTTAATTAACAGATACACTATTTGAATTTTTCTTTTCTTAAATGTAGAATTTAATCTAATTTATTAAATATTTAATTAATTGTGTTTCATTAATACTGATTTACTATTTCTTATTTAATTTAATGTTATAATATTCAAATAGGTCCCAATTAGATGGATATATTTTCAATGGAAACATGATGGAGTAGTATTTCAGCTTTTCATCTATTTGATTAGTGGATATTTTTGTATAATTAAATTTAGTTTTCCCTATTGATTACATATCAAATCCATCTCAACCAAAACCAAAATCAATTAGCACCCTTACTATTGACAAGCCAGTTTGGAGGTCCTTAAATTTTACATTAACAAAAATTAAATTTTTACATTAACATAGATACATGGTCCCAAATGTGAAGTAATTATATCACACACATGAATAATGAATATTAAAAAGAGTATATGATTGAGTATTAAATCATAGAGTGAGGTAGATAAAAGAAAATTAATTAATATTGTGATGGAAAAATGTTTCTCACATCACATATATTGGAAATATCAACTCTCATATATATAATATGTGGGAATATAAATTATTTAAAAGAAATACTTTTTATTTATTTGTATATATCTTGGGTCTAGAAATGTCATAAATACTGTTAAATATTTTTATTGATTTTTCTCGAGGTCCATTATAAAAGTTTAAGAAATTATATCATTTGAATTCAATGGTATCCATTTTTTAATAGTCAATCTGGAATAATGATTAAATACACTTAATATAGGTTTGGTTAAATATTATAAAACATAATATATAGGAATTCTTGAATGTAATTATCAAATAAAAATAAAATAAAATGATTGTATTTTTCTATTAAATTTTTTATTGTAAAATTTTACCATTAGTGTTAACAAAATTATCATAAAAATTACAATTATAAACATCCCTCACTTAATGTATTTTGGTGAAAATAAATAACATGTTATTTATATCTTTTCCAGATAAGAAAAACTGGTATATTATATAAATGATATAGTAGATAAAGGGTTAAGTGTAGTCACACACTAGAAATAATTGGATGTATAATTTATTGGTGATAATGGGAAATAATAATCATTTGAAAATGAATCCAATTAGAAACAAGACATTTACTTATGTAAAATCCATGATTGAAAACATTTTTGTATTCTAAGATGGAATGATATAGGTGAACTGTAAGAAATGTTTATGTGGCATTACAATGATTTCCAAATTTATGGAATGAATTATTTAATGTTTTTCCATTCACCAACCTATCAATTAGATTATGAATATTATAATATATTCTAATAATATTTCATATATAATTACATTTAAATTTAACATGATACAATATGGGGTAATTTATTGATGTTAATAAATTTATACTTGTATTAAATATTATGTGATAAAAATGATTTTGTATTTAATGATAAAAATAACAAATATTTTTTGATAAAATATATCATTGAATATAGAGTGATCATCAACCATAATTAAATTATCATCTTTACCACATGGACCAAAAACACTATATTTAGAGCTGCCCCTAGATCCCACATATTACCATATATCATAAACACTGGTTAATTTTGAAAAACATTTGACATAACTTATTAATATCTCCATATGAAATATTGTACACTTTCTATATTTACATTTACCCCATAAGTGTTTGTTTCTATCCCATCAGATTGTTAATGTGATAATAATTCATTAAGGAAACTTGTGGTCACTTTGATTCTCTCAAAATGATATTCACTTGACATGATTATTTATGAATATTTAAACCTGATAAAAACAAATTTTCTTTTTATATTAATAGTATATGTTTTCCAAAATATGAATAGTTAAAAATATTATTGGTACATAAATTTATATTCAAAACTATGGCATATAAATGGGTATAATGTAGCAGTTCAATTTTATATATTTTTGTATCAATAGGTAATGATGTCCGAATATTTTTTAAGGAAAAAAGATTGCTAGATATTGATACATTGACTATTTAAAATACATATCCATATTTAACACATAAGCCCTAATCATATTAGAATGAAGGGTTTTATTTATGGATAAAAGTTATTTTAATATATTTATTATAAGTTACTATTTTGAATTACATTATGTAGTAATAATATTAAATATATATAAAAATTGTTTTATATATGTTCATATATTTTTCATGGATAATTATCATTATCATTTTTCATTTATGTTATAAAAATTAGGATATAAATTGTAATTATTTCAATTAATATTATCAAATGATTTCAACGATATTTTATTAATTTCCAAATATATATATATAATTTGCTTATATAAGGTTTATGATGGGATGGGTGGAATGTTTCATCCAAAAGAAATTTACCAAAAAATAATATTGTAATATCCAAAATTTTAGAGTGATTAAAATTTCAATTAAATATGGGTTTTTATTTAGATGATCAAAAAAATATTAATGTGAGACAAGAAATAGTGTTTTCAAATATATAATTCCAAAAGAATTTTTCATATTTAGATAAATTAAACTAAAGAATGTAGAATAGTTTTTTGGGTGAGTCTTGGGAACATTGGGTTATGATATAGTTTTTTAAGAGTTTTTTATATAGGGATAATGGTCTGGTGTGCATAATGAAAATGAAAAATTGTGAATTGTTTTTGTTAATGGTGTTATAAATTCATTTTTAATAGTTAATAGTAATTTTTTTCTTATATACTACATGTTTTTTGGAATGTACTACAAGACAAAGGATTGATATCTTGAGGTGGTAGGGAACCTAAGTCATTTTTCATCATCTTATCATAGTATTAGGCAAACCATACACCTTGTTCCATATGGTTGGAAGTGATGGGAGAAATTTTATCACATAGCTTGTCTAACCATATCACCTAATATTTTGAGGACTTTGTGAATGACATGTATAGGTATCATTGATGGAAAAAGTTATGCGGAACCAAATGACTTAAAAGAATATCAATAAAAGACATTAATAGATAAAATATATCTTATGTTTTTTACCCTCTCAAATTTTTCCTTCCTCAACTAATAAAAAACAAACTGTGGGCTCTATATCCCACTTATGTCTTATCCAAATGATATATTTGTTCTGTGTTAATATATTTTCTTCACTACTTAATGTTAATTTTCTATTCTTCGTTTTTCCAATGATACATTTTCATTTTGTTTCTCTAACATTAGATGATCATGTTTCCTGATTTGGGTCATATTCCACTGAATAATGGTGGAATCAATCAAGGATGATTGGGATTATGGTTTTAGTTTTGATAGGATATTACAATATGACATATAAATATAGTTTCATTTTGTTTATTATGATTTGATATCGTGATGACATTATTTTTTTATGTTCAAAAAAAGTAATTAATATTTAAATGTTATATGCTCTTTGGTTATTTCCTAGAATGATGTTGTTATATTTTGGGTACCACCTATAGTGGTAACCTGGTACTTTATTAAGATATGACATCCTAGAGGGTTTTACAACATTCTTCTAAGATATAATCTGATTAACTAATTTATTTTTATTTTTATAATTAATTAATTATTGATTATTAGTGTGGGGTTGGAGAATGTGTGGAAATAGAGAAATCATTTAGATGATGAAAATATTTTATGGGTATTGTAATGTTCTTTAGATGGCTTTGAGATATAGAAATTTTGGGAAAAATATTGATGTTGAGATAAGTGGTTTAAAATCCCTCCCCATTGTTTTGTTAATTTTTTTAAATGTGTGTATAGTATGTGTAATAACAAAATTTTGTGGTGTATTTTCATCCATAGAATAAAATATAGTTTTATACATGAGATCAATTCCTTAGACCTCCCATATATATCATGGGATCCATTATTTGTTATAAGACCTGACCTAAGAACACTCATATAGTGTTCTAACACATAAAAATGTAGTTTATTAATGTATGTGTTTGGGGGAATTATTATAAGGATTATAATATTTTGAATCATTTTTCATGGTTTATGACATGGGTTTTTCATTTATATTGGTGAAAACATTGTTTGGAAGTTATTTGTGTTTTCAAATTTGTAATGACATCAACTAAATTTTGAATTTCGTTTTGGGTAGATTTAATATTTTTATTTAAAAGAATTTTTTTTAATCAATTGGTAAAAATATTGTGAAACTTCTTTCAAAACCATTTGATGAAAAATAAGGGTGTTCATTATTTATTATGTTAAAGTGTATGGAATATATTTTAATTGTTGATTTTAAATTCTTTAGATTGGTTAGTGTGATTCGATCATTTTAAAAAAAGTAGATGAATAAAATTTATGTTTGAAAATGGTCTTGATAGTTCCTATTATGATTTGGGTTAATATCCTAATGTTATGTTGATATATGATGACTATTTTAAAAGCGTATTTTTTGTATTAATAAGGTTCTTTTGAATGTTCCAGATTTTGACTATTGATATTTTTTAAATAATAGTTTTTTAAGAGTTGAATATTTCATCGCATATTTATGGTTCATGTTGTCATAGATAATTGCAAAAATACATTTTGACATTGTTGGACATGAAATTCCAATTGTATGGTTTCAAATTTCATTCATGATGATCATTTGTTAAGGATGCAAAATTTTGAGATATTGGTTCATACCCATGGATTATTATGTTTTATTTGATGATTTTTACTAATAATGATATATTTTGAATGGATTCAATGATTTAATGAGGTTCCATTCAGGAATGATATAGATTCATTATTGAGATTCTATAGAGATGCTACAGGAACGAATATCATTAGAATATGATATCAATAACATGGATTTATATTTTATTGTTCAGTAGTTTTTTTTTGAATATACCCTTCCATTTTATTATGTATGTTTTCAAGAATGTTTTATGATTTAGAACACCAGTATGGATTGTAGTAACCCATGATTCTCAAACACATATATTATTTATTTTTATATGAATAATGATTACATGACAGAAACACACACCATATTATTGTAAAATTTTACAACCTTTATAATCTCAAAACATAATATTATAATCTTTTGAATGATCTTCAATACATTCCACAAAGATTATATCCTTTGGTAATCTTCATAGAAATATCCTACATAAATACTATAATTATAACCAATGGAAATTAAACACAATAAATGGTGATGTTATCTTCTTATTATAGGTATTAATGGAAATAATTAAACATGAAATGAGAATGAGGGTATGAGAACATGACCGTAACATATAAAAAGCATATAGTGCATACCGAATATAAAAATATTGAGTCATTTCATAATCATTTTAATTCAATAGGACATCAATCATATTAAAATAATTTAAAAAATGTTATGTGATCATTACATTGGAATAATATATATAGTTTTGGCATACATAAGATAATTGAAAATATTATATGTATGACCCCATCAAGATAATTATAATGAGTATGTATTGGGATATCCAGCAATATACATTCTTTATCATTTGGATAACCTCATATGTACCCTCTTTCATGATTTGTCTTACAATCTATTTACCCCATTGTTTGGATTGGGTTATCCACCTATATAACCTATGGGAACAGGGAAGATTTATCATTACCCAATATATGTAGGTAGGTACTTGTCTCAAATTTTACAAAATGAGATTTATTCATATGAATGCCACTAAATAAAAAAAATATTCTTATCATAACAAATTAAATTAAATGGTGTTCAGAAGATTTTCATAATATAAGAACCAAGATAAAAAGATACAGGTTTTATAATCATTTGATCATTTAATAATAGGATTATCCTTTTAAGATGGATACATTTTAAGAAGAATTTTATTGTGGTATTACCTATGGAAGAGAAATTTTTTTCAAAATAATAATTTCATGATAAAAATGAATCTTTATTATATTTAAAAATAATGATATAATCGCATCATATTCCTTGTAAGGAATAGATAACATCCAATTACAACATCTTTGATGGGGGAATATTTTAAAATGCAATTTAATACTTTTTTTATGTAAATATCTATTAATATTTGAAAAAAATTTTCTAAAAAAATTAAACACCCTTTTATTTTAATATAAAATTTAAAATTTATAAATTAATATTTAAATAAAACTATGTTCATGAAGAATGAAATTCATATTTTTTCATTTATATCAAAAAAATTATTGCATTAAAATTTTCCACTGAAAATAAATGTGAATTGTTTTGAAAATGACTTGATGATTCATTTCAAAACAATTTTGTAAAATTTAACAAATATTTAATGTATTCATTTAAAAACATTGGATAATACTAAAAAATTCAGAATAATTTTAGATGAAATATTATTTGATGAAAATGGATTTCTGATCGAGGTAGAAATCTGCTAATATTTTCATTAAAACTTTTTCTGAAAAATTTAATTTAATAATTAATTTAAAATAGTAAAATTATTATCATTAGTAAAAATAAAGAATAATAGTCATGAGTTTCTTCAGAGATTGATCATATTATTTAATCATCTGAAACATAATTATAAACAATATTGATAAATTATGAGATTGTATAATAAAATACCTACCACTTTGAAAATATTAATATGTAGTTACTACGAATGAGAATCATTAAATTAAAAATAAAATATATTTCCAATAAATATATTCATGATATTCCCTGTCCTAGGGGATTCATATAAGCATAAAAAAACAACTTATTACATTAACATAACATATGTATCAATGAAGGAAAATTGAGACAAAAAATATATTACAACATTTGAAATCAAATGAATCATAATAAAAAATAAAACATAACATCAAATCATGCAGTATATATTATTAAAATAATGGGATTTATGTAAAAACATTTATGTGGTGTAGTATATACATCACATAAAATTAATTATTGGTGAGCTTTCATATGTGATAGAGAAATAAACCAGATACTAGAAATACCTTACAATAAGTATTAATATCCATCGGACAAATTCATAACATCATGTAATAATTTATTATTAAAATATTAAATAACCATAAGAATATATTTTCGAGGATATATTCCATATTTATTTTATTTTAATACATTTTTATTAAAAATCACATTCTAACATCAAATAATGATTAACAACCACTATGTTTTTCATAAGTGTCTTAATTTGTAGTTTCATATCCTATTACATTGATCATGTAAACATAATATATAGAATTTTATCAATGATAAAAATATAATATATATTCCTTATATATTTATTTATATTAACCTATGAAGGAAAGAGATAGAAAATGAAATACACCTCCCATGGAGATGGTATGCCATATATGCACATGAACATTGATTCATCTTTTTATAAATATTGAATGAAAAAGGTAAATGATATATTATGTTTAAAAATAATTATTATGAGATATATATCAAATTTATACATTATTAACATCCTTATTAATTTCATGGTACATTATGAATGAATCACTTCGCTTCACGTGGCGATAGTTTGTGGTACACACAAGCTACATCATCGAATTCCCGTAAATTGGAAATCATGAATTTATGTGGGAATTAATAATTTCAAAATTAAATTAATATCTCTAATGTCATATATATATATATATATTAAATAAATAATTTTTTACAACTGTGAGTTGAGGGAATGTAAAAAAGAATGACATGGGTTTGCGAGGTGGTAGTTAACAATGAAAACAAACTCTGATTTCACAACACATTTGATTGATGTTGAAATGGTTTTAGGTCATGATCTTAAAAAATAATTATATGGTAAAATTATTTATTATGTAATAATTTAATGATAATTATTGAATGATGTGGAGGAACACATATAAAAAACATGTTTCCAAATATAAGAGTTATAATTCCTTAAATAAAATTCTAGAGTTTTAATTATGCTCATAAGTTAGATCAACTATTAAATTGATCATTGGATGTTTTGGTTTATGTTTGAGGAATTTTTGTGTTTTATGGAAGGCATGAATAATTAATTTTACATGATTAACGATTAACCATTAGTAAACAAGATTATTTGGGTTAATTCAGGTCATTTTGATGGTTCATAGTTATGTTTAATGGTTATCTCATAATTAATGGTAATTTGTGTGAACTAGATGATAAACCATCCACGTTAGTGGGGATCCTAATGAAATTGTTCAGGAATAGATTGAAATATGTCTTATTCATCATTAAATGCGGAGGTAGTGCTAAAAAAACTTAGAAAAGAGATAGTTTATCCGCTTCACCTTACAGTGGAAGGCATATTAGGATACCCAGTGAGGGTAGTATGATTTGGATAAAAATGTGTCCAAACATTGTAGGTCATAAATATTTAATTAATAAAGAAATGAAAAAATATACCCCCTCATATTATTTTTGACACTAACCATATTCCACATCACTAACGAACACACAAACAATGGGAAATCCCTCACCATTAATTCATCTATATTTTTGAGTTTTTTTCATTTCATGGATGTTGTTTGGAATTTATAGTTATTTTTCACTTCCATATTCTTTTCGTTCTCCAATTAGGGATTTTTTCAAATATTAGCAGACTTTGTTGAAGTATTTTATACCGATTCTATTGGAACATGGTGGAATTGACCAAGGATGATAGGGATTTTAGTGTTCCTCAATAGAGTAGATAATTATTTAAATTTAATGTTTCATAACTAGGGATTTTTTTTGTTATAGTCAATTTTAATTATTCTAAGTATTTCCATGTTGAATTAATATAATTTTTATTTCAAATAGTATCCCCTAGGTGTGATTTTTCAATGAGTTCTGTTATATGATATATGGGGACCACATGTTGTAGTTTCATGGTATTTTTGTTGGATATAAGTTTCAATTGGGATCTTCATCATTATTTAATTATAGATTATGATTATATAATTGATTATAATTGTCAATATTTTTTAATTAATGTTTCTTGGTGATGATAATATATTTCATTTGAGTATGTTGAGCTCCTATGGATAACAATGAGTTTGACTAAGGCTGGGACGTGCTATGAAAAATCCTTTAAAACATTGAAATGTTTGTTAATGATTCAATTTCACAGTAGATGGTTGATGAAGTTTATCATTACTATTGTTAATGTTTTTAAAATTGTATGCAATATGCTTAATACTATTATTTTTGGTTTATTTTTTACATGGACAAGGATAATTGATTTATACCATATATATACACCTTGAACCTCACACAAATCATGTTAGTTCTATTGGTTGTAATGGAAATAGACATGTTACCATTAATATTATAAAGAAACTGATGAAAATGAAAATATATTATATATTGAGATATGGGGTATTCCATTAATGATTTTGAAATGGATTATATTCGGTGTGTTGGGTGTTATGCTAGTTTTTGTTTCAATGGGTGCCATCAATCTTTTGATGTTAATTTTTATTTATAATAATATATGGTCAATGATGTTATTTTCAAAGGGGTTTGGAGATGGATTTAAAATAATAATTAGAAATGACTATGTGATTTACCATTTGGTTAAAATATATTAATGAATACAATATAGTTAATGTTTTAAGGGAAGTATTCGTACTTGTTTTGGTTATTAGAGAAGAATAATTTTTTTAATGGTGACATTTAAATGTTTTAAAAATATGAGTGATATTCCTTAATTTTCAAGAGATTTTGGGAATAATATTTCCATATTAAAAAAAGGATTTCAATACTATGCATGGTTTGGTGTCAATGCATCAATGTGTCCTTGATATGTGATTATGAATTTAAAAGGATTTTTTTTTGGTTTTCAATTGACTATTTTGAAAGTTCATGATAATGAAAAAATGATATTTCTTTGAATGATGGATTTTTGATGAGTAGGACGTGATTTTACAATGATATGGTTACACATACCTGATATGGAATTCATTATCATTATTTGAGAGAGTTTGACAAGACACTCCACTTATATGGTTTCCAATGTCAGATAAGTCACTCCATATGTATGACTGAGAATGTTATACAATAAATTCCATGCACATGGGATTCATTGTTTTAAATATTGATTTTTAATAAAAATAATAGAATTAGTCATGGTTCAAGTGACAATATGAGTTTTTTTCATGACTGATATTGATACATGGTTGAAATTCAAAATGTATGAACAATGAACTAACTACATGGGAACATTATTTAAATACCATAGATTCATTCTTTTTTAATTTTATGAGTTAAATAATGAAATATAATCTATGTACATTGTTAAATGAATGTTTCATATTATGTTTAATGAATCCTAAGACTATGTTGAGTTGATGTAGTTTATATGGATCAAGTGTATCTTTAAAACGAGTGGTCCAAAAGGTTAATCACAAAATGGTATGTATTGGATGCATCTAATTTTTTATATTCTATAATTATCCTATTGGTTATATATATAAAAATTTTATTTCAATGATTTTTTCATTAATAACTATTTGAAGGGGACTATTGTGTTTTAATCACACCATTATTATACCACCACTATGATTGGGTAACTAAGACACAATCACAAGTTTATTTCTCGAACAAGTTTTGGATGACGATATTTATGAGTTTTGCAGGATCAGGATGGATAGCCTGAATAGTATAAGGATAACTGAAGTGGGTATTCATTGATATGAAGTAGATCCCATTTTCTATTTTTTATTACATTATTTAATTTTATATAACCAAACTACTAGACATTCAATTATATGTGTGTTATGTATTCAAGAGCCTTACATTATTTCAGTAATCTCAATCTCATTTTATATTTATCATCTTCATTTTCTGTTTATTTTTTAGATGTTAATGTATGCTAATTACTTTGACATTATTTAATATTTATGAATATTGGTTTATATATATATATATATTTTACATTTAGAAACATGGATATAGACTCCCCACAACACAGATTTTGACCCTGGATGTATGTTAGAAACCTTTGGAATTTGAGGTTGTGTTCCTCACGTCTTTTGGTGATCTGAATTTTGGAACGATTATTGTACATCCATTATAGAGATTTTGAAAATGTTGAGTCAAATGATACTTTATTCTTTTAACGTCATAATATACATACCATATAATTATATTTATTTATCTATTATTTATTTTATATATTCTTGTGAAACTTACTATAAGAAAATGGAATCATGAATTTCCTAACAAATCTAGTTTTATGAGTACTATATGAGAAATATTTATTTTTATTCATGTATAAATAATTAAAATATTTCTATATTACCTATCTTGTATTCATGTTTTCATGTATTAATATATTTGTTTCATGATTTTATTAAAAAATTATATTGAAAGGGAAATCAATTTCATAAATATATGTTTGTTTTAATATTTATTCAATATCTAATTAATTATGTGTGAATGATCCTACAAAAGATTTTATGTTATAAAAAATTAGTTTTTTTTGTTATCGAATTATTATATAATAATAAATTCAAATATTATGTTGTCTCTATGTAAATATAATGGATTTATCTTATTTAAACCTCCATCACTCCTACTTAATCTCCTCAGATGCTATTCTGGATTTGATCATATGGAACTAGAATGTTGTTAAAAAATTTGTGATGTGTTAGAGTCCATCCAAATAATAAATCAATAGTTTTTCATCATTACAATTTTCTAAGACCACATCTGTTTAAGGTAATGGGGATCAACTACTTTTTAATTATCAAATTTAATTATTTATTATGAAATATGTATTGGAGAAGTGGAAAATAATCCTATAAATATATAGTACTATAAAAATATAGTATTGAAATCACATGACAATACAAAATTCATCAATAAAATTATAAAATAAAATGAAAACAAATGAACAAGATTGGGGTACCTTGATGTTTGGATGGATTCATGATGTAAATTTTGCAATATAATAATCATGTATTTCAAAAAAATTAAGATATTTTTGAAAAAATATATTTTTTTAACATTTAAATAAATTATAATGTGAAAACCAACAAAATCTAATAGAAAAATAGAAAATAAAAACTTATCATCAACAAGTAGTAACAATATTGTCTACATTTCACTCAATTTTATTCATGATTTCATTTAAAATACCCAATAATATAATATTATAAAGTTTTACTAATAATATTTGAAAATTTTACCAAAATAAATTTATGATGATTTTTTAATAACTTTTCCAAATATATTTTCAGGTTATTTCATCAATGTTTTATATGTAAATGGGAATAAAAATTAAAATTTCATGTGTTAAATTAAATTATATACCAAATATTATTTTCATGGTCAAAATCATTAACAAAAGTTTATTATTTAAAATATATGTGAACTGTTCTATAGTGGTAATAAATATATACTATGGGTAAAAATAACTTCATTATAATAGGTAGATAATTTTTTGGAATGAAATTATGTGCATCGTCATTGAATGTTCTGGTTTTAATATCATTGTATATTTTGACTAAATTATGTGATTTAAAAACCTTATATTATATTATATTATGGTTAGATATTCTATTTATTTATTCGATATGTATATTGTATTTGGATTTGGTTAAATTTTTAAATCATTTCTGATAAGGGTCAATAAATTATTGATAAATGTATTCCTTCTAAGTCGATTAATGTTATATGATTAAATATTGTTGCATTATATTAATATAATGAAATAATTATATTTAGAAATCGATGGATTTATATGATAAAACCCAAATCAGATTATCATTGAAATGAATCTAAATGATTTATGGAGAATTATACATTTTATGGTATGTAATTAGAAATCAATATTTCAATTGATTAAATAAATGTGAATTTTTTTGAGTGAGGTGGACTATTTGGTGATTATTTTTGAGAAATAAAATTTTTTTTCTATATTTTTTATTTCATTCTCCAAATTATGAATTTAATAAATTGATAATTTTGATGTTTCATTTTTGTTTTACTATTATTATATAAAATGTTCTGATGATACTTTTTATAGTATTTATATTATAATCATATCTTGGATATATTTAAAATTAATACTAAAATAAGAATATGTTGGCTAATATATATTATTTATTGATATCTATCATTTTATTTTAATATTTCTACTATCATTAACCATGGTAATTTATATTGAAACTATAATTTTTGCAGTTTTAAAAAAAATTCAAATAGATTAAATTATTTTTTAGTGATTTAATCAAATAAATAATAATTTAGGTATAAAAAAATACAAAAATACCCCTTAGATTCTACATTTAAAATAGAATACATAATCTACACAATTTATATAAATATCATTATGAGGTTTTCTTGTAAAAAAAATTAAAACATCCTCTATGTATAATTCTAATTACGCGAGATAGTATGGGATAATGATATATCGTTAATGTTATTCTAAAATTTTTACAGATGTTTTAATTCATAAAATAATATATTTTTTTGATATATTTTATGTCATTATAATTCTCCATTATGGTTTTTGGTTTTACTAGTTTACATTACATATCTTTGACAATGTTAACCACAACCATAATTAGAAAATTAAAAAAATGTACATCAAAAGTTCATCAATATAGTCAATTTTATTGCATATAGTGTTGATTGAAGATTTGTGACATATAATTAGAAAATAACATATAGTATAAATAATATTCACAATGTCAATGAGAAAATATCATGAATATATCATCCAAATAGTAACATCAAAAAAATATTTAAAACAGAACTTATGCCTGTTATAATAATTTATCAACAAAATACTATTTTAAAATATGTTATAATATATGTTCTAAATATTATTATGTGTATCCACGATCTTATTGTGAAATATCATATAAATAATTTTCATAAGGAAGATGATATATAGTATATATTAATAAAACTATTACCATGACGCTGTTGAGTACAATCAGCCAACCATAACAACAAATCTTTGATCAGATACATAAAACAGAAGGACCCATTATCATACAAAAGGCCAAAAATGTAATGTATTTTCTGATATAGTGGTCTTGAAGTGTGTTGTGTGTAATAATATACAGACCACGAATAACTGTGACAAAAATAATAATATTAAATATACATACATTCTTATTATGATGTTCTAATAAAAAAGTAACCCAATTAGTTATTCTCAACTGGTGTGCTCAAGGAAAATACCATGAGTGAACATAAATGATCCAGGTAGTTCTTGATTTTGATGATATACCTAAATTTCTATGTGAATGATGTATATCGATTGTAACTCATATAAGTAAATATTTTTTCAATGATAAAAAATAATGGGTTAACATGGAAACACAATTAAGATAGGTATCTCTCTATTCCATGTAAATAAAAACAAAAAATTATCACCTTGTGTTAATTGTATATAGTAAATTTCTAATTTTAATAGATGGAAAACTATAAATACAATTAACCATGGTTGAAATACTTATCACATGAATTATCTCTTTATGTGTATGATATGTCATCAATAATAAAATCCATGTGGATAAGAATCCAACTATGATATGTACTGATGCAGATGGTATACATGTTGTGTCAGTTTATGGGTAGTCATTTTACCATGAAAAATATTTTCAAGGGGGATAATATACCTATGATATAAGTTCCCTAGTGGATGAGGCCTCTTCAAAGATACTTCTATAGGTGGATTATGAACCAAAATATTAATCGATATGTTGAAAATATACCACCAACAAGACATTTCAACATGGGAAGGGATCCATAATTTCACCAGCATCATAGTGAATGATTGATCTCTAGATCATCGCGGTGTAATAAGACACCATATAAAATTCATGGGTGGTTTATACATGGCCACTATTAGGATCAACCTGTAAAGGGTTGAGCCAACATGACAAGAGGCTTATAAAATAAATTAATTCTTATTATTTATGATAAATATTAAATATTTAGTTTTAGTTTACACATCAAGGTCCATGTTACCAGGACTTTATCTCACATAAAGGACCCATCTAATGCAGGATCCCAAGATCGTTGGTAATATTCAGGATAATCCTTAATAAGTGATAAACATGTACATTACACAAAGCTCAAAAGGCTACCTCCAAAATACAAGAGACTATGAAGATACTATTATTTTGGTTATAAACTCTATTTCATTGTTAAAATTAACATCTCATAAATACAATAACAACACACACATCTTTGAAAACAATAATAGCCTTATGTGGTACTTAAAAATAATGTAGAATAATCTAAATTTATTAAATACTACACATAACATGTTAGAGTATAAATTTTTTTAGAAATCATGTTATATTAATTTAAATACCAATAAAAAATTGAAGGTATCCCCATCCTATGAAAATCATTGAATAATTCAATAATGATCATCATTTAATTTGCAATTGAATTGAATAAATAATGAAAAATTAGTAGAGACAAATATATTTTGTCCCATTTGATGAATAATTCTGAAATGAGTGGGAGACCCAGATACAAAGGGATATGAAATTTTTAGTTAACCATTATGCTTTTCTCTAATATATTACACATTAATTTGATCTCATACAATGAAGAAGTAATTTTTTTGGGGAAAATGTAAATGTTATGTGATTGGTGAACAATTTTTCTTATGTCAGCACGTGTGAATGAAACCAATTGATAAATTTCTCAACCCCATTTAAATAATTTCTATTACTATTGATAAATTTAATTCATACTCACAAAAACCCATTGAGAATCCACAAAAAAATCATCTAATAATCTATATTGATACACAATTTATATTATAATGTTAATTTCAATTAATTTTCAATTATATGGATCATTAATATAGTCAGGTTTTAATATAAGTTGATTATTTTTTAATCATATTTTGGACATATTAAAGAGAATGAATTAAATCTCACTGTGGGAATTATAGCATGAGTGATCTTCTGTTTATTTCTAGGGAAACTAGGGATACTATAAAACCACAAACAAACCTATTGAACAAAAACCCTAGTAGGTTGTGTAGGAAGTAGTCATGAATCCAAGAAGGACTAACTGGAATACCTAGGAAACAACACAATGTGGTCGGTGTCCCTCTTAAAATCATAGTCCTTGAAAATATAGCTTATGTGGTTCATTAAACATGTTCTGGAAAAGGACCATTTGATGTTTTTTGTAACTTAGAGACCCTCCATATGGATCAACATTGAATATAAATTGGGGGTCTATTTATAATTATATTCCTCTAATCCACCCTGTTGAGACAAATTTTATTTCAGAAAGATATAATTGATATTCATTGATAAATATGGGTGAGAACTTCCATTATTCTACATTCATGACACTACCTTCCTTGTCTTGTGGTTGATCATTGTGTACATTATCATGAATAATATTCCATTTTTTATATATTTTATATAATTCAATATATATTAAATCCGTTTTATAAATCACTATGATCATCTATATCAATTATCGATCATTGACATGTTTTCATATGCGAATAGGACAAGAATTCCACTACATGAAAAAATAAGTATTTATAAATGATTGGTTCTGTATCAATGATGATATATTATATACTATAAAGATGAAAACATGTTATTGAAGTATTTTTAAGTGAAATATCATCACTAGAGGATCTCTTTTATGTTTTTTGTGAAATTTTGTTGTATTCAACATTTAACCATGTAACGGAATTTGGGATTTTGCATGACCTAGAATCAGTAGAATGTCGAGAGTATACTAATCTATGAAGGATGATGTTTCATAAAATATACACCATATAGTTTAATAATAGTATTTATTAATATTATATTATATTAAATTTCCCTCTTTCTTCCCACTTGAGAGGAATTTTTCTCAAAATAATGTCATGAGTGTATTCTGAATATTTCAATGATTTTGTATCATGGTTCCTGAAAAATAGGGATTCATGGTTGATTTTATCATTTATTCTATTTATAATATTTTATAAAAATGTTTATGAACTTTTAATGAATTAGTATTTAGTTATAATTGTTTAAATTGGAATGATCTCTCATGAGATAAGACATTGATATAAATATTAGATTTATAATGAATGTAGATGAAAATGAACAATGTTTTTGGGCATATTTGGGTGGGAGATAACCTTGTTGTGAGTTATGTAGTCATGTGTGCTCTACCACATGGTATTATGAATAGTTTTTGGGATTTTGTATGAGTTTTTCAACCATGGGAAGATAAAAATTAATTCATTAATTCCTTAAAACATAAAATGATAAATAATTACTTAATTATAGATAGTTCTTCATTAATTAATCAAACTATAAATAATGAAAATAGAAAAATATTTATATGTCTATGAATGAACATTACATAATAAATTAATATTTTTCACCAATATTCAAGATATTTACCGCATGTTTGAGGTTTTTGTATTCCATGAGACATATATTTTATATTGATTTCATTTGTGTGCAAACCTAGCCATTGAGACCCATGTTTCATATTTATCACAGGTGTATGCATGTGTAGCATATGAGATAATGCATGAAAATTGATCACATGTGCGTGCCTGTATTGACTACATGAAAAAATGATTGTATTTAACAAATGATTGTGAATAAATATATTATGGGGCCCAATTATTATATTGACCACATGTGTGTGCACATGTACCTAGTGGGACTCATGTGTAATATTGATCACATGCATGTACATGTGTAGCCCATGACCAAACTCTGATATTAAGTTATAGTTAGTCAAATATTTTTTATATAATGAACATTTCTATACTTTATGGAACAAAATATAACATTTAATAGGTTAAACATCGATTTTGGACATAATTTTTGATGATCATGCTCAAAATATTTTTGTAAAATTTCCCTTAAAAATAAATGTTACAAATGATTAAAAATACAATATTAAATTATACATCAATTTTTGATAATAATGTTTAATAATATGTATAATTAAGAATTTGTTAGTTATTATTTTCTAGAAATTAACATAATATCATTCTGTACTAAATGGGAAAATATTTTATGATATGTAATTTTTTAAATTCAATATTTAATTATATAATATTTATTTAAGAAAATTATTAAAAATGATTTCTTTAAATGAAATTTATAGGTTAGACGATTAAATATATTAATCGGAGTGTATATAATAATAGTTTATATTATAATAGTTAATTAATGGTCATATATTTATTGATGAATGTAATTCATAAAAAAATTATCATAGTGGATAAGGTTAATAATTATTTACTAAGGTTTACCAAAAATGAAATAAATTAAAATGGTCTAAAGAATTTTTTTAATCATAATATGGTGGTTATAAATCCTACATAACCATATATTCATTTTATTTGAGCCCAATTGGAGATATTTTTTTATGAAATGGTAAATAGTAATATTTTAAAACATTGAAAAATTACATGGCTGTGACACACCATAATTTTAAAGGGATCCTTATCCCCATACATATCACATATCATGATCAATTTTACTAGACCAAAACCTACCAATGTGTCTTACCAAAATACTTTTCTATTCTATATATCATTTAGTCATCCAAATATATATAATTAGATAATAAAATGGTTAATAAAATTTTTTTTGGATATGATTTAACTATATCCATTTCTTAAAAAAATAGAAATTAAATAACATAACATTATTTAGAAAATGATGTAGTTTACATCAGAAACAATGCTAATAATCAAATTTTTTTAATGAATGTATAATTATAAGTTATAAGTGTACTGTATATGATTTTATAAATATGATATTTTTTCTTTTCAATTAATAGAAAGTTTAAAATCAACATATGATATTTAAAAAATCTTCCACTAAGGAGATGTTTAAGGTGAGAATTTCAAAATCAATATCCACTATGTTGAAACATTTTTGGAATTAAACACCTATTTAAATCAAGCGGTATCTATAATTAACCATTTTTATATTTATATTGTATTCATATTAATAAAAGAGGATGAATATTTCAATTAATGATTACTCTTTCAATGGGGTTCAATTTAAATGTTACCCAATATTTCATAATTCATTTTACAAACATAATTTTTGGATTTATCATATTTTTATTTATCAGAAATTATATTTTATTCATTATAAAAAACATGAATATTCATATCAATTATATATGAAAGAATTAAAAATGGATTATTGTAGTTTTTACACTATTGGGTACTTGAATCAAGCAATGAAATTCTTAAAAGAAAAATTGATCTTATTTAAAATTTTTAATGGATATATTTTACTTCAATATCTATATTTTTTATTATTATTCAATAAAATCCAATTTATTTCAACATAAATTATATTTATGAATAATTTTTTATGTATGAATTATTACATGATATTAATGCAATTTATATTATCTTTTTATAATGGCCTATTTTAGGATATTTATTATAAATGTCAAAAAGTATGTATTTTAAAAACATATATATACTAATCTGATTTTTTGAACTTAATAACAATTTATGATCTTATATATTCCTTAAAAAATGTAAAATATTTTAGAAGAAATATCCATTCCTGAAATATGATTATAATATTTTTCTTCTATATTCTTTTTTTCTATTATATATATATTAATTTATTTACAAAAATATATCAACTCTCATTGATTTTTTTCATTTAATTCCTATAAAAAAATAAATTACATGTGATCATATTTAATTATTTTTAAAAAAATTATCCATATATTGGATCATTGATATGAATATTTCCTAAAAAAATATATCAATTATTTTTATGGTGTTTTACATTGATGTTTATTTTATTAACTATGGAAATATAGACATTACATATCATTATAGAATAAAAAATTATTAAAAAGGAATATTTATTATTAATTAAACAAATCATTCAACTTATTTTGAAATAATCTATAAACTAGTGATAGGATTTCCCATGAATTATATATCCTTATGATTCATTGATTTTTCTGATGAGTTAAACGTGCCCACTAGCCTTACTAAATGGGTTTTTAGATTATGCCTACGAATAATTTAAATTATCTTCCTTCATGTACTTATCTATAAATATAACAAGATGAATGAGATCAGGGAATCCAATATTATGTATTTAAATTATTGATAATTTATTAATTATTATTTTCTATGGGATTGTTTCATTGATTTTATCAATGGATTCTTTCCATGAACTTGTTATTGAATAATTGATATATTTATAGTTATTTCTCATTCCATATTTATTATTCAACATTTACCAAGGATAAAATATATTTTATATAACCGTCACTAATAATTTGATGTCACCATTAATGATAACATGTCCCTAGACTATAATGAATAATTTATTACTAAGTTGGAGGATAATGATTTTTATCAATTAATAAATATTTTATTTTATTTACAATATAAATATTTGAATAAATAATTTATATAGTTCATCAAGACTGCTAAACTAATTTTTCAATTTAGACTTCATCCCTTAAATGATAAAAATTATAATATATTAGTTGACTACTCATATTTGTTTTAGTTAGGGTTGATATATTTTGTATTAGAGAATGTTTATTAAAACCCATTGAAACTATATTTATTATAACATTGATTAGGGAATATAACCCTATAATAGACATTCATGATATGTCAATGTATACACTAAAATTATACTATTTTGTGAGGTAGGGGTTATGTTTTTTTCTTAGAAATAATACCACTTCATGTTTATTGTATGTGGAACTGGTACAGCCACTGATGCGTCTATGTGTAATAATCCTTGAAATAGTTGGTCGTGAATACACTTATAATTATGCTAAAAAACAATGGGTGTAATCTTTTATGAACCTAGTTTAACACTCCCAGGGGATATTACTGTGTTAACTCAAATTTCATTTACAAAATATTTTGATATATTTAAAAATTAATTATTATTTAATTATATTTACAATGAATCCATGTTTTTTCCAATGATATTAACTATCCCTAAATTTTGAAATTATGTGATGTGTTATGTTATTATTTAAATTAAAAAATAAATACTAAATATTTATATTATTTTGTGAAAATTTATTATTAGACACTATTTACATGTTGTTCATGAGACAATTAATAGTATCAATTCTTGTGGAAAATGTTGACATTCACATATAGGAAAAACTAATACAAAATGTTGTTTTACAATGAATAGAATAGAAATATTAGGAATCCTAACCATGGTTATTTATTTTAATAATAAAAATATTTAGATATATAGTGTTCAATAATAAAATATACCTATAATGGATCATTTCATGTGACTATAAAATCCATATTTTGTTGGAACAGAAAATATAATTATTGTTGATAAATAGATGATGTCCCATTAATTAATATTTTTGGATTTAGGATGTGATGAGATTAAAATTATAGTAGTTTCAATATATTTATTAAATTGTTATATTGATCAAATGTGGAAATTGATATTGAATACTAGGGATGAAGTATAAACAAACCATATTGAATGGATTTATTTTAATAAAACACTATTCTATAAATATTCTCATTATTGGTAACAAACACAAATGAATATAAATATCTTAAACATAATGAAAAAGTTATAATAAAATTTTTTATATTCTGAGACTACCATTATAATACTATCCAAATATATTATGAATTATACATTGATTTCATATGGTAATAATAACCATTTATTTGACGGGATTATTAAAAGCCATCGAATGGAAGTAGTTTCTGAAAAAAAAATTGATGATCAAATAGGATTATATTAAACAACAAAAATATATATATAATGATGCATGATGAGGTTGGGTTATTATTTATCATTATCGGCCAGACTACGTCATCTAATTATTGTCTAGATCCACCTCTAATAGCCTTTCTGAAATGGATTCTTAGAAGGAAGATCATTAATAATCCCTTGATTGAAAAGGTACTATACAAATGTAGAATATATATATATACATTATATGAATAAATATATTTATTTCCTAAAACATTAAATGGACATCAACCAGAGAAAAAAGAATAATTTTATATTGATTTAATACATGAGTCAAGACCTATATAAATGATTACATGTATAATAGTCCTTGTTGAATTAGTGGTGTTGCCGAAATAACTAGAATATTTTATGGTAATGAATTTATATGCAAATTTTTTTCAAAATTACTGTCCACTATTCATTTTGTAATGAATAATTTTTGATCTATATGGGTGTGAATTTAACATAAGTCAATCTGTGTAATTCATATAATGAAAGATTATAATCTTCCTCATAATAATGAAAAATTTAATAAAATATAGGGAGCTCAATATTATTTAAACGTTGAGATATATTATAGTGTTCATAAATTAATTTTAATGTAGTAATATATTCTAGATATATCAATTTGATAAATCTATAGATAATATGAGTTTATTATAATTTTAATTTCATTAACTAATATACCGTTTGTTTGTATGTATCTGATAAACCATAAAATCAAATAATATCTTTGTATGACTCCATTTGAATATGTGACATCATCCAAATATACATTATAGTGATGTATATTACAAACCTAACACATACACAAATATCTAAAGAAAAATAATTTTCCCATGATATGTCTTCATATGAAGTCCATTTTTCAGTACCTAACACATGATATAAAGTGTTACAGAGTTTTGGGACTTGAATTGAAATAGTTATTTTAAGATATCATTAAAATAAAATAACAAACAAGGGATCGTGGGGATATTATAATGTTGATCCTCCTTTTTATTTAGAATTAAACATCCTTTAACATGTATTGGACCAAATATTTATAGGATGTGAGAATATAACATCAAAAAATAAATTATAATAAGTGTTAATATTTTAAAATAATTTAAATTTTAATATTTCACTTCATAAAAATTAAAATCATACATGATGAACATTGATTCTGACAATAATATGTTAGAATATTCCAATAAATATTTTTTTGATGTTTTCCCTTAGAAATTATGATTATCAATTATTAATGATATAGTATTTAAATATTCATCATGTTATGATATTAATGTGTTAGGAAATTAATTATTTACCATGTATTAATTATTAATTTAATAGAAATAAATATGAGATATTTTGTGGTAACAATTTATTTTTTTATAAAACAATTTTTAAATTCATACTACCCAATTTAGTTAATTAATATAATTTTAAATATTTATTATTTAATTTAAATTTATTGATTATATATCTGAATATATGAACTAAATTCAATATATGTATAATTTTAAGTAATATATTTAATTTTAGATCATCTTACGCTTGAAAAATGCATTTGATGAAATAACATTTATCATCTTGTTTTTTTGGTTTATATATATATATAAATAGTAAACATTAGTTAATAAAATAAAATAAAAATATATGAAAATTTTTTATTAGTAATGGACAAATTTGGTAATGATGTAACTCTAATTTGTGGTCAAAAGGAATATTAATGAATGTCAAAATATGTCCCTATAATTAAAGTAAAATAGTGATTACTGAGGGTAAACCTAAAAAGATAATGGTCAAAAATAGAAAAAAGAAATTTAAAACCCAATTGGTTTGCTGGGTGTATTCATTAACCTAATCACCGTGGAATTTGATTCTGGTTTGAACCATATTTTCTTCAACATGACTTAGTAATATGTTAAACAACTAAAAAATTACAAGTGTGTTAGTCACCTAATTTTGAAAAGGTAAAACCATCCCCTCACTTATTCACAATTTCATGAGAAATTTTTATTGACCAAGCCCTATTTTAATATCACCCAAACATAATGTTTCCATGTATATATATTCTAGAGTTCTAATAATACAATAACTGTGTCCTAGAAGAAGATATATTAATAGTAATTCTATAATAGAAGTAAATTATCTTAATTAAGCTCTTTCTTTTTTATATTAAACATTTATTCCTTCAAACATTTAGATATTTTAATTGTGATAATGGAAAAGAACCTAAAAGGTTACGGTGAAATAATGTAATGAATCCCTAAATCATAAACACTAAAAATTATAACATAAGTATGGGGTAGAGAACCAATAGTCGAACAAATATTACAGGGATTATTTTTGGGGTTCTTAGAGGGGAAACTTTTTTCCAACATATTTACCTCCATCCAAGAGTGAGTAATCATGACAAAACTATGAGCATGACTCATTGATCTGACAAAAAATGTAAATTGTAGATAAATTAACCTATAAATAATCTACTATAGACATGTGTATAATATAATAATATCTTTTATATTAGTCAATCATGAATCTATGGGAGAGGAGAAACAATAATAATTTGACAATGTAATAAGATTTTGTGGATAGGGAATCACTTGGACCAAAAAAAAGTGTTGAAAAAAGAAACAAAAATCGTTTTTAATTATAAAAAACCCAACACATGAAAATCCCGCCATATATAGTTTATACAACACTATTCATTTTGAGACCCTGAGATGGATAGATCCAATGTATGCATCTTACTTGAAGATGAGAGAATTGCAACACGACCCCTGTTAATTTTCTTTTCATGATTTTTCAATAAGAAGATGAGAATGTTCCACTTATATGGTTAGAATCTACTTATGCTACCAAAGATTGTTCCCTAAACACATATTCCAAGGATGAAATTCAATACCCATGACGATAAACCATTTTTTGGGCACTCCAAATGCTCTAGTAGCCAGCCAAAAAATATACCTTGATTTTTCATGTGGAACGATCTCTTAAGAACCACAAATCAAGGATTTAAAAATACTACCCCAAGAAATAACTTGAATTTTCATCTCTTAAAAACATCCATACCATTCCCAATAGAGGATGCCTAGTCACTCCTAAATAAATATTACATGTAGGACTCCTCATTGTTATAGTGTCTATAAGTTCACCTAGATTGAAAGGAGGTACCTATATGTCTCACCATTTATTTTGTGGGAATAGATTGATTAAGGATACAATAAATGATAAAATTTTGCTTCACCTGGATCAATTTACACCATATGATGTCACCCAATGAATCGTGACTTTTATATTCCTGGATTCTACTATATTTTGCTTTGTATGATAATATATCAAAGTCATAATTAGGGAATACAAGCCTACATGGTTTTCTTTTTATAAATGTAATATTATGCACCCATTACTACTAAGGTTATATGATTTCTTTTAATAATTTATTGAATTCACTGACTTGAACAATTGTTATGCCTCAGCCTCGATAACCTGGAAAATCTATCACAAACTTATCTTAGTTGGTATTCTAGAAGTTTATCTCACCCAACCCACAATCTATAGTGAATTTATTATTCATTTACAAACATAAATTATTTAAAAAATTTATAATATTAAAACAATAGTTTCTACAATATTGTGAGATGTTTTTTTATTTCTTCAATAATATTTTTCAAAATCATTCTCCATCAATTGATATAAAAATCCTTCTATTGAATATATGACAAACTAACATCTTACAAATATATATAATATTTTTCCCTCACCAAATCATATGAATAGTAACTATGATAAATAATTGATATATCTATGATCATAATGATATTATATTGATTCGTTAAATTTAAAATTTTTTCAGGTTTCTTTCACATTCCTCAATAAGTATAATGACAATGTCCATAGTTCGTATAGACAACCAACCACCTTCACCATGATATATGATTGATTTTACATTAAAATATTCAATAGTGAATATAAAACTATCAATAATGAATAAATATTATATATATAACATCAATATTATTATGTAAAATATTTAAATATAACCAACTCATATTTACAGAAAAATAGATGAAGATATTGGATAACAAAACAAATAATTTTACTCCTAAAATAATTGTAATATTTAAATAAAATTAATTAATGCATATTTATGTTTTATAATGGGATAATAAAGGACATAATAAATATTATATTGGTTTATTTTTTATATAAATTATTTTTAAAAAAAATTATAAGTGAGGTTAAAATATGATCAACTAAATGGGTGTGTGAGGTAGTTGATTTTTTCTCAATTTCCACTACATTCTGATATAAGTGGTATTATATAGCTATTTATATCTTGTAGAATATATTTTTACCTATTGATATATTAATCATTATACTACTAAATTCATGAGTATAATTCCATCAATTAATGACTATTATTTCTATTAGAAACAATTTACAATTTAACAAATTGGTATGGAATTATATTAAAAATATCATTTTTTGTATTCTCTTATTTTCATTGAATAATTATTATTATCTATTCATTATTAAATATATCAATTTTTTTATCATCTAAAATTTTAATTATTACACATTTTTTATTTTAAAATATCCTCTATTAGTAAGATGAATTAGGAAATTAATTATTTTAAAAGAGAATATATTCTTATTTGTATTTATAATTATATATATTTCCTTACTCGTACAAATATTTTTTAACTGATTTATAAATATAATTATTTATGTAATAAAATAGTCAACTAAATTAATTTTTTGGAATCATTTAATTTTTACACTTTTAGAATGTAATCCTATTAATGTTTTATGAAATATTTATTTCTCAATTTCACAATCAAATACAAAAGAAAGGTTTATTTTTAATGGACATGGTTTTGAAATATTTTTCTTATATTCATTAATATTTTATTCCATTTAATTTTATTCAACTAGTAAAACAATATTTTATAAAAAACCATTTATGAAGTCTTATATTAATGTTTCTAATTTATTTTATTTTATTCTATTAATAAAATTTATCACAATAATTATATTATCACTCAATAATTTTGAAGTTGTTTACATTCTGTTGAAACATTATAATTATTGTGATTATTATAAATTAAACAATTTATAAATAATCATATAATCTTTATCAGGTACATCACTATTTCATAAACCTTATACAATTTCTATATAATTTATATTACATTGATAGTTATTTTATTTACTACAGAAATATTGATTTTCTATATTATATATTCAATATGTATATATATACCGATAAGTAATATTTTTTATGAATTTAATTGATCATTTAATATATAAAGAATTTATTTTCCGTGAAATAATTGGTTGGGAAAATAATTATATAACCCCTTGATGAATCAATATGTATATTGAGGGAAAATGATTACTTTCCCTAATAAATTTTTTTGGAGCATGACATTAGCATAAAATATGTCATGAATTATTAGATGATGTTTTATAAAATTTTGATATATAATATTATGTATTTTCATTATTGAGAATTAATTGATGATCAATATCTCTAGGATTATTACATTGATATTATCCATGGATTCATTTCATGGTCATAATATTAATTAAATGATGTTTTTTATTTTATTTATATTTCCAAATTTATTATATATTATTTATTAAATGTTGATTAAAATTTATGTACCACTTTTACGAATTTTTTATCACACTTATTTAGTTTCGTTTCCCATGGATATGAAAAAGAATGATTTTAGAGAGTTTAAGGATACACATTTTTTGTTCATACAACATTTTATGTATAATCCCAGCAACAGATATCCAAGAGCCAGTTCCTAAAATCAATTAAATATTCATTATTATCGATAATAAATCCCCTCTGGACCAATCAGATAAGTAATTTTCTTAAATTAGATACATAAATGGGTATTTAATTGCAAATGGGCACAATAATTACAATATAATTCATTCTAATTTATAATTTCATTATTAAGCATCATTTTGGACAACACTAATCCAACTAGTATATTTTATCATTTATTACAGATTACTCATCTTTAATACATGTGGAATGAATCATAATAAGGGTGATATCCAATTATAAGTATCGAAAAATATATTAGAACAAATAAGGATTCAATTGTAATAGTCAATAGGGAATGGTGAATAATATATTGCACATTCCATGTAATCGATAAACTAAATGGACATATGTAAGAAATATGTAAAGGTAATACTAAGAAGAAAATTCCATTAAAATAACATGATAATGAAATATCAATATAGAGTGTTTACAAACTGACACACATTACATTTATTCAATGAACATGTAATGAAATTTATCCCTATATATGATGGTGCATTATCTCATGGATGAATAATAATTGAATCCTAAAAATGAAACACTACAATTGATACATCAATGAAGAATCTCATGGATGAATAATACTAGAATATAAATGAAGGAAACACATAAATTTTGGATTCCTGGTTTCCTAGGTATATTGTTCCTTTATTATCAAGACCATTCACAAGATGGTATAAAAAATGTGTGGGAATAGTGCAAGTAAGGCAGCTAACTAAATGACTCATCCCAAAAGACTATTGATTCATTTAGGGGCTATCTATAACCTGGACCAACCCATTTGGTACAAGTCCAAAACCATCATCATCTATCAGATAATTAATTTAGCAACTGTATATATCAAATATCTTTATTGGGTAAGAGATACATATTTAACTATATGAACAAGTGTAGTAAAATAACTATCAATGTATACTCTATATTTAAAATGAGATATAATTTAATATATAGTAATATCCATGAAAAATGGAATGGTAATTTTTTGGGGAAATTAAATGTTTAAAGAGTACAATAGAATTAATTGATTAAAGTAACAAATAAATAATTTATGAATGTAAATTTAAATACTATTTATTGTTAACGAAATAATAGAACATGTAAAATATGATTAGGTATTGAATCAATATTACAAATATGTTTTTGATTAAAAATAGTGGGCTTGTGACATTAAGAAAATGAAATAGTTTATTTTAAAAAACTATTCATGACAAAAATATATTATTATTTTGAGAAAACATTTGATAATATTTCTCATAAAAATTAATCCCTTTTAAAATGAAATCTTAATGAAATGACGACTGATCAATCCATACATGACGTATGAGGAAAAAATAATATTTGTTTTTTATGAGAAAATGTTAGAAAATAACTAATTAAAAAAGTGACAAAATGTTTCCCTTCAATCAGTGGTAAAAAAGTGAAAATTTAATTACCATGTCATTTTATAAATATTTGTGAATACCTTATTATAAAACATGATTTTGAGAGTAAAGTAAGTTCTCTGGATAAATAGAGATATAAAGTCAGTTATTTTGAAATTTCATTTCTAACAAACCTGAGAGTACCAAAGAGTGAAAAAATTGTTCTAATATAGGAAAATTGTAATTAATAACCAAATAATAATTATAGGTATATATTTTTCAATGTTTATATTATTTCATCAAATGTAAAAACAATTGATTGATTATTAAACCTACTATTGAGGGAAATAATCTTTAAATAACAGAAAGTGTGTCATGTCATGTTGAAATAATTTAAAACTGAATATTCAAGAATTAATAACATAATTTGAATGGTTACAAAATCACTAGTGTATTGAGATTCATGATATGTCACGTAAAATTTAGTACATACACCATGTAAATGAAATTGGAGGCATAACAACAATCAATCCCTAATGGAATGTAAATTGAAATGAAAATCCCCTTCCATTGTGGTAAAAAATGATTTGGAAAACTCAAAGTTATTAATCATAAAATAAAAAAATTTAATATATTTTATATATTTGGATTCATGAAAATATATGTCAATTTGAGAGTAAGTATTCTATATATAAGAAATTAAGTTTACAACAATTATGTATGCCTCACAGATTGAAAATGATACCATATTCCCATAAATTGAGTTTATTTCAGGATGAACATCATTTATATTCATGTATACTAAATTTATGTTAAATTTTAATGTGAATAAGAAATTTTTTTATTATATATTTACTTTCATTTCACTTATTTCCATTTTTTTTACTACTCTAACAATTTAGTTTACAATCTCTTTTTTGACCAAATTTAGTTAATATGTCAAATCAACTATTGTCGGTATACTTTGGTATAACAAGTCATTATATACCATCCCCAAAATGGTTAATATGATATATTTATTATATTTATAAATTAATAATAATTTTTAAATTAAATCTATAAATATTGTTATTAATGATAGAATATGTTACAATGACAGAGATGATATGTCCTACTTACGTTTGAGAAACATTCCAATTTTTAAAATATATTTATAGAAATAATATATGTAACTCATTTAAAATAGAATGATAATTATATAATAAATGTTATATTATTTATCAATATGTAATTATATATTTAATTATTTTATTTAAAAGAAATCACATCATGTTTAGAATGTGGTAGTCCATAAGTTCACAGATGACATTATATCATTTAACGTGTTTGAAGGGGTAAAAAAATTGATGTATATATATATATCCAAATGCTTAATTGTTTCATTAATATAATATAAATTATTTAATGTATCATATTTTTCATTAAAACCATTGTTTATACATTTCAGGTATCGTGTGAATGAATCAAATCGGTTTGAGGGACGTTAGTAAACACTTCCTCAAACAATGTTGTCATATTGATTTAAAAAAATAAACTAAATGTATGAATTATAGATGGTATGAAGAGGAATAAAAAAATAATATATTTTATATTCAACATATATAACCAAATTATAGATCATAATGGCCACCATGATAGGTGATAAATGATTAATAAACAATCATCATTTCTTGAGGTAGTAGTTCGTCATCCATTGAAACGGTATGTCGGTTACCCATTATATGGTGGTGTGTGTAATTATAGGATAAAATCACATCATATCAACAACCTAGAAATATAATTACACTTTTTTTGTTATAAAATAATTAATAAATAGTTTTTAGGGGATGTACAATGAATATTAAACTAGAGAGATCAAGAAAAGACATTACCTTTTAATTAGGTAAAATATAGTAGTTTGAACAAAAAGGAAATGTTGGATGGGTTTCTACCCAATGTAATACATCTAGGTATAAGATATGAATTATGGGAGAATCTTTAGGCAGTTATAGTCCAAAAATATTAGTTTTGATAGGTGTGAGGAATGGTTAGAGCTCGTGGCATTTTATAAGGAAGGGAAAGGACTCTCTTGGTATTTTTAAAAAGAAGGTAGTTATGAACATGTTATTACCTAATAATAATCATAAGAAACTACCCAATATAATTAATGTATTTTTTAAGGATGAAATATTTTCAGCCATTGAGAGTTTTATAGGTGGGTGGGTCATTTGGGCCCTTAAACATAGGCTTTTATGTAATTTAAGACTAATTACACCATAATCATTGTATTTAATTTTTATAACACAAACTAATCATTTTTTGTAAACATATATGTTTTTCATATTAGTTCACAAATATTACCATGAATATAATGGTGTATTTATGATTTTCAAAATTCATAACACATATGAAGAAATTCAGATTAATGATAATGTCACAGAAAGATGTATTAACTGGTTATAGTAGAAAATGATCAAAAGATTGTTATATGTTTATATTAAATTTAATTGTTATCTTGATTATAATGAATGAAATTTTTATAATATATGTATAACTGATCCAATGTTACACTAAAAAAAATATTATCAAATAATTTAATAGTAATTATTATTAAAATGAAAAAATGTAGTTATATACTAAATCATTGAACTTTTTTCTATTCACTAAACGTTATGATTCTTGGAAAAATACAAAAAAAATCATTGAATAAAATTTTTACATTCCGAATTAAAAAATGATGATTATTTTATCAAATTATATTCATTAAAGTGACAATATAATAATTTAAAATAGGTACTTAATTTAAATGCATTAAAAATGCCTTATTAAAATATATGGTTTTTGTGAAATATTGACTGTTTCCAATATATTATTCATTATAATTCTATTGGATGAATGAAAAAAATGCTGAATATATGAAACATATTTTTTCATTAATATCACAAAATAATTTTAATTAATTAAAACTATTAAGAAAAAATTGTTTAGTGAACATAAAAAAATTATGAATTTTTTTTCTTTTTATATCAAATTAATTCTTATATTATTTTTTATAATTAATTTTAAACCTATGAATTTATATTGTTCTTTTATAAACCATATATATTTATATAATAGTAATTATTATTAATACCTTCTAGTTTATATCTTATTATAGAATGTTACCTTATTTCTCTATAAGACTCAGTATTGTGTATTATTCAATCCAATAATATAGTTATCTTTTGTGTGTTCCACATTTTATTGAGTATTGTCATTGATGCGTATGATGAGTGCTAACTCATTTTTATATGCATTGAAAACATTCATGGTGCTTCATTCATTAATATATATATATATTCTATATTAAATACAAAATATATTATAAGGTATCCAAATATTATATAACAATACATTCTTGGTGATGCATGTTATACACGCTATAGAATACATGGTTATTACTTATGTTTTTGGTGGTGTCAAACTCTAATCAACTTATTTAAATTGTTTCCCCACATTTTAAGATAATCCATAGTGATATATTATTTGATATATCCTATTTTTTAAATCCAATATCTTGAAAATGGTTCATAGGTAATATTCTATGAAATAGTGAATTGAATGTGCAATGGTCACATGAAATAACACGTAATTGAAGATCAATGTTTGAGAACATAAGAGGAAAGTATAGATATGTTCGTAGTTAAAAAAAATATATTTATAGGTATTAAATTTGATCATAAATAACAGTTATGTTAATGATCTGTGGAATGTTGAGGTCCTCAAAGACATTAATATTTTACAATTTAAAAAGCTATTGATTTAACATAAATTTTGTTATTAAGACATTATTTTAATATTGAAGTAATTTTCTTAATGTTTCGTAATTTTTTACTGAACAATGAGACAACAAAATATTATTACATGATTGGTTTCAATATCATATACACAATCCTATCTTTTGTTTTTTCTTTGATTAAATTACAATTCATCCATTTAATCCCAAAACAAATATTTACCAACAATTAATTTTGTTCTTCCTAAAGAACTAAAAGAAACATTAAATTTATAATAAGTCCTATAATGAACATAAAAGTCTTACCATTTTATTTTAACTATCTATAAAAATATTTATGGTAAATAGATTTAATTATAATTCCCAAAAAAATTGTACTAGTTCATAAATTATATTTTTTAATTAAATTATATAACTAAAAACCATGAAATTAACAAGGACATTACATTGGTCTGTGGTTGGTGTGAAACAACATATTTTCCTTCAGTCATTGGTTCAAGAGACATGGGATTTCCAAATTAGATTATTTATCACCTGTCTTATAGGTTGTCCTTTTCTAAAATAAAAATATTCTTATTTCAAAAAAAATTACCTTGGAAATTCCTGAAATTAGGTTAATAAGTAAATATAATTTTAATGTTGGTTTTCAATACAACTCAAATGAATAAATACTTCATTCAGTAATTTCTACATATATATATAAATGGTCTAGAGTATATCTATAGTATCATTAGTTGTATTTCAAATGCAAAAAACCTTCTATTTAATATAATACTACTTATGATTAAATTATATTGCTTATTATTAATCAAGATCCTTTATAATGGTTTATAAATACATTTTTTACTATACATTGCATATCCCCTATGATTGTCAAACCAAGTGTTATGTAAGGGATGTTTTCATGTACCGGGTTAACCTAGTAAAGACTAGAAAACCTTGTTTGAGTTTTTACACCTAAGTACATTTTTTCCATAAACACATCTACATGTAGTATCCATATATGGTGGTATTTCAAGGAAGACCACAAAAAAATATAATTTACCAATATTCTTGGGTTTTCATATATAGTAATCCTGAAAATCTACCAAAGGATTTTGATCTCTAATATAGGGTTTCCAAAATCCAGTTCCAAAGGTAGCTACTTATCTTCTTATAAAACAAAAAATTGTGAACCATACACCGATAAACCAAAGTTATTGTCTTCTATCAAATAAATTGGCATGATTACCAGGAATAAATCTCCCAAAAAGTTAATTTTTTATTATTGGTAAACCAAATACATAAAATAGAATTTTTTTTAAAATGGATACACTAATTACAACATATTTTATTCTTCATTACAATTAAATAATTAAACCACTTCAAGGATAAATATAATTCATAGTGTATATTCCATAACATCAATCATTTTATGTTTCTTGGATTCATGTGGAATGAAACATAAAAATTGTGATATCAAATTCTCAGAAAGGAAAAACATAGCATGTAAAATAATGAATCAATGAGAATTGACAATATGGAATGGTGAATAAAGTAACACAAATGCCATGTAGTCAATAAACTAATTATATGAAAGAAAGTAATATGAAAATGTAATAGATGGAAGAATATTCTATTCAAATATCAATATATAAAAATATCAATATAAAATTTTTGAAAACTAAAACACATTCCATTTATTAAATTAATTTAAATAGGAATGTATCCATATATAGGTTGGCATGTTATTTAATGTAATATTAATAAATAAATCCTGATAATGAAATTTATCCATAGATATGTCAACATAAAATATCATAGTTGAAAAATATCATAATATAAATGAAGGAAATGATAAATTATTGTGTGCCATGTTTCATAGTTAGGTAATACCCCATGAGACTACTGATTCCATGAGTGGATATCTATTACTGGCCCACACATATGTCATACAATCCCAAAATATTTGACTTCATTCAAATAAATGATTTAATAATTTTCCTTATCAAATAAATGTATGGGATAAGAGATAAAAAATTTATTATAATTATCTGAGATAGTAAAATAACTAGAAATGTAGAAATCGTATGTAAAATGATATATGGTTTCAGAAATAGTAATATCAGTTATTAATGAAATGAGTAATTTTGGGGAATATCATTTTTCATTTATCAAAAAAGATTGAATATGTCAAGGGGACAAATAAATAAATTATCTTATTGAATGTGAAAACTATCCCTGGGAAAATAAATCAAAATCATCAAAATCATGATTAATGATAGTTTCGATTCAAAAAATCCCATGTAATGTTAAAAAAGTGTGTTATTGATGTTGATTAAATAAAACAATAACTTTTAAAAATATATTATTGAGGAAAATATCCATTCATTATGAAAAAACATTTGATAATATATTTCATAAAAAAATTTCAAATGAACTATTTAATGAAATGAATGTTGATAAATCATAACATGTATTACGATATAAAAAGTATATTCCTTTTTTACATCAAATGATTAGAAAATTCCTCGTAAAAAAAACAATAATATTCAATTGAAAACATTGAAAAATACAGAAAAAGTAAAAATATCGTTACAAGATAATTATAGATAAATTTTTGAAATCCTTTTAATAATACATTTGGTTTTTGAATAAATCAGGCTCTCAAAAATGAATGAAGGTTATATATTGAAAAATGGTTATATATTATCCTTTAATAGAAATACAATTTGAAATATCATGAAATTAATTTTATAGGAAACCCATCATTTATCATTCCAAAGTGTCTAATACAACGTTGGAATAAATTAGACCATAATCCTCTAGAATAAAAAAATGTAATATGAATGTTTAAAATACCAAGAGAGTATGTATATTCATGATATAATACATAAAGGCCAGTAAATAATCAATGTAAATTAAAATAGTTTCATAAAAACAATTAAGATTCAATGGAATGTAAATTGATACGAAAATCCCTTCCAATTGTGGTAGCAACAGAATTAGAAAACCCAAATATGTTAATAAATAATTAAAAAAATTAAATGCGATAAAAATAATAGCTTTTACGATATTATAAATTTATGTATCAGTAATTACACTATATATAAGAAAATAGGTTTTCTCCAATTAAGTATGCCACGTGGATGTAAATGAGGTAATAATCCCTTACAATGTGTTTCGTTTTGGTTGAACATACATTAACATACATTAAAATAAATTTATTATAAATTTAAACATTAATTAGGAATTCTTTATAGTATATAATTAATTTTATTTCACGAATTTTTATGTTACAGTAAAAAAATTGATTTTAAATCAGGTGTTTTATACAAATTCAGTTTCTGTATCAAAAAAACAATAGTTGGTCAAATATAATCAAAAGGGTAATTATATAACATCTCCACAATTATAATCATGAAATACATAACATATTATTTCATCAATTATAATTTTAAAATATATTAATAAATGTGGTTATAAAAATCATAATTTGTTATAATCATGGATATGGTTGGCCAAATATATGCATGATTAACAAACCCATTTGAAATGACCATTGTGGAAAGAAGGTAAGTAACTAAAATCAATACAGAATGATCATTATATAACAAATATAACATTATTTAATCATATATACATATTTATGTTATTATTTTATTAATTATTAATATCATAATTTCGATAAGATGGTAGTCTGCACCTCCACGGATGCCATTATCTCTTATAAACAGTGTGAAGGGTTAATAAGGAAAATGATATATATATATATATATTGATAAATGAAATTATGTCATGAGTATCATATATATATGTTTTTATGCCTAATATTTTTAATTATCTTCATCATTTATACATTCCGTTTTTTGTGTGAATGGATCAAATCTCTTTGAGGGGCGGTAGTCCACACTTCCAAAAACAATGTTATCTTTTAAATGTAATATGGAAATTACAAAAATAATGTATTATAAATAATCATAAAGAAGAATATAGATATTATAAATATAATATATAACATATATAAAGAGTTATTATGACATAATCTCCACCATGATAGATGGTAATGGAAGAATGTCCAATCACAATTTCATGAGGCAGTAGTCCGCCGTCCATAAAATCAATATGTTTATTTCCAATTAGATGATGATGTGTGTGAGTGTAGGTTAAAATATCAGCATAAAAACATAATAGTATATTTAGGATACATATATTTTTATAAAATAATTGAATAAATATATTTTAGGGGTTGTAGAATGGAAATGAATATAGAGAGATAGAGAAAAAACATCATCTTTTAATCAGGTAACTTGTTTAGGTTTAAACGTACATTATTTTTTAATGGGTTCATGCACAAAGGGATGCCTCTAGGACAATGAGAAAAATTATAGAAGACTATTAAGGAAGGTTTTTTCTAAACATAATTTTTTTGATTGTATTGAGTAATGGGTATAGTTGGTGCCATTTTATAGGCAAGGAAGTGGACTCACATGGTATTTTTGAAAAGAATTTAGTTGTGCACATTTTATTTCCCAATATAAGAAAAAAAATACCCAATCTAATAAATTGATTTTTGATGGATGAAATATTTACAAAAAAATATTTGGGACAAGTTTTATGGAAATTTGGACAATAAACATGGAGTTTTGGTCCATTTTAATAAAAATTACACCATAATCACTGTAATTAATTTTAATCACCTTCACTTATATTTTTTAAAAAAAATTAATATTATATTATTATAAAAAATATATTAACTATATTGAAATGGTATTTTTCACAATTCATGAATTCAAATCACAGAAGAGGGAAAAGTAAAATAAAATCTAGTCTTGCAGATTCATCGATTAACTAGTTTTAGGAGAAAAATGTTCAAAATATTGTTATATTTTTATTTTAAATATAAATTTTTTATTGATAATAATTATCTAAATTATATTATAAGATTTATTATTCATCCTATATGACTCTATGAAAAAATTATAACATAATATTACAATAATAATTATTTAAATGAAAATGATATTTTAAACTAAAATGCATCATTTTTCAATATTCAGAAAAAATTTATGTTTCTCAAATAAATATTAAAAATTAACAATACTCTAAATTTAAAATTAATAAATCAATAATTTTATTTATTTTATCAAATTAAATTAATAAAATTTCAATAATTAATATTTAAAATAGGTTCTCCATTAAAGGGCAGTATTAAATTCATAATTAATATATAGGTTTTTATTGGAAATATTGGGTTTGATATTTTCTTATGCTTTACAAATATATTAAAAGAATATAAAATATTGAATATATATGTAACACATTTATATCATTAGTGTAACTATCTATATATAATTTATAGAACATATTCGGCAGTAACTGTTTGGTTAACATTAAAATAGATTTCATTAAAAATAATATTTTTATATTCAATTAGTTATTATATTCATTTTGAATTATTTTGTATCCAATTAATTAATCATATATTATTATAAACAATATTTTTCTCTTTGTTAGATAATAATATAAAAATGAATAGTTAGTTTTTTATTATGATAATGTATTAATTAAATCCTGTTTCTCAGGAAGACATAGTATTTCATATAGTGCATGCCATTAAAGGACTCTGTTGCAAGTAACACATGTGATAGAGGAAGGTAGACGTTTTATATGATGTATTATAACTCATTTTAGCATTAATTGCAAGATAACTTGATGCTTCATACATTTAAATATATATAATATGTTTTAAATAGTTAATATATTATAATGTATCCAGATATTATAATACCTTATGGACATGGTGACGCGTTTCATACACGTTATAGAATACAAGATTCTTACATATGTTTTTTAGGGAATCACATTTTATTATTTCATTCTAATATAATAATTGGAGTCATGTATAAATCTTGTTCTTGAAGACTGAAAAACTGATTGATCCTTTGAGATATGATATCTTGAATCTTTTTCCAATGTAACAATTTGACAAAGACTCCAGGTTACTTTTGATGCGGTGGTAACTCAGTGATACCCATGTCAGATAATTATCACATGTGTGTGCATGTGTATCTCATGAGATCATGATTAATATATATCAAATGTGTGTGTGTGTAAACTAATAAAAATTATAGAGGATTTATCACATGTATAATTATTATTATTAAAACTTCTTCTTTATATGATATGATATATAATTTTCAACATGTGTATTTATGTTTCATGAGGTGTTCCATTATCTTATTCAGTTGATAATGAATTCCAATACACGTGGACTATCAATTGAGTGGGAGGTGTCAGGTGTTTTCTTCTAATATACATAGATTATCCCTAAAATACTGATGTTTTAAACATTTATTTGGGATATATCATTGATGTGGTTATGTCAAGTGGCTGGTTTGGGACTCAATCAGTGATGGAGAGAAAGCATATACTATTTATGTTTAAAGAATAATGGTGAGCACATGACCATTAATTGTATGCATTTCTATTTTTTATTTGTAATGTTTTTATTATATTTTATGCATATATACATTATGAATTTTTTTTTAACATGGTATTTATTTAATAATCTGAGACTAAATTTTATTTTACAACTAGATGCCTCAATAGATTTGTGGATCCCTACTCTGTTGATCTCTCACCTTTCTCGAGTGGCTATGGTATATGGGTGACCAAACCACACATACATATTATCAATATAATATTGGATGAGTCCCAAGTTATATCATTGAGTTGTATAGCTCTCTATAATTATAGAAATTATGTGGAGGCAAGGATCAGTGTTGGGTAAATATCATGTTCTATCATAATTTATAATTACATATTTTATTTGTAGTCAGCCTACTGGGAAATCAGTTTTTGTATATTCAATAAGGAAATCTAGAGTATGTGGTCTCAGTTTTTATTCTTTATAGTTATGGTTATTGGATTCCAAAAACATTAATTATATTTTCTATCATATTTTTTTAATTATATAATACTGAAAACATTTATCGAGGGTCTATTCTAACCATGATGTTCTTTCGACCTTCACTACATTTCTTATGCCTCTAGTGTCCTTTATATATTTCTCGATTTCTTGTGGCACATTAGAACAAATATAGTGAGTCTATTAGTGGTGTTGGAAAATGATATCAATGATATATCAGTTTCCTAATTTGGGGTGTTCGTAGAAATGATCAATAAAAATTTTTGGAATCTTTTTATAAAACATTACCTAGATCATTACAAAGTCATTTCATAAGGGATCTCTGAGTTCCCTTAAAAGGGGATTGACTTTATTCACTTATGAAATTATGGTGGAATGATTTCACATCACATGGTTTACATATATTTTTATGTTTAAGACTTTATATTTATTTTAATCTAAACAACGTTGGTATAATGCATCCCATGTATCACATTAAATTTGTAGGATTCACATAACCTATATCATTAATGTGTAACAGTTTATTAACCATATGGAACTCACCATATTCATAGTCAATAATATATACTATTTTTACCTCTATGATTTCATAAGGAAATTAGTTTTGACAAAACTCATTATATGTCAACTTATTCTATTTGGATATGTGGTACCCCAATTTAGTGAACATAGGTGGTGACTATGTTAGCTATGCTGAATGCAAATATGATGTAATCTCTCAATACATTCATGGTGTACTGATTATTGTTTTTTTTGTGTTTGTCGATGATAAATTCCTTTGAAAATAATAACATAGTAGGAATTCTATATGTGTCTATATTATTATTCTTCAAAATACATATTATTTGGGGATATTCATATTTTTATAATAGTAATTATATTTTTCCTAATTATGGGAAAATATACTGTCAATATGAATGGTCTAAGGTTGATCCCTAATGAGATATGTCTGTGTGTGGGTGGGTGGGTGTGGGTGTCTGTCTACATAATTAAAATCCATGATTTCGGACAATTATAGATACCTTGTTTTGGGATATCTATAAGACCTCTTTTATATATATATGTGACACTCATTTCATGTTAGACAGTACCATATGTTTCATTTGATAGAACTGAGTGATAATGTCTCAATGTGAGTTGTTATTTAGGTTTAGTTCATTAGTGGAATGTTTCATAATCCAATTACATTTATTCATAGGGGTATCCATTTGATTTAAATTAAGATAATTTACATTATTTCAATTAATCATTATATTATAGAGTTCATTGAGTTCTAGATGTAAATATATAATGTATTCCTTGAATAGAAATACCATTTTTTCATCAAAATATTAGTTCTCGGAGGGCCTTCATTTAGTGGATGAATGGATGATAGATCGTGATGTGAAAGAGATGCATCATTATAAAATGAGTTGTTAGGAATGTCCAACCTTTGTATTGATGGTTCATTATATAGTCTTTATGTCTAGATTCACATGTGAGTATGTGCCTAGAGGTATTTGATTCATTTTAAGTCACTCTATTTCATTTGATGAATGTTGTTACCTTTCCATCCTAGAATCTCATGATGCATGATAATTAATTCAAATGGTTTCATGATTTTATCACAGTCAATCAAAAAATGGTGATAATATTCCCATTGAGAATTATCAATTTTATTTTGATGAACTAGGAAAACGAACTGATTTTAGGTACCTGAGAAATTTTGGATTATGGTCAACAATATAGTTATCAAACTAGATTTGTTTCTTGAATCACATTGGGATTTGAATCCAATAAGATAATGAGTGTGCGATTAATCTATAAATTGAGTTTACATTGACAATAGATCAGCATACCATTGTGTGTTAGAATTGATATTATTGTTAATTGAGTTTCCAAGTTGAGTATATAATGTTCACTAAGGGGATGTGACTTGTATGTCTAGTAGATCATTAAAACACAATGTATGCTCGATGTTATGGCTCATGTTGAGATTGAGTCGCTGAATGATTCAGAATGTGTGTTTTGGTTTCTATTATGTGTGGAGTATATGTTTTATCACTATGATTTAGTTTATGAATCCATTTCCATGTTCAATGATTTCATTTTTTCTAATATAATACTCTTGGGACGAGTACCCCAATTTATAACCAATGCAAAAAAAGGAATTCATATTTTTATTGTAATTTATTGTCTCATATGAGACTTTCCCAATAATTTTAAAGATCCTAGGTGTGTGTAAGAGAAACAATTGGAAGATTATGATTACTCTAGAAGAATGATTTATAATTAAACAATTGGTATATAGTTCCACAATTGATTCATGAAATATTTTTTTGGTGGTTCACTATATAGAGATCACTAGTGGTTGATATGAATTGATTATGTTGGTAAAATAATAGATAGAATCATATCAATGGGGTGTTAGTGATAATTTTAGAAAATATGGGTGTGTGAATGTATTCAGAGATAAAAAAGGAAATTCAATATAAGTATGTTGTAAATTTTGATAGTAATGTAGGATGATTGTAATGATTCATTTGGTGATTTGACAATAAAATATAGTATATTCATGGAATGACATGTTTTAATGAATTATAAATCCAATGGTTGAAGAGGTTAAATGAGATAACAATTGTTTCTACATGGAGAAGAATGTGATGTGTTTGAACCTAATCAAGATCAACATATATGGTATGATAGAGGAGTTTAAGTGTTGGACACAGAATTATTGTAATGGTTGATTTTTTGAATTATGATGGATGCTTTTGATTATATTTTTTATTATATAATATAAAATTTAGTTTTGAATATATCTTTTAAACACAAGATAATTTTTTGATTATGATAATTCATACTAAAACACAACGGTTGTGCCATTTTACAGTAAAAATCTTAGTCAATTTTATGATTCCAATTTTTGGGTGTACCATATATATTTATGAAAAATAATTTTAAAAAAATATAATTTTATTTAAATTTATATATTTAGTAATCATGGTCTCAATGTATAGTGACAACAATATTTTTTTGGCATCATGTAGTTTCTAAAAATTGAAGAATAATTTATGAAAAGTTGAGAATTAATAAATTAGCAGGGCATTTAGTTGATTATTTTTCATTTAGTTAATGATGATAGATAACTATTCGTGTGTGATGGTAGAGGAAAAATATAATTCTTGATTCATATTTTATCAGTACCTCTATAGGACCACATGTTCAATTATTGGAGAATTTTAATAAAACAATCTATTATGGATTATATATTTTTAATAAAATTTGGACGTCAAGGATATTGGATGTATGTTTTAGAATAGTGGTTGAAAATTTATGGTGAGACATGTATTAACATCATTTACTATTATATTTTTCATGAATGAAATCTTGATGGTTGACTTGGAGCATTTCTGATGAGTAGGGGAAGAATACTGATGTAAGGGATACTTATATTAGTAATCATATATCCTGTGAGGCGGGATGTAGTCCGGTAGTCTAGCAGGACTCATTGGCTAGTTTCTGAGAAACACTAGGTTTATGGTTAATCCCAAACCACATGATGATGGGTCACACATGGGAATAATTAATATGGATCCATATGTGTTTTTAGTGCTAATACTCCCATAGGATTTGTCTTATGGATCAATTTATCGAGATTCCATAATATTTCAACTCAATGAATCCCCCCTCAATAAAATACAATCTGTTTATGATTTATATAGTTGATAATTATTTTCAAATTCAGATGAGATCCTTTGTTAATTCTCAATATTTTCTTCCTCTACCTCTTTTGTTGGAATATCAATTTAAGTGTTTTTCATTGATGATTCAATTATGTATTTCTAAAACCACGATATCCAATGTTTTAAATATTTACACCTAAATTAATATGTATATTTTTATATAAATCAATGATTGATATTTATCATGTATCTAATTAGTTAATTACATGAAAATTCAAACAGATCATAGAATAATATTTCTTGAACGATTGGTCTTGGAATCATAATTTTTTAAAAAATGTCACATGTTTATGAAAAATGATGATAATTAATGTATTTTAAGGTTAATTTACAATTATTTTTAATAATTAGTGATTTGTGAGAATTTAGTTCGATTAACCATCATCTTTTAATTGAATTTGGGATTTGTATTGCTTTAGATTTAATAGTGTGCGGAGTGTGGTCAAATCATTCATGTATGATAATGAAAAAAATATATGTTTCCCTATTGAATTGAACTAAATATTAAAAATATATTATATTATATTATATTATATTATATTATATTATATTGTTTTCTACATGATTGTTTTTTCCATAGAACGATCTCTATAATATAAGAAGGATCATCCTCGGATGGATATACATGGTTATTGTTAATCGGTGATTTGAAATGAGTCTTTTACCATGTATGAAAAATGCTTTTGGTTCCCATTTTTCACTTGATCAATAAACTTATTGTTATATAGTTATAATTATATTACAAGGAAATTTTAGGCTTATGTTAGGTCCTCGAGTAGATTAGTAGATTCCAAATGGTCTTGTAAAGATTTATACAAAGATTCATGGATTTGTATGGTTGGATTTGACTTCCTTTTGATATAGTTTCTCTCATGTTATATTCCCCATGCTATTGTGAATGGTTAATTTGGGTTTTAGTATGAGGTTGTATACCATTATAATTATATCTTTAATTAATAAATGTGTTATGTAACATATGTGATAATTAATTATTTCATTATATGTAGGACAAAGATAATAAAAAAACCATTCATAATGTATCTAAAAAAACCTATGGAACATGATAAACCCTTGATCATTGGCCTGATATCATCAACAGAAATATAATGGATTACTGACATGTGTTTGCATTTTTATCATCTTGATCCATGTTTTTAATTGATCAGATTTTTATCTCTGTGTGTTTCATAGGAGACCCATTTATGATATTGGTAACATGTGTGTGTAGGTATAGACCATCATACCAATGTTTCGTATTTTTCATATGTGTTTGACTATGTAGATAGTGATACCCATGATTGATATTGATCACATCTATATTCTCATATATCCATTGAGGCCCATGATAGATATTAATAAAATTTGGGTTGGTTTGTATCCAATGACACCCATAATATTAGTCAATCAAATGTGTTTATGTGTGTAGATGATGTGGATCATATTTGATAACGATCATATGTGTTTTCTTGTGTAGCAAGTGATACACTTTTTTATGATAAATACATGTATGTGTCATGTTACTAATATATATTCATGATGTCTAATAACATGTATATATTCAATGTTTGTAAAAATTACATGATATGTAATGATATAGATATAATCACTTTTATGAATGTTTTTTCGGTTATGTTACTTTTCTTTCATAGTTGAGAATTTATGTTGAGAAATATGGACCATCCTGCATGGTGGCATGTGGAAGAATTTTGGGATACATGTACAAGGATTATACCTTCAATGGTGTCATATTAAACCTATTTTTGATAATACTATTCAATGGGGGAATGTGTTTAGAGGTTGGATGTAATTTATATTCGAATGGATTTGTATCAGGTACAACCAAGATACACGATGGCTTAATCATTTAAAGAATGCATGACATATCAATGATTATTTCTATCTGGTATATTTTTGATTTTATGGTACTCCTACATTGTTTTTTTATTTCCTGTTTACTTTATACTAGTTATTGAACATTCAAAAAATTAATATTTACCAGTTAGGTTTTATATTTCACTAATGTATCACTATTGAGTTGTACTCCATCCCTAATCATGTGTCCATGGAAATTAGGTCCCAATACATCCCTCACTTGTTGTTAGTATAGGTTGGTCCCATGATTGTTTTAGATCATTGAGTAATATAACACACTATGCATCTAGAGACAAGGATGAGGTGATTCTAAGAGTGTGTTATGAATCCTCATTTGTAAAATTTTTTCATTTTTCATCTTCTATATTTTTTTAGTCTAATGGTTGATCAATGTCTCTGTATTCAAGAATTTATCATCAAGTATTCAGTTTCTATTTTTATTCCTTATAGTTATGGATATTGGTTTCCACATTTTTTAATTCCATATAGGTTAATGTTTTGTTATATATGTATTCGGGTGAACATTGATTTATGTTATTTTCTAACAATTATTTATTTTATACAATTATTTCTATTCTTCATAATCTAATATATCTGGAGACATGATTGGGGAAATGTATAAATGTGGATCATAATTAGTTATTTATGTTTGGATGTCACACTCACATTTCCAAATATGATTATGTAGTTTCCCCATGTATCTCCTTCTAAAATTGAATGTTTCCAATGCATCTACAAGAAATGAAATATTGTGGGTTTCCACTGGAGATCTAGTCGCTAATCTATAACATTACATTTATCTATCATTGACTAATTTCCCCAAATTACATGCCTGATCCACCCCCAAAATCCAAAAATAATAAAATATAGACTTAAATAAAAAATAGACAATATAATATTCAAAAAATAAATATCTCATAATAGTATAGGTGTCACACCATTCTCGACATACAGATACTCATCCCTGGGATGCACTATTGGGCATCATTAATCCCTAGCAGCAAAACATTATAACCAACATATGACACTATGACATTAATATTTTCACCATGATAAACACATGCTTCCACTAAGCCCACATTATAAGATCTATATCACATTCACAATCTTCAATATTTGTATAGCTACTTGAATTGGTTTCTATTTTAATGATTCATTCATCTACCCCTCTACCTCATAAAAATTGATCACATGAGAAGGTTCTCAATGGTATCATCAACGATTTGAAAATTTGGAATACACAATAAATCTATATAAAAAATAATACTATTATTATATGTATTAAATCTCTTCAACAACAAAATATATCCCCATCATAATGGGTTCTGGAATTGACTAATTTTGAATTGGTATCTATATCAAAAGTGGTGACATAAACCAGAATACAAAATCATTATCCTAAAACCCAAGTGGTATTAATCAATAGCTACACTAGGAAATACTTTTGTATTTGGGAGAATCTAAACTCTTCAATACCATTGGGATGTACTATAACATCAAATATATATGAAAGATCATGATGAATACATATTTCCCAAACATTAATAGAACTTAGGGGATCAATTTGACATAACCTATGTGGTTTAACAAACCAATATCATAATCATTTTAATGGAACAAATGATACCAGGAAAATATTTAAACATACAATTATTGAACCATTAATAATAAAAACAAATGTTATATGAATAATGATTTCCCTAGAACTTATGTATGGTGTACATGGATTCCTAATCAGTCTGAGGGTTTCATGAAATGATCATTCTCACATGTGCATCATGTTCTATAAACAAAAAACTCTATAATAATAATAAATGATGGTACTGCAAAATAGATGTAACAAAACTTTAAACCCATAAATATGAATAATATTATGAAAAAATATCTTACCAGACTCATCAACTGAATAACTCTATCTAATCAGTCAGAAATGTCCAGCCTTTATTGAATGATTTTTCATAACTAGTAATATATAAATTCTTCAAAATGACCATTATATTCTAATTAAAAGTTCATGTTAAAAAAACCACATTTACTAAATAGTGGGTAATTATTTAAATATACATGTGAGTTACTAATGCTTATCCTTTAATTATGAACTATTAAAATTTGATGATGAAAAACTCACAATGTTCTTCAACATACCTGAAATGACTAATTATTTTCCACTCACTACATGCCACATAAACTACATATTCTAGAGTATTTCATGTTTGTATATACATAAAAACATTACCCTTCATAAGGGTATATAACATCTCAAAATAGAACGATTTATGGTTCTTGACCCACCTCCACTATGCATGGTTTTGTACCCATTATAATAAAAATACATGAATCTATAGAGGTTAGAATTAACCATAACCCTCTTTACCAGATGGATTTTATGAACATATATAGGTTTATACACAATTTAATATATATCTATACTAAATTTTATGTAGTTCTGTTAATATATCCAAATCTTCCTATAACTATACAAGAAGAGTTTCCCACATTTTATTAGAGAAATCACATGTCCAATAATTATTGATACACAAAACAATATATAGTTCATTCATTAATATTTTATGTTAAAATTTGTCTTATATTTCCCTCTCTATTTCTAATCATGAAATTCTATCACACATGTGTTTAACTCTAAATAATGGACAATCTCCGGAATTAGTATCATTATGAGATCAAATAAATATGATAATATATGGATGATATTTTAGATTGAACTAACCATGAAAAAGAATTTTAAAATCACCAAAATATTCTTGGGTCTCTCCAATGAAACAAAATTGTTATCCTTCTCTTGGTAAACTGATAAATCATCCTTAAATATCAAGTCCCCCTAGAAGTGAACCCCATATATTAAAACATAAAATTAAATTGTATTAAATATAGTTTATTATATAATTTCATACTCATCGCAATATGAAAATGTTTAGAGTGATCCTCCCTTGAAATGGATTACAACATTATATCATTAATGATGAAGAAGATGAATTAATAAAAATAAGAATGTATGATCATATTCAACATGTCCATAAATAAATCTTTGCATATTATTAATATGAAAAAAAATTTGATACTCATATATGTTGTTTCTACTCAATAAATTATTAGGAAGAATATAAAGGGGAGTCACTCTCAACATGTGATATACAGAACATATTATAATCATAATGACCAAATGGATCTACTAAAGTGACAAAATATTTCATCAGTTTTGTTAAAAGGAGAAATAATCACACAATCACCTTATTTAGTATCCAATTATATGACTATACACATACTTATTAATTCACTTTATTAGTAGAAAATATTTGAGGAACCAAGGGGATGTTCTCATGTGAATAGTCTAATTGTTTCATAATTTACAATAGTAGTAATTTTTTCTATCATAAATTTAATGATGATATCAAGAATATTGGATAAGATATATGATAAAAAACATGTAATATGATAGGGTTTATTTTTTTCCTATTACACTTTAAAAATGATAATAAATCATTCATAAGTAAATCTTGGAACACATGTAAAATAAGAGTAATGACCACCTATTTGATGTCTATGTATCATAATGAAAATTGGGAAAACAATGTCTTGTTAAATATAATATAATTATTTATAGGTCATGAACAATGTTTGTATAAAACCCCCATTGAAATGATGGAATGAATTTCCTCTCATACAAAATAGAAATCGATCAGTGAGAAAAATTAATTTGTGATCGATATAATGTAAAACAATACACACCATAGACATTGAATATGTGTATTACATACTAGAAGAAGACCAAAAGAATACCACGTCATATAATCACTATAATATAATATAAAAATATATACTTAACCACTATCACACCCCTATGGGAATATAAATATATAACACATCATACATATACTATATAACATTGTGAAAATCATAGAGAAGATGAATATATTTGAATGATATTGGAACACCATTTTAATAAAAATAATTTAATTTATAGTTGATGATGTAATAATTATACCTCAAAATATTAATGTCTCATAAACCTACGCATTAGGTTTCTACTCAATGGAATTATGAATTCATGATTCTCGGCCTTATTTACTTGTTGACTCACACTTTTGATGGGTGTTTCTGTAATGGTGTTCCAACCACTAATTATGGGTACCAAGATGATCTCCCTCACAAAAATAATAATTATAATCCAAAAAATAATATTGTTAATTTGATCCTGAATAGAAGACATTCTTAGTAGCTAGTCTTTGGGTTATAAAATTATATATCTTCAGTAGTCCCATATCCCATTCATTGTGGAACTTATTTGGCAGTTTTTCATAAATAACATAATATTCCTCTACCAAAAAAATAATAATACTCTATTTATAAACACCCTATACATTTACAAGTATTATTACATTATTTTATGATTTATTATCATTGTAATTCAATACAAGGAATAAGAATTTATGTGTTTTTTATTATTATATACATAATTAGAAAACATGAAAATAGAAATAATTTTTTCTGATAATATTCATAATGAACTAATTACTTCCTTGAAGATCCTACACCTTTAAAGGATAAATCGGGGAATAAAATGACAAAAGGTATGAGATAAACTGTCCACTTTGTGAATAAAAATGGGATTGATGAATAGATCATGAGACCAAAAGAATAACATGACAATATACAAGGAAGATGATATAAGACAAAATAAGACGAAACAATAAAATGAACATATAATCATATTATCTTAAAAACATGGGAATGTGTTAAATTCGAATTCAATGACATAATAATGAGTTAATGTCAGCTTCAATGATTATATAACATTGAAAACAGAGAACAATAATGGATTAGTTTTACTTCTCAATCCTAAAAATAATGTCTCATGAGACTAAACATTACACAGTGAATTGGAGATCTACCTATGAACAACAATCATAACATGTACACGAATATTTGTGCTTCAAATAGAATTTAAAATAAGGAATAAATATAAGGGTTATGAATGTAATGAAACGGGTTTCGTAATCATGACTTATTCCATAACCAACGTATGTATAATTATAATATCCCTATGAGAAGGGAATTATTTATTAAAATAAATTAATAAATAAAAATTATTATATCATATAAAATTATTTTCAACTATATTTAAAACATGATAATTAGTTTTAAATTAATAATAAAAATCATCAATATGAGAATAGTTTGGGGGAATGAATATGTTATTTAAAGAAGATAATTGCATAATTATTTTTGTAAAACAAGAAATGAACTGAAATTGGTTTTCATGATAAAAATGTTTTATTTTTGATATATACATGTTGATTAAAACATTATATGTAGTTGACATGAAAATGGATAAGAAAATGAGAGGAATCCTTTAATTAGTCTTTCTTATCATGAGTAATTGTAGAGGGGACGTTTTAAAATATGTATTTTCCAAGAAATAATGAGGAATCGTGCTGGATAAATACCTTTCGAACATATATTCAGAATTTAGAATAATTATTTAATAATAATGAAGAGATATATTTAGGCAATGATCTGGAAATCGAACCCTAACGGTAGTATAAAGTTACATAGAGGTGTCTTACATTATGTAAAAATTTGTCCTGCACTATCAAATGATGTCCTATTTGATAAAATTATATTATTTAATAATTTAATTTATTACTTCTTCAACATATATTTTATTTAAAATATTTTTATGATGTTAATTTATGTAAATTATGTAGAGTTATATATTGAATTTTTTTGTTCTGGTGGTGATTGTTTCATTGTTTCATTATTGAACCATTTGATGATAATAATATATGTTATTTAAAAAGCTGTTAAAAATAATGAATTTCAATCAAATTGTATCCATGAAAATTCAGAAAATTTATTTTCTAAATAACAATATTTTTTAGATCTTAGGACAACCCTTTTAATAAAAATGTTAACGTTATTTGTTTCATTCATTTATGAAATTTTACTAACTATCACAAACTTGTTTCAATTTAAATAATATAATTTCATATATTAATTCAATAATGTGGAAAATATATATAATTAATATTTAGGTCATTTTTTAAAATTATATGTCAAGAAAAAACTATTGTGAAATGAATAATCAACATCCACAAAAGAGGTTGACTAAACTATCACAAATGATGTTTTCATTTTTAAAATAAAATGAGAATATATGATATTTTTTTATTTAAATTACATTAATATGATAATATTTTAATAACTATGACAATAGAGTCAAAATTCCACTTTTTATTTGGGGTGTTGATATAGTAGATGAATAAAATAATTGAAAAGTGGATAATATATGATTTTACCACTTGAATGTTCATCTCCATTAGGGCCTCCTTCAAAAACATGGAATTGGTATTTGGGTGAGACCACAAACACCTAGATGTGGGGAATAATCTTGGGAGTGATATTGGATGTAATATTTCCATTATTCATGTCATAGATGTTGGACTAGAACTAGTGGTGAGAGGTGATATTAATAAGGGGATATGATCAATGTTTCTTGTTATTTTGTCCATTAATTAATAATGATGTCTTAAAAGTATAATAGTATTTCTTATTATGACTCTATATAGATAATAGTTTATTTGAGTTATAATGAATGGTTTCATACATCTTTCATGTCTCAAATATTTATGTATTTGGAATAGAATGTTACATAACGTAAATTATAGTATTTTATTATTCACCAAAATTTAAATATTAGATAAATATCACAAAATTTAACCCTAACAATTTTTAATATTGTATATTTATATAATAGAATCTCGTTTATGAAAATAATATTAAAATGATGGAAAAAATTATTTTTATTAAAAAATAACATTTACTTAAAAAATAATGATTTTAATATTATAATTGATTATTTGACCCTTTGAAATATTATTTGTGGTGTCAAAAAATTATATTATCATTATATTACAACATAATATTAATTTATAAATCCATTTTGATTAAATTTATTATAATCTTAATATTTTTTATAAAGGTTTGATTAAAACATTTATGTATTAAAAAAATAAAAACAATAATGATATCACTTTTAAGTAATTTTCATACATGAACCATGATATAAATATACTATATATTCATATAATAAGATAAAATAATATTATTTTTTACTTACATAGGGGAGTTTAATATTCTAAATGTCATATTACAATTACTTATTTTTATAATAATACTAAAACGACCAGGTTACTATTACAATAGTCTTATTTATAATGGTCATATGGGGTTGCTACTTCGTTAAAATAATTCACATTACATTATATATTATTTCACATAAATTTTATATCATGTTTATATATAATTGCATCTTCAAAATTAATATTATATTATTATAAAAATTATGAATCATTTATACATCATTATTCATGATAGTGGTCATTCTAATAGATTTAGTGTATCCAGATTAAAAAATTATTTTTTATTATATTCAATCTATTAGAATATTGTAATATTTATAATTTTTATATATTTATTTTATGAATGCTAAATAATTCCCAAACTATAAGAATAATGTTTTTTGGGTAAATCAGTTTGGTGTATTTATATTATAAAACATGAAATATTTATAAGAAGAAATATATCAATGTTAAAACCTTAGTACTTATATTATACACATATTATTAAAATAGGACCAAGAAATTTTGTTTTTGAAATTATGGATAGAAGAAGTGAGCGAAATTATACATCATCATATCCTCTGCTTCCCTTGTTTCATGTTCATGTGTACGGACCCTCTATTGTAAATCGACCATGTGAGTGGTCTTGTTATGTATATCATTAACTTAATGGTCCAGGATCATCACTAGATTCCCCTCATAAGATAGATCGCATTCTATATTTATCATATATGAATTCAATTCATGTGAGGTATCATGTATTTGCATCCTCAAAATTGATATGTGGAAAACACCATTTACATTTTACAAGGTTGATGTAAGTGGTAGTCGATACACTTCAATGCTACTGTAATCATGAATCTCATAGGGTAATTTGTACATGGAATATATATTTCAATTCATATCATATCTCAGGAATTTATTTTATGGAGTTATGTTGATAAATACCATGCCTCTAACCTAAAAAATGTACATCTTATAAATTATTATCTACATAGCTCTTCTATAAACATTATGCTTCCCTGATGTAATTCAGAATACACATAACATTTTAGACCATTTCTTAGACCATTTCTAGTCCCAGTTTCTTATGTTCACCAAATTCATCCCAACATGAAGTTGTAATACTTATTTACGCATGAGGGGATTAATATAGAGGGTTTTTAATGAATGATTGGAAACTGTTGCTTTAATAGAATTTGATCTGAATAATAAGTATGTACCATCATTCATTGATTTCCATTCAGAATTCTCTCTACAAATCATACAATTTAAATTTATTCCACTAAGACTGACCATATGTCTATGGTGATAATATATACTGCTGTTTATCTTAATGTCTAGTGCAAGTCTGGGACTTCTATTCAATTTTGAGTTAAATCATATATCTTTATTAGTAACAATTGATAATAGTTATCCATCATTTCTTATAACTTTAATGATTTATATCCATTGACATTTATAGAGTGATATGTTTTCTCTACTTTGAATATTGTGATACATCATTGTAAGACAATCCCAAAACACCCATATATCATTATTCTCATGGGGATTATTTTAATGTCTAGTGATAGTGTCCAAGGTTATTTTTTACAATTTTCATTTATGTATGGTAAATGGTTTCATTATTCCCATAGATAATTTCCTTTCATCCTTCATTTTATTGAATTCATGGAAAAATTATGTAAATTAAGTGATCAAGTTATTCATATTTTCCCAGCAATTGTGCTCTTAGAGATCTCAATTCATATATGTTCTCTATTAGTGGATTGATAAGGTCTATTTATGCATGTCATTCTAAATATCTATCATTATCTTGGTATTTATTTCTAAAAATATTAATGACCCAAATTTTATGATTCCCCAAATCCAATTTTTAAAAATAAATATTTCATATTTTAGATAGTATCCACCTTTTTCAGATTTCCACATCGTCTCATTATATATCATTTAACATCTATAAATTAGATGGTTTAGAAATAATTTTATAATGGAACGATAAATACCAATCATTTATGATTCTAATTTTGGTCCATATAAATTATATGAATACTGTATCATTCTCAATTCACATCGTTGATTATGTTTCACATTTCATTCAATATATAGAATCATCCAATTTTTTTATCTACTAGGATGGTATTAGATTTTGTAACCATAATATATGATGAGTTATAAACACATGTTCTGGTTCATATTATGATGATTTGATGGGAATATATATTAGTGGATTTTGTGATCAATATGTGTCTCACTCTTCTCCCCATAGTGATAATAAATTTATATTTTTGAGCTCGATGTTCATAGCCTCCCAAACTATATTTCTCAAGGGATAGTTCTTATAATGAAATTTTGACTTCTTTGAGCCGGTGGCAGTCACAATATAAATTTTCAAATGTAAAAACCTTATTATTTTTTTTCTACGTATCATTTAATTCCATTAATAGTTCCCCTCTTGTGGGAACATTATGTACATATACATATATGCGTCTCATTTTAAATAGTTTAATGTAGTAAACTTTTTGACATGTCTAGAAACACTATACTCCCGTGAAAATCAACGTGGATATTTTGATTTAAAAATATGAGTTGTTCCTCCAAAATAATCAATTTTTTAGTGATTGGCCAAGTATTATACTAATCCACATTACAATTGACTATATGGGGTGCTTTAAATTGTTTTTTTCTTATAATGGTCAATGGTTATCCTTTTTTGTGATAACATTCCCTAAGAAGGATACATCCACTCTTTATATTTCACGTTTACTAAACATTTCATATTATTAACCAATGCTAATATATTTTTCATCCTATTTAAATGATCTCATTATCCTATTTCCTCTTGGGGTATGTCAAAATATTATCTTCAAATACTAAATAAAATTCAATGAGTTATAGATGGATTTTATATATTAAGAGTATAAATATTTCTAAATAACTAGTGATTCCAAAGGGAATCAATATGAATTTATAGTTTACATGCATTGTTTTAACGATGGACTTTAGAATACCTTCTTCCTTCCCCATTAATTAGAGATATCTTAACTAATAGACAAAATTAGTTAAATAATTACCTATACATAGTAGATTTAATAATTTCTCTATCCTAGGAAGAAAAAAAATAATATCATGGTTTTTGGCATTAATGATATTCAATGGAAAGCTACATTGAACCTTCATTCTTTTGGATGTGGATGACTACGGAACCCCACAGTGAATCACTCTAGAAGATGCACCCCTTATCTATATTATTTGGTATATTCTTCATCAGTTCATATAAATAAATTATGGATATCCTATATTGAGTCTTTTATATGTTCACATATCATGGTATATGTTAAATTGAGAGCTCAAACTATTCGTCAGGAGGATAACCATGAAATTAATCAGGGAGGACATATGTATAGTCCTTAATAATGGTCATGTATTCATACATTATTCCCTACATTGTATCAATAATATGGGATATATTTTATTATCAAATAAAAATAATATCCAATGTTTATATGTTTATTCGTAAGAAGTTTCATCTGCCTCCATACAATTATACAAAAAAATAGGATTCCTTGTGATGTGAACTGTGATATCTATAACCAAATAGATTATTTTGGTTTTAAATAAATATAGGAATCATAGGTCCAAAATATAATAAAAAACTAATAAATATATTAAGAATATATTTACTGGAAGTTTTAGTTTATAAAAAATAACATTGGAGAAGTTAATATTTTTTATGAAATAATTTCCCATTTTATTTCCTCATAGATAACAATACGACCATATATCGAAGTGGTGTATAAATTGTTATTATAATATTAAAATAAATGATAGAATATGTAGAACCAAAAAAATGTATAGTTTCTATAAATCAATAAATAACTAGCATATGTATCATCACATCTTTATCGTGATCCAACATAGTAGTGGTAATGGAATATTAAATCCTTTCTTCATTTGAGTTTGTTTCAATTTACTTTAAATGACAACAATTGTTATATAGAATTTAATTTCATAATTAAAATGGTCATTGATGTTCATTTAATACATTTATGTATTACTGCAAATAAAAAACATTCTTTATTCTTTATCATTTTTTGGATTATTTATATCCCTTCAATAGTTATTAGCATGACTACACAAATTTCAACAATATAAGCATCTTTTGGTTCAATTTAAATAGTTACATGATGCATCTTACGACACTTATCACACACGTGAAGTTGTATTTTTTTCAATGGGATTATTCTGTTGACCGTACAATAAATAACTCAAATTTTCTATTTTTTCTCAAATCCCATGACGCAACATAGAGTCTCAAATCTCTATCAAAACCTTGGGAGAGCAATATTCAACCTCCTCATAGCTGTCAATGTTTCGAATAAGTAATTCTTTTCATATTGTTGTATTTAATCAACTAATGGAGTGATCCACCATTATATCAACGTGAACAAAAATGAAAGAGTAATTTAATGACATTCATTATAAGTATTCCTTGTAAAACCAAAAATAAATTGTCTATAATTTTCATTAGTTTGAGGTAATATATAGATATTTTTAGAAGATATGTTTTTTAATATATTTATGAAGATATATTTTGTTATACTCTTCCAAATCCATGGTATCATTTTCTTCCTTAGACAACATGAATTTGATTTTTTTTTTCATCACATATCATGTTCACATTAAAGACCATATACCTCCAGCACAAATTTCACTTAATCGATGGATTGGAGAATATATAATTTATTCACAATGGATTTAACACATTTTACCATGATGAGGGGATTATAAGATCCACTAAAGATAATATGCCTGTTGAGTAATGGATTTTATGGAAACATTATAATTTTTAGTAGAAGGATGTAATTCCATATAATTCAATTTAATTATTATAATGTGATCTTTTTGATATAGTACTTTAATAACTGTCTAAGATTCCACTACCATTAGGTTTGGATTCTCATTATTAAAATCATCAATTTTCTGATAACATTTTCTTTCAACGAATTCTCATATTTCAAAACATTAGAAATAAACATTGAGGATTTATAAAAAAACTACTGTAAATATAAAAATTATTCTATGAAAAATGAATGAGAAAAATATAATTGAAAAGTATATCCTAACTTTCGAGTAACTATATTTTAATCTATGTTTTCTAATATGAACGAATTATAAATAGGTTTCCTAAAAATGTTTAATATTCCCGATCCCTAGAAATAACTACAGAGATCAATAATACCATATATAAAGACTTTGTACATCTTCACATTTTATAAGATGATGTTATACACAATTATACACCAAATAATAACTAATTATTGAGAATTGTAGTCCAATTTTATGACTAGGTACATATTTTGAGATCATGAAAAAATAATAATGTAAAATTTATTAATTTTCATAATGAGATACGTAAATACATTGTGCTCTAACATATTATTAGAATATATTAAAGAATATATATAAAGAATGGGTGCCAAAAAATATTAATAATAATAAGGATATAGAAGAAAAGCACAGGATTTAGACGACATAACATGATAACATTAAATGAATATATCAAGAATAAATATATAGTGACATACAATATAATAAATTGAATCATATGATCTTGTAGAGGTGTGAATATGAAAAAATATATATCATGACATAAACATGAGAGAAGTATAACTACCAAGACATTATAACATGATATACGAAGACCAATAGTGGATTATGTTTACTCACAAATGAAATTATAATATCTAATGAGTTTAGAGTTTACCCAATTCATTTGAAAATTATCTATGTGAAATCATCATAACATGTAGATTCATCTATGTGACTAAAAAATAATTAATCATATGTAAATTACATAAGAGATGTCCATGTAAATTAATTGGTTTCTGATCATGTATCAATTCATTATTCGTTTACAATCTTTTATAATAGGGATTACGTGAATATGTATAATATTTTAGAAAATTAATAAAAAAATAAAAATTATTTTTTATTCAATTATTATTTGTTAATAATTTTTAATATTGTAATTTCAATTATTTGTATGATTTAATTATTGTTGGACAGAATATATAGGGCTTATGATGAAATAGATGTAAAATGGTCCAAAATGTGAAAAATTTCAACAACACCAGTGGACTCAAATAGATGACATAGATCATATGTTCATTAAATTCGGATGAAATATTGTAATACGATACAAAATTAAATGGGATACAACTCATATCAAGACACAAAATACTAATTAATCTACTAATAGGACAAACCAATCTGATCTATCTAAGAAATAGAATATGTGCATAGTCAAATGTGGGGTGATGTATTTCATCCATATCAAGAGATTTTTAATTCCAATTGAAGCGAAATATCCAATAGTGATATCCAATTGGTGTGTAATTTTTTATAGTTTTCTTAAAATCAATATAAAACATTCAATTTATAGAATACGATTGTAAAATATGTTTTATAAATAACATATGTCAAAAACCTCATTCTAAATTAATTAAATATTTAATCCTTCAGCACCCCATTTTTTTGTTCGTCCCGGATGAAAACTCATTTAAATTGGAGACCCAAATGAGTAATACCCTCATATAAGTTGTTTTCTGGGCCCCTATCACTATTGAAGGATCATGGATAAAGGAGAAGATCCACCCAGGAATCATCTTCCTCAAATTGGTGACTTAACTGATGGACAATATTTTCAATGGAGTTTAACACAGTTGTAAGGGAGATCAAAAACATGTTCCTCTACTGGATTTGTGTAAATTGTGTTTTAAATATGTAACTTTTGATATATCATAATTAAATTATCCTTAAATGAACTTATTTGATAAATATTTTTGAGACTATTTTAATTACAATAATGATTTTTTTGAGAATTCAAGTGGTAATTGTGATGTCCCAAACCAAGAAGCCACTTAACAAGGTCCCAAATTAGGCCATCACATGAAATGATGAATTATCCCTCTACGATAATGGTTTTAAATAGGTTTATATTGTCTAATATGACATGGGGGAGACTCTATCCTATTTGACAGAGTTGTACACAATAGTTAAAAGTGTACATTGCAATAACAATATGTAATAACCACCAAACAAACATATCCAAACATCTCTCAATACATGGTAAATACTATAAACCAATAAAATATATTTCAAGTAATTCAAATAGTTTTAAATGTTATGGGACCCAAAAAATTAAAACGGTATAAATTCACAAAATATCCATGTCTTCAAGCATGAATCCACATTCGTGAACCTCCCATACTCAAATTAACTCCCTACCAAGGACCTTTTCCTTTACTAGTATCTCCTTTAATGGTGTCTCCTCAAGAAACCAATAAGAGTATGAATATAATGTGATTACAAATTAGAGGGATACTACCAAAATTTTCTAAAAATTATCCAGTGTAATGGATACATCATGAAAGTATTGGGAAAATGGTAGGATAAAAAAATTGAAAATTCAGGTACCATTAGATAACCAAGTATTCTTACTCCATTTCTATCACTAATTACCATTTGCAACATTAATAACATCATCATCACATAATCCATTTTTATCATGTGTTACATCAGTTTGACATATATCTCGTCTATACATGGATCTAAGGTAATCTATCACTACACATAATTTAATAAATCATGTCCCTATATCACTAGGGATAATAAATAACAATATCAAAATATCCTCACCTATAATAATTAGTTAATGTGGAATGAAACTGTTAGATAAATAGTGCTCAATTCCAATCCCAAAATAATGCACTATGGGTAGAGTTAGAGTATCAGTTCTACTCGACCCATAGGAGGAGCCTCATTTCCTTGTCCCACACCCCATGCCATGTACACATGCATATATATACATTAACCTAACAAATTTGTTTAGGGTAATATAATCAATCCTACACTGACTCATTAGACAAGACTCATCCCTTAATCCCACCAATCGCATACCATATAACAACCAATCAAAACCAAAACATATAAAAATAACATACCATCAAAATATAAATGGAAATTATACAATGTCATCACCCAATAACTCATTTTTCCCATAAACTTCAGGATGAATTACCCCAATTTTATTGCTCATTAATTTACCCATTATATGTGTTCAACTATAATCATAAATTATACATTACTCAACAATTCCAATTCATTGTCCAATTTATCCCAAATATCATTCCACAATCATTTTTCACACTCGTGAATTTCATGTACAATTATTATTTCACATATCACAAACACATATTAGATTCATCCAATTTAATATAACCCATAATACTATTTCACTAACACATTCAAAAAATTCATCAATTCAATCATTACATCTTAGTTAAAATATTCACCACTTTCTCAATGACATTACCCATTAACAGTTTCACTGATTCATATTCTCAAATCCTCATAGGCATTTCAATCAAAATTTGTTAACCATTTGACAAAATCTTATTATTCCATTTATTCAATTATAATGTCATGAAAATCAACCTAAATTCCATTATCGAAAACTAGAAAAAAAATACTATAATTTCAATTCCAGTTGACATGTTCAAAATGTTTAATATAGGATCAGGATTATCATAAGTCAACTATACACAAAACAATTCAAAATTTATAGGTTCATCAATGTTGGCGCGCCCCATGGGTGTAGCTAAATAATTATAATCATCCTCAAAACATTGAATTGTGATAATGAAGGGTCTAAACACTTAAATAGACAAACATTTATATGAATCATACTTAATGTGACAACTGAATAATAAGAGTGAAGAAAGAACTCAACACACATGCACTAATCTGTAACAAAACTATGTGATATAACATTTAGAACACCTACCTTTAATCTATTGATGAACATACCCTCAATCAAGTACATTGATACCAATTAAACCTTCCTTTTTATCCTTAAAATAGACAACATAAGATTATGTGGCTTTTAGGTAATTAGAACATGATCACAAAATATACACGGCCAATTACAGTGAAGAGAGAAAAGGTGTGGATAAGACATACCAGGATCTTCGATCTGCAACCAAAAGTGCTCCAAATGACTTTGAAACAATAGAGAATGATCAGTTGGAATATTTCAAAGCATTTTCTCATCCATAGGGTATAATGTAATTAAATGGGAGATAATCATGGTAGAATATATAGATATGATAATAGTAATATTCAAATTTATCAATCTTTAATCAGCCCCACTGTTTACATACACAATATTAAAATTCATGAACAAAACATGTGAAAGAAAACATCTAAGGATGGTGAGGCTACACGGTTACCTAAGAAGTTCCCCATGGTTTTCAAACCATGCTCCCACCATGTGATATTCCATTGTTCAAGGCTGCATGGTTTTCCAAAAATGGCTACTCAATTTACTTACCATTGTACTAATCTTCTTTCATCCATATTTTGACTCGTTTTTTCTTCCATTAGTGTCCCAAACCACCACAACACCTCGAAGACACCTTTAAATTCATCGAAGAATTAAATTATCCATAACCAATGGAATAATCCTAAATTTAAAATATAACATACATTCATGAAATTTTTGATATTATAACCTCCCCATATTTTAATTTTCTATCCTCAAACCGCATTATGATGCATTATTATGATTCATAATATTGAGATCAATTCAATTTGATTATTTATCCATTCCTTTTTCCCAATTTTCCTCCTGATAATTACTATGACTCCTTAAAACCACAAAAAATGTAATGGTCTTTCCCTAAAGACATTATCACTATAACCCACAACAGGAACTAGATAAATCTCAAGGAACACATCATATTCTATAATAATTAATCCACACGAACATCATAGAAAATCATATTAAAATATTTTAAATTCACATCATTATAGAATCCACACACACAAAATCATAAAATCATGGATGAACCAATATTTACACCATCATTATTATCTTCGTCGTAACTGATTTTTTAAATTCAATGGTTCTATTTTACTCTTTATCTAAAACTCTGATGGGGACAAAAACTCTATATCTTCCAAAAGAAAACAACTAGTATATACAATAACTAAATTTAACACATTATAATCCTTCCACTTTCCACTTATGTTTCTCCTCACTCTATTCCATTATTTGGCACCCCCAGGATAAATAAAACACCACAAAAAATCTAAACTCAATTTTTACTACCTATCTAATAAATTCCCTACTCATCAAGCATGTACAACCATAGGGAAATCACCCAAAAATAAAATATAGGCATGATGATGAAACTACATAATAAGACAATCATACACTATCTATTCAAAGAATATGTTCAACATTAACAAACTCAAGAATGAATTCATTTCTAAATAAAACATGATTCTATAACATCATACCATTTTTGGGTCACTCTTACCAAACCCATATTCTAATATTGGGATGTTACACCATTTAAACTTTCCCATGATCATTTTAATTTGAAACCCATAACTATCATTCAATGCGCCCACATATGTTATCCTAGACCTAATATATAATTCTTCCATCTTGGTATCACTTCATCCAATCCTATATCGTTCCACTACCCACATCAACATTCCAAATGTAATTAATGATACCGTACATATATTATCTACAAAATCCGTCCTCTTACTTAAACCCATTATGAAATATGGAAAGACTTCTCATCCCAAAACATCCACTAATGGATGTTTACAACTATCCACTTTTATACCTCACTCATAGACATGCAGAGTTATCCCATTCTAACTCCACATGTAATGTTTAACTTCACCATTGAAATAACACTACATCACCTGGCCAAAGTGATCCCAAATATCAAGAAATTCTAATACCACCCAAATTCAGATACATAGATCTAATACCTATCTTTGTAGGAGTTACATAACCAAAATCCACTTACAAAAAACTATTTTCTTGTCTCTCTACCACCTTCGAGGGCTTAATAGGTACATTATGAATTCCTATGGAGATACCACAATCCCATGACCCCCACATGGATCACTAAATATCCATAACCATAGAATACCGAGAGTACCTATTAGACACAATGTACACATCATAGGTTCTACATTGAAATTATGAGGTCAATAAATTTTTTTTAAGGTAGTGTTCTGGTCAAAGACCAAAACGAAAAATTGATTGAATGAAATAAACGGTTTCGAATGTCTATAAAAGGAACTTTGTTCACATACCAAACATATACCGGGAGTAACATGGGTGGAATATCCTCCCTCAAAAGCATATCATGTGTAAGCCCATATTATCTAGTCCATCAGCGATCCTATTTGCTTCATGATACATATGAGTGACAATGAAGATGATATCTGAGAGCGAGTTTAAGAATTCTATCTAGTGCGCAGTGAGCATCCAAGAGAGATGAATGGTACAATTCCAGATGTCTTGGACAATTGTCGTGGAGTCACATTCAATCCAATTATTGTCCCACTTGAGCGTCTTGGAGAATGACATAACATGGATAATGCTCATCATCTCATCTTCCAAAGAGGAAGAAAAACCACAGGATCCATAGAAGTAGGTGATTGTCTAGTTGAGGTGATTTATGAAGATGGCTCTACAACCCGCTAGGCCAGGGATGCCATTAGTGGCACCATCAACATTTATTTTAATACAGCCTGAGGGAGGGGTCTTCCAAAAAACATTAACGGTATATCTAGGTTGAGGATAATTTCCCTCAACTCTAATATTCCTAAGAATCCAATGATCTTGAACCGAGTTGTTGTAATGAATATTTTTAATAGAAGCTGCCTTCTGTATCACGATGAGAATTTTCAATTTACCTGCATTATGATTGAATGAGTTGTTACGGAAAGTAAAATTGTTTCTACCATAACAGATCACATGAAGGACATCCTCTATAGCTGCCACAAAAAGATTCTTGATCTGTTGGAAGTCAGGTTGGTCCATACACCTCTATATCTGCGAGGTTATAGAACAAAAAAACAACCATCTACGCTCAAAAATTTCAAAAATATATTTTTAGAGAGCCATTTATGTATGACAATAAATTAATAGATGATTAATATCTTCTTGATGTTGGTTACACATTATTCATTTAAACAAATATTAATGCCAAAATATTGTAAGAAGGTATCAGTGAGGATTATACCATGGGCAATACGCTAAAAAAAGGTGAATCCCGAGGGTTTATTCCTAGCTTTATTTAATTTTTTTAACCATTCTAAGTTTTTGTCTTCATTATTAAACAAGTGTTTGTGGTAATTTTGAGAGTCGAGCACCGTATTGTAAGTGGATTCCCAAATAAGATAATTGTATGTATTAGTGAAGGGGTATCTTTGAACAATGTTTTTGGAATCCTTTGGTAAAGAGAGATTTTGAGAATGAATGACTTTATTTATGGTTTCATTGGTGTACAGCGGAGGTTGGTGATTGGGAATTAATGATATAAGGGGATAGCCGGTCCAGTTATCCAACCAAAAATTTATGTTCAAATTTCTACTAGCGATCCATCTGGAATTTTACATAATGGAAGTGAAGGGGTTTTTACTGTCAGGCCAAAGAGAAGACTTGAGAAAGTGAGACTGAATATTTCTAAGATTGTGAAGGAAACAAGACCTATGAAAATCCATGTATGTCGATTTATTATGAATGAGGATCCACGTGATATTGTCTTGAATATCTTCATTAGAAAAGGAATGTTTTTTAATACCAATACCCCATTTATCAATTGGTTTACATCATGTGGTCCTGGGGTTAGTAACTAGTTTTCTCTCTAGCATACTCGCAGTAAAACAACATACTTAATAGCCACATTAAGGCGCTTTAGGATGCTCTTAGGCCATTTGTAAATCATAATATAGTAATCCAACTTGGATAAAATAGTGGATTTAACAAGAAAAATTCTCCCAGCCATCTAGAGGTTCATACCCTTCCAAGAAGAAAGGTGTCAAAGCATTTGATCAATGATGGGGGAGAAGTGAGACACTTTGGGTCTACCCTGAAACATGAAAACACCAAGATATGTGTAGGGTAATGTGCCCTCTTTAACACCTAAGACATTGGTAATTTTGATTTTACAACAAGGGGGAAGTCTTTGACAATGTAAATGTATGATTTGTGCTAGTTGATGTGTTTACCAGACACTTCTTGGTAGTGAAGAAAGATAGACTTAATATTATTCACAGTTCATTTATCTCGCTGATGAAAGAGAATAAAGTAATCATCATAGGAAGGTGCTAGTAGGAATTCATGTTTCTAGAGGAAGAGATATATTTAATATAACCATTTTCTATAGATTGCGTAAGCAGTCTACTACATGGGATCAACATTTTTTTCTCCACATGTTGGACTAATTTATTTATCCCCACCTTAGTTGTGTCATTGTAATAGTTATTTATAAGGTATTACCACCACACATATTACACTCAATCGCATGAAAAACTCCAAAACATAGAAATTGATATCTATATTACTTAGAAAAAGTAAAAAAATCTTCACACTGGGCCTTTTTTCTCTTCCATGTGTAGCACCTATGATATTTTTCGACTCTAATTCCATCATGAGGACCTCACCTAAAATCTGTTGAAAGTGTACATTCCAGAACACATATCCACATATATCAAAAAATGAGCATTAAAATGATTATGTCATCCTACAAACAAAATACATTCTATCCCATGGTGTAAATACAATTCTTCTCAATACACTTAGGATGATGTCAAGATGTTGGGAAGGATCATAACTATCTTACGGATGCTAAGAAGTTTTCAAATAACACCACCACCAAACTTATCAAATTTTGGTGTCCCCTCCAACAATGGAACACTATAATAACTACTGATCTTAGGAAAGCCATTTGAAACCCTCACATTTACACATTACAACCATGACACTAGAAGGATTTCCAAAAAATATTCACAAATGCTCCTCAACCAGTTTCCAAGCAGCCATGACCCAAAATTTCATTGAAATTTCATCCACCAAACAACACATGATCTTCTAAGACAACTATAGAACATATCCAACAAATATAATTTTATACCAAACTAATCAAACCAATAATCTGTTGAATATCCTTGATTATCATTTTGTTTTTGAAGAGAATTAAAAATTATTATCTTGTTCGAAATTTAACCTTTCTTGGACTTACCCACATCTGGACCTCATTAGGCACCTCAGGTTTCATATTTTTGTAGCCACAAATAAACCGACATTATTTATCATAGTAAAACCATCGACTAGGGAAATAATAGTGACCACTTGATTACGTAACCACTCATAAAAGCATTATGAGCCATAAGTGCTTCCTCACATTGAGTGTATCTTTCTGAAAAAAATAATATAATCATGCTTCATTCACTCTTGTTTTGTCCAGTTGAAAATATTGTCATATCCATTAATTATCATCCAAAATTGATAGGTCAAGAATCAATATGATATGATCATTTGAAACAATCGTTAATCCCTATCAAAATAATTATGGATCCCGTATAAGAAAAAAATGTCAAAACCCAACCAATTATAGGGCCCTGATGGTACTATTTATGCCTTACTTCCACCTATGATTCATATCTCGGGCTTAAAATTCCATGAAACCTACATTACTAGGCTAGCATCATATGATGTTTCCCTAGATTCACATGAAACTATCAAAACATAATAAACCTGAGTCACATCCCAAACCATCAATCTTCCACTAATCCCTCCATGACAACCCCACATGGGGTAACACTCTATGAGCCCCAATGATAAGGTCCAAGAAATTAATATTTGATATCGACACCCAAAATCACTGAGAACCCATACGAACTCCCCCATAGGTTATCATGAATGTTTAATGATATAAACACTCTAATGTGGATTCGCAATAAAAAATATATAATAATTCCTCTTCCAAAATTACTCACATTAGGTTATAATCGAGAAAAATTCACGAATGATAGTATCAACTCCATTCATATTAACTATGTGACTTAAACACCAACTAACTATTCAATCCATCTTCTGCACCAAATGTATCTATTCACATAGAGAACCACTATATCCCCAATGTTCTTTTTGAAATCTGGAAGACAACTGGATAGGGTGCCTAATCACAAGGGCACCCAAACCCCAGACCAATAATTATGATTCATCATATATACCATTTAATCATGAAACATTTGTGTTTCCACACTCACAATACCCAACAATTCATAATTACTCAATGGCCAAACCCCTGTTGAGGGATCCCTAAAAACAACTTCATTCCTAAATCATAACACATAATGTCCTAAAACCAAAATCCAAGGACTCAAATGTGGTAAATACCACATCCCCAGACCATCCATAAAGTGGTAAAATCAACAACATAAGGAATATCAACTACAAAACCCTCCAAAATTTATATCAATACACATCCATTTATAAATAACATTGTCATTTTTTTAGTCAACTGGTCATTTTTTAAACTCACCACTACCCAACATTCAACACTACAAACCTTCTAAATGAACATAATCCAAAACACTTTCATCAACAAAAAAAATATCAATTGATTGAAAGTATTAATACAATGATAGAAAATATAATATACTATCATCCTTAAATAATCTACTCCACATTCACTATACTTGTAGTTTCCATTATGCATAGAGCACTACCCTCTACCATACATGCCACAGGCCACGATCAGCATTTTTTTAATAATTTACATAATTTGACGTACTTTAACCCACATACTTCTAAACCATTTCATCATTCAAAAAAAAATCTAATCTCTACGAAACATTCTCCTTTTCCCAACATAATTCAATATTCATTTTAGCTCATTTACACCATTCATTAAGAAAAATTCATTATCCATTTCACCATCGCTATAAAATATTACTTTTAGAGACATAAAATAACATTAACAATGTATCATTACCCAAAATCAAATCCATATAATAATGATATATTTGACACACTCTTCCATAACAATTCACTTACATCATTTTCATTTACATAATTTCATTATAATTTTTAGACACAATTTTCATACAACATTATAATGGATGAAAACTACATTCCATTATTTATTCCCAAAACACCCATCAAGTGTGTGACTATCATGATGAATGATACCTATATGTATTTTTCCTTGAATTGATGTATGAATGCACAACCACATTCCATTCTGGTCATGGGAAAAATATATTGTAAACTAGACAACTCAAACACCTTGTGCATCACTAAATAGTAAAAAATTATTCAACTATAACAATATACGACAACAACAATAAATCCCACCCATGGTGACTATTGATTTCCATCATTTATTTGAAAGCTAATCCATAGAATGCAATCATTACCAATGATTGATACATCATAACCTTATCTCTTCCATCACAATTTTTAAAAACCGAACAAAAAAATTCTTTAATTCCACATTATAACATCCCCTACCATAATGAAACTATATTTTTACACCATGTGAGGTCATCAGATGACCTTAATAGGGCCTGCAAATTTTCAAGAGGATGTCGACTATTAGTGAGGATCTGACAAGCCATGTGGAGAGAACATAGCCTCTTTGATATAATATGTCAAAATTTTTAACCTTGTAAATAAATGAATTTGTATGTAATAACTAATAAATATAAATGTACTAATATTATTCAATACTGGGAACACAAAATTATCTAGTGATAAAAATTTCAATTCATCAAAATAGTGCTAAAAATTATGTTACTAGAATAAAAACAGCATAATAAATCTGAAAATGTTTCCATCACCATGTATGGATCCTCATCCATCCAGATCCCAGGACCGACCCAACTATCTAGGACTAACCCTTTCCCTTATCTGAACCTATAACTGTGAAGTATTATTGGGTACACAATGGTTGACATAGTACGGTGTGTGTATAACTCAAAAAGACACCACCAACGATATCTAGAAAATATAGAGTCTAATATATAGTTCATTCATATATGATGTAAATAATATGATAATCAAAAGAAAAACTTAGGTTCCATTTGATAACCAACTAAACATAATCTATTTATTTCATTAATTTCCTTTATAATTATTCAAACAATCATTATTACATTATCAACTATCGTCATTTTTTTGGTTGTGTAAGTGACATATATCATCAACACTTGAGTCTAAATAAATAATCCACAATGAATAAATGAATAAATCAAGTCCATATCTCACTAGGGACAATACATAAAAATATCATAGCGTCTACCCCTTAAAGACTTAGTTTGATTGTAATGAAACTGGTAGGGTAATAATTCACTATAACATTACATGATTAATTCACTATGGGTGGATTTAGATAATTTTTCTAAATAAAACATTATGTGGAGCTTCAGTCCTTAACCTCGCACCTTAATCATTGTGCACATTCTTATATATCAATTCACCACACATATCTAGGTGGGGATGGAGTATCATTCCAAAAATGACCCATTAGAGGAACCCAATTTGGGAATCCCATAACAAAAATATCATATGATAACCCAACAAAACCAATAGATATAAAAATCGCACCCATCAAAATCAATATGGAGATTAATATTACACCATATCCCATTATCTCATTTTTCACATTACACAACATGGTATTTTAGGCCAATTATCATTTTCATTCCTTATCCCATTAAGCATGTTTTATACATACCATACATTATCCAATATTATCCAATTACCATTCTATATACCATTTGTATCATTTATCATTCAATAATACATTTTCACACAAATTAATTTCAAGTAATAGTATTATTTCACATGGTACAACCACCTTTTACCTTAATTCGATTAGGTATACCCATAATTATCATTCACTAAAACATTAAATTATTCTTCAATTTCTTCATTACATCTCATTTAAATTATTCCTCATTTTCTCAAAACATTACCCACAATAGGTTCACTATTTCATATACACCAATAACCTTAGGTTATTCTATCAAAATTCATTAATCATTCGACATAATCTCATTCAACATAATTTTATCATTTTAATGTCCTTTAAAACCATCATTTATTTCATTTTCAAAAACTAGGTAAAAAAATCAATACAATATTTTAAATTCCACGTGACATTTTTATCATTTTCAATATGTGATTTATATTTTAATAAGTTAAATTTATATTGTTTTTATGTGTTTATAGTTTAAGGAATGCCAGTGCACTGCATTGGTGGGACAAAATAATTATAATCATCAAAAAAAAATTATTGGTATCATGATGGGTTTAAACCATTGATTATGAATCATATTCCTGATAAAAAATTAAAAAACAAGAGGGATGAAAGATATTATCACACATGAAAACATATATAATAAATCGATGGGAAATTAATTTTAGACCCCATTATATGAAATAATAAATTAACACACTCATAATCAATGAATTATATTAATAAAATACCACACTTTTAATCCATAACCTAGATTCTATAAGAAATTGATGGATTGATTTATTTGGTAGATGATATCCTAAAAAAATTCCAAATCATAAATGTGAAGAAATGAGAAGATTAGAAATACCTGGAGCATCGATCTCCAACCAATACTGCACCAAAAGACTATGAAATGATGGATATCTATACCATGTATGAATTGGGATACATGGTTTATTCCTAGGATTCATAGGAATAAATGGTAGATTATATTGGGTAGACATAAAAATATCATAATGGAAATTTTTTAAATATTAATATTATTGTAGGCCTCATAGTTTTCATTCAAAGTGTGATTAAACATTACAAAATTATGAAAAATATACAATATAAAGAGGGTTATGCCACACCATTACCTAGAAAGCTAAAAATATTTTACAAAAAGTTTTCCAAGTTTTTGATATAACAATGTCAAAGACATCATGGATTTCCTTGAAAGGCACCATAGTTTAATTAACTTTGTGATAATCATGTTCCTGGAAAATCCTGTCAAGCTTTTCCATCTTTCTGGGCCCCACACCCCTAATACACCATTGAGTCCCCCAAAAACACATGTAAATAATTTTATTATCCAAAAATATGTGATTGTACAAAAATTTATAAAAGGGAATAAATTCCGAACATTTGGGATTATACATAAATATATTGTGGTTCCAATTAGACAAAAAAATCATCCATTTTCCACAAAAAATAGTATTTTATTGTATTATTTAGAAGTCTATTTCATAATATTTTGGTACAAACCCGGAAAAAATGATTTTTTTGCATGGATTTCTTTTTGGTTCATTATTTTAAGAGGAATGTAGGGAATCATTATCTAGAAAAATCTCAACTACATATTTATATAGAAAATTATGAAATTTTCAATACAATGAACTATCCAAGATGCCTAGTAATAAATATATGAAATAGTTAATTCATTATTTTAAAAACAACACCTTCTTTTTCAATATATTATTCTATTTTATCTCTGTAATTTTCTTAAAACTGTTTTAAAAACCACTAAATATTTTTTCAATTTTATAAATCATACACTCATTAAACCCACAATGCTCATTGCAAAATGAGTTATGGTCATTAGTATAATATAATTAAATATTAAAAATTTAATCATTTTTTCCATTCATGACAACTTTATCAAATTATGGAACAAAATCTAGAGGACATTCAGTTTTTATTGCTTGTTTATTTAATATTTTTAGAAATTCAGTGAAAATTTATTTTTTGTTTCTAAAATTTAGTATTTTTTAATGTTGTTATCTTATTAATTATAAAGGTTCAATGTATGATGAGATGTACTAAATGAGATTTACCTCTTTGTAAAGATGAACTGGAGAGGATCCTATATCAATGACATTGATACATGCATGATATAACCTTGAAAGAGTTCAATAAAAAAACCTAAAATATTTCTAAACCCCTATTCATCAAGAACAAAACTAAAAACAGAACATAACATGTATAATTCAAGTGAACATTAACAAAAATTAAATTTTTTAATCATTATGGATATAGATATATTACCTACAAATGTTCCCATACAAGGTGATTAAAAATATAATACACTTAATTCCAATTTAATTCACTTATTAACATGATTACATAGACTAGTAGGGGATGAATCAAATACACACATAAAATAGGTTCATAAAATTTTATATAATTTATATCTTACTAATATGGATAAAGAATTAGTAAATCTTACTGTGTTCATGTTATTATTTAATATTGTATCAGAAGATTGGTCTTACTATGATAATTCCCTTATTTTTATTTAGTGGACATTAAGTGCCTTTATATTGAAAAATACACCCTATCCTATCAAACTGAAACTATAAAAAATAATTTTTTTGGATCAGATAATCAAATGGGCAATCACATCATGAATATCACTAAAGATTTAAATTATTTTTAAATGATTCCCACACCAAAATATTTATGATAAACTTTTAATAAAATATTTTTATAAATGGTTAATTGTAATTGATCGTGAGATGGTTGATGCTTCATTCAAGTGGTGTGCTCATGAAAAAAACACCAATTTTTTTATGGTGGCTAAGTTAAAACCTGGAATAGAACACTAATAAATTTAGTTTGGGGTCCAATTTAAACAATATAGGTGTTCGTGAGGTGAAATATTATAAAATTGAGAAGATGGTGTACATGATGTTTGATGAGTATAGAACCATTCTATGAAAAAAAAATCTCTTTTTCAATAGAAATCACAATCTCCTCCTACCATCTATTTTGTTAACTATTCATCCAACACCCTTTATATTTTAGAAATCCCTAAATTTAATGAAAATTCAATGATTTGTGAGGAAATATTCCTTCAATTCCCGTTTTACAAACCTATTATGAAAGAACTAAAATATCCTACAAACCTACCATTGGTATAAAAAAACCATGAATATATGAAATGGGATTGTTAAAACTGATCTATTCATCCAGAGAACCAACAAGAGTAGAGTAATAATTCATCACCACCACCTAGAAATCCACAACCACCACAAAGGCCATTGAAAAAACCCTATAAAAGATGATCCTATACTATAATTTTTAATTAAAACAATGGTGATAAATAACACACATATCTTAATAACCAATCTAAACGACATACAATAACTAAAAATGAAATTTGAATAAATTTACTACTCGGTGGTGGATATTAATTATCATTGGTTAAGTAAATTAGTCTCTAAACCTAAAGTAAACACAAGGTATTAAGGAAAATTAATTGAAATTACCCAAAGGAGTAAAACAACACATAAAATCAATATAAATTCTCCATTACAGTAATCCCCTCTTGAGGAAACAGCCTTCCAAACATAGAAAAAATTTCAATGACTAGAGAATTCATATCCTGATACAAATATCACCAACCAAAATAGGGGGTCTATAGATGAGATTCCTATCAACACCATTACTCTTTGATTTCTCAAAATGACCACTAAACAAATAAAAAAAATTAATATGATGAAGAAATTATGGATACATACCAAATATTATATGATAGCATCAACTTGATTGATGTCATGAAATATATTTCGTTATATATGATGCATCTGAAGGAGATGTGTACACACTGATGGCGACTTTGGGTTTATGAGAATTTGATCATGAGGAGGAAAATATAACCATTTTATGATCCTTAATATTCTTCCAAATTCAACAATCCAAGAATAACAAGAATTCTATTTACCAGAATGGATTATTTATTTTTACAATGATATGATTAATTTGGGTGCTTCATTAAATGTGATGTCTCACTGAATTTTCACTTCAATAAGGGTTAGGGAACTGAATCCCTTTGGAATTAATGTTTATCTTGAATATCATAGTAATAAACACCCTGTTAGTGTGTTAGAGGAGGTTATTTTGAGGGTTAATAATGTAACTTCTCCTCCTCAATTTTATGTTCTTAAAATGGAAGATGATCGAATGAACGAAAATTCCCATGTTATATTAGTGTGGCCTCCCTTTAAAAACCTCCAAAACCATAATTAATGTCCATAATGGTACATTATCATTTAGATTATAGTGGATAAATTTTCTTGTTCAATATCATTGATACCAAGATTGAACCCATAGATGAGCATTACTCAGTTATATTAAATTTCTTGATATACTCCCATCACCTAAAATAACTAATATTCATTCCCATGATCCCATTTTTTAGTTTTCATTCTTGATATACATTTTTGTTAATAAATAAGTGATAAAATTTTATAACCGTTTTGTAAAACATCACATGTTTTTGTTAATTGATGATTTCATTGACACCGAAGATACCATTTCCATCGATGATACATAATAGATTGTAAAATTTCATTCATCAAATTTTTATGTAATCATTGAGTATTTAGATGATATCATTGACCTACAACATTCAAAATTTATCCCATTAATAAACTATACACCTTAATTGGAATATTATAATCTACTTCAATTTTAAAATAATATTAACAAGGTAATTGAAACAATCACTATATCATCATAGCCAGTTCACTTCCTATAGATCTTGAATCTCGATTGTGTGAACATTTGTGGTGTTATAGACATGCATAGGGATGTAAATTTTATGAAATTACTGAAATTATCCCATTAATTTTGACACATCATATACTATTAAATTAATAGTCTAATCAGTGAATCAATAACAACATCGACTAAACCAAAACATCCTAGATATTGAAAAAAAGAGGTAACATAATTATAAGATATCAGAATCATTTAAACCATATCTGAGAAACAATGGGATAGTCCAGTAAATGTAGATCCTAAATAACTGGTCTTTCATTAGTTAAAATTGAAAAAAATGAATTCATTCCAAATCCTATGTATAATATTTGTATTCTTGTCATAGATTATCACCTATTAAATCAACAAACAAGGAAGGAAGATTTACAATTTTCATTCAGTTCCTAGATACAATATAGGATTATAGGGAATCTGCACTAATATTTCATTGATTGGTATTCTAGATACTTTGAGATATAGATTTTATCCAAGAATAATGATTGTAAAACCATTACATTCCCATTTGGAATATTTTCCTAGAAGAGTATTCCATTAGTAATATTCAATGATACTGGTAAATTACAATGAGTCATGGTTATAATTATTCCAGATTACCTATAAAATAGAATTGAAATTTTCATAGATGATTTCACTATATATGGTTCCTCATTTGATCGGTTTTTGAGTTGTTTTTCCCTTCTACATTAATATATTGAAAATTATTGTCTTATTATGATATGATAAATTCAATTTCATAGTGAGACATTGTATAATACATGGTCATATCATTTATGGTGAAAGTATCCAAGTAGATAAATCCAATGTTGAGGGAATTTATTACATATCGTTACCGAAATATTTGTGGGTTGTGCAGTCATTCATAGTTCATTCTTGATTTTACTATCTTTTGATTTGTGAATTTAGAAATATTGCATTCCCCCAATATGAATTAATTTAAAAATTAAAAGAAATTGATTATTCCAATGAATGTGAATATGTTTATAAAAAACTAAAATGGATTCTCTCATTAAATACAAAAATCCAACCACCATGGTGGGATTTACTATTTGAACTCATCTATGACACTTCAAACTACAAAGATGGGGATGTCATATAACAATGGTTTGATCGAGTTCTATAATTAATATCATATTCCACCCACATGGTGGACCATTCCATAGAATAATACACCATAACTAAAATATAACTCCTTGACATTTTTTTTCTTTGGACAAATTAAGGTCATATATTTTATGGTCCCAAAACATTGTCTACTCATACCATTCATCCTTTAGGTATATCCTTATTTAACCTGGTAAAAAAACAACTCATTCACAATATTTTTCTCTATCATTAATTTGATTTATATATTATAGATAAAACAGAAGCATAAAATGTAGGGGATGACCCTATAAATAGTATCCGCCAATTGTGGGAAAATGAATCATATGTTTTATTTATATCAATTAAATATTTATTAATAATAAATTTTACCACATGCATGATGAATTTTTTTGAAATGATGAAATTGTAAATTATTTGTTAACATCTTGAATTCTATATTATATTAAAAAAACAATGGAAATTTATTAATCATGAGTCTTTTTAGAACAATTTGGATTACCCCTTCCACTGTGACATGTTTAGTGACCGTATCCTTATGAGTTTTTATCCCAATAGTGAGTTCTAGTATATCCTTAGGTTATGACACACTGTTGAATGTGGGGTCACCTTGGTCCCTAACGTACATCATGAATGTTCCTTGATTATGGTGTCTTTTTTTCAACATCAATATTGGATTCCCATGATTTATGTAATATTTTACTCATTTTCAATGAATTTGGATTTTCTCTAAAATAAGTTATATTCTTTAAAACCCTTTATCTTTTACGAAATTTTATATGTTGGGTACAATGACATTTTAGGTTCATTTTACAATTAATATTGAAATTATTACATACGTATACAACATTATTATATTTATAAATTGGTAGAGGATAAAGCCAAAAATATTTATTATTCAAATCGAATTTTGGTATTTTTGAGAACACAAATTTTCCTTACGTTTGGATTAACTATAAATATCATAATTGAAATGGGTGACCATAAATATATCCAAAGAGTGCATCAAATTATTCCTTGATATAGGTTCATGTGTCGAGTTTCTAAATAATATCACACAGAAACTAATGGTCATGTTGAGGTGTCTAATTGAATGGTAAAATAGATTGTTGAAAAATTGTTCAATCCAATAGAAATTATTGAAGTATTATACTTGATGATGTATTATGGGAATAACATAATTCATTAACATCACAAATTTTAATTCCACACTATCATATTTTGATTGGAATGTGTTTTGACCTCCATCATTAGATAGAGAACCAGGCCTACTAGACCATTATACAATGCAATTGTAAAATTTCTAGTATAGGTGCTCGAAACAATATATATATTCTTGATATTGAGGAAATGAGTAGGCATTGTTTTGAATACTAATTGATTTATAAGGTTAATCCCTGGATGTTCACAATTTCATCAACGTTCCTCATCAATTCCACATTAGGTAGAAGGTCCTCAAATACAAGGCAATGCTGATGTTTGATCTAGGTAAACATTTTTACAACCAGTTTTTTTCGGAACTAATAATAATGTTTATCAATTTGGTTTTTTTAAATTAGAAAATGAATAAAAATTACGATATAATTTCAGTGTGATGTAGTTCAATAACTTTCATGAACCCAATTTGGAGTCACCAATAAGGTAAGTACATGTTCAAGATGCATCTATGAATAGAACCCACAATGTTAAATCTATTGTTCCCATATTCTCTATTAATACAGTGAGGATACTACACACTCTAAGTGTGTCTGTGGGGGGGGGTTATTCTTGGGCAATATATTAATTTTCATCATCATTATTATTTTTATCTTTTGGCTCCATAGAGATTATTGTTACATTCCACAATCATGGCACTGAAATTTAGAGAGAAATGATAATTTTTTAATCCCACATTATCCCAGTAAATAATGATCACTTATTCATGAACTGAATTTAAAATGCATAAAGAATATTCCGATTTCATGTTTTTTAACACATAATTTTCTTTGAAAAAAATGTGTCTTTTCACATTAATTTTACAACGGGAGTGAAATTTTTAATAAATTTTAACCGTTTTTTATTATACAAATGTTTGCATTATTTTATCCCCTTTTTGAAGAATATTTACATTTGTTTGAGTAATTTATTGAAAAATTGTGGCATTAAATACATCAATGCATATATTAACAGATCCATGAAGTGTTATTTCTCTCAACACCTATTAATGGTAAATATTATTCAGGTTGGCATTACTAATCCTTCTAAAATGATTTGACCATACATTTGTTCCTTATACTGTCTTTTTTTATTATTTCACTAGATTTAAATATGTGTGGGTGGCTATTATCCTACTTTTTTTGTCCTAAATATTTATTAAATAAATCCCACAAAAAACCCAAAGTTATGGTTTTTGTACTATGTATATCAAAAACCAATATTTTTCTAACTTTGATCATGGTATGACTAATACAATTAGTGTGATGAGAAAATAAAAAAAGCATTGAGTGTTGAGTGTAAAATTTTTCCCCCATTCAACTTAGAAATACAAAATAATAATAATAATAAAAGAGGTAAGTGATGAAATATATATCAAATAGGGATATTTATGTGTGGATATAATATTTATACATCTCAAAATTCTTATGTTAGTGGGTTTTGATATTTAATTACAAATGGTAGAGGGAGGGTTCTATGGATATGATCATATAAGAATATATTTTAAAAAAGACCTGTATTTACTAGATATAATGATGACTGAATATAATGAAATGATATTCACACAGAAACATGGGGACTTAGTGAAATTGTTGAATTTTGATTTTTTTTCTAAAATTGATAACATTTGTCACTATGAATTTCATTCCGATTCAATTTATGAGACACCCATTTCCATGATTGATTGAAATAACTTCTTAGTGTGAGTTTTGATTTTATCACACTACTTTAAATAATAAAAATTTGATTCAATGACAAATATTCTGGATGTTGGTAATATATACATGAATAATATTAATTGAAATGATAAATTTTCAATGAGTATAAATATTTGGGTTTTGCGGTCTGATTTCTACATAATTTATGATTCATTTATACCCCTATACGACTATGATAAATTGTATTTCTATAATAAATTAGAAATTTTAATAAAAATTTAACATGATGTTTTATTGAAATAATTGTTTTTTGAATTTTAAAAATAATAATTTCACATTTTTAGATGATTTAATGGTATTTGCATGTTATTTTTGACGGAAAAATATTAATTAGAAGATAAATGGGATAATATTGAAAGATTACAACAACTCTAGTGGACTCAATCAGACACTAAAGCTGATTCATGCGTTAAATTGGGAATAAATTTAGTGATATGATCCAAACTTAACTAGGATAAAATTCATATAATGACATTAAACCCCATTTTACCCATTAAATGCCCAACCTAACTATTCATTCCAAAACACTTAATATGTATGATGTCAAAAGTGGTGTGTTGTGTTTCATCCATTTATAATGTTTCTACCTCTAAATGAAGCCAAATTTTTTGTGGAGATAACAAATATGTGGGGAAAATCATTTTTATTTTCTCAAAAGCATGATATGACATTCCAGATGTCAAAAATAATAAGCCAAGTGGTTTTACAAACATTGTCTGCCCACAAACCCTATCCAAATTTCATATAAATTTTCACATGGGGCACCCCATTTGTATGTTTGATCAGGATGAAATGACCAATAATTTTGGATACAAAAAGGTTTACACTCATACAAGAATTTATAGAGTCCCCTATCCACATATGAGGTATCAAGGATGATGGAAAAGTTATACCTAATCGCCCTTCTCATCTAGATTGTGAGATTAGTGGAGGAGATTCATTTCGAGGGAGCTACCCAAACATTGGAGGGAGTTCCACCAGTAATTCATATACTGTTTATGAGAATTGTTTTGTTCTAAATATTTTAGTTATGTTCTATCATATAATCCTAATTCATTGAATACATTTTTTGGAATAAATAAGTTATTCTCTTTTATTTTCAACACTGATTCTTTTGTAAATTAATGTTGGAATATTTGCCTATTTCAATTGGACAAAACACTTTAATTTTCACTCACTTATTCATTATTTTTTAATATAATTTTCAATAACATTTCAAATGATATAGGTCTAAACCTCTACATTAACATTGATGTATTAATGGTATCTTATTTATGAATTGATTTCATAGGTAAGAGATGAGTCATTATCATATCATCCCTAAACAAAATAATTATTTTATAGAATTTTAAATTATCATAAGAATGATCTTTTCAATATGTGTTCTAGTATTGAAATGATCTTATTCTTTCATAACTATAAATAAATCTCATTAATTTTTTAACAATTAATCTATTTAAAGAATGTTATTTTATCAAAACTATTTTGAAAACCAAATTTTTTCTATTCTATTGAAAATTCACATATTAAAACCACAACTCTCATGGATAGATGAAATTGAGTATTCAATAGACTATTAATAATGATTAAAATTTCAATCAATTTGATGTGCATTGATAACATGTTCAGATTCTTAATTATGTCATAAGGCATAAGAATATGATGAAAATTATTGATATCTATTAAGGATGGGATTTATTCAATATCATACATTAAACGACAAAATTAATAATATATAATTAATAAGTATCTCTAAATTTTTTTGAAAACATGAAAATAATTTTTAGGTAATGTGTGAAATGTCAAAATTCAACACTATTTTGATGAAATAAATAAGGATTCCAAAAACATGACTATGGATTAATTTTTTTAGAAAATCATTAATGAAATAAAATAGTATTTCTTGATAATAATATTTGATTTTAGAAACTATGGTTCGATGAAAAAATATTATGGATTGTACTTGAAAATGGATTTGAAACTAAGATCATCCCTTTAATAGGGTTTTCTTATCAAGAGATATTTTTAATGGAACATTTTAAGACATTTATTTTTTTTATCAATAATAAAGATCTAATCTAGACTAATATGTGTCAAAGATATATTTAGAACATAATAAAATTATTTAAGAATAATGAAGTGGTAAATTAGGGAAATGAGAGTGAATGTGTAACTTAATGGTAATATGGTGGTAAAGAGAGACCCCCTACCATTTAGAGGAATGGGTTTTGAATTTAAACATAACGTCATGTATAATAAATTCATGAAAATAAATATAAATTTATGAAAAAAAAATTGATATATGTTCATATATTGGGTTGTTTTTAGTTAAATCGTTATAATTAATTTTTACATTAAGTTTTTTCGGTTTTACATAATATCATAAATAGGTTTGTTTTATATAATATTATGGAAATTTAACTCTTAAATAATGTGATACCATATATATTATACATATTTATGAGATATTAAATAAATATAAGTTAATTTAATCCAACAATGATGACATTATATGGAAATTAATATTCATCATTCATGATAGTGGTGAACCAACATATCACTGTTGATTTTTTAATTTTTCAAAAAAAAAAGATTTGATTTGATTTTATTATTGACAATAAATTATCAATATAATATTATATAGAAGATATATTAATATAATTACCATGAAACTTATTTATTTTGGGGATGATAAGTTGGTCGAAATAAATAATTTAAATCAGGAAGATGTAGTATTTTACCAATTTAATGTGGTCTTTTTAATGAGCTGTTTATAAATCATGGGATTGGTTTATATGTTATTCCAGTAACACTATGACTTGGTTATGAGTTGTGAAAGGTTAATTATATAAATTTTTTGAAAAATATATGGTTTATTAGTTTGGATGAGAAGTGGTGGTGAGGGGGGTATATATAATTGTAGTAAGAGGGGGTTTTTTTATTATATTAATTAATTTTCAACTTTTTTTAAAAAAAATCAATAGTATTAAGTATTATGAGTATATATTAAAAATAGAGAATATATGTTATAACTAATTTTTAGTAACATCATTCAAGACTCAAAAATTCATGTATTTGGCTTAAAATAAGAAATATATTAAATTATTGTATATTACAATTCACAAAAATTTCATACAGTTTAAAAGAATCCCAAAATTTTAACATAACCATTTTTAATACGTAGATATAAAAAATGGAATCCATCTGATAAAAATAATTTTCTATCAATTATATATTTAATATTTAAAAATAATCAATGTCTATTCGATAAATATCAATTGAATTATAATAATTTATTTTATATCCACATGAGAAATTATTTTTGGACAAATTATGTAATATTATCACAATTATAAAATGTAATATTAATTTATAAATAACATTTATATAAATTAATTTAATTATAAATATTTAATTTTACTATAAAATTGTGATTAAATAATTTATGCTTTTAGAAATACAAATAACTCATTTATCATTTTAAAAGATTTACTTAATTATTAAATTAGATAAATATATCATACTATCAATTGATAAAATATTTAAATATTATTTAACATTTACATAACTGATTTTACTATTCATATATTCAAATTATTATTCCTAGAGGTTAGATTACTATAAAAACACTTATTTTATATTCCAATAATGACATTAATATTCTAATAGTCAGACTCATCATTGTCATGTAGATTTACCACATCCTATAAATATATATCGTTGCACTCATTATTAATTGAATATTTTTCCTTCATTTTTATATATACTTTCATATTAACAAATTATATTTTATTTTTGATATTTTATTTTATAAGTCTCCTTTTATTGTGAGTATTGTGTTTCTAGTAGATCGATCATATCTATGTTATCATATTCTTATTCAATTACTTAATATTTATTGTCCTACCATAATATTTAAAATTATAATAGTTTTATAAGATGAATTATGTATAAATCAAAATATAACGAAACATTTTTTTCTGTTATCTTTGTTATGAATGTTCTTTATACTATAAGGCATAATTATATGAAGGGAAATTTCATGGATAAATTATCGGTTGTGACACTATTTACACTCACCCTCTAAGAGGATGTTATAAAAGCCTCCCATGAATAATATATCCTTCTCTACATTATATATAATTCTAAATAATAAACTATATTATAATCAATATCACACTCAAATAAATATTAGAGTATATATTTTACACTGATGTGGTACACTAATTACAGTTCAATAAATAAGTACTGTTTGGATTTAAAACCTCTAAAATTATGATATGCTGAATACTTTAAATGATATTTAATTAATTTCCCAAAATAATCCATAAAATTATATATCCTTGTTGTATTATCACCATCCATAGCTTGATAAAACTAGTGAAAATATATAATTTAGTTGTCATAATCCATTGCTATAATTCCCCTTTATACCTGATACATAATAACCATAAAACTATTTTCCAGCAGGGTCTTTTTAAGGAATGGAAAAATAAATATTGTTAAAATTTTCTTCTTTGGTAGTCCAATATACATTTCATCTATAAATATAAATTTTCATCAGTGTTTCATTTTTCCAGTAATAATATAGGCTACTATATTCACCCAAAAATCATAAAATTTATTTGGGTGAGCAAACATTGTATTCATATAATCTATCTATAACTCTATATCATATGGTCTACCGAAACTCTGAAATAAGGTTGAATTCTCTAGATGGTAATGAAAATTAAATTTCAATATGGTTAACATAACTCATTCAGATATATTTTAGAAAGACTTTGTAATCTTAAATATACAATCTATGAGTTTATGGTTTATAAATGTAAATGAATAATATGTAGATTCACCACAACTTCTGATTTGTCATTTCCATTTTCTACCACTTCAATCTTTTTATTTTTTCACTATGGTGGTATATATCTAAATTATCAATAAGAAAACTTGAATATAATTTCAATCATGCCTATAGATGTTTGAAATTAGATAAATAAATTATTTTCACAAATCCCTCCACCATACACCAACACCATAACATAATAAGGTCTAAAAACTTATCGTTGGTGTAGCTAAACATACACAATCAATGATTATGTAATGTCACCAGTTGCATCACATAACTATCATAGTACATCACTGTCACAACCTGCCTTGACCAAGATGAGGGTAGGGATAATAGATTTCCAAACCCTTCCTTATACAAGTTGAAGGAGAGATAATGACCCCTGTGACCCACGTTCGATAGGCCCCATAGTGGCGACTAGCAACAATGGTATAGAATCACACACAATATGGAAGGCATTACCAATTTTATTTATTAGGATCAGGAGATAAGATAGTAAATCCTAACAACAACAAAACTAGGGGGTAGAAGTAAATCCAAATAAAACCATTCCCATATGCATGTTACAATAGTAAATTACACAATGTACAAGTAGACTACAAAGGTAATGTACCAAAGAGATGATAAACAATAACATAAATTGTCTCAACGTCCAACCTAATTTGGCCATGCGCGATCCCTGAAGTCCTCCTGGGAACCTGAAAGCAGTTTTATATACGTAGGGTGAGCATACATGTATACTCATTAGGGAAAACCAAAGACTATTGTGAATAAGTTGGGAGCCATTCTAATTCCCTGTGAGAAAAGAAATAACCAAAGGACCTAGTGAGGAAAACAATCCATCGAAGCCTCACCAAGGCACACTCCCCAAATAACGCAAGTCAAGTGATGTGTAGTAATAACACATCGATATATGCGTACCCCGAGCCACATTACCCTTGGTTATTGAAGACATCATATACCTTGAACAAATCCCGCCATTCTCACCGTAGTCCCACTACCACACCCCGCCCGCACACACCTGGTCCATAACCACACATCCCACCCGAAAACACCTGGGCCTCAACCACACATCCCTCCTGCAAACACCTGTGACACAAAAACACATCCTACCTTCAAAAACATGGGCTAAAACCACCGCACGTAACCATGCCCTCAAACACCTGGTCCATAACATCTACTTCAATGCCTGAAGACACCTGATCCACTTCCCTAAGACTCTTGGGAAACAACCTTCCCGCACACACCTAGGCCAGCCACCATAACTACCTTGCCTGAAGAATATTGGGCTATATTGAACCTTAGGTCGTCACAACCTAACTGAAAAATCGTTGTCTATTAAGGAAAGGGATCAAAAAAGGAGATAATAACCTACCACTCAAAGGAGTGTTGGGAAAACACCCTTTCCCATTAAAATAGGGTGTTTGGTAATCAATGCTCAACTTTGGTGGGACATAAATAAGAAACATAAAAACTACAAATATATGTATAAGTAACAAGAACTCATCCCAACCTAGGTATTCAAAATCCATCCTATTTGAAACACCCTTGTTACTATTCATTCATAAAAGAAGGCACATCACTGATGGCCGAGTCACAACTAATTCCCAAAACCAATTCCCCATTTAACCCATTATTGGTTTCATGTTCAAGTGATCCCATTTATGTATATTTTGCACTACTAGATAACTAACTAGAATAAACACATGCCAGGGATAGAGAAATATCAAAACAACAATTTAATCATTCACACCCAGTTATATTGTAAAGTTACAACAACATAAAAGGGATCAGTGAGATCCCTCAAAGTAATGGAACCAAAACAAGCCTCGAGATAAATCCCCACACCACTTCAGATTCACAACCAACAACCATTTCACAACAGAGGATCCCATCCTCACCCACATCACCACATATGCATCAAACAGTATAACAAACCTACTACCAAAACACAGCAGGGAAACTTCCTTGTTCAAGCACACCATTCACTAAGTTTTCTCATTTCTGTTTGGTTGACTGGGGTGATAATAGAAGGTTTGTTGTTCACTGGACATTCATTCAATCGACAATGTTTACGTAATTAACCAAATTATCGTATTGGATCCATTCAATTATCAAAGAAGAAAAGGTTTCATTGGTGCGCAAGGAAAGGCAACCAATGACCATGATTTTCAGTGATCATAGCCTATACAGTTCACAACATATAGAAATTATAAAAGAGTATAGAGGAATTGTCAAACACCACCCATCATTTTTTAATAGTCTATATAATATCTTTTTTAAGGTCTAGTTTCGTCCATCCCCATTGAAACAGTACCATACCCACCCCACATGATACATAGTAAGGTGAGACGAAGGAAAATCCCTAATTGGATGATCAAGGATCAAAGTTCTTCTCCACGCGCTCAGAACTAGGGATACACAACATGTAGGGGATGAACTTCAGGGAATCCATGTGTGAGCCAAAAGGATTCGGCACATGCGCACCACTTGCTTCGGGAAGGGGAACTCCAAACACACCAGGAAGAAAGGAGAGGAAAAGATGAAGAGGAATAAGAAATTCTTGTGTGATATAAAGATGATATCTGGTTGTCATGGGATATGGAATTTTGAACGACTATAAAGTCAGATCGTGGTTTCACCTTGCAGTTGGGTGGTTAAACATGACTGAATTTATTTTTATTATTTAATAACACTCATTGGGAAAAGGAGGTAACAACTATGACTTTAAAGGATTTTATATAAACAGAGGGAAAACGTTACACGAGCACACAGCCGGGTCCGTTGAGGGTCACCCCACTCTTAGGAATTCAAATATTGATTATGGGGCTAAAAACAGCCTTGAACCACTTCCCAAAAGGTAAAAATTATTTAAAAGTGTCGTTATGGGAAAAGATGCAAAAGAAAAACTCATTAAGGATGTGGGACACCGATCGGCGATGCACCGATCGGTCACACTGATCAGCGACACACCGATCGGTAACCCAGATCGTTTAACATCCTGAATCTGGAAGCTACTCAACGGGGGCCCCGGACCTAGTTGATCACACGACCTCAAGTTCATTTCTCCAAATTCCAGAGGATGTCGATTAGAAGCGAGGGCCTAGGTCTGATAGTGGGGGAACTATGCCCTCATTTGTCAAAGCGCAGCACAGCGGAAAAGATAAATAGAATACAACAAAATCGGAAGCAAAAAACCATACAAATTTAATATGAACAACTACAGTAAAATATATCCAACAGTTATATAGATAATGATGCAACATGTATATAGTTCTATGAAAACTTCCAGAATGTGTTACACAGTAGTAAAATACAATACAATAGAAAGTACAAGTACAATAGAACAAAACAGAATAGTTGGTAGCATCATGATCCTAAGCTCGTTCACATCCTCCCCTACTCATCAGCAACAATTGAGTACCTGTACAGGTACCCTTTCCCTTTTCCATACCTGCAGCATCATAGTCTATTTGGGCTAAAGACATGACCCAAACATGGTGTGAGAATTAAATCCTAGTAGGCACCCACCAAAGGATCATGCCCAACTATGTGAAAATATGAAACTACATTGTGTAAAACAAAATGCAGTAAACCAGTAAGTACTCAAAAGTAACTATCACTATTAGTTTCATTTCCATATTCATTTTAACCATTTAATTTAATAACATTTTGTTCTTATTAGAAACAAGCCCTCAAGCCAATAAGAATATTTCCCTCAGGATAATATATTAAAACCGTGCCCTCAGGCTTCCCTTGGGATATATAATCACCATACCCTCAGGCTATATAATAACCACGCCCTCAGAAATTCCCTCAGGCTATATAATAACCACGCCCTCAGGCTTTCCCTCAGGCTATATAAAAACCACGCCCTTAGGCTTTCCCTAAGGATATATAATATCCATGCCCTCAGGCATATGTAACAGGGCCAAACCCAAAGCACAAATATTCAAATTAAATACAATTCCTCTCAAAGAAAAAGTAATGCACAAAATAAACATGGCATACCCTCGGGTATTCTAGCCAAATGGCTAAATATAGGAACACACCCTCGGGGTGGTCCTAGATCCATGCATCGATCCCAAAAAACAGATTATTATCACATCTAATTACCTATACAATTCTAGGTTTTCAAAATAGCCAATGTTTCAGCCATAAGACACACCAAAATGGGTTTGTTGCATAATGGTACACGCAAACACACAACAGTTGGAATTTATATACCAAGCAACCTACCTCGATCATCACTGATCGGTATTCGCGAGTGATTCTCCACAGATAGTCCAAAAACTATGTAGATCTGAGGGATAAGAAATTCTCATTCAAACTTAAATAACATCCCCTAGAAGAAGAATTGGAAAACATGGTTCCAGGAGAAGGAAGGGCTTACCCGTACGCTTCCAACGAGATATACGTTGCAAAAAATGTGTTCCCGGTGGGCGGTTGTGAGGTCCTCAATGTTCCGGTCATCTCTCCCAAACTCCTCCAACATTTTAAGCATTTCCTATGAACATTGAAGGCTAATGCCCATTATAAGTGAAAATAACATACTACATGGAGGGTACTATTGAGTACATCGCATGTACTTTCCATTTTTAACTGTTCCTATGGTGGCATCATTCTACCGAAACACTGTTCATCAGTCGACATGACTACACGATGTGTAATACCTATGTACATGGCGTGTACTATCGCTCAGCTGGCGGCTGCCTTCACCACCTTACTATTTTCCTATCGACTGACTACACGGTGTGTATAGACCCACTCACGGCGTTTAGTCAGTTTTTACACCTTTCATCACCTACATGGGTACACACCTTTTTTACTAATCCCACATGACCAAAGTACACGACGTGTAGAAAATTACATAACATGTACCCAACAAAAAGTTTTTTTCCCCATTTTCCATATTTTATGAAATACACTTAATGAAAAGTCAAATGAAAAAACATATACATCAAGAATAAGAACCAAGTTCTTACATATTGGTGACACATCGATCGATTGCACCGATCGATAACACACAGATGGGTCACACCGATCGGCGGCACACCGATGGGTCGCACCTATCGACGATAAACTGGTCGGTCGCACTGATCAACGACACACCGATCGGTCCCACCGATCGGCGAGACACCGATTGCTCACACCGATCGGCGACACACCGATCAGTCACATCGGTCTGTCGCACACCGAAATGACGCCCTTCCACCTAGGATCCACCCATACGATCTAGAATTTGGTAGAGGGATAGGCTATGAGGGCCAGTTCCATTACAACAGATACGTCTCAAACTATTCTCTCCCTCTAGAATCAAAACCAGACCTGAAGGAAATAGGCTGTCCGAACAACTACCATTATAGATACCTATCTAGATTGAACCGCTCTGATATATAGGAACACCTCCACCCTTAAGAAAACATGAAACATTAAAGGGTCAAAGATGTCCAGTAATATGGGTTAGGCAGTTTTTTCCTCCATGTAAAGATATTATCCATTTTGGGCAGCACTGACTCGCCCACTCGGGTTTAATCGCATCCACCTTAATGCCTCTTGATTAGGGATCAGGTCCTCCCCTCGCCGCAGTTAGTACTTTTGACATGCAACTAGAGAATAATGTAAAACCATACATTCGAGAGATAACAAGGTAAAGTGTTCCATAACAGAACAAAACTCAAAACAACTCTGGGTATTGGGCTTGCATCTGTGCCTCATATTCCAAGGTACTCTCTCATCTCACACCATGTCTCCATAAAACATGATCTAAAGGAATGGTGTGTCTGCGGAGCACCATTTCCTCATGATCCTCGATCCTTACTTGTCATTCCACAAAAGTAATGATGGCCTCGATGTACTGCTTTCCCCAGTCAAGGACTTCTGAATCTTTGTGTAGATACCATCGGAGTTGTGACACATGGAAGACGTCATGTATTCTCAGTTGCAGCGGTGATAGGGCTTGCTAATAACCCACTTCTCTCACCCGCCGTAGAATCGAAAATTGTCTGATGATCCTTGGAGAGAGCTTACTACCCCTGACGAACCTCTATTTCCCATGCTGAGGGGAGCCCTTCATGAATACTTAGTCCCTGACCCTAAACACCAAGGGTATCCTCCTATTATCGGCATATGACTTCTACCAGTCCTGACCCGCCTTCAACCTATCCCGTATAAGATGAACGTTCTCTATCGTGCTCTGCACCACTTCTGGGCCAAAAAAAAATTGTTTCCCCTACCTCGGTCCAGTAGATAGGTGAGAGACATGGCCTTATGTACAATCCTTTGAACAGATCCATGTCAATGGTAGTGTGATAGCTATTATTAGAGGCAACTCTACCAAAGGCAGGTGTCACACCCACGATCCCCCAAAATCCAGAATACATGCCCGTAGAATGTCCTTCATTGTCTGGATGGTGCGCTCTATCTGTACATATGTTTGGGGGTGGAAAGCAGTACTATGAAAAATCTAGGTGCTAAAATCATGCTGAAATACTCTCCAGACTCGTGAGGTATGTTTTTCGTCCTTATCCAAGACTATGGACATCGTAACTCCATTCAACCACACCACCTCATCCACGTATCTCCGTGAAAATAATCCTCTTCACCAGACTTTGTGATCACCATAAAGTGAGCCAATTTCGTCAACGGGTCCACCACTACCATGATAGCATCACAACCTCCTTGAACCTTGGGTATCACTGTGACTAAATACCTCGAGATGTCATCCCACTTCCACTCGAGGACATCTAAAGGCTCCAACACACTGCCTAGAAAACGGTGTTTAGCCTTCACCTGCTGACATACTAGTCACCTGGCCACGAACTCTTCCACCACCTTCTTTACGCCGTGCAACTAGAATTGACCCCTCAGGCCTTGATACATTTAGGAAACTCTTATGTGCACTCATAGGGGTGAGTTGTGGAACTCACCATGAAACATCTCACACATAACACATGGAACAATCAACTTTCCTCATAAAATCATCTGATTCTGAACATCCTCCATACACCCTTCTGGAGCAATGCCTTGGTTAACCCGATCACACATCACTTCACTCTATATGTCTCCCCACTGAGACTCTCCCACCATTAGTAGTAGAGAACATTGCACTATCAACTAATACATGAGACCTCTACCATGATCCATCCTTGCATCCAGGTGCAGGGCAGCTAACTCCTCTATCACATTCCATGAAACTTCCGACTCACAAACCACATCCTTCTGTGACATCCAACTCAAGGAATCGACCACCACATTCCATTTTATTGAGGTGTTGGAAATCTCGATGTCGTAGTCCAGATGGAACTCCATCCACCTTCACAGTAGTATGTTCAGGTCCCACTGGGAGAAGATATACTTCCAACTTTTGTGATCCATGAAGACCACGAAGTGGTCTCAGATGAGGTAATGCCGCCAAAAATTTAGTGCAAAAAAACCACCACAAGCTCCAGGCATTGGGTGGAATAATTTCACTCATGAGGAAGTAACTTTCTAGACCCATAAGAGATCACCCCTTGTCATTGCATCAACACACCCCTGATGCCTGTTCCTAATGCATCACAAAATACTTTATACATCTCCCCTTCTTTTGGAAACCTCAGCACTGGGGCACATACCATCTTATCCTTCAGATAGCTAAATGATTCCTCACATTTCCCATGCCATATGAAAGCCTGGTTTTTCTTGGTCAAAACAGTCAATGGTGCTGCAACTCAAGAGATGTTGGGCACGAACCTCCAATAATAACCTGCCGGTCCAAGGAATCTACAAACCTCTGCCACGTTTTTCAGTGATGCCCAAGAAACAACCACATTGACCTTCGATGGGTCCGTTGCTTTTCCTTGATCGCACACCACCTTCCCAAGGAAGTGCTCTTCTCGCCTCCAGAACATGAACTTAGACAACTTCCCATATAGTTGGTGTTGTCAGAGGACCTCTAAAACCGTTCTCAGGTGCTTAGTGTGATCCTACTCTAATCATTAGTAGATAAGGATGTCGTCAATAAACATGACTATGAACTGATCCAGGTAATCCCGAAAGATGGAGTTCAAGAGCCCCATGAACATTGCTAGAGAATTCATAATGCGGAATGTAAAGACCACAAACTCAAAGTGCTCATATCTGAATCTGAAAGCAGTATTATAATTTTCACCCTCTTTCACCCTTAGCTGGTAATATCCCATCCACAGGTCAATCATGGAGAACCACCCAGCCCCTTTTAACTAGTCAAAAAGTTCGTCAATCCTCAGGAGAGGGTAACAGTTCTTGACTGTTACCTGATTCAGTATCTACTAGTCTATGCACTATCTGATACCACCATCTTCCTTCATTGCGAATAAGACCAGAGCACACTATGGAAATGCACATGGTTGAACAAAACCCTTCTTCATCAGATCAGAAATCTAAATCCGCAGCTCCCGTAACTCAGAAGGAGACATCCAGTAGGAATCCATTGAAATCAGACGGTCACCAGGTTGATAGTCTATCCCAAACTCAACATCACTATGAGTGGGTATAGTTACCACCTCTTCAGGGAAGATGTTCATAAACTCACATAAGATCCCTAGAACTTACACCATTTCTGTATCCACTGACTCCACTTATCGCTCAGCTAACAAGTAAAGGAGGGGCTCATCTTGCAAGCTGGTTTTCTGGAAACCCAGCTTGCCGATGAATCTTACATGTCTGCCGCCCAAATCTGAAAACACGACCCTTCCTCGGAAGCAGTCAGTGATGGATCATATAGAGAACTACTATTCAATGCATAGGATGAAATCGAATGGTTGTATCTACAATAGTAGAAGATATTTGATAGACTTATGTGGCCATATCATCAGTTTAAACCCTCATAAAACATAAAACAAATCGGTCTGACCTCCTACTGTTGTGCTCAGCACCAGGGGCACTGGAAGTGTCTCCGCATCTAAACCCAGAGCACAGTCCAGACTGGGTGCAACAAAAGAGTATGAACCTCATGTATCGAACAAGGCATAGGCATGAGTACTAAACAAGCTGATCATGCCTCGAACGACTTATGGCCCTGCTGGAACTGCTGCCTCTGTGACGTGCAACTACCCACGCTCTGTTCCTCTACCTCTCGGCTATCGACCACCTCCCTGAACATGCCCTGGTAGAGGTGCCGGGGGAGTGCCCTGTGTTCGGTCTCCTCCTGTGACGCCTTCCATCGTAGGAGAGGAAGCTCGCTGCACCTGCTGCTGATGCTGAAAGCATCTAGTTGGAAACTGCCGCTACTGAGGTGGGTGTTGATCTTGACCACCACCTTCGTACTGCACTCTGTCCGGGCATGGATTCGGATGGTTCCCATGGCTTCCACATATGAATAATCTTGGCCCTGGTCCTCAAAGGGTGGAGCGAGGGCCGGGAGATCAGATCTAGAACTGCTGAGGCATGCCTTCTGCTGTTCGAACCCTAGATAGCACTGACACTAGAGGCCTACTGAAGATGGATTTCCCCTTCGATGAGCCTAACTAGAATCCCTCTCGTGATACACCTCCCAGCGCATGAATCCTTTAAACCACATCAGCCTTCTTTTGGACCTCCATGTACGTCGGTAGGGTGAAAGGGGTAACAACATACTAGAGAGATGGTCGAAGTGCCTCCTCCAAACGTCTCACCCGAGACTCATAATCCGAGAAGAGGTCTGGAGAAAATTGAAAGAGATACTTGAACTTGATCCCCAACTCTCTCACTAACATACTCTCATACTGGAGGGAGAGTAGTTCCTGCCTCTTTTTAGCCTTCATCGTGGAAGAGAGGAATTCCCCATGGAACTCCTTCTCTACGTCAGCCTCCCCTTTATCCGCAAGATAAAGCGTCCACCACTGACACGCTGCTCCATGCATCTAGCTCACATCCAGAGGATCCTAGTACTCCATCAGATCCTGGATCAAGCTGAAATCTATCACCATCTCCTCTATCTAGCTCTCTGTCTCCTTGTTTGAGATGTTTCCCTCGTACATCCCATGGGTCTTCCGCTAAAAGGCTCAATGTGCCTTCTACCACTGATCTTACTACTCCCCTTGATCTTCCCTATTTCGATCAGCCAAGTCAATCTCCTGGGCCTCTATTTCCCACACTACTCATGTTCATTGCCTAGGCGCCATAGTTGCAAGAAAAATAAGGAATGACTATGTGCGAGTAGTGTAGATTATTGTTCATAAGTTTTCATAGACTTATCACTCGTTTAAAAACCCCAAAATACCCATGAAACATATGATCACAAGTAATTGTGATTATATACCTTCCCTAGGGTAACTACCCTGTAATTAGTGCAGCCTCACATGGACGTTCGGTAGGCCCAGAGTCCTTGCATCGGATCATAGGGGGGCCTAAAATTCCATGTCCTAGCCAGTCTTCCCTGGTCTATTTCATGCATCATGACCACACAACATGGTTTCCCTACCATATCATGACATCCTCAGTATTCCTAACCTAATAATTCATCCTATCTCTTGAACCTACACCTCTGACATCATTCTGTCATGACCCTCCTTCACCAAGATGATTGAAGGGACAACAGATTGCTAGACCCTTCCTTCTTCAATTTGAAGGAGATATAATGAACTACGAGACCCGCCCTCTATATTCCCTAGAGTGGGGACTGGCACCAATGTTATATATTCACACACAAGATGGAAGACATTACCTGATTTCTGTATTAGGATCGAGAGATAAGATAGTAAATCCTAACAACACCAAAACTGGGGGTAGAACTAAAGCCAAAGAAATCCATTCCCATATGCATGTTACAGAAATAAATGTCATAATGTACAAGGTGACTATAAAGGTATAGTACCAAAGTTAATAAAAATAGAAACTGCAACATTCCCAATGTCCGAGCTAGTATGACCCTGCATGATCTCTGAAGTCCCCCTGGAAACCTAAAAGCAGTTTTATATACATAGGTTGAGCATACAAGTATACTCCGTAGGGAAAACCAAAGACTGTCAAGCACAAGTGGGGAGGCATTCCAATGCCATGTTAGAAAAGAAATAACCAAATCACCTAGTGAGGAAATCTATCCACCCAAGCCCTACCAAGGTACACTCCCCAAATAATGTAACTCAGGTAATGTATAGTAATAGAACTTCAATGTCTGGGTACCCCACGCCACTTTTCCACTTGTTATTGAAGACATCCGATGCATCGAACCAATCCCTCCATTCTCACCGCTCTCCCAATTCCACACCCTGCACGCACACACATGGGCCCCAACTACACATCCCGCCCACAAACACCTAGTCCAAAACCACACATACTTCCCGCAAAAACTTGGGCGACAACCACACATCTCTCCCCCCAAGAAAACACATTGTACACAACCACCACGCATAGCCATGCGTGCAAACACCTGCGACAGAACAACTACTGCCACAACCGAAGACACCTGGGCCTTATCCTGAAGTCTCCTAGGAAACAACCCGCCCGCACACACCTGGGAAAACCACTATAGCTACCATGACTAAAGAATCTTGGGCTATAATGGACCTCAATATATCATAGACTGCCCGATGATTCTTGGGCTATTCGAAAAAAGGGTCAGAAAAAGAGCTAATAACCAGCCACTCATAAGAGTGTTCGGAAAAACATCATCCATCATAAAATGGGGGTGTTCAGAAATAAGTTCTCAACGTGGGTGGGGTGCTAATAAAAAGCATAAAAACTATAGATATATGTATAAGTAACACGCACATTTCCCAACCTAGGGTTTTCAAAGCCAACCTAAGCAGACAAACCGTTGTTACTATTCATTAATAAAAGAAGGCATAACACTCACGACCGAGTCAGAACTCATTCCCAAAACCAATTCCACATTTAACCCATTCTTTGTTTCATGTTCAAGTAATCCCATTTATGTAAATTCTATACTACTAGGCAACTAACAGGCATAACCACAGGCCAGGGAAGATAAATAGCCAAACAACGATTTAAGCACTCACACACGGTTCTCTTGTAATGTGATAAAAACAACAAAGGAATCAGTGAGATCCCTCAAAGTACTGGAACCAAACCAAGCCTCTAGATACATACCCACACCACTTTAGATTCATAACCAACAACCATTGCACAAAAGAGGATCCCATCCTCACCAACATCACCCCATAAGAATCAAAAATTACAAAAGACCTACTACCAAAACATAGTAAGGATACTTCCAGGTTCAAGAACATCATTCACTTTGTTTTCATCTTTCTATTTGGTTAACTGGGGTGATTACACAATGTTTGTTGTTCACTGGAAATTCATTTAACCAGTCATGTTTATGTAATTAACCAAATTCCAATGTTGGATCCATTCAATTATCATAGAAGACAAGGGTTCATTAGTGCGCAAGGAAAGACCACCAACAGCCATGACTTTTAATGTGCATAGCCCATACAGTTCACAACATATATAAATTATAAAAGAGTACAAAATAAATGTCAAACGCACCCCATAATTCTTTAATATTCTGTTTATTATCTTTGTTAATGTATGGTTTTCCCATCCCCATAGAAACAATTGCATACCCACCCCACATGATACACAATAAAGATAGATGATGGAAAATCTCTAATTGGATGATCAAGGATCGATGTTCTTCTCTACGTGGAAAGAACAGGGTTGCACGAACTGCAGGGGAGGATCATCAGTGACTCCAACAGTGAGAAGAAAGGGTTCGGCAAAGATGCACCACTTGTTTCGGGAAGGGGAACTCCAAACACACTAGGAGGAAAGGAGAGGAAGAGAGGAAGTTGAAGAAGAAATTCTCGTGCAATATAAGGATGAGATCCGGTTGTCATGAGATATGGAATTATGAACAGATATAAGGTCAGATCGTGGTTTCACCATGTGGTTGGGAGGTTACACATTACTGAATTAATTTTTTTTAATAACTCTCATCAGGAAAAGGTGTTAACAACTTTGACTTTGAAAGATTTTATATAAATAGAGGGGAAATGTTACACAGATACACAGTAGGGTTCATTGAGGGTCTCCCCACTCTTAGGAATTCGAATATTGAATATGAGGCTAAAAACATCATTAAAACACTCCCCAAAAGGTAAAAATGTTTCAATAGTGTCCTTACGGGAAAAGCTGGAGACGAAAAACTCAATAAGGCTGTCTGACACAGATTGGTGACACACCGATCAGTCGTTCGCACACTGAAATGACAACCAACCACCAAGGCTCCACCATTAGGATTCAAAATTTGTCAAAGGGATGGTCCATGAGGGTCTAGGCCATTACAATTAGAGTAAAAATTTATAAAAAAAAATTGGTCATAAATGAGGCAACCTGTAATTTATATACTAAAGCTCTATATAAGTTGTTGTATATAATTAAGTTGACTAAAAACTAAATTTTATCTACAATACAATAAATTAATATCTATTATAATAAGAAAAACAAATTTTATAAGATTCTTTTTTTATAAGAATGATACGTGGGAAATTTATATATTTTATCCCATAAAAATAGTAAAAATAACAAATAATAAATCAATAACATATTCCGTCATTTTTAGGAATTTTCCCAACTGTAAAGAAAAATTCCATGAACATAACTCTCATATATCCTTATATGAACATCCCTCATACATTGGATAACAAACCACATTCCCAAGGTCCATGCCAATAATTTTAATCCCATTATATGTGGTATAACCTATCACAAATAATTATAAAAAAATAAAATTCTCTATTATCACATTGAAATGTCCCAAACAAGGTTCACCACACTTATTAATGGACTAAGTACCTAAATACCTAAATCAAAACTCTCTTTATCCTATATGACAATAAATATCTTAAAGGTATGAAATATAAAAAATTGTGAGACTATACCCACAATTGAAAATAAGAACCGAAACATAGGTAAAATATTATAAAGAAGTAGTCATCCCAATGTAATAGTAGAATAAAGTGGAAAAAAACTAAATAAAAAAATTATATTTATTAGTATTAATTTTAAAAAATTAAATTATTATAGACATAATATAGACTAAAAAAATTTCTCACATGACAAATTTATATGGTAGGGACCCAATGTAATCTAATGTGAAAGATACAACCATATAACTTTTATCGAGTCTTGTCATGATCTCATAAACCAACATCCACTTCACATCCCATCTCAACTACAATAAGAAGAAACTATATACTAATTCTAATGTTGTGAATCACAATGGCCAATCTGGTACAATGGTTGCTGATCAGTGTGTGACTACCAAATTGTAGGCTCTCATCAATGATGGTGGATAATAAATAATCTATGTGTGTTGGTAGAAACATATATCTATATAGGGAAGATATAATATACCGATGGTATGAATTCACCTTTATAAAGTATGATATGCCACTCCTCATTAAAAATTTAGGGTTAATGATATTTCAAAATCAAATATTCTTGGTTATCAATGCATCACCACAACTGACAAACTGTCTAAACAATCTATAATTGATCTAATAAAAAAGGTAAATGGTGTAATATAGTGAAAAATGTTTCACCATCTCCATTTTAGATGGAAAACATCAAATTATAATCATGGATGGATTATATAACAAAAATACACAGTTTTGGTTGTTGATTCACTACTAATAAAATAAAATCTAGGTGGATGATAATCCTTTGAGTTATTATCCTCATTTGGAAAATGTACCTCTAAATAAAGTCTCATCTTTTGATGAAGTACCACTAAGATTAAATGTCGTGGTTGATGTTGAATTGTTAACATTAACTAATATGTGGAAGATATACCATAATTATAATCCCTTATGTGGCTATCAAACAACCATGACTAATCTCATAGGTAGATGAATCAGTGGCATTATTATCCCTATGTGAACAACTATCCACAAACATGATGGGAATAATGTTATAATAATTTTCCACCCCCATTGTGAATGGTTAATCCCTGATTCATCTTGGGTGAATGAGATACTAAAAATATGACAAGGATTTTAGCTTTCAAAATTTTCAAAACATATATATTCCATCCAATAATTTTGAATTTGATATCTATCATCACATGCTCTAAAATGATGGATGTGATGTATGAATAAAAAAAATAATCAATATTAATATTTTATTATGATAACATATAATGAAACTATAATGGAATTAATATATTAATATTAATTAAATTAGAAATTTTGTATTCAATAATATAATAAAAAGTCAATTTTTACGAACAAATATTTGAATAAATGATGTTCATTGTTATATTATTTATATTAAAGTATAATGAAATAAGAGATTAAATTAGATAAAATCAATTTAACTTTTTATTATAAAATAAAAAAATTAATAAGTCTAATTTATTCATCGATGAATCCCACCAAATGAGAATCGGAATATTTATGGTCAAATATACATAAAAATGAATTTTATTTTTTTCTAATAAATTGAAATAAATATTTCATTCCTATATAATGATAAGTTTGGTGTGTCACCTATGTTAACTAATCCCTAATATGATTCATGATTACATATCCTTATTAGAATCACACTTTGGGGTATACACTTTATGTGTTCTATCTATGACTATGCCAATCCCCTCTGATGATTCCCAAATATCACTCAAAGCTTTATTAGAGATCCCCTTTAATCTTAAGATGTCACTAAAATGAACCCTTTTGATTATGTGATATGAATAAATAAAATTCATGGAAATTAATGAAGCTATTCATAAAATAAAATATGAAAAAAGGGTATAATTCAGGGAAAATACATTAGTGTATATTGTAACATGGTGTGCTTATGGGATTCCTGAGCCCAGTTGTAGATCCCATTATACCCTTAGATACATTTATGATTATTCACATGAAACACTATTATCCTATTATATTCATCATGTGGATGACTTTGAGCTATATTTGTTGATCTCGCGCTTCCCTATGGGACAACTTATGTGTAACATCCCAGGGAAATGATGAATAATAGATTTTCAGATTTATTAATATTTTTGAATTAAATATTAATTTTTATTTAAAAGGGTTTCTATGTTCGATAGCGTACCCGATACACAACAACATGTTTCATTGAAATCTTACATGTCACACTAATAAAATAATATTTTTATTTTAAATGGTAGTTAACTACTAGCCATTATATTGGTGGAAAAGAACAAAACTTACTAAAATATGATTATACATGATTGTTAAATGTCTTTACATTATCCAATATGATGATAAAGGCTTAAAATGTGAATGAATCTAATTTTAAGAATAATTTAAAGTAAAATGCCTATTTATCCCCTTTTAATGGTGAACCCTTTTTAAATATAGTTTGGGAAACATTAATACATTCTTTATGAACAAATAAAACACTTCTTTCGAATGGGGACATCAAAATTTACTTTCTTGTAAATTGTATGGATTTTTTCGATAAAGTTCATTTTTTAATGAATAGTGAAAATATTGTATTTTATTTCAAAAGTGCCTTTTAATCTAATATATTTATATGGTTAGATTATATTTTTAATTGGGATTAAAGTGTAATTACAATATATTTTTATCATTTAATCAAATTTTGGACATTGGAATTAATTTCAAATTGTAATTGGACATAAACAAGTATCAATCTTTTGATAGTTATTATTTCTTAAAAAACACTCTTTGTTTTGATAACGGTAATTAATTTTAAAATTAATACATGCCACTTCTATGTTTTGAATTTGGAAAAAAAGAAATCATTTTTGAATTCATAATATCAAATATAGATTAGTCTGAATATTTGGTAATTTCCTGAAAATATTTAATTTTTGATGAATAGTGAAACCACTTAGTGGTAGTTAAAAACCAACTTTTTCATTTAAATGAAATTTTACCACTTCGGTTAATTGAATTTTGAAAATCATACAAACATGGTTGTTATCAAGATGTAAAATGAGGTTCATTAAGAGGAAAATAATTTTTTTTGTGAATATTATCTTTTGACTTTTATTTACCGCGGTTAAAGGTAAATAATTCTATTATAGGTAAAGAGTATATTATAATAATTAAAAATTACCTTAACACTTGTCCTTTACTTATTTTATGAGTAGTGGAAGACCATGGGCATCCTTGTGTCTCTCTTGGGACCCCATGGAGCCACTTATGAATGATAATGACACTTTAGATTAAATTATTTAATGTGAAGACAAAATTGACATCAACAGAAATCTTTTAGTAATTAATTTTTATATGGTGTTATATAACTCTCATTTTTTACTATAAAAATTCATTAGGAAAATAAAAATATTTAATACATGATAATATTTTTATTATAATTTTTAATATTTATTAAATTAAATTATTCCTGACAAACTAATGGTTCAGTATTTACCTCATTAATAAATGTTATAAATAAATAAGATTATAATTATTAAAATATTATCCAAAACATTTCTAATTCGGATTGGATGATTTTATTTCTAATATGAGTCATCTTATCTTCGTTAATAATTATTTTGGGACCTTTATAATCCAAATAGAATTATATAATAAAATAATATTTTCACACTTTCCTAAAGAGCCTCTCCTCACCAATATAAAAGAAGACCATTTCTATCCAATTCCACACTACTCTCAAGACATTTGGATCATCCAAAGTCTTCCAAATTAATTTCCCTACATCCCTCACCTCCACCTAGAAGCCTTATTATAGGCATAAGGCACTTCAAGAAGTGGTTTTGTTCAATCCAAATGGAGTTACCCAAATTAAGGTAACAGTTTATCTTAAATTTTTTCTTTTATTTTACTCCTCCATCAATGATACTCTTTTTATTCATTTATTTTGTAAAAAAACATTATCCTAAATATAATAGTATGTTGTTATGATAATTATTAGAACTACACTTACACACACATCCATCTAATGGATGATGAACATAATGTTTCTGGGGAGGAGAAACTAAGGCCTCACGAAAGGATGATTGTTCAATTACATATCACCACCTCTCACCGTGGTGATTATGATTGAACTATATTTCTATATGATATATATTATGTTTATGATTTCCTTATTCTTATGAACATCCCAATTATATCATGAAATTATTTTTTCCATAGTGGGTAAATACGATAATCTAATTTGAAGAAGTGTGGACTAAGGCCCCCTCAATGTGATGTGACTCGTTAATTCCTTATGTGGGATGTATAAAGGATAGTGTTAATAATATTATATATGATATTATAATGGAATTATAATATACCTTTGTATCATTATTTTTTAATTCCATTAATATAAGAAATAGAAATGAAAGTAGCATTCATGCGTACGTACAACTTACCGTTTCCAAGAACTGTACATTTCATTTATTACCACCAAATGTTATGTAAATACATGTATATAGAGGATATATATGATATATATGATATTAAAATAATTAATTTCATTCTGGATATAATAGACTACAAACCACATGGGCAACTTGTAAATATATGGTGTTCATATTTGACTGAAGTACCAAATAGAGACAAAACGAATGCTATTAACATAAATGATTACATAATATTTATAACATGGTAATAAGTGAAATAAAAGGAATAATAAACTTGATTAATTTTCTTAATCAAGTATAAATTAACTTTATTTTATAATTTATGAGATTAAAGAACGATCGAGTCAGGTCGGACACGAGGTAAGGGACTCCGTCTCAATCTCCTTTCATTGAGGAATTTTTTCTTTTATAGATGACTTTATTTTATATGGTGTATAAACCCCTTTGTATTTTTATTTTATTCAAAGGGAATATTTTTATACGAATCTTTTTACTAAATGAAGGAAAAGGAATGTTTTTTTAATGTAAGCGGTGAAAATAACCTTTATGCCACTGCGAGTATTATTTGATCTTTGACTTCCTTAACAAGACTTAATGATTTTAAAATGAAAAATAAATACAATATACTATTTTTACGTATTTTGGGGTTGAAAAGGATTTTGGGAATGGATTTATTGTTTAAATATTTTGAAATGATATTTTTTATTGAAAAGTGGAAATGTTATCTTTCCTTTATGCTTATGTAATGTGTTATTATCAAGTTATGGATATTAGACATTATTTATGTATACAGGTGGTTCCGTAATAAACCTTGGGCGGGGGAGACCGATATAGCTCTCCAATGCATTGGGTAACGTGATGGTGGTAAACATGAATGTTTCACGTAAGTGATTTAGGGAATATACTGTGATGGGTATTACAAAGTAACTCCCTTTGTAGTTGTGATAGCTACAATGTAAGTATGATATGGATGAAACAAGTTACCTTTATGATTTAGGATTTCTATGTGTCTTTCATAAATATTGTGATTTCAAAAGATAAGTAAAATATTTCATGTTTTGAATGTATTTATGAACAAATGTTTTCATTCTTTTATTTATAACCCTTACTGATCTTTTTATGCACATCCCAACTTTTGAAATGTTTCCACAGGACATAAAGATGAATAGAATCAAGGATGGGATCCAGGAAAAGTCATGATGTATAAAACATGGAAGTAGACATGACTCTTTTTTAAGAGTTATTTTTATGATAAAAATGAAAACTATGTAGAAGTTCCTACCATGTAATCTTATGAGTTGTAATAGTTATGTCAAAATTTTCTAAAACTATAATCCTGAATAGATCCTCAATGTGAATTATTCGTTTAATTCAACATTATGTAATGTTTTAAGGGAATGTCCTTATATTATGAGTTACATTAATAGATTATATAAAATAATATCTGAAAAGGTGGAATATTTTTGTGATTGTGTTTTTAATGAAAATATATTATACACTCAATGTGATCCATTCATGATCACGTGGATCCCTTCATTAAAATATTCATAAATCAGGTGAGAGCCTCTATAATAAACATCATGATCTCCCGAAGACACCTAGGTATGTCCACATGGTTCTACTGAAGTCCTTCTAACATGTGTCATAATCTTACGAGAGACCCCAGAAATAATGGAAGAATCTTATTAAGAACATTAGACAAGCTGATTTGATCATGTAGGTGACCATTGAAGATAAATGGGTTCAATAAATATGCTAAGGATGAAGTGATTATGTGTTATCTATTTAACACATAACAAAAGGGCTGAGATATTGATGAATCAAATTGAATCACATAAATCACATCATGTTATATTTTTCCTACCAACTACATACAAGACATGACAAATAATAACCATGTAATGTTTCATATACAAGAGGTAGTGATACATATAAAATCGACCCAAATCACATATAAAATAGAAGGTTGATGGAGACAACAAACATTAAGTAGAATAGACCCTTTAAATATCAAGATTATTGAACCACATCATCCTAGTGATTGACATAATGAGTTGGTATAAGGGTTATGGTCACAAAATCATTAGTTCTATGATTTTTTATAGGTTCTCCAACATATTAACCAGATAAAATGTATCATCTTTGGGGAGTATACATTAACATGTGATTCCATAGAAAACAAATTCCTGATCAATATTTATTTAGTATTGTAATAAAAGGAATAAATTTATAGTGGTCTCATATGAAGATGGATATTCTAATTTTCATGCTGATGGATCTTGCCTCTCACAAGAACTATTCATGCCGTAGTGCCCATGAATTCTAAGAATATCATGGGGTTTCCACAAATCTTCTATAAATTATTACTTGAAACCTATTGAGATTTTATACTTGATCATTTGATAACCACTAGACTTGATATAAAGGTCATTTGAATCACTTTGGAAATATTGTTCATATCATGAAAATCCATCTACAAATTCATAAATGATCATTTTATTTCCCATAGATATATAAAATGGATAATGTGAGGTCCCTTAAACATTCCTTCCAAATCTAGATATGGTATTTAGACATTCTTACCAGATCAATAAAAGCCCTTAGGCATTCAAAATAGATTATGTGACTCCCACAAAATATTAACCCTTGTTGGATATTCCTACTCATACATTTCATGATGTCATCTTCAGATATTTCATCATTGAAATAAATAAATAAATATTCATGTCAGGGAGACATCCCCAGACATTTGAACCAATTCTAGTGGTAATACTCTTACAATTACCCTTAATATATTTAATCATAACTATCTAATGGTTGTGAATACATTTAAATTATTCAACCTTATTGAATCCACATGTGTCTAATATACATCCAAAAGCTTATTACATTTTTTCTATCAACAAATATGGGTATGATGCATTGGGTATCCACCTCCGAATAAGACCGTTGAAAATACCACCCACTATATCTACGAGGAAATAAATTTTATGTGAATACAATAATTGTTCAAAAAAATATGTTGAGGGTGAAGAAAAATATAAGAAATATGCTTCCCTTCATAATCAGGATATGAATTTTACCCTTATAATGAAAAGGATCCATATCAAAATATTCTAGTTTGGTCTCTTCAATTAATTAGTCCCACATCATTATGCGAAGTGTCTGACCACTTTTTATATCATTTTTCTCAAGCCATGAATGACTAATGAGATATTATGGATATTTAATGAACACGACACTATCGTAAAAAATATAACCAAATTAGTGAGACCATAGTGTGTAATACTTACTAAACCATATGGGAAATCCCAATATGCGATACCTATAAAATTATAATAATTCAATTCCTATGACATGTTTTATTTTATTATATATCTATTTTCAGACACCAATAATTACCCATATGGTCCTATGGTGTTAGTGTGATAATTTCAAGAAATGTTTTGTATTTTATACAAAAATATAGTCATCCATCTGTGAATAATAACAGAACCACAAAGACATTGATTTATTAAAAAAATGGATATATACAATAATTTCTTATGACTAGAGAAGCATACTATATTTTTAAATGTCCTCATTCACATACCTTGCACATGATGATAATAAATATAAAACATCCCTAGATTAAATACATTTGATTTTATTCATAATTTCATCTTATACACAAGACACCTCGTGAATTTTCAATTACAATTCTGCGACACCCATTGCCTTCATGGATAATTGTGTAAATCAAAATTTAATAGACATATGGATTAAAATAATCATATATATATAAGTTATATGTGGACGTAACATCCTAATAAATTTAATTCTTATCTATCATTAAATAATTTTATTTTATTGATAACATGTGTTTCTCTAAAAATAATGTTTAAAAAAACAATGATATAATGATAAAATATTATATTAGATGTCAATACATATCCACTAAATTATAGTGTATGAATATGAAAACCATGTTATAAAATATATTTATAAAATAAAAAATAGAAAACATGTTAATTAGTAAATTATTTTTATTCATAAAAATGTTTTTCAATAAAAAATCATTCATAATGATTTATATGTGAAAATTTAAAATTAAAATTTAAATTTTTTGAAAATATATTTTACATATTAAAATTTATTTTCATATTTATAAATTGAAAATTCACATACAACGAAATTGAGTGAATTTTCTATAATTTATTTCTAATTTTAATGAATAGTTGGATGTACTGATTTAGATTAAAAACAGATATATTTTAATTAATAGAAAAAGTAAAATGATAATATCGATTTTGTATAAATTTTAGTATTTATTTTTTATATAATTTTTTCATTGAAAATAATTTTTTACATTAATTTTGAAAGAAATGTGTATACTCAGAAATGGTAACTTTTTTGGAAAATTGTATTTCATAGCATTTTTTAAGTTTAATATTGAATTCTATTAAAAAAATTATTATTTTGGATTTTGGAAAATAAATTTAATATCTGGAATTAAAAGGTACATTTGTGTAAATGTAACCCTTTTATTCATATTCCATATTAATTGTAAAACTTGTAATTTTTGTTACTATAGTTAAGAGAAATCATTTAATTTCATGTAAAAATAAAATGATAAGGGTTATTAAAGGACACTGAAAATTGTCCCTATTTTTAAATTATGTAATATTCAATTAAAATCAGAAATTGGTAAAATATAGGGACATTTGGAGCCTCTTAGTTGACATTAAAATCATTATTGTATTTTATTAAAAAGAAGATCAAACATGTCAGAATATTTTATCACTATTTTATCATATTTAATATATTGTTTTAAATATATAATTTTAGGCAATAAAAATAAATATGAAATATAATATATTAGTATCCATCATGGTAATTTATGATTTATTGTTTTGGGATTAAATTTGTACCTAAATGTATAAGATAATGACGATGCATTAATTATTAAATTAAAAGATAAATCAAGTAAATGAAATTAAAAATAATAAAACAAATATAATTTGAAATATATAAATTTATAAATGTTTTATATTGATTAAACTAACATATATAGGTTAACATAAAATTTTATCTTTACATTTTATTTTTTTGTTTTATATATCATTGTAATGAAAAATATCAAAATTCACAACAATGATATTTAATGAATATAATAGGTTATTAAATTATTATAGATTAATTAAATAATAAATAAATAAAAAATGGATAAGATATGTACTAAATTATAACCACCAATAAATTTATAGGCCATACTATTTAGTTTTTATGAATATTAATATTTTATATTTTATTATTTCAAGGAATTCCAAAAGTACCTCTCACATCAATTAAAAATGGGAACCTATTCCTTAACATAATTTCACCAAATTTATCCTTATATATAAACCATAATCTGATAAATTATTTTCACCAGTTTCCTAGAAACATTTTAGACATGTTTTATACAAAAAAAATTAAATTCTTATGTTGTTTATTGGATCTTTTTAGGAGGGGATATTTAAGAGGTAACTTTCTTAAACCACATATGTTAATATTTTTCACTCTTATACATTATATTCAACTCATTCACACATGAAATAATAATTAATATAGTATCATTAATATACTAGAATGTTATTTTGATTATGAATTACTATATCACTAGATAATTATCTCATATAGTCCAATTTAAAGAAAGAAAACTGTTAGACAAAATATAGAGATGTACACCCTCTCTAAATATTGAGTATTTGTTTTCAATTACCTCTAACACGGATGATCATAAAAATATAATAATGCTTAAATTAAAAAATATTTAGTATATTAAAATTTATTTTAGGTTTTGTAAGTAATAGATAGACATAAAATAATGTATAACCCAATGAATTTATAATAGATTTAAAATACAATAAAATATACAAAATATTTATCATTATTTTTTGACAAATGGATCATCCTCATGTAAGAATAAATAGTTATATATAGAAACAATTAATCATATATAGGTACATAAAAACAATTTCATTAAATTATAGAGTTATATTTCTTATTTACATGGTCTTATATAACTACACACAAGGTATCCAATCTAGTAATTGTGAAATGAACGCTTCTGAAATGATAAAATTTTATCATTATAACTCATAGAAATGGTAATAAAAACATAAAAAATGTAATAAATATATTAAATTAGTAATAGGTTATTAATTATGTAATTAATTAACATTATGTAAATGTCCAAGACATTTAGTGAATGTGAATAATGAATTCTAAAATATGATAATTGTTCTTTCGAAACCTTGATAATTCATTTACATTATGTTATCTCCCTATCAATGTAAATTTAATTCACAATTATTCTTATTAAATTTCTATATATCCAATATTTATGTCTCAAAATTATATAACATTTTTTTTAATATATATTTTATGGTATTATACAAGATATAATTATTAAACTCTTAATATCAATGTAAAAATGGAATAATGGTAGATTCTTTATTTACATCATCTCTTTTAAAATCCCCCTAAATGAAATTTTTAAAAACATTATTTTTTTATTAAAAACTCTCTATTAGTTTGAAAACCATTTTAGATCACATAGGTGTTTTCATAAATTATTATTCTTTTATATTATTTATAAAATATTCACCTCTTCAATAAAAACCCTGTTTAAGCAGCTCATTTACAATGTTACTTGAACATGGTTTTTATATTTATTCAATATAAATGGACATAATTAATCAATGAAAAATATTATTATTTTCAATTATTAATGGCCATGTATGATTTAAATTGATTATTTCCTAAATACTACTGTAATATTCCCTTTGGATAATACATATGAAAATATTATTATAAAAATTTCATTACATTTGAATCTATTATCATTATTCCTTATATTCAATTCATTACGTGGAACACATATTCATGTAAATTTAATTATGGGTAAACCAAAATAATTTACCAATGAATTTGGTAATGTATTCTTCACATGATACATTATTTGTGGGATTAGGGAGTAAAACTATTTCCTTATTGGAAATTTTCCACCATGTGATTCAGAATTAGATGTTATCCATCACTCACGATTATGTCATGTTATATGTTGCTATGAATTTATTATGTTTCTATGGTCATCATATTTCTTGTTAAAATTTTTATTCTCTCTTATTTCTATTCAGGAGCCATTCCATTTATTTTATCTTGGTATGAATTCTAATTCATATGTTATGCGTTAATTCCATGATTAAATCCTTATTTAGTTTTTTTTCTCATCATATTTTTCAATGTTGTCCCCATGATATACAATGATGTTGTAATAGATCAAAGGGTGGTAGGATCTTATTATGAATGTTTTTGAATGTTCTTTTATTCTATTTTCCTTTTTCTAATTATGTACTCAGTCTTACAAAGGCATTTGAATTTTATAATCGTGGTTTGTATTCAATGGATATTTATATATAAAATCATATAGTAATATGATTAAAATTGTTGGGTCATTGTTTATAGTTTCATATAAAATGAATAAAAATACTCCATGGAAGATCTTGTGTATGTGAATTGGGATTTTCATAGCTCTCCACCCAATAGATTCACGAGGAATTGGATACCACTGGGGATGGTGATAATTCCCACCACAGAGGTTTTTTCTCCCATGTATAGCTCTGATAATGATAAAATATATTCCATTGAAAATAAATCTAGGCATTCATATATTATATTAAAGATTAATAATGTTATTTTTTAGGATTATTAATGGAATATTCAGAATTAACCAAAGGAAAAATTGTTTCACCATGGATACACAAGATTAAATCTTTTGGAAGTAAATGTTAGGATATACTTCTCATTTAAAATATTTTGTCTTTTATGTTTCTGGTATTATTTTTATATTATAATTTTATATGAATTAATGATACCTATTTATTTTTATTTTATATTTCTTAGAGAGAAATTTTAGATGTACCCTAACATGTTTCCACGTTACCATGTAAAATGAAATATAAATGGGAAATTTTTATGGGGGGGGGGGAATGTAACAAATATATATTTTTAAAAATTAATGATATTTAAAATTATATATTTCATTATTATATTTCATTTAACATAATGTCTATATTAAAGGAAGAACGATATAATATTAAAATACTAACATGGACTTCATATACTATCCATGTAATTTGTGAGTATTAATAGTAATAAAATTATTAAAATATATAAATATTAAATCGGAAATAAACATCGAATTTTTAGTAGACATTTGGTTCTTAAAATTTATGTATTCTTCAAAAAATAATTCATAATTTTGTATAAGATAAAATAAAAATAATTAAAAGTGAAATGTTTTTAAAACAATTATTTCATATAATAATATTAATTTTTATTGGAATTTATAACATCAAAATAATAATATAATTATTTTTTTTGATTTTTTTTATTTCTAATGAATTGTTACAACTGATTTACATTGAAAATATTATTTTCCACAAGACATTTTACAATGTAATATTATAATTCATATTGTTTTTAATGTAATATAATTTTATTTTCTCTTTTTTTAATAAATAAATTTTCTACTTTAATTTGGTAAATTATATTTTACACTAAAAATGTTAATTTTTTAGTAGAAAAAATATATTCATTGTCTTTCAAGAGTTTAAATATAAATTAAAATATAAAGGAATTGTGTTTTGAATTTTAAAAAATCGACATCATATTTCACAATAGGAGGTAAAAATATAGTAAATAAGGCAATTTTTTGGTTAATATGACTAATAACCTTTGAATTTTTCTATACCACTGTTATGTGTACATTAAGATATTAAGAATAAAAATAAAATGATAATGGTTGTAAAATGAACATAAAACTTGTCCCAATTCTTTTAGCTGAATATTTTTTAACCAAATATATTTACAGTTCTAATTTTGTACATTTTTTGCCGCCTTTGTGACTTTAAAAACCATATAGTTTTTCATTCAATAAATGTTAAAATTCTTTGAGCTGTTATTTTTTATAAGTACAAAATTTTTAGTATAACTTTTAAAATAACTTATTTTCAACCATAACTATTAATTATTAATATAAATTATTTAACATTATTTGGGAAATATATTTTAATATTTTATCAAAAAATGTGTAGAATGAATGATTACACAATTATGATGATGTGATTAATAAATTTACATAATACACAAATAAATATTTATAAAAATATTAAAATAATTTTAATTTATTATAATAAATATGATACAATAAATACATATACGAACATAAAATTTATCTAATAGCCTAAATTTTATTCTCCAAATTTTAATCATTTAGTTAACATTTTAATTTCATAGTATTGAACAATATCCAATTTGACAATAATCATATTTCAAGAATGTAATATTTTATTAAATATCATAAAAATCATGAAATATTTAGTAAAGATAAATGGGATGTGATATAGGTTAAAATAATACACTTATAAATTTATTGGTGATAAGGAATCATGTTTCTCTAGATTATTCTTATTATATTTTATGTTTTTTTGAAATTATAAAGGTTCCCCCTCATCAGTTATAATATGGAATCCATTAATTCAATTAATTTCACCATTATGAGCCTTTAAGCTTGATCAAAATATAATAAAAAATATTCTTTAGTTTACAATCCAAATTCTATAGGTTTTGGTATCACCAATGTAAAAATTAAAAATTTCTTATGGGATCACTAAAAGATGTGATATTCAAGTGGTAACATTCTTAAGAAAATGCATTAAATTTATTTCCTACGAATTTTTTCTCCAGACCTAAATAATCCATTATTTCATAAAAAATAATGCATCATGTATATAATTTCTCTTTTATTTTTTTAATTTACCATTTTCTATCCATATATTTTTTCAATATTCTCTTTTATTTTGAAAGAATTCAATTTTCCAAAATATCTTGAGTTACTGCCACGTTGGATAATATGATTTTTTCTTTTGTAACCTTTAGGGCATGTAATAAAACTGTTATAATGGATAATTTTTGTTAATAAATATATAAAAACATATTTAAAATTATGGAACTAACATTGAGACATAATATTATATAAAACAAAAGTAGTCTATGATGGGTGAAAAAATCATCATTATAAAACATTTATTTTTCATTAATGATTTATTAAATTAATAATCCACATGTCAAAATATAAAATTATATATGGAAACTTCTAAAATTATATATTTAGATATATACCATTTCATTTTACTTTCGTAGTTTTCATATTTTTTTGAAATGAACATCCATAATTATTAAAAATTCACCAACCATGAATCCATGAAATGAAATTCTCCTAAAACAATGAAAGTGATCATAAACAATCATAGAAATAGTAATAAATGAATGCAATAAAATGATACAAAATAAAATATATGTTAAAAATCTTAGTAATTATTTAATTAATGTATATAATTTTATTATCCACTATGTTAACTCCTAGTTAAGAACACTGACTAAAAGGTCATTTTTTATTATCAAAACACATGAAAGGGAAACTATGAGAAAAACAAACAATAAAGTTGAGAATGAATCAAAGAAAATTGAATAATTAGGTATCAAAAACGTAAGCCTACTAGAGGTATTTTCCAAAAATAGATTTAATGCCATATTGGTTACCTGATGATCTTGATCATCTTTAATAAGGTCTTCAATGTGATTCGCCAACTAGTCTGGTAATTTCATGTAATCGTCTCTCCTCATATTCTTTTCGTTGAATCCTATAATTAATATTAGGTTATATTAATCAATCCATGATCTATGACCATTATATCAATCTACCAAAAATGCATCTTTGCCCCATCATGACAGCTTCTTCATTCATGGAATTAATCACAACGAAGTCCTCCACCATTTCCTCCTTTGAATGAACAATCAACTCAATGTCTACATCTCCCTCTAAAACTTCCACAATTGATTTATAGGTCTCTATTGAGCCCCCATATTCTCCATGCAGATCAATAATAGAAATATCCTCTAATACTAGGCTGGACAGTTACAAGATGGGATTTCCCATCACTCTACCAAGAGGCACATTTCCCTGGAAACTCCACCTCCAGATACTTTCACATTGGAATTGCGTACCCTATCATTTTCTTTGGCCCTCAACATGTATTCTAATCTTGTATCCATTTTTTATGGAGGAAAGATTAATATTTTGATCCTTTATATTCCTTCCATTTATCACACATATTTTAAATGTTTTATAAATCATTCATTGATGGATTTATCTAGGTAATAATGGATTCGTCATTAAATCTATTTGAAAAGGTGAAGAAAGTGGACTTCTCTTATTTTTCTATTTTAATTCACTAATCAATGAAATGATTTAAATCATCACTAACTTATTGAATAACTCGTTATTTTATTGGAACATATTTTATTTCACCTTTTCTGTAAAATATTATTCACATTCTTATTTTAAAGACTCATTACCTCTTCCATTAAAACTATAAATAAGAGGGAAAATTCTACGGTTTCTTAACAACAGATTGTTATATATTTTAATGTCAATTAAAAACAATTTACATGATATAGGAATATTTTTTCCATCATAAATGTGAAAATATATTTTATATCCTTTCTAACATAGATACCATTGTTATACCCCTTCTTGACATGCCTTATGAGATGATTATGATACCAATTTATATTCATGGGAAACACTTATCTTTACTCATTATGTTTTATTTTTAATCTACCATGATTAAGAATGAAAATGGTATGATGGGTAAAACTATATTTATGTCTAATTAATTGGGTATTGTTTTCACCTGATGTGACATTATGTATGGGATTGGAGAGTAAACCATATTCATTATAGGTCATAGTCCACCCGGTGATAGTATCTATAAAATTAGACTCGAATCATATTTATATCATGATATTGGGTACTTACACATTACATTATTACCACAATTAAAATATTTTTTTTAAATATGTTATGATCCCTTGTTTTTATTCATGATAAATTGGTTTTATGTAATCATGGTAGGCATTCTAACTCATTTTATATGCATTATTCCAATGATTATTACTTTTATATAATTTTTTTCTCATTTATTTTTTCTATGTATACATTTGGTTATTCTATTCAATTTTTAGAGATCAATGGTAGTTAGAAACTGATTATAGAGACTCATTATATTTTCTTTTCTAATATTAATTAATTAAATTATACATATATTCATATTGAGAAACATGACTTTTTGATCCGTGGTATTTATTTAATTTGTAAATATACATAAAATCAATTAATAATAAATGTATAACGCTTGGGTCGATATAGTGAATATGTGATATAGATATAGATAAACTAATACATAATGTATGTGTCTGCAATTGAAAACCAACTTGTACGAATAAAGATTCCACAACTGATTTTGTTGTTACTTCAACCTGTCCAAAACCACGATTTATTAATTTTTCATAACCAAGTCACAAATATATAAGTGTGCCCTAGAATTAGATATAATTATCCAAAAAATGAGTGATAAGACCAAAATAAAATCTTATCGACCATTGTGAGACCATAATCATCACAAGGATTGACATACCAATTGACCACCTTCAAATAAAAATTAGGCATATGATGAATGTTAGTGAAAATGAAAATCTTAATTGAAAACAATAAAGTGAAGAATACATGAAAATTTATGAAACCATCATGAAAATACAACAATATAGTTCTTAGTGATACACAATTGTCACTAAACAATAATAGGAAAAATTGTGAACCTGACATTAACCATTAAATAGAAATAGAAAATATTTTTATTTATGTCATTCCATTTTTATCAATATTATAATGAAATAAAAAATTATGATCCCAACATTAATTGTTGAAACAAAAAAGAATAACTATTGTTTCCTTGTGGAATTCCATTTCTCCACAACCTAATGAAAAATCCAATAATTATATAGTGGAATTAATTACCTATGCATGGATAAAAAATCAATTTTGTATACTTACGATGTTGCATTGATTATAGACCCTGTTTCTTTTTTTACATATGAATGATTTAAATTTTATCAAAAACATATTCATAACATAACAAAATTTCATTATGAAGATAATGATTTGTATCCTCAACAATGACACCATCCTATATAGAATTTTAAAAAACATCACACGCCTGTAATCTTCAACATAGGTGGAAAATAAAATGGTTTTTGAATACCTTTGTATTCTTATGATCCATACCATGACTGGTGCACGTATAAGTCTCCATATAATAAAACCTATAATAATAAATCATTCATGTAATTACAAAATAACAATATCAACACCTCTCACCATTACCTACTAAATTTGGAGCATAAACCCATAGCACGAGATCCAGGGCCATCGATAATATAGAAAGCTTTGACTATGAGTTGAATAATGCTCTATCATGACCATGATGATCTTAGGTGTAAACATTTCAACATTCACTACTACTGTCATATTTCTAATTCCCCTAAATCATCCTCATATAGATATAATCATCATGTATCTATTATAGACACTCATTACCATGAAATGTAGGGATCATGGCTGGAATGGAATGTTTAAGTCCTAGGTTATTATGAACATACTCTCATTATCTCAAATTAATCTTGAGATTATATATCATTATGAAAAATTTAACCAACTTAATGACCAATTCAACAAAATTATTTTATCCCCAATATTTCGATTACAAGAATGTGGGAGGGTCATATCCTCAACCATTGCATGAATCGCATTAGTATATTACGGTTGAAAATATAGGAATGAGGTGTTAATATATATACATTTTTTCTAAGAAATATACTGAATCATCATTATTATGTATAATTCATTGGAATAATATTCTTTCATATACTATACTAATGTTCCACTATATTGTGATTATATCTCATTATCAAGGAAGGCACAAGAACATGTTATTGAACCTACTCATCATATTCAAACTACATAAAGGATTAATTCTCACTTACCTTATCTTGTTAAATTATAACTACACCATCATACTCAATTATCCTTAAATGTGGTGTAATATACTCATTCTATAATTTTAGATTTTAATTGGTATACTTTGATGGGGAATGAATATTTGAATATGTCTCATACCACCTCATCAATCTACTTTATCAACATATTCTGTCCACCAAAAAATGGAATTCTCAAATCCCCTCAGGTGATACATAATAACTTATGTACACTCTAGTATCTTATAATTTCTAGGATAATATTCCCAAAATATTATAATATCATGATCATATTTGAGTGACCTTCCTCGAGAAATCTCATATTCCTGATCAACCCAAAATGGAATTATGGCATAAAACATCCATGATGCGAGATGAGTCTCATATCCTTTTCATAAACAATTCCGTTATCCTTTGAGGTATACAATACATATCAGAACCGCGTTAACATTTCAATAATAATTAATTCAAATAAAGATACAACTAACTCAAATGTCTTCCTTGTGTAAGTAAATATATGTATTAAAGGGTCTCTACTCCAAAAATACAACATTGATATCCTCTCCCCTTGTTAATATCTAACCTGAGAAAGAAATATTACCAATTTATAGAATCAATAATATTGATATGTTCTAATAACACCTCACACAATCTTATTGAGTTTTTATTAAAACAGTATGGTAAACCATAAATAGTGCCCTATCAAATGATAGTGAAATGTCACATAAGTTAGTAGGTGACACTGATTGATTACCTATGTGGTTTACTAGGTTGAGTAATATTACTCAATTGAATAATCTAAAAAATATATATGGATGGATTTATCAAAAAAAAACATCCAAATTATGTTTTCACAAATATACTTCTAATGATGTTGTACTAGATATGTTAAAAACCAATTACTTCCCTAATTATGATATAAAAAGAGATAATCAATTCAATATTTAACTGATTGAAAACACCCTTATATAATATATGAGGGTTAAAATTTACAATAAATAAATATTTTCTCATATAAACATGGCCACTACCTCAATGGCCCATGAACCAAGACCAAAAATCAACTGCGATAATTGAAAACATGCTTAAATTTATAGAAACACGAATCCCACGAAATATATTTTCAAATCCCAAACCTACATCCATATTTGATTATATGGTGGGGTTTTTTCCTTTTCCTCTAATTTTTCCTATGAACAGAAATAATATCCCCAAATCGACTATTGTGAAATGTTGTAGCCGTCTGTGATATCAATTGATTATGTAATTCATGATCCAGTTTTCCAATACAATGTTGGCCTCCATGTTGATAGTGAAAATTCACTATTAATGGATATATAATATCATGAAAAAGATCCCATCCTTGGCCTCTCAACAAATTGGGAACACATAATAAATGTGGAAATTGATGGATAAAATTACAAAAAACAACATCCCATAGTATGTGACTGTAAACATTAGTAGTCATTTCAGTCATCTAATATCTGAATACAATTATACCATAATATATGGATCAAAATTGGATCCATGGTGTATGATTTCTAGTAGTGAACAAATATCATAGGTGTGGGTTAATTTTTATAACCACGTCTACCACTATGGGAAAATACTAAAAGGATATAAAATAAATTAGTGGTGACTCCACATCAACCCATCCCAGAGGGCTCTGGGAATTTATATCATATCCACCACTGTTAGAGTTAATATATCCTCAATAAACTAATCAAAATATTAAAATAATGGATCTAAATAATCCCCGTCTCGCGTGGATAGGGTCATTTTTATCCTGGTAAAATTGGGAATTAGTGTCATCTATGTAATAATTTTATTAAAAATTAATTGGATGTCTTCCTTTGATCTCCACATTAGAAAAAATCTTTTAAATTAGTGTATGTTTTCAATCAAGAATATAAATATCCTCCATGTCATAGTTCACATATCAAGTCATGGGTAATTCTTGAAATCAGTAATCAATACCGACAAGGGCCATAATTTAGGAAAACCTAGTAATGATAAAGTCCATAGGAAGGTCCCATGTGAACATCATTAAGGAGTGGAATGTGAAATAATTTCTATAGTATTGACATTATAATGGGGGGAAAACTATTTCTTGATACATCATAGTGAATATCATCACCATTGATCTAGAAAATGATGATTATCAAGGAAAAATTTTAAATGATAAATACAATGATAAAGCACCATGAGAGTTAGCAGATGCTAGTGAGAAACTAAGTTTTCATGTACATGATATCCAATGATAATAAATATCCTTGAAAATCATAACCATTATATGACATATCTATTAATGAATAGTTCCTAAAAAATTGAATGACATGGCTATATCCAACTAACCAACAAGACGGGATACAATCCCATCCACTATGTAATTAATAATGCAATATGAAAATGATATACAAAACCACATGAAAATAATTGATGAATTTTTTATTATTAATATTAAAAATGAAAATATCGTTTGAAAAGTAAATATATTTTTCAGTTCACCAATCATGATAGATTTTACACAAAAAAACTAAAAAATTAAAGATCGTGGCAATCAATGGACTCAGAAAACTGGTCTACATAAACATGGATGTTGAGGATCATTGTGAATTCCTTCCTTTGTCGAGATATATTACATCTTATTTGGGTGATCATCATTACCGTGAACTAATAAAGAATGAGTTGTAAATGAATTTAATAAGAGTACATGAAGCCGTACTCAATCATCAGGAATATGATGTGGCCACGATAGTAGTTTCTCCAGAACTACTCAAAACCATTGAGTCCTTAGATACACAGATGAATACAATGTAAAAAATATATTTCACCATACATCATTAGATTTATCAATAATATTATTTATCTGATGAAATTTCCACCCCAACCAATTTAGAAAAATTCTATCATATCTACCTTTCACGCCATGGGGGACCTAGAACAGTTTCTCACACACTTCAAATATAGATGTTCCATGATGATGGTCCCTACAGATCAATATGTGTAAATAAAACTAATTTGTTCTATTATGATCATTCTAGAACTAACTATAATATTACACAATATCTTTCTATAAGGATCCTCCATAGTCTACATAGTCATTCATTTCAAATTTCTTATCTATTTAGGCTCCACATTTACTATAAAGACAATTCTTGACAAAAAAAATTGGAAAATAATTAAAAATATAGGGTATATTAAATTTTTTAATGATTGAGGGGTTTAACATATTCATTCAATATAAATCTATTATAAGACTAGTTACCAAAACTCAATGGTCAGAACCACCATGATGACCTAATGAGACGTATTATCCTGTTGAGATATTTATGTAGGTTCCGTGAGTTTTTTGAAACAACCAGACATATGAAATATTCCATTTGCAGATATTAGGTCAAATTACATACAACACCCATAGAATATGAAACATACCATAAAAAAAATAAAATACTCTTATTACCTACAAACAAGTGATGTTTCTAATCAAAGCACCTAGGAAGGCCTGAAATCGCCAAACAACTCGCATAGAGAGAAAAAATCATCCTCATATAGATATAATCATCATGTATCTATTATAGACGCTCATTACCATGAAATGTAGGGATCATTGCTGGAATTTAATGTTTAAGTCCTAGGTTATTATGAACATACTCTCATTATCTCAAATTAATCTTGAGATTATATATCATTATGAAAAATTTAACCAACTTAATGACCAATTCACCAAAATAATTTTATCGCCAATATTTCGATTACAAGAATGTGGGAGGGTCATATCCTCAACCGTTTCATGAATCGCATTAGTATATTACGGTTGAAAATATAGTAATGAGGTGTTAATATATATACATTTTTTCTAAGAAATATACTGAATCATCATTATTATGTATAATTCATTAGCATAATATTCTTTCATATACTATACTAATGTTCCGCTATATTGTGATTATATCTCATTATTAAGGAAGGCACAAGAACATGTTATTGAACCTACTCATCATATTCAAACTACATAAAGGATTAATTCTCACATACCTTATCTTGTTAAATTATAACTACACCATCATACTCAATTATCCTTAAATGTGGTGTAATATACTCATTCTATAATTTTATATTTCAATTGGTATACTTTGATGGGGAATGAATATTTGAATATGTCTCATACCACCTCATCAATCTACATTATCAACATATTCTGTCCACCAAACAATGGAATTCTCAAATCCCCTCAGGTGATACATAATAACTTATGTACAATCTAGTATCTTATAATTTCTAGGATAATATTCCCAGAATATTATAATATCATGATCATATTTGAGTGACCTTCCTCGAGAAATCTCATATTCCTGATCAACCCAAAATGGAATTATGGCATAAAACATCCATGATGTGGGATGAGTCTCATATCCTTTTCTTAAACAATTCCATTATCCTTTGAGGTATACAATAGATATCAGAACCGCGTCAACATTTCTATAATAATTAATCCAAATAAAGATACAACTAACTCAAATGTCTTCCTTGTGTACGTAAATATATGTATTAAAGGGTCTCTACTCCAAAAATACAACATTGATATCCTCTCCCCTTGTTAATATCTAACCTGAGAAAGAAATATTACCAATTTATAGAATCAATAATATTGATATGTTCTAATAACACCTCACACAATCTTATTGAGTTTTTATTAAAACAGTATGGTAAACCATAAATAGTTCCCTATCAAATGACAGTGAAATGTCACATAAGTTATTAGGTGACACTGATTGATTACCTATGTGGTTTACTAGGTTGAGTAATATTACTCAATTGAATAATCTAAAAAATATATATGGATGGATTTATCCAAAAAACATCCAAATTATGTTTTCACAAATATAATTCTAATGATGTTGTACTAGATATGTTAAAGACAAATTACTTCCCTAATTATGATATAAAAAGAGATAATCAATTCAATATTTAACTGATTGAAAACACCCTTATATAATATATGAGGGTTAAAATTTACAATAAATAGAAATTTTATCATATAAACATGGCCACTACCGCAATGGACCATGAAACAAGACCAAAAATCAACTGCGATAATTGAAAACATGCTTAAATTTATAGAAACACGAATCCCACGAAATATATTTTCAAATCCCAAACCTACATCCATATTTGATTATATGGTGGGGTTTTTTCCTTTTCCTCTAATTTTTCCTATGAACAGAAATAATATCCCCAAATCTACTATTGTGAAATGTTGTAGCCGTCTGTGATATCAATTGATAATGTAATTCATAATCCTGTTTTCCAATACAATGTTGGCCTCCATGTTGATAGTGAAAATTCACTATTAATGGATATATAATATCATGAAAAAGATCCCATCCTTGGCCTCTCAACAAATTGGTAACACATAATAAATGTGGAAATTGATGGATAAAATTACAAAAAACAACATCCCATAGTATGTCACTGTAAACATTAGTAGTCATTTCACTCATCTAATATTTGAATACAATTATACCATATTATATGGATCAAAATTGGATCCATGGTGTATGATTTCTATTAGTGAACAAATATCATAGGTGTGGGTTAATTTTTACAACCACGTCTACCACTATGGAAAATACTAAGAGGATATAAAATAAATTAGTGGTGACTCCACATCAACCCATCCCAGAGGGCTCTGGGAATTTATATCATATCCACCACTGTTAGAGTTAATAGATCCTCAAAAAACTAATCAAAATATTCAAATAATGGCTCTAAATAATCCCCGTCTCGCGTGGATAGGGTCATTTTTATCCTGGTAAAATTGGGAAGTAGTGTTATCCATGTAATAATTTTATTACCAATTAATTGGATGTCTTCCTTTGATCTCCACATTAGAAAAAATCTTTTAAATTAGTGTATGTTTCCAATCAAGAATATAAATATCCTCCATGTCATAGTTCACATATCAAGTCATGGGTAATTCTTGAAATCAGTAATCAATACCGACAAGGTCCATAATTTAGGAAAACCTAGTAATGATAAAGTCCATGGGAAGGTCCCATGTGAACATCATTAAGGAGTGGAATGTGAAATAATTTCTATAGTATTGACATTATAATGGGGTGAAAACTATTTCTTGATACATCATAGTGACTATCATCACCATTGATCTAGAAAATGATGATTATCAAGGAAAAATTTTAAATGATAAATACAATGATAAAGCACCATGAGAGTTAGAAGATGCTAGTGAGAAACTAAGTTTTCATGTACATGATATCCAATGATAATAAATATCCTTGAAAATCTTAACCATTATATGACATATCTATTAATGAATAGTTCCTAAAAAATTGAATGACATGGCTATATCCAACTAACCAACAAGACGGGATACAATCCCATCCATTATGTAATTAATAATGCAATATGAAAATGATATACAAAACCACATGAAAATAATTGATGAATTTTTAATTATTAATAATAAAAATGAAAATATCGTTTGAAAAATAAATATATTTTTCAGTTCACCAATCATGATAGATTTTACACAAAAAAGTAAAAAATTAAAGATCGTGGCAATCAATGGACTCAGAAAACTGGTCTACATAAACATGGATGTTGAGGATAATTGTGAATTCCTTCCTTTGTCGAGATATATTACATCTTATTTGGGTGATCATCATTACCTTGAACTAATAAATAATGAGTTGTAAATGAATTTAATAAGAGTACATGAAGCCGTACTCAATCATCAGGAATATGATGTGGCCACGATAGTAGTTCCTCCAGAACTACTCAAAACCATTGAGTCCTTAGATACACAGATGAATACAATGTAAAAAAGATATTTCACCATACATCATTAGATTTATCAATAAACTTATTTATCTGATGAAATTTCCACCCCAACCAATTTAGAAAAATTCTATCATGTCTACCTTTCACGCCATGGGGGACCTAGAACAGTTTCTCACACACTTCAAATATAGATGTTCCATGATGATGGTCCCTACAGATCAATATGTGTAAATAAAAATAATTTGTTATATTATGATCATTCTAGAACTAACTATAATATTACACAATATCTTTCTATAAGGATCTGTCATAGTCTACATAGTCATTCATTTCAAATTTCTTATCTATTTAGGCTCCACATTTACTATAATGACAATTCTTGACAAAACAAATTGGAAAATAATTAAAAATATAGGGTATATTAAATTTTTTAATGATTGAGGGGTTTAACATATTCATTCAATATAAATCTATTATAAGACTAGTTACCAAAACTCAATGGTCAGAACCACCATGATGACCTAATGAGACGTATTATCCTGTTGAGATATTTATGTAGGTTCCGTGAGTTTTTTGAAACAACCAGACATATGAAATATTCCATTTGCAGATATTAGGTCAAATTACATACAACACCCATAGAATATGAAACATACCATAAAAAAAATAAAATACTCTTATTACCTACAAACAAGTGATGTTTCTAATCAGAGCACCTCGGAAGGCCTGAAATCGCCAAACAACTCACATAGAGTGAAAAAATCACCCTCATTCAAAGGAAAAAAGTAGTTCAGAATTTCCCATGATTTGAGGAACATATTTACAAATTATATTCCTTAGATGAAGAGTTGAATCTTATTTATGATAATTGTAATTAACATCTCGAAGTTGTCATATCCAACGAATCATGAAGAGGATAACCTATGCTAATTACTTAACAATATCAATTTTCATAGGAGACCAGTTCAAACCATCTAGTTCTAATTTCACATAAATGAATCCCCCTAGATTATGGTTGATTAATAAAAGTTTACAATTGAGAACACCATATCACATGTGACTTATGTATCCACTTCCTAACCAGAAGGTGATGGTGACTTGCATAAAGATTCAGCTAGGCATAAAGATAATTTTTCTAACATGATGACTTCAAAAACATCTGATTGAGCTCAATACACTTGGAGATAAAAAATCATAATGTACTATTGGTTATAGAACAAAGAGGGGTTATTGAATCAGATCACTAAAAAATATGATACCATCATTGATATAGAAATACATATGTGATATATTCATATTGAACTACCCCACCGACTGTAAATCATGAAAAATTCAATGCTTTAGTGTATGAGTAATTTCCACTGACCCACCAAAGGAAATACTTCGTGGAAAATATAGAATATTTAGTAACTTAAATAATAATAACATAAATTTACCATTAATTTACAAAGATTACAAAAATTAATATGATCTACCCACACCTACATATGGATCAATAGGATGAGGCCACAAAATAATGTTGTACATAAGAAAACACTTTCATAGAAGAAATAAATATTCTAGTAACATCACCATATAATCCATTTAAATAGTTGAGACCGTAGAGTGAATATATAACATATCTACATAGAATTATGGATATGTTTTATTGCCCAAAAACTTTTTTTCGGAAGGTATTGATTTACAAGACCATCTAGTGGGTGGGAAATTTTTGGATCCCCCAAGATAGAGGCATAGAAATGTTAAATTTTTTATTAGTAATGTAATATTATGAAACCACATCGACTAAGAGACCAATACAATCTAAAAAATATATTTCTCTCCAAATCCTAATTAAAATGAAAATATCCACATTGGGAAATACTGGCCTTTTCCATAAAAATATAAAATTCATAAATATTTGGAATCAACCTAACAATATACTAAATCATAAATTGTATTCATATTTAACAATATCTCATATATTTATTAATCTAGGTCACTAAAATACCCTAATAGTTTGAGATATATGTATTCATATATAAAGATTAATGAATCTATAATACTCTATTTGAATTTCACACCACCATCTATGTTATAGAATATGACAGGGATGAATCTATATAGAGACACATAAAACACACGTATGATTTTAGAATTTCAGAAAATTTCGTCATCTGAATGGACATGGTTTATAATGGAATATTAATAAAACTCATAGTAGACTTGTGGAAATAAATTTTTTTGATAAAATTCTGTTAATATTTAAACAACGATGTTGACCATTCAAGGTTATGATAAAAGAGAGTGGAGGCCCTTAAAAAGATCAATATCAAGGATTAGTTCGAGGACCTCATTACCAATGATGTGATTATGATCATTTATAATGTCATATAATACAATTTTCATCATGTAATATTGTGGGATTATTTTCATGTGGTTTTATCAAAAACGTTTCATCATTGTATGAAATAGCCAACTAATAGAAAGTTCATCATACAATACGGTGGCATCCAAACCTTTGAATCACGATAATCCATATATTATAACGAATTTTATATGGATTGAGAAAAATATAAAATTAAGAAGGCATACATGATGGTTGTCATAATAAATTAATGTGAAGAAACCAATTATATTCATTATGTAATTCTCAGTAGTTACTTCTTACCTCACATAAACCAAATTTAGGATGTAGATTTATTCCCAAAAAGATGTGGTGAACTGTATGCTTTAGAAGACTAGGGAATATAAGAGAAATTAATCCATCTAAAATAGGTCTATCAAAGTGTAGTAACATTAATAACCATATGGGATCCAATAATACCCTAACAATTTTGGTAGAAAGTAAATATATCCCCCGACAATACCTGAAATATCAGAGTATCTATAACTATTCTTCTATCGTTGGGAATGTGTATAAATACTACCATCACTCAAATCAATCAATAATGAATCGAGTAGATTGTTATATTAATGTATATATTTATTGTCTCATATGACACAAATAGGATATATATTCTATTGAGTTACACACCATTCAGTAATATTCACTCACATATTAGAGATAGAAGAAGAAGAGGATATATTAAAATTCACTCCTCCCATATTATAGGAAGGAGTCCCTACTACCATCAATGAGTTATGATAGGTGAATATTGGAATAGAGGAATATCCATGTCCTGTATGGATTAGTTTATCCATTCCCCTCAATGATAAAGTGAATTTTATTTCATTTATAAAAATAAATTTTTTTAATTTTCTCATTAAATCATAGATATATTTTTATGTTGAACCCCATGTGTTGTAACCCATCAACTAGGTCATCTAGATTACCACCAAGGATTTAAGGAGGTAGCTACATGAATTTACCCTTCTAATTTTACCAATGATGATTCATGAGATAAAAAATTAATTAGAGATGTTTTTTTAGTCATTTCAATTCCGAAAATATATTTCCAACTATTTTATGGTCATGAATAAAAAACGGAAGTACATGATATATATAATTTTCAGAAACCGTAATCAACACTTCCTAATGTATGAATTATTGATACTGATCAGAGAAATCATAATTGATGAAACTAATATATTTAAATAATTTTCCTTTATAGAAAATAATTATGGATATAAACAAATCAAAATTCCCCCTGAGGAAGTGGATTTAACTAAATTCAAAGCACCATAATGGATATTTTGAATGAGGTAATGATGTTTGGATAAAATAATATTGTTAATAACAAACAATACACCGTGAATCAAATCATTAGTCCCGTCTTGTGTCTATTCACAGAGTGGTATGTCTATAAACATATGGAAAACATGTTATTGTGGTTTGATCACATCACTAATCAGAAAACAATATTTAGTAAATTATAGTATAAATATTTGATGATGAATCAACTAAAGTGGAATTCTAGGGTTTTGTCAAGAAAATCGTTTGGAATTATGGTGATCCTTTATATAATTAAAGTTGAAACTGAAAAGGAAATTTTGATCCTACAATTTCCTCTTCTATGGAATACTATATAATTGATTGGGTTATGAGGGGCAGTGATTATATTTAGTATCTCATAACCAAAATAGCATGAATATCCCCCACATTAACTTGGTTAATGAAAAATGGAGTACCCTTCATGGTTACCATGAAATGAAAACAGTATTCCATAGATTCAAAAATATTTTAGTCAAGAAGTTAAAAAATACTATAATATCATAGTATAATAATGCAAGGTAGATAAACATGGTATTAAGAAATATAAAGGAACCACTTCATACTCATATTCATACTGTAAATGTCGATGAGTAACATGAAGAATCACGAATTCCACCTTGTCTCATGTACTGAACCATTATAAAGATTTTATTCCTCTCTATGTTATGTATGTGTTCGAGAAAATGGGTTGTTATCCAAAAACAATATTACATTCAATTCATGTCACTGAAATATTTTAATGGCAGTAATTGTAGGATTTCATACAAAACATCCTAAGAAAGAAATTATATCAATGGACACCAAACATCTACATTATGAAGTTTTCTACACACAATTTATCCCTAAAATAAGAATGATATAATTTTTATGGGGCCTCCCAAATCCTAATTGGATAATTCAAGTGATGCTCGATGAATAAAAAAATTTATATGAGGATTTTTTTTTATCAGCTATGGAAAAATATATTTCTTTATTCACCCACTTGGTCTAATTGATGAACAAAGTAGGATTTAGAATACATAGAAATTATTGAATTCTTAGAGGTGGCCAGGAGGATGCATGGAGACTATCTAAATGGAAATTCCTTTTCATTTATTATGACTAAACATATCTATAGTGAGTATGAATTCTAGTTGTAAGAATATTCCACTCTTATCAATTATGTGAGGTGATTAATGGGGGGTTCCCTTTTTTAACCAAAATTGAATCATATCAATTAATCCAAAAATGCTCATAATGATTCAACATGTAATTTAAAAATAGTTCTGGATTTTCCCAATAAAGATGACATAGTATTTTTGATCCCACATATATGGGTTGTCTAACATTTCATCATCTATAACCTTGAAGAAATTGATCAAAAAAAATTACCTGAGATAATAATGAGCCAACATCTACCCATGTATGGATTGATCCCATAATAGATTACATTAAAAATAGATGTCTCAAATTGTGTTGATAAAAAACGGAACAAATTCGACGTTAATTTGAAAACCATACCATCTAGGACTGACCAAATTATAATAAATACCTCAAAAAATGAAGCTTCAACGGAAACAATCTATATTAATTTTCAAAATGTGGAATATCTTTATTAAGTGGGAATATATTATCGGTTCCAACAATGCATGTTTTCCTTGAACTATACACACCCAAAAAATTAAGAGGCTTGATCTCTATTGTAATGAAATGATACATGAATATATTCATATAAACAGGATGTGTCATGCATGTTATATTCATTAAAAATTCAACCATTAAGCCCCAATGATTCTACATTTTATTGTGTATTTATTTCCATTAATTCAATAGAATGTTAGAAATTTTTTCGGCCTTTTCATTAAGACAATCCTCTGTAGTTATGTACATCCTTACTTCAAGTAAATTTTGATAAAATTATGTTGAGGGAAAACACATCTAGGTATTATAGAATAAGAATACTCTAATGTTATTAACATTCAATATCATTATCAGATTCAGTGTACCTCATTAGATACTATTATATATCTGATCTACTTTATATTCATTTGAGTAAAAGAAATTATACCCAGAAAATGACATTGATCCTAACCATTCATCCCAATTTCAATCACTAAAAAATTTATTGGTTGTTTCATTCAATAAGAAATTGGCAAATATACAACAAAAATTGGTGAAAAAATACATGTTTTCATAGCTATACTGACTCCAATATTCTTTATTTTCCATCCATACCACCAGAAAAACTTCCAAACATGTGACCACATATTCTCTAGGTTATAAAACAAATGTGGTGGTGCCAATTTATGTTAAGCTTCCCTCAACCTAAATATTTTTATCTATTAATCTGTTAAAATATATTAATTAATTGAATCATTTAGATGAGTTAGAATGTCTTAATAAGTATGGTTATGTAAAATCCACAATGTGGTAGTCCATGAGAATCAAATTTCATGAGTATTTAACAAAAATGATTTCCATATGTCATGTATTCTAATAGTGCTGTTATTTTTTTCAAAAAACCAAAAATATTATGACATTATCATTTATATGTAAAACCCATGTTATAAGAGTCTTATTTAACACATAAGGTCTACTCCGATGTATACTACACAATGGACATGATGAATGGAGAATGTGTTATGAAATCAACCAATATAAGATTTATTATGAAACAAATTAGGTATTTTCCACTATTATAAAAACTCCATGAGTAAATACATTAATTCAAACAACATTATATGTTTTAGTAGTGAAGAATTAAACAACATGACAGTCTAATTCTATGAAAAAAGTCACTATATTTAACAACATTATATATGCATGAGGAAAGACATAAAACTACATGAAATTCATTGTCCCGACAGTACGCCTTCAAAGTTCACAACATGTAGAATTTATGTGGGATAAAATTATAATTTGAATCATCATATATTATTACTATTTGATGATCAAAAACATGGAATATGTCTGGATTACCTGATGTTAAACATCATGACATGTGCAAAAATTGTGAGAACTCTATCCAATTATTATGATTGACCAATATATTATAAATGTAAAATGAAAAATTCCACCACCCTATATGTTGGTCCAATATATATGTGGAATTTTACAACTATGAAATTTTTGTGGACTATGTCATATTACCACATGATACATTAGGACACCCATATAAAAAATCATGGGGGAAACGATAATATGAAAGTTATAATACCCGTAAAAGTTTTATGGGTATGATGTACTTAGTGAATTTCCTACATAAGAGAATCATAATTCTTATTTCCTATCATTGTGGAATACATAGAGATACCCAAAATTAAAGGAAAAATTCCCCCCCTTATGCATAATTTAGATAATTAAATAGATGTTTTCTTTTTTGAACTATGTGTATGTTGATAACTATTATATTAACATATTTTGTCAAACATGAATCACAAATAACATGTGTGGCAATGATATAAAAATAAAATACATGTTTCTTGAATATTGTTCATACGTATACCTAGAATCTATTAGTATAACTACGTCTGGAATGACACTCATTCATCTGATAAACATATTTCCTCCATAATATTATATTCCATGGATCTTACACGAGATCCTCCATAAGTTTAAACATTATGCATGAATATGTGTTGGGAATTTATCTAACATAATCTTGAGAGCAGTAATTCACAAAATTTCCCATGAATAGCATGACTTGCATAGGGATTTTGTTTATAACTAAATGTGGACTGATTAATTCCTATAGATGTTATTTAGTGATTCTATGATCTTATGATTTACATCCATCATTATTATAATAAAGAAAATGATATCCCCCGTAATTACAAACATGTCATATTTATTCATGGATCATTCCCTCGATCTATGATTTTCTTGATTGTTATACACATAGGATATGTAGTGATACCCGAATATCAAATCTCATTACCATTATTGATATATAAAAAGTCACCACTCATTATATTTAGTTCTAATATTTTCCAACAATATTCAAAAGAAGAACGTGAGTTTTTATTTATATCCTCGTAGGATACTTCATGATTCCCAGATATAAAAACATGGGTCTAGATAGTATATATGTATGTGTGTGTGTGTGTGTTTGTGTCTATGTTTGTGTGTGTATGTGTGTTTTGGTGGGTGTATATAAAACAACATTCCCAAGAATATCAGTCACACATTTTCTTGGTGTTTCCCCTTCAAGAACAATGTGTTGCCTGATTATTATCCCAGTAGGATAAATAATGACATCCAGATCTCAAATCCATATCTTGGAAGCTATATTGAAAAATATACAATACCTTTCATTGGGATTATTCCATGACATGAGAATCCTTAAATGAACTATGTGTGGATTTATTTCTATACTAGGGGATACATATCATCACATAAATTCAATATTTTAGAAAATATTATTGGGCTTATCCACTAATAATCATGACCCTCCATATGAGATAGATGTATATGATTTCTCCAATAAACTATAAAAATAATGTGAAATTCTAGTATAAGATCCCTATCATGAATGGTTTTTTTGTGGAACAGATGACTAGAATATTTTTAAGTCATGTCGGGTAGGGATCATGTGGAATTCAGTAATAAAGAATGTAACACTATTCCGCAAGATAAGATGCACATTATCAATTATAAAGAACCACATCATATATTCATGATTCTAAGCTACATGAAAAAATCATTTTGGAATTTCATTAAAGTATTACACCATGAGGTATTCATTCTATGATGATCATATCACAGATGCTTGTGTATTCAATAATTGTGTGTTGAATCACTTTTCACAGAATATGTGTTTCAATCACTTAGGAGTTGTATTTAGGTTTTTTAAAAAATTCATGAATATAATGTTATCCTTGAACCATCTTCTAATCATCATTGTCATTGTTTATTAGAATAATTTATAGGTGTCTTTATATGTCTCTTTTAATACAATATCCATGAATTATTCCTCTTTGATTTACCTTTTATTGTATTTGTAACAATAATTGGATGTCCCAATGGGACCCCATTGGATTTTTTAATGAATAAAACAACACCTTTGATTCTATACTTGGTGGAAGTATCGGTCCCGACATCTATTCCCCAACAAATAATGAAGTGTTTTTCCAGATTTCATAAAATGTAGTTCTTATCTGTTATTAATTATTGAACTATACTAACTATTCCTTGTCGCCAATTTACACAGATATTATTGGATTATGATTTACACTTCCCATTACTAAATTTTTCATGTGGATATTGATATGAAATATTTTAGTCATTTAATCATTTTTAAAAATATCCAAGATACATAATAACAATAAATTCATCTACTCTTTAATTTAGGTGTTTGAATCCCCAAATGTCATGTTTCCATAAATTATATTGGACACCTTTTTTCAAAAAATGAACAACATGATACCTTTTCATGTTCCTTTCTGTATGAAATATGTCATGAACAAGTTCCCCACATTATATGGGTTATCCCTTGTGGAATGTTTTTTCTAGGTACTGAATAATCCTAAAGGAACCCCATTTTGATTCCATGGAGAATATAAAAATGACTAAGAAATTGTGAATGGGGATGTTTGCTATCCATACGGTAACATTCATATATTCTCTTGGTAATAATGCAGTGCCATAAATATTTATCCTAGTTTTTGTTTTGGTCAAGAAAAAATGGTCCTATTTTACTCTATAATGTTTTTCACTAATGGTAACAAAGTATCCCAACAAATAACTTGAAAAATCATTAATGATATATTCCATTAAATACATAATTTATTTATATCTTATTTTCACATTCAATAGGGAGAAATAATGAATATGTGGTTTATTATTCAATAACTAAGTCCTATAAGAATGTTATAAAACTAAAACGTGTCTCTATAAGAAATATGTGTATAATGATTTATACTGAACTAGGGTACATAGTGATTCCTAGATATAAATTTTTAGTCCTAGTTGTAAATTCTCATAACCCACCAAAAATGTCACAAAAGAGAGCAGAATTTGTGAAGGGATTTCTATATTTTCATTCCATGGCCAGTTGTCTCTTATATCTAACACCTTAAATGAAACTTGTGATCATAGGGAACAATGAAATATTATATGAAAAGTGTGATTTTATTGTGTTCCATGTAGAGTCTAGGAACTTAATCCTAGTTTCATGATGTTAGACTACATGATGTGAGGTCTTCAAGATGACCATACCCTCTGTATAATTATTATATACTCATGAATTTCATGTTTTATTATTTCACAATAGGTATGTGTTCAATAAAAATTGGAATATAAGATTGGATGTTTGAAATGTTCTTGAATCATATGTTCTTAATGAACCATCATTATATAAACAATACCTAAGTTACTACTAGCCAGTTCCATGAGTTTTTATTATTATGTAGGAATTCCATATCCATTACTCATTTCTGTTGGTTCTTCCATGATAAAGAATCAATATATATTCTAGCTAATCAAAATGGACTCTTATAGGATTCATTGGGGATAACACCATGCCTGAAAGTTTATTTGAAGTTGATTTTTGGTATCATAGGAATGTACCCAACAAATCTATGAGGTATTTTCTTGATTTCATATACTATTGGATTCTACTGTTATTAATGATTTATGTATACCCATCAGTACTAATATTACATGGACTAACACTTTTAGAGGATTTGATATACACTTTCCAATAACCATATATTCAACTGTATTTTGATACCCATAATGTATGACATCTATGAATCATACACTTTACAAATGTAATATTATGACATTTCATTATTATACCCATTCATTATGGTAAATGCATCTCCCATAAAAACAAAACCTCCCTGAGTTATTTTTTCCTCTTTTAATCCCCTTATGGTTCATCCAATAATGACATAAAACTACTCAATGTGTGATTTCATATACATTACGTCATAGTAGGGTTGATTTTTTTATAAAAATTTTTCTTGATTAGGATATTGAAATTCACATTCCTTATATAAGATATAAATATATATAGAGAACCCTTTAGCTAATATGATTCCATGGATCATAGGGGAAGAAGACAAAAATTACCCATCCCTACATATGAGTTATATATATAAAATGTTCCAAAATAAGAACTATATGTTGATTTATTCTCATTATTTTTTGATATGTAGGGATGATCAGATCCTACATCCTAGTCCCAAGCACAATATTTAATATAATAAATTATTCCAATACCTTATGCATGATCCTGATCTATATAAGGAATGATATATATTTGGAAATATGTTGTACTTTATTCTTGCATATATAATATATGATGTAATGATCTATATATCCATCATTGGGAAAATCCATAAGTTAATAATAAAATGGGAGAACATATCATTTTATCTATGTTCATGGTCCATTGTAGATATATTTTAAAACCCCGATGGTTTTGTGTTGATGTAGATAATAGATATACTATCCTATATTTGAACTAGATTTGTGCAAAGGAACCCAAATTATTTTGTAAGACTTGATGAAATTTATTCCTACCCACAAGTCAGTTTTATCTTATGTGATGATATATGAGAATGTAAATTGTGCCATGAACCCGTACCTTATAGAATTCATAGGGAACTCCATGGGTGAGCATCCATATAAATTGAATATGCCCCTAATGATAAGGTATAACTTGTTGGTCCTTACTATATTCAAGCATAGATGATTAATACAAACATGATTGACCAATATATGAATCATAACTATGTTTGTATTGTTTGTGTGTGTTGTATATAAGCCTCAACCCAATTTGGGAGGAATCCTTAATTTCATCCAAGAGTCCTGGGTTCGAAACTAGGTGGAGGAATATTTTTCAGTACTGTAGCTTTACTGTAACTATGTATTTAACAGGCACTATTGTTGTGATGTACACTATGCAGGTACAATAGAAGGTACAGTTGAATGTATTGTTTTGTACTGTAGCAGCCCAAACTATTCACCTTGTGCCATCGGTTTGGGTTTGGAGTCCTTGTGGACTTTGGGCCACCCAGGCCTTTGGGTTAGTAGGGATTACGGGCCACCATTAAGGCCTTCGTGCCACCTCAAGGCCTCGATCCACATGAATTTTCCCCAGATAGTCTCTACAAAAATTGAGTAGCCCTAGAGGATGATTTAGAGAAGTCTCACTCAAAGAGTAGAACCAATGGATATAGAAGTGTGAGAGTGTATGGATACACCATCAAGACCAACTCAGGCATGCATAGTTATCATAACAAGACGACCGTGCGATGGTGGAGAGCTACAATCACGTTGCAGATGCATGGGAGTGGAATTTCCTAGTAGTTATAGTCTGGTTGAATTCTGTAAAACATTCAGGTCATGCAATGTCTCTCAGACCAATGGTCCATGTAATAACTAAGCCTACATGCCTTGTAAGGGTTCCCCCTCATCTCTTGAAATAGGTGTTATCAATAATAAATAACAATGATGGAATTTGAGATATTTGGATATTGTTTTTGTATGTGTTATATTCTAAAATAGATAACCCATTATATTGTTTCCCAACTTTCAGAATATGGGAGAATAATAATTACTCCCTCATTTAAATTCCCTCAACTAGTGCAGGTTATATGAAATGATATATTAAATACATTCATGTCGGGTCTAAGATCCTTACCTCATGATGTTAACATTCTCGGATAATATCATGGTTGTATTATATATAAATATATAATGACAATTTCATCATCAAATAACATTAAAGACCATATAATTAGTATCCTCAAAACATGACACTAAACTATGATTTCTTTCTCTCATCATCACTATGTATCTAAGGAATAATATATATTTAACCTTGTTGACCATTGTTCGAGTTTCCTAAAACATATTTTTGGGACCCTGAATTTTAAAAATTCCATTCCTATCATGGGTTTCATGTATTTTTTAAAATTATTTTTAGACCTAGATAAGGATATGGGACCCATTTACTAGACCACCCTTTTCTTCATAATTAGCTCATACATATGATCCATTGACCCATCAACTAGAGTTTTCATCTCTTTGTAGGAAATGAAATTTTATCTTTGTGATAAATAAAATCATTACAATAGAACTCATCAACAAAATTTGACTAAAAACATAAATGGTAGGATACTACTATACCATTACACATTACCTATGATCTCTAGGAGAAGAATTTTGAAATTATAATATACCAATTTGTATAGATTCAATGTATCATTGACATTGTAAATCATATATACAGTATTGTGTAAAGCCTCCATGAAATATTTTTCACATTCATCGAGACCATAGATTTCATGAACATTGTGAAATATTTGTTGACCATAATCATTACCCTTCGATGGACCAAAAAACAATACTTAAAACCTATAGTTAAAGATATATGAAACATAGAAGCCAAGAAATTGCAATGGATAGTCTAGTTAAAAATCAAGTCACTACTCTCTAAACGCATTATCTCTAAAGAATTAGAAAAATATCGTGCATAAATGGAATATGAATAAATATTGAATGCCACCTCATATAGATCATTTAAAATATTATCCATGACATATGGACCCCACTTGACTATGGAATTTTATTGAACTGATTATTCATATCCCCTAACAGTTATACTCTATTAACATGATGGAAATATAAGATTTATGGTCCTCAAAAACTTCTTCAATCATATTTTTTCCATTAATAAGATTTATATATTCTACATAATAGTTAATTAAAATTAGTTCCCTGAGTTTTTATTATTATCTTAAATCCCCATTGTATTTTTTAATTTGTTTTTCTTCTTCCCTATTGTTTTTTGATAAATATTATTGATGAATATTATGGGACCACTATATGATTTACTAGTGAACAATTTTGGGCATCTGATATTGTGCTATGATAATATTTTGTGCCAAGGGGAACTTTCACCATTAAATACATTATTTATTTATTTAACTACATGAGATACTAGTTTCCACTGTTAGAAGTGGTCGACTTATACCCACTAGCCTCCATTATTAGATTAATTAGATATTCCTATATCATGATTTACAATTTCTTGTAACAATGTAGGTTTTCATAAAAAATTATGAACAATCGTTAATCAAAAAATGAAATAAGAAAAAAAGGTGTCATAACTCTTCATGAATAATAGATCTTTGGAATACATACAAGGATGAATGTTTCAAAAACCATTTATTGATTCATGAATGTCAATAAATATTGAAGGAATCAGATACATGATTCAATTATAAAATAATAGAAGGTGTGGGCTCGATGACCATAAACTACAACAACATATGTTTCAATCGTGACAACCCTAATTTTATCAAGTGAAGGTATGAGATATCAAACATTATCATGTGACACCAAAATAACAATTAATGATGTACATAAACTAAATCATAAATTTAATTGAGTTACAACAAAATAAATTAAATATATTTATGGAAAAAGACGTTCACCCAAAAATTACAATCCTTTATATGTCTAATTTATATGGAAAATAATATCTAGTTCAAATAGAAACAATGATCTTAAGGTTGAAAATATATAAAGGGAATCCTTCGAAAATGTTGATTTTATAATCACTAAAGTTACCCTTTTATTATTCCTGGAAAAATTGAACATTTATAAAATGGATAATTCAAAAAAACGGTTAGGATGAAAATACATAAGTACAATTTTAAGATATATCCTTTTCCATTCCCACTAAGACTCTCATTGAATGTCAGAAGAATAATGTGTGGATATAAAATATAATATATATCAATATTCTTGGGGTCATATCTATACATAGAGGAATTAAATATTTTTCTTTTATATATTAACTTAGGGAAAAGTTATTTCACTCTATCCCTCAAGATTGTTTAACTAATATATCTTTTTGAACTAGGTGATTGATGAGAAATTAAAATATATAAATTAATGAGGATGCCTACAATTCAACCATTCATGGTATATTATAAGTAACATAATATTCTTATTTCATTGTTGAGTTCATGTTTTGGTATTACTTCATAATATATGATGCATTTATTTCCCTGAAAATCTGTTAAATTGGCCCATATTTATACCATATGAATGATTAATTAAATAATACATAATAATAACATATAAATCATGGATGAATTTTTCATTTATCAAGTACGTACTAAATATTTAATATCTATATTTTGGAGTTTATATAATGGAAGATTTTAAAAAATAGTGTTATAAATATAAAGGCCCATCAAAATACATTCTCATAAAATTACATGACATATATTGAATCATATTTTTCCGAGGTAATAGAATGTCACAATTGATCATATAACTTAGTATCAACATACTCAAACCTTTATAAATATTTATCCTCGGAAATGACTTTAATAATAAAATTATATGATAAAATAATGTTCCAATTATACTCCTACATATTTCACTCAATGATTAAATTGTTTATTACAGTTGATATAACTATTTCTAAATCCGGTTGATCTCTTACTCTAGCACAGTTATTGTAACATCCCAGATAAATAAAGAATAATAAACTTTTCATATTTATTAATAATTTTTAATTAAATATAAATTTTACATTAATGGAGAGGCTATGTTCGATAGATTAGCCAATACCCAACAACAAGTTTTTTGAAATCTTACATTGCACACTAATTATATAATATTATTATTTTAAATGGAAGTTAACTCCTAGATGTTGTATTGGTGGGAATGATCAAAACTAACTAAAATGTTATTATACATTTTTGTTTAATGTATTTACATTTATCCAATAGAACCTAGAGGCTTAAATTGTTAGTGAATATAATGTTAAGTATAATTTACATTAAAAGGCCGATTTATCGCCTTTTAATAGAGAAACCTAATTTAATCTAATTTTTGTCACTCTAGTGCATTATATTTGACCAAATAAAATCATTCATTAAAATTGGGACATCAAAATTTACTTTGTGTAATTTTTTCAAATTTTTCTGATAAAGTTTAATTTTTAATGAATAATGTAAATATTGTATTTTAATTCAAAACTATGATATAATATAATATATTTATATGGATAGATTATATTTTTAATTGGTTTTAATGTGTAATTATATTAAATTTTTACCATTTAATCCAATGTTGGTCATTTAGATTAATTTAACTTTCAAATTAGACATAAATAAGTGTCAATCTTTTGGTAGGTATTGCTTCTTAAAAACTCACTATTTGTTTTAACAACATGAATTAATTATAAAATTAATTAATGAAACTTTTATGTTTTTAATTTTGTAAAATAGACAACATTTTTGAATTTGGAATATCAAATATAGCTTCGGATTAATTATTTGTTATTTTTCTGAAAAACCAAAATTGTTTATGAATAATGAAACCACATAGTTGTAGTTAAAAAATTAGTTTTTCATTTAAATGAAATTTTCCCACTTCTGTGAATTTAATTTCATAAATCCAACATACATGGTTGTTATTTGTTAGTAATATTTGGTTCAATAAGAAGAAAATAATGTTGGTGAATAGTAACTTTTGACTTTTTTTACCGCGGATCAAGGAAAATAGCGTAATTCAAGGTAAAAAGAATATTATAATAATTAAAAATTACCTTAAAACTTCTCTTAAACTTATTTTTTGAGTCATCACCGTTTATGGGAATTTTTTGGTCGATTTTGGGACCCCATGGAGCCACATATAAATGATAATGACACTTTAGATTAATTAATTTAAAGTAAAGGCAAAAATCACATAAACAAAAGTCGTTTAGTAAATTAATTTTTATATGGGGTTATATAAATAATATTTTTGTCTATAAATATTCATTGGAAATATAATAGGATTTCTTATATAATGGTATTTTTTTATAATTTTTAGAAATCATATAATTCAAATGATTCATGACACAATAATGATGCAGTATTTACATCATTCATAAATGATTTAAATAAATAAGGTTATATTGATTAAAATATTATCCAAAACATTTCCAATTATGATTGGATGATTTTATTTAGAAAATTAGTCATCTTATATTAAACATTAATGATTTTTGGACATTTAGAAACCGAATATCATTATATAATAAAATAATAATTTCATAGTTTCTTAAAGTGCCCCTCCTCTCCCTTATAAAAGGAGACCAATTCTAAAAAATTCCTTACAACTCTAATGAAATTTGGATAATAAAAAATATGAAAAATTAAGCTCCCTAAATCCCTCTACTCTACCTATAAGCCTTACCTTAGGAATAAGGCACTTGAAGAAGTCCTTTTGTTCAAACCAAAGGGAGTTACCCAAATAAAAGGTAATAGTTTCTCTTAATTTGTGTTCTTTTATTTTACTTCTTCAACCCCAAAACTCTTTTTATTCTTTTATTTTGTAAAAAAAATAGTATAATAAATATTCTAGGATGTTTTTATGAGAATTATTTGAACTAAACTTACAGAAACCCCCATCTAATGGGTGATGAACATAATGTTTCTGTGGATGGAAAACCAACGCCTCCTGTGACGATGATTGTTCAATTACCTTACCACCTCTCATGGTGGCCATTATAAAGAAAATATATTTTTATATGATATATATTATGTTTATTATTTCCTTATTCTGATTTACTTCTCATTTGTATCACAACATTATGGTTTCCCTAGTGGCTAAATACGATAATATCATTTGAGGAAGTGCAGACTACCGCCTCTCAAAGTGATGTGACTTGTTAATGACATATGTGGGATGTATAAAGGATGGATTTAATGATATTATATATTATATTATACATTAATTAAAATATAACTATCTATAATTATATTTTAATTCCATTTAAATAATCAATAGAAATGAAAGTAGCATTCAGGAGTACATACGACTTACCGTCTCTATGAATGGTGCATTTCATTTCCTACCTCCAAATGTTATGTAATATTATAAATACATGTATATACTGGATATATATGATATATATGACATCTAAATAATTAATTTCATTCTGGATATAATGAACTATTGACCACATGGACAAATGTTAAAAATAAGGCATTCATTTTTTACTCAAGTACCAAATATCTACAAAACATCCATTATTAACATGAAATGATTAAATAAATTTTATAACATGGTAATAAGTTATATATAAGGAATAATAATATTTAAAATGGTTCTTAAGGAAGAATAAATTATCTCAATTTACATTTTCATTGAGACTTCAATGTTGTTATGCACCAACTAACTCTTATATGGTGTATATACTATCCATTGAAATAATATATCATGAATCCCTTTATTCTCATGATATTATAATGTTCTGATAAAAATTTATTCTTCAATTATTTGTATTCAAGAGTCTCTCTATTTGATATAAAATTTTTAACTAAAATATCTTATATAATTTTTTAATTATTTATTCTTCTAAATATTTTTCATTAATGTCCATGTTTTCAAAATGGGTTTTAGGATTTATTTATATGGAAATTAATGTTTTTGAATTATAATTCATTTAAAATCTTCAATGTGGTATGGGAAACATTGATTAAAGAATATATTTTTAAATGGTTTTGAAAATGATTTGATAAAACATTGTTTATTTCAATATCTTGATTTGATATATTGGAATTTGGTAATGTTATATTTCCTATATACATGTGTCATATGTTATGATTATGTTATGGTTATTGGGAATTGTTTACGTATATGGGTGGTTTCATGAAAAACCTATGGCAACTAAGCCCGATATAGCTCTCCAATGCATTGAGTAACGTGACAGAGGTAAACGTGATGTTTCTCCAAAGAGATTTAGGGAATATACTATGATGGATATTTCAAGTGTAACTCCCTGCATAGCTGTGATAGCTACAATGTAAGTTTTATATGGGTTTCATAAGAAACCTTTATGATTTATGATTTGTGTGTGTTATTCATAAATCTCATGATTTTGTAAGGAATGTTATGATTGAAAAATATAGTTTCATTGATTTTTATTTATTGATGGGGTAATATATTACTTCATTATTTCATAACCCTTACTATGATTTTTATGCTCATACCATGTTTTTTGAAATATTTTCCACAGGACTTGATGATGAATAGGGTCAAGGATGGGATCATGGAAAAGTCATGCTGTCTAAAATATTGAACTAGATATATTTCTTTTTAAGAGTTTATATTTTATGAAAAAATGGACACTGAGTAGTAGTGTATACTTGTAAAATTCAAGTTTTTATGTTATATTTATGGCCTAATTCTCCATAACTCTAAACCTGAATAGATCCAAAATGTGAATAATTCATTTAATTCAATATTATGTAATGTTAAAAGGCTTGGTCCTTACAGTTTGTATGAGAGGTCGATTTAGACAACATTAGGGATTATGAATTTTCGTTAGACATATTGACAGTCCCTATATATTATTTTAGTTAAATACTTGTTTTATTACTTTTTCAGATCAAGGAAATTATGTTACAAATGAAAGGAGGAGGATCTCAAACAACATTTCCATCTCTTCGTGATTACATGCTTGCAATAATTAATTCAAAGTCATGTTCGGATTATTGTGAAACTTTTTCTAGCATAAAACTCACTTGCAAGTAGTTGTTTGAGATATCAAACACATCCACTATACCTCGTTATCATCTTGGATCATGTCTTGTATTTAGAAAAATCCTATTTTCACAATATTCTCATATTTTCAAGAAGGGTAAATATTATTTGGGCATTTTCAAATATTTTACCTTATCACAAAATTTTGAAACATATTATGTCTTTAAAAAAGGTGCTGAATAAAGAGACCATTTAATAACCTATTAATATTTGAATTTAAAAAATAGTCTCTCAACACATACTTATGGTATTATAAAAAACTGTTCATTGAAAGATTCAACTCATATTTGGTTTGACTATTTTATAGAAATCATGTTTTATCAGTTGTTTTGAAATTATATTTCATATATGAATATTTTCGAAAAATGTTTTTCTGCGAAATCCCATATGAATCATGTTGTATAAGGTGTATTTGGATGGAAGAAGAAAATTATTTTGAAGGATCTCTAAATCATTGTTTCAATGCATGGCTCTTCTACCTACGTGAACAAGATGATGATGAATCCAAATAGACACCATGATCGAGGTATGATTTTCTTTATTTTGGGGATTGTATTATTTTATCATATGTTAGTGAAATAAGAAATCAAGATTTAAGATATTGAGATCATAATGAATTTGGATGAAAATTAGAGGTATAAAGAAACCATTGAGGTTAGAACATGTTATTGTTATTTTTTAGTTTTATAAAAAGAACAACCTATAGGATGGGTGACAACCCGTCGCATCCGGAAAGGCTTGATGAATCGAACCCACAAATGAAGTGCGACAAGGGAGAATACCCTACCAGTAGCCTACTTGAAGTCCCTGGATAGTATGACTTATTATTTTATTAAAATTTTTTTATGGAACAAGAATAAGTTGGTTTTTGGAACATAGGTTTTATGAAACAGATATTCATAGTATATAAAAATGATTTAGTGATTAAGTGATAAAAGGTTCTTGTGGAAGGCATTCTCTCTTTTGAGGAAACACTATATGCCTATGGAAGAAATAATACTATGGATTTTAATTGTAGAATAATGGTTGAAATTTTTTTTGGAAGAATCTATGTTTCTATTATGGAAACATGATTATTTGATTTATTTATGAAAATGATTAACCTATCATGAAGAATATGTGATTAGGTAAATTATAATCAATATGAGACATTATGAGTAACTGGTGTTACTTTGAGATAAATGTTAAGATGTATCTTGGATGTCTATGTAAATAAAACCTTATGATATTTGGGTTACTATAAATGTTTGGATTAATTTTGTAGAATTTTAGGGACAATTGTTTATTTAATGGTTTTTGTTGAACTTTGGCTTTTGTTCAACAAATTTTAGAGATTAAGAGTAGTATTTATTTATGTAAAAGTTTATCCTTTTTGGGGATTATCTGATGTTGTTATAAACGTTTTTATTTTAATTAATATCTAAAGACAAGGGAAATATATAGTTCAACTTTTTTGGATTATTAGATTAGCTTGATGTTGATTATAACACTTTTAATGTAAACAAGTCATCCTGAATACTCATTGTATAGAAGAAATATGAGTTTGTGTTAAAATATAATGAAGGATAAAAGTATAAATGAAAAGTAATTGTGTTTTTATATGTTTTTAGTTAAGCTCATAAATATATTCCTCAATGTAAATTATCTTAAATCAAAAAAAATTCTTTACCTTTTCATACTGGGGAATCAAGAACTGTTGAACCCATCACATGTTTTTGATTTTATGGTTGTTAACTTCCTCCTAATCATGTTTTATAACACTCTCCATCAAAACATGACTGTTTTCCCTCTTTCATGTTGAATTTTTCATGGAATCATAGTAACTGTTGTCTCAGGTATCCTTTGTACTTCTCTTCCTTTATTTTAAACTTATAGTTTTATTGACTCATTTCTGATGTGGGACTTTTAATGATGTTTCCAAACCCAGTTTTAAAATTGAAATGATGCAATTCCAAAACGGGGGGAAGGATGTAACATCCCAGATAAATAAAGAATAAGACAATTTTCATATTTATTAATATTTGTGAAATAAATATTAATTTTAAATTAAAGGGGATGCTATGTTCGATAACGTACCCAATACTCAACAATGGGTTTCTTTGAAATCTTATGTTGCACACTAATAATATAATTGTATTATTTTAAATGGAACTTAACTCCTAGACATTGTATTGGTGCGAATGAACAATACTAACTACAATATGATTATACATGTCTGTTAAATGTATTTACATTTATCCAATTAAAGTTAGAAGCATAAAATGAAAACGAATCTAATTTTAAGTATAATTTACATTAAAAGGCTGATTTACCGCCTTTTAATGCAGAAAAATCTTAGAATCTAAATTTTGATACTATTATATATTTTATTTTATCAAATAAAATTCTTTTTTAGAATGGGGACGTAAAAATTTACTTTGTGTAAATTTTTTGAATTTTTCTGATAAAGTTCATTTTTAATGAATAGTGTAAATATTGTATTTTAATTAAAAAATATGTTTTAATCTAATTTATTTATATGGTTAGATAATATTTTTAATTGGTTTTAATCTTTAATTAGAATATTTTTATACTATTTAATCCAAATTTGATCATTGAAATTAATTTCACTTTGAAAAATAATTGTCAATCTTTGGATTTTTATTGTTTTTTAAAAAACGCTATTTTTTTAACAACAAGAATTTTTTTAACATTAAATAATGACACATTTATGTTTTGAATATGGTAAAATAGAAATAATTTTTTAATTTGGAATATATAATATTGTTTGGGCTGAATTTTTGGTATTTTTCTGAAAAACATCAATTTTTGATGATTAGTGAAACCACTTAGTAGTAGTTAAAAAACTGAATTTTTCATTTAAATTAAATTTTACAAATTCATTGTTTTTAATTTCAAATATCTGAAATTCTTATTTGTTATTAGCTAGTATAATGTGGTTCAATAAGATGAAAGTAATTTATTTGAATAGTAAATTTTGACTTTTTTTCCCGCAGTTAAAGGTAAATAGGGCAATACAATGTAAAAGGAATATTATAATAATTCAAAATTACCTTAACACTTGTATTAACCTTATTGGTTGAGTTATGGCCAACCATGGGAAGATTTGGGTCATTTTTGGGAAACCATGTAGCCACTTATAAATGATAATGAAATTTTAGATTAATTAATTAAATGTAAAGGCAAAAATGACATAAAAATAGTTTAGTAAATTAATTTTTATATGGTGGTATATAGATAAATTTTTTGTCTATAAATATTTATTGGAATTCTAATACCATTTACTACATTATGGTATTTTTATATAATTTTTAGACATTAAATAATTCAAATTATGCATGACACAATAATGATGAAGTATTTACCTCATTAATAAATGATTTAAATAAATAAGATTATAATGATTAAAATATTATAAAATACATGGAAAATTTTCATTGGATGATTTTATTTTGAAAACATGTCTTATTATCTTAGACCTTAATGATTTTTGAACCTTTAGAAACCGAAAATCCTTATATAATAAAATAATATTTTCACACATTCCTAAAGAGCCCCTCCTCTCCCTTATAAAATAAGTCCACTTCTAACCAATTCCTCACACCTCTCAACCCATTTTTCTACTCCAAACACTGCCCAATTAATCTCCCTAAACCCCTATCCACTACCTAGAAGCCTTACCTTAGGCATAAGGCACATAAATAAGTACATTGGTTCAAACCAAAGGGAGTTACACAAATAAATGGTAACAATCTCTCTTAATTTGTTTTCTATTATTTTACTTATCCAATCCCTAAAATCTTATTATTCCATTCATTTTTAACAACACCATTTTCATAAATATTCTAGGATTTTTTTATTATAATGATTCGAACTAAACTTACACACTCATTCATCTAATGGGTGAAGAACATAACGTTTCTGTGGATGGAAAACTAACGCCGCATGAGATGATGATTGTTCAATTACCTCTTACCACATACAATGGTGAATATTATGATGGAAATATATTTATATATGATATATATTTTCTTTATTATTTCTTTATTCTTATTTACTTCCCATTTATTGAACAAATATTTGGTTTCCACAGTGGGTAAATATGATAATCTCATTTGAGGAAGTGCGGACTACCGCCCCCTCAAAGTGATGTGACTCGTTAATGCCTTATATGGGTTATATAGAGGATGGAGTTAATGATATTATATATGATAGTGAACTATAATTATAATATACCTATGTATCATTATATTTTGATTCCATTAAAATAATAAATCGAAATGAAAGTAGCGTTCATGTGTACGTACAACTTACTGTTTCCATAAACGGTGCATTTCATTTTTTACCTCAAAATGTTTTGTACTATTATAAATACATTAATATAATGCATATATATGATATATATGATATCTATATAAATAATTTCATTCTCTATTTAATTAACTATTGACCACATGGACAACTATAAAATATAAGGTGATCATTTTTTACTCAAGTACCAAATATCGACCAAACAACCATTATTAGCTTAAAATGATTGCATAATTTTTATGACATTGTAAGAAGTCAAATAAAATGAATTATAAATTTGGAAATTTTTCTTAAGAAAGTATAAATTAACATTAGTTTATTATTCAGGAATAACAAGGATCAAATGAGTCAAGTCGGACACGAGGTAAGGGATTTTCTTATCTCACATTTAATTCTGTGAGATTTCCATTGTTCGCCACTTATTTATTGTAGGTGGTATATTGTGTACAAGAAATTTGAAAATATTATCATGATTCTATTGATATTCAAGGTATTCTGTGATTATTTTGGTGCTTATAAACTTTAGTTCATACGAATCAGTTGATTACAACGTAGTAAAGGGTTTCATCTCACTTTTTATTCCTGTGAGATTCATGCTATATTTTCCACAATTTACTTTTTTGTTGTGTATGTACTGTCCATGATTGTAATCTTTGAGTAATATAATTTCATCTATGATTATTTTAATTTTCATTGTATGAACCTTCTTTCATGTGGAGTGTGTTTGGTAAGTTTCCAAATCAGTAAGGGATCCATTGACCCTCTTCAATTTAAAAGACCTCTTTTTGTTATGTCTTTTAATTTACTTATTATTATGTCAGGAAATGTTCTTATATATCCTCATTGATAAAAAATTTATGTCCAAGGGATGATCTACCCTTTTTTTCTCATCCACTCATCTAATGAATTTTAAAGAGATGTCGTTAGGCTGTCGAATTTTTACAAGGGAAATTCTTAAGCCAATTTCAATTCTTCGGGTTCAACATGTACTTCTTGAATATGACATCCTATGAATATTTGTGAATGACATTTGAATGTTTTAAAACTTATATCCACTTATATTGGGTGTATTTATATTTTTCACACTTAATTATGTGATTTATTTATCCTTAATTTAAGGATACCATCTTTATAAGGGATTTTATCTCAATTTTCATTTCTATTGAGACTTCATTGTTGTTATGCACCAATTCACACCAATATGGTATATATAAAGTCCTTTTATATTTTATCTCATGAATCCCTTTATTCTCATGAAATTATAATGTTATAATTAAAACTTATTATTCAATTATTTGTATTCAAGTGTCTCTCTTTTTGTTGAAAAATATTTAACTAAAATATCATTTAAAATGTTTTAATGATTTATTCTTCTATGTAACACCCCGAGATGTTATGAAAATATTCTTTTTAATTTTATTGATGTGTTGTGTTGTACGCTACAAAAAATGAGTATTGCACAACATTCAACTTTAACTTGGCTGAATTACATGCAATCGCGACCTTCCTCAATAGCTTGTGTTGTACGCAATACCGAGTTTCACTAAACAACGATATGCTATAAAAATATTATTAAAAAAATTCGTTATGAATAGTAATAACCAATTTTTGTAATTTTTTAAATTTCATCTTTCAAAATGGACTTCATTATTTGATTCATAATTTCGAAATTAGCCTAGGGTGAAATTTTGGTATTTTTCTGAAAACTTTCAATTTTTTATGAATAGTGAAAAAACTGGGTTACTATTTAAAAACCGAATTTTTATTTAAATAATTATTTATTCTATTTAAATTTATTTTAGGTCAATTTTGACACATAATACCTATATAAGTTCAATGTAATTCATTAGAGTCATTTTATAATAATATTAGATATATAAAAATTTTATTGAATTTTGACCGTCTTTTACCCACCTCCTAGGAGAATTTCCAAATTCACATAAAACATAATTTTACTGATTCTGTGAGTGGAATTTAAAAAATCCAAGAGACACGGTTGATTTCAGTATGTAAAATGTGGTTCAATGAGATGAATATAATTTTTGGTGAATAGTAACTTTTTACTTTTTTACCACGATTAAAAGTAAATAGGGTAATTAAGGCTAAAAATTATATTATTATTACCCTAACACATATCCTACTTATATTGGATAAGTGTAATTCAACCAAAAACAACTGTAGTAATAAAATATGACCATTTAGGCCCACTAGGATTAGATTAGGACATTTATTATTAATTTATTTAAAGAAGGGTTAAAATACATAAAATCAAAGTTTAATAAGTAAATAATTTGTAATATAGGGTTATACAAAATATCAATTCGACTATAAATATTTATTAGAAAGATAAAACAATTTCCTGCATAATGGTATTTTATTTGTAATTTTTAGACTTTAAATGATTTAATTTATTTATGACACAATGTTGATGCAATAATTATATTATTAATGAAATATTGACATAATTGATGTTATAATTACTCAAATAAATGTAATTTGAGACTTTTTATGAATGAAAAGAATTTTATATGTTAATATGACATGTTAGTATTGATTTAATGAACTTTTTTCGAAATAATCTATCTGTTATGATTTTTACAAAAATCAATTCCCAAATAATGTCAAATTGACATAAACTAGTTTTAATAAAATACATATTATATTATTAATTGTTATTTTATACCTAAAAATATATGGTTCGGCCAAATGACTTAGATAAGATTATATATATTAATAATAAACAACTTGGGGTTCGTTTGGCTTGTCATAGTATGTTTATTAACCTTATGGTTTAAGAAAACAAGAAGACATGAAAAAAGATAAATTTTTTAACTTAAAGTAAAATCTAAATGATAAGTTTAAAATACAAACATAAACTTTTCTAAATTATATTGGATGAGAATATTTCGACCCCTCCCGACCTTATCTTCGAAATAACTAAATTTTGAGCTATTAAAAACCGAATATGTCTTTATGATAAAATAATATTTTTGGTAATTCCAAAGGTGCCCCTCTCCTCCCTTATAAAAGGGCACCTCCTCCCTCTCTTCGTCACAAAACATTGTGCCTTAATGCTCGGCCAAACCCTGCCAAATTCTCTTCTACACTTCCCTAGAAACATCATAGAGGTCCTGGTCTTCTTCAAAGTCCAATTTTGGTGCCCTAAGAGGACGTCTCAAAGAGGCGATTCAAAGAAGAGGTAATGTTTGTTACTGATTCATTGAACTTTATTTCTTCTTCTACTTATTCTTATTTAGTTGTTTCATTATGAAGTAATAACATCAGTATAAATCATATACCGATATGTTATTATAAGTATGAAACAACTCTATTACACCATCTATCCATCCTATGGAAAATGAAATCACCACGTGTGCATACGTATGGAATACCATCTCCACGCCGGGGTGAAATCAGTTTTTCCACCAATACCTTACATGGATGGGTATAATTGTGTAAACAATAACTATATATGGTTATTATAACTTCATAAATATTCTTATATATTATAACATCGACTACAATTATATTCAATAATCATGGGAATAATAGCATCGCTCGTGCGTACGTACGGAATACCGTCTCCACGACGCGATGAGATTCATTCTCAATGATTAACCATTCATAAATGATTATAAAGTATATATAATAAGTAATCATGAAATATATGAAATAATAATGCTACTAGATTTATTTATATATATATATTTATGTCATTTATTTAGTTTCATTCAATTGAATAAGGAAACAATAACAGCGTTCATTCGTACGCACGGCCTACCGTCTCCATGAGCGGTGTATTTTATTCCATTTATCGATCTATAATATATATATATATGATGAATATATATTATATATAAATCTTTTTTTACATTCTGTAATTATGTAAATCAGTATATACGTATTAATATCAAGAACGACAAGTCGAAACACATACGATAAATGAAATGATTTTTCCCAAAACACTGCTTTAACATGAAATTTAAAAAATAACGGGTAATATAAAGTCATAAGTGAAACATATATGATATCATAACAATGAGTATGATCTTGTAATAAGTCAATGACTTTATTTAAATCATTATACAGGAGGCTCATATACGTACAAAGCATATCAGACCTAAGGTAAAAGATAATTTTGCAAATATCATTTTTATCCGAGATTGCTTATTCGTCAGTATTTACAGGGGTTATTGTTATCATTCATGTCAATGTTTCCTAAAAATGGGTTCATGTATGTTTAATGTCCTTTTTACACTTTTTTACTTTTACCCTATGGTATGGAAGGAATCTTTCTTTTATTTACCCTATAAGATACTTTTTGAATTTTTCGACAAAAGTATGAGAAGACTGTTTTTTTTAACATATACGGCATGAAAGGATTCTTATGGTTTTATAAAGCCTTATTTTCATGAAGCTTCCTACAAAAGATTTCATGACTATTTTCAAAAAATTCATTTTCTTTTAAAATATCACGACATTTTGTGAAAAGAAAATGATTTTGAAGAAGAAAGGATATTTTCCTCAAGAATTCATTTCATGTGTTTTATCAAAACCATTTTCCATTTAAGCTGAAATTATTTAATATGTGTATGCTTCAAGTATAAAGTCTCTATGATTTACATGGTTTCAATTTTCTTATTATGAAATGATAACCATTTCTTTTATATGGATTATGTGATGATTGAATGATGTTTATGAAACCCATTTTATTTGTTGGGTTATTTTGAATGATGTATGGTTATTTGGAGGCACAAGTAAGAATGAATTCATTATGATATTGGTGGGAACTATATCTCGCACCAATGAATTGGGTAAAGATTTATATCTCATGAGATAGACATGGCTGGAACGATATGTTAATCTAGTTCAGTGTTACAGAACTGAAATGAGGAGTGAAGTCAATTCAGAATGGGAATTTGTCCACTGAGATGGTCTTGGAAGCAATGCCTTTTCTACTATAGAAATAATAACATATGTTTAATGGTTGCCACAATTACATGTTTTATTCCCATGCTATTTTATCCTTATTGATGTTCCCTTATGATATAGGAATTACATACTTCCATGATTTATGTCTTTGCTCAATATTTTGATGTTTATATTTTATGTTCATGTTTTTGCATTCAAATGTTTATGGATTGTATTATGTTCTCTATGTTTACCTTTACTGGGAATTCGAGCTCAACCCTTTTATGTTTTCATTTCCCCAGGATATAAATAAAGGTTTTAGGTAAGAAAAAGAAGGAGAAGATCTTTCACCACAATAGAAGATTATATTCCGGGTTTCCAAAGACACTAAACTATTACGGTCCTTGTGTATCTGTTTTTGTTATGTACTAAGTACTCTGAAAAATTAATGTAATGTCCCTGTATGTCAAGCTTCGGGTTTCTATAGTTGGTGTCAGAGAAAAGGATTAGTCAACCTTTGGAATCTAGGATGCGAAAACGTTAGTGAGATCCATAGACATATTTCTAAGGTATGTCTAGGGATGTCCCTAAGGATAAGTATACATATAGGATATAGTCCTAGAACTACGGTAACAATCATAGAATTTAACCTAAGATGTTAGATATTGATGGTACTCCCCCTTTATTATGTTGTTTTCCAAAGGTTTAGTCAAACATTGGAAACTATTATTTTTGGGTTTTAGACGATGGATGGAACCCGGAGGAACCGTGTTGATCAATGTAATGGACATTTCATTGATTTTCCACTTGAAAAAAACCAATGTTATGGGAGATGGAGTAAAAAATATTATTTCTATACTTACACAAGTTATGAATCATTATGGACATCCAAATGAGCAGATAAGGGAACAATATTTTATTGAGTACTTCAGGAGGCGACGTCCACCTTCTTTCAGTGGGTCTTCTGATCCACTTGTTGCTGAACAATGGATCAGTACCACTGAAAAGATATTTTCAGTTCCTCAATATTCTGAACATGATAAAGTCATCTTAGCAGTATATCATTTGGAAGGTGAAGCTGATCAATTGTAAAGACCCGTAAAATTCAAGGAAATTTTTTTCTTAATTTTCTTTATAATTTTACAAGAGCGCGGTTTCAGACGGCACCTGATTCCGAGGTCCGGAGTACCCGGAATTAATTTCCGAAGTTTGGCTCGGGTACGTTCAGTGAACGAACGAGTGGGAATTCCTAACTTTTGATCCGGTGCTCGGAATTGAAATCTGAGGGCACCGATGAACTCGCAACGCCGATATTCGCTTAAAGAGACCTTTTCAGGAGTTGCGTTTGTTTCGGGTTGAAAGTTAAGTTTTGGGGTTTTCAGTTGAGCTAAATAAAATTTGTGTAAGACAAATTTTATTTTTAGTTTGTTAAAATCCTACCAAAGGGGGTTGGAAGTGGGACCCACACCCACTTAACCTCCCTTGGGAGGATTAAGTGTGTTGGGGTCCACACGAACCCCTAGACTTTTCAAGTTCCCTTAACCCCCTCTTAATTGACTTAAGTTACTTATTTAATTGTGGGAGTTAAACCCCCTTTTTGAATTTCAAACTTTTGAAATTCTTTTGTGTTTTGTAATAATAAAATAAGAAGTTGTCTTATTTTATTATGGGTTGATTGTTTGTCTCCTTGAGAGCTTTTGGAGAGCTTCTTCTTCATCTTCAAGCTCTGACGAAGAACAAAGAACGCTCAAACTCCGACGAAGAACGACGCCTCTCTTCTTCGTCCTCGGTGTCAACGATAGGGAACGCCGCTTCCTCCTCGGATTCCCTTCGTCGACATAAGAGGTTTCTCCATCGACATATCACATCAGACGTATCTCTTCGTCAACGGAATTGACGAACGACTACCGCGACGCCCGATCTCTGCGACGTCGACTTCCGCGGACTTAGTCAAATCCTCGAACTTTTACCCGAGGTAGGGGTTGTTGATTTCATTTTGGTTTCCTTATTCCTTTTCTTGCTCGTGGATCGCATGTCTACGTGTGGCATTTAAATATTTTATATAAGTGTTATTGTTAACGCGAGGGGGGCTGGACCGCACGAACACGGCCGAACCCCCCCCCCCCCCCTCCATCGTTCTTGTTTAATTCTTGCGGTGGAAGCAAAGTGGCGTGGTGCCGTCGCACCACGCGGATTACCGCACGTTTAATTTTTTTTTTTTACGCGGCGCCGTCGCGCCGCGTTGAAAAGAATCAAAGCACGACGAAGGGGCGCGGTGCCGTCGCACCGCGCCGGATGACGAACGTCGCGGCCGGTTCCAGGCCGCGGCGGGACGAGGAGACCGCGGCCGGTTCCGGGCCGCGGCGGAAGAGAAGACCGGCGGCCGGGCCGCCGGCGTCGGAAGCCGAAGGGGGGACCGGAAATTTCCGGTCCCGTTGGAGAAAACCGGCCGGCCAGCTGGCCGGCCGGAAATCATTAAAACCGGGGAAATTAATTCCCCGGCCGTTTTAATAAAAACCCCCCTCTTAAAGAGGGGGGAGGTTCTTGAAGGAGGGGGCAGCCGGCCCCCCCGGTTCTCTTGAATAAACTGGCCCCCATGTGGGGGCGGTTTCAATCAAGGGCGCGGCAATTGCCGCGCCGTTTTTCCAGGAACCGCGGGGCTTAGCCCCGCGTGCCGCCACCTCGCGGCGAATGGCCGCCGCGGCCCCCGCGGCCTCCGCGCCGCCGCGCCTCCAGGCCGCCGCGCCGCCGCCGGCCGCCCCGGGGGGGGGGGGGGGGGTGGGGGGGGGTTGGGCCGGGTCGGCCCGGACCCGGACCCCCCCGTTTCGAACCAGATTTAGTTTTTGGCTCATAACTTGAGCCTCGGACCTCCGAATGACGAACCGTCTGCGGCAACGCGATCCTTGGATCGAGACGGTCGTCTCGGTATATCTCACTCAAGGTTTCGGTTTACTTTGAGTTCGGCCGGGTTGGTTCGTTCACGAAACCAACCGGGCCTTCGGAGCGGAAACGCTCATATCTTGAGCTACGGACGTCCGATTGACGCGCTGTCAGTCGCGTTGTGTTCCTCTTAGTGAGACGGATCTTTTGGTATACTCCGCCCGAGGTTTGGACGCGGGTGGAGTACGGCCGGGTTGGTTCGTTCACGAAACCATCCGGGCCCTCGGAGCGGAAACACTCATATCTTGAGTTCCGGACGTCCGATTGACGTGTCGTCGACTTTGATGGAATCCTCTAAGTGAGACGGATCTTTTGGCATACTCCGCCCGAGGTTTGGACGCAGGTGGAGTACGGTCGGGTTGGTTTTTCCTTAAAAACCAACCGGACCCTGGAGACGAAAATGCCAATAACTCTCAGACCGGGCGTCCGATCCACGCGCCGTCTGTTGCGTTGAGTTCCTGTTGACGATACGGAACTTTTGATACATCAACTATGGTCTTTGTGACAGTTGATGTATCAGCCTCTCGGCTCGTGGAGCGGACCCTCCGTACGAGCTTGCTGTGTACGGAAACCCTAGTGCTGGCTGCGACTGTTCTTATGCTACGACTGCTACTGTGACTGCGACGACGACAGTACAGAGATCCTGTGTGGATTCGACGACGACAGTACAGAGATCCTCTGTGGATTCGACGATGACGACTACAACACTCAGTGATCTTACATGGAACAGTGCTATCGAACCTGTGTGAGCTGAATCTTCTGTTTACCTAGGGCGGTGGAGCGCTTGGGTGTAGCGGCGGACCCGTGGTACTTGACAGTGGTGGTGCGCTTGAATGCAGCAGCAGACCCTTGGCGGTGGAGCGCTTGGTTGTAGCGGCGGACCCGAGATACTCTACGGAGTGTGTGCGCTTGGTTGTAGCGACATACCCGCGACGATGGAGACGTGCGTGCGGAGTACGGAGACCGTGTAGATGACTGAGACCTGACGACTGCTCGACCGACTCGACTTGGAGTGAGTCGACTAGCCCAGTGGACGGAGCGCCTAGTAGTTGGCAGCAGACCCACGGCGGACGGAGCGCCTGGTAGTTGGCAGCAAACCCGCGGTACTCGACAGGAGGAGTACCTCAGTAGGCTATCTGGGTGAGCGCCCGGTATTTGGCAGCAGACCCTCAGCGGACGGAGCGCCCCGTAGTTGGCAGCAGACCCGCGGTACTCGACAGGAGGAGTACTTCAGCAGTCATAGGTTAGTGAGCAGTACCTCGGAGTCGTGACAGGACTACTGCACACTTCAGAGACGGGGCTCTTCAGCAGCTACGGTTTCGATAATGAAAATCCTGGTTTGAGCTGAGTCAATGATCTTTGTGATTCCTCATGATTGAGATGGGTCACTTGATAACTTAGGTATATGTATGGGCATATACCTGGGTAATGGTTATCCGTTGATTTCACAAACTTGTTATAATCTGTGTGGATTTACTGTTTACTCTTCTTTGTGGATTGGGTTGTTCTTGGGCTCGGTGTTGGAGCCGAACGGAAATTGATGACTTAGGTATATGTATGGGCAAATACCTAAGCAGTGTCAGTTGTTACTTCGTGATTGTTACTTTTCTTCGTGGTTTATCCTGTGTGGATTTGAGAGACCTTCAGGGGTCTCGGGGTCCCTACTGAGTAGCTTATACTCACCCCTTCACGGGCTTTGCCCGCACTACGTTGTGTTGGTTGCAGACGACGGACAGCGTTGACCTTAGTTGAGGCTTGCAGAGCGGAACGGTACCCGGAGGTGGACCACTGGGCGGGACGTGCACGGACCGGACGGCGGGACCCGTGGAGCAGAGGAGCTATCTGTACCCACCCTTCAGGTGGGATTTCCAGTGGACAGCTCGGTGTAGCAGCTTTTACTTTTCAGTTGCTGTTTTCCCTTTAGAGTTGTACTTTACTTTCAGTTTGGGTTTGTATTCTGGCCCATTTACTTTTCAGCACTTTCTTTTGTACTTAGTGTTTTGCTTCCGCTTGTGCTCTGTGGTTCTTTTTGTTTACTTTTATAAAGGCAATGCCTTCCCAGTTATCGGGATTTACGCCTTGGTGCTAGTCGCCAGCCCCTGGCCTATGGAAGGCGGGCTTGGGGTAGTCACAGCACGGGCCCCGAGGGCAGGTCGTGACAAATTGGTATCAGAGGATTTCAGTTCTACCGCGAACTCTGATCTTTTCTATGTGAAGCAATAATGTTTAGCGTATTGAGTATGGTTATCAGTCCAAGGAGTCCAGTGTTGGTGCGGCGGCCGACGTATCGTTACACCAGGACCCTGACTTCTGATTTCCGACTTAATGCACGAAAACATTGATTGCGTGTGTGTTTCAAAGTTTTCTTTGTGATTTCTTTGTGTCAGATCACCAGGTTTACTGTTTGACCGTGGCGCACCTGTCTCCTTTCAGGATGGCCCCACGACGGCAGCTAGCTAGGGTTCCGAGAGTCGAGCGTGATGACAGCCCATCGAGCGACGAGGCCTCGGTACAGGGCCCTTTTCCAGTAGTGGCATCGACGGTAGCTTTACCCGCCGAGCCCCCGATGCTTCCAGCAGCAGCCGCTGATGATGCACGTCGCCTCAGCGCACTGCATGAGTTTCAGCGCCAGCGACCGCCCAGGTTTCGCGGGGAGACGGATCCCCAGGCAGCAGAGGACTGGCTGGAGGCAGTGGTTCGAGTGTTTAGGCTAGTGAGGACACCAGCAGACCTCATGGTGATCCTCGCTGCGAGCCTACTACACGCAGCAGTAGGACGATGGTGGAGCTTGATGCTCCAGGTGCACGATGAGGCATCTCTTCTTTGGACGGACTTTGAGAGCCTCTTCCGCTCGGAGTTTGTCCCAGCCACCCTTCGTGCGGTGCGTATCCAGGAGCTTCTACAGCTGCGGCAGGGCAGCATGACGGTCGCTCAGTACTCGGCGAGATTTACCGATCTCTCGCGCTACTCGATTGACATGGTACGGGACCCATTCTTCCGGGCCCGGACCTTCGAGCAGGGTTTGAGACACGAGATCAGGGCATCACTGATCTCCCTCAGCATACCGACTCAGATAGGAGTACTGGAGCGGGCACTTCTGATCGAGAGTTTCCTTGCTGAGTCTACACCAGCACAGCAACTCACCGCAGGGCGGCACGTGACAGAGTCATCTGCAGCAGGTAGCCGACGAATGACTCAGGGTTCCAGGCAGACCAGACCTACCGGTGGCCGACTGCACGACTCAGGCTCAGTTGTACGGGGAAGCCGGGGCGGAGTCAGAGCCAGGCGTGCCGAGAGTGGGCAGTGTTACTCCTATGGCGGGATTGGTCACATGGCTCGTGACTGTCCGACCCGCCATGCTGATGATCAGCAGTTAAGTGAAGAACCTCCCAGGCAGAGGCAGAGGATCGACCGTGGCGGTCCGCAGGGAGGAGGCGGACGAGGCAGAGGAGCTGGACGAGCAGCCGGTGGTGGGCGACGCTTTGAGGCTCTTCCACCACCACCACCAGGAGGTCCACCCCGACCACAGGGAGTAGGTGAACATGCGAGAGCTCAACTTCAGGCAGCCGAGGCCTTCGATCATGGAGCTCTGGGAGCCGATGGACAGGAGATGAACTAGTAGATACATCCTTTGTACTTCTGGTTCCTTGTTGCATTTGTGTAGCGTCTTGTATTATGAGCTGCAATAATAAAAGACGCATACCTTTGTGATTTTTCGTTCCTGTCCTCTTTCGTGATGTTACTAAGAGGTTCCAGTTTTGACTGTTGACTTGACCCTCACTTGTGAGACATCTACTGGAGGAGACCCAGTTACCACACACTGATGCCGACAGTGTGACTCAATCCTTGGAGGCGAGAGTAACGGTTGAATCTCTTAGTAGTAGCGTCGAGGCCTTACGACGTTATCCTTGGTATGGATTAGTATCATCCATGTTAGGATTGACTGTTTTAGGCAAAAAATGTGGTTCATCCAGGGGATGAGACCAAATTTCTCTTTTCGGAAAAGAAGAAATCTTGCAGCTCTTGTGGGACCTGTGATGGTCCAGGCCACGACAGAGAAGGTCCAGGTCATCCAGGAGCGGATGAGGACAGCTCAGAGCCGGCAGAAGTCATACGCTGACAGGAGGCGGAGGCCACTGGAGTTCGAGGATGGCGACCACGTCTTCTTGCGGTCTCACCTCGACGGGGTATTCGGAGATTTGGCTGAGGCGGCAAGTTATCTCCGCGCTTCATCGGACCTTTCCAGGTCCTCGGCAAGGTTGGCGAGGTGGCTTATCGCCTGGCTCTACCACCTCAGTTGCACCGGGTGCACGACGTCTTCCACGTATCTCAGCTGAGGAGATACGTGCACGACCCGACGCACATCATTGATCATGGAGAGCAAGACGTTGACGATGGGGCGACTTTTATGGAGGTCCCGGTGGAGATAGATTATCGATAGGAGCGGGTCCTGCGTGGGCGATCGATTCCTCTCATGCTCAACGGTTGGCAGCACGGGAATCTCCAGGAGAGCACATGGGAGCGGGAGGCTCAGATGCGTGCTCAGTACCCTCTTTTGTTTCCCTAGTTTTTGATGTAGCTTTACGGGGACGTAAAGCCCTGAGGTGGGAGTAATGTAAAGACCCGTAAAATTCAAGGAAATTTTTTTCTTAATTTTCTTTAGAATTTTACAAGAGCGCGGTTTCAGACGGCACCTGATTCCGAGGTCCGGAGTACCCGGAATTAATTTCCGAAGTTTGGCTCGGGTACGTTCAGTGAACGAACGAGCGGGAATTCCTAACTTTTGATCCGGTGCTCGGAATTGAAATCCGAGGGCACCGATGAACTCGCAACGCCGATATTCGCTTAAAGAGACCTTTTCGGGAGTTGCGTTTGTTGCGGGTTGAAAGTTAAGTTTTGGGGTTTTCAGTTGAGCTAAATAAAATTTGTGTAAGACAAATTTTATTTTTAGTTTGTTAAAATCCTACCAAAGGGGGTTGGAAGTGGGACCCACACCCACTTAACCTCCCTTGGGAGGATTAAGTGTGGTGGGGTCCACACAAACCCCTAGACTTTTCAAGTTCCCTTAACCCCCTCTTAATTGACTTAAGTTACTTATTTAATTGTGGGAGTTAAACCCCCTTTTTGAATTTCAAACTTTTGAAATTCTTTTGTGTTTTTTAATAATAAAATAAGAAGTTGTCTTATTTTATTATGGGTTGATTGTTTGTCTCCTTGAGAGCTTTTGGAGAGCTTCTTCTTCATCTTCAAGCTCTGACGAAGAACGAAGAACGCTCAAACTCCGACGAAGAACGACGCCTCTCTTCTTCGTCCTCGGTGTCAACGAGAGGGAACGCCGCTTCCTCCTCGGATTCCCTTCGTCGACATAAGAGGTTTCTCCATCGACATATCACATTAGACGTATCTCTTCGTCAATGGAATTGACGAACGACTACCGCGACGCCCGATCTCCGCGACGTCGACTTCCGCGGACTTAGTCAAATCCTCGAACTTTTACCCAAGGTAGGGGTTGTTGATTTCATTTTGGTTTCCTTATTCCTTTTCTTGCTCGTGGATCGCATGTCTACGTGTGGCATTTAAATATTTTATATAAGTGTTATTGTTAACGCGAGGGGGGCCGGACCGCACGAACACGGCCGAACCCCCCCCCCCCCCTCCATCGTTCTTGTTTAATTCTTGCGGTGGAAGCAAAGTGGCGTGGTGCCGTCGCACCACGCGGATTACCGCACGTTTAATTTTTTTTTTTTACGCGGCGCCGTCGCGCCATGCCGGGGTAGAAACTTCAAGAACGCGACGCCGTCGCGCCGCGTTGAAAAGAATCAAAGCACGGCGAAGGGGCGCGGTGCCGTCGCACCGCGCCGGATGACGAACGCCGCGGCCGGTTCCGGGCCGCGGCGGGACGAGGAGACCGCGGCCGGTTCCGGGCCGCGGCGGAAGAGAAGACCGGCGGCCGGGCCGCCGGCGTCGGAAGCCGAAGGGGGGACCGGAAATTTCCGGTCCCGTTGGAGAAAACCGGCCGGCCAGCTGGCCGGCCGGAAATCATTAAAACCGGGGAAATTAATTCCCCGGCTGTTTTAATAATAACCCCCCTCTTAAAGAGGGGGGAGGTTCTTGAAGGAGGGGGCAGCCGGCCCCCCCGGTTCTCTTGAATAAACCGCCCCCCACGTGGGGGCGGTTTCAATCAAGGGCGCGGCAATTGCCGCGCAGTTTTTCCAGGAACCGCGGGGCTTAGCCCCGCGTGCCGCCACCTCGCGGCGCCTGGCCGCCGCGGCCGCCGCGGCCTCCGCGCCGCCGCGCCGCCGCGCCGCCGCCGCCGCCGCCCCGGGGGGGGGGGGGGGGGGGTCGGGCCGGGTCGGCCTGGACCCGGACCCCCCCGTTTCGAACCAGATTTGGTTTTTGGCTCATAACTTGAGCCTCGGACCTCCGAATGACGAACCGTCTGCGGCAACGCGATCCTTGGATCGAGACGGCCGTTTCGGTATATCGCACTCAAGGTTTCGGTTTACTTTGAGTTCGGCCGGGTTGGTTCTTTCACGAAACCAACCGGGCCTTCGGAGCGGAAACGCTCATATCTTGAGCTACGGACGTCCGATTGACGCGCTGTCAATCGCGTTGTGTTCCTCTTCGTGAGACGGATCTTTTGGTATACTCCGCCCGAGGTTTGGACGCGGGTGGAGTACAGCCGGGTTGGTTCGTTCACGAAACCAACCGGGCCCTCGGAGCGGAAACACTCATATCTTGAGTTCCGGACGTCCGATTGACGTGCCGTCGACTTTGATGGAATCCTCTAAGTGAGACGGATCTTTTGGAATACTCCGCCCGAGGTTTGGACGCAGGTGGAGTACGGTCGGGTTGGTTTTGCCTTAAAAACCAACCGGGCCCCGAAGACGAAAATGCCAATAACTCTCAGACCGGGCGTCCGATCGACGCGCCGTCTGTTGCGTTGAGTTCCTGTTGACGATACGGAACTTTTGATACATCAACTCTGGTCTTTGTGACAGTTGATGTATCAGCCTCTCGGCTCGTGGAGCGGACCCTCCGTACGAGCTTGCTGTGGGCGGAAACCCTAATGCTGGCTGCGACTGTTCTTATGCTACGACTGCTACTGTGACTGCGACGACGACAGTACAGAGATCCTGTGTGGATTCGACGACGACAGTACAGAGATCCTATGTGGATTCGACGACGACGACTACAGCACTCAGTGATCCTACGTGGAACAGTGCTACCGAACCTGTGTGAGCTGAATCTTCTGTTTACCTAGGGCGGTGGAGCGCTTGGGTGTAGCGGCGGACCCGTGGTACTTGACAGTGGTGGTGCGCTTGAATGCAGCAGCAGACCCTTGGCGGTGGAGCGCTTGGTTGTAGCGGTGGACCCGCGATACTCTACGGAGTGTGTGCGCTTGGTTGTAGCGACAGACCCGCGACGATGGAGACGTGCGTGCGGAGTACGGAGACCGTGTAGATGACTGCGACCTGACGACTGCTCGACCGACTCGACTTGGAGTGAGTCGACTAGCCCAGTGGACGGAGCGCCCAGTAGTTGGCAGCAGACCCACGGCGGACGGAGCGCCTGGTAGTTGGCAGCAAACCCGCGGTACTCGACAGGAGGAGTACCTCAGTAGGCTATCTGGGTGAGCGCCCGGTATTTGGCAGCAGACCCTCAGCGGACGGAGCGCCCCGTAGTTGGCAGCAGACCCACGGTACTCGACAGGAGGAGTACTTCAGCAGTCATAGGTTAGTGAGCAGTACCTCGGAGTCGTGACAGGACTACTGCACACTTCAGAGACGGGGCTCTTCAGCAGCTACGGTTTCGATAAAGAAAATCCTGGTTTGAGCTGAGTCAATGATCTTTGTGATTCCTCATGATTGAGATGGGTCACTTGATAACTTAGGTATATGTATGGGCATATACCTGGGTAATGGTTATCCGTTGATTTCATAAACTTGTTATAATCTGTGTGGATTTACTGTTTACTCTTCTTTGTGGATTGGGTTGTTCTTGGGCTCGGTGTTGGAGCCGAACGGAAATTGATGACTTAGGTATATGTATGGGCATATACCTAAGCAGTGTCAGTTGTTACTTCGTGATTGTTACTTTTCTTCGTGGTTTATCCTTTGTGGATTTGAGAGACCTTCAGGGGTCTCGGGGTCCCTACTGAGTAGCTTATACTCACCCCTGCACGGGCTTTGCCCGCACTACGTTGTGTTGGTTGCAGACGACGGACAGCGTTGACCTTAGTTGAGGCTTGCAGAGCGGAATGGTACCCAGAGGTGGACCACTGGGCGGGACGTGCACAGAGCGGACGGCGGGACCCGTGGAGCAGAGGAGCTATCTGTACCCACCCTTCAGGTGGGATTTCCAGTGGACAGCTCGGTGTAGCAGCTTTTACTTTTCAGTTGCTGTTTTCACTTTAGAGTTGTACTTTACTTTCAGTTTGGGTTTGTATTCTGGCCCATGTACTTTTCAGCACTTTCTTTTGTACTTAGTGTTTTGCTTCCGCTTGTGCTCTGTGGTTCTTTTTGTTTACTTTTATAAAGGCAATGCCTTCCCAGTTATCGGGATTTACGCCTTGGTGCTAGTCGCCAGCCCCTGGCCTATGGAAGGCGGGCTTGGGGTAGTCACGGCACGGGCCCCGAGGGCGGGTCGTGACATCAATGGTGGAATCTTATCAAGAATACAAGGCCATGAGATTAAATTGAGTCACCGGAATGGGACGATTTCAAGAACTTATTTTTCAATAAGTACTTTCGTCGTATTCTTCGAACAAAGATGGAGAAGTGGTTTCTTGAACTAAAGAAAAAGGATGATGAATCTATTGGTATATACGAAGCAAATTTTACAAGGCTTGCAAGGTATGCATCTGGCTTTATCATCCAATGTGAATGTAAAGTTGATTGATTCTTCAGTGTCTTAAAACAAAATCTTCAAAGGGAATTGTCTATAAGAGACTTCAGTAGCTATAAAGAAATTGTGCTTTGTGCTATCAAGGATGAACTGGAAGTTGGTGTAACATATTCATCTCATGGTTTTGACAAGAAACGAAAGATGGAGTTCAAGGAGAAATCTCCGAACAATGGTGAAAATAGGATGGATGATTCTTTATGCTCAATGTGTGGAAAGAAGCATGGTGGAGATTTCATAAATGGTACTATAAAATGTTTTACGTGTGGAAAATAAGGTCATCGAGCAGTTGATTGTCGATGTAATGGGAAAAATGTTGCTAATGATGTGAATAGAGAAAATACTACAGAGAAATCTCCACCAACACTTCAATGCGTCAAGTGCAAGGAAATGGGGCATTATGCTAAAAAATGCCCTAATCCAAGGGTTAGTGAAGATCTACATGAGCAACCACATAAGAAAAAGGTCAAAGGGAAGTCACATGCGATCACTATTGGCGATGTTGAATATGAGAATTATGTGGTGGAATGATTGAGTGCTTATGTAATGGGATTCCAAAATAATGTTGTATATAGTATCGTAGAATATTGGAATATTTATGTATTGATCTATTGTGGTTTTCAATAATTTTATGGTACCGATAACCATAGAAAGGTATTGAGATATTTTTGGAAATAATATGATATGCACATAATGAAGGGATAAGTAGAAAATGAAATGATTGACAGTATTCATGAGCTCATGACTGATATAAGGAAATAGTTATATCATGGTTATAGTATGTATAATTTTGGGGTTTTGGTATGTGGAATGAGTTAACTTTTTACAGCACTCATGTTTTCACTAAGGTTCAATGGGTATTCATTCGTCAAGAGAATACATGAATAAGGTATTCACATTTTTTAATTTGACCAACAAGATATATCTTATCATATATGGGGGATAAATGATGGCATTCACGTGATTATTATGTTACATTTCAAGTAATAATGAAATTGGACCAAAGTATTTTAGATAAGATCTTTTTTCGATATTATTGATGGGATGTAATAGTAATTTAGTTTTAGAAAGAAGGATAACATGTAGGACGAGCGACAACCCATCACGTCGGACAAGGCTGTGGGAATCAAACCCACAACTGAAGTTTGACATGACTTTATCGCCTACCGCTATCCTACAAGAAGTCCCTGGTTAGTCAAAACTAGTTTTTATTTTATTAAGTGGTATGATATATGAAGTATAAGTTCATTTTTGGAATTGTATATGATTAACCTCACCATATATGGACTTATGTATATTTGATAACTTTTTCTAACCATTTGTTTGAAACAGATGGAATGACCCATCATTCTATCACATGACTTGTTAACACTTCACGAATATCAAATTCAACTTCATTTCTTTACCAAATTTAGTGGAAATTGTTCAAAGCACGAACAACAGTGAGATTGTACCAAAATCAAGCAATTATTTATTCTAATTCAAAGTTTTCAACTTTAGGGAAATGATATTGAAAACCATAAATGTTGTCCTAGTTCCCTTATATCTGATTAATCAGATGGTACATTAGATCATCACAAATCTATGGCTTTGTGATTGTTGGGTTTTTCATATCCATGTTCTCTACCACTCTCCATCATAACATGATGGTTAGGTTTCTCTTCCATATACATATTTTCACATATATTCTCCTATGTAGAAATCCAATGATTAGTTAATTTGGGCAACTGTTATGTTTCATAATTTATTTTTTAATGATTTGTTTTGGTATTCCTTTTTACAACGTGGGTTTCTATTAAAAAAACTTTCATGTAATAAACCATTTATAACCCCCGACGAATTTCGAGGGCAAAATTCATTTTAAGGGGGGTAGAATGTAACACCCCGAGATTTTAAGAAAAATAATCTTTTTAATTTTATTGATGTCTTTTGTTGTATGCTACAACAAAAGAGTCTTGCAAAACATGCAACCCTAACTTGGCTGCATTACACTCAATCAAGACGTTCCTCGATAGCGTGTGTTGCACGCAATACCGAGTTTCACTAATCAATGATATTCTATTAAAATATTATTAAAACTATCTGTTATGAATATTAATAACCACTATTTGAAATTTGGTAAATTTCATCATTCAAAATGGACTTCATTTTTGGATTCAGGATATTGAAATTAGCCTAGGGTGAAGTTTTGGTATTTTTTTGAATACATTCAATTTTATATGAATAGTGAAAACACTTGGTTACTATTTAAAAATCGACATTTTATTTAAATAATTATTTATTCTATTTAAATTTATTTTAGGTCAAAATTGACACATAATACATATATAATTTCTATGTAAATAATTAGAGTATTTTTATAATTATTTTAGATATATAAAAATTTTAATGAACCTTTGACCGTCTTTTACCCACCTCCTAGGAGAATTTCCAAATTCACATAAAAAATAATTTAATCACTTATGTGAGTGGAATTTCAAAAATACGAGATACACGGTTGATGTCAGTATGTAAAATGTGGTTCAATGCGATGAAAATAATTTTTGGTGAATTGTAACTTTTTACTTTTTTACGACAATTAAAATTAAATAAGGTAATTAAGGGTAAAAATTATATTATTATTACCCTAACACATGTCCCAATTATATTGGATAAGTTTAATTAGGCCAAAAACAACCTTAGGATTAAAATATGACCATTTAGTCCCACTTGGATATTATTATAAAATTTATTATAAATTTATTTAAAGAAGGGTTAAAATAGTTAAAATCAACGTTAAATAAGAAAATAATTTTTAATATAAGGTTATAAAAAATATAAATTCGACTATAAATATTCATTATAAAGAAAAACAATTTCCTACATAATGGTATTTTATTTGTAATTTTTAGACTTTAAATAATTTAATTTATTTATGACACAATGATGATGTAGTAATTATATTATTAATGAAATATTGACATAATTGATGTTATAAATACCCAAATAAATGTAATTTGAGTCTTTTTTTGAATTAAAAAAAATATTATATGTTAATATGACATTTTATTATTGTTTAATTAACTTATTTCTAACTAATGTTTCTGTTATGATTTTCACAAAAATAAATTTCCAAATAGTGTCAAAATTGACATAAAATAGTTTTTAAAACAAATATTATATAATTAATTGTTATTTTATTCCTAAAAATATACGGTTAGTCCAAATGACTTAGATAAAGATATATATATTAATAATAAACAACTTGGGGTTATTTTATCTTGTTATAGTAAGTTTATTAACCTTATAGTGTAAGAAAACAAGAAGACACAGTAAAAGAAAAATTATTTAACTTAATGTTAAATCTAAATGATGAGGTTAAAATAGAAATCTAAACATTCCTAAATTCTATTTTATGAGATTATTTAGACCCATCCCCACCATAGCTATGAAATAACTCAATTTGGGGAAATTAAAAACCAAATATGACTTTAAAATATAATAATATTTTTTGTTATTCCAAAGGTGCCCCTCACCTCCCTTATAAAAGGGCACCTCCTCCCTCTCTACCTAACTCCACATTGAGCCTTAAAGTTCGGCCAAACCTAGAAAAATTCTCTTATACACTTCCCTAGAAACATCCTAGAGGTTCTTTTCTTATTCAAAGACAAATTTTTGTGCCCTAAGAGGAGGTATCAAAGAGGAACATCAAAGAAGAGGTAATTTTCATTACCGATTTTTTCAACTTTATTTCTTTTTCCACTTCTTCTTCATTATTTGTTTCATTATAAACTAATAACATCAGTATAACTCATATACATATATGTTATTATAAGTATGAAACAACCCTATTTCACCATCTGTCCATCCTACGGAAAACGAAATCACCACGCGCGCGTACGTACGGAATACCGTCTCCAAGCCGTGGTGAAATCTTTTTTTCCACCAACACCTTTCACAGATGATTACAATGGTGTAAAGAATAACTATATATGGTTATTATAACATCATACTGATTCTGATATATTATACCATCCACTACAATTCTATTGAATAATCATGGGAAACATATCATCGCTCGTGCGTATGTATGGAATACCGTCTCCACAACGCGATGAGATTCATTCTCAATGATTTACTATTCATAAATGATTATAAAGTATATATAATAAGTAATCATGGAATAATTGAAATAATAATGCTACTGGATATATATATATATATGTATATATATGTATGTCATGTATTTAGTTTCATTCAATTCAATAAGAAAACGAAAACAGCGTTCATGCGTGTGCACGACCTACCGTCCCCAAGAGCGTTGTATTTCCTTCCTTTTACCAATATATAATATATATATGTATATGTTGAATATATATTATATATAAATCATGTTTTAAATTCTACATTTATTCAAATCAGGATATAAGTATTAATATCAAGAATGACATGTTGAAACACATACGATAAATGAAATGGTTTTACACAAAATGTTGCGTTAACATGGAATTTACAAATGAACGGGTAATATAAAGTCATAAATGAAACATATATGATATCATAACAATGAATATGATTATTTAAAAAGTCAATTACATTATTTAAATCATTATACATGAGGTTCAAATACATACGAAGCATATGGGACCTAAGGTAAGGGAAAATTTTGCAAATCTCATTTTTATCCGAGATTGATTACTCGTAAGTATTTACTAGTGTTATTGTTATCATCCATTTCCATGTTTCCTAAAAATGGTATCATGTATGTTTGATGTCCTTTTTACCCATTTTGACTTTTACCCAATGGTATGGAAGGAATATTTCTTTTATTTACCCTATAAGGTACTTTTTGACTTTTTCGACAAAAGTACGAGAAGAATGTTTTTTAACATGTACGGCATGAATGGATTTTTATGGTTTTATAAAGACGTATGTTCATTAAGCTTCCTACAAAATATTTCATGACTATTTTCAAAAAAATCCTTTTATTTTAAAATTTCATTACATTTTGTGAAAAAAATATGATTTTGAAGAATAAAGGATATTTTCCTCAAGAATTCATTTCAAGTGTTTTATCCAAACCATTTTACATATAAAATGAAATTATTTCATATGTGTATGTTTCAATTATAAATTCTCTATTATTTACATGTTTTCAATTTTCTTATAATGAAATTACATCCATTTCTTTTATATGGATTATGTGATGATGGGATGATATTTATGAAACCCATTTTATTTGTTGGTTTATTCTGAATTATGTATGTTTAATTATGTTGCACAAGTAAGAATAATTTCATTATGAGATGGGTGGGACCTATATATCCTTCCAATGCATTGGGTATAGAATAATATTTCATAAGATAGTCATGGATGGAACGGTAAGTTAATCTGGTTCAGTGTTGCAGGACTGAAACGAGGAGTGAACTCGATTCAGAAAGGGACATTGTCCACTATGATGGTCTTGGCAGCAATGCCTTGGCTACTATTGAAATCATAACATGTTCTTAATGGTTTCCAAAATTACATGTTTTATTCCCATGCTATTTTATCATGATTTATCTTCCCTTATGATATATGCCTTACGTACTTCCAAGATTCATGTCTTTGCTCAATATTTTGATGTTTAGATTTTATGTTCATGTTTTTGCATTCAAATATTTATGGATTGTTTTATGTTCCCTATGTTTATCTTTACTGGGCATTTCAGCTCACCCCTTTTATGTTTTCTTTTCCCCAAGATATAAAGAAAGGTTTTTGGTCTGGAAAAAAGGGGAAGATCATTCACCGCGATAGAAGATTATATTCTGAGTTTCCAAAGACACTAAACTATTATGGCCCTTGTGTGTCTATTTTTGTTATGTATTAATTATTCAGAAAAAGTAATGTAATGTCCATGTATGTCAAGCTTCAGGTCTCTACATTCTAAATATTTCTTATTAATTTACATGTTTTCAAAATGGGTTTTAGGGTTCATTTATATGGATATTAATGTTTTCAAATGATAATTCATTTAAAATCTCTAAATTGGTATGGTACACTTTGATTCTAAAATCAATTTTTAAATGGTTTTGAGAATGATTTGATAAAACATTTTTTATTTTAATTTCTTGTTATGATATATTGGAATGTGGAAATATTATCTTTCCATTATACATGTGTCATATGTTATTATTATGTTATGGTTATTGGGAATTGTTTACGTATATGGGTGGTTCATTGATAAACCTAGGGCTGGTGAGATTGAGATAGCTCTCCAATGCATTGGGTAACGTGACAGAGGTAAACGTGATGTTTCTCCTTAGAGATTTTGGGAATATACTATGATGGGTATTCCAAGTGTAACTCCCTACACAGTTGTGATAGCTATAATTTACGTTTTATATGGGTTCCATAAGTAACCTTTATTATTTATGATTTGTGTGTTTTTGTCATAAATCTTATGATTTCTTAAGGTATGTTATGATTGAAAAATATAGTTTCATTGATTTTTATTTATTGATGGGATAATGTTTTCCTTAATTATTTTATAACCATTACTAAGATTTTGATGATCATCCCATGTATTTGAAATGTATTCCACATGACTTAAAGATGAATAGGGTCAAGAATGGGATCAAGGAAAATTCGTGCTCTCTAAAATATGGAACTAGACATGATTCTTTTTATGAGTTTTTTTTATGAAAAAAATGGATACTAAGTAGTATTGACTACTTGTAATATTCATGTTGTTATATAATAGTTATGGCCTAAATCTCTAAAAATCTAAGACTAAATAGATCCTCAATGTGAATTATTTATTTAATTCAATATTATGTAATCTTTAAAGGCTTGGTCATTATAGTTGGTATCAGAGGTCGGTTTAGACAACTTTATAGATTATGAAATTTCGTAAAAAATACGGTTAGTCCCTATCGATTATTTAAGTTAAATCAATGTTTTATAAAATTTTCATATCAGGGAAAGTAAGTTTCAAATGGAAGGAGTAGGATCTCAAACGACATTTCTATCTCTTCCTGATGACATGCTTACAATAATTTTTGATAAGTATTTTTTGGATCATTGTGAAAATTTTTCTAGCAAACAACTCACTTGCAAGCTTTTGGTTAATATATCAAACACCTCCTCTGTAGCTCGTTATTATCATGGATCATGGTTTTTATTTAGAAAAATACTATTTTCACAATATTCTCATATTTTCCAGAAAGGTAAATATTATCAGGTCTTTTGCAAATATTTTACCTTATCACAAAATTTTGAAGCATATTATGATTTAAAAAATGGTGCTGAAGAAGGAGACCCATGCACAACCTATTTATATTTGATTTTAAATTATAGTCTCTCAGAACATAATTATGGTATTTTAAAAGGACCGTTAATAGAAAGTTTTAACTCAAATTCAGTTCGACTGTTTTATTGAAGATATGTTTTATCAAATGTTTTGAAATTATATGTCATAGATTATTATTTTCCAAAATGGTTTTTTTTTGTGAAAACCCATATGACCCTTTTTTTATAAGGTGCATTTGGATGGAGGACGCAAATGATTTTGAAGGATCTCTTAATCATTGTTTCAATGCATGATGCTTCTAGATACGTGAACAAGATGATGATGAAACCAAATGGACACCATGATCAATGTATGATGTTCTTAATTTTGGGGATTGTTTCATTTTATCATATGGTGGTGAAATAATACATCAAGAATTAATATGTTGAGATCATAATGATTTTTGATGAAAATGAGAGGTATAAGGAAACCATTGAGGTTAAACATGTTGTGGTTGATTTTTAGTTTTATAAACTGGACAACCCATAGGATAGGTGACAACCCGTCGTATCTGGTAAGGCTACAGGAATCAAACCCACAACTGATGTGCGACAAGGGCTCGTCGCCTACCACTAGCCTACATGATGTCCCTTGTTATTATGACTTATAATTTAATTAAAAATTATTTTATTAAACAATAATAAGTAGATTTTTTGATCATATGTTTTATCAAAAGGATATACATAGAATCGAAAATTGATTTAGTGATTAAGTGATAAAAGGATGTTGTGGAAGACATTCTCTCTTATGAGGATACATTATATGCCAAAGGAAGATAGAATACTTTGGATTTCAATTGTAGAATAATGGTTGAAAATTTAGTTTGGAAGAATCCATGTTTTTATTATAGACACATGATGATATTATTTATTTATGAAAACGATTAATCTGTCATGAAGAATATGTGACTAGGTTAATTATTTTCAATATGAGACTTTATGAGTAACTGGTGTTTCTTGGTGATAAATGTTAATATATATCCTAGAAGTCTATGTAATTAAATCCTTTTGAGATTTTGTTTACAATCAAAGTGTGGATTTGTTTTGTATGATTTTAGGGAAAATTGTGTATTAAATTGTCTTTTCTGAACATTGGGTTTTGTTAGACAAATTTTGGAGATTAAGAGTAGATTTTTTAGGTAAAAGTTTATCGTTTTTGGGGATTATCTCATCTTGTACTAAAAGTTTTGGTTTTAGTTAATATCTAAAGAAATGGGAAATATATAGTTCATCTTTTTTGGATTATTTGATTCTATCGATGTTTATTATATCACTTTTAATTTAAACAAGTCATCTTGAATACTCATTGTAGAGACCCGAAGCTTATCGTACATGGACATTACATTACTTTTTGCGGAATACTTAGTACATAACAAAAACACACACACAAGGATCGTAATAGTTTAGTGTCTTTGGAAACTCGGAACGTAATCTTCTAATCGTGGTGAAAGATCTTCAATATCTCCCATAAAGATCTTCCCCCTTTTTTTACCTAAAACCTTTCTTTATATCCTGGGGAAAAGAAAACATAAAAGGGTGAGCTCAAATTCTCAGTATGGGTAAACAAAAGAAATATCAATCACATCATATACATAAGAACATAGCTTTTGGAAATCTTAACCTGCAAAAGATAGCATAATTTCATAACATGGGATAAATCATAGAAGTGAAAATGAGATCCCCATAATCATAACATAAAACTTGAAACTTTGTGGCATGCACACATAATCATAGAAAATCATTTCTTGTTAGTCATTACTTATTGCCAAGACTATCTTAGTGGACAAAGTCCCTTTCTGAATCGAGTAACCCTCGTTTCAGTCCTGTTTCACTGAACCGGTATAACCTACCATTTCAGCCATGTCTATCTCATGAGATTTAAAATCTTTACCCAATGCATTGGAGGGAGATATAGGTCCCACCCATCTCATAATGATACCATTCTTATGTGTGCCACAAAATCATAAATCATACATCATTGCATAACCCATGTAATAAAAATGGGATTCTTAAACAACATGAAATCATAAAACCATTCATATAAGATAAAAGAATTCATAAACATAATTCCATCACAACTTAGTCAAATAAATGTAAAAATATGGTTAGAAACAGAAACCTTTATTATCTTAGATGAAAAATAATTTTGATAAAACACTTGAATTGAAATCTTGAGGAAAATATCCTTTCTTCTTTAAAATCAATTTCTTTTCACAAAACATCATGCAATTTTAAAAGAAAAAGATTTTATTGAAAATAGTCATGAAATATTTTGGAGTAAGGTTCATGAAAATAAGGCTTTATAAAACCGTAAAAATCCGTTCGTGCCGTATAAGTTATAAAAAACATTCTTCGTACTTTTGTCGGAAAAGTCAAAAAGTACCTCGTACGAAAAAACAACAAAAGATTCCTTTCATATCTTTTAATAAAAAATCACCGAAGGGTAAAATTGGATTTAAAAAATTTAAGTGGATGGAAATAATATTACATATTTATGAAACATGGATGTGGATGATAAAATAAACCCCAGTAAATACTTACGAATAAACAATCTCGGATAAAAATGAGATTGTGATATTTCCCTTACCTTAGGTCCGACTTGCTTTGTAAGTGTCTGAATCTCCTGTATAATGATTTAAATCATGTTATTGACTTATTACATAATCATATTCATTGTTATGATATCATATATGGTTCACTTATGACATTATATTACCCGTTCTTTTGTAAATTCCATGTTAAAGAAGCGTTTTGGGTAAAATCGTTTCATTTATCGTAGGTGTTTTGACTTGTTGTTCTTGACATCATTATTACATATATCATGATTTACTTACTTCCAGAATATAAAATATGATTTATATATCATAGATATTCAGTATATATATATATATAATAGGTAGATAAATAAAATGAAAAACACCATTCATGGAGACGGTAGTCCGTACGTACGCATGAACGTTGTTTTCCTTTCCTTATTGTCTTTAAATGGAAGTAAGTAGATGACATACATATGTATATATATACATAAATACACTAGCTTTATAATGTCATATATTTCATTATTATTTCTTATATATACTTTATAATCATTCTTAAATGGTTAACATGGAGAATGAATCTCATCGCGTTGTGGAGATGGTAGTCCGTACGTACGCACGAGCGATGATATCATTTCTATAAATATTGAATTGAATTGGAGTGGATTATACAATATATCAGAATCAATATGATGTTGTAATAACTATGTATAGTTATTCTTTACACCATTATACCCATCCATGTAAGGTGGTGGTGGAAAATAGATTACACCACGGCGTGGAGACGGTATTCCGTACGTACGCACGCTCGATGATTTCTTTTTCTGTAGGATGGATAGATGGTGAAATAGGGTTGTTTCATACTTATAATAACATATCAGTATATTAGTGATACTGATGTTATTACTTCATAATGAAACAACCTAAGAAGAAGAAATGGAAGAAGAAATAAAGATGAAAGAATTGGTAACGGTAATTACCTCTTCTTTGAAGCACCTCTTTGAGACCTCCTCTTAGGGCATTGAAATTGGTCTTTGAAGAAGTCCAGGACCTCTATGATTATTCTAGGGGAGTGGAGAGGAGAAAATGGCAGGGGTTGGCCGTGCTTGAGTGCTCAATTTGGTGTGAGGAGGAGGGGGAGGAGGTGCCCTTTTATAAGGGAGGAGAGGGGCACCATAGGAATATCTCAAAATATTATTTTATATTAAAGTCAAAATCGGTTTATAATGGCTCCAAAGGGACTTATTTCGAAGCTAAGGTGGGGATGGGTCTAAATCCTATCAACCAATAGGATTTATACAAGTTTAGGGTATTATTTGAACCTTATCAATTAGATTTAACTCTAAGTTAAATAATTTAACTTTTACCGTGTCTTTTTGTTTTCTTTCACTATATGATTAATACACTTACTATAACATGCCGAACGAACCCCAAATTGTTTATTATTAATATATATATCCTTATCTAATTCATTTGGCCGAACCTTAAATTTTTAGGAATAAAATAACAATTAGTAATATAATATTTGATTTAAAAACTATTTTGTGTCAATTTTGACACTATTTGATATATGATTTTTGTGAAAGTCATAAAAGAATTATATGTTCGAACCAAGTTGATTAAATCAACACTAATATATCATAGTAACCTAGAAAATTAGTGGAATTCATAAAAAGGCTCAAATTACATTCATTTGAGCATTTATAACATCAATTATGTTAATATTTCCTTAAAAGGGTAATTACTGCATCATCGTTGTGTCATCAATAAATTAATTTATTTAAAGTCTAAAAATTATAAATAAAGTATTATTATGTAGGAAATCTTTTTAGATTTCTAATGAATATTTATAGTCGAATTTATCTTATTTATAACCCCATATCAAAAATGTTTTAGTAAATAAACTTTGATTTTAACTCTTTTAACTCTTCTTTGAATTAAATAATAATAAATGTCCCAGTCTAATCCAAGTGGGCCTAAATGGTCATATTATATTCATAATGTTGTTTTTGGTCGAAATACACTTTTCCAATAGAATTAGTACATGTGTTAGGGTAATATTAATAGCATTCATACCCTTAATTACCCTATTTACTTTTAACCGTGGTAAATAAAAGTAAAAAGTTACTATTCACCAAAAATTATTTCCATCTCATTGAACCACATTTTACTTACTGACATCAACCGTGTCTCTCGGATTTTTGAAATTCCATTCACAGAAGCGGTAAAATTAAGTTTTATGAAAAATTCAGTTTTTTAACTACTAATTAGTAGTTTCACTATTCATCAAAAATTGATGTTTTTCAGAACAATGCCAAAATTTCATCCTAAGCTATATTTCATATTCCGAATTCAAAAATGAAGTCTATTTTACCAAATTCATAACATAGAAGTTGCATTAATTAATTTTATAATTAAATCCCGCTATTAAAACAAATAGCATGTTTTTAAGAAACAATATCTATCAAAAGATTGACACTTGATTATGTCTGGTTTAAATGTGAAATTACAACCAATGACCAACATTGTATTAAATTGTAAAAATATATTCTAAATATACTTTAAAACCACTCAAATTAATAATTTATCACTATTAATTATTTCGATTAAAAAAGTTGTTTTTAAATATAATTTAGTAATTTTCACAATTCATCTGAATATGAAAGTTATCCGAAAAGTACCAAAATTTCACCTTAGGCTAAATTGGATACTCCGAATCCAAAAATGAAGTCCATTTTGAGAGCTAAATTTTCTAAAATTTAAAAAGTGGTTATTATTATTCATAACAGCTAGTTTTAATAATATTTTAATAGCATATTGTTGTTTAGTGAAACTCGGTATTGCGTATTACACACGCTATCGAGGAAGGTCGCGATTGCGTTTAATGCAAGGCAAGTCAAGGATGTGTGTTGTGAAAGATCCTTTTAGTGTAGCGTACAACACAAGACATTAACAAAAAGAATATTTTTCATAAAATCTCTGGTTGTTACATTCTACCCCCCTTAAAATGAATTTCGCCCTCGAAATTCGTCGGGGTTATAAATGGTTTACTATTCGAAAGTTTCTTTAATAGAAACCCACATCGTAAAAAAGAATATCAAAACTTGGATTTAAAAACTAAAGTATGAAATGTAACGATTACCCAAATAAACTAATCACTGGGTTTCCACATAGGTGAAAATATGGATATGGAAGAGAAATCTAACAATCATGTTCTGATGGAGAGAGGTAGAGAACATGGCTATGGAAAAGCCAGTAATCACAAATCCATAGATTTGTGATGATATAAGGTACCATCTGATTCATCAGGTATAAGATCACTAGGACAAAATTTTTGGTTTTTAAGATCTTTTCCCTAAAGTTAAAGAATTAGAATAAATACTTACTTTATTTTGGTACAATCTCATTGTTTTTCGTGCCTTTAACAATTTCCACTTCATCTCTTAAATAAATGAAGTTGAATTTGTTATTTGTGAAGTGTTACCAGATCATGTGATAGAATGACGGGTCATTCCATCTGTCTCAAACATTAGGTTAGCAAAAATTATATACATAAGTCGATCTATAGTGAGATTAATCATATATGGTTTCTAAAATGGACTTATACTTCATATATCATACTGATTAATATAATAAAACTAGTTTCTACTAAACAGGGACTTCCTGTAGGCCAGTGGTAGGCAATAAAGGCCAGTCGCACTTCGGTTGTGGGTTCGATTCCCACAGCCTTGTCCAAAGCGATGGGCTGTCGCCCGTCCTGCAGGTTGTCCTTTTTCCAAAACTATATTACACTAACATCCCATCAATAATATCGAAAAAATAAACAATACTAACTTATGTCCAACATAATCCATTCCAATCTTTAGGCTTATCCATAATACTGCAGTCGATTCTCATAATATAGTGAAAACAATTACCAGAGATTTAACACCATCGTCGATCCCCATATATCATAAGATTTGTTTTGTTGGTCACATTCCAAACATTCAAAGTCCTTAATCGTGTATTCTCTTGAATACCTTAGTGAAAACATGAGTGCAGTTAAAAGTTAACACTTTCCACATACCAAAATCCTCAAAATTCTATATACTCAAACCATGATATCACTTAGTCCTTATATCAATCATGAGTTCATGAATACTGTTAAACATTTCATTTTCTCGTTTTCCCTTTATTATGTGCATAATATCTCAATCACTTTGAATACCACATTAGACCAATACATAAATATTCCAATACAACAATATTTTGGAATCCCATTACATAATCACTTAATCATTCCACCACATTGTTGTCATATTCAACATTGCCAATAGTGATCGCATGTGACTTCCCTTTGTACTTTGCCTTAAGAGGTTGCTCATGTCGATCATCACTAACCCTTGGATTAGGGCATTTATTAGCATAATGCCCCATTTCATTGCACTTGATGCATTGAAGTGTTGGAGGTGCGTTCTCTGCAGTGTTTGCTTTATTCACATCATTAGAAACCCTTTTTCCATTACTTCGACACTCAGCTGCTCGATGACCTTCTTTTCCACACTTAAAACATTTTCTAGTCCCTTTAAGACAATCTCCACCATGCTTCTTTCCACACTTTGTGCATAAGGAAACATTCATCTTCTTTTCACCATTATTATGAGATTTTTCCTTGAACTCCATCTTTTGTTTCTTGTCAAAACAATGAGATGGATATGTAACACCAACTTCCATTTCTACCTTGATAGCACAACGCACAATTTCTTCATAGCTACTGAAGTCTCTTATAGATAATGCCCTTCGAAGACTTGGTTTTAAGCCACTGAAAAATCGATCAACATTACTTTCAGGTTGGATGATAATGCCAGATGCATACCTTGCAAGTCGTGTAAAATTCGCTTCGTATATACCAACAGATTCATCATCCTTTTGCTTTAGTTCAAGAAACTCCTTCTCCATCTTTGTTCGAAGAATACAGGGGAAGTACTTACTGAAAAATAAGTTCTTGAACTCATCCCATTCCATGGACTCAATTTCATCCCTTGCCTCGTATTCTTAATTAGATTCCACCATTGATCAGCATCACCTTCCAAACGATACACTGCTAAGATGACTTTATCATGTTCATAACATTGAAGAACTGAAAATATCTTTTCAGTGGTACTGATCCATTGTTCAGCAACAAGTGGATCAGAAGACCCACTGAAAGAAGGTGGACGTTGCCCCATGAAGGACTCAATAGAATATTGTTCCCTTCTCTTCTCATTTGGAAGTCCAGAATGATTCATAGCTTGTGTAAGTATAGCAATAAGATTTTTCACTCCATCTCCCATAACATTTGTTTCTTCAGGAGGACAATCATTGCATTTTCCATTGCATTGATCAACACGGTTCCTTCGGGTTCCAGCCATCGTCTAAAACCCAAAAAGAATAGTGTGAGAGGCAGAAATCATAATAAAGGGGGAGTAACATAAATATCTAACATCTTTGGTTTAATCTAATATCGTTACCATTGTTCTAGGACTGTATCTTAAATGTATACTTATCCTTAGGGACATCCCTAGACATACCTTAGAAATATCTCTAGGGATCTCACTAACGTTCTCACATCCTAGTTCCCAAAGGTTGACTAAACATTTCCTCTGATACCAACTGTAGAGACCCGAAGCTTATCGTACATGGACATTACATTACTTTTTGCGGAATACTTAGTACATAACAAAAACACACACACAAGGATCGTAATAGTTTAGTGTCTTTGGAAACTCGGAACGTAATCTTCTAATCGTGGTGAAAGATCTTCAATATCTCACATAAAGATCTTCCCCCTTTTTTTTACCTAAAACCTTTCTTTATTTCCTGGGGAAAAGAAAACATAAAAGGGTGAGCTCAAATGCTCAGTAAGGGTAAACAAAAAAAATATCAATCACATCATATACATAAGAACATAGCTTTTGGAAATCTTAACCTGCAAAAGAGAGCATAATTTCATAACATGGGATAAATCATAGAAGTGAAAATGAGATCCCCATAATCATAACATGAAACATGAAACTTTGTGGAATGCACACATAATCATAGAAAATCATTTCTTGTTAGTCATGACTTATTGCCAAGACTATCTTAGTGGACAAAGTCCCTTTCTGAATCGAGTAACCCTCGTTTAAGTCCTGTTTCACTGAACCGGTATAACCTACCATTTCAGCCATGTCTATCTCATGAGATATAAAATCTTTACCCAATGCATTGGAGGGAGATATAGGTCCCACCCATCTCATAATGATACCATTCTTATGTGTGCCACAAAATCATAAATCATACATCATTGCATAACCCATGTAATAAAAATGGGATTCTTAAACAACATGAAATCATAAAATCATTCATATAAGATAAATGAATTCATAAACATAATTCCATCACAACTTAGTCAAATCAATGTAAAAATATGGTTAGAAACAGAACCCTTTATTATCTTAGATGAAAAATAATTTTGATAAAACACTTGAATTGAATTCTTGAGGAAAATATCCTTTCTTCTTTAAAATCAATTTCTTTTCACAAAACATCATGCAATTTTAAAAGAAAAAGATTTTATTGAAAATAGTCATGAAATATTTTGGAGTAAGGTTCATGAAAATAAGGCTTTATAAAACCGTAAAAATCCGTTCGTGCCGTATAAGTTAAAAAAACATTCTTCGTACTTTTGTCGGAAAAGTCAAAAAGTGCCTCGTACGAAAAAACATCAAAAGATTCTTTTCATATATTTTAATAAAAAATCACCGAAGGGTAAAATTTGATTTAAACAATTTTAGGTGGATGGAAATAATATTACATATTTATGAAACATGGATGTGGATGATAAAATAAATCCCAGTAAATACTTACGAATAAACAATCTCGGATAAAAATGAGATTGTGATATTTCCCTTACCTTAGGTCCGACTTGCTTTGTAAGTGTCTGAACCTGCTGTATAATGATTTAAATCATGTTATTGACTTATTACATAATCATATTCATTGTTATGATATCATATATGGTTCACTTATGACATTATATTACCCGTTCTTTTGTAAATTCCATGTTAAAGAAGCGTTTTGGGTAAAATCGTTTCATTTATCGTAGGTGTTTTGACTTGTTTTTCTTGACATCATTATTACATATATCATGATTTACTTACTTCCAGAATATAAAATATGATTTATATATCATAGATATTCAGTATATATATATATATAATAGGTATATAAATAAAATGAAAAACACCGTTCATGGAGACGGTAGTCCGTACGTACGCATGAACGCTGTTTTCCTTTCCTTATTGTCTTGAAATGGAAGTAAGCAGATGACATACATATGTATATATATACATAAATCCAGTAGCTTTATAATGTCATATATTTCATTATTATTTATTATATATACTTTATAATCATTCTTAAATGGTTAACATGGAGAATGAATCTCATCGCGTCGTGGAGACGGTAGTCCGTACGTACGCACGAGCGATGATATCATTTCTATAAATATTGAATTGATTTGGAGTGGATTATACAATATATCAGAATCAATATGATGTTGTAATAACTATGTATAGTTATTCTTTACACCATTATACCCATCCATGTAAGGTGGTGGTGGAAAATAGATTACACCACGGCGTGGAGACGGTATTCCGTACGTACGCACGCGCGGTGATTTCTTTTTCCTTAGGATGGATAGATGGTGAAATAGGGTTGTTTCATACTTATAATAACATATCAGTATATGAGTGATACTGATGTTATTACTTCATAATGAAACAACCTAAGAAGAAGAAATGGAAGAAGAAATAAAGATGAAAGAATTGGTAACGGTAATTACCTCTTCTTTGAAGCGCCTCTTTGAGACCTCCTCTTAGGGCACTAAAATTGGTCTTTGAAGAAGACCAGGACCTCTAGGATTATTCTAGGGGAGTGTAGAGGAGAAAATGGCAGGGTTTGGCCGAGCTTGAGGGCTCAAATTGGTGTGAGGAGGAGGGGGAGGAGGTGCCCTTTGATAAGGGAGGAGCGGGGCACCTTAGGAATATCTCAAAATATTATTTTATATTAAAGTCAAAATCGGTTTCTAATGGCTCCAAAGGGACTTATTTCGAAGCTAAGGTGGGGATGGGTCGAAATCCTATCAACCAATAGGATTTAGACAAGTTTAGGGTATTATTTTAACCTTATCAATTAGATTTAACTCTAAGTTAAATAATTTAACGTTTACCGTGTCTTTTTGTTTTATTTCACTATATGATTAATAAACTTACTATAACATGCCAAAAGAACCCCAAATTGTTTATTATTAATATATATATCCTTATCTAAGTCATTTGGACGAACCTTAGATTTTTAGGAATAAAATAACAATTAGTAATATAATATTTGATTTAAAAACTATTTTGTGTCAATTTTGACACTATTTGATATATGATTTTTGTGAAAGTCATAAAAGAATTATATGTTCGAACCAAGTTGATTACATCAACACTAATATATCATAGTAGCCTAGAAAATTAGTGGAATTCATAAAAAGTCTCAAATAACATTCATTTGAGCATTTATAACATCAATTATGTTAATATTTCCTTAAAAGGGTAATTACTGCATCATCGATGTGTCATCAATAAATTAATTTATTTAAAGTCTAAAATTTTTAAATAAAATATAATTATGTAGTAAATCGTTTTAGCTTTATAATGAATATTTATAGTCGAATTTATCTTATGTATAACCCCATATTAAAAATGATTTAGTAAATAAACATTGATTTTAACTCTTTTAACTCTTCTTTGAATTAAATAATAATAAATGTCATAATCTAATCCAAGTGGGCCTAAATGGTCATATTATATTCATAAGGTTGTTTTTGGTCGAAATACAATTGTCCAATAGAATTAGTACATGTGTTAGGGTAATATTAATATCATTCATACCCTTAATTACCCTATTTACTTTTAACTGTGGTAAATAAAAGTAAAAAGTTACTATTCACCAAAAATTATTTTCATCTCATTGAACCACATTTTTCTTACTGACATCAACCGTGTCTCTCGGATTTTTGAAATTCCATTCATAGAAGCGGTAAAATTAAGTTTTATGAAAAATTCAGTTTTTTAACTACCACTTAGTAGTTTCACTATTCATCAAAAATTGATGTTTTTCAGAACAATGCCAAAATTTCATGCTAAGCTATATTTCATATTCTGAATTCAAAAATGAAGTCTATTTTACCAAATTCATAACATAGAAGTGGAATTAATTAATTTTATAATTAAATCCCGCTATTAAAACAAATAGCGTGTTTTTAAGAAACAATATCTATCAAAAGATTGACACTTGATTATGTCTGGTTTAAATTTGAAATTACAACCAATGACCAACATTGTATTAAATTGTAAAAATATATTCTAAATATACTTTAAAACCACTCAAATTAATAATTTATCACTATTAATTATTTCGATTAAAAAAGTTGTTTTTAAATATAATTTAGTAAATTTCACTATTCATCTGAATATGAAAGTTATCCGAAAAGTACCAAAATTTCACCTTAGGCTAAATTCGATACTCCGAATCCAAAAATGAAGTCCATTTTGAGAGCTAAATTTTCTAAAATTTAAAAAGTGGTTATTATTATTCATAACGGCTAGTTTTAATAATATTTTAATAGCATATTGTTGTTTAGTGAAACTCGGTATTGCGTATTACACACGCTATCAAGGAAGGTCGCGATTGCGTGTAATGCAAGGCAAGTCAAGGATGTGTGTTGTGCAAGCTCCTTTCGGTGTAGCGTACAACACAAGACATTAACAAAAAGAATATTTTTCATAAAATCTCGGGTTGTTACACTCATCGTATAGAAGAAATACGAGATTGTGTTACAAATATATTGAAGGATAAAAGTCTATATGAAAAGTAATTGTGTTTCATTATGTTTTTAGTTAAGCTCATAAATATAATCCTCAATGAAAAATAACATTAAACAAAAACTTTGTCTGTTATCTTTTCGTACTAGGGAATCAATAATCGTTGAACCCATCACATGATTTTGATTTTCTGGTGGTTAACATTCTCATAATCATGTTTTATATCACTATCCATCAAAACATGAACATTTCCTCTCTCTTTTATATCCATGTTTTCATGGAATCTTATTATATGTTGTCTCAGGTAACCTTTTTTCTTCTCTGTATTTATTATAAAGCGATATTTTTATTGACTCTTTCCGATGTGGTGTGTTTAATTATGTTTCCAGGCTGAGTTTTAAAATTGCGAGGAAGCGATTCCCAAAAGGGGGGATGAATGTAACATCCCAGATAAATAAATAATAAGAAACATTTCATATTTGTTAATATTTCTGAATGAAATATTGATTTTTCATTAAATGGGATGTTATGTTCGATAGCGTACCCAATATGCAACAACGGGTTTCTTTGAAATCTTGCATTGCACACTAATGATATAATATTATTATTTTAAATTGCAGTTAACTCCTAGGAGTTTTATTGGAGGGAATGAGAAAAAATAAATAAAATATGATTATACATGTTTTTTAAAAGTATTTACATTTATCCTATAAATTTTAGAGGCATAAAATGTAAATGAATCAATTTTTTAGTATAATTTACATTAAAAGGCAGATTTACCACTGTTTAAAGGAGAGAACCCTCAATAAATCTAATTTTGGTCACTCTAATATATTCTATTTGACCAAATAAAATCATTCTTTATAATGGGGACATCATAATTTACTTTGTGTAAATTTTTGGAATTTTTCTGATAAAGTTCATTTTTTAATGAATAGTGTAAATATTGTATTTAAATTCAAAACTATGTTTTTATATAATTTATTTATATAGATAGATTATATTTTTAATTGGTTTTAAATTTTAATTATAATAAATTTTTACCATTTAATACAATGATGACAATTGAAATTAATTTCACGTGGAAATTGGACATAAATAATTTCCAATCTTTTGAATGTTATTATTTCTTAGAAACACGATATTTGTTTTAACAACCAGAATTAATTATAAAATTAATTAATGAAACTTTTATGTTTTTAATTTGGTAATATAGACATCATTTATGAATATGTAATATAAAAAATATATTTGGCAGAATTTTTGGTCTTTTTCTAAAAAACTTCAATTTTTAATGAATAGTGAAACCACTTAGTAGTAGTTAAAAAACTACATTTTTCATTTAAATGAAATTTTACCACTTCAATGAATTTAATTTCAAAAATATGACATACTTGGTTTTTATTAGTTTGTAATATGTGGTTTAATAAGATTAAAATAATTTTGGTGAATAGTATCTTTTGTCTTTTTTTTACTGCGGTTAAAGGTAAATAAGGCAATTTAAGGTAAAAATAATATTATAATAATTCCAAATTACCATAACACTTGTCATAACCTTATTGGATGATTTATGTACGACCATGGGAATATTTGGGTCTATTTTGGGACCCATGGAGAAACTTATAAATGATAATGACACTTTATATTATTTAATTTAAAGTAATGGAAAAAATGACATAAACAAAAATTATTTACTAAATTAATATTTATATTGTGTTATATAAGTAATAATTTTGCCTAAAAATATTAATTGGAAAGCTAATAAGATTTTCTATATCATGGTATTTGTTTTTAAATTTTTAGACATTAAATAATTCAAATTATTAATGACACAATAATAATGCAGTATTTACCTCATTAATAAATGATTTAAATAAATAAGATTATAATAATTAAAGTATTATCCAAAACATAAACAATTAAAATAAGATGATTTTATTTCTAATATTAGTCATCTTATATTATATCTTAATAATTTTTCAACATTTAGAAGCCGAATATCATTACATAATAAAATAATATTTTCACACTTTCCTAAAAAGCCCCTCAACTATATTATAAAAGGAGACCTCTTCTAACCAATTCCTCACACCTCTCAACCCATTTGGATAATAAAAACTCTGCCCAATTAAGCTCCCTACATCCCTATCCTCTATCTATAATCCTTACCTTAGGCATAATGCACTTCAATAAGTTCTTTTGTTAAAACCAAAGGGAGTTACCCAAATAAATGGTAATGGTTTCTCTTAATTTGATTTATTTTTATTACTTCTCCATCCCATAAACTCTTTTTATTCCATTATTTTGTAATGACAAAAGTATAATAAATACACTATGATTTTTTATGAGATGTATTATAACTAAACTTACACACACCTCGATCATATGGGTGAAGAACATAATGTTTATGTCGATGGAAGACTAACGCCTCACAAGACGATGATTGTTCAGTTACCACTTACCACCTATAATGGTGGACATTATGATGGAACTATATTTATATTTGATATATATTATTTTTATTATTTCTTTATTTTTATGTAATTTCCATTAATATAACAACCTTTTGTTTTCCATAGTGGGTAAATATAATAATCTCATTTGAGGAAGTGCAGACAACCGCCCCCACAATGTGATGTGACTCGTTAATTCTTTATGTGGGTTGTATAAATGATGGAGTTAATGATATTATATATGATAGTATACTGTAATAATAATATACCAATGTATCATTATATTTTAATTCAATTTAAATAATAAAGAGAAATGAATGTAGTGTTCAAGCGTATGTACGGCTTACCGTCTCCATGAACGGTGTATTTCATTTCATACCTCCAAATGTTACGCGCAATTATAAATACATGTATATACTGGATATATATGATATATGTGATATCTAAATAATTAATTTCTTTCAGGATATAATAAACTATTTTCCACATGGATAAATTGTAAATATATGGTGTTCATTTTTTACTCAAGTACCAAATATCGACAAAACATCCATTAATAAATTGAAATGATTTCATAATGTTTATAACAAGGTAATAAGTTATATGAAAGGAATAATTAAATTTTAAAATGTTATTAAGAAAGTATAAATTAACTTTAGTTTATTATTCAAGAATTAAAAGGATCAAACGAGTGAATTCGGACACGAGGTAACAAATTTTCTTATCTCACTTGTAATTCCATGAGATTTCCATTGTTCGCCACTTATTTATTGTATGTGGTGTATTGTGTACTACCATTTGATATATATTATCAGGATTCTATTTATATTCATGGTATTCTATTATTCATTTGGTGCTAATTAACTTTTGTTCATAGAACTCAGTTGATTACAATGTGGTAAATGGTTTCATCTTACTTTTTATTCCCGTGAGATTCATGCTATATTTTCCACTATTTCATTTTTGTGTGGTCTATGTACTACCCATGGTTGTACTCTTTTTTTAATATAAATATATTTATGAGTATTTATATCTTCATTGTAAGAACCTTTTTTCATGTGGAATGTGTTTTGTATGTTACCAAATCGGTAAAGGAACCTTTGGCCCTCCTCTATTTAAAAGACTTCTTTTTGTTATGTATTTTAATTTACATCTTATTATGTTTGGATATGTTCTTATAAAACCTCATTGATATAAACATTATGTCCAAGTGATGATATACCCTTTTTTTCTCATCAACTCATCTTCTGAATATTAAAGAGACGCCGTTAGGCTATAAAATTTTTACAAGAGAACTTCTTAACCCAATTTCAATTATTCGGGTTCAACTTGTACTTCATGAATATGTCATCCTATGAATATGTTTGAATGACCTATGATTCTTTTACAAAAAATTTCTACTTATATTGGGTGTATTTATATTTTCACACATAATTATGTGATTGACTTATCCTTAATTTAAGGATTCCATCTTTATAAGGGATTTTATCTCAATTTACATTTCTGTTGAGACATCATTATTGTTATGCACCAATTCACTCTTATATTGTGTATATACTATCCTTTGAAATATTATATCCTGAATACCTTAATTCTGATGATTTTATAATGTTCTGATTAAAATTTATTCTTCAATTATTTTTATTCAAACGTCTCTCTATTTTTTAAAAACTATTAAACTAAAATATCATATTAAATGTTTTAAATATTTATTCTTCTAAATATTTCTCAATAATATAAATTTTTCAAAATTTGTATTAGGATTTATTTATATGGACATTAATGTTCTCAAATCATAATTCATTTAAAAGATTCAAAGTGTTATGGGACCCTTTGATTAAATAATATATTTTTAAATGGTTTTGAAAATGATTAGAAAAAACATTGTTTATTTAAATATCATGATTTGATATATTGGAATGTGCAAATGTTATATTTCCTTTATACATGTGTCAAATGATATTATTATGTTATGGTTATTGGGAATTCTTTACGTATATGGGTGATTACGTGATAAACCTAGGGTGGGTGATCCTGAGTTAGCTCTTCAATTCATTAGGTAACATGACAGAGGTAATTGTGATGTTTCCTGTAGGAGATTTAGGGAATATATTGTGATGGGTATTCCAAGTGTAACTCCATACATAGATGTGATATATACAATGTAAATTTAATATGGGTGCCACAAGTAACAATTATTATTTATGATTTTTGTGTGTTATTCCTAAATATTAGGATTTCATATGGTATGTAATGATTGAAAGATATAGTTTCATTGATTTGTATGTATTGATGGGATAATGTTTTCCTTTGTTATTTTATAACCCTTACTGATCTTTTTATGATCATCGCTAATTTTTTAAATGTTGTCCACATGTCTTAAAGATGAATAGGGTCAAGGATGGGATCGCGGAAAAGTCATGCGGCCTAAAATATGGAACTAAACATTTTTCATTTTATGATTTTATATTTTATGAGAAAAATGGATACTTAGTAGTAGTGTATACATGTAATATTCAAGATGGTATGTAATAGTTATGTACTAATTCTATAAAACTCTAAACCTGAAATTATCCTCAATGTGAATTATTCATTTAATTCAATATTATGTAATGTTTTAAGGCCAGGTCCTTACCGTAATTTGTTCGGTTATAAATTATATGGAACACTGGGAACCCACATCAAGGCCTATTCTAAATATTATTTAATCAAATGAGATTCCTCTATATCTATTACCTTATATTCATGGGAAATACATTTCACCCTTAGGGAAACCATATCATTCACCATATAATGATGTTTGTTTATCAAATCCACCATAGAAAACTACTATAATCTTGTATCTGATATATCCCAAACAATCCACATACCACCATATTCAGAACATTGTTTTTAAGATAATAATCTCCATCATAACTTGTCTCTATATCTAATAATAACATGTTTTGGAATCCATGTCACAAGTCCAACGTAACTCTAAAATAGTTATTTTTTTCATGGAATATGTCACTCTGAGAGGGGATCAATCTTATATCTGTCGATGCACTTGGAATTGAACTAGATTTGAAATTTTACAATTACAATGATAAAAATATTAAATAATAATTTATTAGATCCTTTAATCATTGGGATGAGGTTACTATAATGAAACTCAAGAGGAATTGTCAATCAAATGATGAATAATGAATTGAAATAGTCAATGACCATGATGAATTTTGAGAATGTAACTTTTTTCAAATTAATCACTATATACATTCATTTTATCAATGGTTCCTTTATGATATGAGGTGAAATTATAATGTGTTATTAAAATCACTGTGGTTTTATAGATTTTCATTATCAATATAGAAGTAACACCACCTAAAAGAAATGAATCTTTAAATATGTGTTAGGTACCACAATACAAAATTGAAAATAAATTGTGTCCATGAAAATTTTCATTCCATAGTCAATTGATTTTTCCATTAGTTCTATGTCAGTGGGAGAATAGAATCAGGTAATATTATTTATCAACATTATATCTATTCTTGAAATATAAAAGGGGTAGACTACTAATGTATTAGTCGAAGTCATCATGACCGATCGTGTTGTAAAATTTACATTCATACATCATTTTTGAATGACCTTTATTCTGTAATTTCACATGAGAGATAGAAATAAAAATTTTATTCCAAAAAATTATTTTTTATCCCTCTAAATGAGTTCATAAATAAATTATGTTTTTTTATAAATTAAAATAAGATAATAAAAAATTATACGGAATGGAAAAATTAATGTGTACTACTTATGATTCTAGGGGAGAGAGATCTGATGAATCATAACTCTTTGAATTTCTTATAAAGCCCAAAGAATTACCAAAAAAAAACCAATTCATTAGGCACTGATGATGGAATTGATTAAGGTGTAGACTGAGATTCTTCCATGATAGTATTAATTGGACACATTTGATCCATTTAACTAGGGGATCATTCATATCTATTCCCATGGTCATTTTCTAAGTTATATATTGAATCCATTTACCAAGGAGAATTTACACGGGAAGATAAGGGAGATCATGAAAATTAATCTTCTTATCATACCTAATGAAATAAATGACTCTTTAGTGTGAAGTTATTAGAAATATTACCATTTGAGCTTAGTATTATTGTTATTATAAACTGATCAATTAGAGAGGATGATACACATTATCCTTGAAATCCACTATTATTATAGCAACAACCATCTACAACACTATGGGGAGTATATGACAAAGGACTTCATGCATTGAATCACTACATCATGTTCAGTACTATGATATATGATCTCATGGGTTGGATATTAATGTAAATTCACATATGATTAATAGGAAAAAAAATTCACCCATATCTTATCCCTACCAAGCATGATATCCCATAGAGGTCATCCTCTTAGATTACTGGTCTTATATTTTTTCAAAACTAAATAAATGTGGTAAATTCAATTATAGATTATGATTATTTTATAGTCACAACACTCAGTATAGCTGAATCGACATTAACACTACCGGGTAAAATACAAAATCCAGATAGATGAATTTATTATGAGGTATCTATGAAATAATTTCTTATAATCAGAAAGTGTCATTCTAGGTTTTGGATAGGACTTAGGCATTCATGGACGCATTATTTCCTCATGTAATGATGATTATATTTTTACTTTTTGTTTTGAGTGAATCTCATTATTATTATAGATATTTGATAAATGATCCTGACCATTTATTGGGATAAATTCCCTATGAATCATTATTTCATGTTCATTATAAATTTACTATAATTGATATGAAAACATCAAGAATATTCATTTCTAAGATATAGAGTGGTATGGTATTTTTAATAAAATCATAAAAATTGAATAAAAATCATTCAAGGAATATATAAGTCATAGATAATGCTAACATTGCTATAGGTAGAGAGGACTACCTCATTAGTTGAAATATTATAATCCCATGCCACAGGCTATCACTAATTGATATCAATTATACTACCGATGGGGTCCTTTTTAAAATTTAAATATAAGCGGTAATAGATACTAATGAATTCCTTAATATCCTATTTCTTTAATTTTAATAGCCTCACTAAACTAATTAACCATAAAAAAGTCATAAATATAACACTAGAGGTGTTTCGGTGTTCAAATATTCATAGCTACAAATATGATCCCCCATATGATCCCACAACTCAATGAAGTTTCTACACATCAAGTTGGATGATATTTATTTATTAAAATTCTAAACAGTTATGTATAACATGGCCAAAATATTACTATATGAATAAAAATTCCTTCCTCAAACCGTGGATGTTGTCATCATGATGTTTTCCAACCTTCCAACACTGTTTTCCTAGGTCTGGAGCATTTACCCACTAAAGTACATCGATATAAATCCATGAGACTGAATTGATACAAATGTGTTAGGGAGTATGTAAAAAACAAGTTTTTTAATAAATCATCATAAAATATAGGCCATTAGGATTCTTCAACTATGTGATAATCCATTGATGTAAATACCCTCAACATATTGACTTTGGTTTTAAAACACATTTTCTTGATTAATGGGGGTGTCATTCTAAAATAGAATGTACTCCGACAGAAAATAATATTCTAAATACAATTTTATCTAGAATTATTAGTTCCTTTATAGGGAGTGATATACTCTACATCATATAAAATATACAATGGAAGAAGAACATAATTGTACATATCTCCAAAAATTGGTAGTCCACACATTTTCTTGACATCTGAATGATGGATGCCAAATTAATTATATGTTTGATGAAATTTTTTAGTGTATTGAATCCTAAAATTGACCAAGTTCACCTTCAAAATTGTTTTATTTCATTAAATAATTTTAGATATCAAATTATTTTAATCCATTCCAACTATATTTCATTCAGTGGCTAATTCGTTAGTGTATGCTAAATCCAAAATGGTCATCCCCAATCTATCCAAAATATCCCTCTTTAATGAATGTCCCATACACGATTCCATCCAAAAATTTTGTATCAAGATGATTTATACATTATCAACTGGTATATATTTATATAAAATTCAGATTCATGATGGGTCTCTTAAGCGTTCTTCATTATGAACATTACTATATAAACATAAGAGCATTTCTCCATAGTGAAAATTTTTACCACATATTAAATATTTTCTATAATGGTGTTATTAGTAATCTGTACCTATGAATGTTGAACGGTATATGACTATAGGGTAAGGATATGAGAATCATTTTAATGATAATCCAAAAATATATATTTCTTAAATTTAGGATATTGCCAAATTTTTTCCCCAACAGGCATAATATTTTGTTCTAGGATGACATGACAAGGAAACACTAATCGGTTTCCACTCTAGAATAAAGTGAATTCCACTGATTCAATGACATATAATATCCTACCTTGTATCCATCTAGATCACATCATAAGAAATATAAAACATACAAGTAAGACAACTATTTAATGAATAAATATGATATATTTTTTAAAATAAAAAGGCCTTGCTTGACATGGGAGAAAACACATAAATCACATGATCTATTAATATCCAAGCAATATTAATAGCTATTTGTTGTCACATGAATCACATAACCATTATATGGAAAATTGAATTACATAATTCCCACCAACATTATTTCCCATTGATACCCATACATATTGTAAAATCTATTTAATGTAAAATGAAAATATGACAATGTGTAGTTTGTTTAAAATTCTAAATGATTTGTGATCACATGATGGCTCCGAAGAATAGGTTTAACATACAATGAAAATTTGTGGATAAGTATCTCATGATGGTCGTAATAAATTTATAAGGATTAGTTCATGGATTCACATATAAACGGGGTGGGATTTGATGTCCATAAAATGATCATCAAGAATGTTAGGGGATATGAAACACCTGAAGTATATGAATTCTTCTTCCATAAATAAATTGAATGAAGAAAAATGGCTTCATAGAGACTATGTATATGGGTGATACGTATTTCATGAAGCACATTATGATTTTAAATTTCATAAAAATTGTATCATCAGTTGAAGGGGTTATTTTTTGTCGTGATCTGTTCATGTTCTTGTGATGCCCATAAAACGTGTCCCTTTAACTATATGAATATATATTAGACAACTTGTTTTATTAAGTAAAATTCCTCATATCATCCCATTCAATAAGATTACATGAAATATGAAAAAATTTGATAATATCGCAAACTATTTGTAAAATATAAAATCAAAAGGCTGAATGTTTATTCGAAACAGAGTTATGTTGATATTCACATGGATTTATTTTGAAATTATCAATGATAGATATAGATCACATGAAATGCCTTCGTAAATTAGTGATTTTTTCAAAACTTTTCCATTTATCATGTAATATTCATCATGAATATGAAATCATGCATGCTCATTCGATCACAGGACACTGTGAGAGGAATTATATGGCTGAATTAATGATGCTTTATAAAATAAAATCTGAAAAGTTAAATTATTCCTTGGAAAAGCTATTAATTTCTTTTTCTTATGAATCATTTATATACTCTGTGTGATCCATTCACAAACATGTTAATCCCTTTATCCCAATATTCCCCCATCATTATATAACCACTCTATCTTGTGACTCGATCAGATTTATACTCCCATAATGTCAACTTGGATCTCAATAAGGTATTCAAAATTGTGACCAATTCTTATTAAGGACACCTTAAAATTCATCCAAATCACATCATGACCATTTGACTTGTTGAATTGATCATTCATAATAAATTTTATATGAAAAAGTTTCAATATATATTCCAATAGTTGAGTGGTTATATGGTTTTTGTCTATCACATGATTGAATGATTCTGTATTTAATGACCCATGGAAGGATCATATGATGGGTATGATGTGAGGCTCCCTCAACCAATACAAGAAATGATATAACAATTTTGTTGGATAAATAGTGTCATAGATACAATGTGGTCACCACTATAAAATCCACCATCATCACATATAAAATTGATCGATAAAGGAATGGTAACACATTCGATAGTCGAGAACCACACCATTACAAGATTTTTCAGCCTAGTTATAGTTGTGTATAATGTAAGGGTTGGGTGGAAGAGTCGTGTTCTCTATATTATAATTTTTTTTATCATGATAATGGTCTCAAACATGTATTTAGGATTATGAATATATTCTTTGGATTATTTACATGAACACATGATTCTATAGTAGGAAAATCCTACTAAAAATGAAAATTTTGAATAATAAAATTATGAAAATAATTGAATCCCCAAGGGAGGACTCATAAAATATTTTTATAGAAGATGTATCTTGTGTTTAGTGTGATATACTCACTAATTAGATGATATCACGTGGAGGGGAATATAGTTCAAGTGGTGGCCAACAAACATGTCATCACAATTACAAGACCTTATTATACTTATTCAGAAGGTAAAATGTTATCCCAAGGGCTTGTAATTTGGGCCATGAAAAGACCTTTGATAATGTCCAGTAGATGAAATGAATATTAAAGTACATGAAAAGATGATAAGCCAATGACACTATAAAATTCCATCTTGATAATTCTGCATTCCATTGACAGGACATCCAGATCATGATACATCTTTTAACTTGTAAAACTTTACATATTAATGACTTCATACACGAAAGGAATACATTATCAGTCATGTTACTCATTTTATACATCTATCATGACACATGTTCACCTTCCCTTATTGTCACAATCATATAGGAACCCATGATCCATAAAAGAATAACATAATATGGTCTATGCTGCCATGATACCTTTTCAATTAAATATTATCATAAATATTATAATAAACCTCCTATGGTCACCACCCATTGTTCTTCATAGGATGACAATTGAATAAATGAATTATCCACAATGGTATCATACCCTTTGAAATCACATTTACTCAAGATAATGCGATCAAATTAATGTAGTTCAACAGTCTTCCCATGACCATTAGTGGGAATGGAGAAGTGAACTATGTGGTCTCTAATTCATATAATAATATATATATATATATATAAGATTCCTTCCTAATATTTTATCATAATATAAAAATATTCAATATTGTATACTTCATTGTGTATGTCCCACATACAATGATGGTGTTCTTGATCACTTATATTTGTTTTTTTTCTAAAAATGATAATGAATCATAAGGACATATGTATTTATAATGATCATGAAACTATAATTTTATACATACATTAATACGTGATGAATTAGTGTGTAATTCACATGCAAATATACGTGAAACCCCTATGCGCCATCCCTATAGCAATGATATACTACATCTACTATAAAATTTTTTATCTTATATAATCTATTTTTTACAAACTGGTTAAGAATCACATGGTATTAGTGATTTCAGTGATCCTTTAAAAATAATGATATAAATGATTCATAATGCTAAAAAACATTTCTTGAAATAATAAATTAACTACAAAATACTCAGATTAATTTTAAATAGTGTGATATATAAGAAGCCTTCTTATGGACCAATCTTTTTACCAAATGCATAAGTTTCTTAATTCTCATATTTTAAACAAAATTATAAACTACAATTAATGTACCTATATGGAAAATCTGGGGTTTGGTTATTATGATCACATTTTATGTAGGACATCTATTAGTATTTGAATCCCATTTTTTAGAAACCCATTTCCTTTAGGGATGGATTTAAAACTACACATTAACTGTTTATATGGTATCAATGAATAAAGAATCAATCATTTCATATTCATAACATGAAATAGATTTTTATATATAATACTTAAATATGGGATTATTCATATAAATCCATCTTTTATATACTAGGACTCACCATTTGATTGTTTAATTAGAGTAACCATTCAAATTTATAGATTTTGAAATGTTTTAGAAACATGTCTTAAATCAATTAGAGGAAACATATTTTGAACATATTACTCCCAAAATGGAGCCAAGTAGACCTACATCCCTTACTCTCAAACTATGTGATATATTGATAAACACATTCTTTTTAAAAACCAAACAATCATCTACCCTAGGAATATACTCGAATGATGGATATGAAAGATATTGGGTGTTTTCTTAACAAAAAAACTATTGAACCATGTGTGATAGACAGTTTAACCACCCTCAAACAGACTAAATTATGTTCTATATGTTACATCAATTTTTTATGACAATTAATGGATAAAATTTACCCTAACATGAACAATAATATAGAATAAAAATTGTTGTGTGCAAAATGGTCCATTTTTTCCATGTTTTAATAGAAACATTGAGAATTTGTTTAAAATAATATTTTTCAGTCAAAAAATATGTTTTTTGAAAATTATATTTATCATGACATTATCAACATATAAAATAATTTAATGGTCATAAAACCCTTTAAGTGATAAATTATAAAATTAATAAATAAAATTAATTAAAAATTATCATTCTAATAAAAAAACCATATGAAAAAAATTCTATTTAATGTAAAAGGATACATTAATAAAGATGTCTGTTTTATATTATTTCCTATAATTAATTATTTTTTGAAACAATTTTGTTGTGGATTGTTTTTACGATCACATAACCTAAACATTATTTATAATTAGTCAATTTAGTTTATAACAATTTTTTATATTAATATAATTAACTAACAAAAAAATAATTATGATCAAATACATATTTATCTTAAAAAATGGGGTTTTAGAGTTCAAAGTGAAAATTTAAAAATATAGTTTTATTAAACACAGTATTATATTTAATTAAATTTATATCATTTATTATATAATAATAAATAAATTAAGAGATAGGATAAATATTAATAGAGAACATTAATTTTTTTTTCATGGGTTAGAAAAGATAAAAAATGTAATAGTGCAATTGGTTAATGTGAAATGTAAAAGGTAAATGTCTTAATTTATTCATAGTTTCTCCATATTTATTTGGTGTGATAATATATTTTATTATCTTTTTCGATGAACCATATTTATAGAATAATGGATTCTCTAACAATAAAACTCTGTATTTCTATGGAAACATAATTCATTTTATTAATTAATTACACAAATAATACAATCCTGGAGGTTCATGAGGCCAATTGTTTTTGGAAATAATGCACATAGATTATTAAAATAAATAATTTGAATAAAAAAATATTAAATCTCTATCATATTCTCTTAAAATCAAATGAACTTTAATAATGTGTGTGACAACCTAGGGACTAAAATAAAAAATGGGTGATCCATAAAGACTAGTATGTGGATAATAAATTCATAAAATGATGATTTTAACACAATTTATTAAATATTATTATAATATGGAATTAAATGGTGTGATAATCATAAAAAGTATTGTCAAAGAATCATGTCTGATTATAACATCATAACAATATAGTCATGTGTTAATGAAGTCAAACATCATAAAATCGGCACAAGTAAATGATATTCATAATGACATAAAAATAATTGTGTTATTAGAGTAACCACGTGTGATAAACATGTTTTAGATCATTCCATACAAATTTTCCCTTATGAAATTTTGGTGTATGTAAATTTATTCACACTATTCACATTATTATCATGTAAATTCATGTTTGTGACACATATATCGTAATGTATTGGAATATATTTCATCACATTTAACCCCAATATTATGAAGTGTGAGTTAAATTAATTGATGAAAAAAGTAAATTATTAATTATTAAAACTTGATATATAACATAGATGAGATAATTAAATGGGTATTCAGTCCATAAATGATATTTTTAGACACTTATAGGACAATATTGTTAGCATAACAAGTGAACAAAAATTTTTACTGAAGGGGTGAATGAGAATGATATGTGGTAACTAATTAAATGTGAATCATAATAACACTAAAGGGATTTGTAAAAAATAATATTCTAGAGACACATGGAAATCAATAATCCTTAGTGACATCTTTAATTCATGAATATATTTTATTGTGTTTTAATATTTTTATTCATGTACTTAAATGATTAATCTTTACAATTTCATCATAATTTTGATTGTTTAATGTTTTAATATATTAATAAATGTTTTTTATAAAAAGAATTTACAATTCATGTATTTCAATAGACGATTTTAGATTTCCGAGAGAAATTCCATCACTAGATAAATTCTTCTACTAGTTTCATAATGTAATATTAAGTGACATATCATGTAAAATAAATACACAACATGAATGTTTTGGACATAAATGATTTGAAAATAACATAATTAATGTGAATTAAAGGATGTGTAAAATATTAAATATTGTGAAACTATTTGGAAACTAAAAATGTATGATTCAGGATGATGAAGAGTTTATGAAAACAATTATAAAACAACATCCTCATCCACTATTTTTAGTATACTGAATTTTGTTATGTTATATATGAAATATAATGATAAGAGCGTGACACCACTTTTCATTTCTACTACCGCTTTTCTATATGATTCTTTATGATTTGTTTCTTTAACCATTAATGGATAACAAGAGTGGGTGATTTACATATGTTGTGTAAGTTGTGATTAATGGTGATCAAATTCATTATGAATTTTATTTTTCATTTCTATTCATGTTCGTATTTCATAATGATTATTCATTTCTATATCATCCCTAATTTCATTTTCATAACCATTTTATGTGGAGTTTGGGATTGATATTAATTTCATTCATTATTTCAACGTGACCATTTCCTAAGTTTGTTTAATTTTTTTTCTTATATTTTAATCTTGGTTTTATATATTAATAATGACTATTGAGTGTGCCTTGTCCCTAGTTTATATATGGTTTTAGGTTAACCCTCATTTTTAATTTGATGTGCTAGCCCATGACTAAAGGATAACATAGAATATAAGCTTTTTACTATTACCATTATATTGACTAGGACCTGATTATGAAGACTGCAAGATTGTAAATTATTTTCTTTATACATTTTCAACCCAAGAACCATGATTCATTCAATCATGACATTCATTTGATAAATTTTTATCCCACATTCATCACTAATATATTTATCAATAGTCAATAATTAACTAATGAAAATTGAAATTAGATTATGTTTAACTAATTTAATTTATATTTTCTCTAACCATATTTATATATGTTCAATCATAGAAAATTATATCCTATGTTACCCGATCGTTTATTGGTTATATATTTTGTTTTTATTCATAATTAAATCTATTAACCCTATAGGAATTAATGACACCCATGGACATATCACTTAGTACAATGAATGTTCTTGAAATAAAACAAATGGTATAGATATCATTACATTTTAGAGGTGACTTTTAAAGGCATTAAAAAGGATTATTTATGGATTAAGACACCAATAGATATTTATAGAAAGGGACAGGGAATGTAAATTCGTTCTAAGTATATTTTTTGTGATGTAATTTTGGATGATGGTATTTCATATATATTTAATGATGGGGGAATAAATTACTAATGAATAATAAATGTTTTTGGACACTATATGATAATATAATAATGAAAATAACTATTCCATGGTTTTCCACATGGTATCCTATATAAGGGTTTAAATATTGATATTTTTTATTTTTAAGAACCAAACTATCAAAAATTATAAACATTGTGATATAGAAATGAGTCATGTTTATAAAATAAATATTTGAAAACACTAATATAGAATATAGGTCTTATTTGATTCATTAAGGGTTTATAAATTATATTCAATAACATGGACTTTTTTTATTGAAATGGGAAGCATATTTTCTGATAGTGGAATCCATTTATGCTATTTATTGTTTCAATTTTTCACTATTATGATTTCTTATTAGATAATATATTTACTTTTTACTAAAAAAAATATTTTGTAGGATTAAAAAATTATAGTTTCATTGCATAATTATAAAATGATGATTTAAAAATTTATATTAATATTAGTAAAATAAATCTTTAAATATGATAATATAAAACATGAAATAAGATTCCACATTTATTGGACAGATCACGTATTTGTAAAAATAAAATGTATCTAGTAATAATATAGAATATATTATACATCATCAAATTATATTTTCATGTGAATATAAATATTTTTTATTAATATAATTATATATAAATAATATATAATTCAATTGTTTTTAATTTATCAAAATGAGTATATAAATTAAAGTCGTATGATTTCAAAAAAGAAATTTTTTGTTTATTTGAATGAAAAAATAATTTTCACCAACCAATATATATATATATATATATATTTAATAATTAATTAATATATATATATATATAATAAATACATTATTAAAAAGTAAAATAGAAAAAATTACACTACTATATTGAATATTCATAACCCCTTAATACTAGAATATACTCCAAAGGGGTAAGGTTCATGATAATGGGGATTTATTGGGATAATTCTGTGAAGACGTTTGATTTAATTATCTCAATAGGATTAAATTACTCCCATTAAATATTTCGTTCATGATTCTAATGTGGAGTTTTAGCTTCATCATCATCAAGTAAAAACCTCATTAATGTAATCTCCCATGGACAGACTAATAAATGTTCTATATAGGGTATGATACTAAATTACATGTCTATCACTCCATCAATCATTGTAAATTTTAATGCATTATAACCCATAATATATACTGTGAATAATACTAATTAATTAATGAATATATTTTCCAACCTTAATATTCATTATACTTTTTTAAATATAACAAGATATATTCTATAATTTTCAAAAAAAATAGTGTCACAACCTCTATTTATAGTAACTAAATTACTTGGTAATCTATTTTTACATTTACAAGGTAATTAAATTTTAAAAAATCGTTAAATTCATCCCCACTTCATTAAATAAACCTTGAAATTATAATTTTATACACTATAATATATGATGTTTCTTTTTTATCTACTAATATTGTTCATATGTTGTATCCTCAAACTCATGGTTTCCCCATAATTCATTGACGAAATGAGGTTTATTTTTCAGTGGCCATTGTCTTTATGGTTTAATATATTCAAAAACTTCTCAATATATGAAATATAATTCTATAAGGGTAATACCTAGTAATTTAGTAAATCAGAGTGGTCTAGTGTACAATTCCCCAAGAGGGTTACAAGGAATAGATCATGTAATTATAATAGGTTAAGATGGAATTATTGTCTAGTGGAATGAAAATACAATTCTATCAATGATAAAAATAGGGATTATTTATATTGAAATATTTTTTTTCTTCCCAAACAATATTAAATTATTCCAGAGTGACATACGATGGAACAAATTATCTCTAAAATTATCCTCTAGGTCTCAACAATGATTTTATTCACACATTTTCTATAAAATAATCATGGATTTCATCTTATGTTTAATGATTTTAACCTTCACTACCATATCTTGGATAATATTATGTCCGAAGAGCTTCCATAATCCAACACCATCCCAATTTAATGGAGTATGAAACCTATAAAAAATCATAGACTCATAAAGTTTCATTTGAATTCATGAATGGGGACTATTATTACATTAAAAATACACTATGGGGGGGAAATTTTCCCCAAAAAATAGAAATTTAGTTCAATATCATATTATCATATACTATGTAGTGTGGTTGGATCTCTTTTACTACACATTTATCTACAGGAGATAATATGTAGTGAATCCAAACATGTGATCTTATTTTTAACAAACACATCTCTAAATCTTAATTGAAAACATCATATATTAATAATGTAAAATATAGGGAGTTAATATATGAATATGTACCACATCACTTATGTATAACATGTTGAGTTTTTCATGAGGGAAATCATAATGGATAGTAATGAGATGGACCAACAATATATGGTGATTGACTTCTACCAAGATTTTGTTATTAATATTTTATTTCATGGGGAGTCCAACATTGAAATAAATTGATATGTTTTCACATTTCCATACTTGTACAAGAAACAGTTATATCACACCATTAAAAATATATTTTTCATCTTCAACTTGTTTTCATACTATGCATAGAGATACGAATTATATAATCACCATGTTCATGTATCCCACCAAATGATTTAAGTTAAATATCATGAAATATTATTTATTCTTGATTAGTAGTGAAGTATGAGATCTGTGTATACAATATATGTTTCCTCATCATTTTTTGTTTTCATGGGACAGATATTATTGTTAAAAAATATATAAATCTCTCATCACTGATGTTGAAAAAAAAACATTCGTTGCCATTATTTATAGGTGTTAATTTTATTTTTGGTCCTCCATGATCTTATATGTCATGAATAGTCAATAATTTATTAGAGAAAAGAACGATGTATGTCAATTTTTTATTTCCATTAATATCAATTTCATATCAATGAATATTGTATATTTTTTTAATCCTCATCATAAAAGTAGTGGTGTGATCATATCTACATACAGAATCTTCTTCTATTTTTTTCTTCTTATTGAGGTAATGGATATAATAATCAAAAAGATTTATTATATTTAACTATATTGGTTATTGATTTTTAGTTCAATCTACCTTAATTTATAGATTATTATTTTTACATATATATGTTATAGTACACACCTTATAGATTAGAACACCAAATATTCAATTTAGAGATCATTGTATCCAAATCCTGAACATGCAATGTGTATTATTTCTCAGGGATACATGAATTTTGGGATTAATAAGATAACACATTTTAATTTTTCATGAGTACAAAATGAACTCCATTTTAGAAGCATCAATTAATATCACAAATCCTTCTCCATTAGTGTGTAATGTGATTATAGTTTCATTAATTATTGAGATCAATATTTCCTTAAATATTTCTGTTTATTCATCGTACAAGATAAAAATCAATGTGTTATCACATTTGTTTTGTAAGATGGATTTATAATATTGATAATTTTCACAAATAATTAATGATTGTACATAGGTAATCCTTGGAAACTATGGATCTCTATCAAAAATATTACTCTTTTCCTATATTAATTACCAATATTTAGAATGGAACATTGATATCTATTTATTAATGATAGTTTCACCTATAAAAGTATCATTATAAATCAAAATAATATTTTCATTCTAAATTTCATATGAATTTACATTTTTAAGGCTGTTTTGAATAGTTTTAAAAAGATCATCAAGTTCAACATTACATGTTGACTTGATAAAAATATCATCTATATGGACTACCATAAATTCATTTATATAATGCCAAAAAACACAATTCATTAAGTCTATGAATATTTCTAGAGAAATAGGGAGTCCAAATGGGATTACAGTGATCATGTGATTCTTATAATGTATATAAAAATCTATATTGGAGATGTCATTTTCATCAACTATAAATGATAATATCCTGACAGAAGATCCACCATAAAAATGTATTGGGATTCATTTACATGAAAAAAAAATTCATAAATCCCTATAATATGATATATATTATTTATTGTGATTTCTTAACATCAGATAAATTTTTTAAGAGGATCTTAGAAACATCCTTATTCATAATTAAAAGTATTGATGCACCCCAAAGTGGTTTATTGGTGAATATAAACCCCTTATCCTGATTATCCTAATGATTCTTTTTTATCTCATAAAGAAAAATATTTCAATTCTATTTGGTGTATTTGTTATTATAATTTCATCGAGAATAATATCAATCGATAAGTTGACCCATCAGGATGGAGTATGTCACTAAATTCTATTGGAAACACATCAACATATTCCCTTATAAACGGAATTTCATCAATGATAATAACTTCCTTAGTCAAAATGATTTTTCATAGAAACACTTTATCATAATAAATTAATAACCATTCTTGAGACATGGACATAAAATATTTTCCAACCTTATCAGTTCACTTGTACTGAATCATGGGTAGACTCTCAATACACAATGAAATTTTCTTCTCCTTAATTTTTTTTGTTAAATAACAAATACAATACATAGGTTGAAAAATTTCTAAATAGAATATAGGGTATTTTTCTATTTTTTCTAGAAAATTAACCCTTAAAATATGGATATTGGAGAAGCTATATAATACATATGAAATAATTTAATCCATTCACATTTTCATAGATTATCTAAATTAAATGATTAGTTGTTATATTTTAATAGTTTTATTAAAAAATCATGATATAAAATAATTCAGGGAACTATAATCAAATAGAATGCTAATTTAGATTGAATAATTTACCATCACACCTAAAATGATTTCTTATTCAAGAAAATATACAATTGTTGAGAAAACATAATAGCACCACATATATTATTGATTTTTAGGTTGATTCCATTAGTTATAATGTACATCCCTTGTATCAGTTCAATATTTCATATATTTACATTGTTATATATAGTATAAATATTGTAAAATATGATGACATTTAACTAGAACATTCCATCCATCCAAAAAATTTTCCCATTTCTTCCCATTGGCATTATTTATTCAGGATACCTTCTTCACAAACATATATCATTTTATTATCCCTTTCAGGAAATTTTTGAGATGTTTCTTCCCACACATTTTATAGGTGTGATGGGTTAACTTTTTTGAGCGTAATATTTTTCTTTCACTATCCCAGATTTGAAAACCATTATCTACATTCTATCTTATAACTCTAATTATTCAACAATTAATAAATTAAATTTTAGTTTAAATATTTAATTTTCTAATAAATAATAATGTATAATAAATATAGGGATTTTAATACTATTTTAATTTTCCCACAACAGAAGCTTAATATATAATTTTAAGGAAAATGATAAATCTAGTGGAGTATAATGAATGTAATATAATGTTCAACTCATACTCCCTGATAGACTCATCACCCGTTTTCATGTGTATAATGAACTACTTCATAATGATTACTTTGAGGGTTGAGGAAAATATTTATGAAAAAATATTTTTCAAAAAGCATTCCACTCCATCACCTTGACCTCCTTCATAGACATCTTATTTTTTATTAATGTCCAAAATAGATCATATTTTCATACTGTATGATAAATAAAATGTATTAATTTTTTTAAAAAATGATTTAAAAATACAGTTGATTTTATCAATTGATATGATCCAATATTCCATGACTAATGGTTTAGAAATTTCAATGAATGATGATGTAATTTTTCACATTAATGCTTCAAAAACATTATGAGCTTTCCTAGGGGGAATTATGTTCTCCCACTAATTCATTATTATAATCAATAAATGTCTTCATTGAGGAATATTTAATGAATTTATCAACTTCTAATCTAATTTGATTAGGTATCTTATTTTTTAATTCATCATAATTTCCATCACAATTATTGTTGTCTTGGATCCTCATATTTCTATCCATTGACTATAAATAATGGGAAAATTATAATGAATGTTTCTCTAGAATGGTAAATTCATGTGGTTTCTATGATTCTTTGAATTTGGAATGTTTAAGTCCTTTCTGAATCGCACACATTAGTTTTTCCATTTGTTTAATCATTCCTAGATACTCCCAATGCTTCAAATATTGATAACTGAGTATTGACCTACTTTCTAAAGGTAGGTGGTAATATAGGTTATCATTTACAACAAATCTTATGAACACACATTTGTCAAGAGGAGGGTAGGTAGTCTCATCAAACCATTTTTGGGTAGAATTATTGAAAACAGTAGGACACTACTATAGATATAGGATGTGTTCATATAATCCTTCTTTGGATCTGACACGTTTTGTTAATAACTGTTCTATTAGAATGATTATTAACATGTATTTATTTGATCAATTTTGTGCATATCATGGGATATATATCAAAATATTATTTATTAATGATGCTTTAGGTTATGTTTATATTCAACTACTCTAATAATTATTGTCATCGATGTATGTGATTTGTGCCTTCAAGAGGGGATTTAACTCCAATGATTCATCCAAATAATCACATGAAAACATGAAAAAACGCACATACATCATTCATGACAGGTTATATTCATTTTAATTTAATAATTCATGTTGTTTTGTAACTTATAGTATGGTTTTAAATATCTGGCATGAACCATAGTATGGTAGCCTACATATCCTTATTAAGGAACGAATTAGACTCAACATAGTATGTATAAAAATCATAAATGTCCAGAGAAATATAAAAATATAGTCCCTAGATAGAAAATATTCATATAATAAAACACATTACTATATATTTTGGAGTATTTAAATTTCATTATTGATGAGACGTAATAAAAAATTCATTCTAATGATTATATTACACTGAGGAATCCTCACTTCACTATTGGTACAATCATTGTATGTCTCTAATCTAGCATGAGTTTACTATGGTGTGAGAATCAATAGATAGTATATTCATTGAAATTTTACATGAGAATACATTTGTATGTGTCCTTCACATTTAAGATTCCCTTTTATGGGAAAAATTAACCTTAATATAGAGGAAACAATAGAGAGATCATTTTTTGGATGTTGTCCAACATATATTGATTAATATTAGGAATTAGAGTCATCATAGTTTTGTTCATCCCAATACTAATGATGGGTATGTGGTACATGATGGAATGATTAGGACTTACACATAAAATTATACTCATAAATAAGACCACAAATAATCTACTGATGTGAGAGGAAGATTAATAATATCTTGTTATTTACTAGATCATGATGGTAGTAATTTAGAAATCATGAGGAGATTATTCAAAAATGGAGGCATGTTTGAGAATTTTATTTTCAAATAAATCATTTGTATCTTGATTGGATCGGAATAAACATTACCTTAGTTCATTCATCCTTAAATAAACTTATGGCATTTTGTGTATGGCCGCACTCGGAGAAATTATTGTTATCCACAAATGACTAAAATGACATGGGCTTATAGATTTATATAATTTCATTGATCAAGGAATAAACACATTGGATTCCATTAGTTGTGGGACATAACCTATTATTCATCTAGTTTGGGGATGCACTCTAACAATTCCTATATTCATATAGAGATCATGTCTTCTAAATGTGAATTGATTTTTCCCTCGACATTACATGGTACTCTACATGAATCTTTGTAGAATGTCTTCCAGACCTATAGAATTAAAATTACACGATAAATTTTACATCTAAAAGGTACATTTCATTACATGGATTTCATTTTTGATGGATTTCACATGACCATGAATGCATTTTTTGAGGACATTACAAAACCCATACGAATTTTACCAGAATCAGTCGGATGATCTTGGATGGCCTTTTTAGAGGGAATCACAAGATTCAAATATTTTCTATGGGACGAAATCAGAGAATATTGACATGAAGTTATAGAGGACATTGTAATTCTCATCCTATTTGTTTCGGAATCAATTGTAGTGTCATAGTTATCATGTCTGGAGTACATTTCCAGATTCATCTAGTATTTCTAGGAAGTTGTCACTTGATATCTAATGGCTTATCAGAGGTCATTTGTGGACTGAATATATTTTTCTTCTAATCCATCATATGATCTCGGTTGGCCTATCTTATTGGGATTTACATGATCCATCTAACCTACCATGGTATCATTGTGATTGCCTACTTACACACTTAGAGGGGAGTGACATAAGTAATGAGGCATGTATCAAAGGGTGTTGTGTATCCTAGATGGCTTGTTTGGTAATCATTGTGATAAACATATAAAATTCCCCGGGTTTACCATGAATTATAGTTGACATGACTTTGTTGCTATAATGATCCTCATATTACATGTCTTGATGTCACCATATGATCTATGTTACATGTCAACATGAAATTGATTGGTCTGGATGGATAACCTGGAGGGTTTGGGAGTCTTATGTGGAATACATGGAGAATCTGTTTCACTTGTTCTGTCATGTATATGAGTATATAAATGATACAACTAGTATGAAAATGTAGTTTCACATAATTTGGGTGACTTCATATAGTGTTATCTCTTTACTCATATTGTTCATGAAGAAAACATGTGTTACAACATATATATTATTTGAAAAAGATGAACATATTTTTATCCATTTTGAATACATTATATATACATCCTATATATTATATCAGTTTAAAATATTAAAAATTCCCCCATGATCAAGTTAAAATATAAGACATTTGTATGTGAATTTCTTGATATCCCTCGCAAGATGTATGAGAGATCATGGGATGTGCCTATGATTTTATAATGACCGCTCAAGTTGTTCTCTGAATTATACCTTAGTGAAAAATTCTCAGTCATGAGATCATCCACTCTATGAAATCATCTCTGATGTTGATTTGTGGTTCAATGTATTGTTCATCTGTATGGACATAGAATTGAATTTTTCTTGAAGGGTTGGTGAGTTTATATGAATCACCACCCCGGTTATTCACCTCTTTGTAAAACATATAGTAGGTAATTCTATGTAGGAGTTGAGAGATTTTATATGTTTTATAGAATAAAATAATATTCCCCATTGGTGAAGCATCTTGTTTCCAATAATTGTTCCTTGGGAGATGCACACGAATTTCATTTATAATTACATCAATTTCCCATAGATCCAAATAGTTCGCATGTGTCTACCTCTTATTTTGCAAATCCGATCACATGATTGGGGTGACAAGCCATAAGGATCATATCTGTCTTGGAACCCCAGTCACAAAGGCTTATATTGTGTCTCGTGTGAATCAATGGTGAATCACTAGAATTTTATGACATTAATAGGATCCTGAAATATTCCTATTTAATTAATTATTTAGTTGAAATGCTCTCAGATCTCATTAGATTGTATGAATGTTTTATAAGATAATCATTATACCAATCATTGATGCAATGTGTTCTCAAGAAAGGGTCAGGTGGTTATGTGGAAAAAGTATGGAAAACACATCTGGTAGACTAATGGTTCTATATGGGGAGTGAGATTATTCCTAGAAATGTCCAAATCCTTTTCTATGATGGTGGTGACATGCCAATGGGACCCTTAATGAACATAAATACAAGTCACTGGGAATTATATGGTGTCTTGTAGACTACATTAGTGCATTGTGGGAGATTTATTACCCAAATAAGCAACCATAATTCTATATTTTTTCCCAATTTTATTTTACAATATTGTATGAAATTTATTGAGAAAAATAATTATCCCCAAGGGTGATGGATTTCATGGAAAATAGAGGTTATTATAGTGATACATGATAACATAATTTAATGACCATTACATTTGACTTATGGAACCAATGGTGGAGCATAAGACTATATGGAAATTTCAAATTCCTTATGTGTGATAAGGTGAAATGCTAGCCACATCATGTTTAACCGAGATTACAAATCCCTAGGGATTCCATGGTTCCTCACGAGCTACAAAGGGTTGTCACATGTGTTTAATGACTACAAGAGGATCACCAATTTCTAAATGTTATTTCAAATTTTTTGGGATCCCTTTAAATTTGATGAATTTATTTAAGGAATATAAATTCCCCAATCGATGATCTTATGTATGACCATAAAATGGTATTTTGGTGATATGAGAAAACATCATAGAAAAAAACCTCTTAATTTATTATGGAGAAAAATATAGAGATATAGAGACTTATTTTCATGTATAAATCCTTTAATTTAGTGATAATGACAATCTAGTTGTCTGTCATGTGGTTCTGTCAACATATTTTTATGGGATTGTGATGTATTGAAAACATCATGGAGAATTTCGCATAACTCTTATGTCTATGAGAGTATCCCCATTTTTAAAATTTATACACCTTATTTTATGAGGGTGTTTTCAGGCTTCAACCACTAATTGTATTTAAAGGATACACATGATAAATATGGGATCTCATGATAATGTGGAAAAAGTTTCATCAGTAGTTAACCTTTATTCCTGTGGTTAGTCCCAGGATCAATGGATAACATTGAAATGGAATTAAATTTTTCTGAAGACAACTCCTGTTATTTTATATTATTTATTTCATGTACCTTGATAGATCTCATGATGAAATCCTAACATTTTCCTCGATTTTGACATTGATATCCTACTATTTTTCACATATTAACAAATGGGTATCACATTAGGATAAATAAATATTCAGGGACAATCAATTATTTCACCTTTGTAGATTCACATATTCAAGGATGGATCTAATGAAGTAATGATTACATTTCTAGGATAATTAGTTTCCCCACCAATAATGTTTCATTTATTTGATGACGTATCTTAAAATGGAATACATGCATTTTTATGGGTAGTTACATTCCTCACCATTGGTGCAGTGTGTGTGTGTTGATAGAACATGAGATATCATGAAAATATTTTCATGGGTAGTCCGTTTTCATTCAATTGATGATTCCCATAATCAATGTTGGATCTCAGGATGACAGGATGAAATTTTTACAGAATGTATCTTTGTTCTCCATTGATGTGTCATGTGTTCATTGATTGATCTTATGATGAAAAGAAAAAAATTTCAATGAAAATTTTGTATCTACCATTTGGTGTGTCTCTTATTAAAATGATAGATCTTGTGATAGAAATCATGTATTATGATTGATAGATGCAATTTTCTTTTTTTATTTGTCATGTATTCATGGTTAAATGATTCCACATCCCACTAATGGGTGTTCTCATATCAAGGAAATAAGACATGTTCATTTCTATTGTTGAAATATATCTCATAAATGATTCATATCACAATCCAATAAGTCAGTTACTAGGAATATTTATCCTCTTCACCAGAATATATCAGGCATGAAATTTTGACTATCATTCACACATTAATATTTTCTCTGTGTGGTATGTAATCCCATCATATTGGAATGATGTATTGAGTCATGAATATTATTTACTCTCATATTTTACATTTCACAATATGAATACTTTAAGATATAGATCATAGTCAAATTCAGAGTCACAATCTAGAATTACTCACATAACCGAGTATGTAGTAATGTAATCTCTCTCTAGGAAATGGATGGACTTTGATATGATCATTGTTATATATTAAAAAGATAAAAATTTTGTATCTAATTTCATAGATTAAATTTCCCCAAATATCATTTATTTATCACATGATATGGCAGAAATTTATCTGATCATTAAAATGTTTGTGATTGGAAATATTAGTGTAAACAAATACCACACACAAAGAATTGTATTCGTTCGGCAAAAAATGAATCTGATAAAAATTTAATTTTATGTCAGATTTACACATATCCGCCCATTTGGAAGGATTTTACATTGAGCCCCATGAGAATAATTTTGAATATTTTTTCGGCTGGGAGATTTTAGGTGATATACATATGAATCTTTTATCCATGAATAAATTTAAAAATATATGATATGATGTTTTTTTAATGGGGCTTATAATTCTTGAAATTGGAAGGTGATTGAATACAAATATGGAATAGTGATTGCGTGAAAAAGATTATATGGTTGTATTTATGTTATATAACATGGATTTCCCTATGTATCCTATAATATATGAATAAATCCATACATATTTTGAAAATATTCACCACTTTAGATTAAACTCATTCCTAAAGAACATGGTTTCACAAATAAATAATTATATGATGCATGGACTATTTTTAGCTCAAGCCCATGCAATGGAAGGGGGATATCAATATTGAGTGATGAAATACCATATACATAACCATGTTCTTGTGCGTATATTTCTTTGATAACCTAATATATAAATCTATTATTTTTTAAAAAAATAGATCTAATCTGATAGATTTTAGTACATCACTTACAATAGGTTACACCTTGAGAAATTTTCATGAATACCCACAAACATGAAATTCTTCATTGAATCCACTCATCCAGAAATAGTTAGATCATCTGATGTGCAAGGAAAATTTTGACGTTGTATCTTTCTAAAATTTAAAAGTCACTAACTTCATCTTATGTTAGGGGACATAGTGAGAATAGCATTATTTTAGGTAAATACATCTGGTGGGACCAAAAAGTAATGTATCAATTTTTTCCCTATCCTTTTCTTAATTTCTATATTGATGAGAGAATATTCTCCATGAACTTATTTTTTACATGAAACCATATTATAGGTATTTGACCATACAATTTTTTTTCCTATTCTACTTTTTAAATGCTTAAAATTTCATGTATAACATATATTTTATGTACAACAAGTAGAGGCCAACAATATTCCTAGGATTCCATTAACTATTCGTCAACCTACTGAATGTAATGTCTTTTTAAGATTGTTATTTTATAATCTTCAGTGATAGAACATCATTGCTCTATATTTTAGATATTTTTAGTTTATACATTTGTTGTTCTATATTTTATGGTCTTCAATCTCTGATTATTGAATGAATTTATTTTAATCTCTTCTATCATGAGAATTTAATTCAATCTAGTTTAAGGAATTATATCATTGACCATGATATTCTATAAAGTTTGATGTATTTATAACAAGTCATTGTTCATGAATTTTAAATGTGGGGAAGAAAGACAATGGATGACTAAAAACACACCAGCATTCTGAGTTGTGTCATGGTGTTTCCATGGATCATGTGGATTTTAGTTCCTTCTTACAAGAGGGGCATATATCCTGTTGGTTGGCCAAAGCCATTATACATCACCATGGTGTTCATAAAAAGGGATATCCACTCATATATATGTGTCATAGAATATTTATGTGGAAAATAGTGGTTGAGAGAGAAATAATTGGGATACTAGTTCCACCAAGATTATTAGATTACATGTCTTACAAGTCAATAACCAATATTTTAAGTATATTAATATGGGATGGGGAATACATATCAGGGATAAACTATTACAACCTGAGGTCACAGGTTCTTAAATGGTGTCTTTTGGGATCACAAGTATTATAATTCATTTTATGGAAGGAGGATATAAATCTAATATAATGGTCTAATAACTTGTTCTTGAGTCTATAGGTATTATATGAACACACATTCATAGTTTATCCCAACTATTTTATATGATAAATCAATGATTTGGGTTAACTCAGGAATTTATGAAATTGTGTTGGGTATATATGAAATGTTATATCGGAAAAGATCAATAATACTATGGAATTTTAGATAATAATTCAATGATTGATCCCTTTGACTTGTTGTTTTAAATCAGGAGGTGAGTTCCAAGGGTGATGATGTATTGACAAATAAATTACTTGAATTAGTCTCAGTCCTCCCATTATGTGTTTCCAACATGAAATATTTGGGTTCTATTTCAACATTAGTTTCTGGTCTTGGGATTTGGAAAATAATTTGTTAGAGCATAAGGTTATAAATATTTGACAAATTTTCATGCATTTTATGGTCCTGAACCTCATGAAACTAAAATGGGGGATGTTACACATGAACCATATTTGGATACCAAGGGACATTATTACTCTAAAAAACATCAAAAAAGTTGTTTTGTATATTGAATATTTCTTCTTGAGGTTTTCTATTCATGAGTATGAAAATGGAAAAATCAATATAGGGATGACATAAACACCATCCATTATTAGTTATACCATATTGATTATATACAACATGGATTTTAAATCCGTTCTTATAGAGCCACAATGTCAATGGTCGGTGGTTTTAAGACCATTTCCCACAATATCATTCCAGAACCGAGAGATAATGTTTTCATTACATGGTATATTAAAAGCATTTAGTGACATGATATACTCATGGCATAATATGTGGTATATGTATTAGGGTTCATTATGATATGGTTCAAGCACCCCATGCATTGGATAACATGGTACGGATAATATTGTTCATCAATAGGGGATGATGATGTGTGATGGTTTGTATTGATAATGTAATGTTTTATGGATTTATTATTATTCATGTAGTTTAAAATCATTGAGTAATGAAATATTTGTTTCTAATTTTAATGCAATACAGTGTGGAAATTACCTTTTATATTCAATATATGTAGTAAGGACATATTTTTTGTAATTTTAATGTTATGTGAACAACAAAGATTACCTAAAGTCTAGAATCATGTGTTAAGGATGATTATTTTATTCATTCAGTTTTACATTTTTTGTAAAGGATGTGGGATCCAACGAGAAAATTATTTCATGATGTATTGTTTATACAGAACAGTCATACAAAGATTTGAATCATATATACATAAAAATTTGAATTTATTAATCTACCATTTTTTTAATTAGTGGTTCATTTTTGGTAGTTAGACCCACGATTGGAGATCACTGTGTCACTACCTATCATGTGGTGGAAGAAATCAAACCACACATTGTGAATAAGGGGTCAGGAAATATCACATCATGTGTAAAGGATGTGGGTTTCCAGATGATAAATTGGAATACATATTCTAAGACAATGAATTGAATTTAGATAATAAATATGTATACCAAAATAATAGGAATCAAACACACATAGTTCTTAAGAAATATCCCAATGATGCTCAAACCCATGTTTTGGGAGGGGTATTCTTTATATATACGGTTTGTGACTGGTCTTAAAGATGGAGGTATGTGAGTCACTATATATCAAGAGAGGAAATGAATGATGTCAAATATATTTTTTGAATAGGAAATGATATATAAAATTATAACTTATATGTAGAGGTGGGAATATTTCTACAGATTATTGTATTTGGTCCTTTGATTGAAGATCATTATGTCACTATATATTATATAATTAATGGAATCAATACAAACATTTATCATGAGGAACCATGCAATACAAAATCATGTAGAATGTACATTGGTTTTCTCACATGAAATGGGGTATTTTAGATAGTTTTGAAGATTGAAATATTAATGTCACTATGTATCCCGTAATGACAGAATTCAAGGCACATTTTATTCTTTAATGGGTGTATTGTGAGATACCATCATTGAAAATAGTGTAATTATCATGAATGGTCTTCAAAAATGTTGATCATTATATCATGCAAGTGAAATCAACTGTGATTTTTAACATCATGTAGTCATGACTCATGGTATTCCTTTTATATAATTTAATTTAGGACCTTGATAAATATTTGTGAGCTATTACGCCATTTTTTGTGGAATACCATACTAAAATTCATAATATCCCATAAGATATAATTCATGTGAGAAATAAATAAAGGAAAATATTGCATTAACCATATATAGAAAGTTAAGGATAAGATAGATGATGATTGTATCATGTAGTGGATATAATAGGATATTAAATCATGTAGTATTTTCATATCTCAATGAGATGAGAATCAAGACATGTATTGTTCTATAAAACCTATGCATTTTTTTTAATTTGCAATGCACAATGGCCTTGCAGTTTAGCATCATAAATTAAGGATGAGGATCACTTGAAATGATTCAATATGGACTTCATGGATATGTTCAGTTTTATGACATTATTTAAATAATTTTCCTATTCAATTTTAACACAATGTATTAAGGATAAAGAGTACCGTGTAGTTCAATGTTTCAAATATAAGACTTGATGAGATGAATTATTTTTAACATCATTTTTTGAAGATGTGATATTATTTGATATTAAATTTTTCACTTCAAGGTATTGATGTTATATACAGTTTAATATCATTCTTTCAGTATGAATTCATATATATAATCATAATGTTGTCATGTTTGTGGGGGAATTCAATTTATAATTTCGATGTCAGGATTAGATCATTACAGATTAATGACATTAGGTGAAGACATTCTCTGTACATTTTGAGGTCATGGGGTGATGATATGATCTCAATAGTTTCATATCATAAGGTCAGGAATAACTCCACTAATTTCAACATCATATGAGAAATAAAAACTTTGTATCATTTAATGTAATGTGTGAATGAAACAAATCATGTATTTTAACAAAATATGGAAAGGAAGAATTTTTTACTCCATTTTTTCCTATTTTGGATCATTTAATAGGATTAATCAATGGGTATGGGAATGTTTTAGAGGTTTCTTCCTACTAAAAATATTTATATCATTATGTTTTCTACATCATCATCTGAGCATTATGTCATTACATGGGAATATCTCAAAGGTTTCCACACTAGGTCTCATGTTGACCATGGTAATATGTGAGTGATGGTTGATATGGAACTATATATAGTTAACACATTAATTTTGATCATATTTCTATATGAAGGTGAATATTGTTTTTCAACCCATTTATATAAATGTTTTTTATATTTTTTATCACCACTCTGTATGACGGTTTTCATGAAAGTGGAGGATTTCCTTTTCCCTTGGATATATCAACATGGGGAGGCTGACCATGATCGATGTCAGTTCTAGAGTTCATAAGATAAATATGAAGACAAAAAATGTAGATATATAGTATTAATGATCCCCAACTTCATTGGATGAAGTGCTGAAATACAATTTGGGAGTAAAGAATGTGTCTCGGACAACCTAAAGGACACCTAGAATTGAACAGGTTAGGGGTAAGAGCCTCACACATTATTTTTTATTGAATATTCCATCTGTACGTTTGGGGGTTGAGAGGGGACATAGGCCTACTATAAATTGGTTATTAAATACTATTAATATCATCTAGTTCTACTAGAAAATATTTCCCAAAAAAATATGATACTAGAGTATGTCAACAAGCTTATATGATAGGGATATGAGCCTATCATAAGGCATCTGACATTTTCACTTGTTGGGTTTCTGTCAAAACATGTATATTTTTCTGATCATGGACCTTTGTATTATGTGGTTGGAATTTTATTGATAATAGTATGATAATGTACCATGTCATGTGATACATTCCCTTAGTGTGCCCCAAATGGAATGTGAATATTATATTGATCCAAATATATAATACCCATTTGAATATATTGAAGGTCCATCGGTATGGGACACAGGATATTTATCTCCTCATGTATTTCAATAATTTTATTCTTGTGCAGTCATTCATCTGAGGAAGTAGAAATATTCTCATAGATTCTAAAATCTACTAAACTATTTTAGGGTGATTCACTTATAGTAATATGAATCAGTTAAGAGTAATGTTCCATTCATAGATGGTTATCATAGATTAGAATGGGGATATTAGCCTGATCATAGGTTCTTGGAATATGATACCTATCATTTTTTATAGAAATTTGATTTCATAAGGCATGTTCCAACACACATGGAGACCTATAGACAAAATGGGGATATGAACCTGATCCTAAACTATTAGAATATTTTACCAGACTTCTACGAAAAAAATATAAACTTCTCCTGAGGTATGTTTCCTGCATACATGGAATACCCCTTCATAAGAAATGATATAAGCCCAATCTTGAGATATTGTAATATTCATATAGTCAATTACGATTGGAGTATGATCCTCTCCCAGAGGATGTTCTATTATATAATGGGGATCCCCAATAAGATATATAACATGATCTTAGTTTGACTCATAATCTTTTAATGAAATATAAAGATAATCTATTGTGATGGGAGACATAATATGTAATTTTACTAAAGTAAATAATCTATTTATAATGATAAATATGTATATATTTCCAATTTGTTGGGACTTTAATACAATCATGACCCTTCATCCTAACCAGAATGTACTAGAGGAGATCCTCTATTTCTGTTAGAAATCACTAACTCTTCAACAGGGTATATACCAGAATATAATAATATGATATCACATCTTATAGAGATTGTGGGTATATTCCTTTTATGGAATTGGGTATATAAAATCCCTCATATAATCTATTAACGATTAGAATACTATGTGGTATTTTAAGAAATAGAGAATGAATTTATACCTTCCTCGTGATTTTTTATTAAAATTATAGAAAAAATTTATTTGAACTAGAAGGGGTATGATATTTCTTTCTATGGTCAAAAAAATTCAATATATAAAAGGTAATATTAATGTAGAAATCATAATGTTTTGGGTGATTTCGTGTTAGATAAATCCTTTAATAGGATACTATGTATATTTTCTTTTTCTTATATTGTTGGGATCATGATTGTATTGTATCTTTGGGGTCTCTGAAGATTTCAATTTCCACAAGATGCAGATGATGTCTCATAGATATTGATGTACACATATTTTTATTTCATGTGACCATGATGTGCTCCATGTACATTATTTCCATTTAGTAATGATGTTAATATAGGGGTCTCTTCTAAGATATGGTAACTAGTTGTCCCTAGGTATCTTATTATGAAGAGATTAATGTAATTTTTAGTTATAGAAAAATAGTTTCGTTTAATGTCATACGGAATGTACATCACAAATATTTGTTTAATGTCTTTTGAAAAAGAGTTGAATATTGGTGTGTAGGACATTATATAGGATAACGGAAACACTACAAAAAACATTATAATGAGAATCTTGTCACACATTATTCTAGTAAACCCATTCAGTTTAATGTCTGGTAGAGATGACCTCGACTATTCAATTTATCATCTTCTGTAAAAGATATGAATAAAGGTGGCTGGGATATGATATATGATCAAAGAATCCCTATAAATATCAGTAGAATGAGAATAAATCTATACATATATCATGAACACTCATGTAGATTTATGTCATATATAAATGACATCATCATTGTAGTTTAATGTCTTGTTGTACAAACAAATTAAAAATATTAAAATTTTTACACCCAAAATGATGAACACATTGATTATCATAATTCAGTAATAATGGTTTCCATTTAGTTAAAAATTGTGTAGTAAGGATGATGGTGAACAACCTATTTGGAGTGTATCTCATCTCATAGAGTATGGATGATTCCAATGTATATAGCATGATTTTTTGGATCATTCAACTATATCATGGCTACACATACCATTATGTAAACCAATCCACGAATAAATATAATATATCATTCATGATCCCATTATATAGATTGAAGTTGAATGCATTTTGATGAAATTTTAACTCGTACACATTATGGATGCCATTTTCTGGAATTTCCCTCAAACAATATTATGAGTCACATTAAAAATACATGTAGATGTGTTTTAGAAGAAATAGGTTTTTTTAATCTTCAGTTATAATGTGGTCACTTACCCTTGGATGGTATGTGTACAATAATCATCTTCAAAACTAGCTTTTCAACTTCAGTGTGTTTGAAAGACTATATCAGAGATTCTGGTGTTGGTGGTTCCAATATTCCCATGACGATTGGATCCTGAAGACGTTCCTTAAAATAAAATAAATCTTTTATTGTGTGTCTTAGTTGTTCGTGGTAGTCTCAATGATTTCCATGTCATATCATCTCGAACTAACATTTCTTTCTCAACACCAGGACATCTACAAAACCATTTTCTATGTAATAATCGAAATAATTAGGGAAATGGATTCACAAGAAGGAATATTATTTTCACTAATTATATTCCAGGTATTGTTTCCCGTGATTCATGTCCCAAATATTATATATACTTCTATTGATGTGGTTCAATGAATTATTCTGAATCCTGGTGTATAGTGTCTCAATCTCTGTTGGTCCAATGAAATGTGATGCATAATTAGTGTTATCTAATGAATAAAATTCTTGCAATTGATTAAAATATGAAGATCCACAGGGAAGCATTAAGAAATCATCTGATAGAAAATGGTTATAACAATATTTCCATATAGGTGGCGTAAGAAACAAAATTACCTTATCGATGTTGAATATGTTATGGATTTTACATGATTAGTGGGAGAAAATTATCAAAATTCCCTCATCCCTCCGGGTTTGGTAAAAAATTTTCATGGTGAGATTCCTTAATAGTTCAATATGTCGATGTAAAAATATTTGGATTATTTTGAAAATAATTTCTCAAATATATCTATTCTCTCAATGGTGTTGGGTGATTCATTATTCCTTACAAATTTTCTTTGTCATATACAAATGGATGGGGGAATATATCGGTGACAACATCCTCGCCTATATTAGTATTATGGATAATCGATGATGATGAGAATATTGGTGTAGACACTATAGATTTAATCTAATGATGGGACTTACCATATTCCCCTTTCTCATTACGCATGGAAATATAAACATGGATAGTTACACTTTAGGAGATTCTAAATTGAAACCATTGAGTATTTACTTTCTAGTGAATGTTGCAGAAGGTAGGAAATCATATTGTAAATCAAATGTAAAAAATTGGCTATGATTTTATTCATCAGAAGTTTGCATCTATGAATATGATTATGAGACTATTGATCTTATTGATATCATTTTGATTAGGATAGAATAGCATTGGTTCCCCTCCTTGGTGGAGTATCCCATCTAGATGTCCAATTCCCAATCTAATATTTTAGTGGTTGGTTCCCATGAAACCTTTTGAGGGGTTCACGGTCAATGTAACATTTGAGGGGTTGATTCCTAGTGTACCATTTTAGGGGTCATTTACAATGTTTCCATTTTAGGTGATGTTTCCCATGATACTGTTTAATATGTGGGTGAAAAATATACCACTTGACTGGTTAGTGAATATATTGAAGATGAAGAAACGGTAGGAAATTTTAAAAATTTCCCCATCACTAGTGGTTGCGGTACACCAAACTATTCCACAATCCCAATTGGTAGTTGTGATGAAATCATATGATCCTATACGGTGAGATCTAAGGATAATTCGTGTCCACTGTTAGGATACAATGGTGGTCCTCAAATGCATTAATTCTATCCAAGGTATAATCCTACTAAAGTTATTCATTTTTTGGAAACCCATTATGTGTTGTACTACAAGATTCCCTCGAATGTAGGTGATAATGATCAGAATAGTTGATGGACCTACAAATTTGTAACATATTTATTGAGTTCATATAATAATTTTTTAATACACATGACTATGTTTGGGAATGTATTTTTTTCTATTCCCTATGAATAGGTTTCAAATGATATTGAATGTCAAAAAGGGAAAAATCCTCTCTTTTGGAAGATCGGTGAAAAATGGACTGTAGGAATTCAACCTCTGAATGAATTCATGTATCAATTACATAATATGGATGGATATTTTGATGTGGAAGTGCCAAACCATGTTTTTCACCAATAGGAACTTGAATGGGTGTGTTGGGGACAATATATGTTGGGACCTCAATGACCAAGAAACATCTCTAATGATCTCATATTTTTTTCACATTTAATGATTTTAATTTAATTGAGTTGAGATTAATAATTCGTGATGGCTAAAAAGTATCCTTAATAGTGAAACATCATATATCAGAGAACATGTTCGATTATTTTCCTTGACCATTAAATGATAAATAGTGGGTCAAATATTTGTATAGAGGGTAAAATGAATTTAATATAAACATATCATTCACCATTATGTTGATAATATGGGTAGAACAAATGGGGATATGGGTACTAGAAAATAAATCATTTTTATCTTGTGAAAGGGATGACACTATTAAATAATTTCACGTCGGGGTTGACTAGTTTGCTTCATTGGGAAAAAAAATTGATTGGATTATCCCAATGGGTTGATTGTGTGTTATGGGGGGAAATGTCGATGAAAAATCTCTCACATTAGGTTTTACATTTTTTCATTTTCACTTGAATCAGGAAATAGATCTCATTTCCATAAGAATGTATGGATGTTCATGAAATGTTCGATTTTGACATTGAATTTTCACACATGATGATGTTTAGGAATTTTAATTGGTCAAGATCATGAGAGTTCATGATTATGAAACCATTTATGAGGTATTTTTTCACACATTTAGAATCTTTTTTAAATCTAATATTTGTTCTTTAAATCCTTCATAGGATCTATTACTTGGTTTTTTACTCTTTTTAATGTACGTATTACAAATATTTTTTTGATAAGAATCCTTGTGTGAATATTATCGGTTATACATCTCCCTATTTATTATTTTTGATTATTTGGATTATGGATATATTATTGGAACATTGATTTTTTTTTCATAAAAGGATGGGGTTGCTCTCTAGAATATGAGATTAAACCTCTATGATGTGTCTAGTGAATCTTGGGAAAATTGGAATCAAAACATACATAGTTTATTTGACATAGATTAATGTCGTGTAAATATACATATATATGTAATTTAATTTCATGTGGATAGGATGTAAATATCATACTCTCACCATGGTGATGCATTATATATATCCAACTTGAGATTTGAATCAGAGTCTATATTTTTCTTATAATTGGGGTCAATGTTTTGCAAGATATGAAAATGGAGTCCCTTGGAGAGACAAGTACAATTAAGTATTCCTTTGATCGATTATTATTGAATATGGAACATTTAGTGGAGAAGAGACCTAATAATACATGAATTCCAATGATGGGTCCATAGTATAGATTCATCATCATTTTATTGGTATAATAATAACTAGTATCTAAAAACATGTCAGTCATGAATAGGGTGTGAACAAATAGATAAAAATACATGTGGCACATTGCATGATAATAAATCCATATGGATAATCAAATTTATTTTTCAAGGAGTTGATTTATTACTTATATCATTGAGAATATGCAATAGTGAAAGGGATTAAGGAAATTATGCTATCTATTCTGAATTTTTTAAAATATAAGAGTCATAATAGTTTATTTTATCCCTAACACACTGATGGGTTAGAGGTAGTAATGGTCATAATATAGATTGTGACTAGAAATGATACCTATGTATGAGACAACATCTCATCTGCTGATGGATATTGATGAGTGATAATCCCGTGGGAATGACTGGATCTCTAAGGTTTTAATTTTAAGTTCTGAGGGGACATCAAATTAAGTAGATGCTTTTTTTAACTTGGGAAATTGGAATTCATCCTGTATATCCAGTTTTTTCGTGAACTAAGTTCACCATGATGATGTAAGGGTCAACAGATTCCCAAACCCTTCCTTCCTCATGTGGAAGGAGAGATAATGACTCCTGAGACTATCCTTCAATAGGTCTCGGATTGGTGACTAGGACATAGGGTACAAAATTAAACACAAAATTAAAGGAATTACATATTTTATTTAGTTGGATGATGATATATGAGAGTAAATACGAAAAAAAACCCAAACTAGATGTAAATGTAAATCCAAAACAAATAATTCCCATATACATGTTCATGTAATAAGATCTACCAAAAAAAGAGTGAACTCTAAAAGAATGTACCCAAATAAAAGAAAATAAGAAACACCAACGGTCCCAATGTCTGAAATAGTAGGACCTGACTCAGTCCTCGATATCCTCCTAGAATCCTAAAAGATGATTTATATATTTAGGGTGACTATTTAGATATACTTAGTAGGGAAAAAATATCTCTCGTGCACAGGTGTGGAAGAACTCTAATGTCCCATGAGAGTATCAGATATCCAAAGCACCTTTGAAGGAAACGATCAACCCAAACCACACCAAATAACACTCCACAAATAACACAAGTCAAATAATGTAATAGTAATAAGATGTTGATGTTGGGAACCCCGATTAAATTTCCTAATGGGTGTTGAAGGAATCATATGCATTAGACTGCCCTTGTCATTCTCACCACAATGTCAATACCAAACCCCTCCCCCACACACTGGGATTCCAAAATCACACATTCTACCTTCAAACACCTATGCCACAATAACCAAATGCAACCATTCTCAAAGATACCTGGGCCATATCAACTACTGTTGTGGCCAAAGTAACCTCTGCTAGAACAACTACTACCACAACCGAAGACAACTGGGCCTTATCCTGAAGTCACATAAGAATAAAACTGCCCACACACACTAGGCCAACCACCACAACATAAAATTCTTAGTGAATATTTGGCTATAATAGACCTGATGCATCACAACCTTCTCAATGTGTCTTGGGCTTCTTGTCAATGTGAGCTGAAAAGAAGTTAATAACTACCCACTCATTGGAGTGTTGGAAAAAACACCCTCCCCCATGCAATACGACTGTTCTACATGAAATTACAAACATAGGTTGGGTTCAAATAAGAAACATAAGAACTTAATAATACATATTGGAAAACATTAACTCATACCTTCCATGGGGTTCCAAAACCAACCCATAGACTAACACACTAGTTACTATTTATTTAAAAATAATAATAACCACTACTAGGTCACAAATCATTCCAAGAAAACAATTCCGCATTTAACTCATTGTTTTTATAATATTTAATGGATTATATTTAGATAATTCTACACTACCGAGGTTTCTATCATTCACATCAACAAGCTAAAGAAGGAAAACCACCAAAGGAGCAATGTAAGAATTCACACCCGGTTATCGTGTAATGTTACAACTACAAAAGGGATTCGTGAGATCCCTCTAAGTACTAAAACCAATGAAATCCCCAAAAGACATCCCCTAATGGCATCATATCCACATACCAAAAAATGAAAAATAGGGGATCCAATCCCCATCCACACCACAAGACATCAATCAATAGGAATTACCATATACATCTCAAAAGCAGAGAAAATGGGATTTCAGATTCTACCACACCATTCCATTAGTTTTGTATTTCTGTTTTGTTAATCAGGATGACCACACAAATATTCTTTTTCATTGGGAATCCATTTATGATTATGTGATTAACTAGTTTTCAGGTTACATCCATTCAATCATAGAATTTTCCACAAAAACATAGGTTTAGCAGCACTCAAGAAAGTACCACCAGCAACGACATTTTTTAGTTGACATAAGCCCATACAATTACCAACATATAAGAAAAGGTAAAAGAGTAATGCAACATCCTCAAACTCACCCCTTCATTATACAAAAACCATTTATTATCTTCATTGTGGTTTGGTTTCATCCTTGTAAGAAAATTAATATACCCACCCCTCATGATACATACTAAAGAGATACGGGTGTAAAATCAAACGAAGATGATCAAATATCGATGTTTTTCCCGTCAATCCAATAATTAGGGATGCATGACATACAGTGGAAGAACTCTGGGGACTCCAATAATTAGTAGGGAAGAATTCAAAACACGTGAACCACAAGACTTGGTTATGGGTACTACTAATTAAACATGAAAAGAAAAAGAGACCATTCATGACGAAGAAGGAATACACATGTGATAAATGTGAGATACATGAGTTACAGAAGATGAAATTTTAATGTCTTTGATGTTGGATCATGGTTCCACCACATCGTTGGATGATTACAAATGATGTAATTAATTGTTATATAATAATTCTCATCAGAGAGGTGATCATAATAGTTTTTCATTAAATGATTTCATTTAAAGAGAGGAAAAATGGTCTATTGTGGGGCTCCCTACACTTAGTGGATTTAAAACATTGTTTATGGGGATAAAAACAGCATTGGACCACATTAACATGGTTATAAAACATAAAAGTGGACTTGCTAGAAACTAGGGAAAGAATACCCCAACAAGCCCCCCTGGCACCGATATGGAATCAGGCCAATCAGTGACTCAAAGATCAGTGGAACACTGATTGGGGACACATCGATCGGAGACTCACAAATTGGGAACATCGATCGATGACTCAATGATTGGTGTCACCGATGGGTGACACCATGGTTTCATACCTCCATCGACATGACACCCACTGAACATACTGATGGGGTCTGAGGCATCCCAAACACCTGAATTGGACATGTAATGGACCTGGAGGGTATGGGCCATTACATTAGATATCTCTAAGACTAATCTATTTCATGTAAATCAAAACTAAACCCAGTTCTACAGAGATAGGTCTGAACAACAACCTCAAAAGATACCTCTCACGGCCAAAGCACCAAAGACATTTGGGAACACCTATCACTCATGTGACAACAAAAAATATATGTTTCACACTATCTAGTCTTATGGATTAGGGAGTCCCTTCCCCCATGTCATGATAATATAAATTTTGGGAATCACTGACTCGCCCAGACAAGTATAATCACATCCACATTAATGCTTCTTGATTAGGGATCAGGTCCTGTCCTTTTAAAGTTTCGAACTCTTCACACACGGTCATAGAACAATTAAAAAAACACATTTTATAGTACACAAGGTCAAACACTACATCAAAAATATGTACAATATAAAATAGAATAAAACTCAAAATATATTTAGTTATTGGGTTCACATATGTGCCTCCTGTTCCTAGGTACTCTCCTCAAGGACACCTTGCTTCACAACACAAAAACCATGTGAATTGTTTGTAAATGAAACACATTCTACTCACCATCCTTGAAACTCAATGGCCACTCTAGGCATTTCATGTCGTCCTCAATATTTATCTTTCCCTTGTTCAGGAAATGTTAATCATCATGTAGATATATACAGAGATGAGAAAAAAGGAAGATGTCATGATACCTCAGTAGTGGCAGTCGTAGCGCAAACTGATAAGGGACTTCAGCGACCCTCCTCAACACCTCAATGTGTCCAATGAATAGGGGAGAATGCCTAATCGCCCTGTCGAACCACCATGGACCATGATGAGAGGAGACCGCAATGAAAATGTGGTCCCTGACCTTGAATTCCAAAGGCCTCCTCCTATGATTGGCATACAACTTCTACCAATCTTATGCTTCCATCAACCTCTCTCGTATAAGATAAACCTTATCTTCCATGCTCTACACAATATTTGGGCAAGAACACCTACATACCTAACCTCTTCCCATCTCACAGGTGAGCGACATGGCCTCCCGTACAATGCTTTGATCATATCAATACAAATTGTAGAGTGATAACTATTGTTATATGATAATTCTACCAGTGTCAAGTGTCATAATAACATCCCCCAAAAGTCCAAATCAGATACTCATACCATATACTCCAATGAATGGCTGGTGAGCTTTGTCTAACCATCTTTATAGGGTTGGTAAGTAGTGCAAAGGCATATATGGGTGCCAAAATCATTTTGCAACCCTTTCCAGACTTGTAAGGTAAATCATGTATCCCAATCGGAGGTTGTTAACCTAAAAAATCCATGAAACCACACCGTCTCAACCACATACCTCTGTCCTGAGGAATCCACTGCACTCGAATCCTTGATTTCATGGACGTATGTTAACTTCGTCAACCGGTCTACCACTATCCAGATAGCATCACGACCCACTGTAAAGCTGGGTAGTACCACTAATAAATCTATCGAGAAGACCTCCCATATCCACTCGTGGAAATTTAATGGTTGTAAAAACCCTCCTTGGACATAGTGTTCATCCTTCACTTGTTGGGACATGTGGCACATTGCCACATACTCTTCCATTGTCTGTTTCACCCCAGTCCACCAAAACTAACCCGTCAATCCCGGATACATCTTGAAAACACTTGGCTGCATAGCCCGGAGTCTATTTGTGTATCTCACCAAGAACCGTCTCACACATTCCCATGGATAAAAACAAGTACCAATGAAATAGAATTCGAAACTGGTGATCTTATAACCATCAACTGGGAGTATCACCACAGCTAACACGATCGCGAATCACTTCTCCCTCTAAGTCCCCCAATGAGACTCCTCAACCTGCCACAAAATAGAGAAGTATAATATCATCTAGAACAGATATCCACTTCGATCCTCCACCCATTCATCCAGGTGTAGGGTAGCCAACTCTTCCATTGACTTCCAAGCATCTTTCTATTATCAAACCACTTCCTTCCGAGACTTTCTTCTCAAGGAATCAGCCACCACACTCCACTTTCATGAGGTGTAGGATATTTTTATGTCATTGACTAGAAGAAAGTCCATCCAACTCTGATTCCACATGTTCATGTCTCTCTGATAGTATATATACCTCAGTCTCTTGTTATACGTGAAAACCCAAAAGTTCACCCCTAGGACATAGTGCGACCACAACATTATTAAGAACACAACCTCTATGAGGACCATGTTATTGGACGAAAATTTATGTTCATGGGGATGAAACTACCTAAACCCATAAATGATCACACCATGTGGATGCATCAGTGCACACCCCATGATTTGTCTTAAATCATCACATAACACCCCAAAAATCACACCTTCTTCTTGAAGACTCACTACTTGGTCACTAACCATCTTCACCTTCAGATCACTAAAGAATTCCTGACATTGCTCACTCCACATGAATGACTGGACATTTCAAATCAAAGCTATAACAGGAGCTGAAAATTGAGAGATTTCAGCCTTGAACTTCTTATAATAGCCTTCCAAACCAAGGAAAATACGAACCTCCATCAAATTCATTATTTTTCCCCTGAAATAACGGCTTCATCCTTTGACAGATAAATTTTAATTTCACACTCAGACTCCATGTGTCCAAGTAAGTGCACCTCTTGTGTCTAGATCCTACACTTGATCAACATACCATAGAGCCGGTGATGTCCGAGGACCACTAAAACAATTCTAAGATGTTTGGCGTGGTCCTCCTATGATATTGAGTAGATATGGATGTCGTCAATAAACAAAACTATGAACTAGTATAGATATTACCAAAAAACATATTTCATGAGCCCCATGAACATGTTTGGTTCATTTTTAATGCTAAAATACTTGACCAAGAACTCAATGAACCCATATTCGAATATGAAGGTAGTCTTTAAGAATTCAACCTATTTCACCCTCAAATTCAGTTATCTTGACCACATGTCGATCTTGGTCAACAATCCTGGACAATTGATTTGATCAAAAAGATCATTGATCCTCAAGAGGTGGTAATGGTTCTAGACCATAACTTGGTTCGGCCTCTGGTAGTCTATAAAAACCCCGAGACCACTATCATTTTTTTGAACAATACTGGGGAACCACATGGTGACACACTTGATCGAACAAAACCCTTCTTCATCAGATAAGAAATATGAATTCGTTACTCCCACAACTCAGAAGGTTCCATCCGATAGGGATCCATCAAAATCAGATGAGAACTGGGTTGCAAGTCTATCTTGAACTCGACATCACGTCGAGGGGGTAGAATCACCACATCATTGGGAAGACTTCCATGAACTCAGTAAAATTTCCCAAAACTCCAACCATCAGTGAGTCTACTAACTCCAATAACAGCTTGGATAACAAAGAATGAAAAGGATACACTCACCAGCCGCCCTTATAGAAACCACATTTGCTGACGAATGTTACATACTTGACAACCATATTAGAAAAGACAACCCTTCTTTAGAAGATGTAGATAATGATACATACATTAAACAAACATTCTATGCCTAAAATGACATCATACGGCTAAATATTCATCAAATGTTAGTCCACACTAGACTGATGTTGTCCCAACATCATTATTCATCCTCGGAAAACACGAGACAAGTTGGTCTGACCATTGAATGGTATAATAAAAAATAGTGGTAAAAGATGTCTCTTTGTATATAAAACCAAAGAATGGGCTACAAAATTTTGAAAAAAGGATTGTGAATATTTTGAATCAAACAAGGTGCATGCAATAGTAATAAACATGTTAATCGTAACATGAATGTCATCTAGACCTGCAGGAACTGTCACCTCCATGATGTGAAACTGCCCAGACCAAGCTTTTCAGCCCCTCGACTGTCAGCTACCTCCCCAACCATTCCTTAGTCGAGGACCCTGAGGACCACACTAAGGTTGGCCTCCCCCCGAAACGTCTACTCTCTGAGGATCAGGAGCTCGCTGCTCATGTTGCTACTGCTAAAAGGGCCTTGAAGGAAACTACTACTACTAAGGTTGGTCCTACCCCCCCACCCACTATATTACATTCGGTCTGAGCACTGATTCGAATGGTTCCCATGACTACCATAGATGAATCATCTCGGTCTTGGACTATCAATGAGGGGAAGAGGTCTGTGAGATTGAAACTAGAACTACTGGACTTATCCCCATTGGCCTAAACTATCCAGGTTCTGACATTGGTGGCCTACGGCTGATAGTCTTCCCCTTTGATGAGCCCAACTAGCTCCCCTCTTGCAACACTACTCAGAGTGTGTACATCTTATCCACCACATAGGCCTTGTTCATGACCTCCATTTATTTTAGAATAGTGAAGGGAGTTACAACATACTGAATAGAATGTCATAATGCCCCCTCTAAATGACTCACCCGAGACTCCTCGCCGATTAAGCGGTCTGTTGAAAAGTGTAATAAATCATTGAACATGATCCTTAACTCCATTACTAACGTTATCCACTACTGAAGGGAGTGTATATCATTAATATTCACTGCCTTCATCATGTATGAGAGGAATTCTACCCAGAATTACCTCTCAATGTCAGTACATGAAACCTTTCCCTCTATCTTTTCACTAATGTAGAGCATCCTATACTAACATGTCGCTCCCTATATCTTACATATAGACAGAGGAACCCGGTACTATGTCGGAACCCAGATCTAGCTGAAAGCTATCACCAGCTCCTCATTCTAGCTCTCGACCTCCCTGTCTCAGACACTACCCTAGTTCTTTTAATGGGTCTACAACTAAATGGCGTGAAGGGTATTCTACCATTTGTCATCCTCCTCCTCTCGATCAGACCTATGCTGATCAACCAAATCATTCCACATGGCCTCAATTTCCCGACCCAGCTGTGGTTGCCATCTGGGTGCCATAGATGGAATGTAATCAAGGAATTACAATTCCTGAGTAGTGTTGAAAAATGCATTTAAAAATTTCTATGAAATTTTATTTATTTTAAATCCACCAAAAAACCATGACATGAAAGAACACAAGTCCTTAAGATGCCTGAACCTTTATTAGGGTCTCTACACTGAAATCATGTAGCCTCACATTGTAATTTGGTACGTCCAGAGTCCTTGCATTAGATAAAGCGTGCCCCTAAAATCCTGTTTCCTAGCTGGTCTCCCATAGCCTATTCCATATGCCATGATTGAATAACTCTATTTCCCTACCATCCCATGAAATACTTACTGTGATTCTATCTTTAAACCTCGCATCTGATAAAATTATGTAACGACCTACCTTCACAAAGAAGAGGGAAGGGATAACAAATTGTCAGAACCTTCAATCCTCAAGTTGAAGGAGAGATAATAACCATTAAGACACACATTCAATAGGTCCTGGAGTTGTGACTGGCACCAATGTTATAAAATCACATGAAATATGTAAGGAATTACACTTTTTAATATGTAGGATAGGGAAATAAGATATAAAATCCTAAAAAAACCAAAATTGGAAGAAAATGTAATTCCCAAAAAACCATTCCCATATGCATGTTCCAAAAATAATTGCTACAAAAATACAAGAAATCCCAAAGGAAAGTACCAATAGAAATGAAAAGATACAACACCAAAGGTCCCAACATTCTAACTAGATGGGCCTGACATGGTCCTCAATGTACCCCTGGAAACATGGAAGCAGTTTTATATACGTAGGGTGAGTATAAAAATATACTCAGTAGATAATACAACAGGCTCTCATGAATAAGTGGGGAGGAACTCTAATCCAACACGAGAAAAGGAGATAGCCAAAGCACATAGCAAGGAAACTATCCACCCAAACCTCACCAATGAATTCATCCCAAATAACATAGGTCAAGTAATGTAATAGTTACAACACATCAATTTTGCACACCCTGCACTACTTTAACAATTGTTATTAAACGCATCGTACGCATCAGACCTCCCCTTCCATTCTAACTGTAGTCCCACTACCATACCCTTCCATCACACACCTAGCCTTCCATAACCACACATCCCACAAAAAAAACCTAGTCCACAACAAAAACATGTAAGCACACTCATAGAAAACTGGTCCCTAATAACAACTGCCACACCCGAAGACATTTGGGCCCGAATAAATACTACCATGCTCGAAGATAGCTAGGTCTCATCCCAAAGACACCTGGGAAACAACATGCACACACACACATGGTCCAACCACCACAACCTACAATTCCTGGAGAATTATGGACTATAATTTACCATGGGCCATCTCAACCTACCAGAATAGTCTTGGGATACTCGAGAAAGAGAGCATTAAAAAAGATAATAACCAACCACTCATTGGAGTGTTGGAAAAACACCCTCCCCCATGAAATGTGTGTGTTTAGAATGAAATGATAAACATTGGTGGTGCGCGAATAAGAAACATTAGAACTAAATTATATATAGAGGTAAACAAGCACTAATCCCAGCCTAGGGGTTCCAAAACAAGCCTTTCCCAAAACACCCTCACTATTATTCGTTCAAAAATAAACAGAACAACCCCATCCATGTTACAAATCATTACCTGAAAGCAATTTTACATTGATCGAATTTTTTATATCATATTAAGGTGATTTCATTTAGATAATTATTCACTACCAAGTGACTAACAGACATTACCAAAATAAAATGAAGGAATAATATACTAGCAGCTATTTAAGTATACCAACCTGGTTCTCTTTTAAAGTCACAAGAACAAAATGGATCTGTGAGATCGCATGGAGTACTATAACGAAACAACGCACAAACATATGGCCCCACATAGCCTCATATCCACAATCCAAAAACTAAACAATAGGGGATCCCATCCACATCCACGTCAACCCTGAAGCACCAAATAGAACAACCATACATATCAATAGAACAGAGAAAATGTGTTTTCAAATTCAACCACACCATTCCATTAGTTTTGTCTTTCTGTTTGGATAACCTGGTTGACCAAATAAGTATTCATATTCACTGGGAACCCATTAAATCAACTAATTTTACATGATTAACCACATTCCATGTTATAGTCATCCAATCCCAGAATTAACTAGAAAAACAAAAGCTCATTAGTGCGCAAGAAAGGAAAAACAATGACCAGAAATTTCATTGAACATAAGCCCATTAAATTCAGATCATACAATAAAAGGTAAAAGAGTAAAATAGATTCATCAAACTCATCCATACATTCTTTAAAAATAATTTATTATCATCATTATAGTTTGGTTTCATCCATCCCTTTAGGAACATTAACATACCAACTCTTCTGGATACATAAAAAAAAGAGACGAAGGAAAAACCCTAACTGGATGATGAACAATAAAAAAATTTCTCCTCCTGCCAATAATTGGGGATGCACGAAATTTAAGCGAGGAATTCTGAGGAACCATTGAATGATTATGGAAGGCTCTAGCACAATCACACAACTAGCCTTGGGAAGAGAGATTCTAAATGCTTCAATGAATGAAAAAGAGAACATCCTAGAAGTTAAAGGAACTTTCATGTGATAAAAGGCGAGATCATAAACATTCTAGATATGAATTTTGAATGGATTTAAAAGTGTATAGTTGTTTAACCATGTGGTTGGATAGTTATTTAAGATGGAATTCATTTTAGTTTAACAATTGTCATCAGAGATGTGGTCATAATAGCTTTACAGTAAAATTTTTCATTTAAAGAGGGGAAAAAGTCTACATTGAGGGTCTCCCCAATCTTAGAAAATTTTAAACATTGTTTATGGGGATAAAAAACACCCTAAACCACTTTAAAAAGGTTAACAGACTTATCATCATCGTTACATGAAACTGTGGAATGAAAACTCTGACAATCACCCCCCCATCATGGCACATATTAGAGACACACTGATCGACGACTCACATATCAGTGTCACTGATCAATTACACCATAGTGACATCCCGCCACTGACATGCCACCCTCCAGACATATTGATGGGGCACAGGGTGTCCCAAACACTATAATTGGAAATGTAATGCACCGGGAGGGTACATGCCATTATAATTTTGGTCAGGAATCATTGTTCACATATATCATTAAAACATTAACAAAATGATTAGATAAGGGGGATGATCACAACCAGATAAATTCTAATTATCAAAGATGTTTTAGATATTTTATTGACTTATATTTTTATGGGTGTTCTCTGATCGGGGATTACACCATGAGTCATATAGTATTATACCACTTATTGGGGTATACATATAGAGTTTTTCATTTTTTACGTAGAGAATGTTTTGTAATGATAATCATGGATTGTCCACATTGAATACCTTGGTTGTAACACCCAAATCATCGACGATACATTTCACTTTTAATAATACAAATTCTTATGATGTACTCAACTTCGAGTTATAGCACACCATGACCAATCAAAAAAGCCTTTTAAAATGTTGTTATGATAATTAATACCATCCTTTTTATATTTTATAATTTTTTTAAAATTGGAATTCATTTTTGGATTCAAAATTTCAAAAATAACTTATGGGTATTTTTTGTATTTTTATGAAATCATAAAAAAATTTATCAATAGTGAAAAACATTGTGTAATTAATTAAATCTTATTTGTTATTAATATATTAATTTTTAATTATATTTTTTTAACGTCATAATAGATACATAATACATATAATAGTTCAATGTAATTTATTTGAGTCATTTTATAATAATATTAGATATATATAATATTTTATTTAACTTTTCAGCAACATTTATCCACCTTTTAGGCACATTAGAAAATTATCATAAAATGTGATTTTACAACTTCTATGAATTGAATTCTAAAAATTAGATAGGTATTCTTGTTATCAGTAAGTAAAATATTTTTTAATATGAAGAAAATGTTTTTTTGGATAGTAGTAACGTTTGAATATTGTTTACCATAGTTAAAAGTTAATATGGTTACAAACAATGTAAATAATAATAAAATTACTCCCACACAAGTTCTAATTCGATTAGAGAAGTCTATTTTGAACAAAATCGACCACTGCACTAAAATAATATCCATTTATATCTATTTTGGATAGATTTGGACATTTATTATATTTTATTTATAAACGTTTTATAAGTGTTAAATTAAAATATTAAAAACTAAACTATTTATAATATATAGTAATACATAAGATAAATTTTACAATAAATATTCATTAGTAACCTATAAAATATATACTACATCATGTTATTTTATTTAAAAAAATTTATATAAAAATATTTAAATTTATATATGACATAGTGATGATGTTGTAATTACCTTATTAATGAATTATAAAAATAATTGATATTAAAAATATTAAAATAAATGTAAATTGAATCTTTTGAAGCCATACCTGAATTTTTTATGGGAATATGACTTCTTAGATAAGATTCAATTTTTTCCAAGTAATCATTTTTATGACTTTCAGTATACATAAATACTAACCAGTTTCAAAATTGACTAAAATGATTATTTTAAAATAGATACTATTTTATTAAATGATATAATACTCCAAAAAATCTATGATTTTACCAATGGTCATAGTTAAGGTTTGATATGTTATTAATCAAAATATTGAGGTTCTATTGTAATTTTATTCTATGTTTCTTAGCCATTCAATTTAAAATACAGGAAGACATGGTAAATGTTAAACTATTTAAATATAAGTTAGATCATAACAATATGGTTAGTATGGAGCCCTAAACTTATCTATAACCTATTTGTTGAGATTATTTAGACCCATTAACACATTATCCTATAAATAAATAAATTTTATGTTTTAGAAAACGAAAATCATTTTATAATAAATTAATATATCTATCATTTCTTAAAGTGTCCCTCACCTCTCTTATAAAAGGGAACGTCCCATTCTCTTAAATTAACACCTATAAAGTCTTTTGGTTCAGAAATCCCCTGATCAAATATCCTCCCAACTACCATAAATTTATCCAAGTGTCCTTTCATTGATCAAAATATCATTATATGGTTCCCATATTGTTCAAATGAAAAGGACCCACCAGAAAAAGAGGGAATTATTTCATCACCTCTTTCAATGTTCTTTTCTTCTTCAACATCCTCCACATTTTTTTTGATTCCAAATAAAAAATAACATATTTTATACAATTTACATAAATTTATGTAATTATATGTAGTTTACAACCCTATTGATTATTCTATCCATCCATTGAATGACAAAGTCACAATATGTGTGTATATATGGCTTACCTTCTCCACGTTGTGTTGTTGTTTTTTATTCAACTCTTCATTATTTGGATTGGTATAACAATGAGTTTAATTGATGTAAATAATAAATAAATCATTTCATTATTCTGTATATATAACATACCATTTAACTATATGTTATTTAATCATCGATAGACTGATATTGTCGCTCGTGCTTATGTTCGGCTTATAGTCTCCACGACCTGATAGAAATTTCATTACCCAAAAAACCATTCAAGAATAGTTATCAATTTATGATTAAAAATAGTGTTCCGGAACATAATATCATTTTAGATTTGAATCATATAAATTTTATACATACAAAACATAACTTATATAACACAACATATAATAGAAAATGATACAGTTAACACCTGAAACAATGATAATACTGAATTATTATTAACAAATAAATATTAGAGGATCATATACGATATCTTATTTATGTATATGGTTCTTGTACAATTTAATAAAAATTATTTAACCATTATATAGGAGGTTAATGTACTGTTGTATAAGGAAATGTCCTAAAAGATGTTTAATTTTACAATCTCTTTATTGTGTGAGGTTGTTAATACAGAAGTATCTGTTGAGTCCTTTTTATCAAGAACATAAGTGTTTCATAAAAAAAAATTTCAAAACACTTTTTTACCATTTCCTAGACTATGGGTCAAAGGTAATTTATAGACATGTTTTACTCTTTATAAAATTCGTTGAAAAGAATCTTTCCATCTTTTCGCAACATAGTACATTATGACCACTTAAAAAATCATGGAAATAATGTTTTTTGGACTTATACTGATGGTGCATCAATTTTCCACCATTATAAACCATTGAATATTCCAATAAAATATTATATTATTATTTCCAAAATAAATTTTTTCTTTACTTTTAAATGATTTTAGTTTATAAAGATAGATTTCCATTAAATAGATTTTGGATTCATTTCATATATGTCAACATCAATTGTTGGATTTTACACTCATTGAAATTTATTAATTATGAAATATTTTTCCATATTCTATTGAGTTTTTTGTGATATTTGTATCATTGGACGATTTATTTTTATACCATTCACGGTTTATGGTTAAAGTATTTACATTTTGTATTCTAGTTTTAATATAAATGTTTATGTTATGTTTCATCCATTCCAAATGAAGAATGCATTAGACTTAGTAAGACATTGATGGAACCACTATAGATCCTCAATGCATTGGTAGGTCACATTAGACAAACTACTGTCTTGGAACAAGGCCTTGAAAAATTCAGTAGTTGTAGTCTTGGAACGAGGCCATGATGATATATTGATTATGTCCGACATTATGCATTCCATAATTATGAGATTAACTTTTTATATTACATATAATTATTTCACTAGTAGAATAACCATGTTAATAAGTAAATGGGATTAATTGATTTATATTTTCCATATTTTGATGATGTTTATTTTTAAAAGGCTTCTATTTGAGTCTTATAGATTGCCCAACATGTTAATGATTATTAATAATAGTTTCCATGATATTGATATCCTTATGAGGCATCTGAACTCACCCCTATCTTATGTATTATTTTTCTCATTATACCTAGATGTATATTATGTCTGACCATAAGGAATAGGCTAAGGGATTTGAGTTTGTTCAAAGAAGGCACAATGCAACATTTTCATGTTATAATGTAATGTGAAACATAGGGATGTATCTAGTACTTCCTTGGATACTAAAACGATCTCTCTTTCTGGTCATGATCTCCTTTGATAAGGACAATTTTATATAATAATGAACTGAATCTGGGTAATTGGTGTCGAGGAATTAGTGTTGGTATCAGAGAAATATTATTACAAACATTGTAAACATGATTTTGAAAAACTATAATTTTAGAAATTTAACCTAAAATTGAAATTGAGGATTAGAATAAAATAAAATCCAAAAAATTTGGTAATGTAGATAATATGTGGGCTTCCCATGAAATAAATTCAGGTCTAGATACTACAAGTGAATGTAGTTCTGGAATTAATGTATCTAGTAGTAAAATATCTGACAATGAGATTCAAAATTAACCCATAGTATCTTGATACACGACAATGATAATTACTGCGCACCTAGATTGACACTCTTGGAAAATATTCTTAGGAAATTCACATTTTATTTACGTACCATTATTATGAATTCATGTGTAATCACTTAACCAAAGAAACCATTTTTTCAGTATGGATTACAAACATAAATTGATCAATTTAAATTTATTTTTTTATAAGGATGGATGTATTCATTGTGATTCATAAACTAATATTATGAATAATATTTCTTTAGAAATTGAGGTTAGCGGATGGAATAAAAATAATATAAACACACGTAATCCATGTAGATATTTCCCTCATAATAAAGATAATTATATTGGAGCAGGTGAGGTAGGTGGTGCTGAATATCTTATATCCATTCAAGGCCAACTCACTCATGTTATAAATAATAACATAACCTGTATGGTGCACCCTAATCCACAATGTAGATGATAAATGATAGACCACATCAAGACAAAACAAGCACAAAAATTAAATGGGACTAAAAATCCATTTGTATCCATGAAATGGAAGAAATCAAAATAGAAAATATTTTATTTTTTAGGAGTATTTAATTGTGAAATGATATCATGGCAGTCTATTACCTCACAAGATATGTAGATAAATGGAGCTAATTTGTACAAACCACAATGGAGGATAAAAATGTATTAAACATGGAATGGGTGGAGTTTAGGGATCTTTTCATAGAAAAATACTATAATTGTTAACATCATGTGGATATGTAAATATAAATTCTGAGTCTAAGACTAACGAAGGATGATAATGTCACAACTAATGAGTTTAACATAATATGGTTAACATGGAATGTTGTAGATAATAGACGTAACCCTTGAGTTATGATTTATTGATTCTTTGATGAGTTAAAACCATTTCTTCATCTAGAATTAGTCTCTCAATCATTCTCATCATACGAAGATATAGTGTCATGTAATATCAAGACAGAAAAGGAATTCTATAAGTCTTATGTCTTTATAGAGATGAAAGATAATAAGAGATCTACTGAACACTGTAAAATGGGAAGTAAGGGGAAGAAGGGAAATGATTAATTTCTATCTTCCCATAATTGTGGGAATAAACATCGTGGTTAATTATTAATGGGTAATGCGGTTTGTAATTTGTGTGGAAAAAAATCCCCCATGCTCGTTATTGAAAGGTAAATAAATAGGTTATAAATGTTTAATGATACAATTTTATTGAAATGGGGAATTATGAAAATTAATTTACTATGTGTCAAGGAAACATACACCAAAAAAGGCCAAGGGAAATATACTAATCTTATAAAATCACTTCTACATAGGATGATGTTCCTAATGAAATGGTTGTAGGTACATTAATCGTGCTCTCAAAATTATACATTTCATTATTTGATTCTAGATCATTTCATTATTTAATATCATCCTAGTTTTCCAAGAAAATTATATATTTCCAACATGACTTAATAAGTAATATTTCAGTAAAAACAAATAAGTTAATTATCATTGAAATAATGTGTTGTCAATCAGTTACCATCATGGCTTATAAACATGCTTTATATGATGATCTTTTTATTATATCCGTGAATGAATTTGATATAATACTCAGTATAGATTTCATTTTAGACAGTGTTGTAAGAAATTATTAAATGATGAAGGAAGTTATAATTTTTTAGGATGATAAAGAATGTATAATGGTTAGACCAGAAACATCACAATCGGATTCTCCTCTAGATCCACCCCAGTAGATCTAATAAATTCAATTATTGTGGAGGAATGGAGTGAAATAACTATAGGTTGGGAACATGAAGTTCCTATAGAAGATGTACCTATTGTGTAGGAGTATATTGATGTGTTTCTAGTGGATTTACTTGGACATCTACTAGAATGAGAAATTAAATTTTCTATTGATGTAATTTCTTTTTCAAGGCCCATATCAAGGAACACTTAAGGAATTTCCCCTGTGTTATTTGTGTAACTGAAGAAAAAACTATCGGAATATTGTAATAAAGGATTTATTCTACCTAGAGTTTCTCTACTGGGATCCTCTATTCATTTTGTTAAGATGAAATATGGATCTATGATGTTGTGAATTTACTACATGATGATGATCAATGCTATAAAAATAAAGAACACATATCATCTACCTCGCATGGATGATTTATTTTATCAACTTCATGGAGAAAATATTATTCAACATTTGACCTTCGATCTAGATACCATTAGAGGTGTGTTCAGAAGGAATACATTCTATAGGCATAATATCAAACATGGTATGTGAATTATGAGTTTATAGTAATTCCTTTAGGAATATATAATGAACCCTTTGTATTCATGGATCTAATGAATAGTGTATTCAAGGAATATCATGATTAATTTGTGGTTATATGTATTGATGATATCTTGGTGTACTCCAAAATCTATGATAATCATGAAAATCAATTGCTCACTATTTTAAATACAATTAGACAACATATATTATATGGGATGTTTAGGAACTGTGAATTCTTGCATTAGGAGATTTCTTTTATTGGTCATATTGTATTTACGGATGGAATCTTTGTTGTTCCACCAAAGACAATGTCAATACTAGAATGGCTTGCACCGACGAGTATAACTGAGGTATAAAATTTTACTAGTTTATCATGTTATATTCAGTGTTTCATCCCTAATTATTCCAGATTGGTTATCCTTTTAACCGACATCACACATAAAGGGATTAAATTTGTTTGGAAATAATAGTGTGAATACTTTTTTGAATAATTTAGGAGAATATTATTAAAGGTTTCAATCTTCACTCTACCATAGGAGAATGATGGTTTTGTTATTTATAGTTATTATTCAATGAAGGGTCATTGTTTTGTCCTTCTGGAGAATGATAGAGTTATTTTCTATGCATCAAGATAGCTAAGAATTCATTAACAATACTATTATTCTCATGATCTAGAGTTAACAACTAAAATATATTCACAAATGGCATGGATACAATATCTCTTTGCTGAAAAATGTGAGATATATATTGATCAAAAGAGCATGAAGTATATTTTCTCATAGAAAAAACAAAACACGAGGTAATGGAGATGGATACATGTACTGAATGATTATGATTTCACAATACACTAACATTTTAGGAAGGAAAATAAATAATATGTTGATTTTATAAGAAATGATCATGTAGTTATGTATGAGATGTGAGTTAGAAGGGATCTTATGTTTGTGTATCTAGTAAAGACGGATATGGGAATAATCAAGGAAGGTGAAACATCAATCAAATTTTGTAAGGGTTTATAGACCATATTAACATGAAATGATAAAATTTTCTTAGACTAATGAAATGAGTTTTAAATGAAAATTAATTTTGTTAATGACGAGAGATTGATTGAATTCTAATATGAAGATGGAATTTTAAAATTTCTGGAGAGGATTTGTGTAGTCGATATAACTGATCTAAAAAGTTAATTATTGAATGATTTTTATAGATCCAATTTGTCTATAGACCATGGTATCACTAAGATGTATATATATTTAATGGAAAATTTTTGGTGGGACAACATTAAGAGGGAGATTGCTGATTATTTTTTTAGAAGTATCATTTTTTAATATATGAAGGCTAGAATACAATACCCTAGAGGTTTCATTGAACTTATTCCCATACCTATGTGGAAATATGATGATATTACAATGAACTGTGACATAGGGCCACAAAAGACTCATAGAAAGAATGATGCAATATGGTTCATTATTCATCATCCTACTAAATCAGTATTTTTTCTTACTATAAGAGAAGATCGACCACTGGAACCATTAAAAAATATATATATTAATGAAGATGTAAGAATTTGTGGTGTACCCCTATCGATTATTTTTAATCATGATCCATGTTTTTCATCATGATTATATAAAAGTCTTCAGATATCCATTCATACTGAAATTCATTAGAACACTACCTAAAACAATCAAAATAACGTGCAATAAAAATATTCTATTCAAACCATAGAATAGATGTTGAGATCATGATCACATGAACATCAAGGTATGTATGATTTGTATTTACCTCTGGTATAATTTTCCTATAATAATTTCTTTATTTGATGTTCTCATATGGAACTATATGAACAGATATATGGAAAGAGATGTCGCACACTAAATTGTTTGGATGATGTTTGTAAAAGAAAAATCACAGGCCTAGAACTTGTTTAGGAAACAATGAAAAATGATAATATTATCAAAACCCACATCAAAGATGCTCAAATGTAGGAAAAACATATAGGATGATAACCTATAGATGGATTCAATATTTCAAGTAGGAGATCATGTTTTATTGATGGTATAATAGTGGAAGGGTGTTATACATTTCAGTATGATGGGTAAATTAAGTCACATGTACATTGGAAATTTTTAAATTCTAAAACTAATTGGACATGTAGCATACATTTTGGAAATTAAAACAAGTATCTCCAATGATTATGATGTGGTATGTGTATCACTGTTGAGAAAATACATGCCTAACACAACACATGTACTTAACTATGATAAGATAGAAATGGAACTAGTTGTTTCATTTTGTAAAGATACTATCATGATTTTTGATACTATAAAACAACTATTGATAAAGCAGATGAACCGTCTTGTAAATATTCATAGGAGAAATATTAAAATGGAAGAGGCAATAGGGGAGCCTGATTAACATAAGATGAAGAACCACCCAAATCTTTTTACATAGTAATATATCATGAAATTTCAAGAATGGCCTTATTTTAAAGAGGGGGAATGTAACAACCCATGATTCCACAATAAATTTCACATTGAATAGTACAATACCATTTTATGTACTCAAAATCATGTTCTAGCACAGCACGACAAACCAAACTACATGTTTAAAAATTACATATGAATAGTAATATTGACTTTTTTAGATATTATAATTTTATTTTCGAAATGAAATTCATTTTTGGATTTGGAATATCAAAATTATCTTAGGGTGATTTTTTGTTATTTTTTTGAAATATATTAATTTTTGATAAATATTGAAAAACACTGCGTTATAGTTTAAAACCAACATTCTATTAAAAAAATTATTTTTAATTTAAATTTACCTTAAATTCAAAATATATACATAATACTTATATTTTTTCAATGTAATTAATTGGAGTCATTTTATAATTATATGATATATCTAAAATTTTATTGAACTATTTAATGCCTTTTAACCGCCTTCTATGCACATTATCAAATTTTCATAAAATGAAATTTTAACACTTCTGTGAATTGAATTTTAAATATTCAATGGGCATGGTTGTCTATAGTTTGTAAAATGTGGTTCAATATGATAATAATAATTTTTTTAACAGTAACATTTTAATTTTATTTACCACAATTAAAATTAAATATTGGAATTGAAGGTAAAAATAATATTAAAAATACACCAACACATGTCGTAATTCTATTGGACATGTTTATTTCAACATAAATCATACTTGTTAAAAAATAAGATTTTTTTGATCCATTTGGATATTATTAGGACAATGATTATATTTTATTTAAAGAAGTATTAAATGTGTTAAATTCAAATTCTATTTTCTAAACCAATTTTAACATAGATTTATACCTAAGATAAATTCAACTATAAATATTCATTAGGAATATAAAAATATTTCCAACATCATGGTATTGTATTCATAAATTATATACATAATTTAACCAAATTTATATATGACACAATAATGATATATTAATTAAGTTATTAATAAATGATTAAAATAACTAAAATTATAAAAACTAAAATAAATTTAAATTTTAATATATAATTCCTCTACGAATCTTATATTGGAAAATGACATGAAATATAGGATTTAATATATTATTTTAGATGTAATAACGTTGTTTTATCTTTTATAAACCAAATAACAAATTATGTCGAAATTTACATAAATGAGTTTTTCTAAGAAATATTATTTTATTAAATTATACAACACTCTTGAAAGTCTATCATTCATCGAAAGAACATAAATAAGGTTATATATGCCAGTAATGTACCACTTGAGGTTTGCATGGAAAATTTATAGTACGTTTATTAACCATGTAATATAAAAATACAAGAAGACATTGTAAAGGATAAACTATTTATCTAAGAGTTAAATCAAATAGGTAAGGATAATACAGTGACCTAATCTTGCCCAAAACATATAGGTTGAGAGTATTTCTACCCATTCCAACCTCATCCTTCAAATAAATCAATTTGGATTTATTATAAATCAACATTAATTTTATGATAAATTAATATTTCAATCTTTTCATAAATTTCCCCTCACATCTCTTATAAAATGGTACCTCCACTTCTCATAAATTCACACCACCAAAAAATTTTGGTTCGGCAAATCCCGGATCAAATCTACTCCCAACAACCCTAAATTCATAACAGAGTGTGAAGTTCCCAGTCAGGATCCATGTATCACTAAGAGGGGGAGGGGTGAATAAGTGGTATATTTTACTTTTTATGTTCTCCCTTTTTGAAGCAACCTTTGCCTCATGTTAAAGTGTTTCTTCCCTACAGAACACTCACAACCACATGAACACAATATTTACAAGGTTTTATACTACACAATAGATTCTACGTCCTTGGAGTGGTATAGAAACAATCCAGTACCACACAATCCTCTAGTAAACAATCATTTGATGTGGATTACAATGAGTAGGATATACCCTTACACCCGTGTAGCACTTCAAAAACAATACAATAGTGTTTGTTCTTCCTCTGAGCAAACTTGGGTAATGTAATGATTTTATTATTTTTAATGAACTTTCACAAATCAAATCATTCAAAACAATTTTTCACTTTCCTACTCTGAAGGTGGTAAGAACATCCTGGTGCAGACAACATGCGCATCACTCCCCACTTGTACGCCTCCCTGATTTCCCGCCTCCCGGATTGCATGCCACCTGCTTGCACGACTCCCTGCTTGCGTGCCAATTGCTTGCCAGCCAACTCCTTGTGTGCCTCTGAAAACATTTGTGGAAAAACATGTGCTATAGATCGTTCATGGTAAAACTTGTGCGACAAAACTTGCATGCCACCCTACTTGCACTCCTTATAAACAACCCTCAGATTTCACTCCACATTAGCTTGTGTGCCACCCTCTGCTACTTGAGTGATTAGAGATCCCTCTACTACCTACGCGATCAGTGATCTAATTTTCTCTTATGTGTTGAGGATTCATAAAATGATGATGGTAGTCGTCTATTTATATGAATATTGGTGTCTTGCGTGCCACATACACTTGCGTGCCATTCCTATTTGTGCGCCACTCCATCACTTTCGCATCACTCCATAACTTGCACTCCCTTCTATAACTATCACAACACTTTTTTCCTTCGTCATATTTTGATATGATGATACTGTAATATGACATGCGTGCAAGAAGCACTTGCGCGCCACATATACTTACGCACTGAACTTTCACATCACTTATACTTGTGCGCTGCATTTTGACTCATGAGTCAATCATGTACATGCGCACCGTTTCATTTCCTTTTCAATTTTTGTTGTGATGATATTAAAATATGAATTTCCAGCCACATATATGTGCGCGCTAATACTGGCGCAAAACTCTTGACTTGCATGCCACTTTCATTCCTTTTCCCAAATCACTTCATTACTCTCTCTACTCTTCATAAGGCTTGTATCACAAGTTCACCAAACATATGATATTTGTGAAATACAAATCATCAAATCATCATAATTGTTTACAAGTCCTTTACAAACTGAATTGATTTAGGTTCTTTGATAAAAAAGATAACACTCTATTACAGAAAACTTTTCTTACTTCTTTATCCATTCATCTTGGTCCCAAAAATCTCCCCCATTTGATTTGGTTGTCAACCAAGATTCATCAATCACTGAACTTTGTAACCTTAAGCAATGGATTACTTATCAACAATTCTTAGCCTACATGAGCTAACTCATTATATGAAACAAGAATTATTAACAGCCAAAACCATGGTATCCAAAAGTAGTGACTATGAAATCTCATGAGCATACCTCCTCAACCTTATTCATATTGTCTTTCAAGCCATGTTGTCCAAAATCAGTGACTATTAAATCTCAAGAGTGTACTTCCTCAACCTTCATCAGATTATCTTTCAAGCTTCTTCCACAGTATTCTTCACATCGTCAACTTTCCTAGAAAAAAACATTGTTTCCTACAACCACTCCAACAAATATTTAGAATAGTTCACACACTTACATGATGGATTCACAGCTTACCCACAACTCCCCCATTATGCATGCTTCCATAAGGATAGACTTATGAAACAATTCACCCCCTTGACAACACTATCGAAAGGTAAGATGAGAGAGGGGACAGAAACATGTACCTTAACCTTGATGAGAAGGAGGATGGACACCCATGTTCAACCTCAATTTTTCAAATGGTTCCTTTGGTAACAATTTTGTGAATATATCAGCAACTTTTTCATATGTAGGAACATACTACAACCTCAATAAATTCTTCTTCACCATCTATTTGATGAAGTTGTAATTTATATCACCGACAAAAACAATAACAATCAGTGAAAATTCATGACATTCCTTGATGTAGAGATTTTTTTCAACTCTCCATTTCTTAATGTTCATCTTCTTTAAGAAAGTATCTAATTTAGAATACCATGATCTAGGAGGCTGTTTGAGCCCATAAAAATCCTTCTTCAACCTGCACACATAACATTCATCCATTCCAAGATTGATTCTGATTGTAACATCGTTGTGCATCAATAGCAAGAAGGATTTTGATTTATTCTAATCTTTCCACAAGAGCAAAGGTTTTGTCAATATCAATGCCTTCAATTTGTGAATACCCTTTTCAAACCAGACATGCTTACTGTTTTATCACTTTATCGTCATCATTCATGTTGTTCCGGAAATGACAGATTCTGCCAATAAAGATTTGGTCATCCGGCTTGGATAAAAGTTCCCAAGTATCATTTTTCTTTATCTGATCAAGCACTTCATTCATTGCATGAACCATTCTAGATACTCAAATGCTTCATTTACATTATTCGTATCAACTTTCGAATAAATAGATGTATGCGATATAGCATTCATTGTTCTTCTTGTTTGAACCCTCCGATCTTTATCTCCTATAATTTTATGAGCCTTTACTTTCTTCTTCAACCCTGGATGAGTTGTTTGTACTCCATCTACATCACTTCATATTTCTATGTTAGATTTTTCTTCTTGAGTAGGATTACCAAATTCTGCAGCATTATGACAAATGTTAAAAAAATATTCTCTATCCTGCTAAACATCAACATCACTATATGATTGCTTTTCTTTCTCAAAATTTTCAACAACTTTTACATCTGATGAATCAATAATTGATCATGTTTCGTTATTAATACATCTATATCCTCATCCTTCTATAGAATAGCTAAGAAATATTCCATCATCTTTTTTTCTCAAACTTTCCAATGTTTCCATCTTTCTTCTATATAATTAATGGACTCCCAATTCCTCTTAAATGACTCAAACATGGAAGTTTTCCATAGATCATTTCTTTATGTCATAATATATATGTTTGGCCTATAGAAGCATCAGTTTTGAATATAAACAGAAGTGCTCATGGCTTGCTATTGATAATAATGAGAAAGAATATGTTCATGTAACAAAGTTATCCCCATTTCCACTAGACTTTTGTTCATTATTTCAGCAACCCCATTTTGATGAGGTGTGTATGGTGAACTGAACTCATGCTGAATTCCATGTTTCTCAAGGTAACAGTCAAACTCTTCATTCTTATACTCACCAAAATTATTAGTTCTCAACTTGTTCACTGAATACTCACATTCCTTTTCATCTTTCCATATGAAAAACGTAATCATTTTCAGATCATCTGACTTATGTCTCATATACATAACACAGGTATTGTGAGTAAAGTCATCAATGAAAGTAATGAAAAAATTATCTCTATTTATTGATCACATGCTCATTGGTCCTCATATATCAGAACGTATAAGTTCTAGGGGTTGTTTTGAATGAATTTCACCTTTCTTATGATAAGAGTTTGTAATATTCCCATTTTCACAAATACTGAAGCACCAATATCTTCTTCTTGGTAATTCTTGCATATCTCAGACACTTTCTCGTGTTGATAACTTGGAAGAATTTATTGGACACATATTTCCTATCCTTCTATGCCATAACTGATTTTCATCCACGACTCCCATGTAACATGAGTTCTTCACTTCACCAAGTTGGAACAAATTCCCTCTTGTATGTTGGCCCCATGTAACTATATTTCCATCACTTTTGCTTTTCACAAAAAATCCAACTTTTTTGAATATAACTTATTTTCACTTAACTCAGTGTTGTGAAACACTTAAAAGATTATATTTCAACCCATCAACATTTAATGTTTTCTTAGATTTCATTTTTTCTTTTCCGATGATGGCTGATTCAACACCAATGATTCTCAGAGATTCATCATTTCTAAATGTAACAATTCCATCTTTTAAATCTATAACATTCTTCATCAAATTTATGTCTCCTGTCATATGGGAAGACCACCCACTATCAAGAATCCATGGATGTTCTCTATTGTAGATTTCAAAGCAGTTTTGACTACAACAGCTTTTTGTTCTTCCTTTTCCTTCACTTTTTGTTGTCCTTCCTCCAATTTCCTTGCCAGGTGAATGTGTTTTTGCCAGAAAACCATGAACACTTTCTTTTTGGACTTATCAGACCTATCCCTTTTAGCTTTTAAAAATTCTGGATTTTAAGAATTATTAAGAATCTTTTATTTCTCTGGTTAAACACTAAGGCAGCCCTTGGCAAGATGTCCATGTCGATCACATCTTTCAAAAATGGTTTCAAGTGGTTGGAAACTATTCTCAACATTCACAGAAGTCTTCTCAGATATCTTCTGAAATTAATTTGGAGACTTTCTATTTTGAAAGTACTAAATCCCCCTCAATCCTTATCTTTAAAAGCATGTGGAATAGTTGTAATATTGTTGTTCAAAACAACACATATTTTCCATGTGCCGAAATCCACTACAATACGAGTAATAACCACTGAAAGAATATTTCCCTTTAAATCATATTTACTGACCAGATTTGTGAAGATTCATCTCAAAACATTCTTAATAGAACTATGCTGAACATCATCCTTCATGTTTTCATTTATATCTCCCTTTCTCATTTCATATTTAACATCACCCAATGTATTTGAAATCTTTCTTGAGTCGTTATTTTTATGCACATCTAATTTTTCATCATTGCTGAATTTGACCACACACATGGTCTATCAAGAATTGTTTTTATCTAAATGAGTTTTGTCTTTTATTTAGACCATTGAAGGTATATTTTTTGGATTCTTGTTTGGATCATTTTTAATGGAACATTCACCAACTTCTGATATATACTTTTTCAAACTAGTATTCATGTATTTATCTTTAAAAATATTTTTTTGGAAAAGATCCAGCTCTTCTTCTTTTTCCTTTATCATTACTTCAAGATGATCATTAAAATTCTTTTTATTCTCAATAGAAATTTTCAGGTCATCAAACTTATTTTCCATCATGATTTTCTCATTAGTAAAACCTTATTTATTGTTTAATGTGGAATTTTCATTTATCAACTTGTTGATTTCCTTCTCAAGACATCTGATCATCTTAAAGCATTCTTTCAGATCTTCTTTCAAGTGATATTCAAGTTGAGATTCTTCTTCATTTGAAATGTTTCTCTCGTATTCTTCATTATTCACTACAGCAATAAAGGTATTCTCTCTTGTTTTTTCAGAAAATAATTTCTCAGATTCATCTTCGCTATCTTCTTCATCTTCATCTTTATATAAAAACATTTTCCTTTTTGATTTGAGGAACAGTTTATCCTTCCTATTTGAAAAATATTTATCTTGTTTCTTCCACAACCTTCTTGGCCTTATGTTATCATAATCACTATCTTCTTCTTTTTTCTTTTGAGGATAGTTATCTAAAATGTGACCAAAGGCTCCACACCCAAAACATTTCAAGGGATGTTTAACCTTGTATTTATCTATACCTCTTTTCACATTCTTAGAAAACAAGGATAAAATTTTATCAAAATTTTTACATACCTCATCATTGGAATCAGATTCACCAGCATCATATTCAATAAGAGTCTTCATTTACTTATCTCTCTTTGACGCCCTGAATGATATTTCTATATAAGCTTTTGTTCTTTCCTATATAGTATTCTCCCTTCTCCTCTCATATGTAATGATAGTTCTATGAAAATCATCCAATGATAATATTTCAGGGTCCTTATCTTCAAATAAAGAAAATATAAAATAAAACATGTGAAGAAGAATTTTTAAAATCATTCTGAAAACTATAGAGTTCTCCAACATTTCATCAATCATCTGATTGTACTGACAATATCATTCTTCCTATAAAAGAAATCCCCAACAGATTCAGATTCTCTAATTTTAAATTCTTCATAAATTAGTCTCTAGATTTTTAGTTTAACCTTCTTCACTTTTTTATTTTCTTCATAGATGTTCTTCCGTTTGATCCATATTCCATTGCCTGTAGAAACTCCATTAACTCTTAAAATTTCACTCTCAGAAAATGATGAGAGTAACTCATTTTTAGATCATCTGTCGTTCTCAAGGTTCTTCGTATCGACAAGAGTAAGAAGAACCGTGTCATCAATAGCATGAAATCCATCTATTTTAGTTTCAAGAACATCATATCCATGAGACATAAGATAATTAATCATTCTTTCCTTCCATATGTGATAGTTCTTCCCATAAAAAAGTGGAAACCCCTTAATGTTTACACAATTTAGATTCTCCATCACATCTTCTCTTCAACCACATCGGCAAAGGATGTTGTTTGTCTATTTATGGGAATTTTGGTATCTTGTGCACCATATACACTTGCACGATGTTTCTACTTGTGCACCACTCCATCACTAGTTTTCCCTTCCATCACTAGCGTGACACTTTCTTTCTATTGTCATATTTTGATATGATGATGTTAGAATATGAATTTCACACAACATACATTTCCGTGCCACTTATACTTTTTCTCCACACTTGCGCGTCACTTATACTTTCATACGACATTTTGGTTTGTGCGTCAATATTTAACTTGCGCCCCATTTTATTTCCTTTGTCAAATTTTGATGTCATGATCTTAAAATATGTCTTCTGTGCCACATATACTTTCATTCCAACACTTGTGTACTAATACATGCATGACACTCTTGAAATGCATGCCAATTTCATTCCTATACCATAATCACTTCCTTAATCACACTACAGTTCATAAGGCATGCATCACAATTTCCTCAAACTTATGATATTTGTGAAATACAAATCACTAAAGCATAAACATTGTTTACATGTCCTTTACAAATTAAATTTATTTATCTTATTTGACAATAAATGAAAACACTCTGTAACAGAAAACATTTATTACATCCTTATCCATCCAACATGGTACCAATAGAGTTCTTACATTAATCATAAATCCACCCTATGGAACCCTTTTGTTCATATCAAATGGAATCACCTGAAGAAGAGGTGGTTTTTTCATCACCACATTGAAATAACTTTTCTTCTTCCAAATCCTCTTTCTTTATTGTTTCCATACCAAAATAACAACTCCAGTACCATCTACATATTATGATCTCATTATAAATATGGTACAACCATAGTCATTATTCTATCAATCCAATTAATGACAAATTCACCATACATGTGTAGGTATGGATTAACATCTCCACTTCATTATGTATTTATTTATTCAACACATAATTATTATGATGGGTATAATAATTAGTAAAATTGTTTTATATAATAAATATAAAATTTTAATCATACTAATATATAATATACCATCCAAATACATATTATTTACCCCATCAATAGAATGATATTGTTGCTGGTGCATACGTTCAACATACTGTCTCCATGACTGGATGAGATTTCATTCACCACCGTAACCATTCAAGAATAATTTTCATTTGATTATTGAAAATAATGTTTATGAACAATATATAATTATGGGTTGGAATAAAAATCAACATATCCAAAACAAACATGACTTATGCAAACAAACATATAAATGAAAACGTAACAGTTAACAACTGAAACAACGATACTACAAATATGTTATTAACAAAGCTATATAAGATGATAATCAATTATATAATATTTCTATATGTGGTTATTGTGTAACTTAATAACAAAAATTAACCACTATACATGATTTTAAAATACTCCATACTATGGAAATGTACTAGGTAAGGGTTAATTTAACAATCTCTTTATTATTAGAGGATGTTTATACGTAAGTATCTACTAGGACTTATTTATCACTCACATCCACGATTCTTAAAAATGTATTTGAAAACATATTTTACTATTTCATATACTATGGTTTAACATAACTTATAACATTTTTTACATTTAATAAATAATTTTAATGGAATCATTCTGTCATTTTCCAAACAAGGAACATTATGAACTTTTCGAAAAATTAAGGCATGAATGTTTTTTAACAAATACGGTAGGTGGGGAAATTTTCTGCCATTATAATACTTTGATGCATCGTGTAAAATCCAATACTAATATATTCATAACAAATTTTTATTTTACTTTAAAATGATTTCAAATTATAAACTGGTATTTCACTCAAATTGTTTTTGTATTGATCTCATCAATGTCATCATCATTTTTTGGATTTTATGTCTGTTTGAAGTTGATTTATATTGATACAATATTCAATATTGTATTGATGGTTTTGTGATATTATTTAATGTGTATGTCCTATTTTTATTCCATTCATGGTTTAGCGTTAAATTATTAAGATTTCGTATGCTTGTTTAAATATTAATGTTTATCTTATGTTTCAACTTTTTCATATGAGGAATGCATTGGACATAGTATGTGATGGGAATTGCTAGTTGTATTCCCTAAACACATCGGTAGGTGTCACGAGACAAACCAGTGTCATGGAAAAAGGCCTTTATAAAATCTTTATTTGTAGTCTTTTCATGAGGCCTCGAGTATGTGGTTATGATATCCGACATTATGAATTTCCTCATTATGAGATTATCTGTTGATATTAAAAGTTATTATTCAACTAATTGAATATCCATGTCAATAAGTAAATGGAATTATTTTATTTATATTTTAAATATTAGTCTGATTCTTATGATTAAAAAGACTATGTTTTAGTATTATTAATTTCCTTAAAAAGATTTATGCTTATTTATGATAGTTTCCACTATATTGGTATCCTTACTAAGCATCTGAGCTCACCCCATTCTTAAATATTATTTTTAAAGGATGATAAGATGTATATTATGACTATCTTTAAAGAATATGCAATGGGATATGAGTGCATTAAAGGAGATAAAAAGATACTTTTTTATTTCATAATGTAATATAAAAATTCTGTATGTATCTAGTACTTCCATGGCTACTAATTTGATCAGTCTTTTAGGACATAATATTTTTTGTTCATGCAAATGATATTTAATAATGCACCAACTTTGGGAAATTTGTATTGGGGCATTACAGTGGTAGTCTTATTGACATGTTAATGAATTTTTGTTTAACTTATTTAAAGATTGTTTCATGATGTAGTTAAATTGTCCAATGTACATCACAGAACAAGGATGGAATGTCTAATGGTTGTCATATGATCTAGGATGGCCTATCTAGGGATCCTTTAATAAACTAGATCAGATATACAAGAGTCAATTTTATGTTCTAGGATGGATTTTTTATTTTACATAGGAAAACTAAAAATTAATTTCTTGGAATGTTTCACATGATATTAGTTTTCTATTTCAAGAGGACATCGAAATATGAATCAGGTTTTTCATAGATGAAAACAAATGATCATATCTATAATTATAGGAGGACATTGAAAGACTCAAATAGTTTTTTCTAAGATTCAATGAAATTTTCTCAACTGGCTTTCCCAGAGGACATCATTAGACTCGGCCATTTTGACCATAAATCCATCGCATGATCTTAGCAGTCCGATCATAGAGGGAATCACCGGATCCCATAGAAATAATTCTCTTCATAAAAAACAATAGATTTGATAGTTTCTGGTTTGTTAGATTTAATGAAATATGTATCATAGCGTTACATGTGTCATAGATGACTTATCCTAGTTCCATCACAAGAACTAGATGACATGTTTAAGGGACACCATATGAGAACCGTGGAATTAACTAATGATATCATGTGACTCAATTGTAATGTAATAATATAAAAATATTATATGGGAGAGAGTTTTACATGATATTTTGAGTCATGGATTTCTAACAAGGTGCATTCGGTGAGACTTTGGTAGGCATATCTGGGTGTTGCCATGTGACCTTCTCTGACATGACCAGGGGACATCACAATATCTAAATAGTATTCAAAAATAGTGTCTTATATATTAGTGACATGTACTAGTGTAGTCACATGGACCATTTAGTTCATGGAAATCAAATTACTATCATTGTATATGGTCTTTAGTTAATTATCCCAAATTATCATTATTATTTTATAATATATATTTTGAAATCCTTTGATTGGTTCAGTGCTTACTTGATTTATGTCCAATGTGATCTTCAAATAAATGAGCGTGTTTTTTTGTGTGATTCACCTTATGTCCTTCATGTGACTGATGTTTGATCATGTGATGTGCTTATGTGTGCATCACGATCACTCTGATTATTCCACGTATCCAACGTTAAAAACAATTCCATGTAGTGGAATTAAAAAATCTCAAAAATTGTATTTGATACTAATGCATGGTTCTATGGATTTTTCATCCATATGGGTGTAGGATGTAACTTCTCATTCACGGGTGGATAATTTGTATGACTCAACACTAGGATGATTCCCCACATTATGTGGAATATATCACCAAAATATGGGATGGTATTGTGAGTGTATACATGTTTTTATCAATGATTTTCACCATCCCAATCAGTGATTAATTTCTTAAACAATAAAATTTAATGGGGGATGTGAAAGAATTTCATGGAAAATCCCATATTATATTCACATGGAGTCAAATGGGGACACAAGACTACAATCACATATCAAAAACCTTTTTTTGATAAGGGTGACATGTAGATAAACTCTTATGAGACCAGAAAGATATGCCACTAGGGCTTCAGTGGTGTCTCGTGGGAAGGAGGGATGTGTCGTCTGAGTTTTATGACTACCTGAGGCTTGTCCATTTATAAATTTTTATTTCCAATTATTATCTTTCAAATCTTGGAGAACTCTTGATATTGTATGAATGATTATTATTTCAATCAGTATTCCAATCGGTGATGCATCACATGAAAAACTATAGTTTGAGTAGTGATGTTCATGAAATTCATGGAAGATTTTTTTGTATTATGATGACATATGTGGAGATAAATAATTCAATTAAATGTAAAAATCCATTCATATCATAGATGGTACATGAAAGTGAGCTATTGAGTTACTAGGAAAACATATCACAAAGTATTATTTGGTCTCTCACAATTTTCAGAGGTGTGTCGTTTGAGATTGACGACCCCATGAGGCTACCTATTTCCCCTTTTTATTTACCATTTTTAATTTACAATTCATTGGGATCCCATGATATTAGATGAATGTTTTCAATAATATTCATTATTCCAATTAGTGACACATTGCGTGAAAAAAATATGTTTTTGTGGTGATACAACAACACATCATTGAAAACCCAAAATGTCATTCTTACATAGCCAATGGTAGGGTACAAGACTAACTAGAAAAGTACAACGTATTTGACATGATATGGTTGGTATTCTAGTGGAATCTTGTTAGACCTGAACTACATGTCATTAGAGAATCTATTGTTTCATTCAAGATGCATGGTTTTGTCACCTAAGTCATATGTCCTAAAACTACCCTGCATTTTTCTGCATTTTCCATTAATTATAATACTTTATAAATGATTCTTATATGAAAATATTTTACTAATTTTATCAAGGACAGTCATTCCTTCTAGAAGTGATGTATAATGTAACTAATGATTGGCATTATGGTTATGTGAGTGCACTTCATGGAAGGAGCCATTTATTTTACTTTAGGAACAAATTGGGGAGTGCGAGTTTGGTTGGACATGTCAAAAGTCTAACACATGGAGAAGTGAGATTCCAAAACTCTATCACAAGATTGGGTGGGCATGTCATATTGGTATTATGGTATATATGGAACCTCTTGGGGAGCGTCACATGATGTTTATGACAACAATAGGCTCATAACATTTGAAAATATTACCTTTTTGGTTACAAGGGGTATTAATTTATTCATACACTAATTGCTTATGATGGTTACACATGATTATTATTTTCTCTTTTGATGTTGTACGTGCCTTTTCAAATTCATTCGAATTTCATTCATATGTTGTGTCACATAAAAAATCATATTTCTCTCTATAGATTGTAGACATTGTCTTGAAATGTAACTATTATTCACATTGTTGTGAATTATGTACAATGATTGATCATAAGTGGACATGAATAAATATTCATGGACTATCTCTTTCCTCTTGTTTTAATTGTATATTATTCAATAATGGCTATCACAATGACATATGTACATTTTCACTGACAACCAATTTTAATGGATTTAATATTTCATTTTCTAATGATGGATCTCACGACATCCTGAAAACATTTTCAAGTACTTTGTCTTTGTTATCCATAGTATTTTCATGAAGACAATGATAAACCTCCTGATGATATGCCATTATTTTTAGGGATTGTCACATTTCTAACAATTGATGTGTCTTGTGTTCATTGATTGATATTGTGACACTGTGAAAACATTTCTAATTATAGTCTATTTTCTCTCATTATATGATTTATGTAATGAATGATAGATCTCATGACAATATATATGAATTGTTATGGATAGTTGGTTTTATAAAATTTTCTGGAGTTTCATGTTATTTTATATATATAACAATGAAATAAAGACATTTTCAACGACAATCTCTTTGATCTTATTTTATGTGTTACCCATTTATTGATTTATCATGAGAATATATGGGAACATTATCATGGATAATAACTTTTCTCGAATTTCATGTTTCAAATATTCATGGTTGTATGGCTTCATATAATGATTGTGGGTCTTTTCTAGTCTTGGTTACACTATAAGGGTACATGGGTAGTGTTGCAAGGTATCTCTTAAATTTCACATATCAAATCACATTAGTCATGTACAAGTAATATTTATCCTCTTCACATGAACATATCATTATTTATATGGATATTAACATGATCAACTAAATATTGAATGTGTGGAATACAAACTTACATCAGGTTGGAATGGTGCATAATCTATTGATTTCAATTTATGTTTGGCAACCATAGTGCATCAAGTAAATTCATTAGGACATTATCATATCCATATGTTGAGCCATTTTCAAAAATGAGTTACATAACTATATATGGAGTATTTTATATTCTACACGGAAGAGGATTTCCATAATATGTGACTTGTAAAATGTTCTCATGATGGAAATATGAAATCGGAGGGAATGATTTAAAATGACACAAAATTTTACATATTCTTTAGGTGATTTTCATGAAATTAACTCTCCCATGAAAAATAGTGCAATGAACAGTTCTGAGTGTCAAGAAAAGAATTATTTAATTACTAAACAAATAAAAGGAGAAATATGTTCAAATATGGGTAACTTATAAATGAAACATATACACATACAAATGACTTTCTAGGATTCAGTCATTATATATCTTGGCCTATTTCATAACATAATGTTTGTTTGGAATTTTTTCCCATTATAATGGTCTATAATTAGATTTAAAATTTACCATGGATTATAACTCAATAGTGCCCAACCAAGTTTCAAAAAGTGGATATTTATCTTACTCAAGGGATAATTGAGTCAATAGTGACTGTGAAATTTTTTGTGGTTTTATATATAGGTTAAATTAGGATAGATATATATCCAAATATAGTTTCAAAATAAAAAGAATTAGCATCTTGTAAACCACTTAAACTATAATTTACAATAATGTGAGGATGTTTTACTATGTTTACTATTATCTCTGAGACATGAATACAGTTTTGTAATCATAATCCAAAAATATATATACACCTTTATCTTATACCGATAATGATAAAAAAAATATTTAATAAATATTATTTATTGAATTATTAACAACCTACACTCATAGCACAATACCACATTATCATGAGGAGTTGTGTTCTAATACAATTAGGTTTATAAATCATTAACTTCAAAAAAATTATAATAAATTTATTTTAAAATTTATAACATGATCTTAAAATATAAAAATCAGCCAATAATATATTTGATAACCATGTGATGTAAAATAGAAATGGGTGATATATAAATCCATATAATTAAATAATTAATCAATAACATGATTAAATTAATATGTGTTAGTTATGAGTTATATCAATGTGACATAATATAGATGAAAATATTGTACAAAAACATTAAAACACAATATAGTATGATAAAATAATGTAACATAATCATGTGGAAGAAACATGAAACATGAAATAATAAGAATAATCCATGGATAACCACTGAGAAATCATAACACTTTGTTATTAGGATAACCTCCCAAGAATCATATATGGTATCTCATGAGAAAAAAATATTAACCAATTCATTGTAGGGATATATATTTCTAGGACCACCCATTACATTTATATCATGTACATGATTTTGACCTCCAGATAGATTTTACATCATAAGAACACAATTCATCACATTTATCCCCTCCAGTACAGAGTGTGGGTCCCATAAATGGAACAAAAAATATATGTGGATATCTAAATATAGATGACCACCCTTTAGTAGAAATGGTGATAATTATTCTGTACATAAATGTATGTCATTGAAAATTGGAGAATAATACTAGTATCATAATATTTGTACATATAGTTTTATGAAATGGGTGAACATGATTAATTTGATGTATCACAATACATTATAATCATAAAGATTTTAATGGGATGTGTAAAAAATATTGTAATATTAAAAATTAGAAATAAATATTGATTTATACCAAGAAATTATGTTATATAATATAAAATTTTGAATATCTTACATTGATTGGGTGACTCTAAAATATTTGTTAGATATTATTAAGAGCATCAAACACCATGGTAGGTATTTATAATAGGGTGATAAAGAGTAATTTCATGATATTCATATTTTTTATAAATATGAGTGGATTTACTGGTGGGTATTTAAATAATAAAATGGGGGAATACTTTATTAATGTACAATCCTCAGTTTTTACTCTATTGGAGTTAATAATGAAAACCACAAACATTCCCATCGTTTATTACCATGGTTTCTACAATTGAATACTATGTTACAATATTATACAATTTTATTAACTTAAGAACCTAAAAAAACAACACTTTGTGTTTTAGATTGGGTTTTGTAGAAAATGAATTGATTTCAAGACAATTATATATAATTTATTTTTAGATATTTAATTAATGGTTTATATAATTAATAAAATGCCATCAAAATAAATTTTTTAATAGAAAATATATTTTTCTACATTGATATCCAATAATGAATTTAGTAAATCCATTTTTTGTATTACATAAAGTAATAATACACATATTATAATACAAACATAATTTTTTTACCAAGATATTCCATTTTCATTATTATATTTTTAGAAAATTCCGCTGGTTAAATTCAGCATCTTGAATTCAAAAAATATATTTACATTAACAAAATAATAATAAAAATATGATAACTTATAGTTATTAATTTAAATATATATTTATTATTAAATAATCATTTTACTGATAATACGATATCTTTAACCCTTATAATTATTGTATTATTGTTTTTAAATTATATATTCATTTGAGTATATTTTTTTGTTAGTATTCAAAATGGATAAATAAAATAACTATTTTGATAAAATGTAAAACATAAAAATACATTGTACTAGAGTTCAAAAATATAATCCCATATTAATGTAGTTTATTCAAAATAAGAATATTGTGATATGGATTGGATTTCATGGGAATGTTTTTTAAACCTGGATTTGGTTGTGTTCAATCTAAGATTAATGTTATCTTATAAGTTTTTTCTAAAAATACTTTATTGTAGAATTTTGGCATTGGCTTCATAAAGGAGAAATCTAGTGATGTCATCTCCCTTTAATTCTGTAATAAAATGTATTCATAAGGTATGATACTACTATTCATGGCTATAATTCTATGAATAATTTCTAACTAGACATTATCGCGACAATTTATATCTATAAAAGATAATTAACAATGTATAATGATGATCCTATCAATGCTTATGATGATTTACTGTAATTTAAATTTGACAAAGAATATATTATAACAGTTTAAAATAATCATTGCAGTTATTTTTTTATATACAGAAATTAGATGAAAATAAAATTATATACTGTAATGGTAATTGAATTTATAAATTTATAGGTCATTTATCAGGCAATGACTACTGTAATGAAATAATTTAATATTTTAATGGAATTTTAAAACTCGACATAAAATACCTTATTAATAGAAATACCTACACCACCTCATTTAAAATATTATCTCTTGAATTACAAGATAAAAATCAAGAATAATTTTAATTCTAGAACAATATTTCACAAACCGTAGACTTTATCCAACCATAATTATTCTGTAACATTCATTTCAATGAATTACTCGACTGAAAATATATAGCCATGATGTGATTGATTATTCTTATACATTTTTTATTATTATATTATATTTTGAACACATATCATATATTGACAGATTAATTTAATGGTTTATTTATTGTTTATATATATAAGTTTTTTATATTGTCTGAAAAATAATTATTCATCCTAATGTGCCCTCATAGTAAAACCTATACATTGTTCATGTATTGCATGGACAATTTCTTAAAAGGCGTGATGTTTTTTTCCTCACCACGTATAATAGATAGTATAATTTTTGTGTTTGATGAGTATTTATATTTTATGTTTATTAAAAAAGTATTAAATTAATTATTTTTTCATTTACTGTTTTCATTCCATTTAGTAAAGAATGATAAATTTATTCAGGCATTTTGGCAGATGACAAACTCCCTGAATGATATGTATTATTTTTTAACAACATAAAAATGATGGGAATAAAATTTATATTTTTAAAATAATATTAATTATATGAAATTACAATCTTTATTAGGTTATAAATATTCATATGTTGTGTCCTTGTCCATTAATTGGGAAATGATATTGTCAATCATGCATATATGGGGACTACTAACTCTATGAATAATGAATATCTTTATTAAACACCACCAATAATTACTAGTTTTAATAATGGATTTATATAAATATATGATATATATATATATATGTAGATTATTTACATTTATAATATTTATTGAATATTATGTTAGAATTATGTTATATAATTTTCATAATAATTTTTTCATTACATCATGATATTATTTTAGACAGTTTACTGTCGACGTGAGCAGTGTTGGAACATTTGTACAAAGAATGATTAAAAATATTATATAATATTAATTTAATGTAATAATAACTCTTTAAAGATCATATAAGGTTTTTGTTTTCATATTATTCATATATAAAGAAGGTAATATTGTATCACATTTGATCATAAAAAACTTTTAAAAGAATTTTTCCACCTACATAATCATCACATTACCTGATTAAAACAATCATAGTATGTAAGTAGAAAATTATATATAATATTTTGATATATATTATAGAAGTATAGTTTTTATAAGTATAATTAACATGGTATTAAATATAAATGATAAATGCTAACATTAAAATGCATGTTCCACATAATTAATGTTTTTGACATCAAATATTATAATAGATACATGAACCACTATGTGTATAATATATAATTTAAAATAAATTATTTAAAAGTATTGTAAAGAATTATATGGTTTTGGAATAAAATATTATGACATTTATGGGATTTTATCAAAATTAATATTTTAATAAACTGTGCATTGAATTATATTATGTAATTTCATAAAAAAATCATTCACTGAAATAGATCGTACGTTATTCACAACTGTACATTAATACATTGAATATGAAATCCAATTTATATTTCCTTAGGAAATGAAACCAAATGATAGTATTTTATGTTAATATTATGGCTGTCCCACATTCAATTATATTTACTGAAATGGTACACAAATCATAACAATTATTAATATTGTTCATTTTCTTATGAGTCATGAAATCTCTTTTTGATTTGAATATTTCATATATCATTTTCCTACAATTTTATTATCAAATTGAATATTTACATTTTCTCTAGGGGTATTACATATGTTATTTAATTACATCCAATTTATGAATCTCATCATCAATTAAATAAATTATTTAGATAATAATAACACATATACAATCCAATTGACATTATTATATCATATCCATATTTTAGCTATTGAATATATTTTATATAATGTTTGAAGCATCCTTTTTAATTATTTTGACTTAATATCATTGAATGTTTTTTACATTTGTTTTAGGTTTCAATTTCACTCAATTATTGGAATTGAGATTATTGTATTTTGTAAATGAGTAAATTTTAAAATTGATTTCTTTAAATGATATTTTCTTAAATTTTACTTAATTCCATCTTTTCATATTATTTAAAAATATTTATTTTAAACTAACATAAATTTTATATAAAATGTATTAAAAAAAATAATGTTAACCTTATCAACATGGGTTAATTCTAATGGTAGAAATCACATTTACACATTTCTTAGTGAATGTATCATTAATAAAACATTGTCATTTTCTATTAGACATACTTTATACGTTTTTATGTTTTCTGAACTGAAAATACATATTTTCGTGGTTTAATGAAAGCATCATTTGGAAATGTTTACAAAGGAAAATGAAAATTATTATTTTAATGTCAATTTAACTAATTATTATGATTTTTTTTGCATATTTCTACATAGGAAAATTTATATTATGCAAAAGGCATGATAAAGATTTTATATCTAGAAGTATTATGAAATATTTATTTACATTAATGTGATTATTAATAAAAAAACTAACTTTATTCATTATCCACCATTCTATGGTTAATTTTTCTACCAAGTCATTTCCTCCAAAATTCAATAAGATTCAGTAGATATCTAACCTATATACACCTATATTCTAAAAAAATTGGTTAATTGTTGAAATTATATTCTAAAACATAAATCAAATTCATATATGGACTATGTACTATATGAGTAGTCATTATTTTAGAGTTTTATTTCCCAATAATTGTTATTAAAGTAATTGGATATCCAAATTTTCCATTTAATTAAAATTTTAATTTAATCGAAGAAATAATGAATGCATTTTAATAGAACCACATATATACAATATATACCAATTTGTTTCATGGATTTTAATGATATTATAATTAAAACCATATGGCCCTTATAAATATGATTTTTATTATGAGATGTGGGTCACATAATTTTATAGTATTCTAATTCATTGGATTATTTTTATCATCTACTTACTTATCGTTGTGTCTTAGAGGTGGTACAAACCAAATATTTTGACTGGGTAATTAGGCTATCCAATTATTTTATATGAATGTGGTAGGAAACCTAAACATATTATTATGTTGTTATGTTATTGTTTTAACCAAATTCACATGATCACATAATCTTATGTAATGATCATTGGTAATCCATGAATATAAGATATCATATATTTAATCCATGATTCCATGATAATAAATATTAATATTATGATATCATGTTATGCCTATTAGATTACAAGATTTTTTTTTGTTATTTAAAACCACATTGATCTATTAATAAAACACATTATTAAGAATACACAACCTATTTTATGAAATAATGTATTATGTACTGTATTATTAAAAGGATATATATTATTGATATTTTGAGGTGAGATTTAAGCCTCATAAAATATTTTTATACCTCCTATATGGTATAGTTTTTTTCAATTTTATGGTAACACAAAAGATGTATTAGTTGGTGGATATAAATATTTTATGAAAACAATAATCTAAAAGGTATGTGGAATGAATATTGGTTAAATATATTGTAATAATTAATGTGTATAAATGAGATATATTAATGTTATGTTTTTCCAAAATAGGATATTGAAGGCTTGATCTTAGGGGCTCTATGGTTGGTATCAAATAATAATTAGATATCCTAAAGGTTTAGTATGATACTTGTTGTGTATAGTTTTTGATTTAAGATGGAAATCATGTGTAGATGAGTTATGTATGATGTCAATTTCAATGATATAGATTATTATTATGGATGAAATTCTTGAATGTCATATGTATTTTAGGGACCATGAGATGAGAAATATTTTGATGATACAAGGAATATGTGTATATATTGAAGAAACTCATAATATTTGGTAAATAATTATTTTTTTTAATTCCTAGAAATTTAAAAAAATTGGATACACTAATTTTGAAGTGGTTTTAGAAAAAATATCTATTGGTAACAATATTAAAAAAGTGTCGGTCAGATATATCTTCATTATCATTCTGGTTTATGGTAAATAATCCCTAATTGAGAAGCTAGTGAGACAGTCCTTGGTGATATTCTTGATATAAAACACATTATCATTACAATCCATTTTTATATATTTGAACATACATGTTTATGGATGTTACGTATATTAGAGAACCTTATTGTAAAATCATAATAGATAACATATATTTAAGATAACGACTATTATTATAGGGTTATAAAATAATTTATGATATATTTCATATAAATTAATTATTATATCTTTTTACATTTCCCAATTAATGTAAAATTATTCTATATTATTCATTTACTGTAATTATTTAATAAAGGGCAACCGAGATTACATTGTATGAAATGGACAATGTGATAATTTTTAGAATATTAAATTTATTGGGATATGAACTAGGTTTAGGAATATTAGTATAACTCCAAACCATCTATCACAATTTTGGATAAATAATGAGGATATTATTGTCTTCTATATCACACCAATGAAGACACAGATATAGTGTCAGGAAAGTTTAGGTGATTTAGATACTTATGTAAAATGATATAATTTCAATAAAATGAAAATTATTTTAACAAACACACATTTTTATATCTTAGAGGATTTATAAAATGCTTTATTTTAATAAAATGAGGACATTAATATTCTAACAATCGATGGAAAATGAAGAATTATTTATACTTGATAGGGGAAAAAGCTTTCTCTTTATGTTTTTATAAGATATTAATGTATAATGTTAATTAATTTTTTAGTAAATTTAATTAATATCTTTTATAAATCCATAATTTTAGTACTGGTAATGGAAATATAAGAAAAATTTTATTTAATGGGGGATAATCTACACTAACCATGTTATAATATATATATATATATATATATAATTTAAATAATACTGAGATCATTATCTTTCTTCATACACTAACACACACAAATTAAGGCCATGATATTTTTGAAATAAGAATATTTATCTTTAAAAGATAATTTTGTTAATGTTTATGATATCGATATCAATTGTGTAATATTCAAATTAATTCAATTAAAAAACATGTATGAAATAATATTACGATGTCTTATTATATAAGATGTATATTTAAAATAAATGATGTTTACCATTATATTTACATTTCTCTATTTAATATTTAATATTTTACTTTTAAAAATACAATTAGATTAAAATAAAATTCAATTAGATTTCATAATATCTTAATTTATTAATTATGTATTTTATTCCCATTTTTTTAAAATTTCATTTTCTATTAAAAAAATCATGGTTTTAAAAAAAATCTAAATTTTCAATAATTTATAAATATATAAGAATGAATTCAAATTTCTAAAAAAAAATGAGGTGATAAAATATGAAATTAAGGAAGTAATGTATGAATTTAAAATTATTATTTTTAAATATAATACAAATTCCTTCCATACATAAAATTAATGTAAAATTGAATCTTTGGAAAAGAAATACATATTTTTTATAATTTAAATTAATTTTTTAAAATAATATGTTATAGATTTATTTTAACGATAAATTATATTAACACCGTGTTTAATAAATAAATTTTAGTCAAATTACTTATTGAATATTAATTATATTAACTCACAATAAAAAAAATTATTCTTCATAACATTATTAAATAAGAAAATTATATAAAATTGTTCAGAACATTAATTTGAAAATTTTCATTTCATACTCATTGTTTTTATATTTGATAAAAATAATATCATATCTATTGTTATAATACAAATATATTGTGGTAATATAATTATAAATAGACACAAATATAAAAAATCATGATGGGAAAAAATAATAATTTATTATATTCATATAACTGTTGAGTAATGTTTATAATAAAAGGAACGGCCCACAAATTAATGAGTTTTATTATAATTGATTTTATAGTTGTAGTTTTTACAATAAAATTTCCTGAAATTTAAAATTATATCATATTGGGGAACTTTTATTTCAATAGTTTAATGAAATAATTTAAAAATTTAAGTTAATTCAAAAACAATTGTTCCATTCATTTATAATATGACACACATACACTACTTGTTTACACACCCTATAAGAAAAACATTAATTCATAAAAATATACACATTGTTTCATATTATAATCATTTTCCACTAACTTATGTATTTGGACACAATTGTTTATCATAGACCTTTCATTTATAAGGATTATTGGATAGAAATTTAATATCTCATACTTGGTTGATTCTTCATCAAAGGCAATCATTTTTAAATTTTTAACAACTGTATTTTACATAACATGATTAATATAATTGTTTTTTTTAATACTTTTTATACACTATTTTCATCATATTTATTTAAAACAATTATTCATCAACAATAATCAAAAATAAAATAAATAAATATAGATGGTGCATTCTGTGGACTACCTCCTTGATGATTGGATACAAATTAATTTCCATACCAAACATTATTACTAAAAACATAGATGAGTTTAAAGAGTAATTAAATTTAATTTCAGTTGTAATTTTAAAAAAATATGAAATTTTACAATTTCTATACTTCTATCCATTTATTTTGAAATTATATCATTAATCACAAGTTCGAGTAATCTACCACATCTATACATGAAATGAAATATTTCACATTACCACAAATATGGTTGGATTTAAAATTAAATTTACTAATATAATCTGAATTTTATAACATTATTATAAATCATAAAACATAATGTTTCTTTATACCATCACTTCGTCCATTCATTGGTTAATTTGTTCATTAAACATTCATTCTTGCATATTATCACCTCTATAAATGAGAATTTTAATTTCTCTACACCACTTATTATTAATGGTTATATGAATTGAATTTTTTGATATATATGATATATATTACATATATATAATTATTTTATATCTATTTTGACATTGTGGAAAAAATATTCATGATCGTCTGTTATTTATGGTAAAAATTTGTTTTGATATGTTTTCCTCCAACTTCAAAACTATTGTAAAGCATAAATTGTTACTGATTAATGAATATTAAATACAATAGAATTATTTTAATAATAATGTATACTATATTATTGGAGTAATAATATTCACAACTAAACATGTTAATAATAATGAAAATCTATGTATTAAAAAATGATAAAACTAGTTTATCTCTCCTTTCACCTCCATGAGTCGTAATTAAAACACTCAGATGATAAAAGTAGAAAATTAAAAATTACTATGAGTTATAAAATAAATAACAATGTATAATATATAAAAAATTAACTTTAATCAATGATATTATATCAAAATTTAAATTAAACGCCAAGAAAAGAAAATTACATTTTTTAATAACTGATGTTAATATTAAGCTAAAATAAAACATTATATTCATAGAAAATAACTATAAATGAAAAATATAAAAGGGTTATATTGATGAATTTTTTAATAAAAATATGTTTGGTATTTTTATTATTCCTTTCTTTGAATTTAACGTTTCATTTACTGAGAGGGAAAATTAGGTAAGGGATTTTTGTCCCAACCAACTTTTTTTAGATATCTTTAACATTATACTAAAATTTTATATTATATCATTATTGTACATTAAAAATGATATAAAATCATGAAATATCATTTATTCATGGCATTGTATTTTTCTATTCATACACATCATGCTTCAATGGTTTTGATTAAAATATAACTAAAACCATTATTATTTTGTTGACTCAAGTCGTTTTCTCTTGAGTTATAATTATCTACTTGATTTTGATATTATTGTTCTTTAATTTATACCATTATAATTTCTAATTTTATATTTTCTCTTTGTCTGGTCATATTAATTATATTCTCTAACATCAACCCTTTTATAAAATTATTTTTAAAATAAATGAATAATGTTGATAAAAATATCTACCCTATTTTTTAATGTATATTCATATTCCATATCCAATTTTTACCCATAAAAAGTATTTTATATTATGATTCATGTGACCATTATATTTATTTTAATATCCATTGTATGGATTTTTGTATCATAATTTTTATTATTTTTGTTTTTATATATAGTTTCAATTGATTTTATGTATAATCAAGAATATTTGTTTTGAAAAATATTTTCTACTACACTAATGTTTTAATTGTTTCAAAAAAATTTCAAAATTATTTTAAAATAATTATATAAATATACCTTTAATTTAATATAAAATTTTTAAATGATATCATATTTTTTATTTTCTACATTGATTATTTTCAATAGAGGGAATTTTTTTATACGTTTCCATGAGGGTGTATCTTTTCACTACCTTTATCATTTCATATGCGAAATCCTCTCTATGCATTCATGATTTAAAAAGAAGTCATTATTATTCTCATGGTTTAATAAAATTTCCAACATTATTTCTCATAAATGGGTAATGTTAATTCAAATATTCAAATAATATTTCTTAATTAATCGATATGTTTTTATTCCTTTTTTATATACTAGGTCAAGGGTATTCTTAAAATCATACTACAACCTTCTTCATCGATATCACTTTAGGCATTATCTGTTACAAATATGGGATGAAATTTCATTCATTACTAATTTCTAAATCATACACTACAATATGCATGTTTTTCATCTAATGCATATCATTTATGAATTTCCTATATCACAGTTCTTTATTAATTTGTTTCCATAGAGATTGAAAATACAAAAATCCATCGGAACAAATATATTCAATTACTCTCCAATTTCTACATATTATTATTATTAATTTAGATAAAAATTATATAGAAATACAGTGATTTAAATTTTTATTTAATTATAAAGAATGAAATTCCTTTTGTTGATGGATAATATTATTATTGATGTAATTATTCCAAATTTTCAATTTAGTCATACCTAAATACCCATAGTTAATGTTTTTTTCATACTTTATAATTGTTTTTATAATGATACATTTTTATCTCTATCTCTATTATCTATCAAGTAACATATTTTTATATTAATATCTATGTTTTCAACACTCCCTTTTCAAATATTCATAATTTTCAATGCTAAAACGCATTTTATATTAAAACTGTAGTAATCTATTTAGTAAAAAATGAAAAAATTTGTTTGATCATTAACAATTCTATCATCCATTTTATTGATTATTCATAAAATTAGTTATTTTAACTACAGTGTTGATCAATGATAATTAATTTTTCAATGAAAATTTAATTTTATGTTTTAATAATTAATAAAATCTTATTTCACATCTATTTTATATACCAAATACTACTATATTTGATACACAATGAAAGAAATTTGTTATGTATTCTACTATTTCTATAGTGCTCATGTTTTCAAAATTATATTTTACATACGATTTATTATTCATCATGGTAACCAATATATATATATATATATATTTATATTTATATTTCCAAAAATATATAAATTATCTTTGAAATAATTAGAAGTGTCAATGAAAAAAATATTTACATTTTCTTTATAATTTAACATTTAAAACATAATTATTATGAATAGTTTTCACTCTTCTAACATTGTTCAAACCCCAAAATCTTAATTTAAATTAAATTCATTATTATTAAATTCTAGGTTTAAAATGTTTTTTGAAAACTGAAAATCATTCTATTGTATCTTATGGTTGTTTTTACTTTATATATTTCTCAACTAAGAGGCAATTATATATTATTTCATGTTGTTCTAGTCCTACAATATAGTATTTTTCGGATATATATTTTTATGTTATTTAAAAAATATTCCAATTTATTATGAAGAAATTAATCAACATTATTTTAAATAAAATAGTTCACCATCATGTTATTAAATGAATAATTCTAACTATCAAGAAAAATATCACAAAATTAACATGATTGATTTCATAACATTTACAATGAACATACATTCCCTATTCTATGATTTATAACTATAGATCAATATGTTTTATATGTTTTTAAAAAATTATTAAAATACTTCATGTATCCTTCTGATATAATTTAACATAATTATCGACATTATGGATTATTTTTTTACATTACACAAAAAATTATAATTTTAGGATGATTTCCCCCATTTAATAAATTAGGTATTGTTTTATTTAAAATTTACCGTATTAAAACCCTATTGACGACATAAACTATTATATTCAATTATTTATCAAAATTTTAATTTGTTATGAAATATTTTCATACCATGTGTTTATAAATTTTCTTTACTCAATTAGACATCTTGTTTCTTTAGTACATATCATCTCAGTTCTCCAAAATAAGGAAATAATATTTTTAAGACCATTTTTGTGAATTAAATTATTGAATTTAGTATTTTCAAACCCTCTTCTGAGCCAACCTATTAATGTGATAATCTTAGTTCATTTATCATTCTAAAAAAATTAAAATTACTATATCCGATTAATCATATATTATAAATAATTACTATAAAAATCAAACAATAATAAATCTTTTCTATGAAAATGAATTATTTTGAAAACAAACTAGAGTAGTCTGACTAAATATTGAATAATAAAACCTGATCTTCTTTGATTTATTGAATCATCAATTTTTTTTTCTAAATGACATATTATTTTTACCCATTTAACATGAATCAGATTTTATCTTTTTATTATTTTTATGCATAGTAATATTACAAATATTTTTCATTTAAATTTTTAATAGAAATTTATATCCATAAAAAATATCGTATATAAAATATATGATTCTATACTTTTGACATTCAAATAAACAATTATCAATATATTATAGTAAATGACATATAATTTATAAAAACATGTAGTTTTAAAAGAATTGAAAATAATAATATTATTTATAAAAATATATCATTCATTAAAAAAATCGTTTAGAGTATAATCTGGATAACAATATATTACTAATAAATTATGTTTTTAATTAACAATTAAATATATATTAAATTATATTTTTATACTATAGGTTGTTTTCTAGTATTTATAACACCAATAATCATACATTGAGAATTATAACCAAATAAGAATTTAAATAAATGTTTTTTTTTGAATGTGAAAATGAAATTTAAAATACATCATGAATATTAGAATAATGATGATTATCCTTATAGTATGTTTTCATTATTTTAAATAAATCATTCCATAAAAAATATAAAAAAACAATTCTTCATTATACCAATTAGTTTATTGTTATGAATGTGTTAGTGGTATGAGATTGTTGTGTTCTAATATTTTTCAGTTTAGTAGTTTATTCAACATTATTAACATATCTAACATTATATGTACGTTGTTAATTATCCATACCATAATATTGAATATTTATTATAATTAAGTAATTTATATAGTGATTAATTATACGAAAAATGATAAAATATGATAGTATCATTTTTAAAATGATCTATTAATATGTTCAGTATAATATGCCTTATAGTCTTTGATTTTATACCCAGTTCCTTAAATATTTCTAATATTTTTTTTATTAAAACAGACAAAATTGTTCTCCCCTACACTGGACTCAATAGATTCTAACATCAATGTTGTAGTATAATATATTAAATCAAAGTTTCACTCATACCCATTGAAGCATAAGAGAATATAAATATAACATGTGAATTTTCAAAATATTTATGGAGTGACAGATTTAATATTAAAAACCTATCATGTGATATTAATAATACCCCTTTAAAAAAATCTAAATTAATATTATTACAAAAAGATGAAAAATAATACCCTAACTCATTAGGTTGTTATTTAAATAATATATTTCATATTGGAAAAAATAATATATTAATATCTTCAGTGTGAAATCTATCATGGGAATTTTTCGATACAATAAAATTGAAATTTATATCTCTTGTTACCATTATTCATAAATTCAACATATTTATAATTTTTCTATTTTATTCCTTTTAAAAATTTAAATTTGATATTATATGACTAATTATTTTACATTCACAAAATCATAATTCATCCAAAAATTAAATCCTCCAATTTTTTAACAATATATGTTATCATACCTATTGTTTATTTGTAATATTATAAATTTTTGAAAATAGATTATAATTGATAAATAAAATATAGATTATAGTTTATTCCATTAAAAATATATATTTTTAATTCATTCGACATTCCCATTATGGATGATTTTATTTTTTGATAGATTATATAATTTTTCTATATATATATATATATATATTAAATACCTTGTTTTATTCTAAATACTTATATTATAAATATTCAAATGAAATTATTTATTTAAATTTAATTATTTTTAAAAATATTTAATAATAATTGAAATTAAAATGTCAATATATGTTATAAGAACTAAAAAAAATTATGATCAATATTGATCATGTATTACGACAATAAATTGTATAATTTATAAAATAATAAAAAATTTAGTTCTATATATATCAATAGTGTTTTAACTATCACACATTCAAATCCTTATAAATTTATAGTTAATTATTTGATTAATCTATGGAATGTATCCATATTAGTTACTTAATAATATATAATAATTATTCCCAATAATTATTAAGAAATGTAAAATATGGAAACAATAATAAGTTAAAAATATTCAATAACTCATATACTTGATATTAAAACACATATATGATTTCATTCAGTATAATGAATAAAAATAATTTTAAAAGGACTTATAAAACATATTGAATATTGTATTTAAATATTAATACACACCTAAGAACTAATTATTTTAAGCAAATGATGATCATTGATTTTGAATTTACATTATTATAACTATCAAAGTGATGTTTTCTATTTATATACATTCTATAGATAATATAAACCAATTTAAATAAGGAATAACATTTCAATCCAACATGTAAAGGATGATAAGTTAGGTTTTATTAGTGGTTTACTATATATTTATTATATGTACAAACAAATGGATTGATAGAATGGTCACTTAATCACTGGAAAACAGTAAATTCTAATAATCTGTAATGAAAATTAATAATTATATTTTGTTTATATAATGGAAATTTTAATTATAAATAATAGAATTTAATAACTAATAAATAACAAGTTATATGTTTTATTATAAATTATTTGGGAAAAGAGAACATAATCCAGACCTCTATTACAAAACCCAATTTTAGGTTGATGATATTTTTCATTAAACCCCTTATATAGTGAATCCTAATAGCCTTGAAAAATAAATTTATATTAAATGTAAATATATTATGATAATTATAAACACGACTATACAAATTTTTATGTCACAACACCACACCCAAATCATATTATATTAGAAGAAAAAAATATATTACTATCATTGATATAAAAAATTGCTAAAATAAAATTGATATATTAAAATTTGGAGTTAATGATAGAAAGAATAATTCAATATAATATTTTTTATTATTAATAAAAAAATTTATAACTATATAATAGATCATTGAACATTATACTTATAAAAAATGATCTGATTTATGATTATTTTTCACAATACCATATTCATAAGTATATAGTAATTTTTTAATTTATGAATGATTCTAAAATTTTATTTACCATATATAAAAAAAATTTAAAAATTGATTTTATTTAATTAATAAAATAGCTTATTATTGATTATATATGTACATTACAATTAATTAAATAATAATATTTATAAATTTCAACACATAAATAAAAATGTATCTATTGAAATGTTTTCCCTCTAGTAAAAAAATCAGCATGTTATATTTTGAAATATTCTCTAGATTATAATTTTCAACTAATTGCTAATTCATAGTAACGTTGTTATATGGATAAAAGGTTAAAAGAGTGATTTATGAGTACAATTTATTCATTAAATATGGTATACAACATCGACTGTGGATTTTTTAGAAATAAATTAAATAGAAATTTTATGGAGAGGATAAGTCCCATTTATAAGATAATGAAATTCAAGGAAGTTATATAATATATTTCCTAAACTTAAAAAATATATAATATTTATTTATAGATTTATCATATATAATGTAATGATATCTTTTGAGGAATTTTCACACACATGATGATATTTCTAAACAATGAGAGGTAATGGGTTAATTAAATTGATTTGTAATCTATAATAATAGTTATTCATGTGAGATGAAATGAATGACGTTACATATCAATAAGAGACCCTCTATATGTAGAATATCACTTTTAAACAAAACAATATTTTTATTTCATTAATTATATATCAAGGACTGATTTATATATCCTTTTATTTTAATAAACCAGAAGAACATGATCCATTGAGAGAGAGAAATTATCATTAATATAGAAAAAATAATTCAACAACTACTAGGGTATTTTACATATTTTATAAAATGAAGGTATTAATTATCATGGAGTTATTTTTTGTGTGGAATTTATCTTAATGTATAATTTATTAGAAATATTCCAAATCACAATGATCTTTTGTATTTGGAAAAATAAATTTTCTAAATATTAATAAACCAGATTCGATAATAGTTATGATCTTTTATATTCATGTTTATGATATATTCATTCAATTAATAAATTATACATATATTAATAATTTATTTCTCATATATAATTAAATAATGGTGGTGTATAAAGATGTTAATGTGTTGGATTACATATGGTGGGTGATATATTATAAAACGTATAATAATTTATTGGAAAAAGATTATAAATTGTAATGTTATAAAAATTATTGAACATATAAAAAGATTAAAAATCCTCAATAAATGGAAATATAAAATTAATTTAATATATATATATAAACATATACTCATCATTAATAATCAAGTAATAATAAAATTTTCCTCATAATTAATGTTATTTTAGATACACATCGAATATGGATTCATGTTTATATGTGAGTATCATATAGAAAATCCAATAAAGACTCCATGAATATTTTAATTTTACTGTTTTGATTTCAAAAGAAATAGATCCTTAAACCATATCAATTGATTATTGACAAAACAATATTATTGAATTTTTATGATGATAATTGAAGATGTTACTATAATAGAAAAATATAAGAATGAGAAAATATATAATATAATACTTATGTACATTGTAGAAGATATGTGGGACAAAAAATAATATAATGATGTAATCTCAATCTACTCACTTAATATTTATAGTGGGAATAAAAATTTCAATTTTAAAAACAATCCATCAAAGTAACAATTTAGATAAATTTACAATAGATGTACAAAATGACTGAAGAAATTTTATGATATTCTCAAGAGAGGGGAGGCTCTAAAAACACCCCTAAAATTATTTCAATATAACTAAGAATTTATGAAATTTATTAAAGAAATATTTATTCCAAAGAATCAAATTCATCTAATGAGTCTAAAATTGATGAGACTAAATTGAATGTTGATAAAATTTTGATTTCATTGAAACGATATTCATATATATATAGATCAAATTATATTTATGTATACTAAAATATATTTTATATATGGATTTTTTAACATGGAGGAGAAATTATAGTATTGATTAAGAGAGATGATTTTTAATTTTTTTATGAAATTAATAACAATTTTTTTAAGAAATTTTAACACCATATAAAAAATTAGAAAAAGATATATATGAATTATAAAAGTTAATAAAAAATTATAAAAATATATAAATATTGAGATGTTGAGTCGATGTTAAGTAACAACTGAAATTATATATTTATTTAAGACATTAATATTAGTGATAAATTCCAATGTAGGAAGACATATTATCTCCAATACATAATGTATTATGATTCAATAAATATTGAAAATCCATTAAAATACATTAGTTACATTCCTTAACATGGAATATTGATTGTGATCTCTCACTAACATCTCCCAATGTTGGATTCCCTTGGTGGTGACATCTACTTCACAAAATCGTGTACCAACCAAGGGGGAGGGATACTAATGGAATATTCCTATAGGGAATTCCGACGTCCATTTCTCCCTATAAAATCCAAATTTTGTCCCTTAATTCTCTGTAATATCTCCTTCCCTAGAGTCATTGATCTATTTGAATAATTTACTTATATTTCTATTTTGACTTCAGAGTACATTAATACTTCCTCTGCCCTTAAACTAGCCCATGTGTCCCGCTTTGTTTCGGACAATCAGATAATCAATTATTTTGACTTATTTTGGTTCGGTTCATGGGGATTATAGTAGAAGGTGACTTCCATCCTCCTAGGAAAGAGCCATATTATGGTTCAGTTATAATATACATCAGATCTAATCTCATCATGGTATAATGACCTTGTAATTTAGTAAAATACACAATTCAACCTCATTTAGTGGTCATATAACTTCCATATGAAGTGAGATTATTCAATAACGATCATTTTGGTATGTTTCCCAGATATAGAACATCAATATCTAAACTATTCAATTATCATGAAACAAGAAAATAGGGTTTGTTTTTTTCTTCTTAGTAAATAGAAAAAATATAGTCTACCACTATATTTATCCTTTGATTTCAGTCATGGTTGATTTTGATAAATGAATACTGGGGTGGTTTTGTATTAGAGTGGTGGAAGAATTAGGATGTAAAATGATTGTGATTTTTAAGTCCTTGATGAATTTGATTCTTCATATGAACATATGGGTCATTCATTACCTTACTACTAAATATGTTATAACGATGATATTAGGAAGTTCATCACTTATCCACATTTGGTTGGGAATAATCTTCCAGTTTCCCCTCCTGTTGATACTGTGGAATATATAGGAGAGTCCAATTTTCCTCTACAGAATATGTATTTAGATCATGTGTAATCGAATTGAAATAAATTCACAATTATTATTAATAATACCATTAAAAATTTGTATAGAGCAATGTATTATAATATTATAATAATTAACAAATTCAACCTCTTTAGGATTGATGTGGATATCCCCAAATCAGTAGTTCACAATTTGGTGATTTCATTTGGGTCTATGGGTAGGTGTTCTTGTGATTCCTGAAATGAAAATATTCTTTGACCAAATGCTACATTTTAACATTAGGTTGTGAGACTTTTTAGTGAACAAACAGATGAATTATTTATTTAAGAGGTAATATATGAAGGTACATTTGGAGTAATAATGTAGGTAAACACATTTTATGTCACAAATGGTGAGTTAATCACTAATCGATCAAGCTTGTAAAGAATCATGATAATTGTAAATTTCAAAAGCCACTTTCAAATCCAATAAATTGATGATTTATTCATGTAACATAGATAACATAAAAATGTAGTTCCCTCTAATTTAGGGGAAGGATTTCCTGGGAAATATACAAGCTATGAGGCATATAGTCTAGTATTAGATGATTTTTCAAATTAAATTATTATTAGATTGATTCCAAACCAAAATAGGAAGAATGGAAAAAAGGAAAAACCAAGGCTAGAGGAATTGAATTATTGTCATGGGGAATAAACTAAAATGAAATAAATATTACTCATAATGACCAAAATTAATGATTAAATGATATGTTTGGATGTTGATTCCCAATGATATGATTATAGAAACACATTATAAAGATAAAGAATATGGATGTGGTGATTCCAAGGTGAAAATATAGCCGGTGGTATGATGGTAGAAACCAAAATTATGTTGGGAGGCACAATGTTGTCTAACAAAAAAATTTATGAGATGGTCGATTAGAAGAGAGGGGCTGTTTAGGAAGAATAATGTAATGTAAATACAGGTTAACTAACCATAAAATCTAAAAATTAAATGTCAATGGAATTAATGTTGATTATTGGATCCATGGTGGATAATGAAATGAAAGGTGAGAGATTTAATATAGTAGACACCAATAATGTGAAAAAGTATGTTCAACAATAAATACCCAATATTTTAAAGAGTATTGGACAATATAATGATTAATGTGGAGGAGTTCCCTCAAATGTGGGAAATTGTGTATTATTATGTAAGAGTCCTTTTTAAGGACCCACTACGTACAATTGTAATTATCCTTTAGTGAAAATTACATAAGTATAATAAAATATGTGTACATAAAAATGATTTTCATGGTTATATGGTTTCATATGTTGTTTGATTAAGGATGATTTTTTTGTGATGTTTCTCATTAATTTTTCAATAGTGAAAATAATAAAATGTATATTCGGATAATTTCATAAAATCCAAACTAAAAGGACAAATTAATCTAAAAAACACTAATGATTATACCTATCTCTAATTAAAATTATAAAATGGTTCAATAATGCCTTTGAATATTTTATTATATCATAAAAATAAATGATAGCATTTAAATGTCATTAATTACTTATTATATCATATACATCAATAAATCAATAATATAAGATTTATGGAAGAATGGTTTCACTTCCTTTATTAAAATAATTATATTTTAGACTAAAAATGTCGGTTTTAGGATAAATATGGCCCAAAATTTCATAAAAACAATTATGTTTTTTAATTTTTGGAAGTAAGGAAATTGTTAAATACATGTAGTATTCTATAACTATGTAATACTTGTTAATTTATTTAAAACATTTTTTTTTAATTACAATCCTTTGAATTTGAAATTGGTTTTATATGTTAAGTCCTTAAAATTTCCAAATATATACATAGGGATACATATTGTTCATTAGAAAAAACAAAAAAAGTAACCCTGAAATGAAATGATCTATATGTTCTATTTTCATTAATTTTTTACAAATCATATTATGTAATTGAAAAACTTATTTACATACATTCTTTTATGATTATATGTAATCATATGAAATGTGAATCTAATCAATCAATGTCTCCATAAACCAATCTTATAAATTGGGTGAAAACAGAATGGATGATATGGAAATTATGATGAATATTTCTCTCAATATGATCAATGATGATTGTATTTGGATATTCTATATTTGGTCTTATTCATTATATTGATCCAAAAAAATAGTTATATATATATATAGTGAATCATGGTACTATTTTTTTAGAAATTGAATGATAAATTTAAGTTTAGGGTCCTTGGGATGCTAAGATAACTTAGAAAAACATTCAAACATTTAATATTTTTAATTATTAAAGATAATGGAATGATATAATAATTAAGTGTAAAATCATTGAATATATAGAATAATTTACATAACAAAAAGTGACAACACCATCAAATGAAGAGCTATAGATTTTGTTAATGATTGGATTATAAGAATACTATTAGATAAATTGGGAATATAATGTTTGTAGATTTTGAAAAAAAAATTATTGAAGTGATATCTTTTAAATAGAACATATCACTCTGTGGAAGAATTATTGAATATTTGTTCAAAAAAAGTCATATCCATAGTAATGTGAAATCAAAATCCTAATTTTGTTTCATTTTATTTAATGTGGATTATTTTAAATGCATATGTGTTATGATCAATTAGTTTATTGATATTTATTGTAGGTCCATATTGTTAGATTTACACAATTAATCTAAAAGAGTACAGATAATTTTTTTAAATCTATTAATTTTTCTTTATTAAAGTATGACTGATATGAATCTGATAAAATATTTAATAAAGGTTATGCGTTTTGAAAATTATAATAAATGTTTATAGATATGATATTTAAAAAAAATTCATTTGTATTTAACTATGAAGAAAAAAATTATCATCACAATGATGAATAATATATATATATAAACATTTCAAAATGAATCAATTCGTAAAAAAGATGAATCCATATATAATATTATTACCTAATATAATAAATAGATATATTAAAAATATTAATAGGATTGTGTTTTAATTTAATGTGGTTATGAAAAAATTAGATGAATATTTTCAATACACAATTTCATATAAAATTCATGAATTTTTGGACAATTTCCAATAGAAGATATTTTTTGATATCAGGAACAATGAAAGTACATTCCTCGAGTACCTTTTTATATTAGAGTGTTAGTGTTATACATTAAATAGAGAATAATATTATTTATTTTTCATTTTAAAAACCCTAAAGTATTTTATTAATCAATAAAATTTCATAATAATATAAAAAATATTTTTTTATAAATTTTTTTATGTATTAGAAGAACCAGAGATGTTATTATTTTTTAAAGAGAACAAACTATTCACCCAAATAATTATGAAATTCAATAAATTTATTATGATGAAAACTAAATTCATAAAAAATTAAATCCCATTGATAATTAATATATAAAATACTCAGAACAAAATGGGTATTTTTATATGTTTTTTTAATAATCTCAAAGAAATTTAGACTTAAATTAATTTTGAGAACATATTTTTTGAAAAATGAAACAAATTTAAAAGATAATAATGAATATCTCATGGATAAAAATTTATATTAATATTATTTAATAAAGTAATTTTAAAATATCACAAATATTGAAAGCTATATCAATTTAATAATTGATAGGATTTATAAAACATAATTAAATAATATTTTGGTGAATAGTTAAGAGAAGTTAGATAATAACAGCATTTGAAAAAAGGATATTCCAAAAAAAATATTTATTAAAATTAATTTTATAGAGGGATTCATTAAAATGAATTTGGAAATTTTAAAATGAATTCAGATACATGGATGGACAATTATATTAGTTTCCATGATTGTAAGAAGTATGATTGTTATTAAACATTAATTATAAAAATCATATCATGAAATATCATGGTGAAAATAAGTAATCATTTCTAATTGGATTACTATAAAGGTATATATAAATGTATAAATTTAATAATATTGTTACATGAAACTAATAATTGATTATAATCCAACGATGTTATTTTACACATTAAAAGAAAAAATAAAAGTAATTATATATACGTATAAACATCTTCATAAGATTGATTATGGCATCAGATTTATCAAAAATCCTTTTTGAAAATTTATTGTTAGGAAATATTTTTATTTATAATATATGATGACAACTTCATTTTTAAAGAATAAAATATTACTTGATGAAATATTTTTTTGAGAGAATTTAAAATCTATTTAATATTTCTAACGTTGGTGGACTTATATTTACAATTCATATAGATTAATCAAATGGATTTTGGAAATATTTTTCTCAACTATAATTTCATAAAGATGTATTGAATAATTATTTTATATTGGAAATAATATCATGTTTAAAATAATAAAAAGTTGAAAAAACTATTAAATAATTATTTAAGGAAAAAAATATGGTTCAAAATTATGTTATTTATTTATCTGAAATGAATATAATAATACAATAAAATTGATAGACATATGGTTCATTTTATATAATCTCAAAATTGACGGTTTTGTTAAATATTAACATTTCATGATGAGATTGTTTATATAATAACTTAACCACACATAAGGATTGATTTTCTATCCAATAATATTTTTTATAATTTTAATGATAAAACAATATTATATAATGAAATTCATAGGTTAAACAAGTATTATATATATATTAATTTGTGAATTTTATTTTTATAATTAAATAACTACAAAATTAATGAGACGTGTTGTTCATACAAATATTTCATATGCATAGAATTATAAATTTTATTTATATTATGTCAGATGCATGGGTAATAAAATTGATATTAAATATTATTTCAATAAAAAACAGGTAGAAAATATTAATGAAAATCTAATAAAAGCCCAAAAAATATTTTTTATGGGATTTAATGAAAAATGATCTCTTAAGGATTGTTGATGATATGTATATATTAAAAAATAGTTTTAAAAATTAATATTCCACTTTAAATAATATTTATATCCCATTATATTTTAACCATTTTTTTAATTTTTCATGATTGAGTGGAAGAACTATATCCATTAATGTGACTTTATTTTGCAATTTCATTTCAAAAGAGGTTAAAGTATGGATGAAATTTACATCATTTGGGGAAAATAATGGTTAGTAAATAAATAAAATTAAATATTGTGATGAATATATATTATTGATTTAGTGAGATATCAAAAATATTAAAGAGGTTGATATATTGATTTAAAATAATTTCAGTGGCCTTAAAATTAAACATTGAATAATTTGGTATAAATAATATCTAGTACCATCTAATATTAATATTAACTGATTTTTCAATTAGTTTTATGCTTTATTTTTTTTATGATAATATCACAGTGTAAATAAATTTGAACTTAAACATAGTATTTTGTAATGAAATATTTAATTAAATATACTTCTCAAATACTTGAGGAAATTAAAAGAAGACATTATTATATTATGGTAATGTTGCATCTATAACTAATGAGGGGGTATTTCGATACAATTATTAAGGATTGTTATATTGGAATTTTTTAAATAAAATTGAATTAAATATTATTTTAATCATAAAATATGTTTCAAATAAGTAAATATTTTCTATTATATATTTAATTATTATGAAATTACATTTTCATTTTTATGTTTTTTATGAAATGGAGAATTACCAATAACTATATCAAATAGTACATTAAGGAATTATCATGTTGTTTCATTGTTAATAATGTAGGGAATAAATTTTAGAACTTCAACATTCCCGCAAAAAATCTTAATTAGAGGCACAATTTATATCACATTGTAAATAAATCCATTTTATCTCATATAAAATTCCTTAAAAAACTTGTAAACCAATGTATTTGAGAGAAATCCCTTTAAAAAGTGATATAATTAAATTACTAATATTGAAAATGGGTAATTTTTAATTTATGACCATTTTAATGATCTATTTATTGTTATTAATATTAATTGATAAAAATCCTATATTTATTGAAAAATAAAATTGGTGTTTAAAATTATAAAAACTAATGGTAAATAAATCAAATGGTTTTTGAAATTCCATTAATTATTTATAGAATGCATGTATGGATTTTTCATTGACTATAAAACAATGTTCATTAGAATGTTTAATGGAATATTAAATAAATTTCTCATCCAAATTGGTTATTAAAACATGGGATAATTGCATGGATTTTCTGATTTGACTTTTATGAATTATTTTAAATGGTTTTTTATTGTCAATAAAATAGATATATTATGGGAATATCATTAATATTTTTGAAATTAATATACTTAAATTAATATTCATCAAAATGAAATTAAGATGAAAAATGAATAATATAGAATAATATAGTAGATTTTTATAGATATTTCAAAGGGAATTCATGTGATATTTTTTAATAGAGTAATCTGATTCACCTTAAAAAAAAGTTATAATTTATCAATAATATGGAAGATAGTGTTCATTTTCGTAACCATTATGTTAAAGGTTTTATATATATTAAAAATATGTGGTATTATTTGTTTAATTTATGTAATAATGTCATCTATAGTTTGGCCTCATCAAATGTGAGTGATATGAAGAAATAAAATTAATATGTGATATTATAACACCATTTGGGGGGGGTGAGTGGTTATGTAAAACAATAACAATAAAATCAATTTCCCACAATGGTTACTATGATAAAAATATTTATTATAATAATGAAATGTGAATATAAATGACATGACAATATAAATCATTTAAAATGTATAATATAATATCCACCAAATCTTTTTATCATGTTGATTATTAATGTTGTAAAATTATTTCAATCATACTAATGAAATTCATATTGAATAATCAATTAAAATATTGAATGTTTTTAGAAATATTGACAAAAAACTAAATTTAAAATAATAAATGAAATGTGTAAATAAACTGATAGATATCCATACTTCTTAACTCATGTTTTTCAGAAATTTGTATATCATGTAAACCATTTTATACATATAAATTTTATATGAACACATTATTTATAGAGTCTTAGGAATTAATATTTAGTCCTCCTAATGTTTTATACACTTTCTAACTAATATCTAAGACCATTTTAGGTTTAAAAACCTCTAATTAATTATTCAAACAATATAATGATATAGATATCCCAAAAGAATCATTTAATTTATTTTTTAGATCCTATATATATGATAATTAATGTCAACCATTAATTTCCCCATTAATTTTTTTGTCCCTATATAATCAAAACTCAAAAATCCCTCCCAATATCGAACTGTGGTCATTTGTTACAATATTTGTCTACAAAAAAATAGGTACCCTTTTAATAAAGAGTGGTCTATATATCACCCATCCAGAAAAGTAAAATTCAATGGTCTTTTCTATAAATCCATCTCCCAGAATAATTTCTCGTTTTGAAAAAATGAACTCCCATACCCATTTTTAGAAAAGGTTTAATATGGGAACTCTGAAAACCCCTTTAGAATCATCACAATGGGAATTAGGTACCAAAATAATCTTACATTAACAATTTAATAGTCTTTTTTTCATAATAAAAATTCATCTGATTCTCCATTTCACATCACCACACATAATAAAATACTATTTTTGTTCCCCCATCACATTCCACCAAATAATAATGATGAAATTCACAAATAAATTATTATATATCTTCAATTATTCATAAAAATATTTTATTCCTTAATGTTCCATGTTCCCATGGTTTAGTAAAATTATGTTTTACCCTTAACTAAATTTTCATTATTCTATTGGAACTATACTCAACCCCAATGAACATCCATCAAATCCATGACAATGTTTATAATTAATTAAACATGGAATCACTTATATAAATTATAAAATAATTTCCAAATCAAATAACTCATAACATGAATCAAATTTGATGTTAATCTAGAAACAACATCATATAATAAATTAGTTATTGTGAGGGGTTCATAAAAATTTATTTTAGATCAACGATACATTGATAATGAAATTATTTAGATAATATAACTCATACCATTTGATTATTTTATACAAGTGGGAGTTCACCAAAATAATAAATAGCCCATATTCATTAATTAATATTCAATATCATTAAGGGAATACATTTTCCCCATTTACATATCTTGGTAGCATAAAAATACTCACATATGGGAAATATGAACATTAGATATTCTGAAATAGTGGTATATAAACACCCAATGTGGCCTCTTGAACATCACCTATTGAATGTAAATAGAGAATCTCTTTAAATGAATGATTTGATTCTTATATACACCCATAATTTCCAACAAATGAAAAATAATTAAATGGTGTTCATTATTTTTTAAATTGATTTTTGGAGAGACTGAAATCCTAAATATATTCCCATGTGTTGTAATGGAATCTTCATTTGGGGACTCATTGAAATCTCCACAACATTATCGTTGGTAAATATATAGATAAATAAATTTTCATCATGCTCAACATTTCCCATTATGAAGATTTTATTACTTCCTATATAAATACATAATTATTATTTTATTAAATTACTTATAATACCCATTTGACTTTTTAACTCCCTATCATCAATGTGTTGAGACATTCACCCTCATTCCATTGACATATGAATTAATTCACATCATTTTCATCATGTATTGTGTTACTACATCCCCTTAATATTTTTAGATGATTAACGTAAAATATTTATTATTATATTAATTCTATGAAAATCATCACACTCTAATAAATAATGATTATGTAATAGTTGAATGAAATATCCTATATCTTTTTCCAAATTGGGTTTAAAATAAAAATACTCAATAAATAAAATCATCTTTCTTGTACATAAACAAAAAGTCATGGTTATTTTTATATTAAATAACATTTGTTTTTGTGATATATTATAAAACTCTCTATGTTTTTCCTAGAATAATGCTCAATGTGTACAAATATATATAATGTTATTCTGATAATAGATTGATTGATTTTTTCTATTAATAATAAAATAAGAATATTCTTTAAACCACATGCCTTTTCCCATTACTAATATATTCTATGGAATCATGGATAGTAGGATTAGAAACCCATCTTTATTAATCTATATCAAAATATTTCAATCAGTAATAGTCATGCATATTCTATGAGAAACATATAAAACTACATGAATTTTTATCTTCAAAGGAATGAAGTATTTGATTTAAATGATCTTTGACATTTAAATGTGATTATTAATTTAGATATGAATTTTATCACAAGACTTCTCATTTACTCTAGATGAAAGTATGGAATCAAAATAAAAATACAATGATTTTATTTTTATTATCTCTACTAGTAATGATATTCGAATCCACCGTGATATTAATGTATTATTTATTTATTAATAACATTTATATCATCGAAAATAACTATTAGTTATCTTGTTTTATCTGATATAATGATTAATTTAGCTTGAACATTCAATATTGATAATCATCAAAGGTAAAACAAATTATTCTACATAAATTTGTTCCTCCATTTCAACATCATTGAATTCTAATATTATGTCTATTTATATTTCATTATAAGATTATTGAACTAAAATCACATGAACTAGTTGAATCATTTTAATCTTTATGAGTGTTAAAAAAAATTACTAACATTGATACCATCACATTAAGATTATCTTTTGAGAACCAGATGATATATTTTCTGTTATAACTCTCAGTTCTCATTGATTTTATTCTTGAACACCAATTTCATCACTAAATAATTCCATTATTTTTTAAATGACACTACATCCCATATATTATTATACATAATTTTATTTATCTCCCCATCCATTGAAACTATATATTACTCATTATCTAAATCTTATTCAATAATATTTGGTTTTTCCATTAAGATTAATCTAATATGAGTGGAATTTGATAACCAACGTAGATTGGAACATCTATGATAATATCTAGTAAATAAATCTATACATTTATATTATTAGAGACAATATGTAATTTCTATATCATGGAAATGGAATCTCATATTAATGTATATATTCTAGTATTCATGTGATTTTAGTAAAACAACATATATTTATGAAATACTCTACTTATTTATATCAACATTTACATGATATTTGTGATGTAAATTATTAATATAATTTGATATTTGTTATGTTCATTATATTTTCAAAAAGAAATACAGTGTCTATAAATTATTATTGATATTTTTTTTAAAAAAATTTCCAACATCAATATGATTTGTATCAATGAAATATTCCTTCATTATTAATCTGGTTAAACTTTACTATATTTTATTTTTATTTATCATGACATAAGCATGAATACCAAATATGTTGAATTTAATCAATCAAACATTATTTATAAAAAAACTAAATTTATCTTTGTACCAAATTTCATTGGGTATTAACCAATTAATAATATATAATGTAGTGATTGGGTATTGTATCTAAAATAATTTCAATATTGGATTCCTTGAATATATTGTTAACACATATCTACCAGGATCTAATTCCATTGAAAAAATTAAAATTTTATGATGGATTGGATAATTATACTAATGTGTAACTCTATTATTCTCATTTTATTTCTAAAAATATTCATTCATTTATTTGGATCTTTTTTAGAATAAAATATTCTTATATTGATTGACATTTGATTCATAGATTTCATAAAATTTTATTAATGACTTATGAGCTTTTGATTTATTTGAAATAAATTAAAAAAAATGTTATATTACTAAATCCATGAAAAATATATCCTACACTTGTATCCATATACTGAAATGATTCTCATTATTTTGATTGCATATGAGTGATCCAACATTAGTTGTTTATTATTTTTAATAACTACAGGCTTGTGGGTTTTGATTTCTTATATTATGTATCTCAATTATTTATCCATCTAGGATAAAGATTTAATGGATTTATAATGAAGTAAATTTAAATACTCCTATCCATTTTATGATTCCCTCGATGGAAAATTATCCAATGTCTTATATTATTATATTCCTTTCTACAAATTCAATATGAACTTTGATAGTAGGAAATTTAAAATATTCCTTTCAATTTTATGCTATCACATTATCAATATTATTTTGATCAGAAGTTATCATATTTGAATTTCTTCATTCATGATGATATAATCATTGAAAATTTCACGAATTGAATATAATCTTAATAGATTTTCCATGAACCCATCAAAAAATATAATATTAATATACTTTTTCTTACTAGTTTTAGTGAATTTAGTTTTCTTCAATTTTGTGATGCATCATTTCCAAAACTAATAACACCTCTATAATAGTTCATGATATATTTATTGAAATTCTTTATGGATATCATGTGATATTAAAATCAATTTATGAGTATCAGTTTTTTACTTTGATTCCATATTTTATTTGACCTAAACAGTATTTAATTCCTATACATTTTTTACATTTTTTAAAATGATATTTCCAATTTTACCTACCGTAGTTATCTTGTTTGAAACAATTTTTTATTTTGAATGATTAAATCACCCCTTATATAAAATATACACTGAAAATAAATGGAATTATTACATTATACATTCCCTTTTAAATGTTTTCTCAACGATTCCCTTTGGACATATTATAGAGTCCACAACAGTCATTCCTTAATTAAAGGAAAACTCTTCTCAGGTAGTAGACATATTCTTATAATTCAACATTTTTAGTTTTTTGTAAATTCAAATTACACTACATTTTCTCATTTATATTATCCTTTACTTTTCAATGAATATTTCAATAGACATATATATAAGATTATATATACCCCTTACCTTGTTTATTTTTTTATATTGAAGTAATAATAATATTTTTTTTCATTGGACGTGTTCACAATATTAGGTGGTGAGATTACATTCTTTTTTCATTTTCAGGGATGAAAAAATTTGTAATACAAATATAAATGGATGATAATTTATTTTCTGTTAATATATGATAATGTGAATGTCTCTTTGAAGTAAATAAAACTTCTTCCATTTCATTTTTTCCTTCACCAAAATCATTTATATAATTAAAAATATTGAAAAGTACTCTATATTGAATTATCCTCAATTTATGAAACTATAACCAGAGAGTTTAAATCATAATTATTTTTAATAAACTTGACATTTGTAATCTCTATCCTAAAATACTTACCATAATAGATAAATTGAGATATATCATATTTAATGTAATCATAAAATTCATTATGGCAATCTAATTGGTTGTTTACTCCTTATGAGAGTTCATTTATTTATCATTCTCAAATTTTAGTAATTTATTCTCTATTTTAATATTTCGATTTTTATTTGAGAAAACAAATAAATCGATCATTAATTTTTTCGTATTCATAGGTTCCATGACAATTATTCACCCACTTCACTACTCTTTTATTCTATATCAATATTATGATATTTTAGATTTATTAAATCAAACAGAAATGTAATTGACCATTAATATTTATTTAATACTCCTTCATTTCACATTACACAACAAAATATGTTGTTTCATTTGATGGGAACCTGTTAATATTTATAGAGGTATTTTTTTTTTCTATTATATAAAATTTATTCATTATGATGACTATAAAATTTATATATCTTTACAACCATTGACATTGGTCATCATGTTTAACATTTATATTGTTATGTAGTTAAATAGATGATTATTTTCGTAAATTATCATAATTGAAACAATTTGATTGAGGTGTGTCACTATATTTAACATTTAATTATTTCATACATTTAGAAATGTGAGATATACAATATTCAAAATCCATTACAACATATTCATCATCATATTCATCCAAAAAATAATTAATTGGAAGAAGATGTTTTGACACATATTTTTTATTTTAATCTATTTACTTCTCTAAATATCATTTAATTCTTATCAATGGAACACTTCCCATATCATATGTAATCTATATTTTTTTTAATTTATTAATTGACCAATTAAAAAGATATTGAACTTCATGGAAATTATTTTTTGTTACAAATTTAACACAGTGGATTTTTATCTACTTTAAGAAAATGAAATAATAATGAAGAAATTATTTATTGAATTTAATCAACTATAATTTTTTTTAACCTAAATGGAAAAATAGTCCACAATTTTATTTTCACATATTAAATTACATTTTAATTATCTCTAACATTATCATAATCATTTGTAATTTTCCATTTATCACTCTGATTTGAATATCATGGTGTTTACATAATATTTCAATCACTATTTTCACCATAACATATATGAAATCACTGTTATAATGTAATATATGTGGAATGATGTGTGCTCATCCATTGGATTTAATATTTTAGTAATTAGGTCATGTGTTATATTTTTTAATTTTTCTATAATATAATCCACTTTTAGTAATTTCTAGAATTTATAATTCTAGATAAATATGATATAGATGTATCCTCTCTTTTCATAAATAGTGTCCATTTTCCTTCCAAAAATTCCCTAGTTTTTTTATGTCATTCATGGAGTTCGTATATCATATCGGCATAAAATATAAAAAATGGAATAAATATATGAAAAATTAGAAATTAATTATTATTTATTTAATAGAAACCAAACAAGGATTATAACATCCTGGATCTACGTACTACTCAACGGGTGCCCCGATCCCGGTTGGTCACATGACCACAAGCGCATTTTCCCAAATTCCAGAGGCTGCCAACTTGTAGTGAGGGCCTAGGTCAAATAATGGGGAAATTATGCCCCCATTTGACAATGTGTAGCACAGCGGATAAATATAAATATACAACAAAGGAAGTAGTAAGCAATACCAAGCTGAAATGAACAACAGTACTGAAGTAAAACTTGACATCAGTAATTTATATATGATGATGAAATATATCACGTTGTCTAAGAATAAAAACAAACAGGATACGCTAAAATCAAAAATAATACAGTTCAATGTACATGTACAACATGGAAAAGAAACACAGTGCATTAGGAAATCAATAGCATCACAATACTAAGCTCGGTCCCATGTTGTCCTACTCTTCTGCAACCATCAAGTACCTGTATAAGGAATCTTAAACATGTCAACACTTGTAGAAATATAATCTGTTTGGGCTAAAGACATGACCCAAACAGTGTGTGAGAAATAAAAATCAGTATGAAACCACTAAATGCACATGCCCAACTATCAGTGAACATATATAATTATAGTGTGCAGTAAGGAAATGTAGTAAACTATGAAGTACTCAAAATTAACCATTCCTAAAAGTTACATTTCTATTTTAATAATTGTTTAACAATTCAATATAATTCAAATCTCATACATGAATGTCCTTAAATTCAAGAAAATAGAAATGAATCATTTACCTTAGGTTAAACAAAACCTATCCCTCAATCTAATATAACCATGCCCTGAGGCTAAACAGAACGTTTCCCTCAGGCCTTTCCCTCTGGTGAAACAGAACCTTTCCCTCAGGCCTTTCCCTTAGGGGATTAGAACCTTTCCCTCAGGCCTTGAACTTAGGAAAATAGAACCTTTCCCTTAGGACTTTCCCTCATGCGAATAGAACATTTTCCCTCAGGCCTTTCCCCCAGGCGAATAGATCCTAACACTCACCTGAATAGAACCTTGCCCTTAGGCCTTGCCCTGAGGTAAAACATAACAAAATAATGTAACCGGGCTGAGCCCAAAGCATAAGAAAGAAATTATCTATATATTTTCTCTCATGAAAACTCAAAGCATGCAATAATCACGATATACCCTTGGGTATCCTAACTAAATGGATAAACAGGGGAACCCCACCCTCGGGGTGGCCCTGGATCAAAGCAATGATCCCACACAGGGGATTATACATTTTCATTAAGTTTCCTATGTAAATATAGTCATTTTATCAGTCAAGGACTCAATCATACGACACCCCAAACATGGTTTCATATAAAAACAATACAAAAAAAACAATCGACAGTTGGAAATAATCACCTGACCACCTACCTCGTTCTCCCCTGATCGATATATGTGAATGTATCCTCCTGAATAAACTGAGAACAATGTAGATCTGAGATAAAATATTACTCGTTCGACATCAAATAACATCCTTTCAGTAAATAATTAGAAATAGAGGTTCAAGACTAGAGAATATCTCCCCCCCCACCGCGGTTCAAATGAGATCATCAGTGCAGGAATTGGAGTCCCGGCGTGTGGTCGAGAGATCTTCCAAGATCTGGACTCTTATCCCATGCTAAATATGATCCCACTGCCTCTTCTACCGAATGAGGAGGCTAATGCCTGCTTTATGCAAAAAAAACATAACTATGCGGCATGTACTAAAAAATACACAGCATATACTATCCATTTTTTAATTTTTCCTCTGGTGGGAACTATCCACCACCTCACTGTTTATCAGCCTACTTGGATAAATAACGTGTACTTATATATACACAGCGTGTCCTATCACTCTGCTGGCAGCTAATCCCACCACCTTACTATTCACCTGCGGACTTATTACAAGTAGTTTATATTCTATGTACACAGAGTATAGTTAGTTTTTACATCCTTCATCGCCAATAGGCCTACAGGCACTGTGTACTCATTCCACATGGCCATAGTACATGACGTGTGGAAAAGTACATTGTGTGTACCCAGATATTTTGATATTATTCCCTATTTTCCTTATTTTCTCAAAATCACTTATGGTAAACTGAAATAAAGAAACCCTTACCTCATGAAGAAGAACTAGTTTCTTAAAAACCTCACCCCTTAAAGCAATTCATCCTCAAATTTACCTTCAAAAGGTGGTGATGATAATATAGAGAACAACAATGGACACTAAGCATGTACGTCAGTCTCCCTCTCCTAGGATTCATCATGCACTCAGCTAGGCTGCCATAACACCCGTACAAGAGGAACTATCCATCCCCGGATAACTATCATGCTCCTATAACCGATATGAATTGGATTCTACTCAAAGGATGAATTGGCATTAAGATCATCCTCCTCAGGCCGAAAAACATGATACATGTCTGAGTGATAACGGTGAAGCAGAGATACAAGGAAGATGTTGTTTATGGCCTAGTACCCTTATGGTAACCGCCACCGATAGGAAACTGGACCGACTATCTCAAGAAACTCAAACGACCCAACATAACTCAGTGAAAGAGTGCACTATCTCTTGAACTGCAGGTGTCCCCACCTCGGTGAAACACGCATGAAAAATTGATCCCTGACCACAAACTCCATGGGTCGTATGCGGCGATCAACATAAGATTTCTGATGAGACTGTGTAGTATCCATCTGCTTGTGAATCAACTGGACCTTCTCAGATGTCTCCTACAGGATACATGGTCCTAATAAAGCTTCCTCACCTGCCTCAAACCAAAACAAAGGTTACCGGCTTGGCCAACTAAATAAAGCCTTGTAAGATGCAATCTCAATAGTTCCCAGAAATCTATTGTTGTAGGAAAAATCGACTAGGGGTATGTGCTTCTCCCAAGACCCCCCAAAGTATAGGATGCATGCACACAACATTCCCTCATGAACCTATATCATATTATCTGACTGGCCTTCGGTCTAATGGTGGTATGTTGTGCTCAGAAGCACCTCTGTACCCAGTGCCCTCTGAAAACTATAGCATAAATGAGACATAAAACAGGGGTCCCTATATGAATGATAGAATGAGTGACCCCATAAAGATGTGTTGCATATTAGATATAAAAAATCTCAATCTTGTCATCACCGAAGGTCTCCTTGATCATCAGAAAGCGAGCTAATTTAATAAGTCTATCCACAACAAAATACACTGCATCATTGCCTCGAGGTGACAACTGTAACCCGGTCATGAAATCCATCACGACATCATTCTATTTCCACTCTGAAATGGGTAACTGTTGTTATAGTACTGCTAGCCTCAGATTCGCCACCATTACCTTCTGATAGGTTAAACATCTCGTAATTAAACCAGCTATATCTCTTTCCATACCCAGCAACCAATACTATCATCTCATGTCACGGTACATTTTGTTAGATCTGGGATGAACAACCCAAGAAGAAGCATGAAACTCCCACACCATCTCCTCGCGTATATCCCCCGGAACCCACACACATCCATAGATGCACAACACCTCATCATTTCCTATCGTCCAACTATGATGAGGGTCCTCACTTGCCACCAACATTCGTAGAACTAGGACTTATGAATCAGATAGTTGCCTCATCCACACTATATCCAGGAGGGTATAATTCATAGCTATGGATGAATGATAGGCTCACCCCTGATAATCATACACCTCCAAATGCATCTCAGAAAACAAAGCCACAATCTTCCACTCACCGCTGTCCTTATGTGCTGCCTGTATCTGAGTCCTCCTACTCGGTGCATCGACAACTGTGTTACCCTTACCAGGTGTATAACCAAGATCAAAGTTGAATGAATGATGGTATTAAAACCACCTTCCCTATCTCAAATTACGGTCATGATGAGTAATGATATATTTGAGACTTTTGTGGTCGGTAAAAACCTTAAATGTTTCTCCCAGGAGATAATGTCTCCAATAGCATAATGCATGAACAACTGCAGCCAACATGAGATCATGCTCTCTGTAATTCCTCTCGTCTGGCATCAACTTCCAATACTCATATGAAACTACTGGATTGAACTACATCAACACTACTCCCAGCCCAATAGATTATTCATCACAACAAACTATATAGCTCTTCCCTTTCTTTAGAAGTATCAGGACTGGTGCTAATGTTAACCTTCCATTCACCACCTGAAAGTATATCTCTTAAGTTTCTAACCAGATGAAGATAACATCCTTCTTAGTAAAAACCATCAACAATGTTGCTAATCAGAATAAGTACTGTATTAAACTCCTTTAGTAACTAAAATCCCCAAGAAACACCATATTTCAAACACGTTTATAGGCTGCTCCAACAAAACTACTGCTCTCACTATCTCTGGGTCTACCGTAACTCCTAACTATTAGATAATATGACCCAATAATTGTATCTGGTCCATCCAAAAGTGGCACTTTGAGAGCATATCATATAACTGATTCTCCCTCTCTCTACATAGTGTGATATCAAGATGGGTGGCGTGGTTGTGTCGAGTGTGAGAGTACACCAAATAGTCCACAAAGACAAGAAAACAAGAATCCAGATAAGGGTGGAACCCACGATTCATCAAATCCATGAAAACTATTGGCCCATTCGTCAGTTCGAATGGCATGACCAATTACTCGTATTGACCATATCTGCTTCAAAAAGTTGTAAGATGTATGTCCGATGGTCTAACATTCAATTGATGATACCCGGATCTCATGTCAATATTTAATAACACTCATGATCCTCTATGTTGATCAAAAAGATCATCAATACATTGCAAGGGATATTGGTTCATGACCGTCAGGTGGTTTAGCTTCCGATAATCCACACAATGTCTGAGTGTATCATCTGCCTTTTTGCAAATATAATAGACAAACCCGAGGGAGAAGTACTGGTTCGGTTGAAACCCTTTGCCTGAAGCTCCTCCAAATGCCTCTTGATCTTTTGCAAATATATTGTTGCCATACTGTAAAGATAAATGGACACCTCTTTCACTCTTGGCCCAAAGTCAATAGAGAAATACACCTTTCACTCTGGAGGTAGATGTGAAAAGTTTTCTAGGAAGACATCCCTGAAATGATCAACCACTAGAGGGAAATCATTCTAACAAGTTTTCTGGTCATCCATATATAAAGTCTCTATCTGGGATATCACAACACCTCACCCACGATGCTTGGATCTAGCTCGGCTCTGATGGACATCCCATTCTCCCTTGAATAGAAAATCACTACCCTCTGGTGACGTGAAACTCACCCTGCAATGATGGCAATCTACAAAGACTCGAAAGGATACCAACCAGTCCATCTTGAGAATTACATCATATCTTATTATCTCAAGGACATTAAGGTCCCATAGAATGTGACACCCACCAACCTATAGGGGGAACTCATTGCACTGGCACACTTATTCTGTTCTAATACCCAATGGAGTGTCTAGTGTCATGATATCAGAAAAAGAAGAATCACAGAACCCAAGGCTCTCAACAACGAGAACATATATAAACCTATGTGTATCACCAGTATCGAAAAGTATAGAAGATAAAACCGAAGCAACTATAATAGTACATTTGACAGAGGAAGTTCCAGGATCCTACTCATGTTGGGTCGGTTGCACTGCATATGACTGCCCAGTACCGCGTCCCTGTGACACAGCAAGGATACCATGAGCTAACCCACGCTTCTATATCTGTGATCCTGGTGTTTGGCTACCATGACCACAACCGCCACCTCAGCCTGAACGTCCTGACGTATTCCAATTACCTAATCAGTAAGAATATTCTTGAGCATAATCCTACAGTGGAGTCTACAAAGAACCCCTCTTAGTAGCCACTATTGGAAACTCCCTACAAAAATGATGCAGATGAATTATCTTTCCACAAGTTCAGCACTCCACATGCTCACGAGGACACTGAGTTCTCTGGTTCCCTTCATTACCACACTATTGACACAACACTAGGCAAGCTGAAGAATTCTTCTAGATATTACTGCCACCTAGAGAGAAATATATCTACCTATTTTTCTTACCGTTAAAAATAATACCAGAAACTGGTGCCTAACCGCAGAAGCCGGCACCACTTGCTTCTCGCTAGTTCTGCTCTGTAATCAGTTATTGGATCACAATAGCATGCACTATAGTCAACCTGAAAAAATTCCCCAGCTATCGGATTTCATATCAAAGACCATACTCAATTCATTGATCCCTCAACATGACATCACCCACTAGAAAAGGTGAAAAATGATGTAGCTCGGTGATGTGGGCAGAATATTCCATCATTGTCATGGCCCCTAACAGAAGATTCATGAACTCTCAAGTTTTATCTACCCTCAGCGTCTCTTGAAAGAAAAATTCATATAAGATTGCCTAAAAATCATTACATTACATGTATTGGTGATTCTTAGTCTGGGTTGTAACATCCCACCATCTCATGGCAGAATCAAGAAGCACGTAAGTAGTGAGCGTGACCCTCCTCCCTAGAGGTGTCTCCAGATTCTCAATGATAGATTGTATAGAACCCATCAAATACAATGTAGCTTGTGGTTCTCCATAACTTCAAAACGTAGGCAGATTCTACGGCTTGAATATATGCATTAGCTCTGACAACGATGTGAAACCAACAATGCTCATAGGATGGTATGTATAAACCATATGAAGCCTTCATGGAACTGTGCATCCATGCCTATGTCTGGTATAATGGCTGGCACCGCATCTGGCTCAGCTCGATGATCCTTTGGTAGCCCATGGCCTATCGTCTCTGGAGTATAATCATTTCCGCTCTCGTGGTGAACAACTCATGGTCGTATCGCCTGCATGGCCCTACAATGTCAAAACAAAGCTTTAATAAATACCATCCATGACTAAGAACTTGAAGCACAATAAGGGAATAGGAGAAAAAACATTCATGTCATACAATACAAGACTACACAACGTGTATAATAACTACACGACATGTACCCTCATGTCTTTCACTTCGGCATGTACTTCTTCCAGAACTAGTCTTGTAACACCCCAAACATACGGTGGGTTGTACCTACACACAAGGTGTGTACTTGAATTTTATTCCCCTGCCTGATTCATTCTACCCATCTTAGCCACACACCTCTCATTATAACAAGACTATACGGTGTGTATACTGTCTACATGTCATGTAATAGACGAGCTTCACCGACCCGTGTTTGTTCGAGACATGGCTAGGTACACAGCTCACAATACACAGCGTGTTCCAGATGGACATGGTGTGTATATCATAGATTCCAAATGCATGTATTGTTAGTGACAAGGATGGATTCTAAGGTGACACTAAATGGCATGTTACAACCGCACAAGGAATGTACACAGCCCTATTTCCACATTAACCTGTACATGATCACACGGTGTCTCCCTGGTCAAGACTAAACGATGTGTCCCTTATGTAAAAGGTGTGTACTATACGAGCTTTGCCAACCCTTATTGTTTGAGGAAAGACATGATACCTGTCTCACACTACAAAACGTTTTCCAGATGGACATTGTGTGTACATAAAAGAATACCCTTGACATGTGTTGTTATATACCCAACCAGATTCCCATATTACACTACATAACATGTTCATAAGGGACACGATGTGTTTATGAAAATATTCCTTCATACGTGTTGTTAGTTACACGGTAGACACATGGTCAACACAACATGACATGTACAAATGGTACATGGGGAGTTCCCTATAGTGTTTTCCCCATCCCTTGTTTTTTCCTACACGGCCTATGACGGGGTTAGGAACTACACGATGTCTACATAAGGTACACGACGTTTACTTAAATTTTATTCATTTTATCCTGAATATAAGAGTACATGGAATGTAGTTACAACTAAACAACATGTATTTTGGATTTTTCTTGATTATAAGCCTTAAAAACTACTCCAGATCCCAGAAAAACAGTGAAACCAACACCTAAGTGACAAATTTCAATCCGTTAGGGCCCATACTCACCACGAATCAATGCTTGGTATTTTATACATGTTATAAACAATGGAAAAAATTTAATGATCCACCAAAATCTGGTTGATGAGGGATCATACTCCTCATGAACCAATATTTTGTGTTCATTCAAAAAAAACATAACAATACTCTATCAAATAACATTTATTTTATCAAGGAATCTATCACTACAGCTTGCATTTTCATGAACAACATCTATCAAAAAACATGCAATTTCTAATGCACCTTCATGGCATGGAAACTATTCATGGAATGTGATTCTAACATTTGCCTAGATGATGCATGAGATGGAATTCCCTCATCTCATCGATTTGCATCTCAATAGAACCAAAATATAAAAATATAAAAAACACACCACAAGTGTGTCACCTGACAGAGAAAATAAAATAAACTCTAATAATCATAAACAGAAAAACTCAATTTAAATTGATGCAATCCAGTCGTTAATTTTACATAGGGTAGGTTCTCCTGGTCATAGTTATCATTGAATCCCTTAGAAATATATCTCCTTCCATCATCACCAAATAATAAAATAACTTAGATAAATGAAAAGAACTTTGATACCACTTTGTAATGTCCCAGATGCGTATTCCACTCAACGGGTTCCAAGAACCCGGTTGGTCACATAACCTCAAGCGCATTACCCCAAACGCCAGAGGCCACCGACTAGAAATGAGGGACTAGGTCTGATAGTGGGGAAACAATTCTCTCATTTGTCAATGTGTAGCACATTGATGAAATATAAACATACCAAAGTGGAAGCAGTAAACAATACCATGTTGAAATTAACAGTAGTACTGATGAAAAAGTTGGCAAAAATCGTATATAGATGATGATGAAATATGTACCTAAGTCTATGTAAGAAGCCCAAATAGGATACACTGCAATATAAAATAATATTGTACAAGGAACAAGTAAATCAAGGAAAAGTAACATAGTGCAGGAGGAACTCATCAACATCACATGCCTAAACTTGGTCTCATGCTCTCCTAATCTTCTGCAACAATCAAGTATATGTATAAGGACTCGTTCCCTTATCAAAACCTAGAACAATATAATCAGTTTGGGCCCATGAAATGACCCACAGATGGCATGAGAAATAAATCCCTATAGGCAACCACCAAAGGCATGTCCCAACAATCAGTGAAAATGTGCTACAATAGAGTACCGTAATAAAATGCAGTGAACTAGTAAGAACTCAGAAGTATCCATTTCTACCAGATACATTTCCATTTTAATAATTATTTAACAATTAAATATAATTGATATCTCTATCATGAAAGTCCATACCCTCATTAAAAAAAAAATGAATCCTTTACCACAGGCTAAACAAATCATTGCCCTCAGGCTAATAGAACCATGCCCTCCAGCTAAACAGAAGCATGCCCTCAGGCCTTTCCCTCTGACGAAATAGAACCTTGCCCTTAGGCCTTACCCCCAAGTGAATAGAACCTTGCCCTCCGTAGTATATATCTTTTCCCCTTGGACTTTCCCTCAGGTGAATAGAACCATTCCTTAGGCCTTTCCCTTAGGGGAATAGAACCTTTCCCTCAGGCCTTGCCCTAAGGAGAATAGAACATTGCCCACAAGCCTTTCCCTTAGGTGAATTGAACCTTGCCCTCAGGATTTTCCCTCTAGCGAATAGAACCATTCCGTCAGGCCTTACCCTTAGGTGAAATAAAACAAAAGAAAGTAATTGGTCTAAGCCCAAACCCTATGAAATCAATTATCTATACATTTTATCTCTAGAAAACTCAAAGCATTCTATTATCACGACATTCCATTGGGTATCATGGCCAAATGAATAATCATGGGAACCACACCCTTGGGGTCACCCTGGATCAAAGCAACGACCCCACACAGTATTTTATACATATTCATTAAATTACCTATTCAATTATAGATATTTTATTTGTTAAGGCCTCAGCCATACGACACTGCAATCATAGCCGCGTAGCACAACTGTAAACAAAAACAACTCGACAGTAAGAAATTAACACCATACCACCTACCTCGATCTCCACTGATCGATATACATGAATGAAGCCTCCTGAATCAACCGATAACAATGTAGATCTCAGATAAACAATTACTCGTTCAACCTCAAATAACTTCACACCACCATAATGTTGACATGCTGACTGATTACACGGTGTATATATACTATGTACATGGAATGTAGTTTGTTTTTACACACTTCATCACTGACAGGCATATACGCCCTATGTTCTCATTCAACAAGGCCAAAGTACATCTCTTGGGGAAATGCACACTTTGTGTACCCACAAATTTTTGGGAGTTTTCCCGTTTTTACTTTTTTTCAAAAAAACCCATAAGGAAAATGGAAAAGAAGAAACCTGTACCTCAATAGGAATAACTGAGCTATTATCACCTCATTAATAACATAATAACATTAATGAAATATAGCCTATTATAATTCCATGTGTTAAGACATAGTGGGAGTATAAAACCACTATGTTTATGATTACTGTATGATTAGAAAAATAAAAAAAATCATTCATAATTTTAAGAGGATATAATTATCATTGGTGATGGTGAAATTATGCGATATAGGGAATGAAATAATAGAGACCCAAATAGGGTGAATATAAGGTTCACTGACTCTAGTTATCATGTCTGCAATCTCTAATTTGATTTATTTCATCCCATTGTACATGATATTATTTTTTATTATAATGAATAATGAATGGAATATGGTGATTTATTTAATACAATAAAATTGATAATTATTGAAAATAACCAAAAAGTTGATAAATATCTTCATCACACAAATTTTTTAATTAAAAAATTTCATCTAGGTGTGAGCATATGATTTTATTTCAATTTGACAACAAAAAAATCCTTGGAAAGATCCTTGAATGGAAGGTTAAACACCATAATGTTATATTGAATCCCTTGTCAGAAAATATCACCTTGATTAGGGAGAAACAATTATTGTTTATATAAATAAAACAATAATGGGATGACACTACTCAAAACACATTTTTCGGTGGTTCATTAAATCTAACATATGTGGATTAATCTCCACAAATATTTTTTATTATGATGTTTGTAATATCCAGATACTACATCAACTCAATAACACATACCTAATTCCTATTTCAAAACTCTTTTTTGACAACTTTCCCACTAAATTGTGGTTATTATAGCTATGTATTGTGGTAAACAAGGATCCCATCAAAATTTCTCTGATGTTTCTAACACATTATGTGAATACATTTCTCAATAAGATTTCTATTATTTTCAATGGTTCCCACAGGGCCCATTTTGGGAATGGGTTTCCTTGGATATTACCTATATAACAATTATATTTGTCTCCAGATTATTTTCTAGAAAACAAATTATTTGAAACACTGGTGTTGGTTCTCCATATACCTTTAAACCACCTATTTAACATATCATGTACATATAAAATTCCATTTTAGATTGATTAAAATTACATGTTGTCAAATATTTGGAAAATACTATTTTTATAATTCACATTATTTCTTCTTTATTTTGAATCACAACTCAACTCTAATGGACCTATGTAATGTTGATATGTATGCTTTCAATATATTCACCAAGAAAACCACTCAATAACACATAAAATATATTTTATTAAGATACTATTAACAACATATCATTAATATAATTGTTATATAAACACTATATTATATGATAGACCATTTTTTTAATGTAAACAAACTATATATATAAGATAAATTCCATATTGAAAATATCTCTATTTTAATCAACTCACATCTCCTTATATCAATTCAATAAAGAAGGCATCTCAAAAATATTGAACAACCTCCAATAATCATTGTCTCATAAATTTTATCTTATAAATTAATCCTTGATATATAATAATTCATCAAAAAATATTTTATAATAGTATAGTATATTGACAAGTTTGTCAAATTAAAAGAATAATTATTCTTAAACGACAAGTCTACAGATTTATGGTGATATATATTTTTGATGATTACTTTTCATTTTAATATTATTTTCATATAGAAGGATATATTAATATAAATAAATGTTATTATAGATATTAAAATTTATACTCCTTGAGAGGGAAAAAATAAAATATATTTAATGTATAAAACAGAATCCACCACTATATGGGTACTTATAGTATAGACCTAATGAGGGGTAATTTATATAATGTATAATATCATGGAATACCTTGATAAAACCATTAATTATTCAATACATAATAAAAATAATATATGGTTATTATTAGGTAAAATTGTACCACATTATAAATGCCAGATATTATGTAGATTCTGACAGAAATAACAGAAAATATTTTCACTGTAAATTTTGTCTGACACAAAATATAATAAGTTTTTTTAATTAATAATTTCACGGAAGGAATATTAGTATTCTATAAAAACTAAAAAAATAGATAATTCATAACATAACAATTTTAATTATTATATAGACTTATAAAATTATCATTGTTGTGAATGGTAATAATAAGTCATAATAAAATGAAAAAAATAGATTATGACAATATGACAATATTTGTTTTTATGAAATTCATATAAATAATTGTAACAACACCAAAATTTAATTAAAATATGATGTTAGTGTTATTGAAATTACAATGATAAATGATCCAAGGATATAAAAAATGAGATAATAATAGGATTATAAACACATTAATAGATAAAAATAAAAATAAATTGAATTTATTATTATTAATAAAATATAATGGATTTATTTTTATGTTCAAAAAAACCCACATGTTACCAAAAATAACATTGGATTAAATTAAATCCTAATGAAATTATTAAAATTTGGATTATATAGATATTAAAAAAATTTAAAAGGCAAAAAAAAATTATATTTTAAAATTTTACATCGTAATAGAAAATAAATTAAACAGTGTGAGTTGGGATGGAATAAATTACTATAATATATTTTTTCTCTTTATCAAATTAATATAGTGATATAGAAGAAATATTTTCAAATAATAAAATGTTTGAACCCAATAAATTTTCCCCCATTATTGTTAGTAGAAATTGAATTTATTATATATTTATTTTTTTATCAAATGATGACTAATATTCTTTATGAATTTATGTGATTTTTTTGATGATTTAGAAGCATGTTTTTAGTTATATGATTTATATAGTCATGTAAATTTTTTTATATAGAATACATGTTCTAAATTTTTCCATTTTAGATGATTCAAAATCGTAATAAAAAATTTTCCAGTTGAATCAATAATGTAATGATTGAAAATATATGGAATTCATATTAATGAATGATGTAACTATGTTTTTAGGAAGGCTCAATGATGATGGGATTGTGTATTGTAGTTAAAATCAAACTATGGATGCTCACTATATACCATGGATATTATATGAATTACTATAGATATCCTTCATGCTTTTGAAATTTCATGGGCTTCATCAACATTAATGGGATTAGAATCTATTACCTGTTTTTTTATACACTAATCAATGATGACATGGTAGCATTAAAGAAAAGAACTCATGATATTATTATTTCTATAATAGGACCATTTTGAATAATATATCATGTCATGGACTTTGATATATTAGAGAAATGTATTATTAATAATATAAATTTGAAATTGAAATTATGAATGGTCTATTTGTTATTGACATTATATTGTGATTGTTGTTGAAAATAAAATGTAAAACACAGTATGATTTATTTTGAATTGAAATATAGATTTAGATAAGTTAATAATTTATAATAACTACTTATTAGATATATTATATGGTTTAAGGAAACACATATTCCTTCTGTGAAAACAATACCTATATAATATTTTTCCAAATTTTATGGGGTGTAATCATTATAAATAGTTCAAATATAAATAATGTAATCATGAATTGGCCAATATGGAATAATAGATACTACACTGGCTACTTATTATTATAAAAAATACAGTCAATAATATCGTTGTGTTTCTTATATTGGGTTTATTGAAAGTGTTTTTAAATTGGTGTAAATGGAATGTAATGTGGTTGATGTAGAAAAATCATAATTTAATTATTAATATTTGAATATATGTATGAAATGTTTTATTAGAATTGATGATTTATTTGTGTAACATTATGTGAAAATTTAAACACAATAAATACCTTAACATTGCGTGGAATTAAATGATGTTACCTTATATTAAACCATGTCTCTGATAGTGGTTCTCTATTGCTGGTGGAATTTGGGGGATGGGTGTCAAAAAAATTTAAAAATTTATCAGTCTATAAAAATATATCCTTTGTATAAAGATAGAATTTCCTACCTTATGGACTGATTCTGTGTACTATATAGATGAGTTATTATATATTCTCAAACTAGACGATCCAACAACCAACCAGTGGACTTTAAGGTATAACCGAGCATGGTAAGAATAGTTACTTGGTGAAAACCAAAAAAATATTTCATGATAATTTAATTTTATATAAATTTATGTTATAATTTAAAATAATAATCAACTCACCGCACTCATATAAATACCCATAGATATAAATCCATCTCACACAATATTTACTTCTTTTAACATGGATTCTATTAAATTATTTCTAACATTAATGAGTTTTTAGATTATTTTTTTCTTTAATTGATCCACCAAGGAATTCATATATATGGATAATCAATGTGTGATTCCAATATCCCACCTAGAATATGACATTCTCTAGAAAAAATCACTATATATGAAATGTTGAAATATATTTCCTTTTCTTATGTACTTATACGTTTTCCCACATCCATCTCAATAAAACTGTTATGATTATAATAATAAAAAAAATGAAAATCTATATTGTAAACATGCATGTATAAACATTAAGAAAAACATTATTATAAAGGGTTAAATAACATATAAAACTATAAATATATACTTGAACCTAAATTGAAAATTATTGGGAACGAGAAAATATAAATGAGTGGCCCGATTACAATCTTCAACGCTGACCACAAAACATGGTTAGTACCAAGAGCCTCCAATCACCGTAAAAAAAGTTCCACCAATATCACCATCGATATACATGTCAACTACATATGAAGAAAAATTTGTAGAAAAATATTTTTCAAGGTTTAGTATTTATATAAGCATTTGTTTCCCCAAAATTACTAAACATAATACATTAACGAAAAAGCTATCATATTAACAATGAAGGCATTTGAGTTTGTACCATATACAATAAATAATATAAAAATACAAATATTCTTATAAAGAATACCAAGGGAGAGATATTTGGATTTCAATATTTATACCAAACTTTAGAATTATGAGTTATTATATGGCTCATGGTGTCCATCTTGGATGCTCATCATAATGAAGAACATCCTCAAAAATAGTATGGAGGGATAGTAGCACAATATTCCTGATAATATTTACAACAGTGATATATCTCTCTAATTCACTATGATTACATGTTATATATAATTTATAGGGCCCAATACTACCCATAACATATCACATTTGATATATTATTATCTCTCTTCCATAAAACTACCAAAAATCTAATGTATAAAGGTGCAGAAGCACAATCCTCACTACTATGCTCCATAGCTAAGGGCGGACAAACTCTCATGGAGGATTGGATCACCTCCAACGCATCATAATGAGTGGATGGGGGACCAATCAGTAGCCAATGGAACTATTCACTATTTTGTATAGTGGTGAATAAAATACCTCATGGAAAAGGATAAGAGATATCCACACCCAAATATATCAGGGGAGTACTAACCATAATGTTTCTCTAGTGATACATCCTAACCACTCTAACATGATATGTTTCACTAAAATAATCTACCAACAAGTATCTATAAGTTTCAATTATTATATGCTATGAAAAAATCTATAATCTAATTATTTATTGAAACACATTATGAATCTGATACTCATATATCGCAATACTTGTCATAATGGAAGATATATGAGGGAATAATTTAACAATGTCATTTTTATCATATAAATATTAAATCTATTTAGATGAATATTCAATGAATTTCACAAAATATATGTCTAAGGAACATAATAGTATAGTGTATTGATGTATACACAACCAATCTTCTTGTTTTATAAAATATATTCAACAAACCGCATAAAAACCATCATATAATATATTTTTCATAGACATACCCAACATAAAAATATTTCTTATAAGCTGGGGATAATAATTGTAATAAAGGGTGAAAAAATAAGGTTTAACATGGTACATATCAATCACTATTCATATAAAAATAAAATTTTTATAAAAATGGCTTGAGATCAGGATCATATCATAAATGATTATACCCAATTAATAAATGATCGAAAATATGTTTCAAAACATAATGCTTTATTAGTTCAAACGATAACAATAACAATGGATAGTGGAAATCAAAAAACAATAAGAAACCATAATATAGCGTCATAAACAAATACAACCAACACATCCTTATAAACCATTTCATATATCAATGATAACATATGAGGCCAAAAATTCAAAATGGACTATGCATAAACCCATGTTTCCAATTTCAAAAAAAATGAGCATCATAACATATTTCTGATATGGTATCAATAAAAATTTCATATTTAATTTTTTTTCATGAGATATAATTCAGCTCCAAATTATTCGGGGGGAGATATATGTCCCCCCTAACTTAAAAAAATCATACATTTGTGTTCTACGACATCAACAAACAATCATCACCAAAAAATGCGATGAATAAAAATGTGTTTCAAAATAAATTAGTAAGATAATATGCTACACCGAAAGATTTTAAAGAATAATTATTTTAAATATTTATAATCCCTTGAATATGTTTGGGTACATGAAACCCTGAGATATTCGCACTCGATAGTGTATAAAAAACAAAAGAGAAAGATAATACAACTTGAGAAATATATGACTATTTAAACCTAGTCATTAATTTAATAAGAATTAATATTATTATATAAATTTTAAATTATATATATATTTCACACTTGATAAAAATTCTTCTAAAAATTCAATGTAACTAATCAGTCAATTTTATAAGGTAATTTTATTTTCTGTAATAAGTATTATTTATAATTGATTTTATAGAATTTATGAGAAAATCATATTCATAATTTTTTGATTGATTATAGATTTTATATCACGGAATAAAAAATATTTTCCAAAAACTTCAAATTAATATAAATTTCGGATGAAATTTTTTTATTTTTTGAAATATATAGATTTTTTAGTAAATAGATATAAATATCGAATTTTTATAAAAAAAATCATTTACATTCAATAATTCATGCAATTTAAAATCAAAATAATGTTTTAAGTAATTATGAATGAAATAAATGAATTATTTAATTATATTTACCACACGTTATTTCATTTTAGTCAAATTTATATTTTATTATTTTTATAAGTATAATTTAGTATATTTTTTCAAAAAACAGTTTTAAAGTGATTAATGTTTCACCAATTTTTTACTTAATAAACCCTAATTTTAAAAAAAAATTAAATTAAATATACATATTATATATCTATAAATATTAATTTAAATTAATATATTGATTTTTATTAATTAATGTGTTAATATAAAATCATTTATTTTCTTAAAAAAGTCAAAATTAAATTTAAAAATTTTCAAAATGTCATCAGAATTTATTTTAAATTAAATTTATTCTCTCATATGAAAGAAATTCATAAAATAGAAACAATATTTTAAATTATATTAATCTATATTATCTCGTATTGTCATTTTATTTTGTTGATCATAATGAAATATGAAAAATAAATAAAAAAGTCAAACATGGTTAGGATTAAAATGGGATTTCCAGGTGTTAAAATTAAAATATAATAGTTGAGATAACATTAAATCATATCTAAAATATATATTATGTCCACATAAATAATATATAATGAATAATCCCTGATAATGGATAACTTTAGATCCTTTTAGAATTTGAAAAATTGCACACCATTGTTTTTAATACAATTCTGCTACCCGCCTCACTTATAAAAGTCCCCATCCTACCATAAATATTTCATACAATCAATGAACATTGGTTCATCCATTATCCTATAAAATATATCCCATAATAGTTTCCTCATTTTCTATATACTATCATTTTATAATTAATTCATCATATGAAACCTTCTTGGGGTTTTCATAAGGTTATTTGAAGACGATGTATTATGCTTCACATGGGGCCTTCTTATTATTTCATCTTCAATTTCATTGATATATTCTTCAATTATTAGTAGATAATAGAATATTTTTCATCAATATATTTATTTTTTATAATTTTACTGAAATAAAAAAAATCCATATCATCTTCCATTATATGGGAAATTAAATCATCATTTGTTACACATTAGACCACCAACTCATGATTTGAATTAAATATTTTTATTCAATGCCACTAAATTCATGTCATAATGATTGATTTAAATTATATATGTGATAATTGGGGAATGTTTTTTTACTATGGTCATATATTTCATATTTATATCATTTTACATTCCATTTTTGTGGTGGTTATTTTAACATCACACGAGTGTATGAAAAACTATCGCCTCAAAAAATTATATGATTCGTTTTTTGGTTCATATTTACATGTATCGTAGTAAGGATAATGTAAATTAAATAATTGATTTTCCATAAAAACCATACATCTTAAAATATAATATCACATCTAACATATTTCCTTCCAATCCACTGTAAAATAATAACAATGATCATGCCTACATGTGGACAGCTACATCCATATAATAATGTAAAATTACATATTTTTTCATCAATTTTAATATTGATGTATTTTTTTAATATAAATTATACATAGTATAATATTTTTATTATATTATATACCGAATTATAATTTTTTATCCTTTGGTCCATTCCATCAAAAAAAATGTATAAAATATTCCCGTGTGTGTAAGCCTTATTATAACCACGAAAGGAGTAATTTATTATCTATATATAACTTCATTAGGATAAAATATACACATACATTAATAAAATATATTAAATTCATATAAATTTTAAATTATGGAATCATTTAAACATGATCAACGTCAAAAAGTCAAAATTACTAAATAAAAACAAAAAACAAAAACCATTTTGTAATTACCCAAAATGTGAGTTAATATAAATTTGTTAATAAATTGATCACAAAATAATATAATTGAATAATAATTGTAATGAAATATTATATTTATTTTCATTAAAATATTGATAATAAATTACTATTTTTTAAAAAATTATCTACAAACACATTTAACGAAAGTTGAAATTTATGGTATTGGATTACATGTATCTCATTTAATTTTGTGATACATATGGCTGATTTACCACTCATTTAATTATTTGGTGTATGCTCTTCCCCTTTGAAATATTAATTTCATAAATGTACTTATTTTTATCATACATAATGTTTCATTTTATTAATTTTCATTAACTGGGATAATGATTCAAAGGATATAATTACTGTAAAGGGAATCATCTAAAATTACATTCAGTGATAACTAATGTAATATTTTCATCAAAATATATTTTATATGCTTTATATAATCCCATGTTAAATGTTGTATCATTTATACTTAACATTTACATTTTTATATTTTCCTATATAAATTATTTGACCCAAGTAGATAATATATAAATGCATCCCATTGTTAAATTTTTTCATTAAATAATTTTATTTCACAAGATTATAAAACTTATTCCATAACAATATATTGATATAATTTTTTATTAATTGATAATTAAATCGTTTAATTCCTTATTTCCTATTTTTTGTTTGGATTTTTATTTCTAACAAAAAATACATATAATGATTCAGTCTCAATTAATGGATATATTCTTTGTAATGGTTAATCATCTTAAATTACATTATTTTGGACATGTGTATATGATTTGAATGTATATTCATTAATGTGGTCTATTATTTCATAAACATTCCTACGTGTCCTATGTCGTGACTATCACAGGACGACCTCCCATAGGACTGGGGATGATGACTACCACTAAATAGGATTATCCCAAAAAAATGGTAGGCCTTTGAATATGTACCTATATATATACATAAAAATATTTTTTTAGATGAAATAAAGTGAAAACAAAAAGTTATAAAAATAAGGTAATATAGTATAAAATTAGTGAAAATGAGGAACAAATACAAGCGCAACAAAAAGGAAAAGTACATGTAAAATTCTATGGAACTCATATCTAGAAAATGCTACTTGATTTGTAGGTATATAACAATTATCCCATTTCAAAAAAGCACATCATGTATGTATAGTCACTCTAAGAACCTCCTGGACCTGGTCCACCAAGGACTCCATCAAGGCATCGATCATCTACATACGACAAGACACATGAATGATAATCATGTGTAGGCATGGGTAAAATAATAATCAATAGGGAAGCATAAAATACTAAATAAAAGACTATAAATGGAACACCACTACGATGATAAAATCCTTTCAATTCATGTTTGTGTCAACAATACATTTAACCAAAACATCTAGGTATACTCATAAATGATTCCATAAAAAAGGAACATCCATTGCATGCCATATATTCCCGCTTGTTTCAATCTAAATCGATATTTCTCAATCCTTGAGATATTTGATAGTATGAATGTAGTAATATTGTATGAAAAATATCCAAGAGAACGTATGGTATCAACACATCATGAATTTCCATGGGATTTCCAAATCATATGAGATATAAAATCATTGTAGGATTCTCAATCGGAATATTAACATGAAACTTAATATGTATCATTGGAGGTAACCTACTATAAGTCAAAACAAGAGACAAACTCTATGTCTTTGCTGGAGAGGTACTCCACATCTTTACTAGAGACCTACTCCACCTTTTTTTAGAGATCTACTCTGCATCTTCACAGGAGAACCACTCCATGTATTCATAGGAGACATATTCAGCTCCATCAGAAGACTCCTACATTGCATCTTGATAAGAGACCAACTCCGCGCCTATCACAGTTTGTTAAAGACTTACACTACATAGGTCTCTTACATATGATTCCACTATTAACACGCTTGTTCTAGGATAACCTACTCTTAGAGCCAATAGTTCATATTCCAACCTCTATGATAACATCCATATTATATATCATAAGGACCACCACATTTTTAGGGTCACAAATCCGAAAATGACTCATCAAATAGAAACATGGTTTGAGGGTAACACCAAATTTTATAAAAAGAGTCAGATCGGGGACAGGTCAGTGCCTGACCCGACCTGTTTTGGCCCATCTTATTTGGTCTGTCCAACTAGTTCATTGGGGTTGTGATGAGTTGGGTCACTAGAACAAGCCTAACTGGCATCTGAGGTGAGCTTTTCTATCTACAACATCCTGCAGAGATAGTTGTCTCAGTTCCATATAATGTTCCAGTTCCGCGACAGCATGTTTCTTACGGTCTACTGAACACATGGATTCTGTCCACCTTGGTTTTCTCACATGCACCCCTACATTACTACACATCACATTTCCACATAAATATCAGCTAACCTGGGCTCCTCCATTGTCCATGTAATGGGCCTTTGTGTCCATCCAGCACCACAGCAACCACCACGGCCTCCAACGGCCACCCCCAGGGGCCATCAGGTTTGTTTTGGTGATCTTTTTTCTATCTGAAAGCTGCTACAAAATCCTTAGGTATCCACCTTCACTACCTTCATCTCATATCCATGCCACGATCCATCCCAAAGCAATTTTATTTTAATTAAGTTATATTCATTAATTCTTTTTTCGATCTGACACCATCATCATCACATCTCCATCATTATGTATCAATCCAAGAATGATTATATTGTATTGTTGTTCTATGAATAGTGTCTTTAATGATCGATCGATCATGAAATGTCGAGTTGTGGTCCAAATGAAAAATTAATGCGACGAATGAATAATTGAGAATGAAAAAAATTAACCATCAATGAGAAATATACCTCAATCATTGTTTTGTGGTGATAGTGGTTATTTTATATTAGAAAAGAAAACCTAGATAAAAAAATACAATATTAATATCCCATTACATTATAAAAAAATAAAACACATCACACACCAATGAAATATTTGATAGCCATATATTTATAGGTTATACCATATTCATCTTTGAATTTCAATAATGTTGTGAATGAAATAAAATTACAACACCCTAACTATAGTTTTCATCAGTTGGTGTCTTGGATTGATTGTCATTGGCGATCCACCGAGTGTCATCATGATTTTTCATCTCATCGATCATTATCTAATCATACTCTATTTTTATTAAATGAGAGGAAATAATCAAGGTTCTTGTCAATCCATTATAAGGAATAACCATTAATAAAAGTATATATATGTTCCATTGGTTAATGATTAGGGACATGTTACAATGTTTATTTCATTTCCCAATTACACACATTTCAAGGTTGTTGTATTACTCCATGTAAGAATTAGTTAGTCATTGTGTCACAACACTTCTGTCTCATTGTGTAATTTCAAAAAGAGACAAAAAAATTTATGTTCATTTTATTCTATTTTGTAATGTCTAAAAATTATATGTCACTATTTACCTATGTTTCTCAACATTATGACTCACCTATTGAAAATGACACATTACAACTACTGTAATGTCGCACCTTAGGTAAAACCACTTGCCTGAATACAAAAGTGACCTCATTTTACTGATGTAATAATCAATTTAATTTTAATCACAATTTTTGAGGGAAAAACCCAACTTTTTTATTAAAAACATATAATTTTTCATCAAACCATTTTGGGCTCACTAGGCCTTGGAATCACACTCCGTCTCACCAATTATTCACAGAATTTTTATAAAAAATTTAAAAATAATAAAATGTGAAAATTTGTGTCATTAAATTGTCCCCAAATTAAGTCATTACATACCGAAAATCCAAAACAAGGGGAAAAACCCGGAAATGGTACGAGCACAAACTGACACCCCACCCCCCCTGCTCCCATGTGCTCTTCCCGAGATCCATCTTTTTCCACTACGAAAACACCAAAGGAATAAAAATACCAAAGAGGGTAGTCTATTACGTATCTTGAATCTCCCTAACCAATATACTAATCGAGCATCCTTATCAAAATATATCATCTATGGGAACCCATGGAGTTGTGCTATCTCCTACACATATAGGCATCACAATATATGTACATTACATTGCACCAAAAAAGGTATGATATGGATGAAATTGTATACCAGTCAATGGTCTCCCAGATTTTATCATTTCCCTTAGATGTACATCAATATTCATTATCACTCCATTCCTAGAACCCCAAGAAATAAAATTACAACCCCTTCCATTCACAATGGCTTGACACGGTGAGTTACAACCACTGAATTGAGTTATGATGTATCATATCTATCCACAAAAGGAATTCTATTATTGGGAAAACTACACTATTTCCTTATTTAGAAAATTCTTTTTGGATATCCTACAGAGAGAATTTTTTTCAAGGATTCCCATACATGGAATATAGACTCTATCCATCTCATAGTCTTAGAGGATCTTGATCAAATGCCTTTGTCTCAAGTTAAGAACTATATAAAAGTATATATACATGAGACTCTTATGGTTATGGAGGAGGATAAATTGATCTCTCAATAGCTAGTGTCACCACATATTCAATACTAAGTCTAAAATTGTCATCATAAGATCATGGGCTACATTGTTCTTCTCGTTTTGTATAAACTAATGTGAACAATAAGAAATCACTTCTTACCTCAGCATCATGATTCATCTAAGACCGGCCTCAGATGTATCACATAACACCATGTGCTTGACTACCACCTCTAGAAAACTAATGATTTTGGTTATCGTTAATCACTACCATAACATTTGAAAATCCTACAAGAACCATTTTTTCCACACAAAATGCTACCCCTTTTAAAAGATAGAAGTGGCCATCGATACATTGGTAGTGGATATTTGTTTTCAATACTCACTTTTTTAAGGATCATGTAATCCACACATAACCTCAGTCATTATGTTTAACTCGATCTATCCACTACAGGTCCTCCCTTTGACCCTCAACTAGGGAATCTCTTCAGAATCAATTTGTTATGGAGATGTTGATATGAGTTCAATCCTAGGGTGTGGAAAATTAATATGACTATCCCTCTATGGGAAGTTAATTCTACAACATCTTTAGGTAATACATTCTAATTCTCTGCTATTACTTTTGGGTACAAGAAACTCATAACATCCACTACCTTGATGGTATGACTAGCTAACTCAAGAGTGATCGTCTACAACGTCCTATAGATGCAGTCTATTATGTGATGTCAAGGTTTATTTTTTATTTCCCAGGAAAATTTTTTATATTACTAAACAAATACCAAATTGTTGTCCCAAATTGGTCGATCTGAGCATGAAATGTAGATAACCATTCCTTACCCAGACTGATGTTGTATGGCCTCGACACAACAACCTATTGGATTCAAAATAAACTATCACTTCAAGGGACAGATCATACTGTCAGTACTAGTGTGATTATAATGTGTTCTCTCAAATGATTTTTCAGATGTAGGTTTCATTACATCACTTTAACTAGAAACACAAGGTCTTTAGAAATATTTTAGAAAATGATGAATGATTATCACATTTTAATATTATTATGGATGCTTAGAATTTACGCACACCGTACTTCAAATCTTCTGTGGATACCTTTGGTCATATGCCTTGATCAAATGCAAATGTCCCTCCCCTAGTCCTTTAGATTCCTAAGCCTAGGGTTTACCTCATGGGGGTGGTGGTGGTAACATGTTAAAATGTATTCCACATCTTGATGCTCTCTTGGATTCTCTTCCACATGTGGCACCATATATATCCATATGTTCCATTCATTTTCTCAACCTCAGTGGCCCATCCACCATTTCAATATCAGTAGCATGTAGAGATAAAACATATCTACTAAGATGTTTTCTACAATCTCGTGAAATGAATTTCCTCTATCTAGGCCGATTGAACCCACCATTTTAGCCTTGAGCTGTAGATACCCAATAATGGGACCTCTTCTCGAATCTTATCACACATACATGTCATTGAGACTAACATTAGCCTTTTTTTCCCAAGATATCTCCTTCTACTTGCCTACTTATAACATCAACTTGATATATCTTCACAGCCAAATCACATTCAAAAACACTGGATTTCTCTAGAACCCTATCGTATGTATGAATTCATAAAGTATTTTTGTTTTCTCTATTGTCTCTAAACTCACCTCGCCTTGAGGTACGAACCATGAATCACATATCATATCAAATTCATTAAGTACCTAGAATAGTCTTTATGTCGTAATGAATACTTAGATACTAACATTTCATCCTACTGAAAATGTTGAATCTCGTCATCACACATATCACTTGGCAATTATGGTGATAAAACTATCGTTATGAAATACTCTCATGCTCTATCCAAGTAAATTTCACCTCACTGTGCGATAGGGTAATCTAAACCTCACCATCGCACAACTGATCCATGATGAAGGACAACCCCTGGACCACCATCAAATATTATGGTGTTCTACATGGATAGAAAACTCAGTCACTTACTCAAGAAATTTCCCAAAAACATGAATATTTTGCTAATCTGAAGTCATATGGTGTCCTTACCCCCTTATGTCATGAAGTGCACCCAACATGCTCATCTCATCAGATTGTAATTTGATTACCATGAGATACTGTACATGTAGTGGCGTAGCTGTTACACCACCCTGAGGTGTTGTATCCAACACAAATCCCTATACACATACCTCATCACCAAACTGGTCATCCATATGATCATGCTAAAGAATTTTGGATGACGGTCAATGTGGAAGAATATTTATGAAAAAAGATGTACCATAATAAATATTCTATACCTAGAGAAGGAATTAAATGTGGAAATAGAAAACCCAACCCATTACCATATGATATATGTTCAAATTTTTTTTCCTACAACGACTGTATTCATGTACCATGTCGAAAAACAGAACCCAAGGACATGGTGTATGGATATGTCTGTTACAACACCAACATCAGATTGCATGGTCGAAAAGTTAAAATCAGAACACTTAACATTATTTCCCTAACTAAACACAATGACTCTAGGGTATTGAGGTAGAACTAAACTCCCCGGATAACACCATGTCATGAACCGTCCCTGGGACCCGTGTTGTGACAACCTCATGCATGCCTCTTATAGGCGATGGGTTAGAGACTAGATCCATTTTGGCATATCCTAAACATATGGGTTGAATTCTTCAATGTACAAGTACACATGTACAAAACATCAATATAAAGATACCAGAATGAGAAAATACTATATTAAAAATACAAGGAATGAATGTAGAAAACAAAAAGATAATGAATATAGAATAGAGGCCCAAAAAAATTAAATGTAAAGTACTTGTCTCTAGAACTCCATTAGAGAGAACTCAATTTGAAGGGTATGTAATGAAACAACTGTATGGGGACACATAAGCACACCTCATCTACTCAGTCAATCTAAGAACCACCTGGAAACGGTCTTCAATTGACTCTATTAGTGCATCGACATCTATACAAGACATGACACATGTAGCGAAATTCTGTGCAGGGGTGAGTAAAAAAATACTCAGTCGGGAACCCCAAAACACAAAGTAAAAGTCCATTAAGAAAACACTACTAAGAATATATATTAAGATCCACATAGGTAGGTGTCAATAACATAGAAACAAGAACATCCAGGTTTACTAGTGAAGGATTCAAAGAATCCAGGTATCATTCTATGCATGCAATATGATCCCACTAGTACTCTCTTTCCGGGAGAACTCACTCCTTGATCTATATGATAGTAATCACGTAGAACCAGTATACCAAATGTATCTGAGATAAAATATAATCTTGATATGTCACAATGTTCAATAAGAAATTTGGTTTCCCTAAGACAAGGAGTCTAGATATCACATCCAATCATTATCAAAAGAATTATACTCATGAAATATTTATATATGATGAGAAATACAACCTCTATAGGAGACTCACATTGCTTTCTCATAGGTGACCTACTCAGTGTTTTCACAGGAAACCTACTCCATGTCCTTACATGATACCAACAATGTATCTTTTTAGCAGTCATACTCAGCCTCTTCGTAAGAGACCTACTCGTTGTCTTCGTAGAAAAACATGTCCACATATTCACAAGAGATGTACTCAATGACTTCATCGGAGAACTACTAAATTCCATCATAGGAAATTTACTTTGCATCATTACAAGATAGCTTCTACATGTATATCATAGTTTATAGGATAATTTCTTCATATATATCTCCACCCATAGTATAATTCTCTTAGAATTATCATTCTAGGATCACCTAATACTCGAGTCAGTTGTTTATACTCTATACTCTCCTAAATATCACAGTGATAAGGACAAAAGGACCACATTGTCACATGGGACCTAATACAGAAAACAACCCATCAAAATGAAAAATGGTTTGAGAGTGGCATATTTTCTTGTCAAAATATGGTCTTATTTGGGTATAGGTCATGTTCGACTCGACCTAGCTAGGTCTGTCTCCAACAATTTGTCCTAGACCACTAGGCTTAATGGGACGTGAACCACTAGGCCGTACGACCCAACTTGTCGGGCTACGAGGGTGTCCCGATCTATCATGCATGACCCAAAATTCATGTCAGCTCACCTCCATGGAATGCGACCAATGCCATGTACACCTGGGCCACATTTTCCACCGACTATGTGGTTGTCATATAACTGGGTTCACGGACATATAACCCTTATTTAACACACATGATTCGTCTTCATCTGACCAGTCAACGTGGTGTGCCTCCACATCCTACATCCACGTGGCATATGTCACTGGATTTTACAGTTGTCTCCACAAGCCTCCATCCTGCACCACACCACTACGTAGCCACTTATATTCTGGCACACAACCACCACCAGCAACCAGTTGACTGTTCTGGTGTGCCTATGGCTTCATTTGTGAGCCAGAAGGTTTATTCCAGTGCTATGATTTTCGATCTGAATGTTGTTATGTGATACTCTTTTCACCACCATCACTATTGAGGTCTTAGATCCATCCCACAATCCCACTGGATGCTGGATCATTCGAATGGTGATATATTCTAAACTGGTTGGATCCATATTATTCAATCATCTTCATATCTCCATCATGTTTTATCATTCCTAGATCTACAATATCAGATCAATGTGCCTGGAATTCGATGATCAATGGTTAATAGATCAGAAATTATCATGTTGGTGGCCAAACAATGAATTACTATGAAAAATAAAGAACATAGGGCCACAATCATGAATAAAAGAAATGGAAAAGACCTTGATCCATGTTCATGGATATCATGGTTTATTTTCATTATTATGATAAATGTAAACCACCAAAAAATAAAATACTAATATCTAATGACCATATATTCCAATTTAACCCATTCCCCAACAAGTACTGATTCATAGGCCATTTTTTGTGGATTTTTACACATTCATTGTAGAATATCATGAGTTTTGGAGAAATGATATAAAAAAATTAGACCCTGAATGTATTTTAGAATATCTAACATTGGGGTTCAGTCGTCGTTGTCATTTCGCTGGGAGCCATCATAGTATTTTGTCTCATCGATCATCAATCCTTGATCATGATCTCGTTATTATTCATTACTCTCTAATGAGAAAAAATCGTAATGGATATTCAAGAGTGCTCACATGGAATTATCTTTAATATAAACTTATTTCCATGTTATTGGTTAATGAATAATGTCTTGTTTTCTAATTATGTGTGTTTCAGTGTTACATGTGTTTTAGCATTACATGTGTTTTAAAATTACACAAATTTCAGTGTTATCTCATTGCTGAATTGTATCATCATTGAGTCTCTACACAATAGTGCTACAATTCCATTTGTGTAAATTCAACATGGAATAAATCATACTTTTTGTTTTTATTATATTCTCTTTTAAAATTTCCCAAAATTAACTTTCACAATCCACCTTTGCCGATCAATGTTAGGTCCCACCTAAGGAAAACAACACATTACAACACAATGGTGGTCTTAGATTTCTATTCTGAGTCATCATTCATGAGTTATTACGATTTTAATGGAATATTCTTTTATATAATTATTTTCATTTTAGATAGTTCATTTTTTAGGTTTTCTCACCAGTTACACACATCGACTAAAGATTAGTTGCACCTAGGATAATCGTTCCATTCTTAGCATAACCATAACCATAGATTTTTGTTCTGGGGATCTGTTTAGGACTTATTTAAATTTAAATAGAAAATAACTCATGTTGTTTGTAAATAAATAGATTTTACATTGAACCCTTATAGACAAAAAAGTCCTTGCAATTACCTACAGTTTTAATATCTTGTCTTAGAATATTCATATAAATTTTCTAAAAAATAAAAAATTTAAAATCCAAGTCATTACATATATATTTTATTCAAATATTTCATATCATTAATATAATTATTTTATTGATATATTATGTTTCACATGAAATTATTCCTTCATGTGGTTTGTGATTGAAAAGTTATAAAATGGAAAAGGATATTTGTAACAATGTTATTTTAAATCGTTATTGTCTATGGTTTAATTTTCATTAATGGATATTATTTAAAAATTTTACAATTTTTAATTTCAATTTTCTATTCCAATGTTTATTCATAATGTTTTCAGGTAATAATTTATTTGTCATCTATAAATTATGTAAAATTAATTTATAAAAGTTTTTAAGAAAAATAAACTGAATTTATATATATGTTACAAAATGACTTCTTCTTAACAATATATGTTTAACAAAAATTCATTATTAATATTTTTATATGAATGTTTAAATATATTTTTTTCAAATAATTTTATGTTACTTTTTTTAAATGAATAATCTAATATGATTCTAAAGAAGTTAGTTTTTTTACTTTTAATAGGAATGTGAATGGAATCATTATTTTTATGTGTGTGACATACATTTTATTTTCTTTCCACATTGTTTTATATATCTTTTAATGCATAGTTTGGAATATTAGTATGTTATTTTAGAAGAAAAACATTTCTTTAATGTTTGATATGTTTTTACTGTTAGTATTTTTATTTCAAAATGACTCATGTATTTTTCTCATGAAGTGTTCCATATGATCTTTCAAAATCATTTTCTATCCAATATGATAGATATTGATGTCACTCACCATGAAATGATTATTTTTATCAATATATTTTTTATATATATTTTAATGGTTGTTCTAATCATCAGAATGAATTAAAAATTATGATTACTATTATCCACAAGGATTTGTAAAAATGATAGAATACACAATCTTTCTCTAGAAGTATTATTATATTTTCGAATAAGTTCTCTTTGAACCCATTCATTTTCCACGATAAATTATTTTTTAAAAAATATCAATGATTTTATGATTTTATTGAAAAAATTAATATTATATGTTTTATGATAATGTTTTGGTTTTTGGAAATTTATCATATTGATGGGTGGTTCTGTTATAAAAAAATGTTAGGTGGTTATTTTTTTAACCATGGACAAGTACTTATATTATAAAACATGGAGGGGTAGTTCTGTCATCAACCAAGGATGTTTAATTCTATGATATACCTCTCTTTTATTGGGTTTGGATATAGATATTTATGTTATTCAACTTGTAATATTGATATTGAAATCATTTTTTATGTTACCGACATTTTTTATCTACGCATATGATAGGTGTATTATTAATGGAATTACATTGAACATTATTTTTTATTCTTATTACTCTTCTTTCTATTAAGGATTATTTCCATTTAACATTATTCATGATCCAAATATTTTTGGGTTTTTTGTTCTTGTTTTATTACCATTCACATTAAATATGAAATCATACTCTCATTCCTTTCTTATTATCACTCAATACATTGATATTGGTAATTCTTAGGTTTACACTTTCTGAGCATTTGATCTAACACTTAGTTGCATTTCTAATTTATTTGTTATGATAAATGATGATTAAGTTATTTTTGTATATAATGATTTATAATGTTATGTATTTTTAGGGTGATGTAGAAAACATAATATGAAATATAAAAATACAGTTATGTTGTAAATATATTCTCTATACCACATATGTATTGTGTATGTAATATTATTACAAAATTCTATAAAACTAAAAAAATATCCATGTGTATGTATGTGATCATATATATCCTTTTGATGTTGTGAGGTTCAGATGGAAAAAATTCGGTCAAATTTATCAGTAATATGGTAGAATTATAAGGATATTGATTCTTTCCCTTAATCTGGGAGTGCACGTTTTGGGATAATTATATTTATTCTAATCACATAATATATTATTTAATGATTATGATTTATTATGTGGGGATTTTAAAAGAGTTAAGGATTCCATCATGGGATTACATGTTTAATGTTAGTAATTGTTTCAGTGTCTAGGGTCTCCATTTTTATCTTTTATGTATTGAGACCACAATGTGATTAATGAAATTTTTGGAGACCTTTTTTTGGGTAAGGGTATATGTAACCAATATGTATGACATTATCTAATATTTTTAGAATAATTCATATTTAATTAATTTATTGGTAACCCACATGGACTACATGATCTTTCATGATTATGTTATTTTTTAGAACAATCATCTCTTTTAATTGATAATTTGATTTATGTAATTTTAATAAAAATTGATAAGATGATGGTAAGGTAACAACCCATTTCATTTTTAAGGGCCACAGGGCATTAACCTATAACCAAAAGGTGGAAGTAGATAAACTATGTCAACTAACTAATTTGATTTTTAAAATATGATCATTATATTTTTGGTATTAAAATATGGAAGGTATTAGATATCCATTAAGGTTATAAATCCCTTTAATTTTATGGTAAATTAGGTTATTTGGGTTATAGATTTATTTATTAATGGAATCATTTCATTTGAAATTTTGGCATTAATATTGGATTTTGGAGACATATATAGTTTTTCATCATATAAACAAGAATAAATTTTGGAAAATATTTGACATTCTGGGAAACACTTTTCATTATAATTATCTTATATATACATGATGAGTATCTAGTTATTATTTTGAGACAATAAGTTTCATTTAATTCTATTTTTAGTGCTCCATGAAAACATTTTCAAATTTAATAAGCATCATTTGGTGAAAAAGATGATATTGTGGTTGAAATTGATTAAATATTAACTTAAACTATGCATGTATGTATGTTTCCTTATATTATTATTATTGATTTCAAAGAATCCCTCATAACCATTTAAAGGATCTTGATACAAAAATTACATCATATTACCTTTATATTTAATGAAATAATGATAATTTTTTTAATCCATAACTAATGGTTTTGTGGATGTTTAATTTTTTCTAATCTTTTATATTATTGTGATAAATTATTGATATAACACTATATAATTATTTGGGAATTCCACATTTGTTCAAGGTGAATAACATCTCATAACACATGTATTTACCACTTGGATACAAATTTGTTCATTATTATAGATGACCATCAAACATCAATTTCTCCCTTTCCATGTGGGCATTTTTATAACCCTTTTTATGATATTGGTTTCCAAAAAAGGTACATTAAAATTTATGACCACTAAATTAGGATATATAATTCATATTTTAGAGATGTTACTTATTAAGTGGATATTGAAATACCACAATATTATTAAATATATTTTCAAAAAAATTTGAACCTATTTTATAACTTTTGATATTGTAAATTTAATCATTTTTTGTTCCATATCATATATGACACTCAAAAACTGAGAAAAAATGATCAAAAAATATATGGATTTTATAACATAGATGTTAAATTGTAAGGTATTAATAATAAAAACTAATGAATTAAATATATAAAAATTTCCCACTGAGAAATAATTTTTTTGATAAATTCATTTCAACATAATAAATCAATATTCTGTAATGGAATTTTATTCATCTTAAATATGGTTTCTCTAAAATTGGATGTGTTAATTTATACATGAAAATGTTATAGTTATGTTTTACGGATTTTATAAATATGTATTGTAATCCACATGAAAGAAATATTTTTATATATAGTTGTATATACTATAATTTCATGAGAATAATCATAATATACAATCTTGTGTCTTATAGGAATAATAAAAACCACTGAATATGGCATGTTTTACACTGATGTAATATTGATATAAAATAACTTTTCCAATTAGAAAACATCGATGTTATAAGCCCCATTAAATGATAACATATAATGTAACATAAAATAAAATAAAAATAATAATATTAAATATAAAATATCTCATTGTGGAAGTATATTAATAAAAAAATTATTTTGTGAATATGGATGATATATCCTTAAAATAAAAAAAGAGACTAGAAATCATACACAATAAGTATAATATAACTTCTTAAACTTTTGTATCTTTAGTATATAAAATAATGATTTATTATTAATAAATTATCAAATACTATTTTTATATTTCATACTATATATTATTTATTTATGTTATTTTATTACCCTTTTAATAATAATTCATGGTAAAAACCATGTTTCTAGTAGTAGCTGCTTTCTTTTTTATTCTTGTTTTGATTAGAATTTTTATGTAAATTAACATAGTTTTGTCATATAAATAATGTCATAATATATATTAATATACTATATATTCTTTTATAATCTATTCATTACTATCAAATAATGTTAGGTATATAAAATGAATAACACCATTCATCATGAAAGTAGGTTTTACATATGCATGAATGTCGTTTTTATTTTATCAAACTACTATATAAAATAAAGGTAAAAATTATATAAAATTTTAAAGAGATGCTATGATGTTATATATTTAACATATATTCGATAAATTTATCATAACAAAATTTCATGTTAATCATCAAGGTATAACAAAACACATCACATCGTGAGCCGATAGTCCACTTTATACACGAGTAACATTACCAAATTCTTAAGGATTGGAAGAAAAAAATATATGGGATATAATGATTATATTAGTATAATTATTTCATATATATAATATATATTTATATTTTCCGGGGTGTGTGTGGTAGATCAACTAAAACATCCAACCAATATATGCGATGATTCAAACCGAAATATATCAGTTCTCATTGGAGTAGTCCACTATAAAAATGATAGACTATATTTAAAAATTTCAGTAATGTGGATAATTTTTATGGTTATTTCACTCTAATTATAATATCTAATTAAATGGTATATACTTCTATTGTTATAATATTATAGATTGAAAAATATTTAAAAGGTGGAAATGATACAAAAACAAATGGTAAATAATTTTACTCTTATTTGGGGAACCACATTTAATTAACCACTAAATCCATCATATGAGTGTTTATGAATCACAATGAGGCCTCTATAGTGTGACAAGACAACCCAATTACATTGTTAATTGGTAACACTATATGATATGTGAGATTACCTACATGGAATCCCAAAAACAAATAGGTTGATGAAATGTGTCTAAGCACCGTAGAGATTACATTAGTGTTGATTTAACCCTAATGTAATAGAAATAAACATTATAGATCAGACAAAATAATCATAAATAAGAAATTACTGGAAGAAATCAATTACATAAATAAATCTAAATATATGGTACCAATTTAAAAACTACAGAAATCAAGAATGAAACCTGATGCCCTTGGGACCACATACTCAATGTCATCCCCCACACCAACCAACAATATAATTAATCTGAAAGAGTGCATTAGTAAGAAACTAATGATGAATTATATATAAGGTTTAATAAAATAATGTAGAACATTTAGGGCATGATAATTGTATGTGTGTGTGCGTGTGGGAATCATATTAATCCTACATTTTATCTCATCAAACATTTCATAAAAATTGGTTTTGATATATAGATTGAAAATTTGGATATTTAATTTAATTATATAAAACATTGCATTCCCAAAATACACTTTTGAAAAAAATGAAATCCAATTAATATAGATTTAACAGTAGAACCACTTTTCAAAATCATAACAACACACAACTCATATAGTGAATAATCGGATGTGTATACAAGGATCAATAGAAGAATATGTGTATATCATGAAATATAAGAAATGATGGAAACCAAACATGTTCACATAAGAATATGTTATCATAAAAGAAATAAAACAACAAATATCCTAATCGAATCATTAAAATATATTTATTAACAGTCATGTCATAAAAATATTGGGATGTGACATGCCACATTCTCGGTTATGACCCATATTATAGCATGTCATTCAATCCACGGTCAATAACCAACCAAACTACAATAGAAATACTCACTAGTTGTGTAGTCCACGTGTCTTATCATACAATATAAGGGTATTTAGTTATTCAAATTAGTTAAATTATAGAAACCATCACTCAAACATATAGATAATATCAATGAATCCCATGATATAATTATAATAAAAATTCTGGAGTTCCTCACATTCTTAGCCTGAAATGTAAAAGGATGAGGGCACTGTGTATGCATTTCCCTCACCCAACACTATCTATTTAAATAATATATTGACATAAGAAAAAACATAGGGGTTCTTATCACCAAAAAATATGTACAAAATTTCCAAATGAGAATACATTTCAAGAGAGTTCAAATCCATATCCATGAAAAAAATTTAATGTACAAAACATGACATATATTATGAAATCATAAAAACATATATATATATAAAACTAGCTTCATTACATTAAATGTTATGAAACAAGATGAAAACATTAATGAAGATCAAATGATACCAAAATTTCCCATATTTGAATATTATTTCAAGAAAAACATATTTTTAGAGTGAAAGATCGTACATGATTTTGAAAGGTCACATGAATAACATTTATAATGTCATTAAAATAGTAGATACATTTTGTAAATGAAATGGTTTTTTCTGAAACAAATTTGAGTTCTAGAAAATCTATTTGATAAATTAATCAATTAAAATAATTACATAATGAAATTTACTAACAAAATGCATGTTTATATCTCCCAACTCTTCTCTATCACATGTATTGTAACAAATATCACACTGGAATATATATTTATGTCAATTAAAATTCATCATATTATTTTTATAACAAGAAAATATATATCAAAATGACTCTCAAGATGGTGTTGCATCAAATAACCAGTGGTTTTACATTTTCCCCAAACCATAAAACTGAAATAAAAAATCAGCCACCCCAAAATTTAAAATTTATGCAAATTTTTTGAAATCATATACAATGAAACACACAATTCAATAATACCCATATAAATTTTATTTTCCCAATAAAATTTTACATAATAAAATAAATAAATATATAAATTATTTTTTACTCTTTTAAACACAATTTAAAAAAAAATTAAAGCATATAATCCACATCAAATCTAAGTAATATAAAAAACATGAGAAAATTATTTTTAAATAATTTTGTATAAATCACATATATAATAAAATAAATTATAATGGAGAAGTATAGAAAACATAAATTCACTAGTATAAAAATGTGAAAAATTTTATGAAGCTAAAAGAAGAAGGTACGAGGAGAAAACAACACAACCTAACCTTAAATTAATCAAGACAACTAATAAAACACACATAGTGGTGTTCGACCCAAAATTATTGAAGTTGAGAATCAAAAAGTAACAAGATAAAAATGAGTTTATTAGGAGAAAAAACTCTAATGAATACTAGAAAACAAACAAAAATTCCAGGGAGGATCTTCAATACTAGAATGGGATACATGAGACGGCGGATTGGTATCCCATTGGTATGACACATCTAAAAAAATGAGGGGTGTTGAATTGGGATAAAAATAGTAGGGTGAAAGGAGAATTTTAAAATTTTAAGGAAATATGAATTTATAATAGTTAGGTTTTATGGTTTTACAGGAAATACAAAAACCATGTACAACCTAAAAGAGAGAAACCAGAGCCTCAATTAGTCTGTATAGCTTGGAATCTATGTTCCATTAATGAAAACCCACTATATACAAGATGAAATTTAACCATCCATTATTTTCAAATGATTTCGTAAACCTTGTGCATGATATACACTATGTTTGAGACACCCCATGAAGGAATAAAATTTACTCAATGTTCTCAGATGGTTTGGTATAACATGTGTTTTTTCCATTAAATACAGACTATGAAAAAACATAATGTATTGGGAAATACCATTTCATCCAACAGTTCCTTGGGTTCCCTCCAAACCATACCCACTATCAATAAATATTAAATAAAAAAATAACATAATAATAAAAATAAAAAACTGTCATAATGAAAATAGAAGAATCCCCATATGAAAAATCAAGAACTAGAAATAAATAAAATATAAATGGGAAATTGTGGTCAATTTGTGAAATCTCTCCCCTCCCAAAACAAATTCTTTTCCTAAACAACGTCACAAATTCTAAAACCAAAAAAACTAAGACTATCATCCTTAAAAATAAATATAAAAAAAACACCCCAACCGTAAAACCAAAATGTTTTTTTATACCTGAATTTCACACCTAAATAAATCTAGATAAAGTGGATTCATTTTTCTATTATATTTCTGAACACCATTTATGGAATAATCCATGAACCAAAATATTTGAGCCTTATAATGGATCATCAAATGAATTTGAACAAGTAATTAATAGTAAAATGGGTAAGTCCATAATTCATAGTTTTCATTGAATAAATTTACCCAAAAATATGAAAAGATATCCAAAAACCAAAATAAAACATAATTCAGAGAAAAAAATAATGATGAAAAAATTGATTTAGAGGTAAGGAAAGAAGATAAAGTTATGGTATAAACATTAATGTTACATCAAAACCCTAGAGATAAAGGGATATTGGGATCCAAAAATTGGTTGGTCTCCTCATTTTGTTGAGGTCCCACCATTCAAAATTTTTTACAACGTCAATGATGGTTACACTAATGGATTGTCATTGGATAATTTTAAAATGATGGATTTGAATGATCAAACAAGCCACACAAGAAGAACGGGAGAAATTAGTTTGTTCCATGAGATATGGAACATGATAAATAAGAATTCTTAGTAGGAGGTTTATCTAGTTCACATACCTCACTGTATAAGGAAACAATATAAGAAAAAAGAGAGATTAGTTTTCAAACTTCCACAAGCCACCCTATAGAAACAAACTGATATCCAAGTTAATAATCAATTAAAACACCAAATGAAAAATTCTAGGATGAAAGAAATGTTTTTTTATGTTTGGAAGGAGACCCACATGATGATATGAGTTTTCATATGATTTATTTTTGTTATTTTTGAAAAAAGGAAATCATCTCATTAAATTGGTTAGCATACCCCTTATGTGCAAATTAAAATTTTTAAACACCCATTTGATCTTCTATTTTATTAACATTTACATCTATATGGATAATGAAATGGAAAAATGTTTTCATAGTTATGTCTCAATTAATATTATTTTTGAATGATGATAGAATGATCACATTCCATTATTTAAAAGTGGTTGCTTACACAAAACCAAAATAACAATTATCCTCATGGATTCAGAGGATTCCATGGACCTAATAAAACATAAATTTCTGGGATCCACTCTATAAAATATAATAGGCTGTGAACACTAAGAAAAATGATAAACATATAATGGTAAAATGACTCTACCTCCCCACCAGGAGTTTAAAAAGGTACAAAAATGCACAATGAATTATCTGAACTAATTGGAACATTTTCAAGAGAAGGACCAAAAATATCATAAAAACTAATTCATCATTAACCAAAAAAATCTACCAAATAAAAACAACACCTCGAACATGATTTCCAAGAACATAAACAATGAGATCAATATACAAACTAAGATAAAACTTTTTAAATTATTTCATTTTCAATTTTAAATACTAGAAAATTTATCTTCAATAATTAAATACATTTTAAAATCCTATATATTACACAAATTCCAACAAGTAATGAAATCAAATATTAAAAACATTTTATTTTTAAAACCATTTAATCACTCCAATATACATTTTAAAAATCATTTTTATTTCAAAATATATTCACAAAAACAATAATAAGATCACTAGAATCACTTAGACAAACATTAATGAAATAGGGAACCAATGGTCAACCAAGACAAAGCAAAGGGTTTATTTGTCCATTTTCAAGATAACAACCAAATTATAAAAGCATATTTAATAATGAAATTTCACTACATAATAATTTTTACACCATTTAAGATCATCCTGTAACAATATATCACTCCCATTATCATTCCCCAATTTTTAACTATTTATCAAACTAAATAAAAAAATAAAAATAGAACATTAAATACTCTCACAACCTGACTACAATTATTTATTTAGGAATCATCATAGATGAACAATATTATCCCCAGAACCAATAACTTCCCTCTAATACATGATAGTTTTTTCTCATGTATCCCTAACTCCCCATATCAGAAAGGGTGAATCTAATACCATTTTTTAATAATCGGACACTGTTTATCCAATCATCAATCATTAAATATGGTTTGTTTCTAGATTTGAATGCCACTCGATCACCATGGGAAAATGTAATGTGTTTTGGAATCATATAAAAATAATTGGGGCTGATTTTTCTGACATGAAATAATCATAAATCCACCATATAACAGTGTATAATTAGAAAAAATAATTCTCCTTAAAATGTTATATACATAACTAGATAAGAATGTATACTCCAAAACAAAAAGTACAACCTACAATAATCAGACATGATCTTTATGTTACCACCTAATCCCTACCATCCAAAATAGTACCACACACCAAGATAAATATAATAATGTTCCTGGTCCATAACCAAAACCAATATAATATCATGGGTCAACAAAAGTTTTTTTGAAAAAGTATCAAGAATCCAAGAATATATCACTTGGTAAGAAATATAGATAAAATAAATTACGTTCTATAAAATAGTATATAAACAGTGATTTGGAAAAATAGCATGAATGTTGGGTTCAAATATTAAATAATTCCAACACCTATTTATGAAAATAATCTTTTGAAATATAGACATGATTTTACTTTTAAAATGGGTTTTGATATAAAAAATCATATTTAAAACCAAATATGAACCAAAATCTACTAATACATATTTAAATGGGGAAAATCATAATATATGTATTAATGTGTATCAATAAATAACAAAAACAAGTGAAATTAAACAGCTGATAGAAGGCATAACTATGAATATAATGAAACGGAAACACCGTAGAAAAATATAAAAAAATAAAAAAAATAAAATTATGGGTGTTTCTTAAAAATATCATCTAAAATTCATTGATGTTCTCTTTTAAGAGACATATGTAATTATATGATGAAATCAATTTATAATAACCTCCCCATATACTCTAACTTACCTAATTTTTGGCATATCCCATGTGAAATATCACACTAAATAAAGAGATACATCATATATAATTACGACATAGATTGAATCCATCACATATCCCACTATATAATATATATGAATCCCAATGTAAAAGTATAATAGAAATTTAGGTAGGATATCACATGCATGACATAAAATATTACAAAAATATGCCAGCATCATTGTATTTCACACCCATAAAATTTTATATGAGAAGTCCCTATAAATATATGTACAACAATGGGGGATCCCATCACATATAAAACATTCAAAAGATCAAAAGTTTTCTATGTGTCTTAAGAGTTCAAATCAATTTCCCTGAACAATATCAACATACTAAATGGGTCTTAATAGATGAAATCCTAAAACAATATTTGTAATAAATACTTATCATAGTACACTAGTTTCAAATCCATTTGAAATAATTAACCAAGATAAATAGAATAAAAATGGGCATTTAAGTTTTTTTTACAATAATAAATTTATGATGCTAAATGGGGAAAGCTGTAGAAGGAACAAATGATAACCTAATAAAATTTCACTACAATATAAAGAGATCATTTTTTAAAATGTAAGGGTTTTAGATAGGAAGAATAGTGTTTTTGGAAATATAGTTGGTAAATAATGGTTTTAGAAAATTGGAATTCAATGGGATGTAACATTTATATACATATGTTTTTCTAATTGTACACCTCATAAACATATCAAGTTACACAAATTACATTAAAATATATAAATATATAAATATATATGAAAAGCATTATTGAGTTCCTTAATTTTATTTTAGTTAAAATTGTGGCATCCATATGAATCAAATGTACATATCATAGATAACAGCACGTGTTGTCACAAAATTAGAAAAACAGATTAATGAACTCAAAAATCTTATAACCCACTATTAATCATGTAACCAAATTTAAAAGAGTTCAAAAATTGATAGAAACGTGTAAAAAATAAAAAAGATTAATAAAACAACCCCATTGTTTTTTGGCAAATACCTAAGATGCATATGATTATATCCATAATTAAGGTAACCTTTGAGAACCCCTATTAATAAAAACACTAATACGAAATTGACACAAATATCACACTAAATCGCAACAATTGTCAATAAATGTTTTTGATATAATTTAGTATATCTCAATTATCAACGGGGATTAATTAGAAATTAAATTGAAAGAAACCAATATATCAATAGAGTTCCAACGAAACAAAAATTGTAACGAAGAAACAAGATAGAAAAAATAGATAACCTCACACCCTAAAATAAAATTTATCAACCCATATAATCCAACCATCAACAAATATTCCATCCAGTTTTGTAAAAATGCAATAAATATATTAAAATAAGTTATGTAGTACGAGGAAATCAGATAAAATAATCAAAATGAATGAATAAATACCCAAAATCAAAGGAATATCTTTAGGAATATAACCAAGGCCATTATAGGAACTGAATGTGATCCACATAGTGTGATACAACTAAAAGACGAAGGTTGAGGTTGAATTAGAGTAAAACACCATAGGAGAAAAAGGAATTTCACAAATTTAAGAACCTGCGAATGATAAATGGTTAGGCTATATTGTTTTCCAAATCATGCTGTAATAGTGTGAAACATATTAGAAAGACCACATAGCCTAACTTATTTTTTTCATGATTTGGAATCATTATATGTTCACTCACATTATAGTTCCCTGTTTTACTCTAACCATGTTCAATATATTCAATATGTCTTGAAAACCATAGGATGGTTGGATTGTTACTATATCATCACACATGGATTGAGCCATTAATTTTTTAGACAATAGAGGATAAACAGTTCAATGAAAAAATTAACTAGAATATATGCATGAGTCCACTAGCTATACTTTTACCTAAAAAAGTAAGAACTATAACCACACATAAGTAAAAATCACAATAAATACCAAAACTAATAAACTACTACCATGAACACAACTCAATAGTAAACTGAAATAACCATAAACAAAAATAAATTAAGAAAAAAGGAAATAATTTTTTTTGGGTGTGAAATCCAACATATAACAGTTATTAAAAAATATATTTTGGATGGGATTTACAAAAAAAGTTTTGAATTTTGAACGTGATATAAAAGGAGGATTGAATTATTAATTGGTGAAGATGACAAATAAAGAATTTTTTTAAAAGGAAATCATATATACATGTTTTCCAAATTCCTTGTGCCTCGATAATAGAATGTTATCATACTATAAACGTTAAAAAGACAAAATATGGCCAAAAAATACAAAATTAATTAATTTTAGGTCATTTTGAAACATATTTTTTATGTTTATCCCATGGTAAACTAGTTTTATCCTTAAGCATGATAAATAATTTTTTATTATTACTATTATTTTTGAAAAAAAAATTGAACCAATTACATTATATTAATTATTCTTATTATACATATATAAAAAATTAATTCCAATTTAATTCATTTTATTTTCATAATTATATTGAAAATTATAATAGAGGATGCAATGAAATCATTTTTCCAACAAAATAACAATCAACCATTTGAAGGTTTTTTAATCAAAACTCAATACGGAATTTCATTCAATGAAATAAAAATGATAAATTATAATTATATTGATCAATGTTTACTGTTGATATAATTTTTGAAGAAAATGGATTTTGATAATATTTTTATAAGGAATGTCAAACCTCAATAGAATCCATTATTTTTTACTATTTATCAAAAAATAAATTTTTCAGTTAAATACCAATAATTAACCAAAATATAATTTTATCTTGTTGGTTATATATTATTATTTTGTGTTGTAAAATAATCATTAAAAATTTTGAATCATTTTCATTATAATGTTTCACAAAATGCAATAAAAATATACTTTTGAGGAAAAAAAGGATTTTCAAAGTATATAATGACTTCACCAAAAATAAGATATTATTTATTAGAATATTAAACTTAATAAAATATATATACATATATTTAAATGATTATTGATTATTAATCATACCACTGTGTTTGGTGTCCTGGTTATAATATTCATGTATATATAAAAATATCCATTATTTTTCCCAGTTTTTTAAATCATGGGGTTGTGTGTAACAAACCATAACAATAAAATAACATTTTTTTCAAAAATAATTTTTTATAAAAGGTTGTGGGGTAAAATAATGACCATCATAACTATTTATTATAATTATAAATTATATTACATGGATTAAAAAATGGTGTATTCTCATTCCTGTTTAGATCCTTAGTTTCCCATAAGGCTTCCTCAAGAATGTGGTTTCATTAAAATACTATTAATAAGTGAGTGGTTTTTTTCATAGAAATTTATATCTATGATCCATAATCACAAAAAGATTGACTTCATAAGAGATATAATGATCTATGGGAATAACCTATGAGCTTATTTCATCTGAAGTATTTGTTATGTACTTCAGGGATAGAGATATATTGAACACAACATAGATTTTATAGTGGTATCGTTGGTGTGAGAATAGATATGATATTTCCCTAATAAAACCTAGATTTTCAAGTGGAAATATATTCATATGGATTTGTTTTCTATTATTTATAAAAATCATTACCCAATTCCAGGAAAAATTTATAGAATTAAATTCTCTTCCCCTTCAAATTATAGGTAATTCCAATTATTAACATCATAAATGTTATATCTATATAGTAATTCCCTTATGTGATGTTGAATTTCTCGAATACTCACTTCCATCTATTAATATATCATATAATTTAGAATCATTATATCCCTTATAGAACCTCATTATATTGGACATAGACAACTCATTCTATATATTTATTTATAAGTATATTCCAAAATGATTAAAATAAAAATATTTCCGTATGCAAACTTTAGTAGATGAATTTGTTAATCCATACAAGAAATAAAAAAGATAATAAAAGGAAAAAATATTCACTAAGGTATAAATGTTTCTCTAAAACTGACCAATATTAGGAGGATGATTCATAGTACTAAAGCATAACTATGTACTCAATCCAAATTAAAACAATTCCACAACATTCAAGAAATCCTTTGATTCAGGTAATACATAATAAAATGTGGTATAAAATGAAACCTAACAAAATTCTTAATGTAAATCCTGGATTAAATAATATGAGGAAATAATTTTTATAGTGATAAAATTTTCTTACATTTTTTGGTTATCTCTTACAAAACATATAGAATAATGATATTTAGTTGTTTTGTGTGTAAAAAAAAGTACATGGTGATGTTTTCCAATTTCAACTTCAGTATGGGAAATGGATTATTCACCCACTTATACATTTGAATCATAGATATAACATGATGAAATAACATGAAACATGATACATACATATAAATATCTATCATTAAGTGTTATGGAAATTAATAATAATTCACATAGTACATTGGTAGTTTTTATACCATTTTGACCCATCCATTATGGGTTCAACTCCATGGGCTTGCTGGAAGTGATATATTGTCTCCCAATATGAATGTTAAACATTTTAAAAATATAGATTAAAATTATTCATATAGAATTTTTTTATTTCAATAAATAATAATTACATAAGCATCAATGGTAATATAAACCAAAAAATATACCAATATCCAAATTTTATTGAAATTATTATTCTAACTAATATAATTATCCTTTTTGATAAAATTGGATACAAATATCATATTCCAATAAAACAACTCCCAAAACTTCCATAATCAAATTATTGTATCATCCGGTAGAACCTATAAATAACTGTGTAAAACATTGAAGCTATGATTAAACTTATGATCATAAACATGTGATGGAATCTCTAAAATTTACCATACATGGATACATATATTGTTCGAAAACATAATTAACCCTTTATTCCATAAATAGTCTTCTATATGAGAGAAAAAATATTCTATTAGAATATCTGGATCACCATTCCTCCAATATAATATAAATATGGATTTCATTATTCAAAAATCATTATAGAGTGTGATAATAAATTTACCTATTAACATTAAATTTCACTAATTGATAAAATATAAGATATTAATATGGCTTATCCATACCAAATATATAAATAATTTCATAAATATAGAGTAGAGGATAATTGTGACATAAATATATCATTTTATATAAAATATATTCCCTTCTAATAAAAAAAATTCGTTCATTTATCTTCACTCAAAACCCATTTTTAGACTTCATTTTTGTTGTCCATAATGTGTCAATCCTTTTACATGTAATTTTTTGTATCTTCATCATCAATATGAAATCCATTAATCACAATACCTTTTTTATCCTAGCCTTTATCTATCCCAATAAAAAATATATTTTCATAATGATAATACATTATTCATTTAAAACAATATAATAATGATGCTATTTCTGAGAAACCAATATTCTCATCTATTTATATAACTAAAATTTTAATTCTTTCTTTGAAATTACTTATGTGTTCCTTTATTTTACATGAACAACAAATATTCGTTCTTTCTTGAGTAATTAACATTAATTATAATCCAAATATTATGTAATTTTGGAGACAAAATATTCGTTAATATATGGTCCCCAACACCCAGTCTATCAGTTAACTATATCCCTCATTTTTTGGTTGAGTTTGAATGTTCATTAATGCATACGTTTTCAGTCAAATATAATTAAAATTGATTATACATTGTCAAAAATATATTCAATGTAGTAATCATTACATTTAGGTCCCCCTAAAAAATAACTCTATCACATTCAATATTATCATTCTTCAAAATGGTACCCATCAATGATAAAACTGAAATCATATTTTTAGAAATAATATCCAAAGTTGAAAAACATTTTATCCTAAAAACAATTTAAAAGATATAATTATCGTGAAAGCCTACATTCATTATATGTTACCTTAGGATTAACTTTGGATTTTGATTTTCACTATATATTCAAAACCTTTATGATTTTTTTTAAAGAATCTACGAAATTCCAAATCATCAACCTAGGGAGTTTCGAACCTGGTGTGAAGTAAAGCATGTTATCATGCACGGCTGTTTAATGAGACCAAACCACTAAACCCATTAAATAGTTATTAACCATGGGTAAATATAATCTATATCCAAACACACATTAAGTACATAGGTAGTGATTTAATTTCTATTAAACCACTCAATCTATCATTCAAAATATTGGTTGGACATTATCATACACATTGAATTATCGTAGGACATATCCCTATGATTATCACTAGATATCTATCATCCTAATTTTTAAATTTTAAATAATACATTATCTAAAAGAAACTATATAAAACATAATTTTCACACGTAAATATTACATTTTCAAATGAATATTAAATACACTAAAAAAGTAAAATTATGTGGTCCATAATGTTTTAATATCACTAATGAATAGACAGTAAAAAAATTTCATGAAAAATATTCATCATATTCATAAAAAATGTCATCCCATTAAGTAATAATCAATTTAAAAACCTATGTAAAAACATCATTTATTATACGGGGAAGGGAATGATAATAAACGGTGAGATCTATTTCTCAACAACGGAAAACATGTGACATAAAAATTAATGATGATATGATTGAATGTGATAAGAATATGGGTATTAGATAATAATCATGACATATACATATCAAACGTAATCATTCTAGGATCATCAAATAGATTCATAACTTAAAACTATATTATTTAATATTAAATTAATCATTATTATGTGATATCATCAAAAATAAATCCCAACCCATAATTCCATTTCATGAATGATTAGATCTATAATAATTTTATAAACCATTTAAAATGTCAAGGATAATATATGAGATAATGAAATAAAATTTGATAATTCATCTACAAAATTTTTCAATATCATATTAAAACACAAATAATCAGCCCCATAACATAATATATTAATAACATCATATTATTTCCCATAATAGAACTATTACATCGGCCAATTTCCCATCAATATCATATGATCTATACAAAATTATAAAATGCATCTGAGAGAGATAAAGGTCCCACCCATTATTTAACTGTGTTGAAACTTTTGTTTCCAATAACATCATCTAAAAATCATTATATCATCATCCATATAAAAAATGGGTCTTATAATTTTTCAAATAGAGAATAACACATGGAAAACAAATGTGTTCCATAATCATTTCATCATACCATAACACTTGGAATCAAATCATGTTCCACAAAAATCTATGAATAAAAACAAAAATAAAATAAAATGGTAAAATTATTTTTACATATATTATACCCTAGTAATGAATATGTATCAACATATGACGTTATCTTATATAAAAAACTGATTTTTGAACGTCAATTGGAACATTTCTTGGGAAAATAACACATCAACAATAGGAATCACAATTTTGAAATATGAAGTGCCAAAAATATTGTGAAGATATATTTCGATGAATATCTATTTTGATACTTATAAAGGGGTACTTATAATTAGTTAGAGTTCCTGATAGTGGAATCATTTTTCAGGTTTTACATGATAAGAGAGTGAATACCATTCAAATATTAGATAAATGTCAAAAAGTACCTTATTCTAATGTGAATAGGAATATAATATTTAATCCATATAGTATAAAATTCAATCATGGGTAAAAATGACTTCAAACAATCATATATAAATATTAAAAAAAATATTGATAACATTTTGAGAAAACATGTATATGGTAGGGAATGGGTGTTCGATCTAAGGGATTAACAAATTCAGGTTTTCTTTGTAACGTAATTTGGGAATATTAATTATATAAAGAGAGGAAAATTATAGAAGAGAAAAATTTCAAAATAATTTAACATAGATAATGAAATTAATGAGTTTATTTAGAAATATTTAATATGATTTCATCATCATAATATTAATATTATAATTTATAAAAAACCCATGGGATTATAACATATAACATTTTCCTTTTTGGAATTTTCAAATCATAAAACCCCTAGAATAAAGAACATTACAAGATTATGTATATCAAAATACATCATTATAATAATTATTAAATACCTTCATGGGTAGTATATACACCACAATAAATAAATGAGTCCTGAATATGGAATGTGACCCATGAAAGTACATGTGGGATGAAAATCCCGTAACAATTTGGAAACATTTGAATCATAATGACCTTAAATAATATCATAAATTGTGACTCTAAATATCCTATGAATATAGATATTTATGATATAATATTTCAATGATGAATAATATACCACAAAAAATAAGAATATGCAGTGAGAATGGCTGACATCTCGTAGAAATAAAAGATTGTCTAGAAATCCCAAACCTTAATTCTCGACATCCTTCATACATATCTTGAACACCAATATGTTCAATATAGCTTTATTATCCATATATATCATAACAATATATATATATATATATATATATCCAAATGTAGTATATAATTTTGTACTTTGTGAGATGTTTATTAAAAAGTCATTTTAATCTCATTTCAGGTAATAAATACATTGTTTTTCATGTTTTCTTTTGATTTGATTCATCAATATATTAACAATATTCATGGTTCTCTCGTTAATATAATTTTAACTACTTAAAAAATCATATAAATTGTATCATCTTGAGTTTTTAATAGAATTATATTTGGTTAAACAACGTATATTACCTGAAAAATTTTGCATGGGTAAGAATGTAATACCCTGAGACATTTAGATATATCAATTTTTATATAAATTCAATCTCTTATATATTTTATGAATCACACATCCCCATATCTAAATGATCCATATTAGAGTATACAGTTATAACCTAACTGTAAAATTTTGGAGTATGGATTGGAATAAGTAACTGATGAAAATTTAATGTGTTATAATTTTATAAACAATATCATTTGTTATATTTTTATTACAAATTGAAATTAAAATAATTTGAATGAAAATGAAATTTTTTATAAAAATATATATTTTCCTAAATAATGGTTTTATTTCACACTATAGACATTTTCGAATTAATTTTTAACAACATGTATAAAATTTACTTTATAAATTAACTGAATTTTACATATCATTGTGTCAAAAGTAATTATTAGGGTGAATTTTTTATAATTTTCTAAATAATAACTGTTTTCGATGAATTTTAAAAAAATCGAAAAAAACTATTCAAAAAACCCATTTCATATAAATAATATAAAATACCCATATTATTTTAAAAAAATTTAATTATGTAATTATTTTAATTCAATATTTAATAATCCAATTGAGGCTGTCGTTATAATTTCAATATTTAATTAATATATTTCAAATTTCAATACGTGATATGATTTCCTCTTTGGAAAAATGTTTCATTATCTTCTATGTGGGTTTAATTTTAAATTTAAATTTTCTAGTTGTGTGAATTTAATTTTACAAAAATGTTTTCAAAATTTTTTAATTTTAATAATTATTAATATCTAGTACGATTTATATAATTTTGACCTTAATGAAAAATTAAAATAGTAAAAATTAATTTCCTCAATTACTTTAAAAATAGAATCCTGAGATTTAAACTAATATATTTGTTCCTTAAAATTAGCCAATACTTCTATAATTTCAATTTTATAGTGATATTTCTACCTTATCACTTATAATGTTCTATAATAATATATTTTCATTCCATTTTTTATATAAAAAATTGTGAATATTACTTTTTTATTAAAAAATCATCAATATTCTCTTCTCCCCAGTTATAGAAGGGTATCCATATCCATCATACCTCACACTTCTAGGTCCCATTTTTCAAATAAAATACCAACATTAAGTCTTATGTAAATCCATATATTCTATGTTCCATATTATTATCAAATATCTATCTTAAGAATGGTTTAATTATAATCCAATGAGAGTTCTCTTAAGAAGATATAAAATTCTTAACATGTATAATAGATTTATTCCATAATCATGCTTCTTAAAATATTACCAATCTAAAATAATATTATAAAAAAATTATCAAATATTTACAATGATTTTATTATGTTAATGAAACAAGGTATATCCATACCCAATTCAATCAAATGGAAATGTAAATTGTTGATCATGTGTATAAAGGAAATCCACATTGTGAAACATTATATTTTGTTTCCATCACCAACATTTGTGAAAAAAGAATATGTTGGATGTAATATATATAAATGATATAAATTAGATTATTTTTCATCTAGAAATATGATTACAAATATATGTTACTACATTTTATTCAGTGGTATATATCATAACATTTGTCACGTGTACAGTAGACTACCATCTCACAAAGTGATGAGATTCAATACTTTCATATGATATATGTTGAATTCATTAAGGATTATATATATACACATTTTCCTTTGTATTAATTTGGAATAATGTTACATATATTTCTAGTGATTGATGTGAAGAGGATGTGAAATTTAGTGGCCTAGTGTTCTTGGAATTAATTTTATAAAAATATAAATTTTTATTATATTATACATGAAAAGGAAATGAGATATCATGAAAAATAAATCACATATCAGAAATATGAGGCCACTATTGATTCTATGTCAAGGTGTTTACATAAAGAGAGATATCAGTTTTGTAATCATGGATCTTTTGAATAAAAACCACAATGTGGTATACCATAAATAAAATAATTAAATAAAACTATTTTATCAAGGAAATTTATTTCCATTGTATCTGAAATGTCACTCAGATTGCAAATATGAACCACCAATGAGTTTATAGCAAGGGTATTTTCCAATGTGTGTCCTAAATTAAGAAATCATGGGTTTTTTTGATCACATCACTATTGGTGGGGGAGTTATGACATTTCTATAAATAAGTCATTAATGATATGTCCAGTAGTTGTCTCATTTTTCTAATTAATGGATGAATCTATCATCCACTCGTTTATTATTAAAATCGACATCAGATATTTAGTAGATCACACTGAGAATGAATATCTGAGTATATTAGTGAACTACGATCAAAATGGTGGATCCTAAATCTAGGTAATTATATTTTTTTTGGACTATGCATTCCCTAATTGATTTTTTTTGTCAATTTTTTTGCCGTTCATTCTTTTTTGTAATTTCAAATCCTTTTATAATGGTCATACTAACACATCTGTCGACTATTCCAAATTAGGATTTAATATTCTCCATGATTTTTTCTAGTTCTTCACATTATACAATGATAAACATTTCAACACATTGAAAAAACTTCCAAACATCGAGTGGTGCATTTATTTGTGACATTTTATAACCATGCAATTTTTATCTACGACGGTTCAAAATTTTCATTTTGGAAGAGGCATTGAAAATTGGGAATTTGATTATTACTTTTCACCACGTCAAAAGATAGACAATTCATCAAGGGAATCAAGATTCAGGGAAGATGTTCTCCTTGGGTTTCGAGATCTAGTCGTATTTCTAGATTTCGAGCACCAGACGAGTCTCGGGGGGGTCTATGGTAGAGACCACTACCATGTAGTGGTCTGCGGATGCTAGAGGATGCTGGTAGTAGCCATGAGAAGGAATCATAATGGATCAGTGGAAGAAAACAAGTTGGGGGTGAAGGAGGCTGTTAGTAAGTACAGGTGTGGACTGGAGTTAGTGATCGCATGTGGTGGCACAAATGGGAACCTAGGTGTCACAACGGATGGGGTAGACAAGAGTTTTCATGGCATAGTGGGATGTTTTGTGGTGGAAAATGAGTCGGTCTGGCAGTGGACTATGGATACGGATCAGATAGCGCAGTGGGATAGGCCAACCAGAGTAGGTCAAAGCTTGTGAAACTGGCTATGGAACGCATACCTCTTAGCTGGGATAGCTTCAAACAACCGTAAAATATTAACAGGCCCTACATATTATGTGTCGTCTTTAGTGAAAAGAAATGTATTTCAATAAATACCTTTTGAGGCCAATTTTGGAATTTTATTTTAATGGATCTTTTCTCTAGCGCTCAAAACAATCAAATAATAATTATATATGATTCTTATTACAAATTTTATCCTCCATAAGTTCATCATATTATTTCGGATTGACACGTTGTTAATGGAATCACAAACATGAATCTGATATTGTTATTTCAAGGCCTATTTCATTCTTTTAAACCTATATTTAGTTGTAGGACCCATGAAGCCTTGTTTGGGTATTTGTGGTGTAATGTGGATACTTCACCATGTGTCTATTTTGGATGAATGAATTGCTGATCCATTGTGTTTTTCCATGAGGGTCGCTATTGTGTGATTTGGATATTGCATTATAGAATCGAGGACTAGGACCCATGATGCACCATTCATGTACACTGATGACAGTTAAAAATTCTTCACTGAAATTCTATTTTGAGGTGAAAAAATATTATATCATGTAGATTTATCTACAAGGATCACAACAGTGTGATCCATTTGAATATTTATTTATTCATCAGAGGAATGTTAGTAAAGATACATATTCACCCTTTTGATCCAACAATGAGAATTTTTCACTTGCTACCCATCTAAATGGATGTTCCATGTACTCTAGGAGATTAGTTGAATTACTATGGGTAGTAAAGAACTATTTAGTACCCCATGTTTTTCTTTGAACATGACCCTGAGATGTGGTAGAGTCAGATATATTCTAATCCCCACAGACATTGTGTACCCATTCATAAATCTTTTATTGTTTGTATATTTTTTTTGGATTCTTTATTTGGCCTAAAATACGCCTATCCATAATGTTTTTTCATTTATAATATGATGGTTCACTTCATAGTAGCTTTCATCATATGTTACTAGAATTTCATAAAATGATGCCTATATGAGGAGATGTGTGATGACGATAGTGATCAAGCACTAGAATATCAGAAACTTCTGATCTTACCCACCAGTTGGATTGGGAATGGGTCACCGGCCTATTCTAAGTGGATCTCTCCACTCTGGTTTGGGCATGGGTCCTCCATGAAACCACATTGGTACCCTCCAGATAATATGTGCATGGGTCACTGACTTATTCCATGTGGAATCCTCCAGCTAGTTCAGCATGGGTGCTCGGCCTATTGAGAAGGAACCCACTTTATTGGATGGGCATGATTCCCCACTAACATTAGAGATTAACACTCCATCCAAGAAAGGCATGGGTCTACAACAATATGGAACTACAAATTGACTATGAAAATAAGTTTAGAGATTATATTTAATGTAACTCATGACATGATAAGAAATTGGGATTCTTTCACAACCAATAGGTGTCCTTCTTACATATCCTAAATCCATTTGGCGGAGGTAGTGCTACAAAAAGTTAAAAATATCATGGTCTATAGATAGATACCCTTTGACATCAATGTTATGGGAAGACTACTAGGATGCAATAAATCATTGGGGGTTAGTCTTGGGACTGTTGGATAAACTTCTTCATAGGTTGAGTAATGATATGGATATGATCTTGCTCTACCATTTGGGTTTATTTGGTTGAGTATATATATATATATACTATTTCATTACCCACTCCATGGGTGATGGTTACTCACTATCTAGGAGAGGTTAATACTTGGAAGGTATGGCACACATTTTCCATGTATATAATTGGATGTTTGGACGATTATACTCACATAATATAGGTAGAGATGACTCTATGATATGTTTATATTATCAATGTACGAAAATCCTTATGTTTGTATTAATTTATATTTTCTATATTTCTAGGTTGAGATTTACTATTTACATTACAATATTCGATTTACTACTTTCCACTTGTGTGGAATCTACCAATTCTCCAATGACCATTTTTTTAGGTGCCCTTATGAGTATGTTTATACTCACCCATGCATATCATTTTCACAAATATATCATGATAATTACAGATGACAGATAGTTTGATCCTGAATTTAGAGGAGCGTTGGGATACATGAATCTTTAACGTCATAATGTGGTCATAGAATGGGATCTAGGAGTTGAAATCTCTCATCAATTTTACATAGTTTTTGTTGTTAGGTTATGACACATTCCTAATTGGGTTTGTATTTTCCCCCTTTCCATTATTTTAAATTGTAATACTTTAACTTATTAGAGGTTGAAGCATGTTTTTGGTTTATATATAGAAATTTTGTATCTTTATTCATGTCTATATGATCTTTCTTCCTTGTGTTGGCTTCAACAATGTGTACATGTTCCTAGGAAAGGAATCCTCATGATTGTTGAATCTTCGGTGCTTGGCGCAAAACCTGACCAATAGAGTTGGGCTTGGGAATGTTGTGTCTAGATCCCCAAAATGGGTTATATAATGAAAAAGTGGTATTAGTTGGGGTTCATTATTTTGGACATCATTTGGATATTCCCAAAATAATAATTGGTTTCATTTAATGAAATAGTGTGAATATGTCTTCACTGTGACTCTCAGTCATGGGAGTGTAGTGATGGTGTGACAGCCAACATAACCATTCACTAGGTCACTGATTTCCTACTTGTTTACAAATCACCCTGAGACAGTTATTGTAGGGAACATCCTATTTACATCATATCAGATTTTGTCCTTGATTGTCCATATTGATTCAGCGCCACAATGATGTTGATAAATATATATATTCTATTGGACTTTTATTATCCATTAATACATTAAAAATTCCTATTTAATGACAGCCATCCAGGATACCAGATCTGGTTTATGATGACAACTATGTGAGTTTTGAGCCCTTAGTTCAGGGCCCATCATACGATCCCTCGTCCTCCATGTCGGTATTTAGCAACACCTTCACCTATTGAGAAATATATTTTCCTAGTATAGAATGATACAAATATCTATAGGTTGAGTTACCTTCATGAGTTCCAGTGATTGAGACCGTTGTGGATTTATGGTAAAATAGATCATTAGTTAGTGGAGGACTAGTTGGAGCTTCTGGCCCACATCATCAATCTTTTAAAATCATCAATGTATCAGATGGAAGATTAGTAAGCCAATAAGATCCATAGAACATATAGATGTGTTTGGAGCTTGGTTACCTAGATTAAAAATGAGTCACCACTCTCATGGGATGAGTTTCATTATCTATTTTGGTAGTTATACTTCCACTTCTATTTATTCTCCATTTAGATTCAGGATATTATAAAACATCAACGTGGTGTGGTGATAGTGGTAGAGTAATCATCTAGGTTCACCTACCTGACACGGTACTCTCTGGACATGATGTATGATGGTTACTTCTGAGCCCAGAAGATTGAGCACACACTTTATATAGAGATATATTTCATCTTTATACCCTCATAGTTTCCCACCTATTAAGGGTTTTGGCAGAATGAACTACTGAAAAATGGTTGTCTTTTAAAATGACACTTGTTATTAGAACATGTGGTGTGTGAAATATAAGTGAGTTGGACTACACAATTTTCATACATGAGTTTACATGGAATTGAAGAAAGATGCCTCCCCATGACCAGACTTAGTAAAATGTTCAATGACAACCTATATAACCTGAGAATATAGATATGAATTTTATTATGCTTGTGATCGATGATGTTTCATAGAACTACATTACCTAACAACGAATGTTAAGCATCATATGTCTATGTTGAATAGAATAACACGACATAGTCAATTACGTGATAAGAGATATCCTAGGTGAGGATTGGATGGTACACAGGGAGGTGGTTCAATAAGAAGAGAAGGATGCTGAGTGGGTGGTGGACAATGTGATGAGATCCTTTAACCACCACCAGGAGGAACACAATAGGCGCTCACAGTTGGATTTTGGGGAAATGGTAAACTACATGCTTTGGATAATTATAATTTTTTATTGCATTAGATAATAATAGGTACTCTTTATGTGTCATATACATTTTTATTTTCAAATATTTAGACACTATGTGAGGAAATCATCCCTCCCTGCTTATTTTATTGGGTTTTACTAGGGTGACACATGCCATCAGTTTATCCATGTGATAGTGGTGTTTGAAGTTTCATTGAATGTTGGAATGAGGGCGTTCTTTCCTCAATTGAAACATGTTTTTATGATGTGGTAAAAACCATGAGGATGATAAAGCTCCACCCAAATCATATTGTTTCTAGTTGTCGTTGAGGATACCCTCCAACTTATGTGTTCTTGGTTGGGTTGTCTAGTAGGGTGTAAGAGAAGACCTGGAAGTTCAAGTGGATTTATATAATTGACCTATTTTCTCAAGTAATTCCACAAATGGGTATGGAGGAGTGTATATTTTCAGTTTACTCTCCTACAAATAGAGGCAATGAAATATGGGATATACCATGTTGTTTTCATTTATAACTTCTCGCATATGGATGAGCTTACTCACCCAACATATTTGTTGCTACACTGGTGTGATCAACGTCATCCTTATTACATCACTTATCAAGTACATGTCAAGTTGATGGAGACCAATATATAATAAATAAGGGACTAATTATATGGTTCTAGATGTTGTAGTCTTCTAATTGAGGGTGTGGAAAGTCTACCTTCTTGGAGACTGCTTTGTGGTTTGCACAGACCACTGGATTCTCCAGTACATCACCTCATAGAGAGACATGAACTTGAGGCAATGATGTTGTTATATCTTCCCATAGGCCTACGTCATCAATATAGCATATAATCTTGGAAAGTTAAATGTTGTAGTAGATTCACTTAGAATGATGTCACATTCTTTCTTACTGCGTGAAGTTCCAAAGAAGTTAGTTTCCATGCAGCAGAGACTAGCGGAGTAGGGTGGTACATTTATTCTTCAGATGATGTTACTGAAACATTCGCTTATATAGAGTGAGAGAGATTCCATGATGAATGAAATCAAATGAAAAATCATGCATTACTCAAATATCCAGAGGCATTGCTATAAATAGATAATCTAAAGGAGGGAATCACAATACCTTGTTCTAATGACCAATAGTGGTTCCATCATGTGATGTGTAAGGATGATATGAGAGAGTTACACACATATATTGTAGTTGTACATCATAATGTGGGGAGGATGTACTCTTTAGTGGATGATTTGGCTGTCTATTGTGAGATGATGTGTAGATGAGTTCACATCATGACATCTCACAGGCCTACTAGGGAATGCTGAGAACAATGTTTTGGTTGGTTGTTAATGCCTCTTGAAATCCAATGGTTGAAACATGATGGAATATCCATAGATTTAGCTATAGAGCTTCTACACACAATGAAGGGCTATGATGCCTTATGGGTGATAGGAAACTGACTCAACATGTATACACACATCCTTGATATTACGGAGTAGAGTTTGGTATATGGTTAAGAGTAGTTTTACATAATTGATATAAAACACATTCTTGAGGTGAATCTTACATTTCACATTGATCATGATGTTTGGTTTACGTGAATACTAGTACTCCGCCCGTGTGATTCAGGACACTAAAAAATTATTATTATTATAAATAATAGATTACTATTTATAAAACATAATAGTTTATTATCTATCTTCTTAAGAGTACTATTTGTAATAGTTGCGAAGAAAAAGTAACGTTTAATGTATTTTACTCACATTAAGTGGTGAATAATGTGGAATTAGATGTGAATTTATTACGAAGACATCAATATAAAATTTTAAATTAAGATACATCAATTATAATGTGCAACACTTTGGAATAGTAAAGGTTGTAAACCTGACTTCAATATAAACTGCATTTAGGGAAAAAATATTGCATACTATGAAAGACAATGTTGAAGAGGATTTATATAAAGAATAGTTTACCTAATGAAATTTTTTGATGTGCTGAAGAATAATTATAAAAATAAAAAATTGTTGTCTACAAATAGATATGTTGTGATGTTTAGACGTGGAGTAATTTTCCAGAAATTTTAATATGTTCCCAATTCATTTCATCTTTCCCTCACAAATATAAGAATGGTTGGAATCTTCCTTGTCTAAAACACCATAAGAGTACCTGAATGTGGAACATAAGAATACAACATAAGAATATATACAACATAATTATACATCATAATAATACATGAATATGCAGAAAACGTATTAATGTCACCGAGAAATGGACATGAATGAAATATATGACTGAAAAAGAACATTCAAATTGACATTAAGCATAAAACATAAGTTTATACATATTAATATATAAATGTACATGAATGAAAAAAACATTCAAAGTAGCGCATAAGATGGGAGAGATCACATAAAGAAGCCCCCTCCCCTCCCATACCCTCCCATCCCCCCTACCCAACCTCTTTCCCCAGCTGCCCCTCCCCCTGGCCTCATCCTTCCCTCCCCTCTGCCCTACCCAACCTTTTCCCCCAGCACCCCTCCCCCATGCCATCATCCTCCTCTCCCCTCCCCTTCCCTCCCCTACATCCAACCTATCCCCTCCCCTCCCCTCCCTTCCAACCTGCCCAACCCCTTCCCCTCCCATACCCTCCACCCTGCCCAACCTTTTCCCCCAGCAACCTCTTCTACCTGGCCTCATCCTCCCCTCCCCTCCCCTCCCCTCCCACCATTCCCATCCTTTTCCACCAGGACCCCCTCCCCCTACCATCATCCACCTCTCCCCGCCCCTGCCCTCCATCCTCCCAGCCCCTCCCCTCCCCTCCCCTTTAGCCTACCCATCCCCTAGCCCTCCCCTCCCTTCTAACCTACACAGACCCAGCCTATATGCCAGAAAATAAACTGAAAATTATTTGGAATATCGGAAATTTATAACAGAAACTGATTTTGAAAATCTATATATATTCTAGAAAATCAGTCTATATGCTAGAAAATTATAACAGAAACTCCCATACAGGTAATCTAAAAAAAACACTAAATTTTAATAGTCAGTTTCGAGAAAGTGAGCATCCAGTTGGAAATCAATGCAGTGTTCCAAAAAACTGATAACCATAGAGAAAAAATTGATCTAGGATTCATCAAAAATTATGCAGGTGTAGGGGGAATTTGGTGATGATGCAATGAAATTATTTCCCTTGCACATTGATGCAATATTATTTTAGTGGATTATGTGGTAGACATTTTGGATAGAAATATACATGAGAAACTTACATTGAAAGAATTATTCAAATGGCCTCTATTGGGTTCTAGAAGTATTCTATTATGTGTGAAAATCCCATCCTGGAGACAACCAAGTTGAAAAACTGAAAAATAATTTCTCTTTAAAATAGAAATGTTAACTAAAACAATGTACTAAATGGAATAGATGATGAAAACTATATCATGACAACAGTGATCATAATTATGGAATATTATTGAATTGACACATCAATTTAACACATATTAAATTCTATAAAAGAATCATGTGTAAATATTCTTAATCATAATTCCATGAACTCTCACTGAGCATCACCTTCTATTGGCAACCAAGAACGTTCAGCCGACGTAACCTCCTCCTCACCTCCCTGCCCAAGACATCGGTGATGCCTCTTCGTGGCTTCCTACAAGTTGAACAACTGTATATTTTTGTGCATTATTTCAGATACTGCTTTCTCGGTGGACCGGTCTAATCTCCCATCCATAGGTTTTTGTGGTTTGTGTAAGCTATGGAAGAAAAAAACCAAAACAATTATACTGCTCAAAAAATGGGTGAGAATTTTGAAATCCTAGGAATCATGAATCATAAGTAAATTAATAAAAAAAAGAAAAGAACTTTAAAAACATATACCTTCTCATTATGAAAAGGCTTCAAGCACTGATTCATATAGAGATTAAAATATACATTTGCTAAAAATAGCAAGAATCAATAGAAGGGTAAAAATCTGGATACAACAAAATTAAAATTGTACATAGAATAGAAATTGGGAAAGTAGTTGTTTATTTTGGAGGAAGTTTTCAAATCATTTTAAAATTCATACTAGTCCTTCTTCAATGCCATTGTGGCAAAAGGATTAATTTGAATAAAATATTTTTGAGCCCAATCTATATTTACAAAATATTCTATGAACTTCATGTGTGTAAATTTTTTTCATCTATGTGATTATTGAGAAGTGTTCCAGGAACAAAGGGTCATTGCGACATCTCTTCAGCTTCATTGTCCAAAAAAAGAACTCTGCAGATGAAAATTTAATTATATAGATTAATTAGTAATGAATATTTAAATATAAATATCCAATCTAAAAATTTAACAGAACAATCCATTAATAATATAAGTTAATGTTCCAGAAATGTACAGTATACTAGAAAACAACAATCTCAAAAAAATCGTTACTAATTAATTATAAAATCAATATAGCCATAATAATAGAAAATAATAATATTCAATTGTAGTTAATCGAAGCATACATATGGAATAAATACATAAGTTTTATTTTGAGTTCAAAGATATGGTAATTAAGATGAAACAAGTAATAATACATCTTCATCCATCCATGCCCATTTATTTCCTAGCTTAGTATGTAGCTCGATTATGTGATGTTCTTCTTTTGGGTTGAATGCACGGTTCTTCAAATCTGGTCTCATATTATTTCTCTATTGCAGGTAACAAATTTTCCTAGAGCAACAAATCCCCGAGTGATTCTAGATAGCATTCCATTTCCCATCACCATGCTTACTAACATAATCCTTTAAAATTGAATCTACAATAACTCCATGGACCTTTCATCAATGAATATACTCTTCCTGAGTTCCCCTCATAGCTAGCTTCTTCAAATGACATACATTAGTCAGTATATCATCATGGATTTGTCACTAATCTCACTATTGATTACCATATTTTAATTTACTGAGGAATAAATTGAAAAATTAAACACCAAGAATCAGCAAGGGTGAATAAAAATAATATAAATAAGCATTATATACTTTCAAGACTCTAGCTCTCTATTTCCATTGATTAATGTAATAAGGAACACAATTAAACACCAAGAAACTGCTAAGGTCAATAAACATAATATAATGAAGGGTCATGTGAAAGTTAGACTCAATCCATGGTCAATAAAACATTACTATGATAAATTTTATACATTAAATTTTCAACATTGGAGGAAAAAACATGAAATCCTGATGAATTTTTAAATGAAACATGGACAATATATTATCAATTGACCGCAGAAAGAAATCTTGTGAACTTTATAGTGGTATGAAGAAAACAGTACATGCATTTGACTTATTACAACATTTTCTTTGTAGAACTCTATATATAAGAGTACAAAGTAAGATCAGTCTATATTTACCATACATGTTATCACTACAAATTTGAAAAGTAACTTGAAATAAATAGTAGCAATAGCAGATGTGAATTATTACATACCATTTATACATCATTATGTGGATATTGGGAGGGATTGACTTATGGACATCATAATTTTTGGAGTTATTGTAGAGGAAATCAAATTTAATATGGTACAAGCTCACCATGTACAAATCGAATTTAGAATGGAACATGCACCTGATTCACAGTAACCATGCCGCACAAATGTCTCATGAAAATGAAATATCTGAGCCTGCATAAAGAAATGAAATTAGCGAAACCTGAAATTAATGGTCAAGTGGAAAATTACATGCATTTAACTTATTGCCACATTTTCTATGTAGCAGTCTATATATAAGAGAACAAAGTAAGATCAGACCTTATGTACCATACATGTTATCACATTAAATTTGAAAAGTAACTTGAAATAAATAGTAGCAATACTGGTTGTGAATTATTACATTCCATTTTTACAACATGAAGTGGATATTGAGAGGGATTGAAATGAATACATCATCATTTGAGGAGTTATTGTGGTGGAATCAAATGTAATATGGTACAAGCTCGCCATGTACAACTCGAATTTGGAATGCAACATGCACCTGATTCATAGTCACCATACCTCACAAATGTCTCATGAAAATTAAATATTCAAGCCTGCACAAAGTATTTAAATTAGTGAAACCAAAAATTAATGGTTACGTAGAAATCTTGAATTATAACTCTATATAGAACTTACATATGATAATGAGCACATGCATATTTCGGATACTAAGTCTCAAATTGGGTGGCAGTTCACCAGTTTGTTGTCAAGTCAGAAAATTTGTATAATGAAGACTTCAATCCCACTGGTAAAATGGGAAATCCTTTCTATTTGGAGTGTATTCGTAGAACTAAGTAAAAAAAGAAAAAAAATACTAAAAAGCATTAATTTCACAATCTATCCAACTGATATTACTGTAGTCTGTTTAATTTTACATTGTACTAAAAATATGAATCAATCTCAATATAATTCTTAGCTTATTGAATGATTTGGGCCTCAAACAATTTTAAAAGAGCACAATGATCACCTTTCAAATATAAAGCTGATTTCAAAATTACCAGGATAGTTATAAATATTTGAAGATAAGGAATTTCATTGAAATGATTAAAAACTGGAAAAAATGGGCTTTCCAAACATGTTTAGTAAGTTCAATTTAAGCACGTATAAGACTACCTGCTTTGAAATCCCAAAAACAATTAATGAAAGTAGCGAAGATAAGTACAGATTTTCAAAGATAAGAAACATCATTAAAATTCAAAAAAAATATAAAATTGGGCTTACAAAACATATTCAGTGAGTTTAATTTATTCCAAAACTAAATAAAATAAAACATAAGGAAATGCGAGCATGAAATTTTGAAAATAAAAAAGGAATCCATGCATGATGAAAAAACTCAGTAGATAATGAAATTTTTTGAATAGAAATAAATAACCAAAACTACTCATACCATGCCATATAATTCATATTCAAGTATTGTCTTGTTGAACTCAAGAAGCACATGACTATTGTTGAATCATTAACTAATTGAGTTCTGAACAATATAAAATTGTTCAGTCCTAATCCATGAATCAAATCCATAAGAAAAATGAGTTGTTAAAAAACACAAGGCTCAAACCTACATCATCCATAAGTGATGTGTATCTTATGTTTGTCCTCCTCCATGCACATAAATAGAAGACAATTATTCCATAAGAGCATGCACATTCATCAGGAATTTTGTTATTTGCTATGTGAGGATGAGAATAGTAGTCAGTAAAATTAGAAGCAGCAAATAAAACTGACATTAAAGTCACTTAAATGATCATAGAACATTTAAAAAACACAACCTCACATGAAACTCTTAATGATGAAAGATAAAAAATGTGTATGTTACACTTTATAAGAGATTAATGTGGAATGAAAATGAACACAAGTGTGAATAAAAATCTTAAAGGGGGAAGAAACTAAGTAAAAAAATGATTAAAAATGACGACTCCCACCCAACTAACAAAATGTCAGTATTGTTTTCTAGTATTATAATGTTGCCAAAAATTATTCAAAATCAACAAAAAATAAATATTATCAAATACATTGAAGATAATTTAAAATATTTGAAAAAATATATAATGCAGAATTCACAATGGTGTTTGATAGAGAAATCAGAATCAATGAAATGACTGCCTATTACAAATATGTATAAATTCATATGAAAAAATAACCTTCATGTGGTGGTACAACTCACAAATTATAATAAAATTTATGTTTAATAAAACTCCCATAACATTACACTTTTTATGAGAACCCAACTATTGAAATAAAAAGAATCCACACATCAGATGCCCGATAAAGAAAACATGGAGAAAAATAAATCCACAAAGAGAATGAATCATCCCTACACCTCATCTTGAAATGTAGGAGAATGTAGTAAAAAATTACATTATAAATACTTAACTAATAGATTTATATAATATAAATAACACAGAAACATTAAATTAATTCATCTAGAAATCTAAAAAATAAAATAAATTAAGAATGATGAGAAGAAACATTGAATAAAACCAATAAAACATACCACATAGAATAAATCAATAAAGTGAATGAATCATAATTTATAAAATAAATTCACGTAATCATTAATATGTATCTGATAACATATTTCTAGTTGTTCCCTTGGTAGTCTCAAAAATTACTACTGTCAATTCGTGGTGAAAATTTTATCAATAAAGACCAGTAAAATCATAATGATGTCAGTAATGTTAAAGTGAAATGATATATTTAGAAAATAATGACAGGTATTTTATGGAACGCAAAATGAATAAGAATTTTATAAAACCTAATCTCACTCTGTGAATCTGAAGCAGAAGCTGCAGACATAGAAATGTTATATAGTTCGGAACATTATACGAGATGCAGGTGGTTTCATAGGGTTCCAAGGGAAGGGATCACAGCGTATCTTGGAAATTGGTGGAGAAATTAATAAAAATCATTAATTTATGTTTATGCTGGAAAAATATGTTCATAAAAGAAATGAGAATGAAATTAAATATAGGTTATGTTACTGAAGTTATTCTAAGTAGTCAGTTGGAGCACAACATTGGCATTGTAATTCAGGAACCGTTGAATGATATGAAGGGATTGGAGAAGATGAACCACAATATAGGAAGATAAAAACATGTAGTGGATGCTGGTGGTGGTTTTCGGGAAGAGAAGGACGAGGTGAGGCAATGCAATACCTGAAACTGTAGGTGAATTCATGGAATAATGTGAGCATGTCATGGTGGAATGAATGGTGTCGGAGCACGTGAAGGTAGAGCACGCGGAGGCGAAGCACGTGGAGGCAGAGCATGTAGGGACGGTGGTACCCAGAGGCGGAGGCACAACTGTATAGTATGATCTCCGAGAATGAACACATTAATGATGAAACCCTATGTGCGGACAGAGAAGGAGGTTAACATAGCGACGAGAATGCTAGCCCTTGAGCTCAGAGAAGAAATTTCGGTAGGAAATCTTGATAGTGTGGGGGTATTTGCGGGAGGAAATTTTTAATTACGTGACATGGGTGTTTGTGTAGGTGACACGTCAAGCTGGAGGAACCCAGGTTTAGTATTGATATTGGATTTTGGAGAGGCCTACCAGAGGTGGTCAAAACCCCACTGTGGGTGAGTGTGGCCTTTCATCCCCAAACTGATGGGCAGACAAAGCAAGCTATATGGGTGTGGGATGATATATTGAGGGCCTACATGTTCATTATAGGCTATAGAATCTTGAAGTCCTCGATGTTTTTTGAGCCATTTAAGTTCATGAATAGGGTTAGAATGGTATCATACCACCTTACAAAACCCCACAACATGAATAGGGGATCCAAATTATCCACATTTTGCATCTTATTAGATACATACATGGTCCTATGCACATTATCGGTGGGAGGTGACTTCATGAGGACGAACAATACCATTTTTTCGCTTACAGTTGTAGGACGATAACATACATGAGAGTTTATGGGAGTACCTGAGTCTGGTGTGAGCATAGTATCAGGTATTATTTCCCAAAATACATTTTTGGTGATGAATATATTGAAGGAGGGTACGATATAGAGACAGAATTTTGTATTCGTAAAATTTCTGAATATTTTCAAAAATATTTCAAGAGCTATGTGTTGTGATGAAATGCAATTGGGAGGCCTGATGTTCCTTGAATTAATTTTATATAAATATTATCTATTTTTATAGAATGGAGATGGAAGAAACGAGATATATGTCAATAATAAGTTTGGATTAGAAATCTAAAGCCATGGTGGAGTATGGAGAATTGTGTTTACCCTTAGTTGGACATTATTTTGTTCGGCATGGGTCTTACGTAGTAAAATACATAGAGGAAAAAACTGTAAACAATATTAAAATAAAAATAATTCTTATGGATATTAATTATAATATCTTATCAAATAGGACTCATTCTATAAATCTTAGACCACCGTTGAGTTTTTAGGAATCTTATTTACATAGGTGATACCTAATGATAATGGTGGTTGGATTTTGAAATAATGCGACTACTTGTAAGTTGATTAAAGAATTTGGATAAATAAATAATGATGTAAATGACAAAATTTTGTCTCATTTATCTGATATATGGAAGAAGCTCTCCTCATCTCCATTTATTGGAAAATAATTGTTAGAATATTGGAGGATAATGATTAGATTGAAAATCCGAGTAGATCAGAGTGTAGTGAATATAGCGATGGGTCAAAAATATAGTTAAGGTTATTATTTTGGATTACACATTCATCGATTGATTTTTGTTTCATTGATATTGTTTTATGGTAATTACTAATGAATTTAGTTGATTTTTTATGTCTATAATAACACAACTATCGACTATATTTAATCTAAATTTCTTTTCTTTTGTATCTCTGCCTATTTTATGCATTCATCAACAATGATCATTTCGACATGAAGAAACTATATCCAATTGTCAAGAGTATAATATATAAATTATTTTCATGAATAATGGATTCAAAATGAACGTTCATTAATTTTTTTGAGCGTCATATGAGGTGTAACAACGATGAGATGTGACATTTAATGTTTTTCATGTGGAAATGTCAATGAATCATTAATCTAATCATGTGTCTATGGAGATAATTTCTAATGGATTATAGTTATTGTATTTATTCCTTATATCAAGCACTTGATAAGTATCTATGGTTTGTGTATAGAACCACCATAGCACCGTACTTGGCGAAAGCATGCAAAAATCGAGGCCGCAAGGTGGAGTGGCTCTACGGGTCAGTGGCAGAGTGCCAATTTGAGGTGGCGGAGGCTTCTAGGTGGTGAAAGCATAGATGGTAATCATAGAGCTATACAAGGAAGTGAATATGGGAGACATTGAGGAATCTAGGCTATGGGTGGAAGAGATGGGTCAGGTCGAGGCAACGGTTCGGGCCATCCAGAGCGTGCCTGACCTGGTGGAGTGGGCCGGGCCAGGCAGGAATTCATGCTGGGCTAGCTTCCAACCTCAATAAATTTTAAATTGGTTTTAAGTTTTATGTTCCATATATGGTGTCACATTCATAACATTATGATGGGCCTTTTTATTCATTTTACAGATTATTATATTTCAAGCTCCTAACCTCGGCTCTTGGAACTCTAATATAAAAATAATATAATATTATTAATAGAAATTTGAACCTCCATAAAATATTCATATGTTTTTTGATTGATGCACCATTAATAGAATTGTGACCATTAAATTATGTTGTTGGATTCAAGAATAATTTTGATCACATAAACATAAATTTAGGTGTGGAATCATGATTCCCAAATTAAGTGTTTGTGGTGAATTGTTCATTCTTCAACAAGTGTCCATTTTCGATTAATGAAAATATTATCCGTTATGTTTTTCTATGAGGATTTCAATGGTTTGATTCATATGGTTAGTTCTATGAAAATGGGTTGGTCCCCATTATGAACCATTCATATACTATTATACGAGATGAAGCTTCTTCAAAATCAGTCTATTTTGTGAGAATGAATTGCTGATCATGTGTGACCTTTCACATAGATCATAACGGCATAATCCGTTTGGTTATTTGGGGGCATCTATGGAGGTATTTATGTAAAGTAATATTTTCACCATTTTAGAATAGTGACGAGACTCATGCCCCCCCCCCATCATCCTTTCGATAGTATATACCATTACACTGAGAGTGAAATGGAATTCCTAGGTGTAGTTGTTCATAGTTCTGTACATGATTATGGATACATACCTTACTGGGATATAAAGACGGGTCACATGTTTTTTGGGAACCACACACACTTCATACCACTTTAGGAATATTTTATATCATATATCACATTTTTTACTCAAATACATGAATGTGAGTTGGATATCAAGATTGTTTTTCCCTATAAAATGAGATAGTCCTCGTGGTACTATCATTTGAGAGACAATGCAAGATGTTCTGGGCGTGCCACCTTTTCGAGACAATTCTAAAGGATGGAATAAATCTGTAAATATCATATAATATAATTTTGATAATTCCATCTTGGTTTTCATTGGAAGGATCCTCAACCTATTCCATGTGTAACCCTCCATCTAGGATGGGAGTGGATCCTTGATGACAATAGAGTGGAACCCTCCAACCAGGCTGGGCATGGGCTCTCTAGATATTCTGAGTGGGTCCTTCCAGCTGGTATTGGAATCAGTCCTAAGTGAAAATATTTTTAAAACATCTATCAAGTCTATTCATTTAATCTCAACCAATTGTGAGTGGAATCCAACTATTGGGATGGGCACAATTCGTTGATTATAAAAGAGTGGAACCCTCAATTTTGGAATGGCATGGGTCCTCAACCATGATGCACTACATCATTAATATGTGGATTTCTGAAGGGACATTATTCAACCTAACTATTTTCTAGATAATAAATAAGGTTTTTTTACGGAATGAAATTCCCTTGTGATTCTACGTAAAACCATTCTAGAATGAAAAATCCTCCCAAAGAAGACAGTATCATGGTGTGGTGATTCATCCCCTTTATCATTCATTATCTTGTAATATATGTGGTATGTTTTCCATAATGGATGTTTACTTTGTGAAATATTGAAAAATAATTTTTCATAGGCTATGTTATTAGTGGATATACCTATAATCTCTCATTTGGATTTCATTTATTGAAAAAATATAAATCTCATTTTTAGTACCCACTCCTTAAGTTTTAGATACTCTTATTCCAGGAGAGGTGATTATGTGTGTGGTATTCCACAAGATTTCATTGTATCCCTTATATTGGTGGGAAATGCCTAATCTCCTGAACTATGTAGCAAATATTCGATGAGAAGGTCTTTTTCTCATCTTGTCTACATCCATGTGTTTTATGATTTTTCATTCACTATCTGGTTGGACTGAGATATACTATTTAATATACCTTTTTCAATATTATAATTTTCCCTTTTGATGTATATTTTACTTATCCCAATATTAATTATTGGTGTGTTCTAATGATTATATTTATACTCACACCTATATGGGCTTTTCCAACATGTATTGTGCCATTTGCTGATGAAGACAGGTTGATCATGACTTCTAAGGAGATTAGGGAGACATTTCCCTTGGACCACCTATTGTTGTCATAGCATTGGATCCAAGAATAAGGATATATCTAATGTTTTACCTTTTAGTTTTTTACATGTTATGAAACTTTCTTGAATGTCCCATTCTCCTTAAGTCTACATTTTGGTACTTATACTGATTAGTGTTTGATGCATGCTTATGGATTATATATATAATTTTTTCACCATTTTTTCTATTACATCATAATTATGTTTACTGACATGGATGTGTGTGTTTTTACGGGTTCTTAGGCGAAGGCCTACCTGTGTTTTTTATTCCTTCAGCGCTTGTACCAACCCCTTGCATATGAAGGTGGGCTTGGGGTAGTCTTGTATCGTTCCCCAACATGGTTTGGTTCGTGAAAGACAATGTTATTGAATATATGTGATAATTAATACCAAAAAAATAATTCTATAAATAGTATATCACATTAAACTTGTTACCTTCTACTCTGTTTCAAAATAATAACATCATATCTGTTTATGTGTAAAATATCATCTCTAAATGGCGCTGTGAACACTTTTTCATTTTACATAGACATGGATAGTCATAAAGATGTATTTGATTTATATAAACTATTTCTAGAAAAATATACTGATTATTTAAATGTTAATTAATATTTATATTCTTTATCAATATAAACTTTTTTCAAATTAAACTAGCACTCATGGGTATATATGACCTACCTCCACCACTTAAAGTGTAATGAATTTTCTATCTGTAGTATTATTGGATTAATAAGAATAAATATGTATTTATACATATGATATTTATAAGATGTATATCATTATTGATATTATTTAACTATTATAAAATTTAATGGATCAAACATACCTAGTAAAAATAGGAAAACCAATGTAGTTAATACCCAAAACCTGATTTGAACAAGTAATTGTAAATAAATTGTTCTTAAAAGAATATATATAAATCATATATGGAATATAATATAGGATTAATATTATGAAATTAATTTATATTTAATCTCTCATTATAAAATATGTGTTATAGATATGTACGAAGGAAAACATGCTTATTGTAAGGCATTCTCATCCCACAATTAGTTCTATGAGGCATATTTCATAGTCACCAATTATTTCATATGTGTAGTTTATATACTTCCCATTTGATAAAATTTATAATGAATTAATATATATTCATTATATTTAATGTTTCAATTGAATATATTTCTTTCATGTGGATTATGATTCCGAAGTCACCAAATTTTTAGGGTTTAATACACAATCACTTTATTTTTCAAAATTATCTATGATTAAACAAATATTAATTGAATAAATTATCTCTATATAATATACCCAATTTATATTCATATACTATTTGTTATTATGAAATTTTAAATTATTTGTACTATATTTTAATTATTTAATACTTAAAATGATTTATTAAATGATTTCGTGAAAAAATGAATTCACTATTCAAATTGGTCGGACATTATTTTTTCCCAAATATATATTTTCTAAAAAAATTTCAATAAAAATTTAAATTAAATCATTTATTTGGTAAGGAATATTTTACCCATATTTTTTTTTAAAATAAATGCAATATTCCTTTCATTTTCCAAAAAATCCCATTTTTTTATTAATTAGAATGTTAATATAATAATTATTTTAATGAGGAAAACATGAATAAATTATCTCACCATTTGGACCTATAATTCTTTTAAATAAAAATTTATATGTTTCATATGTTATTTCTTGATAAAATTATTTTTGAACTATTTTTAGAACATTTAGATTTAAAATATCTTATATTCTAAATAGAAATCTAATTTTACTAAAAAAACAATGATGATAAATTTATTCATTTTATAGTCATACATTTCAGAACCTATTATTCTACTTATACTCCATCAAGGCTGTGTTTTAATGATACCAATGGTATTGTTTCTCTATATATTTTATTATCTATTCTATAAAAGTTTAAATATTTTTTAACAAATTACCTTATTACTTATTATAATATATGTTCATGTTTATTGATGGGTTTAGTTAATATCATTTCATTTTCTAGTTTTTTATATGATTATTTAAAATGATTTTGTATAACCCCATTCATTTTAAGGAATAAATTGGACTATATATGTGATATTAAGTGCCTAATATAGTCCCTAGATACATCAAGTTGTCAAATTGGAAAAACAGGCTTGACTATTTCAATGAGGACATACCCATTTTTATAATATTTCATGTTTCAAGTAATTGAATAAATGGTTTTGGTTCTTGATTATATGAATTTAAACATTTTCATATTAGTTATTTATATAAATTTTATTATTAAATTAGTTATAATATCCATGTATATGTTTCATGAACATTTTATTATACATATGAAATTATTTTATTATCATTTATCCCTACTATATTATATTGTAGTTGTTGAGAAAATATAATTTTGATATGTTATTTAAAATTAGAAATTTACTATGCTTGATTTATTCAAAGATCCTATTATATTCTTACCCTAACAGAGGATTTGAATAAACCGTTTATTATGTATATTTCATTGATAAAACTAGATGTTTATTATTGATTACATATATGGTTATATAAAGGATAATGAGGATGAAAATTAATAATTTTTTTATATTTTAGAATTTAATATGAAATTCAAGATTGCATCTAGTTTACAAATACTACTAAAGGATTTGGACTTATGTGATGTGATTATATATATGTTTTTAAATTCGAATAATGTATGAAATGAAACTAGTATTCTAGTGTCATTGTATTTGAAGATGAAATCAATGATTGTTTATTATAATCCATTGGATCTTGAGTTAGAAAAATATATATTATAAAACATATCCATATTATATACATTGGGGATAAGTATATAACAATATCCATTATGTTTTTTATGGTGTAGGTTATCTAGTACATACCAGAAATATATAACTATATTGATAAAAAATGTTTAAGTGCTTATGAAAAGTTATTCTAGGGGTAATGAATCATAAAAATCTATAGAGGGCATGACTCAAGCGTTAAAACTGATAACAACAGTACATCTGGGTCACCAGGTTTGACACTAATGGGGAATTACTAGGATAATTCACATTTATATATATAAAATATTAATTTTATGAATTGATGATAAAAAATAATAACCATGATAAAAACTATGGTATATTAGATATTAAAAGAGTGGTACTAATTTATAAATCCTTTAAATGATTATTCGTATTCCCCACATTGATTATTATTTCTCCCACAATTCATTTTGTTTTTAATGAATTGAATGAACATTGAGGAATCATGATTACATTTGTATAAAAGAAAACGTGGTTACTAATAGAAACAAATTTCGATAATGAAAAGAGTTATGGGTATCCTGATTATTTCTAATCATTTTTCCAAAATATGACTCACAACCAATAACTTATCTAACTCTCATACGCACTATATAATAGAATGACTACGTTTTATATGATCTCGAGTGGTGGGTACTACATGTAAATAAGATAATTATTTAATTCATGTCATATATATAAAAATAGACACCCATGAAACTTTAAAAATGTAATGGGGTAGTGATTAATGTGTGGAAAAGAAGTGCATAATGAATTGAAATTAGAAGAAAAAAATTATATGATCAAAAGGGAATAAATTTCACTATATTAATCCATTTATAGTTTTGTCATCATAAAATGGGGTAACCATTGAAATTATACTATGAAAATCGACATTATAATGGTTATGAATTATACATTAGATGGAATGGTGTTGTGGAAAATGATTTTAAGTATTTATTTATTGGGATAAATGAATTATATTTTTGAATCAATTTGGATAATGTTATTTTAGTGATTAGAATCTGGAAACATCTAATGATTCTGTTGACTTTTGTAGTCATATATGTATTCATGAAAATATTAGTTATTGATGTAATCTTGGGATTATTAGTATAATGTTGATCATATGATTAATGTTGTTAAAATAATTTTTTTAATTTCTTATGTTAGTATTTTACTGAGATTAATGATATTTTGGGTGAAATTTATCGTAACAATACTCATATTTTAGTACATATTTTTCAATAAATGTTATTTATGGAATAATTACATTATATTCTTTTGGGTAAAATGTTTAATGGTTTGTGTATCCATTAATTATTATCTTATATTTAATTAAAACTAAATTATGGATAATTATATTTTTACAATGTTAGAGGAATTATATTGATTTAATTACAAAAAATGGACAAGTCACATGTCCAGGGATATCTCATTGCACATTGTGAGGTAGAGAGGCTTATAACAACAGCTGATGGGCGATAAGGATTTAGTTCCAACCAATATACCACTTTACTTCTTATTTAATATGGAACTATTTTTACTCAAATGTTTTAATGGATATATAATATTTTCATCAAATATTTTTATCTGATTAATGATATTTTATTAATTTTTTCATTAATATTTCTTATATATAACCCTTAGGTTTAATATAAATGAATATTTGGTAATAATTATATTATAATATTAAAGAATAATGATTTTATATAAGGATATACAAATATGTAATCGATTATGTTGAATAAATTTATTTATTATTGATAAGTTAGATATTAATGTACTATATTGGATAACATTTTAAAACCATTTAGGTCTGAGTTATGATATAATGAATTTATTTTAATTCTTTGGGGGATTATTTCAATCGTTATAAGTTAATTCTAGTTCATTTAATTTTAGAAATAATCTTGAATAATCATAATTTAGAGATAAATATTAAATTTATTTGGAAAAAAATTGAATAATGAGATTATACATATCATGTATGTGTATTTCAATATGTTTTTAGTATATCTTGTAATAAAATTATTCAACATTAAGAAAATGATCTGGAATCAAAATTTTCATTCTAATTCTTCTAAATCTAAGGAATACAATGGTATTTTAACTCCTTACATATTTATTTATTTTTTTTCCTAGCCGCTTTTTTATTAGTCATTTGATTGTGATCAATGATATATATCACTCTCAATAGTTACTTAGTCAATTCTTAATTATCCACCTATTAACATATCAATAATGTACTGATATTGGGAAACCAAATTTTTTGTAACTATATCATAATATCTTAAATTATTTTATCCTATATAAATAATTTGTTTTCATAATCCTTTTTTATTATTTATTCTAAAAATAGAGCAATTTTAAAATTTTAAATCATTGATTATCAGGATCATGGTGGAATCGGGAGGACACAATTTATAAAAGGGAACTATAATTGTACCCCATGAGATTTGTAAATAATGAAATTGAGTTTGATCAAATATATTAAAAGAATGATTATGGTTGAATTTAACACCCCCAAACATAACAATAGATTCCATTTCAAATAAATTCAATATCATGGATAGTTTTTAGAACACCCAACCCCAAGTATAAAGGATCTATATCATATAATACCATATTACCTATTAGTTTAATTGGGCTTTATAAATGATACAACTAAATTATGGAATTTATAATGTTTATATTTCCAAATAAACTCTTTAGTTGTCTAATTATATTTAATGAAAAAAATATTTGAATGAAAATGAAATATTTTTCTTCGAAAAGTTATATTTTATAAATATTGGTTCCATCAATAAATTAAGGACAAATATGAAAATAATTTTTTATAAAATAATAAAAAATGTTAAAAATTGAAATTAATTTTGAATTCATAAATTTAAATTTATCATAGATATAGTTTTTTAATTTTTTTTGATATGATTACTTTTTTGATGAATACTAATAAATAAATATTTTTATTAAAAATCACCTTTATAGTCAAATTTTTTAAAGATAAATTATATATTTTTATTGTTTTTTAGTGTAATTATATCAAATATATATTTATTAATTCATTTTTTTCATTTAGATCATGTTAATATTGAATTTTTATATTAATCCTTTCTATAAATATAAATAGTATCTATCTATAAAACTATTTCTTAATCATTACTACATGTTTAATTTTCAATTCATTTTTCCCTCAAAATTGAATTTAAATAAGAAATAAGTAGATTATATATATGGAATGATTTAAATTAATATAATCTAATTAACTCAAATTATATTTTAAAAATAAAAATAATGTAACGTTTTTAATATTAAATATATATGTTACGGAAAAACATGTTTACCTGGGATTAAAATAAAATAATAAGGGTTACAAATGACCCAATATATTATTGATTATATTTTAGGGTAATATTTAAACCTTATCATGTCTATGTTTATGTAATGATCAATTTTATATATATGTTTAATGTAAACAACATTGGTGTTACATTTCCTTTTCATAAATACCTAGTTTATCCTCTCCCCTATTTATAATTGGAGATACCGCCCCTATACAATGAACACTTAAATAACCATTTTGTATAATAAATCACTTCAAAAATATCTTCCTTACTATCCTCCCCATATCAGAGATGACATGTCCTTATTTAAAATTCCACCTATAAAGTAATTAGTTATAAACATATAGGGGTTCTCTGATGAAGAGCAAAAATTTCTATCCTGGGAATATTTATTATTTTTTCTCCCCCCTCAATAAAAATTTAATATAATATAATATTTAAATATAAATTGTATCTACTGTATAAATAGATTTTTTTATATTATTTTAATATCTTATAACTTTGTCTAGTTAAATAAAATTGACAAATAAATTGTTGATCATCTTTAAGAAAAAATACCTTCTCATTAACTGATGTAATTCATTTTTGATCAATATCATTAATGGATGGATGTGGGGTAAAAATAAACCATTTTTTAATGGAATTTATGTAAAAATATTATAAATATTAAATTATAATATGACATATAACTTCTTATTTATAATTATATTGGGGACAAAATATTTTTAATGATATGTGTGACAATTAATTGCCTTAAAAAGTGATGTGATTCATATTTCACCTATTGTTTACAAAGAAGGTATTAATGATAATTATAATGAATATATGCCATATTTATGAAATAAAAATAATTATGTTAATATAATTTCAAATTTAACTTCTAATAATTCATTCATTTTTAAGAAAATGATGTCACTCATGTGAACATCTGGAATATTTCATATATATATATATATGAAATTTTGATCATTTTTTTCAATGTATATTAATAAGGATGGATTTTATAAATATATATTATATATGTTGATGAATAATGTTATTATGATGATAAATTAATGTGTATTTTTTTATTATTCCATACATAGATTATATGGAACCAGTGTTCATTTTTTTGTATGGTATTCCATCCCCATGAATGGTGTAATACATTTTCTATATATATATATTTATTAGATTATAGTAAATACACATTTATGGAATATATTTTATAATTATATATGTTATATTCAACACTTATTTCTTTATTTTGTTATATGAAACCCTTTTGATATGTTTTATCCTGAATCCCATCATATTAATGATATTTAAAGTTTCATTTGATGTTATTTTTTTCAGGGGGATTATGGTTACAAATTTAATAGGGTTTTAAATGATTAATTCACAATCTATTTATAATGTTAGATTTCTGATGATTTTGTCTTATTTGGTTGATATATTTTGTATTTATATGTTAATAAAATTTATTTTATACACATATATTAATATAGGATCGTTTTATATATTAATATATTTTTTACTATTTAGTTCTTAAAATAACCAAGAAAATGTTTTGAAAAACATATGAAAAATTATTATCTTTTTTGAAAAAATATTTTTCTCCCATATTAATTTATAATTAAAAAAACCTAGAATATAATATTACCATTATCTAATATATTTAATTAATAAATTTAAAACCAATTTTAATTTTTTACAAATGTTTTTTAAAGGAATCATCTTGTCATTTTAAAAAAATGGACGACATTAATTTTACAAAAAATGTTACATGAATCATTGTTTTAACATAAATTGTATAAACTGAATTTCCCTACATCATGACCAGTCAATGTTTTAATTAATTAATTAAAAATAACAAAAATTTATGTTAATTTTAAATTTTTCTAATAATGATTTGTTAACATTTCAATATTTAAAAGTTGATATTCAATGTTGAATGAAACTTTATAAAAAAAATGTTCTACTAATGTAATTTTGAAATTTATATTAATCAACATCCAAAAACATTATTATAATTATTCCCTATTTGGGATATGTCGTAATGGTACCATCCTTGTCAATTATATATATGGTTTATGATGATTTTGTGTGTTGATATACTATTTTTATAACATTATACATATTAATAATGATTCTATATGATCATATTTTTTATTATAGATTTTATTGTCATTGTTATGGTAAAATTTAGATATTTATTTATACATTTATCTTGTATCTCTCCTTTCATATGGGGAAAAAATCATATATAATAAGTCATAAACATGGAATGGTATATCTTATTGAAGCATCTGTAGGTATCATGAGAAATACCAGCTTGGTTTTTTCTAAGGTCCTAAATATTAATGTGAGATTAATTAGAACATCGACTTGATTTTATGGTTATAAAGTCATATGTTATTCATTTCTGTATTCTATGTTATCTTATTTCAATATAATTATTCTATTATATAAAATATCAATGGCTACACTTAAAGCTAAAGTGATTATATATTTCAAATTACATAAAGAATAATTTAATTTTAAATATAATGTTTTAGTTATTAAGAAAATGAAATGTGTTTCAGTTATTTACATTACCATAATTATTTTTCTTATTTATTCAAAGCTTCCGATGTACACATACCATTCCTGAGAATTTGAGTTCAACTATTTTTTTTTGTTTCTTCTACATTGATTCCAAGATGTGTATAATTATTTTTGTAAAGGTTTAATATAGGATAAATATTGATACAATCAAGGGAAATAATATGTTATATATATATATATATATTCAATTTTAATATGATATTCAATTACTTATCATGTTTACAAGGACAACTAATGTATTTGGTTCTTTAAGATGGGATGACATCTATATAGTTCCAATTTAATAACAGAAACACAAAATTTGGGATATTGTTGTTAAATAAATTTTTTTTTTCCTTAAATTTTTATTTATATTATTCGATTAATGATGTATATTAAAGAATAATCGCACCATTAATGAATATGGTAGGATGTAAGTACGCAAGAACAATGATTATATTTTATCAAATGATGAAATAAAAGAAAGTTAAATAATATATCACCATTAAATAATAATTATGAATTAATATATATAGAATATATTCATAAAATTTATACTTATTATATTCTATGGAAAATATATATTGAAATTGAACTACATAACTTAATGAGGTGGTTTCCAAACTTATACACGAGCAATGTTATCATATTTTCACATAATGTAATGTATGGAAATAATAGTTATTATAATTTTAGAAGTAAAATTATCTCATTAATTATATATATATATATATTCATAAAATACTTCATTAAATCCACTCTTGAGGGTTGGTGGTGGAATATTAATTACATCAGTTCTTGAGGCGGTAGTCTGCCGTACACACGATCTTTAATGGTTTTATTACACACTTTGTTGATGCAGATATGGATTTGGATTATTCCTCCAATATAATAACACCTTATTATATTTTATATAATTTTTTTTCTATATAATAATTTTTTAGAATGAATTAATGATGTTGGTAATGAAGTAAAACAAAAACTCATGGTTAATAATTTTTCTTCTTCATTGAAGAACCTATTTCTGTTTACAACTAAAGATTTAATTTTTTTATTTAAAAAAAATAAATAGATAGTATTTTGGGCTGGAATTAATAATTATACATGTTTTGGTATTTTATGGAATATAATTATTTTGATGTGTGGAGAGGATAGAAGAAGGGGTTGGATTTTTAATTGGGAGAGGTTACACACATTGAATTTTTTAATAGAAGATGAAATACCATCATTTTACATATGAATAAGGTAAAAAAATGATTATTAATGTTTCATTAAATTCATATGGTTTAAATATGGTCTTATAATATAAATTTAACTGATTTTTAGGTCATGGATCAATAGTTCGTTGACCTCCAATATCATCATTTTATCCGTACACATTATAAATTATTAAAACATTTTTTAATTCTAATTATCAAATAAATTAACTTAATATTAAAAAATTATATCAAATACTATGATTAAAAATATAAAATCCAATATTTAAAATTAAACTCATAATTTTATATGTATTTAATATAGTAATAAATCCACATGCCCAATGAACGAACATGTTTCCAAAAAACCATCAAATGATTAAAAATATTTTTTATTGAAAAAAATTAAATATAAAATTAATAAGAACATAACATGTATTAAAAATAGAAAAATTTATCTTATTTATCATCATAATACATTCTAAAATATACGTAAAGAGACTAATTTCATTAAACAGAAATGATGTATTCAATAAAAACCATTATTTTAACTATACATCAACAAATAATATTTTCTAAAAAATCTCAAAAGTCCCTCTAAGATAATAATGGATGATTAATAAAAAATAAAGTATATTATTTAAAATTAATTTTACTAAATTTTAAAGAATTAAATGTTTTAATTGTTTGTAATAATCAATGAAATAAATTTATTGAGTAAAACATATTTCATATTCATATAATGCCTTTATAATAACATTATGCACTCTTATCAATGTCCCTTCATTTCTAAACCATTATATTTACATTGAAAATAATTATTATTACTGTACATAGAACCATATTTATTAGATAGTTTATACATATAATGTATAAATAATTATATTAATATTTTATCAAAGTTCAACAAAAATTGGTGTTTCATGAATCAATAGCTATCAGTTAAATAAAATTTATCCAAAAAAAATACAAAAAAATATCACGGTACTATAACAAATCTTATAATATGAGTAAACAGAATGCACACCATGGGTTAATAACATTTTAGATGATTAGATTTTAGGGTTTTCTCCCCTCATTCTTCTAGGAATGTAAAATTAAAATACACATTTTGTACATATGATCTCATTCTATGGGACCTTGCTTGTACACATGGGTGTGTCCTTAGTAGAACATGTATTGGAATTCCATTAACAACATCATAGTGTGAAATTAAGTTTATGGGGTATATTTTAATCCATAGACTTTCCAGTGTACTAGTCCCCCTTCCTGTGTGCGGCTGATGTCATATCCAACATTTTACATGGCTACATCCACATTTAATCGTATGTCTTCTCCACCTCAGCATCATAACCAATCCCCACTACATAACATTGATGTGGGGTACATTATTTTTAGTACAAAAAAAATATCTCACTTAATGGGTCAACAAAATTATATGTTCTAATACACTACGTGGAATGTGATCATGAAACCCAAATATGAAATCACTATAAACCTATACATAGCCACTTTTTTCCATAATTATTCCCAAATAAACCTCTTTTTTGGTATTATAAGTTAAAATAGATACTCAAGACCTTTATGAATCTAATATAAGTGAATAATTACATAAAATTCAGAATAAAATATATACCTTATTATTAATGACCAATGTTATTAGTCAAAAACCATTCTATAAGTATGTTTCACCACAATCTATTCTCTATTATTGTCATAGAAGTTATATGGTAAAAACATGTCCTCTCATTTTTGATATCGTGTGAGGGATAAATAGAATTAAAACCTCATTTTTTTTAAAATTATGACGTTAGGGAGTGGATGGGTTATTTAATTAAATTAACAACTTAATTTATTAATCCCATTCACCAATGGTAACATTCATGGATGCCTGATAAAGACCATATTTATATCACACCAAGGGTAAACCAAATTCCTTGAATACTACTGTGGTATCAAATATCCCATATGTGGTACTAAAAAAAATAAAAAATCCAATATTTGGAAAATATGAAAAATAATTCTTTAAAATCTATTAATGTTATTAATTTATTAAGTCTTTGATCCTCCCCCAGCCATACCCAATTCATAACCCATGAAAAAACCCAATGTATATATAGATAAGTTTCCAAAAATTTAAAATAAATGTACCAAATTCAATAAAAAAACTAATCACTATGTGGATATTTATGGCCTATCTTTCATATATTTTAATTTCTTCAAACTAACTCTTTATTAACTATTCTGACCCCCAAAATTTTGTGAATATTCAATAAAATAATATTGTAAATAATTTTATATTGAAAATGCTATTAAATTTAACGTGTTACCATATTTGTAAAATAGGTATTCCTTTCATAAATATTTCCATCATTGTGTGAGACTCATTTTTTGTGCCCCAATTTACAGATGTATTATGGTGTATGCAGTCTCTTGTAGAACAGAATTGGTTATCAAATCCTCAGAGGCATTAGAAGAATAAAAAAAAAACATACATTCTAGGAATGGAAATTGAGGATCATTATTTGGATATAAGTATTAAAACATGAAATTTAATTTATTGGATTGTAAATTAGAATAATAAACATAACATAATTCAATTTAAAAAAAATGTGTTTATCTTTAGTTATGTCTTAGGCCAGAAATGATGAAGTAAATAATAAAATAAAAATCACATAACTATTGTGTGATAAAAATCACACTTATTTATTCGAAGAAGTTCACACCTAGATAAAACTATATAAATTTGATATTGAATGGAATAAATAAAATTATAAGAACTAGAAATTTTATTTTAAAATGAATGTGAATGAAAAACATACATGAGATAAATTAAAGATGTGATTAAAATATGAAATCATGAAATTAAAATTTAATAAAAAATAATGGATCCAAATTCCATCTTCCCTAGCTAATTATATAGTCATTTTTGTATCCTATGGTCGATCAGCCAAAAATTCTTTCCTTCTTGAAAAATTATTATATACAAATGTAAGTTGAGAAATAATGTCAAAATTTTTATGTCAATGATGACTAGGAAAATAATCCATAGTCATTACCCATTTTTAATTTTTAATTTCAATCATTTGATGGCTAGATATGAAGGATAAGTTGAAGGAAAATATTATTTCCAAGGTTTTCTATAAAATGTTTCAATATTTTAGGATACTTCTATAATTTATTCGAAATTTATCGTCAAAATGGTGGGATTAAATTATGGTAGTTTATATCTCAGCCAAAATATCAATGTCAAATATATCACTCTAAATAATAATTAGAACATTAGAAATATATATGGCTATAGTGTAATGAAATGATATCTATAATATATTATTTCATCAGTAAATGTTTGAACATTATTTCTATTTTATTCTCGGTCCTGATTATGTTTGATGGACCTCAGGCCCACTATGATTTTTTTATTATTTTTTAGTACATTTCCTTTAATCTCCATTATCCCATGGGATTGAATTTTTATAATAAATTTGATAAATCAAATACCAAAAAATACAATTCACAAATTGAATATTATTTTCTCTAGAAATGATGATTGTATCAGTTGAAATATTCATTTTAAACATTAAACTCTCTTATTATGTGAAATAAAGTTCAATTTATACTGTTTACTATAACTGAGGTTTTTGGACACTAAACCACATAATTATGAAGATGTAAATTATAAATATTAACAACTATTAGGGGATAATCACTCATTATCTATTTTGTAAGAATGAATAGGATAGTGTGATTCATAATACTAAAATGAAATAATATGTTGTTCAATTATTTATTATAAGATAAATATGGTATATAAGAACCATTATGCTCTATTTTAAAAAAATCAGTTATCTATAATCCATGATAACAATGTAACCATTGGAATTTGGTGAGATATTAGATTAATAGATATTATGATTATTGTGACATCCTATGTATAGGTTATAGACGAATTATCAAGTTCCTATAATAATTATTGGACAATAGAATATCTACACGTGGTATATAATATTAGTTAATTTCCATCATCATTTGTCATTAATATAGATAGTTCCAATATGTTTCTGATCATTATGTGTTAGGTGTATGCTTGGAATAAAAAATATGATAATGGGAGGACATGATTTACATATTTGATGTAGGTATATAATTTCATGTCAAGGATTATCTTATTGAGTGATTTTCAATTTGAGATATATGAATTGGGAGACATAATTTTTACAATTCATATGATTTTCATATGATTATGTTTTTTATATTGGGTTTTATCAAATCAACCTGATTATTATTATTTTGTGGGGAATAATCATTCAGCATTGGTAATGTTTATGGAAATAGTTATTGTTTATGAAGATTTTTATATCAATGAATATGATTATTTCCCATTCACATATGATATGTTTATATTGATAACATATTATCTTAGGGATTTTATTTGTGTGGTGAAAACCAAATCACGCATAATCAATTTGTTAGTGGTGAGTCCCATTCACAACTATGTTTATATTTTGGTGAAAAGTAGTCATCGAAATAAGGATGATTTGTATGGACTACTCACCATGGAAACGTTATCAGGTGTGATCTTCGGTTCACCCATACCAACATAATCAGTTGTGATAACTTATGGAATTTTGTGTTACATATTTCTGTGAAACCCTTGTAAAACCCCATGATTATAAAATAAGAACATCATATATAATATGGTATATTACATAAAAAATCATGCATATGAATATAACACCCCTAGTGTTTATAATATAATTATTTCAAAGTTCATTTATTCATTTTTATAGCATCTGATGCCTAAAACAGGATGTTTAATAGAAATTTGATATTTTATTAAAATATTACCATTTCAACATGAGCCTTAAAACCATTATTTTCATTTCAAGGCTAAAAATATAATTAAATTTATTATCAAATTTATATTATTTAAAAATGAATAAAATAAATTTAATTTATAAAAATTAATTATAAGAAAAATACTAACAATTTTCAAAAACCCACTTTTCGAAATAAAAAATATTTTTTAAAAGGATGATATTGTCATGATATATAAACTTAATTGAATATTAATTTTTAGAAATTTGATAAAATTTACATTATAAAACAAATTAATTTATTAAATATATAAATTAAAATTATCATTGAATGAAATTTTGAGAAACTATTGAAATGAATAATTTAATTTATTAATAGAGAACAATAAAAGTTTTTTATTGGAATCATATATTTTTAAAAAATATTTAAATAGAAAAATTATCATTTAAATTCATGGTAATGTATAATATTTAAATTACTATAAAATTAAACTAATTTAGATAATTGGAAATGACTTCGTAATAAATTTCTATATTAAAACATTGTATACATACGAGAATTTCCTATTTTAAAAACTGCAATTTTTTCCCGTCAAAATATTATTTTCATGTTGAATTATCCAAATTTTTATTATTTAATTTATGAATATTTATTTAATATTTTGTGCAATTTCAATTTTTATTATAAAAAAATTAAACATAATGTCTTACTACAATTAATAATCAAAATAATTAATTATGATTATTAAATAATTAATTGGTTAATAATTGGTTAAATTAAAAATAAAATGGGTTAAAAATAACATAAATCATTCCATACGATCATTAGATTGGATAATTTTGACCCTATATTCTATAATTATCTTGGAAATATTTTATATTCCTGTTTCACGATTAAAACATTTGAGTATCATTATCTTATAAATAATTCCATATATATCCTCTCTATAAATAACAATGTGAAACTATATATAAAATTTTATTCATAATTATAAAACCCACAAAATCATCAAATACACTCCCAAATCCATTATTTTCTCCTCTCACAACACCTCCGTGTCAAAAGAGTGATCAAGAATGAATATTTTTTTGGAAGGCCAGAAGATTCTTCCTAAAATAGAGGGGACATTCTTAAATGTTAATTTTCATTTCATTTTTTTCTTATAAATATGTAAAATCTTATAAAATAATATTAATATTTTAATAATATGTCTCCCATATAAGGATATGCAATTTTCTTAATCTAATAACCTATATCTATCTCCATTTCAATCAGATAGAAAAAAATATTATCTATTGTGGGTATGAAATACACCAACCTCATGAACTGATATTGTTCGTTTTCTATAAACAACATATAAGAATAGAAATAAATAAATATTTAACATATTTATATGATATATATTATATTAAAATTTATTTTTTATTGTCATTACATTTCTCATGATTACAATAGAAAACCTTTTGGTGATGTGTATTGATTCACTATTCAATTATGATTTACATGTAACTTTATAATGAAAATTATATTTATATAAATGTGATATTTAATAAATAAACATAATTTTTGAAATATAATATCACATATATTTTTATTATTCATATATGTAGTAATAAAACATTGTCGTTCATTTTGAACGCTTGGACTGCCACCTCCATGTAGCGATGTAAAAGGTTTTAATTTTATTTTTACTTTGATGGTAATAAAAAAGGCTTTTATCATTAAAAATGATATAAATATCATAATAATGATTCATTATATGTGAAATAATATTTATTTTTCTTTTTGATGACTTTTTAGAGAAAATGGATTCAATGATCATATTTAGGTATGACATATTATCTCAATGAATAGTGTAATTCATTGAATATCTCAAAAATTTATATATTAACATAAATATATATAAAATGATTATAAAATATATTTATATTTTGGTTAATATATATTATAGTATATATCACCAACACCACTAGGTGGTACACACTAGGATTAGAGAGCTAGTGGTCAAGATTGAAAACACATGTAGGAAATAGATCCAAATGACCCCAATGATTAATGGATTATTATATGTACTATCCATTTCTTCCCAACGTTATATCTATTACTTGTGGAAATAGGTGTGAGGGCATACTTTCATACCACATACATAGTTTGAGACATATAGATTTTAGATGATCCCTTCTTTCCACACTTGTACATGGAGTCACCTATCAGTGTGGATTTAATGATCACCCATTTAATATAATATAGTGGTGAGACTCTTATAAGAGATAAATTTCTGTTGGGAATATTTCTAACAATGATTAGATGTTTTGATTCTATATTATTTATGGAATGGTTATTAGTAGTTCATGATCATATTAATTATTTATGGGTGTTTCATATTTTCATAGGGATCTGATGAGGTATACATTAATTGGAGAAAAAGAAAAATATGAATAAAAGGATATCATCATTTATAGGAAGGATGGAAATGATTACTCACATGTTATCTAGTATGAATAATAGATTATATTTTTTTATTTCTATTGAATGTAGTGGTGGTGGAGTATGAAGAACTCTCCCTTTAAGATGTATTGGGTATACCACCAGAACCATATATTGAATTATCTATATTGTTAATCCTTTTTAAATAACCTTATAGTAGTGAAAGCATATCAGATGACTCCATAGGAGAATTAGAATAATCTCGTTTATTGGTATTATTTAGAGACGAATTGATTTTTTATACCAAATGATTCCACTTGTACAACCATTCAGATGTTTTCCAAGTAGGTACATGGGATCTTGAGGATGTACATGGATTAAAAACACATAAACCAAGTGAAAATGAATATATATATACACTACCGTGTATTGAAGACTTATTTCACTAGTTAAGAGGACTCATATGTTTATCAGTGATTGACCTTAGAGTTAGTTATCACTAGCTCTGAGTTCATGATGATGATAAGTCATGAACCAACCTTGATTGATCATGAACTTGTAATCTAAGACAACAACAACAACACCAAATTTTGTTTATAGATCCACCTAGGTTGTTATGTTCTTCCATGAATCAATGATAAATCAACAAGGAATGATTTTTTCCAAAAAGATGAAAATATATTATTGAATACATAATAAACAAAAAAACACTAGCATTGTATATAAATGAAACTGATCATACCTCAATGTCACCATATAAAAGACCACTATCCACTTATCTAACATATCTCCATGGGGATTCTGAAATAGAATATTTTTAACACCAAAATCAATAAAAACAATGATAAAACTATAGGTTTTTGTATTAAAAATTAGAAGGAATTACTAATTAATATATTCCCATTTAATATCCTTTATATAAAATATTCAACCATTTCCCAAAATCAGAATCCTATGTTGGAGGTATGGATATGATCCCAATGAGAGTATTATTCTACAAGATGTATATTTGGGTTTGTAAATTTATGATCTCATGCATTGATTGACCTATCATTTTGGTTATTTAAGGACTCCGATCTAGATTCTCTATGTTTAGAGAATTTGGGCTATCCTATTCTGTATTGTAATACTCACACCTATAAGGGATATTCCCATGTATAGAAGGCCTTTTGAAGATGATAATTCATTTGATGTTGTCATAGGAGGACCATGAACAAATTGAACATAATTATCTAGAAAAACTATGTTTTATACAAGCTATTTTATTTTATTACAAACACCTACTTTAATGAGGTTATACTTTTTTCCATTAGGGTGATATAATTTGACCTATTATGATTTCCAATAAATTTATTATAGTTTAATTATTGAATATAGAATTATAAATTAATATGGGATTCAATTTTATTTTTCTATTTATCCATTTATTATCATATATAGATGTGTTCATGTGTACATATACCTTAGGATAACACCTCCCATACTTTTTGTATGCCTAATAGTGGATAGATATGTTCCCTCATCATGATGAATGTGGGATTGGATTGACACAGTTAAATTTTTTCAAATGATGTTTTCTCAACTGGTTCAAGACATGAATTAATACAAGGACATCTCTATGATAGATAATACGGCATTACTAAACTGATTTTATTTTGTTTTAGTCCTGATTATGACTGATGCATCATACATGTTTCTATGACATTATTATGGATTATGGAATTAAATATAAGACCAGGTGAATATATTTCACATAAAATAATTTTTATTAGTTTTTAAAAATTACCTCACCATTTCTAAATATGATGCAAGGGTTTTTAAATTAAAATGCCATTAATCTTCTTCCCAAAATTTTAGACGGTCTTAAGGAAGTATGTATTATTGATTCCATTGAATATTTACAATGTGGTGGAAAAACTCTTAATTTGGGATTCAATACATATCTAGAGTGTAATTAATGTGGTTGGCTAACAAACAATAAATATAGGATTATTTATTTTAGAATAATTCTTTATCCCATGGTTTTATGTAACAATTAATGAGTTTTGAAAAAGTGTTGTTCAACATACATGTGAATTAAATTTTGTATAGAATCAAGTGAAAGAATCTTGGATATTATAATATTTATATAGTTTTGGAAATTGATACACATGGTATTCTATCAATGATTGTTTATTTTGTGGATAGTGGTAGGGGAAACAACATTATTAGAGTGATATCTTGTTTTTTAACAAATATTTTTTGGGCAGGATGGAGGTTCAAGTCAAATACATATAGGAAATAAGAATCAATTTGAACATGGGAGGTCTGATTAATAGTAATATGTTAAATAATTATCACATATATCAATCCATATACATTTCATTCTATCAGTGATTAATATTTAATAAATTCATCATAGTTAAAAGCTGCGTTGGTGTTTTTTAGAGATTCTAAATGGGGTGTTATGCACTAAAACACACTTATGTGTGCGATAATGGAAAACTCAAGGGTGTCTATGGTATACTCTTATAGAGAGTAGTTTTTGTTATCAATGAAAATTTATTGTATTGGAAATTAATATCTATTATTTGATCATCGTGATAAATTAAAAAACAACCCTTCTAACCCACGTAAATTATATCCATTAATGGGATTATTTTATTTCATTTGATGGTCATTGTAATATGTTTTCAGATATGTCTTATAAAAGGGGATGTTATATAGGGATATAGTTTTAAAAATTATGGATTATTATGTCCAAAATCTCTTGTAATGTCTTTTGATATGATTGGGTGAAAATATATTAAAATTATATACTATTGTAGGTCTGTATTAAGTAATATTCCTTTAGTAATTAATGGTACATTCATATGAGGGAGAGAATTTCTTTATAATCAAACATTTTCTAGGTACCAATTCCATATCCATTATTCTATATTAGATAACTCAAATTGCGTTTAGATATATTATAATCTGTCTAGAGGTCCATGGGGTTAAGTAATTCTTTCTCCAATGAACATACCCGTTTGGTGACTCAATTCTAAACCCCATGATGTGTGATATAAATTTATTCATATATATGAATTATCAGAGGATTAATTTAGTGATAAATATGAACCATTAAAACTTTCCATCCATAAATGAAAAATTTAAGTAACATGTGTGTGCAATTAGTATGTGTGGTCAGGCTCCACCATCGTCCTATAGAACCATGAATAAGGCTCGATCCTAGGATCCCCATCTGGTTATCTAGTTTCCTCAAGAGACAAGAAAATTCTGGTCATCGACTCAAGCCAGTCCTCTATTGCATGAGGGTCTGACTCGCCTTAGAACCTGAGGGGTCTCTATCTCTAGAACCCATGTAGCATGCTTAGCTTGTTCACCTTGCTATTCGGTAATGCATATACTATGGGCTGCTCCATTAGTGGTTGTATTGTAGGCTCACCACCTGGTGGAAACCCCTGGAGAACTAGTCCCTGCATAGAAGCATTTTCACAGTGCGGGTCATCCTCATGATTGCGCTGATGAATCCATGTGGGTATGAATCATTGAGGAATCCTATAAGAAAACAAGATGTACCTTGGTTAATGAGTATATCTGGATAAATGACACAAAGGATAGGGAAAACACAACCCATTCTTGTATGATTCATGTACAATTTGTTTATTTCCCCACAACTATTTTTTTCAAGTACCTAGATCAAAAGCATGTTATCAAAGTCCTTGTGTATTGATAAGTCAGTTGCCCGCACCAATGCTAGAGTCTCTAGCCTGAATTCCAAGACCGAAACAATTTAGACATCTTTCTCGAACCAATCTCACAGACTATTGGTTCTAAGGTAAAACTGACCACCTCTTATACCAATCATTCATGACCGAAACAAGTGCAGCCCGCAGAGCAACTCCTCAAGCCCACCTCTTATTGGCCAGGGGCTGGTGACTGGCACTGTTTAGGCATATTATTAACATGGGACGAATTGCCTATGAACATTCACACACACACACACACACACCTCTAAGCCCACAATTCTGAAATGTAAAAAACACTAGGTAACAAAATGCATACATACAACTAAAACTAACAAATAGAGTATGATGGAATGTATTGTAATGAAAGTAAACTGGGACAGAATGCAATCCCACAAAAAACCAGATTCTAAAAAATACAAAGTCCAAAATGTAAACAGAAATTTGTACTTGGACTGCTTCTTGTTGCTTTAGTATCACCTTGGCCTATAGGGAATTGAGAATTCTCAGTCCTATCCTTGTCTGGCCTGTACTCTTTCCAAAGGTTGCTCATCTACAAATGACATGACACGTGTGAGAAATTCCCATGCATGGGTGAGTTTAACAATAATTAGTAGATGGCCCAATAATCACAAAGAAATACACAAAGGAATGGTACTGTCATCTTGTGATGACCCAGACCCCCCTTGGTCCCCTCCTTTGCCAAAAATCTGAATCCTTAAGGTGTACCGATCGGTGAGACCGATCGGCGAGACCGATCGGTGCGACCCATCGGTGAGACCGATCGGTGCGACCAATCGGCGAAACCGGCCGACGTCACCCGACCTTGCCAAGTTGTTCCAGTAACGCTTTTTTCGCAAATAGAGTTTTAAACCCTATTCTGCCTCGTTAAAAATGTCTTGAAAACCCGAAACGCTCACAAAAGTTTTAATTAAATACTTCATTAATCCATGAGTCAGTTTAAACCACCCAGCACCTTTAATGATGAGTGAAGCCGCGTGGTCAACCCACGACTTCCACGTCTTACGCGGTTTCCCCGTTTTCACCTCAACCGTCCCCGACTCTTATAAATTAAGGGTTAGGCCGTGGATTTTCCCCTTCTTCGATCATGACTCTTCTGGTACATTGGGACCGCCGCGTCGTTATCCGTAAAGTTCCGCGCCCCCCGGCCTAAACGTCGAATATCTATCAACAGGTAGGGAAATTCTTTCGTCTCTCACTTTTGTGTATCATGCGGGGTGGGCGTTATTCTTGTTCTTGTGGAATTGGTTGAACCAAGCCTTAATGAAGATAATAAACGAAGTTCTAAAGAAAGAAGGGGAAGGGGTTGTGATCATTGTTGTGCTTTATCTTGTGATCATTCCTTTTTGTTGTGCAGGTTTATGTTTCTGAAAATTGAGGTTGTTGGTGGTCATTGTATGTGTGCTGATGAATCCCTTCATGATGTTTTAAATGGGTTGCTGAAATTGTGAACTCTTGTTGTGAAATTGGTTAACTACGTATATCCGGCTGAATAATTGAAAGCACCAGGATCAACCCTTCTGTGATAACTCCCGGTTAGGACACACGGAATTTTGAAATCATGGAGTGTGTTAAGTCATTTAAATCTGAAAATCCTTGACTTGTGCTGGTAGCGGTAGTTGGTTGTTTTCCTTTCAGGCCATTTGCTGGAAATGTGGGAGGGGATTGGATCCCCTGTTCCTTTATACTTTTTGTGGTTGTGAGTTTTAAACCCGAGTGGTTACTTGTTGTTATCACAAATTGGGGGGAGATCCTCTGTTAACAGAACCGGGTGTTAGTGTTTTGGTTGATCCATGCTTTTTGACGTTTTCCTTGGTTATGCGTATGGTAGTTGCCCAGTAGTGCTTAAAATTAATTGAACATTTGATTGAACATGAAACAAGAATGGGACAAATGGTTTTGTGGGCAAGGGTCGTGAACTGTGACTCGGACGTAGTGGTGTTGTGTCCTGTAGGTTGGCTAGGAAAAACCTAATCTTTTTGGTGAGTGTTTGTTACTTATATCTATACTTGTAGTTTTGTGTTTCTTATTCGTGCCCCACCCAAGTTGAGCACTCAGTGACGAACACCCCCATTTATGGGGGAAGGGTGTTTTTACCAACACTATTCTTAGTGGCTGGTTATTATCTCCTTTTCTGCTCCCTTTCCCGGATAGCCCAAGTATCTTCGGGCAGGCTGTGATGGCCTGAATTCCATTATTAGCCCAAGAACCATCCGGCGGGGCATTGTGGTGGTTGGCCAGGTGTGTGCGGCAGGTGATTTCCCAAGCGTCTTCGGGATGAGGCCCAGGTGTCTTCGGGCGTGGCAGTGGATCCTTTAGCCCAGGTGTCTTCGGGCGTAGAGGCGGTTGTTCGGGCCTAGGTGTTTGCAGGCATGGTTACATGTGACAGTTGTGGCCCAGGTGTGTGCGGGCGGGATCCAGCAGTGGGACTGCGTGTGGTTGTGGCCCAGGTGTGTGCGGGCGGGTGTGGCAGTGGGACTGCGGTGAGAATGGCGGGATTGGTCCGATGCGTAGGATGTCTTAATAACCAGTGGGAAAGTGGCACGAGGTACCCAAACATCGATGTTCTCTTATTATATATATTACTTGACTTGCGTTATTTGGGGAGCGAGCCTTGGTGAGGCCTGGGATGGATAGTTTGCCTTGTTAGTTTTTTTTGGTTTACTCTTTTTCTCACGGGACTTAGTATGTTCCCCCACTTGTGCATGAGTGTCTTGGTTTTCCCTACTGAGTGTACTTGTATACTCACCCTACGTTTACTTTCATGTTTCCAGGAGGACTACCAGGGCTGTGCGGGACCCTACTAGTCAGACAGTTGGAGTTGCTGCTTTTGTCGTACCCTTGTTTCCGTTTTGGTATTGTACCTGGAGTCGTTTCTTTGTACTTGCACCTTGTTGTAAACTGTTTAAACATGCATGGGGGGCTTTGTTTGGGTTTATTTATCTACACCTGTTTCTTCCCTTTTTTTGGTTGCTGACTTGTCCTATTTCCCAATCCTGAAAAATAAAAAGGGTAATGCCTTCCATTTGTAAGAATTTTTCTATACCCTTGGTGCTAGTCGCCACTCCGGGACCTATTGAAGGCGGGCTTCGGGGGTCATTATCTCACCTTCAACTTAAAGAAGGAAGGTCCTGGCAAACCGCTGACCCTTCCTTCCTTTTGGTGAAGGCGGGTCGTGACAGAATGGTATCAGAGGTGGAGGTTGAGAGATAGGACGGAGTTTGGAGTTAGGCATAGTGAGGATTGCATGGGGTGGTAAGGAAACGGTGTTGGGTGACCTTGGGGCGTGAATTAGGCCAGGGAATACCGGCTAGGACACAGGATTTTAGGGCCCCCCGTGATCCGAGGCAAGGACTCTGGACCTACCGAACGACCAAGTGAGGCCACACTGATTGCAGGGTAGAGACTCTAGGAAAGGTACATGCATCATAATGACTTGTGTTCTTGTGTTTCTGGGATGTTTTGGAATTTAGAATAAATTAAATCTTATGAAGCTTTAAGAACGACATTCTGCACTACTTGGGCTTAGGCATTCCTTGTTTACCTTGCAGCTATGGCACCTGGAAGACTACCACGTGTGGTACAGGCGATCGAGGCCCCTGAGACTACTTTGGCCAATCGGCAGAGAGATGATCGAGAGGAAGAGGATGACTAGTGGCGGAAGACTCTTCGAGCCTTCCAACGACAGGCCCTCGAGAAGTATGAGGGCAGCACCTCCGATATGAAGACGGAAGGCTGGCTAGAGGAGTTAGTTATAGCCTTCGGCTTCATTCGGGCCCCGACCGAATACTGGGTTCCTCTGGCTGTTAGCCAGATGCGAGGAGCGGCACGTCAGTGGTGGATGCTTCACCTGGGGAATAGGAAAGAGTCTGAGGATGCTTGGGCGGATTTTGAGAAGGAGTTCCGGGCGGAGTTCCTCTCCTCGACGATGAAGGCGGAGAAGAGGCAGGAGCTACTCTCCCTCCAGCAGGGGAGCATGTCCGTGGGGGAACGTGGAATCAAGTTCAAGGACCTCCTACGTTTTGCTCCGGACCTCTTTCCCGATGAGGAGTCTCGGTCAAGACGTTTGGAGGAGGCGCTTCGACCCTCCCTCCAGTATGTTGTTACCCCCTTTACCCTTCCGACATACTTAGAAGTCCAGAAGAAGGCCGAAGTGGTGGAAAGGATGCACGCTCTGGGCGGAGTGTCACGAGAAGGGATCTAGCTGGGACCATCGAAGGGGAAGGTCATCAGCACCAGGCCTCCAGCATCGGGACCCTCCAGGTTCCGACTCGCAGGAAGCAGACCGCAGCAGTTTCAGTTTCGATCCCCTGGCCCACGTTCTTTCCCTTCAGGCTCGGGACCACGGTGCTTCATCTGCGGGAGCCCTGGACATCTCCTGAGTCAGTGCCCCGATCGGGTGCAGTACAACAGTGGCAGTTATCCCCAGCATCCGCCGCAGCAGCAGTATCCAGCCAGACCCTTTCGGCAGCAGCAGCAGGGACAGCGAGCTCCCGTTCCTCCGCATGCGAACATAGGAGGAGGAGGCCGACCTCAGGGCGCTCCCCAGGGACCTCGACCAGGGCATGGTCGGGGAGGTGGCCGACAGCCGAGGGGCGGGGGAGCTGGGCGTGGGCAGCTACACACCGCAGAGGCAACAGTTCCAGCAGGGTCAGAGGTTGTTCGAGGTACGATCAATGTGTTTAGCACTCTTTCTTATGCTTTGCTCGATACCGGAGCTTCACACTCCTTTGTTTCACCCAGTCTAGCCCGTGCCTTGGGTCTAGATGCCGAGAGACTTCCAGTGCCCCTGTTGTTGAGCACACCAGTTGGAGGTCAGACCGACTTGCTGTTCATTTGTCGGGGATGTAGACTGATGTTAGGGCCACATCAGTCAGTTAGGGATCTCCTTCTGCTACAGATTCAGCCGTACGATGCCATCCTAGGCATCGACTGGCTATTTTCTGTGTGCGCCGTCATCGACTGTTTCCGAAGGAGGGTGGTGTTCTCAGATTTGGACGGCCAGCGTGTTACCTTTACCGGCGAGCGGAGCAGTCCGAAGGGAAACAGTAGGGAGGAACCTATCCTCTCCTTGTTGACCGAGATGACAGTGGAATCAGTAGATGCTGAGATGGTGGAAGTGCCAGAGATCGTTCGCGAGTTTACGGACATCTTTCCTGAGGAGGTGACGACTCTACCCCCTCGACGCGATATCGAGTTCGGGATAGACCTACAACCAGACGCTCGTCCGATCTCGATGGCTCCTTATCGGATGGCACCTTCGGAGCTGCGAGAGTTGCGGATACAGATTGACGATCTGATGAAGAGGGGTTATGTCCGTCCGAGTACATCACCATGGGGCGCTCCAGTCTTGTTTGCAAGGAAGGCGGATGGTGGCCTCAGGTTGTGCATCGATTACAGGAGGCTGAATCAGGTAACGATCAAGAATCGCTACCCTCTTCCGAGGATAGATGATCTTTTCGACCAGCTGAAGGGGGCAAGATGGTTCTCGAAGATCGATCTGTGATCCGGGTACCACCAGCTGAGGGTGCAGGATAGCGACATCCCGAAGACGGCGTTCAGGTGCAGGTATGGACACTTCGAGTTCGTGGTCATGCCCTTTGGTGTTACGAACGCCCCGGCCGTGTTCATGGGGCTTATGAACTCTATCTTTTGGGAATACCTGGATCGGTTTGTGGTGGTATTCATCGACGATGTCCAGATCTATTCAAGGTCAGAAGAGGACCATACAGAGCACCTGAGGACAGTTTTGGAGGTCCTCCGACAACACCATCTCTATGGGAAGTTGTCAAAATGCAAGTTCTGGGCACGAGAAGTGCACTTCCTCGGGAACGTAGTGTCTGAGCAGGGAGTAGCAGTCGACCCATCAAAGGTTGAGGAAATTGTTTCATGGTCAGCACCCAAGAATGTGGCGGTGGTTCGGAGTTTCCTCGGACTGGCAGGCTACTACCGGAGATTCGTACCCAACTTCTCCCGAGTAGCAGCCCCTTTGACGGCTTTGACCAAGAAAGACCAGGTTTTCGTATGGGGAAAGCAGTGCGAGTCATCCTTCGGCTACCTAAAAGAAAGGCTGGTTAGTGCCCCAGTGTTGAGATTACCAGAAGAAGGGATGACCTATGAGGTATTCTGTGATGCTTCAGGACAGGGCCTGGGATGTGTACTGATGCAGCAACAAGGGGTGATCTCTTACGGGTCCAGGAAGCTACGCCCCCATGAGCGGAACTATGCCACCCAAGACTTGGAGCTTGCAGCAGTAGTGTTCGCATTGAATCTGTGGCGACATTTCCTCTTTGGGGAGCGCTTTGTGGTCTTCACCGATCACAAGAGCTTGCGCTACATCTTCTCCCAGCGTGACTTGAACTTGCGACAGTGGAGATGGGTTGAGTTTCTCCAAGACTACGACTTTGAGATCTCGTACACTGAAGGTAAGGGAAACGTTGTGGCCGATGCCCTGAGCAGGAAGCCGCATCAGGAAGTGGTTCGAGAATCTGTTAATGCTTGGAAGGCGATGGGGGAGTTGGTTGCCTTGCACTTGGACACAAGGGTGGAAGGTGCTAGAGGCTGCTGGTTTCATATGACGGTGCAATCCCCTTTGTTGCAGCAAGTAGAAGAGTCTCAGTGGGGAGACCCTGAGGTGGAAGTGTTGCGGGATCGTGTCGATCAGGGGAACGCTCCGGAAGGATGGTCGGAGGACAGCCGACGTCGGATGCTCTTTCTTGGGAGGTTGTTTGTTCCAGAGGTGATGCGTGATGAAGTCCTTCGTGGGTTCCATAGCTCAGCCTTGGCAGTACATCCAGGTGTTTCAAAAATGTACCATGGCCTGAGGGGACAGTTTTGGTGGCCCGGGGTGAAAGGGGCAGTGGCAGAGTTTGTGGCTAAATGCCTGGTGTGTCAGCAGGTGAAGGCTGAACACCGCGTTCCTGGTGGTTTGTTGCATCCTTTAGATGTTCCCGAGTGGAAGTGGGATGACGTCTCGATGGACTTCGTCATAGGACTACCCAGAGCTCAGGGCGGGCATGATGCTATCTGGGTAGTGGAGGATCGACTGACAAAATCTTCTCACTTATTGGCCATCAAGGAGTCAGGACCTGTGAGTACCTTAGCACAGAGGTACGTGGATGATGTGGTGCATTTGCACGGGATTCCGAAGACTATCGTCTCAGATCGGGACACTCGGTTCACCTCACGAGTCTGGAAGGGGTTACAGCATGCTTTTGGCACCCAGCTACGCCTTAGCACTGCTTTTCACCCTCAGACTGATGGGCAGATAGAGCGGACTATCCAGACATTGGAGGACATGCTGCAAGCATGTGTTCTGGATTTCGGAGGATCATGGGTACAACCCTTGCCTTTAGTAGAGTTTGCCTATAACAACATCTTCCACTATACTATCGGCATGGCTCCTTTTGAGGCTTTGTATGGAAGACCATGTCGTTCACCCTTATGCTAGGCAGAGGTTGGTGAGACTGGTACTCTTGGACCAGAAGTAGTGCAGAGCACTACGGAGAAAGTCCAGCTAGTACGGGAGAGGAAGAAAGCAGCTCAGGATCGGAAAAAATCTTATGTTGATCGTCGGAGGAGGCCCTTGGAGTTCGAGGTAGGAGATCATGTGTTCTTGAAGGTTTCCCCTCGACGAGGGCAGCGGAGGTTCGGAAAGGGGAGTAATCTCTCCCCTAGGTTCATCGGACATTTCGAGGTGCTGAGTCGAGTTGGCGAGGTGGCATATCAGCTGGCCCTACCACCTCAGTTGGAGATGGTCCATGACGTCTTCCATGTCTCCCAGCTTTGACAGTACTTACATGATGACTCTCATGTCATCAACTGGGGAGAGCTAGATGTGGGAGGAGACGCGACCTTCGAGGAACGACCAGTCAAGATCGAGGATCGCAAGGAGAAAGTGCTCCGTGGACGAACCATCGGCTTGGTTCGTGTGTTGTGGAGACATGGCGGCCTCGAAGAGAGTACGTGGGAGAGGGAAGCACAGATGTGTGCCCAATACCCCGAGTTGTTTAGAGCTTTGTACCTTTTTTTCCTGTGGTGATAGAACGTTTGACTTTTGGCTATAAAATTTACTAGTCTCCTTCCCCTGTTATGTGTGAAAGGCCCCTGCTAAAGGGAAGAGGGAACCCGACCCATAATCAGGACGCATTAAGGAGGATGCGATTAAACCCGTGCGGGCAAGTCAGTGCCGCCCAAAGTGGATAATATCATGACATGGGGGAGTGGAACTCTCCAAACCCACATGACCGGGCGGTTTGGCGTGGCATGTTGCTTGGTTCTTGACAGGGGAGTGTTTTTAGTTAGCAGGGGTTCACTCCTAAGAGGTATCTTTCGAAGATAGTTGTTCGAACCCTCTCTTTCCTACTGGTTTGTTTTGATTCTCGAGGACGAGAATCGTTTAAGAGGTATCTGATGTGATGACCCAGACCCCCCTTGGTCCCCTCCTTTGCCAAAAATCTGAATCCTTAAGGTGTACCGATCGGTGAGACCGATCGGTGCGACCGATCGGTGCGACCGATCGGTGCGACCGATCGGCGGAACCGGCCGACGTCACCCGACCTTGCCAAGTTGTTCCAGTAACGCTTTTTTTTTCGCAAATATAGTTTTAAACCCTATTCTGCCTCGTTAAAAATGTCTTGAAAACCCGAAACTCTCACAAAAGTATTAATTAAATACTTCATTAATCCATGAGTCAGTTTAAACCACCCAGCACCTTTAATGATGAGTCAAGCCGCGTGGTCAACCAACGACTTCCACGTCTTACGCGGTTTCCCCGTTTTCACCTCAACTGTCCCCGGCTCTTATAAATTAAGGGTTAGGCCGTGGCTTTTCCCCTTCTTCGATCGTGACTCTTCTGGTACATCAGGACCGCCGCGTCGTTATCCGTAAAGTTCCGTGCCCCCCGACCTAAACGTCGATTTTCTATCAACAGGTAGGGAAATTCTTTTGTCTCTCACTTTTGTGTATCATGCGGGGTGGGCGTTATTCTTGTTCATGTGGAATTGGTTGAACCAAGACTTAATGAAGATAATAAATGAAGTTCTAAAGAAAGAAGGGGAAGGGGTTGTGATCGTTGCTGTGCTTTATCTTGTGATTATTCCTTTTTGTTGTGTTGGTTTATGTTTCTGAAAATTGAGGCCGTTGGTGGTCGTTGTATGTGCGCTGATGAATCCCTTCGTGATGTTTTAAATGGGTTGCTGAAATTGTGAACTCTTGCTGTGAAATTGGTTAACTACGTATATCCGGCTGAATAATTGAAAGCACCAGGATCAACCCTTCTATGATAACTCCTGGTTAGGACACACGGAATTTTGAAATCATGGAGTGTGTTAAGTCATTTAAATCTGAAAATCCTTGACTTGTGCTGGTAGCGGTAGTTGGTTGTTTTCCTTTCGGGACGTTTGCTGGAAATGTGGGAGGGGATGGGATCCCATGTTCCTTTATACTTTTGGTGGTTGTGAGTTTTAAACCCGAGTGGTTACTTGTTGTTATCACAAATTGGGGGGAGATCCTTTGTTAACAGAACCAGGTGTGAGTGTTTTGGTTGATCCTTTATTTCGACGTTTTCCTTGGTTATTCTTATGGTAGTTGCCCAGTAGTGCATAAAATTAATTGAACATTTGATTGAACGTGAAACAAGAATGGGACAAATGGTTTTGTGGGCAAGGGTCGTGAACTGTGACTCGGACGCAGTGGTGTTGTGTCCTGTAGGTTGGCTAGGAAAAACCTAAGCTTTTGGGTGATTGTTTGTTACCTATATCTATACTTTTAGTTTTGTGTTTCTTATTCGTGCCCCACCCAAGTTGAGCACTCAGTGCCGAACACCCCCATTTATGGGGGAAGGGTGTTTTTCCCAACACTATTCTTAGTGGCTGGTTATTAGCTCCTTTTCTACTCCCTTTCCCGGATAGCCCAAGTATCTTCGGGCAGGCTGTGATGGCCTGATGTCCATTATTTGCCCAAGAACCATCGGGCGGGGCGTTGTGGTGGTTGGCCAGGTGTGTGAGGCAGGTGATTTCCCAAGCGTCTTCGGGATGAGGCCCAGGTGACTTCGGGCGTGGCAGTGGATCCTTTAGCCCAGGTGTCTTCGGGCGTAGCGGCGGTTGTTCTGGCCTAGGTGTTTGCAGGCATGGTTACATGTGACAGTTGTGGCCCAGGTGTGTGCGGGCGGGATTCAGCAGTGGGACTGCGTGTGGTTGTGGCCCAGGTGTGTGCGGGCGGGTGTGGCAGTGGGACTGCGGTGAGAATGGCGGGATTGGTCCGATGCGTAGGATGTCTTAATAACCAGTGGGAAAGTGGCACGGGGTACCCAAACATCGATGTTCTCTTATTATATATATTACTTGACTTGCGTTATTTGGGGAGCGAGCCTTGGTGAGGCCTGGGATGGATAGTTTGCCTTGTTAGTTTTTTTTGGTTTACTCTTTTTCTCACGGGACTTAGTACGTTCCCCCACTTGTGCACGAGAGTCTTGGTTTTCCCTACTGAGTGTACTTGTATACTCACCCAACGTTTACTTTCAGGTTTCCAGGAGGACTACCAGGGCTGTGCGGGACCCTACTAGTCAGACAGTTGGAGTTGTTGCTTTTATCGTACCCTTGTTTCCTTTTTCGTATTGTACCTGGAGTCGTTTCTTTGTACTTGCACCTTGTTGTAAACTGTTTAAACATGGATGGGGGGCTTTGTTTGGGTTTATTTATCTACACCTGTTTCTTCCCTTTTTTTTTGGTTGCTGACTTGTCCTATTTCCCGATTCTGCTAAATAAAAAGGGTAATGCCTTCCATTTGTAAGAATTTTTCTATACCCTTGGTGCTAGTCGCCACTCCGAGACCTATTGAAGGCGGGTTTCGGGGGTCATTATCTCACCTTCAACTTAAAGAAGGAAGGGCCTGGAAAACCGCTGACCCTTCCCTCCTTTTGGTGAAGGCGGGTCGTGACACATCTCTACACAATATTTGAGTACTGAACATATAATAAAATAACACAACCCAGATATATTAAAATTGCAATCCTGTAGTCTAGGGAAAATACACACAACATATTCCCCTATTAGAGATTCAGTTCGAATATTCCACAAAGCACTCATCCGGGAGAACACACTACACGCATCTGGGAACTCTGATGACGTCCGTCTAAGGAGTAATTTCTATCAGGAAAGTTCACGAGAGAAAGATAAAATCATTTCGGGTGAACACACTCTTGAGTGGGAATGATCATGATACACAGATGAGGATCATTGGCAAGGCCTTGGCAGATACCATTACTCATCTGGAATTCACCTGGTAGGTAGAGGATTTGTGCCTTATAGATGTGGTCATGTATATAACTGACTTAACCTCAGGTCATGAATTGATAGAGGCTCTTGCTCTAGGCCTCAAGGAGGGTCCCCTGATTCATTCCTAGAAAGTGCTGCTGAAGGGATCATAGACATGTTGTATGAAATGATACCTGACCTTTAGGGGAATGATAAAAATGGGCACTAACCCAAACAAAACATGTCCAAGATACAGTGGACAAGAATATCGAGCCATGAACTGAAAAGTAAACAGCGAGTAGGAATGTTACATACCATGTCTTCAGACCCTGGGTACTGCCCGTTGACAACATACCATGTCTCAAGGATGGACATATAGGACTTTTAGTACACAGTGCGTAATACAGATCACATGAAAAGTCTGAGTAATAGGGGTCAGCTCCGTGTACATAAACGTGTTCCTGTACATGGCTTTATACTGTGTTCGTGTATCACCCAATAAACACAGTGTGTCTCATGTAATTGTCTCTTCAATTCCATGTAGGGTCTACATACCATGTATTCGAATCCCTATTGTTCATTTTTTGTCTGAGTACTTCCCCGAATACATGTTGAGCATTAGGGATGGTCCAACACACCATGGGACTGGGGTCACATGACTTGTGATACATGTTTGATACTCAATACCCAATCCCCCACTGACACAAACACATGTTTTCTTCCTAGGAATTACATACCATGTATTCTGGATTTTTCCATAATCATGAACCTGCTTCTCCACACCTCAGCGATGCTCTAATCATCAATCCAGTTTTCTGATCCCAACAAAACTCTAGAATTTAGGTTGCTTGCACATCACGTAGATGATTCTGCTGATTCTGGGCCTTCGATCGGCCCAGGAAATGTGTTTTGATCATCCGTGAGAAGAACGGTAGAAGAACTATCTTTCCCAAACCATTTTTATTTGTTCACCTCCATTGTCATTTCACCTCCTCTAGGTCACCATGAGGTCATATTTCCAATTAGGGATTGTTGCGTTGGAAAACAGATGCACAACGATTTGTTGTTCGTTGACCCACGAAGAACACGATGAAAAGAGGAAAAATATACAACACACTAAAAAGGAGGAACGAATCCCCACCTTCATTCATCATGACATTAATCCACTCCAGTTAGAAGGATTAAACCTGGTGAATCAAAACTATTTTAGAACTATTATAACAATTATAATTCTGGAATCAAACCCCCAATGAAATCGAAAATAACACACTCCCAGAAGAACGCATGCTCCACAGATCAACATGATTCTTGTTGATATATTTTCATCATTTAAATCCAAAAAACAGAGAATAATATTTTAAATAACAAACCCTACCTCGGTCCTATTGAAGAGCGATTGTCGCATCGTGTTTGTTGGCAAGGCTTGTCATATTTGAGATATGTCATCATCGTCCCCCAATAGATTCTCCACCAAAGTTCCATGAGTCTCTCTCTCAATTCACATGGTTATGAGGATAACCCTGAAAACATTCCATAATTATGTATTTAAAAAGGTATGAATTTGGTCACTGCAAAAAAAGGAAACATTTAAACAAAATAAATTATTGATTTATTTTATTTCCTTTAAACATTTGAAAACTAAATTTTTTAACCAAACCGATCTAGTCAATGTAAGGCCCTACATAATGTAATGTTTCTGGATTAATGTAATGGGGACCTCATATTTTGGATCCAATAACTCGTTTAAATGATAATCCACTTTTTCAGGAAAACCACTCCCGCACACTATCTAAAGTTTTAATTTTTTTCAAGTCATTTTTTCATGGTACTTTGTTCCTCAGAATCACATGCCGTCATAAAGCCTAGTCACTAAATAATTCCTTTTAATATTTTAAAATACACTTAAAATCCAAGATATTACATTTGAAATTTTTTCTAAGAAGATAATGATTCCTGGAAAAAATTTATGATTCATTGCATTCTATGCCACACTTGGGAAATTATCCATCTTTTCTTCATTCAGATGATGGATTGAACTGATCCTATATTCCATGATATGCGTCATTGGAAGACACAGTGGTTCTTCATTAGATGAAGGAAATTAAATACCTATTTCCATGATGACTTTATAAGATCCATCGAATAGCTTCAATTTGATCTATGTCACTGGAAGACACTTTGATACAACATTGGAAAAATGACAAGAAATACATAATTCCTTGATGAATATACAAGATCCATCCATTAGCATTTTATTTGATGAAGTTAGTGAACAAAATTAGACAATTCCTTGAGATGTTCCTCATTGTCCAAGATACATGTTAATAGAGAACACATCCATCACACCAAGAAGCCATTACATTATACATTAATGCATGAGAAATTAATAAATGATCCATGCATCTTCCATGACTGAATTAAAGGAATATATTAATGATATTTAGGATTAATGATATCATTATACAGAAATATAAGATGGTTAATAATGAAAAATAGGGGTGGAAGAGGCCTTATAAAATTTGATGGTGGAAATGAATATTATTATATGTTAAAATTTATTATACAAGTATTTATTGACACATTGTCAAAAAAAATTGGCTAATCATGAGGGGGAGATGTGGTCCTCACAACATTAACATGCAGGAGACTTGTGTCAACCATACATGAGGTAAGCCTCAAAGCCAACATTATGATTGTGTGCAGGCCAAGAATAAGCATGCCGGAACACACATGATATTCAAAAGGTGGGGAATGAATGTAGTAGTGGGCAATAGGAGTGCACTTGTGGAAGCAAGAGATGGCGTTGAAGCATGCTTGAAAAACACTATTGTGTGGGGACAGTGTGATAGGGGGAGGATAATTCTAAATTAAGACTGGAGCAATCAACATTATAAACATGTACTCCCCCACTATCCAGTTTTGAGGTTCCCCAGAAGCTCATAGAGCTCCACCGTTAGATCAATTTCTATATTGATCCCGATGATCTGGGTAATCCATTAGATCTCATTAGTTTGAGATTTAAGGAGGGAATTCCGATCTCTTCACTGTGTCATCTTATACATCTACTCAAATAATATAACACTCTATGGCATTTCTTACTCCAGATGCAGACGATCCACCATGTTCGATCACGCAAACACATTGGATGATGAATAATTCTTCAGGATGATCTCCCGAGAAACATAATATCTTACATGAAACTATGTTTGCATGCATTCATCCAAATTGAGGAACTCAAACACGGACAATGAAAACAATGTTGCGAGGCCACATCAGGATGATAAACCCATTCATGATATGATATTAATTGATTTGAAAATTCATGCAAGTTAGTGATGCACTGATATATAAGGAGTTTATGATGAATACAAAGAAAAAGATACTTGCGACCATATCCTGATCTGTGATGGAAAATATTTCAATATGATTATCTCTCACTTTCAAATCATTGATCATCCTAGATTTGAACATGCATACTCACATATAAAGGGAGGGGAAGCAAGTCAAAACATGTTGTTTCCACTCTTTATGAATAGGGGTTATCATTTTACGGAAGAAATAGAGCCAACATGAACCCCTTTGATGGGAGAAAGGAAGAGGGTTCTATGCAGCATTGCTATGTGAATAAGAACTTTCATACATAACTTTTGTGATGGAGAACCGGTGCATGTCACCATTGATGTACATTTGTGAAGACAGAACCATGAATCCCATTTTAGATATGTGAATGAGATCTATTCAAATCATTTGCGTGTTGTATAAGAACTAATTCACTCATTGAGAGAATAAAAAGAACCTGATATATTTATTGTTGCATACATGAATCATTCACATCCAGTTTTTGATGAATAAAGAGGTGGGTGGTAAACATTGGCATTCACTTTTGATAAGGGTATCCCACACACCCATTTTATACCCATTTGGGTTGTGTGTGAATTAATAATTAAAGGGAAATTTCATGCATGGTGATGTTTATGTGCATAAGGAGGAAAGATAAGAACAATTTTTTTGTGAACATGTGAAGAAGCAAGAAGAAAATAGAACATTACAATCTAACAACATACTGATTCGGGTGTGAAAAAACAAACAATAATATAGAACCTAAACTAAATAATAAATGTGTGTGTGTGTGTAAGGAACCAAATACAATAATGTGGGTGTGATATTATTTGAAGAAAATAAATAGAATTTGGGATTGCTCAAAAGGAAAAACCTAGTTGGGTTATCAAAAAATAAATAGAGAAGAAAGAGATTGTGCATGCATGCATTCATGCACATCATAACATGAAGACACATAAAAGGAAGAATCAAGACTATGAGTTCACGTGTGTAAACAGGTAGAAGCATTTCCAGGAATCTCATGCACAAAACCTAATTAATTGGGATATCCAAAAACAGGATGTTTGGATGGCAAGAAATCTATGAATTAATTGAATTAGAATTGAGACTGAATGCAAAGAGAGTTAAAGAATATATTTTATTTGAGTTCCCAGTGATTGGGTATTGAAAAAATATATAGATATAATAGAGTGAAATATCAAAATTTCCTATCACCATTATTGATGAAGTGGTATGCATCTGTTGCACTCATCTATGTGATATCATGTCTTCATCATAAGTGGTAAATATTGTCAATGAATTGTGACATAGAGGACTGATCAAAAAAGTGACAAGTGTTTTTTATCAATGCCAATCTACCCTAATAATGTCTTTTAAAGATACATTGAAAGATACACATAAAAGTTTGATTTAGGAAGTCTATATGGGATGATCATAAGTCTAATATACATTTAATTAATGAAATCATAAATAAATAATGTTCTCATTTGATTCAAGAGCTAGAAGAACCCTGTAATATTCAGGGAGGAGAAGAAGACTTCACTTAGACTCTAGCATAGGAAAGTGGGACTCTGAATACACTTTGGGAAGCAGTATAATGAACCTCACGTGGGACTCAAGAGAGATACAATGGGACTCGATATCCAACATAGTAATTGATAATAAGATTATAGTGGGGAATCTATATTGATGAGAATATCCAACATAGAAAAGAGCGGTTTTTTAACTGAACCATGTAAATCCTTGTGTTCAGTTGCTTTACATTCACATTCCTATTCGAGTAAAGGCTAAGAGACACACAAATAGTGGATTAAGGCATTAACCATGCATAGTGGTTTACACTAAAAGAATCAATTAGTAAAATAATTTAAAGGGATAATTTATTCACCCGTACCACTCTCAACAATTCATGATAATTTGGGTAGTAAAATAGGTTTAATAGTGAGGTTATCTCTAAAAGATCCAAGGGAGTCTTTATGATGTTCTAATTTGAGGAAATGAGTGGGAAACCTCAAGTGTAGATTTCTGCGAAGACTCAGATGAATCGAAATATGTATCATTCAAATAATATGACGAAGAAGCTCATTTTTAACAAGGAGAAAACTTCTAATGAAGGTAATATGAAAGAGACAACATGTGCAAATCATTTTTTTATTGTGAATCTTCTAATGAAGCATGCTCAAGATGTGATAATGATAAATCCAATAGTGATATTCAGCTGCACTCAATAATTATCTAAAAAATGTCCCTAGAGAAGTTAGAAGACACATTTATACAAGCATTAGTGCTCTTCAAAATGGAAAATTATAGCAAGAATAAGATCCAAATTCATGTAAGAAGAATTGGATAAATGGGTTGGCATATCCAACACTCTAACCAAACTAGATAAGGGAATGAAAGTAACAATTTTTATTTATTAAGAAAGACTTTCTATATATACTGATGTATTGTGGGGATGAATTTGTGAGATATAATTATTTGAGATTATTTTTGTAGAAGCATTACATGCATTTGATATGTTGAAAAAAGTTTCTATGGTTGTCATAGTTACTCAACTAGAAGAAAAATCTAACAAGGTATTGATTTTTGAAATTTTTTTATCAGAATTAAGGAATGATTATGAAGATAAAACATTAAATCTTAGAGAGAATTGGGAATGTAAATTGAAAATAGTTGAGGATGAGGAGAACTCCCAAAACATGAAGTGATTATAGGTGGAGGCGAAATTGAAGAATATTCAATCACTACAAGATGAAACTTCACATAGAGTTGAAAGAAGATATTATGCCACTAAATTTTCCATTGATCTATAAGATTACATGAGTAATAACAAATCATCCACTAATACAATTTCAACATCCTCTAAAAAAATGGTATCCCATAACCTAGTTATTTTTTTCTACTAATGTAGTTGCATTTTCAAGTATAGGTTCAATGCTAAAAGCTAAAAAGGCGTGAATAGATAGAAAATGTTGACACATCTATTAGAAATTCAAGGATGGATGATGGAATGATTAATAAAAACAACTCCCAAATGGATCCTCCAAATAAAGAAACAATATTCAAGAAACAATAATGCACTATATTTACCCATAATGATACTATAAGAAAAATATGGATATAAGTTACCTAATGATATCGTTTCTTAAAAATTTTGTATCTATAAAATTAAATCTGGAATAATATGTTACCATATGAACATTTTTTATGGCCTACATTTCGGTAATGTAGATGTGAATAAATGAAGCATCATGCAAAGTAAAAGTATGAAAAAAATGATTAACAATATGTATATAAATATGAGATTTGAATATCCTGAAGGCTTATGAGACAATTTATATAGAAATGGTCACAGATACGGTAAGTCCTTGTTTAGTCCTACCATGCCTCATGAATAAGGTGATAAAAATCATATACAATAAAAATAGAAGAAGTATACAAATTATTTGAAATTAATTCATGTGAATAGGCAAAACACTGAAGCCATGAAAACAGAGAAAGAATCTATTCCCCAAAATATTCATATTCCGAAATCCTAGATTTTCATGTTAACCATGAAAATATGCTTCTAATGTTGAATTAAAGGGAATTACATAGATTAATACAAAAAACCATGGGAATTTATGGAAGAAATATAAAATTAAAAATATGATCAATACATGAAAATTTAAGATTTATTGAAAACATTCTTGAAGATAAACATGATGAGTTAAATTAAAAAGGTAACTTCAAAATATTTAAGAATCCATGTGGATACTCCAAACCAGAATATGCTCTGAAAGAGTGTTTTGTTATTTTTCCTAATCAATTTGAAATATCTCGATAAATGTAATGCGCTGAATATAATTTACAAATAAAAGAAAATAAAAATTTGAAACATTTCATACCGCATGATGGGGATTTAGAATTTCATTATAGGTTGTCAGCACATGATAACACAAATGTATCAAACCTCTCTGTGAATGGTTCAAGAATCCTGGATAGCATGTAGATAAATGTATAGTTAGTTTCCCATTCTAACTAGAGATGTGGAAAATTGAAAAACATGCATTAGGCGAAGATACATCACTACTAGCTCATGTAATGAATAATAATCCATACACTATAATTAGTGAATTGAAATAAAGGTTCCATTCTAAAAATAAAATATCACAGTATTAAACAGGGTGGATACACACACATGATGATTACCAGACACATTAGTGCTACTAGGAATGTAGTTCGTGGGTTGAGAGAAATTTCTCTACCATGTTTCTCCCATTAAGAACCTCACATGTTTTATATGATACTTAATTATATTTTTGATGTATATATAACCATTTAGTGCTGATAATTGAAGACGAAGGTCATTCATAAGATGAAAGTTCAATGATAAAATTTGAGAACATCATGATAGACTCATTATTCATTATTAGAAATAACATGTTGTTTTTCACATTGAAAGATTGTCAAAATGAATATCATGAAAAATATGTGATGACATTTTCCACTATAATTAATCAAAATGATTTCACACCTTGAGGAAGAGAAAATATGAAGGAGATGATATCAAGGATCATGTAATGAAAACATTCCAAATTCATATCTTCACGAGAAGCTGAAATAGAGTTATTCTATACTCCCATTCATCCCTAGTTCATAATAGTATTTATCATATCCAGCAATTGGGAGTTATTGATTAATGAAAATATGGGATTAAAGGGTGATATATAACATTTCACATGACCATTTTAATAAATTTTGTGATGTATGTTTATGATTAGCATTTCATTTTAAACATGAATATTTCCAACCCCTGGGATAATATTTGATACATTTTGAGAATGACGTCACATTTATGGTTATTTATAGATAAAAATGAAAAAAATATACATTTTCCTGTTGTTTTCTACACAAGGTTATCCCAAGTTTACATAGAGTTGATTAACTAAAGACTATTTCCTACATGGACCATGTGACATCAACCCTCTACCTAAAAAAATCATGATGATATTTTTAATGGAGGAGATAATGTTACTAATCAGACAATACTAAACCTTTTAATTCTTTTTTAAAATATAGGGGAGAAATCATAGGCACACATATTGACCCATAAAACATGTGATTAAGTGATATTGACAACTAGATACAACAACAACAATTGTTGAGAATTTTGATTCATTATTTTCAATAATTTTCCAAAATTTGTATGGAATTATAGTGAGTGAAGTAGTGATGAGTATTGATGTGTTGATGCTTAATGTAATGTTATTAACTCATTAAAGACCCCACTTTGTTTATGATATAACAACATGTACATGGAAATTTTCAACAATGAGATAGGAATATCTCATTTCTATCAATCTGGTGATGTTCATTAATGATAATGATTCCTAGAGAATTAATAAGAATTCATAGAATTAGATTCCCTACATAAAAAATAACCAATATTGTCTTCATTCAGACGATTGTTTATATTGATCCTATATTCAATGACATGTTTCACAGGAAGACAATTTTTGATAACATTGGAAGATGCCCCGACAACACTGAATTTGATGATGACTTCATAAGACCCATCCAACAGCTACTAATATACATGTGTCATAGGAAGACACAATAGTAAAATATTTTAAGAAGTAAACATTGTAGATAATTTCTTGATGTCTTTAGAATGTCCATCCAATAGCTTATAATTGGATGATGATGGTGAACATAATCAGACGATTGTTTGAGTTGTTCCACAATGTCCAAGATATGTGTTAAACAAGAACACATCCATCAACACATGAAGGGCATAAATTATGATAAAATTCATGAGGAATGAAGAAATGATCCATGAATAATCCATGATTAAATTAATGGAATTTATTGAACATATTTGGGATTCCTGATCAAAAAAGGAATGAATGATGATTGATGAAGAAAAATTGAAGAGGGAGAGGCCTTGACACATTTGAAGGTATCCATCCATCTTATTTTTGTAACAAAATGTAAACATTTTGTATGAGACATTGTCAATAAATCTTTCCAATCAAGAGGGCCAGTTGAGGTCCTCTAGCATTGCCACATGTGGGACCTACGGTTCAACCACACCTAAGGGAATCCTCAAAGCCAACCATACATGAGGCTGGAAAGTGGGTCTTTTATAAGCTCGTACGAGCATGCATGGTGATCAAACTAAGAGACAAGGACGAAATAATGTTTGATAGAATCATGCCTAAGGAGGAAAGAGTAGGCACAAAAGTTCCCCAATAGAACATCATTGCAGGGCGACACCTAGAGTGGGTGAGGTGAATTCAGAGAAGAGGATAGTGTGTTCATCGTAATAAAAATGTGCTCCTCGCAATCTAGTTTCAATGTGGGACACAAAAACATATCTCTCAACTATTTGATTGATTGTTGGATTGATCACATTTATTTGATACATCCATATGATCTCTATGATTATGGATTAATGTAGGGACATCTGTCTATTCACCAAGTTTTTTTCATGCTCCGCTCACATGAAGGAACTCCTAGCTTCGCTGCTCACCGTAGATGAAGCTGATCCACTGTGATTGATCTCTCATCTACTATAGATTATGATTAATACAAATTAATTATCTTATGATAAACATGATATCATGTATGAAACTATGTTTTCATGAGTGCATCAAAATAGAGGAACACATACGTGTTCGAAGAAAAAAAACTATAAGGCCATGTTAGGATTCTTGATGCATTCGGAAGATGATTTGAATGTGTAGGACATATCATTCACACGATTATTTAAACAAGAAATAAAGAGATTACATTGAAAAGAATGATCCTGAGACTTGTAGCCGTACCTTAAATTGCTTTTGAAAACATTCAATGATGTAGATCTCGGGCTTTCAAAGCATTGATCTCCACATATTTGGACATGCATTAATAGCTATAAAATGAGATGCACCAAGTTGAAACATGTTTGTACCTATCTCGAAGAATGGGTGCACTTGTTTATCTAATGAAAGAGAGCCAACGTGAACCCCTATATTTCATGAAAGTCATAGGGTTCAGCGTAGCCAAACTACATGATGAAAATGTTCCACGCATCCCTTTTGCATAAGAGAACCACAATCCACATTGGTTTGTGAATGAAGATTCACCATCTATATGAAGGGTGATATCTAAAAGAATGGAAAAGGTTCATTTGAAATCTCATGTGTCATCATGAGAAGTTATCGTGGAGGTACACAATTGGTGCATGATACCCTTGTTGTACCTTTGTGATGACGGAACTGAGATTTCCTTTGTGGTTCTGTGAAGGAGATCCACCTGAATCATGTACGTGAATGAGAAGAACCTATGCAATCACTTAATGAAGAAGTGGAACCCATGATTTTTGGTGTTTCATAAATTACACATACACTACCCTATTAATAAGAATAAATAAAAGGTTTGTACCCATTGGCATGAACTTTTGAAAATGGTAACTCACACACACACATTTTATACCCATTCGGGTGTTGTGTAAATGATAAATAAAAGGTCGAGTGATAGAAATGTGGAGTTCATGTTAATGAAAACAAAATATAATAATAATGAATGTGATCTCATTTTAATAAGTAATTAGAATGAAGAATATCACACATGAAGAACATACCCATTAGAGATTGAGGATATGAACAATTATATTGAACTTAAAATAAATAATAATTATGTGTGAGCAATGAACCAAAGAAACAAATGTGTTTTTGATATTAAGAGTGTAAATGAAATATAATGTGTGAGTTCTCAAATGTAAATACATAGTGGGGTGTTTACATAGTAAATAGAGAATAAAGTGATATTTCATGCATGCATGCATGAACATGCACACGTGATGTCACATAAATTTGCAAATCAAAATTGTTAGTGCATGTGTGTAAACAAAAAGATGTAACTCCATGAAACACGTACATGAAGCATAATTAATTGGGATATCAACAAACAAGAATTTTGTATGTAATTTAATCAATGCATGATTTGAATGAGTATTGAGACTGACGCCAGACAGAGCTAAAGAATATATTTTTTCTCAGATATTCAATTTGACAATTCACAAAGGCAGACATAACTACATAGTGAAATATAATTTTGGCCTATCAAAATTATTGAATATGTATTGTGAATCACATGAAAACATCTATGTGAGGTTAAGTTTTCATTATAATATGGAATAATTGATTGAGAAATGTGACACTAAGCACCTATTAAATAGTTATTAGATTTATGGAGAAAGTCCAGCATACCATACCAATGATTGTTGATGATTTGTGAAATGATACACATGAAAGTTTGATTCAGCTAGCCTGTGTAGGGTAATCATAAGATAAATATATAGTGAATCAAATAGATATCCAATAATGAAGTCACATGTTTAATACATGATCTAGAAGAACCCTATGATATTCATGGAGGAGAAGAAGACTTTAGTGAGACTCTGAAGCAGGCCCATGGGACATTGGTAACATAATGGGAAGCAGTATAAAGAACATCCTACGGGACATAGGATAGATACATTGCGACTATTTTTTTTGACAAATTTAGTTGATAATATGAATATTTTTTTGAATTTTGTTTGGTAGAATAACCATCACAACAAATATTAGATCATTGAACTGAACATTGTAACTCCTTGTGTTTAGTGGAATTACATTAACAACATCCTTTGAGGAAAGGCTGAGAGACAATTGAATAGTTGATCAAGGCATTAACCAGCCCAAGTGGATTAATTGTAATTAATAAATTAGTAAAAATAATTAAATGGGTCATTGATACGTCCCCACCACCTCTCTGTGATTCACACTGATCTGATGATATCACTATGCAATTTAAGAATTGAAATGTGTCTATGTGGGGGGTGAATTTAAAAGCTCTCTCTCATTATAAACCACATTAAAAAGCTTAATAACATCATCATAAAAAGTTAGCCACTTGAAAAACATCTCTTTAACTTGTAAAACATTTAGTACTCCCCCAATTAAAATTTCCATCATGTTTCTTCCAACACATCCGGCATATTTAATGACTCCTATTCATGTCTCTATGTTTCTTTTATTTTACTTTTAACTCCATATAAAAATTATTTAAAAAACATAATTTTGATAAGATAATATAACCTATATTTCTATCTTTATATTAGATCCATCACCTTCATTATAGATAATAAATTCTCTTATATCCAATTCTATTTAATAACATGTTTTCAAACCACTAAATAATATGCTAATTTTACGTTTATGTTTTATCATTAGACAACAAGTATTACATGAATGTATTTTAAAATTTTCTTCATAGGTCCCAATATATTTCTTATCATTTTACATAAAAATAAGTAATTACTTCCCCATATTTTTTCATAGAATACAATGGGAAACTACCATTTAGAAAAAATATAGCTTTTTAAAATTAAATCTACAATTGTTTTTATTTTATTCTTATATATCATATTGGATGAATATAATTTTTTTGAGTATATAATATATAAATTTCATCTATATTTTTCAATATTAGTTATTTATTTTATTATAAAATATAATGTTATATAATGGTAATAAAAATTGTTTTTCATTGAAACATATCCTTTATATTCAACTAGATTTAATTTTCATTTTTAATCAATTATCAACCAATAGATTCATTATATGATAATGTGAATATAATATTTTAATAAATTAGTAAATATTATTATCTCTCATCATTCTATTGGATTGGTGATAATATTAGTAATATTTTAATAATGATATTATTATTATTATTTATGTCTGTTAAAAAATATTCGTCCATATAACATAATCTATCAATGAATATATGTATTATGTGTACCGTAACAAAAAATCAGTGTTCATGTTTGGAAATATTAACATTTCATATCATATCACATATTCCAAAAAAGAATTTTCATTTATTCAAATATAATAATTAATCAAAAGATGATTTGTTACAATCATTACATATTGATATTTGGACAATGATATTGTTCAATGTGGAATATGATGAAAATTGAATTAAAAGTCCCAATACATGTAGTTTTTTATACCATATCCTCAAAAGAGTATATAATATTTTAATATTCAAAAATATAATAAGTTAATTAACTTACTTTTATGATAATATACAAACATGGTGGATTTTTTTTCTTTTCAATATGTTTTATGCATGATTATAGTAGTTTCAAATTAAAGGGGGACATCAGAGAATCTTTCTACTCTATTATCATTGAAAGTAGGAGAAATAAATTATATATAAAATCCATATAAATGGTTTTATATTTTTACTATAGTGAGATAGATTGTGTCCCAATGATTGATTTATTATTATAACAATTTTATATTATAAAACCTATTTATATTTTTAGGCAGTGAGTTATAAAAAATGAAATTATTATTTTATTAACATATTTTTTATAGATTGAATTATTTATTTTTTTATTCAAACATCCAGGAAAAAAATCAGGAGTGAAGAAAAAGAAAAGAAGAATCTATAGGACGAGAAAGAGCTTGTTTATGAGTACGCGACCAAGGGAATACTTTTCTTCATCATTGAAATTATTTTAATATTTTATTATTATTTTTAATGAATCATTATCGAACATCAAAATTAGTTATGGCTAATCAATTTCTAGGGGTAATAAGTTTTTTAAATTTTATTTCATCTTCAACAGCGTTATCAATTAAATTTTACATAGTTCAAATTTTTTTGTAGTGGGGTGAATGATTTTAGTGATAAATTTATTAATCCAATCAAATAAATTTAAGTATTTTTTATATAGAAGGATGGATCTAATATCATAATTATTTACTGAAATCAATTTTTAAATGATATTAAATTTATTTGGAACTGAGAAATAACAAATTCAATTTCTTTATCATTATCTGTTCATATGATGACTACTACAATTCCATAAATTTTATTTTTATATATTATCAAATAATCAAATACTTATTATGTTTTCATATCCAAAATAATATTTTTCTTCACATTTTGGGTGATTATTTTTCTATTTATATTTTTGGATATGAATTTTATTTTTTTCTCGGTTGCACACAATTACAATCCTAGTAGATTAAATACTTTAATCACATTAATATATTAGTTGGTATATATTATTTTTTATATATTCATTATCATTTCATCAAATTTATACATAATTACCATATATGGATTCACTCATCCCAAAAAAAAGGTTTGAAATTTTATTCCTAAATAGAATCCATACAAATAAATAAATATGATCCAAATATAAAAAATTTATAAATATTTATCTATCAAATTACCCTATTAAAAATATTCATCAAAATAAATCTTAGAGAAATTATTATATAAATTTAAGAGAATATTATAATACTCATAATAATAATAAATAAATTGAATTTTAAGAAATAAAGGTTAAAAATAACAAAAATAACTACAATCATGAATTCATAAAGAGAAATATTGCATAACGTAATAAAAGAGTGATTAAACACTTTTATCATATAAACAATAAATATTTGATTATTAATACACCATGATTGAAAACCCACTATCTTAAGTAAGAATACATGTCCCTACCACATATATTTATTAGAATGATTATTGTTCACACACTAGACGTTATTATATATTTTTTAAAACAATAGCTTCAGTATCAACATCATAGTTTGAGTGAAATTGAGAATAAAATAGGTGTTTCTATTTTCCCCTAATAGAAATACAATAAATTGGTTCTGATCTATAGATAAAATAATTTTTGGAACCTGTGAAGATAATTTGTAAATCCGTAAAACAAAATTATTTAAATGATGATCAAAAAATAATTTAGTAATAAAACAAAAAGTTTCTTTCAGTAGGATATTGATTCATTTAATGTAGCCTCAGATAGGATTAGGGAAAATATTTGGTAATTTTATCATTATCAAATATATTTAAACCCACATTTAAAATAATTTATGAATTTAAATAAATTAACATGGTTGTAATATAGTAATTAATCATTTTTTGTTAATTGAATTTTTCTCAACACACTAGCTCTTAATTCACTATGAAAAAAGAAGGAGAGGATGAATGAATATAATAGAAGTTTACATTGTATTTATGGTATAAATGAAATAAAATATTGATTAAATTAAATACTAACCTCAACCTATCATTAGAAAAGTTCATGAAAAAATTTAATCACATTGTATATAGAAAACATAACAAGGCACACACAAAACACCACAATAGTGTGTATTTCTTCAACAATAAGTACATATTATGAATATATTTAAATTCCGAAAAAAATAGATGATGATGGATATATTATAGTATATAGTACAAGTATAATATATATATATATATATATATATGATCATGTTTTAAATCATTGTTCTCATAGGTATTTAAACTACCACAATTAATGATATAAATAAAAAAGAATTCAATCAAAATATACTCATATGGATTCTGAAAATTTTGAATACCAAAATTTAAAAATATATATAAGACATGGATGTCATGTTTAAAATAGTATTTTTTTGGCCAATTAGAGTGTTTTTTATTAAATATAGCTCATCAAAAGGACAATATAATTTTTATGTGGCTGAAATTGATGTAGAGATACACAATCATGAGTTTTAAATGGATAAATTATCTATGAATTTAATTTAAAATCATTAAGGGAAACATATTAGAACTATATAAATGAACCCCAATGATAGTTAAATTGATTTCGTTTCAATGGATGGTTAAAAAACTCATGAAAATGTTTTAGATGAGCCTAGTAATGCTCAAATTGATAATATATATGAATAAAGATATAAAAATCATGATAAATCTAATTATATAATTATATTAATTGATAACTAAAATTAATTAAACCACAATATTCCACAAAAAAACAATACAAATAATATAAAATGAAAAAAATTGAATGAAAAAATATATAAAACATTGGTAAATTTCCATCAGTTTATACAAATTTAATCCACCCGTCTTATTCCACAAAAATTGAATGCCAAATATAAAATCAATAATGGCTATTATTATTTATTACATTCAAAATGGATAATTTTTATATTCATTGAAACAAGTTAATAATTTATATTTGATAATATTTTAAAAAAAATAAAAAAAAATCATTGATAAAAAATTAGAAGATATTTAATTTTATTTCCGCACAGAAGAGATAAATAATATACATTAGAACAAACCCCACAAAAACATAAACATCCAATTATTTTTTTTCCCTTATATTCACATTATTGAATATTTCAATATTGAACTATTTATTTTACCTTTTTGTTTGAATAATCATACTTCTATTATGTGAGTTTCATCTATTGGGATTAAGAGAGTTACAACCCAAACATTTTATTTAAAAAATTTATAATCATTATTTCAGTCATATTTTTGGAAGATTAAGTATACTTATTTTAGATGTTACAGGAATGTTCATATAAAATTAGTCAATTATTAAGAAAATTTAGTGTGATAATAAATAATATATCATAACATGTAGGCCATTATTTTCCAATATAAGATAATATTCTCAAGGTTGGAGAACAAAATATAATTTTTATGTATTGTGATCAGTAAGAAGATGTTCATTTTATTAAAAATGTTGAATAACCAATATTCTAGGAGAATAATATAATAGTTTAAATTCATGTATTTTGTGGATTTATTAAATAATTCAGAAGAATATTTGAAATTATATTTTACTAAATAAACTTATGTTAATTGAAATAATCAATTATCCAACATTTTGAATTTTCTAAAACATATAATACAGAAAATATTATTGATCTTGATAAAACCATGATATATCATTGTAGGCATGTCCTTAATATGATTTTTTTTCTTTTTCTTAGAACAATTCATAGAGAGAAAGATGATAACATTACATATTTCAGGTATATTAAATAGAATATATGTATATATAATGGAGATATATTAAATAATTTGGATTTTATTTAAAGGTATTTTTTGAATCAATATATAGAAAATGAATACATTGAGCTATCCAATTAAAAAACTAATAAGGGAATTTTCATTTATGATCATGAAGTTCAAAATATGTCATGTTTTTCAGTAAATATACTAATCTTGTAAAATAAATTGATTCCTAGTGCCATGTTAATTTGTTATAGTGAATAAGATAATGAACTATATCATAAACTATTTTCCACACATAAAATAAATTCGTTTTGGGTGAGGTGTATTTATTAACTATCATAATTTATGATGAATAAGATAAACCCCAAAGGAAAATTTGTACGATGTCTCATGAATGTTAATGAATTTATATTATATAAACCAGTGATAACATTAATGGAAATAGTCATTCTTTCAGTAATGATATATTCCCAATATAATCAAGTCACAAAATATTATAATAAGAAAAAATTATTAAATCTAATCATGATCTATGATTTTGATAAATGAATTCGACAAATGATTAGATTTAAGAATCACTTTTCATCTAATTAATATTTCATTGGTTACATAGTTCCATGTTGTTTTATAAATGAGGTTATTAACATATTTTTGAAATTTGAAAAATGAATAAATTTATTTTATAAAATATACTTATTGGAGAGTTATTATTGATTACCAGATGTAAATTCTACCACATGATATAATATTTTTACCATGATATTTTATATCATATTCTTATGAGGTTAGATGAAAAGTAATTTTTTTCTATGCATTTTAATTCTGGGAACATCAATAAATTATAAAACCCCCAAAAACAAGTGAAAAAAAATTAATTTTACATTTTTTGACATTTACATACTAATGAATGATCTTTTTATTATGTGGTTCCTTGAAAACCATTGAGTTATTAATAATTAATATCACTTAGGATATTATTAATTCTATAATATATGATATTATTGATGATTAGATTATTTTTAGGTTGTATTTTTAAATCAAAAATCAAAATTTGGATCATGGTTTAGAGAAATTCTTATTATGTTAAACATTTCCTAATTCAGATAAAATTCATTTCATGGTATCCTAAGGCATTTTCCTTTTTCTAATGGTATCAAATTAGGTAATCCTAGATGAAAATGAATATATATTATTTAGAAAAGAGATTCCCCCAAAAGATAATTTCAATTATTTTTGATTTTTCATTCATCAAAACAAGGTTATCTTGAAGATTCATTAAATAATTTTATAATATTAATTGGTTCTTTATTCCACTTTTGGATAATTAAACACCATTTATTGATTAATAATATAAGACATGAAAAATTTTATATTCGAAAATATAATCTCTCTAATTCATTCATCATTAAAACTCTTAATTAGAGACATATATTTAATATAATATTTGATACTAGGGTGATTGTTATATGTGATGCCTTATGAGTGTGAAATAATAAGAGGTAATTTATATTATAAAATACAAATATGTTTCCTATTTATTATCCAAGGAACAATGCCACTATAGATAAGAAGAAATTTTTATTTAGTTTTGTTTAGAAACTATTATTTGATTACTATTAAGTACTAAATTCAAATTCTATATTGAGCACTCTTGCTTAACATTTTTATTGTTTCAAAAGTATATATACTGAGAAAAATTATATGAATTATTTTTCTATATGTATTTTATTTAGAAATCATAGGGACAAATGGAAATAAAAAATATGTCTCTAATCATATTTCCTCGAAATCTATTACTCAAATAGATAATTCTACAGATATTAATTTTATATCCCCTACTGATAAAATTTGTATCTATAAAGATAAAAAACATAATGGTATCCAAAATTTTAAATTTTTTTTTTCTATTGATCCATTATAATTTAATTTACCCAATAATGGAATAAATTATTTACAAATTTGAAATATTATATTTTGTATAATGATTTATTATTCTAATGGTTTTCCTATGTTTTTCAAATAATGTGTTCGCAAGAGGTGGCGAAGGTGGCCATTATTAAATGTATTCATTATACACCTTGGTGTGTCCAATTTTGACTATAGAGGACTAATAAAAAATAGATTCAACCATGTTTTTACTCTCAGAAACACATTTATGATTCTTGGCAATTATTAATTTGATAAAATAAGTTTTCGAGGCCAAGAAATATTGATAAAAATAAATAAAGTCATCAAAACAGGATATTGGAAGATTATTTGTTCTATAATTAGATGATATAAATTATAACATCATTTTAATATTCTTATTAGAATGAGTTTCTATTTCTGGTTTTCAATTTTGTTTTTATGTGGGTAAATGGAGAAAAATTCTAAACAATTGAGAAAATATTTAAATCAAATTCATTAAATAGAACAACAATTAATGGTTTGAGATGTTTATATAATTTTTAATATATTATATAACAGACTCTAACAATATATCTTAAAATAATTCTTTACATCCTATTAATTTATTTTAAAATTTATTGTTGTAAACCATCCACAATCTAATGGATAAGATGAAATCTCAAATAGGGTGCTTATTTAGATTTTATCGAAAAATATGTATTGTAATATGAATGAATGGTCTTTGAAGATTAAAAAGGATTTTTGGACATATTAAATATTTATTACACTCATAAAAGTTTATCTACATATACTTCTTTTTTTGAAATCATGGAATTTATATATGAAGTTACAACAAAATTATGTTGTCTAGTAAAGGTTGTAAATTTTTATTTCAAATATATTATAGAATGAATATTTCACTATTATAGTAATCATGGATAGATTAAGTTAGTTCAATAAGAATATTCAAATATTTATACGGGAATTACTAAATCTATTGATGTTTTATCAAATATCGAGGACATTTTAAGGAGACAAATAACAACAAAATTTTTATTCAAGAATTATAATACTTCCATTAAATCATGAAACAATGTTGTATATACCTTTTACAAATATCATAGATATATTCATTGAGTTTATTGTTCAAGTAGGATAATATAATATCTAATTGATATTTAAATTTAAATTAATTAAACATATTTTTTAAAAGTAAAAAATGGAAAAACATCAAAATCTATCATTAAAAAAAGTGAATCAATTTAATCGGGATAAAACTATAAATTTATATTTCATCAGAGGTAACCATTGGTGATTCGAATTATATTGTTCAAAACAATTAATCTATCTATTTTACTATTGTTTTACCTTTTCAATTGATATTTTAGATAATAATGAAACATCTAAAAAAATAAATATTAAAAATAATATTCAAAAAGATGATGAATTATTCAAAAATTTCCAATTATTTTATAGGAGAATATTTATTGATATTTTATGGTTAATACTCACTAGCAATTATCTATGGTTATTTTCAAACATTAACAAATTATTTTCCAATCTCATTTATATATAAAATCTTTTTTTTGTTTCATGAAAGTTATGAATGTAAAAAATTAATTAATGAAAAATAAAAAGAAACATATAATGAACCCAAGTGGTAAATGATTTGATATCTAGGTAGTTTTATTTATATTTTTCATAAAAAAAATTTTAGGAATCTTCGTGAACACTTCCTTGATAGTGTAATTTTGATCAATCTTCTAAATATATTAAATTATGTATTATGAAATTTCCGAAATTATTTAAATTGGTACATGTTTAAATTTTTTTGATGACATGGATGATTGAAATTTTATTATTTTATACTCAGAAATATAATGAACATTCTATGAAATCTGTCTTTAAAAGCCTGGAAATAATTTTAAAAACAAGTTAATGATTGAATGTATTTTCATAATACTGGTGTTTATTATATGCATTGATAATCAAGGTGTATATAGAATTAAATTGAGAATTAACTTATAGGATCTAATTTTAAATATTCCCTTTACATTTTAATTTCAATATTGAAATCTCATTGAATATTTTGTAAAATTACTATTCAAACTGAAATGTAACAACATTAATGTTAAATAAATTTAACCACATTTAGTAATTACACATTATTTTTTCCCTCTTTATTTGTGTTAGTTTTGGGACTTTCAAGGATAGAGATCAATTTCTAGATAAAATTTCCTAGTTTTTAACGATGTGTGTTTGAATAAATTAATGTATTACAAATATTAATATGTAATATTATTTTTGGGTTTCTCCAAATGGTTTTAGAGCACAAATGATGTTTGGGGATTTTAAGATGAATCATAAGATTTTGTTGTCTTATATACTATTAAAATAGGTAAAATCCATACACAAAATGAATTTATTTTACGTACATTGTAAATTATTAATGGCATGTAATGCATTCTAATAAGATGTCCATTGTTCATGTTTAGAACATGAATATCTTACATGTCATGAGATGTTTACACATTTTGAAATAATATTGTCATGTATTTTTATTGGGTACATAAATAGTTTATGAATTAATACATTTCATGAACGATGTAAAATCCATGAAAATATCAAACAACATGAAGTGGTAAAAATATGAAATTTTTATAGTAGATATATTATTATCTGTGTGTTTGCGATTCATAGATAACATGATGTGAAAACAAATTACAGATGACATAGATGAAATTTTCAGTATTATTTTATTTTATTATTAATAATTTATCCTCCATCAATTTTTCTTTCTATTTAAAATATCAATTTTTTTGAATTTGGATGTGTTTTGAGATATTTGGTTAAAATGACCAAACACTAATATATTACATTTTTTCTATATTATTTTATTATTTTAATAACATTTTAAATACTGAATCAATTTCATTAATTGATTTTATAGATCTCTATATGAAAGGGTTTCTTATGAAACCATTGTTTAGGTGCTAAATTGACCATTTTGAGACCCAATAAATCCCTAAATTTGTAAATCATGTTTTGGATAAAAATAAAAGACTTTCAATAAATGATGCAAAAAATGGAAAAAATTTCCTTATATTATGTGATTATACGATGATTATATAGATGGTTTTATGAACCATATCTTCATTAAATACAAATATGTAATATTTTTATTATGATGGTCATGTTCTATGCGAAAATGGTGGCCTTTGAGGAGACACTTCATCCAGAAAATTATTCATTCAATAATTTAGTTACGACCATTTCACCACAAGTCTAATGGATATAAAAAATCATGGGAGACATAAATATCATGTTTAAAAAATATTCATAAAGTCACATCAACATTATTTAGATTGAAAGGGAGGAAAATCGGAGAAATCATTTGTGAGAATTTATTCCATATTATAGATTTTCCATTATATTGGTAATAATATGATATAAAATATAGTTTAAAGGATGGTTGGATTGAATAAGGGTGTTAAGATAGTGATGATATTATGGATAATAATAGTTACACTATGGAAAATTAATCCATGAAAGAATAAATTCATTATGGTTGTGGGAAACAGATATCCAAGGTAACATGTATTTTTAGTTTATCATTTTATTTGTTTTCCATTTTATTTATATCACTCAAAAATAAATATTTATTATTATAAACCATTAATGAATGAGATTTCGAAAGCATTAGTTCACGAATAAAATGAGATAATCAAAAAATTCATGTAAAATTTCATCATACTAGTTTTAATATCCATAAATTGTTTTCTTGAGATATATTTTACCTTAGTACCTGCTTCCTCCATTAGTAGATCATTGAGCCTAAATTTGAGATTTTTATAGGATATGATGTACTCCTCAATACTAATCATACCCTTATTGAATACATTGTTCAAAATATTATCCACATTATAAATCCATGTTCCTAACACCCCATTAGGAGTCACCATTTGGTCACATTCTATCATTATATCCACATCTTCATTTAGTGCATTAATTTTGAGAATAGTTTCAAAAATTAACTCTTTCTAAATCATGAAATATTACAATCATTGTTAAGACCTTGAAGCAGACTCCTACAGCTGAAATAATGTCTTGGAGGGATGGTGATAATTGTCTATCTTTTTTTCTATCATTTTTTTCACTAAACATGTCTCTATTAGAAGAGGTAAATAATATTAATCCTTAAAATATATTTGTTATCTATAATTTATCTTATTTATTCCAAGGGAAGGATACCTACTATCCTAACCATCATCATATACATCTCCAATAATGTAGTTTGAAAATTCATCACCGAACCCATTCCAATGGCCCTTCTACTCATGAATGATTTTTTACAGGATCACTTATAAAAACCTATACCAGATCATCATAGTGTAATAGTTCCAAATGGTTCCCCAAATTTATCTATTATACCCCCTAGGATTCCTCCAGATCAATGACTCACCATGTGATACATGTTCTAGAATATTAAAATGGTTATGAATACACACTCTATGATCATTTGTTACCTCAACCAAGCAATTAATGTTCATACCATTCCCAAATATCAATGCCTCCATATTTAAAATATCCACGGGAGACTCGGGACCTCTTAAAACCACCACTCCCAGTTCCCCACTAACACCAACGGTACCCTGAATAAGAGTTTCCACAACCCGATCATAAATTAATAAATCCATGCTCAATTTAACAAATGAATGTTTCATAGAAGGATGAGGGTCTGCCAATGTCAAATATAACCCACGAAAGATATAATATTTTTTATGGACTATTGGAACTATTACCATTCTTTGTTTGCATAGATTTTGTGTATGAGGCTGCAACACATTCCTTGGAGCATATTTCATACACTAAATGAGGATCGAGCTTATTGGGAACACTATTCGGTCAGTCTTCCTCCAAAAAATAATACTCATTCCCTAATAGGTGATGTTGTTGTGACTGTGGTACACCCAGATATTTACTCAATCTATGGAATAAATCAGTCACTAATTGATACATGTCATGTTATCCACAATTTAATCTCTATTGTCGATTTAAACATGGATTCCACACGCATAAAATTCTATTTTGGCAAGCCTACCTATGTATGAACATCTAGGTCATTACCAGTTCCGACACTCGTATACTACTGAGACCCCCATTGTGAATTTTCAATTGATTGTCTTGAATTAATATTGACAAAAAATCCCCATAACATGATTCATAGGAAACACATTGTTTTCACCAAACCCATTCTCTGACTGAATTCAAGGATAAACAAATTATACAATAGAAAAATCAATTTAAAAAGATTCATTTGGGATGACATGATAAAAAATGGAATCATTGCATCTATTTGAGCACATGAATCAACCAACTATGTTTTCAAGCTGTCAATAAATCGAGGGATTTTGTAATGGTGAGGGGATATTTGGAAAACTCACACATATTTATATTTTATGAAATATCTCTTTATATAGTGGTAATATGTTCTTATAAAGAGGTATAACTAAGATCCATTGAAGCTGTGGGGGGGCACTAGAATAATCATTGATTAAATTATACTATTATGAATAATTTATGATAATTTGTTTTCATTAAATTACATTGACTGATTCTCTATACTGCAAATCCCTTAATCCTAATACATTACTATCAAAAAAATCAACTGAGGGACATTAATGATTGAACTGAGATATCAATGTATGCTTCAAGACTATTGAGTTTTTGGTAAACATTGATATTGATTTTAGTAGGATAGGGAACCGATCCAATAAATTAGGGGCATTCAAACACATCAATGCTCGATGACAATGGAGAAGGAGATTATTGATAAATAAGGGGAAGAAAGAAACACCCAACACCTGGCTAGAATTTGGAGGTCCTTCCACCGGTAGTTGGAGATGAATTTACTTGGTGTCCATCATCATCACAAAGAGGAATATTTCATCATTGATTCCCCCCAATGAGCAATGATTCAGGACCATTCCATTTTTTTATGATTTTTTTTCTAGAATGAATATAGTCGTTCTCATTCACGAATTAAATTTATTATCTATTATCTAGAATATTTCCAAATTAAAGAATTCCATTTTTATTCTCATTATTGATATTTCATTTGGAATGATCTCCCAAATTATCAAAGTGTTTATAATATATTTTAGATGCTTAATGGTCTTAAGGTAATTATATCACATTCAAAAGAGGATTAGACCCCACATTTTAGGTATCAATATGGTGTCATTGTAATTTAATTTTATCCCTTATTTTCTATATTTATACGCATAAAAATAAACATGGAAAATAAATATACATAATTAGAATGATTGTTTTTTATGACCGATGTTCCTTCCACCACAACTTTATTTAGTTTTGTATTCCAATTTATTTATTAATGTCAATAAATATCATAAATGTTTTATTTTAAAAATATTTTATCTAATGTTACATATTTTAACTTATTTAAAATAAAAATTTATAATTCTAACATTTAAAAAAAATAAATTAATGTTTTGAATGTGTGACAACATCGTCAGCAAATTCGTCATGATAACCCCACAAAGCCATTACTATATTCTTTTACATGGATGTTATTGATTGTGTTTAGGGGGTCAGAAAACCTAAAGTCAATTTTTGATAGTTTCCATGGAGGATTCGATCTCTTTTTCAAGTTTCATTCATTATTTCTAGAATTTTTATACACTAATTCAAATATTATAAAAATTTATTTTCTAATAGACTACTACTATGCCTATCTTGATTGTCAAAAAATTTAGTATTCTAGTTAAGTAAATTAACATTTCAATAAAATAAAATAGGTTTCATGATCTGACAAAAAGAATTTATTCTTCAACATCGAGCATCGATGAATCTAGAAAGATGAAATCAAGTAAGAATTGATTCAATATCTTTTAATAAAACAGATTTGAAAGCTAAATTTTTTTCAAATGAAATGTAAAATATTTCCACTTACACATTATATCATGATGATCCTCTTTGGGATGAGTATGTAACTGATTTGAAACCTAATTAGTCATATTTTATGCATAAAATCATAACAGATTCTCTAATCGATTTATGTTTTAAATTTAAAAAATATTTTAAAATTTACTATGATTAATTGTTTGAAATGGAAATTCAAGTGAAGACTAAATTTTGAAATTTAAAATTTAGAAACTTAGTATTAATTATATTCCATAGAGGAAGTAACACATAATCCATTAACTTTTTTTGAAACTTTTTTAGTAACCTAATTTGTTTCCTATTGAAATTGTTGAGTGTTATCAATATTATTAGAGAAAATATAGAGGAAATTACAATTTATTTTGATTATATGAAATTTCATCTCATGTAAATTTCATTATAATATAAATAAAAACGAAATTTGTTAGGAAATAATTTTTTTCCATGAGAAAATAGAGGGATACATATAAAAGTTAGATTTACTTTTGTTATATTGTTTTAATAATAAAATGTTATATGTTTCTCTGAGTGACAATTTTTGGAATATTTCCTTCAAGTTGAATAATTTTTATCGTGAAAAAGACATAAAATATTATTCTAAATGAATAATGACCTACAAAATTTAGGGGTACATTGTATTACATGTTGATAGTGGCACCAATTATTTTCTCACAAAAGAAATCATTTTTGATGTAAAACCTAAAGATGAACCAAATCCCATAATATTTTTTTAACCACTAGTGGAGTTCATTTATGTGTATAATGTATTTAGATGTCTCTTATAGATCTAGTTCCCACTTCAACTACATAATTGGATTAAAAATTTAAAGAATGGGAACATAATGATATCACTTATTCATAGATTTTATATGTTGGGGGGGATAATGAATACTAGTTTAATTTAATTTTTCTTATTCATGAGGAAGCAACATCATTGACCTTCCAATTCGGGATGACTGACAAAAACTCTCTGAAAATGGGAAATAAATTCATTTCACCCACTAGGTTAAAAAATAAATGATCTTTTCCATTTTGTTTAATGATTATTTTCATTCCATTAATATAATAATTTTTTTTAATGTAGGAATTCATGTTTTATCTTTTAGGCGGCTAGAACAATTATGATGATGATCAATAAAAAATTAGTTATTTCTCACCATTATAAATTTTATGTCATATATTATACAGTTGTTATTAATTTATTGTTTAAAAAATATATAATTTATAAATATTAAAAAATAATCTATGGTGGGGGAAACATTTGTAAGGTACGTATTTTATATTTTTTGATTTTTTGTTTTCTCTATTAAAAATACCACAATTATCCATTCTTCAATTAAATTTTCTTGTTCCCAAATATTGTGTCTTTTTAAACTTTTGATCATCAATGTAAAATCCTTTGTGAAATGAAAATAATATTTCTAGAATATAACCCTATATATCAATGGATGTGGACATAAATTAATACTTAAATTTTCAATTTTCTAAATTAATTTTTTTTATTTTTGGAAAGATAATAGAATTATAAATTCGATATAATTAATTATGTCTAATATTATAAACGACATTCCAATATGGATTATTTAAAAATTAATCTTTTTCACATTCATCCCACTTCTTGACCGAGTGAGATAAATTAAAATTTTAACAAGAACATTTCATTTTTATATAAAAACATGTTTTCTTTGAAAAAATTGTTTTTAAATTTTTTTTTGAAATTCATTTGGTACTAAAAGTACACTTTTAGGTATATTAATTTTTATTATCTCCTTCCATTTACATAAGATATTTTTGAATAATTATTATCCTTGACCTTTATCTTATATAGACTCATTATAATCTAGTTTCCATAACTGACAATATCTTGAATTACACATCAGTATTTCATTAAATAGAGTTTATGTGGGAGATAAATTTTGAATTTATACATAATTTTTGCATAAATGTAAGTAGAGAGAAATTAAATTTTTGACATATAATTGTTTAAAATTATATTTCTTCAATTCTGGATATTTCATATGAATTTATGTTGTGGATTTATAGAGATTCAAAAGGTGAAAAAAATGTTGTCCTTTTTTGAATAATAAATAAATAAAATGTATGATGTTATAAGATGAAATTGTTATGGAATTTATTATTAATAAATTTTTTTTAAGGATCATAATGAAATGAATTTTTAAGTAGATTTATAGAATATTTTTTGATATGAATCAAGAGGTGAAGACAATAATTCTTCAAAAAATAGAATCACGATATTTTTCTCCAACTCTGAGCCAAATTGTATCCTTGTTAAATTAATTTTTTAAAATTTTAATAACATTATCCTTATAACTAGAAAAAAACCAATTATATGTAATCATGATTTTTTCAATTCATTTACTCAACTGGGTAGATGATTAAAATTATTAAATCCTATAGGGACCCCAAATTTATTTAGAGAAATAAAACATTATTCAAAATCAAAATCTTCATTTTAAAAGGAAAAAGTGGATCTACGTATCCTTGGACAAGGAAAACTAAAATAAATGGGAATTTAATGAATGATTATAATGGAGATTTTGGAAATAATGTTGTTAATGAGGCATGATATGTATGGTTATTTTATTTCTATCTTGTGACTGACATTGAGATTCATTTTTAACATTCATTAGAATTTTATTTTGAAAGGACACTTATCTAGGTGTACATGTTCTATGTGTGGAGGAATTTATAGAATTATAATATTAAAATTTATTTATTAAATAATATTATTTAATCATATTTTATTTTTTATTATCATTTTAATTACATATTTTTTGAATTTGGATGTGATTTGAGATAAATTATTTAATAAATTATTAAATGAATATTAAATATTTTTAATTAGTTTTTAATTTTTTGAAAAACTTTTTTTATTACATAAGAAATTTTTCAAAAATATTTAATAATTTTTCCGTGAGATTCATATTTTAAAATTAGGGCTTTGGCTGAGTCGACTATTATGAGACCCAAAAATGTAATTCTAATTGGAAAATCAGATTTCTAACAAGATTTCAACTCCATAAATAAATGATGCTTAAAAGATATTTTTTTAAATTTTGGTGATTCCAACAACAAAATATATTTATCTAAATGAATCATGTAATAGTTAAATACCTTGATGAAAATCATTCATTATGAAGGTCAATATCCAATTGAAATTAAATGTGATGAGTCAATTTTTCTATAAAAAATCTTCTTTAAATCATGTATTAAATCATCACTATGAGTATAAGAGGATATAAAATATTCTATTGTATAATTTTTCTTGGTTGGTTTGAGTACATCGGGTAATTATATCATATTCATAAGAGGATAAACACCCATCACTAAGGTATCAATATAGTTCAAAGATAATTTAAGATAATACCTTGATTTATTGTGTAATGCAATGACAAATACAAGGGATAATTCATTTAAACAATGATAAGTGGAGTTTCCATATAATATTTCCCCCCCACTAAATTCTTTAGTGTTCCTCTAATTTTTAATCACTAACATAGATTTTATAGATTAAAATAATTTATATCTGATAAAAAATATTATAATCCTAATTTATAGTTCCAATGCTTAAAAACAATTAAAATTTTATAGTTTTAAAACATATTCTACAACCATTTCATGAGACTACCCAACCTTCAAAATTACATTATAGCATTAAAATTGAAATAAATTACGGGGTTAATGAGAATAAAATCCCAATAATAAATACAGAATTTAATTATCTTATTTTATTTTTTTAGGGTTCTATATGTTTATTTCTTATTTCATTTGACCAAATCCTCTTCCATATTTACCTAGGTTCCCTCATATTTAATTTTAGAGAACAACGCTAATTCTAAATAATTTCATACAATGATTTGTTATAATTTAAATTGTTGTTTTATTATCCAAGTAATAAATCATTATAGTAATTCATTGTCATTAATATTGGTTCAACCATTGTGTTGTGTTATTGGATATGATGTTATATTAGGACAATTATCCTGATTCATTATTGATCAACGTTGTTATCTTCTTCTGGGAAACAATAATTTGTTGGATGTGCAGTGGTAGGTGGGAGTTTTTTGATGTTTTTCATGATCAATAAAATCTAATTACCCTTTTAATTTTTAATTGACAATCATATGTGAGGATTGATTCAAGGTCCATAGTGTTTGTATTTTCATTCCATCACGTTTTGTTTATTCCATTAGAGTTGTGTCTAACCCATGTTTAAGGTAGATTGTTGGTCTCTAGAAAATGATTGATGAATTGATTTTCAGTAGTTTTATGAACTATTATACAAATTAATTGGAATTATTGATTGGTTTCTTCAATGTGTGTGGAAATTAGTATTTGATAACGGATTGTTTCCCCGTGATTTTGTAAATGAAAACACATTTTTCACAGCAATGTGACATAGATTTATTAAATGGTTTTCAAATAAATGTTTTGATAAAATTGTTTTGAAGACATAGCACATGTGAACATGTGGATACTTAATTTTCATGTGTAACATATATAAATAATCGATATGTTGTGGGGGGTCACTCATAGGTGTTCCTATTCTCTGGTGACCTTTTGTTCTGGGATATTGATCAGCATTAAGGGGGTTCAGTCATTCGGTGTTAGTGAATCCTCATGCCTATAATGCAAGGAAATGTGTGAAAAATAATTATTTATTTTTGAAAGAGTAATCTTCAATTGTTAAATTTTATGGTGCATGGTACAATGTAACATTTTTTATTATTTTTTTAGTTATGACAGATATGTGATGCATGATTGGATTTCATGTCACTGTATTGATGTAAATGAAAATAATTAAAATTATGTTACATTTATTTATTTATAAATATGTAGAATGATAAAATTATATGTTTTTCATGATTTTTATTTTAAAAATATTTATCTTTTATCTTTTATTTTTTCTTTACACTTGAGATTATTCAGATTATGGTTTGGAAATGTGTTAAGAACCTCCTAGTTATGATCCTATTGATCATGTTTGGAACACCTCTTATGAACTTATTCTGTGGTGCATATTCCATTGATTTTATTTCAATTTTGGGAAAGTCTAGCTATTTAATTGAGGTTGTGTGGTTTCTCTCATTTTATTCTAGGTAGCTGCTGATTAGACGGTGTGAGTTTTCCGAGCAATCACATGTAGTTATCAGTTCCAATTTTAATTTTAATTTTATTTTGATCTTTTACTGGGGTATTTTCTAACTCGTTTTTATTTTTATGCTTTAAATAAAAATATTTTTGTAATATTATATATTTTAATCACATGTTTTTTCAATTATATATATATATATATCATGATGTTTTTTGGATTGTCATAAAAACACCCTCTGGTTATTATTCAATGATAATGTGCTAGTTTCCATTCCACAGGGATTAGAAAATCCATTTAGTAGTGCGACTAATTGGGTAGGTCATGGGTTAAATTGGGAATCTGATTTTGTTTCATTACTATTAAAATTGTGTTGAAATTCTAAAACAATAATATCTGGTTGAATAAATTTATATCAAATTTTTTCCATATATTTATTCAAAATATGGGTTAGTGATATGTTTTAAATATGGGTGAGGTGTATTTAATTTTCTGATATATATAATTTTTGGTATTCACATAACTGATACCATTATTTTTTAGTACAAAATATATTTTTTACATCTCATCTTAGTTATTAGTGGATGAAAATTCATCTTTATATTGATTGTTCTTGATTCTTCTCTGAGTAGGATAATTTCTATAAATTAATGGATTCTCTAAATAGTATCACTTATTTATTTTCCAAATGTATGGATATTATGCTAATAAAATATTTGATTAATATTATAAAATCTTTATTGGATTATAAATTTTATATTCAAATTAATCTGATATTGTATATATCTAGATAGACTTCGAAATGAAATTCATATTCTAGGTAGACCATTTTTTCTATTATTATTTTAACTAATTTAATAATTAATAGTAAATTTAATATTTATTATTATTACCCATCCATCCAATTTCAAATATATAATTTTATTTTAAATTTTTTTTGTATCGGTTTACATAATATAAATTGATGATTGGACTTTTTTAGATTATAATTTATATTTCATTATTTAATTTAGTAAATTTCAATTTAAATCATATATGTAATATTGGAATCATTAATTATATTAAAAATATTTAATTTTTTGAGTGAAATCACATTTATAACTTGAGATAGTATCTCTTGGAATATATTTTTTTAAAAATTCAAAGCGGCATTTCATTTTTTTTCGCTCATGAGATATAATTATTTGAAATATATAAATTTTGGTGAATAACTTACGGTACATTATAGGTATATTTCTTCCATATGCACTTGGTGGAATTCATATACTATTAAATATATAAATTGGACAATAAATGTGATAATATTTTAAATGAAGATGTTGTGTCCAATATATTAATCATTGAAAAATTCGGTGAAATCATGTGTATTTTGTAATCAATATGTTAAATAATCATTGGTTTTTTATTATATTTCATATGGTCAATTATATTTATTCTTATGAATTTAACATGAAGTAATTAATCTTTAAGAACATTATATCATTCAAGAATAGATTTTTATCACCATAATAATTATATTTTATATATAATTCTAATCTTGTTTGAGAGGAATATGAAATTTTTGTGATTTAATTATTTAATTTTAATTTATTTTGATTTGAAATTTTTTCAATTATATTTATATTATTGATGAACATTTACATTTGTATTTTTTGATTTTATATAATATAAAGTGGAATTAAAATTATAATCTTGTTCGTGATACCAAATAATAAGTTATGAATATCTATCTAGAAGCGGTATTTTTTGATGATACGTTATGGAGTTCACTGGAGAAATTTATCACCTACACTAAAAATATAATATATTGATTTTTAGTCGTATGGTAGTTTTATAGATGCCGGCATGATGATAAATTTCCAAATTATTTTAAGATAGTATATAATTACCATATCTTGTTAAAATAAAATATTATATGATATTTTCATCCATGCCCGTATCCATGTATGATAAATTAGAATTATCTTAATTTTGATGAAGAAATCACCTTATCATTTTTAGTTATCAAATGTGTAGTTGAAAACGGATGGGAGGTCTATCCATAATATAAAAAACTATAAAATTGAAGAAAAAATAAATTTTAAAATGGTTTTAAGCATTTGGGCACATGTAATTTCTGGATGAATATTACCATGTCCCAAAACCAGGGAAATGAATTATAGAAGTTATATAATATTGAATCAATCATGGTTCTTCATTTATAATTACATTATTTTAAAGGGTTTTATTTGATATATAATCGTAGAATCTACATTGAAGCATAATGTAATGTCTAGCTAGTTGTTGGGGAGATAGTGAGATTATAGATATATTTACAGAATGTATTAACTTGTTTAATTTAGTAGTGAATCAATATTTGTAATACAATTATATGTTTTCCAAATTTAATGTGATGGGATATTGAATAGATTAATTAGAAAGAGAATTTAAAAAAATATTCCTATATGAACATGTTATGTAGAAAACAGATATGTAGTGAAGGCATGATATAGCTGATGAGAGAGAGCATAGAAGGTTTTTCTTCATTTTTCATAACTATTGTAAACTAATGTTGATGACAATGAAGAGGATAAAATTATTACTTCAATTATGGAATTTTTATGGGGATGAATGAAAATGTAGAATATGTTGTTTTTTGATGTGGTGTGTTGAGTATAATGACTTAATGTTAACTGAGATCATGTGGTGTGTTCCAATTACTAATATCAGTATTATAAAAATTGGTGTGTTTATACGGGTTTTAAAAATACATTGAGACTGAAATTATTTATGGTGATATTGTGAAAATTCTATTGTGTCAGTTGTGAAAAATCCTACATATGTTCTATAATTTCATTAGGTACAAAAAATCCTTACTATGAAATTCTGCTAGGTTTTGATAATGATTATTTTATGTGGTCGGGCTCTATAACAAATGTTTTATAGAAGGCGACAATCATTGACTTATGATGATTGTGATAGTTTCATGATGTTATATCATTAAAGATATTCAGTGGTGTTAGAAGGAATCGTGATTATATATGTTAAAATTAAATTATTAATGTTGTACCTGATGATCATCAATATAGTGATGATGAAGTCAATTGAAGTGGATCAAAGGAATGTGTACACCCTAACATAAATATATTCATATTTTATATCGAGGTAGATGTTTTTGGGGTGCTTCTATAAAATAATTATTTGTTACTATTAATAGGGAATTATATTATGTGACACATTATGTAGTGTACCACATTAAATTGGAACAGATAATAACCACATTAATCATATAGAAAATGGGATGTAGAATTTCTATATAAACAATAACAATAGAGATAATATGTGTATTATTGGAATGTTGTGGATGACAATAAAGAATATTGAAGGTGTTTCCACATTTATTGTAATAGGGTGTGATGTGTTGATGATAATAATGAAATTTATATAGTGTCTATGTTATTTATTGTTTTTCAACCAAGATGATGGTAAATGATGATGATAGAGTGAGATTATATACGATGACTGTGCCATGTATGAAATGTATTTTTATGCCGTTATCATGCAGCTTGTCTCGGTTCCCAATATTTGTGGGAAAAATGGCATGTTCTTTAGGGTATGTAAATATCCATTATGTGATATAATATTGTAGTGATGTATATCAATATCAATTATGAGGACTTTTGGATATTCTTTATTATGTTGTAAACTCTTTTCAATGAAAAAAATCACATCTAGTTAATTTTCTTACATGTTTTGTGATTGATTTCACTACGATGTGGGAATACACAATAAAAATATGAGTTAACACAATCAAATAAATTTAAAATTAATTCTGATCACAAAACATGAATCAATCTATGTTGATTTACTCTCTAATAAACATCTTTTTTTCAATGCTATCAATTCTATTAGTTAAAAAATGAAATTATATTGTGCCTATTGTCGATATTTGATGCTTAGTTAATTTTACTATCAATCCATACATGTTTAAAAATATAATAATACAAAATCAATAGTTTTATTCTTGGTTGAAAAAAACCCATATATTCCATCTTGAGATAGTAATGATGATGGATGAGTGTGTTGTAGATTAAATACTTATAAATGGGTTTTTATTGCAAGTGTTTTTTTAATGTATGGGTCTCTAATTTCCATTTTAAATTGTTGAAAGGTATTAGGGTGGGGTTCTCAATGAAATTTACATATAATGTCATTGTGAATAAGGATATTTTATAACCTATAAGAAATTTTTTCATCGTGATAGTCTCATGTGTGGGAAATTATCCTAGGCATGATGATTAAAAAAATTCATCTACGAGGATTATTTTCATATATTATCCTAACGGTGGAACATATATCATGATCATAATTTGTGGATCAAAGATAGATATGATTCCCAAATAATTTTATGTCCTCATTTTGGATGTTATCATGGTAATTTTTATGAAACATTTGAGAAGATATTTTTTGGATAAATATGTAAATTTTGTTATTGTACTAAGATAATAATCAAATAAAAATATATATTTATTCATTTATTAGGATGTCTTTTAAATTCTCATAGAATCCATAAATTTATGTGAGATTTCCTTGATCGAGTTCCTTCTGACATAACTGAAATCTAGTGTGATAAGTATTTTTATAAATATGCAAAAATCATTTGAGATACTGACAATGGAGAAAAAGATAGTTACACAAGGATAGAGTATTGATTCCCAAATTATACTACTATAAAGAATATGTGTTTTACGATATTATATAGTGGAAAATTAAAATAATCTTTTATATATTTATATATATTATGTATATATGGACATGCATATTTATCATTGGGAAATCTAGAGCAGAGCCATAGTGATGTAAACGAAGACTCGGTAGGAATATAAATATATCATTTCTATATGGATGATCATGGTAAGACTTCTAATGTTAGTTATCATATATTAAATTGTGTTGTTCCTGTTTTTTAACTACTTATTTTATATATATATATATTATTTATTACTAAAAATTTATTATTGAATAATTCAACCTTAGTTCAATCACTATGATTCATTTATATTATAAAAAACTTTTAGTATAATTTAGTGTAAAAAATAGTTGAATGATATGGGTAAGTGATAAAAAATCAATAAATTAATAGTATATCTTCATAATAAAAGAAGTTCAACAGAATATGTGAATAATTTTTCATTTTCATCATTCTAGGCTTAGTTAATTTATTCATGACAAAAGAAGAATAATTTAACAATGATATTTTAATTCATATCAATTTCTCACTATTTGGTCAGGGATACGCTGATATAATTATTATTTATTGTACATAAATTTTCATTAAATCATTATAGAATTCTCAAATGTTATTTTTATTATAATACTTTAATCAGTGTGTCTACTAATTTGATAAAAATTTTATATTTAGTTTTGCTGTTATGTTTTAATTTATTACACAAAATTACCTTTACTATATATTTGGAACAATGATGAGTTCAATGAATGAATTTTTTTGGCCATTAATCGTTTTTTTAATCATATATCATCATATTGAGAACATTATTAGTGTAACAGATTTAAAAATGATTTATAATATTCATATTATAGTCTTTGTTTTTTCCCATTTTGGAACATGATATTATAGTTTACAATATTTTAATACCATGATTTTGTTTATTTTTTGAATTATGATGAGTATATTATTATCATTTTTATAATTTAAAACTTCATGATGTTTAAAAAATATATAATTAATTTAATAATTAATTTTATTTGAATCCATGTTGATGGTCCTCAACAGGATGGGTAAAATTATTATTAGTCTAATCCATGTGAGGGAAACCTCAAGATGATGATGATTAGATTGGAATACCAACTAACCCAACCATTATCATATCATTATAATAATAATTAAAAAAATAATATTCATAATGGGTTAATCTTGTAGGCAATTTAATGGAGTATGGATATGTAATAACTAATTTGTATAAGTTGTTCAAGATCAATGGGATGAACTACATGGCAGATGATTTATCATTTTATGAAATTGTTCATGTCATGGGATATTTTCATCGTTATCTATTCGGTGCGATATTTGGGGTAATATTTAAATAATGGTCTTTATGTATATTTATTTCACTTTAAATCCAAAACATTAACAGATAATATGAGTTTAATAAATAGAATCTTCTGTCATTATGATTATTTACATCCATGGAATAGAAAATATAGATCTTGGGTTTAGTTGAATGTTATAGGATCATGCACTGAAATAATCCAATAGTGATTGGTTTAGGATGATCCACATCACTATGATAAACATTATTGTTTGGGAGTGTCATGGTAGGGTTTCCATCATACTTCTAATTATGAAATCCTCATAACATTCTATAGTGAGTGATAATTATATGTTAGTCTTATAATAATCAGTTATAATGAATAATATATCTGTTTCATAGATACTAAAATATTTCACCTGCGATTATGACGGTTCTTATATATTGAAAGTATATTTTCCCAAATTAGCATTTTTTGGAGCTTATTCAAGGATCACATATTTTATTATGGTTTCTTTATTTGTATTAAACATAATATCTTAACATCCCACTGTAGTATTAGTGATATATAATGTGGGATAAAATATAGTTATTTATAGCATGGTTCCTCTTATATTAAAAGGTGAATTTTAGAAGAATAGGATTTCTAGACATCTTCAGTCATTACAAATTATTATAAGGAAATAGGATGATGTGAGTATGGATTAAATGATAGTGGTTGTTTAATTAACCCAAAGGTAGCAATGTAGAGAGGGAGATAAACAATCTTTTAATTCCATTAATATAAAAATTATCATGATATTATATAAAAAATATATGTACACATACACCACATACTAGAAATAAGTGGTGAACATTAGAAATATCACTAAAATGAAAGTGAGAAGAGAAACCCATTACCAACATTTCAGCATGGTAATGTGTGTTCTTGTGAGGGAATAATGGTAGGTAAAGTGGAATCAAATAATTTATATAACTTAAGAGACATATGTGTGAGGTTAAAAATCGTAAACTATTGTTAGGAGCTAAAAATAAAAGGACATGACAAAGTGGGGATTCTTAAATAAATGATAGATAGAGGATCCCTTATCTAATGCGCGAAGGTGTTCCTGAATGTTATTAAGGACATAAATAATCACATTTTGAGTAATTAATTAATAATTATAGAACATAATAAATATTTAATATATATGGTATACCATTATAATGATCATTCATTTCTTTTTTGGGTTTAAGTGATTCTATTTTATTGTTTTGGAATCTTTATCTTCTTTGGTGTTCATTACCAATTTATTTTTATTCATGAATGTAAGATCATTTGAATGGTTGATAAATTGTATGAATTATAAATATATATTATTTGTATAATTATAAATTATCTAATAATGATTTTTTTTCTATAATTGATGAAGATTCATTAGTTAAATTTTATTGTTAAACGATTTGATTGTCGTTGCGATTTTGTGAAATATTAACTTATTTTGTATTATTATTATTTTATTATGAGTGGGTAAGGATTCCAGAAAATAGAAAAAAGTAAAATACATATATAATGATCTGGATCAACCTTTAAGATGTTTTAATGACCATTTTAAAATATATATATAGAATTTTAAAACAGGTCATCCTTGAATGATGTAAATTAACACATCTCAGAAAGTATTTAGATTTTTCGTGTACGAGGTGGGGGAAAAGATATATGATGATGAAATTTTCCATTAGAATAATAAAATTCCATTCTATTTAATGTAATAGAATCATCATTGAATTTTAATTAGAGGTGGTGGGGATACAAAAACAAAAGAATGAATCATTTAAATGAATTTGAAAGAAAGCTGAAGATAAGTTCACATCATGAGTAATTTTTATTTGGAAATTTTTTTTTCCCCATTTCATGTTACAAGAAGGACTTGGACGTGGGGGAGTTGAATAGTAAAATATTAGAGTATAATTTATTAACGGCTTGATGCATTTGGGGTGTGGGAGCAAGAGGGGGAGAGGGGTGGTTTATCTAGTGGTGGGGAGGTGGGATTCCTTAATACTATAATCCATAATTTATTATTTCTCTACGAGAGAACAAATATTAAGGATTTCATGAACTATAATTATAATAATTAAATTTGTGTTCTAGATGTCAATTCTAAAATCACTGATGATGCTATTAACAGTAAAATTAAATTATAATTTATTTATACGGAAAATTAATGTATTTAACTATTCACGAAAAAATCCAGTATATTAGAAAAAGACAAAAAATACAACATAATTTTTTTTCAATGTGTAAAATCAAAAAATGAACTCCATTTATCAAAAATATTTTTTAAATATTAGGAATTTAATTGTCAATTAAATTAATTATTTTATAAAAAAAATACCAACACTTAAAATATTCATCTTTATTTTCTAGGGTGCCAAAATTAATTTAAAATTTCATTAGTAAGGTTACAATACAAAAGGATCATATTACTATTCATATTGTTAGGATACTATTCACAAGGGTATGTTACTATTCATAAGGTTTTGTTACTATTTACAAAAAATGAACATTATTCTATAATAATATAAATATCTCCTTGACTGCAACTGTATACATCCATTTATCAAAATTTAAAACACAAATGTAGAAAAATTTATGTTTAATGTCTAGGTTATGATTATCGCCTATATAAAAAAAATTTGATTCATGGAAATAGGGTATTTTATAATGTATTGGCATTAAATAAAAATTATTTATGTAAAACATACCACAAACTAATTGTAGGGTTATTTTATTCCCACATTCTAAAATTTTATTCGTGATATTTTTCATGCATATTTCTCTATAAGAAGATATGCGATGTTCTTTTTGATACCATATTTAGGTTCCCATTTTGATTCTTCCATATTTGGGTTTCTCCTACGATAATTTACAATATGATTCATCTTATTTATTAATATATGCTTTAATTTTTCAAGAATCATGATAGGCTCTACACAGTATGAAAGATCAGGTTACAGTTCAATTTCTTCACATGTAAGTACATGCATAGGGTCTTGAATGTACTTCTTCCACAATTACACATGGAAAAAAAATGAAAATTAGAGATACATAGTTGTATTTTTATATCATAATCTTCATATTTGATCATTTCCATAATTTTCAATAGTGTGATGTACCTCGGGATTTGTTTCCCTTTTTTATCGATCCACATGACACACATTGATGAAGATACTTTTAGAAAGACATTATCTCCTACTAAAGCTTCCATATCATTTTCTAGTTGTTAAAATATTTATTTATCTTATATTAGGATTCTTTAAAATGGGCCTAAATTTTCATTACCTTTTTAGTTGTATCATCGATAAGTTATGAGCCTAAATGGTTCCTCTCACCAACATCATCCTCTCATGTTGGAGTTTGAAATCTATTACCATGTATATAACATCACGTTACTTTTTCAGGTATTTTTTATGATTCTATGTACCATTGTTTTGGAGTTAAGGCTTGGTGAGAATTTGGGTGAATTTTTGAGGAATGATAAAGGCATGTGAGCTATGCAAAATTTGTGCATGGTTTGACAAATCGTGCGACCAAACCATGCCAACTGTGAATCCCATATAGTAGGTTCTACACGGGCGGCACATAGTTTGTCTAACCCTGTGGCCCAACCATTCGAGATGCTTGGCTGAGGAAGTATCTCATGCATGATTTATGCACGGTTTGATAAACTGTACGGCCAAACCGTCCAGCCACATAAATGAGATCCTCAAATTGTGTATTTCGCTCGGTTTTGCTTATAAGTACATTGTGTGTCCTATTATGTGGCCCTAACTCAGGATTTTACTTCTCCTATGTTCATAGAATGTTCTCCCATTGTTCTGTAGGTGATCCAAAGGCTCCTCTTGGTAAATAGATGTCGGATTCTTGAGGTATGTGATCGTTCTTCATCGTTCATGATAGGTTTCATAAGTTTACATAGATCTAATTCTCTTCTTCTCTTGGTTTCTTGGATCCAAGCCCGTTGTGGGAAAATCTATGTGTGTGGTACTAATTTTGATGAGTTTTGGTCCTGATAATTCTAGGATATGAGATATAATGTGGGTACTTTAAAAATAAACCCGGTTTATCTTGAGCATTCTCGGCCATTGTGGTTTTGGTCAAAACATTTGAGGTAGGTGGTTCCATCCTGACATTCCAAATTTATTATCAGTGTATTTGATTGATTTATTTCAATTGCTGATTTAAATTCAATTTCTCAAATGTGTTTTCAATTAAATTGATAAAAACATTATTCCATTGAATTTAGATATTTGAAATGATTTTGGAAAAGAAATTTGGGAAAACCCCAATTCCATTCAATTGGGTGTGTTTATTGGAATTGGTCGATTTAAATTGTTTAACATAAATTATGGATTTAATGCAAATGATTTCAATTAGATTGTTTATTTTAGTTGTGTAAATGAATTTTGTAATGATGGAATTGGTTTTGAATGGATTTCAAACATATCGAAATGGCTTAAAATGATTTGATAGAAACCCAGAGGTTTTATCTTGTGGAAAGGAATGTTTTGAATAAAACATGTTTTGGTTTAAAATGAAATGGAATTTGTACTTCTGAAATGGAGGAATGTGATTGATTGTTTTTTAAGAATTCCTAAAATAGTTCACCCATCATGTAAGAGCACATGCAAGCCTTGTGTATTTAGTAAGTCATTTGGATACATTCTACGCTACGACAACGTTCTAAAACATAATTGCGGTGGGTCACAACCCTAACGGGTTGGTGACGATTCTCCATTGGCCAGTGTCATAGGGACGTGTGCATACACATTTTATTTGAGTACACATAGAGAGTGTGAAATCCTATAAATAGTTAATAGTATCGTACCTTTTGGTAGATGACAATGTTTCTCACATTTTTGTTTATATTTGATATATAAATTTATTCCAATGCTTATGAACTACTTTACATGCTTGCTGAATTTATATAAACTGTTTTATATAAATGTTTTAATTAATCAATTGTTTTTAGAAATATTCCATCATTTCTAAAGCCATTTCTTAAAATATTTATTTCCATCCTTTCAAAATATATAACATATTTTTATAGAATATTTTTTTGAATTTCCAAACATATTAATTTGAATGTTGAATGCTTTTCGTTGGATAATTCATATTTGGAATCTATTACGAAATCATTGGTGGTATCCTACTGGGAGTAGGCTCACACCCTAATTCTGCCTTCGGCTGTTTGTAGACTTACTTCTTCCAGGTTCGAGCAATGGGAAAGAATCTCTTGGAGGTAGATCCAGTTGTTTATCTTCTCTTGGTATGTTTTTTCCTTAAGGACTTGGGGCTATTTTCCTTTTTTACATGGTTTGTAGTACTTTGGGCTTTTATGCCAAGTTATATTCTTTTAAATAACTCCCAGTGGAGTTTCATTATTCTTTATGCATATTGTCTTGTTTCATTTTCTTCTGCATTTTTTTGGAAAAAATCGTTCCCACTTGTTTGTTGTACGATGCCAGGGGATAGTCGCCGACACGTTGTGATCGAGAACGCCCTTCGGGCTATTTCAGTGTCATCTTGGTTATTGGGTTACTAGGGTACCTGGGTAGGATTGTGAGAAAATGGTATCAATGGGAGTTTAATCATCGTTCCATGATGATAGTATTCATTTGAGTATTCTTTTTGGGACACAAGAGGTTGTTTTGATTGAGTTCCTAGCCAGCACTCACCACAATGAACCTTATGTCACCAGGGTTAGTTAGGTAAATTCAACTTCTGGATTAGTTCTATTATTTTCTCCATTTTGATTTCGATATAATGGAATCCATATCTTGTTTATTCCTTATATTAACAATATTTTTCCTTGTTACTATGTTTGAGTGTTAATCAAATTTCTCTTTATGTTATGTAGCAACATGCCTCCAAGAAAACAAGAGAATAGTATCCAAAAGGAGGCTGCTGTTAATCACATCAAGTGAGTCCTACTGTGGATCCGAGTCTGGTTGAGATGATTGTTCGTAATGTCCAAGCTCTAGGATATACACCACCTCTACTTCTTGTTCAGACTCCAACTATAAATCCTCATAGTGATATTCTCTGATGTCATTAACAAGAGTTCATACTCTAGAAGCCACCAGTTTTTAAAGGCTCTAATGACACTCAACATTCTGAGGAATGGATGAGTATGATTGAACGTCTATTTGAGTTCTTGGAGACACATGATGTGATTAAGGTGAAGTGTTCCACCTTCGTACTAGAAGAACCAAGTAGGAGATGGTGGACACAATGGTGATATATGGGAAACATGGGGGTTTGGATTGGAAAGACAGTAAGGTCTTTTTCACTATCCAGTTCTATCCATAATCAATGGTGTTGGCCAAGGCTATGGTGTTTTTCACGTTTGAGCAGGCCAATAAAACCGTGACTGAGTACTCAAATCGTTTTTCTGAGTTGAAACGGTTTTCTCCTAAGATTGAATCTAATGAAAGGATGAAGGCTCAATGATTTGATTTGGGAATTTGATCAGATATCTATTCATAGGTTTTATTACTGAATCTACCCACTTATGCTGATGTACTGGATATGTCCATGGTGGTTGAGATTGACCTAGTCGGAAAGTCATGGTTAAAGGAGGTTCTTTTCCCTCCTAGTGGCAGTGTTGTTTTCCTTTAAAGGAAAATATAAGTGTGACATTTATCATTGCAGTTCTTGACTACAGAGTCATTCCATACCTCCGGTAGCACCAGGAGGGGCTTCTTTGAATTTCAATCAGTGTGGAAATCCAGGACATTTTAATAGGGATTTCACTAAGGCAACCAAGAACTGTAGCTCCTGTGGATGTTTAGGGAACATACAGAGATTATGCCATCACCTCTCTACTCCACGTAGTAGAACAGGATCATCAGTCACACCATATACTGCGGGTCAATCAAAATATTCATGTACAAAAGGGTTCTAACCACATGCATCTAGAACGAAGCTTATTCATGCAGTGGATGAGTTGCCAAAGGTAGCTGATACAGGTCCTGCCACATTGAGGGGTACCATTACTATAACATCATCTTTATTGACCTATCTTCTTGATACTGGTGCATCTTGCTCATGTATTTCCACTCAAATTGTAAATCTAATTAATCTACCTATGGATATTTTATCTTGTGCGATGGATATTACTACACCCCTTGGTACAATGAGAGAGAAGGGACTCTATTGACCTTCTTGTGTCTTCTGTCTATCTGATGTTGAGCTTCCTTGAAGTTTCTTGGTTTTTAACATGAAATCTTTTAACATAATATTTGGGATGGATTGGCTCATTTCCAATAAAGCCTGGATTAATTGTTATCTTTGACGGGTCTACCTTACTACACCCAGTGGTGTCTCTCTCGTTTTTCATGAAGAATGGGACCCCAGGTCAAGAAGAGCCCGATCCTTTTACCCAGAGTTGGGGAATGTTGTATTAGTTTTTTCTTTTGATTTTGAGAGAGATTCAATGTGTAGTGATCTATCTTCAGTCTTCTCTGAGTTTCTTGACGTGTCTCCTTCTGACTTCTCTGGGTTTCTACCTATAAGAGAGGTTGATTTCTCTATTGACATAATGTCTGGTACTCAACCGGTTTCTATTCCCTCAAACCGAATGGCTCCAGTTGAACTAAATGAATTCATGTCTCAGTTAGAATATCTTACTGAGAAAGGATTTATAAGTCTGAGTGTTTCACCTTGGGCAGCACCAGTTCTCTTCGCCAAGAAGGATGATGGTTCACTTCGCTTATGTGGTGATTATCGAAATCTCAATCGAGTTACGATAATAATCAAATATCTAATACCACGAATTGATGATTTGTTTTATCAATTGAATGGGGAAAAGTGGTTTTCAAAAAATGATATTCACTCTGGTTACCATCAATTGAGGATTATAGAATCTGACATTCATCAGACTGCTTTTCAGAGTAGGTATTGCCATTATGAGTACCTTGTTATGCCATTCATCTTAACAAATTCTCCTTCAATTTTCGTGGCTATGATGAACAAGGTTCTCTGTGAGTATCTTTATACATTTTTTTCATCTTTGTGGATGAAATTATTGTCTAATCCAAGTCTGAGGAGGATCATGTGCGTTATCTGAGAATGGTTCTATGTCTTCCAAGCAATCAATGACTTTATGTTATGCTTTCAAACTGTGATTTTTGGATTCGAGAATTAAAATTCATGGGACATGTTGTGATAGAAGAGGGAATATTAGTTGATCCTGATAAGGTGAGGGCTTTTATGACTTGGGAAAAACCATGAAATGTTTTCGAGATTCAGAGCTTCTTAGGATTAGCAGGATATTATCAACGGATTGCTAATATCTTCTTAATGTTATCATATCTGATGACTGCTCTGACTCAAAAGGGTGTGATTTTTTCCTAGAATGATAATTTTCAGAGTTCATCTGTTGAGATAAAGAATCTTTTGACTACAATTTCGGTGTTAACTCGTCCTGAGGCTGGGATAGGTTATCTAGCATTCTGTGATGCATCGGGTTCAGGTTTGGGATATGTTCTCCTGCAGGGTAATCATGTTCTTGCCTATGGATCTCGTCAACATAAGCCTCAGGAGAAGAAATATCCTACCCATGACCATGAACATTCAGATGGAATTCATTCACTTTTGTGTTGGATACATTACCGTTATGGAGAAAGGATTACTGTGTATTCATACCATAAGAGCATGAGTTATATCTTCTCTCAAAAATATTTGAATCTCTTCCAATGACATTGGGGGGAGTATCTAAAATCATTCGACATTGACATTGCCTATACCCCATGAAAAGGGAATCTAGTTGCAGATGCATTAATAAGGAAACTTCCATCATAGGTTGTGAATGAATCTTCAGAAGAGTGGAGTTTGATGGCTCTTTTTGCTCAGTTGCATATTCGAGTTCATTGGAAGGGGAAGGAATTTCCATTAGCCAGTTTTCAGTTGAAATCTTCTCTCCTCGAGTTAATTATTTAGGAACAAATACTTTATGAAAAAATTCCATAAAATTAGGAACTCTCCTTATAGCGGGGAGACTGATACTTAGTGGATGTTCTCCAAAGAGGGTGTTCTGTTTTATCAGAACCATTTTGTTGTGCCGTTAGTGGGAATGAAGCATGTGCTGGGGGGTTTCCATAACTCTCGGTGGGGTGTACACCCAGGAACTAAAAATATGTTCTATGACATGCAACGGTAGTTCTGGTGGCCAGTTATGAGACGAGACATTACTGAGTTTGTGTCTCATTGCTATGCATTCTTGCAGGTGAAAGTCCAACACCAGAAACCTTCAGTTTTGTTTCAACCACTTCCAGTCCCTACATGGAAGTGGGATGAAATCTCTATGTACATTATGGTTGGTTTACCTCAAACAAAGAGGATGAAGAACGCGATATGGGTCATGATTGACAGACTGACCATGTCAGCTCACTTTATACCAATTCGAGATACAACCAAAGTTGAGGAGTTGGGAAATATCTATCTGAAAGAAGTTGTTCATTTGCACAGAGTTCCATCTTCTATAGTCTCTGATAGGGATCCTCGGTTTACTTCTCTCTTTTGAGGAGGCCTTCTGGGGGCACTGAGATCTGAGGTCCTTTTGAGCATGGCCTACCATCCACTATCAGATGTCCAGACCGAGAGAGCTATTCAGATCCTTGATGATATGCTCCGCGCATGTGTTCTTGAATTTGGTGGGTCTTGGGAGGATCATCTGGGGCTAGTTGAGTTTTCTTATAAGGACATTTATCATTTTTCAATCATAATGGCTCCATTTGAGGTATTTTATGGTCTTCTATTTAAATCTGCATTATGTTGGTTATAGATTGGTGAATGTTCCTTGGAAGGACCATGTTTGGTCCAAGAGATGATAGCTAAGATTCAGTTGATTCATCAGAGAAAATTGTCATCACAGAGCCTGTACAAGTCTTATGACAATTGTCACTGTAAACCGTTAGAGTTCTCAATTGGTGACTAGGTGTTCTTCAAGGTTTCAACCCTATTAGGTCATTGATGGCTTGGGAGGCAAGGGAAGCTTGCTCCTCATTTTGTGGAACCTTTCGAGGTTGTTAGTCTTGTAAGGATGGTTGCTTACTATATTTCTCTACCACCATAGCTGAGGTCGATAGAAAACATGTTCCATGTATCGTAGCTACGAAAGTATCTATCTCATCCATCTCATGTTGTGAGTTGGAGTGATCTTTATATTGATCCAGATTTATCTCTGACTAAACAACTTTTCATGGTTGTTGATTCGGAGGCCAAGGTGCTTCGTGGGAAAATGATACCTCTTGTCCACGTGCTATGGTATCATGGTTCTGAGTTTCTTGATACATGGGAAAGGGTGGCACTAATGAGGGAGCAATGGACTAATCTTTTTGACGTGGAGGTTTCTTCTTAGGCTTTCTGGGGGTAGAAAGATCTTATAGTGGGGAGGTTGTAACATCACAATACATTTTCAGATATTTTTTATGATTCTATGTACCATTGTTTTAGAATGAAGGCTTCGGTAGCATTTGGGTGAATTTTTCAGGGAAGATAAAGGCCATTGGGTTATGCACAGTTTGCGCATGGTCTGAAAAATCATGCGACCAAACCGTTCCAACCTTGAAACCTAGACAGTAGCTTCAGTGCAGGTGTCGCACGGTTTGTCTAAACGTGCAGCCAAACCATCCATGAATTATGGCCGAGGCAGTAGCTCATGCATGATTGGCACACAGTTTGTTAAACCATGTATTCAAACCGTGAGGCCACTTCAATGAGATCCTTAAATTGTGGATCTCGCTCTATTTTTCCTCTAAGTACCTCGTATTTACACCTAGGTGGGCCTAACTCGGGATCTGTCTTCTCCTAAGGTAATAGAAGGTTCTCCCATTGTTCTAGAGGCAATCCAAAGGCTCCTCTTGGTGAATTGAAGCCAGATTCTTTAGGTATGTGAGCGTTCTTCATCATTCTTGATTGGTTTCTTAGATCTACTTAGATATAATCTTCTTCCTCTCTCAGTTTATTGGATCCACGCTCGTTGTGGGTAGATCTAAGTGTGTGGTATCAATTTTGATGAGTTTTGGTCCTGAGCACTCTAGGATAGGAGTTCTATGGCGGGTTCTTGAAAAAGAATCCCAGTTTTTTGAGCGTTCTCGACCGTTGTGGTTTTGGTCAAAACATTCGAGGTAAGTGGTTCCGTCCGGACTTTCCTAATTGATTATCATTGTATTTTCTTGATTTATTTTAGTTGCAGATTTAAATTCAATTTCTCTATTTTTTCTATTAAATTGATAAATAACTTGATTCCATTGAATTAAGATATTTGAAATGGTTTTGGAATATAAATTTGTTAAAACCCCAATTCCAAAAAATTGGGTGTGTTTATGGGAATTGACAGATTTAAATTGTTCAATTTAAATTGTGTATTTGATGGAAATTATTTCAATTAGATTGTTGAATTTAATTATGGAAATGAATTTTGTAATGATTGAATTGGTTTTGAATGGATTTCAGACATATGAAAATGTGTTATAATTATTTGATAGAAACCCATTGGTTTTATCTTGTGGAATGTCATGTTTTGAATAAAACATGTTTTGGTAATAATTGAAATGGAATTGGTACTTTTGAAATGGAGGAATGGTATTGATCGTATATTAAGAATTATTAAAATTGGTCTCCCATCATGTAAGAGCGCATGAAAGCCTTAGGTAGTTAGTGAGTAATTTGGATACATTGTACGCTACGATAATGTTCAAAAACATACTTATAGTGGGTCACAACCCCTACGGGTTGGTGACGAGTCTCCTTTGTCTAGTGTAATAGGGACATGTGTATACACATTTTTCCAAGTTCAAATAGATATTTTGGAATCATATAACTAGTTAATACTTTCATACCTTTTGTAAGACGACTATGTTGCTCTCTTGTTTGTTTATATTTGAGATATAAATGTATGACAATGATTATGAACTTTTTTACCTTCTAGATGAATTTATATAAACTATTTTATATAAATTTTTTACTTATGCAAATTTTTTTTGAAATATTCCATCATTTGTAATGCCTTTGATTTAAATATTTATTTCCATCCTTTGAAAATATATAGCATATATTGTTAGAATCTGCTTTTTAATTGCCAAACACATTTATTTGAATGTTGAAAGCTATTCATTTGATAATTCATATTTTGAATATGGTACATAATCATTGGTGGTATCCTACTAGACATAATCTCACACCCTACTTTTTCCTTCAGGTGTTTGTAGACTTCATTCTTCCAGGTTTGAGCAAAGGGAAGGAATCTATTGGAGGTGGATCACGCTGTTGATCTTCTCTAGGTGAGTTGTGTCCTTAGGGACCTTGGGGTTGTTTACCTTTTTTTGTACTTCGGTGGTAGTAAATTGGGCTTTTATTCCATGTTGTATTCAGGTACATCACTCCTAGTGGAGTTTCTAATTTTGTTATGAATACTTTCTTGTTTCTCTTGCTTCCACATTTTTTTCAGAAATTTTTTCCCAATTGTATTTTGTATGATGTCAGGTGCTAGTCGCCGACCCATGGGGACCGAGAACGACCTTTAGGCAATGTCATGGTTGGCTCGGTTATCAGGTTATCAAGGTACTCGGGCTTGTTCGTGACAATGTAATGTTTCAAAAGGATTCATTTGAATGCAAGAATGGTATCAATTATTGTAGTAAAACTACAAAAAAGAAATTATTTAACCCACATACTGTAAAATTCTATAAGAAATGATTTGTAAAAATATTCTAGTGTTTTAATAATCCTTTCAAAATATCCGTCAGTTTGGGGATGATTAGTATTAATCATGTGATGCTCAGTATCTGAATCATTATGGATAATTTAACATAATTTTTAAATAAATCGGGGATCTCAATAAGACAAAATTGATAAAGGTGTACCATTAATTATTTCAACTTCGTTAATATAATGTATTTCTAGGTGCACAAGTAGTAATCTTCTCTTTTGACAACAAAATGTGATGATTTTTTGTGACAATCAACAATTACCCATATTGCATCATTCCTTCTGAGAGTCCTTTGGAGTCATGCGACAAAATACATTATAATGTCATCCAACTTCAACATCGGAATAGGTAGTGTTTGAATCTACCCTTTAAGATTTTGTCTCTCTTTATTCACTTTTGACATATAATACACCTAGAGTTGTATTTGAAATTTCACACATCATATTATCCCACCAAAAATGTTTTTTCATATGTTTATACATCATTGTGTGAGAATAGTGCATAGATAAATTTTAGTTTTGAGCATCATATAATAGTCCTGTTATTTTCGTAGGTACTGATGGAACATATAACAACCCGAGATTTTATGAAAAATATTCATTTTAATTTCATTAATGTCTTGTGTTGTACGCTACACCAAAAGGAGCTTTTGCAACATGCATCCCTGAATTGTCTTGCATTACAGGCAATAAAGACCTTCCTCGATAGCGTGTGTATTACGCAATACCGAGTTTCACTAAACGAGATATTATTATAATATTATTATGAACTAGCCGTTATGAATAGTAAACCCCAATTTTTCATATATTATAAATTTTATCTTCTAAAATGGACTTCATTTTTGGATTCAGAACATCCAAATTATCATAGGGTGATATTTTGGTACTTTTCGGATAACTTTCATATTCTGATGAATAGTGAAAATTACTAAATTTTAATTAAAAACAACTTTTTTAATCGAAATAATTAATAGTGTCAAATTATTAATTTGAGTGGTTTTAAAGTATATTTAGAATATATTTTTACTATTTAATACAATGTTGATCATTGGATGTAATTTCACATTTAAACTAGACATAAAAAACTGTCAATCAATTGATAGTTATTATCTCTTAAAAACACACTATTAGTTTTAAGGACGAGAATTAATTTTTAAATTAATTAATGCGACTGATATGTTTTGAATTTGGTAAAATAGACATCATTTTTGAATTCATAAAGTCAAATATAGCTTAGGGATAATTTTTTGTATTTTTTTGGAAACTTTCATTTTTTGAGGAATAGTGAAACCACTAAGTGGTAGTTAAAATACTGATTTTTTCATAAAACATAATTTTACCGCTTCTGTGAGTGGAATTTCAAAAATCCAAGAACATGGTTAATATCATGGAATAAAATGTGGTTCAATGAGATTAAATTTTTTTTGGTGAATAGTAACTTCTTACATTTATTTACCACAGTTAAAAGTAAATAGATAATTAAGGGTAAAAATGACATTATTATTACCCTAAAACATGTCCTAATTCTATTGGATAAGTGTAATTCAACCAAAAACAACCTTAGGAATAATATATGACCATTTAGGCCCACATGGGTTAGATTAGGACATTTAATATTAATTTATTTAAAGAAGTGTTAAAATAGTTAAAATCAATGTTTAATAAATAATAATTATTTATATGGGGTTATACATAAGATAAATTCGCCTATAAATATTCATTAGAAAGTTAAGAATATTTACCACATAGTTGTATTTTATTTGTAATTATTAGTCTTTAAATAATTTAATTTATTTATGACACAATGATGATGCAGTAATTATATTATTAATGAAATATTGACATAGTTGACGTTATAAATACCCAAATAAATGTAATTTGAGACTTTTTATGAATTCCAATAATTTTCTATGTTAATATGACATGTTATCATTGATTTAAGTAACTTTTTTCGAACTAATATATCTGTTATGATGATCAAAAAAATCAATTACCATATAGTGTAAAAATTGACATAAAATAGTTTTTAAAACAATTATTATATTATTAATTGTTATTTTATTCTTAAAAATATAAGGTTCAGCCAAATGACTTAGATAAGGTTATATATATTAATAATAAACAACTTGGGGTTCATTTTTCTTATTATAGTTGTAGGACCCCGGGACACCCTGAGAGGGGAGGGGTGAATCAGGGTGGCAACTTTTTCTTCTTAAAGTTGTGGATCTTGTTCCCACGTTGGTAGGAACTACGTAAACCTGTATGATGGATATGAACAGCAATTAAACATTCACATGCAGAGAGATGACACAGCTATTTTTACTTGGTTCACCACTAAGGGCTACGTCCAAGGAGCATACGCCGACAGGTTGTCGGTCGTACCTAAATCCACTATGCTTCACTAGCTGCGGATTACAAGTGTTCGGGTACAGACACTCTGTCCCAGGCTCACTGCCTTTACAATTGTTCAGGGATAGCTCACTGCGTCCCTCGGGTCACTCCCGTTGACTCCCCCAGGCTCACTGCCGTTGGTGAAGTCCCACTCAGTTTATAGACGTGAAGGTGTCTTCACTAGGTGTGCATTGATGTTCTGTGTCTCATGTTCAGCATGAGACTTTGCTTGCATCAGGGTTCAGAGTTGATGCTCTTTATAGTTCGATCTTTCTTCTTTAGTGCAATGACTGAATGCACTAGATCCCCTTGTCTTCGTTTGCCTGAATCACAATCACTTATGTGATTGCTCAATAAATGAAGTTCAGCTTACTCGGCATTCGTCAGAATCAATTCACCATCTATGCATGAGATCATGCATGTATCATTTAGATTTCTTCTTCAATCACGCTTTGCACCAAAAGTATCAGACAATCTTCAGCTCTTGTGCAGCTCCAGAAAGGCGGGCGTGCTTCAACAGTGTCTGGGTCTCCTTTTCAAGCCCGGCGCGCAAGTCTCCCGGCGGCGCGCAAGTCTCAGGCGCGCAAGTCTAAACTGGCGCGCAAGTGTCACTGAAGCACCTGCGCGACACTGCCTTCTTGAACTTAATACTTGCGCGAATCACTTCCTTCCTTGCCCAAATCACCTGGGGCGCTCAACCATCAATCGGCGCGCAACCTCTACTTGCGCGACCCAACTACCACTTGCGCGGTTCTACCACCTGCGCGACGAGAGCTCGAACAATCTCAAAGTCTTGAGCTCCGTGAGAAATGAGGAGGGGTGGTCCAGTATTTATAGGCAAACTGGACACCCTGCGCGTCGGCGCGCAAGTCCCTCGACGGCGCGCAAGTCCCACGACGGCGCGCAAGTCTTGTCTTCAATAACCTCTGTCGCGCAAGTCACTTGCGCGACCCAACCAACACTTGCGCGACCTTCTTTCCTTAGCCAAATTTTGATGTTCTTGTCCTCAAAAACATATGGCGCGCAAGTCTTTTATCTTCCAAGATCACGGCGCGCAAGTCCCTTGGCCAAAATCACTCTTCTTCAATTGTTGATTTTGAGGCCCTAAAATTTGGCAAACACTGGAAAACAGCGCCACCTTGTATCTGCTCTTTTTGTACCGCCTCCAGATCAACCATTCCTCTGTCGATGTTCTTCAATCAAACTTAGATCGTTGACCACAACTCTTGAACTCGACATGTCACCATGGAATCTCCTTTGTCAACAAATTTGTATGTCGTTTGATTGCTTTGTCGACAAGCACGATCACCTCAACATCACTTATTCTTGGTGAACTGTATCCTTCAGCAACTCTTTAGCTTTTATCACAAACTCCAATATTGTGATATGTATTCTTTGAAGGAACAGCTTTAGTACCATCATCTTCTATGACAATGTGATGTGCATGGCCATTTCATAAGTCAACTCATTGGCACATTGCCTCCTTCATCAACTGTCATGATCAACTTCATGCAAACCAATTCAATTCATCAAGAAGTCTCTTGCATGGTTCTCATGAAGTCATGAGAAATTACGTGGTCTTCATCAAACCCATGGGTCTCATGCAATAATGAGGAATTTCATGGTATTCATCAAAGCCCATGGTGCTCATGCAATAATGAGGAAGTGCATGGTCTTCATCCAAAAACATCATCCTGCTTTAATCATCCTTGGATGGATTACTCCTCACATTCTTCATTGTTGTAAGCAATGTATCACCTTTGACACATGTTCTTTGAACTTATGATCAGCACAACAATCGTCTGAATCACTACTCCTCTACTTCATCGGAGTACTTCATGATCTCCTTCATTGTGAGCTTCCATTCCTCCATTTTATTGGAGTACTTCTTAATCTCTTTCATTTTGATATTCCATTGACAACTATTGACAACAAATACAATCCTATACACAAAGTGGTTCCAACAATCTCCCCCTTTGTATTTTGTTGTCAATACCTTATACATCTTTTGAAATGAATTTGTCAATGTCAAAATGAGAATCTTCTCAGAACAATGTTTCTTTTCATTTCACTCTCTCTCCCCCTTATTGACAAGAAATACAAAGCATATGGTAGGGAGGGTATCAATCCTCACATAGGAAATGTTTCATTAATCATTTCACTCTAAGTCTACTTGAGAAAAGCTCGATGTAGAAAACAAGAGGATTTGATTAAGTCAACAAGGCTGTCCGTAATCCACAAATCATGATACCAACATGAGATGATAACTCTTGTATCTTGTCTTCAAGGGTTTACCACTTTAATTCCAGGTAGAAGAAGATCAACTATGATAGATAATAATCAACCTGAAACTCCTGCACTCACATCAGCAAATAGATCAAAAACATTCAAGTGAAATCGGCAGGATAAGTGACCTTGGGGCACTTCCATTCTCTTTATGTCACTGATCAATGTAGTTACTCCCCCTTTGCAAAATAATCTTTGATCTGAGTAACCAAGGGATAGAGATTGAGAAATGACATACCTTCTCCATTGGTGTGTTCTTTGAGAGATTCACAGAATAACTTCTTTTGAGTCAACCTGGAGTTGATATTGATTGAAACAGTGATTATGGATGCTTCTTCATTTTTCTCCCCCTCAAGGGAAAAACTCCTCATCATCTTCATCAAGAGTGATCCTTCATCATCATAATCTTTGAATATCAATTGAAGAATATACTAAGGATGGAAACTTCTTCAGCTGTGCTATCAAGTGTTGACAACATTCACAACTTCTCAGGTTCTCCCCCTGAGAGCATGCTTCACCTTCAATTCCCTGCATTATTAGCACAAATACAATACACAAATGAATAAGGGAATAAGGTGGATCCTTCTTGCTTCATCATGAAGACTTGCTTGGTTGAGGATCTTTTCTCAACCAAGTTCCTCTGTTCACTCCAGTCTTCATGCCTGCTCCTCTGAACATATGTTCTGACATCTGTTGGTGTGGCATGGCTCTCTTCACATTCTCTTCTACTTTGTGTGAGGAATTGTACTGCTTAGCAGCTAACATGTAAGATAACTTCTTACTCCTCTTAATGACTGCTTCTTGCTCTGGTATTAAGGTTAGGCAACCTTTTTCAATATGACCAGATTTATTGCATCTCTCACACAGAACTTCTATGACACGTGCATTTCTCTTTGTTTGCAATCTCTCCTGCACTGTGCCTTCATCATGTGAAAGTTTCCCTTTTCCTTTGTCACCAGCCTTGGCCTTTTCAGCTTCAAGTTTCCTCATTCTATTCAAATCTTCTGGCCAGATGACCAACATGTCATTGGGAACTTTTGCAGCTTGTTTGGATCTTCCACATGGGTTCTTCTGAGTTTCATCCCACTTAGTGTTTCGTTTGGATGAATGACCCTTAAATTGCATGGATCTAAAATCCTGGGTCTTCTCAGCTTCCCTACTTGAGATCTTCTTGGGGAAATGTGTGTTCGCCACATTCTTCTTATTACATCCCAAGGTACTTTCATCATACTTAGACGGAATCAGAGGTCTTCTGTTCTTATCAGCTCTGGATATCTGTTGACCAAGGCATGCACCATTCTTGTGACCACTGTCGTTGCATACATCACAGATGTTATCAATAATTCCAAATCTGTTTGCGGTGAACAGATGCTTCTGGATCTGCTGATGTTGCTTCTTCTTCTCAGGCTTCCTCCCCTTTGATATAGGCTTTCCCTGTGCTTTTCCATGAAAGGGATTATAAAAACAATCCAGTGCACAGTGCCCAAATCTATTGCAGCACCAACATTGGCCAACAAATCTTTTCTTCTTTGTTTCTTCAGTATTAAGTTGTTGGGCCATCTGCTTAATCGTTTGTGCTCTATTTGAGGAAGAATCTTCCTCCTTTTTCTTCCCATCCACCCTAGCCATGGTGGTAGGTTTCTTCTTCTCACCTTTCCTCATCCAAACCTTTTTAGAAGTTTTCTTCCCACCTGCACTGATTGTAGGAGTGTATTTAGAAAAATGAGTACAAGATGGTTTGGATGGTACCTTTACATTCTCAATTGCTTTTGATAAATCAAGGAGTGAAGTCATGATCTTCTTATCACATGTTGGAGATCTTTTGACAATAGAATCCTCCAGTGAACATTGAGTACCAGCAACAACTGATTCTTGATGTGGATAATCAAGAATCGTCATAATCTTCTTATCACATGTTGGAGGTATTTCAGCTTTAGACTCCTCCAACGAACATTGAGTGCAAGCATCACTCATTTCATTCTTTTGTGAAGTCTCAATATGTGAGTTCTCAATCTTGGTCAACTGATCTTCCAATTTATGACCCACAATATTGAGGATGATCTTCTGATCTTCAATCATTATCATCTTCTCTTCACAAGTCTTCTTCAACCTTTCAACCTCATCTTCATGCATCTTAACTTTGTTTTGTAACAACGAGTCAAGTTCCCTGAATTTAATGGATGTTTCTTCCAAACAAAAATTCTTGACTTCATTGCTCTTCTTCAGCTCAACTTCAAGTGCATGGACCCTTTATTTTAGAGTCTTATTGACTGCCTCATTTTCTTCAAAGACTTTCACCTGTTTGGTGAGCTTCATGTTTTCCATAACTTTTCTTTCCAACCCCTCTTCCATATTGTCAGCTTCCCTTTCTAATCGATTTATCTCAACCTACATAGATTGGAATAGGCTACAAATAATAGCAACCCTTTCTTCTGGAATATCATGCAGATATGTTCTGAGTTTTTCCTGAAAGCTTGAACTAGGGGTATCATCCTTTCCTCTGGATGAGTTCTGAGCCACCTGCTTGATACTTTCCATGCATAATGTTTCTTCATTATTGGAATGGCATGGAGAACAAGACACTGCATCTTCTTTGGATGTGGGGGACTTCTTCATCATCTTCTTCTATTTCTTTTTCCTATTTGTCAAAGTCTTGGTAGATATAGATTTCTGCTCAGAAGTGACTGCGTCATTATCAAGACTGCTCTTCATTGTTGACTCTAGGAAAGAAACTCAAGTCCTCTTCTCAATAAAATTACTGGAGAATATCCAACATACGTTAACCTTTCCCTCTGATACCACTTGTAGGACCCCGGGACACCCTGAGAGGGGAGGGGTGAATCAGGGTGGCAACTTTTTCTTCTTAAAGTTCTGGATCTTGTTCCCACGTTGGTAGGAACTACGTAAACCTGTATGATGGATATGAACAGCAATTAAACATTCACATGCAGAGAGATGACACAGCTATTTTTACTTGGTTCACCACTAAGGGCTACGTCCAAGGAGCATACGCCGACAGGTTGTCGGTCGTACCTAAATCCACTATGCTTCAGTAGCTGCGGATTACAAGTGTTCGGGTACAGACACTCTGTCCCAGGCTCACTGCCTTTACAATTGTTCAGGGATAGCTCACTGCGTCCCTCGGGTCACTCCCGTTGACTCCCCCTGGCTCACTGCCGTTGGTGAAGTCCCACTCAGTTTATAGACGTGAAGGTCTCTTCAATAGGTGTGCATTGATGTTCTTTGTCTCATGTTCAGCATGAGACTTTGCTTGCATCAGGGTTCAGAGTTGATGCTCTTTATAGTTCGATCTTTCTTCTTTAGTGCAATGACTGAATGCACTAGATCCCCTTGTCTTCGTTTTCCTGAATCACAATCACTTATGTGATTGCTCAATAAATGAAGTTCAGCTTACTCGGCATTCGTCAGAATCAATTCACCATCTATGCATGAGATCATGCATGTATCATTTAGATTTCTTCTTCAATCACGCTTTGCACCAAAAGTATCAGACAATCTTCAGCTCTTGTGCAGCTCCAGAAAGGCGGGCGTGCTTCAACAGTGTCTGGGTCTCCTTTTCAAGCCCGGCGCGCAAGTCTCCCGGCGGCGCGCAAGTCTCAGGCGCGCAAGTCTAAACTGGCGCGCAAGTGTCACTGAAGCACCTGCGCGACACTGCCTTCTTGAACTTAATACTTGCGCGAATCACTTCCTTCCTTGCCCAAATCACCTGGGGCGCTCAACCATCAATCGGCGCGCAACCTCTACTTGCGCGACCCAACTACCACTTGCGCGGTTCTACCACCTGCGCGACGAGAGCTCGAACAATCTCAAAGTCTTGAGCTCCGTGAGAAATGAGGAGGGGTGGTCCAGTATTTATAGGCAAACTGGACACCCTGCGCGTCGGCGCGCAAGTCCCTCGACGGCGCGCAAGTCCCACGACGGCGCGCAAGTCTTGTCTTCAATAACCTCTGTCGCGCAAGTCACTTGCGCGACCCAACCAACACTTGCGCGACCTTCTTTCCTTAGCCAAATTTTGATGTTCTTGTCCTCAAAAACATATGGCGCGCAAGTCTTTTATCTTCCAAGATCACGGCGCGCAAGTCCCTTGGCCAAAATCACTCTTCTTCAATTGTTGATTTTGAGGCCCTAAAATTTGGCAAACACTGGAAAACAGCGCCACCTTGTATCTGCTCTTTTTGTACCGCCTCCAGATCAACCATTCCTCTGTCGATGTTCTTCAATCAAACTTAGATCGTTGACCACAACTCTTGAACTCGACATGTCACCATGGAATCTCCTTTGTCAACAAATTTGTATGTCGTTTGTTTGCTTTGTCGACAAGCACGATCACCTCAACATCACTTCTTCTTGGTGAACTGTATCCTTCAGCAACTCTTTAGCTTTTATCACAAACTCCAATATTGTGATATGTATTCTTTGAAGGAACAGCTTTAGTACCATCATCTTCTATGACAATGTGATGTGCATGGCCATTTCATAAGTCAACTCATTGGCACATTGCCTCCTTCATCAACTGTCATGATCAACTTCATGCAAACCAATTCAATTCATCAAGAAGTCTCTTGCATGGTTCTCATGAAGTCATGAGAAATTACGTGGTCTTCATCAAACCCATGGGTCTCATGCAATAATGAGGAATTTCATGGTATTCATCAAAGCCCATGGTGCTCATGCAATAATGAGGAAGTGCATGGTCTTCATCCAAAAACATCATCCTGCTTTAATCATCCTTGGATGGATTACTCCTCACATTCTTCATTGTTGTAAGCAATGTATCACCTTTGACACATGTTCTTTGAACTTATGATCAGCACAACAATCGTCTGAATCACTACTCCTCTACTTCATCGGAGTACTTCATGATCTCCTTCATTGTGAGCTTCCATTCCTCCATTTTATTGGAGTACTTCTTAATCTCTTTCATTTTGATATTCCATTGACAACTATTGACAACAAATACAATCCTATACACAAAGTGGTTCCAACAATCTCCCCCTTTGTATTTTGTTGTCAATACCTTATACATCTTTTGAAATGAATTTGTCAATGTCAAAATGAGAATCTTCTCAGAACAATGTTTCTTTTCATTTCACTCTCTCTCCCCCTTATTGACAAGAAATACAAAGCATATGGTAGGGAGGGTATCAATCCTCACATAGGAAATGTTTCATTAATCATTTCACTCTAAGTCTACTTGAGCAAAGCTCGATGTAGAAAACAAGAGGATTTGATTAAGTCAACAAGGCTGTCCGTAATCCACAAATCATGATACCAACATGAGATGATAACTCTTGTATCTTGTCTTCAAGGGTTTACCACTTTAATTCCAGGTAGAAGAAGATCAACTATGATAGATAATAATCAACCTGAAACTCCTGCACTCACATCAGCAAATAGATCAAAAACATTCAAGTGAAATCGGCAGGATAAGTGACCTTGGGGCACTTCCATTCTCTTTATGTCACTGATCAATGTAGTTACTCCCCCTTTGCAAAATAATCTTTGATCTGAGTAACCAAGGGATAGAGATTGAGAAATGACATACCTTCTCCATTGGTGTGTTCTTTGAGAGATTCACAGAATAACTTCTTTTGAGTCAACCTGGAGTTGATATTGATTGAAACAGTGATTATGGATGCTTCTTCATTTTTCTCCCCCTCAAGGGAAAAACTCCTCATCATCTTCATCAAGAGTGATCCTTCATCATCATAATCTTTGAATATCAATTGAAGAATATACTAAGGATGGAAACTTCTTCAGCTGTGCTATCAAGTGTTGACAACATTCACAACTTCTCAGGTTCTCCCCCTGAGAGCATGCTTCACCTTCAATTCCCTGCATTATTAGCACAAATACAATACACAAATGAATAAGGGAATAAGGTGGATCCTTCTTGCTTCATCATGAAGACTTGCTTGGTTGAGGATCTTTTCTCAACCAAGTTCCTCTGTTCACTCCAGTCTTCATGCCTGCTCCTCTGAACATATGTTCTGACATCTGTTGGTGTGGCATGGCTCTCTTCACATTCTCTTCTACTTTGTGTGAGGAATTGTACTGCTTAGCAGCTAACATGTAAGATAACTTCTTACTCCTCTTAATGACTGCTTCTTGCTCTGGTATTAAGGTTAGGCAACCTTTTTCAATATGACCAGATTTATTGCATCTCTCACACAGAACTTCTATGACACGTGCATTTCTCTTTGTTTGCAATCTCTCCTGCACTGTGCCTTCATCATGTGAAAGTTTCCCTTTTCCTTTGTCACCAGCCTTGGCCTTTTCAGCTTCAAGTTTCCTCATTCTATTCAAATCTTCTGGCCAGATGACCAACATGTCATTGGGAACTTTTGCAGCTTGTTTGGATCTTCCACATGGGTTCTTCTGAGTTTCATCCCACTTAGTGTTTCGTTTGGATGAATGACCCTTAAATTGCATGGATCTAAAATCCTGGGTCTTCTCAGCTTCCCTACTTGAGATCTTCTTGGGGAAATGTGTGTTCGCCACATTCTTCTTATTACATCCCAAGGTACTTTCATCATACTTAGACGGAATCAGAGGACTTCTGTTCTTATCAGCTCTGGATATCTGTTGACCAAGGCATGCACCATTCTTGTGACCACTGTCGTTGCATACATCACAGATGTTATCAAGAATTCCAAATCTGTTTGCGGTGAACAGATGCTTCTGGATCTGCTGATGTTGCTTCTTCTTCTCAGGCTTCCTCCCCTTTGATATAGGCTTTCCCTGTGATTTTCCATGAATGGGATTATAAAAACAATCCAGTGCACAGTGCCCAAATCTATTGCAGCACCAACATTGGCCAACAAATCTTTTCTTCTTTGTTTCTTCAGTATTAAGTTGTTGGGCCATCTGCTTAATCGTTTGTGCTCTATTTGAGGAAGAATCTTCCTCCTTTTTCTTCCCATCCACCCTAGCCATGGTGGTAGGTTTCTTCTTCTCACCTTTCCTCATCCAAACCTTTTTAGAAGTTTTCTTCCCACCTGCACTGATTGTAGGAGTGTATTTAGAAAAATGAGTACAAGATGGTTTGGATGGTACCTTTACATTCTCAATTGCTTTTGATAAATCAAGGAGTGAAGTCATGATCTTCTTATCACATGTTGGAGATCTTTTGACAATAGAATCCTCCAGTGAACATTGAGTACCAGCAACAACTGATTCTTGATGTGGATAATCAAGAATCGTCATAATCTTCTTATCACATGTTGGAGGTATTTCAGCTTTAGACTCCTCCAACGAACATTGAGTGCAAGCATCACTCATTTCATTCTTTTATGAAGTCTCAATATGTGAGTTCTCAATCTTGGTCAACTGATCTTCCAATTTATGACCCACAATATTGAGGATGATCTTCTGATCTTCAATCATTATCATCTTCTCTTCACAAGTCTTCTTCAACCTTTCAACCTCATCTTCATGCATCTTAACTTTGTTTTGTAACAACGAGTCAAGTTCCCTGAATTTAATGGATGTTTCTTCCAAACAAAAATTCTTGACTTCATTGCTCTTCTTCAGCTCAACTTCAAGTGCATGGACCCTTTATTTTAGAGTCTTATTGACTGCCTCATTTTCTTCAAAGACTTTCACCTGTTTGGTGAGCTTCATGTTTTCCATAACTTTTCTTTCCAACCCCTCTTCCATATTGTCAGCTTCCCTTTCTAATCGATTTATCTCAACCTACATAGATTGGAATAGGCTACAAATAATAGCAACCCTTTCTTCTGGAATATCATGCAGATATGTTCTGAGTTTTTCCTGAAAGCTTGAACTAGGGGTATCATCCTTTCCTCTGGATGAGTTCTGAGCCACCTGCTTGATACTTTCCATGCATAATGTTTCTTCATTATTGGAATGGCATGGAGAACAAGACACTTCATCTTCTTTGGATGTGGGGGACTTCTTCATCATCTTCTTCTATTTCTTTTTCCTATTTGTCAAAGTCTTGGTAGATATAGATTTCTGCTCAGAAGTGACTGCGTCATTATCAAGACTGCTCTTCATTGTTGACTCTAGGAAAGAAACTCAAGTCCTCTTCTCAATAAAATTACTGGAGAATATCCAACATACGTTAACCTTTCCCTCTGATACCACTTGTAGGACCCCGGGACACCCTGAGAGGGGAGGGGTGAATCAGGGTGGCAACTTTTTCTTCTTAAAGTTGTGGATCTTGTTCCCACGTTGGTAGGAACTACGTAAACCTGTATGATGGATATGAACAGCAATTAAACATTCACATGCAGAGAGATGACACAGCTATTTTTACTTGGTTCACCACTAAGGGCTACGTCCAAGGAGCATATGCCGACAGGTTGTCGGTCGTACCTAAATCCACTATGCTTCACTAGCTGCGGATTACAAGTGTTCGGGTACAGACACTCTGTCCCAGGCTCACTGCCTTTACAATTGTTCAGGGATAGCTCACTGCGTCCCTCGGGTCACTCCCGTTGACTCCCCCTGGCTCACTGCCGTTGGTGAAGTCCCACTCAGTTTATAGACGTGAAGGTCTCTTCAATAGGTGTGCATTGATGTTCTGTGTCTCATGTTCAGCATGAGACTTTGCTTGCATCAGGGTTCAGAGTTGATGCTCTTTATAGTTCGATCTTTCTTCTTTAGTGCAATGACTGAATGCACTAGATCCCCTTGTCTTCGTTTGCCTGAATCACAATCACTTATGTGATTGCTCAATAAATGAAGTTCAGCTTACTCGGCATTCGTCAGAATCAATTCACCATCTATGCATGAGATCATGCATGTATCATTTAGATTTCTTCTTCAATCTCGCTTTGCACCAAAAGTATCAGACAATCTTCAGCTCTTGTGCAGCTCCAGAAAGGCGGGCGTGCTTCAACAGTGTCTGCGTCTCCTTTTCAAGCCCGGCGCGCAAGTCTCCCTGCGGCGCGCAAGTCTCAGGCGCGCAAGTCTAAACTGGCGCGCAAGTGTCACTGAAGCACCTGCGCGACACTGCCTTCTTGAACTTAATACTTGCGCGAATCACTTCCTTCCTTGCCCAAATCACCTGGGGCGCTCAACCATCAATCGGCGCGCAACCTCTACTTGCGCGACCCAACTACCACTTGCGCGGTTCTACCACCTGCGCGACGAGAGCTCGAACAATCTCAAAGTCTTGAGCTCCGTGAGAAATGAGGAGGGGTGGTCCAGTATTTATAGGCAAACTGGACACCCTGCGCGTCGGCGCGCAAGTCCCTCGACGGCGCGCAAGTCCCACGACGGCGCGCAAGTCTTGTCTTCAATAACCTCTGTCGCGCAAGTCACTTGCGCGACCCAACCAACACTTGCGCGACCTTCTTTCCTTAGCCAAATTTTGATGTTCTTGTCCTCAAAAACATATGGCGCGCAAGTCTTTTATCTTCCAAGATCACGGCGCGCAAGTCCCTTGGCCAAAATCACTCTTCTTCAATTGTTGATTTTGAGGCCCTAAAATTTGGCAAACACTGGAAAACAGCGCCACCTTGTATCTGCTCTTTTTGTACCGCCTCCAGATCAACCATTCCTCTGTCGATGTTCTTCAATCAAACTTAGATCGTTGACCACAACTCTTGAACTCGACATGTCACCATGGAATCTCCTTTGTCAACAAATTTGTATGTCGTTTGTTTGCTTTGTCGACAAGCACGATTACCTCAACATCACTTCTTCTTGGTGAACTGTATCCTTCAGCAACTCTTTAGCTTTTATCACAAACTCCAATATTGTGATATGTATTCTTTGAAGGAACAGCTTTAGTACCATCATCTTCTATGACAATGTGATGTGCATGGCCATTTCATAAGTCAACTCATTGGCACATTGCCTCCTTCATCAACTGTCATGATCAACTTCATGCAAACCAATTCAATTCATCAAGAAGTCTCTTGCATGGTTCTCATGCAGTCATGAGAAATTACGTGGTCTTCATCAAACCCATGGGTCTCATGCAATAATGAGTAATTTCATGGTATTCATCAAAGCCCATGGTGCTCATGCAATAATGAGGAAGTGCATGGTCTTCATCCAAAAACACCATCCTGCTTTAATCATCCTTTGATGGATTACTCCTCACATTCTTCATTGTTGTAAGCAATGTATCACCTTTGACACATGTTCTTTGAACTTATGATCAGCACAACAATCGTCTGAATCACTACTCCTCTACTTCATCGGAGTACTTCATGATCTCCTTCATTGTGAGCTTCCATTCCTCCATTTTATTGGAGTACTTCTTAATCTCTTTCATTTTGATATTCCATTGACAACTATTGACAACAAATAAAATCCTATACACAAAGTGGTTCCAACAATAGTAAGTTTATTAATCTTATAGTTTAAGAAATCAAGAAGACACAGTAAAAGAAAAATTATTTAACTTAAAGTTAAATCAAAATGATAAGTTTAAAATAGAAACCTAAACTTGTCTAAATTCTATTGGATGAGAAGATTTCAACCCATCGCCACCTTACTTTCGAAATAAATCAATTTGGAGCTATTAAAAATAGAATATGACATTATAATAAAATAATATTTTTAGTTATTCCAAAGGTGCCCCTCTCCTCCCATATAAAAGGGCACCTCCTCCCTCTCTTCCTCACACCAAGTTGAGCCATCATGCTCGGACAAACCCTGAAAAATAATCATCTCCACTTCCATAGAAACATTCTAGAGGTTCTGTTATTATTCAGACACTAATTTTAGTACCCTAAAAAAGGTCTCAAAGAAGCGCTTCAAAGAAGAGGTAATGTCTATTACCGATTCTTTCAAATTTATTTCTTCTTCAACTTATTCTTCTTTACTTGTTTCATTATTAATTAATAACATCAGTATCAGTAATATACTGATATGTTAATATATGTATGAAACAAACCTATTTCTCCATCTATCCATCATACGGAAAATGAAATCACCACGTGTGCGTACGTACGAAATACCGTCTCCACGCCGTGGTGAAATCTGTTTTTCCACCAACACCTTACATGGATGGGTATAATGGTGTAAAGAATAACTATATATGGTTATTATAAAATCTTAATTATTCTGATATATTATACTGTCCACTCCATTTCTATTGAATAATTATGGGAACGATATCATCGCTCGTGCATACGTACGGACTGCCGTCTCCACGATGCGATGAGATTCATTCTCCATGTTAACCATACATGAATGATCATAATGTTTATGTAGTGAATAATAATGAGATATAAGAAATAATAATGATACTGGATTTATATATATATATATGAATGTCATCTATTTAGTTTCATTCAATTCAAAAGGAAACGAAAACAGCGTTCATGCGTACGTACGACCTACCGTCCCCATGAACGAAGTATTTCATTCCTTTTATCGATCTATAATATATATATATGTATATGATTAATATATATTATATATTAACCATGTTTTACATTGTGGAATTATGTAAATCATGATATAAGTAATAATATCAAGAAGAAAAAGTTGAAACACATACGATAAATGAAATGATTTTACCCAAAACGCTGCTTTAACTTCGAATTTACAAAAGAATGGGTAATATAAAGTCATAAGTGAAACATATATGATATCATAACAATGAATATGATTCTATAATAAGTCAATGACATTATTTAAATCATTATACAGGATGTTCGGATACATACTAAGCATATCGGACCTAAGGTAAGGGATAATTTTGAAAATCATATTTTTATCCAAGATTGCATATACATAAGTATTTACTGGGGTTACGTTTATCATCCATGACCATGATTTCAAAATATGTTTTCATAAAATGTTTACTACTATTACATGAATTTTTAATGTCATTTTTACCCTTTATTGACTTTTTACCACTTTGTATGGATGGAATCATTCCTTCGGTTACCATATAAGGCACTTTTTGACTTTTCTGACAAAAGTACATGGGGAATGTTATTTTTAACTTATACGGAGTGAATAGATTTTTATGGTTCTATAAAGCCTTATTTTCATGAAGCTTACTCCAAAATATTTCATTACTATTTACAACAAAATATATTTATTTTAAAATTGCATGGCATTTTGTGAAAATAAAATGATTTTCAAGAGGAAAGGATATTTTCTTCAAAAATTCCTTTCAAGTGCTTTATCAAAACCATTTTCCATCTAAGAAGAAATTATTTCATATGGGTATGTTTCATGTATAATGACTCTATGATTTAAATGGTTTAAATTTTCTTATGATTAAATGATATCCATTTATTTTATATGGATTATGTTATGATGGGATGATGTTTATGAAACCCATTTTTATTCTTTGGGTTATGATGAATGATTTATGTTTTTGTTGTGGAACAAGTAAGAATGATTTCATTATGAGATGGGTGGGACCTATATCTCACTCCAATGAATTGGGTAATGATTTATATCTCATGAGATAGGCATGGCTGGAATGGTAAGTTAATCCGGTTCAGTATTACAGGACTGAAATGAGGAGTGAAATCGATTCAGAAAGGGACTTTGTCCACTAAGATGGTCTTGGCAGGAATGCCTTGGCTACTATGGAAATCATAACATGTGCTGAATGGTTTCCACAATAAAACATTTTATTCCCGTTATATTTTATCATGGTTGATGTTCTATTATGATATTTTCCCTACGTACTTCCATGATTTATGTCTTTCCTCAAGATTTTGATGTTTAAATTTCATGGTCATATTTTTGATTCCAAATGTTTATGGATTGTTTTATGTTATATATGTTTTCCCTTACTAAGCATTTGAGCTCACCCTTTTTATCTTTTATTTTCCCCAGGAAATAAAGAAAATTTTTAAGTAAGGAAACAAAAAGGGGAAGATCGTTATTGGAGTTGCTGAGGATATTTCAACATGATTAGAAGTTTATATTCCGAGTTTCCAAAGACACTAAACTATTATGGTCCTTGTTTGTCTGTTTTTGTTTTGTATTAATTATTCCGCAAAAGTAATGTAATGTCCATGTATGTCATGCTTTGGGTCTCTATTGTTGGTATCATAGGAAAGGTTTTGTCATCCTTTGAAACAAGGATGCGAGAACTTTAGTGAGATCCCTAGAGATATTTCTAAGGTATGTCTAGGGATGTCCCTATGGTTAAGTATATGCATAGTTTATAGTCCTAGAATTATGGTAGAAATATTAGATTAAACCTAAGATGTTAGATATTGAAGTTACTCCCCCTTTATTATGAATTTTTTTTTCTCACACTAATCATTTTGGGTTTTAGAAAATGGCTGGAAACATGAAGATTCACGATAATGGTGGATATGATGGACAATGGAATGATATTCTTCATGATAAACCAAATGAAATGGAATTTGGAATTCCAAACATCGTTATTATGCCTAATCGTCAATATCATAGTAATATCAATAATCTCAGCATTGGTAAGTTTCCCGACTCAGATAATAAGAGTAAGATGTAGTTTTAGGATGATCATAGAGGAAAGAAAGTTCATTTTCCCACATGTAAATCAGGTGGGAAGAGGCATCAGGGAGAATGTTTCAAAGGAACTAGAAGATGATTTTGGTGTTGAAAAGAAAGACACAAATCCAGTAAGTGCAAAGGAAAAGGTTCAGTTAACACCATGGACAAGGATAATGGTATTGCTATGACATCAACAATGATTAGATGTTTTAAATGTGGAATGTAAGGACATTATGCAAACCAATGCCCTAAGGGAAAATCACATAAAGACAATTAGCATGGTCATATGAGTAGTATTTATGTGGATGATGATGAAGAGACTACAAATGAAATATGAGATGAAAGAAATGATGAAGCTCAGTCATCGGTTTAAGAAGATAGTGGAATGATTGTATGTTTATAATGAATAATGTATGGTACTATGGAATAAAGAATCATCTAAGGATTATTACACAATTTGTTTTCCTAATGTATTTGAAAGTATATGTTGAATGGTACCGGTAGCCATGGAAGGTTATTCAGATATTTTTGTAAAGAAGATGATATTCGCATAATGAAGGGATAAGAAGATAATGAGATGTTTGATTGTATTCATGAGCCCATGATTGATATAATGACTATGTGATATCATGGTTTGAGTATATAATATTTTTGGTATTTTGGTATGTGGAAAGGGTTAACTTTTGACAGCATTCATGTTTTCACTGAGGTTAAATGGGTTTTTATTTTTTTCAAGAGAATACATGATTAAGGTATTCACATGTTTTTAATTTGACCAACAAGATATATCTTATGATATATTGGGGATAAATGATGGAATTCATGTGATTGTTATATGACATTTCATGTAATCATTTTCTTTATACTATGAGCATGGACCGAAATATTGTAGATAAACATAAAGATTGGAATGGTTTATGTTGGACATAAGTTAGAATTTTTTAAGGATTGAACATTTTTTCGATATTATTGATGGGATGTTATAGTAATGTAGTTTTAGAAAATGGACAACCTGCAGGACGGGAGACATCCCATCGCGGCAGACAAGGCTGTGGAAATCGAACCCACAACCGAAGTGCGACATGCCTTTATCACCTACCACTGGCCTACAGGAAGTCCATGTTTAGTAGAAACCTATTTTATTATATTAAGAAGTTTGATATATGATGTATAAGTCCATTTTCAGAACCACATATGATTTGTCTCACTATAGATAGAGTTATGTATATTTAATAACTTTTTCTAACCTTTTGTTTGAGACAGATGGAATGACCCTTCATTATATCACATGATCTGCTAGCACTTCACGAATAAAAAATTCAACATCAATTCATTAAAAGATGAAGTGGAAATTGTTCAACGAATGAAAAATTGTGAGATTGTACCAAAATAAATTAAGTATTTATTCTAATTCATATTCTTCAACTTTAAGGAAATGATCTTGAAAACCAAAAAGGTTGTCCTAGTGCCCTTATATGCGATGAATCTGATGGTACCCAAGATCATCACAAATTTATGGCTTTTTGATTGTTGAATTTTTCATAGCCATGTTCTTTACCACTTTCCATCATAACTTGATGGTTATATTTTTCTTCCATATCCATATTTTCGTCTATGTTCTCCTACGTGAAAACCCAGTGATGAGTTAATTTGGGTAACCATTACGTTTCATACATTAGTTTTCAAAGCCTTGTTTTGGTATTCCTTTTTTACAATGTCGGTTTCTATTAAATAATCTTTTGAGTAGTAAACCATTTATAACCCCGGCGAATTTCGAGGGTGAAATTAATTTTAAGGGGGGTAGAATGTAACATCCTGAGATTTTATGAAAAATATAATTTTTAATTTCATTAATGTCTTGTGTTCTACGCTACAACAAAAGGAGCTTTCAAAATATTCATCCCTGACTTGTCTTACATTACATGCAATAAAGACCTTTCTTGATAGCGTGTGTAGTATGCAATTCCGAGTTTCACTAAATGAGATATTATTACAATATTATTATGAACTACCCTTTATGAATAGTAATACCCACTTTTTGAAATTTTATAAATTTTATCTTTCAAAATGTAATTCATTTTTTGGATTCTAAATATCAAAATTATCTTAGGGTAAAATTTTGGTACTTTTCAGATAACTTTTATATTCTGATGAATAGTGAAAATTAATAAATTTTAATTAAAAAGATATTTTTTAATCGAAATAATTAATAGTGATAAATTATTAATTTGAGTGGTTTTAAAGTATATTTAGAATTTATTTTTACAATTTAATACAATTGTGTTCATTGGATGTAATTTCACATTTAAACCAAACATAAACAAGTGTCAATCTTTTGATTGTTATTATTATTTAAAAACACACAATTTATTTTGATGATGAGAATTATTTTTTAAATTAATTAATGTAATTGATATGATTTGAATTTGGTAAAATTGACATCATTTTTTAATTCATAATATCAAATATAGCTTCGGCATAATTTTTGGTATGTTTCTGAAAACTTTCATTTTTTGATAAATAGTGAAACCACTAAGTGGTAGTTAAAAAATTTAATTTTTCATGAATCATAATTTTACTGCTTCTGTCAGTGGAATTTTGAAAATCCTAGAGACACGTTTAATATCAAGGACTAAAATTTGGTTCAATGAGAAGAAAATATTATTAGGTGAATATAAACTTTTTACTTTTATTTACCACGATTAAAAGTAAATAGGATATTTAAGGCTAAAAATGATATTATTATTACCCTAACACATGTCCTAATTCTATTGGATAAGTGTAATTCGACCAAAAAAACATTAGGAATAATATATGACCATTATGTCCCACTTAAATTAGATTAGGACATTTAATATTAATTTATTTAAAGAAGGGTTAAAATAGTTAAAATCAATGTTTAATAAGTAAATCATATTTAATATAGGTTTATAAAAAACATAAATTAGAATATAAATATTCATTAGACAGATAAAACGATTTCACACATAATGGTATTTTATTTTTAGTTTTTAGACTTTAAATTATTTAATTTATTTATGACTAAATGATGATGCAATAATTATATTATTAATGAAATATTGACATTATTGATATTGTAAATACCCAAATAAATGAAATTTTAGACTTTTTATGAATTCCAATAATTTTATATGTTAATATGACATGTTAGTATTGTTTTAATAAACTTTATTCGATCTAATATTTCTTTTATGATTTTCACAAAAATCAATTACCAAATAGTGTCAAAATTAACATAAAATAGTTTTTAAAACAAATATTATATTATTAATTGTTATTTTCTTACTAAGAATCTATGGTTCTCCTAAATGACTTAGATAAGGTTATATATATTAATAATAAACAAATTGGGGTTCTTTTGACTTGTTATAGTATGTTTATTAACTTTATAGTGTAAGAAAACAAGAAGACACGATAAAAGAAAAATTATTTAACTTAAAGTTCAATCTAAATGATAAGGTTAAAATAGAAACCTATACATTTCTAAATTCTATTGGATGAGATGATTTTGACCCATACCCACCTAATCTTATAAATAACTCAATTTTTAGCTATTAAAAAACTGAATATGACTTTATAATAATATTATATTTTTAGTTAATCCAAAGGTGCCCCTCTCCACCCTTATAAAAGGGAACCTCCTCTCTCTCTTCATCACACCACATTGATCCTTCTGGCTTGGCCAAACCCTGACAAATTATATTCTCCGCTTCCATAGAAACATCATAGTGGTTCTGGTCTTGTTCAAAGACCAATTTTAGTTCCCTAAAAGGAGGTCTCAAAGAAGCGCTTCAAAGAAGAGGTAATGTCCGTTACAGATTCTTTCAACTTTATTTCTTCTTCAACTTCATCTTCATTAGTTGTTTCATTATTAATTAATAACATCATTATCAATAATATACTAACATGTTGTTATATGTATTAAACCACCCTATTTCACCATCTATCCATCCTACAGAATACGAAATCACCACGCATGCTTACGTACGGAATACCGTCTCCATGCCGTGGTGAAAACTGTTTTTCCACCAACACCTCACATGGATGTTTATAATGGTGTAAAAAATAACTATATATGGTTATTATAATATCATACTGATTATGATATATTATACCATCCACTCCACCTCTATTCAATAATTAATGGAACGATATCATCGCTCGTGCGTATGTACGGTCTACCGTCTCCACGACGCGATGATATTCATTCTCCATGTTATCCATACATGAATGATCATAAAGTTTATATAATGAATAATAATGAAATATATGAAAAAATAATTCTACCTTATTTATGTATATATATATTTATTTCATCTATTTAGTTTCATTCAATTCAATAAGGAAACGAAAACAGTGTTCATGCGTACGTACGGCCTACCGTCTCCATGAACGGTGTATTCCATTCCTTTATCGATCTATAATATATATATGTGTATATGATTAATATATATTATATATAAATAATGTTTTACATCCTGGAATTATGTAAATCAGGATATATGTAATAACATCAAAAACAACAAGTCGAAACACATACGATAAATGAAATGTTTTTACCTAAAACGCTGCTTTACCATGAAATTTACAAAAGAACAGGTAATATAAAGTCATAAGTGAAAAATAAATTATATAATAAAAATGTATATGATTCTGTAATAAGTCAATGACATTATTTTAATCATTATACAGGAGTTTCGAATACGTACAAAGCATATCAGACCTAAGGTAAGGGATAATTTTTCAAATTTCATTTTTATTTGAGATTGCTTATACGTTATTATTTACTGGGGTTACGTTTATTATCCATGACCATGTTTTCAAAAAATGTTTTCATAAAATGTATAATATTCATAAATGAATGTTAAAAGTCATTTTTACCCTTTATTGACTTTTTACCACATTGTATGGATGGAATCTTTCCTTTGGTTACCATATAAGGTACTTTTTGACTTTTCTGACAAAAGTACGAGGAAAATGTAATTTTTAACTTATACGGCATGAATGGATTTTTATTGCTTAATAAAACCATATTTTCATGGAGCTTCCTCAAAATGATTTCATGACTATTTACAACAATATATCTTTCTTTTAAAATTGCATGGCATTTTGTGAAAAGAAAATGATTTTCAAGAAGAAAGGATATTTTCCTCAAGAATTCCTTTCAAGTGCTTTATCAAAACCATTTTCCATCTAAGATGACATTATTTCAAATGTTTACGATTCAAGTATACTCTCTCTATGATTTAAATGGTTTCACATTTCTTATGATGAAAGGATATCCATTTGTTTTTTATGTATTATGTTATGATGGGATGATGATTATGAAACCCATTTTTATTCTTTGGGTTATGATGAATAATTTATGTTTATGTTGTGGAAGAAGTAAAAATGATTTCTTTATGAGATGGGTGTGACCTATATATCCCTCCAATTCATTTGGTAATGATTTATATCTCATGAGATAGACATGGCTGGAATGGTATGTTAATCCGGTTCAGTGTTACAGGACTGAAACGTGGAGTGAACTCGATTCAGAAAGAGACTTTGTCCACTAAGATAGTCTTTGCAGGAATGCCTTAGCTACTATGGAAATCATAACATGTGCTGAATGGTTTCCACAATTACATGTTTTATTCCCATTATATTTTACCATGGTTGATGTTCTATTATGTTATATGCCTTACGTACATCCACGGTTTATGTCATTGCTCAATATTTTGATGTTTAGATTTCATGTTCATGTTTTTGCTTCCAAATGTTTATGGATTGTTTTATGTTATCTATGTATGACCTTACCAAGCATTTGAGCTCACCTTTTTTATGTTTTATTTGCCCCAGGAAATAAATAAAGGTTTTAGGTAAGGAAACAAAAAGGGGAAGATCGTTATTGGAGTTGTTGAAGATATTTCAACATGATTAGAAGTTTATATTCCGAGTTTCCAAAGAAACTAAACTATTACGGTCCTTGTGTGTCTATTTTTGTTATCTATTAAGTATTCCACAAAAGTAATATAATTTCCATTTTATCTAGCTTTGGGTCTTTAAAGAACACATAACCTATTCCCAAATTTTTGAACTACTTCATCATTCATGTTGTCTTCTAATCTCTTGTCCTTAACAACATTAAATTTTTTATAAAAATTCACATCATCAGATCGATATCTTTTTATCTTTTCCAGTACAGATGGTTTAGTAATCACTTGATATATGAATGATGTTTCCCATTGCACATCATATCCCATATCTATATTTAATATATACATGATTATAATATCTCTTTCAATCTTTATTTGGTTCAGAATTCCATGATTTTTCTTTATTAATTCATTTACCACTATAATTTCTTATCATGGGTGGTAGAGTATTTAATAAAAATAATTTATGAGTATCCAGAGCCATCTATTATGCCACATGATGAGTTATTTTTGTGTGAAAATGTATTTCCAACTATTTTGACATGTGTTTAGCTCAAATTTTTTCACCATAAATATAATGTCTTTATACATTTATACACACAATTACGATAGCTAACTAAATATTATTAGTCAAATAATTTTTCCCAGGAGTCTTCAACTACTTGGATGCATATTTAATAACTTAATAATTTTTCATAAGGTTGAAACATACTCCATTCATTGATAAGTCACATTATATAAAAAATAAATCATTTCTTGAATGAAGATTCATAATTGGAGTATTTAAAAAATATTTTTTTCAAAATTATTTAATAAATATTATACATTATTTTGTCCATAAAAACCTAACCACTTTAGGTGTAATATTTGGTTGTGGGTTAGAGAATCAAATGAAATTCTGATTGAAACAACGATAGTAACAATCTAATCCAATAAAATTGTATACCTCGGTTATTTTCATTGTTGTGGGATATTATTGGATTGCCTTTGTCTTCGTAGGAATAACTATGACTCTATCCATAGATAAATATATCCATGAAAAATACTGATTAAAGATAGAATTCAAAATTGTTAAACAAACCATGTAATTAAATTCTGATATGAGTTTTGAAAATAATTTACAAGTGATTATAAAGTTCTTAGATTTTGGAGTATAGTAGGATAACATCGTTAAATACCTCAAAAAAGTCATCAAGACATTCATGGAAAACTAAATTAATAAGAAGCATGAAAATAGAGGCTGCATTAGTCAGTTCATAAAGCATCACTGCAATCTAGTAATGCCCATACCTTGATCGAAATGCTATCTTTGGAATATATTTCATCCTCAAACATAGCATATGATATCGAGATCCATCATCAATCATCGAAAATTATTGGGCTCCATGAAGATAATCTAATAAATAATTAATTCATGGAAGAGGGTAATTTATTATTTATAGTAATAACAATGATTTCCCTATACTCAATGTGTAGCCTCATGGATCCATATTTCTTATTGACAATAAGGACATGGGATCCCAATAGAGGAAACACTAGTTCGAGTAAATAAACTTAATCTCAATTATTCTAGTTTTTTCATTAGCTTCACTAATTCCACTGTGTCCATTCTATAGATAGACTTTGATATATGTCCTATTAGAGGAATTAAATAAATAAAGAACCCAAGCCCAGACTCTATCTAGTTTCTAGGTAAATCTTCTAAAATACGTCAATGCATTCATTCACTATATGTACATCTTCAATTTGATGATTTTTTCCTCACCCATGGATATTGGGTTCTCTTCCACTCTATGAATTAATTTATGTGTAATACTGGGAATAGATCGATAAATGAATCATATGGTGAGGTTTTTTCCCTATAAAAGTCATTCTACACAATTTTCAATGATTGTAACATAGTTATTCATTCGATAAATATTTGCATCATATTTTGAAATCAAAATCATACCGAGAATTAAATCAAAGTAATTCACTTGTATTATGATAATTTAAGCTACCATAGAATTTTTATTTGTCATGAGGGGGACTAATCGACAAGTCATTGTTGCAATGATATATCCCATTAAAGTTTTTACAGACATATAATTTATTAAATCAAATTGGAAATGTCTCATTTTCTTCGAAAAATGGGAATATATAAATGAATGTGATGATCTGAAATCAAATAAAGTTTTGTCTATGCATGAGGAATCAATTAATGTACCCACCACCGCTTCATTATTATATTCATCCTCCATGGTTGTAATCTTATAATCTATCCCTTTCCCTCATGTCCAATACTGAGACAAGTTTACATGGTGCATAAGGAACTCATTTCCATAGTGTCCCATATCACTACAATTGTAGCATTAAAAATCATCATCTTGTTTCATCCACTTTCATTAATTAAATCGATGGCCATTTACTAGGAACATATAGTAGACTCTGATTCCATTCAGGCATTTCATAGGATGATTTTTTCCAAATTTCTCACATAATGGTAATTACTTCATTCCCTTGTTCATCTTTTTTGATTCAACATTTCTATTATTATCAAAGTACCCAATATTATCATTGGTTTCCATATGAAAAGTTATATATAGAAAACACCCTCTCTTTTTTTATGGTCCTTATTATTATTCCATCATATGATGAAAATTTTTGAGAAGCTGGTTCCCTTAAAATTCTCGACTTAATAGAATGAATGATATTATCATTATGTTATTCATTGTTAGGTTAATAATCTAGAATTATGAAGTTGTCCTCAAACTCAATTACACCATCATCAACCATTTTATTTAAGACCATGAATTCACTCGTCAATTTGGTTCGCTACTCAAGAGAGAAATATTTTTCATGAATATTTCTAAAAAAAAATTCGATTCATTATTTTCCATTTATTCTATATTCGTGGTATTATAGGTCATGGAACACCATTGATCTGTATCACCCTTGAGACAATCTACTTCCAGCACTAAAATTTAATTTTCATTACATCGTTATTCCCTGAATATAATTTCATGGGACTTGATCCATTTCTCAGCTAACATGGTATATGTAGTCCCACTAATAGATGGGGGCTTTAGCTGCATTAAATGACCCAACACAGGTATAGAATTTTAATTCCTCACAACCTAAGTATGATTTCCCTATATGGTAATGACCTAATCTGCCCCACCGTTGACATTAGTAACTAGCTCAGTGGGAAATTCCAAACATTGCCCATTAGTATTGATTCCCCATCTCCCAATTGTAATTATTTGTAAACTTATAATAAACCTACATCCATAGATTTTATCATAGTAAAACCTCAAGGATATTAATAAATGAAAATTAATAATGATAATTATTATTAATTCGATGTCATGTGTCTGTATCATGATACCATAATACCAATGAAATGGTATAGTTCTATTAGTAGAAACTCGTCTGATTTTTTGAAATAATCGTTAGGTGTTTCTCGCAAACTAATTTGTCTCGTTAGAACTATGGATTCATATAGGCTCTATAGAGGGCCCCAACATTCACTAAATGTCCAAATATTTCACTATATATAGATTCAATACGTGACCAATATTCCTTTACATTATTCTAAAATAATAGAGGATATATATTCATCATTACATCAATAGTTAAAACTACATTCCAAATAAATATCATATGTGAAATGATATATAGCTTAAGACAATAATCATATCCATGATACTCGAATATTGATCTATAATACATTTACAATTTTAGATGAATAATTATCCCAATGGGGTAGTACTTAAATCATATAAGTATGTTTAGATGCATAATACAGGATAAATCTCAATGACATTTTAATCGAGACTATGTCTCTTACCACAATCTAATCAGTCAAATCATAAGACCAAAAAATAATAATCATCAAATGAATCATTGAATACAATGAATATAATGTGAATAATGATATTATATAACATATGTTAGTACACATACACTAAATACATGAAATAAGTGGTGAACAATTGAAATATCACGGAAATGAATGTGATAAGAGAAACCTCTTACAAATAAATTCACATCATATCAGGTGTTTTTGGGAGGACTTAATGGGAGGTAAAAAGGTATCACATAATTTATATAAATAAACAATGTATGGGGCAGTTTTGAAAACATACCATGTAAGTATGAATTAATAATAAAAGGACACCACATATGGGGAATTCATGAATAAACATGGGAGAAAGGGTAACTTACATTATGATCGATGTTGTTTATGATTGGTATTAAGGACATGATTAATAAAATATGGATCAATTAGTTAATAAATACAATACCTAATCAACAGTTAATAGATATTTTATAAACATATTAGGTTCATACATGTCATTTTTATGTGTTTAAGAGATTCAAATCTATTTTTGTAATGAAATATTATTCCTTCGTTGTAATGACTAGTTTACTTGTAATCGGGAATGGAAGTTCATTTTAATTGTGGATAAAAAATAAAAAATTTTAAATATATGTTATTAGAGACGCTTTAAATGATCATATAATGATTTTGGGTGATATACTTGAGGATGATTCCTTTGGTAAAATTTATTGATAAACACTTTAATTAACATTGCAGTTTTTGTGCATAATGAACTTGTTTTTATTTATTATATTTTATTATGATTGGGGAAGAATTAAATAAAATCTCATGAGGTAAAATAAATAAATAATGATATGGTCAATCAATTATAAAGGATTCGTGACTAATCTTGATGAAAGTAAAAAAATTGAAAACATCTCATCCATGAATGTAGTAAATTAACACATCTCAGTAAGTTTTTTTCTTTTTATTGAAAGAGGTGGGAGAAAAGTGATATTATTATGATATTTTCCATTAGAATAATAGAATTTATGTCTATTAAAATTTACATAATAATAATAGAATCTGGATAAGGGGAGGTGAGGAGAGAGAAACCAAATAATAAAACTTGTAAATTAATTTGATAGAAAAGGGAAGAGATGTTCACCTCTTGAGTACTCCTCCCTGATAATATTTTTAAGGGCTTTTTTTTATATTGTTGGGACTAGTAGGTATCTTACATAAGAGAGGAACTAAGGGGGATATTTTAACTGAATTTAGGAAAGTCATGAAGCTTGAGGGGTGTGGGAGGATGAGGGTGTGAGGGGTGGTTTTTATATTTGAGGGGATGAGGGTTTCATTAATATTATAATCATAAATTTATTATTTCTCCACAAAATAAGATATAGTATGTATTACATGATCTAGAATAGTAATAAGTGCTTCTTAGTTCTAGATTTTGGTTCTCATATCAGTAATGATGTTAGGAATATTAAATTTAAATTATAATGTATTTATATGTTAAATTAATGTATTTTTACATTTGAAAAAAAGATCATGTATTATCAAAAAATAGTAATATTATCCTTAACCATTATCTAATGTATGGAATGAAAAAATTAAATATAATTTTAAATAGTAATTGTATTTTTATGTTAAATTTAATTTTTAATTAAATTTATTATCTAATAAAAAATTATCATACCTTAAAATATTTATCTTCATTTTTATGGTGCCTAAATTAATTTATACTTTTATTAGTAAGGATACGATTCAGCAGGGTCATATTACAATTCATAATGGTATGTAACTATTCACAGATATATGTTACTATTCAAAATGGTATGGTAAAATTCACTAAAAATTTACACAATTCTATCAGACTTTAAATATCATTTGATCAAAATTTGTATTTCTGTTATTTTTTAATTCAAAACACTGATGTGGAAAATTTATATTTATGGGTTATGTTGAAAGGAACCGAATCTGTAGCCACTCTACTAGTGCCTTGTACGTGGTTCTCCATATGACCTCAAGCTCTTTTCCAGAAACGCCATAGGCTCTCGACTAGCAGCAAGGGCCTTGATGAGTCATTGTTGGAAACAATGCCCACATTTTGTAAGGTATAAAAAGAAAATGAAATAATAGTCAATAGAGGATGTATTAACCATCATACAATAACTGAAACTAAATAGTGGAAGCAATGTATTATAAAAAATGATAAAAATGATGCAGAAGGTACAAGTATCTGAGAAAATCAGCAAACACAACAACATGATGAAATACAACTGAAAAAAAATGTACTAAAAGTAAACATCAAACCCAGCAGCATCACAATCCTTGGTTTGGTCATATGCTCTCCAGCTCCAAATAGAAATCATGTACCTGAAATAGAAGGTCCAGAATCCCTATCCACACCTGAAATCATATAACCAGTTTGGGCCAAAAAGCAAGACCAAAACAGGGTGTGAGACTAATCCCAGTAGGAAATCACCACAAGATATGTGCCCTACTATTTGTGAGCAATTTGGAAAAAGTAAATGAAATAAATGCAGTAGAAAAACATGAGTACACTAAGTAATGAATCATAAAAAATCTACATTCACATTTATTTAGTAATTTAATTCACCCATTGAATTATCACCCAAGGAATATAGCAACATCTCTTTATTGACAAATCACATCAAGTAACACAAAAGATATCTCAGTAGACTACCTAAACTACAAGAAGTACAAAACACAAGCTTGTTCTTCAGCCTGGTGGACTAATCACAACCAACCAAACAATATTCACACTGACTCTTTTTGTGGCTCATACTGGCTTACCTGTAGAGTCAAGTAATCATATAAAGGAAAAAACACTCTAGGAAGCACTCACCATCAATTCCCATGTGGTCTTGCAATGATAGGTATAGACTCTCTGAGAAAGAACATACATCTAATTACATCTATAGTATCGATACGTAACTAAGGACACTCTGAGGAACAAATGAGTCCAATTCATGTCGGTCTTGAGAACGATACTAATTTATAACAGACTCTCTAAGGAAGCACTTAATCATCATTTCCTTCTTTAGTCTACCGCACCAGGTTCACACAGCCCTGACAAATCTAGTCGTGTGTAATCAACTATTAGAATCCCTAAGTAAGTTCAAAAACTACTTGGATAAAAGAAAAAATGCATAAAAAACATATAAATAGCCAGTAATACCTGTAATCAATTATCTCAAGGATGGAAATCAATGTAAAATGGTATGCCTCACATGAAACCTAAGCCAAACAGCGGTAAACAACCAAAACAAGGGAAACACCCATGGGGTGATCCTAAAACATGGTAACAAGCAATCACTAATCATTTAGTAAAATCATGCATACAAGAAATCTAAGGCATACAATAATACATGTTCAAAACCCTAACCCGAGATACCTGATACATGGGAATTCAGAACTTTTTTCACAAGAACTAAAGGACATTCAACTTATGGAAACAAACCACCTACTTTGATCCTATGAGATCGATATACATGAACCACGGCCTGTGAATCATCTTATAATGGAGAAGATCTTCAAAAACGTCAAAAAAATTAAACCTTAGATAAGTCTCATAATAGAAAGAATCAGGAAACGTGGACAAGGAAGAACCAAGATCTCACTGATGTGATTCTATTGCAACCGACGACATTCAATTCAAATAATTGGTGACAGTTCAGCGAATCAGATAATATTTGTCCTCCTCAGATGCTCTGGATGTAATTAGGTGAAGAAGAAGACAGAAATAGGGATTAGCCGTGACCTAATTTTGTTTAATAAAATTAAAAGATAAGTACATGGAATATATTTATTGAGTACATGGCATATACTCACCTTTTCCTTACACTGCATTAAGCGGCCTCCACATCACCCCTACACACTGTGTGTGTGCCCCGGACATGGCCGAAACACGACATCACGCGGGATCAATGTTCACGGTGTGTACTTATAAAGTATACATTGTGTACTTAGAAAATTTTCAGATTTTACTCTTTTCCTAAAAAACAACCAGAAAAGGAAAAATAGACCTGAAATGATGATCTGGGTTCTTACAAACTTCCCACATTAATGAAATTTTTCCTCGAATTTCCCTAACATGGAGGCGAAAAAGAATCCTCGAACAACTCTAACCACTGTGATTTCATATCAGCCTCCCTCTCCCAAGTCTTTTCCTACACACGGCAGTGCTGCCATGGCACCCGTACCAGAGGAATGGATCAGCCACATAGTACCTTTTCACTATGATAAAAAATCCTAATAGAATGATACTCGAATGATGCAACCTGCTCCAGCATTACCTCATTGGGTTGAAAGACATGAGACTAGTTTGACCAATAGCATCGAAGCTGAGAAACATGGAAGACGTCGTCCATAGCCTGGTACAGCTAAGGTAACTAAAACCTATAAGAAACCAGCTCGACTCTCTCTAGAACCTCAAACAGCCCGATGTATCTGGATGAAATATTACCCTGTCTCCTGATCCACTTGTATCCCAACCTCGGGGTAACACGTAGGAAAACCTGATACCGGACCATGAACTCCAATGGTCATCTCTACTTATCAGAATAATATTATTGTTGAGACTGTGCAGTAGCCATCATTTTCCAAATCAACTCCACCTGATCTATGGTCTCCTGAACAAGACGAGTTTCCAGCATAACTGCCTCTCCAGCCTCTAGCCAACACATGGGTGATTGGAACAACATACTATACAAAGCCACGTAATTCTCCATCTGAATAGTTGCTTGAAAACTATTATTATAGGTAAACTCCACTAAGGTTATATGTTTCTCCCAAGAACCTCCATAATCAAGGAGACATGCTCATAGCATGTCCTCCAGCACATGTATCATGTGCTCTGTCTGGCCATCTTTCTGACGATGGTAAGCTATATTCAAAAGTACATCTATACCTAGAGCCCGCTGTTTCCCTTTCTAGAAATGTGACGTATAGTGGGAATCCTTATTTGAAATGGTAGTACTCCAAACACCATGAAATCATACAATCTCGCAGATGTATAACTGTCCATGCTCATCAACACTGAAGGTCTCCTTGATCGGCAAGAAGTGAGAATCCTTCGTGAGTCTGTCAATGACAATCCTTACTGTGTCATTCCCCCGAGGAGATCTCAGTAACCATATCACAAAGTTTATCACAACATAATTCCACTTCCACTCCAGAATGGGTAGCTATTATAAAATCCCTACTGGTTGCTGGTGCTTAGCCTTCACCTACTGACAGGTGGAACATCTCATGACAAAACCGGAAACAACTCTCTTCATACCTGGCCACCAATACTGGTGGTGCAGATCACGATACAACTTGGTGACCCCAGGATGTACTGCCTAGAATGAGGAATGAATGTCTCGCATCAGTTCCTTGCATATATCTACCAGCACACATACATGTCCCTTGAAATGCATGATCTCACCCTCACATACGGTGCATCTGAGAAGAGGGTCCTCTATTGACACACCTTCCAGTCTGACTAGGACTTCAAAATCTGATAGCTGCATCATTCGAACTCTGTCAAGAAGGATAGAGGTAACAATTATAGAAAAAAGAATATTTTGACTCTGTCTGTCATGCACCTCTAGATTCATTTCAGAGAACATAGCCATAAGCTTCCACTCGCTACTGGCCTCCTGAAATGTCTGTATCTATTTCATCTTGCTCAGCGTGTCTGCCATAGCATTGCCTTTCCCTGGCGTATAAGCAATCTAAAAATTGAAAGACTATAGGTACTCAACCCACCTCCACTGTCTCATATTCAAGTCATGTTAAGTGATGATAAACTTGAGGCTCTTGTGGTCAGTATATACCAAAAAATTCTCTCACATAAGATAATGTATCCAACAACGCAATGCATGAACAACTACATCCAACACCAGGTCATGCATTGGAAAGTTCCTCTCATGTGTCCTCGACTCCCGAGATCCATATTCAACAACATGATCCTCATGTATAAGCACTGCTCCAAGACCGATTCCAGATGCATCACAGAAAATGGTATAACTCTTGCCCAGATCTGGAAAAACTAGAATTGGTGCTGAAGTAAATCTCCTCATTAGCTCTTAAAAGGGTGAATCACAGGCTCCTAACCAATCATACATCACCCCTTTCTTAGTCAATCTCATTAGCAGTGCTGCTAAGTGTGAGAAGTCCTGCATAAACTGCATGTAGTAACCAGCCAGCCCTATGAAACTTTGTACCTCAATGAAATTCATTGGCTACTCCCAGGTGACTACTGATCTCACCATCTCTGGGTTAACTGATACACCTATCTCTGAGAAGACATGACCCATGAAGTGAATCTCGTCCATCCAAAAGTGGAACTCTGAGAGCATTGCATATAACTGCTGCTCTCATAGTGTACTCAAAACGATCTCAAGATGGGTAGCATGGTCATGTCGAATGTGAGAGGACACCAAGATGTCGTCCAAGAAAACCACCATGAAATAATCCATGTAAGGATGGAAAAATTTGTTCATCTACACCATGAAAATTCATGGCGCGTTCGTGAGACCGAACGGCATAACCAAATACTCATACTGACCATACCTACTCTGGAAGGCTGTAAGAGGTATATCATATGGTCTGACATGTAACTGATGGTAGCCGGATCTCAAGTCGATCATCGAGAACACTATGGCTACTCGAAGCTGATCAAAGAGATCATTTATCTGTGGAAATGTATATTGGTTCTTAACCATCAACTGGTTCAGCTTCCGATAATCCACACAAAGCCAAAGGGTTTCGTCTGCCTTCTTCCCAAACAGGACAGGTGAACCCCAATGAGAAGTACTGGGTTGGATGAAACCCTTTGCCTGCAACTCCTCCATCTGCTTCTTAAGCTCCTGCATCTAAGGTGTACCCATCATATACGGAGGAATGGACACCGGTGTCATTCCTAGAACATGGTCGATAGAAAATTCTATCTCTCTCTCCCGAGGAAAACCTGAAAAGTCTTCTAGAAGGTCATCTAGAAAGTGATTAACCACTGCAGAAAAATATATTTGATATGTCACATGGTCATTCGGATATAAGCTAGCAATCTGGACCGTAACACCACCCAACCCATGATGCTCTAGTCCCGCTCTGCTCGCCAGGACATCACATTATCCCTTTTGATGAAATGATCTTCCCTCCGGTGATGTAAAACTCACCCTACGATGATAGAAATTGATAAAGGCCTGGAATGGAACTAACCAGTCCATCCCAAGAATGAAATCATAGCCTATCATTTCCAATACATAGAGACTCCATGAAAAATTACACCCACCAACCTCAAGGGTGCAGTCTAAGAACTGACTCACGCTAGCATTTCTAATTCCCAAGGTAGTGTCTAGCACCAACATATCCTCAGAAGTATTTACAGTAAGTCTAATACTTTCCACGTTATGCATTGAAAAAAAGCTATGAGAATCTCCTCTATCGAAAAGTGCAGAGGATAAAACTGAGGCTACTAAAACTGTACCATGAATTGTTGAAGGTCCAGGATCCATCTCTTGATAAATCTGTTATACCCAAAATGTCTAGCCTACATTACGGCCATGTGTAGCAGCATGATATCCATGAGCTGACCTTACCTGAACCTGACAACTGCATCCACAACCTCTACCCTAGCCTGAATGACTTAAAGAACACCATCCCCTAGTCTGTTGTGAAACTGGTAATCCTTCTCCTGTATGCGGAGTAGAAATTGATCCTCCTTCAATAGCCCCATGAAGAAGAGCCTTTAAGAAACATTGTAGATGACCCATCTTACTGCATAATTGGCAGTCCACTAGGTCTCTCGGGAACTGAGGCTTCTTATGCCCATTTTTCCCACACTTATTGCACACCATTTGGTTTCCATAAGGAAGATAACATCTACCAGAATGAATGCCTCACTTCCTCGAGTCTCCTCATATAGACTCTCTATGGATATTTGTGCCTTCTACCTGAAAAGATTCAGCCCTGGAAGCGGAACCGCCTTCGTCCACAACTCTAGTCTCCCTTAGGTTTCTCTCTGTGATAAGCGCTTGGTTGACTATCAGAGTAATAGAGGTCAACTGGAAGACATTCACCTGTGATATAAGGTACGGTCTGAGGCCTTCCTCAAATATCCTCGCTAAAAACATCATGTCATTCCCTAGAACAGGAGTGAAATGCCGTAACTCTTTGAAGCGAGAGGAATACTCCATAAACGTTAGAGTACAATACTGCAGGTTCACGAACTCTATGGCTATGTCATCCCTCAGTGTCTCCAGGTAGAATTAGTTGTAAAACGTATGCTGGAACTCCTCCCAAGCCATATCATGTTGGCACCCTGCCTGGAAAACCACATCCCACCATCTCTTGGTGGAATCTCGCGGAATATATGTTGAGATCTCTACTCTCTTATCTAGAGGTATCTCTAGGTGCTCGAAGATGGATAGAATGGCTTCTAGACATGACTCCTGAGCCTATGGTCATCCCACCCCTGTGAACGTGGGAGAATGATGTTACTAAAAAACCCGCGTCAGCTTTGCCATAGATGGGGAAAGATGCTGAGCTCCCTGGAAGGTCTGTATGAATCTCATGAAACCCTCTCTAAAATGAGTGTCGTCACCAGTGTCTTGAATCACTACTGGTTCTATGTCCAGAATGATAGGTCGAACTACTTGTAGTCCCTGATCTGCCCTATCACATCTATGGTATGTGCCTAGTTCCTAACGTGCAATGAGAGGTCATCTTGGTTCCATAGTCAAGAAAAGTCAAAATCATACCTTATTTAATGATGAACACAGTTGAAACATAAGAGAGTAAAACAGAACAGGTGTAAAAAAACATTAAAATTCTTGAAAAAGATGACATACACGACGTGTTTGTAACACTACATGGTGTGTTTTCCGAAAATTTTACCCATGGCGTGTACCATGGGCATACATGGATTTGTAAACCACCTAGCTACACTACATGTTCTCAAACTACATTAAATATACTAACCCTTTTTCTCCCTACCTGGTTGCGCCCAAATTTACCCTACGGGTAAAAGCGATCGATGTAGTACATGTAGGGGTCGAGTCCACAGGGACCGAAGAAGTAACCTTGAGACGCTATGATTTGGTGAAGGATGAGTTATGAAGTAGCCAACTTTTGTTTTGATTTTGGATGGTTTAAATAACACTAAGACACCTACGTGAATTCAATTTAATGAAAATGGGTTGATCTAGGATTATGCTCGGGGTGGATTGAATGAATTTTACTTCTTTAAACAATTTTGGTTTTATTAATTCTTGATGAATCCATTCATCAAAAATAACACTACCTTCATCATTTTCTGGTTTGGTGCTTACTAAACACAATTAATAATCCCCTATACACTTAGAAAACCAAATTCATGATCTCTCCGAGGTATATGGTCATTTAGTAATTGAATTTATTTTGCTCAAACACAGTAAAGATGAAGAGTAGAAATAACTAAAGAATGGATATCTTAAATTAATTATCCATTTAACAACAATTCGTTCATAAAATAACATTCAACCCAGCCTTTGCATCCTCCTAAGATCAACCCATTAAGGGTTTAGCCCTCCATTGATGGTATACTCTCAATGGTGGGCGGAAGATGACTAACAAGAATTGGATTGAAAAAATTAAAACCGCGGAAATAACGAGCACTCCTCCGTGTGTGTGAATGAAATTCACACCTATGTGTGAACTAATTCACAAAAACACAGAGATATCACTGTGCTTTGTGATTATAAAGTTTTAATAAATGAAATGGAAAATATATAAGAGAAGAAGTTGATTATGAACAAAAAGAAAAACTTACATGGAAATGGAAAACATTACAAATGAAATTTGGAAGCAAAACATTACAATGAAACAAAGCATCCAAGATGATAAGAAAAAATTCCACCCCCCATTCCCTTCACCAATAGCTCCTTATATAGGTATATTAGGAGCCTTAGGTACATCCCCCAACAATTAATTCACCCCTCAACAATTAAGAGAGTCAAAAGGAAATTGACATTTCAAAGTTTACCCGGAAAACTGTCCAGATTCGTCCTCCATTTTGACGTATGAATTCGAAATTTAAGAAGCCCGATTCCGGAGGTGTCGTAAATATAATATATCTTCGTCCATGTGTTCTCTATGAGCTGTAAAAAGTTCAGGAAATTTCGCTCAGCCGTTTGGAGGTTATGGTCGAAATGGTGGAACGGATTTCTGCGCATTAATGACGAGTCCACCATTTAAATCTAAACTTCAGATCCCTTTATCATCATGATAACATCAGAATTAGCTCCGGCCACAGTTGAATAAAATGATCATAATATTTTTATCTTTCTACTTTATAAATTTGAGCTTCATTGGGCTTGGTTTCTGGGCCCCACATTTGTTTGATGGGCCTTAGGCCCATTATGCTTTTTCCAGCATGTTTCTGCCTTCAGGCGCAAAATTCTCCATCTTCCTTGGGATTCATCCATCGGACCTAAAAGATAAAATGTTCCAAACAATGTGATCAATCATATCCCATATTTTCAAATTAAAATGATGAATATTTTAATTTACACAAGCAAATTATTGAGTGGGCCCAAATTGACATTTTAAGCATGAATTGCACAATGATGGGAAATGAAGTTCAATTTCTGAATTGGACTAAAATTGATGTTTATGAACTTTTAAACACATTAATATTAAGAACTTAACAATGAATATTAGCCACTTTTAGTGACTAATCACACCCCCAACTTAAGTTTTGCTAGTCCCGAGCAAAATAAATTACAAATATGAAATTGAAATCCCCTTTTCCAAAAACATTTTAATACACATTTCTCACTCAAAAGATCTCATACCAAAAAAATTATGGAACCCTTCAAAATCATTTAAACAAGCTAGGTCCATATGCATATCCCAAGCCCAAGCCCATTCCTTTGTTCAAATTCCTCGCCACATTTCATCCAATTCAAATTAAGCATGATAAAGTGTTGTGCATCATAAAAGATATGGGGCCCATTTTATTGTTCAAGGGGAAAAAATGGAAGCGCTAGGTGGGAATCACATTAAACCTTAAGATGAGTATCCTTTTTTTTTTGAATTTTTTTTTATTTTTTTTAACCACAATAGATATGAAAAGACTAACTCTGGGCAAGACAACTATGGAGTCACGATCCCCAAGTGCCGGACGCCACGCATTTTGTCAATTTCATGCTCTACAATAGAGATATAAAGCCTAACTCTGGGCAAGACAACTATGGAGTCACGATCCCCAAGTGCCGGACACCACGCATTTGGACAAAACATTGCTCTATGTGGTCATTATTATTTTTTTTTCAATTTTTTTTTTGTTTTTCTTTTGTTTTTTTTTTGATACTCAAATTAAACTAAAAGTGACCCCAGAACCCTATGCTATAATGAAAGAGACCCCAGAACTCAAATTTACACCCACAATCAAAAAGACGTGCATTGTGGCATTTTTATTAAGAGGATGAAAATGTAAACTTTGAAAAATCACATCGGACAACCACACTTTCCAAAAACTATGCTCATGAACTTAAACATGCATTAAAATCAGAATCAAGGCATGCAAAATTTATTTGATATCCCATTTTAGAGTTTTCAATGTGTGTTATCATGTTCAAGGTTAATGGATTTTTTCTTTTCATGCAAGTTTTTATTCAAAAAAAATCAATTTTTTATCCCCCCCCCCAACTTAGAATAACACTGTCCCCAGTGTTTAAAGAAAAGAAAAAAAGTTAGAAGGAGGTAGGAGAGGAGTTCAAAGATAAAATTGAGAATGAAAAACATGGAACAAATTCACCTGGTTTTTAAAGTTGAGGTTCATGATGCTCCAAATTACTCCTTTGATCTCTTGGGGATGTAGGCACCTCCTTGATTGAACATGTATCACCCAAAATAGTTCCTGAACCATAAAAAGAAGGACAAGCAGACAAAACAAACAACACAATGATTTATTTAATTCCAAGTACCATCATTTTCATTTTTTTTAAATCAAACTAATGATACATTGTCTTCTTTTAAATTTCTGGGTAAGGTATTACTCAGGGATCACACCGCGTGACACGGATGAATACGGTGCTCCCCTTTCATACCCATCCATACTCATAAAAGAAGAACAGGTCAAGAGTCTAAATTTTGTTATTATTTTTTTTTAACCTACAAAAAACATAAATAAAATAAACTGATGATACATTGTCTTCTTTAAATTTCTGGGTAAGGTATTACTCAGAGATCACGCCACGTGACACAGATGAATATGGCGCTCCCCTTTCATACCCATCCTTACTCATAAAAGAAGAACAGGTCAACAGTCTATGGTAATTTATTATAAAAAATAAAATGATTCAAAATGATTAGAAAAAATGAAAACCATGGGTTGCCTCCCATGCAGCGCTTTTGTTTAACGTCGTTAGCTCGACTTGAACCCCCCAACTTATCCAATTCCAACTTTCAAAATTTTAATTAACCCATATTTCTCCACTTCAACTTTATTAAGATTGATTGTTTTTTTGAAATTTGTTTCGTATGAAATCATATTTTCTACAATGATTGGTAAAATCCAAGGAATATCTAAAATGGTTGATCGATTTGTTTCTATAGTCTTTCCTAAGACACCAAGGATCATTCCTACATTATTGATTTCATGATATGGATGAATGACAACTGAAATTTCTTGTTTATCACCTATGATGGGATGCCTCGGTGGGGAGGTAAGGACATTGATTTTGAGTTCAGGTTGGATAGGACATTTAAACACAGATAAGGAATTAGAATCAAAATCAATTTCATTTTCATCATTTCCCAACACAATTGGTTCCAATTGAATTGAAGATTCAACCCCAAAGTTTTCTAGACGAGTTTCATGAATGGGTATGGATTTGATGTTTTTGATTTCTCCTAATGGTTCAATGATTGGTGTTTCTGAAAAATTATCATTGGAGAAATATTCCGGGCATTCAATCCATGAAGAAAAATTTCCCTCTTGTGAATTCATGAAATCAATTTCATCCCGATTAAAACACTCATTAACAATTCCTTGATCTTGTTCAGTTATCCCATATCCAAAGGTTAGTTCTTTTTTCAAATCATGAGAGGTTTTTGGGATAAAAGATTCATCTATCAATGATGAGGAAAGAACATCTTGAGTGGGAACGGGTTCCTCAAAAGTCTTAAAGCTTTGTAATTCTAATCTGAAAGATGAAACTTCTGAATTCATTTTATCCATTTGTTCACACAATTTTTGAAGAATTGTTTCAGGATTAGTATTGATAGATGTTTCGACATCATGGACTTCCTCATTATTCATCTTTTCAATCATTCTTGATAGGTATGGAAATTGATCTTTTAAACCTTCATCATTACAAATTTCATTCATGTTATCAGGTATGGGGTATTCATTCAACGGTTGATTAAAAAAGGTTGGTGATTCCCAATGTGGATTTTCAAACAGATTCAATCCTGAGTTTGTGAAGGGATATTGTTGATGATACTCCATTGGAGTTGAATGAAATTTGGATTTGGATTTTTTTGGGCACACGAAAATAGAAAGGGGAAAAGAAAAGAGAAATATAGTTGAGAAAAGAGAAGTTAGGTGAGAATAGAAGGTGGGTGTCTAAGAAAACTTACTTTGGTCCCCGGCAACGGTGCCAAAATTTGGTTGCGCCCAAATTTACCCTACGGGTAAAAGCGATCGATGTAGTACATGTAGGGGTCGAGTCCACAGGGACCGAAGAAGTAACCTTGAGACGCTATGATTTGGTGAAGGATGGGTTGTGAAGTAGCCAACTTTTGTTTTGATTTTGGATGGTTTAAATAACACTAAGACACCTACGTGAATTCAATTTAATGAAAATGGGTTAATCTAGGATTATGCTCGGGGTGGATTGAATGAATTTTACTTCTTTAAACAATTTTGGTTTTATTAATTCTTGATGAATCCATTCTTCAAAAATAACACTACCTTCATCATTTTCTGTTTTGGTGCTTACTAAACACAATTACTAATCCCCTATACACTTAGAGAACCAAATTCATGATCTCTCCGAGGTATATGGTCATTTAGTAATTGAATTTATTTTGCTCAAACACAGTGAAGATGAAGAGTAGAAATAACTGAAGAATGGATATCTTAAATTAATTATCCATTTAACAACAATTCGTTCATAAAATAACATTCAACCCAGCCTTTGCATCCTCCAAAGATCAACCCATTAAGGGTTTAGGCCTCCATTGATGGTATACTCTCAATGGTGGGCGGAAGATGACTAACAAGAATTGGATTGAAAAATTAAAATCGCGGAAATAACGAGCACTCCTCCGTGTGTGTGAATGAAATTCACACCTATGTGTGAACTAATTCACAACAACACAGAGATATCACTGTGCTTTGTGATTATAAAGTTTTAATAAATGAAATGGAAAATATATAAGAGAAGAAGTTGATTAAGAACAAAAAGAAAAACTTACATTGAAATGGAAAACATTACAAATGAAATTTGGAAGCAAAACATTACAATGAAACAAAGCATCCAAGATGATAAGAAAAAATTCCACCCCCCATTCCCTTCAACAATATCTCCTTATATAGGAATATTAGGAGCCTTAGGTACATCTCCCAACAATTAATTCACCCCTCAACAATTATGAGAGTCAAAAGGAAATTGACATTTCGAAGTTGACCCGGAAAACTGTCCAGAATCGTCCTCCATTTTGACGAATGAATTCGAAATTGAAGAAGGCCGATTCCGGAGGTGTCATAAATATAATATATCTTCGTCCATGTGTTCTCTATGAGCTGTAAAAATTTCAGGAAATGTCGCTCAGCCGTTTGGATGTTATGGTCGAAATGGTGGAACGCATTTCTGCGCATTAATGACGAGTCCACCATTTAAATCTAAACTTCAGATCCCTTTATCATCATGATAACATCAGAATTAGCTCCGGCCACAGTTGAATAAAATGATCCTCATATTTTTATCTTTATACTGTATAAATTTGAGCTTCATTGGGCTTGGTTTCTGGGCCCCACATTTGTTTGATGGGCCTTAGGCCCATTATGCTTTTTCCAGCATGTTTCTGCCTTCAGGCGCAAAATTCTCCATCTTCCTTGGGATTCATCCATCGGACCTAAAAGATAAAATGTTCCAAACAATGTGATCAATCATATCCCAAATTTTCAAATTAAAATGATGAATATTTTAATTTACACAAGCAAATTATTGAGTGGGGCCAAATTGACATTTTAAGCATGAATTGCACAATGATGGGAAATGAAGTTCAATTTCTGAATTGGACTAAAATTGATGTTTATGAACTTTTAAACACATTAATATTAAGAACTTAACAATGAATATTAGCCACTTTTAGTGACTAATCACACCCCCCAACTTATGTTTTGCTAGTCCCGAGCAAAATAAATTACAAATATGAAATTGAAATCCCCTTTTCCAAAAACATTTAAATACACATTTCTCACTCAAAAGATCTCATACCAAAAAAATTATGGAACCCTTCAAAATCATTTAAAACAAGCTAGGTCCATATGCATATCCCAAGCCCAAGCCCATTCCATTGTTCAAATTCATCGCCACATTTCATCAAATTCAAATTAAGCATGATAAAGTGTTGTGCATCATAAAAGATATGGGGCCCATTTTATTGTTCAAGGGGAAAAAATGGAAGCGCTAGGTGGGAATCACATAAACCTTAAGATGAGTATCCTTTTTTTTTTGAATTTTTTTTTATTTTTTTTAACCACAATAGATATGAAAAGACTAACTCTGGGCAAGACAACTATGGAGTCACGATCCCCAAGTGCCGGACGCCACGCATTTTGTCAATTTCATGCTCTACAATAGAGATATAAAGCCTAACTCTGGGCAAGACAACTATGGAGTCACGATCCCCAAGTGCCGGACGCCACGCATTTGGACAAAACATTGCTCTATGTGGTCATTATTATTATTTTTTTCAATTTTTTTTTTGTTTTTCTGTTGTTTTTTTTTGGATACTCAAATTAAACTAAAAGTGACCCCAGAACCCTATGCTATAATGAAAGGGACCCAAGAACTCAAATTTACACCCACAATCAAAAAGACGTGCATTGTGGCATTTTTATTAAGAGGATGAAAATGTAAACTTTGAAAAATCACATCGGACAACCACACTTTCCAAAAACTATGCTCATGAACTTAAACTTGCATTAAAATCAGAATCAAGGCATGCAACATTTATTTGATATCCCATTTTAGAGTTTTCAATGTGTGATATCATGTTCAAGGTTAATGGAATTTTTCTTTTCATGCAAGTTTTTATTCAAAAAAATCAATTTTTTATCCCCCCCCCAACTTAGAATAACACTGTCCCCAGTGTTTAAAGAAAAGAAAAAAAGTTAGAAGGAGGTAGGAGAGGTGTTCAAAGATAAAATTGAGAATGAAAAACATGGAACAAATTCACCTGGTTTTTAAAGTTGAGGTTCATGATGCTCCAAATTACTCCTTTGATTCTTGGGGATGTAGGCACCTCCTTGATTGAACATGTATCACCCAAAATAGTTCCTGAACCATAAAAAGAAGGACAAGCAAACAAAACAAACAACACAATGATTTATTTAATTCCAAGTACCATCATTTTCATTTTTTTTAAATCAAACTAATGATACATTGTTTTCTTTTAAATTTCTGGTTAAGGTATTACTCAAGGATCACACCGCGTGACACGGATGAATACGGTGCTCCCCTTTCATACCCATCCATACTCATAAAAGAAGAACAGGTCAAGAGTCTAAATTTTGTTATTATTTTTTTTTTAACCTACAAAAAACATAAATAAAATAAACTGATGATACATTGTCTTCTTTAAATTTCTGGGTAAGGTATTACTCAGAGATCACGCCACGTGACACGGATGAATATGGCGCTCCCCTTTCATACCCATCCTTACTCATAAAAGAAGAACAGGTCAACAGTCTATGGTAATTTATTATAAAAAATAAAATGATTCAAAATGATTAGAAAAAATGAAAACCATGGGTTGCCTCCCATGCAGCGCTTTTGTTTAACGTCGTTAGCTCGACTTGAACCCCCCAACTTATCCAATTCCAACTTTCAAAATTTTAATTAACCCATCTTTCTCCACTTCAACTTGATTAAGATTGATTGTTTTTTTGAAATTTGTTTCGTATGAAATCATATTTTCTACAATGATTGGTAAAATCCAAGGAATATCTAAAATGGTTGATCGATTTGTTTCTATACTCTTTCCTAAGACACCAAGGATCATTCCTACATTATTGATTTCATGATATGGATGAATGACAACTGAAATTTCTTGTTTATCACCTATGATGGGATGCCTCGGTGGGGAGGTAAGGACATTGATTTTGAGTTCAGGTTGGATAGGACATTTAAACACAGATAAGGAATTAGAATCAAAATCAATTTCATTTTCATCATTTCCCAACACAATTGGTTCCATTTGAATAGAAGATTCAACCCCAAAGATTTCTAGATGAGTTTCATGAATGGGTATGGATTTGATGTTTGTGATTTCTCCTAATGGTTCAATGATTGGTGTTTCTGAAAAATTATCATTGGAGAAATATTCCGGGCATTCAATCCATGAAGAAAAATTTCCCTCTTGTGAATTCATGAAATCAATTTCATCCCGATTAAAACACTCATTAACAATTCCTTGATCTTGTTCAGTTATCCCATATCCAAAGGTTAGTTCTTTTTTCAAATCATGAGAGGTTTTTGGGATAAAAGATTCATCTATCAATGATGAGGAAAGAACATCTTGAGTGGGAACGGGTTCCTCAAAAGTCTTAAAGCTTTGTAATTCTATTCTGAAAGATGAAACTTCTGAATTCATTTTATCCATTTGTTCACACAATTTTTGAAGAATCGTTTCAGGATTAGTATTGATAGATGTTTCGACATCATGGACTTCCTCATTATTCATCTTTTCAATAATTCTTGATAGGTATGGAAATTGATCTTTTAAACCTTCATAGTTACAAATTTCATTCATGTTATCAGGTATGGGGTATTCATTCAACGGTTGATTAAAAAAGGTTGGTGATTCCCAATGTGGATTTTCAAACAGATTCAATCCTGAGTTTGTGAAGAGATATTGTTGATGATACTCCATTGGAGTTGAATGAAATTTGGATTTGGATTTTTTTGGGCACATGAAAATAGAAAGGGGAAAAGAAAAGAGAAATATAGTTGAGAAAAGAGAAGTTAGGTGAGAATAGAAGGTGGGTGTCTAAGAAAACTTACTTTGGTCCCCGGCAACGGCGCCAAAATTTGGTTGCGCCCAAATTTACCCTACGGGTAAAAGCGATCGATGTAGTACATGTAGGGGTCGAGTCCACAGGGACCGAAGAAGTAACCTTGAGACGCTATGATTTGGTGAAGGATGGGTTATGAAGTAGCCAACTTTTGTTTTGATTTTGGATGGTTTAAATAACACTAAGACACCTACATGAATTCAATTTAATGAAAATGGGTTGATCTAGGATTATGCTCGGGGTGGATTGAATGAATTTTACTTCTTTAAACAATTTTGGTTTTATTAATTCTTGATGAATCCATTCATCAAAAATAACACTACCTTCATCATTTTCTGGTTTGGTGCTTACTAAACACAATTACTAATCCCCTATACACTTAGAGAACCAAATTCATGATCTCTCCGAGGTATATGGTCATTTAGTAATTGAATTTATTTTGCTCAAACACAGTAAAGATGAAGAGTAGAAATAACTGAAGAATGGATATCTTAAATTAATTATCCATTTAACAACAATTCGTTCATAAAATAACATTCAAACCAGCCTTTGCATCCTCCTAAGATCAACCCATTAAGGGTTTAGCCCTCCATTGATGGTATACTCTCAATGGTGGGCGGAAGATGACTAACAAGAATTGGATTGACGAAATTAAAACCGCGGAAATAACGAGCACTCCTCCGTGTGTGTGAATGAAATTCACACCTATGTGTGAACTAATTCACAACAACACAGAGATATCACTATGATTTGTGATTATAAAGTTTTAATAAATGAAATGGAAAATATATAAGAGAAGAAGTTGATTAAGAACAAAAAGAAAAACTTACATGGAAATGGAAAACATTACAAATGAAATTTGGAAGCAAAACATTACAATGAAACAAAGCATCCAAGATGATAAGAAAAAATTCCACCCCCCATTCCCTTCACCAATAGCTCCTTATATAGGAATATTAGGAGCCTTAGGTACATCCCCCAACAATTAATTCACCCCTCAACAATTAAGAGAGTCAAAAGGAAATTGACATTTCGAAGTTGACCCGGAAAACTGTCCAGATTCGTCCTCTATTTTGACGTATGAATTCGAAATTTAAAAAAGCCGATTCCGGAGGTGTCATAAATATAAAATATCTTCGTCCATGTTTCCTCTATGAGCTGTAAAAATTTCAGGAAATTTAGCTGGGCCGTTTGGAAGTTATGGTCGAAATGGTGGAACGGATTTCTGCGCATTAATGACGAGTCCACCATTTAAATCTAAACTTCAGATCCCTTTATCGTCATGATAAAATCAGAATTAGCTCCGGCCACAGTTGAATAAAATGATCCTCATATTTTTATATTTCTACTGTATAAATTTGAGCTTCATTGGGCTTGGTTTCTGGGCCCCACATTTGTTTGATGGGCCTTAGGCCCATTATGCTTTTTCCAGCATGTTTCTGCCTTCAGGCGCAAAATTCTCCATCTTCCTTGGGATTAATCCATCGGACCTAAAAGATAAAATGTTCCAAACAATGTGATCAATCATATCCCAAATTTTCAAATTAAAATGATGAATATTTTAATTTACACAAGCAAATTATTGAGTGGGCCCAAATTGACATTTTAAGCATGAATTGCACAATGATGGGAAATGAAGTTCAATTTCTGAATTGGACTAAAATTGATGTTTATGAACTTTTAAACACATTAATATTAAGAACTTAACAATGAATATTAGCCACTTTTAGTGACTAATCACTACCCGATCACTCCTACCCGGCTTGGAACACGGTCTGTCCTAGCAGGAAACTACATGGCGTGTTTCACTACTACACGACGTGCCCTTATGATTTTTCCCTTATCTGTGTCGTTAGTCACACGGACTAGTAAACAGACCAATACAACACAGTGTGTCAACATGGTACATAGTGTGTTTCCCAGCGGATTTTCCCAATCCATGTATGTAGCTACACAGTGTGGTCACCGGGCTCCCCTATTAAAAAAACTACACAATGTGTTCAAAGGATACTAGACGTGTACTAGACATGCCATACCCGCCCAGTGTTTTCATGACACAGTTGGATACCCAATTCATACTACATGGTGTGTAAAATAGTATAAAAAATGTTCCTACAAGAACTTTCACAAGCCCATGTCCATGTCTACACAGTCAGTGACACGGCTAAAAAAACACGACGTGTATTCATGATGTACATGACGTGTATTCTGGGTTTTTCTAGACAGTAACCTCAGAACTGCACCAGAGCCCAGAAAACACAAAAAACAAGCGTGATAGTGCCAAATTCTGATCCATCGGGGCCCATACTCCCTACGAATCAAAGCATGGCATCATAACAATGAATATTACAAGTAAACAGTATAACAAATTGAAGACTAACCAAATTCTGATCTTCGAGGGCCCAAAACACCACTAAGAACAATGTTTTTCATCCCTGAAAAAGAATCTCTAAAAAAATGATACCTTTTTAACATGGCAGTTGTTCTATCACATCATCCATCACAACAGCATGAATCTTCTATCACAAATTCTTTCACAACAACAGGAAAATTCTAATGCAACCTAGATGGCATGGAAAAAAGCATGATATATGATTTTCTAACAAGTTCCTATATGATTCATGAGATGGCATACCCTCATCTCATCGGGTTTCAAAAAAATATAACCACAATAATATAAACAGTGACAACACAAAACAATTGCACCACCCAATGGTGAAATCTTGTACACTATAACATTTTCAAAACTAAAAAATTGCAACATTCGAGGTTATCTAGCTTTTTCCCTGTACATGGGTCTAGAAATCCTGGGCATAGCTATTTACCATTTACCTATTCCGTCATATCCATTTCTAATTTCACTAAACTATACGTCAATAGAAAAGGAACAAACTCCTTTGATACCACTTTGTAACGACCCGAATCTGGAGCCACTCAACTAGTGCCCTATACCAGGTTCGCGACATGACCTCAAGCGTGTTTTCCCAAAATCCAGAGGTTGTTGACTAGCCGTGATGGCCTTTGTGAGTCAGTTGGGAAACGATGCCCTCATTTTGTATGGTATACAGAGAAAAGGAAATAACAGTCAATAGATGAAGCAGTAAACATCATATAATAACTGAAACTAAACAGCATAAGCAATGTATATTAAAATAATGATGAAAATGATGCAGGATGTACAATTATCTAAGTAAATTAGCAAACACAACAACATGCTTAAATACAACTGAGAAAAATGTACTAATAGTTAACAACAAATCCAGCAGCATCGCAATCCTAGGCTTGGTCCTATGCTCTCCAGATCCAACCAGCAATCATGTACCTGTAGTAGAAGAGCCACAATACCAATCCACACCTGCATCCATATAACCTATTTGGGCCAAAAAGTAGGACCCAAACATGGTATGAGTCTAATCTCAGTAGACAATCACCACAAGATCTGTTTCCTACTGTCAGTGAGCAATTTGGAAAAGTAAATGAAATAAATGCAGCAGAGAAACATGAATACACTAATTAAACAATCCTACAAATCTCCATTCACATTTCTTTAGTAATTTATTTCAGTCAATCAATTATCACACAAGGGATCTAGCAATATCTCTATATTCCCAATGAATAGAAAGTAACACAACAGATATCTCACCAGACTACCTAAAATACAAGCAGTAAAAAACACAAGCTTGTTCTTTGGATTGGTGGAATCGTCACAACCAACCGATCAATATTCACACTGACTCTCTGGGTGGCTCCTACTAGAAGACCCCTATAGTCAACTAATCATAAAAAGGCACAGAAATTCTGGGAAGCAGTCACCGTCAATTCCCTTGTGGTATTTCAATGACATGTGTATACTCTTTGAGAAAGCACTTAGGTCTATTCCCCATATAGTCTCGATACGTAACTAAGGACACCTTGAGTAATCAAAAAGTCCAATTCCTATAGGTACTATGAGCGATAGTAATTTATAATAGACTCAGTAGGGAATCCCTTAATCTTCAATTCGATCTCTAGTCTACCGCATCAGGTTCACACAGCCCTAAGTTGTCTAGTCGTGCGTAATTGACTGTCAGAAGCCCTAAGAAAGTTCAACAACTACTTGGATAAAAGATACAATGCATCAAAATCATATAATAATTAGGAAATACATGTAATCAATTATCTCAAAGTAGGCAATCAATGCAACAAGGTATGCCTCATAGGTAACCTATGAATAACGGTGGTAAACAGCCAAAAGAAGGGAAACACACTTGGGGTGATCCTCAAACTTTCTAACAAGCAATTATTAATCATTTAATAACATTATGCATACATGAAATCTATGGAAGAAAATAATACAGGTTAAAAAACCTATCCCAAGATACCTGATACATGGGAATCTGGCACTTATTGCACAAAAATTCAAGGACATTCTACGCAAGGCAACAAAGAACCTACCTCGATCCAAGGAGATCGATATACTTGATCCTCGGCCAGTGAATCAGCCTAGAATGGAGAATATCTGCAAAAATGTCTTAAAAGTTCATCCTTAGATAACTCTCAAAAGGGAAATAATCCAGAATCATGGGCAAGGAAGAACCATGAACTCACCTCTGTGATTCTATTACAATTGACGACGTTCGATTCGAATAACCGGTCACAGATCAGCGGCTCAGAGATGATTCGGCCTCCTCAATTGCTCTGTTCATAATTAGGCGATGTATAAGACATAAATATGGATTAGATGTGTCCCCAGTATGTTTAATGAAATCAAAAGAAAAGTACATGGTGTCTATTTCTTGAGTACACGGCATGTTCTGACCTTTTCCATACAACGCATTAAGCGGCCTCCACATCACCCCTACACACCGTGTGTGTGGCCAGTACATGTCCAACACATGACCTCGCGTGGGATCAATGTACACTATGTCTACATCTAAAGTACACAACATGTACTTAGAATATTTTTTGATTTTCCTCTTTTCTTAAAAAATGACAAGAAAAGGGATAACAAACCAGAAATGAAAATTCAGGTTCTTACATATGATATGACTATCACTTTACTATTAAATTGTTGTTTCAAATAATCTCATATTGTTATGAAATATAGGCTATGAATATATTTTATTTAATATAAACAAACTTTTAAATGTTCAGGGTGTTATATATTACATTCATGTGAATAGTGAAATAAAAAATATTATGGTATTAGTAGTTTTTGGAAAAAATAAACTAATTTGTGAATAATGTATGATGTGAGAACCATGATCTATTACTATACATCCCAATATAATTTATTTACTAATATTTATTAATAAAAATTATAGTTTCTATTCAATATAATAAATTTGGAATAATATTGTCAAAAAACACCCTTATTCTATCATATAAATACCACACCTCACAAACTCATCCCCTCACACATTTTAGGAACATTAGGTTGTATATATTTTATCCAATACCCTACCGATCATCATTCCCATGTTCCAATGCTTTTGGTACCTAATAAAGGCCAATCCAAAGTTTCTTAAAAAGGGTTCTCTTGGATTAGATATTCCAGAAATATTATCCCATTTCGTTCTCTTTATCTTTTATTTTATTTTATTATCCTCTACTCACCTCCAGTAACAAAGTGGAATTATAATTCAATTATTAAGTCTTAAATTTTTTTTCACATTAAATATCCTTCATCAAATCTATTATCCTCAAATTTTTATTCAAAAACGAAAACAACATCAATGATGAGCATATTGTCAACCATTATAGATGATGAGTTATCATTTATAATAAAAAAATTGTTGGTTTGTTAAAATCCCATTATTATATTTAAAAAATATTTTCAACTGTATATTATAATATTTTCTATTACTATAATATATACATAATATTTTAGAATAAAACAAAACTAGTTCATGATTATTTGAAAACTACCAAATTAATCTATACACTTATAAAATACATTTAATATAACAAATAATCAACATATATATAAATGATATTTGGGCCCAATTAAAATTTTATAATTCCATTAAAATCATACAAATTCAATTTTGAAGAATTATTATAATTTGATATGATTTAAATAATTTTATGCAATTTAACAGATCATGAAAACTAGGAAAACTAACACCCTTGGAACGATGAAATTTACCTCTATAACTCATCATAATGGTTGTAAATGATTTTAATAAAATTATAGTAAATAATAAACATAAAAACAATATATTAATTCACTCATTAATGAATCAATTTTTATTATATATGATATTATGTACAAGTTATGAAGTCATTCAACCATTGGGTAAGTTTATTCTTAACCATAACCCTCTATCTATATGATTTCCCCTCTTTCAGAATTTATTATAGAGGATATTTTGAAGTTAATCATTTTATTATTAATCCCTTATAATTTCAATGATTTACAAACATTAAAACTTGTTTTTATGATATATACAATAATTTCCAAAAATAATCCTTCACTCTAAAACACATTTTGATTCAAATTGAGTTATTTCATTTTCACAAAGTAATGATTATTTCTAAACCAAATTTGATCTTATTTTTTGTATTGTTATCTGTTATTTGTATTCATGAATGATTTCTTATGTAATTCCTTATGTAAACCATTTAATAAATGAGTTATTTAATTATTTGGATTGTTACATGTTTTGTGTGGAATGAGTGATTATGTAAATGATTTGATGTGATGAGGCTCATAATTATATATCCATTGAATGGATTATGTATTGTAATTTATCTCATAATATTATGTCTAATATTAATGGACATGATTTCATATCTATCAAAATGATGATGTTATGATTATTAAAATATGGTATGAATGAAATTGATGATTTCTCTATTTTCAACTATGGGTGGTAATTGATTACAAGGACATGATGTTTAATTTATATGAAGTTCAACATTACCTAACATTATCTAATGATTCATATCATTGTCATGTTGAATACCCAATTGATATGGTAAGATGATTATTATTATTGCCACCCTCTTTTTATTTATTCATTCCTTTATTCATTCTCTTACAGATATGTTAGCTCTTGCCTTTCATTGACATATATCCTCTGGTGACTACATGTAGTAATGAAAATTCAATCATTATAATTATAAATTTTAATATTGTAAATATTTTATTTTGTGATTTATTATTCTTATGTGATGCATGGGTCATATTTTTCCATGATACTAAACCCATGTATCATTGATTGTAACACTTTTTAGTTTGGTTTCATAAAATGATGTAACATGTATGATAAGTAGTTTCACTATATATATTTCATTCCTTATAATAACTCTTATAGAATCTCAATATCCTCCAAAATTTTTACCCTATTAATAATCGGTGTAGTATCATGTAACAAATATCTGAATGAAGATTAATTAATAAATTCATGGGTCTTCATGATACTTAACATTACAAGAAATGTATGCTCCTCATATAATTAAAACAATTCCATTTTGGTGTCTTATAAAGATTTAATTGAGATATAATCCAATGATTTCATATAAATTCAATGAAATATTTGTTAATTTAAAAAGTACATAAATCATATGAAATATTTTTTAACTTCTTACAAAAATTATTATCAACATCATATCACTTAATTCGTTTAATTTCTCAAAAAAAAATCTTTTTTTATCATGTAGTCATATCAATATATACAGAAATCATTGGTGAATGTATTGAACAATGAACATCCATATATGTATGATATAAGAAATAGTACATAGACATTAGAAAGTACTTAATGTTGATTCTCCATAAACCCATAACTTTTTCCACAAATTATTGGGATATAAAATTTTCATTATAAACAATTGTGACATATGTTGTATTGTAATTTCCAAAACTGGTCTAACTATTCATATATATAGATATTTGTCAAATTATTCTTTTATATATGATCATTCCAATGATACGCAAGTTTTGTGTGAAATTAGTACTGAAGACTTGATTAAATATCAATTTCTAATAATTTATTTTTATAATTTAAGACATTAGAACTATAATAAAAAATTTCTATATCATATAATATGGTGTATTTATTAATTAAAGCACTTTTATTCCATATAATTAATATAAAACCTTATATAAATTGGAATGATTAAGAATGTATTATTTTGGTAACAATTTAAAATAATAATAGGTTATTACAACTAATTCTATTATTGTCTGAAATGAAATGAGATTGTATAGAGTGGATAAAAAATACATCCTCACACCATTGGAATATTTTAAACCCACATGACCTATGGAAAGAACTCACAATCTATTTGTATACTATAATTGATTAATTATGTGAACACACAAAAGAAGTATGTAACACGGAATTTGTAAATTTAGTATATTAAAATCGATAATGAATGACAATAATGATTATTATTAATTATATAACATGGTGATGTACCTTTTATTTCTCTAAATATGAAAAAATAAAATATGACATCATAATTTTACTTTTCATGTATTTGAAACATTATTTTTATAGATGTGACAGTGCTTGTGATCGGCATATTTAGGATGATTGTTTTCCCATTATTACCGGGTCTAGCATTTTTTATTCACCATCAATACAATATACCATTAATTCACTATATCAAATTTTCTAAAATGAATAATGGAATGGAATTATGTAATTTTATTTTAAATACTTATCATATAATAATTAATAATAAAATTAGAGAAAAAATTAGGATCAAATGAAAAAATGAGATATATTCACAACTCATCAAGGATCATCAAAACAATGATTTTTTCGTGCCTCGTGTTACAATTCATCATTTTTATATGAGACCAATGTATTACTAAATTTCAAATCATTCACATTAAATATCCATTATTTATATCTTATCAATTGTGTCCCAATATCAATTAATAATGATCATTAATGTGAGATATTATTCTATATGTATAGATATATTCATGTTATGTTATAATATCACTATAATTGGATGATAACCTGAATCATTGGATATCTATGTAATTATCCAACAATATTAAATAAGGATATAGATTCCCTTCTATGACCTCTTTGGGAGACATCATATGAATATGGTTTTATATCACATATAATTTCCACTCTTGTAGTAGTATAACACATTGTATCCTATATTATTCATAAAAATTCAAAACATTGAAAAGGTTGTCAATTTATAATATAGATTATCGTGATATAGTTGATTTCATGGGGATTTACATTTAAATAATATATATGGACATAATTTTATGTCATTAACTAGACTATAGATTAGATTATTAGTTTAATTAATGATATTTTTAACGACTTTTAAATAAATCCCAATGCCCTCACCATAGGTATTATCATACTGGGTCACATACTTATCTGAGTGGAAAGGATAATCATAATATTTTGATACCAATTATATGGATTATAGTTGATACATGATGGTATTTTGTAGTCATAACATTCTAATTTTATTAACTCATAGATCATTGATACATTGAGTGGACTCCACAACAATGAAATTCTATATATGTTCTGCTTCACCACATTTCCTACTAGGTTCACATTGTCAAATGGAAGAATTATTCCATTATAAAAATATATGTAATGTCATCCAAATTCTCAATATGTAGATTCTTGGTAATTAAAATATCTTAAATGGGGGATGATCAATTAAATTGAACTACGGTTATATTTCAACCCACGAAATGAAATAATATAACGAGTTAATAATTTTTTATTGGATGAAAACAATTATGTTTAAGATACCCATTTTATAATATCAAACTCTTGTTCATATTATTTAGAATTTATTTATGTGAAAAATAATATCTGGATAATTTATACACATTATAAAATTTATTTGACCTCTATTATACATTTATGTTAATTAATTTATATAATGATTCAGACATATATAAATAATTCTACATAAAAATTAATGAATTAAAATAAGTATAAAATATAATGATGAGATTATCTAATTACTGGTTAATCTAAATTATGAAAAAAATATTTGGTCATGTAGAATTTACTCATTAAACCAATAATGGTTTTTGTTATGTCACTCAACAAGTTCCTATATAAATCTCCTATATTTATTACTCCCTAGAAGTATAACCACTCAACATGGATCTTCACCCATTACATAATATCAGTCACATGTACATGAGGGGAACAAATGGATAATATATGAGGTGTCTACATGAAATATATTATGGGAATATAGTACCTTACCAAATAATAGTTGGTAAATGACTTCATTAGCATTACTATGTTTGATAAATATATATTAAAATATATTTAATATGAAATTAATGAATGGAATCACAAATAAATGGTGTTCCAATATCATGATGGTCCAAATAGAATATAAAAAATTTGCCGAAGAACACCAGATATCATTTACTTTAATTTATTCATTATTATTAATATAAAAATAGTTTAATTGGTTCAATTAATTTATAAATAAATTAGTTAACATTCTACTTGTCTCTATGTTAATGTTTATCCATAGTATCTTGGGGATACTGATGAAATATGTAATATGGAAAAAAGTATTTTAACTATAAAATTATGAAAAAAATATGGGATTCATTGTGAATTTATTAACTCTAAACCAATATTATATATTCAAAACATTTGATGCCAACAATGTAATTATATTTTAATGATAATTTACATTTTCCATTATAAAAATTTATTATTTTCATTATTTTGTTAATAAATAGTTTTTATTCCTATGAAATTTTTATTCACCTTCAATATACTGATAATAATCACCCAGGGGATAAGTATGTATCTCTGCTATGTAACATCTTGTGTACTAATGATCTACACATCATGTGCTTTACAATCCATGTATCTATGAAATTCACCATATTACTCAATAATTTCCTAAATATAGTGAATAAAAGTTCATGTTATATACATTATAAAAATATCTCATATATTTCCTTAATGAGACATAATTTTTTTCAAATATAACCTCAAACATAATATTTAACCTAATGATTAGTTTTAATTTCTATACTAAACCATGTTGACTACATAATAAGTAGGCCAAAAATATACAACATGTAATAGTAATCCATGATTCTAGATAGGCCTATTAACTGATGGAATACATTATATCTACTGCATTTCATTTATAGTCTGCATATCATTTGTCCCACGACATGCTCATGTACAATGAACATGGGTAAATAGAGTCAGTAAAATCCCATTACATTCATTTTGGTATTATGTTACCCTATATTTGATAACATTCAAGTATGTTCTATTCACGTGTTCATTCTGGGAGATTTTGTAATTTTTTCGATTCCATTTTATTTCCTCACTTTGGGAACAAAGTTATTGTCAGTCATGCAATTTGTCCCAGATAATCAATCACCCTTTGATGGTTTTCTAGAGGTGTTGTAAAGTGTTTTTAAAACATATTACAAAACCCACGCAAATGTGGGGTGCCATAAAACAGAAATATGCATATTTGGATCATGGTTTTTCAAATTGTATACATATAAATGGGAATATAAGAACCCATGACTATAATGGAACACCAGTAGAGAGGACGTATTATTTGACCATTCAACCTTCACCAAGGAACCATGCTGATGGATATTAATTCCTCTGAAATTTAATATCAAAAGTTTATCTCATAGATTAAATGACTAATCATAACACTCAGACCTTACGTAATTTCATGTTTTTTGAAGCCTCCTTAGAAAAGATGTTTTCTCCTCCATCCTCCCCATTTAGTGAATTAGATTTTCGGTGCATAGGATGATTCATGTCTGCTATGTGAATCTAAAAATAGGTTTCCCCATCAGATAATAATTTTTCCTCTCTATAATGATTCTTTCATCATATTGTTTTTATATATATGCACTAAATTTTATTAGATCAAATATATTTCATGATATATCATGATTCTCGATCAGATTTATAAAACATCATTCAGTAAGTGTTGTTTTCATTCTCATTCATGAGGTGATCCATTAATTTCATTGATTAATGGATTTTGGTTCTATTTTAGAGTTACCATGTAATTATAAACATTATTACCATTATTTTTTTGAAATATATATCAATTCTTTTAAAAATCTAATTTAAAAGGATTTCATTATATAGTTTGGAATGAATGGAATTTGAAATAATCAAATCTCAATTAATATATTAATTGATAGGTGAATATTGGAAATGATGTAATTTATGATATTATTTGAAAATTATTTTAAAATGAAGGGATAAAATTTAAATGATGAAAACAATTAATTGGTATTATATTTAAAAACCATGAAATCACTATAACCCATGTTTTTGTTTTGAAAGTGAATTGGTTTACTGAAAATGAAAATTAATCAATTTAATTAAGAATGATTATTCTATTTCAAAATAATTATTTTCCCAATATTTATTGATTTATTAGTATATTAATTTTGAGTATGTTAGTTAATTATTTTGGATAATCTTTCTAGGTTTAGGATCCCATTACATTAAATTCATTATGAAAACACTTACAAAAGGATTATTTAACATGAGTATGCTAAATAGAATGTTGATTCGTCATATTCCACCTAAGGATTAGGGATATGTGTACACATGGTTTTCTATGATAATTTATTTTTGAATAGTGGCGATACTATAGCTATAAACTAACATACATCAGGGCCGATTTCCATAGTTCTTCTTGTGTTTAATTTATTTACACGTTTCAATTATCAAATAACTTTTTACTAATAATAATTTTTTATTATAAATTATTATCAATAAATTTTATCTCAATAAATTTTTCTAATTTATTAAATCTTTTCAAAGAAATCATTTTTTACTTTAAATATAAAAATGAGACATTATTAGATTCTATGTTTTGTAAATTTTGAAAGAATTATTGTTTTATTATTTTGGAATATATTATGGATCGCATTAGAATACACAAATATGATTTATATATCACACCCATCCATTACTCATGGTTTTTAAATATTTTATTATTCTATTTATGACAAAAATTAATGAAACCACTAGGTAGTGCTGAACATTCTTGATAAATGGGATTGTAGAATAGTGATGTTCACAAGTGGATCTTAGGTCCACCCATTACACATTTTTTGAGGATATTTTAGGTTTTTTGATATTCATATGTGGTAATTACATATTTATTTTTATATATTAACTGAAGGTATTAGTTTACATGTTTGGTTTCTTGTACATTCTACTTGAGGAGTGTTCATATTCTTACTGTCATGTTTTCATATTATTTTGTTTTATTAAAATCTTATTCCGTTTTAGTTCATATATGATACCTGGTCATAGTTCCCGAACTATAGGGATTGGGATCACCATTATGGACAAGTCGTGGCAGTCATGGGTATCATGATATCAGTGTATCCAGGCTAGTTCATGATAAGGTCGTATTATGGTACAATACACATCTTTGATTGATGTAATTATTTGGTCTAGGATTCCATGTTATATAGGATATAATAATGATGATACATGGGAGGAAGTTGTGTTTAAGTTACTATGAATATATTATAATGATAATACTCAATTAAATATCACTCTAAGTGAGTATTTTCATTGATGATTATTTTAATCCATTCCTGCTCATTCCCTAATTAATTAGACTGTTATAAAAATCCCATATTTTTTAATTATGGTTGATGGAATTGAAAATTTTTTACTCACATTTGATTATTTTATTTGACTTACCATGATAAAATATCTATTTTTCTCTTCTCTAATGATTCAAAATATTATTAGTGTTAGTTAAATGGAATTAAGTTGAATTTTATATTTTTGGAAGTTTTAAATTAAAGTACATTGAAGTGTGATACAATCAAGCTTGAGGGGTATAGGTAGAGATGATAGAATTTGACTATAATAAAGAATAAGCATTATTTTTTAGAATTGATAAACACAATAATCAATTTATTAATTAGTTCTGTCCAATATACATGATTTATGAAAATTTAATAATGTTTTTTAATCATTATTAATGTCAAAATATCATGAATCCGAGTGAAATCCACATTGATGGGAAGGTACATTATTCTTCTGAGACTCTAACTAATGAAAATATTAATTCCGAGATATTATAGATTGTAATTAATTATATTATTTGATCACATGATTTCATGCTGATAATGAATTCATATTCTGATGATCCAGATAGATAATTGATGGCTGAGCATGACCATGATATTAATTCTGGGCTGGTAGGAGTTCTTTTTTCTCTCAATGGCTGTTCTGGGGTTTATATTATTGAAAAAATGGTGTGTGATGATTCTCATGGTTCATATTGTCTATATAATTATTCTTAACATAAACAATATCATCTAAGATGATCATTTAAATTTACTCTAATGTGGAAATCATGGGAATTTGAAACAGGTTTACACTATGGAAACTAAGATATACAGTTCATACAGATTCTCGGGTCACGTCCATATATTCTATTATAATAATCATTCAACTCATAGACTTTTGGGATCATCAACGTCAAGATGTTTTGCATAAAATTAAATGTTTCAATAATAATGTAATACAATCCACATTCATTTCAATTTTTGATTATATTCCATGTAAAACATTGAAATATTTATAGAAATATTCTGATTGATAGGTGCTGAGACAGTGTATGATTTTGTGGCATGGTGAGAAGAAAATTATTTTTTTACATAATATATATATATATATATATATTATAAATGGTGTGAAATTTTCTAAAAATAATTTGATAACTATCGAATAGTGACAAAAATTAGAAATCCAATTGCAAAATTTACATCATAATGATAATATTATCCTTGGAGTGACATAACCATTCTGGTGTCATGCGTTTGGTTATAGTGTTGTCTCAAGATAATAAAATATAATAAATTAGTTAAATTAAAAAATTTAATTGATTGGTATATAGGTCATGATTTTCCACTTTATGTACACTATAATAACCAATATTGAATGGATCAATAAAAACTAGTAGAATTATCAAAAATAAATACCATGGATCGAGGGATTAGCCATTAGTGATCCGTCTTCCAACATAAACTAGGGATATCACAAATGATAATGATGTCTATTAATTCTTAATTATTAATTGATCAATATTTTGGATGGATTTTTTTTGTATTTATCATCATTTCTTATACCATAAGGAATAGAAATCAATAATTTTACATATTGATTTGTGGATCGTTCATACTGTTTGTATGGGATACTTTTTTGTCATGTGGATAATAAATTAATTTTGTGATGACTGATTTCAATAGAAATATGTTTTTATTAACTACAATTATATATCATAGAAAAAATGAACAACATTTTGGATTCATTGCACACTTCTATGATTTCTGGATATCTCTCCACCTTTTTCATGTGTTCCTAATCTGTATTTATATTTTTCCAAGGAACTGATGAATACCTACTAAACGATCATTGATAATTATATCAATAGTACAAAATATTGATACCATTGGTATGGTATTAATATTCAACATTGCAATAGTGTCATATTACTATGTGACTGTATCCACTGATACATTAATAGTTGGTTTACATATTTTTTGCTATGTGAAACTATTGAGATGTGATAGTGTTGGTTCCCAAGAATCATATTATATTTATATATAACAAGAATATTCATTGTGGATTATCCCACATCATATATTAATCTTTAGATTCAATTTAGGGTAGAATTGGTGGTTGTGGATGGATTATATAAATCAATTCAATCATTATGGGATTTTTGAAAAAAAAACCTTACTACACGGTGTGTGGTCATATAAATACCCACAGTGTAGTAACTTAATTATGGAGTTGGGGTTTTATTATTGATAAATGTATCAAAAAAATGAGTCTTTTTTTACAATCCATGTGAATCGTTTGTAAAATCATGTAGTATAATGGGGGTGTATTCCCAAGATTATCCATATTGTTACACGCTCTATGTGGAAAATAAATTTCCTTGTAAAAAATGAAGAAGTATCACAATTACAGGAGGTACAAACATTGGTTTATATGTTTCCTCACTCACTATTTACTTGTAATGTATAACATATAAGTTTATAACATAGGAATATTTGTGTACTCGGACAAGACTGGGAACTAAAGACAAGGGATTGTGTACATTGGAAAATGAATAATGACATGGTTAGTTCTATTGTGACATATTCCTGTTGTGTAATTGTTTTACACACAATATAATGAGGAAATGTACATTCCATGCAATATAGAGACACATGATGTAGTCATATTAGTGTGACATGTAATTTATCAATTGGGACAAATTATGTACTCCTTTGGGGGAATGCTGGATTCCTCTTTCATCATAGCTCATCTTCATTTTGATCTTGCGTGAGATTCCTTATATTAGTGTTGGTTGAGTTTGATACCTCAGTTCACTACTATAATTTGACATCATGTTACATTCATAAGTGTAATCCCTCTTTATCATCCTATTGATTAGGGAATTTTGGGTGAGTTTCCTTATTCTAGAGTGAGTTTCCATATCTTGCTTCGATAGATACAAAATTATCTAGTATAATGTATCTCATTGAGATGGCTGATGTGATCCCCACTACTTGTTTTTCTAAAAATGTTTTTGTTGTTATTATCGTGACCAATATTCACATGGGAGTTAATCCCCTATATATGTGGATATTTCAATGGATATAATTTCTCCGTAGGTATCCATTGGAGTTAACCAAAACCTATGTATCAAGATGTCCTCTTTCTGAAGGTTTATTAGTCCAATGAAATTTGTATCATACATGAATCACCTTTGTATCATGTCTGAAATCTTTTTGTCGAGTCCTGATGAGTATGACCTCATGGGTGATTGTCTTATTTAGCTAAATATAATAGAGAGGGTTTCTCTCCCAACCAATATTGTTTCATTGATTTTGTTACATATGAGATGAAAGGGGTCTTTCATTCCAATAAGAATACCCAATGACTGATACATTTATGATGATTTCCTCCTTTAATGGATGGTCTCGTGGAGGGAGATATCATGTACGAGTGATATGTTGTGCCATGTAGTTGAACAGTAACTGTAATTGGTTTAGAGCTCTATGAAAAGGATTCTTTTATGATTTTATCTAGATGTTTTATTGCATATATCACAATATTATTTCCATATACAATGATGATATTAATACATTTATGTCTTTTTTTGTTTTTTCTGGGTTACATAAAGGGTGTTATTATACTGAACCCTTCATAGGGTTTTCCATAAATTGATGTGTATTATATAAAAGAGAGCTATTGTTATGGGTTCCTTGGTTGAATAGGAGTAGGTGGGAATTAGTTGGTATAGAAAGACTATGTTATATTATAGGGTTTAATTTGATTGATGCCCCCTCCTACTAATTATGTCATTCATTAAATTCTATTTTTTTGGTGGGCCTATAATTTTCCCAAATTTTTGATTTCCAATATAGAATGTCATACTATAATTTTCATATTATAGTATTATGCATGATTTCATGATTTTTTAACATTCCATCATATTGTAGAATTTGAGATTCGTGCTAGAAAACTTGTAAATTAGGCTAATACCCCCGTTTTTGGGATACACAATCCCGACGCTACTCACTAGTCCCTTTGCTATTAAAGGTTTACATATGGTAATTTTTCCTCAGGCCCCAATGAGTAAGGTCATGAAATATACGTATTAGAGTGGTAAAATGATGGATTTGTTATTACACATCTTGAGTTCATGACCATTGTATGTAGTTCGTATTATAAAGATATTAGTATAAGTTAGGTAACTAGGGAAACAATCTTAAAATGTTTCTATTTCAGATCATATGAAACGTTGTTCTGTATTCGAGTATCATCCTATATTTCCATTCAACATGGAGTTGATTAACTTCTAATTCCCTCAGTATAAGTAAATATCCATTTAGCAGATTTTTTTTACATTAATCATTGGGAAATTTGTTGTTTTTTCCATTTCATTATTGATTATACTCACCATATATACTCATTTATAATTGTTAGACATGATAATAGATTACATATTTCTAAAATGATGGTATTCTATGATTTCTATATAGATTAATAATAATGACCACATGAGGGATTATTTTCCATTATAGGGAACCAGTAATGAGTTATTTACTCAATGTGGGTACCAAGAACGACTACCCTATGTTGGGGAACTAATGGATCCATATTTTCATCTATAAGATGATCGCTTGTGTGTTGATTAGTAGACATCAATAGAATAACATGATGATAAAATATAAAGTCTTATAATTATAAGGTTGTTCCATAAATGGATACCACTATGGTTCTATGAAGATAATGATCCCCATTCATGATAGATTTGATTCAGGTTGATGTTCATGGTTTTCTGGACTATGAGAACCCTCGACTGATATTTTGGTCGTGCTTACGAATAGTTTTATTCATGGTCTAGTAGTTGTCTCTGGAGGTATTTTATAAGAGACAACTATGACGCGTGCACATCTATATTTCTATATATATGGATCACTCATTATACATAGTTTCTCAGAACCCCTTCTCATCTGGCAGGGGACTAACATCATCAACTTGTTTGAATTTTCCTCTTGGATGGGACCCCTTCATGATTGTTGATCTTGTGGCGAGACATATCGATAGAGATATATGAATTTATTATATACCAATTTTACTAATGAATAATGTGACAATACACATGAATGAAAGTGCGAAAACTCTCCCACAAAGACACATCACTGATATGCGATCCAAAATATGTTGTCATGTTAGTGAAACACAAATAGGATATATTTGAATTGTGGATGGTGAGATAATTTGAATTTTGTATTTTAGTTTGTATGAAATTACAATCTGTGAGGTCATGCACTGGGATGGGCCCTCTATGCTATAGTAATTCTTATAATCAAAAATACTGTAAATCTACAAATACTACTATTTCATGCCATTTAATATCTCTATTTAAATAAATTCTTCAATAAATTATATATATGAATATATATAGGTGCAAGTGTATTTGTATATGTATTATTTAATTTCACATTATATAGTAATGTAATGTGTATGAAAGACACTTCATAATATTTTCGAAGTCACTGGCATCAAATGTATATTCGACATAACGATGTTTGACACACCGATGTTGGACACACCGATGTTGGACACACTGATGTTTGACAAAACGATGTTTGAAACACCAATTTACAACATACCAAATTCTGACACACCGAACATGACACACTAAAGATGACACAACAAAGATGAAACACCGAAGATGATAGACTAAATATGTCACACTGAAGGTGAGACACTGAAGATGACACACCAAATATTACACACTAAAGGTGGCACACAAAATATAACACATTGATGATGACACACTGATGATTACAGCCCTAGGATAAAACACCAATGATTACAGACAGAGGATGAAAAACTGAGACTTATGACAATAGTTATAAATATCTAAATCAATTTTATTAATTAAATTTTATTTATAACAGTCATATATAGACAAATTATTGTTTCTAACTTTATTTAATGTTATCTTCAGAACTATCCATAGATAGTTAGAGGTATATTTACTTGAGAAGAACTTCTTACTTAGATGAAAATGAATTATAAAAGAATTACAAGCTCAAAATTAATGATGTGATCGAAAAACACTTCAAAAAAACAAAAAGGATAATAATTTTGGATACACAAGATTTTGTAATGAGAGTAACTCAAAGCATGAGCTCACAATAATCTTTACAAGCAATAACTTGTTGAATCTTGCTAAAAATCCTCTCATAGAAGATTTGCAACTTTTCACTCATGGATGATAGATTTTAGAGACTATGATACCTTGTTTTGAATAAAAATCTCATAATAGGACTCAAATATCATTTTCTCTACATCTAATGAGTCCATAGTTTTACTTCACAACACAAGAGATTTTTAAACCATGATATTCATTAATAACTCAGTTGTGATCTTGTGTTTAATATTTGAGCTGTGTCTGTATCAATTGGTGTCAAAGACACTGTCTTCTAAGAATAACTGAAAGATACTAAAATATCTTCACACTCAATCCATTTTTACTCTTGAATCCCAAGTAGATCTGTGGAAGAGATCATGTGGGATATGTTTCATAGTTTTCCCTATAATAACTATGGAAGAGGTCATGTGTGACCTATACAAACCTATGTGATTTTGTGAACCCTTATACATGGTGTGGATTAAAATATTATTAATATAAAATTCGTGGTGATAGGTGATCACCAAGTAGAGAGGACTATGTCTCAGTATAAGACTTAACCTCTTGTTTTACCCACTGTTTTGTTTGTCCTGTGTTTTAATCTAATGTGCATTTTTGACCGTATGATAAACTAAACATTGATAGTGATTTAAGAAAGTGTTTATCTCTTGTTTAAATCAGTATACTGGATTTAAAGTTTGACTAATCATTATATTAGTAATGTAGAGAACTAATCAATATTTTGAGAAATTAATTGATCCTTCATGAATTATATATATTCCCTACAAACTGACTTTGATTTTATTTTCATTGGGGGGGTTTTTATTATTAAATAACCAAGTATAACATAAATTTTTATATATACTCAATTAAACTCGCCCCCCCCCCCTTATGAGCCATGTACACTGACAAAAATTTTGTATCAAGGGTTTTTTAATGTTATTTTGTGTCTTTAAAATTGTGTGTACTGTGATTATATTTGTTCTTCAATGTTCTCAAAATATCTATATTTCTAAATTTTTAACCCTTTGAAATTATTTTACAATCATTATAATGAATAATATATTATAAGGGGTTGTTACCTATAGACCAACATTCTATAATTGTACTAACTATTATAAATGGAAGCTAAAAATGAAAATACATCTTGAAAGCATGGGATTTTAAATAAGGACTGTTGTTGAATGTAAATATAAAATTAATGAAACTACTGGAAACACATGGAATGAACCAATTAAAACCTCCTATAACAATAATTGTAATGAAATGAATGCACTCTAATGATCACTATGAGATGAAGAGTTCAATTGTATCACTTCTTGTAAAACTGTAAATAAGATTTGGGACACTCTATCTACTTCCCAAGAGGGAAAATCTAATGATAATGAAATGATATAAAATAATTATACAATTAAATATGGCAACATCAAAATGAATACAGATGAGTCTATTTATAATGAGTATCTTTGGTTCAATGAAATTCTGAATACCATAATTTTTTTAGGTTGAGATGTAATGGCCAAAGAGTAGATTATGAGAATTCTGCTATTTTTACCAGAATATCTATATCAATCATAGAATCATGTGATATTGATAAAATGCAAATGAAGGAATTTATTTGAAAACTATTGATGTTTGAAGAAGAAATGGAGATACATCAAGAAAAAGATGAACCAAAAACAGAATATGTATCCTTCAAGACTACTGCATCTAAAATAAAATACCATGAGAATGTTCCAGATGCTAATGAAGGCTCATGCAGTGAAGAAGTAGCTTCAGATTGTGATGAAGAAATGGCCCATCGGGCTAAATTATTTTTGAAATTTTATCAGAGAAATATGTTTTCAGAAATACCAATTACAATGGAAAGTATAATAACAAGGGAAATTGGTAAAAATATAGGAAGTGAAATGATAAATCATATGTGAAAATTTCTATGATTGTAAAAGGAATGGACGAGTCATGGATCAATATCCAATGATGAAATACAATAAAAACTATGAAAATAAGTATAAAAGGTATAAGAGAGCAATAAAGGCCACCTAGAGTGCCTCCATGGAGAGGTCAAGTGAATCTGACTATTTTCAAATTTAAAAAGATGATATGGATAATATGTATTTAATGAAAAATAATTCTAAGGTAACTATAGACTCTCTTGTATATAATTTTTATTATTATGTACCTGAGTTAGAGAATGTGAAAAATGATGCTTTAGTAAAATATTGAAACATGTTAGATGAAACATGAAATGAGTAGATACATAAGTATAAATCATTGAAAAAATAACATGCTACTACTGTAACTATTAACTCTGAACATACAACCGAAATAGTGAAAAATGTACAACTGCTCAAGTATGTCAATGAATTAAAAATATCTACTATGTAATTGTATAATGTCATAAAAATGTTTACTAATGAAAAAATACACTTACTTTAATGATTGGTAAAAAATAGCTCGTATGTATTATAATGGGATTGGATATGAACAATGTCAAAAAAATTCATCCAAGTCAAAATTTGTATCCCGATCAAGAGAATCTTTTACCTTTATCAAAAACCAGAATTGTACTTGAAGTTCTAGTTCCACAATTTCTCTAGCTTTATCATAATCTTCTATGCCAATCATATTTTATTATACAAAGACTCTATATTCTTTATATAGAAAACCCATAAGATAGTTCTGGGTTCTTAAATATTATAAAACAAATGTATGTGGACCCAGAAAAATAAGGGTACCAAAGTCGTTTCATGGATCAACTATTTTGTAGGTAAATGTCCTATAGATCTCATATACAAATCATTGGTACTTGGATAATGGGTGTTCAAGAAATATAACATGGGAAATTATAAGCATTAAAATTCATATCTTGATTGATGGAGGATATGTCAAATGTTGTGACAATGTTAAAGGAAAAATCATCGCCCTTGGCCAGATTGGTTACCCTAATTCTATTTCAATTTCTACAGTACTGTATATTGATTGATTAAAGTATAACGTGATCAGAATATATCAATTGTGTGATGATGGATTTAATGTTAAATTAAAAAATGTTTCCTGCCAGATTTTTTATAACAAGAATAACATTGTATTTACTGCATTTAGAAATGATAATGTATATGCTATAAATCTAGACACACTAGCTTCAGAGAATGTATCTTGCCTAAATTCATTTCTCAAAAAGACTTTGTTCTGGCCTAAAAGAAGAGGACATTGCAACATACACTATCATAGGAAGTTAACTAGAGAGGTCTTAGAAAAAGACAAACCCAAATTAGAGTTTCTAAAATATAAAGTCTATAATCATTGTCAAAAAGGAAAGAAACATAAAATCTTTTTCAATCCAACGAAAGAAGTAAATACTTATCAACCTCTCAAGTTGGATAACATAGAATTTTTTAGACAATCTAACCTTTTTAGTATCAATGGGAAACACTATGTTTATGTTCTTGTAGTTGATTTCTCTTGACACACTAGGATCTTTTTCGTAGCACGTAAAATTTAAGCATGTCCACATTTTTACATGTATTCTAGGACAGTTAGAAATTTTAGAGTACATATGATTAAATACTTAATATGTGATCGTGTCCATGAGTTTGAGAATCATTATTTCGATTCTTTTTGATCATAAAATTGCAATAATCTATACATATCAGATCCTAGGACACCTCAACAGAATTATGTGGTAGAAAGAATAAAAAAACCATCAAGGAAATTTCCCAAACTATTTTTATTGAATATGATCTACCCATTTATTTCAGTGCTAAAGCTTCTAACGCAACTTGTTACATAATAAACATAGTCTTAATCATACACATCATTTTGAAAACACTTCATGAGTGGTGGAATAATAGGAAACCGAAAATGGTTATTTTAAAGTGTATGGATGTAATGTTAATATTCTGAACACTAATAATAATTTTGATAAATTTGCATCTTAAAGTGAGTGAGGAATATTTATAGGATATTGTACATCTAGAATATAATATATATTCTATAATAAGAAAACTAAATGTGTGGATGAATATGTGAACATTATTTTCAATGAATCATATCCACATGAGCACAAGACCTAACTAAAAAATATTTAAGAGGATATGTCCACTGTGGACATTGATGTCAAAACCTCAAATCATCATGTAATGGAATCATTGAAAACATCCAGTTCAAGAAACTATCCATGTACAAACTATAATGAACCAGTTCAACCTGATACACTAGAAATTTCATGTCCTATATTTTCCAGAACAACTAGGGAACTTAAGAATCATCGCTTAGATGATGTTGTTGGAAATTTAGATAGAGGAACTCCGACAATAGCATCCTTGGGAAACTATGTTGAACAACATGTTTTCTTGTCACAACATGAACATAAAAATATCATTGATGCGGTCAATGATGAATTGTTGTTAATTTCCTTGAATGAAGAACACAATCAGTTTGAATGAAATATTTGTTTGGAAACTTTTAGATATATTGAAGGATAATCTAACCTTATCAACAAAATGGGTGTTTAGAAATAAGGTATATGATGCTGAAAATATAGTTAGAAATAAAGCAATACTATTTACACAAGGATATAATCAAGAAGAGGGAATTGATTATGAAGTGACCTTTTCACTAGTAGCTCGACATGAAGCAATTAGCATCTTACTTTCCTATATAGCACACTTGGATTTTAAACATTACCAAATGGATGTCAAAAGTTAATTTATAAATTGGTATATAATTTAGGATGTTTTTGTTGAAAAATCCCTAGGTTTTAAAAATCCATATTTTCGAAATCATGTGTTCAAATTTTTTAAATCATTTAATTATTTAAAAACTTTTGCAATATCATGCTATTAAAGGTAGAGTAATTTTAAAATTTCATAGGATTTACAAAAGGACTCTCATACCATACTTTATTTTAAAAAATAATTTCTGAAGAATATTTAATTGCCCAAATATATATACTTTATATTATTATTGGTTATTTATAAAAATATTTGTAATGTATTTTCAAAAATAATGAAAAGAGAAAATGAAATTACATAAATGGGTGAAAATATATATTTTCTTGGATTTCAAATATTTCAAATTAATGAAGGTATTATATTAAATCAAATTAATTACACTTAAGATCATATCAAAACTCTTGGTTTTGATAGAATTTTGGGTTGTGAAACCCCTATGAGTTCTACATGGAAGCTAGATCTTGATGAAAATGGAAAATTTGTTGATGATACTGCTTAAAGATAAATTATTGGGATTTTTCTTTACTTATCTGCACGTTGGATAGATATTATGTTTACTATATTTATGTGCATTAAATTTCATGAAAAACCAATGGATTCTCATCTAAGTGGTGATAAATTGTTTTTTCGAAATACCTCAAGTATAAAAATAATTTAGTATTATTCTATACTAAAGGGAAACCTTTTGATTAAGTTAGATATTCAGATGCTGAATTTGGTGGATGTAAGTTTTCTTGGATGTGTACCTATAAAACATTTATCTTTTTGGGAACGACTCTAATATCATTGTTTATTAAAAAGAAAAATTCAGTTTCATTATCAACTACAGAAGAAGAATACATTGTTGTTGCTATTTGATGTGCAAACATTTTGGGGATAGAACACACCTTATTAGAATATAAATTTAAATTCAGACATATCCCTATAAACTGTTATAATAAAAGTTCTATTAAAATTTCTATGAATAAAATTTCTAATTCTAGAATGAAGAATATTAATGTAAAACATCACTTTGTGAGAGATATTTATCTAAAAAGTGATATTACACATGAGTTTATTTAGACTATGTATCAGCTTACTGATATATTCACTAAACCCCTAATCTCTGAGAGAATGAACAACATCAGACATGAACTACGAATGATAAATCTCTATGATCATTAAAACTGATATCATTAAAATTATCCTTTAAAACATTCTCGTAAAAATGGTTCTTGGAAAGGATCACAGGAAATTGATCCTTGAAACTGAACTTGTGAAATTGATCCATGAATTTGATCTCATAAAATTGATCCTTGAAACTGATCTCAAAAAAATTATCTGTGAAACTAATCTCCTGAAAGTCATCTTGTGAAAAGGTTCTCATGAAACTGATCTTTTGAAACAGATCTCATGAAACCGATCTCAAGAAACTGATCTTGTGAATCTGATCATGTGAAACTAATACCATGAAATCGATTCTACGAATCTGATCCTTTGAAACAGATCTTGTGAAACCAATATTATGAAACTGATCGTGAAAAACTAAATCAATGACACTGATGTATTTATGTTTTATTATTACTATTTGTTTTAAGTAAAATGAAACATTTGTTTGTATTCTTTTTTCCACATTTAATTTTTATGCATTAAATTTTACAATTACATAATGATATATTATGTTCTATTCATCCCAACCTTTCACCATTCCACTACCGTGTAGCCTTCTACCCTTTGTCAATTTATCTCTCGTCCCTCGTCCCCTAGAATTTTTTGGAATCTTAATCCTCGAAATTGCAAGGAAAAAGCATGCTATGGAATAACCAAGATAATATCAATCCGCTAAAATCTGGAATGATGTGTCTAGTGGAACTGAAAAAACATGCCTGGAATGAAAAGTGGTTATGACTAAAAAAATGTATACGTTGAGTGGCTTCAATCAAGGAAGTGGTTTTTTTAAATAGTGAGTGAATCTCAAGGATGGCTAAGATGGTTCTCTAATAATAAAATTCCTTATTATCCTCAGCATTTGCATGTGTTTTATCAACATTTGAGATATCCATCGATGAATCTAAGGCAGCAAGGATTATGTTAGTGGTAAAGGGAAAGGAAATAAAATTTTCATGTAAGGAATGTGTTGAGTGCTTGGAGATTCCACATGAAGCTTTCTATGATGATTATTCGGGTAATATTCCACCCTAATATAATTTTCTCTCATATAAATATGCTACGAAGGAGCTGACTGGAAATAAAGAATCTACGAGGACTATTGCATGTGATTTTTTATGAGAGGTAATTTTTCTTTTTACGTTCATACATCATCAAATCTTCCCAAGGAAGTGATATTTCTCTACTTTGAAGTATCAGGAAGTATTTTTGATCTCTCTATTCAAACATGGGATAAAATTGAACCTATATATGTATCTAATAGTCCATGTATTTGATTTGATAAATCCATTCAAGAAGGAAACATGATTGTACTATCTGTGGATGATCTCTTACCTACTAAACATATTTGGCCATGTTGAAGATGGATATAAAGTGATAAGTGCATGTAATGGTTTTTGTCTTTAAAAATAACTTTTTAAAGGAATGATGATATTTGGGAACTCTTGTAAGAAATGTTGGGTCGGTGATGATGAATGGTTGTATGTGAATTTCAATGTAGTTGACCATCCTACCAGACAAAAAAAATCATGTTGATCCAGGTCTCAAACCAGGAGAGAAAATAGTTTGTTTTTTGATGAGGATGCTAATACAGAAATGCCAAGGGAAGAAGGACCTCCTTTTGATGACATGAGTGATTCTAATATTGCTCAAATACCTAAGGACATATCTTATTGACCTGATAGTCCACTATTAGACTTACCATCAAGAGAATCATTGTTATGTGATGAGGATGAATAAGTGATTGAAGTTACTGGTGTTGAAGGATATTTAATTAAATCAGATGAGGATTCTAATGATGATGAAGATGAGCAGGATGAAGGAGGAAATTATGATCATGTAATTGATTCATTGAATGTGGGACAACAAGTAGTTGACATATCTAGTGAGGAATATCTATATGGAGCTGGTGATGGTGTTGAGCTTATTGAACATGTGGCTATTGATCATAGAGATTTTGATCATGAGGACATGTCATCCCATAATAATACTAATATTTAAGACATCATTCAGGAATTGAATGAACATAAGGCTGCTGGTCATAAGGAAGATACTGAGGATCATGTGCCTCAAATTAAGGATGTGCCTGGAGATATTGAAGTGGCTGGAGCACATGCAGAACCAGAATTTCATTTAGTTCCAATACCCTGAAATGTTATTATCGCCAGAGGGAAGGATGAAAATGTTGATGAAGATGAGTTTGTTCCTGATCCACAGGGAAGAATTATCAGTATTGACAATGTTGATCCAAAATATTAGACCTATACTTGAGACTTGAATAATGATTCCAAATACATTTTTTGGGTTGGAATATGACTCACATGTATAGAGGGTTTATCCTCCTCCTTCTCCACAATCCTATGCTTAAGAAGAACATCTTGCTCCTATTACATGAGTTGTCGCACCTCTAACATTTAAACTAGTAGCACAGACTTTTCCTAGTGACTGTGTCACTAAGGCTGATTTGGAACAATTCCAAATTGATATATTTATGTTAGGGAAATCATTAGTTCGTTTTAGAAGTGAATCCACCACATCAACAGTTGTTTTAAATACAGATGCAGCAAATATTTCAAGAATGGTGATTCAAGAGATTCAATTAAATATTATTACCACATCAAAAACTATCATTGGAAATAATACCTTGATGAGAGAAGAAGTAAGGAAGATGAGAAATGAATTTAATTCTCTAACACATGACTACAAGACTACATTTAGTGGTGTTCGTTATGTTCTTAGAAACATGGTGACTCATATCTTCTATGTAGATATCAAAATTATGATAGATGATCATGGAAAAATGTTTAAAGGCCCTTGTAGTTATAGATATGGGAGTGGTGTTGTAGCTGATTTAGAGTCTCTAAAGGATGTAATGAGAGAAGAAATCCGAAATATTCCGAGTATTTCAGACAATGAAACTATTTAAAATGTGCACAGAAATATAGACCATGTGTACAATTTGTTCATATAGTCCACAAATGAAGCCACTTTTTCTCAGAAAAATATTTCAGATAAAGTGGATAAGTATATTAATTTTATTTATACAAAGCATGATCTGATTAATATATTCTAGTTTCTCGATGAAAAATTCAGAATACCTCCATTTATAGAAGCGTTAAAGAAACTAATATCTTAATTGAAGGAGTTTATGCCATTGATGAATAAATTCATAGAGAATAAGTATGACTTTTGGAATTCTATACAATATGGTGGTGAAATAATTAATGACTTCATCAATCTCTATATGCCATATTTTCATGTTTAATCTGAAAAAATTGTGGTTCCTCATGTTCTTTCTATTGATACTCCCCCCCTGCCTCATATACCAATGACTATCTCTCAGGGTAATTCTCCGATTCAACCGGTCATTACAGAGCAACATATTCATCTTGTATTGTCAGACAGAATGCCTAGTCTTGAAGCCAATGTCCCTACAGGTGTTTCCCTGCTGGGGGTTTTCTTCTAACAAAATCTTCCCACTACCACTCCTGAATCTTCTCATCCTACTCCGGATCCTTTTGATATAAGAAAATCCCCACAACAAAACAACCCTTATTGATGGATTGTATCTTTGTTAGGTATTTTTGTAGGATCACAATGATAGTAATTATATTATCAAAAAAATGATATCGACGCTCAATATAGAAGATCGGGTGAGTTGTATACATTAAAAAATTCCTTTGAACTTTTAAAGATAGTAATTTTTAAAAATGTTAAACATGGTAGATTCACCAAACCACTTAGTTCTACAAACTGTCTTGTTTTCAGAAATGTAGTTTCAAAAATGATATTATGGAAATGTGGTTTTGGAAATGAAACTAGTTCAACAAACCTACTAGATTATGGAAATGTGATTCCGAAAATGAATCAAAACAAAAGCATACAAAACAAATATTATTCCTTAATAAGTATTGAATCATATTTAATATTATTACAATTATATGAATGTATAAGATAGTTATACATTCCTTATCAATTAAAATACATTAGAAAACTAACTTGAAACAATACAAGTAACAAGTCATAAATCTTTTAAACTAAAGATTGGGGTATCCAACAACCTTGATAATTGTCCCTTGATTTATAATTTCAAAAAATATTGTCTTACCCAAACCCATGTATGATCTCAATCCAATGATATGTACCCATATTGTTATCCCTACAAGCCCTCAAACATCATGGTAGTCGGCACCACTGTCTTCTTATCCCTAAAAGCCCTCAACTGAACTCAACAACATTCGGAGTCACACGAAGCAATTCTAAACAAGCTGTTCAGTACGCACAAAGCATTAAAGTCTCTCCATCAAGAAATAACTTTAGCATCCTGCAATATCTAGATTGATGGACCTCTTTGTGCTCGTTCAAATGAACTCCAATTTAGAGGTACATCTTCAACAGTCATCTACCTCCTCCAACGGTTATATTTTTCCTTGATTTTAAGAGGGACCTATATACGTGTCACTTAAATAGTGGTTAGAAAATAACATAATGCACGACATCGTTTTATAACTCAAATAATAGTATGTAAAAATATTGTTTCTCAACAAATTTACTTTTTCATTGTCAAAGGAAAAATAGAATTTGGAGTCAAAAAAATGTTAACCTTCAGAGTGTATATTACAAGGTTATTCTATTTAAATTTCTCCAGAATTTGGAATCATAATCATATAGACATCGAAGTTTGGATTATGAGGAATTAGGATTCTGAATTCTAAAGAACTCAGAGTCCAAATTCTGAGGAATTTTGAACCTAAATTCTAATGAATTTAGAGTATGAATTATATAGAATTTGGAGCTTGAACATAGAGAGTTCAGAGTCTAAATCAATATAATTTAGTGTCTAATCTTTAGAATGTTCAGAGTCTAAATTCAGAGGATTTGGAACCTAAATTCAGATCATGAAAACAGAATGCTCTATATCTTTGGATTTATATCATTCCATGGTTGTAAATGTGAACCGAATTGTAGACAAATAAAATTATTTTTATTATGAGATGAACAATGAAACCATAGTAAGGATTAATTTTCATTGGGGAAGAGAAAATTTCCTTATTAAGGGATATCATAGGGAGAATGAAGATTGCCTTAAGATAGAATGTTTGTGATGTTCATAACATAATAGAATGGAAAAATCATAATAAAACATTATTGACTCAAAAATCTCCCCAAAACATGAGGGAATGGAAATGTAATAGGGAAAAATTATTGAATAAACAATCTCCCCCTTTTTGGAAAGCACAAACATCCTTAAAAAAAGAATATAAGGACTTAGAAAATTTAGGGACATGTCAATAAAAATTTTCTCCCTTAACACATGTTCAACGAAGAATACGATTAATTCCCCCATAGGTTTTGTAAACACTAAGGATCATATTCATGATTTCTGGATTGAGACTTTGCATTTTATTGCATACGAAAAATTTCTTGGATAAGAACACCCCCTTAGATGATGTCCCCCTTAGTTAGGGAAATTTCATCTATTACTTTGTAGTATTTTTTATCATTCCTTTCTCCACATTTATGATTATTAAAAAGGATAAAAGGGAATGGAAAAAAAGGGTACCTAAAATATTAGTACTGAACAACCAAAACACTAGAAAACAATTATTTCATTAGGATTGGAAAAATTTATACAAGGAATAAATACAACAAAAGATCAGAATAGAACAAGATTATCCTTTCTTCTCCTTAGGTATCAACATCTTACTATGGTTTTGAGCTTCTTGTGTTCTTTATGATCATCCTCTGCACGATTGAGATGTTTAACCTGTTCTTCAGCTTCTTTTATAAGGCTTTGATTTTTTTCATCCTGAGCTTTACAAACCTCTGCCTAAGCCATCAATGATTCTTCCTACTTAGTAATAATTTCTTCAATATTAATCCTCATATCCCATTCTCTTTTCTAACTCTAAGGAACTGAAAACTTCTTCCCATTATGATCTTTTACTTCTTGCTTCTGAGAAGTCTGATCTAGAGTTATCTTCTCCTCAAAACTATTTTTGAGATCCTTGATCATCCCATATTTAGTTTGGAACGAATCTTTGACACATTATTATAATTCATTAAGGATTATCATCCATTCAACTATCTTCCTTGACTATATTTTCATCATTATACATTATATTTTATGAGATTAGTAGCTAATAAGAAATGTCATGAAGTCTAGATCGAGTTTGACACATTTATCTATCACCATGGACACTGAATCCCATTGTGGATTAAATGAATTGTAAAGAATCTTGAATCTTGTGTCTATACTGGGAAATATTAGAATAGTACCGAAAAGAATTTTCATATATTTAACTAGAAAGTCATTTACAGGAGAGTATGATTCTGTTTCTGAGACTTTGATTGGTGAGAGTTATTTTTTAATTTCAATTTCCTTCCTCTACAAAGAACCACCGACGCCACTCATTTATACCACCAACTTTCTACATTTATCAACTACCACCTATTTTCCCTGATCAACCTTTATGATGAATTTATCTTGATAAAGAGATTCATGTTCACTATTAGATAGCTGAACAAATTTGTCTTCATCAAATTATTCCTTTTCGGCTCCTCCCTCAGCATCCTTTGGGTGAATTAAATATATATTGATACTTTCTTCATCATATGGTTTTTCAACATCATCTTCATCCTTCCCAGGAGTACCATTATTTAATGATTCGTCTTGAGAGGTTCATAATGATAATTGTTTCTAAAGATAATTCCTTCTCATAAAAATCCAAACTAGATTTATCAAATCATCAGTATCACCACTAAATTCTTATTGTTTTCCATCTAATTCTTTTTATACTACTTCTTTTTCTTGGAATTTTTCTGGAGATACAATCTTATTTCCCGGATTCTTTAGTAATGATTCTATCAAAAGGATTCTAGTACCAGAATATTCTCAGATGCTTTCTCTGCAACCTCCATAACAGATTACACTATTTCAGCCTCAGACAAATTCTTCTTTGGATTAATTTCGTTCTCTTGCTTCTCAATTTATTCAGCTGCCATTTCATTCAAAGATTTTGATTTACTAGGGTCCAATCCAAACATGGGCTCCCAGTTTTTATGATTTTTCTTTTCTTTATCTCTATTTAGCCAAAATTTCATTAATATAGGCTATTTGTTTCATTAGCTTCGGTGGTGCGTATTGGGTTTCTTTAGCCTTTGTGTTTTTCCGTTCTCTTCCACATCCTTCAACTGCCTCTTCCTTCCACACTTTTTAGAGGCCTCAGCCCCGCCTGTATATTTAAAATATCATCAAATTATTCTACATGAAATTCATAGAATTATTCAGATTCTATGTAAAATTAAACTTTCATTTTTCTCAATGGGTCATCACTTAACAACATCACATTACAATTCCTCGACTTAGATATGCATGAAATTTTGAAGTATTTTAGAAACCGATCAATAATCATTGATGGAATAGTTGAAAAAAAGCTAATCCTTCAGACTTCCATTCTTCATGTTTTCAATCGTAACCAAGATATTCTTTACCATGTCTGTTTTCCTTAGGATTACCAAGAAATCCTGAATGTACATATGACTTTTCTTCAACGTATACTTGTCTCATTTTCTAGGTATGATGAATCCGTGAACCAAAAATTCAAGAATCTGATAATTTTTAGTCAGGTGATGATTATTTATAGTCTTTAACTCTAAGAGACCATGAAAATCCGTGGCCTTCACCTTATCAAAATGTCCTTGAACATCAGGAATCTTATGATAACAACACTCAGCTTCTCCTTCATAAGGAATACCAACCATCTTTATAGCCTTGGTGTATGAAAGTGTTAAATCATTCCATAACACTTGAAGGAAAACTTACTCATTCCTTCTTCAATAAAGAAAAATACGGACTCATATAATTCTATTAATAAATTAGGATATACTAAATCACGATCTTTAGGATTTGAAAAGCAAACACTATCCCACCCAATAAGCTTTATATTCTTAGAGAATATAGAATCATACTTTGCAAAAAACATCGGATCAAATAACCTTTCTTTGTTTATCTTCTATTCAAAGATTTTTTTGACAGTTGACATATATTTCTGAGAGGATTGTTCAGAATACATTTCGGAAGTAAGAAAGATATGAGATGTTTGGAATGGTATTATATAGGAGGGCAGTGCTTCAGCATGCTAAGGATTGAGTTACAATGTGGGAAAAGAAGAGGGCGTCTATTATATAGGTAGTTGAGGAGATGGTTAAACTTCAATACTCAATCCAATGGTTGAAAACCCTTCTGATCTGATTTGACAATTGATATGATAGCCAGAAAGAAATATTGACAGAATTCGATATTTTGTTGTTTTTTTAAGAAAAACATTCGGATTAATTATAAAATGTATACAAAAATTTAAAAAGAGATGAAAATACTATAAATTAAAAGATGATTATGATAATTTAACAAATGAAACATTCATTTCAGATTGTTAGGAAGATTATAAATATTGAGGAAAATTCTTTTAGAAGAACATTAAATTCTGAAAATTATGATTATGAAAATTCTCAACACGAAAATCTCAATTACAAAACTTTTATGTAAAAAATTATTAATTATGAAAATTTAATGTACGAAAATATTCATTATAAAAATTTTATGTATGAAAATCCTTAGTATGAATATTTTACATACAAAAATATTCCTTATGAAAATCTTAAGTAAGAAAATCACCATTTCAAAATTTTAATTACAAAAATCATCACTATGAAAATTTTATGAAAGAAAATGTCCATTATAAAATTTTGAATATGGAAAAAAAATATAATACGAAATAAATTTTAGACTAAGGAAAAATTAAGACTACAAAAAAAATTTAAACTATTTAAAAATGTAGACTACAAATTGTTTTTTTAGAAATATAACAAACCAATGTAATCCCCCTATGAAAATGAGACATTTACTGTAAAGAGATTGGTTTCAACAAGATGTTAAGATGAAATATTACCTTACAGTTAACATTCCTAACTTCTGTTTAATGAATTAAAATCTATCAGATTGTAATGATTTTGTGTATATATCAGCAAGTTGATCTTTTGTTCCGATAAATTACAAAATTTTAACTCCATTCATTTTGATAATATTTTAAAAGAAATTTTTGATAGCAATCATACGCCGGGATCATCCAATATACATGTACCATGTATTTATATTGGTCCTATCTTTATTTTCTTTATGTTTAGAGTGTTAGACATTCAGAATCCAAACATTCGTATATCCGAAATTTTACGACAATAAAATTTTTGGTATCAACATTTTTTGGAAAGTAAGCATTATGAAACCAATGAGGTTAGACATTATTTATAGAACATTTCTTCTTCCAATGCCAACCACATTGAGATTTAGTACAAAAAGGTGCTCTAGGGGGAACCAAACAATTATTTCTAAAAACAGGTTTTTCAGGGGAATAACTTAATACTTGATTATTACCATGAGGTCACATCTGATAATATATCTTGTTAAATTTTAATTTACCAAAAGTAAAAATTTCAAGAAGTTGTTTCAATGAAAAAATTTAAATCTTTAATCCAAGGACTAGATTACTATCCTCTAGAATAATAGACATAGGGTAATTTTTATCCTCCAAAACATCTTTTTTCTAATAATTTTTTATTAAGATCCTTAGAGAGCTTATCTTTTCCAGAATTAACTTCCTCATGTTTCTTAGAAATATTTTCTAATACATCATTTTCCTTCTCATTACCTTTGGTAAGATCCTGAAATTTTTTTGTTGAATTAATTTCTCTAAAATTTTCTTTTTCAAGATTCATAGAAACATTACAATTTATTAGCTCTAGCAACATTGGATACCTAGAAACTTCATCACAGGAAAAAAAATCATTAACATTATCTGATGAAGAAGATTCCTCATCTGATGAAATATATTTATAAAGAAAGTTTTCTCTCAATGAAATGTTGGTTAAAGATTTAGTAGTTCATAACATAGCAATAAGACATTGATTTTGAAATGGGTATCGTGATATTAAACCAATATTCATTTTCCTAGAAGATTTATAATCTAAAGAATAATCAGCAGAATCTCTACCACTGGCACTACAAGTGTCATTGGCTTTTATGAATTTCTTATGTTTTGATATGTAGAACAACTTGTGGTTTCTATCAGAATTTCCGCCCTTATTGTCTCTTTTCTTAAGAAAGGTTCAATCAGGTCTGATATGACCAGATCTTTTTCAGTCATAGATTTTTACTTCTCTATCTTTCTTATATTTTAGATTTTGTTCTTATATCTATATTGAATGTTATTTTTCATAACTATATTTTTCATCCTTCGATCATGATTAACTAGTTCATTCTCAGGCTCTTCACATTCACTTGATTTAGATAAACCAATAAATTTATTTGATTCAGATCTTGTAATTTTAATTGGATTATTGAATTTATTATGTTTTGATATAGTTGTAAAAGAAATATCTCATTTCAATTTCTTCTTCTTAGAATTTTAAGCATCTCTCTTCACTCCAGTCTAATGTTGAAGAAGGGTTCCAAAAATCTCATCAAGAGTAATCTGTGAGACACTTCAATTCTCGTCAGTAGATGTTCTCTTTGATTCTACCTCATTTGGAATGATGTCTATATTCTATTCTACAGGTTCCTCATCATTGAATCCTTTTTCTCACATGGATTGTAAGATGTTGAAAATAGTCATAAATCTCTGTTGTACCTTACATATAGGTTCTCTGTAAGGAACAAAAAAACCATGGTACTCATCTCTACGCATAGTTCTTCTAGTTCCAATAACATTGGATGTTTCAAAATGAGTGACCTCAAATTTATTCCTAATACAATTTTCAGCTTCCCAAGAAGAAATATGGCTATATATATTCATTTTCATGGAACAAAACAAAGTATTATGTGCCATATAGTTAAGTCGATATTCTGACTTCTCTTGATTTGTAAAAGTTCTGACTTAAATTTCAGGAATCTTGTAATCTATTGTAAGAATAACCATGTTATCTACCCCAGTGTTAATGCCAAAAGACTTCATATGATCTCTCCAATATTCATAATCATTATAATCAAAAATATGTTGACAAGTAGGATTATGATTTTCAATTGAACAAACATTCATTCCTGTCATCTTAAAGAAAATAATTACACACAAACTTTTTAGTAATAAATGATTGTAATAAAGAAAGAAAATTCCTATGAAAATAAAAAAATAGAACAATGAAATAAATGTGGAAGAAAACTTATATGTGAATATAAGAATTTTATAGACCTCCTATGATCCCATTTATTGGATCGAAATGATACATATTATAGTATCAAAATTATGTTGTATATGTTCAATATACAGGAGGGGTGAATTGAATATATTAAAAAATAATTTTGTAACTTTTAAATATGGAAATGTTTAACCATGTTAATCCAGGTAAATCCAAGATACCTCTTTTCTCTACAAACATGGTTTATTCTGGATGTGTGGTTCTAAAAATTACATTCGAAATGAAAATAATTCTAAAAAATTATAGATTCAAAAAATGTGATTCTGGAAATGTAACATAACCAATGATTTGAAAACAAATATTCAACCTTAAATAATAAAGAATCTTATTTAATCAGAGTACAAGTATCAGAAAGTTTAAGATAGTTATACTTTCCCTGTCAATCAAAATACAATAGAAAAGAAACATGAAATAATACAAGTAAAAAGTAGTAAATTTTATAACCCAAAGAGTAGGGTATCCAAAAACCTTGGATAATGGTCCCTTGATTTATACATTCATGAAAGTATGTCTTACATAAAACCAGGTAAGCACTCAATCTGAAATCGGTATCTATATTCCTATAAGCGCAATCCCTCAAACATCAATGTAGTCGGCACCTCAGTATTCCTATCCCCAGATTCCCTCGAATATACTTATCAAATTTCAGAGTCACACAAACCAATTCTGAACAAGATGTTTAATACGCACAAATCATTGAAATATCTCTATATAAATCACTTCATCATAATGTAATCACTAGATTGATCCACCTCTTTGAGATCGTTCAAATACCTCATATTTATAGGTACATCTTCAATGGTCAGCTTCCTCCTCGAACGGTCATTTTTTCATGATTTTCAGAGGCACCTGTATACCTGTCACTTAAACAACATTTTGTAAATAGAATAATGCATGAAATCATTTTATAACTCAAACAAGATTATGTGAAAATATGGTTGTTTAAAAAAATTATTTTTTTGGAGTCTAAGAAAAAATAGAATTAGGAGTTTAAAAAAGTTAACCATTAGAGTCTATATTTGAAGGATATTTATATTATAATTCTCAAGAATTTAAAATCAAAATTATATTGACCTCAGAGTCTGGATTCTATGGATTTCAGATTCAGAATTATAAGGAATTCGAATTCTGAAATTTGAGGAATTTGGAACCTGAATTCTAAAGAATTTGGATTCTGAATTATAACGAATTCAGAGTCTAAACATAGAATCTTCGGAGACTGAATTAAGAGAATATGAAGTCTGAACTTTTGAATGATCATGGTTTAAATTCAATGAATTTAGAATCAGAATTATGAGTATGAATTCAAAGAATTTGGAACCTACATTTCAGTTCTGAAATCATAATTCTATATACCTAAGTATTTATATGATTTTGAAGTTTTATATGTGAAACCAAATTTTAAACTAATAAAATGAGTTAGATTATAACATGAATAAATAAAATATAGTATGGATAAATTTTCCTTGGAGAATTAAAATTTTATTTATTAAGGAAAATCTTAGGGAGAATGATGTTTTCCTTATTATAGGGTGTTTTTAGTTGTCAAAACATAAAGTAATTGAAAAATCATAAGGAGTCCTTCTTGAATAAAAAATTTCCCCCAAACATTAAGGAAAGGAAAATTCATAAACAAACCTTATTGACTCAAAAAAATTTCTTTTGTTTTGCATGTTATCTTTTTAATGAAAATCGTTATGGTGTCTTTCTTTTATGACATTTCACCTCTTACATTATTTTTTTTCTAATCCGATAAGTAGGAGAAATAAGTGACATTCATTTTTAATCTAAGGGGGATAAATTCTGGTAGAATACAAAGTCATGTTCTTGTGATAATCCATTTATTGGGTAGGATCTTTGTTTTAAAAACTCATACAAGGGAAAACTTCAATTATATTGACCAATCACATTCATTTTTATTTAAGCTATGTCAAGTTGTTATTTTTCCTTTTATTTACATGTATTCCATAATTTGTTATTATCAAAATGTGAGAGATTGTAGGACCATCTATGCTATAGTAGTTTTCAAAATAAAAAATGTTGTCATTCAACAGATTATACTGTTTCATCCCATTTAATATCTATAAGTAAATCAATTATTCAATAACCTATATATATATATGAATAAATATGTTTATAAGTGCATTTTACATGTATTTTTGGATATCACATAATCTAGTTATTTTATTTCTAACACATACACATCATAAGCTTCTCAGAGTCACTGGAACAGATAGTCTGTTCGACACATCTACATTAGACACACTAATGTTCGACACACCGATGATTGGCCCACCTATGTTCGACACACCGATTTCGACACATAGATGTTCGAAACACTGAATATTACACAACAAATATGAGACAGGGAGATAACACACCGAAGGAGAAACCCCTATGATGACACAACAATGATGACACAACAATTATGACACACTGAAGATGACACACCGATGATGACACGCCGAAGATGACTCACTGGAGATGACACACTGAAGATGTCTCACCAATGATGACAAACCAAAAAAGACACAATGAAGATTATAGACTAAATATGATAGATCGATACTTATGATTCACCAATATTCATAAATAATTGGTTCAATTTTAGTAATTTAGAATTATTTTTAACGCTTATATTTTGAAAAATTAATGCTCTTGATATTATTTAAGGTTGTCTGTAGGACAATCTATAGACAGTACGATGTAACTGAATGTGTGGAGATTTTATTTCCTTGTTGAATATTATGTATAAAAGTATTAAAAGTTCAACATTAAAAAAGTATTCGAAAAACACTACAAAAAACAAGAAGGACAGACTATGGAAATACGCAACATTTTGAAAAGCGTGGAATTGGAAGATGGATCTCACAAGAATTTTTACAAGAAACAACCTACTATACCTCTTTTAACATATTCACATAGAAGTCATGAGAATTTTCACACCTAGAAGATATATTATAGTGACTAAGATACTATATTTTGGAGCCAAATTACAGATGAATACACTAATATCATTTTCTCTACATCCAATATGTCCAGAAATTTATGACACATACCATAGAGATTTATAAACGTTGTTCTTATTTAATAACTCTTTTGTGATCTTGTGTTTAATATTTGAGTAGTGTGTGTATCTGTTTGTGTCACATACACTGTCTTATGAGTATAAGAGAAGGATTCTAAAATATCCTCACACCCAATCACTTTCTGTTGATTTTTCCCATGTAGATCTGTGGATGAGATCATGTGTGATATGTTTGATAGTATTCCCATTAATAGCTATAGTAGAGATCGAGTGTGACCTGAACAGACCAATGTGATATTGTGAACCCTGATCCAGGGTGTTGATATAAATTTTATTAATATAAACTTCTTGGTGGTAGATGATCTCCAATTAGAGAGGACTATGTCTTAGCATGAAACTGATCCACTTGTTTTCCCATTTGTGCTGTTTTTCTTGTGTTTTAATCTGGTATACATTTTTCACATTAAGATAAACTAATCATTGATAGTTATTTTATGAATTTTTTATATCTGTTTTGAATCAGTAGATTAATATCAAATGATTGAATAATCTTTAGATTAGTAAGGAAGATAACTAATCAATCATTTGCGAAATTAATAGAACCTTATGGACTTTTATAAATACTCTATAATCTGACCTTCATTTTAGTTTCATGGGGGATGTAATTTTTAAATAACCATTTTTAACAAAATTATTTATAGAAACTAAATTCACCCCTCTTGAGTCATCTACTCTAACTAACACCCTGGTTGTAGAAAGCATGTGGGTTTGGATAGTATGATTTTTAATTAGGAGGATCTCATTGGCGATTCAAGCGATGATCACGATACGACATGTTTCATCACATCACCAATTTTAGTGTTCACATGAATTAATGAGACATTTTTTCTAATATTATCCACATTTATAGATATATTGATACTAGTGGAGTATTTTCTATCAACCCTGGTATTGTAGTCTTAAGAAGAAAGGATTTTTTTATTACACACATCTATCCACATGTGTCCTATCACAGTGAAGAGAGTGAACATCTAATATAGAATAATTTTTTAGTGGTCATGAGACCCAATAATGTTTTCTTTTGTATGGATTTTATTACTACAATCCATTTTCATTTTTTTCTAATTGTGATAAAAAAATGTACTTTCAGATTGTTTGGATGAAGTTTCCCTAATTTGATAAGGAGTAATCCCATGATTAAAAATATGATCTCATCTTCCAATGGTTATAGTAGATTCATCATAATTTCAAAATTGATACTATTAGAAAAGTGGGAGAACAAATAATTTTTTTCTTATTGTTGTGGAATTTTTGTGAGGATTACTTACATTGAGAGATGTTTATTTTAACAATATTTATAGAGTTATGTATTTTCAATGACTAGCACCATTGATAACATTAATTTTTGAAATACTTCATTGATTGAATTAGTTGAGATTCATGATATGAAGGTGTATATTGAAATATTTAATAGAAATGAGGGTTTTTTTAAACAATTGCCTTTACATGGGAATTTGATATTTTTTCTCTTTAGAGGAGAATATGATTTTTAGATTAACCTTGGATTGGTGACACATGGGCTAGATTAAATGAGGTAATGTATCTATCCATATAATTGAAGTATTAATTAACCAGATATTCGTTTATATGTGATTGCCATAGTTAAACACTGATACATGTTATCACGAGTTCTAATATAAGTGTACGTAATACCCGAAGTGGTTTCTAATGCTAATGTGGTCATTTTGATTTAGTAGTGATACCATTGGTGAGTTGTAAACTATATAATCGTGTGGTAAATTAAGGATTTTTTTATTATCCTATTTTGGACTAGTTTATGGTAGGATTATTAGCTGGAATCCACATGTACTCAAAATCGAGATGGATCACATATGACACATGATGAATATGTGGTTTTCATCCCGGCAATAATCATTTCTCTACACATGTTCTTGAATATATGGAGGTGTCATCAATGCATATCAATCCAATGAGGTTTCTTGAACAAATATCATATTGATTTATTCCTAATTCAATACATTACTGATGTAATAATTTCATCATTTTAAAAATGATGGATGGTTATTCTAATCAAGATGTGAAATGCGGTGATGAAAATTATGTTTTCATTTAATGTATATCTTGTAGAGGAAAAGATGAACCAAGATCACTTGCTGGATGTTGGAATTTCATGGGAGTAACAACATGTTTCTATGATAAATTTTTTTAGATCCTTGTATCCATGTGTGATGACCCTTGAGATTATTTATAGTTTATGACACCTATTCATATAGTAGGTAACCTATCATTATTTAATTCCATCAATGATCATTTCCAACTATGATGCTTACATCATGAAATGATCATGGGGAGGATGTTATAAGCATTTATGGACTCTGGTTGTGGTTGACAGATGTGATATACCCCCATAAATTTTCTACATAAAAGAGATCATTTATGTTTATATGAACCTGTATTGAATATTAATTTTTTTTGGAGCCTCATCTTGGATAATATTTTACAATAGAGGGTTTTGAATTTCATGATGATTATAAATACACTACTAGAGTATCATCTTTTCTAGGAAACACATGAGTGACCATAGAAGACATTGTTACACCAATCACATATCATCAGTAACAGTGATTTAGTCCTTGTCTTTTTACTAATTGTGGTTTTATGGGTGTTTTTCATCCATCACCAGATGAGGACATTAAAGAATACATAATATTTATTTGTCAAATGATGAAAGTGGAAATGGAATAATAGATTTGAAGTGTCTATTCCATGGATATGGGATATTTATAGTGTTCTTGAGACCATTATTTTCACACATTAATTTTTTGTTGGAGATTTGGTGTTACACTTATCCCCTCCCACTATTAGTTTCTAGTGTCGTGGTGTTCGCCCAATTTTTCAAATCTGGAGGTATGTGAATGAATAGTTTCTTGACAAGTAATGGGGTATCTTGTGACATTAGATTATATTATATATTTAAATGATAAATTCATTTTGGAGACCATTATGATATATACCATTTTTGGGTTAGAGTTTTCCTATGGTGTTTTCTTATTGATTGAACAAGAATCAATCACGAGAGCTCGAGGGAGAGAGAGACCCAGTTGTGAGCTCAGTATCCCCAATATTTTCATTTTTTGTAATATTTGAGGATAAAATTTCATGAAAGAGGGAATAATTTAATGTGACAATCATTTCAATATAATACATTGGAATATATTTAGGAATATATCTCAACACAATCACTTGGATAGTTCATGATTCTGAGGACTGGTGAGTTTGAAATTATTTTTTGACTTATATAAAATATATTTAATAGAACGTGTGAATATTTTTACTTAAATATTCTAATAAAAATAGAATATGATGCAATATTAGAAATATGAGGTCACTATTTATGGAATATTTATTTTCACTATCAATGACATCAAATTATTTGGTGTCAGATGTTTCAATAATTTGCAGTTACATGAGAATTAAATTAATTTAATATTTAAATAATTTATTTTCATTAAATAAATTTGTGAACTAGATATTATTTTTAATAAAATATATTATAAAAAATTAATATGGTTATTCTCATATCTATTATAATATTGTGAAGAGAATAGATGAGTGTTGACTAACTGTGAGATCATTGATCGAATGATCAGAATTTGGTGATTAGTGCACCAATGGAAACTAGGGATATATACAACGACATTGACAAGGATTCAATATTTATCATTGATCAATCCAAAATTAGTTATGATTTTTGTTTTTTCAATTTATCAACCTTTCAATTATCTCTATTTGTATTAATTAATCTAGTAAAAGATTGATTTAATGATGGGTCATTTTGATGGTATGGGTAATTTTCATGATTTAGGGATTATAATATTTATCTCATTGAATTATCTAAGAATTCATTCATATTACCTACTAAAATTTCTTGAGTACTAAATGAAAAAATTACAAGGTTTATTTGTCAATTATATGGTTTATTGTTTTCTATCCTCATTCTATGTGTACTAATTAATGGTGTTTTTGTTTATTACTTTGATTTAATGAATACCAAATGATTGAACTACGTGTGAAAATTCATTAGGCAATTAAATTTCTTTCATATCTCTAGGATAGATATTTTTGTTTAATATTTTCTATAAAAAAATTTTAGTTGATCGATATAATGATCGATTTTTTTTGTTTTACAGTTTTGATGTGTGACATGGATGAGACAAGACGACGGTGTTTCTAGAGTACTAGATTTGGAACGAATCAAGACAAAATGGATATGAGGCTCATTAAATCTTATATATATAGATTGTTGAAAAATTATGGTCTTTATCAGTGGCATTAGATGACTCACATGAATAATTGTGATCATTATGGGATTTCATAAAAAAATAAACAACATATTATGTAGTACAACAAACAGATGAATGTAGTACACTATATGAGGCCCTTGGGTTTCAATATCAAGAAAAGTGTTACACAATATGTGAAATGTGACACACCCCATGTGACCCTTATAAAACCAGTTTTGATTTTAATTGGGGGAAAATTTAATGTTGATAATGAAATGTTACACAATGAATGTGCCTAGTGATACTCTATATAACAGAAGGAAGACAACTCAACCTGTGTAGGAGTCATACACTCATGTGTCATGGTATGCACACAATCATTGTTATTGGAATGTAAATAGTCATAACAATGTACTTAGTTGGCTTCCAGTACATAGACCCAACTAAGTACTCATGACACAACCCTGTGTACATGGTCAGGATAATAAATGTATACCGACTAATGCTGTTATATCTACATACCTTTCACTTTTGGGACACACTTGGTTAATTGGAAAAGTATATTCCATTTGACTTATAGAAACATGCATTTATAATAATAGAAAAAATCACCATTTACCCTTAGTTACTCATTTTGTGCTACTTTGAAGATAATTTGGATCCCAAGTTCCTCTCAAAAAATCATTATTGGGAGATTGTGTGAGATTTCATGTACGGGTATTAGTTTAGTGTATTCCCATTGTTTACAATTACTATTGATCTATGTAGTATCATTTTCTTATAATTGTGTGTAACCCCTCTGATTCTACCCATTGATCAGTTCATGATGGTTGGGATCCCATTTTCTTGAGTGAGTGGAATAATCCTACATCGAAAAATATCTTAGTATCATGGGGAAAGTATCTATCCAATAGTCCATGTTTGTTCCACATTTTAATCATTCATCTATCAAAGTAGTTTGTTTTAACTGGCTTGACCAATATTTATATGTTCATTAATACCCTATCTTAGATGATAATTTCAGTTGGATATGATGCTTCAGTGGTGATCCTATAGCATTGAACTCATAGATAGAAACCATCTCCTTACAAACATATAAATTACAATACTTTTGAGTAATACATAAAAGAATTAAAAAAATAGATTCCCAATAACTGTATTAGTTCAGTGCCTTTAGAATCCTGGAAACATAAATAAAATAATATTAGTAATATTCGTTTTCATCCTCTTGTCCCTCTAAGACTAGAAACCCACTTATGGATATCATACCAAAAATATATATTCATAAAATGGGGAAGTGAAAATAAATGGAGAGAGATCATATTATAGGTCATGTTAAATATGGGATACATTTCATCAGAAACATAAAGATAAGATTATGATAATGTGATCATAAAATTAAAAAGATCATACCTAACATATCAATGATCACAAAAATGTGTTATGGGTGAAATCAAGGAATTTCATAAGACTATAATCATAAGTAAATAAACATCAAGTGCCATTAAAAAGTAATTGTGGAATAAGACATAGGATTAATGGAATGATTATAATAATAAAATAATTTATGTTATCGATACCTACCAATAAAATTATAACATGATAGGATTGTGAAACAGTATGTGCACATTCATTTGGATTTAGCTAAAAACCAATGTAACCACTTACATTTTGGATTGGGATCCAACTTATTTACCTTCTTGTTTTCTTGTTTGGGCTAAAACATGTGTATTCTATAAATTTTTGTTGTTTTCAAATACCAATATATCATATCATTTTCCTGAATAGTCTATAAAACATGTAAAATTTTTTTATTAGGGTTAGGAAAATTTCCATAAACATTCTTACTTTGTAAATTGGGATAGAACAAATATACACTCTGAGATCATATAAAACATATCATTTCCCAACACATTTGGGGTGAATATAGGTCCCATCCATCTCATAATCTATTTTGAAAACATTTTTTTAAAAATTAACTTCTTAAAAAGGAAAAGAAATATTAAAAGAGTTGATGGAAGGTAAATTCATACAAGTCGTAGGAGGTAAAAATATCATTCAATTATCATTGTAAAATGGTTATAATAAATCACCATCCATAATGTGAAAAGAATATTTTTTTAAAAACATTGTAAATGAAAAAACGGTTACAAATAACTTTTAGGGATTTTATGATAATAATTGAATATTCGGGTGAAAATTTTTTAGATAACCAATTAATGAAGGAACATGTATTTTCGACTGAAGAGAGGATAATATCAAGATTTATTGAATAAATATTATAATCTATCATATGTATCAAATATAGTAAAATTTGAAGGAATCTATTATTATATCATGAAAAACTAGAAGATATGACAATTCATGACTGTTATCAATAGATGAATCATTATATTTTATAAAATGAAGAATTAAAAAAACAATCTCAAAAAAGGAAAGTTGTTGATTCTCTAAACTCTTCCCAATAAGTTTCATTGATCCGTACTTCAAATTTATGAAAATAAAAATTAGAAAATATTTAAATTTCATGAAAAGAATAAAAATCATGATATAAAATTTCAAATTCATTTTACACCCCTCATCTAAAAATATATGTTCATAACATGGTGTGTGTCCTATGGAAGGAAATTTATGAAAAAATTATACAAATGATTTGTTAAATTTGGAAACATAAATATTCAAGGGAGAAAATATCATAAATGTATATATAAATATGAATAACATTATGTATAAGGATAATATTATTCATCTATGTGTAGTATACATGCCACCCAATAACAATGGGAGGGGAATAAAGCATGTGTTTCACGATATAAAAAGTGAGATGAAATCCTCATTCCTTTAATCATGACTCTCATCATACTCATAAATACCTTTTTATATAATAAGTTTATGTTTATTATAAATATTTCACTGAAGAATATTCTTATACCATTTTCTATTAATGGTCTATTATGACCACATATTACACTTTTGATAAAGAATCTATTTTAAGGCTTCACTTCGGGTAATATCATATTTTCTTGGGTCTTAATTTGTTAAATCATTGATTCTAATACTTATATAATAATTTATAGATTATAAAATATGATATAAATATCATGTATTTTCATTATATTTATTGTATTTGAATCTATAGAATATATAGATATTAATTTTAATACATCATTCGTGGAGATGGTAAGCTATATGTTCGCGTGAACACTATATTTGATTTTATTTTATTATCGAAAGAATGAATAAAAATAAATTATATGTATATATATCATTATTATATTATTATTATTATGTTATATTCAACATGAAATTTCACTAAAACCATCCTTAACACATTCCATGCAGTGTGTCAACGAATCACATCGTTCTTGTAGTCCAATGTTCCCCCATTGAAATTGTCATATCAACATGAAATATAAAGTTAGATGATATTTGTTGTGAAAATAATAAAAAATAATAACATTGACATAAATTTAACAAATGAAATATATAAACATATTTTCAATTTTAATTTCCACCATAAGAGGTTGTAATGGGAATAATATTCATCGTTATTCAGTGTGGTGGTAGTTCACCATACAGATAAAGAATATGTATTTTTCCCATTAGAAGGCGGTTTGTGTAGCTGTTTGTAAATAAATCATTATAAAAAATACTATTATATTTAATATACAAGAAAAATTATAAAATAATTGAATAAATAGTGTGGATGTGTGGAGAAAAAAAATAAAATAATGGATTTAGGGAGAATTTGTTACCTCATTTTCGGTAAAATTCTTTTGTTTGATCCAAAAGGAATCAATGGTTCGAATTTTTTCAAAGGGGAGGCTTATTAAATGTATAAAGAAGTTATTTTAATTTTATTGGAATTATATTCAATTAACCTACAAGGTTTCAGAGGTTTTATGAAGAGGGAGTGTTGGAGGCTTTTCATAGGAATGGGAAAGAACACACATGGGATTTTTAAAGCAAGTTAGGATTACACACATTATTACTAAAAATAATTCAAACCCAACAAATTAAAAACTCAATAATTAAATGTTTATGGCTGAATCATATCCTAAAAATTGGTGTTTTACAAGTTTATAGGTCTTTTGGGGTTTTAAATATAAGGTTTAGTACATTAATAACTTAATTTTTCTCTTAACTATTGTAATTTATTTAAATAAGATTCATTAATAATATTTGACCAAAAATGATAAAACTGTTATAAATTATAAATTAATATTATTATAAAAAGTTAATCCATTATTCCAATTTATAATCACATAATTGGTAGAAATTAGTTCTGAAAATAATCCCAACTAATGGGACGATAATGCGAATTTTAACTACAAAAACATCCAGACATTTCCATTGTTTTTATACCCATCATCAATGTAAAATAAATTTATATTACATAAATTAATTTTTTGATAAAAATATTTTATAATTAAACATTGAAATAAAAATAAATAATAATGTAACAATTTAAATAAATTATATGAAATGGCTGTTTTTAATTAATGTTTCTATTTTTTAACTATTCATCCAAAAATGTTGTTTATTGAAATAACACCAAATTATCCCCATAATATAATTTAAAAATAATAAAATAAAATATAATTTTTATTTAATAAAATTAATTTGCCAAATGTATCTCAAATAACTTTTATTTTATTTCATATTGGTTCATGAAAATTATTTAATTGGAAAAACATTATATTTATTCATGTAATGAATTATCAAAAAAATCATTTCATTCATTATGAATATGATTTATTCATATAATTAATTATCTAAAAATTATTTTACCCCAATTCATATTAAAATGTTTAACGGATATATCATAATTATATCATTTAGTTAATTATAAATATATATTATCATTTTGTAGAATCTCAGTGTTGCATGTGTCATATGATAAGTTTGTGTTGCATGTTGTGTTTCCCATGTTGGTATTACGTGTAATGAATTCTCTGTAAGAGGAAAAACATTATGTTATTTGTAGACAAAGATACAATTTATGTTGTTTCTAGATCTTGATTAAATTAGTGTTGTATATAACCCAAGCCAATCATTTTCCATTAATATTAAATAAACTATATTTATTTTTATGTCAAATTAAAAAAATTGAATCATTTAAATTCATTCTAGAAAATTATTCACAAAATCTCTGGGTGTTATATTATAGCCACCATAAAATTAAAATCTCACACCAAATTCATCTATGTTTTTTATGGATTAATAATACCTTTTTTATTCGTTGTTACCTTCATAAAAAAAAATGGATTTTAAAAATTCCACTAAGAATTGAAGCATGGAACCATAATTGTTAACAAAATATAAAAATAACATGGTTCTTGGATATGAGAGGATTTAATGGGAGTGTGTATTAGACATGGAGTTAAAGAGTCAATATTTATAGGGATTTATTGAGGTCATCAATCACAATCATGAGAAAGATCAATGAAATGGTTTGGGCCTCAAAGTCTTAAATTTGGGATGATTTAAAAGGGTATCTATTCCAAAAAATTAACGTATTAAGAATGCCAATATTTATTTCATCATTACACAAATGTTGAGTAATTATTCTATTGTCCAAAAATATAATGAAATATAATTATAATAAATAATGCTTCACACAATGGATTTTCTTTTATAATATTCTATGTCATCCATAAATTCATTTGTTGGATATTTAAAAATTAAATTTTTTTTCCTAATGTATTGAAATTAACTTTTAAAAAATTCTTAAATCACATAAATTAAGGAAACATTTAACAATATTTGTCTACATTTTCTACAAAATAAATATGGTTAATACATTCATATATATATAAATATGTTACTCTACTAGTTCATCATTATTAATTATTTAACAAATATAATAAAAAATTTACCAAGACATCATGTAGGCCTATGGTAGGCTTAAAACCATTATCGTCATTCTATAATGGTTTAAAGACCCCGGTCCATGCCAGACATTTTTGGTTGCCACCCTAAAGACAAGTTATCCTTTTATAAAACCACTATAATATAATTTCCAAACTATTCTTGACATCCTTGAAATATTTTTATTCTGTAATGTAATGCCCCGACCCCAGTTACCTATAGTCGGTACATTATTACGTAACATTGTCATGATCACAAGAAAGATCAAATTTCGAAAGACCGATTGGTTTAGTAGCCTTGGAAACACTAGATATATTCATAAGTCTTACATTACATCATAAAATGAAACACTAATAGAACAACATAATGTCTCCATAGTCCACACTATTATCCCCTCATAATATCCCTGCATGTCATTAATAACTTACTTCTTCACATCCTGAGAAAAATAAAACATAGAAAAGGGGTGAGCTCAAATTCCCAGTAAGGATGACAATATAGCAGAAACTTTCCAAAATAAGCATAAACATTTAAGGCAATGTATAACTAAAAAAACCTTTTAAACTTGAACTTCAACATATTATGGAAAATGTAAAATGAAAATAATTCCATTTACTTATTCACATGGATATTCTACTAATCGAATAATCACATGCAATACCAACAACCACTTTCATAATGATGGACTTCATAATGCCAGACTATCATAACCACAGAGCCAAGGCCTCGTGCCAAGACTACAAATAACATTTTGTCAAAGCCTTGTGCCAAGACACGAGCTTGTCTCATGAGACCTACCGATGCATCGAGGAGCTATAGCGGGCTCCACCCGTCACATATTAAGTCTATTGCATTCCCATATGAAAAGGTTTAAATATAACATAAACATTCATATTAAAACTAGCATATGAAATGTCAATACGTTCACCATAAACCATGAATGGAATAAAAATATCACATCCATAGTCAAACATATCTCAAAACCTTCAATACAATATAGATGTTTTGTATCTTAGTAAATCAACTACAAATAAGCATAAAATCCATCAAAGGATATTGACATAGATGAAATTAAAATTGTTTTTATAGAAATATCTCTTTATATTTTTGAAATCATTTAAGAGTCATATATTTATAAAATAAAACATTTTCTTTGAAAATATTTTTATAAGCTTTTAAGGGATGCTTCAAAGATTTTATAACTGCAGAAAATAGCTGCACCTGCCGTATAAGTAAAAAAAACATTCTTACCTTAATTTTGTCGAAAAGGTTAAAAAGCACCTTGTTTGGAAAACGATGGAAATATTCCATTATAAACCTCTTATAAAAAGTCGAACAAGGGTATAAATGACTTTGACCCATATTCTTGTAAATAGTAAAAAAAATTCAAATACATTTTTAAGAAACATGGATGTGGATGATAAAGAGATCCCAGTAGATTATTACGTATAAACAATCTCGGAAAATGAAGAGATTCTGAAATAACCCTTACCTTGTACTTTTCCTTGGTTGGGTTAGGTTAACCTCATGTATAATGGTGAAATAATTGTTATTAATGTATACAATAATCATATACATTAATATGATATCATATATGATCTTTTAACATTGATTTGTTAATAATATCCTAGTATTATCGTTGTTTCATGTGTTAACTTACTCATTTTGTTTTATATGTTTTGTTACATAAGTCGTGTTTGATATGTATAGGTTGTATATTATTTATATCCAGAATGATATCATGTACATAAACATCATTTTTAAATCATCAAATGATAATTATACTTGAATGGAGATGATAGAGAATGAATCTCATCGCGTTCGTGGAGACGGTAGTCCGTACGTACGCACGAGCGACAATATCATTCTTTTGATATTAAAATAATATATAAATGGATGGTATATCATATATACAGAATAATTAACATGTTATATTTATTATTTACATGAGTTACACATCATTATTATACCCATCCAAATAATAATATATTGAATAACAATTACACCACGACGTGGAGACGGTAAGTCGTACGTACGCACGTATGGTGACATGTTATTCAAAGGGTGGATAGAATACATAATATGGTTCTACCATATTTATAATAACAACACAGTATATATAAGATACTGGTGTTATTATTTTGGAATGGTAATAACAAAGAAAGAAGAAGTGGAAGAAGAAAGGAACTTGAAAAGATGTGGTGAAAACATTACCTCTTCTTCGGTTTCGTCCTTTTGATTTGATCAAAAGGGATCCGTAGGTTGGATTTCTGATCAAACTAAGGCCTCTAGGTTGTAGTGAGGGAAGTTGGGAGAGTATTTGGGCAGAGTATGGCCGAAACAAAAGGCTTTGAAGGTGTGAAGAAAAGAGAAGGAGGAGTGCCCTTTTATAAGAGGGGTGAAGGGAACCTTTGGAAAAGCTAGAAATATTAATTTTTAATAAATTCATATTCGGTTTCTAATGGTTCCAAAGTATATTATTTAAATTTTAAGGTGGGGATAGGTCTAAAAACACTAATCCAATAGAATTTAGACAGGTTTCAGTCTTTATATTAACCTTATCTTTAAGTATAAACTCTAAGTTAATTAGTTTCACTTTTACAATGTCTCTTTTTATTTTTATATTATATGGTTAATAAACATACCATATATATCCAAGCGACCCCCAAGTGGTCTATCAATGATTAAACTATCATGATATAAGTCTCTTGGCCGATCCTTAGATTTTTAAGAATTTAATATCAATTAATAATATAATATATTTTTTAAAAACTCTTTTATGTCAATTTTGACACTATTCAATAATTGATTTTTTTAAAAATCATAACAGAATGATTACTTCGAACAAAGTAAATTGAATCAATACTAACATGTCATCTTAACCTATAAAATTAGTGTAATTCCGAAAAAGTCTAAAATTATATTTATTTGGGAATTTATAATATCAATTATTTTAATTTTTCACAATTATGGTAATTATTGCATCATCATTGTGTCATAAATAAATTAGATTATTTAAAGTGTAATAATTATAAATAAAATATAATTATGTAGGAAGTATTTTTAGATTTCTAATGAATATTTACAATCGAATTTATCTTATGTATAACCCTATATTAAAAATGTTTTAATAAATAAACTTTGATTTTAACTCTTTTAACTATTCTTTGAATTAAATAACAATAAATGTCCTAATCTAATCCAAGTGGACCTAAATGATAATATTTTATTTCTAAGGCTGTTTTGGTCGAGATACACATGTCCAATAGAATTAGGACATCTGTTAGGGTAATATTAATATCATTTTTACCCTTAATTAACCTATTTACTTTTAACCGTGGTAAATAAAAGTAAAAAGTTACTATTCACCAAAAATTATGTTCATCTCATTGAACCACATTTTACTTCTTGATATTAACCATGTCCCTAGTATTTTTGAAATTCCATTCACAGAAGTGGTAAAATTAAGTTTTATAAAAAATTCAGTTTTTTTAACTACCACTAAGTAGTTTCACTATTCATAAAAAATGAAGTTTTTCAGAACAATGACAAAATTTCACCCTAAGCTATAATTGATTTTCTGAATTAAAAAATGATGTCTATTTTACAATATTCCAAACATATAAGTTGAATTAATAAATTTTATAATTAATTCCCGCTGTCACAACAAATAGCGTGTTTTCATGAAACAATATATATCAAATGATTGATAATTGTTTATGTCCAATATCAAAGTGAAATTAATTCTAATTAACACCATCGGATAAAATTGTAAAAATATATTATAATTATACTATAAAAACACTCAAATTCATAAATTATCACTATTAATTATTTTTATTAATAAAGTTGTTTTTAATTAAAATTTAGTAATTTTCACTATTCATCAACATATTAAAGTTGTCCGAAAAGTACCAAAATTTCACCTTAGGCTAAATTCGATATTCCGAATCCAAAAATGAAGTCCATTTTGAAATATAAAATATATATAATTTCAAAAAGTAGGTATTACTATTCATAACGGCTAGTTTGATCGGTTGTGGTGTGTGTTAAAATTCGAAGTTGCGTACAACACACGCTACTATATTAATCAAAGGAAAGCGTACCGTGGAGGCTTGGGATGTTTCATTATAAATTTTTGATTTCCCCATTTAGTAAAAAATTATAAAATATTGTATTGAATAAGGGTTCACTATTAAAAGTTGATAAAAGTGCAATACTGAAAATGAATTTGTTCTTGCATTATATCTAAGAAACTCATAATATGGATTCTAAAATTATAAGTATTATATAAACATTATAATTTAGCTAATAATATTCATAACCTCTTTTGAACGGCTTGTTTGGTAAGTCATGGTGCGATTGAACTTGGTGTTGCGTGTAGTGAATGTTATTGAATTATTTTGATGAAATAACACACTATGAAATCATGGGGTGTTACATTCTCCCATCCTTCAAAAAATTGCATCCTCGAAATTTGAAATTGTTCTTAAAAAATAAAAGGTTGAAAATAGAAAATATCTTTGTGGGAAAACCCACATCGGAAATTAGGTTACTAAAATTTAGTCTTAATATGAGGAAAAGAGAAATGAAAGGGTCACCACCAAATTATGATCTCGATTAAGAGAACATTGGTCATAATTAGAGACATTTAATTGGAGGAAAAACGTAAATATTTATAGGTAGTTATTGAGGTCATCAATCACAATCATCTTTAAAATTGAGGTCCTTAAATTCATCAATATACGATGACTTAAAATACCATCGATTCAACAAAACATAGGGTATTGGGATAACACATTTTTGATGTTTTAAAATATCTTAGTTGAAATCCCACATCAAAAAAATGAATTAATGAGGCCTCTATTTTAAATAAAGAGTGGAAAGTATGAAGATTACGGAAAATAACACATACTAGGGTTGCATGTAGGAAAATATGGATATAGAAGATAAATATAACCATCAATTATCTGATGGCTAGTGGTAGAGAACATGGCTATGAAAAGGCCAACAATCCCAAATCCATAAATTAGTGATGATTTAAGGTACCATCTAGGACAACATTTTTGTTCTAAGTTCCTTTTATTAATATTGAGGAATTTATTTATGAGATTGGCTAAGATCATAAGGAGATATTCTTGCTTTATTATTACAGTTTTATCCAATAATAAATTTATACCACAGACTCATCATTCACTCTAAAAGATAATAGAACATAAAAATTTTTCTATTTATACTATTCGTATAGGGTTCCAAAATAAATGAATTTATAATTCATATACCAGATCTTTTAAAAAAACTTAATTATTTAATCCAGGACATCTCGTGGGGTAGTGGTAGGTAATACACCCTTGTCGCCCTTCGGTTGCGGGTTTAAGTCTCGCGGCCTTGCCGGACGCGACGGGTTGTCGCCCGACCTCTGTGTTTTCCTTTTATGGCAATCCAAAATAATCCAAAGTAGAACTATCCAAAATACATCAGTCCAAAATTTATAAGAAAGGTAAACATGATGAAGATCGTTTTTTTCCACGTAATAACATGTGATCACTATCATCATGTATTCTTTTAAAACACTGCAACATCTTGAATTATTATGAAACATTATTAATTACATTCATGATCCCTTATTCCTTATAGAATAATAGATATACTCCTTCAATCCAAAAATGTTGTAAACCCCAATAATGATGGAATATACAAATCATTAATCAGCTTCAAGGTAGTCAAGAATATCCAATATAATTTATCCAAATCAATCATGTATTATTATAAAATCACTACCTCGGTATCAGAACCATATTATGGTTTATCTTTCTCTCAACCATATATTTTCCAAATATTTAACCTACTATTGAGTCACTTTTCTTTGTTTCATACAATCTCAAATCCTTAATGAAATAGTACTGTAGTACAATCCTTATATACTCCATAATTATTATAACAAGTACATTACATATACAACACTCAAATGACATAATCAACACAATAACTCTAATCATTTCTCTTCATCTGTGGTAGTATCATAACTTGATTATTATCCAATAGCATCATTTGCGGCATAGTCTGATGACTGGGACATAGGTTCGCGTAGTGTCCAAACACCTTGAGAATGAAGCATTGTACATTTGAAACCATTTTCTTACCCTTGCAGTCACGTACTTTGTGCCCTTTTCCTCCAAAATTATAACAAACTCCCATTATTTTCAGGCAAGTTCCAGGGTGTTTCTTCCCACAGTTATCACATATGGGAAAATTTTTCTTTTCCCTCTTCCCTTTTTCCATCTTTCTCCCTTCCATCCTTTTCTTCTCTTGCTTCCCTACAAATCCATAGGACTCAATAAACTCTTTACTTATCTTATCAACACATGATATTATTTCTTCATATGATGATAATAAATGCGAAACCATTTCTCTTATAAATTCTGGGTTAGGACCATGAAAGATATGATCCTTCCTTCTCTTTGGATCATGTGCATTGCTAGAGTTTTCATTCCTTCTACTGGGCGCCATTTCGAAACAATGGCATACACTAGATTAGTTTATGAATAACAATACCTAATCCCAAACTTTTAAAACACATAACATAAATTAAATAGTTTATGGATATAATCCATAATCATAAAAATGTATCCTTTGAGAAGTATATACTCATAAACCCTTCATAATGGTTTGTAAAGAAAATGAGAATTATCCTAAGCATATCCCCCGATAGTGTCTTAACCAAGAGTGCAGCAAGGCCCATTGTCATGCACCAGTTCCCGTTCGAGTTTAGCTCAAAGCGGTGTTTTCGGGATTTACTCCAAGGTACATCTGTGCCAGAGCTGCCTCTACCAGCTCATATCTAGACAGGGATGTATTGCTCAGAAAACTCACAAAATCTTTACAATACCAAAATTTTAGGATGTTCTTCTATACTAATCCTCAAAGTTCGTCTTAGGTCTACGTGCTCTAATAAGAGTTTATCTAAATCTAGCTTCCAAGGTTTTTACTAAACTTCCTCTGATACCAACTGTAACGCCCCAACCCCAGTTACCGAGAGTCGGTGCATTATTACATAACATTGTCATGATCACAAGAAAGATCAAATCTCAAAAGACCGATTGGTTTAGTAGCCTTGGAAACAGTAGATATATTCATAAGTCTTACATTACATAATAAAACGAAAAACTACTCCAAAAACATAATGTCTCCATAGTCCACACTATTATCCCCTCATAATATCCCTGCAGGTCATTCATAACATATTTCTTCACATCCTGGGAAAAATAAAACATAGAAAAGGGGTGAGCTCAAATGCCCAGTAAGGATAACAATATAGCAGAAACATTCCAAAATAAGCATAAACATTTAAGGCAATTTATAACTAAAAAACCTATTAAACTTGAACTTCAACATATTATGGCAAAAGTAAAATGAAAATAATGCAATTTACTTATTCACATAGATATTTTACTAATCGAATAATCACGTGCAATATCAATAACCACTTTCATAATGATGGAATGCATAATGCCAGACTCTCATAACCACATAGCCAAGGCCTTGTGCCAAGACTACAAATAAGATTTTTTCAAATCCTTGCGCAAAGACTCTAGTTTGTCTCATGAGACCTACATATTCATCGAGGAGCTATAGCGGGCTCCACCCGTCACATATTAGCTACAATGCATTCCAATATGAAAATGTTTAAACATAACATAAACAATCTTATTAAAACTAGCATAGGAAATGTCAATACTTTCACCATAAACCATGAATGGTATAAAAATAGCACATCCATAGTCAAACATATCACAAAACCTGCAATACAATATAGAAGTTTTGTATCTTAATAAATCAACTACAAATAAGCATAAAATCCATCAAAGGATGTTGACATAGATGAAATCAAAACTCTTTTTAGAGAAATATATCTTTCTATTTTTGAATTCATTTAAGAGTCATATATTTATAAAATAAAACATTTTATTTGAAAATATTCTTATAAGCATGTAAGGGAAGAATCGAAGATTTTTTAACGCTGGAAAATAGCCGCACCAGCCGTATAGGTTAAAAAAACTTTCTTACCTTAATTTTGTCGAAAAGGTTAAAAATCACCTTGTTTGGAAAACGACGGAAAGATTCCTTTATAAACCTCTTATAAAATGTAAAACAATGGTATAAATGACTTTAAACCATATTCTTGTAAATAGTTAAAATGTATTGAAATACATTTTTAAGAAACATGGATGTGGATGATAAAGAGATCCCAGTAGATTATTACGTATAAACAATCTCGAACAATGAAGAGATTGTGAAATAACCCTTACCTTATACTTTTCCATGGTTGGGGTAGGTTAACCTCATGTATAATAGTGAAATAATTTTTATTAAATTATACAATAATCATATACATTAATATTATATCATATATGATCTTTTAACATTTATTTGTTAATAATATCATAGTATTATCGTTGTTTGGGGTGTTAACTTACTTGTTTTCTTTTATATGTTTTGTTACATAAGCCGTGTTTGTTATGGATAGGTTGTATCGTATTTATATCCAGAATGATATCAAGTCCTTAAACATCATTTTTAAATCATCAAATGATAATTATACTTGAATGGATACAATGGAGAATGAATCTCATCGCGTTCGTGGAGACGGTAGTCCGTACGTACGCACGAGCGACAATATCATTCTTTTGATATTAAAATAATATATAAATGGATGGTAAATCATATATACAGAATCATTAGCATATTATATTTATTATTTACATGAGTTACACATCATTATTATACCCATCCAAATAATAATATATTGAATAACATTTACACCATGACGTGGAGACGGTAAGCCGTACGTACGCACGTATGGTGACATGTTATTCAAAGGGTGAATAGAATACTGAATATGGTTATACCATATTTATAATAATATCGCAGTATACATAAGATACTGGATTTTTTATTTTAGAATGGTAATAACAAAGAAAGAAGAAGTGGAAGAAGAATGGAACTTGAAAAGGGGTGGTGAAAACATTACCTCTTCTTCGATTTCTTTTTTTTTTTGATTTGATCAAAAGGGATACATAAGATGACTTTCTGATCAAACTAAGGCCACTAGGTTGTATTGAGGGACGTTGGGAGAGTATTTGGGCAGAGTTTGGCCGAAACAAAAGGATTCTAAGGTGTGAAAAGAAGAGAAGGAGGAGTGCCCTTTTATAAGAGGGGAGAGGGGAACCTTCGGAAAACCTAGAAATATTAATTTATAATTAATTAATAATCGGTTTCAAATGGTTCCAAAGTTGATTATTTATATTTTAAGGTGGGGATAGGTCTAAAAACACTAAACCAATAGAAATTAGATAGGTTTGGGGCATTATATTAACCTTATCGTTAAGTATTAACTCTATGTTAATTAGTTTCACTTTTACAATGTATCTTTGTATTTCTATATAATATGGTAAATAAACATACCATATACATCCAAGAGACCCCCAAGTGGTCCATTAATGATGAACCTATCATGATATAAGTCTCTTGGCCGAACCTTATATTTTTTGGAATTTAATATCAATTAATAATATAATAATTTTTTTAAAAACTCTTTTATGTCAATTTTGACACTATTCAATAATTGATTTTTGTAAAAATCATAACAGAATGATTACTTCGAAGAAAGTTTTTTGAATAAATCCTAACATGTCATTTTAACCTAGAAAATTAGTGTAATTTATTAAAAGTCTCAAAATATATTTATTTAGGAATTTATAATATCAATTATTTTAAATTTTCACAATTATGGCAATTACTGCATCATCATTGTGTCATAAATAAATTAAATTATTTAAAATGTAAAAATTATAAATAAAATATCATTATGTAGGAAATCTTTTTATATTTCTAATTAATATTTACAATCGAATGTATCTTATATATAACCCTATATTAAAAATGTTTTAGTAAATAAACATTGATTTTAACTCTTTTAACTCTTTTAACTCTTCTTTGAATTAAAGAATAATAAATGTCCTAATCTAATCCAAGTGTACCTAAATGATAATATTTTATTCCTAAGACTGTTTGGGTCGAGATACACTTTTCCAATAGAATTATGACATGTGTTAGGGTTATATTAATATCATTTTTACCCTTAATTACCCTATTTACTTTTATCTGTGGTAAATAAAAGTAAAAAGTTACTATTCACAAAAAATTATTTTCATCTCATTAAACCACATTTTACTTCTTGATATTAACCGTGTCTCTCAGATTTTTGAAATTTTATTCACAGAAGCGGTAAAATTATGTTTTATGAAAAAGTCAGTTTTTTTAACTACCACTTAGTAGTTTCACTATTCATCAAAAATTGAAGTTTTTCAGAACAATGCCAAAATTTCACCCTAAGCTATAATTGATATTCAGAATACAAAAATGAGGTCTATATTACAAAATTCAAAACATATAAGTTGAATTAATTAATTTTATAATTAATTCCCACTGTCACAACAAATAGCGTGTTTTTAAGAAAAAATATATATCAAAAGATTGATAATTGTTTATGTCCAATTTCAAAGTGAAATTAATTCTAATGAACACCATTGGATAAAATTGTAAAAATATATAATAATTATACTTTAAAACCACTCAAATTCATAATTTATCATGATTAATTAATTTGATTGAAAAAGTTGTTTTTAATTAAAATTTATTAATTTTCACTATTCATCAAAATATTAAAGTTATCCGAAAAGTACCAAAATTTCACCTCAGGATAAATTCGATATTCTGAATCCAACAATGAAGTCCATTTTGAAATATAAAATATATATAATTTCAAAAGGTAGGTATTACTATTCATAACGGCTAGTTTAATCGGTTGTGGTGTGTGTTAAAACTCGAAGTTGCGTACAACACACACTACTGTATTAATCAAAGGAAAGCGTACCGTGGAAACTTGGGATGTTTCATTTTAAATTTTTGATGTCCCCATTTAGTCAAAAAGTATAAAATATTGTATTTAAAAAGGGTTCACTATTAAAAGTTGATAAAAGTGCAATACTGAAAATGAATTTGTTCTTGCATTATATAAAAGAAACTCATAATATGGATTCTAAAATTTTAAGGATTATATAATTATTAAAATATAGCTAATACTATTAATAACCTCTTTTGAACGGCTTGTTTGGAATGTCATGGTGCGCTTGAACTTGGTGTTGCGTGTAGTGAAAGTTATTGAATTATTTTGAAGAAATAACACACTATGAAATCTTGGGGTCTTACATTCTCCCCTCCTTCAAAAAATTGCCTCCTCGCAATTTGAAATTGTTCTTAGAAAATAAAAGGTTGTAAATAGAAAATATCTTTGTGGGAAAACCCACATCGGAAATTAGGTTACTAAGATTTAGTCTTAATATGAGGAAAAGAGAAAATAAATGGTCACCACCAAATTATGATCTCGATTAGGAGAACATTGGTGGTAATTAGAAACATATAATTGGAGGGAAAATGTAAATATTTATAGGTAGTGATTGAGGTCATCAATCACAAACAAGTTTAAAATTGAGGTCTTTAAATTCAATAATCTATGATGATTTAAATTACCATCGATTCAACAAAACACAGGGTATTGGGATAACACATTTTTTACGTTTCAAAATATCATAGTTGAAATCCCACATTGAAAAAATGAATTAATTAGGCCTCTATTTAAAATAAAGAGTGTAAAGTATGAAGATTACCGAAAATAACACATACTAGGGTTCCATGTAGGAAAATATGGATATGGAAGAGAAATCTAACCATCAATTATCTGATGGAGAGTGGTAGAGAATATGGCTATGAAAAGTTCAACAATCCCAAAGCCATAAATTAGTGATGATTTAAGGTACCATCTAGGACAACATTTTTGTTCTAAGTTCCTTTTATTAATATTGAGGAATTTATTTATGATATTGGATAAGATCATTAGGAGATATTCTTACTTTATTATTAGAGTTTTATCCATTAATAAATTTCTACCACAAACTCATATTTCACTCTAAAAGATAATAAAACTTAAAAAAATTTCTATTTATACTATTCATACAGGGTTCTAAAATAAATGAATTTATAATTCATCTACCAGATCTTTTAAAAAAATACATTATTTAATCCAGGACATCTCTTGGGCCAGTGGTAGGTGATACACCCTTGTCGCCCTTCGGTTGCGGGTTCATGTCTCGCAGCCTTGCCGGACGCGACAGGTTGCCGCCCGACCTCCGGGTTTTCCATTTATGGAATTCCAAAATAATCCAAACTAGAACTATCCAAAATACTTCAGTCCAAAATTTATAAGAAAGGTAAACATGATGAAGATCCATTTTTCCACGTAATAACATGTGATCACCTTCATCATGTATTCTTTTAAAACACTGAAACATCATGTATTATCATAAAACATTATTAATTACATTCATGATCCCTTTTTCCTTATAGAATAATAGATGTACTCCTTCAGTCCAAAAATGTTGTAAACCCCAACAATGATGGAATATACAAATCATTTATCAGCTTCAAGGTAGTCAAGAATATCCAATATAATTTATCCAAATCATTCCTGTATTATTATAAAATGACTACCTCGGTATCAGAACCATATTATGGTTTATCTTTCTCTCAACCATATATATTCCAAAAATTTAACCTGCTATTGAGTCACTTTTCTTTGTTTCATACAATCTCAAGTCCTTAATGAAATAGTACTACATTACAATCCTTATATACTCCATAATTATTATAACAAGTACATTGCTGATACAACACTCAAATGACAAAATCAACACAATATCGCTAATCATTCATCTTCATCTGTGGTAGTATCATAACTTGATTATTATCCAAAAGCATCATTTGGGGCATAGTCAGCTGACTGGGACATAGGTTCACGTAGTGTCCAAACTCCTTGCAAATGAAGCATTGTAAATTTGAAACCATTTTCTTACCCTTGCAGTCACGTACTTTGTGCCCTTTTCCTCCAAAATTATAACAAACTCCCGTTCTTTTCATGCAAGATCCAGGGTGGTTCTTCCCACAATTATCACATGTGGCAAAATTCTCCTTTTCCCTCTTCCCTTTATCCTTATTTCTCTCTTACATCCTTTTCTTCTCTTGCTTACCTTCAAAGCCATAGGACTCAGTAAACTCTTTACTTATCTTATCAACACATGATATTATTTCTTCATATGATGATAATACATGAAAAACAATTTCTCTTATAAATTCTGGCATAAGACCATGAAAGATATGATCCTTCCTTCTCTTTGGATCATGTGCATTGCTAGAGTTCTCATTCCTTCTACTGGGCGCCATTTCAAAACAATGGCATACACTAGATTATTTTATGAATAACAATACCTAATCACAAACTTGTAAAACACATAACATAAATTAAATAGTTTATGGATATAATCCATAATCATAAAAATGTTTCCTTTGAAGAAGTATATACTCATTAACCCTTCATAATGGTTTGTAAAGAAAATGAGAATTATCCTAAGCATATCCCCAAGGACTGTCGTAACCAAGAGTGCAACAAGGGACTTTTTCGTGCACCAGTTCCCGTTCGAGTCTAGCTCAAAGCAGTGTTTTCGTGTTTTACCCCTAGGTACATCTGTGCCAGAGCCGCCTCTACCTGCTCGTATCTAGACAGGGTTGTATTGCTCGGAAAACTCACAAAATCGTTACAATACCAAAATTCTAGGATGTTCTTCTATACTAATCCTCAAAGTTCATCTTCGATCTATGTGCTCTAATCAGAGTTTATCTAAATCTATCTTCCAAGGTTTGTACTAAACTTCCCCTGATACCAACTGTAACGCCCCGACCCAAGTTACCCAGAGTCGGTGCATTATTACATAACATTTTCATGATCACAAGAAAGATCAAATCTCGAAAGACCGATTGGTTTAGTAGCCTTGGAAACACTAGATATATTCATAAGTCTTACATTAAATCATAAAATGAAAAACTACTACAAAAACATAATGTCTCCATATTCCACACTATTATCCCCTCATAATATCCCTGCAGGTCATTCATAACTTATTTCTACACATCCTGGGAAAAATAAAACATAGAAAAGGGGTGAGCTCAAATACCCAGTAAAGATAACAATATAGCGGAAACATTCCAAAATAAGCATAAACATTTAAGGCAATGTATGACTAAAAAAACCTTTTAAACATGAACATCAACATAGTATGGAAAAATTAAAATGAAAATAATACCATTTACTTATTCACATGGATATTCTACTAATCTAATAATCACATGCAATATCAATAACCACTTTCATAATGATGGAATGCATAATTCCAGACTATCATAACCACATAGCCAAGGTCTCGTGACAGGACTACAAATAATATTTTGTCAAAGCCTTGATCCAAGACACTAGTTTGTCTCATGAGACCTACCGATGCATCGAGGAGATATAGCGGGCTCCACCAGTCACATATTAAGTCCAATGCATTCCCATATGAAATGGTTTAAACATAACATAAACATTCGTATTAAAACTAGCATACAAAATGTCAATACATTAACCATAAACCATGAATTGTATAAAAATAGCACATCCACAGTCAAACATATAACATAAACTTCAATACAATATAGAAGTTTTGTATCTTAATAAATCAACTACAAATAAGCATAAAATCCATGCATGGATGTTGACATAGATGAAATAAAAATTCTTTTTAGAGAAATAACTCTTTCTATTTTAGAAATCATTTAAGAGTCATATATTTATAAAATAAAGCATTTTCATTGAAAATATTCTTATAAGCTTGTATGGAAAGCTTCGAAGATTTTATAACGACGGAAAATAGCCGCACCCGCCGTATAAGTTAAAAAAACCTTCTTACATTAATTTTGTCGAAAAGGTTAAAAAGCACCTTGTTTGGAAAATGACAGAAAGATTCCTTTATAAACATCTTGTAAAAATTCAAACAAGGGTATAAATGACTTTAACCCATATTCTTGTTGATAGTAAAAATGTTTTGAAATACATTTTTAAGAAACCTGGATGTGGATGATAAAGAGATCCCAGTAGATTATTACGTATAAACAATCTCAGATAATGAAGAGATTGGGAAATAACCATTAACTCGTACTTTTCCTTAGTTGGGGTAGGTTAACCTCCTGTATAATTGTGAAATAATTGTTATTAAATTATACATTAATATGATATCATATATGATCTTTTAACATTGATTTGTTAATAATATCTTAGTATTATCGTTGTTTCGGGTGTTAACTTACTCGTTTTCTATTATAATTTTTGTTAAATAAGCCATGTTTGTTATGGATAGGTTGTATCTTATTTATATCAAGAATGATATCAAGTCCTTAAACATCATTTTTAAATCATAAAATGATAATTATACTTGAATGGATACGATGGAGAATGAATCTCATCGCGTTTGTGGAGACGGTAATCCGTACGTACGAACAAGCGACAATATCATTCTTTTGATATTAAAATAATATATAAATGGATGGTATATCATATATACAGAATCATTAACAAGTTATATTTATTATTTACATGAATTACACATCATTATTATACCCATCCAAATAATAATATATTGGAAAACAATTACACCACGACGTGGAGATGTTAAGCCGTACGTACGCACGTATGGTGACATGTTATTCAAAGGGTGGATAGAATACTGAATATGGTAGTAAAATATTTATAATAACATCACAATATATATAAGATACTGGAGTTCTTATTTTATAATGGTAATAACAAAGAAAGAAGAAGTGGAAGAAGAAAGGAACTTGAAAAGCGGTGGTGAAAACATTACCTCTTCTTCGGTTTCTTTCTTTTGATTTGATCAAAAGGGCTCCTTAGGATGGCTTTCTGATCAAACTAAGGCCTCTAGGGTGTAGTGAGGGAAGTTGGGAGAGTATTTGGGCAGAGTTTGGCCGAAATAAAAAATACTTTTAAGGTGTGATGAAAAGAGAAGGAGGAGTGCCCTTTTATAAGAGGAGTGCGGGGCACCTCTGGAAAAGCTAGAAATATTAATTTATAATAAATTCATATTCTGTTTCTAATGGTTCCAAAGTTTATTATTTAAATGTTAAGGTGAGGATAGGTTGAAACCACTAAACCAATAGAATTTAGACATGTTTGGTCATTATATTAACCTTATCATTAAGTGTTAACTATAAGTAAATTAGTTTCACTTTTACAATGTGTTTTTGTATTTTTATATTATATGGTTAATAAACATACCATATACATCCAAGCGACCCCCAAGTGGTCCATTAATGATGAACCTGTAATGATATAAGTCTCTTGGCCTATCCTTAGATTTTTAAGAATTTAATATCAATTAATTATATAATATGTGTTTTAAAAACACTTTTATGTCAATTTTGACACTATTCAATAATTGATTTTTGTAAAAATCATAACAGAATGATTACTTCGAAAAACGTAAATTGCATCAATCCTAACATGTCATATTAACCTATAAAATTAGTGTAATTCCTATAAAGTCTCAAATTATATTTATTTAGGAATTTATAATATCAATTATTTTAATTTTTCACAATTATGGTAATTACTGCATCATCATTTGGTCATAAATAAATTAAATTATTTAATGTGTAAAATTATATATAAAATATAATTATGTAAGAAATCGTTTTAGCTTTCTAATTATTATTTACAATCGAATTTATCGTATGTATAACCTTATATTAAAAATGTTTTAGTAAATAAACTTTGATTTTAACTCTTTTAACTCTTCTTTGAATTAAATAATAATAAATATCCTAATCTAATCCAAGTGGACCTAAATGATAATATTTTATTTATAAGGCTGTTTTGGTAGAGATAAACTTGTCCAATAGAATTAGGACATGTGTTAGGGTAATATTAATATCATTTTTACCCTTAATTACCCTATTTACTTTTAACCGTGGTAAATAAAAGTAAAACGTTACTATTCACCAAAAATTATTTTCATCTCATTGAACCACATTTTACTTTTTTATATTAACCGTTTCTCTCGGATTTTTTAAATTTCATTCACAGAAGCGGTAAAATTATGTTTTATGAAAAATTCTGTTTTTTTAACTACCACTTAGTAGTTTCACTATTCATCAAAAATTGAAGTTTTTCAAAACAATTAAAAAATTTCACCCTAAGTTATAATTGATATTCCGAATTCAAAAATGATGTTTATATTACAAAATTCCAAACATATAATTTTCATTAATTAATTTTATAATTAATTTCCGTTGTCACAACAAATAGCGTGTTTTTAAGAAACAATATATATCAAAAGATTGATAATTGTTTATGTCCAATTTCAAAGTGAAATTAATTCTAATGAACACCATTGGATAAAATTGTAAAAATATATTATAATTATACTTTAAAACCACTCAAATTCATAATTTATCACTATTAATTATTTTGATTAAAATAGTTGTTTTCAATTAAAATTTAGTAATTTTCACTATTCATCAAAATATTAAAGTTATCTGAAAAGTACCAAAATTTAACCTTAGGCTAAATTCGATATTCCAAATCCAACAATGAAGTCCATTTTTAAATATAAAATATATATAATTTCAAAAAGTAGGTATTACTATTCTTAACGGCTAGTTTAATCGGTTGTGGTGTGTGTTAAAACTCGAAGTTGCGTACAACACACGCTATTGTATTAATCAATGGAAAGCGTACCGTGGAAGCTTGGGATGTTTCATTTTAAATTTTTGATGTCCCCATTTAGTCAAAAAGTATAAAATATTGTATTTAAAAAGGGTTCACTATTAAAAGTTGATAAAAGTGCAATACTGAAAATGAATTTGTTCTTGCATTATATAAAAGAACTCATAATATGGATTCTAAAATTTTAAGGATTATATAATTATTAAAATATAGATAATACTATTCATAACCTCTTTTGAACGGATTGTTTGGTAAGTCATGGTGCGTTTGAACTTGGTGTTGCGTGTAGTGAAAGTTATTGAATTATTTTGAAAAAATAACACACTATGAAATCTTGGGGTGTTACATGTAAATATCATTTCATGTAGTTTTTTTAATAAAACAATAAAAAACATTCATCTTCCTATGATTAACATAATATTTTCATAAATTTATAACCTTATATACCTTATGGAATGTTAAAAATCAAAAATAGTAGATTATAGGTTATTATATTACCTAAACATTAATCCCCCATAGCTAATCACATTCTAAACATGTGAATTCCTTAAATAAACATTCTCTTGAATCCATTTTCTTAATACTAATTTCAATAAATCCTTATTAAAATATATAATCTTCCAAATTATAATTCACCCTTAATTCCTTAAATATGATATTATCATAATTTGTTTTTCAATTGTGTGTTTGGTTTCATCCTTGTAAATCTAAAAAATAAACATGATTTTATTATTCAAAAATTCATATAGGTAATGATAATCAATGCATAGACTCGTAATAATTTCCACTAAATGATCAATTATATTTTAATGGATCATATTTCTTACAAAATCCCATGAAATGTTCCCTACTATGGACTTCCATAATTATCACAGATCTCTTCATCTTTTGGGATTAAATATTATTTAATTTGTTCCACAGCATTCAATGGGTTTGGGTGCTGATTGCCATTATTAACCATTGTATTTGGGATTGTTTTGGTGAAACTACAAAACCCCATACAACAAAAATACTAACGTGTGGGAGAGGAATCCTATAGATTTTCCTCACTTTTAATATTAGTATATATCTTTTTCCAATTAAATTCTCATTCAATTGATTGATTTTTTCCCTTTCCATACATAAAATATTTACTTGTTCCATTAAAAAAATTCCCACCCTACTTCATTGCACACATAATGAACTAATGAAGGATCATATTTTTATCTCCATGTATTTTCGATTGACATTTAAACTTCATCTTCCTCTACCTATTAAAACCAAGAGATTTATACATATCTTTAACCTCTATTTTATCTTTTATGGAACAACCCACAATCTCCTCCTAGCATCAAAATTTTCTTATGCCTAATTCGATTATGATACATGGAATTATTCCATTGGAGAACATATCAACATTAAATTATGGTTGGATGATAATTATAGTGGCATACTTCACTTATCTTATTAAATTATCTTCATAGGCACTGAAAAATTCCTCATTCATTTTCATCAAATCAAGGAACTATTTTTCTTTAATTGTATTAAGAACAGAAGGAAATTACTTATTTTGGAATTCTTTCATTAAATCATCCAAATCCATGGATTTAGTTGTATCTTTATTCCTTTTATTCATGGTTATATCCCATCAGTGGTCTTATTTACCTTCCAACCAATAAAAAATTTAAATGTATTTATCAAGAAATGAACCCTGAATAACCAAGAATTTCATTTCATTAGTACCGGTCATGTGATTATCTTCATGTGCACCATAAGACCCGTTGAATGATGGTTGATGTATTCTCAATAAAGAATCAAAATAAACGTGTTTGCTGCTTTGATGGTTTGTATGTTCGTCATGATGCATATCATGAGAATGTTTAGTGATAATAGAAACAAGGATTTTAATTCCATATTCAAAATAATTTATATCCTCATGCTAAAAAAACATTTAATTGTCTATCACATTCCCCATTATTGAAATTTAGATGGGTTCCAATGATTGATTAAAACAATATATCATTAATAAATAATAAATTATAACAGATTGGAACCAAATAATCATAAGATGTAACATATATGATTTCTTAATTATGACCTCATCCATAATATATGAAACCTTAGGTTTATCCAAGGGTATTTCTTTGTAAAATCTAATTAAATAATTCATGATTGTTCGTGATGTGTTTGTGGTTTCCAATGGAATATCTGCCTAGAGTAAAAAAATGGTTCTGCTACAAGGACCATGGGCATAAACTAGATTTCCCTGTGTTAGGCCATGGTCATCTTGTCGTATTTTTTCCCATAAGTTCATTTTTACAAGATCTTCATCCACATGTAGTATCCCGATATACATTTAATACTAGGAAACACATTACTTTATAAATTACCAAAATCCTAGGATACATTCTTATGTTTTTCATTATCTATATACAAATCGTCAGATTAGTCCTTAGGGATCCAACTATGATTTTCTCATCCAATATTTATATTGATAACTAAACCTTTTTAATGAACTAAATTATAAAACAATCACATTAAAAACATAGATATTAAATATAATTTGTGGAATACATATAATCAATTTACAAATGGATCCCCAAACACCTTATTAGTTCATTTCATTTAGAAACCTGGATGCAAAAACAATAGTACATTAAAAATATAAATTTTCTTCCACTAGGTTCTCTATTACTGAAACCGCTCTCAGCAAAATAATATATGAAATATATATTCATTACCTAGGTATTTTAATAGAAAAATGTGCAAGGGAATATGATATATAAGGGTAATCAAGTGATTCATGGCAGAATTAACATTAAACTAGGTGTATGATAACACTATCATAACATTGGAATATCATGTCAGGGATATAAATTCTATCAACATGAGTTATGGTGTAAACCTTGGTAGTTCATAATACATGAATCATAATGAAATAAAAATCATGAGCCTTGAAATCATAACTGAGGAATAATACATATTATTTATGGAATACATATAAGAATAGAATATTTTTTATCGAATATACCTACCAAGAAATTTATAACATTTTAGGACTTCCATAAATACCATGTACCTACATTGAGATCATTCATACAATAATTGTATCCACTTACTTTTATTCTTGGGAGACATCCCATGTACATTATTATTTTTGTTCATAGGGTATGACCCATGTACCCCCTTACATTTTGATTTTGGATAGATCCCATTGACCATCATGTTTTCTATCTTGGGGCAAAACCCATGTACTATCTATATTTTTGGTCTAGGATACATCCAATGTATCATCTATTTTTTATAGTTGGTGAAACAATAGGTACACCCTCTATTCTCATATACTACTTATCAGTATCCGATTTATCATAGGGATATATAGGTCCCACCAATGTAATTATTTAATCATATATATATATATGTGCCAAAAAAATAATCATATCCTAACCCATGAAATGAAATGGGCATCATGGTCATGTAATCATATATTTTATTTGGAATTAAATAAAATTTATATAATAATTTCATCAATATAATAACCAATTAAATGAAGTGGGAATGAAAATATTATAATATTTGAAATAGAATCAATTTTTAAAAGAACCATTACTTCAAAACATAAAACATTCAATAAGGAATATGAATTTAATATTTGGGTCTTTTTAATTGAGGGTATGTGTAACAACAACATACGCCCTCATAGATAAATAATTACATTGAAAGATATTTTTAGAACATTTCTTGATGAATATATCTTCTATTCATTGAAAATGGTTTTTTAAACTAGAGAAATATTTCTCAACCCATTCCACTGAATTTAAACTTGAAATCTAATAAATAAAAATTTGAAAATATTTTACAATCGATTTTGAATGAAAACAAATATATAGAAATTGAAATTTTTTTGGAAATATTTTTTCAATGAAACATATAATATAAGCATGATAAACTTTTGAAAATCATTTCTTTGATAAAATATTTTCCGAAAAATTATAAAATAATTATCATTTTCAATGGAATCAAATCTTCAATTCATTATTGTTGGGATACTTCAGACATATTATGTTAAGTAAAAAGAGCATTCATTTTTCTTTATATAATGGACATATAAATTCCTCATTCCAAATGTGAAGGGAATATTACACTAAAAATTGTGTATAAGGAAAAATTATTTAAAATCCTTTTAATTATTTTATGATAATAGAATAAAAATCTAATGAACCCTTTTAAGAAAACATTTTTATGAAATAATACATATATCCAACCGAACAGTGGGTATTGACAGAATTTCATAGAAACACATTAGTGATTGTCTTATGTACAAAATATTGGGAAAATGATACCTATACAAGAATATATAACGTATAATTACAAGGTAATAAATTTTTTGAGTGTTAATGAGATTTAAATGATATTATTTCATCAAAAAAGCATAAATATAAAAAAAATCTCAAAAACTGTGGATATTATTTCAATAAATTGTTACCATATAATAATAATGATGCATACTCAAAAATTATGAAAATAAAATTACATATATATTAAAATACAATGAAATTAATAATATTTATTATATATAATTTTATTGTAAATATATTATGATATTAAAAAAAATATTGGTGCATACCATGGAATATATCTTAATGAAGGAAATTTTTGATTGAATTTCATTTTCGATAAGGCAAAATTTAATACATAATATAAATGAGAGAAATATCAAAATACAGGTAGTTTAAAAACTATATATTTAATTTTAATAGTCATATAATTCATTAATTGGTAGTATATGCAACACACCATTGGAATGGGTGGTGAATAAAGAATGTATCTCATGGAAATATAAATTGAGATTATGTACCACTACCATGTGTCCCAACTCTAGTTCTAATAAAAAATGATTCATGTATAATAAATGTATGTTCGTTAATCAAATTTTATTAAATCATATTCATATCCATATTAACAGAAATTTTTATATTATAACCTAATTTCACCCTTTTGTAAACAATTCATTTGTAAGATTTATCTTTTGGTAATATCTTCATTGCATGTGTCTAAATCTGTTATATATTTGATCATAATACATATTTCAAGATTTAAATAATGTTATCCATGATATAAATATGTTGTATATTCATTATATATTTACTAATATAATATATATAATATAGATGCATGAAATGGAATGGACCATTCATGGATATGGTAAGTTATACATACGCGTGAATGATGTTCCGATTTTTTTTTTGTATTTAATGAATGAAATAAATGAAATAAATGGAATATATAAATATATATCAGTATTACAGTAGAGCTATTATATCATACTTAACATATAATATCATTAAATCCATCCTATATACATTCAATGCATTGTGTGAATGAATCATATTGCATTGGTACTACACAATTCCTCAAACAAAATTATAATATTTATACATAATGAAAAGTAAAAATTAAATGTTCTATAAATATAATAAGTAAGATTACATAAATAAAAAATTTAATATATAATGAATATAATCGTAGTTTCTAGATTAATTTCCACCATGAGCGGCATCAAAGGAAAATGAAAAATCATTATTTATTGAGTTGGTGGATCTGTGCACTCATAAATAGTTTATTCATTGCCCATTAAATTGAGGTGATTGTATGTTTAGGGAGATAACATAGAATAACAACATATTAGTATATTTAATATTACTTTTTATGATAAAACTATTTAAGAAAAATAGTATATGGGTTGGATAATGAATATAAAATAAACGACATGAGAAATGTTATGACCACTAATTCAGGTATCCCATATTAGGTTTTCTAAATGAATTCATTAGATTGATTTATACCCATGAGGGAGGCACCAAGGAGGTATATAGGTATTTTGGTTTGTGTATTAGATCGATCATGTCCCAAAATAATTATTTTTAGTGGTGTAAAGAATATGGAGAGATGATAGTATTTTATAGGGAATGTATAGGACACACATGGCATTTCTGAAAGACATGTTATGTTTAACCATGTTTTACCTATCAAAAGTCATAAAAAATAAAAATTTAGTAATGGAAGTTAATATAAGAATCATTTCCATTGAATGGATTTTTACTTGTGTATAGGTCATTTTAGGTATTAAAATTAATGATATGTACATTACTATAATAATTTTTATCTTAACCATTATAATTAATTTTAGTCATTATAAATAAAATTTTGGGTATAAAAAATAGTTCACATTATTGGAAATTATATTCTATGATTATTAAAAAAAATTAATACATTTTTTCTAATTATAATTGCAAAGGGAGAATAAATTGATTTATAAAATATTCATACATATGGGATGACAGTGCAACTTATTAATGTTAAATCCTAAAAAAACTCATGGTTTTTATACATAATATCAATGATAAGTTGATTCTAACGACCAAAATTACATTAATTTATTAAAATATGAAATAATTAAACATATATGTGAAATATAAATGTAATTTTAGATTATAAATAAATTATAATAAATTGACTTTTTGAAATAAAATCATGTATTTTTCCCTATTCATCCAAATAAATTTGTATCTCCAAATAATACCAAAAATTATACTTAATATATTTTTGAATTTCTAAATTTAAAATTGATGAATATTTTATAGATTTCAATTTTTAAATTTTTATAATTTTAATTTTATTATTTTTCACATATGAACTTAAATGTATTTCATTTTATAAAACATTATTTTTTTAAAAATATGAACTTTACAAAAAAATTATGTCTTTCATTATTTGTATGTCTAATTCATATAATTTTTTTAACACTAGTAATATTATTATGTTTAATGGTTATATAATATTTATATCATTAATATTATTATAATAATAAAAATATTTTTCATAAAAACTCACTATTGTGTGTAATATACACCGTGTTGTTGTTGCGTGTTGTGCATGTCTAATCGGTGTTGCACGTAATGCATGCTATGTTGAATGATAACCTTTGTTTTACTTATATATAAAGATAAAATTTATGTTATGTTTTGTATAAGTTTATCTTGGTAATGATTAAATTTCAAGAAAATTATCACACTTCAATATAACCGAACTATTTTCAGTGTTACAAGAAATAGAAAATATATCAATGTTCAAATTATTTCATGAAAATAATTCAAAAAAATTAATGTTTTTAAAACCTACCTATTTATCTTGATATAATAAATCTAATGAGGTATTATAACAATTGATAGGGTATATTAGATGAATCCCCTCATTAACCTATGTAACATTTTCTGTATCGGGCCCTGATGATGGTGAACTTTGGTGCGGGTGTCGTTAGTGGAACAATATCCCATGGGGTAGTTTTACACCATTCAAGCATGATGTCATCGTTTTTTCCATCAGTTATAACATGGGTGTTCTATTATAATTAATATACCTAATGAGTCATATTTTATAGTAAATTTCTATCAAGGATGGCATGGCACATAGAGTGAGACGTTATATATGAGTACTACATTGAAGCCTAGCATTTGAACATTAACTGTTTATTTTTCAGAACATTGAGAATTAGAGACTATTATGAGTTTATCTAGATTTATTATTATGTGAATAATTTTTTATTTACATATACTATTCTATGATAACTAATGTAGATTCTTTTTGGTTTATTACTCAGTGGTACCCAACTGCGTAGTGTTATACCCACCCCTATATGAGCTTTTACCACACATGTCATATGTTTTATAGAAGACATATCATGTTAAGTAATCCATGGAGTATTTAGAGAAGAAGATGTGTAGTTAATTTAGATATAAAATTGTGTATTCATGAGTTGTATTTGATAGAAGTACCATTTTTATAATAATGTCAGACATTACATTCTGGTTATCTGTGGGCCTGTATTTTGACACACAAAATGATTTCTAGTGCATTAAATCATAATATTCTTATGACATTATTTATGTATGCATACATTTTTATTATATTATATGAATTATGTCATTTTATGTTAGTGGGGATGTGTGATTAAAAATATAAATTTTAATATAATTCTCACATGTTTTTTATATAGATTCATGGGGCATGTTTCCAACAACTGGCCTATTTGGGGAAGGCTCGGGGGAGTTGTGTCCTGGGACACATTGGGCCGATTCATTTCATGAATCTAGAATTACGCCTTTTTAGCAATTGTAAGAGCCTCTCGAGGAACTTTATATGGTTCCCAGGGTAGTTGGAGTTACCATCACTATACCTTCATATTAGTGATTTTATTGTTTGATTCTAGTGTATATCTAATGTACTCATCAAACCATTTTGTTGATTTTATTACCCTTCCATTAGTTATTTTATATTATGTTATGGATATTATTACCCCTCTCAGAAAAAATGCAGATTAGGGTTGTAATTTTATATATTGTGTTTTCTCATTACCAGAGTTTGACCATACCGAGAATTTTCTGGTACTTGATATCAAATCTCGAGATCTGATTATTGTGATGGATTGACTAATAACTCAATTGGCATAAATTTTTTATTATCTTTGATTGATCTCCTTAAGCATTCTTGATGGGGTGGTCCATGTATTTTATAGATAATGGTTCCCAAGAAATCATAAAGATGTAACACAATTTCTGATATTATCAAATGTAATATCAGTGTTTTTTTACATTGTGTATGATTCTTTGACTGATGATCTTATTATATTTATCATAAAATTACCCAAATGGGTTTCTTCACATATTTATGGAATCTAATCATTAATAGTGGATGAGTTTACAATTGATTTAGTACCTATTACTAAACTAAAAATACTTCTTCATAATGTATGGCATTATTAGAGTTGAATGATTTGATTACACTGTCTTATGTTTTTGTTGGGAATGGTTTTATATATCCAAGTGTGTCACATTCAGAAGAACCCAATATATTTTAAAAAAGCTGACTGTTTGATTAATGATTATTTTGATTACAATATTATATAAATTGTTATGGTAAGGAAAACATATCCATCATAATATATTTATGATTTATTTTACCAATTAAATGGGGATTAGTTTTCCTCATAGACTGATCATCATCCTAGTTTCCACCAGATATAAATTAATGAATTTGAAATCCATAATACCATCATAGGAATAATATATGGAAATTTTGTATATCGTTTTATTCCATTTATTTTAACCAATTCTCATAAATTACATATTTAATTTATTATAATAATTATTCCCTTATATCATGACATGTTCATGGTGGTATTTGTGTATGAAATCATTGCTTACTAAAAACTAAGGTTGATCATGTGTGTCACATGAGAAAAATTCTTGAAATGTCAAGAGTTCATTTAGTTTATACCTATTTTATGAATATTTTTAATTATAGAGAAGTAATGTTCATTTAAATGTGGTATCCAATCATGGTTTTTTGGTTTATCCTCATAATATTTTAATTATAATGACATTTGAATAACCAAAATTTTTTATCATGATTTATTTATTCCTAGTTATTGATAGATATTGATAATAATCATTCAATTATTTCATTATCATGTATTAAACAATTTCCTCCCTCACTCAGAATGGAGTCAAGATTGTTTGCCATGACATTGGTTAATAAATAGTTGTTGATCTAAACGTATATGTAACTTTAACATTATTGTTGACACTTCAAAATTCAGAGCAGGGCAATATGGCATTCTAAGACTCATCTGGATCGATCTTGGATGTGTCCTTATAAATGGTTATCATTTTGTTGCATGTGAACAAAAAATCATAATATTCATGTGAATAATTATCCAAAATAGTATCTTAATCTCATATTAATAATTCATACTCATAATGGAAAGCATCATTTACTTTTTGAATACATTTTTTCCATCTATTTTAATCACAAAATCTAGAGTTATATCTTGTATCAAAAGTATTTGAATAAATATTTGACATAATGTTTGGAGTATATTTAGTCATATAACTTTGACATTTAATATACCCTAGTAGTGTTTTACGTCATCTATGATTCATATAGAAAAAAAATTAACTGAAGACTCCAATTGATCATCATAATTTTGTTGATTTATTGCTCTCTAGGCAAAATTTCTTTTAGGACTCCAAGTAAAAGTGTTTTAGGATTTTTGGGCTATTTTTTAGTTGACCTCCTAACAAATTTACAAAATTATTCAAGATAAATAGTGTTATGACATGTTCTATTATATAAGATAATCACTTTACTATGGGGAAACCATTGATGAGTAATCATTATCCACTGTGGGCAGTCTATTTTTTTGTTACTAGAATAGTTTTCCTTCTTCGATGTGAATGGGTGTAGCGAGGGGATATCATAGTTTTACTAGGTTTTCCAATGTGATACTATTATAATGATTGTTAATATGTATTGATGATTTCAATGTCCTAATATGAGATGGGAAATTACTAATGTTGTTTTGTATTTTTATACATACTAATATGTTAAGGGGGAAAAAAGTAACATTTATGTCTCATTCTTCTACTTCTTATTCCATCATCCCACTGGGATTATATTTCTATGAACATAATGTTGGGAATCATCATACCCACAATCATAAGAAATTTATATGGTTTTACTTGGTATAATAACTATATTATAACCTTTTATAACCATTAATGAAACAACCAAAGTTTTAGAAATAAGATGTTCATATGTATATAAGGTTGTTAGATTGAATGTTATTTGACTTTAAATAGTATTTGATAGAGATATATGTTTCAATCATTGTATTAAGGGAGTCATATTGATGAATATAGTACCAAATCTTGGATTTCGCATGACATATCATCCCCAGACAGATGTCAATAATGAAAGGGAAATAAAAATGTTGGAATAAATTCTTCATGTCTTAATATTCTTTTTTAAAGGGATATATGATGTCAATTTTTTAAATTTAAAATTTTATTATTACAAAAGTTTCCATAAAACAAATAAGATGAATCATTTTGATTGTCTGTATGGATTGTCTTTAAAATAATTGTTGTTTGGGTCTAATATTGTTAAATAACTCATGGTTGGACCCATTATTTTCCTAGAGGTATTGTAAAATATTTAAATGATTCTTTAGATAATGTTGATGATACAATGAAAATATAATTACTATGATTATCATTATCAAGGACTATTTTATATTTTGTTTAGTGGTCGGGTGTTCTTGATATTTTCACCTCAGTAATGACACTAATGTCTTGTGATATGAATTAATATCTCACATTGTCATGTGGGACATTTAAGGATGTTGAGAAGGTATAGAATTTTGTTTAATAATAAAAAAAATACCATATATGATGATGATACATACCGTGTTCCTGGTATCTCATATTTATATTTGTTTTTCCAACCCATCTAATTTTCTGATCTAGGATGATTTTGAAGTTCATTTTAATTTATCTATTTCTGAGAATCGATTTAGTATATTTGATTCTGAGAAAATTGTACAATATGGATGGATGGAACCTTTATATTTTTTTTATTGAAGCATAGTTACGACTCATATGGGTCATGGAAGCATGATTCACTAGTGAGACAGATGTGGCCTCATCTCATTGATATCGAATATTCGTAAAAGTATATATGATGGTATAAATTCTGTGTGGTGCAGAAGTTATTACATATATTTATATTAAATTAGGTATTCCTTAAACCTTGTTTGGATATCCATAAATTAGTGTATTATTTTTGGGTTCTCATATAATATTTCTAAAAAAATTTGAAGCCTTTTGGATACATAATGTATTAATGACTATATGTAAAAACATGTAGTTTGACATCAAAACAGTTCATACATTGATGGTAATCCAAAGGGGGGACATCTATTTCATAAAACAAGTAGAATGACCGACCAAATCATGAGGCCATTCATTTTGGAATAATGCACAATTGGAGCATGGTTAATCAAATAGTGGTCCCAATAAGGGAAAATAAAGAACCCTTGAGATTAAAGGCACATAGTTATGGTGAACAGTTTTTTTAACTATTTATAACTCATTAGGAACATGTGCACATAATTATTATTTAATTGAATATTTAAATTTTAAAATATTAAATTTCATAGTTTGACTACTTAATCAGACCAATTGTACATAATATGAATTATTTTGTTGTGAAGGATACTTAGACACATTTTTTTCTCATCCATCATTATACATAATGATTAAAAGTAAAAATAAAGATCTACTACCTCTCTAATATGTGGATATCTTTTGGGGGGTTTTTTATTGATCATCCATTATCTACTCTTATAGAGAGTAAGATGATATTATTTTTTATGTATAAAAATTATTTTTTAATTTTATATAATCCTTGTCTTTATAGATCATTATTACACATTTTATTTTTAAATCATATTCACGACCAATTGTTTTTGGAATTCCTGTTGTGTTTGTTGGTCTTTTGAATTAAATAAATAATGGTATGTCATTACTCTTGGGATGATTCAAGTAATTTAAACTCTGATTTTTTTTAAATTGATTTATTTTGATTTATAAGAACCATATTTGAATTTATAATATTATGAAATTTTAAATGGAATTGATTTGGGGACACCACCCACACCAATTACAATTCCAATAGATTTATTGTGTATATTTAGATATTGTTTGAAAATCTTAAAATCCATGGGAATTATTTTAAGAACATAATGCTTTATTTTTAAATTATGAAAACCATCAATATTGTTTTCATAATGAAATATAATGAAATGATGAATAACCAGTGTTTTGGTTATGAAATTGAATTAGATTATTTAAAATTAAAATTGAGATAATTTTATTATAAGGTATGATTGATTTGAAATGAATTATTTTTCAAATTATATATCTACTTATTTAGAACAGGAATTTCTGGGTACGAAGTGGAATATTTTAGACAAGCACTATATGATCTTGATTGGATAATAATGTTCTCATGATGAAAAATCTACCCAAAACCACGTTCAACATGATTATACCTTATATGATATTGTTGAGTCTTTTTCTACTTGAGAATGAGGAATATTTATACAAATGTTTATTCATAATCACTGATACAAGAAGTGTGAGGAACATATTTATATAAACTATGGTATGTATGGCATATGACCATGGTTCTAGTTTCATTCAATTTGATTGTATTTACAATTTATTATAAAAAACATTTTACATGAAGGAAGTTTTATATAAATTCAATAATATAATTTGATTATTTAAGCCATGTTTGAAATGTTTTCCAACTGTTAAAATATTTAATGAATGGTTTTATATATAAAAATGACACGTTATGTCATTCTTTTTTTGTTAAAACATGATTAAATAATTATTATAGAATCTATTATTGAACACATGGTGGGACCATAATCAGATTTATACCTCACATCCTACTGTTTCCTCCAATGTTCAAGATTTTATTTTTATTTTTCCAAAAAATGATAGGGAAAAATTTCGAGGAGGTGGATGTTCATGATCCTCATGATCAGAGAATATTGATTTTGACCAATGGTGTTAAGGTCCATTTGCTACATTGGGTTTTAGGATCTCATTTCTTACATGTAGTTTGGGCTGATGAATAATTGATTTGTTTAACTTTTTGGATAGGTCCTATTTTACTTGATCTTTATGATACATTCTCCTTGGGGAGTATTGATATTGAAAATAATAACTTTTTATATACATTTTTTTGGAATCCCCATTACCATTTTATTCATACAAGAATCCTATTATAAGATACAAAACCGTAAGGATTGGGATTATCCTCCCGTACCTGTCAATTCCAAATCTAGTATCGAGGTACTAGTTTATATGTGCTAGTTAGAGACAATGTGTACTGCCATCAATAGTCATGTATCATATATTATCATACTAAATCATAGATATAACTATTTGTGGATTTATCAATCATTCTTCATTAATTATTAATATATTTATGATTATAAGAAACTTGAATGCGGAAAATTAAAATATTATAGTCAATATTATTAAAATACTGATTATTTAATGAATAATAATAATGACAGTAAACATTAAATATATTTATATAATTAACCAATAAAAAACAAATATTACTAAATTATTTTTCATCTTCTCGGATACTAGATGAATGGATTTGATAATAGTCGAATCCTCGAATCATCTATAAATATCATAACTATTTAATGTAAACAACATATGATCTATTATTTACATGGGGAAAATAGGAATGACCAATAGAATTATAATATGATTCATTGACAAGAACCATGAACAATGAGGATAGGATATTTTTAATATATTTAATATTACTAATTTTCTTAAAAAAATTATTCACACGTGTTTATTTCATAATTCATTAATTCATTGATAGAGCACTCTTTTGATAACAAAATTAAAATATTGGAATAAAATATATAATTCCAATAGAGGTGATTCATAGAACCATCACAAACAATATATCTTTGTTTTATAATCATATGGGTTCTAGAAAAAATAAATTTAATTATTACAATGAGTTCTTCTTATTGTGAATATATTCATAAAGTGATAAGGGATAAAAAATATAAACATGGGGAAATTATTTTAATTTTTCATATCATTATAGGGGAGATAAGTGAAGATCGTGAAGAAATACTATGTAAAAATCCATGTTCACAATTAATTAATAAATCCCTATTATTTAGATAATGTCATCGATATGATTAAATAATTACAGCGATCAAAATAAATAATTTTACAAGGGAATTATTATATGTAAAATTCATAGTAATCCATGTGAATGAATAATAATTGAGTTATAATTAATTTCATGAAATGAACTAATATTATATATAATATAAATAATATTTTTTTAATAAGTACATTAATATTTATTTGAATAATATTTTATATAAAATTTTTCACTGGACCATTTATATTGATCTTTGAATCCTCCATAATAAATATCAGACGTTGAATAATAAAGAAATAATTTGTTAATTAAATGTATGTATATTAATTTAAAATAAATATTTTAAATTAAATTACATCTATTAGAGAATAAATAATGATTCATTATTATTGTTACTAAAGGAATAGTAATTTGTGTACTTGTTAAATAATGAAGAATAAATAAATATTTTATATTCATATAATTATAAAAATATTTACCCAATGAATAAACATGTTTAAATATACAAATCCAATATATATAATATCTATTAACTAGTAATTAATTTTTTTCATACGAATGCATATAATTATTTTACCATGTACAAGAGTAAAATTTTACGTGCATGATAAATTCTTATAACATTTAACTGAGGTGTGAATACACAGAGTGTGTGATCTTCTAGGCTGAAATATAAATCCTATTTAGCTACATTTCCAAATGTACAATTATTTCATCTTGAATCACATAAAGTCTATAGTAGAGTTAAAATTTAATTTCAAAATTACTTGAAACATACTATAAACATTAGCTGTATAATATAATAATTTTATCTAGATATATATAGTTTTGAATGATTAATATAGTGTGGTTTTTGTATTATTATGAGATTTTTTTATACGATGCATCGAGTTATAATTTATAATTATGATACCTGAATTATAATAAACTAAATTTTGGAAATATGTATTTAGTTTTTCGAATCAAGAGGTAATATTTGAAAAGTAGCAAGTTTTTATTTTTGGGCATTTTGATTAGTAATCTTCGTAAAAACTAATCCCCGATGTAAGTATAAATCAAAAAATTAATGATAAAAAATAATTCTACAAGGACTAAAAAGGACTCAATAAATTTTCCATATCCTCTATGAATATTGGAGTTCTTCCATGAAAATCCATGTATAGGAAAAAAGAAACATTGTTCAATATTTCTTTTATTTTCTCTATTATATTATTTTAGGTAATGATTATTTAAAAATGTAACTCTCATTATTTTATTACTTATATTTATACATAGTGCTAGTTAGAGGATATATTAAATTAAAAAAATTGTTTTTCATTAAATAAATATTTCTAATTAAAATATTGTTTACATAAAAAAAAGTTGTGATGAAATAAATAACATAAATTTATTCAAAATACCAATAAATATATATTGATTTAATAAAAAATAAAAAATTTATTTTTGTTTCATATCGACCTTTCTGGATTAATAAAGTTTGATATATAGGAAACATTTTTTTTACAATATAAACATATATGGGAGTTATGGATTGGGGGTTGTTTTGGTGTTGTCTATGAATATAATTGGAAAATATGGTTTTTAATTCATGGAACATAGTTTGTACAACACGTGTGGATGCCAAGGTGAAACCATGCGATCAATGGTCTTTGATGTACTAGATTCTACATAGTTGAAGGTGTTTTATATAGGCTGTGTTAGGTAGAAATTTAATGTTCCCCTTTATGTAGTGTCTAACACAGGAGTAGAATAATAATTTTCCACCTATGTGTCTAAAATGTGTGAGGGCTGACAGTGAGATCGTAAAATTTTGGATTTCCCTTTTTTAATTTTATTTATTTTTTCACCTCATATGTGGCCCTAACATTGTATTTATCATTTTTATGGGTAATGGATGGTTATCCCACATAATTTCAAGTATTTCAATTCCTTAATAACACTATTAAATGATATTTAATGCTCAAATAGATGAACCTATATAATCCAATTACATAGATTCCATTCCCATGCTTCCCCAAATATTTCATCTATAATTCTTTGATATTTTCAAGAAATATATCATAATTTTCAAATGGATCTAAACTTATTTAGTGAGATCTTGATATATTATTCTGTATCTATATCTTGATTTATGATTTCATGATGCATTTATTCTTTATTTTGGTGTTGATTTTTAGATCGGAAAATTTTATCCACAACTTTGTGCTACTCATATTCTGAGGATTTTGATTAAAAAAACATCAGTCAAAAATAATAGCTGGTTTGTATTTATATTATTTCCATATTAATGTATTTGAATTGAATAATAAAGTTTTATAATTTCTATCACAACATATAAATGGAATTTCATCTGTTAGGTTAATTAGATTCACCAATTGATTTTTCCAGGATTTGTTGATATATGTTATTTTTTTGGGAATTAGTCATGAAACTAATAGGATTTCCTATTAGATAATTAAGTATAGGAATGTTGTTATAATTGATAGGGTATTTAATCATGAATATTAATTTGGAAATTATTTACATGAAATCTAACTCTCTTAGATGTGATAATTAATTTTGAATTAATTATATGCATTGAAATTATTATCAAAATAATTAATTGTGGTATTAATTATTTAGAGCTTAGATATATAATTAGATAATTTATTGAGGAAAATTAATAATGGGATATGAGTTCTGAATTTGATTTATTAAATAATGAATTAATTAATAGTATTGTGACATTTAGTTAATTGTTGTGTTAACTAATGGATTTGAGGTATTTAAAAAATTAATTAGTAATGGAATTGATGAGGATAATTAATTGATGAATTAATTTTGTTTTTATGAACGATAACATGTCCATTCTAAATTTTAAACTACAAATGGTAACATGTTCATCATACTTATGAGTATGATAATGGGATCATATTCATTCAAATGTGATGTATACAAGGTGACACAGTCATTACACATATGAGTAGCGAGAATAGGAACATGATCATTCTATTGACGGGTTATCAAGGAAAATTGATATATTAAATACATGATTTTGATTGTTTTAATTATTACAGTGAGGAACAATAATGTGAGGTTAAATAATGGTTTTTTGTAACTCTGATTAATAGCCACAGACAAGGATATTTGTACAAAGACATGATTAGAATTAGGTACTGAGATATAATATATCCATGAATACTTTTATATTCATCTAGAACTAGGTATTCAGATAACGTGTTACCTAGGGGACACTTCAGTCTCTAGTATGTGATGATGATAGTATTGAGGTACTGGTATCCATTTGAATTGTTGATTTAAGGTAGTTATATAAGAATAAATTAAAATGTGCTAATAAATTTATTATTACATTGTATTTCTTTATAGATAGAACTTCATGCACTATATTTTGAATTGTTTTGTATTAGAAACTATTTTTGATGGTTATATGATTTATTCTCAGACCCTATACGAATCACCTGATCGATACCAAAAAAGTACATATTATTGTAGGACTGGATAAGGGAAGAATCATGGGATTGGTGGAAAATTGGAGATACAGATTGGAGAAGGGAACCATACATTTTTTGGGAACTTCATAGAGGATTAAAGTGTCTTTATTTATAGTTTAATTTTGGAAACATGGTTCTTATATTGGAATATCATTTTTTTCATTCAACGGTGTATTTTATTTATTGTTTTGTAATCTTGTGATATGAGTATTGTTCTAGTAATATATGTTTTCACATTAGTTTATTTATTTATACTGGTGAATTACTCTAATAAATTATGGTATCATATCTCAATTAATGACTTATCATAACCTCACTACCAATCGAATGCCTCTATTTTATGGGGAGGCACACATAAAGTAATGTGTTGAACTAACTCAGGGCATCTTCATGTGCCACTTGTGTCCGGATGTTAAAAGGTGGTATCAGAGCTCCAATTTTATTTCTTCTTCATTTGTCCTAATATTTTTGGAATGATAGATAGGATAATTAGAATACAAATTTCATTGTAATGAGTCCCTTCATTGGAGTTTCAAACATAAATATGGGTAAAACATGAGTACTTAATGTGGTATTGATTATATTGTTTTTTCTGTTATAGTGGAATATTATTTCACCTTGTTGATTCAATGTAGTGTGATGTGGGTATTGAATCTAATAAATTTTTAGTAATGATTAATGAAATATAATGAAAAGGTAGTTTAGTTTTCATTAATCATTCTACGAAATATGGGATATTGTGATATTCCTCATCTTAGTAATGCAATGGAAAACCGGTTACAGGTATGTTGTTAAACATGAACTGTTTTCCTGTTTTATATGATTAAAATGAAAAAAGTTGAATAACATCATTTCATTAAGAATTTTTATTTATGAAAATTTAATATATATTTTTGTCTAAATGTTAAACATGATTATTATAGTGTTTTTACACTTTTTAAAAAAATCATAGGAGTTGGATGGTTATGGGTTGTGATATCTCTTCTGTTTTGACTCTTTGGCATGGTGGTCGAAAAATGATTATTATGATTATTGAATATTACTTAAATTTTATATGGTTTTGTTATGATACTTGATATGTGTGTTTGACATTTTAGAGAGTATTCCACCATGTCATTTTTTAGGGAAGAAATGGGACACATTCCTTAGAAAGATTTTCTAGTGTGGGATCTACTGTAATTTATTGTGCCAACTGAAGGTAAAGTGGAGATGTTTTTTTAGTGAGCATCTTTCACTTTATGAAATTCAACAAATGATATACAATTATTTTTGTGAAAATTATGTCTAATATGACAATGGTGTTTTAGTTGCAAAGCCCTATGGAATTTATTTTGGATGGTGGACTTAAGGAAGATGAATTATAGGATGAATCCATAGAGAAAATACTTATCCATTTGGAGATTCCATGTGTGAAGAAGGTTAATTTGGATGCATTTACACTATGGTGATCAATGAAGTGATAGTAGGACATTAAAGCGTGAACTAGGTAGAACGAGAGTATGTTGGGGAAGTAAATCTTGTAGAGTATCATTGGAAACATTAACATAGCGAAGCTAATACAATTGAAAGCTATAGATATATTGAATCTGACATAAGAGGGAATATTAGGGATGGACTGTGATGGACAATACAAAATTCTTCAATGATTTTTTTCAAATGACATCAGGATACGAGTGAGCAATGATGAAACCCAATCATGATGGACTTAAGGTTGAGATTATGTCCATGGTGAACATATATAGGCTGAAGAAGTTTATATAATTCCTATATTAGCATGTAATATTTGAAGGGAACCTTAGGGAAGAATCTAGTGAAAGATAGGAATATTTTTTTTGGATGACCATATGGACTGACTTCTAGGAGTAAGTATTTCCATTATGAAAACATTGTCATTGAAAGTGAAAATTATAGTGCACAATCACATGTGTCGGTTGGACAAATCTTTTCGAGGGTGATCTATTTTTAGTGTTGTATCTTGAGACACAATCATCAAAACATTTTCCATCCTCCATTAGAGTATTGATCATACAACAATAGGAGAAATATACATATGATTTCTAGGTTACAAAATCTAACTAATAATGAAGGAGTAGTTGCGAAGAGTCTGAGTATGGGATGTTGACCATATAAACTATATCATGGGGACATTTGTAGTTCTACTAGTCGAGGTGGAAGAGGATGTGTATGTGGTGCTTATGGGTAGGATCTCCCATATTAGAAGACTCTTGAATCTCAGGGGAGTTAGAAAACATCATAGAGAAGAGGGGAAGTATCGTTACATGAATTAAAACCTACAATTGAGGATAGTGAGTATTGAACATTGATAGTGATAATTAATATTATATTACATTCAATATTTTCTAGTTATTTGTTTGATACTAGTTCATTTTAGCTATTTATATCTTTAAAACTTCTTAAAGGCTTGAGCCTGGAAATGGATTTTTTGTGTGGTTAATGATTATAGATACACTTTTGAGAGTAAAAACATCATGTATAGGTCATGGAAATGGATGTTCACTATAGATGGTGGAATATCATATCATACAGGATATCTCTTTTCATTTTATCAGGGGCTTCAACATAATTATGGGTATGTACTGGATATTTTCATACCAAGCCCACATCAATTGTTACAAATGGGGAGTGATCTTTTTGTCTCTTATGGGTGGAAAATATATTCATTTTGGAGATTTGGATATCCAGGTCGGCAGAACAAGGCTAATTACTAATCAACTACAAATGATCACAACAAATGGTTTTGTTTATTTGATTATTGGTAGGGGTGTTAGGAATGATTTTATTCCAACAGTAGTGGATCTATTTCTAGATTTAATTGTTGAATACCTCTCAGTGAAACCACGTGAGTGATATTTGTAATTCACTATAGATCTCATATTGTGTGATGACCTGGTGTATATTTCACATTGAATATTTGAACCAACTAAGCGATAAGTGAATAATATTATGTCAGAGTATTTGAGGGTAAATGATCTATCCATCGAAATACATTTCGATTAGTATCACAGTCATTGTTCATTATGATTGAAAATGAGAGTTCATACTTATGTGTCAATTATAGGGTATTGAAAAAAATGAATGTGAGGAACTGATATCCTCTTCTGCGTATCGATGGTTTGCTTGACCAATTGATTAGATCTTGTGTGTTCTAAAAGATCAAATTGAGATTAGGATATCAGTAGATGGAATAATTAGCATCTTATATACTGAGGAATACTTTTATAATATGTTATGGACTTTAAGAGTTTTCATAATGGCAAATTGTTTGAAAATCACCCACAGTGTTTATAGATCGGGTGAACATGATCATTCATCTATATCTGGATCATACTATGATGGGTATTATTGAAGAAATCTTAGTATACCATAAAAATCATTAAATTCATATTCAAAAGATTAAGATCATCATTGGTACACTAATAAGGCATCCGATATATGGAATGTTATATAGGTTTTTCTTTTTGGATTTACCTTGTACTCTTCTAACGACACATCATTTTGAATAATTTTGTGTAAGTATAACTTGATAAGGTTTGAGAAATGGTATCATGGGATAATCCCAAAAATATATTTGAAATATAGTGCTTCTAGGGATTTTGTAGATATTATAGTTGGTTCATCCAAGACTTTTATTGTTCAGAATTTCCAATTGAGGGATTAACAAAAAATGATGTCAAATTTTAATGGTCTGATGATTTCGAAAGAGATTTTGAGAATTTGAAGAAGTGCATGACATCATAACTAATATTGATCCAATCATTGTATGTTGTGGAGTATATGGTTTAATGTGGAAACTCTAGTATTAGACATGCGGATGTTCTAATATAGGGAGATCATGATGTGGTGTATGTTACTCTGTTGTTAAGGCCTCCTGAATGAAATTACCCTTCACATGGATTCATGTTGGGAGTAGTGGATTATTTATTTATGTTTTAGAAACACTATATTTATAGTAAAATATTTTAATTTTATATATATCACCAGAGATTTAATTATATATTTTTATAGTGTGATTTAAAGCATCGGTATTGGATATGGGTATAGTATATATTGTCTTTTAATTTTGATCTTATATATATGTCTAGGAATGGAAATATTGAATCAAATTCCTCAATTTGAAAAAAAACCTACCCATATGGTTCAATAGTGATATGAATAGTGGAATATTATTTCCTTACATGATTAAATTAATGTTCATGTTTTGATGTGTCAAGATAAGATGAATCTGGTTTTAGTTGCAGTGTAGTCCATGGTTTAGAGATAGATAATGTATACCCAATATAAGTGACAAGAGTTCTCATCCTGGAAGAAATATTATAATTTGGGGAGACATATTCGGACTGGTTGATAATGAGAAAGAGATCATCTATGTGGAAAGATGAGTTCTGGGACCTATGAGCATGCACCATGAGATTCTGTTGGAATTTCATGCGCCAATGATGGGGGTTCATCTAGGTGTAACAAAAATGTGACATGACCTATAATGAGTGTTTTTTTCTAGGATTGAAATTGTCTATAATAGTGTTTTTGAAAAGATGCATCACTTGTCAGTAGGTGAAGTTAGATCATGAAAGACCATGTTGATTAATGCATTCATTGTTAATTCTATAATGGAAGTTGGACGACATGACCGTGAACAATGTGGTGGATCAACCATAGAATATTTTAAATATTGATTCTAATTGGTTTACTATAGATCAACTTAAAAAGGTATTATATTTAATTCCATTATTGGGAACTTTCATAGTAGAAAATTTGGTAGAACTATGAGTTAGGGAGATAGTCTGTCTACATGGAGTTCCACATAATATAGTTTCACATTTTGGTTCACACATCACTCCATACTTCTGAAATGGAATTCAGAAAGAACTTGGTGCGAAGGTATAATTGGGTACGACATTCCACACACTGACAAATGGTTACTAAGAACATACTATATAGGTGTTTGAGTAAATGAAATAGGTATGTGTGCTTGACATCTTTGGATATTTAGAAATTCACCTTAATTTACTTGATTTCACCTATAAGTGATTAATTAAGAAACTATAAAATGGAACCGTATAAATATATTTATTGTAGGCCGTGTAGATCACCACTATGATGGATATAGGCTGGTAAGTCAGAGTTGTTGGTATAGATTCTCCTAAAAGAGTAATATGAGTAGGTATAGTTCATTCTGAAATATATAGATATAGCTTATAGTGGAAACAAATATTTTTCAACAAAGTGGAGATAACCCATAGAGTTTATAGCAAGTGATCATGTGTTTGTTTGGGTGTCTCCTATGTTGAGTCCCCAAAACGTATGGCTACAGGATATGTTGGCCCTAATATTTGATAGAACATTTGAGATAGTGGAGAAAATCAGGCCTCTAGGATTCGAATTGGCTATTCCAAATAGATACATCGATATTCATGATCTTTTACTTGTCTCAAAATGTTGGTGGTATCAAGTAACTATTTTCTGATATTAATCACATTTGATTGGAGTAATGGTGTGGTTTGTGTTTGGGTGATGTATACGAAATTCGTGGAGAATAGAGGTAGCTCTTGGTTAGTGCATGATTTGTACAAACGATGTAACTGCCAAGCAGAAAGTGTATGATATATGGTCTTTGAGGTAGTAGAATTAGCTTGGTTACAACAGAGTTAGATAGGACATGTGTGGTGGCCATGATAAGTTCTCCCTTGGGTAACTGGCTAATGCAAGGATAGATCATGGTTTGTCTAACAATGTGACTAAACCAAGAAATGGCAGATAATGAGATACAAAAATGGGGCATCTCACTCATTTTATAAATTTAAGGACGTGTTCCACCTCTTATGTGGCCCCACCATAGGACTTCGCATTCTTAAGGGTACCGGAAGGTTCCCCAATTGACATTAATGGATTACAAGGCCTTACAAACAATGTTCTCCAAGATCTAATTCTCAAATTAAAGGTCATATCTACTTCAAAAAATTCGATTTCAAAATGATTCTTATCTTATTCATTCTTCTATCATTCCATGATCTATTAGCAGAATATATGCCCAGTCTACATGGATATAAAAATGCATAGGCATATATATATCTAGTATGATGGAGATAGATCTATATTAATGAGATCTCAATGGAATTAATAATGATTTTTTAGGGATTTTGATCCAGAGACAAAATCTACGTCATTGTGCTACAATGATTTTTGGATATTTTTGTTGAGAAAATGTCTTTTAGAATATATAAGTGGGTTATCTAAATCAAATTCCCATAGAAACGTATATGATATGTATATGAAAAATCATAGAATTTATATCACCCATTTCAAATTGATTTTCATGAATTCGGTTAGTTAGATTAAACAATGGATTAATCGATTGCTTGTTAAAATATGTGGTTAATTGGGGAATTATTAATAATGGAAAATGGGATAACCTATTTGATAATTTATTTTGGGTAATTTCTAATAAAAGATATGGGTTGAAATCTGGATAATTAATTGGGAAATTAATTTGGAGATATCAAATGAGAATAGTGTAGATAATTAAGTGTGAATTATTTATGTTCTATATGATTATGATATTTGTTAAATAATTATAGCATTAATTATGAATATTTTAAATTTAAAATGATATAATTAATTCTAGAAAATTAATTTTGGTATAATACATGTGATGTTGGTTAATTAATAAATTATGTAATTAATTAAATTGATGTATATAGTTAATTTTTATGATAACTAATGGATTTGATGTATATAAATAACTATTGAATTAATAAGAAAATTGATGTGGATAATACATTGATGAATTAATTCTTTGTTAATGAATGGAAATTTGGTTATTCTAATTTCAGAAGTACAAATGGTAATATGGTCATCATACTAATGAGTTATAGAATGAGAAATTGATCTTTGTAATGGGATGTATACATGGAAACATGGTCAATATAATTGAATAAAGAGAATTAGAACATGGTCATTCTATTGTGGTGAAATAATAGTGACCAGGTCATCATACAATTGTGATTTTTATATGGTTATTTTTTGAAATGGGGGATTTAAATGTGAAATTAGAGATTCAAAATAATGGTAATCAACGTTATGGACTCACATTAAAATATTTGAACTCTGTGATGAATCAAATCAGGTACTGAGATATCATATCATAATTAATAAATCGAAATTTGGATAGAAGTATGTATTATTATATGGTGTTACAATTTAATGAAATTGGGATCTGATATGAGATTAGGTTTGTTTTGAGGTCTGGGTATCCTTTGGAACCCAAGAGTTTATGTTGTTATATAAGAATAAATGAAAATATGATAAAATGATTATTATTGTATTTGTACATTATTCCTTATAAAACTACCTAACCTATATTTTGAATGTACTTTTCTAAGATACCATTCATAGTATCCTACTGAGTTATACACACACACTATTCATTTTGCATGATAGATTCTCAAATATATTATATTTTTCCAGGATTGGGTAAGAGAAAATGATCTAGGATATGTGGTTGATTGGGGATAGAGCTTGGATGGAACATCATTGGTAAATAATGAGTAACAAGTTTTCATATATATTAATATTTGTTAATTAAATATTTATTTTAGAATAAAGGGGATTTTTTGTTTGATGCTGTACCTGACACACAACAATGGGTTTCTCTGAAATATCATGTTGCAATATAGTCTTAAACATAATTAAAAATATGAATATTATATTATATTAAATTGTAGTTAATGCCTAGTCATTGTATAAGTGGAAGTGAACAGAACTAGCTACAATATGAATATACATGTTTGTTTATTGTATTAACATTTATCCATTAAAAGATAGAGTCTTAAAATATTACTGAATCGAATTATAAACCTAAATAATCTAATATTCATTAAATGGTCGATTTTACACATTTTGATGAATATCCATTTTTAAATATAGTTTTTTCACTTTTATATCTTCTATTTGACCAAATAAATTTCTTCTTATGATTGTAGAAATAATAATTTATTTGGATGAAATTTGGGAATTTTTTTGATAAAGTTCATATTTAATGAATAGTGAATAAATACAACATTTTAATCCAAAAACGCCTTTTCATCAAATATATTAATATATTAATATTGTTATTTTTTTAGTTTTAAATTTTAATTAGATTATATTTTTACCATTTAATTCAATTTTTTTCATTTAATGTAATTTCAATTTTAATTTGGACATAAAAAAGTGTTAGTCTTTTGATAGTTATTATTTCTCAAAAACACGCTTTTGGGTTTTGACAACGAATAATTAATTTAAATTAATCACATAAAAAAATATGTTTTGAATATTCTAAAATATACATCATTTTTGATTTCATAATATCGTAATTATCTTTTTGTGAATTTGTTTTTCTAAAAACCTTCAATTTTTGAAGAACTGCATACAAACACAACATTGTAGTTATAAACTGACATTTACATTTAAACAAAATTTGGCCACTTCTGGGAATTGAATTTTAAAAATCGAACATACAAGGTGTTCATCAGTAAGTAAAATTTGATTCAATATGATGAAAATTATTTTTTTGAGAATAGTAACTTTAGATTTTTTATTTACAACAGTTTAAGGTAAATAGTGTAATTCAAGATTAACATAATATTATAATATTATAAAATTACCTTAAATATTTTCTTAACCATATTGGATGTGAAATGGTAGACCAATACAATTTATGACATAGACAATTGGAATTTGAAATCCATCTATGAAAGATAATGACTTATATAGCTTTTTATTTATTGTAAAAATACGAATATCATAAACCTGTATTTTTTCCTAAAATAATTTATGTCGATTTAAATAATTGATATCATAGACTATAAATAGTAATTATAATAATAAAAATATTTCTTTCATCATTATATTTTATTTATAATTTTATACTTATTAAAGTAATAAATTTAATTATGACACAATGGCAACGTGGTGACTACATCATTAATATATGATTTGAATAATTTATATTACAAATATTAAATTAAATTTATGTTCAAAAATTTAATTCCATCAAAGAATTTTTTAGATTATTATGACTTGTTATATTTGAATTAAATAATGTTTTTTCAAATTATTCATGTTGTTTTAGATTTTTTAAAAAGTAATGATACGAATAGTATTAAAATTGATATAAAAGAGTTTTAAAAAAATAATAATTTATTAAATGTTAAATTAGTCATTAAAATATAATAATCAACTGAATGACATATATTATGATAAAAATTTCATTCATGAACCATTTTGGGTAGCATGGGTTTTTATTGTATTTATATTAACCATATAGTATGAACATATCAAAGCACATGGTAAAAGTTAAATTATTTAACAAAGGGATAACTAAGAAACCTAAGGATTAAAAAATGTCCCAAACCCATACAATTCATATTGGATTATTTTATTTCGAATTATATGCATTATATATTTGATTAAATTTATTTTGTACCTTCTGAAAATAAAAATCATTTTACAATAAAATAATATTTTAAAACATTCCAATAGAGGCCCCCACTCTCCTGTGTAAAAGGTCATCACATCCACCCCATTAAAAAACCTATCAAGCCTCTTGGATTGTCCAAAAACATCCCAAATAATCTCTCAAGATCCATAATTTCATTCAATAAGCATTACCATAGGCATAATGAACTTCAAATAAATCTTTTAGTTAAATGAAAGGGAGTTACCAGACTTAAAGGTAACGTCTTCTCTCAGGTTATATTCGGTTATTTTACTTCTTCACTCCCTATGATATTCTTATAATTTGTTTAAATTACAAAAATAGTACCCTAAATATACTAGATTTTTGGTATGATATGGATTCAAAAAAAACTTACACAAAATTCCATCTAATAGATACAAACATACTTTTTATGTGCAAGATGAACTGATGTATCACAAAATGAGGATTGTTCGATTATCTCCAACTGCTTCTAATGGTGTCCATAATGATGGAACTATATTTGTATAATATTTATATTATATTTATATTTTCTCTATGATTCTATTTTTTCATTTATATCATACCTATATGGTTTCCATAATTTGTAAATATAATAGTTTCATTTTAGGTAGTGCAGATTATCATCCCCTCAAAGTGATATGTCTCATTCACGACATATGTGGAATGTATAATAGATAGTGATACTCTGATTCTATATTATATAATAATGGAATTATAATATACATATGTATTATTAATTTTTAATTCCATTATATATGAAATATACATGAATGTAATGTTTATGTGTACATATGACTTACCGACTTCCAAAACTGTGCATTTCATTTCATATCATCAAATATTATGTAATATTATAAATACACATATATATTGGATATATATAATTTATATGATATCTAAATACTTAATATAATTTGTTAGATAATTTTTTTTTGACCACATGGATAAATTTTAATTATATGAAGTTCATTTTTGACTCAAGTACCAAATATTGACAAAACAACCCTTATTAATTTAAATGATTATGTAATGTTTATAGAATGGTAATAAGTAATATAAAAGGAATAATAATATTGAAAAAGTTTCATACACATGTATAAATTATCTATTAATTAATATTCTAAAGATGAATGAAATAACGAGTCAAGTCGGGCAAAAGGTATGGGACATCGTCCTAATCAGCTTTCATTGAGGCATATTAGTATTTATACACGACTTCCTTTTATAAGGTTTATAAAAATATTTTAAAATTCATTTCATTAAAAGGTAATCTTTTTTCAATGAAGTATTTTACTAAATGACAAAAAGAGAATGTTTCTTTTTACCATAGGTGGTGACAACTACATTTCCACAGCCACTTGCATTATTTGATATTTGGTTTCCTTAACAAGGTGTAATGTTTTTAAAAGGAAAATAAACACCAAATACACTTTTATTTATTTTTGTGGTTAAAATAGTTCTGATAATTGATTGGTTATGTCAATAAATTTAAATGATTTTCTGAGATTGAAATGGGTAAATGTTACTCATCCATTATGTTTTTTTACGTGTTACGAACATGTTATGAATCATGTATATTGTTTATATATATGGGTAGTTCCATGATAAACCAAGGTAAGTTAGCCTGATATAGCTCTCCAATGCATTAGGAATCTTGATGGAGATAAATGTTATTGTTTATTATAAGAGATTTAGTTAATATAATGTGATGGGTATTCCATGAGTAACTCCAAACATAGCTATGAAATCTGTAGTGTATGTGTTGATATGGATTCTACAAGATAAATTTATGATTTATGATTTCAATGTGTTATTCATAAATCTTATGATTTCATGAGGATTGTAAAAGTGATTATGTTTGGTATGTATTGAGGGAATAATGATTTCTTTCATTATTTTATAAACCATATTGAATTTTTTATGCTCATCCCAAGATTTTTTGAAATAATTTTTACAGGATATAAGGAATGGTAAGAGAATATAAGAATTTAAGAATATTTTTATCATGAAAATATACTTTTATTTCATTTAAGAGTTTTTATTTTATAAAAAATGGATATTGAGTAGAAGTGTCCACATTGTAACAATTGAAATGAAATGTAATAGTTATAGAAAAATTTTCTAAAACTCTAAACCAAAAAATATTCTCTATGTGAATTATTAACATAAATCAAGATTATGAAATGTTTAATGATAAGTTCATAAGTTGGTATCAGAGGATTGTTTAGATAGCATTATGAGTAATGATTACATTAAATTAATATTCAAAAATTAATTTGTCTTAATATCGAATTGATATATAATTTAAAGATTAACTTGTTGATTCACCTATGATATTTTTATGTTCAAAATGTTTATTCAAAGTGTAAACATGGCATTAATCATTAGAAAACATCATCGTGAAAAAAAAAATTATAAGGTTTGTTTCTTGAGAAACTTGTATGAAGTGGATGATTTAATGGGGTTTAATCCCCTGTCATTTAGAGATCATCTGACCCATTTCTAGATGAAGGGTGGACTAACAAATAAGAAAAATTTTTGGTTATCCTGGGGAATTCAGAACATCAAAAGGAAAATCATTTTGTTTATCGTTTTTATGGTGATTTCGACCATTGGTGGTTGATGATGAAAATTATTTTTTATAATGAATAGATTTATGGCATTGATTGGGATAAATTCAAAGGTATGTTTCTAGAGAAATATTTTCTTACTCTGGTTTGTCAAAGGAAGGAACAACAATTTATATAATGGAGGTAGAAATATGACTTATTGGCTGCTTAGGAAAGAAGAATTCACTAAAATGGAAATGAATAATATAATTTCATAAGATATCATGATAGTAAAATAATTTATTTATACTCCGGATTAGTGAAAATGTATTAAAGGGATTTATCCACTAAGGAGTTCAAATGTTATGAAAAACTTTTTCGATGTGCGGTGAAGGTGTAAATGGTGTTTCTCAATTATATGGTGTTCTGTGAAAAATCACAGAATAATAGGTTGAGGTGTAAGAATAAAGGAATGAACTCCTCAAAATGTGTGATGGTATAAAATTTTAGTTTACTATTTGTGAAAAATGAGTTAAAATCATGATGGGTAATGTATTTCAAATTCAGGTTTGTGATACTGATGTGGTATAATATGATATATGGATCGTAATTGCATAGAAAAATATTAGGTTAATGGAAAGAAAAAATCAGATTAACAGTTAGTAAAATGATTTATTTACAATGAAATGTGTCATTATAAAAATGAGTTTTCAATGAAGAACTCACCTGGAGGAATGCATCTAGATGACAATAATAATGTGGTGGTGAAATACTTGTCCACTACTTTAGCTGATGTTGGGCCATCAAATGATGTAGTATCATGTACACGATTTTTTATTCAGATTATGTCAATGTTCAATTTTATTCCGGTTCAAAACATTCTTTTATTATAGAGATGATTTTTAGTGAATTTGTAATACCATCTCATGAAATAAATCTTAAACATATGGTAAAAGCACAATGATGAATTGTTGATACACAAAGATACTTTTAGTGACTACATGTCCTAGTGTGTAGAAAGAATCTACATGAAAACAATGTTGTTCTTCCTCTAGTAGAGTTTGATGTTATTCTGGGTAAGAATTGGCTATCCATTTGTCATGCTATGATTGACTGCAGAGATAAATATATTTATTTTTAGAAAAAAATTCAGTTTTTGTACAATAATGAACCCTTACTTTCGAAAAACCATTATGAAGAGGAGAAACATTTAAGAGGTGATGATAAATGCAACCTTTCACATTTTGTTGAAAAAAAGTAACTGTACAGATTAATGATGTTCTAGTGTTAAATGAGTATGTTGATGTTTTTCTTTATGAGTTTCATGGAATAATAACTGACTGAGAAAATTAATTTACTACTGAATTATTTCATGATTATAAGAAAATTACCAAACCCACTTATTAAATTTCTCCAATTGATCTTTTAGAGTTAATGATGTAAATACAGGAGTTATTAGATAAAGTTTTCATTTGAACTAGAAAATCATCATGGGGTGCTCCTATCATGTTTGTAAAAAAGAAATATGGCTCAATGATACTTTAAATGATTATAGATCATTGAATAAAATAACTATTAAAAATATTTACCCTTTCCCTTATATCAATGATTTTGTGGAATGCCACAATAGAACTCAGTATTTTTTGATTATTTATTTGAGGTCGGGGTACAATCAGTTGAATGTAAAGAAAGCAGTCATTCTAAAGACCATGTTTAATACAAGATATGGCCATTATGAATTTTTTTTATAAATTTTGGGTTAACCAACACACCTGTTGTATTCATGGATATTATAAAGAGAATTTTCCGTTAGTGATTGGATAATATTGTGGTTGGATTTGTAATGATAATATGGTTTATTCTAAAAATAAAGAGGGACAAAATTGTAATTTAAGTAATGTATTTTAAAACATAAATGAAAAGACATTATATTGGAAATTCAGAAAGTGTGTGTTTTTGTTACAACAAATTTTTTCACTAGGTAACACTGATTCAAAAAATAGAATAACATTTGATCCTTCTTAAACAATATTTTTGATGAATGGACAAGTCCAACCAATATTACTGAGATCTGTAGTTTTCTTTTTTAGTAGGTTTTTAGTGGTGGTTTGTTGAAAATGTTTCAAAGCTATATAGAAAATTCCTTTGTTAACTCAAAAAGGTGGTATGTTTATTTGGAAAAAATAATGCGATGATTCTTTTCTGGAATTTAAATTATGATATGTAAATTCTCAAGTTCTGGCACTATCTTGTAGATATAGTGAATTTGTCATCTACAATGATGCATCATTTTAAATACTTGGTTGTGCCCTAATGTAGAATGATCATATAATTTCTTATGTCTCAATTCACTTGAATCCTCATGAGTAAAATTACCCACCCCGTGATTAGGAAGTAGTTGTTATTATTTTTACTTTAAAACATTTGTGGAATATTTTGTTTGGAGAAAAATATGCTATTAACGTAGATCAAAATATTTTTAATTATATTTTCACTAATAATAAATAAAACATGAGACTGCGAAGATAGATAGAATTAATCAAGTATTGTGAGTGCATGATCCATTAACATCTGGGAAAGGTAAAAAAATGCGGTCGATGCTTTGAGTGAAATAATTAATTCTACATTATCCATGTTACATTTTGAATAGGATAATTTGATAAACTATTTGAAGAACTCTAGAACATAAGTTGTTGATGTAGGAGATCCATCCTTTTGTTTTAGGTATTAGTTAAATCATCTATATTAGACAGAATTATTCAAGTGCAAAAGGAAGATAGTTATTGCAAAAAAAGGTAGGATTGGCTCTGTAGGGTATGTTTCTGGATTTTAACATTTATAATGATTATATTTTGAGATATGAGAATATGTAATGTGTTCCCTATTAATCATAGTCGAAGAAATAGTAATTTTTTGAATCTCATAGTTGTTTGTTTTCAGTCTATCCAGGATATAAAAATATGTACATAGATATTTAATAGTATCACTGGTGGGATAGAATGAAAAGAGAAGATGATGACTTTACTATGAAGTGTTTGACCTGTCAATGTGTTAAAGCAGAGCGACAATTACCAAAATGTATGCTTCAGCCTTTACCAATGCCAGAGTGGAAATTGGATAATATATCCATGGACATAATTGTGTGATTACTAAAAACATCTCAAGGTAACATTGCAATCTGGGTTATTGTTGACTTATTGGCTAAATATGATAATTTACTTACTATTTGAGATACATTTTCTCTAGATTAACTTTCTCAGTTCTATATTAATGAGTTATTCATGTTTCATGGAGTTATTTTCTCCATTGTATCTGATCGTGATACTAGGTTTGCATCTTTTTTTTTGAATGTACTTCTGATGTCATTGTGTATTGAATTAGATTACAGTACAAATTTTCATCCACAATAAGACGAGTAATCAAAAAGAAGAATTCATAAATTGGAATATATTCTACGTGATTAATCAATGGATTATTGGGATGTTGGGACTAATATAATTCTTTGGCGTAATTTTTATATAATAACAGTTTTAATTCCAGAGTAAAAAATGGAACAACTTGTGGCATTGTATGGAATGATTTGTTGAACTCAATATTTTTAGGATGAAGATGGTGAAATTAAACTGATGGTTCCAGAATTGGTAGAATAGAGGAAAGAGAAATTTTAGTTGAATTATAATCACATGAGAACAGATCAAAGGTTGCAGAAGTGTTAAGCCTATAAAATGTGGAAGGATCGTTCTTTTTCGGTAGGTGATCATTTTTTTCTTAGTGTTTCTCCCGGGAAAAGTGTGATGTGTTTGGAAAGAAGGGAATATAGAGTCTGAGTTTTATTATACCCTATTAAATCATATTGAAAGATGAATCATTTTCCTAAAAAGTGTCTTTTACTCCATGTTAATTTTATGTACACAATTTTTTTCTTGTTATAATGTTGAGAATATATATTCTAGATCATTCACAATTTTTGCATCCATAATTAGTTCAGTTTGAAGAGAATCTATCATACGAGGAATAAAAAATCCATATTCTTAATAAATGAGATTGAGTATTGAAGAATATAGTAATTCATTAGGTAATGGTTTTGGGTAACAACTACATGGTTGAAGAGGCATCATTGGAATCTAAAAATTATATGATTGAAAAATACTACAATTAATATGAAATGTGATTAAAATTTCGAGGATGCAATTTCTAAAAATTGGGGAATGATGTATCCTCCATGTTAAATAGAGAGTAATACATTTCAATATTTATAAATATTTGTTAATTAAATATCAATTTTACTTTAATGGCCATTCTTTGTTCAATGATGTACCTGACACACAACAATGGTTTTCCCTAAAATATAATGATGCACACAAGGCTGAGTCATACGGAAAAATAATAATATAATATTATTAAAAATTATAGTTAAAGCCTAGTCGTTTTATTAGAAAAAATGAACATAACTAACAAAAATATGACTATACATTTTTGTTAAATATATTTATATTTATCCAATAACGTTTATAGGCTTTAATTTTTAATGAATCCAATTTTAATCCTAAACACTCTGATATTCATAAAAATGTCGATTTACTGACTTTCGAAGGAAACCCATTTTTAAATCTCATTTTTAACTCTTATATGTTCTATTTGAAAAAAATAAATTTCTTCTTTAGAATCAAGACATCAAAATTTAATTTTGATAAAAGTTTTGTATATTTCATATAATGTTCATTATATAATGAATATGGAAAAATATCGCATTTTATTTCCAAAGTGCCTTTTAATAAAATAAATTTATATAGATAGATTGTTTTATTGTTGGTTTTAAAGTGTAATTGGATTATATTTTTAACATAAAATCCAATTTTGGACATTGGAAGTAATTTTACATAGAAAATCGACATAAACAAATTTAATTCTTTTGATAGTCATTATTTTTAAAAAATACACTTATTTGTTTTCAAAACTGATATTAATTTAAATTAATTAATGAAACATATATGATTTGAGTATGATAAAATATAAATAATTTTATAATTTTTTATTATCAAAATTACCATTTGGTAAATTTATGGTATAAATTTTAAATCTTTCAATTTTTGGTGAATAGGGAAAAACACTGAATAGTAGTTAAAAATAACTTTTTCTTTCAAATGAAATTTTACCGCTTCTATAAATTTTATTTAAAAAATTCAACATATATGGTTTTCATCAGTATATAATATCTGGTTCAATAAAATGAAAATAAATTAGTTAATAGTAACTTTTTTTTATTCAGCGCTGCTAAATTTATATAGGGTAATTAAAGTTAAAAAAATATTATAGCAATTAAAAAATACTTATAAAATTGTTCTAGCCTTTTTATATGAGTATTTTCAAACCAATTAAATCCATGATTTATAATTTAGGCCTTTGAATGTGAGTTGCGTAAGATAATGACATTAATAACTTGTTATTTAATGTTAAAATAAAATAATCATAAATATGTATTATTTTTCCAAAAAAAAATTAATGTGGAGTTTTATAATAGATATATTAGAGTATAAATAGTAATTAAACATATAAAAAATATTCCTACATCAATATATTTAGTTTATAATTTTTAGACCATAAATAAATAAATTTAATAACGATACAATAGTGATGCAGTAAATGCATTAATAATAAAGGACTCAATTAAATAGTTTTATAAATATTAAAATATATTTATTTTTTTCATTTTTATGAAATCAATGAATTTTATAGATTTGGATGACTGGTTATGTTTTAATTAATGATAGGTTTTCAAAAGAATATCGTTGGTTTTAAATTAAAAAAAAAGACATGATATGAATAGTATTAAAATTGATATAAAATAGTTTTTAAATCAACTAAACATTTATTAATTGTTAAACCCATCCTAAAAACGTAATAGTCGGAAAAATGACATATATGATTTTAAAAATGACATTAATGATTCATTTTGGGTGACATGAATTTTATATTAAAAATACTAACCACATAGTATGAATATATTAGAGGACATGGTAAAAGTTAAATAAGTTAACCAAGGGTTAAATAAGAAATATAACGATTAAAAAATATCCAAAACCTATCCAACTCTTCTTTGATGATATTTATTAGACATATTTACCACTTATATTTTAGTTTAATGGGTTTTTCAATTTGAAACCAAAAATCCTATTATAATAAATTAATATTTTTTAACATTCTTAAAGAGCCCATCCTCTCCCTTATAAAAGGCCATCACCTCAAACCGATTAAACAAACCTATCAATCCACATGGATCATCCAAATTATACCCAACTAATCTCTCAAGATCCATATCCTAGCCTTGAAGTCTTACCTTAGGCATAAGGCACTTCATGGAGGCTTTTGGTTCAAACCAAAATGAGTTTCCTAATATAAAGGTAATGTATTCCCTCAAGTTCTCTTATTTTATATCACTTACACACTTCAGATAATATATTTTTTAATTGTTCTCATAAAAAAATTAGTATCCTCAATATAATTGGTTTTTTTAGGATTATTCAAATTACACTTACACACACCTCCATCTAGTGGATAGTAACATACTATTTATGTGTATTGAAAACTGCAACCTCATAAAACGATAATTGTTCGATTATCTCCTAACGCCTCTCATGGTGGCCATTATGTGGGCACTGTATTTATATTCTATATATTTAATTGTTACATTGTCCCTATTGTTATTTATTTTTCATTTATATCATTCCATTATGGTTTAAATAATGGTTAAATATGATTATTTCATTTGAGGAAATGTGGACTACCACCCCCTCAATTTAATATGAATCATTTATTCTATATGTGAAACTTATAAAGGATAGAGTTATTGAAATTATATAATAAATTATAATAGAATTATAATATAACTATATATCATTTAAATTTCATTCCATTAAATACAAAATATAAATGAAAGTAGCGTTCATGCGTACATACTGCTTACCATCTCCATTAATAGTGTGTTTTATTTCATATATCCAAATGTTATGTACTATTATAAATACAAATATATAGTGGATATATATGATATATAGGATATATAAATCATGGATATAATTATGGAGATAATGTAATTTTTACTACATTGATAACTTTTAATTATAAGATTTTTATTTTAGACTCAAGTACGTAAGATCCACAAAATAAAAATTATTAACAAAAATGATTATGTAATGTTTATAATGACGTAATACATAATATAAAAGGAATAATAAACTTAAGAAATGTTCATATTTGATTATAAATTAACTTCTTATTGTTATTCAGGATATCAACGAATGAAAGTGCTCTGTCAGACACGATGTTAGGGACTTCCTCTCTATCTTCATTCATTGAGGAGTATTTTTATTTATACATTAATTCCTTGTATACTGTGTTTAAACACCATCAAATTTTCATTTCATTAAAAGTAAATTTTTTAGGATTAATTTTACTAAAAAAATGGGATGAATCATTTTCATGTACGGAGTGACAATGTCCGTTATGTTACAGTGAGCATTACTTGATATTGATCTTCTATAAGAAGTCGTAATGTCTTTTAAAGAAAAATAAATACCACTTAATTTATTATGTATTTTTTTGTTGGAATTAGTATTGATAATGGATTGGTTATGTCAGTATATTTTAATGATATATTTTTATTTAAATGTGGAAATGATATTCATCCATTATGATTGTTTTATGTGTTATGAATATGTTATAGTTCCTAGAAATTGTAAACATATACTAGCAGTTCCGTGATAATCCTATGGCAGGTGAGCACGAGATAGATCTCTAATGCATTGGGAAATATGACAGAGGTAAATGTTAATGGTTCTCCTAATAGATTTCAGGAATATACAAATATGGGTATTGAAAATTTAACTCCCTACATTTCAATGAAATCTACAATGTAATATTGATATGGATGCCACAAGTTACTTTATGATTTTTGATTTCTACGTGTTAATCATATATCTTATGATTTAATGTGTTTTTTAAAAAAACATATGTTTTCAATTTATTGAAGGACTATTGATTTCTTAAATTATTTTATAACCATTATTGAGCTTTTTATGCCCATAAAATGTTTTTATGAATAAATTTTCATAGGATATAAGTAAGGTTAAGAGAGTGGAAGAATTAAATAATATTTTTATCAAAAAACAAACTCATATTTTATTTTAAGAGTTTTTATTTTATGAAATAATTAGATTCATATTATAAGTTTCTACATTGTAATAATTTTGGTGAAATTTTAATGTTATGGTCTGATTATAAAAAAAATAAAAACCTTAAAACATCCTCAACGTGAATTATTAAATTAATTCATGTTATGAAATGTTTATGTCGAGGCCATTATATTGGAAGATAGAACATGACCTGGTTCTAGACCTACTTGGGGAGTTGTAGGGTCTAAATTTTTATTTACATTAAATACACGTGAAACATATATTGGATATTATGTTTCACTTTTATTTGAGTATTGTATTTCATGTTTGGTTATCTTGTGACATGTGTATTGTTCTGGTTATATATGTTTTTTCTTTCTCTAATTTGTTTCTAATGGTAATATACCCTAATAAACAATGGTATAGTATATCTGTGAAGGTCGTACTTGACCCTTACTTCATCTCCACATCTTCTAGAGTATAGAGATGTCTGTTTATGTTCATGTGTGGAATTGAATCATGGCAGAGTTGTGTGTCCCGAGGGTTGGGACACTACATATTTATAAAATGTTTTATTTAATATAATTTTCTTAAAATATGGGTTATCAAAAAATATTTATATATAAAAAATATATTATATATATGTGAATGGATTAGATTAAAAAATTGTTTCATTATAGTTTTCAAAATAATTTTAATGAATAATTAGGTAAATGGTTTTATTAATATTTTAAATTTATTAATATTTTATTAATTAATATAAATTCGAAAAAATAATCTATTTGGATAAATTATTTAGATATGGTTTAAAATGTCAATAATTATTCTATTATAGGATAATGTTATAGTTATTTTCAATATATTGACACCTATTTTGTGGGAAAATCATAATCATTGTAATTGTAAATAATGGACTATGAACATTAAATCAAAAATAATAGGGTAAAAAACAAATCTAAACACATATAAAATTTATTTTATAATATTATTATGACCATTACTCATTCTATATAAAAATATTTTTTATTCTAGATCTTTTTTTCAGTGAAAAGTAATTTATAATAATTTATTTGTTATTTACTTCAAAGTGGTCCCCTCCCCAACTTATAATATTTAACCTCAAATAATCATTCCTTCATTGTATAAAAGACTTATTTTGAAAAATCCCTAAAAATATAATTTTATCAAAATACGGAATATTTTTAAGAAGATTTATATTTGGATTAGTACCAACTTATTGTTCATAAAGTGTAATGAAAATGATTTTACCCTATGAAGATGTATAAACATTAACAAAATGCTTAAGTATTATTAATTCTTCTTCCACATTAAAATATATTCCATATATGATGTAATTATATAAACCACAATATTAATTATAATTATACGTTATTATTTCAAAATAATCACTAAAATCCAACTTCAATAACATCAAATAGGAAATAAAGTTGATTTTCGAGTGTTTAGATGACTATTGTGTCGCGAAAATATTAAATTCATATTCAAACAAATCTCATCATAGATGGTTATAATGATAGATTTAATAAGTATATATTTTTTATTATATTATTATTTATATTGAATATAGATTTATTTTTTACCTTTCTTTTATTCTATGAATCATATATGGAAAAACCATTAATGCGTACTTATGATCTACCATCACTTGGAATGTTTTAATTTAAATTTTATTCATAATATTTAAAGATATCTATAATTAAATATATAATTAATATATATATAATATTATTATATTGTTTATTATTTATTTGATGGTGGAATCACGATCAAAATATAAATACTAAGACTAAATAACAAATAAATGCATGAAAAAGTTATAATTATCTCTTGGAACATTGATTTTAATGTATAATTTTCTATTAAAGGGTTTTATTAGACACTGTAAAAGGCTAATATTCATTGCTAATATATGTAGTTTTCATGTGCCTTTCTATTCATAAATACCATTTTAGTGCATTCTACATTTTGAACACCCATTCTCATCATTTATGCACTTCATGCCTAATGTGCACTAATTTAGGCCCAATGTTTCATCTGATTTTAAAGAATGTAACTATACATGATTTAATTTAAAACTTTTGGAAATGGATATTCACTTAATTATGAACATTTTTTATTCATGAATCAATGGATTATTAATAAAGTATGATGGAGATATTTGCCGATTAAAGGAAACAATTCTGAAGAAGGCAGATTGGATATCAACCCACTGATAGGACTATGGGGCCCACAATACAGGCCCAATGAATCCCAACATTTATAGGAGACTCTAATACATATAGGGGAACAAATAATTCTTCTGGAGCTAGTGTTAATTCGTTCTCAATGGTGGTGATCAAGGCGGCCCAAGTTGAACATTTAATTTTGGGCCAGAGTCTGCGGCCCAGAAAAACAGCCCACCATTTCAATCATATCTCCCGAACCACAAATTATTTTTGGCTGAAATTTAACAGGAAGTTAGGGGACATCCGGAGATACATTTAAGTATTCTAGGGCCTACTCAAATTCTGCCTTCTATAATGTCCTGTAGGCGCGGCTTTCCGTTGGATGCAAGCTGGCTGCAACTTCGGGGCAAGAAGTGGAAAAGTCTCTTATCATTAATGTTCCACCCACCTTTTCCCAACATAATTAATTCAAGACACATGGGATTTTAGGGGCTCGGCCAAGGCTTCATTTATTCCTATTTATGGCACTAGTGGGGATGTATTTGGAGAGGTTGGGTGCTTTCTTTTCATTGTAATGTTATTATGCCGATTTGCCTTTGTAATGTTCTTCCTTCTCATGTAAGTTGTTCGATTCACCTTAGTCTTCAATAAAAGTTCTTATTATTCTCTTGTTATGTTCTTCTCCTTATCACCTTGAAACCGTTTCCTCAAGTTGTGAATTTATTCACACAAATCCTTGTGATTTTGTTCACACAACGGTGGAGTGATCGTTTCATTGTTTTATTTTTCATCTCCAATCCTGCTTCATTAAGTCGACTTCCCGCTTCCATTTAATGAATAGCATAAATGGAGGGTTAAAACCTTATGGGTTGGTCCTAGGGAGTTGAATGTAGAAGATTGGATGTTATTTTATGATCCTAAATTCTGTAATAATTTCATTATTTTAAGATTTCTATTTGATGATTTATTTTCTTCTTCGTCATTGCCAACTTTAACAATGACACATTTCGAGTGCTAGTGCGATACAATTCCTTGGAGTGATCAATAAATTGATCCTATAAGTGCATTGGTTATTATCCTTGGAATTGTGTAGGGATTAAATTGGTGAATGATGTTGAGAAATTATATCATTCCGTGGATACATCATGGATTAGTGAAATGAATGTTATAAGAAAATAAATGCATCCAATCTAACCCTAGTAACAACTTAGGATCAACTCATCTCCATTAATTGTTTTAGACTAAGTAATTGAATGTTTTAATTTATTTTCTTTAAATTAAATCATCAGTTATTCAAATAAATTCAATCTGAATAGTTGGCCACTTCATAGCCAAATCCTTCCAAGATCTGAGTGTCTTTAGGTTCCTTCTTCGGTCCCTGTGGATTCGACACCTACCTGTACTACAATGACCGCATACCTGTAGGGTAAATTTGGGCGCAAACAGGGTTGTAAGATGATATAAAAAGTTTAATTTGATATAAAATATATGATTGTGGTTTTGGAATAAATATATAATAAATATATAATTATTATAAATAATTTTCAAATGCGTATAATGAATAAAAAGACATAAAGTAATAGATCTCTCCAAACCAATCATTATAGATGGGTTAACAACATTTTCCCTCTATCTCAAGTATTTTCTCCCATTGATATTATGAAATTATTATGAGTTTTCTATATATATGTATTTTACATATATATATATATATACCAATCTTATTCTCCCATTACCTTCTGTTTTAATACATTCTTTATGTTTATTTCTCAAAAAACATCTTAATAAAATATCTCCCATAATGGTATGAGGCATGATTATAAACCCATTTCAATCCATTTTTTAATATTATGTTTATGAATATTGATTTATTTATATTTTTATTAAATTAACGATTTTTTAGAATTGTATTCCAAGAGATATCTCTAATTTAATTTGCAATATTTTATTCTCAATATATTTCATGAATAGATTTATTTTGTAAAAAAAATCAGTTATGGGACTATTTCTAGAATGTGATTTTTACTTATTGCTGATCCATGAATTTATATGTTTTCATGTTATATGTTTTTGAAATTTTTTTTATGATTCCATTATTATTTTTACCATTTTATTTATGATATCATACCCTAAGAAAACTAATAATGATTAACTATTATGATATATTGTTATTCCTTCGAACTCACTCTCTATGAACCCTTTCCATGTTTATTACCATACAATGATTTCTGTTCACTACTTTTGTCTCTATATTCTACAGGTTATCCAATATAATATTTGGATTTTAAATTGTGTTATGACAACATTTTTTAAATTAAAATAATGATATTTTTTTATCATTTTGTTTTTTTAATAGTGTTATCATTTAAAGACACATGTTATTTCGATGCTTATTTGGTATATACATGATAATTTGCTTAAATATAATGTTATAATATATGTAAAATGAATTTATTTATACAGATTATTTCATAAAATTTTTTATTTATTATTAAATATTATTATTAGATTAATTGGTGAGAACCCTTGGGATAAGTCTAAGTATAAGAATAGATACAATAATTTTGGTGAAGTGTAGAGATATTCATTTCCAATATATTATTTCCCTATCTAGAAACTAATGGTTGATGTGTCTATATAAAAATAGTACATAGGGTTAAAATTCTGAAAAGGTAACATTTTAGATTTATCCAATCATACCTGGTCAATGACAAAGATGCCTTTCTACACACCTTGGTTGGCACTAAAGGTGGATATTCATTCCAAATTCTTACACATAGTACAAGGCATTATAATGGGATTGAATGAATTGATAGGTTTGAAAACATAATAGGAAAATTTCCATAAACTAGAGACTGATATGTTAGGATATAGATTTCATTTTAAAAATAGTTCTTTTATGTTGATATATTATATTATATATTGTTATTAAAATAGTCATTTTCATCTATATGATTTCATTAATAAATTAGATGATTAAACCTATACATAAATATTGAATAGTCTGCTCATTATCCATTCATGATCATAATATTTCCAATATGAATAGATTACTATGTATTATAATCAAATCATACATGTTTATTAGATTAACTACAACACCAAATAAACATTTTTAGTGAGCAGTTTTTAGAAACAAAATTCGGGAAATTTTTTCAATTCATCTATGTAATAAAAAACATTTCTAAAATAAGAACGATGTATCTGAAATTTTGTATGAATTGAAACACTGATAATATAATGGAATATAAAATCTAAACTAATTAAATTATATTTAATATTTAAAATAATGGTAATATATTATATATCATTCCATGAAATCAATAACTAGTTAGATTTCATCTCACGCTCTGACAAGTCACTTCAATTGATTTTGTTACATGTATGACATGTTTTTACTAATAAAATATGTTTAAAATATAATTATTTATTGTTTTAATATATAACCTATACATTAAAATGGATGTTATGAATATTATTGAGCTATATAAAAAATATATATAGTTGAATTCATTTCTTCTCAATTTATTTTAAATATAAAAACAAATTGATTATATATGAAAAGTAATTATAAAAAACTATTGTTATACCCCCATTGATAATTTTTTTAAAAAATAATATTAATATATATTAGTGAATATTATCAATGATATTTATATATAACTTATTCTAAATAGTATTTTTCACATTAATAAAATATATATGATATAGTTAATATAATTATAAAATAAATTTCATGTGTAAAAATATATTTTTACAATGGTGGTTTTTCCACCATTTAATAGAGAATAAATTTTATGACAAAAATTTTTAAATTTTTAAATTTTTTATTTTCAATATAAAATTCAGATTGATATAAGATTGTTGAAATTATATTAGGGAGATTTTTTTATTTTTAATGAAATATCATTTTTGTTAAAATAGTTAAAAGTCATATTTTTGTGGAAAACTTTTTTTCTTCAATATAATTTATATGTTAAATTGTATTTTTAATTAGATATAAGGTTCAATTATTAAATTTTACATCTATATAATATGTTAATTTTTTCAGTTTTTTTTTCAATGTAGATATAAAATGGTAGAAAACATCTAATTATTTTATCATTTCCTACTAACATTCTAGTCCCATCTAAGGTATTATTTTTTAATTATCTTCGATAAGTTTTGTGTTTTAAATTACAAAGAATGGAACCTATATTTTTTATAATAAATATATATTATTTATATTATTTTAGACTAATATTTTGAATTAAATAATCAGTGAAAAAAATAATAATAATTACATTGTTTAATAGATGGAGTTTCTTAACAATGGTCTAAAAGTAGAGCATAAGAGTAAAATGACCAAGACACTTGTCCAAAACCAATTTTAGGATGTTCATAAAAAATATCATCACATGTATCTAATTTTATTCATTATTTGATTTATGTGATATAAGGAATGCCTATCAATATTTTTAAAATATTTATATTTAAAACAAATCGACTCCTCTACCACTGTAAAATATCACTCACCTCCACTACCATCACATATTCAAAAATATATATATCATTGTATCCTAATGTACCATATTAGAGATGTTCCAATGAAACCTACCCTCATCTTAGTATATATAATTTATTCTGAATGCCAATAATGGAATAGTTATTGTATAAATTAAGAATAGTTACTCAAAAAATAGTTAATGTTGTTCAACAAGAATATCTGTTTTTTATATTTATCTAAATAATAAATAATTATTATATAATTATTATGTAACAGAATTATTTTTATAAATATTAAAATATGTACTTTAATTTATCACATGACCTATACCATTACAAACTTCCATTAAATGTGGAACCTATTCATCATTTGTTTGAATGATGGACTACCACCCCACAAAATGATGCCATTATTTTTTCCATTTCATCAATTAATTGTTTTAAATAATGATATATTTATTTCTAATATATCATATTTAATATTATTATAATGTATTTATGATTATTGCATTATTTCATAATGCATGAATTCAGGCATTCCATTTAGTTAGAATCTGATACCATCATTTTTTCATGTGTGTACTACAACATCCTCCAACTGCCTTGCTTCCTTCACTCATTACATGAGATGTATTTATGATAGATTATATATATATATATATATTACATATAAAATATTATTGAGTAATAATATACATTTATGTAAATAGCTTTTATTTATAACTAATGATAAGAAAATTGAAATAATGTTAATGAATACATACAACCTACCATCACCATGAATGATGAATTTCATTTCATATATCCACTGTTTGTAGATTACTCAAAATAGTTATATACATAATATATCTATTTTTTACAATAGGTTCTAAAATATGGAGCTCATTAAATCATTATATATGAGATGTGGGGAAATTAAAAGTCAAAAATTAATCTAAAAACAAGAAATTTAACAACAATAATTGTGATAATAAATAATGATTTTAAAAAAAATGTATTATTAAATTATAAAAAGAATATATATGAAACTAAAAATATCAATATTGTTTTATAATAACTTATTAACATGCTTAAATGCATTATACATGATGTTAAATTGAATTCAACAAAAAAAAGTGTAAGGTAAGGGATTTTCAATCACTTTTTACATCAGTGATATAAATTTCACACTCACCATATACTTATTTTTTTGTGTTGCATAAATATCACATTTTAAATTATTATATTTTGAATTATTTAAACTACATCGTAATTATTTTTTGTAGTTGAATTAGTAATTCTAATTATATTTTAACTTAATGATAACATGTTGAAAAAAATTTCATAATACAACTCCTTTTCATTGTAGTTTATTTATTCCTCACTAATTTTAATGTAATATGATTATTTGTTTAATGGAATTTGAATATCTATTTATGTATTTATATTTTTTCTTTTTTTTTCGTACATTTGTGAAAAACAAACAATTAATTTATTAATTCTCTCTTCCTCATTACAATCATTATAAGGGATTATTTCACAATATCATTCTAATTGTTATTGTCAAATCTTGAATATAAATGAGCTAAAATTATATGATTATTAATTAAAAATTCCTATTATTTTTCTCTCATCATGTTTTTCATGATATTTTTCATCTTATTTTTCTATTTTTCTAATCTTTTGTGACCAAAATGCTATACTAAAATGTTTTTTGGAATACCTCACATTATCTCCCTCTTCATTTAGAGATATTTTTATACAAAACCAATATTTTATAATGAAAATATATAAATTTTTATATAATCCTAATTATTAATGAAATTAACTTTCTACCATAAAAAAGGTTATAAAAAATTAAATTTAAAAAACATGTTTCAAAAAACATAAAAAAGTAGATTTTCCCAAACAATGTTTTTAATGAAATTCATTTCCATCATAAATTAGAACAACCATTATTCTTACAAAAATAGGTATATGATGTGTTTACATCATCTTAATTATTTCTATATATGGTTTATGATTATATTTATTGTGTATATTCTATTTTATTTCAATTATAAATATTACTCTTTGTGATTTATAGTTTAAGAATGTAATTATATTTGATATGCTAATTTGAATTTGATTTTATATATTGATCATGTATTACTAATTTAATATGAGTAATGGATTGGAGTTTTTATTTGATGGTAGTGGCCCAATGATACATCTCAATGCATCGGTACTATTAAAGATTGAATCGTGATACTGTTTTTGTTGAGGAATTAATGTTTTATTAAATTCATGGCATGAAGCTGTGAAAACATTATATTCTGAGCATGAATCCTAGACATTATATGATTATTTTCAAGAATGCATGAATGTATTATATTTTTCACATGAATACATGATAATATTAGAATATTGGCATGTAAACTTGATGGCATTGTTTGGATATACTTCGTTATGCATTCCCTCATTATAAATTCATTAATTGATTTTCCATGAGATTATTAGATTTAATAGAATATCTATAGACAAGATTCATGATCATGTGATGGTTTATATGGAATTATTTGAAAACCAATTAGTATTTTAATACTATTCCCATGTTATTTATTGATTTTCATGACATTCATTTATTATCCTTTCCATATTTTTTATGACAATGAATTTTTTATTGCATCTATTGTACATAACCTTTACTAAGAATTTGAACATACTTATATTTTTTTTACATTCCCCATGATTCAATAATGAGTCCATTTATATTGATACATGAATATTATAAAATGTAAATTTTTATTTTCAAAAAAATAATGTTGTTAATGGTGTATTTTATTCTAAATCGAGAATCGAGTACGTATCTAGTTTACGACGACTTCTAAACAATTTTTCCATTTGGAAAACAATTTTTTATATCTATGACAATTTAAACATATCAAAAAGCATCCCTACGATTCTAGGGTCAAGTATCTATTTTTTGTATCATAGAATATTTTTTAGCAACCTGGAATCTATATTTTTGAATACATAGATTTTAAAACAAAACCTTATGATGTTAATTGGTGATAGTTAAATATAGATATCAATGAATATTGGTATGTTAGAGATTATTATGGACTTCCTAATAATATAACCCCTTCAGGATAATATCATGTTGTTATTATTTTATGATTCAAGATAATTTCAAATACATAAATAAATATATTATATTTCTAATACTTATTTTTTAATATTATTAAATATAAATTTTGATAAATTTATGAAAAATCATATGTTTTATTTAAATAAAAATATTGGAAACCGTAATAAAAATATTTTTTAATAATTAATTTCATTTTAATGAAGTCCATCATATTTTTTGAAATGTTATAGAAATTATATTATTGGGGTTTAAAAATTGAAAACAAGTATCATGGGTAAAAATAAATTATATATGGAATGGATATAATGTTTCAGCCACCAATAAATGATTTTAAGGGTTTTCTACATACCATAGACCTTCACATTGTACTAGTTAATATGAAATTATTTTTAGTTAAAAATATTAATGAAAAAAATACTAATAATGAACTAATAATATCTAAATTTTGGGTTTTATATGATTTATTTATCAATAATGGAATTTTAAAATAGTTTTAGAAAAATACAACGAATGTTTATGGACCTAATGATTCATTACATTTGAGTGTCAGTGCATTAATAATAAAAAATCCATGTATGTAAGTTAATTTCAAGAAGGAATGAAATAGAATTTTACCAAAGGATAACAAAATATTGAATTTCTTTTTAATGAAATATTTTCAGAGAATCTATTTCATTATTATCATACTCAATTAAAAAATTACTCAACTTTAGAAAAATTATCACGAAATTAAATAATGTCATATTAAAATCATTTAAAATGATATTATTGTTCTTTTCATGCCGATTAGATTTATTTTATTGGGGCCCTTCAATTTCCATAGATAAATAAATTGTTGTCAGAAATGAAATCAATATCTCAAAATAATGAATTATTATGTTACTCCAATTATGTACCTTTACCTTAAAATTTTTTTCTCCTACATAAAAACTAAGAAATATGTTATTCTATGTGATATTTTTCATTAGATTCACTCTTATAAGGAGGGTATTTTAATATCACAATTACGAAGTGGGATTTTGACAATGGATTTGTCAAATATCAAACACTATATTTACAAGATCAATTTTAAATTTAAATTATGAAATTTAATAATGGTGTGGATTATGTAACACCTGTGATGTCTATATAAAGAATATTCTGTCTGATAGTCTATGTGTGACACGTAACAACAATCATATAAGGTCATATAGCACCGTAAATCATTAAAATAAATTTACTATTTTATAAAAAAATTATTATAATTTATATCTTAAAATTTATGCAATACTGATCATCACCTATCACCCAATTGGGATGAGGATCCTAACTTTCCACAAACTCCCATATAACTAGGCCTTCTAAATCTGACATTTGTCTCATCCTCACTCTATCCAAGAAGATTTAAGTCAAATCTAAGGATGAATTATAGGCTCTCCCTTGACTATCATGCCCCTCCAAATGCAACTTAGAGAATAAATCCATCATATGCCACTCACCATTGGCCTCCTGCACTACCTGTATTTGATTCCCCCTACTAAATACATCATAAAATGTGTTACCCTTACCAGGTGTATCGGGAAGCTCAATGTCTAAGGACTGAAGGTATTCAACCGAAATTCACTATCTCAGATTCAGGTCATGCTGCATAAAGATATTATCAGACTTGTGTGGTTTTTAAACACCACAAAATGTTCTCCCAAGAGTTAATGTTTTTAACAGTATAATTCATGAACAACTGCAGCCTAGTCGAGGTCAGGGGTCAGGTAATTCATCTCATGTGGCCTCAATTGCCAAGAACCATATACAACTACTCAATGGCCATACATAAATAATGCTCCCAGCCCAATTCCTGATGCATCACAGTAAACTGTATAGATCATCCCTTGCCCTAGATGTATTAGGACTGGTGCTGATGTCAACTTTCCCTTTAGCTCCTGAAAGGCTATTTCACAAGCTTCTGACCAAAGGAACATCACACCCATCTTAGTCAAACTCGTCAACGGTGCTGCTAAGAATGAGATGGCTTGTATAAATAACCTGTATTAACAATCCAGCCCCAAAAAACTCCATATTTCAAACATGTTATTAGGTTTCTCCCAAGAAACTACAGCTCTCAGTTTCTATGGTTCAACTGCAACTCCTTCCTCTGAGTTAATATAACCAAGTATGTTCATCTGGTCCATCAAAAATTTTCACTTTAAGAGCATAACATATAACTGATGAAATCTTAGTTTACTCAAAATTATCTCAAGATGGGTGGCATGTTCATGTCGAGTGTGAGAGTACACCAATATATCATCCACAAAGACTACCACAAAAGAATCCAGATATGGATGGAACACTCGATTCATCAGATCCATGAAAACTGCTGGCACATTAATGAGTTTGAACGGCATGACCAAGTACTCGTATAGACCATATCTTCTCTGAATGGGTGTGAGCAGTATGTCCAATGGTCTAAAAAACAAATAATGATATCCAGATCTCAATTCAACCTTCGAGAACACCCCTCTCCTCGAATTTGACCAAAAAGATCAAAAATATTTGGAAATGGATATAGGTTCTTGACTGTCAACTAGTTCAGCTTCCGATAATCCACAAAAAGTCTGATGGTGCCGTCCACCTTTGTTGCAACCAAAATAGGAGAACCCCAAGGAGAAGTATTGGGTCAGGTTATACCCTTTGCCTAAAACTCCTCTAACTAGCTCTTGAGCTCCTGAAACTTAGGTGTAGCCATCCTATAAGGAGGAATGGATACCAGTGTCGCTCCTGGCACCAGCTCAATTGGGAAATCCACCTCTATCTCTGGAGGAAGACCTAAAAAGGCTCCCAAAAAGACATCCCTGAAACAATCAACTACTGGAGGGAAATAATTTTGAAAATTTCCATGTTCATAAACATGTAATTTGGGAAGTCGCACCACCTTTCCCATGATGATCGGGTCTAGCTCAGCACCCATGGACATCCAATTCGCATTTGTATATAAACTCTCTGCCCTCTGCTGACATGAAACTCACCCAGTGACTATAGAAATCTATAATGGCCGTAAAGGGTACCAACTAGTCCATCCCGAGAATGACGTCATAGCTTGTCATCTCTAAGACATAGATGTACCATAGAAAGTGACACATGCCAACCACTAGGGGATGTATTGCACTGATTTACACCTGTCGTTCTAATCCTGAATAGAGTATCTATCATCATACCATTAGAAGAAAAAAAGGGCGAAATTATCTCCACAAAGGGCAAAAAATTTAAAGCTATGTGTAGCACCATTATCAAAAAGTACTGTAGATAAAATAAAAGCAACTAGAATAGTACCTCTAACATTAGAAGGTCCTAGATCCAACTCTTGTTTAGTCTGTTGCACTGCATATGCCAGCCTAGTGGCACAGCCTTATGACAGAGCCTGGATACCATGATCTTACCTACCCCACTTTCTCTAAGATACCGGTGTGTTGATACCATGACCATGATGACCCATCGGCCTGAACATCCTATCGTATTCCAATTTACTGATTGGTAAGAATTCGATGGCCATGCTCCTGCTCATGGAGTCTATAAAAAACCCCTCTTACTATCCACTAGGGAAAATGCACTGAAAAAATGATTTAGATGTCCCATATTGCCGTAATCTCGACACTCCACGAGGTCACATGGACACTGAGGTCTCTTGTGCCCCACTTTACAGCACCGGTAACACATCACATGGCCAACTGATGAAATATTCTGGCTAGAACTTCCACCATGAGAGAAAGCCATCTCCCTCTTCCCCTTAACGGTAGATATAGTTCCAGAAAATAGTGTAAAACCGCCCCAGCCTGCACCCCTATATTCCCATAGGTTGCGCTTAGTAATCAGTGCCTGGTTCACAATAGCATGCACTGTAGGAATCCATAAAACATTCACTAGTGCTCAGATTTCATATCAAAGATCATCCTCAAAGCATCAAGACCTCAAAATCATATCACCCACCAGAACAGGTGAAATACATTGTAGCTCGGTGAAGCGGGCACAATAGTCCATCAAAGACATGGTGCCATACTGCAGATTCATGAACTCTTGAGATCTATCTACCCTCAGCATCCCCAGAATGAAAATGTCATATAAGAATGCCAAAAAATCTTCCCACACCATGTCTCTATGATGCTCAGTCTAGGTAGTAACATCCTACCATCTCTTGGAGGAATCATGCAGCAAGTAAGTAGTGAGCTTGTCCCTCCACCCAGGAGGCATCTCTAGATGCTTGAAAATAGTATGCATATAACCCAACCAAGACGTCACAACCTATAGTCCTACATTCCCTAAAAATGTAGGTGGTTGTTGCTACTGGAATATACATGTCAACCATGCCATAGATGTGGAAGCCAGTGGTTCTCCCTTAAAGGTCTACATGAACCTCATGAAGCCTTCACAGAACTACGCATCTGCACCTCTATCATATATAATGGTCGGCGCCACATCTAGCTCTGCTAGAGGATCCATCGATTGCCTATGGCCTACTATCTTTTAATTATAATTGTTTCCAATATCTTGACAAACAACTCAAGGTCATCTCGGCAGCATGACTCTCCGAGTTCAAACACACTCCTTAGATCAACACCATTAAGGACGGAAAACAAGGAGTTTAAGAAGGTAACTGGAGAATGAAATAATTCATGTTTTAAAAAAATAGACTACACGGAATGTATAATAACTACACAACATGTTCCCTCATGTCTTTCACATGGGTGTGTACTTCTGCCTAAACTGGTTGTGTAACACCCAAAATGCACAGTGTGTTGTCCACACACATGGCGTGTAATTCAATTCTCATCCCCAACCCGAGTCCTTATACATGGCTTTTCCACACTGATCTTTTTTGAACGAGACTACACGACATGAATAAGGTCTACACGACATGTACTAGATTAGCTTCACTGACCATTTTTGTCCGTGAAACGGCTAGATACATAGCTCACCCTACACATCGTGTTCCAGATTATCAAGGCATGTACGACTTAGATTCCAACTGCCCATGTTGTTAGTGACATAGTTGGATACTCGGCTGACACTACACAGAGTATTACACCCACACATGTCGTGTACACCACAATGTTTCCCTAGCCACATGTTCATTTCCTAACTGTCTTTCACCGTTCAACACTACACAGTGTGTCCCTCAGGTACACGGTGTGTACTAGACGAGCTTGGCCAACTCGTATTGTTCGAGAAACCGAATGATACTCGGCTCACACTACATGGAGTGTTCTAGATGGACATGACATGTTCTAGAAAGAATTTAATTTACTAATGTTGTTAGCTACACAACCAGATTCCCAGATTACACTACATGGCTTGATCAAAAGTTACATGGCGTTTTCTAGTGATGTTTTCTCTGACTGTGTTGTTAGTTACACGTAGAACACATTGTCAACATGACACGACATGTACTACCGGTACATGATGTGTTCCCTCTAGTGTTTTCCCATTATTGTGTTTATACCTACACGACCTATGAAATAGTTATGAACTACCCGGAATGTACATAAGTTACACGACATGTTCTAAAAAAATTTGTTTTCATCCTGAACAGAAGAGTACATGGCATGTAGTCATAACTACACAGAGTTTATTCTGTAATTTCCTGACAATAAGAGTCAGAAATTACTCTGGAGCCCATAAAAACAATGAAACTGACAAACAATTGAATAATTCCAATCCTTGAGGGCCTATAAATCCCGCGAACCAAAGGTTGACAACTTATATGTGTTAAAAACAAGTAAATAAGTCAATATTCTACATAATTCTGGTTGATTAGGGCCCATACTCCTCAAGAACCAATGGTTGACGTTCATTCTCAAAACTATACATACCAATACTCTATCAAATAGTTGGTATTTTATCAAGGCATCTATCCTAACAACATGAATTCTCCATCACAACATATATCACAACAACATGAAATTTCTTATGCATCTACATTGCAAGGAAACTGTGCATGACATGTGATCCTAACATTTTCCTAAATGATGCTTGAGGTAGAATACCCTCATCTAATCAGGATATAACCAAATATGAACCAAGTATTAAAATATAAACATCACACCACAAGTGTGTCACCCAACGGTGAAAATCAAATCAACTGTAATAATCATAAATAGAAAAACACAATTTAACTTGAGGAAATCTAGTTGTTACCTGTACATGGGGTAGCTACTCCGGGACACAGTTATTTCTGAATCCCTTAGCGATCTATATCCTTCCATCATCATCAAATAATAAAATAACATAGAGAAATGAAAATACTTCGGATACCACGTTGTAACATCCCAGATCTGGGTGCCACTCAACGGGTGTCCCGAACCTGGTTGTTTACATGATCTCAAATACATTTACCTAAACGCCAGAGGATGCCGACTAGCAGCGAGGGCCTTGGACTGATAGTGGAAAAATATTCCCTCATTTTTCAAAGTCTAGCGCATCAGAGATAAATAACAACATACAAAAGATGAAGTAGTAAATAATACTAAGTTGTAATGGACAACGGTACTGAAGTAAATGAAATGAGAAATAGTCATATATTCATGATAATGAAATATGTCCATAAGTATAAGAAAGAATCCAAAATAGCATACATTTAAATCTAAAACAATATAGTACAAGGTAAAAATATAGATAAAAAATCAACCTAGTGAAGTAGAAACTCAACAACATCCCAAGCCTAACCTCATCCTCATGCTCTCCTATTACTCTGCAACAATCAAGTATATTAATAGGAGTTGTTTCCATTATAAACACCTGTAGCAATAGAATCTATTTGGGTCCATGACATAACCCCAACATGGTGTGAGAAATGTATCCCAATAAGCTACCACCAGTGGACTGTGCCCAACTATCAGTGAACTTGTGCAAAAATATTGTGAAATAAACAAATGCAGTAAAAAAGGAAGTGCTCTAAAGCATCTACTCCTACCAATTCCATGTATATTTAGTTATTATTTAACAATTCAATATGATTTAATTATAAGTTCTTTATACTTAACCTCAACCAACAATCTCCTATACATTTCCATAACAAAAACCACAACAAGCTATCTAACTAGTACATGGTAAAACAATACCAAGCCCCTACTTTAGTTTCACAGGTATAACATGAGAATCCTCCACCGTGAATATTCAAAGTTAACAGAGTCCTCAGACATGAAATACTTACCCTCATGCAATATAAATCTAAACCCTCAGGTGATTTACCAAAGACGTAATGAATATTTCCCTCAGACGTGAAAGATATTGAACTCAAGCATGAAAGCTACTGCCCATAGGCATAAGAAAAGTTTCCCTCAGGATAAACAAAACACTACCCTCAGGCTAAGAAAAACACATCCCTCAGTCTATGAAAGTAACCAGACCAAGCCCAACACATAATCAAACAATCATATATACATTTTCACTTAATAAAATTCAAATCATTCTATAATCACATCATACCTTTGGGTATCCTAGTAAAACAGCTAAACAAGGGAAACACACCCACATAGTGGCCCTATATCAAAGAAAATATCCCATACAAAAGTTTATAAATATTCATTAAATTACATATGAAATTATTGGTAGTTTATTAGTCAAATCCTTAGCCATACGACACCCCAAGAATGGGTGCACTGCACGATGGTACAAAAAAACAATTTGAGAGTAGGAAATAAACAATAGAGCACCTACCTCGATATCCTCTAATCGATATACATGAATGAAACCTCTCAAATAAATCAAAAATTTTGTAGATCTAGGATTAAAAACTAATCACTAAGAGTAAGATAACATCCCCTCGAGAAATAATTGGAATAAGTGGTTCATTAACAGATAATAACTTACACGCGCGGTTCAAACGAGATCGTTAGCGAAGGAATTAGATTCCCGGTGTACGATCGATAGCACCTCCAAGATCCATCCCTCCAACCATGCTCCAAACGAGTCCACTTCCTCCTCTTCGTAATGAGGTGGCTACTGCCTATTTTATGTGAAAAATCATGACTACACGTCGTGTAATCTCAAGTACACGGTGTGTAATTTTCATTTTTAATTATTCCTCTAATGGACACTTTCCACCACATCACTATTCATCTGTCGACATGATTACATGGACTGTATTTCTGAGTACATGGCGTGTACTATCATTCCACTGGTGGCTTCTTCCACTCCCTTATTGTTCACCTACCTGTTGATTACATGACAGGTATAATCAAAATACATGGTGTGTTGTCAGTTTTTCTCCTTCATCACTAACAGGCCTACACTCCCCGTGTACTCATCCCACACGACCAAAGTATTCAGCGTGTGGGAAAGTAAATGGTGTGTACCCACAAAATTTGTTATTTTTCCCCATTCTCCTTATTTTCTCAAAAATACATACTGAAAAAGGAAAAGAAGAAACCCATATAGAATGAAGCAGAAATGGATTCTTACATAGATGGAACCAACCCTGACCACCACGGGTTGAAAGAGAAATATAATTTTCAGTTATTATATGAAAAAAATATCCTTTAATTATTTTATTTTTAAAAAGAAAATATTTATCTACGAAGAAACAATGAGGAAATTGATTTCTTTCACAAATGAAAATGTGTAATGATGCGATGACTCAATGTAATAGAAATGGTGAAACACATTTCGTCATTTAATAAAATAACATCTTTTTGGTAATCTATGCACAATTGGGGGATTTTGATGAACATCATGAGAACATTTATTGGAAAATAACGAACCACCAGCAATGATGAACGTCATCCTTCCTTTCTAATCCAAGGATCCTTCCATTAATGAGACTTATTAATCAATGAATCGAGATGAATGACCTCTGTTATTCATCAAAAAATTATTTGGGTCCATGTGTGGGGTTTTTGTTTTCTATGTCACCTCTCAACCCCCATTTTATTCTTTTCTAAATGACTTACGTTTTTCAATTAAAATTCAAATTGACCTGTTATTTGATCATCCATGCAAGAATGATATTTTATCTTTTCTGAATTAAATAGTGGATTATATCAATGAGATTATTTTATCTTCTCCTCTTAATTTTGTAATGTAATGAACTATGACCTAATGAACAAGGTCGTTGTTTGGTTCCAAGGGAGTTCATTTGGATATCTACTCATCTAGAGTTCTTCGTAGACAGACCCCTATGGTCGTATTAGATGGTTTAGGGAGGTTCTAAACATTTTTGGACATCTAAATCAACAATATGATGGTTTGGAGAACATTGAAGTGGATGCGGTGACTCATGGACCCCATCAAGACTTTCAAATCTAAAAACAGACCACCTGTTTGAGTATAGAGGTACATAGAAGCACATGTAGATGGTGAAGGATAACCATGGATTCTGCCTCAAGTAGTAATCAAAGGCTATAGGTAGGTGTCCTGCAGTTATTGGTGGTACATTATGTGATTTAAATTTGTCTAATAGGACCATGATGTAGCTACATGGAAACATGCATGGCTCATAAGGACACGACACTCACTGTATCTCAACATGAAAAACCTTCCTGCCAATGTAGTTTGTGAAAAAGGGAGGACTCGGCCATCGAAATTCCGAGCTGGGAAAAAAAGATGTGTGGATCAATTGGTGGGGTCCATTTTGGTCAGGTTGGGTAAGCCCCACCAGGTTGAAGAAGGTTGGGTCTGTCCGAGCTCCAACCCAACCGACCACTTTCCACTATATTCAACATATCATCAAAACTATGATTTTTACTATAGATCCATTTTCATTGTTGGGACCCCCATGACGAGGTGTTTATTTTGAAAAAATATTATTGAGTTTTTTTCAATGTTGATTTTTGACCGATGGCTTGAAGTGTAGATTCTCTTATAATCAAGGGGACAATGAGCAGGGTTCCTACGGTTGGTTGTGACAAGAAGATCATGATGACTGAGTATTGGTGACCTAGTTTCAAGTAAGTCAAGGTTACCCATTATGATGAAGCAACAACCAGCCTAGGTGACCCAGAAACATTTTGGTTAATGTGAACCTGAAATGGGGTGAATTTGGTATCCTAGAAGGCCTATATAATGACTGGGTCTAGGTGACCTAGAAGACCAAAGTTACTCATCGAGGATGAGTACATCCTTAGCAAAAGGAGAACAATGTTACAACTAATATAATTTTTTTACATTCATAATATTATATATATATGTCTGTGTTATGAAAAAACATTGTGCATTATTTATATTGTGTTATTACCTTTTTTTGTGTCCTATATTATTATTGTGTTTCTCACCACTGCAAAGGCTAAGCCCACAAATGTCATGTCTTATGGAGATGATTGATGCTTCAACAGAGGCCATTATGGTCTTGGACAAGGTAGGACCCAATGAGATTAGACAGACGACGTAAAAATCTATGGAATCTAGAGGAAACACATTCACTATCAATTCATCTTGGTTTTTGACATAGATGAAAATTAAGAGCTTTTATATATAGTTTTTTAAATTATATTATAGACCCTTTACTTTTATATTTTTTTCTTAGTGGTCGTATTAGTGTCATGAATTTTCACATTTTAGTATTTTGCTATGGGGATGTCTATGTCTATGAGTATGTGTGTGTAGGTATATGGGAAAATGCCTCCCACTTTCACGATAACATATTTGGTGCTAGTTTCCATCCCCTAGCCTTTGAGAGGCAGGCTTGCGGTTGTTACAACATGTGCCTCGATGGACACGTTGTGACATATCTGCTAGTTATTTTTTATGAAAATATGGTCCAATGATTCATATCTAAATTTTTATGATAAACTAAAATTCAAAAAATACTCTATCGTGTTTACTAATTGTGTAGGAAGATTCATGGTAATTAAATTGTATACACCCTTGTTTTGTATCATTTACACTAATGTTTACTTCATTCACAGTGAATCACAATTCTCCATTGATGTACTATGAAATGTACACCCCAATATGAGTACATTCTTCCTAAAAAAATTTAAATACATTTTTACTGCTTTACACACCCCAATTTCCATATAATAATAATTTAAAATTCATTACAGTTCATTGTTTTATATGAACATATGTTAATGTAATTTTATATTTAAGGTAATATTTTTATTAAAAATTTTAAACAATGCACTCTATTTTTCACTCTCAATCAAATATGAAATGAAAAATGATTTCGAATGATATTTGAATTAGTAAGTTCATTAAACAATGATGTGATCTAGTTCAAGAATTTTTTCATGTGGAATTTCTCCATTTTTATCAAACAGTACTACACTATACATCCAAATAAAAAAAATCTCAATACATTAAATGTTTTTGTCATAATTATTTAGCATTAATTTATATTTTTAGAAAAAACATATTATTGTAAACTAGAAGTTCGAACTATTATAGAGAAAACCATGGATATGAATATTTTGTTTCCAAAAATTACCACATAATCGAGTATTCAACAAAGAAACATGGTAACATATAATACTCCTCGTACAACCACAAAAACCTCAATTATCTCTCCAAACCCCATTGATGTATACACCATTCTCTAGGATCTCATCAATATATTCTAGAGAAATTTGGTACATACATTAACCTAGGATGGATATGAGTAATTTTAGTATCAAAAGTATTTTATTCTTCTTATTCATATACACATAAGAATTTTCCAATAATATTTAAATCTTCACCATCTCCAAAAATAACATTTCTAAACATATATAACACATATTTTACCTTGAATCACTACAATAAAATTGAGAGTAATGAATCTCTAGATTCAATCATCTATGCATCCACCAAAATTTGATACAATGTTTCATGCTACGATGCACACATAATGACATAGTTAATTTATTGTTCTAGAAGACTTTATTTCAAAAATAATCATTCAATATCTACATTCCTTCGTAGGATAACATTTATTCCATTATTGATAAAATATTGGTTAAGGAGTATCTGATCAAGAATTATTATGGAAACTTATCTTCAAATCTATTATAACATCATAATTAAGGTTAACCCCCATTAAAAAAATTTAGTGTGTTTAAATAATACTCTTGAATCACACTACATTTAAATTCATTATTTAGGTTTATATTCCTCACATCATCAAACACAATGTCTTAAATTCCATAGGAATGGATATATATTATTAACACCACATTAAATCAATATGGAAATGATAACATTAGTAAGATTTCCCAATGTTCATCTTTCAAATTCCGCATAAAATATTGGAGATACCTTATAACCATGTTGAAATAATTAATATTATCCAATAAAATTCATCTTTTTTTATAATAAAATTATGAAAATTCTTCACATTTTTAACACTTTATAAAATTTATTTATCTTGTCATTCACACATCAAAATTACATAATTATCTCAAATATTGTATTTATATTCCAAGAGATGAAGCCTATTATCATATCCAACATTATATAGAACATCCCCAATTCTTTACTATCCAATTTTTTCCATTCCATAATGCCTATCATTTAAATTTTGAATTCCATCTATGAAATAATTAAATCCTTTTGAATGATATATCCCAATATCTTGATTCAGCACAAACCCATGTCCTATATATAGATCATGAGTATTTTTATTGTACAATCATCTAATTCGATAAATTTATAAATTAGTAATCCAAAACTGAAATAAATATATTATGAATGAAATAGTATGACCATTTACAAAAAAATAAATAGCATGTGATGATGATTGAACAGAATAAATAATATGATCTGTTATGAAATTATATGAATCCCTGATCACCTAATCACTAGATGAAACCACCCTTTTGATACATATAGAAAAACTAACCCTATATTCGATTACCTTTTAAATGGTTTACTATGATATTAGAAGAGAATTAACCCAAGTCAATAGAAAAATTAAAAAATAGATGCGCTCAAAAAAACTCTTAGATCAAATTTTTTTTCACTAATAGAAATTATACAATGAACGGGAGAAAATATTTTTATTCTAGAGGCCTGGATGTGAGTCATAAAAAAATTGGAGAAAACTATAAGAAATATAATATTATTACAATTAATTATGAATTTCAATAAAATTTTCTAATTATCTGTATCAGAAGAAAATATAATATGTTTCATATACCATGTTTAATTTTTTATCATCTCATATTTATTGTGGGGACTACTATGTTATCTGATTGAAATATCCTCTGATCATTAATAAAATAACTATGTTGATCGATAGTGATTATTGATCTCCTAATGAAATGTTCTAATATTCCATCATAGTGGTGAATCATGGATTGCAACCAACAAATTTTCTATTGAACAGTGGGGACTCATTTGTAACATATTTTCCATAAAACCATTTATCTAATACTTAAACACAATAATTGTAGTGATATATTACATCATCTGACGTACCTACCCATTATAGGAGGAACATTATGCCAAATTAATCAATAAATGACATAAATTCTAGATCATCTCCTTATAATAGTTGAGTGATTCAGTGAACAATATACTCATTATATATTTTTTCAATATAAAATAACTATTATTTTTTTATTCTATTCAATCATTTTCCATATCCGTTGTTTTCAATAGAAAATGAAACCAAAACATTACAATGTCTATCAATGTTTAATATTGTTATTATAGTACTCAAAAACAAATATAGGTATAATCTATTTGATAATTTTAATGTTAGTTATTATGTGTCCTCGACATACATAAGTTGAAAATGAAACATTAATAGATAATATTTATAAAATTACTTCAATTCATGGCCTAATGTGGTGAAATGGAAAAAATAGTGATGTTCCAATGGTGTTCTATAAAAAAGTGCTCAGGCATAGAAAATACATTCCCATCTTGTTATAACACAATTTTTGATTTTAATAAAAATATTTTAGTATTAACTCTATATACCATCTAAAAATGATAAAATGGAGACAAATCACCTATTTTTTTGATGGTATTATTGATGTAATTCCAGTAAATGGATATTCAATAAAAATGTATGTATAAATACATTCGGGTTATACACGGGGTATAAAGATGAAAAATCATTAGAAAGACACAACTACCACTATATATTCCAATCATTATCATATGCTAATATCAAAAACTATATTTCTAATGTATACGAGTAATTAATGTAAGGAAATGTACTTAAAATGGATAACATTGTACAAATAATAGATAACTAATAAAAAATAAACAACTTATAAAGGGACAGTCCATGCCTTCATTTACATTTTTATAGTGAATAAAATTTTACTTTGATCATAAGGGAAGATAAATACAAAATCCCATACATTTTAGGTATAACATAAAGAAAGTTTAGCATAAAAAATGTAGTAGATAGGATAAGTTGTATACATAGTTTGAGCCCTAACCAATCCATTGAATTTGGGTAATAGAATGAAAAGGATGGAGGGATATGAGAAAATGAAAACAAAAAATTATTAAATCCACATTAAATTCATAAATTATATATAGAAAATAAACACCACTCAAAACATGTACATTATTATCCATGTTGAATGTGGAAATTTCTCTTTCTATACTATAGTAATCAATAAATATTTAAATTTTCTTGAAATGTTGTTATAATTACATGTCCTATTTAGGATAAAATTTAATTCACATGTAGATGATATATATATATATGTATGTATGAATGTATAATTGTTTTTATAAATAAACTGATACATCATAAAAAATTATAACAACATTTCAAGCATATTAAAAAAATATGATTTTTTGTTAAATACTATAACTAAAAAAATCACAAAAGATATGGTAATTTTTGTTCTATAATTAAAATGAACAGTTAATATTATATCAATTCAATATTTTAGTGATTATACCACATAACCAATGGATTATGAGATGATATTAAGTTATTCCATAGGAAAATATTTTATTAAATTACCCATGGACAAAAAGGGTGATGTATTCTAACAAAAGACTTTACCATACCACCAAAATGGTATTTAGATTTATGTATTATTAATCAAATTTATGAAATATATAAAGAAACTAAATTCAAATATTTTTGTAATATTTATTTTTAATAATGAAAATAATTAATTATACTTTATGAAAACTAATGTGTTTAATTGGGTTTGTTAAAATCCATCCATATTATTAGTTAGATCAATTCGGAATAATTAATTATGCATAATTATTAGACATTATTCACATGAAAAAACTATTCTATTAAATTTAATGTGTCTTATTAGTTAATAACACCCAAAAACACATAATAAGAGTGATAATTTGAATTTACATTTACTACTACTCAACATGAGTAAATAATCCCATACAAGATCTATAATCAAAAAAGATTACATAATATACAATATATATGCTTCCTCGTTACAATTACAAATGAAAAATCTATTATCAAAGAATACACTGTAGTGTCCTTATGTTTTGTTTACATATAACTCAAAAAATAATTACTTGGATAATTTTTTAAAATAAAAAACTTCTCTAATTATCTACAATAAGACATGTTGTCATTTGAGTACTTAATTATTCTTGATGTGAATTGTCTATTTTTTCTACTTTAATTCATTCATTATCCTATATAATATCAATGTGGAATTAATTATTCTTAATTATTATTCCACGAATATATAATAGTACAATAGATGTCATAGGATTTAATTTTTTGGTTCCTCTAATAAATTCTCCACACATTATTCTTCATATATAATCTAATTATATCAAATATATTAAATGAATATTATCTCCAAAATTAATTATGGAAGCGTCCATGATCATTAGAATATTTATAATTCACGTGAAACATTCATGAAACCTTCTATATATTTTTCACAAATTTTAGATTCATGTAATTATTATGAAATATAAAAAATTATTTTGATATTTATTCTAATTGTAAATACTCTGAAAAACTCATATTCAAAATCCAATGAGAAACATTTCATTTAAAGGCATTTGAAAATAGCCTTCATATATTATAATTTCTTGGAATAAATTGTATTCATAAATGATCATTATCCTATATAAGATTTCCAATTAACTATTTTTAAATGTAAGATATTGGTAAAAATGATATCTCAGATTACATAGAATCATCGAATTTATAATATTTTGAATAATAACATTATGAATATCACAGTTTTATTAATGACAAATAACTTATATTTCTTAGGTAATTTAATTTTTATATAAAAATAAAATATTATATGAAATTTAGAAATTTTATAAAATAAATTTATTATGGGATCCACAATAATTATATGTAAAGAATATTTATACACTTAACTGAACATTCAAACACATGGAAAATATCATTGGGGATCCACAATATTACTAAATCAGTGAAATTTCATACATTTTACAAAATTTAAGTATAAGTAATATAAATATCTTATCTACATCATAATAATATAAATTTGGTTAGATATTTCATTCTTTATGAATAAAATAACTTTTATGATAATTTTTTTATCTATATTACTAAATAATCTCTATAAAATGATTCCATTCAAAGGAGTATAGATTTATTGAAAAAACTACAAACCATTTCAATCCATCCTCAAATGTCCAAAAAAACTTATATATCAAAGAATACATGATAATGAATATGAATGATGTGTTGAAAATAAAATTTATTGCAATAAATATATTCTCGTGAACACTCTGAAAACTTCCTTTTGTATATTAGTAATATGTTACTTAGTAATATATTAACATAAAAAACAAAAAAAACATCATTGTATTCCTCATAAAATAACCTTGAGATTACCTTAATCCCAAACCATAAATAACTCATTAATTAGCATCAATAATTACACTATTTTAGAATATTGTTATCTATATGCGAATATAATCTATAATCAATATAAAAAACATAAACAAGTATACTCTTCAAAAGTATCAAAACCTAAATGGGATGTCTATTTGTAGGAAGATAGAATATAAAATAATAATATATTAATTTTAATAAAAAGGGTTAAAAGTTAAACCTCTTAAAGACAACATTCCTTTTATTATATATCATGAAATGAAACAACATGTAAATCCAAAAGTCAATATATATCCAACTGATCCATCAAAATCAATTATAATAAAAAATAATTCTATAATCATTTACACATTACATCATCAAACCTATCATCATTCTATTTGATATGTCAATAAAATTTGGAAAATAATTTTTTTTATAGAACTTATACAACAATATCAAAAAGGAGCATATACAACATAATGAAAAAAATAGAATACCACATTTAATAACTCTCTATAAATGTATAAATCCCCTTTATATAAACACCAATAACTAGACACCCACCCAATTATTATTTTCTCCTTTTCATATTTAGATAAAAATAATAATAATTTATGTATTGTCTTAACCTAATCCCCATTCAATGCATTATAAAAAAACTTAATAGAGGGTATAGAGGACTATTACAGTGTATGATAGATACGAGTAAACTGGATGGATTTTGTGTATATCGGTTTAAGGAAAATAATCTCAATCTATCCATTATTAATAACTACTTTTTTAATATTGAATATTTTAAAACCATTTGATTATAAAAATAAAATTATTGATTCTAAATGATTAAAAGTATAATTAAATGCAATAATTAATATAAAGGAATAAAAATTGATTATTTTTTGAACTTATAAATGTATTGTTTTATATATATTAAAATATTAAATTAATGATTAATCGAAAGGGACACATAAAATATTTTTTTGAATCTAAATAATATGATTTATATGATAAAGATTTTCCAAAATCACTAAAAAATATTCCCCATGTCAGCCACCACAATCTCTGGAGGATTTAATTTATACATACCCATCCATTTAGATTATCCATGATATAAAAAAATCCAATGATTTCTAGGATTTAATTAGCCATCATATTTCGAATGACAATAAATAATTAAGGAGAAATATAGAAATCTCTATAATAATTATTCATTATATTTAATGAAATTGTTTTGAAAACCAATATCCCTCACGTAAATTTTATTGAGTCCAAATAATAGGTGTAAGTAAAATAGAGTTCGATAAAGAAATAATTTTTTATCATGGTGCTAATTATCTAATTGAATACAGATAATTATACAAAATAATTATTTTAATAGGTTAGAGTGATAATATTTAACAATTTATCATATTCTATTAAGGAGAAAGAAGAATTAAAAAATATATAACATTTAGATGAATAGATTATTATAGATAAATTCCATTAGGAATTGGAATATCATGTTAGTTTCCTAAACACCTAGGATCACTATTAAAAATATCTAAAACCTTCAGAAAAGTTGTAAAAATTTTATATAGAGGTTAAGTACTAAAATTTATAATTTGATTTATTTAGAACCCTATATGTTTTTGTCTCAATGAAAATAGTGTCACACCCCCTGATAACTAGTAGTCGTCATCATGTCGTTAATGTTGTTTTTGGAACTATATCTCTATTGGATGATAAAAATTATTGATATATTGAATCCTAAATGATAATAAACTATGTTCCAATTTCTATAGTTATATGATTCTCCTAAACTATGTAATAGATGAGGACTTAATTCTTGAAAATGGTCCTTGACATAAAATCAGAGGGGTGATGATTCTTACTCATCATTACATCATAAAGTGGATCCTTCACTTCCAAAGATGGTCCTACTTGAATCCTATATATATATTCCTAATCAATAAAAACATTTATTAAAAAATTTATAAGATTCATTCTAGTCCTTGATCAAGTTAGTATCAAGATAAGATACATCTGACAATAATAAAAATAACTATCACTTTTATGAGTTTTATGAATCAATAAAATCAATGAAAATAAGAATAATAATAATCTCCCGATTTTTTAAAAAAAATTTGAAAAAAATATTGATTAATAAAAAGTATAAAAAAATAAAAATTATTGTGATCAAACTTCTCTATTGTTGGTTATCAGAAAAAAGATTTTAGAAAAACATAACACTAGTTCTATTTCGAGTAAAAATAAATATACTTTTTGATAACATAATAATTATCCACCATTTTTATTTGGAAAATAAAGATAATATGGGTAGATAACTATGATGAAATATTTATAAACTACAATTATCATCTATAATGATATTTCAAGAGACTAAATATTAAAATTTCAAAAATTAGTTGAAAAAACAGAAATATTTGAAAGATTGATTCTCAATAATTATTAACATATAAGAATTTGCTTATGTTTAGAAATTAAATTCATGACTGATTTGTAAAATAAAATAGTGGTTTGCTAAAATATTAATAAAATATAATTTAATTTATATATATTAATTATGAAAAAAAACTATCTCTTCTAGGATCATTTGGGAATTAGGATGATTTCCTCAACGTAATTTAATGAAATTAGAGTGTTTGAAGGTACAATAACCATGTATAAAATATTAATAGAAATTAATAAAATATTTAATAAGTAAATATATTTATTAATGTTTTATTATTAAATTTTTTTCAAAATTATATTAACAAAACATAGAAAATTCAATAGGTTTTTCAAAATAGTTGTGTCGTAAAGGAACACATTCCATTCCTATATCAGATAAAGGTTTAATAACTTAGTCATCACATTTTGGGATAAATCCATAAGATAATATGAACTAAAAACAAATACGCTTATTTATATATAGACATGAATGGTTTTCATGGTGTTTGATACTAAAATTAATTTTACAAAAATTGTAAATGTTTGGGAGAAAATGTTTTCATTAAATTTAAAAAGTATCACAGAAATAAATAAACAAATGTAATTGAATTATCATTATGATTAAAAATAATTATAAGAAACCAATCACTAGAAAATAGTACCCAATACTCCTTAAAAAATTGAACATGTGTAATATGATGGTGATTAGTGAAGATATCAACAAGTTAATTTTTTTGTGAAAAAAATTTCAAGAATGATATCGCTTATTTTTTAATGATATGAAAAAAAATGTATCTCATGTCAATATTATTATTGTTAGATTGTTTAATTGGATATTTAGTCACAATTATTAGATAATTATATTCACACATCAATAGAATGCATGAAAATGTTCACCTAATGTTTAGGATAATATGTTTTATATATATAACCACAACCCAAGAACTCCCAACCACTATTTCTTTTCCTTCAATAGTATAATTGGGAAACATTGTACTATTACATTAAACTACATGTGAATATAAATATTTCTTATTGATTATAAGTTACACTAGTATCATTAACATATAGATTTAATCATCTATAATATAGCATTTGGAAAATAGTAATGTTCAATAATGGATTTGTATAAAAAATATTCCATCATATATAGATACTTTAAAAAAATTCCCACAAGCTATTTTAAATGTGTATTCTTTATAATGGATTGAAAACAAGAATAATAATATACATTAAAAAAGGATCTATATGGGATATTGAATGAAAAATTGGGACTGAAATCATATATTAATAAATATATTTTTTTAATTATTTACCATATTCAATCAAATTTTTCTCAAAAATTTATAATCATACATGTTACAATTTACATAGTACAATCCATTGCAATTAAAATTAGAAGTAAAGATTTTTATTTAAAATATTTTATCATACTAATATGAAAATTATTTAAAATATAATGATCCTTAAATAATATAAATTACCACATAAAACTCATTTAAATCACATTACTTCTTTGTGTGGAAAAATTAGGTTCAAAAGTGGGTCTTAATTGATCCAGAAAATAGTATCATATAAAAATATTATTTATTCATAATAAAGTTTTTATAAAATTTGATATTGGTGATATAATATTATCCTTTTTAATATATTTTATGAAATAAATTTAATGATCTCTCTATAAAAATTGGAGTGTCTTGATTGAAACCATTATTTTTATTAGTTATATTTAGAAATAATTTATAACTAGGAATTTTAAAAATTATGTGTTATTTGAAAAAAATTAATCATTAATTAAAATATTTAAAACAGCGTCTAGGAATTCATTTTGAATAATTGAGTTATTATAATGAGTAGAAAATTATAACATGATTATATTGGATTTGATTCAATAAAAATGATCAATATTGTTATCATTATTAATGCATTTTTTATTTATAGACTTAAAAATAAATCCCGCCATTTTATAAATGATAATTCTCTTTATCAATAATTGAGTTAAAAATTCTAACTTAGTTCCCATGATAGGGTAATTATTAACCAATTTCATGAGATTCCAATTGATGTTTCGTTGAAATAAGATCTACTCCACTTGTATAAATTGTATCATAGATTTTATTATTAACAATATCATAATGTAAATGAGATTCAATGTGTGTAAAAAATTATTAATGAAAAAACACATTTAATAATAATACACTAGATTGTTTTTAAATAATAATTCGCTTATAATATTTTCAATTTTATGGAAATTAGATTTATGTCTTAATTGGGTAAATGATTAAAAGAGGATTCCATGAATTAATCAGTGGCATCAGAAGCTTTTCCATTATAAAAGGGTAAACTAGGTTGTTCAATATAAATATCACATGTGGATATATTTTTGGAATATCTTCTCATAATTTATGTGAATTATCTATTATAATGTGATGAATTTTTTTAATTATTCAAAATTTTTAACTTGAATTAAAATAACCATGAAATATACCTGAAATAAACATATGGAAAAAAATTATTTTGTATCCTTTTTATTATTCATAAATCACCTAAAAAAGACATAAAATAAAAAAAACATTAGAGACATTCAATTCCATAGCTCAGAATAATTTTTTTCCTATCATACATCATATTATGAAATGGATAAGGGTAATGCATGTGGTGTTTACAATAAGGACACAAAATATTTAATGAAATAATTTTTTTCAATATATTCTTATAAATTTTTGTATGGGATGAATTTTTTTGACAAACCCAATTTTTCTAGTATTTATAGTAGTGTTGAATGATTTTTGAAATTCTAAAAAAGAAAACATTTCATCAATTTTTTATATCAAACTACACTCTATGTAAACTTATATGGGATAAGATTTTGAAGGCCTTTTCATTTTTCATTTTTCATGAAAATGATAATAAATACATAAAAATAATAATTATTATAATAAATGAATACAAATTATGTACATATAATAATGTCATAGATTATTATAATGGTTAAATTTTCCCTCAGATTATCGAAACAAGAAATTTTTTGGAAAGAAAAAAAATGATTATTTTTTATGATTTAGAAATATAATCATGGTTAGTAGGTTTAATAGAATACTTATGTTTTCATTTTACACATAATAGTTCATTAAATAATTTACGTTAATAAAAATGTGCATCAATAATCATACTTGTTGTTTACCGTATTTTTTACGTGAGTGGGAATATTAGAATAACATATAATCCAATACTAAGTCCATGATTAATTTTTTTGGTTCAATTAAAAACAAAACATTTTTACATAAAAAGTTATTATGAATATATAATATTTATATTTTAAAGGTATATAATGCAATTAAAAAAATCATTAGGAATAATAAATTTCAATTTTTATAGTAATTTTATAATATATATCCAAAAATTAACAGATATTGGGTACATATTTTCTCCAATAATTAACTTTTAATACAAAAATGTTTTTGAGATACCATTCCATAATAAATGTGAGCATAATGTTCATTTTTTTAGGTCTACCAGATAAATATCATATTTTAATCATTCCAAATTTAACGAAGATTTCATTAACGAATAAGAGTAAGATGTGTATTGATAAGGAGAATGATAAATAATAAAACTAACCGTACTTACATATTTAAAATGTGCCATGAGGCACTTCATAATTTTTTATATTTATTCTTATGTTGAAACTGGATCTTTGGTAGTGCTCTAATTCAACATGATAATTTATTTCCTACCATTATCTTATAAATATTCCATTTTATTATTCATGGAATTATTCTGATTAATGTGGCCAATCATGTTCCAATTTATGAATGTAATATCACATTTTGGATTTTTTAAATGGGGATGTGATGTCCTTTTTTATATATATTTTTTATCATAATGGGAATTTTATGAACATATGTTTCACTTTATTATGCATTTTCTACATTTAAAATCATTGACATCATTATCATCCTTTTTATATTTTGTCTACATGTTTATATCATCTTCCATAATAAAACCAATGAGTTATTCAAAATCCATATTTTTCTCATTTATAAGGTTATAAAATGCTTTGTTTAACCAAATAGATTTTCATAAATAGTTTTCTTTAACCAATATAACCATAAATATTTTTTCACCCATTAAAAATATCAGTGAATCTATTTTTAAGGGAAAATACTAAAAAATATCAAATTCTTGTTCTTTTAACATATATTGCTTAGTTGATGATGTTTTCTAATGAGAGAATTATAGAATTATGACACACTCTAATAATGTAAACCCATACATTAAAATATGACACTTAAACTCAGTATACATTTATTCCATAATAAAAAACTATTAAAATATATCACGTTCTCTTTTTAAAAACTCTTCACAATGTAATATGTGAATTCTTGCAATCCAATACTTGCCGTTATTTCGTGAGAAATTTTTTCAAAAACACCAAATGTGAAAAAGAATTTATTTAAGGGTTATAAAAAGAATGATACATTATTCTGTTCATAAAAAATTATAACTATGAAACACTTTTATCAATGATATAATTTTTACCCATAAAACCTAAAATATTTTTCTAATCTAATGGAATCATAATATTTCTATAGAAAAATATATATCATAAAATACAATGGTTAATTTTTAAATCTTTTAAATATCAATATTACATTTACTGTAGATATCACTTCTAAAGATGAAATGTCCTTCATTTTATCATTTCCAATACCCACCTCAATATATAATCTTATCCTCATAGGAAAAAACAAATTGGTAAACTATATCTCATTAACCAATGCATTGGAATGATATAATTGGATAACTCTCCATTGGTTTATAATGGAACCAACCATACTCATAAATAAATCCTCTGGACAGCAATAAAATCACAACCTAGATATCATTCATGAAAGAAAAAATAACATTACCACATTACAATTAAATTATTTTTTCTACAAATATGATCTCTCATAAATATATCCATGTTATTTTAAAATAAAATTATAATCATATAATGGAAGAATAATAAAATTCTTGAAACATGAAAGTTGGATATTATTCTCAATCTATATATTTTCATAGACAATCCTCTTTTAATTTTTTAAAATATTGGAAAGAGTGTCATGAAAAAGTGGGTTTTAAAAGTCTTCCCCTTACAAAAAACCGAAGAAGACAACTTCTTGAGATAATTTATGTGAAATTAATACATTTAAATTTTAAAACATTTTCCTTAAAAAATAAATTTATATAATCAATTTTTAAAACATGTACAAGAAATAGAATGTTTTAGGATAACAAAAATTTAAAATATTAATAACATGATTTATCAGTTAAATGTCCCTTATAAATATAATTCTATTCAAAAAATTGTTAATAAATTGAATTTTTTATGTGTTTCCCACATAAATTTATATATTAATGAGTTTTTTCGAAAAATTTAAATTAGGTAAAGAATAATATTACTAAATTATAATCTATCGAATCACATAATACATGAAATAGTTACATTAAAAAAATTAATTAAATTGTAAATAAATAAATTCATGATATAATTATTAAATTTAATGTGATATACACCAAATAAAACAATATAGGTATTTCAAATTAAAATATTATTGAATGAATTTTAATTGAGTCCATGTCTCGTACAATAAGTCAAACATTTCACGTACATTATTTATCATCAAAAATAGTAAATTGAAGATTTTTTTTAATTTCATTGTAATAATTTTAAAATTTATTAATACATTTAAATATCTTATTACAATGTTATAATAGTTACGTAATATTTTATGTTCAGCACATACAATTTTACGATATTCAATCCATGAGATCCAAATGACTTCGGTATGATTTATATAGTAAAAGAGGCCATCTGTAAATCATATATAGATTATTATTCATTTTATAGATATTATTATTATAAATAAATAATAATTTTAAATCCATTAATTAAATATGGTTTTTGGAAAATGAACGATGATACTATCGTGGAGATGGTAAGGTTGTACTTACGAATGAGTACTATTTTCATTTTTTAACACATATTAATAAAAGAATTAATTATTTATTTATCATAATATAATTAGTATATTATCATGTTAATCATTATATAATATTTAAATATATAATCTATATGTGTTAGTGATTAAAAAATTGCATTGATTAGTGGGGCTGATAGTTCACCCATACACTAGAATATTGTTATCATTTTTTTGTGCATGGAATAGTAAGAACAAAATATTATTTAATAATTTAAATATGGTAAATAATTAAATAATAACATATATAATGATTAAATCCATCATTATAAATTGACGCCAGTGACTATGATGAAAAATGATATATATCGGTCCGTGAGATAGTCGTTTTCCGTACCTACGAATGATTAATAATTTTCCCATTTGATGGATGTGAAGATTGATTATGGTGAATATATTAACCTAAAAGACTCCAATTTAATTTAGTATACATGAGTGATTATTTAATAATGGTTGAATAATATTAGTAAGGAACTTGTATTGAATATAACAAAGAAATACCTGATTGAAAACTATAAATCTTCATTGTACCACTTTATTTTCATAAAACCTTGAAACCACTATTGTCGGATTTATAGAAAATATAATACTTCTTTAATGTGGTTATAGATTATAGTAATTTAATTTTTAAGATAATTCATAAATAAAATTATTTTTTACATGTGAATTTAATAAATGAAATTTTGCTATTTAATATTAAAGTTGAGATGTACTCTTTGAATTTCTCAATATATTTAATTAATAAAAACGATTTTTATATTCCAGATAGCACCAAAAAATAATTTGGATTAATGGAAGCTAATTGGTCTCTATAATATCATAAAATGAAAATTATTTTTGATTTTCCTATATTTAGTTGCTAATGCTTTTGTTTTAAACCATATTTATCCTTTTTAATTATTATTTTGATACCATGAAATTTAAATTTTGAAGGTAAAAATGATTATGATAAAAATACAATTCTACAATAAAATATAAATTTTTTATACTTCATTTCATATAACAATTACGTGGAATGATTTTATATTTTTATGAATTTTATATCATTTCCTAAAATATTATTTATTTAAAAGTATAATTAATGTGTATTTTTATACTATAAATTACATGAAATTCTGAAAATATCATTACAACCTAATATATTTAAATAATCTATTTTTAATCACAAATAAAATGTCAATATAACCTAGATTATTATTTTCTTTAATTATTTATATGAAATAGTATTTATTTTAATATTTTTAAAAATATTTATCTAATATTTTCAATAATTATACAATTATTTCATCTTAATTATGTAAGACATTAAGTTAATTATTTATTCCATAAATATTAAATATAAATTACAACAATGAAGATGAAAATTTTAATTCTAAATTACTATTAATAAAAGATTATATACTCAGTATAACACCGTATTACAATGAAAGGGTTATGAAAAAATATTAGTTTGACATCATTGTTTTTTTAAATTAAATATTAATAATGTAATACAGACATCCAATTCCCTTAAAAAGATAAAATTTCGGTGCATGTTTTATCTTGGAAATTAAACACTCCTAAAATTTAATGGTATATGTATTATGATATTTTTATAATATTTATAAAATAATTTTAAACTTAAATTAAATTATTTAAATATTGTCATTTTATTAAAGAAATTATCAATGTTACTATTCTTAATGTCCATAAATTAGAGGTACATAATAGATATTCTTTTAAATTATTATTAAAAATAGGGACTAAATTTTTTATAATTAAAAAGTAATAAATATGAGAAATTTATTGAAAATTGACCACTATGAGGGAATGAGAAACATTGTTTTTGAAGTAAAAACCTAGAAAACATTGAAATGTTCATACAACCAAATTCAATGTAAATTTGGTTAAAATACCCAATATGTTTTTAAAATGATAAAAAATTTATCTATTTATACTTCTAAAATAGTAAAATATATAATTTTACACTGTAATAAAAAATAATGAAATAAAATTTCCTTGAAAATATTATATTTTGCACTGTTCATCGAAAATATGAAACATATAAGAAAAATAAAAAAATCTAAAAAAAGTAAAATTTGATATTATTATTTAAAATAATAATTTTATTATCTAAACTATAATTTATAAATATTTTTAAAACATGATTATAAACCAATGCACCCTAAAAAGTTTTCAAAAATACAAATTTTTAATAAATAACTTTTATGCATAAAATTGAATATGACAATATATAATGAATATAAAACACATAAGAATAAATTTAAAAATTATTTTGAATTTATTATATATTTATATATATTTCTTTAATATAACATAATAAGAGTTACTTTTTTATTTAATAGTAGAATAAAAATGTTTGGACATTTAAATAGTTCTTTTAGAAAAACTATATCAATTTATTTTGAAAAGGTATTTGCATACATTTATAATAAAATGTTATTAGAAATATATATACTTGTGAATATAAAACATTTTTATTTGATAACCATGTTTTTTCACTTTTTTCTAATAGATATGTGATAATTGAAAAATTAAAATAAAAAAATTTATATTTTTGTTTAATATTTATGTGGTATATAATGTATTCTATAAAACATACAATTTTATTTCTATATATACTCATGATGTTACATAGTACCCACAACCAAATTTTGTAATTTACATCATATTTTTTATTAATTATTGATCAGTGACTATGTTTTGAATATAAAAAATACCTTTATTAAAATCCCATATTAGAAAATTGATTAATTAAGTATCCACTATTAATTAATGAATGGGATGTATGAACATCACCTGGGATAGAACATACTTGGTTTCCATGTAGAAAAATGGACATGTAAGCGATATCTAAATATTATATTTAGATGGAGAGTGATATAGAACACTGTCATTATAATTTTGATCTTCATAGAACCATAAATATATAATGTGATAAATGGTTATTGATTTCCTTATAAGAAATTTAAAAGGATATTGTTTTCATTCGATAAAATTTTTATATAGTTGAAAAATTATTTAAATTAATGATATAAAAATATAAAAAATGGACTTACATTAAATCTGAAGTTTCATAAATTAATTAATTTCATCCAAAAACTAATATTTTCCTCAAAATCATGAGTTTTAACATTATATTTTCTAATCATAAAAAACTAGAATCAACTTCATAAAAATCAAAAAATAAAAAAACTTATTAAAAATATATTTATCCTATATTATAACATTAACTACAGAAAAAAAATTAGGATAAGATAAGATAAAAACACAAAATAATAAACCATTATATAATTAAAATTTAAATTAATGACAATTATTCAAAACTAACCCCACAATGTCCGATGTACACCATTTGAATAATAAATAACCCAAAAATTACTCAAAATCATCTAAAATTATATTTAGATACAAAATCAGTAAGGATTTCAAATCATAGTACGTGAAAAAAAATTTCAACTTGTACATATACATTACCGAAATAACTTTTAATTTCTCATGCAAGAAAAATTCAAAATTTGTAAATCACGTAATCTCCATGACATGATAATTATTTTTATAATTAACCCAAACAACCATAATTCCACAATAAAATCATATATTCTTAAAAAATATAATTAATATATTATTTTTCCAATAAATTACCATTTTATTCTATTTAGATATAATATATATGGTTTCCAAAATTGTGAAAATCAGATAAAAGAACACTAAAATCATAATAATCAAATCATTTTGGGATTCAATGGAAATCTATTCGATAAAATATATATTCCAAATATTATCATATTCAACATATATAAATTAATTTAACTAATAAATGTTATACCAACTTGGACATAATAATATCCAATTTTTGATATGCACACTTGTTGCCCTTAAATTTTGTGATTAATTTACATGGAATTGCCGAACATAACGGGTTATCACCAATCCACTGGGTTTTTCTTTTTCAAAAAACATAATATTCTTAAAACATTCCAAAAATATGAAAATATCATCAAAAATAACCACGAAAATGTTTTAAATTAAAATTATATCTTAAATATTTCCTTTTTCAATAAAAAATATAACAACCAAAAATTTCCTTAAAAATAAATGTCTCTAAAGATATGGTTTGTCACCATTAAATTTCATAACATAAATCCTAACATGGTATTCAAAGTTATTGTTCTTATGATAATTCATACAATAATAATAATAGAATGATACCCATTTTAATTTTGAAAACATCATAATCTCTAAAGATTCCTAATCTATATATTGATACATATTATATAAAAATTACATTGAACATTAATTATTATAGTGATTTTAAACTAGAATTAGAAATAATGGATCAATTACATATATAGTTTTACAGAATAATGACAATATCATAACGAGTATACACCTACATTACCAGTGGATAAATAAAATATTTATCAAATTTTTCAATAATCTAAATCATTTATTGTAAAGCATAATATCTTTTATAAAACTATTCATAATTGGAAACAACAATTATTCAACTCCCTAACACATAAGTAAGTATTTTGAAAAACAATATAAATTGTGGTATGGTCATAAAATGATAATTTGGTCATATAAAATGAAGTAAACTATAATACAATTGATAATTATTAAAACAAATGAACACATTTTTTAACAATTTATAATTTTATCCCTAAAACATAATCTCTTTAAATTATATCATTATATGATGTGTTTCGTGTAAAAAATAGGAAACATAAATCATAAGGATTATAGGTGGAATAATTTCAATATCACTCTTAAAAATTCTATATCTATCATGACTATATATAGAGTAACCTTGATGGTTACATTTTTAATTCCCAACATATTATATTACCTTATTCTGATAGGAGAAACTATAATAGTTAAATATATCTCATTAACGAATGCATTATATAGATTCAATAAGATCAATATCCATAATTTTATCATGAAAACACTGATAATCATTACAAATTCAAAATATCCATAACATAATCACAACACATAAATCACATATTGATTAAAAATTAAAACTATAATTTGAAATCGGTTTTCATTTTAACAGTTTTGAAACAAAAAAATTAAAAAACATTATAAAAAAATTGAATATTAATCATGTAAATTATGATGAAAATATACAATGATATATAAATTGAGGAATTTTTTTCATCCTATATATTTTGAAAAAATTATTTTTAAAATTTGTAAATATGGTTAGAAGATTAACATAAAAATGAGATTCTAGAAAAATATCCCCTACGTAAAACCTGATAAAGTTCTGTTTCATTAAAAATTTAAGATAAGATATAAAATTACAATTTAAATAAATAATATAAATATATATACATAAATAAATCCAACATTGAAAACTAATACATGAAAGTGAATTATTTAGATGAATAAATATTTTAAATATTTAAAAATTTGTTTTAATCTAAGAAGCATCTTACAAAAATAATATCATAGAAGTAAGAATTGATCCGATAAATTTATTTATGTATATAATATAATCTACAATAAATTAAAATAGAACATATGATTTAAAAAATTTATTTCACACATAAACATAGCATAACATAATAAATAACTATAATATTAACCCCTAAATGGAAATTTTTTTAAAAATTTCCTTACAAATTTATAATCAGTTGAATAATATTCCACATGAATGAGTATCATTTTAAAAAAATACAAATAACATCATTATAAAAATATTCATGATATAATATGTCAATTGGAATTTATATAAACCCAAAAATAATAATAATGGATCATAACAACATAATATGTCTCAATGAATGAAAATTGACATGAAGTTCCTTTTATTAGGACTGAATTTTCAAGTGTGTTCATTAAAAAACTGAATAATAAACATAATTAAATTATTTTATATGATTTATATTTATTTTAATGTTTATTATTCAAGTTATATTGTAACATCATGGATCTGGGTGCTACACAAGGGTGTCCTATACCCGGATGGTCACATGAACTCAAGCGCATTTTCCAAAATGCTAGAGGAAACTGACTTAATGTGGGGGGAATGGTATGATAATGGGGAAACTATACCCTCTTTGATAGATTATGCATATCAGAAAACAAAAAGTTACATTTGTAGTAGCATTAATACAATATAAAATTTGTAAACATGGGAAGGAAAAATATAAATCAAATGAATCCACAACATTTTTACATATGATGCATAGAATATGTATCTATGAAATTAGTAAAACAAATCTCCATGATGGAATGACATATAGAAACCTAATACAAAAGAAATAGTAAATTATAGTGGCATCAAATGCATTATCTTGATCTCATTATCTCCATCTCCAACTGTAATCATGTACCTGATGAAAAATGGTGTTATCCCTAATCAATATCTAGAACCATATAATCTGTTTTGTTCTAATTCATGAGACAAATAGGGCGTGAGAGGAATCTTTAAAGACCCATAAAATTCAAGGGATTTTTTTTTAATTTTCATTGGGATTTTACAAGAACGTAGTTTCTGACGGCACCTGATTCTGAGGCCCGGTTTTCCAAGAATCATTTTCTGAAACATAGCTCAGGTACATTTAGTGAACGAACGAGCAGGTTTTTATAACATTTGAATGGGTGCTCGAAATAGAATTCTGAGGGCACCGATGGAATCGCAGTGCCGAAAATTTCTTAGAAACACCTTTTCCGGAGTTGTTTTTGCTCGAGTGTGTTTTTTTTAAATTTTTGGGTTATGTAAAGGAATAAAATAAAATTTGTGCGACGATTTTTTATTTTGCTTAAAGTAGTTTAACCTAAGCTAAGTGATTGGAGTGGGACCCACAATATCCTACCCACTAGGTAGGATATTTGTGAGGTGGGGCCCACACGAGCCCCACCGTTTATTTTCTTCCTAAACCCCCTCCTTTAATAAGGTAACACACCCACACCCCCCATTAAGTGGAACTCAAACCTTTTGTTTTTCTGTTTATGAAACGCCTCTATTAATTTTAGCGGTTTAAACGTTACAATTAATTCATTTAATTGATTATTTCAATTTTGAATTTCAAAACGAATGGATTGAGAAATAAAACAAGACAAACTCTTATTTTATTAGAGCTTTTGGGTTGTGAGAGGCTTGGGAGAATTTTCTTGAAGACTTGAAGTTCTTCCTCCACGATGAAGAATGCGAAGAACGCCGACCTCCGACGACAGACGACGGTGAGTGATGCCTTCCTCAAAGATTGATGACCCGGCACAAATCTCCTTGTTATTTTTTTCCATGTCAAAGGAAGGGAGATGCCATTCTTCCGCAACTCGACGATCTGCCTTCTTCTGAGACGATCAACTACGTGACGTCCCTTTCCGCGACAACCTCGTTCGACGACTACGCTCGATGTAGGGGATTATTATTTCATTTTTTCATGATTACTTTCATCGTTGATTTATCGTCTTATTTTGGTCGCATGATATTGCAATAACGGGAGGAGGTCGGACCGCACGAACATGGTCAATCCTCCTTTCCCCTTGGTTTGTTTGATATAGTTTGAGGCATGAGCAAGGCAACGGGGTGGCGAAGCACCACATGGGAAATATTAGAGAAATGGCGGAGAAGCGTAGCGTCGTCGCGTCACGCTGTTGAAGATAAACCAAACCGCAGCGCCATCGCGCCGCGCCAGAGAACCAAAAAGGAACCACGGCCGGAGTGGCGTTGCAGTGGAGGGGTGCGGCGCTCTCGCGTTGTGCTGGACGAATCAACGCCATGACCATAGGGTGTGGCGGAGCAGGGAGTGGCGGCCGGTTTCTGACCGCCAACGCCGGAGCAGTAGGGCGGGACCATGGGGTCCCACGGCAGCAGCACGGCCGGCCAGCCGGGCCGGCTGCCTTCCAAGAAGCACCTATGGTCGTAGCCCCCAGCTGGCCAGCAGGAGCGGCCCCCCTCCTGAGGGTCGTGGTTTCGAACTGGCGGGGGGCAGCGCCCCCCCCCCCCCCCCCTCGCTCCCCCTATGCTCGGCTGTTACGGCCGAGCTGCCTGGTCGTCTGGCCACCTGGCCAGGCCGAGCGCGCTAAGGTCGGGACACGCAGGCCGGGACGGGCCGCACCCAAGCAGGTCGGACCCGGACCTAGGTTGGTTCGACCCGGTTCGGGCCACCCAGGGGATATCGGGCCAGGTCGGACAGGGCTCTAACCCCCTATTACCGGACCTCTTTCAGTTTTTCTCAATAACATGGGTTGCGGACCTCCGATCTATGCACCGTCAGCTACGATGCGATCCTTGGATCGAGACAGTCGTTTCAGTATATTACACTCAAGGTTTTGGAGAGCTTTGGATATGGCTGGGTTGGTTCGTACACGAAACCAACCGGGCCCTCAGAGTGGAAACGCTTATTACATGAGCTCCGGACGTCTGATTGATGTGCCTTCGACTTTGATGATTTCCTCCTAGTGAGACAGACATTTTGGCTTACTCCGCTTGAGGTTTGGTTGCAGTTGGAGTACGGTTGGGTTGGTTTTGACTTAAAAACCAACCAGGCCCCAGGGAAGAAAAAACCAATATCTCTCAGACCGGTCGTCTGATTGATGCGCCGTCTATGACATTGAGTTCCTGTTGATGATACATAACTTCTGGATACAACAACTCCAGACATTGTGTCAGTTGATGTATCAACCCCTCGGCTCGTGGAGCGGACCCTCCCGAATGAGCTTGTTGTGTGAGGGAACCCTAGAGCTGGCTGTGACTGCGAAGACGATGACGACCGTACAAAAATCCATCATGGATTCGACGGCGAAGACTACAACACTCAGCGATCCAACGTGGATTAGTGCTATCGATCTTGTGTGGGTCAGATCCTGTGTGGGTCAGCGCTCAGCAGTCTTGTGTGGCCCAGCACCTACAGATCCTATGTGGGTCTGATCCTATGTGGGTCATTGAGGGGGTTAGTTGCCTATCGATCCTCTGTGGGTCATTGCGGGGGTTAGTACCTATCAATCATGTGTGGGTCCGATGACTTAGACGAATTAATGGCTACACCTGATCATCTCTATCATCTTACGAAGAAGTATACCTGTGTGAGATAAATCTTGACATTCAATCCTTATCTTCGATAAGATTGACTTGATATCCTGTGTGGATTACGTTATGATTTCCTGTGTGGATCGGGTTGTGATTTCCTGTGTGGACTGGGTTATACTTGATTCGGATGTTGGAGCCGAATGAGAATTGATGACTTAGTGTCGGATGTTACTTCGTGATTGTATCTTTCCTTTGTGGATTATCCTTTGTGGATTATGGGAGACCTTTGGGGGTCTCGGGGTCCCTACTGAGTAGCTTATACTCACCCCTGTATCGGCTATACCGCAATACGTTGTTTGGTTGCAGACGATGGACAACAATGATCATGGTTGGGGCTTGCAGAGCAGGTCGGTACCTGGAGGTGGACCACTGGGCGGAACGTACTCGGAGCAGACGGCTGGTCCTAAGGTGATGTGGAGGCTATCTGTACCCACAATTAAGTAGGGACATCCAGTGGACAACTCGATGCTGCAGCTTTACTTTTCAGTTGATGTACTCCCTTTTTCAGTTGTACTTTACTTTCAGTTTTTCTTTGTATTCTGGCCCACATACTTTACCGCACATTCTATTATACCCTATTTTTACTTAGTGTTTACTTCTTCATGCTTGCTCTGTGGTGTTTTTTTACTTTAAAAAGGCAATGACTTCCCTTTTTACAGGGAATTACACCTTGGTTCTAGTCTCCAGCCCCTAGCCTATGGAAGGCGGGCTTGGGGTAGTCACGGCAAGGGCCCCGAGGACGGTTTGTGACAAATTGGTATGAAAGGGAGGTTCGGTTCTAACACAGAACTCTAGACTCTGATCATTCTTCTTTGTGAAGCAATATTGTTAAGGGTATTGAGTATGGTTATCAGTCCAGGGAGTCTAGTGTTGGTGCGGAGGTCGACGTATCTGTACACCATGATCCTGACATCTGATTTCCGACTCAATGCACAAAAACATCTATTGCTTGTGTGTTTCAAATGTTTTCATTGTGATTAATTTTTGTCAACTCACCAGGTATATTGTTTGACTGTGGCGCACCTATATCTTTTAAGGATGGCCCCACGACGGCAGCAAGATAGTGTTTTGAGTTTTGTACGTTCTGACAGCCCACCGAGCGACGAGGCCTCGGTGCAGGGCCCTTTTTCAGCGGAGGCATTGGCAGTACCACTACCCACTGAGCCACAGATGCTACCGGCCCCGACCGATGAGAGTGCACGTCACCATGGTGCACTTCATGAGTTTCAACGTCATAGACCGCCCAGGTTCCATGGGAAGATCACCCTCAGGTAGCCGAGGATTGGCTGTAGGTAGTTGTATGAGTTTTTAGGTTAGTGAGGGCAGTATCTGACCTCATGGTGATCCACACAGCAAGTCTTCTGCACGCGGCAACAGGAAGATGGTGGAGTTTGATGCTCCTGGTGCACGACGAGGCATATCTCCTATGGATGGACTTTGAGAGAATCTTCTACTCGGAGTTCGTCCTAGCCACCCTCTATGTGGTGCACATCCAGGAGAAACTACAGCTGTGGCAGGGAAGCTTGACAGTCGCCCAGTACTCGGCGAGATTTATAGATCTTTGGCGCTACTCGACGAACATGGTACGAGACCCATTCTTCCAAGCCTAGACCTTCGATCAGGGATTGTGGCATGAGATCAGGGCATTGCTGATCTCCCTCAGCATTCCGACACATGCAAGTGTACTGCAACGAGCCCTTCTCAATGAGAGCTTTCTTGTTGAGACAACACCAGCAGCGAGACCTACCGCATGGCGGCACATAGCAGAGTCTTGTGCAGCCGACAGTAGAGAGATTTCACAGAGGTCCAAGAGGACCTGGGCATCTGGCGGACAACCACATGATACTGGCTCAGAGGTACGAGGCACACTCAGAAGAGCCAGTCTTATGAGTGTTAGATAGTGATATTCATGCGGCGGGCAGGGCCACATGGATTGTGACTGCCCGACCCGCCATGTAGAGGAGTAGCAGATGATTGAGGAACCACCCAGGCAGAGGCAGAGGTTCGACCGTGGTGGTCCGCAGGTAGCAGGCGAACGAGGCCGAGGAGCTGGTCGAGTGGAAGGTGGTGGAGGACGTTTTGAGGCTCTACCACCACCACCACCACTATGAGGTCCATCCTGACCATAGGGAAGAGCACAACATCAGGCAGGTGAAGCTTACGATCATGGAGCTCCGGAAGTGGGTGGACAAGTGCGAGACTAGCACCAGGCATGGAGGCCTTTTCCCATAATTCCTCTAGCTTCATTGTTTGTGTTTCCTTCTGTCCTTGTACTTTGAGTTGAATTAATAAAAGACACTTGCAATATTGACATTTGCTTTATTTTCTTTTGTATGATAATACTAAGAGATTCATGTTAAAAACTGTTGACTTGACCCTCAATTTCAGGATTCTTACTGGAGGAGACCCAGTGACCACACACTGATGCCGACAGTGTGACTCAACCCGTGGAGGAGATAGTAATGGTTGGATATCTTTGTAGCAGCATCGATGTCTTACAACATCATCCATGGCATGAATTAATAGATCATGACGGTATTGACTGTATTAGACAAGGAACGTGGTTCATCCTGGGGATGAGACCAGATTTCTCTTTTTGGAAATTTAGAAATCTATGCAGCTTTGCAGAACGTTAAGGAAGAAGGGGCAACCCTTTGTGTGGTCAGACAGATGGTCAAACAAATGTCATCAGAGATTCCAGGAGTTGAGACAGTGATTGACCAACACACCTATCTTGAGGTTACCAAAGGAGGGAGTGGGGTACGTAGTCTACTGCGCTGCATCAGGGACCAGATTTGGTTGTGTCCTGATGCAGGAGAGGGCAGTGATCGTCTTTGGATCATGTCAGTTGAGGCAGTATGAGCAGAACTACGCTACCCATGACCTGGAGTTAGCAGCAGTGGTCTTCGCTCTGAATATGTTGCAACACTATCTGCTGGGCAAGCACTTTACAGTCTTTAATTGTGGAAGAGTTCATTTCTCGATGCCTCACCAGCTAGCAGGTGAAGGCAGAGCACCAGGTACCAACAGGCTTGGTGCAGCCCTTGGAGGTCCCGGAGTGGAAGTGGGATGGGATATATATGGACTTTGTGACAGGACTTCCACGCGCTTACAGAGGTCACGACTCCATTTGGGTGATTGTCGACTGACTCACCAAGTCGGCTCACTTCTTACCGATCAGAGAGCAGGGCTCAGTGGAGAGATTGAGACGTCTCTACGTTCAGGAGATTGTACAGCTTCATGTTGTTCCATCATCTATCATCTCCGATTGAGATGATCTCTTTACTTCCTGGCTTCGGGAGGGGTTGCAGGAGGTGTTCAGGATGTAGCTATGTCTGAGCACCTCCCAGCACTCTCAGACAGATGGTCAGACAGAGAGGACAATTCGGTCTCTTGAGGACATGCTCCGTGCAAGTGTCCTCGACTATAGTCTTAGCTGGAAGGACCACCTACCCTTGGTGGAGTTCACGTACAGCAACAGCTACCACTCCACCATCGAGATGGAACCATACGAGGTGTTGTATGACCGACCATTCAGATCACCCCTGTGCTAGACAGACCTTGGGGAGTCAGCACATGGGGGACTGAAGATGGTCCTAGCCACGACGTAGAAGGTCCAGGTCATCCAGGAGCGGATGAGGACATCTCATAGCCAGTAGAAGTCTTATGCTGACAGGAGGCGGAGGCCTCTGGAGTTTGAGTATGGTGACCATGTCTTCTTGCGGGTCTCACCTCGACATGGATTACGTAGATTCGGCCGAGGCGGCAAGTTGTCTCCAAGATTCATCAGACCATTCTAGGTCCTCAATAGGAATGGAGAGGGGAATTATCGCCTGGCTCTACCACCTCAGTTGCACCGGGTGCACGATGTCTTACACGTATCCCAGATGAGGAGATAGGTGCATGACCCAACGCATATCATTGACCATAGGGAGGTGGGCATTGTTTATGGGGCGAAATTTGCGGAGGTTTAGGTGGATATTTAGGATTGACAAGAGCGGGTCCTACATGGATGGTCGATTCCTCTAGTGTGCATCAGATGATAGCACGGGGACCTCCAGGAAAGCACTTTGAAGCAAGAGGCTCAAATGCGTTCTTATTACCCACATTTGTTTCCCTATTTTTTTAATGTATCATTACGAGGACATAAAGACCTGAGGTGGGAGTAATGTAAAGACCTGTAAAATTCAAGGGAGATATTTTTTCTTAGTTTTCATTGAGATTTTACAAGAACGTCATTTCTGACGGCAACTGATTCTGAGGCCTGGTGTGCACAGAATCATTTTACAAAGATTAGCTTGGGTACGTTCAGTGAACAAAAAAGTGGGTTTTTCTAACATTTTAAATGGTGCTCGGAATCGAATTCTAAGGGCACCGATGGAATTGCAGTGCCGATAATTTCCTAGAAACACCTTTTCCGGAGTTGCGTTTGCTTGGGTGTGTTTTTTTTAAATTATTGTGTTAAGTAAAGGAATAAAATAAAATTGGTGCGACCAATTTTTTTTTACTTAAATTTGTTTAACCAAAGATAAGTGATTGGAGTGGGATCCACAATATCCTACCCACTAGGTAGGATATTTGTGAGGTGGGGCCCACACGAGCCACACCCTTTCTTTTTTTCCTATACCCCCTCTTTAATAAGGTAACACACACGCACCCCCCATTAAGTGGAAGTCAACCCTTGCGTTTTTCTGTTTATAAAATGCCTCTATTAATTTGGGCAGTTTAAACGTTACAATTAACTCATTTAATTGAATGTTTAATTTTTGAATTTCAAAATTCATGGATTGAGAAATAAAATAATACAAACACTTATTTTATTAGAGTTGTTGGGTTGTGAGATGCTTGAGAGAATTTGCTTGATGTCTTGGAGTTCTTCCTCCTCGACGAAGAATGAGAGGAACGCCGACATCTGATGACGGACAACGGTGAGAGACGCCTTCCCCAGAGATCAAAGACCCGATGCGCATAACCTTATTCTATTATTCCGTTTCAATGGAAGGGAGTCACCATTATTCAGCGACGCCACAATCCGCCTTCTTCTGTGACGATCAATTCTGTGACGTCCCTTTTTGCGAAAACCTCGTTCGACGACTATGCTCAAGGTAGGGGATTATTATTTCATCTTTTCCCGATTACATTCATCGTTGATTTATCGTCTTATTTGGGCCGCCTGTTATCGCAATAACGGGAAGAGGTCAGACCACACAAAGAAGGCTGATACTCCTATCCCCATTGGGTTTTTGATATTGTTCGCGGCATGAGAAAGGAAACGCAGTGCCGATGCACTGCACGAGAAATATTAAAGAAAGGACAGAGAAGCGCAACACCGTCGTACTGCACCATTGAAGACGAACCAAACTGCGGCGCCGTCGCACCGCGCCAGAGAAACACAAAGGCACCACGGCTAGAGCAGGGCCACGACGGAGGGGCGCAACGCTGTCGCGCGACACCGGAAGGATCAAAGCTGCGGCCATAGGCCGCGGCGGAGTAGGGAGCGGTGGCCGGTTTCTAGCCGCCGGCGCAGGAGTTGGAGGGCGGGACCGTGGGGTCCCTCGACAGTAGCACTGCTGGCCAGCAGGGTTGGCCGGCTTCCGAGAAGCGTCAGGGGTCGTAACCCCCAGCTCGCCAGCAGGGTAGGCCGGCTTCCGAGAAGCGTCAGGGGTCGTAACCCCCAGCTGGCCAGCAGGAGTGCCCCCCTAATGGGGGCCGCAGTTTTGAACTGGCGGGGGGCAGCTAGCCCCCCTCACCACCTACGCTCGGCTGTTACAGCCGAGACGCCTGGCCGCCTGGCCACCGTGCCAGGCCGGGCCCAGCCATGCCAAGACTCGGCCGGGCCGCACCCAAGTGGGCCGGACCCGGTCCTGGGTCATTTCGAACTCGTTCGCGCCGACCCAGGGGATATCAGGTCGGGTCAGACCAGGCCCGAACCCCATATTACTGGACCTCTTTGGGACTTTTTACCATAACATGGTCTGAAGACCTCCGATCGATGCACCGTCAGCTGCAATGCGATCCTTGGATCACGATGGTCATTTTGGTATATTACACTCAAGGTTTTGGAGAGCTTTGGGTTTGGCCGGGTTGGTTCGTACACGAAACCAACTGGGCCCTCGGAGCGGAAACACTTATAACTTGAGCTCTGGATGTCCGATTGACGTGCCGTCGACTTTGATGGTTTCCTGTTAGTGAGAAAGACCTTTTGGAGTACTACTCTCTAGGTTTGGACGTAGTTGAAGTATGGTCGGGTTGGTTTTCACATAATAACCAACATGGCCCCTAGGACGAAAGTGCCAATAACTCTCAGACCGGGCGTCCGATTGACACGCCATCTCTGACGTTGAGTTCCTATTGACAATATGGATCTTCTGGATACATCAACTCTAGACATTGTTTCAGCTGATGTATCAGCCCCTCGTCTCATGGAACGGACCCTCTCGAAAGAGCTTCCTGTGTATGGGAACCCTAGAGCTGGCTGCGACTGCGACGACGATGACGACTGTACAGAAATCCTCTGTGGATTCGACGGTGACGACTACAACACTCAGCTATCTTACGTGGATCAGTTCTACCAATAATATGTGGGTTAGATCCTATGTGGGTCTGCACTCAGTGGTCTTGTGTGGGCCATCACCTAAAGATCCTGTGTGGGTCCAATCCTATATGGGTCATTGCGGGGGTTAGTTACCAATGGATCCTATGTGGGTCAGATCCTATGTGGGTCATTGCGGGGGTTAGTACCTATCGATTGTGTGTGGGTCCGATGACTTAGATGAATCAGTGGCTACACCTAATCATCTCTATCGTTTTATGAAGAAGTATACCTGTGTGAGATTAATCTTTTATTTCAATCCTTATCGTCGATAAGATTAACTTGATATCCTGTTTGGATTACATTATGCTTTCCTATGTGGATCGGGTAGTGATTTCCTATGTGGACTGGGTTGTACATGATCTCGGATGTTGGATCCGAATTAGAATTGATGACTTAGGTATATGTATAGGCATATACCTAATTAGTGTCACATGTTATTTCATGATTGTATCATTCCATTGTGGATTATCCTTTGTGGATTTCAGGAGACCTTCGGGGGTCTCAGGGTCCCTACTGAGTAGCATATACTCACCCCTGTACAGGATATGCCCGCACTACATTTTGTTGGTTGCAGACAATGAACATCATTGATCATGGTTTGGGATTGCGGAGCAGGTCGGTACCTGGAGGTGGACCACTGGGGGAACGTACTCGGAGCGGACAGCTGGACCTGAGGAGCTGTGGAGGCTATCTATATCCACCCTTCAGGTGGGACTTCTAGTGGACGGCTTGATACTGTGGATTTACATTTCAGTTGTTGTACTCCCTTTTTCAGTTGTACATTACTTACAGTGTGGCTTTGTATTCTGGCCCACATACATTACCGCACATTCTATTGTACACAATTTTTACTTAGTGTTTACTTATGCTTGCTTGCTCTGTGGTGCCTATTTACTTTATAAAGGAAATGCCTTCCCTTTTTACAAGGAATTATGACTTGGTGCTAGTCGCAAGCCCCTGGCCTATGGAAGGCAGGCTTGGGGTAGTCACGGTACGGGCCCCGAGGATGGGTCGTGACAGAATTCCAATTTGAAAATATTAAAAGATCTGTTCCTAACTATTATTGAATATTTATAGTAAGATATATTAAAAAATGAAGCAATAAACTATTATGTACTCAAATGTAAATTATTCCACTATTTTTAATTACATTCATTCAATTATTTGAATCATAGAAACCATGGGAACTAACAAATGCTTTATATACACTATGTGTGTTTCAAAACAAGATGTCTTATATGACTATGTAAATAAATAAGTATGATCATGTCCAAGAATTTTCATTAGCCTTGAAGTCTCATCACAATCATTAAATTATTCATTAATGACCCATTTGGAATGTTATCACAGTATAATCCCCCTATTCAAACATAAGAACAATTATTTTAATATTTATCCTCCAGGATAATGTCAAGGTATATACCAATTTTTATAATTTAATACTAATCATATAAAAATGTCCACATGGCCAGATCATTCAGCCAATAACCCTAAGTCATCATGGCATCATTAAAATATGAACTACCTTGTGGGTAGCTCTCACTATCAATACCCATGGGTTGAGGACCACCTAGAAGCCCTCACGATCAATACCCTAGAGTCTAACCTAAAAAAAATTCATACATAAATGAACCTCCCTCACGAAGATACCACGAAAAAATTCCCCTTGGTAAAACATTCGTAATTCATGTCACATGCATTTTATATAATCTATAAAATGTATCCTAATAATTTGAGGGATGTCAATAAAGGCATAACTAACCGTCATCCAAGACCAAACTTCACAAAAATAGACCTACAAGGGAAATTCCACCTTGGTGTCCCATAATCAAGGTATAAAAACTTACTCATGAGAAAATAGCCTTTATAAATTATATAAACAATAGATGGTGATACACAGTGTAAAATTACAAATCATAAAATACCACTCATATAGGGTATAAAGAAAATTATACAAATATAACAAAAAAACACAACCAAACTCCCAAAACCACCAACATTGATGTCATACTATTGATATACATTAACATAGGGCCTTGACTCGCCAAAAATCAGTGTAAATCTACAAAAATAGGAAAACTTCTCACACATGAATAATTCAATCAAAAGGAGGAATAAATAAGAAATGTTCTATAGGAAATGAAAACTCACCAGTTGGATTCCAACACCCCCAATGATGTCACAATTAGAGCTCTAATGGTTAATTGATAGTGGATAGATGTTCTTCAATTGTTACATCACTCTATTAAATGAATAAAAGGGAGAAAAAGTTTTATTCAAACACAAAACATGACATTACACTATTTTATGATTAAAAAAGAAAATTATATTGTATTTTTATTAAATATACACATTGTGTAGTACCCATAACCGACCCCCAACATAAGCAGTTTTCTTGGCCATCTCATAACCATGTACAAAGCCATTACATACCTAGAATGCGGTTGTATGAAGAAACATAGGTACACATCATGTACTCAAAAGTACACAATGTGTAAATTGAAAGTCATATTTTCTTCCTTAATCCTAAAAATACCAAAACATGATCAATATTTGATAAGAACATACATGTTTTTTAAAAAAATCCCCTTAAATAAATTCATCCTCGAATTTCCATTCACATGACGGTGAAGAAAAATATGTGAAAGACATCATCCATCGTGAACACACATTGGCCACCCTCTCCCATCTCTCGTCTTGCACTTGCCCGTGATTAAAAGAACATGCCGCAGAGGAACAGACTGACCACATTGAACCTTTGAGATATAATCCACAATACATATAGGCTTCTAATTAATGGATGTATCCACTTTAAAATCATCCTCTTCTGGATTAAAATCATGAGACACATCTAAAAAATTAACATCATTGCTAAGAAGCATGAAAGATGTCGTGTATATCATGGTATCTCTGTGGTTACTAAAACTATAAAGAAACTAGACTGACTCTTACCAAAACCTCAAATTGTAACACCCCAAGCTTCTATGGTACGTTTCTCTTTGAATAATGCAATAGCGTGTGTCTTACGCAACATCGAGTTCTAACACACACCACAACCGATCAAACTAGCCGTTATGAATAGTAATACCTACTTTTTGAAAATTTATCTCTCAAATTGGATTTCATTTTAGGATTTTGAGTCTCAAATTTATCCTAAGGTGAAATTTTGTTACTTTACGGATAACATTAATATTTTGAAGAATAGTGAAAATTACTAAATTTTAATTAAAAACAAATTTTTTAATCAAAATAATTAATAGTGATAAATTATGAATTTGATTGGTTTTAAAGTATATTTAGAATATATTTTTACCATTTAATACAACGTTTCCCATTTGACATAATTTCTCAATTAAACCGAACATAAACAAGTATCAATCATTTGATAGTTATTATATCTTCAAAACGCTTTTTGTTTTGACACCGGGAATTAATTTTAAATTAATTTTTTCCATTTCTTTGTTTTGAATTTGGAAAACTGGATTCAATATTTGAATTCAGGATGTTCAAATTGTGTAAATAGTTAACTTTTATTTTTATAAATTTTGAATAATTACTTCGATAAATATTTTATTTATCATGGTTAAAGGGTAAATCCGGTAAATATGGTTTAAAAAATAATATTATAATAATAAAAAATTACCCTAAAATGTCTCCTAACCATATTGGTTGATACATGTCTGACCGTGGGCATCTTTGGGTCGATTTTGGGAACATATGGTGCCACTTGTAAGTGACAGGGACACTTTATTTTAAGTAAGTTAAAAAGAATACATAAATGACACAAGCATATATTGTTTAGGAAAACAATTTTTACATAGGGTTATATATTTTGGAATTTAGACTCTAAATATTAATTAGAAATCTAAAAATATTTCTTACATAATGATATTTTATTTATAATTTTTATACATTATATAATTTAATTTATTTATGACACAATGGTGATGCAGTAATTACAATAATAGTGAAAAATTAAAATGATTGATATTTTAGATACCCAAATAAATATAATTTGACAGTTTTTTTGAATTTAACTAATTTTATAGGTTAATATGACATGTTAGGATTGATTTAATTAACATTTTGCGAATTAATTATTCTGTTATGATTTTTACAAAAATAAATTTTTAAATAGTGTCAAAAATTGACATAAAAGATTTTTTAAAACAAATATTATATTATTAATTGATATTAAATTTCTAAAAATCTAAGGTTCATCCAAATTACTTATATCATGATATGTGTATCATTACTGGACCAGTTTTGTGTCTCTTGGATGTTTATAGTATCTTTATTAATCATATAATATAAAAATACAAAGAGACATTGTAAAAGTAAAACTAATTAACTAAGACTTAATACTTAATGATAAGGTTAATATAGTAACCCAAACCTGTCTAAATTCTATTGATTGAGTGGGTTTCGACCCATACCCACCTTAACCAATAAATAATCCACTTTGCATCCATTATAAACCGAATATTAATGTATTATAATATAATATTTCTAGCTTTTCCAAAGGTTCCCCTCACCCCTCTTATAAAAGAGAACTGTCCCTTCTCATCAACTCACACCTTCAAAGACTTTTGGTTCGCAAAACCTCTACCCAATTAATCTTTCAACTTCCCTCAAATCATCTTAGAGTCCTTATTTTAGTCAGAAATCCATCTTAAGGAGCCCTTTTGATCAAATCAAAAGGAAGAACCTGATGAAGAGGTAATGATTTCACCACCCTTTTTCAAGTTCCTTTCTTCTTCCACGTCTTCATTCATTGTTATTTCCATTATAAAATAATAACTCCAATATCTTATATATACTGTGATGTTATTATAAATATGGTACAATAATATTCAGTATTCTATCCATTCTTTGAATAACATGTCACCATACGTGCGTACGTACGGCTTACCGTCTCCACGTCGTGGTGTAATTGTTATTCAATAACTTATTATTTGGATGTGTATAATAATGATTTTTAATTCATGTAAATAATAAATTTAACATGATAATTATTCTTTATATATGATATACCATCCCATTATATATTATTTTAATATCAAAAGAATTATATTGTCGCTCGTGCGTACGTACGGACTATCGTCTCCACGAATGCGATGAGATTCATTCTACATCGTATCCATTCAAGTCTAAATCTCATTTGATGATTAGTAATAGTGTCTAAGGACGTCATATCATTCGGGATATGAATAAGATACAACCTATCCATGAAAAACATGTCTTACGTAACAAAACATATAAAATAAAACGAGTAAGTTAACACCAAAAACAATGATAATACTAAGATATTATTAACAAATCAATGTTAAAAGATAATATATGATATAATATTGATGTATATGATTGTTCTATAATTTAATAACAATTATTTCACCATTATACAGGAGGTTAACCAACCCAAACCATGGAAAATTACAAGGTAAGGGTTATTTCACAATTTCTTCATTATCTGAGATTGTTTTTACGTAATAATCTACTGGGACTTCATTATCATCCACATTCACGATTCTTAAAAATGTATTTCAATACATTTTTAATATTTAATATAATATGGGTTAATGTCATTTATACCCTTTTTTGACTTTTTATAAGAGTTTATAAAGGAATTATTCCATCGTTTTCCAAAAAGTGGCTTTTTAACCTTTTCGACAAATTTACGGTAAGAATGTTTTTTAAACATATACGGTGGGTGTGGATATTTTTCGTCGAAGATTCCCTTACAAGATTGTAAGAATATTTTCAAAGAAAATGTTTTATTTTATAAATATATGACTCTAAAATGATTTCAAAATAGAAAGAGATATTTCACTAAAAAGAGTTTTGATTTCATCTATATCAACATCCTTTGATGGAATTTACACTTATTAAAGTTGATTTATTATGATTCAAAACTTTTATATTATATTGAAGGTTTGGTGATATGTTTGACTATGGATGTGTTATTTTAATATGATTCTTGTTTTATAGATGAAGTATTTACATTTCTTATGATAATTTATATATGAATTTTTATGTTATGTTTAAACCTTTTCATATGGGAATGCATTGGACTTAATATGTGACGGGTGGAGCCCACTATAGCTCTTCGATGCATCAGTAGGTCTCATAAGACAAACTAGTGTCTTGGAACCGGGCCTTGGCAAAATCTAATTTGTATTCTAGGCATGAGGCCTTGGCTATGTGGTAATGATAGTCTGGCATTATGAATTCCATCATTATAAAAGTGGTTATTGATATTGCATGTGATTATTCTATTAGTAGAATATCCATGTGAATAAGTAAATGGCGTTATTTCATTTAATTTTTTCCATACTATGTTGAAGTTCATGTTTAAAAGGCTTCTGTTTTAGTTATACATTGCTTTAAATGTTTATTATTATTTATAAAGGTTTCCGCTATATTGTTATCCTTGCTGGGCATTTGAGCTCACCCCTTTTCTACGTTTTATTCTTCCTAGGATGTGAAGAAGTAAATTATGAATGACCTGAAGGGATATTATGAGGGGATAATAGTGTGGACTATGTAGAAATATGTCGTTGTATTATTTTTTCATTTTATGATGTAATGTAAAACTTTATGAATATATCTACTGTTTCCAAGGCTACTAAACCAATCAGCCTTTTGAGATTTGATATTTCTTGTGATCATGCCAATGTTAAGTAATAATGAACTAACTTTAGGTAACTGGGTTCGAGGCATTACAGTTGGTATCAGAGAAATTTTATTTCAAACCTTGGAAGCTAGATTTAGATAAACTCTGATTAGAGCACATAGAACTAATATGGACTTTGAGGGTCAGTATAGAAGAACTACCTAGAATTTTGATATTGTATTGATATTGTGAGATTTCTGAGCAATACATCACTGTCTGGATACAAGCAGGAAGAGGCGGCTCTGGCACAGATGTACCTAGGGGTAAAACCTGAAAACACCGCTTTGAGCTAGACTCGAACGGGAACTGGTGCACAACAACGTGCCTTGCTGCACTCTGGGTTATGACACTCCCGGGGGATATTCTTAGGATAACTCTCATTTTATTTACAAATAATTATGAAGGGTTTATGAGTATATACTTCCTCAAAGAAAACATTTTTTCTGATTATGGATTATATCCATAAAGAGTTCAATTTTTTTAAGTGTTTTATAAGTTTGGGATTATGAATTTTGATTCATAAACTGATCTAGTTTATGCCATTGTATAGAAATGGCACATAGTGGAAGAAATGGAAACAGTATCAATGCATGCACTCCATGTAGGGATTGCCCTCCTGGTCAAGATAATTATAGTGGAGCTAGTGATGCAACTAGTGTTGATTATCTAATCACCATACTGGGACAAATCACTCAGGTTATGAATAATAACCTTACGAGTATGGAGCACCCTGATCCACAACATGGAGGATCAATGTTAGATCGATTCATTAGGAAACAACCACCATGTTCAATGGGAGTACAAATCCCTTAGAAGCTGATCAAGTGATAAATTCCCTGGAGAAAATATTTCATGCTTTAGGGAGTAGGGAATGGGAAAAGGTTATCATGGTAGTTTACCTCCTCACTGGAGATGTTGATCAATGGTGGTCATTGATTCAAAACATGAAGGAAGATGATGAAGTATCAAATATGGGATGGAGGGAGTTTAAAGATCTATTTTCATAAAAATACATTCTTTGCGGCCACCGAGTAGATATGGAAAGGAAATTTTTGAGTATGAGACAAAAGGAGGATTAGAATTTCACAAAGTATGAGGATAACATTACAAGGTTAGAAAGGTATTCTAGAGATTATATACATAACCCCAAAATTATGATTGATCGTTTCTTTTATGGGTTAAAACCATTTATCCATCGAGCATTAGTCTCACAATCCTTTTCATCGTGCGAAGACATTGTTTCATGTTCTATCAAGACCGAAAAGGAATTCTCTAATTCTTATGACCTTAAAGCAAATGATAAGAATATGAGATTTGCTGATCAATCTGGGAATGTAAATAAGGTGAAGAAGGGAAAGGATTAATATCCATCCTGTGGTAAATGTGGGAAGAAACACCCTGGTACTTGCTTAAAGGGAATTGGTGTCTGTTACAAGTGTGGTGAAAAAGGCCACCAAGCTCGGGATTGAAAAGGGAAGAAGGATGTTACCAATGTTCAGTGCTACAATTGGAGGGAGATGGGACATTATGCAAATGAATGTATTATGTTTTAGGGGAACTTACCTCAGAAAAGGCAAAGGGATCAAGGCCATGCTATTGCTATCAGTACTGCTGAGGTAGAAGCTCCGAAAGACAAGGTGGCAGGTAATTGAATGGTTTACTCAAGTTTAGAAAATGCATTATTTGATTCTGGATCATCGAATCATTTCATATCTTCCCAGTTTTGTAAGAAAATTAGATATTTCCAATTTGATATTACAAGGGAGTTTTCAGTTAAAACATTTAATAGAAGTATCATTGCAACAATGTTTTGTGAATCAGTCCCCATTAGAGCACATAAATGTTCTTTATCCGCTGATCTCATCTTCATACCTATGATTGAATTTGATATAATCCTCAGTATGGATTGGATTTAGGGTTATGATGCAAAGATTTATTGTATGAAGATGGAGGTTACAATTTTTGATGATGATGATAAGGAACACCTTATCTTTAGAGAAGAATCATCACCACATAATTCTTATCTAGATCCACCCCCAGTAGCTCAACTATATTCAATTATTTTGGATGAAGAGGATGAAATTTCAGTGGGTGAGGAATGGAGAGTTCAAGTAGAGGATGTATCTGTTGTTAATGAATATGTAGATGTGTTTCCGGACGATTTACTTGGACATCCTCCGGAACGAGAAGTTGAGTTTTCCATTGATTTAATTCCTGGATCATGGCCTATAGCGAAGACCCCTTATAAAATGGCCATTGTGGAATTAGTCAAACTAAAGAAACAACTAGTGGAATTGAGTAATAATGTATTTATTCGCCATAGTTTTTCTCCATGGGGAGCCCCTGTTATTTTTGTTAAAAAAAAGATAGATCTCTAAGGTTATGTATCGACTACAGGGATATCAATGCTATAACAATAAAGAACAAGTATCTCCTACCTCACATTGATGATTTATTTGACCAACTGCATGGAGCTCAATACTTTTCAAAGATTGACCTTCGATCTGGATACCATCAGTTGTGTGTAAAGAAGGAAAACATTCCGAAGACATCATTTCAAACCATGTACTAGCATTACGAGTTTAATGTAATGTCTTTTGGATTGACTAATGCACCCTATGTATTCATGGATCTGATGAATAGTGTTTTCAATGAATATCACAATGAATTTGTGGTGGTATTTATTGATGAAATCTTTGTATACTCTAAAAGCTACGAAGATCATGAAAATCACTTTCGCATTATCCTGAAGACTATGAGAAGACATGAATTATATTGGAAGTTTAGCAAGTGTGAATTCTTGATTCATGAGATTTCTTTTCTTGGCCATATTGTCTCTAAAGATGGAATCTCTGTTGATCCTTCTCAGACCAAGGCAATCCAAGAATGGCCAGAACCTATGAATATAACTACGGTATGTAGTTTTATTAGATTAGCAGGTTATTATTGATGTTTCGTCTAGAATTTTGCCCGATTGGCTGACCCATTAAAGAAACTCACACGTAAAGTGGTTAAATTTGTTTGGACAAAAGAGTGTGAAGAATGTTTCAAATAACTGAAGACATGATTAGTCAATGATCTTATATCAACTCTACCATCGGGGAATGATGGGTTCGTTATTTATATTGATGCAACATAGAAAGGACTTGGTTGTGTCCTTATACAGAATGATAGGGTTATTTCATATGCATCACGACAGTTGAAAATTCATGAGAAAAACTATCCTACTCATGATCTCGAGTTAGCAGCTGTGATATTTTCTTTGAAGATATGGACACACAACCTCTATGGTGAAAAATGTGAGATTTATACTGATCATAAGAGTTCAATGTATATTTTCTCACAAAAATTACTCAACATAAGGCAAAGGAGATGGCTTGAATTACTCAAGGATTGTGATTTTACGATACACTACCACCCGGGGAAAGCAAACAAGTTGGAAGATGCAATTAGCAGAAAATATCATAGAGTTTTGATCAATATGAGAATTCAAAGGGATCCAATTTTCATGGATCAGGTGATGATGTACATGGGAATAACCAAGGAAGGTGAAACATCAATGCCTTTTCAAATGGTTTCCAAACCATATTTACTAGAAAGGATATAATGTTCTTACACCGATGATGAAGAATTTCAAAAGAAGAATAAAGATGTGAATGATGGGAGATTGAGATAATTTGTGTATGAAGATGGAATTTTGAAATTTGGGAAGAGACTTCATGTTCCCGATATACCTGATCTAAAGAGGGAATTGCTGGATGATGCTCATAGTTCCAATTTCTCTATACACCCTGGGAGCACCAAAATGTATAGAGATTTGAAGGAACATTTTTGGTGGGACAACATGAAGCAGAATATTGCTGATTTTGTGTCATGATGTATGGTTTATCATCAAGTGAAAGAGTGAAGGCAACAACCTGGAGGAGTCATGCAACCTCTTCCCATACCCGAGTGGAAATGGGACAATATTACGATGGACTTTGTCATGGGGATACCAATGACTACAAGAAGGAATGATGCAATATGGGTCATTGTTGATTGTTTTACCAAGTCAGCACATTTTTTTGATATAAGATAAGATCTACCACTGGAACATCTAGAAAGAATATATATTAATGACGTTGTGAGACATCACGGAGTACCCCTATCGATTGTTTCAAATTTTGATCCCCATTTTAATTCAAGATTCTGGAAAAGACTTCAGATATCCCTGGATACTGAACATCATTTAAGAACTGCCTACCAACCTCAGATAGATAGACAATCAGAACGAACTATTCAAACCTTAGAAGACATGTTGAGATCCTGATCTCTTGACTTTCAGGGTATGCGGGATCAATATTTACCTCTGGTAGAATTTTCCTATAACAATAGCTTCCATTCAAGTATTCTGATGGAACCATATGAAGCGTTATATGGAAAGAGATGTTGTACACCATCCTATTGGGATGACGTTGGTGAAAGAAACTTGTAGGCTCAGAACTGGTAGAGGAAATGATGGAAAAGGTAAAGTTAATCCAAAATCACATTAAAGCATCTCAAAGTAGGCAGAAGAGTTATTTCGATAATCGAAGGAAGGATTTGGAATTTCAAGTCTATGATCATGTTTTCTTAAAGGTATCTCTATGGAAGGGAGTCATACATTTTGTAAAGAAAGGTAAATTGAGTCCCAGGTACATCAGAACTTTCGAAATTCTAGAACGAATTGGGGCAGTAGCTTACCGATTGGAAATGCCGCCAAGTCTCTCCAATGTTCACAATGGGTTCCACGTTTCTCTATTGAGGAAATACATGCCTGACTCAACACATGTACTCACCTATGAGGAATTTGAACGGGAACCTGATCTGTCTTATTGTGAAGAGCCCGTCAGGATTATTGATACGAGAGAACAAGTACTAAGAAACCGGATGACGCATCTGGTAAATGTTTTGTGGAGAAACCATAAGATGGAAGAAGCAACGTGGGAACCCGAGGAACATAAGATGAAGAACCACCTGAGTCTTTTCATACGGTAGTATTCTAGAAATTTTGAGGAAGAAATTATTTGAATGAGGGGAGAATGTAACACCCCAAGATTCTACGGTACGTTTCTCTTTGAATAAGGAAATAGTGTGTGTTGTATGCAACATCGAGTTCTAACACACACCACAACCGATCAAACTAGCCATTATGAATAGTTATAACTACTTTTTGAAATTTTATCTCTCAAAAAGGAATTCATTTTTGGATTTGGAGTATCGAATTTAGCCTAAGGTAAAATTTTGGAACTTTTTTGATAACTTTAATATTTTGATGAATAATGAAAATTACAAAATTCTAATTAAAAACAACTTTTTTAATAAAAATAATTAATAGTGATAAATTATGAATTTTATTGGTTTTAAATTATATTTAGAATATATTTTTACCATTTAATACAATGTTGGTCATTGTACATAATTCCACAATTAAACTGAACATAAACAAGTATCAATCTTTTGATAGTTATTATGTCTTAAAAACACGCTTTTTGTTTTGACAGCAGGAATTAATTTTAAATTAATTTCTTCCACTTTTGTGTTTTATATTTGGAAAAATGGATTCCATATTTTGAATTAGGATGTTCAAATAGTGTAAATAGGTATCATTTATTTTTAGACATTTTCAATAATTTCTTCGGTAAATATTTTATTTACCATGGTTAAAGGGTAAATCCGGTAAATAAAGTTAAACAAATAATAATATAATAATAGGAAGTTAAACTAAAACGTGTCCTAACCTTATTGGTTGATACATGTCCGACCATGGGCATCTTGAGGTTGATTTTGGGACCCCATGGTGCCACTTCTAAGTGACAGGGACACTTTATTTAAATTAAGTTATAATGAATACAAAAATGACACAAGAATATATCTTTTAGAAAAAAAAATTTACATAGGGTTATATATCTTGTATTTTGGACCATATATATTAATTAGAAAGATAATAATATTTCCTACATAATGGTATTTTATTTATAATTTTTATACATTAAATAATTTAACTTATTTATGACACATTGGTGATAAAGTAATTACAGTAATAGTGAAAATTTAAAATGATTGATATTGCAGATACCCAAATAAATATAATTTGACACTTTTTATGAATTACACTAATTATCTAGGTTAATATGACATGGTAGGATTGAATTAATTATTTTTTTTGTAGTTTATCATTCTGTTATGATTTTTACAAAAATAAATTATTGAATAGTGTCAAATTTGACAAAAAGGAGTTTTTAAAACAAATATTATATTATTAATTGATATTAAATCCCTAAAAATATAATGTTCGGCCAAGAGACTTATATCAAGATATGAGTATCATTAATGGACCGCTTGGGGGTCTCTTGGATGTTTATATTAAGTTTATTAACCATATAATATAAAAATACAAAGAGTCATTGTAAAGGTGAAACTAATTAACTATGAGTTAATACATAAAGATAAGGTTAATATAGTAAACCAAACATGTCTAAATTATATTGGTTGAGTGGTTAGAAACCCATACCCACCTTAAATTTTAAATAATCTACTTTTGAGCCCTTATAAACCGAATATGAATTTATTATAAAATAATATTTATGGCTTTTCCAAAGGTTCCCCTCACCACACTTATAAAAGGTCACTCTCCCATCTCAATAAATCACACCTTCAAAGCCTTTTAGTTCGGCCAACCACTACCCAAATACTCTCTCAACTTCACTCACTTCATCTTAGAGGAATTCCTTTATTCATAAATCCAACTTAAGGAGCCCTTTCGATCAAATCAAAAGGAAGAACCCGAAGAAGAGGAAATGATTTCACCACCCTTTTTCATGTTCCTTTCCTCTTCCACTTCGTCATTCTTTGTTATTACCATTAAAAAATAATAACTCCAGTATCATATATATACTGTGATGTAATTATAAATATGGTTCAATCATATTCAGTATTCTATCCATCCTTTGAACAACATGTCACCATACGTTAGTATGTATGGTTTACCGTCTCCATGTCGTGGTGTAATTGTTATTCAATAAATTATTATTTGGATGGGTATAATAATGATGTGTAATTCATGTAAATAATAAATTTAACATGAAAATGATTCTGTATATATGATATAATATCCAATTATATATTATTTTAATATCAAAATAATGATATCATCACTCGTGCATACGTACGGACTACTGCCTCCACGAAAGCGATGAGATTCATTCTCCATCATATCCATTCAAGTATAAATCTAATTTGATGATTAATAATACTATCTAATGAATTGATATCATTTTGGATATGAATAAGTTACAACCTATCCATGACAAACATGTCTTACGTAACAAAACATATAAAAGAAAACGAGTATGTTAACACCTGAAACAATGATATTACTTAGATATTATTAACAAATCAAAATTATTAGATCATATATGATATCATATTGATGTATAAGATTTTTGTATAATTTAATAAAAATTATTTCACCATTATATAGGAGGTTATCCTACCCCCAACCAAGGAAAATTACAAGGTAAGGGTTATTTCACAATCACATCATTATCCGATGTTGTTTTAACATAATAATCTACTGGGACATCTTTATCATCCACATTCATGTTTCTTAAAAATGTATTTCAAGACATTTTTACTATTTACTAGAATATTGGTTAAAGTCATTTATACACTTGTTTGACTTTTTATAAGAGTTTTATAAAGGAATCATTCTGTCGTTTTCCAAACAAGGAGCTTTTTTACCTTTTCGTCAAAATTAAGGTAAGAATTATTTTTTTAACTTATACGGTGGGTGAAAATATTTTCCGTCGAAGCTTCCCTTAAAATATTATATGAATATTTTAAAAGAATTTTCTATTATAAATATATGACTCTTAAATTATTTCAAAATAAAAAGAGATATTTCATTAAAAAGATTTTTGATTTCATCTATGTGAACCTCCATTGATGGAATTTACACTTATTGAAGTTGATTTATTATGATACAAAACTTCTATATTGTATTGAAGGTTTTGTGATATGTTTGACTGTGGATGTGTTATTTTTATTCCATTCATGGTTTATGGATGAAGTATTTACATTTCGTATGCTAGTTTTAATACGAATGTTTATGCTATGTTTAAACCTTTTCATATGGGAATGCATTGGACATAATATGTGATGGGTGGAGCCCACTATAGCTCCTCTATGGATCGGTAGGTCTCATGAGACAAACTAGTGTCTTGGAACAAGGCCTTGGAAAAATCTTATTTGTAGTCATGACACGAGGCCTTGGCTATGCTGTTATGATAGTCTGGCATTATGCATTCCATCATTATGAATGTGGTTATTGATATTTCATGGGATTATTCGATTAGTAGAATATCTATGTGAATAAGTAAATAGAATTATATCATTTTATTTTTTTCATACTATGTTGAAGTTCAAGTTTAAAAGTTTTTTGTTTTATTTATACATTTGTTTAAATGTTTATTCTTATTTATAAAAGTTTTCACTATATTATTATCCTTACTGGGAATTTGAGCTCACCCCTATTCTATGTTTTATTTTTCCCAGGATGTGAAGAATTAAGTTATGAATGACCTGCATGGATATTATGAGGGGATAATAGTGTGGACTATGGTGAGAATATGTTTTTGTAGTAGTTTTTTACTTTATGATGTAATGTAAAACATTATGAATATATCTATTGTTTCCAAGGATACTAAACCAATTGGTCTTTCGAGATTTGACCTTTCTTGAGATCATGCCAATGCTATGTAATAATGAACCGACTCTGGGTAACTGGGATCAGGGCATTACAAAAATGGTCTGACATGTAGGATCGAAATAGTGATGATGATGTGCAATTTACAAGAGGGGGTGAATTGTAAACTTTAAAAATTCCATTGGAACCTTTAAAGTTAGTTATGAATAACTATGTTTTCCTTAAGAGAAGTAAAGGGCTATGTTTAACAAAGTTAAACTAAGAAAATTCACAACACCTCTAACACCAAATGCAAACATGGAAAGAGATTCCGAATGTAGGTTCCGGAAATATGGTTTCACAAATTGAAACTTAACAAAAGATTACAATATGAGATTTTACCTTAAAGCGTATAGAATCTAAATGAAACAGAGTACAAATAAGGAAGTATAAGAAAGTTATGAATTCCTTATAATTCAAAATGTAGCAGAATAAAAACAAGTAGTTAAACTACAAGTAACAAGATATGAGTCTATTAAACCAAAGAGAAGGGTATACAAAAACCTTTGATAAAGGTCCCTTTATTTATACTTTCAATCAAGTATGTCTTACCCACACCAGGGTAAGCCCTTGATACGAAGATCAGAGTCACTGTCTTGCTATCCCCACAAACCCTCAACTTCAAGGTAGTTGGCAACCTCTGTCTTCCTCAGCAAGGAAGCCCTCGAACTTTAAGGTAGTCGGCACCTCTGCCTTCCTATCCTCGGAAGCCCTCGAATGTAATCACCAACATTCGGAGTTGCAGGAAGCTTTGATAGTTAATAAGAGCCTCTCTCTCTAGAAATCACTTCAAGCATGTAATCACATGAGTCGAAGATCTGTCAGCCTTTTAGCCCCGAGCTCTTGCAAATGAGCTCCTATTTATAGGTAAGGTTGGATCCTTCTCAAAAGGTCATATTTTACTTAAAGATCGGAGGGACCTGTACACGTGTCACTTAGACAACGGTTAGTTTAAAACAAAATTGGTGACATCGTTTTATAACAAAAAAAGTGTAACAGAATGCACGACATCATTTTAAAAACAAACATAAAAGTTCGGAATGAAAGCTTCGAAGTGAAGGTTCGGAGTGTAAGGAAAATAATAAAGAGTAGACAAATTATAGAATTTTAAGTAGAATAAAAGTTTAGAGTCTAACCAAAATCATTTTCAGTGTCTGAATTAATTCAGTGTGTATAAAGCAGAGATGATCAGATTCTGTTTAATAGGTGAATTTGAAATGAGAATTCGGAATGGGAATTCATCATCAGAATTTGTAATGAGAATTCATCATCAGGATTCATAATGAGAATCCGTCATCATAAATTGTAATGAGAATTCTTTATCAGAATTCGTAATGGGAATTCAGAATGAGATTTTGTCATCAGAATTCGTAATGAGAATTCTTCATTGGAAGTTGTAATGAGAATTCCTTATGAGAATTCATAATGATAATTTGTTGTCGAATTTCATAAATATTTTTATCCTTAATCTGGAGTAAAACTGTATTCGGAATTCGGAATGAAACTTTATCAAAGTTCTCATTCTGGATTTCGGAGTGAACCATTATTACAGTTCTTGTCCAGAATTCAGATCCTAAAACAGAATACTTCATATAAAAGTTTCAAGCAGATCTGAGAAAATAGAAATGAATCCATAAATTGTACTTAAGAAAAATCTGGATGAAAATATGATAAGAATAATTTTTCTTACAAAAGCGATTTTCCTTATAAAAGCAATTTTTCTTATAAAAGAAATTTTCCTAAAGATAAGGTGTTTGTGATTTTCAAAACAAGAATGAATGGAAAAGACATAAGGAAAACCTTATTGACTCAATAATCTCCCCCGTTTTGGAAAGCACAAACATCCTTATGAAATAGAAATTCTATGAAGAATGAAAAAGACTAAGGCTTATTTCCCTTTGCTTTAAGGATGTTGATGAATATGACTAACTCCCCCTTAGGCTTTGAAACTCTAAGGATCGTATTCTAGATTTCCAGAGTGACATTTCATTACAAAAAAAGTCTTCTTTAATGAAAGACTCCCCCTTAGATAGACTCTTATTGGATTTCTTTTTCCTTTAAGGATATTTTCCTTATCCCCTTTAGATAAACGTTCATTGGAGTTATTTTTTTTCTTAAGGATCTTCTCCTTCTCCCCCTTTGTGATTTTCAAAAAGAAATCAAGGGAATGGAAAAAAAATAACAAAGTACTTGAAAAATTAGAATCATCAACAAAAGAAACGAGAGGCACACTTTTCATTAGGGTTAAAATCTCGGCAACAAAGAAAATTAGATACAGCAAAAAGATCAGGTTTACTTATTTCTGATCTTTTTCCTTCGACATGAGCCCATTAAGGATAGTCTTGATCGTCTTCAGGTCTTTATGATCTTCTTCAGCTTGCATCTCCAGGACCACTATTCTTGCGCTTTGAGCTTCAATTTTTTCTTTCTAGGATTGAAGCTTTTTTCCTGAGCTTTGATCTTCCCTTCCTGAGCCTTCAAATTCTCTTCAAACTCAATCCGATGATCTCTTTCAAATTTCCAGTTCTGAGATACAGAATTCAACTTGCCATTCAGATCTCTGACTTGTTGAATCCAAAAGTTCTTTTCATCTGTCAGCTTCTCTTCAAAGGATGAAGTCAGATCATTTATCTTCATGTCCTGAGTCTCAAAATAATCTTTAACATTGTCTTGAAACTCATCAAATAACCTAATATCTTCAACAGTCTTCTTCGACCAGTTTGTCATCTTCTTGCAAGATGTTCTATGAACTTCGTAGCCACCGAAAGTTTTTTTGAATTGAGCCTCAATCTCAATGCACTTGTCCATAACCATAGACACAAAGTTCGTTTTCCGATTCAAAGCATGTTGGAGCATCTGGCATCTTTAATCAATACTTGAGAAGGTGGGAATGGTTCCTACCAACATCTTCAAATACTGAACAAAAAAGTCATTCCATACCTAATATGACTCTGAATCCGAAACTTTGCTTGAAGAAATTTCTTCTTTAACAAGGTCAAGATTTCTCTTCGAAGAACTACCAACCTCCTTCCTCTTCATCACTTCTGAGCTTGGAGTATCAGCAAGAATTTGCTTTCCCTTTTATTTTTTTGGAATTGAATCATGTTCCGGAGTTTTCTTCTCACTATCAGAAACCTGAACAACATTATCTTCCTCAACAACAACTTCCTGAACACGAACCCCTACGTTTTCCTTCTGAGCAACATCATGTAAAAGTTGTTCTTCTTCTCCATGATAAGTAACTTCTTCTTCTCCTTTCTCTTCTTCCATTGCTGGAGTAACTAGCTTCGAAGATTCAGCTTCTGAAGTTCGGAGTGATAAGTGTTCTGAAGGAGTGCCATTGTAATCATCTACTTGTTTCAACACATCTCCGGTTTCACCACTTCCTTCAGCAACATCTTCTTCTTGTTCCACTTGCTCAACTTGCTCTACTTCCTCAGTAGTCTTAGCAACAGCTTCTTCCTGAGTAACGAAATATCTTCCTGGAGTCTCAGTTAGAGATTCCAAGGAGAAAGATCTCGGAACAGGAATAGTACCTAAAACCAACTCATTGAATTTCAACAAAGCCTGAGCTACCTCAGCCTCAGACACCTTCTTCTTTTCCTTTACTTGTTTTTCAATCTCATCAGCAGTTCTCTCCTTCAAAGCCTTAGCCTTCGCAGGGTCCAATCCGAACTGCGGACCCCCTTCATTCCTTTTCTCTTTATCTGCTCTCCACTTCATAACAACTTCATCAGGATAGGATTTCTTCTTCTTTGGTTTTGGTGGTGTGGAATGGACTTCCTTAGACTTGGGATTCTTTGCTTCTACTTCCACTTCTTTCAGCTTTATCTCCCATACTGGCTTAGATGATTCTGGTTCGGCAGCCTTCGGTGCCACTTCTTCTTGATTAGGAAAATCGAAGAACCCACCCGTTTCCTTGTTGAAAGCCATATCCATCCTCTTAAGAGTACCATCGCTGACCAGCGTAATCTTGAAAACTCTTGGCTTAGATTTTCAAGCCTCCTTAAAAGACTCAAGGCACCGAACTATCAACTTGGAGAGGATTGCTGGATACATAATAATATGAGCTCTCAGATTTCCTTTCTTCAAATTATCAAGAGTAATAAGAATGTGCTTCATCAAGTTAAACTTCATTAGATTTATCATGAAATCTAAGATATAGATCTCACTTTTCTTGAAACTGTCTTTATCACCTTTCCTCGGTACGATAAGCCCTTGCACCCACAACTCTAAAATCCGGAAATTTGTGGAAAAACTTGCAATCTTCGGATCCTTGTCATCAGCCAGTCCGAGAGTTTCTATGGCTTTTTCCTTGTCAAAGCTACCCTTAGAGTCTAGAAACACATGTGAAATAAATTCGGCATCTCCTTCATAAGTCAGCCCTACCAAGCTTGCAGCCTTGGTGTGATAAAGATTGTAAGACTTTCCATAAGACTTAAAAGAAGACATCTCCCTATTATCTTCCTTGAAGAAGGAAACTGATTCATAGAACTCAACAAGTAACTCCTAAAAGTCATCATCTTGATTCCCCGGTTTGGATACAGCAACATCTTCCCAGCCATTCAACTTAATGTTCTTTGAAATAAGAGAATCATAGTTATTAAAGAAATCCGGATGGACTAGCCTTTCTTTGTAGACTAACCACTCAGAAATTGGCTTAGTGGATGACATATCTTGAGAAGCTAACTCTGCAGACATTCAGATCTGTAATCCTATGAGAAGTTTGTAATGGAGACAACTGAAGTTCGGAACGGCCTTAAAATAGAGGGGCAGAGCATCGGGATGCGAGAGCATGAAATCGATGTGGGACGAGTATTTGGGTCCCCTTTATATAGGCAATGGAACGACGGTTCAACTTCCTTGGTTGATCTAATAGTTGGGATGAGATGAGATTAGATCTGACGGTTGAAAACATGAATCCGATCTTTTTGAGGTTTTTATTAAAACAAATAATTAAGAAAACTATAATCCGAAAACATAATACAAGAAAATGCCAGCAAGTAAGATATGACTACGAAAACTTGAGTGAGGAAATCATATCTTTCGGATTGGCTTAGGATGATTATTAATAATGGGTAAAAAATAATGACTAAGAAAGAAATATTTATTATGAAAAGACAGAATTCGCAAAAACTTTACTATGGAAAATAACCTCAGTACAAAAAACGCATTACAGAAATCTCAGTACGAAAAACAAATTTAGTACAAAAACACACTTTATAAGGAAAAACGTAGTACCAAAAACAAACTCAATATGGAAAACTCAGTACGTAAATTTTTAAAAAAAAATGAAAACGAAAAACTTATTATGAATGATTCGGTACAAAAATCCCGTTATGAAAATACCTGTATGAAATTTTCCATTCCAGAAATGTTCAATACAAACACATCCATTCCAGAAGTATTCTGTATGAACATGTCCATTCTGGAAAAATTGTAGTTTCAAAAATCTCCATTCCGGATATCTTCGTTCCGAAAAGTTTAAAAACAGATTTTTGAAAAACTTTGTTAAACTAACAAGTAAATGTACTCCCCCCTATGAAGAGGAGTGTATTGCTGTAAAGAGACTTTTTCAACAGAAAGTTAATTAAGGAAGATTACCTTACAATTATCATTCCTAACTTCTGTTTACTATATTCAAATATATCAGAAGGCAAAGATTTTGTGAAAATATTAGCAAGTTGATCTTGCGTTCCAATAAACTGAAGAATAATATCTCCTTTAAGTGTGTGATCCCTAAGAAGGTGATGCCTAATATCTATGTGTTTTGCATGGGAGTGATGTACAGGGTTATTACTAAGGGCAATGGCACTTGTGTTATCACACAAAATTTGAGTTTTAGTAAAACTCAAGCCATAGTCTGTGAGTGTGTGTTGCATCCACAACAATTGTGCACAACAACTTCCAGCTGCTACATATTCAGATTCAGCAGTGGAGAGTACTACAGAATGTTGCTTCTTACAGGACCAAGAAAATAATGAATCTCCTAAGAAATGACATGTTACGGATGTACTTTTTCTATGGATTCCACATCCACCGAAGTCAGCATCAGAAAATCTTTTTAGAACAAAATCATTTCTAGAAGTATAAAATAATCCAAGATCCATGGTTCCCTTAAGGTAGCGAAAAATTCTTTTTACCACCTTTAAGTGAGATTCCTTAGGATGGGATTGATATCTTGCATATAAGCATACTGAAAACATTTGGTCCGGTCGACTAGTTATTAAGTATAGTAGACTTCCTATCATACCTCTAAATGATGTTTGATCTACTGGTTTCCCAGCTTCATCAAGATCTAATGAGTTTGAGGTACCAATAGGAGTACTTATACTCTTAGTGTTGTCATAACCATACTTTTTAAGAAGATCTTTAATATACATATGTTGAGATATGTAGGTTCCTTCTGGTTTTTGAGAAATTTGAAAACCAAGGAAAAAAGTTAACTCACCCATCATACTCATTTCGAACTCAGATTTCATTAGACTAGCAAAAGAGTAAGTCAAAGATTGCTGAGTAGAACCAAATATAATATCATCAACATAAATTTGAACAATCAAAACATTTTTCATATATTTCTTTATAAAAAGGGTTGGATCTGCATTTCACTTAACATAGTTATTTTGAAGTAAAAAACCAGTGAGTCTATCATACCATGCTCATGGGGATTGTTTAAGACCATACAAAGATTTGGTAAGTCTATAAACATGATCCGGATGTTTTGTATCTTCAAAGCCAGGAGGTTGTTCAACAAAAACATCCTCTTGGACATAACCGTTAATAAAAGCACATTTCACATACATTTGAAAAAGTTTGAAATTAACAAATGCTACAAAAGAAAGTAGAATATGGATAGATTAATGTCTAGCTACTGGAGCATAGGTTTCTTCATAGTCTATTCCCTCTTGCTGATTATAGCCTTTAGCAACTAGTCTAACTTTATTTCTAACTATTACTCCATTTTCATCACATTTATTTCTGAAAACCCATTTTACTCCAATAACAGAAGTTCCCTTAGGTCTTTCAACCAAGGTCCAGACTTTATTCATTTCGAATTCATTTAGTTCATCTTGAATGGCTTTGATCCAATCATCATCGCCTAAAGCTTCATCAGTGCTTTTAGGTTCTAGTTGGGAAAGAAATGCTTGATGTTCTACTTCATATCATAAGGATCTTCTATTCCTTAAATGTTTATTTACATCACCAATTATACTATCACTGGGATGATTCTTAAGAAACACCTGATTTGGGTTCATTAAAACATGTTCATCAACATAGGGTAGAAAATCTTCTAGGTTAAATGTTTTTGAAGTATCTTCTAGAACATTATCATTGTCAGAAGGTTCTTCAATCAAAGGTTGATAATCAGTTTTTGAAAACACATCCGAAGATGTAGGTTGAGGTAGTTTAAAAACAAAATGAGCTGACTCATCGAATTTTACATGTAGTGTTTCTTCAACAGTGCATGTATTTTTATTAAAAACTTTATAAGCCTTAGAGGTTTTGGAATAGCCTAAGAAAATCCCTTCATCAGATTTTGGTGCAAATTTATGTAAGTTATCTTTAGTATTCAAAATGAATACATTGCATCCAAAAACCTTGAAGTATGATAGTCTTGGTTTTCTACCATTCCATAACTCATAAGGAGTTTTATTAAGAAAAGGTCTAATCAAAACTCGATTTATTGTATAGCAAGCAATACTTACAGCTTCAACCCAGAAATGTATAGCTATTGAATATTCACTCAACATGGTTCTGGTTATTTCTTGAAAAATTCTATTTCTTCTTTCAACTACACCATTCTGTTGAGGAGTTTTAGGTGCTGAAAAATTGTGAGTAATACCTTTCTTACTACAAAAAATTTCAAAATCAGAATTTTGAAATTCTCCTCCATGATCACTATGAATAGTTTTAAATGGAAGGTTTTTCTCATTTTTAACTTGAGCTCTAAAAATTTTGAAATAAGAAAAAGCTTCAGATTTCTTTGTTAGAAAATAGACCCATGTAAATCTAGTGTAATCATCAACTAGAACAAACACATAGTGTTTGCCTCCAATACTTCCAATTTGTGTTGGACCAAAAAGATCCATGTGCACTAACTGTAATGCATCGGTTGTTGAGACTTCATTGATTGACTTAAAACTGGATTTATGTTGCTTGCCATATTGACAAGGATCACAAACTTTAGAAGAATTAAATCTAAGCTCTGGTAGATCCTTACCTAGTTTCTTCTTAGAGAGTTTACATAGGTTTCTAAGATTACAGTGACCTAGTCTTCTATGCCATAACCTGGAGTGATCTTCCATTGCACTTAGGAAAGGTAAATCTTGACATCTGAGGTCTTCTAGGTTCAAAGTGTAGACATTCTCTTGCCTATTGGCTGAGAGAATAAATTCTTCCTTGGAATTGTGAACTAAGCACTTATCATTCCTAAAATTCACAAGGTAACCTTAATCACATAACTGACTTATGAAAATGAGGTTGTTCTTATAACCCTTAACAAAAAGAACATTTTAAATCAAGGTTTTACCGAGAAGAACAATATTACCAATACCAACAATCTCTCCCTTATCATTATCTTCGAACGCTACCTTTCCTCCTTTCGATTTGATAATCATTTCAAAATATATATTGTTAGCAGTCATGTACCAGGAACATCCACTATCCATGTACCATGTATTGTTGCTGGTACTTTCTTTATTTTCCTGAAATCAAGAAGAGAATTAGACTTTCGGAATCCAAACATGTTTGTATCCGAAATTCCATGATAATAAATTTTTAGTTACCCAAATCTTCTTAGAAAAGTAAGCTTTTTGAAATCCTAGAGACTGGGTTTTGTTTAAGGAACAATTATTTGCCCAGTGACCACCACATTGACACTTGGTACATAATGGGTCACTTTGAGGAACAAAATTATTGTTACTAAAAATAGGTTTTGCATGGATATAACAAAATCCGGATTTATTTCTTAAAGGTTGTATTTGGGAATACATCTTATCAAAATTTTCCTTACCATGGGTAATGTTTGATAAACACTTCTTGAAGGAAAAAATTTTGGACTTGAGTTTTACAACCAAGTTTTAATCATCAAAATCATTATTTTTTTAACTAGAGTTTGGCTCGAAAACGTTTTTCGTAGAAATAACTTTTTCTAATTGTTTAGAAAGTTTGTTCTTCTGAGAACATACTTCCTAAAGATTTTTTGAAATACTTTCAAAATCAGCATTTTTCCTATCAAGATCTTTAGAAAGATCTGATACCTCTTTCGTAAGAATAGAGTTCCTAGAGTTTGCCTTATCAGGTTTCTTATTGAGTTTGGAATTCTCAATCTCAAGAAGTTCAGCAAACCTAGAGACTTCTTCACAAGTAGGTAAAGTATTTTCTTAATCAGAAGATGATTCTTCATCAGAAGAGTTATAATACTTACTATCATTAGAATTTAAAGAAACATTGGTCAATGATTCAACATTTCATACCTTAGCCATCAAACAATGACTATCAATAGGTAATCTGGCTATAAGGCCAAGATTCATCAGTCCTGAAGATTCATAATCAGAAGATTCATCTGAAGAGTCACCACTACAGGCACTCTAGGTGTCATTAGCTTTCAGAACATTCTTAGCTTTTGCATTATAATACTTCTTTCTGTTCCTATCTGAATACCTTTTTTTCTTTTCATTCCTTTTGAGTATAGGACAATCTGGTCTTATATGTCCAGCTCTTTTACATTCATAACAAGTAACTTCTCCATATTTCTTATATTTCCTTTCCTTTTACTTATACTTAGATTTAAAATTTCTCTGCCCAGCTATCTTGTTCATTCTTCGAGCAAGATTAGCTAACTCATTTTCAGAGACTTCACTCTCACTAGATTCAGATTGGAAAATAACTTTCTTAGACTTGGATCTGGTTACTCTCTCAGGAGTCTTAGCTTTCATCTGATTTGAAGTTGTTGTAAAAGAAACAGTACCATTTCCATTTTTCATTTTTATATTTCCAGTATCTCTCTTCATTCTAGTTTCATGTTGTAGAAGAGTTCAAAAAAGGTCATCAAGAGTAATTTGAGTGACCTTCCTGTTCTCATCTATAGCTGTTCTCTTGGACTCCCACTCATTGGGCATGATATCAATTATCTTATACACAAGAGCTTCATCATCTAGACCTTTCTCTCCCATAGATTATAGGCTGTTGACGATAGTCATCAATATCTGTTGAACTTTACATATTGGTTCACCATAAGGAATGTTGACGCCATGATATTCAGCTCTAAGCATAGCTCCTCTAGTCTCAATCACCTTAGAAGTTCCAAAGTGTGTAACCTCTAACTTCTTCCATATACAATTAGTAGCTTTACAAGAAGAAATTTGGATATATATATTTCTGGTCATTGAACAAAGTAAAGTATTGCGTACCTTACAGTTTAGTTGATATTCTTGCTTTTCCTGGTTAGTATAAGTTCTGACTTCCTTGTCATGAATTTTATAATCACCAATAAGCATAACAAAGTTGTCCACTCGAGTATTGATTACAAAAGTCTTCATACGATCTCTCCAGTATTCATAATCATTACCATCAAAGATTGGTGGTCTTGTAGGATTCAGATTGTCAATTGAACCAACATTAATTCCTGTCATAATAGAAAAATCCTTCGATACACAAACTTGTTAGTAGCAAATATTCTTAATTAAAAAGTTCAGAATGAGAAACATTGGAATGGAGAAATTCGGAATGAAAAAGTGAGCAGGAAAAACTTATTAGTGAGTATAAGTATTTCAGAGACCTGCTCTGATACCAAATGTAAGATTGGTATAGAGTATGAGGTTTCCAACCTCTGATACCAATTGTAGTATCGAAATAGTGATGAAGATGCTCAGTTAACAAGAGGGGGGGGGGGGGTGAATTGTACACTTTAAAAATTCCTTTGGAACCTTTAAAGTTAGTTATGAATAACTATGTTTTCCTTATGAGAGGGAAAGGGCTACGTTTAACAAAGTTAAACTAAGCAAATTCACAACACCTCTAACACCAAATGCAAACATGGAAAGAGATTCTGAATGTAGGTTCCGGAAATATGGTTCCGGAAATTGAAACTTAACAAAAGATTACAATATGAGATTTTACCTAAAAGCATATAGAATCTAAATGAAACAGTGTACAAATAAGGATGTATAAGAAAGTTATACTTTCCTTATAATGCAAAATACAGTGGAATAAAAACAAGTAGTTAAACTACAAGTAACAAGATATAAGTCTTTTAACCCAAAGAGAAGGGTATCCAACAACCTTGGATAAAGGTCCCTTGATTTATACATTCAAGCAAGCCTTTCTTACCCACACCAGGGTAAGCCCTCGATACGAAGATCGGAGTCTCTGTCTTGCTATCACCGCAAGCCCTCAACTTCAAGGTAGATGGCAACTTCTGTCTTCATTAGCAAGGAAGCCCTCGAACATTAAGGTAGTCCGCACCTCTATCTTCATATCCTCGGAAGCCCTTGAATGTAATCACCAACATACGTAGTAGCACGATGCATTGATAGTTAATAAGAGCCACTCTCTCTAGAAATCACTTCAAGCATGTAATCACATGAGTTGATGATCTGTCAGCCTTTTAGCCCCAAGCTCTTTCAAATGAGCTCCTATTTATAGGTAAGGTCTGCTCCTTCTCCAACGGTCATATTTTCCTTAATGATCGGAAGACCTTTATACATGTCACTTAGAAAATGTTTAGTTTAAAACAAAATAGACGACATCGTTTTATAACAAAACAAGTGTAATAGAATGTACAACATCGTTTTAAAATATAACATAAAAGTTCGGTATGAAAGCTTCGGAGTGTAAGGAAAATAATATAGTAGACAAATTATAGAAGTGTAAGCAGAATAAAAGTTCAGAGTCTAACCAAAATATTTTTCAGAGTCTGACTTAATTCAAAGTGTATAAAAAAGAGATGATCTGATTCTGTTTAATAGGTGAATTCAGAATGAGAATTCGGAATGGGAATTCGTCATCAGAATTTGTAATGAGAATTCATCATCAGGATTCGTAATGAGAATCCGTCATCATAATTCGTAATAAGAAATCATTATCAGAATTCGTAATGGGAATTCAGAATGTGATTTCTTCATCATAATTCGTAATGAGAATTCTTCGTTGGTATTTTTAATGAGAATTCCTTATCAGAATTCATAATGAGAATTTGTTGTCGAATTTCATAAAGATTTGTATCCTTAATCTGGAGTAAAATTGTATTCAGAATTCGGAATGAAACATTATCACAGTTTTCATTCTAGATTTCGGAGTGAACCTTTATTACAGTTCTTGTCCAGAATTCGGATCTTAAAATAGAATACTTCATGTAAAAGTTTCAATCAGTTCCTAGAAAATAGAAATGAATCTGAAACTTATACTTAAGAAAAATCTAGATGAAAATATGATGAGAATAATTTTTCTTACAAAAGCGATTTTCCTTATAAAAGAAATTTTTCTTATAAAAGCAATTTTCCTAAAGATAAGGTGTTTGTGATTTTCAAAACAAGAAGGAATGGAAAAGTCATAAGGAAAACCATATTGACTCAGCACGACACACCTCGTTAAATGATTCCCCTTTATCCTAATATTCTAGTGTCCCATCCGTGGTGTGACATGTATTAAAATATGATCTCTAAAATAAAACTCTAGATGCCATCTCTATCAATTAGTAAAATATTTTTGGTGAGATTATACAGAAGGCATATTTTTTCTAATCAACTCTACATGTTTAGTGGCCTCCTAGACAATGCGAGGACCAATCAAAGCTTCATCTACTACATCCAGTAAATAAAGGTGTGATCCGAATGTCCAACCATACATATCCACATACTATTCCATTTGAATGATTTTCTAAAAACTGTTACTGTATGAAAAGACTATATGTGTGTTTGTTTCTGCCATGATCCCCTAAAATCTATGATGCATGCTTGAAACATATCCTCCAAAACCTTAATCGTGCACTCAGACAAGCCATCATTCCTTGTATGGTAATTTGTACTCAGAATTACCTATGAACCCAAAGACATTTTTAGTCCTTTACTAACACTTGATGTAAACCTAGCATCATTGTATGAAATGATTGAGTGTGTAACCCCATGAAAACGTACTATCTCTCGGATGTAAAAAATTCCTTTCTCATTCAAACTATATGTTTCCTTGATCAGTATGAAATGTGCAACCATTATGATTCTCTGAACCAAAACCCATGAAACATCATTATCTCATGGTGACCATGGTTAACCCATCATAAAATATATAGTCCCATCATTCTAATTTCACCCTTGAATGGGTAATTGATGTAAAATATCTTATGTTTGTTGATGCTCCACCCTCTCCTACTAGTTGGTGTAATACCTCATAAAAAAACCAGTTACATCTATCTTTATTCATTATCAATAATACCAAATATGTAGGTCTCAATGACATCTTGGTGACACCGGGATGAACTACCCATACAAAGGCATGAAAATATCGCAACTTCTCCTTGTGTATGCGTGATATCACCAATAAGAATCCATTAAAACAAAATATTGCATCCTCTCATACTATCCATCATGGTATAAGGTCCTCACCTTACACACTATCCTACAGGAATATGCCTTCTAACTCTAACAGTTTCTTCATTCACACTCAATCAAGTAGAGTAGAGGATTCAGCCATTGAGGAACAATATGTTTTCCAATATTTTATGTGCACCTAAAAATGTATCTTAATGAATAATTCTATAAGATTCCACTAACTATTGGCCTTTTAAAATGCAGTTGTTTGAGTTCTCTTTATCAACACATCATCCACTGTGTTCCCTTTCCTAGGCGTATATTCATAATCACTGTCATAAGACAGAGAGTATTACCCCCACCTTTACTGTCTCAAATTCATATCATGTTGAGTACATATATACTTGAGGATTTTATGGTCAGTGGTTACCAAAAAATTCTCCCGCAAAAGATAATTTCCCAGCAACATAATTCATAAACCACTACAGGATACTTGATATCAGGCGACAATTAAAATCATCTCATATGGCATCAACTACTGAGACTCCTATGAAATGACTCCATCCCCTTCAATACTCACTAATCCCAATCTGTTGCCTAATGCATTGTAGTAAAATGTTTAACTCATTCCAGGATCATGAAAAATTGGTATTGGTGTTGAGGATAATATCTATTTCATCTCTTGAATGTATGAATCAATGGAATCTTTCCCTATGTACATCCCACAATTTTTATTATAGCATGTCAGTGGTAATGATAAGTGTAAAAAGTCCTGAATAATTTTCTTGTTATAACTGACCAAACCCAAAAAATTCAGTACCTCGAAGATTTTCATCGTCTACTCGTAAGAAATTACTGTTCAAAATTTTACTAGTTATACTGATACTCATGTTTTTAAAAATTTATGACCTACAAAAGAAATCAGATCCATCCAATGTGTAATTTTGAGATCATACCATAAAACTAATGCTCTATCAGTGTACTCAATATGATATAAATATGGAATGAATGGTTTGTTTGAGTTTGTATGTACACCAAGATATCATCCATGAATACTACCGCAATAGAACCCAAGAAAAGGTAGAACACTCAGTTCATTAATTCCATAAAGATTTATAGCTTGTTCATGAGACCTAATGGCATATCTAAACACTCATATAGGCCATATCATCTTTGAATGGCTTTAAGATGTTTATCTGATTGTCTAACGTACAACTAAAGATAACCAGATCTGAAGTCAGTATTCGAGAACACCAAGTATCATCCTAGATAATCAATGATATAATTAATCCTTGGGAAGGGATATTGGTTCTCGATCATAAACAGGTTCAGCTTTCAATAATCCACACAAAGCCTGAGGGTATCATCTTCCTTCTTCAAAAAAAAGGACAGGCGAACAATATTGAGAAGAGTTGGGACAGATGAAATACATTCCCTTAAATTCCTCTAACGTATTATTGATTTCTTGTAACTCTATTATAGCCATCCTATATGGATGAATGAACACTGGTGTCAATCCTAACAGATGGTCAAATGAGAACTATACCTATATATCTAGAGTTAATACTAAAAATTCATCTGGAATGTCATCTCTGAAAAAAAATCCATAATGGGGGAAATTCCCTCTCTGATGTCCCCTGATCATCCAGGTATAAAATAGAAATCTAGGATGTAATTCCTATCATCCCATGATTATTGGGTCCTTCTCTTATTTCCAAGACATATTATTCACCCATATATAGAAAAGACACTCCATCTAGTGACATGAAACCTACCCTATGATGATAGAAGTTTTCAATGGCCATAAAGGAGACAAACCAGTCCATTCTATGAGTGAAATAAAAACCATTAATATCTTAGACATTGAGGTCTTATAAGATATGAGACCCACCAACCTGAAGATGGAATTCCTTGAACTGAAATACACTAGTGATCATAATATCAAAAAGAGTGTCTAATGTCAAAACATCATCACATGTAATGAAACAGATCCCATGTCAATCAAAATAGAAAAAGATATAAAACTCTAGGAAGCCCCTGTATCAGAATTTGTAGAAGTTAAAAATAATGTAACTATAAACAGACCTATAACTATAGAGTTTCTAGGATCCCACTCATTTTGGCTATGTTGTATCACAAATGTATGACGTGTACCACAATCATGTGACCCTCTATGGAAAACCTTACCTTATCCACTCTATAGTTCAGGATGAACTGCAATTCGGTTACCATAAAAATGAACACAACATTGGCCTATCTAACACCAAATACCTCATTGAGGATAAATGAGTGGTCCTTCTATTGAACATGAAGATATAACAGACCCCCTCCGACTCGCATCTTGTGAAAAAATATTGAAAAAACTCAAAAATATAACCTATCTCTCCAAAATTTACACACTAAAATGGTTCTCTTGGGCATGTTTGTCTTGTTTTCCCACTTCTTCTACACTGGTTTCACACTAATCGACTATTGGATAAAACATCTAGTGAATGTTCCCTGTGGTGCTTCTATCTATCGGTTGAAAGTGTACCAACCCTTAACGCAAAAATTCAGTAGATCATAGATTCAAACTCACTTATATTGAGCACAGTAACTAGCATTATATTTAGTATTTAAATTACCGAAGTCAGCTAAAAACATTCACCAATTATCGAATGTCAAACCAGAGATTATCCTCATGTTTCCAAGATAGAGATAAATCACCACCCACCAGAAGAGGTGCAAAGCATAGAAGGACTATAAGGAGAGAAATGTAATCCATAAGTAAATGAGTGATCTCATACTAATATTAAGGCATAGAAGAAAATAAATCCATTGATACCACTTTGTGAGATCTTGGATCCCAGTGTCGTGGAGGGGTTCCACTTACCCTGGTCGATCACATGACCTCATGTGAATTTTCCCAAACACCAGTGGCTTCCAACTTGAAGAGAGGGAAAAGATATGATAATGGCGAATTGATTCCCTCATTTGTAGAGTATACACAGTGGATAACGAATATTAATAATAGTAGAAGTAGTAATATGATATGAAATAATTAAATAGAAGAAGAAAGAAAGTATATCAAACAGAAGCCACAATATATATATTTATAGGATTCATGGAATATTTATCTAAAAAAATAATAAGTCACAATTTTTGATATAAATACATACTAAAAATAAAAATTAATTAATAAGAATCATGGAACATCACCAGACTTGTCTTGGTCCTATGATCTCCTACTCCAAAACCAATCAAGTATATAATGAAGAAGTGTGATAGCCCTTATCTATACCTGCAACCATATAATCTGTTTTGGTCCTGATAATGACCCAAACAAGGTATGAGATAAACCCCAATAGGCAACCCCGAATGATATGTTCCTAACAGTATGTGAATATATATAGTAGCCAATATCCAAAAATGAAAAAATAAACTAGGAATTACATCAACGTAAATAATAATATAGTTTTTAATTATAGTTTTTAACATTTATTTAATCTATTGAATCACACAATCCATGAGAACTATCCTATGATCGGCATTCCCCATTTCGGTACCAAAACAGATGTCTCAGAAGATCAAAAAAAACAAGTAAGACATAGTCCATGTCTGTACATTTTCTTGGAAGACTCATAAAAATACTATAATTATTCGATAATTACACTTTGGTAGTGTTCTTATAGTCTAATCCCCCAAGTCTAATATGAAAAAATTCATTTAAAAATGACCTTATGGGATGATCTCATAATCTTTCCCCTTTTTTCATATATAGCACTAATCATATATGAATTACCACATGGGAAGCTATCATTGTCAATAACCCTATGTCAACATTGAATTAGTAAAATATGAATGAATTTCTAGGAATCTATCATGGTTAATACTCCCAGTTTGATGAGAACCATGAAGATCTCAATGTCAATACCCCTTAGAATTTCTTAACTACAAATCATACAAAAATTAAAATCTCTTGGGAAGCACTCATATTACAATATCTCATGGTCAAACATTCACAATTCATTTTATAGGCATCACATATAATCAATAAAATCCATCCAAAAAAAGTGGAATGAAAATCAAGGAAACCCTAAAATCATCCTAGACCAAATGACTATAAAAAATTCAAACAAGGGGTCACAACCAAATTGTCCCATAATCAATTTATATAACATTATGCACAATCAAATACCTTCTATCAATTATGTAGACAATAGACTGTGATAAACATGGTTAAATTCCAAGTCAACCAATATCCTAAATGTGTGTATGTGGTTTTTTATGCATATGTAATTAATAAAACAATGAATTGCACAAACCACCTACCTAGATGTCATACAATAGATATAATTTATTTTCGGCCTTTGAATTGGCCTAAAATGGAATATTTCTACATAAAAGAGAAAAAACAAACCATGAATAACTCAACGATGAGGCTGAATGAGGAATAATGGCTCTAGAGAAATAATGAACTCACAGGTGGGATTCCAATGCAGTCTAGATATTCATAATCGAATCATTGATGATGAGTAAGGAGGGGTTAGAAGTTCATTAGTTGTTTGGTTGAACTCTTTTATGGAGCATAAGGAGAAAAAGTTGTATCTGAACATAAGACGTGACCCAAATCTGATACATCAGTTAAATTAAACACTACACAATGTGTTCCTTAAATGTACATGAAATTTAGTAGCCTTAACTAGACCCATTACTTAAGCGGTCTACTAGGTCACCAAACAGCAATGTACTCAGCCGTTATACGGCTATTACGCGGTTGTACATAATAACCTAAGTACACAAATTGTAATTAGAAAAAACACTTTTCATATTGTTTTCCCTACAAACAACCGAATAAAAAGATAAATACTTGAAAACAAGATCTGGTTTCTTACATATACCACTTACTAACATGTCATAATAACAATTTATTTATTTTTTTTCATGTCGGACATTTTGATGATATTCAGTACTTGCGATCAAAATGTATTATATATAATTTCAATATTCAAAATGATAATTATTACATCATCAACATACTAATACTAATGAAATATTAACCATAATTATACATCAATTTTACATTCAATAAATTTATTGAATTTGGTTATGAAAAATTGATTACATTTTAATCATCGATAAGGTAGGTCATGTTTATACTTACAAAACATTTTATTATTTCAATGATCCTTACAAAAACAACATAATTGATTTTAACATTATTTAATGATAACCACACTATATTAATCATTTATACATGCATATTTATATCATCCATGTTATCTTTTGAGGATAAAAAATCACATTTCTTCTTGGAGGTGAAAGTTCAAATTTATGGATGGACGATATTATCATTTTCTTGTCCATTGAATGTCAATAAATAAAATGCTATATTAATAATTACTAATTATTAATATTTCATTAATATCATATATAAAAATTATTTAAATAATTATAACTTTTTTTGATTGATGGTGATGAAAAATGAATTATATTGATTCTGGGGGTGGTAGTTTGTTATATGCAAGGAAAAATTCTTCTCCCATTCGATGAATGTGGAGAAGAATTTTGGTTATTATATTAACAAAATAACATATTTGTATAATGTTTATATTTTATTTATTATTTAATAATTATTTCATAAAATTTTAGTTATGTGGAAGAAGAAATAAAATAGAAATACTTGATTAAAAATGATACTTATTCTTCTGACCACCTATGTTTCATACCCCACAAAACCGCTAAATATAGTTTTTCCTATAATAAGTCCTCTAAACTATATATATATAGATATTATATTGTGGTATAATTTTGGTATTATCCAACCAAAATTGGATTTTTTGTGGGAAGAAAATATAATTTGACATGCTCTTTAACAAGAGAGGGGAGGTATTCCCTTGAAATTTATTGAAATATTACAGTATTATTTTTTAATATTTTATTTAAAATGTTTTAAATCATATGATTTTATAATCTTCAATGATTATTGATCAAAATAACATCATAATATGCAAATTAATTTTTTTACTTGGGTTTAATCCTTATATTATGGTTTTAACCCTTATATAACCAATAAATATTTTATATTTATATCAGGGAATTTGCATTTTGAGGGTTAACATAACATTTATAAAATAAAAAAACCCAACAAATAACTCATTTATGATATTTTTTTACTTTAAAAAAATTGGATAGGTTTTATGTTTTTATTAATTTTATATAATTTAATAAAATATTATTTATTATAAAATTTCATTTATGCCAATTTTGTCACTATTAAGAACATGAATTTTTAAATAAACAATAATAAATGACTTCATAAAAAATTAACATAAAATAAAAAAAACTATACTTAAATAAAAAATAAAATTCTTTTATAAATTTAATTATATAGAAAAATATATATTATATTATTTGTAATATCATTTATATTATATTTCAATTAATTATCAATTAGTACATCATAATTTTGTAATCATATAAGTTAATAAATTATATCTTGAAAATTAAAAATAAATTTCTATGATAAATATAATAATTATATATTAGATATGTGTATTTATTTTTAAATACATCGCCTATAAAACACCATATTTTAAATGTTTTAGTTACGAATAACATGACTATGACATCATTAATTTTTTTCAATAAAATAATATATATTCCACTATATAATGAAAGTCGATTCCAAAGGATATAATTTAGATAATGGATTATTTTAGTTGAAAATCATTCATCCAATTATATTAGGATACGGGTTAGTGTAATTTATCACAATTTATAATATTATTTTTACCCATTATAATGTAGTCTCCCTTTAACTTTTTTAATAGAAATATTAGTAATGATTTTGTTAATAATGTCTTTAAAATGGTAAATATCTAATAAATTTTAATATTTTCATTCAAAATATTGAATAAAATTTTCTAAAATCAAAATACATCATTTATATTAATTAATTAAAAATCAATCCTATTGACGGAATGAGGATATGAGTTTACAAAGTTATAACATTAAAAAATATAATATTTTTTATATACAATTCTGATGTGATATTGATTCTAATGAACAAAATTAAATTAAATTATAATTAATTTGTCTTATTAAATATTAAAACCATTTTTATATACAATTTTAAAAAATATTTTTATGTAAAAACAATTTTAAATAATAATGCAGTATGTATCACTATTCGTCAAAATGTAGAACATATCAGAATATTTCCAAATAAATCCAAAAAATTCATTTTTATATTCAGAATTAAAATAATTATTTTATTATATCAAATATATTTTACAAAATTTTTCAAAACTATACATAAAAAATACAATCCATTAAAATGAATAAAAAATTTCTTTTTTATAGTTAATTTATTTGGTGTAAAAAAATATTTGGTCACATATAATTTCTAAAAAACACATATGATGAATTTTAAACAGTTTACATAATATTATATATATATATTTCAAATTACCCAATAAGTGTGATTTTATTATTTATTAGTATAAAACCCAATTTTGTACATTTAATTTCATTTTAGAAATAAATATCTTTTTATTTTGAAAATAGTATAAAATTAATTTATATATAAATGTTTAGTGATTTATTATCCAATATATTTTTATATGAAATAATGGTTTCTATAATAATACATTTCTTAGACTCAATTTCAAAAACCTGTTAAAGAAATCTGTAATTTTTTTTACGATATCAAAAATATGAATGTGAAAAAATCATTTCAAATATATTTTAACATTAAAAAACAAAAATTTTAACATAAAATACATTAATGTCATCACATGCCACTCATTGTTTAATCATAGGAAATGAATTGTAGTTCATCTATGATGTTAGATTACATAATTAATTAACATTGTGCTAAAATAATTCAAAATGGCTGACAATTAGAAAATATTGAAACAATTTATATCCCCAAGGAGTGAGTTTAATATTTTTCAATATTATGACATCTTATTTTTCATTACAGAGATGACAAACTCAATTATCAATAACCCCATTTACATGTTATTACCCTTAATTGCATTTGTTTCAATGGCGTATCCCCTTATTAGTTCCCAGAGATGAATTTTTTGATAGAAATACAACATATTTGATACAAAATCCAATAAAATAGGATGTTTCTCCAATCATCAAACTTATTCGTAGTGTTTTCAATAATATTTTATTCCCCTAATTTGAAAAAATACCATTACATTTTTTTGAGTAAAATCATATGTCTTACCAAAGCGTTATTTTTAAATTTAAAAATATTACCCTCTTGAACTGTCGCAACCCCCTCCATCCAAAGGTAACCCTATTGAGCCAGCAGTGAAGGATAAATGAAAATGACCACCATAGACCTACCACCAATAGGCCCCTGGCTGCCGAATATCACCAATGGTAATGAATCTAATTAAAATTGGGGAATTACATTTTTTATAGTTACCGCGATAACGAGATAAGTGGTATAAACAAAAAAACAACTACAAAACATACATAAAAGATATAAAAAACCCTTCACAAATTCATGTTCCTACATATAGCCATTATAAAACAAGATTCTCCAAATTAAATACCAAAACAATTTAGTGGAGCGACATGAAAACTATCCTAATGTCTGAGCTAGTCAGGTCTAGCAAGGTCCGTGTAATCCTACATGAGACCCCAAAATATATTTAAATATTTATAATGAGAATACTAGTATACATTGTATGATGAACCAACATTACTTGTGCATTAGTGGGAGGACAGTATTAATTATCTTGTGAGAAAATAAACCTATATCGCCTGACAAAGAATATTATAAATCACAACACCACCACGGTTTGATCGTGAAATTATAGAATACATATGAAATAATATAACAATCACATTGATATTTGGGTACCCTAAACAACTTACAACTAGTTAACTGGTCATACCCAAAGGAAAAATTTTCTTACACTTCCACACAGTTCCACAAGCCAACTGTCAAAACCCACCAGCACAAACGAATTCCTTAGAGCCAGTGGCACATCCTGGGGATATGAATATCTCCACTTCCTTCCTACACAAACATGGTCCACAATGGTACTATATCCCACCCACAATGACCTAGCCCCAAAAATACCACGTCGTACCAGAATAATCACTGGCTACCAATTCCAAAAATATGTATCCTTGAAGAGCTAATGACAAGTCATCCATCCACCAACTGGGATATTGGGAAAAGTGACCCTCCTGCATTACAATGGGGGTGTTCATTATATAGTGCTCAACTAGGGTGGGGTATGTATATAAATCACAATAATGTAAAACTATATATACAGTTATCAAACACTCATACCAACATACAGGTTTTTCAAAACAAAACCCCATCACACAAAATAGCCTTTACTGCTACCTCTAAACGAATTTATTGACACCAGTAAAAGACAATTCAGATGATGAAAAATGAATATACTTCACAAAAATCCACCACCCAAAACATTCCATAATTAAACCCATTTTTTCAATTTTCATTATTTATTAATAAATCTGATTTTTCATTACTTCCCTTCCTAGTAAACATCAAATCAAAACATTAAATTATACACACAATATAAACCATATAGATGAAAGAAAACCATTGTAAGGAAACTCAAATCGTATTTCCACTCCATTTGAATAACATGCCTACCACTACCATCTTCATTCTTCAATGTGATTCCCCCAAAACATCCTCTCAACAAAAAAACCACAATACAATGTTGAACCCCACAAAAAATCTCATCACAACAAAAATTAACAATTGTTATATATAAAAACACCACACCCATTAAACCCAGCAACATAAACATTACACAACCCAAACCTACAACCTCAATTCATAAACACCACCCATCCATTCCAAAATCCACTAATCCCTAAACCATGTATTTCATATCACCACCTATAGAAACCCACCCTAGATTCATGATCTCAACCCCATTAACACAAAATGAGAGTGGCCTCTCAAACCCTGCAACATACAACCACAAAAGTCACAAGAAAAAAATCCAAACATAGCACATAGCCATTCAAAAAAGGTAGTGTGTTTTCAGAATTTTAAAAAACTCTTATTTTATTTCAAATTTGATAATTCATATGTTATCATATAGAATGATTGATCCTAAGGCATAAATTTTTTTAACGGAATATACAATGTAAAAAAATTACATTTATACAAAATTTCAACACATGATCAACAAATAGACACCAGCAATCATTCCGAGTTCAAAAACAATATCACAAAAATACATGAATTTCAGTATGCATATAGTTCATACAACAAAAAAATCGAATAAAAAACATAAAAAATAATGTGTCACATATCACATCACCTATTGATTTTTAAAGCTGATTAAATTGTATTTATTAAAATTAGATTAATATTTCTTTACATGGGAATAATTCATACACCCGCCCCAAATGATACACAAATAAAATTGACATGATGAAATCTATACCATATGAAACAGATTATCCACACCTCCTCTATGTTCCAAACATGGTGTGCGCTAGGATCATGGTAGTCATGATCAAATGTTACAACACGTACGAATAGATCCTCAGGGATGAAATGATCTGTGTACGCTTGATATTGATATTAATGGGTAACATACAATGAAAAATGTGACCTAATTTAGAATGGGAAACTCCTATATCAAAATAAGAAATTGCTTGAAAAGCCAATAAAGCTCGATCACGATCAATACCACCCATTATGACTATTTATAATCCTCCCAATAATTAGCAATTTAACAATATATATTATAAATCATTTGAAATGGATTTATTAAAAATTATATAAATTATTATCTTCAAATTATTTTAATGGAAGTACTAAAGGGCTATGTTTATAAAAATGGGGAAGATTGCAAATTGAAAAACTATATAAATGTATAACTTTTGGTTTAGTAACCATCGTGAGTCACTAGATTGTGATTCATCATTGGATTACTCAATGGTCGTTGGGTAACCTATGTGATATATCCTTGGAAAGCTACCATTGTCATGTCATCATTCGGCGAGTCACCATTCGATGAGTAACAATTCGACATGTCACCATTCGGCGAGTCACTATTCAGTGAGTCACCATTCGACAATTCACTATATGATAAATCAATATTTGGTGGTGACTACAATTCAATGAGTAACTTCCATGACTCACTTTCCTGACCCACAATCACAGACTCACCGTAAAAAAGTCACTGTTTTGGAAACACATATGGGACTCACCATTTGGATGACCAACTGCCGCCACCTACAGGTGGATGACTTAGTATCAGATGAGCTACCATTGTAAAAACAATATTATTTACAAACTCTTGAATTGAGATACCCTAAAAACATAGAAAAACTCAAAAATTAGATTATCATAGTATAATGGACCAAGAATGTCTGGTGTGTTACATTTAATACCTCTCAAACTATTATCACCATTGAGTATAGAAATCCATCACAGAAGAAAGATGGTTTTGAACAACCACCGTGTTATTTACCTTTCAAGGGTCTAACAACACATGGAACATTTCAAGAGTCATTATAGTACAATAATAAACCACCCTCTATTATTAAAAAGCTAGAGTGAATCATAAATATCTATGAACACGTCTGACATATGTTAACCCAACAAACCTAAATAAAACACACACAAATATAAAAAACAATCTATCATAGTCACATGAATCTATATATATATATATATATATCCATGTAATGATATTATATCATATGGGTTCCACTGAAACTCCCTCACATGTTTAATCACATCTCAATTAATTCATTCTTGACTAGTAATCATGTCCCATATTTTCCACAAGTTATGAATTCATCACACATTATGAATAAAAGAAACAACTCATCTCATTGAAAACAAGGATCAAACCGCACATTATAGTGAAATAAATAAAAATATATAAAACCAAATATCTTTGTGTTTTTGGAATTAATTTGTGCATCACACTGCAAAGTACTCTCCTCCAGGACACCCTGCCTCCACAACATCCAAACTCGAGAAACATTTCATCCACACAAGAAATTATCTCGATGATCATGGATCCATACTGGTCTATCCATGATCTATTCTTCATCTTCATTATAAAACACTACCCATGTCAATGACATAGAATTTATCACAAATATTTCAACAAAGGTGAGACACATTAATGACTTTGTTGACCTTCTCTAACTATGGTGGCATTGTCAACTCATATGACACATCTCAATCACTCCCCAAAACCTCGATGGAACCAATGAACCAATGAGAATGCTTACAACCCTTGAAAACCCATTATTTTCCACGTAAATGTGAATCCTTAAAGAACATATGATCTATAACAATGAACTACCAGAGAATTCTCTTGCAATCATAATATGAATCTTGCGTGTCCAGTGCTACTTTCAACCTCTCACAGACAAGTTGAACCTTATCTATAGTGTTATTCACTACCTCAGAAACAATAACAGTTATTCTCCAATATTTATCATGCAAATAGTGAATGAAATAATAATTTATACCATGAAACAAATGGATATATTATAATTGTAGAGTGAGAGTAATTATTATAATCAAAATATAACAATGCAATGTGTCACACTGATGATCCACCAATGTCTTAGATGAATTCCCACAACATTTCCTCCATTTTTTTGGATGGTCTATTCTATTTTCCCATCTGTCTAATATTGGGATGCAATGCTAGGCATAACATAGTGAAAAAATAATTCTATAATCACTTCATGGACTCTGAGTTTAAACATGTATAATAATACAAGATAAAGATTCTCGAAACTCCATGTAGCCACATCACCTCATCTACATACATTTTTTCCATGTATTCCATTATGATTGACTCCTTAATTGGAAATAAGTGATCATATTACATCAACAATTCCACTAATACATAGATCTCGTCATATCCTTCCTATAACCTGGGTATTCTTGTGAAATAATATATCAAGAAATCATTCAATTTCCACTCGGGGACATCATGGATATACAATATACCACCAGAAACAAAATTCTCAGCTTTAAGCATAGAAAATACTATGCATTTCAACACAAAATCCACCGTAACCAATTTCATCATGAGCTAACATCATTTTTCTCTCAATACAGGGTACATATTAGAGACTATCTGGTGTACTGATAACAGAATTCTGTGAAACACATGGTGATATCCTTTATTCACCGCTACTCAAACAAACAACCTCCCACTGAAAAACAAATGATTCGGAATATTCTCAAAAGATCACTCAAGAGTATATCCACGATCATTTAAATTTCACGTATGTTATTCATCTATGTCTCCCCACTATGGCTCCTCCACCATCCAAATCAATGATGAATTCATTTTCATATTAAAGAGACAACAATTTCCACCATCTATTACAAAATCAATGTAAAATTTGGTCAAATCCTCAATCGCCATCCATAAATCAATGGATTCTTGAACTACTTGCATGATTATCTTCTTATCAAATGAATTATCAATGACAATTCTCTTTTTTTGTGGTGTAAAATAATTTAATATTTTTATGTTAATGAAAAATCATCCACCACCATAGATTCTTGTTCAGATATCAATAGGAAATCATATAAAGAATGATCATGGGATATGTGAAGACCACCAAGTGCTCCACAATGAGTTACATTCACCATTATTTTAGTGGGAACAATACGACCACTTTATTGAGATAGTGGGTGAAAATTTTATATTTTTGGGTATGTAATATCGAATACCTATTTTAGATCAATGAACACATTTCCTTCAGCAAAAATCTCTAAAATAAATGGGAATCGTAACAAAATATCTCAAATATCAACCATTCCCCCCAAAATAACAGCAGTATATCAATGACCATCTACCCCTTCAGATAGTAAATAATTATATTAAACTTCTTATAACATGAAAAATCCTATTATATTTTCTTTAGAGCTATCAATGAGGTTGGAAATTGTGAGAAATTGGGTACAAAACATAGTTAATAACCTAATATAATGAGAAAAATGAAAAACACGACATTATTATTGGGTGCTTTACAAGAAACAACTACCTTGACCATAAATAGGGCCCCTTCTACACCATTATTTGAAAAAAAATCAATGAAAATGACACTTTCAAATTCAGAGCCTAATCTTCAAACAACTTCCGTAGTGTTTGTGGAATCAAAAGCCCTCAAAATAAGTGATGAGATTCTATATACGCTCGTCGTTTTACATTGACTATATCAGGATGTAATCGAGCGATATGATTAGTAAAAAATATTTGAAATCATGGGTTATGGATTTTAGTAGGTCCATAAACATGAACGGTGTATTTTTAACACTGAAAGATGTAACCACGAACTCAAATATTTGATTCCTTAACCTGAAAGTAGTCTTCTGGTTACCACCCTTTTTCAACCTCATCTAGTCATATCCAGACCATAGATCCAACCTAGAGAACCAATGATCTCCCCAATGAGGTTCCAAAAGAAAATATATTCTTGGGAGAGGGTAACATATCTTGTATTTTACCTGATTCATCTTTTGGTAGGTTATTCCCAACCTCAAACATCCATTTTCCATTTTTTCAAATAGGACTAGAGCACCCTACAATGATAAACAAGGCTAGATAAAACCCTTCTGCATTAGATCATCTATCTAAATCCTCATGTCCCACTACTCTAAAGGTTATATCTATTATTCCAACATAAAAATTGGAAATGAATCGATGTGGATGTTAATCCCTAACTCAACATCACATAAAGTGGGTAGAGTCACAAAATATACAAGAGAAACACCCCTGAACTCCTCAAAAACACTATGAACATCCTCCGTCATAACATACATAGATTCCATTGGATGTTCAACCAATAATCAAAATGGGGATCCACATGTCAACTTCCCACATGACACATTATCTCACCATTGAAGGGCACATGTTTGCAATTTATGTATGAAAAGAAAAATATTCTCTGGAATTATTTGATAACAACATGAACACAGTATACATACCATCATATGGATTTATATTTAATGAAAAAATATCCCTATGGGACTGATGAGTTCCCATCATCATCCTATGTCTTTGTAACACATCACACAATATGGTCTATCCTCCAACAAGTGTAAACAATAATATGGCATGGGAAGCATCTCAATATCTACTCCGAGAGAATAGGATATACTTGGTGCAACAAAGTAGGTATAAACATTTGAATCAACCAATGTTTAAGAAAAAGTAGGGAACCAACTTATCTTACCTCAAATGATCTCTGGCCATGCTGAAACGATAACCTCTATGGTTTGAAATTGACCATTCCCACCTAATATGATGCATTTTTATGACTACATCCAATATCCCCTCCTTAGTCATGGTCCATCGGGAATACCCTATAGTTGACAACCACCTTATTTGTATCCCTTCAGTGGAGAAGGAACTTGTTGTCCATATTGTTGAAATGGCCTGCCGATAACTGCTACTAAGGAGGGTGTTGGACATTCCCCCGTTCACCATATTTGGAATGAACCATCATCCATCCACTGAATATGAATATATTAATTTTCCCCCAAAAAAAAATTGCAGTTCCATTTTCATTGGAAAACCATGAGGACCAGTAGGTTTAAATAAATACTTATGTAGTCTGAATCCCATTGGGTGAAACATCAAAGGCTTAGGAACATGAGAGGTATTTCTTATTTCGTTTACTCTTAGTAAACTATGATCGATCCCATCTCTTGGAAGACCTCGTAATGAGTGGATCCACTGAACTACTTCTTCTTTCTCCTATACCTCCAAGTATGTCGGAAAGTTGAAGGGTGTAACCATATACTTGATAGAATGAAAAAGTGTATCTTCCAAGAGTATCTCATGAGAATCCTCATCTAGAAAGAAATCCAGAGAAAAAAATATAGATATCCTTGAATATGATCCCCATTTCTCTTACAAATAGACGCCCATGTTTGAGGGAGATAGACACCTAACACCTATTAGCATTTATCATCAAAGAATGTAATTCTTTTATACCAATATTTTTGAAATCGACCCACAAAATATCATCTTTATTCATCTCCCATAGGTATATCATTCACTACTGGTGTGAAAATCCCATCATATGGATTACTATTAATGGAACCATGTACTCCATCTGAATCCAGATCAAATTAAAGGTCATAAAAATATCTTCAATCTATCTATATGTCTCTATATCTAAAATGGAACCCTGGTAAATTCCCTAAAAATATAACTAGAAAGAACATAACATCATCTACCATTTATCATTCACCTCTACTAAACCAACTATCCGTAAAATGATCAAAATTGCATGATGAACATCCACTACCTTCACCACATGAAGACGGTGGATGGGTTACACTGATAAATGGTTGAAACAGAAATTATTATATTCAACTCGTATGGATTTTAATCTAAAAATCAATTCAATTTATTTATCTCATTTCCTTATGCATTTCTAATTCTCCAATTTTCAAAAAATTAAATAAGAATAATGTCAAGTAATATTTATGATTGTACCTTTACCATTATATCTAACCTTTATATGGTGTAGCCTCCCATAGTTTTATAGTAGGCTCAGTGCCCTTACCTCAGATCATGGGGGGGGGGGGTAAAAATCAAATTTCAAATCCGGACATTCGTAGTCTATGTCACAAACCAATATCGCAAATCAATATTTCCATTCCAACCCATCGAATCCTCATTATGTCAAACTCCAATCTACAACATATCTGTCAACCATATCCTCTAATACTATTATTTCATGACCCCTATTAACAATTCACCACATGATCTTTAAATTAGGGAAGTTAGATAATGACCTCGTTGTCCCACCACCAGTAGTCCCATGTGTGAAAACTAGAATCAATGTTATATAATCTGTTGAAATGGGAGAAATATTCAGTTTTATAGTTATGGTGATCGAGGGATTCGATGTGTCAACCAAAAAATTACACAAATTCAAACAAAAAATTAATATAAAATCCATCCTTCATGAATTTTATGAAATATAATTTTTACAAAACAAGGGTATCAAATTTAAAAAAATTAAAAATTGGGCAAAGTAGTGACATGGAAACTATCCCAATGTATGTGCTATTATGGTCCAGGATGGACTGTATAATCCTCATAGAAATCTTAAAAGTATTTTATATATGTAGTGTGAGGATACAAGTATAATATATAGGAAAAACCAAGTTGTTTCATGCATATTTAAGAGAGGAATATAAATGCCTCTCTGAGAAAATAGTATTAACCAACAAAACCAAACAAGGAATACTAGGAGTCCCAGCCCCACCAAGGCATGATCACTTAATAATTCATGTCATAAAAGGTAATATAATATTCACATAGATGTTTTGGTACCCCACAACAATTCCAAGTAGATAACATCTCATACCGTAATGGAAAACATCCCAAGACTTCAACACACTTCTACAAGCCTCTTCTCACAACCTACCCACGCACACCTAGCATCCAGATCTAATCCTACAACATGGGATTACGTACCTCACAACATGCCACCCTCAGACACCTAGTGTATCACCATATTCTTTTCTGGTACGTTTTCCTTTGAACAATGAAATATCTTGCATTATACGCAACATCGAGATTCTAACACATCGCGACCAATCAAACTAGCTATTATGAATAATAATACCTACTTTTTGAAATTTTATCAATTTTATCATTGAAAATGGAATTCATTTTTGGGATTGGATAATTGAAATTATCTTAGGATGAATTTTTGGTAGTTTTCTAAAAACATTTATTTTTTTATGAATAGTGAAAAATACTAAATTTAAAGTAAAAAATTACATTTCTAATCACAGCAAATTATACTGATAAATTATACTGTTGAGTTGGTTTTATGAATAATTAGATTATATTATTACCATTTAATCCAATGATGATAATTGGATATAATTTCACATTTAAACTGGATATTAGCTAGTGTCAATCTTTTGATAGTTATTATTTCTTAAAAACACGCTTTTTGTTTTGATAACATGAATTAATTTTAAGTTAATTTCTGCCACTTTTGTGTTTTTAATTTAGAAAAATGGATTACATATTTTTAAACATTATTTCCGAATTTTGTAATTATGTAACTTTTATTTTATGTGCATTAAGAATATTTAATTAACTAAATAGTTTATTTATCGTGGTTAAATAGGTAAATCCAGTAAATAAAGTTAAAATATAATATTATTATAATATTAAATTACAATAACACATTTCATAAACCTATTGGATGATACATGTCTGACCATGGTCATCCATGGGACGATTTGGGACCCCATGGAGGCACATTGAAGTGATAATGGCATTATACATTAAATAATTTAATGTAGAGAAACAAATAATAAAAGAAAATATCTTTTAGTAAAAAAATTTATATAAGGTTATTTAAAAGATCTATTTGACTATAAATAGTCATTATAAACATTAGAATATATACTCTTTTAGGATATTTTATTATTAATTTTTATACATAATATAAATATATGTATTTAGGACACAATAATGGAGTAGTATTTTCCTTATTAATGAATGGATCAAATAAATTGTATTATAGACATTAAAATAAATATAATTTAAAAGTTGTTATTCCATCCAAAAATTTTCAATGAAAATGTGACATAGTAGTATCCATTAAATGAATTTTTTTAGTAATAATTCTGATAGGAATTTAGAAAAAAATACCAAATAGTGTCAAATTTGACATAAATTATTTTTTTAAAAAATATTATATTATTATTTGATATTCTATTACTAAAAATATATGGATCGGACAAAAGACTTATATATTGATATTTGCATCCTTAATAAACCACTTGGGGTTCTCTCAGATGTATATAGTACATTTATTTACTATATAATATAAAAATACAATAAGACATTGTAAATGTCGAACTATTTAACTAAGGGTTAAATAAAAATGATATGGTTATTATAGTGATCAAAACCAATCTAAAACCTATTGGTTGAGTGGTTATTGACCCATACAAACATTATCATTTAACTAATCCATTTTTGAGCCATTAGATACCGAAAATTATTTTATTTTAAAATAATATTTCTATCTTTTCCTAAGGTACCCCTCACCCCTCTTATAAAAGGGCACTCCCCCTTCTCTCTAATTCTTAAATTCCATGCCATTTGGATTTCCCAACCCCTGTCCAAATACCATTTAAACTGTAATTACTTCATCCTAAAGGAATTCCTTTAGTCAGGAATCCATTTTAAAGATCCCTTTTGATCAAATTAAAAGGAAGAAACCGAAGAAGAGGTAAATATTTCATCACCTCTTTCAAGTTCCATTCTTCTTCTACTTCCTGTTTTTTATTGTTTCCATTCTAAAATAATAAATCTAGTATCTCCTATATACTGTGATGTTATTATAAATACGTTTCAACCATATTTATTATTCTATCCATCCTTTGAATGAAATGTCACCATACATATGTACGTCGGACATACCGTATCCACGTCGTGCTGTAATTGTAATTCAATACATGATTATTTGGATGGGTATAAAAATGATTTTTAAATGATTTAAATAATAAATATAAAATGATAATGATTCATTATATATTATATAACATCCAATTATATATTATTTTTATATCAAAAGATTTAAATTGTCTTTCGTGTGTACGTACGGATTACCGTCTCCGCAAACACGATGACATTCATTCCCCATAGAATCCATTCAAGAAAAATTTTCATTTGATGATTGAAAATAATATTTAAAGACATAATATCCTTCTTGATATGAATATTATACATCCCATACATAAAAAATATGACTAACATAACAATGCAATTAAAGGAACACGAATCAGTTAACACTGGAAATGACGATGGTACTAAGATATTATTAACAAAGCAATATTAGAAGATCATATATGATATCATATTAATGTATATGATTCTTATATAATTTAATAACAATTATTTCACAATTATAAAGTATGTGAATATACCGTTGACCAAGGAAAAGTACAAGGTATGGGTTAATTTCACAATCAAATTATTATCAGAGGTTGTTTATACGTAATTATATAATTGGACCTCTTTATCATCCACATCCATGTTTTAAAAAAATGCATTTCAAAAAAAGTACTATTTTCTAGACAATGGGGTAAAGTCATTTATACACTTATTTGACCTTATATGTTTTGAAAATAATCTTTCCGTCATTTTCCAAACAAGGTACTTTATGACATTTTTTACAAAATTATGGTAAAAATGTTTTTTAACTTATAAAGTGGGTGGGGCTATTTTCGGACTTTATAACATCGTCAAATATTACCTTACAAGCTTATAAGAATATTTACGAAATAATTGTTTTCTTTACAGTGAGGTTACTCTTAAATGATTTCAAAATAGAAAGAGATATTTCTCTGAAAAATGTTTTTATTTCATTTATTTCAACATCCATTGATGGATTTTATGTTTTTTTTATGTTAATTTATTATGATAAAAACATCCATATGCTATTGAAGGTTTTGTGATATATTTGACTGTGGATGTGATATTTTTATATCCTTCATTGTTTATAGTTAAAGTATTGACATTTCTTATTCTATTTTTAATATGAATGTTTATGTTATATTTCATCATTTTCCTATGTGAAATGTATTAGACTTAGTAAGTTACAGGTGTAGCCCACTATAACTCCTCGATGCATCGATAGGTCTCATGATATAACTAGTTGTGAAATTGGCCAAGGACTTTCCCAATTTGATATATGGATTTGGCCAAGGCCATAATCATTTATAGACGTCTTGGCCGAGGCCTTGACAAAATTTTACGGAATTACTAGCATTATACATTCCCTCATTATGAAAACAATATTGATGGTTCATGTGGTCATTAGACTTATTGAATACCCATGATTATGTTTTATTATGTGTTTATTTACTAAATTCTTAATCCTTCCATAAAAGTATTCTTGTTTGCTATTAGTGAAGGCATGTTTTTTCAATTATTCACCGTGCATAATATTTATGTTATCTTCAGCCATATTTCTTAACATTTATATGTGTTTGAGCTCACCCCTTACTTATGTTTCATTTTCCTATGATGTAAAGAAGTTAGTTATGTGTGACTTGAAGGCATAATCTAGGAGGCTTTGATGATTCTAATGGAATAAATTCATGTTTTATTTCTTTTCAAGTTGTAATATTGAACTTATGTATGAATCTTGTTTCTAATAATACTAAATTGATTGGTCTTTCGAGACATGATTTCCTTGGGATCATGCCAATGATACGTAATAATGCACAGACTCTGGGATTCTGGGTTGGTGAATTATAGTTGGAATCAGAGGGAGGTTAGTAAAATCCTTGGAAACTAGATTTAACTATACTCTGATTAGAGCGCCTTACCCTAGGATAGAATTTGATGATTAGTATAGAATAACTTCAGAGAATATTGGTAATGTATAGATTTTGTGTATTTTCTGAGCAATACAATTCTCTCTGGATACGAAGAGGTAGAGGCGGCTCTAGTACAGATGTACCTTAGTGTGAAAACTCTGACAAGGAGTTTTGGGCTTGACCCGAGGTATCCTGGTACATGAAAATGGTTCTTGCAGCACTCTTGGTTACGAAAATACTGGGGGATATGCTTTTGTAAATTATTGTTTTCTTTAAAACCCATTATTTAGGGTTTATGAGTATATACATCCTCAAAGATTTTTTTTATGATTATGGATTATCTCTATAAACTGTTCAATTTATGTTATGTATTTTAAAAGATTGGATTAATGTATTATGATTCATAAACTAATCTAGTGTATGACATTGTTTAGAAATGGTGCCTAGTGGAAACTTGTAAACTGTATAAATGCATGCTCTCCATGTAGGGATTTCTCTCATGATCAAGATAATTATAGTGTAGCTGGTGATACAACTGATGCTGATCAGCTTATCACCATATTGAGACAACTCACACATATTATGAATAATAACCTTACCCATATGGAGCACCCTTATCCACAATATAGAGGATTAACATTAGACTGCTTCATGAGGCAACAACCACCAACATTCAATTGGGTTAAAATTCCATTAGTAGTTGAGCAATTGATAAATTCTTTTGGGAAAATATTCCATGCCTTGGGGAGTAGCGAAAGGGAAAAAGTTGTCATGGCAGTTTACCGCCTCACTGGAGATGCTGATCAATGGTTGTCATTGATTCAACAATAAAATGAATATAATGAAGTTTAAATTATTGAATTGAAGGATTTTAAACAAATTTTCATAGAAAAATTCTTTCCTCATGACCATCAATAGGATATGGAAAGACAATTTCTGAGTCCTAGGATAATCGAGGATGAGAATGTCACAAACTATGAATTTAACCTTATAAGGTTATTTGAGGCATGATGATGATTATATACATTAACCAAGAATAAATAATGATCGTTTCATTGATGGGTCAAAATCATTTCTCCATCAAGAATTAGTATCACAATCCTTCTCATAATACAAAGATATTGTTTTGTGTGCTATCAAGATCTAATAGGAATTCTCCAAGTCATATGACTTTAAAGAAAAGCAAGAGAAGAAGAGAAATGTTGAACACTTTGGGAATGAAAATATGTAAATAAGGAAGAAGGAAATAATTGAATTTCCATTCTATGATAATTGTGAAAGGAAGCACTTGGGTTCATGTCTAAAATGAAAAGAGTATGCTACAAATGTGGAACTAAAGTCCATCTCGCTGGTGATTTTAAGGGAAAAAAGATGCTACCAATAATCAATTATAGAATTGAAGGTAGATGGGACATTATGAAAAAGAATGTCTGATGATCCAGGGAAAAATACCTTATAAAAGTCCAAGGGATCAAGGCAAAGCTTATGAGATCACTACTGCTAAGGTTGAAGCCCCGAAAGACATGGTGACAGGTAATTTAATGGTTTCATCAAGATAATCCAATGCTTAATTTGATTTTGGAAAATCACATTGTCTCATAAATTCACAGTTTTCCAAGAAAACTAGATATCTCTAATTTGATTTAATAATGGAATTTTCAGTCAAAACTACTAAGGTAAGTATCATTGCAACAATGTTTTGTATATCAATTCCTATTAAGGCATATAAATGATCTTTATCTGTTGATCTCATCATCATACCGATGAATGAATTTGATATAATCCTTAGTATGGATTGGTTTTCAGAACATGATGAAAAAAATTATTTTAATAATATGGAGGTTAATATTTTTGATGATGATGATAAAGAACACCTTGTCATTAGAGCAGAAATGTCAACACCATATTTTTATCTAGATCCACCACTAGTAGCTCAGCTAAATTCAATTACTGGGGTTGAAGAGAATGAAATGACTATGGATGATGAAAAAAATTTTCAAATAGAGGATGTACATATAGTGAAATATTATTTTGATGTATTTTCATATGATTTACCTTGAAATCCTCCAGAATGAGAAATTTTGTTTTCAATTGATTTAATTCCTTGTTCCAGGCCTATATCCAAGATTCCTTATATAATGACCACTGTGAAATTAGTGGGAATAAATAATCAACTAGAGTAATTGAGTAATATGAGTTTTATTATACCTAGTGCTTCTCCATGGGGATCCCCTGTTCTTTTTGTTAAGAAAAAAGATGGATCTATGAGTTGTGTATTGACTATAGAGAGATCAATGCTATAACAAAAAAGAACAAGTATCCCCTACCTCGTATTAGTGATTTATTCGACCAACTTCTGGAGCTCAATACTTTTCAAGTATTTACCTTCGATCTGGATATCATCAGTTGTGTGTGAAGAAGGAAGTAATTCTGAATACAGCATTTTGAACCAGGTATGAGCATTACAAATTTACAATAATGCCTTTTGGATTGAATAATGCACCCTTTTTCATTATAGATCTATTGAATATAGTTTTCAAGGAATATATTGATGACATTGTAGAGGTATTTATTGGCGATATTATTGTATACTTCAAAATCTATTAATATCATGAAAATCACTTGCGCATTATCCTGAAGACTCTAAGATGACATGAATTATATTGGATGTTCAGCTAGTGTGAATTTTGGAATCAAGAGATTTATTTTCATGGTCATAGTGTCTCCAAGGATGAAATCTATGAGGAACATTCTTTGTCACAGAAAATCCAAGAATGGCCAGAACTGACGAGTATAACTGAGGAACACAGTTTTATTGCTTTTTTATGTTATTATCAATGTTTCTTCCAGAATTTTCCCCGGTTGGCTAACCCATTAACAATGGTCACACGCAAAGGGGTGAAATTTTTTTGGACAAAAGTGTGTGAAGAATGTTTTGAAGAACTAAATATATGATTATTCAATTCTCATATATTTTCTCTATCATTAGTGAATGATAGGTTTGTTATTTATAGTGATTCTTCAATGAATGAACATGGTTGTGTCCTTATGCGGAATGATATAGATATATCATATGCATCACGACAACTAAAAATTAATGAGAAAAACTATGCTACTAATGATCTTTTGTTAGTAGCTTTAATCTTATCTTTGAAGATATGGATATATTATCTCTATGGTGAAAAATGTGATATATATATACCAATCACAAGAGTTTGAAGTATATTTTCTCACATAAAGAACTCAACATGATGAAAAGTCTATGGCTTGAGCTACTCAAGGATTATGATTTCACTATACACTACCACCCAGTGAAGAAGAATTCAGTTGCATAAGCTTTAATTAGAAAGGATCACAGAGTCTTGAACAAGATGAGAGTTGAAATGGATCTTATATACATGGATCTAGTAAAGATGGATATGTGAATCACCATGTAAAGTGAATCATCAATAATTTTTCAACTCGTTTCCAAACCATCATTACTAGAAACGATAATGAGTTCTTAAACTGGTGATGAAGAGTTTCAAAAAAAATTAAAGCTGTGAACAATGGGATACTGAGTGACATAGTATATGAAGTTGGAAATGTGAAATTTGGGAAGATACTTTGTGTTCGGGATATACCTGATCTAAAAAGAGAATTGTTGGCTGATGCTCATTGTTCAAATTTCTCTATACTCCATAGAAGCACTATGATGTATAGGGATTTGAAAGAACATTTTTGGAGGAAAAACATGATGAAGGAGATCGCTGATTTTGTGCCAAGATGTATGGTTTTTCAACAAGTGAATGTTGGAAGGAAACATCCTAGTGGAGTCATGCAACCACTTCTCATTCTTGAGTAGTAATCCGATAATATTAAGAAGGACTTCGTCATGGGACTACCATATAATACAAGAAGGAACGATGAATTATGGGTCATTGTTGATCATCTTACCGAGTCTTCACATTTACTTGTTATATGAGAAGATTTAACACTTGAACGTCTAACAAGACTATATATTAATGAAGTATTATGACTTCATGGACATACCATATCGATTTTTTATGATCGTGATCCACGTTTTACATCATGATTCTTGAAAATTCCTCTAAAAGCCATGGATACTGAACATCATTTGAGCACTGCTTACCAACCATAAATTGATGGAAAATCAAAAAAACTATTCAAACCTTAGATGAAATTTTGAGATAATAATCAAATGACATCCAATTTCTGTGGGATCAATATTTACCTCTGGTAGAATTCTCCAATTATAATTGCTTCCATTCATGTATTCAGATGGCAGCATATGAAGCGTTATACGGAAAGATATTTCACACTCCATCCTATTGGGATGATGTAACACCACAGGATTTTATGAAAAATATTCTTTTTAATTTCATTAATGTCTTGTGTTTTACGCTACACCAAAAGGAGCTTGCACAACATGCATCATTGAATTTCCTTTCATTACATGCAATCACGACCTTCCTCGATAGCATGTCTAGTACGCAATACCATGTTTCACTAAACAACGATATGCTATTAAAATATTATTAAAACTAGCCATTATAAATAGTAATAACAACTTTTTGAAATTTTGTAAATTTTAGTTCTCAAAATAATCTTCATTATTGGATTCGGAATATCGAAATTAGCTTAGGGTGAAATTTTTGTACTTTTTGGATTACTTTCACTATCTGATAAATAGTGAAAATTATTAAATTTTAATAAAAAACAAACTTTTTAATCGAAATAATTAATAGTGATAAATTATTAATTTGAGTGTTTTTAATTTATATTTAGAATATATTTTTACAATTTAATAAAATGTTGTTCATTGGATGTAATTTCACATTTAAACTACACATAAACAAGTGTCAATCTTTTGATTGTTACTATCTCTTAAGAGCACGCTATATGTTTTGACGACGGAAATTAATTTTTAAAATAATTAGTGCAACTGATATGTTTTTAATTTGGTAAAATAGACATAATTTTTGAGTTCATAATATCAAATATAGCTTAGGCCTAATTTTTGGTATTTTTCTGGAAACTTTCATTTTTGGATGAATAGTGAAACCACTAAGTGGTAGTTAAAAAAATGAATATTTCATAAAACATAATATTACCGCTTCTGTGAGTGGAATTTCAAAAATTCGAGAGGCACAGTTGATGTTAGTAAGTAAAATGTGGTTCAATGAGATGAAAATAATTTTTTCTGAATAGTAACTTTATACTTTTTTTTTCACGGTTAAAAGTAAATACGGTAATTAAGGGTAAAAATGATATTATTATTACCCTAAAACACGTCCTAGTTCAATTGGATAAGTTTAATTCGACCAAAAACAACCTTAGGAAAAAACCTATGACCATTTAGGCCCATATGAATTAGATTAGGACATTTATTATTAATTTATTTAAAGAATGGTTAAAATAGTTAAAATCAATGTTTAATAAGTAAATAATTTTTAATATAGGGTTATACATAAGATAAATTCGACAATAAATATTCATTAGAAATAAAAAAGATTTCCTAGATAATTGTATTTTATTTGTAATTTTTAGACATTAAATAATTTAATTTATTTATGACACAAAGATGATGCAGTAATTATCTTATTAATGAAATATTGACATAATTGATGTTATAAATACCCAAATAAATATAATATAAGACTTTTCATGAATTAAAATAATTTTCTATGTTACTATGACATGTGAGTATTGATTTAATTAGCGTTTTTCGAACTAATCATTATTTTATGATTTTCACAAAAATCAATTACTAAATAGTGTCAAAATAGACATAAAATAGTTTTTAAAACAAATATTATATTAATAATTTGTTGTTTTATTCCTAAAAATATAATGATTGGACAAATGACCTAGATAAGGTTATATATATTAATTATAAACATCATGGGGTTTGTTTGGTGGATTATAGTAAGTTTATTAACCTTATAGTATAAGAACACAAGAAGACACTGTAGAAGTAAAATTATCTAACTTAAGGTTAAATATAAATGATAAGGTTAAAATAAGAACCTAAACTTGTCTAAATTATATTGTATGATAGTATTTCGTCCCATCCCACCCCCCTTAGCTTCTAAATAAATCAATTTGGAGCTATTTTAAACCGAATTTGGCTTTATAATAAATAATATTTTTAGTTTTTCCAAAAAAGCCCATGTCCTCCCTTATAAAAGGGCACCTCCTCCCTCTCTTCCTCAGACCACTTTGAGCCATCAAACTCAGACAACCCCTGCCAAATTCTCTTTTAAACTTCCATATAAACATACTAGAGGTTCTGGTCTTCCTCAAAGACCAATTTCAGTGCCCTAAAAAAAGATCTCAAAGAGGCGCTTCAAAGAAGACGTAATGGTCGTTACCGATTCATTCATCTTTATTTCTTCTTCCACTTCTTATTATTAGGGTGTTTCATTGTGAAGTAATAACAACAGTATCAATCATATACTTATATTTTATTATAAGTATGAAACCACCCTATTTCACCATCTATCCATCCTATAGAAAACGAAATCACTGCGCGTGCGTACGTAAGGAATACCGTTTCCACGCCGTTGTGTAATCTATTTTCCACCACCCCTTACTTGGATGGGTATAATGGTGTACATTATAACTATATATGATTATTTTAAAGTGATATTGATTCTGAAATAGTATACATACAATCCAATACAATTCCACGATCATGAGAATGATATCATCGCTCGTGCGTACGTACGGACTACCGTCTCCACGATGTGATGATATTCATTCTCCACGTTAACCATTCATTATTGATTATAAAGAACATATAATAAGTAATCATGAAATATATGACATAATAATGATACTGGATTTATGTTTATATATATGTGTATGTCATCTACTTAATTCCATTCAACTCAATAAGGAAACGAAAATAGGGTTCATGCATACGTACGGCCTACCGTCACCATGAACGATGTACTTCTTTCCATTTACTGATCTATTATATATATGTATATTATGAATATATATTATATATAAATTATGTTTTATATTCTAGAATTACGTAATAATGATTTAAGTAATCATATGAATAATTACAATTCAAAACACGGACGAAAAATGAAACGATTTTACCCAAAACACTCTTTAACATGGAATTACAATCGAACGGGTAATATAAAGTCATATGTGAACCATATATGATATAATAACAATGAATATGATTCTGTAATAAATCAATCACATAATTTAAATCATTATACCGGAGGTTTGGATACGTACAAAGCATATCAGACCTATGGTAAGGGATAATGTTGCAATCTCAATTGTTTTCTAACCGAGATTGCTTATACGTAAGTATTTACTGGGGTTATTTCTATCATAATTGTCCATATTTTATAAACGTTTTTTCATGTATGTTTAAAGTAATTTTTAACCATTTTTTACTATTAATACATGGAATGTAAGGAATCTTTCTTTTGTTTATGTTACGAGGTACTTTTTTGACTTTTCTGGAAAAAGTACGAGAAGAATGTTTTTTTAACTTATACGGAACAAATGGATTTTTACTGTTTTATAAAGCCTTATTTTCATGAAGCTTACTCCAAAATATTTCATTACTATTTTAAAAAAATTCATTTCATTTTAAAATTTCATGACATTTTGTAAAAAGAATGTTATTTTGAAAAAGAAAGGATATTTTACTCATGAATTCATTTCTAGTGTTTTATCAAAACCATTTTTCATCTAAGATGAAATTATTTCCAATGTGTATAATTTCTCAATGATATACATTGTTTCACTTTTCATATTATGAAATGATATTCATTTCTTTTATATGGATTATGTGATTATGGGATTATGTTTATGAAACCCATTTTATTCATTGGGTTATTATGAATGATGTATGATTATTTTGTGGGACAAGTAAGAATGATTTCATTATGAGATGGGTGGGACCTATATCTCCCTCCAATGAAATGGGTAAAGATTTATATCTCATGAGATAGACATGTTTGGAACGGAAAGTTAAACTGGTTCAGTAATACAAGACTGGAACGAGGAGTGAACTCGATTCAGAAAGGGACTTTGTCCACTAAGATGTTCTTGGCAGCAATGCCTTTGATAATATGGAAATCATATCATGTGCTTAATGGTTGCCACAATTAAATGTTTTATTCCCATGATATTTTATCATTCTTAATGTTTCTTTATGATCTATTCCTTACGTACTTCCAAGTTCTATGTCATTGCTCAAGCTTTTGATGTTTAAACATTATGTTCATTTTTTTAAGTTCAAATGTATATGGTATGTGTCATTTTATCCATGGTTACCCTTACTGAGCATTTGAGCTCACCCTATTTATGTTTTCTTTTCCCTAGGATATAAAGAAAGGTTTTAGATATGAAAAAAAGGGGAAGATCTATATTGGAGATATTGAGGATCTTTCACCACGATTAGAAGATTACATCCCATGTTTCCAAAGACACTAAACTATTACAGTCCTTGTGTGTCTCTTTTTGTTATGTATTACCTATTACAAAAAATTAATTTAATGTTCATGTACTTCATGCATAGGGTCTCTACAGATGATGATAGTGAAATAAAACTCATAGGCCCAGAATTGTTAGAAGAAACAGTGGAAAAGGTTAAGGTAATCCCAAACCACATCTAAGTAGCTGAAAGTATCCAGAAGAGTTATGCTGATAACCAAAGGAATGATTTGGAATTTCAGGTAGAATTTCACGTATTCATGAAGGTATCTCAATGGAATGGTGTTATATGTTTCGCTATGAAGGGTAAATTGAATCCCAGGTACATCGGACCTTTCAGAATCCTAGAACGAATTGGGGCTATATCATACCAGTTGTCAATTACACCAAATCTCTCCAAAGTTCACAACGTGTTCCACGTATCACTGATTAGAATATACATGCCTAACCCAACACATGTACTTACCAATGAATATTTAGAACTAGAACTTGATCAGTCATATTGTGAGGAGCCTTTCAAGAATCTAGATACAAGTGAACAAGTGATGAGAAACAAGACGACTTGTCTGGTAATGTTCTATGGAAAAACAATACGATGGAAGAGGCAACGTGGGAACCTGAGGAACATATGATGAAAAACCACCCAACTGTTTTCATAAGGTAATATTCTAAAAAAATTTCGCTCTCAATTATTTGAGGGAGGGGATAATGTAACACCCCATGTTTTCGCGCTGTGTTTCCCATTGAATAATGAAATAGCTTGTGTTGTACGCAACTTCGAGATTCTAACACATTTCATCCAATCAAACTATCCGTTATGAATAGTAATACCCAATTTTTGAAATTTTATGAACATTCCCTTTCAAAATGGACTTCATTTTAGGGTTCAGAATATCGAAATTATCATAGAGTGAATTTGTTTTCTTTTTCCGAAAAAATTCATTTTTTTATAAATAGGGAAAACCATATATTTTAATTAAAAAAAAATTATAATCAAAATAATTAATAGTTATATATTATACAATTGAGTGGGTTTTATGTATAATAAGATTATATTTTTTACATTTAAATCAATTTTTGTCATTGAACGTAATTTAACATTTAAACTGGACATAAACAGGTGTTAATCTTTTGATATTTGTTTTTTCTTAAAGGCACATTTTTTGTTTAGACAACTAAAATTAATATAAAATTAATTTATGAATATTTTATGTTTTGAATGTATAAAAATTAATTTCATATTAGGAATCTAGATGTCCAAATTTTTTAAATAAGTTAATTTTAATTTTTGGACATTAGGAATATTATTTCAGTAAATATTCTATTTACCATTGTTAAAGGGGTAAATCCAGTAAATAAGGTTAATAAAATATTATAATAAAATTAAATTACCAAAACACGTGTCCTAACCCTATTATATGATACATGTCCGATCATGGCCATTATTGGGTCTATATTGGGACCATGTGGAGCCACTAGGATGTGATAATGACATTATACATAAAATAATTTAATGTTGAGAAAAAAATAACAATAGAAAATATCTTTTAGTAGAACATTTTTTATATGAGGATATATAATTAATCTATTCAACTATGAATAGTCATTAAAAGGATAAAAATATTTCCTATCTCATGATATTTGTTTTATAATTTTTATAAATAAAATAGACGTATTTATTTATGACACAATGATGATGAATTATTTTCCTTATTAACGAAAGAATCAAATAAATGGTATTATTGATGTTAAAAAAAAAATATTTGAATGTTTTGATGCCATAAAAGAATTTTATAGGTTAATTTGTGATGTTAGGATTAATTAAATGAATTTTTTTTATGTAATAATGCAGATAAAAATTTAGCAAAATGAAAATATCAAATAGTGTCAAAATAGACATAAAAGAGTTTTGTAAACAAATATTATTTTATTAATAGATATTCTATTACTAGAAATTTATGGTTAGGTCAAAAGACTTATATAATGATATTTTTAACATTAATGAACCACATGGGGTTTGATTGGATGTATATAGAAAGTGTATTAACCATATAATATAAAAATACAAAGAGACATGGTAAATGTCTAACTATTTAAGTAAGGGTTAAATCTAAAAGATAAGCTTAATGTAGTGACCCAAACCTGTCTAAAACATATTGTTTGAGTGGTTTTCGACCCATACCTACCCTATCCATTAAATTATCTATTTATGATACATTATAAACTTAAAATTATTTTATAATAAAATAATATTTCTAGATTTTTCTAAGGTGCCTCTCACCCCTCTTATAAAAGGTCACTCCACCTACTCTCTAATTCACACATTCAAAGCCATTTGGCTCATCTAAACCATGCCCTAATACCCTATCATCTATCATACCTTCATACTAGAGGCCTTCCACTAGTCAAGAAGCCCACTTAAGGATCCATTTTATTCAAATCAAAAGGAAGAACCCGAAAAAGTGGTTAATATTTCATCCCCCCTTTCGAGTTTCATTCTTCTTCCACTTCCCTTTAGTTGTTTCCATTGTAAAATAATAACTCCAATATATTATATATACTATGATGTTATTATAAATATGGTACAAACATATTCATTATTCTATCATTCCTTTGAATTACATGTCACAATACGTGCGTACGTATGACTTACTGTCTCCAAATCATGTTGTCATTGTTATTCAACACATTATTATTTGGATGGGTATAATAATGATGTTTAATTGATTTCAATAATAAATATAACATGATAATGATTTTTTATATATTACATACCATCCAATTTTATATTTATTTTAATATTAAACATATGAAATTGTCTCTCATGCGTACGTACAGATTACCATCTCCATGAACACGATGAGATTCATTCCCCATCGTATCCATTGAAGACAAATTTTCATTTGATGATTAAAAATAATGATTAAAGACATAATATCATTCTGTATATGAATGAGATAAGTCCCGTCCATAACAAATATGACTAATGTAACAAATCATATAATATAAAATGAATCAGTTAACACACGAAATGATGATAATACTAAGATATAATTTACAAAGAAATAATAAAAGATCATATATGATATCATATTAATGTATATGATTATTGTATAATTTAATAAAAAATATTTCACTATTATACAGGAGGTTAACCTACCATCGACCATGGAAAAATACTTGGTAAAGGTTAATTTCACAATCTCTTTATTATCCAAGGTTGTTTTTACTTATTTATTTTATCAGACCTCTTTATCATCCTAATCTGTTTTTATTAAAAATATATTTAAAAAAAAATTATATTCCCCAGATAATGGGGTAAAGTCATTTATACTCTTATTTGACCATATTTTTTTAAAATGAATCTTTTTGTGGTTTTCCAAACAGGGTAATTTATGACCTTTTCGACAAAATTTTGGTAAGTATGTTTTTCTAAAACTTATATGGTGGGTGTGGCTATTTTCTTCCATTATAACATCATTGAAGCTTCCCTTACAAGGTTATCATAATTTTTTCAAAATCAATGTTTCCTTCATAATTATCTGACTCATAAATAATTTCAAAATTGAAAGTGTTATTTCTCAAAAAAAGTTTTTTATTTCATCTATGTCAACATCCTTTAATGGATTTTAAGTTTATTAGAAGTTGATTTATTGTGATAAAAACTACTATATTGTATTGAAGTTTTGATATATGTTTGACTATGGATGTTCTATTTTTATACCATTCATTTTTTATAATTAAAGTATTGAAATTTTTAATGCTAGTTTTAATATGAATTTTTATGTTTTATTTCATCCTTTTCATATGAGGAATATATTGTACATAGTAAGGGACGGGTGGAGCTCACTATAGCTCCTCGATGCATCGATATGTCTCATGAGACAACTATACGTTGAATTGGCCGAGACCTTTCACAATTTGATATATGGTTTTGGCCGAGTCCTTAATCATGTATAGACGTCTTGGCCAACGCCTCGAAAAAATGATTCACAATGTCCAGCATTATACATTCCCTCATTTTGAAAATAATATTGATGGATCATGTGGTAATTCGACAAGTAGAATACACATGATTATGTTTTATTATGGCATTATTTACTCAGATCATGTTTTATCCATAAATGTATTCATGTTTACTATTGGTAAAGTAATGTGGTTTCAATTAATCACCATGCATAATATTTATGTCATCTTCTGTTGTATTTTCTTACCCTTATAGAGCATTTCATCTCACCCCTATCTTTTGTTTCATTTTCCAAGGTTTGAATATGTTATTTTTTAGTTAATTTCAGAAATAATCTTGCTGGATTGGATGTTTCTAATGAAATAAATTCATGTTTTATTTTTTTCAAGTTGTAATGTTAAACTAATGTATGAATCTTGGTTCTAATAGTACTAAACTAATTGGGTTTTTGAGACATGATTTCCTTGTGATCATGCCAACGATTCGTAATAATGCACTGACTATGGGATTCTAGAGTAAAGTCATTACTCATGGGCCACAACTATGCCACATAATGATAGAAGGATATTTGGAAACCAATAAATAGATGAGGGATCATGGAATTAAAAATAACCATCCATCCGACCTCCCATTGGGATAATGGAAAACGTAACCCTCTCTAATGAAAAAGGTGGGTTTTAGCACATTTTTCTAAACTAGGATGGAATTCATATAGAAATAAAATGAAATTAGAGCTATATATTTTATCATCAAACTCTTAGTGAACCCATTTTGGTTTTTTAATCAAAAAATCATCCAATAAAACAACATTTACTACAACACATAAATGCATTTATCATCACCTCTAACATACACCTCAGAAGTTTCCAAATGAAATATGATTCAAAACAATACAAAACTCAAAACATACCCCATAAAAATAATTTAAATAAATCAATATTTATTAATAAATCTATTTTTTCATTCTATCAATTTCTGGAAAACTAACAATCACAGATTAAAATAACCCAAAAATCATGAACCTTGAAGAAGAAAATGAACCATACTAAGATGACTGACTTCATATTTTCACTCTGTTCCACACCCATAATGGCCATTTTTATCATCATTATTCAATTTAATTTCTCCCAATCCATCATATCAAAAAACAATCCCTAAAAAAACATCCACACACCACAAACACATCTCATCAAAACCAAAACTGAATGATTTATTTTATAAGGACACCATATCCATTACACCCAGCAAAAAAACATATCATAACCCAAACCCAAAACCCATCTACCTAAAAAACACCCATCCACTGCATCATCAATAAATATATCACCCTGAGATTCAATTTCACCATCTATACCACCACAACCATACAGTGTGCACTCAACCCGAACACCACACAACCACATAGGGCTCTCAACTATAGCTTGAAAGGGATACATAATGCATAATATAGAAAAAAACCACACACATCACATATCAACACCAAACAGAGAAGGGTGTACTTAGTTTTAACATACACTCATTCTTTTATTACACTTTAATAATTCAAGAGTAATCATAGAGTGTGTTTGATCATGTGGCATCCATTTATTTTAACAAATATATATGGTTAATAAATTTACATATAATCAACAACTCAAAAAATTATAATCAACAAGACATTATGTGTAATCCCGAGTAAAAAATATATGACCCCCAATAGTCTTGATTTTTTTTGGCATTCAACAAATACAACTCACGAATTGAATAAAAAACATAAAAGAATCATTTGTCACGTTTCCAAAGGGACGATCATTTGATTAAAAAGGATTTGATTATATCAATTTAGCATGTATTAATACAAATTAACATTTAGAATATTGGAACATCCACTACACATGATATGTAAATAAAATAGTGATTAATCGATCCATACCTCATGAAGAAGTTAATCATCTCGTACTTCATGCACTAAAAAGTGGGTGCACAAGGCTGTAGGGAAACATGATCCAATAAAGAGGGATGTATCCTTGGGGATGAATGTTTTTTGGGGATGCTTGTTACTAATAAAATAGGTATATGTATAATGAATAAAGGGTATGGTCATTTGAAAATATAGATCTTATATCGAAGGAAGAAATAGTTTCAAAAACCATTAGAACCTAATCAAGCTCTAGAACAGACATTTTTACAATTTAAATGCCTCAAAAACATTAGTAATTTAATGATATATATTTTATATCCTTTGAAATAGTTTTAGAAAAACCTAACAATGGTAAACTCGATATATATGAATGTAATCATTAAAGTTTTCAATCTGAAAAATCATGAAAAGCATTGAAATAGGACGAATTTTGAAATGTCTCATAGTATAGTGAGTTGATATCACATGTCATTGGTGTGTGAGTCCCTAGTGGATGACTCACTTATGTACAAGTCACTCGCTTAAGCACATTGTGACGTGCTACCATTGGAGAGTCTCCATTCGGTGAGTTGTTGATCAACGAGCTACCAATTGATGTGATACCATTAGGTGGGTCACCTGTCATAATGTTACTATTTGATGAGATAACCATAAATAATAAATCATTTGGTGGGTCACTATTGTGAGTCATCGTCACGACCTTCCATAAGTCAATCATTATTAGTGAGTCACTGTTGTAGGTCACTAACATAGCTCTTCATTGGGATAACCTACAATCACCATCTACGAGTGGAAGAATCACCATCCGATGTGCTTTCATTGGAGAAATTGTATTTTAGACATAATCATGTAATGATCTACTGTTACCTCCCAAGACAACTCAAACACTAGGATTTCCCAAAGTAGTGTACCGAGAGGGCTATTCCATTACCTCAACATATCTCCCGAAAAAAAAATCCATAACCTAGCTCTTCATATTCATAATTAAATAATAATTTTATTTTATAAAATTGGAAGTGCACTAGACATGAATTGTTGGATCTAATGGACATTTACTAATAATAAAAATAATTTTTAATAATAACTATAAAGTCCTATATAAAACCAACCATAAATTCAAAATAAATAATGATTATTGAATCTCACTAATCAGATGTAGCTTTTTTAGTTTAAAGAATTATATTATAATAATTATAAACAAAAAAATGCTTTCCTTTATCAAAATATGGTAATTTTTTGATTATATATATTATAAAATTTTACTTAATCAATATTATCTATTCAACATAACACTCAGATTCATCCACATGTGGTATCATTTGAAACATTTCATGTATACTGAATATATTCATTTCATGGGGAACTATAAATATAAGAAGTGGTGAGATGAAAATATCATTACAAAAAAATATAATTGAAGAAATTTTTTTATAAATACAATGGAAGAAAATATTGTATATCCACATCCATTAATGAAAACATGTATATCAATAATTTTGATCTAACACTAATTTTATGAAAAAAATTGTACAGAAAAACTCCTAATATAAATTCTTTAATCAAGGAATATGTGCTTCCAATCCAGACAACAATCAATAATTATATATCAATTGGGAAGGCATACACAAAATACAAAAACCAATTTTCTCTCATGAGATATATTTTTTCAACGAGGGGATATATAATTTAAGATTCCAAAAATGAAATAATTATGTGTAACGAATTACCAATAAGTGTAATTTGGATGTTTCATACAATTAGATATTGAACCTACAAATTAATACTTCATGGTTTCATAATAAAAAATCAATATATATAATATACACTTGTTCTCTATTAATAATCACCATTAATTTCATATTTTATTACAAGACAACACAAGTGCTATAATGATTTTAATCAGTCCATAGAAAATGGTAGATTCCAAAATAATACATAGTAATTTTACAAAAAATTTGATTATATTGGATAAAAAATATATAAAATTACAATAATTTTTCCGTTTTAATAATGAAGATAAGATGATCATTACCAATTTGAAGGAAGAAGGTGTATAGTGATGAAATATATAGTGAAATTAGAAAAATAAACTCACATTTAAATAATAATAAAGGGAACACAAATAAATTTTTCCATTTTAATAGAATAACATAACATATAAATTAACATCATATGATATAATTTATGTAAAATATGATACTCACAATTTATAGAGATATGAATAAATAACTACATCAATAATGGATTTAAATGACGATAATATATCCAAATAATGAATTTGTATTGATTCATAATATTTTATTATGTAAGAATTATTTGGTAAATATTTTATGTGGTAGTAATGTATATCCCTCTAAAATAATTATAGAATACCACATAAGAAATGTAATGTTCATAATTGTAACAAAATATATGAAATAAGTTCATGTAATGATCATAACTAATTTCATGAATATTTTTTTCAACAAAATATAATTCCAGGAAGAAATAGGAATATATACCCCCATGTGTAAGGGAATTTGATTTTATTTTTAAATTCCAATGAATATTTGGAAGTATGATAAAATTATATCCATGGCTAGTGAAAACCATAATTAAAATAAAACATTGTGTTCAAAATGATTTAAATATGCTTCAAATAATATGAATTGAGACCATGAAAAAGATTATGCCTTCAGAAACATTCAAATCCAAACCCCATTATTTGAAGTTGTGATATTTAATTCAAAATAAAATAATTCAAATATAATTCATTATAGATATCTCAAATTTGTATTATGTGCTCAACATATATTTAACTAGGTTTCAAAATAATAATTATGTTTAAAAGAAGGAAAATTGTGGAGAAAAACATTATAAACATGGAATATTTGAATAAAAAAACCTAAGGAGGTCAACATGAAATGTGGAACATAATATAATTAAATATATAATATTCATTATATAAATAATAAAATGGTGTCATATGAATATCATACAAAGGAAAAGATGTTATTTATCTTAAAAATGTACAAATAAAAAGAAATAGATATCTAAACCCTTACCTCTTGTCTGGACTTTCATGATCAAACATTGGTCTCCATTATCACCAAAGATGATATTTTAATCACATAATTAAGGTGATTACTCCTATGAAATTTAATTTACAATTTTAATCAATATATAAGATCTATATGAATTATATTTTCTTCTACATCGGGTTTTTAACATTTTGATTAATTGAGTTATTTTCCAAATAATGTGGTCTACATTCAGTTTTCTTCCATATTTCAACAATACTAAGTATTTATGATGACTACTAGGGATTTTTTATGTTTATTCTTTTTCATACAGATTCCATTAATGATTTTTTTAGTCTTTATCAATGAAAAATAAATTAATACAATTTAGGTGTTCATTATTCTATCAATCAAATGATGTTTTCATAATTGATTAATTAAATGGTTATATAACATTAGAAAGAAAACTAAAAAAACTATTTCCATATTTATATCATATTGTTCTAGTAATTATGATCACTTATTTATTCATGATATAAATTCAATATGTTATTTACTAAAGTGGTTAATCTGAAAAAAAACAAGAACATATCCTGATTTAAAATATTATTATATTTTAGTTACATTTTTATATAATTAAATAATGAAAATAGATTGCATTTTATTTTTTAATTAGTTTAATATATTATAATGTTATGGATTAATAAAATAAGTAACGGATATGAAATTAGTACTTAATTTAAATGGATGATTATCCTTATAGTCTCCTAGTTTTAAATTATTAAATTACTAATAAACATTTATTGATGTTGTCATTAGTAGAAATAAAATTTTATTATACAAAAATGATAATAATGTAATTAATATAATAAATATCCTCTAATATCATTCATCAATAATTTTTTGTATGTCAGTGATGGAAATAAATTATTACATCATGGAAGTTTCTATGAATTTATAGTCCTTTGGAATACATTTAGTGACCATGGAATTATTTTATTTAAATATGGTTTTACTAAGTGTAAAATTAATAATTTTCAATTGATAAATCAAAACATAAAGAAACATTATTTTGGTGAAGGAGTTAAAATATTATAAGTTTCCATATGGTTAATTTTTAAAGAATACAAACATTTTTTTATAAAACATAAGGTGAAAATTATAGTTTAAAATACTAAAAAGGAAAAAGGTAGAGAATAAAATGTATTTTGGTAAAAAAACCAACTAAAAATTCATTACATAATATTTTTAGCGATATACTTTTTTATACATTAAATTTTTTAATTAATTAATATTTACCATGGAAATTAATTTATAAATATATTAATTTATTATACTAAAAATTATTATCATTGAATGTTTTATATATTTTGAAAAATAAAAATTTATTTAATTTAATAATTTTATAAAATTAATTTTGTATTGGTGTGGAAAATTAATTTTAAAACCAATAATTTCAAATATTTGAAAAATGATTTTATATAAATATTGTTTTAACGGATTATTTTTATAACAAGATGAAATTATATTAGATATGATCTCATTATCATAACATTAATTATAATGTAAAATAAAGGATATTAATATTTAATGTCTAGAGGGAGATGCATATCACATAGAAATACTTTATTTAATGAAATCAAAATTGGTATTTTATTTTCATTATGTAAAACAATTATTAATTATAAATTTTTTATCATAGCCTGTGAATGTTCTAATCATACATTAAATTGTAAAAAAATTATTTTATTTTTTCCTTTTTTATTACATAAAATATATAATAAATAAATTAGTCATATTTATATAATGGTGAAGTCATTAAAATTAAATGTTTTATTAAAAACATGTTTTTTAAATAAATCATGCATTTAAAAGAAGTCATAGAAATTGATATGATGTGTTATAAAATATCTGGAATAAAAAAACATGATAGATTTTATTAATTTATAATTCCAAAATTATTACATTTATTTTTTCATAAATTTAGTAAATATAATGACAACCCACTTTATTTGAAAATAAAATTATATAATGTCAATATTTTTTATAAATATTTCATGTCATTTTACCATGAATATCAATACAAATAAATTATTAAAATATTAAATAAATTATCATTAATTATTTTTATCGAGAAATTGAATTTGTATTGCAAAGAATTAAATTTCTAAATAATAAATTTCTAATAAATTAATGATCTTATTAGTCGTTTATTATAATGTAATTTTATTTTATTCATATAAATTTATAATTTGTGTTCATTAAAAATATATTATATAATGTTTTTAAAAATATTAATTCACATTAATCAATAATTTATGTTTTTAGTAGTTGTACATAAATATTTATATTTTATCTAAATATATCAATCTTTTTTAAACATTCAGTGTTACATGTGGAGAATTATAGTGAACACATTGAATTATTTAATCCCAATCATATCAAATAATTTATAGTGTATATATTATTATCCTCAATGTTATCATAGTTTTTCCATTTTTTCTATTAAGAGAAAAGTTTTTTTTATTCTTTACTAATATTATTATTTTATTGATTAGATGACTGAGGTTTACTTTCATCAAATGAATTTGTTGAATCATTTAATAAACCTAATTATATTATTAACTATAAAACATTATAAATATTAATATTATAATTAGAACAGTTTAATTTCATCCTTATTACATTAGGAACATTTTGTATCATGGGTGACAAATTTATATAAATTTATTATCAGATTATCATTAGAAATATTTGTGATCTTCTTTGAATCCCTATTATGGTATATGCATCCTATTGAACTTAGATGATGACAGAAAAAGTTACTATCAACAACTATTCAATTAAATATCCATTTATTTCCATGTTTGGGATTGATAATATATATAATTAATAGTATATTTTTATATTTCAATTTTTTTATTATTATAATAAATCCCTTTTTGTTAAATTTTTACATTTTTCCAAAATAGGAGACAGTTTTGAATATTAAACACCACTCTAATACCCTGTATCAAAACATATAAATATGTATCATTGCATAATTTTTTTCAATCCATCTACGTTCATATTGTAGTCATATGTTATACCAAACCATATGTTACTATTATTTATTTTTCACTGTGTTCACTGGGAATAACATGATTACAATATATTGGAATTTTAAAATGAAACACAGTGCTCAATATCATACTAGATACACAATGCCATGCTTAAAAAATAACTAAATATTACTTTGTAATAGTTAAAACATATCATTTCAAATTGTGGAAATATATAATATGAAAAATTTTATAAAAATACTGTTTAAAAATCATTATACAAATAACCCATTATTATAAAATTATTTAGAAATTATTGTAAAAACCAATTTAATATAAATGATGTGTTTTTATAAAAACCATTTAGCCGTAATGAAATTTTTTAATAAAAAATTGAATAAATAAATAATAGAGAAATTTTATAATGATATTTATTTTATAAAAATTCAATAAAATGTATATAATTTTTTATATTATTTATAGGAATCAGATAAGAATAAATAATATTTTTAGAGTGAAAATATAAATTTCAATAATTATGGTTTTGCGTTATTTTGTAGGATCTATTGTTTTAGAACCAGATTTTGAATCATTTATAAATTTTACATAATAAAATTAAATTTTTGAATACATATTTAGAATAATAAGATTAATATTATGTTTTAAATCCATTTTATTTTTTATTCATTATATATTTTCCTTTGAAAATAAGTTTCACCTGAGTATATTTAAAATAATGATACCAGTTAATGTGAAATGATTAGAGAGAAAATATCCAAAAGACTAAACATTTAAATAGAGGGATTGATGTGTTTCATGAATTGATACCTATTATTTAATATTAAGTATCAATATATTTAATCATAGTTAATTCCACCTCAATGTTTTTAGAATTAAATAAAAATTAATCATTATTTAATCACATAAAATCACACATCCACGTGTATATATATAACTCCTTGCCACACACGTTATCATAAATATGATTGAATCTATACAATTATCATCCAATAATTCTTATACTAACTATAATAATGACATTTTTTTAGTAATCAGTAATATAAAAAATCCATAGTCATCAATGTGTCTTTCAATTAGGCAATAATCAAAAGGTAAATTTCTCCAACCTCCTATATAATTTTATTTTATTCATCATTTTTTCATTAGATAATTCACCCAAAAATACTTTAATACAAAAAAATATGTTTTATAAGTTTTTTTATAAATGATTATATCATATTAATTTAATTTCTCATCTCATAAAATTCATTGAAACTAAAAAATTGTCCACATTTTGGCAGTTATCCATCCCTAGAGAATATGATATTTTGTCTTCCATTTCTACCTGTAAAGATGGAAATAAAAGTATAATTATTACAAAATAATAATTTATTTGGTATATTTTAACCTAATTATTATTAAATATCAATTATATACTAATAATATTAGATAAATTGAAACTAGTTCGTGGAGTCTAGAAAATCCACCAAAATGAACTAAACATTTTTTCATAGTATTTTAATAAATGAATCATCCTCTAAAAAAATATAAATTATTAATGGGACCAATTATACATTTGAAAGGAAATAATCACTATTTCATTCAACTTATGTGGTTTAAATATCATTTTAAGGAAACAACCTAAATTAGTCACAAATAAAATGATCATGAACCCTCTAAAGAACACATTTGAGACCATGAAAATAATGAAATTTTTTTTATTAACAGGTCCTAAGATGTTTTCAAATCATAAAATATTTTATTCTAAAAAAAATATTTTTATATAATGAGTTAATAAAATTCATTAAAATATTATATTAGAGGTTAATTTTAAAATAAATAAAGGGTTCTATAATGTAAGGGTTTCTCATCTCACTTTGAATTATTTTTATATATGATATATTCAAAACTTATATAATAAACGTGGTTGATATATACAGAAATTTGATATATGATATAATATATATAATTATATTAATGTTAATTAATGTTTAATTAGATAACAAATAATTTTCTCATCATTACGATTCGATAGATTATATTGTGAAAGGGAATTCTTCACCTAATCTCAATTCTTAGGGTTACACATATTCTTTTTGCTTACATAGTGTTAATTTTATTTCTAAAATGATTTCAGAATATATAAATTTGTATTTACAGATACTTAATGTTTTTTTACTATGTAAATAGAAAATTTATACAACTTATTATTGCTCACTTCAATGATATGATATTTTTAATGGTCTTTCTTTTAAATATCCAATTTTTTATTTCCCATTTCAAAAATAATATTTTTATTGTATATATGAAATTAATGGAATATACATATTTAATGTCACATTAATAATTATAAACATACCATTTTTGTTTATATATATCCTTTAAAATAAAATTGTTTCATCTGTATCTGAATATATTTTCAAAAAGGGTGATTTCATAATGAAAAAGATTATTGCCTTCAAATACAGTTTTTATGATATATTTCCTATTTTATGATTATTATAATGTTATTCATTAATTTTTAATATTAATAGATATTATTTGTAAAAAAATGAAACATTTTTACATGATAAACCCTTGATGGGTGGTTCTCTGTTAATCGATAGGTGCGTGGTAATGTTATGACATCCTATTTAATAGAAACTCTACAGTTGTAGGATGGGACTCAGTAACTAAATTATTAATAATAATATATAAAATGATAACCCATGATTACTAAAAATAATTTATATGATTTATTTTTAGTTTCCATAAAAATATTTGGATTTTTGGAAGCAGGTATATTAATATTTTTTTAATATGTGATTCCTTTTTCTGAATAAAAATATTTTTTTAAGAAATTATATGTTGGATTTAAAATCAATATAATATACCTTTTTAATATTTTTAAGGTTATTTTTTTTCAAATCTGATGCATTAAACTTAGGTTGAATGGTTAATAAAGATAATTATGAGATCAATGGGATAATTTTAAAGATTGGTTGTGAAATTAAATCATGATTGGTTTTTAAATTTTAATTTTTATTGACCAACTGATATAGGGAATTCATATAAAATTATTATATAATGTTTTAGTATGTAATAGTTCGTCCTAAGTATCTATATGCCTTAAAATAAATGAATATTTTGAATTTATTAATGTGAATTTTATTTTAAAATAACTTGAATTTTAATATTTAATGACAGTTTGCTAATGTTGGTATCAAAGCATTATTTCGATAACTGTAGATATTAGGTTACAATTTAATCATATGTTATAATTCATTTATAACCAAAATGGTTGTCATAAAATAGATATTCCTAGTTATTTTTGATATAATGAACTATTTTGATATAACCAAATTACGGAAATAGTGGTATATATATTCCACATAAGATAGTATATTATGATTGTAAGGATATGCTTACACTAATTATTTTGGTTTAATTTTATTTGGATCCATCAAGAATGAATATAATATTAATTGTGGTGTAAATTAGAGTGGTTCTAAAAATGAGAAACAAAATTAAATTTTACTTGTAATGAGAACAATTTTGGTTATTCAAACACATCTATCAGGAGTACAGACTAATCACAAGAATATTGTAGAGGTTCTAAAAGCATAAAATATATGTGAAATGAATCCTTGTTGATGATCAAGTGAGAATGAAAATATAGTTCATTATATTAATTGAACAATGTCTAAAAAATGACGAATGAATCTCAAATGAACATTTCTAAAATGGATGGGAATATGATTTTTATATATTAAGGATGGCCATAAATAAATTAACAATGATGTAAAAAAATAAATTATTTTATTAACTACATGATGGGGAATGGAGTTCTTTCTTAGCTACTAATAGAATATTTCAAATGTGGGGAGTATGTCCAGTATTCTAATTACTCTCATATGAATAAGGTTGAAAATGTGATCAACATGATTGAAAATATAACTGTTTAGCTATACACAATGGCATTATAATTGAAGATGAAGAAATTTAAAATTGCATGAGAAGGGTATGAATTGATTCATGGTTCATTATTTCAAATTGTTTATTTTTAATATAGTATTAATATGTTTCATTATAGGAATGAATTTATTGAAGAATAAGATGGAATTTCTAGTATAAGTGATTATTAAAAATTATAAATAACTAATATGTTTACTTATAAGGGAGAAAAATGTTATTGTACATTTACATATGATGAAATATTTATAGGTATTAATACTATTGTAATTATGGGTGTAATTTGGGAGACTATAATGATATTTTGTTATATATAATATTTATGTTTATCACATGTAATTGCAATTTTGGAAATAGATCCCTATTTGTGGAGATAATTTTAAAGGGATGGGTACACATTAGGGTTAATATGATATCTTATGATGAGGTAATTATGTGTCCTCAGTTTTTAGGATGCAAAATGAAATGTATGTAACAACCTTTAATGAACAACATCTTATATAAATTTAAATATATTATTGATACATTTTAGGATGATTGTAACATTTATTGAATTTTAGAAGTATTATAATAATATTGTTATAAAAAAGATAAATTCATAGGATTGGAGAAAACACATCAAGTCTAAAAATGTAATAGGGATCAAACAGAACATTAGAGGGCATAAACGGTGCATCACCAACCACAATCCTACGTGATGATATAGTTAGTACAAAATTGGTTCATTTAATTATAGAATATAGTGGATAGAGATTACGTTAATTATGGGAGTGTATTTTAATCATATAGGTGTCAATTGTATTATAAAATGATTTGGTGGTTATGTGATTAATTTCATTTCTGACGACGTTCTGGATTTTGGAAACAAAATATTAAAATGGAAATTAGAATTCTATCAAATTTTTATTTGAGAAATAATGGATTGTTTATGTTTCGGAAAAATATTTGTTTTACAGTTAGCCATGTTATTTATTTTAATAAATATTTTATATTTATGATTAGGTCATTATGGATGTAACTATTTAATATGATACATGAAGATTCATTGATATTATATTACATTAAATGTTAAATTTAACCATTAATAATATCGATAACAATCTTTTAATATATGGGGTTTATTTTCTAGCTATAATAAAATTTAGTAATTTTATGGTCCGTTATTTATTAAATGATATTTTTTATACTTTGGGTTTAACTATTAAACATTGACGATTATTTTTATTAATAATTTAATGGTTCATCATTATGGGTATTACATTATATTGTAGTAACTATTTTGGCATCAGTTTATTACTATGTGAATAGGGAATATATAGTTATTGATTAGTATATTTTTCAATCTAGAAATAATTATTCTGATTCTTCAAGTAAGAAAAATTCTTCTTAAAGAGTCATCTTTCTGTTAAATTTTCTATATGATATTATAATATTCAATTAAGTATATTTAGTTATGTTTTATGTATAGATAGTAGAATAATTGCACAAATTTTGAAAATGTATTTAGAATCAACAAAATTATTCTTTAATTTCTTAACGATAAATAAATTCCATTTTATCAAATGTCAAACATAGGGTTTCGTAATGGTTAATATTCTCATGACCATGTTCTATACCTATATGATTAAGTACATGGGTTTCACATTTTCTCTTCCTTGTCCATGTTTTCACATATAGAAATGTATTATGAGTTATCTTAGTTTACCTTTTTAAATTCACATCTCACATTTCATGTAGAAATTTTATTTATCATTTTAATAGTGTGGGATTTCAAAAAAGGTATTTGGAAAAATCAAACCCCTGTTTTCAAATAATCACCTCAAATTGAGAGGAAATTTTTTTTTTAACATTAGAGGGGAATTTATTATCCAGACATTTTAAATAAAAAAACATGTTCTATTTTATAGAAGATACTTTACAACTAGTATAAGTAAATTACTACATATTATTTTGTAACTGATATCACTTAGTTATTGGAATGGTGGGAATGATTGAGACGAACTAAATTATGAAAATATAGGTCAAAAATGATTATCAAATGAATTCTTTGACATAAATTTAATTATAAATGAAAAAAAAAATATTATAAACGATATGTTTTTATAAAAAATATTTTTTATACCCCTAAGATAAATTTATGTTACTGAAATAAATTAATCTCTATTAGTAAGATTTATTGATGAAATTTATATTTTATATATTTAATTTAATGAATTTATATTAATCTTATACATTTGAAAGGACTAAGATAAAAATAATTTTAATTTTAATCATAATAGATATATATTACTAGATGCAATTTTTCTGCATGTCGATTGAGCACTCTTATTAATATTTTTTAAAAAAATAAAAAAAAATTACTTTTAGAAAAAAAAATTAATAATAATTTTTAAATAATAAATTGTTACATTGTAATTTTTTTTAGAATTTTATTATGTCATGGAATTTTTAAAAATTATGAATGTTGATTGAAAATTGAATTTTTGACTAAATAATATACATTCATAAATTTTCTTAATTGTGTTTAAAACAATAATATATATATATATATCAATTTTAAATAAATTGAGTTCATTTTAATTTTATTTTATGGTAAATTTTGACATCTAAACATTTCATACTTTTTAAAAATTTCACATTAAAACTCATATTTCACTTTTTTTAAATTATTTTTAAGCATAATTTTAACAATACATGGAATTGGATATGATAATATTTATTCCATTTTTGGGATAAGAGTGTATAATTTATTTTTTAACATAAATTTTTTTTATATATAAATAATTAACATTTTATAAAATGATTTATTGAAGTATATGTTAAATCAAGAAATGATATACTGATAAAAGGTAATATAATGAAATACATAAAAAATTAAAAATCAAATTGGAGGGTAATTTTTTCACAATGATAACCAAACATTAAAAAATTAATTATAATCTAATTATTTTAATTGAATTACACAGCAATGTGGTTGGATATTAATATAATAAAATTATTATTTAATCACAAAAATAAACCTGCCTAAGTGAAAATACCCATCCTCACAATCACATATTACATAACAAAATTAAAATTTCCATAACTATCTCATATCTAATATCCCCATAAATCTACCACTTCTATGTTCATATGGTATCTCAAAATGATCAAATACATTGTCCCCAATGGGACCTTCAAAGTGTTGATATTTAAGAGTTCAATTTCTCAATCCAGCTCTCTTAATTTTTTTTTCTTCTATTATATAATCATATCATTCTATCATGTAATAATTAATATAGAAAAAATAAATATTTTATAGACTTATGTCTATAATTAAATATCATATAAATATATAAATTTATATCTCTTATTAATCACTGAAACAAATGATTTTCCATATTGTGGATGTTAAATATCTCATTGAATAAAGAATTTTTATTCAATTACCACATTAATGTTTGTTCTTAATAGTTTATTTCATGTTAAATTATATGTTATCTATTATACTCTAACGTAATTCATGTTTTGGTGATAATATATACTAATTATTTTAAATATAACTAAAATAATTCATGGTGTTCAAAAAAAGGTAAAAATAAACAAAAAAAATTATAAATAACATATTATCAAATACATCATCTTAATTAATGAAAATAAAATCATATATGTAACCGTTTATAATTATAAAATATCATTAATAGAATATTATATCACTTATATAGTTTTAATCCCTTGTTAAAACAACAAAAATTAAAATAAACAAATAAACCATTCATTAAATAATGGAATGAATGCACACGAATCAATAAAGATAATAAATTATTATTATTAATGAATGTGTTATAAGATGTAATTAAATAATCACATATGGTTTTATAATTTTAATATTGTTTCTTAACAAGTCATTAAAATAATTTAATAAATTATGGGATGTAACAATATCCATAACTACTAAGAATCATGAATTCAGGGGTTCGAGACTCACTTTTACTTCTATGATATATATTCCTCATTCATTAATTATTTCATTTGTGTTATGTATGTATACATCCATTTTAAATATAGTATCATGAATAAAATTCTAGTAAAAGTATTTACTGTTTCATTTTATTACCATTATTTTATGGTGAATACAATAAAACAGTCTATAATCTGTTATGAAATTCTTAACATAATAAACATTCATTGGGATAAAAATATACTTAATGATTATGAAATGATAATATGTAGTGTGAAAAGTATTTTTAATATCGTATTCTTTATAAATAGAGGTTTAATTATTATATATAATATATACCATTATTTGTTTTATTAAAACTCACTTCTTTGGTATTATATTATTAAGGGACGTTCTTCTAAAAATCCCGTTTTATGTACCTTTTTCTAAATTAATGTTCTGCAGAAATATATTTCATTAACTGAATTTCCAAATTTCATGTCAAATAATTATTTATAATATTTACTTAAATGTTTATATATCATTATTTTTAAAGTAAAAGTATTCTATTGTACAAGCTTGGATTTTAAAAATGGGAGGTTCCAAAATAAAAACATTATTTTTATCAAATATTTTTTTTCATGATGGAATTATTATTGATTAATGATTATTTTATGGTTCAAAGGGATTAATTATGATTTAATGTGGTTAAATTAAATAATATTAGGGTTAGTGACATGATATTCCAATTAAGGGGTGTTACATGACAAACCAAATATGGGTGGTTATGTTATAACCTCCAATGCATAGGGTAGACCAGAGTCGGAGGATGAAAATATTGGTCACTAAAATTTTATATTAGATATTGATAATTATATCAAACATTACCTAATTATATTTTAGATTCTTGATATTTATTTTTCCAGAAAATTATTAAATTGTTAAAATGCTATATATTGATATTTTTGAGATTATTATTTAAGTTTCTAAAAAATGTATGTTTTTATAATATTGTATTATGGATTTTCAGAGAACTAAAATTTACCATTCATATATATATTAATTATATTTTTTATCATAAAATTTTTTAAAATGATTTTTTATTTATATGATAATATTGACACATATAAGATAAAGGGATATATTTTGAGGATTTATCCTATTATAATTCATGTTTTTATTTCATGATTTCTATAATATTTATGAAATGGATACATGGAAGATTTTTCAACTTTTTTTTTAAATGTGTCATTATATAGAACCAAAGATTGACGTAAATGGACATTACATTACTTTTTCAGAATAGTTAATACATAACAAAAACAGACACTGAAGGACCATAATAATTCAGTGTCTTTGGAAACTCGATACATAATCTTCCAATCTTGGTGAATGATCTTCAACATATCACATAAATATCTTACCTTTTTATACCTAAAAACTTTATATATATCCTGGGGAAATTAAAACATATAAAGGGTGAGCTGAAATTCTCATTAAGGGTAAGCATGGAGAAAATAAAACCAACCATATACATTTGAACTTAAAAACATGAACATAATGTTTAAAATTCATAATCTTGAGCAATGAAATAAAACATGGAAGTATGTAAGGCATAGATCAAAATGGAACATTAATCATGATAAATTATATTTGGAATAATACATGTAATTGTGGAATAACATTAATCACATGATATGATTTATATAGTAGCTAAGGCATTACTTCCAAGACAATCTTAGTGGACAAAGTCCCTTACTGACCGGGATTACTTGATGTTCCATCCTTGTATTACTGAACCAGATTTACTTTTCATTACACCCATGTCTATATCATGATATATAATTCCTTACACAATGCATTGGAGGGAGATATTGGTCCCACCCATCTCATAATGAAATCATACTTACGAGTGCCACAACATGAACATAAATCTTTCATCATTACCCAAATAATAAAATGGGTTTCATAAACATCATCCCATCATAATATAATCCATATAAAAACATGGATATCATTTAATCATATGAAAATTAATACCATCTAAATCATAAGGACATTATACTTGAAACATACACATATTAAATAATTCCATCTTATATGGAAAATGGGTTTTATCAAACACATGAAATGAATTTTTAAGGAATATATCCTATATTTTATATAATCATTTTCTTTTCACAAAATTCCATTCAATTTTTAACGAAAAATATTTTTTTGAAAAAATTCATTAAATGTTGTAGAGTAAGCTTCATGAAAATAAGGACTTATGAAACTGTAAAAACCCGTTCATGCCGTATATGTTAAAAAAAATTTCTCTTACTTATGGTGGAAAAGTCAAAAAGTAACTCGTAATGTGAACAAAAGAAATATTACTTACATACCATGTAGTAAAAGTGAAAATTGTTAAAATGAACGTTAAACATACATGAAACCCTTTTTTGAAAACAGGGACATGGATGATATATATACCCTAAGTAAATACTTACTAATAAACAATCTTGGATAAAAACGAGATTGGAATAATTATCCCATACCTTAGGTCTGATATGCTTTGTATGTATCCTAACAACCAGTAAAATGATTTAAATAATGTCATTGACATATTAAATAATCATATTCACTATTATGATATCATAAATGGTTCACTTATGACTTTATATTACCTATTATTTTGTAAATCCCATCTTAAAGCAGCGTTTTGGGTAAAATAATTTTATTTATCGTACATGATTGAACTTGTGGTTATTGATATTATTATTACTTATATCATGGATTAATTACTTCCAAAATGTAAATCAGGATTTATATATCATATATATTCAGTATATATATATATTAGATAGATAAATGAAATGAATTACACAGTTCATGGAGACGGTAGGCCGTATGTACGCATGAACGTTGTTTTCCTTTCCTTATTGACTTGAATGGAAGTATGTAGATTACATATATATATATATACATACATATATACAATAGCTTTATAATGTAATATATTTCATTATTATTCTGTATATATACTTTATAATCATTCTTGAGTGGTTAACATGGAGAATGAATCTCATCGTGTCGTGGAGACGGTAATCCGTAGGTACGCATGAGCGATGATATCATTCCCATAATTAATTATTTGAATTGGAGTGGATGATATAATATCTCATAATTAGTTGTATTTTTTAATAACAATATATATTTATTATTTACACCATTATACCCATCCAAGTAAGGTGGTGGTGGAAGAAAAGATTACACTTCTATGTGGAGACGATATTCTGTACATACGCACACGCGGTGATTTCGTTATCTGTACGATGGATACAAAGTGAAAATTGTTTTTTTCATATTTATAATAACATATCAGTATATTAGTGATACATATGTTATTACTTTATAATGAAACAACTAAAATAGAAGATGTTTAAGAAGAAAGGTAATTTAAAGACTAGCTAGTAGAGATTACCTCTTCTTCCACGCACCTGATTTAAACATCTTCTTAGGGCACTAGGGTTGGTCTTTTGAGAATACCTGAACCTCTATAATATAACTAGATAAGTTGAGAAGATACATTTTCTGGTTTTTTTCGAGCATCAAGGCTCAAATGGGTATGAAGGGAAGTGGGAAGTGGTGCCCTTTTTATAAGGGAGGAGAGGGGCACCTTTGGAAAAACATAAAATGTTATTTTATACAAAAGTCATAGTTGGTTTATAATAGCTCTAAATTAATTTATTTCAAAGCAAAAGTAGGGATCGGTCTAAATACCTTCAACCAATTGGATTTATACAAGTTTAGGTTACTATTGTAACCATATCATTAGATTTAACTCTAAGTTAAATAATTTAACTTTTACCATGTCTTCTTTATTTCTTACACTATATTGTTTATAAACATACTATAACAAGCCAAACTAACACCAAGTGTTTGATTATTAATTTATATATAAACTTATTTAAATAATTTTGCTGAATCATTGATTTTTAGGAATAAAATTACAATTAATAATATAATATATGTTTTAAAAACTATTTTATGTCAATTTTGAAACTATTTGGTATATGATTTTTTTTAATTATAACAGCATTATTATTTCGAAAAAAGTTAGTTGAATAAATAAAAAAATGTCATATTAACCTTGAAAATTATTGTAATTCATAAAAAGTCTCATATTAGATTTATTTGGGTATTTATAACATCAATAATATAAATATTTCATTAATAAGGTAGTTACTCCATCATCATTGTGTCATAGATATATTAAATTATTTAATGTCCTAAAATTATAAATAAAATACAATTATATAGGAATTTGTTTTTTCTTTCTAATGAATATTTATAGTCGAATTTATCTTATGTATAACCCTATATTAAAAATGCATTAGTTATTAAACGTTGATTTAAACTATTTTAACTCTTCTATAAATAAAATAATAATAAATGTACTAATCTAATCCAAATGGACCTAAAGGGTAATATTTTATTCCTAAGGTTGTTTTTGGTCGAATTAATCTTTTCCAATAGAATTAGGACATGTGATAGGGTAATTATAATATCATTTTTAACCATAATTACCCTATTTACTTTTAACCGTGGTAAATAAAAGTAAAAAAGTTACTATTCACAAAATATTATTTTTATCTTATTGAATCACATTTTACTCCTTGATACTAACTGTGTCTCTCTGTTTTTTGAAATTCCACTCACAGAAATGGTAATATAAATATTTCTGTAAATTTTCAAAGTCTCCTAGGAGGTGGGTAAAAGACGGTGAAAAGTTCAATAAAATTTTTATATATTTAAAATTATTATAAAATGAATCCAAAGAATTACATTGAACTTATATATTTATTATGTATCAATTTTGACCTAAAATAAATATGAATAAAATAAATAATTATTTAAATAAAAAAATGTTTTTAAATAGTAACCTAGTGTTTTCACTATTCATAAAAAATTGAATGTTTTTAGAAAAATACAAAAAATTCACCCTGGCCTAATTTTGATATTCCAAATCCAGAAATGAAGTCCATATTGATAGATTAAGTTTAAAAAATTTCAAAATGTTGGTATTACTATTCATAATGGCTAGTTCATAATATTATAATAATATCTCGTTTAGTGAAACATGGTATTACGTACTACAGATGCTATCGAGGAAGGACTTGATTGTGTGTAATGCATGCCAAGTGAGGGCTATGAGTAGTGAAATATCTGTTTTGGGTTGCGTATAACATAATCTAAACTTATTTCATTTATACATTAAAAAACATTTATACTTAATGTTTCATATATTAATTTCCACAAAACGAACTTGAAATTGTGCATAACACGAGCCATGAAGAGTGTTGCATATACTGCAAGCTAATACGATGTTGTGTATAGAACAATATAATTTTTTTGTAGTGTATAATATAAGACATCAAAGAAATTAAAAATAATATATCTCATAAAATCTCGTGGTGTTACATTCTACCCCCCTTAAAATGAATTTCACGCTCGAAAATCGTTGGGGTATTAAATTGATTACTACTTGAAAGATTTGTTCGTAGAAACCCACATTGTAAAAGGAATACGAAAATATATATGTTTAAAAGTAATGTATGAAATGTAATGGTTACCCAGATTAACTCATCACTAAGTTTCTACATAGGAGAACATAGGAGGAAATATGGATATGGAAGAAAAATCTTACCATCATGTTCTGATGGAGAGTGGTGGAGGACATGGATATGAAAAAGACAACAATCAAAAAGCGATAAATTTGTAATGATTTTAGGTTCCATCTGATTAATCGGATATAAGGACACTGGGACAACATTTTTTTTTCAAGATTATTTCCCTAAAGTTAATGAATTTGAATTAGAATAAATACGTACTTTATTTTGGTACAATTTCACCGTTGTTCATGCCTTGAACAATTTCTACATCGTCTCTTAAAGAAATGAAGATGAATTTCCCATTCTTGAAGTGTTAGCAGATCATGTGATAGAATGATGGGTCATTCCATCTATCTCAAACAAAAGGGTATAAAACGTTATCAAATATACATAAGTCCATCTATTGTGAGGTTAATTGTATATGATTCCAAAAATGGACTTATACATCATCAATAATACCACTTAATAAAATAAAACTAGTTTCTACTAACCATAGACTTTTTGTAGGCCAGTGGTAGGCGATAAAAGCTTGTCTCACTTCGGTTTTGGGTTTGATTCCCGCAACTTTTTCCGATGCGGCGGGTTGTCGCTCATCTTGCAGGTTGTCCATTTTTCTAAAACTACATTATTATAACATCCCATCAATAATATCGAAAAAATTCATTGCATTAAACTATACTAACTTATGTCCAACATAATACATTCTAATCTTTAGGCTTATCCAAAATACTTATTTCCAAGCTCATAGTATAAAGAAAACAATTTCTAGAAACGTCATCTGTCGAGCATGTGAATATTATCATTTATCCCCCATATATCATACGATATATTTTTTTGGACAAATTCCAAACATGTGAATACCTTAATAATGTATTCTCTTGGAAAATGAATACTCATTGAAGCTTAGTGAAAACTTGAATGCTGTAAAAAGTTATCTCTTTCCACATACCAAAATCCAAACATTCTATATACTAAAACCCTGATATAACATTGTACTTATATCAGTCATGAGCTCATGAATACTATAAAACATTTAATTTTATCATTATCCCTTCAATATGTGAATATCATCTCCTTTCCAAAATATTTGAATCACTTTTCATGGTTACCGGTACCATATAATTATTAAAAACCAATACCTAGATATTCCAAAATTCCAAGATACAATAAATGAGATTCCATGATCTTATTTTCAAATCCCATTACATAAACACTTAATCATTATGCAACAAAATTTTCATACTCAAAATTACATATAGTGAACACATGTGATTCCCTTTATCCTTTTCCTTAAGAGGTTTCTCAAGTTGATCATCATTAACCCTTGGATTAGGGCATTGATTCTCATAATCCCCCGTTTCCTTGAACTTGATGAATTAAAGTGTTTGTGGTGCATTCTCTATAGTCTATTATTTATTCACATCATTAGAAACACTTTTTCCATTACTTAGATACTCATATGCTCGATGAACTTCTTTTCCACACTTAAAACATTTTCTATTCCCTTTAAGACAATATCCACCATGCTTCTTTCAATAAATTGAGCATAAAGAAACATTCATCTTCTTTTCACCATTATTCTTTAATTTCTCCTTGAACTCCATCGTTCATGTCTTTTCAAAACCATGATATAGATATGTAACAGAAACTTCCATTTCTACCATGATAGAACAACACACAATTTCTTCATAGCTACTGAAGTCTCTTATAGCTAATGCCCTTCGAAGATTTGGTTTTAAGCCATTGAAGAATCGATCAACATTACTTTCGGGTTGGATGATAAAGCCAGATGCATACCCTGCAAGCCTTGTAAAATTTTCTTTATATATACTAATAGATTCACCATCCTTTTTCTTAATGTCAAGGGAATCCTTTTCCATCTATGTTCTAATAATATGAGGGATGTACTTATTGAAAAAATAAGTTCTTGAACTCATCCCATACCATGGATTCTATTTCATCTTGGGGCCTCATATTCTTAATTAGACTCCACCATTGATCTAATTCAACTTATTAATGGTAAATAGCCAGAATGAATTTTTCATGTTCCGAACAACGAAGTATGGAAAATATCTTTTCAATGGTACTGATCCATTGTTCCGCAACAAGTTGATCTGAAGACCCACTGAAAGAAGGTGGATGTTGCATTATGAAGGACTCAATTGAATCTTGTTTCCTTCTCGACTTATTTGGATATCCAAGAATGATTCAAAGCTTTTGAAAGTTTAACAATATGATTTTTCACTCCATGTCACATAACGTTGGTTTGCTTAGGACGACAATCATTTCATCGTCCATTACATTGATCAACACGGTTCCTTCGGGTTCCAGCCATTGTCTAAAACCCAAATAGAATAGTGTGAGAGGAAAAAATCATGCTAGGGAAAACAACATAATAAAGGGGGAGAACCTTCGATATCTAACATCTTAGGTATAATTCTAATATCATTACATTAATTCTAGGACTATAAAATATACTTATAATTAACCTTTGGGGCATCCCTAGACATACCATAGAAATATCTCTAGGGATCTCACTAATGTATTCGCATCATAGTTCCCAATGGTTAACTAAATCATTCCTCTCATACCAACTGTAAAGACCCAAAGCTTGACATACATGTACAATAATTTAATTTTTCGGAATACTTAATACATAACAAAAACAGACACCAAAGGACCTTAATAGTTTAGTGTCTTCAGAAACACGAAACATAATATTCTAATCATGGTGAAATATGTTCAACATCTCTCATAAAGATCATCCTTTTTTTTACCCAAAACCTATCTTTATATCCTGGGTAAAAGAAAACATATAAAGGGTGAACTTAAATGCTCAGTAAGGGTAGGCATGGAGAAAATAAAACCAACCATATAAATTTTAACTTAAAAACATGAACATAATGTTTAAATTCATAATCTTGATGAATGAAATAAGACATGGAAGTACGTAAGGCATAGCTCATAATGGAACATCAATCATGACAAAATAGCATGGGAATAAAACCATTAATTGTGGAAAAAAATTAAACACATGAAATGATTTCCATAGTATCCAAGGCATTGCTGCCAAGACCATCTTAGAGGACAAAGTCCCTTACTGAACCGGGTTTACATGCCATTCTAGCCCTGTATTACTGAACTAGATTTACTTGTCATTCTATCCATGTCTATATAATGAGATAAAAATCTTTACCCAATTCATTGGAGGGATATATAGGTCCCACCCATCTCATATTTAAATCATACTTACGTGTTCCACAACATGAACATACATCATTCATCATTACACAAATAATAAAATGGGTTTCATAAACATCATCCCATTATAACACAATCCATATAAAAAATGGATTTCATTTCATCATAATAAAAGTGAAACCATGTAAATCATAGATACATTATACTCAAAACATACACATATAATATAATGAAATCTTATATAGAAAATGGTTTTGATATAACAGTTGAAATCAATTCTTGAGGAAAATATCTTTTCTCTTTTAAAATAATTTTCTTTACAAAAAATGACATGCAATTTTAAATGAAAATAATTTTTTTGAAAATAGTTATTTAATCTTGTAGAGTATTCTTCATGAAAATAAGGCATTAGGAAACCGTAAAAACCCGTCCATGTCGTAAAAGTTAAAAAACATTTTTCTAGTAATTTTTTCTGGAAAAGTCAAAAAGTACCTCCTAACGTAATAAAAAGAAGGATTCCATACATACCATGTATTAAAAGTCAAAAATGGGTAAAAATGAATTTAAACATACATGAAACCATTTTTATAAAATAGGTACATGGATGATAAATATAACCCCAGTAAATACTTATGAATAAAAAATCTCGGATAAAAACGAGATTTGAATAATTATCCCTTACCTTGGGTCTTATATGCTTCGTATATATCTGAACCTCCAGTATAAGGATTTAAATAATGTCATTGAAATATTAAGTAATCATATAAATTCTTATGAAATCATATATGGTTCACTTATGTCTTTATATTAACTATTATTTTGTAAATCCCATGTTAAAGCAGCATTTTGGGTAAAATCATTTTATTTAACATACATGTTTGAATATGTTGTTCATGATATTATGATTACTTATATCATATATTTATTACTTCCAGAATTAAAAAAATGATTTATTTATCATATATATTCAGTATATATATATATATAATATAGATAAATTAAATGAAATACACCATTCATGGAGACGCTAGGCCGTACGTACGCATGAATGTTGTTTTGCATTCCTTGTTGACTTGAATGGAAGTAAGTAGATGACATATATACATATATACATAAATAAAGTAGCTTTATAATTTCATGTATTTCATTATTATTCATTATATATACATTATCATCATTTTTGAGTGGTTAACATGGAGAATGAATTTCATCACGTCGTGGAGACGGTAATCCGTACGTACGCACGAGCGATAAAATCATTACCATAATTAATGAATTGAATTAGAGTGGATGATATAATATCTAAAAAATAGTATGATTTTATCATAACTATATATAGTAATTATTTACACCATTATACCGATCCATGTAAAGTTGTGGTGGAAAAACAGATTACACCACTGCGTGAGGAAAATATTCCGTACGTACACACGCGTGGTGATTTCATTTTCCGTAGGATGGATAGAAGGTGAAATGTGGATGTTTCATTTTTATAATAACATATCTGTATATTATTGATACTTATGTTATTACTTTATAATGAGAAAACAAACAAAGAATATGTTGAAGAAGAATGAAACTTGAATGAATCGGTAGAAGAGATTACCACTTCTTCGACACACCTCTTTTATACTTCTTCTTAGGGCATTAGGGTAGGTATTTTGAGAAGACAAAAACCTCTATTATATAACTAGATGGGTTTATAAGAGTTAATGTAATGGTTTGTATGAGCATCAAGTCTAATATGGGTGTGAAGAGAAGTGGGAAGGGGTGCCCTTTTTATAAGGGAGGAGAGGGGCACCTTTGGAAGAACATAAAATATTATTTTATAATAAAGTCATATTCGGTTTATAATAGCTGAAAATTGATTTAATTTCAAAGATAATGTGGGTATGGGTCTAAATAATCTCAACCAATAGGTTTTATACATGTTTAGATTACTATTGTAACCTTATCATTTAGATTTAACTCTAAGATAAATAATTTAACTTTTACAGTATATTCCTCTTTTCTTACACTATATGGTTAATAAACATACTATAACAAGCCAAACGAACCCAAAGTGGTTAATTATAAATATATAAAACCTTATATACGTGATTTTGGCGATCCTTATATTTTTAGGAATAGAATAACAATTAATAATATAATATTTGTTTTAAAACTATTTAATTTCAATTTTTACACTATTGGGAAATTGATTTTTCTGAAAATCATAACAGAATTATAAGTTTGGAAAAAGATAATTGAATCAATACTAACATGTCTTATTAACCAATAAAATTATTGAAATTCATTAAATGTCTCAAATTACATTTATTTTGGTATTTATAAAATCAATTATGTTAATATTTCATTAATAAGGTAATTACTGCATCATCATTGTGTCATAAATAAACTACATATATAATATCTAAAAATTATAAATAAAAAACAATTTTGTAGGAAATAATTTTATCTTTCTAATGAATATTTATATTTGAATTTATCTTATGAATAAACCTACATTAAAAATGTTTTTGTTAATAAACATCGATTATAACTATTTTAACTCATCTTTAAATAACATAATAATAAATTTCCTAATCTAATTTAAGTGGACATAATGGGTAATATTTTATTGCTAAGGTTGTTTTTGGTATAATTACATTTATCCAATATAAATAAGTCATGTGTTAGGGTAATAGTAATATTGTTTTTACCCTTAATTAGCATATTTATTTTTAACCTTGGAAAATAAAAGTAAATATTTACTATTCACCAAAAATTATTTTTATCTTATTGAACAACATTTTACTACTTGAAATTAACTGTGTCGCTTGGATTTTCGATATTCCACTCCCAGAAGTGGTAATATTAAGTTTTATGTACACTTTCAAACTCTTCTAGGAGGTGGGTAAAAGACGGTGAAAAGTTCAATAAAATTTTTATATATCTAAAATTATTATAAAATGGCTCAAATGAATTAAATTGAAAATATATAGGTATTATGTATCAATTTTGATCTAAAATAAATTTAAATAAAATAAATAATTATTTAAAAAAAATTGTTTTTAAATAGTAACCTACTGTTTTCACTATTAATAAAAAATTCAATGTTTTCAGAAATATACCAAAAATTCACCCTATGATAATTTCGATATTCCGAATGCAAAAACGAAGTCCATATTGATAGATAAAATTTATAAAATTACAAAAATTGGGATTTAATATTCTCAACATCTAGTTCATAATATTATAATAATATCTTATTTAGTGAAACTCGGTATTGCGTACTACACACGCTATTAAGGAAGATATTCATTGTGTGTAATGCAAGCCAAGTCAGGGCTACATGTAGTGAAATCTATGTGTGGTGTTGTGTATAGCATAATCAGAACATATTTCATTTATACATCAAAAAAATACTTAATGATGCATAGAATAATTTCCACAAAATAAACTTGAAATTGTGTGTAACATGAGCCAGGAATAGTACTACATATATTGAAAAGTAATATGGTGTTGCATATAACAAAAGCTGAATTTGGTGTAGTGTATAATAGAAGACATCAAAAAAATTATAAATAATATATCTCATGAAATATTAGGCTATTACAGTTATTATGTAAAAGTTATTAATAGTTACGGAATTATAACAAAAAATGATTATTGGTGAAGTTATAATATGAGTTCATGTTAAATTTCAGTTTAATGTGAAATGTTTCATATTTGGTCTTTATAATAAATTTTCTGGTAATATTAAAATTTTACTTTAGTGTATATAAAACCATTAACTATAATAATATTCTCCATTGCATACCCTACAATTTTTCATTACTCATAAAATCACTATTCATAATTGTAACTAAATCAGATTTTTTTTCCATAACAATAATACAATTAATAATAATGAAATCATTAACCAAGATATAAAATATGTATTCCCATTTTGTTATTTTATTCTCATGGGTTCAAATATGTCATAATTAACAAGAATTTATATACTTATAACTATGTATATTGATATTCCTATGTGATATTTTTATGATTTCTAACTTTTTGAATGTGGATGATATCTAGTCCGTTTATCTATTCATATTAGGTATATCATGAATACACTCTCTTAGTTGATACTTCTCATATTGTAATCTCAAATATTATTATTCTATATATTATATTTTTCATTTTCTTCATTCATGTTTGTGTATTATTATTATTTAGAATATCTTATAAATGATATTTTTCCCATAGTTCATTGACCACTCCTGAATATCATTTTATCATCATTACTGTTGACCATGAATCCATTTTTGATAAAAATAAACACAATAACATCTTATAGTTATGAAAAATACTCACGGGATTCTGTTTATTCTCATAATCCAATAAGACACAATTTGTTGCATGATTTTCATTATCAATGATAGTTGAAAGGACATCTTTAATATTATGAGCCCCATCATTCAAAATTTTTTCTAATACATCATTGTGATCTCCAATATTCCTCAGAAACTTCATGTCTCCCATTATATGAAATAACATTCATGTTCAAAATACAAAGGAAAATCTCTTGTATATATTTATGGAAACTCTTATAATAATATCTTTTCCTTCCATATCTACTTATTCACATATCTATGTATTCAATCAACATTTTCCTGGATTTGAATACACCATTTCATAGAAAACAATAAATATATGATTTAAAACAATGTTAGTCATATGTACCAATTTAATTATTTTTCAGGATTATAGTTATAAATAGGTATAAAAACAATTATATACCTATGTAGACATTTTATCATATTGTTATATTTTTACCAAAAAATATATTCGTATGTTTACACCCCTGTTTCAATAATAAATTTTCCCTTCATTTATGATCGGTAACAAATACCCAAGATATAATCCCAACTCATCAATATTCAATAATAAAATAATTTGAAAGAATGGAATGTCAAAAAATTCAATGGGAGGGATATGAAAATAAACGTAACCTGTTGATTAATTTGAATATCATGAAAACCCAAAATGATATTTAACCTTTAACTTAATAATCCCTAAAAAATCATTTATATTCTCATGGATTAAATTTAAAATCCTATGGAATAAATAAAAATAATGTACAACTGTAGAAAAATGAAATAAATATTTTTAAGTGTTTCTTAATAAAAAGTTAAAAAATACTTTATTAAATAAACTATTCACATCCTAAAAATAAAAAATTGTTCATTAATACATAATCAAAATTTCACCATTCTTAAATTATTAATTTACATAAAACACCATAAATATTTTTTGAAACATTGGATTTTATTTTCATATCTATCTAAAAAATGACATAAAATACCTCTTAAATTACATTTAAATTTTTAGACTAAAATATAAATAGTAAATTTTTTCCACATCATATGAGTGGTATAAAAACTGTTATATTTTTTCCCATCATAGGAATCTATGAATATAAATTAAATCCATCAACATTAACCAATTTATTGGATATGAATATAAATCTAACCCATCATTATGAATAGTTTTCAGAAACCATAAAATAATAAGAGACCTGAAATCATTAATGTACTACCTAAGATGTCATAAAATATTTTGTTGGGAATTTATAGAAGTGTAATTTCATGATATTAATACAATATTATATGTATAATTTTTGAGTTTTCTAAATATTACTGATATTTATAGATGAAAATGAAATTTTATATTCATTGAAAATCCATGAAAATTTATAGAATAACCTTTTAACAAATATTTTACATTGTTGTGTGGAACAAATTTTATTATTTGTATGATAAAAAAATTCATTGTATATAATTATAATTGGTTTAAAAAAATACCCATCCCAAAAAATAAAAAAATAATCATTTTTAATCCAATAAAAAAAGTAAATATTATTTTAGAAGGAAATTTCATAGGATATTATATATAGTTAAGAATTTTTTTCAAATAATTTAATATGTATGATCATGGAGAAAAATTAATTTAAAACATTTAAATCATAGTCTTACTAAAAAATCATACAACATTGGATAAATATATAATCCAATGTAAATTGATGAAGAAAACATGAAATTGGTGTATGAAAAACATTATTTTTTTATATTTGATAATATAAATTTGCAGGATTTCCTATACACCACCAAAAAGAATACATGTGATGAGAATATAATGCATCTCAATGAAATTAAATTGAGACTAAAAATACCTTACCTCATCTCCCAAATCACTATGTACATGATTTATTTTCCTAATTTAATTTTTTTATTTTTTACACCATCATGAAATAATTTATTGATTCTATTATATTTATTCTTATTATTTTATTTTTTCCATGTTTTGTTAAATTTATAATTTTTTAATGATAATGTTTGTCATATTACAGACATGGGATTCATAATCCAATGATAAATTAGTTAGGATGATCATTTTCGATGTATTAATTATTCCATGATGACAGAAAATTATGATGATGTTATTATATTATCAAAACATTTAATAATGTTTTAAAAACATTCATTAATGAATATCATGAAAACTGAAGTACATATTTTCAAGGATATGGTAGAACATTTGTAAGAATAAATAACAATTTCATTTTTCCAATTTTTGGAAGAAAATACAATATATAATATCTTAATTCTATATATTAGTTTAAATGTTATTGTTGTCATATTTATCCATTAGTTCAAATATTAATATAAATCATGTGAGGTAGTAAGGAAAAAAATCCCTTCGCATCATGTATATTATTAATCAATGCTACTAATGAGAAATAAAATAATTTTTCAATGGATGGGTGAGTATGATGGTATGTAGTATCTCATATTTAGAGAATAATAATAATTTCATAAATATAATATTTATAATTTTTTGATCCATCATATTAATGAGCCATTATATATGGTGATGATAAATTAAATATATCACTTCTTGGAGACCGTAGTCGTTATATATGCATGAGTGACACTTAAATTTCAAATTGGATGTATGTTGATGTTAAAACTGATTGTAACATAAATGTAATAAAATTTTAGTATATTTTAGAAATTAATTTTATTATATATGAATCCTTATTATAGGTTGGATAGAGGTAGAATAAAAAATAAACACTTAATGACTTGGTGAATAGTTATATATCATCCATGAAACCTTCCTTTGGCATACACTAAAATATTTATTGGGTTGGTACTTTTTAAATGGATACCTATTTGATGTTATAAATGATTTTAGTAAAGTTATTTTTTTATGTTTTGAAATATTTATTTTTCTTAATATTTTTGAATATAAAATTGGGTACCCTTATCTAAGTCAAGTGGTGGCACACTTGTAAATTTCCATTACTTTTAAATATTATAAAATTCATACTCACTGTCAAGTGGAAAAAAATCCATTTCATTTATGTTATATGATAAAATTACCCCTGTACTCTCATAAAAAAATTATGTATATGAAATTTTGTGACATTCCATTATGTTTTTACCATCATTTAAAAATTTGACTCATTGTCATCATATCTTATTCATACCATTTGTTTATATTAATTATGACCAAAATATAATTAAAATCATATTGAAATGGATATTTACTTTTCAAAAATAAAAATGAATATATCATGTGTAATTTTTTAAAAATGTATGAATTAAATAGTTATTGAATAACTCAAAATGAAAAAAATAATCATTTAGAAAAATATGTTTTTAAGCCTAAAAATGAATATATAATAAAATAATGTAGATTACTGATTCATATAGTATGAATTGGATTATTTATAGTTAAATGGGACAAATCGTACATTACAAACAAAACTAAATGTAATGTCCCTTGATCTGAAACTCACTCTTAGTGCCAAAAAGTGTTGGTTACTGGACCTCAAACAAATCTCCCCATATAGCGGAGGCCACCGAATAGTAGTAGAGGTGTGAAATTTATAGTGGGGTGACTATTATTCTTGGTATTAAATGTCATTGCAATAGAAATAATCTATATAATGAAAATTAATCCAATTTGATATGTGTTCAAAACAATATTAAGAACCAACTGAATAATCTAATAAATAATAAATATATAATGTAATGATGTACTGGAATGTATCAAAATGTAATGAAAGAAACAATAAAATTGAAATACTATCAGACATAAACAAATACACAAAATTCATGGATCTCTAACCCCACAATGGTCCAACCTCCAAACCCCATTCCTTTCATAATTCCAAAAATCAGCCCAGTGGTCCCCTTCCATCATCCAAATATTCATTCATGTAATCTTCTCAGGTACAAAATGGATCCCAAAATATTATATGATTATAAAAAATAAGGTAAGAAATGGGTATAAACTAACCATTCTGATAATCTGTGCATGAAAAAAGTGTTGAACTAGTGTAATGATTAATTTAACTATAAAATATATACCATAATAACATTATTAGTCTGTATGCTAGAAGATATCCAGGCTTATCCTACTACCAATTCAACAAAAACCGTACATCAATGGAAAAATAGCCATTTTTCAAAATTTTGGAATGTCATTGATAATATTTTATGGCCATTTCAACCACATTCATATAACCATGAAATATTTGCAATAATATATGAAAAATCTCTATAATCAATACATAATCCTGGTCAAATCCCTATATTCATTACTATATGAGAATAATAAAAATTTTCTCTGTTTTAGCATTACATCATCTGACTGGGATGAGCCTACTAAATATCATCCTTTCGTTATATAAGTGTCTATATTCTAAGGCCGATCCCAATATATAAGTATTCCTTCAGTGAATTACATCTTGTCATATGTGATGGATATAATAATATCATATCTTATATATCAATAATTATTTATACAAATAACAATTTATCATTCATATACTACTTTTAATTTAATTCATCAGTTTTTAGCAATGATATATATAAGTGATGAGGAAAAACATAGAGAATCTATATGAAGAAATAAACTAATATTTATAGTCATCAACATTGAGCTTAAACCATTAACAAATCCATTAATATTAACCATCTTCTAACACAAAGGGTAGCCATAAACAGTGTTAGAACCAAATTGAATAGAGAAGGATCCATGAAATAAGAATATAAATTCTAGAATGAACATTGTTTCATGTTATGTTGGCATAATCACTATAATTTGTAATCATGGAAGTTATCAATTCATAAGGATATGATTTAAACCCAGATATTATCTAGTGATGAAAAAACACTTCCATGAGAAAACACTCATGAAGAATAATGTGAAAAATTTCAATAAGAGGTTTATAGATCATCAATGATCAAGATAAAAAATGAACTAGGCTGAAGGATTTTCTAGAAATAGTTGGTAACCAATGGAAGATAAGGGGGAATCCAATGGAAAATATGTACTAGGGATTTCGTACAAAAATGGGGCATTTGAAAGGGTGGGTCACACACCAAAAGATAATGGATGGTTTCCCTAACATTATAAGAGAATAGGTGTGGTGATTTTGAAATAAAATTATCTTCCCATCATACCTAAAAACATCGGGTCGGTGAGTTACATGGGGTGTACTATAGTTAAATAACATGTAAATATTTTTAAGGGGATACCTAGAATTACACAACAACAAGGTTTTATTTAATTAAAATATATGACTAATTAACTAATATATAATAAATTTAAACATTGTATAAATTGCATGCACATGGTTTCTCAAACATTTTCAATTTAAATTACACAAATCCCCTTCAAATAATTTCAACATAATTTGAATCCATGATACTATAAACACATATATTAAAAAACTACATTAAATCAAATTAGTCACACTACCCAGAACATTAAACCATTTTCACAAAAAATGACTATCCCATAAATCCTCTATTGTTTTTACAAGATTCCCCACATCCCAATAAAATGTTTATTCAAAGGATGTACATCCATGAATGTATCAAAAACAAAATAAAGAGTTAAAAAATTAGATAAATACTTACCTGAAAAATTACGGGATCATACAATCTCCCCACCATATAATGGATCATCCCATATTTACTCAAATTATCATTATGTTGTCTCAGTGATCATGTCTGGCCATAGTGTTTTCAAAACAAACACCCTCTCTAATTTATTATACAAAAAAATATCTTGCTGTCAATATACTCAAATTATGTGTATAATATTTTACAATTGATAATTCTCACATAGACCTATAAATAATTACATATTCTCCTAGATGGACTAATAATAAAATGGTCATAATATTCTACTTATATTGAATTGGTAGGGTCTCGGTGATATATCTACAGCTACGACACATGTAACTTGTTCCGAAGGGAACTGTATCATTGTGGAAGTGAAAAACCATAAGATACATGACTAACCCTTAGGACTATCTGAAAAGAAAAGACAAACATGGGTAATATATTTACCAATTTGTTGATATAGATTATCCCAAAATAATTAACACTCTATTGAAAACATGATGTAGATACTCTAATTCAATAGTTATTATCTAATATTAAACATAAAATTTATATCATCGCTCCATGGTAACCATCGACTATCTGATCTATAATACCAACTCATATCCCTCCCAATTGTTACAAGGCCACACATGCGATTACTCACCCACCTCCATCAAACAAAGTAGTGAATGGAACGACCTATCATAAATATCTTGGTATGGTGACATTTTTATATATTCATGAATGATATAATTATATGAAAACTAAATTAAATTCATAAGTTTCATCAACGATCCACATAAATCTGAAAAACATTATTTTATCATATCTTTTGGAATGAGAATAGTATGCTTATATTTTCTAATAATTGATGGATGATTGGTTGTGATCAAAACAACCAATAATCCTAGAGCATTTTGAGGAGCATTTGAGAAATGTTATTAGATGTGTGGATCTCTATCTAAAATGACACCACAAAGAACACTTTACTACAGAACAATATCATGCATGTAATAATAACCTAGATCCTTTACTATAATGGTTTCCTTGATAGTTTCAATGTTGTCTACCATAATCAAGGGGTCCAATATTATTAGAGGTTTTACAATATAATATTTTTACAAAATCCATTGTGTAATGATCCCATAACAACTCAGGAATTGAAAACGTCTATAAAATCAAAAAATTACCCTTATTTTCAAAATTCATCTCATTAAAAGTGACATCATATAGACATGAATCATTCGATATCTTTATTAATTCATGTGAACCATTTATATTTTTAGAGGTCACAATACATCATTGTTAATCCAAGAATCACCACCCTTCTAGAAGCATGAAACTCACTCATTATCTTCTATTGTATGACCATAGGAACCAATACATGACCAAAGAAAAAATATCACTCTAAATACTAAGATACCCTCCTAATGTTGTATCCATATCACATAATTTATCTCTCATAATTATGACATCGAGATCAAACAACATGTTGTTATTATTATGGTGTGAACGTATGAGTATAATTGGTCTGCTAGTTAGATATAACCACCAATTAGCCTCTAATGCTTCCAAATATATTTCTTCCCAAGGGACATTACAAAAAATCATCATAAAACTATATGTACTACCACATTTTTTATCATTTCATTTTTCAAGGAATCAGTAGGATGATTTTAATTTCCAATTGAATAATAAAACACAACATTGAATGACAATGAATACTCAACCTTCCTACTCTTCTAATGGATTTGGTCTTGTTAGGAAAAGTTATACCTAAGTATATAATTATAAATTTATACCAATAACCTCTCACCCAAGATATTGTGTCTCAATAAACAATGGGAATATACCCCTACATCAAATCATATATCATGAGTAGGATAATTTCTCACAAGTAGTCACATATTCTCAGTGCCATAAGAAACCACTCATTTCACATGCATTATATGTTATTAGAGTCCAACTCTAAATGATACATAGTTTATTTTATATTCAATAAAAAGATTATGTAATTTAAGGATAGTTTATGTGGTCATACTACCTAATAAATCCTTAAAACATTTTTTACAATTATTCAAAGAAACAAACATCAATTCTTTCTTGGGTTACCCTTACATTGGTGGTTCCCAATGGGATAAAATCATGATAATTATATGACAATAACATTATACTTCAAAAATACTACAAATATTGATGATGTTCTGGGGGTTTTTCCTATTTACAAAAAATATGACCTTTTATGTGTCTACTGACAATCCATACATTGAGATGACATGTCCCACAAAGTACACATTATTAATCCAGAAACAACATTTGGATAGATTGATCTAAATTTGATATCTAAAATTATATTTAGGATTATGTCATGATTCTTTTCATGGTAATCTTATGTCTCAGAGTTATATAATTTATCATAAACAATATCACACACAAATGGGTCCAAAATAGATGAATGATCTTATTCATCAAGGAGATGAATATAACTGTAATGTCAGTGAATAAAAATGACATAACTAAATATTTATACATGTTATAACAACTCCTAAATGCATTATGGGTTATGTATGATGGTTTCACCCTTACTATAATGACCCATACATTATATTCATTGTTATTACTTCATAATTGAATAATACTTATTACAAAATATAACAAAACCATGATAGGACTGTATAGCTATTTGTCTTTAGAAACTAGTAAACATAAAAAACTGGTTCACAAATCATCTACATTGTCTCCTGCTTATTTCATCATATCTAGAGTCTCTTTTTCATATTCTTCTTATTAACCTTCTCCCTGATCCGGGGAAAAGAAAACATACTAAAGGGTGAGTTCAAATGCTCAGTTAGGGTAATCAAAGGAAATATGAATAATCTCATATTAATAATAACATAACATTTCGAAAATATTAACCTAGAAAAGAGATCCTAATATCATGAAATGGGATTTATCATAGTAGTGAAATGTAATCTCAATAATCATAACAGAAAACATGAAACTTTCTGGCATACACACAAAATCATAGAAAAACTTTTCATATTAGTCCGTACTCATTGCCAAGACCATCATATTTGACAATGTCTATTACGGAACCAATTTCACTCCTTTTTTTAGTCATGTATCACTGAACCGAATTATCTTTTCATTCCACCCTTGTCTATATAATGAGATATAAATCATTAACCAATGCATTGATGGGAGATATAGGTCCCATCCATCTCTTAATGAAACCATTATTATGTGTTCATAAAAATCATAAATCATATATCGTAGCATAAACCATGTAATAAAAATAGGATACCATCATAACATAATCCATATAAGATAGAAGGAATTCGAAAAAATAACTCCATCATCAAATAACTGTAATAATAATGATAGAAACAGAACACTATATTAAGATAGATGGATAATAATTTTGATAAAACACATGAACTCCATTATTGAGGAAAATATCCTTTATAATTCAAAACTTTTTTCCCTTTATCAACATACCATACAATATTATACTAAAAGAAGTTAATTGAAAATAAACATAAAAACATGTAAAGGGAGATTAATGGAAATAATGTTCTATGAAATCATAAAAATCCATTCATGTCGTATAAGGTAAAAAACATTCTTCTAGTAATTTGGTAGGAAAATCCAAAAAGTATCTCATAATGAAAACAACAAAAATTATTTTCTTATATTTTTCTAAAAATTCACCAATAGATAAAATAGGATTGAAAAAATTTTAGGTGGATAATATTACATATTGATGAAACATGGATTTGGATGATAAATATTCCCCAGTAAATAACGATGTATAAACAATCTCGAATAAAAATTGAGATTGTTAAATTTACATTACCTTAGGTCCAATATTATTTATACATATACAAAAATCCTGTATAATTATTTAAATAATATCATTGACTTATTTTGGAATCATATTCATTATTATGATATCATATATGGTCATATTTTTATCTTTTTATTAGTAATATATAATTTCTACTTGTTATTCGGGTGTTCATTGCATTATGTTCTTATGCGTGTTTTTTCTAATAAGTTTGTATTCCAATTTTTAGTTTATAGCTACATAATTTAAAGAATGGTGTTAGTATAATATATATCATATTTATTCATTCAATTCATTTACATAATCATGGTTTAATGAAGATCATGTAGAACTCATCACATCGCACCGTAGAGACGTTAAGATGTACGTACGCACGAGTGATGATATCATTCCCATAATTATTGAATTGTATTGGAGTGGATGATATAATATCTCAGAATTATTATCATATTATAAAAATCATATATAGTTATTCTTTAAACTATTATACCAATCCAATTAAGGTGGTGGTGGAAAACAGATTACACAACGGCGTTGAGATAGTATTCCGTACGTACGCACGCGAGGTGATTTTTTTTCCCGTAGGATGGATAGAAGGTGAAATAGAGTTGTTTCATATTTATAATAACATATCCAAATATTATTGATACTGATGATATTACATTATAATGAAAATGATAATTAATTGGAAGTAGAAGAATATATAAATTTGAAAGAATCAGTATAGGATATTACCTCTTCTTCGACGAGCCGCTTCTAAATATCCTCTTAGGGAACTCAAGATGGTCTTTGAAGAAGAAAAAGACCTCTATAATGTTTCTAGAGAAGTATATAGGATAAATGGATAGGGTTTGGCCGAGCATGATGGCTCAAAACGTTGTGAAGAGGAGAGGAAGGGGGTTCCCTTTTATAAGGGAGGAGATGGGCACCCTTGGAAACATAATAAATATTAATTTATAATAAATTAAAACACCCCTTAGAAACCTCATAAAATGACACATTTAGAATACGAGATGAGATGGGGTTTTAATATCATCATCCAATAAAATTTAGACTCATTGGTAATTTATTTTAAACCTTATCAAATAGATTTATCCTTATTTAATCTATTTAATTTTATTTGTGGTAATACAATTCTTAATTTTAATTGTTATAAATAATAACTTATGTGTTTCGAATTGTCCATAATTGGATAAATTATGACATTATCACCATTATAAATTTAAATTTATAATTTCAAAATATTTTTGTGATTTTTAAACAATTTTATAAAATGTTATTTTTATAAAATAGCAATATTTTCAATTTTGACACTATTCATTTATTTTAATTTAAATTAAATCAAAAATGAATATATGTTAGAACTAAAAGCTTTATTAAATTCCTTATATGTCAAATTTATCTAGAAAATTCGTGGAGAACATTAAATAGTTCATAAAATATTTATTTAAATATTTTTAAAAGAATTTATTTCATATTTCAATCAATAATATAATTTCTTCATCACTATTGTGTCATCATTAATGATAATTATTAAATACATAAAATGTCTAAATAAGGTCAAATGATGTAGATAATTTTATTAGCTTTCTAGAGACAATTCATGTTTGATGTTTTATGTTGTTTATCACTAAATTATTATTATTACACTTATAAGATATAAGAGAGTTACATGTTGTCATTTTATTTAGTTTTAATTAATATTATATCATTTTCATGGTCATTAGTCCATGAAACAAATCATTTCAGAACCTTATGTGATATGGGTCGACTTTTATTCATCGAATAAATTTTTTTCAATTGGTAGGGTAATTTTATAATCATATTTTTACCCTTAATTACCAGATTTACCATTAACTGTAGTAAATAAAAATTACCGTAGTTACTATTCATAATGTCAAAAAAAATAAAAGTAACCTATTAACATAATTTGGACCCACTAAATCCTTATATTGAATCCATTTTTCAAAATTCACAATACAGAAGTTGCAGTAATTAATTTAATATTAATCCTGTTGTTAAGAAAACAACTTTTAATTGTTAAAACATTGTCAATGATTGAAATGTTTTTACCTATGAATTCAATGTAAAAATAATTGTCATGACATAAATTATAATAAATGTATAAAATATATTATATTTATACTTCAAAACAATTAAATTTTATCATATAACCATATAAATTATCTTGAAGAAACAAGTTGTTTTTAAGAAAATTTAGAGTATTTTAACTATTCATCAAAATGTGTAAGTTATCAGAAAAGTATAAAAAATTTATCTAATTTATATTTTTATATCATGATTCAAAATAAAAAGTTAATTTTTTCAAATTGAACTCATAATATTTCCAAAATGTATATTTAAAATTGGTGCACCATTAAAAGGAGGAAATCTTCATTTTTTTTAAAAAAATAATAATTCTTGTATCTGAAAAAATTGATTTCTTCTCATATCATATGTAAGATGAATTCTAATGTTATATAAAATTAAAAATGATGTTAATTATATATATAATGTCTATTTTATATAACATTTTAATAAAAAATCTTTGTTTATTGAAACTCAGTATTACGCACAATGCAAGCTATCGAGGAAGGTTACTCTTGTGTGTAATGCAAGCCAAGCCAGTTTTGTGTATCCTAAAATATATCTTGGTGTTTCATATAACAAAATAGAAAAAAATATATATTTATCATAAAATTTCAGGGTGTAACATTCTACCAACATTAAAATTAATTTCTCCCTCAAAATTCATCACATTGAAACAAACAGATGATGATCCCTCTCCCTCATCATATTGTCAAGTTCCCTTGCAGATTCTTATAATTGGTGGTCTCTCCATAAAACAATATTCAAGAAAGTGGTCTTATTTCATAGAACAATGTTTCTTCGATCCAGAATCTCAATCAGCTGTTCTTCACAAGAATGATATTGCTCTAGTGGTACAACTTTTGAGCTTAGTACATGTGAAGGATCAGTTATGTACTTTTTCAGGAGCGATACATAGAACACATCCTGAACTTGAGAGAGATTCAGTGGAAGATCCAATTGGTAAGCTACCTTCCCAACACTATGCAATATTTCTAAAGGACCAATATACCTACGGATCAACTTTCCCTTCATTCCAAATCTCATTACTCTATTCCAAGGAGATATTCACAAGAACACTTTATCACCCACTTCAAACTCAAGGTCTTCTTTTCAGTTGTCGGCATAACTTATTTGTCGACAATGAGCTGATCTTATGTGTTGTTGAATAGATCTGACCTTTTCTACCATTTCATAAAAAGATCTGGTCCTAATAGCTTTCATTCCGCAAGATCATCTCTTCAAGTTGGAGTTCTGCATATCTTTCCATAGAGAGGTTCATAAGGAGAAATATGAATATGGTAGAGAAACCCATTATTTTAACAAAATTCTACAATAATGTGGTTATTGGTCCCAAAAACCATTGAAATACATAGATAAAGATCTCAACATGTCTTCTAGAGTTTAAATTTTCCTCTCAGACTGACCCTCTGTCTCAGAATGATAAGTAGTGCAGAAAATCAACTCTGTATCTAGAGTATTCTATAGAATTATCCAAAACATCCAGGTAAACCTCAACTCCTGATCTAATATAATGGAAAGTAGTACTCCATTAAATATTACCAATTCCTTTACATATATCCTGGAAGGCTGATCAAGAAAGAAATCTTATCTAATAGCAAAGAAGTGTGTCGACTTCGTAAGACGATCAACTATAACTCATATATCATTATTACATTTGGATGTTTTAGGGTGTCCAATAACAAAGTCCATAGGGATGTTTTCCCATTTCTATTCTTGTATGGGTAATGGTTGTAACATCCCATTAGACTTCTTTCTCTCTACTTTATCTTTTTTACAAACAACGCATTGAGAGACATATTCAGCCACATCTCTTTCCATGCCATCCCACCAGAAGTACTCATTCAGGACCCTATACATCTTTGTGCATCCATGGTGAATATAGAAGGAAGAACAATGACCCTCATCCAATATTTCATTCTTTAATTCTGGTATGGTAGGAGCACAAACCTGATTCCTAAACCATATTATTTAATCACAATCAATGTGTAATTCAAGAACATTTCTCACCGTCTTTTGTAACTCTGCATCTTCCTTTTGTGCCTCTTTAAGCTTTACATGTATAGATGGTTGAACATTCATTTGAGAAAGCTAGGATTTTTTCCCTTCCATTATAATTATAAGTTCTATCCTTTCTAAATCCAAAAATTATTGGATATTTTGTGATCCTAATCATGGATAAGATGGCATGGTCTTTTCGACTTAATGTGTCTGCCACCTTGTTTGCTTTCCCAGGGTGATAATGAATTGAGTAGTCATAATCCTTAATCAGATCCAACAATCTTCTTTGGTTCATATTCAGCTCCTTTTGTGTGAAAATATACTTTAAACTTTTCTGATCTGTATAAATATCTCAACTTTCACCATAAAGATAATTCCTCTAAATTTTTAATGCAACGATTATCGTAGCTATCTCCAAATCATGTCTTCAGTAATTTTGTTCATGGATTTTCAACTGTAGTGAGGAATAAGCTATCAACATATCTTTTTTAATGAGAACACACCCAAATCCCTTCTTGGATGCATCACTATAGATTAAAATCATTTCCTTATTACAAGTCAGTGTGAGCACATGGATACTGGATAACCTTATTTTTAACTCCTTGAAATTCTAATCACACTCTTCCGTCCAAACGAACTTAAATCCTATTCTAGTCAACCTGGTGAGTGTATTAGATAATCGTGATAAAATTTCACAAAACGTCGATAATATCCAGCCAAACCAAGAAAACTCTGGATCTTAGTTACTGTTGTTGGTCTCGACCATCATTTGATAACATCTGTTTTTTTCTAGATCCAATGATATCCCCTATTTTGAGATTATGTGACCCAAAAATGAAACTTTTTGAAGCCAAAATATACACTTGGTAAATTTGGAATAAATATTCTCCTTTCTTAGGGACCTTAATACAATTCTGAAGTGATCTTCATGTTCATCCTTGCTCTTTTAATAGACAAGAATATCATCTCTAAAAACAACCACAAACAGATCATGATAGTCTCTAAAGACTCTATTAATTAGATCCTTGAAGATAGCAGGGGCATTATTAAGACCAAATGGAATAACTATAAATTCATAGTTTCCATACCTTTTATGGAAAGACGTATTTGGTATATCCTCCCTTTTGACCCTTAATTGATGTTACCCTGAACTAAGATCATTTTTGGAAAAGTATTGAGCTCTGCATAGTTGGTCAAATAAGTCATCAATGCATGAGATAAAATATTTTTTCCGATAGGGATTTTGTTATGTTCTCAATAATCAATGAGGAGTCTCATTGATCCATCTTTATTCTTAACAAATAAAATAGGTTCTCCCCAAGGTGATGCACTAGGGCGTATGAATCCATTATCAATATTCTCTTGGAGTTGCTTCGTGAATTCATGCAACTCAATTGGGGAAATTCTATAAGTTGTCTTTGAAATGGGTATAGCACACGGTATGAGTTCTATTGAAAACTCAACATCACGATTTGATGGAAGACCTGGTAATTACTCTAGAATGACATCATTAATCTCCCATACAATCGGCATATTCTTAATCCTGAGTTTTTCTCCAACCATATGAGATAAGTAACCTTCAATTATTGGAATAATTACCCATATGATGGAAGAAATTTATATTGGAAGGTTATGTTCATCCATGCATCGATATATGAACATTGATTGGTAAAAATATGAAATGTTACTTCCCACCTTTTGAAATTGATATGAGCTCCATATAAGGAATGTTAATCCATGCCAAGAATCACATAAAAGTTTACTATAGGATGGATCACAAGATTTTCAAGAAGCACATTCCCAAAAACATCAATCAGAGAAGAATTATAATCATTTTATGTGACCGGTGTGGCATTAGGGGTTGTCACGGATAACTCAATATTTAATTACTGAGGTATTATAGTGATACCCTTGGAAAATTCAATAGATATAAAAGAGTGGGTGGATCCAAAGTAAAATAAAACATTTTATACTTTAGAGTGGATGGTAAGTGTAACTTTCACCTATTCATTATCGTACTCCACATCTCCGAGAGAGATTGGATGTGAATTTCATTTGTCTTTGTCCTTAATAGTTTGTTGATGTCGATCATCATCAACAAACCTTGGATTAGGGCATTTATTGGCATAATTCCCCATTTCCATTCACTTGTAACATTGAAGTGTATGAGGTTCATTCGGTATAGCCTTATCATTGTTCACATCACTAAACATATTTTCCCAATCACTTTGGCATTCAAATGCCTGATGAACCTCTTTTTCACACTTGTAACATTTACATGTCGCTTTAAGACAATTCCCTCCATGTTTCTTTCCACACTTTGAGCATAAGGGAAAATTATCTACTTTTTAGTGTTATCTTTTGGTTTCCATTTGAATTCAATTTTCACCTTCTTATCAAACCCATATGACTTATGGGTTACTCCAATCTCTATCTCATCCATGAGATCACATTGAACAATTCTCTCATATCTATTGAAGTCCCTTATAGCTAATGCACTTCTGATACATGGTCTTATGCCACTAAATATTCGTCGATATTACACTCATGTTGTATAATAATCCCAGAAGCGTACCATTAAAGCCTTATAAAATTTTCAGCCTAGTTACCAACAGATTCACCATCCTTTTGTTTTAGTTCAATAAACTCCTTCTCCATCTTTTTTCAACAAACATGAGGGATGTACTTATTGAAAAATAAGTTCTTGAACTTGTCCCATTCTATGAACTCAATTTCGTCTCTTTGCCTCGTATTCCTGACTATATTCCACCATTTATTAGATTTACCTTCCAAACGATATACTGCTAAGTTGACTTTATCATGTTCTGATCATTGTAGAACTGAAAATATCTTTTCAGTGGTATTAATCCTTTGTTTATCCACTAATGGATCAGAAGAACCGATGTAAGAAGGAGGACGCTGCCTCATAAAGGATTCAACAGAATGTTGCTCCTTCCATTGCTTGTTTTGAAGACCTACATGATTCATAGCTTGAGAAACTTGTGTGAGAATGGGTACAAGATTTTTCATTCTAGCTCCCATAACAATTAGTTTCTCAGGGGGACAATAATTACATTTCTCGTCGCATTAAACATTAACACGATTCATTCGGGTTCTAGCCATTGACTAAAACCAAAAATCATATTGTGAGAAACAGCAATCATGAAATTAAAACCACATAATCAAGAATTAAATTTCACACTTTAGGTCTTATCATTGGTTATTCATGTCCATTTATAAAACACTAATATTGTGTTATATGCTTAAAAATACCCTTAGGGTTCTAAATAAGGCTTTTACATCATAGTTTCCAAAGGATGACTATACCATTCCTCTGATACCAACTATAACAACCCATACTTTACATGAATTGTTATTACATCATAATTGAATCATACTTATTACTACATATAACAAAACCATGTTAAGACCATATAGGTATAGTCTCTTTAGAAACTGGGAAACTTAAACAACTGGTTCATACATCATCTATATTGTCTCCCACTTATTTCATCATATGTAGAGTCCCTTTTGGAATATCTTACTTAATACACTTCTTCCTGGCCTGGGAAAAAGAAAACATAAAAAATAGTGAACTCAAATGCTTTGTAAGGGTAAACAAAGGAAATATCAATTATATCATATTTATAAAAATATAACATTTCAAAAATCATATTCTGAAAAAAATATAATAATATCATTACATGGGATAAATCATAGTAGTGAAATATAATCCCAATAATCATAACATAAAACATGAAACTTTTTGGAATACACACATAATAATATAAAATAATTTCATATTAGTCAAGACTCATTGCCAAGACCATCATAGTAGACAAAGTCCATTACTAAACCGAGTTCACTCCTTGTTCCAGTCCTCTATCACTGAACCGGATTAATATTCCATTCCAGCTATGTCTATCTCATGAGATATAAATATTTACCCAATGCATTGGAGGGAAATATAGGTCCCACCCATCTAATAATGAAACCATTCTTATGTGTTCCAAAAAATCATAAGTCATATATCATAGCATAACCTATGTAATAAAAATGAGATTCCATCAGTACATACTCCATATAAGATAGAAGGGATTCATAGAAATTATTGCATCATCAAATAAATGTAATAATAGGGATAGAAACATATCCATATATTATCTTAGATGGAAAATAATTTTGATAAAAAACATGAACTCCATTCTTGAGGAAAATATCTTTTCTACTTTAAAAACAATTTTCCTTTCTGAACTTGTCATACAATTTTAAATAAATGTAGTTAATTGAAAATAAACTTTAAAATTTGCAAAGGAAGAGTCATGGAAATAATATTCAATGAAATAAAAAAAAATCCATTCATTCCGTCTAATTTAAAAAAACATTCTCCTCGTACATTGGCTGGAAAAGTCAAAATATTATCTCATTCTGAAAATGAAGATTCATTTAATATCATTTACTAAAAATCCACCAATAGGTAAAATTGGATTTAAAAAACTACAGGGGGATGATATTAAATATTGAGAAAACATCTACGTGGATTATAAATATTCTCTAGTAAATACCGAAGTATAATCAATCTCAAAAAGAAATTGAGATTGAGAGATCTTTTCCTTACCATTGGTTTGATATGATTTTTACGTATCCAAAACTCATATATAATGATTTAAATAATTTCATTAACTTATTCCAGAGTCATATTCATTGTTTTGATATCATATATGGTCATATTATTATCTTTTTATTAGTAATATATCATTGTTACTTGTTATTCGGGTGTTCATTGCTTTATATTGATAAGCATGTTTTGCCGAATAAAATATTATTCCTCTTTTTAGGTTATAGCTAAATAATTTACATAATGGAATTAGTATAATATATATCAGATTAATTCATTCAATTCATTTATATAATCATGGTTTATTGAAGATCATTTAGAACAAAGCACATCGCACCATAGTAACGGTAAGCCGTACATACACACGAGCGACGATACCGTTTCCATAATTATTGAATGGTATTAAAGTTGGTGATAGTATATTAAAAAATTAGTATCCTATTATAATTATCATATATAGTTATTCTTTACACCATTATACCCATCCAAGTACTGTTTTGGTGGAAAACATATTACACCACAACGTGTAGACGGCATTCTGTACGTACGTACGTGAGGTGATTTCATTTTTTCCGTAGGATGGATAGAATGTGAAATATTGTTGTTTCATATTTATAATAAAATATTAGTATATTAGTGAAACAGATGTGATTACTTTATAATTAAACAAATAAATAAGAGGAGGTAGAATTTTTTTTTAATGAATCATTAAATGATTTTACCTTTTTTTCGACGTGCCTCTTCTAAACCTCCTCTTATAGCACTAAAGATGGTTTTTGAAGAAGACCATAACCTCTAGTATGTTGATATGGAATTGTAGAAAATAAATGGGTAGGGTTTGATCGAGCATGAAGGCTCACAATGTTTTGAAGAGGAGAAGGAGGAGGTTCCCTTTTATAAGGAAGGAGAATGGTACCTTTGGAAACATAAGAAATATTAATTTATAATAAATTCAAACCCCACTTAAAATCTTCAAAAAAAGACTCAATTAAAATATGAGATGTGATAAAGTTGTTATCTCATCAAATTATAAAATTTATACATGTTGGGAATTTATTTTAAACCTTATCAAATTGATATATCCTTATTTTATCTATTTAATTTTATTTGTAGTAATACAATTATAAATTTTAATTTGTTATAAATAATAACTTTTGTGTTTTAAATTGAACATAATTTGATACATTATGAAATTTTTGACCATATAAATTTCAATTTATAATTCCAAATATTTTATTCATTTTTAAACAATTTTATAATATGTTATTTTTATATGATAACAATAGTGTCGATTTTGACACAATTCATTTATTTGAATTTAATAAAAACCATACAGAATATATTATCAAAATAAAATATTTAATAGATTCATAACATGTCATATTGATCTATAAAATTCATGGAGAACATTTAATAGTTCATATAGTATTTATTTTAATATTTTTAAAACCTTTTATTTTATATTTCAATCAATAATATAATTTCAACATCACAATTGTGTCATCATTAATGATTATTATTTAATACATAAAATTATAAATAAATTTTCATGATGTATATAATTTTATTATCTTTTTGGATACTATCCATGTTCGATGTTTTATTAATTATATCAATAAATTAAAATTATTACACTTATAAGATACAAGAGATTACAATTAGTCACTTTCATTCTTTTTAATTATAATTATATCTTTCTAATGGTTAATAGTCCATGAAAAAAATCTATTCCAACCCTTAGGTGATATGGGTCGACTTTTATTTATCTAATAGAATTTTTAGAGGCTTTTTTGTAATTTTATAATCATATTTTTACCCTTAATTACTGGATTCACGTTTTACTATAGTAAATAATAATTATCGTAGAAACTATTCATAATGTGAAAAAAATTAAAAGTACCCTACTAAAATAATTTGGACCCACTAAATCCAAATATAGAATCCATTTTTCAAAATTCAAAATACATAAGTTCTATAATTAATTTAAAATTGATCTCGTTGTTATGAATAAAGGTTTTAAAAGTCAAAATATTGTCAAAGATTGAAATGTTTTTACATTTGAATTCAATGTAAAATTTATGGTAATGACATATAGTGTATTAAATGGTAAAAATATATTCGATTTATAATTTAAAACCAGTTAATTTTATGATTTAACCATATAAATTATCTTTATGAAAAATTTTGTATTTTAGAAAATTTAGCGTATTTTTACTATTCATCAAAAAATGAATGTTATCAGAAAAGTATCAAAAATTTATCCACTGTATATTTTTATATCCTGATTCAAACGAAAAAGTTTATTTTCTCAAATTGAACTCATAAACTTTTAAAAAATAAGATTTGCAATGGTTGGTCAATTAAAAGGTGGAAAACTGTATTTTAAAAAAAATAATTCTTGTATCTGAAAAATTGATTTTATCTAATTTCTTAAGTAAGATAAATTCTATTGTTATATAAAATTCTAAATGTGGTTAATAATATCTATAACGGTGAGTTTATATAATATTTTAATGACATATCATTGTTTATAGAAACTCGGTATTGCGTGCAACATAAGATATTGAGGAAGGTTTCTCTTGCGTGTAACGCAAGCCAAGCCAGTGTTGTGTGTAGTGAATGATTCCATTGGTGTTTCACATAACAAAAGAAAAAAAACATATTTATCATAAAATCTCATGGTATTATAATTACATTATAGTAACTTCATCACAAATAAATGATGGAGAATATCATAGAACCTCTCAAATGATAAAAATATCATTAACGAATGGAAGATGATTTCAGTTCTTGGCTACAATCAAGTTCATATTCTTATAATCCAATATAAGAACATAGATGAATTATACTTTTTAGAGAAGTAAATAAGATAACCGTACTGATATATATTGTGTCATATGATGATATTAGATTCTAGTACAACCTAATGAACTTTCACCTCTGGAATCACGGCTTGTTCCATTCCTTATGGGAGGATATAACATCTTATTCACTAAGAACTAAATCAATCATTAACATAATACTTATCTAACATGGTAATTCATTGACCTCCAGGGTAAATACATCATGTAAATAACATTCCTATGGGAGAAAATAATCCTACTATAGTCCACTATCATCAAGAGAAATATCGGTTATCTGAGCCATGATACAATAGAGTCAACACTTAATTGGTCTTGTACTACTAGCATGAGGATTCCCTCTCCTAGGTGAAAATATTCACTACCTTCCAGAGATATGATGGTTACAATAATTCCCTAATAATTGAAATGAGAATGGTATATATCTAACTTGTCAATTCCATTAATTAAGTCAAAGTCTGTCATTTCATGCATAAAGAGTTGTAAAAATAAATTGCTACCATCTATCTCTAGAGAACACACTATGTAACATTGGTTGTTCTCTGATAAAACTCAAGATGATGTGCATATGGCCCAAAAACCATCAAATAATTATGCATGCAATCCCAGACCTTTTCCAAAATTATAATATAGAATATAATGTGATTCCAATATATCAGACAAAAAAACTATAGTAGATAATACATGAATCGTATCCCTAAAGGTAGAATGTCCTACATCTTTAATAGAAATAGTTGTCTGTATAATATGAAACCAAAATTTCCCTACATAGAAGCCTCTAGTGTGACTACCCTGAATTATTTAACACTCGTTGTAATAGTTATCTTGTATATGGGTTCCATATCCCCCTCCTAGGCATGAACATAAAATATAGCACTATCTACCAGCTTTCAGAGTGGAATCTGATTCTCATCCTCAAATAGGCACTTTTCATGATGTCATTCCACGGATATTAAATAGAAATTTCCTATTGAACCAATGATGATAACCGAAAATTCCATTTATATGGAAATTGAAAATGGGCTATGGTAACTATGCGAACATGTGACCAAACATACCACCGAGATACCACTTAAACAGATTATAGATATGATATTGATGTCCACCTCCCTGACTACTTTTCCCACAACTGCCACGGTGGAAAATATAATTCTGGTTATTCTTTTTACACAATGATGATCTCAGTACTTCCTTGTTTAAATAGCATGGTTGATGCTTATGGGATCTCACATATTCCCATTTTTAATTATTGTATTGTTCAATAATTCCTTAAAGATGGTTTAAAAGAATTAGTTTACCTATTACATGATCTCATAAAAATGAAAATACAAAAATGACTCACCCTAGAGATCTCATCATCATATTATGATGGAAAAAAAATTTATATGATGGTGAAATGTTCCGGAAAGTCCTCCTCTAAAATTCCCTCCTACATCATATGTATGAACTGATGAGATATTTCATCCAAAAATATATATGGATAGATATGTATTATGAACTTCATCAAGATTTAATTTTAACAAATCTTTTCATGTTATCCAATATCAACAGGAATATCCCACCAATGCTTGGAATGTCCACAATACATATATGTATCAAGATTTAACATCATATACACGGGTTTATCATTATTCTTGATGATCATATGGACTAAATATAAGTGGAATATGGATTCCAAGGGAACACTACAAAAATCGACCATTCCATGGATCACAAGATTGTCATGAATCTTTCACAATGTAGAAAATCTATATGATCCTCATGAATGACAACAGGATTAAAATTAGTTGTTTTGGAATGTTTTTATTTTCACTCTCATAACGCTCAATTTGAAGGCCACGATGTATCATTTTCTCTACAAGATAAACATAAATCATGTATAACTAGCTAGTAATAATGGAAACCTCATTTTGTGACTAAAAATTATGAAAATTGACTCACAGTCACTCTAAAAAAGGAATACAAGTGTCTTAGTATGACATATCAACTCAATTGAATTTTCTAGTGAAAAAGTTTCTTGTATCCCATTTCAATAATAAATTATATATCATATGAATGAATAAATATTATACTATCATACAAAATTCATGTCGATTTATCCCAATGCGACTATTATGATGTATTATAATCATATCATCTTATATTGATCCACTAGTACAAATTTAATGAAATAGTAACATCATAAAACAACAACCTCACACAATATGTGAATCACACATGCTTAGATAACATAAATTTTAATAGGAACACAACACAAAAAGGAATTCCTCATTATGAACTCATATTCCCCCTGTCATCGATTATCTACACGCATGAAGAAGATAATTAAAATTTCATGACACATCCCATATTCATTTATAAATATTCTAATATGAATAGTTGAAAAATATTAAACATGGTGCCTTTGATAGCACATTGTAAGTCCCATTGATTTGGAACTCTCTTATATAGAATAAGGCATGGTTACATGACATCAACTATGCCCCCACATATGCAATAGGATTTTGACTGGTATTGAGTATGTAATATTTTTGTGGAGACAATATAATATAGAGTATGAAGACTCATATATATATTACTGAGTGACATAAATGATTAATATTAATGTATAAAATAGAGGAAAAAATCAATAAGAACCATCTAAAAACTCTATTATATATTAAAAGAATAATTTAATGATATTATGGAATGAATTACAATTTTATGATAGAAACAATAAATGAAAAAGTATAAGGAATATAGATATAGGCACAAAATTCCTCTATCCTAGACCCCAAATCATGCCACCTCCTTACTCCAGAACATCTAGAAAAAAAATCAAAATCATGTTGTGTTTACCTTATCGAAACCGTCATCCATGTAATCAACTCAGGTTCCAAAAGGTAGACCAAATAGGGTGTGATTATTACTCAATTATTCAACACCAGTATGTCTATAATAATCAATATGATAATAATGTTTTTCAATAATATGATAAATTTTTTTATTAATAAATTCATCAATTCAAAAAATATGACAACAACATGATTTTTCTAAATGATTTAATATCTATTTGTAGGTCATAAAACCATGAAAACCACAACCTTGTAATAGTGGTAAAATAATTTCATTTGTTGTCATGTTATAATATCTTAGATAATGTCGCACGTCCAAGCATACCACCATCGTATTACCATGTTATAGTCCCAAAAATCAAGGTCAATCCCATATATGCATTAAATCATTTGGGTCAATTCCCAATATGATGTATACCATAGTACTTGGAGAATCCTAATCATTCTAAACATTACATGAAGATAATCTAGTGAGAATGACCAATATTATGATTATAGCATTTTGGTGTGCATGTTCTTGGGTCGATCTAGATATATAAGAAATTTGTCTTAGAAAAAAATTCAAGTCATACATCATGGATATAAAAATATTTAAAAATATATATCAATGGTTAATTATTATAGCATCGATTTATTAATCATATAACATAGTATATTTAAATAAAAATTTATTAATAGTTAATATAATTGAAAATAATCCAATATATATGGATTCAATACCAAGAAATCAGTTGTGGTTTGATCTCATGATACAACATGTTAATCCATTATCTAATTATATTATATTATTAGTACCATTACCCATTGGGTATCGATAATGGTGGTTAGAAGCCTATGGAAATTAGACGACTCGAATGAATAAATCTATTCATTATTAAATAGCTTTTGGAAAATGTTATGTTAGCTCTTTTGAAATATCGCACAAATATTGGAAATTATCAAACCATATGATGAATATTTAAAACCCCTACCATAACAAGAAAAGAACACAATGATTAAAGTGTCATACACCCTTGAAAAAGAATTTAAAGACGATCACAAAGTGGGTCCTAGATCTTAACTGATCATGATCTAAACCATCAATTCACCCGGTGAATCGATTTCACTAAAAAAATTGGGAAATAAAAGAAGGGAAGGGGAAAACTTACTAAAAAGGCATAAAAGGGATCTATAAAAAAAGACATTTGAATAAGATAATGAAACTCCAAAATAACATTGAGGGGTTTCCTACATTAATATGAGGAGATATGTAATGATTCAAAATGAATCTTACCTACACCTAATAATTGTAATCATATTTTTTAAGAATTACATTGGGTGTAATGTAGTTGCATGTCATGTAAATCCTTTTAATGTGATATTCTAAAAAATATATCAACTCATATTTAGTTAAATAAAACAAATAAATAATTGAATGGCTTATATTCCATTCATATATAGTGAAAATATTTTTCAAGTGTTTTCTCGGCCCATCATCACATTTTACAATCCAATAATCATTTAATGTTTCACTAAATTAAAAAAACCAGTGAAACACATAACCCATTTGTTCCTACAATCCACTAATTAAAAAAATTATAATTCCCCAAAAATTATTTCATTTCCCACAATAATATATCTATATGGAACATTCCATGTTCTTCAAATTAAGACAACATTTATTCAAATGACAGACATAAATGATAAATACACAACTAAAATAAGAGTTACTGAAAAGTTTTTAGATAGAAATACCTAGAAAAGGTTGTATATTACATAAAATTAAATATTACATTTTAAATACATGAAAACATATTCCAATTTTTATACAATAATTATTATACTTCACTTTAAACAAGTAAATATACATTTTATAAAAAATCCAAATACAAATTATAAAAGAAATTTGAAAATGATGAATTAAAAAATAAATATAAATTTATCTTCTTAAATTTTAATACGTAGTAGAAATTTATTATATTATTCATATAAAAATAAATATTCAATATATTTTAGAATAATTTCTTTTCAAGTAATAAATAATTTAGTCTCATTAAATCTTTTTAATAACAAGTAAATGAATTCCTATTTATTTTATTTAATATATAATAAATTATATTCATAAAAATAATTAAATATTTTGATTCATTTAATTTATCATTAAAAATGTACATCAAATATTTTATATTTGTTTTCCAAAAAATATGTTTTTACCTTAAAATGATTTTCATCATTTATACAAAAATTTTACTTAATGTTTTAAAAAAATTATTATTTTTCGTGTGTAAAATAAATTTAAACATATTTAATAATATAAATAGTAAAAATTATCATTAAAATGAAACACTTGAAACCTAAATAAAAATATATTTTATCGAAAAATGAACCATTTATATGTTAAATATTCTCAAATGTAGTTTATTTTATTCTTATTTTCAAAATTCAGTACATATACATCAATCCCTAAAATATATATTTTTATGGGATTTTTTAAAAGATAATTTATTATACATTTACTCCTATTATGAATCTCTAATTCAGAATCGTTGGTATAGAAATTATATTTAAAGAATAATTTTCAACTTCGTTAAATTAAAAATAGTGATGTTTAGATTTTCACCATTCAATCATATCATTGAGAAAACTATAACAAAATTTCTCATCAGATTACAATGAACACATATATCATTCTCATTTTACAAATTGTTGTAACAATTACCACTAATTTATTATTTACAATCCTGAAGTAAATGTTTGATCATAACTAACTTGAAATTTGTATCAGACCCCTTAATTTACTCCAATAAATTCATCTTATAATATTTTTAGTACAAGAGAAAATTATTGTTATATTACCCTATTGACAATTTATACCACACATTGCATATTTTTATATTTCTATATTTATTATTATATAATATATCTTATTCAATTTATATTATTAGATCATTCTTTGTAAAATGGATAATTTCCCCATGGATAAACAATTGAAATGTTTAGTTGGCCATTAATAAATATGACTTAAAAACTATTTAAAATCAGTATATCATATTTCATGATTATGAAGGAAAAAATTCATAAATTTCCAATCAAATAAATTTTTCCTCAACAACTAACAATAAGCCTTATTAATTTATCCTCAACTCCAAAAATATTTATTGTATTCTAATTGGAGGAACATTTGGAGAAATTTTTTATGTGAAATATATTTTAATACCTTTCATTTCCATGTTATCGATATAATTTTTTTCTTTGGTAATCTTAATTAAATACCATCACTGCTAAACTACACCATTTATATTATAAATAACAAAAGTGATTCCTTCTAACTCCCTAAAAATACTTAATCATGAAAATACTTTTCCAATGAAATGATCCATCCTCCAGCTACCTCCAGCCCTCAAGATTCACCAAAATATATTATTAAATGACTCATAATATTCTCCAATATTAAAATATTCTTCTATAAAGAATATTATTGATCCCAAGAATCATTTTCCTTTATATTTTTTTAATTCAGTTAATATAATTTAAATTATATACACACTAACTATAACTATGTCAGCTTAATAGTTTAAGACGATATTAAAATTTATTTCATCATACTACTCTATTCATCCAATTTTTTATATGGAAATCCATATCAATGTTGATGAATATTAGATGATGTATCATGTAAATCACTTGAGACTCCTCTTCATAACAATAACATACCTCATTTTTTATTTCATAAAAATTTTCATATAGTAAAATGATATGAAACCATTCCACTAATAATAAATATAACTCAATGATTCTTATATAATAAAAAATCATATGATTTGTATCAATGTTTTCACATTATAATATTTCAAATAAATTTTAGGTTTATATGTTTAGATATTAATTGTAACACCCCAAGCATCCACAATACATTTCTATTAGAATAATCAAATAACTTGCGTTGTATGCAACTTCGATTTCTAGCACACAATGGCCAATCTAGATAGTCGTTATGAATAATAATACCCACATTATGGAATTTTATAAATATTATTTTTTAAAATGGATTCATTTTTGGATTCAAAATAATAAAATTATCTTAGGGTGAAACTTTGCTATTTTTTTGTAAAAATTCTATTTTTGATGAATAGTGAAAAACATTTCATTGTTGTTTAAACCCTTCTTTTTATATAATTTATATTAGTTCAAAATAGATACATAATAAAAATATAAGTTAATTTTAATTAATTGGTTAATTTCATAATAAAATTAGATCTATAAAATGTTACTGAACATTTTAATTTCTTTTACCCACCTTTAAGGCACATATTCAAAATTTAATAGAAAGACATTTTCCCACCTCTGTGGATCCAATTTAAAAATTATTTAAGACATGGTTAAAATCAACATGTAAAATGTGGATTAATAAGATGAAAATAATTTTTGGTGAATAATAACTTTTTAATTTTATTACCACAGTAAAAAGTAAATTAGATAATTAAAGGTTAAAATGATATCATAATTACCCATACACATTTTCTAATTCAATGGTATAAGTGTTTTTGAACCAAAACACACCTGAAGAATAATATATGATCCTCATTTATCCATATGTATTAAATTAAAATATTTGATATTATATTATGTAATGAATAGTAAAAAGTGTTAAATTCAAATTTTCATAATTAAAACATTTTTAATATAAAAACATACATAAGAAAAATTAGACTATAAATATTCATTAGAAAAATATACAAAATTTCATACAAAATGGTATATTAATTATATTTTATGACATTATGTGATTAAATTGATTTATGACACAATGATAATACAGTAATTATCTTATTAATGAATTGTTAAAATAATTGATATTATAAATATCCAATTAAATATAAATTGAGATGTTTGAAAATTTTAAATACTATTCAAGGTTAATATGTCATGTTAGGATTGATTTAATTTATTTTTTTTCAAATTAATCATTTTTTTTACTTTCCCAAAATCCAAATACCTAATAGTGTCAAAATCTATAGAAATGTGTTTTTAAAATAAATTCTATATTATTAATTTGATATATTATTCCTAAAATTTATAGTTTGGACAAAGGAATTATATAGGGATAGATATTTTAATAATGAACCACTCAGGGTCATATTTTCCTTTCATTTTACTTTCATTAACCATTTATTATAATACTACTACAATACAGAGTAAAATTTATACTACTTAACTAATAGTTAAATCTAAAAGATAAGGTTTATATGGTCACCTAAACATATTTAAAACCAATTAAATGTGCTTTTTAGACCCATACCCACATTATCCTAGAAATAAATTGTTTTTGAGCCATTATATACCTAATATGATTGTATAATAAGTTAATATTTCAAGCTTTTTTCAAAAGTGAGAATCACCACTCCATTAAATGTGTACATTTCCTACTCTCATTATCACACCTCCAAAACCATTTAGCACCACCAAAACAAACTTATATATCATTCCAAAAACTATCAATTCAACCTAGAGTAATTAATTTTTTCATAATTCCAACATATGGGGCCCTTTTGATCATATCAAAAGGAAGAACCCAAAGAAGAGTTAATTATTTCATCACCTCTTTCAAAGTTCTTTTCTTCAACCACTTATTCTTTCATAGTTGTTTCCATATCATAATACAAATTTCAGTACCATATTCATACTATTATGTTGTTATATATATGTTGCAACCATATTCATTAATCTATCCATCATATAAATGAGAAATTCACCATATGTGTGTACGTACGGCTTATCGTCTCCAAGTAATGGTGCAGTTTTTTATACTACACTTCACTTTTTGGATTGAAATAATAATGATTTTAATTGATTTAAATAATAAATATAATATTTTAATGATTCTGTATATATCATATACCATCCAATTACATATGTTATCATCATCAATAGAATGATATAGTCACTCATCTGTATGTACAGATTGCAGTCTCCGTGAATGTGATAAGATTCATTCCTCATTGTAACCATTCAAGAATAAGTTTCATTTTATTGTTAGAAAGAAATTTTTAATAAATTATTATAATTATTTATATGAATTAAATAAATCTTATCTAACTTAAACATGACTTAAATAACAAGGCATATATAGGATAATGAATCAGTTAACACCTGAAATAATGGTACTACTGAAATATCATTAACAAAGAAATATTTGAATATCATATATGATATCATATTTATGTATTTGGTTCTTGAATAATTTAATATAAATTATTTCACAATTATACAAGAGGTGAACCAACTATCGACTATGGAAAACTTCAAGGTAAGGGTTAATTTTAGATTCCCGTTATTTATCATATTGTTTATACGTAAGTATCTACTGGGACATCTTTATCATCCACATCTGTGTTTTATAAAAAATTTCAAAAAAAATTAACTATATTTTATAATATGCATTAATTTCATTTATAATCTTTTTTTACTTTTTATAAAATGTTTTTAATGGAATCATTCTACCATTTTCCAAACATGGTACATTATGACCATTTTGACCAATTAGGAGAAGAATGTTTTATTACTTATACGGTGGATGTGTCTATTCACTACCATTATTGATCCTTTAAAACTTCTCTTTCATGATAATAAGAATATTTTCTAAATATGATTTTCTTTTATAATTACATTTCTTTTAAATGATTTCAAAATTTCACTCAAATAGTTTTGATTTCATCTATGTCAACCTCATTTGATGGATTGTACACTCGATTGATGTTAATTTATTATGATACTATTTTACATATTGTATTGAAAGATTTGTGATATGATTGTCTCTGGATGTGTTATTTTTATACCGTTAATGGTTTATGGTTAAAGTTATAATGACCCAAACTTTACATACATTGTTATTAATTCAGAATTGAAGCACACTTATTACAACGTATAACAAAACCAGGAAAGAACCATATAGGTTTAGAGTCTTTAGAAACTGGGAAACATAAACAACTGGTTCATAAAGCATCTACTTTTCCTCCCACTTATTTCATCATATCTGGAGTCCCTTTTTGGCATATATTATATAATAACCATCTTCCTGACCTGGGGAAATAAAACATACAAAAGGGTGATCTCTAATGCTCAATATGGGTAAACAAAAGAAAAATCAATCACATCATGAACATAACATTTTGGAAAACATAACCTGCAAAAGAAATCATAATTTCATACAATGGGATAAATCATAGAAGTGAAATTTAATCCCAATAATCATAAAATAAAACATGGAACATTGTGTCATACACACATAATCATATAGAATCCTTTCATATTAGTCAAAACTCATTTCCAAGAATATCTTAGTAGACAAAGTCCATTTCTGAACTGAGTTCACTCCTCGTTTCAGTCCTGTTTCACTGAACCGGTTTAACCTGCCGTTCCAGCCATATCTATATCTTGAGATATAAAATCGATACCTAATGCATTGGAGGGAGATATAGGTCCCACCAATCTCATAATGTTACCATTCTTATGTGTGCCACAAAATCATAAACCATACATCTTAGCATAACCCATGTAATAAAAATGGGAATCGTTAAACATTGTGACATCATAAAACAATTCATATAAGATAAAAGAATTAATAAAAAATATTTCCATCACAACATAATCAAATCCATGTAATAATAGGGATAGAAATAGAACCCTTTATTATCATAGATGGAAAATAATTTTGATAAAACACTTGAACTCCATTCTTGAGGGAAATATCCTTTCTAATTTAAAAACATTTTTCCATTCTTAACATGTCATACAATATTAAACTAAAACAAGTTGATTAAAAATAAATTTGTAAACATTTAATTAATGATTCTTGGAATTTTTTTTAAAAAATTCATTCATTCCATATAATTTAAAAAAAACATTCTTCTCGTACTTTTGTCGGAGAAGTCAAAAAGTACCTCGTATGGAAAATGACAAAAGATTCCATTCATATCTATAACTAAAAACTCACTAAAAGGTAAAATTGGATTTAAACAATTGTATGTGGATGGAAATAATATTAAAAATATTGAGGAAACATGGATGTGGATGATAAAATACACCCCAGTTAATACCGAAGTATAAACAATCTCGGATAAAAATGAGATTGTTATATTTCCCTTACCTTAGGTCTGATATGCTCTATACATGTCCGAACATCCTGTATAATGATTTAAATAATGTTATTGACTTATTCCAGAATCATACTTACTTTTATGATATCATATATGGTCATATTCTTAGCTTCTAATTAGTAATATTTCATTACTACTTGTTTATTCAGGTGTTTATTACTTGTTGTTCTTATGCGTGTTTTGTTGAATAAATTCTTATCCTTCTGTTTAGGTTATAGATAACTCATTTCCAGAATGGTATTAGTGTACTACATATCATATTTTTTCATTCAATTCATTTATATAATCATTATGCAATGAAGATCATGTAGAACGAGTCGCATCACATCGTGGAGACGGTATTCCGTACGTATGCACGAGTGATGATATCATTCCCATGATCATGTAATTGTATTGGAGTGTATGTATACTATTTCAGAATCAATATCAATTTAAAATAGTCATATATTTTCATTACTTACACCATTATACCCATCCAAGTAAGGTGGTGGTGGAAAATAGATTACACAATGGCGTGGAGACGGTATTCCGTACGTACGGAGGCGCGGTGATTTTATTTTCCATAGGATGGATATATGGTGAAATAGGGTTGTTTCTTACTTATAATAACATATCATTATATGAGTGATACTTATGTTATTACTTTTTAATGAAACAACAAAAGAAGAAGATGTGGATGAAGAAATAAAGTTGAAATAATTGGTAACAAATATTACATCTTCTTTGAAACGCCTCTTTGAGACCTCCTTTTAGGGCACTAAAATTTTTCTTTGAAGAAGCCCAGGACCTATAGGATGTCTCTAGGGAAGTGGAGAAGAGAAATTGGTAAGGTTTGGCCGATCTTGAGCTCTCAAAGTGGTGTGAGGAATAGGGGGAGGAGGTGCCCTTTTATAAGGAAAGAGAGGGGCTCCTTTGGAAAAACAAAAAATATTATTTTATTATAAAGTCAAGTTCGATTATAAATAGCTCCAAATTGATTTATTTCAATGCTAAGGTGGGGATGGGTCGAAATACTCTCATCTATTATAATTTATACAAGTTTAGGTTCCTATTTTAACCTTATCATTTAGATTTATCATTAAGTAAAATAATATTACTTTTACCGTGTCTTCTTGTGTTCTTATACTATAAGGTTAAAAAAACTCACTATAACAAGCCAAACGAAACCCAAGTTGTTTACTATTATTATATATAAAATTATATAAGTCATTTGGCCGAACCATGTATTTTTAGGAATAAAATAACAATTAATAATATAATATTTGTTTTTAAAACTATTTAATGTCAATTTTGACACTATTTAGTAATTGATTTTTGTGAAAATCATAACAGAATGATTAGTTAAAAAAAATTTAATTAAATATGTAATAACATGTCATATTAACCTATAAAATTAGTGTAATTCATTAAAAGTTTCAAATTAAATTTATTTATGTATTTATAACATCAATTATGTCAATATTTCATTAATAAGATAATTAATGCATCATCTTTGTGACATAAATAAATTAACATATTTAAAGTCTAAAAATTACAAATAAAATATCATTATATATGAAATAGTTTTAGATTTATAATGATTATTTATAGTAAAATTTATCTTATATGTAACCCTATATTAAAAATTATTTTCTTATTAAACATTGATTTTAACTATTTTAACCCTTCTTTAAATAAGTTAATAGTAACTGTCCTAATCAAATCCAAGTGGGCCTAAATGGTCATATTTTATTCCTATGGTTTTTTTGGTCGAATTACACTTATCCAATAGAATTAGGACATGTGTTAGGGTAATAATAATATCATTTTTACCCTTAATTACCCTATTTACTTTTAACCGTGGTAAATAAAATTAAAAATTTACTATTCACAAAAAAAATTTCATCTCATTGAACCACATTTTACTTACTGACTTCAACTGTGTCTCTCAGGTTTTTTAAATTCCACTCACAAAAATGATAAAATTATTTTTTATGAAAAATTCATTTTTTTAACTACCACTTAGTGGTTTCACTATTCATAAAAAATTTAAATATTTCAGAAAAATACCAAAATTTTACCCCAGGATAATATTGATATTCTGAATCCAAAAATGAAGTCCATTTTGAAAAATAAAATTTATAAAATTTCAAAAAGTGGTTATTACGATTCATAATGGCTAGTTTTAATAATATTTTAATAATATATCGTTGTTTTGTGAAACTCAGTATTGTGTATGACGCAAGCTATTGAGGAAGGTCACGATTTCGTGTAAAGAAAGCCAAGGAAGTGTTGTGTGTAGAAAAAGATTCCTTTGATGATTTATATAACATAAAAGTCTCGGGTGTTACATTTTACCCCCCTCAAAATAAATTTCGCCCTCAAAATTCGTCACTTTGTAACAAACAGTTGAGGATACCTCTCCCTCATCATATCCACAAACTCCCATGTAGCTTCATATTATTGGTGGTTCCTCCATGAAACTTTCACCAATCGAGTGGTCTTGTTTTGTAGGACTTTGTCGCTACGATCCAGAATCTCTATTGGCTGTTCTTCATAAGAAAGATCTTGCTTCAGCGGTACAACTTCTGAGCTGAGTACATGTGAAGGATCAGGTATGTAATTTCTTAGGAGAGATACAGGGAACACATCATGTACTTGAGAGAGATTCAGTGGATGCGCCAATCAGTAAGCTACCTTACCAACACGATCCAGTATTTTGAAAGGACCGGTATATCTAGGGCTCAACTTCCCCATCTTTTAAAATCTCATGGCCCTTTTCTAGGGAGATATTCGTAAGAACACATTATCACCCACTTAAAACTCTAGGTCGTTTATTCGGTGGTCAGAATAACTTTTCTATCGACTCTGAGCTGCTCTTATGTGTTGTTGAATAGATCTAACCTTTTCTGCCAATTCATCTACGAGATCAGGTCCTAATAGCTTTCTTTCCCCAACTTCATCCCAGCAAGTTGGAGTCCTGCATTTCTTTCCATAGAGAGCTTCATAAGGAGCCATCTGAATACTGGAGTGAAAGATATTATTATAAGAAAATTCCACCAAAGGTAGGTGTTGATCCCAATCACCATTGAAATCCATAGAGCAAGCTCTCAACATATTTCTAGAGTTTGAATTGATCTCTCAGACTGACCATCTGTCTGAGGATGATAAGCAGTGCTGAAACTAAACTCTATATCCAGAGTATGCTGAAGACTTTGCCAGAACATTGAGGTAAACCTCGGATCACGATCAGATATAATAGAATGTGGTACTCCTTCCAATCTTACCACTTCCTTTACATATATCCTGGAAAGATGATCTAGAGATAAATCCTCTCTAATAGCAATGAAGTGTGCAGACTTTGTAAGACGATCAACTATGACCCAGATAGCATTATTTCCTTTGGATGTTTTAGGTATTCCGGTGACAAAGTGCATAATGATGTTTTCACATTTCCATTCGGTTATGGGTAATGGTTGTAACATCCCCTTAGACTTCTATCTCTCATCATTAAATTGCTGACAAACCAAGCATCGAGAGACATATTCAGCAACATCTCTTTTTATGCCATCCCACCAGAAGTACTCATTCAGGTCCATATACATCTTCGTGCTTCCAGGATGAATAGAGAATGAAGAACTATGAGCCTCAACCAGTAGCTCCTTCTTTAATTCACGGATGGTAGGAACACAAATCTGATTCCCGAACTTTATTATCAACGTTGAATTCAGGAACATTTCTCACCTTCTTTTGTAACTCTACATCATCTTTCTGTGCCTCTTTAATCTTCACATGTATTGATGGTTGAACATTCATTTGTGAAAGATACGATTTTTCCCCTTTCATTATAATTCCAAGATCCATCCTTTGTAAATCCATAAATATTGGGTCTTTTGTGATCCTCATCGTGGATAAACTGGCATGGTCTTGTCGACTTAATGCATCTTCCACCTTGTTTGCTTTCCCAGGGTGGTAATGGATTGAGCAGTCGTAATCCTTAATTAGCTCCAACCATCTTCTTTGGCGCATATTCATCTCCTTTTTTGTGAAAATACACTTTAAAATTTTATGATCAGTATAAATTTCACACCTTTCTCCATATAGATAATGCCTCCAAATCATTAATGCAATGACTACCACAGATAACTCCAAATCATGAGTTGGGTAATTTTGCTCATGTATTTTCAACTGTCGTGAGGCATAAGCTATCACCATATCATTTTGCATAAGAACACACCCCAAACCCTTCTTGGATGCATCACTATAGATCACAATCCTTTCTCCACTACATGGCAGTGTGGGCACAAGTGCCCTGGATAACCTTCTTTTCAACTCCTTGAAATTCTCCTCACATTCCTCCATCCAAACAAACTTAATTCCTTTCCGAATCAACTTCGTGAGTGAATTAGATAATAGTGAAAAATAATTCACAAAACGTCAATAATATTCAGCCAAACCAAGAAAACTTCGGATCTCAGTCACTATTGTTGGTATTGACCATCTTTCGATAAGCTCTGTTTTTGCTGGATCCACAGATATCCCCTATTTTGATATTATGTGACCCAAAAATGAAACTTTTTGAAGCCAAAATTCACACTTGGTAAATTTTTCATAAATATTCTCTTTTTTCAGGGTCTTTAATATAATTCTAAATTGATCTTCATGTTCTTCCTTGCTCTTTGAATAGATAAGAATATTGTCTATAATGACTACCACAAACTGATCAATATATTCTCTATGGACTATATTCATCAGATCCATGAAGATAGCAGGGGTATTAGTAAGACCAAATGGCATCACTGTAAATTCATAGTGTCCATACCTTGTACGGAAAGCCATCTTTGGTATATCCTCCCTTTTGACCCATAATTGATGATACCCTGAACGAATATCAAACTTGGAAAAGTATTGAGCTCCGCATAGTTGGTCAAATAAGTCATCAATTCATGGGAGATGATATTTGTTCTTAGTAGTGATCTTGTTAAGTTCTTGATAATCAATGCAGAGTCTCATTGATCCATCTTTCTTCTTAACAAACAGAACAGGTGCTTCCTAAGGTGACACACTAGGGCATATGAACCCCTAATCAAGATTCTCTTGGAGTTTCTTCTTCAATTCCTGCAACTCAATTGGGGCCATTCTATAAGGTGTCTTTGAAATGGGCAATGCTCCTGGTATGAGTTATATTGAAAATTAAACTTCACGATTTGGTGGAAGACTCAGTAATTCCTCCGAAAAGTCATCATCAAACTCCCGTACAATGGGAAAATTCTTAATCGCGAGTTTCTCACCAACCATTTGAGATAAATAACCTTCATTTAGTGGAATCAATACCCATAAAATGAATGAAATTTCCATTGGAGGGTTATGTTCATCCTTGAATCGATAGATGATCATAGATTGACCTGGAATAGGAAATGTGACTTTCCTTCTTTAGAAATTGAAATGGGCTCTATGTAGAGAAATCCAATCCATGCCAAGAATCACATCAAATTCCACTATAGAAAGGATCACATGATTTTCAGGAAGCACATTCCCACAAACTTCAATCAGAGGAGAATTATAAACTTTTGATGCAACTATTGTGCCATTAGGGGTCGTCACAACTAACTCAACTTCTAATTGTTGTTGTAATACGGTGATATCCTTAGAAAATTCATCAAGAATAAAGGAGTGGGTGGATCCAGAATCAAATAAAACATTTACTAATTTAGAGTGGATGGTATGTATACATTTCACCACATCGTTATCATACTCCACATCGTTGATAGAAATTGCATGTGACTTTCCTTTGTCTTTAGCCTTAAGAGGTTGCTGACATCAACCATCATCATCAACCCTTTGATTTGGGCATTGATTGGCATAATGCCCCATCTCCTTGCACTTGAAAAATTGAAGTATAGTAGGTTCATTCTGTTTATTCCTTCCTTTTTTTCATCATTAGACATCTTCTTCCCATCATTGTGGCATTCAAATGCCCGATGACCTTCCTTTCCACAGTTGAAACATTTACATGTCCCTTTAAGATGACTCCCTCCATGTTTCTTTCCACACATTGAGCATAAGGGAAAACTCATCTTATTTTCAGTGTGTTCTTTAGATTTTCCTTTGAATTCCATTTTCTTCTTCTTATCAAACGCATATGACTGATCGGTTACTCCAATCTCCATATCTACTTTGAGAGCACATCAAACGATTTCAACCTAGCTATTAAAGTCCCTTATAGCTAACGCCCTTCGAAGACTTGGTTTTAAGCCACTAAAGAATCGATCGATCTTACTCTCTGGTTGGATAATAATTCCAGAAGTGTACCTTGCAAGTCTTGTAAAATTTTCTTCAAAGGTAACAACAAATTCGTCATCCTTTTTCTTTATTTCAAGAAAATCCTTCTCTATCAATATTCGGAGTATACGAGGGAAGTACTTATTGAAAAATAATCTCTTGAACTCGTCTCATTCCGTGGACTCAATTTCATCTCTTTGCCCAGTATTATTGATAAGATTCCACCATTGATCAGCATCACCTTCCAAACGATACACTGCTAAGATGAATTTATCATGTTTAGAAGATTGAAGAACTGAAAATATCTTTTCAATAGTACTAATCCATTCTTCAGCAACTAATGGATCAGTAGACCCGCTGAATGAATGTGGATGCTGCCTCATGAAGGATTCAACAGAATGTTTCTCCTTCCTTTGATCGTTTGGATGTACTGTATGATTCATAGCTTGAGAATGTTATGTGAGCATGGATACAAGATTTTTCATTCTATCTCCCATAACATTTGGTTGCTCTGGGGGACAATCATTGCATTTCCTGTCGCATTCTGCATTAACACGGTTCCTTCGGGTCCCAGCCATTGACTAAAACCAAGAATAATAGTGTGAGCAACACTAATTAAAATAGTAAAACCACATAATCAAGAATAAAATATCACACTTAAGGTCTTATCCTAGGTTATTCATGGCCATTTCTAAAACACTGTGATTTTGTTCTATGCTGAGACATATCCTTAGGGTTCTTACTAAGGCTTTCACATCCTAGTTTCCAAAGGTTTACTATACCTTTCCTCTGATACCAACCATAATAACCCAAACTTTAACTAAATTGTTATTACTTCAGAATTGAATCTCACTTATTACAGCATATAACAAAACCAGTAATGGACCGTATAGGTATAGAGTCATTAGAAACTGGGAAACATAAACAACTGGTTCATAAAGCATATACTTTGCCTCCCACATATTTCATCATAAGTTGAGTCCCTTTTTGGAATATCTCACTTAATAACCTTCTTCCTGACCTAGGGAAATAAAACATACAAAAGGGTGAGCTCAAATGCTCGGTAAGGGTAAACAAAAGAAAAATCAATCACATCATGAACATAACATTTTGGAAATCTTAACCTGCAAAAAAATCATAATTTCATACCATGGGATAAATCATATAAGTGAAATGTAATCCCAATAATCATTACATAAAACATAGAACTATTTGGCATACACACATAATCATAGAGAATCATTTCTTATTAGTCAATACTCACTTCCAAGACTATCTTAGTGGACAAAGTCCATTTTTGAACCGAGTTCACTCCTCGTTTCAGTCTTGTTTCACTGAACCGGTTTAACCTGCCGTTCTAGCCATGTCTATCTCATGAGATATAAAATCATTACCCAATGCAATGGAGGGAGATATAGGTCCCACCCATCTAATAATGATACCATTCTTATGTGTGCCACAAAATCATAATCCATACATCATATCATAACCCATGTAATAAAAATGGGAATATTTAAACATTGTGACATCATAAAACAAATCACAGAAGATAAAAAAATTCAAAAATTTTTTTCGATCACAACATAATCGAATCCATGTAATAATAGGGATAGAAACAGAACCCTTTATTATATTAGATGGAAAATAATTTTGATGAAACACTTGAACTCCATTCTTGAAGAAAATATCATTTCTACTTCAAAAACATTTTTCCTTTCATAACATGTCATACAATTTTAAACTAAAAGAATTTGATTAAAAATAAACATGAAAACTTGTAAAGGAAGATTCTTGGAATTTTTTTTAAAAATCCATTCATGCCGTATAAGTTAAAAAAAACATTCTTCTCGTACTTTTGTCGGAAAAGTAAAAAAGTATCTCGTACGAAAAATGACAAAAGATTCCATTCATATCTTTTACTAATAACTCACCGAAGGGTAAAATTGTATTCTAAAAATTGTAGGTGGATGGAAATAATATTACATATTGAGGAAACATGTATGTGGACGATAAAATACACCTCAGTAAATACCGAAGTATAAACAATCTCGGATAAAAATGAGATTGTGATATTTCCCTTACCTTAGGTCTGATATGCTTTGTACGTGTCCGAACCTCTTGTATAATGATTTCAATAATGTTATTGACTTATTACAGAATCATAATTATTTTTATGATATCATATATGGTCATATTCTTAGCTTCTTATTAGTAATATTTCATTACTACATGTTTATTCTTGTGTTTATTACTTTTTGTAATTATGCGTGTTGTGTCGAATAAATTATTATCCTTCCTTTTAGGTTATAGATACCACATTTCCAGAATGGTATTGGAGTACTATATATCATATTTATTCATTCAATTCATTTATATAATCATTATGCAATGAATATCATGTAGAACGGGTCGCATCACATCATGGAGACGGTATTTCGTACGTACGCACGAGCGATGATATCATCCCCCTGATCATGTAATTGTATTGGAGTGTATGTATACTATTTCAGAATCAATATCACTTCACAATAGTAATATATATTCATTATTTACACCATTATACCCTTCCAAATAAGGTGGTGGTGGAAAATATATTACACCACGGCGTGGAGACGGTATTCCGTACTTACGCATGTGCGGTGATTTCATTTTCCGTAGGATGGATAGATGGTGAAATAGGGTTGTTTCATACTTATATTAACATATCAGTATATGAGTGATACTGATGTTATTACTTCATAATGAAACAACTAAATAAGAAGAAGTGGAAGAAAAAATAAAGTTGAAAGAATTGGTAACGGACATTACCTCTTCTTTGAAACGCCTCTTTGAGACCTTCTTTTAGGGTACTAAAATTGGTCTTTGAAGAAGACCAGGAAATCTATAATGACTCAAGGGAAGTGGATAGGAGAAATTTGCAGGGGTTGGCTGATCATGAAGGCTCAATGTGGTGTGAGGAAGAGGGGGAGGAGGTGCCCTTTTATAAGGGAAGAGAGGGGCTCCATTGGAAAAACTAAAATTACTATTTTATTATAAAGTCAAGTTTGGTTTTATATAACTTAAAATTGATTTATTTTGATTCTAAGGTGGGGATGGGTCGAAATCCTCTCATCCAATAGAATTTAGACTTGTTTAGGTTCCTATTTTAAACATATCATTTAGATTTATCATTAAGTTAAATAATAATACTTTTACCATGTCTTCTTGTGTTATTATACTATAAGGTTAATAAAATCACTATAACAAACCAGACAAACCCCGAGTTGTTTATTATTAATATATATAACTATTACTAAGTCATTTTGCTGAACCATATATTTTTTGAAAAAATTACAACGAATAAAGTAATGTTTGTTTTAAAAACTATTTTATGTCAATTTTGACACAATTTAGTAATTGATGTTTGTGAAAATCATAACAGAATGATTAGTTCTAATAAAGTTAATTAAATCAATAATAACATGTTATATTAACCTATAAAATTAGTGTAATTCATAAAAAGTCTCAAATTACATTTATTTGGGTATTTATAACATCAATTATGTCAATATTTCATTAATATGATAGTTACTGCATCATCTTTTTGTCCTAAATAAATTAACTTATTTAAAATCTAAAAATTACAAATAAAATATCATTATGTAGTAAAAAAATTTAGATTTATAATGAATAATTATAGTCGTATTTATCTTATGTGTAACCCTATATTAAAAATGATTTTCTTATTAAACATTGATTATAACTATTTTAACCCTTCTTTAAATAAATTAATAATAATTGTCCTAATCTAATCCAAGTGGGCCTAAATGGTCATATATTATTCCTAAGGTTGTTTTTGGTCGAATTACACTTATCCAATAGAATTAGGACATGTTTTAGGGTAATAATAATATCATTTTACCCTTAATTACCCTATTTACTTTTAACCATGGTAAATAAAAGTAAAAAGTTACAATTGACCAAAAATTATTTTCATCTCATTGAACAACATTTTACATACTGACATCAACCGTGTCTCTAGGATTTTTGAAATTCAACTCACAATAGTGGTAAAATTATGTTTTATTAAAAATTTAGTTTTTTGACTACCACTTAGTGGTTTCACTATTCATCAAAAATTAATAGATTTCATAAAAATACCAAAAGTTCACCCTAGGCTAATTTCGATATTCCGAATCCAAAAATGTTGTCCATTTTGAAATAGAAAATTTATAAAATTTCAAAATGTGTTTATTACTATTAATAACGGCTAGTTTTAATAATATTTTAATAGTATATTGTTGTTTAGTGAAACTCGGTATTGCGTATGATGCAAGCTATCGAGGAAGGTCGCGATTTCGAGTAAAGCAAGCCAAGAAAGTGTTGTGTGTAGATAAATATTCCTTTGATGATCTATATAACATAAAAGTCATGGATATTACAAAAGTATTAACATTTCGTATTGTAGATTTGATATGAATTTTTAGGTAATGATTCAATGTTTTCAAATAATCAATGCATTGGGCATAGTATGTGACTGGTGGAGCCTGGAATAACATTCCCAGAATTAATTTTTATGTGATTTCACACTAGAAACGCAAAATAAACAGAATTACTCATAAATGGTTTCTCGGATGAAAAAACTGAGGGCACCGTTTAGTCTAGAACGTTCCATTTACCCTAGGAGGGGTGTAACATTCACAGAAGGGACCCTTCTGTGGAAAATGCAACTAGGGGTGTTTTTGTAATTTGGCAGCCCTGAGCGTGAACTTTGTAACATCTAAATCGAGGCTCAGATTAAAATTTTGAGACTGCAGTTGCACTTAGAACATGGATATTACCCTTGGGGCAGCTTAACCCTGACCCCACTGAATGTTCAGGCACGGGGCCTACGGGCGGGGGGTTTAAGTGTTATCTAATTAAACACACCACCCCCACCCTTTTCATCCCCATTTCTCCTCTCCCTAGTGGATTCCTCTCAAAAATCTCATCTCCTCTCCTCTACCTCTCCGGCAAGGTGTGGCGACTCCGGCGGATCGTCGGATAAGGTACGGGCTACGCGCAACAAAGTATGTTTGTGCATTTTGAATTTTAATTCCTACAAACCCCTTCAAATTCAAATCATTACATCAAAATGGTGTAGGATCGTCAAGCGTAGACTATAATAGTAAGTGTTATCAATATATATTATAATCAAAAGTATAATACAAAACAATCTCAATAAAGGGTTATATTGTATCATTAAATATTCACCACATTAGAAACATTGAACTATATATACCATGATGTGCATTTTTAAATGCAAGATATAATATCTTGCTGAAAAATAACTTGATAATATTAAAAGTTAATGGGAATGTATACAGAAATCATAAAGGGGGATAAGTTCATAATATAACATATTTCACAATAATGGAAAATTAAGACAAATAACCCTTTAATAAAATGCTAACATTGAATCTGTTATCCCTATAAATTAGTGAAACAAATATTAATGTATAAATAACACTAAAATAATGTATAATAAAAATAAAATAATTTCATTGTTAGTATATAAATGGAATTGATGAAACATATAGTGACTATGTAATTTGTCTCATTGAAAATAAAATTGATATGAAAATTCAATACTATATGTCTAGATTTCCTTCATCCACATTCAACTGAATTTTATGATAAATATAATTTTATTTTAGATATATTAAATAACCCTACATATGTATATATAATAACATACATGATCCACTTATGTCCCCTTATGACATGTTTTTAAAAATTCATTTTTAACATAAATTTTAATTAATAACTATGTTGATTACCAAGAAAGAATTCATTTTTTTTCCTATTATACTATTGATAGTTTTAAAATGTCCATAATTATAACCAAGATATAAATACAATTTTCTTTTAGTACATATTTATATAGAGTAATCCTAAAATTTAGTGATAGAAGATGAAATACATTTTTTGTTGATACAGTAGGCTGTATGTACACATGAATGATGTTTCCATATTATATTAGATTTAAAATAAAAAATGTAAATATATATATTTAAATTGTAGAATAATATTAATTTCATTTATATCAATTTTTACATTAAATTAATCTTTAATAAACTAAATGTAATGAGTCATTGAATCACATTACTTCATGAGGTGGTAGCTCGCTGTACACAAGAGAAATGTTATCATATTCTAAGAAAATGAATAGAATGAATTTATTTGTGATATAATATTTATGAAACAATAATAAAAACATTGATATATTATATAAATTATTAATCCATACTCATAATAATATAGGAGAAGTGATAATGGAAAAACAAATGTTATCAATTTGGAGGGATTAGTCTATGGTAAATTTATTTGATTTTTTTCTAACAAATTTAATAGATGTGGAAATGGTTTTAGGTCATTATAAAAAAACATATAAATATCTTGATGACCCATGAGTTACTATATTATCATGGTAAAAATATAATTTAATGATTTTGACGAAGAAAAAAATGCTCATTTATGGATGTTAATCAATCGTCGGGTATCTTACATAGGTTTACACAAAAAGCCATCCATTGATGGGATTATGTACAAAATAATGATTATAGGATAAGAAGTGTATATTTCAGAAGTGATATGGGCTATTATTGTATAAATAAAATGTATTTAATGTTTGAATAAGTGAAGGGTAGCACTTGCCTTTTATAGGTGATGTGAGTGGCACAGTTGTAATTTTGTCAATAAAAGAATAGAAATCTAGTTTTCATCTATGTCACAATGAAACAATAATGGTACATTCTCATGAATATATGCAACAATGTATAATGTATTTTGTAAAATAGTTTTTTGGAATTTTTTTTCAATTTTACACTTATATTTTTATTTTAAACCTCAATAAACCCATTTTTCTCTAACTGTAGAGAATAACATTTATTTATTCTACTATTAATTTATGTCAGAAAATTATTATGACATTTAACATAATATAGTGTATAATTTTTTAAAAATAATTAATCTATATTCAAAAATTCTATTCACATAACTGGGAAATTTAAATTGAAAATTATCCTCATAGACACAAACATAATTATTTTTTTTAAAGAGAAAATATTCAGAGGATTACAACATTTTTATATTGAATTTTAAAATATAGTTTATTCCAGTTATAATAAAGGGATTAATGGATGTATAATTGATATAATTCCACTTTAAGAATTATTTAAAAAATAATTTTCCATTATAATTGAATTAAATAAAAATAAATATTTTAATTAAAAATAAATAATTTTGATTATTACTCAAAATATTATTCATTTCATAAAATTATCAAACATTCACCTGAATATATTTGTTATTGCATTTTAAAAAATTGATTATTTTTCCAAATAAATATTATAAAAATTGTAAAATTTAATATTTTCGACAGCTACACCTATGGAGACAAAATTAGATTATATAAAATATATTTTAATTCTTGAAATTATAGTTATTGAAACAAATTATCTAGAAAACACAAAAGATGAGTGATAATAACATTTTTTAAAATATAATATATAGAGTTCATTAAAAAAATTCAATTTTTTTTGAATAATTCATTCTATTAAAATCAATTAATGTTAAAGATTAGTTTTTAAAATAAAATTGATTTACTTTATCTTTATATAGGGTTTATACTTATTTCTTATTAAGAAGTCACTATATAATTCATTATATATACATTTACAAATCATATATTTTTATAATTTAGTCATTACTATTCATAACCATTATTTAAAATATATTGTGATACCTATCATATAAAATAGTAATATATTCATACAATGTCATATTTTATTTAAACTGAGTGTTCTGTGTAACGAAAACATTACTATGTGTTGTGTGTATCAAAATACATACATTTTTTCATGTAATGTAAGGTAAAATCAATTTTCATTAATACCAATAATATAAAAAATATTAAAATCCTTTTTGGAAAAATTTAAAAATAATTTGGTTTTATAATACCTATACATTCTGATATGTTAGTATAAATAGTGGGAAGACTGAGTAGTAAAAAATCATCCACTCAACAAACACCATGTTAGAGAAAACTCTTACAACACAATGAATGTTAACATCGAGTTACCTGGTAAATCGTGTTATGAAAGATAAGAAATCAAAAAACATAATTAATATATATGTTTTATATATATATTACATAGACAAACTAGGAGAGGATATCTAAAATTAGAATTGATTAATAACTATCATCCCACATAACACCCAACAACCATGGTTATAGTCTACAATGCTATATAACCTATAAGAATACAACCATAAATTCCATTAATGAAATATTAATATTATAAATTATCAATAATGAATTTACCCTATACAAAATATTAGTTTAATTATTACATTGTCGAATCCTATTGTGATTTTATAGTTTATAAATTAAAATATGGATTTAAATTCCATGACCAAGAGAATTGATCAAATAAAAGTTTTTTCGACTAATTAATCATTACCTTGATTAAAACACAATTCCATCATTTAATTTATTAATATTTATATTCCATGACAATATTTATTCATGACTATAATTATAAACAACCAAATGTATCCCCTATAGACATAAATTATAATTGAATATGTAAATTTCATAAGTAAACGATTATCACAATGCACACTCATCATGAAAATGCTCATGATGCAATAAAAAATATAAAAACATAACTCTCTACCCATACCAACTATATCAGTTTCATCTTGGGAACTATTCTACTCCATCTATTTCATCACATCATTACTAAAATAGAAAAAATAACATATATTTTTAAACCATCTAATCCCTAAAATAATAACTCCACTATATTTAAAAAAATCTTAATAAGTGATTTAATATACTGAGGTATAACCATGATTACCAGATTTATTTTCATCTCAGAGAAAATATAATTGGATATTGATTCTATACCATCATGCATATTGTCTAAGCTAATATGATAGTGCATTAGAATTGTAAAAAGATTTTATTGCTAGAAAAAATTCATTTCATTTTATAAATTTAATTAACTAATGCATTTTGGAAATAATTCAACAATAAGGGAACTAAAAACAAGTAGTGAATATTATGCTATAAGGATCCATGGAGGTGATTCATTAAACACAATCACATTCAGAAATTTCAAAGAAGAAATAAAGGGAAAAATTATATTCCTCACCCATTTTGAAAATATTCAAATCATATAAATGCTTTTAACATTTTGAATTATAACTATAATTGTATATAAGAATAATGATCACCGAAAAGATAAATCTCACTGTCGATAAAAATAGATACGGTAAAAAAATGGTTTAAGAAGAATGTTATTTCAATCTTATAAGATATTAAATATCCTCACATTCATATTATAAAAATAATTGTATTTATTAGGCTGCCTCTAACAATATACTAGTTGAATATAACATATATTAATCACACACATTAAAATGAAAATATTTAGGTAATTATTCCAAGAATTTGATTCAATGGAATATATAACCACCAACAATGAATTAATGTATTTGGGATAAACCAAAAATAAAATCATAAGGAACCTCAACATTAATCTTATTCATACAACACAACCATCAGTTCAAACTAAAATATTATCACAAACCATTGGAACTGATAAAACCCATATTTTATGAAACTAATAATCATAAAAAGGTGAAGATCCTAATAGAGTTCCTTGATTGGGGAGTGATCAATTCCAAAGAAAAAATAATATTAAAAAATAATTATTAGAATTTAGGGGGAATTGAGAGGGAATGTAATCATCTTAGACAATAACTGTGTAAAATAATTTTTATCCATGGGAGATATAGGCCATTATTTATTGATAAATATTATAATTTTTCAATAATTGTTTGGTGACATCATCAATACTTATGGTGCCTCATGTCAAGGGATATCTGAGTTTCCAGGAAATGTAAATAGTCATTTCCCCCAAACATTATTCTCTTTCAAAAACCATTATTTTGATTTTTGACACACATTATAAAATTTACCATGGTTTGGAGGACACTACATGAAACCAAATAAGATCACAAAAACCATTCACCACAGAAAATAAAAGAATCCATCACCCTTTCAAGTCACCACACCCAAGACTATAGTATTGTGAGACCACAATATTTAGTTCCCTTCCTCTGTATAAATATCTTACTCAACTAAAATCCCAAATACAACAAGTTAATTTTATTAGATGTCTATATTTCCCATAATGGAACTCTTGGATCACTATGTATGATAAAATATCCACCCGCGGGATCATTCTAAATATATTTAAAAAATAATAAATCTTAGATATCATTTTTGACAGATTAGATTTTTTAATGTATAATTTTATTATATTATGTCAATTATTTCAGGATCCATTTACTAAGATGGAATTATATTCTGAGACATTGTGTTGATAAAATTATTGATTAAATTTTATTAAGGATTCTGAAATCATGAATATTCTATTAATCAATAATAATTGAATAACATCTAATGTTGGTTGGATATTATAATAAATCCAATGGAAACATTTATTTTATAACATTGTTTTTACCATAGGCATGGCATGACCATTGTTTGTGTAAGGATTTTTGTTATAAAAAATTTACGATTTGATGTTACTCAAATTAAAACCTGAATTTATTAATTTTTTTGAGGTAATTTAATACATACACAATTGAAACTCGGTTATGCCTCATCAAAAGGGTTATTAAAATAATCTATTGATTCAGATAAACTATAGGAGAGGATCCATTAGAGGATCATTGGAAAAAATGCCATATCAGATCAAATTGAGAATCATTCCCCAAAATAGTTAATGGATCACACCAATGATGGAAACATAGGACCATTATTTTTCATCTATCTATCCAAACTAAGGGCGGTAAAACTTATTTCTGATTTAAATCCTATTATTTATCCAATATAAAATTTGACTCAATTTTTTGAACCTATATTGTATAAGGCCCAAACCTTAAACCTTACTTAATATTGAATTAAATAAATAATTCTCATTGAGGATCTTTTCAGGTTTAGAGTTTTAGAGAATTTGGACATAACTATTACATCTCAAAAGATTAAAAAGTAGAAACTTCTACTAAGTTTCCATAAAATATAAACTCTTAAAAATAAACATGTTTAGTTCCATGTTTTAGGTAGCATGACTTTCCCTTGATCCCATCCTTGACCCTATTCCACGTTAAGTCCTGTGAAAAACATTTAAAAAAATTGGGATGAGCATAAAAAGCTCAGTAAGGTATACACAAAGAATGAAAACTGTTAGTTTTTCAAAACAACATGTAAACCATGTATACTTTATCAAAGTAATACTTTTCACCTTTATGAAGTAGTAAAACTCTTCACTGAATAAAAGATCATTACTTACTCTTTTGTAACCAAAATATTACCATAGAACCCATATAAAGATCACATAACATATAATGGTAACATGGGACACAAACATACTTATGTGGAATAACCATACAGTCGACTTCCACACATATCACTTAATGAAATAGCCATTCAGACAACTTCCATTCATACTTAATGGAATTTCCATACGGCCGACTTCCATACCCAATGCATTGGAGGTTATAACGTAACCACCCGTCCTGGTATTCACGGCACCACCCGTCATATGGTTTATCATATAACCACCCTTAAAATGTCCAAGTACCATAATTACACATAAAATATTGAAAATATAAACATTTCAATAACAAAATTTGATTTTCAATCACAATAAGTAATTCCCAGATATTGAATTAATCAATCCATTTTCAAAAACCATTTAAAAGAGATTTTTGAATCAAAGTGTCCCATACCACTTTGAAGCTTTTAATGAAATTATAATTTTAAAACATTAATGTCCATATAAATAAATACTGAAAACCATTTTGAAAACATGGACATTAAATATAAAGATTTAGAATAATAAATCATTAAAACATTTAAAACGATATTTTTGTTAAATAGTTTTTAACAAAATGAGAGACTCTTTAATACAAATAATAGCGGAATAACATTTAATCTGAACCTTATAAAATCATGAGAATAAAGTTATTCATTATATAATATGTCAAAGGACAGTATACACACCATATAAGAGTGAATTGGTGCATAACAACAATGAAGTATCAAAAGAAATGTAAAATGAGATGAAATCCATTATAAAGAAGGTATCTTTAAATTAAGGATAAATCAATCTCATAATTATGTGTGGAAAATATAAATAAACCCAATATAAGTGGATATTAAGTGTTAAACAATCAAAGGTTATTAACACATATTCAAAGGAAGACATATTCAATAACTACATGTTGAACCCAAAGAAATCGAAATTTGGTTAAGAAGTTCCCTAGGTAAATCTCGACAGCCTATCAGCGTCACATAAAAATTTACAAAAAGGGTTGATGAGAGAGATAAATGGGGTCTCATCACTTGGACATAAAATTTACATAAATAAGGATATAGAAGAACATATCCCCACAAAATAGTATGTGAATTAAAAGACATAACAAAAGATGTCTTTTAAAAAAAGAGGGTGAAAGGTCCCCTAACCAGGTTGGGTAAGTTTAGAAATGTACACCCCATGGAATAAGGGTCATACAATGATGATGTGAATACCCATAAATGAAATTATACTACACAAAGTGTATAATAATGGGCAGTACATACACAAATAAAAGGAAATTGTGGCAAATTTAGCATAAATCTCACAGGAATAAAAGTGAGATGAAAAATCCATTACAAAAACACGGCAGCCTAACGACGCCACTTAAAACTTCCAAAATGGATTGATTAGAGGAAATAGGGTCTCTCATCATATCAACATAAAGTTTACAGAAAGAGTAAGAAAAAATAACATCCCCCAACATAACAAATAGAAGCTTAAAAGAAGTGACATAAAGGATAGTACTTAAAAAGGAAGAGAGAGGTTAGATCTCTTATGAAAATTCGGGAGCCTAACGGCGCCACTCAAAACATCCAAAAATGGATTGATGAGATATAATAGGGTCTCTCACCATATGAAAATAAAATTTACAGTAGGAGTAATAAAAAAGAAATTCCCAATAAAAAGAAAGATGAGCTATAAAAGGAAAGACATAAAAGATTATACTTTAAAAGAAAGAGAGTAGTAGGATCCCTTACCTCGGGTCCGACTTGACTTGATCGTTCTTTAATCTCCTGAATAATAAACTTTAATTAATTTATACTTCCTTAAGAACCTTTTTCATGTTCATTATTCCATTAATATCACTTATTACCATGTCGTATACATTATGTAATCATTTAAGGTAATAATGTTTTTTTTGTCGATACTTGGTTCTTAAGTCGAAAGTGGACTTCTTACAATTACATGTTATTCGTGTGGTCAAAGGTTCATTATATCCAGAATTGTATTCATGATGTTTATATCATATATATCGTATATATCGAGTATATTCATGCATTTATAATATTACATAACATTTAGAGTTAAGAAATGAAATGCACCGTTCATGGAGACGGTAAGTCGTACGTACGCATGAACGCTACTTCCATTTCTATTTCATATTAAATGGAATTAAAACATAATAATAAATAATAGTATTTTAATTCCAGTATGTTATCATATATAATATCATTAAATATATCCTTTATACGTACCACATATGGTATTAACGAATCAAATCACTTTGAGGGGGCGGTAGTCCGCACTTCCTTAACTGATGATATCGCGTTTAGCCATAATGGAAACCATAAAGGTATGCCATAAATGAAAAATATAGAATATTAAGTAAAACATAAACCTATTAGATATTATATATAAATATAGTGTCATATTAATGTCCACATTTGAAGGTGTTAGAAGAATGTTGAACAATCATCGTTTCGGGAGGCAGAAATTCACCATCCACAGAAACTGTATGTTCTTTAACTATTAGATGTAGGTGTGTGTAATTGTAGCTCGAATACTTCTTATAACAACATCCTAGTATATATAATATACTGTATTTGTTACAAAATAAATTAATAAAATGATTTTAGGGGTTGGAGAAGCAAAATAAAACAAAAGAACACAAGTGAAGACATTACCTTTAAATCGCGTAACTTCATTTGATTTGAGCTCAATGGCTTCCTTGGAAAAGCTTCTGACCAAAGTGAGACTTCATGGAGTTATAGAGGGATGTGGAGAGATGAAATGGGTAGAGGTTGGCCGAGCCAAAGGCTTGATAGGAGTGGGTAAGGTGGTAGAGGTGGGGGCCTTTTATAAGAGGAGAGGAGGGGCACTCTTTGAAAGCAAGCAAATGTTACTTTATTTGAAAATGAGTTTCAGATTTAAAAGGTCCCACATTGATATAATTCGTGGATATGGTGATAAGGGTTATAAATTCATCCATACAATAGGTTTTGGGCATGTGTAGGTCTTATATATTACATTATCATTCCATTTTAATTAAATCATTGAATAATGAGGTCATCACTGTATCATCATGATGTCATAAATAATTTAATTTATTTAATGTCTAAAAATTATAAAAAAACTAATATGATGTAGAAAATATTTTTAGATTTCCAATGACTATTTATAGTCAAAAATATGACTTGTATAACCCAATGTAAATTTTTTTTAGTAAAACATCTCATGTTTGTGTCATTTTTACTTTATTATTAAATAAAAAGGTATTTAGGTCATTTTCCAACCACAGTGGCTCCATGGGATCCCCAAGTTGACACATGGATTGTAATGGTCGGCCATTACACATCCAATGAGAGTAGGACATGTGTCTAGGTCATTTCATTTTATTAAAACATTATTCTTACCTTAAACTACACTAATGTCCTCTAATCGCGATTAAAAACTTAATAAGTTACTATTCACAAAAAATTATTTTAATTCCATTGAACCACATTTCACTTCTTAATGAAAACCATGTATGATTGATTTTTGAAATTCAAAACACAAAGGTGGAAAAATTTCATTTAAATGTAAAATCCGTATTTATAAGTACCGCTTAGTGGTTTCACTATTCATCAAAAATTGAAGTTTTTCATAAAATTACCAAAAATTCACCTTAAGCTATATTTGATATTCCGAATTCAAAAATGATGTCTATTTTACAAAATTCAAAACATATAGGTTGAATTAATTAATTTAATAATTAATTCCCGCTTTCCAAACAAATAGCTTGTTTTTATGAAACAAAAAGTATCAAAAGATTGACACTAGTTTAAGTCCGATTTCAAAGTGAAATTAATTCAATTGACCAATATTAGATTAAATGGTAAAAATATATTATAATTTCACTTTAAAACCAATTCAAAAGATAATCTTTTCATATAAATAAATTAGATTAAAAAGGTGTTTTGAATTAAAATACAACATTTTCCATTATTCATTAAAAATTGAACTTTTTCGGAATAATACCAAAAGTTTACACAAAGCAAATTTTGATGTCACGATTCTAAAGAAGAATTTTATTTTGTCAAATATAACACATAAAATTGTCAAAAAGTGGATTTAAAATAGGTTCTCCATCAAAACGCGGTTAATCCACCTTTTAAAGAATATTAGAATGTTTACGCTCAAAATTGGATTCTTTCGCATTTTTAATCCTCTAACATTTATTGTAAAAAGTAAAAATATTTCACAAACATATATATTAATTTTGTAGTTAGTTCTGTTCATTCCCGCCATTACAATAGCTAGGCGTTAACTACCATTTAAAATAATATTATTTTACTATTAGAGTGCAACGTAAGATTCTTAAGAAACTCGTTGTTGCATATTGGGTACGCTATCGAGCATATAATTACCTTTTAAGTAATATTAAAATATGATTCAAAAATATGGATAAATATAAAGATGTTATATTCTTTATTTACTTAGGGTGTCACATCCTTCCCCCCTTTTGGGAATTGCGTCCTCGCAATGTTAAAATTGGGCTTGGAACATCCTTGAAAGTCCCACATCAGAACAAGAGTCGGTAAAACAATCACTTTAAAATAAAGAATGTTAAGTACAAAGGTCACCTAAGTTAACCCATACTAGGATTCCAAGTACGAAAATATGGACATGGAGGAAAAATCAAAGGGTCATGTTCTGATGGAGAGTGATAGAAAACATGTTTAGGAGAAAGTTAACCACAAGAAAATCACAAACCTGTGATGGGTTAAACGATATTCGATTCCCCAGTTGGAAAAGTTAATAGGCAACATTTTTGTTTTATGTTACTTTTTATTGAGGAATTTATTCATAGGGAAACATAATCACATATCATGTTGTCTTTCAACTTTTTCTCCAAAAGATGAGTATTTAAGAAGACTTGTTCACATTAAGAGTACTATAATCAACTTCTAGAAAATCACCTAATCCAAAAAAGAGAACGATATACTTCCTATGTCTTTAGACCAAAACCAAAACCAAAAATGCTAGTACAAGATCACATAATCCCGAAAAGGATAACCACTTATAAAAAGAAAATCTATTCTTAAACTCCAAAATTTGTCCAACAAAACCCAAAGTTCAACGAGGACTATTCGATAATCAATTTGTCCATAAAATTCTTCAAAATAAACCAAACTAAGATTGAAACCCAAATATATGAGGGATTTAGTCACATATTCTTCCAAGTTAAATCGTAACATATATCTCCAAACAATATCAGTTGCTCTTAATATCTCGTATTTAAAAGTAATAAACCTAATCACATATCCTCCATGATAGGTTAATAAATATCCATAGATAACCCAAAATCAACTTACTCTTAATTCATAAAATCATCTAACTAAAAAGAATCAGTCAAACTAACTAGGGACTTCACGTAGTCCAGTGGTAGGTGATAAATACCAGTTGCACTTTGGTTGTGGGTTCGATTACCACAGCTTTGTCTGACGCAACGGGTTGTCACACAGTCTGCATGTTTTCCTTTTTCCAAAACTATATAATTATCAAATTATTCTCCAAAAACAGATAAAATCATCAAAAATAACCATAAAATAATTTATCCTCAATTTTTACTCATGCCTTTCACTTCCATCATAACATATAGTAACCTATAATTACCTAAAAAGTAAGGATTATATAAACTCTAATAGTTACATTTATAATTATTACCTAAACTTCTACATTGATTGGTCATCTCGTACATGATGCATTATAGAACATACCAAGGTTCAAGTGGTTGATCATGACTTATTGATAGTTGGTTTAGAACCACCATGAGTTTCCTCATTGAATCCCCCATTTTATCTTGTATCTTAAACAGAGAACCACCACAGTTTCCTTCAAACCTGTTGTCTCTTTGGTGCCTGCTAGAACCATCCATTCACTAAAAACAGAAAGGTCAGTGTGAGTATATCAACATAACCATCATGTACTAATGAGTGAGATAAACACTAAGATATAATTACTCATTCACTTTATCTAAAAACTATGACACTTTCTAAAATCCTAGAAAATATGTTAAAGTCACTTATGCTTAAAGAATACCCTAACCTCTAAAGTTATCTAAATCAACCATTGATACCAACTATAAGGCCCCGACCTTAAACCTTACATAATATTGAATTAAATGAATAATTCACATTGATGATCATTTCAGGTTTAGTGTTTTAGAAAATTAGGACATAATTATTACATCTCAAAAGATTACAAAGTAGAAACTTCTACTAAGTTTCCATAAAATAAAAAATCTTAAAAAGATACATGTCTAGTTCCATGTTTTAGGTAGCATGACTTTCCCTTGATCCCATCCTTGACCATATTCCACATTAAGTCCTATTAAAAACATTTCAAAAACATAGGATGAGAATAAAATGCTGAGTAAGGGATACACAACGAATGAAAACTGTTAGTTTTTCAAAATAACAAGTAATTCATGTATACTTTATCAAAGTAATACTTTTCACCTTTATGAAGTAGTAAAAAATCTTCACTAAATAAAAGATCATTACTTACCCTTTTGTAACCAAAAGATTACCATAGAACCCGTATAAAGATCAAATAACATATAAAGGTAACATGGGACATAAACATACTAAAGTGGAATAACCATACGATCGACTTCCACACATATCACTTAATGGAATATCCATTCGGCCAACTTCCATTCATTCTTAATGGAATAGCCATACGGCCGACTTCCATACCCAATGCATTAGAGGTTATAATGTAACCACCCGTCCTGGTATTCACGGCACCACCCGTCATATGGTTTATCACTTAACCACCCGTAAATTTTCCAAGTACCATCATTACACATAAAATATTGAAAATATAAACATTTCAATAACAACATTTCATTTGCAATCACAATAAGTAATTCCCAGATATTGAATTAATCAATCCATTTTCAAAAACCATTAAAAAGAGATTTTTGAATCAAAGTGTCCCATACCACTTTGAAGCTTTAATGAAATTATAATTTTAATACATTAATGTACATATAAATAAATACTGAAAATCATTTTGAAAACATTGACATTAAAGAAAAATATTTAGAATAATAAATCTCTAAAACATTTAAAACGATATTTTTGTTAAATAGTTTTTAACAAAATGAGAGACTCTTGATACAAGTAATTGCAGAATAACATTTAATCCAAACTTTATAATATCATGAGAATAAATGGATTCATGATATAATATGTCAAAGGACAGTATACACACCATATAAGAGTGAATTGGTTCATAGAAACAATGAAGTCTCAAAAGAAATGTAAAATGAGATGAAATCTATTATAATGAAGGTATCCTTAAATTAAGGATAAATCAATCTCATAATTATTTGTTACGAATATAAATACACCCAATATAAGTGGATATTAAGTTTAAAACAATCAATGGTTATTCACACATATTCAAAGTATGAAATATTAAATAACTACATGTTGAACCCAAAGAAATCAAAATTGGGTAAAGAAGTTCCCTAGGTAAAACTCGACAGCCTATCAGCGTCACATAAAATATTACAAAAGGGGTTGATGAGAGTGATAAAGGGGATATCATCACTTGGAAATAAAATTTACATAAATAATGATATATAAGAACATATCCACACATAATAGTATGTGAATTAAAAGACATAACAAAAGAAGCCTTTTAAAAAAAGAGGGTGAAAGGTCCCATTACTGAGTTGGGAAACTTTCGAAACGTACACCCCATGGAAGAAGGGTCATACCATGAAGATGTGAATACCCATAAATGAAATTATACTACACAAAGTGTATAAAACTAGGTAGTACATACACCAATCAAAGGAAATTGTGGCAAATGTAGTATAAATCTCACGAGAGTAATAGTGAGATGAAAAATCTCTTACGAATACTCGGCAGCCTATCGATGCCACTTAAAACATCCAATATTGATTGATGAGAGGAAATAGGGTCTCTCATAATATCAACATAAAGTTTACAGAAAGAGTAATACAAAATAACTTCCCCCAACATAACAAATAGGAGCTTAAAAGAAGTGACATAATGGAGAGTACTTAAAAAGAAAGAGAGAGGATAGATCTCTTATAAAAATTCGGCAGCATAACAGCGCCACTCAAAACATCCAAAAATTTATTGATGAGATCAAATAGGGTCTCTCACCATATTAACATAAAAATTACAGTAGGAGTAATATTAAATAATATCCCAATAACAAGAAATATGATCTTTAAAAGGAAAGACATAAAATAGTGTACATTAAAAGAAAGAGAGGAGTAGGATCCCTTACCTCGGGTCCGACTTGACTCGATCATTATTTAATCTCCTGAATAATAAACATGAGTTAATTTATACTACCTTAAGAACCTTTTTCATGTTCATTATTCTTTTTTTATCACTTATTACCATGTCATAGACATTATGTAATCAATTAAGTTAATAATGTTTGTTTTGTCGATACTTGGTTCTTAAGTCGAAAGTGGACTTCTTACAATTACATGTTGTTCGTGTGGTCAAAGGTTAATTATATCCAGAATTTTATTCATGATGTATATATCATATATATCATATATATCCAGTAAATTCATGCATTTATAATATTACATAACATTTAGAGTTAAGAAATGAAATGCATCGTTCATGGAGACGGTAAGTCGTACGTACGCATGAACGCTACTTCCATTTCTATTTCATATTCAATGGAATTAAAACATAATGATACATAATAGTATTTTAATTCCATTATGTTATCAAATATATAATATCATTAAATATATCCTTTATACGTACCACATATGGTATTCACGAATCAAATCTCTTTGAGGGGGCGGTAGTCCGCACTTCCTTAAATAAAGATATCGCGTTTACCCGTAATGGAAACAATAAAGGTATGCCATAAATGAAAAATACTGAAGCTTAAGTAAAAATAATCATAATAGATATCATATATAAATATATTGTCATATTAATGGCCACCTTTGAAGGTGTTAGAAGAATGTTGAACAATCATCGTTTCAGGAGGCAGAAATTTGCCATCCACGGAAACAGTATGTTCTTTAACCATTAGATGTAGGTTTGTGTACGTTTATCTTGAATCCTTCTTATAAAAACATACTAGTATATTTAATATACTGGATTTTTTACAAAATAAATCAATAAAAAGAGTTTAGGGGGTTGGAGAAGAAAAATAAAACAAAAGAATACAAGTGAAGACATTATCTTTAAATCGGGTAACTTCCATTGATTTGAGCTCAAAGGCTTCCTTGAAAAGGATTATGACCAAAGTGAGGCTTCAAGGAGTTATATAGGTATGCGGAGAGACTAAATGGGAAGATTTTTCCCGAGCCAAAGTCTTGAGAGGTGTGGGTAAGGAGGTAGAGGTGGGGGCATTTTATAAGAGGAGAGGAGGGGCACTCTTGGAAAGTAAGCAAATGTTACTTTATTTGAAAATGAGTTTCGGATTTAAAAGGTCCCACAATGATATAATTCGTTGATAAGGTGATAAGGGTTCGAAATTCATCCATACAATAGGTTTTGGACATGTGTAGGTCTTAGATATTACTTTATCATTCCATTTTATTTAAATTGTTAAATAATGAGGTCATCGCTCCATCATCATGATGTCATAAATAATATAATTTATTTAAAGTATAAAAATTATAAAACAAATACTATGATGTAGGAAAGATTTTTATCTTTCCTATGACTATTTATAGTCAAAACTCTGAATTTTATATCCCCATGTAAAAATTGTTTTAGTAAAACATCTCATGTTTGTGTCATTTTTACTTTATCATTAAATAAATAGGTATTTATGTCAATTTCCAACCAAAGTGGCTCCATGGGGTCCCCAAGTTGACCCATGGATTGTCTCGGTCAGACATGAAACATCCAATGAGGGTAGGACATGTGTCTAGGTCATTTCATTTTATTAAAACATTATATTTACCTTAAACTACACTAATTACCTCCAATCGCTATTAAAAACTTAATAAATTACTATTCACCAAAAAATTATTTTAATCCCATTGAACCACAATTTACTTCTTAATGACAAACATGTATGTCAGATTTTTGAAATTTAAAACAAAAATGTGGACATTTTTCATTTAAACGGAAAATCAGTTTTTATAAGTATCACTTAGTGGTTTCACTATTCATCAAAAATTGATGTTTTTCAGAAAATTACCAAAAATTCACCCTATGCTATATTTGATATTCTAAATTCATAAATGATATATATTTTAAAAAATTCAAAACATATAAGTTGCATTAATTAATTTAATAATTAATTCCCTCTGTCAAAACAAATAGTGTGTTTTTATGAAACCAAAAGTATCAAAAGATTGACACTAGTTTAAGTTCGATTTCAAAGTGAAATTAATTCCATCAACCACTATTGGATTAAATGGTAAAAATATATTCTAATTTCACAATAAATCCAATTAAAAATAAAATCTAATCGTATAAATAAATTAGATTAGGTTTTGAATTAAAATACAACATTTTTCACTATTCATTAAAATTTGAATTTTTTTCGGGAAAATACCAAAAATTTAAAAAAAGTAAATTTTCATGTCCGAATTATAAAGAAGAATTTTATTTTGTCAAATCTGAAACAAAAAATTGTCAAAAAGTGGATTTAAAATAGGTTGGCCATCAAAAGGCTGTTAATCGACCTTTTAATGAATATTAGAATGTTTAAGCTTAAAATTGGATTCATTCACATTTTTAATCCTCTAACATTTATTGTAAAAAGTAAAAATATTTCACATACATATATAATAATTTTGTAGTTAGTTCTGTTCATTCCCGCCATTACAACGGCTAGGTGTTAACTACCATTTAAAATAATATTATTTTACTATTAGAGTGCAACATAAGATTCATAAGAAACTTGTTGTTGTGTATTGGGTACGCCATCGAGCATAGCATTACGTTTTAAGTAATATTAATATTTGATTCAAAAATATGGATAAATATAAATATGTCATATTCTTTATTTACCTGGGGTGTTATATATTGATTCAGGCATGGATGGTTAATTTTTTTAGAGTGGATGTTTTTTTAAAAAAAAATTATCTTAATTTGTCTAAATCAATGATAGAGGATAAAGGATGAATGAAAAATGGATGGGGTTCATTCCAAAAATATTGTGTACTATTTATTTCTCTCTGATTTATTGACATGTTCCACATTGTTTTTTTCGTTTTTTCATGGTTAGATGATTACATGGTATTTGATAAATATGTTACTATTATTTTTTTCAACGATTCAATACCATTGGTGTGGTTCATTATCAATTGTTTTATCATCCTGAGATAATGAATGAGGATGATTAGAGGTGGATCAAAATTGATATACAGTTTGTTTTCTTCATAGATTCAATGGTGTGGTGACTAACCCTCTGAGTTTGAATCACCCAACTGGATTTGTATCCAAAAATCATGATCCAAAAAAGTGGGACTGATTAATGACTATGGATATATTATTTGTGGTGATCTCGAAAGCTTAGACATCACAGATAATGAAGAGTACAATGAACTAGTGGTATTTTGAAATCGTAGGTTATATAACATATACTCTATCATTATTTATAGTGTGGGAAACCCTATGACTTGTAGTTTTTTCTATCAACCTCCAGCTAGGAAACATGGAGATTAACTCATATTTTACTCATGAATAAGAAATTGGAAGTACATAGACATGGACATGGTACATGGACACCATCTATATTACCTAGTCATGGAAATGATTCATAGTTAGTGCGTTGTTCAATATTTATATTGAATGCGCTATTTCTACATTAAATATATATTATGCTTTGTCATTCGTGGGAGGCATAACATCCTAGAAAAACTAACATCAGTTGGGTAGGTTGAATACTAATACTATACACCTTGTACGCCCTTTGATTCTATTTATTTCCATTTTTTCATCCGATTTTACAAGTGTTGGATTAACCGGTTCGCGTGGGCCATCCCTTCGAGGGTAAAATGTCTTATTATATATATATCTCTATATTATGATCCATGATTGATTATTATTATTAGAATGTGTTTTTGGTGTCTCTTTGTTTGATTAATGTGTGACCCTCAATCAATTTATATACTATGTCAGGTTTGTGGAATAAATGAGACTTCCATAAAAAAGGAATTGATCGTCCATATATATTACAATTTTAAAAGGGTTTATGTTACCTCTAATGTATAATAACACTAAAAGTTGATTGATACAAATTTGGTTTGTGGTGTGCCCATGTTGTCCAAGGGGGATCACATATCAATGTATTCAGGCCACAGCTGACTAGTGAGATTTATTATTTGGTGCCTAATGAAAATGTCCTCATGGATGAGTTAGTTCATTAATATTATTTATTATGGAGTGTATTAAACTATAATAGGAATTTCATTGTGAATAATCGTAAGGATGTATGTTTGGTAATGACTGCATTGAGGTGAGGTGTCCTACATGAGTATATAAGTGTTTTCCTTATTTGTTTGATTAAAAATGTCATTATTTTTACATAAATATTAATTATGGTTCTTTTTTTTGGACTTCCACAAGGTATTTTTATGTTCTCTCAAGCATTTTATCTTTTCACATGTCTCTTTAATATTTTTTAAAATGGTCATTTTGATGGTGCCTTTGGAGGATGATGAAATAAAAGGGAATTTCATGGCATTGAAAACGCGAGTTGTTTTGATAGTGGACTAATTTTTTTATTATCATCCTGTTCTAGGTAGGTTGGACACCCTAAAATTATTAGTTGGTGTTTTTTTATATTTTTATGTTTTAGTACTATATAGTTTTACTCTATTTTTGGAATCATTGATCTAATCATGAAATTATTTTATTTTAATTACATTTCATCATAGTATTCTATTGGAGAGTGTGTGGATATATACATTAGGCTTATGGATACATAATTTTTTATATCAATAATAAGCCATAGAATTCATCCCCTGGCTTATTAGAGGTGGGTGTGTGGTAGTCACGGTTCGAGGCTCGTTAGGTCAGTTCATGGCATAGTGGTATTAAGGTAGCAGTTTCTACCATTGAACTAGAGTGTATAAGATTTTTTTGGGTAGTATGGATCTAAATATTATGTTTTTCATTAGATACATTCAATCTAACAAATTCAGTGTTGGTTCAATGCTAATCATATCCATATACTAGGACTCTGACCAACTAAATATTGACTCTGTACATATAGACATTGTTTTCAGGGATAACAACTAGTTAAATCATAATATAGGAATGGGTGGTGTTTTCAATTTTATTCACAAGTTAGTTCCCCAAGTATTATTAATAACCCCGGTATATGGTGTTTATAACAGGATTCCACCAAAAAGATAGCTAGTTATATTCAACTATGTGATTATTGGGATTATCTACCGTGTAAATAAGATTTAGTACTAGGGAATGTAGCAGATATATCCCTTGTATGTTGCCTACTAGCTATGCAAACACTAGTTGAGTTGAAAATATAGTTAGTAATACTAAAATATGATGAAAAGAGGATGAGGGAACAAAAAGAGTTTGGGAGACAATGACTACTACAATTTTTGGGGGATCCAAACCTCTAGGGGGATGATAATATTCTACATTGACCAACTCATGTTTTCCACCCATTGAGGATTTCAATAGATCATATGGAAGACCTCATAGAGGTTATTCCTCAGGTCACCTATGTGTGATGGTTATTATTCTTGAAACATCAACATGACCAGATACCTCTATCATGGTGAAACATAGAGCATTACATCATGGTGATTGTTTATCTAGCCACCTTGGGATTATTATACATATAGGAGCATATTTATGTATATCAGGATATCATTATTGTTGTGTATGTTTTAGAAGGGTTTAATAAAATATGGTAATACTCTACGTATATTGGAGTGAGATCCACTCATCAAAGCATGGGACTTTTATTATGTATTAGACCATTATATTAGTGATTCATTGATTTCTCACAAAATTTCAACAAATGATTGAGTGCATTGATAGGACTTTAGTGAGATATTCTTTTATATAAATGTATTTGAAAAAATTGAGTAGAATTAGTTGCCACCTAGATGCAGATACCTTGAAAACTTTTAGTCAACATAATAACAATGTTCTATGTAAGTCATACACTTCATTAGACAATCAAAGTACATGGGGTTAGTGATGTAGAGAACAGAATATGGCTTGAATTTTATATTGGAGAGGCATTGTTTCTCCTATAATTCTCAAGGATATCAAGGATTAAATTTTTTGAACCTTAATATTGATAATCAGGATATGATCGAAGTACCACTGAGGTTGAAATAGAATCATGCACATGGTAGTCCACATGGAGGTGTATGTAAATGAGTAGTTTGTAGAGATGTATTATATGGTCAAATGGTTGGCATGTTATAACAACAACCCCATGGAGGTCCTCCTGAGTCTTAGTGAATTTTTAGTCATGTAAGAGGACAACTATAGGATATGAATCAAAAATAACCATGGCTACATGGATGGTATAAGGTACTATTTTTTCAACATTTTATAAAATATGGATATACATATGTCCAATTCATTCCATTTTTTCACAAATATTGGTAGATTTTTTGAGATTGAAACTATGAAATTATACATACCCTAATGGTTAAAAGCTTTGATAGGGGATGAGTCAGTGTTTGGGAACTTCTTTTCCTAATGATATGTTAATATTGGAGGTGAAAGCAATTTATGGTATCTTTTTTTGTAGTGTTGAGGTATTATAACATTATAATAGGTATGGAATAGATGCCAACATTTTATTCCATGATTGAACATTTTATGAAAAGGATTTGTTATTTCTACAATAATGGAATGAGTTTTTTTTGTTCTGGGTGGAAAGGAAAACATTATAGATGATGACTAGTTCAGTTATAGAATATTCCAGTGGATTAATCACTATTATACTATCATGACTCATTGTGTATTGTATACTATGTTATGAATGTTTTCTATAGTGGTGGTGGTGTATGAGGACACATTTATTGATGAAGTGTTACGTTTACTCAACGTAAAGAGTTGGATGTCTGCATTAAATTACACATTAGGACAACATTGATACTTGATACTATATTTTTTTGGTTCCTTAAGAGCTTCATGAGGTTAGATAATACTTAGAGGACCAGTTGGAGAATTTATTTTTGAGACCAATCATTTCCCAATAGGCATCCCAATGTTTGTTCACTTAGAATATGGATGGGATATTGATGTTATGTATGTAATATTAGTGCTTGATCTTGATTAATGTAAAGAGTAAATATAAACTGTTGAGTATGAACAATATCTTTTATCATTTGATAGGTGATATATAGTTCTAAAAGATTATTCATGAATTATGTTGTCACCAATTGCGAGTACGAGATGAGGATATACCCAATAGGATATTCATTTCCCACTATGATCACTATGAGTACTAATTGATGACATTCATCATATTGAACATCCCATTAGTGTTAACGAGACACATGAACCATATCCTTCATCGTTTATTATAAAAAATTTTGGTGGGCATCATTGATGATTTACTAGTGTTATCAACATCCAATAGTATAAAATACACTTGATGATGGGCCTCAACACAAATTGGGAGAACCAAAATTACAGGAATCATTTTATTATTCAATTATGGATTTATGAGTCCATGTTCATGTGATAATAATCATTGATGTTAGTGAGGCATTGGACTCGACAAATGGTCATGATGTTATAGATTTGTATCTATATAATAGTTTTAGTATGATAATGTGATTCCTTATTTTGAATGGTACTATATGTTTTTTACCATGTTTTCTATACATGAATCACCCATGAAAGAATTGACCTAAAATAATAACGCATTCATGAGGATGTAATTTTCCAGAAATGTTTTAGGAGTTGAGATATATGTTTATGAGAAACCATCATGGGATTAACAGTGTCTCATGTTCATGATTTTGTGTTCTCAAAAGCCTCCAGTACTAAAAAATTTTGTGTTATGATTAATAGACTGGTGGTAATTTGCTATGTGTCCTGGAAGATGAGAACACATGAGAAAAAATACATGACACATGATCTTGAGTTCATAGTAGTAGTATTAACCTTGATGATATGGATACACAACATGATGGGAGATAAATTTGTTATCTAATGTGACACAAACATCCTCATGTATATATTCTAATATATGTGTCTTAACATTATATAGAGAATTTGGATGGATTACCTCTATAACTAAGACTTTGGGATTTTACATACTCATGGGATGGGGAATGTTTTGGAAGATTCTATATGCAAGAGATCCTACTCTTATAAATTCACCGAGATGTTAGAGTACATAGACACATTGTAGTTTTTCATTGTGTAAAATGATGGTACAATATATATTATCCTGATAGTTGTTATCCCCAGTAATTTTATTTTGTCTTAGGGAAACTGAATAGGGTGATGATGAATATGAGAACATATTTACTATGATGTCCACTGTGCGTACTCCATATATATATTCAAAGGGTATGAAGAAATTTATCCTCTTTACAACATGGGAGATAATACCATTGAAATTGTGTTAAAAGGTGAATAGAGATATGAATTCAAACCCATTTGTTATAAATCATGGTTTGGAATGTTGTATCAGGACAACTGATGTCATGTTTAATTTCAATAAATGATTAGTTTTATAACGAATTTAATCAATCGATGTGTTACATGTCTAAATGATATGTCTAGGTACCTGATTCCAGGGGGTTTTACTCTGCACTTAGAAGATCTAATGATTATTTGGAATGGGATATTAAATGAAATCATAGTTGGGTAACAATTTATATCTTGGAGACATGATTCCATCAAGGTGATCGCAGACTGATTGAACATGTTTATCAACTTATTTTCCATTTGATAGAACTATTTATTGCAGAGTATGAGAAGATTTTATATGTCGAATATATTATTGACCAATGGAATTTTTTAAATAATATTTTTACATTGTGATTCAAAATCCATTCCACGATTGTGGATATGATTATATAAGTGCATTGGGACGTAATTTCTTTGGGGCATGGTGTTTCAACTATAAAATCATGGTTTAACTGAGAAAAAAAATTCATGAATTGGAGGAAATGATGCAAGTATGTGTGTAGGATTTTGGCCATATTAGGGAGGATCACCTATATTTTGTGGAGTTTTAGTAAAATAAAAAATACATTTACACAATTTGTATAAAACTATATTAGGCATGTATGGGTGACCTTATAGTTAACCAATTTGTTTAAAAAAATTATGATGATCGATTATGGAGGAATATGATGTTCATGGAGGGAGACCATGTGTTATTGATGGTATCACCTTGATAAGGATTACAGAGATTTGTCTAGGGTGGGAAAAATTCTCTATGATTTATTGGACCTTTCTCAACACTCTGATCATTTCATGATGTTGAATAACATTCAACTATACCAAAATATATGGACCAGGTAAATGATGTCTTACATGTGTCATAGCATAAGAATTAAGTGCAGCTCATGTTACATGATATCAACTAGGGTGACCAATATATCCGAGATATAACTACCATTTTTGAGTACCCAATTGAGTTCATGGATAGGTAGTAGACGATCCTTCGTGAGTGATCAAATAAACTATTGAATTTTTGGTGGAATCATGAGAATGTTCATGAGAAGGCATTGATATGAGTGATCTAAATGCAATCCCAAAGCCCTCATATTTTACAATGATTTCATCTTTTTGTGTTGAAAACCACTAAGGTACTAATAATTTTAAAAACACTAATTTTTCTATTTTTGATTTATTATATTATAGGGAATATTATTAGAGATAGGCTTGGATATTAGATGATATTATCAGGTCTATATTGAAAGATGTTTTTTTGGAAGTATATTAATGATGTCAAATCATAGACATCTATTTATTTGAATGAAATTAAATAACACCTATTTTAGGGCACATATTAGAAATATGAGTCCTCTAATTAGTTTAGAAAGTTGGTTAACCCAATGAATGACATATTCATTTTAATCATTGTGAATTTTTGAAAATGTTCATCTCTGTAGGAAATTAATAAAATAAAAATAATTAATGATTAATTTAATTATTCACTAACAAAGTAACCTTAATATTCTATTCAATCATAAATATTACTCAATAATATATTTTCCACATAACCAAGGGATTGAGGGGAATTTTTGGAGGGGTTTCGCTGAAGGAATTTTGCAAGACAATGTTATATTTGTCTGTTTTGAGGACCATATTCCAATAAATTTTTCAGATAATGAAAATAATGGAAATGCATGACTAGTATAATTATATCTTGATACAATATCTATTAAGGAATAAAGATTTCATATTTTTGTATGATTATTTATACTATGTTGATCACAGATAATTTAATTTAGTAGGTATTTATTCATGAATCGATGGTTATTTTTCATCAAGGGAATATTTTTTCATTATTTTAAAATACCACTTCATTTGAAATTATCTATTATGGTGGAAAACAGAAAAATGAACTATTGACGAGGTTAATTCATTAAATATTTCGGCTTATGGATTTCTCTATAGCTTCCCCAAATATTCAACCTGGGAATTTTCCATGTCCCTTAATTCATTAATTACATAGTATTTGATCACTGAACATTCATTATTTATATATAAAATTGATTTTTTTATGTGAATTTCACAATAAAGTGTGATAATGTAGTATGATGATGATATTGGAAAAACATAGGAATATATGAATGTATTTTAAAATTCCGTTCTACATGGATTTGATGGTACATATACAAATGATATGAGTGGGTGTTTCCCAAGATGATTTGAAGTCCATAATCATGATCTACAGGAATGGAATGGTCTTATGATCCCAAATCTATGATTGTTAGTTATTTTGGTGGATGTCAAAAAGGGGAGATGATGAGAAAGATCAACCAACATGATATTTTAATATTAATTTACACATAATTTAATTCAATGTTACATTCAATGTTGGACTCTCACACCCCTACTGGGGAACTTGGGCAGAAATGGAGAGAGAAATTTCACAGGCAGTCTATAACATGCTAGGAATCAACGTGTGAAACACTGAGGGTTCATGTAGAAAGGATGGAAAATGTGAAAAGGCATGACTCGTGTACATAGACGGGGTTTATTGTAAATGAGCATGGACAAGAATCCAGGGAAGAGAGTTTTCTGATATCTAAATTTCGTGTATTATTACAACATGTAATGTATGTGGAGCTTTACATATCTTGTGATGAAGCAGTAATCAGGTTATCCATTGATTGCATGGAGATGTAGTGTAAAACTAGTACAAACTATGTACACATCATTAAGTTAATTATTTTACATTATTTATTTAGATTGGAGTAATATCATTTCAATGTATTCCCTTAGTGCATCACTTCAATGTTACATTGTGGAATTATATCGACATATCTATATTTTTATCCACTTATGATGATTTTTCTTATATATATATATTTATATATATTATCCATCCATGATACCATGTTGACATAATAAATCATTTTATTCCATTTTTTGTGTTGGTGTATTAAAAAAGATCTCCTTGAGTAGGGTTTGATCTTCAATCGAGTTTTCTATTTTACAATAATGTGTGGTATCATTGGAGTATAATGCCAAAAAATAGTAGGTTATTATAAAATGGGATTGTAGTGTCCCCTAGTTGTCATTGGTGCGATCCCCTATTTGAGTTTCGAGGACTGCCGAGACCATTGATATTTCTTTCTAAAGTCGTCAACGATTATGAACAATTTGATATCTATCTCTGATGATATCATGCCACATGGAGTAGATTATCATAGAATAAGAATTTCGTTAGGAATATTATGAGGGCCACATTTTGGTTTTTACTTCCTCGTGGAGTTGTATCCTTCCCGAGTATATCACGGTTTATATTTTTAAATTGAGTTTTAAATCATTATTTATTATATGAATATTATTTTTTATTTATGTTTACTATTTTTTATGATTTTCTACTTGGTAATGTTATACAAAACAATTTAGGGGAAATGTGAACTCTATCTTGTCATGTGAAGACATGACCCATTTGAAGTTTCCTTGAAGGAAAAAAAGATAGCAGATCATATCATGATCTTAAATGATTGTGTTGTTTTTTGGTGGTATTACTGGATCATAAACATTCTATATGAGAAAGGTAGAGTTTATTCAGTTTTTGGTTGGGCTTATATTTGGAAAAATTTCATTTTTTGTTCTTTACTATCATACTATGATTGTGGGATCAAGATGTTTGAATGGATTTATTTAAAAAAAAATTCATTTCTGTATTGTATGATGCTAGAGATTTATAAATGTGTATAGATTTTTTAGGATGATGACTCTCATGTGTGTGATATGCCTACTTAGATCTAGTCTCCTTCCCCTATAATATTGGCGGTGGGTTATGGGTTGTTGTGGTATGGGCCCCAATGAGACTGTTAGTGACACAGAAGTAACATTGAACCTCCGTCATTGGTATAGATTCCTCCCATATTTTGTTAAAGGAAACTCATCACCAAACACTCTTCATTAAATGGTTTTTTCACTAAACAAATTCACCCACATGAAAATCTCATCTCACCATGATCATAGAAATAAAACAACTCCCCCATGTCCACAACCACACCTATGATCATGGTTTAATGAAAATTTTAATATCCAAGACACATACAATTTCTATCTGATCACATCTGAATCCCTAATCGTTACCTATAAATCCCGATAAAAAATAAAGTGAGTGATTCATAAAACTATTTGGTTATATTTATTGAGTTTAATGGTTGTTTCATTAATAAATTACATGTATTTATGATGCAAATTATGTTCTTTTTTATGTTAGATATCCTCACTAATTTTCACCATCCATTGGATTAATATATGATGTAATTTGGGGTCACACTCACATTTCCAACTATTATAAAATGATTCCCCATTGTGAGTAGGTCATGAATAAAATTACATTACAATTGATAAAAATTATTTAAAATTTACATTAATTATTTTTAAATATATTACAACAAATAAATATATATATCATTGTGACTAATATTAAAACCTCTAATGAACTCTAAAATAAATGAAATAAAAGGCGACTAATCATCAATGTATTATAAAAATAATGAGACCCCATTATTAATGTAGATTGATCAAACTATCAGTTAATAGACACCCCACCCCTAGGTCAAATATAAGAAGTGTGTACTTATAATAAAAAAAATTAATATTTAATAAATATAAAAATGAAAAAATATAGCAAAAATATTAAACCAAAGGACTAAATTAGAAATAAATATAATTTAAATCATTAATGTTAATAAATAGAACAACACAATAAATGATTTAATAGTACATAAGTAAATTTTTTTACAAATTAATATGCCAATCACAATGAATTTTCGTTATTGTGGTTATCTTGTTCACTTTCAGTCATAGAAAAGAAATAGAATTTCAGATTGGCTCGATGAAAATTAGTATAAGTCATAATGGATAATAATAATTTTACTAATGTTTCAAAATACTCAAAATATATATTCTCTAATTTCAATATGTGATAATTTTTTGGAACTAAATTGAATATTTTTTATTCTAAACACATATAATAATTTAATATAATCATTACACATGTCATATTGATGTGAAATTAATTACTAAACCTAAGAAATGATAACTGGTCATTTCCTTGACCTATCATGATTGAAACGACCTAATATTTCATATTGTATTTTCCTTAAATAAATATTGTGGTTGAGTGATTTTTTTATATTCATCAATAAACTGAATCTATATGTGGAGGTCAAATGCTAAGGTGGCTAGTTGTGTTCCGATTAATGTGATATGTTTAGTTATATGTGTAAGGATTGTTGTTTAGATGTGTTGCACATAGCCGTGAATACAATAATTAGTAACCGAGCATTGCAATGTGGATTATTGAGATTTATTTTTGTACTAGTTTGGATTATGAATTGGATAGCTTCAAATAACAAAGTGATGTCCCGTTTTTTTTATTTGGGATTAGGCCCCTCATCGAGGCCAGGTAGGGATGTGGTTGGGCATTAGGGTGTTATGACATCATCATGAATAGGCATGCCTTCCAGATGATTCACATTTATTGTAAGTTCTGGTCTTTCTGTGAGTTCCAAGGATCTCCTGTGCTTCCTAGTTATGATTATTACTAGTGTTGTTTACCTCAACATTTAGAATAAGTATTCTTTGTACCTGGTTTTGGTTTTTATTTTGAAAACAATGAATATTTTGTTGGTTTTAATAGTTTTTCTATGTGGATGTTTGACTAAGAACGAAGAATCTTATTTTTTTTCTTGTTCATTGTTTTAAAATATGAGGGCAATATACCATGTTGGTTTGTTTTTTATATTCAAGGTAGGTTATAAATGTATTAAAAACTTGTATCAATTGAAGTGTTTTTCGAATGAATGGTGTAGGGTTTTTGGTGTTTCTTACTGAGAATTCAGGTGATCATCCATACTTTATCAATTTAGTTTCATGTTTCGTTAGTGTTGGACCGCCATCAGAGTGAACTGGCTTCTGAGTTTGTTGGTGGAATTTGAGGTCACATGTAGGATTGTGCAGTATTCTTCATTATGATACTAGATTTCAATTGTTACATTTAGTATTTATTTATTTACTTGTCTTATTTAGGGGCCAAATCATTCCCATTGATTTGGTTTTGATGCCTGACACTAGTAACCAGCCCGTGGGGATCTGGGACACCCCACGAGCCATGTCGCGGACTGGCTCGGGTGACCAGTCCATGGATGACTTGAGCTATTTCATAACAATAATTCATTCTACATCTGAAAGAAATGAATATTAAGGAAATACATAATCAACATTACTTAGTGATCAATAAATATCCATATTGAAATAAAATCATAAATGGTGTCAATAATTTTACCAGTCAATTAATAGAATAATATTATTTTGTTGCATCCATTGATATATGGTATATGGTATCATTAGGTAATATCATAATTGAAATATATAATCTTTATGGATATTAACATCGTGGAATAAAACCATTATTATAATAATACTTTCAATAGTGAAATATAATAAAGTACTAAGAATTTGATTACATGATTCCAAATATTCAATCGCCCATCAACAATATTAAATTAAAAATTCAAATGATATTTATAAGACATTACACTAATAGTGAAATGTATTTTTGAAATAATGATTATAATTGATGCTATGTCAAAAAATGTATTTAATAAATGTATTTTAAAATAATCAGAATAATACAATTATGTGTTTCTCTTTAAAAAAATATTTTCTATATGGTAACAAGAAAATCCATATTAATGTCAAATTTAAATGAAAAAAAATAATATACCCATTAAAATGGATTAAATTATTTTCAAGTAAATATGTTGTTGAATGTAAAAGATACGATCCTAATAATACATTATAATTTAATATTTAAAGTACCATTATAAAAAAATAACACAATAAAAAGTATGATTGTAAAGTTGAAGGTAAATAAAGAATTAGACATATTTCATATTTATTAAAAATTTTGAATTAAATATTAAATTTAATTTAAAGGGTTTTTTATGTTCGATAGCATACCTGATAAGCAACAACGTGTTTCTTTGAAATCATACATTTCAAACTAATAATATAATATTATTATATTAAATGGTAGTTAACTCATAGCCTTTGTTTTGGCAGGAATGAAAAAAACTAACTACAATATGATTATACATGTGTGTTAAATGTATTTAAATTTATCCAATAAACAGTTAGAGGCTTAAAATATGAATGTATCTAATTTTAAGTATAATTTACATTAAAAGACCAATTTACCACCTTTTAATGGAGAACCATATTTAAATTTAGTTTTGTTCACTTTAATACATTCTATTTGACCGAATAAAACTTTTTTTATAATGGGGACATCAAAATTTACTTTGTTTGATTTTATGAAATTTTTCCGATAAATTTCATTTTTTAATGAATAGTGAAAAATATTGTATTTTAATTCAAAACTGTTTTTTAATCAATATTATTTAAATGGTTTGATTATCTTTTAATTGGGTTTTAAGAGTAATTAGAATATATTTTTACTATTTAATATAATTTTGGTCATTGGAATTAATTTCACTGTAAATTTGGATATAAACAAGTGTCAATCTGTTGATAGTTATTGTTTCTTAAAAAACCCGCTATTTGTTTTAACAACGACAATTAATTTTAAATTAATTAATTCAACATATATGATTTTAATTTGTAAAAATAGACATCATTTTTGAATTTGGAATTTCAAATATGAAATGACCCGACCCCAGTTACCTAGGGTCGTTACATTATTACATAACATTTGCATGATCACAAGAAAGATCAAATATCGAAAGACCGATTAGTTTAGTATCCTTGGAAACGCTAGATATATTCCTAATGTTTTATATTACATCATAAAAATGAAAACTACAACAACATAGTCTCCATAGTCTACTATCTTTTCCCCTCATACTATCCCTGCGGGTCATTTATATTTTACTTCTTCACATCCTGGGAAAAATAAAACATAGAAAAGGTGTGAGCTCAAATGCCCAGTAAGGATAACAATATAGTGGAAACATTCATAAATATGAATAAATATTTCTGTATATGTATAACTAAAACAAAATCCTTTTAAACTTGGACTTCAACATAGTATGAGACAAATAAAATAAAATAATGCCATTTACTTATTCACATGGATATTCTACTAATCGAACAATCACATGCAATATCAATAACCACTTTCATAATGATGAAATGCATAATGCCATATTATCATATCCACATAGCGAAGGCCTCATTCCAAGACTACAAATAAGATTTTTCCAAGGCCTTGTGCCAAGACACTAGTTTGTCACATGAGACCTATCGTTGCATCGAGGTGCTATAGCGGGCTCCACCCGTCACATATTAAGTCCAATGCATTCCCATATTAAAAGGTTTAAACATAACATAAACAGTCGTATTAAAACTAGCATACGAAATGTAAATACATCATCCATAAACCATGAATTGTATAAAAATCAAACATCCAAAATCAAACATTTTACAAAACCATCAATACAATATATATGTTTTGTATCATAATAAATCAACTTCAAAGAAGCCTAAAATCCATCAATGGATGTTGACATATATGAAATAAAAAATCTTTTTAGAGTAATATCACTTTTTATTTTGAAATCATTTAAGAGTCATATATGTATAAAATAAATCATTTTCTTTGAAAATATTCTTATTATATTTTAAGGGAAGCTTCAAAGATTTTATAATGGCGGAAAATATCCACACCTGCCGTATAAGTTAAAAAAACATTCTTACCTTAATTCTGTTGAAAATGTTAAAAAGGACCTTGTTTGGAAAATGACAGAAAGATTCCTTTATAAACCACTTATAAAAGTCAACAAGGGTATAAATTAATTTAACCCATATTCTAGTAAAAAGAAAAAATTATTTGAAATACATTTCTATGAAACAAGGATGTGGATGATAAAGAAATGAAGTAGATTATTACGTATAAACATCCTCGGATAACAAAGAGATTGTGAAATAATCCCTTCCCTTGTACTTTTCCTTGGTTGAGTGGAGGTTAAACTGTTGTATAATAGTGAAAAATTGTTATTGATTTATACAATAATCATATACATTAATATGATATCATATATGATCTTTTAGCATTGATTTGTTAATAATATCTTAGTATTATCGTTATTTCGGGTGTTAACTTACTCGTTTTCGTTTATAAGTTTTGTTATGTAAGCCATGTTTTTCATGGATAGGTTGTATCTTAATCATATCCATAATGATATCAAGTCCATAGATACTATTTTTAATCATCAAATTAGAATTATACTTGAATGGATACGATGGAGAATGAATCTCATCGCGTTCGTGGAGACGGTAGTATGAACGTACGCATGAGCGACAATATAATTCTTCTGATATTTAATAATATATAATTAGATGGTATATCATATATACAGAATCATTATCATGTTATATTTTTTATTTACATGAATTACAAATCATTATTATACCCATCCAAATAATAATGTTTTGAATAACAATTACACCACGACGTGGAGACGGTAAGCCATACGTACGCACGTATGGTGACATGTCATTCAAAAGATAGATAGAATACTAAAATGTGGTTGTAACATATTCATAATAACATCAAAGTATATATAATATACTGGAGTTATTATTTTAGAAAGGTAATAGAAAATAAAGAAGAACTTGAAGAAGAAAGGAACTTGAAAAATGGTGTTGAAATCATTACCTATTCTTCGGGTTCTTCAAAATTATTTGATCAAATGGGCTCCATATGTTGCATTTCTGACTAAAGGAAGGCCTCTAGGATGAATTATGGAAGTTGAGAGAGTATTTGGTCAGAGTTTGGTTGAACCAAATGGCTATTAAGGTATGAATTAATGAGAAGTGGGAGTGCCCTTTTATAAGAGGGGTGAGGGGCACCTTTGGAAAAGCTAGAAATATTATTTTATAATAAAGTCATATTCGGTTTCTAATGGCTCCAAAGTGGATTATTTAAATGTTAAGGCGGGGATGGGTCAAAAACCACTCAACCAATAGAATTTATACTAGTTGGGGCATTATATTAACCTTTTATTTTAGTTTTAACTGTTAGTTAATTAGTTTGACACTTACCATGTCACGTTGTATTTTTATAATATAAATTAATAAACATATATATACCTCCAAGAGACCCTCAAGTGGTCCATTAATGATACACCTATCATGATATAAGTTTTTTGGCCTATCCTTAGATTTTTGGGAATTGAATATCAATTAATAATATAATATTTGTTTTAAAAACTCTTTTATGTCAATTTTGAAACTATATGGAAAATAGATTTTTTTGAAAATCATAAAAGAATGATTACTTAGAAAAACATTTAATTAAATAATTCCTAACATGTTATATTAACCTATAAAATTAGTTTAATTCATAAAAAGTCTCAAATTATATTTATTTTGTTATTTATAATATCAATTAGTTTAATTTTTCACTATTATGGTAATTGCTGCATCATCAATGTGTCACAAATAAATTAAATTATTTATTTTCTAAAAATTATAAATAAAATATAATTATGTTGGAAATATTTTTATCTTTCTAAATAATATTTACAATAACATTTACCTTATTTATAAAACTATATTAAAAATGTTTTAGTAAATAAACATTGATTTTAACTCTTTTAACTCTTCTTTGAATTAAATAATAACAAATGTACTAATCTAATCCAAGTGGACCAAAATTATAATATTTTATTCCTAAGTTTTTTTTCAGACGAGATGCACTTGTCCAATTGAATTAGGACATGTGTTAGGGTAATATTAATATCATTTTTACCCTTAATTACACTATTTAATTTTAACCGTGGTAAATAAAAGTAAAAAGTTACTATTTACAAAAAAAAGTATTTTCATCTCATTGAACCACATTTTACTCCTTGATATTAACTGTGTCTCTCGGATTTTCGAAATTCCACTCACAGATGCGGTAAAATTAAGTTTTATGTAAACGACTAGTTTGATTGGTTGTGTTGTGTTAGAACACGATGTTGCGCACGACACACGCTATCGTATTATTCAAAGAGAAGAGTATCGTAGATACTTGGGGTGTCACATTCTCCCCTCGTTCAAATAATTTAGTCCTCGAAATTTCTAGAATACTACCAAATTAAAAGACTTGGGTGGTTCTTTATAATAAGTTCCTCGAGTTCCCACGTTGACTCTTCCATCTTATGGTTTCTCCACAAGACTTTTACCAGATGAGTCGTCCAGTTTCTCAGTACTTGTTCTCTCTTTGTAAGAATCATGACGGACTCTTCGCAAAAAGACAGATTGGGTTCCAGTTAAAATTCCTCATAGGTGAGTACATGCGTTGGGTAAGGCATGTATTTCTTCAATAGTGATACATGGAACACATCGTGAACTTTGGAGAGATTTGGCGGCATTGCCAAATGGTAAGCTACAGCCCCAATTCGTTCTAGAATTTCGAACGGTACGATGTACCTGGGACTCAATTTACCATTCTTACCAAAATGTATGACTCCCTTCCATGGATATACCTTAAGGAAAACATGATCACTGACTTGAAATTCCAAATCCTTCCTTCGATTATCGGCATAGCTCTTCAGCCTACTTTGAGATACTTTGATATGGTTTTGGATTACCTTCACCTTTTCCATTGTTTCCTCTACCAGTTCTAGGCCTACAAGTTTTCTTTCACCAACCACATCCCAACAGGTTGGTGTGTGACATCTCTTTTTGTATAATGCTTCATATGCTGCCATCTGAATACTCGAATATAATCTATAGTTATTGGAAAATTCTACCAAAGGTAAATATTGATCCCACACACCCTAAAAGTCAAGTGAATAGGATCTCAACGTATCTTCTAAGGGTAGAATAGTTCGTTCTGATTGTCCATCTGTTTGAGGGTGGTAGGCAGTGCTCAAATGTAGTTCCGTATCCAAGGATTTTAGAATACTTTTTCAGAATCATGAAGTTAAATGGGGATCACGATCCAAAAAAATCGATAGGGGTACTCCATGAAGTTTCACAACTTCATTAATATATAGTCTTTCTAGACGTTCCTGTGGTAGATCTTCTCTTATAGAAAGAAAATTTGCTGACTTGGTAAGAAGATCAACAATACCCGAAATTGCATCGTTCCTTCAAGGAGTCTTTGGTAGCCCCATGACAAAGTCCATCGTAATATTGTCCCATTTCCACTCCTGTATGGGAAGAGGTTGCATGAATACTCCAGGCTGTTGCCTCCCTACTTTCACTTGTTGACAAACCATACATCTTGACACAAAATCAGCAATCTCGATCTTCATGTTGTCCCTCCAAAAATTTTCCTTCAAATCTTTATACATTTTGGTGCTCCTAGGGTGTATAGTGAAATTTAAACTATGAGCATCTTCTAGTAATTACCTTTTTAGATCAGGTATATCGAGAACACAAATCCTCTTCCCGAATTCCAAAATTCCTTTATCAAACACAATGTCTCTCAATCTCCCATCATTCATGGAATTAATCTTCTTTTGAAATTCTTCATCATCGGTCTTAGAACTCTTAATCCTTTCTAGTAAACATGGTTTGGAAACCAATTGAAAAATCATTGTTTTTTCACCATCCCAGGTTATTCCCATGTCCATCTTCACTAGATCAATGAAAATTGGATCCCTTTCAATTCTCATATTGTTCAAAATTCCATGGTATTTTATGGTCAAAGCATTTTCCACCTTGTTTTCTTTCCCTGGGTTGTAGTGTATTGTGCAATAATAATCCTTGAGTAATTCAAGACATCTCTTTTTCCACATGTTGAGTTCTTTTTGTAAGAAAATATACTACAAACACTTGTGATCAGTATAAATCTCACAATTTTCACCATATAGGTAGTGCCTCCATATCTTTAGAGAAAATATCACAGCTTCAAAATCGAGATCATGAGTAGGATAGTTTTTTTCATGAGTTTTCAACTGTCATAATGCAAAGGAAATAACCCTATCATTCTGCATAAGGATAGAACCAAGTCCTTTCTTTGATGTGCCACTATAAATAACGAACCCATCATTACCAAATGGTAGAGTAAATATAGGAGCATTGAATAATCTTATCATCAGATCTTCGAAACATTCTTCACACTCTTTTGTCCAAACAAATTTAACCCCTTTACATGTGAGCTTCGTTAATGGGTTAGCCAACCGGGAAAAATTCTGGACAAAACGTCGATAATAACCTACCAAACCAATAAAACTACGTACCTCAGTTATACTCATAGGTGCTGGAAATTCTTGGATTTCCTTGGTCTTAGAAGGATAAACAAAGATTCCATATTTAGAAACAATATGGACAAGAAAAGAAATCTCCTAAATCCAAAATTTACACTTGATAAACTTTCCATATAATTCATGTCTTCTCAGAGTCTTCACGATAATGCGCAAGTGATTTTCATGATCTTAGTAGATTTTGGAGTATACCAAGATATCATCAATAAATACCTCCACAAATTCATCGAGATATTCCTTGAAAAATCTATTAATCAGATCCAGGAATAAAGATGGTGAATTAGTCAATCCAAAAGGCATTACTGTAAACTTATAATGCTCGTACCTGGTTTGAAATGCTGTCTTCGGAATTTCTTCATTCTTCACACACAAATAATGGTATCCAGATCGAAGTTCAGTCTTTGAAACATATTGAGATCCATGCAGTTGGTCGAAAAAATCATCAATTCATGGTAGGGGATACGTGTTATTTATTGTTATAGCATTTATCTCCATGTTCTCGATACATAACCTCATAGATCCATCTTTCTTTTTAACAAAAAGAATAGGGGCTCCCCATGGAGAAACACTAGAGAGAATAAATACCTTATTACTCAATTCCTCAAGTTGTTTATTTTGTTCAACAAATTCTATAGAGGCCATTCTACAAGGGGTCTTCGATATAGGCCTTGATCCAAGAATTAAATCAATGGAAAACTCAACTTGTCGTTCTGGAGATGTCTAGGTGAATCTTCTGGAAAGACATATACAAATTCTTTCACAACAGGTATATCTTCTATTTGAATATTCCTTTCCTCACCCACTATAATTTCATTTTATTCCGCCCCAATAATTGAATTTAGTTGAGCTACTAGGGGCGGATCTAGATAAGAATTAAGTGGTGACGATTCTGCTCTAAAGATAAGGTGTTCCTTATCATCATCATCATCAAAAATTGTAACCTCCTTCTTCATAAAATAAATCTTCACATCATGGTCCAAAATCCAATCCATACTAACGATAATATCAATATCAATCATAGGTATGATGATGAGATCATCGGATAATGAACATTTATGTGCTCTAATGGGGACTTATTCAATAAACATTGTTGCAATGATACTTTCCTTAGGAGGTTTAACTGACAACTCCCTTTTTAAATCAAATTGGAAATATCTAATTTTCATAGTAAACAGGGAAGATATGAAACAATGTGATGATCCAAAATCAAATAATGCTTTTTCTAAACATGAAGAAACCATTAAATTACCTGCCACCACGGCTTTCAGAGCTTTTACCTTAGCAGTATTGATAGCATAAGCTTGGCCATGATCCCTTGGCCTTTTTTGAGGTAAGTTCCTCTGACGCTTAGGAAATTCATTTGCATAATGTCCCATCTCCCTACAATTGTAGCATTGGACATTGGTAGATTCCTTTTTCCCCTTGCAATCACGAGCTTGGTGGCCTTTTTCACCACACTTGTAATAGACTCTTGTTCCTTTTCAGTAAGTATCGAGGTGTTTCTTCCCACATTTACTGCAGGATGGATATTCAACTTTTCCTTTCTTCCCTTTATTTTAATTCCCAGATTGATCAGCATATTTCTTCTTCTCTTGCTTTGCTTGAAAGTCATATGACTTTGAAAATTCATTCTCTGTCTTGATAGCACATGAGACAATTTTCTTTGTACGACGAGAAGGATTGTGATACTAATGCTCGAAAGAGAAATGGTTTTAACCCATCAAAGAAATGATCAATCTTACTTATTGGGATACGTATATATTCTCCAGCATACCTTTCTATCCTTGTAATGTTATCCTCATAAGTTGCGACATTCTCATCCTCCTTTTGTCTCAGACTCAGAAATTGTCTTTCCATATCGACTCGATGGTCACAAGGAAAGTATTTTTCTAAAAACATATCTTTAAACTCCCTCCATTCCATATTTGATACTTTATCATCATCCTTCATTTTTTTAATAAATGACCAGCATTGATCAGCATCTCTAGTGAGGCGGTAAACTACCATGATAAATTTCTCTCTTTCACTACTTCCCAAAGCCGGAAATATTTTCACTAGGGAACTTATCCATTGCTCAGCTACTAATGGATTTGTAATCCCATTTAATGTTGGTGGTTGTTTCCTCATGATGTGATCTAACATTGATCCTCCACGTTGTGGATTAGGGTGCTCCATATGGGTAAGGTTATTATTCATAACCTGAGTGAGTTGTCCTAGTATAGTGATTTGTCGATCAGCAGCAGCTACATCAACAGCTCCACTATAATTATCATGAACAGGAGTGAAATCTCTACATGGAGTTCATTCATTGATACAGTTTCAATTTCATCCACTAGTTTCCATTTCTAAACACTGGCATAAACTAGATCAGTTTATGAAACAAAATACATAATTCCATACTTATAAAACACTTAACATAAATTGACATATTTATGGATATAATCCATATTCATAATAATGTTTTCTTTAAGGAAGTATATTCTCATATACCCTTCATAATTATTTTTAAAGAATATGAGAGTTATCCTAAGCATATCCCCCGGGAGTGTCATAACCAAGACTGCAGCAAGGCCCGTTGTCGTGCACCAGTTTCCGTTCGAGTCTAGCTCAAAGTGGTGTTTTCAGGTTTTACCCCTATGTACATCTGTTCCAGAGCCACATCTACCTGCTTGTATCCAGACATGGATGCATTTCCCTAAAAACTCACAAAATCTCTATAATACCAAAATTCTAGGAATTTCTTCAATACTAATCCTCAAATCCCATCTTATTTTTTTGTGCTCTAATCAGAGTTTTTCAAAATCTTGCTTTCATGGTTTGTACTAAAATTCCTCTGATACCAAATATAACACCACGACCCGAGTTACCTAGAGTCAGTGCATTATTACATAACATTGGCATGATCAAAATAAAGATCAAATCTCGAATGACCGATTATTTTAGTAGCCTTGGAAATAATATATATATTCATAATGTTTTACATTACATCATAAAAATTAAAACTACAACAACATAGTCTCCATAGACTACACTCTTTTCCCCTCATACTATCCCTGCAGGTCATTCATAATTTTCTTCTTCACATCCTGTGAAAAATAAATCATAGAAAAGGGGTGAGCTCAAATTCACAGTAAGGATAAAAATATAGCATAAACTCTCATAAATAAGAATAAACATTTAAGGCAATGTATATCTAAAACAAAATATTTTTAAACATGAACTTCAAAATAGTATGACAAAAATAAAATAAAACAGTGCCATTTACTTATTCACATGGATATTTTACTAATTAAATAATCACATGCAATATCAATAACCACTTTCATAATGATGGAATGCATAATGCCAGACTATCATAACCACATAGCCAAGGCCTCTTGCCAAGAATACAAATAAGATTTTTCCACGGCCTTGTTCCAAGACACTAGTCTGTCTTATGAGACCTTCCAATGCATCAAGGAGCTATAGCAGGCTCCACCCGTCACATATTAAGTCCAATACATTCCCATATTAAAAGTTTTAAACATAACATAAACATTCGTATTAAAACTAGCATACGAAATGTAAATACATCATCCATAATCAATGAATGGTATAAAAATAACACATCCATAGTCAAACATATCACAAAACCTTCAATACAATATAGATGTTTTGTATCATAATATATCAACTTCAAATAAGTGTAAAATCCATCGAAGGATATTGACATAGATGAAATCAAAACTCTTTTTAGAGAAATATCTCTTTCTATTTTGAAATAACTTAAGAGTCGTATATTTATAAAATAAAACATTTTCATTGAAAATATTCTTATAATCTTTTAAGGTATGCTTAGAAGATTTTATTATGGTGGAAAATAGCTGCCCCCACCGTATAAGTTAAAACAAATTCTTACCTTAATTCCATTAAAAAGGTCAAAAAGGACCTTGTTTGGAAAATGATGGAAATATTCCATAATAAATCACATATAAAATTCAACAAGTGTATAAATGACTTCAACCCATATTCTAGTAAATAGTAAAAATGTATTGAAATACATTTTTAAGAAACATGAATGTGGATGATAAAGAAATCCTAGTAGATTATTACGTATAAACACCCTCGGATAATGAAGAGATTGCCAAATAAACTCTTACCTTGTAATTTTCCTTGGTAGAGGGTAGGATAAAATCCTGTATAATGGTGAAATAATTGTTATTAAATTATACAAGAATCATATACATTAATATTATATCATATATGATTTTTTTACCTTGATTTTTTAATAATATCTTAGTATTATCGTTGTTTCTGGTGTTAACTTACTCGTTTTCTTTTATATGTTTTGTTACGTAAGCCATGTTTGTCATCGATAGGTTGTATCTTAATCATATCAAGAATTATATCAAGTCCTTAGATACTATTATTAATCATCAAATGAGAATTATATATGAATTGATATGATGGAGAATGAATCTCATCGCGTTCGTGGAGACGGTAGTCCGTACGTACGCACGAGCGACAATATCATTCTTTTGATGTTAAAATAATATATAATTGGATGTTATATAATATATACAGAATCATTATAATGTTATATTTATTATTTACATGAATTTCACATCATTATTATACCCATCCAAATAATAATTTTTTGAAAAACAATTACACCACGACATGGAGACGGTAAGCCGTACATAAACACGTATAGTGACATGTCATTCAAAGGATGGATATAATACTGAAATATGTTTGTACCATGTTTATAATAACATAAAATATAATATAATATACTGGATTTATTATTTTAGAATTGGAATAACAAAGAACGAAGAAGTGGAAGAAGAAAGGAACTTGAAAAATGGTGGTGAAATCATTACCTCTTTTTCGGGTTCTTCCTTCTGATTTGATCAAAAGGGATACATAGGTTTGCTTTATGACTAAAGGAAGGCATGTAGGATGAATTGGGGGAGGTTTAGAGAGTATTTGGTCAGAGTTTGGCCAAGCCAAATGGCTCTGAATGTGTGAATTAATGAGAAGGGGGAGTGCCCTTTTACAAGAGGGGTGAGGGTCACCTTTGGAAAAGGTAGAAATATTATATTATAATAAATTCATATTCGGTTTCTAATGGTTCTAAAGTGGATTATTTGAAGGTTAAGGTTGGTAGTGGTCTAAAACCACTAAACCAATAGAATTTAGACAGGTTTGGTTCATTATATTAACCTTATTATTTAGTTTTAACAATTAGTTAATTTGTTTGACACTTACCATGTCACTTTGACTTTTTATATTATATAGTTAATAAAATTACTATATACCTCCAATCGACCCCCAAGTGGTCCACTAATGAGACACCAATCATGATATATTTCTCTTGGCCAACCCTTAGATTTTTAGGAATTGAATATCAATTAATAATATAACATTTGTTTTAAAAACTTTTTTATGTCAATTTTGACACTATTTGAAAAATTTATTTTTTTGAAAATCATAACAGAATGATTACTTCGAAAAAAGTTAATTAAATCATTCCTAACATTTCATATTTACCTAGAAAATAAGTTTAATTCATAACAATTCTCAAATTATATTTATTTGGGTATTATAATATCAATTAATTTAATTTTTCACTATTCTGGTAATTACTGCATCGTCATTGTGTCATAAATAAATTAAATTATTTATTGTCTAAAAATTATAAATAAAATATAATTATGTAGGAAATATTTTTATCTTTTTAATGAATATTCAAAATCTAATTTACCTTTTCTATAACCTTATATTAAATTTTTTTTAGTAAATAGACTTTGATTTTAACTCTTTTAACTCTTCTTTCAATTAAATAAAAATAAATGTCCTAATCTAATCCATGTGGACCTAAATGATAATAATTAATTCATAAGGTTGTTTTGGATCAAGATAAACATGTCAAATAGAATTAGTACATGTGTTAGGGTAATATTAATATTAATTTTTACCCTTAATTAATCTATTTACTTTTAACCATGTTAAATAAAAGTAAAAAGTTACTATTCACCAAAAATTATTTTCCTCTAATTGAACCAAATTTTAATCCTTTATATTAACTGTGTCTCTTGGATATTAGAAATTCTACTCATAGAAGCGGTAAAATTTTGTTTTATGAAAAATTCATTATTTTAACTACCAATTTGTGGTTTCACTATTAATCAAAAAAATGATGTTTTTCAGAAAAAAAAACCAAAAAATCACCCTAGACTAATTTTGATATTATGAATCCAAAAATTAAGTCCATTTTGAAAAATAAAATTTATGAATTTCAGAAAGTTGGTATTACTATTTATAACAGCTAGTTTGATTGGTTGCGGTGTGTTAAAACTCGATGTTGTTTACGACACACGCTATTGAATTATTCAAAGATAAGCATACCGTAGAAGCTTGGGGTGTTACAAAATATAGATTAGGCTGAATGATTTGGTATTTTTTGAAATAATTCAATTTTGATGAATAGTGAAACCACAAAGTACTAGTTAAAATACTAACATTATTCATTTAAATGAAGTTTTAGCACTTTTAAAAATTAAATTTAAAAAATACTATATAAATGGTTGTTATTACTATGTAAAATGGAATTCAATAAGATGAAAATATTTTTTTGGTAAATAGAATATTTTGACATTTTTACAGCGGTTAAAGGTAAAAAGGGTAATTAAAGGTAAACATAATATAAAAAAAATTAAAAATTACTGTAACACTTTTACAAAACCTATTGGTTGAGTAATTTATGACCATTGGAATTATTGGGTCGATTTTGAGACCCCATTGAGACACTTGGAGTGATAATGAGACTTTAGATCAATTAACTTAAAGTAAATACATAAATGAAAAAAACAAATATCTTTTAGAAAATTATTTTTTTAAGGGGTTATGTAGATTATGTATTAGACTATAAATATACATTTAAAAGATAATATTATTATCTACATCAAGGTATTTTTTCTTAATTTGTATTCATCAATTAAATTAAATTATTTATGACACAACAATGATGGAGTATTTATCTCATTAATAAAGGATTTAAATAAAAATTATTATAAATACAACAAAAATATCCAAAACATGTCCAATTCTTATTGGTTAATTTTTTTTCGACCATGAGTCATCTTATATTCAACTTCAATTAGTTTTGGACCATTATAAAGAAAATATCATTATATAATATTATAATATTATCAAAATTTCCTAAAGAGTCGCTCCTCCAACTTATAAAAATCCTTATCTTCAATCCAATTGAACACAACTCTCAAGACTTTTGGCTCAACCAACCTCTTCCCAAGTAATCTCCATACATACCTATTCTCCTCATAAATTCCTTAACTTGGGCTGAAGTCACTTATAGAAGTCATTTTGGTTCAAACCAAAAGAAGTTAGCCATATTAAAGTTAATGGTTTCTCTTAACTTATTTTATTTTATTTTACATCTCCAACCGCTATACTCTTTTAGTCACATTATTTTATAACAATACAATTATAATCAATATACTAAGACGTTTTTATTAGAAATATTTTAACTACACTTACACACACCTCCATCTAATGGGTGAAAAACTTAGTGTTTCTGTGGGTGGAAATCTAATGCCTCATGAGATGAAGATTGTTCAATTATCTCCTATCGTTTATCAAGGTGGCCATTAAGATGAAACTATATTTATATATGATATATGTTATTTTTATGTTTTCTTTATGATTTAGTATTTCCCTTTTATAGTATACCTTTATGGTTTCAATTATGGGAAAACACGATAATTAAATTTGAGGATGTGCGGACTACCGCCCCCTCAAAGTGATTTGACTCTTTAATTCCATTTGTGGGACGTATAAAGGATAGTGTTAATGATATTATATATGATATAAAACTGGAAGTATAATATACCTATATATCAATATGTATTAATTCCATTAAAATAATAAATAGAAAAGAAATTAGCGTTCATGCGTACGTAGGGCTTACCGTATTCATGAGTGATTCATTTCATTTCTTACCTCCAAATGATATGTACTGTTATATATATATATACATTATATATATATATATATGATATATATGATATCTAAATAATGGATTTCATTCTGGATATAATGGACTATTGACCACATAGACAACTTTTAAATATAAGGTGTTCATTTTTTACTCAAGTACCAAATATCACCAAAACGAACGTTATTAACCTAAATAATTACATACTGATTATAAAATGGTAATAAATGATATGATAGAAATAATAAACATTAAAAAGGTTATTAAGAATTTATAAATTATCTTTAGTTTATTATTAAAGAGATTAAATAGCGATCGAGTAAAGTCGGACACGAGGTAAGGGACTTCGTCTCAATCTCCTTTAATTGAGGCATATTTTTTTCAAACACCTGTCATTCTTTTATACACTACATAAAAAATTTTGAATTTATATTTCATTCAAAGGGAATCATTTTATATGAATCATTTTATTAAATGATAAAAAATAGTGATTTTTTAAGGTAAGCGGTGACAATGACCTTTCCGCCGCAGCGAGTATTATTAGATCTTTGGCTTCATTAACAATCTATAATGGTTTTTTAAACAGTAAATTATTACCATATACTATTGTATGGATTTTATGTATCAAAAATAGTTTTTATAATGCTTTTGATACGTTTATATATTGAAATTTTATATTGTTATTGCAATGTGGAAATGTTATCTTTCCTTTATGCTTATGTTATGTGTTATGATCATGTTATGGTTATTGGTCATTATTTACATATACGGGTTGTTCTGTGATAAACCTAGGGCAGGTGAGCCGGAGATATCTATTGTTGTCATCGCATTAACATTTTGGAGGCATCATTTGTATGGAGTAAAATTTGAAATATATATTGATCACAAATGTTTAATGTATATATTCACTCAAGAATAATTGAACATGAGACATAGGAGATGGTTGGAATTAATCAAAGATTCTGATTTCACAATCAATTACAATACATAAAAAAAATAAAGTGGATGATGCATTGAGTTGTAAAATTAATACTTCATTAAAAATGTTATGTTTTGAACAATATCTTTTGGTTTTTGATTTGATGAACTTTTTCATTGAAGTTGTTCATGCAGAAAATTGTTCTATTATGTATCAGGTGTAAGTGAATTCATCTGTATCATACATAATTATGAAGGTAGAGAAGGAAGATAGTAAGATATAGAAAAAGGTATAGGTGGTTTAGAAGGGTATGTTTCCTGAATTTAACATTGATAATGATTTTGTTTTGAGATTTGGAAAAAGATTATGTTTGTCTTGTGATTCACAGTTGAAGAATGAGCTGTTATGTGAAGTTCATAGTTCCTTGTTTTCTGTTAATCCTGGCAGTACTAAGATGTACAAAGATCATCGGGAGTATTACTGGTGAGATGAAATGAAATGAGGTATTTCTGATTTTACTGTGATGTGTTTGACTTGTCATCAGGTTTAAGGAGAAAAGAAGATACCAAAAGGAATGCTTCATCCTTTACCGATGCCAGAGTGGAAATGGGAAAATATAGCAATGGACTTCATTGTGGGATTACAAAATATATACCGAGTTAATAATGAAATCTGGGTTATTGTTAATCGATTGACTAAATCTAGACATTTCCTACCTATTTGAGATACTTTGTCCCTAGATCAAATTTCTATGTTGTATATTAAAGGGATATTCAGGTTTCATGGATTTCCCCTATCCATTGTATCTAATCATGATCCTAGGTTTACTTCTAATTTTTGTAAAGTCCTTCATAAGTCATTGAGTACTAAATTAAATTTTATTATATCATTTCATCTTCAATCACATGGGAAATTAGAATGAAAAATTCAGACATTGGAGGATATGTTACTTGTTTTCTCAATGGATTTTCAAGGAAGTTGGGACCAATATCATCCTTAGGTTGAATTTTCATATAATAAGAGTTTTCATTCTCGTATACAGATGTATCCATTTTCGGCATTATATGGAAGGCATTATCGAACTCCACATGTTTCGGATGAATTTAGTGAAAGGAAGATTATGGGACCAGAATTGGTAGAAGATATGGCAGAGAATGTTCAGTTGATTCAGAAGCACATGAGAATGCTCATTGCAGACAAAAAAGTTATGGTGATAACCGAAGGAAGGATATTTATTTTGTGGTGGGTGATCATATCTTTCTCAATGATCCTCTAGGAAATAGTGCGATGTGTTTTTTTAAGAAATGAAAGTTGAGTCAAAGGTTCATTGGACCTTATGAAATCCTAGAGAAAGTTGAATCAGTTGCGTACAAAGTGACTTTACCTCCATAATTATCCCAATTACATAATGTATTTAATGTTTCGATGTTGAGAAAGTATATTCCAGATCCATCTCATGTTTTGAGCCCAACGGTTGTTCAGTTGGAAGATAACTTTCTTTTATAAGGAACAACATGCCCATATTCTTGATAGAAGAGATCAGATGTTACAGAAAAAGGTAATTCGCCAGGTAATGGTTTGTGGAAAACCCATATGGTTCAAGAGGTAACATGGGAATCTGAAAATGATATGAGGGATAAATACCCCTACTTATTTTGATATGTAAAATTTCCAGGATGCAATACCCAAAAGTGGTGAAGGATGTAACATCCTTGGAAAATAAATAATTAGACATATTTTATATTTATTCAAATTTATGAATTAAGTATTTATTTTACATTAAAGGGGTTTCTCTGTTTGATAGCGTACCCAATACGCAACAACATGTTTCTTTGAAATATTACGTTTTACAATAATATTATAATATTATTCATTTATATTGTAGTGAACAGTTAGCCGTTGTATTTTCAGGAATGAACAAAACTAAATAAAATATGATTATACATGTTTGGTAAATGTATTCACATTTATCCAATAAATGGTTAGAGGATTAAATTGTGAATGAATCTAATTTTAAGAATAATTTACATTAAAAGGCCGATTTACCATCTATTAATGGAGAACCCTCTTTAAATATAGTTTTGGTAACGTTAATACATTCTATTTGACCGAATAAATCCTTCTTTATAATGGGGACATTAAAAATTACATTATGTAAATTTTTGGAATTTTAATGATAAAGTTAATTTTTAATGAATAGGGAAAAATATTTTATTTTAAATTAAAGCTACGTTTTAATACAATTTATTTATATGGTTATATTATCTTTTAATTGGTTTTAATGTTTAATTAGAATATATTTATCCCATTTAATCCAATTTTGGTCATTGAAATAAATTTCACTTTGAAATTGGAAATAAACATGTGTCAATCTTTTGATAGTTATTGTTTCATAGTAACACACTATTTTTTTAACTACAGAAATTAATTTTACATTAATTAATCCCAATTCTATTTTTTGAATTAGAAAAATTGACATTATTTTTGAATTTTTATTATCAAATATAGCTTAGGATGAATTTTTTGGATTCTTTTGAAAAAAATAAAATTTTTATGAATAGTGAAACCACGTAGTACTAATTTACAAACTGAATTTTTCATTAAAATGAAAATTTAACACTTCTGATAATTGAATTTCAAAAATCTGACATACATGGTTATAAGTTGTAACTAAAATGTTGTTCAATAAAATGAAAATAATTTTTGGTGAATAGTAACTTTTGACTTTTTTACCATGGTTAAAGTTAAAATGGGTAATTCAAAGTAAAAAGAATATTATAATAATTAAAAATTACTATAACCCTTATCAAAAAATTATTGGTTGAGTTATTTTTGACCATGGTCATCTTTGGTTTGATTTTGGGACCCCATTGTGCCACTTGGGAGTGATAATGACACTTTATATTAACTAACTTAAAGTAAATGACAAAATGAAAAAAATAACTTTTAGTAAATTAATTTTTATATAGGGTAATATAAATTATCTTTTTAACTAAAAATATTCCTTTGAAATCTATTAATATTTACTACATCATGGTATTTTTTTATAATTTTTAGTCATCACATAAATTAAATTATTAATGACACAATAATGATGTATTACTTACCAAATCAATAAAATATTTAAATATATAAGTGTATAAATATTACAACATTTTCCAAAACCTGTCCAATTCTTATTGGATGATTTTATTTAGACCATGAGTTATATTATCTACAACTTTAATTAGTTTTGGACCTTTATAAAATGAATTTCATTATATAAGAAAATAATATTATCACACTTTCCTAAAGAGACCCTCCTCCCCATTATAAAAAGCCCAAACTTCTATCCCATTCCACGCAGCACTCAAGCCTTTTGAATCTCCCATACTCTTATCAATTAAGATCCATAAATCCATCTCCTCTTACTATAACCCATAACATAGGTAGAAGTCACTTCAATAAGTCCTTTTGGTTCAAACTAAATGAAGTTACCGAAATTAATTGTAATGGTTTATCTTAACTTCTTTTCATTTAGATTACATCTCCAAAAGTAAACTGTTTTTATTCCAACATTTTATAACAAAAACAGTATCATTGATATAATAGGATGTTGTTATGTGAATGATTCAAACTACACTTACACACACCTTCATCTAATTGGTGATGTACTTACTATTTTTTTGGATGGCTAACTAACGCCTCACGAGACGATGATTTTTCGATAATCTCTAACCTCCAATCGGGGTGGCCATTAAGATGAAACTATATTTATATATGATATATGATATGTGTATTTTTTCATTATGATTATGTATTTTAATTTTATAGAAAACTTGTATGGTATCCATTATGGGTAAACAAGATAATTTCATTTTAGGAAGTTTGGACTACCGTCCGCTCAATGTGATATTACTCGTTAATGCCATATGTGGGAAGAATAAAGGATGGAGTTAATGATATTATATATGATATTGTACTAGAATTATAATATACCTATGTATCATTATGTTCTATTTCTATTAAAATAATAAATATAAATGAAAGTAGCGCTCATGCGTACGTATGACTTACCATCTTCATTAACCATGCATTTCATTTCATACCTCCAAATGATATATACTATTATAAATATATATATACACTAGAAATATATGATATATATTATTATTAAATAATTAATTTAATTCTAGATATAATGGAAAATTTACCATATGGGCTACTTGAAAATATAAGTGGTTCATTTTTTACTCAAGTACCAAATATCGACAAAAGGAACATTACTAACATAAATCATTACATAATTTTTATAACACGGTAATACATGATATAAAATTAATAATACTAATGTAAAATGTTCTTAATCAAGTATAAATTATCTATAGTTTATTATTTAGTTGATTAAATAATGATCAAGTCATCTTAGACATGAGGTAATGGACTTCATCTCAATCTCTATTCATTGAGGCATATTTTGTTCTAACAACTAACATTCTTTTATACACTGTACAAACACCATTGAATTTTCATTTTATTCAAAAGGAATAATTTTATACGATGTGTTTTACTAAAATAATAATAATAATTTTTCTTTTTGACGTAAGCGGTGAAAACGACCTTTCCACCGCCATGAGTAATATTTGATCTTTGGCTTCCTTAACATGCCGTAATGTTTTTTTGAAAGGAAAATGAATACCATATACTATTTTATTTATATTTTTTATTGAAAGTTTTTTTATAATGGTTTTGATACGTTAATATATTGAAATGTTATATTGTTATTTCAATGTATAAATGTTATCTTTCATTTATACTTATATTATGTGTTATGATCATGTTATGGTTATTGAGCATTATTTGCGTATACGGGTGGTTCAGTGATAAAACTAAGGAGGTTGCGCCCGAGATAGCACTCCAATACATTGGGTAATGTGACGGAGGTAAAATGTGATGTTTCTCTTATGAGATTTAGGGAATATACTATGATGTGTATTGCAAAGTAACTCCCTATGTAGTTGTGATAGCTACAATGTAAGTATGTTATGGATACCACAACTTACCTTTATGTTTAATTATTTTTATATGTTATTTATAAATATTTTGATTTCTTGAGGAAATTAAAAGAGTTTATGTTATGTATGTATTTATGAACTAATGTTTTCATTCTTTGATTTATAAACCTTAATGAGATTTTTATGCTCATCCCAAGTGTTGAAATGTTTTTCATGGGACTTAAAGATGAATAGGGTCAAGGATGGGATCAAAGAAAAGTCATGTTGTCTAAAACATCTAACGAGACATGGCTCTTTTTTTCAAGAGTTTTTGTTTTATGAAACAAATGAAAACTGAGTAGAAGTGTCTACTTTGAAATATTTTGAGATGTAATAGTTATGTCCAATTTCACAATAACGGTAAACCTCAAATGATCCTCAATGTGAATTATTCGTCTAATTCAATATTATGTAATGTTTTATGGTCGGGTCCTTATAATGATAACTATTTATTTTGAACATGGCTAAATATAAATAAAAAATAATTTATGAAAATACATATATGGGTTATATATTAGGAAAATACAATATATTATGGAAATAATAAATATCAATATGGTTGGAAAACATCAATTAAATATTATGGAGTTTATTCTACAAAAAGATTAATTATTAGTAAGAAAAAGGTCATTAAAAAGTTATTAATTGATTTATTAAATAATTAGAACAGATTATATAATATATAATTGAAATTTTATTCATAATAAAAGGTATTTATAATATAACATTATCATATGTTATAAATTACCAATCATATAAAAAAAAAATTCAATGACAATAATCATAACTAAGTGAATGTCAATTGAGTCATATAATAATTGCATCAGTTAGTAACTCATGAATCAAAATATTTGTGAAGAGTGCTTCATTAAAATTAAATTCAATGATATTTAAAAATGATAATAGAAATAAATGAGATTATAGATTTAAAATATAAATGAAACATAGTGTAAAATGCATTTCATGTCATGTGAAACTAAATGATTATAAAAAAACCCATTTACATTTTTTTTATTTTTTAATCAATGATTGTTGAATGATAAATCATGAATTGGAATTTTATCATATCATGAATTTAAATTATTATATTCTGTAATAAATTCATTGGATAGGATATGAACCACATAATCAATGTGGGTGATGAATATATGAAATATCTTAACCGCGGAAAATTGAGATGGGTGAACCCATACCTTAATTCAAGGATACCATGAATGAACCCATACATCCATTATAATTTAAAATTACACAAATAATGAATTATTTTTTAACCATATGAATTTATATTATTTTTTTTCATCAATTATTATCATTCAAAAAACATATAAATTTTTTTATTGTTATTTAAATCATTTATTGTTAATAATTTCAATAATTTAATGGACATTTGTAATAACAACATCAAACCCCATTACTTAATACCAATTACATTATTGATTTATTATAAAATAAAAATACATTATTATTATTTAATTATTTTTTCAACCACGTGATTACTTGATCGAAATATTGGAATGAATCGTGAGAATGTGATATTAGATAAACTTGTTTAAGGTTATTTAATTACCATTAAATGTGAATTTATAATCACATTTAAAATTGTTATTGGACTCATTGAGCCATATTTATGATATATATTCCTCCTTAATATCATATATAATTTCATTTAATTTTTATTATAGAATTAAAATAATTCGGTAATTAAAAATGAAACATGTTTCACCATGGAAGAGATAGTCCACACATTAACATGGACTGATTCTTTTTCAAAAAATTGTAATTTATATAAATTTTATTTATATTTATATGATATTAATTATTTTAAAAATATAATATTTATTCATTAGATAACCCCTCTGATGAATTCATCTATGTTGTATTTGAAAAACTGATCATTGATCCCATGGAGATGGTAGTCAAAAAATTTGAATAGATGGTGTTTCACGTTTTCCAGTGGATGATATGGGAATATATAATTGATTTGAATAATTTATATTGTTTAAATTGTATAATCATTTCCGTCATCAACACATATTCCAATTATTTCATTAATAATTAATTTATTATTCATTTACCATTAATAATTCTATATATTAATGGATATATAAAAAACTATACAATAGAATGATAATTATTTTTTGATAAAGTAAGTTACATCATGTATAAATAATTACAACATCAATCAAATAAGAAAATTAGGAGTCAAGAAATAACAAAATTTGAAATCCCAACTCCCTAACCTTATCATCGATCTCACTATCATATTAAATACCTTTCCATAGAATCAATTCCATCCCACCATTATAGAATTGATAAGATTGAAATAACTATTGAAAACCAGAACATCCTTTACTAAATATTCCCACAGAATATTGATTCATAACTATTCTCATTACTGTATCTACAATCCAAAAGAGTGGACATGGAATTGAAGCATTTTTCAATAAAGAAATAAATGTAAAAATAAGGGCATGAAATCACACATAAAATCAAAAAAACAATTTTATTCATCAAAATATCTGAAATGGTTTAAATTTAAAAAGTAACTCAATAATTTAAGATCATTACATAACTAATTAAATAGTGGAATTATTCAATAAAAAGATAAATTATAAATATTATCCAATTATTAGTCATAGTTATTCATCAACATTATTCATAAAATTATTTCATGGTCCATGGTTCAAAGGAATAAATATAATATCATTTCGTATGCCTCATTAATTATTCTCATATTCGTATCGAATTTGAATTTGTTAACTCATTTTCGGTCAGTCAAACTTGTTAATTAAAAAAATCAGAAAATGTTTAAATCAATATATCTATCAAATCACAAGAGGAATAACCCATGGTTAATATAATAGCATGAACTCGAATAACCTAAATATTGTGTATAGTTAATTACATTATCATAGGTAAATGAGATATAACCAAGTTTTATTGATTAATATAGATTTTATGGTCATATTGATTCATATATGAATTCCATAATATAATGGAATAATAAAATATAAACATAAGAAAATCAAATGTTTTTTGACCATGAAAGTAATTCAATGATTTCTTCTTTAAAAACAGTGAAAGGAAAAAAAGGTGAGATCAAATAATAATTATGGTTTATGTACAATAGAATATATCATTTTTAAATAATGTATAATCTACATGTATAGTTATATATCGGAAAACACATACCATTTATTAAAAAAATGAGCATACTGTTGTCCTATTGATGGTATAAATGAGGTAATTGAATAAGTAAATATAACAGAATTCTCAAGGAAGGAAATGATTAATGTTGGATTTCATAATCTCAAACAACGTGGAATCAATACCATCAATACATTGTAATAATAATGTTTATTTGTATGTATAAATACTCATTTAATTTTTCAAAGTTAATTTTCTCTTAAGACATATTGTTACATCAAGGGAATATACAATTTTATCTCCCATTTATCACTATATGATCAATTAATTCTTCATTTTTATAATGTAAAATTGAATTCATTATAAATATGACTTAAAAATACCTATAATAAATTTAAACTATTATTTTACCATTAATTCCATAATAAACTAAATAAATTCAATTTGAATCATTTTATATAGAAATGGTACAAGGTTTAGTGAGTAATAGTTCCCATGATATGAATATAATGGATAGTTAGGAGATATAAAACATCAAATTATCAAAAGAATGCAATTTTTTAAAGGATTGTATCATTATGAAATATACCCTTTGTTAAATAATTAAAATAAATATATTATTCATTAATGAGTAGATATTTTACAAAAATATCCATAAATAATTTTTAGAAAAATATTATTTTAAATTATTTGATATAACAAAGTTTAAGAAAACTATAAATTTATATATTAAAAACGTTTTCCATTAAAAATAACAATGTAAAATTTTAATGTAATCCTTAAATAAATTATTCTTCTTCATTTTGGGAAAATAAATTTATGAAATAGAATTTAAAAATTACCACTCCATAAGTTCATCAATAAATTTTTAAATTACCCCATTCAGAAAACCAAAAAATGCATCTTTTCAAAACATTGCAAAAAATTTCCCACATTGTGGAAAAGTATTTTTTATATATAAATTTAAATTTTGTTAATATTTTTTAATAATATAATAAAATATATATATATATATGAAAAAAATATGAACAAATTATATGTATGGTCTATTTTTCTTTAAAACGTTACTTTTAATTATTTTGGATCCTACAGTAGTAAAAGTTGGATGAAAATATAGAAATTCATTTAAAGAGTAAATGAAAAAAATAATTTAATAATTATGAATAAATATATATACATATTAAATATTTAAATGTGGGTAGTATATAAAACATATTAGAAAAAATAGGTGTATAATACCAAATATTCTCAATGGAGTTCAAATTTACAAGAAATACTTTACCATTGGTATAAATAAAAATCATAGTTCTCTACCATCCTATATAAGAAATTTAAAATTATTTTTAATTCATAAATTAAGAATATTAGTATATATTATATAATATTTAATTTGGTTTTAACATTAATCACCCATTTATTAAAAATATTATATTATTAAGAAAATTTCATGTGTTAATTTATTGGTTTTTCATGTATGTTTTATTTCAGTAGTATTGATGAAAATATAATTATCTTGGTGAAATAATGTGCAAATATTTATTAATGGTATAAATGTTATACATATTAAATATATATATTTAGTCATCCAGAATAAATATATATTGAATAAATAATGTCACGTCCCGATTCCAAAAGCCACCCAGAGGCACCCCGTACCCGGTAGGTCACATGGCATCACGAACATTTCCCTAAATTCCAAATGCTACTTACTAGAAGCAAGGGCCTTATGTGTGATAGTGGTGAATATATTCCATCATAGGTAGTGTACACAATAGAACTACACAAATATAAACAATAGTGGAAACTGTAAATACCATGCAATAGTAACATCGGAAAACTGATAAAAGAAAAAAATATGAGCAAATATATATATATAAATGATGCATGATACAAATATATCTAGGAAAACAGCCAAACAAGTCATAATGGTGGAATACAACAGTGCTAAAACAAAGTGAAAAGGAAATTAGATAAACTCCTCAACATCGCAAGGCATAGCTTGGTCCCATGCTCTACCGCTCCACAAAAATCATGAACATGAATTCAATGTGCTCTTTACCTTTTCTATACCTGAAACAATATAAAATGTTTGGGCCCAAAATCATGAGCCAAACAAGGTGTGAGACAAAATCCCAGTAGGCAACCCCCGGAAGATCTAGGCCTAACAGTCAATGAACATATGGCATGTGAAAGAACAGAAAGGTGTAAATATTAAAGTACTCAGCTTCAAACAATCCACAATTTCTAGAATATTATTTAAAAACAAGTAAGAATCCACTCAAGCTAGTAGACCAAATAGATAACCCTTTGGATAGTTCTCATAGCCTAACCCCAATGGTTCAACCAACAAGTACTAGAAACCCTCTGGGAGGAACACACAGTCTCACCCCTCTGGTTCAGCTAAAGTAATTGACTCTCTAGGGAAGCACTCACTGTCTGTTCCCCCTATAGTATCGCATTATACTAAAAGTGCTCTAGGGAAGAATTCAATGCCTTATTCCACTTGTGGCCCACGTCGATGAACTATACACACTTTGAGGAAGCACTCAATGTCAACTCCCCTTGTGGTCTCGCATCATATTATAAATACACTCTGGAGAATCCCTTATGTCCATTCTCCATATGGTTTACTACACTATGTTCTCATAGCCCTGTGTAATGTCAACATGTATCGCATTGCATAATGGACTAAGTGAACCTCATGGACTTCTTGGGAAGAAGTATTCAGCATAACAACATGTTAGAAAAAGAACACTCCATCTTACAATACTAGTCATGGAAACTGGGGAGAGCCTAATAGGCCAAACATTACCAAAAGGTTATAAATAGGAAAAACATGCATGTGAAATACATCCAAAAGATAGAAAATTACCCTATTCACAAACAATTACCTATACTAAGGCATACAAGAAAATCAGGTAGACAATAGTGCAAGAATGGAAAACACGCAATACCTCATTCAAGTGTATTGGTTGAATTTCCACATAATACTCAAAGACTATGTACACGAAGTCACAAACCACCAACCTTTATGTTAGTAGATCGATAAACATTAACCACAATGCTTGAATATCCTTAGAATGTCGAAGATCTAAAAAAATTCTAATATTTTCAACCAATGATAACCTGGAGAAGATAAGGAATCATGAAACGAAGTTTCAGTAGAAGAGATAAATCACTGATGCAGTTCCAATGCAATTAACAGAGTTCGATTCAGAGGATGGATGATCGCTTGGGGGATCGTCAAAGATCTGTGGCCTTTCGGGAGCTCTCGAATGAACAAGACATAAAAGGAGACATTTTTGGCAATTAGATGCGACCCTGGTGCATTTAATAAAAAAACTACACGGCGTGTACTTTTGGAGTACACTGTGTGTACTTGCCTTTTTCGTAGTCTTCTTTAGGTGTCCTCCATGTCACCCCTACACAACCAGGTGTGTGGCCGGGACATGGCCAATACATGGCCCCATGCCGTAATGAAGTACACGGTGTGTTCTCATAAAAAACATGACTTGTACTTTAAAATTTTTTTGATACTCATCTATTCTCAAAAACTCCAAAAAAGGAAAAACAACCCTGAATATAATATCCTTGTTCTTACAAACATCCCCCTTAATGAAATTATTCCCGAAATTTTCCTTGAGAAATGTAGAAGGGAATCCCTGAACATCTCCGGCCATTGTGATCGTACATCGACCTCCCTATCCCAAGTCACGTCCTATACTCGCTTGTGTTGCCATAGTACTCATACTTGAGGAACAGACCAGACCCGGAGAACCATCATACGAAGATTGATAATCCAGAAAGGATGCTCCTTAAACAATTAATCCGCTTTGAGCTCGACCTCCTCAGGTTGAAAGACATGAGATGGGTCTGAAAAGTAACATCAGAGCTGACAAACATGGAAGACGTCGTGCATAGTCTGATAGCTCTATGGTAACTTCAACTGATAGGAAATCGACCCAACTCTACCAAACACCTCAAATGTCCTGATGTACCGTGGTGAAATCATACCCTATCCTTGATTCATTTTGTGTCCCATCCTCAATGTGACATGTACGAAAACCTGATCCTATACCGCGAAATCCATAGGTCGTCTCCACTGAGCTGCTTAAGAGTTATGTCGAGACTGTGCCAAATCCATCCTCTTCTAAACCAACTCTATCATCTCCATGATCTCCTAAACAATATGAGGTCCCAGTAATGTTTCCTATCATTTCTCCAGCCAATATAATGGTGATCAGCATGGCCTACCATACAATGCCTCGTATGGTGCCATCTGAATAGTTTCCTGAAAACAATTATTGTAGGCAAACATCACAAGAGGTATATGCTTCTACCAAGAACCTCCAAAGTCTAGAATTCGAGATCAGATCATATTCCGAAGAACATGATCCATACGCTCGTACTGGAAAACTGTCTCGGGATGGTATGATATACTTAAAAGTACCTGTGTACCCAAAGCATTATGAAGCCCCTGCCAGACCCGAGAAGTAAAACGTGTATCCTTGTCTGAAAAAATGGAGTGTGGAATTCCATGCATATGTACAATCTTTCAAATGTTAAAACATACAGGATCATCAACACTATAGGTATCCTAGATTGGAAATACATGTTAAACCTTCATAATCCTATCAATGACAACCCAAACATTATCATTCCCACAAGGTGACCTCGGCAAACCAGTCATGAATCCATCGTGATGTCATTCCAAATTCCACCCAGGAATGGTTAACATATGTAAAAGACCTACTGGTCACTGATCTTCCGCATTAACCTGCTTAAAAGTGGAACACCTCAGGATAAAACCAGAAACATCTCTCTTCATACTTGGCCACCAATACTGGTGGTGTATATCATGATTCATTTGGTGACGACAGGATGAACTGCCCAAAATGAGGAATGAAAATCCCATATCAGCTCCTCGTGTATGTCTGCTGGAACCAATATGCTTCCCAAGAAACACAAGATCTCATCATCACATACTATGCATCTAGATAGAGGGTCCTCTTCTGACACAATCTCACATAGGACTAGTCCTTCTGAGTCTGATAGCTTCATCACCTGTACCCAACCGAGTAGAGTAGAGGTAATAGCTACAGAAGATAAAAAATTACACCATGTCTGTCGTACACCTCCAAATGCATCTCAAGGAATATACCCGTAATCTCCCACTCACTACTAGCCTCATGAACTGCCTGTAATTGAGTCCTCTTACTCAGTGCATCAGCTACAACATTACCTTTCCCATGCATGTAGGCATGATCAATGTCAAAGTACTGAAGATACTAGACCCACCTGCATTGTATCTGATTCAGATCACGATGATTGAAGATGTACTTGAGACTATTTTTGTTAGTGGAAACCACAAAATTCTCTCCCATAAGATAATATCTCCAAACAATATGGCATGAACAACAACTACCAACTCCAGATCGTGTGTCAGGTAATTCCTCTCATGTGGTCTCAATTGCCGAGACTCGTATGCAATGACTCCATCTCCATGCTTAAAGAATGATCCTAGCCAGATACCTGAAGCATCACATTAAATGGTGTAGCACTTTCCTGGATCTGGAAAGACTAGTATCGGTGCTGACATCAACATTCATTTCAACTCTTGAAAGGCTGACTCGTATGAATATGACCACAAGAACATCTCACCCTTCTTTGTCAGACCTGTCAACAGTGATTCTATGCATGAAAAGTCATGTATGAAGCATCTGTAGTAAAAAACTAACACAAGAAAACATCGCACATCAAAGGCGATCTTCGGATGATCCCAAGAGACTACTACACTCTCTTTCTATGGGACTACTGATACTCATGTCTCTGAGATTACATGACCCATGATGTGAATCTGATCCATCCAAAAGTGGCATTTTGAGATCTTAACATATATCTATTTCTCTCTCTGTGTACTCGAAATGATCTCAAGATGTGTAGCATGGTCAGGTCGAGTGTCAGATTACACCAAGATATCATCCATGAGGACCCCCATGAAGGAGTCTATGTATGGATGGAATAATCGGTTCATCAGTGCCATGAAAATTGTCAGCGCGATCGTGAGGCCGAATGACAAAACCATATACTCGTATAGACCATACATTCTATGGAAGGATGTGAGAGGTATATCAGATGGTCTAACACACAACAGATGGTAATTGGATCTCAAGTCAATCATCGATAACACCAGGCCTCCTCGAAGCTGATCAATGAGGTCATCAATCCTAGGAAAGGGATATCGGTTATTGACCATCTACTAGTTCATATTCCAATAATCCACACAAAGCTAAGGGTGTTGTTTGACTTCACCACAAATAGAACATGAGAACCCCAAGGAGAGTTACTAGGTTGGATGAAACCCTTTTCCAGAAACTCTTCTAACTTCTTCTTGATCTTCGGTAATACATGTGTATCAATCATATAAGGATTAATGTACACCTAGAAGAAGCTCAGTAGAAAAGTATATCTGACGCTATGGATGAAAACATGAAAAGTCGTCTGGAAGGAAATCCCTAAAATGATCCACCACTAGAATAAATTTTAACTGTGATGTCCCCTGGTCATCCAGATATAGACTATAAATCTGTGTTGTAACTCCTCCTAGCCCATGATTCTCGAGTCATGCTCAACTCGCCTGGCCATCCCGCTCACCCCGATGAAGAAAAGATCTACCCTCTGTTGATATGAAACTCAACATGTGGTGATATAAATCGAGGAATGCCTAGAAGGGTACTAGCCAGTCCATTCTGAGAATGACATCACAACTTTTCATCTCTAGGACATAAAGATCCCATACAAAGTGATACACATCCACCTCTAGAGGGAATTCATTGAACTAACTTATACTAGCCGTATTAGTACCCGAAAGTGTGACTAGATTCAAATTATCATTAGAGGAAAAGATATAGAGCCCAAGGCTCTCCACAACAGAAAAAGAGATAATGCTATAAGAATCCTCTATACCAAAACGAGCAGGAGATATAACTGAGGATACTATGATCGTACATCAAACTGTAGAGGGTCAAAGATCATGCTCTTGCGGGGTCTGATCCACTGCAAAATCCTGAGCTATACCAAGACCCTGTGACCCTGTATAACCACTTTGAGCTAATCAACCCTGCTATCGCTGAAAGACCGGTGACTGACCACCAAGGCCTCGACCTCCACCTCGGCCCAAATGTCCGTAAAAACTACAGTTCCCAGACTAGTGAGAAACTGGTGGCGCTGCTCCTGAACGAGGAGTCATTGAAGAACCCATGTCACCAGATGCTGCTGAGAATACCTGACAGAAGCATTGAAGGTGACCCATCTTGCCGCAAGATCCGCACTACACAATGTCTCTCTAGCATTGCGACCTCGTATACCCAGCCCTTCCACAGTGGTAGCACACCACCAGGCTAACAGAAGATGTGTCTCACTGCCTTGGATCACCGTGTGTAGACTCCCTATGTCACTTCCTGCTGTCAGCAAGGAAAGCAATAACTCTGGAAGCGGAAGCACTGTGGCCCTCAACTCTAGAATCTCTCAAATTGCGCTCTGTAATCAGTTCCTAGTTGACTATAGAAGCGATGGAAGTCAAACTGAAGATATTCACCTGTAAGTGGATCTCCAATCTGAGACCATCCTAAAAATTCCTTGCCAAGAACAATCCCTCATTACCCTAGTGGGTGTGAAATGCTGATGCTTGGGGAAACGAGAAGAATACTCCAGGACAGAATGTGTACCATGCTCTAGGATCATGAATTCCTGGGCTCAGTCGTCCCTATGGGTTTCGAGATAGAATTAGTCATAAAAGACTCTTTGAAACTCCTCCCACACCATAACCTGCTGATGACCCACCTGTGAGATCACGTACAACCACCTCTTGGTAGTGTCTCGTATCTTGTAGGTAGTGATCTTGACCTTCCTTTATGGAGGTGTCTCCATATGCTCAATGATCATCATCATGGCTTCTAGCAATGACTCTAGAGCCTGGGGTCCTCCTTCCCCTAAGAAGGTGAGAGGATGCTGCTGCTGGAAAACCGAAGTCAAGACTGCCATACTCGTGACAGGAGGTGGTGCTCCCTAGAAGGTATGAATCAACCTTTGAAATACTTCCATAATCAGTTCATCAGTTCCTTTAACCGATATCACTACTGGTGCAAAGGCTGGAACAATTCGAGGATCTTCGGGAAGTCTCAGATCAACCATATCGTGCGTCTGACCACCGCCTGGCAAATAGCATGCAACCATAGGACGTCTTGGTGCCATGACTCTTCAAGGTCAAATGCACACTATAGATCAACATTTTCAAAGACTGAACACTAGGAGAGTAAGAAGGGAACATGGGAAGAAATCATTCAAAATTAACAAAACATGACTACACGGCGTGTATAAAGACTACACGATGTGTTCCCTTATGTCATTTACATGGGCATGTAATTTTTCAAAACTGGTCGTGTAACACCCCAAACACATGGCGTGGTATCCTAACACACGACATGTACATGAATCCTCTTCCCCTACAAGATTATTTCTACATGGTTATGCCACACATCTCTCCTACGTCAAAACTATACGGTGTGTTCCTATTTGACATGGCATGTACCCGTCAAGCTTCACCTGGTACTTGTTGTTAGTGACATAGCCTGTGTACCCATTTCACACTACACCGAATGTTCCAGAAGGACATGAAATGTACTAATAAGTCCCAACAGACAGTGTGGTTAGCTACACGGCCGGCTACATGGCTGAAACTACACGGCATGTTCCAGGAGTACACAGTATGTATGAGAAAGTATGACGCCGACCCGTGTTGTTTGTGACACGACATGGTACCTGGGTCAGACTACATGACATGTTGAAGGTGTAAAATGCGTGTATAAGATGAGACTCCACCGACAGTATTGTTAACTACCTGGAAATACACCTCAGATTACGTTACACGACGTGCACAATCGGTACATGGCCTTTTCCCGCGAGATTTTCACTATCCTGTATCACTACCCACATGGCATGTGACACGGTTAGAGAATACATGGTGTGTACATGAAGTACATGGCGTACAATTAAGAACAACAATTTCATCCAGAACATAAGAACACATTGCATGTAGTCAAAACTACATAGCATGTATTCTAGGTTTTTAAAGACTGTAAGCCTAACAATTTAATTCGGAGCCCAGAAAACACTAAAAAGTACAATGAATGTGCAAATTTATGATCCTTGAGGTCCCATAATCCCCACGAATCAATTTTTCACATATTTAACATGTTATATACAATGTAAACATTTTAATGATCCACCAAATTACGGTCCATGAGGGTCCATAACACCTCAAGAACCAAAATTTGGCATTCATTCAGGTAAAAACATACAAAATCAATGCTTTAACAAGAATTAGAAATTTTTATCATGGAATCTATCAAAAAACATTTATATTCTACACAACATATATCAAAACAACATGTAATCACTAATTATCATAGATGACCTGGGAATAATGAATGTCATTTGATTTATAGAATGTTCTTATATGATGCATGAGATGGAATACCGTCATCTCAGCGAGCTGCGATAGAAATAGAACCTTAATAACATCAATGGTAATAGCACACAACATGTGAATCACTCATGGTGAAATCAAATCAATTTTAATAATTGAAAAAAGATGAAAATTTCAATTAAATGAAGTAGATTGGATTTTCCTTGTACACGGGTTAGCTACTCCTGGTCACAACTTACTACCAAGTACCTATTCCATCCTATCCCTAGCTAGAGTCTCCAAATAGTAAATCAAGAGAAAATAATTCCTCTGATTTCACTTTGTAACATCCCAGTTCCAGATGCCACCCAGAGGCGCCCCGTACCCAGTAGGTCACATGGCCTAAAGGATATTTCCCCGAATGCTAGAGGCTTCCGACTAGCAATGAGGGACTTGGGTGTGACAGGGGGAAACTATGCCCTAATATAAAGACTACAATGTGGAAGTACACAAATACATACCACAACATAAAATAGAAAATACCGAACAATAATAACAACGGAAGACTGATAAAGGAAAAAACATGAGCAGATATATATATATAACTGATGCATGATACACGTATGTCTAGAAAAACAACCAAAAAAGTCATAATCCAAGAATAAAATAGTGCTAAACCAAAGTGAAAAAGAAATTATATAAGATCCTCCACATCAGAAGCAATAGCTTGGTTCATTGATATTCAGCTCCACAATAATAAAGAACCTAATGTTAAAGGGCACTTACCCTTATTTATACCCGCAATAATATAATCTATTTGGTCCCAAAAGCCTGACCCCAATAGGGTGTGAGAAAAAATACAAGTAGGCAACCATGGAAGATATATTCCTAACAGTTAGTAAACATATTCAAAGTGAATGTACAGAAAGATGTAAACAGTAAAGTACTCAGCAAAAAACAATCCACAGTTTCTAGAATATAATTTACAAACATTTAAGTAACCCCTCAAGTAAGTAGAACAAACATGTACACCTCTGGGTAGTTCTCATTGCCTAACCCTATGGTTCAACCAAAAAGTTCTAGAAACCCTCTGGGAGGTACAAATAATCTCACCCCTCTGGTTCAGCTAAATAAATAGTCTCTCTGGGGAAGCTCCCACCGTCAATTCCCCCTATTGTCTCATAACGTTCGGAAGGTGATCTAGGGAAGCAATCAATGTCTCATTCCCCCTGTGGCCCATGTCGTGGAACTACAGACACTATGAGGAAGTTCTCGATGAAAATTCTCCCTTTGGTCTCGAATTGTATTATAAATAAACTTTGTAGAAACCCTTACGTACATTCACTCTTTGGTCTACTACACTAGGTTCTCACAGCCCTGTGTAAAGTCATCAAGTATCACATCACGTAACGGCCAAAGTGAACCTCATGAACTACTTGGATAGCAGTCTACAACATAATAGAATGTCAGAAAAAGAACACTCCATCCTACAATACTAGGCATGGAAACTGGAAAAAGCCTAACAGGAAAAACTTGGCTAAACAGTCATAAATAGAAAAACATGCATGGGAAATACATACAATGAACAAAAAATTACACTATTCAAAATTAATTACCTATACTCAGGCATACATGCAAATAAGGGAGACAATACAGGTAAAATGGTAAACACACAATTCCTCGTTGAAGGGGATTTGTCGAATTTTCAAATAATACTAAAATACATTCTATAGAAAGGCACAAACCATCTACCTTGATCTTAAGAGATTGATATACATGAACCATGGAGCATGAAGTAGCTTAGAATGTCAAAGATCTATAAAAAAGTCAGAAACTTTAAACCCATGATAACCTAGAGAAGCAAAAGAATCATGAAAAATGATCTAGAAAAAGAGAGAACACGCCGATGCCTTTCCAATGCAGTCGAGAAAGTTGGATTCATAGAATGAACGTTCGCTTGGGGGTTTGTCGAAGATTTGTGGGTGTTCGAGAGCACTTGGCCAACTGAGACCTAAAAGGAGACATCATTGGCGATTAGACGCGACCGCGGTGTGTTTAATGAAAAAAGAAAGTACATGGCATGTACTTTTTGAGTACACAGCGTGTACTCGTCTTTTCCATACACCGCTTTAGGCAGCCTCCATGTCACCCCTACACGACCGTCTGTGTGGCTGGGACACGGCCAGCACACGGCCTTGTGCAGAAAAGAAATACACAACGTGTACTCATAAAGTAGACAACGTGTACTTAAAAAATTCCCACAAACTCATCTTTTCTCACAAACTACAGAAAAAGGAGAAACATACCTGAAACGAAGAACCATGTTCTTACAAATAATTACACAATTTATGTATATGGTAACCCATACGCTCATAAGAACATCATTTTTAATTTAAGATGAAAGGAATGATGGAAAGGTGAATAATAATTATCATTTCCAAAATTATTATTATATAAAAAATATATATATTTATATATTATTCATTATATTTATTCTTATTCTCGTCCACATAAAATATAAGTAAAAAATGAATCACATCACTTTGTGGAGGTGGAAGTCTATATAGAGGAATGATCGATGTTATTGTTTTCGAACAAATTATATAGTTACAAGATATATAAGATAATATACATCTAGAATCATATCTATGTAATTAATTTCAAATATAATCAATAGATAAATATTTATTACTGTCCTTGTAATATAGTAATGATTACTAATTACACTGATATACAAAGATGGTAGGAAGTATTTACACCAGATTGATGTTTTTAATTTTCATAAAATCGAAAATATATGAAATATAGTAGAACCATAATCATAATAACATATCAGTATTTTTTTGATTTTGGATTTATTATCTTATTATTGGTATTAATCATTGAAGGTAATTGGGATAAGAAATATATATTAAGGAATACGTATTTTCAAGTACCACTTCTTCTGTAGATTTTTTATATCATTTATTATGGGACCTATGGAAGGACTTTTTTGGTGAAATAAATGTTTATATTATATTAGGATGTTGTGAGGAAAATTGGATAGATTTTGATCATGATATATGGATGAATTTTTGGTATTTATTGAGGTAGTATGATCCCTTTTATAATTGACATTCACTGAACTTTTAAAATTCCCTAAAAGATTAAATTTTATAAAAATTATTCTTAATAATATTTCATCCAAATTAATCAGTATTCCAAAATATGATAGGATATAGTTGTAATATGTTAAATGAAAATATTTTTTACAGGTTTCGGTAGTGTCTTAAAACTTATCATTTGGTGTAACCATTTAGTAATCCAAATATAACAATTACTGTATTTTAAATTCATTCAATCTTAAAGGGTGATTATTTTATATATAATATAAGTAATGACACATAAAACTAATTATAATGAAATTTTAGAGCCTATATTAACCATTTTCCTAATTCATTATTTTTATTATTTTTAAAAAGTTAAATTAAATTTTATATTGAACTATTATAAATAAATTCAATTTGGGAACTATTTGTAACGACCCATCCTCGGGGCCCATGCTATGACAACCCTAATCCTGCCTTCCATAGGAAAGGGGCTGCCAACTATCACCAAAGGCATAAATCACAGAAAAAGGGAAGGAATTGCCTTTATAAAAGTACACAAACACAATAGAGTACGCAAGTGAAGTAAGCGCTATGTAAAACTGAGTGTAAAATTAAGTGCTGAAAAGTAAATCAGAAAGTATGAAAACCCAACTAATAGTACCATGCAACTGAAAAAAAGTAAAACATTAGTAATATAAAGCGAAAACCACTATGTCATCCTCTAAATATCCCTCATGAAGGATGGGTACAGATGGTCTTCTCAGCTCCTTAGGTCCAGCTGTCTACCCCATGTATGTCGCACCAAGTGGTCTACCTTCGGGTATCGTCTAGCTCCACAAACCTCTACCCTGATCAGTGTTGTCTGTCGTCTGCATCCAAAACAAAGTAGTGCGAGCATAGCCCATGCAGGGGTGAGTATACGATACTCTGTGGATACCCCGAGTCCCTCGATGGTCTCCTAGAATCCATGAAGGATAAACCACAAAGGAAGGATACAATCACAAAGTCTCAACCGACTCTACTTCGGTATATGCCAATACACATACCTGTGTCATCAATTCCTGTTCGGCTCCAAATCTCGAGCACAAGCACAACCTAGTACACACAAGAAAGAAGTCAATCACACCGTTGGTAATTATTGCAAGTCGAGGCACATCTCACATAGGTATACTACTCACGAAGACGGGTGGAGATGATTAGATGTAGAATCTGAATCACCTCCTCTACAGAATCCACCTAGGATCCTAGTACATAAGTCATCGCTGTCGAAACCACATAGGATCCAAGTACAATAACCATCACTGCCAAACCCACGTAGGATCCATGTATAGTCGTCATCGTTGCCGAACCCACAGAGGATCCAAGTACAGTCGTCCTTACTGTCGAACCCATGAAGGATCCATGTAAAGTCTTCATCATCGTAGAACCCACGGAGGATCCCAGCATGGTAGTTGTCACAATCGCAGCAAGCTTTTGGGTTCTCTCACACAACGCGCTCTATCTCAGGGAGGTTACACTACTCGAGTCAATGGATGGGGGGGTCAATACATCAACTATCACAATGTCTGGTGTAGATGTATCCCAACGTTCTTTCACTTTAATAGGAACTCAACACGACAGGCGTCACATAAATTGGACGCCTGGTCTGAGTGATATTGGCTTTTCTCTTCCAGGGGCATAGTTAGAAATATGTCCATTCAAAACCCGGCCATTTTTCAATGTTTCCCAAAACTCACATAAAGTATCTCAAAAGTATCAATTCATGGAAAGGGTTCCAATGTCGTAGATGGCGTGTCGATGGGAAGCACATTCGTTAAGTTATTCATGTTTATGTAAAAACGGGCCAGACCCATTATGCCCAGTGGGCCGACGGGTCAGGATAACTCAGTTTTGGTGGGTACGACATAGCAGGGGTGTCAGATCGGCCCAAATAATCGGGTGTCCCGGCCCAAGGGGTGTGGCCCGACCCGATGAAGGGAGACCCGACCCAGAGTGGGGTGACTAGGACCAGTGGGGCACGACTCGGCACATCAGGGTGCGGGCCAGCGCATCTGGATTCATCCCTGCTGGCTCTGCCAGCGGGCCGAACGGCTCGGCCCAAAAGCGGATTAGACTGATGGAGGGGGGGGGGGGGGGGGTGGGGAGGGCGACGGCCCCCCAGCTACCTGAGCCGGTGGTGTCTCCCTCCCAAACTGGCCGGCCGAAGCGGACTAGCCTCCTGGCTCAAGCGGCCCACTCGGGCGGGCCGCTGTTTGTAGTTTGTGGTGCCCTCCTGGCGCCTCGTCATTCCTCCACCCAGCTGGCCGACGGACTGACCGGTTCTTCCGCAGAAGCGGAACGCATCACGGGCCTCGGTTTCTTCCGCACAGTCAGCACGACGACGCCAGCTTCTTCTACTGCGGCCTTCCCTAGCCACGGCTCCGCGTTCCCGGCACAATGTGATGGCATCGTGCTTCCTTCACCACGGCCAACTTGGCCAGGACTTTTCATTGTGTGTGTGAGAGAGGCCCTTGCACCGCCGGCCTCTTCCGTGTTCCACCTCCAGTCGCCAATTCCAATAATAAATAAATAAGATCCAGTGGAGGGTCATTGGGCCATGTTTGTTTGGCCCGCGCCCTCCCCGTTAGGTGATATCAATAGGTCGGGAAAAACAAATACGTTCAACGAAAAATGAGGTACAATTTTAATCCATTAAAATATAACATAATCCCCTACCTCGAATTTGGTTTGTTCGTCATAGACGCAGAAATCGATGTCGCTCCATCAACGCTGGGAAAGAACCGTCGTTGCTGGTTAGTTTCCCATGTCGGAGTCTCTTCCCCTGACACAGAGGAAGTAGATGATGGAGAATCGTGGAGTGTTCTTCGCTGAGTTGTTCTTCGTTGAAGGTGGGTGTTCTTTGTCGAAGAATAAAACCATTCTTCATTGATGAGAGGAATACTTTCCTCCCTTTCTCAAGAGATCTCTCCCAACTCTCTTTAACATAATTAATTCCCCAAAAATAAAATAATAAGCTAATTATATTATTTTATTAACACCTGAAATTTGAAATTCAAAATTCAAATCACTTAATTAATGAATTAAAGAGGTTCAATTAATTTATTAAGTTATGTTGGAAAATATTAAATAAGGAGAGAGGGAGAGGAAGAGTCCTCATAATTAAGGGGGTTTTCATGAATTAAACTTGGGAGTTTAAAGGGGGTTTGAAAATAGTTATGGGATGTGAAAGGTTAGTGATTGTGTGGGACCCAGTACTCAGAAATCCACACATGGGAAGTTGGGTGGGTGTGGGCCCCACCAATAACTTCCCATGGTAGAAATTAACATTTATTGATATAAATAAAATAATTCTTACAATTTTATTTAACTTCTTAATTTAACGGCAATTTTAACATTCAACCTGTATAAAACGCAACTGCAGTAAAGATCCCCTTAAGCAAATATCGGTGCTGCGAGTTCATCGGTGCCGTCAGATTTCAATTCCGAGCATTGCGTCAAACGATAGAAAAACTCACTCATTCATTCACTGAACGTACTCGAGCTAAACTTCATGAAAGTATTCCAGGCACACCGGGCCTCGGAATCAGTTGCCGTCAGAAACTGCGTACTCGTAAAATTCCACAGAATTTACGAAAAAAATTTCATTGAAATTTCTTGGTCTTTACACTATTTATTTAATTTTACTAAAATATATGAATAATAATATGTATTTATATTATAATTCAATTAAAATTAATCAATATTTCGTAATAAACAAATAACATCCAGTTTACCTAACTAATCAAACAAATTATGTCACAATTAAAAATTTTAATATCATTTATTTTATTATTCTATTAATTTAATGAATCATGTTATCTCATTGAAAAAGAATTTAATGAATTTATATAATCTCTAAAAATTATATATATATTATAATAATGAAAATAATTTCGTTATACTCAAAATTTATATTTATATTAATTCTATAACTCCCCATGATTTCATATTACGTTATCTCTTTAATGTAATTCAATAACTTATGTTACATGAAAAACCAAGTTCGATCGCACCACGACTTACCAAACTAATCGTTCAAAAAGTGGTTATAAATAGTATTGAATGAATTTTTTATTTTATATATTCCTTATAATATTAGAATCCATATTATGTGTTTCATAGACATAATATAAAAACAAATTTATTTTTTTCAGAAAAAAAATATGTATTTTTCAAAAATATAGTTTTCCCCTTTTTAATGGTGAACCATTTTTTAATCAAATAATTGACAGTTTTATATATTAAATTTGATGAAATTAAATATTTTTTTTATAATATAGAAATAAAAATATAGTTTTGATAAATTTTATGGTGTTTTCTGATAAAATTAATATTTTTTTGAATAGTGAAAAATAAAAATGTTTATTTCAAAATACCTTTTTTAACAAAAATAATATATAGTGATACATTATAAATTTGAATGTTTTTAAAGTATAATTAGATTATATTTTAATCATTTAATATAATTTAGGTCATTATATGTAATTTTTAATTTAAATTTGACATAAATACAAGTCTATTTTTTTATAGTTTTAATTTTCTTTAAATCCCGCTTTTAGTTTTGGTAGTGGGAATTAATTTTAAATTAATTTATGAAACACATATGTTTTAACTTTGGTTAAATTGAAATAATTTTTTAATTTGAAATATCAAAACTATCTTAGAGTGTAATTTTTTTATTTTTCTAAAAACCATCAATTTTTTATGAATAAGGAAAAACAAAACGTTATTGTTTTAAATAGAAATTTTATTTAAAAAATTATTTATTTTAAATAAATTTATTTTCTGTAAAAATATATAAAAAATTCCAATATGTGTTCAATTTAATTCATTATAGTCATTTTCTTATATAATTATTTCTATAAAATTTATTGAACTTTTTAACGTATTTTACTGTAACAGCCCAAGATTTTTTTTAAGAAAAATATTCTTTATATTAATGTCTTGTGTTGTACGCTACACCAAAAGGAGCTTGCACAACACGCATCCTTGACTTGCCTTGCATTACACGCAATCACGACCTTCCTCGATAGCGTGTGTAATACGCAATACCGAGTTTCACTAAACAACGATATGCTATTAAAATATTATTAACTAGCCGTTATGAATAGTAATAACCACTTTTTAAAATTCTGTAAATCTTATATTTCAAAATGAACTTTATTTTTGGATTCGGAGTATCGAATTTAGCCTAAGGTGAAATTTTGGTACATTTCGGATAACTTTCATATTCTGATGAATAGTGAAAATTACTAAATTATAATTAAAAAACAACTTTTTAAATCGAAATAATTAATAGTGATAAATTATTAATTTGAGTAGTTTTAAAATATATTTAGAATATATTTTTACAATTTAATACAATGTTGGTTATTGAATGTAATTTCACATTTAAACCAGACATAAACAAGTGTCAATCTTTTGATAGATATTGTTTCTTAAAAACACGCTATTTGTTTTAACAGCGGGATTTAATTATAAATGTAACACCCCAAGCTTCTACGGTACGTTTCCCTTCGAATAATGTGATAGCGTGTGTTGTACGCAACCTCGAGTTCTAACACACACCACAACTAATTAAACTAGCCGTTGTGAATAGTAATACCTACTTTTTGAAATCATATATATTCTATATTTCAAAATGGACTTCATTTTTGGATTCGGAATATCAAAATTAGCCTAGGGTGAAATTTTGGTACATTTCGGATAACTTTCATATTTTGATGAATAGTGAAAATTTCTAAATTTTAATTAAAAACAACTTTTTTAATCAAATTAATTACTAGTGATAAATTATGAATTTGAGTGGTTTTAAAGTATATTTAGAATATATTTTTACCATTTAATATAATTTTGGTCATTGGACATAATTTTACAATTAAACCGAACATAAACAAGTGTCAATCTTTTGATAGTTATTATCTCTTAAAAACACGCTTTTTGTTTTAACAGCGGGAATTAATTTTAAATTAATTTCTGCCACTTCTGTGTTATGAATTTAGGAAAATGGATTCCATATTTGGAATCAGGATGTTCAAATTGTGTAAATAGGTAACTTTTATTTTTAGACATTTTGAATAGTTACTGTGGTAAATATTTTATTTACCATGGTTAAAGGGTAAATCCGGTAAATAAGGGTTAAAAAAATAATATTATAATAATAAAAAATTACCCTAAAACGTGTCCTAACCTTATTGGTGGACACATACCCGACCATGGGCATCCTTTGGTCAATTTGGGGACCCCTTGGAGCCACTTGTATGTGGTAGGGACACTTTATATTAATAAAGTTAAAATAAAAATAAAAATGGCATAAGCTTACATCTTTTAGAAGAACAATTTTTACATAGTGTTATACATGTTGGATTTTCGATTATAAATATTCATTAGAAAGCTAAAAAGATTTCCTACATAATGATATTTTATTTATAATTTTTAGACATTATATAATTTACTTTATTTATGACACAATGATGATGCAGTAATTACTAAAATAGTGAAAAATAAAAATAATTGATTTATAAATACCCAAATAATTATAATATGAAACTTTTAATGAATTAAACTAATTTTCTATGATAATATGATATATTAGGATTTATTTAATTGACTTTGTTCGATGTAATCAATCTGTTAGGAGTTTCACAAAAATCAACTATTGAATAGTGTCAAAATTGACATAAAAGAGTTCTTAAAACTAATATTATATTATTAATTGATATTAAATTCCTAAAAATCTAAGGTTCGGCCAAGAGACTTATATTATGATAGGTTCCTCATTAATGGACCACTTGGGGGCGCTTGGATGTATATAGTAAGTTTATTAATCATATTATATAAAAATACAAAGAGACATTGTAAAAGTGAAACTAATTAACTTAGAGTTAATACTTAAAGATAAGGTTAATATAAGTACCCAAACCTGTCTAAATTCTATTGGATGAGTTGTTTTCGACCTATCCACACCTCATCCTTTGAATAGTCAACTTTGGAGCCTTTGTAAACCGAATATGAATTTATTATAAATTAATATTTCTAACTTTTCCAAAGGTGCCCCTCACCCCTCTTATAAAAGGGCACTCCTCCTTCTCATTTCTTCAAACCTTCAAAGCCTTTTGGTTCGGCCAAACTATGCCCAAATACTCTCCCAACATCCCTCAATACAACCTAGAGGCCTTAGTTTGATCAGAAAGCCAACCTAAGGAGCCCTTTTGATCAAATCAAAAGGAAGAACCCGAAGAAGAGGTAATGATTTCACCACCCTTTTCTAAGTTCATTTCTTCTTCCGCTTCTTCTTCCTTTGTTCTTACCATTCTGAAATAATAACTCCAGTATCTCACATATACTGTGATGTTATTATAAATATGGTACAATCATATTCAGTATTCTATCCACCCTTTGAATAACATGTCACCATACGTGCGTACGTACGGCTTACCGTCTCCACGTCGTGGTGTAATTGTTATTCAATATAATATTATTTGGATGGGTATAATAATGATGTGTAACTCATGTAAATAATAAATATAACATGTTAATGATTCTGTATATATGATTTTAATATCAAAAGAATGATATTGTCGCTCGTGCGTACGTACGGACTACCGTCTCCACGAACGCGATGAGATTCATTCTCCATCGTATCCATTCAAGTATAATTATCATTTGATGATTTAAAAATGATGTTTAAGGACTGTATATCATTCTGGATATGAATAAGATACAACAACCATGGCTTATGTAAAAAAACATATAAAAGAAAATGAGTAAGTTAACTCCCGAAACGACGATAATTCTAAGATATTATTAACAAATCAATGTTAAAAGATCATATATGATATCATATTAATATATATGATTCTTGTATAATTTAATAAAAACTATTTCACCATTATACAGGAGGTTAACCTACCCCAACCAAGGAAAAGTACAAGGTAAGGGGTTTTCATCTCACTCCTTATTTCCATGAGATTTATGTCATATTGCCACCATCACCTTTTGTGTGGTATATGTACTACCCATAATTATATTCTTTGTGTAATACACTCTAATTTATGTGTATTTACATATTCATTGTATGATACCTCTTTCATGGGTTGTATATTTCATAAGTTACCGAATTGGTAAGGGTTATTTCACAATCTCTTCTTTATCCGAGGTTGTTTATACGTAATAATCTACTGGGATCTCGTTATCATCCACATCAATGTTTCTTCAAAATGTATTTCAAAACATTTTTACTATTTACAAGAATATGGGTTAAAGTCATTTATACCCTTGTTTGACTTTTTATAAGAGGTTTATAAAGGAATCTTTCCGTCGTTTTCAAAACAAGGTCCTTTTTAACCTTTTCGACAGAATTGAGGTAAGAATGTTTTTTTTAACTTATACGGCGGGTGCGGTTATTTTCCGCCGTTATAAAATTGTCGAAGCTTTCCTTATAAGCTTATATGAATATTTTCAAAGAAAATGTTTTATTTTATAAATATATGACTTTTAAATGATTTCAAAAAAAGAGATATTTCTCTCACATATATGAAAATCCAGTGCAAATGTATACGTATTTAACGCAAGCTTAAAAATGTTTTTAGAAAATCTGACTCTCGAGTATTGTAGACAGGAAGGGATTGGGCGTGGACCCATCATGGCCTGTAATTAGTCGAGCAGTCTCAGAATTAGTTATTTTGTTTTCAGAAGCTTGCATAATGTTTTCAGAAAAACACTGGAGTATATTTGAGCAATTTTAAATGTAAGTATCTTCTAAAAAATTGCATCGGTAGGTCTCATGAGACAAACTAGTGTCTTGGCACAAGGCCTTGACAAAATCTTATTTGTAGTCTTGGCACGAGGCCTTGACTATGTGGTTATGATAGTCTGGCATTATGCATTCCAACATTATGAAAGTGGTTATTTATTTTTGCATGTGATTATTCGATTAGTGGAATATCCATGTGAATAAGTAAATGGCATTATTTCATTTTATTTATGCCATACCATGTTGAAAGTTCATGTTTAAAAGGCTTTTGTTTTAGTTATACATTGCCTTAAATGTTTATTCTTATTGATGAAAGTTTCCGCTATATTGTTATCCTTACTGGGCATTTGAGCTCACCCCTTTTCTATGTTTTATTTTTCCCAGGAAGTGAAGATGTAAGTTATGAATGACCTGCAGGGATATTATGAGGGGATTGTAGTGTGGACTGTGGAAACATTATGTTGTTGTAGTAGTTTTTGATTTTATGATGTAATGTAAAACTTATGAATATATCTAGTGTTTCCAAGGCTACTAAACCAATCGGTCTTTCGAGATTTGATATTTCTTGTGATCATGCCAATGTTATGTAATAATGCACCGACTCTAGGAAACTAGGGTCGGGGCGTTACAGTTGGTATCAGAGGAAGTTTAGTACAAACCTTGGAAGCTAGATTTAGATAAACTCTGATTAGAGCACATAGACCTAAGATGAACTTTGAGGATTAGTATAGAAGAACTTCCTAGAATTTTGGTATTGTAGAGACTTTGTGAGTTTTCCAAGCAATACATCCCTGTCTGGATACGAGCAGGTAGAGGCGGCTCTGGCACAGATGTACCTAGGGGTAAAACCCGAAAACACCGCTTTGAGCTAGACTCGAACGGGAACTGGTGCACGACAACGGGCCTTGCTGCACTCTTGGTTACGACACTCCCGGGGGATATGCTTAGGATAACTCTCACTTTCTTTACAAATCATTATGAAGGGTTTATGAGTATATACTTCCTCAAAGAAAACATATTTATGATTATGGATTATATCCATAGATAGTTCAATTTATGTTAAGTGTTTTATAAGTATGGGATTATGTATTTTGATTCATAAACTGATCTAGTTTATGCCATTGTTTAGAAATGGCACCTAGTGGAAGAAATGGAAACCGTATCAATGCACGCACTCCATGTAGGGATTGCCCTCCTGCTAAAGATAATTATAGTGGGGCTGGTGATGCAACTGGTGCTGATCAGCTAATCACCGTACTGGGACAACTTACTCAGGTTATGAATAATATCCTTACCCGTATGGAGCACCCTGATCCGCAGCGTGGAGGATCAATGTTAGATCGATTCATGAGACAACAACCACCAACATTCAATGGGAGTACAAATCCCTTAGTAGCTGAGCAATGGATATTTTCCCTAGAGAAAATATTTCAGGCTTTGGGGAGTAGTGAAAGGGAAAAAGTTACCATGGCAGTTTACCGCCTCACTGGAGATGCTGATCAATGGTGGTCATTGATTCAAAACATGAAGGAAGATGATGAAGTATCAAACATGGAATGGAGGGAGTTCAAAGATCTGTTTTTAGAAAAATACTTTCCTCGCGACCATCGAGCAGATATGGAAAGGCAATTTCTGAGTCTGAGACAAAAGGAGGATGAGAATGTCACAAAGTATGAGGCTAACTTTACAAGGTTAGCGAGGTATGCTGGAGATTATATTCACAACCCAAGAAGTAAGATTGATCGTTTATTTGATGGGTTAAAACCATTTCTCCGTCGAGCATTAGTCTCACAATCCTTTTCATCGTACGAAGACATTGTCTCATGTGCTATCAAGACCGAAAAGGAATTCTCTAAGTCTTATGACTTTAAAGCAAAGCAAGAGAAGAAGAGACCTGCTGATCAATCTGGGAATGGAAATAAGGGGAAGAAGGGAAAGGTTGAATATCCATCTTGTGGTAAGTGCGGGAAGAAACACCCCGGTGCTTGCCTGAAGGGAATGGGAGTCTGTTACAAGTGTGGTGAAAAAGGCCACCAAGCTCATGATTGCAAGGGGAAGAAGGAAGCTACCAACGTTCAGTGCTACAATTGCAGGGAGATGGGGCATTATGCAAATGCATGTCCTAAGCGTCAGGAGAACTTACCTCAGAAAAGGCCAAGGGATCAAGGCCAGACTTATGCTATCACTACTGCTGAGGTAGAAACTCCGAAAGACGTGGTGGCAGGTAATTTAATGGTTTCCTCAAGTTTAGCAAATGCATTATTTGATTCTGGATCATCGCATTGTTTCATATCTTCCCAGTTTGCTAAGAAAATTAGATATTTCCAATTTGATTTAATAAGGGAGTTGTCAGTTAAAACTCCTAAGGGAAGTATCGTTGCAACAAAGTTTTGTGAATCAGTCCCCATTAGAGCACATAAATTTTCTTTATCTGCTGATTTCATCGTCATACCTATGATTGAGTTTGATATAATCCTCGGTATGGACTGGCTTTCGGACTATGATGCGAAGATTTATTGTAAGAAGAAAGAGGTTACGATTCTTGATGATAATGATAAGGAACACCTTATTTTTAGAGCAGAATCGTCACCACCTAATTCTTATTTAGATCCACCCCCAGTAGCTCAACTTAATTCAATTATGGGGGAGGAAGAGAATGAAATAACTGTCGGTGAGGAAAGGAATGTTCAAATAGAGGATGTACCTGTTGTGAAAGAGTTTTTAGATGTATTTCCGGAAGATTTACCTGGACATCCTCCAGAACGAGAAGTAGAGTTTTCCATTGATTTGATTCCTGGATCAAGGCCTATATCGAAGACCCCTTATAGAATGGCCACTGTAGAGTTAGTCGAACTAAAGAAACAACTAGAGGAATTGAGTAATAAGGGATTTATTCGCCCTAGTGTTTCTCCATGGGGAGCCCCTGTTCTTTTTGTTAAAAAGAAAGATGGATCTATGAGGTTATGTATCGACTACAGGGAGATCAATGCTATAACGATAAAGAACAAGTATCCCCTACCTCGTATTGATGATTTATTTGACCAACTGCATGGAGCTCAATACTTTTCAAAGATTGACCTTCGATCTGGATACCATCAGTTGTGTGTAAAGAAGGAAGACATTCCGAAGACAGCATTTCGAACCAGGTATGGGCATTACGAGTTTACTGTAATGCCGTTTGGATTGACTAATGCACCCTCTGTATTCATGGATCTGATGAATAGAGTTTTCAAGGAGTATCTCGATGAATTTGTGGTGGTATTTATTGATGATATTTTGGTATACTCCAAAACCTACGAAGATCATGAAAATCACTTGCGCATTATCTTGAAGACTCTAAGGAGGCATGAATTATATGGGAAGTTTAGCAAGTGTGAATTCTGGCTTCAGGAGATTTCTTTTCTTGGCCATATTGTCTCTAAAGATGGAATCTCTGTTGATCCTTCTAAGACCAAGGCAATCCAAGAATGGCCAGCACCTACGAGTATAACTGAGGTACGTAGTTTTATTGGCTTGGCAGGTTATTATCGACGTTTCGTCCAGAATTTTGCCCGATTGGCTAACCCATTAACGAAGCTCACACGTAAAGGGGTTAAATTTGTTTGGACAAAAGAGTGTGAAGAATGTTTCGAAGAACTGAAGAGAAGATTAGTCAATGCTCCTATATTGACTCTACCATCGGGGAATGATGGGTTCGTTATTTATAGTGATGCATCAAAGAAAGGACTTGGCTGTGTCCTTATGCAGAATGATAGAGTTATTGCCTATGCATCACGACAGTTGAAAATTCATGAACAAAACTATCCTACTCATGATCTTGAGTTAGCAGCTGTGATCTTTGCTTTGAAGATATGGAGGCACTACCTCTATGGTGAAAAATGTGAGATTTATACTGATCACAAGAGTTTGAAGTATATTTTCTCACAAAAAGAACTCAACATGAGGCAAAGGAGATGGCTTGAATTACTCAAGGATTATGATTGTACGATACACTACCACCCGGGGAAGGCAAACAAGGTGGCAGATGCTTTGAGTAGAAAAGACCATGGAGTTTTGAACAATATGAGAATTGAAAGGGATCCAATTTTCATGGATCTAGTGAAAATGGACATGGGAATAACCAGGGAAGGTGAAACATCAATGCTTTTTCAAATGGTTTCCAAACCATCTTTACTAGAAAGGATTAAGAGTTCTCAGACCGATGATGACGAATTCCAAAAGAAGATTAAAGCTGTGAATGATGGGAGATTGAGAGACTTTGTGTATGAAGATGGAATTTTGAAATTCGGGAAGAGACTTTGTGTTCCCAATATACCTGATCTAAAAAGGGAATTGCTGGATGATGCTCATAGTTCCAATTTCTCTATACACCCTGGGAGCACCAAAATGTATAGATATTTGAAGGAACATTTTTGGTGGGACAACATGAAGAGGGAGATTGCTGATTTTGTGTCAAGATGTATGGTTTGTCAACAAGTGAAAGCTGGAAGGCAACAGCCTGGAGGAGTCATGCAACCTCTTCCCATACCGGAGTGGAAATGGGACAATATTACAATGGACTTTGTCATGGGGCTACCAAAGACTCCTAGAAGGAACGATGCAATATGGGTTATTGTTGATCGTCTTACCAAGTCAGCACATTTTCTTGCTATAAGAGAAGATCTACCCCTGGAACGTCTAGCAAGACTATATATTAATGAAGTTGTGAGACTTCATGGAGTACCCCTATCGATTGTTTCTGATCGTGATCCCCGTTTTACTTCAAGATTTTGGAAAAGTCTTCAGAAATCCCTGGATACTGAACTTCATTTGAGCACTGCTTACCACCCTCAAACAGACGGACAATCAGAACGGACTATTCAAACCTTAGAAGACATGTTGAGATCTTGCTCACTTGACTTTCAGGGTATGTGGGATCAATATTTACCACTAGTAGAATTTTCCTATAACAATAGCTTCCATTCGAGTATTCAGATGGCACCATATGAAGCGTTATACGGAAAGAGATGTCGTACACCAACTTGTTGGGATGACGTCGGTGAAAGAAAACTTGTAGGTCTAGAACTGGTGGAGGAAACGATGGAAAAGGTAAAGGTAATCCAAAATCACATCAAAGCAGCTCAAAGTAGGCAGAAGAGCTATGCCGATAATCGAAGGAAGGATTTGGAATTTCAAGTCGGTGATCATGTTTTCCTAAAGGTATCTCCGTGGAAGGGAGTCATACGTTTTGGTAAGAAAGGTAAATTGAGTCCCAGGTACATCGGACCTTTCGAAATTCTAGAACGAATTGGGGCTGTAGCTTACCGATTGGCAATGCCGCCAAGTCTCTCCAAAGTTCACGATGTGTTCCACGTATCTCTGTTGAGAAAATACATGCCTGACCCAACGCATGTACTCACCTATGAGGAATTAGAACTGGAACCCGATCTGTCTTATTGCGAAGAGCCCGTCAGGATTCTTGATACAAGAGAACAAGTACTGAGAAACCGGACGACGCGTCTGGTAAAAGTTTTGTGGAGAAATCATAAGATGGAAGAGGCAACGTGGGAACCCGAGGAACTTATGATGAAGAACCACCCGAGTCTTTTTATGCAGTAATACCCTAGAAATTGCGAGGACGCGATTATTTGAAGGAGGGGAGAATGTAACACCCCAAGCTTCTACGGTACGTTTCCCTTCGAATAATGTGATAGCGTGTGTTGTACGCAACCTCGAGTTCTAACACACACCACAACTAATTAAACTAGCCGTTGTGAATAGTAATACCTACTTTTTGAAATCATATATATTCTATATTTCAAAATGGACTTCATTTTTGGATTCGGAATATCAAAATTAGCCTAGGGTGAAATTTTGGTACATTTCGGATAACTTTCATATTTTGATGAATAGTGAAAATTTCTAAATTTTAATTAAAAACAACTTTTTTAATCAAATTAATTACTAGTGATAAATTATGAATTTGAGTGGTTTTAAAGTATATTTAGAATATATTTTTACCATTTAATATAATTTTGGTCATTGGACATAATTTTACAATTAAACCAAACATAAACAAGTGTCAATCTTTTGATAGTTATTATCTCTTAAAAACACGCTTTTTGTTTTAACAGCGGGAATTAATTTTAAATTAATTTCTGCCACTTCTGTGTTATGAATTTAGGAAAATGGATTCCATATTTGGAATCAGGATGTTCAAATTGTGTAAATAGGTAACTTTTATTTTTAGACATTTTGAATAGTTACTGTGGTAAATATTTTATTTACCATGGTTAAAGGGTAAATCCGGTAAATAAGGGTTAAAAAAATAATATTATAATAATACAAAATTACCCTAAAACGTGTCCTAACCTTATTGGTGGACACATACCCGACCATGGGCATCCTTTGGTCAATTTGGGGACCCCTTGGAGCCACTTGTATGTGGTAGGGACACTTTATATTAATAAAGTTAAAATAAAAATAAAAATGGCATAAGCTTACATCTTTTAGAAGAACAATTTTTACATAGGGTTATACATGTTGGATTTTCGATTATAAATATTCATTAGAAAGCTAAAAAGATTTCCTACATAATGATATTTTATTTATAATTTTTAGACATTATATAATTTATTTTATTTATGACACAATGATGATGCAGTAATTACTAAAATAGTGAAAAATAAAAATAATTGATCTTATAAATACCCAAATAATTATAATATGAAACTTTTAATGAATTAACCTAATTTTCTATGATAATATGATATATTAGGATTGATTTAATTGACTTTTTTCGAAGTAATCAATCTGTTAGGAGTTTCACAAAAATCAACTATTGAATAGTGTCAAAATTGACATAAAAGAGTTCTTAAAACAAATATTATATTATTAATTGATATTAAATTCCTAAAAATCTAAGGTTCGGCCAAGAGACTTATATTATGATAGGTTCCTCATTAATGGACCACTTGGGGGGCGCTTGTATGTATATAGTAAGTTTATTAATCATATTATATAAAAATACAAAGAGACATTGTAAAAGTGAAACTAATTAACTTAGAGTTAATACTTAAAGATAAGGTTAATATAAGTACCCAAACCTGTCTAAATTCTATTGGATGAGTTGTTTTCGACCTATCCACACCTCATCCTTTGAATAGTCAACTTTGGAGCCTTTTTAAACCGAATATGAATTTATTATAAATTAATATTTCTAACTTTTCCAAAGGTGCCCCTCACCCCTCTTATAAAAGGGCACTCCTCCTTCTCATTTCTTCACACCTTCAAAGCCTTTTGGTTCGGCCAAACTATGCCCCAATACTCTCCCAACATCCCTCAATACAACCTAGAGGCCTTAGTTTGATCAGAAAGCCAACCTAAGGAGCCCTTTTGATCAAATCAAAAGGAAGAACCCGAAGAAGAGGTAATGATTTCACCACCCTTTTCTAAGTTCATTTCTTCTTCCACTTCTTCTTCCTTTGTTCTTACCATTCTGAAATAATAACTCCAGTATCTCACATATACTGTGATGTTATTATAAATATGGTACAATCATATTCAGTATTCTATCCACCCTTTGAATAACATGTCACCATACGTGCGTACGTACGGCTTACCGTCTCCACGTCGTGGTGTAATTGTTATTCAATATAATATTATTTGGATGGGTATAATAATGATGTGTAACTCATGTAAATAATAAATATAACATGTTAATGATTCTGTATATATGATTTTAATATCAAAAGAATGATATTGTCGCTCGTGCGTACGTACGGACTACCGTCTCCACGAACGCGATGAGATTCATTCTCCATCGTATCCATTCAAGTATAATTATCATTTGATGATTTAAAAATGATGTTTAAGGACTGTATATCATTCTGGATATGAATAAGATACAACAACCATGGCTTATGTAACAAAACATATAAAAGAAAATGAGTAAGTTAACTCCCGAAACGACGATAATTCTAAGATATTATTAACAAATCAATGTTAAAAGATCATATATGATATCATATTAATATATATGATTCTTGTATAATTTAATAACAACTATTTCACCATTATACAGGAGGTTAACCTACCCCAACCAAGGAAAAGTACAAGGTAAGGGGTTTTCATCTCACTCCTTATTTCCGTGAGATTTATGTCATATTGCCACCATCACCTTTTGTGTGGTATATGTACTACCCATAATTATATTCTTTGTGTAATACACTCTAATTTATGTGTATTTACATATTCATTGTATGATACCTCTTTCATGGGTTGTATATTTCATAAGTTACCGAATTGGTAAGGGTTATTTCACAATCTCTTCTTTATCCGAGGTTGTTTATACGTAATAATCTACTGGGATCTCGTTATCATCCACATCCATGTTTCTTCAAAATGTATTTCAAAACATTTTTACTATTTACAAGAATATGGGTTAAAGTCATTTATACCCTTGTTTGACTTTTTATAAGAGGTTTATAAAGGAATCTTTCCGTCGTTTTCAAAACAAGGTCCTTTTTAACCTTTTCGACAGAATTGAGGTAAGAATGTTTTTTTTTAACTTATACGGCGGGTGCGGTTATTTTCCGCCGTTATAAAATTGTCGAAGCTTTCCTTACAAGCTTATATGAATATTTTCAAAGAAAATGTTTTATTTTATAAATATATGACTTTTAAATGATTTCAAAAAAAGAGATATTTCTCTCACATATATGAAAATCCAGTGCAAATGTATACGTATTTAACGCAAGCTTAAAAATGTTTTTAGAAAATCTGACTCTCGAGTATTGTAGACAGGAAGGGATTGGGCGTGGACCCATCATGGCCTGTAATTAGTCGAGCAGTCTCAGAATTAGTTATTTTGTTTTCAGAAGCTTGCATAATGTTTTCAGAAAAACACTGGAGTATATTTGAGCAATTTTAAATGTAAGTATCTTCTAAAAAATTGCATCGGTAGGTCTCATGAGACAAACTAGTGTCTTGGCACAAGGCCTTGACAAAATCTTATTTGTAGTCTTGGCACGAGGCCTTGACTATGTGGTTATGATAGTCTGGCATTATGCATTCCAACATTATGAAAGTGGTTATTTATTTTTGCATGTGATTATTCGATTAGTGGAATATCCATGTGAATAAGTAAATGGTATTATTTCATTTTATTTATGCCATACCATGTTGAAAGTTCATGTTTAAAAGGCTTTTGTTTTAGTTATACATTGACTTAAATGTTTATTCTTATTGATGAAAGTTTCCGCTATATTGTTATCCTTACTGGGCATTTGAGCTCACCCCTTTTCTATGTTTTATTTTTCCCAGGAAGTGAAGATGTAAGTTATGAATGACCTGCAGGGATATTATGAGGGGATTGTAGTGTGGACTGTGAAAACATTATGTTGTTGTAGTAGTTTTTGATTTTATGATGTAATGTAAAACTTATGAATATATCTAGTGTTTCCAAGGCTACTAAACCAATCGGTCTTTCGAGATTTGATCTTTCTTGTGATCATGCCAATGTTATGTAATAATGCACCGACTCTAGGAAACTAGGGTCGGGGCGTTACAATAAAATTAATTAATGAAACTTCTATGTGATGAATTTGGTAAAATAAACTTCATTTTTGAATTCGGAATATGAAATATAGCTTAGGATGAAATTTTGGCATTTTTCTGAAAACCTTCAATTTTTGATGAATAGTGAAACCACTAAGTGGTAGGTTAAAAAACTGAATTTTGCATAAAACTTAATTTTACCGCTTCTGTGAATGGAATTTCGAAAATCCGAGAGACACGGTTAATATCAAGGACTAAAATGTGGTTCAACGAGATGAAAATAATTTTTTGGTGAATAGTAACTTTTTACTTTTTTTTACCGCGGTTAATAGTAAATAGGGTAACTAAGGGTAAATATGATATTAATATTACCCTAACACATGTCCTAATTCTATTGGACAAGTGTAATTCGACCAAAAACAATCTTAGGAATAAAATATGACCATTTAGGCCCACTTGAATTAGATTAGGACATTTATTATTAATTTATTTAAAGAAGGGTTAAAATAGTTAAAATTCAAGTTTAATAAGTAAATCATTTTTAATATGGGGTTATACATAAGATAAATTCGATTTTAAATATTCATTAGAAATTTAAAAAGATTTACTACATGATGGTATTTTATTTGTAATTTTTAGACATCAAATAATTTAATTTATTTATGACACAACGATGATGCAGTAATTATCTTATTAATGAAATATTGACATAATTGATGTTATAAACACCAAAATAAATGTAATTTGAGATTTTTTATGAATTACACTAATTTTCTAGGTTACTATGATATATTAATGTTGATTTAATCAACATGGTTCGAAAATTTAATTCTGTTATGACTTTCACAAAAATCATATATCAAATAGTGTCAAAATAGACACAAAATAGTTTTTCAATCAAATATTATATTAATAATTGTTATTTTATTCCTAAAAATCTAAGGTTCGGCCAAATGACTTAGATAAGGATATATATATTAATAATAAACAATTTTGGGTTCGTTTGGCATGTTATAGTAAGTGTATTAACCATATAGTGAAAGAAAACAAAAAGACACGGTAGAAGTTAAATTATTTAACTTAGAGTTAAATCTAATTGATAAGGTTTAAAATAATATCCAAACATGTCTAAATTTGATTGGTTGATGATATTACAACCCTATCTCATCTAATCTTCGAATATGAGTCATTTTTGGAGGGTTTTTAGTGGGGTTAGATTTATTATAAATTAATATTTTTAAAAATTCCTAAGGTGCCCCTCTCCTCCCCTATAAAAGGACACCTACTCCCCCTCCTCCTCACACCAATTTGAGCACTCAAGCTCTGCCAAACCCTGCCAAAATCTCTTCTCCACTTCCCTAGCAACATCCTAGAGGTTATGGTCTTCCTCAAAGTCCAATTTTAGTGCCCTAAGAGGAGGTCTCAAAAAGGCGCTTCAAAGAAGAGGTAATTACCGTTACCAATTCTTTCATCTTTATTTCTTCTTCCACTTCTTCTTCTTAGGTTGTTTCATTATGAAGTAATAACATCAGTATCACTAATATACTGATATGTTATTATAAGTATGAAACAACCCTATTTCACCATCTATCCATCCTACGGAAAAAGAAATCACCGCGCGTGCGTACGTACGGAATACCGTCTCCACGACGCGATGAGATTCATTCTCCATGTTAACCATTTAAGAATGATTATAATGTATATATAAGAAATAATAATGAAATATATGACATTATAAAGCTACTGGATTTATGTATATATATACATATGTATGTCATCTACTTACTTCCATTTCAAGACAATAAGGAAAGGAAAACAACGTTCATGCGTACGTACGGACTACCGTCTCCATGAACGGTGTTTTTCATTTTATTTATCTTCCTATTATATATATATATATATACTGAATATATATGATATATAAATCATATTTTATATTCTGGAAGTGAGTAAATCATGATATAAGTAATAATGATGTCAAGAACAACAAGTCAAAACACCTACGATAAATGAAACGATTTTACCCAAAACGCTTCTTTAACATGGAATTTACAAAAGAACGGGTAATATAATGTCATAAGTGAACCATATATGATATCATAACAATGAATATGATTCTGTAATAAGTCAATAACATGATTTAAATCATTATACAGGAGGTTCAGACACTTACAAAGCAAGTCGGACCTAATGTAAGGGAAATATCACAATCTCATTTTTATCCGAGATTGTTTATTCGTAAGTATTTACTGGGGTGTATTTTATCATCCACATCCATGTTTAATCAATATGTAATATTATTTCCATCCACCTACAATTGTTTAAATCCATTCTACCCTTCGGTGAGTTTTTAGTAATATGTATGAAAGGAATCTTTTGTCATACGAGGTACTTTTTGACTTTTCCGACAAAAGTACGAAGAATGTTTTTTTTAACTTATACGGCATGAATGGATTTTTAAAACATTATTTCCAAGAAGCTTCCTTTACAAGTTTTCAAGTTTTTTTTAAATCAAATTCTTTTATTTTAAAGTTGTATGACATGTTAAGAAAAGAAAAGTGTTTTTTTTGAAGAAGAAAGGATATTTTCCTCAAGAATGGAGTTCAAGTGTTTTATCAAAATTATTTTCCATCTAAGATAATAAAGGGTTCGGTTTTTATCCCTATTATTACATTGATTTGATCATGTTGTGATGGAATTATTTTTATGAATTCCTTTATCTTATATGAATTTATTTATGATGTCATGATGTTTCAAGAATCCCATTTTTGTTACATGTGTTATGGGATGATGTATGTTTTATGATTATGTGGCACACATAAGAAAGGATTCATTATAAGATGGGTGGGACCTATATCTCCCTCCAATGCATTGGGTATAGATTTTATATCTCATGAGATAGACATGGCTGGAACGGTAGGTTATACTGGTTCAGTGAAACAGGACTGGAACGAGGGTTACTCGATTCAGAAAGGGACTTTGTCCACTAAGATAGTCTTGGCATTGAGTCATGACTAACAAGAAATGATTTTCTATGATTATGTGTGCATGCCAAAATGTTTCAAGTTTCATGTTATGATTATGGGGATCTCATTTTCACTTCTATGATTTATCCTATGTTATGATATTATGAGCTCTTTTGCAGGTTAAGATTTCCAAAAGCTATGTTCTTATGTATATGATGTGATTGATATTTCTTTTGTTTACCCTTACTGAGCATTTGAGCTCACCCTTTTATGTTTTCTTTTCCTCAGGATATAAAGAAAGGTTTTTAGGTAAAAAAAAAGGGAAGATCTTTATGGGATATATTGAAGATCTTTCACCACGATTAGGAGATTACGTTCCGAGTTTCCAAAGACACTAAACTATTACGATCCTTGTGTGTGTGTTTTTGTTATGTACTAAGTATTCCGCAAAAGTAATGTAATGTCCATGTACGATAAGCTTCGGGTCTCTACAGTTGGTATCAGAGGAAAGGTTTAGTCAACCTTTGGAAACTAGGATGCGAAAACGTTAGTGAGATCCCTAGAGTTATTTCTAAGGTATGTCTAGGGATGTCCCTAAGGTTAAGTATATGTATAGGTTATAGTACTAGAACTACGCTAATGATCATAGAATTAATCCTAAGATGTTAGAAATTGATGGTACTCCCCCTTTATTGTGTTGTTTTCCCTAGCATTATTTTTGCCTCTCACACTATTCTTTTGGGGTTTTAGACGATGGCTGGAACCCGAAGGAACCGTGTTGATCAATGCAATTGACGATGCAATGATTGTCCCCCTGAGCAACCAAACGATATGGGAGCTGGAATGCAAAATCATGTTGCCATGATCACACAACTTTCTCAAGCTATGAATCATGCAGGACTTCCAAACGAGCAAAGGAAAGAGCAACATTCTGTTGAATCCTTCATGAGGCAGCGTCCGCCTTCTTTCAGTGGGTCTACTGATCCATTAGTTGCTGAACAATGGATTAGTACTACTGAAAAGATATTTTCAGTTCTCCAATGTTCTGAACATGATAAAGTCATCCTAGCAGTGTATCGTTTGGAAGGTGAAGCTGATCAATGGTGGAATCTTATCAAGAATACGAGGCCAAGAGATGAAATTGAGTCCATGGAATGGGACGAGTTCAAGAACTTGTTTTTCAGTAAGTACTTCCCTCGTATTCTTCGAACGAAGATGGAAAAGGAGTTTCTTGAGCTGAAACAGAAGGATGATGAATCTGTTGGTATATACGAAGCGAATTTTACAAGACTTGCAAGGTATGCATCTGGCATTATCATCCAACCTGAAAGTAAAGTTGATCGATTTTTCAGTGGCTTAAAACCAAGTCTTCGAAGGGCATTAGCTATAAGAGACTTCAGTTGCTATGAAGAAATTGTTCGTTGTGATATCAAGGTAGAAATGGAAGTTGGTGTTACATATCCATCTCATGGTTTTGACAAGAAACGAAAGATGGAGTTCAAGGAGAAATCTCAGAATAATGGTGAAAAGAAGATGAATGTTTCCTTATGCACAAAGTGTGGAAATAAGCATGGTGGAGATTGTCTTAAAGGGACTAGAAAATGTTTTAAGTGTGGAAAAGAAGGTCATCGAGCAGTTGAGTGTCAAAGTAATGGAAAAAGGTTTTCTAATGATGTGAATAAAGCAAACACTGCAGAGAATGCACCACCAACACTTCAATGTTTCAAGTCCAAGGAGATGGGACATTATGCCAATAAATGCCCTAATCCAAGGGTTAGTGATGATCAACATGAGCAACCACTTAAGGCAAAGGACAAAGGGAAGTGACATGCGATCACTATTGGCGATGTTGAATATGACAATGATGTGGTGGAATGATTAAGTGTTTATGTATTGGGATTCCAAAATAATGTTGTATCATGGAGTATTGGAATATTTATGTATTGGTCTAATGTGGTATTCAAAGTGATTGAGATATTATGCGCATAATGAAGGGAAAATGAGAAAATTAAATGTTTAACAGTATTCATGAGCTCATGATTGATATAAGGACTAAGTGATATCATGGATTGAGTATATAGAATTTTGAGGATTTTGGTATATGGAAAGTGTTAACTATTAACTGCACTCATGTATTCACTATGGTATTCAAGAGAATACACGATTAAGGACTTTGAATGTTTGGAATGTGACCAACAAGACATATCTTATGATATGTGGGAATCAACGACAGTATTAAATCTCTGGTAATCGTTGTCATTATATTATGAGAGTGGACTGTAGTATTATGTATAAGCCTAAAGATTAGACTGGATTATGTCGAACATAAGTTAGTATTGTTTAAGGATAGAAGATTTTCGACATTATTGATGGGATGTTATAGTAACGTAGTTTTAGAAAAAGGACAACCTGCAGGACGGGCGACAGCCCATCGCTTCGGACAAGGCTGTAGGAATCGAACCCACAACCGAAGTGCGACTGGCCTTTATCGCCTACCACTGACCTACAGGAAGTCCCTGTTTAGTAGAAACTAGTGTTATTATATTAAGTAGTATGATATATGAAGTATAAGTCCATTTTAGGAACCATATATGATTAATCTCACTATAGATCAACTTATGTATATAATTTTTGCTAACCTCTTGTTTGAGACAGATGGAATGACCCGTCATTCTATCACATGATCTGCTAACACTTCACGAATAACAAATTCAACTTCATTTATTTAAGAGATGAAGTGGAAATTGTTCAAGGCACGAACAACAGTGAGATTGTACCATAATAAAGTAAGTATTTATTCTAATTCTTTAAATGATCTTAAAAACCAAAAATGTTGTCCTAGTGATCTTATACCTGATGAATCAGATGGTACCTTATATCATCACAGATCTACGGATTTGCGATTACTGGCTTTTCCATAGCCATGTTCTCTACCACTGTCCATCAGAACACGATGGTTAGATTTCTCTTCCATATCCATATTTTCACCTATGTGGAAACCCAATGATTAGTTTATTTGGGTAACCATTACATTTCATACTTTTGTTTTTAAAGGTTGGTTTTGGTATTCCTTTTTACGATGTGGGTTTCTATTAAAGAAACTTTCAAGTAGTAAACCATTTATAACCCCGACGAATTTCAAGGGAGAAATTCATTTTAAGGGGGGTAGAATGTAACATCCCAAGATTTTTTTTTTAAAAAAATATTCTTTATATTAATGTCTTGTGTTGTACGCTACACCAAAAGGAGCTTGCACAACACGCATCCTTTACTTTCCTTGCATTACACGCAATCACGACCTTCCTCGATAGCGTGTGTAATACGCAATACCGAGTTTCACTAAACAACGATATGCTATTAAAATATTATTAACTAGCCGTTATGAATAGTAATAACCACTTTTTAAAATTCTGTAAATCTTATATTTCAAAATGAACTTCATTTTTGGATTCGGTGTATCGAATTTAGCCTAAGGTGAAATTTTGGTACATTTCGGATAACTTTCATATTCTGATGAATAGTGAAAATTACTAAATTATAATTAAAAAACAACTTTTTTAATCGAAATAATTAATAGTGATAAATTATTAATTTGAGTAGTTTTAAAATATATTTAGAATATATTTTTACAATTTAATACAATGTTGGTTATTGAATGTAATTTCACATTTAAACCAGACATAAACAAGTGTCAATCTTTTGATAGATATTGTTTCTTAAAAACACGCTATTTGTTTTAACAGCGGGATTTAATTATAAAATTAATTAATGCAACTTCTATGTTATGAATTTGGTAAAATAGACTTCATTTTTGAATTCGGAATATGAAATATAGCTTAGGATGAAATTTTGGCATTTTTCTGAAAACCTTAAATTTTTGATGAATAGTGAAACCACTAAGTGGTAGGTTAAAAAACTGATTTTTGCATAAAACTTAATTTTACCACTTCTGTGAATGGAATTTCGAAAATCCGAGAGACACGGTTAATATCAAGGACTAAAATGTGGTTCAATGAGATAAAAATAATTTTTTGGTGAATAGTAACTTTTTAATTTTTTACCGCGGTTAATAGTAAATAGGGTAACTAAGGGTAAATATGATATTAATATTACCCTAACACATGTCCTAATTCTACTGGACAAGTGTAATTCGACCAAAAACAAACTTAAGAATAAAATATGACCATTTAGGACCAGTTGGATTAGATTAGGACATTTATTATTAATTTATTTAAAGAAGGGTTAAAATAGTTAAAATTCAAGTTTAATAAGTAAATCATTTTTAATATGGGGTTATACATAAGATAAATTCGATTGTAAATATTTATTAGAAATCTAAACAGATTTACTACATGATGGTATTTTATTTGTAATTTTTAGACATCAAATAATTTAATTTATTTATGACACAACGATGATGCAGTAATTATCTTATTAATGAAATATTGACATAATTGATGTTATAAACACCAAAATAAATGTAATTTGAGATTTTTTATGAATTCCACTAATTTTCTAGGTTACTATGATATATTAATGTTGATTTAATCAACTTGGTTCGAACATTTAATTCTGTTATGACTTTCACAAAAATCATATATCAAATAGTGTCAAAATTGACACAAAATAGTTTTTAAATAAAATATTATATTACTAATTGTTATTTTATTCCTAAAAATCTAAGGTTCAGCCAAATGATTTAGATAAGGATATATATATTAATAATAAACAATTTGGGGTTCGTTTGGCATGTTATAGTAAGTGTATTAACCATATAGTGAAAGAAAACAAAAAGACACGGTAAAAGTTAAATTATTTAACTTAGAGTTAAATCTAATTGATAAGGTTTAAAATAATATCCAAACATGTCTAAATTTGATTGGTTGATGAGATTACAACCCTATATCATCTAATCTTCGAATATGAGTCATTTTGGGAGGGTTTTTAGTGGGGTTAGATTTATTATAAATTAATATTTTTAAGAATTCTTAAGGTGCCCCTCTCCTCCCGTATAAAAGGACACCTCCTCCCCCTCCTCCTCACACCAATTTGAGAACTCAAGCTCGGCCAACCCCTGAAAAAATCTCTTCTCCACTTCCCTAGAAACATCCTAGAGGTTCTGTTCTTCCTCAAAGACCAATTTTAGTGCCCTAAGAGGAGGTCTCAAAGAGGTGCTTCAAAGAAGAGGTAATTACCGTTACCAATTCTTTCATCTTTATTTCTTCTTCCACTTCTTCTTCTTAGGTTGTTTCATTATGAAGTAATAACATCAGTATCACTCATATACTGATATGTTATTATAAGTATGAAACAACCCTATTTCACCATCTATCCATCCTACGGAAAAAGAAATCACCGCGCGTGCGTACGTACGGAATACCGTCTCCACGACGCGATGAGATTCATTCTCCACGTTAACCATTTAAGAATGATTATAATGTATATATAAGAAATAATAATGAAATATATGACATTATAAAGCTACTATATTTATGTATATATATACATATGTATGTCATCTACTTACTTCCATTTCAAGACAATAAGGAAAGGAAAACAGCGTTCATGCGTACGTACGGACTACCGTCTCCATGAACGGTGTTTTTCATTTTATTTATCTACCTATTATATATATATATACTGAATATATATGATATATAAATCATATTTTATATTATGGAAGTGAGTAAATCATGATATAAGTAATAATGATGTCAAGAACAACAAGTCAAAACACCTACGATAAATGAAACGATTTTACCCAAAACGCTTCTTTAACATGGAATTTACAAAAGAACGGGTAATATAATGACATAAGTGAACCATATATGAAATCATAACAATGAATATGATTCTGTAATAAGTCAATAACATGATTTAAATCATTATACAGGAGGTTCGGACACTTACAAAGCAAGTCGGACCTAAGGTAAGGGAAATATCACAATCTCATTTTTATCCGAGATTGTTTATTCGTAAGTATTTACTGGGGTGTATTTTATCATCCACATCCATGTTTCATCAATATGTAATATTATTTCCATCCACCTAAAATTGTTTAAATCCATTCTACCCTTCGGTGAGTTTTTAGTAATATGTATGAAAGGAATCTTTTGTCGTACGAGGTACTTTTTGACGTTTCCGACAAAAGTACGAAGAATGTTTTTTTTTAATTATATGGCATGAATGGATTTTTAAAACATTATTTCCAAGAAGCTTCCTTTACAAGTTTTCAAGTTTATTTTTAATCAACTTCTTTTATTTTAAAGTTGTATGACATGTTAAGAAAAGAAAAGTGTTTTTTTTGAAGAAGAAAGGATATTTTCCTCAAGAATGGAGTTCAAGTGTTTTATCAAAATTATTTTCCATCTAAGATAATAAAGGGTTCTGTTTTTATCCCTATTATTACATTGATTTGATCATGTTGTGATGGAATTATTTTTATGAATTCCTTTATCTTTTATGAATTTATTTATGATGTCATGATGTTTCAAGAATCCCATTTTTGTTACATGTGTTATGGGATGATGTATGTTTTATGAATATGTGGCACACATAAGAAAGGATTCATTATAAGATGGGTGGGACCTATATCTCCCTCCAATGCATTGGGTAAAGATTTTATATCTCATGAGATAGACATGGCTGGAACGGTAGGTTATACCGGTTCAGTGAAACAGGACTGGAACGAGGGTTACTCGATTCAGAAAGGGACCTTGTCCACTAAGATAGTCTTGGCATTGAGTCATGACTAACAAGAAATCATTTTCTATGATTATGTGTGCATGCCACAATGTTTCATGTTTCATGTTATGATTATGGGGATCTCATTTTCACTTCTATGATTTATCCTATGTTATGATATTATGAGCTCTTTTGCAGGTTAAGATTTCCAAAAGCTATGTTCTTATGTATATGATGTGATTGATATTTCTTTTGTTTACCCTTACTGAGCATTTGAGCTCACCCTTTTATGTTTTCTTTTCCTCAGGATAGAAAGAAAGGTTTTTAGGTAAAAAGAAAGGGAGATCTTTATGGGAGATATTGAAGATCTTTCACCACGATTAGGAGATTACGTTCCGAGTTTCCAAAGACACTAAACTATTACGATCCTTGTGTGTGTGTTTTTGTTATGTACTAAGTATTCCGCAAAAGTAATGTAATGTCCATGTACGATAAGCTTCGGGTCTCTACATTTACCCCCCATCTAAGAGCATTTACAAATATGAATAAAACATAATATTACCCCTTATATTAATTTAATTTTAAAATTCAGAGGGCCAGGGTTCACATAAGTAAGATAAATGTGGTCAATAAGATGAAAATAATTAATGGTGAATTGTCTCTTTTGAATTTTATTTACCACGGTTAAAAGTACATATGGTAAACAATGGTTGAAAAGATATAATAATTTCTCTAACACATTTCCTAATTCTAATGGATAAGTGTATTTAAATGAAAATAAACCTCATTAATAAAATATGATATTTTGGGTCCACATGGATTAGATTAGGACATTTATTATTATTTAATTTAAAGAAGAGTTAATAGTGTTAAATTCAATTTTTAATAACTAAAACCTTTTTAATATAGGGTGATACATATGATAAATTCTACTATAAATATTAATTAAAAATATTAAAATATTTCAGACATAATATTATTTTATTTATAATTTTTATACATTATATAATTAAATTTATTTTTTCACAATAAATATTCATTAATTACAATATTAATGAATTATTAAAAAAAATTGATATTATAAATATCCAAATAAATATAAATTCGAATTTTTGCTGCATTCCACTGATTTTTATGGTTAAAAAGAAATTTTAGTGTTGATAGAATGAATTTTATTACAAGTAATCATGTTGTTACGACTATCGAAAAAAAACAAAATACCTAATAGTGTCAGAATTGAAATAAATGAGTTTTTAAACTAATACTATATTATTAAATTATATAACAGTATTAATATTTGATGGTCCTTCAAAATGACTCATATTATGATATATCTATTATTCATGAATCAGATGTATTTCCCTTGGTATTTTATTGTATTTTTATTTACCATGTAATATAAAAATACAAGAAGACATTGTAAAAGTTAGAATATTTTACTAAGAGGTAAATTGAGATGATAATGTTAAAATGGTAAGATAAACATTTCAAAAAATTATTGGTTGTATTTATTTCAACCCATAACCACCTAAGACTCTAAATAAATTCATTTGGAGCCATTATAATGTGAACAATATTCTATAAAAAAAAGATATTTCATGTTTTTCCTACGGTTCTCCTCAAAAATATTATAAAAGGGAACTTCCCCTTCAATAAAAATAATCACTCCAAATCTATTTGGATTGGAAAAACCCAACAAAAATATCCTCCCATCTTCCCTCACTTCAATCCTAGTGGCCTTACCATAATCAGAAACCCCCCCTAAGAGCCCCTTTGTTCAAATCGGAAATAAGCACCCAAGGAAGAGGTAATAATTTCATCACTACTTTCAAATTTATCTTCTTATTAAAAATTATAATTCTTTGATACAAACATTTAAAAATAATAAATTAAGTACCTTATACATTAATTTAGGTGATTCTAAATATTTTACAATAATTTTCATTATTCTATCCATACTATGAATGATAACGACACCATGCATGTGTAAGTACAACTTATCGTCTCCACACTGTGGTGTAATTTATTATTCAACACAATGTAATTTGGATGTATATAATGATTAGTAATATTTATATAAATAATGAAAATAACATTCTATTATCTCTATAAAATTAATATACCATTCATTTCTACTCCTTTTAATCATTGAAGAAATGATATAGTTCCCCGTGTGTTTGCACGACTTATTGTCTCCACGACACGATGTGATTCTTTTCCAAATTTACCAATCAAAGGTTATTATAAAAATAAATATTATTAATAAGTATGTAATATATAAAAGAAAAATGATACTGAATATATATATATATATGTATGTATTTATATATATTTTATTCACTTAATAACATCCAATATGATATGAAAACATAAATAATGTTTATGCGTACGTACGACCTATCAGCTCAATAAATGGTCTTTTCCATTTCATATATCTATATATTAAATGTAATTATATTCTAAATATATATGATATATAAATCATGTTTTATATTCATGATGTATTTAAATCATTATCAAAGTGATATGATCGAGAATAACATGTTAAAACACGTTTGATAAAGAATGAAATTATTATTCAAAATGTTAATTTAAAATGGAAATTATTATTAAATTGGTTGTATAAAGAAATAAATGAATCATTTATGATATCATAAAAACTAATAAGGTTCTGTTATATTTTAATAACATACTATCGTCAATATAAATGAGGTAAAACATACCATCGACTAAAGGAAATTACAAGGTGAGGGTTAATTCCTTAATCTCATTATTATCCAATATTTTTTATGTGTAAGTGATTTCTAAGACATATTTATAATAAATGTACATGTTTCTTAAAAATAATTTCAAAAATATTCTTTTAATTTACTCATTAACTGTAAAATCATTTTTAATGTTTTAAATATTTATTCTTCTAAATCATTCTCATTAATTTCTATGTCTTCAAAATTGTTTTATGGATTTAATTATATGGACATGATTATTTAAAAATTTTAATTCCATTAAAATATTTCGATGTGGTACGGGACACTTTGATTCAATAATATCTTTTAAATGACATTCTTTACAAATGTGTTACTTTTAAATGATTTCACAAAAAATGTTATTTTTCTCAAAAAGTTTTACTGATCAATTTCTACTATGTCAGCATCCTTTACTGGATATTATTCTTTATTAAGGATGATTTATTATAATGATATGGTCCATATTTAATTGAATGAGTTATGATATATTTGACTGTTTATGTTTTATTTTTATACCTTTCAAGATTTATGTTTGACATTTTGGAATTTTGTATACTAGTTTTAATATGAATGTTTATGTAATTTTTCTACATTTTTATATGATTAATGCAGTTTAATTAGTATGTTATGGGTGGAGACTGCTATAGCTCCTTGATGCATTGGTAGGTAACATGGTAAAAAATATTTTCTTAGCACAAGGCCTTTATACAATATTTATTTTTACTCTTGGAATGAGGCCTTGGATATGTGGTAATAATGTCCACAGTTAGGTATTCCCATATTATGATTTTAATTATTAAATGTGATTATTCGACTATTAAAATATCCATGTGAATCATTATATGGTAATGTTTGATTTATATTCTCAATAGTATGTCCATGTTTAGGTTTAAATGTCTGTTTTTAATTTCACATCCTTCTTTAAATGTTTATATCTTCCGCTAAAGTATTTAATATACCGAGCACTAAGATCACCCATTCCTTATGTTTTGTTTTCCCCGAATTCAAAGAATTGTATCATGTTTGATATGTAGAGTTATGAATGTGAAATAATGTCATTATCAATTTAATATTTATGTTTTGATTCATGTTTTAATGTGTATTGTTACAATCATGTATGTAATATATTTTCCAATATTACTAAACTGATCGGTCCTTCCAGACTGGATTCCTTGTAATCATGACAATTAATTAAAATAATGCACTGGATCTGTGCTTATGGGGTCAAGGTTTTACATTTGGTATCATAAAATGTTTAGTACAAATGTTGGAAAATAGATTTCAAAATACTCATATTAGAGAACATTACATGAAGAGAGATGTTGAGAATTAGTATAGAATAGCTTCGTAGAAATTTGTTAATGTAGTGATTTTGTGTATTTTCCAAATAATACCCCCTTATCTAGATATGTGATGGTAGAGGAAGCTCTAGAATAGATGTACATAGAAGTAAAAAATCCAACAATGAGTTTCAAGCAAGACCAGAGGTATCTAAGTACATGATAATTAGAATTGGTGCACTCTTGGTTATGACACTCTCGGGGGAAATGATTAGTATAAATCAAATTTTCCATACCAGCCATTATGAAGGGTTTATGAATAAAAACATCTCAAAGAAAACATTTTTTAATGATTATATATTATATGCCTAATTTTTTCAACATACGTTATGTATTTTACATGTTCGTAATTATGAATTGTGATTCAATTATTATCCTAGTTGATACCATTATTTAGAAATGGCACCTAGTATAAAAAATTATAACTCCAACAACATGCATGATCTGAAGAGTAAGAAAGGACATATAATTCATTATATTAATCCAACATTCAAAATAGAAATATATTCCCATGTATTCTCATCGTATGAAAAAAAATCATGTGTCAATAAGATAAGTAAAGATTTCTATGAGTCATACACTTTTGAAAGGAATAAATAGAGGAAAATGATGGCATAGAGATAGATAGTTAAAGGGATGAGGGGAAAGATGGATTTTCGCATATGTGATAACTGTGGAAATAATCATATTGTTAAATTCTTGAAGTGAATGATACATTGTTATATGTTTGGAGAAAAATGACACTATGTACATTATTTAAAGGGTTAAAATGAATCAAATGTACAATTATTCATCTACATGGTGTTGGGACACTATGTGATCCAATGGGAAAATAATCAAAGCTTGCCCCAAATGATGATATTGGATAATAACAAAGTTATGATACTACCACATATGAAGATCCTTAATAATAATCTTATGTTGTTAATAACGATTTTCTTATTTGACTATTGTATGAATAATTTATTGGTTATATGAATTATAGAAATAAATAAGGATTTTACTGTAGTACTATTTCATTGAGGATTTAAGATTATTTTATTTTTATAAAAGTGACTCAATAGTGAGTTAAAAATTATGTAAAATACCTGTATGATTGAAAGATAATCCTTAATATTATTTTGATATACAATTATTGATTTTAGATTAAGATATGATTGATTTAGATAAATTATATTCGATATTCTAAAATACTTTTAATCTAATTAATTTTTTTCTTATTATTTTGTTTTACATAATTTTTTGATATAAGGAATATATATAGTATTCTATAATATATAATAGATCATGAATGTAATCAATAAGGATTTATGGTAATTCGGGGTGTTAACATGATTAAAAATAACATGTGATGAAGATATTAACATGATATTACATTGAAAAAATGAACATCATTGTGTTTACCTTCCTTATAAATATTGGACTGTGAGTATGGACAGATGTATTTTGGATATGTGTAATGGTTGGAATAAATTATGGTTAGAATTGGATACTATTGTTATGGTTAAATAATTTCATAATATTATTTTTTGATTTTTATAAAATAGATAACTAGAAGGTCGGGTGACTACCCATCGCCTCCGACAAGGCCGCAAAACTTGATCCGGCAACTGAAGGGAAATAAAGTTGTGTCACCTAAAACTAGCCAACATGATATCATAGTTTTTATAATATAAATTCTTTAAATATTATGAAAAATGAATTAAAATTCATTATTTTTGTAACCCTATATGACTAGGATAAATAGAATATTTTTTATTTCGATTATCTTTTGGATTGAAATATTAGTTTTTGGTAGAAATTAGTTAAAGGATATAACTCTACTTTTCCTGTATATTTTTTTGCACTTATTCTTTGTTGAAATTACTTATTAATATTAAGGTAAAGTATATTAAAACCAAATTTTTTTTATCATAATAACTTATGTTTTGTTGAACTACTGATATTTTAAATCATCATAGATTGATGGCTTTGAGGCCCTCCATTATAAATTTGTCTGTGATTGATGACCACAAGGATTCATATTGTTATTTTAATTTTTTCTTCCAATTATGTCATTATTTTAATCCAATGTTCTAAAAATCTAGATGATAAATTTATGGTGAATTTTTAATTTACCATATCTTATTATCATGATTAAATTTTATAATCCCAATTTTTTATGAGGGATTTCCACAAATGTATTTTTCAATTTTTACACTTTTTTTTTCAATTTTTTTTTTCAAATTATGATGTTGAAATTTATTGTAGTAGGGGATAATGTAACACCCCATGATTTCATAGTAAATAATATATTCAATGTAATTCAATAATTTGCGTTACACGTAACAACGAGTTAGATCACACCATGACTTACCAAAATAGCTCTTCCAAAAGAAGTTAAGAAGAGTATTAAAAAAATTTTGAATTTAATATACTCCATATAATTTTATAATCCATATTAAGTATTCTTAGAATTAATATAAGAATGAATTCATTTTTTTCATATAAAAGAAGTATTTTTAAAAAATGTAGTTTTCCCACGTTTTAATGGAGAAACTTTTTTGAATCTAATATTTGACACTTTTATATATTTTATTTTATAAAATAAAATTATTCTTTATAATTGCGATATAAAAATTTAGTTTGTATATAATTTTTTTGTTTTTATGAATACTTTCATATTTAGTCGAATAGTGAAAAATAATAACTTTTAATTCAAAAAAACTTTGTTTATAAAAAATAAATTATGGTGATAAATTATAGATTTGGATGGTTTGGAATTATAATTAAATTTTATTTTCATAATTGAATAAAATTTTGGACATTATAAGTAATTTCACTTCTAAATTTAACATAAATACAAGTCAATCTTTTTATAGTTTTTACTTTTTAAAAACCCTGCTTTTTGGTTTTGACAATGTAAATTTATTTTACATTAATTAATGCATCTTCTATGTTTTTAATTTGGTAAAATAGGATTTTGTTTTTTAATTTGGAATATCACAACTATCTTATTGTGAATTTTTGGTATTTTTTGTGAAAAGTTTCTATTTTTGATGAATAATGAAAACACTACATTTTTGTTTAAACACGTCTTTTTATATAAATATTTATTTATTTAACATAAATTTATTTTACATTAAAATAGATATATAAATCTATATATGTTCAAATTAAATAATTAGATTCATTTTATAAAAAAATTTTATGTATAAAATTTTATTTAACTTTTTAAATTCTTTTACCCACCTACTAGGTGCATTTATAAATTTTCATAAAATGTAATTTTACCGCTTCTGTGAATTGAATTTCAAAAATATATGATACACAATTTACATAAGAAAGTAAAATGGGATTCAATATAATGAAAATAATTTTGGGTGTAAAGTAACTTTGAAATTTTATTTAACACAGTAAAAAGTAAATTAGTAAATCAAAGATAAAATGATATTATAGTTACCATAAGACATGTCTTAATTCTAATGGATAACTTTATTTTGACCAAAATCAACCTTAGGAATAAATTATTTTTCTTTTGTTCGATTTGTATTATATTAGGACATTTATTAAAATTTAATTTAGAGAATGATTAAATGATTTGAATACAACTTTTGATAACATACCCAATTTTAAAATAGGGTAATACATAAGACATATTCATCTATAAATATTAATTTGAAATATAAAATGATTTACTACAAAATTTTATTTATATAAAAATTTTAGACAATATATAATTAAATTTATTTATGACACAATGATGATGTAGTAATTACCTTATTAATGAATGTTTAAAATATTTGATATTATAAATATCCAAATAAATGTAAATTTAAGATTTTGATGCATTAAACAAGTTTTCCAGGTTTATATTATATTTTAGGGTTGATTCAATGTATGTTTTCAATGTATTCATGCTGTTATTATTGGACTCCTCGTGTATTAATCATGTTTTAATGACTAAAAATTTGATTACTGTTCATTACTCTTATTAAAATTCACAAATATTATTACTGTTCATTACTCTCATTAACATTCACAAATATTATTAATGTCCATTACTTTCATTAACATTCAAAAATCTTATTACTGTTCACTACTCTCATTAACATTCACAATTCATATTACTGTTAATTAATCTCATTATTATTGGAATATCTTATCAATCCTCTGTATTTATGTGTCATGTTATATTATCTTATAATGGATAAGATTAATTCCTATTGTGCATATTACTATTTATGTTTAAATATAGTCATTTGGATAAGTATCAGGACAAACCGCGACTCAAACACAGTGAAGGACAAACCATGACTCAGACACTGTGAAGGACAAATCATGACTTAGACACAGTGAAGGAAAATCCGTGACTCAGACACAGTGAAGGACAAACCGTGACTCAGACACCGTGAAGGAAAAACCGTGACTCAGACATAGTGAAGGACAAACCGGGACTCAGACACCGTGAAGGACAAACCGTGAGTCAGACACCGTGAAGGAAAACCAGTTACTTAGACATCGTGAAATAAATACCATGAAGAGTACACCGTTTACACATAATATTGGGACACCATTTCTTAACTTTTTTTCAATATTATTTAAATATTGCTAACGGTCATATTTGATTTTTTTTAATGCAATTTAGGTTATTTAATGATAGTTGTTGGCATGTCAGGAAAATATACCTCGTACTTATGGAAAGGGATTCATTCCTATTTCTAGTGCTCATGGAATAAAAAGAAGTCTCAGCTACATTAAACATAAATTGAAGAAGTCGCCTCGACATACATTCTACAACACACGCAAAGTGCTCTGTACTGAAAAAATGAACAATCCTGGGCACAATTTTTAAGAAGAAATTGTAATATCCTCAATGAAATTCCAACACATCCAATCATACACTATTGGAGGAAATGAAGTCAAGAGAAAATCTTCAATACTGTAAAACACAACCAGAACTTTGAAACTATGTTTTTCAACATAAAAAATGGAGGACTCAGTAGCATTTCTGCTAAATACAACTACTCCAGAGCTGCTTTGCTAATCACTAGAGCTTTCTAAACACTTATCTATTCTCTCTATGTAATTATTTTATTTACTTTCAGACATTGTGATGTACTTTGTATATCTTACACACAAACTTTATCCTGCACTGAACTGGAGGATATCAAAATCCTCACTCCAAAACTCTTAACTCTTGTTTACCCATGAGAACTGTGGAATAGGTCCTTGTGTGGCCTTGTCTTTTTTTTCGCGAAGAACTGTGGGAATGGTCCCTGCGTGGCTTGGATAGTTTTGTAAACTATTGTAAACCCCGATCCAGGGTGTGGATCAAATTTATATAAATATGAGAGGACTAAGTCTCGATGTGAGACTGAACCTCTTGTTATATCTGTTGTACTTTTTTATTTTAAGTTTAAAGTATACTACATATATCTTTTATATTCCTCTGCTATTACATTGAAATACAAAATCATTTTAAAGATACATTAATAGATAAATTAGAAAGTGTTTACACTTATTGTAAATCAGTAGGTTAGTTTCAAAAGTTAGTTAATTATTGTTGTTAAATTAACTGAGACCTAATCATTCTTTGAGAAGATAAGTGAACATTTACAATCATTATAAATTCACTACATTTTAACTTGTTTTATAAATTGGGGGATTCTAATAGAAAATATTTTAACAAAAATTTTAATTGGAACTCAATTCACCCCCTATTGAGTATCCACTCCGACCAACATTTGGTATCATAGGTTGTTTTTATTTAAACAAGTTTTCAAAACACAATGTTTTTTAACTGTGATTTTAGTTGCATCTTTAATGATCTCAAATTTCTCTTAGTTCTAAATTTCATCTCTTTAATTTTACTTTCTAAAATCTAGCTATGGAAAATAGACTAGAGGGTGATGCTACTAACTGGCCACCATTATTTAATGGTACAAACTATGCCCAGTGGAAACATAAAATGAAAATTCATTTGGAAAGCATGGGTTTTGATATCTATACTGCTATAGAATCTAAATATAAACTCCAGAAACTGAAAGAAAAACATGGGATGAACCTACTAAAGTAGCTTACAATAATAACTGTAAATCTATGAATGCATTGTATTGTGAAATATGAGGTGAGGAATTTAATAGAATATATTCTTACAAAACTGCTTATGAAATTTGGGATACATTAGGTGTTTCTCATGAGGGGACTACCAATGTTAAAGAAATGATATTGAATACATATACTATTAAATATGACAATTTTAAAATGAAGACTGATGAACATATTTTTTTTATGTACCTCAGGTTCAATTAGATAGTCAATGTAATGAATTCACTTGGTACGGTTGTTCCAGCAAAGGAACAAATCATGAGAATCTTGAGATGTCTACCAGACCGTTGGATAGGCACATCTATTTCAATAAGAGAGTCATGTGACATTGCTTCTCCACCGTTCAAAGAACTCATTGGTATGATTATGATGTATGAGGAAGAACTCAATGTTAATAAAGAGGAAGACGATGAACCAAAAAAGAAATTAGTGGCTTTCAAGACTTCTTCTTCAAAGATAAAAGACAAAGAAAAAGCTCAAATACAAACTGATAGTTCAACAAGTGAATGCTCAGACTCTGATAGTGATTCTGAAATGGATCAGATAGCCATATGGTTTTAGAAATTTTATAGGAAGAAGAATTTTTTCAGAAAATCAAATGACAAGGGAAAGTATGAAAATAAGGGAAATTGGAAAAAGGACTAGAAAAAACCAGATAAAAGTGATGAAGTTGTTTTCCACGAGTGAAAAATAAAAGGACAAATTAAAGCAGACTTCCCAAAGCTAAAATTCATGAAGAAATATTATTACAAGGACAGCAAGTACAAGAAAGCTATGAATGCTACCTAGAGTGCTTCTGATGGCAGCACAAGTTAATCTGAAATGTCTGATTCTGAAAAGAATTGTCCCAATATGTGTTTCATGATGAACACATCTGAGGTAATCCTAGAAACTCATATAATAAATTCCTATTATTCTAGAACTGAATCTGATTCGGATTCTGAAAAAATGTCTACGAAGGAATTATTTGAATACTGTAATATGCTAGAAGAGACATGCAATGAACTTAATGATACATACAAATCATTAAAGATACATCATGCTCTCACTACAACTGTTAAAACTGAACTTAATATTGAAAAAGAAAAAAATGACCAACTGTTAAAGGAAAAAACTGAACTGAAAATGTCAAATGAGAAAACTAGAATGGAGTTATGTAAATTCACAAATGGAAAATACACTCTAACTCAAATTCTAGGAAAGAATGTTGCACCAAAATATACTACTGGATTTGGTTATCAAACTAGAAAAAGAAAATTTACTAAAACTACATTTACTCCCAAATCTGGAAAAATTTATGCGAGTTCAAGTTCTAGAAATTCATTTGATTCAACTAGTTACTCACATAGTTATAGATCAAATAGGTTTTATCTTTAAAAATCATTTGACTCAAATTATATGAGACCCATAAGACAAATTTGTCTCCAAAAATCATTGATTGAAAACATATCTGGACCCAAGACGATCTGGGTACCAAAATCATTTCCTATCAAAATCTATTTTGTAGGAAACCTACTTGAAGAGTTCGAATAAAAAGATATGGTACATAGACAGCGAATGTTCAAGGAATATGTCTGCATATAATTCATGCTTAAAAATATTAATACATGTTCATGGGGGCCATGTCACCTTTGGTGATAATTCTAAAGGAAAAATCATTGTCCTAGGCCAGATTGGTAACACTGATTCAGTTTTGATTTCTAAAGTTTTATTTGTTGATGGAATTAAATAAAATCTTTTATGTATTTCTCAATTATGTGATGATGGCTTTCATTTAAAATTTTAAAATTATTCTAGTAATTTTTTTATCTTTAATAATGTTTTAGTATTTTATGCTTTACGAAATGAAAATGTCTATAGTGTTTATCTGAATTATTTAGCTAAACAAAATTATACTTGCCTAAATGATTTTCATAAAGAGTCTTGGTAATGGAATAGAAGATTAGGATATTGGAAAATAAATTCACGATTAAAATTGACTAGGGAAAACATAGTTAGAGACTTAACCAAACTAGAGTTTCCAAATGACAAAGTGTGCAATCCTGGTCAAAATGGAAAGCAAAAAAAATATCTTTCAAATCAAAGAAAGAAGTTTAAACATCTCAACTTCTCGAGTTGGTTCACCTGGACTTTTTTGAACCTTCTAGAGTTTCTAGTTAAAATGGGAAGCACTATGTTTATGTCTTAGTAGATGACTTTTCTAGACATACTTGGGTATACATCTTAGCTCAAAAAACTGAAGCTTATTCTTACTTTATTAAATACTCCAAGTCTGTAGAAAACCTTAGTGGCCTTAAGATTAAGACCCTAAGAAGTTATCATGGCCGTGAGTTTGAAGATCAAGAATTTGAATCTTATTGCTCAGTCAATGGCTATAGTCACATCTTTTCTGCCCCTAGGACACTTCAACAGAATCGTGTAGTAGAAAGAATAAAAAGAACCCTTTAATAAATTTCTAGAACCATGCTTAATGAATATGAACTGCTTATTTATTTTTGGGATGAGGCTATCACTACTACTTGTTATATTATTAATAGATTCTTGATTATACATGTTCTCAAGAAGTCCCCATATGAATTATTGAACAATAGAAAACCCAAAGTTAATTAATTTAGAGTCTTTGGATGCAATGTTTTTATTCTTAATATAACGGATAATATTGACATGTTTTCTTCTAAGAGTGATGAAGGAATTTTTATTGGTCATTCTTTAACTAGAATATCCTATAGAGTAAATAATAAAAGAATCAAATTTGTGGACAAATATTTTCACATACGATTTGATGAAACTGATCAACATGATCCAATGTAATCTCTTGAAAATCTTGAAGAAGATTTATCTTTTCTGAACCTTAATGAAAAAATCAATGAATCAACAGTAAAGAAAACCAGTTTATGAAATATTTCTGAATCTGCTCCTAAGGAACCTGGACCTATAGATGAACCTGAAATTTCAAGTCTTACCTTTTACTAGATCAACTAGAATTATAAAGAATCATCATTTAGATTCTATTGTTGGTAATCTTGATAGAGGGCCACAGACTAGAGCTTCTCTTAGAAATCAGTTTGTACATCCAGCCTTCTTGTCACAAAATGAACCCAAAAACATTTACAATGCTATTAATAATTAATTTTGGGTAATATCTATGAATGAATAACTCAATCAGTTTGAAGGAAATAATGTTTGGAAACTAGTAGAAAGACCTAATGACACTTTCCCCATATGCACTAAATGGGTGTTTAGAAATAAAGTAGATGAATCTGGAAATATAGTTAGAAAAAATTCTAGATTAGTTGCACAAGGATATAGTCAAGAAGAAGGAATTGACTTTGATGAGACTTTTTCTACAATATCCAGATTAGAATCCATTAGGATTTTACTTGCTTATACTGCAAATCTAAATATCAAACTATATCAAATGGATGTCAAGAGTTCAATGATAAATGGATATATTGTTGAGAATGTTTTTGTTAAACAACCACCCGGATTTTCTAACCCTCATTTTCCAAATCATCTTTTCAAAATTTCAAAATAGTTATATGGTTTAAAACAATCTCCAAGAGCTTGGTATGATAGATTATGTACATTCCTAATTTCCAAAGGTTTTAAAAAAGGTATAACTGATCCTACTCTTTTTATAAAATGTATTTCTAATGATGTTTTAGTTGTAAATATTAGTGTAGATTATATTATTTTTGGATCTTCAAAAACTATATTATGTACTAATTTTTCTAAAATGATGCAAAATGAATTCGAAATGAGTTTAATGGGTGAACATAAATTCTTTCTTGGGTTTCAAATCTATCAAAATGTATATGAGAATTATTTTAACTCAATGTTAATATACTAGATATCTTCTAAAACGTTTTGGATTGGATAGAACTAAAAGTAGTCACACTCCAATGAGTACCACCTGTAAGTTGGATCATGATGAAGATGGTAAATATGTGGATCACACCACTTATAGAGGAATGATTGGAAGTCTACTCTACTTGACTGCTAGTCGTCCTGATATTATGTTTTGTCTGTGTATGTGTTCTCATTTTCAAGCAAATCCTAAAGTGTTACATTTAAATGCTGTAAAGAGAATTTTCAAATACCTCATGAATACTCCCAATTTAGGACTGTTCTATCCCAAAGGTCAATAATTTGAATTAGTTAGTTATTCTGATGCTGATTTTCTAGATGAATGTTAGATAGCAAAATCACCTTTGGAACATGTCACCTTTTAGGCAAGTCACTAGTAACATGGTGTAGTAAGAAACAAAATAATGTTGCATGATCTAATGCAGAATCTGAATACATACCTACTATAAGTTGTTGTGAAAATATTTTGTTGATGAAACAGACATTACTAGACAATGGATATCAATTCAGAGATTTCCAAATAAATTGTGATAACACAAGTGCTATTAAAATATCAAAGAATCATGTTTCACATTCTAGGACAAAACATATTGATCTAACACATCACTTTTTGAGGGATCATTACAAAAAGGTGATTTCACTTTAGAATTCATTGGTACTGAATATCAACTTGCTGTTATATTCACAAAACCATTAAACTCCAAGATATTAGACTACATAATACATGATCTAGCTATGATTTATCATAAATAGATATCTCACTGATCTAAATGTTTAATACTTTTCTATATTTTACTTTACGGTTTCATGGTCACTATTTTACAGTTACTCTTTCATGCTTACAGTCTCACTGTTAACACCATGTGTTCACGGTCTATCACTTCACTGTCTCACCTTGAAAGAATAGTCCACTCACTGTCTCACCGTGACTGCACAGAATGGTCATTGTCTCACCGTGACGACTGTTTTTCATCGCACCATAATGCCTACTAATAGTCTCACCATGAATATTATTTATACATTTATTTTTTACTTTTGTGGAGGTAATTTTTATTTCACCACTATTTGATTTACCATGTTTTTGTTTTTATGAAATTTGACATTCCTAAATGATAAAACATAAAGGTTTCACCCAATCTCTCACTCGAACTCTCTCCTGCTCTCTCTCTCAAACCCTCTTTACCTTGCGAACCCCATCTTCTCTCTCACCCGAAACTTCAGTAGATGCCAAGGATGAAGCGACTATCTTCATGTGCCCCTGATAAGTATTGTTCCAAGAAGAAGAAGATTGCTCCAAGGATAGCTTTCAAAGGACCTCTAAATCCAAACCTTGTTAACAGTACTGTTGTACCTTAAAAATAGATTTTCCCTGAGTGGATGCTGTCTAGTAAGTCATTGGTACTGAATATATTAATAGAACAAAGTTGGTTTGAATGGTTTTCTAAAAAATATTGGCCGATTTATCTGAGGTTGTTATCTCAGTTTTACCAATTTTTAAAGTTTTCTTTTGAGGATGGATAAAGTTTCATGGTGACTAGCTGGATCAATGGTCAGAAATGTTCTTTCACTTTAAGGATTTGGGCTTCATGCCTAAGGATTCATCATGAATGAATTTGTGATGTCTATCAGAGATATCCTCCTTCATCATTTGACATCTTCGATCAGGAAAATTTCTTTGAAACCTTAATTGGAAATGGCACCAAGAGAAGGCCTGTAGCTGCAGAGCTAGATGGAGAAACTAGAATACTATTCAAATTTGTTCGGAATCTGATTAGTCCATGAAAAAGAGATTTTGTTGTGATGAAGTATCAGGAGGTGTTCCTGATTCACCTGTTGAATAATGGCCATATGATCAGTCTTTTCAAGTATGTCATTAACCATATATGTGAGCTGATTAAAGTCACATCGAATCCACCTCCTTGTTTTACTCAAGGATGATTTCAGCCATGATAGTTGCAAAAGGATTTGTTGGACCGAATGAGGTGAAGCTAGAGGATTTTGAGTTCTGCCAATCCATGACAATCATCAAAAGGATGAAAATTAACTAGAACCCCTAGAAGAAGCAATGCGTTGAAGATAATGATCAATTGTATAAGAAGTATAATCTTATTGAATGTCCAAGAAGGCCAAAAAATGTTACTGATCAAGGTTTAGAACCATATGATGTGGATGAATAATCAGACACTGAAGAAGAAGAGGAAGTGGCAGTTGATGTACCTCTTAGAGAAGAAGCTGAAATACCTACAATGGAAGCAACTCCTATTGAAAAATAAAGGATTGTGGTTCCTACTATTGTTCCTGTTGAAATACCTCAAAGAGTAGAAGTTGTTTATGAAAAGGAAAGGACTGTAGATCCTTCAGATGTTCTTAGTGAGGAAGAAGCTCTTGTTCTAGTGAAGATGTTAATCTGGATATCCAATCTGAGGATGTAAGAGATTCTGTAGTAATATAATCAGCGTTAAAAGCCATGGAAGAGTCTGTTGGTGTAGAAGAACTCCCTGGGGAGATGCAAGCCGATCTGGAAGCACTACCTATGGAACAATCGGTTCTTGAGACAATTCCCTCCACTGAAGAGAGGATCGATCATTACATCCAGTTGGAAATGAAAGAAATGATTTAAGAGATCAGAACTGATCTTGTAGATCTTGATCATGTTTCTGAGCCTATAGTCTCTTAAATGGAAGCACAATTTGAGGAGGAGGAACCTCAAAATCATGAGACTAGTCCATCTGAGTCTGATAAATCTGAATCTAAATCTGAACCTGGTGATGAGTCACACTCTGTGTACACTAGATATAATTTACAAAGTGTTTATGATGTTAATGAGTCACAACAAGTGACTAGAACATGAATGGCTCTCTCTTTTGTGTTTTAACTGAACTCAGTAGCTCACTCAGAACCAGAACCATAACCAGAGCCCCAACCTGAACCTCAAACAAGATCGGAACCAGAACATGTACCTCTTCCTTCTCCCTTAACAGATCAACAATCTTTTTTAACTAAAGATGATCTGAAAGTATTTGGAGAGACTCTTTAAGCTGGAGTTGAGAAGATTATATCCTCTCAACCTCGTACATTGACTCAACTGAGTCAAGAAGATTCATAGATTCTCAAAGAAAATATTATTCTGCATATTCAAAAAAGGATGATTCGTGAAATTCATGAAGTTAGAGTTAAAAATAAGCTACTAAGTGTTGATGTTGCAAACATGAAATGTATGGTAGTATACTTGCAGAATGAGTTGACATTGAGATCAGAGCCTTCTCCTGTTTCTACCCCTGCACATGTTGCTGATTCTCCTGAACCAACTGATTTCATCATTTCTAGATAGATTGTGTCTCAATTGCATCCTTATATGCTATATTTTCATGAGAACATTGGAACAAGACACACCAAGATGATGAAACACATGATAGAGCTTGTGGAAAATCTGAATAAGCTCACTGATGTGTATACTGGATGCCGTAAAAAGGTTTTGAAATAGCTCAATGTTCTATCCATAGCTATAAATGCTTCTCCTTCTTCTGGTCAACCTTCTGTTCCTCCTTTGGATGATTCTCAACTGAGATCTATAACCATGGAAGAACTTCAGAATGCCTTTAGTGGCTTGGATCTGTCTTCTTTGTTAGAAGTGGTTAGGAACAGTGATCGAGCATTGGACTTGGTTGTAATTCATTAAAAGATTTCCAATGATGCTCACCAAGATATCACCAATATTATTGATGTCTATATTAATTTAATTTTCTCTAAAAGTGATATGAAATATCACTTTAGATATCTTGTGGAGAATTTGAGAATCCCTCCAGTGACTCAAAATTTTAAAGCTCAAGTTCAAAAGCTAACAGAGTTCCCTAGATTGTTGGACAAATTCTTGGAGAATAAGGAAGATTTCGAGAAGGCTATGCAATATGGTGGAGAAATCATTACTGATTTCATAAATATTTTAAAGTTGTATCTTCATGTGTAGAGTACTGCTATCATTGTTCTAGCTGCTTCACCTCTCAGACCTAGCCTACCTGCCTTAGCCTAAACTGTCATGTTAGTTAGTCATGCTCTATCTCAGATCCGACCAGTCATTCTGGACCAACCACAAACTAGATCTTCTACAACACCATCTTTATCTCCCTCCATTTTGATGGCCTACCCTTAACATCTTTGTATGCCACATCTATGTCTTCTTCTACATGAGAATCAGCTCCTGCTCCAGATAAAGGCATGTCAATGTTCGATCCCTAAAAAGTCAAACGACTACTTTATTTTTTGATGGGGATGTTTTTGTTTTTTGACTTATTTTGAATCATGTATTCTGAACATGTTTTAATGAAAACTTCATTGTTTCTCTCCATTCTATGTCCTTTTTGATAATCCCAAAAGGGGGAGAAAAATTATGATGTTTTGAAATTATTTTATCTATTGTTATTCTATATAGTTGCATCTTATTTATCTCTTATTTATATAATACTTTTGATCATAAAAAATGGGGAGATAGTTGGACTCCTCATGTTTTAATCATGTTTTAATGATCACAAATCTTATTACTGTTCATTAATATAATTAACAGTCATAAATCATATTATTGTTCATTACTCTCATTAACATTCACAATTATTATTAATGTTCATTACTCCCATTAACATTCACAAATCATATTACTTTTCATTACTCTCATTAACATTCACTAATAATATTAATGTTAATTAATATCATTATTATTTACATATCTTATCAATATTCTGTATTTATGTGTCACATTATATTATCTTATAATGGTGAATCTTAATTCCTACTGTGCATATTACTGTTTATGTTTAAATAAAGTTATTTGGATAAGTATCAGGACAAACCGTGACTCATACACCGTGAAGGAAAAACCGTGACTCAGAAACCGTGAAGGCAAACCTTGGCTCAGACACCGTGAAGGAAAAACCGTGACTCATACACCGTGAAAGACAAACTGTGACTCAGACACCATTAATGAAAAACTGTGACTTAGACACCGTGAAGGAAAAACCGTGAATCAGACACCGTGAAGGAAAAACCGTGACTCAGACACTGTGAAGGACAAACCGTGACTCATACACCGTGAAATACATACCGTGAAGAAGACATCGTTTACACAACAAACTGTGACACCGTTTCATATCCATTTTGTGAATATTATTTAAATATTGCTAATGATCATATTTGATGTTTTTTATGAAATTAATGTTATTTAATGATAGTTGGTGGCATGTCAAGAAGTCATACATCGTTCTTATGGAAAGGGATTAATTCCTATTGCTGGTGCTCATGGAATAAAAAGAAGTCTCATCTGTAGTAAACAAAAATTGAAGAATTCGCCTCGACATACATTCTACAACACATTCGAGGTGCTTTGTACTGAAAAATTGAACAATCCTGAGAACAACTGTGAAGAAGACATTGAATGATCTTCAAAGAAGTTCTAACACATGCAATCCTACACTACTGGAGGAACTGAAGTCATGAGAACATCTTCACTACTGTAGAACACAAACTGAACTACGACACTCTGTTTTTTAACATAAAAATTAGATAAGGAATCAGAATCATTTCTACAGAATCCAACGAGTCCAGAGCTGCATTGCAAATCACCAGATCTTTCTAAACTTTTATCTGTTCTCTCTAAGTAATTTTTTTATTTGCTTTTGAGCAGTCTGATGTACTTTGTATATCATACACACACACTATCTCCTGCATTGAACTATAGGATTTCAAAATCTTCACTCCCAAACACTTAACTCTTGTTTACCCACTACAACTGTGGAATAGGTCTTTGTGTGGCCTGGTCTTTGTTTTTTCCCATGAAGAAATGTGGTAGAGGTCCCTGCGTCGCCTAGAATGTTTTGTAAACTATTTTTAACCCCAATCTAGGGTGTGGATCAAATTTATATAAATTTTAGAGGACTAAGTCTCGGCTTGATATTGATCCTCATGTTAAATCTACTGTGATTTTTTAGTTTATGTTTAACGCATAATTCATATATCTTTTATATTCCACTACAGTTACTTTGAAATAAAAAATAATTTAAAAGTTACATTGATAGTTAAATTAGAAAATGTTACACTTATTGTAAATTATTATGTTAGTTTCAAAAGTTAGTTTAATCTTGTGGTTAAATTAACTGAGACCTAGTAAATCTTTGAGAATCTAAGTGAACATTTACAATCTATATAAATTCACTATAGTTTAACTTGTTTTATAATTTTGGGGATTTTAATAGAAAAAATTTTAACAGAAAATTTAATTGGAACTCAATTCACCCCCCTCTTGAGTATCAACTCCGACCAACAGTTATGATTTTTACACAAGAAAAATACCAAATTCTGTCAAAATTTTCATATAATAGTTGTTAAAATAAGGACTATATTATTAAATTATATAATAGTCCAAAATATCTCAGGATAGGAAAATAAACTATTTTAATGATATATATATTTCATTAATGAATCACTTGGGTTTCTCCTAGAATTTTAATATATTTTTACTAACCATGTAATAACAAAATACAAGAAGACATTGTAATAGATAAACTATTTTACTACAAGTTAAATATAAAAGATAATATTATAATAGTAAACTAATCTTGAGAAAACCTATTATTTAAACGTATTTCAAACCATAACCTTCTAAATCACGAAATAAATTCATTTGGATCCATTATAAACAGAAAATAATTATATAGAAAAAAAATATTTCTTGTTTTTTCCAAGGGGCCCCTCACCTATATTATAAAATGGTACATCCCCATATCTCAAAATAACAATTCCATAGCCATTTGTCTTCGCCATACCCTACCCAAGTCACCTCCCAACATTTATAACATCATCCTAGAGTCCTTACCATGTGGATAAATCCATCCTATGAAGCCCTTTTGTTAATATAAAAAGGAATCTCTCTAAGAAGGGGTAATAATTTTATGGCCTATTTTAATGTTATCTTCTTCTACAACATTCTATTTCTTGGTTATTTTTATCACAAAATAAAAAATCCTATACCTTATACATTATTTTATGTTATTATTAATATGTTTCAACCATATTCATTATTTTATCCATTATATGTATGTTAATGTCAACATGTGTGCGTAAGTACGGCTTATCGTCTCCACGTCATGGTGTAATTTGTTATTCAATACTGTGTTATTTGGATGGATATAATGACGAGTAATATGTATATAAATAATGAAAATAATATTCTAAGGTCTCTCAAAATTAATACAGTATCCAATTCAACACCTTTTAAACATTAAAGAAATGATACAGTCACTCATGTGTACGTATGACTTACCGACTCCACAATGTGATAAGATTCATTTCCACATTCACCATTTAAAATGATTATAAAAATATATATTATTAATAAGTATGTAATATATAAAATAATAATTCTACTTAATTTATATATATATATATACATATATACCATATTCACATAATTTCGTTCAATACTACATGAAAATGAAAAAAAATTTAGGTGAACGTACGACCTACCATCTCCATAAACATTGTTTTCCATTATATATATATATATATATATCTATTATAAATTTTTATATTATAAATATATATGATATATAAATCATGTTTTTTATTCATTATGTATTTAAATCATGATTTATGTGATACGATCAAGAATAACAAGTTTAAACACGTACGATAATGAAATAGTTTATTACCAGAAATGTCAATTTAACAAGGAAGTTTTTATTAAAGGGGTGGTAGAATGTCATAAATGAATAATGTATTTTATAATAAATATTAATAAGGGTCTTTTTAAATTTAACTACATTCTATGATCATCATACAGGAAGAAAAATGTACCCTCAACTAAAGGAGTGTACATGGTAGGGGTTAATTTTTCAATATCGTTATTATCCGAGATTTTTTATGCGTAAGTATCTTCTGGGATATATTTATAATCCATGTACATGTTTCATATAGGATTTAAAACCCACCCTCACCCAATTACATTCATCTAGATGTCACTCCTAACACCATTCCACATCATAAATAACATCCCACCATTTCTAAATCTAAACCACTTCAATAAATAGGGAACATCATCCCATCCCTCAACTAATATCACAACCATTATAGGATTCAAAATAATTAAATATAATTTACTTACCACTGTTACCTATAATCATGTACACAAATAATATTTTCAACACAATGAATTTATGGTCAAAATAAGACAATATCATTAATTATTCAAGTTAAGAAGACAATATTATGCATTAAAACACAAGGAATGTAATTCCGTCAAGTAAATTATTCTTTTACTATATAGAATATAATTACTAATTATGGGATGTATTAAAAAAATGATACAAAAAAACCAGTATCCAATTAATGGGTATAATGAACCATATACATTTTTTGAATCAATAAATTCATATTTATCATTTATATAGTATAATATATACTAACATTATATAACTTGTCATTTATTCAAATTGTCATATGATATTTACATTATAACCAATTTTAGGAATATAAAACATGATATAGAAAAAACACATTCTAGATAAATCCACTATTGTGAAAATAAAAGCATCTAGAAAACATAGTTAATGTTTAATGAAATTAAAATCACAACAACGTTCCTATATAAAAAAATTATTAATTGATGTATTATTGTATTTTTTTGAGGAAAAATTATCGATAAATTATAATATATAATGTATATTAAGACCAAAAATTCACATAACAATAGTGGGGACAATATTACCATTCAATTATATAATGATTCAAAGAAACATGTCACAAAATCGAGAGAATCATTGATAAAAAATAGCAAAAATCAATGTAAAAAATCATTGAAAAAATAATTTTTAGAAGAAAACATTATTCATTCATTCCATAATAATAGCCCAATACATGTGGAAGTAAGCACATAAATCCTGACTAGTTAGTTGAACCAAGATGGAATAGAGAATAATAAAAGACATTACATTAATTCAATGGAGTTCAATAAAAAATTACAATGATGATTATAACCACTTGGAATGATGTTAATATCATAGAGAGGACCTTGATTTAGTAAACATATATAGAAAGTTGAAAGGTATTTACTAATTGAGCCTCATACAGATATTTATAGATAAATGTTGACGTGTAACTACTATGATTTTGTGAGATCATCCATAGTCGTGGTGTTTCTGATTGAATGTGATTTGAGTTTCAATGAATTCGTATTGGACATAACCTAAAAAATGTATTCCATTTAAATTTTTCCCAGATTGTTTGTATCCAAAAAACATTCAACAAGACATGATGCACGATATTTTATGTTTTAAATGACCTCAACAACTACTAATTGTGGATAAGAAGAGAATCCATCCTAATTTCATATGACCACATCCCATATCCTGGTAAGGTAAAACCATGATCTCTATTTACCTTAATACTCGATCATTTTTGTCTTTAAATTATTCACAATTATTCCCATGGAATTGTTTTTTTTTATTTCCCATGTGCCATAGAGAAATACTCTGTGAACCTCACCCAATAAATAATATTCCCATTATCTTGGTTCATCACACATTGAAAAGGGATAAACCATCAAAAAAAATTAATGACATGAAAATGTCCACCTCATGAAAGGATCCCTTCTCCATTTACAATTTTTAAACTCAACACACATCAAAAAAATTTAAATTGATATTTGAAATATAGATTCTCGAACAATAAAAATTTTTGTTCAACATGCTCATTGAAAAAAATTACAACAATACACACACTACAATATCTATAACCATGATGTGGTAAACATATAGATACCCAAAACCCCAAATCGTGTGACATGAGCACTAAAAAACTATCTCATGACACATCTATGAATCATTGAAAAAAAAGGATGGATTTTCAGAACATTTGTCTTATACTTATGGTGTTGAGTAATGGTTTCATTTATAAATACAAAGTAATTAGGAGATAAATGAACCTAATTTTTATTTTTGATACAGTCAGTACTAGTTTCTAAATAATGGCCAATTGGTGGTAGGGTTTTGATGTTTCTCTCACGTTTTATACATTCCAAAATGGTGTATTAATTACTTTTCGGTCATTAAATGGAATAAATTTCCATTTAATTTTATTACAATTATACATAAACTAATATTACTAATATTTCATTAAATTGTAGTTTGAAGGATATTTAAAATATATTATAACTATTAATAACTTTTAACCACTAAAAAATTCTCACTCACTCAAGGCTAGGTGTATAAATATTTTCTACCATCATAACAAATTTTAATAGGGCTCATCCATGATATCTATTACCGATTATAATACAAAAAAATAAATGAAAACAAGACTATAATTGTAATAAAAATATTATTTTTTTCTATCAATATAATGACATAAATATAGAACATATCTGAAACAAAAATTTATCAAAAAGAAACTAGTATAATGTAAAACCATAATTTTCTAGAATAACCTCTATATTTTTTCAAGAAACATTAAATCATTAAATTAAATAAAATATAGAATGATTTAAATTAATCTAAATGATTATTTTTTTATGTTATATTTTAATGAGTTTCTTCAAATAAATTTCTAATTCATTATCTCAGATATTATTATTAAAATAAAATCATTTTTTCATGAATATCATCGTGATAAAAATGGGTGATGATGATGTTAATCAGTGACAATGATCAATGAAAATTATCCATATTGTAGTTTACCAATATGAGATATGAGTGTTATTAAATATTATGTGTTGAATTATTATAGTAGTTCATCCATAAGGTCATCAATTATATTTTTGTTGAATAAATCATAGAGTTAATGATATAATGTTTTAATCATCGTGTGAATTTTTTATTCCACATGGAAAAAATAATACCCAATTAGGGTACCATTTTGGTCTTTTAAAAACCTACCATAATACAAGTGAGAAATAATGGTTTCATACACCATCCATGATGATTTTTATTCATCATGAAAATGGGATGCCAAAAATCATCATAGTAGAGGATTTGAATTTATAATCAATTATATGGAACAAAAAAATTGTGATATTCTTTATATTTTTTTAAAAATAAACTTTTTATGGACATATATAAAATTTACCATCAAGGATAATTCCAATGAAACATTATGATAGTTCAATAGTTATACTAGTTTATCAATTAATGTTTACCATACCAGAGTATATATAGAATTTCTTAATAAATTTTTTGAAAGAAGATATATCATTTATGGGATTCCAAAATCTATTGCATCTTTAACACATTCTTGGGGGGGGATGCAAAATGAATTTAGGTGGATTTTAATAGATCCAAGAGAACTCTCTAGATTGAAAACGATGTTTCAGAAATTAGGAATAATTGTTCAAAATATATTATTATTTATAATGAACGCACCGAAATAAAAAAAAGAGTTGCGAGACTATAGATGGAATCCATCCATGTTAGTCATGTTTTGATAAAACCAATTGATAATTATATGTCTAGATTAGATTTTCCATGGTTTTTTTGAATTCATTTATATTAGATAATGTCATTATATTTGTTCTCTGATAGAATGAGTAAATTATATTGGCTGATATAAGACCTTCTCTATAAGGATCCCACCATAGTAGAACATCAATGATGAAAGAAGATGTAATCCATATTTCAATCTCTATATGAGGAGAAAACTGAGATATAAGTTTATTATAATTAATGTAATAAGATAAATATCTATATCAATTGATTTTGGTGAGTTGATAAGACGTATCCCTCCCCAATTAACAAATCAAAATATAAGTGAGTAGATTCACTAGAATTCTATATGGATTAGAATGGATGCTGGAAAAGGAGTTCTTGTTGGTTGGGATGGTTGAGGATTCTATGTATTAGATATCTCCACTATTATTATTTCTTAATTTTATGGTCTTATAGAAGTTAATTTAATTTTGTTTCATAGATAAATATCAACAAAATGTCTTATGGATTGTTTAGAATGATAGTGTCGATGTTTTTTAATAGCATTAAAGGACTAATTAGGATTTCTATCTAACCCCACACATGAACCATTCTACAGGATGGCCTGAAGGTCGTTTTGGATCCTGATGTACTGAAAAAAAATTAATGGATGTCAAAAATATTAGTTTTTAATGATTTAACCATATATATAAGAATAAATTAAGTAAAAGAAATAAAAAACACAATAAAAAATAACCCATGGAAAACATTGAATAAAAACATTTGGAATTCAATGATTACAACAATAAACAAAACTAAAAAAAGATATTGTAAAATGGTAGAAACCAAAAAATATCAACCCTTCATGAAACAATATGGTATCACCTTCAAGCTACCTCCAACTACAGATACAATAAGTACCACTAGAAACATGATCTACCATTGTATACACTATGTATCAGTCAATTACGATGGTAATGCATGAAAAAATATTCATACACCCAAATGTTTATAGAGGATTTAAGGAAAATCAAACACGGATCCCATATAAAAGAAAACAGTTTCAAGGTTTTAAATTACAACATAAAATAACAAGAACATTTATAATTTTTTTTCAAACATTCATAAGAAGTTATTTTACAAAAAATAATCCCATGGAATCACATTCATGGTAACACATTTCAAACAAAAAAAATGAGGATACACTAAGAAGGTAACATTTAGAAAAGAAACTTTTACTGTGAGAAGAATTATTTAATGTAAAATAAATAAACACATGTTTAAACATATATCAAAAGATAGAACTATTTCACATAATTCTCAGGTCATGAGAGAGCACCATGGGTAAATCAGTAAGGGTAATCTAGCTTTAGTTGGACACCTGAACTACATAAATCAGTGAAATTTTTAGTAAAGGCAATCAAAATTAGCTTTCTCATGCATGGGATACTAAGAGGGGACACACCAAGTGCATTGTGATATTCAATCATCATAATAATTTACTTAGTGTGGTAATCGTAAATATATCTATGTGAAACTCAGAATTCCCACTTATGTATCATCTAGTATAAATACACTTGATGAAACCAAGACTTTCTAATTTTTTATCACTAGAGTATTGGATATATTCCAAAAACCTAGATACTCAGGACTCTTTTTTGCTTAATCAATAATTTCACATGTCACAAAAATCATCATTTTCTAGCAACTAAACCTCTTACAATTTTAAACACACTTAAAGACATTAAAATACATTCATTTCCACTAACACAATTCATAATTATCCATTTTGTAAAACACAACTAACGAACATAATTTATCAAAAAAATCTATGGGCCTATTCCCTTCCATGTTAACCCAAAAGCCATGTTCATTTTTAATACATGATTACAATCATTATAAACTATTCACAATTAATTTTAATGGTGGAAAATAATGATACCAATATACAAAAAATAAATTTTTTCGAATACTCATTCAATCCTTTAAATACAGTTGAATACACAATAATCCCATTCTAGACATGGATAAATCCATTTCAAGTGTCTTCTTAACGTATCATACAAAAATTAAGTCCATTTTCATTAGAAAATATACCTTCAAGGTTTGAAATTTTTTTAAAATATTGTCAACCAGAAAAAACACCACAATAAATCCATTGAAATGAATTATTAGAAAACTCTCCTCATCATCTTACTCAAAAATATAATATTAAACCCTACCTATGTCATACTACCAACTAAAAAATTGTATCATGATAAAGTATTTGGAGAAACCCGATAGAGAATAATTAATCAAGAGACAAACTAATTACCTGAAGATTCCATGAAGAATAAAGGTAAAAACCACCCATATAATGATAACCATTTAGACAATAAAATGGATGGGGATGATCTCATGGAAAAAAATCACGAGTTTTAATTATAGGAAGACAATTATGGTTTAATCCTATAAGGATAGAGAGTTAATTTCCAAAATTTAATGACATAGTCATCACACAAGGATTAATTGTATGGTTTTTCAAACCACACATATATAGTGAGCCATTCACTAAAAAAGTGGAACATTCTATATTATTAGAACATAAAAATTAAGTTAGCTTGTTCAGTCAATGTAATATATACTTCTCAAAAACCACCACCTACAAAATGGTTACTTGGGAAGGGGCGCATGGTTTCACAAACTATGATCCAACCATTCGACATCAAATATATGGCCCAAAATTTTCTATTTTCTCCAAAAAAACAATGAAAAATCTTATAGATTATGTTACACAAAATATAAATATAAAATTTCAAAAATAAATTTTTACCCATCACATCTGGTTCTGGATATTTAAACCAAGACATATATATAAACAATATATATGAATTAAAATTAAAAACCGAGTGTGAGAATCCTTCCAACCATAACAGTTTCCAACCATAAAAATCCGCAACAAATATTGATCAGAAAATTAAAAAACATAGTCTTCAAAATTTCAATGATATTACCAAAAAATATTAAACCATAAATAAAATAGAGCACCATAATTGGATAATATGTTCATAAGTCTGAACTCATGAGGATAGAATGGACTCCTAAACTATCCCCATCCCACTAGAGACTATGTGAGGCAAATACCCCTAACATAACCAATGATTCTTGACTATGCACCCACTTATTCCAAGGTCTTATGGATGCAACCATACTGATTAATGAATATATTGGATCATAGTTAGTATTTGAAAAACCACTATCTTATCTCCTTCACCAAGTCCCGTATGTAGTCACACTGCAATCCCTGAAGAACCCATAGAACACAACACATTATGAAGCAATGTTCACCTCAATAAGGTAATTCAGTAAAATAGTTATTTTGGGGAAACATAATCATTATCATCTTCAATACTAATGAATAATATCAATAACAAAGAATAGGTGTGAAAACTTAATTTAGAATGGATCAATTCAATAATAATGCATGAAAAACATGAATTAGTTAAAATAGATGATCTTAAAAAGTTCACAATCAACTCATAAATTTGGAGGGAAATAAGGTGACACTGCGAAACAACACCATACGTATACCTATAAATAATTAATCATTAAATGGAAAGGTAAACTTAAATAATCCTCATGAAGAGCACTATTTCTATAAGTGGACCTAATGGCTTCAATTAACTAGACTATCTACCTTGATGGGACATTATGATCCCATGCTTAAAGGATGCTGAAATAAGATGTAATAACATTTTATCACCGCTGATAGTTGTAATTGTCTTATGATTATTTATAGTCTCTTTTATATAATTGCTTTCATCGCTTACAGTAAGGACCTTCAATAAAGGTGGTGACAAACTTCATCTTTAATGAAAAAAATCAAGGGAACACAAGTATATTTCAATATTCCATCTCCACTATTTTTCGTCTAAAGGATGTGCATTACCAAAAAATATAATAATATTAAACATGGAAATATATAAAATAATGTATATATAATGATAAAAAAGTGGCTATGTAGAAGGTGACCCAAAACTGGTCCACTCATTGAATATCTATCAAATCATATGGAGAATGCACTAGCCATTAATGAAACTGAGAATCCTTATCAAATGAGTATATCAGCCAAAACTCACCACAAATAGACACTAAACACACAAATGGAATTAAATGAAAGTATTCTTAATAGATTTTTCAAAATAACCCATTAACTATCATCTCAAATCCAATCAATCAACATAACCAAAAATCAGTGATAACATTTGAACAATATGTGTTTCCATACTCAAAATACATTACACTATATTTTCTTGAATAACAAGGAGACACACTACACAACTACTGGTTATCATAACATCACATTTTCTTACAGAAGAAGCATTGAAAATAAAACTAGAATAGTCTGTCGCACATTAACAAAATTTATTCCATGATGTCTCACATGTGCATATTCTCATGCCAAACTGGGGACTCATCTACTTTTCTAAACATATCATATGCATGTGGTCATCCATGGTAATACCAATACTCAAAAATAAACGTTTCTACCTTCCAAAACAAATAATCGACCCACAATTCATCATTTCTATATCAATTACTATCTATATAATTCAAGAAAAATTCAATTATATATTTAATAGAAAATATAAAATCAACAGAAATATTTAGACTTCATCACCCTTTCATTTTTATCATAACAAGAACCTATGAATTTCTCCCAAATACAAATTAATTCCAAAAAAACATTTTCCAAAGTACAAAAAATCTTCCTTAAAAATAGATTTATAAACATACCACATAATAGTTCATTTTTTTCAAAAATCAAATATTATAATCTAAATTGTTTTTTAAACAAGATTAATTGTCAATAAAATCATTCCAAATTTATGAAAAAAATTATTTTAAATTGTTTTATTTTTTAATGAATCACTAAAATGATCAAAAATACTCTGTTTTCCCATTATCTCAAAACTAAACCATCACCATTTGGAAATATATTTTATTCATTATAATAAAAGTGTTTCATGAGAATTTTCATATCTATAAGAGATCCAATATATATTATAAGGGTAAAAATGTTTTCGATGTGTGACATGTTCATATTCTAATCACACCACCATCATAGAGAGTATACATGGTCCATGAACCATGCTTCACATGGATTTTTAGGACCTCTATCATTATTTAGACTATTATACAAAATATTCATTATTTTATAAACATAAAACAAACTAAAAGTAACAAATAAATAAAGAAAATAGAACTACCAGGAAAATCAAGTGTCATCACAAGGTTTAATAGACAAGAACCTTACCCATAACTAGAACATTTTGTCCCAAAAATCCTAGATATATTCTAGCAGGACTTGTTCACAAATAATATTTCACAGAAAGTGTGTGGCATTACCTAATATTATGTATTCATGAGTCATGATGGAGTTCCATCCAACTTGACACCTGACCTAGACTATGGCATTATTCAAAGGGAATTCCCTATCCTCATACGCTAAAAACTATTTCATGTGTATCAATAATAAGATTTCGGAATGATTTCATGCAATTGTATAATCCTAGGATAAAAAACACAAAAAAATAAAATAATAAATAAAAAAATAAAAAAATGGTAGAAAATATTTTCAAATTTAGGGTTTATAATTTAAAAAAAACTAATAAACTGATACTATATAAATATATTAAACAAAATTTCCAGTCTTTTGTGCAACATAAATAAACACCTTCAATCCTCTTTCAATTATGCTTGCACGAATGAACATTAGAATAAATCTACCATTTCCACCACAACACATATTTCATTTACCTTGGACACAAATAACACTATCATCATACACGCATTTATTTTTTTAGTGTTTGATCCAAAGACCATTACGATTCAAACAAAATTAAAAAGAATCCATGATATAAAATTAGAAGAAAAATTTACAAGCACATTTATACTAGTGATTTTTAAAATAATTTAGCTTTAATTTTTTAATAAAAACCATTACCAAGGTAACACTATCATGGAAATTGATTTGAATGGAAATAATTATATAATAACACTTATGAAGGTAACAGTTTTGAAAATAAAAATTCAATAATATTAAAGATCATTAATGTAAATAAAATATAAACATGATCGAACATTTATGGACAGATTGAACCATGTAATAAGAATCATGTAAAAATATAGAACCAAGTGTAAATCCTTTGGGATAATATTAGATGAGTGATATAGTAGAACTTCTTACCTCGAAGAAAAAGTGGTACATCAACCATGACTATAAATTATACCATACATAAGACACTTTAAAGGGAATACCAAGGTAAATAGTGGTCTCCAATCATATTAATATTTTACACAATGTTTTAATCATTAATCCTTTTAATTAAAACCAGGAAATTCAAATTTTGTATCATCATGTTCTATTCTACTGTATAAAACCAATACATTCAATTTATATATCAATGGTTTACTAGATATAGTCATCCCACTTAAACGCCTGGGATTACATAATGCTCAATCAATCATATTACAAGTTATAAAAAACACCATATTCATTAAACCAAGACACATTCCATATTACGTGCTCCAAAAAAATTTAAAATAAATTTAAAACCACATACGCAATTAAAAAATCCCATTTTTAAAAAACACAAGAAAATCATACAATTGATCAATCAATTACAATAACCAATCCCTTTTTTAGAATTCATAGAAACCAATTTAATTATTTAACAATGATTCACAAAATTTTTAACAATTTAAATTATATGTTAATGGTGCATAACATGGAATACAATATGCAACAATTGACAATTTTCATTAGAAAACTCATTTGCATTATTAAATTCCATTGAAATCTCATTATCACCTTTTAGAAAAGAATCAAACACTTTTTATGACATATCATATTAAAGGATAAAAAAATTCATTCCTATAGAAAATATACTTTTATAACATTAAAATTTCAAATCTATTCAAATAAATTGATCACACCTCATAATTAAAACATATAACAAGACCTAATACACAATAAAGCATATTAAAATCATATAATAATGATAATACATGGAATCACCTACAATGAGCACAGAAACATTGAGAGAGTTTTATGAATCCTATAACACACTACAAATAAGACACTGTAATGCCAAGATTATAAAAAAAGAAGACAAAACTCAATAACACACAAAAAAGACTCCCCAAGTTATTCAACCTATTCTAAATTTTGATCACCACAATTTAAAGGAAGAACCCATTGAATGGCGAAAATAATGATGGATAATCCACTTAATTGAAGATCTATTAAATAACAGAGGTTAAACCCGACAATGTAATGACTACAACGGAAACTAGAACTGGTTTTTGGAGGCTACAATAGAAGAAAATCCCATTAGGGTGGATTAATGATGAATTAGGGTTAAATCCTTGGGTGACACTAGCCAAAATATGAAATTATTTAGGACTTGGACGTTTGCACACATATTTTGATAAATTCATGAAAATCAATGAGTAAACAATGAACCCAGCACTATCTAAGAGTTAACTACCACACTGTTAGCCTCTACAACCTATCTTATCATGTGCAATCGTTTTTTACCTATTACCCAAAACCACCACATACCACATAGTTGTTTGTGCAGTGGACCAATCTGTCATCAAACCATGGTCGAACCATGCACCACATGATGTTGGCCCCAAATTTTCAATTATTAATAAAAAAATTAAAAATACATTTGTAATATGATATTCCAAATTAAAATAAAACATTGCCTCATAAATTCAAGACAATCACCCCTGATTCCTGATAAAAAACATAGACCCATAAAAGAACAATATCCAAGAAAGAAAACATAAAACTGGGTGTGATAATGCAAATGCTCTAATATTTGATTTCAATTCACATTTCTTCCAATGAATGATACATTTCTTATTTTCATGCACACATCAATTCCAGACCAATTATTTAATAGTAACATTAATCCTCTTCATTTAATATATGGGGAATGAATACATTCAAAAGGAGATGACAATTTTAAGCATGATCTTAGATTTTATAAGTCTTATAATTACATCCATTAATTGATAATATCTAATACATATAGTGATATATTTATTAAATTGTATATAAATTTTATTGGTATAAAAGGAATTATGAATTCACAAAAACATAGGATGTCCCCGATACAGAAAATGCAGAACAACTTATCTGATGTTAGGAGAAGTAAAGATTCTATATTTACTGGAAAATGAAAATTTTCTCCCCTAGATATGTAAATAATTTCTCCAATATAAAAAATTGACTCATGACTCATTCATATTATAAGTATAGCAGTATGAGATTTTTATGAAATGGATTTTTTAAAAAATATTATTTTTTGTTATCCTTAATGAGATGAAATTTCTCATTAAAAGGAGCTCTGAAATATTATATGATAATTTTATCCAAAATGATAAATTAGTTGGACTACATATGATTTATTAAATTTTTACATAATGGTCAAACTCAATATAAGTTTATTGATACATTATTAATAATATGATCACAATAATTTTTTTTATGATTTTTTATTATTCAATTTTTCTTAATTAAATGACTTCAGTCATAGTTATATGAGTGAATTATGATATCTATAAATTTATTTTAATGATTTTAAAAAAATTAATATATTTATATGAATTAATATTTTCAAAAAGTATCTTATTTTTTTATTATTTTTAAAAAATATTAATCTTCCATGAAATGGTAAACATATTGGTCTTTATTGAATAAATCATTTTCATTTAAAATATTTATATAGTAAAATTAGGATCTATATAAATTTTAAATATTAAATAAATAATTTTTTTAAATTGGCTAATTTTGGTATTAAAAAAACTATTTTATAGAGTATATAATTTTAAATACTTCCTATGTTCCAAAAGATGATTTTTTTGAAAACCAATTATCAAGGAAATTTATAGATTTTATTTAAAATAAAACTATGAAAATTTTATGTTTATAATTAAAAAAAAATGAGATGATATTTATATTTTTGTGGTCAATAGTTTGTAAATATTTACATTTTTTGTACTGTCAATAAATTTCTTCGTTAATTTGGTTACCACCGTAAGGTGTAAATTGATTAAATTATTTTACAAATATAATGATATGGTCTATAAAATTACACCAAATAATTATCAAATTTTATTTTACCAAGACAATGTGACCCATGAAACCTAATGATCTAAATTGAGTTTTTTAGTGGTTATTTTCTCTGAAAATTGTGTATATAAATTTTAAATTATAGAATGTTGCAAAATGTCACTTTCTATTTCTTAAACATAACATATGTGTCCATATATCTAAGAAGATTGTCCATTACTGAATACGAATATCCATTTTAACTTAATAAACTTATTTACATGATTTAAATTTATTTATGACCTTCAGGAAACATGGATGAGATGATGCCATTTATAATACATTATTTAATGAAAAGATAAACATGTCATGCTAATTATTTTAATAAATATAAAATATCTAATATTTTGTAATGAAGTAGATAACATACTGTATAAATAATAATAATAAAGATAAAATATTTTTCTATGTCATTGAAATTTATTTATAATTTTTACTAAATAAATAAGTATCTTAAATAATTAATCAATGATGATGAAAAAATTAATTAATTAATGAAAATATCAAGGAAATGAAATTAAAAATATTAGAGTAAAAATAATATTATATAATTAATTCCATTTAATAATATAATATATGACCTTTCTATAATTGGGATATAATATAATATTTTCATTGAATATATCTAGTTTTTTTTATTTTTAAAAGTCAATGTGTTGAATAGTTCCAAAATTGTTATTAATAAGCTTTTTAAAAAACAATATCACATAAAACACATAAATGTAAAAAAATTTAATTTCAATCAAATTACTGGATAATGGGTGAATATATTTTTAATAATCCTTTTATGGGTTTTTGGAATTTAATAGTCAAAATATTGACCTCTATGGTTAAAATCTGTGTTATAATTATTATAGTTAATCACATTAAATACATGATAAAATTATATTATGCGGGAAATAATGTGACTTGAACAAAAATAAACATTATATGTTGAGTTTATTTAAAAAAACAACATAATATATTTGAATGAACCCACTTTTGAATTTTTTTAATTTAATGTAAATTTATATTAATTTAAAATTTTAAGAATATCTAAAAGTGCCCATAACGATAATTATTAACGGACACACCATATATCACATATTAATATTAAATTTATCATTCTTGCTCAATGATAACCTAACAATTTCCCATATCATCTTCCATACATACAAACATGATGTTTTGTTACTCTCCAATGACTCAACATAGATCCGGATAAAGGTATTACAAGGGAGTCGTATTGATGAAGAATATGATTTAATGTGAATGAATTATGTCATGACTTCATGTAAGAGATATTGTCTAGATTTAATTTCAATAGGATGCATTTTTTTACATTACTTTTATTAATTATTAGAGTATAAACACCCCATGAATGTATTTTATGAGTCTTTTCCTAATGAATTTGAGATTTACGTATACATATATTTTCTATTTTTTCATACGGTATACAATTTTACAAATTAAAAATTGGTAAGTTTCAACATTATAATCACATTATTATTTGGTATTACATATATATATATATATATATATTGAGGAATATTTCCCTCAAATGTTCTTATTTGAATAATAAAATTCAAAAATGTTTTTTTTTCTATAAATATTTAAATCTTGGTTTACCCATGAGTGAATTAATAATAAATTGATTGAATTTAATTTTTTTTATTTTTCAAAATGAGGTACCCTGTGAGTTAGATAAAAAAACAGAATGAATGTTTTTGGAACTTATATGGAATTAAAGGATTTTCCCACCATCATAATACCTTAACACCATAAGATAAACATTAAAATAATAAAATTTAATTTAAAAAAATGTTGTGTTTTATAAACTAGTATCTTATTAACATGATTTATTTAAAAATAATATAAAAATATTATTTTTCATGATTTATTTAAAATTATATTAAATTTATTTTTCACCTAAGATAAGATTATTTTATGTTACATATTCATTTCTGGGGTTATGATTCAAGTATATAATTCTTATCTTTAAATACACATTTTATGTTTTTGATGGAATGATATATATGAAACACATTATTTCATGGGTTATGTTAAAATGATAATTTTATGATAACCATTTATTTTAATTGTTCATTAAATTATCAATGATTTATTCTCATCTGACACACATATGTATGGTTTTTTTACTGTGATGGCTGGGACTTATATATATCTTATAAATTGGGAATATATATATATATATATATATATTATGCTATAGATAATGCTTGAATGAGGAGTGAACTCGATTCAATAATAATGTACTATACGAATAGGTAATCCATTTTCATTAATAGAAAGCTAGAATAAGACGTAAAACATGTTTAGTAAACAATATGTATACTATGATAAACATGGAAATGATCCATGATTAATATTGAAATTATTATATATTCTTTTGTGTTTTACAAAATTCCACATATTATGCCAATTCAATGATCTTATGGATCTTGTTTATTTATTGTCTTATGATTCATGTATTGTTAATCTATATTCCTTTAATCATGATTATGGTATTTTCATTGATGGTTATGGTATTCAAATTTTATCTGAATGTTATTATACTATTGGGTTTATTATATGCTTATCTAACTCTTATGTTAACCCATACTGAGCATCTGATCTAGCCTTTTTCTAGGTTTCCCTTCCTAATGTTGTGAATAATGTTTTAATGTAGTATCAATATAGGGGATTTAATTGAGGAAAAAAATTAATGAATTTTTAATACAAAGTAATTCATTGATCCATGTTTCCAATTAAACAAAAAAATTGTGATCATTGGACATGTGATTCATAATTAATGAATATTCAGGTAAAATATAATATACATGTATGGAAATAATGGTCTTTTATAATTTGTATCAGAGAAATGTTTTATCCAACCATTGTATATCTATATGGGAAAACATTAGTAATATCCATATGAATAAGATTAGGAATTGGTTATAAAATTATATTTATGGTAAGACAATTAATAATTGAGGATTACGCCAATTATTTTATATATTAAATGTAATTTATCCTTCATAATATGGGTTTAACATTTTGATAAGTACTAAAAATAGAATACATATCCTTTTAGTAAATGGTCAAAACCAGAAATAACCACATTGATACTGAGTGGGGGTGTAAATTTAATTTTTTTACCTAATAACTGAGTGTTATGGGAGAATGAATAAAAAATATTATTTCTATGATGACATAAATTTCTGTAGATATGAATAATCCTAGACATTATAATGAAATATGAATGGAGCAACATTTTATTGAGTCATTCATGATGCATTATCTACAATATTATAGTTGGCCATCTACTCCACTTATGTATGAGCACTGGATCAGTACAACTAAAAATATAATATCTTATATCCAATGTAAATAACATGAGAGTGAATTTTACGGTTTTATATCATTTAGAAGGTTAATCTAGTTCATGATTGAATATTATCTATAATACAAGAAAACCTGATGAAATTGACTTTATCTAATCGGACATATTCATGTACATATTTCTCAATATTTACATTAATTGTATTCATCATAAAATGACATAGAAGTATTTATATGAGCTTGAAATTATTTATGATGAATATGTTGAGAAATATGATGTAAATTTAAGAAGGGATTTTTTGTATTATTTTGGAAAACAAATCAATCCTAAAAGTATGTGTTTCTGATTATTAAGTGGCCTTTAACAAAGGCACCAAAATGAGTTATCCAAATTAGGCTTTATTATCTATGAATAAATCATATGATGTTGCATCAACGATGTAAGATAGGTCAGTCTTTAATATCAATAACATAGTTTGGATAATAAAACATAGATAGAGATTAAAATAAAATACAGAAAATATTTTGAAAATTAGATGATTTTTTCTTAATTATCAATGTTTGGGAAACGTATGGTTAAAATTTTCCAAAGGGAACTAGTAATTGATTTATGTGTGAAAAAAAATTCTCATCTCGAAAATGAATTCGTATGTTATTGAAGTGGCTAAATAATGATAAAAATTGAGTGAATGATAGAAAAATTCACCCCCAAAATTCTATGCATCTAGAGTATGTAAAATGGGAATTATGTTAATCTATTCACAAATTTATGGGTTATAAATGAGGATAGACATCCCAAATACCTTAGATCCGAAGATAAAGGATAATAAAATGTTGTCACAGTTGACTATCTGGAGTGGGGAAACAATGTGTAGGAATGATTGAATTTAAATGCATTAGAAAACAATAGTATTGCTGTATGGAAAACATTATGGTATTCTGGAATAATAAAACATTAATGGAATGGTTCATTTTGGTTTTTCCTTAAGGATTTGAAGGCATCTGTTGAGTGTTACTGGTAGCCATGTAATGTGAATGATTTAGTGTTTGATAACACACGATTAAAGAAAATATAACCCTTAATATTTGAATAATGGTATGATTTATTGGGATAAATAAATTATAGAGTATTTATGACCATATAAATTATTATAATATTATGACAAGGTATTTTATGATATTTTAAAAATATAATATAGATTTCATAGATTTTACATGAGGAAAGAGTTAATTTTTAAAATCTAGCATGTTTCACTCTGGTTTTTTTGGTAATTAAGTATATTAGCATGTATCTTATTACTGCATGATATTTTACTTTACATGATTGATATATTAAAATTATGATCTAATATAATTTTTTTGGGGGATTAATGATTTTTATTTTTTTAATTTAGTGACATTCTTTTGGCAGTTTTTAATTTTAATAATTTCGAAGGATCATATGAGTAACCATTTATGACATTTTTTATATTGAATCACGGACATGATTTTAGATAATAATGTATTAGTTCACCATATGAAGATTTATTCGTATTATATAAACATTTCTAAATAATTTTCTATATATATATGTATTGAATTATTAACATATTATAGATTTTATGATTCACTAGTTACATATGTATTTAAATTTATTCTTCATTTATTAGAATAAGATATGAACTATAGATTGATCAAGGAACAAAAAAATAGTTATACTAACCTTTTTAAATAAAATCATGTAATTATATTTTCTTAAAGTATGTTGAATGATAATTTTATAATATTATAATATTTTTAAATATATCATTGGATTTTTTAATACATTTATGTTTCACGGTTTTGTGGTCATTATGCTTCTACTAATCACATTTCCTTCCATTCTCCATTTTAACATGATTTATATATTTCCCTCTCATGTCTATGTTTGCATATCCCAATAGTGTTACCCAATTTGAATGCATGGTTTTTCATGGAAATTGTGGTTCCAATTACCCTCATATTACTGTGATGTTTAATTAACCCAATTTACAATGTCAGTTTCACAAAAATGGGATTTCCAAATATCAATCTATAATTTTTGAAATTAAATTTAAAATTTTCATTATGAGATTTTTTCATAATTAAGAATTTTATCTAGATGGTGTTTTATCAATTAGATCTTCCACCAAATCTCTCAAATGATCATGAAATATTCCATGTACCTCTATTAAAGAAATTCATTTTAGACCCTTCACATGTACTAATGTAAATGGCTATACTAGTAGAAAATGAACATTAATAGGAATTGAAAAAGGTATATGTTTTGGATCATATAGAAAAAGCTCTAACGAAATAAAAAATTAACATGGTCATTTTTTTGTGATGAACATAAAAATTTATAAAAAATACTTTGTAACCATGGATTAAATTGAAAACGAATAATCCTCATTTTTTGATACCAAATTAAATAATTTAAAAAAATAAATTAATTGTAATGGGATAAAATGGGACACCCTTTATTATGTTGTTTCAAATGTCATGATTAGAGGAAATACAAAATATTAAATGAAAATTTTAACATATACTTTTAAGTTCAAGGAAATAGATATTGATAAATATATTATGATATAACATTACAACTATATATGAATATTTTTGTATGGGTTTAAAAAATTATCACATAAGGTTTTTAGTAAGTCACATTCTTCTTCAAAAAATATTATTCCATAACATATATGTTTTTTATTAATTATTGAGTGAATTATAATTTATATAACTTCATGAATATTTATACATAAAACTAGTTATGTTTTTTTAATTAAAAATATATAATTTATCGTTAAATAATTAATTCATAATTTAATGAAAACATTATATTTCAAAGATTAATGAAAATTTTGTTGATTAATTGAAGAAACATTATCATTTATAGTATTAATTGTCTCAAAATACATTATTCATTTCATTTAATCATTAATTAAATAAAATTTATTAAATAAATTTATTAAATAATATTTTGAATAATACATTATTAATAAAATATCCTGGGTTTTTATTGATTATTTTAGGAAAAATTGTTTTTTGGTATTTTTTATGTTATATATTAATATAAATTCCAAATAATTTTGGACTTATATTATGAAAATAGGTTTCTATATTTTTTGGATTCAAAACATAAGAATTTAGTAAATATGAACCATTAATTATGGGATAATATGAATATAAACCATGGTAATTTTTTTAACACACTAAAAATATAATTGAGTAATTTTTGTTAAAAATAAAATGATTATGAATATAAGACCAGCGTATTACATGAACACAATAATTTTTAGATATGTCGATATATTCCACCTAATGATTGAAATTTATTATTTTAATTAAAAATATCCCATGAAAAAGTATTATAAAATATTTAATTCAAATTAAGTCATAAAATATCACTTTTTTTGGGATAAATATATCTTCTGTGTCCACATGAAAAAATAGGGGTTATGAATTATTCCAAATAGATACATTTATAATAATAAACAAAATTTAATTGTATGAATATATTTATTACTTTCGGGGATACTTGGATGTGATTATGAAATATATAATACATTATTTAATGAAAATATACAGATTCATATTCATAATTATAATAAATATATAATATTTATTGACTTGATATATTGAAGATAAATTAGAGTTTAAATAATAGTGTATGATATAAATATATTCAAAAAACATGTTAGTTGTTTTAAAATAATTATTCAAAAAATAAATTCCATTAATAATATTATAATTATTGGAAATAATTAATTTCAATTAAAATTTTAAATAATTTATTTTAAAAATAATTACATAATAATATATTAAGATCATTAATGCCATCTAGAAATTTTTTATAAGAAAACTATATTATAGTTATATAATAAAATATATTGTTGAATATATATTTTGTGGATGAAATTTATAAAAGACAATGTAACGAACATTATCAAAATTGACCATGTTTTTATTAAAAAATATTAAATGTTAAATAATAAAATCAATGTTGTCAATGTAAGAGTTAAAATAGTTAAATACAGGATAAAAATAAATTAATAGTGTCATAATGTGACATAAATGTCTATTATTAGATTAATATATTTTGATGCATACTCATCATGTAATCCTAATAACTCACATTACAAAAAATTAGAATTGAAATAATAAATATTAATTTATTTATTTTAAAATTTTCAAAAAGTTCCGCTCAATAAAATAATAAATCGACACCTCTTCACTAATTTATTAAAAACACTTTGGCCTTCTATATCAATCTCCCCCTCCAATTTCTATTTTCAACATCCCTAGATTAAATATAATGGTTTTTTCATCTCAAAATACCAAACCTATATCCCATTAGATAGTATCCAAATGATACATTTCAAAGCATATTAGGCTTTAGTGAGAAAAAATAAAGTCAAGAGTAGAGGTTGGGGATATTTTCTCAATAATAATATTACTATACACATTCCTTATACAATTATTATTTCACTTATATGGGTTATATAACTCCCATTATTGTATTTTATGTAACTTATCTTAAATATTATGTCATTTAAATATTCCAATATGTTTCATTTATTCATGGGGAAATCAATTTTATTGATTATAGTGTAATAAGGGTTAGTTTCTCAATCTCATTATTATTTGAAATTATTTATATGTAAGTGTCATCTACAAAATATCTCCCTTCAATGTATATGATTTTCAAAAAAATCTATTTTTTAAAAATAATAAATTATTTTAAATGTCATTTTTACTCATCTATCATTTTTTACAAAACTAAATGAAATTTATATTTTTTTCGTCCATCCAAATGTTGTAATATTTTTATATTTAGTCAATAAAATCCTAAGTACTATTTTTATTATTATTTATGACATGACAATAATTTCATTCCATTATGATTTCTTAAATTCTAAATGATACTTAGACAATCATTTAATATAATTTTCAGGTGATTTTTATAATTTATTAGATTGTGGATCTAATAAAATTATAGATATTAAAAATTGAAATTTAATTTTTCCAGATTTAATTCTAGTGAAAATTAATTTTTTTCCTTCAATGAAAAAAATCATTTATTTAATTGTTGCCTTACTGGGGATAAGATTAAAGGATGATGTCCCTTTTCTATCTATTTTGTCAATATTTATTGTTGGATAATATATATGAAACCCATTTCATTTTTTTATTCTCTTTTGATTAAATGACTATTAATACCATTTTATTAATGTATTATGATATGACGATAGATTTATGCTCGTTTGAAACTCATATGTATGGGTTTCATTATGTTAAAAGTGGGAATTATATCATTCTCCAATTCATTGAGGAAATATTTATAACATCTGTGATAGAATGTGTTATAAGGATATGCGATATTGGTTCCATAGTATATAAAAAAATGGGATGTAAACCTGGTTTCATTGTAATAGGTTGGAATTTCATGTAAACCCAGTTCAGTGATACACATTGTCTACTATGATCATCTTATAAAGGATCTATTTATAATATTGAAATTAATTTCTCTGATAATTTTATGCGCACATTCCATAAATTATACTAATTTTATGTTTTTATTATTTACATTATTTGATTTTATTATGATTCTTTAACTCATAAAATTTGTTCAATGAATCTTGAAAATGTTATTTTATTTACTAGATATTGTTTTGATATGTTATTCTCATTTTCCCATACCCTTATGTTATTTTCATTTATATGTATCTCTTATGTTTAACTATAAAGAACATCAGTTGTCACCATTTATTATATTTCCCTTCTCTATGTTATGATGAAACGATTTACATACGATTACTAAAGTTGAATATATTTGTAGAAAATAATGGTGATCATTTGCCAGACTAGAATCATATGTTTTGTGAGTCCAAATACACTAATCTATTATTTCATTGGGAATGTATTTGTAATTAAATTACAATTCATATTAAAGGATGTAATATCAATTTACAAATAGACATGGATATTATATTATGTTATCCACTTACCTATTATCAATGTCATTTTCACCATAGAAAATTTTTATATAATAAAAATGATTCTAGGAATATATAATACTTCCATTTGAAGGGATGGATTAAATATGTTTTGACAAAATATATAACATAAAATTCAGATGAGGATGTCTCAGGGAATTGAAAATATTAGGGTACAAAAGAGGACACCTATTTTAAAATCCGTTGAAAAGTAAATATATCCTTTTATAAAAAAATTATAATGAACATTATTATTTGAGGAACAAAAAATATCTTTATTCCAATTGATAAATCCTTCACTGATGATAAATTCTGTAAAAACCATAAAAACAAATCCCTAATATCTGGTATCACAATCAATTCTCATATATTTCATCAAGGAAATATTTTCCAACCCATTTTTCTTATTGAGAATATTTAAGCATTAAATGGATTTAGAAAGGTGTTGTTGAACGGCTTCTTCATTAGATAATTAAAAAATAGTTTTAATAGGTGATTATATCAAACAAATAATCCAATATAATACAAAGGATATTTATAAAGATATTTTTTAAATAACTAGTGATGTTATTATTCTTGAAGAGATAAATCTATCATGAGTTGTCATCTTTTGGAATGATAGTGATTAATTAAGCCTTGATTTCTTCTATAGAATTTAAATTAGATAAAGAATATTTAACCATACTATGCACAACAATATAGATCAAATCATATGGGATAAGAAGTTGGGGAATCCATCCAACCCTATTGAACCTCAAGGATTCTGGTTAAATATTTTTCTCTGACCTCCATCCCATGTGGAATTGTCGAAGGATAATTTTTTTCATCATTTTTGTTAAGTGAATGATTAATGTTTCCAATGATTTCATCATTATGATTTGGACCAATAATGAGACTCATATAATAATACAAACTCAAATTCATTAGTTTTTTTTAATATGAAAAATATGATCTGGATTTTTATTTAGAGAATTGTGAATGTGGAAAATTATAAAATTTTTAATTGTGTTATTATTTGTATAATTAATCATCCAATATTCTACAATTTATCATTGATGTATTCCTATTGAATATTTTCTGTTAAATAAAAAAATATTTTAGTTAATTAGTGATCTAGACACATTCATTGATATCCTAAGAAAATGTATTATTATTATTTGAATCGTAAATGAGCTTCAGGTTATCATCATGGGAAGATATTTCTATATCAACTCACTAAAAGTTATCCCTTATCATCATTTTGAGTTTTTCGTTTGGTTTATTTATCTTCAATTAAAAATAAATATATTCCTTCCCAATTTTGATTGGGTTCCACACTTCATTGATAATATAACCACTAATTATGAGAAACACCAATGAATTGTTTAATATGAATAGAATGAGTCAATTACTCAAATTTAATGAGGTAATATAATATGTGATGATGATTATACTACATTCTTGATAATGTGTTGTGACATATTAAGCCCGTGTTACCAAGGACATGAATGTTAAAAAAAATATTTCTCCATCTTATGTATAATCATTATTTTGGAATACTTCATGTACCATAAATATTTTTGTCCCCACAATGATTATTTCCACAAGAAAATTGTAGTCCATGTCTACATTATAGTCTTAATAAAATTAAGGGTGATAAGATTCACTAATTTTTATATCTAAAATCTGGATACATTTGAAATTTACCATTATCAGACATGAATTATTGAAATTTTTATTATGTATATGAAGAACATTTAATAGATATATTTTTTTATAGATATAAGTTCCTATCATAAATAATAGTACCTAAAATATAAACATTAGAAAATTTAATCTCACTAGTGATGATCTAATTACATATACTAAATATAAAAATATTATTTGAGGAATGAACAATTAAATATTAGATTTACGTGGTATAAAATCATTTTTTGATACCTATTAGATGATATCCAAATATTTCAATCCTTGAAATATTATAAAATAAATTCCTATTGTGTTTAGATAACTCCCATATTGTGGGTATAGGATTATGAATTTTCATCATTAAAAATGATTCAAATTATGAGTTAGACACCAACTAAAATTTACAAAATAGAATATTAATTTTGTTGTGGATTTATATTTGGAGCTCCCACTTATTTATATACATCCATAATTTTTACATAGTACATTATTTTATGGATAATTTAGAGTTTTTTAAATTAGTAGGTTATATAGTGCATGAACAATTTATCTTTTGTGAAAATATTTATCTTCATTTTTCAATATATGGGTCAGAGTTATACGGTCAAGTAAGAAAAAACATGATGATATATATCTGATATTAATAATTAAGGGTAACTAGATAGTTAGAAGTTTCATCATTGGTAATAGATTATCTTAACAGATCATTTTTTCGAAACTATTTTAATTAAAAACTAAATCTGATATATGGATTCTGACATTACATATAATACATCATTATATGGATTAACTAATTTTTAGAGTATTGAAATCATTATTAATTGATGGAAAACTATGTAGTATTAGGGTGGGATATTCAGTAATATCCTCTATCATATAGGCCAATGATATTTGAGAGGAATCAATATTACAATGATAATTAGGATTAAAATCTATAATCTCCCTTATAGATATAAACATAGTTGTATACTTATTTCTAGTAATAAAATCATTATCAATGGACTATTGAAAAACGGTAGTGACCCCATTATCTTTCATTCTATATTTAGTCACATTAGCTGTGTCTACCAATTCTTGATTCACATTATACACACATATTTATATATATAGTGATTTCTAGGAGTTCTTATGTTCATATGAATTGTTTTAAAATTATGTATCTTTTCATCATTTATTTATGTACTTACCTCTCTAGAATATAGATCCCCAAAATATATGATTTTTTTTCACTTCTTTTAATTTTTTTTTCCAATCTTTTAATGATTTAATTTGTTTTATTCATTTTCAAAATTATAAATGTAACATACTAAAATTTTATATTTGTCACAATATAGGGGCATGAATTAATATTCTACATTATCATGAAATTTATGATCATTTAATTTTAGATAATTTACATTCAGAAAATTGGAATCTATCTTTTCATAAAACATTTTTATGCACAATATCCCAGTATAAGATACTACGTGTGATGGTCCAATTTGAAAAGAACTCCCATGCATGAGGAAATGTTGATGATAATGTTATGAATCTAAAACACCAAACATAGTCCAAGAATCTTGTTCAAAATTTTGGACATAGATTAAATTAGATCGAAAGGTTCAAATTTCATGTCCCATTAAATATTCCAGAATATTCCATGATTTATTAGAATACATTCTGATTTTAAAGATATTTGATGATCATTAATGATATAGATCCTGATATGGAAATAAAATATCCCAATTAGATTTTATTTAATATTATTTCTCCCCAAGAACTCCCTAGTTTGGCATTGACATATGTATTACCCTAGGTAATTTCCCCATTAGTGATGATTATTTCAATAAAAATGGATGATCAACACAGCTCATGTCATTTTCAATGTCCTTCTCAGTCAACAACCACTGAAAATATATCTTGATTATCATTTAAATATATTATAAATATGCAGGGTCATTCTTAATGTATTAGGAATATCTATTTAGGGACATAAAAAAATAGAAGCGTGAACTACTTTTCATTATATTTCTTATTGATCATAAGAGAATAGTCTATTTATCAGTCAACAATTCAATTACATTCATGAGGGAATGTTATCAATGATGATGAAAAGAGTCCATGTCACAAAAATGATAAACATAGGGACATAATTGAATTTCTAAAACAATATTAGGAAACAAGATTAAAGTTTTATAGATTATTCAAACGTAATAATGATAATATATAACATATAACTAATGTACAAAAATATATTAATTAGAAATTAATATTTTATAATGTTATATATATATATATATAATTTTGAAATATTATATTAAGATTGTTATATTTTTTATAGAATATTTGTGTTCATTAATGGAATTCAATAAATAAGGTAATACTTTAATCCAACCATTTATATATACTGAGACATATTTTTTTATTTTAAAACATTTTTTTAAATTGAATGGTCTATCTAATCCCCTTTTAAACTTCTTGTATCTTGATCAACTCATTATTCATGATTTTTAATGAATTATTTAAAATAATATCCATCGAGGGGAATAGATTAGAACATTTTTAATGTAGTAATGCTATCTATTTAACATTTTCAAATACAGAAAACATGTTAGACGTTTCTCAACATTATATATTTTTTCTGATATTTTTACATCGAAATTAATGTATTTTTCATATTAATAAAATTAATGGTGTTTTAAGATCAGGATAATGTCCCTATTTAAATGTCCATTAATACGAAAAATAATAATTCATTATTTTAATTTAATCAAAATAAAACCATTGAGTTTTAATTCCTCATTAGGAACTTCATTAATCAAAAATTGGTTTCTTACTAAATAATATTTTTTTTCATTTTAAAATAACGTCGAATTTGGGTCAATTATCCTTTTGAAAAAAACTCCATAATAATGAATTTATTCCATATAAAAAAGAATGTCATTATTGATATTTATCATCATTGACATGAAATTGCGTCATAATCATAATTAACCATCACTTTCCCTCTTTCACAACACTAACAATGTGTGTCTTCCTACATCTTTAGCTCCTCCAAATCATGAATCCAAGATTAGACGGCACCCCCAACACTCTTATGGGATCAAACATAACACCAATGAGGCTTTTAGTATGGGGTAATGATGGTAGGAGAGGATGTTCAGGACCCTTTTAGATTATTCATTCTCGTATTTGATGCTTTCTATGGAGAGGGAGACTCCCTGGTGGAGGAAGACAAGGAGAAGTACAATGGCCTTGATTTTTGAATTTGAAAATATAATCCCCCAGATTTAGTGGAAATAAAATCTAAAAACATTTGGGATTCCTTCAAGGTAGACAACCCTCCCACCCCATTGAATATCAATAACAACATTCGAAAATGAAGGTTATTGCAAACTAGTGAAAATGATGTCCATCACACATTGAGAGATGGTAACTATTTGGCAGACACATTTGCAGCTTGGGCATCCCATGTCCACCCTTTATTGGTGTTTAATACCCATGGGTCCCTTCATCTGGCATGTGTGGACATCACTATAAAGGATACACTTTCGATTCACTTCTACAGGAAACCCTGATTATTGTTTAGATCCACTTGCTTTATTGGAATTTTTGATTTTTGGGCCATTGGGTTTGGTGTTTTTCATTGTCCTTGTCCCTGATTTTGATATAAGGGAATAATAATTAGGATTATCTCAAGTTAAAAATTGAAAACATCTAGAACAATGAAATATTTATATCAAATATTGAAATATTAATCCCAAAATATGGTACATTATCCCTTTGAATTGATTATTTTTTTAATTATATATGATGAAATAATTCCTTATATTAGTTTTTTATTCAGTATAAATGAACTTCTGATTTTTTTGGGATTTCCACTATTTCACATAGAGGAACAAAATTTATCATATCTAGTGGTGATACATACATGTTTGCTGGATCTCAAATCAGCATGGATGGAATTATCAGTTTGGGAATGAGGGATTTATCATCTTGTTATGTTTTTCTTGATCGATTCTTGATACACCAAACATTGAGGATTCCCTCTTTCTCTTCTAATTATCTATAGGATAAGAGAAGAATGAATTTAATGATAAATATATTATGCATGAAAATTCTCAATTCTTTGTTTCCTATACCAAATAACCATTGAAATCTATATATAAAGTTATGATTTATGTTGAAATATTATTTAATTTTATATTGTCCCATAAAATAAATTATACCATATCAAACATCAAGATATATTATTATAATAATAATTATAATATTTAATGAATTACTCTATCTTGAATATTCATAAATATTATCTTATTATCATGGATGTTAGTCACTATGAATAGAAATTATTTTAGGCATATTATCCTCATCAATATTTTCTGAATACCCATAAAAATAATATTTTAAATATTTATTCATTAATAAATATTCAATTTAAAATCCAGTGAATAAATAATTATTAAATATATTCAATAATTAACATAAATCTTATATTCATTGTATGGTGAATAAATATTTATTAATTTTTCATGTAATTGGATATTATATTTAGTAATTATTATACAATTATTTAGTAGATTGATAAAATTTATAAGTAATAAACCCAAAATTTAATATTTCTTTTGTATAAATAATTTCATTCATTTTAATAATTTAATAAAAATATAATTTTAATTGATATCAATATGAACTGTTAGTGTGTGATGATATATACTTCATTCTCATTGGAATTTAGATTGATTTTCTACCTCAAAAGATTATAATTTAGAGACAACTCTAGGAATATGAATGAATGATGTTATTATCCCCAAGTTCGTAACCACACATGAATGTTAATTGTGTAACATATTCCCTTTGCCACAATATCTTATCATGCATGTTTCACACATGTGTCATCAAACAATGGGTTTGATATTTCCTTCATTGACAACCTAAAATACAGACATCACTACATAATGGCCATAGTTATTAATGTGATGCGTCCATTTACAGTAATTGTATTTTATAAAAAAATAGATAAATATAGAAGGGGAAAATCCAGCAATGACACATTCATTAAAAACAATACCTTTATAATGAATCAATAAATACCTAACATCCCATGAACAAATTAAATAAATTTTTTGGATAATACAAAAATGTACCTAAGTACTGAAAATAATAAATAATTACAATCTCTATGGGCTACTTGAACTTTTCTAAAAAATGAATAATTGATGTTCAATAAATATTCAAAATTTATATATGAGTGGTTTTTAATATAATCTCCCTTCATGTAAAATACTAAGTGATTGACTATTGAAAATAAGTATCATATGTTTATGTGCTTTAACACTTGATAGTATCCATTCTATGTGTCAAAAACAATTATGTTTTCTTACATTATAAATAAATATAAATATATAGTCATGGAATTTAATGTTTATCCTCTTAGTGTGGAACTTGTATGATCTTATTTTGGAAATACATACTCTAAAAAATAATTACAAAATATTCATATTGAAAAAAAATAATAAAAATAATGTATTATTAATATTCCATTCATTGAATATTTGTGTATCCAACTTTCTATAAATTGGTTCATGAACACCAACTCCAACAAACGCCCATATGCACTGCATCGTGATACTAACATATTTTATTCATCTATCTCTCACATGAAGATCTTGTTTTTGTTGAGGTGTGAATTTTGTCAAGATGTCTTCCATGTATTATGATGTGGATATTATAATCACTTCAATATCACCAATTTATGAAAAATACATCAATGGAAGATATATTCTAGGTGTGTGCTTCATACACTATTGGGTGGATGACACCTTTTCAAATGTCACTAATGTGGTATTATTACTATTGGGTGTGAGAAGATCATTTTTTTTGGGTACCATGTTAATATCATGGTAAGTGTTTTGTATTGAAACTAGTTATTAATCTTCCCCCAATGATAAACAATGGTCAATATTTTATTTAGATTCTATAACCGCTACATTTTTCTCTTCCATCCCACAACACCTCTATTTAAAGTGATTATCATTCCCTTTAATAAAAAATGATCATCTTCATTTAATTTGAAAAATAAAATATTCATATCCCCTGTGGTGTAGTTCATGATATTATATATTAACAGGGTCATATCCATAACAGGCCTCTGATAAATAAGGGTAATGATTACTATTTTCAAATTATAGTCACTTGGGTTACCTTTATATCATCATTCCTCATATATGTCTTATGTGACATCGAGACTTTTACAAAATCAAACATACATGACTGACCCAATCACTATTGTTTGTAGAGTCATATTAATCCACACTCATTTCTTATATTTATGGTTACAAAATTTCACAAAAAATTTATGCCATGTGACATTATAAATAAACCCTATGTAGAATGTTTTTTACTGAATATCTTTATTGTCTTGTCAAAATTTGTATATTATCTTTTTCCAAGATTCATAATGAATATATGATGATGGAACATGATCTTATTAATATATGTTGTCTAAAAAATTCATCCATAGAGATTAATATTATTAACTTTGATTTAATAGAGAGAAATATTTCTATTGCAGTTCTAATAAATTGTTTCCCATCGACATTAACTATTAAGAAAAAAAATCAATCCCACTAATCCATTTTTAAACAAAACGATCAAATTCATTATTTATTATATAATATTATATTATGGATACATCAAATTGATAATTCTTTACCCATGATGCATGCATTAATCAATAAATGGTTCTTTTCAGTTTTCATACATTATGGAATTCAATGGAGTCCTAAACCCTTCTGGAAATGTCTTATAAACATCATTGTGAAGATTTATGTTCCAGATGTTTGTTTTTACATCCATTTAAAAAATATTATATTCAATAAATTTTACAAATTAAAGTATATATTTGATGGCTTTCAGTAATGAAACTGGTGAAAATTTTTCATCATAGTTTGTTACTAACTCTAATTTAAACCCCATTATATCCAAACTTTCTTTATATGCACAAAATTTTCAATCAACTAATAATTTCATTTTGAAAACCCATTTTAAACCAATAGAATTTAAATCAATACTTGAATCTAAAAAAAATACAGAATTGGAATTGTTATATAGAATCCATTTCAAAATTCATAGTATCATTCCAAATAAAGACATACATTACACACACTTCTTACAAGTAGTTTACATGAACATATTATAAAACAGTAATAATTCACCATCCTTGGGGGTTATAAAACCATATTATTCGGGTACCCTAAATCCATTTTTTTCTATATTTGATTTGATAATTTTTAACTTCTTGTTCTACATGTCTTTATGGAATATTTTCACCTTAAAAATATTTTGTACCAGGGTTCTGGACTTCCAGAAAGTGTATCATTCCCCCAATATATCGTTCTTAGATGTGATCCCTTAAGAAATGTGGAGTGTGTATTCAAAAATACATTATATCTAAAGAATTGTATAACTTATATTCCCTTATTTCCTTGGTAAATCCTATAATGTTACGCATTACATCTCAAGGTGTATTTTTCTTTCCAGAAGAGGCCATAACAAACACTTCGCAGCCACACACAAGTAAATTTTACAACAACAATTTTATTCCATAATAAAATTATTATGAAATCTTCATTTTCATGTTGGAACATCAATTATTATATATTGTGTTTTCTATAACTATTATTCTTAAATGGATAATTACTATCGTTACTGACTAATCAATGATCATACATTATCTTATAAAGAATTATTCAACCTTTCTCTTACACCATTATATTAAGGTGTATAATTTTGAGAGAGTTTGGATTAAATCCCTAAATCTATTAAATAGTCAATTATGTCAGGATTAAGAAAATATCAACTATGATCAGATAAATGTTAGTTATTTTTTTTCCAATATAGTTATCAAATAAATTCTTGTTTTGATATAATTTATCAAAAAATTTGACTTATATATCATATATAGACATATCCATATCTATTAAAATAAACATACAATATTAATATATATAAGTACCCACCAATTAATTCTTCTTCAAATTGTCTATAAAATCAGAACGAACTAATTATAGAATCTATTTTACACTTTCACATTTCCCACTAAGCAGGTATTCGGTCATACACCCTATAAACATGGGTAACATACATCAAATGGTATTCATTAAAAATAACCCAAATATACAACTTTGTTTATTTTATCCAATTTTTTTTATTTACATATAATTGATTCCATACATTCTTTAGGAATAAATCATGTTATCTATTTAATTAGAAATTTCCTTTACTTTTTCTATATAATATAACCCATTATGTTTTTTAAATGTTAGTTACAATAAAATATTGTACCATTAAATAAAAATCAATATTTATTCACAAATATAAATTCAAATACATATGTATCAAATATAGATAAATCAATAATGTCACAGGCAACAAATGGTTCATAATAAAAATAATTTAATACTAATATCATTCATTTTGAGACCATATGTTGGTAGTTCTAAATAGCCACACCCGTATGTCAATCCCATTTGGCTAATCATAGGTCAATCTCACTATGTCGAGTCATCCAAAATATAATTTATTCCTATTTACAAAAAAATATACAAGAATATCATGCTATATATAAAATAAATTTTTGTAGGAATAGAAAAATTTCACTTGATAATAGACTCACCTATAACATCTTTGTGCGTGATCTTCTAGGTGAAAATTTTCATTCCAATGACCCTTATTTCCACATGTGAAACAAATAATATCATGTACCCTTTCCTAGATCATAATATTTATCTTCACTGTTGGGTACTGAGAAGAATATATATATTTATATATCTTTATATGTATATTAATTTTATTCAACATATTTTTAAAAACAATTATTCTTCTTCACCCTATCAACATAGAAAAGAAATGTGAGAATATGTCAAAGAGAAATTTTTATTATATTAATATTCAAATTAATGGAAAATGTGGATAAGTTATGAGTAAATGATGAATAAATGATTTTTGGGCATAATTTTTATGAAAATAAATATACAATAAATTTTATTTGATTAGTGTAGAAATATTTATTTACTTCCTAAGGAATTTCTAGTTCACATGCTCTGAGTTCACTCTAAATGTGTTCCGTTGATATCGCAAATCATTCTTATTTACATTTCTATTGGTAAAAACCATATAGGAACTAGATCGTGTTATAAATATCCATTTCATCATGTAAATTCATGAATTTACTTGATAGGAAAGAAGGAAATATCATTAATAATAGGCCATGTCACACATATGCTTATCAAAAAATAGTGTACTCTTTATCACTTTCCTACATATTAGGAAAATCAGGTAGTGATGATTATATGATGAAATATTTTTATAGGGTGATACATAACTCTTAGAAATATGAACTATTATTTCATGTTACATTAACTTAATATATGTTCTTTCGTCAGTATGGATCAAATGTGCAATGTGGTCTATGAATATTTCATTATTCGATTATTATAAAAGACTATATTAATATTACATTACACGATTACAATTTAAGTTTAGAATATTATATTAAATTTAATTAAGTCTCCCATAGTTATATCAAATTAAAAAATCCCTTGCAGTTGGATTCAATATGTCAATATTCTTCATAATTCTAGACGAAAGGATCCATATTCCTATAATAAAATCCCAAGAAATGTATTTTTCAATTACAAAAAGGTACTTATGTATGGAATTTATTTATAACTATGGGATTAAATATCCATAACCAATTGAGTGGATCCCATAATGATGAATCAAAAATAGGGTTTTCTAACACTTATCTCTATGATACACCGATTGTAGATGGAATACTTATGCTGATGTAAAATTGTTATTTAAAATAAAACCATTCAAAAAAAACTCCCCTTAGAAAATTAATTAACTCAATGGGATATTCATTGACATTGTTCAATTAGAATAATTTCAATTTCAATAATTAAAAGAATTTTCAGTATGAAAATTTGTTCTGTTAATTTTATTTCTAATGAGTTGATATTTTTGGTTTATCCCTTATATATATTTTTAATATTCAATTTATTTTTCATTTGAAATTATCATTTTTTTGAAAATATTTATTCATGGTCCATTTATTTAAATTTTATCTTTTAATAATATCCCATTTAATAATGTGATCACAGTAGTCCATCCTTAAAATAAATTTTTTTTAAAATTTTATATAAATAAATGAAATAATAATTATATAATCTCATTGTTTTTAATTTGTTGGATAGTAAATCCTTATACAAAACTGCATAAAAATAATTTTTTCTGGTCATGATAAGAGTTGAAAAATTCATATAGTCTATTTTTGGGTCAACTATGTTTTTTTATCAGAATTCTATCTTCATCCACACCCATGTACCTTGGGATAATATTTTAATTTTATTATTATTATAACTCATAAATAGGTCTACAGAAAATATTTATTTTCATGTGTAAATATATGCACAATCACTATCACACACTTTATAAATGGTAAAATAAAATACAATGAATCACATGATGTCATATTTAATTTTTAAATAATTAATTTTAAATATAATTAATAAACATAAATTAAATTAATAAAATCATATATAGTTATTGTCAAACCATATTAATAGATATATAAATGCAATGAATATGAAAAAGTAAAATAGTGTACATTAACATTAATTTTTTCTTTATTAATAAAATAATAAAACATTTATTAAATAATCAATAAATTATTTAGTTAATTTCCATCGTATTGATGACCATAAAATGTCTCTAGGATACACCTATTATTAATGAATTCATGGAAAATAAAATAATAAATCAAATAATTAAATATAATTACAATAAATTAATCGATAATAATTTTATTACGTGTTAATAATAAAGGTATATATTTTATTTATATTTAATGGAATCCTATATTAAGATAATTAATAGAATATCATGATGTACAGAATGATGTTGATTTTGATTACAATGTATTTGGGATAAATATATTGGGCCTTAGTGTATATCGTGGTTAGACTACGTGGCATGTATTATCCAGCTACATGTCATCTATTATGATTGTCATATGTATGTGTGACCCACAAACTAATAAATGATGTTCTCATGATGTTAAACCACATAACATTTAATCCATATAGATTTTGTGTGTTCCCTATTCTATGCTTCCATTTAACATTCAAAAAGACTCAATGTATTGTTTTGAAATGAGAATAAATGTGATACATATAGTGTGTGTAGGAAACATGCCATGTGTATCAAAACTTATATTTACTATTAGTCTTAAAATTTTATAATCCATTTATATCTCCATGTCTTTAGAAAGAATCCCACTATTGTACCACATATACTACTCAATAGTAATTCAAACTATATACAATGGAATATAAAAAAAGATTGTGATAGAGTGTACTATTATACATACAAAGTGAAATAAATGAGACATATGTAGTAACTTCTTTCTGTTTCATGTATCTCATGAAATTTCAATAGTGATGTGAACATGTATTTATAGTGTGTACTCAAAAAAGATTCTAAATATCATGATTTATTTTCCATAATCATTGTATCTTTAGGATGGCATCTCTGATCTATCAATTCTAATAATATAGGAAAACATTGAAAATTGAATGATGAATTTTAAAATTCAATCATAATATTAATTAATATAATAATTCTTGAATGAATAATCTTGAATTGAATTATCTAACTACAATTTCATGTAATCATCAATGAAATTGAAAATTATAAAGTTAAATATATCTATAGTGATTGAACATGAATGATTTGAGAATAACTGAATTTCATTTTGGGATAAAAAGTATTATTTTTTATAATATTTTATGAATAATTGTACAATTATTTAATTAATATATTTCATGAGAAAAAAAATTTTTAATTGATTATCAACTTATAATGATAGTATTCTAAAACGGACCATTGTTATATTAAATTTAATCTTAATTTAATCAGATCTAAAAAAGTAATAAGTTATCTTATGGTAATTATATATGGTTTTTTGTCATATAAAGACATTTTTTATTATGATCAGTGTGTTTAGATGACTAAATATAGAGACCCTTTATTATAAAACTACAAGTTGTCCATATATCTACAAAATACCTTGAAGGAATATTGGGTGCTACTGTGATGAATCATTCATATTATGATATTCATATGAATCTATTAGTGTTTAGTCACAATTTAAGTATTCCCTTTTATTCATACTAATCCTAATAGTATTATAGGTGGAATATATAGTGATGTATATTGGGTAGAATAATTCACAATTCTTGATTATCCTTTCAATATAGTCATTAAAAAATTATAAAATGGGGGTTCACATTAAAATAATATTTATTTGAAAAAAACAATGAATTAAATAGTATAACAATTGATATCAAACCCCTTTATATTTAATAATAATATTATTATTTTAATTTTACTTGTACCATATGTTGTTACATTAGATAATTTTTTTCAATTTTGAAATTAATAATTTTCACCAGATATGATCTTGGATCTATAATCATCTTTAGAACTTATCAAATACATCAATAATTTTTAAATATTTATCTATTCATAAATATGTATTCAATTAAATATATTTCAAATTAAATGTTGTTAAAAAGATCAAGAAATAATGTAGATATTCTATTAATAGTATGGAGAGTAAAAATTTCACAATTATTTAATAAATTTTATTAATCATTAATTAATGAATAAATAATTATTTTTATAAATAAAAACATTTGAGATAAATAAATTCAAATAAAAACTATTCCTTGTTATTTAGAATAATTTTATATACTATTAATTAAATGAAAATTTATTTTAATTCTGACAATGGAAACCCATAGTGTGTGACCCTCTACGCTTTTTTCTCATTGGAATTATGTAGTATTTCTCATGCATAATATTTCTGTCTAGGAATGGGTCATTGAAACCATTAGGATGAAGTTAATTTCACAACATTAACAAAAAAATTACAATTTAAGTGTTATATAATATATTTTCCATCACATTTCATCATGAATATTTCAAACATGTTTCATTAATCCAAATTGTGGAAATGCATTTCTTCTACTATCTAAAAAAAACTCAATGTTGCACCATGGTAATGTAATATAATATGATGGTTCCATTTCAATAAATTAAATGAGATATCAAATGATATAAATAATAATTTAACAATTATTTCTCACCATATTCAATTATAATAAGTTAATCAAGATGATCCCAACATGCTATGCATTCTACAAACATATTGCATCTCAATTTTAGAAAGTTCATCAATGTACCCAAATGAGGAAAATTATTAATAATATTCCTAACTTTTATAGAACATTAAATTTTCTCTATATATAAGAATATCCAATATTAAAACATTAAAATTCATATAGAGAGTCTTTTATTAAAAAATGTATTTGTTATTATGAAGTGTGAACTTCATGAGATTAAGTATAACATGCTTATGAGTACTCTCACATGATACTCCACATTATAGGTTTCCCTCCATTGTATGTTACCTTACCATATGAATAAATTTATGAATATCATAAAGTATTTTCTCAGTAATTATCATATAGAGTAACTTCTATGAAATTATCAAAGTGAGATATACTGTCAGACATTATTACATAAAAGTCATGTGCAGAAATGATTAATATGTAATGAGTGGTTTTGGAAATATCTACATCATTGAATATAAATTTATTATAATGTACAAAAAAATTAGTTCAATAACACCAACTCCAATATATTTCTTGCCCATATTTTCCTATCCTAAATATATATTCCTTCATATTTGGGAATCCTATTACTTTTTATCTCTTGTGTCCTTAATATTTCCCATACCGTGTTTAGAACAAATTTTTTCTTACTCTTTTCTAATATGAGATCTATAAATATGTATTTTAGAATGTATAAATCGGTTACAATCCTTTATGAATAATTTTTTTTCATTTACTCCATATTTAAATTTAGAAAATATTATTTCTTCCAATATCTCCCCCATTAATGATTATTATTTATTAATGAGTAAATGTTTTCAACATTCATTAAGTAGATATTTTATAAAAAAATTATATCTTACATGGCTCCATAATTGTTGACTCATTTTAAAATTAAATTTAATCAATGACTTTCCAATTTAACATTTCGAAGAATTTTATGTATTTTTAATGGCTGCACTATTGAACGATAATTTTTAAAAGTAATTATTTTGTCTTTTTTTCACTTCACATTTTCAAAAATTTAATATCAATGTGGCTAAAACATCTTTTTTAGACCAAATATAATATTTATTTCATAAACATGATATTATTATTTAACTAAAACATTCATATTCATAAAAAAAGTCATTGTTTCCATAAAAAATATTATTAATAAACAACCTTAATATTATTCTAATGAAATGATAGTATGGGTTGATTCAAATTTTACATTGACTGAATGCATTTTTGATATCAATTTTGTTCATAACATATAGAAATATCATGAAACTGGTTTTTCTTTTTACATGTACTTTATGGTGTGCTTAATGTGTTTAATCTAGTGTATCCAAATTTATGGATGATATTGGTGTGTGTTTCCATATCACCATTATATGAAATGGTATTGATTATATATTAAGAGATCAAATTAGTACAAGGTAGAATTTATACCATGAAAAAGGGTACACATGAGGTTTTATTCCATAAAAAATGTAACAAGGTATATTTATCCGAATCCCATGTGTAAAATGGAGGACTATCGTAAGGCCAAGATGTATGATGGTTGGTTTTACTGAATCTATTATATAATGAATGTCCAAGTTGGTAGCCTTAAATTAAAATTATTTTTCTATTGTTTATATCAAAATATTTGATCATATTATTGTCCCTATGATTATCCTCCTTCGAATAGTTTTAATTTTTGATGATTATAAAAACTTACTCCATGGTATATGATTATTCAATTATTGTGATATGTCCTTAAATCATGACTAAATGATAATGATTAATGTTTCATGTCAATTTTAATTAGAAATATATAAAACCATTCACTATTTTATTATGTTTTTATAGGATAAGAACATATGGAATACTGATAACTTAAAATCCAAACAACTTTAAATAAGAACTCAAGGATTGATTTTTTTCCTAAGATGCAACAAAGAGTCTAATAGAACCTCTATAGATTGTTAAAATATTATTAATTAACTTAAAAATGATAATAATAACTTCAATTTTATGGGTATTAGTAGTATTAAAAAGTCACGAAATATATATATATATTTCATTTGCTTGGATTATTTTAATTTATTATTAATTGGTAAATTTTAACACAATATTCTTTATAAGTATTATAATTTTTTCAAATAACTTCTTCAAAAATGATTTTTATTTATTTTTGTAAGAACATATTATAATTCATTTCTATACATTACAAATATTTAAGACAGAATAAATTATACTTTAAAATACACATATGAAAATTTCATGAGGTATTTTTTTTTGGAATTTTTGTGAAATATTTATTTTCTAGTGAATAGTGACACAATATTTATTTTAAATGAAAATTTAATTTTTTTTCAACCATATGAATATTTGTTAAATTTATAAGTGTATTAAATCTAAAAATAGTTTTTTATATTATTATTAATAAAATTTGGTTTTTGGTATTCAATATTATAAATTAATTTCATATTATAACATTTATTATTGAAAAAATGAATTTTTCATAAAAAAACCACTGAAAATCATTTTTCATCACGTTTTAATCATTTATATAAAATCAATTTATTAATTTTATACAGATAAAATTATATAAAATTTATCTCATATTTTTAAATTAGAGGTTCAAAATATATTAACAAGACCCATTTTTTATGGTCAATATGAATAGTGTCTATTTTAAAAAACCCACAAAACTAATGTGAAATGTTGATTTATCTTAGTTAAAACTAAGAGATTAGGCCATAATATTAATTTTAAATGGATAATTATAATTTTTACTATATCACAGTTTTCTTAAAATTTACTATCATATTGGTTAATTGTCTAAGAAATTTCCCCTTAAAATAATTAAATCAATGAATATAACAAAATTCACCTCTCATTGTTTTTATTATTTTTTATGTGTCCACATTAAGATAGAATCAAGGTATTAATGAATCATATTATATAGATTGATCTTAATGAAATTATATTTATAATATTTTTTTTAATTTTTAGGGATACTATAATTTAATTATGTTATTTTCCAATGACAAAATTATTTTTAATAAAATAATTCAAAACAACATAAATGATATATAAAATATTGAAAATAATATAATTTTCGTTATTTATAGTGTTCTAGAAATATTTATATTACATTCAATTATTAGTGATGTGTAACTATTATGTACTCTAAGAACAAAATTATTTTTACGTATTCATTGAAAAATTTAATTAATAATGTCTAAAAAAACAATAATGATTATTTATCAATATAATATTGTATTAAATTATGTAAAATTTAGATAAATCAATAGAAGGTGAAATAGGTATTATATGGTATAAATATTTATCAATTTTCTAATTTTTATTCATTTTTTTCACTAAGTGTAAAATGATTCCCCATCAAATGTGAAATATATTTTATCCAGACAAATGGTAAAATTTATTATCTATAATGGTTACTAGAATGATAAAGTCAAAAACACCATAAAAACAGGTATAAATTTAATTGTTTGATTATATTTCCACCATATCATATTATATTTTGAAATGCCACGTGGCCTGGATGAATATGGATGGATAATCAGTTTATTATATTATTATATTTTAAGAAATTACATGTCACGACCCGTCCTCGGGGCCCCTGTCGTGACTACCCCAAACCACATTCCATAGGCCAGGGGATGGCGACTAGCATCAAAGGGATAAATCCCTAGGTTGGGAATGCAATGTCCTTATAAAAAGTAGATAGTCAAAATCAGAGTACACAATTGGAAGCAAAGCAGTAAACAATACTATATATAGAAGAAGTACTGGAATGTAAAAGGGGATGGAAATACAAGTTCATCAGTAAAGCATAGGTAAACTGAAGTAAATAAAACTAAAATCAAGTACAACCGAAAAAGGGACAACTAGCTCAAAGGTAAATAACAGATTATGGATCATTTTCTATGGTTCCTACATGATGGGTTGGTACAGATGGCCACCGTAGCACTCCACGTTCGTTAGACTCCTCTATGTACCGACTCATCATATGGTCCACCTCCGGGTACCATCACGTCCTGGAATTCTCGACCTTGGTTAGTGCTGTCCTTCATAGGAATCTAACACAATGAGGTGCGGGAAAAGCCCGTTGTAGGTGTGAGTATAACGATACTCAGTAGGACCCTGAGACCTTCAAGGATTCACAATATCCAACAACGATATACCAAAATGCAACTGAATCAATAAATAACCCATTCTTAGGTATATTACCATACATATACCAAAATTATCTATTAACCGACCTCATTAACGAGGGAAACCGAAAAGTCATTAACTCAGCTCAAAGCCAGGATTTTCATTATTGAAACCACGGCTGATGAAGAACTTCCTCTTGTTGCGAAGTGCTAAAAAGATGCATAGAAGTACAGTTGATTAGTCGTGAAGCAAGATCATCTTATTTTGTCAAGAGGAACTACTTCTGACCATACAGAGTGTAACCCATAGAGGATGATAGGTGCTAACCCGAGCAATAACCAACACAGGATCTAACAAACATAGGATCGATAGGTACTAACCCACACAATGACACACACTAGATCAGACCAACATATAATTGGTACGTGCTGACCCACAAAAGATTACTGAGCACTGACCCACATAGGATCAGTACGCACTGACCCACATAGAATTGTTGAGCGCTGATCCACAAAAGATATGACCCTCACAGGATCAGTATTCAATTCCCTACACAGGATCGCTGAGTGTTATCTTTTGTATGAAATGTCTCCAACCTCCGCCTCAGAATCAGCCACTGGATTCCTCGCACCCGATGCACTCGAGTTCCATTGAATCTTCCCTCGAGATATCATTCATACATTGACCACCAATAAACTCCAAAAATGAGAAAACCAAAGGACCACCATGTCATAAGGGTTTCAATGTGATATATGGTGCATCATCGGATTCCCTGTCTGTGAGTTATTGGCATTTCCGTCCCAGGGTCCCGGTTGGTTTTTAGGTTAAAACCAACTTAACCATACTATAATTGCATTCAAACCTCAAGTGGGATATTCCAATAGAATTTTATCACTCCAAACCTCCAATCCCATAGGCGGTTCCTCAATCTGACACCTCGTAGACAATGATATGGGCGAAAATGTGTAAACCGGTGAAACGAGTCTAGGTCCAGACTGGGGTCCGACCTGGTCCATGGGTCCGACCTGGACCGAGGGTCTGACCCGGCACGTGGGGGTGGCCCAGTCTGAGAACGACATGGCCCGTAGGTGAGGCCCGGACAGAAATTGTGCGGCCCCGACCCAAGGCGGCCTGGTTGGCCAGCCCGCATGGGGCGGTTGGCCACATCGTGGGGGGGGGGGGGGTGCGGTGCCCCGTGGATTCCGAAGGAACCGATAGTAATCAGTCGTTCAGTGAACTGTGGGACCTGAGGGGTCCCTCCTATAGCGTGCACGGGTGGACAGCGTAGTCGGATGAACCTAGAACCTCCACCGTGGTGCAACGGCACCGCGGTTCTGTTAGCCACCACAAGGCGCAACGACGCCGCGCCACCCTCGCCGCGGCTCGGCCTGGTCGTGGCCTCCATCTCCTCCACGCGGTGCGACAAACACCACGCTCTTCTAACCGCCGCGGCCCTCCTAACATCGCATTTTCCTTCCGACGCGGTGTGACGACACCGCTGCGACCCCTCCTTGTCGCGACTCAGTTCTCTATGTGGTATGGTGGTGCCACCAGCTTGTGGCGACCTGGAGGCCATGCACCACCATCTTCTTCACAGTTTGCCCTTCGTCGTCAACTAATTAGAACAAACGAAGGGGGAAGGTCGGGCTGTGTCCTTGCGGTCCTGATCCCTCATCTTCATGTGGATAACATCTGGCATGCAATAATCTAGAAATTTGAATGATGAAGATCGGAGGATTATACACATATATCAAAATAACTGAAATAACCCAACCTTGATTGCCAACGATCATTGACCAAGTCACGGAAAAGTGGACGTCATTCAATTGACATCAGAAGAAGACAATGAAGTTTACATCATCGGTATTCATTAAAGACGGAGGTGTTTCCTCTTCTTACCTAGTTGAAGAGGGAGAGAGAGATTTTCAGTATTCTTCGATGGAGAGGGGAATTCATCGTTAGAAGAATAATGTTCTCCAAGGTATCTCTAAAACACCACCAAAACTAAACTGCCATCCAAAATAAATGGTTAAGCTAACCCATTATTTAATTCTTGGCCAAAATAATTCAATCGATTTCAAAATAATTAATTAATTCCATTAATTAATTTGATGTTTTGAACACTTATGAGGGAATGTGGGAAGTTACAATTAAATGAAGAGAGGGTCAGCTTAATTAACTCAAGGGATGTTTAAGGGTAACATCACACATTAATGGGGGGTTAAGGGGGTTTGAAGCTTCTGTGTGACCCACCTAATGATATCCTCCCAAGGGAGGTTATGTGCAGGTGGGCCCCACCACTAACCTCCTCTTTGAGGTTTTAACAACCAAGGAATAAAAATAAGTTGATCATTATTTTTATTTAAAAAAATTAAAAAACCCCAAAATCTTACTTCCACTCTCATTAGAACGCAACTACAGTGAAGGTCTCACTAAGAAATTATTGATGCTTTGAGTTCAATGGTGCCCTCATATTTCAATTCTGAGCACTGGATCGAAAGTTATAAAATCTCGTACATTGGTTTATTGAAAGTACATGAAAAATAATTCAGAAATTGATTCTGGGAACATCGGGCCTCTGAATCATGCGCCATCAAAACTGCGGACTCGTAAAATTCCCATATATTAAAAAACATCCAACATTAATTCCGGGTCTTTACATTCACACAACCTTAGGGATTTATGTCCCCGACAGCTACAACTTGATCTAATGGACAAAATGGGGGAACTGAGCACGCACCTGAGCCTCCCGCTCCCATTTGCTCAAATGGAGGTTCTCGTGCGGCCAAAGAACACACACTAGAGGTATCGACCGTCCACGTAGGACCCACTCTTGTAGATCCTCAATCGCCACTAGAACCTCTATAAATTTCACCCCATCATCAATGTCCAGCTCCCCGTGGTCGATGATGTGGGATGGGACATGCACGTATCTCCTCAGCTAAGATACGTGGAAGACGTCATGCACCTGGTGCAGTTGAAGTGGAAGATCAAAGCAGTATTCCACCTCGCCTACTCTACTGAGGACCTAGAATGGTCTGATGAAACACAAATACAACTTTCCACCTCAGCCAAATCTATATTGACCTAATCGAGGTGAGACCCGTAAAAAGATGTGGTCGCCATCCTTAAACTCCAATGGCCTCCGTCTTCTGTCAACAAAATACTTCTACCTACATTATGCAGTCTTCATCTACTCTTGGATGATCTCCAACTTATATGTGGTAGCACGTACCATCTCTGGTCCCACTAGTGCTGACTCCCCTTGGTCTGTCCAGCACAGTGGTGATCTACAAGGTCGACCATACAAGCCCTCAAAAGGTGTCATATTGATGGTGGAGTCATATAAGTTGTTCTAGAAAAAATCCCCCAATGTTAAGTGGTCCTCTCAGCTACTAATGTTGTCGGGGACACAAGCAAGAATCATGTCTTTGTGGGTCTGGATGGTCTGCTCAGTCTGACCATCAGTCTGAGGTAGGAAGTTGGTTCTCAGATGTAGCTGCATCCCGAATGCCTCCTGCAATCCCTTCCATAGCCAGGAAGTAAACCGTGTGTCAGGGTTGGAGATGATAGAAGAAGTAATTCTATTAAAATTCACTATCTCTTGCATATCGTGGCATCCCATGCTCTCAACTAATCCCCGATATCTGGTCGGTAGGAAGTGGGCAGACTTGGTGGGTCGGTCAATGATCACTTAAATCGAATCATGACTCATGGATGTATGTGGAAGAACCATCACAATGTCCATGGATATCTCATCCCACTTCCACTCTGGGACATCTAAGGGCTGAACCAAGCATGCAGGTATCTGGTGCTCCGCCTCCACTTGCTGGAAAGTGAGGCATCGTGAGACAAACTCCGCTACCACCTTTTTCATACCTGGCCACCAATACTATTGTCGAAGGTCCTCGTACATCTTCACCACCTATGGATGTACTGCTAGAAGGGAAGTGTGGAACTCCTTCAACACTTTCTCTTGAAGTGCCACATATATAATTGTACGTCCTCTGAAGAGGATAATGTGCTCCCCACCTTCAAAAAATCCATCAGGTGCATGCCCTGTAGATATCAGAGCATGTTGTGTCTCACAGTTAGCGTCTTCATGATGTGAATCCCCAACTCACTGAAGAAGTGGTGTAGTGACTGTGAGAGACTGTAGAAAGGCAGCTTTATCTCTATCCACAAAGGATATCTGTAATGTAGCCAGATACTCTGTCACCTCTCCTAGTAGCTGAATACCACTCCTCCTGCTATGTGCATCTGCAACAATGTTCCCCTTCCCAGGTGTATAGACTATATCAATGTCATAGTCCTAGAGGAAATCAGGACATCGCCATTGTATTAGTTTAAGTCCTTCTGAGAGAATATATACCTAAGAATATTGTGATTAGAGTTTACGCTAAAATGTTCACCCATAAGATAGTGCCACCACATATTCAAGGTGAAGACCATTGCTACTAACTGTGGGTCATGGGTAGTGTAATTATGCTCGTGTTGTCTCAAATTTCAAGAACCAAATGCTATCACAGCTCTCTCTTGCAGTAGGACACGCCAAGTCTGGTCCATGATGCGTCCCAATAGACTACGTACCCTACGCCCTCTTCTGGAAGCCTCAAGATGGGCGCACTTTTCAGCCTCTGATACCAATTTGTCATGACCCATCCTCGGGCCCCGATCTGTGACTACCCCAAGCCCGCCGTTCATAGGCCAGGGGCTGGAGACTAGAACCAAAGGCGTAAATCCCTATGCTGGGAAGGCATTTCCATTATAAAAAGTTGACACACACAATCAGAGTACACAACTAGAAGAAAAACACTAAACAATACTGTATATAGAAGAACTGTTGGAAAGTAAAAGGGGCCGAAAATAAAAGCCCAATAGTAAATCATAGATACAACTGAAGTAATTAAAAATTAAAGCAAGTACAACCGAAAAAGTGACAAACAACTGAAAGGTAAAGAAATACTCATGGATAATTCTCCAAGGTTCCAACCTGAAGGGTAGGTATAGATGGCCACCTCAGCACTCCACGTCTGTCAGAATCCTCTCTGTACCGACTCGTTGTATGGTCCACCTCCAGGTACCGTCCAGTCCTGGCACTCTCGGCCTATGTCAGCATTGTCAGTCGCCTGCATCCAACATAACAAGGTGCGGGCATAGGCCATGAATGGGTGATTATAACGATACTCAGTAAGGACCCTGAGACCCTTAAGGTCTCACAATATCCAACAATAATAAACCACAATTTAAGGAATCCACAGATTACCCATACATAGGTATATGCCCATACATATACATATGTAATCTAGTAACGCATCTCAATCATGAGGAAACACAAAAGACATTGACTTAGCTCAAAATAATGATTTTCATTATCGAAACCACGACTGCTGGAGAACTCTTCTTGTTGTGATGTTCTACGAAGAAATATATAAGTATAGATGACTAGTCGCAAAGCTAGATCATATTATTATGTCAAGAGGCACTACTTCTGATGAAACAGAGTATGTCCCACACATGATAGATCAGTACTAACCTGGAAATGACCAACATGGGATGTGAAACACACAGGATCAGTATGCACTGACCCACATAGGATCGCTGAGCGCTGACCCACATAGGATCAGTATGCATTGTCCCACGTATGATCGCTGAGCACTGACTCACACAGGATCGGTATGCGCTGACCCACATAGTATTGTTGAGCGCAGACTTTCGTATGATCTGTCTCCAACCTCAACCTCACTATCAGCCACTGGATTCCTCGCACCCGGTGCCCTCGAGTTCCATAGAATATACCCTAGACATATCATTCATACCGTGACCACACTAAACTTCACATTGAAGCAACCCTAATTACCTCCATGTCGTAAGGGTTTCAACGTGACTGACGGTCCGTTAATTGGAATCCTGGTCTATGAGTTATTGGCATTTACGTCCTTGGGGCCTGTATGGTTTTTAGGATCAAGCCAACCCGACCATACTCCAAATGTGTTCAAACCTCAAGTGGGATATACCAATAGAACCATATCAATCCCGGAATTCTATCACCGCAAGCAGTTCGTCAATCAGACACATGCAGCTCATGATAGGGAAGAAAAGGATTAAACTGGCCAAATGGGTTGACGTCTGGAATGGGGTCTCACCCGGTCTGTGGTTCCGACCTGCCCCAATGTTCTGACCCGATATGCGGGTCAGACCCAGCCCGAGGTTCCGACCCATCCAATGGGGGTAGCCTGACCTGAGAGTGGCCCAACCTATAGGCGTCGCCCGACCTGAGGTTGGCCCAGCCAGTAATGGTCAGGCCCTACCGGATGCATCCCGGCCTAAGCCAGCCCATCCCGAGGTGGCTCAGCTGGCTTGCCCACATGGCCCAGCTGGCCATGCTATGGGGGGGGGTGTGGTGGCCCGCTGGCTTCCAAAAGAACCGGCACAAGGCGCCAGTTTGGTGAACCGCGGGGACCTGAGGGGTCCCTCCTGTAGGGTGCACTGGAAACCAGCTCAGTCGGCCCCCAGCCGCGGCCCGACCTAGCCGCGAGCTCCAACTCCTCCGTGTGGCGCGACGGCGCTGCGCTCATCGTCCAACCATCACGGCCCACTTGGCCGTAGTTCTTCCTTCTGACATGGTGGGACGACACTGCGCCCCTCTGGCACTGACGTGGCCTGACTAGCTGCGGCACGGCGTTGCCGTTCCCTTGGGGTGGCCCGGTGGCCTTGTGCCGCTGACTTTTTCGAGGTCCGCCTCTATCGTCAACAAATAAGAACAACCAAAGGGGGAGGGTCGGGAAGTGTTTGTGCGGTCTGATCCTTCCTCATCATGGCGATAAAATTTGATATACCATAATCCAGAAATATGAATGAAGAAGAATGGAGGTTTATACTCATATATAAAATAACTCAAATCCACATACCTCGATTGCCGACGATCGTTGAAGAAGTCGCAGAAAGGCAGACATCGTTCTGTTGACATTAGAAGAAGATGAAATGTTGACATCATTGACGTTCTTCAAGGACCGTGGAGTTTCCACTTCTTGACGTAGTTGAAGAGGGAGAATGAGATGTCTGTCATTCTTCATTGGAGAGGGGCGTTCGTTGTTGGGAGAATAATGTTTTCTGAGGGTTCTCCAAAGCTCCACCAAAAAAAAAGTTCCAACCAAAATAATTGGTTTAGCTAACCCATTATTTAATTTTTGGCCAAAATAATTCAAATGATTTCAAATTATTTAATTATTTCCATTAATTAATTTGTGGTTTGGCACAATTATGTGGTAAGCTTGAAAGTTATGATTAAATGAAGAGAGGTTTGGATTCATTAAGTCATGGGATGTTTAAGGGTTTCATCCAACATAAATGGGGGATTTTAGGGGTTTGATGATTGTGTGGGCCCCACCTAATAATATACTCCCAAGAGAGGTTATGAACGGGTGGGCCCCACAACTAAGAAAAGTTCCCCTCTCTTAAATTATTAAATAGAACCCCCTCTCTTCGTTATTTACACCTCTTTTAGACACATATATGAAATGAAAAAAATTATTTCACTTCTCAAAATTATTATCGATTTGAAATATGTTATTATCTATCCAAAATTCCACACATAAGACCCTTAAAAATATTTCAAGGAATGTATACTGAAAAAGAGGTAATTGTCTTCACTGTTTCCTTCAAGTCCATTTCATTTTATACTTCCTCATATAATTTTGAACCTATAAATAGATTAAAAATATAGTATAATAAATATATTTTTATGTTTTTATAATTATGGGTCATCTAAATTCCTTTTTCATTTCTATCCTATAAAAAGTGAAATGATCACTCATGCATACATATAACTTATCTTCTCCATATAGTAGTGTAATTAGATTTCATAAATACATTGACTGGATTGTTTCAGAGATATAACTAATGATTAAATATAAAATTTATGAAAAGAATATGATTTTGAAACTATAATATAATATATATATATATATATATACACACCTTCTTACATTTCTATCTATTAGAAAATAATAACATAAATCATGTATATGTGTGGAATACAGCCACCACATAGCGATGTGGACCATTATTAAATAACATTTTACATGGATGGTAATTATTATATATATAATAACTACATTAGATATGTATTATATAATATTTATTATATAATTATTAATTATTATCTACACTTATTTTAATCCATCAGTTAAAAAGTTAATGCGACATTCTTGGGTATGATAGTCTTTATATATCCATGATAAGTATAATTCATTTTTATATCTACATATATTATGAATGACAATAAATAATATTTAATTAAATATATATAAGAAACATATATAATAAATACAATTTTACATATGGAGGAAAATTGATAAAAATGCATGGATCGATTTTAGCGAATCAAAACATAATTCAAAAAAAACGTAGTTAACAACCATATAATAAAAATAATAAAATATTAGTATAAATATGGTGATTAAAGGATATTAATGGATCATATTTTATATCATAAATATGGTTATACATCAGGTATATAATGTTAAAAAATTTAAATTTATTATACATGAATTTAGACAAAGTATGTTACATGACATACTTGAGCTATATGATTTCATCTGGATTTCTAAACTAGTATATAATATAGGGTAACGAAAACTAGTTAATTTTTATTTGGTGTATATAATTACACATTAAGAAAATTAACATTAATATATTTTTTTTAATTATTAGTAAATTTCATTTCATTTGTACTCTTAAATAGACTAGTTAAATTTTTTTCTTATATTTCTTCTCTTGTGAACATGAATCAAGAAAACAAATGCTTAAAAGAAAAACTGATCTTATATTTTTTCGATATGATATATTTTTCAAACATATAACTATTTTATATAATATGTTTTTAAAAATCTATAATAATTTATCCAAATAAATTTTTACTATTTCTGTATTTTCTTAAAATGTGTTGAAAGGAATTTTTTTATTTTCTAGGCAAGGAAATTGGTATCCTTTTTTATAAAAGTAATGATTAATTATTTAATAGATTTGAAATTAGTATTATTTGTTTCCATGAAAAATAATATTTACATTATTTCTTTATGTAAATGTTTATACTAAAATTTTCAATGAAATATTTTACTTTATCATTGTGTATTTTTTGAAATATGACATTTTAAAAAAATTGAATCGTAAATGTCCTTAAGAATGTTATAGTATATTTTAAGGAATTTTATTTTTCATCAATGTGAAAATAAATTTATTTTCATGATTAAAATATTTCGATTTTATGTTATGATTATAAATTATTAAAAATTAACTTCTAATAATTGGATGTTAAATTTCACTTCAATAGTGATATTATTTGTATAATGAATATAATTACATTTTAAACCATGTATCACATCTAGATATATTGTTAGAAATTGATATTTATTTATTTTCTTGGTCATTTTTTAGAAATCTATATTCATTACTCAATAAAACTGTTTTTTAATAGGGATTATTTTTCATTAATTAAATTGATATTGCAAAAAATGAAGACTGTAATAGACATACAATTATAGATGGGGCCCTAAATTATATTGCCCCTTTCTGAATCCAGTGGTATCATAATACAAATATGTAATCATGCATTAAATATCTATTTCATGTATGCATAAGTATAGTTTTACACTATTTTGGAATAAGGATTTGCTGGGATATATAACATTCTAATCGATATCATTGATAGCAAGATTAATCATTTCAGTGATAAATAATATAGTCATTATTAACATTCATGAGATTATTAAAATGATATTTTTTATGTATAATATGTGTACATGATAAGATTGCATGTTTATTTGGTTATTTTCCATACCATACATATTATTCATCATTTAATAATGATTTCTTATACTATATTTAACCCTTACATAGAATTTGAGATTACCCTTTTATTTTTCTTATTTTCCCTTGGACATTAAGAAGGATTTTATTAATAATATATAGTTTTTAAGACTATTTTATTCGATGTATTTAATATTTATAATTTAATATCTGAATAATTCAATTTATTTCCCCATGAATACTAAATTATAATTCTATTTAGTATGTAAACTCTATCACCTTGTAAAAATATGAAAATATGTGTTCTAATATTTGTCAAATAGAGTTGAAAATTTCACAGTTTGTATCAGATATTTTTTAGTACGATACATATGAACTATATAAAAAAACATTTCATAAATTGGAATCATGATGATCATTATAGTATTTATGAACTCATACTAGTATATGAATTTTTTTCATGGATAAATACCCATGATGTTTATAATCTAACTAAGTGTCTATCATTATGTAGTGATGGCACTCAATGGATGAAATGAAATTTACACCCATAAACAATATAATGATTACCCTATTTAGAAAACCAATTCATGTGGCTGTAGTACTATGTTGATAATTTAAATATTAGGTTAGTTGACTCAGGTTATAGAAAATAACCTTCCCCATATAGAACAACATATATTTCCATTATACGATTATCATATCAATATAAAATATCCACTTTATTTTACTATATCAAATAATCACATGGATGCAATGAAATATATTATATCATACAAATATTAATTTCTATCATTATGAGGTATTCAAACAAAAAATGTTGTTCTAGCAGTTTTTCTAAAAAAGACAGAAAAAAAATTTAACAAAACTATCAAATAGGATAATGAAAATTAAATTACAGAATTAAGAACATTTAATGAGATTTATTTTACAAATAATTCCTTATAGAACAACAATCATAAATAGAGGTAATGTTACTCTAATTAAATAAGTCAGGTGAATAAAGTGTGTAAGAGTATATGGATAAAATATTTATATTTTTCAAGAATACATGAGATGATATATAGAATCCAAAATAAATGATTGATCATTTATTATATGATGTTATGCTGAGTACATGATGGGAACAATTTTATAAAATGATTTCATCTTATGACAATGTGGAATGAAGTTATTTTATGATATAGATGATATTTTCTGTATCATATGTATTCATGTATAATAATTTGAAGAATATGGTAACTAAGTACCTATACAATGGAAATTTATGAAAGGGTAATAAGAAAATGAAGAAATATACATTATGTAAATATTGTTGAAGGAAACATCCTAAAAATATAATGAATGTTATGAGATTTTGTTATGAGTGTAGAGATAATGGTCATCTGTATAATGAATTTTTGAGAAATAAATAATCCACTACTTATAAGTGATTGAATATTAATGGATTTTTTAATTATTAAACCTAGTTTTATATACATCACAGGGACATAACAAAGAATAAGACAAGTGGATAAGGCCTTGTCTATTATATTGAAATAAGTGGGGAATGAATAAATTTCTTTCATATTTGCATCCATTAATTACATATACATATTTTATCACTGATATTTTTGTTATTGGAATCAATGAACATATTATTATTTTATTACATAAGGATTATTTTAGAATTTTAATGAATATTTTTAAATGTACCAAATCCCAATAATTTTGAATCGATGGTAACATTATAGTTTTGTACAATTCATAAATAAGTGAAATAAATCCTTTAACATTAACCTAATATTGACTTAATAATGTTTAGTTGAGAAAATTTCTAGATATGCACTAATAAAATAAATTTTTTATAATTTTAGTCCCTAAATATTGTTAGTGATTTGATGAAGAATAAATTTATTTTTGTTTTTAATGTATTTTTAGATTTATGCAATAAAAAATATAATGAAATTGTTAATAGTGATTCAGGTTATTAGAATATGTCATCATGTTATTCACAAATTTTTTATGTGATACTATTAAATAATTTATTGGGAAAAATATTTGATCATATTTTTAGGTTTTGAATATGATCTATAATATTTAGGAGGATTACTATGGTAATATACTTATAGAATAGATAAATATGGAATTTAGATATAATATTTTAATGATGGAGTGTAATTTATTGTTTTGGATAAACTATACTAACAATTTTGGATTTGGAAAAATACTATTACTATTATGGAATGACTTATGGATCTAATAATTTGTTAAAAGTGAATTGAAAAACAACTAATTTTGATTATTCATTTCATGGTAGAAGAGGTGAAATGTGTATAGATAAAATAACAACCAAAAGATGATATTAATATAATTAAATTTAAATAAAATGTGTAAATTTATTTAGTGAATTTATTTATAAAATATAAAAAAATTCCCATAGAATAATTAAAAGGTCCTTGAATGAAAATGTCATCTGATTACTTTTCATACAAACAAATCAATGGTCTTTTTTTCCATCAGATATTTAAGGTTTTTGGATGGTTAACATTATTATTTACATGTATTATACCACTATATAATAATCCTTTGGTGTTAGTTTTTTTATCCATTCCTATATATTCACTTCTCAGTGATGATAAACTATTTGAAAACCTTGTTCTGTGGTGACCTTCATACATCCCATTTCCTCTTCTTATGAAGACATTTTTTTGACTATTTTAATAATAATGTTTCTAAAATATCATTAATATTATTAGATTTTCATGTTAATTTTTTGGATTAAATTAATTTAGTAGGGCAGAATTCTTCTCCCACTGTAATTCAAAATCATAACAATATGTTTGATAGTATATACAGTACACAATAATGTGTCTAAATAGACCCCAATATGATATGAAAACATATTTATTAATAAAACAATTGTCACCTAGTCATTGAATTGATATGTATTAATAATATTACATCAATTAAAAAATATATATAAGTATTTATATTGAATACCTATGAAATATTAAATCATTGATTAGCTCTTATAAAATTATTACACAATTTTATATAAGGTTATATTCATCATTGAAAGTAAAATTTCATAAATAATATATTTATCCATTTGGGAGAAATAATTATAATTTATTAATGGAAATTTTATAAAAAAATTATAAATATAATTTTATTTCTTTTGAAATTTAGAAAAACCAATTTTCTTGAGGGTTAAATTTATATATTTTCATGAAAATATTAATTTTCTAGTTAACTATAAAAAAGAAAAAAAAATTTATTGAAACTATATTTTTGATTGAAATATTTTCTATGATAAATATTATTTAATATTGGATTCCAATAAATATATGTTTTATTATATTATTAGTAGTAAAATTATATTTACATGAAACAATTTCATATTTGAATTTGGTATTATAAATTTTTTTAACAGTAATGAATTTTTTTTAATAATAGTTATTTTTCAAAAAACAAATTTCTATATATATATTAAAATATAATTATAATTCATTTCATAAACTTATAGATATTGAATTAAAAAAATATATTCCAAATTTTTAATCTAGATATCCAAAATTGATAAATAGTATACAATTTTTTTTGTTCAAATGAATAGTCACCGTTGTAAAATTTATCGCCTCAAAAAAAGATAAATTCCAAAAATAAAGTTTAAACCATATTTTCAATTCCATATTTTATATTAATTAATATTTTATTAAAATAAATATACCATTATCACCATTTTCATGAAATATACATTCTTAATGGGAACTTTTCCAGGAAAATAACCGTTGTAAAATTTAATTCAATGAACGTTTTAAAATTACACTCCCTATGTTTTAAATATCTCTTATTCGTCTATATAGGGATAAAAAAATATGAAGACTAAAAAATGTATATTATTATTCTAAAGATTTTAACTACATGATAATAATTCATTTATCTTTTTTATTACTTTTATAATTACTGTATTTTTTTCACCACACCGATACAATATTTATTTGAGTTATTATAAAAATAAAATATATTAAATTTAATATATTAAATTCAATATAATTTATTAATTTATAGTGTTTAATGAATTTTTAATATTAATATGAAATATTTGTAATGTTTACATAATTTATATTTAAAATACATTTTTTTAGATTTATTTGAGTACAAATTAAAATAACAATATCAAAAAATGAATACGATGATAATTTATCAAAATATAAATTATTCAAATTATTTAAAAAACATTAAAATCATGAAAGACGATAAGGGTGAATATTCATCTAAAAATTTCATCAATTTTCAATTTATGAGTCAATGTTTACCATATATGTAAAATCATTACTCCATAAGAGTTATTATTATGTTACATTGATTATTATAAATATTTTAAAAATATTTTATTAAACAAAAAGATATGGTTTAAAATGCCTAAAACTTATATAAATGTATTATTTGATGATATTAAAACCATATCATAATTTACTTCCAAAAATATATTATATTTGGTTTCATTCAGCCAAATAATTAATTTATTATTATTTAATATTTTATAAAAATTTTAAAGATCCCCTTATAAAATTATGAAGGGGAACATCCTCCCTATGTTATTTATGTCACATAGAGTTATCTACAATGTCAAAACATGATATATTTATTCTTAAAATCAAAATAAAAGATATAGAGGTTTTGTTCATTCAGAAAGACCAGACCTATGTCTGTTATGAAAATATCTAAAGGAATTCTATCAAAGAAGAGGTAACCAAATTTTCCAATTCCATCAATTTTAAATCCTATAATTCTTAAAATTAAACATTATTACATATACAAAAAAAAACAAATAATGATTCATAAATATATGGGGATGTTAATTAATTTTTTTTACCGTATTCTGTCTCTTTTGCAGATTAGTCGTCCAATTTTTTAACGATGTAATTCTTCTACAAGGGTTAAATAATAATTTTTTGGATCTAATCCCTAAAGACGAAAATAACAATAAAATCCATCATTTTTGACCTATTAATTTGGTCAACACCATATAAAAGATTAATTGAAAGATCCTTACTATCATCCATTCTTTTATTTCATGTATGATTTTCTATGCTAATCAGTTATGTTTTATTAAGTGATGAACAATTCATGATTGACTTTTTACTACTCCATAATGTGGGAATCTTTTCAAATGATTGATAAGGGGATGTAACAATGATTTTAAACGTGATGTGAAGAAGTATTCTTATACAATGGATTGGGGTTCTGTTTACAAGATTCTCACCATATTTGGTTTTTATATCACCTTCATTAATATGGTCAAAATAATTCAGGGTACTTCTCCTATTTCTGTTTTTGTTAATTGATCTCTAGAAGGATACATTGGTTTCACAATAGCCATCAAGAAAGGTATCCCTTTATCTGCTGTGATTTTCTATATTTCTGATGATTATTTATGAAAATTACATTCCATTATGTCTGGGAATGGGAAGATGAAGTATGTTCATGCTTGTAGGGGTCTTTTTTCTCCTTCCAATCATCTTTATGTCTATAATATCATATATTTTTCTCAAAAATAAAAGGGAGATATAATTAACATCATGATGGATCATTTACATTATGATAAGGTTTCCGGTCTGGAGAGTTTTTTAAAAAAAATCCATTGTGTAAATTTGGAGGGATTTCACCCATACGAGAAAAAATACCATTATCAGTGAGATGAAAATCTAATAGGGTTTCTTTCCATCATTTATTTTGGTGTCCCTATGATCTGGGATAGGCTAAAGGATTTCAATTTCTCTAGAATTTTTGTTAATACCAGATGAAGACATTCAGTTTGGATAGTTAATTCCTCATCCAAGACTGGTCTGGTCTATTTAGTGAATCTATAATCATCTCAAAATCTTAGTATTCCTTTATTGTGTATAAAAGGTCGTCATATCTTACAATAACATTTTTGTGTCGATTAAAAATTTTATTTGGAGAGATTATATTATCAAAAGAAGTATTGAAATGGTTTCATGGGAAAATGACTCCAAGCCATAAGATGTAGGTAGATTCGGTATTAAGAATAACCGATCTTTTATTTATTCCATTACAGCTAGGTTTATGTGGAGGGTTATTAATGTTAACTCAGAAGATCTTAGATTCTTTCGAGTTAGACTCATGAATAAACTGAAATATTGAAATTTTAACAATCTTAGCTCTTCGGTATGGTATGCTATTAAGTGTATTTATTATATTATTGATAATGATCTTAGATGGCTTGTATATAAGGGTTCCTCTTTATCTTTCTAGAACTGAAACAGAACAACGGTTCCTTTGGTTGATTTGATAATGGATGGAGACTCAGATCTATAATTTGACATATCTATTAATGATCAACTTCAGAGGATGGAAAATCATACTTCTCATGTCATTTCAAATGTTAATAGATATTTTATCTGTCTTAGGGAGGAATTGTTAGCATGTGAATTTGATTAAAAATGCATCATATCTTATAATTTGTTATATGATAATTTCATGCACATAAAAAATGAGATCAATTAGATGGGTAATTCGAAGGGAAATTTCTTGAATCCTTCTAGGCCAACTCAGTAAGGCAGAGTTTCTCATAAAAATATTCCAACAGATGATTTCATGAAAACATGTGGAATATCTCATTATTCTATTGGTGTTTTATTTCATAAGCATAAGGAATATTTTGATCATCTTTTCCATAGCTGAACGGATGATTTGACAATGTTGATAGCTATGGATGACCTGTTTGAATTGTCATTACCTCAGGTAACAATGATTTTGGGTTTTCTAAAGCTCTAGAGTAATATCATCATATCACTATATTATCTGTGTTTTTTCCAGGTGGCTGTATAAGAGGTCATTCAATGAATTTATAGTTACAGGAACAATGAAATTCATGCACATCAAATCTACTAGGTTGGTGCCACACAGACTTGTATACTATCTGTTGTTCATAATACTTCTGTTCAGAAAAAATATATTGTTCAGGATTTATTCATGGCCTCTGAGTTATAACTTGGATTGGGGTCAACTGAATCTTTCAACCCCCAAATAGAATGATTGAAGTCCTTTTGAAAGCTCTTTTCTCTGGTTGGATTAAAATCAATTTGAATAGTGCCTCAAGAGGTAATCCGGGACCAGGTGGTTTTTGTGATGTTTATAGGGATCAAAATGTAGGAGTTCTTTATTTTTACTTATATCATGTGGATATTACTCTTCTCTTGAGGTGGAAATTATTGGTGTAATTTTAGTAGTTGATAATGCTGAAAAATGTTGTTGGAATAATATTTGGATTGAATGACATTCTACTACTATTGTTCTTTCTATTCAATCACGTTATATTCATCTTTCTTGTAATCTCACCAACAGATGGAATATATGATTATATTTTCTTTACTCTATGAATCATATTGTTACCCATATATATCAAGATTCTAATGCACTTGCATATGGTCTTGTATACAAGGCAATCAATGACCTTTACTTTCAATGGGATGATCATGTTCTAGATTATGTTTATCCCCTTTTAAGAGGGATCAATGTAAATCTCCCATTTTCAGAATTGTTTAAGGATATTTCTAATAATGGGGTATTTATTTTCTGGTCATGTTCTATTTTTTCAAAAAAAAATCATATGAAATTAGAAGACATTAATATTTCATATGTACAACACAACGTCTCTAGGTAATGGTGTATTTCAATTTTCATCACCACTTTATTAGAAGGTTATAAATATGGAAGTATAGGTGGTATATTAGATATATAAAATAAATATTATTATAGAAATATAATATCATATATAACTTCTTTCCGTCTAATATATAAGAAAATGATAACATCGATTGTTTATTCATATGGGCGACTACTTCCCGAAATAGTTGTGATTCAATTTTCATTTTCATTTTATGTTGTCGGTAATACGTATTGATTTATTTATTATATTTGATATATATGAAAAAATAATGAAAAAATAATTATTAATTATTAACTATCATTCCTTCATTCCATCCAGCTAAAAGTGAATATAACATTCAATTTCATGTACGAGCTATCGTATCAATGAATAGTGTCATTTATTTATTTGTATATAAATATATATTATGGAGGAAAATAAATGTTTATATAATGATAATAATATATTTATATCATTAATAAAATTATTATGATGATATAACAATGAATATGATGGAAGGAACAAGAATACCAAATCAAAACATGTATTAAAAATCATGTTTTTAAAACCAAAAATTATTATTATTTTAAATGTTTATTAAAAAATTGATCATAATATGTTTTAAATGGGTCATATTTTCTCTAATATTTCTGAATTTTTACCTTATATGTATGTATAAAAAATATAACTTTAATATACATGAGTTTATAGAAACTATTTTACATGTTTGACCATAGGTATGGGATTGTGTCTCAATTTCCTCTCTATTAAAAATATTTTTTAATATGAACATGATTATTTTTATATGCTAAGTATACATCCCATGTGAGGTAAATTAGATGGATAAATAATTATTTATTAATTATTAAATTAATTTCATCTTTAATATACTAAGTATTATTTATTTTTGCATCTAACTTTTCAACTCTATGAATCTTGAATAATAAAAAAGGATTCTGTAAAAGAAAACCCAATTTTATTTCACTTTTGATCAGATGTACATTCCTTCAATGTCAATATTTTCTATAAAAAATCTTTCAAAATTGATTGCATTCTTTTATATTGATTTAGAAATTGATTTAGTTATATATATTTGAATTTTAAATAATTAATTTAAATTAATCTATTTGTCATTTTCAGAGCATTCTATCATGTAGAAATTTTTTAAACAGTATTGAAGAAATTATTTTTAACATATACTATGTTATAATTTTTACCATCTTCATAACAAATTTTATATTTTAATCATCCATTAAAAATTTACAAGGTTATTTTTTTAGATAATTTTATACTTTATTATTGGAAAATTCATTGAATATGTTATTTTAAAAAAATAAAGAATTATATTATTCAAGAATTTATTAATAATATTTTAATTTAATTTATACTCATGAATTCCAATAACACATTATTCGACATGTTATCCACCAGGGATATGTTGTAAAAATACAATATTTTTATAATTTCACTAAACTGTTGTCATTGGTTATTGAATTTGTCTTAAATTTATATATTATTTTTAGCATGGATATGATCATTACTAAAGTTCTATAAACTTTTTTCATAATGTTTTATACATTGAATGTAATTGATTGATAGGAGAGTCATTGATAAATATGTATTCCATACTCAGTAATTTTTTTCATGGAAATATATATTGTTTTTAATTTAAATCATTTATTTCTTATAGGGCATATGATTTGGATTTGTAGTGATGGGTGGAGTATGGTATTTTATAGACCCTAGAGGGATTACAAGGTCTTATGAGACAAATTAGTGAGATCAAATTAGATGTATTATGTTGTACGTATACCATTATTTAGGAATTTACATTGGAAAAGGGCTCAATAGTGGAAATATCATGATGTCTCAGATCAATTTGTCCTATATTAAGAATTTCAGGTACTGATAATTTGGTTATCATTATAATTCATGATATTAATTCATCAATATTATTTGTGGATTAATTTTGTTTTACATATCAAATGGAATTTGATTTTAGTTAGTTAACATTCCATATTGATTTTTACTTATTTAGTCATCATAAAGTCTAATATTTTCAACCCTTTATGATCTTCTAAAATTGGCCATTTATTAATTTAATTGAACCATATCACAGAAGGATATAAACTAAATAATTTAAAAGACACTAGACATTGATTTTATTAAAATCATGGAGAGTGATAAAATATCACCATCTTACATTTATTAAGTCACTCATTTCAAATATGTGGTCAAATGGGAGATATTATATACTATATTTATTATTGAGAAGAATAATATATATTTATAAATCACATATATTTATTATTAATTATTTGTGAATAAATAAAATTCATAAATATTTATACAACGATGATGCAGTTATTATCAATTAATGAAAACAACAATTTATAATATTTAAAATTTTAATATAAACACCATATGAATAACTTAAAGTGATCTAATAATTTAATATTCAATAGACCATATTTGTAGCGTAGTAAATTTTATTTTGAAGTTATCATTTGTGAAATATTTTTATAAAGTCAATGTACTGAATAGTTTCGAAATCTCCAATATAAAAATTTTATTAAAATATTATATTAAGAAATTATTTAAAAATGATAATAATAATAAATAAATAAATGATATATATTTTTACCAGAAATATCACTAATTACCACATATGGTTTAATTATAATATTATAATGAAAAATAAAGTCCTCTTAATAATGAAAATATTTTTATTTAATTAATATTAAAAATTGAATACAAATGGATAATGAAAAAGGAATGTTATAATATTACATCAAATATTGTCTAAAATATATTAGATGATTTAATTACAAACATTAACACATTATCATCTAATTTCTTAACAATTTGATTTATACTTAGAGATAAATAATTTTTTATAATTTACTCTTTTGAAAAATGTCACGACCCGTCCCCTGGGGCCCATGCCCTGACTACCCCCCAAGCCCCTTTCCTGAGGCCAATGGCTGGAGACTAGAACCAAAGACTTAATTACCTAAAAAAACTAAGGAATTTACTTTATAACTTGTTGACACACACCCAAACAAGCACACAGCTGGATGAAACACCAACAAAACATTATAACAAAGGTGTGATGAAAATAAAAATGGTTTGAAATACCCGCGCAATGGTAAAGTACATGAAACTGAAGGTACAATTACCACTAATGAAAAAAGATAACATCTGTAGGTTTGTCCTCCAAGGATCATACCTAATGTGTAGGTACAGATCACTTCCTCAGCACTCCATGTTCGTACGTCTCCTTCGTGTAATGACACGTCATATAGTCCACCTCCTTGTATTGTCTAGTCCTCGAACTATCAGCCACATTCAGCACTGTTTGTCGTCTACATCCAACACAACAAGGTGTGGGCATAGCCCATGCAGGGGAGAGTATAACGATACTCAGTAGGGACCCATAGACCCTAAAGGATTCAAAAATTCCACCAAGGATAAACCACAAAGAATGAAATCAATAGACAAACATTCGTTGTTATACGAACATACATACACCTATGTTATCATATAATCCATCTAAATCATGGGGAAAACACAGAGATACTCACTTAGATCAAACCATAATTTTATTCATGGGGTAGTATCATGTAACATCCCCAGTCACATTGATGAAACCTCGACTACTAGAGAAATCCAACCTCTATGAAGTACATTGGGAATGTTGCGATACCATGTGTGCTTCTCGCTAACATTGGACTGCTGAGGTACTCCTCCTGTAAAGTACCGTGGATCTTCCATGTCACCAAGCATGTTCCCCACCATGGGTCTATCGTGTCAACAAGCGTGATCCCCCTCCTAGCATGATGAGTTACTCCTCCTATTGAGTATCGTTGTTCGGCTGCGTCACACAGATGCACTCCCCAACGTGGGTCTTCCGCGACACCAAGGTGCTTCCCACTTGGATAGTAGATTCACTCCGAGTCAATACGGTCCGCAGTCGTTAGGTCTTATCAAGCTTAAAGGTCTCCAAACTAAGATTGATCATCTCAGGGAAGATCCACTCCATATGCTACTGGTTGATAATCTAACTGTCATGAAGTCCAAAAAATAAATTTCATGAATTTCCACAAAGTCTTAGGGGTCTCAATGCAATTTATTACATCTCAATCAGACGCTTGGTATTTGAGTTATTAGCGTTTAAGTTCTGGGGCCCGGATGGATTCATGCTTGATCCAACCAGACTATTTTCCATCTAAATCCAAAACTCCAGTGGAGTATTCTCAAAGGGACTGTCTCACTCGATGAAATCTATCACTGTTGACTATTTGTAAAATAGACATCCCATGCTAATGATATGGACGTAGGAGCGTAAATGGGTTGTAGTGGGCCCATGTCATGTCTGACCCAGTCAGACTGACCCGGCCAAACCTAGCCTGGGACATTCTGGTTCAGGTCGACTCATTCTCACCCATTGAGTCTGGCCCGACCCATTAGGTAGGCCATCCCTTTTGGATCGTCCCAGACTGTGGGGCAGGATAGGACATTCGGTTCGGCCCGACCCACTGGTCCCAGCCCAACATGTCGCCAGGGGCCGGGGAGAGCCATTAAGATGCTGACCGACTGTGAGGGTGCAGACTAGCTATGAGTTGGTTTGAGGGAGGTTCATCACGGAGGGCGTCGCGTGGGAAACTCATCATGGAGGCGTGAGGTCGGTTTGGCTCAGAGGTTCATGGCGAGGGAAGCTCATCCTGGAATCTGGGATGGTGTGGCCGGGGCGGGTTCGTCTAGTGGGTGGCGCAACCGAGACCGGTTCAGCATGGAGTACGGGTGGCCGGGGTGGCTCGGTAGTAAGAGGGAACGGCTATGGGGGCATGACCAAAAGGTCAGGGTGACCAAGAACTAGGTCGGCATGCGGATGGGGTGGCCATGACCAGTTCCATTAGAGGACGGTGTGACTAGGGCGGCTCGGCCCAGCCCAGGGCAGCTCGGCCAAATGGGTGGAGACCGCAGATGTGGTTTAACTGGGGCTCCACATGGGGGCATAGCCAGTTCGGCCAGGGTTCCGTGTGGGGTCACGGGGCTGGTTCTGCTGGTGGCATCACAGGATGACATGGGGGTGGTGCAGGTTGCGGAGGTCACGAGCATTGGAAACACTGCCTTCATCGCCTTCATCGCCATTGTTGTTGTCGTCACCTTCCTCCTTTTAGATGAACTCTACAAAACAACACGAGGGTTACATAGGGGATGGTCCATTTTATGTTTTCTTGCACTCTCCACATTAGAGCGATAGCAAGTGGTTCAAAAGAACGAGGCACGTCTAACCCTCCGTCAATGATTAATCTCAAAACTCGCAAAAGGAAACATATACAAATGAACTAGTTTGAATGTTGATCTGTGATACATGATCTAGAAGTGAAGAACATGGGAATATAAAATCATTCACAAAAAACACCTACCTTGTTCATTTTTTATTGACTTTTGTGTGAGAAGGGAGATGTCAATTCGTTGAAGTCGAACACATCCTACGATGGAGGAAGTTCCGAGAAATAATGTTGAAGTAGAGGTCGAGGTCATTCTTTGTAGTCAAAGGCGTTAGTCATCGACATTCTTCATCGGTGGAGTGTTCTTCATTGGGAGCATCCTACCACATCCCTCCTTTGCCCTATTCCACCGAAGTGAATTCATAGCCAAAATAACATATTGATATCTCTATTATGTCGTTGGCATAATATAAAAAAAGTATTAATGAATTAATTGATGTGTTGGCTTAGTTTATTAATGGGAAGGATATGGAATAATAAATAATGTGTGTTGGCACAAATAAATTGTGGAGGTGTTGAAGTGGGTCCCCCTACATTTATTAGGTAGTTGAGGATTTTCCCAATTAAATGGGGGTCTCATGGGGGTTTAATCTAAGGTGGTCCCCACCACCATAACCTATCATGGGAGGTTATTGTTTGGGGGGTCCCCACCACCATAACCGCTCATGGGAGGTTTTGGTCTGGTGGTCCTCACCACTAAATCCAACACCCACTTGGGTGATTGGTTACAACAAATAAAATAATCATGTTTATTTTATTTTATTATCTCCACGAAAAATCCCAAAAACTAACTTTCACCCTTGACCAAATGTCGTCGAGGTGCAAGTCTTCATAAGTGAAAACTGGAACTGTGATTTCAACCGTGCCTAGGAATTCAATTCCAAAAAATGGTTCAAATGTTAGAAAAACCCACTTCCACATTTACATAATATAGCTGAAAAAGAGTATAAATTAATTCTGTGAAATTAGGGCCTTAAGAACACACAACATAATTTTCTACGGACTCATAAAAATTCCATTTATAATAATAAAATTACATGGAAATTCCATGTCATTACATTCTCCCCACATCCGGGATCTACATCCCCATAAGTAATAAATAAAACTAGGTAAACATGTTGGGTACTGATCACGCATCTGAGCCTCCCACTCCCATGTGTTTTTCTGAGCTTCACATGCTTCCAGAGAATGGGCACCAAAGGTATCGACCATACATAAAGGAACCGCTCCTATTAATCCTCAGTCTCCACTGAAACCTCCATAAAAGTCACCCCATCATTGATGTTCAGCTTGATATGGTTAATGATGTGAGAAAGTTCATGCACGTTTCTCTTTAGCTAGGACACGTGGATGACGTCATGCACCATGTGCAACTGAGGTGGAAGTGCTAAGCAGTATTTCACCTCTCCAACTATGTTGAATACTTGAAAAGGTCCGATGAACCTCAAATATTACTTTCCACCTTGGCAAAATATTCATATATCTCGTCGGGGTGAGACCCGCAGAAAGACGTGGTCACCATCCTGGAACTCCAGAGGTCTCCGCCTCCTATCAGTATACAACTTGTGCTAGCTCATTGTAGTCTTCATCCACTACTATTTGATCTGCACTTCCTCTATGGTATGTTGTACCATCTCTGGTCTCACTAGTGCTGACTCCCCTAGGTCAGTCAAGCACAAAGGTGTTCTGCAAGTTTTCCCATACAACACCTCAAAAGGTGTTATCCCTATGGTGGAGTGATAAAAGTTGTTGTATGAAAACTCCACCAAAGGTATGTGATTTTACCAGCTATGACCGAAGTCCAGGACAGAAGAACATAGCATGTATTCGATGGTCTGAATTGTCCACTCAGTCTGGCCATCCTTTTGAGGATGGAAGGCAGTTCTCAATCAATGCTACATCTCGAGAGCCTCTTGTAACCCCTTCTATTGCTCGGATGTAAATCGAGTGTCACAATCGGAGATAATAATTGAATTTAATCCTTGTAATTTCACAGTCTCATGCTCATAGAGGCATCCTAAGATATTTACTGAGCCCTTCTCTCTGATAAGTATAAAGTGGGCTGACTTGGTGAGTAAGTTGATGATCAACCACATAGAGTCATCACCACTGGATGTACGTGGATGTTTGGTCACAATGTCCATGGATATCCTATCCCCCTTCCACTCTGGAACCTCTAAAGGCTGAACCAAACATAATGGTACATGTTGATCTGCCTTCACTAGTTGGCATGTTAGACATCGAGAAACAAACTCTGCAACTACTTTCTTCATTCTAGGCCACCAGTACTATCGTCAGAGGTCCTGGTACATCTTCTCCACTCGTGGATATACCGTAAGAGGGGATGTGTGGAACTCCCTCAACAAATCCTCTTGATGTAACACTTGTACCATGGTACATCCTTTGAAAATAATGATGTGCTCCCCACCTTCAGAAAATCCATTAGTTATTTGTATTTTGGATATCTGATCACGTCATGTATCTCAGTCAGTGTCCCCATGGTGCACCTCTCTGACTTACTAATGAAGTGGGGGAGTGGCTATAAGAGACTGTAGAAAAGATGCTCTTTCTCAATCCACAAAGTATATCTGCAAAGTGTTCAGCTACTCTATCAACTCTCCTAGAATCCATATACCAGATCTCTTGCTGAGTGCATCTACAACAATGTTCCCCTTCCCAAATGTATAAAATATCTCGAAGTCATAGTCCTAGAGGATCTCAAGCCAATTTTGCTGTCTCAGGTTTAGGTCCTTCTGAAATAAGATCTACCTGAGACTCATGGTATCAAAGCACACTATAAAACATTGGCCCATCAGATAGTGCCACCACAGCATACAAGTGAAGACCACTACAGCTAACTCCAGGTCATGGGTACTGTAGTTCTTCTTGTGTTATCTCATCTTTTAAAGAAACTTACACTACCATTGCTCGCTCCTGCATCAGAACACATAATAGTCTGGTCCCTGATGAGTCGTAGTTGGATACGTACCATATGCCCTCCTCTAGAAGCCTCAAGATAGGGGCACTACACAGCCTCTGCCTCAGCTCATGAAAGCTCTACCGACATCTCTCTGACCACACGAAGGGTAGCTTTTTCTTCGTAAACACTAACAATGGTGCTGCAACTCTAGAGAAGTCTAGCAAAAACCACCAGTAGTATCTATCCAAACTCAGGAAGCTTCGTACCTCCATCACACTCCTGGGTGGCTCCAAAGCAAGTACTGCCTCAATATTCTCTTGATCCACTGCAACTCCATCCTTTTATATGACATTTTATATGAATTGAACCTCTCGGATCTATAATTGGCACATTGAGAGATTACCATAAAGATTGTTCTCTCATAGTGTGTCACATACTACATGAAAATGATAGGCATGCTCCTCCTTAGTAGCCTATTAGTTTAGAATGTCATCGATGAAGACCACTGCAAAGCGATCAAGGTATGACTGATAGATCCTGTCCATGAGTCCCATGAACACTGCTGGAGTTTTTGTCACACCGAATGGCATAACTAAGAACTCATAATGTTCATATAGACCCCAGAAGGTTGTCTTCTGCTTATCCTCATATCATACACTAAACTGGTGATAGCCTGATTTCAGGTCTATCTTCGAGAACCACCGAGCTCCCTTCAGCTGATCAAATAGGTCTTCAATCCACAGGACTGGGTACTTTTTCCTCATAGTCACCTATTTTAGGAGTTGATATTAGAACCAAAGACTCAAGCTCCCATATACCTTATAAGAGAACAGAATTAGGGCTACCCAAGGATAAACATTGGCCAAGATGAATCCCTTCCCCTACAACTCCTCCAGTTGTACCTGAATCTCACGAAGCTCCGCGGAGATCCATCGGGTATGTTGGTGTAGATATCTGTGCCATCCTGAGGTACAAGTCAATGAGAATGTATACCTCTATGTGTGGTGGTAGACCCGAAACATCATCATAAAAAACATCAACATACTAGTCAACCACTACAAGATATGTTGAAAACTTCACACCAACAGCTTTGAGGGTAAGGCGGGCCTACTAATGATCGATCGGCTGCAGCCTCTTCTGAGCAAGTCCATCAGGTTCTAAAAAGGATCCCTTCTTGTTGGTGATGATAAACCTGGTCCCATCCATATGGACACACTGCACCATGTGCCTGATATATTCAATATGAGCATAGACTATAGATAACCATTCCATACCCATGATGAAGTCATAAGACCACGACGCCGCTACTAGGAGATCCCAACGGAATCTCTCACCTAATAGAGTAAGCTCGCACTACTGGCACCATTTTGTAATTGTTGAATCTTGCCCTGTAGGAATCTCTAGCCATAAAGATCAATCCAACAGCTCCATCAGAATCCCTAAGCTATGAATGAGGGCAGTGTAAATAAAAGAATGACTGGAACCTGTGTCTATAAAAATAACAGCTATGTTGGAGTAGACACAGATCATACCACGTATCATCTACAGAGCACCGTGATCTAAGGCTTTGGCTTCCTGGAGCTGATCTCTCCCATATCCACATGCTTCCTGCTATCGGGGTGGACCTTTTATTGGTGGAAGTGATAATATCATGAAACTTCGCCCACCACCTACTGTAGGGATAACTCTTCTTCCACGTCCACCTATAGTCTTTATACCTCCTCGATCATACCTATGTATCATTCTTTTCGGTCCTTTGACCGTCAGCTGATCATCCGAACTGTGGGTCAGACATTCACGAGTCGTGTGACACTGCCTACGACATGTGAGACACTGCCCACTACTGGCATGTATTTCTAAACTTCTAGTGCCCCACACAACCGATCCTTTGACATGAGGTCGTCCACCTATAGTTATGGTCTTCTTGGACATCTGCGATGTCTGTCTTGTGCTAGCAGCAGAAGTATCTGCTCTGTGTTGACTGTTGGTGGATATCGCTGCTGGATACTGCTCAGCATGGAAACTCTTCACTAGGAGGGATCTCTCTAACACCCCTTCCTACATTAGGACACTGAGTGAGATCACTGAAACCCTGATCTCCTTCCTGAGTCCCTAACCAAAGGTCCTTGCCCTAAAGAATGGGTCCCTCACCATATTTGTGAAGTAGTGTGGGATATCAGTGAACATCACTGAGTACTAGGCTAGAGTCATGCTTCCCTACTGCAGATGAAGTAGCTCTCGAATGCACACTACACAGAGAGTTGCTGGAATGAACTCTTCCCAAAACAGGCTCTCGATGAATTCCAAGAGAAGTGCAACCTCGTCGGGTAACCGGATCATCAATCTCCACCATCATCCAAATGGTGCCTATAAATTGTTGGCAGCAAGAATCACCATGAGATCAGCCGACATACCTACTAGACAGAAAAATCTCACTACTTCCTCCATCCAATCCTTATCCACCTGTGAGTGTCTCTCTCTCCTGATCCTAGATTTCCTCTCGCACTGGAAGTCGTGTAATGCACTATAGTGGGATGCACCGTCTGCTGTTGGGGCTGGTGGCATCGATTTCCCAATGGGGAGTGGTATCACTAGGGCCTCTTCTAGTGCCTCTATTGGAAGAGGGACCTACACTGAGGCCTTGTCGCTCGGTGGGATATCTGTGCCTAAAACTCTCAAAACTCTAGCTGGCTGTCTTGGTGGGGGCATCCTGAAAAGAAACATGTGCACTATGCTTAATAGTTATACCAGGTGAGCTGACCTGGTGAGCTGACGTGAAGAAAAATTTTATAAACACACATGTAATCTATGTTTTTGTGCACTGAGTTGGAAAACATATTTTAGGGTCCTGGTGTATGGATACGTTGGTGGCCACGCAAACATTGAACTCTCCAAAATGAAAACCACACTCATTATCCATAACAATATTGCATCATAGAAAAGATCAGAGTCCTAGTTCTGCAGTAGAACTGAGTACTCTGATACCTATTTGACACGAATCGTCCCCTAGGGCCCATGTTGTGACTACCCCAAGGTCGCCTTCCATAGGCCAGCGGCTGGAGACTATCACCAAAGGCGTAATTCCCTTAAACTTTTAAGGAATTTCCTTTATAACCTGTAGAGACACACAAATGTAGGCACACACCTGGATGAAACACCAAGTAAACTGTATAACAATGGAGTGTTGAAATTAAAAAGGGATTGGAATACCAGCCCAATGGTAATGTACAAGAAAACTGAATGTGCAAGTACAACTGAAGAAAAAATAAAACAGCTCAAGGGTCGTCCTCCAAGGATCCAACAAGAAGGGTAGGTACAGATTGCCTCCTCAGCACTTCACATCTGTCCGTATCTTCTATGTACCGACACGCCGTATGGTCCACCTCTGTGTACTGTCGAGTCCTGGTACTCTCAACCTCAGCTAGAAATGATTTTCTTCTACATCAAACACAACAAGGTGTGGTCATAGCTCATGTAATGGTGAGTATAATGACTCTCTTTAGGGACAACGAGACCATCAAGGTCTCACAAAATTCACTAAAGATAAACAACAATGAATGAAATCAACATACAACCTTTCTTAGGTATATACCCATAAATATACTTATGTTATCATGTAATCCATCTCAATCATGAGGAAAAATCAGAGATACTGACTTATCTTAAACCATGATTTTATTCTATGGGGTACTATCAAGAAGCATCCCTAGTCACATTGACGAAACCTGGGATGCTGTAGAACTCCTCCTCTATCATGTACAATGGGGATACCTTAACACCGAGCATGGTTCCCATGAACTTTCGACTGCTAATTTACTCCTCCATTCTAGTAACGTTGATCTACTACATCACCAAGAACACTTAACACCATGATTCTTCCACGTCACCATGAGCGCTCCCCCTCGTAGCCTGATGGGGTACCTTTCCAGTCGAGCACCGTGCGTCTGCAGCGTGAGGTACTCCTCTTGTTGAGTACACTAGGTTAGTCATGTCATACAAAGGCGCTCCCCACCGTGGGTCTTCCGCAACACCAAGGCACTCCCCACTGGGCTAGTAGAGTCACTATGAGTCAAAACGGTCAGCAGTCGTCAAGTCTAATCCAATTACAAGGTCTCCGAACTATTCTCACTCATCTCCAGGAAGATCCGCTCCACAAGATACTGGTCGATACTCCAACATTTAAAAAGTACCATGAAGAAGTATCTAGAAGGACTGCCACATCATAAGGGTCTCAATGCAACTAATGACGTGTCAATCAGATGCAAGGTATGTGAGTTACTAGACTTTTAGTCCTGGGGGCCCAGCTGGATTCGTGCTAGATCCAACCTGACTATTTCCAATCTCATGCCAAAACTTTAGTGGAGTATATTCAAAGGGACTGTATTACTCCATGACTTCCATTTCCACTGACAGTTCATCAAACGTACATCCATTGCCAAAGATATGGTCAAAGTAGCGTAAATGGGTCATAGTGGGACTGTGTCTGGTCCAACCATGTCGGACCCACTCGGGCCAACCTATCCTTGGCTAACCCGCTTCAGGTCAACCTGGATTGAACCGGTGGGTCTGGACCATCCAGTTGGGCGGGCCGGCACAGTGGGCTGCGAGGGGCTGCATGGAGCTATGAGGGCACGGACTGGGACCGAGGGAGTGGACTGACCATGAGGGCACATATTGGAGGTGAGTTGGCATGAGGAAGTATCAGCCCGGAGGGCGCTGCATGAGCATCTCCGCCTAGAGACGTGGGGTCGGATCGGCTCAGAGGGTTGCGACAATGGAAGATCGGGCCAAAGGCTAGGAAGGTGAAGACATGGCTGGTTCGTCTAGCAGGTGGCGTGGCCTGGGCAGGTTCGTCCGGGAGGTCGGGTGGCCAGTGCGGCCCAGCTACCGGATGGCGCGACCAGGGCAGATCGTCCGGGAGGCTGGGGTGGCCGGGGTCGGTTCGGTTGGTAGACATTGTGGCATGGGTGGCTCAGCCCTGCTAGTGGTGGCCCGTCCGGAATGGCAGAGACCATGATGGTGGTCCAGCTAGGGTGCTGTGAGGGGGCGCGACATGTTCGATGAGGCCCCATGCGGGGTTGTGGGGCCAGTTCGGCGGCTGTGGGAAATCGCGGGGGTGGTGCGGGTTGTGGTGGCTGCCATTTATAGTGTCGTTGCATTCGTCACCATCATCGCCTTCATCCCTATTGTATCCTTCCTCAATTTCGAAGAACTCTGCAAAACAACAGAAGGGTTACAGAGAGGTCGGGCCATGTTAGTTTGGCCTGCACTCTCTACATTAGAGCGATAGAAAGTGGTTCAAATGAACGGATAACATCTATCAATCCCACAATGATTAATCCCAAACCCTGCAAAAGGAAACACCTGAAGATCATGTAGTTATAATGTTGAACTGTGTTCCTTGTTCTAGAAGAGAAGAACATGGGTATATAAAATCATTCAAAAAAACCTCTAACTTGATCATTGTTGATTGAATTTAGCATGATAAAGCGTACAACAATTCATCGTAGACAAACACATCCTACGTCAGAGGATGTTCTGAGAATGAATGTTGAGGTCGAGGTCGAGGTTGTTCATTATAGTTGAAGGCATTCCTAGTTGGCATTCTTCATTAGTGGAGTGATCTTTATTGAGAGCTTACCTCCATGTTCCTCCCCTACCCAATTCCACCCAAGTGAATTCATAGCCGAAATAATAGATTGAAATAACTATTAAGTCATTGGTATAATATTCAAAAAGGTTTAATGAATTAGTTGATGTGTTGGATCAATTAATTAATCTTGAGGATTTGTCATAATAAATTATATGTGTTGGCTCAAATAAATTGTGGTGGTGTTAAAGAGGCTCCCTCCACATTTATTAGGGAGTTTATGGTTTCTACCAATTAAAGGGGGATTTAAAGGGGGATTAATCACAAGTGGTCCCCACCACCATAACCTCTCATTGGAGGTTATGGTTCTGGTGGTCCACACCACCATAACCTCTCATGGTAGGTTAATGAATGTTGGTCCCCACAACTAACTCCCACACACACATGGGTGAGTGGTTATAACAAAATAAAATAATTATGTTTTTTTTATTTTATTATTTCCACAAAGAACCCAAAAAATTAATATTCACCATCGACCAACTGTCGTCGAGGTGAAAGTATTCTTAAGTGAAAATAGGCACTGCGTGTTCTATGGTGCCTTTAGATGTCAATTCCGAGCACCAGTTCAAATGTCAAAAAAAACCCGCTCGCACTTTTATGAGCATACTGAAAAAAAACAATCAAAAATTCATTCTGGGAACTCTGGGCCTCAGAATCTGGCACTGTAAATTTTCGTGGACTCGTAAAATTCCCATTTATTAAAAAAAATGAAATTCCATGTCTTTACAAAAAATTAAAAAAGTTACTATCAACTATATTGTTAAAAGACACCACTTACCTCATCCCATTTCATGAAATTTAATCATATATATATTTAAATATATCAAAAATTATATTTTCAACATATTTTCCCACCTTATATAGGTTTTTTTTCTCAAAATACCAACTCTAGAGTCCTTTACAAGATATCTAACAGAGATGTTTCCAAGATGAGGTAATCATTCTATCCAATCACTCACTTTTGATAAAATTTTATACCTCATATAAATATATGAAATATATGATAATAATAATTTAATCATCCTAAATTTATTATAATTTATTATAATTATTTTAAAATCATTATTCATACCATTTCTCATCGAACAAGAAGTGAAAGTATCACTCCTATGGTCGTATGGTTTACAGTTTCTACATGGAGATATAATTAATCTCCCATAACCTTATTTTATGACTTGGAATTGTTAATGGATTAATGATTATATATGATATTTAGAATATTAATATAATTATATAATGATAATATCATATCTATATTTTTTTACCAATCAGTCTTTTGTGGAATTATAACATTGATCGTGCGTACGTATGGATTACCATATCGATGTTGTGACGTGATTCAGTTTTCATATTTATCACACATAGGTAGTAATATAGACCACTTATGAGAATATATTTGATATCTGGAGAATAAAAATGATTCTATAATTATAATATATAATATATTTTTATATAATATGGAAATAAAATAAAAACAGTCTTGATACAACTGTACGACCTTCCATCATCATAAATGATGTAATTTAAATTATGCCACTAAATTTAATGAATACAAATTAACAAATATATGGAATATATATAATAAATTTATATCATTTTTATCATTCTAAGTGTGATAAAACCATTATCTATGTATGTGGATCCAAGATAATAAATGAAAAAAATGAATGAAAAAAAGGTACTACCCAAAACATAACACTAACATGGAAATATTAATAAGAGAGTAATATATTTTTTTAAGTAAATAATATTTGGTATTATATATAATAATATGGTTATATATTAGATTAAGAATGACATTTAATATATTTTAAAATGGTTTTTAATGTATACGAAAGATGAGAAGAATTTAGATACGGGATTTATGTCTCAATATTATTTATATGGGAGACATTCCTTATACACAACGTATATCTACTACATGTTGTATATATATATATATTAAATTTCATTCATGATTCGTATACATAATATTATGGTAATTTCTTATCCATATTATTTTATTTCAACTTGGGTAATATGAATCAAATGATTATATTGTAATTAGTATTTATTTCAAAATCTAATCTACATTCGCTATCGTATCGTTAAAATAAACTATTTTGAATTATTTATCATCCATATTCATTTTTTATAAATAAAATTCCAATTTTTTACTATTATTATATTTATGTTTAAATTAATTTTAAACCATGTATTAATTTTTACTAAACAATTTGAATAGAATATTTTTCTCATTTTAAAAACTACGTACTCTGTTATTTTTTCCAAAAAAGAATGAAACGAAGGATTTTGGAACATATATGAAATTAACTGATCTGTATGATTTCTTGAAACCATATTGGATTGAAAATTATCTAATAATATTACACAATTATTTTCAAATAATTTTATTTCATTTAATTTTTTTGAAATTTTATTATAAAAAATTTTTAATGATAAAAGTATATTATTTTTAAGAATGATTTCATGGGATCTATAAAAATCAATGTCTATCTAAGATAAAACTTTTTTATTTTACTAAGGGTTTTCTAGGTATATGATCAAATTATACAATTCATAATCTCTCTTTGAATAGTTTATGATTATGATTGATTGTTTTTTATAAATTTTGATTCTTTTACATGAGTTATATGATGAATAACTATTAATGAACATCATGAATTTATATTGGTTTAGTTATGATTTTTTTTCTTTTGGAACACATATGTATTTTATCCATTAATTGACTAGTGGGACATATATCTCTCTCCGATTTATTAGGTAATGAAAAATATTCTATGACGTCAAAATGATATACATGAGGTCAAATTAAGCACAAATCAAGTGGGCACAAAGGAGGTCATACTTTGAATGAAAAAAGAGGGTACATGGGTGGAAATTAATAGAATTAACAAATAGGGTACATGGAAGAAAAACCTATGCCAAAAAACAAGAAGGTACATGGTAGGAAATCCCTAGCCTGAAGTAGGTACACAACTGATTAATCCAATCTTAACATAGTATGAATGTCTTTGTATGAATCATTGATATATAATAAAATAATCTCATGTTTATGAAACTAATTCCATCATTTATTCCATTATTATACTCTCATGAATCGTTGATTTTATTACCATATGTTTCATGTATTATGATATGCTAATATTTATTCCATTGCTCGTGTATATAAAACATTATATGCAAAGGATGAACTCCCAATATTATTAACATTTTTTGATACCCTTATGCTCATTTATTCTTTTATATATTTCATATTTACCCTTACTGAGCATACGATCTCACCCATTCTAATGTTTACTTTAAATATGTTATAATTAATTGTTTTATTAGGTGTACTAGTGTTTATGATATGTTTGGGAGATGGTAAATATCATTCACCAAATTAAGAGAAAATGTTCCATGTTTACTAAAAAGAATAAATAATATTGTCTTTCACAATGTGTTTATATATTCCTAAAAAATTATGTATTATCATTATAAATTATTCTTGCGTCCTTATAGTTGGTATCAAATGAAAGGATTATTCATCCTTGCGAATCATGGATTTTAAAATAGCAGTGAGATACATAAGGATATTTCTATTGATATATCTATGGATGTCTCTATAGATAAGCCTAATGTGATATATATTAAATAAGTAGTCAGAATAACTTATTTTTCATAGTTATTAGTTTTTAAACTATAATAAGTGTTACTCATGTGATAATTTATGGTCTTAGTCAATGAAGGGAACCATAAAGAAGCCAATTATCATTATATGTGTTGAGAATTTCATTGATTAGTAGTCATATAGTTTTATCATTACAGTGAAGGACATTTGGATCATACCTAATCAATTTTCATAGAATATAATTAACGATGATTAACATAACCAACTGTTAGACTCACCAATGAAGAGAAAGGTGAATATTCTTCAAATATTTCTACAAATTGTAATGGAAGATATAATTTTCAGTTTTTTATGTCAGGAATGTGCGAAGAAACTCCCGAATAATTGTATTATAAGAAAATATGAACTTTTGAGTTTTGAAAAGAAGAAGAGAAAACATAAAAACCCAAGGAAAAAGGAATAGTTAAATGAATGAAATTGAGGACAATTTTGTCCTCCAAACAGAACTAAGAATTTATCAACACTACAAGTATGGATGGAATTGTTATTAGACTCACATTGTAAGTTATATATCCCCAAAAAAGAAAAAATTATAAAATCTATCACCCATTCAATTTTTGTCACACAGGCACATGGAAGAATTGTATATTCCAAACCATTTAATATTATCATCAATTGGTGAGGAATAGTTTAGGATACACCATAGTATGATGTTTAACATTTTTGGGGTTTCTTAACACCACCACATATCACCCCACATGTTTGAAAGATCATATGTCTTCAACTCCCCCCAAAAATCATATCTAAGAATACACATGTTTATGATTTCATATGAACACAGATGTATGGATCATTATTCTAATAAATGAGATCAAAGGTTCCAAATTGTTTGTTTTCCATTGCCACATTGATGAATCATTTGTAGATCTGTGCATCTAGTAATGATATATCCAGTAGATGAGAACTGGGGATACCAATCTTATATCTATACCAATGTTTATTCAATTACAAAATATCTCACACGCCCATTATCAACAGGGTATGATTGTTGAGAATCATGATATATGGGTGAATGAACATCCATCCAGAATATAGAAAAACTCATTATATATCCATTTTTCCGCTACATTTAATTTCCACGTATCTACACCAGATAGTCTACTCTTTAATTAGTTCCCAAGCTATTATATTTGACCATAGAATTGCTTAGTAATTTGAGGACAAGGTAGTTTAAGGATGTAGTTTTTAGAAATTTTTTATTTATGTTATGTGGATAAGGATATTTTATAAAATAATTCATATTTTCAATATGGTTTTATGCAAATTCAGGTCGTAAAAATTTTTATAGACAATAATTCAAAATAGAATTCACATGTTGGTTATGTGACAATTATGTTCTATATCCTGTTTTTTGGGGTGATATTTTTTCAAAAGTCATTTATTTTAAATTTATTTATTGTTTATTAGGGTCTCAATTTATCAAATTATTTACATTCTAATATGAATGTGGTTGTAAATATTAATTCTTTGTAATATAATGATTTTTTCAAATTTTATAACATGTTCATTAAACTTTTTTGTCATGATAACTAGAGACATATGGAATGACATGTCATCCTAAATTTGATAATTTAATTCTCTAGTTTTATAGGTATTTCAATCTAAACATCAATTTGTGGGGTAATAAATGAACGATACATTGACCAAGGAACAGCCAATGAGTGACATTGTATATATGAGAGGACACAAAGTTATAATTTCTTATCAATTGATATTTATATAACATTTTATCCTAGTATATCTATTTTTGATGAATGGTATTTCCTTTTTCCCACATATTCAGTCTACAGATATGTGGTAATTAACCTCATAGTCGCTATATTCTCTATCACTCCCCATTGGAACATGATAGATTGTTTTCTCATCTATATCCTTGGGTCTAGTTTCGAACTATGTTCTTATTTATGGAAACAAGGTTCTGAGTTACCTTCGAGAACTATTATGCTTCAAAATTTAAATTTTCATTGGGAATTTAATTATTAATTTTTATGATGTGGCATTTTATGATAGATGTAATGAGGTATTAAACATTTGAAAACTCAGAAGATTTTTTTAGGTATAATTCATTTTAGGAGGGGAATAATGTGAAACCCCAAAATTTTTATGTAATGAAATTTTGAATAATTAGTTTTTTTGAGATTGTGATTTTTAATTTACACCCTGTTATGAATTCCTAACTTGAAATACCATCTTAGATTACATTACACAGAACACTGAGTTACTACGAAACATTATGTTATTATTGTAATTATTTATAGAAGAAAATTATTCCCTAGTTATTATAATTGATAATATTAACAGGATTAAGTGAATTTTGAAATTAAGGTTTCATGATTTGTATATTATTCATTAAAAAATTAATTATAAATTATTGTTAAACAATATATAAAATAAAAAGAAGTTTTTTTTTCTAAAAAACTATTTAAATGTGAACATGAATATTTTATATTAATAAATATACAAATAACTATTTTTGAATCATATTTTTTATATACATGTCTACAATATGTTATAAAAATTCTAACATTCATCTAATGTGTATTCTATTCATGATATTATAAGAAATCCAATTTTATACCTAAAAGATAAATTTTTATTAAAAAACAGTTTCATCGCCTTTTAATAGCACACTTTTTATTAAAATAGTTTTTGAAACATTTATAAATTATATGTGAAAAAATAAAAAAATCCTTTTAAATAATTATATATAAATTTAATTTGGATTAATTTTTGCATATTTTCTAAAAAGAATCATGTTTCATCATATAGTAAGAAATATTATATTTTTACAAAAAATATATTCATTTAAAAAATGCATACTATTAAATTTTCTTATTATGTTTTTTCAAGTAGAATGATATCAAATCATTAATATTTAATCAAATTTATGTCATTGGATTCAATTTCACATGTAATTCTGTTCTAAAAACATTTTAATCTTTTGAACTTTTCACATTAAAACCTGATTGTTTTATCCCATCAGCGAGATAACATTTTAACTAATTTCTACAAATTATAGGATATCATGTTATAAAATTGAACATCATACTTGTATTAATAATTTCGAATTTTATTAATATGTTACCTTTTTATTTCAGATGATATTATTAGTAAATTTACAAATATGTTTTACCGCTATTAAAGAGAATATCAATAAATTATCTATATGTATAAAAATATAAATATTAGAAAACTAAAAAAAATGTGCACATATTTGTTTGAATATAATTAGAACATAACACAAAATTATCTAATGGAAATAATATAATGGTCACATTTCATTTATAAATATATGTAAATTATTTAAATCAAAGGGAGAGACAAAATGAAAATCCCATATTTTTAAAAAGAATAATATTATTAATATGATGATAAATGTAATATATGATCAACAAATTCTAATATTATGTAACATAATATGATTATATACATCCTTGAAATATATTTTTAATATTTAGTACATAAATAATTTTTCATAAATAATCACACAATGATGATAAAATAATTATGTAACTTATGAAACCCTGAATTAAGTTGTAATAAAAAATTTAAAATATATATCAATTTAAATACATATGTTTATCCATGAAATCTATAGTTAAATATTAATTATTATAGATGTATTTAATTATTTTTTTGATGTTTCCTTCATATATTTATTTTTAAAAAATGAATTTAATGAATGTTGTCAAAATTGAAACAAATGATATGTTATGAAACTAGTATGTAATTGAATTTGATAAAAATAAGAAAAATAATATATAAATAAAATTGGGATAAAATGATGTCAATAATATCATTAATATTTCATTTAATCTTTAATTTAAAACATATATGTAAAAATATTAACCTTTTAATATTGAGAATGTTTATACTATAGTTTAATATTAAAAATGTTAACAATGGGTTAAAAAAGAAGAGGATTAATATTATAACATAACATTTATAAAGATTATTTATTGATTTAATTAGAAAATATCCCATATTATATTATAATTACTTCTAATTTATGTTAAATTTAAATTATATTTAATTTATATAATTTAATCATTTGAAAAATTTTCATTTTCCCACTGACCTTCACTTTAAAATTACACCTTCTACTTCATACAATTTCCCCAATGTTAGAATTATATCAGAAAATTCATATCAAAATTTCAATTATAAACTTAAATAGAATCATTATAAATTAAATTCTTCCCAAAGTAAAAAATATATATTCCATTATAGTAGTTTTAAAGGAGTTGTTTAGAAGAAGATGTAATTGCTCTAATAGATTACAATTTTTCTACTATTTTATACCACATGTAAATATATTATATATACCATACAAAATAAAATCACTATCATAAATATGATGAAATTATATTATGATTTTTTTAAAACCATTATAAAACCCATTTACCACAGAACAAAAATTGAATGTATCACTCATGTGTACGTACAACTTATAATTTCCACAGAGTGATACAATTAATCTTCAATCACAGTAGTTTATGTGTTGAAATTTTTATGGTTTTAATATTTTTATATTGTTTTTATGGAAAATATATAATTATATAAATATAATATAATATGTACCTTTTACCAAAAACACTTTTAGAAAATGATAATGTCTCTCTTGTGTATGTATAGATTACAATCTCCATGATATGATGTGATTTTATTTTAATATATTTTTCACATGAGTGGTAAGAAGGATTGGATTTAAGAATTTATATGATATATATAATATATAAAATAATTTTTCATTATAATATATCATAAAAAGTTATTTAATATGAGATAAAAATTAAATCATCATTTATATGTACTTACAACATACCTTTTAAATGAAAAATATTTTTTATTTTATATCAATATCTTTTTTGAATAACTAAAAATTAATATATAATGAATATTTATTTATATTTTATATTTTTAAAAAATTTATAATTCTATGTATGGTAAAATGATAATCTATGTAATAGAACCATGGATAATAACTGAGTACAAGAACTAAAAAAATAAAATTTTATATCTTGAAACATAACGTTAACAGGGAATTATTAAAAAGTAAATAATATCAAATAATAAATAAATAATAATTTGAATTATATATATTAATATATGTATTTAGTAGACGTATAAAAAAATATTGTATATTATATATGGGTTTTTAATGTATATGATTGATGTCAATGCTTATGGTAAAGGATTTATATATTACTTTTATTTATTGGGACACAAAACTTATATGATACATGTTTCTTCTACATGGTGTATATACTAGCAATGAATTTATTTTAGGAGCCTTATCCATGTTACTATTGTATTTTCATATCACGGTAATTTTGGTTCTTTCAAGTTCTATATGATTCAATTGTTAAAAATTTCATGAATATTTAATTCACAATCACATCAATATTAGGGAATTTTTTTTGTTTTGAGCCACCGATGGAGATTTTTTTTCTTCAATGTCATAGTTATTTAATATAAATTTCAATTGTTTTTAATATTTATATCCTGATTATTAAAGTCAATTTTACCCATTTGTTAATTTTCAATAAATGGTTATAATGTAATATTATTCTCATTTTTGGAATGATGTACATTGTGATATTTCAAGTAAATGTATGCAATGAATATTTTTTAACATATATAGTATGAATGGATTTTATCACATTAATGATTCATTATTTACATTATTATAACCTGTAAATAATTAATGATTATTTGAAAATAAATTTTTTATTTTAAAATTTCATATCATTAAAAAATGATTTAAACAAATAATATTATCCTAAATAATGGTTTTATGTGATCTCTCAAAAATATGTTTCATGTATGATATTGTTTGTGGATGATACATATGTTGTTTAGTGGATATAATCCATTGATACATTTCTAATTATTATGTTGCATAGAATCTATTAATTATGGATGGAGGTTAATGAATTATTTTTAATTTTCATTAGTTTTGTTATGATGAAAGGTTTCTAAAACAAATTTCATTTATTGTGTTTTGGTATGAGTTGTATTCCCTTGGAATAAATATGTAGAGTCATCATTATGTTATGCATTGGGAGCATACCTCATTATTATTTATTGGGTTATGTGATCTCAAAAGGGTACATGATAAGTCATACCTTGACCATAATAAGATGGTACTCAATAGGTTTTCTAATTCCCCAACAAGAGTGTACAAGAGAGATCATACAAAGACCATAAACAGAGGGTACATAAGACTCATCCTAAACCCATAACATGGAGGTGTAATGGAGGCCATCACATGATCAAAGTTTTTATATGGATCACTAACCCACTCTTATCAAATATGTATGTCATGGTAGGTACCATTTCCATAATATATCCATGATTATGTGGGTTCCAAATATTTCATATCATATTCCATTCTTATACTCGAATTGATGATTTTATTTAATTACCTAATTATTCATGTTTTTTAGCTACAAGTATTTTTTCTATGAATCATGGCTATGATCATTAATATGCATTGATTGATCTTGAAATTCCATGACCAAGTTTTCACACCCTTATAGTCATTTTATACATACATATAATCTTGACCTATCCATACTATGAATATGAGAATACCCTGTATTAGGATTACATTCCATATGATATAAATAAAGGTTTTAAGTAAGTGTAATAGTGGGGATGTTTTATGAGTGATTTTGCTTATCGTTCAACAAATTTGAGGAATGTGTTGCATGTTTACAAGGCACTAATGGAATACACTCATTAGGTGCATGTTCATATATAAAAAATGATCTAATGTGTGTTAATATTAATCCCAACCCATTATATGGATAATTGAACATTTTTTTATGATTTAAGGAATAAATTTCACATACTTTTTATGATTCCATTATAAATGGTACATCCTTGTATTTTTCATTTTTGATAAAGATATTGATTTATCATAATTCATCAATTTTAATTTCAATCATGTTATTATCCATTTTTAATAAAAAATCACCACTTTGAATTTTGTATAATCTAACTCAGTATTTATTTATGGATTTAAAACTAATACTTATTCAAAGAAATTATATATATATTTACATTGGAAAGACATACTGGATTTTGTTTGACCAGTATATAAACATCAATAATTTTCATCATTATATTCGTAACATATATCATTATATATAATATATAAATTTGAATTCCAAAAACACTGTACGATATAGAATAAAACATGTTCCTTTGATTACCATCAAATTGTTTTTCAAAATTAGATCATATTTCTAGATAACCCCTTAAAAATATGGTCTTCAAACCATCCAATATTAAATATAATATCTTTATATGATAACAATATTTAAAAAATTGATGGATTTGAAAACCATGTAATTATATTTTAATTTTCAAAAAATTGTGAAAGATTTATAATTTTATAAAAATTTTGGCTGTCCGAAAAAATATAATTTTTAACTATGATATAATCTTAGGGAATTCATTAACTAACAATGTAACCATTATGAAGAGATTCTGGTAGACCATAATTATCTACCTCATATAGGTAGTCAGTTTATAATTCAATTAATTCATCAATAATAAATCACTCTATTATAAAACCATACGGATGTGATTAATTATTAACATTCACTTTCAAAGAATTCATTTTCAATTTAATGGTGTATATACATCAATAATGTTTATGAACATGTAGATTGATCTCTCTAACTTAGTCAACACTCAATTTCATTTTTCATAGATCAATGATTAATTGATTCTACAACATTATTACTTATTTCATTGAAAAATATTTAAAATTTAATTAATAAGATTCAGTCATTTTTAGGTAGAAATAAACTTAAATATATAGGCATTTTATCTACTTAAAAAATGAAACCAATTTGATATTAATACCATTTACTATGATCATACATTTAAATAAATTTCAATATATTTGGTTAATAACCCTCTTGAAGCATTAATTTATTAATTATGATCCATGGTTAGAGAACCTCTTTACTAGAATGAGTTAAAGATGTTGGTTGAATAAATTTTCAGGTTTCACACATTACAGGCAATAACATATCCATTATCTCTGTGTCAATAAATTGCAACAAGTAATTGAGACCATATTATGTCATATATGTGCATATACTATTTTTCAAGTGATAATGTCCCAATAATTTTTTCTAATGGAAATATCATATGAAAATGTTAGTTTCATAATCAATTTCAATTTGGAAATTTAAGGGCTGATATCATTTTGTAACATGTTTTTATAAGGTATTTTTAATGTGATTTATCAAAATTGATTAGAATTTTATTTAATATCTAAATTTATTCACCATAAATTAATTTAAATGGTGTTATATCATAAACTAAATTATCATTTAATGTTGTCATCCATGATCGATATTTAATTCATCGAGGTAAATTTCGTAATTTTATATAAACATTTCCTTCAATGAATGTTCGAACTAAATAATTGTGTATCATATACATAAATTGGAATCCTTAAATACCTATTCATTTTATATCCCAAAATATTATCATAAAAATGAAATAAATTTACCATTCTGGATAATTTGGATCACCATGTGAACTTTTTATTTCTATGGAAACCATACAACGTAACACCTAAGTTACACAAAATTTTTAGATATTTGATCAATTGAGTCAAGAATAGGTAAATATTGTGAGAATTATTTTTTATAATGATATAAATAGAGACAACAAAATGTACATGAAATTCAAACATATTTATTTTAGTAATTTATAATTTACTAATTAAACTACATATGTAGTGTTGGAATTTCATTGATCATAAAAATGATTCATTCCATCTATAGTTATTCTATGATAAAGGGTCCAAAAATAATTCCCAATTTTATGATACAAATTAATAATGGTATTCCACAACGAAGATTTTATTTGGAAATGATGTATGTAGTTTTTAATTATTTTACTTTCTTACAAAAAAAATTTACATTAGTCTCTTAACTTTTATATAGTTGTCATAACAATTTAATAATTATAAATGATTATAAAAAGATGTCAAAACATTCTCCAACACTCTTGTATAGAGCCCCACCACACATAATTCACATTACTGGTGATTTTTATTCCCTAAAAACAATATACAATTATTTGGATATGTACTTATAATTTCAGAGATCATACCTGTTGAACATAAAATTCAGTTACTATCACATATTCAATAAAAAAACATTATCATCATGTTTTATATCAATCAATAGTGATTGTTGTTTTGTATAATTGCTATTATAGCATCCATTTCTAATATTCAAATTATATAACATTATAATGGCTGAAAATAGTATATATTAAGTAAAACCAACATATATAGTTATCATTTCACAACTCTTTTAAATCTCAAATATCATTGGATTACCAAGAGGGCTATCTTTAATTTTCATTTTCAATTCCTCAGTAGGATCTCAAAGGGAAATTATAATTGTACTCAAAAGATATTATCTGAAATCTATAGTGTCATCTCACTCACTAGAATCATTAATTTCTACTATCGATTTAGTATAACATTTAATGGATTGATCTATTCTATGAAAAATCATGTGTTCATAAAACCCATCTCGATAAATTCATCGTGAATCAAAATAATATAAACAAAGAAAAATGAATAGGGAAGGATCATTTCCATGCACTTTTGAAAAGTTTATGAAACCTTTTACACCATCCTAATACACATTTGGAATATAATTGAAATATATTTTTTTATATTCATCTTTTTTCAATCAACATTATTCATAATTTTGAAAAGAAATTATACATATACATTTGGTTTGAATATAATGTACTCAATTTTCAAGTTAAATTTATATAAATTTTTTCATTAAGAAAATTAATTATAAATTATAATAGATTAATATTAAATGTATATATAAAATAGAGAAAAATACTATCTATTATAATACCCTGAAAAATATATACATTTAATAAAATAGAATTATATGAATATGTTTTTGTAAAATATATATATAAACAGATTTAATATTTGTGTGTAAATGTATAATTATGTGTTTAAAAACTTATACATATAAATGTTATTATAAAATAATATATATAATGAAAAAAAATTCAATTATAAAAAATAAATTTAAGTATCATGATTAAAAATTATGATACAAATATAAATAGTGTAGAAAAATATAACATATTAATGTAATGAACAGACTTATTTTTAGATATATATGTATTTATTAATATTTATTTATTTAAATTTCTATACAGAGAGAGAGATATCGATATATAATAAAACATGCACTCATAATAGATATACATATTTATTCATATAAAAATATATGAGACACAACAATTTATAAATATTTATATATATTTAAGAAACCTGGAAGAATGTTTATTTCTAATGGAATGATATAATTATATATATATATCTGTGTGTGTGTGTTTGAGGGTGTACATGTCTGAATTTATATATATATATTTAAGATCAAATATATAAAAACTCATGGTCTGAAGAAAAAAATGAACAATTTGAGATCAAAACAATAATATAGTCTATATATAAATTCACCTATATGTGGTATATATATAGACACACAAACACAAACACACACACACACACAAACACACAATATCATAGATCATACATATAGATAATTATTGGTTAAACAAAAAAATAATAGAACGAAAGTCATACATGATCGATTCCGAAATCATTAAATAAACAAAATAAATAATATACCATTTGTATTGGGGTCAATTCATATAAAATTTTCCAGAGTTGTGGTATCAATTTTTTGGATAAATGGAATCTTGATTTGAATGGAATAGTGAATTTCCAATTATGATTATTTTAAAAAGAAATAGAAGGTTTTATTATATATAATGATAAATTATATATAATAGTGATCATTATTAGGGTTTAAATGTTAAATGTTCAAAGATGAAAAATTTATAATTTGTAAATTTAGTGATGAAGAAAACTACGGCTTTACCAACTCTAATTTTAGCACAGATAGGGGAAGCGGTATTTGTACTTAAAATATATCCAAAAAAATAAAAAATAAAAAAAATTCAAAAACAATAAATGTATTTAATAACTGCAATCATATATGTATAATATTGATATTTAGGAATCCGATTAATGTATAAATTTTAATAATATTATATATAAAATTTAAAAATTAAAAATTATATTTATTTAATATTATTAATATTATTAATATTATTACTGATTAATAAAATGAAAAAATAGTTTAGACTAAATAAACAATTAAGATTGTATTTATAAATATAAATGTTAATAATGATAAAAATTAATCAAATTAATCAATTTGATTATTTAAATACAACTATTATATTAAAGAATGGTTTTATTGAAATAAATAATTGTTTTTAAATTAAATCAAATTTATTTTCAATACATAAAATATAAAATTGATGATTATTTTCATCTATATGAAAATCCATTAATATATATATATATATGTATGAATAAATTATGTTAAATTTCCTAATTGATCATTACTTAATATTATGACATATATTAAATAAATTTATTATTTATTTATATATAATGTGGATATTTCTAAAGAAATTGGATGAACCAAATTTCTATTAACAATAGGTATATATTAATTTTAATATAATATATTGATATTATATTGTAAATAAATACATACAGACACATTAAAAATATAATAATAACAATTTGTTATTAATTTTATAAAATTATTATATATATATAATAAAATAATGTTTATATTTATTCATTAATTACCAAGGATTGATTATAATTAATATAAATATAATATAATAATATATAATTTTTAATAATTCATATATATATATAAATATGGATTTAAAATGTAATTATAAGATTATTAAAAAATAAATAATTATATAAATAAAATTAAAATTATAATGAATATTTAAATATAATAAATATTTTTATTATATTTATAATAATATATATTAATATATGAATTAACTGGTATAAAATTATATAAGTATATATAAGTATATAAAAATTTATAATTATATAAATACATATATTTATATAAAATTAGTATAATTATATCTATATATTTATAAAAATATTCATTTATAATTATAATTATAAATTAAAAAATTTGTCCAACCATTGATTCAATTTAAAGAGTTGAATTGATTTTTTTGGAATCTGAGTACCCATTAAGATGTTTCCACATCATTGGAAACCCCAATCAAGTTTTATAGAGTGATTTAAATTGATATTTGTGGACATTATACCTTTATATAAGTTGAATTTTACCATTTTTCGATTCATGGTGAAATTGTGATAGCGGTTGTTGGTGATTTCAAATTCGATCTTTTTACAATGAATTAACATGTCCCTTGATTTTCATTTAAATAGGTATGAATTTTAAAATATAATGATATATATTCAAGGGGTTTGAGATGCCCAAATTGTAAGAAATATGGTCATTGTGTTGAACATTGTAAATTCAAGTAGCACACTTACTATTGGAATATATAGCAAAGAATGGTGTCCTATGTGTCTCATTTTCTTCTAGAAAATGTTACAAGACCCAATGATCCCATGAGGGAGTTTGGGAAAAATTGGGATCCACATCTTTCTCTTTTGTAGATTTGGTAAATAAGACAATTCTAAAAGTAGGTATTTAGTTTTTATTATCTCCTTCAATGGTCAATGACTTATCTTCTAAATGGTTTGAGACTGAGGAACATTATGAGGGTAATCATCATTATTTTCTGAGTTGTTTTATCATCATTCTCACGGATGATATCGTTTATGTCCAGGGCTCGCTTCAGGTTACTCTATGACCTAAATTTGATGAGGGGATAGACGACAATGTTATTTTTTCTAATGTTTTTTTGATTCCTTGTAATAGGATAGAGAAAAATACATTTAGTTTTTAAAATAAGAAGGTGAAAATAAGCTCTCATATTCAGGTTAGTTCTGACCCTGTGAATTGTTGTCGTATTTCATGCTCCCCTTCTTCTATTTATATCCCTCAAATTTGGAGTAAGAATGAATCCACTACAATCATGATGATTGTATGTGGTATGATTTCAGTTTGATCATCTACTTATTCGACATTAGTGGATACATCATATAAGAGGGTTAACAAACAGGAAGACCTTATTTCAATCAACGTAGTGGACATGTCCCTTGATTTCCCAATAAAATTGAAGAATAACATATTCACCATTCATGAAGGCATTACCAGTCCAGAATACAATCATCTTGGACATGATGGACATTAAAAGTATGGTGTTAGGAATAAAAAGTCATTTTCACTACAATGTAGCTTTTAAATATTATAATATTATATGTATGGGTAGGGATATAAGCATGGAGAGAGAATTCAGTTATTCTGTTGTGTAGATTTCACCTATTGTGGGAACATCTGGTCATGGGGATGGGAAGGAACCAAGTGGTGGTGATGATTTTCTTCTACATTATTATAGAATTGGCATTACATTGGAGGGGAATCATGTTTTTTTACCTAGTGTTCATTCTTATGACCTTAGTGTGGAAATTGGAATCTATGGACATGGCACTATGCTCGGGATTTAGGTGGGGTTGGTTACATGGATATTTTGGAGGAACCTGTATCTACAGATGAGGTGAGGATATATATAACATTCGAATACTCATTCCAATAATACATAGACATCTAACATGGATTTGGTTATAGATGATCAACAAGTGGGTTAAAGAATAGGGCCACCCAATGTGATGATCCAGACAACCCTTTGGTTTTCTCAATAATGGTACAAGGGATGTCATCATTGAGGCTGTGGAAAATCACATAATATTGTTAATATGAATTAAAAATGATTTGTCTTTTAAAATTTTTATGGGAGGTTACTTTTTTTTAAGGGTAAGCAATTTTGTGGACTATATTGCAGCCCGTTGTCTTGTCTAGTACATTACATTTTTTTAATATGGTTTTTTGGCAAACGATTTATTCCATGGTACACACAGTTTTGTTGTACATACATTTAAAAAAATATTCCTACATATAATTATATATAAATAAATATTTGTTTGAAAATTACAATATTAGAAGAAATATATTAACATTTAAATATATTTATTAGATTTATAATTATATATTTATATTTAAATAAAAGTACGTTTAAAAATATATTTATTTATAATTATAATTATAGATTACTATACACATATTAAAAATCATATAAAATTATAATAAATATATATAATTATCATATTTCAAATTATATATTTATAATTTGATATGACTACTTTTAAATATATTAATTCGTAATTATAATTATAAATATAATTATGATTAAATAATTAATGAATTAATATAAATTATTTATTATAATTTCTATAAATATATAAATATTTATATTAATATTTCCATATATACATATACACATATATAAATATATAAACATATTTATAATTATATAAAAATATTTATAAATGTATTTATTTATAATTTATTCAAATATATGTATTATTTTATTAACATAAATATAATATTATAATAAATATATTTATCAATATTATAAATTTTATGTATATTAATATATTGTAATGTATTCATAATTATATTTATTAATATATAAAAATATTTATAAAAATATTTAATAAATTATATATCTATATATCTATATTGTAAATACCTGAAATTCCCATGAAAATTGTTTTTATATACATGGGAATTATACGAGTCTGCAGTTTCTAACGGCGCCTTATTCTGAGGCCTGGTGTGCCTGAACTCATTTTTTGAAGTATTATTAAGCTTAAATTAACACGAGTAAGCAATTTTCCTAAAAAGGTCGAATAACTCATAAAATTTTACTCAAATCGAGATCAGGATGGCGAGATTACCCAAGGTGCGACTTAAGTTTAGTCGGCACGAGCCTCCTGTGAAAAATCCCAAAAATGGCATAACCATAAATAAAATAATTAAATAAATTAACTTATTTTTTCAAATTCTTTTAACTCACAAATGGTAGATCAGATTAAAAATCAGAGTACCGCGCTGAACTCATGAGTGCATTTTTTGTTTAAGCAGATACTAACTTTGCCCGGCGTGGGCCGGCAGAAAATGTTAGTTTTTGGCCGTAAATAAAATAATTCTGTAACAATTATTTCATTGTAAAATTTATAACTTCTAAATGGTGAGTCAGATTAAAAATCCAAGAGTACCATTTGGTTTTTCGAGGTCATGTTTCACCTACAAAGATCCTATCCTTGACCGGCGCTTGTCGTGGGTGACAGATAATAATTTCTTGAACATTTTTTTGGTACGTTCAGTAAACATACGTTCGTGATTTTATATCTTTTGGACCGGTTCTCATAATTGAAATTTCAGGGCACCGATGAACTCGAAGCATCAGTAATTTCTTAGTGAGACCTTTACCACATTTCTTTTCTGATGAGTTTGGATGTTAGATTTTGGCTTATCTTAATGAAAATAATAATAAAATAAAGTACAACACTTTAATTTATTTTTATGCTGCCATGTGTTGTAAGTTGGAACTTCCCTTTGGGGGTTGGTGGTCGGACCGCCACACCCTAACCTCTAATGGGAGGACGATTGGGGTGGGGACCACCCGAGCAGCATAACCTCTCGTGAGAGGTTATGATGTGTTGTCCACATGGGCCTTAACTCCCCATTTATTAGGATGGGAGAGGAAACCTCACATCCCTCTCAATTAATGTTGTGTGTGAATATAAAATTAATTTCTGTGAATGAATATAATCGTGTCCACTTGAAATTAAATACTATGTCTCAACATAAAATTAATGCTATCAGTTAATTTTATGTGATAACATAAAATTAATTTTTGTCAATTAATTTTATGTGCCAACATTTTTTAATTCTCTTGACCCCTTGTTTTATTTATGTAACCGCATGGTTGGAATTTAAGATGGTTCCTAATAAATGAACCATCACAATTACACGATGGTTACATACCACTCCCCATCTCATATATATCGGGAGCATGGGAGGAGGATTTGGGTTGGCTTCACCAAGCGACGAACCGCTGGTAAAGTGAAGCGATGCCCAACACTTGGAGGATTACGCTTCCTACCATAATGAACGCGAAGATGCCGGTGATGAAAAATTCTTCCTCGGATTCTTCCTTGGATCCCCCCCTTCCGATGTGGGATCCCTTCAACGACCCTTCATCCTTCCTATTCATCATCAAGGGATCGACGCACAAACTCGGAAGTGGAAGCGAATGGTGAACGACGTCATCATCATCTTCCCCCTCAACGAACGAACACCCGTTGATTAAAAAGGTAGGGTGATTTTATAATTTTAAGTGTTTAAATTGTACCACGTTTTTCGTTGAATTCCTGTTTTTTGTCTATGGCCATCTGTCATCGCCTAACACGAAGGGTTCTGGCCGAACGAACATGGCCCGACGACCCTCCATTGATCCATGTTTTTGTACGCGATGGAGGCGGTGATGGAAGAGGAGGAGATGACCGAAGGCAGCGGCGGCAACGGCGTCCGCACACCGTCCCGTTAGAGGACCGCGTAATCGAGTGCCATTCGGGCAGAGGAGACCGCTGCCTGCAACCAGGCCGCTTGGCCGAGGAAAAACGGGCCGGCTTTAGCTGGCCGTGCTGGAGAACCGTGGCTCCCCTTCAGTGCCGCGCTGTGGAGAAATGAAGCACACACTATCTAGGGCACTTCGGCGGCAAACCGGTCAGCCGGCCAGAAGGGAGTCGTGGCAACCGCTGGTGCCACATGCAGAGGAACAGTGGCCCACCCGTGTGGGTCGATCACGCTGAAGGAGATCGGCCGGCTATCGTCGTCCGGGCAGTAATGGCACCACCACCATTTAACGAAACCATGGGGTCCGATTGACGCGCCTTATGTCGCGTTGTGTTTCATTTGATGAGACTAAACTTTGAGATACATTAAATCTGAACTTCATGATAGTTGATGTATCGAACCCCTTTTACGAGGAGCAGACCCTCTTGGAATCGAGTGTGTTGTGTGAGGAAACCCTAGAGCTGGCTGTGATTGCGACAACTATTGTACTGGGATCCTCTGTGGGTTCGACATTGATTACTAATATTCTTGAATCCTCTGTGGGTCTGACAGTTTGACTTCGGTACTTGTATCATGTGTGGGTCTGACAGAGTAGCTGGTCTTGTACCCTGTGTGGGACCGATAGTTTAGCTGGTCTAGTATCATTTGTGGTTCCGATAGCATATATAAATCAGTAACTACATTTGATCATCTCTATTACTCTCGAGATAGCTGGTCTTGTATCCTATGTGGGTCTGACAGCATAGCAGGTCTTGTATCCTGTGTGGGTCCGTCATCTTAGATGATCTAGTGGCTATATCTGATCATCTATATATCTCTACTATTTTGTCATACCTGTTTGAGATGATACATGTCTTTCAACCATTATCATCATTGTGATTGACATTACTTCCTTTATGTATCTGGTTTGTAATTGGGCTCGTGAGTTGGAGCCAGACTGAGTTTGGTAACATAGACATATGTATATTTATATACCTAAGTAAGGTTGGTTGAAACTTTGTGGTTGTATCTTTATTATGAGGTTTATCCTTTGTGGATTCTGGAATACCTTCGGGGGTCTCGGGGTCCATACTGATTATCGTTATACTCACCCCTACACGTGTTATGGCCGCACCTTGTTGTGTTGGATGTAGAAGTCTGACAACATTGACGGAGACAGAGATTGATCCAGGACTAGATGATACCTAGAGGTGGACCACACGACATGACGGTACACAGAGTGGACCGTTAGACGTGGAGTGCTGAGGTGGACATCTGTACCTACCCTTCATGTAGGATACTCGGCAGACATATCAGGAGCTTCCCTTTCTAGCTATTTTCCCTTTTCCAGTTGTACTTTCATTATGTTGTACCTGTACTTTACAGTTGGGATTGTTTATCTAGACCCTTTACATTCATCAGTACTCCTTTGTACAGTTTTAAATTAGATTTTACTTCATTTTGCGTACTCTGTTGTGTTTGTTTACTTTCATAATACAATGCCTTCCCATGTTAGGGATATACGCCTTTGTTCTAGTCGCCATCCCATGGCCAATGGAAGGCGAGCTTGGGGTAGTCACGGAACGGGCCCCGAGGACGGGTTGTGACAAATTGGTATCAAAGGATTCTATTCTACCACAGAACATAGGACTATGATCTTTCTTTTCTATGAAGCAATATTGTTAAGAGTATTGAGTAGAGTTTTCAGTCCAGGGAGTCCAGTGTTGGTGAGACGGCTGACATATCCATAAACTAGGACCCTGACCTCTGATTTCAGACTTAGTCACGAAAACACAGATTTCATCTGTGTTTCAAGAGTTTCCTTTGTTGTCTCTTTGAGTCAGCTCAATAGGTATAACTTATTGTCCTTGGTGCACCTGTTCCTTATCAGGATTCCACTACGATGACAGCTAGCTAGGGTTCTCGAGAGAGAGTACACGATGACGGCCAACCGAACAACGAGGATCTGGTGCAGGGCCCTCTTACTACATTGGCACCTTCATGTGGTGTATCAGAAACTCCACCACCAGTTGGGCTGCAGATGCCACCAGACACCCTAGCGGATGGTGCACGCCGACAGAGCGCATTGCACGATTTCCAACAGCAGATGCAACCAAGGTTAAGAGGCAAGACAGATTCTCATGAAACAGAGGACTAGATGAAGGAGATTACAAGAGTTTTCCTCCTAGTTGAGACACTTGTAGAGATTATGATAATCTCAGGTTCTAATCATTTTCAACGAGTGAAAATGAGGATGGGCCACATAATGATGATGTTGTTGTACTTGGACCGTTTTACGAGATGGTAACTTCGGGAAAAGTGCCAACTATATCAAATGTCATTGGTCAGAAAACACTACCGGTGGTACCGGTAGAGGACAGTTTTAGTATTAGTGCTACACATATGTTTCCACATAAGATATCCCTCATGCTCCGAGGCAAGCCTGCCCCACAAGAGGCTGATGACTGGCTTGAGGAACTGGCTGAGAGTTTTCTAGAGCATGTACTGCTTTAGTAGGACGACATGTCGATATCCGAGTATTCATCAAGGCAGACCGATCTTTCCGGTTACTCGATGAATATGATTTGATCAGTGCTTTAGATGTCATACCTTTTAGAAAGGTGTGTTTATGGAAATCTGAGCCAACACTTTTTCCTCTTTGCATTCCTACTTATGTTAGGGTTCTAGAGAGAACCTTTGTGGTTGAATGTTCATTGGTTGAGCATATACATCAAGTTAATGTTAATAGTTGGAAATAATGAAACTGGTGTCAGTCTTAGAAACATGATTGTATAAAATTTTTTGAGAAGAAGTGTTAAGGATAGATGAATCTATAGGACAACCGACATGGAAGCCGATCCCACAGAGCAGGATGGGGTGGTGAACATTTTGACATGTCACAACCACCCACCTTTGTAGTACTCGCTAGGTTCATGGAGCTAGATGGCAGAGGAAGATAGTAGTTTCATGTGGTCAAGGAGTGTGACCCAAGGGCTATATGAATGATTTGAGATACAGTCTATGTCTACTACCAGATGTCATATCAATAGACATAGGTACCAATCATTCCTACTTTCCATGAATATTGTCCCAGTCCTAGAGCTTCCAGTTAAACCGTTGACATGACCCTCACATCTGGAGATACCTTTTGGAGGAGACTCAATAATCACACTTACACCAACAGTGTGATCTTACCATTGAGGTGAGAGTTTTGATTGGAACAACTTGGTGACATCGTCGGGGACTTACGAATTTATTTTGGGTATGAACTAGGAAACCACATTTCATACATAGATTTATTGTATTATGTAAAAAGGTTGTGGTTTAAATACAATGTTGGTATGAGGTTTTATTTGGTCAGAAAAAAGTAAAACCTAGGTAGCACAAGATGGAATCATGCATAAGAGGGTTTAGTCGATCACTCCAGAGTCAACCATACATACCATTATGCCAGAATTCTCCAGAGTTTTAGCACTAATTTCATCTTTGATAAAGAAGGGGAAACCCTTCATGTGCTTAGATAGGAGCCAGTAGAGCTTTCAAGAGCAGAGGTAGAGGTTGACCAGTGGACCCATCTTGAGGCTACTTGAGGAGAGCATTGGGTATGTAGTTTACTACCACACATTAGTGACCAGACTCGGGTGTGTCCTGATGTACGATTGAGCAGTGAATGTGTATGGTTCTAGGTAGTTGAGATAACATTAGCAGAACTATGTGACCCATGACCTGGAGTCAGCAGTGGTAATCGCCTTGAAGATGTGGAGGTAGTATCTGATCGTTGAGCACTTTACAGTCTAGTTTGACCACCAGAGTTTTGGGTACGTCTTCTCGCAGAAGGACCTGAACCCGAAAAAACAACATTTGGTCGAATTCTTCCAGGACTATGACTTCAAGATAGTCTATACTTCTGGGAAGTGGAATGTTGTAGCAGATGCTCTAATGAAGGGATCAGGAATTCAGCAACTAGGAGAGGTGACATAGAAGATGGTCGTGTTGCAGATATCCTTTGTGGATAGAGAGAGAGAAGCCATTCTGCAGTCTCTCACAGTCACTCCTCCACTTCTACAACAGGTCAGATAAGCACATCATGGGGACATTGACTGCGAGGCATGACGTGCTTAGATATCCACAGGATAGGAACCTGAATAATTTTCTGACGGTGGAGAGCACTTTATCCTCTTAAGAGGACGTACCATGGTAGAAGTTTCTTTACAGGAGGAAGTGTTGTGGGAGTTTCACACTTCCCCTTTGGCAGTATATCCAGGCATGGTGAAGATGTATTAGGACCGTAGATGACAGTACAGGTGGCCAGGTATGAAGAATGTTGTAGTGGAGATTGACTCTCGATTCCTCACTTTTCAACAAGTGAAGTCGGAACACCCGGAACTAGTAGGCTTGGTTCAGCCTTTAAGGGTCCCAAATTAGATCATGTATGGGATATCAATGGATTTCATGATTGGCCTTCCATGTACGTATATGGGACATGACTCTATTTGGGCGATCGTCGACAGACTCACCCAGTCATCCCACTTCCTTCCGACTAGAGATGGTATGAGGTATCATAGAGAAGGTGCAAATCATCTAGGAGCAGATGAAGACTGCACAGAGATAATAGAAGTCCTATGTTGATAGGATAAAGATACCATTGGAGTTCAAGGCTGGAGACCACACCATCCTACTAGTCTCACCTCGATGTGATCTATGGAGATTTGGCCGAGGTGGCATGTTATATTTACGTTTTATCAGACTGTTCCAGGTCCTCAATAGAGTAGGCGAGATGACTTACTGCTTAGCTTTTCCACCTCGGTTGCATCGGGTGCGTGATGTCTTCCACGTATCTTAGTAGAGGAGATATGTGCAAAAACCTTCACACATCATCGACCATGGAGAGCTGGAAATCGATGACAGGTAGACTTTCAGGGAGGTTCCAGTGGAGATTCATGATCAACAAGAAAGGGTAATGTGTGGACGGTTTATTCCTCTAGTGTGTGTTCACTGGCAGTACGAGAACCTACAGGAGACCACATGGGAGCTGGATTCTCAAATGCGTGTTCAGAACCCATTTTGTTCCCTTAGTGTGAGTTTTAGCTTACGAGAAGATCAATCCCTGAGGTGGGGAGAATTTAAAGACCCAGAATTCCCATTGATTTTTTTTATGTATATAGAAATTTTACGAGTCCTTAGTTTCTAATTGTGCCTGATTCCAAGGCCCGGTGTGCCTGGAATCAATTTTTGATGTTTTGTTAAGCTTAAATTAATGCGCGTAAGTATTTTTACTAAAAATGTATAATAAATCATAAACAGTTACTTGGATCAGAAATATGAGCGCACCATTGCGCTCAAGATGGAGGGTTTACCCTAGGAGCGAATTAAGTTTAGTCGGTGCGGGACTCTTGTAAAAAAATACCAAATATGGCATAACTGTAAATAAAATAATAAAATAAATTACTTTTTTTCAAATTCTTATAACTCACAAATGGTAGCTCAGATTAAAAATATGAGACTACAACTGAACTCGCAAAGGAATTATTTGTTTAAGCATATACTATCTTTCGCCGATGCGGGCGTGCAGAAAAAGATAGTTTTTGGCTGCAAATAAAATAATTAAGTGATAATTATTATTTAAAAAATTCATAAAACCTAAACATTGAGTTGGATTATGAATCCTAGAGTACCGTTGGGTACGTTTGGGCGTTTTCACCTACGCATAGCCTAAACTCGACTGCTGTGAGTCGTGTGTGATTGATAATAATTTTCTGAACTTTTTTTTGATTATGTTCAGTAAATGTATGTTTGGGATTTTAAATCTTTTGGACCGGTGCTCGGAATTGAAATCTGAGGGCTCCGTTGAGCTCATATCATCGTTAATTTCTTAGTGAGACCTTCACCACAGTTCCGCTCTGATGTGATTAGAAGTTACTATTTTACTTTTTTGTAATGAAAATAATAATAAAATATCGATAAACACATTATTTTATTTTTAAGCTACCATGTGTTGTATGTTTGAACATCCCTAAGGGGGTTGGTGCTGGGACCAACACACCCTTCACTAAGCGACTAAGCACTAGAAAGGTGACGCGACGCCCAACACTTTGGAGGAATACGATTCCTCCAATGAAGAACGCGAAGGCACTGGTGACGAATAATTTTCCTCAGCTTCTTCCTCATAACCCCCCTTCCCACATGGGATCTCTTCAACAACCCTTCATCCGTCCTCTTTGTCATCGATGGACCAACACACGAACTCAGAAGTGGAAGCGTACGATGAATGACGTCAACATCATCTTCCGCTGTGACGAAGGAATGCACATTTATTAAAAAGGTATAGGGTTTGTATAATTTCAAGTGATTAAATTGTACCACGTTATTTGTTGAATTCATAGGATTGTCTTCGGCATTCTTCTATCACCAAATGTGGAGGGTGAAAGCCGAACGAACACAACATCATGACCCTTCATTGATCCTTGTTTTGGTACGTGATGGAGGCGGTGATGGAAGAGGCGACGACGACCGAAGGCGGCTGCATCAACGGTGGCCGCGCGCAGGCCTGTTAGAGGATCAATACAGTAGGTGCTGCATGGGAGAAGGAAAAAGCGGCCCACAACTGCGATGCTCGGCGGAGGAAAAACTGGCCGGCATTAGCCGGCTGGGCTGGAGAACCGTGGCCCGCGCTCCGCAGGCCACTTCAGCAGCCAGCCGTGATAAAGGGAGTCGCGACACCCGGTGGTGCCGGATGCGGAGGAACAGTGGCCCAACCGTGTGGGCCACTCAAACTGAATGAGACTGGCCGGCTACGGCGCGCCATGCAGGAGGGGCGGCATCGCTCTGTGCCTCTGTTTCACGAAACAGGGGGAACCCCCCCCCCCCCCCCGCACCGCTATGAAAGCTGGCTGAGTCGCGGTCGGGGCCGACCCCACCAGCCGGGTCGGACCCACCGAGCTAGGACTAGCCGACCCGCCAGTGCATCGGGCTAGACCGGTCGGTCCCGTTTCGCTTAAACGCGAATTACTTCTTGACAATGCGTCCGATCGACGCACCATATGTGGCACTGGGACCCTTGTGACAAGGAGATCCTTTTTAGATACTATTAGTGAGATTCTAAAAACATTGGAAAATGACCAGGTTTGGAATGAGCGTAATTCCAACTGAGCCCATTGAACAAAAGTGCCAATAAATCTCAGACCGGCCGTCTGATTGACACTCCATCTATCACGTTGGGTTTCTTTTGATAAGATGGAACTTCAGGATACATCAACTATGAACTTCATGATAGTTGATGTATCGATCCCTTGGCTTGAGGAGCGGACCCTCCCGGAATCTAGCGTCCTATGTGCGGAAACCCTAGAGCTAGTTGCGATTGCAACGACTACTATACTGGGATCCTCCGTGCATTCCACATCGATGACTACTGTTCTTGTATCATGTGTGGGTCCGGTAGTTTGAATTATATGCTTGTATCTTATGTGGGTTCGACAGAGTAGCTGGTCTCATATCCTATGTGGTTCCGATAGCTTAGTTGTTCCTGTATCCTGTGTGGGTCCGACAGCTTAGATGAATCAGTGACTACATCTGATCATCTCTATTACTCTCGAGATAGCTTGTCTTGTATCCTATGTAGGTCCAAAATCTTAGCTTATCTTGTATCCTGTGTGGGTCAAACAGATTAGATGATCCAGTGGCTACATATGATCATCTATATCTCTCTACTATTGTGGCATAACTGTGTGAGCTGATACATGTCTTTCAACCATTATCATCATGATGATTGACTTTACTTATTTTATAGAATTGGTTTGTGCTTGAGATCTTGATTTGGGGATCGACATAGTTTGGTACCTTAGGTATATGTGTGGGTATATACCTAAGTATAGTTGGTTAATACTATGTGGTTTTATCTTTTTTTTGTGGTTTATATTTTGTGGATTCTAGGAGACCTTTGGGGGTCTCGGGGTCCCTACTGACTACCGTTATACTCACCCCTACAAGGGATATGCCCGCATCTCATTGTGTTGGATGCAAACGTCAGACAACATTGACGGTGGTAGAGAGTGAGCCAGGATCGTACGATACTTATAAGTGGACCACATGACGAGATGGTACACGGAGCAGAACGATAGACGTAGAGTGCTGAGGTGGACATATGTACCAACCATTCAGGTAGGATACTCATCGGATGTTCCATGAGCTTCCCTTTTTAGCTGTTGTAAATTTTTCTATTTGTATTTCCTTTCCATTGTACCTGTAATTTATGGTTGGGTTTGTATTTATAGCCCCTTCACATTCATCGCTACTTTTTTTGTACAGTTTTCACATAGTGTTTACTTCATGTTTCTTACTCTGTTGTGTTTGTATACTTTCATAAGGTAATGCCTTCCCATCATCGGGCTTTACACATTTGATGCTATTTTCCAACCCCTGGCCTATAGAAGGCGGTCTTGGGGTAGTCACGGCACGGGCCCCGAGGACGGTTCGTGACATATATAATATAATTAAATTATTAAGACTAGATCATTATCATTTTTTTTATTACTAAAAAAGATAACTATTTATCAGTGATAAAATATGCTGAAAAAACTTGTGTTTATTATTTTTAGATGTATATTTTTGATAAAGACACATTTTTTCAGCACATTTTATTTTAGATGCGATAAAACTATTCTTCTATAATATCTTTTTGGAACGTGATCATAAAAGTATAACCAGACCTTATAAAAGAACCATAATTAGTGGCTTATCTAATGTATGACTTATAAATCTCATTGAACCCCACTATTTTAATGTCAACACTCTTACCAAACCCTACACCAAGTACATTCACCTCTATCACTGAATCCCATTTTCACTGTTGATCTGATCTCGCCAAACCCTAAACCCCTTACTATTTCATAACCAAACTACCCCAATGATGTTTCTCTAGCTGAAACCGACGCCAACTATTGTCATTCAACTCATTCAAATTATAATGTATTTGATAAATAACAACACCACATCATACCACCCATGCACTACAAGAATCAATACACCACATCACACCCTTTCACCAGATCACACTACCATTGAACAATATCAAACAATCCCTTCAGTCCTCTTTCACTAATGAAATCCATACCACGAGGGAATGTTGTTTTTCATGTTATTTTCAAATACTATGGGAAGGACCCATCATTGATATCATAGTTGGAGTGTCTATAAGATGGTATAGGGAATGTAAATTATGAGAATATGATCTCATATCACATGATTATGATGAAATAAGGCCATATCAAAATTGGTGTTTTTTTACTATTTCTTTTAGGAAATGAGATAATTTGATGTAAAAACTGAGTAATGTATTCAATGGTTCTTAATTCCTTGAATCTGTCACCAACAATATGATTTCTAAATATTTATTACTTCCTATATGTTTTATAATATTATAATTTTAATTCCTATAGTATACTATTAGGGTTTATAGATTAAATTTAAATCATAATTGCATAATTTATTAAAAAACAAAAACTTAATAGTGGAATTATGTTTCAACTTTATAATATGTTTGATATAAAAATTTAATATGATAAAAATAATAAACATATCAAAATATATAGCATTTTTATGCTTGAAAAAATGTTTAGTCATATTTTTAATATTAAATTTTTAATTTTCAATAATATATTCATCACATATATTTTTAAAAAATATTCAATATTAATAAAATCAATGTTATTATTTGATTCTTATAGTAACCATTCCAATATATTTTCGTTATATTTAATATATGATAAAATAAATAAAATTTCAATAAAACTAAATTTCCATTAAGTGTAATATAAGATTTTTTAGTGTAACTTTTTAATAAATTATGAAATGTTTTATAACATTATAATTATCATTCAAATGAATATAATTATTTCACATTATATAATGTTATATTCTTGTAAACACTATATAATAAATAGTATTAATTTATTTTTTTTAAAGGATTTGAATAATATTTTACTAATATGAAATTCAATTAATATTTAATTTATAATTATTAAAAAGATAATTGGTAAAGGAATGTCTTAATAGATATTCAATACAAAAATTCTTATTGATTCCAAAAATTTTGGTTTATCATCAGTAATATAAAATTTTTTTTTAAAAAAATATTCATTTCAATTCAACATGATCTTTTCTTAGAAATATCAATCATATTTTTAAATTGATAAATTTTTATGTTTTCCTGTCATGGAATGGACATAAATCCATAGTGGGGTTTATTCTTCACCTAAAATAATAAATGGGAAGAACTATTTTTATTTCCCTTCAGTCATGAAAAGAAATCTAATGTAGAATACCTTATTAGTGGTAGTAACTCATGAATACCTCCCAATGACAATTATGTAAACATTAGATTCACACTAACATATCCAAATGTTGTTAAATAATTTGTAAATTTTATTCATATTTTAATTTATATACATTAATAAATTAAATAGTACATCTTATGTACATATATTTATTAAATATGAAATCTAATAAATAAAATATAATTTTGTAGTTTTCACGATTTACATAATAATAAATTATTAAAGTTTTATTTGTTATATACCATTATAAATTTATACATTCATTAATTTTTCTTTTATATATTATAATTTTATAAATTTATAAATTTATAATACATTATAGTTATATAAATTATGAATACATTTATAACATATATTTTATTTATATATAATTTAAAAAAATTATACATTTATTAAATATGTATATTTTTTTAATATTTATATTCTTTTATAAAAAATAAATATTTGAATTCTTATATATATATATATATTATCATATACTGATATAATTAAATAAAAATATATAACGTAAAATTTTATACATTTATAAATTTTTCAATTAACAATATTTTAATGATATTAAAATTAAAGAAATTTTATTTTTATAAAATTAATGTTTTATATTTTTTAAATTTAAAAATATGATTTTTATTTTTTTCAAAATATTCATATTCCTATAAAGAATATTTTTATTATATGCTATTTTTTATCTTTAAAATCATAATTAATAAAATATTGATGTTTGATTTGAATTGAGTGTTGAATGGGTTCTAAAATTATCTGCCTTTTGTTTTGGATTTCATGTAGAACAGTGTATAATTGTTGGAACCTACACAATTCATTATTATAATTTCAACTTTTGACCATTATTTAGTCATAAAGCATGCTATCTATATTTATATCATCATATTATCTTCTAGAGTCCTCCAATATACATAGAAAATAACTTCTTATATAATATTGAATGAGAATAACACCATGGAAAGAGAATTTCACTGGATAAGTCAAACCTATAGAATATCTGTCACTTCCTCACTTAGGTAAAAGGTGAAATAATATTTAACTTCATTTTATTTCCCAATCCCACTTTTCATACAACATCACATGCATGGTTTAAATTAGGGGAGTCCTCCAAAACTATATATTCAAACTAATTTGGGGTTATATTAAATAGGGGTGAGTCTTAGGCAACAAAATTTTATAATGAAAATCATCATCATCAGTTACGTCTATGTAATGTATATTATTTTATTTTTCCCCCTCAGACTCATCCCCCATTTCTTCTCTACAAGCACCTATGTTGCATGAACTAATATGATTAGCAATCATCCCATACCCTGTAGTTAATGATGAATTTAGATTCATTCCTATGATAATACCTACCACATGTTTAGTAATAATTTTCTAAAATTTAATGGCCCATATACCTTTAAATCATGATAAAATTATTTTGAACATTCAAATTTTGGATTTCCTTTATTTAGAAAATAGTCCATTTTAAATAAATTGTTTTGATAAATAATAATATTACATAGATAATCATATGGATATTAATAGATAATGTATGGATTCCAATCATATGATAGAGGTGTAAAAATATGGGGTCAAAGAGTTCACCGAGATTGTAAAAGAGAAGGAATATGCCCCTTCTCTAATCGTTTTTCCATTATTATGATGACATTATTAATAAAAAATTATTCAATTAGAGTTATATCAATAATATATTTTACATTAATATAGATTTAAGTAATATATTTTTAGATTAACATCGGTAAAATTGAATATATCTTGTCACTGGGATAAAATATCATTTAATGTATCATATTATTTTATTACAAGTATATAAAATTTGTAATCCATATGGAGTATTCAATTAGAGGTGTTAATATTGATGATGATATTATTGATGAAATTAAAATGGAAGATGATAATTAACATAATGATTATAAAACATTTGATAGATAAGATACATAGTTACAAAAAGAATCCATTGTATGATGGGTTTAATAAATACAAAACATTTTTAGCCACGCTAAAGTTATATATTTTAAAAGTAGGCAGTAGATAGGGTGATGCCAGTTTTTCTGAACAACATTCTCTATCGAATGATTTTCTCGTAGAATTTAATGACCCCCCAAAATTAAAATATGATTTTAAACAAATTCAACAATTGATGGGTATGATGTCTGAAATAAGAAAAGCTTCTCCAAAAGACATTACACTATTACAAAGGGACATTAATTCTCTCAATTAATGTAAATTGTATTCTTTTATAGATTCACATATGAGGAATAAGTTTCTATGAATATTTTATTTTAAATTATTTTACTGCCAATGTCTATGTGCCAATATGGATGTGAGTAGACATTAGAACAATTGAATTGAATGATATAAAAATAAATTAATACTGAAAACATCATCGCTCAACATACCCAACATAATAAAAGGGAATAAACCATGAGTATCCACTATTTGGAAATTATCAACTAAATAATAAAGTTGTGTAATCCACATAGTTAGTGAATCCATATTGTTTTTAAATAAGAACTTACAGTACATTGTTGATAATGTTACAAAATTATAACAATCCACTATGGTAGTGTATGAAACAAAAATATATTATGTTATCTATGATTTTTTTGTACCAAAACAGTCATGTATGTAAATTCATGGTTATTTGTATCATATAATCGAATATTTGAAAATATTATCCTATTCATGTGTCAAATTGTATGATTCTTAAAAGAAATGAAAATTTCATGGTGGGATCCATGTTTTATGATATGATACATGATATCCCTTCTCATGGAAATTTTTTAGAAAATAGAATAATGTAACTCGAGGGTATCAAATTTTTGAACTAGGTGGACATTACATTTGGTTGATACATTAATTGAAGAATATTTTTCTATTTAATCAATGATTTAATCCATGACAAAATAGTTACCCTTATAAAATGACATCATTAGATGCAATTTTAGAAAAATATTAATCATTATCTCTACTAAAAAATTATTTGTTTCGTGAAAATGAATAATATATTCATACTTCTTTTTTGAAATTTTTTAAAATATCCTTATTAATAAATGGTTCTAAAATGAGATCAAATTTTTTGAATTAATATTAATCGATTTTTTTAATGTTGTCTATCATGATGATGTAGTGAATATTGAACAAAATATATTATGGGTGTTTCATTATATCATTAAAAAATGAAACCATTGAAAAATTTTATTAGTTATAGGATTTTCATTATTTTCATGGGCATAAGGGAATATTTGGTTCTAGTAAATGGTGAAGGATGATATTTTCCTCATGCAACTACATACCCACATTCCATTATTGATATATATTAGTTTTGAAACTTTTTGAATGGTATAATGGTTCCTGAGGGGTATCAATCTAATAGCAAGAATATTGATTAAATGATTCATATAATTTTAATGGGTTTGAAGTCACATGAATTTCATATTTTTAATGAAGATATAATTAATGTAACAATACATTCAGTATTTGCCATGAATTTTTTAAATAAATTAATAATGATTTATATATAATTAAAATAGGTATAGTACTTTGTTATAGTCCCATAGAAATTCCCTAAAAAATGAAATATTTATCAAATTATGTGAATCAGATGCGTTCATCCATCTAGTATTTATTGATCTGATGGTTCACGTGATGTTTCACATAGTGAGAGAGATTGGACAATTTATTCCATTACTATATAGATTGATGTATCCTATTGAATGGTATATAAATATTTAAAAGGAATATATCATAAAATATTTCAACCAAAGATTTTTATTGTAGATCAATATATTGTTATGGAAGCTATTAAATTCAATGTAGACTGCCTGTGGAGTGTTAAAAACTATGGTGTGCCATAATATTATAACAATGGGTGGCTTGTTGGTGATGGATTATTTGGTATATATATATTGTCAAAATAATTGTAATATATCATTAGATGGTCCTCTTTAACATTTTAAATGTTTTTAGTAGTTTACCCATATGATAAAAACCAGGATGAAATTCATAGGCATTTGAATCTATGTTGGGATGAAATTTAGAAATAAAAATTTCATAATCAATGTTTTATAGGAAGGTTTCATGATTATATTTTTAATGATTAAATTAAAAAATTAGATTCAGTATCAGAAAAACAACTATGGAAACAACATGAGACTAAGTATGAAAGTATTCTCTTACCATGGTTATGTAATTATTTATTATATGTTCTATAAAATTGAAATGGAAAATGTATTACCACGAAAAATACTTTAATTACGTCACTATATAAAGTGATGAATTTTTCATGTACTAAGGATATATATAAAATTATTGTGAATATTTCATACTTTGGCATCATCAATAAAAATTATAGATGGATTGAACAAAATTCAATGTTATATTGCGAAATGAATGTGGGTTGGTAACAAGAGTTTTGATAATTTTTTTAAACATTATTCCTTTGAAATTGGTAATAATTCATGTGGTGTTTAATGTATTTCACATATTCTACCATTTCATCAACCATTTCATGTTCCTGAAGCATATGCTCCTAGATTTCATCCCAACATGTTGATGTTCTGCACTATTTTCAATAAAGGGATTCATATGGATCCATTTTGATGATGGAGTTTAAAATATTATTGTTAGTGAATTAAAAAAGTTGTATATTTTGGACCCATACACCTTTGAAGTCCATATAAAACACTCTAAACATTTTATCTACTATCTGAACGATTTTCTCAGATTTTCCATGTCATTGAGGATGATAGTTTTACTGAAGTTTAGCTTAGTTCATAAAACATGATGGTTACATTTCCAGAACATTGTGTTGAATATAATATTGTTTTTTAGATAAAATCTATTGGGGTTATCCTTGTATCCTTAACAAGTCATTGATTTATATTCAAGAAATTTGATCGAGTGATATTTCATCACAAAATTGGGATAAATTGAAATTTTATTTGTATGATTATCCACAATGAACCTGATAGAATTGTTTCCTATAGATGAATTCTAAAGTCCAGTGAAATGTACATAGTGATGTACTCCCACTTCCATGTTGGTACTGAATTTTTCTTCCTCCAATATTTATTATTTAGTCTTTCAGCCTTTATGTACCGACAATACCAGGAAAACTTGTTTAAATTCAGACTTCTCAATTTAACACCTCCCACCAATAGATTTCTCAGAGATCTCAATACATCTTTATGATAGCTTCGTTAATATAGAGTGTTGAGAAATATTCATCATTCATAATATATTTATTTACCTCTATATTGGATGGTACACATATTTAATACCATGTTTTCATGAGTCATTCATCAACCATTTTGTACTCAAAGGATTTCCTTTTTCCGAGAGCTTCGACCCATTAAATCATTTTAAAATATATTCATTGACCATCCCATATTTTATCTATATAGTATGTATGTGAAATTTATTTAGAAATTTTTGATTTTGTTAAACAATTTATTATTTCTATTTCCATCCATTTAATGTTTAAGAAGATTATATAGTTCCCAATTCACATCATTGATAAAGATGGATGATTTCTACTAAGAGTATCTATCACAATATTTTCATTACTATGATGATATTGGATTGAGAAGTCAAAATATATAATGAGAACCAAACATATTAAATATCACATATTAATCTATTTTTTTGGGAATAGATATTTGATACTATTATGATCAGTATATTTCTCAAACATCTCCATATATAGATAATGCAGCAAGATATTCAATGTGTATATCATTGATGTAAACTATAGATCATGGCTCAGATAGTTTTCCACATAATTATTTTTATCAGTTTTGAAAATTTCACATGTTTATATTAGTAAAATTTAATTTCAAATAGAATCATGCACATTGAGACATACCAATCATATCGTGTTTCTGTTTACTGTGATATACTTCCTACTTGTCCCAAAAAACATATAATTTTTTGTTATAAATTATAAAAATAAATAATGTGTATCGTTGTTTATTTTTTCGGTGACATGTATTTTGAGGTGTTGGATGTTTTATAAAAATCAAAAATTCCATATGGATTGTTTTCCTAATAAATAAAACATATTTTAATGTGTTTTCGTGGTTTCCATTACATCAGTTCTTTTTTTACTAAATTTAATGTCATTTCAAAAAATAATACATAGTGGATTTTATAATGGTATCTATGTGAGTTAACATAGGTGATGTTTATTTCTAAACATAAAAATGACTTATTGAACCTTTTAATACTCTATCAAATCAATATGAATTTATTTTATTAGTTGTTAGTTTGTAACAAGTTCTATCTTATAATAATAATTTAAATTAAAAAAAATGGTCACACATTGAGTAATATTGGTCACACCAAGTATTATATTGAGGTTAAGATGATTTATACACATAAACAATTACTAATGTTTTATTTTAATATTGTGTTGAAATATTTCTAATGTGTTTTATTATATTTCAGAATGTGACTTGTGTTTTTTAAATAAAATTTCATTTAAATTGGAAACAAATAAATTTTTACATGCTACTTAGAAAATGTTTTGGAATTATATGAGCAATAAAATTATATTTAAAAAATGAGTTTTGGAACTTTTTTTATGTTAATATGAAAATCTATGTTTGTTTTCTATTTTTTCATTAAGTGACACTTGTTTGGAAAAAATCATCATCTTTAAACCGATAATATAGGTATTGAGTCGTACTGATCTCATTGTTCATCATATTGAGATGTGGTTGATTCCTACACATCAAATATAATTAATAGAATATATTTTTCTGAAGCACCCAAATAATGTGAATTAAATTTATTGGTCTACATTGTGTCAATTTATCCTTTTACTAAAATTAATATAAATTCAGAAGAAAAGGACAAATATATTGTCATACCAGTCTTATTGTTTGAAATATTTAGGTGGGTATGATAACTAATGATCGAAAATTACATGGGAAATATTTTTCAAAATTACCAAAATAACCCGAATACATTTTTTCTTTTTTTAAATGTTAATAGTTAATTTTTAGTTAAATTAACGTCTTTTTTAATTAAGAATAAATTCTTCGAGTGATACTATTCAAACCATGCATCATATTGAGGAAACATTTATTACTACACATCAAAAATTATTCATATATCATTTTACATGTTATTAAAAAAATGGAAATCATGTTCTTAGTCTGCAGTATATCACATTTTGTTTTTATTAAAATTAATTCCAATTTTTAATTAAAAGACACAACTGGATACATATCATTAACACAACGAGTTGTATTGATTTATATTTTATGAATTTATTTCAAAAAAACATATATATTATTTTCATAATGTATAAAACATTTTGAATGCTTTTCTCCATTTTCCATATATCAAACATGGTTTTTATTTAATTTCACTTAAAACTGGAAACACATACATTGAGTCATACCACCCACTTTGTGTGATTGTTAAATAGTAGAATACTTATTAAAATTTAATTAATGAAATATGTATCATCATCATAATTAATAATGTCAATAACAGTTAATTTGAATGTTTTTCAATTAGTGACACTTGTTTTGAAATTAAATGTCAATTTTAAATTAATAAACAAATTACATTTAGTCATACTAGCCACACTATGCTTCTAATTGAGGTTATGGTGAATAATATAGGTAAAAAATAACATATTGATCATTTTCATAAATTTTAAAAATAATATTATAGTATTTTCAAAGTTATCAATTTCCCATTTTTTTTTACTAAAATAAATTGAAATTTTAAATAAAAATTATCCCTATGGAGTCATATCTGTCACATTGCATAACAAAAAGTGGTGTGGTTAATTTCTAAATTTCAAAAATTACCTATGGATATTTTAAATAATGTGAGAGTTCAAAGTGAATATATTTTCTTGGTTTTAATTATAGAACATTTTCTATTTACTAAAAATATTTTCAATTTTGAATAAAAAAGGCATTATTTGAGTGATACTAGACAATCCATCAATATGGTTCATTTTTATTGGATTCCAGCATAACAAAAATGAATTATTTATCCTTTTAATAATTTATTAAACCTATATAGAATAATTTTTTCTATCTTTTGAAAGTAAAATATTCTTTTTAAAAACAATATTGCCATTTTTGACTAAAAATTTACACATAGTGTCATATTAGTCACACCGTGAATCAGATTGATGTGAGTATAATTATTAAATTTTGATAATTCTTATGAATCCATTTAATAAATTATAAAAATAATCTATATGTGTTTTCTCAATTTTGAGCATATAACTTTTGTATTTATATAATATCCCACATTCAATTAGAAATAGGTACATTAAGTCATACAGGTCACATCGTGTGTCAGCTTGACATGAGACTATACCCACCAAATCACCATATTCATATGAATCGTTATCCTAAATAATCAATATAGACAATGTATGTTTTCTTTGTTTATAGTATTTTAAACAAATTTTGAACTTAAATTTAAATTTTAACATGATATTGGATGCACAGATTCATACCAACCATAACACGAGTCTGATTAATGACAAATTGATTTACACCCATCAAAAATTACTTATTGATCACTTTCAAAGAGAATAAAAAATATTAAATTGTGTTCGATCAATCTGAAGAATATCACTTTTACTTTTTACTAAAATTAATTTAAATTATAAATAATTGGACACACAAAGAGTCATAATAAGTACATTGATAATTATATATATGTGGGGATGATTAATCCATTTCCAAAATGACTAATGTATCTTTTTACTAATGTATAAAAATAACTTGAATACATATTCTCAGTTTTCAGAATGTGACTTATCCATTTTTCCTAAATTATCATCAATTTTAAATAAAAAGGCATGAATAGATATATATGTGTCATATTGTGGGTCAGATTGTGGGGTGGTTCATTTATACATTTCACCAATGAGATATAGATCATTTTTTCTAATGTATCCCAACAATATAAATTGTGATATAGGTTTTCAGTATATCTCTTTTTCATTTTATAAAAAATAATAACACCATTAAATAAAATGAAACACTTGGTCTCATCTAAGTGACATCATGCATAAGATTTAGGTGAAGATGATTCCGACATGTCCAAAATGACATATGTATCGGTTTTCTAATGTATTAAAACAATCCAAATGTATATTCATTATTTTCAGTATGTCACATTTTATATATTCTAAAACTAATGTCATTTTTATTCATATAGAAAAATGTTGATACATATCATTCATAATTTGTTCTACATTGAGGTGTGGTTGTCTCCAAATCATCAATATTTACTTATATATCATTGTAATATTGTATAAAAAATTTGAATCCATATTAATTAATTTATTTATGTCATCAATATTTTTATAATATTAATGTGAATTTATAATTTCAATACACACATGGAGTCATATATAAAACATCGTGTGTCATATTTGTGTAATGATGATTCATTGTTGTCACAAATAGTCCATGGAATGATTTCAAAATTATAAAAATAGTGTCTATATTCATTGTTTTTTATTATTATATGTGTTTGTTTAACTAAAATGTATTTTATAAACTAAACCCTCATTTTTTAAAACATATTTAAGATATTTGTTGTTATATTGAGTTGTGGTTAATATATTATGTGATAAATGTTTTCCATTCAATTATATTAATAAATATATAAATGGGGAAAATCTTGAATTTTGATAGAAGTGAAACTCCAAGATCCAGGAAACACTATTAGTTTTAGGAAGCATCAGGATTCGTCTACTAACATAATGAACCATCATTCATCTTTTATGGCTTGTGGAAGATAATTGTAATAAAAATATGACTTTCCAAATGTTTTTTGGAAAATAAATTACGTATTAGTAATAATACTATGGGAAATAACATGAATATTATTGCATAAAATGAAGAGAAAATATATTAAATAAATAATATTCATTCATCATTTAATCATGATTATATACATTTTAGACCCATATCTTTGATGTCAATATCATAGTTTCAAACTCAAAGTCCAATGTTGTACAAGACCATGTACCATTGAACAAAACACCCCTAACTGAGATAAACCATCCACTTATATATGAAAAAATAATATGTTATTAATACTATAATGAAATATATTAACCATAAATAAGAAACCATAACATAAAAAATGTAAATTTTAGACTGAATCAGTACATTTTGAGAAATATTGGGTACATCATGTATTATATTTTGTGCATGTACATTGTATAGAAGTGAATAATCAAGGATGAAGAATTTATTTCACTATGATCACAGTAATAATTAATAGAATTAGGATTAGATATATATTTTGATGAAATATACTAAAAAAGAACAAAAATGTTGAAAAATTCAACAATATTAGTTGTATGAAGGAACATCTCTTGTATCAGCCCAATATTCCATGGTATGATTCCATTTGAATAATGAAATAGTTTTCATTGCACAGAACATGATTGTTTTAACACTCCACGACCAATCAAACTAAATGTTAAGAATATAAATACAAACTTTTTGAAATTTTAAAAATTTTATTTTTCAAAATGAACTTCATTTTTGGATTCGTAATATCAAAATTATCTTTGTTTCATTTTTTTTTATTTTACTAAAAACATTCAACTTATTATGAAAAGTGAAAAACACAATATTATTGATCAAAACTGAATTTTTATTTATATAATTAGTTATTTAATAAAACGTTATATTAGGTAAAAATAGATACATAATTACTATATATATTTACTGTAACTCATTGGTGTCATTTTGTAATAATATTATATATATAAAATTTTATAAAACTTTTTACCGTCTTTTACCCAACTTCTAGGCACGTTAGAAAATTTTCATAAAACATAATTTTACCACTTCTATGAATTGAATTTAAAAAATTTTGGAGAACTAGTTGATATCAGTATGTAAAATGTGTTTTAATATCATTGAATAATTTTTGGTGAATAGAAACTTCTTGACATTTATTTACCACGATTAAAAGTAATTAGGGTTGATAAAGGTAAAAATGAAATTATTAATACACTAAAACATGTTCTAAATATATTAGATAAGTGTATTTTGACCAAAAAAGTCATTATAAATAAATTATGATCCTTTTGGTCAATATGGATTAGATAAGTTCATTTATTGTTAAGTTATTTAAAGAATAGTTAAAAGTGGTGAATTCTGTGTTCCATAGATAAAACTTTTCAATATAGGGTTACAAATAAAATCATTTAGACTATAAATATTTATTATAAAGATAAAAATATTTTTTATATAGTTGTATTTTATTGATAATTTTTATAATTTAAATAATTAAATTTATTTATGGCACAATGATGTTGCAGTAATTACCATATTAATGAATGATGAAAATAATTGATATTACAAATTTAAAAATAATAGTAATTTGAGACAATTAATGAATTCCACAAATTTTATATGTTAATATGACATGTTAGGATTGATTAAAGGGTTATTTTTCTTATTTATAATGTTGTTAAGACCTTATCAAAAATCAAATACAAAATAGTGTCAAAATTTACATAAATTAGATTTTAAATAAATACTATATTATTAAATGATATAATATTACTTAAAATATATGGTTTTCAAAAGGAAATATATAATAATAGATATATCATTAATGGTCCAATTGGTTTTCTATTATCATTTAATAGTAAGTATATAGACCATAAAACATAATTATACAAGGAGACATTGTAATGGTAACAATTTATCCAATAGTCTAATCTAATATATAAAGTTTATATGGTGACCTAAACCAATCTTAAACCTATTGGTTGAAAGTATTGTGACTAATACCCTCATTACCCATGAAATAAAACATTTATAGCCATTATAAACTGATTATGATATTATAATAAAATTATATTTCTAGATTTTCATAAAGTGATCCTAAACTCTCTTATAAAAGGGTACTTACCCTTCTTTCAAAATCACACTCCAAAGCCATTTGGCTTGGCCAAAAACTAAAACAATATTCTCCCAACTACCCTCACATAAACCTAATGAACATACTTTGATATGAAATCCATCCTATAGATCTCTTTTGATCAACTCAAAAGGAAACACCAGAATAAGAGCTAATAATTTCACCACCTTTTTTCTAAGTTCATTTCTTCTTCCACTTCCACTTTCTTTCTTTTTTACATAACAAAATAATATATCCAGTACTTTTATCATATTATAATGTTATGATAAATATGGTCCAAACATATTCATTATTCTATCCATTTTATACATGACATGTCACTATACGTGCATATGTACGAGTTACCATCTCCACATCGTGGTGTAGTTTGTTATTCAAAAACATCATTATTTGGATGTGTAAAATAATGAGTATAAATAATTTTAATAATAAATATATCATTTTAATGATTCTATATGAATGATATATCATAAAATTATAAATAATTTCACCATCAATAAAATGATAGTATCGCTCGTGCGTACGTATGAATTACCATCTACATGAACGCAATGAAATTCTATCCTCGTCATAACCATTCAAGAATAATTATCATTTTATGATTATAAATAACGATTAAGGAACATAATTTCATTCTGTATATAAATAAAATATATATTAACTTTAGAAACATGACTTATGTAAAAAAACTTATAAAAGAAAATGAATTAGCTTACACTCGAAACGGTGATAATACTGAAATATTATTAACAATGGACCATTAGAAAATATTATGTGATATTATATTTATGTATTTGGTTATTGAATAATTCAATAAAAATTATATAACTATTATATAGGAGGTTAAAATAGCCTCGATCAAGGAAAATTTCATTGTAATAGTAAATTCTACAATCTCTTCAATATCTGATTTTATTTATACGTGAGTATCTACTAGGACCTTGTTATCATCCACATCTGTGTTCCATAAAAATGTATTTCCAAATATTTTAAATATTTTTTAGACTATAGGTTAATGTCATTTATACCATTATTTTAAATTTTATATGATTCTTATAAAGTATGTATTCTTTCATTTTGAAAACTAGGTCATTTACGACCTTTTTAACAAAATTAATGAAATAGTGGTTTTTCTTAAATTATACAGCGGGTACTGTAAGAACTCTGATCTTCATTTTAGGTATGTTCATCCATTTCTGATTGTTTTTGGAGAAATCAATAAATTCTGAAAATTTTCTATGTACACGATGTGTTCTTTACGAGTACATGTTGTGTACTTCTTTGTTGCAAGAGCCCATGTGTTGGTTGTGTCGTAGCTAGTGATAAAGTCGTGTAATAGCCACACACCCTTCTTCTAGAAATTTTCTAAGTACACACCATGTACATTCCAATTATGCGCCGTGTACATCCTTGATCTTGGAGGCCATGTGTTGGCCATGTAGTAAACACACACACGGCTGTGTGGGAGTGTCATTGAGGTTGCGTAAAAAGGAGTACATAAAGGCGAGTATATGTCATGTACATAAAAATTACTTACCGTGTACATTGTTTTTTTCATTAATCGCACCATGGTCGTGTCTGACGGACAGAACACATATCTTCTTGGTCTTATTCTTCTGAGAGAGTCCATACAGACTTGGATCTTCGTTGATCCTCCAAGCCTCTGTCCTTCCTCCGATTCGAACACCCTTGATTGTGTTGGAATCTCATCGGTGAGTTCTCTCTTCTACTGGAACCTCATTACATGTTTTCCCTTTTCTTGTGAGATATCATGGGTTGAAACATTTAAATTTTTTCTTATATATACTGCGTTCTAAGGAGATTCAAGCATCGAGGTTCACATAAATTGATATCCAAACCCCGAGGTAGGTGGTTTGTGCCTTTCTGTTCGATGTCATTGAGTAATATATGAAATTTCAACCAATACCCTTGAACGAGGTATTGTGTGTTTACCATTTTACCCATATTGTTTTCTAGCCATGCTGGTATGCTTGTGTTGATGTAATTTGGAGATGAATTTTGATAATTTATATTCATTGGATGTATTTCCCTTTCATGATTTTTTTATGACAGTTTGGTCATATTTAGCCTATTTGGCTACCTTGCCTGTTTTCCATGCCAATCGATCTTGGATGGAATGTTTGTATTCAAAAATGCTTGATATATTGTAGACTATTAAGCCAGGTAATTATATATGTTTAATTTTTCAATATTATACTACTATGCTCGTTGACCTACACAGGGCCGTGAGAACCTAGAGTAGTATAAAATAACGGGAATTAACCTGGTGAGCTTCCTTAGAGAGTCTTTGAACTCTTTTGTCTATAAGGAGGATTTACCAAGTGAGATTCTTCAAGGATCCTAGTACCACTTGGGGATATAAGTGGAATTAAATGAGTAAGATTCCTCAAATAGTACTTGATTACATTTGACTATAAGGGGATTGACCATGTGAGATTCTTCAGAGAGACTTTGTTTTAATTTGAATTACCTTGATTACATAAACTATAAGGGGAATTGACTGTGAGTGCTTCCTCAGAGTGTCTATAAACAACCTTGGCTATGAGGTGAATTAACTGAGTGAGCTTCCTCAGATAGTCATTTACCTTGTTGAAATAAGAGGAATTGACCATGTGAGCTTCCTTAGAGAGTTCATGACTACACTATATTATAGTGGGAATAGACTATGACTGTTTCCTCAGAGAGTCTTTATATACTGAACCCAAAAAGTAATGTTGAGAGTGCTTCCTAGATGGTTTCTTGTACTTGATAGGTAGGACTGGAGGGGATGGAAATGAGTACTTCCCATATGGTTATATATTAGAGGCTTAATTGTATGTTTCACTAAGGATTGATATTGATATGTGGATTCATTACTGTTGAGCACATTCTGGTTTCCTATTATTTTTAATTTTACCTACCTTATTTTCACTTACACTTAGGAACAGTTCTTCGAGTGGTTGCCTACTTGGATTTAGTCTGACACCCTATTTGGGTCATGCTTTTGGGCTGAAACCGATTATATTGTTGTATCAATAGAAAAGGGAAAGCTCCCTTCTACTTCAGGTACATGATTTTCTATGGAGCTTGAGAGCATGGGACCAAGCTATGGGTTGCGATGCTGAGAAGTTTATCTGCTTTATTTTTCACTTTGGTTTTTAACTATTGTATTATAGTGTTGTGACTTGTTTTACTATTTTCCTAGACATATGTTTCATGTATTATTTTATATGTGTTCTCCAGTTTCGACTTTTAGCTTTCTACTGCTACTACAGTATTTCATTAATACTGCTTCGGCTGTTGTCTGTATCTTTTTTACTTCCACTCTGTACTCTGCCAATGAGAGATTAGTATCCCCACTATCACACCCATGGCCCTCGCTACTAGTCGGAAGCAAATGGTGTTTGTGGAAATACACTAAAGGCCCTGTGACTTATAGGTATGTGGTGCCTCTGGGTGGCTTCTGGAACCCGGACATTATAAAGTTGTATCATAGGATTTCATTTTTCTTGAATTTCTATTTGGAGAATTTATCTAAGGATAGGATGGAATTGGTACATGGTATTAATTTGTGCCCAGAAGTAGCTAACCTATGTATAGGGTAAAACCAATCTACATCGTTTAATTGCAATTGTCAGACTCAATGAAAGTGACTTTGTGTAAATATCATTTCATTGAGGCATATTTTGGTTTCTACAAAACCTAATTTTTTTCAATGTATAATTATTCCCTATTTCATTTATTATAATTTTGTTTTTTTAGAAGGAATATTTTTCATTATTCATATCACTAAATGAAAAAAATTAATGTTTTTATTTAACTTACATTATGGCAATGACCTTTATAGCACCATGAGTATTATCTGATATTTGGATTCTATAAAAAGACGTAATGTTTAAAAAAATAAAATAAAAATAATATACCATTTGTACATATATATTTTTTTGTTGAAAATGGTTTTTAGAAAGCATTTATTATTTCAATATCATGAAATTCTATATATTTATTGCGATTTGAATATTTTATCTTTCCATTATTCTTATTTTATGTGTTAAGATTAAGTTATTGTTCTTGGGATCTTTTTACATATATGGTTGGTTACGTGAAAAAATGAGGTCGACTAAGCCTCAGATAGCACTTCAATGCATTGGTTAACATGATGGTGGTAAACATTATGGTTTTTCAAAATAGAATTATGAAATATACAATGATGGTAATTATAAATGTAACCATGAAGGTTACTCAATATGTAGTTGTAAAAGTTGCAATGTAAGTATGATATGGATTCTAACAATTACCTTTCTGTTTTATGGTTTATATGATGTTTTTATGAATATTATGAGTATGTGATAAATTCTATGTAGTTTTGATTTATTTGTGAAAAGTAATATTTTGTGAAAATGATTTCATGTGTTTTAAATATTGATGTACTAATGGTTTTACTCTTAATTTTCTATTCTGTAGTGAGATTTTTATGCTCACATGATGTTTTTAAATTGTTTTTTATAATATATAATGATGGATAAGAGAATGAAATAATTCATAATGATTTTTATCAATAAAATAAATGTTATTTTATTTAAGAAGTTTAATTATAGTAATTTTTTTATTGTATAAGTCTCTATATTATAATTTATGAGATTTAATGCAATAGTTATGGCCGAATTCTCTAAAACTATAAGACCGAAAAGATCCTCAATGTGAATTATTGTAAAATTACGTACTAATATAAAGATTAAGTATGGTTCTATTAATATGGCCATATATATATAACATTTGCAAATTTTTTATGATGATTTTGTAAGAATAAAAAGTAATTTTACTATGGTATAGAGGTAAAAATAAATAACCTTTAAAATTTTGATGTTAGGGCATGAAACCATTAACTTATGACAAAATGTACTCTCCAGTTAAAATTAATGTCATATATAATCAAATTACATACCTTAATTAATTTATTCAGAGCATCATATTTGATATCTTTATTTATTACCAAATTATAAAGTTTATTAATGGGAATTTTGATGAGTTATAAAATAAAATTTTAATTCTTTTGCTTGTTCGTTTCCATGGTTTTCATGATTATTAAACCTGAATATGTGTTTAGATGTTCATGTGGGATGGTTATAACTACCAGAATTGAATTTACATGTTACAAAAAAATCAACTATATGTGAAAATGGTTATATATATCATTTGGTTTTGTGATCTGAGGTTAAATCATTAGATAATGAATTTATTGATAATCATTTAAATTCTGACAGTGATTTTTGATCATAAGAAACTAATTCTGTTTTATCATTTAATATTATGTAAATAATTCACATATAGTTTATAATAATGGTTATTATAAATTTATTATAATATGTTTGAATCATAAAATTGATTTCATTTCCATCGATGAAGGTTAATTTGAAAAATGAAAATATGTTATCCACAATGTTTTAAATCGGCACCTCATAAAGGATGATTTTCTTTTTAAATTAAGAGAGAGTGAAAAAGGAGTTTAGTGAAGGATATTTAATTAAACGTGATATAATTATAGTATATTAAGGATATAAGAGTTATCATGATCATTAAAATATATGACGTGTTGAAAAGATAATAATGGAAAATAAATTGATACGATATTAACAGAAAAAGGAAGAGGATTTACATCTTCAATTATCCTCCATGAGAACCATATTAATGGAAGGGGTTTTGGTCCTTTTTATATCCTAATATATCTGGATGTGGGTAACGTCTAGAGAATAATATTTTGGAAGAATTACAAAATGTTTTACCACATAGGGATGATAGTATAAGTGGTGGTGAGGGGTAGTATTTATAATAGAATAGAGAGTTATTTTAAATTATTTTATTCATTAGTTTATTAATTTTCTCAGGACAAAAAATATTCATGATTCTTGTTTGTAAATACAATAATAATTTTATGTTATTTAGAACCATGGTTTAATACATCAAAAATTACTAATAGGGTAGTATATTTTTAATATAATGTATTTATACAATAAATTACTGAATTTTACTATTAACTCTAAATTCATGAATTTCAGAAAAATTTAAATTTTCACCATAAATGTTTTTCATTGAGGAGAAATAAAAAATTAACACAAATTTATAAAAATAATTTTCTAACTATTAAAAATTTAATTTTCAATTAATACAATTAATTTCATGATAAATATTTTTCATATTCATAAATAATTATATAATACTTTCACATATTAACTAAGGTCCCGTCAAATTATCCAAAAAATTATAACATAATAAAATATTTCATTATGATTTTTTATTATAATTATTCATTTTCATTTTAATCATTATATTAATTATAACATTGTAATTAAATAATTATGACTTATGAAAATACCAATACTTATATACTAATTTTTAAATATTATTTTACTTACACTATGATATAATTATATTATAATATCATTTATGAAATGGGAAAATTTTGTTTATAAATTCATTGGAGAGGTAAATAGTCATAAGGGTCAAATTACTATTGCTCGGGGTATGTTACTACATGACCATTATATGTTCCTTAACATCTATAAATACCACTTATTTCACTAATTATTCATTTATATATCTATTTTTTTCTACAAGTTTCTTTATTGGATCTATACTATATTAAATTAACCAAAGAAGGAAAATTTCAGAAACATAGTTCTTGGAAATAAAAATCTTATTCACTGGTCATTAGAAATAGTTTTAGTGAGGTAAAACTCTACATTGAACATCCCCCAATAATATTCATAATGCATCAATTTCTAATGTAAAATATGATTCAACTCGTAAAAATGTGCATTCCAAATAGATATCATAATAGACCACAAGGATGATCACAATATTATCTCCATCATAACCATTAAAAATACTCATACAATTATAAAAATATACATAGAAAAAACCATAGCACATTCCAAAGACTACTCCTTATCAGTAAGGTAATGTCAGACCGATATTAGTTCTATACGCATACTCATTAATCCTCGAAGAGAATGTTTGGGTCCAATAAATTTAGATTTACATTATTGATTGATTTTACAAATAAAAAAATTAATAAATTTGGTTTTTAGTGGTTGTTTAATCCACCACCAAAATGGTTCAATGATGGTTTTTTAAACCACCAATAAAGATGGAATTGAAAAACAATTATTATCATTTTCCACAATTAAGTTGAAATTTCATATATATGTTGTGAAATGATTAATAATGGTGGTTATTTTTTTATCAATGTGTTTTCCTTGAAAATATTTAAGGGAATCACTGTACTTTAAACTACATGAAAAATATTTGTACTATATATTGAAATTTTAAATTTCCACTATATATTTATATTAGAAAATATAAAATCTATTTAAATAGAATCCCCTGTAATAAATATAAAAAGTATATGAATAAATGAAAATAAAATCTAAAAATAAAGAAGTAGCATTACATATATAGTAAAATAAAAACCACGAATAATAATTCATTGAAAAGTCCACAAACAAATCATATAATCTATAGCTAATATATGTTTTCAAAATTTTATCATATTAATTTTTTAAAAACCTTAAAAAACAATTTTTAATTGAGATTTAACTAAAACATAATTGTAAACTGAGGGAAATTTATTTGTGATGAAGATATATAAATTTTTTGAACTAATAATTACATAATTCATATAATGAATAATAATAAAATGTTATAACCAATAATAATAACATGAGGAGTGTTCATATAGACATAACAAATCGTATAATATTCGAAAACACAAACCTTGGATTACTAATATATAAACCCTTATAAATTAATGATACCTAAAAATATAAGAATCATCCAACATTTATAAGGTTAATAAAAAATATAAAATCACTGGATGAGAAATATCACACCTAAAAATAAAAATCAATGAATGGATGACATAATAAAAAAACAAAATCAAACACTAAAATAAATAAAAATATGTTCTTGTAAAATCCATACACAAATACATGATATTATTTCTAATTTATCTATTGTTAATAGTAACAAAATTCAATAATATTATAATATCACTTCAGACCACTACGTAAAAATATAAACCCACAACATATACAGAACGTGATACATCATTTCAAATCATCACCAACTATTTATATCCATTTTTATTATTGTAACATTTCCACATCACATATTCTTGAATAATTTCAAAATCATCACCATAAAACATACAACACACAAAAATCCAAAAAAAATAACAAATAATTAGGTACTGTAATTATTGTACCATAATAAGACTTCAACTTAAAAAAAGAAAACATTGAAATAATCCCTATAGTCTCATAATACTTTTCTTCATTGATCCCAAAAATCTCCAACAACTCACTATATGATCCAAAATTTAATATCACACCCCAATTTCAATCATGAAACCACAAAACACCCATAAGTCAACAATCATGATAGTAACTACATGATAAATTATCAATAAAAATGAAAAATTAGATACTCATGAACAAATTTTTACAACAACCTTATATGGGGTAACCTAACACTCCCATAAAAAATTACCCATTCGAAGTAATCAATCATCAAAAAACACAACCAAAAATAGTAACAACACCATATTAGTTGGATACCAACCATGTCATATTCATTCAATTGACCAGCTTTTTCTTAACTATAATGATTTTAAAATAACATATACATATATTTTTTCTAATAAAATAATGTCAGGAAAAGAACTGACCTACAAAATCCCCCATGTAAAGGTACCATCCACCAATAAAAAATTCCACACCCAATCCTGACTCACTAAGACTATTCTCGTCCATTTACTCCACAAGAAGAAAAATAAAAAAGGAAAAAACATATAGTGGTTCATTTTAAAGATAACATTTAAAATAATAAACAAAAATATCCATTGATTGATGATTATAAGTGAAACATCAAATAAAAATATAGAAAATCAGCCTAGAATATAATGTTCATGGAATTAATGAGATATATAGATACAACCTACCCCAATCAAAATCATGTATGCTTAATCACCATATCATTGTGTTAGTCTATCACTAGTTTAGTCTCATAACCCCACCAATAAATCCATATCCTATTATAACAGCTGAACTCAGGTTTAGAAGACAGGCCACACTGATTTGTAGCATCTAATGGTGACGTGTTAAAATATAATAAAAAAGTATCAAATTAATGAAAAATTATATAAAGTAAAACTAAAATATCTATAAACTCTATCCTCGGTTAATTCAGATCAAACAACCTAAAATAGAAGCACTAACTTCCATTAGAATTTAGAAAAAACTATCCTAAGGCCTCTCGATTATAAATTATTTTACATATGCATTATAAATAAGAATATTTAATTTACCCAAAATAAATCACTCATCATAATATAATTCATATTACATAGAATCAAAGAAGACTTATCCACCATCTTCTTTCACTTCGAATATCATTTTAACAAATAAAATCATTAGAGACCACTCTATAAAAAAATTAGTAAGAGCATGTGTAGGTATTTTTATAATAATATTTTATGGAAAATTATATTTTGAATTAGTGTATAAAATGTGAAAATAAAAAGACTTAATATGATAAATAAGTTATCATAGTAGCATTTTGACAATCTTATGAGAAAAAAAATTGTCTCTTATGAATAGAATAGACTATAAACTACACCAAAAAGAGTGAGTGGAACCAAATTTTAATTTAATTTATAACTAATGGAAACTCAAGATCATGGACAGGGTTGTTTATATAATGAGAGAATAACAATTTAAATCAATATAAAAATATATGTTTCCCCTACATTAAGACACCTCACAGAAAATATAAGGAGCACGAAGAAAACCATTTTACCATAAAGTAGTTCTAGATGAATTAGAACTGGTGTTGAAGTAATTCTCAAATTCAACACCTAAAAAGATCAATAATTTTTATATTCCATTTTATAATTAAACCCTTATTTGTAGAAGATTTCATTGAAGAGGTGATATTTACGATATCTGGGTATATTGTCTATAGTAACCAGCAAATCTCTAGAATCTATGTATTGAAAAAACATTTTTGTGATGATCCCAATACATAAAAACTTGTATATTTTTTGGATCTAGTATGGAATCTCTATCAAAAATATCATTCCTTATAAATTTACCATCTTTTATCCAAAACAGATATTTTAAATTTATTTCAAATACATGTCATTGTATGATATTTTGAACAATGATACCCAATTAGACAACATTATAATTATCTATATTAAAGTACACAAAAACATAATCCATTTTAAGAACTATAGAGGAGTCCATAAGTCGATGTGTGATTCTATTCATCAATTCATAAATACCACATTAGGCTCATTGAGACAAAAACTTCAAGAACAAAATCTCAAAATGTACATATTTTATCCTATATGATGACATTGGTATGTCCCCTTATTGAACTCTCAACTGGTCATACCATGATGAATGGTCATTATATAAAAACCATATTTCAACACAATTCTGGTCAAATAGATCATCAATCAATGATAAATGATTTTTTTTAATTAACGATCACCCAATTCATCTTTCTAAAATATATAAAAAAATATGATAATATTGTATTCTATATTTTTAAATATTAGTGATGAAGCACATGGCACTCAAAGATGAATATGTCACTTAACCTCTAGATCCAAAATCTCAATATTAATTGTCACGAACATATATGATTCATTCAGATAAGATGGCATATAATTGAGAATCTTAACATAGAGATGTAAAATAGTAAAATCAATCTCTATATATGGTGGTCAACTAGAGAAATCCCACAAGAAGTCTGTATGGTGTGTACACACCACCTCATAAAGAGTAATACCTAATAAATGTTGAATGGAATTATTGATCTCATCTAGCTACATGCATGCATTTACTTTAGTACAATGATAATGAGGTCCCAAACATCCCTATATAGAACACCCATCACCCTGAAAAATATATTGTCTTTTTCATAACATTTATCATATAATAAATTATAATAATCATGTTGATGATTTAAATATCAATGATAATGAATTACCACTCCACCTCAATTTCATCATTCCTCAACCAAAATTTGTAAAATATTAAACTTTATTCATACCTCTTTCTTGATCGTGTGGAAGGATCTAATAATTATGGAATATATTCTAATTATAAAAAAGATATATCCACTCTAATTGATGATATATAATAATGAGTAAAACCTATATTAAAAAAAACTATCACACTATAAAATGAAATAATAATTGTATGTAAAATAGTATAAAACCCAACATTAGATTACTCATAATATCACTAAATTGAATAAATTAGTAAATACATATACACATGAACACCCCCTGGTCATGTGTATTAGACCCCCACCCAAAGAAGAATAAGAATAATCTTATGATCTCGTGGGGAGAGTATCTCCTAAATTACTACCCTAGGATATCTTTTTTGAAAAATTAATTATATATCATGATAATATGAAATATAAAAAATTATTTTTGTCCATCAAACATTTTAGTTTATTATTACCTTCCATAAAAATAGTAAAAAATATTCTATTTTTCTAATGAAGCTATGAAAATGGGTCATAATGAAAACTAGAAACCATTATGCTTCCATTTATAGCCATAGAAAACACCCTAGATAACAATGTAATTGAATGACGCTCCATGAAATATTATTATTGTATCAATCCATTCTTCATTCAATCTAATTTGTCAAATTCATACATGATGGTAGGAAGGAACATGAGAATCAACATTGACCGAACATACTTACTCATCCCAGACATTAATCCCTGAGAAATAATGTTCTCAATGTTTTATAGATGCAGTGAAAGATGTACAAACTCAGTAAAATTTGTTGAATACTCCAAAATTATACATTATCCTTACTATATATTCTGAATCTACTAGAACTTCTATAGATATAAAATCTCTGGGTAAGACTGCTAATTGATGATCTTCTTGAAATAAGTCTAGGTAAGGTCATCGTGGAACTTATATTACACAATAGTGTGCCACTATCTCTTTTACAGTCCCCCTATCAATTACATAGAAAATCCCACTTACGAGTTCAAATTTGAATTCATGATTTTAGAGATCCCCTCTATCCAATCATCAAATTATTAGGGACCATTATCACTATGTTATATAGTTGAATGTATTTTAGCGAATTCATCTCAATGGTCACCCACAGGTCTATATATCCTAGATCCTATATTAATTAGAGTCTGAATTTTGTGGATTATAGATTTAACTATATAAAAATTCACTAGAGGATTCTGTTATAAATGTTTTCTTATAACTTAATATATTGTATTTAGAAGACCTACTCTTAGTTTAATTTTCTCTCATGTATGAGACAATGGTCGATAAATGTTAGATCATATTCCAAAATATTAATCAATCTTCATGAATTCATATCCATTCTTTCAAAAGTTATGAATATAAATCATTTATGAATAATATCAATGAAAAAAATTAATTCAAACGGAATTTTCCTATTTAAATAATATTTTAATTCATTTCAACCAAATGGTCTCAAAAATAAATTCATAACTCGGTAAAAATTACAACCACAAATGGTAACATGAGTTTAGACATAGATGTGATATATACTGGCACACTCCCATACATACTACCAAAATTCAAATTTTCCTAAAACCAATCTACCCATGTCATAGATACAAATTCTGGTTGTGTAAAAATATTTAGAATATTCATCTCACTGATACCAAATTGAAGAGGACCAACCAAGAGAAATATCGTAATCCACCTGAGCCATTCTGTCACATGGTGAGGTGAAAAAAAATATAATGGAAAAAATGACGTAGAGGAAAAAAAATAAATAATACCATTGTAAATGTTTGTGTATTAATATATTATAATGATCTATATAGCCAAATCCAAAAATGATGTATCGGAAATTAATGTATCTAAAAATATATATACATGTGACAAACCTTCAAATCCAACCCATATTGATCTAATGGGCGTGGGATCAATGGAATCCAACAACCTACATGTTACCATTCCCTTTTTATAAATAATGAAAAATAAGGTTGATAACATCATTGAGACAAAGGTAGGGTGTTATCACAAATACCAATAGTAACACTATCGATTCTATCTATTATCTAATATAAATAATGCATCAATTATTGGTTTTAAAACAAAAACAATTTTGATTCAAATTCAAAAAAATGAAACCCCATTTGAAAATTGTTTTCATATATATTTATATGTATTTACAATATTCAAAAATCTAGGTACAAGAAATTTAAAAGTTATAAAATAATAATGTATGAGCATACACCATAAATTAATCTGGAAAACACATATCCATAAAAGTAATAAACATGTGGAATTATGTGAAAGAACCATTCACAAAAAAATGCGGCTAACAGTTTTTGAAAAATTCTTTTATGAGATAAATTAACAATAAATGAAAATATTAAATCCATATTGGGACATGTAATATGGGAATATGTACAATTAAATAAAGGTGTAAAAATGATATATGTTGGTTACATCTAATATTTAGTCCCACAACTATCCATAGATACAACTAATGTAAACACAAGAGGTGACACACACACAGACACTAGGGATTCATATATCCTATTCCCTTGTGATTCCAATGTTCTATTTTCAAAAAAAACATTCATGATCATGATCAAAATTTATGAAAAAAACATTTTCAGTTGTATTTAATATTTGGAAATCGATTTCTGAATCAAAACCATCATTCCAGAATTTAATCAATCTCTTAAATGGAAAAATCCATTATTTAATGAATTTAGATTTAAAAATAATAATCACTATAAATATAATATTAAAACACAATTCACATTAATTCAATTCTCAATCCATTGTAATATTTAAATAATTATAATACATTTCAATAATTACAGCATTATATTGAAGAACCTGCCTCAATATAGAGGTAGAACAAACTGCCTTCAAAAACTGATGTCTGAGAGGAGTAGATCATGTCACAATGACCATAGATCCTTAAGATATAAACACCATTCCTCCATCAAGCCCCTTAAATAAAGAGTCTCAAAATTGTAGAAAGCAAACATGATTAGGGGAGAATGGATCATGTGTATTTTAAAAAATATAGAGAATAATGTATCAATACTACATCATTCCTCATGATGATCCATCTAGAACAAAGTATTTATACAGTGAATCTAGTATGAGAGACATAAAAATAAACGAGGTTTAGGATGATATTATCATATATATAAAGGTGATTATGTTTTAAATAGGTTAAAGGAATAGTTAGAATCCTACTTTTTAATATATCTAATGATGGTAACATTATTTATTACAGGTGGCCACATAGTTACAATTATCGTATACAATAACCATGGATAGTTTCTAAAAATTTTAGATTGGTTTGGGGTTTGGATTCAAGGTAAATTTAATAATGATATAAAAGTGAAACCCCCTCTTTCTAAAGGGTTCATGATTTACACTAGGTGCCACAAATTTTGTAAAACTAGGTTCAAACTATATGATACTCATTGTAAATCACTAAACACCGGTCATTATTTCATGTTAATGACACATGATTTAACTAAACATGATAAAAAACCAAAATTAAACTATAACCTCATATATTAATGCCACAATGTTAAACTAACTTTTTATCCTACTTTTGTTCCATGCCTAATTTATTTTAAAAAACATGACTGGAAACTGTGATCTTGTAAATCTTCTGGAACCTCCAAGAAGAATGAAGTTGTATCAATAGAGGATTAAATTCATCCAATGGGGTTCTATACCAATCCTCATCACACCCCTTGAAAAAAGATTAACATTGTCCCTCTTTCCCTCTAAGACTGCACTCTCTTTCATTCAATGTAATTTCACAGAGGATACATCTAATTTCCTTATTAATAAATCCATGAAATTATTTCTATTCACTAATTCATTTTTCATCCAATATCTATATATGGTCCCCATATTTTAGTATTGTTTTTTCATTTAAATAAAATGAATCCAAGAATGTTTATGTAGGGTGTAACAACAACATGTAGTATATAATTTATTAATCCCTAGTGAATAGGCAAATAACTCAAACAGTAATTGTCTCGAACCCATTTTCTGCATGAAACTCTGATGTTCAATCCAAGATAACTGACCAAATGAATCATCTAGGGAGAATAAGAAACAATATATATCAGTAAAATCCCATAATAGCTTAATTATTACAAATAAATAAAATATTATTCCAATGTAATGAAACACATAATAGATTTTGATAACTATCAATATATTTTTAAGTGAAATAGTAATTTTTACTAAAACATAATTTGTAGCTTCATTCATATAACTCCATTCATATTTTATAACAACATCCAAAGAGTTTTCGTCTGAGATACTTATAGTCCTAAATTATTTATCTACATTAAAAAAAGATAAATAAAAAATTATATGAACAACATTATTTTTGATATATATATATATATATATTTATGAAAACCTTAACATATTCTATCAATTTCTAAAAAACAAAATTTATAAATAGTGTTGGAGTGATTTGGTTTGCTCGAGTTGATATATTTTTTAAAAGATTATAAGAAAATACATTAAATTTAATAGTATGTTTTTCTATGTAATTTACTTTTAATATGTATCTATATATTAAATAATTTATTAATATAATAACATTTTTCAATAATATGCTCTTCCCATGGATATGTCTATCCGAAAACCCTTTTCGTAGCTCTCCAGGTACCCCATTAGGTACCTTATCATTTTAACATTTACTGTTCAACAATGTATTATGGGACTCATTTCATAATATCCATTTGAAATATTTCAAATTCTAACCCAAATATTTCAATGTCCATTATCATGCATTAAGATCAATAATGTTATAGTGGAATAAAATCAATACAAATGGAATAATTTTAAAATATTATAATTTAATTAAGTAATTACATTCAGTAGAGCCATAATGTATTAAAATTACATTCATTTGGGAATCTAAATGATTCATTATTATAATATTGATGAATATTCCACCAATCAGAATATGTAATTGGAAGGGCCTAAGACACACCTACAAACTAGCTTCTAATCTAGTGAAATAACCCTGCATCATCATTTTACAGGACCCTTTAATAATCAATGTAGAAAACAATCTATAATCCATTCAGATTCATGTCATCTAAACTATAATTATTTTTCATTGTAGTATTAACATTTGATTATGTTGTGAAAAAAACTAAATATAATTATAAATAAAATGAAATAAATGTCTTCACATAAAATTTTATACTAAAAAAAGACACCCCCAATATCCTCATGATGAAATAGTAGTGACCCCATAATCTCTCATTTTAGAGTATCCATTGGCTAATCCTATAATATCAAGAAGAAATGTGAAATATTAATCTTAGAGGGAGAAGGATGGAGATTAAGAATAAAAAGGGAGGAAGACGTATAGTGTTTTGGATGCTGATAGAGGGAAGTGAAAAAGGTGTACCACATTCTATAGAGACCGATCCCAAGGGATCATCAAATAACATTGATAATATATTTGTGGATGGGGTAACATCATTTAAGAGTATGATGGGATCATATAATCACATCTATCTATCATTAAAATTAGTTAAAAAAGAATTAATAAAATCATAACATATATTTCAATTGTTTCTTAAAGAAAAATAAATTTCCGAATGATAATAAATGCAATATACTAAAAAAGGTAGTATACATAGCTTTTATATTGAATGAATTCAAATAAAAAATATAAATTTAATTATTTAAAAAAATTATTCAATCATATATATATATATATATATATTAATATATGATAATATATCTACGTTAAAATAAATGAAAAAAAATTAAATACGTGGTTGATAATTTATTCTATTTCATTACATATAATCTATTTTTCCATCAATAATTATTTCATCATATTGTATCATTGTTTCAGGTACATCCTTCAAACATATAAGAGTAATACATTCAATATCATAATGGATAAATAAGTAAATTTATTGATGTCTATGGGATTCAATGCATGAGTTCATATATTTCACTTCATTACACTTATCATACAAGTCTCTTAGTTAAATGTGAAGAACTATACTCTTCAAATTAAATATGAATAATTCCACATAATATTTTATTTTTTATTAGGATGAGAATATATACGAAACATGTAGTGGATGATCACATTAATCTATAAAGTGATATATTTTTACTTAATTTAATTTCATAGAATCTATTTTAATTGATCAAGTAATATCAACGGTCATTGATTTTAATAAATTTACTGAAAAATGGTTGAGGTAGTTTAATTCTATATTATCTGTAATATTTCAATCATATCCCAAATATTAAACTATAAATACAAAACTATTGTATTTTTTAACCCAAGTCTAGATCTATAGTATGAAATTTGAATCCATTGACATAATATGTATAAATCTGTCTGGAATATATTAGAGTAGGTCACCAAGATACATAAAATATTCTTTTCAATCATCTGATATATCAGTAATCCTGACTTAATACTATTAATAAACATTATCATTTTTACAAAATATATGTATTAACATAATTACGATATTGATTATAATATTTATGATAATACATGATGTTAAAATTGTTGTACAAGACCTGTATTAACATATTTTCTAAGCTCTTTTTCATTTCTTTTTATAATTATCATGTATCACCTTATTTTTTTGAAATTATCGTCCTTAGACGGATTGAATATTTCACTACTCAATAGCGCATATCAATTTTCTTGTAATAATTCTAAATATGGTTGTGTAATATTTGAAATTTTTCAAACAGATCATACAATGGTAGGATTGTTTTTTATTTCCCCAATAGTCAATTTTTTTTATATATCATCAACACATACAACTAGATTGAATCATTTCTCATATTATCCATTTATTAAGAATCTAAGGAAATGAACTCCCCAAATAAATATCATTTAAAAATATAACCTTCAAATATATATTAATTATTCACAAATGATTCCAAATAACCAAGTTCATCATGAAATTATATGAATAAAATATATTATAGTTTTTAACTATGTGACATGAATGGATTGCGTATGATGAAATACTTTTTGTCAAAGTACCACTTAATTGGATACATTAATAAATAATATATAAGACCTCATAATTTAGATTCCTTGACCAAATATATATTAAAAAACATCATGATAGTTAAAAATATAGAGGAAAGGTCCTCGACATTTCACAAAGTGAAAATAAAAGTCAATGTGGACTATTTTCAATCTCAGAAAGTGCTATTGTTTTCTAAAAATTGTGGAAATAATGACCCCAAGTGGAGTACAACTCTAGTAAACATTCCATGTAATAATTTATACTCAATTAGGGGCAATAAATAATGTAATAGAATATGTTAAAAAATGCAATCCATGTATCATATGATGCTTTAAGCCAATACTCTTGGAGATATTACTTGAATACCCCTCATATACTTTTACTTTTATGTACAACTAGGTGTAATATATATTTATCCATATTTTTTCGTGAAAAAGTATTTTGATCATTCTATCAATTCTCATATGTCCATTAAGCAGACATAATATTTATTTTGTGTGTTTCCTTAGTGGTATTGAAATTTACATTGGATTTTAAATTCTAATTATGTAATTTGAAGATAAAAATATCACAAAAATTCCATTAAATATAAATATAATCATAATTATGATGAAATAAATTAAATTTTCTTTATAACTGGTTGATGAATATAATTTTTCTCTCCCATTATTTCATTCTAATATCATCATCTGATACACTTCCATAATATTTCAAACTTTCATTAAAATGAAGCACATTCAAAAAATATATTTCAATATTTTCTATTAGTTATAGTATTTTAAAATTCATAAACAAATTTGGAGGTAGTCAATGATCAATAGGTCTATTAAATATCTTACTTATTAAATCTAAATATAATATATTCAATAAGAAATCCATGACAACACAAGAATCACCATTTTTTATAATAATATTATTTTTTCATTCATGATCAAACATACAAAAAGTACATTTAAATCCCATGTATGTGTTCTTACTATATATGTTATGTGAAGTCCAGTCAAGACAATAATGGTCCACATTAGAGTTGTGGGCCTTTGAACATTGTTCTATAAGATTCGTCACATTTATGAACAAATTTAATCTAAATCTAATAATTTAATTTAATTATATGATACTAGTATATATTAATATAATTCACATGATTTCCAATTAATAGAATAATAATTTAAAGATGACCAACTTTATATTCATAAGAATATATAGAGGAAGATTTGTAATAGATCAAAACTACAATGAAAATGATATAATTGGTACCCAATATCCCATATGAGTTTAGTATATTTGAATCTAATCCCAATCCCATATTAATAGTATTATATGTATAATTTGGATGTAATAAATCACAGACCATATATGATTTTGAATCTCTTGGAAGTCACATTAACTCAACGGTAATATTATATAAAGAATGATGAGTCATGTACTCGGTTGTTTGGGTGATATGAATAATCATTTCAAAAAGGGATATAAACTGATGTAATGTAATATCGTTATAGGTGTATTTTTCATCATCATCAAAGTCATATTTAGATTGAAACCTCAATTATATCCCATTAAATACAATCTTAATGATAATTTTTTTCAATATTTTCTACATGACTCATCTCACTAATAATGAATTCAATCATTTCATGAATCCATTTTTTTTATAATTCATAAAAATATTGTTAACAATTTTTTCATTATCATAAAAATTAAAATAGATCATCTATTATATAAACGTGCCTCGCAAATATTCAAATATACTGTAAGTCACATAACATATGATATCTAATATATTAAATATAAAATATTGTTTAGAATTTATCAGACATCCAACATACATCAACTGATTTCTATAACCAAATTGTCAAAAAAAAGATTTATTCTACATAGGGAGGTACTTTATTATATTAGTTTCCACATCTTCATGGTGGGGATACAATGATATGTTACAATCATTATCTGGTTTTATGTTTTCCCAAAAATATAGATGTATATGTAAAAATTTATAGTGCCCTCAAATAGTTATAATGAAATGTTTTTATGATGCAATTTTCTCCTCAAACAATTTAGAGAATCCTTTATAAGATTCTAAATTTCATTGACCATTCTCACCAGATTTGTTTACGCATTTTACTAACACACTTTAGTGCTCAAATATTATATAATTTTTGATACTCCATGCCAAATCCAAAAAAAATCATTTTGGATGGAATTGCTTCAATATTAAGTTTGAAGAGACATCATCTATCTTTGATCGTCTTCTAAATTTACATTTGGGAACAAACATCTTATTGGACAATCGATGGATCAATTAGAAATTTAAAAATATAAAAAATATTCTAAATGAATAGCATACATAGGTGTGTTCCACAGTTATGTGATCTAGATTTTATCTACATATCTCAATGTTCCAACATTTCTTCAAGGTAATTTAAATTACAGAATAAATATAACACCAGGTAACAAATAATTTCTATTTTATAAAAAATCAATAATATAAAAAAGTTATAAATAAAATTTAATTAAATATTTTCATTGTTTCATTTGATTAGATTTGAATTTGAATGTATATAATCCTTAAAAATGATTATTTTTAATAATGTTTTCAGTGTCTTAAATGTAAATTTATTTGTTATTACGATGATAAATAGTAATCAAAAAATATAATAACATTAAATCGACAATAAATATTATTTTTTAAAACATAAATATTTTTTGATAAAACCACATTTTAATTTTTATACGTTATTATTTAATATTAGAAATCACCAAAGATACCCTCATTATAGTTATGGAAGAAATAATTATAATTATACAATAAATACACAAAAAAACATAAACAATAAAACTTATTAATATATTATTGAGAGATTATTGAAATCACCTCCTATCAGTGGTATATGGGGATAATTCAGTGGTGTAAAAGTAGGGGATGATCTTTTGAAGGGGGAAAGGTGAGCGTGGGAGACCACAAGGTCAAGGTAGAGGGTATTGGGTGGGAGAGAGGGATCAGGGATGAGGGTTTAGTAGTGATATATTGATGTTGGTGACATAAAAAATGCAGTGGATTGGGGTTTGGAAGGGGAAATTAGAATAAGGTTGACTATGGGTTGATGGGGGGTGATAGAGTAATTGAAAAATTGGAATGTTCATTATAGAATGGGGAAAGGGGAAATGGGTGTGGTGGAGAGCAATCAAGGAAGGGTATTGAAGAACAAATGAGTAATGTTGAATGATTTAAAATATCATAGTGAGTGATGAAGGCTTGTTGAGTGGTTTTCTTATAAGAGGGGAATAAGAAATCATAGAAGGATCTGGGAGCGATTGGGGAGTGGCTGTGGTGATGACTTTGGGTGTGGTGGCAAGGGCTCAGGGAGGGGTGACATGGAGAAAATTGAAGTTGTGGGAAAGGTCACAAGGTGATGTGTTATATCAGCGTTGGGGGCTAGGTAATGAACTAAATTTATGGGGTAATATTCTATTTTATAGCATCTAAAATTTTTTGGGTTTATTAAAGAAACACAACAAAAATACTTAAATTTTTTTATAGAAGTCTGAAAACCCACTACAGATGGATAATTTCTGTGCAGTTATATTTACAATATGTAATGTAAAATATTAATATTTGATATGTAATTCATAAAGTAAAAATATTAATTTTTTATATATGATGAACCTTATTTTTCTTGTGAGTTATCCCCATATTGAAATAAAAATAATTATATTAATAAATGTCCTAAAACCATGAGTTTAGAAATCCAAAATCATGGACCCCCATTAAAAATAGAATATAATTAAAACGGTATATGTATTGTCAAGGGGTTTGAATATATTATTACCAAAAAACATTAAATACTGTATTTATTTTTACCCTAGATCAAACTCGATAGTATTTTTCTCTCATTCATCCATAGTAGATTCATGATATATGACACATTCATCCAAAAATCCAATCGTATAACTAGATCTATTTTTGTTTTCAATAATAAAAAATATATATAAATTTTAATGGCACCACAATGTGTACAATTAAAACACCTTTCTTTATATCCTTACCATCACAAGGATTTTCCTACACATTATCTATAAAAATTAATTTATCCATGTATTAAATTCTTAAACATAGACATCAAATGAGGGTACATGCATATAAACATTAGTAAGAACCTTATCTAAAAGTATCATTATATTGAATAAAATTATTTAAGAATATGTGAAAGTGGTCAAACTCATATTGTTTTCTCACTATTGATCAATGATACATTGATTTGATGGAAATATAATATAATATAGCTTATCATTAATTTTTATTAGTGTACAAAAATATGAGATATCATCATATTAATGGAATTTATTTCTATATGTACCAATACCTCTAAAATTATATAATATGTTTTAATATCTATCAATTTTATGTACTATTTATGGTGAGAATATTGGTAAGTGTATCCCTGAGTAGATTCTAAAGGAACATAAATACCATAATTGATAGAGGCCTCAGTACATTTGTATCCTCCTATAATGTCTAATGTACCATGTTCAAAATTCATGGATCTATCAATTATATAGAGTAGTGTGAATATTTTATCATTAAATTTCTAGAAATTGTCTTTTGGTTGTTAAATTTTATATTTTTTTCATCTTTTATTTCATTCCCCTACAGTCACCAGACAATTATAAATTTAATTCATTAATGTAATCTTTATCCAATTATAGTTCACTCCTAGAATATTTTATTAAAACATCATCTTGATGTTTTATAATATTGTTTTAATCCATGTGAGTCAAAGTGTATTCCCATATAATTCATTACACTCTCAATATCATATCCTCTATACTTTTCCTCTATATTATTATGAAATATTAAATCCAAACCATATTAATAATTCCTAACAAAATCATCAAGTCTATTATATGTCTCAAACCCAAGGTCCCCTTCACTACCTATTCCCCCAGGTGTCTTCTACTTTATATTGATGTTATAAGAATAACCTATCCTTCAACATTTACCACATATCACAACTCTACAACATTGAGTATTAGGATGTACAATACGATAAGAGACATGATGAAATTAATGATATATTCAAGATTCACCCATGAATCAAAATGATACATGGGTACATAAATAAATATAGTCTTAATAGATGGATTTCTAAGATAAAATTCAATATTTATACGTGAACATTTTCCATAATTTTTATACAAATTTTCTTGTATTTTTTAATTAGGACCCTGATGGGTGAGGTAATATCCCATTTGATTTATGGAGGCTAAAAGAACAAACTAATCTCTACAATTTGAATCTAATGATGGGTAATTTAATTATTTACATTAATGGGTTTATAATGAGGAACCCATATATGTATTTTGAGTAGATAACAAATTAAATTAATATAAAAATTTTATGTATATGTTTACTTACGTATATATATGTTAATACTATATAAAATAATCAACTACCTATAGAGGTCATTCTCCAACCATCAAACCCCTAGTATCAGAGATACAATTCCATATATCAAATAATCCAAATCTATTATAAATTTGATTTGAGAAGAATTGAAAAATTAAGGAATTATTAAATTCGGTAAGTTTCACAGAAAAAAATATGTTATTATCATAAAAAATTTAGTATCCTAATTTTGGAAAATTCATTGATTTGGAAACAATAAATTTTTTTGAAATCCATTAAAAATGTAGTTATTGAGTTCCCTGATTACTTTTTAATGGAAAACTAATTATCAAAATACTATTTTTTATGTGATGATTAATGTATACTAAGAATGTTCTTTTGAGAAATGGATGATATGTATCATATTTACCAATATAAACTATAATTAATAAAATTTATTATTTCAAAATACATAAAACAATTTGACTCTTGGAATCCATATTTGAAGGATTCCAAAAAATCTAACTACATAAACATATCTGGATATAATGTAAATTTCCCATCATAGATTAAATTATATTACATCACATCATTATTTAGAAAATCAAATTTTATATAACTAAAAAATATATTTTAATAATAAAAAAACTAAACTCATTCTTTCCTAATGGAAATTATCCCCTTATTTCCAAAAAGATCACATGTAGTGTCCATCATGTGAAAATATTCAACATTCAATTAGAATAACCAGTGGGGTCACTCAAGGATCATATGTTATTTTCCCAATCTCCATAATAAAAATAAAAATATTAATATTAATAACGATATAAATTATAATTAAAAAATAATGAATGTTTTGGTAATTAATTTGTTACAAATAATGTTTTATTATCAAATTCATTTTCATATTCAAAAATATTAATATTTCTTTTAAAATAAATTTATATTAATAATTATATGTATTCTTAATATATATATATATATTATTATATATTATTATATATTACCTAATTTCTTTTGATTGTGTGTATCTATATGTATATGTAAATCTATATACATATAATCAATTAGATATGTGAAATTAGAAAAACAACAGTCTTTATGTGTTTTTGTACTTGTGTGTAAATTTGTGTATCATAAATATTATTTAATGTTAAATTTCATAAAATAAATATTTTTAATTCCTTTTATCATAAATATGATAAATTATATCATTTTCATTTTTTATCACCCATAAAACTGAATATTTGATGATTCATACTAAAATTTAAAATAATAAATATATCTTTAATTTAGTAAATATTTCTATTATAAAAAATTGGTTTCTATTTTTTTATTAATGGAAAATAATACTTTGACCATCCTTGTTAGTCACATTCATTAATTTATTATATGAATTGAAAATAATATATTATTTTAAATATGTAAATAATTAATTATTTAATGGGAAATTAAAGAAATCATATGAATACTATGACTCATCATCACATTACCATAATACTATAGATGATAGCTGAACATAATCCATCATAATGAAATGTTTCATGTCTATCAGTATGTAAAACTACGATAATGTGCCATCAAACCAACAAATTCCCCTATGTGAAGAAAAAAACGCGTGGTGGTGGATAATTTTTCAAATAATGATAATGTATAAATTTATAATAATTGATTTTTGTGGAAAAGGGAGGACTCTATAAGGTAGAATGTTGGCCAATGAAGTTGACATGTGATAGTTGAGTATAGTGTCGGTCAAGTTTAACCTTACATTTTGAGGAAGGAAATGGCTCATCATTTAATGATAGTTGTGCCAAAATTTCCATAATATTTATCTATTGTGATTTATTTTTTATTAATAATAGGGGGTGATAGATATAGTAAGAGGAAGAGTGATATATGTGAGTGAAGTAGCAAGTAATTGTGATATCAGGAATTGGAAACATTAAGTGTTGGAAATGGAGATGAAATAATAAAGGATAAGAACATTAATTGATATGTTATGACATTTGAAAATAATAAAAATGAATCATATTAGACCACTGTATAATAGAATAATCGAACTGCCTTATATTGATCAATGATTTAGTGTGACACATAAATTTAATGATACATTTTCAAATGGAAAGTTTTGAATATCCCATGCTAATGTTTTGAGAATGATGATTAATAATATGAAAATTAAAATGTTTCATATAGTTTATGAGAATTTTAATCACTGTAATAAAAATATTTATTAGTGTATTTTAATGTTAATAAGTTAATAAATTTGATATGTATAACCTTAAAACCCACACTAATCCCCCTAAACAAACCCTGCCAAACACAATCCATGATATTTATGTACCTCATCTGATGTCCCCTGTCTTTTCCTTCCATTTGTGACACATATCTCTCATAAATTCTTAAATATAGAGGGTTCAATCCCAATCCCTCTTACCGTAATATCATATACCCCCACTATCTACTAAAATTCGACAACTTCAACCTATTTTCCCACTTACTCATCACCATTTCCTCCTCCTCCCCTTTTTATTAACATAATTCATTAATTGAATGTCCATCTATGAGTCTGAATCTATTACGTATCTTTCATGTCCCCTATGTTATTAAATACCCTATCATTATTATACTTCATCACCTATACCCATTGGCCATCTTCAATAACATATAACCCCAAACCCATTAGAAATTGTTAGTGGATTTTAAATAATTAATCATTATTTGGATTGTTGGGTAACATATAATTTTTTTCATAATTTTATGGAAATTTATTAACAATTTAGTTAATTTTTCTTTTTATAATTTGAAATGTTATTTCTTATTAATATAATTATTTTGAATAAATTTTCAGTACATAATGATGTTAATAACTTTTGTACATTTGTTATCATTATTTGTTAATATATGGGGTGAATATTAGTAATCCAATACATATGTATAAAAGTATAATTAATTTTACCAATAACACAACATGTAATACTATTGGTTTTTATGGGTTTTTAATTAAAAAATTAAAGTATAAATCTTAATATTTTATAGATAAAACCATTTTTTATAGATTTTAATTTCTAGAAATTGTTTTATAAAAAATGAATTATTAGAGAATTTAATATTTATAAATTTTCATGATTGATATGTATACGATATTCTGAATAGTGGGTCGAATGTTATAGAAAATCAAAGATGTTATTATACTACCATTGATTCATAAAATTACCTAAGTGATGATAATTTATATCAAAATATTATAACTGATAGATTTTTATTTTTATGATATGATGACCATGAATTTTGTTGATCAATAGTAGCCTCAGTTGATCATGCTCATTATAATATTTATCAAAAACATCAGTTATAAAAAAATGATATGAATTAGTTAATGATGGAAATACTTTATAATAATAATAGTGTGACAATTATAGTATATATTATTTTCACACCAGTTATACCATATCATCTATCTTTCTAGAATCATAAGAAAACACATTACCATGATTTCTGATTTGATTCATTATTCTTTTGGGGAAGTTAATATCAATGTACCAAAAAACACGACGAAGAATATCAATTAAAATTCACTCCTATATTATATAAAAAACATGAATTCCCAAATGGATTCATTCATTTTTGGGGAGAATAATTGGATAATGAATAATGCATAAGATTTCATACAATTATATGTAAATCGATGGATTTTTGTAAGAGTAAAAAATTTACATAACACAATTAAGATGTATAATATAAACCTGTTTGTGATGTTATAACATTAATTTCTTCTAAAAACATGGTAAATAATGTTATTCATGTTAATTTAGAAAACAAATTACATGATGTAAAAATCTATGATATTTTTAAAAAGAAAATTAGATGTAGCCTTTCATGACCCGCCTCACCAAAAGGAGAGAACGGTTAGCAGATTGATATGCCCTTCCTTCTTTAAGTTGAAGGAGATATAATGACCCCTGAGACCCGCATTCAATAGATCCCGGAGTGGTGACTAGCACCAAGGTTATAGAAATTTCTCACAAATGGAAGGCATTACCCCTTTTTGCTTTATAAGATCGATAGATAAGATGATGATACTCATCAAGACTAAGGTAAAAGAAAATTATAGACAAAAGTAAACCATTTCCACATGAATATTCCAAAATTAAAGCAAAAAGTACAAAAGATGAATACAAAGGTATGTACCAAAGAAGAAAAGCAAATACAGTAACTTCCCAAAAGGTATGAGCTAGTATGGTCTTGCGTGATACCCGAAGTCCTCCTAGAAACCTGAGAGCAGTTTTATATACACAGGGTGAGCATAAAAGTACACACAGTAGGGAAAACCAAATACTCTCATTCACAAGTGGGGGAACGTACTAATGTACCGTGAGAAAAATGAGTAAAACAAACACCTATCAAGGTAAACTATCTACCCCATGCCTCACCAAGGAAAACTCCCCAAATAATGCTTGTCAAGTAATATAAATAATCAGATCACATCGATGTTTGGGTACCCCGCACCACTTTCCCACTAGATATTGAGACATCCTATGCATCGAACCAATCTCGCCAGTCTCACCGCAGTCCCACTTCCACACCCGCCCGCACACACCTGGGCCACAACCACCACAAGAAGTCCCACTGCAGAATCCTGCCCACAAACACCTGGGCCACAACTATCACATGTAACCACACCTGCAAACTCCTAAGCCATAACAACCACCACCACGCTCGAAGACACTTGGGCTTGAAAATCCACTGCCATGCCCGAAGACACATGGTCCTCATCCTGAAGACACTTGGGAAACCACCTGCCGCACACACCTGGCCAACCACCACACAACCCCGCCCAAAGAATCTTGGGCTAATAATAGACCCCAGGCCATCACAGCCTGCCCGAAGACACATGGGCTATCCGGGAAAGGGAGCATAAATGGAGCTAATAACCAGCCACTAAGAATAGTGTTGGAAAAAAACACCCTCCCCCCATTAAATGGTGGTGTTCGACACTAAGTGATCAACTTGGGTGGGGCTCAAATAAGAAACACAATGCTACAGGTATATATATAGGTAACAAGGACTCACCCCATACTAGGTTTTTCTTTATACAGCCTACAGATCACAATAGCGTTAAAGTCCGAGTCACAACCCTCGCCAAAAAAAACCCATTTTTCCCATTCTTGTTTTTATGTTCAGTAATAATTTTCAAATAAGTTTATGCACTACTGGGAAACAAACACCATAAGCATTAACAAGGAAATAAAACCAGCCAAATGTCAATTTAAGTATCCATATCCGATTCTCTTGTAAAGTCACAACAACAAAGGAAAAGTGAGAACCCTCGAAGTCTTGGAACCAGACAACCCCGAGACACTAACCCGTGTCCCCCGAAATGGTTTCTCATCAACAGAGGATCCCATCGCAATTCGTGATATAAACATGTACCCACCCAGTCTTAAATCTCACAACCACCGAATCCAAAAAACAAGGGATCCCATCCCCTCCCACATTTCAACCAATCGGCCGTGAAAGAAAACAACCAAACCACTATCACCAACACTATGTAGGGCAATGCCTGTATTTTCATATTTATAAGATTTAACACACTCCATGATTTCAATTCCATGTTTTCACCGGGGATAGCACAGAAGGGATTGATCCTGGTGCATTCAATTTATTTGGCCGGGTATACGTGATTAACAAATTTACTTTTCACAGCAAGAGTTTACAATTTCAAAGCATCCATTTTATACACCACGATTGGTTCATTAGTGCATAGACAACGACCACCAATGGCTGCGATTTTCAGAAGGCGTAAGCTAGCACAACTCAGAAAGAAGATCATAATATAAAATGGCATCAACGATCATAACCCCCCTTATTTCTTTATAGGATTCATTCAATTATCATTAATTAGGTTTGGTTTATCCAATTATACAGAATCAAAAGCATGCCAACCCCGCATGATAGACAAAAGAGACAGGAGAAGGAGAAATTCCAGTCTTGTTGATAGAAGATTGAAGCATAGGTCGGGCACGGAACTTTACGGATAACGATGCGGCTCGCCCGATGCTCCAGAAGCTTTTTGTGAATATCCACGATCGTGGAAAGAAGAACCCATGCATAATCCTTTTGTTTATAAGGGTCACAGACAGCTGAGATAAGAATGTGAAACTGTATGAGGAGCGAAGGTCATGGGTTGACCACGCAGTTGGGCAGTTACACACGGAGGTATCTCAGGATTTTTTTAGGAATTAATTATGGGCTTTCAATTGTTTTAAAAGGAGTAAAAGAATTAATTTACGTCGAATCTTATGTTGTGGGAGCGGAAAAGCCAAGTACTGTGAAAAAATGAAAGGCTTGGCAAGGGGACATGGTGCCACCGTCACGGTGTCACCCTCACGATGTCACCCTCACGGTGCCACAGTCATGGTGCCACTGTCACGGTGCCACCGTCACGGTCCCACCATCACGGTGTCACCCTCACGGTGCCACTGTTTTGGTGGAGCCTCAATTTTGGCAAAGTAATGGGCCAGGAGGGTCCGGGCCATTACATTATATACCTCTTAAATGATTCTTGTCCTCGAGAATCAAAACAAACCAAGAAGGAAAGGGAGGGTCCAAACAAAAACCTCGAAAGATACCTCTTAGAAGTGAACCCATGCTAACCAAAAACACTTCCATGTCAAGAACAAAGCAACATACCATGCCAAACTTCCTGGGCATGAGGGTTGGGGAGTCTCATCCCCCATGTCATGATATTATCTTCTTTGGTCGGCACTGACTTGCCCGCACGGGTTTAATTGCATCCACCATAATGTGTCTTGATTAAGGTTCGGGTTCTCTCCTCCCCCATATCCAGGGCTTTTTACACACAATTAGAGGAAAGAAAACCAGTACATTTCATAGCCAAATGACAAAACGTTATACCACAAAAGGTACAACAACGAACAAAACTTAAAACAACTCTGGGTACTGGGAATGCATATGTGCTTCCCTCTCCCACGTACTCTTTTCAAGCCCACCATTTCTCCACAACACACGAACCAAGGGAATGGTCCGCCCACGAAGCACCTTCTCCTTGCGATCCCCGATCATCACTGGTCTCTCCTGAAAGGTCTCGTCGTCCTCGATGTCCAACTCACACCAATCAAGGACGTGTGAATCATCATGCAGATACCGATGGAGCTGGGACACATGAAACAAATCAAGTATCCTCAGTAGCGTCGGTGGAAACGCTAGCTGATAAGTGACTTCGCCGACCCGCCGCAACACTTCAAAGGGTCTGATGAACCTGGGAGAATGCTTACTCCCCTTTCTGAACATCTGCTGCCCACACCGTGGGGATACCTTCATGAAAACGTGGTCTCCACCCTCAAACTCTAAGGGCCTCCTCCTGGTATCAGCATATGACTTCTGTCTGTCCTGGGCTGCCTTCATGCTATCACATATGAGGTGAACATTCTCTGTCATGTTCTGCACCACCTCCGGGCCATGGATGCCTGCCTCACCTAATTCGGCCCAACACATAGTTGAAAGGCATGGCCTCTCGTACAAGGCATCAAATGGGGCCATACCGATGGTAGAGTGATAGCTATTATTGTAGGCGAACTCTACCAGGGGAAAGTGTCGCACCCATGATCCTCTTGAGTCCAGAACACATGACCGCAACATATCCTCCAAGGTCTGGATGGTGAGCTCTGTTTCTCCATCTGTCTATGGATGGAAAACAGTTCTATGGTGTAAATGGGTGCCAAAAGCATGCTGTAATCCTCTCCAAAGTCACGAGATAAACCATGCATCCATATCCGAGACAATAGACCTCAGAACTCCATCCAACCGCAACACCTCATCCACATACCTTTGTGCCAATGTATCCACTACACTCGACTCCCTGATTTCCAGAAAGTGAGCCGATTTCGTCAACCTATCCACTACCACCCAGATGGCGTCGTATCAACCTTGGACCTTGGGTAGTCCTATGATGAAATCCATCGAGATGTCATCCCACTTCCACTAAGGGACATCTAGAGACTGCAGTAGGTCTCCTGGAACTCGGTAGTCAGCCTTCACTTACTGACACACTAAGCACTTGTCCACAAACTCCGCCACTGCTCGCTTCACTCTAGGCCACCAAAAGTATCCTTTTAGTCCCTGGTACATCTTGGAAACTCCTGGGTGTACCGCCAGGGGTGAGTTTTGGAACTCACTGAGCACCTTTCCGCGCATCACACATTGAACAAACAACCTTTTTTGGAAACTAATCCGGTTCGGACCATCCTCTGTCCATCCTTCCGGAGCATTGCCCTCGTCAACCAATTCATGCATCACTTCGCTCTTCGGGTCTCCCCATTGAGGCTCATCCACTTTTCAAAATAGAGATGACTGCACTATCTTCTGATATAGACAACCTCTACCACTATCCGTCTTCACATACAAGTGTAAGGTAGCCAACTCCTCCATTGCCTTCCAGGAATCCACCGACTCTCGGACCACATCCTTTTGCGTCCTCCTACTCAAGGAATCAGCCACCACATTTCACTTGCCCTCAGTATAAGAGATCTCGAAGTCGTAATCCTGGAGTAACTCTACCCACCTCCAATGTCGCAAGATTATGTCCCGCTGGGAGAAGATATACCAGAAGCATTTATGATCCGTGAAGACCACAATGCATTCCCCTATGAGGTAGTGCCGCCATAACTTTAGTGCAAAAAAGACCGCTGCAAGCTCCAGGTCGTGTGTGGCATAATTACGCTCATGGGGGCATAGCTTCCTGGACCCATACGAGATCACCCCTAGCCACTGTATCAACACACATCCCAGACCCTGTACTGAAGCATCACAGAACACCTCATAGGCTGCCCCTTCTTTTAGTAATCTTAGCACTGGGGCACTAACCAACTTCTCTTTCATATAGCTAAAGGCTGACTCGCACTGCTCACTCCACCCGAAAACCTGGTCCTTCTTGGTAAGGGCTATCAAAGGGGATGCTACTCGGGAGATGTTGGTTATGAACATCTGATAGTAACCTGCCAGCCCAAGGAAACTACGGACCTCTACCACATTCTTGGGTGCTGCCCAAGAAACAACCGCCTCAACTTTTGATGGGTCCACCGCTACCCCCGGCTCGGACACCACGTGCCCGAGGAACTGCACTTCTCTTGTCCATAACATGCATTTCGACAACTTCCCATAGAGATGATGATGTCGGAAGACCTCCAAAACTGTCCTCAGGTTCTCTGTATGGTCCTCTTCTGACCTCGAATAGATCATGATATCATTGTTGAACACAACCATGAACCAATCCAAGTACTCCCGGAAGATGGAGTTCATAAGCCTCATGAACACAGCCGGGGCGTTCATAACACTGAAGGGAATGACTATGAACTTGAAGTGTCCATATCTGCATCTAAACGCCATCTTCGTGATGTCTCTCTCTATCACTCTCAGCTGGTGGTACCCAAATCGCAGGTCTATCTTCGAGAACCATCCTTCCCCTTTTAGTTGGTAGAAATGATCGTCTATCCTCGGAAGAGGGTAGCGATTCTTGCTCGTCACCTGATTCAGCCTCATGTAGTCTATGAACAACCTGATACCACCATCTGCCTTCTTTGCAAACAAGTCTGGAGCACCCCACGGTGACGCACTTGGCCCAACATAAACCCTCTTCATCAGATCATCAATCAGAATCCGCAACTCCTGTAGCTCTGAAGGTGCCATATGGTAAGGAGCCATCGAGATTGGAGGAGCGCCGAGCTACAGTTCTATCCTGAACTTGATATCATGTCGAGGAGGTAGAGTCGTCACCTCCACAAAAAAGATGTCCATAAACTCACAGACAACCTCTGGCACGCCCACCATCTCGGCATCTACTGACTCTACTGATATCTCGACTAACAAGTAGAGGATGGGTTCATATCGCCTGCTGCCCTTCTGACTGCTCTTCTCGTCGGTGAAGGTAACACACCGACCGCCCAAGCCCGAGAACATGACCCTTCTTCGGAAACAGTCGATGACGGAACACACAGAAAATATCCAGTCAATGCCTAATATGACATCATATGGCTGAATCTGTAGTAGGAGAAGATCCCAAACCGACTGATGTGGCCCTATCATCAGTCTACATCCTCGAAAAAGAAACAACAAGTCGGTCTGACCTCCGATTGGTGTGCACAACACCAATGGCTCCAGAAGACTCTCGACATCCAGACCCAAGGCACGGGCTAGACTAGGTGCAACAAAGGAGTGCAAAACTCTGGTATCGAACAAAGCATAAGCAAGAGTGATAAACAAACTGATCGTACCTCGAACAACCTGTAGCCCTGTTGGAACTACTGCCTCTGCGGCGTGAAACTGTCCACACCCAGCTCCTCTTCCCATCGGCTACCAGCCACCTCCCCGACCACGCCCTGGACGAGGTCCCTGAGATGCGTCCTGAGGTTGGTCTCCTCTTCCTACGTCTGCCCTTGGAGGAGCGGGAGCTCGCTGTCCCGGCTGCTGCTGTTGGAAAGGTCGGGCTAGAAGCTACTGCTGGGGCGGGTGGTTGGGTTGTCCACCACCGTCGTACTGCACCTGGTCCGGGCACTGACTCCGGAGATGTCCAGGGCTCCCACAGATGAAGCACCACGGTCCTGGGCCCGATGAAAATGGACGAGGACCAAGGGATCGAAACTGAAACTACAGCAGCCTGCTCCCTGTAGGTCGGAACCTAGAGGGTCCTGACGCTGGAGGCCGGGTACTGACGGCCTTCCACTTTGATGGTCCCAGCTGGATCCCCTCTCATGACACACCTCCTAGAGCGTGAATTCTCTCCACCACTTCGGCCTTCTTCTAGACCTCCATGTACGTCGGCAGGGTAAATGGGGTAACAGCGTATTGGAGGGAGGGTCGAAGTGCCTCCTCCAAACGTCTCGCCCAAGACTCCTCGTCAGGAAAAAGGTCCAGAGGAAATCATATGAGGTCCTTTAACTTGATCCCTAGCTCCCTCACAGACATACTCCCCTGTTGGAGGGAGAGTAGCTCTTGTCTCTTTTCCGCGTTCATCGTCGAAGAGGAGAATTCTGCCTGAAACTCCCTCTCGAATTCTGCCCAAGCCACCTCACCCTCTCTCCTCTCCCCCAGGTAAAGTGTCCACCACTGATGCGCCGCTCCCCGTATCTGGCTGACGGCCAGAGGAACCCAGTATTCGTTCGGGGCCCGAATCAGGCCGAAACCTATAACTAGCTCCTCCAGCCAGCCATCTGTCTTCATGTCGGAGGTCTTTCCCTCATACTTCTTGAGGGCATGTTGCTGGAAAGCCCAAAGAGTCTTCTGCCACTAGTCGTGCTCTTTCTCTCGATCAGCTCTCCGCGGATCGGCCAATGTAGTCTTTGGGGCCTCGATCGCCTGTACCACACATGGTCGTTTTCCAGGTATCATAGTTGCAAGGTAAACAAGGAATGCCTAAGCCCAAGTAGTGGAGAATATCATCTTTACAACTTCTTAAATTTTTAATTTATTTTTAATTCCAATGAAATCCCAGAAACACAATAACACAAGTCATTATGATGCATGTACCTTTCCTAGGGCCTCTACCATGAAATTACCGTGGCCTCACATGGTCGTTCGGTAGGTCCAGAGTCCTTACATCGGATCACAGGGGGCCCTAAAATCCTGTCTCCTAACTGGTCTTCCCTGGCCTAATTCACGCGCCAAGGTCAGCCAATATTGTTGCCTTACCATCCAATGAAATCCTCACTATGCCTAACTCCTGACTCCATCCTTTCTCTAAACCTCGCCTCTGATACCATTCTGTCATGACCCGCCTTCACCAAAAGGAGGGAAGGGTCAGTAGATTTCTAGGCCCTTCCTTCTTTATGTTGAAGAGAGATAATGTCCCCCAAGACCCACCATCAATAGATCCCAGAGTGGTGACTAGCACAAAGGGAATTGAAATTTCTCACAAATGGAAGGCATTAACCATCTTTGTTTTATAAGATCGAGAGATTAGATGATGAAACTCATCAACACCAAGGTAAAAGAAATGTAAAGAAAAAAGTACACCATTACCACATTCATGTCCCAAAATTAAAGCCATAAAGTACAAAAGGTGACAAAAAAGGTAAGTATCAAAGAAGAAAAGCAACAACTACAACTGCCCCAATGGTTCGAGCTAGTATGGTCTTGCATGATCCCTGATGTCCTCCTGGAAACCTCAAAGCAGTTTTATATACGTAGGGTGAGCATACAAGTACACTCAGTAGGGAAAACCTCAGACTCTCGTGCACATGTGGGGGAATGTACTAATGTCCCGTGAGAAAAAAGAGTATACCAAACACCTATCAAGGTAAACTATCCACCCCAGGCCTCACCAAGGCACACTCCCCAAATAACACAAGTCAAGTAATATATATAATTAGAGCACGTCTATTTTTGGGTCCCCCGCGCCACTTTCCCACTGGTTATTGAGACATCATACGCATCGAACCAATCCCGCCATTCTCACCGCAGTCCAACTACCACACCCGCCCAGACACACCTGGGCCATAACCACCACACGCAGTCCCACTGCCGAATCCTGACCGCAAACACATGGGCCACAACTATCACATGTAACCACACCTGCAAACACCTAGGCCAGAACAACCACCACCACGCCCGAATACACATGGGCTAGAAAATCCACTGCCATGCCTGAAGACACCTGGGCCTCATCCCGAAGACACTTGGGAAACCACCTGCCGCACACACCTAGCCAACCACCACACTACCCCGCCCGAAGGTTCTTGGGCTAATACTGGACCTCAGGCCATCACAGCATGCCCGAAGATACTTGGGCTATCTGGGAAATGGAGAAGAAAAGGAGCTAATAACCAACCACAAAGAATAGTGTTGGAAAAAACACCCTCCCCCCATGAAATGGGGGTGTTCAGCACTAAGTGCTCAACTTGGGTGGGCGCGAATAAGAAACACAATGCTACGGGTATATATATAGGTAACAACCACTCACCCCAAACTAGGTTTTTCTTCAAACATCATACATATCACAACATCACTCATGTCCGAGTCACAACCCTCGACAAAAAAACCCATTTGTCCCATTCTTGTTTTCATGATTAGTAATAATGTTCAAATAAGTTTATGCAATACTGGGAAACTAACACCATAAGCCCAACCAAGGGAATGAAACCAGACAAACGTAAATTTAATTACCGATAACTGGTTCTCTTGTAAAGTCACAACAACAAAGGAAAAGAGAGAACCCTTGAAGTCTTAGAACCAGACAACCCCGAGTCACTACCACCTGTCCCCTGAAATGAATTCTCATCAACAGAGGATCCCCCCCCCAATTCGTGATATAAACAAGTACCCACCCGATCAAAAAACTCACAACCACCGAATCCAAAAAAAGGGGATCCCATCCCCTCCAACATTTCCATTAATCGATCTCGAAAGAAAACAACCAAACCACTGTCACCAAGACTAAGCAGGGTGATACCTCTATTTTTAGAGTTATATGATTTAACACACTCCATGATTTCAATTCCGTGTTTTGATAAGGGATAGCATAGAAGGGATTGATCCCGGTGCTTTCAATTTATTCAGATGGGTATATGTGATTAACCAATTTACTTTTCACAGCAAGAGTTTATAATTTCAAAGCAACCATTTAAAACACCACGAGGGGTTCATTAGTGCACATACAATGACCACCAACGGCCTAGATTTTCAGAAGGTGTAAGCCAGCACAACTCAGAATGAAGATCATAATATAAAACGTCATCAACGATCACAACCCCCCCCCCTCTTTCTTTACAAGATTCATTCATTATCTTTAATTAGGTCTGGTTTATCTAATTATATAGAATCAAAAGCACGCCCACCCTGCATGATACACAAAAGAGAGAGGCGAAGGATAAATTCCCTACTTGATGATAGAAGATCAACGCTTAGGCCGGGCACGGAACTTTACGGATAATGATGCGGCTCGCCCGATGCTCCTGCAGCAATTCGTGAAAAGCTGCGATCGAGGAAAGAAGAACCCATGCCTAACACTATTGTTTATAAGGGTCGCGGAGGGTTGAGATAAGAACGTGAAGCCGCGTGAGGAGCGGGGGTCATGGGATGACCATTCGGTTGGGTAGTTACACACGTTGGTCTATCGAGATTTTTTTTGGAATTAATTATGGGCTTTAAATGGGTTTAAAAGGAGTAAAAGAATTAATTTACGTCAAAACTTACGTTGCGGGAGCGGAAAAGTCAGGTACTCGAAAAAAATGAAAGGCTCGGCGAGGGGACATGGTGCCACCGTCATGGTGTCACCCTCACGGTGCCACTATTTTGGTGGAGCCTCACATTTGGCAAAGTAATGGGCCAGGAGGGTCTGGACCATTACATAGCCTACAAATGAATCAACATCATGGATGTTTTTTTATTCAATATATAAAAATTTTAATTAGGATTCATGTAAAGTGTGTTTGGGAATATATTAATATGTTTTTAACCATTATAAAACATTATGTACTTATTTTAGAATATAGTTAATTATTTTAATAATAAACTCTAAACAAGAACACATGGAATCCAGTTCTCATAATAATTTTATTTTCATAATATTTTTGAACCCAAATTAAACACCCCAAGATTAGTCATTCATTACTAAAATATGAATAAAAATATTGAGTCACATACATTTAAAAAACATTGGAGGATAAAAGTATTATAGATTTCTGAATGAAAATTATCACGAGAAACCATTTTTCTATTAATATGTAGTTTTCCACTATATTAATAATCCTTTATTAAAAAATAATACATAGGCTTATCTAATTAAATTCACTATACTTGATCCACTTCTTGAAAATTCATATATATATAAATTACTATTTAACTATGGAAATTAAAAGAAAAGTCGGGAAAGGTCAATCAGTAGGCATGGAATAACATATACCAAATGACATTATTGAATATGCATGCAATAAATAATATTAAATTATTATCATATAATAGATTAAAAAGGCTCAAACATAACCATGGATAACATTAGAAAATAAATATCACATATATAAAAATAAAAATATTATAATGTGCGGAAATACATAATGTGGGACATATTTCTTACATTCGTGATGAAACCAAGAAATTATTGTTAACATCATGATCAAAGTGAAGACCATATTAGTTCAACCATGGCCATAACCATGGAGTTATTAATTAATTGTTAGGCATACACAAAATACCTTAAGTATAATTTTTTGATACTTATCAATGCATCGAGGGTATATATTATGTTGATCCCAACCCATAATATAATATAGACCAAATTATTATTCCAATAATATAAATTATGAATACATAATAAACTTCATTTATTAATCAATAAATATCCATATTGATTTACAAACCAAGAGGACATCAATAAATTCCCATATCAATAAATGAAATAATATTATCAAATGTTTTCTAGATAATGAATGTGTATTTTATAATTAATATATATATCATATATGAAATATTAGATAATTGAATAATTCTGACGTTGAAAAAAAATATCTAAATAGAAAACACTTCGAATGGAACCACATTAGAATAGATGATGATTTTTAATTCATTGATACCTTAAATTAAATCATCAAAAAGATATAATTTACAATAGAATTTAGACTGTTATTCATGAATAATCATTCCATAGTTTATATATGTATATATATATATATATTTTATAGATAAATAGATACATTCAATCCAAATCATAAAAAGATAATCCATAAGTTAATTTTAACAAAAAATTAAAAATTCAATATTTCATGTTTGATTCAAAATTATCTTTAAGAAGGTAACACAAATTCTATTTTAAAGGACATATTAATATATATCATTAATATATCATTAAAATGACATTTAATTTTTCAAAACTGAATTTTTAGTTCATTATAAATATTATGATTTTTAAAACAAATGATTTTGAATATTTAAAATGACATTATCTAAAACTCACCTCCCAAAAATGATTAATCTTGATTCCAATTAAAAGTGGAAAAGATAAATAAGAAGGTCACCAATGAAAAATATATATTTAGGTTTTAAAATACAAAATGATAATGTCTTAATAAATTAATGAATATGTATTTGAGGGTGAAATATAAATACATGAGCTTTAATCTTTTGAGATGGTTATTAACATCAAGAATTCATCATTACTATAAAGTCTCCAAAAATTATGTCACAAATATGGTCATTTATGATATTCTATTTTAAATAAGTGTTATAAAATTTTTAATAACCAATTTATATGGAATACTATATTTTTCATTTTTTATTATATTTTAAAATAATATTAATAATATTAATAATAATATATTTTTATAAAAAAATTTATAACAAAAAAGATAATAAAAAAAGACGAACATTGTTACACAATTTGAAATATAATATATTTTTCAATAAAAAATCAATATATTAATAAAAAATCATAATTACCTGGTACCTAAAAGTCTATGATGATGAAATAATCTTTCAAGGGGAGAAAACTCTTTTACAACACCATGTGCAATGACATAATAAATACTCCAAAATCTATGCATCTCCTTGATGGTTCTGCTCACACTCTAAATCCCACTATATCTACATCAAAAATATAAACCCATCATGATATAAAATACTATCTATATACAATACGATATATGATGAAAATTATTCTTCATAGACTCCATTTGATCTGATGGATTACATTGCCGATGGGGTATAATTAAAATTATGTATCAATTGTGAACCAATAACTGTTTTGGAACACGTGGAGATTTTACAAAATATATTCTATATAATTTATATAAATTTTATAATAGCATATGTTACATGAATTGAATTGTTTTTCCATTTTTATATTTTACTCCATGCATGTATCTTGTTGAATGTAACTTCTAGTTTCTTTGATAACGTTTATAACATAGAAGCCCGAGTCATTTTAGTAAAAAATATACTGTTAATAAGATTACTAAAAATATATCATTGCCCTTTGAATTTTATGAATAATAAATATTTATATATATATGGAAATATGGTTTACAAATATATATATATATATATATATATATAATTTTTGATGAATTAATAATAATGTAAATAAAAACATATTCATTATAAAGGGATTGATTTCATGAAAAATTATTTTCATTCCCACAAAGGTGTTTTTTAATTATAAATTAAAATAATCACAATTAATTAAATATATTGATGAAATTTATATTTATATATTGAATAATTTTTTATAATTCAACAAATATTTTTTATAGGGAATAATTGAATAACAAATACAAAATTTTAGCATAAGAAACCTATTTTACAAATGTGTAACATCTCCTCCTTTTAATGGAATTTTTTTTATAAACCATATTTTGACACATTTTTAAATTTAATTTGTTAAAATAATCCTATTATTATAATTTGTAATATAAAAAAATTAAGGCTATTTTTTTGGAATTTATTTAGGAGTATCAATTTTTATTGAATATTGATAAATACTAGATTATAATTGAAAACCACCAATTTATCTAAATAATTTATAAAATTAATTTATATTTTGAATTGGTTATAATGTAAAATTATTTCATTTATACAAATATTAATCCAATTTAGGCTATTGAATATGGTTTTATATTTAATTTATATATTCAATTATTTTGGGTTATGAAATTTTTTACGTTTCAAACACACTTTCTAGTTCTATTTGCGGTATTAATATAAAATTAAATTAATACACAACATTGAATTTAATCTAGAATAGATTCATGTAAATATTGAATCATAATTACTTATAATTTATTGGAAGGTAAAATTCATTTTTTACAAATGTATTAGTGGAGTAAATTATAATTATTTTCAAAAATTATGAGAAAAACGAGTCTACTTAGTGGTTAATCATATAATATATGGTATTAAAATGTCCCATAACACTTTAAAATAAAATGTTATGGCCATTTTTTTGATGATTAAATACATATAATAATAATAATATTTTTCATGTAGGACACTTTTTTGGTAAAAATGTGTGTTAATGTTTGATTGTTTTTCAAATATTCCATGTGTGCCATTTCACCAATTTAAAAAAGGCAGCCACCTCTACAAATCTAATAACTACTCTCTTGAACTTTTGATCAAACAAGACCTATCCAATTCTATTAAAAACCTCACTATAATAATTCTATAGGCCATAACATGGGTGTAAACCTATCGAAGGATGTCATTTAGTGAAAAATAATAGTAGTAACCTGATGAATAAGTAATGTTTTAAAAACAACAATTTTTTCCATTCTCAATCACTTTTATTTTTATATATTATGATTATATTATACCCAATTTTTACAATATACCGATATTGGTTTTATTTTAATTTTATTATCGACAACTTCACTCATTTTCATAAAATCGGATATAAAATAACCATTCATGTGTACATTAGATTAAATTCTTGTAATGCAATGTCATTATTCATTATAATACAATATATCAATGTTTTTAATAATGATCAATTTAAGGTTTTTATAATATATATATATATATATATGATATTTATTATATATTTATGATCATGGAATTAATATATAAAAAATTTCTTCATGAATTCCCTTTTGGGAATACGACAACATCATTAGTGTACATGTGGAATATAACCTCCTCCTACCTATACCATTAATTATTTATTTACATGTAATTTATAATTAATGGTTTTGATAAAAATATGTGACATACAGGTAATTATTATGAAAAATTTTAAGTCATCGGGTTTATTCGAATATAATATATCACTTATCTATCTAACTGTTTCACACACTAAAAAATATATAACATCGTTGCAGAAATTTACATTACCACCTCCAAAAAAATATATGTCATTTTTTGTTGTCATCAACACATAAAAAATAATGAAATTAATTATTATAATTAAATATTTAATGTAATAATTATTTGATGATTATGATTATTTATATGAATAAATAATATCCATTTTTACCTTATTGAACCTACTAATTTCATTTTTTTCACATATGCCGGATATGGTCAATACATCTAAAATTTACATAATTGACTTTGTAACAGTATATAATTTTTTAATAAGAATAATTTTTTAATAAGAAACATTTAAATGGTTATTAATAAATAAAATCAATAATTTAACATTATAATTCAAGAATACAAATAATGAATCAACCTCATAGTGCAAGGTTTTTCTCATATCAACTTATTTTTGTGAAATATATTCTATATTCAACACTTCTTTTTGTTTTTTAGAGTATATAAATACCATTACTAACTTTATTGTTATTATAAATAAATTTATGGGTTTTTTAAAATCCATCATAGGATAAAAATTTCAGGGTGTTTATAGTTTCATATTTACCATAGTAGAAATAAATATTTCCCAATTTTTCATTTTTGGGACTGATGTCATCTTATGAATATGTCATATATTATGAGGTTTTTATAGATCTAATAGGATATTATATATCTAAATATCATTATTTTAATAATAATATAATGACTCATTTATCTTTATTCATTTATTGGGATTAAATTTTAATGATATAAATGTTATAGGAGTATTTCTTAACAATCTCATCCTTTATCAGGTTTTCCATGACTATCATTACAATGATTAAATATTAAATTCTCATAACTTCTATTATACTTAATTTATTCATTATATTGTCTTATATTTATTAAAATTATCCACTAGTTTGAACATAAAATATTATTAATTTTTTTAATTAAATCCAACATTATATATCCCTTTAAGATGGATTTAGTTTTCTTCAGAAATCTTGTGATCTTAAAAGGATTTAATTTGTTTAAATTTTTTTATAAGTTATAATTATATTTTTCATAGAATATATTTTAAAAGATCATTCCAAAATTCATATAAAATATTTCATAAATTATTTTAAATGAAAACAATTTTAAAAAATATTTTTTTAATAAAAAGTATTTCTTAATTACAAAAGGATATCTTTCTCAACCAATGTTTTAAATAATTTTCAAAATCATCATTATGAATATTTATAGGTTATTTTCGAATAAATGGATTTCTAAAATAATTTTTATTTTATATTTTTAAAATGAAATATATATTATCCTCAGTGACTATTTTAATTATATTTTAATTGTATTTCAAATCATCAGTGTCAACTACAATTTTATTTACATATCCTCTATTAGGGATATTTTTTATTTATATCATCATCATTATATTATTGATTTTTTATGATTGTATCAAATAGATTGTTATAGATTCTATTTTTTCATGGGTTAACATTGTTTTAAATAGAATGCAGTAGAACTAAATTTTTTTCCAGGGTATTATAATTTCATTAATGTGATATTAGTTTTTCCTAGGATTTTATTATAAAATGACTGATTTTGGGAAAATAATTGTATGTGGACATTTAAAAGGTAGTTATTTTATAAATATATTATATAAGGTACCATGATAAACCATGATTGGGTGGGTCTACGACATCCCTCCAACCGATCATGTGTGGACGTCGACAATATATTTATCCCATTTATAAGAATTATTTTATGTGTGAAGTATAAAATATTTCTAATGTTATGTACATTTTTATTTATTCATTGAACGAAATTATAATAATTTCAATGATCAAAATTGATATCCCATGGTATAATAGTTTTGATTTTGATGACATGTTCCTTTATATCGTTTTAATGCCTAAAGAGTATGGTAATGACAGGTATGTGTTCATTTATTATTATTTTATTCAATTTTAATATTGAATGTTTTCATAATTACCTCTTATGATCATTGATGAAATTAAATTTTTACTTATTATGTTTACTCTTACTAATAATTAGATCTCAAAATTAATATGTCTATATATCTAAATGTTGTAAAGAGTGAGATTGAACAATATATGTTTGTATAGGATTCATACAGAGTGATGTTGATTAACTAATACAATATTATAAAATCTGGGATCAATGGTAGATCTTTTCATTTGAAAACATGGGTATTTTTATGCGTGTTTTCCTAATTATATAAAACAATAAAACTAAAAATTTTCCATATCTTATCTGATTTGAGTTTTTATTCTTATGTTATAAGGATATGACGAAATAATATTTCTATGAATTATCAAGATCACACTTGGCACTGTAATGTTTATGACTTTATCCCTTGAATCGGGACTGATGGTCCTGGGTGAAAATTATGGAATATATGGTATGTTTATATAAATATGAATATTGGTATGTATTGATGTGTGGTTATATTAATATTTAGGGATATCATAATATGTCTATACGTTTAAAGATGATAATTATTCAATGTCATGGAGACATCATTTGAGGGATTTAAGTATTAATATTTTTCAGTTGGTTAATTTAATTATAAAAGACATATAATTTATGTTGTGTTATTTCTAACCACTATGATAATCAATATTATTTTTAGGGTGGAATTACATTTGATGTTAACAGAAAAGTGTTGGCACATTGTATACTGGGTGATAACTCATTGAATCTATGTATATGGTGGGGCATGAAGACATGATGAATGTATGATATGGGTTTCATTCATAAAAATTGACTACATGATGTCATAGTTAGTATAAAATTTCAAACATGTAAATATACAGATTATTATCCAAGAATATTTCATTTTATATGAGGAATAATTGTTGATCATGGAATAATATATAATAAATTCCCTCAAATATTTTGGTTTCAAAAATAATGTGGATGTTAATGATTATTTTTAATGATAATACATTATGGAATGATTATTTTAAAATTTTCCTACAAAATTTATTCATATTTTCATCATATTATGGTTTATTCATTCTCTAAATTATCATAGCAAATCGGAACCAATTTCTATATATTTAAAGAAAGGAATAATAACATGTTCTTCATTTTGAGGTTATGTGGTATTTAATATATTATTTTTTTACATTAGTTGTGTAAAATTAATATATAACAATTATTTTCTAAAGAAAAATATTATATTGTGTCTGGAAATTTTTAAAGGATGAATTTATACTTGTTAGTATGTATATTTCATTATGATTTCAGTATAGATGGTGAATTAGTAATTTAAAATTAGGAAAATGATCCTAAAATAAAATATTATCCTATTACCATATATTATGATGATATAAATGATCATTTTTAGAAGTTTTTTGATGGTGAATTATTTTATAAACAGCCTCTTGACCTCATTTTCAATCACTATATATTAGTCTATTTGAATTCATTTTTACTTCTAAATCCATCTTATATTATTACCCTAATATCCATTCTTTGAAAAATATTATTTATTCCTAACATCATGGAGACATTATATTTCCCACATTTCCTTTTAAACGATGATTTTTATTTATTTTTTATGATTCATTTTTAAATAACGTAAAATACCAAATATTTATCCATGTATTAACATAATAAATTTCAAGAAAGAATTTCAATGTATGAGGGTAGGAAGTAACAACCCCAGATTTTTTGAAATATATTCAATAAAAATAATTTAATTATTATATATATTATCTTACAATATATATGAAATTTATATTTTTTTATATGCAACACATTTTTTATATTTCATTTCATGTATCATATATTTTATTTTCATTCTATTGTGACACAAAAATCCGAGTCTTACCAAACCAAAATTTTATATTAATACTATTATTAAAAATTTTAACTAAACAGTGTAATGGATAAAATGAATAAAATTTACTGATTTATGAAAATATTATTAAAAAATATAGAAATATAAGAAGTTATTTTCTGAAAAATGTATTATTAATTAAAATAAGAACTATTTCAATAAAAATTACATGTTTTCTAGAAAACATTTATTAATACCATAAATGGGTTTTATAATATTATATTATATTAATAAATATTATTTAATAATAACAATGATATCTATATGTTATATATTCGATAAAATATTTATATATTAATAAAATATGTTTTATATGAACAAAATAAGAACAAATCCAAATATAAGCATAACACGGTCTATTTTTCTAATAGGTTGATCTATTATGTTATAATTGACCATTTTTTTATAAAAAAATTTCTCAATATATTATAAATTTTATTTTAAATATATATATATATATATTTAATGTATGAGTTTTAAATTAATATTTTGATGAATATTTGGAATTCTTAAGATAAATTATATTTTTTAATGAATTGTGAAAAATTAATTGATTTAAATTGAAATATTCATTTTCATATAAGTAATTAATATTGTTAAAATAAAATTCATAAATAGTTTATGAGAAAAAATAGTTCAATTTTATTTCTATCAATCTATTAATTTATTAATTTTAATCTTTTTTATGGTTTATTTAAATTAAATACACAGTTAAATTTTTACTATTTTATCATTAAAAACCCACATTCTGATTATGTCTCCCAAACAAATATAATATTATATACTTCTAATAATATAAAATTAATTTTTTTTAAATGTATTCTCTATTTATACTAATAATAATATATAATTTTTTTTCATTTACATGGTTTTAGACCAAAATATTAATGAAAATAATTAAAATAAATTAAGATGATAAGGAACAAAACAAGTTTACATTGTAGATAAACATATAATATTAGGTGTTAAAATTTAAAAAAACTTATACAATGTCAATTTTTGACATATTTATAAAATTTATACTGTCATATCAAATTCATTGTGTTATATAATCCATTTTTAATGGAAAACATGGTTTCACCTAACTTCTTTTAAAAAACAAAGGGTGTTAATTCTAATAATTATTAAAGGTTGTGACATATCATCGTAACTTAATACCTATTTATCAGTTTGGAATAGAAATTAACTATAAAAATAAATTTTCAAATTCCCTCCCCATTAGATATAAAATTTAAACTTTTTATAAATGAATCCATGGTTGTATTTTGGTGATATCCAAAAGGAGTTACCTGAAAAAGAAGAAACATTTATTGACTATCTATTTAATTTTTCTTTCCATATTAAAAACATTATTTATTTTTATTTAATGATTATGAAATAAAATAAATATCCTGAATATAATTATAAGATTTGATATTAATGTTACTACCTAAATATTCAAATACATTGATAAAACGAGATTTTAATTCATCACTCGCGTGTACAACATACTACTGCTAGACAAAATGATTTTATTCAATATTATTTTACATAAAATAATGTTTTTTAATATCAATGGAAATAATTTTAATATTATATTTATTATAATAATGTTTTATTTCTGTTCCTATAAAAATTATATAACAAATAACTTAATTTTGTCCATTTTGTGGGAATACGATAACAACATTTGTGAATGTGTGGACTACAACCACCTCAATTAAAAGTGATTCATTCGTGCATTAAAATATATATATTAATGATTGTTTTAATAAAAATATTTCCTATAAATAATATATATTTGGTGTTAATTAAATAATTACAAATCATAGAATAAGAAATATCACTTTCTCTCTTACAATTTCACACACTAAAAAAAGTATAACATCATTTGACAATGTCTAGACAACCAACTCCTCAAAGTGATGTGATTTATATTTTATTCATAATCACATAAAAAATGATGATATTTATAAGTAATATTAAATAATTAATATGGATGTTATTTAATTATCATAATTCTGGATAGGTTTAGATGATGGACTTATTTTCTATAGTTAGCCTACATATGTAATTTTTTTGTACATAATTTAAATATGGTCAAAACAACTAACATCAAATTAATTTATATTGTAATAATATATAATTTGATTTTAATGAAATAAATTTATTAATAAATATTTTCAATGATTTCAAAAAATTTAATAAATAACATTTTTTATTATTTGGGAAAAAAATGGTGAATCAGAATCAAGGTAAGGGGTTTTTATCATATCATGTTTATTTCATTATGATAGATTCCATATTGATAAATTATTTTTTATTCTGTGGTGTATGTAATGTATATTATATTATATTATTATTATTATAGCTATACTTATGGTTATTTACATATCCATTTGAGTATCTCTTTGTAATGGAAATTTTATTTTCCTAGTTACCAAATTAGTAATGTATTAATGTTACAATTTACCTACATTAAGACTTACAACTTGTAATAAACATATAATCATTACTGAGATAAATATACACCCCTTTTAACATTTTAAATATTGAATTTAATTATTTTAGGACCTTATAATTTTTCTTTTAATTTTATTCATTCATTTTGATTATGAATCAATTTTATTAAATTGTTATGAGTATTTTATTATAATATCATCATTTATCAGAATTTATTTTTATTTTTATTCCTATGTTTAAATACTATAACTATCATTGAATTATTTATCCTTTAATTATTCATGAATGTTTCAGCAAATTGTGTAAATGATTCACCTTTTTTTAACACATTTATAAATTTTTAAATAAAATACTACACTATTTTTCACTTCAGTCGGCAATCTATTTTCACATAGAACCATGTATTAGATAAAATATTTAAATTTAATTTAAATATTTTCGTTTCAAATAAATAATTTATTTAATCATATAAATTATTAAATGATCATTAAAACATTTTTTAAAATATTGCATGATTATTTTATGGGAAAATGATTTTTGAATATGATCCTTATTTTAAATATGTATTTATCAAAACCAAAAACATATTTTCACCAAGAAATTATTTAAATTATTTTTTAAATATATGTTTTTTAAATTTCAAGTTAATTTTCTATGATAAGTATTTGCAAAATTTTTAATGTTTAAATTTTATTCCATAATCAAAATAATATTCTACTCAAGATTTTTTTAAATGTCATTTAATGGTATTTCAATTAATCAACACCATCTACCCTTATTGTTTCTTATCATATACCATGGGTATTTTTCATTGATATAAACCTCATTAATTTCTAGATTAAAGACGGTTGTTTTAAATATATTGTTATCGAACATTTTTCTTTACAATTGGAAAATAATCATTCAAAGAGATTATTCTATAAATAGTTCTTTTTCTAATGGTTTAATTTTGATATGAAAAGGTTAATGTGTTTTCCTATGAGTTTTTGATGAAATTAAATATTTATCTTCATATAATTTTACACGAACCTTTGAATTATGGTTATGTTTTAAACTATTGATGGGTGGTTCAATGATTAAACAAGGATGTGTGGGTATGTGGTATCCCACAAATTCATTTGGTATAAAAGTCTATTGTATGCTTATTATATTATGAAGGGTGATTGTGAGATTGATGTGAAGATGAATTTCCTTTTTATTTGAAATTTTTAATTATTATTTCTATAGGTTTATTATGCTTCTCATGATAGGGATTGATATCACATGTATCTTGATTATAGATTCTGATGATCCTTTCCATTGAAATTTTTTCATATTTAAGGATCGAGATATTTATGGGTATGATTCCTCTATGATTCACTCATGTTCTTGGATTACTTCATCATTCCCATAAACACTATTCATCTCATTGATGACATTCTATTTTTAATGAACATTTTTACCATTACTAGGAATTTCAGCTTACTCATCTTATGTAAACTTTTATATAAGTTATAATGCATGTGGATGATTGATTATGTATTTAAAGTATTTTGAATGGATTGTTTTGATTACATAATGTGAAATACATAAATCTAGGTTAAATGGTAGAAATTTTAATTCGATGACATGAGTATTTTTAATAGTGATGTTCGATTTATTTTCTAAAACTAGAAACCTACAAGGTACTCAAAAATATATGCGATAAATGTTTTTCTATTTATTTCATATATTTTTATTTAAAAAATTGGCATTCAAATATTAGCATCATAGTTGGGAATTTAATGTTATTGATTTCAATACAGGATCTAAAAGTGCATGTCCTAGGCTATTAGAGGTCAATTGAATTATCTAGACACCATAAACATTTGAATGTTTAAAATCATCATAATAAAATTTTAACATTCAAGTTACATCTTTATCTATAACTCATTAAATATCTAATAAATTTAAAGTTAAATCATAATATGTGTCCTTCAAATATAACTGGAAATTAAAATTCCAACAATGTTAATATTAGTACCTGTTTTTAAACTATGAAAAAAATATGCTGTTTTAAACCACTAAAAAGACACCATGTGTGTGTATCTATATAAAAATGTCTATAAATTTTATACCCCATAATATTGGATTTATGAGTGACTAAGATAATATATATCTACACAAATTTAATATATATAATAATTAATATAAATATTAAACAAACGATGTTGATTATTTAAACCAAATGTATAAACCATGACCCTATATGTGACCTCTTACATCGACCAGTTTTAATTTATAAATGAATTCCTACTGCAATAAGTTTTTATCTTGTAGGAGCACAATACCTCCCACAACATAGTCGAGAAAGAGTCATGTTGTTGAGTAGAGAAGGAATTCTAAAAAATAGTATCATATGTTATATTAATGGTCTGATTTTTGTAGGGTTATAAAAACAATAGAAAATGTTTATATATAAAAAAAATCGACTCCTTTCAAATAGGACCTCACATAATATCATAAACCTGAGAAAAAAAATTTCGAAAAAATAATAATGAAATGTAGCTATTAAATTAAATTTAAAATTATATATAGTATTTCATAACAATAAATACAGTGGTTAGTTATTTCATTAAAATGATAGAACCCAGTCCCAATACACCAACAGCATATAAGAACAATTTCATAGAATCAAACCTGAATGCCAAATAAATAAATGTAAAAAAATATTCAATTAAATTAATCAGAATATTATAACCAAAATTATTTCGAACACATTATTTAAAATAATAAACATAAAAAATTAAATTTAACCCCAATAAAGAAGACCAAAATAAAAAAATGATTTTTCTTAATATATTTCGAAATCATCTATTAGGTAAGGTATGTCCCCCCCTAATATGTGCTGTAATAAAATAATATTATGTGATAGATGAATTGGCCACACTATTTTCAATTCAGACATCAGTGAGAGTGTGAAATATTTCATCCATGTTATCATAGGAAACCTTTAATATATTATTGAACATGTAAAAAATTATTAATACAATTTTCAAATATTAAAAACCAATAAGTAAAATAATATATTATTCGTAGTTACAATTTTTTAAAAAAATATGAATATCAAATAATATTATAATTTCATGAAAATAGATGTTTGAATAAAAGTATCTTAAGTATAAATATTCTTTAATATACAAAAAAAATAAAAAAAATTAATAAATACTATACATAATATTATATATTTACTTGCTAATAATTGTTAATAAATGATTCAAATGTAACAAAATAATAATTACTGCAATCAATGATGAAACGTAGTAGATCTTATAGAATATCCTTAACAATATAAATCAAACAATATTACATATTAATAATTATTGATATTGATATTAAATTTTGAAAAACTAATAATTACATGACCATAATACATTTTTGTTCATTTTCGTTCATATCTTTGTTGAAGAAAATTTCTCTATCTTCCACTTATACATTATCTTCTTGCATCCGACTTTTAGGATCACTAACTAATATTAGTTCATCTACAATTTTTATATCATCAATCCTAACTATGGTTATTCATCAATGATATTTATATCCCACTTAGTATGTGTTGTATTTGTGTATGTTTCATAAATATTTTCAATATTGTTCACATCCAGAAAACACTTCTCTTGTTTATGAAACTGATTTTCACATGATTTAATTATTATTATACTCCACAAATCATTTACGTCCCTCTAATTTTCATATTAATGTTAATAATAAACATGATATTCCTGGCATTTCAACATAAATGGTTCATTAGATGAATGAAAACTATTCTATTTAGATTTAATGACTGAATGTTTGGGATACACTTGTATCACTCACTCACTATCATATCAAAAACAAATTAACATTGTTACATAATTTCATCCCAGATCACATAAAAAAATTATTTAATAAACCATTCTACACAAATAAAACTCAATTTCTTTAGAAATATTTATTTTCAAACAAACACCAAATTTCAATTATTTTATTAAATAACTATATATCTATGTATGAATTTGAAAACCATAAACCACATAGCCATTATATGGATTTTAAAAATTTATAGTGGGTTTTTTTTCACACATAATATTCTATAAATATTAATTTCATTCTGTGTTTCCAAAAACAAGTTATAATTAAAAAACATACTTAATATAAGGCCCCAGTCTTAGTGTTTTAGAATCTTAAGATAATTTATTAATTTGACATTAATTTACAATTGATTGTATTTTTAGGATTTGTGTTATTGTTAATTAGAACATAACTCATTCATAAAAACATAAATATTACAAGATTTCATTTCTAATTCATATCCACATTCACCATAAAACAAATAAAATTTAGAAGGAAACATGTAATTTTTTAGCGATTTAATAGCATAAATTTTCCTTGGAACAATACATGACACTATTCTTCATCATGTCCTGTAAAAAATATTTCAAAACATGGGATTAGAAAAAAAAATTCCGTAAGGGATACACAAATAATGAAATATTTAAGTCTTGGGATAACAAGGAAAACAAGAATACTTTATCAGAAATTAATATTTTTCACCATTAAGAAGTATTAAATATACCTCACTAAATATATGCTCATTGCATACAATTTTTTATCCAAAATATTTCCTTAAACCCACAGAAATAAACATATAAAAAATAATGTTAACATAGGAAAAAAAAATAATTAAATAAAATAGCCAATGATTTTCAATCAAAAATTTTCACTAAATGTAAAATCTATACGGCCAATATCCAGACCCAATGCAATGGGTGTTATAACTTATGTGACCATCTATGATTTACCATAGAACCACCGATCATTTGTTTTTTCACGTAACCACCCATATTATTTAATAATGTATCTACCCATTAAATTTCCATGTACTATTTAATAATCATAAAACAAAAAACAATTATAAAGGGAAAATAAAAATTACACTCTTCAACCACATGGGATTATATTAAGATATATAAATTTTCAAACCATTTATAAAACCATATAAATCATATAATAATTAAAATTTTGAATAGATGTATCCCATTCAACATTGAGACATTTGATATAAATACCATTTAAAATAAATATTTTTCATATAAATAAATTCATAAAAACCATTTTGAAAACACAAACTTGAAATTAATGTTTTTAAATGATTAAATATTTATTAAATTTAAAAAATTATTTTAGTTAATGATTCATATACAACATGAGAAACATATGAATACGAATCCATAAGGAATAAAACTAAACAAAAAAATAAATATCATGAGAATTTAACAATTCATCAAATAAAGAGTCAAAATGGTTTTATATACACAATATGGGATAATAAATGTGCGTGAGAACAAGATATGCTTCAAGGAAAAGATATTGAGAAGAAATCCCTTTAAATGATCTTATCATTAGATCAATGATAAATATATGAATTAATTATTTCGGAAAAATATAATTACACCCAATATAAGTGTATATTAAGAGTAAAAAGTCAATGGTCATTTCCACATATTCTTAAATAAACAAAACCAATTACAAGTAAATTTTACAAAATGAAAGGAGATTGTGTACTGATTTACCATTCAAGGTTTGTATAAATGATGTAAGAATATATCATTTGACTGATTATGTGAATAGATAGAATATCCACACAAATAGAAATGTAAATTATAATATAAATAAGTAAAACATGATTCCACAAAATATTTTTTTCATAATATAATCAATGAATTATGCATAAAACCCAATGAGTGAAAAGTTTGTTTAGAAAATCCCTAAACTTGAGTTAGACTAATCACATACTTTTGTTATGTTCCTAAATAATTAATATTGTTTATTTTATACTTTATTGTGTATCATATTCAAAATTAATATACCTTTTATATAACTTAATAAAATATAATAAATATTACATATTTATTTATGTTCATATCAGATGTTTTGTCGATCTTCAGTACATGAGTAAAAAATGAACATTTCGACATGTAAAATGTCAATGTTGTAAAATGTACATCATATGTAGAATATTATTCATGAATTTTATATCATATATACATAAATTATATATATATTTATAATAGTAAATGAAATTTGAATATAATAGTTGAAATACACCACTCATGGAGGTGGTCGGCCGTACGTACGCATGAATGAAACATTCATTTCACTGTCATATTAAAAGAATAATAATAAAATTATATAACTGTATATTATAATACCAGTATTGTCATTAGTTTATGTATGTCTTGTAGTTTTAATAAAACCATCCTTTATACATTCCTGGTATATGATGAACTAGTGATATTACACTGAGGGGGTGATAGTCCACCATACCTAAAATAAAATTATTTAATTTAAATGTAATAGAAATAATGAATGTGGGGTTTGGCTTAGTGGTAAGCACCCTGTAATGCAACATGAGAAATGGGGGTTCAAAACCCATTGGGTGCAGGTTATTGTAGCAGCACTATAGCAGCACTGTTGTAGTACTGTAGTAGCGGCGGCACTATAGATCGGCGGGTACTGTAGCGGCCGGGTTACTATTCAAACAATGGCAATTGGGTCTACGGGCTATGTAATGTGCTATGATCCCACTGGGCCTTCGGGCTATGTAATGGGTCTTCCTCTACCCAGTTAAAAGAGGTCTTTGATTTTCATTAATAATAAAATGAGGCTTCAGCCCCAACATTTTAAAAAAATGAAATAGAAATAATAAAAGAATGTCGTAGACAAAAATAAATGAATAAATGTGCCAATATAAATAAAATATATATCATATATTATTACATTTCAATCATAATTTCTACCATGAGAGGTAGTTAGAGAAAATGAGCAAAAATCATTTCCTAAGGAAGTAGTTCGCCGTAGATAGAAATAATTTATTCATATCAATTATATGGAGGTGTGTGTTAGGTTAGTTATAATTATTCTTTTGAAAACATCCTAATATGTTTTGGAAGCATTTTTTATCTAAATATTTAATATTAATAGAATATTTCTTGGGATGTAAAATAAAGAAATTGAAGTTGAGAGAAGACGTCATCGGTAAATCGGGTGACCACTTTTGTTTGGGGATAAAGGAGTTTTTAAATTTTATTTTTATTATGATAAGGATTCTAAGAGCAAAGAATTAATATTGGGTACTTATTTGAGATGATTTTTGTTTATAAAAGTGGATTGAGAATGTGAGAAATTGGGTAGATGTGGTGGCCATTTATATGAGTGAGGAGGGGAACATTCAACTATCTTGAAATGTATATTTATTATAAAATAAATTTCAATTAATAATGATCAAAAACTCATTTATTTCTATTATAATTTCATTTCGGTTTGAATATCCATAATCCAATAATTTTATACATGTTTATAATATTTTTACCTTTATCATTTTGGTTTAACCATTACATTACCAATTTTAATCATATTTTTATATTATATTACTTTTACATTACAGATTGGAATCGCGGACATCTCATGTCAAAAGAACTAAAAAAGTAATTTATGACATATTTGGACTTTTTTTAAAAATTTGAAAAAGTATAATATTTTTATTAATTTAATATTATTTTAAAGACCCATAAATTTCAAGGGAAATTTTTTTTCTTAATTTTCTTTGGAATTTTACAAGAACGCAGTTTCTGATGGCACCTAATTCCGAGGCCCGGTGTGCCCGAAATCATTTCCCGAAGTTTGGCTAGGGTACATTCAGTGAACGAACGAGCGGGTTTTCCTAACATTTGAATCGATGCTCAAAATCGAATTCTGAGGGCACCGATGGAATCACAACACCGGTAATAGCTTAATAACGCCTTTTTTGGAGTTGCATTTTCTCGAGTGAGGATATTAAAATTTTCATGTTAACTAAAGAAGGAAATAAAATTGTGCAACAAATTTTATTTTTATTCTAATAACTGTTAATCTAGGCATGGTTGTTGTAGTGGGACCCACTGATATAATAACTCCTAGGTAGGATATTAGTGAGGTGGGGCCCACATGAGTTCCACCCCTTTATTTCCATTTACCTTCCACATGCATTAAATTTGGTAACTCACCCACCCACCCCCCCCCCCTCTTAAATTTCAAGTCAACTATCACATTTAATTAATTTTTAAATGGCTCTTAAATTGGGTGGTTAAAACACTTCAATTAAATCAATTAATTGAATGATCTGTTTTTTATTATCAAAAACAGTTGGCGTGAGAAATAAAATAAAGCTACGCCTTATTTTATTGGGGTGTCTTGGGTTGTGGGAGAGGATTTGAGAGGTTTTTCTCAATCCTTGAATCTTCACCTTCTTCGGGAAGAATGTGAAGAATGCACCGTTGCCGACGAAGAACGCCGGCATCCGACAAAGGGTGACGAAGAACATCGAACCTTTGGAGATCGATGACGCAACGCCATGTACCGTGACGCGGATGATCCTCCTTCCGCGACGCTTCTTCCACAACGTTCCTTCTCCCGTGAAAATCTTCGATCATCAACCGCTTGAGGTAGGGGGTTTGGTTTATTTAAATCTATGTGAATTATATCCTCGACAGGTGTTAAATTTTTCAGAAGTCGTTGAACCGCTAATATGGTTGGTGTGGACCAACGAACTAGTCTGATCCCATAGTTTCTTTGTTCTAGGTGTGCGTATCGATGGGAGACGACAAAGCAGGGGACAACGGCATTATTAGGACTTCGCGGTGAAGGGTCGGTCCCAGGAGGACCGCCGGCAAAGACGACAGGCCAAACAGACCACTAGAGCACGTCTGGTGGTCCGCGGAATACCCCGCCGGCGCGCCGCCGGGAAGGGCCACAATGGCTAAAGCCGCGGAGGTGGGCGGTTGGTTCCGTGGCTGCGCGGGACCGTGTGCGACACGACGCCGGGCCGCGTCCTCTGGCAGGAGCGGCCCCCACGTGGGGTCGTGGCTCCAATCAAGGGGGCAGCGCCTCCTTTGCGCGGCCGCTCGCCCCGCGCCGAACCGAACCCGCTCGGCCAGCGCCAAGCCGCCCCGTGCTGGGGTGGCCGCACCAGGCCGGGCCGTGCCCAAATGGGCCGGACCCAGACCCAGTTTGGGAAAACCCAGGGGGGTTGGCCCGGGTCGGTCCGGGCCCACACCCCCCATTTTCAGACCACTTCCTATCGTTTGCCCATAACATGGGCTACAGTCCTCTAATCGAGGCACCGTTAGTTGATTAGCGATCCTTGGATCGAGATGGTCGTTTCATTATATTGCACTCAATGTTTCTCATAACTTTGGGTACGTCCGGGTTGGTTTGAACACGAAACCAATCGGGCCCTCGGAGCAGAAACACTTATAACATGAGCTCCGGACATCCGATTGATGTGCTGTTGACTTTGTTGAATTCTTCTTAGTGAGACGGATCTTTTGTCTTACTCCGCTCGAGCTTTGGAAACAGTTGGAGTGTGCTCGGGTTGGTTTTGACATAAATACCAATCAGGCCCCTATAACGAAAAAGCCAATAACTCTCAGACCGGGCGTCCGATTGAAGCGCAGTCTATCACGTTGAGTTCCTCTTGTCGAGACGGAACATTGAGATACATCAACTCTGGACTACGTGTCCGTTGATTTATCAACCCCTTGGATAGTGGATCAGACCCTCCTGGAACGAGCATTCTCTGTGCGAGAACCCTAGAGCTGGCTATGAATGTGAATACCATACTGAAATTCTATGTGGGTTCGACGGAGATGAAGACTGCACTGAAATCCTATGTGGGTTCGGCTGCGATGAAGACCATACTAAAATCGTATGTGGGTTCGACGGAGATGAAGACTGCACTGAAATCCTATGTGGGTTCGGCAGCAATGAAGACCGTACTGAAATCCTATGTGGGTTCGAAAGCACTGACTACTGTTCTTGTATCCTATATGGGTCTGGCAATGTCTGACTCTGTTCTTTCTATCCTATCTGGGTTTGGAAGAGTAGCTGGTTTAGTATCCTACGTGAGTCCCAGCTTAGATGAATCAGTGGCTATATCTGATCATCTCTATCACCGAAGAAGTATACCTATGTGACCTAAGTCTTGACGTCAATCAATATCTTCGATATTATTGACTTACTATCTTGTGTGGTGTTGGTTGTAATCCTATATAGACATGATCGAACATGGGCTCGGATGTTAGAGCGAAACTAGAATTGATGATTTAGGTATATGTATGGGAATATACCTAAGTAGTGTTGGATGTTACATCTTGATTGCATATTTCTTTTTGGATTATCCTTTGTGGATTCTGGGAGACATTTGGGGGTCTCGGGGTCCCTACTGTGTAGCATTAACTCACCCTTGCATGGGTTATGCCCGCACTAAGTTGTGTTGGATGCAGAAGACAGACATCGCTGATCGTGGTTGAGGATAGTGGAGCAGTCGGTACCTGTAGGTGGACCACTGGGTGGGACATACACGGAGTGGACGGCTGGATCCTAGGAGCTGAGGTGGAAATCTTTACCCACCCATGAGGTGGGACTTCCAGTGGACGGCTCGACGTTGCTGCTTTACTTTCAATTACTGTAATTTCTTTCTAGTTGTACTTTACTTTAATTTTGGTTTTATATTCTGGCCCACTTAATTTTCCGCACTACTTTATATACCCGGTTTTACATAGTTTTTACTTCTGCTTGCTTACACTGTGGTGTTTGTTTACTTATAAGAAAATGCCTTTCCCTTTTTTTCGGGATTTACACCTTGGTTCTAGTCTCCAACCCCTGGCCTATTGGAGGCGGGCTTGGGGTAGTCACGACACGAGTCCCGAGGACGGGTCGTGACAAATTCGTATCAGAGGAGTTCGGTTCTACCACATAACTTTGGATTCTGATATTTCTTCTATGTGAAGAAATAGTGTTAAGGGTATTGAGTGTGGTTATCAGTCCAGGGAGTCCAGTGTTGGTGGGGCGGCTGACGTATCCGTACACCAAGACCCTGACTTCTGATTTCTGAATCAATGCACGAAAACATTGATTTCATGTGGGTTTTAAAATTTTTCTTTGTGATTACTTGGTGTCTTCTCACCAGGTATACTTTTTGACCATGGCCCACCTGTTTCCATTCAGTATGGCCCCACGACGGCAACCAGCTAGGGTTCCGAGCGTTGTGCGAGATGACAGCCCACCGAGCGATGAGGCCTCGGTGTAGGGCCCATTGACAGCAGAGGCATCGATGATACCTTTGCCCTTCGAGATACCAATGCTACCTGCCTCAGCTGCTGATAGTACACGTCGCCTTAGTGCGTTGCACGAGTTTCAGCGTCAGATGCAGCCCAGGTTCCATGGGGAGACGGACCCTCAGGCAGTCGAGGATTGGAAGAAGGCGGTTGTTTGAGTTTTCAGGTTAGTGGATACACTAGCCGACCACATGGTGATCCTCACAGCGAGCCTCCTGCACACAGTAGTACGCAGATTGTGTAGCTTGATGCTCCAAGTACACGACTAGGCATCTCTCCTCTGGATGGATATCGAGAGCCTCTTTCGCTCGGAGTTCATCCCAGCCACCCTCCGTGTGTTGCGCATCTTAGAGCTTCTATAGCTCTGGCAGGGCAGCATGACGGTCTCCCAGTACTCGAAGAGATTTACCAATATCTTGTGCTATACAACGGACTTGGTATGGGACCCATTCTTCTGGGCCCAGAACATTGAGCAGGGATTGTGGCATGAGATCAGGACATCGATGATCTACCTCAGAATTCCGACACAGGAAGGAGTACTAGAGTGAGCTCTTCTAATAGAGAGCTTTCTTGCTGAACCTACACCAGAAGTGAGACCTACCGCAGGGCGGCATGTAGCAGAGTCATCTGCAGCTGGAAGTCGATGAATGTCACAGGGATCCTTGCGGACTGGAGCATCAGGCAGACGACCTCAGGACACTAGCTCAGATGTTCAGGGCACAGGGCGCAGATCCAGCCTTCCGAGGAGTAGACAGTGCTATGCATGCGGCGGGCAGGGGCACATGGCTCGTGACTACCCGACCCACCATGCAGAGGAGAAGCATATGGTTGAAGGGGCCACCCAGGCAGAGGCAGAGGGTCGATCGTGACGGTCCACCGGGAGTACGAAAACGAGGTAGGGCAGGTTACCGAGCAGCAAGTGGTGGGTGACGATTTGAGGCTTTACCCCCCCCCCCCCCCCAACTAGGAGGTCCACCCCGGACACAGGGAGATGGCGGGCAGAGATAGGCTCGGCTTCAGTCAGCAGAGGCCTACGACCATGGTGTTCCACAGACGATTCGAGGTACAATCTGTGTCTACTACACCCTTGCTGCTGTTCTTATAGAAACTTGAGAGAGTCATTCCTTTATTGTCGTTACCCTTGTTCGGATCTCGGAGATTGTAACGGAGCCGTTGGCTCTATCCTTACGGCTTGAGACTCATACGGGAGTCGACTCGACGATTACGCACTGGTGCCGGTAGTGTGAGCTTACTCTAGGAGGCGAGAGCTTCAGCTGGGATCTACTTGTAGCGGCGTCGAGGCCTTACGACGTCATCTTGGTCATGGATTGGTTATCCACAGTCCATGCATAGATTGACTGTATTAGGGTAATGGTGCAGTGTGTTCGCACCGACTCGAGCAGGTTCACCTTCACCGGCGAGAAGGTAGCCTTTGCAGCACAGGATGGACTCTAACATAGGAGAGGACAGCCTATCACTCATTAGTTGGCTAGACTAATCCTAGGAGCAGTTGACATGTGGAGTCCTGGTTTTCCATTAGTTGTGGATCAGTATGCGGACGTTTTCCCCGATGATGTCCCAGGGATACCTCACCGCATAAAGGTAGACTTCAATATTGACATGTACCTCGGGATAGCCCCGATATCCACTCTAGAATATCATATGGCCCTCCCTGAACATCGATAGATACATGTATAGTTGGAGGACTTATAGAGCAAGGGATTCATCCGACCAGTGTTTCACCCTGGGATTCCCCGATATTGTTCTCCAAGAAGGCGAACGGGAGCCTGTGACTTTGTGTCAACTATCGTCACCTGAACCAGGTGACCATGAGGAACAAGTATCAATTTCCGAGGATTGAAGACCTCTACGATCATTTCAATGGAGCACGGGGGTCCTCAAAGATAGGCCTTAGATCCTGCTATCATCAGCTCAGAGTTCGAGATGAGGACATGCAGAAGACGTCCTTCAGATGTCGGTATGGCCACTATGAGTTATTGGTTATTCCTTTCGGTGTAACCAATGCTCCATAAGTGTTCATGAGTCTCATGAACAAAATCTTTCAGCCATACCATGATCGATTTTTCAGGGTCTTCATCAACGACATTTTGATATACTCGACCACTGAGGAGGAGCACGCCTACCACTTGTGGGTTGTACTAGACAAACACCAACAACACCTGCTTTATGGAAAGCTCTCGAAGTGTCGGTTCTGGTTACGTGAGGTCCACTTCTTGGGACACGTCATCTCTGAGGGGGGAGTTATGGTGGATCCTGCGATGATGGAGGCAGTGCTAGCATGAGAGCCACCGAGGAGTGTGACGGAGGTGCAGAGTTTCCTTGGGCTAGCTGGGTACTACCGGAGATTTGTGCTAGACTTTTCTAGATTTGTGGCACTAATCTCAGCTTTGAAGAGGAGGGGGAAACCCTTCTTGTTGTCAGACATATATCTGCATAGCTTCTAGGAGTTGAGATAGAGTTTGACAAGCACGCATATCTTGAGGCTACCGGGGGAGGGAGTAGGGTACGTAGTCTACTGCGCTGCATCAGGGACCGGGCTCAGATGTGTCTTGATGTAGGAGAGGGCCGTGATCTCCTATGTATCACGTCAGTTGAGGCAGAATGAGCAGAACTACGCTACCCATGACCTGGAGTTAGCGGGAGTGGTCTTCGCTCTGAAGATGTGGCGACACTATCTGATGGGTGAGTGCTTTACAATCTACTCTAACCACTAGAGTTTCAGTTACATCTTCTCGCAGAAGGACCTGAATCTGAGACAGCGATGATGGCTCGAGTTCTTCCAGGACTACGACTTTGAGATAGTCTATACTCTTGGGAAGGGGAACATAGTTTCCAATGCTATCAGCAGGAGGACGGGTATCCAGCTACTCGGGTAGGCGACAGAACAGCTAGCCGCATTGTAGATATCCTTCGTGGATAGAGATGGAGAAGCCTTTCTTCAGTCACTCAAAGTCACTCCTCCTCTACTGCCGCGGTCATAGAGGCATAGCATGGGGATGCTAATGGTGAGATGCGGCGTGTGCAGATATCCTCATGACATGCACCTAATGGATTCTCCGTAGGAGGAGAGCACTAGGTCCCTTTAATAGGACGTACCATGGTACCAGCTGCATTACAGGAGGTGGTGCTGAGAGACATTCACACTTCCCATTTAGCGGTACGTCCAGGAGTGGCAAATATTTACCAGGATCTTAGACTACAGCACTGGTGGCCGGGTATGAAGAAGGTTTTGGCAGAGATTGTTTCTCTATGCCTCACCTGCCAGTAAGTGAAGGCAGAGCACCAGGGACCATCAGGCTTGGAACAACCCTAGGTGGTCTTTGAGTGGAAGTGGGATGGGATATCTATGGATTTCGTGACTAGACTTCCATGTACTTCTATAGGTCACGACTCCATCTGGGTGATTGTCGACCAACTCACCAGGTCAGCCCACATCATAACCATAAGAGAGAAGGGCTCAGTAGAGATCTTGGGACGTCTCTACATTCCGGAGATTGTACTGCTTCATGGTGTGCCATCATTTATTGTCATCAATTGAGATGCTCACTTTACTTTCCATCTTTGGAAGGGGTTGCAGGAGGAATTCCGGACACAGTTACGTCTGAGCACTACCTTTAACCCTTAGACGGATGGCCAGACGGAGAGGACCATTCAGACTCTCAAGGACATGCTTCGTGCTTGTATCCTTGACTTTGGTCGTAGTTGGGAGGACCACCTACCCTTAGTGGAGTTTGCGTATAACAATAGCTACCAATCCACCATCGGGATGGCACCATACGAGGCATTGTATGGCCGGCCATGCAGATCACCTCTATGTTGGACAGACCCTTGGGAGATAGCACTTGTGGGACCAGAGATGGTACAGGCCATGATAGAGAAGGTCCAGGTCATCTAGGAGCGGATGAGGATAGCTCAGACCCGACAGAAGTCTTATTCTGACTAGAGGCAGAGGCCACTGGAGTTTGAGGATGGCGACCACATCTTCTTGTGGTCCTCACCTCGACGTGGATTACATAGATTTGGCCGAGGTGACACGTTATCTATGTGCTTCATCGGACTATTCTAGGTCCTCAGCAGGATAGGCGAGTTGGCTTATCACCTGGCTCTACCACCTCAGTTGCACCGGGTGCACGGCGTCATCCACGTATCTCAGCTGAGGAGATACGTGCATGACCCGACGCATATCATCGACTCTGGGGAGCTAGTAATTGAATATGGAGCGACTTTTGCGGAGGTCCCGGTGGAGATTGAGGATTGACAGGAACGGGTCCTACATCGACGGTCGATACCTCTAGTGCAAATCAGATGGCAGCACGGGAACCTCCAGGAGAGCACTTGGTAGCAGGAGGCTCAGATGCGTGCTCAGTACCCATATTTGTTTCCCTAGTTTATGATGTATCTTTTTGGGGATGTAAAGCCCTGAGGTGACAGTAATGTAAAGACCCGTAAATTTCAAGGGAATTTTTTTTTCTTAATTTTCATTGGGATTTTACAAGAGCATAGTTTCTGACGACACCTGATTCCGATGCCCGGTGTTCTCAGAATCATTTCCCAATGTTTTCCTCGGGTACGTTCAGTGAATGAATGATCAGGTTTTCCTAAATTTGTAACCGCTGCTCGAAATCGAATTCTGAGGGCACCGATGGAATCACATCACCGGTAATTACTTAAGAACGCATTTTCCGGAGTTGTGTTTGCTCGAGTGAGGATATTAAAATTTTCAGGTTAACTAAAGAATAAAATAATATTGTGCAACAGATTTTATTTTTATTCTAAGAATTGTTAATATAGGCATGGTGGTTGGAGTGGGAACCACTGATATTCAAAATCCTAGGTAGGATATTAGTGAGGTGGGCCCCACACCAGCCCCACCCCTTTATTTCCTTTTACCTTACACGTGCATTAAATTTGGTAACTCACGCACACCCCCCTCTTAAATGCCTAGTCAACTCTCATGTTTAATTAATTATTAAACTCCTTTTAAATTGTACGGTTAAAACTCTTAAATTAAATCAATTAATTGAATGATCTATTTTTGATTTTCAAAAATAGTTGGTGTGAGAAATAAAATAAGGCTATACCTTATTTTATTGGGGTGGCTTTGGTTGTGCGAGAGGAATTGGGAGGTTTTTATCAAGCCTTGAATATTCACCTTTTTCATGATGAATGTGAAGAATGCACCGTCACCGACAAAGAACGCCGGCCTCTGACGAAGGGCGATGAAGAATGTCGAACCCTCGGAGATCGACAACACGACGCCATGTACCGTGACACTGACGATCCTCCTTTCGCGACTCTTCTTCCACGATGTTCCTTCTCCCGTGAAAATATTCGATCATCAACCGCTTGAGGTAGGTGGTTTAGTTTATTTAAATCTATGTGAATTATATCCTCAACATGTGTTAAATTTGTCGGAAGTATTTGAACCGCTAACGCGGTGGGTGCAGACCAACGAACAAGTCTGAACCCACTGTTTCATTGTTCTTGGTGTGAGGATCGACGGGCGATGATGGAGCAGGCCACAAAGGTGATATGAGTACTTCACAGTGAAGGGCCAGTCCCGGGAGGACCGCTGGCAAAGACGGCAGGCCAAACAGACCACCGAAGCGCGTCCGACGGTCCGTGGAAGACCCCGCCGGCGCGCCACCACGACGGCAGGCGGTTGGTCCCATGACCGCGCAGGACCGTCGGCGACGCGGCACTGGGGCACGTCCACTGGCAAGGAGTGGCCCCCACGCGGGGGATGTAACTCCAATCAAGGGGGAAGTGCCCCTTTTGCGCGGCCGCTCGGCCAGCACCGAGCTGACCCCGCTCGGCCGGCGCTGAGCCGCCCCGGGCCGGGCCCGCCGGCTGGGCCTGGCAGCGCCCATTGGGTCGAGCCGCACCCTAATGGGCTGGACCCGGTTTGGGCCGACCCAGCGGGGTTGGGCCGGGTCGGTCTGGGCCCATACCCACCATTTTTAGACCACTTCCGGTCTTTTGCCCATAACATGGGCTACTGACCTCCGATCGATGCACCGTCAGTTGTGTAGAAATCCTTGGATAGATATGGTAGTTTCGATATATTACAATCAATGATTTGGAAATCTTTGTGTATGATCGGGTTGGTTCGAACACAATACAAATCAGGCCCTTGGAGTAGAAACACTTACAACTTGAGCTCCAGATGTTCGATTGACGTGTCGTCGACTTTTTTGGATTCCTCATAGTGAGACGACCATTTTGGATTACTCCGCTTGAGGTTTGGACATAGTTGGAGTGTGGTCCGGTTGGTTTTGACCTAAAAACTAACCAGGCTCCAGGAAAGAAAAAGCCAATAACTCTCAGACCGGGCATCCAATTAATGGGCCATTTGTCACTTTGAGTTCCTCTTGTCGAGATGGATCTTTGAGATACATCAACTCTATACTACATGTCAGTTGATTTATCGATCGCTTGGCTCGTGGAGCGGACCCTCTCGGAACGAGCATGCTGTGTGCAGGAAACCTAGAGCTGGTTCCGACTGTGAAGACCATACTGACATACTATGTGGGTTCGATGGAGATGAAGGCTGCACTAAAATCCTATGTGGATTCAGCAGTGATAAAGACCGTATTGAAATCCTATCTGGTTTCACATAGATGAAGACTGCACTGAAATCTTATGTGGGTTCGGCAACGATGAATACCGTACTGAAATCCTGTGTGGGTTCGACAGCACTGACTACTATTCATGTATCCTATGTGGGTCTGGCAGTGTCTGACTCTGTTCATGCTATCCAATGTGGTTCAAGGAGAGTAGCTGGTTTAGTATCCTACGTGGGTCCCAGCATAGATGAATCAGTGGCTATATCTAATCATCTCCATCACTGAAGATGTATACCTGTGTGAGATGAGTCCTGACTTCCATAAATATCTTCGATATGATTGACTTACTATCTAATGTGGTTTGTGTTGTACTCCTATTTGGACGTGATCGAACATGGGCTTGGATGTTAGAGCCAAACTGGAATTGATGACTTAGGTATATGTATGAGCATATACCTAAGTAGTGTTGGATGTTACTTCGTGATTGTATCTTTCTTTGTGGATTATCATTTGTGGATTCTGGGATACCTTAGGGGGTCTCGGGGTCCCTAATTAGTAGCATATACTCACCCATACACGGGCTATTCCCGCACTACGTTGTATTGGATGTAGACGACGGACATCACAGATCATGTTTGAGGGTAGTGGAGCAGTCGGTACCTGGAGGTGGACCACTAGGTGGGAGGTACACTGAGCGGTCTGCTGGATCGGAGGAGCTGAGGTGGCTATCTGTACCCACCCATCAGTTGGGACTTCCAGTGGATGGCTCGACATTGTTTCGTTACTTTCAGTTGCCCTACTTTCTTTCCAGTTGTACTTTATTTTCAGTTTGGGTTTGTATTATGGCCCACATACTTTTCCTCACTACTTTTTATACCCAGTTTTACATAGTGTTTAATTCTTCGTGCTTACTCTGGGGTGTTTGTTAACTTATAAGGAAATGCCTTCCCCTTTTTGTCGGGATTTATGCCTTGGTGCTAGTAGCCAGCCCATGGCCTATGGGAGGTGGGATTTGGGTTGTCACGGCACGGGTCCCGAGGATGGTTCGTGACAATTATTTAATAAAATATATTATATTTTTTTAGAGTAATGTCAATTTGGGACACTATTCATAGACATCTTTTTTTAAAACATCATAACAAATTTATTTCATCCCAAAAAACCCTTAATCAATAATAACAAGTCATATTCACATAAATAATTCATTGATGAAATTAATTGTGTCAAATAATATAAATTTCAATTTTCATAATACCATTTATTTGAATCCTTTATTAATGAATAAATCATCGCTTCATCCATAATTAAATATATTTAGTTAATGTTTAAAAATTATAAATAAAATATAATGATTTAGGGAATAGTTTTACTTTCAAAATAGTTTTTATAGTTAATGATATAAATTACATAACTATATATGTAGTACACTAGGTTTCTGGTATATAACACGATCATGATTCTTTTAATGGTTTTAAATTAATGGTGACGAATGGTAAAGTCAGGAGAACATGAATGATGTTTCGAGGCAATAGAGAAGTCCCACGGGCAGTGCACAGTTAGTCTAAACCGTGCGGATAAATCGTGCATAGTTGGTCTTGGAGGAAGTAGCATGTGCACAGGCGGTGCACGATTTGTCTAACCGTGTGCCCAAACCATGCTTGGAGTGTCTGCTGAGGTAGTGGCTAACGCATGGTTAGTGCACGGTCTGTATAACCGTGTGGGATAACCATGAAACTACATATATGATATCCTATAAAAGTGGATCACAGGTGTTTTTGCCTCTATTTGCCTCATTTTTCCTCCTTAGAAGCCCTAACATTTATTTTACTTCTCCTAAGGTCAGAGAACATTGTCCCATTGTTCCGGAGTCAATCCAAAGTTTCTCTTGGTGAATCGATGCTAGATTCTTAAGGTATGTGATCGTTCTTTATTGTTCTTGATCAGCTTCTTATATCTACTTAGATCTACTTCTCCTCTGCTCTCAGTTTCTTAGATCTATCCATGTTATGGGTATATAGAAATGTGTGGATTCAAAATATTATGAGTTTTAGTCTTGATCTTTCTAGGAAAAGTTATCTAAGTTGGGTTTTTGGAGAATCAACCCGGGTTTCATGAGAATTCTTTGACCGTTGTGGTTCTCCTAAAAACCATTGAGGTAGAATGCATCACTCTCAACTCCAATTGATAGAATTGATTGTCTAAGTTTCAAATTGGATTATTTGAATGGTTTTAATTGTGAAAATCATGGAATAAATCTTATTTAGTATTGATTTATGGTTATGATAGAATTGGGAATTCTTGCTAAATTATTGTGAAAAGTGATTTGGATTCTTGAATTAAAAAATTTTGATTTTAAATTATTATTGTTAAAATTATAAATGGATTGATGAAAAATGGGTTATCAATAAAAAGGGCGTTTTATGGAAATGGTTTGAGATTGAAATGACATTGATGGATTTTCTTTTTAATAAAAATGGACGTTTATGGAATTGGTTTGGCATTCAAATGGTTTGAGATTGAAATGACATTGATGGATTTGGTTTTCAATAAAATGGGAGTTTTATTGAAATTTTTTATATTTGAAATGTTTTTGATATAAATGGTTTTCAATAAAAAAGTGTTTTTATTTGAAGGGTGTTTTGGCATGACCGTTGGGAATATTTGGTGTGTGTTCATGTTGCATGTATGAGACTTTGTTAAAATATGACCTTGTGCTCGGTGAAAAAAGTTTAATGGAACCATGTTAACTATATCCGGATTGGTTGAAATATGACCTTGTACATAGTGCCAAAGGTGTAAAGGCACATGGGAAACAATTACCCTATGATGACTTGGTAGATTGATGAGAGACCGCTCATGAGTATGGAATTATCATAACGAAGCATGCATGGTTGGTAGCATGGGTTGAGAAATGGATGTGTATGCCATAAAAAGAAATGTTTGTGAAATGGTTCTTATGCTTGTTTCGTTATTTTTCTGGAAAAAATAACTTTCTAGAAAATGAGTTTCAATTTCTATTGTAATCCCTTTGGTTTTGAATGGTTTTGGAAACCTGTTTATATTTAGTTATAAACTTCTATTGAGAAATTTTTTATATAAATTATTTTTATATAAATGTGGCCAACTCTGTTATCCTAGTGGTGTGTGTATAGAATGTTATTGGGGAATCATACTGAGTTTTATACTCACCCCTGCGTTGGCACTTTGGTTCATTTGGAGATTTCATGTTCTGTGATACATGATAAGGTAAAGCATCTTATTGTTAGTGGCTGGTGGTGATTCTTGGGAGATGTTGTGGAGATTGGAGCTTATGGAGCATGAAGTTTTAGTGTCCTTTGAGAATCATGAGTTGTTTATCCGATGTGTACTTTTATGCTTAGTTTGGTGTTCCCTTGTTCTGTACTATGATGTATATTAATATAAATGAAGTGTTGATTGGTCTTTCACACATTCATGCATCATTTAGAGAATGTTAGGTTATGTTTGGTATATGGGTTTATTTATTAAAGGGTAAATCGTCCCCCACTTAAACATGAACCCCTTTGGAATTTAATTCCATCCTTTAGTGCCTTGGGTATGTCTCTTACGGCCTAGTAATGAATCATGGTATTCTCAAGCCAATGAGAATTGGTGGATCATTACAATCGGTATCAACTTGTTCAGTCATTGCCTAACAAGTAGTCATCAATGTTCTTGGTCTTGGAGTTGATATTCATTCTTGTATATTCCTTGGGTCAAAATCATAGATTGGAGTAGGATTGCTGAAGCATGAAATGTATAGCATAAAAGGACGTAGCTAACCCATTTATGTTTAACTTCAAGTTACCGGGGTGTTGGGTACAAAAGTGTTTAGGATACAATTCTAGAATGCTGGAAATATCTTTTTCATGGGTTTAGCCAATGAGATTAGTATTACAAGAATTTTAGAGGAATTACTTCCCAATAGTTACATTTCTCATTGTGAGGACTGATTTTTGATTTTTTTATAGGGTGGGAATTTTTAAAAAATTTAGAAATTGTTTTCATGTAAATGATTTTGAAAACAGGGTATTTGGTGTATTTTAAAAATGGTTTGATTGTCAAAAAATCATGTAGAATGTTTTCAAAAATAATTGAACATGTAAAACAGATGTTTTGGAAAACAATAATGTGATGGTTGATATGGTAGAATTTGAAATGCTAAGTCATGAATTGCTAGAGAGTGAGATTGACATATGTTTTTGTTGGTTTAGAAAATGGCACCTGGTAGGCATCGTCGGAACCATCCCGGAGAGGCTGCAAAAAATGTGGTTGCACCTGAAACACGAGTGAACCAAGAGCTAGTTCAGAGTATTGTCTAAGCTCTTCAAGCTGTGGATATGAGGAACCAAAAGAATGAACAAAGGCATTTGGATAATACGATACAATTCATGAAGTAGAATCCACCGAACATTCTCAGTGATGTTGATCCCGAGAAGGCGGAGGTGTGGCTATATAGGATGAATCGTATCTTCGATTTCATCAACACACCAGTAGAGCTGAAAGTAAAGTTGGCGACGTATATTCTCGAGGATCTTTCACATCAGTGGTGGGATTAAGCGGTGCAGTATAAATTTTATGAAGGATATATATGGGACGATTTTGTAGAATTGTTCAACAAACAATTCTATCCTTACACGTTCAAGATCCTAAAAATGACGAACATATTTAACTTGAAACAATAGACTCACTCTGTCACATAGTATGTGGATAAATTCATGAATTTGGTCCGTTTTTTCACCATAGGATGCGACAAGTGCATCATTGAATGCATGCATCATCGAATCGGGGATAAAGAAAGAGATTTGATAGAAGATTGTGGTGCTATGTATTACTGATTATACAGATATGGTGAACAGAGTGACTGTTACTGAATGTGATATCTCAGGATCAATAGGAGGAGGAATGAGGAAGCCTACATGAAAGGGGGGGAACTCAACCTCTAGGAAAAAGAGGAAAAGGGACACCTATTCCCACAGTGCAAGTGGAAATCAGTATCAGACAGTGGGATCAGTGAACCATCTTCCATGACCCCAGAGCAAAGCAGGTTTCTTTCAATGTGGTATGACTGACCACATAAAGCGAGAGTGTGCGGTGAAACCTAGAGCTTGTCAAAATTGCAAGTAGATGGGCATCTACAACGCTATTGAAGGAATGTTATGTGTTCGGGTGCACGTGACACTTCTCAGGCGTCGCATGCGTCATATTCTTCGACCAGACGAGGATAGCAGGATCAGTCTTGTGATGACCCAGACTCTCTTAGCCCTTCCCTTTGCCAAAATCTGGGTACTAATGGAGTGGCTTCTCCGTGAGACCGATCGGTGAGACCGATCGACGCTACCGATCGGTGAGACTGATCGACATTGCCCGGACTTGTCAAGTTATTTCCAGTAGCACTCCTTTTGCACAAATAGGGTTTTAAACCCTATTCTGACTCGTTTAAGCATGTTTTATAGACCCGTAACGTGCATAAGAGTTTTTATTAAATACTTAATCAATTCATGAGTCAACTAAAACCACCCGACCCCTTTTTGTGACGAGTGGAGCCGCATGGTCAACCCACGACCCCCACGCCTTACTCAGTTTCATGTTATCACCCCAACTGTCCACGGATCTTATAAACCAAGGGTTAGCTGTGGTTCTCATTCCTCGATCGTGGATTTTCACAAACAGCTTCTGGTTCATCGGGTGCACCTCATCGTTATCCCTAAAGTTCGGCACCCGGCCTAAGCGTCGATCGTCGATCAAACAAGAAGGGAATTTCTCCTTCGCCTCTTTCATTTATGTATCATGTGGGGTGGGCGTGCTTCTATTCTATAGAATTGTACAAACCATACCTAAATGAATATAATGATCTGGATTCTATAAAGAAATAGAGGGGGTGCTTTGATCGTTGATGTTGTTTATGTTATGACCATCTTTTTGAGTTGTGATGGCTTATGCCTTCTGAAAATCGAGGCCGTTGGTGGCTGTTGTTTGTGCACTAATGAACCCCTGCTGATGTTTTAAATGGCTTGTTGTGGTTGTAAACTCCTACTGTGAAAAGTAATTTGTTAATCACGTATATTCAGCCAAATAGATTGAGGCACCAGGATCTTTCCTTATATGATAACCCCCAATTAAAACACACGAAAATTGAAATCATGGAGTGTGTTAAGTCATTTAAATCTGAAAATACCGGCATGAACCTGAATTGTGTTGATGGTGGTAGTAGGTTGTTTTCTTTTCAGGCTGATTGATGGAAATGTGGGAGGGGATGGGATCCCCGTTCTTTTACTCTTGGTGGTTGTGTGAATTTGGGGTGGAATCCTCTATTGTTGGGAACTGGGTGTGGATGTTTTGGTTGTTTCTTGACTGTTTACATTCCTGGACTTGTGCCTATGCATACTAGTTGCCCAGTAGTGCTTAAACTTAAACATTATTACTGAACATGAAACAAGAATGGGACAAATGGGTTTTTTTGGTGAGAGTCGTGACTTGTGACTCAGATATAGTGGTGTTCTATCCTGTAGGTTGTTTAGAAAAACGTAGACTTTGGGTGAGTGCTTGTTACCTATATCTATACATGTAGTTTTGTGTTTCTTATTCGTGCCCCACCCAAGTTGAGGACATAGTGCTGAACACCCTCATTTCATGTGGGAGGGTGTTTTTCCAAACACTATTCTTGGTGGCTGGTTATTATCTCCTTTTCTGATCCCTTTCCCGGATATCCAAAGTATCTTCGGGCAGGCTGTGATGGCCTGAGGTCTATTATTAGCCCAAGAACCTTCGGGCGGGGTGGTGTGGTGGTTGGCCAGGTGTGTATGGCAGGTGGTTTCCCAAGTGTCTTCAGTATAAGGCCAGGTATCTTCGGGAGTGGTAGTGGATTTTCTAGCACAGGTGTCTTTGGGTGTGGTGGTAGTTGTTCTGGACTAGGTGTTTGCAGGCGTGGTTACATGTGACAGTTGTGGCCCAGGTGTGTGCAGGCGGGATTCACTAGTGGTACTGCGTGTGGTTGAGGCCCAGGTGTGTGCGGGCGGGATTTCGGTAGTGGGACTGCATGTGGATGTGGCCCAGGTGTGTGAGGGCGGGTGTGGTAGTGGGACTGCGGTGAGAATGGCGGGATTGGTCTGATGCGTAGGATGTCTCAATAACCAGTGGGAATGTGGCGTTGGGTACCCAAACATCGATGTGCTCTGATTATATATATTACTTGACTTGCGTTATTTGGGGAGTGTGCCTTGGTGAGGCCTGGGGTGGATAGTTTACCTTGATAGGTGTTTGGTTTACTATTTACTCACTGGACTTTAGTACATTCCCCCACTTGTGCATGAGAGTCTTTGGTTTTCCCTACTGAGCGTACTTGTGTGGTCACCCTACATATATAAAACAGCTTTTAGGTTTCCAGGAGGACATCGAGGATCACAGAGGACCTTACTAGCTCGGACCTTTGGAGTAGTTGCAGTTGTTGTTTTTATGTTCTTCTTTGGTACTTACCATTGTAGTCACCTGGTGTACCTTGTGGCTTTTCTTTTGGAACATGCATGTTGGAATGGTTATTTTTTTGCTTTACTTTTCTTTTACCTGGGTGTTGTTGAGTTTCATCATCTCATCTCTCGATCTTATAAAACAAAAAGGGGTAATGCCTTCCATTTGTGAGAAACATCTTACCCTTGGTGCTGGTCGCCACTCCGAGACCTATTGAAGGCGGGTCTCAGTGGTCATTGTCTCTCCATCAACTTAAATATGGAAGGGCCTAGAAATCTGCTGACCCTTCACTCATTTTGGTGAAGGCGGGTCATGACAGAATGGTATTAGAGGTAATTGTTGAGGGATAGGATGGAGTCTGGAGTTAGGTACAGTGATGATTGCATGGGATGGTATGGAATCAGTGTTGGGTGACCTTAGCGAGTGAATTAGGCCGGGGATGACCGACTAGGACATGGGATTTTAGGGCCCCCCATGATCCGATGCAAGGACTCTGGACCTACCGAACGACCATGTGAGACCCCACTGATTGCAGGGTAGAGACCCTAGGAAAGGTACATGCATCATAATGACTTGTGTTCTTGTGTTTCGGGGATGTCTTGGGAGTTAATAATAAAATAAATTTTAAGAAGTTTTGAAGACAATATTCTGCACTACTTGGGCTTAGGCATTCCTTGTTTACCTTGTAGCTATGGCACCTCGAGGGAGACCAGTGGCAGAAGACTCTTTGGGCCTTCCAGGGATAGGCCCTCAAGAAGTATGAGGGCCGCATCTCCGATATGAATATGGAAGGCTGGCTAGAGGAGCTTGTTATAGGCTTCGGCCTGATTCGGGCCCCGACCGAGTACTGGGTTCCTCTGGCCGTTAGCCAGATGTGGGGAGCGGCAAGTCAGTGGTGGATGCTTTACCTGGCGGGGAGGAGAGAGTCTGAGGTGGCTTGGGCAGATTTCGAGAGGGAGTTCCGGGTGGAATTCTTCTCCTTGACGATGAAGGCAGAAAAGAGGCAGGAAATACTCTCCCTCCAGTAGGGGGAGTATGTCTGTGAGGGAGCTAGGGATCATGTTCAAGGACCTCCTATGTTTTTCTCCAGACATCTTTTTCGACGAGGAGGCTCTGGCAAGTAATTTGGATGAGGCGCTATGACCCTCCCTCCAGTATACTGTTACCCCCTTTACCCTGCCGACGTACATGGAGGTCCAGAAGAAGGCCGAAGTGGTGGAGAGGATGCATGCTCTAGGAGGAGTGTCACGAGTGGGGATCCAGCTGGGACCATCGAAGGGGAAGGCCGTTAGCACCAGGCCTCCAGTGTTAGGACCGTCCACGTTCCGACCTACCGGGAGCAGACCGCAACAATTTCAGTTTCCATCCCTGGCCCTCCCCCTTTTCCTTCGGGCCCGGGACAGCGGTTCTTCATTTTTGGGAGCCCTGGACATCTCCAGAGTCAGGGCCCCGACTAGGTGTAGTACTGCAGTAGCAGTTATCCTCAGCACCCGCCCCAGCAGCAGCTTCTAGCTAGACCTTCCCAGCAGCAACAGCAGGGAGAGCGAGCTCCCGCTCCTCCGAGGGAAGACATAGGAGGAGGAGGCCGACCACAGGGCGCTCCACAGGGACCGTGACCAAATCGTGGTGGGGAGGTGGCCGACAGACGAGGTGTAGGGGAGCCGGGCGTGGACAGTTACACGCCGCAGAGGCAGTAGTTCCAGAAGGTCCAGATGTTGTTCGAGGTACTATTATTCTGTTTAGCACTCTTGCTTATGCATTGTTCGATACTGGAGCTTCACACTCCTTTGTTGCACCCAGTCTAGCCCGTGCCTTGGGCCTAATGCTGAGAGACTTATAGTTCCCCTGGTGTTGAGCACACCAGTCGGAGGTCAGACCGACTTGTTGTTTGGTTATCGAGGATGTAAACTGATGATAGGGCCACATTAGTTGGTTAGGGATCCTCTTATGCTATAGATTCAGCCATATGATGTCATCCTAGGCATCGACTAGCTATTATCTGTGTATGTCGTCATCGACTATTTCTGGAGAAGGGTTGTGTTCTCAGACTTGGATGTCCGGCGTGTTACCTTCACCGGCGAGCGGAGTAGTCCGAAGGGAAACAGGAGAGAGGAACCTCACTTTTCCTTGTTGACCGAGCTGACAGTGGAATCAGTAGATGCTGAAATGGTGAGAGTGCCAGAGATCGTCCATGAGTTTATGGACATCATTCCTGAGGAGGTGACGACTCTACCCCCTCGACGTGATATCGAGTTCGGGATAGACCTGCAGCCCGACGCTCGTCCAATCTCAATGGCTCCTTATTGGATGGCACCTTCGGAGCTACGAGAGTTGCAGATATAGATTGACGATCTGATGAAGAGGGGTTATGTTCGTCTGAGCGCGTCACCATGGGGCCCTCCGGTCCTGTTCACAAAGAAGGCAGATGTTGGCATCATATTGTTCATAGACTACAGGAGGTTGACTCTGGTAACGATCAAGAATTGCTACCCACTTCAGAGAATAGATGATCTTTTTGACCAGCTGAAAGGGGATGGATGGTTCTCGAATATCTGCCTATGGTTTGGGTACCACCAGCTGAGGGTGAAAGAGAGTGATATCCCGAAGATAGCGTTCAAGTGTAGGTATGGACACTTAGAGTTCGTAGTCATGCCCTTCGGTTTTACGAATGCCCCGACTGTGTTCATGGGGCTTATGAACTCCATCTTCCGGGAGTACTTGGATCGGTTCGTGGTTGTGTTAATCGACGATATCCTGATCTATTCGAGGTCCAAAGAGAACCATGCAGAGCACTTGGGGACAGTTTTGGGGGTCCTCCGGCAGCACCAGCTCTATGGAAAGTTGTCAAAATGCAAGTTCTGGACACGAGAAGTGGACTTCCACTGGCACGTAGTGTCTGAGCAGGGGGTAGCGGTCAACCCATCAAAGGCTAAGGCAGTTGTTTCTTGGGAAGCACCCAAGAATGTGGCAGAAGTTCGAAGTTTCCTCGAGCTGGCAGGTTACTACCGGAGATTCATACCCAACTTCTCCTGAGTAGCAGCCCCTTTGACGGCTCTGAGCAAAATGGACCAGGCATTCGTATGGAGTGAGCAGTGCCAGTCAGCCTTCAGCTATCTGAAGGAGATGTTGGTCAATGCCCTAGTGCTGAGATTACCAGAAGAAGTGGCGGATTATGAGGTGTTCTGTGATGCTTCAGGACAGGGTCTGGGATGTGTGCTGATGGAGTTACAAGGGGTGATCTCTTATGGGTCCAGACAGCTGCGTTCCCATGAGATTAATTACGCCACCCACGACCTGGAGCATGCATCAGTCGTTTTTGCGCTAAGGTTGTGGCGGCACTACCTCATCGGGGAACGCTTTGTGGTCTTTATAGATCACAAAATATAGAGGTATATCTTCTCCTAGTGGGACATAAACTTGCGACAGTGGAGATGGGTGGAGTTCCTCTAGGATTAAGACATTGAGATCTCTTATACTATGGGAAAGGGAAATGTGGTGGCTGATGCCTTGAGCAGGAGGACACAGAAGGATGCAGTTTGAGAGACGGAGGACGCCTGGAAGGCGATGGAGGAGTTGGTTGCCTTACACCTGGACGCGAAGATGGATAGTGGCAGAGGCTGCCTATATCCGATGAAAGTGCAGTCATCCCTGTTTCAGCAAGTGGAGGAGTCTCAGTGGGGAGACCTAGAGTGCGACGTGATGCGTGACCAAGTTGACCAGGGCAATGCTCCTGATGAATGGACAGCGGATTGTCAGTACCAGATGTTTTTCCAAAATAGGTTGTTTGTCCCGGAGGCGATACGTAGAAAGGTTCTCAGTGAGTTCCAAAACTCACCCCTGGCGGTACACCCAGAAGTTTCCAAGATGTGCCAGGGTTTGAAGAGGCAGTTTTGGTGGCCCGGAGTTAAGCAAGCGGTGGTAGAGTTTGTGGCCAAGTGCTTAGTGTGTTAGCAAGATAAGGTTGAACACCGAGTTCCAGGTGGCCTACTGCGGCCTCTAGATGTCCCCGAGTGGAAGTGGGAGGACATATCAATGGATTTAGTCACGGGACTCCCCAAGTTCCAAGGAGGGTACGTCGCCATCTGGGTGGTTGTCAATAGGTTGACGAAATCGGCTCACTTTCTGGCGATCAGGGAGTCGAGTGCTGTGGACGCTTTGGCACGAAAGTACGTGGATGAGGTGGTGAGGTTGCATGGAGTTCTGAGGTCTATAGTCTCAGATAGGGATGCATGGTTTACCTCACAAGTCTGGAGAGTATTTCATCATGCCTTTGGCACCCAGTTACGCCTTATCACTGCTTTCCATCCCCAGATAGATGGAGAAATAGAAAGCACCATCCAGAACTTGGAGGATATGTTACAGGCATGTGATCTGGACTCGGGAGGATCATGGGTGTGATAATTGCCTCTGGTAGTGTTTTCCAACAATAATATCTACCACTCTACCATCATTATGGCCCCGTTTGAAGACTTGTATGGGAGGTCATGTCGTTCTCATGTGTGTTGGACCGAAGTAGGAGAGACAAGCATCCTTTGCCCGGAGGTGGTGCAGAACACGACAGAGAAGGTTCAGCTCAAATGGGAAAGGATGAAGGCGGCCCAGGACCGATAGAAGTCGTATGCGGATACCAGGAGGAGGCCCTGGGAGTTTGAGGTTGGGGAGCACGTGTTCTTGAAGGACTCCCCTTAGCATGGGCAGAGGAGGTTCGGAAAAGGGAGTAAGCTTTCTCCTAGATTCATTGGACCCTTCGAAGTGTTGCGGCGGGTCGGTGAAGTGGCTTATGAGCTAGCGTTACCACCACCGCTACTAAGGATACATGATGTCTTTCATGTGTCCCTGCTCTGTCGGTATCTGCACGACAATTCACACGTCCTTGATTGGGGTGAGCAGGACATCGAGGACGACATGACCTTTGTGGAGAGACCAGTGATGATTGAGGATCGCAAGGAGAAGGTGCTTCGCGGGCGAACCATCCCCTTGGTTCGTGTGTTGTGGAGACATGGTGGGCTTGAGGAGAGTATGCGGGAGAGGGAAGAACAAATGCGTACCTAGTACCCAGAGTTGTTTTGAGTTTTGTTTCTTGTTGTACCTATTTTGGTAGAACGTTTTGCCTTTTGGCTATGAAATGTACTAGTTTTCATTCCACTGTTTGTGTGTGAAAATCCCCGGCTATGGGGAAGGAGAGAACCCGACCCCTAATCAAGACGCATTAAGGTGGATGCGATTAAACCCGTGCGGGCGAGTCAGTGCCGCCCAAAGAGGATAATATTTTGACATAGGGGGGGAGACTCCCCAACCCACATGCCTGGGAAGTTTGGCATGGTATGTTGCTTGGTTCGTGACAAGAAGGTGTTCTTAGTTAACAATGAGGTTCACTCTTGAGAGGTATCTTTCGAGGTGGTTGTTCGGACCCGCCCTTCCCATCTGGGTTGTTTAAATTCTCGAGGACGAGAATAGTTTGAGAGATTTCTGATGTGATGACCCAGAATCTCTTGGCCCTTCCCTTTTCCAAAATCCGTGTCCGAATGGAGTTGCGTCTCGGTGAGACCGATCAGCGCGACTGATTGATGAGACCGATCGGTGAGACCGACCGGTGAGACCAATCAGTGCGACCGATCGGTGCGGCCGATCGGTGAGACCGATCAACGTCGCCCAGCCATGTCGAGTTGTTTCAAGTAGCACTCCTTTTGAACAAATAGGGTTTTAAACCCTTTTCTGACTCGTTTAAGCATGTTTTAAAGACCCTTAACATGCATAAGAGTTTTAATTAAATACTTAATCAATTCATGAGTCAGCTAAAACCACCCAACCCCTTTTTTGTGACGAGTGGAGCCGCGTGGTCAACCCACAACCCCCGCGCCTTACGTAGTTTCACGTTTTCACCCCAACCGTCCCCGACTCTTATAAACCAAGGGTTTTCGATGGTTTCTCTTTCCTCAATCATGGCTTTTCACAAACAACTTCTGGTGCTTCAGGTGTGCCGCATCATTATCTGTAAAGTTCCGCGCCCGTCCTAAGTGTCTATCGTCGATCAAACAAGTAAGGAATTTCTCCTTTGCCTCTCTCCTTTATGTATCATTTGGGGTGAGTGTTCTTATTTTATGTTGAATTGGACAAACCATACCTAAATGAAGATAATGAAGTGGATTCTATAAAGAAAACGAGGGGGGGATGTGATCGTTGATGATGTTTATGTTAGGACCATCTTGTTGAGTTGTGCTGGCTTATGCCTTCTTAAAATCGAGGTCGTTGGTGGTCGTTGTTTGTGCACTAATGAACCCCTACTGATGTATCAAATGGCTTGTTGTGATTGTAAACTCCTTGTATGAAAAGTAATTGGTTATTCATGTATATCCGGCCAAATAGATTGAGGCACCAGGATCTTTCCTTTTGTGATAACCCCTAGTTAAAACACACGAAAATTGAAATCATTGAGTGTGTTAAGTCATTTAAATATAAAAGTACCAGCATGACCCTGACTTGTGTTGATGGTGGTAGTTGGCTGTTTTCATTTCGGGCTGATTGCTGGAAATCTGGGAGGGGAAGGGATCCCCTATCTTGTACTCTTGGTGGTTGTGTGAATTTGGGGTGGAATCCTCTGTTGTTGAGAACCAAGTGTGGATGTTTTTGTTGTTGCTTGACTATTTACTTTCGTGGACTTGTGCCTATGCTTACTAGTTTCCCAATAGTGCTTAATCAAAAACATTATTACTGAACATGAAACAAGAATGGGACAAATGTTTTTTGTTGGCGAGAGTCGTGACTTGTTACTGGGATATAGTGGTGTCGTGTTCCGTAGCGTGGTTAGAAAAACCTAGACTTTGGATGAGTGCTTGTTACATATATCTATACTTGTAGTTTTGTGTTTCTTATTTGTGCCCCCCCCCAAGTTGTGCACTTAGTGATGAACACCCACATTTCATGGGGGATGGTGTTTTTCCCAACACTATTCTTGGTAGCAGGTTATTAGCTTCTTTTCTGCTCGCTTCCCTGTATAGTCCAAGTATCTTCAGGCAGGCTATGATGGAATGAGGTCCATTATTAGACCAAGAACCTTCGAGTGGGGTGGTGTGGTGGTTGGACCAGTGTGTGCGGTAGGTGGTTTCCCAAGTGTCTTCGAGATGAGGCCCAGGTTTCTTCGGGTGTGGCAGTGGATTTTCTAGACCAGGTGTCTTCGGGCGTGGTGGTGGTTTTTCTGGCCTAGATGTTTGCAGGCGTGGTTACGTGTGACAGTTGTGGCCTAGGTGTGTTCAGGCAGGATTCAGCAGTGGGACTGTGTGCGGTTGAGGCCCAGGTATGTGCGGGAGGGATTTTGGCAGTTGGACTACGTGTGGTTGTGGACCAGGTGTGTGCAGGCGGGTGTGGCAGTGGGACTGCGGTGAGAATGACGGGATTGGTCCGATGCATAGGATGTCTCAATAGTCATTGGGAAAGTGGCGCGGGGTACCCAAACATCGATGTGCTCTAACTATATATATTACATGACTTGCGTTATTTGGGGAGTGTGCCTTGGTGAGTCTTGGGGTGGATAGTTTACCTTGATAGGTGTTTTGTTTACTCATTTCTCATGAGACTTTAGTATGTTCCCCCACATGTGCACAAGAGTCTTTGGTTTTCCCTACTGAGAATAATTGTGTGCTCACCCTACGTATATAAAACTACTTTCAGGTTTCCAGTAGGACTTCAGGGATCACGCGGGACCTTACTAGCTCAGACCTTTGGAGCAGTTGCTGTTGTTTTTTTTCTTTTCCTCGTTGGTACTTACCATTGTATTCACCTTTTGTACCTTGTGGATTTACTTTTGGAACATGCATGTGGGAATGGTTTATTTTTGCCTTTACATTTCTTTTACCTGGGTGTTGTTGAGTTTCACAGTCTCATCTCTCGATCTTATAATACAAAAAGGGGTAATGCCTTCCATTTGTGAGAAATTTCTATACCCTTTGTGCTGGTTGCCACTCTGGGACCTATTGAAGGCAGGTCTCGGGGTCATTATCTCTCCTTCAACATAGAGAAGGAAGGGCCTGGCAATCAGCTGACCCTTCCCTCCTTTTGGTGAAGTTGGGTCGTGACATGTCTCATCAGTATAACAGAGCAAGCCATAGTGATTCTCGAAATACCATGACTCCTCAACCATGGAAATATCAACAATGAAACTAGGAGAACAATGTAAAGATGATGAAATTTTATGGATCTGAGTAGATGATAATTGATGATCATGCATGACCATCTACACTGAGAGGTACAATTCTTTTGAATTCTACCATTTTGCAAGTTTTTCTTGATACTGGTGCATCAATTTCTTTCATTGCTTCTCGTGCTGTTTACTTTCTATGTTTAAAACTAGAAATGATTCCTTCTATTCTGAAACTGAAAACTCCTCTTGGAGAAAGAGAATGTGAAGACATTGGTGTAGAGGATGAGTTCTAACTGTAGATGGATCTGAGCTATAATGGGACTTCTCGATGTTGGACATGGATGTCTATGACGTAATCCTGGGTATGGATTGGTTGAAAATATTTAATGCTAACATTGACGGTTATAGGAGAATGGTTAGTTTCACGACTGAGGATGGAATCAACCATCTCTGCAACAGAGATAGGATGGTAAATAATGGCGCAATGAGGTTGTTGACCCCAATGGTGGGAACAATATCTTACCAATTGGCAGTGTTGACTTTTCCATCAGTGGAAGAGATTGAGGAAAATATTTTTCCAGCTGTTGTGGATCAATTTCCAGATGTCTTTCCCAATAACATCTCAGGGATAACCCCTCTAAGGGATGTGTAGTTTACAATTGATCTTTTTTTGGGGACATGTCCTATTTCTCTTCCATTATATAGGATGGCAACAATAGAGATATAGGAATTGAAGGTGCAGTTAGAGGAGCTGGAAAGCAAGGATTTCATTCGATCAAGTACATCTCCATGGGAAACACCTGATTTATTTGAGAAGAAGGTAGATGTAACTCTTCACTAGTGTGTTTATTATCGTAAGGATAACCATGTTATGATATAGAATATACATCCACTTCGCCACATGAATGATCTATTTGATCAATAATGTGGAGCTCAATGGTTACCCAAGAATGAATTACGATCCGGATATCACTAATTGCGATTTTGGAAGGAGGATATTCATAAGACAGTTTTCACAAAATGATATAGCCACTATGAATACGTTGTAATGCCTTTCAGTCTATAAAATGCACCATCAGTCTTCATGGCATTGATAAATCAGATATTTCAGCGATATCTGGATTCTTTTGTTGTGGTGTTTGTGGATGATATTTTGGTCTATTCAAAAACAAGTGTTGTCCATGAGGTGGACTTGGAAACAATGATACAAATCCTGAGAGATCATCATTTTTCTTCCAAATGATCAATGTGTGATTTTTGGATATGTAATGTACATTTCCTTGGCCATGTCATTTCTGAGAAGGGCAATTTTTTTGATCCTGAAAAGAAAAAATCCATTACCTCTTGGAAACCACTGAATAATGTGTTTGAGAAATGCTGTATTCTTGGTCTAGCTGGTTACTACCATTGTTTTTTTCATGATTTCTCATGACTAGCATCACCAATGACATCTCTGACTAAGAAGAATTCTCTCTTCCAATGGACTTAAGAATGTCATAAATTCATTCAAGTACTAAAAGTTTGGCTTACATCGACACCCATCTAGATATTTCCAGAATCAAGACATGGGTATGTGGTGTATTGTGATGCTTTGGGATCAGAGATGGGTTGCGTTCTTAGGAAAATATATCACGTGGTGGCTTATGGTTCAAGGAAGTTGAGGGTGCAAGAGAAAAATTACCCAACACATGATTTAACGTTAGTTGTAGTTGTCCATGCTTTGAAAACATGGAGACATTATCTCTTTGGTGATAAATTTTCGCTATTTACAGATCAAGAAATCATGAAACATATTTTCTTACAGTGTGATTTGAATCTCAGTAAAAGTATATAGATGGATTATCTCCCGATGATTGACTTTGACATGATGTACACACCCGGAAAAGTGAATTCTATTGCGGATGCATTTAGTAGAATGCCATATGCTCAGTTGGTGAAAGAAGCTTCAGACAAATTGATATTGATGTAGGTCTTAGCCAACATGCATGTGGAATGTGAAGCTCGAGGCAATGTTTCTATTTTCTTTTCTGTTACACTTGTTCCTGATTTAAAAAAAATGACCAAAGAAGCTCTAATATTTTATATAGAATATCTGGTTGTAAGTTCAAAACTCAAAGTTGGTGAGACCATTGGTGGTTAGAAACATGATGGGGGTTATGTTTGGTGTTTCAGAGATCAGATGATTATACCTATTTTATTCAGGAACAACTCCTTCATGCTTACCATCATTAATGATGGGTTGTACACCCAGGTACATAGAAGATGTATAATATATTAAGCTACAGTTTTAGTGGAGCGACATGAAAAGGAGGGTGGCTGAGTTCGTATCACGGTGCTTAACTTGTCAGTTGGTTAAAACAGAGCCTCATAGTCTAGTTGGTATGTTACAATCATTACCTATTCCAGTGTTGAAATGGGACAGATAACAATGGATTTTGTTACAGGTCATCCAAGAATGGTCCAGAAACACGATTCCATTTGAGTGACAGTGGATTGCCTAACTAATTCGGCCCATTTCACCATTATTCATGAAACTCATATGGTGGACGATCATTCAAAAATCAATATATCAAAAGTGGTTAAGAGGCATGTTGTACCAGTGTCTATAGTCTTAGATAGAGATCTAAAGTTCACATCTCATTTCCAGAAAAAATTAGTGCAAGCCCTCAGAACTCATTTGACTATGAGCACGGCATATCATCCTCAGAAGGACGAGAAATCTGAGCGGATGATACAAAAATTTGACAATATGTTTCAAGATTTTTTAACTAATTTTTGTGGCTCATGGGAGGAGCATATACCATTAGTGGTGTTCTCATACAATAACAACTATCATGCCTCGATACACATGACTCCATTTGAAGAATTCTAAGGGCGTACTTATCGTTCTCCACTATGATGGTTGGAAACTGGTAAAACATCACTAGTTGGACCAAGCCTCATCCAAGAAACTACAAAGAAGAGAGAATTGATTAGAAAGAATATCGACATAGCATAGACTTGTCAGAAATATTAGGCAAATCACCGTCGATGACCGTTGTCGTTCATTGTGGGTGATCTTGTCTTCTTGAGGATCTCTACAAGGCTTGGACATCGACATTTTGGGAAGCAGGTCATATTATCTACTTTATACATTGTCCCTTTTGAGATACTGGAATGGGTTGGGGAGGTGGAATATCGGTTGGCAATACCAACATGGTTCAGTTTTTTGTTTAATGTCTTCCATTTATCTCAGTTGAAAATGTATCAGTCTGATCTAGACCATGTGATCTGATGGGATCATGTTGACCCAAAGACAGATGCTTTGTTGATATATATTCTAGTATGGATTGTGGATAGGCAAGATAATGTCTTTCGTTAAAAAACCATCAGTCTAGTGCTGGTTTTAAGGCATCCTGGTCAGATTCAAGAAGAGACTTGGGAAGGTGAGAAGGAAATGAAAGAGGAGTGGCCAGAAAACATTCATTTAGGTGAATGTTTTCTACTTTTTTAGGATGAAGGACCAATGGTGGGGAGAATGTAGTACCCTTGGTTTCGGGTATATAACCCTTATGTGAAACTTTTACTGGTTTTAAAGTAAGGTTGAAGAATGGGAGAGTTGGGAGAATATGAATGATGTTTCGAGGCAAATGGGAAGACACACAGACGACCCGTGGTTTGTCTAAACAGTGCAGTAAAACTATGCATAGTTGGTCTTGGAGGAAGTAGCTTCTGCATAGGTGGAACACCATTTGTCTAACTATGCAGCCAAACTCTGTGTGGAGTGTCTTCCAAGGCAGTGGCTAACACACGTTTAGTGCACGTTTTGTCCAACCATGCGGGAAAACCATGTGGCTACTTAAATGAGATCCGATAAAAGTGGATCTCATGCATTTTTTCCACTCAGTTCCTTTTTTTTCCTCTTAAGTGGCCCTAAATCAAGATTATGCCTCTCCTAATGTCATAAAAGGATCTCCCATCATTTCAGAGGTGATCCAATGGCTTCTCTTGTATAATCAAAGCAGGATTCTTGAGGTATGTGATCGTTCTTCATCTCTCTTGATCGATTTCTAAGATCTACTTAGATCTACTTCACCCCTTCTCTCAGGTTCTTAGATCTATGCTTTTTATAGGTATATATAAGTGTGTGTAGGGAAAATATGATGATTTTTAGTCTTGGTTTTTCCAGTAGAATAGATCTAAGGCTGGTTTTTGGAGAATCAACCCGAGTTTCTTGAGCGTTCTTCGACCATTGTTGTTTTAATTAAAACCTTTGAGATATGAGGCTAAAATCTCGACTCCAGTTGTTAGAATTGATTGGATTAGTTTTAATTTGGTTAATTTAAATGGTTGTGATTGTGAAAAGCATGGAATAAATATTCTTTGAAGATGGTTTATGGTTTTTGATGTAATTGAGAAATCTTGGTAAATTGTGTGGCAAAGTGATTTGGCTTTTTGAATTTAAAATGTGGATTTTATATTATTAATGCTAAAATTGTAAAAGGTTTGATGACTAATTAGTTTTCAATAAAAAGGGTGTTTAATTGAAATGGTTTGATATTGGAATTACTTTGATGGCTGTGGTTTTCAATAAAAAGGTAGTTTTATTGAAATAGTTTGGAATTGAAAAGGATTGAGATTGAAATGACTTTGATTGGTTTGGTTTACAATAAAAATGGGTTTTATTGAAATGGTTTGGAATTGAAATGGTTTTGAAGTGGATTTTACAATTGATCATTATTTGGGGACAAGTAATATTTCAATTCTATATAATAGGATGGCAATAATAGAGATACATGAATTAAAGGTTCAGTTAGAGGAGCTGGAAATCAAGGGTTTCATTAGACCATGTACTTCTCCGTGGGAAGCACCGGTTCTGTTTGAGAACAAGGTAGTTGGAACTCTTCAGCTGTGTGTTGATTATTGTAAGCTTAACCAAGTCACGTTAGAGAATAGATATCCACTTCCACACATTGAAGATATATTCAATCAATTATGGGGAGCACAATGGTTCCCCAATATTGAATTGAGATCAGGATATCACCAATTGCGATTTTGGTAGGAGTACATTCCAAAGATAGTTTTCAGAAAAATATATAGCCACTACGAATATGTAGTGTGACCTTTCGGTCTATCAGAATGCACCAGCAGTCTTCATGGCATTGACCAATCAGATATTTCAGTAATATCTGGATTCTTTTGTTTTGGTTATTGTGGATGATATTTTGGTCTATTCAAAAACAAGTGTTGACCATGAGGTGCACTTGGAAACAGTGTTACAAATCTTGAGAGATCATCATTTTATGCGAAATTATCAAGGTATGATTTTTGGATATGGGAAGTACATTTCCTTGGCCATGTAATTTCTGATAAGGGCGTTTTGGTTGATCCTGAAAAGATATAAGACATTACCTCTTTGAAACCACCGAAGAATGTGTTCGAGATATGCTGTTTTCTTGGTCTAGCTAGTTACTTCTGACACTTTTTTCATGATTTCTCATGACTAGCTTCACCAATTATATCTCTGAATAAGAATAATGCTCTCTTACAATGGACGTAAGAATGTCATAAATCCTTTCAAGTACTAAAAAATTAGCTTACATTGACACCTATATAGATGTTTCTAGAATCCGGACATGGGTATGTGGTGTATTGTGATGCTTCACGATCAGGTCTAGGTTGTGTTCTCAGGAAATAAGATCATGTGTTAGCTTATGGTTCAAGGAATTTGAGGGTGCAAGAGAAAAATTACCCAACACATGATTTAAAGTTAGCTCTGGTTGTCCATGCTTTGAAAGCATGTAGACATTATCTCTTTGGTGATAAATTTTCTCTGTTTACAGATCAAAAAATCTTGAAACATATTTTCTCACAACATGATTTGAATCTCAGGAAAATGAGATGGATGGAGTATCTCTCGATGATTGAATTTGAATTGATGTACACACTAAGAGAAGGGAATTACATGGATAATTCATTGAGTACAAATTCATAAGCTCAGTTGGCGAAAGAAGCTTCGGGCGAATGGATATTGATGTTGGTCTTAGCCAATATGCATGTGCAATGTGAAGACAGAGGCAATGTTTCTATTTTATTTTCAGTTACGGTTCTTCCAGATTTAATAAAAATGATCAAAGAAGAAGAAAACTTTTATGTAGAATATCTGCTTTTAAGTTCAAAACACAATGGCGGGGAGACCATTGATTGCTCGAAACATGACGGGGGTTCAGTTTTGTGTTCCAGAGATCAGATGATTATACCTATTGTTTTTAGGAACATCTCTGTCATGCTTACCACCATTAAATATGGGTCGTACACCCAGGTACATAGAAGATGTATATGGATTTGAAGGCGCATTTTTGGTGGAGTGACATGAAAAGGAAGGTGGTCGAGTTCGTATCATGGTGCTTAACTTGTCATTAGGTGAAAGAAGAGCCTCATAGTCTAGATTGTATGTCAAAATATTTACATATTCAAGTGTAGAAATGGGATTGGATAGCAATGGATTTTGTTACAAGTCATCCAAGAATGGTCTGGAAACACAATGCCATTTGAGTGATAGTGGATTGTCTAACTAAGTCGGCCCATTTCACCACTATTCGTGAAACTCATATGGTGGAAGAAATTTCTAAAATCTATATCTGAGAAGTGGTAAAGAGGAATATTGTACCCGTTTCTATAGTATTAGATAAAGATCCAAGGTTCACATATCGTTTTTGGAAATAATTAGAGTGAGCCCTCAGAACTCATTTGACTATGAGCACGTCGTGTCATCCTCTGACGAATGGGAAATCTGAGTGGATGATACAAACATTTGACGATATGCTGCGGTCTTATGTAATATATTTTGGTGGCTCATGGGAGGATCATATACCCTTAGTGGAGTTATCATACAATAATAACTATCAAGCCTCGATATGCATGGCTTCATTTGAACCATTATAAGGGCATCCTTGTCATTCTCCACTAAGCTGGGTGGAAACTGGTGGAAAATCACTAGTCGGACAAAGCCTCATCCAAGAAACAACAGAGAAGATATATTGATTATAAATAAGATATACACGGCTTAGAGTCATCATAAATCTTATGCAGATCACCATTGAAGATCATTGTCATTCGTTGTGGGTGATCTTGTCTTCTTGAAGATCCCTACAAGGTTTAGACATCGTTGTTTCGGGAAGAATGTCAAGTTATCTTCTAGATTCATTGGAACTTTTGTGATACTTGAACTGGTTGGAGAGGTTTCATATTGGATGGAAATACCAACACGGTTTAGTTAGGTGCGTAATGTCTTCCATTAATCTCAGTTAAAAAAGTATTAGCCTCATCACGACCATTTGATAAGATTGGATCATGTTGACCCAAATACGGATGCTTCGTTCATACATATCCTAGTATGGATTGTGGATAGGCAAGAGAACATCTTTCGTGGAAAAAGCATCAGTCTAGAGCTGGTTTTAGGGAAGCATGGTCAGATTTAGGAAGAGAATTGGGAAAGTGAGAAGGAAATGTCAGAGGAGTGGCTAGAACACTTTCAGTTAGGTGAAGGTTTTCTACATTCTGAGGAGGGAAGGACCAAGGGTGGGGAGAATGTAGTACCCCTGGTTTTGGGTATAAATCCCTTACCTGAAGCTTTTAATGGTTTTAAAGTAAGGGTGACAAATGGGAGTGTTGGGAGAACGTGAATGATGTTTTGAGGCTAAGGGGAAGTCGCACAGATGACCCACAATTTGTCTAAACAGTGCAGTAAAACCGTGCATATATTGTCTTGGAAGTATTAGCTTCTACATAGGGGGCACAGAATTTGTCTAACCATGTGGCCAAACCGTTCGTGGAGTGTTTTCCGATGAACTGGCTAATGCACGGTTAGCGCACGTTTTGTCAACCATGCGGGAAAACATTGTGGCTACTTAAATGAGATCCTATAAAAGTGGATCTCATGTGTTTTTGGAACTCAGTGCCCTGTTTTTCCTCCTAAGTGGCCCTGACTCTATATTTTTTTCTCTCCTATGGTCAGAGAAGGTTCTCCCATCATTCTGGAGGCAATCCAATGGCTTCTCTTGGAGAATCAAAGAAGGATTCTGAGGTATGTTATCGTTCTTCATCGTTCTTGATCAGTTTCTAAGATCTACTTAGATATACTTCTCCTCTTCTCTCGGGTTGTTAGATCTATTCTTGTTATGGGTATATCAAAGTGTTTGGATGCCAAATTTGATGATTTTTAGTCTTTGATTCTCAAAGAGAATAGATCTAAGGATATTTTTTAGAGAATCGACCCATGTTTCTTGAGGGTTATTTGACCGTTGTGGTTTTCATCAAAACCATTGATTTAGGATGTTTAAATCTCGACAGTAGTTGTTAAAATTGATTATATTAGTTTTAAATTGGTTAATTTTAATGGGTTTTATTGTGAAAAGTGTATAAAAAATCTTCTTTATTGATTATTTATGGTTTTGATGTAATTGTCAAATCTAAGTAAATTGTGTGGAAAAATGATTTGGCTAATTGAATTTAAAATGTTGATTTTATATTATTATTATTGAAATTGTAAATTGTTTGATGAAAAATGGGTTTTCAATAAAAATGGCATTTTATTGAAATGCTTTGATATTGAAATTACTTTGATGGTTTTGGTTTTCAAAAAAAGGGTCTTTTATTGAAATAGTTTGGAATTGAAAAGCTTTGAGATTGAAATGACTTTGATGGATTTGGTTTTCAATAAAAATGTAGTTTCTGTTGAAATGGATTTGAATTGAAATGTTTTAGATGGAAATGGTTTTCAATAAAAATTTGTTTTTATTGAAAGGGTGTTTTGGAATGACCGTTGGGAATATGTGGTGTGTGTTGACGTTTCTTGTCTGAGGCTTGGTTGAAATATGACCTTCTGCTCGGTACTAAACGTTTAATGGAACAATGGAAACAATATGTACAAGGATGGGATGAAATATTACCTCGTGCTCAGTGACAATGGTGTAATGGCATACGAGACACAATTACCTTGTGACGACTTGGTAGAACGACGGGAGACTGCTCATGAGTATGAAACTCTCATAACGAAGCATCCATGGTTGGTAGCATGTGTTGGTAAATGGTTGGGTATGACAAATTTTTTTTTTGTGAAATGGTTCTTAAGCTTGTTTGGTTATTTTTCTGGAAAAAATAACTTTCTTGAAAATTGGATTCAATTGGTCGTGGAATTCCATTGTTTATGAATGGTTTTGAAAACATGGTTTTATTTAGTTATAAACTGATTTTGGGGAAATGTTTTATATAAAATGTTTTTATATAAATGTGGATAACTCTTTTATACTAGTGGCATGAGTATAGAAGTCATTGTGGAAACCTACTGAGTTTTATACTCACCCCTATGTTGGAGCATTGGTGCTTTTGTAGATGTAATGTTCTGGGATACAGGTAAAGGTGAAGCATCTTATTGTTAGTGGCTTGTGCTGATGTTTGGGAGATTTTTTGGAGCTTTTAGCATGTGGAGCATGGATTTGTAGTGTCTTTTGAGAGTCTTGAGTTGTTCATCCATAGTTTACTTTGATGCTTAGTTTGGTCTCCCGTTGTTGTGTACTTTGATGTAGTTTGATATAAATGAGGTGTCTATTGGTCATTCATTTTTTCAAGCATCATTTAGTGAATTTTTTGTTATGGTTGGTTTATGGGTTTATTTCTTAATGGGTTAATCATCCCCCACTTGAACTTAAAACCCTTTGGCATTTATTTCCATCCTTTGGCACCTTCTGTATGTCGCTTAAGGCATTGTACTGACTCATGGTACTCTTAAGACAATGAGAATTGGTGGGACATTACAACATATTAAAATAGTTTTATTAAAAGATAAATTTTTATGTTATATTTAACATTACGTTAAATTAATTTCTATAATATTCCATTATCACAACCAACTGGCTCTATGGAGTCTCAAAATCGACCCAAGGAATACCATGGTTGATATATATCATCCAGTAGTATTGGGACACGTGTTAGGGGAGTTTAATATTAAGATTATATTTTTTCACCCTTATTTACCAGATTCATCATTTAACCATGGTAATTATATAATTAATGATGTTATTATTCATAACTTCCAAAAATAAAAGAAATGTGTATTAGAGAATTAGTACCATTTTATTCCAACTATGGAATCCATTTTTCCAAATTGAAAACACAATATTGGTATAAATTATTTTACAATTAATTTCCATGGTCAAATCGAGAAATCATGTTCTTATAAAAAACAACCAGAATATTGACACGTGTTTATGTCCAATTTTAAGGCGAAATTAAATATAATGAGAAAAATTTTATTAAATGAAAAAAAAATTCCTTTGTTACTTCAAAAAAAGTTGAATAATTCGATTTAACCATGTAAATTATGTCAATCGAAAAATTCATGTTTAATTAAATTTTACTGTATTTTTAATATTCATCAAAAAATGATTGTTATGAGAAAAATGATTAAATATGCTTACAAGGAAAATTTCTATGTTCCTCTTCTAATGAATAAGTATATGTTATCATATTAAACATATAAATGTATCAAAATTAAAATTAAAAAATGGTTCTCTTTTAAATGGAGGTAAAAGTGCATTTATATAAAAATACTTCTTTAATCTGAAATATTGAATTTGATCATATATCATATCTAGAAATCATATAATTTGAATTTAAAACATTATATTGAATTTAAAACCTATATATATCATTAAATTAAAATCCTTAAGGAGTGATATGTTTTTATAAACTCAATTATTCATTTTTTAAATATGTTTTTTAAAAGCATATCCTTCATATTCAATTGGTATTTATTTCCATTTCTAAAAAATATTGTAACCAATGAATCATTATTAAAACATTTGTAAACCCCATATCATGTATGCTAATGAACATATTGTTTCATTCTTAAAATTAAGGTGTTACATCATTCCCCCATTTTAAAAAATGAATCCTCTCATTTTTAAAACAATTCTCAGTAACATCAGTAAAAACTACACATTGGAAAAATGGTTAATAAAACTAACCAATTAAAATAAATAATGAGAAGAACGAAGGTCACCTAAGATAACACATACTAGGGTTCCATGTGTGAAAACATGGATATGAAATAAAAAAATATGCTTCATGTTCATATAAAGAGATATTGAAACATTATTATTAAAAATATAACAATCATAAACACATAATCATGTGATGGTTTAAATTTTTTATGATTTCCTAGTAGTAAAAGTAAACAGAAGAAGTTTTATTTCAATGTTCATTTCATAATTTAGATATATTAATTTACTACATATAATAACAACATAATGAATCATACTAAATTTTCAAGTACAATATCATTATTTTATAAATTGCTACTATATACTCATAATTTATCCAAACAATGAGAGTTCATGATGATGTGGTTGCACCGGAATTGCTAGAATAAAATTCTAGAGAGTCACATAATCCACCAATGATTAACTATATAATTATTATATCTTTAGTCATTTACCCAAAATGCAAATGGTTAGTACATGATCATATAATCCCAAAAATTGATTATACTTTATAAAAATAAGTACCAATCTGAAGCACAATAATTTATGAAATAATAAACATGGTTTAGAAAAACCATTATTTATACAACTATCCATTAGAATTTTCAAAATAATTCAAACTCGATTGAAACCCATAATTAATTATGATTTTATAATATATTCTTCCATGATAAATTTTTTCATTTACCTCCAAATAAAATCAACTCCTATTAATATAATATAGTTAAATTTAATTAATCCAATGATATATTCTCCATGATAAGTTAATCATTTCCATAAATAACCAAAATCGCCTTTTTTCTTTAATAAAAACATATATTATTCCAAAATAAAATTCATGAATTACTCCTAAAATTAAATTACATAGTATTATATTTTCTATAGTCATATTTTGTTCTGAAAAGTTTGAAAATATTACATGTAACATTTACCACCTAATTACCAAATCATTCTCATGTACTGAGAATATACATTTTCAAAAACATAATTTACAAATGTAAACTTATTATGGATCCATAAAATATTTTATCTAAATAAAATAATTCATATTAAGTAGGTTCTTCACATATTCCAGTGGAAGGAGATAAATCCCAGTCGCACATCGAGAGTGGGATCGATTCTTGCGTCTCTTTCCAACAGGATGGGTTGTCACATGGTCTACGTGTTAATATTTTAGAAAATCTCTATAATTTTTTCACACTATAAAAATGAGATAATATCCAAAAAAATAACCATAAAATATTTTTTTTTTACCTCAATGGTTATCTCATTCGTTTCATTTAGTTTAACATAAATTAGTATACCATAAATTCTTGAAAGGAGAATGTCTCCATCAATTCCAATAATAACCATGAAATTTTATAAAATAAACCTAAAATGGGTTTTTGAATACATTGAACTGCAAATAATAATTAAAATTATTGAACAATAACAATATCCTTATCTCTTCAAAGAAAATCATGATACCAATTATTTCTAATCCTTTCATGTAATACCAACTATAAGCCCTGATCTATAAACATTACAAAATCAAGAGATAATCCATTAACATGACATTAATTCAATTAAAGTAACTTTTCGAGTTCAGTGTTTTAGAGAATGAGTGCATAACTAATACATATAAAACTAATTATTACAATTAGTCACTTCTACTCACTATCCATTTTTTCCATAAAATAATAACACAGTAAAAATGAAACATGGTAACATTTCATGTTATAACAGTACAATTTTTAATTGATCTCATTTTTGAATCTATTATTCATTAAGTCCTATGAAAAATAATTTCTAAACCAGTGATGAGAATAAAAAGCTCTGTATTGGATACACGACGAATGAAAACTTATAGTCTTGGGATAACATGAAAAACAAGAATAACTTACCATAATTTAATTCAAATGGCTTGGACCTCTCTGGTCCATTCCTTTGTTAAAATTTGGTGCTAGAGGTGTTCCGAGAGGTCATGGTGCATTGGGGTGGGATTGGGTGGACTTTTAATGAAATAAGAAGGGTTAAGGCTTTCACATGTGAGGCTCACGATTTTCCTAAACTGTGCAGCCAAACCGTGCAAGGCTGGTCTAGGAGTCAGGGGCTAATACACAGTTTGCGCATGGTTTGTCTAACCGTGCTGACAAACCGTACGAGAAGTGATTGTCGTGGCAGAAGCTATTGCACGGTTAGTGCACATTTTCTTAAACCATGCGGACTAACCCTGTGGGCACTTAAAGTTAGATCCTAAAATTGTAGATCTAAATCATTTTGCCTTTAATCAGCTTTTTTAAGCCCCTAATCGGCCATAACTCGGGAATAACATTCCCTGGTTGTAGAAGAACCTCTCCAAAGAGTTTTGGAGGAGATCAGGAGGCTTAACCTTATGAATCGAAGATGGTTTCTCGAGGTATGTGATCCTTTTGTTTGGTTTTTTAGATCTATGTATATCTACTCCTACTCTTCTATCTAGATCTTTGATCTACGCCCGTTATGGGTAGATCTAAGTGTGTGGATGTCTTTTATGATATGATTTGGTCTTGGTTGTGTTAGGAGAGGAGATCAAAGGAGGATTCATAGAGAATAGACCCTATTTATTGGCGCTCATCGACCGTTGTGGTTTCCCTCAAAAAACCATTGTGGTAGGGGATTCATGGCTTCTCTAATTGTTTATGTGAAATTGTAGAGTTAGTACGATTTAGTCCTTTGGATTACAATTGAATTGTCCTAATTAAATACTTAAACCAGATTAAATGAATTGTTGATCGCATGTTGCTGCTTTGTACCGTGATAATGGTTCTCCTATTGATTTTCTAGATAGTGTGATATATTTGCCTTGCTTGTTAGCATGTTTCTCTTCATGAAATTGATAATGAATGTAAATTCAGAATTAATTGATAATTAATTGGATAAATTTAAAGAGGAATGTAAATGAATCTGGTTTTTGTTGTTGTGGATGTTGTTCTAAATTGAAGTTAATCAAATTGATGTCGATGTACGTGATTAAATTAGATGGTTGGTAAAACTGAAATATATTGGTGCTTGTTGTTTCAAGGCTAGATGCCTTGTTAAAGGGCCAAGAGCCCAATTTGTTGTGATGTTTTTTTCCTCCTGCTTCTGTTGTGCTGTGACCCTAGAGGGGTTTTAGGATATCTTATATTTTTTATTTGACCCTGGAGGGGTGTTGTGATATGTGGAGGTAGGGAGGCCCCGTGGTTGTGGTAGCGGATGATGCCTAGAGTGACAAGATTCATCTGTTTATGCATGTGGGTGTCAAGGAGGACACCGGGGATGATGAAATAGGATGGATGTGGTTGTTGGATGCTTGGTAGTTTGATTGGTTGTTTATCTGATCTACTTTTCCCCCACTTCTCAAGGAAGCTGGTCTTGCATAACCTTCTTCTAAAGGAGGTTAAGAAACATGGTGTATGCCATGTGCATTATGTGTTTAGCCTCTCAATGGAGAATGGGTCTACGCTCTTGCTATAGGTGGAAAAGACCCGACAGGTAGTATGTCTACTCACTGTGTTTTGCCCCCTTGTGTTTAGTAGAATAGAATGATTTTCTAGAATTACTGGGAATATGTGAAAGTATTTCTGTAATGAATGATTGAATAAATTATATTAACCCACAGGGTTGGAGTTTGATGAAACTTAATGATGAGGATGAGAACATTTGAAGGGATAGTAGATTTTGAATGTGATGCCAATGAAGTTTAATTTTGTTGTGTTCATGGATAATTAATGTGCCAAGAATTAATTAACGTAAAGTGGAATTGATGAAAATGGGAATAAAGTAACCTAATGAAGTTCTTTAATTGGTTGTGTGCTTATAAGATACCTAGTCATAGAAGTGGTAGCCCAGAGTCTGAGAGATGTTAGCTGTAGTTGTGTCTAAGACTCGGTTATACCCATAGTGTGGTTCTCAGTTATAGTATATTATGTACTTTTTGTGTTTCTATATGCTACTCTACCCTGTCAATAAAGGAAACTTACACCCTGGGGATTCTGAGCCTTGGGGGGGGGTGTTTTTCCCGACATTAATGTGGGAGGATGAATGGTTGACTACCCCTTTATCCCACCTCTCTTCTCTTGGAAGATACTACTGCCATTGGCACAACGGTTAGATTCCCCATATATATGAGTAGAGGGCTGTAATGGCATGTGGTTATTTCACACACACATATTCTGGATATAGTGTCCTATGGACTACTATATTTGTTACATGTATGGGTTGTGATGGCTTGAGGATCCTTACTCGGTGTATGGGTTGTAATGGCTTGAGGTATAATACCCGACATATGATACATGTAATGAGAGCTATGGTGGATCCCAAAAACTACCTGGTTACTTTCGATTGTGTGGATGGTATGGTTCTTAGACCAGGTGTCTGCGGGCAAGCCTTGGTGATGCACGTGGTGCAGATTGTGGAGCTTAGCCAAAGTTTATGTGGGCAAGACATTGGAGAGAGATGTACAGGATGTATGTCATTAGGTAAAAGTGGAAAACCAGTGGGGATGTAGTAGCTGGGTACCCTTGATATTCTTGACTGTATTACATACTCTTGTATGCGTTACTTAGTGAGAGTAGCCATGGTGAGGTTGGGAACATAATATACCTGTTAGGTCACAAGTTAGTTTCACTGTTGTTCACTGTGCTTTACCATGCTTTCCATACATTTGCACTAGAGGATTCGTTCATGATCCTACTGAGTATACTATTATACTCACCCTACTTATACATAAACTGTTTTTCAGGACACTTGGAGCAGTTTGGAGGTCAGGCTTGTTACTACTAGCTCCAGGTTGTAGGAGTTCTTCGGGCTTGTGGTCGCTGCTGTTTTTTTTACTTTCTTTTGTGTACTAGATGTTTTCCCATTTTGGTTATAGTACTTTTGCATGGAATTTCATATATTTACTAGGGATTCTTTTATATTTCCGTTCTTAGTTGGAGTTGGTTTCTATCTATCTTATCTCTCTCTTCCGCATGTGTTCTCTTAGAGGGTAATGCCTCCCATTTGTGTGTTTATTATACCCTCAAGGATAGTTTCCAACCTGGGGCCTACTGAAGGCGGGACTCTGGGGGTCATTATCTCCCTTTTCACATTGCCTGCCCAGGAGGGCTACACATTGTGGGGAGGGGGTCATGACATAGTGGTATCAGAGGCTCTGGTTGAGGGATAAGATGGAGTTTGGGGTTAGGCAAAGGTGAGGTTGCCTGGTTTGTTAGGGAAATGGTGTCATTCATGTTCAAAAAATTAGGTAGAAAATGGAGAACAGCTGGGACATAGGCATTTAGGGCCCCCTATGATCTGTTGTACAGACCTTTAAGTTTATAATGGCTACTAAACAGGGTGATACTAGTTACAGGGTTGAGACCTAGGAAATGATCATGAATCATTATTCTTTGTTCCTATGATTTGAATGTGTAGAATCTAGGATAGGTTAACCTAAAGCAAATTAAAAAAATAATTAATTAATTAATTAATGTGGAGTCTTCCATATTCTAGGCTTAGGAGCACTAATTGTTTGTTATTTTGATGGTATGGCACCAGGTCGACGTCTTCATCAGGTTTGTGTAGAAGATGTTTAGCTGTTTGTTCAAGCAGGTCATCGTAGTGTATAGGTTGAGGATGACGACACTTGGAGGAAGACTCTCCAAGAGTTTTAGCGCAAGAGTCTACAGAAGTATTAGGGATCCGTTTCAGATGTATTCATGGAAGACTATTTGGAGGAGTTCAAGATAGGCTTCAGTTAGATCCGTGCTCAGAAGGAGCACTAGGTGTCCTTGGTTGTGCCGATGCTACGTGGAGAAGCATTGTAGTGGTGGTTGTTGTTCCTCAGGGATCGCGAGGAGTCAGCGATCTCATGGGAGGAGTTACGAGAAAAGTTTAGAGCCTAGTTCCTTTCTTTGACTGTGAAGGCGTCTAGTCGCCAGGAGATTATTACCCTTCAACATGGGAGCTCTAATGTTTGAGATTTTGGAATCCATTTCAGGAACCTTTTGGGACATTCTTCAGACCGGTTACCATATGAGGAGGATAGGGAGAGGCATTTCAAGGAGGCTTTGCATCCAGAGATCCAACGCCATGTCACCCCATTTCTGTTAACACATATCATGATGTTTTGGTGAGGGAAGAGGTTGTTGAGAGGACATTATCCAGGACTGTATCATCACGGGAAGCGAATCAGCATGATTCCTCAGGAAGCATGGATGCGGTCCGGGGTTCCCGATTTTCAGGGCAGAAGAGTTTCCATTTAGCTGTGGGCAGTTCCTAGCACTTCACTTCTCCTTTATCCTGAGGCAGCAACTCTCAGGCCTATGCCAAGGGATCTGGTGCTTTATTTCTTATGGTGTTCATAGTCATCTGTAGTGGGAGTGCCCGACCTATCAGAGTGGTCATCGCGCACTGGGCTCTCCACTCCAGGTTCCTCCGTTAGGTAGTTCTAGCCGAGGCAGCAACAGAAGGTTGCACTGGCATTCAATCAGCAGAAGGAAGATGGGGCTAGCAGAGGATAGCTCCATGATGCTCCCCGTCCTCAGAGAGAAAAGCCCGACTGTGGTGGTGGTCATCATCAGGTTCAGAGAGGCCATTTAGTATGCCGTGGTGAGCTTGATACTCTAGCGTTGCTAGCTCTAGACGAGCCAGACGTTGTTCCAGACACCCTTTGCTTGTTTTCTACCTTGCTTTATTCCTTGTTTGATTCAGGAGCGATGAACTCCTTCATTTCACCTAACCTTGTCCATGCCTTGGGACATGATGTTGAGAGGATTCCAGTGCCCTTGGCGTTCACTAAGCCAGTTTAAGGTCGAGATGACTTGTTTGAAGTATGTAGAGATTGTGAGCTACTGTTGGGGCATCACCACTCATGGGGAGATTTTCTATGTTTACGAATACAACCATATGATATCATCCTCAACCTGGATTGGTTGTATTCAATGCAGGATAATGTGGATTGCTACAGGAATAAGGTTGTTTTCCTTGATGCAGATTGAGAGAAAGTGGTGTTTGTTTGTGAGAGTGATCCTCGGATGGGTCACAGGCGAGTACCATCGTTATCAACCATGGCGGCTGAGATGCTGCTGTGTTCTTTAGTGGTTCGGCGGTTGGCGTTTACTAGAGTCGTAGAGGAGTACCCTGATATTTTTCTAGAAGAGGTTGTAGCCTTACCCCCTCGACGAGAGATCCAGTTTGGGATCGACCTACATCCAGGAGTGTATCCTATATCTATTTCTCCATATAGGATGGCCCCTTCTGAGTTACGAGAACTACGTATACAGCTTGATGGTCTATTGCAGTGTGGTTTTGTTCGACCAAGTGTGTCACCATGGGGTGCACTAGTTCTGTTCGTGAAGATGGCTGGCGACAGTTTGCGGTTGTGTGTCGATTATTGTCGTTTAAAAAAAGTGACAATAAATAACCTCTATCCACTTCTGTAGATCGATGACCTATTCGATCAACTGAAAGGTGCAAGTTGGTTTTCAAAGATCCACTTGTGGTCAGGATATCATCAGATGCATGTGAATGATGAAGATATCCCAAAGACTGCTTTCTGTTGTCGTCATGGGCATTATAAGTTCGTTGTACTGTCATTTGGTGTGACGAATGATCCAGAAGTATTCATGGGATTGATGAATGATGTGTTCCGTGAGTTCCTGGAAAATTTCCTTGTAGTTTTCATTGATGACATCCATGTGTACTCCGCCTATGAAGAGGAGCATGTAGAGCATCTACGAGCCATTTTGTGGGTTCTTCGTCGACATCAGCTATTCAGGAAGTTGTCAATGTGTGAGTTTTGGGCTCGAGAAGTTCATTTCTTAGGGCATGTTGTGTCCCAATGAGGATTAGATGTGGATCCATAGAAGATATTGGCTGTTGTGTCTTTGAAAACCCCAAGACAGCGTCAGAGGTGCGAAGTTTCCTTGGTCTCGCAGACTACTACAGGAGGTTCGTAGCCAATTTCTCTCGAGTTGCAACGCCTCTGACAGCTTTAACCAGAAATAATCAGGCATTCATATGGACTAGTCAGTGTCAGGAAGCTTTTTAGTATCTAAAAGTGATGTTTGTAAGTGCTCTAGTCCTTTTTCTTCCAGATAAGGGAGTTCAGTTTGATGTTTTCTATGATGCTTCACATCTGGGGTTAGGCTGTGTCCTCATGTAGTAGAGGTCAGTTGTTTCTTATGGGTCTCATCATTTGCGTCTCCATGAAAACAACTATTCCATCCATGATACTAAGATGGTGGCCGTGGTGTTTGATCTGATGTTTTAGAGACATTACCTCATTGGTGAACACTTTTTTGTTTTCACTGATCATTAAAGTTTGAGGTATGTTTTCTCCCAGCATGACTTGAACATTGCGAAAGTGTGGGTGGATGGAGTTCCTACAGGAATACGACTTTGAAATATCGTATACACATGGAAAAGGGAATTTTGTAGCTGATTCGCTGATCCGAAAGACATGTAGTGATGCTATGCGTGAATTCGGTGATTCGTGGAGGGTAAATTGAAGAACTGTCAGCATTACATCTTGATATGGGAGAATTTGGAGGTGGAGGTTGTCTTTTTCAGATGACGGTGCAGTCATCCCTGATGGATAAGGTGGAAGAGTCCCAGTTGGGGGATCATGAGGTGGAGGTCTGGAGAGACCTAGTTGTTTGTGGTGAGGCCCCTGAGGGTTGGTCTGAAGATGAAAAACACATATTGTTGTATCATGGAAGGATTTTTTCCCTTGGAGATGTGCGAGACAGTCCTTAGAGAGTTCCATGGTTCTCCATTAGAAGTGCATCCTAGTGTGAGAAAGATGTAACGATCCTTTACGAGTCAGTTTTGGTGGCCTGGGTTAAAGTGTGCAGTTTCGGAGTTTGTGTCTCGATGTTTAGTCTGCCAGAAGGTGTAGGCCAAACACCGTGTTCATAGTGGTCTTTTCCAGCCATTTTAGATTCCTTAGTGGAAGTCGGAGGACATCTTAATGGAATTTGTTACAGGTTTACCCCGAGCTATAGGAGGACATGAAGCTATTTGGGATGTAGTAAATTGTTTAAAAAAATCATCTGACTTCATAGCAATAAAGGAGTCGATCTTAGTGGATGTTTTATCGAGGTAGTATCTGGAGGAGGTGGTGATACTTCAAGGAGTCCCAAGGGTGATCATTTCTAATCGAGATCCACATTTTACCTCCAGGGTGTGGAGGGTCTCCAACATGATTTTGGTTCTCAAAAATTCCTTAGCACTACTTTTCACCCTCAAATGGATGGTCAGACAGAGCGAACCATACAGACACTTGAAGACATGTTACGCTCTTGTGTACTTGATTTTAGAGGTTCATGGATGAGGCACTTACCCTTGGTGGAGTTCACTTACATTAATAGTTTTCACTCCACCATTGGTATGGTGCTGTTTTAAGCCTTGTATGGCTGGCCTTGTCGTTCTACATTGTGCTGGACTGGGGTCGAAGAGTCATCAATTCTCGGACCAGAACTAGTTCAGAATACAACAAATATGGTTCAGGTGATTAGTGAGAGGATGAAGGAAGCACAAGATCATCAGAAATCATATGCCGATCAAAGAAGGAGACCCTTAGAGTTTAATGTTGGGGTTCATGTCTTTCTAAAGGTCACTCCCCGTTGTGGGCAGCGAAGTTTTGGTCATGGGAGTGAGATTTCTCCCACATTGTAGAGCCTTTCGAGGTATTAGCTCATGTTGGAGCTTAGCAAATCAAGTCGCACTTCCGCCCCATATGAGTCAGATACATGATGTTTTCCATGTATCATAGCTACGTCGTTATCTACATGATGACCCTCACATCATCGATTGGGGAGAGATCAATGTTGACAATGATGCCACCATTGAGGACCGACCGGTGGATATCCAACACCGCATGTAGAAGGTGTTTCTCGGGCGATCCATCCCTTTAGTTAGTGTCTTGTGGCAACACATCGGCTTGGAAGAGAGTACATGGGAACGTGAGTCATAGATACATGCTCAGTACCCAAAGTTGTTTGATGTTTAAATCTTTTCGTGTATCATTGTATCTTATGTGGTTGTGGAACATTCATCTTTATGAGATGGAATCCTTTGTTTCTTAGGTGTCTTGATCTCTTTTGAAATGTATCTAGTTGGGTGGTTGTTCAAACCCTGTTTCATTTTCTCTTTAGGTGGGTTTTAGATTCTCGAGGACTAGAATGTTTTGAGAGGTATCTGATGTAATGGCCCAGACATCTCCAGTATATTACTCTGTTAAAATGTGCTGCTAGTGGTGTTCTGAGAGGTCATGGTGACTTGGGGGTGCGTTTGGGTGGAATTTTAAGAAAATACAAAGGGTATTGGCCTTTGCACGAGAGGCGCACGGTTTGCCTAAACCATACGGCCAAACTATGCAAGGATGGTCTTGGAGGCAGTTTCTAACACACATTTAGCACATGGGTTGTCTAACCATGTGGGCTAACTATGCGAGGAGTTATTGTCGAGGTAGAAGCTAACGCACGTTTAGCGCACAGTTTCATAAACCGTCCGAACTAACCTTGCGTGCACTTAAAGTTAGATCCTAAAATTGTGGATCTAACCCCTTTTGCCTTTACTCACCTCGTTCAAGACCCTAATCGGCCGTAACACGGGATTACCTTTCCTTGGTGGTAGAAGAACCTCTCCAAATTGTTTTGGAGGCGATCCAGAGACTTATTTTCTCTAATCGAAGTTGCTTTCTTGAGGTATGTTATCCTTTTGCTTGGTTTCATAGATCTACATAGATCTAATCTTACCCTTTATTCAGGATCTTAGATCTATGCCCATTATGGCTATATCAAAGTGTGTGGATGTTGTTTATGATGAGCTTTGGTCATGGTTTTGTTAAGAGAAGAGATATAAGGAGGATTTGTGGAGAATCGACCAGGTTTCTTGGGCACTCATCGACCGTTGTGGTTTCCCTCGAAAACCATTGAGGTAGGGGATTCATGGATTCTCTAATTGTTTATGTTCAATCATATAGTTAGCATGATCTTGACCATTGGATCACAATGGAATTGACCAAATTAAATACTTGAATCGTATTAAAATAATTGGTGATCACATGTTGTTTTTCATTGTACCGTGATAACAGTTTGCCTCATGATTTTCTAGAGAGTGTGATATTTATTCCTTGTTTGTTAGCATGTTTCTTTTGAAGAAATTGATAAGGAATGTAAATCCGAAATTAATTGATAATTAATTGGCTCATGATAAAGAGGCATGTAAATGAATCTGGTTGTTGTTGTTGTGGATGTTGTTCCAAATTTATGTTAGTAAAATTGATGTCGATGTACGTGTTTAACTTAGTTGGTTGGTAAACCTGAAATATGTTGGTTCTTGTTGTTTGAGGGCTAGATGCCTTGTTAAAGGACCAAGAGACCAATTTGTTGCGATGTTTTTTTTCAGCTGCTTGTGCTATGTTGTGACCCAAGGGGGGTGATGTGATATCTTATGTTGTGATGTGACCCTAGAGGGGTGTTGTGATATCTGGAGGCAGGGTGGCCTTGTGGTTGTAGCAGTGGATGATGCCTAGAGTGGCAAGATGAATCGGTTTATGCAAGTGGGGGTCATAGAGGACACCAGGGATGTTGGAATGGGATGGATGTGGTTGTTGGACGCTTGGTGGTTTGATTGGTTTTTATCTGATTTACTTTTCCCCACTGCTCAAGGCAGCTGGTCTTTCTTACCCTTCTTCCAAAGGAGGAGAAGACATGTAGGGTATGCCATGTGCTTTCCATGTTTAGCCTTTCAAGGGAGAATGGGTCTATGCTCTTGCTATAAGTGGAAAAGACTCAACGTGTAGTATGTCTACTCCCCGTGTTGAGATCCCTTGTGTTTAGTAGCATATGTTTCTTTTCAAGAATTCCTAGGAATATGGGAAAGCAATTCTGTAATGAATGTTTGAATAAATGATGTTAACCCATGGGGTTGGAGTTTGATGAACCATAATGATGAGTTTGAGAACATTTTAAGGGGAAGATTATTTTGAATGTGATGACAATGATGTTTAATGTGGCTGTGTTCATGGTTAATTAATGTGAAAAAAATTAATTAACGTAAAGAGGAATTGATGAAGAAGGGAATAATGTGACCTAAGGAAGTTCTTTAATTGGTTGGGTGCTTATAGGATACCTAGTCTTAGAAGTGACAGCCTAGAGTCCGAGAGACGTAAGTTGCAGTTGTGTCTAAGACTAGGTTATGCCCGTAGTGTGGTTGTGAGTTATAGTATATTCTATACTTTTTGAGTTTCTATATGCTACTCCACCCTGTCTGTAAGGAAACTAACACCCTGGGGTTTCTAAGCCTTGGGGGGTTTTTTCCCCAAAATTCTGGTTGGAGGATGAATATATGACTACCCCGTTCTTCCATGCTCTATTCTCTTCATCGACACTAGTGACATTGGCACGTCGGTTAGTTTCCCCATATATGTGTGTAGAGGGCTAAAATGTCTTGTGATCATTTCACACACATATATTCTGGATATAGTGTCGTATGGACTACTATAGGTGTAACATGTATGGGCTGTGATGGCTTGTGGATCCTTACTCGGTGTATGGGGTATAATGGCTTGAGGTATAATACCCGACATATGATACATGTTATGTGAGATGTGGGGGCTCCTGGAAACTACCTGGTAACTTTTGGTTATGAGGATGGTGTGGTGCTTAGCCTAGGGGTCTGCGGGCAAGCATTTGTGACGCACATGGTGCAGATTGTGGAGATTAGCCCAATTTTATATGGGAAAGCCTTTGGAGAGAGATTCACAAGACGTATATCGTTGGGGAAAAGTGGCAAACTAGTGGGGAAGTAGTATCGGGGTACCCTTGATATTCATTAATATATGCTATAATCTTGTATGCGTTACTTGGTTAGAGTAGCCAGGGTGAGGTTGGGAACATATTATACCTTTTAGGTGACGAGTTAATTTCACTGTTGTTCACTGTGCTTTAGCATGCTTTCCTTACTTTTGCACGAGTGGCTTCGGGGAGGATCCTACTGAGTACACTATTATACTCACCCTATTTATACATAAACTGTATTTCAAGTCACTTGGAGCTAGTTGGAGGACATGCTGGTAACTACTAGCTTGTGGTTGCAGGAGCTATTCGGGCTTGTGGTCGTTGCCGTTTTTTTAGTTTCTTTAGGGTACTTGCAGTTTTCCCTTTTCGGTTGTATTACTTGTTCATGACATTTCGTATATGTACATGGGATTCCTTTATATTTCATTTCTTTGTGGGATTTGGTTTGTGTCTATCTTATCTCTCTCTTCCGCATGCGTTCTCTTAGATGGTAATGCCTCCCATTTGTGTGTTTATTATAACCTCGGTGCTAGTCGCCAACCTGGGGGATACTGGAGGCGGGACTCATGGGGTCATTATCCCCCTTTTCACATTTTCATCCCAAGAGGGGTACATTTTGTGGGGAGGGGGTCGTGACAGTAATACTTTTCACATTTATGAATTAGTAAATATTCTTCAGTAAATATAAGCTCTTTTCATTCCATTTTTTAATTTATATATTACCATAAACCCATATAAATTACCATTTAACATATAATAGTAAATTGGGAAATAAACCTAAATAAATGGAAAAACCATATGGTCTACTTCCACATAACATATTAAACAGAATATCTATTTTTCTGCCTTCTATATATAATGCATTGGAGGTTCTAGTGTTACCATTTGTCCTTAGTTTTTCATGGAACCACCCATCATTTGGTTTATTATTAACCACCGACTTTGGTTTATCCCATAACCACAAATCAATTTTATAATTACCATTTAATAATCATAACCCATACAACAATAATAATGGAAAAAATAAAATTTCCATAAAACAACTACAAGAGATAATTTTATGATATGGAAATATTCAACCGATTTCACAAACCATTTAAAATAATTAATAATTATACTTTCGAATCAATGTTTCATATAACACATTAAATTTTTTGAATTATGTTATTATTTTAAAAAATTAATTTCCATTTAAATAAATTATTAAAAACTATTTTGAATTCATGGACATCATAAATGATATTTTTGATAAATAGTCCCTCGCAACTTGAGAAACACATGAACAAAATGATTAAAGAATAAAATTTAACATAACAATAAATATAACGAAAATATACTAATTCATGATATAAAGAGTCAAATGGGTTGTATATACACATTATTGGATAATAAATGTTCATGGAAACATGGTATGCTTAAATGAATGGATATTGAGATGAAATCCCTTACAACGATCAAATAATTATATAAATGATTATTTAATTACATTTGTATCTATTAAAAATATAAATAAACACAATTAATGGGGATATTAAGTGTAAATCATTTATATGACATTGAACAAAATTATTTAAAAAACAAAACTAATGAAATGGATATTTAACTCAATAAAGGAATATTGAGTTAAGATTTCCCTTATAATAATAATGTAAATGACTTATGAGTATTTCAAGGTGGTGATTATGTGTATAAGTAGTATATCCACACATATGTATGTGTAAAATAAAATATAAATAATGAATACAATGATTCAACACATAATTTTGGAATAATATAACCAATGAAGTATGCGGAAAACTCAAGGAGTGGAAATTGAGTTTAGAAATGTCCCCTACCATGATTCTGACACAAAACGTAAAATTTAAATTTTAATGAATAATAAATTTAGGTTAAATTATATTTTCTTCAGAAACATATTTAGGATTATTATTCCTATTATATAACATTTAACCATGTTATAAAAATTAGATAATTATTTAAGTTCATATCAAACGTTTTGACGATTTCAGATACTTGAGTCATACATGAACATGTTTTGATGTAAATTGTCTATATGGTTGAAAGTAAACAATCTTATTAATAATATTATTAATCTAAATAAAATATAAACTGTTTAAATGTATTTATAATAATATATAACATTTGTAGATAAGAAATGAAATGCACAATTCATGGAGACAGTAGGTCATATGTATGCATGAACACTACTTTCATTTCTTTGTCATTTTAAAAATGTAAAAAAAATTGAGACAAATAAACATTATAATAAAGTTATATATTTATTTCATTTATGTCTCAATGTTTTAATAAAAACCATTTATAAAATCCATGTATAGCTTACAAGAGTCTTATTACTGTGAGTGTGCGGTAGTCCACAAATTCTCCCCTTAAATTATTATATTTACACATCATGGAAAGAAACTATTTATGTTGTAAATAAAAATTATAGAATAATAGAGAAAAAATAATTTTGATACATATTATTTGTAAATTTATTTCCATAATAATTGACACCATAAAAGGAGGTATGGGATAATTTAACAATTAATTTTTCAGATGAGTAGTTCACCGTACACAGAAACAATATGTTAGAATGCATTAGATGAAGGTGTGTGTATCTGTAGTTATATATCATTTCATAAAAACATAAAAGTATGTTTGTTATACTATTTTTTATTTAAAAATGAATATGAAGTGCATATAGTGTAGAGAATGAAAATACCGATTAGAAACTTGAGATAAGGCATTACATCTATATCTAGTGTATTCTTTTGATTTGATCTAAAATGATTTCCTTGAATTGAGTTATTCCCCAGGCAATGATTCTAAAATTAAGGGATGTATTTTTTGATATTATTTGAGTTGAAATTTGATATGTTAATTCTACTTATAGGTTTGAGTATGTGGGTAGAGGTGGTGGCCTTTTATAAAAGGGAGGATGGGTACTTTACGAATATCATGAAATACTAATTATAATTAATTCAATTTCAATTTAAATTGATCCAATAACATTTAATTCTTTGAAAAGATTATTTGTTTTATAGTAAATATCATTAAAAAATTCCTAAATTTTTTTTGAATATTTTTATATCCTTATCTTTTTGGATTGAACCTTATTTTATCCTTTTTAATCATACAATGATATCGTGTTATTTACAAATTATGGGCTAATATTATTACTAACTAACGTAAATAGACATAAAAAATTAATTAATGACATATTTGAAATTATCGAAACAATTTTTTTTTCCGAATCCAATATTTTTAGGAAATTAATATCATATAATAATATATTTTTTACTTCATGTTATGAATTATGTCGTTTATGGACACTATTCATATTTGACATTTTTAAAAATTAATAACAACATTATTACATAAAAACATTGAATCTTACTTAACATGACATATTGAAATATAGAATTCATGGATTATATTTATTATATCAAATAATGTTTATTTTTATATTTATAATATCATTTATTTCAATCCTTTTTTAATGATACAATCCCCTCATCATCATTATGTCATAATAGATTTTTTAATGTAATGTATAAAAATAAAAAATAATATATCATTATGTAGGAAATATATTATATATTTAAGGTGACTATTTTTAGCCAAATATATTGGTTACATAACACAATATTAAAATATTTTTTTGTAAAAGATAAATGTTTATGTTATAGTTTACTTTATATTTAATTAATTTTCATAACATGTAATTATCATATCGAAGTTTCTCCATGGGGTACCAAAATAGACCCAAGGATGCCCATGGTCGTAAATAGATTATTTGTTCTAAGTATAACATGTTTTACGGTTGTTTTATATAATTAATTTTTTATATTTTTAACTTATTTACCACATTTACCCTTTAACCGATGTTAATAAAATAATTACTGATGTTACTATTCATAATGTAAAAAAATATAAGGTACCTATTTAAAAAATTTGGAACCTTTAATTCCAAATATGTAATACATTGTTCTATAATTAAAACATCGAATTGGTAGAAATTAATTAATAATGAATTTCCGTTTTCACAACAAGAAAGTGTGTTTTTATGAAGTAAAAACTACAAAAAGATTGACATGTGTTTATATTAAATTTAAATGTGAAATTATTAATAATAACCAACAATGTATTATATGATAACAATATACTGTATTAATAAATTAAATCAATTATATAATATCATCTAAGCAGATAAATTATCTCGATGTAAAATGTTGGTTTCAAAAAAAAAAGAATTCCATATTTTTATTATTCGTCAAAATAAGATATTAATCATATAAATATAAAAAAATTTATCCCAAATAAATTTTTATTTCTCGATTCTATATAATATTATAATTTTGTCTAATATAAGATATAATGATGTCAAAAAAAATTACAAAGGGTTTCCGTCAAATGGAGCTAAAAATATTTTTATAATAATACTTCTTTAATATGAAAATTTGAATTGGTTCATAAATTATATATATATATATAATATAATATGAATTGAAAAAATTACGTTGAATATATATCATATATCATTAGGTAAATAAAAATTTATAAAGGTGTATATTATTTTATAAACACAATTATTAATTTTTAAATTAGTTTTCATATAGACACATCATTAATATTTTATTTGTTTTTATTAAAAATTATAAAAATTTGGTAACCCATGATTCATTATTTAAACTTTTGTAAACCATATTTTAATTATATAAATAATAAAATTCAATACCACCATTACAATGAATTTTTTATAATGGTAACATTTAATTAATAATATTTAGTTGTCTTTTTATGACCAATGTAGTGTATCATGTATCCTATTTAATATATTGTTTCTTAATTAAAACTAAATAGGATTCATCATTCTTCCTCTTTTGAAATTGTGTCCCTAAAATTTTAAAATTTGGCTCAGTAACATCATTAAAAATCAAACATCAAAATTTTCTTTAATAAAACTACCACTTTAAAAGAATGAAAGAGAATTGAAATGGTCAACCGAGATAACACATAATAGGGTTCCATGTAAGAAAACATGGATATGGGAGAAAAAAGTGAGATATTCTTGATAGATAGTGATAGAAAAATTATTAAGATAATGTAAAAAAACTATAAACTTGTGATGGGATAAATAGTCTTAGATTTTCCTATAGAAAAGGTAATTGGATTGAATTTTTGTTTTAAGATCCTTTCATAATGTTGCGGAATTATTGTACAACTTGTGATAATAACATAATGAATCATATGTAAATGTCATGTAGAGTTTCATTGTTTAATATATATTTATAATATGCTCGTAATTTCTCCATAGTATGAATTTTAAAGATGATTTGGTCACACCTAATGTTCTAGAATCCAATTCTAGTTAATATCATAATACACAAAATGTGAAAATTATATTTCCCCATTCATTAGACATTACCCAAATTCCAACATGGTTAGTACAAGATAATATTATCCCAAAAATAAGAATCCTTTATTAAAATAAGTTCTACACTTATTCTCTAGAATTCAACAAACAATACCCTATGTTCAAAAAATACCATTCAATAAATTATTTTCCATAAAATTCTTCAACATAATCAAAACTAAGATTGAAACCTAAAATTTAGAAGTTTTATATCACATATTCTGCATGATAAATCATAACATTTATCTCTAATTAACATACACTTCCTTTAAAGACATAATATTTAAAACAATTACCATAATCATATATTCTCCTCGAAAATACAATCATTTATATAAATTACCCAATTCACTATATCTACAAAAAAACATAGATTCATTCAAAAAATAATTTAATATTTACTCATAAAATTAATTCCCATTGTATTCTATTATCCATAGGCAAATTTAATACCCAAAAGCGAAAAATGTATTCTATAATAATAATTACCACATAATTATGAAACCATTTACATAAACTAATAATATATTTTTTATAAAACATAATTTCTCAAATTCATTTTCTTCTTGATCCATAAAATTATTTAACTTAGAAAAATAAGTCATACTAACAAAGGACTTTATGTAGTCCTGCGGTAGTTGATAAATCCTATACTTACAACGACTATGGGTTTGATTCCTATATCTTTTCCTATGTTATGGGTTGTCACACAGTCTAGATGTTTTCCATTTTCAAAAAATATATAATTTTATAACATTATAAAAAAATTATATAATATACTGAAAAATATCTATAATTTTTTTTCCAATATGGGTTTCTCATTTATCACATTTTCCATCCAAAAAATTAATAAACCAAAATTTTCTCAAAGGTGTATATCATTAAGAATTCTATTAATCACCATGAAATTTCATAACATAAGCATCAAAGTGGGTTTATTAGACATAGTACTTAGGACCGTAACTACATTTAAAAAACCATTACTATATCTATAACTCATAAGAAAAAATTAAGAACCCCAATGTTGTTTAAACCCATCCTATAATACCAATTATAAGTCCAATACATTGAACATTACATAATAATAAGATTTATAATTAATTCATCATTAATGATCATTTATAAACTTTTCGAATTAATATTTTTAATGAATTAGTCTATAAATCATCCATATAAAATTAAATATTACATGTACTCACTTCTAATCGATAACCATTTATTTCATAAAAAATATTTAAATTTAAACATTTATTTTTTTCAGGTTTTAACAACATACATTTTTCATGACCAAAACCATGACTCTATTATTCATTATGTCCAGTGAAAAAAATTTCAAAACATGAGATTTTTATAAATATAACAACAATGGATAGACAATGAATGAATATTTTTATTCTTGTGATAAAATGAAAAACATGAATACATTTTCATAATGTAATACTTTTATCCTTTAAGAAAATGTTAATATAAATCACTGAATATAAGCTCTTTATTTATAATTTATGTATCCAAATAATTACCACAACCACATAGAAATCGTTAGATAACATAGAAATGTAACAAGGGAAAAAACCTAAATGGAATAACCATACAGAAAACATTGACACATATCACTAAATGGAATTGGCATACAGTTGACTTATTGACCTAATGCATTGGAGGTTATAAATTAACCACTCGTCCTTATTTTATCACAAAACAACGTATTAATTGGTTAATCACATACCATTACATCATGGTTGATCATGTAAAAACCCATAATCTATCCAAGTACCATTTAATAATCATAAAACATTAAATAAAAATAATGGAAAAACTACATTTCTAAACTTCACACAAAATAAATCATTATATGATATAGAAATATTGAACCCATTTCTAAAACCATCCGAAACATTTAATATTGAGAATTTTGAAACAATGATCCCCATACCACTTTTTAAATGTTGAAATAATATATCATTTTAAAACATGTGTTCCCATATAAATCAATTCATAAATACCATTTTGAAATCATTTACATGAAATAGATGTATTTAAATTTATAAATAATTGATATATTGAAAATCATGTTTTAGTTAAAGATGCTATTACCACATGAGAAACACATGAATAAAATTAACTAAGGAATTAAATTAAACATATATTTTAGTATCATATTAATATATTAATTCATTATAAAAAGAGTCAAAAGTGTTTTATATACAAATTATTTGATAATAAATCTGCATTCCAAGAGGATATGCCTCATTGAAAGGATATTGAGACAAAATAACATAAAAATATCATATGATAAGATCAAGGATAAATAAATGACATAATTATGTGTGAAAAATATTTACACAACCAATAAATTTTGATATTTATGTAAATGAATCGTAGGACATTCACACATATTCTTGAAAAAACAAAACCAATGACATGAATATTTAACTCAGTGAATGGGGATTGAGTTAACATTTCCCTTACAATGATAATATAAATGACATAAGAATTTATTTATGGGGTGATTATGTGTACCAATATTATATATATAAAAATATAAGTGTATATTTAAATTTATGTAAATAAATAGTTTGTCCACACATAACAGGGAATACAATAATCATTGACATATTTTTAAAACCCATTGAGGGAAAATTGATTTCAAAAATTCCCTTACCGTGATTACGAATAATCAATTATAATTGTCATTTTCCTGAATAATAAATTTTAGAAAAATTATACTTTCTTGAGAAAAATTTTCTTTTTTATTTTTACTTCTTTATCCCTTATTACCTTGTAAAAAAATTACATAATTATTTACGTAAATATATGACGTTGGACAATGTTTCGTACATGAGTCAAAAATGTACTCTTTTTGATGTAAATTGTAAATGTGTTCAAGCTTTTGTCAAATCTATAATATTATTCATGATTTTTAAATCATATATATATAACATAAATTTATTTACTCTAGTCTATAACATTTTTAGATAATAAATTAAATACACCGTTCGTGGAGACAGTATGTCGTACGTATGCATGAATGATACTTTAATTTCAATGTCATATTAAAAGAATAATAATAAAATGTTATAAATTAATATTATAATACCATTATTATATTTATGTCATTTATTTCTCAAATTTTTAATAAAACAATCATTTATACCATCCATGAATATAATGAATGAGTCATATCACATTAACGAGGAAGTAGTCCACAATTTCTCAGAAGAAATTATCATATTTACACATCATGGAAAGGATAAAAATATGTTGTAAATAAAAATTACATAATTATATAGAAAATTTAAATATAATACATATCATATATAGATATAGTTTTCTAATAATTTCCAAAATGAGATGTGGTAGGGGAAAATTGAGCAATAATTGTTTCATGAGGCTATAAAATTTTGTAAAAAGAAACAATATGATCGTATCCATTCTATAGAGGTGAGTGTATGGCTAGATCAAATAATTATCATAAAAAAAATTGAATATATAGTGTATTATTATTATTATTATGAAACTGAATAATACTTATAACATAGTGCGTGGAGAAGGAAAATAATGTAAATGAACTTCAGAGAAGATGTTATCTCCATATTGAGGAAATTATTTTGATTTGTGCTAAAATAATTTCAAAAATAGCCTAATTAATAAGGAAATGATTCATGGACGAAGTATGGGATTCAATTTGGTTATTTGAATATAATTTGGGTGATCAAAGTGGAATTAGTGGTGTCGGTAATTGGGTAGAGTTGGTGTCCTTTTATAAGTGGCATCAATTCTTCTTTAGGGAAGTGTTTAATGATTAATTTATTATAAATCAAATATAGATTAAAAAGCATACTAAAATTAATTATTTTTGATAATAAAAAGATATTAGTTCAAATATTAATAATTTAAAAAATTTTAGACAAGTTTTGTTTAGTATTTTATCCTTATCTTTTGGGATTAACCCTTACTTATAATTATTTATTCTTATAGTGATATCATGTTATTTACATATTTTGGGTTAATATAATTACTATATCTTGTTACAGGACCAAAAAAATAATTTATGACATATTATCACTTATCTTTACCATTTCTATAAATATTAACATTTTATAAATTTAATATCATTTAATAATATATTTTTTATTTTATGTTATGAATATTGTCAATTCGGTACACTATTCATATTATATTATTTACAAATTTATAAAAACATCATTCATTAGAAAAAAAATATTTAATCAGTACTATCATTTCAATATCACATATTTAATTTGTTAATGAAATTAATTAACTCATGATGTATTTATTTTTATATTTATAATATCATTGATTTGAATCCTTTATTAATGAAGCAATAACTACATCATCATTATTTCATAATTAAATATATTTTTTTCATGTCTAGAAATAAGAAATAAAATAAAGGATATATGAAGTATTTTTGGCTATATAATTAAAATTTATAGTCAATATGATTAGTTACATAACCCAATAATATATTTATATAGTAGAAGATACATGTTTATGTTATATTTCACTTTTGTTTAAGTTAATGATTATATAATGTAATTTTCACACATATATAATTCCATGTCATCCCAAAATGAACCCAAAGGATTTATATTGTTAGAAATATATCAACCAGTAGGATTCAGACATCTGTTAGTGTATTTTATTATTATTATAATATTATTTTCCCTTATTTTTAATATTTACCCTTTAACCGTGGTAAAAATAATAATTACAGAAGTTACTATTCATATTGTCCAAAAAATGTACTAGTTTAAAGAATTCGGATTTTATGATTCCAAATATTGAATCCTTTTTTCCAAATTAAAAAAAATTATAAATTAATTTAAAATTATTTGACATTTTCTAAACCAGAATTTATGTTTTTAAGAAGTAAAAATTAACAAATGATTGAAATGTATTTCTGCACAATTTAAATCGGAAATTACATATAATGAACAAAATTGGGCTAAACAAAAAAATATTTTCCATTAACATTTTATATCCAATAAATAATAGGATTTTATCAAATGAATTATCTCGAAGGAAAAATAATTCCACAGAAATTTAGAATACATTTACTATTAATCAAATGTTGTTAATTATTTGAAACATATTAAAAATTATACCAATGTAAATTTGGAAGTCCTAATTCTTATAAAAAGTTTATTTTATTAAAAAGAACATATTAAGGTTAAAAAAAATATAAAAATGGTTCTCCATCAAAAGGAAGTAAAACAATATTTTTATAAAAATACATATTTTATCCAAAAAACTGAATTTGTTCTTATATCATTTCTCTATAACATATAAGATAAATTAAAAACATTCCATTAAAATTATAATGTATAATTTTTATTAAAAAAATTTATAAAGAGTGATATGTTTTTATGAAAACAATTATTAAATTTTTTTAGGACATCAAATAAATACTTAATTTATATTCAAATGGTTTTTACATACATTTCTAAAAGTACTGGTAACCAATGAATCATTATTTAATTATATATAAACAATATTTTATAAATTTAGTTGATGATATTTATTCTCGTCATTCCTACTACATGGTTATAATGGTATCATTTAAAAACTATCAATTAGTTGATCATTTATGCTTGATTTAGAGTATCATGTATGCAATTGAATATAATGTTTCTCTCTTAAAACTGATGATGTTACATTTAATGTTATTTTATAAACAAAATTTATTACAAATCCTTGAAAAAATATGAAAAATTATATTATTGATGTTTTATTCTATAAATAGTTCTATGTTGTGTGAAATATTTACAATATTGTCATAATATATTCTACTAATAGATAATATAAGTTAATTTTCTAATTAAAATAATAATTTTATAACAAGATGTATGTATTTTACAAATCAGGTCATGTCATTACAATTTAACAGAACATACTTAAGAGCATTATAATTTTCATAATTTGTGATTTTTTATTCACAATAATCACAAAATACTATATCAAGATGATTAGAAATAAACAAAAATGATTTTTCATGAAATCATAATCATTTTTCTTATTTTTATAGAATTTATTTCATTATTAATTATAATTAGAAAAAAAATAGTGAGGAAATTTAAAATTTCTTCATGTATACTTCTACAATTAACCCTTCAGCTAATTCGTTGTTACAAACATACTTACTTAATACTATTCAAGAATGTCGCAAATGTGTACATCATTTAGAATTTCACAATAACCCCATATTTAGCTCAATGAGATAAATAAAATATTAAATTTATCATTGATATGATAAAGGGCCAAATGATGATTTTCTCCAATTTATAAAAAATTTATGTAAATTTTTTTCACCATACTGAATGCCTCATTATTTAATGTTTTAACAAAAATATCTTAGATAAATTTTGTTATTACATCCAACACATCCCAATTTGAATTGTTAAATATTAGTATATGTTCAAAAAAATATATTTCATCCATTATTATAATGAAATAATGACGTTGACACCAGTAATATGTCCATTAATGACACAAAGAAAAAATTAGATGTATAAACATTTGGTAATCAAAAATTTCCACTCTATTCATTGAATGACCAATAATATTCGTTAAAAATTTAATAATCTTATTTTGGCCTCAATTAATTGTATTATCATTAATATTTGAAAGATAATTGTTCTGGATGCCTGAAAATACGAGAAAAAACTAAGAATACATATTAATTATCACATTTCTTACTGGTGTGTCCATCACGGTAAAAAATATGTTATAAATAAGTATACATTGAATTATTTAAAATTTACATGTCATGCTCCAAAAAATGAAAAAAATTGAATTTCTAGAAGAATACACTACTTTATTTAATTATGATCTCTCGCAAATATATATAATTTTTTTCATTTATTGATGGTGAAAATGCTGTAGGAGGTTACATAGAGATGATGTGTTTGATCTAAATACCGAAGGGCATTTTTTTAAGTTTGTATATTCCAATTGTATCTTTTTTAGAATGATATACATTCATTTTAAAATTTTAAACCGAAAAATGAAGTCTATGATGAAGATCAAAATAAATATTGATTCTTCCTCTGACATGAAAAAATTCGTCATTATTATCAATATGGTATGAACATAATTTTTGACCATTTAAACTCAATCAAAATTATATATTATACAATGTAATATCAATGATTTTCAACAATAATTCACCCATCACCATAAAATTATGGCCTACATCTATATCTTATACAAATATTCCATATTTATGAAATAAAATTATATAATAAATTAGTGGCATAAAATACTCATAAATAATATTATTTTGATTTTTTGTATTTAATATAACTAAATATGAATATATTTATTTTATTAGAATTCAATGAGGTAATTAGTATGGGGTTATGAAAATTTGACAAAATGAATGTTGATTTTCCAATGTACGAAATAATAAATATTAATTATTAAAAAGGCTCAATCATATCGTACGAGGTTATGTAGAAAAGTAAATTTTCATATAATCAATGTTCATCCATGAATCACTATCATATAAAAGAATTAATTCATTACTATTGTAAATATTTTATACGTGTCATTTTATTGATTGAGATATGTTGCAGGAACAAAATGGACACTATAAATAGGGTGTAATATGACAATATCTCAAATGTTTTATAAGAAATATGGACTTTATTTAGTTTTATCTTTATTAAATGATTCTTAACATGTTATAAAAATAAATAGTTTATTATAATCACCATCATATAAGATACAATTATTTCACAACACATGTTTCTTCTGATAACTAAGGTCCAATTTATTGATCAATATTTACATTCATTGAAACTTATAGGGAATTTATTTCCTTTTGGAAAAAATGATATGAACATTGAAAATATTTCATTGAATAAAAAATTTTAAAATGAACAATATGATTGAATATCTATATATATTTTTACACATTTCTGTTTCCTTATATGGAATACTAAATATATGGCACCCTCACCATATTTCGTCAAATTATACAAGTGAGATTGTTTAGATATAGGTATTGGAATATAATTTTCATTTTTTGTTCCCCCAATTGATAGGCTAGATGCTTCAAGTACTTAATTCAGGTATGTTAAATTTGGAACCAATTTTTTTTTTGTTTCTACAGATTTTCAGTCACCATGCTGATACAAAAAATATAATTCGCCTAAAAACAACACTAGATTGTAAAAATTTTTTATTTTAAAACATTTAGAATCTTATATGAACATATTTACTACATATATATTTAATTTATCCTTCATTAAAAAATTTATAATTTAGCGATGCAAATTATGTAAATGCTTAAACACTGTTAATGTTGGTAGAATATATTGAAGATTTCATGGGTTTTCTAGACATCTATTCCATTAATGGATGGATAATAGAAATCAGTTCAACATTTTGAGTTTGTAGTTACATTATATATTAAAATATGAATAATTATTAAATATTTTATTATATTACAAATTATTATTACATTAATACTCTACCTAATCATAACTAGTTATAATGAATGATAATATTTTTTTGAAATTATTAAATATATTTTTATAAAAATTACTAATTGATAAAATTATTTATTTTTAAATAATCATTCATTATTAATTATGACTAAATTTTTAATAAATATCACTTATTGTTAGAAATTATTAAAAGTTATCATATTTTATAATGAAATTATAAATGATAATAACAATTTACTAATATTTTTAATGTATTAATTATATATATTAATTAATACGCAAATTTATTAACAATTATATATATTACATATTTATTTTTTACTGATAAAAAATTATTTAAGGATTATTATTAATTATTTTAATTACTTCTGCAATAGTTATAACGAATGAAAGAAATTGTATGCTTGATTTTTTTTACACTATATTATATATTTTTTACTAATTAGTAGAACAATATTGTTAATTATAATAATTTATTTTCTTATTTATTATGTGTAATTAATTATTTATTATTTAAAACAAAATTTATAATTTTTTATAAATTTTTTCAATATTTTTAAAATTTTCAATTATTTTAAATTACATTTTATAGAAAACGATCTTAATTACCTCATTATAACATATTATTATAAATATTTACTAAATATTACAACAATTTATTAATTATTACTCATATTAATTAATTTATTATTATTATTTGAGATTATTTAATGAAAATTTCAAATTATATAATTTATTATGACATTTTTAATTATCATTTCGAATTTTTCATTATTTAGGATATTTTTATTTATTCAGAAGGTATTAAATTTTTTTATTATTTATTAATAGAAAACCTTTAAAAATATTACTTATTTTAATATTTATTTTTCTTTTATTTAAACAATATTTATTATGATTCATTTTAATTATTATTAAATAAATTATGGATAATAATTTTCATTATATTGACTGTATCATCATATTTATTGAACAGTCATTTAATATCTATTATATATATATATATATATATATTACACCATTCCATAATTCAATATATATAAATAAAATGTATTCGTTCATATTTTAATAAACAATTGTACATATCAGAGGTTTATTGATATAAATATGAATATATATTAAAAAAACATGTATATCTAAAAGTTTATATAGTTATATTCACATATTAATATATATATATATATATATATATCCAGAATTTTACAAAACAATATATATATGTTTTAATAAAATGGAAATGAATCCGAATATGAAAATAAAATATGATTGAACATTACTTCTACAATACAATCATTATCACAATTCATTAAAAATTATATCAGATAAGAATGATTTTAAAATAATCACAATATGTCATGGAATTCTCCAATCACTTCAAAAAATCAATAAATATAGTCATTTGGGATGAATATATATATATATATATATATATATGATAACACACAACCAGTTTAAAGAAAATTACACATCTATATCTCATTTTTAAAAGAATTCTATGTTAATGTATATATATATTGATGCATATATATGTTTAAAATGATTCATTGATTATATATATATATATTACATGAAATATTTATAAAACACACACACACACACACATATATATATATATAATATTTATATAAATATATGATTATATTTATATATATGGAGTGTGTGAAATGTTTGAATCCACGGGCATGCATTGGCCGATGCTGGTGCATTGACAATCAATATGATGGCCAGATAATTCAAAATAGGTAAAACTGAGCATCCATATAGAAAATTATATTAAATCTAAAGGTTAAAAATTTAGAATAATAATTCACATAGTTTAGAATCAACCTATGATGAGCTGAAACATGTTATATTTTATGAGGTATATCTATATGTGGAATAATATAATTTTTGTGACAAAAAATAATAATGAAACCATATAAACATAATAAATTATTTACCTAGGTTGTGACCACCTCAATTTCGGCATGATTGAAAGGGAAATTAAAAAAACAATTAAGGAGGAAAAAATATAAGTCTATATATATTGTATTAGAACATAAATAGTCAAAAAATCGGGTAGAATGGATGGTTTTATTGGGGGATATATTGAGGGTCAATGAAATTACTCTTTTGAGAGACGGATAATAAGAATAGTGCTGGAGGAGAAATTTTTTTTCACATGATACATATTATAGAATACTATCTACAGGTTAATATCAAGAGTTTATTTCCATCACAAAATGTATCATTTTAAAATGAATTACATTATCCATCACAATTAATATTATCAAGGTCACTATTCTCATTGAGATGAATTTTTGTAATTATACTCCTGAAGTATTTTATAATAAATCAATGTATGTAATTGAAGAAGGTAAATTCAAAATATAATTCAACCCACAATGAAATATGTAGCAAACTCATAAGAACAAATTTCAATGGGAATGATCATAACCCAATGAATAGAAATCAACTTAGCATAATACTTAAGACATTTAATAAATCATAGATCAAAATAGATGGATGAAGGGATTCATGAAATGAGTATGAATTACCAGTGAATAAAAAATGAAAATAAAAATACTCTTTTATGGAATTAAGAACACAAAAAAAAAATATATGTGAAATATCAATAATGACTCACGAAATATAAAATTTAAAACATAAAACAAACTAAATTTTGGAAAAATATTTGTACATAATATTATAAAAATTTCATGAATTTTGATTTTATATACAATGATTTTAAATTAGTATTTCATATAGTATATTCAGGATGGATTATTTAAACCACATAATGAATGTTGGTCATGAATAAAGAACATATCACAATTAGAGAAAACTGAGATGAGTTAGAACATATTGTAACACTCAGTATAATGAAAATCATTTTACCCTAATATATATTAAAAGAACACATGTAATGAGTTTTTATAGAATATATTTAAAGTGAATTAAAATTTAATCTTTTTAAATTATAATAATTAAGTACAGTTCTTTTTGTTTAATAATTTTTATTTTCATAATTTGATGTTCAAAATATCATTAATTTCATGAATGTTTTTAATTGTGATGATGAATCCTATTATTTGATAGTAAGATAATAATTCCATGACTCTGTGATATATTTAAATCTTTTTGTTTCAGTTATTTATGCACCCCATGTATAATTTATGGAAAAAATAGTCATGGATCATGAGACTATGATACATAATAAACATGTTTGGGGTAATTGAAGACTAGTAACAAATATTTTTATAAAGATTAAAAATTTGGATGATTTTATTTAGTGAATACATTTATTATATATATTTTACCATGATATAATATATAACTATAAATATTTTATATTATAACTAGACATGTATGATAGTGATGAATTATAGAACATATGGCTATGTGGAGGTGGTAGGCTGCTTGTTCACATAATTTTTTTTATATAATTGAAGTAAAATTGAAATTTATTTATCTTATTAAAATCATTATTATTTTATAAATATATTATTTATTCAATATATATCTTCTTTGAACTAGAAGATAATGTTTTGTTATGAAAATTAGATCATGGGGCTCATAGAGGTGGTGATTTTCACATAGGAATAGACAATTTTTTTTCTTATTACTATACAATGAGGTGGGAATAAATGATGGATGTAATAGGAATATAGTGACATTTTCGTATAATATAAATAATATTTTAATCATAAAAATATTTTTAATATAATTTTTTTGGTGAATAGATTACAGAAAATAATTGGGTGATAGTATTACTCACATTGAGGACTTGGTACTTTATGATTAATTACATAGGCCAATATGTTTTGACCTAGGGAAAATGTAGATTGGGATTATGGGAGAGGTAAAATTAGAAAACAAAAAACTTATTCAATAATATTGTTTTATCATGAATACAGTGTATGTGGCCACCATTTATATGTCAAAAATGTTGCATATTAAATGAATTTGAATTTTATGTATGGGAGGAGAACTGGATAACATTTTCATTAGGTGAGGAATGGTTTGTAATAATTTCAATATAACATTCCACACTATATAATGTCTAATAAATGTTCTATGTTACATTTCAACTTTACAAAATTTTAGCCACTTAAGAAAAACATTTTTAACACATATAAAAAAAATTAAAAATAAACCATGGTAACTATATTTTTAGTAAAATTATACGATTACCCCTCTTAACTTATTATTATTGGATGAATGCGAATTTGGAGTTTATTTCAACGAATTTAACTTCACAATTTCTAAAATTCATATTTAAAAATAATAAATATAATATATTGAAAAAAAAGTTATAGAATAATTTCTATTATATGTTAATAATTTTTATTTTTTATTTATTAATTAAATTATTATTGTTATTTGTTAATACTTTTAAGCATTGTAATATAGTTATTTTAAAAATATATTAATTTAATTTATTATGATAAATTTTTAGTTTTTACAAAAAATATAATTTAAAAAATTATTCTTTGAAAAATAATATTTTCATCATGGTAACTGTTAATTAATTTTGTAAATAATTTACATGTTAAAAACGGAATGATCATATTGACATTTCTGGGTGTTATTATTAAAATGATGAAAACATTTTTAACTCTATTTCTACTTTTTCTAAAAAAATTATATATGTTTGTATAACATGTAAAAAATAAATTCCTATTAAAATATTGTATTTGGGAATAAAATGATCTTATTATTTGTTTCCATATTCTAATGGAATTTTATCCATGCATTTGTATTAATGAGGAATTTTATTTTTCCTCCAACATAGTGTTCATGAAAATTAATACGTATATTTTTACCCACCAATTTAAAATCTAAATTATAATTTTTATATTCAGTATATATAATTTTATGCTAATGTTTTTCTGATTTTTTTAGTAGGATTTTACATTATATATATATAATACATATTTAGAAAATTAATTATGTAAATATTTTGTTGTTACACTATAAAATATTAAATATGTTATGTGAGTTTAATTTTTATTATCACTCACTAATGATTTGAACTATGGTTATCTAAATTTTATTCATTACATTAGATAAAATATGAAGTGAGATATAAACATTAATAATATGGATATGAAACAAATACATAACGTAGAATTTATTGTAAACACACATATAATGGTGTTAATTTTTATAGATAGCTAATTAAGAACCATACATCGATAGACGATCATTGTTTAATTTTTCTTATGAAGAGTAACATCAGTAATTGGTTAATTTATATATAGTTTATGTGGAGATAGTTAAAAAACAATAAAAAATACATTAAATTCATTTTACGGAGGAATAATAAGTCTATTATGAAGAATAATTACTCAAAATAACTATTGGTTTAAAATAAAAATTTAACAAGAAAATTTTCTACAATTATTCAATATCCAATAATTAATATGGTGATTTTGGTTCTCTTCAAAAAAATCTTGTAATTTTATAGTGAGTGGTAAAAAAATATAATAAGATTCTCATAAATATGGATTTGTTGATAAGAATTCCACAATTTTCATGATCAATCATAGTAATAGTTCAAATATAAGATTTCTAGTTACTCCATTGTGTGGGAAATAGTTTTTAATCAATTCCATATACGATTAATTTATGACATTGAATTTTCTACGGTACCTTAGAAAGGATAATATTTTCCTCCATCATTCTAATTAAACTCTAGAATTTCCCTCAATAGTTGGTTACTCAAGGGATAAAATTTCCATAAATTAAATTACATTTAGTTCTATAGAGACAATTCTATTGCTTCATCTTCACACATTATAGATATGTATGATATTAAAAATTCTTTTCTTCATAGTATTTTTCATAAGATATTCAATTAAACAACATTTTTATTTTATTTTCATTGGTTTGAAGTTAAAATATGATCAAAGTGTTGATAAAAAATATAGATATAAAGTTCTTCATGACCATAAGATTCATGAAATGATCCCATTAAATCAACGTATCTTCATTAGGAAATTCAAAACATTTTATAGGGAACATAGTGTAGACTCAGTTATATAGAGACTTATTCATTAAATTAATAAAAGAATAATATAGATAATAATTTTAGAATATTATAAAATGTAAAAATATTTCCATTAAAGAATCCAATAGTTAATAATATATATTCAATCTTATAAATTTATTGATTTAAATATAGTTTTTCCATATTAAGTTTCCTTATATTTTTTAACTTTAACATATAACTTTTAAAAAATTCATCATATTGGGTCACAAAAACATTTAAATCACTGGGGAACATCCAACAAGACTGTTAAATACATGTGAAATAAGGATTATTTATCATGCACTTGCTGATAATTGATTTCAAATCCACCCATACTTTTCACGTTAATACCAATATTTTTAACAATGCGGGGGACTAGATCCATTTTTTGAATCGCAAAAAATATATCATTATTAGAATGTATCACATTGTATACATCCCCATAATTTATGATATTTCATTTAATTTATTCATATGAAATGATTTCACTATGTTTTCTACATCTAATATATAATAATTATTATGATAATTCTAACTATATACAAATCAAAAAATTCAAGGAAACAAATTATCCCCAAATCCAACATGAACCATATACCCAAAGTACAAAAAATAATATATAAATTAATATATTCTATAATTCAATAAACTTCTTAAATATATTAATATTTTCAAAAAAATAACATATATTTCCATAAAATCTACCTATATCATGGTTATGTACTCTTCTAATCCCCTAAATTTATATATACCTCGCTAATATACAAATAATGAAACCCAAACCCTCCAATCCGAAAATCCAATGTTCATAAAAATTATAATTGCATATCATATTAGTAACCAATGATATTGACCCAATCCTAATCTCACATTACAATATTATAAAAAAATATTGAATCATTTTCACACAAAATACATTTTATGGTCACAGTTAATGAGAATAAAAAGGTAATTTGTATCTAAAAAAACCAATATCATGAAGAAAAAATGTTAAATATTATTAATATCAAAATAATCTAATATTTTTTTTAATTTTACATCAATATCTCTAATTAAATTATGTACACATGATATCCTTTTTAAAAAATCATAAGCATGTTTTTTATTATTGAGATGGGGAAAGATAGACATTGGAATGATGTGATCAAATATAATTAAATGGTATTTTATAGTATATGTTATCAGATAACAAACAAGGAATCAATTTTACAATTGGAATAAATAAAAATCATATAATTTCATATAACTGATTACATGACCATGGAAGAAATCCACATATGATATTAAACTATTTATAAAAACCTCGATAAAAAAAATTTTGTTGTGCTGAAATGAATACTATTACAAATAATTAATACTTTCATTCCCATTGCCTAGAAATTTTTATATGATCGTCACTTCATATGAGACATTACATTTAGAACCATGACTAAAGCCAATTTGTTATTTTTTAATCTTGCGGAATGGACAAAATACTGAAACTATGTTTTCTCATGATACGTGATGATTTATCGAGGAGCTATAATACCATAATCTCTATCCATTATAATATTATATATAATATATTCATTATGTTGAGGTGATTATTAATAGTAAAAAAATCTCCCATCTCTAGTAAACAAAAAACGCCCTTATTCAAATGAAAACATATAGGATGGAATATAAATCATTATTAATAGAATTATTAAGAGGATCGTTTGTTCTCTTGATAAAGAAGGCTTATTTTATCAAATTATAACTCCACATGTGAATCAAAAAATCCTTGATGGATTTTTAATTACATTAAAGGAACCCTTATAAGAAGAAACCTTCTAATGGAAGATCATAAAAAAGGTTCATGAATTGGATTGATTGATAATAATTATTAAATCACCAAAAATAACAATTTCACAAACTAATTTAGTTTTTATTTAATAATATAACTCTAAAATAATTATATATTTTTTACTAAAATTATAAATTCCTAACCCAATAATATAATTATATTTCATAAATATTTATTTATATTTTAATAAAAGTATAATTATATCAATAATATAAATTTCATTTTCTATAATGAAAAATAAAAATATTTTTTTTAATACCATTTTAAATGAAATAAAAATAATATATGAATGAAAATAAAATAATAATTTTCAAAAAAAATTGTATTTAAATATAAATGATATTATTTTTAAAATAATGTAATTCAAATAGTTTAAAATTCATTTATTCAAAACTAGCATCATGACAAGGATGATAGATTTTTCTTTTGAAAATATCAATGAGAAATAGGATGATAAATTTTGAAAATACAAATTTTAGTTACAAAATAATAAATGAAAATATTTTTATACAATTTATAATATGTCTATATTAGATAAATAACCATTAGAATGAATGGATTTATTCCAAAAATTGTATAATTTTTATAGTGAAAAAAATCTATCAATGGAATATAGTTAAAGTAATAATCCTAAAAATAATAATATAGATGGGGTAAATTTAAAATCATATAAATGTGTAAATGTAATATAATTTAATTTTAAGGAATAATATTCAATACATATAAGAAAATATTTCATTTAAAATTATGATAACTAGATGAATAAAAATTTAGAGAGAAAGTCTATTAAAAAATTATCATACATATGGAACAAAGAGATGTAATGTGGGAGTTATTAAAATAATTTTAAATTTTATTTAATAAAATTGTATATAATTAATTAAAAACAATGTGTTAGTATATATACAACATTAAATATAAAAAATTTACAATAAGAACCATGCCTCATGAAATTGAAAAGTGTGATAAAGATATCTTGCAACATTTGTAATTTACAAATCAATCGAAATAGATTGAATCATAATAAATTTATATTAACAAATAAAATAAATAAATAATATAATATAATATAATAAATTCATTTGAATTTATATAGACCATATAAAGAATTTCTGTAATGAATTTATGTAATATGTCAATGAGAGTAAATTTATATGAGAAAACTCCTACCTTAACTCTCGACTTGAAAAAACAATTTTTATCTGTTTTATAATAAATATAACACAACTAGTGAAAATTTTAATATCATTACTCATATATACATCAATTTATTTTAATTTTTTACAATCATTAACAACGCATGATTTAGTTAGTTAATATTAATTTTAATTAGCTGTGATATGTATTTTTGGATTGATTCGAGTATGTTTTTATTTGTGATGAATAACACCACTATTTTATAATAATTACAACATTTATAAAATATAAATGAAAATTAAATAATTTTTTCAATGATTTATTCCACCAAAAATTCACTTTTTGGAGACAATTAGAATGTTTGGAGATAAATGGCTACATAATGAACATGATTCAGGTAATTATACACAATTAATGAATCACATTATACTGAACATTAATTTATTTTTCATAATTTATATATAAAAATTATGTAAATAAAATATTTATAAAATAGGTTTCATAATTTCTTCACTTATATATTATGGAAATATATTTAATTATGGGATTTAAAATGGATCATGTCGCCCCATGGAGGTTGTAGTCTTCATTTACACACAAATGAAGTTTCCATTTTTTAGAATAAAATGAATGTAAAACATGATTAATATTTATAAGTCCTATCTAATGTTATATATATTATAATTATTAATAAAATAATAACTTTTAATCATGCTTGTATGGTGGTCACAAAAAGTAGAAACATTATATTCATGATGATAGTAGTCTGCACGTACACATATATTATATTTACAATTTTCTAATGGATTAGAAGGTACTAAAAAAAGGTTTTACCTAAAATATTTTAGTATTTTGTTATCATATTTTTTATGAAATAAATATTTTAATATTTAAGGACAGGTTTGTATGATGAATATAAAAAAACCAAAGCATGATTGTAATACTGATGTTTATGACCAGATTATTCACTTTAATGACATCTTAGAAAATGTAGACCTATGGTGAATTCTTTGGAAAAATGTCCAAAAAAATGTTGTGATGGATTATAATAGTGGTAAATTGTGTATAGTTACATTTAAATTTTAAACATAGATTTCTCCTTGAAATGGGAATATATTTCCACAACTTATATGTAAAAAATGAATTTTCATTATTTTGGAATGTCAGGTATGGGGTACGAATTGGATTAAAAGTGAGATAGGTGAATTATTTGACTGATATATAGTGCTAACATTCAGTATGACATGAATGCCTAAAAAATTTCTTCTATACGTAATATTCATAATTTAATCCACAAATGTTAATCTATCTTAACCCTTAATAACCGTGATAAAAAAATTAATCATGTTTATTCTTTGTTACCTAAAAGTATAATTTGTCCCATACAAGCTATTTCACATGTGATGAATACTATTTTTGGATCCATTTAATCTAATTAAATTTAATAATATATTTAAATTGACTTTGATATTAAAAAATGTAGTATATTGAAATCATATTTTTATAAGAAAAATTATTTTTATAAATTAAAAATATAATTCATGTTTTTTTAGAAAATCGATGTTAATATTTTCTAATATGTTGGAAAAATATATTATAATGACTCGTTATGATATTTCTATTTAATTCATTTAGAAAATAAATTATAATATTTATAAGGATAATATTTTAAAGATAATTGTTTTACGATGGTAACTAATATTTACATTTATATAGTATTATTATAAAAAAATGAAATTATTCAAAAATAATATGGATATATTGACTAATATTTAGAAAAAAATTATTTAGAATAAATTTTTATTGTTTATAAAATTTATTTTTAATATTTAAAATCATAATTCGTATAAGTAAATTTTTTGTTTAATGAATTAATGAGAAAAAATTTACTATTTATTACTTATATACAATAATTTAATATTATCAAAGCATTAGTATTAAAATATAGGCATTATTTTTCGTCCCACATAGATTTCAAAATGTGGATACTCATATTTATACACTTCAATTTAATTAGTAAATTAATAATGTAAAATTTATAACATATAAATCTATCATTTGGTTGCATAATTTATATTGGTTTAGTGTTTAGTGTTTTAGATGACATATAGTATAAACATATTAAAATAATAGGGAATTAAATTTGTTCCACTATAATCTACATCCATGAACATGTACATTGAAGACATAATTTACTATTTCAATGATTAATCTTGGGAATGAAATTCAAGGAAATTATATTAACATATAACTCCAACCAATAAAAAATTCATTGTGAAAATTAATGGATGATGATATAGAACATTGATGCATTAATTAGAAAACTATTCAAAATGCATGCTTCTTATTATAAAAACTAATTGTATTTATAAAAATAAGAAATTTATTTTGTTTTAATAGTTGTTCATATTTATATTATCATGTTTTTAAATTTTATATTCATCCTCAATGATTACCACATAGTAAAAAATGGAGCTTCCTTGGTCATTGAAAATTTATTAATGCAAATCATATAGTTAGGTTTAACATGATATAATTCAAGGTTGGTGACGATTTGAATGATCTACTAACAATTTTTTCTAGTTAAAAATTTTCAAATAGTTTTTTGAATTCTACTCTAAAATTTTTAAATTTTATAAATTGAAAAAATGAGGATGTGGTAACAAGGTATAAAATAATATTTATTATTAACACACTAGTGGATGAATATGAGATTTATTTTAAACATCCTTATTATGAGTTTAATTTTCAAATTCATAATCATGGTTTAATATACATTTGGATGAATATATATGAAAATGTAATTTTTATTATTCCTTCGTAAAAGAGAAGATCCTTTTTGGGTGAATAAATATAAAGGATTCATTAATTTTACAGATCATTCACAACATTTTACATAATGTAAATGTGTATAAAATTATCATTTTTGGGAGATCTCTTATTGATTTTTTAATTTATATTATTTGAATTTTTCATTATGACATCGTTGGGTCATAACATGGCTGTGTGTGGATGAAAATTTGATAAAGGTGTTAGGTGGAGGGGATACGTACTATTGGTGTATAGTTTTCAAAAATCGTGCACGCTATCCCAACAAACCCTGCAACCCCTGACATAGGGGGATTGCATAGATGGTGTATGGTTTTCAAACCACAATACCTTTTAAGAGTAATTGTGCAACCCCCCCCCCCTATCACGATGTTACTTGTAGTTATGTTTCATGGTTTGGAAAATTTTGATCCCCTTCATATGAAACCACATGCACCTTTTTAATTAACCAATGTTTTTAAAAAAAAATACATGAACACCCAAATTAACCCAAAATCAACCCAAACACAGATATAACATATTCCCCTCATTTTTAGAGGCTCCAGGATGAATTTCTTGGGCTCCTGACCTCCATTCTACTCCATTAGAAGACATGACTGATGATCTGCACCTCTATTGGTAACTAAATCATATCTTGATTACCAACCCATTTCATTTTCATTATATTCACTATAATTAATGGAATTTTTCCCAATGTAGAATTTAGATATTAATCTATGTTTTGTATATAATTTTTTGTTTTATCATAGTCCAAGGATTTGATTCAAGATATCAATTTTTTATGTTATTATTGTTATTCCTCCATAAATAATGAAATTTTTTTGTTGGGAATTATTCATTATTATTTGAAGTAGGATTTTTATTATTCAAATTTAAAATTATTGAATTCTAATACATTTATCAAGTAATAGAATTACAATCAATTTTCTGGAAATTTAGTTTCCTAAATTAAGTTAATTAATTTAGTAATTTTTTTATTTATGATATTCTAAAATTGGGATACTGAAATGAATGATTTTGAATAGTTATTTTTTGAATTATTCAAATGAACTATTTAATTTGGATATTAGATTAATTTATTGTTGTATCATTTAATTGCGTATTTTGGGATTATACAATTTTTAATGATATTGGGGATTATTGAACTAATTAATTTAACTGATGTTGATTAATTAATTGTAGAATTAATTAATAGAATTGCTGTGATTATATTTTTATAGAGTTAATTAATATAATTGAACTGATTAATTAATCTTTAACTTAATTAATGAAATTAATATGAACAATTAATGTAATTAAAGTTATTAACTATTTTTTAAAATTAATTAATTTAATGAAATGGATATTAAATTCTTTAATTGATTTGTTAAATTATAGATTTTATTAATCTCCTGATGTGGTATTTTTTGGTATTTTGTTACATGTGAAAATTTTATATTGTGAGATATGAGATTTTGATGTGGGGGAAATTGACTTCTACATAATAATCCTATAGTGATAAATATTTCAAAATTGATAAATTGAGATGATGAATGTTAACAGACAAATTCAGATATGAAATTACATGATGAATGGTAACAATGGAATTCTTATTTGAATTGAGATGTTGAATGCTAAAAATAATGTTTTCATATGAATTGAGATGATGAATGGTAAACATGGCATTCATATAAATATCTCTTGAGAAGATGAATGGTAACAATATAATACATATATGAATTCAGATGATGATTAGTAGAAATATAATTCTTCTATATGAAACCCCATGATAATTGTTAAAACTCTTTCTTGTGTTCAAGACGGTATTGAGAGTTTATCGCGCCCTCTAGATCATATGTGTATATGTGGATAAATGAAGAATAATTGAAGAAATGTAAATTGAGTAATTTACTAATGGTATTTATTATTTATGCAACATCATGAATTGTTCTGAAGGGATATTATTTTATATTCTATTATTGGGGGACTAATGATTTATACTCACACCTTGTTTGGGATTCCAGATTAGTACTTGATGAAATTTCATTATTCCATAATCGGATATGGGAATGATCTATATGTTATATTACTCAGTAATAATGGATAATCGATGAGGATACTAGATGTGGTTTAGGATTTTCTTTGGAGTTGACTTTTTAGTTATTTATTAATGAAATTGAACACTGATAGTTGACATGTATTAGAATGACATATCTACTATTTAGTTTTGGATATTGTATTTCATATATTGATCATGTGATGTTTTTTTATTCTATTTAGGACTACATCATTTTGATATTTATTATTTATTTCCACAATAAAAATTTTTAGTAAAAATTGTATAGTATCTCCATTATCGATTTTAGACCCTCTATACTAGTCAGCTGCCTTTGGCATCCCGAAAGGAACACCTTAGGTCACATAGGGAAATTTCTTAGGGAACCAATGTGTAGAACATGGGTCGTGATGTTAGTAAGTCGTACCAAATCTTGTTGCTTGTATTTTTTCATTATTCATATTATATTATATGATTATAGTCAAATATGGTGATTTCGGCATTGGTTACTAGATCATGCAAGGGAGTACATAACCCATGTATAAAGGTAAAATCCATGTACCTAGGGTAGGATTGTGGTTATTGTTGTGTTTTATCACAATTTATGTTATTTTACCTATAGTGATGCACCTTAGTAGTAATTAATATTTGTTGTTACGTGTTCATAGATTTTAATCATGTCTCATTATGTAATGAGATAAGAGTTTTCTGACATCAAAATTGGTACTTAGGATTAATTTTTATCATCCACCATTTTAGGAATGCACAGAAACATGGGTTTTTGGTTAATTGTTGAATTGAAATACTTTTATTCTTTTCTATCAATTAAAATGATAGTGATGAATTATTTTAAATAGGAAATCTTAAATGATGAAATATTTGAATAAATATAGTTTAAATCAAAAAAATTTTATAATGAAAATTAGATTATACTTGCTTAACCATGAAATAGATATGTTATGGTTATGTGTTGTGATAGTACACCAGTTATGGTTGGGTGTTGGGTCAAAATAGATAATTTATTATGGATTATTTTGAATCCATATAATTATGATAATGTTGTGTTATGTTACCTATTATATTTTTTATTACATATATTTGACTCCCCGATTTCCCAATTTTAGGAGATGAATGGAGGACATGGTTAGAGATGAATATCTTGTAGTGGAACATGTGGAACATTATGTTCTGACTAAGGATGTGAGAGATAATTTCTAAGAGAACATTTCATGAATTATGAAATTCATTGAAAGATACCTAGGTAGCGTTGAGAAATGAATTTATAACACGATGTTGGATTTTCTGTTATAACACCCTATGAAACATTCAATAGAGGGAGTAATTAATATAGGATAGTTTTATGTTGAGGCTATCTAGACCATATATGACCACATAGAGACTCAGGCTATGATGATAGTCTAATTAGAATCTTATTTGTTATGTTGTGAGGTAAATATATGGTGGTACATCCAAAATTAGGATGAATTTCTAGAGAATACTGGATGAAAGCACATTCAAAATTAGTTCCTAGACCACATTTATCCTATGACAGTTAGACAAGAGAGTGAATATTAGTTTATAAGATTGAATCATGTGAGTATATATGTGATGGAATATGATGTAATACATACATATTTATAGAACATTGTTTTTTCATTGGAATGAGATGTGGATATATATATATATATATATTTTCAATTTATATAATTGGGAATATAATTCATAGGTTAATATATTCTTGGTGAAGATGTTTTTAGAGGTTACAAATTTAGATCCAATATTCATATGGTAACTTGAAGGAATCTTCTAGTGGATGAAGTGAATTTTTAAGGGAGATTAAGGATGTATGTTTTCTTGTGGAAGGATGAATGATAATGGAATTATTTACTAGATAAGATGGAAGAATAATGTTTTGGGGGAAGGAAAAATTGCCCAACATAACTGAGTTATTTATTTAAATGTGGGGATTTTCGGACCACAATCATGCCTATTTTCACTGACCATTAGTATCACACTGATCGTTAAACATGATGGGAAATATAAATATGTTCATTATGAACATTGGACTTGTGGGTAATGATGGGGTAGCTAGATAGATATATATTGTAGGAAGGTGATATTCTAAAATAATTATTCAGGATGGTGGAGTTATACTTACCCTTGAAGAAGAGGCAGGGGATGTGTATATTCTAGTCTATATCGGTCGAATCAGTAGAGTGGTGTAGCTCAGGAGATTATACTACATCACAATGCATATGGGAAATATAGTTGCATGACATTCATCTTACTATTGTTGATAACATGGATAGACCATCAATTCTTAGAGGTAAACTTATTTTATCTTCTTATCTATATAGTGTCTTATATGAAAAGGATTCCTCTAATTACATTATTTATACATAAAATGTTAATTTTTTGGGCCTTGTAATATAGTTCATGAGAAGTGTAATGGTGATAGATATGCATTTGGGTGAATTATTTAGAGAAGTACATTTATGAAAAAAGTTTTATATCAATATGGGTGAGTTTAATTTTTATTGGGATATTTATATTTTTCTTATGTCAGGATTTGTACTAATAATAGGAATGCACTGGAGGGTGCAGTACCTTGTCCACGTAGAAATTTACCAAAGGGCAATGACAATTATCTCTCTTGTGGGTGAAAATTATATTCACAATGGATAGTAGAATATCGAAGAAGGAAATGTAGGTCTAGTTCATTAAAAAACTAGGGGACCTCAATGCATATGATTCATTTCATTTACTTTATGATGGAGAGTGAACCATGATGTATTTATCCACCATAGTGAACCCGTATTATGATTTTTTTCCTAATTATTTTTCAGTGCCGCTATCGACATGATAAATTTATATACAAATTGAGCTAATGTCTAAGGTGGAGACATTTTCAATGCCACATTATATAATATCCCCTTAATACATTTGAGTACCCATGTTAGGGATATAAGAGTTTATGGATAATGTGTTTATTTTCATGAGTATGTCACCATGGGTTTATCTAGTTTTATTTGAATGTAAGGATGAAATTAAATCTCTCTTACGTGTTTGTTAGAAGATGTTGATATATAAGACTTTGAGTATGTGAAATCTACTTTTGTGTATTGATGAACTATTTGACATGATGATGGGATCTTGTGTTTCCTCCGATATTGACTTGATATTGGGGTTTAATCAGTTTAAAGGTTGACCTTGTTATATACAGTGGACTTGTTTTAGAATAATGTATTCCCATTATGAGTTTATAATGATGTCATTTGGGAAGAATAATTCATAAGTAGTGTTTATGAACATTATAAACATAAAATTTCATTCATATTGGGATTAGGTTTTGTTATTGTTATTACTTAACTTCTAACTCATTTCTATAATTCACAAAATATTTATATATTGACATCCGCTATACTTCACGATGTCTATAAGAATATTTATTTGTCCATATAAACGTAATGGATCACATCATAGTAGAGGTAGGTGTGTTAGTGGACCCTGGAAGGTGTAGTTAGTTGTATCTTAGGAGTAGCATATGTTATTTTTTAATATCCATAGTTTCCTTGGGTCTGATCAATATTATTGAATCTTCATATGTGTATTTTCCCATTTGAATGCACCGCATTCATTCCGATACAATTTAGGTATAATGTAATAATTGATAGAGTCATGCAATACTGATTTCCAGAATTTTAAGAAGCAATTGGCATTATAACCAATATATTTCATGCACAATCCATGTAATGAATATACTATATTTCATTGAATCTATTATCAGACACAGAGTAGTGTTGATGCTTGGATAATGAGTTGTGTTTTATGGGTCTCAGTTTTCCAGTGCCATGAACAATAATACAATATAAATGACCTTCAGTTATTTTAGTGGTTTATACTTTGATGTGTTCGCTGTATTTCCACATAGGAGAAAAATTTACTATTTATTTTGATCATATGAGTTTTATGTATATCTATTAACAGTGATATTTGAATCATTATCATCCAAGTTTAGTTGAGTGGATGTAGACATTTGTTTTTTAGCTAGCATATACAGCCTCAAAAGGAAACTGTGTGGATAATTCCTTAAGGTGGAAAAATAATACATAGGATATTCAAGATTATTTTTCTAAATTATGACAGTTACTTAACTAGGTAAGATACTTGTTTGTGGTTCAGGAAAGTTAGGATAAGATGAATATCAAATCAGTTACTATGGATTCTACACAATAGAGACATATTGGGGATTGATTGCATAAAAATTTGGGATATATGGATATTAGGGAAATACAAGAAAGTGTGGAGTCACCTTCATATTAGACTATATATAGGGATGAGATCATATATGTCTGAAATCAACTTGTTCTGTCTATAAGCATGTGGGATGAGATGACATGATATTTTCATGCATCAAAGTGGGTGGTTCATCTAGATGTCACCAAAATGTAATATGACCTATGATGAATTTTTTAGTCTTCATGTATGACGAATGAGATAATATGGTACCACACATTGTTCTAAACCTATTAATAGGTGAGATATGATCTTTGATAACCTGGTATGTTTCTATATATATTTCCAATTTTTCATATTGATGAGGAATGTTGTTACAAATAATGATTTGGTTGTTCGTCTAAGTACTCATCGAATGAATGAATAAATTTGTGAGATTGTGGAGTACTTGAAAAAAGTAGAACATTTCTTCTCTATATGACAGACCATCTAAGTGGAGCTGTTGGGAGACGTTGTATGTTTGTGAGATAGTCTCTTTGGATAGTGATCTATTTCTTATAGATTCAGGAAATGACTCATGATTTACATTATTCTTTTGTAAGGTATTAGATAAAGAACCCTGTACATTGGTTTTGGTGAGTATGGCAATCCACTCAGAGACATATAGAATTTTAGATCATAATTTATTGGGGAATAAGTACATGTTACAAGCATGTTTTTTAACTATGGAGTATATTGTTGGATGCACATGGAAATTGAATTGTTCTCCTATACCAATAGTTATCATAAAAACTTTTCCGACGGACCCACACATGGTTGTTTATAGAAAGCTATTTAGATAAAATCTATACAATGTAGAGGTATGTGAATCAAATTAGGTTGGATAATATATCATGCAGGATATATCAGATTAGGTTCATAAATTTGAAAAGATTATGAATATGACTCTAAAAAAGGAATCTTTTTATTCTGATATACATTGATGACCCATATTGTCTTTAGAGGTTGTCCATGTATTCCATGACTTTTCACCAATGTTGGGTCACTTCAGCATACAGAGACTGAGTATGTTTCCACCCTTGATTATAAGATTTATTAATGTTTTATAGTGTCTTAGTCTTGTTGCATACTAATAATCTCATCCATAGAGGTATGGTACTATGGATGAAATTTCCATGTATCGCAACATCAGTAGTATCACCCTAACACATCTCATATGATTGATTAGGATGTTGTCCAGCTTGATCATAATGTTTCCTTTGAGTGGAATCCAATATGTGTGTTGTATTACAGGGACAAAGTGTTTCTGAGAACATTTTCACCATTAGTACATGTAATGTGAAAAATTTGGAGTCTAAAGGATGAGACATGTGAAGTATAAAAAGATATATTAGCTAACTCGTCTCATATTTTGGACTCAGAATCATAGTGGTGTTTGGGTTTATAGCACGAGGATGAGATGTTATATGTTTTGGTAGTTATAAGTCCATGAAAATTTCTAAAGATTATCGTATATTATTTTATTATTTTATTATGAATTTATTATTATATCATTTGTGCTACTTATCATAAGTGTGTTTGGGTGAACATATAATAACATTTCATGGAGGGTGACTTGTTTATAGTTGGCACATAGTTAATCCAGATTGTGTACCCTGGCTAAAAATGTCCTAAATCCCTTGATAGAGTGGGGTTTCATAAATGGGTAATGTTTTTTAAAACATTTCTCCCTATAAGAGTAATCCCACTATAAGTGGATCACAATTAAGGCACATTCTTATAAAAATGGTGTACACCTACCTAGAGAAATGTGCATAACATTTATGTTAAAACAAAATTCTGTATTCAAAATTCCTAAACCCCCATATTATCCCAAAAGCAACCCCAACTCCAAAATTGCCTCTTTTTATTATTTTCTAGGATCTTAGAAAATATTTTACGGCCTCCAACCTCTATACTTGATGAATTGAATACATGAATGAATATCTTCACCTCTCTAAGTAATTGAATCATATACCTATTTACTTCTTATTTCATTCACATTTTACCCATTTCATGGAAATTAATTATTCTATGATGTTAATTGAAATAGATTTAGGTATAATAGATATTTTTTTGTTTGATTTTGGATTTATTATTTGATTATAGAACTCGACCTCCAACATGATTAGGTTTGTTTCTACCAAATTGTGGTTATCCGTTGATGAGCATTCCTTTCCATTATAGAGTCTTTTTGTTATTCAAATAATAGTGTCGTGATTTCAAATAAGTGTATGTAATTTAATAATTTAGAATCATTGTTTAGAAATTGAGTTGTATAAATTGAATAAATCAATTTAGAGAAATAAATAATTAATGGATTGTGCAACTTGGGATATTTATTTAATTTACGTGGAATATTTTATTATTAAATTAACTAAGTAGATATTAGGATTTTGATATTAGAATAATTAATTTGTGAATTAAAAACAATTCTCGTATTATACCTTTTATGATGAGATTTATTAATTATTGATCTGATTATGGGAATTTATTTATATATAACAATTTCTGAAATAATTGCCGTAATGGATATGAATAATTAATTGTTGAGATAATTAATATAATTTAATTGATTAATATGTTTTACTGTTTATTAATGTCTCTTCTATGATTAATTCATTAATTAATTATTCAATAGAATTTCGTTTATTAATAATTATGGAAGTCATTGATGTAATTAATTGAATATGATGTTGTAATATTAGATTATTTTATTTTTAAATCATTTAATGCGTCATGTTGGTTCTTTGTGATATTTCTTTACATGTGAAATTTAGATATCATGATATTTTGGATAATCATCTTTATGATAAGGTATGATGAATCAAAACCAGATAGTGATAAATATAATTAATATAAAATTTTGAGATAAAGAGTGTTAATAGTGGATTTTATATATAAATTGAGATGATTAATGGTACCTGTAGTATTTAGATATGAATTTAGTTGATGAATGGTAAAAATGGAATTCAAATATGAGATGAGAAGATGAATGGTACCTAATAAATTCATATATGAATTGCTATGATGAAGGGTAATAAAGTGATTTAAATGAGAATTGAGATGAAGAATAGTAATAGTGGAATTCCGATATGTATTATGGTGATGAATGGTAACATTGTAAATTAGATATATGATATCTGGTGTGGATAGTTCAGACACCATCATGAGATGCAATAGGATCTAGTGTTCTGGAGTCCTTGGGAACACATGTGATTATATAATTTAATAAAGTGTAATTTAATAAATCTAAAAGATTAATTTTATCACGGGTATTTATTCATTATACATTGATATATAATGTTTTGAATTTATATTGTTTTACAAGCTATTGGTGGGGGCCAACTGAGATTTACTCACACCTTACATGGAGACCATGATTGCAACCAAAATATATTTCTTGGTTATAAGATACAATAATTGAATGTTCTATATATTATATGGATTTTTTAAGATGAATCACATATGAGGTAACCATATACTGTTGGGGGGCCACTTGGGATTTTTTAGTGTCATTATTTATTTTGAGTTTCCACATTGATACATGGCACGAATTGTCCTGAAATATCTAATATTTTGTTTTGGATATTATGTTTCTTATTTTGATCATGTGTTATGGGTATTAATATTCTGATGGTTATATCAATTGGATATTGCATATTTATCTTACATGTTGTTCTAATTTGATAGACATGGTATAGTATCCCCAGGATTAATATTGCACCCTCACTACTTCTCGGTGGACATTGCTGCATTGGGGTGGCATTCCTGAGAACATTTAGAGAACCAGGTCAGGGCTCCTCTGCATATAACCGTGGTCAGGATGCTAGAAAATGTCATATAAATTAAGATTTTTCTACTGAATATTGACATAGTTGAAATACCAGAAACCATAGTGGACATTATGAAATTCAATATTGAATTTATTTATTTACGATTGGAGAAAATGGATAACACATTGAGAAAAATTCATTAATGATGATGTTGAGAATACCTAAGCCCTTCTATTATTAACTTCGTTGTGTATGAATGATCCATGGGTATAATACCACTTGAAGTGATCCACACATGCTCCCTTGATCTACAAATGAAACTGCTTTGTTTTTTCTTCAATGAGAACAAATAAATAAGATTGTATTGTTCATCTTGACTCTTAAAGATCATTTAATCTTGAATGATTTATTCTCAATCAGTAGAAGAAGAGAAGAATAATTTTAGTGATAATTTCATTATACACCACAAATCTCAATACACAATTAAACATATTTTGTAGACCTAATAATATTTTTATTGAGCTATGTTTTTAAATAAAATATTAACTAATTGCATACCATCAATTACATTATATTATAAGAAAAAAATATTCTGGGAAAATAATAATAACATGTAAACTATTAATAATTTATTACTTGTGTTATCTCACACAATGATATATATTATTTTAATGGAATGTAAAAAAATATTTTCACTAGAAATTTCCTTCTACCACTCAATATCATTTACATCTATGGAATACTAAAATAAATATTTAATTAAATATTTTTTATTTCAAATATTTATTTCAAAATAATGTGAATATATATTTATTATATATTCGATAAATGTAATATGTATTTCTACCACAGTCCATAAAATCAATATTTATTAAGATTTCAAAAAATTATTTATTGTTTATAATGAATAATTAATTATTTATTACTTAGTAATGAGTAGAAATTCATTTAAATTTGAATAAAATTATTTTCCCATTTAGAGAATAATTTTTTTTCTAATAGTGAAATATAAATATAATTTAATTAACATCAATATAATCACTTAGTGTGTTATCCTTAAGGATTTTTTATCATTGGAATTAGGGATGCACACCTAAAGACCAATATTACTATATAGAAATGGGTAATGGTACCCTATAGAATGAAAATTATATTGCAATGTCAATAACCAAAAACGAACACTCATTCTGCAATATATTCCAATTGACTAAATATCTTAACATGGAAGGTGAAAATCACTATCATAAACCTAAATTATTGTTATGTGTTTCATTGACTATCTAAAACAAACATATTATTTGTATATATACATGATAATTAATGTTACTGTTCAATTATACTAATAGGGATGAGATATTAGGTACTATAAATATGAAAATGAAATATCCTTCGTCAACATAACCATCAATAACATGACATTCTTGATACACCAATTATACCCCAAATCCTACCAAAGTATATTTTTTTTAATACTCGATGTTCACCAGTAATTAAATGCCTTAATGAAAATATCAAATTCTATGGACCATTAATCATGATGCAGGTATTAATATATAGTGACACCAAAGCATTTAGACTTCGTACTTGTATATATGTTCTCAAAATCAACCATCACGAAGATTACCATGTTCAGTAATCAGGTGAAGAATACTCTTCCACATACATTTAATTACACCAAAAATTATTTATAATAAGTATTCAATCGCAGTATGTTGTACAACCATAGAACTAGTTACAAAATTATAATCAATAGATTTAAGTTTTGTCCTCATTTTGGGGAACTAATGTGTACTTATTAATGAAATGAATTATCAAGGACATTATCACATTAGTATTATTCATAAGAACAATATAAATATGATAATATATTTATATTAATATTTAATTATTTAAATAAACATTAAATAAAATTTAAAAAGTTGTTGGTTCCATAGAAGAAACACCAATAGACTCAAACATTAACTACAATCAAATTCTAATGACATGTCGGTTTTAAAAAGGTTGAACATGATTTTTGTGAGCTTGTATAATGTTTTTGGGAATATCATGTTTCTAGGATTATGATTGGTTGAACTACTTGTCTATCATGTGAATATTTTTAATGAAGAATTACTGGTAAAATCTCACATGTACTAATAAAATTGAGTTTCCATATTTCTCCTAAGTAAAATCTTCAAATCATTACTACTAACATAATAAATGATTATAAAAATTGTAAAATCAATTCATTTTGTAAAACCTAAATCTATATCAAGATCTTGATAAAAAACACATAGAGATTAATATATGATTAAATGTTATTACATATTGAATATATTGTGACCAATCTAGTAATAAGTGTTTCATGAAAATTATTTATTCATTTTATTTGATACTAGATACAATTAAACTATGTGGAGATAAGTGTTAAATTACCATTGTCACTGTTATAAAGACATCCTCAAACCCCATGAAATCTTCTAGTTCTACATAACTACGAATTATTACATAGTTCCTACTAGAAGTCTTTTAATTGTTTTGGAAATATATGATAAATTTTTAAGTACCACATGTCGTTAATATCAAGCATTAATATATATCACATCAAAGAATATAAATTTTTAGAACTATTTCTGTTGATATTAATTTAAACTCAATAAATTCTTCTAATAACATTGTGTGTTCTTCTAGAAGGTTTATATAGAATAATTATTTTTGTCACAAATTATTATAGAAATTATAGATTAAAAGTCTGTTAATATATGTACTATGATATTATTTATAATACATTTGAATATATTTAGTATTTAATTTTCCCAAGAACAAAATTTCTATATTGAGTCATTCATAGAGATAATTCATTCCATTAAATTAAAACGTAAAGACATAATATTTTTTCATATGGTATAAACATATACAATAAGAAAAAACATTGTTCTACCACAAAACATTTCAAGATACATGTCACTTATTTGTTTTAATATAAATATTTTCTTATATCAAGGAAATAATTATTTATGAATAAATTTATGTAATCATCATATAGATTTGGTATTAATTGATATCACCAACCATTTTTTAGTTATTACATGTATACAATAACATATGGTCTCTTTTTTAGTCATTTTATATATACATATTTTATAAGAAATCCACCGAATGATGATTCATTGTTTACCAATAGAACAATATGATGGTCATTTTAATAATATAAAAAAATAATAAAATTTTTTTTATTCATTAATTCTGTTGTATTAGATTTATATTGATAAGACCATTCGGAATACCATCATTGTTAGATTTTACCATTATGTACCAACTGTTTTTCATTTCTCTTTGTTATTTACTTGAAATATTTGGTTTTGGAATAATTAAAAATAATGAATCACATAATATTTGTACATGGATTCCATTACATAAATTTATTCACACTTTTCATCATTATAATATTAAAATTTATGGGTTCTTATAGAAATATTTTTTGAATATTAATAATACTTGTTTCACCCACCATGATGAACACAAACCACTTTATTTTTAAAAAATTAATACATATTATAATGAATATACATTAAAAATTACATAATATTGTGATTTAGTCATGAAAATTTATTTATTACTCACTATGAAATGTTAAAGGATCATTTTTTAGATATGTAGTAATTAAATCTTTTATAAACACTCAACTACTTAAAATAAGACACTTCTAATTAATATCAATTTTGATAAGAAAAAAAATATTTGAAAAATAAAACATTGATTGTTCTTTTTGGTGAATATTAATAACATTAAACTTTTATTCATTTTTTCTCATTACTATACTTATAAACTGTAACAAAAATATTTTAAAAAGGATGAATAAAAATATCATTTTAAGGAATATGACGAAGGAAAATCATTAGTCCAGTGAAAATAAAAAAACCAATTAAAAACCATTTCACAAAAACTATTTAGAATCCATATAAAATCATGATGGTTCCATGGAAAATCATCACTAAAATCCCTTTAAATTGATAATCCATAAAGGACAATTTCATATTAAGATAACATAATTAAATGGAAAACAATATTGGGGATCTCCCATAATATATTAGGCTATAATTGGGATCATTCAATCATAATATGAGGCATAATGGGGCTCACAACTCGATATATTGGGATGTATTGGGATGAATTAATAAATAATGAATCTCTATGTAACATATTAGGGAAAAAATATCTTTAATACGTATGGAAAATACAAATTTATATATCAAATTACTAGTATCATATAAAAACATATTTTATAATCTAAAAACAACAAACAAAAAAATGAATACATTTTATTGGAAAAGAACTATGAAAACATAAAAAATTCATTAAATTAATTTTTCTTCTTGAAATCAATATAAAATTTTCATGGTGTTTATGTTAAAAAACATTAATTTTGACTTTTTTAAATAGATATGATAACAGATCTATTATAATGGGGTTTTTAAAAATGTCTCTTATGTTGTGGGGGAATCATTTTGTAGAATTTTAATTATCAAGGATAATAATCAATGTTATATTATTTATATTATTGTGAATTTTTTACAATTTTATTATTCATATTATACCTCTTGTTTTTATATTTTAACAATTACATAGTTAGTTATGTTCACCTCAAATGTTTCGAAGATATTTGTTACATGCGTCGAAAATGAGTTTTCTGTAATGTCTATAATAAAATTTATAATTTTTCCATAATATCTAAAATAATATTAATTAAAAATACATTACTCTTATACATAAATTATTCATATATATATATAAATTGACAATGTTTATGAAAAATTAACTATATTACATTCAAGGAGATGATAAGTCATATTTACGCAAGAGTCATATTTTCAACTTTCAAAGACTATTATGAAATGAATGTAAGAAATGTTTTATTTATAAATATTTATAATTTAATAATGAAAATAATATTATACAATTTATTATAATTAGATATATATTTCTTGTAAGGTGGTGTTCAAAAATGATACACATCACTTCGTGGAGGTGATAGTTAACACATGCACACAAATGACATTATCATTATTCTATACAAGGAATGGTAAGAATATAAATGCTATATTATAATTTCAATATTTATAAATTTGAAATTTATATCTACTATAAACACTAATTTTCTCATTATATAATTAATTGATAGATTTTAATGGAAAATAATATTCCCCATTTCACGACGCAATAGTCCATTGTAAAAACGAACAATAATTATTTTTCCAATTTGACTGTAGTGGATATGGATTTTTGGCAATATATTAACATGAGAACATTTTATTATATACAGTATATATTTTTTAAAATTTTCATTTTATAAAATTAATATATGTAGATTTAATAATAATGAAAACAAGAATATGAAATTTAAAACAATACATTTTCATCAAAAAAATGTTTCTTGAATCCTTAATACCACTAATGTTGGTAATATAATAAAATATTATATCAATAATTATGTGACTTGTTATTGTAAATGATTTGGTAAGGTGTTGGCTCAAAAATTGGATCCTACGTTTTAATAAATGATTAGAATACGATGAAATTTATATAAAAGGGGAGGGGTACACTTTGAGTTCAATATAATATTAAATTATTATAATTTAATTTTTATTACAAATGTCTCCAAAAATAATTATTTAAAAATACTGATGATTATATATATAATAAAATTTTATCAATGAAAATTTAAAAAGTATATTACTATTTTTACTAGTTATATTTTGTAATAAACCATTATTTAAGCATATTTACTCTTACTACGACCACATAGATTTCAACTTATGAATGGTTAATACAGTTTCTATAAAATTCCAAACAAATTCCAAATAGATGATTTATGAAATTAAAAAAATTATAAAAAAAAATTTGCAATAGTTTTATATTTTTATTTAATTTATATAATTTAATAATATATTATTCATTTTATAATATCATTAATGTCACTTTTAAAAATATTTATTAAATGATATTTCATTTGTATCATAATAGTCATAAATATTATTATAAAATAATAAAAAATCTCTTAAATGAGAATTAAATCTATAATATTTGTTGATGTTATCAAATATATCAAATTATATTTATTTTAATATTTTTTATCATAAATTTAATATTTCCATTAATTAAAAAATTACTACGTTATGGCAATGTCAGTATTTAGTGAATTTATAATTCCACAAAAAAATAAAAATATATGTCCCTGATTTAATTACATATTTTATGTTTTAAATTTATATTAATAATAGAATATATATTCTAAATTTACTATATTAAAAAATAATATTTATTAGAACATATGTATGACATCATTAACTTTTCATTAAAATAAAATACTATAAAGAACATAAATTCATCAATGTGGATCATAGAGTTAAAATAATCTGATTAAGGATGATATTTTGCTATCAATAAATTATCCAATAAAATTATTAATTGATTTAAAGTAATATTCACACCATAATGTTTTTATATTTACCTATAATGATATGATTTACCATTAATTTTGGTAATAAGAATCACTAACATTTGACTCGTATTTACAAAATTTAAATGGGATATATTTACAAAATTTGTAACCTAGTATTCCAAATATTAAAACCATTTTTTATAAAATTAAAAACACATAATTGGATGCTATTAATTTTAAATTAATCTCTTTTATAGCAAAAGAAAACTAGTCATTAAATTAAAAACACAGAAATGATTGAAATTTTTGTATATCTAAATTTAATATAAAATTTAATACAATGAAATAATATTAATTTGATGACATAAAACTGATCATGTTATAATTAAGAAAACATACAAAATATAATTTAACACTGTGTTATTTATATGAACATCTTCCTTAAAATAAAATCAAGAATTATTTATGATTCATCATGACATGAACATTAAAATAAAAAACCCAAAAACTAATCCATAGAATATTTTAATATTCTAATTTCAAATTTAATGTTTATTTTCACAAATATAAATAAGAAAAGTGTAAAAATCTACAGTTTTGGTAGTAATGAGATGCATGGTTTTCATTCATAGTTTTGTAATCCATGAACAACCTATGTGAATGATACTGGATACTTTTTCAATTCGGAAGGATCGAGTTTCATTGATTATGAAAAACACTCTCAAAACAAGTGATCTTAAAAATGGACAAAACACATTATTGAAACCCAAACAATATATAATCTCACCCAATGATCCTTGAATTATTTAAACACAATATAGATGAATTGTTGGTGTCAAAAAATCTCTAACATTAAATATTCATCAGATATAATTTATAATAACCATGAATAGGGCTATTTGAAAATTGAATCCAGTAAAACATGATGATATTTTGGTCCAATATACCTTAAATTCATCCAAAATATAATATATCCTGAAACAAATAGAAACATTGAAATATGTGATTGGGGTGTCAAAATTCTCCGAACCAAAAAATAATTTTCCCCCTAAAAATGAATTCATCAAAAAAAACCAAAACTGAAGTCCATGCTTAACAAAAACCATTATGAAATAAGATTTTTTTGGTTTACGATTCACTCTAAAATTCAATACCATCAAATAAAGAAGAAACCACAATATAAGGATGATGGGAGAACATGATGGGGTTCTTCCCACCACAACGAATTAATTTAAATGAACAAAATTTAAACCCCAAACCACTCCCTCCTCGTAACTAGTATACTAGAATTTTATAATTTAAAAACTATGGGCTACTCATACAACTTACCAATCCGTGAAGAACCCATATGAATTATACTACTTAGATGGGACACCCCACATGGTTTGGTCACACATTTTGAAAGCCATGAACAAATTATTCCAATCACTTCTTTCCAAAAGTAGCACCACCTGCCTTGGTTACATGGGCAAGGCACAATGTATATTATAAATGCACACAAACCTAGCACATGCTAAAAATTGAAAAAAAACATCCAAAATGTTAAAATTACATTTGGTACTCAACATAAAATTCCTTGTATAATCTGGAAACTACTGCCACAAATCCAAGGAAACTATTATAAAAACTTAACACATGATACATTAATATACGAAACTCAAGCATCTCCAAAAGAGAAATAGTTAATGTTAAAAAAGATACCAACAAATAAAAATGAAATACACAGTCAATAGATAACAAAAAATTCCAAAATAAACTTTTAGATAGATTCAACCACTTGGTTTACAAAATAATATATAAAACATTATTTATATATAAAATATGTACTTACAATAGCAATAAATCATTAACTCAACCGAGGTTTCACACCACACTAGCAACTCATGACTGGGACCTTGAATTACCAAGAGTCCAATGGTTGGGGCTCTGATGGCTGAATCATTTCTTTCCACGTAGTTAAAAACCAACATTATCGTATCAAAACATTTTAATCAAGTGACACATCAAACAAAAATTCTCTAGATTACCAATATGGCTACAATAGAGGACAGTCATTAGATATTTGTGATAAGAAAATTTTGAATGCCCCGACAGCCACGCAGATGATGCACTAGAAAGCAATATGATGTTATTGATATCATGATCATAGAAGATGAATACTTCAAGAGATAATTCTATAACATTCAAACCTCACCAGATCTTGAACCATCACGAATAATGAGTGAAACTGGATTGAAACACACCTGCTCAACAGTAACCTACTATATATGGAGAAAAGGAAATGATTTCCTTAACATGATTTATGTATTCTTTCAATGAACATTTTCATTTTTAAAAACCCATGAACTATTCCCTTTTCTTCTTCCTTATCTCATCAGTTATGAACCATCGAAAAAAATAGACTTGAAAACATCCCACGTCATCCCAATGCAAAATGATAGCATGGAGAACTACTCCCATTCACCCAAACTGAAACCATTAAACAACCCTAGTATAGCTTGAACTCTTGTAGACTCAAGATTTCTCAACATCCAGTAGACACAATAAACCACTCCCAGCCACTTCAAATCATATATTGAACATCTATCATAACATATAAATAGGAAACACTTGATTAGAATAATAAATAAAAACCCAAAGAAATAAATAAAAATCAAATAAAATCATTAACAAGAGAAAATATCATGCAAAAATACTACCTCAAACACTATACACACCAAACACAACTCACAGATTCACATTTCAAAAATCACTATTTAATTTTAATTTCAAAACAATATTATTTCAAGGCTACACTCCACTCACAAAACAGATATATGACAACAAAAAAACAAAAATTATAAAAAATATTCACACTCAATTTCTTCATTCGGAAATAATTTTAGAAAAACAAGGCCATGAATTTGATTTCAAACACCCACATGTTGCATCCAATTACCTGTCAACCATTTGTTTATCCATTTATATCCAGTCGTTCCAACAGTAAAATTCAATTCATAACATCACATGAGAAAACATTCATTAGGTGCACCTAGTGTCATAACCATTCCATTTTCATATTAATCCAAACATGCACTGAATTTTCAAACCACAAAAATATCCATGAAAAACTATTTTTGAAATAAAAAAACATTTGAATGGAATGATTTTCCCATTTTAAAAACTATATTAATTTTAAAACCCACTCACACTATCGTGAACTAGAATAAATCTCAACATGCATAAATCTTTGGAAATGTGGGACAAACGTCTATGACAAACTGGGTGACATAGTAGTGGGACATTCACAATGCAAGATATAACTCAAGGAGGATCTTGAACCATGTAATATGAATCAACATGGTTCAATACTCCATGTGAGACCACAATATGACACTGGTTTATCTAATTTTCTATACCTTAGTCCAAAAAAACGATAAAAGACTCAAATCTCGAATATCCTATGGTAATTCAATGATTAAAATGGTAAAGGGTTCATGATTCCCATATTATAACTACATACCAAATCCTGAAAATCAAAATTTATAACTACTAGAGACCCGAAATAACAAGAACCACTTGTGATACCATTTTATCATGAACCGGTCTTGGATGTCATCTTACCCAACACCCAGCGCCGTTTGCAACATGGCCAGATGGGCATTCTCGATCCCCACAGAATGAAAAATAGTGAAATGAATAACATATAACACAATTTAGAATGATTTTTTCCCAAAATATAAAAACCAAAATCAACACAAAATGAACCAATCAGGCCACAAGAGAGAATGACATAACATAAATAAATAAACATCTAATGCATGTAAAAAATACAACTGAAGAGGTGGTAAAAAAAATTCATAATTGAAAAACTAAACAATTCTATCTTGATGTCCATTTGAATTAATTGTCACCTTCAACCACAAGACACATCCATATCTAAGATCAATCAACTGAACTATGAGAATTTAAATATAACAGGATCCTATAAAATATCTTGGCCCAACCCACACTGTGTGGTAAAATTATGGTCTGAGATCAATGGATCAACAAGAAATCTCCAAAGAATATATGAATTTTCGTTCCTAAAATATTACATTAAAAAAATTATAAATATATTAATAATAATAGGGTTTTCCCATTATGTTAAAAAACTCATGCCCCATATAATTCCAAACCAAATTCCATTTTACAGTTGGAATCCAAAATACTGAGTGTCAGGACTATGCTAAAAAAATAGGTTAATAGTTCAGTAGAATGTAAACAATAATTATAAATATAAACCATGGGAGATCCTAAAAATAAATAGAATACCCTTAAATGTACTATGTTTCGAAGCACCTATCAGCTATAGTAAAGCCACTATGTCAATAACCAACTTGCAGTTATATCCAATCTTCACAAGTGGCACAAACCCCATGGTTTGTCTACAGCTCATGAATGGTACAAAATAATATAATGTAGGATGGTAAGATACTATCACTCGAATATCTAATAGATACTCAGATACCCATAGAGGTAGTGATAATAATATTTATGTTAGAATTAAAATCATGCCTAACTCATCTTATCTTCTGTTAGTGCACTTGACTACCCAAAACACAAACACCAATATATGATAATATAAGAAAGGAAATTCTCCAATATAAAGCTCCCCATTAAAAATATATAAATTTCACATCAAACATGATTCCAATAAAGATTTAATACCACAATAACATTCAAATAACATTACTAAACACCATATAATTCCAAATGGTCACACTAATTTCACAAAAATATATTTTTTCAAATGATATAAAAAATATCACCAATGAGTTGGATGTGCCAAACGGGCCTTTTACTCAACACACACCAAATTTATTTATCAAGACCATTTCAGAACAACCATTTTAAGAAAAACATTAAACTAGTAAATCATGCCAAATTGAACCATGAGCTACGAATTCCACAAAAAAAACTCCAATATCAAAATAGTAATACATGATGTTAGTTTCTTCTTAAATAAAATAATTAAATAATTCTTGAATGAACATATGCTTTATAAACAAGAGAACCATTAAATTCCAACTATGTGTTTATGAAAACACTATTTTACAGATTTCATCTTCATTTGATGGAATATCTATGTTTTATCCTAGAGAACCCATGGATTTGACACCATCCAATGGCACCCCTCACTCAAACCTTACTCCATGTAATTTATCTGAAATCAATAGTTTCATTAAACAATACACCTAACCAGCAACATTATTTAGAATGAACAAGACATACCATTGTGAATATGAAACCCCACAAAAATTTTTTTAACACATTTATCAATCAATATCATTAACAATTTAAACTCTCTAAACAAAAAACCCAAAAAAATCATCGAGACATAAATAAAGATAAATAATTCATGAAACCTCTAAATTTCACCCAAAGGAACAATAACATATCTATAATTTACACTATGTGCTAAAACCCTATTCATTTTATAGAAATATCCTTGTAATAATTTTTTAACAAGTCATACTGATAAAAAAATTATATAGTATGCAATAAAATGGTTTCAAAAGGGTCAGAATAATGTTTTTTGATTAATTTAAAATTAAAATAATCAAGAGAAATTCCATAGGAAAGCAATACATGGAATAACCTACGTTGGTGGTGTGTGAATTCAATGAAACCTTCAGATATGAGAGATATTGTAACACCCTGAGACTTTATGAGATATATTATTTTTAATTTCTTTGATTTCTTTTATTATAAACTACACCAAGATTAGCTTGTACTATACGTAACATTGTATTAGCTTGCCGTATACGCAACACTATTCGTGGCTCGTGTTACACACAATTTCAAGTACGTTTTGTGGAAATTATTTTACGCAACATTAAGTATATATATTGTTTAATTTATAAATGAAATAATTTTTTATGATGTTATACGCAACACCAAATATAGCCTTCACTACACACAGCCCTGACATGGCTTTCATTACACGCAATCAAGACCTTCTTCGGCCGCGTGTGTAGTATGAAATACAAAGTTTCACTAAATAAAATATTATTATAATATTATTATGGACTACCCGTAATGAATAGTAATACCAACTTTTTAAAATTTTAAAAAATTTATCTTTAAAAATAGACTTCATTTTTAGATTGGAATATCGAAATTAGCTTAGGGTGATTTTTTGGTAATTTTCTGAAAATATTCAATTTTCGATGAATAGTGAAAACATTGGGTTACTATTTAAAAACCGAATTTTTATATAAATAATTATTTATTTTATTTAAATTTATATTAGCTCAGAATTGATACATAATACCAATATAAGTTCAATGTAATTCATTTGAGTCATTTTATAATAATTTTAGATATATAAAAATTTGATTGAACTTTTCACCGTCTTTTACCCACCTCCTAGGAGAATTTGAAAATTTACATAAAACATAAATATACCACTTATGTGAGTGGAATTTCAAATATCAGAGAGACATGGTTAATTTCAAGGAGTAAAATGTGGTTCAACCAGATAATTTTTTTTTGGTGAATAGTAACTTTTTCTTTTATTTTCCACGTTTAAAAGTAAATATGGTAATTAAGGGTAAAAATGATAATATTATTATCCTAAAACATTTCCTAATTCTATTGGATAAATTTAATTCAACAAAAAAACCTTAAGTATAAAATATTACCCTTTAGATCCACTTGGATTAGATTCGGACACTTATTATTATTTTATTTAAAAAGAGTTAATATAGTTAAAATCAATGTTTAATAACCAAATAATTTTTAATATAAGGTTATACGTAAGATAAATTAGACTATAAATATTCACTATTATGATAAATAGATTTAATACATAATTTTATTATATTTATAAATTTTAGACATTAAATATTTTAATTTATTTATGACACAATGATGATGCACTAATTACCTTATTAATGAAATATTAGCGTAATTGATGTTATAAATACCCAAATAAATGTAATTTTAGACTTTTTATGAATACCAATAATTTTCTAGGTTAATAGGACATGTTATTATTGATTCAATTATCTTTGTTAGAACTAATCATGATGTTACATTTTTCGTAAAAATCTATTACCAAGTAATGTCAAAATTGACATAAAATAGTTTTTAAATCAAATATTATATTAATAATTGTTATTATATTACTAAAAATCTATGGTTTATCAAAATTACATAGATATGGTTATATATATTATTAATTAACCACTTGTGGTTCTTTTTTTTTTGCTATAGTAAGTTTATTAAACATATAGTGAAAGAAAACAAGAAGACACAGTAAAAGATAATGTATTTAAGTTAGAGTTAAATATAAATGATAAGGTAAAATAGTTACCTAAACTTGTCTAAAACCTATTGGTTGAGATTATTTCGACCCATACCCGATTTATCTTCGAAATAAATTAATTTTGATCTATTATAAACTGAATACGACTTTATTATAAAATAATATTTTAAGTTTTTTCAAAGGTGCCCCTCTCCTCCCTTACAAAAACTGCACCCCATCCCTCATCTCTTCACACCCTTTTTAGCCTTTAAGATCGTTCAAACAGTGAAAATTAATCTTATAATCCTTTATAGTTATATCATAGATTTTCTGGTCTTCTCAAAATACCATCCATAGTTCCCTAAGAATGAGTTTAAAGTAGGTGCGTCGAGGAATAGGTAATCTCTTCTACAGACTCTTTCAATTTTCTTTCTTCTTCTACATCATATTTTTTAGTTGTTTCATTATAAATTAATAAAGTTAGTATTATTTATATACATATATTTCATTATAAATATGAAACAATCATATTTCACCTTCTATCCATCCTACGAAAAACGAAATCACCGCGAATGCGTACATACAGAATACCATCACCACCCCATGGTGTAATCAGTTTTTCCACCACCACCTTACTTGGATGTGTATAATGGAGTAAATAATAATTATATTTGATTATTATAACATCATAAATATTCTAATATATTATATAATCCACTCAAATTCCATTCAATAAATATGGGAACGATATCTTCGCTTGTGCGTACATAGAGATTTATGTCTCCATGACGTGATGATATTCATTTTCCATTTTAACAATTCAAGAATGATTATAATTTATATATAATAAGTAATCATGAAATATAAGAAATAATAATTGTACTATATTTATGTATATATATATTTATGTCATCTATATAATTCCATTAAATTCTATAAGGAAATGAAAAACAGCGTTAATGCGTACGTAATGCCCACCATCACCATGAACGGTGTATTTATTTCCATTTATAGATCTATTATATATATATATATTCTGAATATATATTATATATAAATTCTGTTTTATATCTATAATTAATTAATCATGATCTAAGTAATCATATTAATAACTACAAGTCAAAATACAGACGTTAAATAAAACGATTTTACCCAAAATGCTGCTTTAACTTGGAATTGACAAATGAACGGATAATAAAATGTCATAAGTGAATCATATATGATATCATAAATATTATTATGGTAATTTTAAAAGTTATTAATATGTTTAAACCCACTATACAGGATTCTCAGACACCTATGGAAGAAATTGGACATATGGTAAGGGATAATTATTTCAATCTCATTCTTATTTGAGATTGTTTATTTGTAAGTATTTACTTGGGTTATGTTTATTATCCATGTCCATATGTTCTCAAAATATTTTCATAAAATGTTTACATTTTTTCCAAGTATGTTTAATTTCATTTTTACCCTTTTCTTACTTTTACCACATCGTATGGAAGGAATCATTCTTATATTTACTATACGAGGTACTTTTTGACTTTTCCAAAAAATGTACAAGGAGAATGTTTTTTTAACTTATACGGCATGAAAGGATTCATACGGTTTCGTAATTCCTTATTTACATGAATCTTCCTATACAATATTTCATTATTATTTTGAAAAAAATACTTTATTTTAAAATTGCATGTCATTTTGTGAAAAGAAAATGATTTTGAAGAAGAAAGGATATTTTTCCTCAAGAATTCAATTCAAGTGTTTTGTCAAAACTATTTTACATCTTAGATGAAATTATTTCATATGTGTATAATGTCTCTATGATTTACAAGGTTTCACTTTTCTTATGATGAAATTATAGCCATTTTTTTATATGGATTATATTATGATGGGATGATAGTTAAGAAACCCATTTTATTCTTTGGGTTATGATGAATAATTTATGTTTATTTTGTGGAAAAAGTAATAATTATTTCATTATGAGAAGTGTGGGACATATATCTCCCTCCAATAGATTTGGTAATGATTTATATCTCATGAGATTGACATGGATGGAATGAAAAGTTAATCTGGTTCAGTGATACAGGACTGGAACGAGGAGTGAACTCGGTTCAGTAAGGGACTTTGTCCACTAAGATGGTCTTGGAAGCAATGCATTTGCTACTATGAAAATAATATCATGTGCTTAATGTTTTGACACAATTACATATTTTATTTCCAAGCTATTTTATCATGATAGATGTTCCATTATGATCTATGCCTTATGTACTACCATGTTTTATGTCATTACAAAATATTCTTATGTTTAAACATTGTGTTCATGTTTTTAGGTTCAAATGTATATGGTTTGTTTTGTTTTCTCTATTATTACCCTTACTGAGAATTAATGCACACCCTTTATATGTTTTCTTTTCCCAAGGATATAATCAATGGTTTTAGGTAAGGAATCAAAAGGGTAAGATCTTTATTGGATATGTTGAATATCTTTCACCACTATTAGAACATTATGTTAAGAGTTTCCAGAAACAATAAACTATTATGGTGGTTGTGTGTTTATTTTTGTTATGTATTAATTATTCCAAAAAAGTAATGTAATTTACATGTTCATCATGTTTGGGGTCCCTATAGTTGGTATTAGAGGAAATTTTTAGTTAACCTTTAGATACTAGTATGTGAATAATTTTGTGAGATCCCTAGAGATATTTCTAAGGTATGTTTAGGGATGTCCATAAGATTAAGTATAAGTATAAGTTATAGTTCTATAATTACAGTAACAATCATAGAATTAAACCTATGATTTTAGATATTGAAGGTACTCCCCCTTTATTATGTTTTTTCTCTAGCATAATATTTTCCTCTCACACTATTCATTTTGGGTTTTAGATGATGGCTGGAACCTGAAGGAACCATATTGATCAATGTAATGGACAATGCGATGATTTTCCTCATGAACAAACAAATGTTATGGGATATGGAGTGACAAATATTATTTCTATACTGAAACAAGCTATGAATTGTTATGGAATTCTAAAAGAGAAGAGAAGGGAACAATATTCTATTGAGTCCTTAATGAGGCAACATCCACATTCTTTCAGTTGGTCGTCTGATCCACTTGTTGTTGAACAATGGATCAGTGCCATTGAAATTATATTTTCCATAATTCAATGTTCGGAATATGAAAAAGTCATTCTGGCTATTTAACATTTAGAAGGTGAAGCAAATCAATGGTGGACTATAATTAAAAATACGAGGCCCCGAGATGAAATTGAATCCATGGAATGGGATGAGTTCAAGAACATAATTTTCAATTAGCAATTTCCTCATTTTCTTCGAACAAAGATGGAATATGATTTACTTGAGCTTAAGAAAAATAATGATGAATCTGTTTGTATATATGAAGCGAATTTTACAATTTTTGCATGGTATGCATCCAGATTTATTGTCCAATCGGAATGTAATGTTGAAAGATTCTTTAGTGGCTTAAAACAATGTATTCTAAGGGCATTAGCTATAAGGTACTTCTATAGCTATGAAGAAATTTTGTGTTGTGCTATCAAGGTAGAAATTCAAGTTGGTGTTACATATCCATATCATGGTTTTGATAAGAAACAACAGATGGAGTTTAATGAGAAATATCAGAACAATGGTGAAAAGAAGATGAATGTTTCTTTATGCTCAATGTGTTGAAAGAAACATGGTGGAGATTGTCTAAAAGGTACTAGAAAATGTTTCTAGTGTGGGAATGAAGGTTATCAAGCACCTGAGTTCCCATGTAATGGGAAAAAGGTTTCTAAGGACGTGAATAAAGAAAAGACTACATAGAACACTCCACCAACACTTCAATGCTTCATGTGTAAGGAAAAGGGGAATTATGCTAATCAATGCCCTAATCCAAGGGTTAATGATGATCAACATGAGCAACCTCTTAAGGTAAAGGATAAAGGTAAGTCAAATGGGATCAATATTAAGATGTTGAGTATGAAAATGATTTTGTGTAATGATTAAGTGTTTATATAATGGGATTTCAAAATAGTATCACGGAATCTCATTTTTGGCATCATGGAATTTAAGAATATCTATGTATTGGTTGTAAATAATTATATAGTACTAGTTTACATGAAAAGTGATTGAAATATTTATTGAATGAAGATGATATGAGCATAATGAATGGATAAAGAGAAAATGAAATGATCTCATGACTGATATCATGAATTGAGTATATAGAAATTTTTAGATTTTGGTATGTGGAAAGTGTTTACTTTTGACCGCATAAATATTTTCACTAAGGTTCAATGGGTATTCATTTTTCAAGAGAATACATGATTAAGGAATTCACATGTTTGTAATGTGACAAATAGGATATATCATATGATATATGGGGGATAAATGATGGTATTCACATGCTTGTTTGATGACATTTCTAGTAATCGTTTTCATTATACTATAAGATTGGACAGAAGTATTTTAGATAAGCCTAAATATTGGAATGGATTATGTTGGACATAAGTCATTATTGATTAAGGATAGAACTTTTTTTGATATTATTGATGGATGTTATAATAATGTAGTTTTAGAAAAGGGACAACCTGTAGGATGGGCGACAACCTGTCGCGTTGGACAAGGCTGTGGGAATCGAACCCACAACCGAAGTGCGACTGAGCTTTATCGCCTACCACTGGACTACAGGATGTCCCTGGTTAGTAGATACTAGATTTATTATATTAATCAGTATGATATATGAAGTATAAGTCAATTTTAGGAACCATATATGATTATACTCACTATAGATGGACTAATGTATTTTTGATAACTTTTTCTAACCTGCTATTTGAGATAGATGGAATGACCAATCATTCTATCACATGATCTTCTTAAACTTCATGAATGAAAAACTCTACTTCATTTATTTAAGATATGAAGTGGAAATTTTCCATGGAACAAACAACAGTGAGATTGTACCAAAATTAATAATGTATTTCTTCTAATTCCAATTTCTTCATCTTTAGGGAAATGATCCTGAAAATCAAAAATGTTTTCCTAGTGCCTTTATATTTGATGAATTAGATTTTACCTTAGATCATAAAAAATTTATGGCTTTTTTATTGTTGGATTTTTCATAGCCATGTCCTCTACCACTCTTCATCAGAAATTGATAGTTATATTTCTCTTCCATATCCATATTTTCACCTATGTTGTCCTATGTGGAAACCCTGTGCTGAGTTACACTGGGTGACAGTTATGATTCTATATTCCCTTTTTAAAATAACGTTTTAGTATTCCTTTTTTTTATGTGGGTTTATATGAAAGAATCTTTCAAGTAGTAAACCATTTCTAACCCTGAAAAATTTCGAGGGTAAAATTCATTTTAATGGGGGGTAGAATGTAACACCCTGAGATTTTATGAGATATATTATTTTTAATTTCTTTGATGTATTCAATTATACACTACACAAAGATTATCTTGTACTATATGCAACCCCGTATTAGCTTGCAGTATACACAACACTATTCATGGCTCGTGTTACACACAATTTCTTGTTCGTTTTGTGGGAATTATTTTACGCAACATTAAGTATAGTTTTTGTTTACTGTATAAATGATATAAGTGTTGATTATGTTATATGAAAAACCAAAAAGAGATTTCACTATGTGCAGCCCTGACTTTGCTTGTATTACACGCAATCAAGACCTTCTTTGATAGCATGTGTAGTATGAAATACTATGTTTCACTAAATGAGATTTTATTATAATATTATAATGAAATACACGTTATGGATAGTAATACCCACTTATTAAAATTTTAAAAAATTTATCTTTCAAAATGGACTTCATTTTTTGATTCGGAATATCAAAATTACCCTAGGGTGAATTTTTGGTATTTTTCTAAAAACATTCAATTTTTGATGAATAGTGAAAACATTGGGTTACTATTTAAAAACATACTTTTAATATAAATAATTATTAATTTTATTTAAAATTTTTATGTAAAAATTTATACATAATACCTATATAAGTTCAATGTAATTAATTTAGGTTATTTTTTCATAATATTAGATATATAAAAATTTTATTGAACTTTTCACCGTCTTTTACCCACCTCCTAGGAGAATTTGAAAATTTACGTAAAACGTAATTTTACCGCTTTTGTAGGTGGAATTTAGAAAATCTGAGAGGCATGGTTAATATCAAGGAGTAATATTTTGTTCAATAAGATAAAAATAATTTTCTGTGAATAGTAACTTTTTTACTTTTATTTACCACGGTTAAAAGTAAATATGGTAATTAAGTGTAAAAATGATATTATTATTACCCTAAAACATGTCTTATCTCTATTGGATAAGTTTAATTCTACCAAAATCAACCTTAGGAATAATATATTACCCTTTAGGTCCACTTGGAATTGTTTAAGACACTTATTATTGTTTTATTTAAAGAAGAGTTAAAATGGTTAAAATCAAATTTTAATAACAAAAACATTTTTAATATAGGGTTAGACCTAAGATAAATTCCACTATAAATATTCATTAAAAAGATAAAAATATTTCAGACATAATGGTTTTTTATTTATAATTTTTAGAAATTAAATAATTTAATTTATTAATGACATAATGATGATGCAATAATTACCTTATTATTGAAATATTAACATAATTGATGTTATAAATACCCAAATAAATGAAATGTGAGACTTATATAAATTAAAATAATATTATTGGATAATATGGCATGTTAATATTGATTAAATTAACATTTTTCTAACTAATCATGTTATTATAATTTTCACAAAAATCAATTACAAAATAGTGTCAAAATTGACATAAAATAGTTTTAAAAAAAATATTATATTATTAATTGTTTTTATATTGTTAAAAATATAAGGATCAGAAAAATGACTTATATAAGGTTATATATATTAATAATTAACCACTTTGGGTTCTTTTGTCTTGTTATTGAACATTTATTAACAATATATTGTAAGAAAACAAGAAGACACTATAAAAGTTAAATTATTTAACTTCGAGTTAAATCTAAATGATAAGGTTAAAATAGTAACCTAAACTTGTCTAAAGCCTATTGGATGAGATTATTTCCACCCATACATACATTATATTTGAAAAAAATCAATTTTAAGCTATTATAAACCGAATATGACTTTATTATAAAATAATATTTTATGTTTTTCAAAAGATGCCCCTCTCCTACCTTATAAAAAGGGCACGCCTTCCCTCTTAACTTCACACATTTTTAAGCCTTGAAGCTTTTCCAAACCCTAAATATTACTCTTCTAAACCTTTATAGTTATATCATAGAGGTTCTGGTTTTTTCAAATGACCAGCTCTAGTGCCCTAAGAAGAAGTTTAAAGGAGGTGCGTTGAGGAAGAGGTAATCTCTTCTACCGACTCTTTCAGGTTTCTTTCTTCTTCTACTTCCTCTTCATTAGTTGTTTCATTATAAAGTAATAACAGAAGTATAATATATATACTTATATGTTATTAGAAATATGAAACAACCCTATTTCAACTTCTATCCATCATACGGAAAAAAAATCACCGCACGGGTGTACGTACGGAATACCGTCTCCACGCCGTGGTGTAATCAATTTCTCCACCACCACCTTACATGAATTGGTATAATGGATTAAAGAATAACTATATATGATCATAATAAAATCATACTGATTTTATGATATTATATAATCAACTACAATTCCATTCAAGAAATATGGGAATAATATCATCGCTCGTGCGTACGTACAGATTACCGTCTCTACGACCCGATGAGATTCATTTTCCATGTTAACAATTCAAGAATGATTTTAAAGTATATATAATAAGTAATCATGAAATATATGAAATAATAATGCTGCTGGATTTATTTATATATATATATATCTATGTCATCTACTTAATTCCATTCAATTCAATAAGGAAACGAAAAAATGTGTTCATACGTACGTACGACCTACTGTCTCTATGAACGGAGTATTTCATTCCATTTATCAATCTGTTTTATATATGTATATTCTGAATATATATTATATATAAATAATATTTTATATTCTGGAATTAATAAATCATGATCTAAGTAATCATATTAAAAATTACAAGTCAAAACATAGACGATAAATGAAACAATTTTACCCAAAACGCTGCTTTAACATGGAATTGACAAATGAATGGATAATATAAAGTCATAAGTGAATCATATATGATATCATATATATTATTATGGTTCTGTTACACATTAATTATATTTTTAATCCCACTATACAGGAGTTCTGGACACATACGGAAGAATTTGGACATATGGTAAGGGATAATTATTCCAATCTCATTCTTATCTGAGATTGTATATTCGTAAGTATTTACTGGTGTAATGTTTATTATCCATGTACATATGATCTCAAAATGTTTTCATAAAATGTTTAATTTTCTTCCATGTATGTTTAATGTCATTTTTACCCATTTTTTACTTCTATCACATCATATGGATGGAATCATTATTTTGTTTAACACACGAGGTACTTTTTGACTTTTCCGAAAAAGTACGCGAAAAATGTTTTTTTTAACATATATGGCATGAAAAAATTCTTAATGTTTCATAATTCCTTATTTACATGAAGCTTCATGTACAGGATTTCATGATTATTTTAAACAAAATCCTTTCTTTTAAAATTGCATGTCATTTTGTGAAAAGAAAATGATTTTTAAGAAGAAAGGATATTTTCCTCAAGAATTTATATCAAGTGTTTTTTCAAAACTATTTTATATACATGACGAAATTATTTCATAAGTGTATAATGTCTCTATGATTTAAATGGTTTCACTTTTCTTATGATGAAATCATATCCATTTTTTTATGTATTATGTTATGATGGTATGACAGTTATAAAACCCATTTTATTCTTTGGGTTATGATGAATGATTTATGTTTATTTTGTGGAACAAGTAATAATGATTTTCATTATGAGAAGGGTGGGAACTATATCTCCCTAAATTGCATTTGGTAAGGATTTATATCTCATGAGGTATACATGGATGGAAAGGTAAGTTAATCTGGTTCAGTGATACGGGACTGGCACGAGGATTGAACTCGGTTCAGTAAGGGAATTTGTCCCATAAGATGGTCTTGGTATCAATGCATTGGATACTATGAAAATAATATAATGTTCCTAATGTTTTGACACAATTAAAAGTTTTATTTCCAAGTTATTTTATCATTATTGATGTTCCATTATGATCTATTCCTTACAAACTTCCTTGATTTAAGTCCTTGCTCATGATTTTGATTTTTAAACATTAGGTTCATGTTTTTATGTCCAAATGTATATGGTTTGTTTTATTTTATGCATGCTTACCCTTACAGAGCAATTAATCTCACCCTTTATATGTTTTTTTCCCAAGGATATAAAGAATGGTTTTAGGTAAGGAATCAAAAGTGAAAGATCATTATGTGAGATGTTGAAGAGCTTTCACCATAATTAGAAGATTATGTTCTGAGTTTCCAAAGACACTAAACTATTACGGTCCTTCTGTGTTTTTTTGTTATGTATTAAGTATTCTGTAAGAGTAATTTAATTTCCATGTACGTCATGTTTGGGGACTCTACAGATATAAGCCATTCATTCAAACAGAACACCCCATAAACCAAAGAAACACAACACACAGATCAACCCAAATAGCTAGGTATCATCCAAACAAGAACCAATCCATTAGAAAAAATGGACAAATTTGTGAGGGAGATGGTAAGGATAACCAATGATGAACAACAATGCATTGTTGGTAAATCTCTAAAAATGTGGCCCAAAATGGTGGATAATTAAAGAAGTCCCCCACTAGATGATTCCCAATTGATTGGGATCCAATGATAAGTGGAATCACATAAATAGGATAATTAGATTATGATTTATTAATATTATAATGGTCTGAATGGTTTTTATAGTCATTTTATAGCATTCGTAAACCTTGGGAAAGCTACTGGAAAAATTCATCATCATTGAAGGTCTATTTTGTATGGATTGGGAAAACCATTCTCAAACCCTGTTCCTAATTTTTTTTTCCAAATTAATGTATATGACACCACAAAAACAAGGGAGTCACTCTAATTGATCCATATTAATTTAAACAATGTTTAGAGAAACAATGGGTTTCACAAACTCTTCACCTTGATGCTTTCCCAAAATAGAATTCACAGTGACCATGATTTGAGATAGAAGAAAACCAAAACCACTAAAACACGAATATTTTTGTTTGATTATATACTCGAAACTCATAAAAATGATTTAACATTGATAAATAAATTAAAATAAATGATTACTATCGTCGGGGTGTGATGGGGATGATAAAAAGAATTAGTGTCATAAAATAGTATAATATGCATGTTACAGTCAAAAAATAGAAAACAGTCACATATTGATGATAATTCATAGGAAAAATAATTTGATTAATATATTATATTAATGAATATATTTCTCATCAATATAACATGCAGTGTGCTTTAATTGATTTAATAAGTTGTTTTATATATTTTCAATTCTATAAATATTAGTGCCATCTAGTCAAAATCTTGAAATAAAAACAATGTAATCATTATATATTATAACAAAATATTATGTTTTTTGAAATTTAAGAAATAAATCCACATCAACACATATATTTTATTCTCTATTAGGTCAAAAAGATATGTTTTTTTAATTTTTTGTTAAAAAATACTTTTTTGATGGTCAAACAATTAAATTTCATCTTAGATTGATGTGAAATAATAAGAAAATGTTATTTTATTTATTTTTCTGAATGTGTAGAAGAAACATCTATTCAATGTGTGTTGGTCATGTGATAATTTAATAAGTATTTTTAATGCAGTTTATTGAATTTAAAAATGTTTTTGAGGTATAAAAATCATGAAAATGAGTTGCTACAGTAATAAAATAATAGGGAAAACCTTTTCTCTAGAGTATAAATTTAGGAACTAATTCCACCATAATATTACTTTTTATAATTGTGATTACAGAAAGAAAATTTGTAGTTTTTTTAAATAATAAAATTTTCATTAAATGAAAAAAATATTAGAAAACATTTCTATATTGAATTAATATAATAAAAAACTGTATTATAATAGATTATGATGTGTACACGGAGATGAAAAACCAATAAAACCTGAAATGTTTTAATAAACTAAAAAATGTCTCCTAGAGTTAGTGGTTACATTATTGTATTGGAACATGATACAAGAATTCAAATACTGAATGAACAAATTTTTTTCTAGCCTTGGTAGACAATTTACATAAATTATTATCATAGTAAAAATGAAAACATGAAAAGCCTAATAGATGATATAGTTGATTCTTCTAGAATTAGCTTCAATTTAAATAATAATACACATTTTCTTACTCTTGGGATTGAAACAAAATAACATGGTGAGATAAATGCTCATTAATGATATGTGTACATCCGAATCTATTTTGGGCATGAAATTTATTGCATGAATAATTTATTTTTAAAAAATCACATATAAATAATCATATTAGATCAAAACACATACATGGATATAATAATTTATCAAATAACTACACAACCCAATTTTGTTTCAAAATGATGGAATTTATAATATTGGATTTCTAGAACATACCATCGAGGCCTCATGTGTGGACATTTATACCATCAATGCCTTCTTTCAAGACATCCAACATAAATTGGTAAGGTGTCACCCAAAATCCTAATCAAGTTTTTCTTATAAGTACAACTAATGCATCAAGTTTCTATGTAAATATAGAACCCCTTTTCCATTTTTTATATCTTATGCATCATCATATGCTTAATCAATCAAAGCTAATTAGCATGGGAAAAAAATAAATAACAATCAATATTGGAAGAACTTGAATAATAAATATCGAAATTACCCACCCATAAAATCTATCATAAAACATCTATTGTAAGAATAAGGATGATTCCAATACAACATATCCCGATAAAATCGAATGTAAAAAAATGGTTTCATGTTGTTGATCAATAAAAAATATTATAAGATCTGTAAAAATATTTATGAATATTAGAATCTCACTATTATATATCTATTTTAGAAAATAATAATATTCAAAATATTGGGAAATTAATACCATAATAATTCTTATAAAATTTCAAATTAAATTTTAAATCAATTAGTTAATAGGGTGATTGGTAATTTTTACAATGACATAGAAGATAATTTATTTCACAATGTCATAAAAATTTAAATTGTTCATTGTCAAAAAATGAGTAAAAGATTAATTTAAAACCATTTCAAAAAAATAATAATGGAAACTTCCTGTCAATAAATTATTCTTTTAAAACTAAATTCAATCATGATAATTATTCTAAGAAACATCTATATGAATGATATAAGGTTTTTTGGATGAAGAGAGATATAACAATAGCATATCTTAATAATATGTTCTATATAATTGTAAGAACCAAATAGAGGTAAAATTCATTAGTATATGATAATTTTATAATTAAACATTGGATAATGAAATGTATTTTTTTTATACAGTGAGATAGAATGATTCATCCAAAACCTACCTAAATATAAACAATCCCAAACAATTAAGAGATTGTTAAATAACAGCTTATGAATTTGGTATCATTTAATATAATGACCCAAGAAAAAAATGGAAATATAAATTCCATGAAGAAAAATATTTTTTTATATAAAATATCATATGGTTGTTGCATACACCATTTAAAAGAAATAAGGGAAAAATATGATGTATGTATTATGGAAGAAATAGTGACATGAAAAACCCATTCCTCAGGTCTTATTTCAATTTAATATGTTTTAACCTATCATATAATAAACAATTATATATTATTCAAATATTTATGAAAAATAATAAAATATTTCATGTCATATAACATTTAATCATAAAATTTTATCACATATTAATTTAATATTTTATAAATAAAATATCTCTTATATGTGATAACAGTTACATTTTTCATTTATGTTATTCCTTAGTTGTTTTGGTCCTCTTCAAATCATGGTTTCATCATATTATGAATTTATAAAAATATATAAATATCATATATATTCATTATAAATGTATTTAATGTAATGAATAATAGTTTAGGATTTAAAAATGTATTTCCACATTCATTGAGATTGTAGACGGTATGTACGAACGAATGATGATTCCATTTTTTAATTAATGTAACCAAATAAAGGAAAAAAATTATAAATAAAATATTAATAAATATATTATATAGAAATATATATTAACAATTTAATAAATATTTCATTATTAATATCCATTTAAAATGGAAATGATAAAATTTACACATCGCTTTATACAGGTGGTAGTCCACACATATACATGAGCGATGTTATCATTTTAGACAATATTAGATTGAAGGTGTTATATGTGATATTATAGTTATAAAAATATTATAATTCCATAAATTACATATTAATATGTTAAATTCATAATTACAGTTTTCTCTAAAATGTTTTGATGGAAAACATATTTCATCAATCCGTGAGGTGGTAGTCCGTCATACACACAATCAACCATTTCTATTCAAATTTCAAAGAAGTAGACAATTATATTGATAGTTATGTAAAATAAACAATTAATTATATATTGAAGTGGGTTTTAGGAAACACTTTCAATATTTTAAAATATATATATATCATTGTTTTCAATAATAAAAGATGTTCTGAAAAGGATCTTGTCAAATATCAAATGAAATAAATTAAAAATATGGCTATAGAATCGGAATTTTGTGATATTTTAGATCATAATGACCCTTATATTTTTATTTTAATAACATAATAATCATGTTTTAAACCTAACTAAAGTAATTAATATATTTTCAATTAATTATGACATAATTGTAAGAAAACCATATTATCTAATTTAATTATGATGATATCATATTTCAAATAGATTTTTTCAAATTAAATTATTATATGCTTAAAAATTTATATTAAAATAAAACACTCATGTGCAGTAAAAAATATAGTTTTCAAAAGAAAATCATTATTTTCCATTATTCATCAATAACTAAAATTCTACGAAATTTTAAAAAATTCACCCTAATGAAATTTAGAAATATGATATTATAGAATATTTTCATTTTTTAAAATTTGTTTTGTAAAAGACTTCTAATGATATTATATTATTCTCACAAAAAAATCTAAAAATAATTTTTATATAAAAATATATTTTTACAACATATAAGTACTTTACTGGAAAATACATTTAATTTATCAGAATCATTTTTATTTAATTTTAAAATATTTTTATTTCAATTAATATAAACTTTTTTAACGTCTTTGGAATAGTTATTATTCTAAAAAAATAACATTAATAGTATGTTTCTGTGTGTTAAAAATGTATGTGATGTGTACATATGTAATAAAATTATATTAAATTTACCTTGAAAAAATAATAATTACAAATAATATGTGGTGTTAAATTACACCAACTTGGAAAAAATTTCACGCTAAACATATTATCTCTATGTGAAAAAGAACAGAGTATTATTCATGTCCATTTAATTCTTTGGATCCGTCAGATCATCCATAAATTGTTTATTTCAAAATAAAACGTTCACCAAATGATTGATCATATTTCATAGAACTTTATTTCTTTAATCATGAATATACACTAGTTACTCTCCATAGAATTATTCATCCCTGTATTTCTGAAAACTATTTTGAGTAGATATTATTTATTATGTATTTAATTCCTTAGTATTGATTCAAGGAACACATCGTGGTCTCAGGAATTGTTAAATGAATGTTATAAACAAAAAATAACTTTCCCTTCTTGATTATGAATTTCGAAATTTCCAATATTCCTAGGGTCTAGGTTTAATTTATTTCCAAATATCACAATTATATACTACGTGTAAATTTATAGAATCACAATCTCACCAACATCAATCTCTATCCTATATACATGATTCTCCGCAGACCATTTATATTGATTTCAGCCACTTTGAAATATTATTAATGTATTTAATATTTTATTTCCATTTTTCCATCTAACTATTGTCAAAAAATATTTATTTGATTAAATTCGTTATATAATGTTGGTGTTCTATGATTATTTCTATAGATGGATTAATAAGGATCCATTAGAATTGTTTTTTAAATCTATCATAGAAATATAATTTAACTGGATGATGTTGTAGATCCAAAACACCTTAAAAATCTATTAAACAATTATCACCATATCCACTTGTTAATAATTTTTCTATTTCCATGACCATCAATCTTAGGATTATACACATTTTTGAAACTCAAAACATTATCAAGATCATACTAATGACTTCACTAAAACATAGATTTAAACAATTGATCAAGAAAAGATACAATAGAATGGTTTATTCCATGAAAACATAAAATATTCTTATAGATTAATCAAAAATATTAATCAAAATAGAACTTCACTATGATATCAACATTGTTTTTGGTATTCATAAGGTGATCAAATAAAAACACTATAACACTGTGGTATTTTGATTTTTTGTGTAGTAAACATAGATAAATAGATGGGGTTGTATATTCATATAAATTTTGAAATGGGTAATGGTTATAAAATTTCATTATTCAATTTTCATTTCACCATAGAAGGTTTTCATTCCTTAAAACAAGATAAAATTTTTAAATATATTTTTTCATTCCATACCACCATATGTAATCATTCAATCCTCAAACGATCATTATACTTCCAGGTTGAATAGAGAATGATGAACTACATGCCTCATACAATGAATCCCTATTTAATAAATTATCGACTAAACACATACATAGTTTATAAACCATATATTTCAATCACAATAAAAGTAAAAATATAGATCATTTCCCATATTCTTATATATTTACATATCTTCATTTAGTTCCACTTTATTCCTCATGTTGATAGATTGTTGAACATTTTTTTTAAGATGATTTTTTTCTGTCTTTCATTACATGATTTTGAGATCAGTCCATTAAAAATTCAAAAATAACTGACCATTTGTGATAATCATCATATATTTGATTAAATGGTATGTCCAACTTAGAGCATCATTCGTCTTTTTTCCTTACTATAGTATTATTTTTTGGATTAATCATAATCATTTATTAGATCCAACAAACATCTATCGAAAATGTTCATTTCGTTTTGAGTGCATATGGTGACATTAATCATTTGTGAGATGTATATATATATATAACAAGTTTTTACTAAATTATACAGTTTAAATATTTTTTTATGTAAAAATTACTATATAAATGACCAAATAGTGGTTTGAATATTTTAATAATCATCATTCAATTGGATTAGAAATTGTTATCCCAATATCATAATTTTTTAGGGAACATATGAATTACATTTAAAATTGCATCATTATATTTTTTAAACCCTTAAACATTGTAGGATAATCGAATAAGACATGTTCTAACTAACCTTCTCTTTGGTATCCTAAAATTTTCATGAAATTAATCTATCCAAAGTATATTGGCTCCCTTTCAAGATAAAATTGAAGGTGGACATGAAATAATTGAGAAGTAATCTAAAAACTGTTGATAATATACACACATCCCAAAATATCTATGGAATATAATAATTGTTGTTTGTCTCAACCATTTATCTATAAAATTTATCTTTTATCTATCTCCTGATCTACCCAAACATGAGATTTTATGACCCAGGAAAGAAACATTTCAATAACAACATTCCATCATTATAAATATTCCATAATAATTTTCCATATAATTGGTTATCAATATAAATCTTTAATTCCCTTTATTCTCTTCCTTAACATTCTAATATATAATTATATCATATATAATAACAACAAAAATGTGATCAAGTAATCTATATATAATATCTTCATTAAATCTGTAAATATATTTAGGGAATTTGTATAAAAAATGGAATTGATATTTATTCATAGTTTTCATAAATTTTAAAGAAGTTTATTTGGCTATGTAATAATTTTTTACCATGAACTAATATTTACCAAATCAAAGATCAATTTTTTAAAAGTATTAACCTCTTTATAATCAATCAAACAAAACTATTGATACTAGGTAGATGATACTTCATCTTGATAATGATATTTTTATGTTTGTGATAATCAATAAAGAGATGAAATGATTTGTATTTCATTCTAATAAAAAGTAATGTATCACTCCCAGGATACACACTTTTCTGGATTAATCCCTTGTTAATGTTCACATTGAATTCATTATTAATTCCAATAACATAATTATGGGCAATTAAATATGTATTCCTTGAAATTGGATTAACACTAGCTATGAGCACAATGAAAAACTCAAAATAATTGTTTTTGTATTATTACTTCTAAAACATTAATAATGATATAAAAACCCACACAATAAAAATATCTTCAATATTGATTTTTCCATAACCATATATGATAAATAACCCTTTTGAAAATGAATCATTTATTATAAAGTGGATATTATTTACATATGACTGTAAAATTTATTTTCTCATAGAAAGTGAATAAATAAAATTTAATGAACATTCAATGTCACTTCCGTTCCTTTAAAATAGCTATGTTGATTGTGTAGTGAAATCTAATCTATAGTATATAAAATAATAGAATTTTAGATTATATGAAGAATGACATGATTTGTTGGAATAATATTCCAATTAAAATCAATGTTAAAAGAATCATTGAATTTAGATGTGATCATCAAACCGTTATGGATATTCACCACTAACCCAACAGATAATCATTTAATTGGTGATGTGTTACACTTTGATAATTATACAGATATAAAATGTTGCTATAATCAAAATAAAATAAATAATATTAATCCTATAGTGGATTATACATCTATATTTCACCACATCATTAGGGACATCTATATCAACTATATTAGTTATCATTTCATGACCATCCCTGTTAGATTATATTGTGGTATGTTTCCATGATGATTGGGAAATTGATTGGTATAGTTCCCCATCTCTTTACGGTTAAAGAAATAAACATTTAGTGCTTGTCCCTTACCATATAATTATTTGGAATGATTGATTTTTTCACTACAATTGAAGGGAGCACTATATTATTTTAGGCATGTATGAAATAGTTTCATTCCTTAAGAAGAATATGTTGAGAATATCACATTTCTCTTATTACCCCTATCCATTTTTTCTCTTGCATAATATTTTTATGCTTCATTCCATTAATTCTTAATGGTTTGGATATTTTTATTAATTTTTGGATAGTATATGATATTATATCATCTAATGATTATATTGTTTCCAACATTAGGGACTATTGAGGGATATGATTAATTCAACTAATGAATAAGTTAAACAATCTATTTGGATTATGTATTTAGTCTGAAATTTGTGTTTCTAACATTATATTGTTGCATTCATAGTTATAATCATTTTAAGATTACTTCATTGTTATACAATGTAATTTAATCCCCATATATACACGTTGGTTTTAATAAAAATATTTTTCTAATATGAGTACTTGAAAATTATTACGTTAAATGTAAAATATTTCCTTTAATCATTAACTATTTGTTAGAGTTTTAAATCATGTTATGGTGAACTGAGTTCCCAAAAAAATTTCTATATAAAACGAATTAAAATAAAATCACCTAAATGAAAAATAATGAATAGTTACTCATATAAGAACCTTACATTTTATAGATATGTATTCTTCATGTTTTTAGGTTTTCTTGTACAATTAATTTGTAATATTTATGTCGAGAATATTTTTTGTGAGCTCAGAATGTTTTTGGAAGTCAGGGGTGGGGTTTTTTTGGTAGTGCACCATTCGTCCAAGGATTTTCTAACCATGAACCCTATTAGGAGTTATTTTGTTCCTCACCAACATTGCTACAATATTATGGTACATGTATTTTGAAACTATATTCCCTATATGTGGAACCATGAATGTGGGAAATTATACCAATATTTTAATTTTAAAAATTTTAACTACTAATTTATTTTATTAAACACACAATCTCATTCATAAATTATTTTAATATGAATTCTGAGGCTCTAATATATATTATAATTTCCTATAAACTCTATTATTTGTGATTCGCAGATCTTATTGATGGATCTAAAACTCTTTATTTGATAGATTCTATTTCCAAATGGTTTCCTCAAAATTCCCATCATTCATAAATATTCTTAATCATTGACATCTTCCATTGACGATGGTTTTAGAAATTTCTTTTTATTGACCTTTTACCATTTAATAAATCACCTAAATTTATAATCTTGATCTCAATCTTCATTATTAAATTAAACATGATTATTAAATTTGGTGATTTTTTTATATTTTTCACCAACAATATAATACTAGTTTAAATAAATTTAATATCACATCGACTTGATTGCAATTATGTGTATGAAAATGAAAAATATAAATTTCAATTCTTTGTAATAGCATAATGAATTGGAATCCATGATTGGTTAATTATTTAATGTAATGGTGTGATTATGAAATTTATGGGATATATGTATTATAGAAATTTAAAATTAAATTGGATTGTGTAATTAGTTAATTGTTGAAATATAGAATTGATCGTTAATGAAAACAATGAGTTTTTACATAACTTAGTAGGGTTTATTGGCTATTTTAATAAATTCCAATAAATGGTATAATAATCATGTGTTCATAATATTTCAGTTGATTATATTAAAACATTATGAATTTTTTAATAAAATGAAATGGAATTCCATGATGTAATGTGTTCGAGGATAGTTAATGATGGTAAACCTTGTTAAATGTGATGTGAATGATATTTTTATTGATTGTATAATGAGATGTGGAAATAAAAATAATTCTTTAAATACCCATAGGGAGTTGGATAATTTATTCTTCGCACAAATGCATTCGTGAAAATGTTATTTAATGGAATTTGGATGGATTGTCCAAAGACATGTGAGGATTGGTACATGGAATGATGCTCCAATTATCAATGGGGTTCTAGGAATGGAATTATACACCCATGATATTGGCATTGGACTAGTTTTCCAAATGGTCGTGATATGAATTGGAACTGAATGATAAACGAAAGCACATGTGCTATGTGATATGTCATAGCTTATGGATGGTTCAGTCACTAGCATGAGTAGAAGTATGTAGAATATGTTTTTGTTTTAATGTGAACCTAGGGAAAATTATATGGATAAATATGGAATAACTGGATATATGTAAAATATATAATATGTTGATTGAACATTATTCTTTATACAACATCACAAACAAATATAGTATTTGATGGGTTTTAGAAAAAATTGGTAGTGTCCAACTAAGTTATTCTGACACCCTACTCCCGGTAAATGGTCTGTAATGGAATAAAATACATTTTTGTAGGTATAATAAAATTATGATCTATATGTTATATGGTTGAGTTGGGATAGAGAATAGATGATGGATCTATACATGATGTCATGACCCAGAGAGGATATTTAGTGTCTCTTTATTTTTGAACTCACATTAGATACAAAATATTTATTAGGGAATGAAATATCAACTATTTGGATTCATATATATTTTTTTATTTTTGTTGATCTTGGGATAATAATTTTATCTTGTTATTTTATTAATCTATTTGTTGTTTATCGTCATATGGTTATCGTTATTTATTTACTTTATTATTATTATTTGGTAATGATTTTACAATATATCTATATTGATATTTTAGAGCCCCAATTCTTGTCCATACCCTATAGAGTAACGGGATATGTTATTGAGGTCATGTTTGTAGTAGGCTAGAGGAACATGTGTATGTAATCAAGGCTAGGATGATACAATGTGGTATAATATTTGTATTTTATTTTCTTTAATTCGATATTACTATTTAATAAATGTAAATATGTTATTAGGATTTTTTTGGACTTGGTTAAAAACTCATTCATGGTATTATCTATCCCATGTTTGGGGGTAAATGACAGGTAACCAAATTGTGATTTTTTTATTTTCTATTGTAATGTTACTATTAAATGTTATTTCTCTTCTTTAGATTCACTTATTAATTGATGTTAATTTTTTCTAGTATTTTTATTTATTTCATTCATGGATCAGTATTGAATGTGATTTGAGTAAGAAATAATCACTATAGGCACTCATGATTTAATATGACATGAATAATTTAAGGTATTCATAAAACATTAGGTAATGGGATAATTTTTTAAATGATTTTCTCATTATATTATATTTTAAATGGTGAAGGTTACAAATATGAAATTCAAAATTGAATATTATTATAAATGAGATATACAGGGTGGATTAATGTGTTTTTAATTAGAATCATGAATATGATAATTTGTTTACCTTTTATTATCCATGACCTAGATTTAGGATGTTTGAGGCTAGGGATTGTACATCAGATTTTAATATATGGTATGGTATGCAGTATTAATTTTTAAGGATTTATTTTATTCCCTACATATATTATTAATTTATTTAATAAATATTAATATTTGTGTTTTTTGTTCAATCAATATTCCACAATGGCATCAATTATTGAATGATCAATTTGAGGACATTGCTATAAATGGACATGAAATAGTTGAACCTGAAGCAATGATAGTTCTAGTTGTGGGATAAATTGTGTAGTTCTTTGAGAATAGTGATCACTTTATGAATATTATAGAAAGAGACCCTTGTAAGGTTAGTAAATGACTTTTGAGTTTTAGTTTCATCACCATAATAGAACTAATAGAGATGGTGGACCTGTGGTAATTGTTATATGGATTGAGTCTATCCATAAAATACTGAACAAAATGGATAATCCTACTAAGTTGAGGGACAAAATATTTGAAGTTATGTTAGATGTTCAGGATAAAAATGTTTCACATATTGAATCTATATTAACAACATGATAATATAGAGTGAATGCAATTTTAGTAGGAGTTCATGGATAACAATTACCCTGAGATACATAGGTAATAGGGGAAAGCAGAAAACATAAAGATGAATCAGGAGAGTATATTTATGATATAAAATATAGTTCTTTCTATAGATTAGTATTTATTTTATTTAGAATTGTTAGGTAATGAGTATACAATATAAAATATGTTTCAAGATGGGATTATATGAGATATGATGTCTCCTTTGAATATCATTCGACATAAAAGTTTTTTAAACTAGTGAGTAAGGCTATAATATTTGAAAGGATCATGAATGGTAATTATATTGGAAGAAAGGTGGAATATTCTTGAGGAATAGGGGGTATGAATTACATTAATATGATGTGATTATATGAATTTCAAATCCATTATGATAGAATGAAGTGTGTCTAGGTGGAGGATCATTTACACATGAGATTACTAAAGCACTCAATCACAAGTGAAATATGTTAGACCACTTTTTTCGAAATTGTCCCATCCCACTAGGGGAGTGTTGATATAGAGGAGGGATAAAAGATATATAATGTTTTTTAGTAACCAATAAACAAATTTAAGTGATAAACCTTCTAGGTGTGAATAAATTGCGTGAACGAGATCATATAACCCATGTTAGTTTACCCATTGGAGATTTACTAGATGTGGCTATAGATAAGGTGGACATGAAAATTCTAGGAATGAGTTCCATTATCAATTTGGTGGTTTAGATGATTGGACTCAAACTACAACATTCTAAAGTGGGGAATGATTCTTTTAGGTAGTTCATCCTAAACATGGTGATAATGAGAGTGTACAACCAATAAAGAGAGGTATTATTCTTATTGATTATATGATTTTCATTACCTTAATTTTTAGCTGTGACTCTAAATAAATTATATAATAATACATTATGAATTTGATTAGTATGAAAGTATTTTTTCTTAGGGTTACTAGGATTAACGCACAGTTCGGTGTAAAATCAAGAGGCATCTGTTTTTTTGAAGGGGTGTTCTCTCAAATTTGGGGAGTATCGTATTTTTCGAGAACTCTATGTCCATAATATGACATATTTATGAAATATTTATGGTATGGATTAGTTAATAGAATTATGATCCCACGTAGATTGATAATATAAAGGATTTCCATTTAAATCCCTTGAGCATATAAATTATATTCATTATAGATAATGTGAAATCAAGGTAGGTTGTATGGGGAAAATTGATCAAAAAGTTGGAGACCATTGTACTTAGGTTTCTAGTCTATTTTTAGAGGATTGAGATTTAATGTGTGATATACTTCCACCCATAGACAGCCGATTTTTTTATTTTTTTCTGGAAGACATCTAATAGATTCCAAATGAGATATATTTTGAATTTATAAACGATCTTATGCTTGGGTTTGAGACTGTTCAAATTCCATATTATATAATATAACCAACAAAAAATTATATAATTATTAATCAATTGGAATAGTTGATTGAATAGGTTATTATCTTTCTGATTTTGTTGAAAAAAAAGTTATTTACCAGTGTTTGAAAAGAAGGATGGTAGATCATTTTTCTTTGTGTGATGACTACAACAAATTGAACTTGATGACAGAGAAGAATAGGTATCCTCTTATATGTATCGATGATATGATTTACTAGTTAATGGGAGATATTAAATTCATGAAGATGAAATTGTGTCTAGGTATCATCAATGGAGATTCCTACCATTGGATATAAAACAGACTATATTCTATAGTATCCATTGACATTATGAATATGTCATGATGTCATTCAGGCTATAGAATGATCTAATAGTGTTTATGGGTATGATAAAAAATCATCAACATGTACATTGATCAGTTTTTTAATGTGATTTTTGATAAAATATTGGTGGTCTCCAAGACTCATGATGGACATTCCCAACATGATTATGTATTTAAGGCATCATATATATTACAATCTATCAAATTTAGAATTCTGGATCGATTAGGTACATTTATTGGGTCACATAATCTATGAGGAAGGAGTGTTGTTGGACCCAAAGAAGGTACGAGAAGTTGTTTCCTCGGTTAATCCATAGAATTTGTTTGATACCCGTATAATTTTTGGGAATGTGGGATATTATCGGTGGCTCATCCGAGAATTTACCAATTGGAGTAAAAAATGTTGTGATTGATGAAAAATGGTATTATGTTATAATGATAAATATATTTTCATAATTGTTTCACATAATTGAATAATTAATTGAGAACTACAATAAACATTATCCATCATGAGTTTGGTACATAGTACATAATGAATTTTGTTTCTTCGTGAGTCGGACAAAAAGTATTGTGGTTGAATGTTGGTCAAATCATAAAATATGGGTCGTAGCAGTTATGTCCACATGAGAAGAATTACCCTACACATGACCTCAAGTTGTTGTAGTGGATTATTCTATGATGTTCTGGTGATATTATCTACTGTTCTAAATGTTCTGTATGTGTATGATCACGAGATCATTAATTATATTTTTTAAGGAGACACAAACCTATAATTATGGAGATTGTGGATTTTATGCAGTCATTCGATATTGAGCCAACATGTACTCCTGGGAAAGTAAATTGTGTTGTTGATTCAATAATATGGAAAACATAGAATTATGTAGTACATGATTGTATTTCTGATTTTGAGATGATGATGTTGCTATCATACAATCATTTTTTGGTTCAGGATGATCCATAAAAGATGACACATTTACATGATTTAGTGTAGTCCAAAGTTTTTAATTTGATTGGAGGGGGGGGAGGTAGTATCCTAATATTCAGTGTTTTGACTAGAGGGTAATCATTTATGGTCGGGAGTCACCTTTGGATTCGACCATAAATGGTGATGAAAAAATCATTGGAATAAATCATGTTGTTATTATTAATAATAATTGAGATTAGTTGATTCATGAATTTCATGTTTTGAAATTGGAATTGCATTGGCTTTTGCAAAAATGAATCACGTTTGATGTATTTAGTGTTGGTTGTCAGTCAATAAAATCGATATTAGATGGTTCATGAAAAGCTAATACACCTATAAATAGGTGATTTATGAGCATAAAAATGGATAGGTTACTATAGCCATTACCCTTTTTGTGATGTAAGTTCGATGACAGTACCATGGAATTCAAGGTGGGTCTCTTGATGACTCCATGAAAGAATGAAATAATTTTTTTGGGATATATGACCTATTGAGGAAGGTAGTCTATATATTTCTGATACAGTATTAATTCGTAGTCAATCATCTACGAGACATGTATGTTAAATAGATAGTCATCATGTACAGTGTTTTATTGATTATTGTTTCTGAACATGAATAATGGTTCACATAAGGAATCTAGAAAGTATTATATATGGTTTTTTTGACATATGTATTGTTGAGTATGAATTTTAAAAGGTATACATATTGATTTTCTGAATGTACTATATAGTTACATCGTGATATGATCCATGAATCAATTATTTATATTGGTATGACTAGTTATAATCACATAGTTCTTTTTGAGTTCACCTATAACAATATTTATTAGAAAAATATATAGATGAAACCATATGGGGAATATAATGGATGTACATATCGAACTAATTTATTTTAGATGAAGGCCAATGAGTCTTAATTATTTGGAATGAGTCACGTGTATGATACATTTTGGTAGGATCAACAGATTAAAAAAAATTAATGAATATATCATTAAGAATGAATTAGTTGTTTTATGATAGACGTTGGATCCCCCTTGTGTATAGAGAGGGTGATCTTTTTTCCCATGGGTATCACCAAGATTGGGTAACTATAGGATTTAAAGAAATGGAATTTTTGATCCTAGTTTTGTTGGATATTCTAAGGTAATGGATAGGATCATGCTGATTGAATATTGATTCGAACTTTGAATTAGGTACATTGATACGAATGATTTATTCTTGTGTCACAACTTCAGCGGTATCACCACGACCCTTCCCATGTGGTCAATGTCTATGAAATTGTGATTAAGGTTGATTTTTCTTTTGACGAGCATCTGATATGTGTTATGGATTGTAGTAAGAACATGTTTTAGTGAAATACCAAGTCGATAGTACATGTTTTTGGGAATAGATTATTGTGTTTAAGAGGAAACATGGGAGAGAGAAGCAGATATGGGGACTCAGTGACCAAATATTATTATCAATGAGTCTTGGAGATTCATGTTCGTAGAGATAAAGGATTAGCTATTATAAGGTAGGGATATTTTAAATACCAAAATTCTCTGTCGATTTATTTCGGGAATTTTTTTTATTTCACCATTTATATATATATTCTTTGAGGCATTACATGATTAAATTTCAGATAATTTTAAAATTTTTTGTATTGTAATTGGGAGCGCATTGTTGGAACATAGATTTCAAATACTGTGTGCCCATCACTGAAAACTATTCAACTATAGATACCGTGAGATTTTACTATCGGTTCATGGTTTTGTAGTTCATGTTCCTAGTAAGGAGTAACTATGCACCCCAACTAAATGGTACCAGATCTTCCAAAAATGGTTCCCCATAAAAGAAAATGTGGTCATTAGTAATTAAAAACCAAAAAAATGATATAAAATACCAAAACCCCACTTTATATCCCTAAACAACCCAAGTCAACCCTTAATCTTTTTTATTAGAATATAGAGGCTCTGAAATAAAATTACAAGTGATTATAAACACTATTCTTATCTAGTTAATGATATAATAGATAGATATTCACCTCTCATTGTAGTATATTCTCATCTTGATTAGTTTTCTCCATCTATATATCATCATTATCTCATCTAATGAGTGGTTGATTTAATCAATTAGTGATTATATTAAAAATATTTTTTTTATATATCAGGATGTATTTATTCTAGAATCTATGTTTTTTATACTTGTCACATTCCTCATTGTGAAATTGAACATTTATCCTTAATTTAGGGAATTACATTTTAGATAATGTTAACTAATGATCATGAAGTAGCTATTCTATATTTAAAATCCCATAGTTTTGCTATTAATTTTTTTTATATAATTTTAAAAAAGAAATTTAGATGTTTGGAAATTACATCATTCATTAAAAATAATTTACAAGATAATTAATTAATGGAATGATGTGATCATGAAATTGATGTGATATTGGGATAATGAAATTAGTTAATTAAATGGGACTGTATTTTGTGAGTTGTTGAAGAATAAATTTTATAAAAATGTTAATAAATGTATGTTTCTATTAACCATTAAGGGGTAATGAATTATTTGATTACAAATGGATAAATTGTTTCATAATTAAATATTCATATTATTCCATGTTATGAAAGTATGAAATTTTGAATGTGTTGATTAATTGAAATTGTATAAACTTATGTGATGTGTCTGTGAGAGGGGTAACTATTATTGACCTAGTTAAATGATATGTGAGATTTAAGTTTTAATTTATTTTGAAATGTTGTGTGGGATAAGGATAGATGATCCAAATAACCAAGGTGTTCTATCCGTGATTCTCTAGAATCAAATGCATGCATGAAAATATTATTGTTCGGAATAAGGACTAGGGATCCAAATTCCCATGATTAGTGGGATATGGGTTCATTCTCTAATTACTCACTAGATGATAGACACGATGTTCTATGCCCATGAGATTGGAATTTTACTATGGATACTAATGGAAATGATATTAATTGAAATGAAATAATAAATTAAATAAATATTTTTTATATGTTGTGTGATATATTGTGGAGATGGTTAATGCACTGACATGGGATAGATCATGTATTAGGGGAATGAGTTTCAAAAGAAATATATAATAACGTTGATGATAAATAATGTATAAGTCAATATATATAAACTTTTTTTCTTCATATTCTATAATTTATTCATAATACAACATAATATTTTGTTATATACCTATTATTGAATTATACAATGTGGGTTTTGTCCTACATAGTTTTACTCAAACCCAACTCTTTCTTCGTAATCGGTACACATGTAGACTTCATGTTTTTAGAAAAGTATTATGTAAAAAACCTGATGTATGATTCCACAGTTGGTTTGGAGCATGGATGACGGATATGAACATGGTTTTTGACCCTCATTGGAGTGCTAGTGTGTGATTTATAAATGATTTTATTTAGAAAAATCAACCTTATTATAGAATGAAATATCATCAATTTAGTTTTGGATATTGATTCATATTTTGGTATATAAAGTGAACAATATTTGTTATAGTTAATTAATTAATATGGATGAATTTTTTTATAAGTTGGATAATGTTATTTATTTAAATTGATTTTATTCTCTACTAAAGAGTGTATAGTCTTCACATGATGATATATTATATCTTAACCACCAGTTGGAAGCTTCTGGAATGTATGGAGGCATGCATGATGTCATGTAACTAATCATCTCGAGTTACTAATGTGTGGAACCCAGGATAGGATGATACCAATCCACACAATAGAAATATATATTCTTGTTTTTATAATTGATTAATCAGAATTTTATAAATTATCAATTAAAATAATCATTGATTTCAATTTCCATTTTGAAATTAATTAAATAATATAAGACTTTATAATAAAAAAATTTAAACCAACAAATAATGTAATGATGTGATACTATTAAAAAATCAGATGCATTTTTAATGAATTGTTTGAAAAAAAATACAAATAACAAAAAGAATAATTTAAAATAGGGTGTTTAGTATCTAGTTTAGTCTTAATCCCATAGACATTACAATGGACTTCTACCAAGAGGTTAATTAAATAATATACTTGGTCAATAAATTTGATTGGGTTTTACCGTTAACAACACACAGTGATGTCAAACTCATTGAAACTTCCATATATATCCATTGGAAAATGATAAGAACATGTCACATAAGTCCCCTCACATAGTTACCATTGGAATAGAATGAAATAAATTTGATAGAAGGAGTATCAATAACTCTCTATTTATGTAAAAAAGATTATATATACCATAATAAACAGAGTAATGCTACACCCTACTAAAAATTTAAAGCATAAACTATAATATAAAATCATAGAAATTGGGATAAAGTGATTATTTTTATTTTAATACCATTAAATGATTAATGTTCCTTGAATAATTTTACAATAGGATCTCAAAAATGTTTCACAGAATTTATAAAAAAATAGAGTGTTGCAAAGATATGGAATGTTATATTTTTAATCTATTGAAATCCAAAATACTTATATTCCCAATTATCTTGATTATAATATGATGGTCTCTCTTCAATATATGTGTATCACTTTTATTAGATTTTCCTATTTCCACAAAAAATCATGAGGGAGTTCATATGAATACGAAAGGCTCTCTATCTGATTTTATATTGAAGAAATAAAATAAATAAATTACTGGATCCTCATACTAGGAACTAAATCAAGATGTTTGAAAATTATAAATGTGTATATATATTGCTTTATTAATAATGAATCGTTAATAAATGATTGAGTTGAATTATTTAAATTTTAGATATTACCCAATATAGTATTTAAAATTCATAAACAATTTGTAGAAAATTTGAATAATTATTTTGGTTGATAAATTAGTGATAGATCTACTATGATGTTAAATGAACAATAATGGTAGATCAAATCTATTTAAAGAACAATCCATAAGTAGAAGATTAGATGATAAATATGTGGGTTATAGATCTTTAGGTTGTAAATTCATTAGTGGTTGATATTAAATATGAGATATTCCCTATGTAAATCTTCAACAATGTATCTTATATCATAGATATTTTATTATCAAGTGGTAGATCACATAAAACATTTATAAATGACTTCATCATTTTTTCAACTATAAGTAATGTCTAATAATTGTTCCGTTACAACAGAAGATCAAGTTGAACAAGTGTTGGATCATAATATACAGTGTCAGATATTTTTTAATTAATGGTAGATCAGCACATAACCATATTTCATTTAAAATTTTAATTAAAAAATTTTATTTATCATAAAATAATTTTATTGTTTTAAAAATAAAAATTATGATTTTTGATACACTAAATAATATAGATACAATAATTTCCCACCTATTATTGTTAAATAATATTAGAATTTTATAACATCATGTTTGAAAAAAAATGATAGAATTATATATGAATATAAATAATGGTATTGTTAACATCTAAAATCACTAATTTGATTTATTAATTTAGCCATACAAAGATATAAAAATTTAAATCTCAAATTCCATTAATGAATACTACCCCATTGAATAATTGAAAAAAGGGAAAACTATAACATAATAAAAAAATTATATCAATAAATATAAATAACATAGAATATCCATAAGATATAATATTCGATGATTAGTTATCGAAAAGTAGAAAAATGAAAAATTAATATTCCAGTTAGAAACTAATATGAATATGATTCAATCTCATCTCAAAGCGTATTTGGAACCACCATGGTCTTTCCTTTTCTAGGGACATGAGATATAAATTGGAAGTGGAGGGGATAAAAGTTGTTGGAGGATTCTCATGGATGATTCTAAGCATGAGATTCCAAAAAAAACCTCTACTAGAGTCATCCCAAAAGAATGAAAATTTGTAGGAATGTGTGTTGAAGGAGTTGAAGTGTTACCAATAACAAGAATGGAATCATGTCCCACAATGAAATTCATGGATTATTACAAATAAAATTATATATTAAGTCAAAAGATCAATAATTATGTTGCTATTGTGGTCTATTTCTATGAAGAAAGCATTTTACTCCTATAAAAATGTCGGATCAAATGTCACAAATCCATGATCTTATTCACATGATCCAATAAATACATTGAAAAAATAGGCCTCCTGATCTTCTTTGATATAAACATAAAATAATTTTTGACATTGTGATTTTTAAAAATTATTGAATTATAGTATTTTATGGCCTTTATGATAGTCACCCAATCACTTCTAGCTTCATTCAATAAATACCAATCATCTTTATAGATAAGATCACTATGTGATTTAATCTAATAACAACCATCTTCATGAAATGATTAAATATTTCCAAATATAGAATGGAGATCGTATCTCATAATATATATAACTAAACGGAATAATATAATGAATAATGATTTGTAACAATATTTTCAGAATAACTATCATAAGTTAAGAAACCAAACCACAGCAAAAGATATGTATGGAATACATCATAGATTAACCTCATAACATTAATCATAGAAATAAATTCTTTTATATCATTATCCGACCACATATTCTAAATTCACATTTCATGCATCATTACACTAATTCTCTTTATAATGTGAAATATCACTAACTCAAAAATATACCTAGTATAATATTAAGTAATTTTAGATTCTTGAGGAGGTGTGGATTTATAGATCCCAAATATTTCTGATAACATCATCAATATAAATGAATCCAATGTAATCCTTAGTAATATAACCTGATTCTGGAGAAGTACAGGGATATAGAGATAGAATTCCCTCATTGGTAATTAATATAGCTTGTACATTTCTATATTTAGAAGAAGGAACATCTTAGGAAAAGGATTTAAACTGATCGACATCATCAATTTGCTCTCCATGAGAACTTATAGGATATTTTCCACCAATCATATTGAAAATTCAACCATTCTTAAGTGTAATCCAATTATCATAATCATCATCAATAACAACATCATTTTCACTATTATAATAAACAAATACTACACCTAGAATCATTGAACTAAGTGATGGGTCTTGCATGGTTGGTTATTCAACCTCAAATATGGATGAAACAACATGTCCATCCATATGGAATTATTTATAACTATTATAGACAAAGGATTATTCCCCTAAATATGATATGTAGGATAATATCTTTCAATGTAATTATAATCATGTTGAAAATTAGAATATCTCATATAATAACTACTCATACCTCACGCCGTTGTACAATGAGTTTGATGATAAATATATACCTTGTAATAATGACCTTCCTAATTTAGAGTCCCATCACCATTTCCATTTATTTTAATAATAAGCTTCAGCATTAATATCAAATACATCTCCTTAACTCTCCGAATAAAAAAAACTGTTATTCACCAAGGAATTAGTTTTTTTCTTCTTACTGTTATCTAATATTGATTTATATTTGATGAAGAGATATAGGTGAAATGGTATTTTCAGATGAAGATAATGGTTTCATTTTACCAACATCATTTTTGATGTTAAATTATTTTAAAAAAACCAGAATGAAAATCTTATTCTTCTCTCTTATACATTAAGCTATTCGATTCATATATAGTTGAAAGGAACACATGATAGATAATGTAATTAGTAACTAATGAGTTATTTTTCATCTGAATATTTTGGTCTATCATATATCATCAAAAATTTCATTTATCATTTCATTTAATATGTAATATGAAAAATAATCCAAGGAACATCTTGGTGATGAGATTCCCTTTTTTTGAAAATAAATGTCTTTGATTATCTTAAATGACAGTCTACACTCCCCATAAAGATCTACCACAACTTGTCTTCACACAACATCATTTCTAGTCAACTCTCGAGGGGAATACTTATATATGATAAACTGACTCTCAATTAAAATAAAACAAAAAAATTCCTAAAAAATAAAATGTTGAGGTACATTGAGGCATTTGGACAACTTTAAGATATTGAAATATGTTTTCCCTCAGTCATTTTTATAATAAAATATTTCTTATCACTGAAATAATATTTTTCGTACACATATAACATTTTATACAACGAACAAAATTATTTCCAATAATTACTGGAAACGCATTCTATCCATACTTGGTCATGGATCAGTTTATAAATAATCATCTTTCCCAAATATATCTATTCAACATGAATCTCCTTTTTTAAGGAAAGACATCTTGAGTCAAAAACTAGGGTTTCATTGGTTTGATAATAACATTTTGGATCAATTCACCATGAGATATATTAATGATATGCAATCACTGAGGAGGTAAAATTAAGATTAATTTCACACTCATCATATTCATACAGTTTGAAGAGAGATGGGTGATCAAAGGGAATGTTTATGTTTGAGAGAGTGAGGGAGAATAAAGGACAATAAGGGGGCATGACAAAGAGGGTTCTGAAAATCCATATTTTATGTAAATTTTATCATTTTGGTATTTTTAATAATTAAATATAATAATAACTTCCAAAATAAAAACAGTGAAAAATAATTTTTAAAGATTTTATTGGTAGCATATTATTGAACATACTAGAATGGTGGATCTTCAAACGGAGGTTCTCCAAATGGTGGATCACCCAACAATCAGTCACCAATTATGGATCACTCAATTATCGATCACCACTGATGGATCACCAATGGGGGGTCCAAAAATTGAGGATCACCGAATGATGGATCACACAATGGAGGATCACCCAATAAGGGACCACAAATGATGGATCATTAAAAAAATTAACGTCCAATATCAAGAACGAATAAATACATTTAATTCCATGTTCTTGTAAACGCTAATTTAATATCTAGTTATTCAATTCAATCAATATATATCACCAAGTTGGTATTTAGATTAATTGAATTCAAGAGTTATATCATTGTCTTTGAAATTCTATCAAAAATAAGTTATTCCTTATATCAACATTTTTCAATATAATGGTAGAAAATATTCTTAGGAATATTCATCACAAGTGTATTGTAAATTATTATAGGGAAAATTATACATTTATATACATTATAATTTATTGTATTTTCATTCAAATAATCATAGCTGACCATGTTCTTACATCTATATATTCTTCCATCATTGATGATAGTGCTACCAAATGTTTTATTATACTACTCCATGATTCTAGTGACTTTCATAAAAGGTGACATGTTCTATAGGTGATTATATTATATATAACATAAATACTCAAATATATGATTATGAATAACACTATAACTCATATTATTTTCCTCTTGGATAAAAAAGTACTAATTTTTTATACTAATTTTAATTGAAATTTATTTTAAAACATTTATATGTGTCTCTTTAGTATTTTCAAGAAAATGGGTAAACATAATTACACCAAACATAATTTAAGTTCAACTAGTATTTAACTATAGAAACATTATACTGAAAAAATTTACTCAGTTTGATCCACTAATTTCCTAGTTTCACCAAGATCCATATTATATAATATAATCTAGGGGATATAACTACTTTTTCTGTAGTCCAATCCAAATTTTTTTATATAATCACTTTGAAACGTACATCAAATTAAAATAATATTATTTTTATTTTAAAAATTTGAAAAAAAATAAATAATATTAACTCAATCATCAATATCATTTCAATTTCACTTGACATCAATTTTTAATAATTTTTACCAATATAATTTTAGGAAGTCTATTAAATTTTATCATCAACATTAATTTGAACTACTCATTCACCTTTTGATATTATTTATATCAGTAGAAATGATATGTTATTCCAGTAGTGAAACCATTATAAATAATAAATGTAATGATCCTATTATATGAATAACTTGGGTCGTGTATAAATATATTTTAATATTTCGTTAACTTTGAAACATGATTAGGAAAATCGATGATTTTATATTATAGGGGATCTTTTAAAAAACATTCTCAACTATATTTCCATTTATGATTCATCTTTTAATATCTTTTTATATAGTCTAAATGTGGAATGTGATGAATAGGAGATTAGTATTTTAATGGATTCCATCCATGATATTGATGAAATGGATTCTTCATAGTCAATACCATTTTTTTGAATATATCCTTTCATAACCAATCTAATGTTGTTTCTAACTATGGTCTTTAACTCATAAAATTTATTTGTAAATTTCCAATTATTTCTAATGGTTATAATATATTTAGACCACTCCACTACTTCAACAAATTTATTTCATTCAAATATATTGAGTTATTATTTCATTTATATCACATAGAATTATTTATTTTTTATATAATTTTGTTCTAATGTTCATATTGTGATGAAAAAGTTTGATGTTCAGTCTAATTTCTTATATAATCTATAGTTTCTATTCACCTATCTATGCCTCCCAATATTACCTATAATGAGTGGTAACATTATGTCCAAAGGTTTATTGGAAACGATGGTCTATATATCTCATTATACTCTACATGTGTGGGTTCATGTTGTTTTGTAAAACGGGGTTATTTTTCACCTTATTTAACAAATAATTTATAAGGGTTATAATTTATATTCATATTGGGTAGATTGTTTTCAAGGATTTTTAAAGAGATAATAGACTCATGTTGCAATATTTCATCAAATATGACTTATATATATTTTTTAAAAATCAATGCACATTAATTAAATATTGTATGTGACATAAAATATGTTAAATAACTAATGAAAATTTCCTGATAACTCTAGGCTTACATTTAAAAAAAATTATCATTAGTATTAAGAATAATAAATTTCTAACTGAAAACATTAATATTATTAAGATTTGTATTATTGGATTCCTCAATTCATAAGGTGACCTAATAAGATATCTATAATTAAAAACCTATTGATTATATAAAACAATGCACAACTATCTTCTTCCAATTATTAAATAGGTAATTTTTTCTCATTAATAATGGATTGGAATATTTATTTAATTGATCCATTTCACCATTGTACTACACTATTATTTTCTATGTTTCTATGAGTATAGAAGTTTCTATTTTATCCATGTAGTGAGCCTATTGATTCTAAATTATTTCCTTTAAAATCACATCTATTATAACTTCATAATATCATAATATCATATAAATTAATATTTTATACAAATATATATTTACTTAGTAAAATAGGAGCAATATTAACTTTTTTGAGATAGAAAAAACATCAATGTATGTCTTGAAAATTCATCAACTAGAGTCTAAAAATTGTTCATACAATTTAAACATGAAACTCTAGAGGGTACTAGAAAATACATGTAAACTAGCTCTTTGTATTATGAAGATTATAGGTGATTATATGTTTTGAAATATATCTTTTGTTTCTTACCTTTTTGACATGGGTTACAAACATTGTGATATGTGAAATCTACTTTTTTTAGACCCATGAATAATTCACTTCATAGTAATATTTTTAAGTCAATTAATATATCAATATACAGGTCACATATAAAAAATACTATAATCATCCTAAAGTGAAATTAAATGAAAACATTTTTAGAAATAAATTAATATAAATTAATGTAATATAAAATAAAATTTCCAAAAAAGTGAAAATAACATTTTTTTAATCATAAAACATCACATTAATTGTTCTCATATTTATCTTGAATACCATCATCACATATTAATGAGAATCCTAGTGGATTATACATTAATTCAACAACAAAATCCATATAAATTTAAACACTATTAAAGTTATCGATTTGACCAATTCAGATTAATGTTCCATTGCCCTTGTCAATATAATTTACATGTCCACCATAAAACATAACAATGTTCTGAAAAAATGAATATTATATAGTCATGTATCTAGAGTAGACTCAATCTAGATACAATTTTATCTTACAAAAATATTTAATGATTGTTTCCAATAAAATTTATTTTATTCCAAATATAAAATTCATTCCCAAATTTTCTTTGGTCTATTGATATAGCAATAACAAATTGTGGAATCATTAATTGTTTAATATGTCTCGTAAGAATATTTTGAGACATTAGGAAATACAAACATCATAAGGTCTAAAAGAATAAAATCTTGAAATATAATAACAATAATAAGAGACATGAATACATTTATTTTTATTAATCCTTTTTATGATTTATTTAATATTCTTGATCTATATTTTGGTGTTCTTCAAATAACAAACATTTGGTTCATGGTATTTATTATATTTTAAAATATATTCATGTCATTTTGTATTTTATCGAATAATTATATTAACTCATCTTTTTCTCTGAGGAATTTTTATTTTTTTTATTTTTTTTAATTATATATTTTTTTAATTAGTAGAAAAATAATGATTCTTCATCAAACATTAATATTTTTTTATATTTGTTAAAATTATCCCCCACAATATTATAATATTTAGATATATAATTATTAAAAATATATTATTCAAAAGTTTCACCGATATAATGATTATAATTTTTAACATGAGTTGTAGAAAATATACTTTATATCATATAATTTTTTTCTATTAACCAATTTTTGATATATCATTATTATATACTTTTCATGATTTCAATTCACATGAATTGAATTAAAAATAATTCCAAAATACTTTTACATCCTTCTTAGACAACATAATTGTGTCCTCATATTTCTTATTAAATTTTATCTTAATATGATCATCATTAACATAAAATTATATATTGAATTTATAGAATAATATCTCATTTATAGAATCAAATAATTCCTATTCTAAAATATGGTAACCTCTATTTTTATACATGCCATTATACATTAACACCACATAGAATTTTTTCATCTAGACATTTTCATGAATTGTTCATATATGTGGTAAATTAGTTATCAAATTATAACGTTCAATTTCCATAACATGTGTTTCCATCTTCAATCATCCATTTTTTCATTGACATATATTTTTGAAAATATATTTACATTACCTTTGTTTAGTATTCTAATTATCTGTTACATTGTGATCCACTTCCTATATTATCATATTTCTTGTTAGATCACAAACAAACCAATTAATTGTGTCACCAAATTCTATAATTGAATGTAAGGTTCATATTTTAATGTATAGTAAACACCTCCATTAGAACATCACTTGTTCTTTATCAGTAATCAATCTGCCACTAAAGACACAATTTTCATATTCTCACTATACTTGAGATAAATAATAGTAATTTATGTATAATGTATAATTGTAATTTTTTCATTTTTGATATTTTAAGTATTCAAATGCAATTATTTGACATCTGATGATATTTCATTTGAATCATATGATGTATACCAAATATCAAATATAACAGTATAAAAAGTCATTATATTAAAATATTAACCTTTTAATGAATAATATAAATAATTCATGTATTTATATTTTATGATATATAATTATTTAGTAAAATCTCTCGATTCTCCTCATCAATTTTCAATAATTCATAATTGACCCTAATTATACTATATATTTCCAAAAAATTCATTAAAGTTGAATTTCAATTATAACATTAAATTTTTAATAATGTATTTCCATAAAATTATGAGGATGATTAATAGTAGCTATATCTTCTGTGTTAAAATCTATAAAGTGTTAAACATTTAATTAACATAAAATTTATGATCTTAATAATACAAATAAATAAAAGTTAATTATTTTTATGATAAGATATTTATAAAAAATTATGTTTGGGTTTATCAAGTCATGAGGGGGTTGGTGAATTGAGATCCTAATTAAAATTTCAATTTAAATACTATTTATAATTAAATCCCCCAAACTAATGAAACACCCAATTGATTAAAACAAATGAAATTTTCTAGTTTATTTTTTAAAATAATTTATCAAAGCGGTATAAATGCTAACCAAGAATGATCATTTCAATCAATATGTCTTATTAATGAAAATTACTTAATCAAAAACATTATATAACCACCTATTATAAATAATAATTAATGTAATGATTTGATATGGTTCAAAATACTAGTATAGAATTAATCACATGAAATATAAAACAATACAATAACACATATTGGATTTTAACCAAGTTGTTTAGTATCAATATGAAATATACTCACCTCCACATGGAAATCATCATATTCATTCTAGTTTACTAAAAACATAAATTTTTACAAATCATGTGTCGGATATTAAATTCAAAAAAAACAAGACTGTCCAAACTCAATTAATTTTCCACAGTTATACATGGGATAAAAAAACTATAAGTCGTGTATTACTAGTTTCACATTTTTCAATGGTATAAAGATAATAAAATATAATAGAAATAGTGTTGTGAATATTTAGTTTGTTATATTAGATAGTGAGTACTGTTAAATATAGTAATACAACACATGGATAAAATTAATCATAAAAAAGGGAAAATGACTATAAATGGGATAATGTGAAGATGATTGATATGAATAAGCTTAACTTTTCAATATTGCATCAATCTATTTTTGATATGTGCTGAAAAAATATTCTTATACCGTGAAGGAAACCACATTATTGTAAATTTCTGGAGTGACCTTATGTTTCTAATCATTATAAATTTAGAATCCTTCTAAAAATATTTCACTTGATTAAAAATTAATCTATATGATCCCTATTCATGTATCTTATCTATTGGATATTATATTTTTTCACCCACACAAGAAGGAGTGCTTATGAATATATAACTATCCAGATCCAAATGTTTAATATATAATTTTTTTTAAAGTATAAGATTCTTTTATTGGGAAGTGAATCAAAAATTATGAATTATATTAATCCATCCTTGATGTGATTTCATAATTATGATTCTTAAATCCCCAGGTGACCCAAATGCGTTAAATTATATAATATCACAATTAGATGAATTTATATTTTTAAATGGTTATGGATATAAATTATATTATTATTAATGAAGAAAACTTATTGGTATATATATTTTGATATTATATTCATACTAATTGTATATCTAAATTGGAGGTAACAAAATCTAGTGGAGTTTGTACTGATGGTAGATCTATCAATATATGATATGATATAAGTAGATCTTTTATCAATATTAATATCCTCATTAGGTATATTTTTGTTATATATTCATCATTCCATCTTCAAAAAATGAAATTCAATAGTAGATCTTTAAATATAAGGGTTTTTTATAAAATAACAATATATCTATTTAACTATAAGTCGACGTCCTCAATAGTAGTTCAATTATATGTATAGTCTAATGGTATATAATTTCCACTGGAAGATACATTTGAACTATCAGTAGGTCATCAAAGAAAATACTAGATCTTTTTGAATTAATGGTATATTATCAAATAATAATTTTTCTTTCAAATATATTATTATAAAAAATTTTATTTTTATAAAACAATGATCATGTTAGAAACATAATAATCTGTATTTTTTATCACATAATAAGGATCTAACTATTAATTATTGTTTGTATCAATAATGTAAAGACCCATAAATTTCAAAGAAAATTGTTTTTCTTAATTTTCTTTGGAATTTTACAAGAACGCAGTTTCTGACTATACATGATTCCGAGGCCCGGTGTGCCCGGAATTAGTTTCCAAAGTTTGGCTTGGGTACATTCTGTGAACGAACGAGCGGGTTTTCCTAACTTTTGAACTGGTGCTCGGAATCGAATTCTGTTGGCACCGATGGAATCGCAACACCGATATTTTCTTAGAAACGCCTCTTCCGGAGTTTCTTTTGCTCAGGTGTGTTTTTTTAATTTATGGTGTTAAGTGAAGAAAATAAAATAAAGTGGTGAGACAACTTTATTTTATTTCACTTAAAGCAACTTAAAGCTGCATAAGCTGAGTTGAAGCGGATAGGTTGAAATCCAAAATATTCTATCCTCTTGGTAGGATATTTGTGAGGTGGGTCCCGCACGAGCCCCACCGTTTCTTTTCCTATAAGTAATGCACCCGCGAAAACTCTCTTTAATGAATGTCAACTAGGGCATTTTCTAAAACTATTAACACCCTTATTAATTGGATATTTAAGATGTTGCCATTAATTCACCGAATTAAAGGTTCGTTTCTTAACATGTTTTTTAGCTATTGGAATAATAATAAAATAAGACCAACACACTTTCATCTTGGGTGTGGTTTGTTGAGAGGATTTGGAGAAACAATATCTTCATCCTCCATCGCAAAAAACACGATGAATGCGAATAATGCAAAGAACGCCGAACCCTTGGAGATCGACGACGCGACACCTTGTTCTGCGATGCCGAAGATTCTCCTTCTGCAACGGTTCTTCCATGGCGTTCTTCCCCGCAACAATCTCTGATAATCAACTACTTGAGGTAGAAGATTGCTGATCTTTTAAATTTCCTTTGTAGATTTTATCCTCAACATGGATTTAATTCGTGAAATTAAATCTGTGTGTTTTCTTTAACCCTCGGAGATCGTCGATTCGACACCGTGTACTACAACGACGCGATGCCCCTTCGGTGACTCGACGAACCTCCTCTTCCGCGGTGGTCAATTCTGTGAAGAACCCGTCCGATGACAATGATGAGGTAGGGGTTGTTCCTTTTAAATATTTGTGATTTATATCCCCGGTTGTTAAATATGATTGTTGTGAGACTTTAAAAACTGCTAACGCGGTGGGTGCGGATCAACACACAAGTCCGAACCCACCACACTTTTTTTTGTTATGCGATGATTGGTGGGCGACAACAAACGGGGACACAAGTTAATTTTGAAGGCTTTTTAGTGAAGAACAAGTACCGAGATGAGCACTGGTGAAGAATGCGCACAAATTAGACCACCGGAGCGCGTCCGGTGGTCTGTCAAAGCCCCCACCGGCGCGCCATGCCGGCACGGCGGCACCCGGCATGCTGCCAGAAAGACCCACCATGGCTGAAGCCGCAGCGGCGCAGGCTGGTCCCATGGCTGCGCGGGACTGCGGAGGAGGGACGCGGCTTAAGAAGCGTCCGGGTGTCACGGAGCGGCCCCCGCGCGCGGGGGGGGGGGGGGGGGTGGGGTTGGGGCTGCCTTGCGCGGCGCCTGGGCAGCGCCAGCGCGCCGGCCGAGCCACCCGGCCGGACCCCCGGGCTGGGTCATGCCAGTCGGGTCAGATCCGAACCCAGGTCGGTTTGACCCGGTTCGGGACGACCTGAGGGGGGGTGGGCCGGGTCGGTCCGGGCCCAGACCCCCCCGTTTTCCGACCTTTTCAGACTTTTTCAAGTATCTTGAGCTACGAGACTCTGATCGATGCCTCGTCAGCGGCGATGCGATCCTTGGATCGAGACGGTCGTTTCGGTATATTACACTCAAGGTTTCGGAATACTTTGGGTTCGGGCGGGTTGGTTCGTACACGAAACCAACCGGGCCCTCGGAGCGGAAACACTCATATCTTGAGCTTCAGATGTCCGATTGACGTACTGTCCACTTTGATGGATTCCTGTAAGTGAGACAGATATTTTGTATCAGTCCGCCCGAGGTTTGGACGCAGGTGGAGTACGGTCGGGTTGGTTTTTCCTTAAAAACCAACAGGACCCCTATGAGGAAAAATCCAATAACTCTCAGACCGAGCATCCGATTGACGCGCCGTCTGCGTCGTTGTGTTCCTGTTGATGATACATAACTTTTGGATACATCAACTCTAGACTATGTGTCAATTGATGTATCAGCCTCTCGACTCGTGGAGCAGACCCTCCTGAATGAGCTTGCTATGTGTCGGAACCCTAGTGCTGGCTGCGACTGCGACTGTGACGACGATGACTATCGTACTGGAATCCTATGTGGGTTCAACGATGAAGACTATCATACTGGAATCCTATGTGGGTTCAATGATGAAGACTATCGTACTAGAATCCTATGTGGGTTCGACGATGAAGACTATCGTACTGGAATCCTATGTGGGTTCGACGATGAAGACAATCGTACTGGAATCCAATGTGGGTTCGAAGATAAAGACAATTGTACCAGAATCCTATGTGGGTTCAACGATAAATAATATCGTACTGGAATCCTATGTGGGTTTGACGATGATGACTATCGTACTGGAATCCTATATGGGTTTGTTGATGAATACAATCATACTGGAATCATATGTGGGTTCGACGATGAAGACTATCGTACTAGAATCCTATGTGGGTTCGACGATGAAGACTGCCGTACTGGAATCCTATGTGGGTTCGACGATGAGGACTCTCGTTCTAGAATCCTATGTGGGTTCGATGATAAAGAAAATTGTACTGGAATCCTATGTGGGTTCTACGACGATGACTACAATGCTTGTATCCTACGTGGGTCCTAGTAAGATGAATCAGTCACTACATCTGATAATCTCTCTTACTTTACAAATGATGTGTTCCTGTGTGAGTGGAATCCTGTTTTGCTTTCCTATGTGGATTGTGTTGTGCTATCCTGTGTGGATTTACATTTTTCTTTCCTTTGTGGACTGGGTTGTACATGGGCTCGGATGTTGGAGCCGAACGAGAATTGGTGACTTAGGTATATGTATGCTCATATACCTAAGCAGTGTCAGATGTTACTTCGTGATTGTATCTTTCCTTTGTGGATTATCTTTTGTGGGTTATGGGAGACCTTCCTGGGTCTCGGGGTCCCTACTGAGTAGCTTATACTCCCCACTGCATGGGCTAAGCCCATACTACGTTCTGTTGGTTGCAGACGACAGACATCGCTGATCGTGCTTGAGGCTTGCGGAGCAGGACGGTACCTGAAGGTGGACCACTGGGCAGAACGTACTCGGAGAAGTCGGCTGGACCTGAGGAGCAGTGGAGGCTATCCGTACCCACCCTTCCGGTGGGATTTCCAGTGGACAGCTCGACGTTGCGACTTTTCTTTTCAGTTTTTTTTCCCTTTCCAGTTGTACTTTACTTTCATTTTGGTTTTGTATACTAGCCCACTTACTTTTCCGCACTTACTGTTGTACCAGATTTTACATAGTGTTTACTTCTGCCTGCTTGCTCAGTGGTGTTTGTGGTTTACTTTACAAAGGCAATGCCTTCACTTTTTCCGGGATTTATGCCTTGGAGATAGTCACCAACCCCTTGCCTATGGAAGGCAGGCTTGGAGTAGTCACAGCACGGGCCCCAAGGACATGTCGTGACAAATAACCAAAAATGATATAGGTATACTGAGAGAAAATAACCAACCACTACATTTGTCTCAATTTTATTTCATAATAACATGTGAAAAAATATTTATGTTGAAGTTGACCACTTATCAACTATAAATGGATTTTTAGACACATATAATTATGTTTGTTGTTAACACATAAATAAGAAATTGTTTTTAACTAAATAATTTTTTTTTGTATAGATATGGATTTATTTCAACTCAAAATATTTATTATCTACCTTGACCAAAACATTTTAATATAACAACAAACATATATTTATCTAAAAATATAATCATAGGGTTATATTCCCTAATATATGGTTTCTTAAATCCAATTCCCATGTTTTATACTCAAATTACTCAAATAAAAGATGTAAATACCTTGACCCAAGAAGTCTATATTGGGTGTTAACATTATTAAATTGGAACTATATATAAAGAATCAAATCCTACTGGAATGAATATTTTAGTGTCCATGGTAAACTTAATTCACTCTCGAATATCACTTTTCTTTTTAAAACATAATATACAATATAGTATTTTCTTAATCGACATCATGTTCTTCTCAAAAAAATGTAAATATGAATTCTAATACACATCATTGAATCCAGGTAGGAAACATTAAAAAAATGTTATCTTAAATTTGAAATAATAGGATGCATACAGTGGAAGAAAAATAAGGGATAAATAATATTGATAGAATAAATGATCATAAAATAATGACATATAATTAATAACTTGACATAGAAATTCATAAATGGATTTCATAAGAAATAAAACAATGAAATGGACATAAATAACTTTTTTTATAACGATGGAACAAATGATTTCAGATTTGTGATATTTATCATTGAGCCTTAAGAAATGACACATATATCATCATGTCCCCATGCCAACACATCATACATAAATGGGTATGTCCATGGATAAAAACCAAGTCTGTTTGTCACAAGATAAAAATCAGTTCATCATGTGGCTTTGTAATTATGAGACTCACTAATTAGATACTAATTCTAATTCATTAATCATATGAATAATTGGTACAACTTAATAAACAATCAAACCAATATTTAATTATCTCAATTGGAAATAATATCCTATAAAATTAAATTTTTTATCAATTCAATATAATCATAAAACATAAAAATAAATAATTAGAATTATACCAGTTAAAGATATCTTTACTTGATCACAAGTCCAATATTGGGTTGATTCCATTCATGAATATTAATACAATAAAAATAAGAATAACATATTCTAAAATAAAAATATCACGTCCAATTCTAAAATTAAGTTATGAAAACTCAAAATTTTTATAATATTGTGAAATAAATATTCATTGATAAAAACCTTTTAATCTATTAATATTCAATTTAATTAATTTTCATAATAGTTGATAATTTAATAAATTCTATATAAGTAAAAAATCAATCCTTTCACCCTATTATAAAATGCATAAAAATGCCCCATTCAAAAAAATTAATCTAGATTCCACATTCTAATTATTGTAAAAAGTAATAAATGGTGAATATATTATCTTATAAATAATATTTTACTGGTAAAAACATTCTTGAACAAATTCTATAAATCATTGATATGAATGTCCAATTGTTGTCAAGTGAAGACTAATATAATGGAATCTTTTATTAAAAACATTATCTCAATCATATTATGTTCCATAGAGGGAGATGATCATAAAATTACATGAAAATTTCATTAATAAAAAGAGGAGAACAAACCATATTGGGTAAAAGATATATAGATAAAATTCTTCACCCAATTGATACTTATACATAAATAATCCATTATAATATTATAAATGTGAATTAATATGTTACCGCTTTGGTAACACTTTAATAAAAATCCCCATTAAATTAATAACATCAAATAAATATTTAAATAACATCTATTTAAATACATTAATGTTATATCATATCATATTCAAAGGGAATACCCCACATAGAATAAATAATTAGTTAATATGACATATGTCTCATGAATGTAAAATTGAGTCAAGAAACCCTTACCGTAGGTCTGACATCATTCATACATGTTCAAGTATACAATATGATAAATATATATTTATTATGAATATATAAAAATATAATAAAATAACTAACATAATATATGATTTACATATATCCTTTTTTCCCATGTTTGTTAGTAATATTTTATTGAAATCATTGTTCTGGGTTATAACAACCCCATTTTTCATTTGTGTTCCTGTTAGGTGGATTAACAAAATATAAATTGATAATTGTTCCGTAATCCTTATAATTATAACCATGATTCAAATATTCTATATAATAAGTTTATAAGAGTTTATAGTAATACATTATAGTGAGGGTTAGATAAATGAATTATATAGTGTATGGTGATAGTTTGTTGTAAGTTCACATGTATATCATTTCCATTTTTATATAATGTTATGAGATGGTGGTAAATAATATTTCATTATTAAATAATAATAATTTTATCATATTAATCATATATATTTACTAAATATTTCCATAATTACACTCATTCCCTTATCAAATTAAAAAAACATGACATTGCTTCCTTGAAGCAGAAGTCCACATGTTTGCATGAGTGACATTCACATTTTATGGACTATATGATCTTAAGAATTTATACGTGATATTATAATTCTAAAAGTATGCTTATTTCATAAATATTAAATAATTCTGGTAAACTCCTATGATTATCCTTCCATAAAATAGGGATATTGAAAATGAATTACATCATTTCACGATGTGGTAGTCCTATGTACACAAGATCTATGGTATTGTTTCCCATTTAATATTAGATGGGATAGATATTGTTTCTTATTTTATTATATTATAATATATTTATTTTAAGACAATTTCGTAATTATTTTTTTGGAATTTGGATTTTATTATAAAACATGGATGAATAAAAAATACAAATACCCCTGATTGAGAACGATAACACATCTTCATACAAACAATATAGGTTATCCTTAGAATCCTTCGTATGATAGATTACTAAAAAAGGACCTCATGGACATGTGATGGGTATAAATGAAGGTATTTAATTATGTATCAGAAGAACATAATTTGTTTGGATGTGAAGAAATTAGTGGATAATTGGTTTCTATTTATATTTGGGGTGACAACACAATTAGTGTTTTTGAAAAGAAAAGGCGTACAACAATTTTAATATGCCCAAATGATAAGAAATTGAGTATTATCAAACCATAGACAATATAAGGTCAATATATCACTAAATATTATTATTTATATGACAATTTTTGTCAATTTAATGCATTTTTATTTAATTATTTCCCATGAAATATGGTTTTCACATAAATTTTGGTAATTAATTTTCATAGTATTTTCACTCTAAATATGACCTATAAAAATTTAGAATTAATAAATAATTTAATTATTTAGATCATAAATATGGAATCAATTTTTTTCAAATTCATTTCATCGAATTGATAATATGAAATGTTAAATAAAATCTACACGATTGGGGAATATAATGTTTTCTAATGACACATTATTTATAAATATGCAATGTTTTCCTTTAGAAATGGAATATCAAATATACACCAATTGACTAAATTGGAAAATTAATAAATAATTTTAAGTATATATAACACAAAACAATTTTAATATATAATTTATCATTATATACTTGTTAAATAAAAACATCTTTTTACATAAAAACAAATAATTCTTTTTATTAATTCAAAAAATACTATATTCAAAAATTCAGAAATATTTACTCAAAAATATTTTTTACAATATATATCAAAAAATTAATTTTAGGTTTTTATATTAATTTTGGAAAAGTGGTAGAATTCTAACAAATTACATACTCAAAAAAATTGTTAAAAAAATTCATAGTGGAATTTGTTTTTAAACAAATAAATACTTTATTATGATATATAATTTCTTTATCTGAAATATTTTTAAATATTTTTAAAAACTATTTATTATTTTTTAAAAAACCCATTTTTATGGGTTGGGTTATAAATGTTATGTTTAAATAATAATATAAATAGTTTATTTTTGTTGGTTGTAAATATGGGTTGTGTGTTATAGAAGCAATGAAATAGATTAAATTTATTTGAAAAATATTTATTTTAGATAATCAATGGGTGTTACACAGTGTGCATAGAATGATTGAAAAGCCTATGTATAAATTTTTTAAATTCTTCAATCGAATGCATCATGTTATTATGACCAATAAAAAACATTTTTTATTTATATTATTATAAAATGTATATATATTTAATATTGAAATAGATGTACGAACTCAATTTCAATATGAGTTTTCATTATACACAGATGGGTGAAAACATATTTTTATTATTCAAAAAATATAAAATGTTCTGCTAATGGTAAAGCCCATATAGAAATACCAAATTTAAGTGAAATAATTAAAACTAAATATTGATTCATTATTTAAAATTAATATTTTATATATATGGATTTGAATTTTATAATAGATATTCATGGTTTTATACTCTCAAACTAGTAAATTACATGGAAAAAAGAAATGGTTTTTTATATATACACTACTCAAAATGTGACAAAGTAATATATAACCATATATAGTGTGACAATATATATATATATATATATATATTCTTAATATTTTTATAGGATTTGGTTTTTATATTTAGAAGTTGGTATCAATTATGTATAATTTGATTCATTATAATTAATCATTTGATACCATGACTTATATTTTTATAAAAAATCATTTAAATGTTTATAGAGAGTTGAATAATATATGAAATATTTAATTTGGTTATTTAAAACTATTTTGGGTGTGTGTAGTAGATTAATTGCTTCTTGTGTATTCATACATTCATTTAATTGATGGAATGCGGATTGATATATCACATGTTAAGTGTTGGAATAGATTTTTTTGTAAATTAAAAGTTCTAAATAAAAAAATATGAATAAAGTTTTTTTTACTTTTTTTCTTAAACTTAATAAATTTGCTAGTAGTTTATTACATATTGTTGTATGTGGAATTACTAATTATTTTAATCATTTTGATTCACAACCTTCCTCACCAGGTAGTAGTTATGTGTTATTATTTTTTTCATAATATTTAAATATATTATAGGATATTATCTAATTGTTTTTATGGAGTCTAGTTGTTACAATTTATATATTTGTTTATTTAATTTGATATAATGGAGATTTCTTAGCTGCATGTGTGTAAGGTTTAGCTATATAGGTGGCTGAATACAATGCAGGAGTAGATATATATGTGATTTGATGAGGGTGGATGTTTGATTTAATGTTTCTTCAGGATTTTTCAGTTTTTCAGCGCCATTTACGATCATGTTATTATATATATATCTATGTCATTATGTTTTATAAATATTATTGTTGTATGTGTGTAACATCCCGAGTTTTAAGAAATAACAACCATGTTCAATAATATACAAGATACGCAACAACAAGCCTAAATGAACAACTAAATATTTTTACTAATGCATTATCATCATAACATAGTTGTCAGAATAGTGGGAATGAATAGTATCAACTGAGTTTTGAGAATATGGTTTACAAGTTTTTAAATAATGATTCATTGGTTATCAAATTTTTTCAAATTGTAAATAAAAACCAATTGAATATACCAGATGTATTTTTATGGAAACAATTTAAAATAAAATAATTATTATTATAAAATCAAATAAAACTTTTTGAATTTTTATTTATTTAATAATTTATGTTATATACTAAATTTATTGTTTTATATTTATATTTAATATTTTCAATGTATTATATAAGAAAAAATCCAATTTTTTCAAATTAAATAATTAAGTTATAGAAAAATATAGCTTTGCTTCTTTTTGATGGTGAACTCTTGTTAAATATGTTGTTTTCAATTTAATATATTTTATTCAAAAAATAATATTTTCCATTTTAAGAGGGTAATATAAATTTATCTAGATAGAAATTTTGTTATTTTTCTATTGAAATTTATATTTTCATGAATGGTAAAAAATAAAACATTTCAATTAAAAAATACCATTTCATCTAATTTAATAATATAGTTTAATTATGTTATTAATTATTTTTAAAATTTAATTTTATTATGGTTATACAATTTAATACAATCATAGTTATCCGAGGTAATTTCCCATTTTAATTGGGCATAAACACTTGTCAATATTTTGATAGTATTAAGTTGTTTAAATTCTGCTTTCATGTTTTGACAACCATGAATTAATTTTGTATTTATTAATGAATCATATGTGTTTTAAATTTTAAAAAATGGATTCAATATTTGGAACACGGGTCTATATTTTTTAAATAAGAAACTCTTGTTTTTAAACATTATAAATACTATGGTATGTAATTATATTTATTTACCATTGTCAAAGGGTATATCATGTAAATAATGGTAAAAAATAATTTTATAACAAAATAAAAATATCCTAAAACATGAATTAACACAATTTCATGAGATATTTCAGACCCTTGAAATCCTTGAATAGATTTTAGGACCCCATGGTTACACTTGTGTGTGATAATGACAATTTATATTATAAATTTTAATGAAAAAATATTACATAATCATGTATACAATAACTAAGACAATATTAATATAGATTTTATAAGTAATATATTTGACTAAGAATATTAATTATATTTATAAATACATTTCTTAAATCATAGTATTTTATTGATTTTTTTTGAAAGAAAATAAATATATTTATTTATAACACAATGATTATGCAGTGATTACCTTATTATTACAATATTGAAATAATTGATATTATAAATCATAAAATAAATGTAATTATAACATTTTGATGTCATAAATCATTTTTTGGATTACCTAATCGTGGTAGGCATGATTTGATGAATTTGGTTCGATATTATCTACTTGTTTTGACTATAAAATAATGAATTACTAAAGAGTGTCAAAATTGACATAAATGAGTTTTAAAACAAATACTATTTTATTAAATGATATATTAGTCAAAAAAATATATGATTCAACAAAATATATTTTATAATGATTAATTTTTTTATTTATCGACTTGATGTTTTTTAATCCTTTTAATTTAAATATAGTAACCATATATTATTAAAATACCAGAACACATTGTAAGAGTTATCATTTTTGTCTAAGATATAAAGAAAAAATTAATGTTAAATATTATGATACATTCAAGTATTATTCTTATTTTTTATACGAATTTATACCCATCATATTCTAACCCTATAATTGAATCTCTATGGATATATTATAATTATAAAATCAATTTATAGTAAAATAATATCTCAAGACTTTCCTAAAGTTCCCTTCACTATCTTATAAAGGCCACCACCTCTACCTACTTACAAACACCTCTCATGCCCCTATTATCATGTAATTTTCTTTAAATACACTCCCAACATCCCTACCATACTCCTATATGTCATAACATTTGAATAATTAAATTAAAGAATCCTTTTTTTCTTAAATACAATGCAGTTACCTAATTTAGAGGTATCATCATCTTTCCAGATTTATTCATTTATTTTCCTTCTCCACCACCTACATTTTTATAAAATTATTTTATTATTTCACCAATATCCCAAAAATACTACTATTTTTTACTCTACGGGTTCGACAAACACTTACAAAAACCTCCCTATAATTCAGATAGATCATATTGTTTCTATGTACGACAAGATACTACCTCACGAAAAGCTGTGTGTTTAATTTTTTCTTTACACATCTAATGGGGGACATTATGATGTTAATGTATTTATATTTGATATTTATAATATTTATATTGTCTCTTGTCTAGTGTATTTTTTATTTACAATATACATTTCTGATATTTATAATGTTTAGATATAACAATTTAATTTGAAGTTATGTGGACTATCGCCCACTCAAATAGATATTGCTTGTTAAATCCACACTTAAATCCTATAAAGGGTCACGATAGGGAACAATAGTAGCAAATATAACATTGATATTATAAAATAATGATAATATAACTATGTCTCTTTTATTTTTTTTAATATGACAAGGAAATTGAAGTATCATTCATTAGTATGTTCGACCTACCGTCTCCATGAATGGTACTTTTCATTTTTTATCTCTAAATGTTATAGACTATTATAATTACATATATAATAGATATATATTTTATTTAAATCATTATTAATATTCTGTAGATAATTGAATTATGATCACATGGATAATTATCATCAAAAAACGTTCATTTTTTCCTCAAATACACAACATTGAAAAAATTCCTTATATAAACTCATATAATTAACTAATTTATATAACATGTTAATAAGTGATAGATAATTAATAATAAAAATTAAAATGGTTCTAATGGAAGTTGAAATTAACCGAATTTTATTATTCGATAAGTTAAATAAAGAATGAGAGATATCAGACACAAGGTAATGAACATCATCACGGTCACCTTTCATGGAGGCAATTCCTATTAATATGCACCTTTATTCATTTATATGGTTTATTTATAGCCACGATGATATTTTATATCCATATTTTTTCAATAATAATGTAATATATTAAATCATGGAGATTGATATTTAAACGTTAACAGTTGTATGGGATCACATGAACTTTTTGTGACTTAATTACAAAATCTTTTTCTTCATGATATTAAAATAAAAATTTATTTATATTTTTATAAATTTAATTTGATGAATATATTAGTTCTATATTGAATCTCAATCCACTTTTTTGAATGGAATATTTTTATATGATGTTTTTAATTTTCATTTTTTATGAAAAAATGTAATGTTTTATTGAATATATGTCGTCAATGTATTCTCCTCCGTCGTTACCATTATTTTCTATTTGGCATCGTATATAAGACATAATATAATTTAAATAGAAAATATATCCCTTATTCTTTTATATATGTATTTGGGTATTGAAAATGTCTGCATAAATTAAAATATTATTTACATACAAAAAAATGTCATTTTGGATTAAACTATTTTTTGAAAAGGGTTTTTTGATGAAGCTAATTTGAAAATGGTGTAAGATAATTATGTGTAATGGGTGAACACGATATAGCTTATATGAATATTTGAACCCCATTATTTCTCACAACTAAGCCTGATATAGCTTATGTGATGGTTTGAGCCATATTATAGATCACATGTGAGCAAGATTTAGCTTATACAATGGGTGATCTTCATTATAGATCTCATATTTGGAAGTCAACCATATGGTTATTCTAATTGGATGATGCTTGAATGGATTTTATGTATATGATTATATAATTCTCCTAAAGAGTTAGTAATTCCTTTAAATTTGTGTTAGTGTTTTTCTTTGAGAACAATGTATGAAATTTATTCATGTGAAAATGTTTTTTTTTCATATTCTCAAAGAATATTGTATGGTTTTTCATGTTATTACTAGATTAATGGTTTTATATAATTTTTATGCCACATAATTGTTTTTTATTCTCATCTCAAATTTTTTTAATAATTATCATAATGTATAATTATGGTAAGATAAAGTATAATTCAAGATGTTTTTTCCTATGAATCAATTTATTGTATTTATGTAGTTTTATTATTATGCAAATTAGTGTATAAATTAGATGTTTATACTTTGTAATATTATAGTTTTATATTAATAGTTATAGACTAATTATATAAAACTAAAAATATAAAATGATCCTCAATGATAATTCTTGAATTAACACAATATTTGGTAATTTTTACAGCTAAGTCCATGTAATTGGTATCAGATGACAATTCTGTCAACATTGGAGATTAGAATGTTTCCTTCAGGGCGTTGGATATCATTATGGGTACATAATTTTAAGGTAGGTCATAATTTAAATGTCTAAAAAACACATTTTTAGGCTTTATTATCTGAAATATTATGGTGACAAATGGTATTTTAGAGACATTCTCTATTGATTAAATTATGGGTTATTAATTTTTGCGGTGAGAAATGTTAGGTATGAGATAACCATTGTGGTTAAAAAATGTTATGGATATTTTTTAGGATTCTATTTCATTATTAAAAATGTTATAAAATTATAAAGTGTTTAAAAAGAACAAAATGTATATCGTGTTACAACCCATCAATTCAGACAAAGCTGTTTGAATCAAACCCACTGCCAAATTGTGATTGAAATTTATCATCTACAATTAGAATACGTGAAGTACCTAAAAAGTATAACACATTATGATTTTTATATGATTTTACGGATTACGAATAAGTTTGTTTTAGGAACATAAGGGTTTATTTATTATAGTAAAATGATTTAGTAATTAAGTGATCAATGTTATTTTGAAGTACAATTGCAATTTTGAGAACACTATATGCCCTAAGAAAATAGAATAACATTGAATTTAATTAGAGTAGTAATTAATGGATTTTAATTAGGATGAATATATTTATTTATTGTGTAAATATGGCGAATAGGGTTGTTTAAGGAAATGATTAACCTATCATAGAGAACATGTTATTTGGTTAATAACAATCACATTTGAGATGTTATGAGTAGTAGATGTTATTTAAAGAAAAATTATAAAGCTTTTCCTAGAAGACAATGTTGTAAAATAAATATAAATTTTTTGATTCAATTTTATTTTGGATTATTTTTTGATATTTTAAGGAATGTTATTGGTCTAATGGTTAATACTGGACATTGGATATTACTATTGAATTTTGGAAATTAACAATAGACATTTTCTATTAACATTATAATTTTTAGTGTCTTATATTATCTCATCCTAAACATTGAGGGTATAGTTAATATTTCAGTATTTGTATAAATGTATAGTTTATATTTTTCCGATTATTTTATTCACTAGATGTTGATTATGGGGGTTTAGGTGTGACCAAGTCATCTTGAATATTCATAATTTTGAGAAAATATTTGTTTGTGGTTGTAATTTATAAATGGATGAAACTGAAATTGAAAAGTATGATTGTTTCCATATGATCTTTGTTTGGATCATAAATAAATTACAAAACATTGTGAAAAAATATAAAAAAAATGGTTTCAGTTGACTTTTCCTATTGGGAATTCTAAGAGAATTTATCCAATTATATGTTTATGGTTTTCTGGTTATTAACTTTTTTATGATTTTTTTTCAATAACTCTCTATCAAAATAATATGGTTAGTTTTTCTTCCATATCCATGTTTTCTTTCATGTAATCTGGGTATGTGTTATCTTGGGTGACCATTGTAATTCAATTTCTTTTATTTAAATTCATAGTATTATTGATTATTTTTATGATGTGGAATTTTCATTGATAAATCTATGCCCATTTTTAAAATTTAAGTGTTGAAATTTCCAAAATGTGCAATGAATTAAAATCCTTAGTTTTTGGAACGATACAACGTTCTCTATAGCGAACATGATATGCTAAATCTGTCTTAAAAAATGCTTAATATTATTATTTAATTGATACTGTTATAACATAGCTATTGAATAGATGGAATGATTAGTATCATCTATAATATGAAAATATGGTTTACAAATGTTTAAATAATGATTCATCATTTACCATGTTTTTAATAATTGGAAATAAAAACCAATTGAATATAGAACATGTGTATTTTTGAAAAAAAAACAATTTAATATATAATAATTGTGTTTATAATATCCATTCACTATTTTTGTATTTTTATTAGAATAAAAATATAGGTTATATATTAAAAGTAATGTTTTCAATTAATATTTTTTTCTAGATATGATATAATAACAAAACTAATTATTTTTATAAGAGATATTTTTTCCAAAAAATACAATTTTTCCCCTTTTGATGGAGAATAAATTTAAAATATAGTTTTTTCACATTAATGTGTAATTTTTACAATTTAATCATTTTCTACATATATAGAAAATTGAAATTTAAATTCGATTAAATTTTCTTCATTTTTTGATGGAATTCATTTTTTAATGAATACAAAAAAATCTGAATTTTAATTCAAAACTACATTTTATTATTATTTATTTACATAGGTAGATTATTAGTTTAATTTGTTTTATAGTGTAATTTCATTTATCATTTAATTTAATTATGGATGTTGGAAGTAATATCAAATTTTAACTGGACATAAAAACTTTTCTATCTTTTGACATTTCTAACTTTTTAAAAATCTACTCACTGGTTTTGACAATTAAAAATAAAATTAAATTAATTCAATATAATTCATTGTATTAATTTGAAACAATTTATTCCATATTCATAATTATGAATTTAACATTTTTTAAATAAATACTTTTATTTTTGGACATTATTAATAGTAACTTCAGTAATTAATTTAATTTACCATTGTTAGAAGTTGAATCTTGTATATAAGGGTAAAAAATAATATTATAATAATTCAAAACTACTCTAAAACGTTTTATAATACTACTGGATGAGATATTTCTATACATACTAATCCATGATCGATTTTAAGACTCCATGGAGCAATATGGGTGTGAAAATGACAGTTTATAATATTTAATTAAATAAAAAGTAAAATATAACATAAACATGTATATTCTAACTAAATCAATTTTAATATTTTTTTACAATTAATTACCTATTGGACGATAGATATTAAAAAAAATATAAAAATATTTCTAATATTATTGTATTTTAATTATAATTTTTTTACATTATATAAATACATTTATTTATGACACATTGATGGTGCAATGATTATATTATTAATGAAATATTAAAATATATGCAATTTGAATATTCTATTCCCATACATGATTTTTTTTATTACAAAAACATGATTTATATTATTTAATTCATTTGTTTCTATGTAATCAAGTTGTTATGAAATTATCAAAAATCAATTACAAAATAGTTTCAAAATTAACATAAATGGGTTTTTGTTAAAAAAAATTATTTTAAAATGAAATAATAGTCCAAAAATATAATATTTTTTCAAATTAATTATATAATGTTTGAAATGTCATTAAATATCTACATAGGGTTCTATTTTCATTACATAGTAACTATAGTAAACACATTTTATTAAAATAGATGAAGGCATTGTAAGGGTTAATTTCATTAACTAAGGATTAAAGTTAAAATAAAAATTTAAATTAATGACATAAAAATGTATAAAACCTTTTTTTTCGGAAATATCAACCCATAATTACTTTAATCTAGATTTATATTCCTTTTGATCTATCATAATTTGAAAATAAATTTATAATAAAATAATATTTCAAAACATTCTTAACATCTCCCTCCCCACTCTTATAATATACTGCAACCTCTAAAAACATAATCACACCTCTCAAGCCCTTTGTATTGAATAAATTTTTATAAAATAATCTCCCAACATCCTTGAATTCCTCAAAAAATAATTTCCATTAGAATAATGATATTCAAGAATCCCTTTTGGCTAAAATCAAAAGGAGTTACCCGATTTAGAGGTAACATCTACAACCATGATTCATTCAATCATTTTCCATCTCCACCCCCTATAATAATTTGATTCCATTTATTAATAATAAGAATATTTTCCTCAATATACTATGGTTTTTATGATAATGGATTCATCTACACTTACAAACACATCCATCTAATGTATATCGAAATATTGTATCTTTTTATGGTGAACTACAGACTAAAAAAATGATGATTGTTGAATTTTCTCCTACAACCCCTCATGGAAAACATTATGATGGAACTGTATTCATATATTATATGTTTTATATTCATATTGTCAAAATTCGTTTTTAATTTTTATTTATGACATACCGTTTTTCTTTTCATGATAGTAAATACAATTTTTTTTCTTTTGAGGAACTGTGGACTATCACTCCCTCAAAATGATATGACTCATTCATTCCATACATATAATATATGCTGGATGGAGTTTGTGAAATTATGTTACATATAATCATAGATATTATTATCAAATTATAATATTATTAAGTATCTTTTATTAATATAATATGAAAAATAAAATGAATGTAGTATTCATGTGTATGTACAACATATCATCTCCATGAACTATGAATTTGATTTCATATATCCTAATTTAATGGACTATTTTAGATTCATATATAACAGATATATATGATATTTAAATAATTTTAAATTTTCTAGATATAATGTACTTCTGACCACATCGATAATTTTCATCAAAACTAGTTTATTTATTACTCAATTATTGAACATCAACAAAACGTCAAATATGAACTCAAAAAAATTATCTAATTTATATTAGATTATCAAAAATGAAATAAAATGATTGATAAACATTAAAAAGTTTGTAAATAAAGTATAAATTAGCCCAATTTTATTAATCAATAAATTATTTATTGAACGAGATAAGTTTCACTATATGTAAGTCACTTTGTCTCTATCTCCTTTTACTGAGGCATTGCATGATAAAATGATACTTTATTCTTCTACAAGTGTATATACAACAAATCTGACAATTTGTATCCATGTTTTTTCTATAATAAGGTTATTTATAAAATCATGGAAAACAATATTTAAATTTTTTATGTGGTATGGGACACCTTGAACCATTAATTATTTAATCATCATATGTTTTTCATCATGATATTAAACTACAAATTTATTAATATAACAATTAAAGGAATATATAGAAAATATTATGTATATCATCTATATCACATAAAAAACTTCAAATGTAATCTTTTTATATGTATCGTTTTTCATTCATTACAAAATATCCAATGGAATTTTTTTAATGTTTATAGTGACAACAACATCTTGACTGTCGTTATTGTTATATGATATTTAGATTCCTCTCTAAGAATTAATGATTTTTAAAATGAAAATACCTCAATTATTAAATTATTTATGTATCTCGTTGTATAGAAACATTTATTATATATATTTTTTCTTTTTTAAAATATATGGTTTTCATATGAGATTAGAATGTTTTTTCAAATGGGTCTTGTGATGAATGTGTTTTGGAAATGGTACTTCAGCATTATATGTCACACCTGCTTTATTTTAGTCATTTTATTTATTTTATTTCTCTTCACGTCGTGTGATTTTGCGTAACTACGGGTGTGTCACAGTTTAAAATTTTAATGTTAGGATGAGTTGAGGGTTTGTGATAGTGCGTGAACACTATACGTTTAAGACGCGTTGTCCGCTTGGGTGTCGTACGGTGCACAAATTCCGCACGGTCGTCCAGTTTTAACGTTATGTGTGTAGATATATGTATATGTATGTTTATATGTTTATATATGTATATATATATATCTGTGTGTATCAACTTTTGTATATGTTTATATTTTAACATTATGTGTGTATATATATATGTATGTGTATATATGTTTATAGGTGTATATATATATACACATATGATTATAAATAAATATGTTTTAACGTTATATGCTTATGTGTATATATGTTTATATATATGATCATATATGTTTATATATGTTATATATATGTTTATATATATATGTATATATGTTTACAAAAACTATAATAATAATAATTATTTTTATTTTTATTATTATTTATATTTTTTTATAATAAAAATGACTAAAAATTGGAGGATAGGGTTAGGGTTACGCGCAACCCCCATTTCTCCCCCCTTCTTCCCCACACGAGCCCCCCTCCCCATCTGGCCCCTTGGTCATCTCCCCGATGCGCGCCGCCGTCAGCCTCCCAGTCGCCCAGGCGGCGCGACCCCGCCTCTGTCGGCCTACTGCCTCGCACCACCAACCCCTTAGCATAGCCCTTGTACACTGTGTCGGCCCACCTCCGGCTCCTCGACTCTGGCTCCCCATCCGGCTCCCTATCACACTGCCCGGAAACCGCCGCTGCCGGCTTTGTCCCGGCACCGCCCCACCATTCCTGTCCCAGTGCCTTCTTCTTCTCCTTGCAATGTGGATCCGTATCAACGATGTGCAATGGATTCTCAGACAAATGGATCTCTCGGGCATATTCTATGTGGTGTGTTTTCCCTTTTCAGATCTTCCATCCGTGGGCAATTTCTCATGTTTTCTTACTCAGTTGGTTTCGATCATTCAATGTATGAATTCCCTCTATATTGTTGATCATCGCAAACATGATTTAGGTTTTATTTACTCATCTTTTTTGGTTTATTCGAAGCTCGTGACTCGGGTTTGATGTAGTGACATGTTTATATGTTCAAGGTTCTACGAGAAGCGTGTCAAGAATGTTGGACAACCCTCCAACAACTGTGGGTGAGCGCGACTACGTTTATCGCCGATATTTGGTTAAAGATATATTTATACATTGTTATATATTCATACGCCAATTTAAATGTGAAATTGAGTTGCAGACCCTTGAGGTCTTTATCTGGTCCAGTGTCAGCTTTACCTGAATTATTAATTTAGCAATATCTCTCTATTTGCATTGCAGGATATGTATACCTATAGTATATAGGTGTATGGTGTATATATGTATATTTATAAATATAGATATATGTATATGTATATATGCACATCAAAGACACTTGCACACGACTATGTGATGTGTGGAGATGGTTACCGCTGGAAGAGTGTGCATTTTGGACATGGGTTAACTGAGGTAGGTGTTTCAAACCATTTACCCTTTTTGATTTAAACCTTGAGCACTTGAATGTTTTAAATTAATTATTTTATATCGTTACATTTTTTAGGGTTTATGAAATGCATCTGACATAGTTATATTGTTGTTTTAAATATCTGAAAGTGGCTTTTGATGTTGGTTTATACGAAATGCATAGGTTCTTGGTACAGTTAAATTGAGTGTCTCGTGATATTTTTTCTTGTAATTGATAGTGATTGTGTTTTGGAAACGTATGATTTTTTTTGGTGTGTTTGTTTGAAAAAATGATGAACTAATAGGTTGTTTTAGAAAAGTTTTGTAAATGGTGTTTGGTTTGAAAGATGTCATTTGCTTTTATAAAGTGTTGTGAATGAATTGGGTTTGGTTTCAATGCTACCTGTTTTATGTAAATGGATTCTAAGGTGATTATTCTATAAAATATATGTGCCTTTGGGTGTTCTCACATCCTTGGGAGCATTATTTCTTCCAATGGATGTGCCTCCAAATGATAATGACACATAAAAAATTTATTTTCTTTAAAATATGATTTTGATGGAATGGTTTGGTATTTCATAGAGGGATGAAACGAAGTTGTCCCGGTTGGCCTTTGGTGTGAGTTGAATGGTTTTTCGGTTTGAAGGCCCATTTGGTATTGGGTTTTGAATGGGGGGTTTGTACTGTCTTTAGGGAAAAGTGTGTGTGCCTGATTGGAATCTTAACTCATTTACAAACTGTTTTGAAACTGCACATACAATGAAAGCCCGGTAGGAACCTTGTTGAATGTGAAAGAATTTCATATAGAAATATTTGTGGGCATCTCTACAGGGGGACTTCCCTTAAAGGATTGTTGTGTATTTGTGTCCGTGTAAGGGGTTGGTATGTGCGGTGAGATGAGTCACACGTGGAAGGGACTCCTACTTACACAGAATTATTGAAATCACCATGGGTTCCTGGGCGTCTTATAGATTATCGAGTGATAGTTTCTTGATAACCCTGATTAGATGGGTTAGTACCCCCTGGAGTCGTGGACAGGCTAGGAGGGATGTTCCACTAGTTGGCTAATAGGGCAGTCAGTTGGTTATTGACTGTGGAGTACCACGTGGACAGGAAGTCCATAACCGAGTACGTCCAGGGGTATTCTAGGGATGTTTAGGATCACACTTGTTTATTGATTATTTCTACTTTTTTACTTTTACATACACTTGGATTTGAGAATTTACTTATTACATGTTCTTGTTTTTCACAAATGTGATAAACATGGATTTGAAATTTAGTTTTAAAGAGATGCGTTGTTTTGGGGGAATCGGGTTATGGCGTGTGTTGGTTTTTGAAATGGTAAATCAGGATCATTTTTCCCTTAAAATATGAGAACCCAATTTTCTATCTTTATACGTGAAAACTAGTGTTTTTGGGTTTCTTTCTGGAAAGTGGTCTTGGTTCGATTACGTGGTTTACATTGGCATCCCTACAGAACATTTTTAATGCTCACACTTATTTTATCATTTTAGTCACAGGTTTCCCTTGTTCAAGTTTTCATGGCTGAGTTGCTCATTTTGGGAGTAATGTTGCCCTTGGTTGGGAGGTGACCGAAGTGTCACATAGAGGTACGCCTTCTGTTTGGTTTTATTTCTTTCCGTTGCTATAGTTTAGTGCTTTTTATGTATATTCTTATTTACCTATTTGTCTTTTATGGGACAAATCATTCCCATTGTTGTAACATTGATGCTTGACACGAGTTGTCATCCCGGGGGGATCAGGAACGCCCCTCGGGACTTGCCGCGAGCCGGCATGGTTGAATGGTTCAGGTTCAACCTAGGCTGGTTCGTGACAAAATGGTATCAGAGGGAGCTTCGTGATATGTTGGATGTCTGGTAGAAGGAGACTAGGATTTTTCGTGACTCAAGAGGTAGGTTACGGGTTTAGGCTTGATCACCACCGTCCATGACGAGACCCGAGTTACCAAGGTTTGTCAGGGTTTTGAGTCTTTTGCCTTTGGTTGTTCTGGTTTGAGGGATGATAATGAAGGTAAACTAGTTCAGGTTGTGTCCTCACCTGGAGTGGTGACCCATGTGCAGTCTAAGTTTCCAGTTCAAGGTCCTTTTAGTGATATACCTTACATGAGATATGGCTCACTACCATGTCGTCGAATTTGGAAAATGTACAAGTACCTCATTCCGGTGGTTGGTTGCTGATTGTGTTTCATTTGGATCTCGATCGATGTGAGGGTGTTTCAAAAAATAAAATGGTTATAAAATGGAAAAGTTTTTCCTTTAAATTTTTTTGAAATTGGTGAACTGGGTTTTTAATGTGGGAGTGTTTCGATTTAGAATGTTTGACTGCGTGTTATGATTTGAGAAGGGAAATGGGTGTTCGAAACTTGGTATTTCTTATAAAGGATCACATGTGAATCAATATGTGCAGAGAGTGCATGTGATCACTTCCCCACAAGTGATGTAGTCGGTATTGGGTGAACGCACATGTGACATTCCATAAGGGGCCTTAGGCGAGTTTTAAAATTTAAAAGAAATGATGGGTTTTGGAAAATTAATTTTTTACTTGTTTTTGTATATGTTAGGTTTATTTGCATGTTGCCTTTGACTTGGGTTGTATCATTGATTGAGGTTTGGCTTGATGCTCACTGCAATTGTGTTATTCATGATATTCTAAATATGTCGTCCAGAATGTTGGCTAAGGTTTGTTATGAGTCATGCCTGATTTTCAGTTCATTTCATGTGTTGCATCTACTAAGGTAATCAATGTTCGTTAGAGGTAGTTGTGTGGTTGTGGAATTAGTGTGGGCCTTCGGATTGGGAACTCACAAGGTTGTTAGGGTTCGTACCATCTCAGGTTTATTTAAGGGTCTAGTTCTGGGCTATTAATGATGGATGTCTCACTAGCGTTGAAGATTGGGGTGTGTTTAATGGTAATTGGCTCTGGTGCTGGGTCCCCATCTAGCAAGGAGTGTATGCTGGAAGAACCTGTCGCCAAGACACAATCATCATTGGTGCTGACTTCCTGTTGTCTATCCCTTCCCTTGTGTGCCGCCAGTATGGCAATTTTGGGAATTTTAAGCCACCATCTTCCATTCCTTTGAAAATGTTCCACAATTGTGGTCATTTGAATCATCGATAAGAGGATGAAGTTATGGATTGGAGAATGAAAATTCCTGACTATGAGGCAGGGGATGCTTAAAACATCAAAGCCCCAACCACAGGTCTCGAGGTGAAGCTCTTGCACAGTAAGGAGTTGTCGAGGGTGCGTAGAACCTCGCTTCAGATTATCATTTTAGCTTTTAGGAGGGAAATATCGAAACTTTTCTTCACCTATTCTTGTCCTCATTGCAAGATAATCCTTGTTGTGGTCGCGAGATGAGATTGTTCTGCCGCAATCCAAGTGGCCTCATTTGCTCTTTGTATAGTTTCTAAATCATTCAGATTCTTTGAAAGGCGTTGGGTCCGTGACTAAATGACCCCATTTTGATCTTGAGGATGGTCTCAGCTACATACATTACGGGGATGTTTGGTTCTCTGAAATTAATGGGTGTCTTTTCTGGGCTTTCCATTAGGTCAGACGCCTCTCCATGAGTTTTCATTTAGTGTGTTTGTGTTTTGTAGCTAATTCCTCCTTCCTATTGTCTCGGTGTGCCAGTTTCTTCCCAGAATAGTTTTAATCTTAGTGGCGGAGTTATTCTGGTAGCTTTGAGAAGGTAGGATGAGTTCAGTTCGGGAGATCCCGCGTTGCCTACCCCCCTGGGGCGGTGTGTTCGTGTTTCAAGGTTTCCGTGTTAGTAAATTTTTGTGGTGGGGAGAACCCTCTCGTGTTATCCCCTCAACCTCAAACAATGATTGTACTCGAGTTGGTCGGGTGTGACTTGTGTTGGTAGTGGTCACCCCGAGCCTCTCAGTTTCTTTTGGTTTTTCCTGGGCACAGACTCCAGTTATGCTAACTGTTGGCTTGGTGACTTTATTGGGGCTGAAAGTGTTTTTGGTGGGGAGAATTCTCACACCCGCTTTTTTAGTCATTTTATTTATTTTATTTCTCTTAGTGTCGGGTGATTTTGTGTAATTGTGGGTGAGTCACAATTTAAAATTTTAATGTTAGGATGAGTTGATGGTTTGGGTTAGTGCGCGAACAACGTACGTTTAAGACACGTTGTATGCTTGGGTTCCGTATGATGTGCAAATATCACATGGTCATCCAGTTTTAACGTTATGTGTGTAGATATATGTATATAAATGCATATATGTTTATATATGTATATATATATATATATCTGTGTGTGTGTGTATCTACATTTGTATATGTTTATGTTTTCACGTTATGTGTATATATATATGTGTATATATGTTTATAGCTGTATATATATACACATATGTTTATAAATAAATATGTTTTAATGTTATATGCTTATGTGTATATATATTTATATATATGTTCATATATGTTTATATGTTTATATATGTTATATGTATGTTTATATATGTATAAGAATATATGTATCTATGTTTATATAAGTAGGTTTATATATGTTTATATATATTTATATATGTATAAATATTTATAATAACTATTATTATTATTATTATTATTATTTGAATAAAAATGAAAAAATAGGAGGAAAGGGTAAGAGTTTCGTGCAACCCCCTTTCTCCCCCCTTCTTCCCGACATGAGCCCCCTCCCCGTCGGGCCTCCTGGATGCCTCCCTAATGTGTGCCGTCGTCGGCCTCCCGGTTGCCCAGGCCGTGCAACTTTCTCTCTGCCAGCCTACCACACCGCATCCCCCCCCCCTCGGCGCTGCCCCCGGACACCGCGTCGCCCTGCCTTTGTCTCCCCGTCCGGCTCCCTATCCCGCTGCCTGGAAAGCGCTGTTGTCGGCCCTGTCCCGGCGCCTTCTCCTTCTCCTAGCGCTGTGACTCCGCCACAACGGTGTGCAACGGATTCTTGAACAGCCGGATCTCTCGGCCAAATTCTGTGTGGTGTGTTTCCACTTTTCGGATCTTCCACCTTTGGGAAATATATCCTGTTTTCATACTAGGTCACTTTCGATTTGTCAAGGTATGAATTCCATTGATGTTGTTGATTGTCGCAACAACGATTTTGGATTTATTTCCTCGTCTGTTTTGGTTTGGTCGAATCCCATGACTTGGGTTTAATGCATTGACGTGTTTATATGTTCAAGGCTGTGAGAGTAGTTTATCAGGACCGTTGGACCACGCTCTAACAACCTCGGGTGAGCGCGACTATGTTTATCACTGATATTTGGGTAAGGATATATTTATACATTGTTATATATTCTTACTCCAATTTAAATCCGAAATTGAGGTACGACCCTTTGAGGACTTTATCTGGTCCAGAGTCGGCTTTACCTCAATTATTAATTTAGAAATGTCACGCTATTTGCATTGCAGGCTATGTATACCTGTTGTATATAGGTGTTTGGTGTATATTTGTATATATATATATATATATGTATATATTCATATCAAAGACATGTGCGCACGACTTTGTTACATGTGAAGATGGTTACCGCTGGAAGAGCATGCGTTTTGGACATGGGTTAACCGAGGTAGGTGTTTCCAACCATTTCCCCTTTTTCTTTCGAACCATGAGCACTAGAATGTTTTCAATTAATTTTTTATATCGTTGCATTTCTGTTGTGATTATGAAAATCATCTGACATAGTTATCTTGTTGTTTTAAATTTCTTAAAGTGGCTTTTTATTTTGGTTTATATGAAATGCATATGTTCTTGGTAATGTTAAATTTAGTGCCTTTTGATGTGTGTGGTTGTAATTGATAGTGATTATGTTTTCGAAATGTATGATTTGGTTTGGTGTGTATGTTTGAAAAAATGATGAACCAATAGGTTGTTTTAGAAATTTTTTTGGAAATATTGGTTGGTTTGAAAGATGCAATTATCTTTTATAAAGTTTTGTGAAATAATTGGGTTTGGTTTCAATGCTTTGTGTTTTATGAAAATGTTTTCTAAGGTGATTATTTTAAAAACTAGATGTTTTGTTGGGTGTTTTCACATCCATGGGAGTATTAGGTGCTCCCATGGATGTGCCTCCATATGAAAATGACACATACAAACTATATTTACTTAAAACTATGTTTTTGATGGAATGGATTGGTATTTCAAAGAGGGAATAAAAGATGTTGGACCGGTTGTACTTTTGTGTGAGTTGATTGGTTGTTCGGTTTGAAGGCATGTTTGGTATTGGGTTTTTAATGTGTTGATTATACTGACTTTTGGGAAAAGTGTGTGTTCCTGATTGGAATCTTAACTCATTTACAAAAGGTTTTGAAACTACACATGCTGTGAAGGCCTGGTTGTGACCTTGTTGAATGTGAATGAATTTCATATATACATATTTTTCGGCATCTCTATAGGGGGACTTCTCTTCGAGGGTTTTCATGTATTGGTGTCCGTGTAAGGGGTTGGCAAGTGCGGTGATATGAGTCACGCATGTGAGGGCCTCCTACAGACACAAGATTATGAAAGTCACCATGGGTTCCTGGGCATCTTATATATTTTCGAGTGACGGTTGCTTCATAGCCCTGATTAGAAGGGTCAGTACTCCCCAGATACATAGACATGCTAGGAGGGATGTGCCACTGTTTGGCAATTTGGGCAGTCAGTTGGTTATTGACTATGGGGTACCCCGCCGGCAGGTAGTCTAAAACTGATTACGTCCAAGGGAATTCTAAGGATGTTAATGATCACCCATGGTTATTGTTTATATCTTCTTGTTTGCATTTACTTTCACATGGTTTCCAGTATTTACCTATTACCTATTCTTATTTTTCACAAATGTGATAAACATGGATTTGAAATTCTATTTTCAAGAGATGTGGTGATTTGGGGAAAACGGGTTGTGGCGTGTGTTTGATTTTGAAATGGTAAATCCGGATCCCCTTTCCTTTAAAATATGAAAACTATATTTTCTATATTTGTATGTGTAAACTAGTGTTTTTGGGATTGTTTTTGGAAAGTGGTCTTGGTTGGATTCTGTGGTTTACTTTGGCAACCCTACAAAGCATTTCTAATGCTCACACCTATTTTATCTTTTCAGTTGCATGTTTCCCTTGTTCAAGTTTTCTTGGTTGAGTTTCTCATTTTGGGAGAAATGTTGGCCTTGGTTGGGAGGTGACAGAAGGGTCTGATGGAGGTATGTCTGCTATTTGGTTTTATTTCATTCCACTGCTAGAGTTTTGTTCTTTTGTTCTGTTTATTCTTATTTACTTATTTATCATTTTGGGCCAAATCATTCCCAATGTTTTATCATTGATGCCCGGCACTAGTTGCCATCCCGGGTGGATCGGGAACGCCCCTCGGGACATGCCGCAAGCTGACTCGGGTGACCTGTTCAGGTTCGCCCCGTGCTGGTTCATGACATTATATGAAATGGTTGATCCCTATATAGCGTGTATGAATGTAAGAGAAACATTATATCTTAGGGATAAGTTTGATATAGATAATTCTAATTTTTGATCCCCATTATATCTCATGGTTCTTCCCGATATAGCTTATACAAAATGTGATTCCCGTTATAGATATATAATTTATATTTCAAGCCTATGTTTATTCCAATAGAATGTTTTTTGAAAGATTATTATGTAAATTACTCTCTAAATCACTTAACTGGGTTTTAATTTCATTCTATTGGTATTTTTTTTCATTTTAATATTTGTTGTACTGTTATTGAGTTGAAAATCATTTACATCGTCTGTTCAAAAAACATTAAAGGTGTTATCATGTTATAACTAGACCCATGATTTGTCTTTATTTTTATATCCCATACTTTGATTTTTATACACATACCATGTTTTTGAAATGTTTTTCATAGGATGTAAGGAAGGGTAAGGGAAATACAAATTCATGAATATTTTTTCTATAATATAATTTTTTTTAAAGAGCTATATTATTATGACAATAAATTAATACAGTAGAAGTGTCTTCATTGTAATATTTGAGATGTAATGAAATAGTTATAGCCTATTATCCAATAATATAACCCTAAAAATATACATTATGAAAATTCATGTAATAACTCAAGATTATTCAATGTTTTTAGATGGGACCTTTTAATTTTTTATATACATGCTCTCTCTATATTTTTATATATCAATGATTAAAATTAATTAATATTTAGTAAAACTATTCTTTGTATAAATATTTTTAATTTTATTTATTTAATACATAAAATATTTAAAATTTTAGTACTGGTTTACAAATATTATTTAAAAAAATTGTGACCACTATATATCTTAGAATTTGTTTCTTTAAGAAGTAATCATTTTTAATTATTTTAAATTTTATTGATTCTAATCATCCTCAATAAAATAAAATCTATGATAAATTATTATGTTTATATTAATATATTTTTCCATTATATTTTAAATAACAAAGTACATGATAATATTTGCTGACCAGGGTATAGATAACCAACAAAAAATGTTGGAAATTCAAACTTGTCTCAAATAGAATAAAATAATTTAAATATTTTTTTTCAGATTTTTTATAGAAATATAATCAATGATTTAAATAACCACTACTAATAGGTTTTTTAATGGTTATACAAATCCCTAATATGGAGAAAACATATATGACAATTTTGGTATAGTGAATCAATAAAAGACTGTGATATGATACAAATCAACATATACTCTATTCAAGGAAGTTGTGTTATGATGTTAAAATATATATAATATTGTTCAACATAATTTTTTCTATTTCATTTTAGGGTTGGATATATATATGGTAGCACAGAAATAGTTGGAAAGTTAGTCAATGATTATATTATAGAGGTGATTTTATTATAAAATTATGACTACCACTAGTTTTATTTGTTTTTTAAATACTTATTAAACTAAAGTGGGTTATTAAAAAATTATAAACCCAAGGATAAAATTTTCACAGATAAATTACTACATATAATGATAGATTGTATTGCGGATTTATTGGTATCATTTAATGATCATTAGTTGTTGAAGAAAAATATAGTCTTCCCAATATAACATTAATTGAGTCAACACAAATGGAAAATGAAGAAAAAAATGGTGAGTACATTTTTTTTCAAATCCCCATCTTCAATTTTGGATACAATACATATAATTAGGATCATCAAGGTATCAAGAATGCATCTTACTTATAAGGATATTACATTATATATTTGGTCTTTTATCGTATAATGTGAACCCGAAAGAAAAGAAGTGGTGTTTGAAACATTACTAAGTGATATAAAATTCATTATAATTTTTTGAAAAAATTAACTTCATTTTTGAAAAAAAATTATTCATATTTAGGTAGGAGTGAATTGTTAAGAAATTATGAAATGACTGAATTTCCAATGAGTAATTAAAAATAATTATTTCTATTGAACTATATCTTCTTTTATCAAGTATTTATAATGATTAATTTTTTTGGGAAATTATAAAAAATTAAAAATTGGTATTATATATTAGTAATTATCAAATTATTTTTATCAAAATAAATATAGTAATGTATTTTGGTTTTAATAACCTTTATATAGTGGTAAAAAACCTACAAACTCGTTTTTTCACCCATATAAAGGGTTATATTCTAAATATTATTATTCCAAGTTTAAATATTAAACATAATAAAATAGATTATATATATTTAGTATTCATTTATAAAAATATTTAATAAATTCACGTTAGTATTTGGTTATAATGAATAGTAATGATAGAAAACACTCATTACTTTTGATAAGGATAAAATGGGTTTATCATGGGGCATAAATGAATTGATGAGGGTATTTTTACCATTTAAAAAAGTCCAAATCCCAATAGATGCAAATATAAAAACATCATAATATCAAAAATTCAAATATATACATATTCTAAAGAAATTTTAGTTATTATTGCATTATTATAAAATAAACATTTTAAAAAATTACAAGTGTCTTTCCGACACCAGTTATGAAAGGACACAACACAATAAATTATTTACATTACATTTAGAAATATTTTTTGAGAAAACCTACATAAATTATATTTTAAACATCCTATGACACTAATTCTTAATGAAGGTATTATTAATATATTATTCCCAATGTCCCTAAAAAGTATAAAAATGAGTTCTACTGGATAATATGTAATCATTATTCTTGAACTCTTTTAATTTATTTTCTATTACGAATCATATAATTTAGTGGTATTAATCATTTAATTTTATCTTCTATTTCAAAATTATATTAAATATTTATTATGACTATTAAGCCACCATTATTCAATTTATTTTTCCCCCAATTAGAAGTGAATGTATAACTCATTTGTTCATGTGTACTACCAACTCCTTGAATTAATACGATTCATTTTCCATAAAATTCATTAATTGATTATTATTATGATGTTTTTAATTATTATATGTAATATTAATAACCTAATTATTATTTAATATTTTTTATACCATATCATATTTCTTACCTTCTTATTTATCTAAAGATGATAATGTTACTCGCACGTACATGAGGAAAACCACCTCCATGATGCGATGTTATTCATCTTTCATATTAACTAAACATGGATAATAATAAGTATCGATGTAATAAATATATATTATATAGATCATGTCATAATAATTTTGTAATGTTAAATTATTATTTAATATCCTTTGGATCCCTCTATTGAGAATTGAAAAAATTGACCATGCGTACATATTGAAGACCATCACCATAAAATGTGTAATTAATGTTTAAATTTATTCTATTTAATGATGTATATAAATATAACAAAAAATATATCTAAATAAATTCTTATATTTATCTATATTCTATTTATTATTTAGGGTGTAAGATAGAATGAGTATGGGTTGCACCACATCATGTGGGTGAATTGATGTTTATAAAAAAACATACAATTTTCCTAACATCTAATTGGGAATTAATTGAAAAAATAATCATACCAATATAAATTATAATTATATTTTTACACTTTTGTATAAAACATAGATGTATTTGTAATACATTAATATAATAAAAAAGATTCTTTTAAAGGTGATTAATAAAAACTTATTCAAAGAATAAAATAAATATAAAAAATATATTTGAAGATGTATAGAATTATAATTAAGTTTCATGGATTTCATAACTTGACTCAAGATATCTATGATATTAACGGTAATATAAAATTCATGTCATTCATACATCATAAAATCCATTAGAAGAAAGATCATTCAAATCCTCAATTTCCAAAACCATTTAAACCTTTGATGACATGATCTAAAAACATATGTCCAAATATTCTTTGAGATCTGTAAATCAAAATAAATTCAACACATTAATAAGAAAATAATTCTTATTAATAAATAAAATAAATTACATTACTACACATGCCCTATGAAAAATAAACTATGTAATTTTTCAGTAAAGCTCACTAATCTAACAAGGCGTCCTAAAAGATTCACAAAAACATTGTATTTTAAATGACATAAAATAATCCTATTATTATTTTAAAAAATATTCATCCCTCATAAATTCTACATTATTTATAGTTTAACTATCAATTTTCATAATTCTCATAACTTAGAGGTGACCAGGATGACATCAGAGAAATTACTTCATTACCTATAAGGTTCATAAAAACAATTACATATGATATTCATTATTATAAATCAACATTATAATGATTATATATTATTTCCTAAATTTTTTTAGTTCTCATCAATTAGAATTTTATATGTCATTATTTTGGTAGGATTATAAAAATTTTAACATGAAATCATGTTTTCATCAATTTGATAATGTGTTTATTGTAATAATTTGTAAAATATAGTTCAAAGTAAAACACTAAACATGGTCATTTGATCAATATAAACCTTTATTATTATATAAATTTATTTATATTCAACTGATGAAAAAATTATATATTTCATCAATAATTTTGTATCATTAGATTTAAGAATATTTTACATTCCTGAAGACAGCTTTTTTACCAAAGAAGTCTTTAAACAATTTGATGTATAAAAATTATAAGTGTATGAAATTTTAAGGTAATTATTTTTTATTTTCATTTGAAATTTTACAAATTTTTGAATGAAGAATTTGGAATTATAAAATTAATGATAATATTACATGGAAGAGAACTACCTATAAATTATTCTATTGAAAAATGAAAATCTTATGACCATGAAAAAATTATTTAAATAATGACTTATTAATAAATTGGTGAATTTTTTTAATAAGTCATATACGATATTATATGTAAGTATATTATTCATTTATAGAGTTATAATAATGATAATTTTAATATTAATTAGTTTACATTTTTTGGCTCAATGAAAAACATGAGGTTAGGTCATTTCCTCGATTATTTTTTTATGCGAGACACATTAATTTTTTTTAAAAAGTACTTTATATAATATATATAACCCAGGAATATTAATTATTATTATTATTATGAAAATTATAGGGATTTAAATATCCATGTATGTTCCTCAAATTCTTTATTTTCTAGTGACATGTCACAAAATTGGAATTGGATTAAGGTTACAATAAAATTCTTTATCCGCATTGTTTATGAGTATGTTTCTAATGATGATATTTTATTTATTATCCCTCAAAAATAAAATTAATTCTATTACCAAATTGTTTTATCTAGATGTTATAAGTTTTAAATTTATTTCCTCTTATATAAGAACTAATTTGACAAAATTAATTTTTAGTTATTCCAAATGTATATTCCTTTGTAGAAGAAAATTATTTTTCATCCATATCCATATTTTATAAATTCATTTTGAAGAATGATTTTAATATTATTATATGATTTATTAAATTAAAATTTACACATTTTTTTATTTTTTTCTTATATTGATTTATATAAATATTGGTATTGATTTCTAAATCAGGTACTTTGGACACTTTATTAACCATTTGAAATGAAACATTTCTTTAACATATAACTAATTAATTGAATTTCCAATACTTATGAACATTTAAATAATTTATAAAATCATTATATATGTCCATGGTTATTTTAAAATAATATATTTTACATAATATTTTGGAAAATTTTATATTTTATAGATTTTCATTGAAAATTAAACGAGTATTATCAATAAGAAATATTTACTTTGATAATTTAAATGTATTTTCATAAATGATAACATCCTAAAATATTACTTATTATTTTCTAGGGATATGAAACAAGGGTACCGACATTTTTCATTATATATATGGTTTTGGATTATGATGATCATATGAAATTGAAACCCATTTATTTTTTATTGTGTTATGGTATGATGAATAGTTTATTTTTTATGAATCCATTTTCTTTTATACATGTTATGATATATGATTAATTTTCTATCATCTTGTTCCATAAATATGATTGAATTGTGATTATTTACTATGTGGGATTATAATTTCATATGCCACATATGCACTGGGTAAATAACTATAAATCATGATATGATCAATATTGAAGTGGGGGAGTGATTCCAATTCTATTAAGGACACTTTTAACACCCTAATAATTTAAAATAAGTACACTATTATGAATAGTTTAAAAATCATAAAATTCCAAGTCTAAACAAACCCTATTATACTAATAACATATTATAATTAAATAAAATAATAATCACATAGATATTGAAGTGGAGAGTATGATTAATAATAATATAATTATGAATCATATATATAGTGGACATAAAAAATCATTCATCATTTCATTGTAAATATGTACTCAATTTTTAGTATGGATATTTTATTCTTTAAGAAATACTTTTATTGAAAAATAATTTTTTTGCATGAAATGTTTTTTAAAAATTTATTAAACATCAATATATATTATTTTATAAAAATTATATTTTATCTAAATTACTATCTAAATAAATTATAGTAATATTATCATATTTTTTAGCGATGATTTGATTTCCAGTGAATAGAAAAAATTAATATTTTTATAGAAAACGTTATTTTTTAAAAAAAATTTAATAAATATAATTTTTTTATAATGTTTATTCGAAGTATAATTGGTAATATTATTGTAATAATAACCAAATTATGTTCATTAGGATAAATTATATGTTTATATTTTGTACAATAAATTTATAACATAAAATTCATTTTTTAGAAAAAACAATTTTTATGTGCCAGAAATGATTTCATCCTAATTAATAAAAATTTTCATTATTTTTTGATCAATTGACTGATATTTATATAATATATATTTAATTAGATATATTAAAATTCATATAATATATTAATGTGCATGTGATATCATTAAATCAAATTTATAACTAAATACTAAATTTCTTATAAAAGAAATGTCATTGTGTATTGTGCACATATATACAATTTATTTTCATGATCTTATTGGTAATAAATTTGATATAATTGATTATAGATTTGGAATCTGTATATTAAAATTAGGTATGTATTCCCCATTTTATTTTTGTTGGAATGGATTGTAACCATTGTAAAATTTATCATATTAATTAAGTGTAAATTATGTTAATCAAGTTTAAATCTAAGTGATAAGTCCATAATGATTCAAAATAATAATTATTCATTAAATTAATTAAACCCTTATCAACTTGGGTTAATATTTTAATTCATTAGTGGAATCTTTTCCATGTAAAATAACCTTATAATATAATTTTTTAATGGTCAGGGATGAAGCCTTAATTTAATAGAGAAGCCCAGAAATGTCCTCCTTAAACTATGAAGAGGGAGACCCATTACATAGCCTGAAGTCCCAGTGGCCATATAGCGTATTACATGGCCCGTATGCCCCTATTTTTTGACCCAAGGAATACTTTTTGAATAGTACTTCTACAATACCCTCCTATTACAGTACCATAGAGTACCATCGCTGCTATAGCATCCTGCCATCATTATAGTGTCATGTCGCCGCTACGGGGCCCATTGTTGCTTCTATTTTGCTGCAACTATAGTGTTTCTATAGTAATTCTAATGTAACCTACAAAAAATGGGTTTTGAACCCCACATTTTTCATGTATATTTATGAGGACCATAACACTAATCCGAAAAGTCACTCTACTAGTTAAATCAATGAATGATAAAAAATTTCTATCTTCTAATTTTTAATATATATTGTGTGCCAACATAGTGAAAAATAATGATATAAATAAAATGAAATATATATATTTAGATTAATGAATTTTTTAAATATATAAATTTATTTATTTATAAAAAAATATATAATTTCAATTAAATTTAGTGAAATAGTAATAAAATATTTATTTAAATAATGATAAATTATTTATAATAAAAATATTAAAATTTTCATAATATGATTAATAAAAATTTTATTTTAAGTATTTATTTATCAAGCTGACATTTATGGTATTTTTAATGGATTTTATTGAATTCCCCTTTGGTCTTGATGTATTTCTGGTCAAATTAAATCATTTGTGTCAGAATTGGAAGTAATGATATTTTATCAAAATAATAGATAATAATTTTTTATAAATTCAAAAAAAACATTATTGTCATCCATGTGTGTAACACTCCAAAATTCCATTGTATGATTCCCTTTAAAAAATGCAGTAGCATACGTTGTACAGGACTTCAAGATTTTATCACACCGTGACCAATCAAACTAGCTTTTCTGAACAGTAATAACAACTTTTTGAAATTTTATAAATTTATTTTTTCAAAATGGACTTTATTTTGTAAATAGTAATATCAAAATTAGCATACGGTGAATTTTTGGTACTTTTCAAAAAATATTCATTTTTTATAAATAGTACTAAAATTTAATAAAAAAATATTTTTTTAATCAAAATAATTTTAAGTGTTAAATTATAAATTTGAGTGGTTTTATAGTATAATTATATTATATTTTTATGATTTAGTATAATTATGACATTTTATGAAATTTCACATTTAAACAGAACAAAAACACGTGTCAATATTTTGATAGTTTTTATTTCATAAAAACATGATTTTTGTTTTGAAATTAGGATTTAATTTTAAATTAATTTTATCCACTTATATTTATTGAATTTGAATAAATGGATTCCATATTTGGAATCAGGAGTTCCAAATTGAGTATTTAGGTTACATTCATTTTTATCATTATGAATAATTAATTCGGTAAATATTTTATTTACCATGGATAAAGGGTAAATTCTGTAAATAAGGGTAAAAAATAATATTATAATAATATTAAATTACCCTAACATGTGTCCTATTAATATTGGAAGATACATGTCCGACCATGGTCATCCATGGGTCGGTTTTGGGACCCAATGGAGCCACTTGAGAGTGATAATCTCATTTAACCATAATAAATATAATGTAAAGACATAAATAACAAAAGTGTGTATCTTTTAGTAAATCATTTTTATATGTGATCATATAATTGATATCTTAGACTATAAATATTTATTTTAAATATAAAAATATTTCGAACATTATGATATTTTATTTTTAATTTTTATACATAATAAAAATATATTTATTAATGACACAATAATGATGCGGGATTTTTATTTTAAATAAATGATCAAATAAATGATATTGTAAATATAAAAATAAATATAATTTTAAAGTTCTAATGCCATAAAAGTATATTTCTGGTGAATGTGACATGTTATGGATGATTCAATTTATTTTTTTCGATGTAATCAAGTTGTGAAGAGTATCTCAGAATCCAAATACTAAATAGTGTCAAAATTGACATAATTGATATTTAAAACAAATACTATATTATTAATTGATATAATATTACTAAAAAATAAGGCTCAAAAAATGTTAAATACAGTTTTAAATATTAATAGTTAACCACATGGGGTTCTCTTGGATTTTTATAGTATGTTTATTAACAATATAATATAAAAATATAAAGAGACATGGTAAATGTCAAACTTATTAACTAACATATAAATCTAAAAGAAAAGGTTAATATGATAACTTAAACTTGAATAAAACCTATTGTTTGAGATTATTTCGACCCATTCCCACAATATTCTCAAAATAATTTATTTTGTATCCATTAAAAAACAAAGGATATTTTATTATAAAATATTATTTCAATGTTTTCGTAAAGTTACCCTCAACTATCTAATAAATGGGTACATTCCCTTATCTTAATTTTACTCCTCCAAAACCATTTGGTCCGACCCAAACCTACCAAAATATCATCTAATAATTCCTCCCTTAATCCTAGATGCCTTTATTTGGTAATAAATTCATCTTATGGAAGCATTTGGATCAAATAAAATAGATGATCCCGATGAAGAGGTAAATATTTCATCACCTCATTCATTTTCTTTTCATATTCCACTTCCTCAGTCTTTGTTGTTTCCAATATAAAATAATAAATATATTATATTCTATATTCGTTGATGTTATTATAAAAGTGGTTCAACCATATTCATTATTCTATCCATCGTATGAATGACAATGTCACCAGACATGTTTATATACTACTTACCGTCTTCATGATGTGGTGTAGTTTGTTATTAAAACACTTCATTATTTGGATGGTAATAATTATGAGTATTGCTAATTTAAATAAGAAATTTAACATGTCAATGATTCTGTATATATGATATACCATCCAGTCACATATGATTTCACCATCTATATAATTATATTGTCTCTCATGCATATGTACAAATTACCATCTCCAGGAATGCTATGAGATTCATTCCCCAGAGTAATCATGCAAGAATTATTTTCATTTTATGATTATAAATAATTTTCAGTAAAATAATATAATTCTGTATATGAATCAAATAAAATCTATCCATAACAAACATGACATACGTAATCAAGAATATAATAGAAAACAAATCAGTTAACAATCGAAACGATTATATTACTGAAATATTATTAACAATGAAATATTATAAGATAATATATGATGTTATATATTTGTATATGATTCTTGTATAATTTAATAACAATTTATTAACTATTATACATGATGATAACATACCATATAATAAGGAAAAGAACAAGGTAAGGGTTAATTTTGTAATCTCTGTATTATCTGAGGTTGTTTTTACATATTTATCATCTGAGACTTCTTTATCATCCACATCAGTGTTTTCTTTAAAAAGCATTTCCAATTTTTTTTACAATTTAATAGACTATGATTTAATGTAATTTATACAGTTGTTTAAACTCATATTTTTTGAATGTAATCTTTCCGTCATACTTTATGACCCATTCGAAAAAATTAATGAAATAATGTTTTTTAACATATATGGGGAGTGCGGCTATTTTTGACCGTTATAAAATTATTGATTCTTCCCATACAATATTATTATAATATTATCAAAAGAAATGTTTTCTTTTATAATTATGTGTCTCTTATATGATTCTGAAATATAATGTGAAATTCTCTCAAAAAAATTTCATTTCATATATGTCAATATCCTTTGTTAAATTTTACACTTGTTTGAAGTTGATTCGTTATTAGACAAATATTACATACTGTATTAAAGGTTTTGTGATATGTTAGACTATGGAAGAGTAATTTTTATACCATTTATGGATAATGTTTAAATTAATAACATTTCATATGCAATTTTTAATATGAATGTTTATTTTATATTTAAACCCATTCATATAAGGAATGTATTGGACATAGAATGTGATGGGAGGAGCCCGTTATAAATCCTTGTTTTATCAGTAGATCTCATAAACCAATTAGATTTAAAATTGGATGAGGCCTTCCAAATTTTATATATGGTTTTGGCTGATTCCTAAATCATTTTTAGACGTATTGGCTGATTCCATGAAAAAATGTTTCTGAAAGACCAACATTATACATTCCCACATTAAAAAATTAAGAATGATGGTTCATGTGGTTATTCAACTAGTGTAATAACCATGACTATATTTATGTTATCTTACATATTACTTCTAACTCTTAGTTTGAATTTTTGCTCACTCATTTATTATATTTCATTTTATCAGGATATGAATAAGTTAAATATTAGTGTCTTTCTGGAATAATCTAGGAGGCTTGGATGTTTCAAATGGATAAAATTTTTTCTATTTCATTTAAATTTGTAATGTGATAATTGTTTATGTATCGTATTTCCAATTATAGTAAACTATTAGGAATTTCAAGACATGATTCCTTGTATCATGTAAATGTTTTGTAATAAATCACTAAATCTTGGTAACTGGGTTCGGGGAGTTACAGTAGGTATTAGAGTAAGTTTAGTAAAAACATTGGAAACTAGATTATGAAAAACTCTAATTTGATCAAATTACCCTAATATAGATTTTAAGGATTGGAATATATGAACATCCAAGAATTTTGTTAATGTAGAGATTTTTTGTATTTTCCAAGCAATACATACCAGTATGGATATGATCAGGTAGAGGTGGCTCTGACACAAATGTACCTAGGAGTGCAAAATTTGACAAGGAGTTTTGGGCATGACCCATGGTATCCTGGTACAGAACTACGGGCCTAACTCCACTCTTAGTTACGAAACACCCACTGGATAAGGCTAGAATAACTCTAATTTCTTTACACACCATTATGAAGGATTTATGAGTATATACCTCCTCAAAGAAATCATTTTTTTTCTGATTGTAGACTATATCCATAAATTTTTCAATTTAAGTTATGTGTTTTACATGTTCGAAATTATTTATTGTGATTCATAAACTAATCTAGTGTATGGAATTGTTTAAAAATGGTGCCTAGTGGAAGGAATGGGAACCGTATCAATGCATGTAATCTATATAGGGACTGCCATTTTACTCAAGATAATTACAATGGATCTGGAGGTGAAATTGGTTCTGATCATCTTATCATCATTCTAGACAACTCACTGAAGTTTTGAATAATAACCTTACCCATATGGAGGACCCTGATCCACAACACGAAGGATCAATGTTGTACCTCATCATGAGACAACAACCACCAACAATAAATGGGAGTAAAAATCCATCTGTAGCTGAGCAGTGGATAAAATCATTAGAGAAAATATTTAATGCTTTGGGTAGTAGTGAAATGGAAAAAGTTTTCTTGGAATTTTATCACCTCAAGGGAGATGCAAATCAATGGGTGTCCTTAATCCAAAACACAAAACATGGTGAAGAATTATCGATCATGTACCAAACTGATTTTAATAACATTTTCATTGAAAAATACTTTCCTTTAGACCATTGAATATATATGGAAACACAATTTATGTGTCTGAGAAAAAAGTAGGATGAGATTGTCTCAAAGTATGAAGCTACCATTTCATGGTTAGTAAGGAATGCTGCAAATTATATATATAACCTAAAAAGTATGATAACTTGTTTCGTTCATGGGTTGAATCCCTTTCTCCGTCAAGAATTAGTCTCGCAAAAACTTTTCATCCTATGAAGATATTGTCTCAAATTCTATCAGGACAGAAAATGAATTCTCTATGTCTTATGACATTAATGAAAAGAAAGAGAATATGGGATATTCTAAACACTATGGTAAAGGAAATATAGAAACAGGAATGAAGGGAAGAGTTTAATTTCCACCCTGTGATAATTGTGGAAGGAAGCACCCTGGTGAATGTCTAAAAGGAAACAGTTTGTGCTTTAAATGTGGTAGTGATTCCATCTTTCAAGTGATTGTAATAGGATGAAAGATTCTAAGAATGTTCAATGCTACAATTTCATGGAGATGGGACATTATTCAAATGAATTTCCTAAGTGTCAGGGTAACATAACTCAGACAAGGCCAAGGGATCAAGGCTAAGCTTATGTGATCACTATAGCTGAGGTTGGAGCTCAGAATGACGTGGTGGCTGGTAATATAACTATTTTATCAAGTTTAACCAATGCATTATTTGATTCTGGATCATCACAATATTTCATATCTTCCTATATTTCTATGAAAATTACATCGTTTTAATTTAACTTAAAAAGGGATTTTTCAGTCAAAACGCCGAAATGAAGTAGCATTCACTACAATTTTTTGTTAATCGGTTCTAATAAGTGCATATAAATGTTTTTTATCTGCTGATATCATCAGAATACCCATGATTTAATTTGATATAATCCTTATAATAGATTGTCTTTCGACCATGATGTTAATATTTATTATAAGAAGAAAGAGTTTACAATTTTCTATGATGATAAGGATTACCTTATATTTAGAGTCGAAATGTCAACACCTGATTGTTATCTAGATCCACCACCAGTAGCTCTACTGAATTGAATTATTTGGGAATAAGAAAATGAAATAAATATGGATGAGAAAAATAATATTTTAAAAGAGGATGTACATATTGTGCATGAATATGTTGTTTTGTTTCCAGAGGATTTACCTGGATATCCACCAGAAAGAGAAATGGAGTTTTCCATTGATTTAATTTATGGTTCAAGGCCCATTTTGAAGGCCTGTTATAGAATGAACACTATAGAATTAGTGGATCTAATGAAACACAAGAGTAGTTGAGTAATAATAGATATATTCGCCGTATTTTTTCCCCATGGGGATCCCTTGTCCTTTTTTAAGAAAAATATAGATCTATTAGGTTATGTATTGACTACAGGGAGATCGATGATATAACAATAAAGAATATGTATCCCCTACACCACATTTATGATTTCTTCGACCAACTTCATGGAGCTCAATATTTCTCAAAGATTGACTTTCGATATAGATATCTATGTTGTGTGTGAAGAAGGATGGAATTCTGGAAACAACATTTCGAACTAGGTGATGGCATTACGAGTTTACAATAATGCCTTTTGGATTGACTAATGCACCCTATAACTTCATGGATTTAATAAATACAGTTTTCAAGGAATATCATGATGAATTTTTAGTGATATTTATTTATTATATCTTGGTATACTCAAAAGGCTAAAATCATCCTGAAAATCACATGCTCACTATTTTGAAAACCTTCAGACAAAATGAATTATATGGGATGTTTAGTAAGTCTGACATCTGAATTCAAGAGGTTTTTTTCTTGGCCATATTTTCTCTCAGGAATGAATCTACATTGAACCATCAAAGACAAATGAAATTAAATAATGGAAAACACTAACAAGTATAATAGAGGTACACAGTTTTATTGGAATAGTAGGTTATTATAGATATTTCGTTTAGAATTTTTCCTGGATGGCTAACCCATTATCCCAGCTAACACGTAATGGGGTAAAATTTGGTTAGAAAAAAGAGCGTGTAGAATGTTTTCAAGAACTGAAGATAAGATTATTAAATTCACCTTTATTCTCTCTACCATCAGTGAATAATGTGATTGTTATTTATAGTTATTCTTTAATGAATGGACATGGATGTGTACTTATGCAGAATGATAGGGTTATTTCCTATTCATCATGAAAACTAAAAATTCATAAGAGTTTTATGTATATTTAATCACAAAAAGAACTCATCACGAGGCAAAAGAGTTGTCTTGAACTACTTATGAATAATGTTTTTATAATGTACTACCACATGGGGAAGTTAGATAAGGTGGAATATGCTTTGAGAATAAAGGATCATGGAGTTTTGAACTAGTTGATAGTTGAAAAGGATTTAATATTCATGGATCTTGTAATGATGGATATGGGAATAAACATTGAAGGTGAAACATCAATACATTTTCAAATGGATTCCAAACCATCTTTACTAGAAATGATAAAAAGTTCTTAGACTAATGATGAGGAGTTTCAAATGATGATTAATGTTGTAAATGATGTGAGAATGATTAACATCATATATGAAGATCGAATTTTGTAATATGGGAAGAGACATTATCTTCCTAACATACCTGATCGAAAAAGGGAATTGTTGGATGATCCTCATAGCTCCAATTACACAATACACAATGGGGGCACCCTGAATTATAGATATTTGAAGGAATATTTTTGGTAGGACAACATGAAGAGGGAGATTTATGATTTTGTATCAACATGTATGGTTTGTCAATAAGTGAAATACTGATGGAAACATCCTGGAGGAGTCATGAAACCTCTTGAAATACATGAGTAGAAATGGGATAATATTACGTTAGACTTTTTCATTAGGCTACCAAAGACTCCTAGAAGAAATGATACAATATGGGTCATTGTTGATCATCATTCCAAGTCAGCATATTTTCTTACTATAAGTGATGATTTTCCACTTGAAATTCTAGTAAAACTATATATTATTGAAGTTTTAAGTCTCCATGGTTTACACCTATCAATTTATTTTGATCATGATCCCCATTTTACATACAAATTATAGAAAACACTTCAGAAGGAACTGGATATTGAACATCATTTGAGCATTCCCTGCCACCCTAAAACTAATGAACCATTTGAACGGACTATTGACTCCTTAGAATACATGCTCAGATCTTGCTCACATGACTTTCAATGTATGTGGGATCAATATTTATCTCTTGTAGAGTTTTCATATAACAGTATCATCCATTCATATATTCAGATGCCACCATATGAAGCGTTATATGGAATGAGATGTTCCACACCAACTTGATGGGATTATGTTGATGAAAGAAAAATAGTAGGCCCAAAACTAGTTGAGGAAATGATGTAAAAGGTGAAGATTATTCAAAACCATATCAAATAAGCACATTGTAGGAAGAATATCTATGTCGATAACCAAAGGAAGGATTTTGATTTTCAGGTAGGAGATCATGTTTTCTTGAAATTATCTCCATGGAAGGGAGTTATAAGATATAGTAAGAAGGATAAATTGAGTATAAAGTACATTGGGCCTTCCAAAATTTTAGAACTAATTGGGGATGCTGCATACCATTTTTATATGCCTCCATGTCTCTCCAAAGATCACGATGTGTTCCACATATAACTATTGAGAAAATACATTCCTAACACAATACATGTACTCCCCTAGAATGAAATTTAACCAGAACATAATATATTGTATTGTGAAGATCCTGTAAGGATTCTTGATACCAGTGAATAGTTTTGAGAAACCTGACGACTCTTCTGTTAAAAGTCCTATGGAGAAAAATAAGATGGAAGAGGAGACGCGGGAAACAGAAGAAACATATGATGAAGATCCACCCAAATCATTTTGTGCGAATGTATTCTAGAAATTTTGAAGAAGGAATTATTTGGAGGAGGGAATAATTTAACACCCCATGCTTCTATGATACGTTTACCTTTGAATAATGTAGTAACTTGCGTTGTACGCTACATCAAGATTTTATCACACCGCGGCCAATAAAAATAACCGTTATGTATAGTACTTCCAAATTTCTTAAATTTTTAAAATTTTATTTTTCAAAATAAAATTTATTTTTTATGTTGGAATATCAAAATTAGATTATAGTTAATTATATCTACTTTTCTGAAAACATTCAATTTTTGATTAATAGTACAAAATTTAAATTAAAAACAACTTTTTAATCCAAATAATTTGTTGTATAAATTAGAAATTTAAGTGGTTTTAAAGTATCTTTAGATGATATATTTATCATTTATTATAATTTAGGTCATTTTACGTAAGTTCACATTTAAACTGAATATAAACAATTCTCAATCATCTGATAATTTTTATTTCTTATAAACATGCTTTATGTTTTGAAATTGGGAATTAATTTTAAATGAATTTATTCCACTTATAAGTTTTGAATCTGGAATAATGGAATCCATTTTTTGAATCAGGAGGTCTAAATAGTTTAAATAGGTAAATTTTTTAGTCATTTTGAATAATTACTTTGGTAAATATTTTATTTACTATGGTTAAAAGGTTATTCCGGTAAATCAGGGTAAAAATAATATTATAATAACATTAAATTATCCTAACATGTGTCCTATTTTTATTGGTTGATACTTGTCCGACCATGGCCTTCCGTTTGCCGAATTTGGGTCCCCATGGAGCCACATCGTAGTGATAATGACATTTTACAATAATTAATCTATTGTAACGTCAAAAATAAAAAAATCATGTATCTTTTAGTAAATTTTTTTTATATAATAGATCACTTTGATTAAAAATATTTATTAGAAATATACAAAATATTCCAAAAAGAAGATATTTTATTTATAATTTTTAGAAATAAAATAAATATATTTATTTATAACACAATAATGATGCAGTGTTTCCCTTATTAATAGAAGAATCTAATAATTGATATTGAAATATGAAAATAAATATAATTTAAATATTTTGATGTCATCCACGAATTTTATTGGTTAATGTGACATGTTAGGGTTGATTAAATGTATTTGGTTTGATGTAATCATGTTGTGAATAATTTCATAAAAACCAAATACTAAATAGTGTAAAATTTGACATAATTGAGTTTCTAAAACAAATACAATATTTTTAATTAATTTAATATTAATTAAAATCTATGGTTTGAAAAAAAGAATTTTATATGGTTATATATATTAATAATGAACCACATGGGGTTCTCTTGGATAGTTATTGTATGTTTATTAACCATATAATATAAAAATATAAAGAGACATTGTAAATGTAAAACTATTTAACTAAGGGATGAATCTAAAAGATAAGGTTTATATGTAGACCTAATTAGGTATAAAAACTATTGGTTGAGAGGTTTTAGACCCATCCCCACCATAGATTTGAAATAAATCATTTTTGAGCCATTAGAAACCAAAAATAATTTTGTTATAAAATAATATTTCAAGCTTTTCCTAAAATGACCCTCATCTCTCTAATAAAAGGGCACTTCCCCTTATCATAATTTCACACCACCAAATCCATCTGGCTCGGCCAACCCCTGCACAAATACCCTCCCAAAAATCCTCCATTAATCCTATATTCATTTTATTTATTCATAATGCAAACCCACATAACCCTTTTGATCAAATCAAAAGGAAGAACCCGATGAAAAGTAAATATTTCATCACCTCTTTCATGTTATTTTATTCATCAAGTTCTTAATTTATTATTGTTTACATTCTAAAAATACAACTACATTTTCTTATATATATAGATATCCAATAATAAAAATATTACAACCATATTCATTATTATATATATCATATGAATGACAAAGACACTATATGTGTGTACGTACTGCTTACCGTCTCAATGTCGTGGTGTAGTTTGTAATTCAAACACTTCATTATTTGGATTGGTATAATAATGTGTATAACTAATGAAAATAATAAATATTACATGATAATGATTTTGTACATATGAAATACTATATGATTACAAATGATGAATCATCAATATAATGATATTGTCGCTCATGCGTACGTATGGATTTCTGCCTTCATGAACGCGAGGAGATTCATTCCCCATTGTAATCATTCATGAATAAATTTCATTTTTTGAATATAAATAATTTTTATGAACATAATATCATTCATTATACCAATAAAGTACAACCCATCTAAAACAAACATGACTTTAATAATAATTAATATATAGGAAAACGAGTATGTTAACACCATAAACGATGATACTACCAAAGTATTACTAAAAACAAATATTACAAGATCATATATGATATAATATTAATGTATATGATTCTGGTATAATTTAATAAAATTTCTAAACTATTATACATGTGTTTAAAATACCATTGAATAAGGAAAAGTACAAGGTAAGGGTTAATTTCAAAATCTCTTTATTATCCAAGGATGTTTTTATGTATGTATCCACTAAAACCTCTTTATCATCCAAATCCATGTTTTCTTAAAAATGTATTTCAATTTTTTTAACTATTTTCATGACTATGGGTTAAAGTCATTTATTACCTTATTTGATCTTATATTTTTGAAAGGAATATTTCTATCATACATTATTACCTTCTCAAAAAAATTAAGGTAAGAATGTATTTTTTAACTTATACAGTGGGTGCGGCTATTTTTTGCATTTATAACATCATTGAAGAATCACAGACAAAATTTTTAGAATATTTTCAAACAAATTTCTTTCTTTTGTAATTATGTGACTCATAAATGATTTCAAAATATAAGAATATATTTCCCTCAAAAAGTTAGGATTTCATCTATGTCCACATCCATTGTTAAAACATACACATGTTTGAAGTTTATTTATTATGATGCAAATTTTCCATATTTTATTTAAATTTTTGTGATATGATCGATTCTGGATTGGTTATTTTCATAAAACTCATGTTTTATTGTTAAAGTATTGATATTTCATGTGATAGTTTTAATACGAATGAATATGTTATGATTTTACCTTTTCATATGAGGAATGTATTTGACTTAGTATGTGACGGGTGGAGCCCGCCATAGCTCCTCATTACATCAGTATGACTCATGAGACAATTAGATGTTGAATTTTCCAAGGCATTTCCCAATATGATATATGGTTTTTCCCGAGTCCTAAATCATTTTTTAACATCTTGGACGAGGCCTTAACAATATGTTTCAGAATGTCTGGCATTATACATTCCCTAATTACGAAAATAATAATGATTTTTCTTGTGGTTATTCGTCTAGTATAAGATCCATGACTATGTTTTATTAGGGAATTTTTCATTATTTAATATTACATCCATAAAGTGTTTATGTTTATTATTTCAAATGGCACTTGTTTTCAATTATTTACCATGCCTATGGTTCATGTTATCTTTAGTTGTATGTCTAAAACTTACTGAGTGTTTTAGCTCACCCCTTTCTTATGATTCATTTTCCCAGGATGTGAAGAAGTTAGTAATGAGTGAATTAAAGACATAATCTATGTCGGTTGTATGATTTTAAAAGAATTAATTATTTTTGTATTTCTTCTCAAGTTGTAATGTTAAAATTATGTATCTATCTTGTTTCTATTAATATGACAGTAGTTAGTCTTTATGGACATGATTCCTTATATCATTCTAATAATATGTAATAAATCCCTGAATCTTGGTAAATGGGGTTGAGTCATTACTATTTTAAAGGAAAATAGTTTTAAAGATCATATTTTCTTCATATGTTAGTCATTTTTTCATTTATTATAACAATAATTTCCCTTTGTGATTAAAATATGGGTTATAGTGATTTGGATTTGAAATAATTAACCAAGTGTATAATAAAATATATAAATATTAAAATGATATAAATACTTATAATAACTTAATTAGTAGCTTTTATTTCATTCCAGGACATTTTTTTAATATCCATGTCCATTAGGAATAATTTTGATATATAATTTTCTTATTATATTTACGAATTTTAAAAACATTCAAAAGTTCCACCAACATCAATTATAAAAGGGAACCCCTTCCTTCATTTCATTAAACTATATTTAGAAATATATCATGTCCATACCCAATCCATTAGTTTTCTTAAATATCTAAAATCCACATTATTCAGGTGTTCATCCCCATAAAATATCAACCAAGTTCTCATAATGTGGTATTTTGTAGACTTCCACCGAGGAAGATGTTATCAAAATAACTAAGTCCATGATGATTATTTGTTATTATACATCCTATTAAAGTATTTTAAATGAAACATAAATCACAACACACATATCGTATATATATTTATATTTAATTATTATTATTATAAAACCATATTAAATCTCTTTTCTGTTATATAAAATTAGAAAACATCTAATGTGCGTATGCACAGCTTACCATCTCGACATAGCGGTGTGAATAGATTTTTAATACGACATTAAATAGATGATTATAAATTAAAAACTATCGATTATTTGTGATATTTTATAGATAAATATTATTATGGATCTATAATATCATATATCCCTCTTTACATTTCAATCCATTGTATATTAATAATGTCGCTAGTACTTACATAATGACTACAACCTTCATGTAGTAATGTGATCTGTTTTTCTTTGATTTCTAAAAAGGATTATATAAAATATGGTTTAATAAATAAATTTTATATAAATGATTCGAAAAATATTAATTATTATTCTCCTTATTTTTTCACCATCCATCGACAATTGAAAGTGTTGAACATGCATACATACGACATGTCATCTCTATGATCTGTGCAATTTACTTTTTTATCTATATCATCTATTGATGACTATAAATGTTTATATATTTAATATATATTATATTTATAATTGTAATAATAATATTTTTGTAAAATATTAATAATATATTAATAGTTATTATAACTATTAAATCAAATCAAACATGAAATAAAAACCATTTAACACAAAAAACAATGATAATAATGAATGATTATAACCGAATGTGGGAATGAACATTTATAAATCGATCATATATGATATAATTAATAAGAAAATGGTTCTCATATGTATTAATAGTAAATTTAATTATATTTCAATGGATTTTAGATCACATAACTGACAATTTAGACCGGATATATGTGAATTTGTCACAATTCTACTCCATTGAGACTTATTTTCTAGTATAAACATTTTTAATTTATGTGGAGTATATAGTACCTCATTGAGGTAATAAAAATTAATAAATAATTATTCATTTAGATTAATTATCATTTCATGTATGCTTTCATAATGATTTGGATATTTTGATCTAAATTTTCCTCATAATTGATTCATCAATCAAAAAAATAATTTTTTAACAGAACAAATCATATTTTCATTTTGATTGGATATATTATTCTTCTGTATAGATATATACTATAAAAACATAAAATAAATTAACACATCTAATATTATTATATGAAAAAATTACATAATTTGGACTTCATAGAAAATGTTTTGAGAGGAGTATTTTTATCATTTTCCATTATATGTACATTATTAATTCTCCTAAAAAAGAAAGGAGATAAGGTTTAATATAACTTATATAGAATGAATGTAATTTCCCTCCATCCAAACTAATCGTATATTTTAATATTTCTTCATAGGATTGATTGATTATTTTCAAATGTTAGGTTTTACATTATAAATGTGATGTTTTTTAAGAAAATCATTCAAAAAATGTAACATCAATTTACCTAAAGAATTATTTAATATTATATTATTTTTACATATATTAATCAATTAAAAACCCAAGTATTTTACTTATTTTACCATGCATATTTTTTTAATGATATCATTTATTTTAATATTCACTTATATATGATCCTTAAATATTACATTTTCTAATAAATATCTATATGACTTGTTTATTGGATATGAGTATTACTTAGAACATTTACTATTTTAACCTATGTTGTTATACTTTTTAAAGTATTTGATATATTGGTTAATTATTGAAAAATATATTATATTTATTCTATACATATATTTTTCAGTGAGGTATATTTTTCCTGAATTAAATATATCATTCAACATATTTTGAATGAATTGGACATGTAGTAACTATTAAGGCCCAAAATTGTATATACACATGAAGAATCCATATATATCATGATAATAATTAGAAGTATCGCATTAAATGTGATATTTTGAGTATTTTTACACATGGTATTAATCTATCTTATCACAAGGATACGATGATATAGATACCATTATTTCTATGATCATGGAATATAATATTATGAATTTACATTATATTGAATTCAATTATTTGTATGATATGTTATATTAAAACATTGATATTATACACAGATGCATATTTCTTCACATGTTATTTAATAAATTGAATTTGGATACATATGTTAATTTATATACTGATTATTCTTCATTTACTCATGATAGAATCCATTATATGTAACCATTTATGAGTATCGGGGATCATCTTATTTTTTTATTTCCCATAGATATGTAGAAAAATATAATGAATAATTTGAAGGATTCAGGTTAAATTCACAGATAGGATTTTTGTGATCACAAAGAATGGGAGGTCATTAATCATTAATAACGTCTACAATTTTTATTCTTAACAAAAAAAATTACTATTATATAAAGAAAATTTATTTTTTTGGAAAAAAAACATAATTAACATCACACAAACATAAAAATTTACAAGGATCACAAATTAGTAAGAATATATTTCCATTACTATGACCTGGAAATGATCCTGACCATATGTAAAAAAAGATATAAAAATGTGTCATGAGGTTATAGCTAGTAGGATGTACCATAACACTTGTGATTAACATTAATCAATTAACAGTGCATATTCTTCATACTAAATTAATTATGGGAAAATATATTTTAAATAACTATAGAATCATCACCAACATTATTCAATAATTTATAACTATATAACATTCTTCTCTTCTCCATTCATATTCAAACAAGTCCATTTCACTTTAGTGACAAGTTTTGGTCACAAAAATTCATTAAACTAACAACATTAGGCTCCCTAACATTCAAAAATATTTATTTTTTTTTATTATTTTTTATCAAATATAATTATTCTTTTGGTTTTTTCAAATGGTTATTCCAATGTTCATGTGGATAATTATCATGTGAATTTTCCCTAATTTTCACATTGGTTTCCACACATACATGAAAATACCGTGATCCTTCTCCCTTATGTTCAATACCTTATATCTATAAACACATTTTATGTAATGCCCCGACCCCAGTTACCCAGATCCAGTGCATTATTTAATACATTGGAATAATTATAATTAATCGAGTACCGAAGAACCGATCAGTTTAGCAGCCATGGAAAATAGATTACATACATTAACATTATATTAGAATTTCTAACATAAAACACAACATATATAGTTATTTGAGCACTCCATTATTCCCTTAATATTAACCCTTAATCTCAAAAATTATACACTTCTTGGAATCTTGGGAAAATAAAACGTAAGAAATTGGTGAGCTCAGTTTCCCAGTAAGATAAAATAATTTAGAAAAATCTATAAACTTTTAAGGAATGATATGTGAAAAAAAGAACAACCTTTTTAAACATAAACATGAACATAATATGGAAAAATAAATCAAACACTACCATATAAACATTCACATGGATATTCTACTAGTCGAATAACAACATGTAATAACTAATTTCATAATGAGTGAATGTCTAATGCCAGACATCATTACCACATTGTCAAGGACTTGTGCCAATAATTCAAATAAAATTTTTTTCAAGGCCTAGTTCCAAGACACTAGTTTTTCTCATGAGACCTACTGATGCATCGAGGAGCTATAGTGGGCTCTACCCATCACTTACTAAGTCCACTTCACTATTCATTTGAAAAAGTTGAAATATAACATAAACATTCATATTAAAAAGAACATATGAAACATCAATACATTAACCATAAACCACGAATGATATAAAAAATAGAACATCCACGGTTGAACATATCATAACTCATTCAAAACAATATGGAATATTGTATTATAATAAATCAACCCCAATAAAAATTAATATCTAGTAAAGGATGCTGACATAATTGAAAATGATGAGTAAAACCTTTTGAGAGAAATATCTTTTTCGTAAAATAATTTAAAAGTCAAACATTTATAAAGGAAGTAATATAAAAGAGATTATTGAATTAAATTGTCCCGTATAACTTTAAAACATCTAAAAAGAATTATCATTTAAAAACATTCATGTCCATATAATTAAATCGTTATAATCATTTTAAGATCATGGACATTAAATAAAAATATTTAGAAAGATAAATCATTAAGACATTTAAAATTATCATATTGATAAATAATTCCTTTCAAAAATCCTAAAAATGTTCATTTTGAAATCATTTTTATGAAAAATGGACATGGAGGATAAAAATGTCCCAGTAAATACTTACACATAAATAATCTCGGATAATAATGAGATAGAGGAATTAACCATTACCTTGCACTTTCCTTTAGTAGAGTGTATTTTTAACATCTTGTATGAAGATTGTAGTATGTTGTTAAATTATACTAGAACCACATTAATGTTTATTATATCATACATGATTCATTTATTACATTATACTACTAATTTAATAATATCTTCCATGTTAAATTAACATTCCGGGTAATAATCACTTTCTTTATCGTACGTGTTTTAACTTGTTACTCTTGATTGTATCACTTAGATCTAGATTTATATACATCCAAAATTTGAAATATTATTTATATATAAATTATATTTAGAATAGAAATATGTATAATAGACATATATAAGAAATTAAGAACACCATTTATGGAGACAGTAGTCAGTACTTATGCATAAACGCTATTTCCGTTTTCATATCGTATTGAACAGAACTAAGTGAATAAAATATATGTAAGTACATTTATATATATATATATATCCAGTATCATCATTATTCCATATATTACATACTTATTAGTAATATATATTTTTATAGTTTATGAAAAATGGTAAACATTGTAATGAATCTTATCGCTCGTGGAAACGATAATCTGTACGTAAACATGAGTGAAAATATCATTTCATTAAATGTGTATAATTGGATTGTATATTAACCTTACAGATACATTAGCATGTTATTTTAATTATTTATATACATATTACTCATCATTATATCCATCCAAATAACATAGTGTTGAATAAAAAATTACACCACGACGTGGAGATGATAAGAAGTACGTACGCACACAATGTGACATTATCATTCATAAGATGGATAGAATAATGAATATTGTTGTTCCATATTGATAATAGCATCACATTATATAAAATATAACAGAGTTATTATTTTATAATTGAAAAAACAAAGAAAGAGTAAGTCAAAGAATAATAGAACATGAAAGAGGGTGGTGAAATCATTACATCTTCTTCGGGTTCTTCTTTTTGATTTTTCAAAATGGATCTATTGGTTGGCATTCAAACCAAATTAAGTCCTCTAAGATGAATACATGATAGTTTGAAGGATATTTGTGTAGGTTTTGGCATAGCCAAATGGCTTTGGAGGTGTGAATTGGAGAGATGAGGAAGTGTTCTTTTATAAGAGGGGTGAGTGGCACCTTAGAAAAAACATAAAATATTATTTTATAATAAATAAATTTTCAATTTCTAATGTCTTTAAAATGATTAATTTAAAGGATAAAGTTGTTATGGGTAGAAAAACACTCACCCAATAGGTTTTAGACAGGATTAGGTCACCATATTAACCTTAACGTTTAGATTTAACTCTTAGTAAAATTGTTTTACATTTAACATGTCTCTTTGTTTTTTAAATTATATGGTTAATAAAATTATAATAAAATCCAAATAGAACCCCAATTGGTTCATTACTGACATGTATATTTGTTTTAACAACTATTTTATTTCAATTTACACACTATTTGGTATTTTTTTGTTAAAATCATAAAAAAATAATTTCTTCAAAAAAAATTTATCAAACCAACACTAATATGTCATATTAACCTAAATTATTAGTAGAAATTATAAATAGTCTTAAAATTAAATTTAGTTGGATATTTATAATGATAACTATTTTAATCATTCATTAGTACAGTAATTACTACATCATAATTTTGTCATTAAGAAATTGAATTATTTAATGTATAAAAATAATAAATAAAATACCATTATATAGGAACTATTTTTAGCTTTCTAATGAGAATTTATAGTCTAATTTATCATTTGTATAACCATATATTAAAAAAAATAGTTATTAAATATTTAATTTGACTCTTTTAACTCATCTTTGAATTAAATAATAATAAATGACCTAATAAAATCCAAGTGGATTTAAAGAATCAAATTTTATTAATAAGGTAGTTTTTTGGTCTAATTAAACTTATCCAATAGAATTTGGACATTGTTAGGGTAAGAATAATATCATTTTTACCCTTAATTACCCTATTCATTTTGAACCGTGGTAAATAAAAGTAAAAAGAAACTATTTGGAAAAAAATTATTTTCATCTTATTGAACCACATTTTTCATACTCATATCAACTGTGTCTCTTGGATTTTTGAAATTCCACTCAAATAAATGGTAAAATTATTTATTATGCGAATTTGCAAATTCTCCTAGGAGATGGGTAAAAGACGATGAAAAGTTAAATATAATTTAATATATCAAATTATATTAAAAAATGACTCCAATGGATTAAATTTAACATATATAGGTATTATGTATCTATTTTGACCTAAAATAAACTTAATAAAATAAATAATTATTTAAATGAAAATTCGACTTTAACCAATAACGTAGTGTTTTTCACTATTCATAAAAAATTGATTGTTTTTAGAAACATACCAAAAATTTATCCTAAGATAATTTTGATATTATGAATTCTAAGATGAATTATATTTTACAAAATTCATAACATTGAAATTTCATTTATTAATATAAAATTAATTTCTGTTGTGAAAACCAAAAAGCGTATTTTTAATAAATAATAACTAGAAAAATATTAACACTTGTTTACGTCCAATTTCAAAGTTGAATTACATCTAATGACTAACATTGAATTAAATGGTAAAAATATAATATAATTATTCTTCTAAACCTTTAAAATTTATTATTTAACACTCTAAGTAATCTTGATTAAAAAAGTTGTTTTCATTTAAAATATTGAATATTTCACTATTCACCCAAATATAAAAGTTATCAGAAAAACACCAAAACTTTATATATACAAAATTCTTATGTCCTGATTCTAAATAAGAATTTTATTTTGTCAAATTGAAGATATAAAAGTTTCAAATATTTGATTTAATAAGGGTTCACCATTAAAAGGTCATAAAATTGCATGTTTTTTTTGAAAATACATCTTTTTTCTGAAAAAATGAATTATTTCATACATTATGTTTGAGAAACTCATAATATGGATTCTAAAATTATAAGGATTATATATAGTAAAAAATTTGGTTAACACTTTTCATAACCTCTTTAGAATGACTAGTTTGATAATTCATAGTGCGCTTAAACTCGGTGTTGTGTGTATTGAAAGTCATTGAATTACATTGAAAAAATAATTTACTATGAAATATGGGGGTGTTACATTATTCCCTCCTTCAATAAATTGTTTCCTCACAATTTAAAATTTTTCTTCAAAAATAAAAGGTTGAAAATAGAAAATACCATTGTGGAGAACTCATATCGGAAATTGGGTAAATAAATTTTAGTCTTAATAAGAAGGAATATATATATATATATATATATATTTGACAAGTTCAGTTACATCCATTAACTAATTCATACCACAATCTCAACTTCAACTCCAAAATATTTCAAAAAAAAATTTTATTTATCCTAATTGTATAGGGTTTCAAAAATAATGAATTTATAATTCACCTATCAGACCCTTTAAAAAAACTAGATTATACCATCCAATCACTTCTTGTAGTCATGTGGTAGGAGATACACAATTGTCTCCCTTCTGTTGTGGGTTTAAGTCTTGCGGCCTTTCTGGACATGACATGTTTCCACCCAACCGGTAGGTTGTCCTTTTTATGGAATTCCAAAAATAATATCAAACTTTAATTATCCAAAATTCTTCTGTCCAAAATCACAGTACAAAATTTATAAGGAAGGTAAACAAAATAAAGATCCTTTTTCCACGTCATAACATTTGATCACCTTCATCATGTATTATTTTAAAACATTGTAACACCCTAAATTACCATAAAACCTTTTTGATTACATTCATGCTCCCTTATACTTTATATAATACTGGATATTATCCATATATGCAAAAATTTTGAATATTCCAACAATCATGAAATAAACCAACTATTAATCAGTTCTATGATAGTAATGAATATCCAATATAATTTACCCAAATCAATCATGTATTATTCCAAAATCACTACATTAATATCAGAACCATATTATGGTTTTTCTCTGAACCATATATTTTCCATAAATTTAACATGCTATAGAGTCTCATTTCTTGGTTCAAGAAAATCTCATGTCCTTAATGAAATAGTACTACAATACAATCCTTATATACTCTATAATTATTATAACATGTACATCATTAATACAATACTCAAATGAAACAATTATTTAATGACGCCGTAAGAAATATAATCATTCCTCTTCATCTTTGAGAGTATCATGACTTTATTATTATCCATTTGCAGCATTTGGGGTATATTATGATGATTTGGACATTGATTTGCATAGTGTCCCAACCCCTTGTAGCTGAATCATTTTACAATTGAATCTTTTTTTACCCTTGTAATCACATACTTGGTGTCCTTTTTCTCCACACATATAACAGACACCCATTCCCTTAAATCCTTTACCAAGGTGATTCATTACATAGTTATCACATATTGTAAAATATTTATTTCCCTTATTCCCTTTATCCATCTTTCTCTCTAACATATTTTTATTCTCTGGCTTCTCTTCAAAGACATAAGACTCTAAAAATTTGTTACTTACCTTATTAACATATGCTATTATTTATTTATATGATGAGAATATGTGGGAGACTATTTCCCGTCTAAATGTTGGCTTAATACCATGAATGATTTGAACCTTATTACTATTTGGATCATACGTATTGCTGGAGTTCTCATTCCTTCTTCTTGGAACCATTTACAAAAAATGGCATACACTATGTCAGTTTATGAATCACAATTAATAATTTCAATCATATAACATACCTAATGTAAACTGAATAGTTTATGGATATAATCCATAATCAAAAAAAAGTTTTCTTTGTAGAGGTATATACTCATAAACCCATCATAGTGTTAGTAAATAAAATGAGAATTATCCTAAGCATATCCCCCGGAAGTGTCTTAACCAAGACTGCAGCAAAGCCTGTTGTCATTCCATAGTTCTCATTTGAGTCTTTCTCAAAGCATTGTTTTCGGGTTTCACCCCTAGGTACATATGTTTCAGAGTCGTCTCTACCAACTCGTATCCAGACAGGGATGTGTTGCTTTATAAGCTCAGAAAATATATACAGTACCAAAATTATAGGAAGTTCTCTATACTAATCCTCATAGTATATCATACGGTAATGTGCTCTAATAAGAGTTTATCAAAATATAGTTTCCATGGTTATTGATAAACTTCCTCTGATACCAAATTTTATGCCCTAACACCAGTTACCAAGAGCCAGTGCATTAATTTAATTCATTGGCATGATTACAAGGAATCAAGTCCTAACGACCGACCGATTTAAAAGCCTTGGAAAATAGATTATATAAATTAACATTACATTACTATTTAGAACATAAAACATATCATAGATTGTTTTCTTAGAATTCCATTATTCCCATTAACTTACCATGTATATCAATCATTATACACTTCTTAGAATCCTAGGAAAATAAATCCAAAGAATGGGGTGAGCTCAGATTCCCGGAAAGGGTAAATAATTTAGAAGAAGCTATAAAAATTTAAGGAAAGACTTATGATAAAAACAATAGCCTTTTTAAAAATAACCATGAACATAATATGGAAAAATAAATCAGACATTACCATATAAACATGAACATGGATATTCTACTAGTTGAATAACCACATGTAATATCTAATTTCATAACGAGGGAATGCCTAATGCTGGACATTATTACCAAATCGTCAAGGCCTTGTGCCAAGACTAAAAATAAAAAAACTCAAGGCCTTTTGGAAAGACACTAGTTTGTATAATGATATAAATAGATACATCGAGGAGCTAAAGCGGGATCCACCTGTCACATACTAATTCCACTACATTCCTCATATGAAGAAGTTGAAATATAACATAAAAATTCATATTAAAACTAGCATACAAAATGTCAATAAACTAAACATAAACCATGAATGATATAAAAATAGAACCAACATAGTAAAACATATCATAACATATTCAATACAATATGATAGATTTTATTATAATAATTCAACCCCAATCAAGAATAATATTCAGTAAAGGATGCAGACATAGTATAAAATGACGAGTAATTTTTTTTGAGAGAAATAACTTTTTTGGTTAAATAATTTATAGGACACACATTTATAAAGGACATAATTTAAAAGTGATTTTTTAATCAAATATTCCCATACCACATTTAATCTTTTTAAATTAATTTCAATTTAAAAACATTCATCTCCATATAAATAAATCCATAAAATCATTTTGAAAACAAGTACATTAAATAATAAGATTTAGAAAGAAAAATCTTTAAAACATTTAAAATTCTAATACTGATAAAGAGTACCTTTCACAAATCCCAAAAATATACGATTTTAAATCATTTTTATGAAAAATGGACATGGATGATAAAAATTTACCAGTAAATACTTAAACAGAAACAATCTCGGATAATAATGAGATTGACGAATTAACCCATTCCTTGAACGTTACTTTAATAGAGAGTTTGTTTAACCACATGTATGAAGATAATAGTATGTTATTAAATTATTCCAGTAACATATTAATATTTTTTTTATCATACAATATTCATTTACGACATTATACTACCCATTTAATAATAAATTTCCTTGTTAAATTAACATTTCAGGTAATAATCACTTTCATTATGGTACATGTATTAACATGTTACTCTTGGTTGTATCACAAAGATCAAGATTTAAATACTTCCTATATATAAAACATGATTTATATATCATATATATTTAGAATATAAATATGTATAATAGACATATATATGAAATAAAAAACACCGTTTATGGAGACGGTAGTCTGTACGTACTCATAAACGTTGTTTCCATTTTCATATCGTATTGAACGGAACTAAGTGAATAAAAAAATGTAAGAACATATATATATATATATATATATATCCAGTATCATAATTATTCCATATATTATAAACATATTATTAATATATATTTATATAATCATTGATGAATGGTGAACATGGAAATTAATCTCATCACGTCGTGGAGACGGTAATCCGTATATACGCTTGATCAAAAATATCATTTTTTTAATGGAGTGGAATTGGATGATACATAAATTTTACAGAGACATTATCATGTTATTTCAAATTTTTATATTCTTGTTACTCATCATTATATACATCCGAATAACATAGTGTCGAATAAAAAATTACATGACGACGTGGAGATGGTAAGTCGTACGTACGCACACATGGTGACATTATCATTCATAAGATTGATAGAATAATGATTATAGTTGTGCCATATTTATAATAACATCAAATTAAATAGAAGTTATTGTATTTATTATTTTAGAATTGATACAACAAAGAAAGAGTAAGTTGAAGAATAAGAGAACATGAAAGAGGGTGGTGAAATCATTATCTCTTCTTTGGGATCTACATTGTTATTTTATCAAAAGGGATCATTAGGTTGGATTTTTGACCAAAGGAAGGCCTCATTAATGAAGGTAGGATAGTTTGGAGGATATTTGGGCATGTTTTTTCAGAGCTAAATGGATTTGGAGGTGTCAATTTGAGAGAACGGGATATTCCCTTTAATAAGAGGGGTGAGGGGAACCTAAGAAAAAACATAAAATATTATTTTATAATAATTTAATTTTCAGTTTATAATGGCTCAAAATGAATACTTTAAATTAAAAGGTGTGTATGGGTCTAAATCCAATCAACCAATAGGTTTTATACAGGTTTAGGTCACCATATTAACATTAACTTTTATAATTAACTATTAGTTAAATAGTTTGACATTTATCATGTCTGTTTGTATTTTTAAATTATATTGTTAATAAACATAATATAAAATTTAAATAGAACCCCAATAGGTTCATTAAAGAAATATATATTATTATATATTTCTTTTGTAAAAACCTTATATTTTTAGGATTTTTATATAAATTAATAATATAATATTTATTTTAAAAACTATTTTATGTCAATTTTGACAGTATTTGTTATTTTTTTTGTTAACATCATAGCAGCATGATTACATTGAACAAAATTTAACTAACCAACCATAACATGTCATAATAACCTATAAAATTAGTGGAATTTATAAAAGGTCTCAAATTACAATTATTTGGATATTTATTATGTCAACTATTTTAATATGTCATTAATATGGTAATTATTGCATCATCATTGTGTCATAAATAAAATTAATTATTTGATGTCTAAAAAAAATAGAATTATGTAGGAAATATTTTTATCTTTCTAATAAATATTTATAATTTAATTTATCTTATGAATAACCCTATAGTAAAACTGTTTTATTTATTAAACATTAATTTTACCTCTTTTTACTCTTATTTGAATTATATAATAATAAATGTCTGAATCTAATCCAAGTGGACCTAAAGAATCATATTTTCTTCCTATGGTTGTTTTTGGTCGAATTACACTTATCTAATTGATTTTGTACAGGTGTTAGGGTAATAATAATATCATTTTTACCCTTAATTTCCCTATTTACTTTTAACCATGGTAAATAAATTTAAATAGTTACTATTCATCAAAAATTATTTTCATATTATTGAACCATATTTTTCTTACTGATATCAATCGGGTCTCTCAGGTTTTTGAAATTCCACTCACAGGAGTGGTAAAATTATGTTTTATGTGAATTTGCATATTTTCTTAGGATGTGGTTAAAAGATGGTGAAATGTTCAATAAAATTTTATATATCTAATATTATTACAAAATGAATCCAATGTATTACATTGAACATATATATGTAATATTTATCAATTTTGAACGAAAATAAATTGAAATAAAAAAAATAATTATTTAAATTAAAAGTCAGTTCTAACCATCAACAAAGTGGTTTTCACTATTCATCAAAAATTAAATGTTTTCTGAAACATACCCTAAGAAAATTTTGATATTCCGATTTCATAAATGAAGTCTATTTTACCGAATTCAAAACATAGAAATTTCATTCATTAATTTAAAATTAATTCCTTTTGCCAAAACCAAAAGGCGTATTATTATGAAATAATAATTACCAAAATATTAACACTTGTTTATGTCCAATTTCAAAGTGGAATAACTTATAATGACCAACATTGGATTAAATGGTGAAAAAATAATCTAATTATTCTTTCATACCATTCAAATGAATAATTTATCACTATAAATAAATTTGATTAAAAATGTTTTTTCAGTTAATATATAGTATTTTTCACAATTCACCCAAATATTCGTGTTATCAGACAAAGACCAATAATTTATTGAAACTAGATTCTTATGTCCTGATTCTAAGGAAGAAGTTTATTTTCTCAAATTAAAAATATAAAAGTTTCAAATATTGGATTTAAAAATGGTTCATCATTAAAAGGCGTTAAAAGTGCATTTTTTTGAAAAATACATCTTTTATCTGAAAAAAAATGAAGTAGTTATTATGTTATGAATAAGAAAATCATAATATGGATTCTAAAATTATAAGGATTATATATAGTTCAAAATTTATTTATCACTATTCATAACTGCTTTTGAACGACTAGTTTGGTAAGTAGTGGTGCACTTGAACTCGGTGTTGCGTGTAGTGCAAGTTATAGAATTACTATAAAGAAATAACATAATATGAAATCATGGGGTGTTACATTGTAGGTTTATTAAATTTATACTTACCACATGTGTATTATTTGAGTCTTTTAAAGTGGGTCATGTGATCCACACTATCCACTTTTTGTTTCTCAGGGAAATCCATTTGCACTTGAATAAGTGATGGATATCTACATGAAATTCTAATTTTACATGAATATAGTATAATAATCCAATATCGAGTGGGAATTTTGAATTTATTCGTTTGAATCACGAATCTTTTCTTAACAATTATAGTTTATGAAATCATTGGAGACATATTAAAGAGCCACCTCTAGTGTCTATGGAACAAAATGCATCACAAGGAAGTTCAAGAGTGTGTTTTAATCGTTTATTCAGTTTCATATTCATAAGCATTTTCAATAATTGTATACATGAAACCTATTTCTATCAGGGATCAGATATATATATGATATGATAATTCTTATCAAAAAAAATATTCCATTAAATTAATCAACATTTCTCTTAGTTGAGGGTTCTTCTAATTTTATAGACAACCAGCATCAACTCATTTTTCTAGTTTAGAACCATTTTTATGCTGAGAATAAGACTACCATAATTCCCAAATATTTATTTCATATTAAGGAATATTTTAAACATTTGAGTCATTCATGTTTGATTCAAACATATAGTAAAATTAGTTTTGTTTTTCCTCATGACATTTCATCAAAAAAATTAGTGTCTTCCTCATCTACATGCCATTTCCATATTGTTTTCTTGTACAAATACTTTCTGATGGAAACTTTTTCAAGAGGACTCATACAATCTATTTATATTTAATCCAATATGATTTTTTCAAATTCATTTCATGAATTACTATTGATAGTATCATGATTGATGATTGGATTTGATAGAACTCTCCTCATTTCATCGATGAGATCTCCAATGATTGAAAAATAAAATAATGGTGTACTGATCAATCCACTGGGGAACAAAATCTCATTATATAAAGGATGAGGTTGATGATTATTTGTTAGTTTATATGATGAAGAAGATGAAGTGATCAAGAGGTTCTACTTCTGTCAATATTTTAAATGAAAGAGTAATATTTTCAAGACTCCATACATCCCTCATGATGATCTACCACGGCTGTGGATTTTTTTGATAGTCCATCCACTCCATGAACCATTTATAATTTATTTCTCATTCATGGTAACACCCCATACTAGTTCTCACTTTTGATTCGTCCACCACACATGATTGAGCATCATATCGTTTCTCCAATCACCACATCGGGCGTTCCAAGAGATTATAAAGGGCCCTCTTTGCCACATGTGGAGTGGCCTGGTATTCTCCTTCAACGTGGTAGACCCATGGGTCCCACATATGCCATTTTTGAGTGTCAAATTCAGGTTTTCTAGTTGGAATTATTTATAATAAATCCAGTATACAATATTACTTTTTCAAATAATATATATAGGTTATAATTACTATTCAAAATTATCGATTCCACTATATACATGGATTTTTCGATGTATATAATTATTCAATCCAGCAAAATCTCATTGTGAACACATGAAATAATCCTTCGTGTTATTACTCTATTAGTTATGTTATATAAATTCCAATTTTGTTATATATCATCAAATCTACAATAACCTTCTACCTAACCAATTTATTACCTTTAATACATGTATTCGATCTTATGTCTTGTTAAAACATTATATGACATGGTGGATAAATTTATGTTTTTGAAAAAGAAATGCAATTATTTTTGATAAAAAATCAATATACATCAAGAATCATAACACAAAAAATAATTGAACAAGGTCCCAATAGTATAACCCTATTGATATTATTTACAAATAATGAACATAAATCACTTAAATTTTGATACACATGAAATTAATTATTTATCCAACAATTCAAAGACAATGTGACTGAACATCGTGTATGAATCAATAATTATTAAACTAAAATTCTATGTTTTCCATATGTTTTTATCTAAGGACCCCATTTCATACACCTCATATAAAACCATTCCTTTCCACATCACAAAAAACAATATCATCTTGAAGGAATGGATGTTCTTGAATTAGCTTCAACAAACTATAAAAATATCTAAAAAATTTAGAAATTACAACATACCCCATTTAAGAAAGCCCTGTAAATATTTTCATCCCCTTGTAAGATAAGAGCGATTACAATATGTATAATTATGTTACATTTTCTACATATTGATAGAACTATTGAATGAAATAATGGAGAGGCTACCAAATGAAATACATTAGCCTCGTAGAATGTAAGGTTGTACACCCATGTTATACATCATCTTATTAAATGATTCCTTCTATAATGGATAGGTGAATATATTATCATATTAAATTGTTGATGTGAAAATTATTTCTTCACCTCATTATTCTACACATGAAAATTGGTGAAGTTATTTTTTATATAAATATTCTTTGAAGAATAATGTTTCACTGTATTATTAATGAGATTTATACTACATTGATTATCACATCCTATGGGGAGCAGATACTCCATTACTATAAAAATATATTTTGACAGTTTCATCATCCATGTAACATTTTTTAGTAGATATAGAAGAAGTAACATATTAAAAATTCACTATTTTGATAGTCATTGAGTCCATTTTCATTGTCTTCCAAATAACTCATCATTCCCCATTGAAAAATATTCAACAATATGTGGATTTTCAATCAACTATAATTATTTCTCAATTCACTTCTATCTATGCGAATAATTAAATCATTCTTGTGATATCATATATAATCCCAAAACTAGTTATTTCATTAATATATATTACAATTCAATTTCCATCAATGACATTATATTCTTCTAGGCATCATTTATATATAGAACAGAGTGTGAAAGAATACAATATATCTTGTCTAGATGCTGTCAAATATAATAACAATCCAATAAATTTTATAAATTATTTAGGTTATACAATATTTCCTTATATATATTTTTTAATTTTTTACCCACCTATATTAGTGTATAAATTGGCGATGAATCGTCCATTCCAAACATTTTTTTATGAAATATATAAAATATAACTTGAGATAGAATACATTTTTTTATTTGTATGAGATAAAATATTTTATTTATCATTGAAATGAAATATCAAAATTATTATTCATATCCTAATGATATTTCTTACTTGTTTCATTATAATTTAAATAATATATTATATTATCAATTAAAATAAAAATGACATAGATCTCCTGATTTCATTTATGTTAATATTTTTATCAACCAATCATTTCATGAATATCATCATCCATGTGAAATAAACTAATTTAAAATACATTGATCATGTATATTTCATCAATATATACATATCCTTATTCAACATTCATACATAACATTCATCCATTCCCATCAAGAAACCACATGGTTTTACAAAAGAAAATTATTCAACATGATCCTTAACACGAATCCCTAATAAGAAATCTAGCTGGAAAATATTATAGCATCGTTAAGCAGTAATGGAATGAAATATTTGGATAGTTTTTAATATTTATACAACACTTTGTTTTATTATAAATCATTGACTTAAATCATTTGTTGTGACTTGCAATCTATTTATGTCTTGTTTCTAATCACATCACCTTCTTCAATATAATTTTTTCTGAAATCCAACGGTGTGTAAAACACATTGATATTGATTATTTTAAGTATAGGTTACCATATATAATTATTCTCAATTTGATTGTGAACTTTTTTAAAATCATTATCCCACTCGTTGTGTACAAAATATGAATCAATATTTTTTGGCTCAACTATTGAATATAAATAATTATTTGGGAATATCATTAATGAAAATTTAGTAGAGATATTTTATTATTGATCTCCCATGATATTGTGAAAATCCAAAAGTTTCCACTACTTAACATCATATAAAATATGTTCATTCACATTAAATGATTTATTCTATTCAGAATAATCATTTGGAGTTGTTTCATCATTTTTATCATTTGTAAGTGTATTTTTATATTTCTCAACTACAAAAACCTTTTATTACTTTTCTACCCCATTGGTATACATATATGGAAATTTAATGTCTTAATGTTCTAAAAAATTCCAATATATAGAATAAAATGTCCATCACAATTATATGATAAAACAAATGAGTACTCCACCATTAAAATGAGGGAAAAAATATTACATCAACACCACTATGATCAAACATTCCAATATTCTATAACATGAGTTCAAAATGTATTTATTACTTATTACAAGTATGTTTTTCAAACATGTTGTCTCATTGTAATGCATATCGTAAGGATTCATTTCATTACATGGTTTTTAAAAATGTTGATTCTTTACATATAATGTTATTTCAATATAATTTCTAAAAATAACGGTATGTTTTATTCTCAATTTTTAATCTTCATTACATCGCTACCAAACACATTTTTTTAATTTAAACAACATTATTGTCTTCTGGTTTATGTGATTCACTAATCTCTGACTAATTCCATGCCTTCAAATATACTCTTTGGACATTAGACATGTATATTCACCAGAATTATAAGTTTTAATCATCTTTAAAGAGTATCAATGTTCATTTTATAAACTTCACATGAATATCCTAAATATATTGAAATCATTTGATTAATTTATTAAAAAACATATTATATTTAATATTAATAAAATCATCAATAAATTAAATAAAATACTTATCTATATTTCATGACTTTATAGACATTGGACCAACAATGTCAATGTGAATCAGAGCCAAGGGACAGTTTCACCATGTCACTATTTTCATATAAACTATTTATGAAGACTATTTTTATGATATATGGAAAAACACTAATCACTTACTTTTATAATTATTTTAATTTCACTAATAATTTTTCATTTTCATAAATTTCTCATGTTCCCTAGACACATATTCCTCAATATTTTATTCCATTGTATACATTCTTCTATCATGATTATATAGATTGAAAATTCATTTATCACCAATATGGAATATGTTTTATTTTTACTGTTGAAATATTGAAACAAATTTACCAACATCTATTATGTTAAATATTTACACATATTTTTTGAATAAAATTTGTGTACCTCCTTTATAGATTTTTGAAAAACTGTATGATTTGAGTTTCAAACCATCAACAAACAATGCTCTTTTTTATTTTATAAGATCTTCCTCAATCATAGTGTTACAAGAAAATTTGGTTGTACGTTACTTATTATAGAAAAAAAGTCATTATTCCTTCTTTATACTCCTTTGCACCCATAAAATACATCAGGTTTCTTATCAAATATGAAAAAACAACTTCAAAAAATATTATGGTCTTTATTATTTTGTTTCATTGAGATAAATTTTAGAATATAGGGATTTTCCGTAGATATTTATTTTCATTTCATGTTTTTTAGAGGTTTTTTATATCCTTTTGGGGATGGTATCATTAAAATAAATCATTTACCATGATATCTAGACTGTTGACATCTATTAAAAAAATTAATTGGATGGAATGTATTTTGGATATTCAGATTAACAATCTAAGGTTGTATCCATTGAGTGGATTGTCTCCCCCTAAATCATTTACTTTATGTTCATCTAGTAAAAGATTCGTGATTATTATTAAACGAAAACATATTTGATTCATTAAAAAATCATTCTTAATTCCAACATTACCCTTTGATAATATATTTCCTTTTCTATCATTCATAATATCAAAATTTGTGTAAAAGTTTTTCATGGAAATTTTTATTTATTAATCTCGAAAATTTTTGAACACCAAATTCTTGGTCATCACCTAAATGTTCTCATTCTATTTATATTTTTTCTCAAATCCAAAAAAATTTCAAGTAAATTTTGACTCATTCATTGATTTCATATAAGATACTGGATGTTCATCTATATTTTTTTAGTAACATACATGATTTTAATTTGCATTTACATTTTTTTGATCCTATATATCATTCATTGATTTATGCATAAATATCTTTCACCATATTCTATAATTATTTTATGATGATTCTAATTCCTTTTTAGGTAAAAAAATATTCATTTTTTATTCTATAACACTTTCACCCTTCCGATCAAATTTTCATTAATAAATATTGAAAAATTATTCATATTATCATACAAACCTAATCAAAAAATAAATCACTGTTAGAGATAAGGATTTTTTGGAGGAGAAATTATTCATGATATTTTGTGAAACAAATTACAATTTATAGCTTCAGAGTATCCCATTAATGGAATAAAATTCATGTAATACATTCATTAAATTTTTTTTAGAATAAATAACAACTAATAATCATATTATTATAATCTAAAAATTCCAACCCTAGAGAATTGTTAATTATTATATTTCCTAATTATAATTTTTTCAAAAGAGTTTTCAATAATTTTGTATGCCTTTTCTTCACTATCATCAACATAATTATAAAACCAGAGATACTTTAAAATTTTTTCATTTACTGAGCTTATTATTCCTTCTATTGGAATAAGTTTTTCTATTTGTCCTCCATTTTCATGAATGATCTTTCTTATATCATGTCAGATTCATCACTTTCTACTTCTTCAATTTAACTATAGAACTATTAATTAAAATATAAAAATGCTCTAAATTCAATTTACTTAATTGTTACTCTTCTATTTTAAAATCATGTAAATATTTTTTATTTCTTAGAAAAAATAATTTCATAGTAATCATTACAATCCACATATCTATTGTACAGATCCGTGGCATCATACTTGATAGGTATACTGTAGATTATTTTTATGATAGCTTGGAAATAAATTTCTCAGTCATCCTTTTATTATTATTCATCACATTCTCTCTTCTCATCTCATACATGGTGATTTTTCAAAAAAGATTAATTATTTTTAGTGTATCAGTATCTCTATATTCTTGGGATGAAACATTTGCATCAAATATACCAAGAATTGTTTTTATAATTTATTCAATAATATTTGAATATTCCAATATCACTATAATATGTCAAACTGGTCCAAAAATTCTAATTACCCTTGTAATGAAGTCACCCATAGATTCATTACCAACAATCAAAATATCATTATTATTCATCATACATATTTCTAAATTATATTCCATCACTATTTTATTCCCTTCATAAATGATATTCATTTTATCCTAAATATTTTTTTTCCTATAAACCAATTTTACTCTATGAAACTCACATTTAGAGAGTGAGGAACATATATAATTTATAACATAACCATAATTCTAAAACAATTTCTAATCATTATCTATCAATAGAACTCAATCAGTATGAGGATGAAATCCATCATTAATAAATTTATAAATATCGTATCCAATATAGCTAGGATAGGGAAACATTTCATCATTCCATATATGATAGTTCTTATCATATAATATATAATTACCCCTAGTATTTTTTGAGATATTAATATCCATAATGTTATCCTTTGGGAAAAAAATTAATAAAAATTTTCAATAATGGAATGCTGTAACATATATTAATTGAAATTCTTTTATTGGATCAGTGTGACCACTAAGAGAGATATAGTTGAATCATTTATCCATTTTTCAAATTTCAATACATGTTAACAAACATGAAACACATTTCAAGAGAAATAAAATTACATAAATTAAGAAAATATTTATAAAATAGCTATGACATTATTTATGATGTTTACAACAAAATAAGAATAGTTAGTCCATGAAATAGTCTATAAATAATACCAACCACACAAAAAAGAAAAAAAATTCTATTATGTGGTGTTACACTGAGTTTAATTTACCCTTATATTTCTGATGCATATTAATTAATAAATAGTAGATAAGATACTTTATCAAGTAAATGATTTAATTAACATTTTATTAAAAACTATATAATCATAACCCTAAATATTTAGTAAGCTATCACTATGCTTATTTCATTTAATTTAATTTTATATTCAAACAGTCACAACTTTTCTGTTTATTTACTATTATTTCATAATAACATTAATTTTTATTCAAATTTTCATGAATATTTCTTTGTGATATTTTTTATTCACAGAAAATTATGTTTTAGGTTTTATTAAAATGATATTATCATGTGAATATAGATTATTATCTCATAAAATTCCCTAATCTTCAAATAAGAATTCAAAAATGATTGAGTATATAGTTCTTCTTTATCAATTTATTTATCAACATAATATCTATACACACATAGACACACTCACTCACTCTCTCTATCTCTCTATGATTATTTTATGTTCACTTTATATGTATTATGATAGTCCTTCTAGAATAGTTACATGAAGCCAAAGTCCACGATCTATTTTTAATGCATTTCACGATAACCTGGATGTTTATGTAAATTTTCATGTAAATTATTCTTCTTTAGGAATGCATTAAATGTATAAATTGTATTGTATAAAATGAAATCCATGTTCAAGAATCCTTAAAATTATCATCGACCACATAATATTATAAAATCCATGGAGAAATTTTAATGTGCTTCCACGACTATAATTATTGAATGACAGTAATTACAAACTGATTTAACTGTCTAATACACAATATAAATGCTCGTGATTATATTCTCCATATAATACTATTTATTTTCTGTGGAAACTCAATCCTTCCCACACAATAAATATTTTGGATTCTCTTTGCCATATTAATATAATATATTCACTTTATTTTCTTTACATTTCCCTCATTTGTTGGTTCTTATATTTTTTAGATGATGTCAATCAACTAGTTAAAAAAATTTAGGTCATCCTTTGATGAAAAAAAATGACTACTTCAATTCCACAATATTTTAATTTTATCTCAACTAATTTCAAACACCAATTCAATGCTAATTTATTAAAACATATTTTACATTTCATTAAATTTACCTTTTTGAATCATCATATCTCTATTATGGTGTAATCCACATCTACATTCCAATTTTATATTTGTTTTTCATTATTAACTTCTTTAATTATAGATGGTTTTTTAGAGGTCAACTATGACTACATTTTCAGTTTTCTAAATCCATGATCATCAAATTCTGTAGAGAAAAAAATCCCACGAGGTAACATAGATGCATTTTATGTTTTATTGTGTTTGTTGATAGGGTTTTTTTCATTGTGAATTTTTATATTCTAGGTATATCGATGAAAATTCATTTTGAAAAAGAAATAATAAAATCGAATAAATGAACTGGAGGTGGTACAAAATGAACATATACAAGTTTTTGTCGTTTTCCAGTGTGTGTACCAATTTTTGGGCACCAAAATTTTAAAGCTGCAATAGCATTGTCAAATACAGATATCACTGGATAACTCCAAAAAATATGGCAAAGAAATGAGTTTCCTAATGATTATATACTTGAATATTGATTCACGAAGGAATAATGAATGATTATAGTGATATATAAAATTACAATGACCATCACAAATAAAAGAGATGAAGATAATATTGAGTGAACAATTAATGTGTCACAACGGTTTTGATGGAATAATCCAAGATTATGAAGTTCATTGAGAACTTAGAAATACAAGTGGAGCCTTTAAAAATAGATTGAATATTGATAAAAAAAATTCCAAGATCATTGAAATGGGATGTAACACCCCAAGCTTCTACGGTACGTTTCCCTTCGAATAATGTGATAGCGTGTGTTGTACGCAACCTCGAGTTCTAACACACACCACAACTAATTAAACTAGCCGTTGTGAATAGTAATACCTACTTTTTGAAATCATATATATTCTATATTTCAAAATGGACTTCATTTTTGGATTCGGAATATCAAAATTAGCCTAGGGTGAAATTTTGGTACATTTCGGATAACTTTCATATTTTGATGAATAGTGAAAATTTCTAAATTTTAATTAAAAACAACTTTTTTAATCAAATTAATTACTAGTGATAAATTATGAATTTGAGTGGTTTTAAAGTATATTTAGAATATATTTTTACCATTTAATATAATTTTGGTCATTGGACATAATTTTACAATTAAACCGAACATAAACAAGTGTCAATCTTTTGATAGTTATTATCTCTTAAAAACACGCTTTTTGTTTTAACAGCGGGAGTTAATTTTAAATTAATTTCTGCCACTTCTGTGTTATGAATTTAGGAAAATGGATTCCATATTTTGAATCAGGATGTTCAAATTGTGTAAATAGGTAACTTTTATTTTTAGACATTTTGAATAGTTACTGTGGTAAATATTTTATTTACCATGGTTAAAGGGTAAATCCGGTAAATAAGGGTTAAAAAATAATATTATAATAATAAAAAATTACCCTAAAACGTGTCCTAACCTTATTGGTGGACACATACCCGACCATGGGCATCATTTGGTCAATTTGGGGACCCCTTGGAGCCACTTGTATGTGGTAGGGACACTTTATATTAATAAAGTTAAAATAAAAATAAAAATGGCATAAGCTTATATCTTTTAGAAGAACAATTTTTACATAGGGTTATACATGTTGGATTTTCGATTATAAATATTAATTAGCAAGCTAAAAAGATTTCCTACATAATGATATTTTATTTATAATTTTTAGACATTATATAATTTATTTTATTTATGACACAATGATGATGCAGTAATTACTAAAATAGTGAAAAATAAAAATAATTGATCTTATAAATTCCCAAATAATTATAATATGAAACTTTTAATGAATTAAACTAATTTTCTATGATAATATGATATATTAGGATTGATTTAATTGACTTTGTTCGAAGTAATCAATCTGTTAGGAGTTTCACAAAAATCAACTATTGAATAGTGTCAAAATTGACATAAAAGAGTTCTTAAAACAAATATTATATTATTAATTGATATTAAATTCCTAAAAATCTAAGGTTCGGACAAGAGACTTATATTATGATAGGTTCCTCATTAATGGACCACTTGGGGGGCGCTTGGATGCATATAGTAAGTTTATTAATCATATTATATAAAAATACAAAGAGACATTGTAAAAGTGAAACTAATTAACTTAGAGTTAATACTTAAAGATAAGGTTAATATAAGTACCCAAACCTGTCTAAATTCTATTGGATGAGTTGTTTTCGACCTATCCACACCTCATACTTTGAATAGTCAACTTTGGAGCCTTTGTAAACCGAATATGAATTTATTATAAATTAATATTTCTAACTTTTCCAAAGGTGCCCCTCACCCCTCTTATAAAAGGGCACTCCTCCTTCTCATTTCTTCACACCTTCAAAGCCTTTTGGTTCGGCCAAACTATGCCCAAATACTCTCCCAACATCCCTCAATACAACCTAGAGGCCTTAGTTTGATCAGAAAGCCAACCTAAGGAGCCCTTTTGATCAAATCAAAAGGAAGAACCCGAAGAAGAGGTAATGATTTCACCACCCTTTTCTAAGTTCATTTCTTCTTCCACTTCTTCTTCCTTTGTTCTTACCATTCTGAAATAATAACTCCAGTATCTCACATATACTGTGATGTTATTATAAATTTGGTACAATCATATTCAGTATTCTATCCACCCTTTGAATAACATGTCACCATACGTGCGTACGTACGGCTTACCGTCTCCACGTCGTGGTGTAATTGTTATTCAATATAATATTATTTGGATGGGTATAATAATGATGTGTAACTCATGTAAATAATAAATATAACATGTTAATGATTCTGTATATATGATTTTAATATCAAAAGAATGATATTGTCGCTCGTGCGTACGTACGGACTACCGTCTCCACGAACGCGATGAGATTCATTCTCCATCGTATCCATTCAAGTATAATTATCATTTGATGATTTAAAAATGATGTTTAAGGACTGTATATCATTCTGGATATGAATAAGATACAACAACCATGGCTTATGTAACAAAACATATAAAAGAAAATGAGTAAGTTAACTCCCGAAACGACGATAATTCTAAGATATTATTAACAAATCAATGTTAAAAGATCATATATGATATCATATTAATATATATGATTCTTGTATAATTTAATAACAACTATTTCACCATTATACAGGAGGTTAACCTACCCCAACCAAGGAAAAGTACAAGGTAAGGGTTATTTCACAATCTCTTCATTATCCGAGGTTGTTTATATGTAATAATCTACTGGGATCTCTTTATCATCCACATCCATGTTTCTTAAAAATGTATTTCAAAACATTTTTACTATTTACAAGAATATGGGTTAAATTCATTTATACCTTTTTTTTTGACTTTTTATAAGAGGTTTATAAAGGAATCTTTCCGTCGTTTTCAAAACAAGGTCCTTTTTAACCTTTTCGACAGAATTGAGGTAAGAATGTTTTTTTTAACTTATACGGCGGGTGCGGTTATTTTACGCCGTTATAAAATCTTCAAAGCTTTCCTTACAAGCTTATAAGAATATTTTCAAAGAAAATGTTTTATTTTATATGGATCTTAAATGATTTCAAAATAAAAGGAGATATTTCTTTAAAAAGAATTTTGATTTCATCTATGTCAACATCCTTTGATGGATTTTAAGATTATTTGAAGTTGATTTATTATGATACAAAACTTCTATATTGTATTGAAGGTTTTGTGATATGTTTGACTGTGGATGTGCTATTTTTATACCATTCATAGTTTATTGTGAAAGTATTGACATTTCGTATGCTAGTTTTAATACGAATGTTTATGTTATGTTTAAACCTTTTCATATGGGAATGCATTGGACTTAATAAGTGACGGGTGGAGCCCGCTATAGCTCCTCGATGCATCGGTAGGTCTCATGAGACAAACTAGTGTCTTGGCACAAGGCCTTGACAAAATCTTATTTGTAGTCTTGGCACGAGGCCTTGGCTATGTGGTTATGATAGTCTGGCATTATGCATTCCAACATTATGAAAGTGGTTATTTATTTTTGCATGTGATTATTCGATTAGTGGAATATCCATGTGAATAAGTAAATGGCATTATTTCATTTTATTTATGCCATACCATGTTGAAAGTTCATGTTTAAAAAGCTTTTGTTTTAGTTATACATTGCCTTAAATGTTTATTCTCATTGATGAAAGTTTTCGCTATATTGTTATCCTTACTGGGCATTTGAGCTCACCCCTTTTCTATGTTTTATTTTTCCCAGGAAGTGAAGATGTAAGTTATGAATGACCTGCAGGGATATTATGAGGGGATTGTAGTGTGGACTGTGGAAACATTATGTTGTTGTAGTAGTTTTTGATTTTATGATGTAATGTAAAACTTATGAATATATCTAGTGTTTCCAAGGCTACTAAACCAATCGGTCTTTCGAGATTTGATCTTTCTTGTGATCATGCCAATGTTATGTAATAATGCACCGACTCTAGGAAACTAGGGTCGGGGCGTTACAGTTGGTATCAGAGGAAGTTTAGTACAAACCTTGGAAGCTAGATTTAGATAAACTCTGATTAGAGCACATAGACCTAAGATGAACTTTGAGGATTAGTATAGAAGAACTTCCTAGAATTTTGGTATTGTAGAGACTTTGTGAGTTTTCCAAGCAATACATCCCTGTCTGGATACGAGCAGGTAGAGGCGGCTCTAGCACAGATGTACCTAGGGGTAAAACCCGAAAACACCGCTTTGAGCTAGACTCGAACGGGAACTGGTGCACGACAACGGGCCTTGCTGCACTCTTGGTTACGACACTCCCGGGGGATATGCTTAGGATAACTCTCACTTTCTTTACAAATCATTATGAAGGGTTTATGAGTATATACTTCCTCAAAGAAAACATATTTATGATTATGGATTATATCCATAGATAGTTCAATTTATGTTAAGTGTTTTATAAGTATGGGATTATGTATTTTGATTCATAAACTGATCTAGTTTATGCCATTGTTTAGAAATGGCGCCTAGTGGAAGAAATGGAAACCGTATCAATGCACGCACTCCATGTAGGGATTGCCCTCCTGCTCAAGATAATTATAGTGGGGCTGGTGATGCAACTGGTGCTGATCAGCTAATCACCGTACTGGGACAACTTACTTAGGTTATGAATAATAACCTTACCCGTATGGAGCACCCTGATCCGCAGCGTGGAGGATCAATGTTAGATCGATTCATGAGACAACAACCACCAACGTTCAATGGGAGTACAAATCCCTTAGTAGCTGAGCAATGGATATTTTCCCTAGAGAAAATATTTCAGGCTTTGGGGAGTAGTGAAAGGGAAAAAGTTACCATGGCAGTTTACCACCTCACTGGAGATGCTGATCAATGGTGGTCATTGATTCAAAACATGAAGGAAGATGATGAAGTATCAAACATGGAATGGAGGGAGTTCAAAGATCTGTTTTTAGAAAAATACTTTCCTCGCGACCATCGAGCAGATATGGAAAGGCAATTTCTGAGTCTGAGACAAAAGGAGGATGAGAATGTCACAAAGTATGAGGCTAACTTTACAAGGTTAGCGAGGTATGCTGGAGATTATATTCGCAACCCAAGAAGTAAGATTGATCGTTTCTTTGATGGGTTAAAACCATTTCTCCGTCGAGCATTAGTCTCACAATCCTTTTCATCGTACGAAGACATTGTCTCATGTGCTATCAAGACCGAAAAGGAATTCTCTAAGTCTTATGACTTTAAAGCAAAGCAAGAGAAGAAGAGACCTGCTGATCAATCTGGGAATGGAAATAAGGGGAAGAAGGGAAAGGTTGAATATCCATCTTGTGGTAAGTGCGGGAAGAAACACCCCGGTGCTTGCCTGAAGGGAATGGGAGTCTGTTACAAGTGTGGTGAAAAAGGCCACCAAGCTCATGATTGCAAGGGGAAGAAGGAAGCTACCAACGTTCAGTGCTATAATTGCAGGGAGATGGGGCATTATGCAAATGCATGTCCTAAGCGTCAGGAGAACATACCTCAGAAAAGGCCAAGGGATCAAGGCCAGGCTTATGCTATCACTACTGCTGAGGTAGAAGCTCCGAAAGACGTGGTGGCAGGTAATTTAATGGTTTCCTCAAGTTTAGAAAATGCATTATTTGATTCTGGATCATCGCATTGTTTCATATATTCCCAATTTGCTAAGAAAATTAGATATTTCCAATTTGATTTAATAAGGGAGTTGTCAGTTAAAACTCCTAAGGGAAGTATCGTTGCAACAAAGTTTTGTGAATCAGTCCCCATTAGAGCACATAAATTTTCTTTATCTGCTGATTTCATCGTCATACCTATGATTGAGTTTGATATAATCCTCGGTATGGACTGGCTTTCGGACTATGATGCGAAGATTTATTGTAAGAAGAAAGAGGTTACGATTCTTGATGATAATGATAAGGAACACCTTATTTTTAGAGCAGAATCGTCACCACCTAATTCTTATTTAGATTCACCCCCAGTAGCTCAACTTAATTCAATTATTGGGGAGGAAGAGAATGAAATAACTGTCGGTGAGGAAAGGAATGTTCAAATAGAGGATGTACCTGTTGTGAAAGAGTTTGTAGAAGTATTTCCGGAAGATTTACCTGGACATCCTCCAGAACTAGAAGTAGAGTTTTCCATTGATTTGATTCCGGGAGCAAGGCCTATATCGAAGACCCCTTATAGAATGGCCACTGTAGAGTTAGTCGAACTAAAGAAACAACTAGAGGAATTGAGTAATAAGGGATTTATTCGCCCTAGTGTTTCTCCATGGGGAGCCCCTGTTCTTTTTGTTAAAAAGAAAGATGGATCTATGAGGTTATGTTTCGACTACAGGGAGATCAATGCTATAACGATAAAGAACAAGTATCCCCTACCTCGTATTGATGATTTATTTGACCAACTGCATGGAGATCAATACTTTTCAAAGATTGACCTTCGATCTGGATACCATCAGTTGTGTGTAAAGAAGGAAGACATTCCGAAGACAGCATTTCGAACCAGGTACGGGCATTACGAGTTTACTGTAATGCCGTTTGGATTGACTAATGCACCATCTGTATTCATGGATCTGATGAATAGAGTTTTCAAGGAGTATCTCGAAGAATTTGTGATGGTATTTATTGATGATATCTTGGTATACTCCAAAACCTACGAAGATCATGAAAATCACTTGCGCATTATCTTGAAGACTCTAAGGAGGCATGAATTATATGGGAAGTTTAGCAAGTGTGAATTTTGGCTTCAGGAGATTTCTTTTCTTGGCCATATTGTCTCTAAAGATGGAATCTCTGTTGATCCTTCTAAGACCAAGGCAATCCAAGAATGGCCAGCACCTACGAGTATAACTGAGGTACGTAGTTTTATTGGCTTGGCAGGTTATTATCGACGTTTCGTCCAGAATTTTGCCCGATTGGCTAACCCATTAATGAAGCTCACACGTAAAGGGGTTAAATTTGTTTGGACAAAAGAGTGTGAAGAATGTTTCGAAGAACTGAAGAGAATATTAGTCAATGCTCCTATATTGACTCTACCATCGGGGAATGATGGGTTCGTTATTTATAGTGATGCATCAAAGAAAGGACTTGGCTGTGTCCTTATGCAGAATGATAGAGTTATTGCCTATGCATCACGACAGTTGAAAATTCATGAAAAAAACTATCCTACTCATGATCTTGAGTTAGCAGCTGTGATCTTTGCTTTGAAGATATGGAGGCACTACCTCTATGGTGAAAAATGTGAGATTTATACTGATCACAAGAGTTTGAAGTATATTTTCTCACAAAAAGAACTCAACATGAGGCAAAGGAGATGGCTTGAATTACTCAAGGATTATGATTGTACGATACACTACCACCCGGGGAAGGCAAACAAGGTGGCAGATGCTTTGAGTAGAAAAGACCATGGAGTTTTGAACAATATGAGAATTGAAAGGGATCCAATTTTCATGGATCTAGTGAAAATGGACATGGGAATAACCAGGGAAGGTGAAACATCAATGCTTTTTCAAATGGTTGCCAAACCATCTTTACTAGAAAGGATTAAGAGTTCTCAGACCGATGATGACGAATTCCAAAAGAAGATTAAAGCTGTGAATGATGGGAGATTGAGAGACTTTGTGTATGAAGATGGAATTTTGAAATTCGGGAAGAGACTTTGTGTTCCCAATATACCTGATCTAAAAAGGTAATTGGTGGATGATGCTCATAGTTCCAATTTCTCTATACACCCTGGGAGCACCAAAATGTATAGAGATTTGAAGGAACATTTTTGGTGGGACAACATGAAGAGGGAGATTGCTGATTTTGTGTCAAGGTGTATGGTTTGTCAACAAGTGAAAGCTGGAAGGCAACAGCCTGGAGGAGTCATGCAACCTCTTCCCATACCGGAGTGGAAATGGGACAATATTACGATGGACTTTGTCATGGGGATACCAAAGACTCCTAGAAGGAACGATGCAATATGGGTTATTGTTGATCGTCTTACCAAGTCAGCACATTTTCTTGCTATAAGAGAAGATCTACCCCTGGAACGTCTAGCAAGACTATACATTAATGAAGTTGTGAGACTTCATGGAGTTCCCCTATCGATTGTTTCTGATCGTGATCCCCGTTTTACTTCAAGATTTTGGAAAAGTCTTCAGAAATCCCTGGATACTGAACTTCATTTGAGCACTGCTTACCACCCTCAGACAGACGGACAATCAGAACGGACTATTCAAACCTTAGAAGACATGTTGAGATCTTGCTCACTTGACTTTCAGGGTATGTGGGATCAATATTTACCACTAGTAGAATTTTCCTATAACAATAGCTTCCATTCGAGTATTCAGATGGCACCATATGAAGCGTTATACGGAAAGAGATTTCGTACACCAACTTGTTGGGATGACGTCGGTGAAAGAAAACATGTATGTCTAGAACTGGTGGAGGAAACGATGGAAAAGGTAAAGGTAATCCAAAATCACATCAAAGCAGCTCAAATTAGGCAGAAGAGCTATGCCGATAATCGAAGGAAGGATTTGGAATTTCAAGTCGGTGATCATGTTTTCCTAAAGGTATCTCCGTGGAAGGGAGTCATACGTTTTGGTAAGAAAGGTAAATTGAGTCCCAGGTACATCGGACCTTTCGAAATTCTAGAACGAATTGGGGCTGTAGCTTACCGATTGGCAATGCCGCCAAGTCTCTCCAAAGTTCACGATGTGTTCCACGTATCTCTGTTGAGAAAATACATGCCCGACCCAACGCATGTACTCACCTATGAGGAATTAGAACTGGAACCCGATCTGTCTTATTGCGAAGAGCCCGTCAGGATTCTTGATACAAGAGAACAAGTACTGAGAAACCGGACGACGCGTCTGGTAAAAGTTTTGTGGAGAAATCATAAGATGGAAGAGGCAACGTGGGAACCCGAGGAACTTATGATGAAGAACCACCCGAGTCTTTTTATGCAGTAATACCCTAGAAATTGCGAGGACGCAATTATTTGAAGGAGGGGAGAATGTAACACCCCAAGCTTCTACGGTACGTTTCCCTTCGAATAATGTGATAGCGTGTGTTGTACGCAACCTCGAGTTCTAACACACACCACAACTAATTAAACTAGCCGTTGTGAATAGTAATACCTACTTTTTGAAATCATATATATTCTATATTTCAAAATGGACTTCATTTTTGGATTCGGAATATCAAAATTAGCCTAGGGTGAAATTTTGGTACATTTCGGATAACTTTCATATTTTGATGAATAGTGAAAATTTCTAAATTTTAATTAAAAACAACTTTTTTAATCAAATTAATTACTAGTGATAAATTATGAATTTGAGTGGTTTTAAAGTATATTTAGAATATATTTTTACCATTTAATATAATTTTGGTCATTGGACATAATTTTACAATTAAACCGAACATAAACAAGTGTCAATCTTTTGATAGTTATTATCTCTTAAAAACACGCTTTTTGTTTTAACAGCGGGAATTAATTTTAAATTAATTTCTGCCACTTCTGTGTAATGAATTTAGGAAAATGGATTCCATATTTGGAATCAGGATGTTCAAATTGTGTAAATAGGTAACTTTTATTTTTAGACATTTTGAATAGTTACTGTGGTAAATATTTTATTTACCATGGTTAAAGGGTAAATCCGGTAAATAAGGGTTAAAAATATAATATTATAATAATAAAAAATTACCCTAAAACGTGTCCTAACCTTATTGGTGGACACATACCCGACCATGGTCATCCTTTGGTCAATTTGGGGACCCCTTGGAGCCACTTGTATGTGGTAGGGACACTTTATATTAATAAAGTTAAAATAAAAATAAAAATGGCATAAGCTTACATCTTTTAGAAGAAAAATTTTTACATAGGGTTATACATGTTGGATTTTAGATTATAAATATTCATTAGAAAGCTAAAAAGATTTCCTACATAATGATATTTTATTTATAATTTTTAGACATTATATAATTTATTTTATTTATGACACAATGATGATGCAGTAATTACTAAAATAGTGAAAAATAAAAATAATTGATCTTATAAATACCCAAATAATTATAATATGAAACTTTTAATGAATTAAACTAATTTTCTATGATAATATGATATATTAGGATTGATTTAATTGACTTTTTTCGAAGTAATCAATCTGTTAGGAGTTTCACAAAAATCAACTATTGAATAGTGTCAAAATTGACATAAAAGAGTTCTTAAAACAAATATTATATTATTAATTGATATTAAATTCCTAAAAATCTAAGGTTCGGCCAAGAGACTTATATTATGATAGGTTCCTCATTAATGGACCACTTGGGGGGCTCTTGGATGTATATAGTAAGTTTATTAATCATATTATATAAAAATACAAAGAGACATTGTAAAAGTGAAACTAATTAACTTAGAGTTAATACTTAAAGATAAGGTTAATATAAGTACCCAAAACTGTCTAAATTCTATTGGATGAGTTGTTTTCGACCTATCCACACCTCATCCTTTGAATAGTCAACTTTGGAGCCTTTGTAAACCGAATATGAATTTATTATAAATTAATATTTCTAACTTTTCCAAAGGTGCCCCTCACCCCTCTTATAAAAGGGCACTCCTCCTTCTCATTTCTTCACACCTTCAAAGCCTTTTGGTTCGGCCAAACTATGCCCAAATACTCTCCCAACATCCCTCAATACAACCTAGAGGCCTTAGTTTGATCAGAAAGCCAACCTAAGGAGCCCTTTTGATCAAATCAAAAGGAAGAACCCGAAGAAGAGGTAATGATTTCACCACCCTTTTCTATGTTCATTTCTTCTTCCACTTCTTCTTACTTTGTTCTTACCATTCTGAAATAATAACTCCAGTATCTCACATATACTGTGATGTTATTATAAATATGGTACAATCATATTCAGTATTCTATCCACCCTTTGAATAACATGTCACCATACATGCGTACGTACGGTTTACCGTCTCCACGTCGTGGTGTAATTGTTATTCAATATAATATTATTTGGATGGGTATAATAATGATGTGTAACTCATGTAAATAATAAATATAACATGTTAATGATTCTGTATATATGATTTTAATATCAAAAGAATGATATTGTCGCTCGTGCGTACGTACGGACTACCGTCTCCACGAACGCGATGAGATTCATTCTCCATCGTATCCATTCAAGTATAATTATCATTTGATGATTTAAAAATGATGTTTAAGGACTGTATATCATTCTGGATATGAATAAGATACAACAACCATGGCTTATGTAACAAAACATATAAAAGAAAATGAGTAAGTTAACTCCCGAAACGACGATAATTCTAAGATATTATTAACAAATCAATGTTAAAAGATCATATATGATATCATATTAATATATATGATTCTTGTATAATTTAATAACAACTATTTCACCATTATACAGGAGGTTAACCTACCCCAACCAAGGAAAAGTACAAGGTAAGGGTTATTTCACAATCTCTTCATTATCCGAGGTTGTTTATATGTAATAATCTACTGGGATCTCTTTATCATCCACATCCATGTTTCTTAAAAATGTATTTCAAAACATTTTTACTATTTACAAGAATATGGGTTAAAGTCATTTATACCTTTTTTTTTGACTTTTTATAAGAGGTTTATAAAGGAATCTTTCCGTCGTTTTCAAAACAAGGTCCTTTTTAACCTTTTCGACAGAATTGAGGTAAGAATGTTTTTTTTTAACTTATACGGCGGGTGCGGTTATTTTACGCCGTTATAAAATCTTCAAAGCTTTCCTTACAAGCTTATAAGAATATTTTCAAAGAAAATGTTTTATTTTATATGGATCTTAAATGATTTCAAAATAAAATGAGATATTTCTTTAAAAAGAATTTTGATTTCATCTATGTCAACATCCTTTGATGGATTTTAAGATTATTTGAAGTTGATTTATTATGATACAAAACTTCTATATTGTATTGAAGGTTTTGTGATATGTTTGACTGTGGATGTGCTATTTTTATACCATTCATAGTTTATTGTGAAAGTATTGACATTTCATATGCTAGTTTTAATACGAATGTTTATGTTATGTTTAAACCTTTTCATATGGGAATGCATTGGACTTAATAAGTGACGGGTGGAGCCCGCTATAGCTCCTCGATGCATCGGTAGGTCTCATGAGACAAACTAGTGTCTTGGCACAAGGCCTCGACAAAATCTTATTTGTAGTCTTGGCACGAGGCCTTGGCTATGTGGTTATGATAGTCTGGCATTATGCATTCCAACATTATGAAAGTGGTTATTTATTTTTGCATGTGATTATTCGATTAGTGGAATATCCATGTGAATAAGTAAATGGCATTATTTCATTTTATTTATGCCATACCATGTTGAAAGTTCATGTTTAAAAGGCTTTTGTTTTAGTTATACATTTCCTTAAATGTTTATTCTTATTGATGAAAGTTTCCGCTATATTGTTATCCTTACTTGGCATTTGAGCTCACCCCTTTTCTATGTTTTATTTTTCCCAGGAAGTGAAGATGTAAGTTATGAATGACCTGCAGGGATATTATGAGGGGATTGTAGTGTGGACTGTGGAAACATTATGTTGTTGTAGTAGTTTTTGATTTTATGATGTAATGTAAAACTTATGAATATATCTAGTGTTTCCAAGGCTACTAAACCAATCGGTCTTTCGAGATTTTATCTTTCTTGTGATCATGCCAATGTTATGTAATAATGCACCGACTCTAGGAAACTAGGGTCGGGGCGTTACATGGGATCATCTTGTGTTGACCTAGTGTGGAGGGTTATGGAGTCAGAGGGAAATTCCTACTAATAATCATCCACTACTGAGATAAGAGTAAATATACTCAGTGAAAATCATAGTGCTATGTAATAGTAATATAGGTTAATAAAGTCATTGAGCTTATCTAATGTAATTAAATTCACATATGCAAGTCGAGATCAGCAAAAGGAAGGTAGTTCATGGATGATTAATAATCTCCATGAAAGTTGTGAGGTTCTTGGTGGATTTTATGGTATTTCAAAAAGTAGTGTAATTTTAAATAGATAATTTGAGATATGAGAAGTAGTGGTCTTTGTGAAATATTGAGATTCTCTAAGAGGAAGGAACATTGGAATGTACAATTGGAGCATTACAAACAAAATAGAATCGTGAAGGAAATCTATTTTGTGAAAGGGTTTTAAAATGTATTTATCAGTGATCTGAGTTATTGTGTTATTCAACCATGGATGAACATTATACATTAATTTATCATTTAAATAAAATATGGGATGCATCATTAGTGATAATGAATAGAACTATAGTTCTAAAAATATTGAGTGGATTTTCTGAAGAAGTAGTTAACACACATCAGTTGAGAGAGTAGTGAGCTTTCAAATTGTGATTGGTTATAAAATATTTTTTACAGTGTGTCCACTATGATCTTTGAAAACATTATCATGATTTTAGTGGATTTGGTAAAATATAAAATTGCAGTTGTATTATCATTTTTAGTAGAATATTGAAGGTGAACCTAGTAAAATTGTTGTGTTATGTTCATATTTTATTATCTATTCATTTACTTCATACAAGAGAGAGATAGAGTATAGTGTTTTGTTTAACGATTAAACAATATCGTACATGGTAGTGGTTTTAAACTATTATACCATTATATACCCCGATTAATGGTATTTGACCATATAGTTCTAAAAAATTTATTTTATTTAAGATGAAATTATTTTTCAATGAATGGTGATTTGGTACGACAGAACTATAATCATTATTTTGGATATATCTTCAATTATTTACATATACAATCATGGTTTTATAAACAATTAATCGATAAATTATATCTCTTCTGATTAAGGCTGTTGTTCAAGATGATTGCACAGTTGATGGGATGAAATTGATTAAATGACCATATGATTTTTGTTTTGAAATATTTCAAAATGATTGTGGAACAATATCACATTTCCAAAAATCCATCATCAAAATTCCTAGTGAATTTAGTGTTGTATAATAATAATGACACACCATAGACCTCTCATAATTATCCTCACCCTCCTAGTACTGTCCTATTCACATTCAATCATACCATTATCCAACTCTGAACGATGAAACCACCAATATTGACAATATGCACACCTTCAGGTATTCTAAGGGATTAAACATGGACCTTCATGCAATATGTCGTTCATCATAGTCATTGTATTCAGTTTGGTTTAAAATTTTATCATAGATGTTCATTATTTGAGTTTCTAAGGAGTTCAACTTTTATTCCTTATTTTTAATAAAGACATATAATATATTATTATTTTAAACACTATGTATATGGTATAATTTAAGATAAAATGTATGAGAACCTATATATACATAGATAAGACTATATATTGAATTATGAAGTCCCATATCTTTTAACCATAATGTATTCATATAATCCTTTACATTGGTCCTATATTGTTTTTAGAATATAATTTCTAGAAAAAATTGCTACATAAAAAACATTTTTATATTTGTTATAACCAATGTACAAACATTAATTCTTGTATTTAAAAATATATCTAGTTTAACAATCATGTGAATTGGTAGAATGATTTATATTCTCAACAAAAAATTTCAATTCTCATTGATCATATAAAATAAAAGACTTAATGAGCCATCAAAATCAATTGAAAAAACCTTGACCAAAAATAAAGAATGATTTTTTGATATAAATTCTATAATTTCAAATCAATATGAAATTAATTTATGTATCATGTTCATAAATACTACTAAACTTTTAGATCATTAAGGACATGATTACAAGTAATTCTTACAATTTAAATAATGTAACTATATTCTCTAGGAAGCATGTTTTGGGTTATTATAGTTAGTATCGAATGATTTTTTAGAGACCATGTGAACTAGGTTTTAAATAAACATAGATAAAATTATTAATATGATAATTCCTTATAGTTGTTTATCAATCTGACCATTATATGTATTTTATTTTATTTTTCAATATTCATGGTGATTTTGTGATAACTCAGTGTCCTCAATTATATTTTATGGTTTTCAAATGGATGACTGTTAATCAACACATGTATATTATGAACAAGTTTCCTTACATTGAAAATCATTCCATATTATATTTGAATTGATATCATTTTGAATATATTATTATAGTTGATTATAGTCATTAGAAATAACTTTTCCCAAGTGGACCATCCTATTATTAAAAATTTTCATTATCCTATGTTTCATTACTTAATGTGAGAAATTTATTTTAGTAGATCTAGTAATCCATTATTTACTGATAAAATGGTTAAATCAATGAAAAATATACTTATACATTTGGGATGTGTGAAACTAATAATATTAATATGGTAATTAAATTATTATATGGATATTCCCATTAGTCATGGAAAATGATCTAGCATACATATATTGATCATGAAAGAAAAACATTATATTACTCAATTTAAAAGAGATTTTATTTTATAAATACTTACTTCAATGAAAGATGATATATAATAATGAGGAAGTTCCTCCCTTTAATGAATTAGAAAGAAAAATTTGTGGGATATAATGAGGATAACATTGTTATACTAGCCAAGAATTTCTTGTAGAATATATGTAATCCAACAATAAATATTGAAGATTTCAATGATGGGATTAATCAAAGTATACAAGGCTAATATGATATAAAATATTTCAATATATTGATCATATAGTACTATGATACATTGATACAAAGAATGTATTTTATATATAATATATTGTTATGGGTAACAATGAGAAGAAGACATTGACAGAGAGAAAAAATAAAAAATCATCAAAGGAGAACAAGAAAATGAATCAATTTCCATTATGTAAATATTTATGAATCTAATATTAAATATTGTTTTAATGGTTTTGTTGCTAAATAATATAAGGAAAATAATAAATTCACCACACTATATGGAATCAAATATGATGGAATAGGTAATTATTCAAACAGGTTCCCTACGTGTTAACAGAAAAAACCATAGAAAATTTTAATGGAGGATGGATAATATTATGCAAATATTTTAGATGAGGGGTAATAAAAAATGTTCATAATAATTTGGATGAAAATTTATTTAAAAATATTTATCAAAGATATTTTTATTATATGATCATATAACATATAAGGTTTGTTCTATATTAGTTTTTTTAATGATTTTAAATCATATGTTTAATAATACGGATAACCTAGAAAATAGATTTGATCGTAAAGGTATATTATTTAAGAATATATAACAAAGAGAAACATAAGGCTTAATATGTTCCTACATTTTAGTTAATAATTATTATATTATAATGAATAATTTTTTTAAATGTAAAAATATTGGTGTTAATAAAATTGGTTAGTGATTTTATGACCAACTAATTTATTATGGACTTAAATGAAATATTATATTTATGGGTTGTATAGAATAAGGATAAATTTAACATTGATTTATGTATAAAGTACAATGACGGTGGAATTAATTTTTTTGGAATGATACATTCTTCACTGCTAAATTAAATATTTTATATTTGGTAGTTCTAATTTGGGAAATAGTTATTTAATTGTTTTTAGGTAAACTATATGTTGGATTGATTTGGATAAATGTTGGAAATTTATATTCGAGTTTAAAGTATTTTTATAGTATTTTATTTCATATTATATAAATTCATTCTTTTTAAATATTTATAGGATGAAGCAACGACCTTTGAATATTTTGATTCATGAATTTTTTTACTGACCCAGAAAATATTCATCTCAAATAAAAGTTTCTAGCACCTGTGATGAAAATTAAATTGATAGAAGCACTACCCAATGATGATTTTATGACTAATAAATTGAATGAATCAAGTAATAATATTTTAGTAAGTGATTTATATAATTACTAAACTAATCCGAGAGTGATACTAAATGTACATTGAAATAAAAATGTAATTCTTTTAATTCGTTTATCACGAAATCAATGCCCATTTAACACATCATAGATTTTTTATTGAAAAATTTCTCATAGCCATGATCTATATAACAATATATTAATCATTAGGTATAATTTATATATTCAATTTCTATAATTCAATTTCCAATTGATGTTATACTATTTGAGAACCATGTTTTTGGGTGAAATTCAAACATTTCATTCCCACTTTTCGATAAGATGTTTTGTTAACCATTTTTTATAATGTGGGATCTAATGTATAAAAATATTTATTACCACGTCGATGACTAAATTATGAGGATGATTCTTTATTGATAGGGATAATTTTATATAATTATAATATAAAATAATATCACTATTATTATACCATACACAACACACAACACTGTTTCTAGATAAAGAACAATATATAACTCATATATTGTTATTTAATGTTAGAATTATCATTTTCTATTGAATTAGTGACTTGAAATTGTAGAAAATTATATATATATATATATATAATGGATTAAAAAAATTAATTTATTAATTCGTAGAAAAATAACAAATTGTTTTCATTATTTTTAATTTATTATTAAAAAATAATTTTGCCTCAAAATTTTATTTTTAATTTTTTTTAGAAAATATTATCACAAATTCCTGAAAATATTATAACTTTTTTAATAAAAATAATATCATTTTTGAAATAATAAAAATAATATATTAAAATATAGAACATTGAACACCTTTTTTACTATTACTCATCAAGCATACCTAGAAAATCAACAATACCCCTTTTATGGATTTTGATACTCCGTATAGAAGCCATAATAGAAATAGGAAAAATAACATGGGGCACATCTATAAATTTCAATTTTATTTCAGTACCTAGATTCATACATGACTCTCATCTTCATGTGAACTTTTTATTCCCCCATAAACACCTCTAATCATATGCATAATATGGTGGAATATCTTCCATACTCATTATAATTATAGGGATGATGGAAAAATTATCTTAATCGCTTGTCATATATGTACAAGGGAATATAATAGTGTTCAACATGTTTTTCTGCACCACACATTTTCAAAATAAATATAGAACTACATTTTATTTATCATAGAAATATATTTTTGAAGCCACGTGACTCTTAATAAGAACCTACTGTATATGTAATGGAGTGGGAAATGTAAATATACTCACAATCAACATTTATCATCAACTAGCATTGTCTGCTATGCGAACTAGACAGCTAGAAATGTGTCATTGGATGATGAAAAATGATCCACTCTAAAATAAATTAAATTGAATGTACACAGGGATGTGCTTCTCACTACATCAGTTTGGTAGGGCACTATGGCCAGCACCACATCTCACCTCACATCCCCTCAACTACTGGGAGTTTCAGGATAGTAGAGAATGTCCCTTGTGGTCTAGGGCATCCAATGCATACCTCAGGACTAAGAATTTAATAAAAATAATGTTTGTGGAGACCCACTCAACATGCTTTGATTATCCGGACTAGTGGTTTCTTATGAACAGACAATAATTTTTTAAAATACTGGCTTTAAAATTTTATTTAGAAAGTGAATAAATATTAGGATGAATTATAGGACATTATATAGGATCTGAATTATGATGTCTACACAAATATGAACACCATATGGATTGAATCAGATTCTGATCGTGTTGTAAATTCATCAAGTCATGAACTAAGCATGTTCCATGGATGAACATACCTCACAATATTAGAGGTTATAACTATTTCAAGTACTATATCCTTTAAGTTACCTACGTGTACTGGGAGGTCAGTTAGATTTCCAATGTTCTGTTGAATAGATAAATTTTGGTGGTTAGTTCCATGTGGTCTTTCAGGATACCTGCCAACTATGCCCAGTTTGTGTAGGATGACTTGAGGGGAGTGGTTCACTATATGTTTATTAAAAATAAATTATAATGTGTTTTCTATAGTTTTTCATTTAATTAATAATTTATAGGGCTAACATGAGTAGATTGTAGACCATCCTAGTTATAATTAACCTATGATTTATTAAAATTATAAGTATTGAAATGATCTAAAAAATCATTAAATTTTTATAAATATAAATTATTTATATCCTATGTACATTTCATTATAATTTATTACCATTTGGAATCACATCAATATTGAATATTCTTAATATAATTTAAATTTTTATTAAATTTGAGAAGTTCCATTAACATAAATTATAAAAGGGGGCCACTTTATTTACTTATTTATCAAACATTGGGGAATATAGATCAAACATACCAATACCGTTTCTATTTATAATAACCGTATGAATGTTTTATATTTCAATATCCACCCAAAAATTCATACCCAGGTCCAGTAATCATATATCAGGATGAATTCTACCTAATAATAAGTAATTAACATTATAATGTCTTTCAATTAAATTACTAATTATACTTCTAGATAATTTTTTGTACCCATCCTCAAATAATAAACCTATTATAATAAATATTACTATAATTTATTATTGCCATGGGAAAAAAATATTCAATCATTATAACCTATTAGAAAATAGAATACATCAATTGTGCATATGTTTAACTCATTATCTACACATAGCGATGTAATTGTTATTTTATAAAAATATTACTTGGATGGCTATAAATATGTAAATTAAGAGTATTTATGATATTTATCACATTATTTGTTTTTTAACTATAATTTCATATTTACCACATAGCATTCTAATCCATAGGGAATGGATAATGTCATTTGTTTATATTTGTGGACTACCACCTCCATGGAATGAGGTTATATATTTATCATTAAAATTTTATTCAGATAGTAATAAATATGGATTTTGATAAAACAAATATGAAATATATGATAAAATAATCATTTTAAAAGATTAATTATTATACACCATTCATTTATTTCAACCATCGAAAAGTGAAAATAGTGGCCACGTGTATGTACAACCTACCATCTCTTTGTTGTAGGTAATTAGTTTTTTATAACATTATATTATATGGATTCCACTATATATATTTATATATTTGAAATATGTGATATTTTAAATTTTTATAATGTTCTTTAGATTATTGACCCTTACGAAATGTACTTGTACAATAACTAACAAACCAAAACATACATTAAAAACAAGGTAGTTAACTACATAAATAATTGTAATAAAAAAATATAATGAAAAACTAGTTTTATAATGTTATAAATAGATCATATATGATATCATAGATATGAATATGATTGTATAATGTTTTTATTATTAATTTAATGTAATTATAATGTAGGTTAGATCCCCTCTATGAACATTCATACCTATGGTAACAAATTTGAACTCGATTTCTAACCCATTGTGAAGTTTTTATTATTTTGAAGCTATTTATAGTATTTTTTATATATATACACATTTATGTAATTAACATGAATATATATTTTATTTGGATGACTAATATTCAAATAAAATTTACTATAATATTATCTTTATTTTCATCTAATTATTTATCTATTTGGAACCTGAATCAAGGAAACAAATTTAAAAAAGAAAACCCATTGTTACTTCACTAAGGATCTGATATTTTCTTATTCCATTCCAATATTTTATCTACATTTTTTATAATTATTCTAAATCACATAAATTATTTATTTAATGATAAATATATTCATATGTTTTATTTTTTAAAAATAGTTTGAACGGTATAATTTTTTTATTTTCCAAGAAAGGATTTTTATTTCTTTTCAAGAAACAATAATGTAGGTAATGTGTTTAAAACAATATAGAATGAATTTTTTTATATCATCATTAATATGAATTTATTTTAATTATAATTAACTTGTTTAAAATTTTATTATCAATGTAACTATTTTTCATTACAATTAGGTATTTTTTAAATGATTTTAAAAATATCAAGTGTTATTTTATAAAACATTTTTTAAATATATTTCAACGGTATTTATACTCACTTTTGATATAAAACAATTATATTAAATACACCACATTGGGGATATATTTTTATGATACCATATTTTGAAACATCCACTTAAATTTTGTCATAGTATATTAACATTTTCTTAAATATTCATATTAAATGAATCATTGATATGATTATTTGAAAAAATATATTCCAATATTACATATGGTTTTATTGTTTTATGGAATTTTATTTTTTCAGGAATTATTAAAAAAACACTATGTTTAATAAACATATATATTTATTAATAACTCATCTAGTGCATGAATTATATCAAACATTTGACAACTGTGGAATGCATTGGATATTCAGTGATGGATGGGCCCAAATCTATATATTCCCTCAATGTGGGAAAAGGACTCATGATAAAGGTAATTAAAATACAATTAAATGTTTTTTCTATTAATTCTACTTACTGTGTTATAATATATTTTCCCAAAGAATTAATATCCTAGATACCTTGATATCTCAAAACATGTCATTCTATATTATGCATATTTTATTTGGTATATCAGATATTACTATAAATCAATATATTATACATTGATATTTTGTATGGATGATTTTTTAATGAGATATTTATTTAAATGATATTTTTTTGAGTTTAAACCATTCCATATTAAATATTCCCTATTTACTCATAGAAACATCTGATATATGCAACAGTTACTGAGTGTCTAATTTCACTATTTTATTTCTTTCATCTAACCAGGATATGAAAGAAGATATTATGAATATAATAATATATGAATGATTCATTTCTAGTTATTTTAAATTCTTTATGTAACATAATAATCATGTATATATTTAGTCCTTCTACACTATTACACTATTTCGTCCTTCATTAGGTGACTTCATGTATCTAGTTCCATTATAAATTCATAACCACCAAATAAGAGATATAATAGATGGTGTTGTTATAATATTATCCAATATGATAGTATTGAGGGTGAAAATAATCTTATGTCATGAAGATATATGGGTGGACCCAATACAATAATATATACAAGATAATGAAGCCTGACTAATGAAATGAATATAAATGCATCTTTATATTTGAAAAAATTATATCATATGCCAAGGATATATTATCATGGATCATATTCTTCGAATCCGTTACGATTCAATACTTAAAAATTTACACAATTAATGTCATGAATAAGTATTATGATATATGAAATGATTGGTATGATTTTTATATATTAATTGCTTAATCTTATTCCCTTATGCTCATGTATAGATAATGTTATCATTGGTGTCTCCACGATATTCCATTTCTTAGCAATTGAGAAAATGAATTCTTATCATTCCTTTCCAAGGGATAAGAACAATGGTTTTACGATTCATAAATCTATGAATGGTGATTATTAAAAATAACATAATTTTTTATTTTATAGAACTCTAATGAATATTTTTTTATGAAGGATTTAAATGAATCCAATCCTATAAACATTTGTTGTGGATCATCATGATATGTATTTTATATTCATCTAAAAATGTGTTCTATTAATTTATGAAAATCGCATATCACAACATTCTATATCATATCAAGGGTTATTTACGCTAATGAACATGTATATGATAAAATTTGATAGAACCATTAAAATTAACAAATTTATAGAAAAAAACGAATGTTATAATAATGAAAAGAATGTATTTATAATAGAAATACATATAATTCTATATAATAAATGTTGATGTGATTTTTGGAATAGATTAATCGTAGTGCAATTACCCTAAAAATGATGGTCTTGTATATTTTATCCATAATTCAGGATCATGATTAGTGTAACATTATTACAAACATAGATTGATGCTCTAGATTTATTTGATAGGGTTAAAGGAAATTTACATTATAAATTAATATAAATTAGATAAAAAGATAAATTCCATGACATAGTAATGTTAAATATATCTTACCAAATATTGAAAATAATTATTTTTTTGAGTTTTATATCATATGAATTATTTTTAATTATTTTTCACTTTGATTAAATTTTTATAATGTTTATGCATTGAATTTGTATTTGAGAATTGGAATGAAGATGGAATGATGAATTTATGTTGGTACAAGGTAATCATAATATTTGAGGTACCTTTTATGAGAATAGACATATGAATTTTTTAAAATCATGAAAGGTATTAAAAAATTTATATATAATTAATTTAAAACTCTTAAAGGTAAGATTTTCAAATATCATGTCTATGATTTTCCTCTTATTGATGTTAATGGGAGTGTGCTTCGAAAAAATCTCATTATTCTTCGACTATTTAAATTTGAGGTCATATTATTCATGTATCATATTTCCTTACTTAAATCCCACATAAATTTTAATGGAAGGGAAGTTTCATATGTTATTCAGAACCAAAATATGATCATCCATTAGTTTGACAATAAATATAAATTTCTAATAGATATTAAATACATTGAATGTGTCTATATTCCCATTGAAAACATGTTTTTATATCACATGGTTGGGAATAAACTCAAAATCAATGATATTCTTATTTAATAATTTCATTTTTATGTTTTTTATAATGACTTTTATAATATTTTTCCAAATCTTGAAGTTCTATTTCTAGTAGAAATCATACATGGTTCTAAATTTAATTCATAGAATCATTATATATTTGACATTATTGCATTTGATGAATTAGAGAATAAAATCTTAGAGAATATTTATAATTTGTTAATTCTCCCAAATACATAACCCATGGCTAATCATCTTATTTATGTTCATAAAAATGATTGATCAATGAAATATTGCACTGATTGTCGGAGACATAAAAAAATTAAAATCAAGAGTATCTCTCATCTTCCCCATATTTATCGTTTATTAGAACAATTATGAGTGTAAAAATATAATGGAAAATGTAAATTTTATCTAGATACAATTATTTCTTTGTCAAAAGTGAATTCCTAGAATAAAAAAATACTTTTAAATAAAATACTTATATTCGGTATGCTTTTCAACACGCAATTGTAAGTTTAAAAAATATTTAAATATATAATAGTTATAACATATTGATTATATTATTTGGAATGAATAATATTAATAATATTATTAAATATATATATATATATAAAATTAACTAATTCATATATATTTTTGTCTCATTTTTAATAATAATACTTCAATTTTTATTAAATTAAATTTATTAATAAAAAATAATTTTTCCTCCAAAAATGATTTTCATATTTTTATTGGAGAAAATGTTATAATTATTTTTTTTTGAGAATTTATAAATTATATTTAATAAATTTAACATAATATTTAAATTTAACTTATAAAAATTAACATATGAAAAAATTTCTCGACTTCAAGTTAAATAATTATTTTTCAGTGAATAGTGAAAATTAACAAAAAAATGACCTATCATTTCATTTCAATATATATTTTTATTTAAAAGTCCAAATATTTTATTAATTGTTTTTTCTAATAAATATATATTATTAATTTATATTTGATAAACATTATTATATTTTAATAATCATTATATTCAATATTATTATAAACATATTTGTTTCCATAAAAATCAGAATTTTCTAAGAATAATAAAATTATGAATAGTGTTTCTCATTCTTAATTATTATTAAAATCGACTTTTGAGGATTGATTTTAATTAAAATAAGGGTTTATATGTATATTATAAAAAATAAATTTAAATTATTGTTATTACTATTTAAATATTAAATGTATTATTTTCATTCGTTGGAAAAAAGACACTTCTTTAAAACCTCATTTTTCATCTTTCTAAAAGGTGAAATTTGAAATTAAAATTTTACAGTAATGTGAATTTATGTTTTTTAGAATTATTTAATATTTAAAATAAAATTAATTTATGTTATAAAATCACAAATACTTAGTTGTTGATAATTTCTAATAGAGAAAATATTTAGAAAATAATTATGGTTATTCACGTAGAAATGGGTTTATATAGTATCATACTATAAATATATTGATCAAAAAGACATAAATACATTTCAAAAATATATTTTTGTCCAATATAGATACCTTATAATGTTCAATCATAAATAATAATTCATTTTTGTGGCTTTTTTAATGTGTACATGGGGTTATATATTTTGATTTTAAAAAATATCAAATGTTCCACTCTAATAAATTATAAAAGGCCATATAATATCCTCTTCTATTCACACATTAAAAAAATATCAGAAAATACCGACCCAAATTCCATCCTAACATCCCAAACCATGTCTTATATGATTTTTTTTATCATAAATCGATTATAAATATGATTTGGTTCTTAAAAAAAGGATGTTTTCCTAAGAACATGTATTATGCATAACAAATCATTTTTATTTTGTTTGATCATCCAAATTCTAAAAAATATTTAATATATTATTATATAATAATGATAATGTATAATATATAAAACTATTTTATTAAATAAAATCCATAAACAAAATCAATCTATTCTTCTATAAAATGGATTGTGAGGTCATCATAGAGGTGTACTACAGACAACTTTTTTGTGAATTGATGTCATTTGTTTTAAATCATTGCCTCTCATAGATAGTTATAATGATGCGTTTAAAGTATATATATATATTTATCATATTTATGATAATTATCATTATATATTTATCATAACACATGTACCTCCTTACATTCCTTGTTGTGGTGGATACGATAATGTGGCTTGTCTCTATTGTTAACTACAACCTCGTGAAGAGACATGATTTTTTCACTAAGTATTTTATTTGAATGTTATAAGGATATAATTAGTTAATATATGTGATATTGATATAAACATGATGATATTAATGACATATTTCACTTCCAATAATGATAATATATAATTTCTTTTAAACAATTATAAATGATAACATCATTTTTTTTGTGTGTGTAGACTACCACATCCATGAAGAAAGAAGACATTTATTCGTAAATAAATCCCATAAAAATATATATCAATATATATAAATATGTAATTTTAATTTTTTTATATTCATATGATTATTAAAAAAATAATAAATAAATTCTATTTAAAATGGTCATCGAAAAATGGAAATATTACTTATGCATACATAGTTCCTAACAACTCAGTGATAATATCATAGATCAATTTTCATAATAAAATTTATTTATTGGTTTTAAATGTATAAATTATGAAAAAATAATATAATTATTTAACTGATATTACACAAAATATTTTGATAAAATGAAATTGTTCACCATGTTTAACACACTAAATTAATTTTGAAATAATAAATTGAACATCCTCAAAACAACTGATGTGAACGTGACTGATTATGTATTTAAACATATAATTTAAATTAATAAAATACATTTTATAAATGTAATGTAATAAACCATTATATAATAATTAAAAAATAATTAAATTGATATATTTTTATTATATAGGAGTTAAAGAACACACGTGAAATGATTGAACTCATGGTAAGGGTTTTTGTTCTCACTTTTTATTTGAATGAGACATATTACATATTCACCACTAATTTTTATCATGTGGGTTTATATAATTCTTATATATTTATTTTATGATTATTTTTATTTGTTTTTTTGGGATATATAAATCATTATGAGTCTCTCTTTTTTTTAGGTCTTCATCTAGCGACTACCAAAGTAATAAGGTAATTCATCTAAATTTTCATTCATTAAGAAATAATATAATGTTATTAACCTATTTTATTTTATATAGTAAATATAATGAATGTTTTACATGTAAAATAATGAATAATTCATGCATACTTGTATTTGAAAATTAAATTTTACTTATTTTATCAAATGGTATAATAGTTATTGGTTAGGAAGTCGTAAAAATTTTCATTCATAAAAATTTTCACAAAATACTACCATTTTATAGTTTTGGTTCATAAAATTATTTAAGGGGATTTTTTTTAAAAAATATCATATAATTTCCCTCTTTAGTCAAAAATCATTTTTTATACAAATCCATGTTTTCTAATAGTTATTCCAAAAAATAGTCTATTATGAATGTTTAAAGTCATTTTTACGCATAAATGAAAATTAAAAAAAAAGAATATCCATATCATGTTCTAAAAAGGAACATTTTTACAATTAATAATAATGTGAATTGAATATTTTCATTAATAAAATAAAAATTGATTTTATTTTCAACCATCATGGTCACTCAAACTTTTATAGATTATTTTCAATAAATTTTACTTATCAAATATTTTATAATGTTTTATATTTTAATTATTTTTAATTGGAATTTGAATTTTTCTCATGAAATTTTCTATTGAATTATTTCGAATCATTTTTCATCTAATATGACTTCCAATTACATTACTGAAAATTAATTAACTATATTAATAAAAACTGATTTTTATAAATTTTTAAATGGATATAAAAATAATCTAAATCATCAATGCATAATATTACTTATTATATAATAGGGTTATTTTATAATTGTACAATCATAATTATTTCAATGGTATGGTTAATATATTATAAATGTGATTTGAATAAAATGATTATCATTTCCATCGATTAAAATTTTTTCAAAATGATTTTCAACAAACCTATTTCATTTCTAAGAGTTAATCATGACATGAATAGAATAAATGTTGATGATATTTAATAATAACTAAATGAATAATCCATATCAATGATTCAATATAAATTTCATGGACATCATTATGATGATTTGTGGTTTAATTATTAATCATTGAAGGGTGATTGCATTGTTATATAAGGATAGGTTGTCTCTAAATTAAACAATTACAGGTGGTTCCATGATAACTAAAAGATGGGTGGATCTATGATAGCCCTACAATTGTTTCAGTATTCAAGAGAATGAAGTCATCCATTTTGGCTATTCAATTTATATGAGTTATATTATTATAATTTCCAAATGTTACAACACATTTTATTTATTCTAATTATGGGATATAAATGATTACATTTATCAGGATTGATATAACATGTCTCATGATTATTCATTTTTATTACTCTAGTTTTTTTAATATAATTATTCTATTTTTTTAGTTTTATGACACAAGTATTCATGGTCATTAATGTTATTATGTTAAGATTGTTCACATTGATTATTCCAGTATACTCATTTGTTCATATTATACTCATTAAAACTATTTCATTTTTAATTTATATGTTCACCCTTATTAATCATTTTAAGTCACTTTACATATGATCCCTCTTTACAGGTATTTGAAAAATGAGTTTTATTGTATTATTCCAATAAGAGTTTCATATGTATATTGATTATGAAATTATGTGAAATAAAAAATGTTGGGTTATGTGGGAAAATTATAATTTAAATGAACTTGTATAATTTAGTTAAGAGTTTTTCCAAATTCTGTTAAACAATAAACTATAAAATTAAATGGTATATAAGTGATTAAACATTTACATTTTTATTGTATTTGATTTATAGTGATAATTTGGTCCCCATTATTAGTATAAATACATAAATTTTATGGATAATTATTAAAATAGTAGATCATACAATGTAAGTTATGGGGATATAATAATAAATACATTGGACTGAATTATTCATTAGTTATACACTCTTTAATTTTATTTGTGATAATATTTGGTCCTAGAAATTCATGATATATCATAATTTATTTAATGAATGATATATTTATGGATTACCTTTATCAGTTTTTATGGTATTTATCGAAAAAATAAATAAATTTTCATAGATTAATGAAGATTATTTTAGTCACTTATGGTATATATTTAACGACCCATACTATGGAGAGTATGCATAAAACATTTTAATATTATGAGTTTTAGATATAAAAAGTTTCATTATAGGTCATATAATCATATTATATGTTATATATTTGTATCATTCAAAGAGGAAACGTATAGATCATTGGAACAAAGAAACCACTTTGATTACCAAATATAATTTTCTTAAATTGATTGGAAGTTATCATTCTATTTTAGTTAAATTTTCAAACCTTTATAATAAAGTCAATATGGTAACTTAATAGGGATCTAGGATCCTTTGAAAATAAAAAAGTGGGTAATATATCATAGGAATGAATAGAAGGTTTGAAATAGAACTTATGTTTAGACATACATACAATGGATAATTGGTTGGGATCTATAATAATACATCGAAGAATGAAAAGTTCTGAATCCTCATAGAAACTAATATGCTAATAACTTATAAATCATGATATAAAAAATTATCCAATAAATTATATAGAGTTTTCAATATGATTCCCATGCATTCAAGAGTTTTCGTGTGATATTTTTCAAGTATTTTGTTTTGTTTATTTTTCCATTATTTGATTTTGTTTTTAAATAAGATGATTATCGGTCAATATTGGGAATTATGAATGGAAATGGTCATGTTTGTGTTAAGCACACTATTTTCCCAAACAGCGCTCCCAATGCATGAAAACTATGTGAAACAAAACAAACGTTATCTACACAGAAGGAATATTGTTTATTAGACTATTATCCCCATTGAAAAACTATGCACCCCCTTAATGAAGTTAGTGTTAGCGATCAAATTTATGGGAAACCATGCACCCTGAGATGTAAACATGGTTAATGGGGTTTTAGTACACCAAAAATTTAATTAATATTTATCAAACCTGTGAAACTAACACTGATCAACCCAAACATTGAAAAAGTAGTTTTCTCTACTTTTAGACCCTCCCAAATGGATCCAAATCTCGTCTAACATTCATTCATCTTGATTCAAATAATTAATTAAATATAATTACCCCTCATGTTTAAATGATCTCATTTTACTTGGATTCATTTTATTTATTGTGTATCCTTAATACATTGAATGATTTTCCTTCCCTAATTTGGATGGATATACATCTATGATTTCGGACCTAGATCTATAAATGTAGGATCGTTATTTTTAAATTTTGATTTAAGGTTTATGATCTATATCTCATTATACATCATTTGGCCAGAAAATGGATATTTCTATTTGGTGATCATTTTCAACTAATGAAGGTTGGTTTTATATTTTTAAAATATCATAGTCATTATATTAATTATGTATATATAATTTTAGAATTTTTTTTAGCATTTGGGTTTCCTATTGAAATAATTAATTTATTATAGTAGGTAACTATGTATTTTTAATCAAGAATAATTAATCATTGTATTAAATATTAGAATCATGATTTTTTGGATTTATTAAATACATGTCATTGATTGAATTGATATTATTATATGTTTATTTCAATATAAAAATAATGAGTTCATTGAACCTGATTATTAATTGTTTGAATAATTATGGTATTATTTGGATAATGAATTTTGATTAAATAAATGGTGAATTAAATAAGGGCACTAAACAATATAATTAATTGGGGAATTAATTAAGAGCTTTGATGTGTTAATTTAATTGATGAATGTTAATGAATTATATTTGATTTTTTAATGATTGAGTTAATTATTTGGATTGAGATGAAAAATTAATTACTGAGTTACATAATGTGATTGAGATGATTAATTAAATATTGATTTTTTAATGGGATTGATATAAATAATTAATTCATGAGTTAATTGATGGGATTTTGATGATTAAATAAATTTTGAGTTTATTAATAGGGTTGATATGATTAATTGATTCTTTAATTAATTTGTGGTATCTTGGTGATTATGAATTATTTAATTAAGTAATGGATTATGTTATTTAGACTTGAATGGTCATAATGAAAATAAGATGTGATATTTAGTTAATTAATGAAAACAATTTTATTCTGATGTGGTGATTATATAATGAATTCTATATATGAAATTTAAATGTCATATTTTCATAATGAATGATAAATGTTGAATTCATATTTGATAATGATATAATTAATGGAATTAATTGAATCCATATATGATATTTTGATAATTGAAGGTAACAATGACATTCATATTTGATATTGAGATAATTAATTGTATAAATTTCATTCATATTTGAATTTAGACGAATAATTGTAATAATCTAATTCTGAGATATTATATCCCTTTGTGATTATTAAGACTCTAAAAATGCCAAATTTTGTTTTGAGGATTGGTTATCTATGAGAAATTAGGGGTTTATGATCTCAAATAATGAATCATTGAATAACTATAGAGTGTTTACATTATATCTTATATTTACTCATTATACAGTTGATAAAATCTCATTAATGGGTATTTATTCTAACACCATTAATGTTGAATTGATCAATTTTACTAAAAACCTATTCAGGCTGCTGGAACAGTAACTAAACAGATTTTTTGGATCCGGGATAGAATTAGTGAAAATGAAATGTGTTTGATGGTTGTGTTTGTATGGAAATTTAAGGAGGGACCCATGAATTTTTTGTGACCTTCTATGGAGTATTTTATGTCTTCAATTATGATTTTTACTTGTGAAACGTGAGATGTACATTGGAATAACATATCTACTAATTAGTCTGATGGTTTTAATCCCTTTATTGTTCAACATTTGATTTTTATAATATTCTGGTTTTGGATATACATGACGCTGTTATTGTTTCTTATTTTCCACTTATGTTTTACTATGATAAAAGTGGGTTTATTCTCTCCATGATCAATATTAGGCCCTCATTATGAGTCAGTAGCCTATAGAAAATGGGGAGGCCCTCTTGAGGTCATGTGATCGACTAGTTAGGGGAACCTGTATGTTCCACCTGGTATAACACTATAAAAATCTTAATAAGAGCCAATTTTTAATTTCTGTTTTTATTACTATTTAGGAGTGTATATAAGAGACTATGAAGATTTTGGCCTTGGTTATGATCTAGTCCATTGGAGCAGCTAACCCATGTAAAGGGTAGAACCCATGTACCCATTGTGGATTGTTATTATTGTTATTTTATATCGTAGTTGAATATTTTTTCACTTTGGATAATTAACTCTTGATGTGATTTAATTATTGTTTTTGTGAATTTTTTATATAAGACAAACAATCTAGTTTGGCAATAATATTGAGTAAGAAAGAATCATTCTGGGCATATAGGGTTATTTTATGACATTCATCACTTTTTAAATTCAAGGTAAAATGGTTTTCAGGTATGTTTTTGAAATTGAATTCTGTTTTCAGGCATGTTAAAATAAAATGATGTTGTTCCTAATGAGAAATTGAAAATATTAAAATAAATAAATTATAAACAATTGGGTTTCAATATCAAAATTATGACTATCATAATGATTTTACCCTTTGTTAACCATGACCTCAGAAAGTTATGTTTAAGGGTAGGGATACCTCTATGTATTTCACTGTGTAGATGGTTTTTGGGGAATGACTTGTTTTGCATTATTGTGTTTTCATCTTATGTAAAAAATATTTTGTGTGTTTATGCTTCATGATATGGGTGTTTTGAATTAAAAAGATATTACTATATGAAGAAATTTTTTTATAGGATGATATGATGATATGGTTAGTGATTATATTCTATTAGTGGAAAATGATGTATTGATAGTGTTGGGTTGGGATTCAGGAGATCAAATTAAGGGTAACGCTACTTGATTCATGTAGTTATTGAAAAGAAACATAGTGAGGTTTGTGATGAGTATGCTTGACCTTAATTGGGAGTCACATTAATAACACCCTCTAAAAATAATAATGGTGGTGTATTTGAGGCAAAAGAGTTATGGTCCCTGTCTGAAGATAGTATAATTTGATCATTTCAAAACTCTATATAAGAAATGGATCATGTGGGATGTTTATATGCTACATGTATCATAGAAGTAGTGGGGGGACACTCAGTCTCAGATAAGATATGCTGATGTTATTTTTGAGAGGGGACTCTTTGTGATATTCATAAAGTTATTTTTTCTAGAGACATTGAGTGATGAGAGAGTATCTTAGATAATGATTTTGATTCAAGGGATTATGTTTTTGATGCACTATGTTGGATGATATAAATATTTAAAGCCCTTTTTTCTTACATTGGTAGGGGATGATACAACTAAATAGTGATATTTATATAGTGTACATAAATGATATATAAATTGAAAATTTATCATTTTTTATGCAATAAATTTGCTGACGTTGTGGATAAAATTGTTATAGCTGAGGGGTAAACTGAAAGGGAAATATATTGTCGGAAAACTAGTTCCTACTAGATAACCATGATGTAAGTCTTCCAAGAGTATGAAACATCTCTATGAGGGTGTTGTCCATGGGGCTAGTACGAAGAGTTGATATGGGGATGGCTCAGTTATTTAAGACAATACATGTATTGTCTTTCCTTAGTTCAATAGGTTGGGACATTATCGCCAACCACTAGTGGAGTTATAATATTTCATAATATGGGACATCTACATATGTTCTGCAGAATCCCATGATATATTGCTAGTTCTGGGGAAGCTAGATAGGGATAGAATGTGGTAAGGGGGTCTTCTTCACCATATTAGTCTGGATGATGAGATTCAACATTAATGGTGGTAGAAGTGGAAGGGATTATGATTTATAAAATAATTACAATATTAAAATTGTGTTGTAGATTTGGGGAGTCATGATACATCATAAGAAATAGGGGAAGGATAGTTTCATGTATTTTAGGGTACACTTGTGGATAAAATGGACAAGTCATAGATAGTTAGAGGTAAAATTCACGTATCATCAATGCTATCCAGTGATTTATTTTAAATTGCATCCTCTCATTCCATTTTTTTACAAAACCAGTGAATAGTCTTATCTTGGTGGTGGAGTTCGTGGTTGAGGTATTAATGATTAATACACTATATGAGAGTAAGATGGTGAGATCTATTTAAATGAAATGGGTCTTTTCTCATGGTTCAAAAGTAAATTTTTTAGGAATCCATACATTCTATACATGTAAGGATTTTATTTGAATATGTGTATGCACAAGATGGTAGAATACATATCCCACATAAATTTTTACCAGAGGATATTGGATTTTACATATCAAAATACAGACAACTATATTCATCACGGAGAGTGTGATCTTCAAGATGGTCAAGACGGTCTAATTAATCAACAATTTGGAGGGGCCACAACCCATATTTATAGTCTATTTATAAATTTTGGATGATTTAAGATGTTTTTCATACTACTTTTTTTCGACCGGTTTTAGGATGAGCTCTTAAATACTTATCTGGAATTCGTTTTCATAGAGACATGAAGTTTACAATTAGCCTCATTCTGAGGGTTTAACAAATTATTGTTCCACCATACAGAATAGGAATGATAGATATTCAACAGCTCAAATAACAAATATACAATTTTTTTGATAATGGAATTATCGATATAATTATATATAATAGGGTTTATCCAATAATTATTTCTGTTATGGTTGGTGTGAAATATTTTGTGTTGATTACCAGATGATAAACAAGATGAAATTTAATAACTGTTAAATAATTCAATGCATCAACAATCTATTTGACCAGTTGGGGGGGGAATTTGTATTCTCTATGGTTGATATGAGATGAAGGGTGAGTTCTAAATTCTCATATACAAATAGATTCTATCAGAAACATGTAGGGCTTATATGAGTTCATCATATTTCTATTTGAGTTGAAAAATTTACCAGCAGAGTCAATGACCTGGATGGAAATAATATTCCATCCATACCTGAATTAGTTGTTGTTAGTGTTTATGGATACAATATTGTGGACTATAATAAACAGGAAGATTATGAACAATATATTGACATCAAATTTAGTATACTAATGGAGAATCAACTATATTTCAAGATATCTAAGTGTTATTTTTGGATTTATTAGGTACACTTCTTGGGTAAATTCATATCTGAAAATGGTATGAATATGAACTCATAGAATATTTAGGTAGTTGTTTTTTTGGAGAAACACAATCACAATTTTGATATCTATACATTTCAAGTATTAGTTGGATATTAATATATGATCATTTTAGAAAATTTCAATTTGAATGAACCTATTTTTGTATTAAATATGATGGGGTAAAGATTGATTTGTCAAAATAATGTTATAATTCATTCTTATAGTTAATGAATGATTTTATATCAGCATTAATGTTGATCTTTCATATGACCTAAGAGGAATAGATTGTATATTGTGATGCTTCCAAGATCAATAATACAGTTTTGTTGATATAGGGAAATCATGTTCTTTCATATGGGACTAGGAAATTTAGTCCATAAGAACAAGATGAATATATTCATATCATTTTTTAGGTAAAAGTACAATATGATTAGATGTATTGGACACATAATCGATTGGTTGAGAATTTTATTTTATATGCAAATAGAAATAGCTTAAATAAAAAAAATTGACATTGATAATTGAATATCCAGTAGTGGAAGTGGGTTGAGTATATATAGTCATTTGATTTTATGCAATCATATACCCATGGATAGGGGAATAGTTTGGAAGACACTTTTCATAGGAAAACTCAGACTCTGGTGATTCACGAGTCTAGTGTTAATTAAATGATGATGACATTACTAGTTGCGATACATGTTGTGGTTTAAGAGAGTTATGATAACATGAAAATAATATAATTTTTAGATTATTATTCACATTTTATTTGTTTAAGAAACAGGTAATATGTGGATTTTTAATTATTTACCATGATGATTCCATGAAGGTGGGGTCTCACCATCCAATTAGAGAATAGATATTGATGAGATTAAATATGTAAGGAATTTGGTTTTTGTGCATATGAATATACGTGAGGAGGTAATAATTGAGTTTCATTCCATGAATTTGGTATAACATATTGTTTTTGACAAAATTTACCTACACCATTATCAGCAATTTTTGTGGCCGAGAATGAAAAATGGCATACCATGGATCAAGACATGATGCTCCACATGTTGGTATGTGAGGGTTGAGCATCAACAACCCAGTTTTTATACTATTTTCATTTTCCATTTGGGAATGGATGTGGGATGATGTTTCTAGGCATTTAGTGGTGTTTGTGTCGAGGATTCCCCATAAGAATGATTATATATGGGTGATTGTGGTTCATTTGAAAAACACCCACGTTTATTTCAAAAAAAAAGAGACTTTTTAGTAGAACAACTTGGAGAAAAATATATTACAAATACAGTTCTTCTTCATGGGGTACAATTTTTTATAATTTCATATAATTATTTTCGTTTTACATCTCTCTTATGGTACAGATTCAATAATTTTCATGGTATAGTTGTTTTATTAAGTGCATCATTCCACCCATATAATGATTGACAGTCATAGAATACTATACATTTGAATGTGGATATGGTATGAGGTTGTTTAGTGGATATTTATATATTTTGGTAGAATAAGTTTTTTTCATAATTTTAACCATTATCAATAGTTATTAAGAAACTATACTGATGGAACCACATTAGGTTATGTATTGTAGGTGATGTATATCCCCTATATGTGAGATAGAGGTTGGGGAGTTAGTATAGTGGGGACTGAATCTCATGCATGAGACATCAAGGTAGGTTATGTTGATTCAGAAGGGTACTGGTATTGATTATAGTATATAATACTAATATGATGATATACGTTGATGACCATTAGTGTTTACAGAGATTGATTGTGAATTCCATTGGGTGTCACCTGGATTATGTGCATGTAGAATATAGAGGCATTGAATTCTAGGGCATAGGTTGTTTAGAATATTTGAGGTTATGGAAATAATTAGTCGGGTGTCATATATATTGGATAATCCATATTGATATAGATCTATGAATTATTTTTTCCGTGTATCGCTATATAGAAAGAATCATCTTGGGTTGCTTTACTTTATTTTCATGTTCTTCTAAAATTCATCGAATGAATTTTCATAACTACATTTTTGTTGATGTAGATTTTGGATTTTTATTATAGATCCATATTTTATGTATATTTATTTTTTTATCTTGGTTTAGGGTTTTAGATCCGGATCTCATTCTATTTCATTATGTCACGCAATATTTGTACCTTTGATGGGTGATCATTTGAAAATGAATTGAAGAATGTCAACTATTATTCAAATACCATATTAATGATTTCAGTTATATGAATATAATTATATAATTTATATGGTTCCTTTTGAAATTATATTCTTTTTTAATTAGATAATTTTTTAACATAATTAAATAAGGGGTTTTTGAATAAGGAATAATGAATTATTGAATTAATTATTAGAATTTGGAAATTTGGTATTTTTAAATTAATTGAGATTGATTGGATTAAGATAATTAATTTTTGAATTAATAATTCTAATATTTATTTTTTCATCAGGATAATAAATTATTGAACTCATTATTGGATTATTAGTATTGTGTATTTCAAGTAATTAATTGGTATAATAAATAATGGGGTTTATATCATAAATTATTTTGGGAATTAACAAAGTGGATTGATGTGATAATATTATTTTTGAATTAGTAATGAAAATAAATTGATTAATTAATTATTTATTTATTTAATTAGATTCATTTTTTATTTATCAGGGAATTTCTTTATGTGTTGTGATATTATAAATATTTAATAATAAATGAAGTTGAGTTTATTAATCAATTATTGAGTTAATTAAGGTGATTAATTTGATTAATTATTGTTTATGTTAAGTAATGACATTGAAAAGTATAATAAAATTTTTAGGTAAGTAATTATATTTAGATGATATAGTAACAGTTGATTTAATTAATTAGATTGAGATACTTGATAAATATTATAATTAATTAATGGTATTTGGATTATTAAATGAATCACGAATTAGTTATCAGTATCATGGTGAAAAATTAATTGTTGAATTATTTAATGGATTCTTATATTGAATTAATTAATGGAAAAAATTATATTCCAATGATATATTCGGATAACTAATTGCAGCATTGGAATTCATATATAATGATGACATAATGAATTGTAACAACAGTGTTCAAATTTGATTATTAGATACTTAATTGTTATAACGAAATAATATGATATAAAGAGATAATTAATGGTATAAATAGTATCTATTAGTGATATTGAGAAAAATAATGGAAAGATAATGGTTTTTATTTTTTTTACAACACAGATTTTCATTAACTCTAATTGGATGTTATTAAAAAATTACTCTATTTTTGCAATAAATAACCTCCCATGTCACAATTCCCATTCACATAGAATTCATTATCCATGAGGTTGTGGTGATTTTTCCTCCACTAATTTCTTAGTAAGGTTTCTCTATGTTCGAATGGTTCAATCCTTCTGTTTTTATAACCACACATTATGAGAAGGGAATTCTCCACATCTCTTCCCCATTCAAGCACCCTTTTGTGGTATGTCTTCTAAATTACAATGGAAGACATTTTTAATACTTCCTATTATCCAATTATGATTCAATAGTTTATTATTAATGTGATACACATGTACACAATTTATTTACCCTTTTATAAAACAATATTTTATACCTACTATGTAATCAAATTTAATTCTCAGATTCCTCTATTTTATAAGATAAATTGAATTTTCATTTTTATTTGAATTGACAATCATAATTAATTTAAAATTTTTGTTAAAATATATTTGAAAATGAAATTTTAATTTAGGAATTTACATATATGGATCATATATTTCCATTCATTGTTTAAAAATGATTTAATGATCAAATCGTTAAGATCATTTTTGTCCAATGATTTTTATAAGAACCTATTTCTTTATATTGTATGGGTTATTAATTAAATGATATATTATTATCTATGTCTCTAATTGTAAATCAATAGATACTATGTTTTTACCCTGATAGTTCGAAATCCATTAGGTAGAGAATTTAATCTTTGTGGATGATAATTTTTTATTATTTAGTAGTGCATAACCACATCAATTTCTTTTATAACGTCATTGTTATAATCATTGGTGATATACAAATGAGTTTCTAATTATATTTTGTCACCATATTTCCATGTTATGATTAAATTTCATATTATTTTATAATTTCTTTTGTTTATGTTTTATTATTATGCCTCATTTTTATATTGGTTTGTATCATGTTCACATGATTTTTATCTCACCTGTTCATTCCCTTACTAGGCTCAATTCTCACCAATTTCATTTGATATATGATCTTGAGATTTTAGACATAATAAATGTAACATCTGTTCAATCCATGAATATTTATATCTTCTGGAATAGATATGTTTTTTATACATTCATGTAATATAAACCTTATTTTAGTGATATTAAATATTAATAGATCCTCTATTTTTTACAATATAAAAAACATTCCTAATAAAAAAGTTAAATTCTATAATTTATATATAATTAATAAATAAATACCTGATAAATAACATTTAATGAAAATTGATTTCACTCCACTGTAGCCTAATCATTCTTATATAGAACAGCCAGCAGAGATTCTAGATCATATAGAGAATGTGATACGAAACAAGTACACTCACCCTATCAATGTTTAATAATGGAAACCCCAATTTGAGGAAGCTATGATGGAAAATGAGGATCTGATGATGAAAAAGTCTATTAATATTATAGTTTAATTATGCTATAACAAAAATTATTAAATTATTTTTAAGAAGGGTATTATGTAACACCCTGATATTTTGTTATTTTTTTTAAAAAACATCCTCGATAACATGTGATACACGCAACAATGTGTTTAAAAAAACATGATATACAATTTAAATATTGTTATTTAATGATAAAAAATTGACCATTTATTAGATGATATGATCATGGATGATTAAATTATGAAATTTTATGCATTACAATGTTTAAAATGAATTCACTGAATTAAAAATGAAAATAAAAATCATTAAAAAATATGAGATATTATTTAATCAAAACTTATATTTATACACATTATGTATCAGTTAACAAAATAAATCTAATTAATCACTTATGATGAATGTTTTTTAATTAAATTTTAATATTATTTATTAACTAAAATATTTCATTATTCATATAATATTTTCCTTGTAATGCTATAAAAATAATTTCTATTTTATTCTTAAAAAAATATTTTTATACAAGGAAATTTATGTTGGGTTTTGAAAAATTATATTGAAATTAATTTCTTCCACTTAAATAATTTTAATATAAATAAAATGATACCATATTGTGAATCATTAGGTATATATTTTTTAAATATACCTTTTTTATTTTTGGTTCAATTTGAATAATAACCATAGAAAAAATTTACGACCTTAGTAATGGGTAAAATGGGGTAATCTACCATAAAATAATTGAGATAAATAATGTTTAGTCTTATTTATTATGAGATAAATTTGATTAAACACTTCTCACCGTTGTCTCAAAATTAAAATATTTAAAGATAATTTTTTCATTGAAATGTCCAATATAGTAGTAAAGTCTAATAAGTTTACAAAATTTCACATGCTCTGTTTCTTATGGGTTCACATAGAGACAAAATTAATTAGAGAATGAATATAAATTTATACACCATGAATAATGAAATTATAATAATCATTGTAATTTATTTAGAATTTTAAGTGATTATTCAATTAACATAATTAAATCAACAACACAATTACCTAATTTATATAACTAAAAAAAATTAAAATATTTTTAAAAATATTAAATGTATTAAATTTAGTGAGTTGTATTATTCAAAATATTCTAGAAGAATGAAATATATTAGTGAAATTTAAAAGGATTATATTCTAAATAAAACTATGAATATAGGTATTAAATTCCAAATTAAATGCCTATGTCAAAATTTAAATTAATTTTATATTATCAAAATAATATTTTTTGGAATTATTTATATTCTATTAAAATATAAAATTATGAAAATTAGGATGCTATATGGTCTAATATATAATATTTTTTAGAATGATGAGTGAATATATGCATTATATGTAAAATTAAAATCATTAAAAGATGAAAAAGTGGATATAATAGTCGTGGTTAAAATGCATTAACTAATGGGTTGAACCCAAAGATTTGGTTTAAAACAAAATATAAACCTCAAAAATATATAATGGTTTGTTATATAATAAAAAAAATTATTATTTACTTGAATATTTTTTTATTTGAAATAATTTTCTTTGTAATGAATTAATTATCATTTAATTTTTATGAAATGCCATGTGTGACCTCTCCATCACTAATAAATAGAGACATGTAGTTTCTATTAAACACACCACATTGAGAATTTTTAATCAAAAATAACATAAAAATATATTTCTAATCTTCCTTATAATCATTATTGGTTTTTTCTTCCTAATAGTCTATCCTTACCATCCAAATCACAACACCTAAATGTGTTTTTTCAAGGAATTGGTAATTGCAACCACATAGGTATTTTTACCTCTTCATTTATTAAATATAAATCTATATAATTTTAGAAAAATAATTAAACAATAATCATAAGTATAATGATATATTATTAGAGTTATGAAACCACCATTATAAATCCTCTTTTGTATTTAATGGAAATTGAATATAACGATCATGGGTACGTATGACATACTGACTCCATGAAGTGATATAATTCATTTTTCATCATCTTTTATTATGGATTGATATTATAATTTTTATTAATATTTATTTATGATATTTATTAAATAAATATACTCATATAATAATAATAACATTCTTACCTACCTACCTTCCAATCCTTTCAAAAATGACAGGGTCTCTCACGCATATGTGTCAACTACAACCTATACGAAAATATGATTCTTTTTATATATATATTTTTCCTGGATAATTATGAGGATATATTTTAAAAATATATATGATTTTTAGTATATAATAATGATTCAACAATAATTAATTATATTTACCATCAATTTGTTCCATCCCTTAGAAAATAAAAACAACTCCCACACATATGGGTGATCTGCATCCTTCATGAATGGCGTATTTTTTTTTCTCTACATCAATGGATTACTGTAAACATATAAGTAATTAATATATAATATATAATTTAAATTTAAATTATTTTTGTATTTAATTATAATAAATTAAAATTTATTATATAGGATATTAATGAACATTCAATTAAAGTCTAACTCAATGTAAGTGATTTTCATATCAATTTTATTTCTATGGCACACATGACATATTAACCCATTATTTATTTTATTTGGTAAATATAATTCTTATGAATTGGTTTTTTAATAATTTAAATGAAAAAATGGGGATAAAATAATATTTTATAGTTCATTCCTTCATTAGGCTTATGATTTAAAATTCTCAAAACAAATAATGGTCTTTATATTATAGTATCATAGTTTACCAAGATTTTATATAAATAAGTTCTGATGATGACATATTGTTTTCAACCTATCAAAATATTCATGAATACTACACTCTTATATTGATTTTGGCATGTTAATTTTTTTCCATTCAATTTCCACACATAAAGTACTCAAGCTATTTAAAATATGATTTGAAATTAAAATATATTTTATTTATCTCATATATCAAGATAAAATTTTCTTCAATATCAATGTTTAAAAAAATGTTTAGGATTTTATTCAATGTTATACTTTAATTATTTGATGAAATTTTAACCCATGTTTTTTTAAAAACAGTTAAAAACAATTATCTTGTCATTTTTTGAAGAATGTAATTTTTGAATTTTATTATAACCGTGAAAAAGAATATTTTCTATTATCTAATACAAAATACTTATAATTTCACACCATAATTTACCCTCAATGAGTTGAATATTACATTCCTTATTTATATGAATATTTTAAAATAAAATGATTCCATTAATATTTTAGAATTTTTCATTTTTCAAATATTGATTTCAAATTGAATGGTTATTTTCCTCAAGAATGTTTTTATTAATAATATTATTCTATTCAATTCATATATAATAAAAACTGGTTTTAATATGTATTCTAATGGTACAAAACCTATTCATTATTTTTATAATTTATTATCTTTTTTAATATATTCTTACGAACCCCATATGTTTTCTAAGATTTATTTAATGATGGATTTAAGAATTTTTATGAAACTCATTTTCTTTTTATGGGTTTTGATTGGATTGTACAATGACAATTTTATGATATTTTTTCTAAACATATATGTATTATTTTTATTATGTGATTGGTGGGACCTATAACTCCCTCTATTTCATTAGGAGATACTTAATCGCGCATGAGTTATTTAGGTTCGGCATGAATATTATTTCACAATGAGGTGTTCATGCATAGTCCTGCTTTCAAATTCATAATTATATGCATTTTCATATTTCATTTCAAAAAATTAACTCATGGGAATAATTTCATGTCTATTATATTATTTGGAAATGGTATAATTTCATTAATATCATTTGTGTTAATATTTTTTAGGTCTATAAATTTAGGTGATGTCCATATTAAATTCCATAAAATTAACGAGTGGACAATTATATATATATCCACAAGGATATAAAATTTTGTTTTTCCACATAATTATGAAATGGGATTATGGTTCATTATTCATTTATTAGGATTTCAATAATTATGAAATATTTATAAATAATATATAAGTTTTTCCTGTTTTTATTGTTTAATATCAATGATATATTCAGTATGAACTCAGTAAATTATATTTATGACTTCATATTGTCTTGATTTTCATATGACTTCATATTATAATCAGTGGATATCTAAAATTTTTAATCATATTGGGAATATAATCTCTCACTTTGATATGATTTCATTCCCTATGTTATGAATAATGGAATATGTAGTGTATGTCTATCATGATTTGAAAAAATCAATTATATATTTGTGATTTTATATGCACATTTCATGAAATAAGAATATCGTGTATCTATTTTCCAATTAAATGAAACTTTATCTTCCTTAGAAGTGTATATTTAAAACATATTAGACATTCACTTCTAAATATCTAATTTCAATTTTTAGAAGGCCTATGATGTTATTTATAGTTATCAAGAAGTGTAATTTTTTGGGATGGAATTGATAGATATAATAAAATTAATATACCATGTTGTTTGTGATGTCCAGAAATTAAATAACAGTGACCAAATAGTATTTTCATTTAATAGAAATTTCCATCTCCAAATAGAAATGTGAACACTCTATAATGGATGTGGTCATTAGAGTCACAAAATAATAAAATGTCTTTATTTCTGTTTATGTTTTTTTCATTTTCCTTATAAACCATCCATACATTATCACAATCATAGAATATTATTATTTTGACCAAATATCTAGAATATTAAAAAATTAATTTTTAAGGGTTCATGGAGTGCCACATTAAATTTTATTTTATCAATATCATGTCTTTACCATGATTATCTATTGAAATCATCTGAAATCCCCATATTCAAAAAATTTATGTATTAATGCTGCATAACATCCTCATAATACTATTTATTATAAGAGTAAAATTCAAATAGTATAGGAGATTCAAGGGTCTTCTTATATGGAATCCAATGATTGTTGGGATCAACACCTTCATATTATATAATTATACTATTATAATTACAATCACTAGACATATTAGGTGGATCCTTATGATGAACTATATATAAGTATGTATAGAAATACAATATTCTTGGATGATGTTACTGATAAAAATCTACTATGATCTATATTATCTATGTAAATTTAATTTAATTAAATATCCATTCTGTAGCACATTGCACTAACTCATAGTCAAAATAATAGTAACATTGGAAATTATCTATGAAATATGGAATTTTTTGTTAGTATGATGGTCTTCCAAGTAATATAAAAATATTATAAGGTTATGATATTAAAAAATAAGGAACCATTGAGACCTATGTATAATCTATCCTTTCATATTCTTGATCAACTTGGTGGAGTTTTTAATTTCATGTTGCTTCCACCTAACCTCTCTCATGTTCACGATATGTTCTATGTGACTCTCATTAGAAAGTACATACCTATTATTTTAAATGAAACTAACTCCGATGTTGTACCATTATAGAATTATATTTCTTATTAATAATAATCAATATAAATCATAGAGAACAAAGATAATGTGTTATATAAAAAATAAAATCACCTAATTATTGTTCTATAGAGGAATTAGAAATTAGAGCAACCTTATTGGGAACCTGAGAATGTGATGAAATAGATAGATCCTAATTATTATATAGTAGATTGTAATAATTTAATTATTGAAATTAATTTTATGGAATTTAAAATGTAACACACAAGGATTTATTATATATTTCATTTTAAATAATTTTAACTTTTTGAAAGTTAAGGATTCTGGAAAACCCATGAATTAGTGATTTGAAATATATAATATTGTTATATCCTGACTACTACATTAATTTGGTTATTAGGAATAACCAAAATTTTAAAAATATTTATCATGTGGATAGATAATGTAAACATGTTGGTAAATGAGTACTCAATTTTTTTTAACGAATTTATATTCATCCTGAATGTATCTTACTTCAAAATAGGTTTTTGTTTCAATTTTTATAATTTAAAATATATAATTCCTTCCACATAGAGGTAATTTATTTTAAAAAATAACATCATATTTAAAATTAATATTTATAAATTATCATAATGTGAAAATTTGAGAATTTTCCTTATATATTGATTTTCTTAACAATAGTGAAAAATGATTATTTTCTTAATTAATATTTTTTCAATGATATTAAAACTGTAATTTTATTTTATATTTATATTAATGTAAAATATAGTTATATTTTTTTATTAATAATCTAATTATTTTTTATTTTAGTTAATTTAATTTATTACCTTGTTATAAAAACCATGTATACTTATGATAACATTTTTCACATGAAAACATTTTTTCATCCCATTTTTCATTGTTAATTTTAAATAAAAATCATATGATTATAAGAATTTAATATGACCAAATTTTGATAGTATTTTTAATCCTAATAATTCATATCACTATGGTTGGTCATCTAAATTTTTTTCATAATGAATATTAATGATAGTAAAAAAAATTTATTGTACATAAGGTTGGATATGGTTTAATAAGGTTTAAAACAAAACATAAAGTTATTATTTAAAATTAAAAAATATTAACGATATTTTCATTCCATACATTGTTCATATACTATCCTAAATTAAAATGACTATCCATCTGGAATAAATCTCATGTGATTGTGACATTATTGTGTTTTATTCCATTAAGAAATACCAATTAAGGCCTCTAAACCACTTATAAATAGACACACTTCCTTTCAATATGTTACAACACAATGAGCTATATATTATAAAAAAACCTGTAATTTTTTTCTATACTCACATATAAAAAAATGAGATACCATTTTCATATAAAATGATTTATCAAAAGGTCCTTAGTTAAGGTTCTAATAGTGTCCTATAGAAGAAGTTGTAATTATCCTATCCTACTGCCTTGAATTTTATTATTATTTGAAATCATTAAATTATATTGAAATAATTAAAAATAAAAAAATAGGTATTTTAAATAATCTAAAATAAATAATTATTATGGAAACAACATTATTCACGCTCTTTTAAATCAAATGGGAAGTTATTGTATCATTGTGTGTACATGTGGACTACCTCCAAAACATAGAAATACAATTTGTTTTACATCATCATGATTCATGAATAGTGTTTTTATGGTGAATATTTTTATATATGACATTTCTGTAATATTTATTCTTTAATAATTATAATATAAATCTTCTTTCTTGCATTCTCTTCGGATGGAAGATGATAACCTATATTTGGCCTATGTTTGGACAACCACATTTATGAAGATATGTGATTCATTTTTCAGTTTCCATTAACATATTTGGTAGTAAGGGAAAATGTTATATATATATATGATCTATTTTATATATTAATTTACTTAAAATGTTTATTTTTATTTAATATTGTTTCATTTTATTCCATGAAATGTAACACCAATTATTTTATTTAATTATCCCCTCTCAAATCTTTGAACAATTCACTTCATTTTTATACCTATAATATTTATAGATGGATATATATATTTATATATAAAATAATTAATATATTTTAGTTATATATCATTATTAACATTCTGTATATGATGAAAACCTGATCAAAGTACATCTACTAGAACATCGAAACAAGATTTCTTATGAAAAATGAAAGATTTTACACACAAAAATGATTATTTTTGGAATAAATTTTAAATAAATCGTTATTTGAATGTTATAATATAATTATATATTACATTATATGTCTATAAAAAAATATCTCATATAATCACAATTTATGAAAATTCACTGACATTACTTTAGAATTCTTTCAAATAATATTGAACATGATGTCTGGGATATATGTCTTACATTTACTTCTGTGAGAATAATATTATATCCAACAATTTTTTCTTTTATGAGTAATATATAATAACCATAATTGTATTTTATCATTTGTGTCATGAAAATTATGGGTATTTACATAACCATATAAAATTATCCCTTTCATGTGGTTCTGATTTGAATGGCACAACAGTAGTGACAGATTTATGTAACTATTTCATTGTTTATGATGATTTTAAAATGATTTTATTTTTAATGATGAAATTTCATGATATATCTCTGTATTGTACATATAAATTTATTATTATTTATATATTTATATATATTACATTTTTTCATTATATATTCATCTCATTAAGAAATCAAGATAATAAGAGAATTTTTTTATTGGAATATGAATTTATTTCCCTTGTAAAATGAAAATCATTTTTCATTGGTATCCACGTATTATACAAAAATAATGTATTTTTTTATTCTTATTAAATAATATTTTAATACATTATTAAACGTGACTAATTTTTTTTCAATTTTAAAATTCTTATAATTTTATGAATGACATAATTTAGAATTATTATTGAAAATATGAAAGAAACCATTATTATAACATACATGATATGAATGTAATTTCTCCCCATCATGACCATCCATTAAATGATTATATTCTTTTTCAATGAAAATATTTAACATAATATTTTTTTTCAGGAAGGGATTCAAAATGAAAATGTTAATTCCTTTAAAAAAATAATATAATTTCATTTTAAAATAATTTTAATAAATAATAACATACTTTTATGTTTCATGTGATTTAATAGGAATATTATCCCAGAATAAAATACTTATTATTTATAATTATTATTTATTAATAATATGAATATATATTTTGGAAAGCCATTAATTTCTTAGAGTGATAGGCAAGGATGAATTATTTAAATGATAATGAAACCCATTTATTTTCCACAGATTATAATATACAATGAATTTTTTATTCTATTCTTGAAAACATAAGAATATATTATGATTATATGGTGGGTGGGCCTTAAATTATTTATCCCTCCAATTAATGTGTAAAATATTGGTATCTAAAGAGATAATATTTTTTAAATTGTGTAGAAAACCCATCTAAGAAATGAAATATATAAATTATGATAATCATTTGAGTTAACCATGACTAAGGATATGAAATAAATATATGTGAAACTAATCAAAGATAATAATCATTTAAGTGATAATTTACAATGAATTATATTTTCTACTAAAATATGTTTTAGACAAACTTATTTTTTATGAAAATGTTATGCTCTCATGGTTCATGTTCATTTAATCCATTATGATTATTGTCTTTGAAACTACCATGATTTATTCCATGAATTAATATTATGGTATCTTAAATTCTCTGTGATATTTCAACCTTTTAATATAATGTTATAAAAACCTTATAAATTTTTTTTTCTTATAAAATATTTTATATGTTATTTTTTTCTGTTTCTAGGCATTTGGTCTCATAATTTATTAAGATTTCATTCAAAATTTTGTTAACTTTTTAATTATTATTTTTCTAAGATGGTATATAGATTGGAAGAGCATGGTGGTAGATGATGCAGAACCATTAAAAAAGTGTTCTCTATGGATCCATGTTTTTAAAGACACTAATCTTCCATGATTTTGGCATATATCATAATTTTATTTACCAAATAATCATTAGATAAGATGTTATATTCATGTATGAAATGAATGTTTATATAATAATATAAAAATTTATAACATAATAGATTTAAATTAAATCAAATTTATAAATACGAAATTAATTTTTCAATAACCCTAAGTAACCTATAGGCCTGCAAGAATTTTAATCCATAATATGACATTTAAAATATTGTTGATTACATAAAAACTAATCACATGGTAGAAGAATACATTAGATGTCATTTAACTAGAAAATGATCACATCATATGACCATCGTCTACATAAAAATACACAACAGATGTTATTAATCTATGTAGAAACATTCATTTACACTATAAAAAAATCAAGATACATATGATTTTTCGCAACATATGAGTGTGTAAATCTCATTACATTTGTGCATATACTATTAAATTGATAATCAATATACCCCCAAAAAACTTAATAAACTACAACAAAATGGATTTCATAGTAGAAGTGTTAATTAATTCCATTTCTCATCCTTGTTATATCACAGAAAAAATGACTGATAATGAGAACACACCTCTATGTATATTTATGACTCTTTGACACTCCTTGAGTTATTATTGTGGGGTATATCTAAATAATATGTATTTTATTAGTATCTTAGTAGTACAATACTCATGATAACAATAATATATCATAACAACTCATAATACTTCAAAATGATATTTTATTGGTGAATACTCTGTTTTGTAATTTTACTGGATATATTCATTCCATCGTCCATGAAAATTACATTGCAACACGCATGAAATAAATATAAATACATCATGATTTTATAATAAAATCATGATTTTTTTTACCCACTACATCAATATCTTATGTATGTTATACCAAGATTCATAGAATGACCCAATTTATTCTATTATGCTAATAGTTAGTTAACTACATCCAACACTTGTTAATTTATTTCTATTTAGTTGATAATAATATCCCATTTCAATTATTTCATATTTGATATTGTATTTTTGAAGGCATAGTCTTGTCCTTTAGAAAAGATATGTTTTATTGACCTAATAGATGGATCAATTTTTTTCACAGTAAATCATGTGTTCAATATCAATTCTAGGAACCTACTCATGATACAAAATTCACATCTATATATAAATATTCATTTTTTCTAGTATCTTATTCAATAATACACTCTATTTTCTTAGAATACACAATGTTGGTGCATTTGTATCTCTTCAAAATAAAAGATCCACTATTCAATAGATTCAAAAAATTGAATTTATAAATAAAATTAGTTTTTTTATATTATAAACATTAATCTTTGAGTCACTTAAAAAGGATCATATTCTTCTTCAATCAACAATTACATATCCATTATTTATCTCTTATACTTAATGATATTATTATCAAATTCCAATAACCAAAACGAGGATTGGGATTTTATATAAAGCTTGAACTCATCGAAAATGAAATATATGGTATATTATAGTATATTATATATATGATTAATTGTACCATTGATAACTATGTAATTACATATATTCATTACAACTCCTTTGATGGATAATTAATATTCTTAAAATTCATGTCATGTCTCTATAGTAAAGACCCCAATTTTTGATATTTGTATGTTGTACCTCAATAGATCTTTTCCAGTGTATGATTTTTGAATAAATCAATGTATAATATAAATATTATTTTATATATATTAATTCAAATTATATAGGATATTTAAATTATATAATTACTAGATACGAATTTTATTTACCAAATAATTATATAATATATAATATGGATGAAATTTTCATTAAGAATTATATCACCAACCAAATGTTTAATAAATTTTACATAAAATCTTATAATTTACTTATACATACAAGGATGATCACTATATTATTATAATATGAAACATTTTTATTAGATAATAAATTATGATGCACTAACTATATAATTTATTTCTCATTACATATGTTTTTTATTGAAAATTTCTTACCATAAAAAATCAATTGGAACATTAAAAGTATCATAATATATCATTTTAACAACTATACTTAAATTATCTTAACAAAAATTATTTCTAGAATACATATGATGTATTTAATAATCAAAATGATCATCTATATAATATAATATAAGAAATAAATTTATCCCCAATATAGGTTAAAATATTTCATGGTCAATAAAATGAATTATATAAAAAAAATCAACTATAATTATATTATACGTAGAATGTCTACTACCACTCCTTTTTAATTATGAAAACCTTACATGCACCCTATGGGACTCACCCTTTTATGATCATCCACCAAGTTTTATATTCGGTTATTGTACTTGGATTCCATTTCAAATTTCATAGATTTTAACTATTTCTAAAAATCATAACTCTATATGTCCTTCTAGTAGGTTCTAGATTTATCTCTTATGAAGATAAAATCATCAAAATTACGTTAATTTAATAAATTTAACATGATTTATTGTTTACTAAAAAAACTATTTTTGTTTTTGTATATATATTTTTGGTTATTTTTCTAAAACACTTTATGGAATTGGATCACTCTTCTTCTCATGTAACATCATGTTTTCTTTATTGACACTTATAAAATATAATCATTAACCCAACTAACTCATAAAATTATATATTTAGTCTCAATATATATTTTTTATAAACACTATTTTGATAATATTATAACAAAATTTTCATAGATTTCATGAGAAAACCAAAACATAAAAATATACCTATCATAAGGCATATTTGACCATATTTCAATAATTAATTGAGTTCTCTACCTTATAAGATCATATTATTCGGATGAATAGTAGAATAATATATTACTATAAAACCCAAATTAGTTTTTGATTTTTGGATTAGGCTTGGTAAATGTTCCTTTAGATCAATTGTTTAGTTTTGGGAAGAGGGTATTTGGATTCTATGAGTTGATATTTAACCATTTCTATATGTGAATTTTTTTTACAAACACTATGATATTATCAATGTATATTATCTAATTAAATTTTATGAAAAATATTCATGATATTAAATGATTTAAGAGGTTATCAAAATCAAACAATAGGAATTCATAATGGTAATTTTATTTACAAAGTTAATATGTCATAACCATTTTTAAAAAAGGTGGAAGCACCTATTTTTATAATAAAACATATTCCAACCATAAAAAAGATATAATTTCTTCATATGGAGAACTACCATGTACTAAATTTATACTATTAATTATCTCTCTCATTTGATCATTAATTAGACATCCATTAGTCTCATTGAATCACCACTAATTAGAGCTCATATTTTCTTCCTTCTTCGCATGATTTTCGACTCAATATTCTATGTTATTTTAGTTCAATATGATATTCTATGTTTATAATGAATTTAATATCTATACTTTTTTTCCACTATAGTACAAATCAAAAGATCATTCTGGATGAGATTCCCTCGACCATAATTATCTATGTGGTCTATGAATTTTCCCTTAAATAATACAAATTTATAAATTTCATCATTGTTATTTGTTTCTTTTTCAATTCACATTGACGCTAAAATAATTATGAATTATATTGTTTGATTAATTTGGAATATTTATAATTTATTATACCCCCATTATTATTCTTGGAGTCCAAAGACATCAACTTGATCCACCCCATGCACATTCTTTGATAATTCATATATTCCCCCATTTTATTTTAATAACTCAAAAATTCACTGTTGTGCATGGTTATACTTCTATAATGAAGTAATAAATTTATGTGGATTAATGGACACCATGTAAAATGGGTAATAATTTTTATATTGGGTCTCCTTTAATTGGAAAAAAATCGTAAATAATATGAAAACATACCCATACTTTTTCATTGCTGAATGAAAATGTATGGACATCAATTATATATACAATAAAAATGTATTTTCAAGTCAATCACATAAACATGATAGTTTAATTAATTTTATCGATCTTATTGATACCTTTTACCTTATTCTATTATATGAGTTATATGACATGATCTTTAATTGGATCCTCAAAGGAATTCCTCGAGAGCACAGACGAAACCACCTAATTCATTTGTAATGCATCCAAGGGAGATTAACAACATAGAATAGGTCAATTCACAATTATATATGAATTACATAGAATATTTCAATAATTAACATAACACTTTTTCCAAATATTATAATTCCTTAGATGAAATCCATGGATTCAGTTGATGACTTAGGATATGATGCACCTTGGATTCTTCCCTTAGGTCTTATTCATTCATAGCCTATGATTTATTATAGATTTGTCCATGAACTCTATTAAACATTATTATAATATAATTCCATGGGTCAACCCCATTCATTGTGCCCAATCACCATAGATAATGTTCATGTATTATATTTCATGAGTAGGATTGACCTTCTATGGTAAAATATTAAATATTTTTCCATTTATCCTATATAACTATTAAATCTGATTTGAGACTACTGTAAATTCTGCTATCAAATGGTAGACATGTTTCCTCAAAATTGATACATTCTCTACACATATTCGACCCTAACAATTAGCAGGCCCCTCATTTATACATTACCATCATGATATTAATAGGGTATGATAGACCATGTACCCATGTGATGTCTAAGACATATGTGGTTATTATTTCACACCGTTTATTCTATTGAATATATTTATATATGCACATTGTTGTATTCATAATCAATGACTATATATGTATAAATGACATTGGTGGTGTTCATATGAGTATATATCACAATATATTGAAGCCACCCTTTTTAACCATATAAAATTAAAAAATGTGGGTAGGGATAATAGAAAATTTGTGGTTATGGAAGCTTGAATGATTTTATGATTCGATCTTTGGAGCTTGGGAATGAGCCTTGATAGTTATACTATTTTGTAGAAATTTTTTAATTTTGTTAATTTATATATATTATTTTATATGTGATATGATTTTTTATACATCCATGAAATAATCATAATTTCATATATGGTTTATCTTTGGTCATGAAATATTTTTACGCTATGGATGGTACACATATGATGCCATGTCTGTCACTTCTATGTTGTAGTTGATTAATTTGCCATTTATTATATTGTTTTGTATATGATAATCATGAATTTATAGTCATCCAAACATAGAATCATGGTACCCTACTATAAGTTAGTATCCTATGATGTATATGGGTGGGTTTAATTGAGGAAATGTGACTAACTAGGATTGGTTATGAATTAGTGATTCGAATCTGGGATATTAAAAATTTGTATCAGAGTGGTTTATTTAAATTTTATTTATTATATATTGGGTTATTATAATGGATAATAAGATGTTTCATGATATTGTAATGATCCAATTATGGGGAGTTGCATACCCATGTATTGGGGAAGAGCCACAATCCTTGGAATGTGAATTAATTTTTAAAATTATACGGCTTATGGTCGAATTGATTTTACCATAGGGAGGCACACACAGATTGGGAATTATATTAATATTTTGGTATCTATTCTTACTTATTGATTTGTACGACTAGAAGTTATGGTTTCATGGATCATTATTAGAATATTATAATTTATATGTAATTCATTATTCCATTTTAAGATTACATATTTAGTGGATTATTGTTACCCATTCTTCTTGACTTGATTTTTATATTTGAAATTGGGATAATGTTTCTTATAAGGATAAATAATTAAAATAATAAAATATTATACATCAACCTAAATGGGTTCATCCCATATAATGTGATGATGGAACCTTAATTAGACAATTATATTTAAATTATTTGTGAAGCATAAATTATTAAAGATAACAGGTTATTTGGTTGCAATAATATGTATGAAAATTGGAATTTTTTAAGATTGTGTGCTTTTATAAATTTATAAATGTGATCCATATAAATGAACATTAATAAAATCTTGGTTGTAGTTTCATATAATAATACTTATAATTCAAAAAGCATAGTACATAATATATTGGAAAAGATATATGAATATAAATAGATCTTAAAATATACATATAAAAATATATTTATATATTTAATCTCATAATTATGTAATGTTGAGTCCTATATTTAAATTTACATGATTACAATTACATAGTGATGTCCATTGGATCATAAAGGGTGATTTCTTCTATAACATTCAATTGGTGTATTTTACAACATAATTATAATATAATATAATGTTTGGGACATAGACATATCAATAGTAGTGGGACCATGGTTGTAACCCAATGGTTTCATTATTGTTTTATACAATTACCACATATGGCTTTACGAGTAGGATGTGGGTTGGTATCCTTATATATTAAACCTCAGACCTATCCTTTTCATGTATATAAAAAAATTTACATTAAATTCGATATTAGAGATTTTTTTTGAATTTTTAGTGACATATCAATATGAAATACTCAGATAATATGATTTCAATTTTTTTATGACAATGATCATGTAATGATAGGACATAACCCATCAGAAATGCCAACATTGGAACCTCTAGTTTTACATAACATGGGTTTTGACACCCAGTTTCAGGAATGTTATATTTTTTTTGTGAAAATACTAATGGATTTATATATAATACCCATTATATAGAAGATATGTGAGGGTATTATTAGTAGTATACATCCATGTATTAAGGGTATGGAAATCTATGGGCCACCATGACATAGAAAAATTCTTTGATGTCTATCTTAATGCACCATGACGTTCTACTAGGGAGGATGATAATGACCACCACTTATATGGAGCGTGGTATTACCACGAGTATATTAAAGATTAATACTGAGGAATAAAACAATGAGATATGATTTAATGATATTTTTAGTCTAATTTCTATGAATATCTTTTTTTTGGATTAGAGAGATGATAGATATTTAGAGGACATGCATCAACTTCAATGATCCATACCAATTATGTATTATTCATCTTACATTACTAAAAATCACATTTTTAAAAATTATTTTACAAATAAATATCTTTCTTGAGAGAGAATCTTTATAGATGGTCTTAGATATGCCATTTGGTAATATGTAAAATATTTCCTCTATGAAATTATCTCAAAAATGTGTGGGAATACCTTATTAATGATAAAAATTTATGGGAATCCATTCATATATTACATGTTAGAATAGTGATGAGGTAGAGTAGAATGCCATCCAATAATTTGAAGAACTATTAGAAGGGTTCCGGATAGAGTAGTGGTAGCCCTAGTATCCACACATTAGAACCTGTATTTGTCATCAGTGTGGGATTTAAGATAATATAAATCCTTTAGTCAAAAAAGGACTAGTTGATTACAGTTCATAATCTAGAACGGGGTATCATCATATGATTTTTTATGCCGTCCTGTCCTTTCCTAGAGAGATATGATCAAAAATAGCTCACCCTATGAAGAATGATTTCATGCAACACCTCAACCTATACGTTATACTACATCAATATATAAGGATTGAGGAGGTGGACATGGTTTATGGGGTAAAAATTAGGATATGTAGAGAATATTTAGTGGACCCACAATGTGTAGTAATTCTGTTCTTACGGGTTGTAGATTATCATAGAAATATGTAGTGAAACCCAATCATGTAGAGAAGGGTCTCAAACCATCTACAATATGAGATAAAATTTTAATTGAATAAATTTCATCATATTAAAATTTTAATATTGAAACAAGAGATTGTTTTATCTCTATGGATATTGTGGTACAAATTTATTTAGAGATAATGTATTTTTTTGGGAATGATTTTAGTAGATACTTCATTCTGAATATGATTGGAGATTGTTAGCTAGTGCAAGGAATTCATCAATGAGGATGATAGTTATTCTTTCTGAGGATATCATTTTATACCAAATATATAATGAATAGTTTTCATTGTCATGAATTGTTGGACCCTTATTATACTTTTGTTAGGTTATATCCACATAGGTTACCATTTACATCACTAGAGGGATATAGTTATGTTTAAAAGGGTGAGTGGTATGTCCAGTCAAATATATCAAGAAAAAAATATCATGGGGTGGGTAGAGGTACATCTTATATATCTAGTCATTATTTTGATTATTAAGGAATGTAGAAGGTTTATTTTACATATGTAGTTGATTAATTCATGGATTTAGTCCTTGATAAATTATATTGGTTACCTCATGAGAGAAAGGTGAAGTTATAAAATGAGATTGTTCGAGGAGTAGTATTATTATCCATTTCCCATTATAATATATATTTATCTATGTTGAATGACAACATCAACAAGCTATATGACTAGGATGGTAATTATTTTATATATTGCATAATACTTCACCATGGATTCCACCTATGATTTGTACTAAAAATGAATATGGAACACATAGTATTTATGTTGACTACCGTCAGTTAAACTATCGTACAGTAATCAGTCAATATCCATAATCTCATATAAAAGAGAAATTTTAATAGCACCAATGAGTTTTTTATTTTACCAATATAAATTTGATGTAAGAACTTTATTAGGAAATAATATACTGGCATAATTACTATTTATATATTTTTTGTATTTTGTATGGTCATTATGAGTGTTTGGTTACAATGTTCAATCCCAAGAACACAATAGTTGTTTTTATGGATATTATGGATTGGGTTTCTCGTATGTATTTGAATTAATTTTTGGTAGTATCCATATATTATATATTATTGTGTTATTTCCCAAGAAATGACTACTTCAAACATCTTCATATCATAATTAATTATCTAATGGAGAACCAGTTATTTGATATTATCAATGACTTCCATTTTTGGAAGGACAAGGATCACCTAATGAGTATTCTTATTTTATAAGTATGAGTATTTATTGACCCATAAATGGTGAGTACCATAGTTTCTTAATAGAAAACCAATATAGTCATTAATAATTGGATATTCATTGTGTTGGATTGATATTACGCAAACAATATCTTGGAATTTCCAAACATGCATCATGATTTAATGGAATGAAAAATATGGGTTACAAATTCATCTGGTCAGAAGCTGGTGAGACTTCGCTTCTATAGTTGAATGACATGCTAACATCATCATTTATCCTAATTATTCAAGATATGTGATGAAGAAATATAATTTATTGTGATGAATCAATACAACAACTAGGCCTTGTTTACTGCACATGCACACAAAATTAAATTTATCATCAGAACCCGGACTGCCAGGTACCACCAGTTTCACCATACACATGTGGTGCCATTATTGGGTCCCACCCATATGCACATATGGGTCATCAAACTAATACATTTCCCCAAATGACATCACATGTTTTTACAATGTGTTTTTTCTCACTAACAGATACCCAAAAAATTATCCCATAATGTCACCAGTCTAAATAACTACTCCAGACTAAGCATTCTCACTTATGGAGTTCTAATAATGGAGGCTCCCAAAAATAAGGGTTCACATAGTTGAAATGGGACATATAATTCAGTTTTTTAATCATTTATTATGATGACGTGTTACATCCCCCCCACCCCACAAATAGATAACCATTTCATCATTGTGGGCCCTAAATCTGCACCCATGTAGTGCACCACACTTATCACTGGGTTCATATACTGATACATATGTAATTGTTTGGACCTACATGGAGCACATAAATCCCTCCTTAACATGTTGATTTTTTTCATGACCAGTTATGTACCGCCCATTTCCCCACTAACACATGGTTCCCTCCCTTGTTCCCAACACTATTCCTTAATTAATTACCATACTAAAGACCTTCACTACAATCGAACACATGTTTTATAAATAAGAATTTTCCTCTATCGCACAGACACTGTGAAACATCCCATAAGGTCAACCACAATATCCTTACTCCAGATTAATAATTCATAACTGTGGAGTTTTAATATGTTTTGCCCAATGAAAATTGTGTACATTATTTACATGATCTATATCATTTAGTGTTTTAAATATTTATCATTTCCTATCAATACAATATTCCATTGAGATGAGATAAAATTTGAGGTAGGATTATGAAATCATGATGCATGAGTCCCATAATTTGAGACCACATGATTGGAATTACATAGAACATTACCTAGATCTGTTAGTTGTAGTTCACACCATTAAATATGGGTTGAATTACTTTCATGGAGAGTATTTTGTGGAGTTTAAAGACTAAACAATCCTCAAGTATATCGTTAAATTTGGTAACATAAATTTCAGATAGAGAAGGTGGGTTGAATACATTCACTAATTTGGCATTGATCATTTTTATATACCTACGAATAAAAATGAAATAATTGATGATTTGAGACTAAGGGATCATACAATGGTACTACGAGAGGCCATTTGTGAGTGTAAAATAATAGTTTTATCCACTCTAATGCATATAAAGGTGTTGAAAAATCTTTTAAAACCTACCCATAGAGATTTATAGGTGAGTACATTAATCCCAAATAGAGTGAACCTAAAGAAGTAATCATATCTAAAGTTATTATTTCAATGGGATCGTATTTTGTGTGAGGAATAAATGAAAATATGATATGTACCGTCTAGATGCCTTATTCATTAAGGTATGTGTCTTGGTTCCAATTGAAATCTAAGTGTAATGGATGTTAGAGTCTCATGATTCTACTTGTCTAGTACACCATGAGAATACAAATATGAATCCTGATCTTTGTCAAAAATAATGATATCCTAGTATGAAAATATGATTTGATATCTTTATTACTTCGTTCTCAACCTATATCCCTTGAAGGAGTATCACCCATGAATAATATGTCTTTAACATATGCTTCCAATTCTTAGGTGGAAATGGGACGTTGTATCCATGAACTATTTGACTTGTACGTTGAGATCCATTCTAGGTAATGATGAAGAATATGTGACCGTCGATATCATCAAAAATTTCTCTCAAATATTAAATTTCTGGGTGGCCATTTTAATGGACAATATTCGTAGGAATTATGTTAGGTAGATTATGTATTTTTAGGGAGTTAAAAAAATTATATTGGACTGTTACAAAAATTTTCCTTCTCATTTCTATCAGGGGTTGAAGAAGCTGTTAGGTTCACATAAACATTTGACCATAGCCCGTTTCCCTCAAGGTGATGGGAAGACTTAACATGAAATACTTGTTTTGTATCTCATGCATTAAGAATGCATCCTATATTTCGATGATTCTTTGAAGAGACCAATTCCATTTTTCCATTAACCAAAAATAATATCTATAAAATGAATTAAAAAATTATTCATTATGAATCCTTGTAAAATACTCATTGTTTATCACCCGAATTCTATTTAGTGGTTGGTGAGGAAACACTACATTCAAATTATAAAATTTTAAAGACAATAGTGTGGGTTATGTTGACTAAGAAATGAATGTATATTTCCTAATATATTTAGAAATATAATTTTATTATTCATAAATTATATTTATTATTAAAGTTATATGATATTTTATTCAAATGTATTTAGAGAAGAATGGGATATTGATTGTTTAGGAAGAAGGGTAGGATTTCACCTCATGTCACTCAACCGTTTGACATTTTGCAGAGGTTCAAATAAGTATTCTATTAGATTTCAAAACTAAATAAATAAAATTATATTCATTTTGTGTTTAACATTTCCCTGTTAAATAATTTCTACTCAGAACCATCTCAGGTTTTCAATCCATAGGAGGTGGAACTGGTTGTTGTTGCTTCTTTTGTTGAGCACCACATTCAAAATGTTGAATAGAGCATGCATTATCTTTAGTGTAGGTATGATCCATTATTTCGTTTCTTGGGGAATAATGAATCTGTGATGGAATAGGCCTAGGGGGCATCCCCATGTTCATGCCCACAATCCACGTTTTATCTAATTAGATATTTTAACACCCAGATAACAACAAATTGTGGTTGATTTTTTAATGGGGGAAGAATATATGATCCAGAATTGTTCATATAAGATATAGATTATTTAATTTTAGAAAACAATTTTTATTTTAGTCTTTTTGGATGAGACCAGGTTACTATGAATTGAGGCCCATCATTTTTTTTGGAAATATAGTAGAACGAGGCTTGATGCTTGATATATAACCAATTCATGACATGAAAATAATTCAAAATATATATAAAATTAATGTATGGAATAGAAATAGCTATACCCCAAGAAAATAACATATTACATGAATTCAATACATTTCACAAATCTTATTCACAATGTGAATGGTTTTTTTTACAACAAAAAAATATTCATGGAATCCATGATGTAAATTCCATTTATATATTGATTTTTTTCATGGACAATTTTTTAAATGGGTCCATATCCCATTTTTATTAAATTTATCCATCAGTTAATAAAAAAAGAATATTTATCCTTTTAGTTCTCTACTAGGAACTTAATATATTATTTAATGTATATCTCGCATCTGAACACTGATTTGACCATTATTCATCTCATTAGATTTTCATCGACAAGAGCATTGATATTAATACATATTTTAATGGATTATCTCTTCATCTTAGTCACTATTATTATGCAACATAATATGACCTATTATCGAGGATATTTACTATTTAAATATATTTCACTCTTCTAGTGAAATTAATATTCTCAGATAGGATGGGTAGTCCTCTACAACCAAATGTTTTGTGGTATATGAAATTTTACCACAATTCAGTTATATTAATAATCGTTGTAACACCCCCAGATTTTACGAAAATATTAATTTTAATTTCATTAATGTATTGTGTTTTACGATACACCAAAAATAGTTTGCACAACATGCTTCCCTAACTTTGCATGCATTACATGCAATCGATACCTTCCACGATAGTGTGTGTTTTACGCAATATAGAGATTCACTAAACAATGATATGGTATATAAACTAGTCGTTATGAATATTAATACCCACTTTTTGAAATTTTATAAATTTTATCTTTCAAAATGGACTTCATTTTTGGAATAAGAAAATCTAAATTAGCCTAGGGTAAATTTTTGGTATTTTTCTGAAAACATTCAATTTTTTATGAATAGTGAAAACACTAGGTTACTATTCAAAAACAGACTTTTTATTTAAATAATTTTTTATTTTATTTAAATTTATTTAAGTTAATATTTATACATAATACCTATATAAGTAATATTTCAGTTGTTGGAGTCATTTTATAATAATTATAGATATATAAAAATTGTATTGAACTTTTCACCGTCTTTAACCCACCTCCAAGAAGAATTTGCAAATTCAAATAAAACATAAGTTTTCCGCTTCTGTGAGTGGAATTTCCAAAATCTGAGAGACAAGGATAATATCAAGGACTAAAATGTGGTTCAATGAGATGAAAATAATTTTTGGTGAATAGTAACATTTTACTTTTTTTACCACTATTAAAAGTAAATAGGGTAATTAATGGTAAAAATGATATTATTATTACCATAACACATGTCCTAATTCTATTGGATAAGTTTAATTCTACCAAAAAAAACCTTAGGAATAAAATATGACCATTTAGGCCCACTTAGAATAGATTATTAAATTTATTATTAGTTTATTTAAAGAAGGGTTAAAATATGTAAAATCAATGTTTAATAAATAAATCATTTTTAATATAGTGTTATACATAAAATAAATTCGACTATAAATATTAATTAGAAATATAAAAAGCTTACCTACATAATTGTGATTTATTTATAATTTTTAGACATTAAATAATTTAATTTATTTATGACACAATGATGATGCAGTAATTATATTATTAATGAATTATTGACATAATTGATGTTATAAATTCCCAAATAAATGTCATTTGAGACTTCTTATGAATTCCACTAATTTTATAGGTTAATATGACATGTTATTATTGATTTAATTATTATTTTTATAACTATTAATTATTTTATGATTTTCAAAAAAATCAATTACCGAATAGTGTCAAAATTGACATAAAATAGTTTTTAAAACAAATATTATATTATTAATTGTTATTTTATTCATAAAAATCAACGGTTCAGCCAAATGACTTAGATAAGGTTATATATATTAATAATATACAACTTGGGGTTCGTTTGGCTTGTTATTGTAATTTTATTAACCTTATTCTGTATGAAAACAAAAAGACACGGTAAAAGAAAAATTATTTAACATAAAGTTAAATCTAAATGATAAGGTTAAAATAGAAATATAAACATGTCTAAATTATATTGGATGAGAGTATTTAGACCCATCCTCACCTTAGCTTCGAAATAACTCAATTAGGAGCTAATAAAAACCGAATATGACTTTATAATAAAATAATATTTTTTGTTATTCCAAAGGTGCTCGTCTCCTCCCTTATAAAAGGGAACATCCTCCCTCTATTCCTCACACCACTTTGAGACTTCATGCTCTGGAAACCCCTGCCAATTTATCATTCCACTTCCCTAGAAATATCCTAGAGGTTCTGGTCTTCTTCAAAGACTAATCATAGTTCCCTAAGAGGAGGTTTCAAAAAGGCGTGTCGAAAGAAGATGTAATATCTGTTACTGATTCTTTGTAATTTATTTCTTCTTCTACTTATTCTTCTTTAGTTGATTCATTATGATGTAATAACATCAGTATCACTCATATAATTATATGTTATTATATGTATGAAACAACCCTATTTCACCATCTATCCATCCTATGGAATATGAAATCACCGCGCGTGTGTACGTACGGAATACCGCCTCCACGCCGTGATGTAATCTGTTTTCGACAACCACCTTACTTGAATGGGTATAATTGTGTAAATAAATAACTAGATGTGGTTATTTCAAAGTGATATTGATTCTGAAATATTATTCATACACTTCAATTCAATTCCACGATCATGGGAATGATATCATCGCTTGTGCGTACATGCGGACTACCGTCTCCACAACGCGATGAGATTAATTCTCCATGTTAACCATTCATGAGTGATTATAAAGTATATATAATAAGTAATCATGAAATATATTACATAATAATGGTACTTGATTTATGTGTATGTCATCTACCTAATTTTATTCAATTCAATAAGGAAACTAAAACAACGTTCATGCGTACGTACGACCTACCGTCTCTATGAATGGTGTATTTCATTCCATTTAATAGATCTATCATATATATATATATATAATGAATATATACTATATATAAATCATGTTTTACATTCTGTATTTAAGTAAATCAGGATATAATTAATAATATTGAGAACAGCAAGTCCAAACACATACGATAAATAAAACGATTTAACCCAAAACGATGCTTTAACACAGAACTTACAAAAGAACAGGTAATATAAAGTCATAATTGAACCATATAGGATATCATAATAATGAATATGATTCTATAATAAGTCAATGACATTATTTAAATCATTATACAGGAGGTTTAGAAAAGTAAGAAGCATATCAGACCAATGTTAAGGTATAATGTTGCAATCTCAATTGTTTTCTATCCGAGATTGCTTATACCTAAGTATTTACGATGGTAATATTTATCATCCATGTCCATGTTTTATAAAAATGTTTTCATGTATGTTTAAAGTTATTTTTTCCCAATTTTGACTTTTACTATAGGTTATGTATTGAATATTTTTTTTATTACCATACAAGGTACCTTTTCACTTTTCCAAAAAAAGTACGAGAAGAATGTTATTTTTCATTTATACAGCATGAACAGTTTTTTACGGTTTCATAACGCCTCATTTTCTTGCTTCTTACTCTACAAGATTTCATGAAAATTTTCAACAAAATACTTTTATTTGAAAATTTCATGGAATATTTTAAAAAGAAAATGATTTTGAAGAAGAAAGGATATTTTCTTCAAGAATTCATTTCAAATGTTTTATCAAAACCATTTTCCATCTAAGATGAAATTATTTCTTTTGCGTAAGTTTCATCATTAATGCCTCTATGATTTACATGGTTTCAAATTTCGTATGATGAAATGTCCATTTGTTTTATATATATTCTGAGATGATGGGATGATGTTTATGAAACCCATTTTATTCTTTGGGGTATGATGAATGTTTCAAGTTTATTTTGTGGCACATGTAAGAATGATTTCATTATGAGATGTGTGGGACCTATATATCCCTCCAATGCATTGTGTAAAGATTTATATCTCATGATATAGACATGGATGGATCGGTATGTTAAATTGGTTTAGTGTTAAAGGACTGAAACGAGGAGTGAACACGATTCAGAAACGGAATTTGTCCACTAATATGGTCTTGGAAGCAATGCCTTGGTTACTATGGAAATAATAACATGTGATTAATGGTTGCCACAATTACAAGTTTTATTCCCATTCTATTTTATCATGATTGATGTTACCTTATGATATATGCCTTACGTACTTCCAAGATTCATGTATTTTCTCAAGATTTTGATGTTTAGATTTTATGTTCAAGTTTTTGAATTCAAATGTTTATGGAATGTTTTATGTTCTCTATGATTACCCTTAATGGGAATTTGATCTCACCACTTTTATGTTTTCTTTTTCCAAGGATATAAAGAATGGTTTTAGGTAAAAAAAAATGGAATGATCTTTATGGGAGATGATTAAGATCTTTCACCATGATTAGAATATTATATTCTGAGTTTCCAAAGACACTAAACTATTATGTTCCTTGTGTTTCTATTTTTGTTATGTACTATGTATTCCGAAAAAGTAATGCAATTTCCATGTACATCATGCATTGGGTCTCTACAGTTGGTATCTGAGGAAAGGATTAGTCAACCTTTGGAAACTAGGATACGAGATCATTAGTGAAATCCCTAGAGATATTTCTACGGTATGTCTAGGGATTCCCCTAAGGTTATGTATAAGTATAGTTTATAGTCCTAGAATTACAGTTACGATCATAGAATTAAACCTAAGCTGTTAGATATTGATGGTACTCCCCCTTTATTATGTTGTTTCCCTAACATGATTTTTCCCTCTCACACTCTTCTTTTTGGGTTTTAGACGATGGATGGAACCCAAAGGAACCGTATTGATCAATGTAATGGACAATGTAATGATTTTACTCCTGAACAAACAAATGTTATGGGAGATGGAGTGAAAAATATTATTTCTATACTTACACAAGCTATGAATCATTCTGGACTTCTAAATGAACAGAAAAGGGAACAATATTCTATTGAGTCCTTCATGAGGCAATGCCCACCTTCTTTCAGTGGGTCTTCTGATCCACTTGTGCTGAACAATGGATTAGTACCACTAAAAAGATATTCACAGTTCTTCAATGTTCTAAACATGATAAATTCATCTTAGCAGTATATCATTTGGATGGTGAAAGTGATCAGTGGTATAATATAATCATGTATACGAGGCCAAGATATGAAGTTGAGTCCATGGAATGGGTCAAGTTCAAGAACATATTTTTCAATAATTACATACCTCATATTCTTCCAACAAAGATTGAGAAAGAGTTTCTTGAACTAAATCAAAAGGATGAAGAATCTGTTGGTATATACGAAACAAATTTTACAAGGCTGGCAAGTTATGCATCTGGCTTTATCATCCAACCTGAAATTAATGTTGATCGATTCTTCAGTGGCTTGAATCCAAATCTTCGAAGGGAATTAGATATAAGAGAATTCAGAAGCTATGAAGAAATTGTGTGTTGTGCTATCATGGTGTAAATGTAAGATGGTGTTACATATCCATATCATTGTTTTGACAAGAAACAAAACATGGTGTTCAAGGAGAAATCTCCGAATAATGGTGAAAAGAAGATATATGTTTCCATATGATCATAGTGTGGAATGAAGCATTGTGGAGATTGTCTTAACGGGACTAGAAATTGTTTTAAGTGTGGAAAAGAAGTTCATCGAGCAGCTGAGTGCCGAATTAATGGAAAAATGGTTTCTAATGATGTGAATAAAGAAAATACTATAGAGGACGCACCACCAACACTTCAATGCTTCCAGTGGAATGAAATGGGGCATTTTTCTAATCAATGCGCTAATCCAAGGATTAATGACGATCGACATGAACAACCACTTAAGGAAAACGACAAATGGAAGTCACATGCGATCACTATTGGTGATGTTGTATATGAAAACGATGTGGTGGAATGACTATGTTTTTATGTAATGGGATTCCAAAAAAACTTTGTATATAGTATCGTGAAATATTGGAATATATATGTATTTGTCTATTGTGGTTTTCAAAAAATTTATGGTACCGGTAACCATGGAAAGTGATTGAGATATTTTTGGAAGGATGATGATATGCGTATAATTAAGGGACAAGGAGAAAAAAAAAATTTGACAGTATTCATGAGCTCGTGACTGATATAAGGAAATAGTTATATCGTGGTTTGAGTATATAGAATTTTGGGTTTTGGTATGTGTAAAGAGTTAACTTTTAACAGCACTCATGTTTTCACTAGTATTCAATGGGTATTCATTTTTTAAGAGAATACATGAGTAAGGCCTTGGAATGTTTGTAATGTGACCAACAAGACATAACTTATGATATATGGGGATCAACGATGGTATTAAAATGCTTGTTATATGAAATCTCTGGTAATCATTTTCACTATAATATGAGAATGGACTGCAATATTATGTATAAGCCTAATGATTGGAATGGATTATGTTGGACATAAGTTAGTATTGTATTTTATTTTTAAAAAGGACAACCTGTAGAATGGGCGACAACCCGTCACGTCGGACAAGGCTGTGGGAATCAAACCCCCAACTGAAGTGCGACATGCCTTTATTTCCTACCACTGGCCTACAGGAAGTCCCTGGTTAGTAGAAACTAGTTTTATTTTATTATACATGATGATAGATGAAGTATAAGTCTATTTTGAAACCATATATGATTAATCTCACCATAGATGGAATTATGTACATAATTTTTGATAAGATATGTTTGAGACAGATGGAATGACCTATCATTCTATCATATGATTTGTTAAAACTTCACGAAAGAAAAATTTAACTTCATTTTTTAAATAGATGAAGTGGAAATTGTTTAAGGAATGAATAATGGTGATATTATTCTAAAATAAATAAGTATTTATTCTAATTCAAATTATTCAACTTTAGGGAAATGATATTGAAAAACAAAAATGTTTTCCTAGTGCCCTTATATCCGATGAATCAGATGGTAACCTAGATCATCACAAATTTATTTCTTTCTGATTGTTGTATTTTTCATAGCCATGTTATCTACCACTCTCTATCAGAACATGACGGTTATATTTCTCTTCCATATCCATATTTTCACCTATGTTCACCTATGTGGAAACCCAGTGATTAGTTAATTTTGGAAACCATTATGTTTCAAACATTAGTTTTTAAAGAAAAGTTTTGGTATTCCTTTTTATGAATTGGGTTTCTATGAAAGAAACTTTCGAGTAGTAAACCATTTATAACCTTGACGAATTTCAAGGGAAAAATTCATTTTAAGGGGGGTAGAATGTAACACCCTGAGATTTTATGAAAAATATTCTTTTTAATTACATTAATGTCTTCTGTTGTACGCTACACCAAAAGGATCTTGCACAACACGCATCCCTAGCTTGTCTTGCATTACATGCAATCACGACCTTCCATGATAGCATGTGTTGTATGCAATATCGAGTTTCGATTAACAACGATATGTTATATAAACGAGCCATTGTGAATAGTTGTACCCACTTTTTGAAATTTTATAAATTTTATCCTTCAAAATGGACTTCATTTTTGGATTCAGAATATCGAAATTATCCATGGGCGAAATTTTGGTATTTTTCTGAAAACTTTCAATTTTTGATGAATAGTGAAAACACTGGGTTACTATTCAAAAACAGACATTTTATTTAAATAATTATTTATATTAATTAAAATTTTTTAGGTCAAAATTGATACATAATGCCTATATAAGTTCAATTTAAGTCATTGGAGTCATTTTATAATAATTTTAGATATATAACAAATTTATTGAAATTTTCACCGTCTTTTACCCACCTCCTATGAGAATTTAGAAATTCAATAAAACTTAATTTTACCGCTTCTGTGAGTGGAATTTCAAAAATATGAGAGACACGGTTAATTTAAATGACTAAAATGTGTTTCAATGAGATTAAAAAAAATTTCTGTGAATAGTAACTTTTTACTTTTTTTACCACGGCTAAAAGTAAATAGGGTAATTAATGATAAAAATGATATTATTATTACCCTAACACATTTCCAAACTCTATTAGACAAGTTTATATCTACCAAAAACAAACTTAGGATTAATATATTATCATTAGGTTCACTTGGATTAGATTCATACATTTGTTATTATTTAATTCAAAGAAGAGTTAAAAAAGTTAAAATCAAGGTTTATTTACTAAAACATTTTTAATATAGGGTTACACATAAGATAAATTCTACTATAAATATTCATTATAAATCTAAAAAGATTTCATACATAATGATCTTTTATTTATTATTTTTAGACATTAAATAATTTAATTTATTGATGACATAATGATGATGCAGTAATTATCTTATTAATAAAATATTGACATAATTGATGTTATAAATACCCAAATAAATTCAATTTGAGACTTTTTATGAATTCCTGTAATTTTCTAGGTTAATATGTCATTTTATTATTTATTTAATTAAATTTTTTTGAACAATATTTCTGTTATTATTTTTACAAAAATAAATTACAAAATTGTGTCAAAATTGGTATAAAATAATTTTTAAAACAAATTTTATATTATTAATTTTTATTTTATTCCTAAAAATCTAAGGTTCTGCCAAATGATTTATATAAGGTTATATATGTTAATAATAAACAACTTGGGGTTCTTTTGTCTTGTTATAGTAAATTTATTAACCTTATATTGTAAGACAACAAGAAGACACGGTAAAAGAAAAATTGCTTAACTTAAAGTCAAATCTAAATGATAAGGTTAAAATAGAATCCTAAACTTTTCTAAATTCAATTGGATGAGAGGATTTCGACCCATACCCACATTATCTTCGAAATTACTTAATTTGGATCTATTAATAACCTAAAATGACTTTATAATAAAATAATTTTTTTCGTAATTCCAAAGGTGCCCCTCTCCTCCCTTATAGAACGGCACCTCCTCCCTCTCTTCCTCACACAACTTTGAGCATTAAAACTAGGCCAAACCCTGCCAATTTCTCTTATAACTTCCCTAAAAACATCCTAGAGGTTCTAGTTTTCTTCAAATACAAATCATAGTGCCCGAAGAGGAGGTTTCAAAAAGCTGTGTTGAAAGAAGAGGTAATATCTGTTACCGATTCATTCAAATTTATTTCTACTTCTACTTATTCTTCTTTAGTTGTTTCATTATGAAGTAATAATATAATTATCTCTAATATACTGATATGTTATTATAAGTATGAAACAACCCTATTTCACCATCTATCCATCCTACGGAAAATGAAATCACTGTGCGTGCGTACGTACGGAATACCGTCTCCACGTCGTGGTGTAATCTATTTTCGACCACCACCTTACTTGGATGGGTATAATGATGTAAATAAATAACTAGATATGATTATTGAACATTGATATTCATTATTAAATATTATACATAGACTTCAATGCAATTCCAAAATCATGGGAATGATATCATCGCTCGTGCGTACATACGGACTACCGTCTCCACGACGCAATGAGATTCATTCTCCATGTTAGCCATTAATGAATGATTATAAAGTATATATAATAAGTAATAATGAAATATATTAAATAATAATGATACTGGATTTATATGTATGTCATCTACTTAATTTCATTCAATTCAATAAGGAAATGAAAACAGCGTTCATGCGTACGTACGGCCTGCAGTCTCCATGAACGGTGTATTTCATTCCATTTAATCGATATATCATATATATATGTATATACTGAATATATATTGCATATAAATCATGTTTTACATTCTATAATTAATTAAATCATGATATAACTAATAATATCAAGAACAACAAGTCCAAACGCGTACGATAAATAAAACGATTTAACCCAAACGATGCTTTAACATAGAACTTACAAAAGAAGAGGTAATATAAAGTAATAAGTGAACCAAATATGATATCATAACAATGAATATGATTCTGTAATAAGTCAATGACATTATTTAAATCATTTTATAGAAGTTTCAGAAATTTATGAAGCATATCGGACCTATGGTAAGGGATAATGTTGAAATCTCAATTGTTTTCTATCCGAGATTGCTTATACGTAAGTATTTACTGGGGTAATATTTATCATCCATGTCCAAGTTTTATAAAAATGTTTTCATGTATGTTTAATGTCCTTATTTCCCATTTTTGACTTTTACTACATGTTATGTAAGGAATCTTTTTTTATTACAATACGAGGTACTTTTTTACTTTTCCAACAAAAGTATGGGAAGAATGTTATTTTTAACTTATACGGCATGAACAGATTTTTACGGTTTCATAATGCCTCATTTTCATGAAGCTTACCCTATAAGATGTTATGAAAATGTTCAAAAAAATACTTTTATTTTAAAATTGCATGGTATTTTGTGAAAAGAAAATTATTTTGAAGAAGAAAGGATATTTTCCTCAAGAATTCATTTCAAATGTATTATCAAAACCATTTTCCATCTAAGATGACATTATTTCATATGTTTATATTTCAAGTTTACAGTCTCTATGATTTACATGGTTTCAATTTTCTTATGATGAAATGTCCATTTGTTTTATATGGATTATGAGATGATGGGAAGATGTTTATGAAACCCATTTTATTATTTGGTTTATGATGATTTTTTTAAGTTTATTTTGTGGCACAAGTTTGAATGATTTCATTATGAGATGGGTGGGACCTATATATCCCTCCAATACATTGGATAATGATTTATATCTCTTGAGGTAGACATGGCTGGAATGGTAAATTAATCTGGTTCAGTGTTAAAGGACTGAAACGAGGATAGAACTTGATTCAAAAAGGGACATTGTCCACTAAGACAGTCTTGGCAGAAATGCCTTGGCTACTATGGAAATCATAAAATATGCTTAATGGTTTCCACAATTACATGTTTTATTTCCATGATATTTTATCATGATTGATGTTCCCTTATGATATATTCCTTACGTACTTCCATGATTCATGTATTTTCCCAAGATTTTTATGTTTAGATTTTATGTTCACATTTTTCCATTCAAATGTTTTTGGATTGTTTTAGGTTCTCTATGTTTACCCTTACTAGGCATTTGAGCTCACCCCTTTTATGTTTTCTTTTCCCCAGGATATAAAGAAAGGTTTTAGGTAAGAAAAAAATGGAAGATATTTATGGGAGATGATGAAGATATTTCACCACGATTAGAAGATTATATTCCGAGTTTCCAAAGACACTAAACTATTACGGTCCTTGTGTTTCTATTTTTGTTATATAATAAGTATTTCAAAAAAGTAATGTAATGTCCATGTATGTCATGCTTTAGGTATCTACAATCATTTTCATTGATTCATGCATCAGTTTCACAAAATAATTATTTCCATATTATTTTTACATAAATTATTTATTTTAATTGGAATATGAATTCCCTATTGGGACAAATTTAATATAGTTGATGGATATGTTCATCAACAAGAGACACCCATTGTATGTGCCTTGTTTTTTAAAAAAAGTCCACTTTTTTTTAATAACATAATTGTATATTGTGTGTTTGTTTTTAATTCATAAATTATTTAATTAATACATGATAATGAATGAAATCATTTGGGAATGGTAAATATTGTTTATATGGTATATTAGTCAATTAGAATAAAATGAATAATTGAATAAAACATTACACAACCTCTTTCTATCTTGAATAAAATTTGTTAGACATAAATTATTAATATAAATTGATTGAATTAGAATAGTTATCACATAAACATGACTAATTAATTAATCATAAGGTTCTTATTTCTACTAAGAACTTTTTTTTGTTATAGTACTGTTCTAACAAAATCTAGAATTAGAATCCTGATGGAATTCCTTACACACACAAAGAAGACATAAAAATCCATTAGTCTACTTTCAAAGGGTTATACACACAATGATATTTGGTAAGCATCCTAATATACATAAATTCCCTATTTTATTTTAATAATTCACCATAATATTATTCTAGATATTATACTGATACATATACATTACTTTGATTCTGTTAATGTTTGAGAAAAGGAGGATCCTTGGATTCTTCAATTGGAACCAAGTTATTATTAGCATGACATTTACTGTTGAAATTATCAATGGGATAAGTTAGACATTATTCTATTGTAATTACTCATGTGTCCACTACATATTATCGTCAGATCCCTCAGTTTGGCTACTTGTTTTATAACATATGTGCTTGCATAATCTTTTGAGGGCAACGATTCCATCTTTTAAAATGGGTCATATTGTATTATCATTACATAATCCATGTTCTGGTTACATGTTGGGTCCAATATTTGACATGTTTCATATACTGGGACACTTTTGAAATATTTTTATTAGACCCTTACCATTTTTTAGGCCACATGTTAGTAATTGTTTTGTAGGAGTCGAAGCAGGTATAGCCGGTTAGGTATCCAATGAAGATTAAGATCCTATCATTATTATTATTGCATGAATTCTATTCCATTTATTATCATTATAACATAATGAATTTTCTTTTATACTCATGTACTCTAATTGCACTAACACAATTTCTGGAGGCCTATAGAATATATATTATTCACTTTTTGGGTTTCAATATTTACACGAACATATATTACAGATGCAGGTTTGGATAGTGGAAAATAAACTTTCTTGGATTCTGGTTTGATTTGTGAAAGTTTTCTTGGTAGTGAATGTAAAATCATTTCCTCATAGTTATATTAAATAGGCATTTTTGTCTATTATTATTATTTATACATGTATGTATGTGGTTTATATTTTTTTATAGGTCCAATAGATACACATCATTTAGTATATTGTTAAACTTTAATCTTGTTGAATTATTACACTCAAGATGATTTAATTCCACTACCATATCTATCACTATAAGGCTTTTATTGTTTATGTATTAACTTATTATTCGTCAAGTATTCTTTTATCAATAGGGAATAGTCACACAACCATTCAATTATTGACCATATACTCTATTGGATAACCTTTGATGTATGAAGATACCTGCTTAGGGCTATCTGACTAATCATTTTTAGTTACTTAAGAGTGGATGATTTAAATGATTCTAAATATATCCCAAAATTTCCTTAAAATACATTTTAGGATACTTCATTATCTCTATCTCTAAATAATTTTTTATTAATAATTTAAATTGAAAACTATTAAGCTATATTGTGTCAATCTTCGTAGAAATAATACAGAATTAAATATTATAGTCGCAATGATGCATCTTTTGTTGAACAATGTCCATCAATTTATTTTTCCGCATATTAGAAATAATATATTACTATACTAATATAGTAGGATTGGGTGATGTAATATTCCTATAATCAGTCATATTCATAGTGAATTATGGGATCATGTATTAAACACCCCATTCTGAATAAAGAGACTTTTATTTTTTAAAATAAAATTTATAAATCATACTAAAACAATTTTAATTTAATAGACCATTAATACTTCGATTTAATAAAAAACCCATATCCATAGAGAATATGATTATTAGTAAATATATCAAATTATATAAAACCACCAATTTCATGAGTTATCATTGGTCTATAAACATAAATATGTATATGATCATATAGCACATTACCCATTTCAATTTTTAAATTAAAATCCGGTGTTCCCATTCTAACTATTAAATTATATATTTAAATATAAAATTATTCAAAATATAATTTCTCAAATAATTAATTTATATGATGTTTATAGATGAATCTCTCATTTATTTGTCCATGATGACAATGAATATTTTATATGTGATTAGGATAAACACTATCCTTATTATTAAAAATGGTATATAATATTTTATCCATATATGAAATATAAAGATTATTTAAAATATTTCCAATGATATAAATGATTTAATTCAAATATATTGAATATCTAATATTTTAATAATTAATGAGAATTATATATTTTCTAAATTAGATACAAAAAAATAATTTAGGTTAATTGTGAGAAAATAATAATTTATCCCTAAATCTATAAATAATCAACTAAGTAATTATTGATTATAAATTCATAAATATAATTCATGATATTTTACTCCATAATTGATATTGATATTTAGTCCAGATTTTTTAAATATATTATATATATGTGTTTTATATTATCATTAATATATGATTTACACCCAGTAACAAATAACCATGACTCAGGAAATTGAATTTCGCAACATTCAAATTTATATACTCAAACTTATTTTCTGTGAGAACACTTATCAAACGCATACACCAATAATGAACTATATAAAAGGTTAACCATTTATGTTATCTTAGTATTTTTTTTTATTAAATAATCCATAATTTTTGTTAAGAAAATATTTATGTGTTTATTACATGTTTTACATATTTTCATCCACTATTTTCAATGAAATTTATCTCAATGAAAATGAAAAAAAACATATATTAAAAATATTAAATACAAAATAATTTATTAAAAAATAATTGATAATATTATCATCACATAATCATGATGTCGATTTTTAACCAATAGAATAGAAATTTGGTTAAGAAATTCCCTTACCTCCATTCGAATTCCTTCAAACCTATTCTTTACTTATTGATACAGGTTTAAATAAGGTTATTAAATCATTCCAGGAAAATATTCATATCTATAGTACCTTGTATAGAGATATTATAAATTCTTATGACCCAGTAATTACTAATATTTTGTAATTTTCAAGATATTATCTATGTTTTTTCATCGTTTAATTGTTAATCTAATTAATTTAAATAAGTGAAGTTATTGTAGAATGAAATTAAAAGAATATATTGGGAAAAAATGTACTTATTCAGTTCCAAAAGTAAAAATGATCCCATATATAATATTTATATCATATAGGAGTGTGATTCATTTGAAAAAACATTAATGATAAATGTTTAATTTTATTTGGACTGATTTTCTGTACTCCATGCACTAGTTTCATGTTATTAACTCTTATGAGTATAGATTAGTTAAAAAATATTTAGTAGGCTAAAATATAGCGATTTAAAAATTATTTATCCCTAAAATTTTTTTTAATACCATCAATGATAGAATTAATTAAACAATAATGTTAATATTATTAATGGTGGTGACTAAACTACATATCATGGAAAATAATTTTGTTTCGTTGAGTAATTGGATATGTGAAATGTTGTTTTCATGAGATATTGATTTTTGAAAATATATAATGTATAAACATGAGCATGGAATTATCATTCATTTTTGTTGAATAACGTGTGGAATAATTATAAAATTAAAGGAAATGAAGAGATGTACATTGGGAAAGTTACTTCATGAATATCACCTCATTATAAGACCCTTGAGGACCACGAATTTGGTATTTTTTTAAACCAGAAGATCGTGGATGTGGGTAATGTGAGGAAGATATTATTTGTAAGGTATTTTAAGAGATATATATTTTTTGGCTCTAACTGGGTTAATGACAGGTTGTATATAAACTGGAGGAGTAGTGTTTTTAAGTGGTTAGATAAGGAATATTTTATATTTATTTACATTCATTATGTGGAGTAATTACATTTAATGACTTTGGGTCTATATTAATATCGTATAGGACAGATAGGATTGATACATACATCAAAAATCATTAAAACGTTTTATTTATAGGTATTATGAGCCACTACACTTTTTAACATGAAAATGATTAATTTTTACCTATACTGTGGTAAATAATTTTTCTCCATGGTGAATTTTTTATTAAAAAAATGACATTTAACAAAAATAATAATAATTTGAAATAAATGATTCTGAATATGGAATCCATTTTATGTAATTAAATTCGAATAATATTCATAATTATTTTTATAATTAATCCCATCGATAAAATAAAAGGCGAGCATGTTTTTAAATTGAAACATTTGAAATACTAAAATGATATTATACATAATTTTGATATAAAATACATTAAATTTAACTAATTTTTTTATTATTTATATTTAGGTGAACTTATTTTACTTTGATACAAACATAAAATAAACAATATCTATTTAAATAAACTAGATGAATAATAGTTTTTAGATAAATTATTGTATTTTTTAACAATTCGCCATAAAATAAATCTTATCATAAAAATACCAAAAATTTAAACAAAATTAAATTTTGATACTATGATTACAAACCAAAATATTATCATTGAATATACAACATATAAATTACTAAAAATAGATATTTATAATTGGATATCCATCAAAAGGAGGAAGAAAACTTTTTTTGGAAAAATATTTCTTTTATGCTTAAGGATTTATTCATATATCATGTCTAGAAAACACAAAAAATTATAATTAAACATTAAATTATATATATATATATATATAATTTTATTTAATCCAAAATAGTGATTTTATTTTTTATTGGTAATAAAAATACATGGGTATATTTAAATTGTTTTTTAGATAAAAAATTCTTCAAAATGAGTTCTATTTTTATTTATATTTAATTAGTTACTAAATAATTAATTATATATTTTTTAAAACATATTTTCATAATTTAGTAAACCATATTCAATACCACCATTGAAATTTCATTGTTTAATGGTAACATTAAAATTTTAATATTTGTTTATATTTTTAAGTATGTTATGGAATATTACGTACTCTGTCAAACATAGTGTTTCTTAAAAAATTGGATGTTACTTTATATAATCCATTTGAATGTTTTTCTCTCAAAATATGGAATTTGGTGTTGAAAATTTTGAGTCTGAAATTTCAAAATAACATTATTTAAATCCCACATAGGAATAAGAATCAATTAACCTTCTATATTAAATGAAATAATTAGAAAGATGATGGCCTCTATAGATGACACATTCTAGGTTTTGGTATTGGTAAACAACACTTCTGAAGTGAAAATTAACCATATTATTTTGTTAGATGGTGCTATAAATCCTAGTGAGGAGAAAGTCGACAACAAAAAACCAATAAATTTTTAATTTGTTAAATGGTCATTATTTTCATAGTGAGAAAAGTAAATGTATATTTTATTTGGTTGAACGTAATTTTCATAATGTTGAAAAATTATTTTAATACTTGTACTAAGATCATAAGTATAAATACTAACATTAATTTTCAAGTATAATCATTTAATAGAATTATTTTTCTTCAATGGTTATTATATACCTCTGATTTTAATCTATACACATAATTGCACCAACATCTTAATCTATTAAGTCTTTTATAAATTTACAATTATCATTTCATTCCATGATGAGTTAATAATTCTATTAAAAAAATGAACATTATACATTGATCTTGGTGTCCATCTACTTACATCATCATTTGTTCACATAGATATAAGTTCCATTCATCTCAAAAATGACTTAGAGATTTTTAAAAATCACTTGATTCCTTAATCCAAATAATCCTTGTAGAAATAGGGTCGTTTAATAATTCACCTTGAAATAAATTTTGTAAAATAATAATTCTTGTAATATATTTTCATATCATCTAACAATAAATTATTTTCCTAAGACAATCCTAATGTGTTATAATTAAAACTTTCAGTCAATATTTCTTTTTAAATAAAATAATTATGTTATCAAATACTAAAATTTAAAATAATATATACATAAATGACATAATGGTATCTTCTATCGGCATCATTATCAAATTAATAATGTGATTCAAAATCATGTGATTAGGTAAAATATTTGAAATTTTCATAATAATAATTACCTTTTAAAAATATGATAATATTGATATATGATTTGATTAAAATAATCCCATGATATGTCATGGTATAAATGTATATCAGAGGTGTTTGATATCTTATACGACTGTTTTCATGAGACATGTATATTATAAAACATTTTAGATTCATCATGATATGTCATTGCAATGATTATTGTAATTAGGTCCTTTAGAATCGATAACAACGTTCTTTGAGTTCCCCCTACATCCATTTTAACTGAAATTACATATTATTAAAAATTATAGATTAAGTATTTTACATAAATAGTATACAATGACAAATAAACTATGATGACACAAGAGTCCACACCCCAAATTTGTCTAAACCATTCATTTCATTCAAGCTATGTGGTCCCAAACATAAATATTAAATAATATTGGGTTTTAGTTTAGAATATAAATCCATTAAAGTTGATGATCTTTTCAGATTTATAGTGTAGAGGAATTCAGAAATATTCCATACATTAAATCCCACACATAAAAAAATTACAATAGTAACTATATCCATTCATTTAAAAATGATTTTGTTTAATAATACATGGTTTTTTCATGGTCTATAATTATTATTTTCTCCTTGAACACATCAATGTATATATTCACCCTAATATCCTTTGTAAACCATTTTAAAAAATCATATCAGAGAAAACTCTCTATGAGGCATATAAAAGGAAAGGAAACTATTAGATCGTGATAATTTAAAATTCCCATTGAATATAATCATCACGAAATCATAATAATTACCCAAAAATATAATTATCATTACATTAAATAATCAAATATGTTTCCATTTGATAATAAATTATTCACATAAAATATCATTATAAAGCATAGAAAATTAATGTGGGTACCATGGGACATGATCACAATGAAATATTATTAAACAATTGGATAAGACTGAAATCTTTGAAAAAACTAATATCCAACTTCTAATATAATTCTATGGAGAAAATAACAATTATACATATAAGCACCTAGCCATAAAGATTACTTAGAAGAGTTCCATTTACCTGTATAGTTTTATATTAATGGTTAAATTTTTTAAAATTATAATATTTTCTGTAAAAATTAAACAATAAAATAAAAACAACACATCTCCACGGGCCACTACTATGTAGTAAACTTTTAAACTTTTATTTTCCTATGAAATAATTTTAAAAAAATGGTGAGAATTAGAATTGCCCAATAAGGTGTTTAAAAACAATTAATAAAAAAACCCTTTTAAAATATTTCTTAAAAACCCATGTATTGAAATCAGTAAATTATCATTTCACATAAACATAATCATCATTTTTTAAGAGATTCTAAAATAAGTTTTTGGATAAACTCAAGGTCAAAATTTGTAAAATTGTTTATGAGTTTCGTAAAATAAATAATTATAATATTTCACACGCACTTGAACATAAGTATAAAAAATTACACTTATATGTAAAATAATGATGAAACATAATTATATAAGACACGTTAGTTGTGTAGATATAGATTTTCATATGAAATGAAACTTTTTCGGATTTTCTCCAAAAAATGTTATCAAAACACATATATGTAAACCATGAAATTATTGATAAGATCATAACATCTGTTTAGTTATTAAAAACAAACAATTAACACTTCTTAATAAATTGTATACATATGTATAAAATTTTATTATATTGTACCTGAAAATGTATAACGGATTAATTAATGTTCATAAATGAATGATTCTTAACAATGGTTATTCTACTAGTATAATAATCACATGGTCTCCAACTAACTTGATTCATAATTATGCAATGCGTAATAAATGACATCATAATCATTTTTTCAAAGCATCATGCCATGACCACACATAACCATTTTTTCCAGGCCTCACACCAATACAATACATAACCATTTTTTCAAGGTCTCGTTCCATGACATACTTCAGCCCCACCCATCACAGAATAAATCCTTTGAATTCCTACTATGTCTAATAAAAATATGGCTTTAAATAAATTTCCCTGACAAAATGTTGTTTTTAATTGAAAAATTATCATAGGTGAAATAAATTCATTAAAAAAACCAAAATGTATTATTCAACTTTGATGTATTTAAATCAAATTCATTGATGATATATTTTCATTAAACGATCCAATATTTCCCATAAAACCATAAAAATTTTAATTGTTAAACAATATATTTTCAGAAAAGATCTAACTCATACATAAATTTATTTTATTAATTTTTATAGAATAAAACATATAAATAGATAAATAATCTAAAGTTTTTATAAAAATTGTATATATTATTTTTCTATCTCAAGATAATCATTTACAATAACTAAATATGATCGACACATAATATTATAAATAAAAAATTTTAATTATTAAAATATATATTTATTAGACAATCTCAAAAATTTCATTTGAATCAATGAGTTTGTTATAAAAAAATATTGGCCTATGTTACAAAAGATGGATGACCATAACTATATAATGATAAAACATTCAGATTATAATTATTGAATGATGACATGAGATGTGCATTTAATTGAAAGAAAGTAATATAATATGTATACATGAACATTTCATCCATATAAACATGTCATATATTTATATATATGAGAAATAAACATTTTATACTTATATAAATATCTAAATACACACTGACCATGATTTCATAAATATAGACCACATTCATGTTAAGTATTCGATAAATGAATATATGCATTTATCAATTTAATATGAAATCAAATTTAAAACAAAAAGTTTTATATAAATATATATATATATATAAGATGTATAATTGTTTAGAAAACATACATGGAGATACTGTTACATGACAAATAATTAGTGGTTTATGAGACAACCCATCACATTAAATTTCACAAAATATAATCATTCCTATAGAATAATGATTAACCCTTGGTTTGAATATAATACTTATGTATATGTATATTTTAACCATTTTTTCATGAAAATATTTAGTGGGTTTTCATATCACCAAAACTCAAGTCACATGGACTTTTCATAAACACCCATTTATATATATATATATTAGTTTATTCACAAATTCATGAAATGCATTTTTAAATAATGTGATAACTTTTATATTTTAAAGCACAAATAAAAACAAAAATCACACTTAATTAATTTAATGAATAAATTAATATAATGATGTTAAACTCTATCACATACAGTAGTAAATTGTTATTCTAGTAAAATAATTCATATATAATATTAAAACAATAACAACCATGGGTCTATTATGTATTGTAAAAATATCATCATTTTATAATTTTAAAACAAACATTCATCTTCACAGGCTCACACATAATTATATATTTAAATATTTCAACATATATATATATAGATATTCATATATATATACTTGTATATCAAAGTATATGAACTCACAAACTTATAATAATTTGTTTATGTTATATTTATCGTGATAATATTTAATAAAAATAAGCATTACATGTATAAATGGTTTTATCTCAAATAAAAATATATCAAACTCATTCATGAAAAACATGGAATTAATTTATACATGGATAATATTATTAAAATAAGATAAAGACCCTTTTCTATAAAAATAATATAAATAAATTACCCATCCCTGTAATTAGATGATAAAACATTATCTGAACTTGATAACATAATTTTACTAAAATAAAATAATAACAACACATATATTTGAAACAAAAATTAAGAGAAAAACTTTTAATGAATCATTTTCCCTAGAACTAGAATTGAATTATATTAAAACCCAATTTTATGAAAAGATAAACAATGAATAATAATTTATACTTACATAAATATAAATAACTTAAGCAATAAACAAATAATTATTTTTAAATAAATTGATTTTACCTTACAATGATAATTATGGAAGAAATTGGTAGAATATGAAAAATGAATTATTTTTTGACTTACAGCATTGAGGAAATAAACATAGGTATATAGCATCCCATATATTAAAATTTATGAAAATAGGTAAAAATAACTTAATTTGAAATTTAAAATTCAGACCATACATAACCTTAAATTTAAATTTGACATTATCTTGTTTAAAATTAAATCTATTCTATATGTTATATAATATCATTATATTAATTTTAGTAGAAAAAAAATGATAAAACCAATCCCTTTCACAAATAAAATTTCTAAAAAACAAATTTTTGAAATAGTATTCACTAAGACAATTAAATTTTTATATATATATTCATAATGTTGTTCTGAAAAACTACTTGTCTCAACGTTGAGTATATATAATCTCGTTCAATAGTTTTAAATAATTATTAAAATATAATTATTGTCCTATAAAATAAGTTTGGTGTTAATAATAAAATACTATTATTGAAAAGTTTAAAAAAAAATAAGATCATACCCCAATCAATGTTAACAAAATACTATTATGATGATCAAGATGTAAATAAATATCTTCATAGTGACAAAAATATTATATTATTAAATACCACAGTTCCACAGAAATCTATAATTTTAAAGCTACAATTTGAAAACAAAACCCTTAATGAAAATTAAATAGACCCATGACCATAAAATTTCATTAACCTGAATGGCCCCTTAACAAAAAACCTGAAAATAATTACATCAAAGGTGAAAAATATATTCATAAATAAAACCTTTTTTATGGAATCAAACAAGAAAATTAATTGATAAATATATTTTCAATTAAAAATAACATATAATTAAAAAAATCCTGAATGAAAATAACCATAATCCCATACCAGAAATTATGAATCCAATGAACAACAAAAAATATGCCAACGGTTTCTTGAACCAAATGAGGGAAGAAGATGTATTCTTACACAAAAATTTTAAAACTGGAGATATAAAAAGAGAGACAAGTTGATATTGGGAAGTGTCTTCCTCCCAAATAGGGTGTTAGGTTTTTTACAATGTGTAAAACACATATATAAACACACACCACTAACATATTCCTAACAAAGAAGTCTTTTGGAACATTGATGAATTAAATAAATTAAAAATTCATATATGAGATTCAGTTCAAAGTATGTTTCGGAAGAGGAAAAAGGTTTCAATAAAATTATGACATAATTTTTAGAATAAACAGACACATATATCATAATAAGATTAAAAAAACATGTAAATGACAAAATTTACCTAATAAAATTAATTAATAAACCTTAAAGAGTCATCCAATAGTAAAATTATTGGAGGAAATCATTATAGTTATAACTTATACAATATAACATGAAAGAAAATAGGCCTTTATAAAAAACATCAACCCCATAGATCTATACTAAGGGAAACCCAAACTGCGCTGGAACTGGAACACTAGATGTCAAAAATATGTCATCAATGAGTCTCAGATGAAACCACACCAGCAACTACATTTCAGCTCAATGTCACACCCTAGCTCATGTGGCCAATTCCTTGAAAGACACACCCCAACCTGCGACCCGACATCAACTCAACTTGGTGATGACCCCCGATCACTGCCACACTCGACACTGGACCAGAAATTGCTCCACTGGTTGAATTCAAATCTTCCCCTCCATAATAACTCATACCCAATTCCATTAACCCTATTCCAATTTATTATTATTATTATATTGTTATTATTTTATTTAATATAATTTTTATAATGTTTAACATAATATAAGCTTTATAATTTTAACATTTAATGGTTATACCATTATAATTTTTATTAAACAAGATTCATATTATAACTAATTTTATAAAAATAAACAAAATAGAAGAATATAATTTATAGATATCAATTATTATTCCATATATATATATATATCATTTTTTAATTCAATTAAAATTTTCATAATATATTATTAATATTATATTTCCAAACAAAATATTTTTAAAAAATAATTCATTGAAAATTTATAATTCAAAATAACATTTCCTATGTATAAAAATCATGTATTAAATTAATTAAATGAATTATAAAATAAGCAAATAAAAGTATAAATTGTAATTTAAAAATATATTCATAGTTTTAAAAAAGCTATACTTTTTAAAATGTAATATTAATTCATAATTTTAAAAGTGGTGACTATAATACATATATCTATTTATCCTTATATTATTTTGAAAAATATTTGTACTACCAAATTTATTATAATCAATTTGATGTATTCATTATTTCATATTTTGGAAATTTCATGTCAGAGTAAGCATAATTTCAACAGTAAAAATATTTTGTTTTTAGAAATTCATCTATTTAAAATATCTTATCAAACTACCCTTTTAATAAATTTAGGTATTCATGTTCATAAATATATTAAATATAATGTTTTAATGGTAATCCGAACCCTCTATATTTATCTATAAATATTATTATATATTTATCATATAATAAATTTAATTAAAAAAGATAATTAAAATTATTTTTTTAATGTAAATCGACTAAAAACCCATTTTCAATAAAATTATATTTAGAATATCCAGTGTTGTTAAATTATTCTCCCATTAAAAGAATATTATCCTTGCTATTTTTTTTGTAAGTCTAAAAATAATTCTGAATTTCCATCTTCAGAATTATGAACCACTTGGATCACTGAAATCTAAACATTGTCAGATAGATGGCAACATATTATATTCAATGTTGACTATACTATTCCAAAAAACAAATTATTAGGACAAACCTTAAACATTATATACCAGATTACTTTCTACTAGTATAGGTTCTATAGGATTCGATACAATATTTCAATTTATCAGAGTTAAAATAAAAATTAATCAAAAAAATCCCAAATTTGATTATGCGCACGCCACTATGATATCATCCAATTTTGGACCACAAGTGACATATTCATATTAATTTTGAAAAAATGGAGTTAGAATTGGAAATTATTATTAACATGGGTTTAAAACAAAAAAATTAAAAAATAATAATTACATTAAAAACATTCATTGAAATTATATGTATTGAAATAATGAAATTTTAATTTAACATAACCTATCATCAACATTTATGTGAGGGATCCTAAAAGTAATTTTTGGATAAACTAATACTCCAAATTCTTAAAAATATTTATGAGTTTTTAAAAATAATGCATTATAAAATTATTCATGCATATGAACAGAAATAAATTATCTTCAACATATAAGTTACATAATGACCGTACATAATTATGTAGGACATGTTGGGTGTGAAGATTCAATTTTAAACATGAAATGTTAATTCTTTTGTTTTTAATTGAAAATGACATAAAAAAATTTATGCTAACAATATAGTAATGGATAAGTTATAAACCATTGCATTGGACATAAAACGTAAAATAGGCTATAATTTATAAAAGATATACATATTTATATTACATTATACCATGGTCACATGAAAATGTATAACTAATTATTATATGTTCATAATTGAATGATTTTAACCATGATTATTCTACTAGTTAAATAATCACATTGTCTCTCACTTAATTGATTCATATTGAGGGAATGAATAATGCATGACCCCATATATATTTGTTCAATGGTTCATTCCAAGACCATACATAACCATTTTGTCAAAGCCACTTGGTAAGACTAGACATAATTTTTTTTTCAATTCCTTTAACGAAGACCAAGTTTGTCTCATGAGACCTAAAGATGCATCAAGAGGCTGTAGTGGGCCTTACCCATCAAATAATACGTGATATGTGTTCTCATATGTCAAATATATTTTCATCTTTAAAGAAAAGTGTCCCAAACACTTTTTTTAATATAATATTTATCTTAGGTAAAATTAATTCATAAAAAATCCAAAGATTCATATACCACATTGAATTATTTTAATGTTATTCATATATTAAATAAATTAATCCAACGGTCTGATGTGTCCCATACAACCCCGAATAGTTTATTTCATAAATCAAATATCATCTTAAAACATTACTTTAATAACTAAATTCATTTTCTTTACATTTATAGTATCAGTAAAATGAATAATGGAATAAATTAAAATATAATCAATAATGAATATATAGATTTTCGTTCTCAAAATAATCTTTTAAATTAAATAATTATGTACCACACATAAAATTATAAATTAAACATATTAAATCATGAATAAATCCATGTTCTTGATAATGTCAAATAATTTATTTGAAACAACGAGTTTATTAAGAATGAATGATGTGTCGATGTTATGCTTGATTCATGACCATCAATTTTTTCATATGTGACATCATTACGTTAAATAAGACACGACAAATTTGATATGTGATTTTTTGTAAAACATTGTAATATACGATGTAAGAATAAAAATATCATTTTTATAAACATGTCATATATATATATATATGTGGGAAATCGCCATTTCATACTAATATAAATACATATGTACATCTGACCTATATTTCATCATTGTAGAATAAATTCACATCAAAACATTGATAAATGCAAGTATCCATTTCCTTAGTTAATAAGAAATAAAATTAAAAACATAAATCATTAAATAAATAAAAATATATATGTATATATATATATTTGGAATAATGAATTATAAAATATACTTTGAGTTAATGTTCCATGATAAATAATTAAAGGTTTACTTAGATAACCAATTTCAGTAAATTTCTGAAAATATAAACCTTCATACATTAAAATGAATAACACTTAGTTTGAAACTAATACTTGTGTATACATATATTTTTATGAATTTTCCTTGAAAATATCTGATAGTCTTTGGTATCCCCAAAACCAATGTCACTTGGAATTTACATAAACAACCATATACTTAGTATTTTATTTATTAATTCATGAAATGAATTCTTATATGAAGTGATAACAATTATTATTTTAAAATTAAAAATAATACTGAAGTCTCATTTAATTGATTCAATGCATGAATTAATTTCATGATGTTTAAATCCTTCTCATATAAATAGAAAATTGTTATTAAATTGAAATAATCCATATATAATTTAAAAAAATTCACAACTATGATTCAATTATGTATCACAATAAAATCAACATTGTATCATTTTCAAAAAAAGAATTCATCTTCATTCACACACCTGGAAAATATATAGATATATATATATGTATGTATATATGTATATGTACATAAAATTGTAAAAATTATCATATGTCGAATAAGGGGTTAATGTGAATTCTATCATTTTATTATTTTATAAAAAACTATCCATGCATAAATGGTTTCTTGTCACATAAAAATATACAACTTTATTCATAAGAAACATGGAGATAAATTATAAAATCCTTACATTTTAATATATTATGGAGACTATTTTTATAAACTTATTTTAAATAAATTAACCTTCATTATAATTAGTATAAAAAAAATCGTTAGACCATGAAAATATAGTTTTTGTAAAGCAAAACAATAATAACACAAAAATTTAAAACACAAATAAAGATACAAAACATTAATAATTTTTTTCACCATTACAAGAATTCAATTAAATTATAAAACAATTTTAATAAAATCAATACATGAAAATATTATTTATCCATAAAAATATATAAATAACATAAGAAATAAACAATAAAATATTTGTAAATAAAGTGATTATCCGTAAAAATGATAATTTAAAAAAAACTCAAATATGAACAATGAAAAAAAATTGCATAAATTATTGAACAAAAATACACAGGCATATAATATGTCTTTCAATAAAATTTCATGAACAATATGGAGAAATAATATAATTTTAAAATTTTTAAATGACCCCTCACATAACCTCAATTTATAATTTGACATCAAAATCATCATAAATTAAATCAATTAATCCAATTATATAATATCCTTATATGTTTTTATTATAAAAAAACTAACAAATCCATTATCCGTTAACAAATGAAATTTGTGAAATTTTTTTAAAACAGTATTCCCATTCAAAATTAAATTCACACACATTTACACATAATGTTGTTCTTAATAAATATATGTCTTTGAATATATTATAAATAATATGCTTCTTTAGTTTTATTAAATAATTAGTGAATAATAATAATTCCCTTTAAAAATATGTTTGAACATTATAATAAAATCATAATATTGAAAGGGTTTAAATAAATAATATTGTAACACAAACAAGGTTCACAAAATTTTTATTTGAGGTTCAAGATGTAAATAGGTAATTTTATCATTATAGAAATAATAATACACAAATAAAATAATTTCTATTAGAGAAAATAAATTTCAATTTAAAATTTGATAAAAAAACCCCTTATAAAAATTTAAATATACTCAAGAACATAAAAAGCCGTAATAATAAATAACCCCACAACTTTTTTAAAAAAAATTACACTAAATGAGAGAAAAATATTCATCAATAAAACATTTTTTAGGGAAAAACAAAAAAAAATTATAGATAAATATAATTTCACATTACAAAAATAACATATAATTAAACAAGTACTTGAATGAAAATAACCATAATCCCTTATGAAAATCATGGAACCCAGATAACCTCAAAAGTTATTCAAACAATTTCATTAACTAGGTGAGTGAATATGGTTTCCATCAATATGGAGAATCTAAAACCGCAGATAAGAAAATATATAAGGGTTTTCTTGGGAAGACTCTTCCTCAAAAATAGGGGCTCATGTTCATAAATGGGTAAAAAACATATTAAAACACACAACACAAACAGAAGCTTATCTGAGATGCATTATGGAACAATGATGAACTAAAAAAAGAAACAGATCTGTTGTGGGATTATGTTCATATTAAGTGATATTAAAAGACAAAATTTCAAATAAATTTCTAATAAATTTAACAAAAGAGACACAAGGTCATATCACAATTGGTCAAAAATAGTAATTGAGAAAAGTACCATAATAAAATTAATTGATAAACATTATATAGTCGACCGAAAGTGAAATCAGTGGAGGAAATAAGGATACAGACAACCAAAAAAATATTACAGGATTGAATATGGGAATTTAGAACAAAAACTTCTACTTCTTAGTTCTAGACCAAAGGAAACCCTCACTGCCCTAGTAGTGGAACTCTGGCTTTCAAAAAACCTTCCTCCCTGGTGATCAGATGAAACCATACAAGTGACAACATCTCATATTTAAGCTATAAAATAGGTTGTGCTATCGATTCTCAAGATGATGCACCCCTACCAATGAGTTGACATTAACTCAACCTGGTGAATACCCATAACCTTCATTGCGCTCGACTCGGTGTCACGACCCGTCCTCGGGGCCCCTGCCGTGACAACCCCAAGCCCGCCTTCCATAGGCCAGGGGCTGGAGACTAGAACCAAAGGCGTAAAATCCCGATAACTGTGAAGGAATTTACTTTATTAAAGAACACAAGCACCACAGAGTACAAGAGGAAACAAAACACTAAGTACAAAAGAAAAGCTGAAAAGTAAATGGGCCAGAATACAAAACCAAAAGAAAGTACAACTACAACTGAACAAAAAGACAAATAGCTGGAAGAGGGAAGCACCTCCTGGGTCATCCTCCTCGGGTCCTACCTGAAGGGTAGGTACAGATAGCACACTTCTTGGTCGTCCACCACGGATCCTACCTGAAGGGTAGGTACATATAGCCTCCTCCACGCTCTCGTCCGTCAACCTCCTCTGTGAGTCGTCTCGTCGCGTAGTCCACCTCCGGGTACTGATTCGTCGTGTAGTCCACCTCCGGGTACTGACTCGTCGTGTAGTCCACTCTGGGTACCGTCCAGTCCTCGAACACTCGGCCTCCGTCAGCACGGCCGGTCGTCTGCGACTAACACAACGAGGTGCGGGCATAGCCTGTGCAGGAGTGAGTATAACGATACTCAGTAGGGACACTGAGACCCTCAATGTCTCACTAAACCAACAAGGATACCCATAAGAAGATCTCAACAGATCACCACTACTTAGATATATGCCCATAAATATACCTAAGTTATCAAGTAACCCATCTCAATCATGAGTAAACAAAAGTATTGTGAAATCAACGGATAACCACTACTCAGGTATAGGCCCATACATATACCTATGTTATCAAGTGACCCATCTCAATCATGAGGTAAACACAAGGTCAAAAGTCTCAGCTCAAAGCAGGATTTTCATTTATCGAAACTGTAACTGTTGAAGAGCTCCGTCTCTGGAGAGTACAGTGGTCCTGTCACGACTCCAAGGTACTGCTCACTAACCTAAGACTGCTGAGGTACTCCTCCTGTCGAGTACCGCGGGCCTGCCACCTCACACAGTAGTGCTTCCCGCCGGGGTCTGCCACTCAAACACAGTAGTGCTCCCCCCTCATAGCCTACAGAGGTACTCCTCCTGTCATGTACCGCGGGTCTTCCACCTCACATAGTAGTGCTCCTCCGTTGTGGGTCTGCCACCTCACAAAGTAGTGCTCCCCACTGGGCTACATAAGTCACTCCGAATCGAATCGGACAAGCAGTCCTCAGGTCTCTGCCAACTACATGGTCTCCGTACTCCGTACGCTCGTCTACGGGAGGGTCCGCTCCATGAGCTACAAGTCGATACTCCAAGTATCTCAAAGTCCCATGAATAGGTATATCAAAGAACCTCCTCGTCATAGGGGTCTCAATTCAACAGACGACGCGTCAATCGGACGCCCGGTCTGTGAGTTATAACCTTTTCGTCCCAGGGCCCCGGTTGGTTTTTTGAGTCAACCAACCTGGCCGTATCTCAACTTTACCCCGAACTCCCATAGGGTATACTCATAGGGACCGATACTCAACGTGATCACCAACGCCGCTGACGGTTCGTCAAACAGACGTCTGGTCTGAAAGATATCAGCTTTTCCGTTCTAGGGGCCCGGTTGGATTTCGGTGCGATCCAACCCGGCCACTATCCATCTGCACCCAATTCTCGGGCGGAGGATGCCAAAAGTTCTGTATCGTCAATAGGAACTCAATGCAATAGACGGCGCGTCAATCAGACGCCCGGTCTGTTAGTTATTGGCATTTCCGTCTCACACCCACCCTGAGAAACTTCCCAGGAGGTCACCCATCCTGATCACTACTCTAGGCCAAGCACGCTTAACTATGGAGTTTAAACCACGTAGGCTCCCGAGAAGGAAGTTGCACCTTGAGTATAGTATACCGAAACGACCGTCTCAATCCAAGGATCGTGTTGCCGCTGACGGCGAGTCGTTTGGAGGCCCGTAGCCCAAGATACAGGCATTTGACCAAAAGTGGTCCGAAACATGGGGTCTGGGCCTGGGCCGACCCGGCCCGACCCCCCCCCCCCCCCTGGGTCGGCCGAACCGGGTCGACCCGCCCCGGGCGGCGACCCGGCCCGATGACTGGCCCGGCTCGGAAAACCCGAACGGTGGTGCGGTCCTGCGCGGCGGCGCGGACCGGCACGGCGGCACGACCTGGGTGCCGCGCGCGGGGGGCAAAGCCCCCCTTTGAGAACCGCGGCCCCTTAATTGGGGCCGCTTTTGAGACCCTGCTGAGGGAAATTAATTCCCCCAGTCTCCACTGTCCGGGCGGCCCGCACTGGCCGACCGGTTTCGCCAGCAAGGACCGGCGACGACCGGTCCTTCCTTTGCCGACACCGGCGGCCCGGTGCCGGCCGCCGGTCATCTTGCTCCGCCGCGGCCCGGAACCAGCTACGGCCTATCCCGTGCAGCGCGATGCGATGGCATCGCTTTCCTCCGCCGCGGCCCCGCTCCGGCCGCAGCGCCTTTGACTTTCTTCGACGCGATGCGACGACGTCGCGTTCTTGGATTTCTTTCCACGGCGCGGCGCGATGGCGCCGCACAATAATTTTCGTGCGATTCCCGCATGGTGCGACGGAACCACGCCATCCCGTTCCATCCGCAAGGAAACAATTATGAACATAGGAGGGGGGTTCGGCCGTGTTGGTGCGGTCCGGGGCCCCCTCTCGTTAGACAACAACATTTAATCCTTTATCCTCGAAGTTCGACATTCTAGAATTAAGAATGGAATATAAATAAATAAAATATCAACAATCCCCTACCTCGGATTCAAGTGCGGAGTAGGCCAATCAAGCCGCGGAAGACTAGCGTCGCGGAGGTCGGGCGTCGCGGAAATCGAACGTCGTTTCCGTTGACGTCGAGGTGCGTCCGAAGAGGTACATCGTGGGAGAAGCTTCGGAAGCTGACGGAGATAGTCCGAGGAGGAAATGGCGTCTCCATTCGTTGACACGGGAAGAAGATCGATGAAGCGGTGTCGTCGATCTTCAGAAACACACCGGCTACGAAGAAGAGAAGCGGCGTTCTTCGTCGGAGCTTAAGCGTTCTTCGTGTTCTTCGTCAAGGTTGAAGAAGATGGAAAGAGCTTCTCAAAATCTCTCAAGGTGGCAAAGGAGACCAACCCAAAATAAAATAATCTTAAGCCTTATTTTATTTACACAACTAAACATTTGAATTTCAAAAGATAAGAAATGAAACATTAATTCACAGAAATAATTCAATGAAAGAAACAGCTCATTTAATTTACGAAATAAACCGCCCAATTAAATGGTCTATTAAGAATTTAAGAAAACGCGTCAGTTGACTTTCATAATGACGGGTTTTCGCGGGTGCGTTACATAGCGGAAAGAAACGGCGGGGCTCGTGCGGGCCACACCTCACAAATATTCTACTAAGAGGGTAGGATATTTCTGGATAGTACCCTATCTGGTTCAACTCATTTTTAGCCGCTTTTAAGTGGCTTCAAGTGGCTTCCATGTGGCTGAAGTGAAATAAAATAAAGTTGTCGTAAAATTATTTTATCTCTTAACTTTAAGCCCAAAAATTAAAAACCACACCCGAGCAAACGCAACTCCGGAAGAGGCGTTTCTAAGCGAATACCGGCGCTGCGATTTAATCGGTGCCCTCAGAATTCAATTCCGGGCACCGGTTTAAAAGTTAGAAAACCCGCTAGTCCGTTCACTTAACTTACCCGAGCCAATCTTCGGAAAATGATTCCGGGCACACCGGGCCTCAGAATTAGGTGCCGTCAAAAACTACGTTCATGAAATGTTACAAAGAAAATTAAGAAAAAAATTTCCGTGGAATTTATGGGTCTTTACATAACTCCCACCATAGGGCTTTACATCCCCGTAAAACTTCACCACAAACTTAGGGATACAAAGGCGGTACTGAGCACACGTCTGAGCCTTCCGCTCCCAAGTGCTCACCTGGAGGTTCTGTACTGCCAATGAAAGCGCACCCGAGGAATCGATCGCCCTCCTAGGATCCGTTCCTATCGATCCTTGATCCCCATAGGAACCTCCGTAGATGTCACCTCATCGCCACAATCCAGCTCCTCATGGTCGATGATATGCGAAGGGGTCGAGCACGTATCTGCTCAGCTGGGATACGTGGAAAACGTCGTGCACCTAGTGCAACCGAGGTGGATGGGGCAAGCGGTAAACCACCCCGCCTACCCATCTGAGGACCTAGAAAGGTCCGTTGAACCTCGGAGATAACTTGCCGCCTTGGCCAAATCTCCGTAAACCTCGTCGAGGTGAGACCCGAATAAGGAAGTGATCATCATCCTCGAACTCTAGGTGTCTCTATTTCCTGTTAGAACTGGAACTCAAATGGACTGCTGCCATGAGGGTAAGGTTGACTGACTCATGAGTGATCATGCACACCCTCCTATGTAAGAGATACCCTGTGCTACCTGGGGTTTCCTTTTCCGCCGACCAAGGAAAACCCATCCCGACGTTTTCCTAAAACCGTCAATTTGAGTATGAACAGTTATTGCCCATTCCATACTCAAACTAACGTCGTAAGACCTCGACGCTACCACCAAGAGATTCCAACTAGATCTCTCACCTCGAGGGTCTGACCACACCGTTGGCGTAAGTGTGATTATCGAGTCTCCTCCCAAGGTATATCCAGACGTGAGGGTCAAGTCCACGGCTTACCGGAAACTCTAGGTCTGGAACAAGATTTGTGAAATCAAGGAATGATTCATATCGACGTCCATTACTACAGCAGCTAGTAGTGGACACAGACTGTCCCTTAAATCATTTCTAAAGCCATTGGTTCACACTCATTGACCGCATGCAGCTGCAATCTTCCACCACCCTCCAGCTCCCTGATCCTGGCGGGAATAACTAAGGCGGGTGGTTGTACCATGTTAGGATGTACACCACCTCATGCTGCTCTCCTAGATCTGCTTCCACGTCTGCCACTTTGCAGACTCATCTCTATTTAACGCTTCCTCTTTTTGAAACATTTATCACCCCCAAGCCTCTAAGACTGACACTGGTTCCCTGTTTCGTACTGCACTATGATGTCTTCATCCGCTCCTAGATGAACTGCACCACCTTTAGTCTCACAAGACCTGCTATAATTTCTTCTTTGCTGATAAGAGAAATCTGGTCTAATCCCCTAGATGAAACACATTTGTTGCCTAATACAGTCGATCCCAACATGAATGATGCATTCATGATGTGGATGACGTTGTAAGGCCATGACGTAACTACTAAGAGATCCAACTGTCACTCTCGCCTCCAAGGGTCGAGTCACACTGTCGGCATCAGTGTGAGGTCACTGGGTCTCCTCCAGTAGAAATCTCGAAAGTGAGGGTCAAGTCAACAGTCTTACAGGGACCACTCAGTATCAACCAAAAAAAAAGGACAGGAAAGAAAACATCAAAAGATAAGTGTCCTTTTCGTATTGAAGCTCATAATACAAAGACACAAATACAAAAGAAACATGGAACTATAAGAACAAAGGACGTATCCACTAGTTCCGCTCTTGTCCACCTACTCCCGGAGCTCTACTGCCTTGTCCACTTCTTGGCTGTTGCTCAAGCACCCGTTGCTGCTTCTGTCTCGGTGGCTCCTCCAACACCTGCTGATCAACCGTGCGGGGGATCGTATAGTCACGTTCCAGGTGACCCTTCCTACCGTAGGAGAAACACTCTCCGTTTCTGGCACGCCTGGCTCTGACCCCACCCCGGGTGCCCCGCACCAATGATCCTAAAACCCGAGATCGTCCAACTGCTGGTCTGGTCCTCATGGATCTCTGCACCATCTGTCAACTACCCGCAGATGACTCGGCAACCGATCGAAAACCCTACGGCAAAGTCAGAAGCTCCTATACATGCTCGTGGTATAGAGCTACTGGCACAAACTCCACCCTGAAGAAGGTCTCGAAGTCTTCCCATGTGAACGCCATCCCATCGCAAAACTGGAACAAGTGGCTCCGCCACCTGCCTGCTGCTGCCTAAAGAAGGCTGGAAGCAAAGATCACCATGAAGTCTGTCGGCGTCCCCACTAGCCTGAAGACTCCCACCATAGCCTCCAGCCAATCCTCAACCGCCTGCGGGTCCGTCTCTCCCCGGAACCTGGGTGGCCTCTGGTGTTGGAACTCGTGCAGTGCACTCAAGCGACGTGCATCCTCTGCTGCTGGGGCTGGTGGCATCGGTGGCCCAACGGGTAGTAGTACCGATGGTGCCTCCGCTGGTGCCTCAAATGGGATAGGGCCCTATACTGAGGCCTCGTCACTCGGCGTTCTGTCAGTACGCACCACTCTCGGGGCTCTAACTGGTTGTCCACGGGGAGGCATCCTGAAAGAAACAACGTGACACGGTTAAACGATTATACCTGGTGAGCTGACCTGGTTTGAGCTGACATTTAAAAACATTTGGAAACACACATGCAATAACTGTTTTCATGCACAAAGTTGGAAATCAGTTGCCAGGGTCCTGGTGTATGGATACGTCGGCCGCCCGCAGCAACACTGGACTCCCTGAACTGAAAACCACAATCGGTACCCTTAACACTATTGCTTCATAGAAAGAAACATCAGAGTTATAAGTTCTGCGGTAGAACCAAACTCCTCTGATACCAATTTGTCATGACCCGTCCTCAGGGCCCGTGTCGTGACTACCCCAAGCCCGCTTTCCATAGGCCAGGGGCTGGAGACTAGCACCAAAGGCGTAAAATCCCGATAACTTGGAAGGCATTGCCTTTATAAAAGAAAACAAGCACCACAGAGTACAAGTTGAAACAAAACACTAAGTATAAAAGAAAAGCTGAAAAGTAAATGGGCCAGAATAAAAACCCAAAAGAAAGTACAACTACAACTGAACAAAAAGGCAAATAGCTGGAAGAGGGAAGTAGCTCCTGGGTCGTCCTCCTCGGGTCCTACCTGAAGTGTAGGTACAGATAGCGCAGCTCCTGGTTGTCCACAACGGATCCTACCTGAAGGGTAGGCACAGATATCCTCCTCCATGATCTCATCCGTCAACCTCCTCTGTGAGTCGTCTCGTCGCGTAGTCCACCTTCGGGTACTGACTCGTCGTGTAGTCCACCTCCGGGTACCGACTCGTCGTGTAGTCCACCTCTGGGTACCGTCCAGTCCTCGAACACTCGGCCTCCGTCAGCACTGCCCGTCGTCTACAACCAACACAACGAGGTGCGGGCATAGCCCTTGTAGGGTTGAGTATAACGATACTCAGTAGGGACCCCGAGACCCTCAAGGTCTCACTAAACCAACAAGGATATCCACAAGAATATCTCAACAGATAACCTCTACATAGATATATGCCCATACATATACCTAAGGTATCAAGTAACCCATCTCAATCATGAGTAAACACAAGGATTGTGAAATCAACGGATACCCACTACTCAGGTATATGCCCATACATATACCTAAGTTATCAAGTAACCCATCTCAATCATGAGGTAAACACAAGGTCAAAAGTCTCAGCTCAAACCAGGATTTTCATTTATCGAAACCGTAACTGCTGAAGAGCTCCGTCTCTGGAGTGTACAGTGGTCCTGTCATGACTCCGAGGTACTGCTCACTAACCTAAGACTGCTGAGGTACTCCTCCTGTCGAGTACCGCGGGCCTGCCACCTCACCCAGTAGTGCTTCCCACCGGGGTCTGCCACTCAAACACAGTAGTGCTCCCCCCTCACAGCCTACAGAGGTACTCTTTCTATCAAGTACCGCGGGTCTTCCACCTCAAATAGTAGTGCTCCTCCACTATGGGTCTGCCACCTCACAAAGTAGTGCTCCCCACTGGGCTACGTAAGTCACTCCGAATCAAATCGGACAAGCAGTCTTCAGGTCTCTGCCGGCTACACGGTCTCCGTACTCCGTACGGTCGTCTCCGGGAGGGTCCGCTCCATGAGCTACAAGTCGATACTCCAAGTATCTCAAAGTCCCACGAATAAGTATCTCAATGTCCCACGAATAAGTATCTCAATGGACCGCCTCGTCATAGGGGTCTCAACTCAATAGACGACGCGTCAATCGGACGCCCGGTCTGTGAGTTATTAGCCTTTTTGTCCTAGGGGCCCGGTTGGTTTCGTGAGTGAACCAACCCGGCCGTATCTCAACTATACCCTGAACTCCCATAGGGTATACTCATAGGGACCAATACTCAACGTGATCACCAACGCCGCTGACGGTTCGTCAAACGGACATCTGGTCTAAAAGATATCAGCTTTTCCGTTCCACGGGCCCGGTTGGATTTCGGAGCGATCCAACCCGGCCACTATCCATCTACATCCAATTCTCTGGCGGAGGATACCGAATGTTCCATTTCGTCAACAGGAACTCAACGCAACAGACGGTGCATAAATCGGACGCCTGGTCTGTTAGTTATTGGCCTTTCCGTCTCACACCCACCCTAGGAAACTTTCCAGGAGGTCACCCATCCGGATCACTACTCTAGGTCAAGCACGCTTAACAATGGAGTTTTAACCACATAGGCTCCCGAAAAGGAAGGTTCACCATGGGTATAGTATACTGAAACGACCGTCTCAATCCAAGGATCACGTTGCCGCTGACGGCGAGTCGTTTGGAGGCCCGTAGCCCAAGATACAGGCATTTGACCAAAAGTGGTCCGAAACTGGGGGTCTGGGCCCAGGCCGACCCGGCCCGACCCATCCCCCCCCCCCCGGATCGGCCGCACCGGGTCGATCCGCCCAGGGCGGCGACCCGCCCCGGCGACCCGGCCCGGCTCGAAAAACCCGGCCCGGCGCGGTCCGGCGCGGCGGCGTGGATCGGCACGGCGGCGCCACCTGGGCGTCGTTCGGGTGCCGCACGCGGGGGGAAAAGCCCCCCTTCGAGAACTGTGGCCCCTTAATTGGGGCCGCTTTTGAGACCTGGCCGGGGGAAATTAATTCCCCCGGTCTCCACTATCCGGGTGGCCCGCACTGGTCGGCCGATTTCGCCAGCAAGGACCGGCGACAACCGGTCCTTCCTTTGCCGACACCGGCAGCCCGGTGCCGGCCGCCGGTCATCTTGCTCTGCCGCGGCCCGGAACTGGCCGCGGCTTATGCCGTCTGGCGCGACGCGACGGCATCGCTTCCCTCGGCCGTGGCCCCACTCCAGCCGCGGCGCCTTTGATTTCTTCGACGCGACGTGACGTCATCGCGTTCTTGGATTTCTTTCCACGGCGCGGCGCGACGGTGCCGTGCAATAATTGTCGTGCGATTCCCGAGTGCTGCGACGACACCACGCCATCCCGTTCCATCCGAAAAGAAACAATTATGAACATAGGAGGGGGGTTCAGCCTTGTTGGTGCGGTCCGGGGCCCCCTCTCATTAGACAACAACATTTAATCGTTTATCCTCGAAGTTCGACATTCTAGAATCAAGAATGGAAAATAAATAAATAAAATATCAACAATCCCCTACCTCAGATTCAAGTGCAGAGCACGCCAATCAAGCCGCAGAAGACTAGCGTTGCGGAGGTCGGGCGTCATGGGAATCGAACGTCGTTTTCGTTGACATCGAGGTGCGTCCGAAGAGGTACGTCGCTAGAGAAGCTTCGTAAGCTGACGGAGATAGTCTGAGGAGGAAATGGCGTCTCCTTTCATTGACACAGGAAGAAGATCGAAGAAGCGGCATCGTCGATCTTCTGAAACACACCGGCTACAAAGAAGAGAACCGGCGTTCTTCATCGGAGTGTAAGTGTTCTTCGTGTTCTTTGTATAGGTTGAAGAAGATGGAGAGAGCTTCTGAAAATCTCTCAAGGTGGCAAAGGAGACCAACCCAAAATAAAATAAGCTTAAGCCTTATTTTATTTACAGAACTAAACATTTGAATTTCAAAAGATAAGAAACGAACCATTAATTTGTATAATTAATTCAACGAAAGAAACAGCAAACGCAACTCCAGAAGAGATGTTTTTAAGAGAATACCGGCGCTGCGATTTCATCGGTGCCATCAGAATTCGATTCCGGGCACCAGTTCAAAAGTTAGAAAAACCCGCTCGTCCGTTCACTGAACGTACCTGAGCCAAACTTCAGAAAATGATTCCGGGCACACCATGCCTCCGAATCAGGTGCCGTTGGAAACTGCGTTCTTGTAAAATTCCAAAAAAAATTAAGAAAAAAATTTCCTTGAAATTTACGGGTCTTTACACTCGTGACCAAAACACATTCCCACAAGAAGACTTATCAATCGACGCCTCCCCCAAACCTCAAACCTGATTACCCTAAATCTATTTTCCATTATTATTTTTATAATTATATAATTATTTTCTTAAATATAAATTATATATAGTTGAACACAATATATATTTAATATGTTTCACATTTCGTAGTTATACTATTATAATTTTTATTTAGAAAGCATCATATAAGAAATAATTTTATAAAAATTAACACATTAAAAGATTATAATTTAAAATTAATTTTACTAATACAAATATATATACAGATATACTAATATTTGTACGCCATTTTTTAATTAAATTAAAATTTATATAATATATTAATAATAATGTATTTCCAAAATTAATTTTTTTTTCCAAATAATTTATTGAAAATTTAAAAGTAAAAATATCATTTTGTATATATAAAAATTATGTTTTAACTAAAATTATACTATCATAAAAGTAATATATATATATATGTAAAATATATTTTCAACATATATTATTTTTTTAAAAAGAAATAATTTTGTAAATCTAACCATAATTTATTATTTTAAAACTAATGATTATAATACATATATTTATATATCCATATATTATTTTGAAATTTTTTTTTGTAAAACAAAATTAATTATATTCAATATATAGTAATTAATATTTCATATTAAATAATTATTATGTTAGGGTTAGAATTATTTTAATTGTAAATATAATATTTTTTTAAAATGTAATTATATAAAATATTTTATCAAACACATCATTCAATAAATTTTGTAATTTATATTTATAAATATATTCCATATAATGTTATGAAATTAATCTGAACACTTTATATTTATCTATAATCATTATTATATAATTACATTTTTAATAATTAATAAAAATATAGTATTTAAATAATAATTTATTAATGAAATCGACTAAATAGAATAGATTTTTATTAAATTTGTGTGTTTAATTTTCTAGGATGTTACATTATTCCACCTTAATATAATTTTTTTTTAAAAATTCATTTTTTTTTGAATGAAAATAATTTTGAATTTGTGAATTCTGAATTAAAAACAACATTGACCATTGAACTCTAAACTCTATGTCATAGACAATAACATCTAATCTCCATAGTTGACTTGACTATTCCTCAAAGACCAATTGTAGATTTTGATCCATAAACATTGTATAAGAGATAAGATTTCACTAATCAAGGATCTAGAGAATTCAATAAAAGAGTTAAATTTATCAATGTTTTACTAAAAAATTAAAATAGAAAAGACAAAAATCACTTATGCATGCGTCAATATGATGTCATCCAATTTATGACATCAATTGTCTTGTGAAAAATAATTTTAAAAAAAGGGGTATGAGGTGGAAATTCCCAGTAATGGGGTTTTAATACAAAACCATTTAGATATAATTTTATATTTTCAAAAAATTTATTAAAACACATGTATTGAAATCTGGAAATTATCATTTTTCATAACACGTCATCCTTATATTTTTGAGACATTATGAATCTGATGTTGGTATTTACAGATTTTTAAAAATACTAAACAAATTTAAGATTTTTTTTAAGAAAAAATTATAAAATTATACATATACTTGAACAAAAATACATGAAATTCAACTTATAAGTAAAATAATTATTATACTTAATTATGTATGACATGTTGGATGTGCAGATACATTTTTCACATGAAATGTAACATGTTTAGAATTTCCCAGAAATCTACATCCAAACCCATGTATTCAAACCATTAAATGATAAATAAGTTCTTAACTGTTGTATAAGGATTGAAAAACTTTAATTAACCATTCTTAATAAATTATATAAAACATTATAAAAATTTATTCTAGGTGGACATGAAAATGTTTAACTGATTAATAAATATTCATCAAATAATGATACTTAACCATGGTTATTATACTAGTCTAATAATTACATGGTATCTCACATAATATATTCATAATGAGGGAATGCACAATGCAGAAAATCATAAACATTTTTTTAGGTCCTGATGCCAAGACCATACATAACAATTTTGTAAAGGCCTCATGCCTAGACCATACGTAATCATTTTTTCATGTCCTTGTGCTAAAATTCAGTTAGTCTCGTGAGAACAACCGATGCATCAAGAGGCTATTACGGTCCCCACCTATAACATATTAAGTCTTATGCATTCCTCATATGTATAAATAAATTCATTAAATAAAGGTGGCCCTTACAACTTTGATTATAATTGAATCATTATCATTAGTGAAATAAATTCATTAGTATAACCAATGTGTCTCATACAACTTTGATTTATTTAAATCATATTCATATGTGAAATAAATTAATCAAATGATCCAACGTGTCTAAAACATCATTGAAAAGGTTGTAAATAAAATAATATATTATCATAAAAATATTAGTCACACACCTAAATTGATTTTCTTTACTTATATGGAATTAATATAATTAACAATGAAATAAATTAGAATTTAATTAAAAATGAAAATATTTTTATTTCTTATAAAATTTATTTTTTACAATAAATAAATATACTCCACATATAAAATTCTAAATAAAACATTTTCATTCATGAATTAATCCATGTGCTAGATAATTTCTGATAATTTTTTTGAAACTACGAGTTTATTATGAACGAATTATGTGCCAATGTTTTTCTTGGTGAATGAACCTAAATGTATGGAGATGAAACATCCTGAAATTAAAGAATACATGATGAATTTATTTGTGCAATTTTTTAAAACATGGGAATATAAGATGTATGCATAAACATTTAATACTTATAAACAAGTCATATATATATATATGATAAATCAACATTTACTAATAATATGATTTAATAAGTACTTGTGACCATTATTTCAACATTACAAAATAAATTCATTGAAAAACCTTTGATAAATGAATGTATCTATTTCTTTAGTCGAAATGGGAAAAAAATTAAAAAGTAATCTTATATATATATATGTTGAATATTGGATTAGAAAAAACTATTGTTGTGAGTGGTCCTTGATAAATAATTATAGTTTTAATTAGAAAACCCTTTATATTAAATTTCAAAAAATATAAACATTCATATATAAAATTAATTAACCCTTTGTTTGAAAATAATAATTTTCAATATATATATATATATATATATTGGAAGATATATAGTGGGTTTTGGTATCACCAAAACTCGTGTAACATTTCCTTATCGTAAACACCCATAAACTCATTATTTTATATATTTATTCATGAAATTCAATTTTATCTAATTTGATAACATTTATTATTTTAAATGTCAAAAAATAAAAAAGTATCATTTCATTAATATTATGCATGAAATAATTTCACGATGTCTAAATACCTCACATAGAAATAGTAAATTGTATTCACTTCAAATAATTCATATATAATGTTAAAAAAATTATAACCATTAGTCCACTATATATCACAACAAAATCATCATCATATCATGTTCATAAGAAACAGTCATCTTCACGTGTGAACAAGAACAAATATATTTATATATATATTTATCATCATATATATATATATTGAAATAGATATATATTTATATCATGGTTTAAAAATCTCTCATTCATAGAATAAATGGTTTATGTGAAATCCATCATGATAGAATTTTATAAAACGAAATTATAAATTAATATATGGTTTCTTCTCACATAAAAATATTTAAACACCAATCATGCAGAACATGGAGTTAATTTATACATGCAACCTATTATTAAATAAGATGGTGTTCATTTTTTATGAAATAATTTTAATAAATTACCCTTCCTTGTAATTAGAAGATAAACAAAACAATTCGACATTGAAAATATAGTTTTACCAAAATTAAACAATTACAACACAAAAATGATAAAAACAAATTATGAGATAACCAAGTTATCAAACAATAACAGACAAACACAAATTTTATTAAATCCAAAAACAATTTTTATAAAAGAAAACCAGAAAATATAAATTAAACTTATGATGAAATAAAAACATAATCAATAAAAAAGAATTATATTTTAAATTATTAAATATTTCCTTACAATAATAATTATGGAAAACATTGGTAGAATTTGAACAATAAATTATTTTTTTGACATAAACCATTAAGTAAATCAGCATAGGTATATAATTTCTCTTACCATAAAAATTGCTTATATAATAGGTAGAAATAACATAAATTTAAATTTAAAATTAATCCCTTAAAAAACCTATAATTAAATTTTACATTAACTCTCTGTAAATAATATCTATTCAATTAATTAAATAATATCCTTATATAAATTTTTTTGAAAAAAGATCAAATCCATTTAACACGTACAATTAAAATTTGGGATCAATAAATGTTCGAAATCGTATTCCCTTACACAATGAAATTCATAGATATCTATAAATACTGTTGTTCTTAATAAATATATGTCTTCACACAGAGTATCAATAATATCATTCTTTAGTTAGGATAAATAATTAGTAAAATATAATTATTCCATTTAAAAAATATGTTTGAAATTCTTAATAAAATTTTAATTTTTAAGGGATTTTAATAAATTAGATTTTAAAACATACAAGGTTCCCAAAAAACTGATTTGGGAATCAAGATATAAATAAATAATTTCATAATTTTAAAAATAAATTTTCATCAAATAAATAATTTCAACATAACAAATATATGTTTAAAGAAACATATTGAAAACAAAACCATTATGTAAAATCAAATATATTAAAAAACATAAAACTCGATAATAAAAAATGTTAAATTACCAAATATTCTAAAATCATGAAATTAAATTATTAAACATTATTTATCTGTAATTGTTTTCTTCAAAACTTCCAAAAAACATTTATAGAGAAATATAATTTTCCCTTACAAAAATAACTTGTTATTAAACAATAACATGAATGAAAATTACCATAATACCATATCAATAATTGTAACACCCCAAGCTTTCACGGTACGTTTCCCTTCGAATAATGCGATAGCGTGTGTTGTACGCAACCTCGAGTTCTAACACACACCACAACTAATTAAACTAGTCGTTGTGAATAGTTATAACTACTTTTTGAAAACATATATATTTTATATTTCAAAATGGACTTCATTTTTGGATTCGGAATATCGAAATTATCCTAGGGTGAAATTTTGGTACTTTTCGGATAACTTTTATATTTTGATGAATAGTGAAAATTACTAAATTTTAATTAAAAACAACTTTTTTAATCAAAATAATTAATAGTGATAAATTATGAATTTGAGTGGTTTTAAAGTATATTTCGAATATATTTTTACCATTTAATATAATGTTGGTCATTGGACATAATTTTACAATTAAACCGAACATAAACAAGTGTCAATCTTTTGATAGTTATTATCTCTTAAAAACACGCTTTTTGTTTTAACAGCGGGAATTAATTTTAAATTAATTTCTGCCACTTCTGTGTTTTGAATTTAGAAAAATGGATTCCATATTTGGAATCAGGATTTTCAAATTTTGTAAATAGGTAACTTTTATATTTAGACATTTTGAATAATTACTGCGGTAAATATTTTATTTACCATGGTTAAGGGGCAATCTGGTAAATAAGGGTTAAAAAAATAATATTATAATAATACTAAATTACCCTAAAACGTGTGTTAACCCTATTGGTTGATACATGGTCGACCATGGGAATCTTTGGGTCTATTTTGGGACCCCATGGATCCACTTGTAAGTGATAATGACACATTATATTAATAAAGCTTAAATAAAAATAAAAATGGCATAAGCTTACATCTTTTAGAAGAACAATTTTTACATAGGGTTATACATGTTGGATTTTCAATTATAAATATTCATTAGAAAGATAAAAAGATTTCCTACATAATGATATTTTATTTATAATTTTTAGACATTTAATAAGTTATTTTATTTATGACACAGTGATGATGCAGTAATTACTATAATAGTGAAAAATTAAAATAATTGATATTATAAATACCCAAATAAATATAATATGAAACTTTTAATGAATTAAACTAATTTTATAGGATAATATGATATATTATAATTGATTTAATTAACTTTGTTCGAAGTAATCAATCTGTTATGAGTTTCACAAAAATCAACTATTGAATAGTGTCAAAATTGACATAAAAGAGTTCTTAAAACAAATATTATATTATTAATTGATATTAAATTCCTAAAAATCTAAGGTTCGGCCAAGAGACTTATATTATGAAAGTTTAATCATTAATTGACCACTTGGGCGTCTCTTGGATGTATATAGTATGTTTATTAACCATATTATATAAAAATACAAAGAGACATTGTAAAAGTGAAACTAATTAACTTAGAGTTAATACTTAAAGATAAGGTTAATATAAGTACCCAAACCTGTCTAAATTCTATTGTATGAGTTGGTTTCGACCTATCCCTACCTCATCCTTTGAATAGTCAACTTTGGAGCCTTTGGAAACCGAATATGAATTTATTATAAATTAATATTTCTAGCTTTTCCAAAGGTGCCCCTCACCCCTCTTATAAAAGGGCACTCCTCCTTCTCATTTCTTCACACCTTAAAAGCCTTTTGGTTCAACCAAACTCTGCCCAAATAATCTCCCAACATCCCTCACTACAACCTAGAGGACTTAGTTTGATCAGAAAGCCAACCTAATGAGCCCTTTTGATCAAATCAAAAGGAAGAACCCGAAGAAGAGGTAATGATTTCACCACCCTTTTCTAAGTTCATTTCTTCTTCCACTTCTTATTCCTTTGTTCTTACCATTCTAAAACAATAACTCCAGTATCTCACATATACTGTGATGTTATTATAATTATGGTACAACCATATTCAGTATTCTATCCACCCTTTGAATAACATGTCACCATACGTGCGTACGTACGGCTTACCGTCTCCACGTCGTGGTGTAATTGTTATTCAATATAATATTATTTGGATGGGTATAATAATGATGTGTAACTCATGTAAATAATAAATATAACATGTTAATGATACTGTATATATGATATACCATTCATTTATATATTATTTTAATATCAAAAGAATGATATTGTCCCTCGTGCGTACGTACGGACTACCGTCTCCACGAACGCGATGAGATTCATTCTCCATCGTAACCATTCAAGTATAATTATCATTTGATAATTTAAAAATGATGTTTAAGGACTAGATATCATTCTGGATATGAATAAGATACAACAACCATGGCTTATGTAACAAAACATATAAAGAAAATGAGTAAGTTAACACCCGAAACGACGATAATTCTAAGATATTATTAACAAATCAATGTTAAAAGATCATATATGATATCATATTAATATATATGATTCTTGTATAATTTAATAACAATTATTTCACCATTATACAGGAGGTTAACCTACCCCAACCAAGGAAAAGTACAAGGTAAGGGTTATTTCACAATCTCTTCATTATCCGAGGTTGTTTATACGTAATAATCTACTGGGATCTCTTTATCATCCACATCCATGTTTCTTAAAAATACATTTCAAAACATTTTTACTATTTACTAGAATATTAGTTAAAGTCATTTATACCCTTTTTGACTTTTATAAGTGGTTTATAAAGGAATCTTTCAGTCGTTTTCAAAACAAGGTCCTTTTTAACCTTTTCGACAGAATTAAGGTAAGAATGTTTTTTTTAACTTATACGGCGGGTGCGGCTATTTTCCGCCATTATAAAATCATCAAAGCTTCCCTTACAAGCTTATAAGAATATTTTCAAAGAAAATGTTTTATTTTATATGGATCTTAAATGATTTCAAAATAAAAGGAGATATTTCTTTAAAAAGAATTTTGATTTCATCTATGTCAACATCCTTTGATGAATTTTAAGATTATTTGAAGTTGATTTATTATGATACAAAACTTCTATATTGTATTGAAGGTTTTGTGATATGTTTGACTGTGGATGTTCTATTTTTATACCATTCATAGTTTATGGTGAAATTATTGACATTTCGTATGCTAGTTTTAATACGAATGTTTATGTTATGTTTAAACCTTTTCATATGGGAATGCATTGGACTTAATAAGTGACGGGTGGAGCCCGCTATAGCTCCTCGATGCATCGGTAGGTCTCATGAGACAAACTAGTGTCTTGGCACAAGGCCTTGACAAAATCTTATTTGTATTCTTGGCACGAGGCCTTGGCTATGTGGTTATGATAGTCTGGCATTATGCATTCCAACATTATGAAAGTGGTTATTGATTTTTGCATGTGATTATTCGATTAGTAGAATATCCATGTGAATAAGTAAATGGCATTATTTCATTTTTACTTTTGCCATACTATGTTGAAGTTCAAGTTTAAAAGGCTTTTGTTTTAGTAATGCATTGCCTTAAATGTTTATTCTTATTTATGAATGTTTCTGCTATATTGTTATCCTTACTGGGCATTTGAGCTCACCCCTTTTCTATGTTTTATTTTTCCCAGGATGTGAAGAAGTAAGTTATGAATGACCTGCAGGGATTTTATGAGGGGTTAATAGTGTGGATTGTGGAAACATTATGTTGTTGTATTAGTTTTTCATTTTATGATGTAATGTAAAACTTATGAATATATCTAGTGTTTCCAAGGCTACTAAACCAATCGGTCTTTCGAGATTTGATCTTTCTTGTGATCATGCCAATGTTACGAAGTAATGTACCGACTCTGGGTAGCTGGGGTCGGGGCGTTACAGTTGGTATCAGAGGAAGTTTAGTACAAACCTTGGAAACTAGATTTAGATAAACTCTGATTAGAGCACGTAGACCTAAGATGAATTTGAGGATTAGTATAGAAGAACTTCCTAGAATTTTGGTATTGTAGAGATTTTGTGAGTTTTCCGAGCAATACATCCCTGTCTGGATACGAGCAGGTAGAGGTGGCTCTGGCACAGATGTACCTAGGGGTAAAACCCGAAAACACCGCTTTGATCTAGACTCGAACGGGAACTGGTGCACGACAACGGGCCTTGCTGCACTCTTGGTTACGACACTCCCGGGGGATATGCTTAGGATAACTCTCATTTTCTTTACAAATCATTATGAAGGGTTTATGAGTATATACTTCCTCAAAGAAAACATTTTTATGATTATGGATTATATCCATAAATAGTTCAATTTATGTTAAGTGTTTTATAAGTATGGGATTATGTATTTTGATTCATAAACTGATCTAGTTTATGCCATTGTTTAGAAATGGCGCCTAGTGGAAGAAATGGAAACCGTATCAATGCACGCACTCCATGTAGGGATTGCCCTCCTGCTCAAGAAAATTATAGTGGGGCTGGTGATGCAACTGGTGCTGATCAACTAATCACCATACTGGGACAACTTACTCAGGTTATGAATAATAACCTTACCCGTATGGAGCACCCTGATCCGCAGCGTGGAGGATCAATGTTAGATCGATTCATGAGACAACAACCACCAACGTTCAATGGGAATACAAATCCATTAGTAGCTGAGCAATGGATATTTTCCCTAGAGAAAATATTTCAGGCTTTGGGGAGCAGTGAAAGGGAAAAAGTTATCATGGCAGTTTACCGCCTCACTGGAGATGCTGGTCAATGGTGGTCATTGATTCAAAATACGAAGGAAGATGATGAAGTATCAAATATGGAATGGAGGGAGTTCAAAGATCTGTTTTTAGAAAAATACTTTCCTCGCGACCATCGAGCAGATATGGAAAGCCAATTTCTGAGTCTGAGACAAAAGGAGGATAAGAATGTCACAAAGTATGAGGCTAACTTTACAAGGTTAGCGAGGTACGCTGGTGATTATATTCGCAACCCAAGAAGTAAGATTGATCGTTTCTTTGATGGGTTAAAACCATTTCTCCGTCGAGAATTAGTCTCACAATCCTTTTCATCGTACGAAGACATTGTCTCATGTGCTATCAAGACCGAAAAGGAATTCTCTAAGTCTTATGACTTTAAAGCAAAGCAAGAGAAGAAGAGACCTGCTGATCAATCTGGGAATGGAAATAAGGGGAAGAAAGGAAAGGTTTAATATCCATCTTGTGGTAAATGAGGGAAGAAACATCCTGGTGCTTGCCTGAAGGGAATGGGAGTCTGTTACAAGTGTGTTGAAAAAGGCCACCAATATCATGATTGAAAGGGGAAGAAGGAAGCTACCAACGTTCAGTGCTACAATTGCAGGGAGATGGGGCATTATGCAAATGCATGTCCTAAGCGTCAGGAGAACTTACCTCAGAAAAGGCCAAGGGATCAAGGCCAGGCTTATGCTATCACTACTGCTGAGGTAGAAGTTCCGAAAGACGTGGTGGCAGGTAATTTAATGGTTTCCTCAAGTTTAGCAAATTCATTATTTGATTCTGGATCATCGCATTGTTTCATATCTTCCCAGTTTGCTAAGAAAATTAGATATTTCCAATTTGATTTAATAAGGGAGTTGTCAGTTAAAACTCCTAAGGGAAGTATCGTTGCAACAAAGTTTTGCGAATCAGTCCCCATTAGAGCACATAAATTTTCTTTATCTGCTGATCTCATCGTCATACCTATGACTGATTTTGATATAATCCTTGGTATGGACTGGCTTTCGGACAATGATGCGAAGATTTATTGTAAGAAGAAAGAGGTTACGATTCTTGATGATAATGATAAGGAACACCTTATTTTTAGAGCAGAATCGTCACCACCTAATTCTTATTTAGATCCACCCCCAGTAGCTCAACTTAATTCAATTATTGGGGAGGAAGAGAATGAAATAACTGTCGGTGAGGAAAGGAATGTTCAAATAGAGGATGTACCTGTTGTGAAAGTGTTTGTAGATTTATTTCCGGAAGATTTACCTGGACATCCTCCAGAACGAGAAGTAGAGTTTTCCATTGATTTGATTCCTGGATCAAGGCCTATATCGAAGACCCCTTATAGAATGGCTACTGTAGAGTTAGTCGAACTAAAGAAAAAACTAGAGGAATTGAGTAATAAGGGATTTATTCACCCTAGTGTTTCTCCATGGGGAGCCCCTGTTCTTTTTGTTAAAAAGAAAGATGGATCTATGAGGTTATGTATCGACTACAGGGAGATCAATGCTATAACGATAAAGAACAAGTATCCCCTACCTCGTATTGATGATTTATTTGACCAACTGCATGGAGCTCAATACTTTTCAAAGATTGACCTTCGATCTGGATACCATCAGTTGTGTGTAAAGAAGGAAGACATTTCGAAGACAGCATTTCGAACCAGGTACGGGCATTACGAGTTTACTGTAATGCCGTTTGGATTGACTAATGCACCCTCTGTATTCATGGATCTGATGAATAGAGTTTTCAAGGAGTATCTCGATGAATTTGTGGTGGTATTTATTGATGATATCTTGGTATACTCCAAAACCTACGAAGATCATGAAAATCACTTGCGCATTATCTTGAAGACTCTGAGGAGGCATGAATTATATGGAAAGTTTAGCAAGTGTGAATTCTGGCATCAGGAGGTTTCTTTTCTTGGCCATATTGTCTCTAATGATGGAATCTCTGTTGATCCTTCTAAGACCAAAGCAATCCAAGAATGGCCAGCACCTACGAGTATAACTGAGGTACGTAGTTTTATTGGCTTGGCAGGTTATTATCGACGTTTCGTCCAGAATTTTGCCCGATTGGCTAACCCATTAACGAAGCTCACACGTAAAGGGGTTAAATTTGTTTGGAAAAAAGAGTGTGAAGAATGTTTTGAAGAATTGAAGAAAAGATTAGTCAATGCTCCTATATTGACTCTACCATCGGGGAATGATGGGTTCGTTATTTATAGTGATGCATCAAAGAAATGACTTGGTTGTGTCCTTATGCAGAATGATAGAGTTATTGCCTATGCATCACGACAGTTGAAAATTCATGAACAAAACTATCCTACTCATGATCTTGAGTTAGCAGCTGTGATCTTTGCTTTGAAGATATGGAGGCACTACCTCTATGGTGAAAAATGTGAGATTTATACTGATCACAAGAGTTTGAAATATATTTTCTCACAAAAAGAACTCAACATGAGGCAAAGGAGATGGCTTGAATTACTCAAGGATTATGATTGCACGATACACTACCACCCGGGGAAAGCAAACAAAGTAGCAGATGCTTTGAGCAGAAAAGACCATGGAGTTCTGAACATGATGAGAATTGAAAGGGATCCAATTTTCATGGATCTAGAGAAGATGGACATGGGAATAACCAGGGAAGGTGAAACATCAATGCTTTTTCAAATGGTTTCCAAACCATCATTACTAGAAAGGATTAAAAGTTCCCAGACCGATGATGAAGAATTTCAGAAGAAGATTAAAGCTGTGAATGATGGGAGATTGAGAGACTTTGTGTATGAAGATGGAATTTTGAAATTCGGGAAGAGTCTTTGTGTTCCCAATATACCTGATCGAAAAAGGTAATTGCTGGATGACGCTCATAGTTCCAATTTCTCTATACACCCTGGGAGCACCAAAATGTATAGAGATTTGAAGGAACATTTTTGGTGGGACAACATGAAGAGGGAGATTGCTGATTTTGTGTCAAGATGTATGGTTTGTCAACAAGTCAAAGCTGGAAGGCAACAGCCTGGAGGAGTCATGCAACCTCTTCCCATACCGGAGTGGAAATGGTACAATATTACGATGGACTTTGTCATGGGGCTACCAAAGACTCCTAGAAGGAACGATGCAATATGGGTTATTGTTGATCGTCTTACCAAGTCAGCACATTTTCTTGCTATAAGAGAAGATCTACCCCTGGAACGTCTAGCAAGACTATATATTAATGAAGTTGTGAGACTTCATGGAGTACCCTTATCAATTGTTTCTGATCGTGACCCCCGTTTTACTTCAAGATTTTGGAAAAGTCTTCAGAAATCCCTGGATACTGAACTTCATTTGAGCACTGCTTACCACCCTCAGACAGACGGACAATCAGAACGGACTATTCAAACCTTAGAAGACATGTTGAGATCTTGCTCACTTGACTTTCAGGGTATGTGGGATCAATATTTACCTCTGGTAGAATTTTCCTATAACAATAGCTTCCATTCGAGTATTCAGATGGCACCATATGAAGCGTTATACGGAAAGAGATGTCGTACACCAACCTGTTGGGATGACGTCGGTGAAAGAAAACTTGTAGGTCCAGAACTGGTGGAGGAAACGATGGAAAAGGTAAAGGTAATCCAAAATCACATCAAAGCAGCTCAAAGTAGGCAGAAGAGCTATGCCGATAATCGAAGGAAGGATTTGGAATTTCAAGTCGGTGATCATGTTTTCCTAAAGGTATCTCTGTGGAAGGGAGTCATACGTTTTGGTAAGAAAGGTAAATTGAGTCCCAGATACATCGGACCTTTCGAAATTCTAGAACGAATTGGGGCTGTAGCTTACCGATTGGCAATGCCGCCAAGTCTCTCCAAAGTTCACGATGTGTTCCACGTATCTCTGTTGAGGAAATACATGCCTGACCCAACGCATGTACTCACCTATGAAGATTTAGAACTGGAACCCGATATTTCTTATTGCGAAGAGCCCATCAAGATTCTTGATACGAGAGAACAAGTGCTGAGAAACCGGACGACACGTCTGGTAAAAGTTTTGTGGAGAAATCATAAGATGGAAGAGGCAACGTGGGAACCCGAGGAACTTATGATGAAGAACCACCCGAGTCTTTTTATACAGTAATACCATAGAAATTTCGAGGACGCAATTATTTGAAGGAGGGGAGAATGTAACACCCCAAGCTTTCACGGTACGTTTCCCTTCGAATAATGCGATAGCGTGTGTTGTACGCAACCTCGAGTTCTAACACACACCACAACTAATTAAACTAGTCGTTGTGAATAGTTATACCTAATTTTTGAAATCATATATATTTTATATTTCAAAATGGACTTCATTTTTGGATTCGGAATATCGAAATTATCCTAGGGTGAAATTTTGGTACTTTTCGGATAACTTTTATATTTTGATGAATAGTGAAAATTACTAAATTTTAATTAAAAACAACTTTTTTAATCAAAATAATTAACAGTGATAAATTATGAATTTGAGTGGTTTTAAAGTATATTTAGAATATATTTTTACCATTTAATATAATGTTGGTCATTGGACATAATTTTACAATTAAACCGAACATAAACAAGTGTCAATCTTTTGATAGTTATTATCTCTTAAAAACACGCTTTTTGTTTTAACAACGGGAATTAATTTTAAATTAATTTCTGCCACTTCTGTGTTTTGAATTTAGAAAAATGGATTCCATATTTGGAATCAGGATGTTCAAATTGTGTAAATAGGTAACTTTTATTTTTAGACATTTTGAATAATTACTGCGGTAAATATTTTATTTACCATGGTTAAGGGTAAATCCGGTAAATAAGGGTTAAAAAAATAATATTATAATAATACTAAATTACCCTAAAACGTGTCTTAACCCTATTGGTTGATACATGGTCGACCATGGGAATCTTTGGGTCTATTTTGGGACCCCATGGATCCACTTGTAAGTGATAATGACACATTATATTAATAAAGCTTAAATAAAAATAAAAATGGCATAAGCTTACATCTTTTAGAAGAACAATTTTTACATAGGGTTATACATGTTGGATTTTCGATTGTAAATATTCATTAGAAAGATAAAAAGATTTCCTACATAATGATATTTTATTTATAATTTTTAGACATTTAATAAGTTATTTTATTTATGACACAATTATGATGCAGTAATTACTATAATAGTGAAAAATTAAAATAATTGATATTATAAATACCCAAATAAATATAATATGAAACTTTTAATGAATTAAACTAATTTTATAGGATAATATGATATATTAGGATTGATTTAATTGAATTTGTTCGAAGTAATAAATCTGTTATGAGTTTCACAAAAATCAACTATTGAATAGTGTCAAAATTGACATAAAAGAGTTCTTAAAAAAAATATTATATTATTAATTGATATTAAATTCCTAAAAATCTAAGGTTCGGCCAAGAGACTTATATTATGATAGGTTAATCATTAATTGACCACTTGGGCGTCGCTTGGATGTATATAGTAAGTTTATTAACCATATTATATAAAAATACAAAGAGACATTGTAAAAGTGAAACTAATTAACTTAGAGTTAATACTTAAAGATAAGGTTAATATAAGTACCCAAACCTGTCTAAATTCTATTGGATGAGTTGGTTTCTACCTATCCCTACCTCATCCTTTGAATAGTCAACTTTTGAGCCTTTGGAAACCGAATATGAATTTATTATAAATTAATATTTCTAGCTTTTCCAAAGGTGCCCCTCACCCCTCTTATAAAAGGGCACTCCTCCTTCTCATTTCTTCACACCTTCAAAGCCTTTTGGTTCGGCCAAACTCTGCCCAAATAATCTCCCAACATCCCTCACTACAATCTAGAGGCCTTAGTTTGATCAGAAAGCCAACCTAAGGAGCCCTTTTGATCAAATCAAAAGGAAGAACCCGAAGAAGAGGTAATGATTTCACCACCCTTTTCTAAGTTCATTTCTTCTTCCACTTCTTCTTCCTTTGTTCTTACCATTCTAAAATAATAACTCCAGTATCTCACATATACTGTGATGTTATTATAAGTATGGTACAACCATATTCAGTATTCTATCCACCCTTTGAATAACATGTCACCATACGTGCGTACGTACGGCTTACCGTCTCCACGTCGTGGTGTAATTGTTATTCAATATAATATTATTTGGATGGGTATAATAATGATGTGTAACTCATGTAAATAATAATTATAACATGTTAATGATACTTTATATATGATATACCATTCATTTATATATTATTTTAATATCAAAAGAATGATATTGTCGCTCGTGCGTATGTACGGACTACCGTCTCCACGAACGCGATGAGATTCATTCTCCATCGTAACCATTCAAGTATAATTATCATTTGATAATTTAAAAATGATTTTTAAGGACTAGATATCATTCTGGATATGAATAAGATACAACAACCATGGCTTATGTAACAAAACATATAAAGAAAATGAGTAAGTTAACACCCGAAACGACGATAATTCTAAGATATTATTAACAAATCAATGTTAAAAGATCATATATGATATCATATTAATATATATGATTCTTGTATAATTTAATAACAATTATTTCACCATTATACAGGAGGTTAACCTACCCCAACCAAGGAAAAGTACAAGGTAAGGGTTATTTCACAATCTCTTCATTATCCGAGGTTGTTTATACGTAATAATCTACTGGGATCTCTTTATCATCCACATCCATGTTTCTTAAAAATACATTTCAAAACATTTTTACTATTTACTAGAATATTAGTTAAAGTCATTTATACCCTTTTTGACTTTTATAAGTGGTTTATAAAGGAATCTTTCGGTCGTTTTCAAAACAAGGTCCTTTTTAACCTTTTCGACAGAATTAAGGTAAGAATGTTTTTTTAACTTATACGGCGGGTGCGGCTATTTTCCGCCATTATAAAATCTTCAAAGCTTCCCTTACAAGCTTATAAGAAAATTTTCAAAGAAAATGTTTTATTTTATATGGATCTTAAATGATTTCAAAATAAAAGGAGATATTTCATTAAAAAGAATTTTGATTTCATCTATGTCAACATCCTTTGATGAATTTTAAGATTATTTGAAGTTGATTTATTATGATACAAAACTTCTATATTGTATTGAAGGTTTTGTGATATGTTTGACTGTGGATGTTCTATTTTTATACCATTCATAGTTTATGGTGAAATTATTGACATTTCGTATGCTAGTTTTAATACGAATGTTTATGTTATGTTTAAACCTTTTCATATGGGAATGCATTGGACTTAATAAGTGACGGGTGGAGCCCGCTATAGCTCCTCGATGCATCTGTAGGTCTCATGAGACAAACTAGTGTCTTGGCACAAGGCCTTGAAAAAATCTTATTTGTAGTCTTGGCACGGGGCCTTGGCTATGTGGTTATGATAGTCTGGCATTATGCATTCCAACATTATGAAAGTGGTTATTGATTTTTGCATGTGATTATTCGATTAGTAGAATATCCATGTGAATAAGTAAATGGCATTATTTCATTTTTACTTTTGCCATACTATGTTGAAGTTCAATTTTAAAAGGCTTTTGTTTTAGTAATGCATTGCCTTAAATGTTTATTCTTATTTATGAAAGTTTCTGCTATATTGTTATCCTTACTGGGCATTTGAGCTCACCCCTTTTCTATGTTTTATTTTTCCCAGGATGTGAAGAAGTAAGTTATGAATGACCTGCAGGGATTTTATGAGGGGTTAATAGTGTGGATTGTGGAAACATTATGTTGTTGTATTAGTTTTTCATTTTATGATGTAATGTAAAACTTATGAATATATCTAGTGTTTCCAAGGCTACTAAACCAATCGGTCTTTCGAGATTTGATCTTTCTTGTGATCATGCCAATGTTACGAAGTAATGCACCGACTCTGGGTAGCTGGGGTCGGGGCGTTACAGTTGGTATCAGAGGAAGTTTAGTACAAACCTTGGAAACGTGATTTAGATAAACTCTGATTAGAGAACATAGACCTAAGATGAACTTTGAGGATTAGTATAGAAGAACTTCCTAGAATTTTGGTATTGTAGAGATTTTGTGAGTTTTCCGAGCAATACATCCCTGTCTGGATACGAGCAGGTAGAGGTGGCTCTGGCACAGATGTACCTAGGGGTAAAACCCGAAAACACTGCTTTGAGCTAGACTCGAACGGGAACTGGTGCACGACAACGGGCCTTGCTGCACTCTTGGTTACGACACTCCCAGGGGATATGCTTAGGATAACTCTCATTTTCTTTACAAATCATTATGAAGGGTTTATGATTATATACTTCCTCAAAGAAAACATTTTTATGATTATGGATTATATCCATAAATAGTTCAATTTATGTTAAGTGTTTTATAAGTATGGGATTATGTATTTTGATTCATAAACTGATCTAGTTTATGCCATTGTTTAGAAATGGCGCCTAATGGAAGAAATGGAAACCGTATCAATGCACGCACTCCATGTAGGGATTGCCCTCCTGCTCAAGATAATTATAGTGGGGCTGGTGATGCAACTGGTGCTGATCAACTAATCACCATACTGGGACAACTTACTAAGGTTATGAATAATAACCTTACCCGTATGGAGCACCCTGATCCGCAGCGTGGAGGATCAATGTTAGATCGATTCATGAGAAAACAACCACCAACGTTCAATGGGAATACAAATCCCTTAGTAGCTGAGCAATGGATATTTTCCCTAGAGAAAATATTTCAGGCTTTGGGGAGCAGTGAAAGGGAAAAAGTTATCATGGCAGTTTACCGCCTCACTGGAGATGCTGATCAATGGTGGTCATTGATTCAAAATACGAAGGAAGATGATGAAGTATCAAATATGGAATGGAGGGAGTTCAAAGATCTGTTTTTAGAAAAATACTTTCCTCGCGACCATCGAGAAGATATGGAAAGACAATTTCTGAGTCTGAGACAAAAGGAGGATGAGAATGTCACAAAGTATGAGGCTAACTTTACAAGGTTAGCGAGGTACGCTGGTGATTATATTCGCAACCCAAGAAGTAAGATTGATCGTTTCTTTGATGGGTTAAAACCATTTCTCCGTAGAGCATTAGTCTCACAATCCTTTTCATCGTACGAAGACATTGTCTCATGTGCTATCAAGTCCGAAAAGGAATTCTCTAAGTCTTATGACTTTAAAGCAAAGCAAGAGAAGAAGAGACCTGCTGATCAATCTGGGAATGGAAATAAGGGGAAGAAAGGAAAGGTTGAATATCCATCTTGTGGTAAATGCGGGAAGAAACATCCTGGTGCTTGCCTGAAGGGAATGGGAGTCTGTTACAAGTGTGGTGAAAAAGGCCACCAAGCTCATGATTGCAAGGGGAAGAAGGAAGCTACCAACGTTCAGTGTTACAATTGCCGGGAGATGGGGCATTATGCAAATGCATGTCCTAAGCATCAGGAGAACTTACCTCAGAAAAGGCCAAGGGATCAAGGCCAGGCTTATGCTATCACTACTGCTGAGGTAGAAGCTCCGAAAGACGTGGTGGCAGGTAATTTAATGGTTTCCTCAAGTTTAGCAAATGCATTATTTGATTCTGGATCATCACATTGTTTCATATCTTCCCAGTTTGCTAAGAAAATTAGATATTTCCAATTTGATTTAATAAGGGAGTTGTCAGTTAAAACTCCTAAGGGAAGTATCGTTGCAACAAAGTTTTGCGAATTAGTCCCCATTAGAGCACAAAAATTTTCTTTATCTGCTGATCTCATCGTCATACCTATGATTGAGTTTGATATAATCCTTGGTATGGACTGGCTTTCGGACTATGATGCGAAGATTTATTGTAAGAAGAAAGAGGTTACGATTCTTGATGATAATGATAAGGAACACCTTATTTTTAGAGCAGAATCGTCACCACCTAATTCTTATTTAGATCCACCCCCAGTAGCTCAACTTAATTCAATTATTGGGGAGGAAGAGAATGAAATAACTGTCGGTGAGGAAAGGAATGTTCAAATAGAGGATGTACCTGTTGTGAAAGAGTTTGTAGATGTATTTCCGGAAGATTTACCTGGACATCCTCCAGAACGAGAAGTAGAGTATTCCATTGATTTGATTCCTGGATCAAGGCCTATATCGAAGACCCCTTATAGAATGGCTACTGTAGAGTTAGTCGAACTAAAGAAACAACTAGAGGAATTGAGTAATAAGGGATTTATTCGCCCTAGTGTTTCTCCATGGGGAGCCCCTGTTCTTTTTGTTAAAAATAAAGATGGATCTATGAGGTTATGTATCGACTACAGGGAGATCAATGCTATAACAATAAAGAACAAGTATCCCCTACCTCGTATTGATGATTTATTTGACCAACTGCATGGAGCTCAATACTTTTCAAAGATTGACCTTCGATCTGGATACCCTCAGTTGTGTGTATAGAAGGAAGACATTTCGAAGACAGCATTTCGAACCAGGTACGGGCATTACGAGTTTACTGTAATGCCGTTTGGATTGACTAATGCACCCTCTGTATTCATGGATCTGATGAATAGTGTTTTCAAGGAGTATCTCGATGAATTTGTGGTGGTATTTATTGATGATATCTTGGTATACTCCAAAACCTACGAAGATCATGAAAATCACTTGCGCATTATCTTGAAGACTCTGAGGAGGCATGAATTATATGGAAAGTTTAGCAAGTGTGAATTCTGGCTTCAGGAGGTTTCTTTTCTTGGCCATATTGTCTCTAAAGATGGATCTCTGTTGATCCTTCTAAGACCAAAGCAATCCAAGAATGGCCAGCACCTACGAGTATAACTGAGGTACGTAGTTTTATTGGCTTGCCAGGTTATTATCGACGTTTCGTCCAGAATTTTGCCCGATTGGCTAACCCATTAACGAAGCTCACACGTAAAGGGGTTAAATTTGTTTGGACAAAAGAGTGTGAAGAATGTTTTGAAGAATTGAAGAAAAGATTAGTCAATGCTCCTATATTGACTCTACCATCGGGGAATGATGGGTTCGTTATTTATAGTGATGCATAAAAGAAAGGACTTGGTTGTGTCCTTATGCAGAATGATAGATTTATTGCCTATGCATCACGACAGTTGAAAATTCATGAACAAAACTATCCTACTCATGATCTTGAGTTAGCAGCTGTGATCTTTGCTTTGAAGATATGGAGGCACTACCTCTATGGTGAAAAATGTGAGATTTATACTGATCACAAGAGTTTGAAATATATTTTCTCACAAAAATAACTCAACATGAGGCAAAGGAGATGGCTTGAATTACTCAAGGATTATGATTGCACGATACACTACCACCCGGGGAAAGCAAACAAAGTAGCAGATGCTTTGAGAAGAAAAGACCATGGAGTTCTGAACATGATGAGAATTGAAAGGGATCCAATTTTCATGGATCTAGAGAAGATGGACATGGGAATAACCAGGGAAGGTGAAACATCAATGCTTTTTCAAATGGTTGCCAAACCATCTTTACTAGAAAGGATTAAGAGTTCCAAGACCGATGATGAAGAATTTCAGAAGAAGATTAAAGCTGTGAATGATGGGAGATTGAGAGACTTTGTGTATGAAGATGGAATTTTGAAATTCGGGAAGAGACTTTGTGTTCCCAATATACCTGATCTAAAAAGGGAATTGCTGGATGACGCTCATATTTCCAATTTCTCTATACACCCTGGGAGCACCAAAATGTATAGAGATTTGAAGGAACATTTTTGGTGGGACAACATGAAGAGGGAGATTGCTGATTTTGTGTCAAGATGTATGGTTTGTCAATAAGTCAAAGCTGGAAGGCAACAGCCTGGAGGAGTCATGAAACCTCTTCCCATACCGGAGTGGAAATGGGACAATATTACGATGGACTTTTTCATGGGGCTACCAAAGACTCCTAGAAGGAACGATGCAATATGGGTTATTGTTGATCGTCTTACCAAGTCAGCACATTTTCTTGCTATAAGAGAAGATCTACCCCTGGAACGTCTAGCAAGACTATATATTAATGAAGTTATGAGACTTCATGGAGTACCCTTATCAATTGTTTCTGATCGTGACCCCCGTTTTACTTCAAGATTTTGGAAAAGTCTTCAGAAATCCCTGGATACTGAACTTCATTTGAGCACTGCTTACCACCCTCAGACAGACGGACAATCAGAACGGACTATTCAAACCTTAGAAGACATGTTGAGATCTTGCTCACTTGACTTTCAGGGTATGTGGGATCAATATTTACCTCTGGTAGAATTTTCCTATAACAATAGCTTCCATTCGAGTATTCAGATGGCACCATATGAAGCGTTATACGGAAAGAGATGTCGTACACCAACCTGTTGGGATGACGTCGGTGAAAGAAAACTTGTAGGTCCAGAACTGGTGGAGGAAACGATGGAAAAGGCAAAGGTAATCCAAAATCACATCAAAGCAGCTCAAAGTAGGCAGAAGAGCTATGCCGATAATCGAAGGAAGGATTTGGAATTTCAAGTCGGTGATCATGTTTTCCTAAAGGTATCTCTGTGGAAGGGAGTCATACGTTTTGGTAAGAAAGGTAAATTGAGTCCCAGATACATCGGACCTTTCGAAATTCTAGAACGAATTGGGGCTGTAGCTTACCGATTGGCAATGCCGCCAAGTCTCTCCAATGTTCACGATGTGTTCCACGTATCTCTGTTGAGGAAATACATGCCTGACCCAACGCATGTACTCACCTATGAAGATTTAGAACTGGAACCCGGTCTTTCTTATTGCGAAGAGCCCATCAAGATTCTTGATACGAGAGAACAAGTGCTGAGAAACCGGACGACACGTCTGGTAAAAGTTTTGTGGAGAAATCATAAGATGGAAGAGGCAACGTGGGAACCCAAGGAACTTATGATGAAGAACCACCCGAGTCTTTTTATATAGTAATACCCTAGAAATTTCGAGGACGCAATTATTTGAAGGAGGGGAGAATGTAACACCCCAAGCTTTCACGGTACGTTTCCCTTCGAATAATGCGATAGCGTGTGTTGTACGCAACCTCGAGTTCTAACACACACCACAACTAATTAAACTAGCCGTTGTGAATAGTTATACCTACTTTTTGAAATCATATATATTTTATATTTCAAAATGGACTTCATTTTTGGATTCGGAATATCGAAATTATCCTAGGGTGAAATTTTGGTACTTTTCGGATAACTTTTATATTTTGATGAATAGTGAAAATTACTAAATTTTAATTAAAAACAACTTTTTTAATCAAAATAATTAATAGTGATAAATTATGAATTTGAGTGGTTTTAAAGTATATTTAGAATATATTTTTACCATTTAATATAATGTTGGTCATTGGACATAATTTTACAATTAAACCGAACATAAACAAGTGTCAATCTTTTGATAGTTATTATCTCTTAAAAACACGCTTTTTGTTTTAACAGCGGGAATTAATTTTAAATTAATTTCTGCCACTTCTGTGTTTTGAATTTAGAAAAATGGATTCCATATTTGGAATCAGGATGTTCAAATTGTGTAAATAGGTATCTTTTATTTTTAGACATTTTGAATAATTACTGCGGTAAATATTTTATTTACCATGGTTAAGGGTAAATCCGGTAAATAAGGGTTAAGAAAATAATATTATAATAATACTAAATTACCCTAAAACGTGTCTTAACCCTATTGGTTGATAAATGGTCGACCATGGGAATCTTTGGGTCTATTTTGGGACCCCATGGATCCACTTGTAAGTGATAATGACACATTATATTAATAAAGCTTAAATAAAAATAAAAATGGCATAAGCTTACATCTTTTAGAAGAACAATTTTTACATAGGGTTATACATGTTGGATTTTCGATTATAAATATTCATTAGAACGATAAAAAGATTTCCTACATAATGATATTTTATTTATAATTTTTAGACATTTAATAAGTTATTTTATTTATGACACAATTATGATGCAGTAATTACTATAATAGTGAAAAATTAAAATAATTGATATTATAAATACCCAAATAAATATAATATGAAACTTTTAATGAATTAAAATAATTTTCTAGGATAATATGATATATTAGGATTGATTTAATTGACTTTGTTCGAAGTAATAAATCTGTTATGAGTTTCACAAAAATCAACTATTGAATAGTGTCAAAATTGACATAAAAGAGTTCTTAAAACAAATATTATATTATTAATTGATATTAAATTCCAAAAAATCTAAGGTTCGGCCAAGAGACTTATATTATGATAGTTTAATCATTAATTGACCACTTGGGCGTCGCTTGGATGTATATAGTAAGTTTATTAACCATATTATATAAAAATACAAAGAGACATTGTAAAAGTGAAACTAATTAACTTAGAGTTAATACTTAAAGATAAGGTTAATATAAGTACCCAAACCTGTCTAAATTCTATTGGATGAGTTGGTTTCGACCTATCCCTACCTCATACTTTGAATAGTCAACTTTGGAGCCTTTGTAAACCGAATATGAATTTATTATAAATTAATATTTCTAGCTTTTCCAAAGGTGCCCCTCACCCCTCTTATAAAAGGGCACTCCTCCTTCTCATTTATTCACACCTTCAAAGCCTTTTGGTTCGGCCAAACTCTGCCCAAATAATCTCCCAACATCCCTCACTACAACCTAGAGGCCTTAGTTTGATCATAAAGCCAACCTAAGGAGCCCTTTTGATCAAATCAAAAGGAAGAACCCGAAGAAGAGGTAATGATTTCACCACCCTTTTCTAAGTTCATTTCTTCTTCCACTTCTTCTTCCTTTGTTCTTACCATTCTAAAATAATAACTCCAGTATCTCACATATACTGTGATGTTATTATAAGTATGGTACAACCATATTCAGTATTCTATCCACCCTTTGAATAACATGTCACCATACGTGCGTACGTACGGCTTACCGTCTCCACGTCGTGGTGTAATTGTTATTCAATATAATATTATTTGGATGGGTATAATAATGATGTGTAACTCATGTAAATAATAAATATAACATGTTAATGATACTGTATATATGATATACCATTCATTTATATATTATTTTAATATCAAAAGAATGATATTGTGGCTCGTGCGTACGTACGGACTACCGTCTCCACGAACGCGATGAGATTCATTCTCCATCGTAACCATTCAAGTATAATTATCATTTGATAATTTAAAAATGATGTTTAAGGACTAGATATCATTCTGGATATGAATAAGATACAACAACCATGGCTTATGTAACAAAACATATAAAGAAAATGAGTAAGTTAACACCCGAAACGACGATAATTCTAAGATATTATTAACAAATCAATGTTAAAAGATCATATATGATATCATATTAATATATATGATTCTTGTATAATTTAATAACAATTATTTCACCATTATACAGGAGGTTAACCTACCCCAACCAAGGAAAAGTACAAGGTAAGGGTTATTTCACAATCTCTTCATTATCCGAGGTTGTTTATACGTAATAATCTACTGGGATCTCTTTATCATCCACATCCATGTTTCTTAAAAATACATTTCAAAACATTTTTACTATTTACTAGAATATTAGTTAAAGTCATTTATACCCTTTTTGACTTTTATAAGTGGTTTATAAAGGAATCTTTCGGTCGTTTTCAAAACAAGGTCCTTTTTAACCTTTTCGACAGAATTAAGGTAAGAATGTTTTTTTTAACTTATACGGCGGGTGCGGCTATTTTCCGCCATTATAAAATCTTCAAAGCTTCCCTTACAAGCTTATAAGAATATTTTCAAAGAAAATGTTTTATTTTATATGGATCTTAAATGATTTCAAAATAAAAGGAGATATTTCTTTAAAAAGAATTTTGATTTCATCTATGTCAACATCCTTTGATGAATTTTAATATTATTTGAAGTTGATTTATTATGATACAAAACTTCTATATTGTATTGAAGGTTTTGTGAAATGTTTGACTGTGGATGTTCTATTTTTATACCATTCATAGTTTATGGTGAAATTATTGACATTTCGTATGCTAGTTTTAATACGAATGTTTATGTTATGTTTAAACCTTTTCATATGGGAATGCATTGGACTTAATAAGTGACGGGTGGAGCCCGCTATAGCTCCTCGATGCATCGGTAGGTCTCATGAGACAAACTAGTGTCTTGGCACAAGGCCTTGACAAAATCTTATTTGTAGTCTTGGCACGAGGCCTTGGCTATGTGGTTATGATAGTCTGGCATTATGCATTCCAACATTATGAAAGTGGTTATTGATTTTTGCATGTGATTATTCGATTAGTAGAATATACATGTGAATAAGTAAATGGAATTATTTCATTTTTACTTTTGCCATACTATGTTGAAGTTCAAGTTTAAAAGGATTTTGTTTTAGTAATGCATTGCCTTAAATGTTTATTCTTATTTATGAATTTTTCTGCTATATTGTTATCCTTACCGGGCATTTGAGCTCACCCCTTTTCTATGTTTTATTTTTCCCAGGATGTGAAGAAGTAAGTTATGAATGACCTGCAGGGATTTTATGAGGGGTTAATAGTGTGGATTGTGGAAACATTATGTTGTTGTATTAGTTTTTCATTTTATGATGTAATGTAAAACTTATGAATATATCTAGTGTTTCCAAGGCTACTAAACCAATCGGTCTTTCGAGATTTGATCTTTCTTGTGATCATGCCAATGTTACGAAGTAATGCACCGACTCTGGGTAGCTGGGGTCGGGGAGTTACAATAATAATAAAAACTAAATAACTCCAATAGTTCATCCAAATGTTTCTATAACCAAATGAGGTAAAAAGATGTCATCCTACTTGAAGATTCTCAAACCGGAGTTGACAAAATATGGACGGGTTTGGCTTGGGATGATTTTTCCTCACAAAGAGGTAGTTGATTTTTTTATGGAAAAACACACATATAAACACACACTGCTAACATATGATTTTTGGAGAAGCTTTTTTAACAAATGAGGATTAAAAAAAGAAACAAATACTGTGAGAGACTTGGGTCAATTTTAATGACATAAGAAGTCAAAATTTTCAGTTAATTCTTGAAAAATTTGTCAAAATAAACCCACACACATATCACAATCAAGCAAAAAAGAGAAATAATTTAATAAATTAGCATTGTATGATTAATTATTAAACCATAAACAATCGACTCATACTTAAATCAATGGAGGAAATCAGGATACTGACCACAAAAACAATATAACTGGAAAGCAAATGTGAAATGGGGAAAAATACATATTCCTCAAAGATGTTGACTGAGGGAATCCCTTACTACGCTGGAACTAGAACCCTAGTGGACAAAAACATTCCACCTTGATGTGAGGATGAAACCACATATGTGACCACATTTATTCTTGATGTTGCACAGTAGCTCAGGCTCCCAATTTCTAGGAAGACACGCCCCAACCAATGACTCGAGATCGAATCAACCTGGTTAAAACTCTCGAACTCAATCATACTCAAGCTTGGACCTGATGTCACTCTAACGGATGGCATCTCGATCGGCGCCTCCTCTATCCCTCATAACTGATTTCATTAACTACAAACCCTATTATTATTATTATTATATTATTATTAATTACATCAATATACATAATATAATGTTTAATATAATATATGTTTTATAGGATTAGCTTTTAATATATATACCATTATAACATTTATTATGAAATAATCAGATTATAAATGATTTTATTAAAATTAACATAATAATAAATTTTAATTTAAAACTTTCAATTATTACACCAAATATATATATAAATTTATATATATATATATATGATTTCTTATTAAATTAAAATAACCATATTATATAAATAATAAAATACTTCAAAACATTATAAATTTATGAAACAAATTATTAAGGATTTATAATTCAAACTAACATATCAAATATATAGAAATATTGTTTTAAATAAAATGAAACAATCATAAAACTTGTATATTAATATGTTTAATATATATTTTCAAAAAATATTCATAGACTTAAAATATGAATAATATTAAAAATCAAAACATTTTTCATAATTTTAAAACTCATTATTATATAAGAAATATCTATATATCCATATATTATAGTGAAAATCAAAATTTGTAAAACCAATTTAACAATATAAAATGTCTTGTATTTATTATTTCATATTAAATAATTTTTTTCAGAGTTAGCATAATTTCAATAGTAAAAATACATTTTTATAGAAATTTATTTCAATAAAATATTTTATCAGACATCGCTTTCAAAAAAAATTGGTTATTCAAATTCATAAATATATTTAATATAACGTTCTAATCCTTATTTTATTAAACACATCTTTTAATATATTTTTTATTTATATTTATAAATATATTCAATATAATTATACAAATGTAAATTGACCACTATATATTTATCTATGAACATGATTATATAAAAATATTATAATCAAAATAATTATAATATATCATTTAAAAAATTCTTTTAATCAAAACCGACTAAATAAAATACATTTTTAATAAAATTATGTATTGAATATTCTAGGTAGTTACTACACATTGCTTTTATGTGATATTAGGGAACTCCAATCGTTAAATCAATGACAGGATCACAAGGTGCTATCTTGGTGCACCCATCATTAAATCAATAAGTTGTTGCACGATTCAAATGTGGGTGCACTAATAATTTATAATTTATAAGAACCAAAAAAAGGATAATAAATTATAATTATCATTTAAAATGGTATGGAAGAAAATGATTTTTATGAAAAACCATAATGATGATTTTTTCCAAAGAAATTACCCTTATCATATATTAAACTCATAAATATTAAATCCCATAAAGGAATAAAATTATGAAATAAATATATTTAAAATAAGTAAATTATAGCTACTTAATGTTAAATAGACATTATTTATACCTTATTAAAAATATTTTTTTAAAAATCATGATGTTTCTCAAGGAACAGAAAATGAGACAAAATCCATTAAAAATTTCATTTCGGGGATGTTGAAATAACCATATAAATAAAATATATGTATATAATATAAATCAATATAAAAAATTATAAATTCAACACAATTTATTCAATATTCACTTCAAATATATGATTAGAAGAACATAATCATGATGTAAATGTTTAAACAAAAGAATGGAGATTGGTTTATGAAATTCCCCTACCTCACATATAACATCGTTAAATCATGTTCAAACCTCCATTATAATGATTTAAATATAGCTATTAAATCATTATATAACAATATTAATAATTTTAGTACCATATATTCTTCTATTATAAACACTTTTGACCCATTCATTAATAATATTTTTGTATTTTCATGGTTTTGAGAGTGTTAGTTTAATAGTTTAAGGATCATTTAATTTGTGTAAAAATATGGATGTTATTTTAATATGTGATTAAAACAATAAACGTGTAATTAAATATTATTAATGTACATACATTTGTATAAATGTTCCCATATGTCATTTTAATTTATTAATTCATTTTTATTCATTAGTCATTCCATTAATGAAATTTTTTTTTTTCTTCTTTTTTCAAAAAACATGAACAAGATTAATTTTATTTATTATTATGTGTATATATGTCATGACCCGTCCCCTGGGGCCCATGTCGTATAACCCCAAGACTGCCTTCTATAGGCCTAGGAATGGAAACTAGCCCCAAAGGTGTAAATCCCTAAACCGGGAAGGCATTTCATTTATAAGTGTATACCAACACATTAGAATACACAACTAGAAGCAAAACACTAAGTAAAACTGTATACAATAGAAGTACTAAAATGTAAAAGGGTCCAGAAATACAAGCCCAATAGGAAAGTACAAGTACAAATGAATAAGAGTAAAGCAGCTACCGGGTCGTCCTATAGGGTTCCTACCTGAAGGGTAGGTACAAATGGGCTCCACAGCACTCATGTCTGGCCGTCTCCTCAGTGTACCGTTACACCGTGTGGTCCACCTCCGCGTACTATCCATCCCTGCTACTCTCTTCCTTATTCAGCATTGTCTATCATCTACAACCAACACAATGAGGTGCGGGCATAGCCCATGAAGAGGTGAGTATAATAATACTCAGTAGGGACCTAGAGACCCTTAATTTCTCACAAAATCCATCAAGGATAAACCACAAAGTATGAAATCAATGATAACCATTACTTAGGTATATTCCCATACATATACCTATGTTATCTTGTAACCCATCTCAATCATGAATAAAACACAAAATTCATTGACCCAGCTCAACCAGGATTTTTATTATTGAAACCATGACTGCTGGAAAAATCCACCTCTATTGAGTACAGTGGGCCAATCTCAACACCAATGCACTTCTCACTAACCTTGGACTGCTGAGGTACTCATCTTGTCGAGTACTGCGGGTCTGCTGCAAACATCTAGGTGCTCCTCCGCTGTGGGTCTACCTCTAACTACCAGGCGCTCCCCCTAATAGCCCGAACAGGTACTACTCCTTCGAGTACCGCGGATCTGCCGCAAACTACAAGGTGCTCTTACTACATTGGTTTGCTTCCAACTATCAGGTTCTCCCCACTATGCTAGTCGAATCACTCCGAGTCTAAACGGTCAAGTAGTTATCAGGTTTGCCGGCTATTATGTCTTGACACTCTGTCTTCTCGTCACTGGAATGATCCCCTCCACAAGCTACTGGGCAGTACTCCAACTATTGTGAAGTTCTACAAAGAAATATCTCAATGGTCAACCATGTCATAGGGGTCTCAATGCAACATACGACATGACAATAGGACGCTTGGTCTATTAGTTATTAGCCTTTTAGTCCCTGGGGCCTGGTTGGATTCGAGTACGATCCAACCTGACAATATTTCAACTAATCCTCGAACTCGAGTGGGCTATACTCAAAGGGACAGCTGTCCTCCATGAATACCAGCGCTATTGACGGTTCTTCAAAAGGACCTCTGGTTCCAATATTATTTAAAAAGGAAGTAAAGGGTCGGTAGTGGGCCCGGGTCTGGTCTGACACAGTTGGACCAACCGGGCCAAACCCAGTCTGGGCCAACCTTGTATGGGTCATCCTAAACATACCTGTTGGGATTGAATCATTGTGTTGGGCAGGTCAGCCCGCTAAATTTAACCTGCTTCGCTGGGCCCTGCCCAACGTACTGCTGGGGCGATTCGTCCTGAGCTCATGGCTAGTTCGGCACGAGGGGGCAACACTGGCCTGACAGTGGCCCAAACCGACCCGCGCTGGTCCGGCTCGGTGGTCCAGAGACTTGTGTGGCCTAGCTGGCGGCCTGTGTGGCCTGGCTATCCAGTGATAGGAAGCACCCTATGGGGACATCCCTATCCGCGTAAGTGGGGAGGGGTTACACACCCCCTATTTCCCAAACAGAATTGGTTCCAGGCTCTGGTTCGGTAACCCACGGGACCCGGTAGGGTCCTGCTATGTCCGGGTGGCCCGCTGGCTAGCCGGTTTTCATTGTCGGGGGTCGGCCCAGCTGGCCACTTTTTCTCCACTACCGCAGCTAGGGGTCCACAGCTCCTTCCTCCGCACTGTGTGACGGTGTAGCGCATGTCTGAAATCCTGACGACCGCCCATGTCTACCACCACGGCCAAGGGCCACAGCCACTTACTTAGTGAGGCGCGAAGACTCTGCACCCTTCCGGTGACCCGGAGGCACTGTTCCTCCAGTTACTTCATGGCCAGTCCGACGCCGGCTACCTTTGTTCCTCCGCCACTGTCAACAACCGAAGAAAAATGGATGATGGTTGGGATGAGTTCGTGCGGCCTGTACCCTATTCATTATGATTTTAAGAATTGGAAAATAAAAAACAATGTCTGAATAAGATAGCACAGGAAAAAATGTAATTCAAATCCCCTACATTTTATAGTATTTTGTTGATGATGTCGTGGAAAGGAGGACATTGATTCGTTGACATCGAAAATGAAGAAGTCGAGGATGGCGTTATCGGTATTCTTCAAGGACACTACTCCCACATTTGTTCAGGTTGAGGAATAAAAATGTGTTCATCGTTCTTCGGTGTTTGTTCCCCGTTGGAGAGTTCATTATTACATGGCATTCTAACTCCATGAGCACCTCAATTTTCCCTACCAACAAAATAATAATGCCAACCCCAAATGAAATAATATATTTTCTATTATTTTAAATGTTGGCATGATTTAAAAATGTGGTGTTTAATTAAATGAGATAACTCACTAAATTAATGATGTGGAGTTTTCTCAATTAATTAGTAGGTAAGGTTAAGAGTTTCCTCCACATTAATGGGGGTTAAATGGGTTTAAATGCACGGGTGGTCCTCACCAAAAATTTATCCTTCCAAGGCAGGATATGTTCGGGTGTGCCCAACCACCATAACCTCTCATGAGAGGTTAAGGTGTGGTTTCCCCCACCCCCAACCTCCACTTTAAGGTTTTAACCACCAAATAAAAATAAGCTACACACATTATTTTTATTTAATTTATTATTTAAACCCCCAAGACTATCTTTCATTCTCAACTAACTGGTGTCGAGGTGAAAGTCTTCTTAAGAGAATATCGGCATTGTGAGTTCAATGTTGCCCTCTGATTTTAATTCTAAGCACATGTTCAAATGTTATTAAATCAAGCTCGTATGTTTACTGAATGTACCTAAAAAGAATTTCAGAAGTTGATTTCGTGCACACCGAGCTTCAGAAACAAGCGCCGTAATACTTTGTAGACTCATAAAATTACCATGTATTAAAAAAATTCCACGGGATTTCTGGGTCATTATGTTCTTCCCACCTTAGGGATTTACATCCCCATAAGCTATAACTCGAACTATGGGAAAAAATGGGGGTACTGAGCACGCATTTGAGCCTCTCGCTCCCATGTGCTCTCCTAGAGGTTCATGTGCTACCAGAAAATGTGCACCATAGGTATCAACCATCCATATAGGACCCACTCTTGTCGGACCTCAATATCCACTGGAACCTCCGTGAAGGTCTCCTCAATGTTGATGACTAGCTCTCCATGGTCGATGATGTGGGAAGGGTTGTGCACGTATCTCCTTAGGTGGGATACGTGGACGAAATAGACAATGATCGTTGACACCTTCAACTAATCCCTTGCAACGATGTCAACAAACCGACATCCTCATTTTTTCAATATCATCAACGCACAATGAACCTTGAGGTAGGGGGTTGTTTTTGTATATTTTATATATGTCATTATATCCTCTATAATTGGTGTTTAATTGGTTGGATAATTATTTGAAACACTAACGCGGTGGGTACGGACTAACGAACGATTCTGAACCCATCTTCGTATCATTCTTGACACGTGGAATGTTTGGAGACGATGAAATGGGACCGAAACAACGATTTGATGTTGTAGTAGTGAAGAGAGGGTCCCAGGAGAGCCGTAGGCATGGACGGTGGACGAAACAGATGACCGGAGCGCATCCGGTGGTCCGAGGAAGGGGGCGCCGGCACGCCGCGCCGGAGTCCGGTGGCGGCGGTGTGCCCCCGGAGCAGGCCGCCGCGGCTGAGCCATGGCATCAGGTGGAACTGTAATAGAAAAGCCATTGTGGAATATGGAGGGGTGCGACATACTGCCATGCCAGCTAGAGGAAGTCGCGCCCTCCTCACCCGGCAAGCTGGCCGAGCCAGCGCCTCCCCGGTCGGGCCGGTGTGGGCCTTGTGGGCCGCGCCATACTAGCCGGGCCGCACCGTCCTGGCCGAGCCTCACCTTTCCAGGCTGAACTTAGACCCGAGTCTGGTCACACCGGTTCGGGCCGACCCTGAGTGGGTTGTGTCGGGTCGGACCGGGACAAGACCCCCTTTTCAGACTGTTTTCAGTGATTCACATATAACATCACCTACAGACCTCTGATTGACGCACCATCAGTTGCGTAGGATTCCTCATACCAAGAAGGTTATTTAGGTATATTACACTCAAGGTTTCAGGAATGTTTGTGTATGTCCGGGTTGGTTAGAACCCAAAACCCACTGGGCCCTCGAAACAGAAATGCTCATATCTTAAGGGGCGGAAATCCAATTTTTGTGATGTCAATTATTTTGGATTCATTTTGATGAGATAGTTCTTTTCGAATACTCCAATTGAGGTTTGGAAGCAGTTGGTGTATAGTCGGGTGGGTTTTAGCTCAAAACAAACTGATCCCCTGAAATGAAAAAGCCAATAACTCTCATACCGGACGTCCGTGTGATGAACTGTCAGTGGTGATGGTATTTTCGTTTAGATAAGCTCCCTTTGAGTATAACCCATGGGAGTTTACGGTACGGTTGAGATACAGTCAGGTTGGTTCATACTCGAAACTAACCAAGACCCGGGACAAAAAGGCTAATAAATCACAGACCGGGCGTCCAATTGACGAGCCGTCTGATGCGTTGAAACCCCTATGACAATGCGGTCCTTTCTGATACATCTACCTGAGACTTCGTGACAATTGATGTATCGAACCTTAGTTCTATAGTAGATCCTCCCAGATATGAGCATACTGAGTATAGAGACCTAGTATCCAGCTGAGTCCTGATGACTTTTTTTCTCATTTGTTTCAGAGTGAATTGACTAGCCCAATGGGGAGCACTACTGTGTAGGGGAGGAAGACCCATGGCGGGGAGTGCTACTGTGTAGGGGCAGAACACCCACAATACTCAATAGTAGGAGTACCTATATATGCTATTAGGGGGGTGCTACTATGTTGCGGTGGGAGACCCATGGTAGGGAGAGCTTCTGTGTTGGGGTGACAGACCTGCAATACTCGACAAGAGGAGTACCTCAGTAGTTTGAGGTTAGTAAATAGCACCTCAGATTCGTGACATGACTATTGTGCTCGATAGAGGAGTAGTTATCTAATATCCATGGTTTCAACATCATAAATAAAATCCTAGTTTGACCCGAGTCATTGACTTTTGTGTTTTCCACATGATTGAGATGGGTTACTTGATAACTTAGGTATATCAAGGAGCATATATCTAAGTAAAGGTTATCTGTTGAGATCTTTCTTTGTGGTTTATCCTTGTTGGATTTTGTGAGACCTTGAGGGTCTTGGGGTCCCTACTGAGTATCGTTATACTCACCCCTACACAGGCTATGCCCGTACCTCGTTGTGTTGGATGCAGACAACAGACAACGTGGACCGAGGCAGAGTGTAGGAGGACTGGACGATACCCGGAGGTGGACACTCGGTGTGGTGGCAAACAGAGTAGACCGATAGATGCATAGTGATGAGGAGTATATCTGTACATACTCTTCATGTAGGAACCCAGAGGACGATCCAGGAGCTTCTTCCATCTTCTAGTTGTTTGTCTATTCAATTTGTAATTTCATTTAGTTATAGTTGTACCTTTATGTTGGGTTGTATTCTTGGCCCCTTTTTACTTTCATCACACTTGTTATACTGCTTTAATTAGTGTTTTCTTCCACTTGTACTCTGTTTAGGTGTGTTTACATTTTTTAAAGGCAATTACTTTCCTTTTTATCGGGATTTACGCCTTTTGGTGCTAGTTGCTAGCAGTTGGCCTATGGAAGGCGGGATTGGGGTAGTCACGGCACGGGCCCCAAGGATGGGTCGTGATAGTAATTCCTCAACATTTCTCATTTTTCCTAATTATTCTATCATTCCTTCTTCTCATTCCACTCACAACTCAATCTTGTATAACTTTATTTTATAATTATACATCATTTCTAGAAAAAATACATTAATATTTTCAAGGAATTAATTTTTTAAAATTATTGATCAAAGATAAATGTATTCTATTTACTTATCATAGATGAATGATGAACCCATGTTTCATTCTTCCATGTTCTCCATCCAGGTATGTGTTTGGTTGAGTTTGTGATTGATCTGAGCATTAAATTTCTTAATATTAAATTCACTATCATTAATTGATTTGTATAAATTGTTATAGATATGTTGTTATGTTGTTAATTATTTACCTATTTGTGATCAATTTTATCAGGAGTGGTTATACTTCTTCGTAATGGGTCCAGAGTATATGATTTTGAATTCAATGAATCATTAATCAACAACATGGTAACCCAAAATATAGTAATTACGATAAAAAATAAAAATTTACACAATTTGTTTAAGCAACCCTATGAATGGTATGTTTGAATGAATGACCTTGACCTGATTAGAGTAAAATATGATATAAAGAATAGCCTATAAAACATTATATCATAGAATCTAAGTTAAATGAATCATGGTTGTAGATATATTTAAGGAAAAAATGTTTTAATTTAGATAAATCAATTTGGTTTGACCATGGTAAACTATTGGTGTTCCTATATTTCACTACATAATCACTAGGATGATACCATGTTATGATTAAGATTTCCCTTTTACCTAATCCCAATAATTGATCATGATCCATAATCACTCTTTGATATCAAATCCCAATTAACATAGTTTTACATATTTCGAAACTCAATAAAATTTTGAGTAATCCAATCCATTAGGTTACAATACTTAGTAACTATTACCCATCACTATTCATTTTGGGATCGACCCCATAGTATCACTACATACACCTTAGTATCAACTGTTGTATGGGAAAAAAATATATCTAATATTTCCACAACCAGAGTAATTTAAATGATGCATGAGGCATGTAAAATATTTTCATCATTGTAGGGAAAATCTAAAATGTTCTTATCAAATGGAATCCTAAGACAAGAACCAAAAATTACATCACTTATTCCCACTATTTCTTTTCATTTCATTCTTTTACCATTTCATTTCGGGTGCCCCTGTCATTGTCTCCTTGTGGATTAGTTGGTGAATCAGGACACTTTAGCTCATAGAAATGGCCTTAATGATATGGGTTTTCATTTCTTCAAACTTGAAATCGATAGGTACATCTCTTCATGAATTCATTTAAAAATGTCTGACCATAGAAATATGGTTAGTTCCAACCATCTAATCATGAATATCATGAAACATAAACTACATAGAATGTATACATTGTATCAATAATGAATAATAATGTGTTATGTAATTTACTGGATTAATGGAGAAAAAAAATAATTGTATATCATCGTATTTAGTAACCCGCCTTTTTGAAAAAACAATGAATCATTCATTTGATCTAGAATATTGGCCAATTTAGTGGACATCAGTGAGAATATCCCCATGAACATATCACAGACATCCTATTATTATACAATACATTTCATAACTATGTGTAATCTTATGATTCAGTAAAACTAAAAATATTTACCTTCCCTTATATGAGACAAAGAAAATGACTTTCTAAAAAACCATCCTCCTAAGCCCATTATGACATGGGATTATTTTCCTATGAAATTATTTCCCATGTACTTCCCCCATATCTGGACATGGAAATTCAAAAATTAAATACATAATTTCTCTCAAATTGACTGAGTGTTAAAATTGGAATCATTTGATCATTTTAGGTAACTCACTTATATACTACTACCTCATGAGGTGGGTGTGTGGATACTAGTCAAAATATTATATCAAGTACTCTAACTAGATATTCACAAAGTCTTGGATGTTGTCATTTATTGATATTTAATGTTTAAAAAACATAATTTTGGCCAAGAATGTTTTGACGATGTCTTACAAAATTCTAGTATTTGGAATAGTGATTTTGGACCACCTCTATGTGAAATATTACATATTGAATAAAATACTCTAATTTCTCACAATATGTGACCTTAACCATGATCTGTGCATCATTCAAGATACCTTCATAAATAAATCCCCCTCATGATAATATAATATAAATCCAATACTCCAAAATATATACTTGAAGTCACATATATCATGAATGGACATTAGGTGTTGAAGAATAATAATGAAAATATTTTAATTAATTTTATTACAATAAAAAATAAAAAATTTAATCTATCTCTGCTGTATTATAAGTATAAAAAATTTTATAAACAAAAAAAATAATAAAGGGTACTACTAGAATGGGATTATTTAAGAACCATTCTTGAACCAAGGACATCAAGGAAATCGATCAAAGGATCATATTCATAAACAGCCAGATCATGTAATTCCACAACCTTTCCCATCTAGAGATTAATAAAAATTTCTTCTAGATCCATAAATACCTCCATACTAATCCATTTGTCTACCATAATATTTGGAATATATACTCTATCCTTTTTTTCAAAATATTGATCTGGAAATGGAAAAAAAACTACAATTTAGAATTAAAGGGATGCTATTCATAACCATGAGTAGAAAATTGGTTAGATCTAGCATACCATGTCATAATGAATTCCATGTACTCTCCCTATTAATATTGACTCACACCCTTGAGAAGAGACAATGATAATAGTTTATAGTAGTGGAAATGTTCTAGAATATCATAAACAACTTAAAGGAGAAGAAAAACAAGTTAAAGGCACCCAAAATAATACAACTGCCACAGAATAAAAGGAATTAATTAAAAGAAACTAAAACTGATAAATATATAACATGAGAGTAACAACCATCATAAAAATATCTTATTCACGTAATGCCGATAAATTAATTAAAATTGAACCATCAGATTATAAACCCCATATCGATATTCCAAAATGATTATTTCATGGATATGTTGAAGGGGAATACCATAAATTATTTGACATGTCCATGAAAATTCACAACATCATTCTATTTAACAATGAAATTACTCAAATATATACCTATCCAAAATTTCTTATGGACAAACTATTGAACCAAATAGAAATGGGAGACATCAGAGTCATGTCACCCAATGATTCATTTTCTTTTTATCTAAGTATAAAAATTCGTCTGAAAATGAGAGATCCCTGATTTTTCTCAATCCTATTAAAAAAAGATAATGTATCATAGGATGACCCTTGTTCAATATTTGATTTAGTTAAAACCTCATACATATTACTGTGTCCCATAATCATGAAATTTTGGAACCCAAAATTGCTATAGTAGAACTCCAACTAGATGAAAAAATATTAATGTATCCCTATTGACTTATCTTGGATGCATTAGTAAATGTTGGAAAGTTCATATTTATAGAGGACATCCACATAATTGACATGGGTAATGAAGAAGGTTTCTCGATCAGCATAGGATGTTCGTACCATGAAACTAAAATGGAATTAATTGTTCGAAATCAAGTATGATTCATATTATTTTAAGGTGATTAACATGTTTGGTTTATCATTGAAACTGTGGAAAAAAATAAATGATTATTTTTAGTTCCAGTCTTTCTTTTACATATATGGAAGTGATGACTGCTAAAAAGAGTTATGAAATATAGGTGGTCGTTAAAATATTAGTTTTGAATAATTTGGATAAATACTTAATTTTTAAAAACTATGACTATGATTGGGTGATCCCACTATAGGTCATACCAATGATATTCAGTCATACAGTTAGAAATAATGATGATTATGAAATGAAATCAAGTCACATAATAAATATATAGAGACTATGTGTAGAGTACATAATCATAAATTTTTTAAATTTGAATGGTCATTTAACCTTTCCCTTCATTGATAAATTTTTTGAGAGATTATAAGAACATGATTTCTATTATTTCATTGAAGTATATATAAGATAAAAGTTTCTTCTAGTTTTCTCATATGTTTATACAAAATAACATTCACAAGTCCAATTTTTATGTTCCCCAACATGCACATGTATTTTGGTACGCATAATTCACTGAAATCATTTTAATGGTTTATAAAATGTATATTCAATATTATGGGGGATTTATTAATAGAAATTATCATTGATTACATATCAATTTAAGAATGATCATTCAAGTCCTACATATGAAATATTGTGTATGTACTATAATTGTGTGAATAGATGTGCCTTGTTTTAAACTAGTAAAAATCACACACTATTGTTCAATGTGGAATAGGACATGACAAAAAAACTTCCACATATGTAACGAAAGTAGACACCTCAAAAATAAATGTGTTAAATGATTTACCTGATCCCTCAATAGTCAATGTCGTTATTATTATTCTAGAACATTTTAGATTCAATTTGTGAGTTGGGAAACATTTTTTGAGAGTTTCCCTCCATTTGAACACATGTCCCAAGAAAATTATTGAATTCACTAATGAATGTTAGAGAGAATTAATTTTTTTTTTAAATCATGGTTACCACTTCAGTAAATCTTTCACTATATTTTAGAGGTGTGTTTGATTTCATTTGTGACATAATTGATTTTTATACTCGTACTATTCAATTTTATCTTGAAGAAGACATATTTTTTCTTATATATTATGCCAGTCAAGTAATAAATAAATCATAGGTAAAATATCTGACAAAAATGAAGGATTTCAAATCAATTGTCTTTGATTTATTGAAATTGTTCTAAAAATATTGTTTTTCTCAGACATTGTTCACAATAACCATGTATCCCTATGGTATTTTCTTAACAAAAAGGATTACAATCCATGATTAATAAGGGAGACTATTTCTCTAATAATTTGACATCACTAGTAAGGATACTAATAGAATGGATATTTTTTTCCTTAACATATATCCCAACATCCAAACCTACTTATTAAGGATGATTATGAAATATACACTAAAATCAACATTCAATATGAATCTATATTGAGTGTAAAAGCACAAACATGATGTTTCTATATTAAAATATATATATCCGTGAAATTTTTACAATAAAAACATCCCTACAAGAAAAGAAGAATATTTTTTGTTGAATCTTCAACCTATTACTTAGATGAACCACTCATTTGGAGTCCTTGTGATGATTGATTAATGAAATGATGGACCCCAGGGGATGATATAAAAAATGTTTTAGAATTTTTTTTATTTCAATAGGTAGATAAAATCATGGATTGAAATATATAAATGAAAAAATAAAATAGCATGAACTTCTCTATCCTACAATCAACTAATATAAATGGGATTATTAACAATTCTATGATTGGTTCCAAAAATTAAAAACCAATTGAAACTATAATGATATTCCTCAAAACCAAATTTTAGAAGTTGAAATCATTGATGTGTGGGAAATATATTTCACGGGACAATTTCCAAATTCAAATGGGATGTCCGATATCATATTTTTCATATACTACATGTACATATTGGTAGAAGGTAAATCTATAACTCATGACACAACAAAGGTGTTCATGAATTTCATGAAAAATTTTATTCTAGTGATTTTAATTTCATGTATTACCTATTAGTTAATAAGAAAATAATTTTCATCACAAATATGTTAATGTCCTAATGGATAAATATGTAATCAGGTTTAACACCAGAAATCTCTACTAACCACAAACATAAGAGGGGATAGAATTTTACAATTGGGAAATTAATCAAATCCTTGATAATAATATGAACACTAGATGATGATATTATAATATAAATTTAGGTTATGCATTATGGGTGTACCACACTATATAAAAAAACCATTAACACATCACACTTATGATTTATATATGGAAATCGTAATCCTTTTATAGTAGAACAAGATCATCAGTGATATTTTACAATTAAGAAGTGAAAAAATAGATTTTTGAAATGGATGGGATGATTTCATTCAATAATTTCACGAATTAGATAAGATATAAAAGAATTATTTTAAAAATTCAATGTTATATAATTAAAAAAAGGAATTAAAAATTCATTAATAGATGAATTTGTTTCCCATGAAATGATGTCTTATTGTAAAATTCATAATTGAAATTATTCCCATAGAAGATCAAATCTGGATTGTAATTACAATTTGAGGTCCTACATTTATTAACTTATGAGACCATCAAAATATAGATGGATTGTGGACTCCCATTAAATTTAAATGGTCAATGGATAAAAATCAACCAAGAGACCATCTATGAGGGCTATGTCATTAAACTGAAATTTAGATGATCATCATGTAGTGATGATCTCATTGTTAATTGAATTACTAAAAGAGATGAAACCCAGATTAGGTCACCTTTGGATTGATTATGTATAATAGGATTTAATATATCCTTGGGTCTTCATGGAGAAAAATAGCGAGCATTGCTTCCAAAATGGTTAAAAATAAATAAGTTGACATCAGGTATTCAAAATTCACAACATAAAATATTAACTACATGAAATCATTATAATATAAAAGTAAACATCGTGTAATACAAATTCACATCCCATCTTCCATCATTCACACCTACCTGTTGGTGACTATATATCTGAAATGATATACATGAAGAACTTGAGAACTCCCTCTATAGATCCCATGCCTGAGCGAGATGATCCATCATTTAGGATGCCCCAATGTTGTGCTTCACCTCCATCATCACGTATATATCCCCCCTACACCACCACTATAGCCCCTAAAGAGCCATCTATTATGATGGACTCTCAATCCATGTTTATAGGGTTGTGTGAGGGTTACCACCCACACATACCTCATATACAAAACATCTCAGACCCCAAACACTTTGTTTCACTAAACCAAATATAGTAAAAGCCAATGAGAACCAAAAAAACACCCGAAAATGGCCAACCTTACACTCTTTCATATCATATTGGTGGTTCTCCATCTCCATAACATTGTAAATACCATGTTCATCATCAATTAGAAAGAAAATAAATATCAGGATCTTTTTTCGAAATATTATATCTATCGTTTTTGGTTTTAGTTGAAATCATGCATTTTATATTAGGATAAAGAAATTAGTAGCATTTATTCATGGATATTATTATTTAATCAGAAATAGTATTGATGGATTTTCCATAAATGAGGTATTCCACACCTAGTATCTTGATACATTAATGTTAGATTCAAATTATCTCTCGTATATTATTATACGGAATTATCACATTGATCCTAATCATATTAAAATAATTTCCACCCATCATTGATGTTTAATGCACTCTATCCAACAAATGGAATTAATGAATTCATGGATGTCTTGAGTGGAGTCTCACATCATTACAGGCTCTATGGAAGTCATTATCCTAGACTTATACATGGGTGGCCACCAATAATCATGGACTCTTATTTTGATATATACTACAACTCTCACAAAAAATAGATGTGAGAAATGATGGTATGTTGATAATTAATCTTCTATTTAGACTATCATATCTGCATATTTTATAACTCCCATCCAATCACATCCTTTGGTCGTATGATGTCTATTGATTTCTTTTTTCTTACCAAAATGCAGCTACAGACCAAGGATATTGAAACCTACCAGTGGATTCCATGATTAGTTAATAATACTGACAGTGTTCTAGGATATCTTATAACATACCATTCACCACATACTTCCCCCACCTCTATCCTAGACCCTACAATATCCATTCGTACACCCATCCCCACCCATTTTCTGACATTTACCACCCCCACCATCCCTACATCTACACCCCCCACATCATTTAAAATCAAATCATTGGGATATGTACCTATGAATTCTAATGGATCTGTAATGAATATCACATTATGCACAAATTCCCTTCATAGAGTTCACTCATTTAACTACCCCTTCTTCACCATCATCATACTATAGAACATTTTTACCACCCCAAACTATTATATCCCATCTTCTTCTACCACCCCTACCCCATACACCTACCCGACTGACCTACCATAAAATGTGACATACCCTACTACCTAGTAAGAAGTATCTGTCTATGTAGGCCAGTAAGCGAAAGAGTCTAGTTGCAACCTCATACAATGAGGATCCTCTTATTGATCCAGCTTATAAAGACCTGGAAATTTCAATGAATTTTTTTTCTTAATTTCTTTGGAATTTTATGAGTATGCGGTTTCTGACGGCACCTGATTCTGAGGCCCGATGTCCTCGGAATCAATTTCTGATGATTATCTCGGGTACATTCAGTGAACGAACAAGCGAGTTTTTCTATCTTTTTAACTGGTGATCAGAATTGAAATATGAGGGCACTGATGAAACTGCAGTGCCATTAATTGCTTAATAGGACCTTTACTGAAGATGTGTTTTCTCGGAAGGAGTTGTTAAAAATTGTGGTATAAATAAAAAGGTAACTAAAATCTGTGATTCAATTTTATTTCTAATCTAGTTGTTTTTGTCCTATGTGTTGGTTTTGGGGATAAATCCACTAGTTAAAAACCACCTAAGTGAGGTTTAATGTGAGTTGGGGCCCACACGAACCCCACCCTTTCACATTTCCCATAACTCCCTAACTTCCTCTTTAATTTGTAGCACACCGACTCACCCTCATTAATGAAGTGAATTAATTGATTCTTTTAATTCAAATCTTTTTGAATTCATCTCTCTATATTTAATCTATGTGTTGTCACTTTATGAGTGATAATTCTTGGGTTTAGTGCCTTAAAAATAATATAGAGAGAACTCTATTATTTTGGGGGTCGTAATTTCTTGGTGGAGAGCTAAGGAGGAGAAGGAGAGGAGGGAGACCTTTCCTCCAACGACGAAGATCGTTCTCGATGATTAACGACCATAAAATATTCTCTTCCTCCACGTCAAGGGAGATGTCGCTGAACACGGTGATCATCTCCAATGACAATGTGCCTTCCTACTCCATCTCCTTCGTTGAAGAACTCTATTTCTCCGAAGAAGGACATCAACTTGTCGGTCCCAGAATTATCCATCCACTTCCTCTTCTGCGAAAAGGAAGGAGACGCCGACCATGGAGACCAACGCCAACCAAAACGTTCTTCTTCTTCTTCTGACTTCAAAGTAATCGATACCGTTCTTCCGCGACAACCGAGTACCGTGACGTTCGACATCCACGACTCGATGACGTGCGACATCAATTTCGAGGTAGGGGGATTCTGTATATAATTTTTATGTGAAATATACCCTCCTGCATGGGTATTTAATTGCAGGATTTTTGTAAAAATTATTTTGAATATATTATACCTTCTTCAATGATTAAATTAACGTGTTTGAATGTTTTCCATTTGATAACACCTAATGCAGAGGGCGCGGGCCGAACAAAAACGGCCAGACAACCCTTTGTAGCTTGTTTAGTGAAGTGAGGATTGGTTGTGACGTCAAAATAGGCCGGAATGGTGTTTTGAGGTCTTCGCAGTAAAGTATCGACCATTGGCTAAAACGGTGGGTGAAACGGACCACCAGTGCTCGTCCGGTGGTCTGCCGAAAGCGGCGGCGTTGCGCCGACGGGAAAAAACCGATGCAGCTGAGCCGCGGTGGTGGACCAAACCAGAATAGCCAAGCCCTTCCTGATAATGAAGGGGGTACAGCTTAATTGCCGCCCCAGCTGGCCACCCAAGCCGAGCCGCCCCCTGGTGGGCCAGACCCGGACCCGGGTCTGGTCGACCCGATTCGATCTGACCCAGGGGGTCTTGGGCCGGGTCGGTCCGGGCCCAAAACCCCCTAAAAACGGACAAGTTGGTTCAAACGCCCATATCATAGGATAAGGACCTCCGACCGATGCACCATCAGTTGCGATGCGATCCTTGGATCGAGATGGTCGTTTCGGTACATTACACCCAAGGTTTCAGAGAACTTTGGGTATGGCCGGGTTGGTTCGAACACGAAACAATCGGGCCCTCAGAGCGGAAACACTTATAACATGAGCTCCAGATGGCTGATTGATGTGTCATCGACTTTGTTGGATTACACATAGTGAGACAGACCTTTTTTCTTACTTCACCTGATATTTGGATGGAGTTGGAGTAAGACCGGGTTTGATTGTACCTAAAATCCATCCGGGCCACAGGGACGAAAAGGCTAATAACTCACAAACTGGGCATCCGATTGATGCACAATCTATTGCATTGAGACCCCTATGATGAGGTGTTCTTTGGGGATACTTATTCATGGGACGTTGTGATACATGGATTATCGACATGTAGCTTGTGGTGCAGACCCTCCCGGAGACGAGCGTACGGAGTACGGAGATCGTGTAGTTGGCTGAGACCTGATGACTTCTTGTCCGATTTGATTCAGAGTGACATAAATAGCCTAGTGAGGAGCACTACTTTGTGAGATGGCAGACCCATGGCAGAGGATCACTACATTGTGAGGTGGCATACCCGCGGTACTCGATAGGAGGAGTACCTCTGTAGGCTATGAGGGGGAGCCCTACTGTGTGAGGTGGAAGACCCATGGCAGAGGAGAACTACATTGTGAGGTGGCAGACTTGCGGTACAAGACATGAGGAGTACCTTACCAGTCTATGGTTAGTGAGTAGTACCTCAGAGTTTAGACTGGATTAATGTACTCGTCATAGACAGAGCTCTTCAGCAATTTCGGTTTCGATAATGAAAATCCTGGTTTGAGCTGAGTCTATGACCTTGTGATTACCTCATAATTGAGATGGGTCACTTGATAACATAGGTATATTTATGGGCATATACCTAGGTAGTGGTTATCCATTGATTTAATAACCTTTGTGTTACCTCTTGATTCATTTGGATTACTTCATAACTTTGGTATAAGTATGAGATTATACCTAAGTAAGGGTTATCTGTTGAAATCTTCTTTGTGGTTATGCTTGTTGGATTTAGTGAGACCTTGAGGGTCTCAGGGTCCCTAATGAGTATCGTATACTCACCCCTGCACAGGATATTCCCGCACCTCATTGTGTTGTTGCAGAAGATAGGCAGCGCTGACAGAGGCCGGGTGTTCGAGGACTGGACGGTACCAGGAGGTGGACCTCACGATGAGTCAGTATCCAGAGGTGGAATTCACGACAAGATGATACTCAGAGGAGGTAAATGAGAGAGAGCATTGTAGATGCTATCTAGACCTACCCTTCATGTAGGATCTATGTTGGACGATCTAGGAGTTGCGCTATCAATACCTACCCTTCGTAGGATCTGAGGTGGACGACCTAGGAGCTACATCTATTCTTCAAGTTTCTTGTCTTTTCTGTTGTACTTTCGTTCAGTTGTAGCTGTACTTTTTAGTTGGATTTGTATCATGGCCCATTTACTTTTCAACACTTTCTTTTTAACTTAGTGTATTACTTCCACTTGTACTCTGTGGAGTTTTTTTTATAAAGGCAATGTCTTCCCAGTTATTGGGATTTTCACCTTGGGTGATAGTCACTAGCCCCTGTCCTATGGAAGGCGGGCTTGGGGTAGTCACGGCACAGGCCCTGAGGACAGGTCGTGATAAATTGGTATCATAGGTATCAGATCTACAGTAGAACATATAACTCAGATATTTCTTTTTGTTGAAGCAATAGTGTTAAGGGTACCAGGTGTGGATTTCAGTTCAGGGAGTCCAGTGTTGGTGCGGGCGGCTGACGTATCCATACACCAGGACCCTGACTTATGATTTCAGACTCAGTGCATAAAAACACTAATTGCGTGTGTGTTTCCAAAAGTTTTAAAGTCAACTCAAACTAGGTCAGCTCACCAGGTATAAATCATTGACTTTGTCGCATCTGTTCAGGATGTCTCCATGCCGACAGTCAGTTGGAGTTCTGAGATAGTACACGATGACGGCCCACCGAGCGACGAGGCTCCGGTGCGGGGCCCTTTTTACTATATTGGGACCCTCAGGCGGTGTACCAGTAGCACCACCACATGTTGGGAAGATGATTCCACTTTCCATACTAAAAAACAGTGCACGGCGACAGAGCACGATGCACGAGTTCCAGCAGTAGTGGCTTCTGAGGTTACGAGGCGAGGCAGATTCTGAGACAGCATAGGACTCACTGGATGTGATTGCTAGTTTTTTCCGCCTAGCTGATACACCAGTAGAGTGGATAGTTGACCTGGATACTAGTGTCTTCTAGTGAGTGACCATGAGGATGGTCCACATAGTGATGAGGCTTCGGTACGTCGACAGATGCCTGAGATAGTGCCTTCGGGTAGTTTGTCAGCTATACATCACTACCTATTGGTCAGCAGTTACAACCAGCATTACCAGTAGGTGACACATGTAGGTTTACTACCTTTCATGTTTTCCAACATCAGATACCCTCATGTTCTAAGATGAGCCCGACTCACAGGCAGCTGAGGACTGGCTAGTGGAGGGGGCTGAGTGTTTTCTAGATCTCATACAGCTTCGGCAGGATGACGTTTCGGTAGCTGAGTATTCATCGAGGCGTACCAAGAATTACGGGTACTCGATGAATACGATTCAATCAGTGCTATAGAGCACATAACTCTAATTGTGGTGTGTTTAAGGATATCTGAGATAACACTTTTTCCTCTATTCATTCCAACTCACGTTAGGGTGCGAGAGGGAACCTTGTGGGAAAATGTTCTTTGGCTGAACAAATACAGCTAGATAATGTTAGAAGTTGGAACGCAGTGAACTGCTGCCAGTCTCAGAGACTTGGGCGTGCGAATGTTTCAAGAAGAGGAAATGTTAAGGATAAATAAATCCACATAGCAACAAACATGGATGCAGAGCTAGGAGAGCAGCATGAGGTGGTGTACTTTTCGACCTGTTACAATCACCAGCCTTTGTAGTCCCCGCTAGGCTCAGGGAGGTGGAGGGCAGGGGAAGAGAGTAGCTATTTGTGGTCAAGGAGTGTGACCCAATGGATCTAAAAATGATTTAAGGGACATTCTGTGTCCATTTATAGCTTTCGTAACAGCAGACTTTGATACGAATCATTCCTTCCTTCCACGAATCTTGTCCCAAACTTGGAGTTTCCGGTAAGCCGTAGACCTGACCCTCACTTCTAGAGATACCTTTGTGAGGAGACTCAATAATCACACATACGCCGAGAGTGTGGTATGACCCTTGAGGTGAGAGTTTCGGTTGTAATCTCTTGGTGGCAGCGTTAAGGCCTTACGACGTTGGACTAAGTATGGATTGGATCTACAGTTCATACACATATTTACTGTATTATGAAAAAATGTTGTGGTCTAACTATGATGTCGGGATGGGTTTTCCTTGCTCAGAAAAAAAAGTAAACCCCAAGCAGCATAGGATAAACTCATGCATAGGAGGGTTTGGCTGATCACTCTTGGGTCGACCAAAATTACCCTCGTGGTAGCATGAGTTTTCTGTTTCAGTTCTAATCAGGAAATGGGGGCCTCTATAGTTCAAGGATGGTGATCATGTCCTTATAAGGGTCTCACCTCGATGAGGTTTATGGATATGTGGACGAGGCGACAAGCTATCTCTGAGGTTCAACAAACCTTTTTAGGTCCTCAGAAGGGTAGGCAAGGTGGTTTACCGATTGAACATTCCACCTCAGTTTCACCAGGTGCATGATGTCATCCATGTATCTCAGCTGAGAAGATACATGCATGATCCTTCACAAATCATCGACCACAGGAAGTAGGACGTCGATGGCAGGGCAACATTCACAGAGGTTCCAGTGGGGATCGAGGATCGACAGGAGAAGATCCTATGTAGACGGTCGATTCCTTGGGTGCGCTTTCACTGACATTTCGTGAACCTCCAGGTGAGCACACGGGAGCGGAAGGCTCAGATGCGTGCTTAGTACATCTTTTCTCCCTAGTTTGTGTTATAGATTTATGAGGATGTAAATCCCTGAGGTGGGAGTAATGTAATGACCCAGAAATTTCAAGGAATGTTTTTTCATAATTTCTTTGGAATTTTACGAGTATGTGGTTTCTGACGGCACCTGATTCTGAGGCCCGGTGTACCGGGAATCAATTTCTGAAGTTTAGCCCGGGTACATTCAGTGAACGAATGAGCGGGTTTTTCTAACATTTGAGCCGATGCTCGGAATCGAAATATAAGGGCACTGATGAAACCGCAGTGCTGGTAATTGCTTAAGTGGACCATTACTGATGATGCGTTTTCTCGGAAGGAGTTGTAAAAAATTGTGGTTTAAAGAAAAAGGAGAATAAAATTTGTGATATAATTTTATTTCTATCTTAGTTGATTTTAACCTATGTGTGGGGGATGGGGAGAAAGCCACTAGTTACTAACTACCTAAGTGAGGTTGAATGTGAGTTGGGGCCCACACAAACCCCACCCCTTCAAATTCCCCATAACACCCTAACTCCCTCTTTAATTTGTAACTCACCCACTATCCCTCATTAATGAAGTGAATTAATTTATTCTTTTAATTCATATCTTTTTGAATTCATCTCTCCACTTTTAATCTATCTGTTGTCACTTTTTGAGTGATAACGCTTGTGCTTAGTGCCATAAAAATAATAGAGAAAAAACTCTATTATATTGGGGGGCTTAATTTCTTTGTGGATAGCTAAGGAGGAGAACGAGAGGAGGGAGAGCTTTACTCAAACAACGAATAACATTCTTGACAAAGAACGACCATCAAATCTTCTCTTCCTCCATGTCAAGGGATAAGTCGCTGACCGTGGTGATTGTCGCCAACGACAATGTACCATTCTACTTCATCTCTTTCATTGAAGAAATCTATGTCTCTAAAGAAGGACATCAACTTGGCGGTCCCAGAATTCTCCATCCACTACCTATTTTGCGACAAGTATGGAGATGCCGACCGTGGAGACCAATGCTAACAACAACGTTCTTCTTCTTCTTCCGACGTCGACAGAATCGATACCATTCTTCAGCGAGACCCGTCTACCGCGACGTTCGACATCCGTGACTCGACGACGTGAGACGTCAATTTCGAGGTATGGGTTTTCCGTATATAATGATTATGTGAATTATACCCTCGTGTGTGTGTATTTAATTTCAAGGTTTTTGTATAATTTATTTTGAATATATTATACCCTTGTCAATGATTAAAAGCACGTGTTTAAATGTTTTCCCTTTGATAACACCTAACGCGGAGGGCGCGGGCCGAACAAACATGTCCCGAAAACCCTCCGCAGCTTGTTTCGTGAAGTGCGGATTGGCGGTGATGACTAAATGGGATGAAATGGTGTTTTGAGGTCTTCACAGTAATGTACGGGACCTAAGATGACCACTGGAGAAGACAGTGGGCGAAACGGACCACCGGAGTGCGTCTAGTGTTATGCGGAAAGCGGTTGTGGCGCGCCGCTGGAACAAAAGAGCTACGGCTGAGCCACGGCGGTGGACCAAACTAGAACGGCCATGCCGGTCCGAAAACATAAAGGGGAGCGACATAATTGTCGCGCCAGCTGGCCCACCAGGCCGGACCGGTCGCGTTGGGCCGGGCCGCTCGCACCGGGATGGGCCACGCGCGTAGGGCCAGGCTGCGCCAGCTGGGCTGGGCCCCGCCAGCTTGGTCGGGCCGCGCCCTGGTGGGCCAGTCCCGGACCCAGGTCGGGTCGACCTGGTTCGGGCCGACCTATGGTGTCTTGGGCCGGTTCGGTCCGGGCCCAAAACCCCCTAAAAACAGACAAGTTGGTTCAAACGTCTGTAACATGGGATAGAGACCTCCGATCGACTCACCGTCAGTTGTGATGTGATCCTTGGATCGAGTCGGTCGTTTTGGTATATTACACTCAAGGATTCGGAGAACTTTGGGTATGTCCGGGTTGGTTCGAACAGGAAACCAACCGGGCTCTCGGAGCGGAAACGCTTATAACTTGAGCTCCGGACGTCCGATTGACATGCCTTCAACTTTGTTGGATTCCTCATAGTGAGACAGACCTTTTAGATTACTTCACCTAAGGATGGGACGCAGTTGGAGTAAGGCCGGGTTGGATTGTACCCGAAATCCAACCGGGCACCTGGGATGAAATGGATAATAACTCACAGACCGGGCATCCGATTGACACGTCGTCTGTTGCGTTGAAACCCCTATGAAGAGGTGGTCATTTGAGATACTTCTTCATGGGAATTTTTGATACTTGGACTATCAATATGTAGCTCATGGAGTGGACCCTCCTGGAACAAGCGTACGAAGTACGGAGACCGTGTAGCTGGTTGAGACCTGATGACTGCTTGTCCGATTTGATTAGGAGTGACTTGCATAGCCTAGTTGGGAGTACTACTTTATGAGGTCGTAGAACCATGGTGGAGGAGAACTACTTTATGAGGTGGCATAACCATGGTTCTCAACAGGAGGAGTACCTCTGTAGGCTATGAGGGGGAGCACAACTATGTGAGGTGGCAGACCCATGGTGGAGGAGCACCACTTTGTGAGGTGGCAGACCCGCGATACTCGATAGGAGGAGTACCTCAGCAGTCTAAGGTTAGTGAGCAGTAACTCGGAGTCTAGATAGGATCACTGTACTCATCAGATACGGATCAATTCAGCAGTTATGGTTTCGATAATGAAAATTCTGGTTTGAGTTGAGTTTATGACCTTGTGTTTACCTCATGATTGAGATGGGTCACTTGATAACTTAGGTATATGTATGGGCATATACCTAGGTAGTGGTTATCCGTTGATTTCATAACCTTTGTGTTACCTCTTGATTGAGTTGGGTTACATGATAACTTTGGTATAAGTATGAGCTTATACCTAAGTAAGGGTTATTTGTTGAGATCCTTCTTTGTGGTTATCCGTGTTGTATTTAGTGAGACCATGAGGGTCTCAGGGTCCCTACTGGGTATCATATACTCACCCCTACATGGGATATGCCTGCACCTCGTTGTGTTGGTTGCAGATGATGGGCAGTGCTGACAGAGGCCGAGTGTTCGAGGACTGGACGGTACTCGGAGGGGGACCTCATGAAGAGTCAGTATCTAGAGGTGGGCTTCACAGCGAGATGATACAGAGAGGAGGTAGACGAGCAAGATAGTTGTGGAGGCTATCCGTACCTACCCTTATGGTAGGATCCATGGTGGATGATCCAGGAGTTGCGCTATCTGGACCTATCCTTCAGGTAGGATCTGAGGTGGACGACCTAGGAGCTGCTTCTATTCTTCCTGCTGTTTGTCTTTTCTGTTTTACTTTCCTTCAGTTGTAGCTGTACATTTCAGTTGGGTTTGTATCCTAGACCATTTACTTTTCAGCACATTCATTTTACTTTTGTGTATTCCTTCCTCTTGTACTCTGTGGAGTTTTGTTTACTTTTATAAAGGAAATGCCTTCCCAGTTATCCGGATTTATGCCGTTGGTTCTAATCGCCAGCCCCTGTCCTTTGGAAGGCGGGCTTGGGGTAGTCAAGGAACGGGCCCCGAGGATGGGTTGTGGCACAACTTCCCACCCACATCCACAATCTATATTTTTACCTCCCCACCACACACCACTAGGATTTATTCTAACATCGTGACACCAACATTAGTAACAGATCATGCTTCCCCTTTTACCATTACATCCATTGACCAGTCAAGGAATCTTCATCCACGCATTATTAAAGAGAGTATTATCGATGAGATACCCCAGGATATTGAATTTTTATATACATTCTCAATCCCCTCCCCCAATTTTTTATGCTTATAGGGTGCTCATTTTTCATGTAATCAAATATCCCATTCATCAATGAATCATTATACATTATATGTATGGAGTAATATTTTTTCTCTATTTCATTTGGATTATTTTTCTATTAATTATATTATTATTGTTTCCATGACTATATCCTATTCATCTTATATAGTCATGGATTCACATGTGTCATCACCATATTTCCTTATTCTATAAGTTAATTAAAATATTGCCAATGTTGAGCACTGGCTTTCATAGGTATCACTAGAGATTTATATTCAGCATCCATCACCACCACGAGATTAAATATCATTCATGATACATCAAGTCCATTCATGGTAAGATCATAATATGTTCAATCCTACCAAATAACCGTCAGAGGTAAGGGATATATCCAACTATATTTATATATGATAGAAATGATCTGAGCAGACTGATGAAACTAAGTGAAATATTGGTCTTTCCATCTGGCTGATTACATCATTGATAGTTTTTTATTGGAGGTAACCCATATTTAATATGTTTTTATCATGTTTTGTAATTATCATTTTATCATATATGTCATTTTATAGTTTTTTAGATTTAGTCATGATTTACGTTGATATTTATTTTATAACCGTACAACTATTTATAAAAATTGTGTTTCATTAGTATTCATTATGTCCACCAACATATTTCACTACATAAAAAATTTTTAATCCTTTATGGACTAATGTTTTATCCAGTGATTGTTTTGTATTTTTTACTATATATGTATGAAACCCAAATAAAAAAACATGATTTCTAATGTTTCCATATGGAATACCAACCATTACAGAGTGATCGTGGTTCCTATGTATTACTTTTTCATAGTTTCCTTTTCATTATATTCATTTATCTATCATACCCCTCCTAGGGTACTTTCACGGATAGTGAAGACGTTTTACTATTCAATGTATGATGGATCCAATAATGTGATTAAATTTTAATTTGATGACATTTTTCTTATTTTCATAAATCTGGGAGAAATTATTTATTCAAAATAATAAATTGAATGTAAAATTCAATAAACACATCTAAATCAATGGAAATGTAAAGATATTAATTTATTTAAATAAATTTTTAAAAAAAGATCATAATAATAAATTGACTGCAATGTTTAATAAGTTAATTCGTATTCAAAATTCAATTTTTTTTTTATTTTAATTATTAATCGATATTATAACCTTTAGGATTTGTAGCATTCTATATTTATTCGAATTTCTATGTAGCTTCCCAGCCTATGATTTCATATTATTTTCTATGAATATTATATTGTTGACACTTCGGAGATGTAAAAATATCATCAGATTCATTTATATTTTATTGAGTATAGGACAAAGAAAATATAATTTTAATATGATTGAGGTAATAATTGTTGAGTCTTTTTTCCAATTACCCACCCGACATCATTCATTTATATAGCCCGTAGTTTCCATGATTTACCTTAATATCACATAGTTACTCAATGGCGATTATCCCTCCCAATTATAAAATATGTATAATATATGACTTTATATTGGTTATTTATGGGTGTTATTTTTCAGGCAACAAACACATGATGATTTTATTGGGTATATTTATTGAGGACTATTTGAGAATTTTTAATTTTTGTCTACGTTCAATTCATGGTATTTTATGAAAATAATGTTCATTCGAAATAAATTCCAATGAAAATGAAAAGTATTATAGGTCTGTTTATTAGTAAAGTTAAAAATCACAATTTCAATAACAATGAATCCAATGTTAAGTTTTATGTGCTTAGGGGATGAATGTGAGATGTGTCCAAGAAATGTATTTCAAATAAATAAACAATACAAAAATAGATAGGAATATGATACCTTCACCAACCACTAGACATATTCATCGACCCACCTTTAGCTATTAGAAGCATAGAATAAATTTTTTATGTGACCGGGTATTTAATTATGATGTTCATTAAATTTATGCACAACACATTATAAATCACCCTCCATAATGAGAATATTATTTTTACTTTCTACTATCCTTCCCATACCCTAATTGTAATATGAACCTATTTTTTTCAATCCTTCATGATTGATTTTTTATTTGTATTTAGGATATGTATATGATAGTATGAATGAAATAATATAGTAATGAACATGCCTTTAGTTTATGAGAATAACTCTCGTTTCATTTAACCCTTAGTAATTAGCCAAAATATATTCTGAGATAAATTGAAAATGGTTATAGAATTTAAAGAATCATATAGAAATTATAACTAAAAGATTGATAATTGGTTATAATAACTTATTTATGAATAATGTATAATTATTTATTTATGTATGAATCTCCTAACTACATTTTTATATTTATAGTTAGTTTTATATTTTTTGGTTTGATGAATTTTTTATGTTTTGAAAATTTCATGCTTGTTGAAATCAATTTTATGATCTTTCCGACATGAGGAAAAGAAATTGTTCATGTTTGGTGGAATTTTATAATATGAAATTATAAATACATTATGTTTAACATTCATTAAGGTTTGTCCATGATTTACTGAATAATGATCCATGTATTTCTTAATTATTTCTAGAAATATGTTTCGACAAATACAAAGTAAAATCCAATGGAAATGTAAAAAACTGGCCAATGCATATCATGTAACTCACATATACAACATGTAGTCATCTTTCATAGCATAAGACATGTCATGTAGAATGTTACGAGAGATCTAAAATAAATTATGAGATTAAACAATGAGAGTAATAGATTAACATCAGGTAACATTAAAATTACAATTTCTATATTGGAGATCTAAACTGAAGGAAGATTCACATCTTGATGTCCTCATACATGTCCTAAAAGGAGTAAACAAAAATATCTCGATGATCCAAGATGATATTCTTGTGAGATTAATGAAATACTCAAAAACTATGGGGATAATAATGGTTCATAATTTCATGAGGTGTGTTCTTAATACATGTCGTGTAATATCATGATTTTTTACATGTAATAGGTACACTACAGACATAATGTTTGGGAATTCATCAACATCTATCATTTTTATCTGATTCATCTCTCATTCATTCCACTTCAATCTATACCAATTGAGACATGTATAAATTCCATTAATTTTTTCAAATATATTTATGAATTTTAGATTAAACTTTTCAATGCAGTCATTATTTTAAAATGTCAATCAATTTTATTTCAATTCTCCATTTAAGTAGATGGTCTATGATAAACCCATGCTTGGTTTTTATCAATTAATGTTTCGAGTAAGTTTTTGGTTGTCATTGTGATTAATTTGAGTTTAATATTTATAAATAATGAACATGTGATCATTAATTTGTTGATCCCAGTTTTTACTAAAATGTTATTTATGTTTTAAATTCATCAAATATTGTTGATCAATTCCACCATGAGTGGATAAAATATCGAGGGTAGGTATCAAAAGTATGGGTTCTTGAATAAAAGGAATATTTAATTAATTACATGGTTATCCTATTGATAGTAATCAGGTAAATCAATTTTTTTTTATTTCATTTAGGAAACCCTAACCACAATGTGTTTGAATGAAAAACCATGACCTGATCAGAATAGAATAAGTTGGTACTAATATCGTATGGTAATTTCGACATTAGATTATAGGATTATATCTTCTAAAATGTATTTATAAAAAGGCTTAGAAATAATTTCTTATAAAATAGATCTTTTTGGTTGGGTCATGGTAAACATATATACTTTCATTGCATCACATCCTAATACATCGGATCATACCATGTTTGGATAAAGATGATCTGTCTACCTCAACCCTAAAGATGAACCTCTTCCCTTCTCTGTATGTGATCTCAAACATGAACTCACTTACTCTTACTTTTAATTTTAGTAAAACAACATGTATGTACTTCTACATATAGGGATAAAATCTTTAGTTCATGCCACCCTTCACATTCCCTGGTGTGATCAACCCTATACTATCATTATACTATGGATTATTAGAATGTTTAATTTGGGGAAAAATTAATTTAATATATCCACATACCACATGAAGTAATTTATATGTACATCCAAAAAATTTATCAACTACTATTTTATAACAAAATGGATAAATTCGTTATCTCATTTTCATTGATACGGTATCAATCATGACACACCTAATCAATCCTACATAACTATAAGAAAATTTCAAAATGGAATTCATGGGTTCATCAAATTACATGAATAATGAGATACAGTATTAAAAATATGAATATATAACGATCAATACACAATTAATTGGATCATAATATCCAATGACACATGCAAATTTAAATTTATAATTGGATTTTCATGACCTCTTAATCATATACAATGAAGACAATCAATAACATAGACCATTATAAATAGTCTCAATGTCGTATTATTATACAATGATCATACAATGTATTATTTGGGTCCTATCAAATGATATCATTATTATAAATATCAAATATTAAAGAATACTATAAAAAATCATCTTCGTTGTCATTAATGATTAATGCAAGAATGAACTATTAGTGAAAGAAGTAACATTTTGAATTTATCAAATTCTATATCATATAAAATAATAATAATGATGTCATAGAAAAATTTATTAACATTTATGTATAATGTTATAAGTAATAACAATTTATATTGAATCTTGCCCATTGAAACCAACAATAAAATAACACAACGTCCACTAAATCCATCTATTAATAACCATTAGTCTATAATCTCACATATTATATACCAAATTCTATTGAGATAAGGTTTTATTCTAGGTGTGCATGTTTATTTATTCCATGGAATCTTAGATAATCCCAAATTCACCCCTTTCATGAAAAATCCATCTATATGTGATCTTTACAAAGTATGTGCTTCACCCATTGATTTTTCCTTTGATCTAATAAAAGATAAAAATTTGTTGCATTATCATAGTACAATGTTATAAAATGTACTCCATGAATCTATAAGGACATATTTTTAATCTAAAAATCATATTTGATTCTATCGAAATATGTTATATGCTAACAATCAATAATAGAATTGGTGAAAACATAGTAATTTGATCTATTTCATCTAAAGGATACTCTGTTATGAAATAATACATGTAATAAAGGTTAAAATATGTCATTATAATATATTTGAAAATTGGAATTAGTATATCCTTTGATGAATATTTCCCTGTCTCCTCTATAAATAAGAAAAATGTCATTACAAATCCCCAACTATATAAAGATTTATATAATAGTGGATCAACGGTATTCTTCAAGTTCATCTTAATATATATCTATAGAATTTAATGTGAATGAAATATTAATCAGTGTAAAAAAATATGGAATATAAGAAATATTTTAATAGAGACAGACAAATTAAATAGATAGAAAAATCATAAATTTTCCACAATACTTAAAAACATTTTACAAATCGGTGTCCAAAAATTGTATTAGTTTAGTGTATTTAAAAAATAGATATGTAAACACTAATAGATAAGAAAGCTAAACATACTCCAATAAGTTTAACCAATACTAGATCCAATAATAGACATATCATACATGAAATATATCCTCATAATCGGGTGAAGCATTCAAAAAAAATAGGTGAGATTAGATGATCATGAATGGTGAAGAGGGGTGACATGTAAGAATTATCTTGAACATATGGGTATAAGAAAAATACCATAACATTAGAAGATCATACCCTATATATCAATGATGATAAATACGAGTTTAGGGATAAATCATTGTATTTCACTAGACATGAATCATAATAAAATAAGCATCATGCTATTTGAAATTGTAATTGAGGAATACGACATAGGATTTAAGTCATACATATAATAATTTATCATTTTATGTTATTTCATAATTCCAATACCTTTATAATATGTTATTGTTGGCCCTCATCTCTTGTACTTCATGAATGATCTATCAATATGTGTTCCCAATCACATTTACACATGTTCTATCACCTATATACATTATTATATTCAATATTGGGCTAGAACACGAGCATCATCTTACCGGTAGGCTTGGGATAATATCCATATTCCCTCCTGTTTTTAGGATTTCACTACATCCCATATACCCTCTTTCTATTAAGATTGGGATACAACCCACATTCCTTCTATTTTATGGTTGAGGATACAACATGTGTACCCTGTGAGATCATATATAACTTATCATTATATAATGCATTGGTGGGAGGTATAGGTCCTACCCATCTCATAATGAAATAATACATAAATGTATCACACAATCCTAAACAATCATATCATAACCCATGAAATTCAATGGGTTACTTAAACATGTAATCATAGTATAACATATAGAAATAGATGCGTTTCAAAATCATTTCACAAATAAAATAAAAAATGAAAAGAATCAGGTTTCAAAAGTATATAACCCGTGGAAGAGAAAAAGTCTCATAATAATCATTCAATCAAAACATAAACTATTTAAGAAATAATATGATTTAATATAATGGATCATTTCTTTATAGGTGTTGAGTAAAATCAACAAATATAATCTTTATAAAAAAATTAAATTGAAGATATTATTAAAATATTACTTGATAGATTATACATTACTTATTGTAAATGGAACATTAAAACAAAAAAATAATTTTTAAACCCATGTTTTAAAATGTGAACATGAAAATTTATTATTAAATATTTAAAAAAAATTAGAAACTATTTTTTAAATCATATAAGGATATCCTCCAAAAATATTTTAAACAAATTTTCATAAAAGCATATAAAAGAATCTTCAAAAACAATAGTAAAAACAATTTAATAGAAAATATAATTGAAAATCATTTTACAAAAAAATAAACTTTTAAACATGAATAAAACTGTTTATTGAATTAATGGAGGGTAAATCCATGCATGATCTATGTATAAAAAATGTTCCTTATGCATGGTACAAAGGCTTGAAAAAATACATGTTTAAAAAGTTACAAGATGATTCATATGGAAAAACTTTAAAACAATTAGTACAAGTATTGTTAGCGAATACTATTTACTAGGTAAACATTGTGAAAAAACATTGTCTTGAAAGTATGTAGATTTCATAATAATGAGAGGGTATAGTCCCAATTCCATAAACACCCATTATTAACTATATTTTTAACCAGATATTGGAAATATGGTACCAATATATTAATATATCAAGATTAACAGGATGAGATGAAAATATGTTACTATTCATGAGTGATGGATCATAATATATCCTCCAAAGAAGCATAAACATAATCTATCTTGACATGTGATCAAAATATTTAAATAAAATATTACAACCACGTATCTTTTATCCAAACACAACATTTATGAAAAATTAAAAAAAATGAATCTTAAAATATCATGAAAAAATAATATTCATTCTATAACATTAAATTTGTTTATATAAACTACATGAGAAAGTCATGGTGCATAACATGGCATGTGTGCCTGGAAAAGAAATTTGTGATGAAATTTCATTACTAATAAACAAAATTCAAAAAATAAACCACATGATAGAATCATAATAAATGGATAGGTTAATAAAAATATTTATAATTATAATAACCATATAATCCATCCACAGGTAGTATAAATACCACATAAAATTAGAGGGTGTTGAATAATTCATTTAACTCAGAAAAAAAAATTGAGATGAAATCCCCAAGAATTGTGTATTGATAGTCATCATAATCATATAATAATCCTATATAGTTATGTCATTTTTATTATAAATATTTTAGAGAATCATGTTCATATATCATGTTCCATACATGGTTTTATTATGAAATTATAATACCCTATTAATAACCATTATATTCCATGGTTTCACTGTAGTTAATATCAACTATGAATGTGACTAAATCTTCAATATCATTGATCCTTGTACTTATATCATTATTTCTAGAATTTAATTAATCATATAAATATGATTTATATTCTGAATATTTTTATTATAATAATCATTACAATATATAAGTACGAAATTGAACACACCATCCATGGATATGGTACGTCGTACATAAACATGAACATTGTTTCTACTTATTTATCATTTTGAAATAATGGAATAAAATTACATAAATTAATATTTGTACATATATAATTATTATACTATCAATATCTTATAATATATAACATATATCTTCCCTGAAACCATATTTAATACATTCAGTGTATGTGTGTGAGTGAATCACATTGCTTTGAGGGGGTTGTAGTAGACAATTACTCAAACGAAATTATCATAAATACAGAAAATTGAAAGTATAAAATGGAAAATTTTGAAAAGGTAATAAATATAAATAATGAATAAAAAAATAATTGATGAATCTTATAGTCAAATTTTCAATCATAATTTCCAACATGAGATGTGGTTAAGAAAAAGATGAAAATCGTTGTTTATTGAGGCTGTAGTATGATGCACACATAAATAATATATTCATTACCCATTAAATAAATATGGGAATAAGTTTCGTAAGATACCATATAAGGAAAACATCCAATTATATTTCAGAAACTGGTTTTGTTATAGAAAAATTAATAATTATAGTTGATGGGGAGGATAATAAAAATAAATTAAAGAAGCCTAAGAGAAGTTATTACCCATTAATCGGCTAAATCTTTTTGGTTTGTGCCAAAATGATTCTTTCTATTGAATTTATTTCAAAGCTAGTATTTTATGTGGTATGGTTCGATGTCTTTCATTTTATTGTGAAGATATTGTTTAAATAAATATGGTTTTATAGTTGTGAGGAAATGGGGTAGGATGTTTCCTTTTATAGAGAATGGAAATGATACACTTTTCATTTATAAAAACAATTTAGGTTTACCATTATTGTAAAAAATATCATATCAAACGAAATAAAATAAATTTTGCAAGGTTCATGAAAAAATAATGGCTATAAAATGGGTTTTGGACATGTTCAATGGTCTCTTTGGTTCTTATATTTAATGTTTAAAAGTTTATTAACATATTTTTTCACATAACTATTGAATGAAATTTTAATTTCATTCATTAAAATTTTTTTGTCAAATTTTTATTTGAACTAACTAGGTAATATAAATTATGAAGATTAAAAATAGTTAATCCATTATTCTGAATTCTAATAAAAGATGTGGTCTATTTTAATTTAAAAAATAACCCTAATAATGGGATGACACTGATTGTTTTATAATGTTAAAAGGTCAAAATATTTTCACTTTTTTAAATCAATATTCTCATTAATTTTTCTTCTGATGATTATATTGGATTAATTAATAAAAATATAATTTAATTAATAATTTAAATCGAATTGATTTATAATTTATATGTATAAATAAATTATAAAAAAATGTAGTTTTGAAATATAATATGATTTTTTTTCACATTTCATCTAAAAATGATGTTTCCCAAAAAAATCCATAAATTCAGCCTATGGTAATTTTGAAATTCAAAATTCAAAAAATAGGTTTATAATATTATAATTTAATTTCTAAATGTTTCAAAAATTTATTTTATTGTTTTTCATTAATGTATATGAATTTTTTATTTTTTTTTGAAAAAAGAATATTTATACATATAATGTCCTAAACACCAAAATTATGTATTTCATTTTCTATATTATTTATTTCAAGAAAACTATATTTAAAATTAGTTTTCTCCCTTCATATAACTATTATTATCATCTATATCATAATTATATCATATAGATAATTATAACAATAATAAAATGGTATAAAAAATATGTTTCATGTGATATACCCACAATTTGTGTTGTGTGTAGCATATGACAAGTCAGTGATGCAAGTAATGTATGAAAATTAAAATGATTAATACTTTGTTCCTTGTAGTGGAATGTAAAATTTATGTCATAGGTAGTGCATGTTTAATCTAGGTTTGTATATGATGAAATCCATGCGTTGTGCATCAATATAAACAAAATTGTTATTGGATTAAATGAAATGAAAAATATTGGAAAAAAGAAATTAATTTAAGAAAATAACATAAAAAATATCTGGTTGTCGCATTCCACTAACTTAAAATAAATTTCACCCCCAAAATTCAACTGGGTTATAAATGGTTTAATAATTGAATGATTTTTTCATAGAAATTGTCATCATAAAAATGAATTAATAATATTAAATTTAAAAAATAAATTAAAAACCATAATAGTTACCCAAAGAAACATATTACTTGGTTTCGAAAATGGAGAACACAAGTTGGGTGTCATGATTGAACATAGTGTAAAAGGGAAAATATTTATTTGAAGTTATTGTGGAAATCAATCACAAAATAATTGAAATAAAATAAAAGTTAATGGAATAAAAATTATAAATATCTGATTATTTAAGGACATAAATTCAAAAAAAATTAATGTATTAGTGGAAAGACATTTTCTTTTTATTTTTTTCTAACATTGGGTATTTATTTCATTAACCCACAATATAATGAAATATACTTACAAAAACATTATCATTAGTTGTGCTTTTATTAATTTATCATTAATTAATTGCATCATGTAAATAATTATTAGAAATTTATGTAGATGACTGATGTGTTGAAATATACATTTAGCATATCTTAAGGCCTTTTAATGAATGAATTTTTTTTTACTATTTATCGAAAACTATTCTAAAAAATCAATAAGTTTAATACATTTATCTATAAACATAAAAAGTAACACCATTTTTTCTTCTTTGATATTTATTCAAAAAATATAGTCATAAATTAACTTGGATATCATGTACGGATGTTTTATGTAGAAAACCTTTATAGTCTATCTGTCATGGGTTCATGACCAGTAGAATTTTTAAGCATTATTTGTTATCACACATCGTACAAGGAAAACTTTTCAAAAAGCACACTTATATAATTTAAAAAATATATTAGAAATTCTTGATATAAAGAAAATTATTAAATAAAATTTTGACTAAGGTTTTAAATACATCCTTAATAGATAAATACATCAAATTAATATATACATAAACATTTTATTAATATTTTTACCTATAACTATTCTTAAAAATAAAAATCATAAATAGTAGAAAGAAGGCCATGAAAACATTTTAACATTGATCCCCCAGGTATCATCACATATGAAACATGAGAAAACATTTATCATGAATTTTCTTTAAAACATGTTCATAATCTAAATTTACTTAAATAATTATTTAAATCATATATACTTCCAAAATTTAATAAACCATTTATTATATAAATAGGTTCTTATATTAAAAAAATTATTCTATTAGAATATTGGGTTCATCACTATAGATCAAAAAATAAATTTCATTTTATTTGTCCATAATTCATTTAATGAATGAAAATCAATAATTAGACTCATAATAAGTTCCATTAATAGTTCAATATGAGTTTAGTAGATGTTATTTTAACAAAACCCCAAATGATATTTCCAACAATGGAGTTACCCAATTACCATGGATCTTATCATTCTGGTGATTTCATATTATTTACATTCATCCAATGTCTTTAAAGGATGTTGGCACTGGTCACCATTATTAACCCATTGATTCGTGATGATTTTGTAGAAATCCCAAATCACCTAGAAATTGAAACACTAAATTGCGGGAGGTTATCCAAACTAGTTTTATCATTATTTTCACCACTATATGCCTTTTTTATATTCACTTCGGCATTCAGTTACTCAATTTCATTCCATTCTACATGAAAAAGAAATTACTACTCCCATTAAGAGAATTCCTAATATGGTTTGTTCCACACATAGAGTACAATGTAAAGATCATCTCCTTATCTCCAAGATTTCTTGATTTTCCATTTAACAAAATATACATATTCTCCTCAAAACCATGGGATTCATATATGACATGAATCTCTATTGCATCCTTGATTTAACACATCACAATAAAATCATATATATTAAAGACTCTTATGTTCAATTTTATTCTAGGACGTCTAATTAATAATGTGAAGAATAAATAATTATTAATTTCCGATAGGATGATATACATAGATGTGTACCTTGAAAGTCTAGTGAAATTATCCTCATACGATCCAACAGATTCATCAACCTTTTACATGAACTCAAGGAACATTCATCCAACCCATGTATGAATATCATAATGAATGTACTTATGGAATAATATTTCCTTGAACTCCTACAAATACATGGACTTAATTTAATTCTTCCTCCTTATATTTATTAGTAGCGATTACCACTAGTATACTTTACCTTCTAACTAATAAACTATAAAAATTGTAGTATCATGATCTGTACACTAGAGAATATTGAATATGTTTTTAGTGGCACGGATCTTGGGGTTTTTTAACAAATGGATTAGAAGGTCATCTGAATGAAGGTCGATTTTTCATCATGAATGACTTAATTGAACGGTGTTACCTCCTTGGAACATTAAGAAGCTCATCATGATTCATAGCTCTAGATTTCTGTGTGAGCATAACAACAAGGTTTTTAATTCCAGATGCCAAAGAATTTATATCCTTAAGGGAACAATCTTTGAATACTAATTCATAGTCAACTTTAATGTGGTTCCATTTGGTTCTAGAAATCGATTAAATCCAAGAATCATAGAGTAAGAAATAATTATCATAGGTATGAACCACATAATAATGGAAATTCACTTATATGATGTCTAAATTATGATACCACACATAATATATGAATGCCAATGTTTATACAATTTAATTAATATTAAAAAACGTTTAAAATAATTCATGATGGTTCATGAAGAGTTTGTGAATTCCCAATTAAAATACCCTAGGTGTGTTAAACAAGTTGTGAAGGAAGGCCCATTATAATGCACCTCATTACCCTTAGTCAAGCCTGAAACATCTCGTTAGTGTTGTTAACCCTTGGTATATCTATTACAAACCCAAATACAACTATAGTATCCATAAATTAATACTTTTCTAGGAAACTAATCACTTTATCCTTCACTAACATTCATGTACAAGATTCTTGTACATGTCCTTATCCTTAGACTTATACTTATACATGTCCTTAGGGTTATTACTGAACTCTTCCCATATTAGCATCCAAAGGACAACTAAAAATATAAACAAATACCACCTATAGTAACCCTCTCCCTATATTTATATTTATTAAATAAATTTAGGTGAATACATAAATACATATTACAAATGGATGCTAAAATTCCATATTTGTTTAGTGCCTTTGGAAACATGTTCGAATTAAAACAAGTACATTAGTATGTTACATTCATTGCCACATAGAACACCTATAATAGAACACCTCTTAGACATATAATACATGAAATATATCTTTATATCCTTCTGATGAAATAATAAAAATCTCTGATCTTATATACACAATACGGGTAATCAATAAAGATATCTAAGAATAATCAAATCATAAGGGGTATGTTAATGTGATCATAATATTATAAGATCATACACTTTATATAAATGATCATATATGTGATTTATTGGATAAATTGTGGTACATCATAGGACATGAATCATAAAATAACAATCATCATGATCCATGATATCATAAATGAGGAATAAGATGTAGGATGTGTGGAATATCTATATGAATATAACATTTTATGTCAAGGCTACCTACCAAGAAAAATATAAAATGTAGTCTTTGGCTAAAAATCATGTACCTTCATTGGTCTTGGAAAAAATCCTATGAACACTCTTACTTCTAGTATTGGGCTACAATCCATGTAACTTCTTCTTTTTTGGGATTATGATACAACCCATGTACCCTCTTACATAATGTCTTAGTCTAAAACCTTCCTACATTCTATTTTTTCTGGCATCGACTACCACTCATGTACCTAATATCTTATAGGCTTGCACTAATTTTTTTACCTTGTCAGGTTATAGCTTAGGCTAGAACGTGCGTACCATATGAGATCATATACAATATATCATTTTCCTTTAAATTGGATGGAAATATAAGAGACAACCATCTCATTATTAAATCATACATACTTTTTCCAAAATACATAAATAATAATATCAGAATCCATGAAAAAAATGTTTTTCTAAATCATGTAATCATATCTTATCCAATACAGAAAGACAGGTTTCATAAATATTTCATCAAAATAACAATCTATTAAAAGAATATGGTAACATATTCATACAACTAAAGGAAGTGAAATGGGTTTCATAATCATTATTCCATCAAAACATAATCCATTTGAGGAGTGTAAATGAATTTAACACCCTAATATATTAAGAGATATATTTATTTTAATTTATTTCATGTCTAGTGTTGTACTCTACACCGCGATTATCATGCTCTATATGTAACATTGTATTAACTTGCAGTATACCCACCACTATTCTTTGATTGTTTTTCACACAATTTCTAATTCAAATGGTATAATTCATTTCATGCAACATTGAGTATTGATTTTCTTCATTTTATATAATAACTATGATTTTATTATAAAATTTTCAACATGAAAAGAAGGTTTCACTAAATGTAAGAATGAATTTGATTACTTTACACAATAGAGAAACCTTCCTTGATATCTTGTGTTGTACGGAATAATATGTTTCACTAAACGATGACATATAATAAAAATATTATTAATTAATGTGACATAATGTATCAAATATTAATATTATTAACCACATTTTTTATTTTATATAACATTAAAATTCATCTTATTTATTTTATAGAACATGATAAAATAAAAATTTCTAATTTTTAGATAAAGGAAGTTTTTTTTAAATAAAAATGTCGTTTTCCACCTTTTTTATGGAACACCCATTTGAAATATAGTTTTTAACAATTTTATATATTAAAATTGAAAAAAATAAACCTATTATTTTGAATTAGGACATAAAAATTTACATTATATGAATTTCTGGTATTTATCTAATAATATTCATATTTTAATGAATAGTAAAAAACAATGCATTTTAATTCAAAACTGTATATTCATCTTATTTATTTATATTGTTAAATTATCACATTATTTGGTTATAAACTAATATTGGAAAATGTTTTTATCGATTAATCTGATGTTTTTCCTATGAAGTAATTTTAAATTTATATTGGAGATAAAGAAATGTTAATTTTTTGATAGTTTTTACCTGTTAAAAACTAGTATTCTAGTTTTGAAAATAAGAAGTAATTTTAATTTAATTCCCTTAAATTATATGAATTTAAAATAGAAAAATGGTTAACATGTTTTTAATCATAACATATAAATTATATAAATAGATCATCTTTATTTGTGAACATTTCGAATCGTAACTATGCAAATTATTTTCCATAGTTGAATATAAATTAGGTAAATTATTGTAACAAATAATATGATATGGAAAATAAAATTATCCTAAGACCTTATAAATTATCATTGGATGATTAAATGTTTACCCTTAACATAATTGGATTGAAACACAGTCTATTAATAACATCTTGACAAAAAAAATATCATAAATATCAATAAAATCAATGAATGTGACAAAATGAAAATATCATATTTCATAAAAGTATAATACTTTTAATATATATATTACCAGGTGATTCTTAGAACAGAAATAGTATATGGATATATAAATAAAAAAATAAATTGTTTTAATTTATTTATAATATTATGTAAATAAATAATTACATTAAAGTTGTATTCCATGATGTTGTAAAAAATTAACAAACTGATGAGATATCTATAAATATTTAATTAAAATGGTAATATCCCTAAAAACATCCAAACACATGACCAATTATTATTTTTCGATTATATCACAAACATAATCTGCCAATGATCAAGATAGTTACCCTTTAGAGCCTTTTTTAATTGATTATTACATTTATATTATTTTAATTTCTGTAATGCTAAAATTGTCGCATCCACACATTAATAGGTATATAATTTTTAATTATTGATTTTGTAGTAGATAAATTCTATTACATATATTCCCATTAAATTTATTAAATTTATCTTCATAGTAGTAATTTATTTTTAAGTTTTACTCATCAAGTAATTAAATTATATAATAACATAATATCGATGTAATAAATATTTTATTAATAGAGATATCAAATAAATGTTATTAAAAATATTTAAATAAATATATTATTGGATAATTAATGTGTCAAATAAATTTTATAGATATAATTTACCTAATAATAATATAATAAAATACTTATTTAAATGTTAATATGTTATCATTTTATATTTAAAAGTCAATAAATGGAATTGTGTCCAAATAGGCACTATTGAATTTTAAACAAAATAGCCTTTTATTAAATTATTGGAAAATCATTAATCGTTTTTTATAAAATAAGTAATTATTATATGTTCCAAAATTTTCTAAAATAATTATTTTCGATATAATTAACATAAAAAATAATAATTTTACCCATTAAAATTTGAAATATTTCTTACAATAGTTAAAATGAAATTGAATAACAATCTGTTAAATTGGAATGATACGGTTTTAATGGACGTAGAAACTAGTGTAAATATATTAGGGTTAATGATATTAAAATTGTACCTCATGTCATCATCTAAATTTTTATGTTTTCGAGGCCATTCAGTATTGTTGGATATTATAATAAATTAATATTTTGGATGTTTCAAAATGTTCCCCTCACCAAAATTATAAAAGGGAACCTTCTCCCTCATTTCACCAAAGATCATTAAACAATAATGTTCATCCATACCCAACCCGTATTTCTTATAAACATCATTTGAAACATTCTAGAGGATTTGGACTTATCAAAAGACCATAATTAGTTCCATTATGTGGAGATCTAATAAGAGCACGTCAAAGAAGAGGTAATATCCTATATCGATTAATTCATATTTATTTCTACTTATACTTAATTAGTTTTTTATTTAATAAAAATAAAACTAGTAGAAATTATATAATGTTATGTTATTATAATTATATGAAAAACATATTTGAATTTCGATCCATCCTATGAAAGATGATATCACCACACATGTGTACATATGACATATCGTCTCTACGTCATGGGGTAATCTATATTTCACAACCACCATACCCAGATGGGTATAATAATGGTTGAAATGACTAAATAAGATTATTATTAAATTATATTTATTCATAAATATAGTTCATCATGGTCATTGAATGGTATTATGATACATATAATGTAGAGGGACATAAACATAGAGACTGTAGAAAAGTATTCATTGTATACAATTCAAATATTCCATTTAATCCCTTTATCCACTCGTTGTTCATTATATGTATATAAAATACCTTCCATGTCCATTTTTATATTTAAAAACATTTTTAATCCAATGATGTTAAAATCAATTACCATATTAATAAAATCATTTTCATGGATTTAATATATGGAATTCATCCACAAATACATGGCTATTTTCTGTCATGAAACATCATAGATCTCTACAGCATCCATTTTAGAAAAAGGAACATTATTATAAACTAATAATGAGTCACTATAATTGATTCATAAAACCCCATATATGTTAGATTCTCTAACTAGTATGGTTTCATTATGATGTAGTTGTGTTATATTAAAAACAGCTTCCCCAGGAACCAATGGAATTAAATCTCATACCAACTCTTATGTATCTTAAGAATTAGTATCTTTGAACTCAATCTAGCTTCAACTATCCATCATGATAATTTCACACCACATAAGAAAAATCATTTTTATAAGATTATCACCTAATTATTTTTTTTTATATAGAATGTGACCCCATTTTTATTTTTAAAATCCTATAATGATACATTTCATGACTTATATTGATATTTTATTTTAATAGTTTTCCTTAAAAACTCTTCACAATACCATGCACGACAAAGTGATAAAATAGATTTCATTACGTACATTAATACATATGGTATCTTATTTACCGACTAACATGTTACTTGGTTTACAATATTTTTGATGCTTCTAATACATATCTAAAAAATAGTAATGTACGAATTCAATAGCTCATCATTAACCTCGTCATTTAAATATTAGTATGTTTCCTACATTCAATTATTCAATTCAATAATTGTGTATATCGAGTGTTTTTGGATAAAATCCTACACTCCAATTGGAATTTTATGAATTATTTGTTAAGATAATCACTACCTAGATTATATTGAATGTAATTTAGCATATTACTAATATGATTATAGTTATCACTCTAAAACTCTAATAATTTCACAAAATTGTCTATAATATACCACATTAAGAAGACATATACATGTCTACATAAATCATCATTAAAAATATTTAAATATGATTGGAAACCTTTGGATTCCACTAGAAATGGTAAAAAACAATTGTGTATACTAATTATATATTAACTATAGCTCATTAAACATTTCAACTAAAATGTCTGATATCCATATTTTCATATAAACATGTGTGACACTGGAGAAGTGTTTGCTTCTCAAAATATTTCATGTAACCATTTTGATATAATTTTTCATATGATTATTTTTTTTTGTGAACACAATATTTTTTCTATTTATAGGTTTGAAATCAACCATTCAAATATTTTTTTTTTAATTTCCCAAACATGGATTTCATTATTTAATATATAATTAAAATTATTTATATTATTCATACAGTGAAATATGTTTTTTTATAATATAAATTTCTTTCATCTCTAAACATCAAAATTAAACCTTATGAATCTGTGTAGGATGAAAAATAGGTTCTTGATAATAGTTAGTACATAATAACAATCATTTAATACATAGACAACCCTAGTTAGTAATGGAAGGGGGTAGTCTCAAATGGCTAGTTTAGGAAATATTGCACCATTATAATCCTGTAAATCTATCTCTCATATAGTATTCATTTAAAATATGTTTGGATAAAAAAATGAATATATATGTAAAGACAAAGAAATATATCTAGTACCAAATGTGCATATATATGAAAAATTTCACTCAATAATAAATTCAAATATTTCTTCACATTATTTCGTTGATTTTGTTATGTTATTCTTTAAAATGGTCTAGCATGTTAAATGGAAATCATGCTGCATCATTTTCTATTTCATCAATTTGATTAATCCATTTTTTTTGAAGGATGAGGTTTGGAAACCATATACATGATATTAGTCATATTCCCCACTTCTTAGTAATTTCATTTATTTACTTTCAATTTTGACCATTGTAATTTCACACCGCATTATTTTACAAACATATAAAATACATATATTGTGTTTTGAGAGATTCTTACCACTATTACTCATATTATAATTAAAAATGAAATTTGTAATGACCCACTTATTCTAATTGGATAGATAATATAATGAATCATTACTAGGATCTAAGTGACATCCCCAAGATGCCACTTTTAAGAAATAAATGACATAGGTAGTGAAATATATGGGGGGAGGCTTGAAATTTATCCATTATGAAATTAAAACATTAGAATAAAAATCCCTAACAAAACACCTCACAATATTATCATAAATAAATGAATGTTAACATGACTACAACAGTTATATAAGAAACAAAACCAATGTACCACAATGGAAAAAAAATACTCTAATTGAAAATCACAAAATGACCCAAATAAGTCCAAGAATATTGGATGTGTACATGATCCACATGCTCCATGATCTAGTGTAACCATAAATCCCATTTTTCATGAGGTGGGGTTAAATATGTGTGATAAATTACATATCTCATATCTCGGAAGATAACAACTGCAAAAGCACTATATGCTATACAGTAGGAGATTATAATACTTAATATGTCTTCCCCAATGACATTCTGTCTCACACCACTATGACTTAAAATATAACCACTTTTATATAAAATAATTAATATAAAAAAATACAACAAAACAGTTTATAACACATTATAAACAAGATGAAAAACAATTTGTAATCAAATGAAAATTTGTGATATTTAATTAAATTGCCTATAAAATCATATTATAAGTTAAGAACCCTACATGGATTTAAAAACAAATCATAATTTTTTATAATACCAAATCCATTGTTCACAACACACCAACAAATAAATAATAATAATAAAACCATATACACATGGGCGGTGAGTTATACATCAACCAAGAAATTAATTAGTGGACCACTTTGATAGAGGTACTTCATGTGCATATCCTTCCCAAGAATTCGATGGTGTTAGTTCATTACCTTATCAATTCCTTTCATATCCAAAGTTATACACACCATGAACCATGTCATACCCATGCCATCTCTATGTGTGTTCAACAATGTTCAAACCTTTCACTAGAACTATAAATTTATTACAATCCATTAAGCAAGCTAATTCAAAAAACCCAATTAATTTCAAAAAAAAACATCACATTTATTGAGAAAAATATTAATAAAAATCACATTCTACTATTCTAGAATATCCACATTTTAAAATATCTATTTTAAAACCATAATGAATGATTTTTATTCAAAACATCCATTTTTCATATTTCAAAATATATCAAACCATTACAAAAGAGGGTTTCCAACCAATTGTTCAACAACAAAATCAAAATAAATTCAACACATGATATTCAATTTTAAATCATGCTAATTTTTTCTACTTTGTGGATTGGATAGTGAAGACACATTCAATGATGGTTTTAACAAAAACTGAAAATTGATTGAGAACGTTCAAGAATACCGGGTCGATTATTCACATAACGACTCTAGATATCATATCCTAGAAATATCACGACCAAATTTAAATATATATGGAATACAAACACATAGGGATACCAATAATACGCAATTATTTGAGAAATAAATGAGATTGGATAACTATATCGAAGTGAATCTAATATAATGTGATAATTATTATGAAGAACATCAATTACCAAAATAATCGATATTCAAAACTGAAATGGAGGGCTCTATATTGATTACAAAAAACATTGGAGAGGTTCTATAACCTAAATAAATTGGAATATTGAATTCGAGGAGCATTGGAAAAAAATGGAGTTATTTAAATGAAAATTGATATTCTATTTTTACAGATCTAGATTTGACTCTATGCATGGTTAGACCACTGTTAGACAAACTGTGCGCTAACAGTGCATTAGCCACTGCCTATAGGAAACCCATTTGTGGACTCCACACATGGTATCCCTAATTGAGAATACACTATTCTGAAGAATATATCCAAAAGTATACTAGTGTTCATGGTATCTCTTATGATTTATGAACGGTTTGGTCATACTGTGAATAAATTGTACACCTCTCCTTTTTCCCCAATAACATATTTAATGTTCTCCCAAATCTCACATCCTTTACCCGTGTACCTTAAAACTATAAAAATCAAATGGGTAGGGTTATATACCAGAATAAGGGGGGTAATATATTCTCCCCACCATTGAAAATTTTTTCCTTAGAATAAATCACTATTAATGCCAGGAATGATTTTGGACTATAGCAGTTTCATTTTATTCACATGCTCTCATGCCACTTCTTGAATCATAATATGATTCCATAAAACCAGGAATAGACATATGCTTTTCCCATTAAATAATTTCATGTGCCTATCAATAATTCTCACTGGGATATTTTAAAATGAAGCATCCAACTCTAGGTTAATGTTATACCTTTTAATATCATGTTTCTGATTAGGATGATACTTTTTCAACTAAGATTCATGATACATATTATGTACCAAAGTAAACCATGGTGGAAACCCTAACTAATATACCACCACTCTATCATGTTATAGTATCTAAAAGGGCCAATATATATAGGCTATAACATTCCCTACTACCTAAAAAGATGATGTCCATGCCCTAGAGATATCCAAAAGAACAAATGATCAGTCACCTTGAATGAAAACATTCTTCGGTGATGATCTGTAGATGATTTCTGACGTCTCTAAGACATCTCCATACTCTTTTTGATCAATTGAATCTTCACCATTGTATCATGGAAAACAGTTAGACCAACAAGTAATGTCTCACCTATTTCCACCCAACAAAATAGAGAATGATAGGGACGGCGATAAAATTCTTCAAAAAGGGAAATATGTATTGAGGCATGAAAGATCTTATTATATGATAACTCCACTAATGGCACATTCTCATCCAATGGGACTCCAAAATACACTTAAAATATCCCACAACATGTCTTCGAATGTTTTTATAATCCATGTTGATTTCCCATCCATCTATGAATTATTCACCATACTCATAGTCAACTATATCTGAAGGTATTTCTATAATGATTTCTGGAATTGATATGTGAATCATTGAACTCTTTCTGAAACTATTAAAACTAGTATGTCATGTCCATTTACCACTTCTTATATATCTATTTTGGGTAGACACTACACCATATGATTTTCATGAATAGAGATGAAATAAGCTGACTTTGAGAGCTGATCCACTATAACCCTTATGTTATCATGATTCCAAATCGTTCGTGGTAGACCAGTAACAAAATTAATTTTTATTTTCTACTATTTCAACATTATAATTAGTAAATATAAAAGAATACATGCGGGCCTTTGATTCTTTATCATAACTTGAAGACATGTTGAGCACATTGAAATGAGCTCTACCACTTTATATGTCATACCAATCCTAAAAAACTATGAATTCAATGCCTTATACATATTATTTATTCCTAGATATACATAACATCTCAAATGATGAAATAACTAATGATGTAGTTCCTGTAAAACTGTAGGTATCATCATGAAATTTCAAAACCACATAACTGAACTCCCATCATGACTCAGGCACTCAATTGTCTTCCAAATGTTATGGTTACAACTCATAACTAGTTATTCTACGTAAGTTGATTGTGTCTCTTTGACCAAAATTACCAATATATTAACAAAAAAATATGGAATCTAAAATGCAACAACACATCGTTCTACACATTGCACATGCACCTCAGCTATAACCGACTTCATCTTCCACTCTTCGGATGCTTCCATTTCCAACTAATCAAATGACATACTGCTTAATGCATTATCACAATATTTCCTTTTCTCAGTGTATACATTAAGCCTATGCAAATAATTTAGTGATACTATTTCCATATCCTACAATGTAGATTTAAATTACACTACTAGAAAATATGTTTCATGATATTATGATTCATAAAAAATGTTAACTTATCACCAAATATAAAATTATAACTTGTTATCAAATCCTGAGATACTGCATCTTACTCTAAGTTGTGTGTGGGGTAGATCTCCTCATTAAATCTATACATACTTGATCCCTAAGAAAAAACATTTTCTCATTTCTTGAGAATACATCCCAAACCAGATCTTGGAGCATTTTAGTACACCACATAACCCTTTCTATATTTAGGGAAAATAAATATATGTGCTGATGTAAGTATTATATTCATCTATTGAACATAATTATGTCATTCATTAGTCTATCAGAATTGAATGTTCATCTTTGACATAGATTTCATGTTGAAGATAGTCAGGAAATGTAACTCACGAGTAGTTGATAAAAACTAGATGAACCCTTGAAATATTGTATCTCAAAGAAATTATTTGGCAGTTTCTAAGAGATAATGGGTTATAGCATTTTAGGATCCCATGAAATTGTTTTTTTTCAGAAATTACAGGTCCATGAATGTGTACCTCCTATTTAAAAATTCATACTAGGATATTTTATTCATAAAACTGATGATATCTCATGATTTCCAACAAAATCACCAAGTGTTCCTCATGATTAATCATTTTTCTTGATTACACATGTATGTAATCCACAAACACTAAAAAAATGAATCAAGATACACCTAAAATATCCTGTAAATAAATGCTGTAAAAACTATTTGTGTATTAATCAGTCCAAAACTCATGAAAAAATATTCATTATGGACATATCTAGTTATAATTGTTGTCTTCAGAATATCAACTTGTCAAATAGGTAATTTGTGATATCATGATCAGAAGTCATTTTTAAATAACCACTATATTACTCACAATTTATCAATCATATCATCTATTTGTGGAGGTGGATATCTATTATTTATTATATATTGGTTAATCAAACAATGATCAATTTATTGTTGATGATTCCCATCTACATTTTTTTGAAGAAAAATGTTGTTACCCACAGAGATATACATGACCAAATAAAACATTTTCTTTCCATCTCTACAAAATGAAACGTCATGTACATTAATTCATTGGTTTTATACTAATGTATAGATTGGTAATATGAATGTTCCTATGGAGAAGATCAATTATGAAATCAAATTCTCATATATTTGGTAAATCTGGGATGTTCTTTGTAATAAAATCATAAAATTGATTAAAAACTATTGGAAAACATATATCCGCGATCTCTTCCATCAATGATAAATTCAACAACTCTTATTGATTTGAGTTCATTCCCCCCACAAGTACCAACTATCTTGTTTTACCTTTGTTTTACCACACTAAATCATCTGATAATATCATTGATTTCATCCACATTTGTGAAACTATCCTTAATGATATAAAAGTTGATGTGAGATTTGAACGTTGTTAATCAATCCATAAACATGATTACAAAAAATGCAACAATATACAACACCTAAAATTACATCATTTTCCTATATACATCAACATTTATTGAACATTCTCTTCATAAGAAGGCTCAACATTTACTTCTCTGAGAAGAGTTTTATGTATTTATATAACGGGCTTCATCTCTTATTTCAATATTATAATATAAATATAAGGTAAGTAACAAAGGAATATGATTCAAAAGTATCAAAAAACACTTCATTAAGAATATAATTTAAAAGAGTGTTACCTCTTACCATAGATGTTATAGGCCAATAATCAATAACCAACTACTCATATCCAATTAAATGCTTCATCTATACACTCTTATCGTTGTTTTATTACTGATATTTTCTTCGAGTTGTATTCATGGTCTTACTAGAGTCACCAAACTTACCACAATCCAATAGACATGATTGATTCTTTTTTTCATTGCCATGTTGAAGCATATGATGATTGATACACCTGAGTTTTCTCTTGAGCAGCTGACCATGGATCCCTATTGAAATAGTTCTAAAGATTACTCATTTTAGTTCATCAATGACAACATATAGTTGTGTTGTATACTATAATTTTCTATATTCAAGTGATCCATATAAGAAATATCCTAGTTTTCCCATGGGTTATGTAAGAAGGTTCTGTTGAGCAATGTATTGTTTTCAAACAATTCAAAATAATGTTTTTTTAAAGGGGGAGATTATTTTAAATAATACTCTGTCTCTTTATGATGATTTTGATGCTCACAAATACCCTTAATTATTTACTAATTATTTCGTTGAGTATTTTTCAGGAATTTATTTTATTTATTTATTTCATACAACGAGATTTCATACTTCATTTATTCCGAGATCAAATTTTAGCATGTTCTGGAATCACTGTAGCGCGAGATCAATTTTAGCGCGTACTGGAATCACTGTTCATACCCTACGTTGATGAACGTAACGTATGGATGAAAAGTTTACTTTTTATGTTAAAAGAAACGTATGGTTAAGGAACCTTACGTTATTTTGAAACGTATGGTTAATGAATCTTACGTTGTTGAAAAGTATGGAAGAAGAACATTACGTTTGGAAGGAACCTTACGTTTTCGTTGTTGGACAAGTATGGAAGAGAAACCGTACGTTAGTTTTCAGTGTTGAGTTTGTTTCTCAAAAGTATGGATCATCAACCTTACTTTTATAATCAACCGTACGTTCTTTGAAGAGTTGAAGCGAGACAAAGTATGGATGATCAACCCTACGTTTGAATGCTGAAGCGAAAGTATGTATGTTCAACCTTACGTTTCTGAACCTTACGTTTTTGAACCTTACGTTTGTGAACCCTACGTTTGGAGCCACGTCATCAACCCTACGTTTGGCATCGGGATATTTTTGACAGACGATGTTTTCATTTGCATTGGTCAAACAAGCGATTTATTAAGCGGATTTCGAGCCGATTCTTAAGTACGACTTTGACTGAATCAAAGACGATTTACAACAGATTACTGATTGATTTAAACGGAGCTTTTTATGCCGATTCTTCAGGGGAGTTACAATGGCTCTGTTATTTCATTTAATATCGCGAATCTAAAGGAGATTTTCATGGATCTATTTATGCGGAAGATTTTCTCAGATTTGAATATATATGTTTTATCTTGGAAACTTCAGATATATATATATACACATGAAAGTGTGTGAAATATATAGATTGATCTTTTAACGAGCAAGAAACAGAGACTGTGAAAAGGTGTTCTTTTCTGGTGATCGAGAAGAAGTGTAAAACCTTTATTACCGAAGGAAGATCTTGATAGCAGATTCACGTGTTCTACATCGACTATCTGTTGTGAATCTATTGCTGCTGAAGTTGTGAAGTTTCTGGTAATATCTATTGCAACTGGATCAACTCAGAACTGTTTTGATTACAGATCTTTATTTTCTGAAGACAACGATCTATCTACTGTCAATTGCATTCTGTTGCAATTGTGAAGAACAACTGGAGAAGTGTTTTTCTTTATCGAAACCCATTTTATTTTTTGAGTGATCAGCTTCTCGTTCTAAGCTGTGTAGGTTCGTGTTTGAACCAGGAAGGATGTGTTTGCCTGAATCTTGTAAAGGTGTCAACTGCGTGTACTCAGTTGTGGACGGGTCTGTGGAAACGAGGACCAGATAGTGAAAATTGCCAAACTCGTGGATTTGAGCGTTGGTGGAGTGGAATAGGGGCCTTCTGTTCCCCGAACCACTATACATCCGTGTGTTCATGCTTTTACTTTTTCCGCTGCATATTTAATCGTGCAAAAGCATAGTGGACAGAATTTGTCTAAATTGAAGAGATTATAATAATTTTGAAAAGACACAATTCACACCCCTCTTGTGTGTAATCCGTAGATTCAGATCCAACAATTGGTATCAGAGGAGGAGCTTCTTATTTTTAAAGTCTTATCAAGCTAGAAGCATTTAAAGATTATACATAGAGTATCATGGCTGATATGAGAGAGGGAATGTCAATGGTCCGAGCACCTTACTTTAATGGAGATAATTATGGCTGCTGGAAATCACGTATGATTATTTATCTGAAAAATCTTGGTTACAAAGTCTATTCAAAGATTCTGACTCCCTATGAAATTCCTAAAAATCCCGATACATGGAGTGCTGCTACAGAGGCTGAGTATGACATAAATTCAAAAGCTATGAATGCAATCATCTGTGGTCTAGGACCAGATGAATTTAACAGAGTATCTCAATGCCCGACTGCATATGAAATGTGGCAAACAATAGCTGTTGCTTATGAAGGAACAGATAATGTAAGACAGATGAGATATGCAACTGCTAAGTTAAAATTCGATACTTTCAGAATGATTGAAGGAGAGAGCATCACTCAGATGAATGGAAGATTGACAGAAATTGTCAATAATATAACAGCTCTAGGAGAACCAATCAAGCAGGCTGATCAAGCGTTGAAGGTACTGAGAGTACTTCCTACTCGATGGAATGGAATCTCTGCAGCAATCAGACAATCAACTTCTGTTAAAGATCTAACTATGAGAGAACTGATTGGTACATTGATGATGTACGAAGCTGAAATGAAAGATGAGGTAAATGAGCATAAAGTCTACATAAAAAGGGAAAATACTGCTTTGAAAGTGACTTCTCAACAAAAGGATAGAAAGATGAAGAACAGAGAAGTAAGTGCTAAATCAGAAAGCTCTGATTCTTCAAATTCGGATGAAGAACTGGCTCAGCTAGCCAGAAAATTCAGAAAGTTCTATAGTAAGAAGAAAGACTTCAAGAAATCCTTCAAAAAGGATAGCAAGGAAGTGAGATGTTATGAATGCAAAAAGATGGGACATATCAGACCGGATTGCCCAAAATTGAAAGATGCAAAGAAGAAGAAATTCTTCAAAAGAGATGATTATGAGCAGAAAGACAAGAATGCTATGAAAGCTACATGGAGTGTTTCTGAAGACTCATGTAATTTTTCTGAATCAAGCTCAGAGAAGGAGGAAGCCAATTTAAAAGCAAATATGTGTTTCATGGATGAAACTGATGAGGTACACTCATACTACTCCTCTGACTCAAATAATGAATCAAACTCTGAAACAAGCTTCTCAAATAAAAAACTTGCAGCTTACTGCAATATGCTTGAAGAAAGGTATGACTCATTATTTAAAAAATATAAATCTATAAAGAACTTGCACAAAGCTATTTCAGATGAGAGAAATACTTTTCTAAAACAACATAAGGAATTAATTGACAAATACAACTCTGCTGACTCAAATAAAATTAATTTTGAATCAAAAATAAAAACTCTACAGGATGAAGTAGAATCTTATAAAAAGGCTGCATTAGTTTTTACAAAAGGAGAAAACACCTTAAATGAGATACTTGGAACAACTGTAATTAAAAAGGAAAGGTTTGGAATTGGAAGTAAAGGAGAAAAACCTAAGTTATACAAAAATTATTTTGTTCCTAGCACTAAACATGTTATTTGTAACTTCTGTGGAACAAAAGGTCATATAGCTAAAAACTGTTTTCTAAGACAACCTCAAATACGTGGAATTAAGAAAGCTTATATTTCCAATGATCTATATGATTCAATCAATTTCAAGAAAACAAAGCAAATCTGGATACCCAGATCACTGCTTGCTAACACTCCTGGACCCAACAAAATATGGGTACCAAAGCAATTTGTTTAAATGTCTTTGCAGGTAGCAGGTCACCAAAGAAAGAAAGAAATATGGTATATGGACAGTGGCTGCTCAAGACACATGAGTGGAACTTCAGCTAATTTCTCTTCTCTTATTCGAAAGGAAGGAGGACTTGTCACCTTTGGTGACAATGCCAAAGGAAAGATTATTGGTATTGGAACAGTTGGAGATCCAGAGACAGTCTCAATCAACAAAGTACTTTATGTACAAGGGTTAAAACACAATCTGATAAGTATCTCTCAACTCTGTGATGATGGATACACTGTTGATTTTACTAACAATAGTTGTACTGTTTCTAAAGATAAACTGTTTAAGTTTAGAGCACCCAGAACTGATAATGTTTATACTTTGGATATATATTCCTTGTGTAAACAACAAGTAAACTGCTTAACTGCTAATATAAGTGAATCCTGGATCTGGCATATAAGACTTGGTCATTGCAATATATATGCTTTACATAAATTATCTAAGAAACATCTAGTTTCTGATTTGCCTAGTCTCAAATTTGAAAATGACAGATTCTGTGATGCATGTCAGCTTGGCAAGCAACACAAATCATCATTCAAATATGTTAATAATGTTGCTACAACTAAACCTCTAGAACTTATCCATATGGATTTGTTTGGACCTTCAAGAGTAGCAAGTTTAGTTGGTAAATTATATGTTTATGTATTAGTTGATGATTATTCTAGATTTACTTGGATTTTCTTTTTGAAATTTAAAAGTGAAGATTTTAGTTTATTTGAAGGTTTTTGTAAATCTATTCAAAATGAAAAAGGTTTTAATATAATCTCATTGAGAAGTGATCATGGTGGAGAATTTGAGAACCAGGAATTTAATTCCTTTTGCTCAAACATGGGTATTAAACACACCTTCTCTGCTCCAAGAACACCTCAACAGAATGAGATTGTAGAAAGAAGAAATAGAACTATTCAAGAAATGGCTAGAACTATGTTAAATGAATATAGCCTACCTATATATTTCTGGGCAGAAGCTGTTAATACAGCTTGTTATATAATGAATAGAATTTTAATAAGACCTATTTTGAAAAAGACACCCTATGAACTATGGAATAACAGAAAACCTAAAGTAAATTACTTTAAATTTTTTGGATGCAAGGTTTACATCTTGAATAACAAAGATAATCTTGGTAAATTTGATCCAAAATCTGATAAAGGTATTTTCTTAGGATATTCTCCAACCTCCAAAGCTTATAGAGTCTATAATAAAAAGTCAAGGATTGTTGAAGAATCAGTTCATGTGAAATTTGATGAATCTGATCCTTTTGAGAAAAGGATAGAACAAATAGATGAACCTGATTCTAATGAAAACATGAGACTTGAGAATTTAAAGAATGATTTTGAAAATGATATAAAAGAAATTCAGTCCAGTTCAGAAGAACATGATACTGAAGAACCTTTGAATGTAATGCCTAGACAGTCTAGAACCTTAAAGAATCACCCTTTAGAATCTGTGATAGGTGACTTAGAGACTGGTATTCAAACTAGAAGAAACTTTGGAAACATAGTTGAATTCTCTGCTTTCCTATCCCAACAAGAACCTAAGACCATAGAAGAAGCCTTAGATGATGAGAGCTGGGTAATAGCAATGCAGGATGAATTGAACCAGTTCAAGAGAAATAAGGTTTGGGAATTAGTTGAAAGACCACATGATTATCCAGTAATAGGAACTAAATGGGTCTTTAGGAATAAACAGGATGATCAAGGGACAATAACTAGAAATAAAGCAAGATTAGTAGCTAAAGGATATAATCAAGAAGAAGGAATAGATTATGATGAGACCTTTGCACCTGTAGCCAGGTTAGAAGCCATTAGAATCCTTTTAGCCTATGCATCTTATATGAATTTTAAATTATTTCAGATGGATGTTAAATCTGCCTTTTTAAATGGTTATTTAATGGAGGAAGTTTATGTTGAGCAACCTCCTGGTTTTGAAAATTCTCAAAAACCAGATTCTGTTTTCAAACTTACTAAAGCTCTTTATGGCCTTAAACAAGCACCTAGAGCTTGGTATGAAAGACTAAGTTCTTTTCTTTTGAAAAATGATTTTACTGTTGGACTAGCAGATCCAACACTCTTTAAGAAAACTGTGAAAAATAATGTTTTGTTGGTTCAAATTTATGTTGATGATGTAATTTTTGGATCAACCAATAAAATTCTTTGTCATGAATTTTCAGAATTAATGCAAAAAGAATTTGAAATGAGTATGATGGGAGAATTAAATTTCTTTTTGGGTATTCAAATATTTCAAAAAGATTTTGGAAATGTTTTAAATCAATGCAAATACATTACTGATTTACTTAAGAAATTTGGACTTGAAAACAGCAAGACATTTACAACTCCTATGTGTACTAATATAAAACTTGATTTGGATGAAACTGGAAAATCAGTGGACATCAAGTTATATAGAGGTATGATTGGTAGTTTGTTATATCTTACTGCTAGTAGACCAGATATAATGTATTCAGTATGACTTTGTGCTCGATTTCAATCAAATCCCAAAGAATCCCACTTAACTGCTGTTAAACGAATTTTTAGATATTTAAAAGGTACTATTTATCAATCTATGCTTTATCCAAAAACCTCTGATTTTAATTTAATTTCATATTCAGATGCTGACTTTGGAAGCTGTAGATTAGATAGGAAGAGTACTTCAGGAACATGTCACTTTTTAGGAAAGTCTTTAGTATCATGGTCTAGTAAGAAACAACACTCAGTTGCCCTGTCAACAGCCGAGGCAGAATATGTGTCTGCAGGTAGTTGCTGTGCACAGGTGTTGTGGATGAAAAACACTCTTATGGAATTTGGATTAAATTTCAATAATACACCTATTTTATGTGATAATACTAGTGCAATTAATATTTCAAAAAATCCTATTAGTCATTCTAGAACTAAGCACATTGATATAAGACATCACTTTTTAAGAGATCATGTGTTTAAAAAGGATATATTTTTAGAATTTGTAAATAAAGAAAATCAATTAGCAGATATTTTTACTAAACCACTTCCCACGGCAAGGTTTGAATTTATTAAGGGGGAGTTAGGTTTATTTAATTTTAAATAGTTTTTTTCTTAATCTTATTCTGTTTTCGAATTCTGCTTAATTTCTGTTTCCCGCTATAAGTAATTTTATTTTGTTTTAAATAAAAGTAATGATTAGTGATTACACGGGAATCAAGGCTGTCAGAACCGTTTCACCTTCTAAACTGTTTCACCTTTTTCGGAAACCCTTTCGAAAACCTAGAACCGCACATCTGCTCCAAAACCCTTTTCGGAATCATCAAACCCTAAACTTACGAACCTTCAGAAATCGTTGTTGAAATGTCAAAGTCTAAGCGTCCAGATGAAGCTGAGAGCAGTGCTGCAAAGAAACCTAAAGTAGTTGGTCGGAAAATACTGCAAGGTAAAGTCATCGATTTAGAATGGCTGTTTGAAACTAATTTACTGTTGAAGCAAGCGTTGTCGTTTCAAAGCCTTGAGCAAGCTTTTAATAGTGAAAACTCTGAGTTTCTATATGAGGCAGAAATGAGACATTTCTTTAGAACTGTTCAGTTTAGCCTTGGAGATACGGAGGATAGTTTATTGGCTCAAATAGAGGATAAGGACTTTTCCATATCATCTGTAGAGATAAGTCAAATTCTTAACTGCCCTCATGAAGGAGTTTTTCATTTCGATTTACAGAATATTGGAGATTCATGTACATAAGTCTGAAGACATTATGTCTTTTCTGTTTGGAACTAGAGTGATAAAGAAAATGTTTATTAAAGATTTGGAGCCCGATCAGAAAATCATTGTAAAATTTGTTCAGACTGGTTTAGCACCAAGGATGGCTGAGATGGAGAAAATCCTATACCCTGACATGTACATAATGTATCTTCTGATGTGTGATATTAAGTTTAATTTTCCTCGGTTTATGATAAGATATCTGAGATACTGTTTTCAGAGTGAAGCAAGAATGACCTTTTTCCCTTATGGAAGGTTCATTTCTTTGTTTTTGTTTAAAAGAGGAATGATCAGATTGGTAGATGCTGGAGTGAAATGTCACCACAGTAATGTTTTTAATGCTGGAACTTTGAGGAATGTAGGATACTTCTGGAGCACAATTAAAGGAAAACTCTTACCTGTTGGAGCTGAGGAAGACTCGGAGAGTGCTCAGGCTCAACCGGCTAATCCAAGGAGGGACAAGCATAATCAAGGGTTAGTACAGTGGCAAGGAGAATTCGCTTTGAGATGGAGGAAGTTGAGGAAGAGAGAAGTCAAGAAGGACTTCAATCTAGAAGGAAGAGGTCAATTGATGAAGAAATTATCTCTCCTGCCTTGAAATCCTCTGAACCGGTAATTTCTTATTCATTTGTGAGAGAAGCTGTTGTGGAGCAGACTGCACCGATAGAGGAACCAGTAGCTCAACCGGAAATCCAAAAAGAACCTCAATCTGCTGCTGTGGCTGTTGAAAATGTAATACAACAAGAACAACTTATGGAGGCAGTGCCTGGTGAAGAAGTGGCCCGACCTCAAGATTTACAAGAAAATATTGTTCTTGACCATTCAGTAGAAGTCAGACAGACTACTGTTCGTGATGAACATACTTCTGAAGCTAATACAGAGGTACTTCAGGATGATTTTTCAGTGGAAGAGTTTCAAGCTTCAAAAGCTTGTTCAGTGGATCAACCTTGTCAGGACAAGGACAAAGACCAATCAGATGCAGATTCTTTACCACTTGCCCTGCCTCATCAACCTATTTCTGGACATGAGAATAGAGCACAGGGTGCCCTTGCTTCGAGAAAAGAAGAAGTTGTTGAGCTGTACAAGCGTATATCTCAGTTAGAATCTGAGAATGTTAGTCTCAGAAATTCTCTGAACTTAGAGCAGTTGAAGTTTCAGAAGCTGAAAGAATGTACTGTTTCAAGACAGGAAGTAGATTTGTTTAAGACTGATATGCTGCATGCTGTTGATCAGTTAAAATCAGAGATGGTAAAGAAAGATGATTTGTCTGAGATGAAGATTTACATGGAGAATAAATTTGAGTCTGTTGCAAACAGTGCTGTGAGTGGATCAGGCTCTTCACCTGATTTTATTCAGAGATTTCAAGCAATTACTGGAGCACTAAGAAATATGAGTGACATATTACACGATCTTCAGTGTAATAGTGCCCCTTTGTCAGTTTTTCTAGATAATCAGAAATTTTTAGTGGATCAGTTGACATCTGGAGAGCAACCGATTAGGATTCTTTTGAATCAGTTATCAGAAAAGCTGGCTCTCTTTGTTGAAAAAGAAGAAAGAATGCATGAGTTTTTCAGAGTTAATTTGATTGAAGATATTCTTATGACTCAAGAGAACAGAGATCTTATCATCAAGTTAGGAGATGGGATGATGAAGAGGCTCAGAGAACAGTTTACAGATATCAAGACCGCGATTCAAAGGAGATAGACACCTTTTTCCTGTCTTATCCATGAGCCTTGATTCCTCTGTATATCACAATCGTTTATATATATAACAGCTTGTGAATGAAAATTCTCTTCTTTTGTTTTTGTTTTGTTGTTATTTATTGATTTATGATTGAGTTAGCCAGTATAAAAAATTCACTTATTCATACACAGTTAATTATAGCATTTACTTATAGTTCAGTGCAATATTGAATGTGTTCAAATCCGTAATTTTTCATTCTTTTTGATATCACAAAAAGGGGGAGAATTTGGATAAACACAACATTTAAATTAATTCATTTGTTTCCTATGAAGGAATTTGGATATATACGACATTTATCTTTTATCTATTTTTTACCTGAAAATTTATTTTTATGGGGGAGAAATTTTATTATAGTTAAATATTGTTTTAATCCTTTCAGAATTCTAAAATTTTATAAAACTAATTTTTTCAATAAAGATTGCAATTAAATTAGTTCTATTATTTTATGGGTTTTGTGATCATCAAAAAGGGGGAGATTGTTGAGCAATGTATTGTTTTCAAACAATTCAAAATAATGTTTTTTTAAAGGGGGAGATTATTTTAAATAATACTCTGTCTCTTTATGATGATTTTGATGCTCACAAATACCCTTAATTATTTACTAATTATTTCGTTGAGTATTTTGCAGGAATTTATTTTATTTCTTTATTTCATACAATGAGATTTCATACTTCATTTATTCCGAGATCAAATTTTAGCGTGTTCTGGAATCACTGTAGCGCGAGATCAATTTTAGCGCGTACTGGAATCACTGTTCATACCCTACGTTGATGAACGTAACGTATGGATGAAAAGTTTACTTTTTATGTTAAAAGAAACGTATGGTTAAGGAACCTTACGTTATTTTGAAACGTATGGTTAATGAATCTTACGTTGTTGAAAAGTATGGAAGAAGAACATTACGTTTGGAAGGAACCTTACGTTTTCGTTGTTGGACAAGTATGGAAGAGAAACCGTACGTTAGTTTTCAGTGTTGAGTTTGTTTCTCAAAAGTATGGATCATCAACCTTACTTTTATAATCAACCGTACATTCTTTGAAGAGTTGAAGCGAGACAAAGTATGGATGATCAACCCTACGTTTGAATGCTGAAGCGAAAGTATGTATGTTCAACCTTACGTTTCTGAACCTTACATTTGTGAACCTTACGTTTGTGAACCCTACGTTTGGAGCCACGTCATCAACCCTACGTTTGGTATCGGGATATTTTTGACAGACGATGTTTTCGCTTGCATTGGTCAAACAAGCGGTTTATTAAGCGGATTTCGAGCCGATTCTTAAGTACGACTTTGACTGAATCAAAGACGATTTACAACGGATTACTGATTGATTTAAACGGACCTTTTTATGCCGATTCTTCAGGGGAGTTACAACGGCTCTGTTATTTCATTTAATATCGCGAATCTAAAGGAGATTTTCATGGATCTATTTATGTGGAAGATTTTCTCAGATTTGAATATATATGTTTTATCTTGGAAACTTAGGATATATATATATACACAGGAAAGTGTGTGAAATATATAGATTGATCTTTTAACGAGCAAGAAACAGAGACTCTGAAAAGGCGTTCTTTTCTGGTGATCGAGAAGAAGTGTAAAACCTTTATTACCGAAGGAAGATCTTGATAGCAGATTCACGTGTTCTACATCGACTATCTGTTGTGAATCTATTGCTGCTGAAGTTGTGAAGTTTCTGGTAATATCTATTGCAACTGGATCGACTCAGAACTGTTTTGATTACAAATCTTTATTTTCTGAAGACAACGATCTATCTACTGTCAATTGCATTCTGTTGCAATTGTGAAGAACAACTGGAGAAGTGTTTTTCTTTATCGAAACCCATTTTATTTTTTGAGTGATCAGCTTCTCGTTCTAAGCTGTGTGGGTTCGTGTTTGAACCAGGAAGGCTGTGTTTGCCTGAATCTTGTAAAGGTGTCAACTGCCTGTACTCAGTTGTGGACGGGTCTGTGGAAACGAGGACCAGATAGTGAAAATAGCCAAGCTCGTGGATTTGAGCGTTGGTGGAGTGGACTAGGGGCCTTCTGTTCCCCGAACCACTATACATCCGTGTGTTCATGCTTTTACTTTTTCCGCTGCATATTTAATCGTGCAAAAGCATAGTGGACAGAATTTGTCTAAATTGAAGAGATTATAATAATTTTGAAAAGACACAATTCACCCCCCCTCTTGTGTGTAATCCGTAGATTCAGATCCAACAGGTTCACTGATCTAGCTTTTGAATTCTATGTCTTTCTCATTCCTAGAAAACAGGTTTCCCTCTTCCATTTCCTCCCCGTATTTATGTTCTCATCCATTCTCATATGTATGACCATACATCCTCCTCCCACAAATCCTGAGAAGTCACATTCTAACACTGACTCTCAATTCACTATCTATGTATAATCCGTAATATAGAGAACTGCAATATTTGATAAAATATCTAGCCATTTCCCTGCTCGAATAGTTTTTCTTCTACGGATGAACATGCCACAAATTTGGGTGAAAAGTGCACTATTTTTATGATTTTAGATGCATACCTTATGACTGGGAGATTTTTCTGGTGAAAAGAACACTAATTCCATGATCAATGTTATCTTATACTACTAGAACCCACCACTAATGTTCATGATTTTAGAGCATGTTAGTTTCTAGCATGACATTGAGCGCAAATGGTGTGCTGATGAAATTGAAGATATGATTCATCTTGTCTAATCACACTTATATCATTGCAAATTCAGAATCATCCAATAATATGAATATATTATACTTCATAAACTAGATGCAATGACGCACAATCCTTTTCTCATTCCTCAGTTAAACTATATCAATAGCATGAATCCCTTGGACAATACATTTAACCCACTCTTGGTTCACAGAGGGTCCTCGTTCAACCACATTCTCCACATATTCACCCGGTCAGTTTCAATGATGCATACTCAGTTCCATTTTCTAAATGGACAACATACTCGATAAGTCTCACTCTCTATAAAATTATGGCTTAGCATTTCCAATTATATAACATCAACTATCACAACATTTAATTTCCAAAATCAATCATTTTTTAAAACATTATTCTTTCTTCTTAAAAGTCAAACAATTTCCATTATACTATAAGTGTCTAAAAAAAATTATGTACCCATCTACTTATTAACATGGTCTTTATCTTAAAAAGGATATTTAAAAAAATTTAGACTCATCATCTCATGTCCCTAAAATCTTAATCCATTCCAATATCTCAATGCGTGGAATAAACAAGAAGGAATTTTAACTGCATGACTAAGAAAACATATTACTACATGTTCCGGAGGGACCAAACAATATGATACCATTGATAATAACCGAAATATTCACAATGGATTGAGAATACAATGAATCATTACTAGGGCATAGGTGACATCCCCATGACCCTAATGGATTAAATTTAATATCAAATGGTTTCACATACTATTGGGGTAACATTTAACCTATATTAATTAAATCAATTATACCTAGAAATCAATAACCAAAATACACAATATATGATATATGAATAAATGAAATATGACAAAATCACTTCTTTTAGTTCAAAACCATAACTAATGTACCATATCATAAGAAATACTAATATTAAATCAAAAATCAGAATGAAACAAATAACTCCAAGAAGATAGTAAGAATCTATGCTCCAAAATCACCAAACATCATAAGTATTATGAAGTGGAGCTGAATATGTGTGAAACATTATCTTTTATTATATGTCGGATGATAGAATATAAAAAATCACCAAAGATCCATATTAAGGGTGATTATAAATGAAATTATCTTTTCCCCAATGAATTACCTACTCAATACAATATAATGGAATGGCTAAAAACATTTATAAGAACCCATCTATAATATGAATTCCGAAAAATTGAATATAACATATCATAAACAATTTCAATACCTATTTGCAACCAAATGAAAAAGGTTCTTTTTTAAAACGATTTTATAGGAAGTAATAGTTTCTATAAAACATGAAATAAATGATTTTAATACAAATCTAAAAATGTTTTTAGAATACACATTCCATTTATAAGAACACACTCTTACATGTGTACAAATAAATATACATATAGTCTTGATTGGTAAGTTATTCTTCCACTAATGTTTCACTTAGTGGACAATTTTGATGGGGGAACATCAGGACCATATCTAAACTGACATTTTTATAGAGGTCATTTATTCCATTCTCTATGTCATACGAATTTATATGAACAAACACCACAACCCATGCTAAACCCATGGAAAATCCATGCAAGTTCGACCAATTCAAACCATTTCAATAAAATTATTCTTTTATTGAAATCCATTAAGTAATAAAAATAAAAAAAAATCAGTTCATTTATTTTAAACATTCTTTTTATTAAAATATTTTTAATCAAATCCTTGGTACACTATTCATGAAAATAGCTAATTTAAATTAACAATTTAGAAACTATGATCAAGGAACTTTATTAAAAACATCCATTTTTCAAGATTTCCACAAAGGAACCAACAATAAAAAAGATGGGTTCCATCTATTTTTTAATAATAAATCAAAATATATTCAATATAATATATTCAATTTTAAATCATTACAATGAGTTATAATATGTGGAATCAAGAGTGAATCCCCCTACCATAATTATTATGTTGAAATCCCAAAATTAAATAAAAATTTCTTATAAAAACAAGATCGATTATTCAAATTACCACCTTTGATCTCTTCTTTTAGATATTTCAACCACAAATTTCAACTTATTTTTCATCGAAACTCATTTTTCAATAAATAATATGTGTAGATATTATAAACCAAAAATATATTAGACATTGATCATTGTAGATATAATATAACATGACAATAATAGTGAAGAATATCACTTAACACAATAATTGTGTCTGAAAAAAAGCAATAATGTGCTCTACATTTTGTCCAAAACTCTTGGGAGAGGTTATACTACATTGAATGGAGAAGAATCTTGAATTAGAGATAAATAAGAAGAAAAAAGACGGTGTTATATGCAAAACAAGTGAGATCTAATTTTTAAGGATCTAAATTTGACTATCTTCACTGTTAGACTACACAGTTAGACATTCCTTGTGCTAACCATGTGTTAGATAGTTCCTTATGGAAACCTCAAATTTTCATCCTCACATGGTCTACCCAATAGTATGTACACTATGCTGAATCTTCATTCTAAAATCATCTAGTCCATGTAGTTTCTCTTTGGATTTACGCATGGTTGGGGCAAACAATGCACAAAATGTGCACCTCTCCATTAGCCAAAAAAAATATTCAATGATATCCCAAATATTCCAACCATCAACCATACACAATAAAATAATAAATAGATTTTATTTATTGGTCAAATACATGAAAACAGGGTACTACAAATTGGGTAAATCTCATATGAAGTGAGGAAAGTTGAGATCCTTCTGCAGCTCATTAGGGATCATAAATCCACATATTTATAACAAAAAAATGAATCCAATCAACATGACTATATGGACACCATAAAACACCAAATATAAATTATTTAATGTTCTAATATTTTTTAGATCTCATATCTCTACTTTCTCAACTTATATTTATAACGACCATCAAAACAATAAATCACTATATATGAATCTATATCCAAATATTACTTTAACATGTTACTAAAAATAGAAGAAATAATCAAATTCATGTACACCAACGGAATCGTCCAAATTATTATTATGGAGAGACTATTCTTCCTCAATAGTCTAATTATTATGCCTTGAATGATGAGGGGTTTCTGGCATGTATAATTTCTCAAAATTGTGTATTATCACACATAGGCTTCTATATAATCCTTGGATATTCATGATAGTTACAATGATTTTTTTAACTAATATGGATCATAGTGATATAGTTGATACTGTTTAAATTTAAATTTTCTCAATTAATATGCTCATAATGTTAGTAAATCCATTGGATTTAAAAATTATATAATATATTTAATTTTATTCATTATTCTACAATTTCTTTTTGAAACTGAATAGACCGTATAATTAGTTTTGAAATATCTTCGTCAATAGATATCCTTGAAGAAAGGATTAAAAAGTCACTTCTCATTAACCAATATGAGATCCAATAAGACACTTGAAGACATTTAGGTAGAAATAACTTTTTAACTACATTAACTTGTAGATACATGATCGATTGACTAGAATCCTTAATACTAAAAGCATTTATTATGATATATTCAATACATAGTCATCTAATTTAATATTTCTATAGGATGTGATAAATCATTATTAAAATATAGATTATGTTGACCTATTAAAATTAATATTCAATTTCATCAATAATTGGTGGCACTCAATATTGTTTGTCCAAACCCAATAGGCAATTGTTATAATTCTAACAATATATTTGAATGGTATACAAACAGAAAATTATATTTGAGGGGTTTTGTATTTATATGTGAAATTTTTATTTTATCTTGTTACATTTGTATGAATATTAAGTGGATGTTACTGAAGTGAATAACCAAGTAAATAAAAATTTTACATATATTTTAATATTTATTTTAAATCAACAATTAATTATATTTAATTAATATTACTAGTGAATTGTACATCCATAAGAATTTAACCATATATTGGAATGAAATAAAAAATAAACATTTTAGGGGAATGATAATTTATAATGTTTTTTTATATTGGGAGGATGATAAACTAACCAATGATCCAAGGGAATTAACTCCTAGAACCATTCAATGTTCATGTTGTTTCACTCATCTTATTATAGTATATACCTCCTAGATTGTTTTTACCTCATATTTTAATATGTATGGACAAAAATTCTTTGGTATATCCACACATGAAATAATTTTTCTAACATTTTACTAAGGAGAATTAATAGATTAATTGAGATGGATTACAAAAAAATATTTCTTCAGAGGCCCTTGTATAATGAGGGTAAAATAATGACTCACATACAATTATATAATTTATTAAATTATTAAAAAAACATGAAATAAAAAATAATGTGAACTAATAACATACACATGATGGAATAAAAACATGGTCCCCCATATAGAATACAATGATTAAACAATAGACCAATAGCTATCATTCATATAAATTCATTATCAATTATACATGTAAATTGGTTTAAATTAAATAAAATAAAGAATAAATAAATCAATAAATTCAATCTTTCTAAATGAATTTTTAATATATCATTGAGATACATATCATAAATGTAACGTCACAAATAATTTATTTTTCTACATTTAGATATATTTACATTGAAATAAATGATATTTTATTAAGGGTGAGAACCATTATTATAGAGTCCTCACATCACAAAGAAATAATGTAATAATGTTTTTAGTGTTGTAATTAACTATTCATTATACTATTTAATTATTTTATTTTCTATGTGAATATAATGAATTTACTTATGAGATACATGTTTTATTCATCTGTTCTCTATATCTATGATAAATGCCTAGGGACAAGACATTTATCATTCCTAGCATATATGTGATTGTATTAATTAGCTACAAGTCATGTGTTCCCTCTTCCATGTGTGTTCATAACTCACCTATACACTCTATGTGTTCTTTGGATTATTGAAATAATAATTCATAGAGATTTTAATCAATATATGAAACCTTTTTCATCATTAATGATACATGCTATCAGTCTTATGTGGTGTAACGTTGTATATTTTACCACATGGATAGTGTTAATTTATCCACTAATCTATGTACTCCAACACGACATGTATGTTTTATAATCATCATTTTGTCAGATAGAACTTGTTCTATGATGGCCTATTTTTCATTTTTGTATGATTTAAACATAATACAAGCTACTACTAATTAATACAAGGTTTCTCCAAGAAAGATCGAAGTGTATTGACCATGCGTAAACTCGAAGTACTTCGGTAATAAGTGGTGTTACTGTCTCAACCATATTTGTAACCCTTCATTTATTTTGTAAGACTTTATTTGAATTTTTATAGATATAAATTAAATGAGGGAATTTTCGGAGAGTTTAGTGAACATTCCATAAATTTCGTGGGTTAAAGGAGAGGCGCACGGTTTACCCGAACCATGCGGCCATCCTAGGAGAAACCATGAGAAATGGAAAGTTTGAAAAAGAGAACATCAGAACATTTTTTACATGGTTAGACTCGACCATATGAGGATGACTTTTAGGCGATATCCTAGGAAGTATCTAACATATGTTTAGCTCCCTGTTTCTATAACCATGAAAACTAACCATGCAGATGGTTTAAGAGATATCCTAAACAAGTGGATCTCACTTGTTTTAGCCTCTAGGTGGCTTGTAATATTTCGTATGTTGACATAAATCAGGATTTCACATCTGTTATGATATAAGTACCTCTACCATGATATTTAGAGTGAATACCAAGTCTTCCTATGGTGTTTCGAGCTCATATTATTGTGGTATGTGATCATTCGTCGTCGTTGAAGATTGGTTTCATATATTTACATGGTGATAAATCTCCTCTATTATTGGTTTCACAAATATACAACCATTAATGATAGATCTATGTTTGTGGTGTCCAAATAATTGGATACTTGGTTTTATCAATCTATGAGTAAAATCTAATGAGGATCCATGAAGAACCAACATGGTTTTCTGAAGTGTTCTTAGATCATTTTACATTTCTCCAAAAACATTCGAGGTAGGTGGATTCTTTTTTGACCCAACATAGTATAACTGATGGTAATACTTTTAAATTGAATATCTTGTGTTGAATTGGTTGTGTTTTTTCTATTTATCAATCATTGGAATCCCTTCTTTGTGATGGAATTGCAATGTGGGGAAACCAGAATAATGGGGTATTTGAATAAAGATCTTCTGTTCTTAATTTTAAAATAATGATTTTGAAATGGGATACTTCTAGAATAGTGGACCATCATTTGGATTGTATTTTTTCAATAAAAGGGATTAGTTTATTGGACTAAAATGAAGGCTTTGAAATTTGTTTATTCTTATGATTTCATTTAAAGTACAATTTTATTGAAATAGATTGAAATGGTTATTTGGAATGGTTTTGGATTACATTGGGGTTGTGAGAGTACATGATTTACGTCCCCTTGAATAAGTAATGTGTACTAATGGGGTACAAGGTGCGTGAATCAAGATCGAGGTTGGGTGTTAGTGGGACCCAAGATAGTTGGACAACAGTCTGCACATGAGTATGGAACTGTTGAATGAATCATGAATGCGGGGTTGTGTTGTGAACTATATAATGGGTATAAAAATGATATTAATAATTGGTCTATAATAACTGTTTAGTTATTTTATAGAAAATACCATTTGGGAATTTTTTTAAATTACATTTTTATTCAATGGGTTATCATTGGTTTTTGAACTTTTGTATATTTTTTTTATAATTTTTTTGGTAATTTTTTTTATATAAGATGTTTTATATAATGTTTTAAACATTATATCATATTGGAATGAGTTGGAAAGTCATTCAAGAAATCATACGTAGTTATATAATCACCCATACTATGGTAATTTTCTTCTTTTTTATATGTTACCATCCTAGACTTGGGAAAAGGTAATATATCACACTTCATTATCTTGATGTTGTCATACATTAGACTACTTGGTTACGTTAGAGTAAGAAGATTGTGGAGCATGAATTTTTGCTGTCATCTTGGAGTTTATTCATTATCTTTTTGATGTTTACATTGTTGTGGGATTATCCTACACATTAACATACTGTAGTTGGATGTTATAAAGATAACGAATAAAATGACTTGGTTTATTCAAGGAATAATATAGTGAGCTATTTGTTGTTGGTCTGTTGCTTATTAGTTTTATCCATTAAAGGGAAATTCCCCCCCCACATACTTGATATCCATGGGAATTAATTGAAACCCTTTGTCACATTTGAAATATTCCATAAGGCCATGTAATGACTCATTTTACTATCATTCCATGGGAATTCACGAGTCATTAAAAATGGTATCATCTAGTTTGGTCATGCCTACCACAAAATTCATCGGTGTACTTGTTCTTAGAGTTGAAATTACAACTTGTCAATTCCATGGGTTGTAATCCATTAAATGAGTAAGATTTTCGGAAGGTACAATTTATAGCATAAATGGACGTAGCGAACCATTCTATTTTGAAATTTATGTTATTAGGGTGTTGGTAACATACATGATTTGGAGACACTTCATAAATGTCAGAGATCTCATTGTTAGGGGTTTAGTCGTTGAGACAAGAATGGTATGAATCATAGATGAATGAATTCTCACTAAGAGTTCATATATCATTTGGAGTATTGATTCATTTTGTGGCTAAAGAGTTGATTTTTTAAAAATATTGAAAATGTATTCAACTGGAAGACATTGAAAATGTATTTTGGATATATTTTGAAAATAGTTCATTTTACAAAACAAATGTTGAATGTTTCATAACAGGTTGATCATTGGAAAAGATTATTCGTGAAATTAATGTTGTGATATTTTATGTGATATAATTTTAATGAATAATCCATTCATTTCTAGAAATTGAGAATGAATGAGTTTTTTTTTGGTTTTGAAAATGGAAACAGGTAGGTATTGTTGGAACAGACCCGAATAACATGGGAAGAATGTGGTTGCACCTTAACCATGGGTGAACCACGAGTTGGTTTACAGTATTGTACAATATATTCAACGTATGGATACAGGAATCCAGAGGAATATGCCATGTCATGGGGATCATAACATCTAGTTCATGAATCATAATCCACCTATCTTTTGGGGTGATGTTGAAACCTAAAAATGGGAGGTGTGGCTGAGTATGATGAATCTTTTATATGATTTCATCATCACACCATCTGATCTAAATGTCACAATGGAAATTAATATTCTATAGGTTCATGTACTGTAGTGGTGTGATGTTTATGTTCATGAAAAATTGTATGATGGACTTGTATGGATGGATTTTGAGTAATTGTTTATTAAACAATTTGATCCTCATAAGTTGAAAATCCAAAAAATGATCGACCTCATTATCTTTAAGCAAGGTAATAGCTCTATCACATAGTATGTGGCTAATTTACTAAATTTAGTATGCTTTGCCGAAAATTTTTTAGTATGTCCATATTTGAAGGAACCCATCAGTGAATTAGGGATATATTAGTGTATTCGATCAAAGATTGGGGTGATCTATATTATTGACTATACAATGAAGGTGAACATAGTGACTGTGGATGATTGTGATATCATGGGATCTATGGGAGGAGTTAGGATGATACCTTCATGGAATGGTTGGAAGACAAATGCGGGTTGAAAGTGTTAAAGGGACACATATATCAAATATGGAAGTGGAAATATTATTTATACAGCACGATATGTGAACCTTCCTCCATAACCCTTGTTAAAAGAAGAATGTTTTGAATGCAGTTCATTTAACAACATAAATAGTGATTATACAGCACAACCTAGAGCATTTCGTAACTACAACAAGATGGGGCATTGTCAACACTACTATCAATTTTCTCCAAGTATAGTTGCTCGAGACACTTCTCATGCATCACAATAATTTTATTGTATGACTAAGTGAGGATTGTATAATCAGTCTCATTGGTATATCACATCTATCCATGGTGATTATATAAATAATATGAATCATCACCCAGGGAAATCATAGTCAAGAATCAAGGTGAACAATGCAGCGATGAAGTAATTGTATCGAGATGAGAAGATAATTGTCGATGATTGGGCTGAACCATCTATAGTGAGAGATATGATTATATTAAATTCTATAATTGTGAAAGTTCCCTTCGATACTAGTGCAGCACATTCTTTCATATGATCTAGGGATGTTGATTTTATATTTTCAATGATGTCAATGATTAATACTTTTTTAAAAATGTATACCTTTTTCGGGGAAATATAATGTCGTGATTTTTTATAGAGCATGTGCTATAACTTGTGATGGAGATATGGTAAATTGTCCTTCTTAGTCTTGGACTTGGATTTCTATGATGTAGTCTTTTGTATGGATTTCATGAAAATGTTCAAGGATAACATCGACTATTATATAAGAACAATTTGTTTTTTAACTGAGGATGGCATCAATCTTCACTTCAAAGGAGAGAGGATGGTAATGCAATTTGAAAAGAGCATGTTGTCATCAATGTTGATAACAATCTCATACCAGTTGGTGGAATTTTCTTTGTAATCAATTTATGATAATTAGGAAGTTATTTTTCTATATTTTTTTACCAATTCGTAGATGTATTTACTGATAACATCTCAAGGATACCATCTATGTTGTATGTGGAGTTTATGATTAATCTCCTTCTAGGGACAAATACTATTTTCCTCCTATATTATAGTATTTAACCAAAATATTTTAAAGAATAGAATGTGATGATGGGGGAGCTGGAAATCAAGGGTATTATTTTGACAAGTATGTCCCTCTGGGTAGCACCGGTCTTATTCATGATGAAATCAGATAGAACTCTTCGACTGTGTTTTATTTGTCATAAGCTGAACCATGTTTTGATAATGAACATGGATCCACATCCACACATTGATGATACACTCTATTAATTAAGGGGACCTCAATGGTTCCCCAAAATTGAATTTGGATTAGGATATCACTAATTTCATGTTTGGAAGGAAGATATTTCAAATTCATTTTTCCGAAGCAGATATAGACACCGTGAATATGAATTCTTGCTATTTAGTCTAACGAATTCACCATTGGTCTTCCTGGAATTTATAAATCAGATGTTTAATTGATATCTGGACATATTTGTTGGGTTTTTTTATCGATAACATATTTTTGTATTCATAGAAAAGGGATTATCATGAGGAACACCTAAGAATATTGTTACCAATATTGAGAGATAAACGTTTGTATTCCATTTTATCAAAGTGTATTTCTTGGATTCATGAAGTACATTTTATCAGAAGTTTTATTTTTAATATTGGTTGGTCTATTTGTACAAGGAAGATAGAATCAATTATCTCATGGAAACCACTGAATATTTTCGATGAGATAATATGATTTTGTGGTATAGATAGGTACTATCGACGCATTGTGACTCTTTTATCATGACTAGCTTCACAGCTGAGAAGTATGACATATAATAATGATTCATTCCATTGTAAAATTGAATTATATACATCCTCCCAGGGAATAAAATTTCATCTTAAATTAGCACCTATCCAGATTTTTCATGTATTAGGACAATGATATGTAGTTTAAGGTGATGCTTTGAGATCAGGGTTGGATTGTGTTCTCATGCATGGAGACCATGTGTTTTCTTAAGGTTCAAGGGAATTGATGGTGCATGAGTAGAATTACCCAATTCAAGATGTGGAGTCACCTGTAGTTGTCCATTTATTGAAAACATTGAAACACTATATATTTTCATATAAAATAAAGGATGATACATATTTTAAATTCTTGAAATCATTTTCCATAGAATGATTTGAATAGGAGGAAAATGATATGGACATAGTATCTCAAATGTTTAACAATGAATTCATGTATAATTCTGGAAAATGGAATTCAGAGATGGATTAACTGAGTTGAAAGTTATATCGTCAGCTGGAAAAGGAATCATTTGGCGAGTCATAGTTTTATTTGGTCTTAGTCGTCATTCATGAGTAAAGTAATTATTGGGGTGATTTTATAGTATGATATTCATATATTCTTATTCCTGATATCATATATATGATAAAACTGGAACTAACATATGATATAGAATGTCAGGTTCTGAGTTTATAATATAATGGTTGGTAGACCATTGAGTGCAAGAAACTAGATGGTGGTTTAGTTTTGTGTTTTAGAGATTATATTGTTATATCTGTGGCTTATCAAGGAAAATCCATCATAAATACCACCATTAGGTATCAGATATAGATGCAGGAACATAGATGTTATATATAGTGTTGAAGGAATAATTTTTGGGGATGTCTAGGAAAATAATTGTGTCCAACTTCATCCTACTATTATTAACATGTCTTCGGGTAAAAGTCGTGCATCAGATACTTGTAGTAATGTTGTAGTCTTACTTATCCAAGTGTTGAAATGGGTGTGAATATAGATTTATTTTGTTAGTGCTCTTCCAAGAATGATTCAGAATCATGATGTCTCGTGGATGATACTGAACCATCTTACCATGTCAGAACATTTCATTCCAATCCATGAAACACATATCATTGAGGATCTTTCTGTAATATTTATCTAGGTTGTAGAAATAAGGCATCGGGTACCAATGAAAATAGTCTCCAAAAGAGATCCAATGTTCACATCTCGTTTTTGGAATTCCTTAGTGAATATCCTTGGCACTTAGTTGAATATGTTCTCGGTGTGTCATCCTCAGAAAGATGGGGAGTCTAAGTGGATTATACAAATGTTGGAAGACCTGATTCAGGATTGTGTAATGGATTTTGTTGGGTCATCGGTAGATCCTATTTCCATAGTGAAGTTCTCATATAATTAAAAATATTAGGCCTTGATACATATGGATCTGATTGAAGAATTGAATGGGAGTTCTTTCCATTCACCACTATGTTGGGTGGAAATATTTAAGAATTTACTGGTCAGGATAAGCCTTGTACAAGAAACAAAAGAGATGATCCATTTGATCCGAAATAGGATGGAGACTATATACTGCCTTTATAAATCATATGAAAATAATTGTCAATGGTCGATTTCATTTAACGTGAGTGATCATGTGTTCTTGAGAATCTCTCCATGACTTGGACATCATCATTTTGGGATGTATGTAATGTTATCTCCATAATAAATAAGCCCTTTTGAAATATTGGAATGGATCAGAGAGGTGAAATATCTATTGGAATTAGCACTATAGTTTAGTTCGAAGCATAATATGTTCCATTATCCCAGTGGAAAAAGTATTACCATGATCCTTACAATGTGATCTGATGGGATCACATTGACCTAGAGTCCTATGTTTTTTTTGAAACATACCATAGTACATGTTATTGATAGGAAATATTCTTTCTTTAATGGGAGAGTCATTGATATAGTCCATGTTTTATTGTAAAATGTTAAGTTTCAGGAAGAGACATTAATAACATTAGAAGGAAATGAAATATCAATTACCGGAAAACTTTCAGAGTTGCAATGGTTTTCTAATTTCCGAGGATGGAAAGACATATGGTTGGGAGAATTTAGTACCCCAATTTTGGGTACATATTCATTTTATATGGGTATAAATTATTAGTGAAAATTATTGTTGAATTTGGTGAACATTCAGTATATTTTGGCGGAAAAATAGAGATGCAGAGTCGGCCACGGTTTATCCGAACCGTGTGCCCATTGTAGGAGAAACTGTATGAATTGGAAAGTTTTAGGAACAGAGATTTTCCACAGTGTGTGAATGGTTATAGATATACTATGAGGAGGCCATTTCAGGGCCTAATTAGATAGTATATAATTATTTGTTAGCACACAACTTGTCTAAAAGAGTGATCTAACTGTGCATATGATTTATGTGATATCCTAAAAAAGATGATCTCACCACTTTTTTAAATCTATATTGCACTTTTTTCACTTATGCATCAATAACTAAATATTTTGCATCCCTGAAGGTATAATAACCTCTCTCACGTGATTTGGTGTCAATATAAAAGCATCCCTTGTTGATTCAGTGTTGAATTCATACTATATGTGATCGTTCCTCATCGTTCTTGATCAGTTTAACAGATTTAGATAGATATAATTCTACACTATACATTTTTTCCCATATAAACATTTATTTTTGTTAGATCCATGATTGTGGCTTCCAAATAAGTTGATTTTTGGTTTGATCTTCCTTGGAGAGGTGATCTAAAGCAAATCCGTGAGGAATCAATATAATTTTCTATAGAATTCATCGTATGAGTCTCGTTACACTGTAAACCATTGAGGTAGGTGCTTTTTTTCTCTACTACACATACTATAAATGATTGGAATTTGATCAAGTTGAATATATTATGATTTGATGGTCGTGTTTTTTCTGTTAAAATAATTGGAAACCCTTTATTGAAATGGTATTGAAAATTTTGAAAATTATGGAAATTTGTCATTTGAATGAAGTGTTCTTCTTCTGAATTTTAAATTTGAAATTTTGACGTGTAGATTTTTATGAATTTTGGAGCATGGATTTTATTGGTTGTTTTAAATATAAGGGAATGATTAATTGATATGAAATTTCAACTTTGAAATTGGATTATTCATTATCTTTGAATAACAACACAATATTACCGAAATTGTTAGGGATGTTTATTCACAATGGTTATATAACACATTGATGTTGTGTGAGTTCATGATTGATGTACCCTAGAGTAAGGTACGTGTACTAGTGGGGTGTAAGGTGCAGGGCACTTTATCGGGGGTGTCTTCTATTTGGACACAAGGTAGTTATACAAGAGACTGCTCATGAGTATGCAACTGTCAAACAACGCATGCATGTACGTGTGTATTTTGAAATATTGAATTGGTATAAAAAAAATTATGACAATAATATGTTTATAATCATTGATTGGTTATATTCTATAAATTTACATTTTAAAAATTGTATTTATTTAATTTTGTTTGCACTTTGATATAATTGGTTTCCAAACATTTATATATATTTTTTATAAACTTTATTGGTAAATTGTTTTATATATACTATTTTATATAGTGTGGTAACTATTCAATCCTAGTGGTGTGAGTAGGACATTGATTTGGGGAAAACATACTATGTTTTATAATCACCACTGCTTCGGCACACTAGTGATTTTGCAAATGCTACCCTCTGGGACATGAGAAAAGGTAAACTATCACACTAATTTAGCATGATGTCATGATACATTGGACTATGTGGTGATGTTAGAGAATGAAACTTGTGGATCAAGGGGTCTTTATGTTATCTTAGAGATTATTAGTTTTCTTTCTTCTGATTAATTTGATATGTGATTTTGTTGCACTATATTATAGATTGGTTGGATGATATAAATAGATTGATTAAAATGTTTTGATTTATTTCATTAATCGTATAGTGAGATTATTGTTGTTTGTCTGTTGGTTAATGGTATTAGTCATTAATGTGTAAATTGTCTCCCACATACATGAAACCCTTCACCATTTATTTTTAGAATTTGGTGCCTTGAGAATGTCACATATGGACAAGTAATGTATCATTGTACACTAAATCCAATGAGAATTAGTAGGTCATTAAAACCTTCCATAAGATGAATCATGTCTCAATAGAAACCATGATCATTCTTCATCTATTGTTAATATTTTCAAGGTAATGTAATACATGAATGATGATAATTAATAGGTCACAAAAAAATGAACAAATCTAGAATATAGAATGAATAATATATAATTGATGAAATAAAAATATTATATAAATTAGAAATTATAAATAAATAATTATAAATAACAATGTATCCTCACATTGGTAAAAATTGGAAGTTCTAGGAAAAATATCTGAACTGGTAGAATATTTAAACATGTCATTTATTTTTTATGTAATGTACTAATATATTTTGATGTAAATGAAAATGATTATCATAATGAATATAATTTATATAATTATTATTTGACAAGAACTGTAAACTATTAAGAGTGTATGTAATGACCCTACCCTAGTTGCCTAGATTCAGTGACTTATATCATTATGATATCATTTTATAAATGGAGAAACATTCTGAATGACCAAATAGTTTATTAGTTTTTGAAATAAAGATATATACATTAGTTCAACAATACAAATTGAAATGAAGTAAAACATATAAATGGCATTTGAATCATCAACAACAACTAGATCATACCAGAAATTCATTTATAGTATAATTCATCTGATAATGATGAAATATATATCTTAATATTAGGGGATGATCATATTCCAAAGAAGGGTTAGCAATATAGTGGAAGATATGATAAACATTGACACTAGGAATGGTGAAAAACTGAAAACACATCCCTCTAATCATATTCATGATCACAATGTGGAAGGTGCAAAAGATGAAGAATAATTCAATAATAAAACATAATTATGGATGTTCTAATAGTCAAATAATCACATTAAAAATCACTTACACATTTTATTATATGGGAATTAATAATATCAGTCATTATAAGAATACTATTATGGCATCGTCCAAGACACCAAACATAATGGTTAAAAAAAAGCTATTTTATTTAATGAGACTGTCTGTTATTTTGAGGCGCAATATTAGGACCAACATGTCACATATGAAGTATAATGAATTATGCATATGAATGGGGATAAACATAGACACCACATAAAATCATGCTAGAATGAACATATGTTATGTAATTAACATTGCCCAATCATTAAAAATAAACACTATCCATTCGGAGTAATATGTTGATTGATATTAAGATAAAAAAATCCATATACAATGTAATCATAAAAAACTAAATAATATATGGAAGATGATATAATAAAATAATAATCCGAATTAATTATAAAAAATCAACAGGAGTTTTTAAATAGATTAAATTACTCCTATAAAAACATTTAGTGATTCTTGTGATAAATAATCTATTACTTTTAAAAGAAGAGTTCCTTTGGAAAAATCATTCAATAAAAAGTGTATTGATTTACTTTATTTTTATCACAATAAAATGATAAATTTTAGAAAAATAATTATGGCTGAAAACATATTAGATAGTGAATTTGAAAATATGTAAGTATTGATGATGTTCAATTGAAACAGGATTGTTTATCAAGAAGAATTTTTGAATCATCATTTTAAAACATGTAACACCCAACAAAAGAAAGCTAATTTCAATTTTGTAAATATATATTTATAATTAAAATATAATTCATTATTAATACAAAACAATAATTAATAATATCACTTATATATGTATTGAATAAGAGTAACCTGAAAGAAAATAGAGGGTCGTGTAGAAAATCCTAACCTTATATCCGAACGTGTTATGCACTTGAACATAACATTCAAAAAAAAAATTAAATCAATTAATTATTAAATTTATAACAGTATATAAATTTATTTTTTTAATTATAGTTTTATTATATTCATTTATCACCATATGTTTAGGTAAAATGATTTAATTAGGTCGTTATTGAGTGTCTTATTATTTTATTTCATGATTGGTTCGTTTAATTATAATTAATGAAGTTCATTTAAAATTTTTATAAATATCTTGAAATAGACTATAACATTTTTCATTATAATCATAAAGTGAAAATTATTATATATATAATTTTTTTAAATTATAAGTATGTATCATTAGATAAAACATTTAATAATAATTATTTAAATTATTTTGGTTTTTGTTGATCATAATGAAGTCATTTTGAAATATCACATGGTATAATGTAAATATTTTACATGCAGGACCTAATATGGGTTGTAATATACATTTTACAATCTGTATCAACCTATTATATTTTTCCATCATTTTATTTGTTTAATAATTTATGAAAGGAATATTGATCATCCATGAATGTTGTAAATTGACACCTCTCATATGATGATTTTGATAATAAAATAGAAGAGGGAGAGTAATGAGATTGATAATTTTTTATTACTATAGAATGAAATAATTATAGTATATTGATGATACTGGAGATATAGTCATCAATTAGGTAGATGATTTTAGAATTGATTAAAAAAATATGAAAAATTAAAATGAAATAATATGAAAAGGATTAGGATTTCCTGCTCAAAATGACCTCCTTTAGGATATCCTTAATGGAAAGGGTTTTTGTATTTTATAATTACCAAGGGATCCTTGAAGTGGTTTGGTACAAGGGAATAATATTTGGGATGAAGTCTGAGATGCTTTATTTCAAAAAAAATGTTAATAGAATTGGGATTGAGTGGTGACATTAATAGTGGGGTAGAGAAGTTATTTTTGAATTTCTTGTTCATTTTTTTTTATTTTGACCAATATAAGAAATAATGCATCTTAATGTTGTTAAAAATAATAATAGGTACACGTGATATAAAAATATTGGTTTCTTTAATCATCCATTATGCAATTAATATAGTATTTATCTTGTAATTCATATATACCTTAAATTATATTATTTTAGTATTCCCAAAAATTGAAGTAATTATGAAAAATTCCAGAAATTCAACCCATATTTTTTTGATGTGTAAAAATAAAAACTATTCTCCATTTTATAAAAAAATTTCATATATATGTGAAATGTATTTTTTAAAAAGATTCATCATTCTCATGGAATATATTTTTTTATAACTAAAACTAATTTTAATACACCCTATAAAATTAACTAAGATCATATTAAATTATCCTAACATCCAAAGGAAAAAATATATTTATTTGTTAATAAATATTCTATAAATGAATTATGTTTTAATTTTTTTTTAAAATTTATATTTTAATTAAATACTCCTTACTCAAAAAAATTCCAATACATATTTATTAATATTTAAATTTTCACTCTCAATTATAAGGTGCCTAAATATTATTTATGCATTCATGTGTCAGGTTAATGGTTTAATTATTATTCAAAAGAATATATTAATTTTCACTAGGGTCTGGTTACTATTCAAAAAAATCTATGTTGATCCTATCAGACTATAAATATCATACAGAACACATCATTGTATGTATGTATTTGATATTCCAAACATAGAAGTGAAAAATTTATGTTTACATGATAGGTTATAACTATATCCTACAACATGGTTTTCTATAGAGGCTTAGGGTCTCAATAATTCTATATTAAGTTTATTGGTATAACTATGGGGTGTTATATTCTTCAACCAATACAAAAATCTCATCCTAAAATTTACTAGAATGTAACCTCATAATAATAATTTGGTACTTATTCATCATAGGGCCCTCATGATCCAACATCAACTCCAATATTTTATGTTTTTTACCTTGTACATTTACTAGCTGAGTCATTAAATTCCTCAACACCTAGACTTTAGAGTCCATAATCTGGATAGGCTCTTTATAGTATGATAAGTCAGGTTACAATTCTACACCTTCAGAATTGAGTACATGTGTAGGGTCTTTCATGTACTTTCTAAACAATGAGGCATGGATCAAATTGTTCACCTATGAATGGATAGGTGGCATCGCCAAATGATATGAAACTTATTTAACTCAAAAAATTATTTGAAAATTACAATTTCACCTTAGGTTTAGTTTCCCTTTCTTCAAAAATAATATAACACCCTTCCATGTAGATACCTTGAACATAATTTCCTATATGAAATTCAAAATCATTGCTTTAAATATTGGAATATATATTTTTACATCATTGACCTGCTTTGATATTCTTTTCAAAATTATTTACCTTCATCATTGTTTCCATTCCAAACTCTGGTCCCACATGCTTCCATTAACCAACTTCCTCCCTACATGTTGGTGAATGACATCTGTTTCCGTACAATGAGTCATATGCTGCCATTTGAATTCCAAAAATACATGAAAAAATAAGGAAAACTCCCCCATATGTAAATATTGATCACCCAAAACTTGAAAAGTATGTGACCAAAAACTCACCATGGCTTCTATTGATTGGATCATTCATTACAACATCCCTTCAGTTTTAGGGTGATAACCAGTACTCACATGATACACAGTATCCAATGCTTTCTGATGATGTTTCCTAAATTTATATGTAATTTAGGTATCAAAATTATATAAATTTGAGATAGGTGATCCACGAAGACTTTTATCATCATTAATATAGAGTCTATCCAGACACTCCAGTGGAAAACCCTCTCTTATAGTGTGGAAATGTGCTTATTTGGTATGTCGGTCAACAATTACACATATAGAATCATTATTTAAAAAAAAATTATAACCCTTTAAAAAAATTTGTGGAGATGTCATCACATTTTCTTGTTTTAATAGGAATATGTTTCATGACTCCATGTGAATGTTGTCATTCATCATTTACATGTTGATAAACTAAATATAATGATACTTAATCAGCAATTTACCTTTTAATTTTATCCAACCAAAAATGTTCCTTAAAATATATATACTTATTACAAATAAAAGGATGTATAAATTAATTAACATAGTGATAATCATCCAAACACAATGTTTTTAGCATGATTATAGTAGGAAGGGAATCCTTTTCCCAAATTTCAGAATGACATCCTAACACACAAAATCTTCAAACATAACATTATTCACATCAAAAATTTTATTTCGAAGATTATCATCATCATAATGATATGATTTAATTATTTACAATTAAAATGGTTGGTAAACAAATTTGGAATAGTTTTGATGTTTTGATTACATTGATAATCCCCATATCTATATTTTCTAGATCCATGAATATGTGATCCATTTAAATCATAATTTTAAAAAACTCCATGATCCTTACTACTCAATGAATTACCTTAATTATATTTCATTATTGGGAGCTATTTTAACAATGAATTGTATTCCATGAGTATCTATAACCACATCCTTTAACTCGTATTGAGTTCATTATGATAGAATATATATTTCAATTTATATTGATCTATTTATATCTCACACCTTTCACCATTTATATAGAGAATAAATATCTTCAGGGAAAATATAATACATTTTTCTCAATTTTATGAGTTTTATAGTTATTTTCATGATTTTTCAAATACATTTATGCATAATAAATAACTCTATCATTCTTTATAAGGAAACAACCAAGTCCCTTTTCTCGATTCATCACTATTGATAATAAATCTTCACATTCCCAATGGTAGAGTCAAAATTAAAGCCTTCATTACTATTTTCTCCAAATCTTAGAAAAAATATTCACTTTCATTTTACTATAACTACACAACCAATTTACTTGTATGATTGACTAATTGGTTATCTAATAAATAAATTTTATAAATAAAACACTGATAATAACCTGGTAAAACTATAAAACTATGTACCTTAGCTCTGTTCAATATTGTTGTCCATTCCCGAACTTCCTTTATCTTCACAATATCAACTAGGATTCCATACCTTGGGATAATATGTACTGGAAAATAAACTAATCAAATCCAAAATACAAACATGATTAGCGTCCTATATAATTCATCTCAACTAAGTGTTTTGAAAAAAATACAAAATATATTTTCATGGTATTCAATTATTTTGGATTATACTATGATATAATGAATAAATACCCTAACAATGATATCATGATATTTCTCAAAATATATATTCATTAGATTTAAGGAAACTGGGGGTGTATTCATTTTCCATGAAGGAATTAATCTAAAATCAAAATTCTCATACCTAGATCGAAATGATTTCTTTGGGAAATCTACATTCCTTCCAAAAAAGTGGTGATATCTAGATCAGAGGTAAGGGTTTGAAAAATATTTATCTCCATGAAGATGATCAAATAAATCATATCCTAATGGGTTATTATTCATTTTATGTACATTGATATCATTGATCAACTTATAGTCAATTCACATCCTTATAGATCCATCCTTCTTCATTATGAAAATAACAGGGGCTCACCATGGAGAAACACTGAGAAGATTAATTCATTTCTCACCCAATCACTATGGTTGTTTATTCAAATATTCAAACTACATAGTCTCCTTATATATGAATTACTAGATATAGGTCTTGATCTTTGATTAAAAATAATTTTGAACTAAACACCCTACTCTAGGGAATGTCCACATAAATTTAACTGAAATAAATCAATTTATTTGTGAACAATAGATACATCATTAATTTGGATCTTTCATTACCCACCCATATATAATGTGATCTTATCATCCCCGTTAATTGAATTAAATAGAGTTACATAGGGTGGATCTAGATAATAATAAAACTACAAGGTGTATTCTCTAAAGATAAGTGATTCATCACCATTTGCAAAAATTATATCCTCATTCTTTTTGAAATAGATTCTCATATCATTGTTTGAAATAAAATTCATACCAATAATTATATGAAATTCATTAATGGGTATGATGTTATGATAAATTTCAATATATTTTTGTGTGACATAAGGTGAACTGATTGACCCATATTTCTTACAATGATACACCCCTTAGGAGTTTTTATTGAAAACTCCATTATTCAATAATATTATAAATCGCATTTTTATTGTAAAAATCATACGATATTAAAAATTATGAATAAATATAATAAAATAATTCAGTTACAATTATTTTAGAAAGGATTAATGTACATGAAACCAAATCATTTTTAAATCCATCCTCTAGATTTGTTATCAAATAAGCTTGGATGTAACGCATTGGCCTTCTCTGGGGAATGTTTACATACCACATATGAAAGTAATTTTCATTAGGTCACATATCATTTAAATTGTACAATATAACATTACTATCATCTCTAATTCCAGTACAATCATTGGATTAGTGTACTTTTCCTATAACATAAAACAAACACACATACCCTTCAGGAAAGTACTTTAGAGTTTCTTCCAACAAAAATAATAGGATTTAAAATCAATTATTCCCTTATTATAATATACCTTTTTCCATTTATGGATTGTAAAAAAATCATATCCATCTCATGCATTCGGTTAAATTCACAATAATTACAAAATTAGTTCTCTAACATCATCGCACATGAGTATATATCTTTATATGAATGGAATCATTAAATGACTACTACCCTTTAAAACAATGGATTAAACCATAATAGAATAGATCAACCTTGTCATTATATTATGTATGTTTTCAATGACAATCCAATAAAGGATAGTGAAGTACGCCTCATAATTTTCAACATTATAATCCATTTTTTCCTTGGATTCATTAAATTTCATTCCATATCTATTTTCTCTTTATGATGAAATTACATTTTGAAGATAATTTCATTAATATCCCAATGTTCATTATTTTAAATCTCTTCCTCATCCTTTTTGTTTGAAATTAGTGACCACTATTGACCAAAATCTCCTAGTAAAGGATATTCTTCCATGAAAACTATCTTCCATTCCTTATGTCTCAAAGGGAGATTTATTTTTTCAATGGAACTTATCCAATGATCATAACCTTAGTCAGTTGTTTTATTATAGTTATACATTTCATAGAAAAAGTCACAACACCATTATCTTAAAAAGGAGGGAAATCCATACATGGGATATGCATGTTCATTCGGTTCCCATACCATTTACAACATGCCATTAATAAATAATACCATACACTATATTAGTTTCTGAATAATAATGTATAATATGAAATAGAAAAATACATATCATAATTGAAATCATATGCGTAGCTAATCTAATAATAATATATTTGGATTCTTTTAGGAAAAATTACTTTTAAATAATTCATAATAACTTTTAAAAAATGTTAAATATCCAAGGAATATCCCTTCGTGGTGTCAAATTAGGTGCCCAGTAAGGCCCCTGGTCGGGTACCTAGTTACCCCAAGTCAAGCATGGAACACCTAGCCAATTTGTTACTTCTATATACATCTATTATAGAAACAATTAAAATTTTTTTAAACATAAAGTGATTTATTTCATTGACAGTCCAAATAATATTTTTATTAATAAAATTATAGAATTATTTTGTAGGATTATCCCCAAAATCTACCTTGGGGAACTATTCCTTGGTTTATGTTTTGTATATCATGTTTCTATTTTTCTACTATACATCCTCTAATACAAACTGTAAAGACATGATCCTACTCTCCTAGTTTGGGTGCATTATTTAATTATATTTTAATATTAAAAAAGAATACACATCTTGAAATACATAATAGTTTACCATTTTTGGAAAACAAGACACATACATAATTTCAACATTAAAACTTGAAATGAACTACAACAAATAAATTATATTGGATTCATACCCAACTAAAAGATTGTATGTAAAATTTATTCATACTATTTTTATTATCATCCTGGTGAGAAATAAGATATAGGAATGGGGTGAGCTATGATTCATAGGAAGGGTAAGTGATATTGTGGATGTGATCATAAACATAATCTCTAGGAATGGTGAGAAAAAACATGACTTTATATATATACATGAACATAATATAGAATAAACAAAATAGGAATTAATAATTTTATAATAAAACATAAGCATTGATATTATATTATTAGAAAAATCTGATGGAATAACACATAATTGAAAAATAACGAGGGAAAATGTAATACCAAACATCAAAATCATATTGTCCATGCCTCAACCAAGACACAATACCTAATGCGTAAAAAACAAGTCTTGTTTGACATATGACCCCTACTGATTCATCAAGGGGGTATAGCTAGTACCAACCATCACCTATTATTTCCAATTATTTCTTCATATGAATGTGGATAAACATAAACAATATATAAATTATTATCGAATCTAACAAATGAAATGTAATTAAATTTCCACAATCATTTAATATAAACACTAACCATTCAGATTATTATGGTGAATGTTATCAAGATGGCACATACACTATAAAAATAATCATAAATAAATCATTAAAATATGGTATATGTAATCATAAAATATCATTCCCATTTAAAAATTACAATCAATGAGTTTTTTCGGTAAATGATTATACTCATATAAAATCATCATGTAATTCTTGAGATTAATAATATTTTACATTGAAAGGAAGAGTAATTTAGGAAAAATATTTTCATAAAACTAGAAGTGAATTGATCTATTTATTTCATTATAAAATTTTTTATTTATTAATTTTTTTTGGAAAAAATTGATTATATAGTTCTTTTAAAAATTGGTAATATTTCAACAAGTTCCATTGAAATGTGCTTGTTTATTAGGATGAATTTCTATGATATCCATTTATAACTTAAAACTGTCTATAAAAGAATAACGGATTATGATTGGTACACATATATAGTCCATTAAAACATAATTATTGAGAATCATATAATAATAATTAACAATTTCATTGATGTATGATGAGAATAAGAGTAACATGAATGAAAATGGAGGTTCGTCTATAAAACATATACCTTATGTTTGAACTTATTCTACACTTGAACTAAACTACTTGTATAACCTAATTAAATAAATTTATTAATAAATGAATATAAATTTATTTTATTATTTATTATTTATTAAATTCATTTTATGGTCTTATTGATAAGTTATATGATCAAATTCAGTCATTATTGAGAGTTTGTTTACTTGATTCCTTGATCGGTTCTCTTGATTATATGTAATATAGTTCATTTAAAACTCTTATAATTCTATAGAATTGTAATTGAATATTATTAAGGAAAATAAAAATATTTAAATTATTATATAAACCATTTGGTTATATATTAAAAGGATGTATCATTAGATAATACATTTTTTTATATTTTTTTAGATTATTATAGTGATTATGGATCATAATGTGCTAATTTTGTATTATCACAAGGTATTATGAAAATAGATTATAGATTGAACAATGAAGTGGCCATAATATAATGTTTAAAAATCTGTCTCGAAAATTTAAATGCATGTTTTAACAACATTGATGTATAGGTTTATGAATGAAATTTCCTCGTCCATGATAACTGTAAATTATCACCTCTTAGACGTTGATTTTGTATATAAAATAAAATAGGGAGAGTAAAAATATTGATAGTGGTTATTACATTAAAAATTAATAATTTTAATATATAGAATATATAGGATTCATCATTATCTATTGAACCATAGAGGTTAAATGGGAACAAGAAAATAAGATATATAGAAATTAAATTAAATAGAAAAATGAAGAGGATTTAACTATTGAAATATCCTCCATGATAACTTACTCCAAGAATATGGTTTTGAAATTTTGGCATAACCATGGGATCCTAGAAGTGATGAGGGACTAGAGAAGAGTATCTTGTTATATAATAGATAAGAAGCATGCATTATATGAGTGATGATAAGACAGATTGACGAGTGTCTTTTATAGCGGAGGAGAGGAGTTATTTTTGAATATCTTATTAATTATTTTATTATTTTGATGAAGTCAATAAATAGTTTTGATTATTGGAACAGAAAACAGTAATAATATAATTTTATTTCAAAATAATTATTTCTTACATAATCTCTGATTCAAGGAAGAGTGTATTTTATCTTATAATATATTTATACAATAAATTATCCTATTTTACTATTCATCAAAAATTCTTGTATTTCATAAAAATCCCAAAAAATAACCCCAAATTTTTTTTATGTGTTCATTTTAAAATTTGATTATATTTTAACAAAATAGTATTATAAATTTGTAAAATTTAATTTCTAAATAAAATTAACATTTACACTAAAAGTATAGTTTTTAAAATTAAAACTGATTTAATAAGACCCCGAAAAATCAAATAATATCTTGCTCAATTATCCTAAAATAATAGGATGATAATATATTTATTTAAGAATAAATTTAATGAAAATAAATATTAATTTTATTAAATCTATTAATTTAAAATTGTAATTAAATATTCATTGCTCACAAAAATATCAACACATAATTATTAATTTCATACATATTAAATATCTTCTATAAGGTGCCCAAAATATTTTATACATACATGGATGAGGTTGATGATCATATTACTATTCATTAGGGTTTATTATTATTAATAAGGGTCAAATTACATTTCACCAATAATTTTTGTTGATCTTATCAGACTAAAAATATATTACTAATCAGTACTTTGTATGTTTGTTTTTTAACATTTAAAACATAGAAGAAAAACAATTATTATAATATAATAGGTTATGAATATCACATATAAAAAAATTTATTTTACAAGGAATCATTGTTTCATGGATTATATTATATATTTACATCAAAATCCATGGGTTGTGATATTTGATCTTTTCAAATATACATTTTACATAATTTTCGTAATTATAGAATTAACATTCACTAAATTCCTTATTCACTGATGAATAAGTTGATATATTTTTCTATATCATCAAAGAATCATATCAATTAAGTATAAATTTCCAAATGTGGTGATCCACACATGATTCTCAAACCTCCAAAAGTCTTCATATAATTTTGTCGGTGCCTGCATTAATGAATTTATCACTTGAGATGATCGATTTTGATCTCAACTAAATATTTAATTGAAGACAACATTTTATCTTTTTTTTATTGGTGACACACTCTAAATTTTCATTATCTTCAGGGTAGGTCACACTATATATAGAGATAATCAATCATGAACTCATTTTTTGATACAAAATAATGAGGCTCTATAATTTCAACAATTTAATAGGATGTTTTAAATAATTCTACATACATGGTCTAATATTTTTATAATGGAACTACTTATTACCTTAATTTATTGTAAAACCCATATCTAAATAAAAATAGAATTATTATTCTTTTACTCACATGCACTAAACTCATGGATAATGTAAAATTATATATATTTATTAATATTTATTAATATAATTTTTCGCATGGGATTTATCATTATCCCATTAATATCATTCCTCCAATTATTCCCAATTTTTACTTATCCATTAATAATGATATTTTATTTAATTTAATAAATTTAATTCCACTATGACAAGAAAATAATATATTCATCAATATTCATGAGAAAATATTTATTAAAAATTCATTTAACCAAATGAAAAAATTATATAGTACCTTGAGAATTAATCATAAAAAATAAACACTCTCTATTAATGAAATTAAATATATAATTACCTCGAGGGTATAAATTAATTGTATATTATAATAACATATATATTTAGTCAAGTAATTGGTGATTGAATATTTATTATCAACATGACACAAAAAATTATTAAACCATGTATGAGAATAATACGTATCAATCATATTTAATTAACATATATTTATATTAAGGGTCATAATATACTCATTGTGTGACCCTCCATGCCCATTTCATAGTGGCATTAAGATGCACTTCTTAAATTCCATGGTCTGCATCTATTAACAAGAAAATTATTCCATAAATAATTAATTTAATATCATAAGGATAGGTAGCATCCTAATAACATAAACTATGTAATATAGTCCCATTGACATAGTATCCCTAATCCACCAGGTTGTTTACTGGGGTTATGAACAAATATTCTAAATATCTCATTCATTGACCCTCTATAAATGAACATTCCAATAACATCACTGCCTAAATGGAATCAAATAAGATATTAAATTACCATTAATGGGTATAAGATATCAAATTATATTAAATAAAATGAGGAAAAAATATTTTCTACCACTATTCATTAACATATTGTCAGTTATAGTTCCCTCAAACATATCTAACATGGTACAAAGAATATACTATAATTATTTTCATCAATAGAATAATTTATACAACTCATGGCCAATATAAAAAATTATATTATTGGAAAAGGATGATTAAATAAGTCAATATTTGGGAGTATACAATGACATGTATAAATTTTGATTTCTTATTGGCTGGTTATGTCCCCATTATCCCAGGTGCTAAACATTACCAAGGTACCACAGAATTATAATATTTTCCAAAATCATATATTTCTCCCACTCTAAGAGAATGGATAATATGTTTCGTATAAAATGATCATGTCGAAATATATGAAATATATTATAGAATAATTTCATAGATCATTTTGATTTTAATGACAGCGAGATGCTACTATGACTATTTATTTTTTTCATTTACCTTTTGGACATTAGAAATAGTTATGTCATAAAAAAGAACAATCACGATGTAATTATAATTTTTTTAATATTCAAATAAAGGAAGAATAGTAATAATAAATTACATTTATTATGGATCTAGTGAACCAAATCCAATAATTAAATGTATTATAAATCAATAAATGTTATTGATATAATCCCAATGAAAATAATATTGAACAATATGATTTTTATAGTATGCATATTTCACTAATGATCTCGATTAATCCCTTATAGGAACCCATTTCACAACATGACAAAAAATAATTGAATATAACTCCCCTGAAACACCATCATCTGATGGTATTGATACCAAATAAACCACTCTATATATGTTTCTTCATCTTTATCTTCCATCTCGAACTAGCCATTAATATTTGAGATTTAGGTTGAAAATTGAAAAGATATTATACATGGACAGTCAAAAACAAGGAAAAGTTAATATTAAATAAATATCTGGCTTTATTTGTTTTAATTAATTATATGTTATATATTCAAATTTATTATATGAATATTAAGTTAATATAGTCAAAATGACGAATACTTATTTCTAACCAAATTGGGTTCTCATTCATTATGTGGTTTTATTTGTACATTGTATTTAATTTTTTTAATTATAAATTAGAAAAATGAAATTATTTTTTTCGATAATAATATAATAATATTCTTATAATGTATTTTATAATTGTTTTGAAATGTATTATGCTAAAATAAAATTGAAATATTCAAATTTTTAAAAAATTTATAATTTAGTTTCAAACAAGTTAATGAAGAATTTTATTTTAAATAGTTTTAAATTATAATTCTTCCATTTATATTATTAATAATACAATTGAGGAAACTGGAATAATCATTATACATAAATTGGATATAAAAACATCTTTATACTAACAAATGCATTTCACTAAATACAGTTTTCCATTAATTTTAAATGGATCAATTTTAATATAAATTAATAATGATATATGAATTGAATATTAAAAAAATGGATTAAATTATTTATTATATACAGTAAATATCAATAAATAAATTAAACATACTTTTTATCATAATTAATAGAAAACACATGACAAATATGTTACCACGATTATGTTAAAAACTTGTTTATCATGATTTAAACTAAAGACGTAATGATTAGAATTATCTAAAAACAAGTATAATGTATAATTTTTCTCCTTATTAAAATTATATCACATCTATTATTTTCAATTGGTGTATATTGGATCTATTATTAATTATAAATACATCAATTAATTTCATTCTTTTTTAATCTAAAATTGTGTACTATCCCACATCTATAACAGGATACCCATATCCTATCCTATTGACACATAAAAAGAAATTTAGTAGTTTCATTCAGTTGAAAAATACCTTTATAAAATCCCTCATAATGTGAATGATTCGATTCTTTGATTAGAAAAAATTCAAAGTTGTTTTTCTAAAAAACAAATATACATTTTCCGGTGCATGGATATTATTATTAATATAGAAATAATTTTATTAATTTTATACTTATTTCAAATAGTATCAAATCATTTTGAAATTTTAATAATTACTTATTTCATATATGTGTGTGTGTGTGTTTTTTTTAAGTTAATATAATAATCAATATCCATATACTCTTCAATAAAGTGGAAAACTAAATTTATTATAAGGATTTATGGGAGACTATCATTTTCTAAACAAATATATTATTTCTCATCACCACATCTCTTACATGTCTTTATTGATGAAATTAATGTATATATATTATTTTAATGGAATAGAAAATATATAAATAAAATATTTCATCTAATTTTTTTAACAGAACAACCATTGAAATGTTATAAAACCGTTTGAGATTATGTGTGGATTACCACATGTGTGAAGAAATTTATTTTTTTCATTACCACATTCCATTTATGAAATATATATATATTTGTGTATGTGTATGTGTGTGTGTGTGTGAGTGTGCATTTAAAGATTGAATATGACATCAGCTGTATATTAAAATGTCATATTGAGAAATTGTTATTTACCTTCATTCCCTCACACTATTGTAAAAATGAAAAATGTTACTCAAGAGAACGTAAGACCCACCATCTCCATGATTGTAACATTTTTTTTCATAACCATATTTCGTGGTTTCTATTGAAGTTATTATTAATGATTAAAAAATTTCATAAATAACGTTATTATTCTTCATTCAATGGAATAATATCCCCTCTGCCCATATTCATCCTTCCAATTTCATTTCGTGAATAGGAGGTAAATATTGTTAAAATGACTGTTGTGATCCTAATTAATTAAGTAATTCAATATAAAATTATAATAAATAAAATAAAAATAAAAATAAAAATTGAAAATATATTAAAAATTATCTTATTAACTTATGTTTATTAATATCGATTATAAATAACATATGTATGGAGTAATGATAAATGTAAAGGGAGCTTTAACTTAAAGCCCTGCTATAAGTGTTTTAAAGATGTATTTTATGAAAAAAAATCGGTTATGTAATTATACATAGTTTTATTTTAATGTTTTATTTTTTTCGCATAAATAAATAATAATAGAACTATTATTTCTATTTTACATTATTATAATTTTTTTCAGCATTAATCATTATTCGTGTTTTATGATGAACTATTTGAAATTAATTACAGATTTTAAAATGATTATGTCCTATTTTAACATAATGTCACCATAATATCTCTACACCATAACCATTATGTTATGTTTCTATACCATTATATTTTTGAAATTTCATATCAATGAAATTAAAATAATTTATATCATTTTATGTATTTTTAAAATCATTTTTAATAGGAAAAGATATTTCATTATAAAAAATATATTTTCCATAACGATTCAAAATAGATCTTCATGGTTTTTAGGGGTAGTATGTGGATGATAAGAATGATATATGTGATATATTACATGATTAATATACATGATGATGGGTTAACATAATTAATATTATATAATGGGTGATCCAAATATATTTATCCAATTCATTGGGATATAATCATCTTTAAAGGAAATAAGGGATTTAATCAATGATGTTTGTCCTATGGAAATTGATAGGGATCAATATATTTCAAGAATTATTTATATTTGGGTTATTCATAACATTCATTTATTTTTGTAAAAATGGATTCAATTTAAATTCTATGGGTTATAATTGTTTTTGTTGAGAAAATGGGTTTTTTTTCTTGAGGTTATGATTTATTTCATACACTCATTGAATATATTGATAAAGGTAAAAATTTAATGGGATTCAATGTTTTTAAATAGAATAATGAATTCCAATATTCAATATTCCTTACTAATATTGTTTTATTAGTTGCATTGTTTTTTTAAAAAAAATATAGGGTTTTGGAAATGTGAATGAAAATTAATGAGTTTATGTGGAGAAATATAAATATTTGTCAGGAAAATAAAACATTTTTTAATTTTAAAGATAAATATTTTCGAAAAATGGATAATAAGTAAAAGTGTCCACTTTGTAATACTTGAATTTTTTTGTATGATTTTTTTCTTAATTTTATAATATGCTCGACCTAAATGATCAATTTTAATACAATAATTATTATTATAGTTTAAATACAGTAGATTGTGTAATAATTATTTTCATGAACCAACCTAGTTCGGACCTGAACCGGTCACCCGAGCTGGCCAGCGACATGGCCCGAGGGGCGTTCCCGATCCCCACGGGGTGGAAACTAGCGCCGGGCATCAAAATTAAACAAGTGGGAATGATTTGGCCCACAAGAAAATAAATTATGCAGCAGAAAATCAATAGAACAAAAAATAAATAAATTAACAACAACCAACAACACATCTAACTTGACTAAGACCAAAACTCAACGTGACCTCGTGGGTCACTCTCCAATACCATAACCAATGTCGCTCAAGGCAAACAACTTAAGATGGGACCTTCAACAGAACTAAAATAATAAGAAAACACTATAGGCATGAGTATTAAAACTCAGTAGGTAGGCCCGACTTATTCTATTCACAATGAACATACCATTAAATTAAGAATTTATAAATTCCTGGTTTGAACTAAATTATATAAAATATTGGTATCCACACACACTTTCATTTCTAAGACAAGTTACAGTCCATTTCCCTTTTTAATTTAAAAAAAAATTAGTGTTTGAAAGAAATAGATGCTTTGCATTTTAAGAGAATATTTTTTGCAAACAATTTAGAAATCCAAATTTTAGTTGTCGGTGAAATGGGAAACCATAGAAAACACACAATGGGCAATAAGGGAAATGGAAAAGGTGGAAAAAAGGGCCAGCAACCGAAATAGACCACTCAATCATCCTCCACATACAAATGAACACTAAAAGAAACATAGGTCGAACCTAGGAGCTCATGAACAATCCAGAACATACCATACATGTGACTCATCATAAAGGCATGCCCTAACTCGATGACGCTATAATGCCTTAACGCTTTGTATAGACCTACATGGCCTAACCGAGGGGCCAAATCCCCATAGTAGCAATAACTCAGTGTTCCCCTACTATGGGGCCACTACCCAGTGTGTAATCTATACTAGTCCAGCAATCGTTCATAGAAGATTCACTCATTATGCCAGGTCCCCATGTCAACACAAGCAATAAAAAAAGTGCATACACAATGATAATCAATCAGTCATGATGCACACAAATCTCATATAGCTCAAGCAATCAACGCACACAAAGGATCACCCCTGAATGGGTTTTCCTAAATAATTTACTTTATTAAAGTGGCAAACAGGCCTTCACCAATTATTAAGGAAAACCTCATTTCTCGAGAAAACCCAAAACACTTGTTCAAAAGAAATCATTTATCTTTAAAATTATAAGTACATTTGATATTTTTTGGATTATGTTTAAAGGACAAATGGGTATTCCTTCAATACTGGGTGTCCGCTCGTCAAAAAATTGTTCCAAGTGTTCAGTATAAACTAAATGAATCTTTTCACACAAAATAATCATTTAAAAATTAATTATCTTATATTATTTCTCATTTATTAAAATTAATAAACTGTTAAGAAATTAATAAAATCTATATTTACAGGTGAGTGAAATGCAGGACCTACATCAGGTCACAGTCCAAACGCAATTGCACATCACACATCGCACAGACGCACACGAAAGCGCAAGTAGGTGACTACAATATTATGGGGTAACCTCGCAAACGCACTGTAGCAAAGACACAGTAACTAATATTAAACAGAAATGTACTGAAAACAACCTAAACAAGACAACAACGCGAAATAACAACCTCGACACGTTTTCAAATCACAACTTGCACCATTGACACTATTTACCAAACCACTTTAAAATTTATAAAACAACTTTCAAAAGGTATCTCACATTTTTATACACCCAAAAACCATTTCAAACCACTTTGTATAATTATCCACACACTCGCAACACACCGTTTCAGAATGTGCCCCACATGCATAGTTAAAATGAAAAACTGCAGAATTTAATAAAAACTATTAAACATCACACAACTGGCTTCCATAAAAAAGTACCTCAATTCCCATGAGAAGGCTAAAAAATATTAAACATAAACCAATTTCATTTAAAAAAATAAATAAACTTCGCACAAACCAAACATCCAAAAAAAGCCTTTTGAAAACATCAAACCAAAACAACACAAAACATTAACATATACTAAATCAAAAACTCATTTTTATCCAACAACACACAAATAATTCTAAAAATTCCATTCACACCACACAAAGGATACTAAAAAAACATTTATAAATGCATAATCATAATCAATTAATCACACAAACAATCAATTCACCCAAATAATTAGTGGAAGGTCATGCTAAAATAATCTAACATGAAAATTAATTTATCAAACAATAATTACATACGGAACCACCTACCTCAGATGGCGAAGAATCCTACACTCAGCATCAAATAACAATTACCCACTGATTAGACCACACCAACATCAAAATCAGACCCTAAACAACATGAATCTATTACCCATAACGTTACCAAAATGAAAGAACATAAATTCGGAATAGAATACACCAATTTCGGAGTTCAAGGCAATACAGCGGGCTGGTTTTCCAGATGTATGGCAGGTCACCATCCGAGATTAGACAGGGATGTTTTGATGAAGTGAGATACTGGCCAATGAGTGTAGGGAAGTGGGAGGCCACGAGTAGTCCAGCAGTTGGACGAGGGAGGTGTAGGTGGTATGGCGAAGGGCAGTCGTCAGATAGGAGGAGAGGGGCTCGGTCAAACGGTGGAGGTATGGGTAGTCGGTTTCTTAAATGGAAAGGGAGCAGGGTGCACGAGACTTCAGGAGAGAGGGGGGTGCGGCACAAGTCTGGGAGGCTGTCGCCCTGAGCGGGCTGGACGCTGGAGTTGGTTGAGGGAGAGGGGAGGCCTAGAGCATGCGGCATGGCTAGTAGGGAGGGGATCTCGGATTGGGTCTGGCGGGGTTGTCGCCCGGAGCGGGCTGGATGTGAGTGGACGCTGAGGGCGACGGGAGCCCAAGAGCGTGCGGCACGACTTGCAGGGATGGGATCTCGGCTGGGGTCCGGTGGGGCTGTGAAGGCATGCAGTAGAATCAGGGGTGCACGCAGCCATATAAAAAGGAAGGGGGGGTCTTGCGCAGTAAATGAAGAGAAGGGGGTATTTAGTGTTCTCAAAGGTGGTAGGGTTAGTTTGTTCAGTTTTTTTAATAAAAATAATTTTATTATCACAATAATAATTATAAAACAAAATTTAAAAATCAAAACAATAATAATAATCTTTATAATAGTAATAACAATAATAGTAATAATAATAATAATAATAATAACATCAAAAATTGTGATATTATTATTTTTAAAACTATAACACTATTATTATTTTAGGCTTAAACATTATTTTATCAAACTATATTTTGTTAAATTTTTATTTTACTTCATCTCATCTCTCAATACCTTTAATTAATTTATTTACTTATTTCGGATGTTGAGCAACCACATGGCTCGCGTGCCGTCAAGTACGCAGTTAATAGAGTTGCACTCAAACCATGCACCCAACACTAACCACCTTCAAAATAAAATGGCATGTTGACACACACTTTTATAAGTCATTAACAGACCCGGGCGAGGTGTGACAATTCTGCCCACCACAGACACTTTCTTCCCCCAGAAAGTCACCAAGTAAAAATATAGCTAGTGCTTGAGTCTGTGCCCGAACAGAGCCAAAAATAAAATCAAGAACCTCATGTTGAAGATTCACTCCACAAGTAAAACCCGACCGATCCTGAATAAACCAGGATGTAGAATGAGTGGAGAACAAGAGAGGGTTCTCCCCACCACAACAATTCGACTAATCATATAAACGTTCAAACCCACGCAGACCAACTCGAGGAAGTGTTAACATGGGAACTCCTAACCCAAACTTACCAGCTTCTCCACTTGAGATGAGCGGGACAACTGAGACTTAAACGGAACACCCTGATAAGGCCACCCGGCATATCAGGGTACCAAAAAAATGAACTCCCTATAACAACACTGCTGAAACTGAGAATTCCCCAAACCAATTTAAGGCTCCCAACACATCCAACTCCATTAGTACGAGTGAGGCAACACTTCTACTAAAACCAGGAACTCTCGTCATAAGAAAAAACCCCCAAAACTCACATCTCCAAATGATCAATAGTAAAACCTGTACCAACCCACAAAAGGTCCAAATACACTTTTAAGAAAAACAAATGAATCTAGAGGCCACATTCAAAAGAACATGACTACTATGATCATGAAAGAATAATTTTATCGCACTATTACCGCAATAGAAGAACTTAAAACTACTAGAAAACAAGGACAATGAAACCTTGAATATCTACATTCTAATTTTAAAGATAAAGAACCAATCAAAGGTATCACATGCCTTTATCACCCTGACATCGCGCGAGCATCACATTGAGACCTGAGGATAGGGCACAGATGGCTGAAGCATCATATACCTCACAGTCATACACGAGCATCCCCTGACTGGAACTCCCTCCTTGAACAATGCTACTTTTAAAAACTTTACCATTGACCAGAATGGTCACACAATAGAAAGACTTCAGAGGGATGAGATAAGGTGTCTTCGGATGCTCAAACCGGCAACACAGATGGCACAATAGAAAGTAGTCTGATGAACCAGAAGTCGACACCGACAAAAGGGATTTCTTCATAGGTAGATTCCTCTCGTATACCTAGATTGAAAATGGGGAATCCGTTATGAGTTATGAGAGGTGCAGGATTTTCCAAACACTTGTGCTCCAGATGTCGACTCTTGAAAGTGGCCAACATAGGTCTTCACCAACCACTGGCCTTGTTAGCTACAGATGGGATCTCACCTCTTTTCGCCTTCACCTCCTCAGGTATGATCCATTGTTCGAAGATAGGCTTTATAACATCCCACATAACCCAAACTCCAATTATAATGAGACATCCACCCACATTGGTCCACGGTTGGACCATCAACTAAACCCAAGACGATATGAACTCTAACAATATCGGGAGTCCACTACCACTCGAATGCATGATCTACTCCCATCAAACTGTTTCACTGCCCATAAAGGACACCGAATGCCTCGAAAGACAAGAAAAACTCAATATAACCTAGAATTGTGCATGACTCATTAACATATTTTGAGGAAATTTTTGTGTTTCATATTCAGAACAACAAGAAAAAAATATCGAAACTGGAATCAAGTTAAAACTCATTCAAAAGAAACACCCCGAGCTGAGACAACTAGCCCGAAATTCCGAACAAGCTTAAACCCAACAAAAACAGCACCACAAGTTAAGGGTACCAGACTCATAAATCAAGCATACACAGACACAGGTGAAATGAAAATTTCAAAATACCAAAACCCAATATCCAAGAAAAACCATGTCCTGAAACCAATATTTTTCCTTTAAAGTCCATTTTAGAAAAAACAAGCCAACCATAAATTCCAAAAACCCACCCATGGAATCCTATGAACTTCCCCATAAGCCATCATCCCTTTCCACTGAAATCACCAGTACATATGTGTCAACGTGCACTTCACATGTCTACCCACACATATGCGAATGATACTAAGGAATACCTAGGGTTTCAATTTCCATTCAATTACCAAATCCAAACATAAGCCAAAATATTCCAAATAAAAACACTCACTCTTTAGAAAACCCACTTCATCATTTTCAAAAAAACATGAAAAAACCCCTTTTTATAAGTTTTAAAACCATTAGAGAATGATCCCTTTCAATTCAGAACCACCTACATTTCAAAAAAACACTCTAAAAGCAACCAAAATCAAGAAAATGCTCAACCAAAAATGGACAACCGGAATGCGGAACTAGTGCTTATTCCAAACCCAACAACATGATAGTGAGCCATGCCCCATGTAAGACATAACACCAGAGGACCTTGAATCGGGCACCTGGGATCCACATGGGTCACTAATCCTTGTGGGGTCACAACATGACACCATGTCCCCTTTACTGTCATCCCTCAATCGAAAACAAGGAAAATGACTCAAAACCCAAACTACCCCTAGTAGCTCAGGTCTCGTCACGAGCGTTAGTGACCAGGAACCGAACTGTAACCTACTTCCTAATCCCTGACAGTCCTAATCTCCATCTACCGAACATCCCAAATAAAAAAGGCCTCTTTTGATACCATTTTTTCATGAACCAACCCGGGTCGACCTTGAATCGGTCACCCGATCCGGCCCGCGACACGGACTTAGAGGCGTTCTCGATCTCCACGGGCTAGAAACTAGTGTCAGATATCAATAATAAATAGGTGGGAATGATTTGGACCAAAATAAAATAAACTAGGAAGTGGAAAATAAATAGAACAAATAAAAATAAATAAATAACAACCAAAAATGCAAATAAGCTGACTACGACCAAAACACCACGTGACCTCATATGTCACTCTCCAATACCACAACCTACATCGCGCAAGGAAAACAACTGAAGTTGGAACCTTCAACATAACTAAAAAACAAAAAAAACACTATAGGTGTGAGTATTAACACTCAGTAGGTAGGCCCGACTAATTCTATTCTCAATGCACATACCATTAAATAAAGAATTTATCAATTCCAGGGTTGAACTAAATTATATAAAATATTGGTATCCACACACACTTTAATTTCTGAAACATGTAATAGTCCATTTACCTTTTTAATAAAAAAACATGTTAAGTGTTTGAAAGAAATAGATGCACTGAATTTTAAAACATTTTTTTGTGAACAACTTAGAAAATAAAATTTTAGTTGTTGGTCAAATTGAAACCACACTCAACACACAACGCACACTAAGGGAAATGGAAGAAGTGGCACACGGGGCCAACAACCGAACTAGAACTCTCAATCGTCCACCACATAGAGATAAACACTAAAAGAAACCCGGGTCGAACCTAAGAGATCGTGAAGACTCCAGAACATACCATACATGTGACTCATCTTGAAGGCATGCCCTAACTCGATGACGTCATAACGACCTAATGCTCGGCATAGCCCTACATGGCCTAACCAAGGGGCCCACTCCCCATAGTAGCAATAACTCAGTATTCCCCGACTATGGGGCCACAAGCTAGTGCATAATCAAAACTAGTGCATCAATCGTTCTCAGAGGATTCACTCACTATGCTAGGTTTCCATGTCAACCTATGCAATAAAAAAGTGTGTCATCAATGTAAATCAATCAGTCACGATGCAAATACATCATATACAGATCACACAATCAACGCACACCAAGGATCACAACTGAATGGTTTTTCCAAAATAATATACTTTATTAAATTTCCAAATAGGCATTCACCAATTTTAAAGGAAACCATCATTTCTCTAGAAAACCCAAAACCCATGTTCAGAAGAAATAATTTATTCTTAAAACTAGAAGTACATTTGAGATTATATGAATTATTTTTAAAGTCTAAACATGCATTCATTCAACACAGGGTGTCTTCTCGTCAAGAAAATGTTTCATGTGTTCGGTATAAAATTAATGGCCCTATCACAAAAAATAATCATTTAAAAATTAATTATCTTATATTATTTCTAATTAATTAAAATTAATAAAACAACAAGAAATTAATAAATTAAAAATATTAAGGTGAGTGTAGTGGGGTACCTACCTCAGCTCGAAGTCCAAACGCAATGGCACGTCACGCCTCGCACAGATGCACAAGAAAGCGCAAGCTACTGACCAGAATATTGCAGGGTATCCTTGAAAACGTTCTGTAACAAGCACACAATAACTTAAATTACACAAACGCAGACTGAAAACAATCCAAACAAGCCAACAATGTGAAGGAACCACCATGACACATTTTCAAATCACAACTCGCACCATTGACACTTTTTACCAAACCACGTTAAAATTTAAAAAACTTTCAAAAGGTATCTCACATTTTTATACACCCAAAAACCTTTTCAAACCACTTTTTATAATTAATCGCGCACTCAGAACATACCATACTAGAAAGTCCCCAATTTTATATTTAAAATGACAAACTGCAGAATTTAATAAAAATAGTTAAACAACACACAAATGGATTCCAATAAAATGTACCTCAATTCCCATTAGTAGGGAAAAAAATATTAAACATAAACCAAGTTAATTTAAAAAAATAAATAAACTTCGCCTAAACCAAACATCCCAAAAACCCATTTTGAAAACCTCACACCAAAACAACACAAAACATTGACATATACATAATCAAAAACTCATTTTTTAACCAAAAAAACACCAATATTTCTAAAAATTCCATTCACACCAAACAAAGGATACTAATGAACTCATTTAGAAACTCATAATAATAATAAATTAATCACAAAAACAAACAATTAACCCAAATAATTAGCGGAATGCCATGATAAAATAATTGAACATGCAAATTAATTTATTAGACAATACATATACATGGAACCACCTACCTTAGTTGCCGAAGACTACAACAATCAGCGTGAAACATCAATTGCTCACTGAATGGACAACAAAAACTTCAAAAAGAGACCCTAAAGAACATGAAACTCATACCCATTACATTACTAAAATTGAAGAACAACAATTCTGAAGAGAATGCACATGCTTGGGAGTTTTGGGAAACGCATCGGGCTGGTTTTCCAGACGTATGGTAGGGCACCAGCCGAGATTAGAGAGGGATGTTTTGATGAAGAGTGCTACTAGTCGAGGATGGTAGGGAGGTGGGAGGCCACGAGTAGTCCAGTGGCTGGCCGATGAAGGTGTAGGTGGTCTGGCATAGGGAAGTTGTCAGACAAGAGGAGAGGAGTGTGGTCAGATGGTGGAGGTAGGGGGTAGTCTCTTTCTTATGTGGTAAGGGGGCAGGGTGTAGCGGGGTTCGGGAGAGAGGGGGTGCGACACGAGTCTCGGAGGCTCTCATCCTTAGTGGTCTGGAAGTGGTAGGAGGCCGAGGGAAAGTGGAGGCCTGGAGCATGCGGCACAGACACAAGGAAGGGGAGCTCGGCTGGGGTCCGGTGGGGCTGTTGTCCTGAAAGGGCTGGACGCGTGACGTGGCCGAGGGCGAGGGGAGGCCTGGAGCATGCGACATGGCGAGCAGGGAGGGGAGCCTAGCTGGGGTCCGGCGGGGCTGTGATAGAATGCAGTAGTAGTAGGGGTGCGTGGAGGAGGACAAAGAGGAAGGGGGGGGGGGGATCGTGTAGGAAATGGGTATAAAGGGGTCCCGAGATTTAGGGATAGCAAAAAGGGTAGGGTTGGTTTGTTCCTTTTTATAATAATAATAGTATTATCACAATAATAATAATGAAACAAAAATTAAAAATCAAAACAATAATAATATTATTAATAATAGTAAAAACAATAATAATAATAGTAATAATAATAATAAAAATAACCAAACTAATGATACTATTATTATCAAAACTATAATACTATTATTATTTTTTGCTTAATCATTCTTTTATCAAAATATATTTTATTAAATTTTTATGTCACTTAATCTCATCTCTCATGACCATTAATTAATTCATTTACTTATTGTAGATGTCGAGCAACCAAACGGCCCATGTTCTATCAAGTGCGCGGTTGAGCTAGCTGGGCTCGAACTGTGCCACCCGGCACTAACCACCTACAATGTCAAACTGCATGTTGACACACACTTTTATTATTCTTGTGCAAACCCGGTCTGGGTGTGACAATAATGGTTGGGTCCTTATAGTAAAAATAAATGAATATTTGAATATAATAGTAGATTTTAGGATAATATTAATTGGATAACCATGAAATATCATAATTTCAATAATTTTGAAAGGATTTTTTTTTCAACCCCCCCCCCCCCCCATTTCATGTATAAAACAAATTATTTATGTATTTTATATATGTAACGTATATGGGTTATGTTAGGGATGGTTTGGTGAACTTTTTTGTTGTTCTATTGAATTTTTCAATGGTGTAAGATTTATGAATGGTTTGGGTAATACATGAAATATCTTCTTGAAATCGTGCATAGTGACACATAGGCAAAGGAGAAGGTACATGTGATTGGCATTGTTTATACAATCCCAATGGAAGCCTATAAAAATAGTTTATTTCAATAAAGTGTGTTTTTTCATGGTGAAAAAAATGTTTTAAAACTATTAGGCCAAATTGTCTGAGGTTCAACACATGATGTAGTAGGCTTCACAACGATATTGAACGATATTAATAAAAATGAAACTAACTTTGAATTATATAAATTTGAGAACCTAAAATTTTGTATAACACATGCTATCGCATATAACTTCATTATTTTCCCCAATATTGATTGAACATGATATTTTTCACTCTCAGATGATGGATAACATCTCTCCATTGAATGTTATGATAAACGAATCCATTCCACGGGGCATTAAATACTGATTCTCATGGTATGCCATTGATCGTGGTGGGTTTTTGAGAATGTAATTAGATCTAAATCTCCCTATCTCATTGTTTATTAGATCTATTACCACTATGGGTCCATCATAGTCACTGGATCCCAAATATGACCAGATGTTGTATTATTGTTGATATGAGGAGATATCTATGGAATACTTTGGATGATTTGACCCAATTCCATTTTATTTAATGTTCTATTTATCAATTTCCAAAATAAAAAAAAATCATAAAGGCCCTTAACCCCTATGTAAGATACTCATGTTAGAATATCACCTGGGGAATGTAATTTATTTACATTGGAAAGAATATATCATCCCCTCAAACGAAGTAAATGATAAATGATTTGGGAATCCAGGAAGGATAGTTTCATTTCATTAATCTCGGTACGCCTTTATTCTGGGTATGGCCATGGGCATTTTATTTTATCAGCATCCTATTACGGATTAGCATATCTCTTTCATCGTAAAATTTACATTCAATGACAATAAATAGAATTGAATGCCTTGTAAAACATATCATCATATCAAAATTTGTGTACTCCATTGTGGTCTACTATTGGCCAAACTCCATTATAAGATCTATTAATTACATTATGAGGAACATTATATGTAGTTGAATCATTCTAGATAAGACGATTACTATAGTTACATATACAGAATTCTATCTACCACATTCTAGAGGGAGACTTGGAATCAATAATATATCCCCCTTCAATTAGGCTTTACAAGAACAATTTTTTTCTATGTTTATCAATTAGAAATTAAAAAAAACTGAACAATAATTGATATAAGTTAATCCAAAAATTAAATACTAGAAATATATCCTACATTCTCTATTCAGTTTAGCCTGGATATAGGCCAAAATTTTGAATAATCACCCTATAGGCAGACTGGCTGGTCATTGAAAGTTTCTCTATTATGTTTTGGATCGAAACCCAGATTGGAAGCCCCTATATTGACATTATTGACAATATTGAATCTGATATTGACAATGGAATCTCTATTAAGGACTAATGGAATAACCTATAAAATATCGTACCATAAATCATTCAAACACTCATATGTTATACCTTCTCAAACCCTCATGAAATACCTATTTTGGATCTAGTATGAAATGACCATCTTGACTAAAAACTATTCAACAAACATATTAGTCATGGTCCAAACAATTTGATTAAATCTATTAATAAAAAATGGATTTTTCCATCCAAATACAACAGGAAATGGAGGGTGTCAATTTATAAAATCATGGTTGAGAAAAATCATCAAAATGTGGCATTATCATTATGCTATAGCTGCTTCATATGTCATCAACACCGGCAAGATTAAATTCACTTGTTTCCTTTCTCTAAAACAACTTTTACATTATGAAAAACAATTTTTGACCTCCTTGAGGTTTGAACTCATATGTCTAGTAAGATAATTACCTTTCAATATACTTTTCTCAGCATTCCATTGTCAGTAACTATATCCATCCTCTTTCAGGATTCTTGTGCAGAGGTAATTTACATTATATAGAGGGAACAAAAAAATCAATATACATCCAGTCCCACATCATCCTAAATGATGTAATGTATGTTACTTTGATTATTATCCAACATTACGACCTAATTCAGTCACCTCACTATAGAAACTATATATAAAACATTTTTTTCAATAGAGAGTTGATGGTTCTTGGTTTCTAGACTCCTCCCTTTCAAATTATTTATGTTACATGGACCCATTCACCTTCTAGATGAAGTAAATGTATAATTGATGGATGCTCAAAGGGGAATCCTAGACCTGTAGGTTATGATATTTTGTATAGATAATTAGAGAGATGTTTCACTAGTATGGTTACTATGGTATAGATAAACCCTTGGATGCAAAAATGAATGTTCTGATAAATGCATTTAGTTAGACACAACAATTGATCAAGAAAAAACATTTGGTTTCATTGAGACTCTAAAACAATGGTTCAGGATAATAGAACATGGCATGATAATCTTTCATGGAATATAAAAACAAAATGTATTGGATTTCCTAAACAAATTTCCCCAATGATTTATTTCAATACAAATTCTTATTGGGAGTCCAAGACTCTATCAGATGATCTTTAAAATAAGGGAGAAAATGATTAGTATTGTCTCTCTTTAAACTCTCTACCTCCACATATTTTCCACTGTTTCAAAAAGATAAATGTAATCTTACCACTCTTAAGATGTTGTAACCTATTCCTTTTATTCATTTATGATTCTATGAGGTCTTATTTCTCAAAAAAAATTATTATGATGATTTAAAAATAGTTTCATGAATAATTTCATGGGAAAAATTGTTTTCAATAAAAATGTAGTTTTATTGAAATGGTTTTGGAATTACTATATTGTCATGTTTGTTGGAAATAAATCGTGTTTGTGTTCATATTGAGTTATGTGGCTTGGATTAAATATTACCTTGTGATTTGTGCTAATAGTATAATAAAACATGTGATTTAATTACCATGTGACAACATAGTAAATAGATGAGAAAACGCACATCATTATGGAACTGTCACTATGATGCATTAATATATAGATGTGTAGATGAGTGATTTTGAAAGGGGTATGCCAAATTGGAATAAATTAAATAGTGTTGGACAAATTTAATGATTAATTATATAGAAATTGGGTTTTTTGAGATACATATTTTACAAATGAAATTGTTCATTTTTTTTATATAAACTATTTCAGAAATTTTTTTATATGAATATCTTTATATAAATTTTTTGTTATTTTCTATCATAGTGGTGTGAGTAGGGAATTCATTGGGAAAATATATAGAGTATCAGTACTCACCCCATCATTGGATAATAGTGATTTTGGAGATGTTGTTTATTGAGACATGGGAAAATTCAATGTATCACAAATTTTATGTAGTACTTTGTGATTCTGGATATATTGTGGATTTGTATAATGGGGATTTTTTGAAACATGGTGTTTTCCTTATATACATTGAATATTTTATATCGATTTTTACATTAATATTGTAGTCTTCTATAGTAGTACGTAATTTTATTATGAATTTAGTATATGAAATGTTGAGTATCCTTTAATTCTTATCATATATCTTATGGTTGTTCTTTTGAAATACCTTTTCATTTAGGTGTTTTATTAGAAAATTGAATATCATTCCCAAAATGTATTTCAGCCCTTCATATTTTATTGATATCCATTGGAATCTTGGGGATTTTACATAAGACCAATTAACATTCAACAACATTCTCGTGTCAATAAAATTGGGATATACATTAAATGATCTATCGGTTTTTTGGACCAAAAACAATTTGAAACAAGTGGAATTACCTCGGTTATTTAAAAAATCATTATAGAATAGGTAGTCTTTTATGTGGTACAAGTTTTCTATCTTGGATTTGAATTCATTCTAATTTATTCATTGAGTTGGGTTCTTAGAATGTTGAAGGACTGTAAGTACATGAAATGTTAATCATATAATGATATAGAAAAACATATTATGTTGAACTTCACATATTCAAAAAATTGGGTATAAAAGTGTTTGGGAGACTCTTAATAGATTTTTAATTGCATTTTTATTCGTTTAACTCGATAGATGAGCATGAAATGAATTAGGGGAATTAAATCCCACTTGGATTGACAATTTCATTTTCCAAAATGATATATGATTTGGTAAAAATGATTCTATTTTGGAAAATGATGAAATGATTTTCAAATTTGATGTTTCCAAAAGTATAATGTATTTGATATTTTGAAAACTGTATGATATTTAAAATAATGTTATGAATTTTTAATATGGGATAATTTTGGAAACCATTGTTAAGATTTTTGGATGTTATAAAAATTGAAATTGTTAAGCCATCAGTTAATAGAGAATAAAAAATATAGCATTTCCTAGAAATCAATTAGGTGTTATTGGGGAGAATGTGGATACATATTATCCACATTTGATCCAATAATTGGTTTAGTGTATTTTCTCTGAATTTCATGATGTCGATAGTGGGAATATGAGGGATGATCCAAGGAAATAGTTCATTTCATCTAATTTTAGAATCAAAGCCCATCCATCTTTTGGTGTAATTCTAAATTATATTCGGCATATGTGTGGTTTAATATAATGAATCATATCTTTGATTTCATTCACACACTAGTAGAGATGAATGCATAATAGGGGACGTATATGCTCAATGATCATGCAGATTAGTGGTGGGGTTTAACCATTCATGTTAAATCAAACAATGGAATTTTATGTTAGGATTTTATATAATTGATCAATAAATAATTCTATCCTATAATGTTTATAATTAAATTAATAACGGGTGACTTTATATTAATGAATAAAGTGTATTCTATCATGGAATATGTAGTAACATCATGAACATAGAGTGCCTTAAGCCCGATGATGCTTCTAGTGCATTCTTGAAGGCACACAATTTGAATGGGGGATGATACATGAGTTTATCTCAATGATTATTGTACTCTGTATTAAAAATTATATAGATATATTCAATAGAGTTATTGTTGTCTAAATGGACATCTCAGGGGATATAAGAGGAACATTTCTATTGATACCCATGGTAAACAATGAGAACTCTACTTTTGGAAATGACAAATGTTTCCAATGTGGTTTTTATCCCACATTATGTGATATTGTGTGAAAAAAGTAATATAATGCCACATTTAGATCACGATAGTCTATCATTGGTGCTATTGTATATGGTCTACAATTTTATGTGTTTTGGACACTTATCTTGTGTTTTAGGTTTATTTATCCTTTAATTAGCTGATAATAAATGAATAAGTCTCATAAATAAAATATTTATAGCCCTAGTGATTCTAGGAATACCAATACACCTTAGGTAGTGAAGACTCTATAACAAAACAGTGGTAAATGTATTGCAAAGAAGAAATTATATTTATTAGAACTTGTATTTTTGGATGTTCATCCAAGACTATATACATTGATAGGTTTTATTGTTCAAAATTCAACTATTACGAAATTGTTTCTTGAAATGAGTACTTCCAATTACATTATTGATTTTCATTTTGTTAATTTTTTATGATTAAAAAGTGATATTATTTCATCGGTGATAAAAATTAAAACTCCCCATGGTCAAAGTGAGTGTAAAAAAATTATGTGTAGATTGTGTTTTATAACCTTAGATGGAGCCCGAGATTTATCTATACTTATATAAACAACAATGATATAATATTTTTTATAAATGTGTTGAAAATATTCAATAGTCGCATAAATGTTTTTAATAAGGAAATCAATTTCACAATATAATATGGCATCATTCATTTATTTTGAGGAGACCATAATATAAAGGCAGGTGAATCATTATTGTTAGCACAATCATTTGGAATGATCTCTTACCAGTTGGATGCATTATCTGGGGAATTGATATGGACAGATATAGAAAAATTATTTTCCAGTAGTGATGGATCTATTTTTTGATGTGTTTCCTAATAATTTCTCAGTGTTACCACTGATAATAGAAGTGTAGTATTTGAATGATCTCTTTAGAGGGTCTAATACCATTTATTGTCTATATTTCAGTATGGAACAAAAATAATTATTGGTATTGAATGTATAGTTGGATAATCTATAAAGATATTAGTTTATATGACCACGCACCTCACTATGGGAATCATCTATGTAGTTCATGAAAATGATTGATGGAACTCTATAGTTGTGTCTCGATTAGCATTAGGTTATAAAATTTGAGATAAATAATCAAGAGGAACTTCCATGCATTGATGATATGTTCGATCAATTGAGGGGATCTTTGGGGTTCTCTATATTTTAATTATATTCAGGATATAACAAATCACAGGTTTAGAATGTGGATACTCGGAAAATAGATTTTAGAAGTAGATATTCCCATTATGAATATGTGGTAATGCATTTTGATATTACGAATGAATCAGAAATCATTATTGATATAATGAACCTAATACAATAGTGACATGTGGATTATTTTGTGGTGTTGTTTTTATATGACCTATTGTTTTATTCAAGGTCAATTCTAGATCATTTTTAATACATGGACATACTGGGATGAATATTGAGATATCATCGTCTGTATGACAAATTATAAAAATGTAATATTGGACATAAGAGGTATTCATTCATATCCATGTAATTTATAAAATATTTGTAAATTTGAATCTAGAAATTCTAGTGCTTGTGATCTTATGGAAACTGCTATAGAATTTATTTAAGATACACAATTTTCATGGATTGGTTCGTTATTATTGACAATTTGTGGATGAATTTTTTATGAATAGATTTTCCTATGACAACATTGACAAATAATAATATCGAATTCTAATTGGATGAGGAAATATAGATATATTTTCATGAGATTAATGTTTTTCCTAAATCAACACCTATCATAATATTTCCCAAATTATGACATGGTTACATTGTGTATTGTGACTCATCTGGATTAGGGATGGGATTTATTCTCATGGAAGGAGGTCAGGTTGTTACTTTTTTCTCAAGGAAGATACAAGTTGATGTGAGTACTTATATAACACTAAATAAGGAGTTATCATCTATAGTTTATAATTTGATGATATGAAATCATAATCTCTTTGGTTAGATTTTTGTGTGTTGACAGATCATTAGAGCATGAAACATATTTTCATACAATGGATATTAAATATGATACAAAAACATAGATGAATTATCTCACAATTTTCGACTTTGACTTGAGGTGTATAAAGGGAATATGAAAATCAGTTCAAGATTCATTAAAAATATTGTCATGTGCATCGTTGGAAAAAATGGATTAAATTTAGTTGTAGTTAATGTCGGTAATTTCTGAAATTCATGTATATTGTAAAGGCCATCACGATGTTGTATTTTTCTTAACATTTTTATTAGTTCTATATTTGGAAAAATAATTAATGATTAAGAAATATATGTGTTAAAAAAATTTGTGATGAGGTAAAAACATAATTTTGGTGAGCACATTAAGGGATGGAAATTGTATAAGAGTTCAGTTTTGTGTTTTCAAAATCAGTTGGATGTGCCTATGGGTTTTCATTAATTAAATCATAATGCTTACCATCATTCATGATGGATAGTTTATACTAGAATACAAAGGATTTATAAATTGTGGAAATCGTATTTTTTGTGGGATGAAATGAAATTTAATATGATAGATATTTTTTTCAAGATTCATAATTTTTCAACAAGTTAAAGTTGAGCATCAGTGATTAGAAGTTATGTTGCAATTATTACCCATCTATGTATTGACAAGATAAAATATAGTAATGGATTTTATTCAATAGGTCTCCCAAAATTGATTCAATATGATGATATCAATATTAGTGATAATATTCCTTATCACAAGGCTGATGCATTTAATTCAAAATTCATGAAACTCATATGGTTGACTACTTCTCCAAAATAAATATTTGATAAGTGTTAATGATGTAGGGCATAACTGTATTGATCAAGCCAGATAGAGATCCAAGGATTACCTATTGTTTCATGAAATCATTATGGAAAAACCCTAGGAATCATATTACTATGAGTAAGTTGTATCTTCAGTCAAATAAATCATAACCCAAAAGGATGATACAGACATTGGAAGAATTTTTTTGTGAATGTTTAAAGGTTTCTGGAGGCTCATGGGATGATCAAATTCAGTTAGTTGAGTACTCATATAATAAAAACTATCAGGCCTCCATACAATTTGATATGTTTGAAGAAATGTATAGGAATCCTTTTTATTCTCTATTTTGATGGTTATAAACAGTGAGAATTCACTAGTTGGGCTGATAATTTTAAAAAAGGAAAAATTTAATATTCAATGGACCAGGAAACTAATGGCGTTGTAACATAGTCATCTTAAATCGTATGCAGATCATTGTAAAAACCCCTTGTCTTTTTCGTCGGATGATCATGTTTTCTTGAATACCTATCTTAGGAATTTACATCATCATTATGGAATTCATTGCATGTTATCATATAGAATGATATTCAATTTTATGATTCTTTACCAGGTTGGTTAGGGGGAATTTTGGTTGACTATACCACCATGGTTCTTTGTGATATATAATTTTTTCAACTTATCTCAGATAAAAAATTATTATACATATCATGACCATGTGATTTGATGTGATCACATTGACCTAGGGACAGATGATTTGTTTGTATATATCTTTGTACAGATTTTGGTTATGCAAGAGAAAGCCAGAAGTTATTAAATAATTTCTCTAGTATGGGTTTCTTTGGAAACATGGTAATATTTATGAGAAGTATTGAGAATATATGAAATAAATTAATGAACATTTGACATAAATAGTTTAGGCAATAAGGGTTTTCTACTTCCTGGGGGTGGAAATTCCAATAGTGGGGGGAAAATCAAACCCCCCATTTTATATATTTAACACTACATTTATGTATTTTAGGATTAAAAATATTTTTAATGTTTGGGATGGTTTGGGGGTCTTTTGGATTGTTCTTGGGCCTTTACCACCTGTTCATAATTTGAGCATGGTTATGGTAAACCATGAAACTCCAAAAATAAAATTTGTACTGTGAGGCAATGGAAAAGGTGCGAACTGTGGTGTAGCCTTAGTGAAGTTATGCTACTCGAGACTGTGAGATTTATCATGATTATTGAAATACATGGGAACTCTATGATCCAATAGTGTGATGTTCAACCCTTGAGGGATTTTCATGCACACAATTAGCACATAGTTTTCCAAATAGAGTTTGTAACCATTCCTGGGATAAAATATGAATCGTAAAATTTTTAAACTCTCGCTTTTTGCATCTAAATCCCTATTTTTTCATCAAAATGTCCCTAAGACAGGATTTCCCCGCTCAATATTTGGTGAAGCAATGCCCATTTAATTGAAACAAATCCATAGTTTTTTAAGGTTCATTGAATCTCGATTTTCATGGTAGGTCAACTCTCTTGCTGTTATTTGGGAGTTTTATTTAGATATAATTTTTCCTCTATCTCTATCAGTTTCATAAATATAAACCTATTGGGTATATATAGGGTTTTAGATGCCTTATATGTTCAGATCTGGTCTTCTTGTGGATTGGATAATATATCTATAGAGGGATCATAGATATTTATCCTGGTTTAATGTGATTTTATATGCCATTTATTTTTTTCACAATAAAACTCATTTTAGGTGCATTCAATCTTAATTTCATTAAATAGAACATGATTCCATTGTTTCAAATTGATTTTATTGGAAATAATTGATTTAAGAAATATTTGTGAAAATCATGGTGGATTCCATCATTAATGATGGTTTGAGGATTTTTGTGAAATAGTGGAATTATATTGAAATTTTATTTGATAAATGGTTTTAACATAATGATTTCAAAATATATTCTTAATTCTGTTTATGGAAAAAATTATTCATTAAAAATTATGATTTATTAAAATGTTTTGGAATGATTATATTGGCATGGTTCTATGGAATTCTTTGTGTGTGTATTTATATTTCCTTATTTGTATTGATGGAAATATGAACTTATTCTAGGCATGAACTGTGTAAAAGAACATGGTATTTAATTACCTTGGGATGACATTATAGATCAGTGAGAGACTGTTCATGAGCATGGATATATCATAACAATGAATGCATTTAATTATGTGTGGATGTGTGGATTGGAATGTTATGTTCCAAAGTGGAATTAATGGAATGGTATTATAATATTGTTTGGTTGATTCCCCAAGAAATTGGTTTTATTTGTGAAAATTGTTTGATATTTTTAGTTGATTTAATTTTGTATAAACTAATTTAAAATTTATTATATATAAAATATTTTATATGAATTTGAAAAACTATTTTATAATTTAGGAATTGATAGGGATGTCACTGGAGAAGTATAATGAATTTCATTACTCACCCATTCTTGGGAATGTTGATGCTTATATAGTGTTTGTTTATTGAGACATGGTAAAAAGTAATGTATCATAAATCATTTGCAGTACTTGATGATACTTGGGATTGTATAGAGTTTGATCTTGGAGAATGATTGTATCTTGGAGTTGTCATTGGATTATTTGAGTTTATTCTTCAACTATTTAATTTCATATTATAGAATTCTACTGTGGTACTTAGTTTTAGATATAATTTTATAAATGAACATTTTATTTTCATTTAATAATATCATAAATAATATGTATTTTATTCAAAATATATTGTTTGTTTATTTGTTTTGTTATTAAATTAAAAATTATCCACCACAGGTATAGAAGACCCTTAGCATTTATTACCATTCTTTGGCATCATGGGTATGTCATTGAGGGCCATGTAATCTTCCATTTCCATCCCATGCTAATTAGACGGTGTGATATAGTACAATGTATAATTCTTGTATTACATTGTTTCTTGATATAATCAATTTCTGTTCAGAATAGTTATCCATAGAGAAAACGTGGTAGCGTCAATGAGATGGTATCAAGAAGAATATTTTCTTCCATATTAGTTTTCTTTAATGATTTTAATTGTATGTGTGAACGTTTTTATTTTGATGGCTCATTTGAAATTTTTAGAAATGGTTTTGGAATCCATGGTAAAGAGAAACCATATTTAATATAGTAGAACATATCGATAATTTTGAACATAATATGATATCATCACCCTTTTTGGAGTTAACTATGATATATTTTTAGACTAATGATAGACCAATTCCCTAGATAATTTATTCAATGTCATGGGATGTTAGTAATGACAACAAGTAACTCATTCGATTTATTATTTTGATGTTTAATATTATCAACAGTGTTCTTCGGTTTAGAATACGTGAGAGGGATAATATTATGATACCATGTATTGTTAAATGATTATGTATATTTTAATGAAAAATCTTTCCCAATGTTTTTTTACTTGTGGTGGAGAAATAATTAATGGGATTGTAGTAAAAATATAAAGATTACATTTGTTTCAAAGGAACATAATATTACAAGAATATAAAGAAATTAATCGAATATAATTCATGACCTATAATATAAATTTTATATATTTAACATTTTATTGAGATCACAATAATAAAGAGAATTGAAATCTTGTAAATCTAATTTTCATGAGAAATATTTCGTTATGGTGATAGTGGTTAAATAGGGTTTTTATGCCTATGTGTGTTGTGAGGATGATATTATGAATTGTTCATGTTGACAAGAAATGATAAAGTGATAAACTAATAAATATAGAAGTTATTCCATCACATGATCAAATTTATGTAGAAATTATTCATTTTATTTTTAATCTGAATTAAAAACTATTATTGGTCTACTATGTTTGATCATATGAATTGTGACTATAAATAAAAAAATCCAGAACAACCGCTAAGGGGTAAAAAAATAGGGTGTTACTGTTGATATTTATTTTTGTCAATGAGTCTACGAATTATGATAATTTTGGTCTGATGTTAATCACTCATTGTGGAAATCATAAATAATGAATGAAAATTGGTGTATAAAAATCATTTTCTACAATTATAGTTGATGTTGGTCTAGCATTTGAGATCATTATAGGATTGATTATTGTTTATTTGGTTTATTCCAATACCATGTCAGAGGTTTTATATTACCATTCATTTATTTATTAGAGTAATGAAATTTCAATGGAAATATCACCTCATGAAATTATTATAAATTTATTAGTGGAAAATAAAATTTTAAACACTAAAGAACCAAATATTTATTGAAATATACATCTTTGTATCTGTTAGAGAGTTTTTATTCCAAATCATGATGAACTGCCAAATATGGAGTTTAATGATATTTTGGGTATGGAATGAATTTAATTTTATTATTAATATGATATATTACATATTTAATTTTTTTATATTCAATTATTTAATACGATTTATAAATTCTTATTATGAATAGAAATTTATTATAGAAGGAGTGAAATTTTAGCTAGTTCAGTAATATGATAAAGAGAAATTTATTTAAATTGCAGATGTTCCAATAGTGAATTAGTATATATAAATGTTTTGATTAATTTTCTAGTGTTAATAATTATTTTGATGAGGTCAATACTAAATTAGACCCTAATACAAACAATATAAAAAACACCTTATTTAATGGCTAATGTAGAATATTTGGAATTGAAAAATAAAACAATAATAAATTATATATAAAGTTTCATTCATCCAATAACATCACCAAAGGGATATCTAATTTTAATTTTAGCAATAAATATTGGTTATATAGACTTTTTATTAATTATTATACATGAATAACACAACTGTTAAAAGAAATTATCATTTTCCTCATATTTTAGATTAATTTTATTTGTGTCCAGAGTGTATATTATTTTCCATATTTTATTTTAAAGTCAGGATACAATTAGATTATGATAAAATATTTATATATTTTGAAGTCACTGCATAATTTTATATATACAACCACTATGTGTTTGTATTTATTCTCTTTCTGTTTTCAATCACTATATTCAGTGATATAATGAATTCCGTATTCCATGAATTTTAAGAAATTATTATTTTTTCTACTAATTTATGATATAATCATATATCATAAAATTCATGATGACTATTAAGAAATATTTTCACTACATTTAATAATTTAAATTTAATTAAATTATACCAAATTTTTGAATAGAATTAGAAATCATATATTCTATATTTGGAATGATAATAATTAATATTCTTTAATAAGTCAACATAAATTTTTTCCATAATTAATAGTAATTACAATAAAAATATTTTACCCCAATTATTATTAAAATTGTTTATCATGGGTTAAACTAAATAGATAAGGATTATACATAAAAAAACATTCAACTAATTATATCTATAAGAATATTGAAACACTATGTTATATAATATTCCACTATTATTATATTTATATATATTTGTAATGAATATACCATTAGAAATTTTATATTACATTTTAAATACCACGTTTTTCCACTCCAAAATTAAAAAAGGAAACTCTCTCTCACATACTATAAAAATCATAAAAGTAATTTTAATTTAATATACCAGAAAAATTTAAATTTATAAATTCCCCCCAATTATATAGAGGAACATTTTAGATTAAAATACCATACTAATAATGATTTATAAATAATCATAATGAGGTTTTCATAAGAAGACAAACAGTTCTTCACAATTTTTTAATTTTTATTATACCACTTAGAAATATTTTTCCAACATTATGAAATAATAATTTTAAAATATTTCATATATTTATGATTTATTTTTCAAATAGAACAACCTATATCAATCTCCTCTTCCCTCTAATCATTTATTAAATTGTAGTTCATGTGTACGATGGATTACTATGAAGCCAACCGATTTAACTCAAATCAATCACAACATTTCATGATTGGTTATAATGATAATTCTAATATATATATATGATATTCATGAAATCATTATTATTATCAAAACATAATATTATCATATATTTTCCTTTTTTACATGTAATAAAAACTACTAATGATGTTCATGTGTATGTGTGGGTTAGCACCCCCTTAGAGAGATGTGATTTATTTTTCTTAACTGCCTCACATGGATTGTATATAAGTGTATTAAAAGATATAATATGATATCTATGATATCGTCTTATCTTTTTATGTTTGAAAATATTTTTACATATCTCCCTCCTACTCACTGAATAATTAAAACATTTCTCATTTGTATATATGGACTCTAATCTCCATGTTTGTAATGCAATTAAATCATCATAACCATATTTAATGGGTTGTTTTAAAATTATAAAAAAATTATAAAAATTATAAACATTTCATTATTATCATTATTGGGGAGATTTTATAATATCCACATTGACAATAGAAAATTTATCAATTCATTTATGATATATGATGAAAATATATCCCAAATGAGAAATGTGAATATATTAGATTATGAAATTAAAAAAACATTGTAATAAATATAATAAGAGTACCATTACAATTTAAAATGGTCCTTAAAAAAATAAATTAATAACATTGTTTTATTATTAATGATTTTAATAAAATGTGTCTGGTGAGTTACAATCATGTTATTGAATAATTTAAATTAAAAGTTAATTTTAAATGATTTAAATTTTAAAATATAAATATTTTTATTCAATGTACATATTGAAAATATTTAAATTATTATGGTATATTCCTTGAATTAATGGAAATATGTAGGAAATATTATGAATCATTGGATTTCATTAAATGTTTAATTAAATTAATCTTTTTACTTAGATAATCTGGAAAAGTATTACATTCATTACAAAAGGAGAAATATAATTTCCTATTTAAAATTATATGTAATCAATATATTTTACATTTACTAAAACATTAATATGAATTTTTCATTCCATTAAAATATTCCATGTTATCTTCGATGAAAATCGAATCATATTTTTTAATCTATGCATTTTTTATGATGACCTTTTAAAATTAAAGGGTATTTCAATATGAGAAAGTGTTTTTTATATTGGTTTATATGTGTTTTTAAAGGGTTTTATGATGAAATATTTCATGATAAATTTTCTTATTCAGATCAGTATAAATTATAGTTTTGGATGGTGATTTTTTAGGATAATACAACTAATATGATAAGTGGGCCCCATTAAACATATTTGACTAGAGATCTCGATATAACTCTCTAATAAATTGGTTAATCTTCCATAAAAAATGAGGTAAGAAGAAGGGATTCAACCCAATAGGTTTGTCTTGTGGATTTAATTAGGATCCATTTATTTCAATATTGATATTTACATAGATTAAGAATATGATTCTCTTTGATTATTAAAACGGTGTGTATTTTCATAAAATATTCTTTCAAGGATTTATTTGAGAAAATATTTATTTTTCATGCGGTTTTGATTTATTACATATTCTAAAATAATATAGTTATAATGGTAAACATTTTAAAGTTTTTAATGACTTTCACATGACTTAATAATTTATTTATTTTGCATCACCTATTGAGCTTTCATCACTCTTCTTGCATTTTTAACAATTTTTCAGAATTTTTTAGCGAAGAGTGGGTCCAATTATGAGGTAAGTATTAAAATTATGAAGGTATGTACTGGAAAGAGAGGATATTCAATTATAAAAGCATTATATTTTGGGAATATGGATAGTATGTTGTATTGTCAACTCCCTAATATATGAATATGTTATTTAAAGAAATATGAATTAATTATCTAAAAAAATTAATCCAAAAGTTCACTTGGAATGAAAATAAGAATAATTATATTATAAAGAAACTAGATTTTATAATATTTATGGTTTCTTCCATATATTTAAAATTTCATTTATATAGTTCATCATTCATGGATTTTTCAAATGATATTAAATAAATCCAACATTAGGAAATAGCTTAAAGGTCCAAAAAATGGGTAGAAAGATTACTATTATGAAAAAATATCCACTACATTATATAAGTGGATACCTTCAAGAACACATGATTTCTATCATGAATAACTATAAGACTATAACTATTACCATGATACGTGTTCTTATAATATTGATCTATTTTCATTTTCATTGGAATCTCTCACATTTTCATCATAATATTTTGCACCCACTCATGTATGAGAATCACAAACTATCCAACCTCAGTCATGTGAAATGGGGGGTCTAAATGGATATCCTAGAGACACGTTGAATTATGTTATATCAATATTAGGGATATAATATCTATTATAATTAATATCCACCAAGGGTATGTGCCCAACCACATTCATAAAATATCACATACCCGTGTATGAAAATCAACCTCTATTGTTTGTATTATCTTTTATTTTTTATCATATATATATATATTCAAATATATATATATATATATTTAATATAGTATTAATTAATTTATGATATTAAAAAAATGTTTGAGACCTCTCCATACCATATATGTAAATTATTGATCATTATCAGATATTATGAATATTGGAACATTATAAAGCCTAACAACATATTTTAAATACTTCATTAATAAAACATCTATTTTTATGAACTATTTAAAAAGAAGTGATATAACCTCTTAAAGATGTCCAGAGTTTCCCATAGAGCATCAAATACTTACGGATTACTAGAAAAATGATGATGAAATCCATTGTGATGTCCTCTCACTTACCATATGGAATATTAGGTTGCAAAAGAAAAAATCAAATAATATAGTGATATGATTTCTAGATAAGGAAATATTATCATCAATAGTATACCCTATATCTTATTCTATAATCCCATACCACCAATAGTTAACTCACAATTAATGATATATCATTGAAAAGACAAGAAGTACGACTAAATTCAAATGATGTAAAACAAATAGAACTACCCCACACATCCCCAAATGAATGAATAATATCCCCATGAACAACACATTATATGGATTACTATTAGACAATATTTCATGGGCGTCACTTCCAAAAACACAACATCTCAAAACCCCCACCTCATAATCCAAAATATGATTCATCCTCTTTCTCCACCAAAATAGACATTAATGTAATCTAGTATAGACACCCACTACTATAAACTACTCCCATATTATTGTGTTTCATGGAGAGATCCTCTTTTTCCTCAATATAATCATGAAAATCATCCATAGAAAATTCAAATCAATATTGGAGATGGTATAAATCAATCTCTTATGATCATAAATGAATATAAATCACTCACCGATGAGATAATTACACTATATCCACAAAGAAAAACCGAACATCAAACCACACCATTATTTTTAGTATTGTTACACTCATAGGTACGTAAATATTTTGGCATATAATAGATAAAAATTCAATAAATAATAAGTTAAAAATTAAATCTATGACCTGATACATAATTATAAACCACAATCAATAGACACTACATGGAAAACAATTAATTGGAAAACTCACCATCATATACTATAAATACTCAAATGTAGCCTAAAATAGAGAAATATGTAAATAATAAAAATCACCCCTCATTAAATATATCATTGAAGTCAACTGAGAAGATAAAGAGATTATTTTGCTACTATAATAGATATGATGACATTTCAAATGTAAGACCACCAAAAACAATTCATGAAAAAAAGAGGCACCATCAGTATTAATTGTGTCCTTAGCTTCTCCACACAGAAACTTATTTTTTTCCATTAAATGGAATTCATAGGCCAAGAAGATACACTGATATAGATTCACAAATAGCTAGTGAAAATAATTAAATCCTAAATGATCCTGTGAGTAATCAATTTTCTCATCCAATTAAAAATACTCAGGGATCTCATTGTTGAACACCACTATAAATCGATGCTAGAATTCATGGAACATAAAATTCATCATTCTCATTATCTTATCTAGGTTGTTCACTACACCAAAATATAGAACATTGAGCACCTAATTCCTATATAAGCATATTAGTGAAGACTCTATTATATACTCATCCATAACATTCTTCTAATGATATCTTAACAAAAAATTACATTTCTAGAATCATCTAGATCCCATAAACTAATCAAATTGATCATTTCTCCACGAAGGAAAATAGGTGTTCTAAAATGACACATGGTTTTGGATATGATAATTAATGAATATATGTAGAATAAAATCTACCTTATTCACAAAAAATAGAGTGACCCCATCGTAGCATGTTATTCCTTATTAGATACTACTATATATGATCATAAAAATGAATCCTAAACTTTTTTAACTCATAATGATCCTTCTTATAATGGATAATTGATATCATAGACACACTAGATAGAAATTATAATGTATACTTAATATCCTGATGATGGTTAGTGTCAAAAACTCCTTCAAAAAGATATATGGGTAATATTCATTAACCATAAGAAACATCACTAATTGATCCTCCACTAAATTCATCATCATCTTGACCATTAAAAAAGAATGAGAATTGGATTTTCATACACATGTTTGAGGGTATTTATTAATAATACTTTTGGAATTATCATTATGTGTATCAATCAACACTACCCTCCTCTTGAAGATATATACAACAAAATTTAACTAAATACAACCAGTATCAAATGATGAGGATTTTATATGGTTGTATAAAAAATGAGATTAAATATCTCAAAGTGTCATTTTTCCTTATCTCAAAATCCAAATCTATACACATATCATACTATATAGAATGATATATAACTCTTATAGTATACACCAAGGTAACTTAATGATTCTCCTCCGAATCACTAGAAGCATGTTCTAGGGTATATCTCATGAATGATTATGTATCTCTTGAATCAAACAAATTGAATTATTAAGTATAATTTTTTTATAGTATGATTAATGATATATTGATTCCCCGATACTAAAAACCCTATGGAATACATCATACCACTTCTAGATCCATGGCCTATTTGGCCTTGATGTAGACCATATAAATGACTATTATCTACTCCTTGTCCCTATAGAAGATCGGAATAATATAAATTTATTTACCTATCTATATCGACAATCTAAAAAACAAATTCTAGATCACACTTGTGATGTATCATTGGATTATAATGTAGTTAAAATTCTTCATAATATAGGTTTTAGATTCACATTGACTTTTGTGGTTGGATAAAAACTCATGACGTCAATTTCCTTGAGATGTGAATTTAAAAAAACCACACATAATCTATTAGACGTGTTGTTTAGAACAAGAAATCATCATATAAATTGTATAATGAATATTGTAATTGAATCCACATAATCTGCATAAATTTGAAAATAGAAAAATGGAAAATTTAGCCCACATTCATACTCTACAAAGATTCCTAGAGAATCCCATACCATAATGACCATGTCATAGAGATCATCCTCTTAATGAAAATTTCCATGGATAATACCTCATTATATATCCAAATTGTGAATGTAGTTACTCATAGATATATCTTTTGAATATAATCGTTCTAAAAATTTCTCAACCTAGAATCTGCATCACATATAAATTCACATGTATACATTATTGGTCATAAAATAGTGTAAAAACGCATGAATATTAGAACCTCACTATAAGAGAGTAATAATATCATACTGATTAGATTATTTTTTAGGTTGATGTATGAAACTAATCAAAAAAAAATTAAACACATTGCTTCTCCCATGATACCTCATAAATTCTTATGACCATTAAGGAGAAAAAATCACCACTGTTAAACTGCCTACAACATAATACAGATATCCAATAGACATAGTTCTTTTATAATAATATATCACGATTAAGGAAATCACTAATACCTCTAGACAAGCACTTATAATATACTAAAAAGGAATCCCTCATACATATAATCCCTATATAACTAAAACCATAAAAGTGTATTCCTCTACGTATCATCACCGTTCATATCAACTATATGATAATCATCAAGAATGGAATTCTAGAAATGGTCATCATTAACTTGTCAGGGTCATTGACATATTTTAACATTTACAAAACAATAAATAGTAAGGGATAGCCTAAATTTGTAATATATAATATTACACATTAATTAATTTCTAAATATCGAATATCCCAATTTATACCCAATGCAGTATCAATCAAAAAACATCTATCCTCTTTATTACCAAATTATCTATATTGAAAAAAGTATTAATTATATTATTATTGATGATACATTTGAGTTTTCTGCATTGTATTATTGTGGGAAATCAACAATAATTTCTAGATAAACACCCTTTCCTACATGAATTTCTATGTACAACTGATACTATTTATCAACCAATCTATTCCATTATAATCAGTTACAATATATATAATACACCATATTTCCAAACCAAAATATAAAATACCACTCTATCATGCCCCCTCCCACTAATTTGTACCCCTCCTAGGTTCATAGTGAAGTTTGGTGTGACCCCCATATCCTATCTTCTTTTAGGGAATTGTTTGGTGAGTATGATCGATGGTATATAAATATATAGAGTCAGGGGATTTTTATAATATTTAAATTTTTGATGATATAACTGTTATTCAAATTTATAAATCATATAAGTAATTATATAAAAAATATAAATACATTAATTTAAGGTTATAAGAGTTTATAGTAGGAAATACCATGAACAACACCATAGAAGCCACCATGAATATCATTACATTATGAATTACACCATGAATATGTAACACCCAGCTCGATCACTAATAAAGAATTTGGAACATGTAAATTATTATATATATATATATATTTGGATATAATGTAGTTATAATTAGATAAGTTGTCTTATAAAAATCTTAGGGAAATATTAATGAATTTTACTATAACTAGGTGAATTTATAGTCAAAAACATTTAATTAAATATTTGAACTACTCCCCATCATCTTATATGAGTTCTCAAAATGTTATGAAATGAAATAGTTAAGGTTATGATATTTATATATATAATTTACACAACATCCACATAATTAATAGTTTTAATCTATATCATCCCATAAAAAGAAATTTTCTTTAATCCATTCTATATGATAGGTTTCCGATCCATGTAGTTTTATGTGACATATGAATTGGGATAAATCATCTATATATTCCATTATTCACATAGATTTTATGGAAAAAATATGGAAACCAAAACATTGTAGAACCGGATTCCCCTTATAATTATATATTATATATTATATATTTTGAAATCGGAAAATATAATGAATATATATATATATATATATATATATATCACACACATCCAAACCAGGTGAAATGTTTTATACAGAGAATCAAACTACAGCTACTGTCTCTTATGTTTACAATTTTTAACTACTATGGAAAATAAATTTATTTATCCAAGAAGAATATTATAATTATGTTACATCATGAACCAATTATATTATCCATCACCCCAAATTTATTTAGCTTATCATCAATTTCAATTTAATCATTACACGGCATTTTAATCCATTATAATTTAATAATAAATATTATATATTCAATATTTTCATTCATGGACCTTTGAATATATATCCCAAACAATTATGTGAGTTTGAAAAAATGCTTTAAAATCATCTGCAACACAAATTCACATCATTTCATTTACAATTTATTTACTTTTTATATTCCACATAATTATTGAGTACTAAAAAAATTCTCATAAAATAAATCTAATTAGTGGAAAAAGTAATCTATATTTGGAAACCAAAATCAAAACATCCATTCAATATGAAAATGGTCACCAAGAAAAAAAATAATGGCCAATACCATCAATATACTCATACTAGTCTTCATGGAGTCACACAAAACACTTTTAAAAACATATATTACATTCAGCCGTCACTAAAACAAAACCACTACCATAATTGGGGAATACCGTCCCACCCCACAGATATAATAAGAATACCAAGTTTAAAGATTATTCACTATAATGGATAGAAAATACTTAATAATAATAATCTAAAAATAGTATATTTTTGTTAGAACAAATTAATGGGTAATGTATGTCATTAAAATTGAAAATAAAAGCTTAGATAACATATTCATACTTTAAAAAAGTCTCTGGAATTTAATTCTTGCAAAAATATTTCACATTACCTTCTTAATTTCTTTGAATTATTTTGAGATGTTTTCTAAAAAATTGAACTAAATACCGTAAGCAAAATAGTTTTATTATTTTTATATTTTTTAACCCATTAAATGAATATAAATCATGATAAAAAACAACAATAATCAAATAAAGTATTAATTACAATATCTATAAAATCACATGAAGAATAAAAAATGTGTAAATAATAAAAACATTAAATTCATAATAACAATAAAATATCATTACATTCATAATTATTATATTATTATAATTAATTGTTTATCATTAACCATATAATTAATGAAATTGATGTATTTCAATCCCACATATTCACAAAACCAAATAATGTTCATGGTTTCCTCACACTGACATAATGAATCAATTAATTAATTATTATAAATGATTGAATCAATGATCAACCACTACCAAAATATAAGGAAACCACACCCTAAATCCTAAATAAAATAACCATTATTTCATGTTGAAATGTCAACCCCACACAAGGGTAACTCAAAAGAAAGCCCATAGGAATGAAATGAACATGGAAGAAAGTGGTAATATGGGAAGATTGTACATTTATTCTAGTGATTTCATTACTAAAGAACCATGATGTTTGAAAACCCTAGGGAAGTATTTTAATTGAATAGAGAGGTTGTAGATTCATTTTGGGTTCAATCGATGAAGAAAAAATTAAAATAATGTGATCCCCAGCCTCTATTTATAATTAATTCATTATATAAATATACCATGGTGTGGTGACATTGAACATAGTTTTCATGACATTCATTATTGTATATCTGAGAATCACAGCTTTCTAAATTACCATATCCTCCCCATGAAATAAAAATAGTAAAAAATTATGAAATTTTGGCTTGTACAATGATATGAAACAAAGTGTAAAAAACCTTTTAAATTCATTTAAAACCACCATATATACTCATCAAGGAATAGTGGATAATCTATTTCCAATTCATCTAATAACACACAATAACAGGTCATGGATAGGTCATACCCTCTGTTTCTAAGACTTTTTATACAGATCATCCTCACCTCACGGCCACACCCATTGAATTGGGCATTTTTTAATGGTGCCTATTTCAAAAAAGTTTATCTTTGTTAACACCAAGTGAGAATCAACAGTAAATCATAGGTTTGGATCACCACAAAATGATAATGGAATAACACTCGAAACACCTAATACATTGAACCCTACACTATACGCATAACTCCATTCCCAAGATCCCATAGGCAAATACATCACACACCACTCCTGTCAAAATTATCATTTCACTTCTAAGATACACCAACAACCAATATGATAGATCATCATTCTCATTAGAACAAAACTCCTTCACTATGGCCCCACCTTCTATACCATAATAGCGTAGTGAACCTATTGATACCCAATATTCCAACTATTACCTCCTAAAAACCTCTAATGTCTCTCTTGAGACATCAAAAAATAATTAAAACCAAAACATAAAGACATATAATATTAGGACCACAAATTTATAATTTTTTTTGGTGGTTTCATTTATAAGTCCCTTTTATTTATAATATAAATTATTCTAATTTGTATGTTTGAAACTTATGATTCCTCATTACATCATAATTCCAATTGGAGGTGGGATTTGGCTAATACTCCCTCATTTTTTACAATCCCAACAGGGGACTTTATTAGTGGTGGGACATGAATTAAAAATATTGTTTACATTTTAATTCATTAAATTAAAAATAAATTTACATTAAAACTCATATAAAATTTTTTTACTTGTACTCCACTATCCTTGGGATCTCCTTTTAATGGGGCATGATCATGATATCCCTTATTGAATAAATCACCCTAATAATGATGGAAAAAATTATACATTCAATGAAAACATTTTTTTAATAATATTATATTGGAATATATATAATAAAAATTATATAAATTATTTAACAAATAAGATCAAAATAAAATGAAAATCATTAATTACATTAATTACATAAATAAATATAATAACAAATATAAAATTTATAAAACATATTTCAAATTAAAATAAAAACCCTAGGATTTTTCTTTTTTTGTATGTGATGTACATTTAGTCATATCGATGAATCTATCATGTCATAATTATTTAAGGTAAATTTTTTCTTATCAAAAATTAATAATGATCATTTTCATAAATTATCATAACAATACAAATATTTATTCAATATTTTTTATATGTGGATCATTTTTGAACTAAAATTATTTTTTTAACATCAATACTATTAATTTTTTTATACTAATCACACCACTTTATAGATTTCATTACCTAAAATAAGAAAATAAAAAATTAATTAAATATTAGATGAATATTATTTTGAATATTTAAAAAAAACAATACTTATTAAAATAATTATTTTAATCAAATATAAATTCCAAGAAAATTATATAGATGTAAAAAAAATTACACTAGCAGCCCAGAGTCAGTGATGTTCTTTATTAAACGGATACTATGAACAAATTTTCCCATCCCAAAAGGCCTAAGAGTTTATTATTTTTGGAAGACTACATGATAAAATATGTTTTACAATACATGATGAAAGTAAAAGACAACTTATTAAATTCATCAGTATCTTCAAAAACATTTACATTATCACTGAAATTCATTAGTTATATACATATTAAAATAATAGGAAAAAATAAAACAATATATATTGGTGAGACTACATAATCACTATGGGTAAACAACAAAAGGGCTGATATCATAAACATTGAAAAAATAGATAATATAATAACAAAAACCCCTAATAATAATACATAATCCTTCTCATAATATAGCGGGAATAAAAGTTGAGTAAATAATTCCTTATAAATAATCAAATTAAACATAAACACGAATATTATACTAGTTTCTTAATATTAAGATTTATCAGTTAATAATATAATAATTTTGGAATTCATAATGATGACCTTATAAAACATACTGTCAAGGTCTCATCAATGTCCTCTAAAAATTAATGGTTATTTCTTCAGAAAAACCCATTTCTCTTTGGTCTCATGAGACATATTAATGAATATAGGTAATGTAGCGTACCCCAAGCATTACATACTGTGTCCAAGTCATTACTTAGATGAATTTATTTTAATGTAAAAACCATGTGCATATGAAAAATAGATAACATTGACTATTATGTAAATGCAATCACTAACCATTCTGAGTATTATAGTGAATGGTAACGAGATAATAAATCAATATTAAAACTCATCTAAAACCATTAAAAAAATACGGTTATTGATAATAATAAGAGATTCATATTAAAATATAATATTATTCATAATATTATCAGAATTATTTGGAAATTCTACAAAAATAATCGACGAATTCTAAAGAGAAATTCAATTTTTACATATCAAGGAAGATTTTTTTTTTGAATAATAATTTTTTATTTTTTATTCTTGTTTGTATAAAATCATATATGTAAAAATATATCTTTTCAATAAAAAATTCTATAATTTTGATAAATAATGGTGTCTTATAAAATTTTATGGTTGGTATATAAAAATATTGAAATAAAATGGGATTTTAACTGTAATGATGCTTATATATCAGAAAGAATTGAGAAGTGAACAATTTGAAACATATTTCCACCAATAAAAAATGGACTAATTAGGAAACATGATTTTAGAATGTTTACATATAATTTATAATATGTATATACACGGAATGAATAATTTCATTGGTGAAAATATAGAGAAACGGAAACCTAATGGAACAAACGGTTGTGTTGGAATGAAACCATCACCATATCTCTGAAAGTGGTACGCACTTGTAAATAAATTCAAGAATATTGGAATCCGGTGCATTAATAATTTTACTCATAACCATTTTAGAATGTATTATTTTCAAGTTTAATTTTATTATATTCAGTGTGGTATTTTATTATGAGTTATATTTTTTAATTTATCATTTTAGAGTGTTCATTTGCTTGAATTCATTTATTGATTGAAATGTATATATGTATTAAATTTAATGTTAAATTGAAATAATTGTCTAATATTTAAACTACATGTTAATATTGCGCATAATAATGATTTAATTATAAGATATATTGTTTTCTAAATATAAGGACAATTCATTAGATAAAACATTAATGATAATCATTTGGATAATTTTAGATGTATTTTTATCATCATGTACTAGTTTTTTCTTATTAATTAATACTAAGTGTTTTTACTAGTAACAAAACACTAAATAAAATGTATTATGTGTAATAAACTATTTCTTAACAATAATTATGATTTTACATCAACCATGAAGGCTTTATGGGAAAATGAAGTCACACCACCAATGTTTACAGTAAATTAGCATATCACAAATGATGTTTTCATTTTTAGAAGAAACAATGGTGGAGGAGCAAGGGTTTCTTGAAAGATATTTCATAAAAATAATAAAATTATACTATATAAATTGTATTATAATTATCATTAATTTTTGGATAGAAGAGTTAATTATATAATAGTAATGAAGTAAATTTAATGAAGTAGTCAGTGAAGGAAAAAGTATTTATCTCTTGAATTATCTTCCTTGAGAACCCTCTTAAGAATAATTATATCAGTAGTTCGGTTAGACCAACAAGACTAGAACATGGGGGAGAGATTTTTCTAAATATTATTAATAGAATTTATATTATCACAAAATATATCAAAATAATTAAGGAAATATTGTGATTGGGTTGCCTATATCATTCTTGAATCAATGAATAGTGCATTTATAATTTAATGTATATATACTAAAAATTTACAAAATTATCTATTCTCAAAATAATCAACTTTTTGATAAAAATAAAAAACAATCACCATAATAAATTATCAATGTGTGTAATTGATGAAATATAGTTTCATTTTCAAAAATAGTTTTTTAGAGATGATAATTTTTTAATTAACATGTGAGAATTTTTAAAAAATACCATTTTAAAAATTTTAACTGATTTTTTGACACATTGAAAAATTAATAAAGGACTTATAAACATAGCTTTTAATAATAAAAAATATAATATTAATTTCTAAATCTATTTTTTTTTAAAAATATTCTCTTTAAATTTTTATATTAGTTAGAAAATTGTAAACAAATATTTGTTTCTGAAAAAAATAAAAATTCATAACATATCTTTTTAAATATTTATTTAATTATTAAATAATGTAAAAATATTATATTTTCATTTATATAACACCAAAATTTTATTTATACTCCCATAGATGAGTTTTATATTCTATGTGTGATACTACTATTACTAATTGTTTTAACCGATGAAATTTGAAATATATTTATAATAGACAAGATGAAACATTGCGTATCTATGAAACAACACATTGTTATAATATAAAAAATATATGTATATTTTATGATTATGTTATTTTAATGTCAAAAAACTGAAAGAGTTTGTTCTATTCAATAAAATATTTATAATATGATAAGGTCAACTCCATTTTAGTGAATAATAACATGACCATTATGAATATTATTGCTCAATTATGAATGGTATCGTTACCCTTATGAATCTTAATATGACCCTAAGAAATAGTAACCCCACCCATGAATGTATAAATAAAATTTTGGAAGCAATTAAATGAAATAAAATAAATAATTTTGTATTGGTATTTAACTTATGACTAATTAATATTTAAGTTTAATTTTATGATTATCAACATTATTTAAACTGAAATATATTTTCATAAAATATATTACTAAATCAATATTTTGTTGTTCTATAATATTTTTTATAATTTAATGTTTCAATAATTCAATTTTAGGGTGTTATAAAACCAGTTTAAATTTTAATGACTTTAGTTTTCAAGTAAATGATTATTTTAATTAAAAATTTAATTATTAATATTTATAAAATTATATTAATAAATTTGAATCATATTTTAAATTCTAGATATTTATAAATGGTTAAAGTGAATTTTCAGTATATTTTTCAAAATATTAGAATTTTAAGTTAATAGTGAAAAATAATATTTTGTTTTATATATACATTATATGTTAAATAAAATATTCCATTAATAATGGATAATTTATGAAAACATTATTTCATACTCAAAAGAACATATTACTATATCTATTCATAAGACTAATCACTATATCTGTTGTTGAGAGAAATTATATATTTTTATCAATTTATACAAAACTCACACCACTAATCCGTAATAAAAACCACCCCGCATTCCCTCATCTCTTCACTCCTCTATCCTTCACGATTCTCAATGCTCTTCCGAATACAATTCCATTGTCTCTCCCATACTCCCAGAGTATTTTTTTGTTAAAAAATTCCAAAACCCTTTCCATTAATGTTTTTCTTGGGGAAGTTATTTCATGATGTAAACCCTATACCATTTTATTTTATTTTCATTTTTAATTTGTTTTCTATTTTTATCCTCTCCTCACATACTCAAACTATTTGATCATGATAAATCATTTATAACCTATATAAATTAATGATATAATGTTTATTTACATCTCAACATCAAAATATTTACTATCAAACACTTTTATTTTAAAAATGACATCATTGTCTAGAAGGTGCCATATTAAAACCTTTATGGACGATGAACCATTGTTCTTCAATTTCTCTGTATAGACTGTCCATAAAACAATTATTGGGGTAGAAAAATACTATAATATATTTATTATATATTATTTAATATTCTATAACCAGTATATATACAAAATACTAATTCATTTGACCAAACACGTTCTTAATAATCGAAATACCACCAAAATAATCTAAATGATTTTCATTAATGTATCATCAATTTACTCATAATCATAATATATAAATAAATGAATTATTTGATCATTTAATATTTTATTTGATCATTATAATCACATAAAATCAATTCTATAGTATTATATCAATTCAACATGAACATCACTTCTTATAAACAAGGGAAATAATTATAAAAAATTATTAAATATAATCTCTGAAACGACAAAATTCAATCTTATAAATTATCTTACAGGAAATAAATTAACATAATAAAAATATTAATAATATATATGTATAATGTTATATATTAATTAAATGATTTATTTTATTTGACAATACATTACATTAATATGAAATGCAGAATACATTCAGACATTGGTTATGTGTTTTCTCAACTAACATTCATTATCCTGAGATATGCCTTAAACTCCACTAATTAATGTTTGTCTTTTATATCTTCATATCATTTATATATCTTGTAATGAATATATCTATTTCCCTGGTAATAAATTTATAATTTTTTTTCTTATTAATTTTGGTGCATATTATTCAATTGATTATAAAGTGGTAAGGGATTCCACCCGAACCTTCATATTTCATTCAGGTTATTCCTTCACCATCCATACACATATTTAGTCCTTATTTATTATTGATTAAATATTCTATATGTAGTTTTTATATTCCAGAATCATATATTTTTATAATTTTAACATTCTTTAATGTGTATCAAATGTTTTATATTAGTTCCTTTTTTAATTTCTCCTAATCCACATGCCCGATACAAGGGAATATCTAAATTTCTTACCCATTTTTAAGTGCACTATATTATTTTTTTAACCTATAATTATTATTAAAAAATAAACAAGTCTATCATGACAAGATTCTAGGTTTAATTTATATTTTTATGATGACAATCATACATTTTTTGTTTAAAATATATTTATTATTTTCATCTAATTCAACTAAAATGTTTTATTTCTAATGCTTCTTTAAAAACTCTTTTTTACATGATTTTACATAACATAGACATTATTTATGACTTAGTTATAATTTATATTTCCATAAAATTTTCTTTCTAGGATATAACTATATAAAATCAGATTTTAGGGGAAATAAACATGATTTTCTAGAAGGTCACTTATTTCAAATATAAAAACGTTTTTTCTCATCATAATTTTAAATCTTTGAGATATATTCCCTATACACCACTTAATCTATTAATGTGGTATTTGTACATCCCTTTGGTATATATTATAAAGAGTCTCTTTATCTTCATAATATTATATTGTATTTTAATATGAATTTTTTTGTGTGGTATTGGCTAATTTTGAACTCTAAAGGGTTATTTCTTCAAGAATTTGTCAATGGGATGACATAAAATTATCACCATAAATGAACACATTATTTATTGATTATTTTACATCATTTATGTTATAATATTATGATATAATCTATAATATTCTATTTATGGTTTTCATATTATTTTTATTGTGGTTGTGTTATCTTGATACCATTCACCATAATACACTGAATGGATTGTGTTTCTGTTTTATTATTAGTGAAATTTACTTACATTTCATAATTATTTTTAAATATGAATATATATGTTCATTATTTTCACTTAATTTATATGAGTAACTCAATGGACTTATTAAGTGTTTGGTGTCCCCCTCTATATCCCATCAATGCATCGGTATGTTTAATTTGACAAACCAGATTGGGTTTTTACCCATTTATGTAAGGAATTTGCATGAGGCCATGGCAGAATGGATATGATCTTCCAAATTTTCCAATACATAATTATGAAAAAAGTAATTGACATAACATTTCAATTTTCATTTAGTTCAATAATTATCTTTATATTTTCAACAACTTTAATTATTCATCTCTTATTACTACCTTGTTATACTCAATAATATTTTTTAAAAGCATGGGTTTTTTATTTATTAACAATACCCAATGTTTATGTTAATTATATCTTCTATTGTATTTATTATGATTACTATGAAAATACTATCTCCCATTCCTTATTTATTAATTTCCAATGGATTATAGGAATTATACTATGAATTAATTGTATTAATATTCTAGGAGTTTGGGATATTTCATGTGGAAAATATTTAATGTATATCATCTTTTGTTGTAATGTTGATCATATGTTTGTATCCTATTTTCCAAAACTATAAATCTACATGGTATATTAGTATTTGATTCCTATTAATCCTTGAAATTTAATAATATAATTCCCTAGATCCAAGATTTTGGGGTTGATGAGTTATAGTTTGAATGAGAGGAATTTTAGTATAAACATTAGAAAATGGATTAAGACATAGAATTTGGAACAAAACACTATGATATCCATTAAGGGTAATCATACGATAAAATCATAGAGTATTAATAAGAGACATATTATGTGGATATTCAGGGAAAATTCATCCATGTCTAGATAATATAATTGGAAATGATTATGGTGTAGATAAACTTAGGAGTAATATCTCCCAATGGGTTTCAAGATTTACTTAGGGTAAAACGGTACTCAACAAGAGGCCTTACATCGCTCCTTTCTTGAAAGTCAAGGGTGTTTTTTAGAATATATTATATTTATTTTAACCACCATTATGAATGATTTATTCCTCTAATGTAACCAAAATATATAATGCTAGGATTTACGATGCATAATTTTTGGGTATGTGTGATACCATGTTTAGGTTTATAGAATTTTATCAGTATTATGAGATACAAAAGTATATGGAATTTTTAAGAAATGAATCCTAATATAAGTAATAAGAAATCAACCTACAAACATGATTAAAATAGTAAGAAGGATTTTTTATCAATGAGACCTAAGCCATCATTTTGAATGAATGTTGTCTCCCATGTATCCTCATTATATGACGAAATATTATCATGTGTTAGAATGATTTTAAATAATTCTCCAAGTCCAATGGTTTTTAAGGGGAGAATTATTATAAGAATATTGAAGGGGAAAATATGTATACATGGAAGAAGGGGAATATGGGTTATCCCACATGGGATATAAATGGAAATATTATCCTAAGAAAATAATAGAAGGGAATGGGAGTTCATTAAATATGCGAATAAAATGGGAAACATGTTAATGACTATATGGTTACGTAAAATCTATCCAATATAAAAATAATCAAATTTAAAAGGGATTAGACATTATGAAAATATATTCCCCATGTTTCATATAACCAAAATTATGTGATTTGTTAATGATAATGTTATGATATAGTGGTTGTATCATCCCCAACCAAAAAGCCAATAAACTCGCTCCATAAGTCGAGACAACACATAACTTCTAGCGTGCCTCCTGGTATTCCAGAGGTTCCCGACATGAGAAAATGGTCTAATATGATATTTGGGGATAATATACCCACTCTACCAAAGTAATCCACAACAAAAAATATTTTAAATAGAGGAAAAAAAAAGAATAATCAATAACATTCATAAAAAAACAAATTCCCAAACTACGTACAACAATATACAATAGTGACTATGTCATGTCATGATATAGTGTGAAGTGAACAAAACCAATAAAGAATGAAGAAGTCTAGGATGGCCAAAATATTCTGGACTCTTAGTTTGGAACCTCACCCGTACATGTCCCATTCCATCTCAACTCTCTAGCATAGTTCCCTTGCCATTTCCCTGACCTGCAAGCATGAAATCTGATCAAGAAACCAACGTTAGCCCGAGCAGTGTGTGAATATAATATATAAGCACACCACAAATAGTTTCTACCAAATATTGATAAAAACGAATATATTTCATCCAAGTGATGTATAATGGGAATTAAGTTAAACAGGTCAATTAGACATTCTAGACAATGGTGCTTTAAATTATAATACCATTAAATCCAAATCCACTACATAGAAATTCCATGGTTTAATCTACCTTTTTCAAGTGTTAAATGGATTAGGTATGTTGATTGTTCTAAATCATAATGGAAGAAAAATCAAATCCTATCTCACTAGGCATTAGATTTTAACAACCTCATAATCCTCACCAAGAAGCCCTAGTCTGGGTGGAATGAAACTCTTTGGGGAATAGAACTATCTGCCCTTCCCTAACCTATTCATTATTGGGTGGATATAGATAATAGATCCATCTTTACCCATGGGTGTATGACCTGAAGTCTATACTCCATTATACCAATCCATGTGAACATTCATATTAATCATTCAATATAATTACACATGTTACAACAAGAACATCAAATAACATTTACTACATCATGAAAAAATAAATAAATGAGAAATTAACATTATGCCTAAAACTATTAGCACGTTCATCATTTATATTACTTACCTCATTATCCCCATTTCCATTTCCCATTTACCATTCCTATCTCACTAATCATATTAATTTGTAAATTTTATTCCATATCATATTCCCATTAATCCCATTTAACTAATTTAAATGTTAAATAAAAAATCTCTTATATTTTAACCACTCTAGACATAATTACTCTCCATCTATTATAAAACATTTTATAGACCAATTAATCTACTTATTATGACTCTAAATCACCATGTGTCATTTTGATACCTTATATTTCCCTTATCCTCATCAGGAGAGCCGACAGAGCCCATAGGTGTCCCTATTTTGGTCATGTCATACTCTATTATTCCCATTAGGATTACAAGGGGTTCAATAAATTGTTTACATACCCAATACATCATATCATGAAAAAAACCATCAGATCATCAAATGGTTGAAAGAATATAGACATCACATGAAGAAATTAAGACAAAAACAATGAAATATAACTGGTAGAGCACCTAAAATAACTCATTTGGTTAACACATCAATTATCAATTACATAGATCCTGTTTCAACATACCATTGAAGCCTAAACCAATTTTTCACAAGAAAAAAATGATTTAGAGCAACAGATAGAGAGTAGAGAAAGATACCAACCATTAAAAGTAAAAAGAAAGGACTAATTTAGCCTTACTCGAATATTTGTTTTACAATCAAAGACAATAAAAACTACCTTATATTAAAATAGAAATTCCCTTGGAGGATTATTGGAGCTTTGTTTAAGTAGTAAGATTGCGAGAGGGGAGGAGGAGGCAATTCTTAAGTTGGTACAAAATTACCTGTAACTTCATTTTAGTAATTTTTTTAAAAGTTTATATTCTGCATGGTTTACATGCAGAGTTATCCAAATAGTGTGCAAACAATGTAGATTCTACTGTCTGAAAATTCTTCTTATGCAAGATTTACCTTGTTTGTCCGTACAGTTAGGTCTAAACATACGTAGTTCATGCAGCTTTCCCAAAAAAATAATTTTCCCCCGTTTTCATGTCCTGAATCCCTAGGAACACACTAAATCAGTTTTACAGAATTCTAAAAACCATTAATTGACCAAAATAATGGGATTCATCTTAAATTTGTTTAATTAAATCCTTATAGATATATCTGGGATCTTTTAACCTCCCCACCATATAACAGTTCATCCCTGATACGCTCTTCCCAAGAAACATTGAGTTCCCAATAAAATGTGATTGACACACTGGGCCTGAATATAAGAATCACACTCCAAAAATTCTACCTAAACATGTCCTTGTTTCCATAGAACAAAAATTAAAATAACCACCTTTCCCCACAAGACCATTTCACTATGGCCCACAATACTAACCAGGAGCTCTTCGAAGGATTCATCAGACTCATGCCCAATATTCATGAAATTTAAAACAAGAGATGGATCAAGGAGACACTATTGGAGTTTTGAAATAATAAAAACATCATGAATCCCCCAATACTGATATGAAAGAGACAATCGGTATGCCCTCGGACCGACCCTTTCAAAAATCTCAAATGTCCCCATATATCTAGGTGTGAACATGCCATGTTTCTAACTTCCAAAGTGACCCAAAAATGGATACAAATGAATAAAAACAGTATCACCCACCATGAACTCAAGATTTCTACCACGTTATTCTTCATATGACTTCTTTCTATACTATGTTTTTTCCACAAGCATTTGAATCAAACGATCCTTCTCAAACGTCTCCATCCCAAGAATCAATCTTAAGTGCTCAGACTCCGTGGCCTCTAACCAACACAAAAAAGATCTATAGGGTCTCCCATACTGTTCCTCGAAAGGTTCCATATGAATAGTATCTTGATATCTATTGAGGTTGGAAGGCTCAATAAGCGAGTTTTTTTCCATAATCCTCTGAAATCCCGTACAAAGGTCTCAACATTTCTTATAAAACCTAAATTATATTCTTGGACTCCCCGCTAGTTTGTTCTTGGTATGTCATACCCAAAAACACCTGTGTAAAAATTTCCTTTTGTTGACCCCACCAGAATAATAAGGTGAATCTTGGATAATTATATGAGTATATGGTTCTCGGAACATCATGAAACCATATGATTTTTTAAAAATACAATTCCCCAAATTGGTCGACTATATAGGTCTCCTCAATATGCATGAAATGTGACAATTTTTTTTGTCAATCTACCACAACCCAAATTGAATAATTCATAAGAGGTGTCCTCATATGACATTATAATTTCAATCATGACATTATTCCTCTTCAATTATGGAATATACAATGACTACAACAACCCAGCTTGACGATAGTGTTCATCCTTCACCTGCTGACAGGTAAGGCATCATGCCACAAATCACGCAACATAATTCTTAATTAGTGAGCTCGAAAATATCCTACAAATACCACAGTACATCTTAGTCATGCCTAAGATTCCACTACTGTAAAAACAACATATACCCATTCTTCAAAGACGTGGGTATAGCCCCCAAAACCACGGGTAAAGGCTATACGCACGATTTTAGGAACTCTGGGCTGGAAAAGAATCGCAATAGGTGTCTCATAATATACCCATGGTTCTCCAAAACTGTGGGTATAGATATATGGACACTGTGTAATAATGTTTTCCACCATGTCAATGGCTTATATCCTCAATTTGAAAACCGTGGGTATTTTATAAAATAATAAAATCCCACCTAGGTTTCGAAATGACCCCCTCTTCAATCTATCTAACCTACCCGACCACTCACGCTACTTCTTATACCTGTATATATATGTACATTTTAATTAATATATTAATTTTCATGACTGAATTTGAAAATAGAAAATGAGGATTTTTGAACCAATGACCTTCCGAACAGAGAACCCATGTCGAACCAACCATGCTACAGAACATTTTATAAAATTTATATATTTTAATCTACTTATATTTATAATTGTTTTTTATTATAAATAAAAATGATAGTAGGATTTGATCACAGGACCACTAAATATAACCAACAACGGCCTAAAAAATAAATCTATGATGTTTTTGTTATTTAATATTTCTATCCACCTAATTATATTAATCCAGACCGTCTTCCCGCAAAAAAAGTTTTTTTGTCTTGTGGATATTTTTCCCGCTATAAGCTATACACATGGTTTTGGAAAACCGTGGGTATAGGTCTCTGAAAAAAAACTACATACCCATAGTTTTTGAAAAAATATGGGTATATGCTTTTAAAAAAAACACCTATACAAATGGTTTTCCAAAATCGTTGGTATACATCTTCAAAAAAACGTTATCCCCACGGTTTTAGGGGGAACCGTGGTTATAGGTGACTTATACCCACAGTTTTGGGAAACCGTGGGTATAGAGTCCCATACTATACCTACAATGATTGTTTTCCAAAAACTGTGGTATAAGAGTTCCCTATACCCATAGTTCAAAACAAAATCGCGGGTATAGGCCCATTTTCTAGTAGCCTTCATTGATCACTTCGAGCCGTGAAACCCGTGCATTAACTCGTCTCGTACATCTGCCGACACCACAACATGACCATCAATATATGAAATTCCACCATCCCCTGAAGTAAAACAGAAATGGGACTCTCTAGATTTAACACATTCCTTAAAATACAAACACTACGAGTCTACTAGTTGACTCTCTTTAACTCGGCTCAAATTCCGGGCCACAACTTATTCTGAGTCCACTGGCTCAAAGCTTCGGTGAACCTATTCCATTTCATGAGTGTGAAAACCAACGAAAAATTACAAAATGATATGTACGCAAACCACCATAATTGTATATGATGAAAATTTCATTTAGAAAAGATGTATTTGATAATATTATGGTCGGTAAAAACTATAATGGGTTCCCCAAATAAGTAATGTCTCTAACTCATTAATACATAAACCACAACAGCTATCTACATGTCATGAGTAGGGTAATTAAATTCATCGAGATTCAAAATTCTTGACCCATAAGTAGCATCCCAATCATCCCAAATCAACACCTCCCCATTCCCAACACTTTACGCATAACAGAATAAGGATTACCACAAAAATAGTTCGGGAATGATCAGAATCGATGCAATAGTCAACCGCATCTTCAATAATAAAAATGTATCCTCACAAGCATATGACCAATCAATCATATCCCCATTGGTGTTTAGTATTGTGAGCGGAACTTCCAAAAAATGGAAATCTAAAATTAATCTTTGATAAAAACCATCCAAACCCAGAAAACACGAAGCATCAGAGTCATTCTTGGGATGCACCAATGACACCACAGCCTACACCTACTCTGGATCGACCGACATAACTGTCTGAAAAATTATATGTCTCAGAATGATAACCTCACCAATAAAAAACATAAATTTTGATAGAATTATGTGAATAATATTCATTATAAGTTTACTTCATGTGATGTCCAGATGTTTGGCATGATCGTCATTCTTTTTGGAGTACAACAAGATGTCATCAATGAATAGTACTATGAAATGATCATGATACTTGTGAAATAACATGTTCATTGAGTCCCTTAACACAAGCAGTGAATTTTTAAATCCTAATATAATCACCATAAAATCATACATCCCATAACTTATTCACAAAGATATCTAGGTATGTGAAAAGGTATCTCCAACAATTGATGGTATCCTGATCTCAAACTGATCATAGAATACACGTAGTCACATTTTGAACATGTCAAACTGGTTATTGATTTTAAGAATAGGTTATCTATTCATTATTTTCATCTAGTTTGGATTCCTCTAATTGGCACATATCCTTATTGATACATCATATATCTTATTAAATGACACATAAGATCCACAAGGTGTTGTACTAGGATTTGTAAAACACATATGCTCAAATTAACCTTATTGAACCTTCTGTTATTGGAGCACTACTTGTGCCATTAAATTTGGAGGAATTGAAACTAGCTCCCCTCCTGGAAACAACTCAATTGTAAACTCAACGTATCTCTTAGGTGGTATCCCTGAGATGTCCATATGCAAAAATCATCAAACTGATCCACAATAAAATGGATGACTGGCTATCCAATCAACCCTTATCTAATATAAGGCATGCCACTTGGGCTATGAGTTCCCTCAACTACTGGCATAGTATCCTTTCATGTCCCACTCGGGTACGCCACTCACCATAAATGACATTAGTTCATCCGTCAAGAGATGTGAACATTTCCGGACATCGGTAAGAGTCAACATGATATTGATATAAAACCAACTAGTCCATTCATAAGATTATGTCAAAACCTATAATATCTATTTCAAATAGATCCCACCAAAAATAATAGCCACCAATCACTATTGCTCAACCTTTACACTCCATGATATCACCAACCCATCCCTTAGTTGAGTCTCATGTGACATTACCAGAAAATAAGTCTCTATAGTTTATCCCATCACAATTAAAAACTAAGAAGAAACAAATAAATACATAGCACATGTATCAAATAATGTAATAGAAATTTTTGAAGCTACATGATTTTTACCTCGAATAGATAATGGTCCTTCCTCACCAACTTTAGGTGCAGCCTGAAATTCATGGAGATGACATACCCCTTTAACAATGTGCTCCAGCCTGAGTACCCTGCAATGTACTGCTCTGTGGGTAAGGATGATCTAGCTCTAGAGTTCCATGTCCACTACATCTACTAGTAAGACTCATGGAGATTTAACTACCTTCCTTATATAAAGTAATTGACCCCCTCTAAACACTCATAATATACCTCTAACCTCCATAATTCCATGACTATTGTGGGTTCCTTCAAAACCTCCGCACATGGCATGTTCTTATGCATGCTCGGAACATGAAAGTTGGGTGGGAACACATGTCATTCTAGTTCCCTAGAGTGTGACACTGATAATAGAAGCCTCGGTTGAAACCCTAAAAATATGACCCCTCTCTCGAATGCTCTGTGTACTTCCACCCTACTAAATGTTTAAAAATATCTTTTTCATACAATCCCATGTTTCACCACATGTTATCCCAACTAGCACCACAAGTTTGCTTCCTAAAAATCCTTTTAGGTACCCCTATGAGATAAAGGCTTGATATACCAATTCAAAAAACCATTTCAGATGAATGATATTCTCTTGTGATTAGATATCCAGTCTCATCACATATGGGAATCATTTCATTACATTTTCATCCAATCCTATCGATGTCAAGACTATGCATCTTAGTTCGGATAAATCACTTTCATAGTCGTATACTAACATAGTCCCATGAGATATCCTCCTAAAATCAGTATCCATCTCATACATCAATGTTTCTGGGTAGAAGGTCTCATGGAACATCCGATGAAAATACTTCCATATCATTCCTTTATCATACTCTATTTGGACTATGATTCCCCACCAATGTTTTTTCGGACCCCTATGTATATAGGGCACCAACATGAAATGCATCTCAGTATTTTTCTCAAGATGGATAGGAATTGTTTGTTTGGAAACAATCCAGTACTCTGATACCTCTAGTCCCCCTCTCTGGTAATGGTCGTAGGGTGTTATGGCAGAATCTTCCTGTTCATATCATACAAACTCAGTCCATACCGCCTTGTGTCTCATTCAATAATCTACATAAAATTGGAAAAGTTCTCTCAGATCATCTCTTCCTTATTTTCCACCTTCACCATGAACTTTTTCTCCACTTCTGGAGGAATGTTATGGGAAACATCCTCATGTTTCTCAAATGGTACACATTTTTGAGGGGGAATTTAACCAAAATTCCAAACATGAAATTTAGAACATATCCCAAACATTGTTACGAATAAAAATGAGATATACTTATGCTCATCACATGCCATAACCAAACTAGTTCACATACTCTACCCAAATGGGCTGAATCTCATCTGGGTCACTTAATCCATATCTTATAAGGTCATATAAAACATAGGAATCTAATTCACATGGATATGAGCTGTATATTTTTCCTCAATTCAAAACCATTTCAATATCCCAATTTACTCTTATAACTGATTATTCTAATTTATCTTATTTTTTAAGAAAAATTCTCTAATTAATTCCTGACATTTTCAATTCCCATTTATCCCATTTATAGAAAGATATATATAAAAATTTTCATTAATTTTAATAGAACAAATGAATCCTAAATTTCCAATCCTTCACATACATCTCGTGTGTGTGCCTAACAAGATAAATTTCATGTACCTCCAAAGGTGCCTATAATGATTCACGAATGTACAACCTTGTACCCTTCTAGAAATGACAATAATATCAAAAAATATCAAATAATACAATGAGTGAGTCTCCCGATGATGAAATAACATCAAATATAATAAAAGACACTAAGAACCAAAATCCTCTCCAATAGTGACATGGGTTTTCCTCCATATATGGGATAACTATGCTTAATCACAAGCTCATTTCTAAGGGCTATAAATTTTCTAACCTCATGACTACCATCACCATAATGTAATAAAGAGAAAATAACTCTTCTGATACCACATTGTAACTTCCCCAACGCAAAATCCTTAATACATGTGCCCAAAGTTGGGTCTCCACATGACCACAATTGTTCCTCCCTGTTTGCATGGGTTTTAATACTACTAGAAAGGGTCAAATAGGATATGTGGGGATTCTATACCATCTCCAAAAAAAGTAATCCATAAAATAAAATAGTTTAAATTATGTAAAAATAGAGAAAAATCAATAATATGCTAAAATAAGAATTTCAGTAACAAGGTAAAACAATATAGAACAGTAAATATGACATTTCATTCCACAATGATAAGTGTACAAAACACCAAATGAATGCAAAATTGTAGGATCCCCCAAATGAAACAAACACTGAGTCCCAATGCTCACATGTATGTGTCCAATATCCTTCTCAACTCCATAGCATTCGACCCTTGCCCTTATCCTGATCATCAAGCATTAAATCTGCTCTAGCACCCAAAGGATACCCATGCAAGGTGTTAGTTTAACTCAGTAGGAACCAACAATAGTGTCTAAAAAATATCCATCCAAATATGATAGGTAATTAATATGATAAATGAATGAAAATAATTGTTGATAGTTCAATATGCCATTATATACTGTGCAACATTTAAATGATAATACCTTTGAATCCTAGTTTACTAGATAGAAATTTGATGATTTAATTTACAAATTTGTATGTGTTGAATGTATAAGGCATGTTCAAAGCTCACAATATTAAGGGAAAAAATCAAGTCAAATATTATTAAGAATCACATTATAACAGCCTTAGAATCCTCACCTAAAATCCTCATTTTGGGTTCAATGAAACAGTTAAGGGAATAGAACTATATCCCCTTCCATAACATATCGTATGTGGGTGGAGCTAGATCCTCAGTCCAACTCAACCCAGGGGTGTAGAACCTCTGTTTTCTATGTGGAGTCATTTTGAAAGGGATCAAGATGTATCACGATGAATAGATTATACGTGGTTAGGTAACTCTGACTCAGAAAGATAGTGAGAAAAAATTTAAGGACAAATAGAACTAGAGTTTCCTAGTATTAAGTTAGATTGTAGAATTCAATGCCCTGGTGTTTGAATATGCCGGCCACCGCACCAATGCTAGACTCCGTAGCCTGAATTCTATACTTGAAACACATAAAAAGTTTGTCCCATATAAATTGTAGATTTGATGTTCTCCTGGTAGAATGAAACTCTCTTATACCACTTCATCAAAACACATCCCCCAGGTCCCATTCTGCGAATAACCAATGTCCGCCTTCAATAGTACAGGGGATGGCGACTAGCAAAGAATAGAAATACCCTAAAAGGGGAAGGTATTTTCATTTAAATTTATACACACACAAATGTCAATCTGTTGAAAGAAAAAATGAGGTAAACCACAACTATCACCATGAAATCTATAGAGAGTATAGTACCAACTGAATGTATAAAGGGGCCATAATAAAATAAGAAAACCCCAATGGAATTTACTAATTTATGTTTCGTCCACTTGAGACCCCACTTGAAGGGTATGTTAAGGGTATATGTATGTTGACATATAAGTAAACACATATGTCTTGTCTCATTGAGCACCACCTGGTCCAGGACAATCAAGGTCTATTAAGAAGTGTCCATCTGTATGGTCCCAGTTTTCACCACCTAGTCCCAGACCATTAAAGTCTCTGTAAAAGCATAGATTAGATTCATAGGACACGACACATGAGGGAGAAGCTCGTGTAGGAGTGAGTGACATAATACTCAGTAGGGATCCCAAAACCTCAATGGAATGACAAAAAATTATTGTAAATATGAGGTGTTGTCAGCTCATGCATGTATAAACTAAATTATATAACACATGACTATCAGTAGTAACATGAAACACCTTTGACTTCAAAGGAACTCATATCTGATGAGTACCGTGGGTTTTCTAGATAACATAGAGTTGCTTCCCACTTAACACATCATATATGGTCTAAAAAGAGCTTCTTGTTGCTGATCCACACATGGTGTCATGGAGTTGATAAACATAGGGTTTCTTGTAGATGATTCACAGAGGGTCGCCTGTAGATGATCCACATAGGGTCTCTTATTTCTAATTCACATATGTTCTATAGAGATAATGCACATAGGGTAACTAGGAGCTAATCCACATAGGTTCGCTCAGAGATGATAATTAGAGGGTCATTTTGAGGTGATCCCCATATGGTCCATATGAGATGATCCACTTAGGGTGAGTAAGAGATGAAATATATTTGGTCCATCACCTTTTAAACCTATATGGTCACTTGGTTCTGCTTGAAAAAAGTATTCAACTCATAGCCAGCCGCAAGATTCTCTCACAAAGAATACTTGATTTCGAGAGATTCCGAACCTTATTCTAGTCAACATATTTCAAATTCCATGAAATAATACCATGATAATTACAAAATAACGGATTCAATGTGAGGGTCACAACACAAAAAATGGATCGTCAAACTGATGTCTAGTCTAAATGATATTGATGTTTTAGTAAACATGGTCCAGTGGTGTCTGATCCCATTACAACCCAGTCAGACCCACCCATCCAACCGAGCTTTGGGGCACCACATGCCATAATCTGGTAGGACTGACCGAACATGTCCCATGTTAGGGTTGAACACGACATGTTTGATCATGGTTCTACCACATCGGGTCCCCCAACTACCTGGTTCCATATGGCCTAGCCCGCAACAATAGCGGACCAATTTGATCCAAGCCTGGGCTGCCACGAAGATCAGTTTTGTTACATCTCATGACCCATAAAACTATGCTGGCTTAAATCCAACCCAGGCCACTCAGTGGCCCTATTCATGCCCCCTAAACAAGCTCCCATGGCGATTCGGTCTTCTCCTACCCCAACGCCCACTGGGTATCTGGATCAGTTTCCCACAACTAATATGGGTCATCCCTCAACCTCATCTCATATGTGGCTTCCACTAGACCTCATTCCTGAGCAAAGTGGCAGAATACAATGTGTGATCTGCTCCACCTGATGTGCAGGTTTGCCACATCCCTCCTCTGCGAGATGTTGGACCGCTGCAGATGGATCTGGCCATACTACCATGGCCTGCCTTGGTGAGCCAGCAGGATGTTCTGCAGTCCATTGGGTCTACTATGTGGTCCATTTTGTTGATCATCTATGCCTCCGGCCACCTAGGGGTCACATCATCATGTAAATGGATAAAAAATCATTTCTGTCAATCCAGTATTGTGGCCATGAATAACACACTTGAACACACAAGGTGGAGGGTTTCATTCATGATTCACGTCAGCCCACACATTCGGCATTAGAGTTTCATTAAAACATGGGGAGATTGGATTTTGAATTTATTATAATTAATCCCAATGAAAAACACCAATAATATGCTCCCCCATAGAAGAAAAATAAATTCTAAGATCAAACTATTTGTGGCATTATCCTTCATCAATGATATAGAAGAAATAATTTGTAATTAAATTAATAAAAGTATCACATGTATGGGATAGATTTGAAGGTTAGGGAAGGGCGACACAACCCACCTTCATTCTATGTTCATGATCCACCACCCATATAGCTGGAGATCCTTGAAGTGTGGAAGGAGAATGTGTTCTTTGTTAATCTGTCCCATTATTCTTGGTGGATTCATGTCGTTTTCAAATCTACAGTGTTATTAATTGGATATAATTTTCTATTCATTATTCATAGATATTCTAGATTTTATTCTCCAACTAGATATCTCATTACAACTGAAACATGTCACATCATTTCTTTTATGTTGAATAATCACATTATTACACTATTTCATTTATGTATCAACATATTTATTATGATTAATTTAAAGAGACTAACAAATTGTATTTCTTTAATGAGTTTTGTTGTCACCGCGTCTGCACAACAAAGTGATGATGTGCCACCTCTCAATGGTGTGAAAAAACCAATAAAATACCTTTTTAAGTTATTCAATTTCTCTTCTAAATGGTCTTAATATTAAAATTATCGCTTTACTCAAGACATTCATGGTTATGTACATTCATCGGTAATTTTTCCATTGTCAATGCTTTGGTGCCCTCATATTATCAATCGGGGAACCCATTTAGAATTATTCAAAACAGCACATGCTTGCTATTTTAATTCACTTAAAACAATATGAAAATCAGTCTATCACCATTGTCCCATGCAGGTCGAGGATGAGCACCATCAAATGGAAAAATCTCCTCTTGATTTATTCTATAATCTCATATTTCTTATTTTAGATTCCATTTAGCAGTTATAAGGATTTTATAATAAAATTATTGATGAATAATAATTTTATTAACGGTTATTCCATTTTCGGTTATGTTCATTGGAGGAATGCGCCTAGTAATCATGAGTCATGTCTAGGGTAAAACCTCTATCATGAAAACAATGGTTCCGTCAGATTTTTGATCTAGGATCCCATTTTAGAGTTATTCAACTTTTTTAGTAAAATCTCTAACATGTGCTATTTAATACATAACATTTTTTAATGGCTCATTATGAGAACTATGGACCTCAAAATCCCATGAAATCTCAGCTCCTAGTCTCAAAATAATTCCATATAATAAAAACAATATTTTCATTGATTATCTGGGATATTAAAATTTATGAAACCTCATTATAAATTTAAATATTGAGTTATTTTAATCTCATGGACACCCATAACTATTCTGTTAGTTAGGAATAATTAAAATATCAATGGAATTATCTATTTATGGGTGGTGAATGTAATGACCCAATGATGTCACAATGTATTTTCAATAAATAAATATTGCGTTTGATAGCATTATTCACAAACAACACCAAACTAAACAATTCATGACAATTTAGAATAATATTACTAGGTGAATTTAATAATTCTAAAAAAATTTAATAATTAAAAATAATAAAATAATTTACAAATAACAATTGATATTTTAAAAAATAACATTTCAATAAAGGATTATTTTCTTCATATATTTTATTTTCAGTAAATATATAATAAATTTTAAAATTTCAATTTTTAAAAAGATTCAATTTTTTTAACTAATTATATCAAAATTAAAATTAAATGTTTTTTCATATATTTCTCTAATAATTTATTTTTATGTGAATATTGAAAATTATTTTTTTTATCAAAATTGTAAAATTTTTAAAAATATCCAAATTTGAGAAAGACAAGGACCATTATAAATATTTTTTTTATTAAATATACATTACATTTGTGAGACAATGTACTTTGAAATATCATATTTGTCTTACAAAACATAGGCTCATAATTTTATAACATAACAAACATTTAATTTTGATTGTAAAATAGATCTCGGTCAACTCATTTTATCAACCATTTTAGAGATAATATTAAATATGAAATTTATTTGTAATAAATATGAAGTACCATTCTAATCTACCAATTTATATGATGATATTCAATGAGATTGATTAATTTATATATCATACAATTTTTATGCATAAAAACTCACTTTCTCAAAGACAGATTTTAAACATTATGTGCACTAACAATAAATATATATTTCTTATTATCTAGATCATTTATATGATAAATTTATTTACATTTTTTATATAAACATATTCTTTTTAATTTTTATGTTCAATTTAATTTTTTGGAAAATCCTTAAGTTATCAAGGTAAATACGACATACCACTTTAAAATGGTTATAATTCAATCAATATAATTTTATAAATATTATTGGTTTTATTTAAATAAATATTTTTTTAAAATACCTTTTCTGATATAATTTTATAAAAATATATTTATAAATAAAATCTATTTTTTATAAAAAAATAAATATTAAATAATAATAAGAAAATATAATATTGAAAAAAAATTCTAAATATTATTTTTTTTAAACGTTATATTTTTAACTGAAACGTTATTTTTATAATAATTTTATATTAAATTAAATATAAATATAAAAAATATCGTATTAATAACATCATAATTTTTTAATATCTTTTGTCATTTTTTTATAAAATAATTACCATCGCTAAATTTTATTATATATTAATAATTTTTAAAATGGGCTGTTAAATGTGGAATAGATTTTCGCTATACAATTTAACATGAAAAACATTTCGAATACCATTTTTAGATATTAAGTTCACTCCTAAATGTATTAAGACAATTTCAATACCTAAATTATGTATCTCTTAGGAAATACCATTCCTTCCTCAGCCCTAAATTTTTTTAAAATGATTTATAAGTAGTCTTCACCTATTAAAAGATCTAAAATCCACCCATTTCAAGCCACACATCATGTTCTCAATTCCCATGAAAATGAACCCAACATATTTATTCAATACAAAATCTATAATATTTTCTATATTCATTATACAATTAAGTACTCACGTCCATCATTTAATAAGGATACCTCTAGGGAAGACAAAAATTGTTAACATAACTACTATTAAACCTTTACCTACCACTGTTTATCCTTATCATCCACCCTCATCCAAACCCATTATAATAATAGTTATATTATTAAATTATTTTTAATAATATACCTAAAAGTTATAAAATTTAATTTATAACTATTATTTATTCCTTTCCCATAACATCAAATATATAAAAATGTTTCTCTTTCGTGTTTGTAGACTACCACCTCTATGAACAACAATTTTATTTTTTCTACAAAAACATTCAATATTGATTTGATAAATATAATTATTAAACAAATATAATATTTATATCATGATATTTAGTACAAAAATATAAATTATTTATTTTATATTTAATATTAGAGATAAAAATTCATTGAAAACATGTCCAACTAAAACTAACATACCTAAAGCAAATTCAATTTAATTATAAACGAAATCTTATTTGGATTTACCACATTCTATTAAATGTTCCCAATTATGATTCTTCAATATAATGACATCATAATAATTTATTAAAATATTATGATAATTTTATATAAAATAAAATCCATTCCTTATATATATTAACAATTTGAATCGTTTAAGGTTAATATTAGGTATAACCTACATGAAAAATGCTACAAATTTCATTCAAATAAGATTCTATAAATATAATGTTGTATATTAATAATTATATATTATATTCTAATTGGTATTATAATGGTAATGTAAAATAAGTACTAATTAATTATGGTAACATCATTCATCTAGAATAATTTACCAAAATAACATCATCCCAAATTTAATCATCATGAATAATAAAAAGAAAAATTATTTAATGAATTAATAAGATTAAAAATTATTATAAAACAAAAATTATAATATATTTTTCAATCATGTAATGATTATTAGGTGGATAATAATACACAACATTTTTTTTATGAAACTTATTCAAACTGATAAGGAATACTTACATAGCATATTGAAAACAATTAATAACATACGAGTTTGAATATAATAAATAATTATAGGTGATGTTTATAAATAGATATATATATATATATTAAATGGTTTTAAAATATGAGATTAAGATAGTTATTTTTTATAGACAATATTCAATCTGTTCATTTGATGTCAATAATTAATGTAAGGGTTTCATGTCTCAAATATTTTTTCTTATGATGTGATTATTATTATTCAACATTTTTTATTTGGAATGATGTATTCAATTGACAATTAATATTTTGTATCATAATTTTATCACTATTCTTTTTATTTAATGTCTCATTTTAAATAATTTTATATAAGGTACTATTTTTTGAATGGTTTTAATTTTTTATTGGATTATTTCACCCCAAAAAATAAAACTACGGATTGTTTTTATATTATTATGTTTCAAACAATTGTTATTTCATTTAACATAGTTTTTGAAATACTACATAAAATTTGGTGTCTCAAATTTATTAATTCCTATTAAAATATTTAATAATCATCGTTTATAAATGTATCAATTTATTAACACCTTTTTTGGAAATGTTTCATAAAAAATTGTGGAAAATTACCTCATTTAATGATGCCTATATAGAAATATTGGTAATTATTATTTGAAAATATGAGTTTTAGTAAATTCATAATTTTTCAGTGACACTATAATTAATGTAATTTAATTGAAATGATGATTATTTTTTTCAAATCTTAATTTTTCTATGTATATTATATTATTTATCTTCATTCACAAATTTTGAACATATATGAAAGTAAAATGTTTCTCTTGTATTTAGGGAGGGATAGTATATCCCAATGTTTAGCACATGGTTTGTCCAAACATGTGGATGCCTATTAGAAACCATGAAGTTTGAAATTGGGGGTATGCATGGTTGGTGGATGATTTTTCTATGTGTGCAAGAAAATAATATGATATAATCACTTGAGAATATTGAAACCACATAATTTAAGTCATTATCATCAAAATTGTGTTCCATAACTATGAGTCATTCAATTTTCCCTAATTTGTTTTTCAATTTTATTTATTCTTATTAGTCAGGCTTATTCCCCTATTCTCAAAAATGTGAAATCATTTTTATCCAATGGTATGAGAGAGAATTCCATTCTAACCTTGAGGAATAATTAGGAGAATAATATTTCATTAGAGGGACTAATTAATCAATAAGTTATTATTGTTATATATTCCTTTAAATTGAGTTTCCTTAGTCAATCTAAATCATATATATACCAATAGTGGATTCACCCTTTTTTGGATTGTTTTATGATGAACTATTCTTGTGTTAATGAATGGAACATAGTTTGTAACCAAATATTGAATTTTTAAGTTTGATTCTTCATTTTAGACAATGTCTACGAGTTATGTATATTCTATATTGACACCACATGATTTGAAAGTGAATGATTATTTAGAAATATCGGTTTTAATGAAATTATTTTTTATTCTTATTTGAATCCTACTTAGTGATGTTTTTTTGAAATATTTGAAATTGGATGGTTTCATCGAAATTTCTCATTGATGATAAATTTGAAATGATTATTTCTAAATTACTGCTCTATATTGATACATGGTAATGGTTATCAAATCATTTTAATAAAAATTGGATTGGGAAATGGGTTATCTTGTGTTTTGGAAAAAATGTTTTGTTTGAGTTCATTTTCATTAGATATGAGCCTATGGAACATGATTTTATGATCATGGCACTTAGTATTAGTTACCTTGTGAGACATGTTATATCACTGATAAATATTCCATGAGCATGGAACTGTCACCTATGATTGCATGATTGGATTTATGGTTGTGTGGATGTTTTTATCCAATAAATAGGTATTTCATATGGATTTGATAATGGTTTTAGTGTTATATTTTATTTAATAATATAAAATTTATTTTTCATTGATATCAATGTTTTAAAAATTTTAAACTATTTTCATATAAATGTGAAAACCAGTTTTATTATTAAATTAATGAGTTTTTATGTCATTGGAGAAATCATACTACTTGTATACCCACCCACTTCATGAGGACTACTGTAAATTTTTAAATGCCAATGATTGATATGTAGGTAATGAAATGGTATACCACTTCTTTAGTTATGATTTATAACACCTTGAGGGTATATTTTTATGTTGTATCATGTAGAATGTTGGATGATTATGGCTAGTTGTACTTGGTGTATTTAGTTTTTTTAGTTCCCTTCAGTTTTATCCTTTGGTTCAAACTTATAGTTTGATAGGGTTGGTTATGTGGTTAGTTTTTTAGTTTTAATTGTGTTCATTCTTAATATAGATGTGGATTTGAAATATTACTATGCTTTGGATGTTATTTTATTAAAAGTTAATATTTTCCATAATTTTATTTCAGGCCTTGGAAATTATTTTTAGCCAATGGTGACTTGGGGATGAAAAATAAGGTGAGTAAAAGACACTACCCCTCCTCCCAACACTTACTCCCTTCCAACCCGCCAACCAATCACCCCCACTCTCTTCCTCATTATCCCAATATGTGCACCCATCCAACTCTACCCACATGAAAATCACTCCAACTCCTACCTTCTAACCCCCCTGTTTCCTCCACCCATGACCACCCTTCATTCCCGCCATACACCCCTTCTCACATCCTACCACCTTAATAATCACTCTACCATCGATCGTGTAACACCCTTGTGGTTGCTACCTCCACATATACCCAACCTACACCCCTATCAACCTTTACGTCGACACCCTTACTATCAACACTAACTCAAAAGAACGGGTTCCAACATCTCTCATCACGAAAAATTGAGGCCTGGTAGTTTTAAGACCTATATAATGAAACATCCAATTAATAACTAGTCCGCTCATCTACACAATTTTTTTAATTTTTCTATTTATATATATATATTAAAATATTCCAGAATTAATAAAATTATAATATATATTTGTGCTTTTGAATATGTCTATGTGTGTGTTTATATATATACATATAATAATTGAAATATTTATTAAGTTATTTATTTATAATTTATTTCCATTACATATATATACATATTTAAATATAATCATTAATATATTTATGTTTATATTTATATTTATATGTATATATGTGTTTGTTTATGTATAATATATGTTTATATTAATATATTTTTTTATATGTAAAAATATATATATGATTATATTAATTATATATATATATACTTTTTATTTTATATATATATATATATACATATATTAATTGAATTATGTATATATAAGTGTTTGTTTATATTAATATATGTATGTTTACAGAAATAAAAAAAATTGATATTCATATATATATATATATATTTAATGGTTTTAAATTTATTTTTTGTGCATATATATAATTATGTTTATAATTTATTTTCCTATATATTTTAAAATTTTGAATTATAATTTTATTTTTTTATATAAAATGTCATGTTTTAATGCATTGTTATAAATGAAACTATTGTAGCATCCTTTTAATAAAAACATGGATAAATTTAAAATATATCCATATATATATGTCTATATTAATATAAATGTTTATATGTAAATATTTTTATATATTTCAATGTTAGACATATATATATATATCATTATATTTTATATTAATATAAGTATGTAAATAAACATATATGTGTGTTTAAATTTATAGAATTATATATATATATATATGGCTCCTTTATTTAAGTGGAAAGAATGTCACTAATATCTATCTATTTCCAAAAAATATATAAATTTAAAATATATGTATTATATACAATGATTATATATTTATATATTTATATATTTATATACTTATATGTGTGTGTGTGTGTTTATTTAAATATTTTTTTCTATATGTGTGTGTTTATATATATATATATATCATTAAATATTCATTTTCATCGATGCTTTTACATTGGATATAAACATGTAACAAACAAATGTACAGAATAACTCAACATTGCTCAGACTCAATACCTTTCCGAGAACACATTGGTGGTTACCATTTAGCTTATCCTAGACTACTATAAATATATATGGGATTAGGAATATATATATATATATATATATTATGTTTTTTAAATATATTTTATTTTATTTATATATAAATAAAAAATTATATTATATATTTATATATTTACATAGTTATAATTAAACGATTATAAATATATATATATATATATATTTGTTAAAGGAATTATCCTTATAATTAATTAATTTTTTTTTAAAAGAGTGGTAATCTATTTCACTAATTAATACTTCATAGAAAATGTCACTATTTTTATATTTTTGAGTTTTTTTGAACAAATACAGTACTTTTTCCAAATTTTTGGAAATAATTAGTAAATTTGAAAATATATATTTTTTAGAAACATTTCTAAAAAACTCTAAATTTCATTTATTATGTTGTTGCCAAATTTTCACATTCATGACACATGTTTGGTATTAGTAACCAACAATATTTTTATATGTCATTACTAATGAAAAATTAAATCTTTTTTTATATATACATGAAATTCAGGGGGATTAAATAGATATTTCATGTTCATTATTTAAATATCCATTCATTCAAAATATATCGATATTGTATGGGTTTTCAAAGAAATATATCCCTCATTGATTTATAATGCTTCATTAAGAACATATCACATACAAAATTATTTTCATCCACATGAATAATTATTGAAAATGTATTACTCCTTCAATATGAAGAAAATAAACAATTAATCTAAATATTATTCAATGATGAATTTATTCCCCACATTATATTTATAATTGTTGAGATTAATTCTCATCCTTATTAAATATTGTACCCCCTATATGTCGATATTTTCATTTCAAACTAATACTCTAACTTAAATATTCAAATCTATTTATTTTTTCCCATATTACCTTAAAATTTAAATTGACTTCATTAATAATATGTTGTTTTCATCCTTTCTAGATGTGGGTTTTCGAAAATGAAATTAAAATGACTAAAATATTTCCTATCCTATCAAGAAAATATTTTATCATCCACTTCACTTTTATTTTTAATTATCCGTTTGACATCTTAAAAATAAATTATTGAATATTAGTTTTTAAATTAAAATTTATGAAACAAAATTCACATAAACTTTTCAAAAAATTTGTGTCATTTTCAAGGATCCATTATTTAATATTCTATTTTAATAATAAATGTTTCTAATGTGTTGTGACCTTTAATTTTTGAAAATATTTTGTATTTTTAATTGTTATACTATTAAAATTTTATTTTTTAATTTAAATAATTTCTCAAAATAATTTTCTTAACCTTTTAAAAGATTAATTTTAAATGTTTCCTCAACATAATATTTTATTCTAAATATAAAATCATTTAATTTAAACAATGTATATGAATATTAAACCATTTCATTCTTTTTCTCTAAAGGATTTATTTATATTGAAATTATTTTCCATTGAAACACCTTAAAATGTCATTAAGAAGTTATATTTTTAGGTAATTTAATTTTTTATATCATTTTGTTACATTATTGCATTCAATTCTTGTGACAACATATAGTAATGTTGAGAATACATTTTTTTATTTGAGGGGTTATTTGTGATGTGTTTAATGCAGTTTATAAATTAGGGAATTATATATTGATGATTCATGAGTGAGGTCCTATATATCCCTTTAATTATTTGGTAATGAATTAATCTCATGTTCATAAATAGAAACACAGAATGATTTATCCCAATCAAAATGGTATATGTAAGGATTTTTCCGAAGCCAAAGGCTACTCACGAATATTGTTCCCATAAAAATGTGTATACATAAGGATTTACCTAAATGATTGGTATTTCAAAGGAGGTTTTATTCTAATATAAATGGTACATGGAGGGATTATTAGTTTCCCTATAATGTACATAGGTTATTTCACCAAATTATTATGTGATGAATGCACAGGTGCATATCTTTGATATATGATTTATTTTCATATGTTTCTTCCATGAACTAGTATAATATTATTATGAATATTATTATGTTCATTGAATCATTTTTAATTTCAAATTATTCGATTCAATTTTTCCCTGGAATATATTTTTTCATTTTTATTACATTTCCTTCAATGATTACTTACAGAAAATGATAATTGTTGCATGTTATTGAGTAATATACTTATCCCCTAGTCATGTTATCTCATATACTGAAGATATAACTTGTAATGAAGTTTTGGTAAGTTTTATTTTACTATGATTTTCCTCACTCTATGTAAATATTACTTTTCCCAATTACATGAAGATTTTAATTAATTGTGAGAGGTTTATTTGGTTATGTTGAGTTGATCTGTTCTGAATAATTGTTAAGGAGTGTAGTATAATAAGTTTCTTATATAAAATATCTTAATATACACTAAATAATGATTTACACTAGTTTTTGTGACTATTTATTAATCATGAGATACTATAAAAATAATTATATCATTCTTTATTTGTTCTCATAATTTGATGAATGTATTGAACGAAATTTTCACATTTTAAAGAAATAATGCACTTCCAAAAAGACTTAACATTCTATGTGTTTGATTAATTAACTATTAGATTACAGTGAACAAAAAAATTAATAAATTCAAATTTTTTTCAATGTCTCCATAAATTTAAAGGGTATACTTTGTTTTTTGAAAATGTTAAGTGAATATTGAACTAAAATGGCACTTTTAAATCAAAGCATGGTTTTCGGTTATATCAAGCACACTATTTGTTCAATTGATTTGTGGTTAATTAATAAATTTAATAAATAAAGTATTCATAAATTTTTAGATACACAAACTATTAATGTTTTTTTCTTATTTTTTATTATGTGATATATTTTTTGAACTAAAATAAATATTCTAAACTAAATAAATTATTTTTCAGTAATACATGGAACAACATGAATTAAATTGACAAGAGATTAATTATTACATAACACAACATAATTGTAAATATTTTTATTAAATTAACATTATAATGAATATTTTGTTATCATATTTTAATATGTTACAGGCACTATGATCTAAAATTTTACTTATAAAATAAATAGATCAAATTCTATCATGCAGACCACATTGTGTGTAGAATTGAATTGTAGTTAATACCTACTTATAAAATTATTTATATTTAATCATTTCTAAATGTATCGAGACAATATGAGTGTGGTGGATTATTTTTTAGAATGTCACATGTGTTTTGATGAAAATGTGACTTAAAAACTAAATGAACTACACTATTTTTCATACTGGTTATAGAAGACTATAAATTATGTGAGATAAATTTTGGTATGTAATAAGTAAATTAATAATTTTTTTTCTTATGTGTACAAAATAAATATATGTTTTCCTAGTTTTGATAATGTTAGATGTGATATCTAAAAAGATACACTTAATTAGAAACATTAAAAATTATTCACATCAATCACATCATGTTTGAAATTGTATATAGATTAACATTAAAACCAATGAAATTGAATTATAAATATTTTTCCAAAATTATATTGAAAAAATAAGTGGGGTATATTATTTTAGAGTATATGAAGAATACGTTAAAATATAATTACGCTTTTAGAATTAATACAAAATATTTCATTCATAAATACCTCACCATGAATTATATTGTTGTGATATTAAGTCATATTCATCAAAATATTTATTATATAAATTTAATATAAATTATGAATTCAATCACAGTTTGTCTTATTTATTTTATGAATGTGATATTCATTGTGTACTAAAATATAACATTAAACCCAAAATGAGAACATTTAGTAATACTGGCCACTCCATGGGATGAATTGATATACGTTTAACACACATAAAAATTAAAGTATGTATCATTTTAAAATTAATCTTATTGCTAGATTACGTATCACACAACTCCCATATTTAAAAAACAATGAAATATTATTATGTAATCATTATGGACTAAATGTTACGTTAGAATAAATAAATAGTATTAACCACATTATGAAATATATATTGCTGTCAAACTCAATAATTATTTATATATTTTTAGTTTATATTAATAGATTATTTAGTAACAAAAAAAAATCTTTTAATATTTGTTTAATTCCAAATTTGAATTTAATTACATTATTTCAGAAAATGAAATAATTAATTTTTAACCCTTTTATAAAATATATTATATAAAATTAACATCATTTTTAATCTCTTATATTAAAATTATCATGTGGTTAATTTTTGTAAATTTTAGGAAAAATTGAATTATCATTAAATAATAAAAATAACAATATTTATAGAACAAATATTTTCATTATATTAACATTAAAAATATTGTAATTATTTATTTCATTCTCATTATAATATTATTACTATTTAGTTATCTATAATATAATTTACTTCATTCTAGTCTTATATATACCTTATATGGGTATATGTTCATTTTTGGGCGTTAAAATGCATTAATGGATAAAAATATTTCTTTTTCATTTTATAGGATTAATTCTCAATTAATTCCTCAAACAGATGAGTTTAAATTTTTTGAAAAATTTTAATCATTATTGCAATTAATATTTAAATATTTATACAATAGTTCACATTTATTTTTGTCTAATATGAATAGTAACCTTAGTAATTATCTTTCCAGGGTAAAATTTCAATTAAGTAATATATGTTTAAAATAAAATTTGTAGCACTAGGAAATGATCCTAAAATAGAACAAAATTTGATTTAATTATAATTTTCATCTGAATTAATTCTTTTTTTGGTTATATGACCATTGTTTCAATTTGTATGTGATTATGACCTATATAATATTTTATTTTAAAACATGTTTATCTAGTTAAATTCACTATTCTAATAAGTATATCATTTATAAGATGTTATTATTTAGAATATTTATTTTTCTGTAAATATTAAATTGAAATGGAAAATTTTTATATTAATCTTTATAAATTATTATAAATTTTTAGGGATTATATAATTAACATAAATTCATAAAAATTTCTAATGAAAAAATAATCGAATTAATGAATAAATGATATAAATGAAATGAGAAAATATTAAAATTAATATATTTCAATATAATCCATGTTATCCATGAATTTTATATATGGTTTTGAAATATTAGTGATGAATCAAATTTATTTTGGAAGTTATCTTATTGTGTTCATATATTTAAAATTCAATATAAAAAATAATGTAAAAGTTTACAATAATGTTATTTACATGAAATTAAATATTTAAATGACATCAACTCAATAAAAATATTCAATTCATCAAAATGGATAATATATTAATTAAAATTTCAAACATGTTCCATTTATGGGTTGTTTATTATTTTATAATAAATATATATTCTCTCCAAGGGTAAAAATTAATTTTATCTCTATAAGAGTAAAAGAAGATAACTAAATGTCAAGCATAAATAATAATGGTATAAGGTAACCTAAAACTATCTAAATATCAATGGTTGATATTATTTTTACCAATAATAGAACTATCATTTAAATAAATATGTCTAGAGCTATATTTTATTTAAAATTAATAGATATTTATATACTTTTTTATGTAATTCATACTATACACATCTCCTCAATTATAAAAGGGATCTAGTTCCTTAACTACAAAAATTAATTTGAGAAATATATATCATAAAAAATGATCCTATTTCTCTTGAAAAATATTTATCAATATCATTTATTTTTTTTCTTCTCATAACACTAACACTTGTTCACTTAAGAATATTTCTAAAGGACATTCTTCTAATAATTAGTAATCATCTTCACCCACTCATTCATGTTAATTTATTCTGCTACATACTTATATTGATTAGTTTGAAACATTAAATTATAAATCATGAATCATATGTACAAATAGTTTTTATTATGATTTTGAATCTACCAAATTAAATATTTTATTCATCCTATAAAAATATTAACGCATTGTACATGCGTAGGTACATCTCACCATCTACATGTAGTGGTGTAATTCATTTTTCCTTACATGTTTAAAAGAAAGGTTATAATTATTGAAATAATGGATATATATATTTATACGATACCTATAAAATGATATTAATTATGTAATATTTATGTACATACCAGATTTATATGAAGAATTTTTTTAATGGGAATTTATGAGTCTGTGAAAATTTACGACACATGATTCTGAGGCTCGGTGTGCCCGAAATCAATTTTTGAAGTTTTGTTCTGGTAAATTTGGTAAACTTATGAGCGAGATTTTATAACTTTTGAACCATTGCTTGGAATTGAAATCTGAGGGCACCGTTGAACTTGAATCGCTGGTATTCTGTTTAGAAATCTTTCATATCGACTACAGATAGTCAAAAATGGAAGTTAGTTTTTGGAGTTTTTAAGAATAAAGTTAAATAAAAATAATTGTGGCTTATTTTTATTTTTGGTGGTTAAAAACATCAAGGGGTGGTTAGTGGTGGAGGCTACCACACTATAACCTACCATGAGAGGTTATGGTGGTGGGGCCCACCCGAGCTTCACCTCCCTTGGAGGATAATTAATATAGGGACCACCTGAGATTCTTAACTCCATGAACTGCCCATAAGTGGGGGAAAACACTTGAACTCCACTCGTTAAATTTCCACTACACTTGAATTAATTAATGGAACACTAATTAAAATAATTTGAAATATTTTGAATTATTTATTCCAAAAAATTAATAAGATGTCGTATTATATTATTTTGTGGTTGGCATAATCTTTTGGTGGAGCATTAAAAGAAGAAGAAGAAGAACTCTCCAATGAAGAATGTGAAGAATGCCATCTTCGACATTGTCACATTCTGATGCACGAGCATGAGATAGGGAGTGTGTGATGAATGCGGTGAACGAAGAATCCACGCCCATCGTTTCCTAAATTCCATCAACGAACGACGAATGACGACCAATGAATTAAAGGAAGGGGATTTGAGTTGAATTCATTTCTGTTATTCATTGTAAAATATTCTTGTAATGTGAATAGTCAATTGTTATCACCATAACCAGGAGGTCTCGGACCGTACAAACACAGCCTGACCCTCCCCCATAGTTTTCTCCTCACATGTTGATGGCGGCGGTGGCGCAACGACGCCGCCGGAAGAGTGCACTGTGGTGGAGAAACTGCTGCCTGCGCTGGGCCGTCATTGAAAGGAACCGGCTGCACAAGTTCCACTGAGTCAACAGAAGAGAGTGGTTCTATCATGCCACGTGGAGGACCAGGCTGTGACCATCGTGGGACACTGTAGATCAAAGCGGCTAGATGGCCACCAGCGGGGCGTGGCACCGTCACGCCATGCGGTGGGAAGGGCTGCGGCCAAGTGGGCTGCGGCAGTCGGACAGTTGGTGTTATGCCAGCGCGCCCCACAATGTTGCGGCCAACAGGGCCACAAAGGATGGTGGAGGGTGGCTGGCTGAGCCGACCATCGGTGGGTGTGCCACAGGTGGGACCCTTTTATCTCGCGGTCAACGGGCCAGTGCCATGCGCTGGAGGTTACAGGGAGACGGGTGGGACCTCACCCCCCCCCCCCACCCCCACCTCTCTAGGTAACGGTGGACCCCCCGAGGCGCAGCCACCACTGGCTTCAGCTGGTAGACCACCTCCTAGCCACGCGGGCCGCGCCAGCCATGGGCTGGACCGCCGAGCGGGCCGGGCCACCGCGCGGGAGAGGCTGTATGTAACTATCTGGGCCGGTTCTGGCGTGCTGGGCCGGTTCTGGTGGGCAGGGTTGTAACCGCGGGCCGGATCGGACCCCAGTACAGATCCAGACCCAAGATGGGTTAGCCCTGACCGGATCCTGCTGAGTCAGTCTGACTGGGCTAGAACGGACCGAGGCCCAGGTTTGACCCCATTCATCTTTTCGCACATATCTTGGGCTATGGGTGTCCGATTGACAAACCGTCTACACCGAAATGAATCTTGGACGAGATAGTTATTTTTTCATACCACACTCCATGTTTGGGTGAATTTGGAGTATGGCTAGGTTGGATTGAACCTAAATCCAACCAAGACCTCGGAGCGAAAACACCAATAACTCACAGATCAAGCGTCTGATTGACACGTCTTCTATCGCGTTGGGTTCTTTATGATGAGACGGAACTACTAGATACATCAACTCGAGACTTAATTGTAGTTGATGTTTCGACACTTGGCTTGAGGAACAGACCCTCCCAAAATTGAGCATGATTTGTGTGGGAACCCTATGGCTAGATGCGAATGAAGTGTTAGGATCCTTCGTGGGTTCGACAGCGACGATACTAGATGAGGATCCTCCATGGGTTCATCTGTGAAGATACTGGACCAGGATCCTCCGTGGGTTCGACAGTGATGATACTGAACTGGGATCCTCTATCGGATGGACATCGATGATTTCTGTACTGAGATCCTCTGTGGGTACGACATCACTGATACTCTCCCAGTATCTTACGTGCGTTTGACATAGGAGATTATTCAGAAGCTACATCTAATAATATCTACCCCTCTACTTGAGTTAAATACATGTGTGAGATGTGTCTTGACTATGTGATGTCATCATCAAGATGATTGACTTTCTTTCGATGTGGAACGTGATGTGCTTGGGCTCAAGAGATGGAGCCGGTTGTGATTGGTAATTTAGGTGTATTTATGGGCATATACCGAAGAAGGGATAGTTGATACTCTATATTTATATATTTATTTTGTGCTTTATCCTTGGTGGCTTTTGGGAGACCATTGGGGGTCTCGTGGTCACTAATGAGTATCGTTGTACTCTCCCCTGCATAGGCTTCGCCCGCACCATGTTGTGTTCTATGCAGATGATGGTCAGTAGTGATCGAGGCTGATGGAGATGAACGAGAGGCTGCTCGGAGCTAGACTATACATGAAGCACCATAGAGATTATTTGTTCGAGATTTTTACATACCCTTCAGGTTGGATTCCCCGATGGATGAACCATGAGTTGTTTTCCCTTTCTACTTGTACATGTAATTGTTGTTCAGTTTGGTTTGTATACTGGCCCACTTACTTTCAGCACGCTTTTCTCTCCAATATTAGTAATTGTTGCTTCTACTGCTTATGTTCAGATTGTGTGTGTGACATATTTAAATGCAATGCCTTCCATTTTATCATGAATTCACCATTGGTGCAAGTCTCCAGCCCCTAGCATATTGAAGTTAGGCTTGGGGTAGTCACGGCATGGGCCTCGAGGATGGTTCGTGACTAATTGGTATCCGAGGAGTCGGTTCTACCTTATAACATGGACTCTTATTCTTTTAATGGCAATAGGGTTAAGTATTTTGGGTGGGGTTATCAGTTTATGGAAACCGGTGTTGGTGTGGCGGGTGACATATCCATACACTAGGACTATGACTTCTGATTTTTTACTCTATGCATGAAAACACTGATTGCATGTGTGTTTCCTTTGAAAAAATCTCTTCGTGATTGCCTTGTATCTTCTCAACAGGTATATTGTTTGGACCGTGGAACTCCTATTAATTTTCAGGATAGACCCACATTGGCAGGCATCCAGGGTTCTGTGTTTTGTACAAGATGGTAGCCCAACGAGCGACGAGGCCTCAGTATATAGCCTCATCACAGCGGCGGCACCAGCGGGACCACTACCTGCTGAGCCACTGATACCACTAGCTCTAGAAGTAGAGAGTACACACCATATGAGTGCGTTGCACGAGTTCTAGCACCAATGGCCACACATGTTCAGGGGAGAGATGGACCCACAGACAGGTGAGGATTGGATGGAGGCTATATTGAGAGTTTTTAGATTGGTAGTGACACATGCTGACCTCATGGTGATCCATGCTTCAAGTATCCTGCAAGGAGCAACATGAAGATGTTAGAGACTGATCCTCTAGGTGAATGAGGAGTCATAACTTCTCTGGGAAGACTTCGAGCACCTCTTCCGGTCAGAATTTGTTCCAACCACCCTTCGTGAGGTGCATATTCAAGAGATTCTTCATCTATAGAAGGGCAATATGACGGTGGGACAATACATAGCGATGTTCACCGACCTATTGTGCTACTCAACAGATATGGTGTGCGACCCGTTCTTCAGGGCCCAAATCATTGAGAAGGGACACATGCATGAGATCAGGGATTCAATGATCTCACTCAGCATTCCAATGAGGGAAGGGGTGCTGGAGTGAGCCATTCTTGTAGAGAGTTTTCTTGTTGAGTAGTCACCAGCAGTGAGACGCACTACATGGAGACACGTAGAAGAGTCTTCTACAACCACTTATAGACAAATGTCATAGAAGTCTTGTCAGACAATGAAATCAGGTGGACGACCCCAGGATACATGTTCAGTTGTGTAGGGAACACGAGACAGAGCCATCCATATGAGGAGCATGCAGTTCTATTCATGCGGCGGGTAGGGTCACATGGCTCATGACTGCCTAACCCGTCATGTAGATGAGAAGAAGAAAATAGAGGGATATCCCAGGCAGATGTAGAGGTTCAACCATGGGGGTCCGCTGGAAGCAAGAGAACGTGGCAGAGGAGTTGGCGAGTAGTAGGTGGATGATGATGTTTTGAGGTCCTACCACCACCACCACCACCAGGAGGTCTACCCAGACCATAGGGAGCTGGCAGACAAGGGTGGGCTCAGCTACTGGCAGTCGATGCCTATGACCACGGCGCAACTGAGATGATTCTAGGTACTATCTATGTCTACTACACCCATGCTGCAGTACTTATAGACAAAGGTGAGAGTCATTATTTTATTGTCTTCTCCCTGGTTCGGAGCTCGAAAATTCTGACGGAGCCGTTGTCTCAATCCTTATAGCTAGAGAGTCCTACGGGAGAAGACTCTACGATTATTCACCTGTGCCGTCATTGTAAGCTTACTTTAGGAGGCAAGATCTTCGGCTGGGATCTCTTCATAGTGGCGTTGAGGCCTTACGATGTCATCTTGGGTATGGACTGTTTATCCATAGTTAATGTTCATATGAACCGCATTAGGTGGAAAGTGCGGTGAGTCCGTAAGGATGGGATGGGGTTTACCTTCACCGGTGAGAGGGGAGCCTTTGCAGAATAGGATAGACTTACCCAAAGGAGGGGGCATCCGATCACACATAATTTGGCTAGCCTCATTCTCACAGTGGTTGATGTGTGGAGTCCGAGTTTTCCTGTTGTGGCGGATCAGTACGTGGATATCGTCCCTGATGATGTTCCAGGACTACCCCCACATATAGAGGAAGACATTTACATTGATTCGTACACTGGGACGACACTGATATCCACTCCAACATATCAGATTGATCTCGTAGAGCATCGTGACCTGCAGGTACATCTATAAGACTTAAAGAGGAAGGTATTTATGCGACCCAGTGTTTCACCCTGGGCATCGCCGATTTATTTTTCCAAGAATGCAGACATAAGCTTGTGACTGTGTGTTGATTATCGGTGCAATAACCAGTTGACCATGAAGAAAAAGTACCCAATCCTGATGATTGATGACCTCTTTGATCAGCTGAATAGAGAACGTTGGTTCTCAAATATATATCATCGATTGAGCTATCACAATCTCAGAGTACGAGATGAGGATGTGCAGAAGACGGCCATCAGATACTGGTATAGCCACTACGAGTTCTTATTTATGCCATTCGGCGTAACCAATGCACCAGCTTCATTCATGGGACTCATGAACATGATCTTCTAACCAGACCTTGATCGCTTTGTTGTAGTATTCATCGATGACATTATGATCTATTCAGCAACTGAGGAGGAGCACACCGACTATTTCATCTCATAGGATGGTGTTGCGGTGGATCCAGTGAAGTTCAAAGCAGTACTTGCTTGGGAGCCACCCAAAAGTGTGAAAGAGGTACGAACTTTTACAAGTCTGGATAGATACTATCAGAGATTTTTTCTGGACATTTCCAGAGATATAGCACCACTTTCAGCATTGACGAAGAAGAAGCAACACTTTGTGTGGTCGAAAAGATGCTATCCAAATTTCTAGGATCTCAGGCTAAGGCTTAATAGTGTTCCCATCTTGAAGATACCAGAGGAGGGAATGGGGTACGTAGTCTATTGCGATGCATCATGGATCAAGCTGGGATGCGTCCTGATGTAGGAGTGAGCAGTGATATCTTATGGTTCTCGTCGGCTGAGACAGCATGAGAAGAACTACACAACACATAACCTGGAGTTAGTAGCAATGGTCTTCGCCTTGATGATGTGGCAGCACTATCTATAAAGATAGTGTTTTTCAGTCTACTCTAACCACCAGAGTCTCAGGAACATATTCTCGCAGAAGGAATTGAACCTGAGACAACAACATTGGATTGAGTTTCTCTAGGACAATGACATAGAGATATTCTATACTCCTGGAAAGGGAAAAGTTGTAGCAGTTTCTCTTAGCAAGAGATCAGGCATTCAACATCTAGGATAGGCCACGGAGTAGCTGGCCGCTTTATAGAATTTTTTTTGTATCAAGATGGAGGAGCCTTTCTGCAGTCTCTTACAGTCATACCTCCTCCTATTTTGAGATTAAGGGAAGCACAACGTGGGGATGTTGACTGTGAGGCTAGACGTGCACAAATATCCAATGGTAAGTCACCTGATGGATTTTCTGTAGGTTTGGATCACATCATTCTCTTCAGGGGACGTACCATGGTACTACGGTTGCTTCAGGAGGAAGTGTTGAGGGAGTTTCACATGTCGCCTCTAACAGTACATCCAGGTGTGGAAAAGACGTACTAGGACCTCCGATGACAACACTGATGTCTAGGTATAAAGAAGGTAGTAGCAGAGTTTGTCTCATGATGCCTCACATGTCAGCAAGTGAAGGTAGAGCACTAGGTTCTAGCAGGTTTAGTTTAGCCCTTAGGGGTCCCAGAGTGGAAGTCGGACGAGATATCCATGGATCTCAAGATGGGACATCCACGTACATACAGATGTCACGACTCCATCTGGGTGATTATTGACCGACTCACCATGTCGGACCATTTCCTACCAAACAAAGTGCAAGGTTCAGTAGAGTGATTCAGGCACCTCTACGTACAAGAGATCATACGGCTTCATGTTGTGGCATCTATGATATTATCTGATAGATATGCATGTTTCACTTCTCGACTATGGAAGGGGTTCCATGAGGCTTTCGAGATGCATCTTTTCTTGAGCACCACCTTCCATAATTAGAAGGATGGTCATAATAAGAGGACCATTCAGAATATTGAGTACATCCTTCATGAATGCATCCTCGACTTCGGTCACTGCTGGAGGATCACATACCCTTGGTAGAGTTTGCATACAACAATAGCTACCACTCCACCATAAGGATGGAACCATTCAAGGCACCGTATGACCGACCTTGCAGATCACCTCTATACTAGAATGACCTAGGGGAGTCATCACTCCTTGGACTAGAGATGGGGTAGGCTACAAAAGTGAAGTAGCGTGATCATTCAGGAGCAGATGAAGACTACATAGAGTAGACAGAAGTCCTATGCTGATAGGGGATGGAGACCTCTGGAGTTCGAGGATGGTGACCACATCTTCCTATGGGTCTACCCTTGACAGGGTTTACAGAGATTTTTCTGGGGTGGAAAGTTATCTCTAAGGTTCATCGGACCCTTCCAGGTCCTGAGTAGAGTAAGTGATGTGGCATACCACCAGGCTATTTCACCTCAGCTGCACCGGGAGAACGACATCTTCAATGTATCTCAGCTGAGGAGATACGTGCATGACCTATCCCACATCATCGATCATGGGGAGATGGACATCGTTGAGTAGGTGACATTCATGAAGATTCCAGCGGATATTGAGGATCGACAGGTGCGGGTCCTTCGGGGATGGTCGATACCTCTGGTGCGCTTTTGCTGGCATCATTATAACCTCATGGAGATCACATGAGAGTAGGATGCTCAGATGCATGCTCAGTACCCCCATTTGTTCCCTTAGTTCGAGTTGTTGATTATGGGGACATAAATCTTTGAGGTTGGAATAATGTAAAGAAAATGAATTTCTTGTGGTTTATTTTTAATACATGGGAATTTTACAAGTCTGTGAAAATTTACGACAAATGATTCCGAGGCCTGGTGTGCCCGGAATCAATTTCTGATGTTTTGTTCGGGTAATTTCAGTAAAAGTTTTAGCGGGATTTTATATCATTTGAACCGGTGCTTGAAATTGAAACTGGAGCGCACTGTTGAACTGGATGCGCCAATATTCTCTTTAGAAGGCTTTCCTCTCAATGGTAGATTTTCAAGAATGGATGTTAGTTTCTGGAGTTTTTATGAATAAATTTAAATAAAAAAAGTGTGGCTTATTTTTATTTGTGGTGGTTAAAACATCCAAGGGGTGGTTAGTGGTGGAGACCGCCACACCTTAACCTCCCATGAGATGTTATAGGGGTGGGGCCCACCCAATATTAAACTCCCATCGGAGGATAATTATAGTGGGGACCACCCGAGCTTTATAACTCCTTAACCTCCCAACAGGTTGGGGAAAACTCTTGAACTCCCCTTATTAAATAGCCACAACACATGAATTAATTAAGGGACGATTAATTAATTTAATTTAAAATAATTTTAATTCTTAATGTCAAAAAATTAATATGATTTCTTATTTTATTATTTTTTTTTGGAATAATCTTTTGAAGGAGCCTGGGAAGATGAATAACAAGTCTCCAACGAAGAACTTCAAGAAAGCCATATTAATCTTCGTCACTTTCTGACGACTGAGTTTGAGATTGGGAGTGCTAGAAAAATGAGGAGAATGATGAATCGACATTCATCCATTCCTCAGCACCATAAATGAACGATGAAAAATGAACGGTGAATTAAAGGTATGATATTTGAGTTGAATTCGTTGCCATTCTTCATCATTCAATATTATTGGAATGTGAATAGTTGATTGGTATCGCTAGAATGTGGTGGGCATGGACAGCACGAACACGGCCTGACCCTCCCCCATCGTTTTCTCCTCACATGTTGACGATGACGGCAGCGCAACAGAGCCACTGGAAGAGTGAATCGTGGTGGTGCAATAGTGGCTGATGATGAGCCGACCGTAAAAGGAACCAGTGGCGCATGGGCCGCCGAGTCTTTGGAAGAGTGCGGTGCCATCGTGCCGCATGGAGGACCGAGCCGTGGCCAGCTTGGGCCATGGTGGAGAAAGGTGGTCAGACGCCCAACAGAGGGGTTTGGCGTCGTCGCGTCGTGCAGTTTGAAGGGGTGTGGACAAGAGGGGATCATCAGTCTGATTGTGGGCACAACACCGTCGCACAGAGCAAAGCAGCTGCCAGACAAGTCGCGGCGGACAGAGGAGGGCGGACCACTAAAATGGCCGCCGGCAGGTGTGCCACAGGTGGGACCCTTTGGTCCCGCGGTCACCGGGCTGGTGCCACGGTCCGGCCGTTACAGGTATATTGGGGGCACTGACCCCCCCCCCCCTCGCTCAGTCAAGGCGGGCCCCGCGAGGTGTGGGCACCGCTGGCTTCAGCTGGAGGACTGCCTCTTAGCAATGCTGGCCGTGCCACCCACAGGTCGGGCTGCCGCGCGTGCCGGGCCGATTCCAGCGGGCTGAGTCGTACCCGTGGACCGGGTCTGACTTCGGTCCGGATCCGGACCTGGGTTGGGTCCACCCAAGCTGGGTATGGTTAGCCAATCTTGTGTCGGTCCGGACCCGAACCCATGTTTGACCCAATTCACATTTCCACCCATATCATTGGCTACGAGTGTCTTATTGAATAACCGTCTTTGCCAACGGGAAGCTTGGAATGAGATGGTTCTTTTGTAGTACCCCAATAAAGTTTTGGATGATGGTGGGGTATGTCCAGGTTGGATTGAACATAAAGCCAATCGGGCCCTTGGAGCGTAAATGCCAATAAATCACAGACCGAGCGTCAGATTGATGAGCCATCTGTCATTTTGTGTTCCTTATAATGATATGGAACTATGAGAAAGATCATCCCGAGACTTCGTGGATGATGATGTATTGACAGTTGGATCAAAGAGTGGACCCTCCCAGAATCAAGTGTGTTGTATGCGGGAACCATATAGCTGGCTACGAATGAAATGTTAGGATCCTATGTGGGTTCGATAGTGACGATACTGGACTAGAATCCTCCATGGGTTTGACAGTGAAGATACTATACCAGGATGCTCCGTGGGTTTGATAGTGTCGATACTGGACCAGATCCTCTGTGGGTTCTAAATCGATGACTTCGGTACTGGGATCCTCCATTGGTTCATTAGCGATGATACTGTTTCAGGATCCTATGTGGGTTCTATAGTGAATATTATTTAGTGGCCACATCTAATCATCTCTAACACTCTACATGAGTTAAATAGGTGTGTGAGTTGGGTCTTGACTATGTGATGTTATCAGCAAGATGATTGAATTTATCCCAATGTTGAATGTGATGTGGTTGGGCTCGAGAGATGGAGAGTGTTGTGATTGGTAACTTAGGTATATGTATGGGAATATACCTATGTTGGGATGGTTGACACTCTATTCATGTATAATTCTTTTGTGGTTTATCCTTGGTGGATTGTTGGAGACCTTTGGTGGTATCAGGTTCTCTACTGAGTATCGTTATGCTCACCCCTACATGATCTTCGCCCACACCATATTGTGTTCTTTTCATACGACGATCAACAGTGATCATGGCTGAATGAGACGGATGAGAGGCTTCTCGGAGCTGGACTATACGGGATGTAACTCAGGGATGAGTTTTTCATGACCTATACCTGCCCTTCAGGTAGGATTCTGCGGTGGATGAACCAGGAGTTGTTTTACCTTTTTACTTGTACTTGTACTTGTCGTCCAGTTGGGTTTGTATACTGTCCCACTTACTTTCAGTAAACTTTTTTATCTATATTATTACATATTCTTCTACTGCTTTGTGTTCAGACTGTGTGGGTTACAGGTTTAAACGCAATTCCTTCCCTTTTTATCTGGGATTCACCTTTGGTGATTGTCGCCAGCCCGTGGCCTACGGAAGCCGGGCATGGGGTTGTCACGACACGGGCCTCGATGACGAGTCATGATAATTAATACATCTCCCACATATTTATAGTGTCACCCATAGATTGAACAATATTTTCACTCGTGTGAACTTTCGATTTACCTTCTCCGTGATGTGATGTGATTTATTTTATATGTTCAACATGAAATAATAATTATTAAATATATTAAAATAATATATATCTATATTATATTTGATTATATACCATTCACAAAAATTGGTACTTACACAACAATGCATGTCTAATATGATGATGCAGTTAACATATGAAACATAGGTAATAATGAATTATTACTAACAAATGGGTGATAATATGATATAAAGGGATCATATATGATATAATTACATTTTAATGTTTTATTAAATAAAATAATTTCACAATTTATATGATTATATTTGAGTTGCAAGCACATTCAACTAATGAAAAGTGTATTGTATGGTATTTTCTAACATAATTTCAACTCATTGGTTTAAAATTGAAGTTCATTGATTATGTATTTCTAATAATATAATTGAAATGATTTTTAATTATGTTTTATTCTACAAAATATTTTATTATCTATATTTTGGTGGAAATGAATATTTAATCAATTATTATTTCTCACTTTATTGTTATGATCATTTTAAATGGATATTTTAGAATCTAATTCTAATCGAGATTGATAGTATTGAATAATAAATGAATGAAATTATATCACCATTTCATAATTATCTCATAAAATAATTTCTCTGACTTTTTTATGTTCTATTTTAATTAATAGAACCATTAATAAAATATTTGGTGTTTAAAATTCTATAGAATTTATTTTCATAAAAATATTACATTGTTTATCTATTTGATCATTAATAATATTTCTTCAAAAAAATTTATTTATAATACTATATTATAATTGATTTCAATTTAGAAAATTTGTACTTATATAAATATAACTTAGTTTAAGACATTAAAATGGGTTTTTAAATTAATCATTATATTTTTATCTAAATAATTCTTACTTGAGATATATAAAATAAATTTAAATGAATCATGTTATTATTGTGTACAATATGTAGGGAATTTTGATCATTCATCTCCATTCAAATTCCATAAATACTATTTCGTAAGATTCAAGGATAATTTTCAATGATAATAATTTTGAATATTTTTTTATAAAAATTTGTTTTAAAATGTTATTTTCATTGCAAAAGTCATTCAAATTTTTTTTCCAAATGATAGGGTTATTTTCCTAAATAATGTTTGTAATGATCCTATTTTTTATTTTCTAATCATTAATGAAAAAAACCTCTTTATTTTTACCCTATCTGTTATATGTTTCTTTGATACCATTATTATTAATTTTATGGATGTCTTATGATCAGTATGATTTTGGATGTTCTATTGGTAAACATTTCATCCTTATAATTAGGATGGATTATGGTTATTGTTATGGATTGGGGAAATTATTCATATTTCATATACTTTTATTTCAGAATGAATGCTAATGTTTAAATGAAGAATGCATTAGACATATTATGTGATGAATGTGGCTCACTATAGACCCTTTATAAATCGATACATCTCATGAGACAAATTAGAATGTGTTTTGGCTGAGGACATAACCATTTAATTTCATAATCCATGTAATAAGAAATTGATGGAACTTTCAGATGTTTTTTTCAAGGACTATATGGTATGTTTATGATGTACATAATTATTCATTCCACATTATTAGATTAGTTATTGATATTCCATGTGAGTATTATATTTTTAGAATTTTCATTCTAATGATTAAATATCCTGTGATAATTTAATGTCATTATTTGATAATTTATTATCCCTTCCATATTATGGTCACGTCAATGAAAAAATGGAATTGATTTTAGTTATTTTCCTTTCCATTTTATGTCATTAATATATGTTGATATATTATATTGGTCTATTTTTCTTATGGATCTAAACTACTAAAAAAATTCTCTCTTGAGATAAGATTACTTGTATCTTATGATAATGTAAAAAAAGTAACCACCAACACTACTCTTCTAGATTTGTGAATTTTATAGTTAATATCATTTCAAGTTTATTATTGACCTTGGGAACTATATTTTTGAAATAATAGACTTGAAAACCTAACCCTATTAGCATCTTTAAGGATACTTTGTACATAAATGATAGGATCCTATGGATTTGTAAATGAGAGTAGATAAGATATGATAGTTATAATGATTCATAAATCGAGAATGTTTTCTGATTTAGACATCATATATATGATTCATCAAGAAAATCTGATTTACAGTATGATTACCATTTCTCACACTTTCCCTTTTCATTGTAATCAATGGATGGATCCAGAATGATCTTTTTAAATGATTAATGTAATAGGAAATTACTTGATGATAATCCAAATAAGTTAATTACTATTATAATATATATTTTTGTTATTCCTAATCAATATATGAATAAAAACATGAAACATCACCATCCCTAAGACTCATTATAAAAGGGAAGGACATATTTCACTAAGAGAATGGGTGAATGAAACGATGGATAAAATATTTAGTTTCTTATATGGTATGAACGATTCAATAAACACCCATGTGAATGTATTACATGAATAATAAAATGCATTAGTTGTGGAATAGAAGTAAATTAATGTGGTAATTTTTGTCAAAAAAATAAAATGTTTGGTTTATATTATGGATGAGAATAATGGTCTCCCCATGATAGTATAAACTATTAAATGTTATAATTGTGGGGATTATAATAATTATTACAATTTATATTTGAGGGGTAATTCCCATTAAGAGAAAAAACATGGTCATAATACTAATGATGGAGAGACAAAAAATGAAATACAAAATGAATGATCTGTTCAGGAATAATATGACGCAGTGTAGCTAATGGTTTTATAATGAAGTGGAATTATTAATTTTGTTATATATGGATTCATGAATTATAGACTATTTTATAAATGACATTGTAGTTATCAAAATTATGAAATGTATAAATATTTTTCTGTAATAAATTTTATAATATATTTGACGTAATATATTGAATGGTACCAATGTCTAAAATAAGTGAGTTAGTGGAAATTTGATCTTTTAAAAAAACTCATGATTTGGGGAAGATAATACTAAACAGGTTATCTATGTTGAGATAATTGTGCATAAGTTTTTTTTAGGATTCAATTAGTGGCCTATAAAATTGAGGGTGATTTTATGTTCATTTAGTTCATAATCGATTTCACAACATTCTTTGGGATTTATGAATCTTATTCAATAATAAAAGATTATATTTAATGAAAAACAAGATATATCTTATTCATGAAAACATGAAAACATTCAGCAAGGATTTATGGAGATAAAGGTATTAATATATTTGGTATGTGACATTAATAGATAAAATAAGTTTTTTTGGGGAATCTAATGATATATTGATCTTGGATATTTACTGATCATTCTTATAAATCTAAAGACCTGTCATGGAATGTTTTTTTAAAATACATGGGAATATTATGAGTCCGTGAAAATTTATGATGCTTGATTCTGATGCCCGATGTGCCCAAAATGAATTAATTAATTTTTCTTTGGGTACATTTAGTAAACGTGAGAGAGGGATTTTAGTACTTTCGAACTGGTGCTTGGAATTAAAATTTGAGGGCAGCGTTGAACTCACAGCGTCAGTGATGGCTTAGTGAGACATTCACCACAGTTGCATTCTAACGAGAATGGAAGTTAGATTTTGGGTTATTAATAAGTTAAATAAAAATAAGTATAACTTAATTTTCATTTTGTGATGGTTAAAACCTCTAAGAGGATGTTATAGGTGGGGGAAACCACACCATAACCTCCCATGAGTGGTTATGGTGGTGGGGCCCACCCGCACAAAAACTCTCTTGGGAGGATAACTTGGTGGAGACCACCCGAGGGATGTAACCCCTTGGAACCCCCAATTAAGTGGAGACACCCTTGGAATTCCACAACCAATTAATTATTCCAACCCTCTCAATTAATGAATTAAATTTATGGACTCAATTTAATTAAAACCTCTTTTTTAATTACATTCCAACAAATTAATTGAATTTCTTAATCTGTTGACATGTTGGGAGTTGATCATTATTGGAGAGAATGGAAAGAAGATTTTACATGGAAAAGGGATCTCCACTGATGAATGATGATCACTCACATCGATCCTCGACCGAGCCACAAGAGAAGGAGTTGACCATGAAGAACGCAGAAGACGCATCTTCCTCGGTCTCCAACTCCAGACACTACCTGACATTAACAAATCGACGTCTGCCATTTTCATGCGAATTCATCAACGATCATCTGCAAATGAGGTAGGGGTTTGAGTGCAATTTATTCCCGTTCTTCGTCGTTCAATATATAGTTTGACAGGTTCTAATTGATATAACCATAACGAGAAGGGCTCAGACCGCATGAACATGGTCCGAACCTCCCGATGTTATTATTGTTAGTTGGTGATAGAGGTGGAGTAAAGGAAATCAGCCAGCATCAGGCCAACCGTGAAGAAAACCAGCAGTGCAAAGGCTGCCAGGTCACCGAAGGGGTGCAGCACCAACGCGGCACATAGTGGACCACGCCGCGGTGCTTCCAGAGGGGTGTGGTGTCGTTTCACCGCACTGGAAGAAGGGGTCATGGTCACGAAGGTCATGCCAGTTGGACATGCTTGGTGCGGCACCATTACGTCGTGCTAGAGAAGAACCACCACTATAGGTTGCGACAGACAGAGGAGGGTGGTTGGTTGTGCCGGTCACTAGTGCGCGCTACAGGCTGGACCTGAAGGGTCCCTCAGAGACCAGGCCGACACCACGTGTCATCCGTTGTGGAAGATAGATGGTGTAACACCCCCCCCCCCCATATGCGGCCAGCTAGGCCACTGGACCTGCTAGGCCACCAGCCTCCCAGGTTGTCTGCTAGCCGATCACACATGCAACCAGCCTGTCTGGCCACCATCAGGCTAGGACGCCCTTAGGTCGGGACGCCATTGGATAGGGCCACCCTCTGGTCGGGCTGCCTTCATGTCGGGCTGCCCACTCAGTCCAGGTCGATCGCTCGGGTAGGGCCCCCCTCGGACCGGGTCATACCCACGGATTGGGTTGGACCTCGGTCCGGACATGGATTGGGCTGGGTCAGTCCAACTGGGTCAGACCGGACCCGGACCCACATTGCATGTTTTCATCTTTTTGCCCATATCTAGGGCTACGGGTGTCCGATCGACGAATCGCCTATGACGACGGAATTCTTAGAGAAAGACGGTTCTTTTGGCATATCCTGCTTGAGTTTTGAACATAGTTGGAGTATAGTCAGGATGGTTTGAACTTAAAAACCAACTGGGCCCCTAGAACAGAAAAGCTAATAACTCACAGACCGAGCGTCCGATTGATGCACCATTTGTTGAGTTAAGACTTTTATGATGAGGTGGACCTTTGAGATAATTCGTCATTGGACTTCATGATATTTGGAGTATCGAATAGTAGATCATGGAGAAAATCCTCTTGGAAATGAGAGAGCGGAGTACAGAGACCTAGTAGCTGGATGAGACCTGATGACTACTAACCTTTCTACTAATATTGTTTCGACTAGCCCAGTGGGAAGCGCCTATGTGTGATCTGTTAGACCCATAGTGGGGAGAACCTCTTTGTGACATGGAAGACCTATGATACTTGACAGGAGGAGTACCTCTGCAAGCTATGAGGGGGAGTGCCTCTATGCAACACAACAACCCCATAGTGGGGAGCGCCTCTGTGTGACGCTGCAGACCCATGGTACTCGATAAAGGAGTACCACAACAGTCCAAGATAGTGGGAAGCACCTCTGTGTGATGCAGAATGCCTACAGTTCTCTCTAGAGGATGATTACACTATCATCCGAGGTTTCGACTCTGTGACTGGGGTTGTTACATGATTGCTACCCCCTGGAATAAAATCCTGGTTTTGAGCTGAGTCAATGACTTATGTGTCTACCTCATGATTGATATGGGTTACTAAATAAATTATGTATTTGTATGGGAATATACCAAAGTAACTTTTATCTGTGAATTCATACTTTGTGGTTTATCCATGTTGGATATTATGAGACCTTGAGGGTCTCGGGGTCCCTACTGAGTATCTTAATACTCACCCCTGCATGGGTTATGCCTGCACCTCATTGTGTTGGTTGCAGACAACGGACAATGTTAATCAAAGTAGAGAGAAGTAGGAATGGATGGTACATGGAGGTGGACCACTCGTCGTGACGGTACACGGAGCAGAAGGACGGTCGTCAGGTGCTTTGGAGGCCATCAGTACCTACCCTTCTGGTAGGAACACTAGAGGACGATTCAATAGTGGTTTTACTTTTCTTCTATTTTTTCACATTTTTATTGTACTTGTACTCTCCTTTTGGTCTTGTATATCTGGCCCCTTTACATTCATCAATCTATTTTGGTTACAATTATACTTAGTGTTTTGCTTCCAGCTGCATACTCTGTTGTGTGTGTTTTAGTTTATAAAGGCAATGTCTTCCCAGTTTAGGAATTTACGTCTTTGGTGCTAGTTTCCAACCCCGGGCCTAGGAAAGGTGGGCATGGGGTAGTCATGATTCGGGCCCCGGGGGACGGGTCGTGACAATAAATTTTTGGACATATGTATTTGGGATTTTTATTATTGTTTACTACATATCGAATGGATATGTTGAACATTGGATGTTACTACATGTTGTAAAATTATGATACCATACCCTAACCATTTTTCAACAGGAATATAATTAATTACCTAAATAATGAATTTGGTATCTTTTGATAAAGATTATTTATAATTAAACATTAATCTTGAACTTCCATTCCTTGAATAATAGAGGAAGTGAAAATTGATCAAATCACAAAATCAATGATGGGATTATTCTTGGGACATTGAAATATGTCATGAATGGTTATTTTATGATGTTATTATAGAGATTGAAAAGAAAACTCTAGGAAAATAATTTATTAAAAAAATTATATTTTATTTTTCTAACTTTTAAATCAATTTTCCTTTAATAGATATAAAATGCATAGTTTTTAATGGTTGAATTCTTTTTTATTGGAAATTTCCACTATTGCTCTCAATTAAAACATAAGAGTTATATTTTTATAAAATTTACATATTTTTACGTCTCCCAAATTCTATCATATTAGACATCCTTATATTTTTAATGACCTGTACATTTCACATTCACTCTTTTTAAGATGGTGTTTTAATGATCATATTTATGATGTCATTTCCCCATAAATGAATTTTCAAATATTAATAAATTTTTTATGAAGTGTAATTGAAAATAATGATGAGTAAATTTATTGAATGTGGTAATAATGATAGAAAATAATATTTTTTGGTATGAATGATTTTTAATTTAGTCTATATTATATCTTACATTTAACATAACACCCAACAAAATCAACAAAAGAAATATCATTATGTGATAATTATAACCTAACAATTAAATTTTATAAATTAATAGTATTAAAAAAATTGAATAATATATTACTGTAATATTAAATAAATAATATTTATTTATTGTAAATAAATACATTAAATTTAGTAATGTCATTTCATTCTACAAATATATGATTTACTCAAAATGTAATTTTTAATAATATCTATGCTAAAATAGAGAGTATTAATTTTAGTTATTTTTAAAAATTTATATTATAAAACAATTTTTTTATGAAACTGTATTATAAAAAGTATATTTTTTTATTTCATATATATTGTCAAAAAATATTAATATTTCAGTGCATAATTGAAAAAATCAATTTTCATAAAACAATATATTTTATATATTAAGAGGGTATTTATTATTTTAATTAAATATAAATGTAAATTTAGTACTATTTATTTATAAATAATATGTTATCTTTATTTTTGATCAGGCTTATAACAAATTTTGATATAAGTACAGTTTTGGGATTAAAATGGATTTTCAAGGGCATTGTTTCTCATTGGGATTTTCGAGATTAATTATAAAACAAAATTTTAATACTTATGTGTTATTCATTTTGGGAAATTTATTCTGTATTTTTTATATATATATTTAATTTTCTAACCTGTTTAGTTTCATTTTATTCCAATATGAATTGTAATTGTTATATGTTTTTCAAAAATGTTATAGGGTAAATTGGGAAGTGTATGCTAAAAATAAAATAATAAAAAACTATTAAATAACCCTAAAACTGGAAAAAAATTCATAATATGAGTTATTTGCATCTATAATAATTAATTTTTATGATATATGATCTTTTATTCCATTAGGTTGTGATTTTGACGCTTTTAATATTATATTTATTGAATGGTCAATGATGTCACATTCAATATTGCAATAATTATAAAATTTTAATATGTTGAAAACAAAAGGATACATTCATATATAAATTATAATTTAAAATACAATATAATTATAATAATTATTTTATTTATTTCTAATTTATAGAGAAGAAAAAAGAACATTAAATTCTAACACCACAGTAATAGAATAATTATCTAATTAATAAAAAAATAATTTAAATTATATTAAATTTTTTAAAATAAATATAAATTTGATTATTAATGTAAACCACAGATATATTAATATTTAATTAAAATATTAATGATACATTAATATATATTTGATTGGAGATACCTGATGTTTTTTGAATTATTAAAAGTCAAATTATTGAATACTAAAAAAATTACATTATTGATGTTTAAAAATAATAAAAAGTTTATTAAATGATATAAAATTACTAAAAATATTATCATTGGTTTAATAAATTTTAGAGGATTTATAATTTCATCCATGATCCTTTTATGGGTCGTTTATCATTTTATAATAACTTTATTCGCCCTTAAATATTAAAAATTTATGTTTTAAACATTAAAGTTAAAGAGGATCAGTAATTGTATAAACTAAATAGTATGGGTAAGAGAGATGCATAAGTATACCTAAAAGTGATTTCAAAAGAGTATTCATGTCAAAAATTATCTTAAATGTTTAATTTAACGGTTTTTTTTTGGCGATTCGGAAGTGAAAAATAATTTTTATTAATTTTACATATTATTCAATTCCTAATGTTCCCATAAACTCACTGATAAAATGGTATCCATTTATTAAAATATTACACCATGTTGAGCCATATTAATAGAGTAAAAAAATTCAATTTATTTTAGAAAGTTATTTATACTTGTTTTTTGGTGTTTTTATTCTTCAAATACCAACCCTAGTGTCCCGATAAATAGATTTAATGGATGTTCTCCAATGAAAAAGTAAATGTATTTATCTACTCTTACAAGATTATTTCTACATCTACTTAAACTTCATTTATTTTTTATCAGAAAATAATATCTCGATAACATTTAATATATAAATATAAAATTTTCATAATGATACATCCAAATTTTTACTTGTATCCATGATAATAAAATATAACCACTACACATGAGAATGTCAGAATTACCATCCTCGTGTAGCAGTTCAATTAATTTTTCAACACCGCAATAAATTTGTGGTAATAAAAATGGAAATAATTTATATATATGGATTTTATGATATTATATGGATTTAAAAAAATCACACAATACTTTATCTTGTCACTCATGAGTTCAATGATATCACCCCTCATTAGTACATATGACATACAATCACTTAAATGAAATTTTATTCATTTTCCATTTTTATAATTAAATGATAAATCCAAAAATATTAATAATGAATGAAAATTAAATATATAACATTCATATAATTATTTAGATATTGGGATTGTATACTATGTATAAGAAACACGACTTAACAAACAAAACATGCATAAGAAAATGAACTAGTAAACAACTGTATCACGGGTAATACTAAATTAATTTTAACCTATTAGTGATAAGATGATATAATAGGAATATATTTGATATCATAAATATTAATATGGTTTGGTAATAAATTATTATATTTCATTCAAAAATTATAAATGAGTTCAAATCATGATCAAATAAAGGAAAGCACATGGAAATGGATTTGTTAACTCAATTTCCAATCATTTGGTTAAACTTCTACACGTTGATTATTTAATTCTTAGATTTTGTGTGGAATGATTTTTTAATATCATATATATTATTTAAATTATTTTAATTTGGATTTATAAAGGATTTATTTAATTTAATATTTTATTAAGTCTCATTTACCATTGTTATCATTTTAAGGGTTTGTTTGACAATATAATTCTAATTGAGAATGTTGATTCTAGAAGACCAGTTCAATGAAATCGTATGAACATTTAAAATAATTTTTAAAATTAATTATTTATATTTATCAATTAACTCTTTCAAGTAATAACATCATTTTTACACTATTCGATACATAATTGTTTAAAAAAAAATTCAATAAATTTTTTCTTTATTTATTTCTTCTTTCGTAAATATGTATTCATCAAAAACCATAACATTAAAAAATGTTATAAATTTTTTAATCCATTTAAAATGATTTAATAATTTATTTTCGTACATTTTTACTCTATACAAAAAAATATAACAAAATTTTATATCTTTTTTAGAATAATTCTTATTTGAATTTTTTAAGAAAAAGGGAAAGTGAACATTGTTTTATCATTTATGATGTGACAAGAATTTATTTCTGTCATAAACACTGATTTTTTTAAATTTATTATTTTATATCATTAAAGGATTATTATAAAAAATTCATAATTTTTTCTAAAATTTTACTTTTCAAATTTTATTTTCAAATAAAATGAATATCATATGGGTTTTCAAGATAAATATGATATTTTCCATTTGAATGGTTCTAAATATATTTTATTGTATTTCTCTTCATTAAGAAATAAATTATTCATACTAAAATAGTTATATATGTTTTATTGATGCCATATTTTTGTTCTATAGATGGTTTATGATATGTTTCACTATTGCGGTTTTATTTTCATACCTTTCTATATATTACATAAGATGTTTTATGGTTATTTTTATTTGTGATAGAAACTATTCGGATATTGTCTCCTATTTTATTAAAAAAAATGTTTATATTTATATGAGGAATGAATCTTTCATTTTATATAATGGGTGGAGACCACTATATCCCCTAAATTCATTGATAGATCTCATGGGATAAATGATATATGTTTTTCTTCACGGTCGTACCCAACAATATTCAAATGTCATCACATAAGGCTTTGATAATAATTTCAGCTGTCTGGTCAGAGGCCTCAATTGTATGTCTGGATTATCACACATTTTGAATTCCCCCTTTATGAGATTATTTATTACCAATATTAATTGTTATTGAATTATAAAAATATATATGGAATTATTTGACCATATTTTATTCCTTCAATGATATTCGAACATTATTGATTTTCTGGCGTTTGTTTTAGTTATTTACAATTCCATATTGATTTAAAAATATTTATTGATATTTTTCACTATATAGTTAACATTACATAGAATTAGATATCACGCCATTTTTATGATTTATTTTTCACCATTATATGTGAACTATTTTTAGGTTGATTTAAAAGGATACACTTAGTTGAAAATTGGAATTCACATAGAATGTCCTTTATATATTTTATGTTATAAAATGTAATGTGAATTTCAGGTAGGTATCCAATTTACCTAGTCTAATAATATATTTCTTTCTATAGAATATGATTACATATATCTTATTCCAATTTTATAATTTAACCTCCAAATATAAGATACTATAGTTGGGGTATTTGATGAATATATTATTCATATACCTCACAAATGAATAATTGAATATTTAAAAACATATAAAGCTAATAAAATAGTTTTTTTTTCAATTTTCAGAATGTTACATACGTATTGAACTAAATTTACACTCTTAAGATAGAAATTAGGTAACTAATTATTACATTTATCATAGAGTATTGGATTTATGTTTGATCAATTTTTATAATGTATCAAAAAAATTTAGTTTTTCCAGTTATGAGTATGAGACTCGTTTTTTTGAAATAAATGGTTACTTAGGAATAAAACCATTAATAGTAAATTGTACTGTTTAGATAGTTTGATTGATTTACATACAGTAAATTATTTCATCTCATGAATGAATTATCAATATTTTATTATATTGTATCCTACTAATACATGTTTTTTTCTATATTTTTAATGTTTGAAATATGTTTTGAAATAAAATTCCCCCTTAAAATAAAAAATAATAACATCATATCATTATAAAATAAAATTATTTCAGGATAATTTTACATTAATTTCTACTCATTACAAATGAATTTTGAATAGGCTTCTGAATGTTTCACGAATGTCCAAGAATTATACCTCAGTTTCATGTTAATGAAATTTGTTGAAAACGAAAATATCACTAATGAAATTAAAATAATTTCTAGATATACCAACCACACCATGTGATAAAATTACATTTTGGTGATTCATAAATTTTAAAAAAGTTTCGTACATCCTTTTCATAATTTATCAAGATAGTTTGAGTGTGTTTTATAGATTTATTTTATGTGACACATTTTTAAAAAAAATTACATTTAGGTATACCTATATTCATTTATATATTTGGATATATCATTATGAATACCCTATTAATAGATTAATCCTAAATTCCTATTCTAACATTTCAAAACATACTTTCTCAAGTATTATTATTATTCACATCAATAATATCCACTACAATTGTCACTTGATAAATTAATTTCTAATCTTATTCATCTTAGTAAGACCACATGTACATATTAATATTTTAAATTTATATTATCATTATTTATTTGATCAACGTTTTCTATCTACATTAAATGCTTACTACCATATATGATAGGCTGTTTTTTGAAATTAGATTCACATTTCCCATTAAAATAAATTTACTGGTCAAAAATAAAAATAAAATCCATTCATCACAGAATGCATCTCATTTGAATCATATGAGACAAATATTTATTTATATCAACATAAAAATCTAAAAATTAACCATAATATATAAAATGATAAAATTTTCTAATAAAGTGTTATTTCAATCCCACAAACAATAATTATTATATAACATTTTTGAAATGTTATTATATATATAATATAATTTTTATACTAATGTAGAAATCTATCAATTTTGTAGCTTCTGTATATTATTGTAATTTAAAATAATATTAAAATTAACTAATTTTATTATATATAAACAAAAACCTTCATGTTACTTGTGAAATAAAATAAATACCTACATAATATGAAATCACCGCTTCCTAATTTTAGTAAACATTTAAACACAATGTATGTTTTCCTATAATTCAAAAAAATACACATTTGAGTATATATATTTTTGATTATCATCATAGTGATAAAAATATAAATAAAAATAGTTTATTGAATATTTTAATTGATAAGATAAAAATAATTAAAATATTAAATTGTATATTATTGTTTAGGTATAGGTTAAAATATAATAATAAATTTAAAATATAATTACATCAATTTAAATTATTACCTTTTTAAACCTCAATAAACATATAATGATATTTAATTTTTCAACATAATTTTTTAGTGGAAAGTTATTAAATATATACCATTGCTTAGCTAGATATAGAATTCATTCACTTAGTATTTCTTATTTATCATCCATCATTCCATCAAAATCCTTTTTTCTAAATTTTTGTAAATCATCATTTATGGTTCATTGGGAACCAATTATGAGGACCCTATGAATAGTCACCATTAAAATATATAAATTTTATAAATAAATTGGAACAAAAAACAAAATATAAAATCCAGAAATAAGAAATAAACATTATGAAGTTAAGGATAATAAAATATAAATTATATAATATATATTGTTTATAAATGTATAAAATAAATGAAATTGATAAATATTTATTAAAAATATTAAAATAATCAATTTAACAAAAATATTTTTTTATGTACGTTTCCAAAGGAAGGTTTTGTCAAGTTATGTGAAAATAATTTATTATTTTACGTTTTCCCTCATTAGTAAAATTTATTTGATATAAAATAATTAATTTATGAAATCATAAAATAAATCTCTTCTATGTTTAATTTTTTTAAATTTTTTTTGAAAATATTTAGGTTTTAATGTATATTGAAAAACACTAATTTTTATTGAAAACTATCTTCTTATTGATTTTTTTAAGAAGATAAATCATATTAAATATTAGTTTAAATGTAACATTATTAAAATAAAATTAAATTCCTCAAAATTTATTTCAATTTAGTTAAATTAAAATTAAATTCTATATTTAACATTTTATTCATATGAGAATTTTCTCTTTGGAAACTCAATTTCTCATTACATATTTTGGTTTAATTTAAAATAAAATACTTCCAATTATGTAAATTTAATTTGAAAAAATGGGTTCCATATTTGGAATAAGAATAATTTATAGTATGTACATGGCATTAAAAAATTAATACTGAAAGTAAAAAAATTTTATTAACATAGTTAATGTAAAAATAGGTATACTTGGCATTCTAAAAATAATTGGAATGTCAAAATAACCTAACAATATATTGAAATATTATTTTCAATACATTTTTCAATGTGAAAATATCCAAAAATATTACATAATGATATTTAGATGATTTTTTAACTTTAATGAATTTATCATTTTGGATTCTTATGTGAAATTTTCTTTTAATTTTTAAGAAAGTCTGTATTCCCTACTTATAAAAGGGATCTCCCCCCGTTTATGTATTCACAGCTCCAATGGCCATTGGATCAACTAAAACAAACCCAAATATCTCTCTAACATCAGTTTACATGTTATAGAAATATTGGGCCTCCCCTATGTTTTTTCCTGTGGTACATAAGTGGATACCCAACTGAGGTGTCTCTCCAATAATGTTATTTTATTAACCACACTCTTTGTTTTTTGTTCATATTTTCCCTCCATCAATTATTTATAAAATATTATAATATCATTACACCCATATCTACTATAGAAAGATAATTTATTTTGTTTATTAGATTATATTTATCCCTCTCTAATTTCATCAAATTTGAAATGATATCATTTAACCTATACCACACATTACAACATAACTCATTTCCAATAAAAACCTCTGATGGTTTAATTTAATAATGGAATAAATGATTATATATATATATAATATGAATATTTTTCTAAAATTAATATATCACATATATATTCTTACTTTCCTTTCCTTTTAAATACGTCTATGTAACTCGTGTGTATGGAGGACTATTTCCGCATACAGGGACGTGAATAATTAATCACATTGACATTACATGGAATGTAATAAAGATAAGATAAATTAATATCTGTTTTATATAATTGTGAAGATATTAATTTATTAAATTTAATATATCAGAAAATTCCTTACCCTTTCACTCATTAAAGGAATAATTTTGTCCCTCATGTATAATAAAGGTATATCATCTCCAGGAAGTGATGTTATTTATTTTCAATGGCCAAATTTAATATGGTGATTTAATTAGTTATAATATGAGTAAATATGTTATTTTTACTCCATTGTTGTAGTATTTGTGTCAGAGGAATTTAAAAAATATTTTCCTTTGGGTGGTGCATGGTTCGATTCTTGGGTTCCCTCTCTTGGGGGAATCTGTCCTTCCCCCGACCTCACTCATCTTTCTTGGTCACCCAGTCATAGTTTGGTGAAAAAATGAGGTGAAACCCACCTTTAATGGTGGTAAAATTTTTCAATCCATCACTAATATTTATATGAACATCTATTATTCTATTATATCATGGTATGAAATGACTAATTCTTGATTGCAACTCAATCTGATGTGAGCTCATCATGGTGGGGGGGGGGTCCTTGATTGGTGGGTTGGAAAAGGCCAAAAATAATAATTCAATTCTGAAATACCTAAGGATAATATATATATGTATATATCCTATATGGATATATAGATATTATATGCATAATAATTGAAACTTTTATGACATTAAATTATAGAAAAAACAATGACATTAACACCTAATGCAATTAAAATAAAGAATTATAAATAAAAATGAGGTTAAATGTAATAAAATTATCATATAAGATATTATATGTATGAATATGGTTCATTAATAATTTAATAACATTCTTAAAACCATTATTACTGAGGTTAAATAATGATTAACTAAATGAATGTGTATTGTAAGGGACTATGTGTCAATTTCCCTTCATTAACACATATTGTAATGTTATGAAACTAATTAATTTTCAACAGAGCATATTAATTAAATTTTAATTTTAATACAATGAGTCAATAATAATTCATTGTATTTTTTATTTCAATTATAATTATTTCAACCAATGGAATTTGAATTTAAAATTACCAAATGGTAAAAGTTATAATACAATCACAATTTATTTTGTGATTGTTAAATTTATCGTGATATACTTACTAAATTATGACCATTTTTAATGAAAATTAATTTTCTATTAAATATTAACATTATATTATGATGTATATTATTATTTCATAAAACTTTCTCCATTTTTAAATATTGTTATCACATTGATATTTATTTGATTAACTGGTAAAATATTGATAAATTTATATTCATCACTCGATATGGATATTTCTTAATAAGTCTTATTGATTATGGAATTAAATATAATATTTCATTTATAATGAGTTATATAAACTTCCATTTATGGGTAGGGACTGAAATTATATATCTTCTCAATGCATTGATGGGTCTACTGTGACAAATTAGTTGTCCAAAATTAACATGTTTCAACATATTGTTTTAAACTATCTTAAGAAATATCTTGATGGTAATTTCACCACATTCATGAAAACATCACATCAAATTATTACGAATTTCCATCATTTGGAATTCAATTATTATTATGTCTGATATTTCCACAAGGATTTTATATTTTAATGTGTCACATTCTCTAAAAATTGATTATTTATAATATTTTTTCTATTATCTACATTTCCATATTTGTTATGTCGCGTCTACTTATGATTGTAATGTAATGGATTAATGAAATAGTTTTTTGTAGTCTAACAATATTTATTTATTGTTAATTTTATTGTGATGAATTCTATGTTATTTAAATTGAATGTGTATTTATTTATTTTAATTTTCATGATAATTATTATTTGGATTGATGAAATATTTTATTGTACATGACCCTTTTTTAGCATTTGATCTCACCTTAATTTTTTATTTACATTACCTAGCATATGATGTATAATTTTTTGAATGAGTTTAATTATTTCAAATTTTTCCAGTTTTTATCCCTTATATTTTATATCCATGTTTAAAATGGGTACCATGTATATATTTTGTTATCAACAATTTATAATTTTATTATCCCTTTCATAATTGGCATCATGTATCTATTCCTATGTAATAATGTAGGCATCATCCCTAGACTATTGGTGTTAGAGTCGCTACTTGAAATCAAGTCTATCTATGAACACAAATGAATTAAAAAGGGGGTTATACTATAAAATCACCAGAAATAGTAAGGATAAGGAAACAGAGAACATTTATTAAATAGAGCACATGGAAAGGTAAATTGTTGTGGAGAGAAAATAGACCATATATTATGAAGAAATAATGTAGGAAGTAATTATAATAAAAATAACACACAAAACATTTTAGAATAGGGTAATACACAAAGGTAAAACTAGTGGTATACAACACCCAAATGGAAGGAGTAGAGAGTTGAGGGATAGTGGATGGGTGAAGTAGATGGAAAATAAGAATAATTGGGGGTGATAATTCAAATGAAGAAGTGTTCAAGCCCCCCCCCCCACCTATTATGAAGAGAAACACATAGCCAAGAAATAGATTGTATATGTGTCAACTAGTGGCTCTATATTAATTATCTCATACTATAAGTTTCTTCATGTGTTTCTCCAAATATACATTCGTCACCCACATAAATTTTATTTTAGGAAAAATAAACATCACTATATCCCTTTATTATATTCTTATTTTTTATTAAAATTTTAATGTATTTTATTAAGAATTAATAATGGCATCATGTGTGGTCAATTTTTGGGATATCAATTTATTATATCCAAAAACTATATCATTGGTTTTTTCAAATTGACCCCAATAAGCATCCAATTATGCCAAAGAAAATGTATTGAAAAAAAATGAAAATATAGTCTTGGCAAATAGAGTGTGCAATTTTACCCCATCAATTTACGTATTTAAAAGAATGTATAATGAAATATTATATTTTAAAACATATCGAAAAAATTGAAATCACTTATTAATATTTCTCTTTCATCCATTGATTATTTTTATCTAAAATTTTTCTGAGGAATAACGAATTAAATCATTACAAAAGATATTCATATTAAATTTGAGTAAAATAAACTACAACAGAAATTATGAATAATACTAAACTATAATTAACATTTTAGAACAATTATTAGAAAAAAATTATAACAATTCACCACATGTATACATTCACAACTAGGGTACCAACTATTAATTAGTAATAATTTAATTTACATAAGCAAGAATAATGACCCTAATAATATCCTCTATATTCATTTTTTCGTTATTTTAAATTTAGAAAAAGTTTTAATTTTAAATTTTTTATCATCATGGCCTTTTTAATCTTCATAAATTTGATAGTGAAATTGTTGTGGGTAGTGGATCTCTTAGAAGTTCCATTAAATCTATTAGTTTACTATTTATATTTTTATTAATAAAAACATTAATAATTTTTCCATTTATTCTTCTATAATTTCATACCTATATTGAGGAATTTTTTTAATTGTAATTTTATATCCAGATAAAATATTTTTTTAAGAACATTACTCATTATCATCAAAAATATTTATAATATTTTATGCCCATGCAATGAAATTTCAAATATCATGTTTTACCATGTTAATATCAAGATCGTTATGGGGGAAATCAGTAGATTTGAACTCATCTGATGATCTACGTGAATCCTTAATCTCACATGATCATTATAATTTTTGTATTATGTATAATATTAAATTATGTATTTCAAAACATACCACTTTCTATAATGTGATGCCATGGTTCTAACATATAAATTTCAAAAACAATATCACCTTTAAAAATTTAGTTATTTTAAATGCGTGAATAGTTATTTGATTCCCATTTCGTATAAATTTATATGGAATAATTTATTTCATCAAATAAGGATAACCTTTGATGGAAATTTTTACCCACAAAACTATGGGAGGGTACTTTTTTGAGGTTATTGTTATGTCGATTTTTACCATTGATACATTCAGTGAATCCAATTATTTACATGAACCTAAAAAATATCATTTCTTGTTAAAGAATTTATATTTGACTATATATTTTTCATTTTGTCATATGTTTCCCCTTTTATCATAACATTATAAATGTATCCATGAATGAAAGTATAAATCATTAATGATAATGGCATTATTTATTTCTTTATTTAAGGATAGCCTTTGATGGAAATTTGTAGACACTAAATAGGGGGTGGGAATTCATGTTGTAGTTTTTATTAGGTTTATTCCTCAAATTTATACATTAAACGAAACTAATTAATCACATCAACCCAAAAATGTATTTCTTGTTAGATAATGTATAATTGAATTTATATTTTTAACATTCTCATTTATATCCCCTAACATATTATCATTCTTTATGTATTCTTTGAATGAATGTCCAAAATATTCACCACTAATGCAGCAATAATATTTTTTTATACCAATGAATTTAATATAATTATTCATCATGTACATTAAATAGAAATTACTTATTATATGAAATATAAAAAATCTAAGAAACTAATTATCCATTATTGTGTAATAATTTTTTAATATTAGAAAAATTAATAATATTTTATATTTACACATGGTTGATATATGTTTTGGTATTCTCATCTATAGTATTTCTATTTTTATTACAATATCCTCATTCTGTAATATATAATGTGACACAAAATTATATATATGTTCTTATACATTAATATGAATATAAAAAAAGAAACGATATTTTAGTTTTCTTTTATATCACATAATTATTTCCAAATATATTTTAAACTCACATAATTTTTTGATCAGTTAAATCACACCACATCCTTGATTTGTGTTAAATATATAGTTATATTAATATTATTTTTTATTTTGAAATTTTTTTTAATATATATAAATTTTAAAATAATTAACCAATGATATTAAGATCTATAATTTTAATAAAATATTACCAATCATAATGTACCTTAATAAATTTTATACCCAACGGCTGACAAAATCATTCATGGTTTCTTGGCATATTATATGAGAATATATATAATTGGTGGTGTTTTGATTTCTCCACAAAATACATAATATAATGTTTCATAAGAACTATCTAATGTGATCTATGTTCCATTCTAGTGACCATTAGTATAAAAATCATCTCACAATATTATAATTTAAAATAACAATTAATGGTATTATTAAGAGTAAATGATCATTGAGTTATTTTATTTTTTTGTTAAAATTCATAATGTATGCTTTAGAGTTTCATTAATATCTTCTAAAATAATTTCATTAACTTCATGGAATTTTTTTTCATATGTAAATATCAATCATCCCGTGAATATTATTACTGAACATAATATATCTAATGAAAATGGGATTGTTTGGGTAGTCGGTTGACCTCATGTATTCTATCCAACCTCAAATTTGTTTCCCTCACACATTTCATTTTTAATTATAACTAACATTATAACACTACACCAGTACTATATTTTTCCATCAATTTTTAATTTTCTATAATTTTCATAAATTTAATATCAACAATTTGTTGTTATATGATATTGATAACATCATGATGTCTATAATCTATTTCAGTCATATGTAGTTGAACATATAATTTAGATTATATAAATTCAATAGCATGCAAATAATATTATAATTAAACACAAAATAAAAAAAATAAATGGAGTGTTTCATTAACTAATTGAAAATATTTTAACGGTTTAATGGATTTGGCCTTATTATACATTATTCACATACCATCCTTCTGGTAACCACTAATATAAATGAAAACATATACATTGGAAAAACCATTAAATGATTTCAATATAATAGTTAATGGGTCGTATTCAATAGAATTTTCAATTGACTATAAATATGTTTTTTTCAACAATATACCTATTGAAAATTTTATATTCCCTGGATCTATGGAGTAAAATGGTGGTACTTCATGGGATTCCATAATTTTATGTTTCATTTATTTATACATAATCATTGAAATTATCATTAATGAAACCTAATTCATTGATTTCATCCACATTCATCATATCAACCAATTTTAATCAAAAAATCAACACTTGGAAAATTGTATAATCCTTGTCCAATATTTTTTCAATAATGATAAGATATAATATATTGAATAAAATAATACTTTTTCCCATGGACAATAATATTTGCATTTCTTCGACAAAAAATTGTAACCCCACCATATTAAATCATACTGACTTCATCATATTCTATTTAATAGAATTATATAAATTTAAACTACATAAAAATTGTAAGATAATACTTATAAACTTGGTACTATAGACCAAATTAAATTTCTTTACAAAATTTTATTCATATCTGAGCATAAATCATGAAAAATATTTTCTCCAAGGCAATCAATAAAATATCTGTTATTATTATACGATAAACAAATATTTGTTATTTGATGGATTTAAACACATAATATTTACATCATGAGTTTCGAAAAAATGCAGAAAATATTGTTTTCTATATACGAATAAAAGGTTAGCCAAATCCCTCTTTGTAATAGATATTTTAGTGACATTGCTTATATGAATTCCTTCACCACTCTGGGGAATTTTATTATGACCCTTTAGGATACCATAACATTCCATATCAGATAGGAATTTAGTATAGGATTCAACACCATCCACAATAATATATCACTCTCCAATTCAACCATATGGGATCTTAGGATCCTTGACTAAAAAATCCTATTTATCCTTATGATAATTACTTAATTACTAAGAATAACGGTGAATTAGTGGAATTTTTAGATTCCAAGGGATGTAATGTAAAACATTTAATTTGATTACATGAAAAATTGTATCCTAATGTGGTCAAAGAGTTAGAGAATGAGCCTATAAAGATCCCCCTCATAACAATTATGAACCCAAGGGATAGGGTGGACATGAACTTATTCCAAAAAGAAATTAATGTGAGGCCAATATATCCCTAAAATATGCTAACAATTAATTAATAGTATGTGACGAATTTATAATTTATTTGGTTTTCCTCGATCCATGTACAGTTCAATATGAAACATGGAAACGTTAAAACGTTTTGGAAGTAATATAAATCATATATGATTTACTCTAAATGGATTATAAAGGAATTATCTTAAGATAACACACCAGGAAGACATAAATTGAATTGGAAAATTTGAAATTTCTAGGGTGGATTCATAAACAACTCTTAAACTAGTTTAATTACAACATTTATGAGATTTAGAGTAACTAGAATCTATATTAGATTCCCACGATGAATTTCATATGGTCTTGAAATTAATATAGTTCAATATTGATGTCTATATTGGGATAAATAATAAAATTATTATTTGGAAACTATATTGAAAATTTATCATGGTACCCCATAGAAGTACTTGATTCACAATATTTACTGTCGGTGACCCACATATCATGGTATATTTTATGATGGATATAGATTTTCATTTTTTGTGTATTATTATTGGATTTTTATAAATTAACACTAAAATATAAATGGTTCCTGATGTCATATATTTTGATGATAATGAATAAGTAAAATGGATGAGTATATCCATCTATAATGTAAATCACCACAATGATAGATCATAATTACATTTCAATCTTTCTAGTGAACAATTAATTGAAAAATTATACAACGTATTGATAATGATAAAACAATCCAAAATTCATATAATATGATATCATTTTATATTTTAGTAGTTGGAAATGCAACAGAGTACAAATTTATTGAACATAGATTTTAAAATAAAAAAAAACTTTTTCAATGCATGTAAAAAAATATTCATCAAATGTATTTCAGTACAGAGATATTTGATTAGCCACCAAAAAATGGAATAAAATTTAATTTAGTTCATTTAAATTTAATGAAATCATTGGAATGGTTATATTGATATTTCATAAATACCCCTTTATAAGTTTTAAACCATTAATAAGTTAAAAAACTAAAATACCTATTACAATTTATGTGTTTGAGTCACTAGATGATTAAAAATTCTTATTTAACCCCTTAATAGGGTTAAATATTCTTTTATCCTCATTTTAATCAGGTCCAACCTTTATTTAATGGTATATTTTATTTTTTAAGTAAACTATTAATGTTGAGGTTAAAATATCACAGAAATTTTATTATATGGCCAATAATAATAAAATATGATGTATGAACCATTCCAATGCATTAATTAATAAATGAATGATCTTTTTTCATCTGATTTTCATAATTTCCATAAAAAATATTTTACCTAGAGTGGTAAAATGAACTGTTACATCCATACACTATTCATAACATTTGAAATGAGAATGTATAATACTGTATTGTAAATTACCATTATATGACATTGTCTAATATTGGTAATTTTGTCATTAGGGAATGGTATGTGACTTCCACATTAAAAATTATTCAATTAAATTTTTTACCTAGAATTGTGTGATCCTTCATTTAAAAATTGTACACCCTTGATTCCCTAAAATGTTATATCCACAAATATTCATTTCATTTAAAATGTTATTTATTATCTTAGAAAAGATGGATCTCAATGTGAAATCTTTAATTATGGGATCATAATTCAAGATTACATGAAGATCCCAAATTAATTATAGATATTTGATCAATTTATTCAAATAAACATCAATATCATAATCATGTTTTTTTTGGTTCTCATATAAAACATTTCAATATAATACACATGTGCGTCATAAATAACCATGGTGGTAAGTTTTAATTAACCAAAATAACTAAGATGGTAGTATAACTATTAATTTTAACCAAAAAGTATATATTCCACTGGTAGATAGTGAAAATAATTTTTTTCTTGATTTATTTCAAAATTTATAATACTCTTGATCAATTTTATTCTACTAATATTATTCTTTTGTTTGATGGAATTTTTAATTTTTAATCATTCTTTCAATGTGCCACATCTATTTTGGTAGTCTCCTCAATTTTATATATCCATTTAAACCATTTAAATATGAGAAAGTACTATATAATATTTCATTGGCATGATTTATATTTCTTGTATCAATTCACACTACACATTGGAAAACATTTATGTGATTCTTGGTCTATATAAAATATTATACAACCATTTTAACTGACATGTATTTATTTAGAGACCATACCCATTTAGCGTTACATTTTTTAATTACCATATATTTAAAAAATATAATTATCTTATGGTTGAAGATCATTCAATATAGAATTTAGTTCTTCCAAGATTTCATCTACCCATCAATTTTTATAATTCAAATTATATAATATTTGTATATATAACAATATTATATATTGAGTTCAGCCGAAATACAGTTGTATATTTGAAAAAACCTTTAATATTAAAATTTTATTGGATAATCACAAGGGTCATATTTAACTATATTTTCAAATCCCTAAATATGATCTCCATAATTATTTATAGATGTACTCATTATTAATGACCCATAAACCAATTTTTTATCCTAGAAACAGTATATATTTATATCATTGATGTGGTTAGACTAGAATAAATAAATTTGATGTATTCTGTGGAAAATCCTTTATTTATCCAACTAATCGAGAGAAAATCATCATGAATAACAAAAACATCATGATACAAAAATTATTTTAAAATGGTAAATTATATGCTCTATTACATAATTCATGAACTCTTTAACTAGATCATCAAACACATATATCATATGATCAGCTTCAATCCATTTTTTTTCATATTCAACCAATTTTGTTCAAAAAATTTCATATACTAAAATGAAATACATACACATATGAAATTCACATAATATATAATTTTTTCAAGTGAAATTCATATAAATAATATATTTAAAATATATAAATATAAATTTTACAACATACAAATATCAAGTATATAAAATTATAGACATAAATATGATGTTTTATTATACATTGAAAACTATAGATATATAATATAATAGTGAAATTTAAATATTATTTTATATAATATATACTTATATAAATATATATGAATTTTTTTTTCAAATATATAACTGTGAATGTGTAAATATATAAATATACATGTTTGTGTATATAAAGAGAATATTCCAATTTAAAAATAATATATTTAAAGATAATGAATGAAAATTATAAAATTTTCTTAAATCATCTATCAAAAATAGTTTTTAATTTAATGAAAAAAATTATTATATATATATATATATATATATATATTCATTCACATTCATATATATGAAAATAAATTTATAAAAACACCTCTATTCAAATAAATAATTAAACAGACACACATAAAATAATATATAAAAATTTATACATATAAAATGAGGCAAAACATAGACATCCTAAAATTTGTATATATATTGATACAAGAGAGGGTCAAAACCATTTATTTTGTAATGAAATATATATATATATATATATATATATATATATATCATTATTTGTTTCTGAATAACTACAATAAAAACTCTATCAGGTTGGATGAGTAATCCTCAAATAAATGTTATGAATAAAATACCAACTTTTTTAGGGATGATTCATTTAAAATGATTCATCGATGAGATATAATATTTTGGGTTTTATGAATGATTAAATAGATATGATGATATGTAAAACATCTATATATTAGAATATATCATTTATATGTATTTCTTTCGTTGATTTCTAAGCCCACAATACATAGCCTAGAAAATGTAATATACTATTAAAATTATATAATATATTCCAAATATAACAGTGTCCTTAAATTAGTATGTTTGAAAATAAATAAAAAAGTTACAAAAAAATATATGTATAAATTAATAAACAAATAAAATGCATTGATTAATTAATTATAAATATGTAATAAAATTTAAATAATTATGTTTTATGATTAAAAAATGAATTTTCATAAAAATGGGTTTTAATTTTATATTTTTTGTTCTAAATATTTAAAAAATTATATTTTATGAAATAATTCTAATTTTTTTAATTCATAAATTTTATATTATTTTATTGTAATATTTTAATATGTTAATAAAAATGATTTCTCGTAAAATAAATAATGACAAATACTGATTTTTTAAGATTTACTATAATTAATTAAATAAAGTTTTTTAAAAGTACGATTCTATTTTATATTTGTATGTTATGTAGAATATGATCCATTAAACTAAATGTAATCTAAAAAAATTCTATAGTTATTAAAATTATATATAATTTTCTTATATGTGTTTCTTTTAATATAACAAATTTCATGCAACCAAATTTCATTACATTGTAGGAATATTTTTAAATTTTAATTTTTTTTATTTAATTAAATTTGAACAAGAAAAATCAATTCCATAATTGTAATCTTGTAGTTAAATTGTTTTTAATAGCCTCTATCTATTTTTATGGTTTATAATTAGTAAATGTAATAAAATTTATAACATTAGTAATGGTTTAATGGGAAAAAAGGTTAAAATTGATGAATAATGAATCAAAATCATTTATAAACTTTTCTATATTTCATTTGATGAGATTAATTTGGAAGAACAGTTATATATTTGAAACCATTAAATATTGGAGATTTTTTCATAATGTTATTTATATTATTTAATTATATGAAATATGGAAAAAATTTCAGTCTTTTCTTTTTAGTTTCAATTATATATTCACAATGTGATTGAAAAATTTAATAAAATACTAAAATGATTATTTTAAACAATATTTATTTATTTATTTTTTGAGAATAAATTATTTTAATTGTTTATAGATGGTATAATTGTCAAAATAGTGAAATTTTAAATGAAAAAATTTATAGTAGATAGTTCAATGAAAACATGATTATATATTCCATGTGGGTTATATGATACACTATGATTTTTATAATTGATGGCATATTCAATATGCAATATTGATGTTAAATGACAAATGATATATGTAATGGTTATAACATATTAATTTGAATTATGGGTATTAATTTAATTACCTTAATGAATAAAACATGGTCTATATATATTCTTTGGTGACTAAATAATTATAAATGAATATAAAACACTTTTAAAAATAAAAGAGAATCTTTTACTTAAATTGTTTTTATGTGAACAAGTATGTTTTATAATAGTCAATTAAAAAAATCAACCATCAAGTGTTATTTAAATTAAATTTTTATATATGTTATCCACTATAATTTTTAATATTCATCTTATATTTTTTATAGACATGAGAAAAAATAATATATCAAATTTTACACTTAGAAAAGAATTTTTTTCGCTGTGAAATTTTTTTTCATTTATATAGCCCACATATCCAAAAAAAATTTGGTCACATTAATAAAATGTATATTATTAAACTAAAAACTACTTTTTAGTTTTAAAATCAAAACATAAAAAGGGAAAAAGTCATATTTTATCGGAAATATGGATTTCTTGGTGAATAGTGAAAAATACAGATTTTTGTAAAATTTAATTTTTTTATTAAAATAAATAATTTTATAATTATAGATTTATGTTTAATATGTTTTATAGTAAAGTAAATTTTTTATCATTAATAATAATTTAATTAATCATAATATCAGTTTTTATTATAATATTCTCTTTTGGTTTAAAAATAGTGGTTTCTAGAAACTATTTTAAGATTTATAATGTTTCCCCATTATATATAATTAAAATGATACATAGAATGTAATTATTTATATGAAATTAATATTTTATATATTATTAATGATTAATTTTTTTGACTATAATAATTAATATTAGTAATAGAGTTAATATAGAATCACAATTCTCTAAAACAATACAATATTTAATAATCAATAATCAAGCCAACCCTACAAAATTAATGTTAAATTAAAATATTACAGTAATGTGAATTCAATTTGGAGATATTTATTTCATATTTTTAATCATAATAATAAAAATCTATAATAATCTTATCATAATATCTGACTATTATAATTTATGAATGAGATAAAATTAATTGTATTTATTATTTTGAAAACAGGTTTAATTAGTGGTTAATAAAAGAACAAAAGGAGAAAAAATTACCTAAAACATTTACAAATACCACTGGATGGTCATATTTAGACCATATCCATTATAGTATTCCTAATTTAATAAAAAAATTCACTGTTGGCTAAGAAAAAATGTCGTTTTAATTCAATTTTTTAAAAACGTTACAAATGTACCACTTACCCAACTTATAAAAGGCCACCACCTATACTCCATACAATACACCATAAAAAAATATTTTTTTTGGGTCAATATCTTACTAAAGAACTTCTTAAATTATATCCCATCATCCTAGAATTCTTATAATCTAAATTAATAGAAACAATAATGTCCATTTATTCAAACATATGTTTCACCCGATGAATATGTAACATTTATCCGCAAGATTTTTTTTATTTCATTATTCAGCCCCATCAATTAATCATATACAATAATAATATAGTAAAATAAGTATCATCGAGATATTGATATTTTTTATGATTATTTCAAAACCTAAAACGATATACACTTCTTTGAATTGTATTACGAAATCATTATTCATGTGTACGATGTATGACTACCTCGCAATATCATGTCTTCTTTTTTCCAATACCACGTATCATGGAATGAAATGATGATGTAAATAAACATTATATATGTTATTAATAATATAAATACACCACTTTCGTAATTATATCATATATACCCTCTATAATTCCATACAATTGGGGATATGATGACATCGCTCGTTTGTATAGTGACTATTATGTCATACTGCGACGTGATTCGTTTTCACTAATGTATTAAATGGCATTAAATTAATACAAATTTTATAAATATTATGTATTTTAATGAAATATTATTTATATTTGTTACATATATATCATTATGGAATATAATATATCATTTTCATAGTTTTTTATTCAATGAAAAAAAGATTATGTCCTTCGCGAATGTGTAGACCACCACCTCCATGAAGTGATGTGATTCCATTTTTCACCCCCGCATCACGAGATTGATATATATAATAAAATACATTTACATATATTAATTTTTTTTGTTATAATTTTAATTCTGTGATGGTTAAATAATACATACATTTTTCTATAATTGGCACGGGAAAATGGAATTGTTTGTAATGTGTACCTACTATCAACCCTCTCGATGATCATAACATTAGTTCATTTTTAATTATCATATATCAGGATTGATTTTAACATTTTAATTTTTGTATAAATACAATAATTATTTAATGATTATGATTTTCTATATGATTAAATAATGGTCTCTTCAACCCCAATCATCCTACCAATGTTGTTTTTGACCCACAATCAAAATATTACCAAAACATGAAATGTAAACATAATGAATTAAGTATTTGTTATATAACATGTTAATATGAAAAAAATATTAATATTTTAAAATAGAATAATTATTGATCATTTAAATAATAAACATAAGTTAATTATTCGGAAATATATTGACAAATGAGGAATGTCCATATAAAAGTAAGGGTTTTGTCATCTTATTTCTTTCTTTGAGATATATTTCCCATTCACCACGTATATTTTTCTGATATTTATAGTTTATATTTATTTATATTGTTATTATTATGAAACTGAGGGGGATTAACATATCAATTTTTTCATGAACCACATCTGATAACCATCAAAACTAGCACCCAACACAGAACATGGCACAGCCCGAAGAGAATTCCCTATCCCCACAGGGCGACACAAGTTATCGGTTTTGATTATTAATGGTTTGGGAATTATTTACCTGACTATAAAACCATTAAACAACCAAAAAAATAAATAAAGGAAATCGTTAATTTTAATCCAATCAAGCCTTTAAATAAATTTCATAATTGATGTACATAGTCTAAAAAAACAACCACAAGAAATTAAATATAAATAGAGATAAAATTTTATAATAATAAAACACCACTTGGGAAGGGGACAACACCCAAAGAGACTTTTTATCAACACCACACCAATAAAGAAGATGATAACATGAAACTCTATCTCTAAATATCATACCCTTACCTGTTTCAAACATAACCAATTCCACATACTCCAAAAGTACGTAGTTGGGTGTGAGCCAAAGAACAATAACATACCACCAAAAATGATTCATGTTATAATTATTTTATGATACATAATTCTTTCAATTTTTCTATAAAATAATGCATGTAACAACATCCGAGAGATATAACATAAAATAAAAATAATTTTAAATAAGGTTACCTTAAAGAAGGAACACATTTAAATAATATATACATAACATTAGTAACACACATAAAAAAAGTGTATAATGATGATAAGAACAAAATATATAATGATAACTAGTCTTGGGAACACCCCTATGAACTAGATAGTTGGGGTCTATAGGTACATCATATCTTAGTGTTAAATTAACAATAATAGATATCCATCTCATTTATTATCTACCAGGAGGGGAAACCCAAATGGCCTAGTGGTCCCCAATCAATATCATAATTTAGTTATTGTTATCATCATCAAACATTCTTTGGATAATAGGTACAAATACAGTACCAAATCACTAGCATATTAGTCCTATTCCAACCTCCTTGATACCTGAGTATCATTTTATCCTCTCAATAAAATCCACATGTAATCAATACCATTTTCAAATAATAAATACCATTTAATGGCTATACACTCACGAAACAGAACCCACACAAACTATTCACCCATTTAAGAATTCATTAAATAATCTCCTAAATCCATTTGGATAAACATTTGCAAGGTTTTTCACATAAAACCAACTCAAAATTACTCTATTAAGGCAAGAAAAGCCAAAACAAGGCCAAAATAGAAACTACATCGATTTAATCCTCATAAAATCAATTCCATGAATTATAAACTAACCAAATATGATACTACACTAATTTAACATGCAAACCCCTCGTTTTCAAAAACAAATATACCTTAAAATCAACCGCAAAACCAATGTTACCATATATAATTTCTCCTCTAACATAATAGAAGGGAAACATAAAAAACATGTCCATAAATAAATATAAATTCATCCAATGATGTATATGAATGAAATCGCAAACCATACATGTCAAAACCAACAATGTGTTGTTAAGAACATCAGCCGCACCACCATCTCACCACATAAGAGTGAAAAACAAACCCTAATACACAATAATGAACTGTTATGCTCATAATAAAACCTATGGTATGAATCCCAAATGACTGGATAAGTAGAACTTCAAGAAATATGGAATAAACCTAAGAATAATGAATGAAACTGTACAAGGAATCACTTAATTTAATAATCATGATATTCGACAACCAAAATCCCCTTCAATATTTGTTTTCATGGAATCTTGAGGGAGCTTGTGAGCATTCCATCTAGGGAAGGACTGATTGGGGTTTTAAATGAGTTCACTATTACTAGAAAGTAAAACATGGAGAAACTAAACATTTTGTATGTTAAGGACACCTAATCATGTTTTGGCTGCATGGTTTGTTAAATAGGGTTTGAAAATTGTGTTCCTTTTTATATCCCCATATTTTTTTCATTTTAATCAAAAACATCAAGGGTGACAAAGGGGGAACATTTGAAATAATAATAGGCCATTAATAGGAGAAAAAGGATGTCCCAAATTTTCAAACCAACCCCAACATTCTCATGAGAAAACAACCAATAATGCGACCATAACTGAAATATAGTAAATCATAAAAACACGAGTGTGGAAATTATCCCCACTATAATGCTTTACACACTTGGAAAGACAATGGAAATCCAAATTCAAAACCAGAAACTCTATATTTCCAAATTCAAAGGGGTTCCCACTGAAAAACATTCAAATGGTCATTGAGGACAACACTAGAAGAATAAAAGTTCTATTGGCTAACTAGAGAGACCAAGATGGACTCCTCTTCCATGTTTCACCTTCACCCAATATAAATATTTTAATTAAATTTATTAAAAATACGAAATAATACTCTCACCAAAAAAATATAAACCACTTTCTGGAATGGGAAAACATAATCCACCCACATACCAAGATAATATTCATTAAACACTACCATACAATGCTCAAGAAATTTAAATAGAATTACCAAAAAATTGGATGAGGATACCATAACATTTCTTCAACATACCATTGGGTTTACTCCAATAACATAATTAACCTGGAAAAAGGGTTAGTGTTTTTGTAGCTCCAAATGATACTAACTACCATAAAGACAACACCATGGAAAATAACTAGTTACTGATATGATGAGACCTGTAATGATACCCAAACATAGGTATAAAACAGAATATGGAATACACCAATATTATACATATTCCAAATGAACTATAATGAGAGCCATGGTGGGCCTCCAAACCATAGTTACTAATTATCCTAACCATCTATCATGGTCCGAAAAATGAAACCCAATATTGGAAAATATGTCGCTTCATATAAAACTTATTATCCCACCACAAGAGGCCTAATCAATGAAACTCTAAACCACCAGAGACAATATGTCTGTCACCACTCCCAATAGAATTTATATATTTTAATGGGCCCTTCCAAGACTCAACTTTAATAGATTCTCTAAATCTAATCATACATGAGGAACCAGACTAATATTTTCACACGCAAGGGGTCAAACACTGTAGTTTTGAGAAGTCAAAACCACCCCACCTACTTATATCCAAGGAGGAATTTTTTTCACTGACACGGATCACAACCCAGAAGGATATGGTCCACAAGTCCATTTCTACCTCACTAGACCACTTGAAACAAAACCAACATATCAAAATCTCAAACTGTATTCACCTATAATAATAGAGATATAATTTAACCGAAGAAAATATACACTCATGGGGATCCTAATAATGACCAGCATCACTCAAGGAGCAATGACTAGATCTCAGATGAGTAAATAATTTCCTACCTCACAGATAAGATGTAATACACCCTAACATAAATTCCTCCTCTGGTTCCACAAGAGACTACACAATTATCCCACATCAATAATTGAACAAAACATGTCCCCTGAAAATCATACCTTTTTATGGAACCTTTCATAAGGCATGTGTTTATAAGACAGACATGTATCACCCCTTCCCCTCAAACAATATACTATGTATTACAAGACACCAGGTATAAACCTTCATTCAATACAACTAATTTCATGAATTCCATGATTAAAATATTTTTCGGCTAAATCCAATGTTTTTGGAAGGTACCACAACTTATAACTTTTCATTAAAATGAGAAAATTTCTCTTAGAAAAATCACCAAACAATACCATCAATACTGAGGGAATCATTACAAGGAGGGTGTCAATAATAATTTCTTCAATAGAACATGATTCCTTCAACCGGCTATAAAATCATCTCATTACCGGATTTGTGACACTATTTACCTAACATGAATTTTTTTCTTATGATAAAGCAACATAAGACTGAAAGGCCCGTAAAGATAGAATCATGCAACATCATTCCTTGACCAATTCCATATTCCTCATTGGGAATCCCCTTATATAATCACATGTAGAACTATTAGGCTTAATGATTTATGATTTTTCTATTGACGATTCGTGAATCTTATGAAAAAATGGTCTATTTCAACCCACCACAAAACACAACGGCTACAATAGGATCTATGTAATCAAAAATTGAAGTGAGATGAACTCAAAACTTAATATCGAGAACATAATATATACTTTGATCAATTGGAGGATCGTCCGATGGTTAAAAACCCATGGGGTCACATATATCATTTGTTGACTCATTATGGTGATGAACCTCAGCCTATAAGAAATCCCAAGGTCCAAACAAAGAAGGTCCATTTTTTAAAATGTAAAAAGAACCAAAACTGAACAAATGAGTGCAACCACCATAAATGATTCCCAAAAATTTATCATAAATTACCCCCAACCTATATTTCATCCCAACTTATAGACAAAAAACACAATCCCAAAACGTTATTTAAAAAGAGGTGGTCTCTAGCTCAAAACATCCCACAAAAACAATCCCAAAAAAACAATGGACACACCACCCAAACAGACTCTATGGGATAATGATTTTAAGATAATTAATGCATAAATTTTTTAGAATAAATAATTATAGTAACAGCTTCAAAGAGATATAACATTAAATTAATACCGTTTTTAGGATGTCCACAATAATCATTGAAAAATCATAAATAAAACACACATTCTTTTGGTTTCTCTAAAAAACATATTATGCCTATAGTAATTAAAAATTATACAATGTTCACTAGTCACAGGAACACCCCTAGGTACTTGCTAGTTATAAATCCCTTGGTAAATCGTATTTCTATGTTAATGTAACTGTTAAATATATATGTCTCAAGCATTTCCCACTAGGAGGAGAAACACCAATGGAAAAGTGGTCCTCAATAATAATCATTATTTAGTTATTTTTTCGTTTTCAACCATTCTATGTAAAATAGGGACAAAACGAGTATTGGGTCACTAGTATACTAGTCCTACAACGCCAACAATGATAACCAATCTTACCTCTATTTTCTCAAATATTTTCCACATGTTACAAATTAAATTTGAAAACAAAATACCATTTATGGATGACACACACACCAAACTATACCCACGCATACCTTTCATCTTTTTATGAATTCAATAATCCATTATATTTTTTCAATAAAAAATTTCAAGAAGGATGGAATGGTTTTGCACATAAAACCCACTCAAATGAACTCTTTTGGTGTAATAATAACACCAACACCATGCCAAAACAAAAATGGAATCCATATGCTCCATTAACAAACCATTAAATGATTCATAAAATGACCAAAAAATATACATCATGAATTTCATAAAAAAACAGTTATTTTAAAACATAAATTCCACCTTAAATTTAAACTCTTACACACTGTTTCCCAAAATGGTTTTCATACAAAACCAATTTGAATAGAATGATGAAAACCCATTCAATGAATCATGATAAATTTCTCAATTATTTTCTACATATGGAATCACTAACCTTATATGTCGAAACCCAAATCATTGTGCGAAACAGAAACTATAACACCACATCCCAACAAGGGATTGTAAAAGAACCACAATCCACAAGATTAAACCAAGAAAATATAATTCATCCCAAAGGTGTGAATCCTTAACTGGTGGATAAGTGGGATATAATGAAATATGGGAGAATTAATAATGATAATGAAAGAAACTATACAGGGAACCACTTAATTAATGAATCATGATGTTTCACCCCCAAAAACCTCTAAAAAAATAAGTTCCAAGGAGGATTGAGGGAACATGGAAGCCTTCCATGGAAATAAGGAACACATTATGGGGTAATGGGCACACTAGGGATACACCTAGAAAGGAAATCGAGGGAAAATTTTTTTTTATAACCTAGAAACTTTTGCATAGTATGGTTGTATTGTTTAGTAAAAATTGTGGCAAAACCTTGTGCCTTATTTTTCAACCCAAAAATTGTCCAGTTTCTTAAAAATTGAAGTAGGACTTAGGCAGAACCTATAGTGATCAAATGGTTTGGAATAAAATTGGAATAATTCCCCAAATTTTCAAATGTTTCACAACCATCTCTTATGGAAATTAACATGAACCCGACTCAACATGAAATTATGTAAAACTAAAAAAATAAGAATCTAACACATTTTTGTATATATCACTTTCAAGGGGTTTCTGGTTTCAAATATGCCAAATAAAAAATGACTTTTTTTCAAAAATTTCTTTATTTCAGACTTATATTTTGTTATAAACCAATGTTATATAATGAGGTTTATATAAATCACAATTGATAGGTTATATCATTAATATCATCATTTTATTGATTTTTTAATTTTATGTTAATTATATTCCCTCCTGGGGTTTATTATTAAAATTTACCAAAGTTGTTAGAGTCATTTTATAAAATGATTTAGTTTATCTGAATTTTTTATGATTAAGTCTCTAATCATGAAATAATATAGTTATCAATAATTAAAATATCTTACAGTTATTCCTGATAATTTTAAATAATAGTAGAATTTATAAAATTATGGTTAATTAGGATAATTGGAAATTTATTTATACTAATATCTATACTTTTTTCACTCTTCAGTTAGAAATCAATTTTCTTCTAAAAATTTGTTTTTATAAAAAGGTATTTATCTAAGTTTTGACATGAAATATTCTTTGGATAATTTTTATTTGACATATTTTCTTCTTTACTTCACAATAATTTTAATTCTTCATTAACTATCTATAATGGCCTTCAATTTTTAACAACATTATATACATGTCATATAGAACATGATCCAACCATATAGCCACCATCCTTTACAAAATCAATAATAGTCAAAAAAAATTACTCTATGAATATTTATTTTTCGCCCTTAACTTTCTCCAACATAACATGTTCTTCCTATGTGATTTTTCAATTAATTGAGTTTAATGAAAATCATATTCACAATTCTTGAATTTTCATAGTTCAATGATTATCAAACAAACCCCAGTATTATTATAACCATTTTTATAATTTTTATGGGTATTATTTATAAAATATTCTTATACCTTAATGTGTATCCATATAAAAAAAATTCACTCTCCAATCATCACATCTCCTTATGGTTCATAATAAAATTATTTATATGATCATATAATATAATTTGTCCTAACCTATAATATTCATGAAAAAATAATTAGGAATATTATTAAAATCTTGTTATGTTGGAACATATTTCTGTAAGGAAATTTTATATGTATCATTGAGATAAATCTTGAACTTATTATCACATGATAGAGGAATTTAAACAATAGAATACTCTATTGAGCATTGTGTAGCTGTAATGAAATTTTATTTTTTCTTAGAATGCATTACACAATAAATAATGAAGATCAATTATAAATGAATTCATATTTTTTGGAATTTAAATTGATATTCAATTATGTTTCATAATTTTTATAAAAATATAAAAATTAAAAATATATAGTTGAAATGGATTAATATGAAAAATAATGATCATTTTTATATTGGGGTGATTTTCTTATTTTGGATTTTAATTTTTATAAAATGATTTAAATTATAAATATTTGATGAAGAGATAGTTAAAATATATTGGTTTCAATCAATGAAGTCCCCCACGTAAAATAATAATCCTAAAATATAGGACTAGATATGTTAGGTCGGCCATGAATAGTGTTAGGAGAGATTGAATGGTATTTTTTAAGCATGTGATCCCTTGAAGAGCCATGTGAGAATTGGTTGATTGATGTTTTATGCATTTTGTGTGGTGTGTTTATGACAATTTTTGTGAGTGCTTGTGTTATTTAGAGAATAACCTAAGGTGGGACAAAAATATCCATTTTTCAATTCATTTCTTTTAAATCAATTCTCCCCAACTATCAATCACTCATGTACCACCCATCCCTGCTTGGAACTTCCACCCTAATCCTAAATGATTTCACCAGACACAATATATGACGCTAGATATAGACGATTACCAAACATGGATATATTTATTGGATCTAGAGTACCACCCCCAACACTAAAAAACTAAACTAGATCATCTTATAACCTATGATGCCACCCATGAAAAAAATTTATAGCTACCTATGACCACCACAAACGCACACAAATAAGAGGGGATTATAAAAAATTTGTTCCCCTTACAAGAACATTCCCCTCCTATAGTACACCTCAAATAAATAAATAATAGATATTATATCACATCTCTACTGCATTTATTCCATTCTGAAAATCCACCACTGATTTAACCAATGTAGTCTTTTCATCCACCATTGTGGAAATAATTACTCATGATCCAACGTTAATATGTTTAAACTACTAGAAACCTTCATTATAAAATCCTACTACAAACTATTTAATTTACATATTTGATTCCCATTGAAGATTAGTATCGATCATGGCCTCACTTCCATCTCCACGTGCATGCATAATGTATTCCATGCATGGATGGTGAAGGTCAATTTTGACCATGGTCGAAAATATATTTTTGGTATAACTAATATACATGGTAATTTAATGATTTATATTTTTTAAATATCCTCACTCTATTTGAGATCAATTGTTACATTTTTTTAGATCATCCACAGTGTGATAGATAGAAGGATTCACCCTATATAAATATATTGTCTTTATATCAAGAAAAGGGGATAGAGACCTGGGGAGAAGAAGGATTAAATCTGGATAATTATGTTTCATATCATTGTTTTCTATCCATTAATTTATTTTATTTCTATTTTTTATTTTAAATGTAATTTTAACTAATATTTGTTAATAATAAAATTTTATTATTTCATAAAAACAGTGTTTTACCCATCCAAACATTTTTCTTCTTGTTCTTTTTATACATCATCATCATTTAACATTCTCAATATATCAATTTATTTATTTTACTTTCATTTTTATTATATAATTATTTTTTTATATTTCTATATATTTATCTAATTTATCTCTATTATATTTATTATTTTATTCACATTATTCTAAAAACTATGTTTTATTTCGTTAGTTTTTTCTCTTCTTTCTCAACATAACATGATGAATAATTAACCATAAAAATATGGGGTGAACCTAAATCATCAATATAAGATGGTAGGTGGTGTTTTCTAATCATTATTTTCATATATTCATATAATTGATTAAATATCTAGTGCATATATGTGAAGTGCACAAGTGTGGGTATTTACCGCTATAACATAGAACACAAACTAATTTATTTAATTTTACAAAATATTTTCCATCTAATATATTGGACAACATATATTTATACGATGTATTTTAGTTATTTAGTGTACGAAATGACACGTGAAGGAGTTAGGACCTAGTTTATATAATAATCTCAATGGAGGTGTGTCATCAACCATGATTATAGGAGCAAGTGGAACATATATTTATAAATATATTTGATAATTCACAACAATAAAAAATAATAATAATTTATACATATTATTTCAGAATTTAATTATCAAACTATATCTAGACACCAACACGAATAATAATGGACCCTGGAAATTGAACCATAATGTCAGTGTTATTTATTTTCTAATCATATTTTATCATTTCATGTTAGAATAAATTTTATTATTTTTGTTATCTTGTAAATATTTAGGTCTTTCATGAAATAAATAAAAAAAATTGATGTATTTATGAAGAATTATATTAAGTATTTGAATAATTGTGAATATCATCATGTGATATGACCATCGTTAGCCTCTATGGTGAATTAAAAAAATAATTTTTCTTCTACAATTCCCTTATATATGTGGTAACCAAAACTATAATTATTTCCATGGAGCTAATAAATTGATTAAATAATTTTTTCTATGTTAACAAATCATATTGATTTTCAATATTTTTAATATAATAATCCATATAAATTTTTTTTGATAATACATTAAAGAATACAGTTTTCTTATACCTGGAAAAATTACATAGAGGCATGTGAGAAATAGGATGAAGAGAATGGTTATGATAAACCCTCGGTTAAATAACAACGAAAATACAAATAAATATTAGAGGGAAAAATGATGATATCATTTTACTACATTAATATGTTGGAAAAACAACAATTACATGACATAAAAATGGGATATAAAAAATACATGGATGTTGATGGAAATATTTAAAGAAAATAATATATCACATATTTAATTACAAATAAAGAGCACCAAAACCACTAAAAATACGCGGAAAATTTATGGAATTCAATGAAAATGATGGTGGTTCTTGTGTTCTTTATTCCATCAAATAAGATTAAACATCAATGGGCACTCACAACTGAATAAGTAATTTAAAAATTATTATGGGGATGATCTTTCTTTAAATTATTTTATTTTTGATTTTATAAAATCATATTTGAGTGTAACTCATTATTGTTTTTTATTTATATATCTGTTCAATTCCATCCATGACATAGAGGTATCTGAAGAAATATAATATTTATATATTGAGGTTAATAGAGAGATCCCAAATTTTTTTAACATACATTTATTGAATCCAATGAAGTTGTCCATGTGGTATATGATGACGATATAAAGATATATGATACACATATTTAATGGGTCAAATTTATAATTAATAATATTTATTTATATTTTATCAAGTAAAAATTATTTCTTACCTACCAATTAAATATTCATTTTTTGCAACCATTGTTGATCCAACACATGAAATGAAGACTGAACTTGCGGATGTCAATTCCAAGGAAAAAAATGATAAATAATTCATTCTAACCCTTATATAGAATCTATAATTAATATTTAATGGGATGGATTGGGTATACAATATCCATAAAACAATCTTCGCCACTAAGAAAGAAGAATCAGAAACAGGGAAAATCAACATTTGGTGGGTCAAATCCTAGAATATCCACCCACCATAAGACAATGGATAACAACCGGTACTACCATATAAATATATTAAAAATTAATCCCCACATTTGGTATTTGAACAATTCATATCCTTTTATTTTCATTCTATGAATTTATTTTTCAAATAATTTATTAATAATATCCCATCATGTCCCAAGTCCCTCAATCATTTTTAATATTAATTACCAGATCATTGTGATTAGTTGAGTATATTATATTTCAAGGGTTCATGATGGGATAATAAAGTCCCAATAATTGATTAAGAGGACTAATGGTTCATTTCAAAAGGGATCCCTCATTTATATTGTATCCTTTAAACACCATAAGATGTTTATTATATACATGTTTTGAGCATTAAAAAAGAAATTAATTTTTTTACATTGATTTATGATTTTCTTACCCTCTCTTGGATACAAGAGTTTCTTTGGAATCCTTTTGTTACAAGATTAAAATTTTAATGTAAATTTAAATGAAAAATTTTAAACGGGTAATTTATTTATTAAAATAAAGAATGTATATTAAAATGTGGACTCATGATTCGAGAGAATTAGTTTATTCATTTAAATGAAATTTCCCTACAAAAATTTATATATTGAATTTCAATAATTCATTTGAATTGATTTGATACTTTTAATAATGCATTAGATTATTCTAAATAATAATATTTCCCATTCCTGTGAATATTTCATGACATATTTCATCCTATTTATCATGTGTATATTTTTTTGTGAGATCTGGGGACTCACCATTTTCTAGAACAAGCATTTGAACTTGAAAATTCAATGACAAAGCTAAAACACATTTATATTTATTGATACATCATCTGAAAAAAAATTACCATTAATGGAAACGATTATATTAATACTTTTTTATCACAAAGAGACAGTGAATTAAATTGTTATGGATGTTCCAGGTTTCAAAACATTTTAATTCATTCCTACCGACATATAAGTATTTTAATAAAATTTTAGTGTTTTCATGTGGGGTTCTAGATCTTCATAGAAAAATGGATGATGTTAATTGTGGGGATAAATTACCAAGATGCTATTTATGGCGATTGAGAAACATGTATATTCATTTTACTCATTATTTTTAATGATGTTTAAAAAATGATAAAAATAACAACAAAATGGAATGAATTTTTTAGTGATTTATATATTCATGAATAACTATAATTAGGCCAATTATTTTTATCATGTGTGGTTTCATGTTAGATGTGATGTTATAATCGAAATTTTTTTTTAAGAATTAAAAAGACAAAAAATTATATTGAAAAAAATATCAATGTAGAAGAAAATTTCAAAGGGAGCACAAATTATACATTAGTCATTCATATTATCAGATAATTAATTTGTGACTGGGGAATGTAGAAGTTGATATAATTTTAAGGGTGAAGTTTATTAAACTTTTACTTTTGATATCATGATTTATACAACTTGGGAGAAAATTTTGTGTTAATCTTTATTTTTTAAAATATCAATTCCTACCAAATATATGAATTAATGAAATGTGAACCATAATTGGAAAACCCTCATGCATTCATGTTACATTTTTCTTTACATTGTTGAGAAATACTTCTTATAGGTTCCAATGGATAAGTATCATTTATTTATAACATGATCCTAATAATAATTTAATTAGTATAATTTTTTATGATTGATGTTATTCAAAATAAATGTCGAAAATGAATTTTAATTATTACATATAATTATATAAGAATCATGATTTAATGGAAAAATAAGTTCCATCATTTTCATATGAGGAAATGTAAAATAATTGTGTTTATTATTTCACTAAAAATTGAAAAATGAACTGATACTTTATGTGGAAATTAAATTATTCATTTTACATTGATAATAATTTTAGGTTATTTTTATTAGATTTTAATATAGGAAACATTTGTGGCCACTGATAATCTGTGTTGTTATTTTATTCTTGAGTAAAATACTATTTTATGTGTGAGGTATTTAAAAAACTCATTTTGTATTCAAATTTCTAAATGGGTTCTATGGATTTTTTGATAAATTTAAATATGTATTCACTGATATTTCATTATTTTAATAAAAACTAGTAAATTAAAAATGTTAATTTCAAATTTTTTAAGACAAACAGAAAATGTTCAATTAGATGTCGGTATGGATTAATTTATTCTATATTGGTATTATTGTGATGTGGACACAACTTTAATTTCTTATTTTTCAAGAAATAACAATAAAACATTGGTTTCAGTCCAAGAAGGCCTAATTTATAGTCATTGATAGGCCTGGAAAGCCATGAAATGTTCAATGTGGGACTACATGTGTCTACATGAGAATGTGATACCATAAAGAGAAATAACATCATATATGGGATAAATGACCGCATGGGATGAGGGGTGTGACTTGGACCAAATATGTTTATTTTTTTTGATATGATTTATATCCCACAATATTGTGTTATTATGTCAAACAGATGGCACAAATTGGAATATAAAATAGTGATAACACAATTTTTTTGATATGGCACACAAATATTTTTGATATTGTTCAATTCATTTTGAAAAAATATATCTTGCTTTGACACCAATGAATCACAAAACACCAATCATATGCATTAACCTAGTCCACATTTTGATCACCATCCATTCTATGAGACCCTTGAGATCCACCACTATCAAATTGGGAGTGCATGAAATGTTCTATAGAAACATATAAAGAAATCAAAAACACCATTGGATTATCTATGGGCCTCGTTTGACGCACATGAACACCATTTGGAGATCCATCCAACCCATGGGAGGATATCAGATTGGATGTGATTATGGGATAACATACTCTAATACAATTAAAGCTTATATATACAACCACACATCAACCACGACACCAATGGTAGAATACCATTACTTGACTCCACTAAGTCCTTTCGTATCCATCACATTAATGAAATCCCATAATTCCTCAGGAGCCACCATTGATCCTATGGTGCCCTGTGGGTCACCATTTGGTCCAATATATACTCATGATAAACCATTGATTAGATTCCACTACTAGATGCTTCAATATTCCACCACTAATAAAGCAATATAATCATTTTTATAGATTATTAGAGGAGTGCAATCTCGAGCTCAGACCCACTACCGCAATCCCATGCACACACCTTGTAGACCATACATGGGAGGTGAGGGGTAATTTATCCCTTAGTACACATTGTGCTTTGGTATGACAAAGGAACATAAAGATTAAAGGATCCATATAATTAAACTAAATTTTGTAAAACAATGATACAATTATATGATTTAGAGATCATCTAATGAGATTCATGAAGAATGATTCAATCTCTATAAATAGATTGTTATGCCTTCTCGAAAATGGACTTGACCACATATGATAAGAATGCTTCATTTTTAATAGATGTAGCTGCATCATTTTTTTTTATTTTTAATTATTTTAATGATTTTTATATTACAATTAATTTTAATAATGTATGATTTAAAATTAGATTAATTTCGTCATTATTTTTTTTTCTATCCATACAAATTATTTTCTTCTTCTTTTTATAGATAATTTAATTTTATTAATATATAGTTGTTGTACTTTATATTATTTTTCATATTCTATTTGTATTTAATTATTCTTATTCTTTTATATCTCTCTTCTTTATCTATCATTAATTATTATTATTTTTCACATTTTTATTTTTAAATAATCTTATATTAGTATTTTTCTTATGTTATTTACCATTATATCATTATGACAAATTGTTCAAAAAAATTATGGGACTAACCCAAGGATTGGTCAGGGGGAGGTATGTGTAAATTTCCATTCATTATGAGCATAAATTAATATGTGTTATATTGTTTTTGGTTTAAAATACTAATGTTTGCGAGTGTGAGAATTTTCTAAGAAGAATATGAATTCAAACACATTTCTATAGTTATATTATATCTTCTTTGTCAGTTATATTGTATGCAAGATATTTATATGCATGATTTTATCCCTTGTAGTGGGTGAAATGGTATACGATTGAGCTATATCATGGAAGATGTCACACTATCGGTAGAGGTGTTCCATCAACCATGATTACAAGAGGAGATGAAATTTAAATTTCTAAAGGCATTTGAAAATTTACATCACTATATAATAGAATAATAATTCATTATTTATATAATAGAATTATGTTATCCATCTAAATATAATCATGAATATTATGAATAATAAAACCCCTATACAAAACAAAAATGTCCTAGGTCTTTATTTTCTAATCTCATTTTGTCTTTGAATGTTTTTGTAAATTTTAACGATTAATTTATCTTAAAAAATATATTTATATTCATTAAATATTTAAAAAATTGATGTAGTTAGGATGATGTAGAATATGTCTGTGAACAGCTGTGAATCTCATTATGTGAAATAACCTTAGTCATCCATTCTTCTATAGTAGGAAAGTAAATTTTATTTTTTCCAATCCCTAAAAAATTATTGTGCCATGATTAAATCTCTATCTTCAAAAGATTATCAATCATGACATCAATTTTAATATTTCTCTTATTAAACATGTTTTTTCTGATCATAAATACATTTTATCTTAACTTTAAAAACTAACTTCATTATTTTAACTTTCTCATTATGAAACCAGAATTTTTTTTCAAAAACGCCATGTTCCATGATTTTATTGGATTATAATCCCAACTAAAACTCATTATCCAAAAATCTATTATTTTAATATTTCATAAAAAATGTTGTTATTTTATTATATAGTATTCTTGAATTCATATTACTAATCAATGTTTTTGAACCATTCATGTTCAATCATTTTATAATATATATGAAGAACCACCTTTTATACATCAAAGGATCCAATTTATCTAGAGATTTATAATCTCTATTTTTAATAATTACTTCTCTATATTATAATATTATTCACACACCTCAGTTTACACATCGTATGTACTCGGATAGAATCTAAAAACAAGATAGATTATTTATTTATTAATAAAATATGGAACCTATTTTAATATACAAACATTTATATATTGAAATTTAATATATATATTTTAATCACCATTTATAATTGAATCTTATTTTTTTGATAATTTTTATAAAATTTTCACATACCTCATGATAACATAATATTCTTGATCCACATGAAGTTGGGTTATTTTTATTAAACATGGTGTTAAGTTGAACAACCTATTCATTAAATTGTATGATATATTTTTTATCCTTGTTATAATGGCATAATTAAAATTTATACTTTATATTCTCTAGGTAAGAGGGTTATCTTATTCAATTTTCTCTCAACCACTATTCTTATTTTAATATTTTTTTTGTAGAAATAAAATTTTTCTTTGAAATATTATAATCTTGAATCAAACAACAATTCATTATTAATATTTTAAAGAAAATAAAATCATCAAAATATAATGGGATCAATGTAGAGGATAAAATAAATGTTAACCAACCCTCATATGGTTCCACAATAATGGGATAGTAACTAATTTTTTATATTATTTAGATATTTAAAACTAGAGACCCAACTAGTAGATTAGTAGTATCTTCTAAATAACCTATCAGTGTAACACAACCAATGAAGAGGACTATTGGTATCTATAAGAAATTTCCTCATTCCCTTCATGTATTAAAAAAACTCGCCATTATTTGAGTGTTCCATCCAAAACACGTCTAATTGTATTAATATAAGGGAATTAAATTTATTAATATTTATATATGAAATTGATATAGCTCATTATTAAATGATATAAATTACTAGTCATCATGGAAATCTATGTTACTCTGTTTACATAGATGATTCCTTGAAGAAATATAAAAATTATATAATAATTTCATTTTTATCCATTAAATTCATCAAAAAATTATCCGAAATGGGATTGGTTAATGAGTATTTCAAATTCTAATGATATATAGAAATACACATATTAGGTTGAAATTGGATTTTAAATTAACTATAAAATTATAATAATAAATCTCAAATGATGTTAAATGGAATTTATCAATTCCGGGGACTAGCCAAGTCAGATGGCACCATAATATTATTTGTACCCTTATTTTAGTAGTTCTAAATAATTTAAATGAAAATCCCATTATAATTTACATAACCCTTATGTGGTTAAGTGATGAGCCATATCATAAGTTATTGTGACCTATGATGGACCCGTTAGACGGATCTATGTTCATGTATATGTAAACCCATTCCCAATTTATGAATTTAATTCTCCATAAATTACAATTTTTATCATATATCAATGAAATACATTTAGATTTTTATATTTAAAAATTCTTTCAAAGGGTAAATTTGTAATGTAACATACCTCAATTGACCTACTATGGTTAAGATTTTCATATATAGATTTAATCATATAAGTCATCATTACCATTTTATATTGGTATAGGCCTCATTAATCACATTATATCATTAATTTAATAAAATTTATTATTTGTAATAATTTATATTAATCATTGAACCATATATACATCCTAGTCTAGTTAGATAAATCACATTTCCCAAATTATAATGAAACATGAATGAATACGTTACAATTGGAATTCATGTAGCTGGAACCAGGTTTTTAGTATCGGTATCATATTATAAAAAATTTATTATGTAATAGAAACATAACAGGTCTTTCCCATATCAGTATATAATAGAACATGAACTATATAAATTTTTTTTATCACTCTTTTAATCAAAACAATAAAATTTTAATCTTAATAATGTAATGTTCCACGGATCAAACATGTTATGTTCATTTAATTAAGGTTCCAAAATTAAACAATATCAAAAAAACACCATTTAAGTTGATGTAGAGACATTTAGAACAAATAAAATGACATAATTATAATAATGAATGTTACCACACAATAAAGATTAGAATATTAAATTTAGAAAAACACATGTCCATATTAAAGAATAAATAATGTTGAATAATCCAAGGATAATGGTTCAAAATATTCCTTACAATTATCTTGTAATATGAGTATATAGATAATAAAAATTAATAATCACATAAGTCTCATCAATAAACTATACAGAAGTCAGGAAGTGAAAGCTATATTTATCGAATATAAAAGGTATGTGAATACGTAGGTTTCAATCAGGATTCATAAGTTAATGTTTCTTTTTCATTCATTGGTAATGGAATATATTAAAAATTTAATAAATAATGGAAATACACCAATCAATCAACAATAAATAATGATAAAATTTCATGATAGATCATCATAACAACGAGTCTTATCCTTGGAAACCTCACCAATCCATCATGTGTGGTTTAGATAGACCCAGAAATGATCTAGTTGAGAGGAGAATAAAAATTGATAGTCTTCTATCTATGATTCCAAAAAAGTATGATGAAAATTAATTATGCCTATAAATATACATTGAAAAATCATAAACATAGATCCACTGAAAATGTTCCTCAAGATGATGGGTTATATCGCCTCTTGAATGCCTTATTTTATGACATATGTTTTCTACTTGAAGAAAGGGTCTCATTTGATTATAAAAAAATATAATATAATCAAAAATAATTAAAATAATATAATGTTACTAATAAATTATAACAGTATAAATAAATAATATATGTAAAATAATAAATAATAGACAATAAAAATATCATATAAAAATGATTTCATGATGATTAATATGTGAATAAAGAATAAATTTCATCATACATACATCAAGTCTTGTATAAATTAATGAAATAAATTCTCTTAACTGTATAACACGGAATCGTGAGAACTAATTAGGTTGTTTATTTATTCAATTTTCCCTAGTATAGAGAACAACTCATTTAATGATGAGATTAAACATGATCAAGAACCTACAATCCTGAGGTTAGTTCGTTTAGACAACAATTACCCAAAACATGTGTGATATATACTCAATTTCCCCCACCCAAAAAATCAAATGAATATTATGATATGATAATATAAAATAACACACTAAACATGTATATCAAATAATTAGAACAGTGTAAGTTAAATGTACTCCCATGTCATGCTCAATTTCTAAAAAGGACACTTGCAAGACTATAATAGCTTCGACGTATGTTGTTGTGTCACCAATCATATGTCCCCATATATATAAAAACATTATATATATATATATATATATATATATATAGAAATATATGTATATATGAAATATATATGTAGTGAAATATTTAACTATATTTAAATATATATAAAAGATAAAAACATAGGCATAACTATTGTGTCCTTACATAATAATTAAGATTTCATGTTTAATAAGGTTAAACATTACAATATTCCTAATGATTGATAATGGACATCTTTCCCATCAATTTTTAATGGATAAAAATATAATTTTGACATATTTTTTTAAGGATCATAAGATAATACATATTATGTGATGATATAGAATGCCATATTTGACATCCTAGACATGGGGAATGGACCATTATGAAAATATAACCAAATTTATGTGGATCATATTGTCTAATATCAAAATCAACTGGCTGTTGAGTTCCATGTATGAAATCCTTAGTGATATTGATATCCATGCCTAATATCCATGACCAAGGGGGTGTGATATGACATGTCACTAACACTAATCGGGGACCATTTGTGATAAACCAAATTAAGGTAGCCTGACATTATAATTGTACTCTTTGAAAATGAATTCCATAAATAAAAAATTAGTATCACTCATAGTGATGTGTATCTTTTTTAGAATATTTCATTTAATATTTATCATGGGTCATGATATTTGGTTTTTTCTAATAATAATTCAATTAATTAATTAGAAAATTCTATTCCTCAATAGTTAATTAGACCATGGGGAGAACCTTTTCATGAATTGCATTTATTCACATTTGATATATCTCTATTAGTTAAAATTGATAAAGTAGTGCACATGATGCGTTTTACACATTAAATGTTATGTATTGTTATCACCCAGTTCATTTAATTAATATTTATCAGGTCTTTTATATGGAATAATTTAACACACCCTAAAAGGTGATTTAATGTGTATAAAAAGAATTATAATCATAATAACAAGAAAACTCCCCAAAAGTGGTTGTTCAGGTTGATTATTTTGACCTCTAATCATTTATAAGGGCATCATATCTCATATAAACAACAAAGAGGCATTTAATAATTTAATAATAAAATGTTGATGGAATAAATTGTAGAATAATGATAAAAATTAATAAAAAAGTGAGGCTATGTGATAAAAAATTGATGGGATACATCATTATTAGGATTATTCAATCATCTAGTATTGAGACTTGGTTTAATAGACAATGATATAAATTATCGGATGGGACAAATACCCGAAAATAAGGAAATTTATATCATAAAAAGATAACACTTGATATGGATAGATTAACAAATATAATATATAAATGGACTTGTATAATTACTAATATACTTCAAATGACACTCACAAGATCAAATAAGAACTATGAATGGGGGAGATCACACCATGTGAAGTGGAGGAGGAGGGGCAGCCACATGAGAGTCCTCCTAGAAGAATGAGTATGTAAATATAGAAAAACATCTAAAAGGGTATGATGGGAAATTCATAAATGATTCCCTTTTAAATGAAGTGCATGGTTAGGTTACACAGTTTGGCAACATGTTCACCAACCGTGCATAAACAATTCCCAATATTCATTACCCACATGGTATGTCCACAAACATTCTTCTAAACATTTATGGATAATGGTTATGTGGAATTAAACATATGGGATTTGTTCATGGTTTTGAAAACAATTTACATCCCATGTTTCCCCCTCTACCATTGATTTTAGTCTTCTTGCACTATCTTGTGGCCACATTTTAAAAGTTTTAAAAATCAAGTGACAACCTTTTAATCCCAATAAATGGCCACATGATTAATTATTATTTGAAATAGTATTCTTTAATCCAATTACCTTTAGAATACATGACTCATTTTTGTGCTTCATGGTTAGTACAAATTGTGTGACAATAATTCACCTTAGATAGATTCTCCCAAAATAGATCTTTCTAAACCAAAGGCTCCAAAATATAATCCAAGAATTTGAGACACCTCTTTGGAATAAAACGACATCAAAATAAAAAGACTATTATCTATTCCATCACTCATATTTAAATTCAAAATATTAGTTTAAAAATTTTCTCATTCACCAAACCAATAACTCAAATTCTCTTGGAAAAAATCAATGTGTCCTATATAGGGGATCATACAATATAATGGATCAAATTATGGCCAGTTTTGACAAGGTTGTCATGGAAATACAGGATGATTTTTTACCTATAACAGGAGATGTTGAAATTTTCTTTCTTTACCTCCTTAGACTCTATCCAAAAAAAATCAATTTAAAAAATTCTATAATTGTATAAAAGATATCGACGGGTAGTCATTATCTATTAAGAATTCTGATTCAATGAGTAATTTAAATTTATAGTGTCTAAAATCAGACTACTATTATGTTTAGATGTTGTATTTAAATCATGCAGATTTATGTAATATTATTTTAAAAATTTTATTTCATACATTAAAAAATATTACATATCTCAAATCCATATGTATTATACATATTAAACTAGTGAGTTATCCAGTCATGATAATAAAAATTTAGTCATGTTATATAAAATTGAGATGTTCTTTATTTCATTATTATCTGATATTACAGTCCACATAAGGGTACACTTGGTTAAAGAGATTCAATTGAGTGTACTTATACATTACAAATGGAAGTTAGCTATTTATTGGTATGTGTAGATTTCGTAAGGGAACATTATGAATAGATATTAGTCTCAAGTCTGTGTTGAAGAACAATATATCATTGAATTATATGTTGAATTATATGTTCATTAACTATTTTATGTTTATAGAACTGGTCTACTATTATCCCATAACAATAGATGGATTATGGGTTAGAGGATTTCTTGATAATTGTTTTGTTACAAAATCCATTATATAGTAATATAAATCTAAAAAACACATTTTACAAATTATTTCATAGTTTTATCTATATGTTGATGTCCAAAAATTATATCTTAGACATTTTAAACTATCATGTGAAGAATAATGGATATAAAATACACCTAAAGAATAGTTTTTATGATAGTTATAAGATTACATTTATATCGAGTTATCTAGATATCTGAATTCAATTTCTGAAAAACATTGATGGCTTTCCCAAAGGCCAAATTTTAATGTATTATATTACAAGCATTATATAATTAGTGGTTATATATTCTATATAAAGGAACATTATATTGAAAAATATTAAATTAATTGTTATTCCAAAGGTGGTGAAAATATATGGTTCTACTGATAGAAATCCATTTTTTGATAATATGTTATACTTAGATATTGTAAAACAAATATATTAGTTGGATTATAAAATATTCAGAAATCTCATTTTCCATTTCAAATGGTTAGACAATGGGAATCCAATTGAAACAAATTAATTAGACTTCATGAAATTTAATTTTAGAGAGGAATGGTATATAATGAAAAATTTGTAATGGGATACGAATTAGTATGTGAATATTATATCCTAGATCTACAAAATAGATAAATTTCAGTTTTTCTATTTGATATGAATACAACTGTATAGTTATTTCAAAACTCCATTGAGAATTAGTATTTCATTTAGGGGTAAAAATCGTTTCATGTGGTTCAAATCATTTATAATATCTTATACATTAGAAGGTACTATAAGTATTGGATTTAGATTCTCAATAGTGGTTCAAAATATATTCAACCTTTATAGAAAAAATGATAATTCATTGACAAAGTGAAACTGTTATTTATTATACTACAGTTTACCTTGTCATTTTAAGTATTCTCTTGTAAATTTAATTAATCTAAATTACATGTTTTACAAATAATGAATATAATTAGTTATTTACATGATGATGTTGTTTATACCAAAGAACAAAAACCTTTGCATGAGAAATTTGTAAATTAATTTGGAATCAATATCATTTACCTGAAATAAACATGAGTGTAATATGATCACTATGTTAACTAAATTTATAATAGAATTAATTTAAGGTATAAAATATATTGAATTATGGAATCAATGTAGCCAACCTATAGAACAAAAAATTCAATTTGTATTTGATACATTGGAATCATAACAAAAAAACATTTTCCAATTAATATATATATATTTTAAATTTCATGACTTCATTTAATATAACCATTTATGTGATATTAGAGTAATGATATGATATATTTCTTTTATTTATTATAAAAATTATATAATAAAATTTTCATTTAATTTTCGATATACCATAGGGAGATCCTTGATTTCAGATGGTTTTTTAATAAATATGTTTTAATGATTACTTGAAGAGATCATGTATCCATTAATAAACATCAAAAAATGAGACATCTCAAGGAATATTAGGGGATAGAAACATTTACCCACAAGAATAGTCTATAAAAATTAATAATGAAGAATCACAAAAATATTTTATTAGTATTCCAAATGAGAAATAATTTTAGGTTCACTCTATATGATAACATTTTATTTCAAAAACATTTTTATTGTCACATTGATAAAAAGAAAAATAAAATGTGGAAATACCAAATGAGTGTTAAAAGTAAATAACTTGCATCAAAATTGATGAACCACTTTTCGAAATAATTTATTATGTTTGATTCAATTTAGAAGTAAATGGTATGTATTTTTAATATATTGTAAATGTTTTATGTGATGTAAAAAACATGTGTTCATTTTTTAGATACATGTTGATGAACAATAGTCCAAATCCACCCTAATAAAATGTCATCAATTATGTTTTGAGGATCCTTTAATAAATACAAAAACATGATGATGGAAACATAAACAAATTATGGGAATATGGTGTAAGCCTAAAATAATAATAATTTTATAATATTTATTATAGTATTACATAAAAATAATTATTAATTTACATTGGTTATTATTAATTTTATACATTATAAACATTATTGATGTAACCTATAGAACAACTAATTTTAGTAGCGTTGATGTATCTAGAACTATATGGAATCTTTGGAGGTGTAGATTTTGGAGTTTTAACTTGATAATGTTTCATGAAGTCAATATTATAATGAGATACCTATGAGATGTTGAATGGAACTAATGAAAAAAAATTAGTTGAAATATATTAATGACTAACCTAGTTTGGTTGATCAAAATATACAAAAGGGTCCATGTAATGAAATAGTAAAAAAATGATCAGTACACAAAGTACCACATGACCCAATTATCACGGAGGTTGTACATTCTCGTTGAATGAGTGCCTTAAAAAATGGGATAAATTTTTTCATGTCTAACTCTAATAAATTTGAATCAAATAACAAGTGATAGATTTATAACTATAAAATTATACATAGTGAAATTTTAAATGAATTATATGTATAACAAACAACCCATCCCAATAATATGAGTGGTATGGTGTAAAATATCTAAGATACAACATAAAAAATAAACAAAACCGAAATAATTATTTGGGAGTGTGTATTGATGTATCTAATTATATCACCACAATGTTTTTTGTTCCTATTGATGATCTAGATGTTCCCACACTCAATAATGTTATTGTAAAATTCATAAAATAATTATTTTATATTATAATTATTCATGATAATAATGAGGTTTGTATTTTTTAACTTTTTCAATAGATAAATATTATCTTATAATTAAAAATGTCAGGAATATGCATGGTATAACATATTGCCAAATAAAGGGAAAATTGAAGGTCAGATCAATACATTACATTGGATATATAGTGACCTAGTATTATCATTAGTGAATATTACATCTATTTTGAAGAATATTAATTTCATTACATTAACACACACCCAATGTATGAATTCGTTTGGTGCATTAATAAAAAAAGAAAAAAATATGTCTAGTCTAGGAAAAGATCATCCATTATTCCCAAAAATATCATTCCCTTTAGCACTCATACTTAAAACGTTTCTTCATAACCTAAGGAAAGTAATTATAAGAAAAGTGTGAGCTCATACGCTCTGTATGGGTCACATGGACATAGGTAATCACAATCATGTAAATAAGTGTATTTTATTGTGATCCTAACATTATATAATTATAAAATCAATATAATATAACATAATAAATATCAATGAAATAAATATTGGAGCTTCAAAAGAATTTAAACCTAATAAAATCAATGCAAATAATCCCTTACATCATAACATGGACATAAGAAATGAAATTATTCCATAATCATACACTTGTATCTTTTTAACTTGTATAAATTGTAAAATGTTCACTCATTAAATTAAGGAAATGAAATTAAAACCTTTCATAATAACATGGAAATCAAACCCACATACATGAATCAAATTATGGAAATAAAAACATGATGTAGGAATATATTTTATAACATGAAAAGAGGTTTAGGGATAACATCATACCATAGAAGATATCCATATTTACCACATTAATTAGAGGGAGATATAGTTCATACTTATAAAATATTGATAATAATACATATTTTTTCCCCAAGAACATAAATCATTCACCATATCAGAACACATTGAATGAAAATGGTTTCATAAACATCAATCAATCATAACATAACCCATGAAAAATAAATAATTTTAACAATCATCATTCCATTATAAACACAAAGCAGAATTGTAAATAATAAAAATTGTATGATTGAATAATTTCTCTAGTAAATCATATGTTACATCAAATAATATTATGTAAGGTCAAAATAATATTCATACCTCACATGAAAATAGTTTTAGAGATAAATATATATTCTTCTATGAATAAATAAAATTTTATTAAAATTCTTGGAAATTTTAATAGAAAATACATTTAATGAAAATAATATTATATTATTCTAAAATAAGCATAAATAATTATAGACTCTTAATGTTAGAAAATTAAATTAAATTATTATATGAAAAAAAACATTCCATTAAATCATTTTTCATAAAAATCACAATGTACCCCATTTCAATAATGAAAAAAGAATTTCTTCAAAACCAAGCAGTAAAAGTCAAAATGTGATAAAATGAAATTAAAAATCCATAAAACCATAGAATTGTTTTTGAGTGTATGCGTAGAAAAATTAGAAATGTAATCTAAATATCCAAAATACATTTTTAAAATAAATAAATACCAATATTGATGGGATTGTAAAATTATTATACGTCACATTACAATCAGTTTTCTAATATTACTTATTAAAGAATTAAAATTATAATGATGTAAAAATACAATAAACCACTACATATGTATCATAAAACACATTATTGGGTACTTTATAAACCATGTAGAATAAAAAATTTGGGTATAGGGAATGTATCCTATCAAAATGAAAGTGAATCATGATTCCCATACTAATTGAGTAAATATTGAATCATAATCCCCATGAAATAATTAAAAAAAATTAAACTTTTTATATCATAAAATAGATTAAATTCATAATATAACATTTAACAAGGAATCATATAAACTACACAATAAGAATGTGTAGTGATTATGTCATAGTTATCACAGAAATAATGTTATAGAATATATTATGTACCTTTCATCTTCACACTCTCAGTACTCATGAATACCTCCAATATAATAAATATATGTATATAATAAATCATTTATATGACACTGTTCATATATATAATACCACATATGACTTATATATGCCTTTATATTACCTACTTATAAATATGCCTAATTTAAGTTAGGTTTTGGGTAAATACTCTTATGTTTCTCGTATATATTTTGAATTGTTATCACCAGTTATCATACATAAATAAGTATTTAATTATATCCATAAATATCACAATTATATGAATATAATATATATTCATTATGAATTTCTTTATTGTAATATATAAAATATATATAAAGATATTGAAATATACCATTTATCGAAATGGTTGTCCATAAAGCACATGAATGTTTCTTCAGTTTCATGTCATATTAAATGTATGTAAGAAATTGAAATATTTATCTATATATATATATAATATTTTTCAAGAGTAATTATTATGTGATATATATAATATATTTTAACTAAAAACATCCTTAATACGTTGAAAGAAAATTTTGAATGAGTCACATCACTTTGAGGATGAGGTAGTCCAGGCGTCTACAAATGATATAATTATATTTTAAAAAATGAAATAATTAAGTTATAAAAAATATATTATTTTAAAAAAATTTAAAATAAAAATATGATTCATATATACCACATGAAAATATATTTATCTCTAATAATTTTATACCATTAGAGGTGGTAAAGGAAAAAATGAACACCATCATTTTTTGAGGTAGTAGTTCGTCATTCACTATAACAGAATGTTTGTTTCTTATTTGATAGAAGTGTCTTTGAGTGTATGAATAATCATTAATATAAAATAATACTACTATATTTATTATTATGGGATTATTATATAAATATGATATAAATATATTTGAATCGATTCATGGATGATATAGAACCACAACGTTCATTGGTGAACATTACCAATTCTTTGGGTATCACCTTTTGATTTGAAAAAAAGACCCATTCAGATGGTTTTCAAACCACAATTAAGGCCTCTTTTATTAATGTGTGGGATTTTGAGAGGATATTTTATCGGAATTTGGATGAAAAAAATATGTTCTGATGTTTTAATAGAAGAGAAGCATTTCTGAATTTGTTAATAGAGGGGATATGAACATTTGGAATTTCACAAATTATTAATATAAAATAAATTCAATCTCAATAAAATACCAAAGAGAGTCCATTTATTCAAAGATAAAATATGATAATTTTTTCATCTAAATCAATAGATTTTATACGAGTTTAAGTATCTCCTTAAAAAATATTTTTTTTATTAACCATTAGTTATGCCATTTAAATTATAACTATGGTCAAAAAGTTTTTAACATTAAGAAGATGTTATTTTTCACATATAAAATTTACATTACACAATAAAATTCACATATGACCATAATTAATCAAATTATATATATATTTGTATTAATAATATAATTTAATATATTATTTCATTAATTTAATAATTACTTCATCAACATTGTGAAATTATTCATACTAAAAATTTATCCACTAAATCAAAAATAAAATTAGAAAATTTATTTATAAAAATATTATATTAGTATATATATATTTTATTTTATTTTATCTAATATCATATTATTAATATTATACTTAATATATGTATGAGTGTGACATTTCTTCCCTCTTTCTGATTTCAATAATATATAAGTCATTTTTATCAATAGGTGGCCCATAAAAATGAAATTAATATTAATAGGTGTTAGGGGTTAAATTAAATTAATCCATTAATAACTGGGAATGTATTTTTTTTAGTTTTCAAATATTTATTATATTATTTTATCCATTAATTACTACATTTCTATTTAACTAAACTAGTACAAATTGGTATGGATACTATTCAAGTAGTCCTAAAATAAAAGGAACCTATTTACAATATTACTTCATTTTCATTAAAAATTTGGGGTCATTTTTTCACAATTATAAAATCTTAATTTTCATAACATAATTTAAAACAATAAACATTGACAGGACAGGAAAATGAGATTTTGAAGATAAAAATTCAATATATTGAATTGTTTTTATATCCAAATTAATTTTTAAATTTAATCAAATGACCAACATTTCATTAAATGAAAAAAAAATATTTAATTATACTATAAAATTAAATAAATATAATTTTACAATATCAATATTTTACAATAAATAGTATTTTTATATTATAAATCATTATTTATCATTATTCATCAAAACATGAATCTTATCAGATAAATTAAAAACAATCAAAAAAAAATAAATAATCATATACATATTTCAAATAATAATTCTATTTTGTAAAATATAATATATAAATGTTTCAAAAATATAATTTTAAAACTATAGATCGTTCAAATGGTGTGAAAATGGATTTTTTTTAAAAAATAATTCGTTATTCTGTTAAATTATATTTTTCTTATATCATTTCTTAAAAACAGATAAGACGAATATGAAAAATTATATTTAACATATAATTTATATATTTCATTAATATAACTTAAAATGATTTTTTAATTGTTATATAGAACATATTTTCAAATTCAAATTATTTTTATAAATATAGTTCTTTTTTAAAAATAATGATTTTACAATAGTTTATAATTAATTGATTATATATTTTAGTCAAAAATATAATTAAATAATTTTGTTAATCTCGTGAACACCTTAAATTCTAATAGTGAGTTTATAATTGTCTCTTTTAAATATGTATATTAATAAATAGATTTTTCCTAGAAATTATGTGTTTTGTGCAATGAATTGTAAGCCGAGATTACTTGTAATGAAAACATGACAATGTGTTGATAGTAAAGCAATTCATAAATGAAATTTCTTTTTTCTAAGAAAAATATTCTCATAAAAACTAGTTTTGTAACATTCTACCCTCATTAAAATGAATTTCCCCCTTAAAATGCATCATTATAGTAACAAAATGTGGATACTTATACCTCATGATATCCTCATGTTACCACAAGACTTCTTCAAACTAGCACAAAACTTTAACCATTCGAGTGGAATTGTTTTGTAGAATGTTATATATATTATCCAAAATATCAACTTGTTTCACTTCATATGAATGATGTTTCTATATCGGTACAATCTTAGATATTATTACATATTAAGGATCATTTTCGTACTTCCCTATAAAATATAAATGTAACACATCATGAAGAATAGATATAATTGGGGTTAAATTAATTGAATATACTACCATTTCAATATGATCAATAATTTTAAAATTAGATTTCATCCTTGCAATATCAAATTTTACATAAAAATTCAATGGTGGATTTTTTAGAATGTATTTATAGGGAACCCACATCACCAAAATATATAATAAAATGTATATTTAATTAGAGATAATTTAAGGGAATAAATCAACACAAAACTAGGATTAGAGAATGTTAACAAATGGACATGGAAGATAATTACATATATCATGTTTTGGTGGAGACTGATTAAGAACATGATAATTATAAAGACAATCATCAAAAAATTCTAAATATTTGATGATCTTATAGACCATATGATTTTTTTAAAATGAAGGTACAAGGATAATTTTTTTCAAGATGATTTTCCTAATGTGGAATATTTTTCTAAATAATATTTACATATTTGACTTCATTACATTTTTTTAGAATGATCCCTTCCATCAGTTCTACCTCTATAAAAATCTACAACAACTCTTACTCAAAGACATATGGTCTAAATTGAGGTATCAGATGAACTAGTACACCATAATATCTATAATGAGGTGATTATTCATTCCATTTGTCAGTAGTTATACTCTATGCATAATAGTTAAAACATGTTACCGAATATTCATAAATCAATATAAAAATCTCTAAAACCTCATCCACATTTTAGTGTAGAATATATCATAAATGCTTACCCTTGTGAACCTTTAAAATAAATATAATCTAATATATTAAATGGAATGTTACTAAAAATATAGTTTCACCCTAAAAACATGATTTAGATCATAATACACATGTTAATACCATTATCCATTATACTCTTGAAACATGGGAATAACCTGAATTACCATAAATTTTTATTTAATCTGCACATACTTATTAATTCCTTATATAATAATTTTTCATATAAGGAAAAATTTTCATTGGAAGTGTGGGTTATTCAATGTATTGGTTGAATATGATATTTCATTTTCACAATATCCAAAAAGATAATCACATGATATTTCACTAATGGATGAAAGATAATATTTTCATTGGGATTATACATTCCAAATCATACATGAAATTATCCAAAATGGGGATGTGGAGATGTATTCAATAATTAACATGGTATTTTTAATAAATTAAAAAATAATATAATTTTGATGTTTACTTTATCCTCAGGTTTCTTAAGACAATAATAGACATTATTACATTGATTGGTGTACCTGTAATCATTATGACCAAATTTATTGTCATTGAGACAATTAATCAAGAGAGGTGTACTACTTGGATAATTATTTTTATTCACATTAAATTAGTATTTAAATTTTCTAAGACATTATTTCCCACACATAGAACAATTTTTCACCCCTTTAAGTGAATTTACACAATGTACTCTTCCAGACATAGAATAGAAAGTAAATCAATAACCAGAACACTACAGATTTTAGAATTTCCATTAAATTTTTTCCTTATTTTTATATCAAAACCGTGAAATATATGGTCAAGTTCTATAAATATATTTTACAATAAATAAAGGAAATGTACATATAGAATAATTATTTCTTCAGGATTCCCCAATATATAGATTGAAATTCATTTAGTGTCCTATAATTCTTGAAAATGATTTACCACTTATTCGCTTCATCATCCAATAAAGAAGAGCCTAGATTAAATTTTATCTCAATGTATAATGGAGAATGATAATAATATACTCAAAGGTACATATCGATTTACCAACATCGACAATATCATTAATTCCACAAATTTATGTTCAGAATTTTCATTAAAAATGATTCAATAATTCTCTTTCCCTCATTTGTCAATTGGGATTTCCAGTATGATTCATAGCATGATATGGTGTTGTGGTCATGTAAAAATACTTTATAATTAAATAATTTTCAATATTAAGTTTCTACTATGGGACATCATTGCATTTTCCATTGAATTTATAATTAACAAAATTCTATTAGGTTCTTCCCATAGACTAAAACCCAAATAAACTATTGTGGGAAAAACTAATAATAGTGGTAGAACAATATAATCATGGAAATTAATTTATAATTATTTTCAATATATGATCTTTATGTTCAATCTTCAGTTATTCGTGATTATTAAAAACCTCTCTAATTATAACCTATTCTTATACTTATCCAAGAGTCATCCCAAGAAATATAAAGATAAATTTTTCTTAGGAACTTAATAATGTTTTCTCATTCTAGTTTCTAAATGATGACTAAATATTTTAATTATTACCAATTATAATGATCTAGGATTTTTATAAACGTATATTAAATCTATTAAAGATGAATAATTACTTCAATTGATAAAAACAGTGTAAAATATAGTGTTATTTTAGTTACTTTTTAATAATATAATAGAAAACTATAGTATATTGTAATATCATATATTTTTTTCAAAAATGTTATTTCCCTTTATTAATCCTATATAATACCTTTCATTATAACCTATGTAAGGGAGACATGTGTAAATTGTGATCTCGGATGTTTTGTAATGGTTAAATAGGATATATATAACCACCAAAATGAGCATAAATAATTGTTAATGTGATAATAACATTAGAATAGAATAAAATACATAAAAATGTTCATAAACATGAACTATAAAATAAATATCGGTAGATCATAATACCTGAATTAGAAACAAAAACATAATCCATGAGATCATTAAGATGACATATGTTATGAAATTTGTGAATACACATAATCATGTAACTTTTGGAACATATATAAATAGTAATAGGTTCAGTCATTAAATTTATTTCATGAAATTAATCCCGTACATAAATATATGGACAAAAAAACTAGTTCCACTTATATAAATTGTAACATTAAATAAGGTTAACACATAACATATATACCTCATTAGTTATAAATATGTACTCAATACATTAGGGGGGTATTGTCCCGCCCATCATATAATGAAAAACTTACATATGTCTACAACAATAACATAATTCATTCATCATATCAAAAATATTTGAATGAAATGGGTTTCATAAGAATCTTTAATAACAATATAACCCATGTAAATGAAATAAGATTCATAAATATCATTATATCATAAAAATAAACCATTTATAGAAAGAATAAAATTTATACTGTGGAAGTATATTCCTACTAAAATCCATGTAACATCAAATAACATTATATTTTATGGAAAATAATTTTTAGTGAACACGTGATAATAATTCATTAGTAAAATATCCTTTTTTCTTCGAAAACATTTTATTTTCAAAAAATGATAATAATTATTAATAGAAAAAAAATTATTTTCAAATAATATTTTATGATTATAAAGGAAGATTAATGTCATTGTGGAATCATGAAGGTGGAAATATCATTCAAACTATATAAGTAATAAATAAATTATTTCAACCCTTTTCTGGAAAACTCACAAAGTACCACATTTGGAAATTGATAGAGGGTTATTTTTAAACCATTAGAAACATGAATAAAATGGGTAAAATGAATTTAAACATATATATAGGAATCTATAAAAATATGAAAACATTTTTATAAAACATGGACATTAAAAATAAATATTCCCCAAATTCAGATATAAAATTTATCAATCCCATGTATTGATGAGATGCCAAAATAAATACACATCACATGTAAATCCATCGAATCATATGCATCATGAAATAATATTGTTTTAATGGAAATTAAAATACCATAATTATCATTATATGACTCATAAATAACATTTATGGAATGTATATACACCACAAACAGAAAACATATAGCGTATAAGGCATGTGTTCGATAGAAATAAAAATGTGTCATAAATCCCCTACAACTAGGGTAACTTTTGAATAATGATCCCCATGGATGAATAAAAACTATTTGTTAATTCAATTTCATTAAATAAATAGAAATAATTATATTTAATTTTATATGGGTATATTTACCCCACAGAATAAAAATAACACGCGATTAACACATATATGTCACTGAAATAGATGAAGGTGAGAAACCTCCTACCATATGTATTGACTCTCACCGTACATTAGAAAAACCCAATATAATGAATATATGTTCAGAATTAATGTATTAATGAACAATGTAATTACATATAATATCATAAATTACTTAAATATAACTTTATATTACCTGCTAATTAACAATTCCATGCATAAGATAGGTTTTGGTTAATAACAGTTTTGTTTTTCTTATATGTTTCGACATGTTTTTATGTATACTCATACTTCGATTATGATTTCATTTTATACTGAATTATATCAATTTTATAAATATCATATCTATTCATTATATATATATATATATTAATATTTTTCTACCATACATAGAAATAGAGAATGAAATGAAAAATTCATGGAGACGGTAGGTCATACGTACACCTGAACATTCCTTCCATTTCAGGATGTATTGAAAAAAGAATGTACATGAAATATAGGAATATGTATATGTAAAATATTTATAGTATAATTATTATATCATCTGATCATATAAATTCACTCTATTCATCCTTAATACATTCCATGTATGTGTGATTGGTCGCATCGCTTTAAGGAGGCGGTAGTCAACACGTCCATAAAAAACATATCATATTTCCACACTATAAAGTGAATAAAGTTGATTTCAATATAATATTGAATGATTTATAAATAATTAATAAAACCCACTATATAATATAAATAATACTTTCCATCATAACTCTCAACCATGATAGTTGGTAAATGAAAATCAATCAACATCGTTTCATGGGGCCTTAGTTCATCATACACATTAACGATTTTTTTGATACCCCTTTTATGTGTGTGTGTGTGTGTAAGTGTTGGTAAAACCCATAATATTATAACCTAAAAATATATTTATAAAAATTATAATATAAACATGAAATATATATAATATATTAGGTTTTATATACAAATAATATAGTAACGTTCTTTGATGACCATTACCTCTTCATTGGGTAAATCCTTTTGATTTTCAAAAATATGACTCTATTGGATGGATTTAATCTCATGTAATGAATTATTTGATTAATTGATAAATTGTAGGAGGAAATTTTGGACGATTTTGGTCAATGAAATTTTTTTTTTCTACGTGTTAATTAAATAGAATGAGAGGTGTGCTTTTATTATAGAGAATAGGTGAATTTTCAAATTTCACAAAAGATTAAGATATGATAAATTAAATCTTAAACCAAATACCTCAAAAGTTAAATTTATCATAATATAAGATATTATGAGTTAGTAATACAATCAGAAAAAGATTTTTGACATGTTTTGGTATCATTTTAATCCTTATCATAATGATTAACCATTTTTTCAAAGATATTAATGGTAATTATGATAACAATGTTTTTAATACTAAGAGGACTCACTTTCTACATATAATGTTTCCATTATACGATAAATATATAATATTTTTTATTTTTAGACCATATAAATTTCAATTTTTCTTAGTTAATATTTCAATACATTTGAATAATTTAATATATTTTTCCATAAAATAACATAATTTTCAATCTTGAAACTATGAGTAACATAGGTAAAGAGAAATTTAATAAAATTAGATAAAAATAAAAAAAAATAATTTAAAAAACTCTTAATATATAATATTAAAATATAATATTCTTGGATTACCTTAATTAAGTCAAATTATACATACATTAGTATTTATAATATCATTTAGTTTATTGTTTTATTTTTTAATATTTATGGTTCCTCATTATATAATTATTCATGAAAATTATATATCAAAAAAGAATTTAAAATAAATCCCCATTATGTTAAAAAAATATCTAATTATGATATATAAATATGATCATATAATCTATTTAATCTGATATTTAAAATATTATTCTTAATAAAATAATGTATGAGATACTTTATCAAGATCACTGGTTTCATTAAAATCTATATAATTTTCATGAAAGAAATTTCAATTAATAATTTAATCTTGATCCTTAGGTGTTAAGTGTCGAATTAAATTAATCAAATATCACTGATAAAAGTTTTACATTAGTTTTAAATTATTTATTATAATATTTTTACACAAAATTATCCTATTTATCTTTAACCGTGGTAATAAAAATCACAAAGAACATATTTCCTATTGTGAAAAAATAAAAGTGACTAAAAAAATTAAATTTTGATCATCTTATCCTAAATATGGAATCAATTTTTCATAATTAAAAATACATAATTTTATAATATTAATTAAAATATGTCACAATTTATGGAAGGAGAAAAAATGAATTTAATGTAAAAATATTAAAAATAGTGAATGGTTTTTATATCCAAATTCAAAGTGAAATTGTTTAAAATGAACTAAATTAGATTAATTAAATAAATTTATTTAATTATAAGTTAAAATAAATTATCAAAATTATTTATATATTTAAATAGGTTTGATGAAAATGTAAGGTTGAATTTAAATTCAAAATTATCAATACTCTTCAAAAAATGAAACTTCTTAGAAACTTTCAAGAATTTAATCCTAAGTAAATATTGATAAATAGATCAAAATAAAAAAAATTATTTTTATATTTATAATCAGTAATAGGGAAAAATACTTCTTTTAATAAATTTCACCATCAAAATGGGTCAAAAAATCATTTTAGTAATAATAATTATATTATACTTAAAATTTAATAAGTTCTTATATCATGTCATGAAAACACATAAAATGATTGTTAAAAATTAAATTCAATATTATATATACATATACAATTCATATAATTCAACAAGTTTTGTTTATTTATTTATTTATATAAAACATAGTTTTTCACATGTAATTATGTTTTTAGAAAAACATATCCATATATTTTGTAAAGGGTTTTACCATTATTTATAATTATATGATCCAATAATTATGATTAAGAAATAATTTGATAAATCAATTAATATGTTTCATACCTTCCACTGTAACATTGATTTATTAAAATATCATTCAAATAAGTGTAATACTAAAATGACAATTCATAGAAAATTAGTGTTGTGTTTAAATTAAGCTATGACGGTGTTGTGTGTGGTAGAACAATAACATGTTGTATCCTATAGCACAAGGTATCAAATAAAATTATTATATTAAAAAGGACCATATCAAACTTGAGGAGATATATGATCACATAAAAAATCAAAATGACCTAAAGAGTACCTTAACCACACATTTTCCACTACAACATATATTAATCCTTCGTCTATATTAAAATGAAATATTAAAAAATTATAATTTATTAATGATTTAAAATTAAGAATTGAAATACAGAGTAAACTCTATAATAACTATTGTTATCATGAGTATAAATTAAATGTTAAATTTGATTTTTTGGGAGACAAAGTATTTTATGCCTACAATAGAGAAATTTTTATACTCTTTGTCCAAAAAATTGATCTACTATGTTTATTATAGTTAATAGCTATTAAAATATTCTAATGGAATATATATTTATAGTATATTGATGAAAACCCAAATGAGAAATTATTTGGACCCATTAATCCCACAATCATTTCTATAACATAATTAAATTTCAATATGAAAGAAATTAATCGAAAAAGAAAAACTATGCACAATATATGGAATGAAAATACAAAATTATAGATTATTTTTTATTCCTATGATGTAGGGGTAACATATTTTGGTCTGATCATATAAAATATATTTTTATTATTTTTTTACCTAATTGAATTTTTTGGGATGCATTGGATATTCATCATAATCAATTTAGATTTGTAGAATATGTACTTTTTAAATATAGAATAGATTTGAAAATAATTGACCACACATAATATTTATTGTTAAATTTTAATGTATGAAAACAAACTAATTATAGATACACATCAAATTATACAATTCATTTTATTTTTTAATGAAATTTTTTTATGATTGGACAGTCTATAAATATCAGCTGAATCAATGTATTTGGTCATTGACTAAATGCAAGAAGCCTACAAATTTCATAAAATAGAATAAAAATTACTTTCAATAGTATTATTTACATATTATAACATATTTCATAACAATTCGTCTATATATTTTTCGATTTTCTTGTAGTGTAAAAAAATCATGACATGTATTGTGCATATTATATATATATATATTTATCAAATATATCAAATACAATCCACAATGTAAGATCATATAACATGTGTTTCCAAATGTAATCCACCATTCATATTGAAAATTATAGTCAGTTTTTTTTATATTTCCTATTTACTAAGAGGACTAACAAGAATATACATATTCAAGAGAAGATTTAGATTTTATTGAGATGATTTTATAGAGTACCTGAGTCCAAATTGTTTACCAAAATCGCATTCTAGTGGTTACCTATAATATTTGTGATCTGGTGTAGACAATAACCATAGATAATCATTTGGAATATGAATCATTTTTATAATAATCCATACATATTTTCTCCCTTAAATAATTTTATATAGTACAAAAATGTTTTGGTATATTTTTTATAATCATATACATAGAATTTCATCCAAATTTGTTTTTTTAATTTAATCAACATATCATTAGAAGGGAATTTGAATCCCACAAAATATTTTCTACAACTCTTTTGTGAGGATACCAATTATTTAGTCTTCCCACGCTTTTTCTTCCTTAACTTAAAGAAATTAGTAAAAATATTTTTAGTGAATGTGTTGAAATTTTCTTTAACTCAGTATAGTAAACTATTTTTAGATGTATGAAAGAAAAAAATAAGTAAAAAAATTTATTATTTTCATTACATGTGAATATGACCCTTATTATTATGCATGGTGTTATGAGGAGAAGAAATAAAATAATATTGAAAAAAATCCAAATTTTAATGTGAATTCATTTTAAAATATTATCAACACTAAAATTCAACATCTTATACTATGGATGTAGTTCATATTCAATTCAACCATTCAGAAACATTTACAACACATTAATCTCTAGTGAGTAGTTTAACATTCCTATTATTATAATAATATATTAATTCATTTTTGGTGTATATAATCATACAACAATTTACCATCTATTTATTTTCAAACATTTAGTAATATCATTTCTCTAGAGGTTTTGATGAGTTTCTAGAAATTATAAAACATTTCAGGGGTGACCCTATAATGCATGAAATATTTTATTTGTTTCTTATGGAAAAGTATCATGGAGGGTTATATTCTCTATATTCATGAATATATAGTAATTGTTATAAATATGATCATAATCATGAGATATTTAGAATATATTCAAATATTTTAAAATTTGAATGATGAAAAAGTGTATGTATCATTATTACCATATATTTGATGGCATATTATCAAATTTTTGTTTGATGTTCACCCCATCTAGTGAAACTATTTATGCCATTAGTTTTTAACTTAATTTTATGAAACTGTATTAAATTTTTTATAGTTTTTATTAATATATTCATGATGGTGTTATTTTATGTCATTATAGTATAGTTTGACAAGGAAAAGTATTTATAAATGATGAATTTGTACCCAATATTTTGGTAATTTAAATGAATCATTCTATGAATATATGGAAAAAATTATTAAATCTATAACCATATATAGTGAAAGTAGTTATATGATCCTAGGAACAACAATTTAAATTTCTTTGATATTTTCTTTTGATGCGTTTCTAAAAATTTATTGGGCCCTATTATAGTCACCTACACCTACACAATAAAGAAATAATTAGTATTACTTTATTTTAATAATTTATTAGACTAATGAAATTGAAAAAAATGATATTATAAACAACAATAGTGATTCCACAACAATATGTTGACACAATACACAAAATAAAAATGTTTTATCAGTTGTGAAGGACATTGAATCAGGGAAGGAAGTTAAAACATTTAAGTGGATAGTTTCTCTCTATATAGTATTTTATAATAATATAGACATCACATTTAAAAAAAATTAAAATACACATTTAATAATTTAAAAAATTTATAAACAATAAATAATAAACTTCTTTTATGATTGAAATGATCAAATGTTAATTGGAAAATTTATTTTCCTAGTACGACTCAATGTTAGTGTTTTCTATGTTGGTTTCATTTGAGATTATACTGATCATCATATTATCATAACCCATAAAATGGTTTGGGAGTGTTTTAAAAATTTATTATAACTATCCATATTAATTTATAAATGTATAGGAATTGATTTATCATCTATGCAACTTATTATGTGGTCAGTAACATGTAAAGTTTGTGCTTTCATGTTCTATGTTTAATTTTTGTCAAAAATTGGAGTCACATAAAAACTAAGGAAACAAGTTATTTTTACCTTGAAATAATAATAAAAATGATCCATGAATCATGTATGATGTTTATTTATTAACCATATATAAATCGTACACATCATGTGACCATAATGACTCATTGTTTCTTCTCACATTTAAAATTTTATTTTACATTAAAACAAACATCATGAATAAAAAAATTGGTTATCAATATTATATTTTATTTATACACATGAAATATTATCCATTGTTTATTTTTGATCCTTAGTAATATAATTCACATTTTTTCAACCCATTATATGGATTAAAGTACTCAAAATACATGTTTTCAATATAAAAGAATCATTTTATTTTAATACACACATCATAATTTGAAAAACTATTGTATAATATTATATTATTGTAAAACCATAAGAGAAAAATCTATAATTTGTTTGGGAAATTTAGGAATTTACTACATAATTACATTACACATTATGTGACTGATATGACTCAATGTGTGTCTTTTAACATTGAAAATGTCATTTTAGATTTAAATTAATGTCACATTCTTAAAACAATAAAAACAAGATAATATTGTTTTCACACATTAGTAAAATTATCCATATTTAATTTTTCACATATTCAAATTGACTGAAGAAAAATCTGACTCACGTTGTGGTCTGTATCAATCATAGATTAAGAATTAACATTAAAATATCAATTTTACTACAAAACATGTATCACATCATAAAAATGTAAATGACATCTTATTATATTTTATAGTTATTGTAAAAATAATTGATTAATTTTTGGAATGTAGTAGATGATCTTACATCGATCAAGAACATGATATGGCCAGTATGGAAAAAGGTTTATGTTTTTAATATAAGTTTTATTTTATATTTAAATATGAATCATACTATAAAAACAAATAATATAGCATGTATTATTTCTAAACATTAATAAAATGATGAACTAATCACTTTTGACTTGTAAGAATAAACTGAAATAGATTCTTGAATACCATATACCTATTATAACCCCAAGTGCTTCTGCTTAATAGAAATTTTTCATTTTAATATAGAATTAATCTCACAATTTAACCATCAAGAAAATGATTTCATATTAGTTCTAAAATATATTTAAACAATTCATAATAATTTTGTGAAATTTTTGAATTTATCAGACATTAATATGATAAATGATGTTTACATAATGATTTTGATTGTGTGTATTAAATATAAATATGTCATTTTAGTTTAAAATGCATTAGACATTGTAAAGAATTAATAAAATGAGATGTAATTGTTGAATTTTTTTTGAAATGGGTCCATATTTGATGTGTAACATATAGGAAGGGACATCATATAAATATAACATGTGATGTGGTTGATATTATGCAAAGCGTATGTATTTACATTTAAAGTGTGATTTCACTCTAACATGCATATCACACAGCCAAGAACAATTAAAAAATATAGGATTTTATTGAGAATTTTTAAAATAATAAATAATATATATTTAGTATGTATAAATTTAAATCAAGTCAGTATAACACATGATTTGTCTTTTATAACTCAATAACCATTTTTAAAAAAAAAGATTTATTTTTGTTTATAACACATGTTGCATCATCAAAACATATAAAAAACATTTAATTTTTTAGTTGTTTTAAAAATAAACCATTATCAATTTTTTTAATTATGGTAACTTATCACTCATAAATCTGATATATGATGTGGTATGCATGACTCAGAGTAAGGGTTTTAACATGAAAAGTGATATTTCTCTATAAAATGCAAGTGAAGTTAAAAAAACATAGAAAATTAGTTCAGATTTTTTTAATAATTTACTAAACCAATATTTATTTCCCTTTGTATATGAATAAATATAAATCATGTCAATCTGACAAAAGATTTTTTTAGCATGACTGAAAGTGTGTATTTTCACATTAATCGTTTAATTTTTTTTTAAAACAGACATCACAATCAAAAAACAATTAAATGATCTTATATTGTCTTGAATCATGTTGATAAAAATACATAATACATTTTATCTGTACATGAATTAAAAATTTGTCAATCAAATACATGATTTGGCCGGTATGCCTCATAGTGTCTGTTATCAATATAATTTTCATTAGTTCAAAACAAATGTCACATTGTTAAAACTATCAATCCTATATATAATTGGTTTAAAACATTATTAATGTGATCAATTTTTATCATTTATATAAATAAAATTCAAATCAATCTGATACATTACGTAATCTATATGATAAAAAGTTCATGTTTGCATCTTAATAGGGTCATTTTCGTGTAAAACTCACATCACACACCCAAATTTGAGAAAAATATTTATAATTGCCTTTATAAATTGCTAATATAGTCTATAATTCATCTATTATATATATATTTGTTCGCACTTGAATCACCTATATAGTGTATCATGTATGACATAAATTGTATGTTTATAATATAAAAATTTCAATTTATTTAAAATTCATTTTACATTATTATAAAAAATAAAACAAGAATAAATTTATTTAAAACATTATGAATTAACACATAATTTATTTTTGACAGTTAATAATTTTTTCAACCATCAAAATGATTTATGATGTGGTCTATATGAATCATAGTGCATGCTTTTTAAATAAAACTATCATTTTAGTTTAAAACACACATCAAATTTATATAACTAATTAAATGAGATCATACTGTATTTAAACATTTGTATAATAATACATATTAAATTTTTATGTGTAGGAATTTACTGAACATCAATATGACACATGAGAGAGTTAGTATGACTTAATTCGATTATTTTCAAATTAAATGTGTCATTTTAATCTAAAACATTGATCAAATACCAAAAACTATGTATATGAGCCAATATTGTCGTGATTTGTTTTGAAAATGATTGATATTAAATTTCTTACATATAGTAATTGACCAAATATCAATCAAACCCATGATGTGGTTAGTATGAAAGAACCTTCATGTTTTCAATATATCAGTTTCAGTATATTTTAAAACAAAACTCATATTATCAAATGTAGAAAACAATGTTGTATTGTTCTGATAATTTATTAAAATTATTCATAATTTAATATTTACATGTACAAATCGACAACTTGTCAATCCAACACACTATGTGGATGGTATGACTCAAAGATTATGTTTTTCATATTAAAAGTGTTATTTTATTTTATAATTATGTAAAATTATAAACATCATGAAAAAATAATTACATGTATTGATATTATATGAAAATTATGTATAATTCATGTTTGAAATGTAGTAATTTAAGCTATATCAATCCCAATTGTGTGATGTTTGTATGACTTAATGTTCATGTTTTCAGTTTAAAATGATCATTTTAGAAAAAAAAAATCCAAAACTGTGTAAAAAGTTCATATTTTCCTAACTACATAGTTAATAAGAACATATATCATTTTTGTATTGTATCAACAAGCTTAACATAAATTAGGTAATGAAATTTTCCATTACTATAGAAACAAATTTTTTTCAATAGAAGTTTTCTTTTAGATTAAAATTCTAGTGACATTATAAAAACCGACAACACAAAATGATATTGATTTCAAAATTGAGGAGAATTACCCATAATTAATTTATGATTTATCAGAATTAACATGACATCAATATGACACACGACCTGGGAAATATGGCTTAGAGTGCATGGTTTCATGTTAAAATTTTGATTTTCGTCTAAAAGGGGCATCTTTTAGCCATAAAAAAGTAAATAAGTTAATAATTGTCTTGAAAAATTAGGAAAATCTTAGTAATTATTTTTTAACATGTATGATTCAACCACATGTCAATATGACGCATGATGAGGTGGGTATGTCTCAATGTGTGTGATTTCAATATAAATGTTTCATTTTAATTTACTTATATAATTATTTACATCTATTAGAGTAATTGTGATGATTCATTAATTATCCTTTCATTTATATATTTATATAATCAAATTATATTTGATGTAGATTATTAATTAGAAATGTAATTAATAAAGCATAGTGATATTAATTATTAATTGTATAAAGAATAATTAATATATAATTAACAATATATTTATTAAAAATATAAGTGATAGTTTAATTGGTAATATCATTAATGTATTCAACAATAAACAACATAATTAATTATATGTTGACAATATAACATTAAAATTTTATTTGGATAAATTTTTTAAGTACTATTTCTAAAATGAACATTTTTTTATTGAAGGAAAACAACTCATCATAGGTTGATTATTGGATAAATTATGTGATATAAGTTTTTATATGGTATATTTGGTTGACATTATAATGATTAATGGTAATTAGGGAATCAATTTAAATTAGCTGTCGGTATATTTTTAATGGACATGAAGGCGAAATTAAATATTTTTTATTTCAATCTATTTATTTATTTGAATGTGATTTTTTCTTATATAGGTTCTATATGGCTATTATAAGGTAGAATAATTGGAGCTAATCATATGACCCTTATCAGTGTTGATAAAGTCAATATTTAATAATTCTTATTAATGTATTGATAAAATAACATGTTATAAAATATAAAACAAACCATTGATAATTTTAATATTCATTTAAAGGTTCATAGAATATCATTTCATGTTAATGATTGAAATTATCTTTTCTGTAGTGTCTTGACCTCTATTAATGAGGTTTCCACCGTCGTTTATCTAGAAAAAATAGTCATGAAATCTCTACTCTTACCCTCTTCTTGGCCTCCCTTGTATTTAATATGACTCGAAGAATTCATTGTAAAACATTCCCTTTTTGTGGTTGTCAATTATTTGTATGGTTCAATGTGATCAATGTTAATGTGGTTCCGTTATAATGAACTCTATCAATAAAAGCTTTACCGTTATTTACCATCATTTGGTTGTTATATTATAGATCTATACATTCTTATTTTTTCCCTTGTGAGGTTCTCTTTTTTGTTTCCATGTTTGGGATAAACTTTTTCTATATTATATATAGAATTTAATATATCTCCCTCATGTATGACCCCACTATTACCTGGTTTAGTGGGTTACATAGTGATTTGAGTTTTGCTAGTGGATTTTGTTATAGTTGAAAGTGCATGAGTTTTGGTGTTTTTTTTGGATTAATTTTTATGGTTGTGGATTCTAGTGGCAGGTTTTTCTGTAGTATAATATATATTATCGTCATCATTCACCCCATTTAAAGGTTCATTGGTTCCAATAGTTGTGTTGCAGTATTTGTATGTCCCATAACATGGTGATGACATATCAGTGTGCCCGCACAATCCTTCATCATCCGTCATCAACAATGTTCTAGTACGATGCCATGTTGGGATTGGGGTCTCGATGCATGATGATGTGACTAGTGTGGGGGAGAAATCTTTTAATGGTATGTATGTAGGTAATATGAATGGTTTGGTGGGATAGAATCCATCCAGGTCCCGAAGAGGTACATTTAGTTATTATGGGTGGTTCAGTTTTGGGTGTGGGGATGGTCTATGACTTGGACCAGTACCCATGTCCAGTACCATTTATATTGTCTTGAGTTAACAGTAAACCCTAATTGGGTTATCCCCAATGCCAGAAAAATTTGTAATGATAGTGTATTTTCTCTAAATTTTTTAAATTTTAAAGGCTAAGTTGACTACTCTTTATCTATTTTTAAAGTTGTTATTTAAAAAAAATTGAAAATAATAGATTATTAGTAATAAATATAATTATTTAAATGTTATAAATTAATAAATATATAATATTTATATAATATTACTAATTCTAATTAATAATAATTATTAATAAATATTACTGCTATTTATAAAATTTTATTTTTATATTATAAAATATTAACTGTTTTAAAAATGATTAAATATTATAAAAAATTTATTGTTTTATTTATAAATATTCCAATATATTATATTTAAATATATAAAAATTTCATTAAATTCCATTAATTTAAATAAATATTTACATTTTTAATATTTTTATCGTAGAAATATCTATTCTTTAATTTTAATATTAAAAATAAAATAATTCTAAAATTTTAAAATATTATACACGTAGAAATTTGAAACATGAATGTAAGTATATATATAAAAATCATAAATTAAATTTTAAAAAATTATTTTTTTGAATTATAATATATATATATATATATTATAATTTAAATTGATGACATAATATGTTTGTAACACAAGTTTGATGTATGAAACATGTAGTCAGTGATATTGGTATGATGAGGGCTAGGTGACACATGTATAATGATTTAGGGATGACAATGAACTAGATAGTTGAGCCTAAAAATGGGTCTTTAGACCAGGTAATTGACGACATGCCCACTAGTCCGTCGGGATAATCGATGTGATAATGTGACAAGTTTAATTTGATATCCCTTCAGATTATGACATATCCTTCATGTCTATGGGTGTGTGAATTTATATTTTTTCCCCAAAAAACATCCTTTAATAATTATATTATTTTTATTTTTATTTTTATTTAAATTTGAAATGATAGTTAAATAATTAATCATTTATAAATAAATGTCAATTTATTTAATTATTTAATTGATCAGAATGTAGGTTATCATTGGAAAATTTATATTGGAAGTTATATTTATTAGAACTACATATAGAATATAATAATATAATAGTATCAAACCCCTAATGTGTGTGATTTTGTGTATTTATATTTATATATGAATATATATTTCTATACAAAAAATCAAAGAGATATGTTAAATTGAAGAATTGAATGTCTATTTTTGTGTGTGTGTCTAATATTTATTCATAAATTTATTATTTTTTCTAATATATATTGAATTAAACCTTAGTATTAGAAATTTATGATTTTATTTTTTCTCATTTTGTTGTTTATTAAACAAAATAATTATTCGTTCTAACTAAATTCATAGATGAAAAATGGATATTTTTATGAATATATCAATGTATGTACATTTTCATTGTTTTCATTTCAATAAAAAAATTACTATAAACACCATTGTTAGTCACTTTGTCATAATTAATCGATTTATTGACCATAATTTTCCTTTTAAATTTTTAATTTAATTAATTTTTTGTAAATTAAATAAATTATTAGAATATTATTGATGGTCAATGACCCTCATCATTTATTACCATAACTTGATTTATCATCATCTCTATTTAAAATCATGACATTGGATCATGTTGATTGTCGATTCACTGATGTTTCAACACTAATACATGGGGGTGGTTAGTTTATCAATGAATGATAATGTCTATATTTTATGATAATGGAATTAAAGTGGATAATGTAGCACACGATGAGCTATCATGTCCGGAAAGAGAGTTCACATTTGATATGTGAGTATAGCGTCATTCAAAACTAATGTGAGTAGTATATAAAGGTTATTATTCATTGTTTAGTGAGAGGGGTGTCAAATAGGAAATTTATATAGCTAGTGGGTTATGGTTTTCTATCAATAATGGAGTGGTAATGAGGGGAGAGGGATATGGGATCGGAGAGAGGGACATGGAAAAAGGTAGAGGGATAGGTAATTGGTTGAGGCTGGTGGTAGTGGTGATGTTAAGGAATGACAACATTAGGTTATGGAATATATATGGTGAGAATTATGGATGAGAGAATTATTGGATATGAGATGATGTTCCAAAATAAAAAAAAATTAATTTTATTAGGTCAATTACCAAGATTGTAATCAAAATAAAATGGATTAATCAATGATTAACTTTTACATAAGGATTTGAATAAGTTATTTATGATGGAGAGATGCAAGGAACCCTTGGTGAGTTCTTTGGAATAGGTATTTATCATATAATAATTAAAACATTTAATTTTGATTATGTGAAAAATTATCAATATAATAAGAACATATAATAGTTGTGTTTTTTAATAATCATCTCTAAATTTATATCGAAAAACCCTTGAGCCCCTATCATTATGCTTAAAACCACCAACCCTAGTTTGACCCCCAAGGTTCGATCCATCAATTATCCAATATCTCATCAATTTATGCCTCATGTGACTATGGTTTACCATCCCTCCATACATCTTGTTTCATCATCCTCAATATATTTCTACCTAGATAACTGATCCCTCTATGGCTCTAGGAAAATCAAACTAATCCACTTCAACATCAATCTTATCAGAGGAAAATCTCATGAACAAACTACTATATTATATTATATTGTTTATATATTCATTAATTTTAATATTATTATGAAATTTTTCTCATATTTTTTATTTTTTATAACATTAATGTGATAATTTCATAGGTTATATGCAGTGTAATGAAATATGAAATAACGTTATTCAATAAGATGAGAACCTTGTGATTCTATTATGATATCTTATAAATATAAATTGAATGAATTGTATTATGAAATATGACATAGAACGTAGTTTCCTGGCCATCAGGTATGATTAATCATAAGGTGATGTTTATCTCATGAAGATAACATTTGGTGATCTCCATGATATGAGATTATGAGAATAGACATGACAATTAGAATTTTACAGGTAAATGTGTTTTTGTATATTCTTATCTATTAACATGTGTAATTTCCACAATAATTTATGATCATAAATATCAACTCATATAATTATAGGTATTTTCAAAACCCATGATGTTCTATGTTTATAGTAATTATTCTACTTTTGTTATCTCATGATCACTATTATATTAATTAATAAGTCAGGGACTGATTTGTCTCTAATATTTTACTAAATTAATATCTAAGTAATTTTGAAGAATGAATGAGTTAAAATAAATTCCCTAGACATCGTGTTGTAGACATTTTCTCTCTAGATAATCAAAGAAATATATATTAGTAATTATGGTTGAAAATACTGGAATGAAACATGTATTATGAGATAGCATGACAAAGCATTTTTATTACATAGTGATAGTTTATATGATATTGTTTTCATTTTGGTATTACATATTATTTTTTGGGTTCCTTTACCCATTTGTAGACAATGATTATGAAATTTAGAAAGGGTTAAACACAATTTTTTTACATTTAGCTAAATTTTATATTAATTGTATTAAATAAATTGAATTAATATTATTCCCAAAAATGCGAGTAAATAAATATTCTTCATTTATAAAATTATAAGGAAATTAAATAATTTTATTTTTTCTTTATAATCATATAATAACACAAATATTTCACTTTTCTTTATCTATTTTTATTGAAGTCATAATAAATAAATATTAATTTTTAATATTAATAATTTATTTTGTTGTGTGAATCAAAACCAAATATTTATTCATCAATCTATGAATATAATATTTTTAATATATTTAAGGAAAATTATATTATAACAAAATATTAGACAGAGTATTCGATAATTATCAATGAAGGCTCATAGATCACTATTACTTACAATGATTAATATTAATTTCTTAGATGATGATATAATTTTTATCATTGATTAATTTAGAACTCACCTTTAATGAAAATAATTATATTGTTATTTTATATTTCACGGGTCTTATTTTTGGATTAATATATAAATAAGGGCCTCAAAGAAATAATTATTACGAAACCCTAATTTTATGTCTATAAATATTATATTATTTGAATATTAGTTGTTTAGTTGTTGTGAAAAACATTATCCTACACAGATAATAATTTATCAATGAAGAACATCTTTAGGATATTATCTAAGGATAGAGAGATTATCTCTCCATACATATATATCAATTCCGATAGATCAAGAGATTATCCTTCTGCTCTAATGGTATAATGGTTTCGATCAAGCGATAGACACTTGATGAATGGTAACTCAATAAAATCAATTAAAATTCCATTAGTTAAATTATAATATCAATGTAACACATGTGGATCACCACTATAGGTTCTTCACACTGGTTCATTAATAACACATAAAAAAACCAAAAAACATTTCAACAATTACCACCTACATCAAAAAAAATATTCATAAAAATTATAATATAAACATGAAATATATATAATATATTAGGTTTTATATACAAATAATACAGTAACGTTCTTTGATGACCATTACCTCTTCATTGGGTAAATCCTTTTTATTTTCAAAAATATGACTCCATTGGATGGATTTAATCTCATGTAATGAATTATTGGATTAATTGATAAATTTTAGGAGGAAATTTTGGACGATTTTGGTCAATGAATTTTTTTTTCTATGTGTTAATTAAATAGAATGAGAGGTGTGCTTTTATTATATAGAATAGGTGAATTTTCTAATTTCAAAAAAGTTTAAGATATAATAAATTAAATATTAAACCAAATACCTCAAAAGTTAAATTAATCATAATATAAGATATTATAAGTTAGTAATACAATCAGAAAAAGATTTTCGACATGTTTTGGTATCATTTTAATCCTTATCATAATGATTAACCATTTTTTCAGACATATTAATGGTAATTATGATAACAAAGTTTTTAATACTAAGAGGACTCACTTTCTACATATAATGTTTCCATTATACCATAAATATATAATTTTTTTTTATTTTTAGACCATATAAATTTCAATTTTTCTTAGTTATTATTTCAATACATTTGAATAATTTAATATATTTTTTCCATAAAATAACATAATTTTCAATCTTGAAACTATGAGTAACATAGGTAAAAAGAAAATTAATAAAATTAGATAACAATAAAAACAATAATTTAAAAAACTCTTAATATATAATATTAAAATATAATATTCTTGGATTACCTTAATTAAGTCAAATTATACATACATTAGTATTTATATTATCATTTAGTTTATTGTTTAATTATTCAATATTTATGCTTCCCCATTATATAATTATTCATGAAAATTATATATCAACAATGAATTTAAAATAAATACCCATTATGTTAAAAAAATATTTAATTATAATATATATATATGATCATATTATCTATTTATTCTGATATTTAAAATATTATTCTTAATAAAATAATGTATGAGATACTTTATCAAGCTCATTGGTTTCATTAATATCTATATAATTTTCATGAAAGAAATTTCAATTAATAATTTAATCTTGATCCTTAGGTGTTAAGTGTCGAATTAAATTAATCCAATATCACTGATAAAAGTTTTACATTAGTTTTAAATTATTTATTATAATATTTTTACACAAAATTATCCTATTTATCTTTAACAGTGGTAATAAAAATCAGAAAGGACATATTTCCTATTGTGAAAAAAAAAAGTGACTAAAAATATATATTTTGATCATCTTATCCTAAATATGAATCCATTTTTCATAATTAAAAATACATAATTTTATAATATTAATTAAAATATGTCACAATTTATGGAAGGAGAAAAAATGAATTTAATGTAAAAATATTAAAAATAGTGAATGGTTTTTATATCCAAATTAAAAGTGAAATTATTTAAAATGAACTAAATTAGATTAATTAAATAAATTTATTTAATTATAAATTAAAATAAATTATCAAAATAATTTATATATTTAAATAGGTTTGATGAAAATGTAAGGTTGAATTTAAATTCAAAATTATCAATACTCTTCAAAAAATGAAACTTCTTAGAAACTTTCAAGAATTTAATCCTAAGTAAATATTGATAAACGGATTAAAATAAAAAAAATTATTTTTATATTTATAATCAGTAATAGGGAAAAATACTTATTTTAATAAATTTCACCATCAAAATGGGTCAAAAAATCATTTTGGTAATAATAATTATATTATATGTAAAATTTAATAAGTTCCTATATCATGTTATGAAAACACATAAAATGATTGTTAAAAATTAAATTCAATATTATATATACATATATAATTCATATAATTCAACAAGTTTTATTTATTTATTTATTTATATAAAACATAGTTTTTCACATGTAATTAAGTTTTTAGAAAAACATATCCATATATTTTGTAAAGGGTTTAACAATTATTTATAATTATTTGATCCAATAATTATGATTAAGAAATAATTTGATAAATCAATTAATATGTTTCATACCTTCCACTGTAACATTGATTTATTAATATATCATTCAAATAAGTGTAAGAATAAAATGAAAATTCATAGAAAATTAGTGTTGTGTTTAAATTAAGCTAAGACGGTGTTGTGTTTGGTAGAACAATAACTTGGTGTATCCTATAGCACAAGGTATCAAATAAAATTATTATATTAAAAAGGACCATATCAAACTTGAGGAGATATATGATCACATAAAAAATCAAAATGACCTGAAGAGTACCTTAACCACACATTTTCCACTACAACATATTTTAATCCTTCGTCTATATTAAAATGAAACATTAAAATATTAGAATTTATATAGTATTTAATATTAATAATTGAAATACAGAGTGAACTCTATAATAACTATTGTTATCATGAGTATAAATTAAATGTTAAATTTGAGTGTTTGGGAGACTAAGTATTTTATGCCTACAAAAGGGAAATTTTCATACTCTTTGTTCAAAAAATTGATCTACTATGTTTATTATATTTAATAGTTATTCAGATATTCTATTGGAATATATATTTATAGTATATTGATGAAAACCCAAATGAGAAATTTTTTGGACCAATTAATCCCACAATCATTTCTATAACATAATTAAATTTCAATATGAAAGAAATTAATCGAAAAAGAAAAACTATGCACAATATATGGAATGAAAATAAAAAATTATAGATTATTTTTTATTCCTATAATGTAGGGGTAACATATTTTGGTCTGATCATATAAAATATATTTTTATTCTTATTATTACCTAATTGATTTTTTTGGGATGCATTGGATATTCATCACAATCAATTTAGATTCGTAGAATATGTATTTTTTAAATATTGCATAGATTTGAAAATAATTGACCACACATAATATTTATTGTTAAATTTTAATGTACGAAAACAAACTAATTATAGATACACTTCAAATTATACAATTCATTTTATTTTTTAATGATAATTTTTTATGATTGGATAGTTTATAAATATCACCTGAATCAATGTATTTGGTCATTGACTAAATGCAAGAAGCCTACAAATTTCATAAAATAGAATAAAAATTAGTTTCAATAGTATTATTTACATATTATAACGTATTTCATAACAATTCATCTATATATTTTCTGATTTTCTTGTAGTGTAAAAAAATCATGACATGTATTGTGCATATTATATATATATATATTTATCAAATATATCAAATACAATCCACAATGTAAGATCTTATAACATGTGTTTCCTAATGTAATCCACCATTCATATAGAAAAGTATAGTCAGTTTTTTTTTATATTTCCTATTTACTAAGAGGACTACCAAGAATATACATATTCAAGAGAAGATTTAGATTTTATAGAGATGATTATATAGAGTACCCGAGTCCAAATTGTTTACCAAAATCACATTCTAGTGGTTACCTATAATATTTGTGATCTAGTGTAGACAATAACCATAGATAAACATTTGGAATTTGAATCATTTTTATAATAATTCATACATATTTTCTCCCTTAAATAATTTTATGTAGTAAAAAAATGTTTTGGTATATTTTTTATAATCATATATATAGAATTTCATCCAAATTTGTTTTTTTAATTTAATCAACATATCATTAGAAGGGAATTTGAATCCCACAAAAATATTTTCCACCCCTCTTTTGTGAGGATACCAATTATTTATTCTTCCCACGCTTTTTCTTCCTTCACTTAAGGAAATTAGTAAAAATATTTTTAGTGAATGTGTTGAAATTTTCATTAACTCAGTATAGTAAACTATTTTTAGATGTATTGAAGAAAAAAATAAGTAAAAACATTTATTATTTTCATTACATATAAAGATGACCCTTATTATTATGCATGGTGTTACGAGGAGAAGAAATAAAATAATATTGAAAAAAATCCAAATTTTAATGTGAATTCATTTTAAAATATTATCAACACTAATATTCAACATCTTATTCTTTGAATGTAGTTCATATTCAATTCAACCATTCAGAAACATTTACTACACATTAATCTCTAGTGAGTAGTTTAACATTCCTACTATTATAATAATATATTAATTTATTTTTACTGTATATAATCATACAACAATTTACCATCTATTTATTTTCAAACATTTAGTAATATCATTTCTCTAGAGGTTTTTAGGAGTTTCTAGAAATTATAAAACATTTCAGGGGTGACCCTACAATGCATGAAATATTTGATTTGTTTCTTATGCAAAAGTATCATGGAGGGTTATATTCTCTATATTCATGAATATATAGTAATTGTTATAAATATGATCATAATCATGAGATATTTAGAATTTATTCAAATATTTTAAAATTTGAATGATGAAAAAGTGTATGTATCATTATTCCCATATATTTGATGGCATATTATCAAATTTTTGGATGATGTTCACCCCATCCAGTGAACCTATTTATGCCATTAGTTTTTAACTTATTTTTATTAAACTATATTAAATTTTTTATAGTTTTTATTAATATATTCATGATGGTGTTATTTTATGTCATTATAGTATAGTTTGACAAGGAAAAGTATTTATAAATGATGAATTTGTACCCAATATTTTGGTAATTTAAATGAATCATTCTATGAATATATGGAAAAAATTATTAAATCTATAACCATATATAGTGAAAGTAGTTGTATGATCCTAGGAACAACAATTTAATTTTCATTGATATTTTCTTTTGCTGAGTTTCTAAAAATTTATTGGGCCCTATTATAGTCACCTACACCTACACAATAAAGAAATAATTAGTATTACTTTATTTTAATAATTTATTAGACTAATGAAATTGAAAAAAATGATATTATAAACAACAATAGTGATTCCACAACAATATGTTGACACAATTCACAAAATATAAATGTTTTATCAGTTGTGAAGGACATTGAATCAGGGAAGGAAGTTAAAACATTTAAGTGGATATTTTCTCTCTATATAGTATTTTATAATAATATAGACATCACATTTAAAAAAAAATAAAAAACACATTTAATAATTTAAAAAATTTATAAACAATAAATAATAAACTTTTTTTAAGATTGAAATGATCAAATGTTAATTGGAAAATTGATTTTCCTAGTACGACTCAATGTTGGTGTTTTCTATGTTGTTTTCATTTGAGATTATACTGATCATCATATTATCATAACCCATAAAATGGTTTGGGAGTGTTTTAACAATTTATTATAACTATCCATATTAATTTTTAAATGTATTGGAATTGATTTATCATCTATGTAACTTATTATGTGTTCAGTAACATGTAAAGTGTGTGCTTTCATGTTCTATGTTTAATTTTTGTCAAAAATTGGTGTCACATAAAAAATAAGGAAACAAGTTCTTTTTACCTTGAAATAATAATAAAAATGATCCATGAATCATGTATGATGTTTATTTATTAACCATATATAAATCGTACACATCATGTGACCAGAATGACTCATTGTTTCTTCTCACATTTAAAGTTTTATTTTACATTAAAACAAACATCATGAATAAAAAAATTGGTTATCAATATTATATTATATTTATACACATGAAATATTATCCAATGTTTATTTTTGATCCTTAGTAATCTAATTCACATTTTTTCAACCGATTATATGGATTAAAATACTCAAAATAAATGTTTTCAATATAAAAGGATAATTTTATTTTAATACACACATCATATTTTGAAAAACTATAGGATAATATTATATTATTGTAAAACCATAAGAGAAAAATCTATAATTTGTTTGGGACATTTAGGAATTTTCTACATACTTACATTACACATAATGTGACTGATATGACTCAATGTGTGTCTTTTAACATTAAAAATGTCATTTTAGATTTAAATGAATGTCACATTCTTAAAACAATAAAAACAAGATAATATTGTTTTCACACATTAGTAAAATTATCAATATTTAATTATTCACATATTCAAATTGACTGAAGAAAAATATGACTCACGTTGTGGTCTGTATCAATCATAGATCATGAATTAACATTAAAATATCAATTTTACTACAAAACATGTATCACATCATAAAAATGTAAATGATATCTTATTATATTTTATAGTTATTGTAAAAATAATTGATTAATTTTTGGAATGTAGTAGATGATCTTACATCGATCAAGAACATGATATGGCCAGTATGGAAAAAAGGTTATTGTTTTTAATATAAGTTTTATTTTATATTTGAATATGAATCATACTATAAAAACAAATAATATAGCATGTATTATTTCTAAACATTAATAAAATGATGAAATAATCACTTTTGACTTGTAAGAATAAACTGAAATAGATTCTGGAATACCATATACCTATTAGAACCCCAAGTGCTTCTGTTTAATAGAAATTTTTCATTTTAATATAGAATTAATCTGACATTTTAACCATCAATAAAATGATTTCATATTAGTTCTATAATATATTTAAACAATTCATAATAATTTTGTGACATTTTTGAATTTATCAGACATTAATATGATAAATGATGTTTACATAATGATTTTGATTGTGTATATTCAATATAAATATGTCATTTTAGTTTAAAATGCATTAGACATTGTAAAAAATTAATAAAATGAGATGTAATTGTTTAATTTTTTTTGAAATGGGTCCATATTTTATGTGTAACATATAGGAAGGGACATCATATAAATATAACTTGTGATGTGGTTGATATTATGAAAGGCGAATGTATTTACATTTAAAATGTGATTTCGCTCTAACATGCATATCACACAGCCAAAAACAATTAAAAAATATAGGATTTTATTGAGAATTTTTAAAATAATAAATAATATATATTTATTATGTATAAATTTTAATCAAGTCAGTATAACACATGATTTTTCTTTTATAACTCAATAACCATTTTTACAAAAAAGATTTATTTTCGTTTATAACACATGTTGCATCATCAAAACATATAAAAAACATTTAATTTTTTAGTTGTTTTAAAAATAAACCATTATCAATTTTTTTAATTATGGTAACTTATCACTCATAAATCTGATATATGATGTGGTATGTATGACTCTGAGTAAGGGTTTTAACATGAAAAGTGATATTTCTCTATAAAAAGCAAGTGAAGTTAAAAAAACAGAGAAAATTAGTTCAGATTTTTAAAATAATTTACTAAACCAATATTTATTTCTCTTTGTATATGAATAAATATAAATCATGTCAATCTGACACAAGATTTTTTTAGCATGTCTGAAAGTGTGTATTTTCACATTAATCGTTTAATTTTTTTTAAACACACATCACAATCAAAAAACAATTAAATGATCTTATATTGTCTTGAATCATGTTGATAAAAATACATAATACATTTTATCTGTACATGAATTGAAAATTTGTCAATCAAATAAATGATTTGGCCGGTATGCCTCATAGTTTCTGTTATCAATATAATTTTCATTAGTTCAAAACAAATGTCACATTGTTAAAACTATTAATCCTATATATAATTGGTTTAAAACATTATTAATTTGATCAATTTTTATCATTTATATAAATAAAATGCAAATCAATCTGATACATTGTGTAATCTATATGATAAAAAGTTCATGTTTGCATCTTAATAGTGTCATTTTCCTTTAAAACTCACATCACACACCCAAATTTGAGAAAAATATTTATAATTGCCTTTATACATTACTAATATAGTCTATAATTCATCTATTATATGTATAGTTGTTCGCACTTGAATCACATATATAGTGTATCATGTATGACATAAATTGTATGTTTATAATATAAAAATTTCAATTTATTTAAAATTAATTTTACATTATTATAAAAAATAAAACAAGAATAAATTTATTTAAAACATTATGAATTAACACATTATTTATTTTTGACAGTTAATAATTTTTTCAACCATCAAAATGATTTATGATGTGGTCTATATGAATCATAGTGCATTCCTTTTAAATAACAGTATCATTTTAGTTTAAAACACACATCACATTCATATAACTAATTAAATGAGATCATACTGTATTTAAATATTTTTATAATAATACATATTAAATTTTTATGTGTAGGAATTTACTGAACATCAATATGACACATGAGAGAGTTAGTATGACTTAATTCGGTTATTTTCAAATTAAATGTGTCATTTTAATCTAAAACATTGATCAAATACCAAAAACTATGTATATGAGGCAATATTGTCGTGATTTGTTTTGAAAATGATTGATAATAAATTTTTTACATGTAGTAATTGACCAAATATCAATAAAACCCATGATGTGGTTAGTATGAAAGAACCTTCATGATTTCAATATATCAGTTTCAATATATTTTAAAATAAAACTCATATTATCAAATGTAGAAAAGAATGTTATATTGTTCTGATAATTTATTAAAATTATTCATAATTTAATCTTTACATGTAAAAATCGACAACTTGTCAATCCAACACACTATGTGGATGGTATGACTCAAAGATTATGTGTTTCATATTAAAAGTGTTATTTAATTTTATAATTATGTAAAATTATAAACATCATGAACAAATAATTACATGTATTGATATTATATGAAAATTATGTATAATTAATGTTTGAAATGTATGAATTGAAGCTATATCAATCCCAATAGTGTGATGTTTGTATGACTTAATGTTCGTGTTTTCAGTTTAAAATGATCATTTCAGAAAAAAAAATCCAAAACTGTGTAAAACGTTCATATTGTACTAACTACATAGTTAATAAGAATAGATATCATTTTTGTATTGTATCAATAGGCTTAACATAAATCACGTAATGAAATTTTCCATTACTATAGAAACAAATTTTTTTCAATAGAAGTTTTCTTTTAGATTACAATTCTAGTGACATTATAAAAACTGACAACACAAAATGATATTGTTTTCAAAATTGAGGAGAATTACCCATAATTAATTTATGATTTATCAGAATTAACATGACATCAATATGACACACGACATGGGCAATATGGCTTAGAGTGCATGGTTTCATGTTAAAATTTTGATTTTCGTCTAAAAGGGGCATCTTGTAGCCATAAAAAAGTAAATAAGTTATGATTGTCTTGAAAAATTAGGAAAAATATTAGTAATTATTTTTTAACATGTATGAGTCAACCACATGTCAATATGACGCATGACGAGGTGGGTATGTCTCAATGTGTTTGATTTCAATATAAATGTCTCATTTTAATTTACTTATATAATTATTTACATCTATTTGAGTAATTGTGATGATTCATTAATTATCATTTCATTTATATATTTATATAATCAAATTATATTTTATGTAGATTATTAATTAGAAATGTAATTAATAAAGCATAATGATATTAATTATTAATTGTATAAATAATAATTAATATATAATTAACAATATATTTATTAAAAATATAAGTGATCGTTTAATTGGTAATATCATTAATGTATTCAATAATAAAAAACATAATTAATTATATGTTGACAATATAACATTAAAATTTTATTTGGTTAAATTTTTTAAGTACTATTTCTAAAATGAAAAATTTTTTATTGAAGGAAAAAAACTCATCATAGGTTGATTATTGGATAAATTATGTGATATAAGTTTTCATATGGTATATTTGGTTGAAATTATAATGATTAATGTAATTAGGGAATCAATTTAAATTAGTTGTCGGTATATTTTTAATGGACATGAAGGTGAAATTAAATATTTTTTATTTCAATCTATTTATTTATTTGAATGTGATTTTTTGTTATATAGGTTATATATGGATATTATAAGGTAGAATAATTGGAGCTAATCATATGACCCTTATCAGTGTTGATAAAGTCAATATTTAATAATTCTTATTAATGTATTGATAAAATAACATGTTATAAAATATAAAACAAACCATTGATAATTTTAATATTCATTTAAAGGTCCATAGAATATCATTTCATGTTAATGGTTGAAATTATCTTTCATTTAGTGTCATGACCTCTATCGATGAGGTTTCCACCGTCGTTTATCTAGAAAAAATAGTCATGAAATCTCTACTCTTACCCTCTTCTTGGCCTCCCTTGTATTTAATATGACTCGAAGAATTCTTTGTAAAACATTCCCTTTTTGTGGTTGTCAAATATTTGTATGGTTCAATGTGATCAATGTTAATGTGGTTCCGTTATAATTAACTCTATCAATAAAACCTTTACCATTATTTACCATCATTTGGTTGTTATATTATAGATCTATACATTCTTATTTTGTCCCTTGTGAGGTTCTCTTTTTTGTTTCCATGTTTGGGATAACTTTTTCTATATTACCTATAGAATTTAATATATCTCCCTCCTGGATGACCCCACTATTACCTGGTTTAGTGGGTTACATAGTGATTTGAGTTTTGCTAGTGGATTTTGTTATAGTTGAAAGTGCATGAGTTTTGGTGTTTTTTTGGATTAATTTTTATGGTTGTGGCTTCTAGTGGCAGGTTTTCCTGTAGTATAATATATATTATCGTCATCATTCACCCCATTTAAAGGTTCATTGGTTCCAATAGTTGTGTTGTAGTATTTGTATGTCCCATAACATGGTGATGACATATCAGTGTGCCCGCACAATCCTTCATCATCCGTCATCAACAATGTACTAGTACGATGCCATGTTGGGATTGGGGTCTCGATGCATGTTGATGTGACTGGTGTGGGGGAGAAATCTTTTAATGTTATGTATGTAGGTGATATGAATGGTTTGGTGGGATAGAATCCATCAAGGTCCCGAAGAGGTACATTTAGCTATTATGGGTGGTTCAGTTTTGGGTGTGGGGATGGTTTATGACTTGGACCAGTACCCATGTCCAGTACCATTTATATTGTCTTGAGTTAACAGTAAACCCTTATTGGGTTGTCCACAATGCCAGAAAAATTGGCAATGATAGTGTATTTTCTCTATATTTTTTAAATTTTAAAGGCTAAGTGGACTACTCTTTATCTATTTTTAAAGGTGTTATTTAAAAAAATTTGAAAATAATAGATTATTAGTAATAAATATAATTATTTAAATGTTATAAATTAATAAATATATAATATTTATATAATATTACTAATTCTAATTAATAATTATTATTAATAAATATTACTGCTATTTAAATAATTTTAGTTTTATCTTATAAAATATTAACTGTTTTAAAAATGATTAAATATTATAAAATAAAAAAAATTGTTGTTTTATTTATAAATATTCCAACTATATTATATTTAAATATATAAAAATTTCATTAAATTCCATTACTTTAAATAAATATTTAAATTTTTAATATTTTTATCGTAGACATATCTATTTCTTAATTTTAATATTAAAAATAAAATAATTATAAAATTTTAAATTATAATACATGTAGAAATTTGAAACATGAATGTAAGTAAATATATAAATATCATAAATTAAATTTTAAAAAATTAATTTTTGGAATTATAATATATATATATATATAATATAATTTAAATTGATGACATAATATGTTTGTAATAAGAGTTTGATGTATGAAACATGTAGTCAGTGATATTGGTATGATGAGGGATAGGTGACACATGTATAATGATTTAAGGATGAAAATGAACTAGATAGTTGAGCCTGAAAATGGGTCTTTAGACCAGGTAATGGACGACATGCCCACCAGTCCATCGGGATAATCGATGTGATAATGTGACAAGTTTAATTTGATATCCCTTCGGATTATGACATATCCTTTATGTCTATGGGTGTGTGTATTTAAATTTTTTCCCCAAAAACCATCCTTTAATAATTATATTATTTTAATTTTAATTTTTATTTAAATTTGAAATGATAGTTAAATAATTAATCATTTATAAATAAATGTCAATTTATTTAATTATTTAATTGATCAGAATGTAGGTTATCATTGGAAAATTTATATTGGAAATTATATTTATTAGAACTAAATATATAATATAATAATATAATAGTATCAAACCCCTAATGTGTGTGATTTTGTGTATTTATATTTATATATGAATATATATTTCTATACAAAAAATCAAAAAGATATGTTAAATTGAAAAATTGAATGTCTATTTATGTGTGTGTGTCTAATATCTATTCACAAATTTATTATTTTTTCGAATATATATTAAATTAAACCTTAGTATTAGAAATTTATGACTTTATTGTTACTCATTTTATTGTTTATTAAACAAAATAATTATTCGTTCTAACTAAATTCATAGATGAAAAATGGATATTTTTTATGAATCTATCAATGTATGTACATTTTGATTGTTTTCATTTCAATAAAAAAAATTACTATAAACACCATTGTTAGTCACTTTGTCATAATTAATCGATTTATTGACCATAATTTACCTTTTAAATTTTGAATTTAATTAATTTTTTGTAAATTAAATAAATTATTAGAATATTATTGATGGTCAATGACCCTCATCCTTTATTACCATAACTTGATTCATCGTCATCTCTATTTAAAATAGTGACATTGGATCATGTTGATTGTCTATTCACTGATGTTTCACCACTAATACATGGGGGTGGTTAATTTTTCAATGAATGATATTGTCTATATTTTATGATAATGGAATTAAAGTGGATAATGTAGAACACGATGAGCTATCATGTCCAGAAAAAGAGTTCACATTTGATATATGAGTATAGCGTCATTCAAAACTAATGTGAGTAGTATATAAAGGTTATTATTCATTGTTTAGTGAGAGGGGTGTCAAATAATAAATTTATATAGCTAGTGGGTTATGGTTTTCTATCAATAATGGAGTGGTAAAGAGGGGAGAGGGATATGGGATCGGAGAGAGGGACATGGAAAAAGGTAGAGGGAGAGGTAATTGGTTGAGGCTGGTTGTAGTGGTGATGTTAAGGAATGAGAACATTAGGTTATGGAATATATATGGTGAGAATTACGGATGAGAATTATTGGATATGAGATGATGTTCCAAAATAAAAAAATTTAATTTTATTAGGTCAATTACCAAGATTGTAATCAAAATAAAATGGATTAATCAATGATTAACTTTTACATAAGGATTTGAATAAGTTATTTATGATGGAGAGATTCAAGGAACCCTTGGTGAGTTATTTGGAATAGGGATTTATCATATAATAATTAAAACATTTAATTTTGTTTATGTGAAAAATTATCAATATAATAAGAACATATAATAGTTGTGTTTTTTAATAATCAACTATAAATTTATATCAAAAAACCCTTGAACCCCTATCATTATCCTTAAAACCCCCAACCCTAGTTTGACCCCCAAGGTTCGATCCATTAATTATCCAATATCTCATCAATTTATGCCTCATGTGACTATGGTTTACCATCCTTCCATACATCTTGTTTCATCATCCACAATATCTTTCTACCCAGATAACTGATCCCTCTATGGCTCTAGGAAAATCAAACTAATCCACTTCAACATCAATCTTATCAGAGGAAAATCTCTAGAACAAACTACTATATTATATTATATTTGTTATATATTCATTAATTATAATATTAATATGAAATTTTTCTCATATTTATTATTTTTTATAACATTAATGTGATAATTTCATAGGTTATATGCAGTGTAAAGAAATACGAAATAATGTTATTCAATAAGATGAGAACCTTGTGATTCTATTATGATATCTTATAAATATAAATTGAATGAATTGGATTATAAAATATGACATGGAACGTAGTTTCCTGGCCATCAGGTATGATTAATCATAAGGTGATGTTTATCTCATGAAGATAACATTTGGTGATCTCCATGATATGAGATTATGTGAATAGACATGACAATTAGAATTTTACAGGTCAATGTGTTTTCGTATATTCTTATCTATTAACATGTGTAATTTCCACAATAATTTATGATCATAAATATCAACTCATATAATTATATGTATTTTCAAAACCCATGATGTTCTATGTTTATAGTAATTATTCTACTTTTGTTATCTCATGATCACTATGATATTAATTTATAAGTCAGGGACTGATTTGTCTCTAATATTTTACTAAATTAATATCTAAGTAATTTTGAAGAATGAATGAGTTAAAATAAATTCCCTAGACATTGTGTTTTAGACATTTTCTCTCTAGATAATCAAAGAAATATATATTAGTAATTATGGTTGAAAATACTTGAATGAAACATGTATTATGAGATAGCATGACAAATCATTTTTATTACATAGTGATAGTTTATATGATATTGTTTTCATTTTGGTATTACATATTATTTTTTGGGTTCCTTTACCCATTTGTAGACAATGATTATGAAATTTAGAGAAGTCGGGGGTTCGAACCCCCAGCCGGCCAGCTAGCGGCCCCCATTAAGGGGGCCGCAGTTACAGAACACGGGGGGGGGGGGGGGGGGGGGAGCCCCCCCCCCCCCCCCCCCCCGCAAACTGAACGGCTCAACCGTTCGGCTGAGCCAGCTGGCACCGCGCGCCGGGCCGACCATGACCCGGGTCGGGTGGACCCGGCTCGGGCCGACCCAGGGGGTCTCGGGCCGGGTCGGTCTGGGCCCGAAACCCCCATTTTCGGACCATTTTCTGTCTTTTGACCATATCTTGTGCTACGGACCTCCGATCGATGCACCGTCAGTGGCGATGCGATCCTTGGATCGAGTCGGTCGTCTTGGTATATCGCACTCCCAGTTTCGAAGAACATTGGATCTGGCCAGGTTGGTTCGTACAAGAAACCAACCGGGCCCTCGGAGCGGAAACACTCATATCTTGAACTTCGAACGTCTGATTGATGTGCCGTAGACTTCGTTGAATTCCTCTTGATGAGACGGAACTTTTGGCTTACTCTGCTCGAGCTTCGGACGCCGTCGGAGTGTGGTCGGGTTGGATCGCTCACGAAACCAACCGGGCCCCTGGAACGAAAAAGCCAATAACTCACAGACTGGGCATCTGATTGACACGCCGTCTGTCTCGTTGAATTCCTTTTGATGAGACTGATCTTTTGGCACACTTTTCCTGAGTTTTGGTGGCTGTTGGATAGTGTCCGGGTTGGATCGTACCCGAAATCTAACCAGGCCCCTGGAACGGAAAAGCTGATATCTTTCAGACCGGACGTCCGTTTGACGAACCGTCAGCGGCGTTGGTGATCATGTTGAGAAACTGTTCCTATGAGTATACCCTATGAGAGTTCAGGGTACAGTTGAGATATGGCTAGGTTGGTTCGCTCACGAATCCAACCGGGCCCCTAGGACGAAAAGGTTAATAACTCACAGACCGGGCGTCCGATTGACGTGCTGTCTGTTGCGTTGAGACCCCTATGACAAGGCGGTTCTTTGAGATACTTCTTTGTGGGACTTTAAGATACATAGAGTATCGACCTGTAGCTTGTGGAGCGGACCCTCCCAGAGACGAGCATGCAGAGTATGGAGACCGTATAGCCGACTGAGACCTGACGACTACTAGACCGACTCGACTTGGAGTGAGTCGACTAGGCCAGTGGATGGAGCACTACTTTTTTTGGGTGCAGACCCATGGCGGATAGAGCACAACCTGTGTGATAGTGCAGACCCATGGTACTCGTCCGGAGAGTACCTCTACAGGCTACAAGGGGGTGTGCACTACTATGTTTGGGTGGCATACCCCGGCGGGAAACACTACTGTGTTTGGGTGGCTGACCCACGGTACTCGACAGGAGGAGTACCTCAGCACTCTTAGGTTAGTGAGCAGTACCTCGGAGTCGTGTCAGGACCACTGTACACTCCAGAGAAGGGGCTCTTCAGCATTTACAGTTTCGATAATGAAAATCTCGGTTTGAGCTGAATTTATGACATTTGTGTTACATCTTGATTGAGATGGGTCACGTGATAACTTAGGTATATGTATGGGCGTATACCTGGGTAGTGGTTATCCGTTGATTTCATAATCTTTGTGTTTCCTCATGATTGAAATGGGTTACTTGATAACTTAGGTATATGCATGGTCATATACCTAAGTAGAGGTTAACTGTTGAGATATTCTTTATTGTTATCCTTGTTGGTTTTAGTGAGACCTTGAGCGTCTCGGGGTCCCTACTGAGTATCGTTATACTCACCCCTGCACGGGCTATGCCCGCACCTCATTGTGTTGTTTGTAGACGACGGACAGTGCTGACGGAGGTCGAGTGTTCGAGGACTTGATGGTACCCGGAGGTGGACTACACGATGAGTCAGTATCCGTAGGTGGACATCATGGTGAGACGACATTCGGAGAAGGTTGAAGGGTGAGAGCGTTGTGGAGGCTATCTGTACCTACACTTCAGGAAGGATCCGTAGTGGACGATCCAGGAGCTGCGCCATCTGTACCTACCCTTCAGGTAGGATCCGAGGAGGACGTTCCAGGAGCCACATCCAGTCTTCCATCTGTTGTCTTTTTCTGTTGTACTTTTGTTCAGTTGTAGCTGTACTTTCAGTTGGGTTTGTAATCTGGCCCATTTACATTTCAGCACAACTCTTGTTACTTAGTGTTTTACTTCCACTTGTACTCTGTGGTGTTTTGTTTACTTTTATAAAGGAAATGCCTTCCTAGTTATTAATATTTATGCCTTTGGTGCTAGTCGTCATCCCTTGGCCTATGGAAGGCGGTCTTGGGGTAGTCACGGCACGGGCCCTGACGACGGGTCATGACAAATTGGTATCAGAGGAGTCGGTTCTACCACAGAACTTATAACATTGATATTTTCTTTCTGTAAAGTAATAGTTTTAAGAGTACCGAGTGTGGTTATCAGTTCAGGGATTCCAGTGTTGGTGCGGGCGACCGAAGTATCCATACACCAGGACCCTGACAACTGATCTCTGGCTTTGTGCACGAAAACAATGATTGCGTGTGTGTTTCTATAAGTTTTTAAATGTAAGATCAAACCATGTCAACTCACCAGGTATAATCATTTGACCATGTCACATTGTTTCATTGGGATTACTTTTCATGGACGACCAGCTAGAGCCTATAGGGATGTGCGTACTGACAGCCTGTTGAGTGACGAGGTTTCGGTACAGGGCCCTCTTGCAGTTGAGGCACCAGCGGAGGCACCAGCGGTACTACCGTATGTTGAGCCACCGATTCCACCAGTCCCAGCAGTAGGTGATGCACGCCACTTGAGAGTGTTTCATGAGTTCTAGTGCCAGAGACCACCCAGGTTCCAGGGAGAGAATGACCTACAGGAGGCTGAGGATTGGCTAGAGGCTGTGGTGAGAGTCTTTAGGCTTGGGGGGAGGCCTGCAGACTTCATAGTGATCTTTGCTTCCAGCCTTCTTCAGGCAGCAGCAGGAAGGTGGTGGAGCCACTTGTTCTAGTTTTGCGACGGGATGACCTTCACATGGGAATACTTCAAGACCTTCTACAGGGTGGAGTTTGTGCCAGTAGCTCTACACCCCGAGCGTGTTTAGGAGCTGCTTACTTTGTCGCGTGTTTTTCGATCAGTAGCCAAGTCATCTGTGGGCAGTAGACAGATGATGCAGAGGTCCAGGAGGACCAGAACAGCAATTGGGTGATCTTGGGTTTTAGGACCGGTGGTGTGGGGCACCCGGGGTGGTGTCAGAGCAAGTCGTACTGGGAGCAGGATGTGTTATGAATGCGGTATGAAGGGTCACCTAGCACGTGACTGTCCGACCCCCCGCACTGTCGATCCGCAGGCATTGGAGGAGCCACCGAGTCAGAAGAAGCGATGAGTGCTTGAGCAACAGCCGAGAAGTGGACATGGAAGTAGAGCTTCGGGAGTTGGTGGACAGGAGCGGAAATAGTGGATACGTCCCTTGTACTTCTAGTTCCATATTGTTGCTGTATTAGTGTCTTTGTACTCTGAGCTGCAATAATAAAAATACACTTATATTTGTGATTTTTTCTTTCCTGTCTTTTTGTTTGGTTGATACTGAGAGGTCCTGGTTAAAAACTATTGAGTTGACCCTCAATTTCGAGATTTCTATTGGAGGAGATCCAGTGACCTCACACTGATGCCGACAACGTGACTCGACCCTTAGAGGAGAGAGTGACAGTTGGATCTCTTGGTAGTTATGTTGAGGCCTTACGACGTCATCCATGGAATGAATGCATCATTCATGTCAGGATTGACTGTATTAAGAAATGGGAGAGGTTCATCCAGGGGATGAGACCGAGTTTCTCTTTTCGGCAAAGGAGAAATTTTAGCAGCTCTTTCAGATCATAGGAAAAGAAGGTGCAGATCATCCAGGAGGGGATGAAGACTCACAGAGCGGTATGAAACATGAAACTGGTGCCAGTATTAGAGACTCGAGCATGATAAATGTTTCATGAAGTTGAAGCTTTAAGGAGAGATGATTCTGCGAAGCTCAGACATGGAGGCAGACCTAGGAGAGCATCATGAGGTGGTGTACATCTAAACATGCTACAACCACCCACCTTAGTTATCCTCGCCAAGCTGAGGGATCTGGAGTGCGGAGGTAGATTGCGGCTGAATGTGGTCAAGGAGTGTGACCCAATGGCTCAAAAAATGGTTCAAGGGACAGACTTTGTCCACTACAATCTTCTGTAGTAACAGACGTCGATATGAATCATTCCTTGCTTTCACAAATCTTGTCCCAGACCTAGAGTTTCCGGTAAGCCGTGGACTTGACCCTCACGTCTTGAGATACCTTGGGAGGAGACTCGATAATCACACTTACGCCGACAGTGTGGTCAGACCCTTGAGGTGAGCGTTTCAGATGAAATATATTGGTGGCAGCATCGAGGCCTTACGATGTTGGTTTGAGTATGGACTAGGCAATCACAGTTCATACACAAATTGTTGGTATTAGGCAAAATGGTTGTGGTTTAACTATGACACCATAATGGGTTTTCCTTGGTCAGTGAAAAGGAAACCCCAGGAAGCACAGGATAAACTCATGCACAGAAGGGTTCGACCGATCACTCTTGGGTCAGTCAACCTTACCCTCGTGGTAGTAGTAATTTTGAGTTTTAGTTCTAACAGGATTTGGAGACCTCTATAGTTTGAGGATAACGATCACGTCCTTATACGGGTCTCACCTCGACAAGGTTTACGGAGATGTGTCCAAGGCGACAAGTTATCTCTGAGGTTCAACGGACCTTTATAGGTCCTCTGCTAGGTAGGCGAGGTGGTTTAGCACTTGACCCATCCACATCAATTGCACCAGGTTCATGATGATTTCCAAGTATCTCAAATGAAGAGATACGTGCTCAACCATTCGCATATCATCGACCATGAGAAGCTGGATGATGGCAATGGGGTGAGTTCAACAGAGGATCCAGTGGGGATCGAGGATCGACAGGAGCGGATCCTATGAGGATGGTCGATTGCTCGGGTGTGCATTCTTTGGCAGTACGAGAGTCTCTATGTAAGCACATGGGAGGGGAAGGCTCATATTCGTGCTCAATACCGCTTTTGTGACCCTAGTTTGTGTTGAAGATTTACGGGGACGTAAAGCCCAGAGGTGGGAGTAATGTAATGACCCAGAAATTTCAAGGAAAATTTTTTCATAAATTTTCTTTGTAATTTTACAAGAACACAGTTTCTGACGGCGCCTAAATCCAAGGCCCGGTGTGCCCGAAATCACTTTTCCAAAGTTTAGCTCGTGTACGTTCAGTGAACGATTGAGCGGGAATTTCTATCTTTTGAACCGGTGCTCAGAATTGAATTCCGAGGGAACCGATGAAACCGCAGCACTGGTTATTTCTTAGAAACACCTTTTCCGTAGTTGCATTTTCACGAGAGAGGTTGATAAAAAATGTGGAAGATAGAATAAAAATTTAACTACAATTTTTATTTTTCTCTAAGTGGATTTAAGATTTCGGTGGATGTTTAATAACTACCCAACTTCCCATGGGAGGTTATGAGAGTGGTGGGGCCCACTTGAACCCCACCGCTTCACATTCCTTAACTCCCTCAACTCACAGTTAAATTTGATAAGTTAAGTTTTGATAACTTATGATATTAATGAACTGTGTTTCATGTGAGTGGTTGAATTTCAAACTCTTGAATTTTAAACCTTAAGTTGTGTTAATAAAATAAGTAAGGGACTTATTTTATTTTTTTGGATTGGAGGATTGTTGCTTGAGTGATTTGGGAGAAAAGCTAATGGAGACATGAGTTTCTTCATCCTCTTCATCGAATAACACGAAGAACGTGAAGAATGCGAAGAATGCTGGATTCCTCTAAGGTCGACGTCTCCTTCCGTGACGTCTCCTTCCACGACGCCTCTTACCGCGATGTCGAAAAAATCTTCTTTTGCGACGTCTCTTTCTGCAACGAATCCTCGTTCGATAAACCTCCGTTCAAGCTACGCTCACAGTAGGTGTTTATGCGATTTCTTTTCATGATTTACTCCCATTCATTATCCACGTATAATTGGACTGCATGCTATCAATTAAGGAGAGGAGGCCAGACCGCAAAAACACAGCCGACCCCCCTCCCTTTTATTTTTCTTGTTGTTGCTGATTAACGGTAAGTGATGTGGTGCCATCGCACTGCGTGGGAATGAACAGCAAGAATGCGCGATGCCGACATGCCGCGTTTTTAAATATACGAACCAAGTCGCGGCGCCGTCGCACCGCGACAGAGAATCGCAAAAGCACCACGGTCATAGCGGGGCCGCAGAGGAGGGGTGCGGCGCCGTCACGCCGCACCATATGAATGTGGTCCACGGCCGGTACCGGGCTACGGTGGAGCGTGGGAACCGCAGGCCAGATATGGGCCGCCGGCGTCGGAGCAGGGAGGGGACTGGCCGTCGCCGGTCCCGTGGTGGCAGAAACCGGCCGGTCGAGGTGGGCCGGCCAGACAGGAGAGAATTCAGGGGTTCAAACCCCTGGTCGGCTAGCTAGCGACCCCCATTAAGGGGGGTTGGTGTTCCAAAACATGGGGGGGAGCCCCCCTCCCCCCCCCCCCCCCCGCAAATTGAATGGCTCACCGTTCGGCCGAGCCAGACTGCGCCGCGTGCCGGGCCGCCAGGCCGACCCGAACCCCGGTCGGGTCAACCTGGTTCGGGCCGACCCAGGGGGTCTCAGGCCGTGTCGGTCTGGGCCCGAAACCCCCCCTTTTGGACCCTATTCGGTCTTTTGCCCATATCTCGGGCTACAGAACTCCGATCGACACGCCGTCAGTGGAGATGCGATCCTTAGATCGAGACGGTGGTTTCGGTGTATCACACACAAGGTTTGGGAGAACTTTGGATCTGGCCGGGTTGGATCATACACGAAACCAACCGGGCCATCTGAGCGGAAACGCTCATATCTTGATCTCCGAACGTCCGAATGATGTGCCATAAAATTTATTGAATTACTTTTGATGAGACTGAACTTTTGGCAAACTCCGCTCGAGGTTTGGAAAACGTCGGAGTGTGGTCGGGTTGGTTCGCTCACGAAACCAACCGGGCCCCTAGAACGAAAAAGCCAATAACTCACAGACAGAGCGTATGATTGACGCGCCATATGTCTCGTTGAATTCCTCTTGATGAGACGGAACTTTTGTCATACTGCACCTGAGTTTTGGTTGTTGTTGGATAGTGTCCGAGTTGGATCGTACCCGAAATCCAACCGGGCCCCTGGAATGGAAAAGTTGATATCTTTTAGACCGGGCGTCCATTTGACGAACCGTCAGCGGTGTTGGTGATCATGTTGAGAAACGATCCCTATGAGTATACCCTATGAGAGTTCGGGGTACAGTTGAGATACGGCCGGGTTGGTTTGCCCACGAAACCAACTAGGCCCCTAGGACGAAAAAACTAATTACTCACAGACCGGGCATCCGATTGATGCGCCGTCTGTTGCGTTGAGACCCCTATGATGAGGCGGTCCTTTGAGTTAATTCTTCTTGGGACTTTGAGATACTTTGAGTATTGACCTGTAGCTCGTAGAGCGGACCCTCCCAGAGACGAGCGTGTGAAGTACGGAGACCGTGTAGCCGACTGAGACCTGACGACTACTTGACCGACTCGAATTGGAGTGAGTCGACTAGACCAGTGGATGGAGCACTACTTTGTTTGGGTGCAGACCCATGGAGGTTGGAGCACTACCTGTGTGACAGTCTAGACCTGCGGTACTCGTCCGGAGAGTATCTCTGCAGGCTACTAGGGGGTGTGCATTACTGTGTTTAGGTGGCATACCCTAGAGGGAAGAACTACTGTGTTTGGGTGGTTTACCTGTGTACTCGATAGGAGGACTACCTTATCAGTCTTAGGGTAGTGAGCAATACCTCGGAGTCGTGACAGGACCACTGTACACTCCAGAGACAAGGCTCGTCAGTAGTTATGGTATCGATAATGAAAATCCGGGTTTGAGCTGAGTCTATGACCTTTGTGTTACCTCTTGATTGAGATGTGTCACGTCATAACATAGGTATATGTATGGGCATATACCTGGTTAGTGGTTATCCATTGATTTCATAATCTTTGTGTTTCCTCATGATTGAGATGGGTTACTTGATAACTTAGGTATATGTATGGGTATATACCTAAGTAGAAGTTATCTTTTGAGATCTTCTTTGTGGTTATCCTTGTTGGTTTTATTGAGACCTTTAGAGTCTCGGGGTCCCTACTGAGTATCGTTATACTCACCCCAGCACGGGCTATGCCCGCACCTCATTGTGTTGGTTGCAGATGACAGACAGTGCTGACGGAGGCTTAGTGTTAGAGGACTAGATGGTACTCGGAGGTGGACTACACGATGAGTCAGTATCCGGAGTTGGACATCATGGTGAGACGATACTCGGAGGAGGTTGACAGGTGAGAGTGTTGTGGAGGCTATCTGTACCTACCCTTCAGGTATGATCGGTGGTGGACGATCCAGGAGATGCGCCATCTATACCTACCCTTCAGGTAGGATCCGAGAAGGACGTCCCAGGAGCCGCTTCCGTTCATCCAGCTGTTTTCCTTTTCTGTTGTACTATTGTTCAGTTGTAGTAGTACTTTCAGTTGGGTTTGTATTCTGGCCCATTTACTTTTCAGTACTTCTCTTTGTACTTAGTGTTTTACTTCTTCTTGTACTTTGTGGTGTTTTATTTACTTTTATAAATGCAATGCCTTCCCAGTTATCGAGATTTACGCCTTTTGTGCTAGTCGCGAGCCCCTGGCCTATGGAAGGCGGGCTTGGGGTAGTCACGGAACGGGCCCTGAGGACGGGTCGTGACAATATATATTATTTATGGGACATTTTATATGGTATCAATGTATGTTTTATATTAGCAATGAACATAATATTATATAAATTTAAAGAAAACACTTTTGATATGTATATTTATAGGATAACATACTAGTCTATTATAAATTATCATTAATGATATATGTTAAACATATTGTTTCCTATATTGAATATATTTTGTTGTTATTTATACATCCTTATAATTATTTTTAATTATTTTGTGGTTTAATACAATGATTATTGTTCTGTGAACTATAATTTTTGGTTTTATTTAGTGAATAGATCTATGAGGAATCATTTTAACAAAATGCATGATTGAACACATGATGATTATGAAAACCCAAATGGAATTATTATATGATTGAATGAAATTGTGATTTTTCATAATCAATTATCACTATATATGATAAAAACATATGCACTAACCCACTCTCAAACTCACCAAATTGGTGAAGGATAGTGTTTTCACAGAGATTTGGTAGTGGAGACCATAAAGGGAAGAATGGTAAATTTCATTCTGACCATAAAAAATTAAAATAGAGACTCTGTAAAATATCATAAATTAATAATAAAATTATTTATGTGTGTAATAGAAGGGAATAAAGTAATGAGTTTATAAATAAAAGAAGAAGTTTTATTGAGGGATATGATGTTAATTTAAAGGTTCTGTACATATTTCATTGTCTTAAAAGTGGGGTACCATGGATTTATTTTAGACAATTCCCTCTTCAAAATTCTACCAACAATGAAAAGGAAGGACATATTCCAAGATAATTCATTGATGTGAAAGGAATAAGGTGTTTTTGTATTAGGATTATAAAATTATGTAATATAATTGTTTATCAATGGTATTTAGGATTTATAGATCATGAAATGAATAAATATTTTTCCACAATAGTGTTTTAAATCATATATTTTAATGTAATAATATAAAATAAAATCAATAATGTTAATTTTGAAAAATGGATTGTTTTTAATGATGGGATAATATTGGTGACAATGAAACTGATTAGTTTATGAGAAAAATATTTATTCAGTCATTGATGATGTTCATTTCATTTTTTTTATATTTAATTTTATCAATAGTCTGAAAAAATATTAGAGGAATGGTGACAATGTTAATGTATAAAATAATATATCATTTCATGTGAATTTAACGTAATAGTTTCGGATACCATCAGGGGTTTATGTTTGATCGTATTTTCAAAGAAATGGACACCCATTATTAAGGAATTATGATATGGGATTTTGATGTGATTTGAAACGTTGCAAAGTTTAAGGAAGAATACTCTTTTTAGGTTTAACTTACCTTTTGGAATGATCTGATGATAAGATAATAGTGGTCCATTGGACTATCAGATATATATAATTAGGATAACTGAAATGTAATTCATTAATAAGAAGGTATTTTTATATATTTATAGTCAAGATATGTATTAGCTTTCTGGTCTATATATAAAATTGATTCATGAAATATTTGGGATTTTTACTATATATAATGATTATAATAACATTTTTCGAACTGATTGACGATATTTTGGGGAATATACCATTAGATTTAGGTACTTGTTACACATAGGTATAACATCGGATCTTATTTCTATTTAATGAATTTAAATTTTTATATATAAAAGATAAATTGTATGAAATAACCCTTAAGATAAAAATTTATAAATATGGATGTTATTTTTTTTATAATCAACATATTCTAGAAATTTTTTTGGATATGTAGTAATATAGCTTTATAAAATGAAAAATACATAGGGTAGGTGACAAAACTTTAAATCCAATAAGGACATAAGGATTGGACCTAAAATTGAAGGGAAGAAAGGTTAAAATGCCTACTACAAGCCTTAATGATATTCTAGTAAATATTACATTGATTTTATTTCAATCATAATGACAATGTCAAGTTTTGTAACATATTTTAAAAAATATTAAATCAAAATAATTTTTCTAATATGGGTTTTAGGTTAGGGGTAAATGGTAAATTATATTTTGGATGAATAAATTACTTTAATGTGGAATTATGATTAATCAAGTTATTTATGGAAATGAATATAAATTTTTCGAATTTATATGATTATTGAAAATACATTGTAGTTAATGTATGGGGAAAAATATATTTTTATTGTAGAAGAATACCTGATTTGAATCTCAATAATTTTCAGGATTTGAAATTAAATTATTCTAAAAAGATACATTAATAATAAAAAATAAATCTATTGGTTCTTTTATTTAAGGTGTGGATATTAATATTTTATTTCTTAATATATTATAGTATTAATTTTGGGAATTATCTTACACTATTCTAACCATTTTTTGTTTTATTAATTCCTTAATACATGAGTATAATGTTGATATTCTTTTTTCAATTTTATATTTATTTCAGTGCATCAAGAATAATGAATTATTCTTGAATACACATTGATTAGAGGAACAAATTAGATTATAGAATAATTTTATTATAGAATTAAAATTCACTTTCCAAGTATATTTCCTTATGTTAATATTTTTAATGGAAAATGTATTCTGAATGATTTTGACACCGGTGTTGAAAAAAATCATGTTACCATAAATTTCAAAGAATTGATAAGAATATCACTCATTATCAATTTATTGTTACATGATATCTATTTTCTCATGATCATTCATTTTCATGTGATAAATGTTATCTATTACACTCCATGATTATATGGTAATTACACTTTTCATTCATGTCCACATTTTCACTTCCCACGAATTTTCATCTATCATTAAGCCAATATATGTTTTATTATAAATAATAATCATATTTACCAATCACTCCCTTCAAGTAGAGGTTTTTTAACAGATTCTATGATGTGGGTTTTCTATAAAAGAAATTTCAAAAATTAAAACCCATGATTATTTAGCATATTTTGAAACTGAAAGGATTAAAAATTTTAAATTATGTATAATGTTACACATATTGATATTAAAATAACTCTTGGTTCGATAATAAAGAAATACAGAACTTAAATCATTAACGAACCAATAAATATTATCATTATAACAATGCCATTGAATTTGAGAGTATGAATCAGAATAAAATATTAGTATTATTATTATTATATATATATATATAAAGATAATATTAAATAAGAAATTTATTGAATATTTCTTATGAAATGAGCATTGGTTTTTATTAAAGTCATTTGGTAGTTCAAATATTTGTTTTATTCAAAAACTATTTTTATTGATTCATGTAAAAAATATTGAAATTAATATAAAGGAAATTGATAGGTTTTGTATGATAGAAGTTATTTAATTTTTTAATTAATAATATTTAATTTGTATATGAAAAAATTTAGTCAGTTTTCTAAATGATTTTATTTTATAAGGAATATGAAAAAATAATTATTCTTATTGAAAAATATTTTATCAATTTTTTAGTATTTAAAAATTAAAATAATATTTTTATTTACTATTAATATAAAATTATCTATTCATTATTAATAAAATTCCATTTATATATTTTAAAATTAATAGTGTTTTATAATTTGATATTAAAAAATTATACATAAAATGATATAGTTTTTAAACTATAGTATTCATTGCACTTTTTAATTTTATGTTACTTTTTACATTCACTTATAGAAATTTTATATTTAAAAAATAATTCCACGATTGGAATTTGGGGGAGCCAGTTTGGTAAATAGGCCAATTTTACTTTTAATCATAATAAATATTAACCATAATAAAATTCTATTACCATCGTAAAAGTAAAATGTTATAATTTTGGTTAAAACTAATATACTAAGGTATCATAAAAAACTAAAACATATAAGATGATATTTTTTCAAATCAATTAAAATATCTGATATATGTCATATATGTTCCATTTTCCATTTTTAATTTCATTTTTAGTATTTACTAAAAAGATAGTGCAATAAATTGCATTTCTACGACATTATTACCTCTTAATGATTTACATATGAATAAATAGAATATAAGTTCTGTTAAAATGGATTTTTTGTAGAAAAAAATTCTTCTAATCAGGATATTTTATTTATAATATTTATTCATCAAATAATTACCATAAATTCGTACCAAGTTCTATTAAATTATTTATTCAGTTAATAACAAATTAAAATAAAATATTATAAAAATATTAAAATTAATTTTATTTGGAAAAATTATTGTATCCTGTGAATTTTTAGACCCTTATAAATTATTACGAATTATTGAATTTTTTATATCAATTTTTTTCATTGTGTTGATGTTAATAAATATCAAATTAAATTAATATTTTCCAAAATGGGATTATAGATATTTTATAAATATAAGATTTTATATGTTATATTAACATTATTTAAATATTTAAAGTTTATAATCTAGTCACAACATGTTATATAATTTCATCCTTTTACGTTTAACATTGAATATCAACATTATAGGTTAAATTATAACTATTAATCTGTGAATTGTTTATTACCATAGTTAAGATTTAAATTGGTTAACTAAAGGGCTAATAAAAAAGATAAAATTTGAAACATCACATAAACCGGTAAAAAATATATTTTTGGATGATATTAAATAAAAATAACTCAATTTATTTTAATATATTCTTATTTTTATTTTTTTCCCTTGAGAATATATATATTGCAATTAATTATTTTTAATAAATACCAAAAGTTCCACTAACCTCAATTATAAAACGACACCTCCTTTCATAAATTATTCACACATTTTTATCAATATAGCTCAAAAAACCCCTCTAAAATCCCTCCCCAAAATCCTTATATACCTTATAGTGGTTTTAGATTTTCCAAAATTCTAATTCTTTAATTTTTAAGAGGTGATTTAAATGAGTTCATTTAATGAAGTTGGAATCATCTAACCCAACAAAATTATTTTGACATCTTATTTTTTGCATTCTAAATATATGGAATTTATCATAAAATAAATTTCATGAAAATAAATATTATTATATGTAATTATGATTATTGAACTATTATTATCCAACATTTTCCCCATCAAATGCGAAGTGAGATTTTCTTTAATGTGTACCTATATCTTATTACGACCATGTAGCATTAAAATTAATTTTTCATTTCCATATTTTATTATTGGTAATTATGATTGAAATTATTCATAAATATTATATGTAATTAAAAATTATACTTGTCGTATATAAATTTTTTATAAAATTTTTTACCATCCATTCTGTTGCGAAAAAATATCATTGCTCTTGCGTACGTGAGGACTACAACCTCCAGGAATGGAAGGTAAACATTTTTCATTTCAATTTTAATTGGATGGTTATCATGATGAATTATATTAATATATATTATTTATATGATATAATGATGATTTTATAGTGTTTAATTACTATTTTTCATTCTTTCAATCAAATCATTGAAAAATTAAAACCACATTCATGTGTACATACAACCATCTATCACCATGAATGTTTTAATTCATTATTTTAATCTATAAATTAATGGATGAATATAAATATATATATATATATATTAATTTTTTGTTATGATAAAAAATATAGATATTCTGAATCCCTGAACAATGGAAAAGTAAAAAATATTTTAAACTAATTTTAATAATAAAAACAAAGCAATTATCACATGAAATATTTATTTAAGAGGGAATTTTTATGAAACTACTGATAAAAGGGTAAAAGTAAAACATATATGGTTTCATATGTGACTATAGTTTTTGAATATATTTATAGAATATCAATATTTATTATTTGGGAGGATCAAACATATGTTTTGGATGTCATATCTATGGTATGGGATTTATGATGCAATATCATTATTTTTTCATGATTGTTTTTGAATAAATATACAATTATAGAATCTTATGATACAACTATTAAAAAATTCATCACTTATTTTCTATATTGGCATGATTTCTGTTCATATTCATCACTTCAAGAACATTATATAGCAAATGTTTTTTATGGAAAATAGACTTTTTTTATATCATTCGTCGATAGTCTATTTTATGTAATAATGTAATCAATAATGGTTTAATTATCATCCTATGATTGTTTTATGAATATTTTTTTTAAATTTTTTACCTTTACCAAAATGGTCAAAGTTAATATTATTTTCATTTTTTTAATTATTTAATTTTTTATTTTATTAATAATCTATAAAAGGAATGTGTTGGTTTAACTTATAAATAATAAAAGGAATTTCACTACATCAAGACTAATCAATGCGATAAAGGTCAATTAAAAATCATAAAATATTGTTTTTTGAAAAAATATTTCCATAATGTTTTTGAAAAATTTAGATTTTAAATAGGTGATTTCAAATTAGAAAGGTTTTTTCCCATGAATATTTTCATGATATTTATGTTATTTTCATTAATCAATGAATACATCCTTTGATGTTATGTAATTTTTTAATTCATATATGATCCTATTATACCATATTTATTTTTTATCAATATTTTTTATGTTTATAATGATATGTTTTTTAGGAATTTCACTCCTTTTCCATGGGTTATTTCATGATGAAATGAACAAATAATTTGGAAATCATTTTCTTATCTAATGGTGATACCCAAATAAATGTCAATACAAAACATGTATTTTCACATTTTATGGTATGAATAATATTTTATTATCATAAGGAATAAATAATTATTATTTTCATTATGTGATTGGTTGGATTAGAATTGTATATAAATCTAATGCATTGGGTAAATATAGATACCCCATGAGATATTTTTTATTTTAATGGGGAGTTAACTATGTTCACTATAGGACTATGTCTACTATTATTTTATTATGAGTAAATATATACTACAAATATGATTTTTGGAGTGACTTTAATAAAAAATACAATTATAAAGCCGATACATCACTTCTAAGGATATAATATTCTATACGTATATATATACTATAAAATAATGTATTTTTCCTACGTTATAATCTTTTATATTTTTATCTATGATTCATTAATGATTCATTATTGAAGAACTGACATTATTTATTACATGACTAAATATATTGTTCTTTTATGTGTATAGTATTATTTTCAAATGTTAAGATCATGTTTTCATAACCATTTTCTTCTATTATGTTTAGGTGGTTGATTATTTATACATTATTTTCCCTTAAATGGAATCGTAGCACAACCTTTATTGTGATTAATTTCATATGGTTAGGAACAAAGGTATTATGCATTATTATTTATGAAGGGGTATAGTTATGAATAACATAATTCAAAAATATAAAGTTCAGTTATGAACCATCCATTTATGTACCCAATATTTTTATGATATTAGACCTATATGATACCTATATAGATAATTATGTGATTTACAGAATATTCATCTCATTAGATATAATATCAATGTATAATTTTTTTTTCAATATTAGAACCTCTTTGTAGTTGGATAAAAGTTGTTATTGGTTATGAGAAGGGACATATGAATATGTGCTTCTATAATGTTTAATGTATCTTTCATTACATGTTAAATGGTGAAGTACATTGATAATTGATTAATAAAGGTGAGACATAATAAAATGAATAGGATTATTATTCCTCTCAATGTTATTAATAATTATAAACCTAAAAGTTACATTTAATTATTATATTAATAGTGGAATGTGAACTCATAACATTTCTTTTAACATTCCTTAAATGATGTTTTGTCCTCACAAATATGAATATTTAGTTATCTTATATAAGTTATGTGTTGAATTGTTATTAGAATAGTTATATTATTTATTTGAATATCGTATTTTTTATATGCTTCCACCCCAAAATGTGATATATGTGGAACATGATTATTTCTAGATATATGTATACAATGGTTCTTATGTATCTTTTATAATATTTGTCACTATATATCTGGATTTTATGATACTTTATAACTGTGTTTTTTCTTATACCATAATATATCATCTAATATATTTGATAAAGTGAACAATAACCTTGCTATAAATGTGTTTCTTAATGCAGTATATTTGTATAAAATGGAAAAAGAGAATATTGTAATTAATCATTATTTATAAATTCTATAGTATATTGATCACCTAAAAAATAAGGTTTCACTTGGATAATAAATTATTCATTGAAATTATTTTATTGTCCTTTCCACCAATGTATTCTATATTTATCCATGATTAAATATAAAATAGGCAATTCACTCCAGAATCAGTTGATTATACTTTAAATAACAGATAAGGATTGGTTTGGAAATATTTCAATATTCCTTATTGTAAAATGATTGAAATACAATTCTAAATATATCATGGAAAATATAAAAGTGATTTTCTGGTGGAATAATAAATTGGAGTACATTTCTTCTAATGTGGAATCATTGGATCTTGTGAAAAAATTAAAATGATTTGGAGAGGTAAATAATTGAATCTACGTAATGTATATTAGTAAATCTATTAATCATGATTGTATATTAAAATACAATATTATTAATACATACTAGTATTAAAATATAAGAAATGATATATAATTGAAATATAATAGAGTGAACTAAAAAACAGGTGAAAATATGAGATTCATATTTCATTTATGGGGTTCCCACTATTAAATATTGAAAAAATATTTTGAGTCAAGTTTATAATTATTGTTTCAAAAAAATATCTTCCTTTATATCTAGATAAATTAATTCATTTTCTTAAATTATGTTAAAATTGTTGTTGTGGTACTTTATACTAAACAATTTCTAAAAAAACCATAGATTTATAAATAAACATTAGACTCATATCATATTTAGGAATGAATATTCATCATCAAGAATACATGTCTCAATTTATATTATCTTATTATTACACTCCATAGGGATAAAAATCATATGTATATGAAAAAAATATAATTTTTCTGTAATAAACTAGTAAATATAATGGTTTCAATAATATTTTTGGAACAAGTGCCTTAATTTAGCACGAACTATTCCAATTGTGAAACTAAATGTAACCTCAAATACATCAAGTGATTCCTTCAATAAATTTTAAAAATTCTTAATGAAGTAAATGTGTAAGCATGACTATAAAAGATAACCCTCCATGATATATTTTTATAAAACATATTATATGTGTGATTTTCAATCATACATATTGTGTATATGTTTTTGTAAACCCACATTTCCAAACATACCTCAATATAATATGGAATAAATGGGAAGATTAATGAAAAGTCATATATATAATGAAAATATTCCATAATTTCCTGAATTTTTTTTTATAAAATAACATTACAATTACTACCCATTTTTTGAAATATAGTTTATAATGGATATAAAATAAATTGTTACATTATAAGATTATATTATGATATAAAAACAATTTTCTATTTAAGTTAAAAAATTGTATTTATCTATAATAAACAGCAGACACTAGGGTCATCTAATAAAATAATCTTATATCCACTAAGGATATTAACATATAGTAATGACTAACTATGTATCACTGAGGAAAAATTATTTATTTAAGGATATTAGTACAATAAATAAAAACTCTAGGTTTTGGATCATGATGCACATGTGTCGTAATATTAATAATGGACTCATTTGTGAACAACTGGATGAGTTTTTGTAGAGACAAATATTATTTTATATCTCATGAAAATTTTGGTTTGTGTCTTCTATTATTTGTAATTAATTTATTATTAATTTATTATATTTATTCGTTTAAAGAATTAGTAAATGAAAACATGTTATGGTAGAAAACTATGTATAAATTGTACCACAGGACTCCATGTATCATGATTCATGGACCCATCATTTTGGATTTTTGAATCTCATGATACTATTATTGAGTATTAAAGAGACACAATACATGGATTTTAAAATATTGTAATATCAAATAATGATTGATTACATAAATTTTTAGTAAATGATAAAACCAACATAGAAGTAAATGTGACAATAATTATTTTGAATTCTAAAACTCAATGAATACTTCAATGATCATCAAATTAAATTTTAGTAGGCATTTCCATCTCATTTGGATGAAAAAATATGGAATATGTCAATATTACGTGACCAAAAGGACCCCGTGTGTATATATATACATGAAATTTCAGGTTGTGATGATGAAATCCATAAAAGCAGATAATATATGATCATTACATAAATTCATTTATATATAAATCATGCATAGTGATAATAGAATATTTCATTGGAAATATATGGGAGACTGGTGTATCAATTATTATAGTGGGAGAATAACATGTTTCAAAGAGAGACATGTTAAAAACATATGGAATCTAAATTTTTGTTTAAGATAATTTTTTAGACTATGGAAAGAGATTCATAAAGTATGACCTAAAATTGAAACAACAATATAGTGTATGAAATATATAAAATAGACCAATGGGTCAAAGAAAATTAAAAAAAATTATGTAATGTCAAATAATGTCTTGGTATTTTTTTTAAATTATATGGAATTATTCTTAGATTGGGCGCTTTGACGACACATGATTGTGACCCCCAGAAAGCCCAGAAAGGGTTTTTGATCGTTCATTATGTTCCCATATGTAATTGTGAGAGTGGGTTTTTCAATCATTTTAATGGTTTCTTGGATCAAAAATCAAAGGTCAATGTTGATATCAGAACACGGGGATTCTCCTAGAAAGGGACTAAGAAGGACCGAAAAGGGTCGGACATAAATAATAGTTTACATGAATTTTGAAAATTAATAAAATTATATTAAAATTAATCTTAATTAACATTTTATCCGTTGATAAGAACATAATGGAACTATGTTGCGATGATGAGGCATATTAAAGGAGGATTTTAATGGCTCATGTTTTTAAAACAGTAATTTCTACGCTATTTGATAAATTAAATATGATAATAACTCGTCGTGGAAGCAGAACAGAAATTTTGTGATGTGTTTTATTTCAATATGATAATGCATTAGAGTTTTTGATAGTCAAAAATGGAAATTCACCGACAATCCTATGCGAAGGAATGAATCTAATTTTGAAGGAAAATTTCTAGCAGGATTGATTGCGACATCGATGCCATACATAGAACAAGATTTGGAAATGACAAATTCCCACATAGCATGAATCCTTAAGGGTGGAGTGATTAAATGAAGAACATCGATAGAGGTATGCATTTGTTTTGGTTTTTTTTTCTTCCAAATAATAAAGATAAATGAGGAATGAGGATCAAACTTGAAAAAGGTATATCCACAAATCATTTGTTCTTGGTGGAGGGTGATGATTCTTGTATTTCCATTTAGGGATTTATTTATAGTTTGTAGGACACCATCCATGAACATCAACATGAATTAAACATCTATAGATGAGGGTTCATGCCAAAATGAAGAAGGCCCAACCCACTCTATCTTTTGAATTCTTATAGGGTGAATATTCAAAATTACATCAAGGAAAGTTCAATCCCTTTGCAGCGATGGAAATTCCCCCTGAAACCGGAAGTTGCATTCTGTGTGATGAATGGACCATCAGTACCAATCAGGAGGATGGTGGTGGAAATATCTAGCTTGAGATGACACACTATGATGGGGTACTGGGAAGAGTTTCATACAAGAGGGAGAGACAAGGCCCATATCTGTGGGTTGTGTTCTTTAGAGGTACGCGGCCTTTGCAGACGTGTGGGATTCAAACCGTGTAGTGAAAAGCTGTGGTACCAAGGCAGCTGTGGTGGAATCTTCCCAGCATTGAATACAAGGTGATTGGGGAGAATGATGCAGATTCTAGTAGCCTCCCAGCCAAAACAAATGTAAGTCATCCTCTGGAAGAATTGGTAGACTGGTGAGTCAGAACACCCCTAGTGTGTCGAGCCAGTTTCATGGCATAATGGGCACATGGACTATTGGTCTAGACTAAGGCCGGGAAATGTTTGGCTCGGTTCGGAGGACCCGTTCTGGGTACGAGTCGGTTCAGTGGACACTAGGCCGCGTTGGGTCATGTAGGTCCAACCGGGACAGACCATTACATGACCCCAACAACCCCTTTTAAGAAAATATTCATTAACATGAAAATAGGGAGACTGATTAACAAGATATTTTTGGAATTTCAATCCTCACTTTTAGGAAAATAGTTTGATAAACTATCATGTGGTTTTCATTTATTTTTATTTTAGACAAATGGCTTGGGGAGTGGTTCACCAGCGATCAAGAGTGCAACGTGCAGAAACCCTATGGTTGGCTGAGACCTATTGACTACTGATGAGAGACCCCATATGGATCCGATATTATGGACAAATGGAATGATTTATCTCTATGACCTGGTAGGACAATGTTGGGGAGATACTTCAATGTAGCCAAACATACCCATGATACATCAGAGGAGTAGTACCTCAGTATGGCCATAGGTGGGAAGTGGCTTCTATTTGACCCAACAAAACCACTATGGGGAGAAGCATCAGTGTGACCCCACATGCCCACATTATAAATTAGGCATGAGTACCACATTATTCTTATAGTGTGTGTGAAGTGTATTCTGTGTGAATTTTCATTCACACTATACTCATTGATGATATGTTCTCAAACATCACAATTTGTTTGATGATGTTACTAATGGTTCTATTATCCTTCTATACAATATACATGGATTGAGTTATCTTGCTTTGTGCTTATGCTTCATGATTTGACTTGAGTATTCCATAATGGTATTTCTTTTGGGATTTCTAGCCCCCTAAGGATTATTTTGTTACACACCCCTGTAAGGGATTCACCCGCACGTGTTGGGTCGGGGGGGGGGGGGACAATTATTGCTTCAATGGATGACATGGTGGCCAAGTACTAGGCGGGCCCCAGTGAGATCAGAAAGGTAGCGAAAACACATATTTCTAGTAGTAGCTACACTACGCTTAGAATCATGTGGAATTTCAAGCTGATGTAAATACAAATTTTCTTTCATAGTTTAATTTTTTTTAGATAGTCTTTTTTTTTGTTTTAATTGATTCCCATTTGACTCTTAGATGTACTTTCACACAATCGTTGTTTAGTGGCTTTCTTGTTCACATTCCCAGCACATGGATTTTTTGTGTGTATGTGCATATAGTTTATCAGTAAATTTCCTCCCAAATTCAGGTTGAGGCCTTTTTGATAGTCCTCAACCCTTAGCCTTCAGAAGGTCGGATTGGGGTATGTCACAACACGGGCCCCAAGAGATGGATGATGAAAAAGTTTTATGATAGGTGGTTGGTTCTACCTCAAATTCTGAGAGACAATTGTTTCATTTTGGTGAAATATTGTTAAATGTTTCATTTACATCTTTTAGATTTCATGAGTCTAGTATTGGTGTGGAGACCAATGTATCTTCACTTCTGGACCTTGAATTATTCTATTCAACTCTATATATGAAAACATTGGTTGATTAAGTATCTCCCTATGATTTTATTGAATACTAGTAAGTTCATCATGTTTAATATTATAACTATGGTACATCTTGATATATTACAAGATTCCTCCACATAGGCAGTCGGCTAGGATTTTGATATGTGATCATGTGGACAACCCGCCTAGCAATGAGTTGTTGATTCAAGGACCAGTGCAAGATATGGCGCCACCGGGTGGTCCATTGGTGTTTCCACCACCCATTGATCAATAGTTACAATCAGCGTTACCATTATTGGATGTGTGGATGATCAATTCCAGGAATGAGTTATATAGACAGAGAATTCATAGGTTTAGGGGAGAGACATAACCTCAAGTCACTGAGGACTAGCTGGGGGAAGTGAAATGGGTCTCACTCTTAGTTGGGACACATGATTGAAAAGATAGGGATCTTAGTAAAAATCCTTCTTCATAAAACATCATGTAGATGATGGAGTCCAATGATTTAGACTCATGATGAGGTGACCCTAGCCTACACATAAATGAAGCATAATTACTAAAAGGAGTTTTTTCCCTCGACCTTGTGCTATTTGGAATCAAAAATATTCTTCTCCTATAACAGGGCAGCATGTCGGTAGGTGAGTAATCTGTAAACTTAAGAGACTTCTCTAGCTACACCACAAAGATGGTGTTTGAAACATTTTTTAAGACCATGTCCTTTTATAAGGGACTCAAATGAAATATCATGGTGTTGTTCGTGTCACTCAGCATCCCCACTTAGGCTTGAGTACTATAGTGAGCCTTTATTTTGGAGTGATTCCAAGAAGAGAAAGCACCCACTGCAGGAACCACTATATGAACATAGGAGGCTGAATATTCTATGGTGGGAAGAAGGAATTATACAAGGTGGCCCATGTGGGCCATGTCTTTCAATGGATAGAACCAGGAATCAGGGTAAGAAGTTCAGGGCTCCCAGAGTTGAGGGAGTTAGAAGAGGACTAGGCTATGATTCACGGTCTGCAGGCATGAACACATGGCTTGTGACTACCCGACCCACCTTCCATAAGATATATAGACAGTCGACCTACCACCAAGGAAAAGTTATATATACAAGAGAGAAGGTCCGTAGGGAGTTGGACATGGTAGGGGAGTAGGCTAAGCGACATGCAGTGGATAACGGTTAAATATACTACCACCAACATCACCCCTGGTGGTCCACCATGGGATCATGGACCTAGAAGACATGGGAGAATATAACTTTATACAGTGTAGGACGACGACCATATAAATATGGAGATGATTAGAGGTTTGATATTTTTTTTCAACACCTTAGGTATTGTTCTTATAGACTCATGTTCCTGTAAATATTTCCTTACCAAAGTCATTTTACGATGGTCAGAGATTAACATAGAGAAATTAGCTTGATCCATACAATTAGAGACACATATGATATGGGATTTGATGATTCAACACTGGTTCTGGTAGTTTTCCATTACTCTACGAGGAGAAAACATTATCTTTGTTCTCCTATTATAATCTTGGAGGCCTTATGACATCATCATGGATGTGGATTTGTTATCCGCAATACATGCCCAGATTGACTATTTTAGGTGCAATGTGTTTTGTTTCCACAATTATTGGATAAGTTTTTCCTTCACATATGAGAAATGAATCCTTATTGTGAATGATGTAATTCATCATAGGACAGTGCATCGGATCACTCAGTAGTTGGCTTTTCTCAACATCATTGTGGCTGATGAGAGTAGTTGATGATTTTTTGTAGTGGTGGAAGAGTAAAGTATTTCATTCCTATGGATGTTTTGGGACTACCTTCTCATCGAGATGTAGGCTATAACATCAACAGGTAGCTTAAAACCATTCCGATGACCTCCTAGACATATCGGATGGCTCCCACAGAGCTATGTGATTTGACAGTATAAATGGTGGAATTGTAAAATAAGTGGTTTGTAAGGACGATGATTTCACCAGGGGCATCCCTAGGATTTTTTTTTCTAAAATAATGATGGCAGATTGAGGATTTGTGATGTGATATTCCTCCTGAATCATGTGAATGTGAAAAACATGTATCCACTATAGATGATAGATGATATCATCAATCAAATGAAGGGAGAGAGGTGGTTTTCAAGAAGATACCTTTGATCATGCTATCATCATCTTTGGGTATGGTATGAGGATGTACTGAAGACATCCTTCATATGCTGGTATGGCCACTATGAGTTCTTGGTGATACCCTTCTGTATGACCAATGACCCATAAATGTTCATGGGACACATGAACGAGATATTCTATCTATACCTCAATCATTTTGTGGTAGTGTTCATTGATTAAATCTTCATGTAATCGACGTTGGAGGAGGAGCATAGTATACACCAGCATATAGTCAGTAAAAAACTCTGTGATCACCATCTATATGGTAAGACCAAAAATTGGTGGTTCTTTATTTTATAGGATCGCATTTATAGACATGATATCTTGAATGCTGGTGTTGTAGGGGATCTGGTGAAAATTGAGGCAATTATTTTTTGGGAGCAACCCTAGTGCGTGTCTGTGGTATAATGTTTCATGGGGTGGGGGGGATACTATTAGAGGTTAATTCCAAATATTTCAAGAGTATAAAAACCATTATGAGATTTCACAAAGAAGTGTAAACCCATATTGTGGGTGGATACCTGATATCAACATTCCCAAGAGCTATGGAAAAGATTGAAGAGTTCCCCTATCACGAGACTACCAGAAGAAGGAGTTGAGTATGTCGACTTCTGCTACACATTAGGGACTAGATGGGGCTGGGTATGGATGTAGGATGTGAGAAGTGGGTTACAATGACTCATGGTATCTTAAGAATTATGATCAGAACTACACAACCCATGAGCATGAAGTAACAGCAGTGTACTTTGCCTTGATGATTTGGAAGCAATACATGATGGGTGAATGGTTTACCATATAATTTTACCATAAGTGTCTCTAGAATATCTTCCCATTGGAGTAACAGAACATGAGATGGTGGTGTTGGTAGTAGTTCCACTAGATATATGAAATGGATATAGTATATAATCCTTGGAAGGGGGATGTGGTGATAGACATTCTCAACATGAGGTCTGGTTTAAAGCTTCAGAGTGAGGCGACAAAGAATCTAGTTGGGATACTGATATCCTTTATGGATGATGTTGGTGTATCTTACCTTTAATAAATGATTGTCACTCCACCACATTTAAAGAAATTCAAGCAGGCAAAACTTATGGATGTTGACTACGAGGCCAGACGTCCTCTATTATCCTCAGGATAGACTTCTACACTATTTTATATAGGTGATGAGGAGAACATCCTTTTCCAAAGACACATCGTATTACTAGTGACATTATAGGAGGAGGTTTTGAGGGAGTTCCATACATCCCCTAAGGAAGTAAATCATGGTGTGGAGAATATTTACCATGAACACCGAGTTTAGTATTGGTGTAAAATTATGATGATTGTGGTGGTATACTTCATTTCACGATGCCTCACATATTAGAAAGTGAAGGACAAGCATCAAGATACAGATGGATTAGCATATCTACTTTATGAACCTATGTGGATGTGAGATATTATATCCATGGAAATTGTGGGGGAGTTACCTCACACATCCATGGGCCATGATTCATTATGGGAGATCGTTGACCGACTCAACATGTCGACTCACTACCTACCCATTTGGGTGAAGTGATTGGTAGAGGTATTGGGACACATAAATGTTAATGTGATAGTGTGTCATCATAGGGGGCCTTTGAAAGTCATCTTAGACCATGATGCACTCTTAAAATCATGGTTGTGGAAGATATTCTAGGAGGTGTTTGGGACATTACTTCTCTGGAGTACTGCTTTTGACCCATAGACTGATGGTCATACTGAGCAAACCATATAGACTATAGAGGACATTTTTGGTTCTTGTATCCCTGATTTTGGTCGCAGTTGGGAGGACCACCTTCCCTGGTATAGTTTTTAAACAAAAAAAAATCAATCCTTCCACTATCATCATGGCACAGTTTGATGGCTTGTACATGTTTCAATGAAGACCACCTATATGAGGATAGACCCAAGGGAGTTATAACTCATGGGTCCAGACACGATATGAGATACCACTGAAAATGTGACAATCATCCAGGAGCAGATGAGGATTACAAAGAGCATGCAGAAATCATAAGATAACTGGAGGCAGAGACCCTTGGAGTTTAAGAAGGTAGACCTTATGATTCTACATGTATCAACCCAATGCGGATTTTATGGATTTTCCTAGTGCATCATGCATTCTCCAGGGATCCAAATAATTTTCCAGATCATTATTAGATTTGGAGAGGTGTCGTACCACATATCCCTTCCCCCACACATGCACCATGTGCATGATGTTTTTCATGTGACGTAGTTGAGGAGGTACATGCTTGATCCATAACATTCTCATGAATAGAATAAGTAGGACACTGGTAATGGGGAGATGTTTGCAAAATTCCATGTGGAGATAGAGGACCAACATATGTGTGTTATTTCTCAACCATCAATTACTCTAATACGTGTTCGGTGGCAGCACTGGAGTCTCCAGGGGAGCACATGGGATCATGAGTCATATATTAATTCCCAGTACCACTAATTGATTGATTATCACTTGTTTTGAATTTCTGGAATTTAATACCCTAAGGTGGGTATAATGTAATTTCCTTAAATTTCCATGATTTTTTTTTAAAATTATAAGGATTTATTTCATGATTGAACTCGTTGATGACACATCATTTAGGGACCCGGTGAGCCCAAAACAATATTTTGGACATTTTTTATGTACACATAATTAATAGTGAGTGTGGGTTTTTATTTAAATATTGAACCGCTGATTAGATCGAAAATATGAGTGTATCGTTGAACATCGAACATGAAGATTCTCATAGAAATGTCCCAACATCGACCATCATCGTTCTATATGAAAATATATTTTTTTTCTTTTCTCAAAATAACTAAATAACATAACATTGTAATTTTATTTTTCGTTCACACCATTGGGCACCAGATGATAGAGCTGTGGTGCAACAATGAGGAACATTAACGGAAACCTGTATTTGATCAATTTTTTAAAGCATAAACACTAAGTTGTTACATAAATGATACAACATAAGGATGCAAAATTTCAACATAAAAAAATTATGTGATGTGTTTTCATTCAATATGCTAATGAGTTATAGAGTTGAGAATTAAACAGTGTAAATTCCCTGATGAACCTATACCAATGATTCCCTCCAACAACAAACGATGAACGCACACAGGATAACTATAGACATCGACACCATATGATGAATGAGACCAGGAAATAACGAATTTTAATGGATCTTGAATCCTCAATGTTGGAGTGCTTCATCAACGAATGTCTATCAAGGTATGAGTTTATTAAGGGTTGTGATTTTTTCCCATTATTTATTTTAAAAAATGAACGTGGATCAATCCCTAAACATGTTGATCCACAGATCATAATTTTTTTTGTATCTAGTTGACATTTCATGGGTTTACATTTTGGGATGAATTTTTCCTTGGTAGAAAACCATCACCCAACTTTCATTCTTTTTAACTTCTAACACGAAGGGAACAAGATGAAACAAACAAGGCCCAACCCCCTCCACCTTGAGATGTTTTGGTGGATGAATTATCGAAATGAAGACGAAGAATATTTGAGTCTTTTGCGGGGATGTTTTCTCCAGATGGATCTTGGAGGTGCATTAAGAGTGACAAACAAAAAACCAATGAAAACATAGTGGTCTGTGAAAAGGGATTCTAATGCCTTTGGTGGCCTGTTACAGCGTACCACAATGGATCATAGGGAAAATCCAACTGCTGTTCTGGTGGCTGGAAGGAGATATGCCACCCTCGACCGCATCTGTGGAGCTTCCCACTAGCACATGAAACATTCTTCAGAGCCATGTAGTCATCAACTGAATGCGGTAGTCCAGCTTGCTGCATAGGACAAAGCCATGATCGCTTGACCATAGAAAAGGTAACAACTCTGCGTTGACCGCATCACGTGTGGGGAGCCGGATGTAGATTCTAGAAGTGTCATGATGAGGTGGAAGTCCTATCTACCTATGCCATAGTTGGAAGAATATCAGGCTGGACTGACAACCCATTGGATGGGACTCTGGTCGGGCCAGTTCCAGGATAGTTCGGTAGAACCGAGTCATGTCGGGTCTTTCTGATCGGGTCAGCCTGGGTCCGAAAAAAACTGTCCTTTTTTGGAATAACATCAATCAAATTAAAATTGGGCATCTGATTTATTATCCATTTGTGGTGTTGGAACCCTCACAATGACAATTTTTTGATATAATATATTTAGGTTTTCATGGATGTTGAAATTAGATGAATGTCTTTGGGAGAGGTTATCCCAAGATCAAGCATGATATGTGAAAAAACCATACATTTGTCTTAGACATACAGACTAAGGATGAGTGACATGAGTTGGATCATATACTATGTCCATGTGGGAAGTAGATTCTTTGTGACATGTTAGGCCCATGGTGGGGAAAAACTTCTGTTTCACCAGGAATACCCATGGTACTCAACATGAGGAGTAGCTAATTATGTCCATTGGTGGGATGCAACTTTTGTGCGACCCGAGATGGCCATGGTGTGGAGTAGATTCTTTGTTACTCAACATAAACCCGATACTAATCTTCTATGGTTTGTGTGAAGTATCTTTTATGTGACCAAGTTTTCCTAGTGTAATCATTGAGGATGAGTTTTTATACAGCCCAAGGTGTTCAATGATGTGACTAGTGGTTCTGTTATACTAATCTATATTATACCTGGTGTGAGTTGTATTTCTTTATTCTTTCTCTTCTTTTATTTCTTTTAGAATTTTTTTTGGTCTTTCCTTTTTGTTTCTGGGACCATTACTGAGTATTTTTTAACTCACCACTGCATGGGATTCAGCTATGCATGTTTTGTCTGGTGGAGACGATTGATTCTTGAATTGAGGACCTACTGTCCTATGAAAATTAGTGGTCTAGTAATATTATATATATATGGAATACTACTACAGCTTCTCGTAGATACAATACGCTTACCTTCAAGAGGGGTTTTTAGCAGATGGCCATCTAGAGTTTCTTTTATACGTTCATATTTTCCATTCAGTCATTTTTTGGGATTGTATTATATCCCACATGAAATTCAGTTGTACATGTAGTCAATGTTTTCTCAGTGTCATTATAGTTTACTTTCCCACAATTTGGATGTGGTTGGGTGTGTGTGCATACATGTACTTGTGAATATACCTCCCACTTGCATGTTGACACCATCAGTGCTAGTCGCCAACCAGTGGCCTTCAGGAGGTGTGCTTGGGGTACGTCATATTATGTTCCCTAGTGGATGGTTCATGACCATTTTAAAAATAATTAATTATTGAAAATACATGTTCAAACAATATGATTCTAACTTTTTAAGAATATATTAATTTTAGTAGAACATACATGGATATAGAAAGAGAAAAGTGATATTAAATGAATTTCTCTAGGTTTAGTCTTATAATATTATCTCATATTACAAGATATATAATCATATGTGATATTAATTATTATTGATGAACATTAATTAAAAATCATATATATATAACTTAACTACATCAAATTTATGTTATAAATATACAAAATTACTAGGATAAGTAGAGCAAGATGAGTTCATGGTGTATGGATAATAGAGAATATAAATGAATGTGGAAATTCATCACATATATTGATGTTTTTAAATTTCATCTCGTATCTCTATATGTATAATTTTATAATCAAGGATAACTTATGAAAACCAGTGGCTACCGTATCTACAATATTTGAGTATGTGTTGTATTTTCATGAAACTCAAGATGTCAATTTGCAATACCATATTCCAGTAAGGGTAATACCCAATTGATGAGTGTTAGAATTATATTTAAAAACAAAGAAAATTGGATTAATCATTATGATATGTTTTTAATATGGGAATAATAGGTGGAAACTTTTGAATTTCAAAACATGATTGATTTTTACTTGGTAGTGAAGTCGTGATAAAGTGATTAACTAAAAATACGTCTGGCTATACCGACCATTTTCACAGAAACATGAAATACCAAATATATTTCTCTATACATTGAAGAATCATTTTTAATATGTTATTGGTAAATATTCATTATCAGTTAGCTATAGTGCATGTGGGACTCTATTGTATTTTTTCCGCTTGAAAGAACTAGTTTTTACATTATAGTTCCTATATATTAATGAATTTGAATATTAATAAATAAATTATCATATATTGATAATTTTCATATATAAAACTATTTTGAGAAGAACACAATGTATATTTTTCATTAAAAAATATATTATAGTATTTACCTACTATAAAGTGATCCTTCAGATAAAATAATGAAAAATATTAAAGGTCTTCTATTTTGTAATGTTAAATAACCATGATAGGGAACAATGTATTTTATCTCTCAGGAGGGAGTACATGCCAGATGATGATGATTAATATCATGAAGATATCATATAGTGACCTCCCTGATGGAAGATAATGAGGATAAACATGGTAATTGTAATTATGCATGTTTTTGTGTCATTGTATATTATTATCTCCAAGCATGTGTAGTGGTCCATTGATATTAGTATTATTATTAATACACATTGTGACATTTTTACATAGATATATTATTAGGACTGATGAAGCTATATTCACACCCAACATAGGCTAGGTTGGGTATGTAACAATATTTATATTTTCAATGATTAAGATAATGAATGATTTCCCATTCCACTAATAGAAGTTAATATATCATCGATAAAATTTGAATGAAACAATCCATAGAAATTCTATGACCATGGTGATGTAGGTATGTTTATTATAGATAATCAATGAATTATATAACATGCATTACGGTTGATGAAAAATGAATAAAAACTTATTAATGTAATATCATTACATAGTGTGTATGTTCCTTAACCTATTACTATACATTAATCTTGATTATTTGGGAAGGCTGAAAATTTCACTAAGGAATACTCATAGAGGTACATAAACATAATGTTTCTTTTTTGAATTAGATGAACATTAATTTTATTTAACTACTACAACAAATATTATTCTCAAAAGCCTTTTTTAATATTGTTGCATGAATAATTAAAAGATTAAAAATATGAACTATAAATTTATTCACACGGTAATCACATAATTACATGAATATAAAATATTTATTCATCACTTGATAGTTTTATATTTTGGAATAAATATTCATTTTTCATATAATTATATATATATATAGTAATAAAGATATTAAATATAATATTTACTTGTCTTTAAATAGAATATGTCATTATTTTATGAATGAATAATTATTTCATAACTACATATTTATCAAGATATTTTATCAATTAAATGATGGATGAGTGGACCAATTCATGGTCTGATGATAATTATTAAATTACATGAAAATTAAATTATATTACTCTTTCTTCACGCTACCATGTTCTAGGAAATAATATAATGAAATTAATATTATTCAATTGAATGATGGTATTTTTTGGGGAAAATATACTATTAGGTTCATTGATAAATTAATTAATTTAAATCCCTTACCCTAGGTATTTTAAAAGTTAATTATGGGAATTTCACTGTTTAATCATTGGGAACAACATTATTTTTACGTGAAAATTCAATCTAAATTATTAATTTCTCTAGGGATTTCCATAAATCTCAAGATATTCACTCTTCCACTATTTATCTCAGGCTTGAGAGATCATGATATGATCATTACAAACTAACTATTTTTTGTTAATGAGAATGGGATAAATTCAAGAAAAATGGAACCATGTTGCAAGTAGTCAAAATAACATCTGTCACATTCCAAGATCAATATAACATATTTGGAACATTTCTAGAGAGGATTTACATTGATCCCTCATCAACACATGGAAAAAATATTAAATATCCCTCATATGATCTATATCGACATCAGAAAAAATCATGATCGAGGCATTTCTTCATGTTCCCATAAATTATAAAATTATTATTAATGTACCTTCCTATGTTTCTGTATACCTTCATTAGAAATATTCTTTTTATAACAAATCATGATGTTTACATCTTTTACAATATATAATTGGTCCATATATTATCGAATACAACCATGTTCATCATTTGTCCAGCATGTGCTTCCACAACATTTGGATATATCATATCTCTCATCCCTCCCGACCATATCATTTATCATTACCCACCTCAATGTTTCCCCAACACCATTTCTTCCTCCTCCCCTAATTTACCCCTGATCCAACAAATAATTGTCACTCCATGATACTGACATCATTTCCCCCTCATATGCTGCCTCTAATTCGATTCTTCCCCAATCTCCACAGGCCAACATCACATCTCCTTGATAGTATTTTCCCATCTCAACTGACTCCTACCTCATAAGATAATGTATGAGGGTTTCAAATTATGTATTATTATTTTTATTTTTGTTAATATAGGCTTTTTCAAACAATTTTCTATTATATTACTTATCATTTTAATTTTTGTTTCATCCTCTGTTTAAAACTACTCAGTCCATTGAGTAAAATTTTAATGAATATATTTTTATAGTGATGTTAAAATTTGATTATACATCTTTTATTACATAATTATATTATTAATTTTTAATTTTTAATGAAAATACTAGTAATATAATACGTAAAAGAAATGATTTATATATGTACCCTAAAACTGGCCATGGTGTATTATTTTTTGTTAAAATATATATAATGCAATTGAAAATTGATCAGTGCATTGATAAATAAAATTATTTTTGCTGATTGTAAATTAAATAAATGGTTTAATAAAAATCATGTAAAATTGATATTAAATTAGTTTATTTAAAATCATGTACTTTTAGTTTATAATTTTGAAAAAAATGTAGAGAATGTCACTACAATTATTATCCTATAAAAAACACAAAGTGCCCTACCATAAGATTAATAAATTCCAAACGTGATAAATGATGCATTTTGATTTTTAGGATTGAATAAAACAAATTAATAGAAAAATAGAATGTTAAAATGAGTTTGAGTGTGATAATCATTCTCTAAAAACAAGTTAAAAAAATTTGTTTAATGATTATGTAGATTATGGAAATAATGAATTATATTAATGTTAATCCATGTAATTGATTTTATCTTTTTTACTCACGTTGTACCAAATAATGTGTATCTATGGAATAAATTTCATTGAAATATATATTACTTTTTAATTTCATCACGATAATTTTGGGGAATCTATGACCCCTAAAATATTTCATGATATGAAGAAAATCATTAATCTGTTTATGAAATAATGTATATATATATATATATATTCATTAATGCACTGATGAATGCATGATTGTTCAGGGGGAAGTGTTTCATAAATAATAGTTCATAAAATTTCGTATAATTATATAGAAATCAAAAAATATTTATGAGATTAATGATGAATAACATGATTATGAATACTAAAAACAAATACTATGAAAGTATAAAATTAAATTACATTAAAATCATGGTTTTAATGATTATTCCTTCCTTATAAGACCATTTATATAGTAATCGAGCCATTTCATAAAATACTATTAATTCATTTTAAATATATAAAAAATAATAGTATTAACGAAATAGTATTCAATTGTTTAGTTTCTTGGGAAAACTTCGACCATACATAACAATTACAACATCAAGCATTAAAATTTATTTAATTTCATCATCTCCAGCTTCTTATTTGTAGTTGGCCTCTCCTTTGTAAATGTAGTCATCTAAGGATATACATCAAAAGGGTTGAAATAATATCCTATTAATAGGATATATAAGATAATATAAAAAAGGGTGAGGATAACCATAATATATTGAAAATATAATGAAGATGAGAGGAATCGTTAATGAATGACTTGAAATGTGGCAATGCATAAAAATGAAACATCATGTCTTAGTGGTTAACTACCACTCATTCGTGTTAAAAAATATAACATCTTGTTCACAAATAATATAATAGAACTCATTAGATTCATCACATTACTCGATGCATTGGAGTTCTTTATAATTTAGAGTGCACCCATCACATTGAAACATTTATATTAAACTGTATAGTTTCGGGCGCAACTGTCCAATCCTAATATTTTCATTTTTCATGAATTCCACAATAATAATATATCAAAAATGAACATTAATAACCCAGGTAATGTAATTGGTTTCACCTTATAAGATCACGTTCATAAACATTGGTTTCCCAAAATTATGTGGGAATAACATTTATTATAAGATAACCATCCACATTGAGTGAGAAGAAAAAGGTGTGTTTTTGAAAGAAAAGATATTTTGGAAACCATTGTTTTGAAATAAAATTTAGTAGAAAATATTTATATCCATTAAAATGGATTATAATTAGGAACAAATGATTTTTATGGAATGTCCATTGAAAAAATACCAGTGAAAGAGGGATAACTCGAATAACAAATGTTGAGTTTGATATTTCCCCCTTACCTTGTATCTGAACACTTCCATCACATTAATATCTGGAATAACCACATTATATTCACTAATAAACAATTAAAGAACCATTTTCACATGAATATTTTTCATTGTGGTTTAATTAAGTTATTTTATGGGCATTTGGATTAGTTATAGAGTTTAAAAACATTACTCAGTAATGAACATTTTTTATGTTTTCATGAGCAGTTCAAATGTATTCACAAATGGAAGTTCTTGTATAACATGGTAAAAATCAATAATTTTTCTTTCATGTTATTAATGATATTGAAAATATTAAAATTATCTTATAATGAATTATATTATATACCATGTGGATGAATAATTTGATAAAAATTAATTGATAATTTTTTGGGTTTATTTGTGTGGTTTTTAGCCCACAAAGAACATGTTTTGTTTATTCATTTAGTAATATGTCCATTATTTAGTTAAAGAAAATAACATATTAAATTAAACATTTATAGTATTCTTCTTCAACTATTAAAATTGTTTCATGACCAGATCATATGATTTAAACGGAAAAAAGAAAATAGCCCGTTCTTTAATGTGATAGATTAACACCACACCAACAACTTTATCATTTACAAAAATAAATAGAATATGAGAAAGGGGTGGTATGGTATAAAATCCCATAAGTATCATAAATTAGATTGGATTTATTATACTATAGTTACCATACCATTTAGATTATGATAGGTGTAGAGAGAATAATAACAGAACTTGAAATTGAATGGAAATTAATGGGAAAGAGTGAGAGAAATTAACTCTTCAATCCTCATATTGAGATCCTACATAACAGACCTCGTCTTGTACTTTTAAGGATACCAAAAGTTATTTTATGTGGGGAATTTGTTTTTAATGGTTCTTGGGATAATTTTAGAAAATTCTTAAAACATGAGAGATGTGGCGAAATGTTGGTGTGAAGGGTGGTATTTATAGTGGACGAGAGAGGGGATTTCTCAATATAAAATTCATTAGATTATTATTTCCTATAAAGACAAGAAATAGTGAGTCTTATAGGGTAAGAATAATAGTTTTCTAATGTTAAACTGAACCTATTTTTCTTACATCAGTAGAAAATAATGCATGACTCAATAATTAACTTATTTAGGATATTTTGTAAAATATTGTATATCATTATTCATATAAACAATTTGTACATCAGAAAAATCCTAAAAAATTCCGTCAATTTATTTTGGACATGTAGAATACAAAAATTAAGTCTATTTTTCAAAAATAAGATTCGAAATATGAATAATTTAGTATTTAATTATAATTATAATATACATTAAAAATGTGGGTTTTTAATTAAAACTGATTTTATAATGCATTAAAAAATTATTTATGGTCTTATAAATTAATATAAATACTAGATGAAATTGAATAGTTAATTTATGAACCCATTTGATGAAAATATAGTATTTAAATTATTTAATTAATTATTATTAATTAATTATGAATTAAAAATAAAATACGAATACTTTTACTATTTTCATATTATTACTTTTTAAGATGACTAAATTTAATTATATTATTCATTGATAAGGTTACTTTTATTTATGAACAATTAATATTCATAAGGCTTGTATTTCTTTTCATACAGTTAGGTTACTATTCATAAGGTTAGGTTACTATTCACCCAAAATTATGTTTTTTCAATTGGATGCCAAACATCTTACTGAACACAACCGTGTAAGTCAAATTATAAAAATTCTAACCATGGAAGTGTATAAATTATGTTTAATGATGAAATAGTATTTAGTATCATAATTTATCATTGTGATTTCAAATAGGATTATAAGATATGGAAAAATCATATGTAGGAAATTTCATTGATAAAATTTCTGGTCGTTACATTCTTCTCTCCATATAAAATTTCCCCCTCAAAATATCGATTTTCATAAACTAGTGAGGGTATTTCTCCTTCATCGCCTCTTTTGGTAACCATGTATCCTCTTCAATCATATGGATCATCAATAAAATTTTTAAAAGTCGGTTTTTCTTATTTCTTAGATCATTATCTCTTTGGTTTAATTCATCAATGGTTGCTCCTCACAAGGGAGATCATCTTTCAGATTCACCACTAATGAGTTCAGTACATGTGAGATGTGATACATGAAACACATCCTGAACATGGTCCATTTTTTGTTGAAGTGAAAGATATTATGCCACTACTCCTATGAGATCAAAGATCTAAAAGGGGCCAATTTACCTCGGTGATAGCTTACCATTCATTCCAAACTGCATGACTCCCTTCTATGGTGATATTCAAAGGTATCCATCATCTCCAATGTCGAACTCCACATTCATTCGATGGTTGTCATAATAGAACTTTTTCAAACTATTAATAGTTGTGATGTGTTTTTGGATGTCTTGAAACTTTTATATCATCACTTGCACAAGATCGGGTCCATGTAGCATTATATTTCCATCTTCATCCCAACAAGTTAGAGTTCTACCTCTATTTCCACACATAGCATCATATAGAGCAATATGAATACTCCGGTTGAATCTTTATTGTATGAGAACACAACCAATGGGGGATTATGATCACATCCACCTTTGAATTATAGAGATAAAGTTGTTATCATATCTTCAAGAATTTTAATTGTACATTTAGATTCACCATCAGTTTTGGAGGTGATAGGCCTTTCTGAAATTTAGTTTATTAATCAAATTAGGTCGAAGGAACCTCCAAAATATTGATGTGAACTATGGATCATCATCAGAGTCAGTCGAGAGTGAAACTCCATGGATTCTCACCACTTCCTTCACATATTTTGTTCCATGTTGTTCAATTGAGCAGTCTTCTCGAATAATGATAAAATGGGCATTCTGTGTGATTCGTTCAACCACAACCCATGTCACATTATTTTCCTTCAACGTCTTAGGGAGACCCGTGGAAAAAGTCCACAATAAACTTTTTCCATTTCCACAAGGATATAGGAAATGGGGGCATCATCCCTTTGGAATTTTTCACTCTACTTTAACTTACTGAATTACCAAGAACCATGATATATATTCTGTAATATCCTTCTTCATTTTACCCCACAAGAATTTTTCACTGAGATCACATTACTTCTTGGTACTCACAAGATTAATAGAGAATGCTTAGTTCTGTGCTTTGTCCAATAGTTCAATCTTTATCCCATGTGATGAATTAACAAAAATTCGCATTCTAAATCGAGTCACACCTTCAATGTCGATATGGAACTCTTGTAGATTCCCTTCATTTACTGCATTTACTATCTTTTGTATCCCCTAATTATCTAATTGTGCTTCATTAATATTATCTTAGAAGGTTGGGTGTGCAATTAATTGGTTGATGTATGATGTATACCCATCACATATGAGTTCTAAATCCATACTTTTAATATCCTAGATGATTGGGTATTTCTCAATCCATAACATGGATAGAGTAACATTTTCTTTTTTACTTAGATCATCAACTACCTTGTTCTCCTTTCTAGGATGACAGTGAATAGAGAAATTGTAATCCATAATTAGCTCTAACATACTCATTTGACACATGTTGAGATCCTTTTGTTTGAATATATATGTTAGGATCTTGAGGTTGATGTATATATCACACTTCTCACCATAAAGTTTGTGCCGCTAAATTTTCATGGAACAAATCACAGCTTCCATCTCTAGATAATTTGTTGGGTAGTTCTTCTCATAGGTCTTAAACCGCTATGAGGCGTAAGCTATCACACATTAATTTTACATCAGTATGAAACCAAATCCTTTCTTTGAATAATGAATATATATCAAAAATCATTCTCCACTTGTAGGTAGTGTGAGTACTGGTGCAGTAATAAACCTTCCCTATTGCTCTATGAAGCATCCCACACATTATTTTTTCTAGATATACATTACCCCATTCCTATTTATCATAGTTAGCAGGCTGGAAATCGCAAAACATTTCTCACAAAACTTCAGTAATACCCGAGTAATCAAAAAAAACAAGGGATTTCTGTGACACTAGATGGTCTTGTCCATTCATAAATTACATTTTTTTAAGGGATCACTAAAAATATCTCGCTTGTGATCACTGGTCCAAAGAACGAGACTTGCTTCATCCAAAAGTCACAATTTTTGAACATGGCACACATCTTCTCCTTTCTCAATGTCTCCAACACAAGTCTTAGATGTTCTTTATGTTCGTTCATACTCATGGAATAGTTGAAAATATCATAAATAAGTACTCCCATATAATTTTTGAGGTAATGTCTAAAGAATCAATTTATCCAATCCATGATGATTCCAGGGGAATTAGTAACTCCAAAGGGCATCACCAGAAACTCTTAGTGCACATATCTTGTATGGAAGGAAATCTACAGAATATATTCCTTCTTCACATTTAGATGATCATATCCTGAATGAAGATCCACCATTGAGATGTATTAATCTTATCTTAACTGATCTAACAAGACATCAATCCTTTGAATAGGTTATTTGTTATTTATGATGATCTTTTTGAGTACACGATAATCGATACAAAACTGCATTGTTTCATCCTTCTTCTTTACAATGGTGCACCCCAAGGTGATGCACTAGTGCATATGAACCCAATGTCCAGATGTTGTTGCAACTACTTCTTCAACTCCTCCATTTCTGTAGGATCCAACCTATAGGAACCCTTTAAGATAAGTTTTTACCCAGGTATGGGTTGTATTAAAAACTCTACCTCACGATCTTGGAGAAATCCGAGTATCTCATTGATAAATACATCACCATATTCACTCATGAGGGGATTTCCCGAAAGACTAGTGTTATCCTTTGACTCAACCATTTGAGAATGGAATGTTTCATTATAGGGAATCAACACCCACACAATTTAAGGATTTTTCGAAGGAGATTCACAATATTCCTTGTACTTTTAGAAGAGAATGGGATAATTTGGAATAATTAAAGATATTTCATTTAATATAAAGTTTTTATGTAATATATATAATGAGATCCAATCCATTCCCATTATGGTTTTGAATTACACCAAGGGATGTAATATGAGTTTCTTTGGATGAATATTCCCACATACGCAAACAAGAGAAGAGTCAAAAACAAGAGTTTAAATGATATCTCCACTAGGTTTTATTTAAATATATCTATCATAAGGTTTTTGGGAGTTAATTTTATATTTATTGATATCATTTATGATATAATGGAAAGCGTAGAACCAGAATAAAATAATTTTTTTTAATTCTTTAGTGAATTGGTAGTGTATCTTGTATGACATCATTATCATTATCCACTTTCGCAGCAGTTATGGAATAGGCCTTCACATGATCATTTGGATTTGGTGTCTAAAGATGCGGTTTACCCTCTAGAACTCAAGTATTAGTTCACTTACATGCATATTTCCCTATCTCCCTAAAATTGTATAATTGACCCATGGGAGGTACTATCTTTTCTTAAACCACATTATCCATCCATTTCATGTATTATCGAGACTCTTTAGTGTTTTTTCCTTAATTCCCATACATGAAGCACTTCCAAATTCCATTGAGGTAGTTATAATGGTGCATCGTCCCACATTTTGGTCATATGGATCATCGAGTTTCATTTCCCACCATTGTTATTAGATCCACCATCTTGAAACTACATTATTCATTTTTTTTCACTATATCCATGTGCCCATTCTCCAAACCCATTCTCCACTTTGAGAGCACATCTAACAAATTATTCATAACTCCTAAAGTCACGAATTGAATGTGCCTTTCTAAGGTGTGGTTTTTGACCACTAAAGAATATTTCATAATTTCAATCACAGTGGATAACAATCCCCGAAGCATACCTTGAAAGCCCTGTGAAATTATTTTTGTAGGGTGTGAAATAATCTCCATCAATATTCCTGTTATCTATGAATTCACTATCGATCTTCATGTAAAGAGTCCTAAGGAGATACTTGTTAAGAAATATTATCTTAATGTCTTCCCATTCTATCTGATAAATTTCATACATTTTATTTGTTTTCTTAATCAAATCTCACCATTGATCAGCATCTCCATCTAAATGAAAAAAGGCCGGAGTAACCTTTCCTATCTCATAATAGTGGATCATAGAATAAATATTCTCCATATAGTTGACTCTCTATTCGGTAACTAGTGGATTAGAAGATCCAATATATGTCTGTCATAATTTCCTCATAAAATATTTGATTTCTAGTTTCTCATGCTTTGGTGATGGAGGTCATTCTCCATTATTATGGTTATTGTTCGTAACCTGAGATAAGTCATTATGAATCGCCATGATGTATTGAAATCGACATACCAGATTAGTGGGGATGTCTTTTAGGACAATGTTGGATTGGACCGTGCTCGTTTGTTTACTTGGATTCTCTTGGTTCCCACCATTTTTTAAAATAGAAATGGTTTTAGAAAAACAAATGCCACAATTCATGGATAAATTATTCATTTTTATGATTTATACTAATAGAATAACATATTTTATCCCTAAATAACAATTCTGGTGTGAATATTTGTACTTCGTCTCATGCCAAAGGTTTTCTCTAGGGTTTACTAATCCAAATACGCAAATTAACTTAACCTTTCCTCCGATGGTAACTATAGAGACCCATCCATTTCATACATTACTATTAAATAATTTGAATTATAAAAAACGTAATATTATTACACGACGAGGATCTAATGGTTTATTGTCTTTGGAAAACTAGAAACATAAAAATCAATTATAACATCAAGCATAATCATTTATTTAATTCCTTCATCAATAGATTCTTATTTTAATTTGACCACTCTTTGTTACATGTAATATCCTGATGATATACATAAAATGTGGTGAAATAAAATTATAATAAGAGGTTAGATATAAAAAATATTACAATGGATAATTATTACCATAACATAAGCAATGGATCATGAACATGGGAGGAATCATTAATAAAAGACATGAAATGTAGAAATGAATAAAAATGAAAAATGATGTCTTAGTGGTTAACAACCACACATATATGTGAACAAATATTGTAACGCCTTGACCCCAGTTACCCAGAGTCATTGCATTATTACATAATATTGGCATGATCACAAATGATCAAGTCTCGAAAGACCGATTAGTTTAGTAGCCTAGGAATAACTAGATACATTCATAAAGATTACATTACATCATAAAATGAAAACTACAACAACAAAAACTTGTATTCATATGCCCTCATACTATCCCTTCAGGTCATTCATAAATTACATCTTCACATCCTGGGAAATAGAAAACATTTAATGGGGTGAGCTCAGATGCTCAGTATGGATAACAATATAGTGGAAACATTCATAAATAAGCATTATCATTTATGGGAATGTATAACTAAATCAAATGAATTTTAAACATGAACTTCACAATAATATGGAATTGATAAAATGAAATAATTCCACTTACTTATTCACATGTATATTCTACTAGTTGATTAATCACATGCAATATCAATAACCACATTCATAATGATGGAATGCATAATGACAGACTATCATAGCCACATAGTCAAGGCCTCGTGCCAAGACGACAAATAAGATTTTGTCAAGTCCATGTACCAAGACACTAGTTTCTCTCATCAGACCTACCGATGCATCGAGTAGCTATAGCGGGCTCCACCCGTCACTTATTAAGTCCAATGCATTCCTCATATGAAGAGGATTAATCATAACATAAACATTCATATTAAAACTACCATATGAAATGTAAATACTTTCTCCATAAACCATGGATTGTATAAAAATAACACATCCACATTAAAACATATCACAAATCCTTTAATACAATATTGAAGTTTTGTATCGTAATAAATCAACTTCAAATAAGGTTAAAATCCATCGAATGATGTTGACATAGATGAAATCAAAACTATTTGAGAGAAATATTTCTTTTGTTGAAATCATTTAAAAGTAACATAACTATAAAATAAAAAATTTACATTGAATGTTTTTTTATATTCTTTTAAGGGATGCTTCGACAATTTTATAATGATGCAAAATAGGCGCACCCACCGTATAAGTTAAAAAAGACATTTTACCTTAATTTCTCCAAAAAGGATACAAAGGTCCTTGTTTGGAATATGATAGAAAGATTCCTTTATAAACAACTTATAAAAAGTCAAAAAGGGTATAAATGACTTTATCTTATAGTCTTTAAAATAGTAAAAATTATTTTAAATACATTTTTATGAAACATGCATGTGAATGATAAAGAGGTCCCATTAGATAATTATGTATAAACAATCTCGGATAATTAAGAGATTGTGAAATAATCCCATACCATGTACTTTTACTTAGTCGATGGTATGTTAAACTCACGGATATTATTTAAAAAAATTCTATTAAATTACCCAAGAACCATATATATAATTATGATATCATATATGATATTCTAATAATGCTTTGTTAATAATATTTTAGTATTATCGTTGTTTTGGGTGTTAACTTACTCGTTTTCTTTTATATGTTTTGTTATATAAGTTGTGTTTTTTATGGATAGGTAGTATCTTATTAATATCAAGAATGATATAAAGTTATTAAATATTATTTTTAATCATCAAATGATATTTAGTCTTCAAGGGATATGATGGGGGAATGAACCTCATCGCGTTCGTGGAGACTGTAGTCCGTAGAAACGCACGAGTGACAATATCATTATTTTGATATTAAAATAATATATATTTGGATGGTATATAATATATAAAGAATCATTATCATGTTATACATATTATATACATGAATTACATATCATTATTATACCCATCCAAATAATAATATATTGAATAACAATTACACCACGAGGTGGAGACGGCAAGCCGTACGTACGCACGTATGGTGACATGTCATTCAAAGGATGGATAGAATATTGATTATGGTTGTACCATATTTATAATAACATCAAAATATATATAATATAGTGGATTTATTATTTTATAATGTAAATATCAAATAAAGAAAATGTTGAAGAAGAAAGGAACTTGAAAGAGGGTGGTGAAAACATTACATCTTCTTTGGGTTCTTCCTTTTGATTAGATCAAAAGGGCTCCTTAAGTTGGCTTTCTGACTAAAGTAAGGCCTCTAGGATGAAGGGAGGGTACTTGAGAGGGTATTTGGGTAGAGTTATGCCGATCTGAAATGCTCTAAATGTGTTAAATTGAGAGAAGGGGAGTGGCCTTTTATAAGAGGGCTGAGGGGCACCTTTGGAAAAGTTAGAAATATTGTTTTATAATAAATTCATATTCAGTTTATAATGGCTCAAAAGTGGATTAATTAAATTTTAAGGTTGGGATATGTCTAAAACCACTCAACCAATATGTTTTAGACCAGTTTGGGTCAATTTATTAACCTTATCTTTTAGTTTTAACTCTAAGATAATTAGTTTTACACTTACCATGTCTCTTTGTATTTTTATATTATATAGTCAATAAACTTTTTATAAACATCCAAGTGACCCCAGGTGGTCCATTAATGATGCACCTATTATAATTTATGACTATTGGCCGATCGATAGATTTTAAGGAATAGTATGTAAATTAATAATATAATATTTGATTTAAAAACACTTTTATGTCAATTTTGACACAATTGTGTATTTTGTTTTTGATAATTTCATAACAGAATAATTATAATGAAAAAAATTTATATAATCAGTCCTAATATGTCATATTAAACTAGAAAATTTTTTTAATTCATAAAAATTCTCAAATTACCTTTATTTTGATGTTTATAATATCAATTATTTTAATATTTCAATAATTAGGTAATTACGGCTTCACCATTGTGTCACAAATAAATTAAATTATTTGGTGTCTAAAAATTATAAATAAAAAACCATTATGTATGAAATTATATTAAATTTATAATGAATATTTATAATTTAATTTATATTATGTATAACTATATATTAAAAATGTTTTAGTTATTAAACGTTGATTTTAACTCTTTTAACTCTTATTTGAATTAAATAATAATAAATGTCCTAATCTACTCCAGGTGGACCTAAATGGTAATATTTTATTCCTAAGGTTGTTTTTGGTCGAGATAAACTTGTCCAATAAAATTAGGACATGTTTTAGGGTAATATTAATATCCTTTTTACCCTTAATTACCCTATTTACTTTTAACTATGTTAAATAAAAGTAAAAAGTTACTATTCACTAAAAAGTATTTTTATCTTATTGATCCACATTTTACTCCTTGATATTAACCGTGACTCTTAGATTTTTGAAAGCCCACTCACAGTAGCGGTAAAATTATGTTTTATGTGAATTTTTAAATTTTCCTAGGAGGTGGGTAAAACACGGTGAAAACATCCATAAAATGTTTATAAATCTAAAATTATTCTAAACTAACTCCAATTAATTACATTGAAAATATATAGGTATTATGTATCTATTTTGACCTTAATTAAAATAAAATAAAATAAATAATTACTTAAATACAAATTCAGACTTAAACTATAACTCAGTGTTTTTTCACTATTTCATCAAAAATTGAATGTTTTCAGAAAAATAACAAAAATTCACCCCATGCTAATTTTGATATTCCAAATCAAAAAATGAATCCCATTCTGATAGGTAAAATTTATAAAGGTTCAAAAATTTGGTATTACTATTCATAATGGCTAGTTTGATTGGTTGTGGTGCGTGTTAGAATTCGATGTTTCATACAACACACGCAACTGTATTATTCAAAGAGAAGTGTACAGTGGAAGATTGGGGTGTTAAATTCTCCCCTACATAAAATAATTTCATCCTTGAAATTTCTAGAATACTAACACATGAAAAGACTCTGTTGATTCTTCCTCATAAGTTCCTCATGTTCCCATGTTGCCTCTTACATCTTATGGTTTCTCCATAAAACATTTACCAGACGAGCCATCTGGTTTCTCAACACCTATTCTCTTGTATCAAGAATCCTGAAGGGATCTTCGTAAAAAGACAGATCAGGTTCTAGTTCTAATTCCTCGTAATTGAGTACGTGGGTTGGGTCAGGCAGGTATTTTCTCAATAGTGATACATGGAACACTTCCTGAACATTAGAGAGACGTGGAGGTATTGCCAAACTGTAAACTACAGCCCCAATTCGTTCTAGAATCTTGAAAGGTCCGATGTACCTGGGACCCAATTTACCTTCCTTACTGAAACGTATAATTCCCTTATATGAAGATAACTTCAAGAAAACATGATCTCCTACCTGAATTTCCAAATCCATCCTTCTGTTATCGGCATAGCACTTCTGCCTACTTTGAGCTGTTTGATGTGGTTTGGATTACCATTACCTTTTCCATTGTTTCCTCCACCAGTTCTAGGCCTACATGTTTTCTTTCACCAACATCATCCCAACAGGTTGGTGTGTGACATCTCCTTCCATATAAAGCTTCATATGTTGGCATCATAATACTTGAATGGAAGCTATTGTTATAGGAAATAACCACCAGAGGTAAATATTGATCCCACATATCCTAAAAGTCATGTTAGCATGATGTCAACATGTCTTCTAATATTTGAATTGTTCGTTCTGATTGTCAATCAGTTTGGGGATGGTAGGCAGTGCTCAAACGAAGTTCAGTATCAAAGTCCTTCTGAAAGACTTTTCCAGAATATTGAAGTAAAATGGGGATCACGATAAAAAACAATCGATAGGGGTACTCCATGAAGTCTCACAACTTCATTAATATATAGTATTTCTAGACGTTCCAGTGGTAGATCATCTCTTATAGAAATAAAATGTGATGACTTGGAAAGACAATAAACAATAAACAATATTGCATCGTTCCTTCTAGGAGTCTTAGGTAGACACATGACAAATTCCATCATAATATTGTCCCATTTCCACTCCTGTAAGGGAAGAGGTTGCATGACTCTTCTAGGTTGTTGAATTCTAGCTTTCACTTGTTGAAAAACCATACATCTTGACAAAAAATCCACAATCTCCCTCTTCATGTTGTCCCTCCAAATGTGTTCCTTCAAATATCTATACATTTTGGTGCTCCCACAGTGTATAGAGAAATTGGAGATATGAGAATCATCTAACAATTCTCTTTTCAGATCAGGTATATCTGGAACACAAAGTCTCTTCCTGAAGTTCAAAATTCCATCTTCATACACAATTTCACTCAAACTCCCATCATTAACTGCTTTAATTTTCTTTTGGAATTCATTATCATTGGTTTGAGAACTCTTAATCCTTTATAGTAAAGATTGTTTGGAAACCATTTAAAAAAGCATTGATATTTCACCTTCCACTGTTATTCCCATGTCCATCATCACTAGATCCATGAAAATTTGATCCCTTTCAATTAAAATATTGTTCAAGACTCCAGGATCATTTATACTCAAATAATATGCCGCCTTGTTTGCCTTCCCTGGGTGGTACTGTATCGTGCAATCCTGATCCATGAGAAATTCAAGCCATCTCTTTTGCCTCTTGTTGAGTTCGTTTGGTGAGAAAATATACGTCAAACTCTTATTATTAGTATAAATCTCATATTTTTCACCATAGAGTTAGTGTCTCCGTATCTACAAAACAGATATCACAACTGCTAACTCAAGATTATGAGTAGGATAGTTTTGCTAATGAATTTTCAACTATCATGATGTATAGGAAATAACCCTGTCATTCTGCATAAGGACACAACCAAGTCCTTTCTTTGATGCATCAATATAAATAACGAACCCATCATTCACTGATGGTAGAGTCAATATAATAGCATTGACTAATCTTCTCTTCAGCTCTTAAAAACATTCTTCACACTCTTTTTTACAAACAAATTTAACCCCTTTACGTGTGATATTTGTTAATGGGTTAGCCAACTCGGAAACATTCTGGATGAAACAGCGATAATAACCTGCTAAACAAATTAAACTGCATACCTCAGTTATACTCATTAGTGCAGGCCATTCTTGGATTTCATTAGTCTTAGAAGGATCAACAGTGATTCCATCTTTAGAGGCAATATGGCCAAGAACAGAAATCCTCTGAATCCAGAATTCACACTTGCTAAACATCCCATATAATTCATGTATTTTCAGAGTCTCCAGGATAATGCGCATGTGATTTTCATGATCTTAATAGCATTTGGAGTATACCAAGATATTATCAATAAATACCACCATAAATTCATCGAGATATTCCTTGAATAAACTATTCATTAGTTCCATGAATACATAGGATGCATTAGTCAATCCAAAGGGCATTAATGTAAACTTGTAATGCCCGTACATGGTTCAAAATGCTGCTTTCAAAATGTCTTCCTTCTTTACAGATAGACAACTGATGGTATCCAGATCGAAGGTCATTCTTTGAAAAATATTGAGATCCATGCAATTGGTAAAATAAATCATCAATGTGAGGTTGGGGAAACTTTTTCATTATTATTATAACATTTATCTCCCTATAGTCGATATATAGCCTCATAGATCTATCTTTATTTTTAACAAAAATAATATGGGCTCCCCATGGAGAAAAACTAGAAGGAATAAATATCTTATTACTCAATTCCTATAGTTGTTTCATTAGTTCAACTTGTTCCACAGTGGCCATTCTATAAGGGGTCTTCGATATAAGCCAAGATCTATGAATTAAATCAATGGAAAACTCAACTACTTTTTCTGGAGGATGACTAAGTAAATCTTACGGAAACACATCTACATATTCTTTCATAATAGGTACATACTCTATTTGAACATTTCGTTCCTCACCCATCGTTATTTCATTCTCTTCCTCCCCGATAATTGAATTCATTTGAGCTACTAGGGGTTGATCATGTTATGAATTAGGGGGTGATGATTCCTATATAAAGATAAGGTGTTCCTTATCATCATCATAAAAAATGTTAACCTTCTTATTCTTACAATAAATCTTTGCATCATGGTATGAAATAAAATCCATACTGAGGATTATAACAAATTCAATCATAGGTATGATAATGAGATCAGCAAGTAAAGAACATTTATGTGCACTAATGGGGACTGATTGAAAAAACATTATTGCAATGATTCTTTACTTAGGTGTTTTAAATGACAACTCGCTTGTTAAATAAAATTGGAAATATATAATTTTCTTAGAAAACTGGGAAGATATGAAACAATGCGATGATCCAAAATCAAATAAAGTGTTGGAAAAACATGAGGAATCCATTAAATTACCTGCCACCACGTTTTTCCGAGATTCTACCTTAGCAGTAGTGATAGCATATGCTTGGCCTTGATCCCTTGGCCTTTTCTGAGGTATGTTCCCCTGATGCTTAGGAAATTCATTTTCATAATGTCCCATCTCCATGCAGTTTTAGCATTGAACATATGTAGCTTCTTTCTTCCCCTTGAAATCACGAGCCTGGTGGCCTTTTTCACCACACATGTAAAAGACTCACATTCCCTTCTAGAAAGTACCAGGGTGTTTCATCCCACATTTAGTGCAGGATGGATATTGAACTTTTCCCTTATTCCCCTTATTTCCATTCCCAGATTGATCAGCAGATCGCTTCTTCTCTTGCTTTTATTTAAAGTCATAATACTTATAGAATACTTTTTCAGTCTTGATAGCACATGAGACAATATCTTCGTACAACATGAAGGATTGTGAGACAAATGCTCGATGGAGAAATGGTTTTAACCCATAAAATAAACTGTCAATCTTACTTCTTGGGTTACGAATATAATCTCCATCATACCTTGCTAACCTTGTAATGTTAGCCTCATACATTGCGACATTCTCATCCTCCTCTTGTCTCAGACTCAGAAATTGCCTTTCCATATCTTCTCGATGGTCACAAGGAATTTATTTTTCTAAAAACAGATATTTAAACTCCCTCCATTCCATATTTTATACTTCATCATCTTCCTTTGTGTTTTGAATCAATAACCACCATTGATCAGAATCTCCAGTGAGAAGGTAAAATGCCACGATAAATTTTTCCCTTTCAGTACTCCCCAAAGCCTGAAATATTTTCTCTAGGGAATTTATCCATTGCTCAGCTACTAAGTGATTTGTACTCCCATTGAATGTTGGTGTTTTTTCCCCATGAAGCGATCTATCATTGATCCCCCACACTATGGATCAGGGTGATCCATACGGTTATGGTTATTATTCATAACCTAAGTGAGTTGTCCTAGTATGGTGATTAGCTGATCAACACCAGTCGCATCACCAGCTCCACTATAATTAACTTGAGTAGGAGGGAAATCCTTACATGGAGTGTGTTCATTGATACGGTTTCCATTTATTCCACTAGGCTCCATTTCTAAAAAATGGCATAAACTAGATCAGTTTAGGAATCAAAATACATAATCCCATACTTGTAAAACACTTAACCTAAATTGAACTATTTATGGATATAATCCATAATCATAAAAATGTTTTCTTTGAGATGGTATAAACTCATAAACCCTTCATAATTGTTTTTATTGAAAATGAGAATTATCCTAATCATATCCCCCAGGAGTGTTGTCACCAAGAGTGCAGCAAAGCCCGTTGTCATGCACCATTTCCCATTCGAGTCTAGCTCCAAGCGGTGTTTTCGGGTTTTACCCCTATGTACATCTATGCCAGATCCACCTCTACATGCTCGTATCCAGATAGGGATTTATTACTCAGAAAACTCTCAAAATCTCTACAATACCAAATTTTCGGAAGTTCTTCTATACTAATCCTCAAAGTCTATGTTAAGGCCATGTGCTCTAATCATAGTTTATCAAAATCTAGCTTCCATGGTTTGTACTAAACATCCTCTTATACCAACTGTAATTCCCCGACCCCAGTTACCCAGAGTCGGTGCATTATTACATCATATTGTCATGATCACAAAATATCATGTCTCGAAATACCGATTAGTTTAGTTTCCATGGAATAACTAGAAATATTGATAAAGTTTACATTACATCATAATCTAAAAACTACTACAATAACATCTTGTCTTCATATTACCTCATACTATCCGTGCAGGTCATTCATAAATTACTTCTTCACATCCTGGGAAAAATAAAACATTGAAACGGGTGGGCTCAGATGCTCAACAAAGATAACAATATAGTAGAAACTTTCATAAATAAGAATAATCATTTACGGGAATGTATAACTAAAACAAAAGGCTTTTAAACATGAACTTAAGCATAATATGGTAAAGATAAAATGAAATAATTCCATTTAATTATTCACATGGATATTCTACTAGTCTAATAATCACATGAAATATCAATAACCACTTTCATAATTATGAAATGCATAATGCCAGACTATCATAACCACATAGTCAAGGCCTCATGCTAAGACTACAAATAAAATTTTTTCAAGGCCTTGTGCCAAGAAAGTAGTTTGTCTCATGAGACCTACTGATGCATCAAGGAGATATAACGGGATCCAACCGTCACTTATTAAGTCCAATGCATTCCTCATATGAACAGGTTTAAATATAACATAATGATTTATATTAAAAATACCATATGAAATGTCAAAACCTTCTCCATAAACCATGAATGGAATAAAAATAAAAATTCCACATTAAAACATATCACAAACCTTCAAAAGAATATATAATTTTTGTATCATAATAAATCAACTTCAAATAAGCTTAAAATCCATCAAAGGATGTTGACATAGATGAAATCAAAACTATTTGAGAAAATATCGCTTTTTTTGAAATCATTCAAAATTTAAATAATTATAAAATAAAACATTTACATTGAAAATTTTCGTATAAGATTGTAAGGGAAGCTTCGATGATTTTATAATGGTGGAAAATAGCCACACAATCCGTATAAGTTAAAAAAGACATTCTTACCTTAATTCGGTCGAAAAGATTAAAAAGGACAATGTTTTGAAAATGATAAAATGTTTCCTTTATAAACTTATTATAAAAAGTCAACAAGGGTATAAATGACTTTATCTCATAGTCTATAAAATAATAAGAATTATTTGAAATACATTTTTAATTAACATTGATTTTTATGATAAAGAGGACCCATTAGATAATTACGTATAAACAACCTCAGATAATGAAGAGATTGTGAAATAAACTCTTACCTTGTACTTTTACTCAGTCGATGGTATGTTAACCTCCAGTATAATATTTTAAACAATGTTATTAAATTATAAAACAACCATTTACATAATTATGATATCATATATGATCTTTTAATAATTCTTTTTTTATAATATTTTAGTAATATCGTCATTTTGGGTGTTAAGTTACTCGTTTTATTTTATATGTTTTGTTACATAAGTCCTATTTTTTATGGATAGATTTGTTTGTTATTAATATAAAGAATAATATAAAGTTATTAATCATTAATTTTAATCATCAAATGATATTTAGTCTTCAAGGTATACGATGGGGGAATGAATCTCATCGCGTTCGTGGAGATGGTAGTCCGTACGTACGCACGAATGACAATATCATTCTTTTGATATTAAAATAATATATAACTGGATGGTATATCATATATATACATTGTAATTATAATGTTATATTTATTATTTACAAGAATTACATATCGTTATTATACCCATGGAAATAATAATATATTGAATAACAATTACACCACGACGTGGAGACGGTAAGTCATACATACACACGTATAGTGACTTGTCATTCAGAGGATGGATAGAATACTGAATATGGTTTTACCATATTAATAATAAAATCAAATTATATAGAAGATACTGGATTTATTATTTTTTAAAGGAAATAACAAAGAAAGAATAAGTTGAGGAAGAGAAGAACTTGAAAGATGGTGGTGAAAACATTACCTCTTCTTAGAGTTCTTCCTTTTGATTTGATCAAAATGTCTCCTTATGTTGGCTTTATGACTAAATTCAGGCATCTATGATGAAGGGATGATATTTTATAGGGTATTTGGGCCGAGTTTGGCCAAGCCCAAAGGCTTTGAAGGTGTGAAATTGAGAGAAGGGGAGTTCCCTTTTATAAGAGGGGTTAGGGGAACCTTTGGAAAAGATAAAAATATTATTTTATAATAAATTCATATTCAGCTTCTAATGGATCTAAAGTGTATTATTTAAATTTTTATGTGGTGATAGGTCTAAAAACACTCATCCAATAGGTTTTTGACAGGTATGGGTCACTTTATTAACCTTATCTTTTAGTTTTAACTCTTAGTTAATTAGTTTGACACTTACCACGTCTATTTGTACTTTTATATTATATAGTCAATAAACATACTATAAATTTCCAAGAGACCCCTAAGTGGCCCATTAATGATACAAATATTATTATATAAGTCTCTTGGATGAATCTTAGTTTTTTAGGAATAGAATATATCTTTATAATATAATATTTGTTTTAAAAACTCTTTTGTGTCAATTTTGACACTATTGGTTATCTTGTTATTGATAATTTAATAACAGCTTTTTTACTTCAAAAAAATTTATATAATCAGTAATAATATATTATATTAATCTATTAAATTAAAGTAATTTATAAAAAGTCTCAAATTACATTTATTTTGATATTTATAATATCACTTTGTTTAATATTTTATTAAATAGGTTATAACTTCATCACCATTGTGTCATAAAACAATTAAAATATTTAGTGTCTAAAAATTATAAATAAAATAAAATTATGTAGTAAATATTATTAGATTTCTAATTAATATTTATAATCGATTTTATCTTATGTATGGCCCTAAATTAAAAATGTTTTAGTTATTAAACTTTGATTTTAACTCTTCTAACTCTTCTGTGAATTTAATAAAAATAAATGTCCTAATCTAATCCAAGTGGACCTAAATGATAATATTTTATTCCTAAGGTTTTTTTTGGTCGAGATACATTTTTCCAATAGAATTAGGACTTGTGTTATGATAATATTAATATCATTTTTACCCTTAATTACCCTATTTAATTTTAACCGTGGTAAATAACTGTAAAAAGTTGCTATTCACCAAAAATTATTTTTATCTTATTCAACCACATTTTACTCCTTGATATTATCCTTGTCCCTAGAATTTTTTCAATTCCACTCATAGAAGCGGTAAAATTATGTTTTATATGAATTTTCAAATTCTCTTAGGAGGTGGGTAAAAGATGGTGAAAACTTTCATAAAATTTTTATATATCTAAAATTATTTTAAACTAACTCCAATGAATTAAATTGAACTTATATAGGTATTATGTATCCATTTTAACCTTAGTTAAATTTAAATAAAATAAATAATTATTTAAATAAAAATTCGTTTTAGACTACAACTTAGTGTTCTTTCACTATTCATCAAAAATTGAATGTTTTCAGAAATATACAAAAAATTCACCCTAAGCAAATTTTGATATTCCGAATCCAAAAATGATGTCCATTTTAAAGTTAAAATTTATAAAAGTTGAAAAGGTTGGTATTACTATTCATAACGGCTAGTTTGATTGGTTGTGGTGTGATTTAGAACTCGAAGTTGCGTACAACACACACTACTATATTATTCAAAGAGAAGCGTACCGTGGAAGCTTTGGGTGTTAAAAATATAGCATCTTTTTCACAAATAATTTCACATGAACTGATGAGATTCATCACTTTTACCAATGCATTAGAGTTCTGTATAATTCTAGGTGCACTCATCACATGGAATCATTTATATTGCGCTCTATAATTTTGGCTGCACCTGTCACATCAAAACATTATCATTTATCATTCATGCCACAATGAACATATATAATAAATTATCATAACAAAACCATGGAAATTAATGTGTTTCATCTCACAAGAACTCATACATAATCATCGGGTTGCAAAAATTAAGATGGAATAACATACTTTATATGATATCTATCAACCTTGAGTGAGAAGTAACATGTGTTTTTTTTAAGATGAGTTGTTTTGGAAAACATTTTTAAGAGATAAACCTAGTAGAAAACATGTATATACCCAAAAATAGAAGATAATTAAGTGAAAATTATATTTATGGAATGACCATACCAAAAACATGGATTGAAATAGGGACAACCCGAATAAAGAATATTGGGTTCGAGATTTTCCCCTTACCTTCAATCCGAATGCTACTTTCACATTAATGCCTTATATAACAACATTATATTCATTATTTAAATATTCCAAACACTTTGTAATATTAATAAGTTTCATTGTGGTTATATTAAATTACATTATGTGCCTTTGGATGAGTTATAGTGTTAAAAAACATTGCTTGGGAATGTTTCTATTTATAATTTTCTTGAGCTGTTCACATGTACTAATAAATGGTAGTTAATGTAGAACATTTATAATAATTAATAAAATGTGTTTCATGTTATTAATGATATTATAGAAGTTATAATGATCTTAAAATTAATAATATTATATACCATTTAGATGAATAGTTAGATAATAATTAAATGATGATTGTTTGGGTTAATTTGGGCAGTTTTTCAACCACAATGAACTTGTTTTGTTTAACAATTTATTAATATGTAGATAATTTAGTTATAGAACATAAAATAAGAAATCAAACATATAATGTATTATGATTCATTCATAAAAAATGGTTTCTAGACCAGATCATATGGTAGAAATGGGATAAGAAAACATGTCGTTCTCGAAGTAGATAATTAACACCTCACGAACAACATTTTCAATTATATAAATAAAAGGAAGAAGAGAAGGGGGTTTATGGTATAATATCCAATTAGTATCATAATATTCCGTTATATGAATTACAGTGGAGTTTTAACACCATTTGGATGAAGATAGGTTGATATAGAATTAGAATTGAACTTGAAATTGAAAGGAAATTAATGGAAAAGTGGGAGAGACATTACCTCTTGAATCCTCCTCTTGAGATCCTCCTTAAGGGACATAGGCTTGGTCTTATGATGACACCAGAATCACTATTATGTGGTGGAGGATCTATAGAATATTCTTGGGATGAGTTTATACAAGTAATGAATCTTGAGAGGTGATAGGAAATGAGGGGGTGTGGGGTGGTATTTATAGTAGACGGGAGAAGGGATTACTCAATAAAAAATTCATTAGTATATTATTTTCCCATAAGACAAGGAATTTTGAGTCTTCCATGACCAGGAATATTAATGGTATCATGTATACCAAACCAATTGTTATTACTCCATCAGAATATCATGCATTGATCTATAATTTTTTTATTTATCTTATTTCTTAAACTATGGTATTTCACTATTTATAAAAATTAATGTATTTTAGAAAAATCCCAAAAATTCACCCCAAATTTTTTCTGAATTGTAGTATTGATAAAAAAAGTATATTTACCATAAAAAATTTCTAATTATGATTAATTAAACATTTAACTGAAATCATAATTTAACTAAAAAATATAACTTTTAAAATTAAATTTGATTTTATAATGCTTTCAAAAATTAAGTATGGTATTATAAAATTATCTACAAAAAAAACGACATATAATTGTTAATTTATGAAAAAAATTTATAAAAATACTTCTTTTAAATTAATTAATTAATTTTATTTGGTAATTTATGACTTATAGAAAAATAAAAATACTTTTACTATGGTCAAATTTTTACTTCTTAGTATGACTATATTTTATTAAATTATTCAAGGGTATGGTTACACTTATTTTAGACGATTTACTATTTATAAGGGACTTATTACTATTATAAGGGTAGGTTAGTATTCATATGTGTGGGTTACTATTCAACAAAAATTAGGTTTTTCCTATCAGACTCCAAATATCTTACTAATCATAACTGTGTATATCATATTTTCGAAACTCAAACCATAGATGTGGAAAAATTATGTTTAATGATCACTTAGTAATTACTATCACAATATTTCATTTTGATTTAAAATATAAGTATACTATAAATCATAATTATAAGAATTAAATTCCATTGATAATACTTTGTGTCGTTACAATGTGTTTCATCATTTTTCATTGTTTGGAATAAAATATTGACAACATGATTTTCTCTCAAAAATATCCAATGCCAAGGATGGTGTTTTATTCATAATATCTAAATTATTCATTGATTAATAAGAGTACATGTTTGGTACTAGATTATGACGGTTTCAAACCATTCCGAACAGTGGAAACTTATTATAGAACAAGGATAGTTGTTTAAAACTGATTCCTGGACAAAGACTCCTGAATTCTAGTGATAAAAAATAGTATTTTCATAGAGGCTATAGAAAATTATGAAACCCAATCTAAATCTTTCATTATTCATATATCAGTAATAAATAGTCATTCACTTACACCACATGAACCTTTTAGGATTATATTTTTAGAGATTTATGATAAACAATTATCTGAAAAAGCTTATATTATTCCAACCCAATAGTCATTTTTCACTATACCAATAATTTTTTATTCTATAATAATTTTCTATCATCTCCCATGAAATTATCCTCAAATGATACCCTTAAAGGCATATGATATGTATTAACCTTCTTAATAACATATGGATATCAAAACATATAATGGGTGGTTGAAATCACATAGTCAAGGCTTATATATACGAGAACATATTTCAGAATAAACAAAGAATGAATAGAATTAAAGGAATAAATAATAAAATAAAAATTCCATAAAACATATCATACGATCTTGTATCAAATTGTTGATTAAATAAAAATAATGGTAACCACATGTATACAGTAACCGAATTCTATTGATGTGAAATGAAAAATATGGGATATAATTATTCTGTTCATGACTATATCTGAGGAAATATTTGTACAATCATGACCATTACATGTTAATAAAAAAATATAAGGACCAGACCTGATACATTACATAATTTTTAATTAAAGGAATATTTCCCATTGAGGATCTTTTGAGGTTTAGAGTTTTAGAGAATTCGTACATAACTATTAAATCTCAAAATATTACAATATGGACACTTCTACACAGTTTCCATTTTTTTACAAAACATGAACTCTTAATAAAAGAGTCATGTCTAGTTCCATGCTTAAGACAACATGAATTTTCCTTGATCACATCCTTGAGCCTATTCCACATTATGTCTTTTGAAAAAGATTTCAAAAAATTCGGATGATCATAAAAAGCTCATTAAGGGATACACTAATAAGTAAAACTGTTAGTTTTTCAAAACAACATGTAAATCATGAATACTTTAACATATGTAATACTTTTCACTTTTATGAAGTAGTAAATAATCTTCACGGAATAAAAAATCATTACTTACCCTTCTGTAACCAAAAGATTACCATAAGTCCCATATAAATAACACATAACATATAAAGGTAGCTTCGGACATAAACATACATACATGGAATAACCATACAGTCGACTTCCAGAAATATCACTAAATGGTTTAGCCATACGGCCGACTTCCATAACCAATGCATTGGAGGTTATAACGTAACCACCCATCCTGGTATTCACGACACCACATGTCATTTGGTTTATCACATAGTCACCCGTTAAATGTCCAAGTACCAATATAAAACCATAACACATACAAAAAATATAAAGGAAAAAAACATTCCACATTTGGATCACAATATATTACATAAATATATTGACATAAAAAATCCATTTTCATAACCATTTTTAATACAAAAAATACGTAAAAGTGTATGAGGTATTTATTTTGTTTTAAAAACATTATGGCTTGGTGAGGAAGCCAAAGATCAAATAATACTCGCAGTGGGGGAAAAGGTTGTTGTCTCCAAGTGCGTTAAGAGAAACATTCTTTGCTGTCTTTTAGTAAAATGAATCGTAGAAAAAGATACGCTTTGAATTAAATGTAAATTAAAAGGTTTTTATACAGCCTATAAAAGAATGTCTTGTATTAGAAAAAAATATGCCACAATGAAAAGAGATTGAGATGAAGTCCCTTACCTCATGTCGGACATGACTCGATCGTTCTTTAATCTCTTAAATAATAAACTAAAGTTAATTTCTACTTTTTAAGAACCTTTTACAAGTTTATTATTCCTTCCATATCACTTATTACCATTTTCTAAACATTATGTAATCATTTACATTAATAACTTTTATTTTGTCGATATTTGGAACTTGAGTCAAAAATTAACAACTTGTATTTACATGTTGTCCATGTGGTCAATATTCCATTATATCCAGAATGATATTCATAATTTATATATCATATATATCATATATATCCATTATATACATGTATATATAATATTACATATCATTTAGAGTTAAGAAATGAAATGCACCGTTCATGGAGACGGTAAGTCGTACGTACGCATTAACAAAACTTTAATTTATATTTCTTATTTTAATAGAAATAAAACATAATGATACATAGTTAGATTATAATTCCAGTTTAATATCATATATAATAACATCACCACTATCCTTTATACATCCCACATAAGGCCTTAACGAGTCACATCACTTTATTGGGGAGGTAGTCCACACTTCCTCAAATGAATTTATTGTATTTAGCCACTATGGAAACCATAAAGGCAAAATATAATTGGGAAGTACATATTAATAATTAAATCATAAACATAATATAAATCATATATAAAAACAGTTCGATCATAATGGCTACCATGAGAGGTGGTAAGATGTAATTGAACAATCATCGTTTCATGAGGCGTTAGTTTGCCATCCACAGAAACATTATGTTCATCATCCATTAGTTGGAGGTGTGTGTAATTGTAGTTCGAATTCTTTTTATAACAACATCCTAGTATATTGAGGATACTGGTGATTTTACAAAACAATGAAACAAAAAGAGTTTAGGGGTTGGAGATTTAAAATTAATGAAAATAATTTAAGAGAAAATGTTACCTTTAATTTGGGTAACTCCTTTGGATTAAACCAAAAGGACTTCGTTAAGTGACTTATTATTAATCTAAGGCATCTAGGGGGAGGATAGGGATGTAGGGAGCTTAATTGGGAATAGTTTGGACGTTCCAAATGGCTTGATAGGTGTGAGGAATATGTTATATGTGATCTCCTTTTATAAGGGGGAGGAGGGGCTCTTTAGGAAAGTGTGAAAATATTATTTTATAATATAATGATATTATGTTTATAATGGTCCACAAATCATTGTAGTTGAATATAAGATGAGTAATGGTCTAAATAATGTCATCCAATCAGAATTGGAAATGTTTTGGATAATATTTTAATCATTATAATCATATTTATCTAAATAATTTATTAATGAGATCAATAATACATCATTATAATGTCATAAATAATTAATTTATTTGTTGTATAAAAATTATAAAAAAACTACCATGATGTAGGAAATAATTTTAGCTTTACAAAGAATATTTATAGTCGAAAATAGAACATATATAACGCCATATAAAAATTAATTACTAAATATGTTTTGTTAATGTCAATTGTGTATTCACATTAAATTAATTAATCTAAATTGTCATTATCACTCACAAGTTACTCAATGGGGTCCCAAAATCGACCAAAAAATGACCATGGTCATAAATGACTCAACTAATAAGGTTTGGACAATTGTTAAGGTAATTTTGAATTATTATAATATTAGTTTTACCTTTAATTACATTATTTACCTTTAACCGCAGCAAATAAAAGTCAAAAGTTACTATTCACCAAAAATAATTTTCATCTTAATAAACCAAATTTTACTTCTTGATAACAACCATCTTTGTCCGATTTTTGATATTCAATTCACAGAATTATAAAACTTTCATTTAAATGAAAATGTCAGTTTTTTAACTACCACTATGTAGTTTCACTATTCATCAAAAATTGATGTTTTTCAAAAAAAATACCAAAAATTCAGCCTAATAAATATTTGATATTCCAAATTCAAAAATGATGTCTAATTTTACAAATTCAAAACATATAATTGGAATTAATTAATTTTAAAATTAATTCCTGTTGTTAAAACAAATAACGTATTTTTGAGAAACAATAAATATCAAAAGATTGATACTTGTTTATGTCCAATTTCAAAGTGAAATTAATTCCAATAACCAAAATTGGATTAAATGGTAAAAATATATTCTAATTACTCATTAAAACCAATTAAAATTATAATCTGACCATATAAATAAATTATATTAATACATCATTTTGAATTAAAAAGCAATATTTTAACTATTCATTAAAAAAGAACTTTATCTGAAAAATTACAAAAATTTACCCATTTTAAATTTTGTTGTACCAATTACAAAGAAGGATTTTATTTGTTCATATAGAATGTATTAATGTTTCCAAAACTATATTTAAAAAGGGTTCACCATTAAAAGGTGATAAATCGGCCTTTTAATGTAAATTATGCTTTAAATTAGATTCATTCACATTTTAAGCCTCTAACTTTTTATTGGATACGTAAATATATTTTACAATCTTGTATAATCATATTTTAGTTTGTTCCATTCATTCCCACCAATACAAAGGCTATGAGTTAACTACATTTTAAAAGAATAATATTATATTATTAGTGTGTAACGTAAGATTCCAAAGAAATGCTTTGTTGCGTATCGGGAACGCTATAGAACACAGCAACCCTTTTAAAGTAAAATTAATATTTAATTCAAAAGTATTAATAAGTATAAAAATACCATATTCTTTCTTTAATTGGGATTTTACATCCTTCCCCACTTTTGGAAATTGCGTCCTCACAATTTTTATTCACTTATCAAAATAACTGGCAGTATGTATCCCTCATAGCATTTTCAGATTCCCATGTTGCCTCTTCAACCATATGGTTTTTCCATAAAACCTTTACCTGGTAGATTACCTTATTCCGCAACACCTGCTCTCTATAGTCATGAATCTGAACTGGTTTTTGTTCATAAGAGTGATTTTCTTCCAACTGAACTACCTCTGGGCTCAATAAATGAGATGGATCTGGCATATAATTTCTCAACATCGAAATATAAAAAACATTGTGTACTTGGGATAAACAAAGGAGGTAAATCCACTCTATACGCAACTGATCCAAATTTCTCCAGAATTTCATATGGTCCAATAAACCTCGGACTGATCTTTCCCTTATTACCAAAATGCATCACACTTTTCCATGTAGAAACTTTGAGAAATACATGATCACCTACCTCAAAAGAAAGATCATTCATCCGGTTATCAGCATAACTTTTCTGTCTGCTCTGAGTGGTTCTCATGTGATTCTAAATCAACTGAACTTTCACTGCCATCTCTTCTTCCAATTCTGGTCCAATCAGCTTCCTTTCACCTACTTCATCCCAAAAAGCAGGAGTTCGACAACGCTTTTCATATAATGCCTCAAATGGAGCCATTTATATACAGGAATGAAAATTGTTATTATAAGAAAATTCATTCAAAGAAAGATGATGGTCCTAACATCAATGATAATCAATTGAGCAAGCACGTAACATATCCTCCAAGGTCTTAATTGTTCGTTCTGACTTCCCATCTGATTGAGGATGAAAAGATGTACTAAAATATAATTTAATACCCAATGAATTCTAAAATCCTTTCCAAAAGTTAGAAGTGAATTTGGGATCACGATCAGATACAATAGAGAGGGGAACTCCATGAAACCTGGCTATTTCTTTAACATACAACCAAGCATGATTATCTAGATACAAAGTATCTCAAATAGGAAGGAAATGAGCAGATTTAATCAATCGATCAACTATAACCCAGATTGAATTATTATCTTGAGATGTCTTTGGTAATCCCACAACGAAGTCCATGGATATATTTTTCCATTTCCACTCTGGCACCAGTAGAGGCTGAAGCATCCCTTTCAGTAACTGCCCCTCTGCTTTAACCTGCTGGAAATTCAAACACTTCATAGTAAAATTAGCAATATCTCTTTTCATTCCATCCCACTAGTAATACTCATGAAGATCTCTGTACATCTTAGTACTATCAGGATGAATTGAAAACTGAGAACTATGTGCTTCACATAACATATCATTCTTCAACTGTGAATCACAAGGTACACATAATCTCTTCCCAAATCTTAAAACATAATCATTATCATTTTAAAATTCAGGAAACATACCCTTCTGAACTAACTCTTCCATTTTCTGCAACTCACTATCTTCTTTCTGTGCTTTATTTATTCTATCATATAGAGATGATTTCACTAACACCTGAAACAAAAAAGATGAATTCCCTGCGCCAACAACTTTCATGACAATGTTCATCAAATCAAAAACCAAAAGATCTCGTTCAAAACGTAGCATGGTTAAGGAAGAATTACTTTTTCGACTCAAAGATTCAGCCACTTTATTTGCTTTTCCCGAATGATAAAGGATCATGCAATCATAATCATTGATTAATTCCAACCATATCTTTTTTCTCATGATCAATTCTTTCTGAGTGAATATATACTTCAAACTTTTGTGATCATTATATATTTCAGATTTCACTCCATAAAATTATGCCTCCAAATTTTTAAAGCAAAAACAACAGCAGCTAATTCCAAATCATGTGTAGGGTAATTTAACTCATGAGGTTTCAATTTACGTGAAGCATAAAAAATTACCTGATCATTTTTAATTATCACACTACCCATTCCTTTCAACAAAGTATCACTATTGATAAATACCTCACCATTTCTGGATGGCAGTGCCAAAACTGGAGCATTCACCAATCTTCTTTTCAATTCCTGAAAACAATCATCACATTATTTTTTCCACAAGAACATAACACATTTTTGAGTTAACATAGTCATTGGACTAGATAACCATGCAAAATTTTCAATAAACCTTCGGTAATAACCTGCCAAACCAAGAAAATAATAAATCTCGGTTATATTTGTGGGTCTTGACCATTCTTCAAGAACCTTTGTTTTATTAGGATCAACAGTTATGCAATTTTTTGAAACAATGTCACCAAGGAATGAAATTTGTTGTAAACAAAACTCACACTGGATGAATTTCACATAATGTTTATTTTCATGTAAGGTATTCAATATAACCATTAAATGACTTTCATTCTCCTATTTAATTTTTTAATAAACCAAAATATTACCAATAAACACAACCACCATTTATCACCTGAATCAACTGATCCAGAAAACCTACGCTATTTCCATTATGAAAAATCATTCTTAACACATACATATCTTAAACGAAGCAACATGGTAATCTGTAAATGCTATACGATTTCAATATTATCATAAATTACTTTGTGGATATTAATTTAACAATACCCTAACTCCTAAAGTTGTCAAAACCAACCGGTGATACCAACTATAAGGACCCGGCCTTATACATTACATAATATTTAATTAAAGGAACAATTCACATTGTGGACCTTTTCAGGTTTAGAGTTTTAGGAAATTAAGACATAACTATTACATCTCAAAAGATTACAAAGTAGACACTTTTACACAGTTTCCATTTTTTTTACAAAACATGAACTCTAAAAAAAAGAGTCATGTCTAGTTCCATGTTTAAAATAGCATGAATTTTCCATGATCACATCCTTGACCCTATTCAACATTATTTCCTATAAAAAACATTTAAAAAAACATGGGATGAGCATAAAAATCTCAGTAATGGATATAGAAAGAAGTAAAATTGTTAGTTTTTCAAAATAACAAGTAAACCATGAATAATTTAACAAAAGTAATAATTTTTACCTTTATGAAGTTGTAAATACTCTTCACTGAATAAAAGATCATTACTTACCCTTTTGTAACCAAAATATTACCATAAAACCCATATAAATAACACATAACACATAAAGGTAACTTGGGACATAAACATACATAAATGGAATAACAATACGGTTGACTTCCACACATACCACTAAATGGAATATCCATACGACTGACTTCCATACCCAATTCATTGGAGGTTATAATGTAACCACCCATCCTGGTATTCATGGCACCACCCGACATTTGGTTTATCACATATCCACCTGTCAAAAGTCCAAGTTCCAATATAAAACCATAACACATAAAACAAATATAAAGGAATGAAAAAATTTCGACATTTTGACCACAATATATCACTTAAATATATTAACATAACAAATCCATTTTCAAATCCATTTTTAATACCAAATATACATAAAATTTTATAAGATATTTATTTTCTTTTAAATACATTACTTCTTATTGAGGAAGCCAAAGATCAAATAATACTCACGGCGGTGGAAAAGGTCGTTGTCACCGTGTACTTTAAAAGAAACATTCTTTTTTGTTGTTTAGTAAAACAATTCGTACAAAAAGATTCCCTTTGAATGAAATGAAAATTAAAAGATTTTTATACAGCCTATAAAAGAAAGACTTCTGAAAGGAGGAGGAGGCTCTCGTAGGTGGCGAACCCTAACGACGATGCCCTAATCAGATGTCGCGGAGCATTGCTCCCTACTCTCAGTTGGAGGGGGGAGTCCCGCATTATCAATCTCATGGAAGGAATCAATTCTTTGCTTTCTCTAATCCCATGTATCTCCCCTCATTCCCAAAGATCCAGCTTTCTCAAAAAGATCAAGATCTTTTTCAAGGCGCACCTCAAATCCTTCTTTCCCTGTCGGAGCTCAATCGTGCAAAGGAGTTATGTAGTCTCACGCTGGTGGCTAGATTTCTTCTTAAGCGTCCTTCGGTTGATGAATTCGATTGGTTTGTTTTCAATTCCTAGGATCTTCAAGAGTGTGAGGTAGTCAGATTAGTTGACAGACATCATTTAATGATTCAATTTGCGACAAAAGCCATTCTGATAACTGCCTAGTCCAAAGCCCCTTGACGATGCAATGGGGACCCAACTTTCCTGTTTTGATGGAGTCTCGACTTGCACATGAGGTGTGATCCCTCGATGATGGAACCATGGTTGAGTCTCCCTAGTCTCCCTATGTCATTCTAAAATCCTTCCATTCATGGCACTATTGAGAACATGATAGGCAGATATATGTGCTCTGATCATCGAACTAAGGTGGTCTGTCATCCTATCTGTCCACTGATGAGTGTTGAGATTGATGTCGCACGACCGTTGGTGAAGTGTTTGTGGATCACTGTGTGGAAGGAATTTCATTGGAAGCAGGTGGTAAGATATGAATCATAGATGCTTTATTGTGGTAATTGTGGTCGGTTTGGACATGTAGAAATTGTCTGTCATAGGAATGGTGTGGGTGGGGTTTCGTAATGGGCGAGGGGGATGTGAAACAGTGTTGGTGTTGCATCTGATTTGGTTGTACCATTTTTTAAGGTACCACTGAGTAGCTTTCCTTTATGACCGGGTGCTGTGGAAGGCTCTCTGGAGCGAGGTCTTTGTGTGGAAGGGATATCTATCGGGCAGGCAGTGGATGAGGTGCAGCACATGGTGAAGGATGTTAAGGCAATGGGGCAACATGGTCCCTCAGAGAACACTAGTGGTGTTATCCAGAAGGGAAGCAGTGAAGGTCAGAAAATCCATTGGTGAGTCAGGTCTTCAGTTCCCTAAGGCGTGATCATGGTATTGTGAAGGATCTTCCAGTTGATGCATCTGGCTACTCTCTGCGGCCATACAAAACATTGGACCCTGCTGCTTCAGTGGATGGCATAATCCTGGGAGTTTTGGATGTCTAGGTTGAGGAGTTGAATGGGAAGGAGGATGGTGTTGGAGGTGTGGTCTACAATGTTCTCACTACTAATTCCTTCCAAGAATTGGAGAATGAGAAGACTGATAATGCTGAGGGAAGTACTTCATGGAATGAAAGTGGAAGTATGAATTCATTTTCTAGTGAAACTGCATGTGCGAAGGGGACTCGTGATGATTATCAATTTGTGGAACATCATGTTTTATGGATATGATTGATGCTAATAGTATTTCTCAGCTAGAGTGGGGAGAAAATGAGAGGTATCAAGAGGTGTGCATCACTGGAGAATGGGGGGAACTCTCTAATAGTGGAAAAGAGAATGTTGGCAGCTTGGTCTGACCCTCCTATAGCAAAATTGTAAAGGATGGGAAGACGAATATGTCTGGTGTAAGGGATCCATGTCCGTTCCAGCCAGAACAATGGTGAGGAAAGATTATTCTTATCTACCAAAGCCGGTGTCTACCAGGTCCACTATTGGGAAAGGAGGGGTAGACTATGGATTGAAAAAGTGGCTGCAGTTTGCTAAGGTGTTCATTTCATTGGAGAAGTTGAACCATATAAGGAAATATTCCAAGATCTTGAAACATTATGAGAGCTCAGAGTGGGAGTCGGCTACTGCAGAGGAAGAAACCTATCTTGGATGTGGTGAAGGGTATGACTTTTATGATTTTTTGTTGTTTTTATGTCTTTTAATTCTTACTGGTATGATTTTATTTTATTTTACTAAATGCTCAGTGTATTATCCTCTTACTAGACTTTTTTGGTATAAATGAATGTCTTGTATTTGAACAAAATATGCCTCAATGAAAAGAGATTGAGACGAAGTCCCTTACGTCAATTCCAACTTGACTTGATCAATATATAATCTCCGGAATAATATACTAAAGTTAATTTATACTTTCATAAGAATATTTTTCAAGTTTATTATTCCTTTTATATAACTTATTACAATGTTATAAACATTTTGTAATAATTTAATTTAATAACTTTCATTTTGCCGATATTTGGCACTTGAGTCAAAAATGAACACCTTATATTTAAGAGTTGTCCATGTGGTCAATAGTCCATTATATCCAGAATGATATTCATGATTTAGATATCAAATATATCATATATATCCATTATATACATGTATTTAAAATATTACATAACATTTAGAGGTACGAAATGAAATGCACCGTTCATGGGGATGGTAAGCCGTACGTACGGATGAACGCTACTTTCATTTATATTTCTTATTTTAATGGAAATAATACATAATTATATATATTTATATTATAATTACAGTACAATATCACACATAATATAATTAACACTATTCTTTATACATCCCACGTAAGTCATTAATGAGTCACATCACTTTAAGGGGACAGTAGTCCGCACTTTCTCAAATGACATTATCGTATTTACCCACTATGGAAACCATAAAGGCTTGATATAATTGGGATGTACAGAAGTATAATGAAATCATAATCATAATATATATCATATATAAATACAGTGTCATGATAATGGCAACTATGATAGATGGTAAGATGTAATTGAACAATCATCGTATCGCGAGGTGTTAGTTTTCCATCCACAGAAACATTGTGTTATTCATCTATTAGATGGAGGTTTGTGTAAGTGTAGTTAGAATCCTTCTTATAAAAACAACCCACTATATTTAGTATAATGATGTTGTTACAAAAGAATGAAATAAAATTAGTGTAAGGGTTGGAGAAGTAAAATAAATGAAAATAATTTAAGAGAAATTGTTACCATTAATTTGGGTAACTCTTTTGGTTTGAACCAAAAGGACTTCATGAAGTGCCTTATGCCTATGTTTAGTCTTCTAGAGTGAGGAGTGGGATTTAGGGAGCTAAATATGGAAATGTTTGGACGATCCAAATGGATTTAGAGGTGTGAGGAATTGGTTAGAAGTGGTCTCAATTTATAAGGGGGAGGAGGGGCTCTTTAGGAAAGTTTGAAACTATTACTTTATAATATAATTAAATACGGTTTATAATTGCCCAAAAATAATTAGAGTCTAATATAAGTTGATTCATGGTTGAAATGAAATCATCCAATCAGAATTGGACATGTATTGGATAATATTGGAATCATTATAATCTTATTTATTTAAATCATTTATTAATGAGATAAATACTTCGTCATTATTGTGTCATAAATATTTTCATTTATTTGATGTCTAAAAATTATAAAAAAATACCATGATATATGAAATCTTTTTATATTTCCAAATAATATTTATTTTCTAAAATATTACTTATATAACACCATTTAAATACTAATTACTAAAAGATTTTTGTTGATGTCAATTTTGTCTTCACATTAAATTAATTAATCTAAATTGTCATTATCACTACCAAGTGGCTCAATGGGGTCCTAAAATAGATCCAAATATTTCCATGGTCGTAAATGAATCAACCAATATGGTTTTGAAAAGTTTTAAAGTAATATTGAATTATTATAATATTATTTTTACCTTGAATTACCTTATTTGCCTTTAACAGCGGTAAACAAAGTCAAAAGTTTCTATTCACCAAAAAATTATTTTCATCATAATGAACCACATTTTAATTCTTTTAAAAAACCATGTATGTTGTATTTTTGAAATTCAATTCACAGATGTGGTAAATTTTCATTTAAATGAAAAAGTCCGTTTTTTTAACTACCACTAAGTAGTTTCACTATTCATAAAAAATTGACGTTTTTAGAAAGATACCAAAAATTCAGCCTAAGATATATTTGATATTATGAATTAAAAAATTATGTCAAATTTTCCAAATTAAAAACATATTAGTGGCATTAATTATTTTTAGAATTAATTTCTGTTGTTAAAACAGATAGCGTGTTTTTAAGAAACAATAACTATCAAAAAATTGATTCTTGTTTATGTCCAATTTCAAAGTGAAATTAATTCCAATGACAAAAAATGGATTAAATGGTAAAAATATATTCTAATTAAACTTTTAAACCAATCAAAAATATAATATAACCATATATATAAATTATATTAAAACATAGTTTTGAATTAAAATACAATATTTTCACTATTCTTTAAAAAACAAACTTTATCAGAAAAATTCCAAAAATTTACACAAAGTAAATTTTGATGTCCCTATACTAAAGAAGGATTTTATTTGTTAATATAGAATTTATTAAAGTAACTAAAACTATATTTAAAATGGTTTCTCCATTAAAAGGTGATAAATCGGCCTTTTAATGTAAATTATTCTAAAAATTAGATTCATTCACATTTTAAGCCCCTAAATTTTTATTGGATAATGTAAATACATTTAACAATAAAGTATAATCATATTGTAGTTATTTTCATTTATTCCCACCAATACAACGGTTATGAGTTAACTACCATTTAAAATAATAATATTATATAATTCGTGTGCAACGTATGATTCCAAAGAAACTCGTTGTTGCGTATCAAGTACGCTCTCGAACATAAAAACCGTTTTAAAGTAAAATTAATATTTAATTCAAAAATATTAATAAGTTTAAAAATATCTTATTATTCATTTACTTGGGATGTTACAAATAACATGGTCATTAGCTATCTATAAAAATTCATTGGTTGGTAACAGTAGTTCACTTTATAAGAGAATCAAAATACCTTTAAAGGGTGTTAATATAGAAGAAAATTTTATTTATTAAAATAAAAATTTGAATGGGACTAGATAATAAAGATCAAGTATTGGATCATTTGATACCAAAAAATAAATCATTCCATGGAAATAATTTTAAAAAAATAGGGGGTGATTTTTGAATCATAATTAAAATAGATTTATATATTTTAATGATAAAATGTAAAATGGAACCCTGAATATAAATAATAATTTTATTAAATAATTTTAAAATTATCAAAAAATAATAATTTATGATTCACTTCTGAAAAAATATTTTTGTAAAAGGTGACATGATAATCCCATTTAAACACGGATATTAAGAAAATACCATTAATATTCTCTTAAATTGATTTAATTTTTTTACAAAGGATATGTAGAGTGAAATATAAAATATATGATTTTGAACATAATTTCTTTTTAATAATATAAAATGTATTTATTCAAACACATATGATAAAATGGTTGATAAATATATATTAATAATGTTAGGTAATTATAAATAATAAGATCATTTGAGAAAATGAATAAAAGGGTTTAAAAATTGTAAATTAGATTTTATTGTACGAAAAAATATGTAAATGAAAGATAAATAGACATTAAAAATAATTAGGGTTATTCTAATGGAGGAATCGTAGTGATTTTCTGATGGAAGACTTTGATATGAAACTGCGGGTTGGGGTTCCATCTCGGGTTTTTGTGGTTGGTTTATCTGTATTTTTGGCTTTGATTTTTCTGTTTTGTGGATTCGTGATATTTTGTTGAGTCTGTTACTCAACATTTCGAGGATGATGTTCTTGGATGTGCGGTTGTGTGGTGTTGTTGCATATGAGGTTGTCATGGCCTGTTTGGTGATTTTTTCATTCGGATCTGCTGCTTCGGGTGATTTCTGGCATAGGACAGAATGACTCCCTGGTGGTTGGGTTCACCGAATTTCTTTCCTGGTGAGTTTATTGAAGGATGGATGCCGACTTGATGTGGTTTTGCATCATGGTGTATGACGTTTCTATTTGAGTTTTGGGTTGATGATTTTTGTTCTTGAATTTTGAGTTTGGATTTTGGATGTGTTCTCTGGATTTCGGAAGGTTCAATGTCTATATATGGGTACTGGAAACCCAAAAACTGGCTATTTGGAAATAGAAAAAATGATTTGAGGGTTATTCTAAACAATGCTTCATATTTATGATGAAAAAATCCTTCATAGAAGTTGATGTTATGTAATAATATTTATAATATGAGTGTATAAGAATGAAATTTTAATCCATGAAAAATTTAGTGGAATTAAAATAAATTTAATTCATAATGTAAAATGGGAAAAAACTTATAGAAATACAATCACAGTGATTGATCCTAACTCAGTGAACATATTTTGATATAGAAAAGCACTTATATAGTTTATCAACAACATGATTAAATGAGTTGGAAGATGAGAATATTCTAATGACTTTTAAATCCCATGGAATACATTTTAATAACAAAAATAGAATACATTGGGATTCTGGTAATGTCATATAGTTTGAAACATGGAGAAAAATATGAAACATATCTCATTGAATTCAAAATTTAGATTATTAACAATTATGACTAGGGTAACTTTGGATTCAAAGGCCAATGAAATATAGATCACAAATTGTATTTGGAAATACTTTGATTTAAAAATAAAAGGTGGTATAATAATGTAATGGGAATGCATATACATAAAATATTGTACGAATGTTATGAATATTGATACCCACATTTTTCATAGATATAAATTACATAACATTTTTAGAATGTGTAATACATTAAATAAATATATTACAACGATCATATTAGATTAGTGTATTTGGAAACATAGAAAAACAATAATTTAAAAAATATAATGATCATCAATGTTACCCCTTGTAAAATCCTTTATAGTTATTATATTTAATAACATTTATTCAAAACATGTGAAATGAAAACATAATAATGTTGTGAGATCGAATGCTTTGTAAGGGTAAATAAAATAAAATAGTAAGCATAACATGAACATGTCAAATATCAAACCCGACATTTAGATGATCAAAAAGATGATTAATTGAATAAATATTAGAACTACATAATATAAGAGTCATTCGATAATCATGAAAATATGACATTAAGTCATATCATATGAATATAACATGGAATTATGGAATACATTACAATATATAACACCATGATCATGGATATGTATAAAAATATGCAAAAATTTTATTATAAACATGGAAGAAATACCTCACTTAAACTTATGGACAAGAAAACGGGTCGTAGAATAAAATTTTGAAAAGGTATTCAAGATCACACATAACAATGTGAACCAGTAATCAACATCCAGAAAAATATTTGGGTCATGCTACCAGGGCCATGCGTAACTATGATAACATAAAATAAGGTTCTTTCACATCATCATGATAAAATAATAAGGATAAATCACATCATTTTGAACATGTAATAATAATCACAAATAAATATATGTATATGCAATTAGTTCCACACATAACATTGTACACATGTAATCTGGAAGACACATACTTTTATTAATACATAATATTGTTAACTAATAAAAATATGAATATTTAATGAACATCACATATAAATACAAATAATTGATACCAGGTCTATGCCTGGTATTGTAACGCCCCGACCCAAGTTACCCAGAGTAGATGCATTATTTTAATACATTTTCATGATTACAAGGAATCATGTCTCGAAACACAGATCGGTTTAGTAGTCATGGAAAATATATTACATACATGAATGTTACATAAAAAATTATAACATAAAAAACAACATAAATAATCCTTTATGAACACCATTATTCCCCTGTCTTAACCATCCGTATAAATCACAATACACTTTTTGGAATCCTGGGAAAATAAAACATAGAAAGGGTTGAGCTCAAACGCTTAGTAAGGGTACGAAATATAGCGGAAAATTTCAAAAATAAGCATAGACATTTAATACAATCTATAAAATTAAAACAAAATCATTTTAAACTTCAACTTCAGCATAATATGGCAGAAATAAAATGAAATAATTCCATTTACCTAATCAAATGGATATTCTACTAATCGAATAATCACATGAAATATCAATAAAAACTTTCATAACGATGGAATGAAAAATGAGAGACTATTATAACAAAGTAGCCAAGGCCTCATGCCACGACTACAAATAAGATTTTTTCTAGGCCTCCTTCCAAGGCACTAGTTTGTCTAATGAGACTTACCGATGCATTGGGGAGCTATAGCGGGCTCTACCCATCACTTACTAAGTCCAATTCATTCCTCATATGAAATGGTCTGAACATAACATAAACATTCATATTAAAACTAGCATACAAAATGTCAATACTTTACCCATAAAACATGAATGGTATAAAAATAACATATCCACAGTCAGACATATCACAAAACCTTCAACACAAGATGGAAGATTTGTATCATGATAAATCAACTTCAAAACAAGTTTAAAATCCATTAATGGATTTTGAGGTTGATAAAAATGGTTTGTAAAAGTGTTTGAGAGAAATTCCTATTTTTCATGAAAACATTTAAAAGTCGCCAAATTTGTAAAGAAGTCATTTAATGTCATTTTTGAATCAAAGTGTCCCATAACACTATGAATCTTTTTAATGGAATTAACATTTTAAAAACATTCATGTCCAAATAAATAAATCCTTAATAACCATTTTGAAGACATGGACATTAATGAGCATGATTTATAAGAATAAATATTTAAAACATTTGAAATGATGATTTAGTAAAAGTACCTTAAAATAATCACTTTGAAAACTCTTTCATAAAACATTAACATGGATAATTAATATGTTCCAGTATATACTTATACAAAACATCCTCGGATAATAATGAGATTGTGAAATTAACCCTTACCAATTTGGTAACCTACGAAACATACACCCCATCAAATAAGTATCATACAATGAATATGTAAATACACATATATTAAAGTGTATTACACAAGTAATAAAATTATGGGTAGTACATACACCACACAAAAGGTAATAGTGGCATTATGGCATGAATCTCATGGGAATAAGGAGTGAGATGAAAACCCCTTACCTTGCACTTTTATTTAGTCGAGGGTATGTTTAGCCTCCTATATGAATACTATAGTATGTTATTAAATTTTAAAAGAAACATATTATTATTTATTATATCATTCATTATTCATTTATTACTTTATAATACCCATTTAATAATAATTTTCATGTTATATTAATATTTCGGTTAATAATCCTTTTCTTTATCGTAGGTATTTTAACGTTTTAATCTTGATTTTATCACTTAGAGAATGATATAAATACTTACAGAATATAAAACATTATTTATTTATCATATATATTTAGAATATAAAAAATTTATAATAGATGTATATAGTAAATGGAAAACACCGTCTATGGAGACGGTAGTCCGTACGTACGCCTAAACACTGTTTCCGTTTTCATATAGTATTGAACGGAAGCAAGTGAATAAGATATATGTAAGTACATAAATACTTATATATATAAATATATATATCTCTCAATTAGCATTATTATGTCATATATTACATACTTATTAGTACTATATATTTTTATAATCGTCGATTTATGGTGAACTTGGAAATGAATCTCATCGCGTCGTGGAGACGGTAATCCGTACGTACGCACGGGAGAAAATATCATTATTTTGATATTAATTTAATATATAATTGAATGGTATATAATATATACATAGTCCTTATCATTTTATATTTATTATTTTTATAAAATACACATCATTATTATACCCATCCAAATAATACTATATTGAATAACAATTACACCACGACGTGGAGACGGTAAGCCGTAGGTACACACAAATGGTGACATGTCATTCAAAGGGTGGATAGAATAATGAATTTGGTTGTAAAATAATTATAATAACATCACAGTATATAGAATATACTAGAGTTATTATTATATAATGGAAACAACAAAGGAAAAGGAAGTGGAAGAAGAAAGGAATTTGAAAGAGGGTGGTGAAATCATTACATCTTATTCGGGTTCTTCCTTATGATTTGATCAAAAGGGTTCTTTATGTTGGACTTATGATAAAAATATGGCCTATAGGTAGAAGGGAGGATATTTGAGAAGGTATTTGGGTAGGGGTAGGCGGATCCAAATGGCATAGAAGGTGTGAATTAGAAATAAGGGGGAGTGCCCTTTTATAAGAGGGGTGAGTGGCACCTTAGGAAAAACATAAAATATTATTTTATAATAAATTCATGTTCGATTTCTAATGGCTCAAAAATTGTTTATTTAAAGTCTAAGGTGGGTATAGGTCGATGGAAACTCTCCCAATAGGTTTTATACAAGATTATGATTCCATTTTAAACTTATCATATAGAGTTAACTATAACATAAATAATTTAACTTTTACCGTGTCTTCTTGTATTCTTACAATTTATGGTTATTAAACATACTATATACTGCTAATAGAACCCCAATTGGTTCATTAATTCCATATATATTATTGTATAATTCTTTTATTCCAATCCCTAGATTTTCAGGACCATTATATTAATTAATAATATAATTTTTTTTAAAAAAACTATTTTATTTCAATTCTGACACTATTTGGGATTTGTTTATTGTTTAAATAATAACAACCTAATTACTTCACAAAAAATACATTGAATCAATAATAACAAGTGATATTCTCCTATAAAATTAGTGTATGTCTTAAAAACTTTGAAATTATATTTATTTTAATATTCAGAATACAATTTATTTGATTCTTTTATGAATAAGGTAATTACTCCACCATCATTGTTTAATAAATAAATTTATTTATATAATGTCTAAAAGTTAAAAATAAAATACCACTATTTTGGAAATCTTATTATATTTATAATAAATATTTATAATAAAATTTATCTTATTCATAACCCTATATTAAAATTGTTTTAGTTATAAAACATTGATTCTAACTCTTTTTACTCTTCTTTGAATTAAATAATAATAAATGTCTTAATCTAATCCAATTGGACCTAAATGATAATATTTTATTCCTAAGATTGTTTTTGGTCAAGATAAACTTGTCCAATAAAATTAGGACGTGTTTGAGGGTAATATTAATATCATTTGTACCCTTAATTACCCTTTTTACTTTTAACCGTTGTAAATAAAAGTAAAACGTTACTATTCACCAAAAATTATTTTCATCTTATTGAAGCACATTTTACTCCTTAATATTAACCATATCCCTCAGATTTTAGAAATTCAGCTCACAAAAGCAATAATATTATGTTTTATGTGAATTTGTAGAAGCTCCTAGGAGGTGGGTAAAAGACGGGGAAAAGTTCAATAAAATTTATATATATCTAAAATTATTATAAGCTGAATCCAATGAACTGAATTGAAAATATATAGGTATAATGTATCTATTTTGACATTAAATAATTTAAATTAAATAAATAATTTTTTACATAAAAATTCGTTTTTAAACTATAACTCAGGGTTTTCCACTATTCATCAAAAATTAAAAGTTTTCAGAAAATTACCAAAAATTTACCCTAAGCTAATATTGATATTCCAAATTCAATAATGAAGTATATTTGACCAAATTAATAACATAGAAGTTTCATTTATTAATTTAAAATTAATTCTCGCTGTCGAAACAAAAAACGTGTTTTAATGAAATAATAACTATCAAAAAATTGACACTTGTTTATGTCTGGTTTAAATTTGAAATTATGTCCAATGACCGAAATTGGATTAAATTGTAAAAATATATTCTCAATATATTTTAAAACCACTCAAATTAATAATATATCACTATTAATTATTTTGATTAAAAATGATGTTTTTAATTAAAATTTAGTAATTTTCAGCATTCATCAAAATATGAAAGTTATCAGAAAAGTGCCAAAAAGTCACCCTAAGCTAATATTGATATTCCAAATCCCAAAATAAAGTCCATTTTGAAATAAAAAATTTAGAAAATTTCAAAAAGTGGGTATTACTATTCATAACGGCTGGTTTGATTGGTTGTGGTGTGTGTTAGAACTCGAAGTTGCGTACAACACACGCTACTGTATTATTCAAAGAAAAGCATACCGTGGAAGTTTGGGGTGTTAAATTCTCCTCTCCTTCAATAAATTGCATCCTCGCAATTTATGCTCGGTATTGGAATCTTGGGGTTGACATTTCAAAATATCATTGTTCAAATCCCACATTGAAAAATGGATTAATGAGGCCTCTATTTAAAATAAAAAGTGGTAAGTATGAAGGTTACCGAAAATAACACATACTAGGGTTCCATGTAGGAAAATATGGATATAGAAGAGAAATCTAACCATCAATATATGATGGAGAGTGGTAGAGAACATGGATATGAAAAGGACAATAATCCCAAAGCCATAAATTTGTGATGACCAAAGGTACCATCTAGGACAACAGTTTTGTTCTAAGTTCCTTTTCTTAATGTTAAGGAATATATTTATGAGATTGTCTAAGATCATAAGAAGATATAATTACTTTATAATTAGAGTTTTATACATTAATAAATTTTCTACCACAAACTCATTTTTCACTACAAAACATAATACAACTCAAAAATACTCTATTATTCCTAATCGTATAGTGTTCCAAATAAAATGAATGTGTAATTTACATATCAGACCCATTGAAAAAAGAAACTACATTTTGAAATCCAGGTAATTCACGTAGTCCAGTGGTAGGCGATAAATCCCAATCGCACGATGGTTGTGGGTTCGATTCCCGTAGCTTTTTCTGACGCGATGGGTAGTCACATGGTCTGTGTGTTGTCATTTTATAAAAATCCAAAAATAACCATTCAAACGTAATACATTCCAACCTTTATACTCATCCAAAGTATTACTATCCTAAATCACAGTCCAAAATTTATAAGGATCTTAAACACAATGTAGATTCTATTTTCCATGTAATAACATACGAACACCTTCACTGTGTATTATTTTAAAACATCGTAACATCCTGAATTACAATAAATCCTTATTGATTACATTCATGCTCCCTTATTCATTATCGAATACTGGATATACTCCTTCCATCAAAAATGTTGTAAACTCCAACAATAAAAAATCATTAATCAGTTTCATGTTATTCAAGAATATCCAATATAATTTACCCAAATCAACCAAATCTTATTCCGAAATAAGTACCTCAATATTAGGACCATATTAAGGTTTATCATTCCTTCAAACATGTAATTTCCAAAAAATTTAACTCGTCGTAGAGTCACTTTTCTTATTACCATAAAATCTCAAATCCTCAATGAAATAGTACTGCAGTACAATCCTTATTTATTTCCAGAACATCATTGATACAAAACTTAAATGAAATAATTCCAAAATAACAACATAAGAACACTAGTCATTCCTCTTCATTTGAAGTAGTATCATAACTTGACTATTATCCAATATCATCATTTTTAGCATAGTCTGATGACTGGGACATTGGTTCACGTAGTTTCCAAACTCCTTGCAAATGAAGTATTGTACATTTGAAATATTTTTCTTACACTTGCAGTCATGTACTTGGTTTTCTTTTTTCCCCACACTTATAACATACTCACATTCCCTTCACAAATTTTACAAGGTGGGTTTTTCCATAGTTATAACATATGGGAAAATCCATCATTACCTTATTCCCTTTATTTGCCCTTATCTCTACCATCCATTTCTTCTCTAGCTCCCCTTCAAAGCCATAGGACTCCGAGAATTCTTTACTTAACTTATCAACACTTGATTCTATTTCTTCATTTGATGATAATAAGTGGGAGTCTATTTCCCTTATAAAATCAATTTTAGGACCATGAAATATGTAGAGAACCGAAGCCTAACGTACATAGATATTACATTACTTTTATGAAATACTTTGTACATAACAAAACACACACACAAGGACCGTAATAGTTTAGTGTCTTTGGAAACTCGGAATAAAATCTTCTAATCGTGGTGAAAGATCTTCAATATCTCCCATAAAGATCTTCACTTTTTTTTTCTAAAACCTTTCTTTATATCCTGGGGAAAAGAAAACATAAAAGGGTGAGCTCAAATGCTCAGTAAGGGTAAACAAAAGAAATATCAATCACGTCATATACATAAGAATATAGCTTTTGGAAATCTTAACCTGCAAAAGAGCTTATAATATCATAACATGGAATAAATCATAGAACTGAAATGTAATCCCAATAATCACAACATAAAACCTGAAACTTTGTGGAATACACACATAATCATCATTTCTTGTTAGTCAAGACTCATTGCCAAGACTATCTTAGTGGACAATATCCCGTTCTGAACCGAGTTACCCTCGTTTCAGTCCTGCTTCACTGAACCGGTATAACCTACCGTTCTAGCCATGTATATCTCATGAGATATAAAATCTTTACCCAATGCATTGGAGGGAGATATAGGTCCCACCCATCTCAAAATGATACCATTCTTATTTGTGCCACAAAATCATAAATCATACATCATTGCATAACCCATGTAATACAAATGGGAATCTTAAACATCATGACATCTTAAAACAATTCATATAAGATAAAGGAATTCAGAAAAATAATTCCATCATAACCTAATCAAATCAATGTAATAATAGGGATAAAAATAGAACCCATTACTATATTAGATGGAAAATAATTTTGATAAAACAATTGAACTCCATTCTTGAGGAAAATATCCTTTCTTCTTCAAAAACATTTTTCCTTTCTTAACATGTCATACAACTTTAAACTAAAGGAAGATGATTAAAAATAAACTTGAAAACATTTAAAGGAAGATTCATGGAAATAATATTCTAAAAATACATTCTTGCCGTATAAGTTAAAAAAACATTATTCTCGTACTTTTGTCGAAGAAGTCAAAAAGTACCTCATACGAAAAACGACAAAAGATTCCTTTCATATCTTTTACAAAAAACTCACCAAAGGGTAAAATAGGTTTTAAACAATTGTAGGTGGATGGAAATAATATTACATATTAAGGTAACATGGATGTGGATGATAAAATACACCCCAGTAAATACCAACGTATAACCAATCTCAGATAAAAATGAGATTGTGATATTTCCCTTACCTTAGGTCCGACTTGCTTTGTACGTGTCCGAACCTCCTCTTTTTGATGCGCCTATTCTTAACCTCCACTTAAAGAACTAAGGATGGTCTTTGAAGAAGACCAGGACCTCTAGGATGATACTAGGGAAGTGGAGAAGAGATTTTGACAGGGGTTGGCCGAGCTTTAAGGCTCAAAGTTGTTTGAGTAAGAGAGGGAGGAGGTGCCCTTTTATAAGGGAGGAGAGGGGCACCTTTGGAATAACTAAAAATATTATTTTATTATAAAGCCAAATTCGGTTTTAAATAGCTCCAAATTGATTTATTTCGATGATAAGGTGGGGATGGATCGAAATACTCTCATCCAATAGGATTTAGACAAGTTTAGGTTATTATTTTAACCTTATCAATTAGATTTAACTCTAAGTTAAATTATTTAACTTTTACCGTGTCTTTTTGTTTCCTTACACTATATGGTCAATAAACTTATCATAAAAAGCCAAACGAACCCCAAGTTGTTTACTATTAATATATATATATCATTATCTAAGTCATTTGGCAGAACATTATATTTTTAGGAATTAAATAACAATTGATAATATAATATTTTTTAAAAAAACTAATTTATGTCAATTTTGACACTATTTGGCACATGATTTTTATGAAATTCATAACAGAATTATAAGTTCGAATCAAGTTACTTAAATCAACAATAACATGTCATATTAACCTATAAAATTAGTTTAAGCCATAAAAAGTTTCAAATTACATTTATTTTGGCATTTATAACATCAATTATGTTAATTTTTCATAAAAAGGTAATTACTGCATCATTGTTGTATCATAATTAAATTATTTAATGTCTAAAAATTACAAATAAAATACCATTATGTAGGAAATCTTTTTGTCTTTATAATGAATATTTATAGTCGAATTTATCTAATGTATAACCACATATTAAAAATGTTTTAGTAAATAAACTTTTATTTTACTCTTTTAACTCTTCTTTGAATTAAATAATAATAAATGTCCTAATATAATCCAAGTGGACCTAAATGAAAATATTTTACACATAAGGTTGTTTTTGGTCGAGATACACTTGTCCAATAGGATTAGGACATGTGTTAGGGTAATATTAATATCATTTTTACCCTTAATTACCCTATTTACTTTTAACTGTGGTAAATAAAAGTAAAAAGTAACTATTCACCAAAATTTATTTTCATCTCATTGAACCACATTATACTTACTGAAATCAACCGTGTCTCTCAGATTTTTTAAATTCCATTCACAGAAGCGGTAAAATTAGGATTTATGAAAAAAATAATTTGTTTAACTTCCACTTAGTAGTTTCACTATTCATCAAAAATTGAAGTTTTTCAGAAAAATGCCAAAATTTCACCCTAAGCTATAATTGATATTCCGAATTCAATAATTATTTTGATTTTACAAGATTCCCAACATATAAGTTGCATTAATTAATTTTATAATTAATTATCGTTGTCACAACAAATAGCGTGTTTTTAAGAGATAATAACTATCAAAAGATTAACACTTGTTTATGTCTGGTGTAAATGTGAAATTATATCCAATGACCAAAATTGTATTGAATTGTAAAAATATATTCTAAATATACTTTAAAACCACTCAAATTAATAATTTATCACTATTAATTATTTCGATTAAAAAAGTTGTTTTTAATTAAAATTTACTAATTTTCACTATTCATCATAATATGAAATTATCCGAAAAGTACCAAAATTTCACCTTAGGATAAATTCGATACTACGAATCCAAAAATGAAGTCCATTTTGAGAGCTAAAATTTCTAAAATTTTAAAACGTGGTTATTAATATTCATAACGGCTGGTTATAATAATATTTTAATATCATATCGTTGTTTAGTGAAACTCGGTATTGCATTCTACACATGCTATCGATGAAGGTCGCGATTCCGTGTAAGGCAAGTCAAGGATGTGTGTTGTGAAAGCTCATTTTGGTGTAGCATACAATAAAAGGCATTAATAAAATTAAAAAGAATATTTTTCATAAAATCTCGGGTTGTTACATTCTACCCCCCTTAAAATGAATTTCGCCCTCAAAATTCGTCGGGGTTATAAATGGTTTACTATTCGAAAGTTTCTTTAATAGAAACCCACATCATAAAAAGGAATACCAAAACTTGGCTTTAAAAACTAAAGTATGAAATGTAACGATTACCCAAAGAAACTAATCACTGGGTTTCCACATAGGTGAAAATATGGATATGGAAGAGAAATCAAACCATCATGTTCTGATAGAGAGTGGTAGAGAACATGGCTATAGAAAAGCCAGTAATCACAAATCCATAGATTTGTGATGATATAAGGTACCATCTGATTCATCAGGTATAAGATCACTATGACAACATTTTTGGTTTTCAAGATCATTTCCCTAAAGTTGAAAATTTTAATTAGAATAAATACATACTTTATTTTGGTACAATCACACTGTTGTTCGTGCCTTTAACAATTTCCACTTCATCTCTTAAATAAATGAAGTTGATTTTGTTATTCGTGAAGTGTTAGCAGATCAAGTGATAGAATGACGGGTCATTCTATCTGTCTCAAACAAAAGGTTTGCAAAAATTATATACATAAGTCAATCTATAGTGAGATTAATCATATATGGTTCCTAAAATGGACTTATACTTCATATATCATTCTGCTTAATATAATAAAACTAGTTTCTACTAAATAGGGACTTCCTGTAGGCCAGTGGTAGGCGATAAAGGCCAGTCGCACTTCGATTGTGGGTTCGATTTCAATAGCCTTGTCCGATGCGATGGGCTATCGCCCGTCCTGCAGGTTGTCCTGTTTCTAAAACTATATTACTATAACATCCCATCAATAATATCAAAAAAACATCTATCCTTAAACAATACTAACTTATGTCCAACATAATCCATTCCAATCTTTAGGCTTATCCATAATACTACAGTCCACTCTCATAACATAGTGAAAATGAGTACTAGAGATTTAACACCATCATTGATCCCCATATAACATAAGATATATTTTGTTGGTCACATTCCAAACATTCAAATTCCTTAATCATGTATTCTCTTGAATGCCCATTGAAACATAGTGAAAACATGAATGCAGTTAAAAGTTAACACTTTCCACATATCAAAATCCTAAAAATTCTATATACTCAAACCATGATATCACTTAGTCCTTATATCAATCATGACCTCATGAATACTGTTAAACATTTCATTTTCTCATTTTCCATTCATTATGCGCATAATATCTCAATCACTTTGAATACCACATTAGACCAATACATAAATATTCCAATACTCCATGATACGACATTATTTTGAAATCCCATTACATAAACACTTAATCATACCACCATATCGTTGTCATATTCAATATTCCCAATAGTGATCGCATGTGACTTCCCTTTGTCCTTCGCCTTAAGCGGTTTCTCATGTCGATCATCACTAACCCTTGGATTAAGGCATTTATTACCATAATGCCCCATTTCCTTGCACTTGAAGCATTGAAGTGTTGGTGGTGCGTTCTCTGTAGTGTTTGCTTTATTCACTTCATTAGAAACCCTTTTTCCATTACTTCGACACTCAGCTGCTCGATGATCTTATTTTCCACACTTAAAACATTTTCTATTCCCATTAAGACAATCTCCACCATGCTTCTTTTCCACACATTGTGCATAAGGAAACATTCATCTTCTTTTCACCATTATTCTGAGATTTTTCCTTGAACTCCATCTTTCGTTTCTTGTCGAAACCATGAGATGGATATGTAACACCAACTTCCATTTCTACCTTGATAGCACATCACACAATTTCTTCATAGCTACTGAAGTCTCTAATATCTAATTCCCTTCGAAGACTTGGTTTTAAGCGACTGAAAAATCGATCAACTTTACTTTCAGTTTGGATGATAATTCCAGATGCATACCTTGCAAGTCTTGTAAAATTTGCTTCGTATATACCAACAGATTCATCATCCTTCTTCTTCAGCTCAAGAAACTCCTTTTCCATCTCTATTCGAAGAATACGAGGGAAGTACTTACTGAAAAACATGTTCTTGAACTCGTCCCATTCCATGGACTCAATTTCATCTCTTGGCCTCATATTCTTGATAACATTCCACCATTGATCAGCTTCAACTTCCAAACGATATACTGCTAAGATGACTTTATCATGTCCAGAAAATTGAAGAACTAAAAATAGCTTTTCAGTAGTACTGATCCATTGTTCAGCAACAAGTGGATCAGAAGACCCACTGAACGAAGGTGGACGTTGCCTTATGAAGGACTCAATAGAATATTGTTCCCTTCTCTGTTCATTTGGAAGTCCAGAATGATTCATAGCTTCTGTAAGTATAGCAATAAGATTTTTCACTCCATCTCCCATAACATTTGTTTTTTCAGGAGGACAATCATTGCATTGTCAATTTCATTGATCAACACGGTTCCTTCGGGTTCCAGCAATCGTCTAAAACCCAAAAAGAATAGTGTGAGAGGCAAAAATCATGCTAGGGAAAACAACATAATAAAGGGGGAGTACCTTCATTATCTAACATCATAGATTTAATTATATTATCGTTAGCGTATTTCTAGTAATATAACCTATACGTATACTTATCCGTAGGGACTTCCCTAGACATACCTTAGAAATATCTCCAGGGATCTCACTAGCGTTTTCGCATCCTAGTTTCCAAAGGTTGACTAAACCTTTCATCTGATACCAACTGTAACGGTCTGGAATTACTTCCAGTAAACTATAATTGATACCTATCAGGGCACTCCATGGGCGGCTACACCCCCTGGGCAGGACACACCACCATCCCCAGTGGCAGCCATTTCCTCATGAAGCCCTTGGGCGGAGAGCCATGCTTCGTCCAATGCTCAAATGTGAGAGTTCCCAAGGATCAGATACATTCATACCTCTTTGCCTCTGATACCAACTGTAGAGACCCGAAGCTTAACATACATAGATATTACATTACTATTTCGAAATACTTAGTAAATAACAAAACACACACTCAAGGACCGTAATAGTTTAGTGTCTTTGGAAACTCGGAATAAAATCTTCTAATCGTGGTGAAAGATCTTCAATATCTCCCATAAAGATCTTCTCTTTTTTTTCCTAAAACCTTTCTTTATATCCTGGGGAAAAGAAAACATAAAAGGGTGATCTCAACTGCTCAGTAAGGGTAAACAAAAGAAATATCAATCACGTCATATACATAAGAATATAGCTTTTGGAAATCTTAACCTGCAAAAGAGCTCATAATATCATAACATGGAATAAATCATATAAGTGAAATGTAATCCCAATAATCACAACTTAAAACCTGAAACTTTGCGGCATACACACATAATCATCATTTCTTGTTAGTCAAGACTCATTTCCAAGACTATCTTTGTGGACAAAGTCCCTTTCTGAACCGAGTTACCCTCGTTTCAGTCCTGCTTCACGAAACCGGTATAACCTACCGTTCCAGCCATGTCTATCTCATGAGATATAAAATCTTTACCCAATGCATTGGAGGGAGATATAGGTCTCACCCATCTCCTAATTATACCATTCTTATGTGTGCCACAAAATCATAAATCATACATCATTGCATAACCCATGTAATACAAATGGGAATCTTAAACATCATGACATCATAAAACAATTCATATAAGATAAAGGAATTCATAAAAATAATTCCATCAAAACATAATCAAATCAATGTAATGATAGGGATAAAAACAGAACCCATTATTATCTTAGATGGATAATAATTTTGATAAAACACTTGAACTCTATTCTTGAGGAAAATATCCTTTCTTCTTCAAAAACATTTTTCCTTTCTTAACATGTCATACGACTTTAAACTAAAAGAAGTTGATTAAAAATAAACATGAAAACTTGTAAAGGATGATTCTTGGAAATAATGTTTTAAAAATCCATTCTTGATGTATAAGTTAAAAAAACATTCTTCTCGTACTTTTGTTGGAAAAGACAAAAAGTACCTTATACGAAAAACGACAAAAGATTCCTTTCATATCTTTTACTAAAAACTCACCAAAGGGTAAAATAGGTTTTAAACAATTGTAGGTGGATGGAAATAATATTACATATTAAGGTAACATGGATGTGGATGATAAAATACACCCCAGTAAATACCAACGTATAAGCAATCTCGGATAAAAATGAGATTGTGATATTTCCCTTACCTTAGGTCTGACTTGCTTTGTACGTGTCCGAACCTCCTCTTTTTGACGCGCCTTTTCTTAACCTCTACTTAATGAACTAAGGATGGTATTTGAAGAAGACCAGGACCTCTAGGATGATACTATGGAAGTGGAGAAGAGATTTTGGAAAGGGTTGGCCGAGCATTAAGGCTCAAAGTTTTGTGAGTAAGAGAGGGAGGAGGTGCCCTTTTATAAGGGAGGAGAGGGGCACCTTTGGAATAACTAAAAATATTATTTTATTATAAAGCCAAATTCGGTTTTAAATAGCTCCAAATTGATTTATTTCGAGGCTAAGGTGGGGATGGGTCTAAATACTCTCATCCAATAGGATTTAGACAAGTTTAGTTTATTATTGTATCCTTATAAATTAGATTTAACTCTAAGTTATATAATTTAACTTTTACCGTGTCTTTTTGTTTCCTTACACTATATGGTTAATAAACATACCATTACAAGCCAAACGAACCCCAAGTTGTTTATTATTAACATATATATCCTTATCTAAGTCATTTGGCCGAACATTAGATTTTTAGGAATTAAATAACAATTGATAATATAATATTTGTTTTAAAAACTAATTTATGTCATTTTGGACACTATTTGGTACATGATTTTTATGAAATTCATAACAGAATGATAAGTTCGATACAAGTTACTTAAATCAGCAATAACATGTCATATTATCCTAGAAAATTAGTTTAAGTCATAAAGAGTCTCAAATTACATTTATTTGGGCATTTATAACATCAATTATGTTAATTTTTCTTAAAAAGGTAATTACTGCATCATTGTTGTATCATAATTAAATTATTTAATGTCTAAAAATTACAAATAAAATACCATTATGTAGGAAATCTTTTTATATTTCTAATTAATATTTATAGTCGAATTTATCTTATGTATAACCCCATATTAAAAATGTTTTAGCAAATAAACTTTTATTTTAACTCTTTTAACTCTTCTTTGAATTAAATAATAATAAATGTCCTAATCTAATCCAAGTGGGCCTAAATGATAATATTTTACACATAAGGTTGTTTGTGGTCAAGATACACTTGTCCAATAGGATTAGGACATGTGTTAGGGTAATATTAATATCATTTTTACCCTTAATTACCCTATTTACTTTTAACCGTGGTAAATAAAAGTAAAAAGTTACTATTCACCAAAAATTATTTTCATCTCATTGAACAACATTTTACTTACTGACATCGACCGTGTCTCTCAGATTTTTTTAAATTCCATTCACAAAAGCGGTAAAATTATGATTTAAGAAAAAAATAATTTTTTTAACTTCCACTTAGTAGTTTCACTATTCATCAAAAATTGAAGTTTTTCAGAAAAATGCCAAAATTTCACCCTAAGCTATAATTGATATTCCGAATTCAAAAATGATTTCTATTTTACAAAATTCCCAACATATAAGTTGCATTAATTAATTTTATAATTAATTTCCATTGTCACAACTAATAGCGTGTTTTTAAGAGATAATAACTATCAAAAGATTAACACTTGTTTATGTCTGGTGTAAATGTGAAATTACATCCAATGACCAAAATTGTATTCAATTTTGAAAATATATTCTAAATATACTTTAAAACCACTCAAATTAATAATTTATCACTATTAATTATTTCGATTAAAAAAATTGTTTTTAATTAAAATTTAATAATTTTAACTATTCATCAGAAAATGAAAGTTATCCGAAAAGTACCAAAATTTCACCTTAGGCTAAATTTGATACTACGAATCCAAAAATGAAGTCCATTTTGAGAACTAAAATTTATAAAATTTTAAAACGTGGTTAATACTATTCATAACAGCTAGTTATATTAATATTTTAATAGCATATCGTTGTTTAGTGAAACTCGGTATTGCGTTCTACCCATGCTATCAAGGAAGGTTGTGATTTCGTGCAAGGCAAGTCAAGGATGTGTGTTGTGCAAGCGCCTTTTGGTGTAGCGTACAACAGAAGGAATTAATAAAATTAAAAAGAATATTTTTCATAAAATCTCGGTCTATTACAAAATATATGATCCTTCTTACTCTTTGGATCATGTGTATTGCTGGAGTTCTCATTCCTTTTACTAGGCGCCATTTCTTAACAATGGCATACACTATATTAGTTTATAAATAGAAATATCTAATCCTGAATTTGTAAAACACTTATCATAAATGAAACAGTTTGTGGATATAATCCATAATCATAAAAATGTTTTCTTTGAGTAATTATTTTTTCATAAGCCCTTCATAATGGTTTGTAAAGAAAATGATAATTATCCTAAGCATATCCCCCCGGAGTGTCGTGATCAAGAGTACACCAAGGCTCATTCTCGTGCACCAGTTCCCATTCAAGTCTAGCTCAAAGCAGTGTTTTCGGGTTTTACCCCTAGGTACATCTGTGCCAGAGACACCTCTACCTACTCGTATCCAGACAGGGATGTATTACTTGGAAAACTCACAAAATCTCTACAATACCAAAATTCTTGGATGTTCTTCTATACTAATCCTCAAATTCTATCTTAGGGGGATGTGCTTTAATCAGAATTTATCTAAATCTAGTTTCCCAGGTTATTGATAAACTTCCTATGATACCAACTATAACACCCTAACCCCAGTTACCCAGAGTCGATGCATTATTTTAATACTATGTCATGATTACAAAGAATTATGTCCTGAAGGACCGATCAGTTTAGCAGTCTCATAAAATAGATTACATACATGAATGTTACATTACACTTTATAAAACACAAAAAATCATAAATAATCATTTATGAACACCATTACTCCCCTGGCTTAACCCGGTATATCAATTATAATAAACTTCTTATAATCCTTGTAAAATAAAACATAGAAAGGGTCGATCTCAATCGCTCAGTAAGGGTAAGAAATATAGCGGAGACATTCAAAAATAATCATAATCATTTAAAGAAATGTATAAAACTAAAACAAAATCCTTTTAAACTTGAACTTCAGCATAATATGGAAGAAATAAAATGAAATAATTCCATGTACTTATTCACATGGATATTCTAATAATTGAATAATCACATGAAATATCAATAACCACTGTCATAAAGATGGAATGAATAATACCATACTCTCATAACCACGTTGCCAAGGACTCATGCCAAGACTGCAAATAAGATTTTGTCAAGACCTCGTTCCAATACACTAGTTTGTCTCATGAGACCTACCGATGCATAAATGAGCTATAGCTGGCTCCACCTGTCACATACAAAGGCTAATGCATTCCTTATATGAAAAGGTCTAAACATAACATACACATTCGTATAAAAACTAGCATACGAAATTTCAATACTTTACCCATATACCATGAATGGTATAAAAATAAAACATCCACAGAAAAACATATCACAAAACCATCACCACAATATGGAATACTTGTATCATGATAAATCCACTTCAAAACAAGTTTAAAATCCATTAAAGTATTTTGACGTTGATGAAAATGATTTGAAAAACTCTGTGAGAGAAATACCCCTTTTTCATGATGACATTTAAAAGACACACTATTTGGAAAAGAATTTATTTAAAGAAATTTTTGAATCAATTTTTTCCATACAACTTTGAAACTTTTGAATGGAATTAATATTTTAAAAGAATTCATTTCCATATAAATAAATCCTTAAAACCCATTTTGAAGACACAGACAATAATGACAAAGATTTAGACGAATAAATTTTTAAAACATTTGAAATGATGTTTTAGTAAAACTCCCTTAAAAAATCCCTTGGAAAACTCTTTTATAAAACATGAACATGGATAATAAATATGTCCCAATAGATACTTATGCAAAACAACCTCGGATAATAATGAGATTGTGAAATTAACCCTTACCGATTTGGTAACTTACGAAACATACACCCCATCAAAGAAGTATCATAAAATGAATATGTATATACACATATATTAAATTGTATTACACAAGTAATACAATTATGGGAAGTACATACACCACACAAAAGGTAATAGTGGCAATATGGCCCGAATCTCACGGGAATAAGGAGTGAGATGAAAACCCCTTATGTTGCTTTTTCCTTTACTCGAGGGTACATTTAGCCTCTTATATGAATACTATAGTATGTTATTAAATTATAGCAGAACCATATTAATATTTATGATATCATACATTATTCATTTATGATTTTATACTAGCCATTTAATAATAATTTCCATTTTATAATAATATATCGTGTAATAATCGCTTTCTTTATCGTACGTGTTTTAACATTTTACACTTGATTGTATCACATAGATCATGACATAAATACTTCCAGAATATAAAAGATGATTTATTTATCATATATATTTAGAATATAAAACATTCATTATTGAAATATATATGAAATGGAGAACACTGTTTATGGAGACAGTAGTCCGTACGTACGCATAAACGCTGTTACCGTTTTCATATAGTATTGAACGGAAGTAAATGAATAAGATATATGTAAGTACATAAATACTTAAATATATAAATATATATAAATATATATATCTCCAGTATAATTATTATTTAATATATTACATACTTATTAGTAATATATATTTTTATAATCGTCGATGAATGGTGAACTTGGAAATGAATCTCATCACGTCGTGGAGATGGTAATCAGTACGTACGCACGAGCGAAAAAATCATTCTTTTGGTATTAATATAATATATAATTGAATGTTATATAATATATACATAATCCTTATCAGTTTATATTTGTTATTTACATCAAATACACATCATTATTATACCCATCCATGTAATAATGTATTAAATAAAAATTACACCACGACGTGTAGACAGTAAGCCATATGTACGCACGTATGGTGACATGACATTCAAAAGGAGGATAGAATAATGAATTTAATTGTACCATAACAATAATAACATCACATTATATAGAATATATTGGAGTTATTATTTTAGAATGGAAACAACAATGAATAAGGAAGTGGAAGAAGAAAGGAACTTGAAAGAGGGTGGTGAAATCATTATCTCATCATCGGGTTCTTCCTTTTGATTTGATCAAAAGGGCTCCATAGGTTGGATTTATATTCTAAATAAGGACTCTAGGTTTAAGGGATTATAGATGAGAGGTTATTTTGGCACGGGTTGGCAGATCCAAATGGCTTAGAAGGTGAGAATTAAAAAGAAGGGGGAGTTTCCTTTTATAAGAGGGGTGATGGGAACCTTAGGGAAAACTTAAAATTTTATTTTATAATAAATTAATATTTGGTTTCTAATGGCTCATAAGTTGATTATTAAAATTATAAGGCGGGTATAGGTCGAAAAAAACTCAACCAATATGTTTTAGACATGTTTAGGTTACAATTTTAACCTTATCATTTATATTTAACTCTAAGTTAAATAATTTATACTTTACCATGTCTTCTTATATTCTTAAACTATATGGTTAATAAACGTATTATATACTACCAATAGAACCCCAATTGGTTCATTAATGTCAAATATATTATTATATAATTCTTTTGAAAAATCATTAGATTTTTATGATCATTATATCATTTAATAATATAATATTTGTTTTAAAAACGTTTTTATGTAAAATTTGAAACTATTTGGTATTTTTTTGTTAAAATAATTACAATATTATTACTCTAAAAAAAATACATTGAATCAATATTAACATGTCATATTCACCTAGAAAATTCGTGTATGTCATAAGAACTTTGAAATTATATTTATTTTAATATTTATAATACCATTTATGTGATTCCTTCATGAATAAGGTAATTACCTCACCATCATTGTGTCATAAATAAATTTATTTATATAATGTCTAAAAATTATAAATAAACTACCATGATGTAGGAAATTATTTTATCTTTGTAATGAATATTTATAATCGAATTTATCTTATTGAAAACCATATATTAAACTAAATTAGTTATCAAAACATTGATTTTAAATATTTTAACAATTCTTTGAATTAGATAATAATAAATGACCTAATCATATCCAAGTGTACCTTAATGATTATATTTCATTCCTAAGGTTATATTTTGTTGAGATAAACTTGTCCAATAGAAATAGGACATGTGTGAGGGTAATATTAATATCTTTTTTACCCTTAATTACCATATTTACTTTTAACTGTGGTAAATAAAAGTAAAAAGTTACTATTCACCAAAAATTATTTTCATCTCATTGAACCACATTTTACTCCGTGATATTAACCGTGTGTCTCATATTTTCGAAATTCAGCTCATAGAAGCGGTAAAATTATGTTTTATGTGGATTTACAAAATCTCCTAGGAGGTGGGTAAAAGACAATGAAAAGTTCAATAAAAATTGTATATATCTAAAATTATTGTAAACCAACTCCAATGAATTACATTGAACATATATAGATATTATGTATCTATTTTGACATTAAAAAATTTAAATAATATAAATAATTATTTATATAAAAATTTGGTATTAAACTATAACTAGTGTTTTTCACTATTCATCAAAAATTAAAAGCTTTCAGAAAAATACTAAAATTTAATCTAAGATAATTTTGATATTCCGTATTCAATAATGATGTCTATTTTACCAAATTCAATACATAGAAGTTTCATTTATTAATTTCAAATTAATTCCATATCTCAAAACATAAAACGTGTTTTTAAGAAACAATAACTATCAAAAGATTGACAATTGTTTATGTCTGGTTTAAATGTGAAATAATGTCCAATGACCAACACTGGATTAAATTTTAAAAATATATTCTAAATATAATTTAAAAACACTCAAATTCATAATTTATCACTATTAATTATTTCGAATAAAAAAGTTGTTTTTAATTAAAATTTAGTAATTTTCAATATTCATCAAAATATGAAAGTTATCAGAAAAGTACCAAAAATTCACCCTAAGCTAATTTTGATATTCTGAATCAAAAAATGAAGTACATTTTGTATGATAAAATGTATAAAATTTCAAAAAGTGGGTATTACTATTCATAACGGCGAGTTTGATTGGTTGTGGTGTGTGTTAGAACTCGAAGTTACGTACAACACACGCTACTGTATTATTCAAAGAGAAGCGTACCATGGAAGTTTGGGGTGTTACAGGTATTATAATCTTGTAAAATGGTTTATGCATAATATTTAAATTTACAAGTCATCAATTATTTCACAATTAATCAGAGGGAGTTATAGGCCCCTCCCGTCACAAAATTAAACACACACATAAATGTTCCATGAGATAATAAAACAGTACTAAAATCATAAACCATAAAAATATAATAAATCATTATATATGGAAAATATTAGAGATTCATATCCTTTACATAGAATAATAAACTGTGTAAATAAGTGGGTTTTATATGAATATATTTTCATATAACACATTTATGAGAAAAAGGATCCAAAATCATATAACTTTTGGAAGGGTTAATGTTTTCTAAAAACATATAAACCATAGAAGAGGATCTTGTTTCATATAACTGTTGATGCTTCAAGGGAATGAGGGTCATTATGATGAGTAAATTTATACAGGTAAAAAATTCTTTTCGCACCGTTAAAAGGATAGAAAAGTTTCTGGACCGTAAAACTGCAAAAAGATTTATTTCATTCAAATATTCGCTTTTTTATATTAAATAAAAATGTAGAAATTTCATTTAATTATCATAATAAAATATAGGAATATTTTTAAAAACTATTCTTTTTAAAAAAAATCATGAGGGAACACAAATTTCTAACTGATGAGAGGGTAATGTGAGGCTTTTAGAAAAACTATTTCATAAATATCTTATATGGCAAAGATTAACAAAATCATACCAATAGATTAATATATCATGAATAACCATAGAGGGGAAAATTAATTAATATTTTTTAGATATGGATTAATGTATTTCAACCAATATAGCTAATATCAAACACTCGTGAAAATTGATGAGATTATTTCAATAATCTCTTCTCACCTTGTAAATTTCATCCACACTCCCAATGTAATAATTTGAAATTACATGTAGAATAAAATATCATTAATGGAATATATTTCTGATACAAGAAGTCAAATTTATTAGGTGTACCTCCTATAAAATTACATGTTCATAACACGGTATGTGTCTCAAAGAATGTAAAATGAGAAAAAAACTATCTAACTATATTGGGATCATTTGAAAAGTTAACAGCGTGAAATAAAGTACATATAATTGGTTTGTTAATGAGAATAAATTTATTTATTATAATCATTTAAAACATAAATGGTTATTATATACACCACATAAAAGGTATGAGTGGTGAATAAATCATGCATATCATAAAAATAAAAATTGATATGAAATACCCTTACCTTTTATCATGACTCTCTTCATACTCTTACAAAATTTCTATATAATAAACTCATATTTATTATAAATAATTCACACACATATATTATTATATTTAATACCATCTATGGATACGGTAAGTCATACAAATAAGGGAACATGGTTTCCATCAATATTATCACATTGTAAAAATGAATGAAATTGAATTATATGTATATATATTATAATTATATTAACATTATTAATTAATATATATCATATTAATTCACTAAATTCATCCTTATTGCATTACAGGTTTTGTTTGAATGAATCACTTATCTTTGAGGTGGTGACAAGACTTACCTAAATGAAATTATCATTTTTACCCCAAATAGAATGTATAATTATATTTTATTTAATGGTATTTATGATGATTAAATATATAATAAATATAATAAATGTAATATATAAATATATTTTACATCAAATTTTCCATCATGAGAGGTGATAATGTAAAAAATGAATAATCATCATTTCAGGATGCAGTAGTTCATTGTATACATAAATGGTATATTTGTTACTCATTATATGGAAGTGAGTGTAATTTTAATTATAAAAAACAGCATAAAAAATAATAGTATTTTTATGATACATTATTAATTAAATCATAGAATTATGATATTAGAGGGTGATAAATGAAATAAAAAATGATCTTGAGAGAAGATGTTACCTCTTAATTTGTTAACCCCAATTGGATTGTTCTAAAAGGATTCCATTGTTTGATTAATTCCCATGGGAAGGCATATAATAAGAATTTAGGGATATATGAATTTGTTTGGTATGATATTTGTTGATCCTATATGGTTTGAGATGTGTGGTGATGTTTGAGTGGTGGTGGCCTTTTATGTATAATGGAAAAGTCACAGTTGGATTTTTTGAAAACAAGTTAGGTGTACACACGTTTTTTCCAATAAAAAGATATAACAAACCAATAAAACAAAATAATTTTAGGTGAAGAGAAGAATCATTAATAGAAAATAATTATCTTACAAGTTTTTACGTCTATTTGATTATTAAATATAAGTTTTAGTACTTAATTAAACTATTTTATCAATAATAATAGTAATTAATTTTAATCACCTTCACTAATATTTTTTGGTAAAAAACTATCATGACCAAATTAAAAATTTTAAATTATACATATTAAAAATATGGAATAAATTTTTATAAATTCCAGACTTTTAATTGAAATAAATTAATTTAAATCCACTTCCATAGTTAGGTCTATAATGTTGGGTTTTAATGTAAAACTCGTCCAATGTTTTATGTGTTTCTATATTCAATTACATTGTGAAATTTTTAAAAATGAAAAAAAAAATATTATTGATATAAATATGATATAATTAAACTTCATAAATAATTTATAATATGATTTATCCATATCAATAAATTATATGTAATATAATTTTTTAATTCAAATTTAGAAATCTTCACAATTTAGAACAAATTGATTCCTAGAAAAAATATGAAAAAACAATTATCCAAAACAAACTTTTATATTTATAATTAGTATATTATGTTTATATTGAACTATTAAATATTTAAATGTTCCCAATATTAATTTAAAATTTGTTCTCTACTAAAAGTATATAAAAAATATTTTTTAAAAAATATAGATTTTTAATCGAAAAAAAATATTTTTTCTTATCTCTTGACTAGAAAATCATTGGGATTAATATTCAAAATATATTATTGAATACATAACATATATGTTACATTAATATAACTCTATAATTTTAATTAGTATAATTTTTATTGAATCTAAGTAATGGGTTCATAATAAATATACCGTATATTCAATTGGTTATTTTATTATAACTTCTAAGTAATTGAAATCCTATGAATTCATATAATATTTTTGTAAACTATATTTTTTCATAATGTAGTTAATAATACTAATTTAATTTATATGGTATATTAAATAATATATCATTATTTGGTAAAACACAGTGTTGTGTGTCACAAACAACATCAATGAATGACATTTTTACATAAAACGCTAGTTAATATTGGTGTGCCAGGTAGAGAAATGTTTGATTTATATTTCATTTAGATCAATATTAACATGGTGTTTCCTATAACATAAAAAAACATAGTGATTTAATAAAAAATAATGTATTTTTAGTGTTTCATGAAATAAAAAAAATAACCAAAATTAAATTAATTAAAAAAATCATAATATCTCGGGCTACTACAATCTATCCCCCATAAAATTAATTTCACACTGAAATTCATATAGGCAGTCATAAGTTTAAAACCTAAATGTTCACTTTCTATAATCCCACATAAGAAAAATAAACTCTAAAAACTACATTAAAAATAATGTGTGAAATATAAGGTTACCAATCCTATCAAATTACTACATTTAAACAATGGAGAACATAGGTGGGAAGTAAAAACATATATTTAATGTATAATTGTTAATATACACAATGAGGGATGTAGGTGAAAATTACAAATAAGTGAATGTTTAGTGAATTTTTATCACATTTATGGAATTAGGGAAACATTTTGATTAAATATAATTTTGATAAATGTGAATATTTTTCATGAAAATATATATTGGCATGATTTATAGATTACCTCTCATTTTTTAATTTATCAACTTCACTTATTTCTCCAAAATTGAATGTTAATTTTTTATTCCTGAATTACTAAAAAATCATGATATCAAAGATATTATCTCCCATTTTTCAACAGTTATGATAAAAAAAATGTGGTTATACTAGGTTATCTAATATGCATTAACCTACATGAGTTTACATAACACATTAATATTACTAACATCATCTAATGGTTCACATTATCATTAAATAAATTGTTCTCCTTATAACTATTCAAAAAAATAAAAAAATAATTCATTAGAGTGAATTAAAAGAAATCATTCTAACATTGATCCTAGATATATCTCAAATTATCTCATGTTTGTCACGGGAAATCATATGGAATAACCTAATTAGAATTCCTCTTGAAACATGGTGATAACTTAAATTACTATAAATACTTTAGTGATTCATAAATTTTTATATATTCAAAAGGAAAATGGATATAATCGATAGATACATGATGTTTTAATCATCAACCATGAGGGAATAGACAACTTATTTTGCAAATTAATAATTAGATCATTGGAAATATGTTTTATCCAAATTACATTATACAAATAAATCATCTCTTTATCCTAGAGAAACAAATTTTTCATAAAAACTATCTCACATTAAGGGATAAATTACATTAATAAAAATATAACGTTTTGATGTGTTAAACCCCATTAAACATATAATTTTATAGTTTTAATTAAAACATATACTAAATCTACTAATATAAATCAACATTCATATAACATAATCATTGAATTCCAAAACATAAATACTACATTAATCAATCATTGTTCATAAACCATTACATAGGTTCCTTCAACATGAAACATAATAACTATTTTCAAGAATATGAAATATTAATCCTATAACAAGGTTCCAAATACTCATTTTACACATTCATGATAGGATTAATATAAAAAATGCTAGAATCCCATCACATACCATTCACATTCCATTTGTTGTCTCTTTATCATTAGTTGTATAACCAATACTCATACCATCTTACTTATTCACAGTATAATATTCCCAATTGGGAAATCAATTTTCATAATTCCCACTCAATCCACATCTATAAGATTCTATGTTAATAATGTTAATTCTATATCTCTCAGTGTAAAAAAAGTATAATTACTCGGTTAGAAACACATATAATAAAAGAATATCACATAATCATGAATAACTTCTTATTAGATGACTAAATAATCATACTATCCTTAATATATTCTGTTTTATCCAAGTTTATTCATAAGAAACATCAATTAAAAATTTATCAATATGGTTTGTGAAGTGTTTGTGAATTCCCAAAGTATATCCCCAAGGAGTGTCGTACTATGTGTGAAGAAAGGCCGAATGTCATGTACCATATTACCCCAAGCCACGCCCGGATCATCTGGTGAGAGTCTATACTCTTAGGTAAATCTATATTAAATATGAATCAATATGTCATATAAAGATAAATATGTATTTCATAGAAATATTTTACTCTACACTTTAACAAAGCTATATTTCAATTTCTTAAATTTTTCCTTTATCATTACTCTTATGTTTAGACATTTATTTAGGGTTCTAAAAATGGATTTCTCATCCAATAATTTAATGTATAACAAAAAAATTTATCTAATTTAATCTACATAAACCCTCAATTTTCATACATATAAATTATATAACATTTCAGGAATTCATATTAAATTACATAAAATATTCCCAGAGACCATATTATTTTATTTGACTTAGAATCATGCATGAAAAATATTCTAACTGGGTGACATATCTTCAATTCCTACCAAAAAGTTCCCTACATTAGTAATTCATTTTAAAACGCTTTCATTATAACCTAGTGAAAGAAAACATAAGAAAGAGGTGATCTCGAATGCTTAATAAAGATAAATAAAGGAATTCATAAAAATTACACTAACATATGTGTTAGAGAACATGATTTTATAATTATAAGATCATACCATTCATCTCAAATATCATAATCATGAATCATGGAATAAAAATTAAGAGCACATAAGATATGAATCCTAAGATAATCTGTAACATAAGCTATTATAACATAACATGTGAATATGACATGGAATTATGGAATACATATACACATATAACCTTATAAACATGTATAAATATAATAAAGATCTCAAATTACATTAAGGATATGACAAAAATCCCTTTCATGGACATATGGACATGAAACTAGATCCACGCTTAATGTTGGGAATATGCAATCTGGTTCATGCATAAAATTGTTAACATTTATTTAGGTTCATGAATAAACATATGGGAATGCATCTAGGACCATACATAACATTATTAAAATGCAATCAGGTTCACACAATACATTATGAACAAATAATACGGTTCACACATAACATTTTGTGCATGTATTTATGTTCTTACATATGCTTCTTGACATGAAAACAGGTCTATACATAATAATGTGAACATGTAATCAGGTTCACGCATGACATTATGAACATATAATAAGCTTCACTCATTACACTTTTATCATGCAATCAGGATAAAAAATTAATGTTTGGACATGAGACCAGTTCCATTCATTGCATTGTTAACATATAATTAGGTTTATGCATTTCATTTATATACATGAGTCATACATAATTACCCAATGAATTGGAGGAGATATTTTTCACACCCATCATATACTTAAACTAACTCACACATGTTCTATAAGATATTAAAACATTAATATTATCATTACAAAATAATGGATTATATCAAAACCTATAGAATATATATTGGTTTTACATTCATTTAATAAAATAATATCATTTGATTTAAAGAGGGGTTCATAAAAATATTCCATTGTATAACTCTTTGAAATGAAACATTTTTATTAATCATATAACCTATAGAAGAACATGTTTCATATACATATAACCACTGGATAATTAACATGTTTCATTGACATCTACATTTTCTAAGATAAAACATTAGTCAATCAGATACTAAACAACAATGATAATGAATATGAATATATACTTTGGATGATTTTCCAAAAAGGGAAGAGTAACATCAACTAGCATTTTCCTAGATGGTAAATATTTTCAAAATTTATTTTGTAAAAATTAATTAAAAAAATTAGTATTATTCATTCAAATTTATTTATATAACCTAAAACTTTTTGAAACCAATTTTTATTGAAAATACTTTGAAAAATTATAAATAATTATTTAAAACTATTAAAATAATTTTTGAGACATAATTTTTTAAAACCTTTTCATTTAAAACAACATTTAAATAATTAATTTTTAGAATATTAGGGAAAAAGATTCTTCAAAAATAGTTACATTATAATATTATAAAGGAATATTCATGGTAACATACGCTATGAAATTGTGTAAATCTATACAGTTTTAACATTCATTTTGCACCATAAAAATGATAGAAAGGTTACTTAATGTGAAACTCACTAGAAGATTTATTTATTTAATAATAATAATTTTGATTAAAAATTAAAACCCGTTTACTAATTATCTATAATTATAAAATCATAGTATTAGATTATTTTTAAATACATTACTTTTTTGTAAAACATGTCTTCAGGGAACACTAATTTATAAATGAAGAGATGGTAAAATTATGCATCCATAAATACACATTCATAATTATATTACCTAACCAAAATTATATAAATTGTACAAATACATTAATATATCATTAATAACTAGATGAGAATAAATTTCATGACTATTCATGATATATGGGTTGTAAAATTTAAATGATTGAAGAATAACCGTAATCAATCTTGAAATTTTTTGAGATTGTTTAAATAAACTATTATAAAATAATTATTTTTAACCATACTCCCTATGTATATAAGTATAATTTAATTAATCTTAAAAAATAATAATGCGACTGAGGATCCTTTTATATCATTTCAAAGGCATTATATACAACTCATATAAAAATATAGGCTCTTCAAAAGGTAAGAGTCTCAAAGAATATAAATTGAGTCAAAACAATCTTACTTTTTTGTAACTTTTGAAACATTAACATCATGAAAAAAATATCATATAATGGGTATTTAAATTAATATAAAATAAATTATAAAAATAATTTAACACATCCATGGGATGTTTATACACCACACAAAAAAATGGGTGGTGAATAAATCATGTTGCTCACAAAAATAATAATTCAAATGAAATCCCTTAACCCTGTTTCTTGCCTCTCTACACAGAAATACAAGATTCATATTTAATAAATGTTTTATTATTATAATTTTTTTATAAAATCTTTTTTTATCTAAATCCATATGTTTTTTTAACATTATATGCCCCTCTTTTAAACTATCCTATGTTAAGTTATCACTTTGGGTAATATTTTCTTTATTCTTCACATGTGTCTAAAATATTTATGTATTTTATCTTAATACATATATCATGACAAACAAGATGTAATAAATGATATAATTTTCATATATATTTATTACATATTTATTATTATAATCTCTATAATATATAATTATGACATGTAATACACTGTTCATTGAGATGGAATGTCGTATATACGGAAGACCATTATTTTTGTTTTTATTTTTGTATTGAAGGATTTGAAAAAAAAATAGAATATATGTATATATATATATATTATAATTTTATTTTCGTTATTATTTAATATATATCATATAATTTTACATAAAATCCTTCAAAAATTCTATTTAGAGTGTGAAATTATCTTATCACTTTCAGGGGCGGTAGTCCACACTTCCTCAATGAAATTTTTCTATTTACACCAAATATAATGTATAAGGATATTTTTAAAAAAAATATTAATTAATATTAAATATATATTAATATTATTATATTAATCATATAAATATCGTTTCCATCATAATTTTCATTATAGTGTGAGGTAATGGAAAAATGAACAATCATCGTTTCGTGTGATGATAGTTCACCATACACGTAAACAATATGATTATTACACATTAAATGGAAGTGTATGTATGTAACATCCCCAAATTATAAAGGGTTAAATGACTAAATGATATGACTCATGTCAACAAGGTGCACCTTCCTTTTCGGGAGCCTGTCTGATTAGAATTTCCTAGTTAAGCGTGCTTGGCTTGGAGTAGTGATTAGGATGGGTGACCCTCTGGGAAGTTTCCCAAGGTGTGTGTGAGTGAGGACAAAGCACACTGGAAAGGACATGTGTTGGCCTGTGGGGAATGTCATTAGTCATATGACCCGTTCGGGCACGTGCGTGGACCCTGTGGTGGGCCCCACGTGTCTGCGGGGCAACTGGTGGTACCTGGAAGGCCAGGACCCGACGGCCATGTTAAGGCGGGGTGGCTGTGCTGTCACCGGGACCCGGTTTTCACATTTGGTATCAGAGCAGGAACCCAGCCTTAAGTGCGGTGCACTGCCTGGGTTGAGATGTAGGGCCCACAACGAGGGCGTTGTGCCCTAAAGGGGTTGATTGTAACATCCCCAAATGATAAAGGGTTAAATGACTAAATGATATGACTCATGTCAACAAGGTGCACCTTCCTCCCCCAAATGATAAATGGTTAAATGACTAAATGATATGACTCATGTCAACAAGGTGCACCTTCCTTTTCGGGAGCCTGTCTGATTAGAATTTCACAGTTAAGCGTGCTTGGCTTGGAGTAGTGATTAGGATGGGTGACCCTCTGTGAAGTTTCCCAAGGTGTGTGTGAGTGAGGACAAAGAACACTGGAAAGGACATGTGTTGGCCTGTGGGGAATGTCATTAGTCATATGACCCGTTCGGGCACGTGCGTGGACCCTGTGGTGGGCCCCACGTGTCTACGGGGCAACTGGTGGTACCTGGAAGGCCCGGACCCGACAACCATGTTAAGGCGGGGTGGCTGTGCTGTCACCGGAACCCGGTTGTCACATTTTAAAGGGGGGTGATTGTAACATCCCAAAATGATAAAGGGTTAAATGACTAAATGATATGACTCATGTCAACAAGGTGCACCTTCCTTTTCGGGAGCCTGTCTGATTAGAATTTCACAGTTAAGCGTGCTTGGCTTGGAGTAGTGATTAGGATGGGTGAACCTCTGGGAAGTTTCCCAAGGTGTGTGTGAGTGAGGACAAAGCACACTGGAAAGGACATGTGTTGGCCTGTGGGGAATGTCATTAGTCATATGACCCGTTCGGGCACGTGCGTGGACCCTGTGGTGGGCCCCACGTGTCTGCGGGGCAACTGGTGGTACCTGGAAGGCCAGGACCCGACAGCCATGTTAAGGCGGGGTGGCTGTGCTGTCACCGGGACCTGGTTGTCACAATGTAGGTTTTTGTAAAACACTCAGATCAAAGTACTAGTATATTTTTTTATATAGTTTTAATACAATAATGAAATAATCAGTGTGAATTGGTGGATAATGGAAATAAATGAAAGGATCTTGAGAGAAGATGTTACCTCTTAATTGGTAACTGTTATGGGTTTATGCCAAAAATATTCCCCAGATTGATTTATTCCAATGTGTAAGGTTCTAGGAGTAATGAATTTATGTTTGGTAATTTATTGGGATAATCATTGGAAATCTTATATAAAATTAGCGGTGTGAATAAGAGGGAGATTGGTGGCCATTCATATGGATGTTAAATGACACACTTTGAAATTTATAAAACATGTTTGTTGTAGCAAACGTTTTTACCTATGAAAATTCATAAATATCAATCCAAAGATAATAATTAATGGTTCATGGAAAAATAATATAAACTAAATGGGTGTTGTAAAACATTAAATGTCATTTTATATCTTAAATATAATGTTCAAAAATTTTATCCTCTATTTTTCCTAATTCATTAGAATTAATTTTAATCTCTTAATATAATAATGTTGGTAAAAAGCTATTTAAAATTTATTATAAATTAAAATATTTATGTATAGGAATTTTTTTATATTTTGAAAAATTCAAATCAAATACATGGAAAAAAATTATTTTAAACTTAATCCTATAGTGCAGAAAACAATACGGGTTTTGATGTAAAAATGTTTAATAGTATACTATGTTCTTATATTCAATTTCTATTTTAAATTGATTAAAATGAACCAAATTGGGATTATTGATAAAAATATATTTAATTTAAAATTTTATTCCAATATAAAATATGACTTATCCTTTTAAATAAAATACATTCAATATTATATCGGAATCAAAATTCCATATTTTTCACTATTCCTTAAAAAATGTAACCGTACTAAAAAATACCAAATGTTTCTTAACATAATTTTTTATCTTCACATTCAAAGATAATGTTTATTTGTACATACTGAACATATAAAAGTTCTAGAATTTTGATTTAAAATTGGTTCTTTACATAAGGTATGTAAAATATTTTAAAAAAAAATATAGATGCTAAACATAATGTTGAATTTCTTTATTATATTATGCTAAATAAATTGGATGAATATAAAAATATATTGTTGAATATATAAAATAAAAATTAATATTTATATTAATCCAAAATTATATTTATTTTAATTTATAAAGGAAAAAATTTGAATAAAAAATATCCTTTATATTTAATTGGTTCTTATATTTTCAATTCTAATTAATTTGTATCCTATAAATTCCTATTATATATGTGTAATTAAATAATATATCATCATTTATTTATTAATATTAATTTAAGTTCTTGGTAATATTAATGAATATATTATTATTTAGTAAAACTCAGTGGTGTGTGTTCTACAAGACTTTGATGAAAGTCATCATTGCGTGTAACACAAGGTTATCCTAGTGTGTCATGTGAAAAAAAATTAGTTTAGTTAATTATTAACATTTGTTTTCATTAAAATAAAGTAAAATATAGTTATTTTACATATAATAAACTCATTACACTATTTTATGAAATGAAAAATACGTAAATGATTAAATTATTTTTAAAAAATTAAAAAATCATGGGGAGTTTTAATAAATATCAGATATAAATATATGATAGAAAATATATATGTGTAAACATTGAAATTAATAATTTGCTTCCTTATAAGTTATCTAACCTTCTTTATTAAAATATAACTCCGTTAAGTATTTATTTTAAATCATTATACATACATGTTGTTATTTCTCTATTCATCTATGTTGTATCTAATGGGATTGATTCATGGAATTGGAAACACTTAATGGTTCGTACATATGTAATATTTTAAAAAATATCTGGTCAAAGTAAGGTGATAATTATGAATTATTAAAAGGGTTATTAGAAACTAACATTTGGTTATAGAATTATATTTTATCCTTATACTCAACTTTTTTGGAGAATTATTTCATACATTGGGACTCTCATATAGTTTTAAGGTATGTTCATAAATCCTTTCAAAATCTCGAGAATGGGATAGGTCTCCCACATATTTAAAATCAATTATTAACTTATTTTTGTTGAAAAATATCTTCATTTATTATATGTTTTTTTCAGTGGTACTATATGTGTGTATTATATGATTTTCACATTTGTTATGTTATGTAATATATTATATATGTTTTTAAGCCATGTAATGGAAACCCTTGATTTTATCATAATCAGGGGGAAATTAATTGTTTTGACTTGGGATTTTTCATATGAGAAGGGATTTCTATGAATCATTGTCAATGTAATCATAACATATGTTGTTTTTATCTACATAAAATTTAATTTCAAAATGATCAAGGTCATCTAAAATGTACTAGAACATATAGTTTAACAACATTCGATTAGGATTCCATTGAAAAAGGTTCCTATAAAAGGATGGTGTTTCGCTTTAATATGATATTGCTTTAATGATCATTATTTTGGATAAATACTATATTGTATTGAGAGATCTCACTAGGAATATATCCCAATTAGGATAAAATGATTTGAATGCAAAATAAATATGGATTCCAATATTGGGTATGAACCTACTAGGAATCTGGACAACCATGTAAGAGGGTGGGTTGAAGGTATTATATTTGAAACTCAGGGACACATCATACATACCCCATCATGATCGGATACATGTAAATATATTTTATATGTTTTTGGGAATTAAACTTATATGGGTGTCCCATTATATATATTTCACTATGATAGTGATATAATTATTATTATTTTGTAATCCCTCAAGATCCATGCTTGATGTAAGGAATATGAGGTGGTAGAATATCATCATATTGCACGATCATGCCTAATAAGGGACATACACATGTACTGAAATCCCATGTAAAATATATCTCCATGTTAGTTGGTTGAAGAAGTATGGATATGAATTGCCTAATAGGTATTTGTGTGATAGATATTTTCACCTCATATATCGGTCGACGAGGGAAGAGATATAGATGGGAAGTTGAGATAAAAAATGGGGTGTACCCATTATCATATTCAATCCATTTTCTAAAATATATATGGGCACATAAGTTTATATTTATTTTAAATAAATTTAGGATATATTCCAATTTTAAACATATTTTTAGAATCATGTAGAAAATTAATGAGGCTACCTAAAATTAAAAATACATTGTATTGCCTAAATGATTGTTTTCCTCAAGTTAAAGGGGATTCATAATTGAAAACACCCCAATGACCCCCACTAATTTTGATGTAATAATTAGGAAATATTTTTCCCAATTAATTAATAATCAAAAGGGGTCCAGCAGGTGCACCCTATTTCCTCCTCAAATATATCTTGAGGCATTAGAAGAAGTCTTAATTTTTTGTCCTTATATGTAAGTATGATATAGAAGAGTTCTCTATCATTTGTGATATAAGTGGTGCATGGTAATTGGAGGATTCTTTTACCATGTAGTACCTTGGAGAAATTGAATGTATCTCAAAAATTTGATACATGGGAGAACTAGAACGTGTCCGTCCCAAGTTATACTTCGGTTAAACAGAACAGATCTCACCCAAATGATACATGGGTGGACTTGAAATTACCTCATTGAAGTGATACATGGGTGGAATGGAATTTACCTTGCCTATGTGATACATGGAATGTCAAGTAACATCTCCCCTATGTGATACATGTGTAGACTGGAGGCTTTCAAAACAAGTGAATATTGGGCATACTAAAGATGACTTAATGAGATAGAAATTACACATGCAATAAATATAGGTAGTGACATCACTATAATGATCAAAGGTACCATTAGGTGAATTTGGAAGAGGGTTGTATATGTATGTATGTGGGTATGGTTCCTTCACCTCAGTGTTTCTAAACTACAAAATAAGTTGATACATGCAATGGATCGTGGCATTCTTGGACTTTAGGAACATTAATTCCTTAACATTCTCTTAATTTCATATTATTTTACTGTAAAATGAGACACCAGTAGAATTTGGAGACATAGGTGAGCGAGTTGGGTACAATATATTTGGATAATACTCTATTGTAAAAATTCTACAAAATGATGAACCCAATGGGTCTATTTATGGTATTATCATGGGCTATGAGATAAGGAGGTAACATGAATATATTATATATATAATTTTATTAGATGGGTTAAACTAACAATAAATGGATATCCATACATGTTTTCTATAAAATTACTTTTCATCTCAGTCCTAAAACATTAAGAGAATAGTGTTTTTCTAATATATTTAATTTATCCATCATGTATTTGAGGTATATTCCCATAGAAAATTACTTCCCAATGAAGAAGGGAGAAATAAGAACCCCCCACCCTTTGTATTGTAATTGAGTGGTGATACTAATTTTTATTCATTGGGAGGCGAGGAATATAAGCACAATTTTACCCCTGATAATTTGATGTTTTTTCTTCCTAGATTAATATATATCACATTCAACATTTCCACATTTACATAGAACAACATGTCCACATATATTGTTCAATAATTTAGACATTTTGAAATATTTTTTTCAGGTTTTTAATACAATGGGATCATTCATGTTATTCGTACTGTTGGTCTATTCTGAGAAGGTGTGGCTTTAAATGTGTCTATTCTCTTAGAGGTCCCATTATTCACATATACTATTGATCTCTCTCTCACTATGTAAACAATATTCAATATAAAATTTTTCACATATTCATTAGTTATATGATCCCTAATATATTTTATCATTACATTAGCACATGTGTAGGGAAATATAGTGGAAGAATATTCTCATCATTTCCCACATTAGTTAACTTTTTTGATTTAAAATTGATGAAGTGTCTTGTGTTAGGTGACATGAATGAGGAAACATTGACATGAGATTTTTTCACATTAACTCACATTGTTGAACTATTTGTCAGTGTAGAGTGTTGATTCATAATTATTTTTCTAAATTTCCATCATATAAATTATCTTTTAATTGAAAACATAATGCTCAATGAAATATTTTAAAATTATCTAATGGCCTCAATTTTTTTTAAAAATTAAAAATTTTTATGATCATGATAGTTATTAAATTGCTGAAATTATGGATATACTTTAGTAGGATAATTCCATATTTATTAATTTAAAATTTTGAACATATTCCAGAACCTATATAAGTAAAACCGAGAGTATCCTGAGAGTGAACTATAACAATAACATAACTGGAGACTATTTAACGACATTGACATCCCATGGATGATAAATTATAGATAACATTATGGTTTAATTAATAAAAAAACATCACTACATCAAACATTAATATCTAGGTGTTATATATTAATTAATGGACGATTCCTTCAATATGCATGTTGTATCAAAATATATTCAATATTGATATAAAGTCACATATCTTAAAACTTAAGATAGATTATTTTATATGAATTTTTCATCACTCTACCAATGAGAAATTAAATAGATGATGGAGTACTAGGTTTTTTATTTTTGAGGAGAAGTTATGATAGAGTGGATGAGGGATAATTAGATTATCATGGAATGTAGTGAAAGTAAAGCTATCCTAAACAAGGTTGGTATTTATTAATCCATATGTACTACACATTTCTATGTGTATAAACATCCTAATATATACCAAGAGCCTTTTATTTTATTGAGTCATTAGACTAACGCATTTAAAACAGATCATAGGGAATTCAGTATCAGCTTATCAGACATCGATAAGATTTTTGTGGGATCCTATTCTTAGATATATGTAGGATAATCTCATCTATCCACGTAAATGTTGAATAATGTTGAATGAATACCCACCATGGACCCTGATTTACAGAAAATAGAATTGATGTTCACAGAGAGATCCATGAATATGACTTGACATTCAACCTAAATTTTTTATAAATGATGTCTTGAACCCCCATGGGTGAGTAACTAGCTATAATATTTTTCTGGGTTTCTTACAATAAAAAATCAGGGAATCCATTAATATAATGGTATGTATTGGATTATGGAAAATAAAAAAAATGGTTGTGTAAAATTAACCCTAATATCCCATTGAATACGTGTAAGATTTATTTTCTAGTATCATAGGTGGGTATACATAAGATTATGATTAATGATTATAGTGATAGAATAAGGGTGAGAATATTTTTAATGTCCATTAAGCATGTATAAGGGGAACCCATTTGTTTTTTAACCCTAACCATAGTAAAAATCATCCAATTCTTTGTGATCACTTATATGGGGAGGCCCCCTTCAAAATGTTAATTCTATTAAATGTGCAATATGGATGTATATCAAGAAATTTTTTATCATACACAATTAAATGTGTGGAGAAATTTATGTATGTTGATTATAATTATTATTTCATACATTAAATGACATCATACCCCTCAAATTGATGTATGGGATGATGGTGGGATTGTTTAGTTTTAGTTAGGAGTTCGATTTCTTCATATACAATGATCTACCAACTAGATTTTTCTTTCATAAATTTCTTAGAAATTATGGCCTTATATAGAATATGATGGCCTAAAAGAATACATATTGGTAGTAAGGGTATGTTGTGAATTTATCATTGTATCCTATATGTAGTAAGGTTTGTGTGACAATTTGAACACTTATAAAAAAAGGTAATTTCTTCTAAATGATTTATGATTATCGAAGAACATGAAAATGGCCTGATAGATCAATGATTTTAGGGATTAGGAGGATTCTCAGGTGGTGATCATGTATACACTTCAGAAAAAATCCTTCATTTTTCATTAAGGGTATTCTAATTCATTTATTTTTATATATATATTGGTAGCAATGGAAAAATATCATTCTACTAGTTTTTATTACTAAAACCATAAGATGAGGATATCATAGTATGAATCCCCACCATGAATATGATAATGGCAAGTCATAAATAATTTCTAAATAACCTCAATCATGGGACACATTGAATGTCATGTTAGAAATGATATCACTGATTGAAGTTGATCTGATTCAATATAGTGAACATAATAGGGGAGGGATATAGGATATTGATTTCCTATATCCTTCCAAAATTAAGATTCCTATAAATTACATAATGTAGATAGAATTTTGGTATTCCGAATATCCATCTAATGTAAAAATAGACATTATGTGGAATGAAGGATCTTATCATTGAAAAAATACCCTTCTAACATCACATAATTTTGGACAGGTCGTTAATTTGGAATACATTTTAGGTGGATAATATATATTAGAAAACACAAAATATTTTATTATTTTGATAAATCTATTGACATGGGAATATATATATATATGGGGTCTATAAAATCTCATTAACCCAACTAATAGTCATATACCTACTCTGTAATTAGTGACCGATATGATGGATTGGGGCATCACTTATGGGGTGAGTGATCAACCCACTGATGAATATGATGATATTTTCAAACAAGTGTACATTATCCCTCACTTTCCATCCAATGTATTTGTGAATAAGTGTATATTACAATGAAAATTTTTTACAACTGTTTTTAAATGGATAATGAATATAAAAAATAATTGAAATCGCCATGATATTCTATAGTATGGATCCTTATCCGGATTGAAGAATAAAATTCTTCATTTTAATGCAAATTATCCCCAGGATAGAAGCTTATAGAGGAAGATATGGAAAGAGAAAATTATCACATACCTCATAAAATAACTATATATTAGAAGACAATCATGTGTATTTCATAATTCAAGTAATAATGTAAAGGGAGGTATAAACCAAATCCATACGTGAAATTATCCAAGGCATGTTATTATAACACAAATTTTCCATGATCATCATAATATAATCATATAACCATAGTTATATATATGTAATAGTTTTTTATCCCGTAATGTATCTTGGATGTGTCCTTTTAGAAATGAGGTCCATATTTGTTAACCCCAAAGGTCAAAGAAACCCTAAGAGGGTGGGTGGGCGGGTTATCAAGATAGAGATATCATTGTTGAAATTATTTCTTTTGCACTATATATTGACATTTTTACTGTAATCATCACTCTCTTTTCCCATTATTGATTATCTTGGTCATATCATTTCCAATGTCATCTGATTAATGTAAATAATAAATGAAAATACAAGATTTATTTTTTTTACATGGATTACCCTAACTAGGAAACATAAATGGGGAATACAATCATAAATGACCCAAATATACATAATCCACTAAGGATAACTGATAATATACATAATGAATCATATTATTTACTATGTTTATGCCATGTGTCGCCCAATTATATTTAAATCGGGGAATCACAACCATTAGAAAGAATAATCTTCGTTATTTTCCTTTTCTCACTACCGTATAAATGACTCAGTCATAGTTTATGGACCTATATGACACATCACTAGAAATATAGAATACATATTAAATTGAATATCATTTTTATATTGAACTTATTTTTGGCATTATCTGTCATTGTTCTGAATACAACTTAAATATAAAATTACACCTTCCAGGCATTAGGAAAAAAACTCTTTTCAATTTAAAAATAAATTATAAACTCATGCATTGGAAGGATATCCTATAGAGGCCATGTATTTCTTTAACTTATTTGGATTTATCGGTGAATAATTTCTTTCTGCATGTATTTTTAATGGTGCAGATATTGTGACCTCAAAATCATCATTATTAAAAAATGTCAATAATATTTCTCAATGGATTTTTAGGCATGTATTTAAGTTTTCAATATTCTAGTGTGATACCACATTAAAATACTATGGAGGGTAACCCATTTCATGAGAACATGGTTATAACCCCTCATGTAAGATCATGGCACGTAACCCCTTTCACATGATCTTGAAAAGTAACCCCTTTTGTTCATTGTCTCAGATCCTCATGCATACCACATTTCGTGAATTTTGTGTATCTTTATGTAAGACCCTTTTGCACATTGCTCACGATACCATTTGCTAATACATTGTCTATTTGTGAAATATCTTTTTCTGAGACCCTTTCTGTCTTTTTATGATATCTTGATGCGTACCTTTTTATGATTTACATGATATCTATTTGTAAGATACTTTGTGTCAGATCCATTAATACCATTTCACTGTATGATATATATTTAATTTTGCCACTATGAGATCAGACATCTCTTCCATGGTGAGATCAGATATCTTCAGTTTTATATGATAATTTTTTTTGATCTTTTCTCATATCATAAATTTCACACATTGAGTGATATCACATATTTCTCACCTTCTCGTGATCAATAACATTGTACTACACACATTTCAATCTTCTATGAGATCATATATTATTCTCTTATGTGGTTTGAAATAACTCGCACTCAAAATTAATGTCTACTTTTACAACTATACAACATTAACTACCTCAAACAATGTCAATAAACACAATCAATCCACAATTATCATTATGAGGTATTTTAACAGTAATACGCCATTGTGTTTGTTGAAAACACTTCACTTCTTAATTCATTGTTATAGTTTAATCTATATTGTACCAAAAATCTACTTCATTAGATTTTGATAGCGATCATAGATTCACTAAACACACACTCTTAACCCAAATTATTTGTACTCAGTGTGAGAATATATATTAGCATATAAATTTAATAAATATATATATTCATTCAAAAATCAGTCAAATAAATTCATCATAAACCCCATATAAAAAGATATATAAACATTGATTGTAAATTTTTAGCATCTTTAGATTTAAAACTCTCTTATTTCCTTTCTCCCCCTATCAACTTGTCCCCATGTATTTACTAAGCATTTTCTCCTTCATTTTCCTATCAACTTCTCCCTCGGTCTGGATTAATAAATTTTTTCTCTCATTTATCAAAATAATTTATTCTGTTGTCAACGAACCTAATGGTCACTCTTTTTGGTAATCAACAATGTAAAGGACAAAAATCAGTATATTTATGAAAACACACTATACCGCACGTAGAGGGCATACACATCCATATTGATTCATCTATTTGGAATCTTCTAAACTCTAAGAGAAAATTGATACCACTCAAACACCTATTTTGGTAAGGCCTTTGTCATAATATCATAAATATATTGTTTATAGGGATTATCTCCAACATAATAAGACCATGATCCATATTATTTTTGATGAAGTGAATTTTTTTTCCATGTTATTTTTTTATTTATTAATGTATTTGAATATTTCTATGAATTATAGAACATGAATTATCCAAATGAATATGAATCGTAGAATTTAGTTCAACATAACCCATTATTATAGATTTTAATGGTGGTATTTCATTAATTCTAAACTTAATCCAACATATTAAATGATATCCATTTTTCATATTTTAATGAATCTTTAAAACATCATGATAAATACATATTTATTTTATCTTCTAAAATCTAGATAATGAAAAATACTCAGACCCTTTGGTCTTGAAATTTTGTTTTGCTCATTTGGTATTATATATTGATATCTAAACTCAACCAGGAACTATTAATAATATTAAATTTCACCATTGGCTCCACTTCTTAACATAATATTGAATCATTGGTTTCTTGGTACTTTTCAAAATCAGTGTCATATTATTCATTAGATAAGCATAGTATTGTAGTGTTTTATGAATTGGATTTTACAACATTGTAATAAGTAATTAAAAAAAGCCTTCATTCATACAGAGTATGTTCTTCATGTAAGAAAGAATAGTTTAATCCAACAATCATCATTTTTACTAGTCTCACTAACTAATTTCCATGTATTCTAACAGAATGAAGTTCCATTATTTTTCAAATGATTCTCTTACTAGATGATTCTATATACCCTAGTTTATATTTCATCATATCTGAGGATAAATCATGCTTCTACAAAAATATTTCATCTCTTAGTGGAAAAATTATATATTTAATGGGTAAATGATACCAATAGTGTAATATTCAATGGTTCATTGAAACTAATGAACATTAAAGGGTCTCTTTGACATCTATTCTATAACACATTAAGCTCAATATCATAAACTTTTTTTTTCAAAACCCCACAACCTTTTTTTACAAATTGGAGAAATAATGTTTCACTGTAACACCAATTGTTGAATATGATGCCATATGTAAAATTCAATAATTTAGATTATTATTGTTTCTTGTATTTCATTTCAATAATTCACTCATTACATTTCACCACACACACACCCATTGGAACATATCAACCCCTTTAATCATTCACAACATATAATATATATGAGAGACATATAACATAAAGGGAGAAGGGTACCTATGTAATATTATAGAACATGATTGTGATTTATCATATGGATTGACCCTTTGATACTTACTCTAAAATAATTGTAATATTGTAATGCTCATTCCAACTGCCCAGCCAACATGAACTATTACATCCATATGACTAAATATTCATTACAGAATTTCAAGTCTGCATCTGAAATTTAAATTTTATATACTTGGCCATTTTCAAAATATATTTTTTAAACCCATTAGTAGAAATCCATTTCATTAATTATACATGGAAATTACATTTTTTATGTGTCATTCATTGAGAACAAATATTTCCACAATTCTTCTCCTATTTTTTATTCCACTATTTGATGGATCCTTCACTTCCTTATAATTTTTACCTTGTCTCATTACATTTAAAGTTTTTAGGGAATTATTTATTCATTTTTTGTTTCTCAGTTATCTGATTATCATCAACATTTCTTATTATGAATGGGACTCCAACTAAATTTAGATTCTTTTTAATCACAACTGGAGAATCTCCTCCCATTAATCTCATTGTTTGATTTCATTTGTTACAAGTTAGATGTTCTGGGTTTGAAAAAAGGGATGATTAATATAGATATTGTTGATATTTGTGTGATACCGCTCATGCAATAAAACAATTTTTTCAACATATCATATAGTCATTTAATGTATAATTTTTTTGTTATAATAATCTATTTTAAAGGGTCAATTTGTGTGTTTCTTTTCCTTTCTTTATTTATTCTAGGAAAAATGTGATTAAAAATTCCAATGATTATTACATATAAAACATCTTCTATTAAATACATACTTCATTTCATTGTTTCTCATCAGAGATGGTTATATATAAATATTATTTCTTCTAAAAAAGTTACATTTTTGATTCTGGACACATACTCATGGTGTATCACATTCTTCCATTAAAATATCATTTGACAGACATGTACTTCAAAGTGACTTTTATTTAAGAATTTTATAGAGGCTTATATTTATACTCATATTTAACATTATTTTTTCATCATAATATGAAATATAATCCAATTCATTAAAAAGTATAATTTAATTTGGCATTCCATTAAATAGAACCTGCATTCATTAATTTTTTAAAAATATTTTTTAGATCAATTTATTGTATCAAGATTATTTTTTCTAATTGAATAGTTGTTCATCAAAACATTCCTCACATTCATTAGAGAGAATTCATCATATCTAAAAAATATTTTTATAAATGGAATGGACTATTTTTTGAGATTTTCATTTCATGGTTATCCAATGAGCATCATATTTTAATTTAATTTTATATTCAAATTCCGATTTATAATTAATTAGTATGATCAAATAATCATTCAATTTTATATTTCAATTGAAAATTGATTTCTCCACATCTGTATTGCATAATTATATCTCATATTTAAATTGTTTAGTATTATAATCCATAGTTTCAAGTTGATCATTAGGTTTTATTTTGAGATTCCTCCATCCATTTGTCTTAGATTTCATTTCCCATGCAGTTCAGTGAAACATAAAGGGACACATAAAAGATTTAACATTATATTTATATGGAATAAACCATATTGTTGAACATCATGTTGTTATCAAACATATATAATATGTGAATTGAAAATTTAGGTGTGGGATTTACACATGAGATTCCATTGAGAGATGATCTATAATGAAATATGGAATTGTGATGATAGCTCTCACCAATAATATAAGATGATGAGGATAATAATATGGGGACATAAATGAAATATGGTTCATTATGATTTGTATGACCCAAAAATGAATGTTTCTCAAACATGATGATTATGTATTGATGGTGGGAGGTTTAATCCTCTGGGAGGATTCTAATTCATCACATCATGATATAGAAATAGATGATATTTACAACTATTTTTGAAAATGATATGGTATATCATTATTCATCAACAATTAGATGTTGGTGGGGAGATAGAATATAAGAGACATATGAAATATTGTATGAAATGGTACATGATTACTCTTAGAGGGATTTTCATGATAGATATTTTATCCTCATACACTAGTGGATGAGTGATAGAAAATGATTGGATAATTTATATGAAATATATTGGATTCACATCTTGATTTCCTTCAATTTTCAATACCACACAATGGGACTTATATATATGTTTATTAAAAAAGGAACATATATGGGCCCATTCAATACATGCTGAATGAAATATTTATTATAATAATACATATAATTTAATTGATAAAGATACTAGAATCCCTTCTAGGATTGGGGTCATTGTTATTGACAGGATTCATAATTTCCAACATCACGAGCACCCTCAAAACTAGGGAGGTTAAATGAGGGAAATTATTTTCTGATTTAATGAATAATCAATTAGGGAAAAGTGGTTCTCCCAACACAATGATCATAATGTTTATGATACATTAATGGAGGAATTAATTTTATATCCCTTAGATAGGATTCCTAGGTAATAGGATTACTTATCATTTGTAATAAAAAATGATCTTTAGGATTATAGGATGCTTATTCAAGGTATTTTTTGGGAGAACTAGAATGTATTAGACTGAACGAATACATGGGTATTCTAGAATATATCCCAACCTAATTATACATGTACCAAATGGGATATTTATCGCCCAAATATCACATTGGAGAACTAGAAAGTAAATTTCATAAGAGATACATGGTAAATATGTCATGTAATTATTCCATGTGATACTTTGGAGTATTGAAATATTCTCACCCATGTGATACATGGGAAGACTGTATGATCTGTGACCATGTAATGAATTAGAAGACTGAATATGTCTTTTTATGTAAATAATTTGAAACGGAACAACACATTCATGTTGATTCACTATACTTACCAAGGGTCTCCTATGGTTCTTTGGGAGAGGGTCATGAAAATTTTTATGTGGGTATGGGTACTTTAAAGTATTTTTTTTAAAAAAGGTAGGATGGGGTTACATACTAATGTTACTACTATATTTGAACATTTTTTTAACTAGTATTCATTTCCATTATCTTATATCATTATTATTTGAAATCATAGTATTATACCTGAGGATTGGGATTGTCGGGAGATGAATTTGGGATAGTAGTGTTACAGATAATTCTAAATGCTCACTTTTCAAGTAATAAAGATCCATATGTGTATATTAATAGTAATAACAAGGAATCATGGTAAAAAAGATAATTTTAACACGTTATCTAAAAAACTTATCCATGCTGGATAGACCTGTGTGTATGGATATACATACAAGTGTTACACTCGTGTCATTTTATGTGCACCCCTATGGCTTTGGGAGAATCTAGTTTTTATCCTTTATTAACTAATGTATTGATGTGTTTGAGTTATATTTCCAAAAAAATTTACTTCCCATTGGAATATGTGTTTCTAATAATTATATTTATTCACTACGTATGATTTACTATGTATATGGTAATTTTCATCATCACAAATTTTAATTTTCAATTATTTCACAAATGTTTATAATGGTGACGTAAAACCTCATTATTTTTTTTAATAATTACATCATTATAAAATTATAATATTGGATGAAATAATTTCTTTAAAATATTATTACATCCCAAATATCAAATAAAATATCCATGAGAATTGTTCTAGTATATGGGATATATAATGATATTGTTATGGATACTGTAACAATATTAATTGAGAACATTATAAGGATTTTTATTTTTATATAATCTTTAATAACCATATTCTTGGAATATATTCATCCATAATATCAAACCTAATATCATAATATATATATTATATCCATCCTAGTAAGGAGTTGATGAAAACTAAAAGACCTTGGTCTATAGAGGCAGTAGTCTACATTCATGCATTGATGACATTTCTATTTTCCCTTGATAGGAAATATGATAGAAATTGATTTATATGTTTTGGATCTTTAAATTGTTTTTAATATAATATTAATATATAATTTACCCTAATTTACATAGTCAATTTGGTGGTTATGATAAATGGAATAGGTCACATAGGGAGACGGTAGTCCACAAGTTAACATGGACGATGTGCTCAATTTACTAATTGATTAGAAGGTAATGTTTAATGGTTATAACATGAATAATATAATATTTATTAGTAATATTATAAATAATTTAATTTTATAAAAAAAATCAACATATATAGATGTTGAAAATAAAGAATAAAATACAAGGGTGATAGAAATACTCACACAAATGTCATGACCCTTCTCTTGAATGACTTTATGTTAATGGAGAACTTTGGTTATCTTCCTATGATAAATATTTGAAATCAATAGATATGGGTTATTAGATAATTATATTTTTTAGTTTCTTTTTAATTTTCAACAAAAATTTTCTTATTATGTGGTTGTATGTGGATATGTTTAATATTTAAAAAAATAGGGACACTTCCATAGTATTGAATGGAAGTTAAAGAGTATGAATGGGATTAAAAGTGAATTATTTCATTTATTTGAGAATGTTATTATAAGGAAAATGCCTTAAAACATTATATAATCTTGAGATATATCAAGAATTAACATTGATGATCTTTTTAGGTTTATAGTTTTATAGAATTATTCCATAACTATAACATACCAACTCGAATATTACATGTAGAACCAACATCTCAGTATCCATTTATTTGAAACATGAAAACTTTTAAAAATACATGTCATGTTCGATGTTTAAATCGCATAACATTTCAATGATCCTATCCATGACCATATTCCACTTTATGTACTGTAAAAAACATTTTAAATACTTAGGATAAGCATAAAAAACTCAGTAAGGGATACACAAAAGAGGGAAATTGTTAGTTTTTCAAAACAAAAACTAAACCATAAATACTTTTTCATAAGTAATACTTTTAACCTTTTTGAAGTAGTAAATACACTTCACTGAAAAAAATATCACTTCTTATGCTTTGGTAACCAAAATATTACCATGAAACCCATTGAAATAACGCATATCATATAAAGGTAAATTTGGAAACATACGTACATAAATGGAATAAACATATGATAGACATTAAAACATACCACTAAATGTATTAGAAATTCAACTAACTTCCATACATAATGAATTATAGATAATTACATAAACACCCTTCAGGGATTATCATGGCACCCCTTGTCATTTTGATTTTCATGTAACCACCCATCAAATGACCATGTACCATTATAAAACAATTACACATAAAATATTTCAAATATAAACAGTTCACTAGTAACATTTTATTTGCTACCCAAATATCGCATTTCATGACATTGATAAAATCAATGCTTTATCGAACCATTTTTAAAACAATTTAAAAAATCTAATAAATAAATTTTGGAATGAAAGAGTCCCATACCACATTGAATCATTGAAAAAATAATTATTTCAAAACATTTAGGACCATATAAATAAATCCCTATAACCATTTTTAAATCATGGAATTTAATGAGAAAACATTTAGAAGAATAATTCTTTGAAACATTTAAAATTATATTTTATTTAAAGAGTACCTAATGTAATGAGAGATTCTAGAATACAAATAATTCAAGAGTAACATTAATCAATGATTATAATATCTTGAGAATATGGGTTTCAATTATATAATATTTCAAATGGAAATATATACACAATATAAATGTTAATTGGTGTATATTCAAAAATAAGTCTCAATGGAATGAAAATTGTGACAAAGTCCCATGAAAAGATCATATCCACAGATCAATAAAAAATAAATGGAATAATTATGTGTGAAGAATAAGAATACACCCAATATAAGTTTATATTATGTGTATAAAAATCATTAGTAAATCACACATTTTCATTCCATGAGATTATAAAATAGTATAAGCCAAACCCAAAGAATTGAAATTGTGTAAAGAAGTTCCAATAATGAAATTTGACTGCATAAAGGCATCACATTAAAATTTTTAAAGTGAGCGGAAGAGAGAGAAAATGATATCTCTTCACATGGACATAAAATATACATAAATATGTATATATAATATCATATTCCAACATAATAATATGTAAAAGAAATATATAAAAGAATGAAATCATTTAAAAACGGTTTGGCGAAAGGTTCCCAAATAGATTTGGTAACTTACGAAACACACACCACATTTAAGAAGGATCATACTTTAAAGATGTACATACCCATAAATAAATTAATATTACACAAAATATACAATAATGAGTAGTACATATACTACAAAAAATTAAATAGTGGAAAATATATCATTAATCTCATTAGAATAAAAAGTGATATGAAAACCCATTTCCACGTTGTAATCAATCAAGTCGTATGAAAAAAAGTTAATAACCACAAAATGAATCACAAAATACCATATATATATAGATAGAATTATGATAATATATATCAAATCTATGTACAAAATACACAACATGCAATAAATAAGTGGCGAATAATGAAAATATCACAGAATTAAAAGTGAGATTAGAATCCCCTTACCTGATGTCCAACTTGTCTTGTATGTTCCTTATTCTTCTTGAATAATAATCATAATTTGATTTCTACTTTCATAAAATAATTTTTATTGTTTTATTATTCATTTTACATCACTAATTGATTTATTATATAAATTTGTTAATTTTTTGAGTTCATATCAGAAATTTTGTCGTTGTTCGAAACATGAGTCAAAAATGATCTTGTGAGAATTAAAAATTGTCCATGTGGTCAAAGTACTATTATCTACAGAATAACATTAATTTTTTAAATGACATATATATCATATATATCCAGTATATATATTTATTTATAATATTACATAACATTTGGAGATAAGTATTGAAATGCACCGTTCAAGGAGAAGGTAAGTCGTACGTAGACCTGAATACTACTTTAATTTATATTTCGTATATTAATGGATTGAAAAAAATAATGATACATAGGTATATTGTAATTATAGTATAATATAATATATAATTTCATTAACTCCATCCTTTTTGCATCCCATGTATGGCATGAATGAGTCATATCACTTTGAGGGGGTGGTAGTCCTCACTTTTTCAATGAAATTATCACTTATACCAATTATGGAAACCAAAAAAGTATGATATAAATGAAAAATACATATTTAAATAAAAAATATAATTATTATACATTTCACATATAAAAACATTTTCATTATAATGTCCTCCATAAGTGGTGGTAAGAAAATATTGAACAATCAGCGTTTCGTGAGGCAGTAGTTTATCATCCACAGAAATTGTATATTCATTACCAATTAGATGTAGTTGTATGTAATTGAAGTTATAATACTTAAAATAACAAAATACTATTATACTTATGATATTTTAATTGTTTTCAATTTAATGAATAAAAATAGTTAAGGGGGTGGATAAGTAAAAAAATGGAAAAAGTTTAAGAAAATATGTTACCTTTAAATTGGGTAAATCCATTTGGATTGAAAGAAAAGGCTTTCCTAAAATGACATCTACCTAAGTTAAGGCTTCTATTTCTAATAGAGGGATAATTATAGAATTTTTGGGAAGAATTTTTATTAGAAAATAGGCTTGATAGAGGTGTGTAATGGGTCATAGTTTTGGACTTTTTATAAGGGGGATGAGGGGCTCATTAGGATTGTTTGAAAATATTATTTTCTTATATAATGTTTTCTGGTTTATAAAGGTAAGAAACTCATTAAAGCAGAAGAAAAAAAAAGACTCATGATCCAACTAAAATAATCCTATATGAATTGGAAAGGTTATAGATTTTGTTTTTATTTTTATAATTTTATTTATTTAATTCATTCATTAATGAGGTAAACATTGCCTCAATATTCTGTTATAAATAATTTTATTTATATTATGTCTAAAAATTATTAATAAAATACCATGATGTAAGAAATATTTTTATATTTGTAATGAATATATATAGTCAAATATATCAATTACATAACCCCATATTAATTCTGATTTAACAAAATAATACATGTTTATTATATTATTATATTTAATTTAAATAAAACTTTATTAATGGTATTGTCATACACAAATGGCATTCAAAGGAAACAATTCTCACTAAAGGAATGTATTAGTCAGAAATTTCTCATCCAATATGGTTAGAAATGTTTTATGGTAATTTTATATAATTGTTATATTGTTTTTACCTTGAATTATCGTATTTATCTTTAACCGCGGTAAAGAAAAGTAAAAATTTACAATTCACCATAAATTATATTCATCTTATTGAACCACATTTTACTTAATAATAACAACCATGTATGTCACATTTTTATAATTCAATTCACCAATGCTGAAATTTTCATCAAAATGAAAATTTCAGCTTTTCATCTACTACTTAGTGTTTTCACAATTCATGAAAAATTTATGTTTTTCAAAAAACATACAAAACAACAGCCTATACTATATTTGATATTCCGAATTCAAAAATGATGAATATTTTACCAAATTAAAAACGTATAAATTTCATTAATTAATTTAAAATTTATTGTCGATGTCAAAATAAAAAAGCATGTTTTGAAGAAATAATAACTATCAAAAGATTGATAATTGTTTATTTCCAAATTCAATGTGAAAGTACATCTAATGACCATTATTGGATTAAATTGTTAAAATATAATATAATTAAATTTTAAGAACAATTAAAAACTAATCTATCCATAAAAATAAATTAGATTATATGGCATTTTGAATTAAAATGCTGTATTTTCACTATTCATTTAAAATTGAACTTTATTAGAAAAACATTTATAATTTACACAAAGTAAATTTTGATTTCCTAATTATAAAAGAGAATATTTTTTTAATAGAACATATTAAATTTACACAAACTAGATTTAAAAATCGATCACCATTAAAAGGTAGTAAGTTAACCCTTTAATGAATATTACAATATTTTTGCTAAAAATTGGATCCATTCATATTTTAAGCCTCTAAAATTTATTGAATAAAAGTAAAAATATTTATCAAACATATATAATAATATATTAGTTAGTAATACACATTAATGCCATTATAATAACTATAAGTTAACTACTATTTAAATTATTAATATTATTATATTATTATTTTTATAACTCGTAGTTGTGTGCAACATATGTTTTCAAAGAAACCCATTGTTTAGTATCAGTTATGCCATAGAACCTAGAATCCTCTTTAAAGTAAAATTATTATTTAATTTAAACATATTAATAAATATGAATTACTTCATATTCTTTATTTACCTAGGATGTTATATCCTCCCCCCCCTTATGAAAATTGTGTCCTCGCAATTTTAAAATGGGTACTGTAATCATCATTGAATGTCCCTCATCAGAAAAAGAATAATAATACAATCACATTAAATGAATGAATGATATGTTCAATGGTTAGCAGAGATAACCCATGCTAGGATAAAATGAAAAAATGGATAATGATGAGAAACTAAATGTCATGTTCTAATCTAGAGTGATAGAAATCATTATGAAGAAGATGTTAACCACCCGAAAATCACAATCCTATGATGGGTTAAATGTTCTTTGATTTCCCAGTAGGAAATGATAACGGGAAATGTTTTTTTAATGTTATTATTCACAATATAAAATAATTTATATGTGATATTAACTAAAAATATAACGAAACATAATTACATGTGTTGTAGATTTTTCATCCATTACTAAATTCCTACCACAAACTCGACTATTCTCCCAAACAATGAGTATTCCAGATGACCTTTTCACACCTGAAGTGCATGAATCAACATCTATATTATCACATAATATACAAAATACAAAATATATATTTCCCACATATTTATAAGTCAACAAAAACTAGAAAGGAATGTACAATATCAGATAATCCACAAAAGGAAAATTGTTTAAGAAAACTTCTCTTAGTCTCTAAAATTCAACAAAAAGTACCCAATGTTAATCAAAGACCATTAAATATACAAATTTCCTTAAATTTATTCAATGTAATCCAAACACATATTGACACCAAAAATTTATATGTATTTAATCACAATTTCTTACACAATAATTATAAATATTTATCTAAAAATAACATCAACTACTCTTAATGTCTCATACTGATGTGTAATTAACCAATTTAAATATTATCAAATATATGATAATCATTTCATTAAATAACTAAAAATTATTATATGTCAACAATAAAAACATATATTCATTCAAAATAAAATTCAATCATTACTCTTCAATTTAAATCTCAATGTATTCAATTTTCCATATCCATATAGTTTTCCCCCAAATAGGGAACATATTTCAAAATAAACATTATCACATAATCACCAAATAATTTTCCTACACTAAGTATATACATTTGAAAAAACATATGTTCCCATAATCAACTTATTCTTGATCGATAAAATCATTTAAATAAATAGAATAAGTCATATTAACCATGTACATCACGTAAGATATTGGTTGGAGATGTGCCCTTGCCACCCTTCGGTTGTGGGTTCGATTTATGCATCCTTGCCAGACACAACAGGTTTCCACCCATCATACAAGTTTTCCTTTTGATAATACTAAAAAATAACACTAACATGTTTTATCCTCAGTGGTTTTCTTATACCATTCATTTGCATCCCAATACATTAAGTCCACAACATCTTATTTTTTCACATCCACATGATAATATAAAAAAAATTCCTATTATAATGAACATCATAACTTGATAATGGTGTCAGTAAGATTTTGTCAACATTTTATTCAGGTAGTTAAAGGGTCCATGCAATGCCATAATTATTTAGAGATCCTTCAAAATCATTATCTTCCATCATGAAAAGAACCTTGTACAAGTTGGGTCATATGAAGGTTCAGAGAAAAATATTTTTGGAAAATAATCATGTATGACATATAATTTCAAAACATATGATAAAACATTATTTTTATAAAACATTTGGACTGATATATATTTGACACTTTCAAACAATGGTAATTTTAAAATTCCATAACTATGTGCTGAGATACTATATTGTAAAAGAAGATAATAATATGTTGTGGAAGGGTATCCATTTTTAACACCTTTTTCAGAATCATAATATTCATTAAAATCTTTTGATAAGTTAAAATATTTTAAAATAGCATGATAATATTTATCTTTCATGAAAATAAATAATAATGATAAAATATAATTTTATTAAATACTACCCATGATCCATAATGATTTCGTGGTATAATGGAGGTGTTTGATATATCACACAACTGATTTCATGTGATTTGTATTCTAGAAAAATTTTCACAATCATCTGAACATGTTTTTGCAACAATTAGTGAAAGCATGTCATCATGAAGAGATAGGAATGTAATTTTATATCTCCATCCCTTCTTTTTTAGAAGTCATTCATTGATCTTAAAATGTTATAAAACAAGGATTTAACTAAAATAATAGACATAGGTACTAACCATGGGTTTAATGAAAACACTTAATCCCAACAGTTGTCTAGACCGACCTCTGATATGAAATATATGACCCCAGCCATAAAACATTATATAATCTCAAGTTAAATCCATAATTCATATTGAGGATATTTTCAAGAGTAGAGTTTTATATAATAATTCCATAACTGTTACATATCAAATTGAATATTACATGTAGACACTAATACTTAGTATTCATTTTTTTCATTAAATATAATCTCGTAAAAATAAACATGTCTATTTCCTTTTTTAAGACAACATGACTATTACTTGATCCCATCCTTAGCCTATTCTATATTGTGTCATGTGAAAAACATTTCAAAATCTTGTGATAGGAAAAAACTATTCTAAAGGATACACAAATATGGGAAGCTGTTTGTTTTTCAAAACAATAAGTAATCCATGAATACATTATCATAAGTAATAATTTTCACATTTGTAAATATGTATATAATATTCAATAAATAAATTATCACTGCTAAACATTTTGTAACCAATATATTTCTATAAAACCCATTAAAAGAACACATTACATATAAAGGTACCTTGAGACATAAACATACTTATATGGAATAACCATACGTTCAACTTCCAAACATATTACTACATGGAATATCCATATGATCATCTTCCAAACCCAATGCATTGGAGGTTATTACATAACCACCCGCCCTGTATTATCACGACACCACCCATCATTTGATTTATTACATAACAACCAGTATAATTTCCATGTACCATTATAATATAATAACACATAAAATATACCCAACATAAACAATTCACTAATAACATTTTATTTGCAATCACAATAAATCATTTCAAGATATTGAAAAACATTTAATAAAGATATTTTTGAATGAATGGATTCCATAACACTTTGAAATGATGAGTGATATTTTCATTTAAAAACATTAATATCAATATAAATTAATTCTTAAAACCATATTTTAACCATGGACACTGATGAAAATGATTCAGAAGAATAAATGTTCAAAACATTTAAAATAATATTTTTTTAGTGATTTATTATCCAAATGATAGACAATAGAAATCAAATAATTGAGGAATAAAATTAATAAAAGTTTATAATATAATGAGAATATGGGTATTCATGATATATTATATCAATGGGCAGTATATACACTATATGAAAGTTATTTGATGTATAACAACTAATAAGCCTCAATTGAATGTAAATTGAGAGAATGTCCCCTGAAAAGATCATATCCATAAATTAAGAACAAATAAATGACATAATTATTTTTGATGAACAAGAATACAGCCAATATAAGGTGATATTATGTGTAAAATAATCAGAGGACATTCAAATAGATTTATATCACAACATAATCAAAAAGTTGAAGTTTACCCAAAAATTTAAAATTGGGTATAGATGTTCCTTAAAGATATTTGACAGCATAAAAGCGTCACATTAAAATTCAAAAAATGATTTGATGTGAGAGAAAATGCTAAATCATCACATAGAAAAAATTTCAGAAACAAGGATATAAATTATCATATCCCAATATAATAAGATGAAAATTATAAGCCATAAAAGACAAATGGTTTAAAAAGACGAGTGTGAAAGGTTCCCTTACGGATTTGGTAACTTACAAAACATACACGGCAAGAAAAAAATATCTTACAATTAATATTTAAATACCCATAAATTAAATTATATTACATAAATAATAAAATCATGGGAAGTACATATACCAAAAAAAATTTAATAATGGCAAATATAGCATGAATCTCTTGTGAATAAAAAGTGAAATGAAAACCCATTAACACGATGTAATCAATCAAGTCGTATGTAAAAAAGATTATTACAACCCAATGAATCGAAAAATACCATGAATATAAAGATAATCAGGAAAATATATATCAAATTATAGTACTATATACAACACATGCAATAAATAAGTGTTGAAAAATGGAAGTCTCATGGAATTAAATGTGGGATTATAATCTGCTTACCTCAAGACCAACTTGTCTTGTATGATTCTTGTTCTTCCAGAATATTAAATATGAGTTAATTTATACTTTCTAAGAACATTTTTAATGTTTTATTATACATTTTATATAACTTATTATATTTTTATAGAAAATAGTTAATTATTAGAGTTCATATCGAACATTTTGTCAATGTTCGAAACTTGTGTAAAAAATGAACATGTTATAATTACAAATTATCCATGTGGTCAGAAGTATATTATCTCCAAAGAAAAATTAATTATTTAAATATCATATAATATATATATATATATATCTATTACAAATTTTTTTATTATTACATAACAATTGGAGATAAAAATGAAATGCACCGTTCATGGAGATGGTAAACTGTACGTACGCCTGAAAGCTACAATCATTTCTATTTTTTATATTAATTGATCGAAAAAAAATTATAAATAGGTATATTGTAATTAAATATTAATATAATATATAATTTCAATAACTCCATAATTTTAACATCCCACGTATTACACGAACTAGTCATCTCACTTTGAGAGGTGGCAGTCTGAACTTCCTCATATGATTTTATTTATTTTAACCATTTTGGACAGCATAAAGGTATAATATAAATGAAAAATAAATAATTAAAGAGATAATATAAATAAAATAGATTTCACATATAAATATGTTACATTATAATGGCCACCATAAGATGTTGTAGGAGAATATTGAACAGTAAACCTTCTGTGAGGCAGTAGTTCGCCATCCATAGAAACATTATATTATTTACCCATTAGATGATGGTGAGTGTTAGAGTAGTTATAATAATTCTCAAAACAACAACCTAATATATTTAAGATACTGGTTTTGTAATAAAATAAATGAATAATATAAGTTAAGTGATAGGAGAATTAAAATAAATGAAATGAACTTAAGAAAGGATGTTACCTTTAAATCAAGTAAATCCCATTACATTGAACCAAAAGGCATTCTTGAAGTGAATTTTGCCTAATATAAGGCTTCTAGGTGGAAGAGAAGGATCATGAGAGATTCTTCAGGTAGTTTTTTATGATCCGATGGGATTGAGATGTATTGGTAATGGGTTAGAGGTGATAGATTTTTATAAGGGGGGGGGGGGGTAGGGGCTCATTAAAAATGTTTGAAAATATTATTTTATTATAAAATGACTTTCAGATTTTAAAGGTAAATAATACATTAAATTTCAAGATATGATGAAAAATTTTACATATAAAATCATCCTATATTAATTGGATTGGTTTAAATATTTATTTGATTTTTAGGATCTTATTTATTTAAATCTTTCATTAATGAGGTAAACACATCATCATTACTGTGACCTAAATAATTTTATTTATATGATTCTTAAATATAATAAAGGCAATACTATGATGTAAAAATTAATTTTATATTTATAATTAATATTTATATTAAAAAATATCAAATATATAATGCCGCATTAAAATTGTATTAAAAAATCAATACATGTTTATTAAATTTTTATTTTTACATTAAATTAAAAGTTTTTAATGTCACTATCTTACCCAAATGTATTTCAAAGGCCAAATATATCACCTAAGGATTGTCTTGGTCGGAAATTAAAGATAAAATAAGGTTAGGACAAGTGTTATGGTATTTATATAGTATTATAATATATTTCATTACATTGAACTACCCTATTTACCTTTAACTACTGTAAATACATGTCAAAAGATACTATTCACAAAAAAAATATTTTCATATTTTTGAACAAAATTTTACTTAAAAGTAAAAAAAATGAATGTCAGATTTTCGAAATTCAATTCACATTAGCTGTAAAAGTTCATTTAAATGAAAAATGCATGTTACCAACTGTTACTCATTATTTTCACTATTCATCAAAAATTGATGTTTTTTCGAAAAATACCACAAAATTCAGCCTGAGATATATTTGATATTCCAAATTCGAAAATAATGTATATTTTACCAAATTAAAAACATATAAGATGCATTAAATAATTTAATATTAATTCCCGTTGTCAAAACATAATGTGTGTTTTTAAGAAATAATAACTATAAAAGATTGGCACTTGTTTATGTAAAAATTCAAAGTCAAATTAAATCATATGACAAAAATTGGATAAAATGATAAAAATATAATCCAATAACACTTTAAAAAAATTTAAATAAATATCAATAAATACATATAAATTATATTAAAATGAATTTTTGAATAAAAAAAACATTATTTTTAAAATTTATTAAAAATGAACTTTGTCAGAAAAATACCAGAAATAGACCCAAAGAAGATTTTGATGTCCCTATTCTAAAGAAGAATTTTTTTTTTCAAATTGAACATATAAATGTGACACAATATAGATTTCAAAAGGGTGTGCCTTTGAATGGATGTAAATTGAACCTTTAATGAATATAAGAGTATATATTCTTAAAATTGTATTCATTCAAATTTTACGCCTCTAAAATCTATTGGAAAAGAGTAAAAGCATTTAACAAACATATATAATCATATTTTAGTTAGTACTATTCATTCCCACCAATAAAATGACTTTCCGTTAACTACCCTTTAAATTAATCATTTTATTATATTTTTTTGTTATAACTCACACTTGTGTGAAACGTAAGTTTTCAACGAAATCCATTGTTGCGTATCAGGTGTTCCATCGATCATAGAATCCATTTTAATGTAAAATTAATATATAATTTACAAATATTACAAAATATGAAAAATTACATATTATTTATTTACCTGGGATGTTACATGTATGTTGTGAAATGTGGGTGTGGCTTTTGAAACTAAAAATATTCCTCCAAAATATCTTTTTTCATATAAAAAAATTACTTCACTTTATTTTCCAATTTATAAACATTATTATCATTGATTAAATGTAAACCATAGTAATTAATTTAATAATGAAATAGAAGATGACTCATCTGAAGTGAATTATATGTGATGATTCATAATAGGATCACATTTTTAACTTATTCAATTTCTAATTATGATAATAACAGTTTGTAAATTTATACACACAAATATATAAATTAATTTATATTAAAAATGATTTTATATATATATATAAATTTTATTCTTATTTCTACATTGAATTTTTGTTATTAATTTTTATATTATTAAATATTATAATAATTTTTTTATTTAAAGTAATTAAATTTTAATTATTTAAATTAAATTATCACAGTATTTTTGGAATTTTTTTCTAAAGAAACAATTTTATCTGGGTACGTAAAATTTTCAGTAGTAAATTTATTTTATGAAAAATATAATATGACCATATTAAAGGAAAAATATTTTAGAAAGTAAAATGAAATCATTTTTTAGTCTCAAAATATATATTTTATAAAGATTAATTTTAATACATGTTAACATATCTCAGTAAAAAAATACATTAATAAAATTTTCATGAAAAAAAAAAAATTTAGTTATTTATCTCCACTAATTAAATTTATTCAAAGAATTAATAATAAAATTGATTATTATATATTTTTTAAATAATATATTTAAAAATGTGCTACTTCGATATATACCCACTAATTAACTGAATGAAATATAATGGATACATTTTGAAAATATATTTTAATCCTAATGGGTTGTAGTTAATTTTAGTTTAGTGTTATGTGATTTAAATGATATATAATAGATATTAAGATAATTAATTAATCAAATCTATGAGTATTTATTTCTCTCATATTTAAATAAATTGTTTTCACACATTGGTTTTTATCCCCCCTAATGAAAATCATCAACATTGTCAAAAATATAGAAATAACTTATTATATAATGTCATGTGAGATTCAATACTAACTAACATGGTTAGGACTATGTAAATAACCCCTTTTTTGTGTTTTAAAACCCTTATAGTAATGTTAATTATATTATAGAGCTTATACTAAAACATGCATGGAAGACAATTATATAATGATTTAGGTTATGAAGTGTGACATCCTAATTCTATGCAAACTAATATATATTATATTTAGTGTTATGTAATAAAATTTCAATATTACATTGAAAATATATTAAAAATGAATTATAGTTTTTTGGAATGTGATTTACCCAATTATACATTTTGTAAAAAATAAAAATTCAATTTGAGGCTCTTAAATAATTTTTTATTGTAAAAACATTGTGTTTGTGATTCAAATGTTCTTTGAAAACATCAAACCTATATGAGGTTGAATATAACCCAAATCTCATCAAATTACTAAACAAATAGTGGATAATAACTATTATTTTATTATTACGATCCAAATTGTAATTATTTCTTATATAGGATTTACAATGTATCTTTTTATAAGGTATTTTTTCGATAATTTGCACACCCATTGCATTGAAAACAGTTAATTTTCATTGGTTACTTAGGAATGACATTTTTCCTCTATTATATTAATAAAGATCATTAGTTTACCTCAACATTTAGTTTATTGATGAATATCATTACCATATTCAAAATAAATTCAGTCACACTTGAGATACTACATATGGTTCTTTTCCCACATTCATGAGAAGAAAAAAAATATTGTTTCTTAACATTCATTATCATATTAACTCCCATGAAACATCTTTTTTATATTATTCAGTGTATTTAGAAATTAAACTAGGTTAAAATTCTAATCATAACACTAGATAACGACATTACAACAACAAAGTGGTTTTCTTACGTAATATCATAAATCTCAGGGTTTTTTAGGAAAATAGTATCATTGTCCCTAGAACACATTATTAAATAATTTCGTATGGGATTTAGAAACTAAATCATCATCATCATCTTTTATTTAAAAATTATAAATAATATAAAAGAGATAAATAATGAAGATATTTATCTAGTGATGCATGAAATATTGTATTCTGTAGAAATATCCTCTTTCAAGGTAACCCCCTCATCCCCAAAAAAATTGATCATGGGAAACATGTTAAACCAGAACCGTGGTTTTACAAAAATTCATATTCTAGCATTTCAATTAGATAAATTCATTGGTATTTTACTCATACGGTCTCTAGACATACTATAAAAATGTTCTAAAAATTTTCATAATAGTTCATAAATAACTTTAAAAAAAACTAAAAATATCCCTCTAGAGTGTCAGACTATTTGATTAGTTAGTCATATTTTTTACACACTAGGTGAATATTGAGTTCACACCAATCCATTATTTTCTATGTTATTTTCCATATTTGTTTTTGTTTCATAGTTTACATCCAATTCATTGTATCTAGACTATAATATCATTTATAAATAGTCAAACTCTCTATATATCTCTAAATATTTGGGATTTATATTGATATTAATGAATATCCTAATGGGTATCTGTAATATTATTTATTATGGATCCATAATAAAAATCAATATCATACACACTATATAATGAAATAAATATTTTTGGAGACTTATGATCAAATAATTTAACATATCTATAATACAAACAATATAACAGTTATACCAATTAATAGAAAACATATTCATGTTTACTAACAAAATATATTTGTTTTTTGAAAATATATATAATTTTATTGAATTAAAATAACAAAATAACCTTAAGTGAAAAATATAAATTGATCATGTAATATTATTAACATTTAAAATATATAAAAATTAATTTTATTCCTACTAAAATGCCTCATACATGGACTCTGGGAATCCATTTTCTTGAACATATTCATCGCATACTGGTTTTGTGACCAGCTAAATTATACTATGAATAATTATTCCTTAGTGCTACATCAATAATAAATATTGATTCAAATACACAACAATGAACTTATAGATTTATATCATTATAGAGTTAGGAAAATTTTTATATTATAAAAAGATATATTTCCCATCCAATGGAATAATTTTTAACCTTAACAAGAATCTATTATTCTATAATGATTTCTGAAAATCTATTTCAAAATTCAACATAGATGCTACCATTTTAGGGCAAACATTATCATCACTCTTCTTTTTATACTGGATAAATGAAGATATAACAGCTGTGAGCCTTAAATTATCAGTTTTTAATAATAAAATATAAAAATATTCATAAAATAAATAATACATGAATAATATTGTAGAAATAAATAAGAGTTATAAATTTTCATTTAATTAATCACATGACAGTGGAAAAATCAATGGATGACACAATGGTATAAATTACAAAATAGATAAAAATAACACAATTCTATTGTGTTGAAATGTATAATGAAGTGAACCATAATTATTATCATGAAAACTGCCAATACATTAATTTTACTATCATGGCTAGATCAATGAAATTATTTATATCACCATGATGAAATCAAAAACATTACTCACTAATGGGTAGGAACACCTTAAATACCAAATATATATAATCTCAGGAGACTAATTGATTCATTGATGGGATATATTATTCTATGGACAAATCTTTAATAGATTATGTTTAATGAATTCACTATATTACGAAATGAAAAATATTTAAATAAATAGTTATCTTTCCATGGTTTCAAATGTACAATTGTATTAAAATAAAAAAATTTAATACATTACAAAATCAATCAATGAAGTTGCATGATCTTATATTATCCAATGAATTATGTTTGACGGTATCATTAGGTAATATTAAAAGTGAAACATTGGATCGCATAAGGGTATTCATATATATAATAAATATTATAAGAAATCTTCAATTGGTAACACACAATAATGCTTGAAGGATTATAATGGTTGGTTCAAAAAAATAAGCCGCCCAAAATGAATATTTCACAATGGAATCTATATGGTTATTTATAAGAATTTCTAAAACATATAAATATATATTGGATTAAATTTGAAATTAGAAACCATTGAAATAAAATAGTTTTTTTTAAATTAACATTATCATGACAATAAAATTTTCTGTGTATCATTCATAAATTATTTTTCGATAGATGACATTAAAATTATTTTTAAATAAAACACTAAATGAAATCCCAAAAAAAATTCCTTGAAAATTAAATAATGGTTTTCCAAAAAAGAATTGGAAGATAAAATCTGAATTTTTGATGAAATATTCATTTGTAATATTTTAAAATAACACTATTGATGATATCCATAATAAAAAATATGATAAAACTTTATTTTGAAAAATGATAAATAGTAATAAGAATATCAATTGAAAAAAATACATATTTTGGTTCCTATATATGAAATGGAATCTTTTTTATATTATAAATAATATGTATATGGTGGAGAAAAATTAATTGTAGAGAATAGGGTCATTATTAACAACAATTAATTTTTATAAGTTATTAAATTCATCAATGGTTAAGAATTGATCGAATTTTTTTTAATAAGTAGTTAATTAAATAGAAATTTAAATCTAAATTAAAATTTATAATTAAAATATAATTAAATTATAAGGAATAATGTATCATCTTTATGAGAATAAATTTCTTGGAAAATGAAAATAACTCAAATTCTATAAATTCAGTTATCATAACACTTATGATATTTAGTAACTCTGTTATCAATGAAATTAGAAATATAGATTCATGAAAATACTAGTTAATATTATATAAAAAATAAAAATAATAGAATACAATGTTGACGTATATAACCAATATAAAAGAGCCCAGATGTACGATATTAGACATGTCTTAACGAATTGAAAATTAAGTTAATGAACCTTTGGGTTTTTGGTATTTTATGAATCAAAATCCATTAAAAAATTGTCATCAAATGGATTTTTATGTAATATAAATTAATATAATAATATAGAATAATACATTCATGTGGATGTATATAAACCACATAATGAATGTTGTGATGTATGTTGGGAACAACACAATAAGAGAATTTTTTTTGAAAAAATAATTACATAAACTCTCAACGTCCATAAATGTGATTTAGACTTGAGTATAATAAACATAACTCTTATAATGAATTATTTGTGACCATTATTCAAATATATTATAATCTATTTTTAAATGTTATAATGATTTACTACACAAGTATTACAAAGTTAATTTCTATTTTCATTATCTGATGTATATAATTTTGATTATTTCATGCGTGATTGTAATAGTGATGTCAAATTATAATATTTCATACCATGTTCTTTATTTATAGATTTCAAAATATATATAAATAATATTAATTCAATTATTTATGATTCCTTAATATCAAATAAAGTGAATAGTGGTTATGGTTAATGGTAATGGGATACATGATGAACATGATTCAATTAATTAAATATTAATGAATTTATTTATAATGATTATTAATTTTTGATACCTTATTTCGTATAAAATATAGTTTCATGCAAAATTTATAGTCCAACATTCATTAAATAATTTACCAAAGGACCATGATCCAAACATATAATAGTTAATAACAAAAAAACCTTCTCTTCATAAATCACTATGAACTCATATGTTTTTCCATGTTTTTAATGAATTAAGAAGTCGTAATATTTTTTCAATTATATCAATCTCATATTTCTCTTGATCAATATTTTTTATAGAATATATAATAATTATTATTAGTAGTAGTATATATTTGACACTTTATAACATATAAATGACGTGTCTATATTTTTATATAAAACCATTCAAATACGGGTTCGAGTACTTTCTTAGAAAAAATATTATCATTTGGTTTTCGTTGATATGAAGCATATAAAATTATATGATCATTCAATTTTAAAAAATACACATATCCCATAAATAATGAATCATTATACTAAAAAAGAAAATATTTCAAGTTACAGGGTCCAAAACAATACAAATTACTAATCTTCATTCCAATTTATGGAAGCATTTAACACATCCCAATTTATAGACAAACCTAACATAGGTTATGTAAACATGGTTACTGTGAAAGATAATGATGCTTTGTTTTCAACATAACACTAGTAGTATCCAGTTAATAGAAAAAATACAATAAATCATAGTAACAATTTTTGGTATTAGATATTGATCATCAAAATTATTTTTAAATAAATCAATCATTACTCCATTTTTATTTATTATATGTCCCTATAATGAAATATCTATTAACAAAAAACACCATTGTTAAATTCTCCATTTATTATCTTTCCATTCAAAGGTAGTAAAAAAAATCCATAAATGGTTTTTGTGATCCTCATAAATTTTTGAATAAACCAAAATATCATTCTGATCATAACAATAAGATTATGTAAATATTAATATAGAAATCTATTCATAAGATTCATTAATTCGTGGATATAATTTCCCACCAAAAATAGAATAACAACAAACTCATAATTCCAATAACAAATATAATACAGTTTCTTATGTATGACTTCTTCTATGACCATAATTTGATAGTACCTGAAAATTAAATCATGCTTCAAAAAATCCCATGATCATTGGAGTTGATCAATTAAGTCCTAAATATGGGGAAACTATTACTAATTATTAATGGTTATTTATTTAAATGATCTATCCTCAATGAAAAACCTTGTCTGACCATCATTGTTTTTTATTAACAAAACTGTAGAACTACATTGTAATGTTATAGAATTAATGAATCCTTTGTCAAGTAAATCCTAAAATTTAATTTTCAATTTTATATGTTTTACATGATTTATTATGTAAGGGGGTTTTGAAATTAGCACACCATTAGGAACTAATTTAATAGTAGAATCAAATTTGTAATTAATAATAACAGAAAACTCATTATGATGAGAATAAAGATATTATTTTATTACTAACCCATGCATACTCAAAACAATTTCAATTTTTTAGTAATTTCATTAATATAACGTTCATTCCCATATTTTAGAATATTATCTCGTTCTTGATATGTTATTAAATATATGAATTCCATCTTATATAAAAACATAAACCCATTTAAAAAATTAAATCATTGGATCAACAATCTTTCTTAATATGATAACATAAATTCCAATCCATGATAATCATAATAAAGTAAAACAATGGAAATAAAAAATTGATTATTGGTAAATACCTTACTTAGATGATAACAAGAAAATACTTATAAATTCATGTTTCCATAATTCTATTCCCATGTGTTTTACCACACACCATGAAATCACTTAATAAAGTTACATTTTTATTCTACTAATTTGTTTTCATAAAATGTATAATGTTTTGACACTTAATTGAACTACATAGTAGTATAATCTAAATAAACATGTAATGTACTGGCTACCACTTCATTCAATAGCACAACATATTCCAATGCAGTTGAAAAATATTTCACCACAAAATTATTCTAATAACATGGATTCAAAACATTATTTATTCTCTTCCATGGAAATTAAACTTCATAATGAACTATCACGTTATATTTAATACATAATACTTATTATTGATCATAATTTTTCCTTCCAATACTATGTAAATTAAATTACAACCACATGTTCTATTCCCAGTCATTCCACAATAGGCGCACTTCCCATATTTCAAAACACATTCCCCATAGTGAATTTTCCCACACTTATCAAATACAAAAACATATTTATTATATTAATATAAACTTTATTTTATGGATTTTTTAAAATTTTCTACCGCATGATACTCTTATTTTGATTATTTTCATAAAACACATGATCAACAGAATGTGGTATTTCAGACTTCGTATCCTAGTGAATTTTTTTTAAGAACATTTAAATTTTTTAGAGATAAAATATATTCTATATATTTGATTTAGTCAAGAGTAAATCTAATTTAATTTACAATAATGATTTTGGAAAGATTATTTTTCATACCTTTCTAAACATGTAATGTTTTCCAAATGCATAGAACCTAAATCATCCTCTATTACATTAATTACAAGGATTGTATTTTGATCATATGTAGAAAACCCTTAGAAAAAAACTTCTTAATGAATAGATTGGAAATTAAATCTCTTTCTACGAATTAATCTCATCATTTTCTCTGTTATTATTAACCATTGAACACTATTAATCATCTTCACCATAAAAATGGTAAATAAAGTTTTTTTTACCTTTTAATGATGAAAACAACAAATAAAATCAAATATATTTTAATGATCATTAATCTATCCTTTAGTTAGTACTATGTTAGAAGGTCCACCAAATTTTGGATGCTTCTATCTCATAAAATTTTACACTATCATCGTATTTTATTCTATTGGAACTAGTTTCACTCTACCATGAACACCACTATTATTTTCAGTCTAAATCCATAGCTCAATCACATTAAATAACAATTCATTTCTAATTATTAAAATTCTAGGTTACTTATTTTGAAGGATATCTTCTTCTAAATTCCTTTTAATATGTTTTATTTCAAAAACCTTTTGTCACAAATTTTATCTATTCTTTATTATTGTATAGAATTACCGTCAAATCCTTAAGAAAAATGATTGGGAACATGGTGTGAGTAGAAAAATATTAGTAATTGATAAATAAAAATAAATAATTAAATACATTACTCTATGAATCCAAAAGAAATTATTTTTTAAAATAATATTTGAAATAAAAATATATATTATCATACCCATGAAATCAACTTCTCTAATCATGGATTTTTTCAAAACATTTTCATTATGAATTTAAATATTAAAATACATAACATAAATGATCTATTGGAATCATGAAAAATAATGATATTTTTTTTTAATAAATTATAAATTGTCCTTAAAAATTAGTATAAAAATCCCTTTAAACATAATAAAATTATCTTAAATTTTAAAAGTATTATATTTCCATAAAAACACATAAAATGAAATGAAAAATCATGTAGATAACTTAGGATATCTTTTTCACACTACTATTAGAATAACACCTAAAAGTAGAACAAATTGTATAATAAATTAAAATAATATCTAGGTGAAAATACGACAACATAACATTATCCATTTTCTCAAATGAATTGCACAGCTATACAGGTTCACCAATCATGATAATATATTTCGGGCTCTCCCGTCATCATGAGATATATTTGGAAGACCCATTATATGAAGATATACTCAGCCAACCCATCATCCTAAACAATTACCAAGAACATTAACATAATCATAAAACATTGAATACTTTATTTGTCATCCGTGTACTCATAAAAATATTCTTTTCACCCATAATAAGAATATTTTTATATATCGAAATGGCCATAAAATTTAATACCTCATTAGGAATACTAAGAACATTGGGAAAGAGGATTTTTATTTGAAAAAATGTAATATTTTAAAGGAATAATAACATTAAATTATGTATATGTGGTACTGAAAACCTATTAATGTCATATTGGAAGAAATATAACATATCTTTTTCCACTATCATCAAAAACATTAATATAAAATATAGATGAAAATTAATTCTGAATTCATTTTTGAGAATATAAATGTGATATAAAATGTACATTCTGATTAAATTATTTACATATAAATTAAAACATTAAATACTTCTATTATCATTGACATGAAATAAAAATATATATATAATAAATATTTAAAATATTTAAAATGTCATTTTTAAGGTATAGTGTCTTTTACTTTTCCTCAGACTCATTACTTATACATATTATATTCTATAATATTAATTTTATTATAATAATTTATCCCATTAAGAGTCATTTTATATTTTATTATTTATTTCATTTTAGTTTTTCATATTATTTTAAATTACATAACCAATTATATAAACATTGGAAGTTTCGACAATATTCAGCTCATATATCTAAAATCATTATCATTTGGTCACTACAGACAAAGTGGCATTTATTAAATTATCTCAATAGTTATATTAGTCATATAATAATGAACCATATACAAGAAGCAATGTGATTTGTTGGTCATACATACGCATGATTAACTTTTTCATTTTTTAAAGTGAATGAGGCAAAGAGTGTATGTATCATTTGGGTTTTCTACAATTATTATAATATATTAAAAATATTTTTATTTATTTAAATATTGTTATATATATTATCCATGTGACGTGTTCATTATAAAAAATTCACATTGGTCCTTGTATGTGGTAATCCAAAAAAAACATGAAAAACATTATTACATTTATAAGATAGAGTGAACATAAAAAATATGATATATAATATGGAAATAAAGCAAATTATTTAATTAATGTGTCAAATATACATTTAATCCATAATTATAACATTCCATGAGTGGTGGTACTGTAAACCTGATTACATCGGTTCATTAGGGGGTAGTCTGTCGTTTAAATAAATATTTGTTTTGTCTCCAACATGATGGAAAAAAGGATATGCATATAGATAATGTATTAATAATTAAAAAGTTTTAATTATATTTAATATAGTATTTTTGTTATTCCATAATATTTGATGAATATTTTAGAGTTGAAATATGAAAGAAAATGAATACACTCAGTTATAGACTATACATTCTCTATGAACAACCTCTTTCGGTCTATACCTAATCCATTACATGGTTAGATTCTTTGTAAATAAAGGGACTACAACATGTGTTGAGGGATGTAATTAAGGTATAATTTAAGTAATTGGAAGATAAATTTTTTAAATAGTATAGATAGGGGAGAAGCGTGGGGTCCTTTAATACATTGGGGAGAGGACACACCAATATTTTTTTAAAGAGATTAAAATATATAAATATTTTAATCAAAGAAATTAGCTTCAATATGGACCATTTCAGAATGATAGATAATATTGGATCAGAAATTTGATAATTAAACTGAAATAATATAATGTATTACATTATTTTAATCCATATTACTTTAGTTTAACCCTCAGTAAATAAGTTTTAACCAAAATGGTTGAAACAAATTTTACAGATTTTCTTTTTATTTTTACCAAAATTAAGTTGAAAATGATAAATACTAATAATTATAATGATTAATGACATATACCATATTTTAAAAAAAGTATATTCATCAAATTTTTATAATTTATATTAACATTAATATATCAAAACATGAAAAAAATTGTTTTTTAGAAAAATGAATTAGTAAATATATATATTTTTTGAGAAAAGTAACCAGTAAAATTAAGCAAAAATATCATAATTGGATTATTAAAAAATATTTTAACAAATTATACATTATAACATTTAAATATAATTAAATTCTCTATATGAGAATTTTCTTTATAAATAAAATTACTTTTTACAACTATACATTAAAAATAACTTTTTTTTAAAAAAATGTTGTAAGATAATATTATAAAACTTTATGAATATTTTATGATTTTTCTAAAATAAAATAATTAAATAAAAATTAATTTTTTTTACTATAACCATGTACTACAAGAAACACAATTTTGTGAGAGATAATGATTTTATTTTTTATGGTAAACCTATGTAAAATTATTGAAATGAAAATTAATTTGTAAAATCTGATTGATGATTATTGATAATGCTAGAAAATTATTTACTTTAAAATTAGCCGGTTATTTACATAATTCTTTCCAAATAGACATTCATTGGAATGTTATTCCTATAAATCAAGTTATTATTCTTTTAATCAAATTCAATGTGATATTAGTCCTTTATTTCCTCTCTTGGAAATGATAAAGGACTAGATAGGAAAATCATATATAAAAATGAACACATGAATACATATTAATACAAGAATTAATATATACAACTTATGGCAGATTACCACAATAAAAATTTCTTATTTTTCATAAAAGGATATAGATAAACAAAACTCTAATAATATTCCATTTATGACTAAATGTATTAGTTCACAAGTGAAACCAATGACAGTGAGGAGGAAACATATTTATAAATTTAAATTATTATTAAGTTATATCATTTTTAATACATTATATATTCCACCATTTGGTAATAACTAAAATTTCAACTAAAAATTTTATTTATGGGGGGATATAACAACTTGATAATTCTGAATGTATTTTAATTAAATAAGTTTTATGTTTGATAACTGTATTCAATTGAAAAACCCAAATTGTAACACCAAAAGATAGTAAAATATTTTAACTTTTAACAAGAATTTATATTTTTTCTACCATGCTTATATAAATCATAGAGATAAGATTACTATTATAACAACCCTATGTTAGTTCTGTTAGATTCAAAACTGGGTTTTACAACATTTTAATAGTTTTCATATTCGAATAATAAATATTGAAAATTTCATAAATTGTATCTGTCAAAATAAACATCAATTTATGATTCTTAGTTTAAAAATTATCTAAGGGTAAAGTTTATGCATATTTCTTTTGAACATACAATTTTTTTATGAATTGTAAAAATAATATGTATTAGTTATATATTTTATTTCTGTTTAAATAATTATATGTTATAAATTATATTATAAATTGGTTTTTAATGTAAAAATATATAAATTATTCATATATTTTCCACATTTAATTCATTTTAATATTTTTTAAATATATCTTAGACATAATTTTTTTTTTGATATTTTCAATGTTTTTACTTATATTAACAGTTTTCATGTAATGTCACTGAGATTAGTGTTAAAATCAATTTTTACACCTCTGTTATTTTATTTTTTGAAATTGGACATATAATGTTGTATTTAGAATTATTTTTCCGGTCTATTAAGATAATTTATATTTTAACCAATAATATTAGTGAATATGATTAATATAAATTGTTGTGATTAATGTAAAAATAATCTTAAAAGTAGAATACGCCATAATCTTAATGAAAAACATGACATGGAAACTCGTAAAAATTATATTGGATTGAAATAATTCAACCATATCATTACTTGGTTTTATTTTTCTCGGTGAATTGGAAATTATGAAATAGATGTGTCCACTATTAAATGGTTAGAAATGAGAAAAAGTAAAAAAGGGAACGTTTCTTACCTTTATAGTTTTCAAAACATTAAGATATGTAAATATTATAATGTTTTATGTTATGAATATCCTTTTGAACATAATTTTAGTTAGTATTATCATAATTTTTTATCAAATAAACTAATATATTATATACATAAGAAATATTATTACGAAATGTCGATGTAATGATTATTTAGGGAATAACTAATTATATAATTAAGAATATAAATATAAAAAATGAATTAAATTGATTAAATTAATGTCAGTAATTAATTTTTTATATTTATATACTATATTAACTATTTGTAAACTTAATATAGATATATTTTTGATATTTCATAATTAAAATTAAATAAATAATATTGACATTGACATTGTTGTTATTTTATAATAAATGATATTTTATTTAATGATTTAAAATTAATAAAAATATTATATTTAGAAAATAAAGTTTTAAATTTTAATATATATTTTATAAATTATTTTAATGGATGAAATTATCTTTAATAAATAAAATATTTTCCCATCTATTTCATATTCATTGTTCACAAGGTCTGAGTTGAAGTAGTGCTTTTGTGTGTCACATGCACTTTTTTTAAATTTAATTTCAAAAAAACATTATATTTTTATTTTAACAATTATATATAATATTATTAATTAATTGGATATATATTTTAAAATAAATCCCACATTAATTTAGTCATACTCGATAAACTCCGTAGGATAGAAAAGTATTTTATTTAATAAATTCCAAAATGAAAATATAGGCGAAACGTAGTAGTTAAGGAACCAAATAATAAATGTATATATTTTTTTATGGTGAAGGTTTTTAATTACCAAGATTCACATTTAATACTTCAGTAGTAAATTATTTGGGAATGATATTTAATTTATACCACCCATTAATGTTTACATTTTTGTATTTACAAGAGTGTCCCTCCCCTCCCCTATAAAAAAGCAAGCATTCTACCCCTTCCACACACATTTCATCATACATTGGCACACCAAAGCTATGACTAATAATTTTCTAAAAACCCCTAAACTCATCCATATATCCAACTCATGGGATAAAATTAATACATTTATGGATTATATAAAAAACAAAAAGAAGATACAAGATTTAGAGGTAATGTATTTTATAATCTATTTAGTTTTATTTCCATTTTCTCCACCCTAATGGATTCATCTTCCATGATTGTATAAAAAATAGTATCTGAAACATAATATGATATTTTTTAGGTTTTAGACCTAATAAACAAACTCATCCATTTAATGGGTAACAAACATTTCATATCTGTGTGTACATTACTAGTGCATCCCGAAATAAGGATTGCTCATTAATCCATTACCACCTCTAATGGTGGACATTATGATGAAAATTATATTTATATATGATATATATTTTATTTCTAATTTCATTAGAGTTATGAAATCTTATTTTTTGATATATCATTATACATTATATCATATGTAATTATGATAATTTTTCTGGGGAATCATGAACTATCTCTCCCTTAAAGTGATATCACTCATTCATGCCATATATAGAATGTATATAAATTTATATTAATAAAAATATGTTAAATATATGACATAAATATTGTATTTAATTTTTAAAATAAATATTTTTCAATTTTATTTTGTTAGTTTAGTATATTAAAGAAATGGTAGTACAATTCATGCATACGTAGGACCTGCTATCTTCTAGAATGATGCAATTAATTTCTTATCTAAAATTTTATAGATTATTGTAAAAACCTATGTTTTGAATATATATTATATTTAATTCTTGGTTTATATTCAGTTTATTATGAAATCATGATCTACTTTGAAGGAACAACAGTTTACCATTCGAAACATACTTGAAAAAACATGGGAATTAACACACAAAATAGTTAAAATACAGAAGAAGTGTTAATAAACGGGTTATAAAATATTATAATGAATTAGTACATGGTATTATAAAAATTATTATTTTTCTGGTATAATTTATTACCATATTTAGAAACATTATAATGTAGGATAGAGACTAACCACCAATAAAAAAGGTTAACATAAGGGATTTCATTTTAATTTACATTCCATTGGTACTTATTTCATTAAACACCAATTCACTTATATATGATGTATTTACTACTCAAGGATATTTTTTATCATCATTTCAATTATTCAAATAATATTATATTTTTCATTTTATTCATTTATAATTATTATTTAAATTTTTCAATGTGGTATTGGAAATTTGGAAATTTTATAGGATAATTTTTTCTCAAGAATGTTTTAATGCCAATAACCATTGTTGTTACAATTAAATCAATGAATAATTATTTATATATAGATATTAATTATTCAATATAGTTATATTATATGTGACAAAATATATTATAAATTAATTTAATTATTCTGTTCAAATAATTATTTGGAACGATATGACACAATTTGGGGACCCTTTATGGTCAGCACTATAGGTTTGGGACTAAATAATAAATTCCTCTCGATGATTTAGTAGTCTTATTGGATGAAATTATTTTTGAAAAACAAATCACATTGGAATTTTGTATGATAAAAAATAACTTTTTAAATGTTATTACTGTATACATATGGTGGGAAAAACTGATTTTGTTCTAACCAATAACGTTTAAACTGTCTTGTGAAAGGTATGATAGTAATGGTTTCATGTACCTGTGAATCATGGACTCTATTATTTAAGAATATAAATTATTTAAAATTCAGTTATTATTATTTGTTATCAGTATGTATTTTTTAAACATGTCTCTCGATGCATTTCATTTTTAGATTATTGATGAAATTAATGTGTTTAGGTTTTTTAAATTTTCATATTGATATTTCCCTATCTGGTTATTGTAGTGCATTATTTCATAAGATATTTACATCACTATATAAATTTATTGTTATTTATTTATTTATTATTCCACTTTAATTACCCTTACTAAATATTTGAGCTAACACTAATTATTTTTTATTTCCCTATGTTATGTTGAGATAAAAATTGAAATGCATTTCATTAAAGTAGTTCAATTTATTAAAGTATCACAATAAATTTTATCTTTCCCAATGTATTTTATGTTTTATGATTGTAAAATGTATTTATAAGAATACTAAAATGATATGTCTATACGGATTCGATTTCTTGTAATTATAGCAATGTAATAAAAAATTCACCTGCTTCAGGCTTCTTTGGACAGGGTGTTATATTATGTATCAGATGAAGTTTATAAAAAACCAAGAAAACAATATACACAAAACATGGATTAGGAAACAGAACCCTAATATAGAAATTTATGTTATGTATAGAAGAACGTACTTAATTTTTTTGTAAGGTAAAAATTATGTATGAATTCGAAATAGTACATCCATGTCTTGATACTACAAGTTGATTTAGTTCTAGAACAGATATACCTATGTTTAATAACAACGATAAGGTGTTCTAGCCCTTACTTTGGGTAACCTCCTAACATTAAAATTATCCACTATGCACAATGTCGAAAAAACATAGTTTATATGATTTGGAAAATACACATTTTTCTACCACCAATATGAATAATTTAAAATTAAATATATCCCTGATGTACCCAAGGTTATTTAATCTATGTTTTGTGATCCATAAATTTATATTAAGGGCCCTACTATATTTGGAATAATATATTATTATTTTATGATCTAATCATGTACATTAGATTGTATAAAAATTGATCATATTTGAAGGAATGTGATCCTCATTGATACATGACATCTAACACATAAGAAGGATCATATCCTTCATTATCATAATCCAACTTTTTCTAGGTATGTAATCTCTAATGCATTGTAAACATATTAGGACTTGGTATCATCTGAATACGGGACAAGAAAAGAGTCCACTAATTGGTATGGCTTCAGAGGATAGAAATTGAGAAAGGGGAAAGGAGGTAAAAATTTGTATAAATGGATGAAGGGAATAAATTATATACTATAATGGGATAATTGTTGAAATAAACATAGTATTAATTATTTTAAGGGAATAGTTGTTTAACATAAGTGTTAAGAAAAAGGATAACATTAATGTTATTTCATCGGAATGAAAGAAAATTCCAATGTGCAATGATTCCACTACCACGAGATAAGGCACTATGAAAATAAATGACTCATGTGCGAAAGAAATTTACCCCGAAAGATTCTAATGGATCATTGTCAAAATTTTCCAACATCTAGGGATGGAGTGGAATGGTTAGTATACTAATGTTGAGAGTCAAGAATTATTTAATTTTATTATTTTATAATGAGTTTAATTGTGATATGAAATATGGAATATATGAGCATCGTACAACGGTACTAGTTATTTAAGTATTTTAGATTATATGCTGAATAGTACATTAAAAAGTAACTTAGTATAATGAAAAACATTTTTTAGACACAATGTAATTGGAGAAATAGAACATAATTTATTTCTAATGTTGAGACAATTATATTTTGATAAATACATTTTCGGATTTGAAAACATAAATTATACCTGAGATGATTGCATTGGAAATGATTAATGATTTATTCTAGTATTGATGTAGTTTAAAACACATCTAGATTTATGTAAATCATCGAATAAAATCATTCTTAATTATGGAATAAGTGAGAATGAATTTTTATTGTAATGTATTATGGTAATTCATATTTTTAATATATTTCAATGGAATACATTATGATAGTATTAACATGTTTTGAATGTGAATATTAAAGAGATACTCCATGTTCATAAATGGATAATGCTAAATTAATTATTTATTTACTTATAAAGATTTATATTTCAATAATTTGAATAAAATTTCAATTTATTTTAAGGTTTATGTTGATCCTTGAATGTTGTTTTATAAATTCATGTATTACATTAAAATATGATGAATATTATTCTAAGAGATTAATTAATAATAAAAAAATTCATAATCAATGGAAAATGTTATGATTATATAATCATATACTTACATATATTCTCAAACTGTGAAAAATATCAACTCTTGGAAAAGGGTTTTGTAAAAAATCAATATTATAATCATTTTTACTGATATGAATTACCTCTAGTAACACAACTTTTCTATAGTTATATGGTATAAAACTTATAGATGAACATATTCTCTATCACTCATCATCAGAACATGATAGTAAGATTTATCTTTCTTATCCATATTTTCAATAATATTATCTTTATCAAAAGCCTTGTATTGTGGTGATCATTACATTTAATTTTCACTTTAATTAAGATTATAAATTTTTAATCCTATTTACGATGTTTTTTTTTAACAATTGTAATTGAAAATATCTATCCATCTATTACATATATTTTGTTTAAATTTTGAGGAGTCAATTTATTTAGGTGGGGATAATATTCCACCTGAAGACATTAATATATTTTTCATTTTAAAACATATTTATTTATTTCTGTCTTTCTTATAGAAAACACCAAGATAATATTATAGTACAAACAACACTATTATTTTTTTGTAGTACAATAAAATTATTTTTATCTCTTTTTAATGGGATTCCAATTTTATAAATAATTTGGAAATTTTATAAACTATATAAATTAAAATAAAAATAATTTTTATTCGAATTTTCCAAATTACATTAGGTTTAAATTTTTGTATATTAAAATTAAGATTCATTTTTTAAGTAATTGTAAATATATTTGGTTGTAGTTAAAATATGATATTAATTTGAATTATGATTACTGTTCAATTATATTTTTAATTTGTTCATAATGTAATAATAAATTAATAATAAATTTATTATTCCAACTTAGTTTACTAGAATCATTTTATTATGAAATTAGATGTAAAAACTTATTGAACTTTTAAACGTTTTTTCATTAAAACTTATTTTTTCACCATTTTTGTAAGATTATTGTTAAACTCAATTTTCCTACAACTATGACTAGAATTTTGACAATTTTAAATATATGTTTTTAATCATTATAAAATAATTTTTTATTAAAATAAACATTATATTTGTCATAAAATTTTAGTGAATGTTATTAAAATTACATACGGTGATTAAGGTAAAATTTCACTTAATGTGGTTACAAATCATAATCAAAATGAATAAATTGACCTTGAAACATCTCTAAAAGACATAGGAATAATATAATTATACCATATACCCATTTTTATGTATTTTATGATTAATTAAGATTTTATTAAATTAAATTTAACTATACTAATGTTTAATTTAGGAAAATTAGAAAATAAGAACTTTTCATCCCATTAACATTTATAAAACATTAAGATATTTAAGACAATAAATATTTTCAGTTACAAGTTTCATTCAAAAATATAAATGAGTTATTTCTCTCATAATGATATATCAATAATTTTTAGAGATTATTAATTTATTTAAAATTCATTTGATTCATGAACGTGGTTGTTATTTAATAAATAATTCACTTGAATAAATGATTCTATCAATATTAAAAAGATGTAACATGATTTAAATGATGAATTTGATTATTAATTTTTAGATTAATATATCAAATTAAACATTTTTTTATCATATAATATTATATAAAAATTTAATTTTACTATTATTAAATTAAAATTAAAAAATTAATGTCAAATTATAAATTTTTTTACTTTGTTACAATGTAAAATATTATATTATGTGACTTAAAATTAATAAAAAAACTAATATTATATCATTTCATTTTTCATTTTTGACATCTATAATATTTGGAATCTTAAAAGAACAAATTATCTTATATAATAAATATATTTATCAATCGATTGTAAAAACAATGATTTTAAAGTTCGAGTTTAAGTAGTGTTTTTGAACATTACATGCTCTTAATTTAAAGTTAATTTCCAAAAAACTGATGACATTTATATTATACATTTTATATTACATTAATAAATAAAATTATCTACATTTCCAAAAAAAATATAACTTAATTCTATTCTTAACGGTATAATAACATAGTTTAGAAAACTAGTTTCTATATGAATATCCAAAATGATAAAAATTGGGGAAACATAGAAGTTATGGAAAAAAATTATATAAATGATCTTATTTTTTTATGGTGGGGTATTTTATTAACCATTATTATCCATTAATATATTAGGTGTCAATTTTTTAGACATAATAGTTATTTTGGACCTCCCATTATAGATTAGCTTTTGGTATTAAGAAGAATTCCACCCCTTACTATAATAAAAAATGCACTCAACCCTTCCTCACACCTCTCAAGCCGAATTGAATAGTTAAATATTGAAAAATAATATCTTATAAACATATCTAAAATTATCCTTGAGGCCTCCCCTTATGTAGAGCCATTAAATAAATCCTTTCGGTATAACTTAGAATAGTTACCTAATTAGAAATATAAGCATCATTCTTTAATCAATTTATTTTTGTTTACATTCATCTCCACATAAGTTATTTTTATTCCACGATTTTATTAAAATATTATTTAATATATACTATAATTTTATTATTATAATTTATAGTCTTAAAATTATATAATCTTCTATGAAATGGGTAACGAACATACTATTTCTATTTTCGGCGAACTAATGCCTCACAAATTATGATTGTTCATTTTTTTCATTACCTATTCTCACGGTGGACATTATGATTGATACTATATTAATATATGATATATATTATATTCATAATTTCTTTTGGATTATATAATTATTTTATCACATAATAATTTTTCAATTTTATGTAAATAATTTAATTTTATATGGGGATGTGTGGACAACTGAACCCTCTGCGATATAACTCATTCATTCCATACATAGATTGTATAAAGGATGTTTTAATAAACATATGTTACATATATATCATAGATATGATACTACATATATAATATTAATAAATAATAATTAATTCTAAATCATTTAATAGGATAATGAAAATGATGTATCATTCTTGCGTACGTACAACAAACCGTCTCCCAAAATGATGCAGTTCATTTCTTATCTCTAGATATTATTGATTATAATAAAAAAAATGTGTACTGAATATATTAAAAAAATTATTCATGTTATTAATTATATATATGTGGAAATCATGATCTAATTTATGGTGAATAAATATGAAAAATCAAAACATAACTGAGAAAACTAGACAACTAGCACACCGGGTAGTTAATATAATGAAATAGTGTTAACAAATGGTATGAAAAATATTATAAGGATTTACTATATATAATTATAAAAAATAGTATTTCTCTTGTATATTTTATTATAATATTTTATTCTATGATACAGGTTGGTAGATACCAAACACACAATATAAGGTTATGTTATGTTGTATCATCTAAATTTAAATTCAGTTGATACTTATTTATTTATGCACCAATTAAACTTTATATGTTGAATGTACCACTCATTAACATGTTATATCATTAATACCTGAATTATCATTATATTATATGTTTCATTTTATTCATGTGGAAATATTATTTTAATGTTTCAATGTGGTATGAGACATTTTGGAATGTTTAAATATTATTTTCCCCCGTGAAGGTTTTCTGCACAACTACCCATGTTGTTAATTTTCATCTAATAAGTTATAATTGAAAAATACATTTTATTTATTAATTATTTAAATATGGGAATTCGTAATTTTTTATTAATAAAATCAGTTACTTTATTTGATGAATTCCTTGGAAAGGTATGATATTAGTTGTAGATTCTTTAATGTAATCACTATGGTTTGGAGAGTGGTTAATTAAAGTACCTTGATTCATCATTAGTCTCATCGGAAGAAATTATTCACTACAAAGACTTTTCATTTTCATCTAGTATGATATAAAAATTCTTGTGAAATTTTTTTTATGTTGAGTTATTGTTGGACAAACCAAAATGGTTCTAGCTAGTATGTTTTAAACCTTATTATATAAGGTCTTGAAGATAATGGTTCCATATACCTACGAAACATGGAATCCAAAAAATTATAATTTCCATTATTTATAATTTCATTTATATCATTATTTATCTATGATATTTTTATTGAAATATATATATATTGTTTTATTTATTTATCTGTTTATTGGTTGATAGCATGTGTTTCAGTTTCATACCATGCCTTATTGATATTGCCTTATCTAATTATTTCAATAGCATCTATAATGAATTATATAGCATTTCATGTTGATGTATTATCATTGATTTTTTATTTATTCTTCTTTAAATATCCTTCCTCAACATTTCACTTCATCCGTATTTTGATTCCTTTACCAAGGTTATGAAGAATAAATCATCGAATAAGCTTTCATGGATGCAGTTTTTTTATTTCTTATGTATAATGTTGTATTTTATATTTAAAAATGTATTATGTCTATCATATATGTAATATGGCTATTCAAAAATAATAAATTTATTGGTCCTTCAGGATTGGATTCCTTGTTCTAATGAAAATGTACTGATATAATGCACTAGTATATGGATTTTGGGGATATGGAGTTACAAAAATTAATTAAGTCATGACATATTAGAAGAAGATCATAAAAAATAAAAATTAATGAAACATATAGATAATATAAATACCTTAACAATTATAAATTAATCCAACAAATTATTATGAGTACTAATTATTTTAAATGGTCATTTTCACTGAAATCTATTTTTTATATATTAAAATATCTACTTAAAACATTATTTATTAGAAATTTTTAAATTTTAAAATAATTGAATAGTGGAGCTCATTTTATAGACATTTTCTAATGATTATTTTTTATATTTTTATGAAATAATTTATTTTTATATATTGGTAGTAAAAATTACATTTTTAAACATATTATTAAATTTAATGACATTATAAATATATAAGAAATAACTAGAATTTTATAAAACCTTATAATTTATTATATATTTATTTAAATGTAATAATGTTTAATTTAAGAAATAAATTTGAACTTATAAAACTAATTTTAAATTTTTTATTTCATAATTACAATTTTATTGGGATGTTAAAATTGCATTATTTAATTTATTATAATAGAGTAATTTAACAGAAAAATCAATTTTTAGCTTCATTAGAATCCGAATAACTAAATTTTTTTTATAAACCATTTTATGTCATTAAATCCAATTACATTTATAAATTTAAAACACAAATAAATGTAATGCTTAAAACGCACTTTTTATAAAAACTCTATTACGTTTTATGTGTGCTAATATTAATTTTAACTATTTTAAATTTAGAAATTTTATTTTATACAAATATTTCAATATATTTTGTAATATATTTACTATTATTTAATATGTTTTTCCTTATTTTTATGCATAAAATTAATTTATCAAGGTAAATATTAGTTACAATAATAAAATGGTTTCTTTTCAAAAAATTTTTTTTATAAATAATTAATTTAAATTCAAATGGTCTATTTTAAAATAATTATTCTTAATTTTTTTTAAACATATATCTATATATATTTATACACTTTTAATTATTATTAATTCCAAAATTTAATTTGGAACACTTAATGATTAATGTGTCTTTTTATAAAAAAATTATTTCTCAACACATTATATGTTCTGATTTAAATGTTAATTTTCTCATATTTATTCATTGAATAAGATTAAATATATTATAAATTCATATTCATTAAATTTTAATTTGATATTAAGTCTCTTCATATATTTTTAGTAATATTATAATTTTCAAGGTTAACATTTTACTCATGGTTAATAAGTATTATAATGTGTAATATATTATATATCAAAAAAATTTAAGTCAATTTTACAGTGTACCTTATAGAATATCATCCTTGTGTATTAAATTCATAACTACATTTCTCACTAAATTTTACTTTCCAAACTCACCAAAATATCTCAAATTACCATTCTTACCCCTTACCTAACATTTTTTACAACGATATGTCCCTCATTTTGACCTATAAAAATAGCTCAATTCCATTAATTTCAAGCCACACCTTTTTTTATAAATTGATTTGAAAATATACCCAATTTACTTCTTTTGGAACCCTTATACACATTTGAAGTATTATTAGCTCAATAATGTTACTCAAGTCCTTCACTTGAAAAGGATATTTTAATAGAAGTCCAAATTTAATAATGTATTGGTTACTTTCCCTTTACCATCATGTCATTATCCCTAAAACCCACCTTATTCCTTTAAAATTATAATTAGATTTATATTATCAAATATCAAAAAATAATAAAATAATATGTATTGATGGTATAACCATTTTTTAGTTCCCATCCCTTTTATTGAATGAATGTAAATGTTTATATTATGTGTGTAGACTACTGCATCCACTATTGAAATGTTTTGTTAAAAAACAAAATCAATCAAATATTTTTTTTTAAATCTGTTTATTTAATATATATGTCATTTTAATCCTTCTATATATTCTATAAATAGAAATTAGTCAATTTATATATCATTTTTGTGATAATATATCTCGGAAATACTAACCAGTGAAGAAAAAAATACCAAGGGGAAAAGATATATATATATATATAAGTGAAATCTTATATCTAATTTACATTATTCATATAAATCATACCAATTATTATTAATCACTATAATAACATCTAAATACATCACATTAATTATTTTAAATTATTACATAAAAATTTATCTATTTGAAGGCCATTTTCACGCAAAGAATTGCAGCTTCTTGATATTGGGTATGATTAAATGCCTATATGAACAATTATATAAATTTATATCAGAGTCATATTTTTAAAATTAATATTTTAAAATAATAATTAAATATTTTGTTTTTTTCAAATGTTTAATGGTAATATAAAATTTTATCTCGTTATTTAATAAAATATCATTTTTCCATTATATAATTCCAAAATAAGCTCATTCTTTATTTTTTCACCATGAATAATAACTAAAATACAAAGGAATATAAATTTAAACATTATTATATATTATAAAAAATAAATTATAACACCATTTATTATGTGGTATTGATAATTGTTTGAAGAATAATGAGTAACACCACCTCTATTAGTGAACTAGTTCAAAACATTCAAGATTATTCACACCCCATATTCAAAATAAATAATATCTAACTAATATTAATAAAATTAGTAATTATAAATTCTGTTTATAAAAGGTTATATTTATTAAATAGATTCATAAATACCAGATTAAGTTAGTTATATTATTTATAGAGGATAACTAACAAATTATGTGGAAGAAAATATTTAAGGTATGTGTTACTTGTCTGAATTCATTATTATTCATATGTATTTCTTATTAAACTCTATGTCTTATTTGTAAAAGTTTATATAGTACCCATTTATACTTTTTTTTCATGATGCTATAATTTTTAAATTTATTTAATGTTCCATTTTAAATCATACCCTTTAATTGTGTTTTTATTTGAATGTTCTTAATATTGTAAGGGTTTCTGGGTTCAGTTTTCAAATCCTATAAACATGTTTGATATTGTGAAACCTAATTTAATTTATCTATTGAGACTAGTGAAAATGGAATTATTTTTTCCATATTAATAAAATTATTGTTTGATAAGTTGTATATCATGTTATATATTAAAAGGAAATTCTATTCAAAATATACCAAAGATGGTTCGGTTTTTGTGCTTCTTTGAGTTATAATATATATTATTCCACATATTAATTACAAGTTTATTTTCTTCCATGTTATTAATTTATATTGTAGTAATTTCTCTTTTTATATGGGGAAAGGAAATATTTTATATAAATATTCTTCTATGATGAATGTATTCCCTATAAAATTTATAACAAACATTCTTTGATTGTGTTGTTATTCAACTAAGATATCAATGATTAAAATTGTATAAAAAATAACATATACCAAATACAAATGAGTATAATAATTATTTGATGTGGTTGATCCCAAAATGAAAATGGATATAATAATTCAATAGTTTTATTGTTTGTTGTCCATTCTTTATCAAAACTAATTTAAAAATACTACTTCAGAATTTGTTTGGTATGACTCAAAAAATAATAATTATTAACAAGATATGTGATTTGATATTATAGAAGGTTTTTTTAATTACATAACCATGATATTTCTTATATTATCATTTTTTTCCTAAACTGATACAATAAACTATCTAAATTTCTAGGCACCTCACTAATGGATTTTTAAAACAATTTTAAATAAATGATTAGTAAATATTGGGGTTAATGGTGAAGTTGTGGTTAGATCAGGATCTATAAATTCACATTATCATATTAAGGAAAATCCTTTAAATTTCATAATATTTTCTATGAATTTTGATTTTATAACATGGTTTGACTCCAAATTATTTTAATTTAATATATTGTAAATGATTACTTTTTTCGAATCAACATTCCCTCAAACTCGTTATCATCCACAATTAGCCTCTTATTTAATATGTATTATATGTTAGATTGATGGAATGGAATATAGTTACAACTAAAATATTGTGTTTAAAAAAAGGCGAAAACATTATTAACATTCAATCCTAAATATGAAATTTAAATTGTACTACAAAAAACAAATTAAAATGGGAATTCTATTTATAAAAGACATAGGTATCAGAAGCCATCATACTCTGCACTCATTCCAGATTCCTGGTTGATATATCATAGTTCCTACTATGTTATCAATATAACCTCCATCCAACCTTGTGAAATTCAATATAGGTTTATATCACTATGTTTAAAAAATACATCTACACATCATTCCATCTATATTTTTAGGATGTATATCTCCTAAAAATTTTCTCTCTCTTTCATTAATTATTATAATATCATATATTATATCTATTTTATTTGAAAAATCCTATCTCTAATATAATTTTTTTTCCAATTCATCTAAAATTTAAGTTGAATTTTATCTCAATTATTTTATGTTCCATCATAGCACAATTATGTTTTGAAATCTCGTCGGTTGATCATGATGGCCCATGTAAGAATAATCGAAAAACTACATGTATTTGAATATGCCGATGTATCACACTATGGTGGGGTAGTAACATTGTGGACCAATCCAGGAAATGTTTTCATTTCCAATCACATCCTATAAAATATCATTATGGATCATCAACACAATGACATATTCTCATTTTTTACTCCAAAATATGGTTCTTCTAATTGAGGAACCTATAAATTGTAGTAGAGGTGTCACTAATTATCATTAATTATTCTTATTCTCAAGATGAAATATATAATATGAAGTGGTGTTTATGTTTTCAAATCCTTACATATTCATCATTCGAGAATTTTTTTTTTGTGCAGTAGACCGACCCATGATAGAACAAGAATGGATTCTTTAATGCATTAAAATGGTTGTCATAGGAAATAGTGTGGATGATTATGGAATAAGTTGACAGATATAGAAGTCCTAATATGTAATAATTATGTCATACGGTGTAACTTATATGCATGGTTGATATTGATGATGCATGGAAAATATGACATCATTATGGTAATTAAGAATAGAACATGGTGCACTTGTTATACCACATGAAAAAATAATTTTTATCTACATTTATATTTTATAAAAATCCTCCCCTAAACGATATGATAATTGAGACAGCATCAGAATACCCCCTATGCTTCTATCCACATCATTGTTCTGACTATTCTCCCCTCCCTTAACCATGTGTTCCCATTCTAAAGACGGTGTCACGCTTTTATGCCCATGTTTTACTAAATATGTTTAATTAATATTCCACCCATGTTGGGCTTATCTATAAAACTCTTGGAATATTTTAAATTAATGGGAAGCAATTTGTCTTACTCATCTATAGTTTAGATTCGTCATTGTTTCAAAAAAATTTAACAAAATTCCACCTCCTTTTTTATTTCATACATAGCATAACAATACCTCTATTAAATATACCTTATAAAACATGTATATTTTTTATATTATTATTTTTCATAAAATAAAATTCAATTTATGATTTCACAAAAAATTTATTTGATAATATAAACATGGGTATTAATAATTTAACACTATTAAATTTATGAATTGAAATATTAAATTTTGTATGCATAAAATCATCATAGAAATTACCCCACACTTAAATCATTATTCCAAAAAACAAATATATATTCTAAAAGATAAAATGAATCAACCTTTCAACAGAAGTTAATAATTAAAAATTAATGAAATAATGACAATTATCAATTGGAGGAAATGAATTATTGTTTATAAAATATAGAAATTTACTCTATCTATTCATTAAAAAATATTCATTTGAAATTACAAAGAAAAATGGTAACGAATTTATTCTCTTCTATTAATTTATTTTTTAATCATCATTTACATTACATGTGGTGATCTACCTCAATATTGTTTTCTACTCTTATCACTCATTATAAAATTAGTATAGTTTTTTCCTCAAACATTGAGTACATGTTTATAACATATGAATTTGAAATTTTCTAATTTATATAATTATTAGAGATAAGTACCACTAAAAATAATGAGGGATTTAAAAAATATGATCAAATCATTTCAATTATTTATAACAGTAAGATTTTTAGGAGTAAAATAATAAAGAAACAAAAAGGAGTTTAAGATGTAAGTTTTATTAATGCTAACTAATATAAATCAAATGACATTATCATCTTGAAAAAGTGTTATATTTTTCCAAAATTCCCATGCGAATGTATGTTCATGATCAAAATAATATTAATTAATTAATTAACCTTCTAATTGGATTTTTTTATTTTTTTATTTTTTTAAATTTTTTTGATTTTGTACAAGTTTCACATCGATCTTCTAGCTTCAAATGATAAAAAAAAGATGGTAAAGTGATGGTTATTTGTTACACTATATATATGGTACTACATTTTTTCATTTTTTAATATTATTATTTTTTAATTTATAATACAGGGACAATAAATAAAAAATATTTTTTTGAGAAATTATCTTTCATTCTAAAGACCAACGAGATATTGCTACACATTATATCAAATAATTACGTTCATTTTTCCATAAAAACAATCTTTCTCCAACAAATTATCTTTGAAAATTCTTAAAACATATGAGTAATGGTACGAGTGGATAAAATAGATTGTAATGTGGCTATTCTTATGAAATTAAAAGCATGTTTTGTAATAAAATACAATAATATTATTGTAATTTATGCCTCAAGGAATATAGATTAATAAAAATTTCCTCTATCATTTGTAAAGTTAGTTTTTACAATCATAATTTTTTAGAAGATCAATATCTAATCCTAGTAAGTTGAATTTCTCATATTCAGTCAAAAAATGTACTATAGATTGTTGGTAGAAAATTTTAAAGAAACCACATCGGAATAAGAGTGTGTAACTATTGTCAACGACTCACAAAATGATTCATAACAAAAAACAATAAACATAAACATCTATAATTTAAATAGTGAAAACATATGTAAATTTTCAAAAATATATGATTAACAATAAAAAACAGAGATTTTTTTAAATCCTTATGCATCACTCTAATAATTAACTTCCCCAATTTTACATATTTAATTAAATCAATTAAAAAATTAATTCATGGCATAAATGGGTTCCTAAATAATCTTAATTATCATTAATAAATAAGTAAACATTGATCTAAGTGAAGTCATTTATTTTTTTGATTTATACTCATAAATAATTGATTATAAAAAATACCTAGGTGTGAGAGTAGATGATTAAAAATAAACCTTACTCCACGTTAACTGTGATGTTCTACTCCTCTTAGATATTTCAACCTTAGGAAATTTATCAAAGAGGATTCATAGACCTGTAATATCATAAGAACATTGAATCCATACACCTATTTCAAATAATGAAAAAAATGATGGGGTTTGAGGTTTCAAAACATCATATAATTAAAACATAAACTAATAAAGAATTTGAATAAAACATGGTTTTCCTTGGGTAAAGACAATATATAATAGTTTTTAAACTAAACCATACAAATTGAATCACATACTAGTAGTGGGTCATAGATCCAACCATATTTTATGAAACCAATTATTCTTTTTATAATGGTATGTTAATGGTACTCTATCATTCCGCATCTTGGATTGTTCTTCAACTTGTTGTTAAGGATTTTACAAAGTTGTGGGAAACCCCAATTATTATAGTAACAATACATGGGATTTGAATACCCTATACCATTCAACTTTTTTGACTTTTATAATTTTAGTTAATTTTTTTAAAACACTTTTATATTCCATTTCTGTAGAAAATTATTCTTCTTTTACTTTATGGGACAGCTCATCGAAAATATCTTGGGTGAAAATCAAGATTTTAGTATCCACATATTCCCCCTCCTCTATTTGATCTTTTGATTCTACAAAGGAGGGGCTCTTTATTTTTTCATCAGATTTCTAAATATAAATTATATTGGTACCCAACATGTAATATTAAAATCAGAGTTATTAAAATTACTCACCTTGGGATAAGCCTTAAAAACGTTGTGTTCCCAAATTAATCTTCAATGAGGGATTCCTGTATTTTTTCTTCAGTAATTATTAAAATTCATTATCCATACAATTTATGAGTAGTGACCTATCATTGATATGAAATTTCATTATTTAGAGAGATTTTTGTAGAAATTGGTGTAGTTTTTTTCTCTTGTGTTGCCTTTCAACTCCCATCCAATGATAAGAATATAAATATTTTATAGTCTATTATATTATGAGGGGTCTGTTAAATCAATTTTCAATTTTATGTATGCATCATGTAACATGATTTCGAAACCAAAAACAAAAAGAACCATATGTATTAAAAAGAAAAAAAATAAGAATAACCCATTCTATAATTATAAAATAATTTTTTTTAGAAATTATTTCTTTACATATTGAATGTACAATTTCATAGTTCATACAGTAATGAAAAAAACATGATGTGAACTAACAAAATAATTATTACCCTTTGATGAAATGTTATTATATTTATAAAAACATGAATGTATAATCTCCTAAAAAATATAATATTTATGATATGATGTAGATCACATAATTAAAGTGGAAATAACAATTCAATATATTCAATAGTTTTTCTTCTGATTTCTTTAAACAGATTTTCTAAAATTACATGAGGGATGGTTTGGTTTTAATAAAAAAAATAAAAATAAATCTAAAAGTTAAGGGGGTTGAAATTGAATATGGGTTTTATGAAATTTTTAACCATGAGATTTCATAGAGTATATAGTGTTTCATTCAAAACAATATATTCAATCTAGATTAGTCAAAACCTCCATTAATGTTTCCTATATTAATTTTAGATGCCAGATGATAAAATATTTAATAAGAAACAATGACATGGATGATAGTCACTCTCCCAAAACCATTTATCAGTTTATCTATACGAATTTTAATTTCATCGCATTCTATATTTATTTAGAGGATAAAATTTGGTTTTATTAATAATATATTAAATTAAAAATAGTTGTAATCATCCCCTTTAGCAAAGACACTACTCCCTCAAATTATAAGTTACCTAATATTAACCATGCAATTAATATAGAAATTTTTTAGTTTTACTGATAGAAATAAGGGTTAGTTATAATATAATGTGTTTTGTAAGATGTGAAATCACAGGTAAAATATTCTAAAAACAAATGAAAATCAAAATAATTAGTGAAAAGAAAAACAAAAAATTGTTTCTAGTTATGAAAAGAATTATTGATGATAGTTATCTTTTTTAAATCTTGATCTAGATGTTGGGTTCTGACCTACCATTAATTTCAACATTTGAAATAACTCCTCCTTAATATCTTGTGAAATTATTATCAAGTTTCTCCCTATAGTTTCAGACTCCCCTTAATTACAACATTAATTCTCTATTTATGAGTAGGAAATCTCTTGAGATATATCTCCTCAAATATCAATACCAAAAAATATCCAACTATATATTTATTTCATTAGAAATAGTATTTATTTAACCTCAAAATTCTCATCATTATTAAATGATGTAGGGTGTATTTAAACTCCTCAATATAAATCACCTACAATTAAAATTTCCATTTTTAAATCTTTTTTGTCGATCGGCTTGGACTCTGTGAGGTTAATACTAAAACTATGGGTTTTTAAATATTTAGACGTATAAATCTACATTTTCGTGTGGAAACATTGTATTAAATCCCATTATACATGTAAATCGAACTGAATATGAAAGTACATATCTCCAAGAAACATATTAATAGAAACATCATCTTCAATATTTTCTCTAAACTATGGAAATAACAAATTATTCACCTGCACATCATAGTGGAGGTCATAAAATGTATAGATAATTCATCATAGTTATGATCTAATTTGTACAATGTGTATTTTTTTGAATTCATAGAATTATATGTTCATCTATATTTCATATTGTTACATAATATAATAGACTGAACCATGACACAGCTCACTTCGTTGGTATGGATTTTCATGGATACTTAGTCACATATATTTTTCTATGTCATAGTGGGTATAAAATTTACTATGATTATATGTATTATTTCATGTTTGAAAATTTTATTATAAATATGTATTTTTTATGGTGATTCGATAGATCATTGGAGATGTCGTTCCTATGGTGATATAATGATTACTAGGACACATTTTAAATATGATGATGATGATTACAAGGTAACTGGGGGAGGTGAAGTCATTCCCATACGTATTAATAGTATGATATACACTCTACATACCATATAATATAATCAATTAGATGTGCAACACTATTTAAAATGTTCTTCCCTCATATGTAATAAAAAATGAATGGTGGTCGATATACCCCCTTGTGTCATCGTGCACCACCTATGCTAGTGAGTTTGTCCTCATAACTGTATGTGGACCCATTCGACACAATTTAGTATTCTTCTATAAAAATGTTAAGATAACTACAATCTATTAATTTGTCACCCATATAGGCCTTCATGTGGCTGGTATTGGCTGACAGTCCCTTTTTGGGCCTATTGTGTGTCTTTCTCTGCCATTGTTTAGGGATAATAAGGGTTTTCACATTCATTGTATAAATACATCCACTATTTTTCCCACCTATATAGATTAATATTAAAATATTAATTTTACATTATATAACATGTATTTTATTATTATTTTAGAAAAAATTGATAAAATATCATTGAAAATTATAATTTCAAGAAATGATACTAATAATATATTCATTGGTTTTAAGAGCTAAAAAATATGACATTATTTAATTATAATTTTATAATTTGTATGTATAAAATAAACACATCAATAACATTGATGACCATATTTCTCATCCCTATAAAATATAATATCTCCCCTTTTTCCATGTTTTAATTTCCCACCAATTTTGTAAAATAAATTTTGGAATAACATTATCCATTATCTCATGTAAACATCATATTTACGTTAACATATTTTTAAATTTGATGTTTTGGTAACAATTTCCCAATATGGATTTTAAACAATTATATTTTAATATGTTTATAAAAATAAATCCTTTCAAAAATAATATTCTATTAAAAATTCCATTTTCATAAAAATTAAACCTTTTCCAAGCTCTATAATTGATGAATTTTATGTAATATAAATATGAAAATAAAATCACCGTTTTTAAATATTTGTGTCATTTTGGTGACTTTATTATTCAATATTCATTCTAAAATGTAAATGCTTTCAATAATTTTTAACATTGAAATTTCAATTATTTTATTTTATTACAAGACTTTGCATTTGTATAATCATTTTTTAAATATAAACATTTTTCAAAAAATTATCAATTTACTTTTTCATGAAATCAATTTTTAGATTAATTGTAACTTCTTCTTTCATTAAAAGATAAAATAATTTTCTCAAAAATTATTGTAATTTCATAATCATTTTCCACAATTAGAAATATATATATTTTTTAATAACTATAATTAATATATACTATATTCTTTAAAAGGTGTAATATATATTATTTTTTTATAAAATAGAAACCATTCTGGGAATAATGTGAATATAAAATTAGGTTTCACAAAGAATAAGAATAACTCTTAAATATGTAATTTCAATTTCATTTATTATTATGTATCCTCCAAATATATTAAATCCCTTATTAAATAATTAGTTTAATATGTTAAATATAAATAATTTTTATTATTATTATTTAATAACCCTTATTCGCCTTCTTTTGATCGTATATAAAAAGAAAACATTGATTCTACATATATGCATACTATCATCTTTATAAAGAGATCATATTCTTTTTGCATCACCACATCAAACTGACGGATATATTGATGTATTTATTTAATAAATATGATATTTAAGATATTTTTATATATTTGTATAGTTTATCTATTAGTTTTGTAACATTCCATACAACCATTAATATTTTGAAACATCATTTGTGTTTATTTACGAACAATTATCTCTATAGAGTGATGTATTTCGTTATATAACACATTTTTTATGAATAATTATAAACGTGTATATTTTTATTGAATTTTTTACTAATTACATGAATGAAACTATGAATATTATGTAACCATTATAAATATATGTGCATCAATACTTCTGAATAGAAATTTTCATGAAATAGTATGTAGTAATCCTTCCAAAGTGGGTTTTTAATACATAATTATTAATAAACTAGTGAAAATATGCGAATGGTAAATCATATAAGGTATTTTTTATATTATTATGGATCTATACTATATTAATAATAAAATTATATTTATTATATGGGTTTTTTGTGCATGTACAATGCTTAAAGTGGATTGGGGTATTGGATTTAAGTTTTAGTCCCATTTTATTCATGATTGTTTGTGCATGAATTTCCCATATGGGAAATGACATGATATTTATCTAATAAAACAATTTTATTTTTCAAATACTCTATTCATATAATTAATTCACATATATTAGTAGCAAGTTCCTCTCATTGGTACTCAAAATGTTTTAAAAATAATTTTAAGAATAGATTGTACGATTTCTCCTCATTAAATTGAGATTATTTATCCATCATATCATTGTTCAAAATATAAATTTCATGATTTTTTTTACTAATGTCCAATGAGTTTTTAATGATATTTTTCCCCATGTTCTATTTTCAAAAAAAAATATAAAAATGTATTATATTTATTGAATAAATAAATTAAATTTGGAAATGGTTTGAAATAAATCATTACTTATAACTGTTATTACATGAAAATCAGTTATTACCATCCAAACCACTCAATGATTTGATGATTATTTAACATGATCCAATGGTTATTTTCAAATACAAATTTTCTCATAATATTATTCAATTTTTAATATTTAAAATAATTGATTTCAAAATGAAAAGTGTATTCTACTCAAAAAATATCATAGTGATATTTTAAAGGATGTTTCATCAATGATAAAATAATTTGATAATGCATATAATTTACCTGGGATACGATCTAAGGGTATAATCGTTACTCTACATATAAATGGTTAACATTTATGGTCATGAGATTTTTTAAAATCTAGTTTCTTCCCCATGGGTTATTCTATGATGATATGATGAATGTTTTATGATCTTCTGGAATATATATGATTTTATAATCATTCTTTTATGGGTGGTCATAGAATTATATTGACCTACAATTCAATCGGTAATGATTTAGGAGTTATAAAACTCATAATAGTTGATAGAGATGAAAACCCCCTAGGATTCCATGAATTTAAATAAATCCTATATTATTATTAATTTTAATAGATATAATATAATCATAAAATAATTATTAAGATACCTGATGTAGTTGATTCCATGATAAATGGTTGATAACCAATTTATGATTATGATTTTTCTTATGATATATCCCAAAAAAGATTATTTCAAAAAATCTTATTCTTATTATATGTTATCCTAGATAACGCATGATTTATAATGATTACCCTATCTTATGATTTAGGATGTTGAAATACTAATTTTGTTTTCCATGACTCATTTTTTTGATATATGAATGATTTATTATTAGTAATTTTTGTTCTGGTCAATATCACATATCTATATATTATTTTAATACTTTATTTGATCATCAATGAATATCACCCAAATTTAACCATATGGGAATCTTAGCATAACCGTTCTAATGTTTTATATCCCCAGGATATGAAGAATGTTTTTATATAATGTATATATAATAAGGGCACTTTGTGATAAGATATTTATGGGAGATATTAAATATGGTTCTTGAAATATATCTTTTATGTATCTAGTAAACAAAGAAACAAAAAAATGTGTTTTAGGATCTTTGTTATGATGATATGTATTTAACATTACTATAAACTGCTGTAATATTTTACTATGATATTCTTGAGTTACATTATATGGTATCAAAGAAAGGATATGTAATTTTTAAATATTACGATTTGAAAACATTCTTAGAAACCATGTAGATAAGTCAATGTATAGTAAAATATAAAAAATAAATTGTGAAGTATATATTGTGAGTTTTCATACCAATTTAATCGCTATCATGTTTTTGGAATGTGCATGTGTCTATATAATAGAAGAAAAATGGGGTAAACTAACTAAAAGTTGTGGATGAGTTATTAACTTGGTTCTCATAGGTTCCTGATTAGTGGGAATAAGACTTCACACCAGGCTAGGCACTCACAAAGGGTAGTCTTGGGCTAATTCACATTTTATTTATAAACCATCGTGAATTATTTTAAAAGATGATGAAAATGGATGAACTAGCTTATTCCAATGGATTCAATATCTGATATTGAGAGGTCATGTTTTAGATTTCCTAATATTTATTTTTCATGATTACATGTTTACTCTCTATGATTATTGTTTCTAATAAAATGATTTTTTGTTTTAGTAAATGGAATGAACTATAAAAAATCATATTGAAAATAAATTTGATTAAAAATGAAATGAATTTCTTTATTTAAAACATTATTAAATGGAATATGGAATACGAAATCATATGTTTATACCTGACTTTATGGCTTGTTATATGATTATCCTTATCTTGTTTAAGTTTCCTAACACACCAAATAAGAGAGAAATTAAATTTTAAGGTATTTCAGTTTATAAAGACTATATAGGTATGACTATTTAGCTTCCTGCATTTCGTGTATGTGGTAAATAACACATACATAAATGTCGTAGATGGATGATAAGATTTTTATGTATTTAAAAGAAGAAAATATAGTATGAAATTGGTGGGGAAAAGTGAATAATTAAATTGTTTAAAATTAATTTCATAAAAATATACCATTCATAGATCAATTTATTATGTTTGGGAAGCATGGAAATTATCTGAATATAATATGAAATCTATGTGATAACTATTGGGCCAAGTAAGTGAATATGCTATATCAATCAATTGAGTGCAATTATTGAGGTGTTTTTTTATTTATGATTTTTGAATTAGGTTTTTAATGTTTTATCAATGATATTAAGCATATATGAATCATAAAACATATAAAGTTTTTTTTTAAATATATTTTCATTATGAAAATGAAAACATATGTTTAATGGTAAGAAATACATATAAATTCGATTTAGTGGTTAGGTGGATTTTTTGGAAATAAGTGATTTTGTGACAAATTAACATTTATATGTAACTAATGTTGAAATTATAATGTTCATTTAGGGTTAAAAATTGATTTACATTCCAAATAAAAATTTGAGAGTATAGATGACTGTGAAATTCATTAGAGTTTTAGTGAAAAATTTGTTTATATTAATTTTTATTTAATTACTTGGATTCATATTACATTTTGGATACTTTTAGAAATGTTAATTTTTAGAAGAATTTATGCTTTCATTAAGGTTTTATGGTGATTCATTTTATTTTGGATAAGCATTATTTTTTTCGTAGAATTTATAATCATGGAACTATTGTATTTGGAATGTGACATTGTCAGCATCTATATTTTGTATAATTACATTTAATTGATTCTACAAATGATGTGATCTAATTTTTGTGTTTAAAATTTGTCAAACATATATTGGAGGATTATTATGTTTAATTATTAAAAGAATTGTATATATATGATATTTGAGAGTTTTTATCGAGACTATAGATATTGATTCATTATTTCATCATATGAATGTTTATCCATAAAGGATAACTTTTTTATGAACATTTCAATTTTGGAAAATATCTGGATACATGACGACAGAGTTTTCGTTCTATTCTATATGTTATGATCTTTTAAGAGTTCATTTTAGTGTTTTATAAATAGAAAATATCCATGATTATTTATCATGTTGAATATGAGATGAATCATGGATGGAAAACTAGTCAAATATTTATCAAATGATGAAATTAAGCTTATGGTATGAAAATAAGTCCTATAAGAATGTATTCTCTACCTTGACTGTAAATGATTTCCCATACTAATGTAACAGGAAGATAAATCTATGGAGACTTATATGGAATATACCACACATCATTATGGTTTTTTTGTTAACTAATTAGTCATATTATGATATATATATGTGGTCTTAGAAATTAATAATTTGTAAATTCAATGTTTCTGAACAATGATATAATGTATAGTTATCATGATAGAATCTATAGCATAGTTCTTTACAATATTAAGATACAATAAATATGATATTTTGTAATTAAAATTTAAAGGGATAAACTTATTTTACATTGGTATAATATAACATACATGGATTTAATAATATATTTAAATTCTGAATGTTTTTGGATAAATTCATGACGTGAAACACTAAGCTCTATCAAAACAGTTATATACTTTAAAAATAATATTATTTAAATATGGCTCTTATAACAAATAAATTATGTTTTAATGTATTAATATTAATAACCAAACTATAAGAATCATGTATAACTGTTTTATAAAATTTAAATTAATTTATTGATTGAAAATAAATATAAAAAAATTTACTAGTAATTTTATGCTTCATAAATATGTTTTTTTATAAAATAATTAAAAAAAAATTAGAATAAATTATAAATATTTTTACCAAAATTAAAACACTTACTTGATGGAATTTGATGTTATTTTCATAATCATAATTTTAATAATATCATAAGGATAATTTTTCAATATCCTATAATAATTATATATTTTTAGTGAATGGTAAAAAATATCGATTTTTTTGAAACTATCATTTCATTTCATTAAATAATATAATATAAAAGAATCTTTTATAATATTTGAATTTATTGTAGAATAATATACATTTTATTAAATATAAAATAAATAATTACATAGGAATCAACATTATATTTTGTTTCTATATAATTTAAATTTTATGTTTAAATGAACAGTTTTCTTAAAAGTAAATTTCATTCTGTCTTATACATTTGTATTAAAATATATTTTTTGACTTTTATAAATTGTTCCCAAAATATATTCTTCCCTCATTTTAATCATTTTTTATGTATTTTTTAAATAATTGGCTATTACATTTAGTGATTATGAATGGTAACTATGGAAAACTTTATCACCATTCTGAAGGGTAAAATAAAAAAAATTGTCTTAAAACTACATAATAGAGAACATAAATCATCCATGCAGTAGCTTATATTTCATTTAATCAGGTTAATTTTAGTACACGATAATATATTACAAGTTATGGAATCTTTTTTAATTGTTTTGATAAATTTCTTTACATTATAATAATTAGAGGAAATTAAAAATTTTCACACTCTCACTTTTGATATTTTTTTAAAATTAAAATATGGACAATAATATGTTAATTATGATTAAATTATTTTATCATAAAAATAATATATTTATTTTTAAGATTATAATCTATTTATAATTTTTAGAAATGTTATAATTACCTTAATTTAGTTCACAATGATGACATGGTAAGTGTGCATTGAGTAGTAAAATATATATAAATGATTTTACAAACACAAAATTATTAATTTTTTGATTAATAATTGATTCAAATGATGGTTTGGGTTAATAATAACTTGTAATTCGTGGTGAAAGGGTTTATACACAAATTTCATTTCAAGATTATTGTCATTTAATTCAAACTATGTGAATTGTTATTAAAAATAATTTAATCATATTTTAGGTTAAATAATGTTTTAATAAATGATTTAAAAAAATAAATATATTTACAGATGGAAATAGGTTTTATATATTGTATGAAATTTTCTTTTTTTACTAATTTATCCAATTTTACCTTATAACTAAATTCATAACCCTTTAGTATTTAAAAAATTACCACCATGGATAGTGTTTAAATTGATTAACGAATGGGTTTAACAAAAAGATAAGGATTAAAATTCTATATAATCCTATAAAATTTTCATTTGTTAATGGTTTTTAAACATTAACATTTATTAATAAATTATTTTTAAATCTGTTCTATAATTTAATTGGTATCATTTACTTCACAATTGAAGGTCACCACCAATGTATTATTATTAAAACCACCTTGATCCTTATTTATCCACTAATATGTACCCTGATTAATTATATATTCCCTACCCATTCCATATATATTTTGATATTTCGAAAATTTTGTCCTTTCAATGATTAATGTCTAAGAAAAATGGGTTTCTCTATTGAGAATGTTTAACTCTTAATCAATTATTTTTATTTTATTACTTCTTATACATCATGTAAATATAGGTTATACATTATATAACTATATCATTATATTAAACATAAAAAAGTGTTGTTATGATGTTGAAATGGATGTTTTCCACCTCATTTATATATCATAGTAAAATAAACCATCTCTTATACATATCTGTGGAGTACCACTTCTAAAATGTGATTAGTTTTATTTTTACATTATAGCTACACAATAATTGCTATAATGATTGATTCACCACAAACTTACACAAATCTATATAATATAAATTTAGGTTTGTATGTATTTTTTTATTTATTTATTTATGTATTATTCATATATATATATTTGAATATCATACAAAACAATTAATTAATACACAACTAAGGTTTCCCTTTCCTAGCAATAAAACCCCGAGTTTTTGAAAAAAAACTAATAAATAAAATTTGTGAAATTATATTAATTAAAATAAATATTTATTCAATATTTTTTTAATATTAAAGAACACATTATTCTTTCACTAAATATTAAAAAGATTCTAGATTTGGTTACATGCAACACCGAGATTAGAAAGTGTAAAATGCAACACATGGTTTAAATGAAAGAAAACATATTATTAATGTAAATATTTAATATGATAACAATAACATAACATTGAATTAGAGGTTATTGAAAAATATTAATATTTTTTAATAGATGATTTAATTAGTGAACAATTAATTACAATGATAATAATAACTATTCAAAAATATAAGAAATGTTTGTATATAAAAAAATAATAATGAAAACAAACACATTTTACATAAATAAGTTAAAAAAATTATAAATTATTTCAAAGATATTAATATGTTATAGAATAAATAAAATAATTATCATTAATATTCTATGATTTCATGAAAAGTGATAATAATAAATAAATGTTTACTTACAAAACAATATTTTATAAGAATTTGTTTTGTCAGCATTTCCTATTTCATTTTTTTGAAAATAATTTCTCACAATTTATAAAATGAATTTTATAAAATAAAATTATTTTTTAATTATTTCTATAAACACTATCTTAGTTTTGAAATTATGATTTTTCTTGAAAAGTATCATTTTTTATTAATAGTGAACAGTACTACATTTCAGTTGAAATTGCAGTTTTGTTAAAAAAAATTTATGAATATAAATTATATATTGAATTATTTTAAAAGTGTAATTATATAAATTATATATCTATTAATATAATTTAGGTAACTTGAATAAATTAAATATTGATATTCTATATGAAAGCATTGTAAGCATTTTATCTTTTTTCCTTTAAAACCCCGCTTTCTAATCAAATTTTCATGATTAAATTTAAATTAATTTTATCCACATATTTAAATAGAATTTGGGGATATGAATTTAATATTTTTTAATGATTATTATTTATAATTTCTAATACTATAAATTAAATTTTCATCAAAATTAAAAGCGAATGCAGTAAAAAATAATTACAACAGTTATAGTAAAAATTTATTTTCTGGGGTGTTAAACTAAAAGGAAATGTGAAAATATTCACATTCCACTTGTATAATAATTTATTATAACATAAAAAAACTTATAATATATAAGGTTTTAAAATAATAAATTATGGTAAATTCTACTATATAAAAATGTTGGGTTCAATTCACTCTTTAAAAAATTTACAGGAATAGTACTTCCCAGAAATTATAAAAGGGAACTCACTCACCTCATTTATTAACAAATTTAACCCTCATTGGATAGTTCAATAAATACCTATATCATATTTAACCTTCCCTCCCCTCATTCAATAAACATTGTTTTTTAAATAAATCAATCTGTTGAGTCTTTTATATCTAACCAATGGATGTTACTCGAATAAGTTGTAATATTAATCAATGAGAAAAAATATTTTGTCTCAACCCCAATCTCCGTTATTTATTTTTATATTATTATTATATAATTTACTCTATATATAAAATATTCTGAGCTGTTTTTATGATAATTTATTGGACTAAAATCATATCCACATACAACAAGTAGGTTGTGAAATCAATGTTCATGTGTACGACACACAACCGTCTCATGAACTGATTTCATTAGTTTCTCCATTACCAGCAATCAAGGATGATCATAATGAAATTTTTATTGTTTATATAAGTTATATATATATATTATTATTATAATGTTAATATGATTCTATAATTTTCCTGTCACATATAAAATCATGCCATCAATTGTTTGAAAATATGTTAATGTTGTCCGTGTGTATGGAATACTAAAACCTCATGAAGTAATTTGATTCATTGATGAATTATATATAATTTATTAATTATGGTTTTAGTATAATTATTTATTATATATTACATAAAAAATAATTCTAAAATCATCTTATATTATATAATTTTCATTCTATAAACCGAAAAAATGGAATTATCATCCATGCGTACATACGACCTAACATCTCCATGAACCATGTATTTCCATTACTCTTTATATCATTTGTATATAATTATAGATACAAATATACTAAATATATATTTATATCTTGGTTATAAATATAATTTTTTCTAAGATTATAATATATTATTATTGCACAAAATTTAAAAAAACTATCATTTATGAAAAAAGTGGCCATTTGCTGAAAACGAAACATAAACATGGAATCATAAAAAAATTTGTAATAAAAGGTCATAATAAAATATTATTTTATATGATATATATTTTAATAAAAATTTAATATATGTAAAATAATCTTATTTCAATTTAAAATAATTTTTTAAATGAGTATGATATAAGTTAAGAACAGGGGTATAGTATTCCCATATCACTTTAATTTTTGGTGGGACACATGCCCTATTCACCATATATTTAATTTATGTGATGTATATAATTCAAATGATTTTATATTATGATTTTCAGCCATAAAAATTTCGATGGTTACATATTAATTTGATGATATCTCATTAATGGAGTTTAAATTTCAAATGTTATCTAATTTGTATAGAATCTTTTTAGATAACTTTTTTTTCATTGAGATGTAGATTATGTTATGAAACTATATTCCTTCACTGGTGTATATGAATCCAATTATACTATTAATATTAAAAATTTATTTATCTAAATGATATTTTGTGTTCTATTTTATGTTATTCCTTCTTGGGGATTATTTAACAATTATAGTAATGTGGGAAATGATTTATTTTAAAGTCACATTATCTATTACAATTGTTTTTTATATCTACTATAATGAAATATAATGTTCTGTCTATCATGAATTATCATGATGTTTCATACCATTTTAACATCAATTATATCTTTATATAATAGATCAAATTTCACACTCCTTATTACATCTGATTATCCTGAAAATGTTTTTATAAAAATACATCATTATTTTTTCTTCCACACAAAATATATTATAATTAAAAACCTTCCCTTCTAGAAAATAATTATTCTTATTTCACTATTATTATTTTTAAAAGAAACTTATTCCCATATTTTAATTTATATATTAAAATATTGAATGGACTCTTCATTTCAATTTCTTAAAAATTATCCATTTTTTACTTAATGAAAATGAGAATGGAATAATAATTTTAACATGTAAAATATGATTGGAATTTTATTATGTGGTGAACAGTACTTGATTTATATATTTAATTATAGGTTTTAAAAGTTAGGATCAATGATAAATGTTTTCAAAAAAATTAATGTTTTAAAAATAAATTTTCTAAAAAAAAATATATTTTCATCTCAAAAATTATTAAAATATTGTTAGAAGACTTTTTTATGAGTATTTAATGTTATTATAAACAAAAATTTATTTCCAATTTTTTATTTTAAAAAAATAGTTCTATTTTAAAATTGGAGGGATATTTTCCTCAAAAAAATTAAATATGACTTTTCAATATTATATTCAATCTTATATGACATATTTTGGTGTTACCTAAACATACTAGGGATATGATAGAAAGATACCATTCAAAAATGTTAAGAGGATGGTCTATATTTTAATTCCATGATGTTTGTAAAGCTAATTTGTCATCTATGAGTTTTACCATGATTAAACACTTATTAAACCATCATAATTTCAAAGAAAATAACATGATGAGATGATTATGCTACCTAAATATTTTCCATAGGGTTTGATATGATATATTTTTTATCATTCCCAGTTTATTTTAGGGGTTATCATATAATGAATATTTATGATCATGTGGAACACATATGTATGATTTAATTATGTGATGAGGGGGACATGTATCTCCTACTAATGTGTTGGTGATGATTTATATCTCATGATATCAAAATGGGAAATTAGTTAATAGGAATGATCCTATATTGGAAAAAGGTGTGTCCTATGCCACAATGGGAAACATGTGTATCCTAATATACTATGGGAAACAGGTGCATCCTTATCCACTATGGGAAATGGGTGCATCCTAATCCACTATATTGATAGTATTGTTAGTGATTATTGACACATGAATAGGTTTTTCCCATACAAGTGATTTTTCAACACTTTTTTTAAATGGTATTATAGTTCATGATTCATTTATAATGATTTATCATCCTTAAGGGACATGATTAAAAAATTATAATTTTTTATGACATCACTCATGTTTATGATCTATGAATGTTGTGTACGCAATTTCTATGTAATGATTATGATAACATTTCATTATACTTATCTCTTGATTTCCTATGATCGTATATAATATCTACAGTGATTATAGTTTCTAATCATCTAGTCACACCCATTCATGTATTTTCATTCCTAATGTTATTATAAAATGTTTCATTTATAGTAAATCTGTTAAGATTAATAAATGGAATCATCATTGTGAGAAATATTAAGGATATTTTACACGATTAGAATATTATTTTCCAATAATCCAAAAGCACTGAACAATTTCTATCCATTATGGTGTAATTTGTAATATATTAAATATTATTAAAATAAATGTAATATCCATGTACTAAAATTTTTTGTCATTATAATTTGTATTAAACAAATATTTTAGTTCCCATTTTGATACTAGGATATGAAACATTGGTCAGATTCTGAGGGAATTTATAAGGATATTTTAATGGTTTTATCTAAGTATAAAACTATGTATGATTCAATATATCAGAAAATATCCTAGAATATATGTAAAAAATATATAAATAGGTCTCTATGAAATTTCATGACTATTTGAACATTATATATTGGTGTTGCTCTAGAGAAAAAGTACTAATGGGTAACAACCCAAAAAACTCCATATAATGATAGAATAAATTTTGAAACTGTGAATGACAATTATCCATTATGAAAACATATTTTGACACTTATGAGTGATATGCTTTAGATATTTTAAAAATATTTATGAATAATAAATAAGGTTTCAAATAGATGATAACTATGAATACCCAAGGTTTAAACTAACATGTAACATATGAATAAAGAAGGTTTGATGATTTATACATCATATATGGGATTTTTTATGACTATGTGATTCATTGATATTATTACTGTTTCTCACAATATGTTTTATATTATATAAAATGGTTGGAATATAAAGGAATCAATTTATCCTTGAATACAATTAAATGTTAAACAATGAATCTCCCAAGAAACCAAATTATATGGTTGTGTAATGAAAAACATTTTTGATATTATATAAAAAATTTATCATGAAATGAATAACATGGAACATAAATATTATAAAAGGTCGTTTTCATTATTTTTTATTCATTCATGTAAAAACATACACATTTTTTAGTGATTCAAAGGACAAACTAGTTGTTTTGAAATGGATCAATATCACTAGAGATCATTTTTTTTCAATTAAATAATGTTCATTGTATGAAAATTTCATTTTTGAACTTAAACAGTTAGAATTTGAATCGAATAATGTGTATACTATTACAAAGTACACGAGGGAACAAAAAAATGAATATATTTTATTGGAAGTGTTTAATGGGATATTTTTCATTATGTATTCCCCATGTATTCTATGAAAAAATGGATAATGAATTCCTTGATCAAAATAATAATAATTTCAAATTAGTTTGTACCAATGATCCTAATTGTATAAGACATGCCTGGTAATCTACTTGTGTAATCATTAACCCTTAAAGAAAATGCAATCAATTCATTTGAGGACTGAAAACAAATCATTGAAAGGAATTTTATATTATAGAATTTAGTTGTAATAAACAATCCATTCTATGTTCAATAAAATTAAGAACTACATTCGATATTCTTATAATTCCTATCATTTTTATAAGAAAAAAATATTGATTCTCATGAAATCATAACATTGTGAATAAAAATAAACTCATTCATATGATAGAAATGTGTGATGAATCAGTAGGGGAATTTCTGGAAGGGAACTAGGGCATGATTTAATTATGGAGATTCAGTTCTTAACATTTTTTAATGTAAAAATATGATTAATTGTCTAGTTAATGAATTGGATTAGAAGAGGATGATAAATAATGCCCCACCCACACTCTAGTGTTTCATGAGAAAGAAGTTTATAAATTATGTGAATTGATTCCCTAGCATAGGGGATAATGTGGAAAAAAGACACAATAGCCTCTAAAAAGGATAACGTGAAATATTTTAAATAAAATTGGACTATGGTAATCATTATAATTATGGAACATTTATCCTCATTAGTTTGGAATTTCAGGTTTGATTTTGTATGAGTGGTACCTAAAAATATATTTTTTATCCTTTAATGAAATTTTTAGTGATTATCTCTCTCTACATGTGTTCTGGATTAAAAATATCACATTTGACATTATATATGAAAAATTATTAACCCATACATCCAATGAAATTGTTTTATATGATAATAGATTAAATAAAGGAAAATATTGAATATACATTTAGAATTGTATATATTATAATGTAATATAAAAATATGTTTTATATATTCCACCATGTATTTTTAATTTTGTGGTTGATAGTAATCTGAAAGTCGTAGACAACCCCACATTATTTTTTTATGTGATAATAGATTATAATGATTAAGGGGGATCTATGGAAATTCCACCAATTGGATTTAAGAAGAAATTTCTTCTTATAGACATATAATTAATTATATTGATAAACAATACGGTTTACCTTATTGATGATGTTGAGGTAATTAGGGATTGCAGCTCATCACTATGAAAAGACAACAGACATAACAACTATCAGAGAAAATTTCATTTTGGATAAGATTTATTGGATATAGATAACTGACGTGTTAAATATTTTGTTTTGTATAAAATCTAATATATCATATTAGGATAGAAGGTACAACTCAATGTTCTTTGGATTACATCAGTAATCTATTTATATAGAGTTGACTTTTAGAATAACATGTCATTGTTAAATATATTATTAGTCTCACAAGACAATTCAAACCCTACAAAAAATGTTATGATTTTATTAAATGCATTTAAAATGTAGATGGGATCACATTGTCCACTAATTGTGTTTCCTTATAAAAATATCATTAAAATGACCATTTATATTGCTAATATATATAAATCAAATTATATATATGAGAATGAATTTTTTGAATGAAATCTATTAGGATAAGATTATGTTGATGAGGTAGTAGAGAAATATTTTTTCATTTAATTAATTGTATTAAATACATTAAAATGTATAAAAAATTATTCAAATAAGATTCAATTTTATCTATAATATCATGTTTGTAATATTTTCATTCTACAAATTTCACTATGGATGAAATAATTGAAAAATTTTCCATAAATATATCGGTCCCATTAAAAAACCTCATTATATCTGGATATTACTTGTTCATTCATTTATAACATTGATCCACCAATAGAATCATGATGTGCACTATGTATCAGTCATAAAAATTTAATTTCATAATTCAACGCATTTGTGTTGCTCAAAATTCGTATAGTTGGAGCATGATTTTTTTATGAAGAATAAATTGAATAAATTCATGATCAAATAAAGTGTATTATATAAAACAAGAGCACTCACCTGATAATAATATTGTATAGAAACCTCTTTCATATGTATTTTACATAGGTACCTATGAATATAATAATGTTGAATTATCATCAGTCATTTTTACCCAAGAAAATAATTTAAAGGGATAAATTCATTCTAGATGTGGTAGAATGTAACACACAGAAAATTTATTATTTTTTGAGTTAATTAAATTTATTTCATGAATTTATTTATAAAAAATACCATGGAATTATAACATTACACACAATACTGTTTAAACTTTCAACTATAAAAAATATTGGTTTTTTCATGCATTACATGAAACACCCATATTAATTTGTGTTATATGAAGTATTGGGTTTAAATGAAATGTGATGTATTATTTATATAATTTTTTCCCATGATTATTACCAAAAATATATTTTAATGGAAATTATTAAAATTAATATCTAAATTATTAATATATAGGTATGAAACATGTTTTTATTTCTGACTAATTAATTAAAAAGAAATATGACTTTTTGAAAATATAATAATTCTTTTTTTGAAAAACTATCTTTATGAAATAAAATTTTTCCACATCAATATATTAATCCAAATTATTTTATTGAATTTTTATAATTAAATTAATATGTTATATATTAATTCAAAATATTTAATATTTATCTTCTATTTATTCTACATAATAAATATAAATAAATCAAATTTTACTATCAAAAGATATATTTTCTAAAAATCATTTTCAACTTTTATGTGTGCACTACCATTCAAAATGATTTTCAGAAATAATAGAAAATTAATTTGACTTATTAAAATTAATTTCTCAATAATTTATTTACAATTTTTCATAAATTGAATATTTTGTGATTTTTCATAAATGTATCATTTTTTATGAATACTGATAAATAATGTAATCAAATTAATTTTTTTGTAATTTATATAAAAATTAAAATATTTTATATATTGATTTTAATGTATAATAATTTCAATAATAAATCCATAAATCTAATTGAACTCATTTTAATCAATTTGATATGGTAATTGGATAAAAAATGGTTTATATATTGATAATTTCTCTTAGAAAACCCTCCTTGTAATCAAGTGTGTTCGATTAATTTTTATGTAAAGTTTTAATATATATGAATGGACTATAAGGAAATAGAATCCATAATTATAATAATTAGCTAAATTTTATAATATGTAAAAAATAATTTTTAAAAAAAAATGTACAGTGAACACAATAAAATTTAATTACAATTGTTATGGAAAAAATGGGTTTATTGGATTGTTAAACTAAAAAGGTAAAGTTTAAATTTACCTATCAGCATTTATAAAATATATTTTTCGGAGATATTATGACCATAAAATGTATAAGGATCGAATTTTTCCATTTTTTAAAATTTTTAAATTTGAAAACTTTTGGGTGAATTTTCTCCTCTAAAAAATTATATAAATATTATTCCTCCACACCATTAAAAAAGAACTCAATATACTCCATTATTTAAAAATTAAATCATTATTTGATTGTAGAATTCCAACACATGTCACAAATAAACGTTCCTACCCTCATTGAATAAGCATTAGTTTGAAATGAAATCCATCTTAGGAATTATATTTTTAAAATCATACAGAGGATAAACAAAGAAGAGTAACATTCATCAATGTACATTTTTTTTATTTCATCCTAAAACCCCATTAATTATGTTAATTTAGTTATTATATAATAAATATCATAAATATTCTTAGTTTTTTATGATAATTTAATGACTATAAATATCCTACACTTCCATCAAATTACTTACTAAATCATTATTCGTCGATAAGGTTGATTGCCGCCTCACGAACCGATGTTGTTCATTTTTTCATTACCACCTTTCAAGGATAGATAAAATGATAGTTTTATTGTATATATATGAAAAATATGTTTATATATAGTAATTTTATGATGAAATTATGATTATGTTATTTGAATATGACACATACCTTTATTCGTTATATTTTGTAGGAATTGTATAATGTTGCTCATGTGTACAACAGACTCCCACCTCCAAAATAAATTTCATGTATTCACACATTAATAAGAATATACTACAAATTATTTTAATAAAAATATTTTATATATATTGAGAAATATTATTCTATAATGAAAACATATCACTAAAATTTCATTCTATCAAACAAAAATGAAAATTGAAACAGATTTCATGTGTACGGGCAACCAAACATCTCCATGAATGGGGTATTTAATTTCCTATATATATATTACATAGTTTATTAGAAACACATAACTACCTAATATATATGATATATAATTAATTTTTATTATTATTTAATTACTAAACCCTTATACATGTAAGATGAACAAAAATCAAATATATATAGTTGTGAAAAACAAAGAAATTATTTTCCAAAATGTAACATTAACGTAGAATCATTAAAAATGTGTAAAAAAGATCATATCAAAATAAATTATGGATTTGTATATATAAATATAATTATTTAATATATTTATAATATTATTATTTTTATTAAAATGACTTTTTAATGTGTACAACAATTGTCAAGTCGTATGGAATGCAATTCTTGTCTCACTTTTAATTTCTGTGAGACACATACGGTATTCACCAACTTGTTCTTTTATGTGGTGTATATAAGGACAATTATGGAATTTTATAGTTATTATCATAATATTTATGGATTTATACATGTCCATTTTATGATCTCACATTAATGGAGTTCACAAAATAAAATTTGACAAACCAGAATTTCAATTTTGTCTCAAATTTTCTTTCTATGAGAAGTACACTATTTTAGGCACCTATATTCCATTATCAGGTGTATATACATATAATTTCACATTTAATATCATTAATTTATTTATCCTCAAGGTATTTTACATTCCATTTTTTTATTACTTCATGGGTATTATAATTCAATGTTACCAAATTCATAAGGATTTTATGATACAATCTCATCTATTTACGCAATTATTTATGATTAGATTTATAATGATGCAATATAATTTAGTAACATTTAATAATTTAAATAAATATTATTTTACTCTATTTAATCATAATTTATTCAAGTAATGTAACCTTATTTAAACTTATTGCCGCTTAATATTATTAAGAACATTTTTTGGGAAATGCATCTCTATTTATCTCTTCAGTATTTAGTAAATTTTATTTCCAAACCATGTTATAAAAAAATTATTTAAAGATATTTTATTGATATATTATGATAATTAAAATACATTTTTATGATTGGTTACTTTTTCCAAAAAAAATCACCATGTAACATAAAAAATTCAGAATAGATTTGATTGAAAATATGAATAGGATATCCAACATAATTTATTCTACATGAATAGAATTCTATGACATCATGACCAATAATTATATAAACAAGTACTAAATAACTATTAAATGGATATTTAAATTAAAAAAATAAAAATAAATAATTTTTATAATATAAATTTTTAATGAAGAAAATGTATTTTCCTCAAAAAATGTTTAAAATTATTTTTAAAAGATTAATTTATATGTTTTTAATATTACATTAAAAGAAAAAGGTTAATCAGAGGTTTGGTATTGTGAATGTTTTCTTATTTTAAATAGTTAAAGATAACTTTCACATTAAATGTTTTAAATTATTTTTTAAAAAAATTTTATATATAATATGACATATGTTGGAGTATCCCTTGCCTTACTAGAAAAGTGATACTTGTATAACATCTATATTATTTATTTTAATGGTAACTTGTTTAATGGAATGGTGTTTATGAAAACCATTTCACTAATAGGGATTTTTCTAAAAAAAATTATGAAAATAAATTTTATTTTAGATTTATGATAGGATGTAATTATTATGAAACATGTATCTTAAACATATTTTATAATATAATGAACAGTTAACATTTCAAATGTCATTTAATGGGTTTTGATAGGATGAATATTTATGATCTTATTGTAAACATATGTGAAATTTCAAAATGTGATGGGTGGGACCTATATCGCCCTCCAGTTCATTATTATGAGAATAATATCACATGAGATAAAAATATGAAATTTTTTTCAATCGTCATAATCCATATTGGGAAATAGTTACGTCCAAATCGCTGATGGAAAAAAAATGTGTCCTAATCTACAGTGGTAAATTAATGTGTGTTGATCGACTATGTTTATTGTCTTAGTATATAACCATGACTAATAATGTTGTTTTTTTCTATACGTATGATGGTTCTAGGATTTTATGATATTAGTTTGTGGTTCATGATTGATTTATGATGATTTATCACTGTTATTGGCCTTATTTTAAAAAAAATTCTTGTTTTATTTCACATATAATTTTTATGATCGGTGCTAGGATGGGTATTAGAATCTTATGTAATTATAGTGATCACATAACTTTTTCATAACTCATGATACCATATGATCATAGATTTAAAAAATTTATGTTTACCATTATAAGGAATCTAAGATTACACATTCATAGGATTCATTTCCCCTGCTTATAATTAATGGTTTTCTGTATGGTATGTCTATGAAGTGTACTATATTTGAAGATATTTTTTGGAGACATTTAAAATCATTAACAATATTACAAGATTATGTTCAATGTTTCCAATGGAACAAAAATATTATGGAACCTATTAATTTAATTTTTTACATATATTTAATATTGATATAAAAAGATGAAATTATGATGTTTTACATTGCTAGATCATTATATCCTCTATATATCCACCCTTCTCAATAAAGATTTTATCCTTTAATGATACTAAAATATTATATAGAATCAATATCAATAATTCATGATTATTTAAATATTGATTATTTATCCCAACATCACCATTGTTATAATATTTATGAAAACATTAAAGAAAACTTTTATGCTTCTATCTGGTATGATTCATTTTACAACATTAAACTATTGAAACATCATCATGTATTCCTTAATTTATTTTCAAAATAATTAGGTTTATATTTCAAAAGTATTATTATTTAACTAATTTCATGCTTCACAAAATATTCATATAATAAAAACTTTTTTCAAATAAATCTGTTAGATCTTTCCTTTGAAAGTATGAATAACATACATTCGTCAGTAACTTCACCCATCCAATATGTTCATCAATTTAAATTAATTTTAATAAATATGATGAATCCTTGTAGACCTAAACTAATAATTATGTCAAATTAATTTATGTTGATTTATTTATGACAATTTATTTAATGACATATCTTGAGGGATTATGTATTATTAAACTATTCTGAAACCACAAAATACTATTTAAAAATATATTTTATATAATATTCATTCCCATTAATGTCAATAATTATCACCATACTAATAACTTATAAGAAGGAAAAATCATTCGATGATCATCCCAATTTTCATATAACTATTGAATTTTATAGTAAATATTATCTTGATCAGCTATGAAATTCATTCAGTATTATTCTATCTAATGACTCCCCATGATCATAAAAAACATCAAACTTCCATCAATCAGATTCATCCATGAAAAACATAATATACTCATTCATTCCATCTTCTTCACTTTGCATATTGATATTTCTCGAGTCTATATAGTATAATTAATAAAAGTATTCAATAAATTCTATTTTGGGCATCACAATATTCAGGAAATATAGCTCTAATATATTATTCCATAATATTATTATCATCATGAAATAAATATTGAAGTGTCACCCTATAATATTCCATTCATACATAAGTTGATTTAAATCAATTCTAGAGACATTTATTTTATTTGAAACATCACACTGAATAACATCCACATGGCACAATGATATTTAAAAAGGAATAAGACATCACTTAGTGATATAGGATATTTATTTTATAACTATTATCTAACTAATTTTTCCATGATTTCAATTAGAAAAATATATATGTCACCCAATCATCTGATCAAATCATTTTATTTAAGGCATTCACTCTATCAGCGAGAGTGTTCCATTACCGATCTCCAACACATTCCTTAATGTTATTAGATAACACATCTTTTCATGACTAATGCTCTATGATAGATGATATTTGAATGTATCATTTCATGGAATCAATAATGAATAATTTGTAAATGTATAGTAATTATACCCTTTATATAATAGTGTAATTATTCAAAAAACTCAATCCAATTACCACAACCTAATCAAATCTGTCTGATTAAAATGGATTGTTGGCCACTACTTACAATGCCTTTGGTCTTGTCTTCCTACTTTTAGTCATTAAAAAATTCATCATCAAGTAATTTTCAAAAAAATTAAAATGGAAAATTCATTTGCATATTAATTTTGAAAAAATAATATGAATCTCTAATGATCAATAATATTAATGTGTAATTAGGAAGAGATCATCAATAATAATAAATATTGGAAAATATATAAGGGAACATTCACTTTCCATGAAATGAATAATGTTCATATCTGGTAAAGTATATAATAACATGTACATATTTTGAAAAATAAACTGACATTTGTATTCCCATTCATCTTTATTTATCCATTCAATATAGATCAACATGATTACCATTCATGGATACATTAATCAAACATTCCATCAACTTCTTCATTATAACATCATCAACGTATTTAAATCAATGAAATATTTTTATTTCATTAAAAATCATAGATAATAAATAAATAAATATTAAATATTTAAAATAACACACATAGATGGATCTTCTGTACCACAAATTTTTTATAAGAAATACCTTCACATTACATACAAAATTAATATATCAATATTTTAATATTTGACCCCTTTCATCTCAAACATTTATTTTACTTTATCTCCCACTAACAGATAAAGAATAACATGTTTAGGTAAAAATGGTATCAATTTATTCTAATGAAATGTAACATCAAGAATTTTACTGTAAGTATACATGAACAATTCCCTATATAAAAAACAATATGCTTTGTTTTATAAATCCACGTGGTTTTTTACATACTATTTCAAAACATCATGAAAATAAAAATAGAATACATGTATTCATGGTTTCCCTATATAACAGCCCATACATAACACATATATATGATATAGTATTTGATTAATATTTATTACATAATATAACACAACCACACCAGGACTGTATATGTTTAGTGTCTTTTAAAACTATGAAACATAAACATTTGTTTCATAAAACATCAATATTTTCTCACACTTATTTATTCATAACAAGGCTAATTTTTGACATATATGGAATGATACACTTCTAAAATGACCCAGAGAAAAAAACATATTTATGGGTGATCTAAAATGATCAGTATAATTAATCCAGTCAAATATCAATCTTATCAGAATCATATGAACATAAAATTTGATAATCATATCTTGTATATATAATATTATAATATCATTTCATGGAATTAGTTATAAAATTTCAATGTAATCATAGTAGAAAAAAATAAGACATGAAATTTCATGTCATACCCACATTAACATAGAAAATAATTTCTTAATAGTCAGGGATCATTTTTGAGACCATCATAGCAGACAACGTCTATTAATAAACAGAGTTCACTCCTTGTTCAAACCATATATTACTAAACTAGATTTACTTTATATTATTGCAATGTATCTCTGATGATATTTATATATATATACCTAATACATTTCAGGGTCATATATGTCCCACCAGTCTCGAAATGAAACCATTATTATGTGTTCAACAAAACATAGAAACATTCATCATTACAAAACCCATTATATAAAATGGGTTTCTTAAATATCATTAAATCATATTTGATTTAAAAAATTGATTTCTGAAATAACATGAAGTAAATAATTGATATAATAGTGTTACAAAGATGACCCTATTTAACATGTATCATCTTATATGGGAATGAATTTTGATTAAACAATTGAAATTAATTCCTGAGAAAATTTTATTTTCATCTTAAAAAACTATTTTTATGCTCAAAATTCCATAAAATTTGAGAACAAATAATTTTATGTGAATAAAACTTTTTAATATTGTAGGTGAATGTTCAAATAAATATATAATTATGAAAGTGTAAAAATCCATTCAGTCTATACAAGTTAAAAAACATTCTTCTCATATGTTTTCTGGAAGAGTCATAAAGTACCTCATATTGAAAATGATAAAAGATTCCATTCATATATTTTTGTAAAAAAATTCACAAATGGGTAAATTTATATATTAATGTAAAATATATATTGAAATATATTATTAGGATACATAGACATGAATGATAAATATACAACAGAAAATACTTACGTATAAACAATCTCAAATTAAAATTAGATTTCGAGAGTTATCTATTACCTTAGGTCAGATATCCATTATATGTTTTTGAACTTCTTATATAAGAATTTAAAAAATATTTCTGATTTGTTCATGAATCATAATCATTTTTTAGATATCATTAATGACATTATTTTCATCTGTTTGTTAGTAACAATTCATTGATAATTGTTATTTGGGTATTAACTGCTTTATATTTTATGCATGTTATGTTGGATAAGTTCTTATTTATTTTTTTAGGTTATAGTTATATGTTTTATAGAATGGTATTTTTATAATAAATGACATATTTATTAATTCAATTTAATTATATAATCGTTATATAATGAATATTATGTAGAATAAATCACGTCTCACCGTATGGATGGTTTGACGTACATGTGCACAAGCGATGATATCGTTCCCATAATTGTTTAATTTTATAAAAGATGATGGTGTATAGAATCATAGAATCAATATAATTTTATATTAATCACATATATATATATTTATATATATTCAATAATTATTCCCATCCATGTAAGGTGGTTGTCAAAAATGGATTACACCAAGTCATGGAGACGATAATCCATTCGTACGCACACGAGGTTATTTCTATTTTATAGGAAGGATAAAATGTGAATAGTGGTTTTTTAATATTTATAATAACATATAATTATATGAGAAATTCTAATTTTATTAATTTATAATGAAACAACTAAGGATGAGGTTGTAATGAATAAATAAGTCTGAAAGAATCATTAGAAGAGATTGCATCTTTCTTGACATGCATCCTATAAATCTATTCTTAGAGCACAATTGTTGGCCATTAATGATGAAACAAACCAAAAGAATAATAATATTAAAAATTTTTAAGGAAAAATGGAAAAGTAATTCCAATTATGAAGGATCTAAATGAAAATAAGAGGTGATGGAGGATTCCCCCTTTTATAATTGAGGTTGTGGGAACTTTTAGAAACTCCATAAATAATAATTTATAATAAAATCAAACCCCTCCAAAAAATGTCAAAATATAATTATTTATAATATAATATGATATAGGGTTGTAATATCATCAATCAATAAATTTATAACACGGTATTTTTTCAATTTAAACCATATTATTTTAAATGACACATAGTTATTTTTTTAAATTTTATTGTGGTAATAACATTCTAAATATTTAATGGTTATAGATATTTAATAATATTCTGTTAATTGACCATAAATGGATATTTTATGTCATTTTAGAACTTATAATTATAAAATTGTAATTTTTAAATATTTTTATGATTTTTAATTTGTAACACCCCTGGAAAAGTCACACGTAAAAGGATAAATGTTAATATCCATGTCAACAAGGCATAAATTTCTTTTTGGGAGCCTACTTGATTAGAATTCCACAGTTAATCATGCTTGGCCTAAAGTAGGATTCCCGATGGGTGACCTTCTGGAATGATTCCCATGGTTATTTTTAGTGAGAACAAAACACACTGAAAGAACATATGTTGGCCAGTGGGGGAAGTCATTAGTATGATAAGAAACCCTAGTGAGTAATAGCCTATGGTGTGCTGGGAAAGAAACCATGGTATTATAGGAGGACCATGGGGTCAGATGATAGTGTTCATGGCCCAGGGAGGCGGTTCATGACAAATGATATCAGAGCAATCAGTTCTACCCCATAACATAGTACTTTGTTCTTTCTTTTCTGTGAATAAATAGTTTTAAGGGTACTAAGTGTGGTTTTTAGTTCAGAGAGTCTAGTGTTGGTGAGGGTGACTGACGTATCCATACACCATGACCCTGACTTCTGATTTCCGACTCAGTGCACGAAAACAATGATTATGTGCGTGTTTCCAAAAGTTTTCTTTATGTCAGCTCAACCAGGACAAATCACTAGGTATAATCTTTTGATTGTGTCGCATATGTTTCTTTCAGGATGCCTCCCTACAGATGACCAGTTAGAGACTTTGGAGTCATACGTACTGACATCCCACCAAGAGATTACCAGTGGAGGCACTAGATGTACTACTTTCTGTTGGGTCATCTATGCCACCTGCCCCAGCAGTAGATGATACACCACACTTTAGTGAATTGCATGAGTCTCAATGATAGAGGCCACCCAGGATCATGGGAGAGATGGACCCATAGGTGGCTAAGGATTGGCTGGAGACTGTGGTGAGATTCTTCATGCTATTAGGGACATAAAGAGACTTCATGGAGGTCCTTGCATCGAATCTCCTTCAGGCGGCAGTAGGTAGATGGTGGAGCCTGATGCTTCAGGTGCATGATGAGGCGACACTACTCTTGGTAGACTTAGAGAGCTTGTTTCGGGCAGAGTTTCTCCTAGCCACTATCCGCGCAATGTGGATACAGGTGCTACTGCATCTACTGCAGGGTAGCATGAAGGTGGCATAGTACTCAGCAAGGTTCACCGACCTCTCATTATACTCTACAGATATGTTGCGGGACCCACTCTTCATGGCTCGGACCTTCGAGCAGGGGATCAGGAAAGAGATCAGAGAACTGATGATCTAAATTAACATCTCGATACAGACGGTGGTGCTAGAGAGATCCCTCTTCATGGAGAGTTTTTTTACTGAGTAGTCTCCAGCAGCGATACCCACCACTAGACGACATTCATCAGAGTCTTCTGCAGCTAGCAGTAGATAGATGGCATGAGGTCCAAGGGGACTAGTCCTATAGGTGGTCGACCTCATGACTCAGGATCAGTTGTGCGGGGCACACGAAGCCGACAAACACATTCTAGTAGTAGGCAGTGTTACTCATGTGGAGAACAAAGTCACATTCCTCGTGACTGTCCGACCCGCCATTCAGATGATCACCAAACATTTGGGGTACCTCCCAGGTAGAGGAAGTGGTTCGAACGTGGCGATCCGCTGGGAGGTGGTGGACATTGTAGAGGAGCTGGATGTACTGCTGGCGATGGATGGTGTTATGAGGTTTTACCAGCATCACAACTAGGAGGACCACCCTGACCGCAGGGAGCGGTTGGATAGGGGAGAGATTAGCTACAGTCAACTGAGGCCTATGATCATGGTACTCCAGAGATGATTTGAGAGACGATATATGTATACTCCACCTTAGCTGCAGTTCTTATAGATACAGGATCCAGTAACTCATTCATTTTCACTGACCTCGTTTGGAGATCGGAGATACTGATGGAGCCGTTGGCAATATCCTTATGGCTAGAGACTTCTACGGGAGGTAATTCGACGATTATACATGGGTTCCGGTAGTGCGAGCTTACTCTAAGAGGCAAGAGCTTTGCCTGGGATCTCCAAGTAGGGGCATCGAGGCCTTACGACGTCATCTTGGGTATGGACTAGTTATCTACAGTTCGTGCCCAGATTGTCTGTATTATGTGAAAAGTGTGGTGTGTCCGCCCAGATTGGACAAGGTTTACCATCACCCATGAGATGGGAACCCTTGTAGCACAGGACAGACTTACTCAGAGGGGGGTACAACCGATCACTCATCAGTTTTCCTACCATACCCTCGGAGTAGTTGATTTGGAGATTCCAAGATATCCTGTAGTGGTGGACCAGTAGATGGATGTTTTCCCTTACAATGTTACAGGACTACCTCATTGCATAGAGGTGGAGGTATACATTATCCTGTACTTCAGGACGACACCGATATCTACTGCAGCATATTGGAGGGCTCCCACTGAGCTTTACAAGATGAGGGTACTACTAGTGGACTTGAAGGGGAAGGGATTCATTCGGCACGTTTTTTCTCCCTAGGCAGCCCCGATTCTGTTCTCTATGAAGGAATATGGGAGTATGAGGCTCTGTGACGACTACTTTTGCCTGAACTAGGTGACCGTAATTAACAAGTACCCACTCTTGAGGATTGACGACCTCTTTGACCAGCTGAAGGGAGAACTGTGGTTCTCAAATATAGACCTCATATTAGGCTATCACCAGCTCAGATATCCAGATGAGGATGTTTAAAATAGGGCATTTAGGTGTCATTACAACCACTATGAGTTATTGGGGTTTCCCTTCGGCGTATCCAATGCTCCAGTAGTGTTCATGAGTCTCATGAACATGATCTTCAAGCCTTACCTCAATCACTTTGTCGAAGTCATCATCGAAACATTCTGATCTACTCGACTACTAAGGAGGATCATGCCTACCATTTTCAGGTAGGATTGAACACACTCCAAGAGCAGTGACATTATGGTAAGATCTTGAAGTGCCAGTTTTGGATTCGAGAGGTTCACATCATGGGACATGTCATCTCAGAGGCTGGAGTTGCGGTGGATCCAGTGAAGATAGAGGTGGTACTTGCTTGGGAGGCACCCAAGAGTGTGATAGAGGTACGGATTTTAGTGGGTTTGGCTGGATTCTAACGGACGTTCGTTCCAATCATATACAATGTTGCAACACCACTATCAGCCTTGACAAATAAGGGGCAACCCTTTGTGTGGTCAGAGAGATTTCAGCAGAGCTTTCAAGAGCTCAGGCAGAGGCTAACTAGTGCCCCCATCTTGAGACTTCTAGATGAGGGCGTAGGGTGTGTAGTTTACTGTGATGCATCAAGCACCAGACATGGGTGTGTCCTAATTCAAGAGAGAGCAGTGATTTCTTATGGTTCTCGGAAGCTAAGACAAAACAAGAAGAACTATGCTACCCATGACATGGAGTTAGTTTCCATGTTCTTCACCTTGAATATGTGGTGACACTATCTGATGGGTGATCATTTTACCATGTACTCTGATCATAATATTATCAGGTATATCTAATCTCAGAAGGACCTGAACCTAAGACAGTGATGTTGGCTTGAGTTCCTCCCGGACTATGATTTCGAGATATTCAATACACCTAGGAAGGGGACCGTTATTTTGGATTCAATCAGTAGGAGATCTAGTAAACATCTACATAGAGATGTGACAGAGCATCTAGTTGCTTTACAGAAATCATATGTGGATAGAGATGGAGCAGCATTCCTATAGTCTCTTATGATCACTCCCCCACTTCTTCAGCGAGTCCAGGAGGCATAACATGGGGACACTGACTGTGAAACTCGACGTGCTCATATATCCACAAGGAAGGAAACTGATGGATTTTCTGAATGTGGGGAGCACGTCATCCTCTTCAGAGGACGTACCATGGTACCAGTGGAACATCAGGAGGAACTGTTGAGGGAGTTCCAGACATCCCCTCTAGCGGTACATCCAGAAGTCAAAAAGATGTACCAGGACCATCGACAACAACACTGGTGGCCAGGTATGAAGAAGGCATTAGCGGAGTTATTCTCATGGTGCCTCAATCTTCAGAAAGTGATGGTAGAGAACATGATACCAGGAGGCATGGTTCATCCTTTAGAGGTCCCAGATTAGAAGTGGAATGGGATATCCATGGACTTAGTGATGGGTATTCCATGTATATCCATGGGTCATGACTCGATTTGAGTGATCGTCGACCGACTAACAAAGTAGGCCCACTTCCTACCGATCAGAGATCAGGGTTCAGTAGTGATCTTGGGATGCCTCTATGTGCAGGAGATTGTGTGTTTACATGGAGTACCTTCCTCTATTGTCTCTAACTATGACACACGGTTTTCTTCCCAACTATGGAAGGGGTTTCTGGAAGCTTTTAGGACACAGCTTCTCTTCAGCAATGCCTTCCAACCTCAGATAGATGGTCTGACTGAGCGGACCATTCAGACCATTGAGAACATGCTACGTGCATGTGTCCTCGACATCAGCCACAGCTTGAAGGATCACTTAACTTTGGTGGATTTTTCATAAAACAACAACTATCACTCCACCATATGGATGGAACCTTTTGAGGCATTATACATTCGAATTTGCATCACTAGACATCATTTTCCCATCACTATGGAATTGAATTTCCCGATGAACTTCTTTTCCACACATATAACATTTACTTATCCCTTTAATACAATTCCCTCCATGTTTCTTTCCACACATTGAGAATAAGGGAAAAATTATCTTCTATTCAGTGTGGTATTTAGATTTTCCATTGAATTCCATTCTCCTCTTATTATCAAACCCATATGACTGATGGCTTGCTTCAGTCTCCATCTCATCCTTGAGAACACATCGAACAATTTTCTTTGTAGCTATTGAAGCACCATGTAGATAATTCCCATCAGAGACTTGGTTTTAGGCCACTAATGAATCGATCGATCTTACTATCAGGTTGGATAATAATCCCATATGTTTACCTTGCGATCCTTGTAAAATTTTTATTGTAGGTACCAATAGATTCATCATCATTTTGCTTCAGTTCAAAAAACTCCTTCTTCACCTTTGTTCAAAGAATAAGAGGGATGTACTTATTGAAAAATAAGTTATTGAACACCTCCCATTACATGGACTCAATTTTTCCTCTTTTCCTCGTATTCTTGATAAGATTCAACCATTGATCAGCATCACCTTCCATACGATTTATTGTTAATATGAATTTATCATGTTCATAACTTTGTAGAAATGAAAATATGTTTTCAATGGTACTAATCCATTGTTCTGCCACAAATGGATCAAAAGATCCACTGAATGAAGGTGGACGCTGCCTCATGTAGGATTCAATAGAAAGTGTCTCCTTATTTTTCTTGTTTGAAAGTCATACATGATTCATAGATTGAGAAAGTTATGTGAGCATGGATACAGGATTTTTCATTCCATCTCCCATAACATTTGGTTGCTCAGGAGGAGAATCATTGCATTTCACATCACATTCAACATTAACATGATTCCTTCGGGTTCAATCCATTGATTAAAACCAAGAAGCATAGTGTGAGAAGCAGTAATAATGATAGGAAAACCACATAATCTAAAATAAAATTTCACACTTTAGGTCTTATCATAGTTTATTAATGGCCATTTCTAAAACACTAATATTTTGTTCTATCCTTAGATGTATCCTTCGGGTTCTTACTAAGGCTATCACATACAAGTCTCCAAAGGTTGACTATACCTTTCCATTGATTCCAACTATAATGACCCATACATTACAAGCATTGTAATTACTTCAGAATTGAAGCATACTTATTAAAACATATAACAAAACCATGATAGAACCGTATAGGTATACTGTCTTTAGAAACTGGTAAACAAGAACAACTGGTTCATAAATCATCTACACTATCTGCTGCTTATTTCATTATATCTAGTGTCCCTTTTAGCATATCCGACATAATACCCTTATTCCTGAACTAGGGAAAATAAAACATGCAAAAGGGTGAGCTCAAATGCTCAGTAATGGTAAACAAATGTAATATCAATCATATCATATTCCAAACAACATAACATTTCAAAAATCTTAACCTTCAAAAGACATCATAATCTAAAGACATGGTATTAAAAATAGTAGTGAAATTTAATCCCAATTATCATAACATATAACATGAGAATTTGTGACATACACACATAATCATTGAAAATAATTTCATATTAGTCAATACTCATTTCCAAGACCATCATAGCGAACAAAGTCCCTTACTAAACCGAGTTCACTCCTCATTCCAGTCATGTATCACTAAACTAGATTAACATTTCGTTCTAGCCATGTCTATGTCATTAGATATAAATATTTATGAAATTCTTTGGAGAGTGATATAGGTCCCACCCATCTGATAATGAAACCATTCTTATGTGTGCCACAAAATCATAAATCATACATCATATCATAACCCATATAATAAAAATGGGATTCCATCATAACATAATTCATATAAGATAGAAATACTTCATAAAAATAAATCAATCATCAAATAAATTTAATAATAGGGATAGAAATAGAACCCTATATTAACATAGATGGAAATTTTTTTGAAAAAACACATAAACTCCATTCTTGAGGAAAATATCATTTCTACTTCAAAAACATTTTTCATTTATCAACATGTCAAAAAATCATAAACTAAAAGAACTTAATTGAAAATAAACCTGAAAACTTGAAAAGAAATATTAACTGAATATAATGTTCTATGAAATCATAAAAATCCATTCATTCCATATAAGTTAAAAACCATTCTTCACATACATTTGCTGGAAAATTCAAAAAGAATCTCGTACTAAAAACGACCAAAGATTCCTTTCATGTCTTTTACTAAAAATTCACCAATAGGTAAAATTGGATATAAAACATTGTATACGGATAATATTACATATTTATGAAACATGGATGTGGATGGTAAATATGCCTCATTAAATAACTAAGTATAAACAATCTCGGATAAAAATTGAGATTGTGAGATTTTCCCTTAACTTATGTCTGAAATGCTTTGTACGTATTCGAACAACCTACATAACGATTTAAATAATTTCATTGACATACTAATGAATAATATTAATTTTTATTATATCATATATGGTCACATTATTATCTTCTTATTAGAAATTGTTCATTGCTACTGGTTATTCAGGTGTTCATTTCTTTTTGTTCTTATGAGTGTTTTGTCGAATAAATTATTATTCCTCCTTTTAATTTATAGATAAATCATTTAAAAAATGGTATTAGAATAATATATTTCAGATTTATTCATTCAATTCGTTTATATAATAATGTTTTAATGAATATCATTTAGAACGAATCACATTGCACCGTGGAGATGGTAAGTCGTACGTACACACAAGCGATGATATCGTTCCAATAATTATTGAATGGTGTTGGAGTGGATGATAGAATATATAAGAATAAGTATCATGTTATAATATTGCTATATAGTTATTATTTAAACCATTATAACCATCAATGTAAGGTGGTGGTGTAAAATAGATTGCTTCACGGCGTGGAGACGGTATTCTGTAAGACCACACGCTAGGTGATTTGTTTTTTTCTGTAGGATGGATAGAAGGTGAAATAGAGTTGTTTCAAATTTATAATAACATATCATTATATGAAAGATACTATAACATCCCAGGTAAATAAATAATAATAAATATTTCTAATTTATTAATATTTTTGAATTAAAAATTAATTTTACTCTAAAGGGGATGCTATGTTTGATAGAGTACCTGATACGCAACAACAAGTTTTTTTTTGAAATATTATGTTGCACACTAATAAGATAATAATATTTTAAATGGTATTTAACTCATAAATGCTGTATTTGAGGGAATAAAAAGATAACTACAATATGTTATACTTTTATGTTAAATGTATCTATATTTATCCAATAAAAGTTAGAGGCTTAAATTGTGAATCAATCTAATTTAAAGGAAAATTTAAATTGAAAGGATGATTTACCTCGTATTAATATAGAACCATATTTAAATATATTTTTGGTCACATTAACACATTATAAATTACCCAATACATTCTTTATTTATAATGGGGACATCAAATTTTACTTTGGGTAGGTTTTTGGTATTTTTCTGATTAAGTTCATTTTTTTAATGAATACTGAATAATACTGTATTTTAATTCAAAATTTCATTTTAATATAATTTATGTACATGGTTATATTATCTTTTAAATTGGTTTTAAAGTTTTATTAAATTATATTTTAACCATTTAATACAATTTTGGTCATTTTAATTAATTTCACTTTGAAATTGGACATAATCAAATGCTAATCAGTTGATAGTTATTATTTCTTAAAAACACGCTTTCTGTTTTGACAACAGTAATTAATTTTGAATTATTTTATTCTACTTATGTTTTTAGAATTGGAAAAAAAGTATTCCATATTTGGAATCATGAGTTCCAAATTTTTTAAATAGGTTACTTTTATTTTCAGACAATTTAAATAATTACTTTAGTAAATATTTTATTTACCGTGGTTAATGGGTAAATCAAGTAAATAAAGGTAAAAAATAATATAATACTAATATAAAATTAACCTTAAATGTGTAATAATCCTATTTTATGATACATATCCGACCATGTGAATCTTTGGGTCATTATTGAGACCCCATGGATCCACTTATGAATCATAGTGACAATTTAGATAAATTAATTTAAATTAAAGGCAAAATTGACATAAACAAAAATCGTTTAGTAAATTAATTTTTATATAGTGTTATATAAATTATATTTTCGTCTATAAATATTAATATGAACGAAAAAAGGTTTAATACATCATAATATTTTTTTATAATTTTTGGACATCGAATAAATTAAATTATTCATGACACAATAACGATGCTGTATTTACCTCATTAATAATTGATTTAAATAAATAAGATTATAATGATAAAAATATTATCCAAAACCTATCCAATTCCTATTGGATGATTTTATTTCGACCATGAGTCATCGTATATTAACATATAATGATTTTAGGACCATTAGTAACCGAATATCATTATATAATAAAATAATATTCTCACACTTTCTTAAAGTGCCCCTCCTCCCTCTTATAAAAGGAGACCGCCTCTAACCAATTCCTCACACATCTCAAGCCATTTGGAATGTCCAAACTATGTCCAATTAATCTCTCTACATGCCTCTCCTTGTCTTTTAATCCTTAATTTTAGCAGAAGGAACTTCAATAAGTCCATTGGTTCAAACCAATGGGAGTTGCCCAAATTAAAGGTAACAGTTTTTCTTAAATTGTTTTCTGTTATTTTACTTCTCCCACCCCTAAAAGCTTTTTATTCCTTACTTTTGTAACAAAAATAGTATCCTAAATATACTACTATGTTTTTTTGAGAAGGATTCGAACTACACTTACAACACCTACATCTAATGGATGAAGAACATACAGTTTCTGTGGATGGAAAACTAACGCCTCCAGAAATGATGATTGTTCGATTACCTCCTACTGCCTCTCATGGAGGCCATTACTAGGGAAATATATTTATATATAATATATATTTTGTTTATGTTTTATTTATTCTTCTTTAATTTCCATTTATATCATACCTTTATGGTTTCCATTATGGGTAAACATGATAATGTCATTTGGGGAAGTGCGGACTACTGCCCCCTCAATGTGATATGACTCGTTAATACTATATGTGGTACATATAAAGGATAGATTTAATGATATTATATATAATAAAATAATGGAATTATAATACTATTATGTATCATTATCTATTAATTCCATTAAATATTAAATAGAAATGGAAGTAGCGTTCATGCGTACGTACGGCTTACCGTCTCCTTGAATGGTGCATTTAATTTAATACCATTAAATGTTATGTACTATTATAAATACATGTATATTTGGGATATATATGATATATATGATATCAAAATCATGAATATCATTCAAGATATAATGAACCTTTGACCACATGGATAACTTGTAAATATAAGGTGTTCATTTTTGACTCAAGTACCAAATATCGACAAAATGAACAATATTAACAAAAATGATTACATAATGTTTATAACATGGTAGTAAATGATATAAAAGGATTAATAAACATGAAAAATGGTTCCTCAGCAAGAACAGATTAACGTTATTTTATTATTCAGGAGATTAAAGAACGATCGAGTCAAGTCGGACATAAGGTAAGGGACTTCGTCTCAATCTCCTTTCATTGAGGCATATTTTGTTTTAATACACGACATTCTTTTATACGCTGTATAAACACCCTTGAATTTTGAAAGTGAATTTTTTTCTACAAAACGTTTCACTAATTGAAAAAATGAATGTTTCTTTTAACATATTCGGTGACAATGACCTTTTCCTCCGCCGAGAGTATTATTTGATCTTTGGCTCACTCAACAAGCCGTAATGTTTTTTTAAAGAAAATAAAAATGATATACTCTTTTATGTATTTTGGAATTGAAAATGAATTTGATAATGGATTTGTTATAACAATATATTTAAGTGATATATTTTGATTGAAATGATGAAATGTTTTCTTTTTTTTTTATATATGATTTATGTCTTATGATTTCATAATTGTACTTGGACATTTGATAGGTGGTTATGTGATAAACCAAATGATTCGTGGTGTTGTGAATACCAAGACTGGTGGTTATGTTATAACCTCCAATGCATTGGGTATGGAAGTCTACCATATGGCTATTCCATTTAGTGATACGTGCGGAAGTCAGCCGTATGGTTATTCCATTTATGTATGTTTATGTCTAAAGTTACCTTTATATGTTATGTGTTCTTTATATGAGATTTATGGTAATATTATGGTTACAAAACTGTAATTGGTGATCTTTTATTCAGTGAAGAGTACTTACTACTTCATAAAGGTGAAAATTATTACTTATGATAAAGTATTCATGGTTTACCTATTGTTTTAAAAAAACTGACAGTTTTCCTTCATTGTGTGTCCCTTACGGAGCTTTTTTATGCTCATCCCAAGTTTTTGAAATTATTTTCAAAGGTTATAAATTGTAATAGGGTCAAGGATGTGATCAAGGAAAATTTATTCCGTCTAAAACATGGAACTAGACATGACTCTTTTTTTCAAAGAGTTTTTAATTTATGATAAAAAATGGTAACTAAGTTGAAGTGTCTACTTGATAATATTTTTCAATGTAACAGTTCGGCCTAACTCTCTAAAACTCAAAACCAAAAAAAATATTCAATGTGAATTATTTATTTAATTCAAGATTATGTAATGTTTTAAGGTCGGGTCCTTATAGTTGGTATCAGTGGTCAGTTTAGACAACTTTAGGAATTTTTATGTTGTTAAATTAATGTTCATAAATTAATTTATATTAAGACTGAAATGATATAGAATTTACAGATTACCATGTTGATTCTCTTAAGATATTTCTATGTTTAGGATGGTTTTCTGCATATGAAATAGGTCAGCTATGTTGTGACGACATCAGCAAAAAGAAAACTTTTGAAATCTGCAACCTGAGATGGTCGGAATCAGAAGTGAATAGTTATTTGCAGTGATGAAATAGTTGACTCGGGATATAAATGGTGGTGGTATCCATGCGCGAGATTAGCAAGATCAACCGCAGAGGAACATGTTAGTAGTGGAGTATTTCATGAGGCAACATCCTCCATCATTTATAGAATCATCTGATTCGGTGCAAGTAGAATGGTGGATTAAAGAACTGGAAAAGATTTTTGATGTCATGGGGTGTCCTGAATAGCAAAAGGTTAGTCTTGCTATTTTTCATTTTGAAGGTGAATCTAATCATTGCTGGTCGATGGAGAAAAATATCAGGGGTAGTGAGGAGATTGATTCTCTTGGATGGGATGAATTCAAAGGTATGTTTCTTGAGAAATATTTTCTTAAGGTGGTTCGTCTTAGGATGTAAAAACATTTCCTAGAATTGATGCAGGAGGATGACTGTAAGAACCCGGACGTTCTTTTTAGGTATGCATTTCTTTTTTCTTGAGTTTTTGAGAAAATAGGAGATTCTTGAAATTTTTGAATTACACACCTTGTACTTTGTTGCCGCTCTTGACCATGTGATGGCAGTGTCATGGCCACACACATAGCCCTGTAGGGGTGACATGGAGGCCGCCTAAAGTAGAGTACAGAAAAGCTTAGTACACGTTGTGTACTCAAAAAGTAAAGGATGTGAACTTTATTTTTTTATTAAATAGAATGGGGTCACGTCTGATGGACCGAATCATCTACATTTAGGTGTTCATCATTGGCAGCTCCCAAACAGCTGTGGATATTTAACCAACCCTTGATCGATTGTCCGTCCTCCGAATTGAACTCTGTCGATTGCTTTGTAACCACAATGTTGAGTTACCTCTTCTACTAGAACCTTGTTTTCCATTTCACTCTATTTTCTATGTTATATTAGGTTGAATGTTTTATGTGTTTTCATTGATCTACGATGTTATAATGAGATTCAATCCCAGTGGATCAAGTATAGAAATCAATTAACGTCGAAGTTGGTGGTTTGTGCCTTTCTATAGAAAGTCTTTGAGTATTTTTATAAATTCCACCAATACCCTTGAATGGGGTATTGCGTGTTTCCAATTATTCCCTTTTTGTTTTCATGTTTTGTTTATATGCATGAGTATAGGATATTTCTAGTGAATAGGGTATTTTACTGTGCTATGGATGTTTTTCCCATGCATGTTTTTCTTGTTTATGACTGTTGGTCTAGTTTTTTCTGTTTGGATTTTTCCAGTTCCATGCCTTGTTTGTAGGATGGTGTGACTGTTCATCCATGATGAGGTGTTGTAGAATGCTAGCCAAGTATTTTATGAGGATAATTTCGTCATTATGCGGTGCGACACTTGCGGACTTTACATAGGGATAAGAGAACCTATTGTAGCAGTCCATAGGGATAATGGACGTAAGGGCTTCTCTAGATTGTATTAAATTTATGATGCGAGACCACAAGGAGAATTGATGTTGAGTTCTTCCTCAGAGTGTCTGTAATTCCTCGATGCTGGCCACATGGGTAACGAGACCATGTGTTCGTCCCTAGAGGGCCTTTAGTATGATACGAGACTATAAGGGGAATTGACGCTAATTTCTTCCCTAGATAGTCTATTCTTTCTGTAGCTAAACTAGAGGGGTGAGATTGTGCGTGCCTCCTAGAGGGTTTCTATTACTTGTTGGTTGAACCGTAGGGGTTAGGCTATTAGAACTACCCAGAGGGTTTCCTGTTTGTTCTACTTTTTTCAGTGGTTGGTTCCTTTTTCGTATATTATAGTCTAGAAGCTGTGGATTGATACTGCTATGTATTATCTTGTTTTCTGATTATTGTTTACTTCTTACAGTACATTACCTTACGTATATTCAGGGACTGTTATGCACAGATCATTAAGTGGTTGCCTACTGGGACTTTGTCTCATACCCTATTTGGGTCATGCTTTTGGGCCCAAAGAGATTATATTGTTGCACATATAGATAAGGGCAAGTGCCCTTCTACATCAGGTTCTTGATGGCACTGGATCTGGAGAGCAGGGGACCAAGCTGAGGCTTGTGATTCTAAGGAATTTATCTTTTTTTTTCATACATTAGTTTAGTATTTTATTCAACATTGTGACTTGTTTGGTTGTTTACCTATACATATTTGTATCATGTATCATTTACTTATATGTTTTGTTCATGTTATTTAATTATCAATTTCCCATTGTTTACTCTTGTATGGATGTTTATTGCTTCTGCTATTTTTGTTATTTGTTTTCTCTTCAGCTGTGTACTCTTCCAATGAGGGAATAGTTTCCCCACTATCACACCCAAGGCCCTCGCTACTAGTCGGTAACCTCTTGTGTTCAGGGAAATTCCCTCAAGCCCATCTGACCAACCGGGTAAGGGGTGCCATAGGGTGGATTTCAGAACCAGGATGTTACAAAGTGGTATTAGAGGATTTTTTTTCTCTTGACATACTGTTTGGAGCCTTCATCAAGGGATAAGATTGAATAGGTACTTGGTAATGAGCTATTCCTAGGAGTCGCTAACTCGTATACATTGAAACGCCATACTACCTCGTTTATTACCGTTTTAATTGGTTTTCAATTTTTAATGTTTATTTGATTTCATCATTGGGTGATTCACATGCTTTTACTATTACCATTATTGTTATTGATGTTCTATTTCTGTTGAAACCCGATGAGATGAGGGTATGAAATATCATGCATCATATAAGAACTTGTTAGAAATTACATCTCATGAATTCTTGTCATTCCATCTAGGATTCATTTGTGATGGCATGTTTTTTTTATATATGATGTGTATAATATGCATGCTTTTGTGATTTTTTCCTTGATAGAAATATCTGTTGTTTGGTAGGAAATTGTCTATGTATAGATTTACTAGAATGAACACAAAATTTTGATTCCTGAGGTGTTACAGGCCTTCATGAATTGGAACATGGTGGATTATTGACTTATTTACCTGGTATATAATGTGTAAGAGATTCAGTTCTCTGATTCGCTGGAAGTATGGGCCCTCACAGATCGGAATTTGGCACCTTCACACTTTTTATCTGTGTTTCTGGGATCTGGTGTAGTTCTGAGGATACTTTCCAGAAAAAACCAGAATAAAAGGCATGTACTTTATGAATACATGCTGTGTAGTTTCTAGTCGTGTCACTGACTATGTGAGCAGGGACATGGGGTTGTGAAAAATCTTGTGGGAACATGTTGTGTAGTAGTTGTACACGCCCTGTAGTGTAACCCTAGAAACATGGCCTTGTAGATAACAACACTAGATGGGGGGGTCTCTTCTTATACACGTCATGTCCACCTTGAACATGTCGTGTAGTCTGTCCTGGGTAACCGGCCGTGTCATGAACAACTCGGGTCAGGGAATTTCTTCAACTGCACGTCGTGTTCCCTTGGAACATACCATGTGTAGTTAACTGTGTAGCCAGCAGTGTGACTAACAACACGGGTCATCAAAACCTGGTCTAGTACACGCCGTCTACTTCCTAAACACGTCGTGTAGTATAGGGTTTAAGAGAACCATGTGGGTTAGCCATGTAAGGATGCTTGGGTAGAGAAATAGAGATCAAGTACACGCTATGTAGTTTTTATACACGCTGTGTAGTCATGTTTTGTAAAACATGATTGATTATTTTTTCGTGATCCCCTCATTTAATCATGAGTTCTCAGTCCTCGATAATCATGATCTATGGTGTACATTTGTCCTTTCAGATCTATGGCACTGAGATATCCTCCAGTTTTCTGTCAGTTGCAGAGTTATACCAGTTGCAGGAGTCGATGTGTAGTTTAGGGAAGGCTTTTTGAGGATGATGCAGACCTTCCAAGGAGCTCCACCTCCTTCCTCAACTATGGAAGAAATGGATCTGGTTTTCCAGCAACATCACCCTCCCACCTTCTCAGGAGAAGAAGGACCTTAGGCCGTAGAGTCATCTCTAGAAGTCATGCTGATGATATTTGGGCATCTAGAGACACCTATAGAAAGAAGTGTGAAGATTTCCACTTATATTCTCCACGACTCCACCAAGAGGTTGTGGGACGTGATATCACAGGCAGGTCATCAGCAGGTTATGGATTGGGATGAGTTCCAGAGTGTCTTTTATGACTACTTATATTTGAAGACTCTAAGGTCAGACCAAGCCCAGGAGTTTATGAATTTGGAGCAGGGTACTCTTTCTGTCATGGAGTATTCCTCTCATTTCACTGAGCATCAGCATTTCACACCCATCCAGAGAAAAGATGGGTTTTTCTTGGCGGGTAAATTTGAGGATGGTCTCATACGGGAGATCCTCTCACAGGTGAACATCTTCAGGTTGACCTACATTGATTCCATCATCAACCACGCTCTAATTGTGGAGCAAAATATGAGAGATTTTGGAGTGGAGAGCCTGGGCGGCTCCACTTCCAAAGATAGTGCATCAGCAGATGATAGTGGGAAGCATAGTAGAGTGTCTATGCGCGCAGATCCAAGGCGACGAGACACATTTTCATGTAGCCAGGTGGTATGCCACCAGTGGGGAAGAGCTGGGAATACAAGGACACAATGCCAGAGAGACCTAGTGGATTTCCAATATTGCGGAAATATGGGTCACCTCCAGCACATTTTTCAGGTCTTATCTCCATCAGTTGGTGAAAGAGGTTCATCCATGACTCCTTGTTCAGGAGCAGTGCCACATGTTTCTCACCAGTCTAAGAACTGGAGTACTTTTAGTTGTTCAGGCCGAGATGGAGGTTGAGGTAGGGATGGTCTTTCACCAGTCTTCAATGGACAGCATGGTGGATCAACTCAGAGCAGTCATGCTGGGTCACGGAGCTATGGTATAGGTCATGATTTTGAAGTGGAGCAGACACAATAAGAGTAGGATCTCGAACCCTCTACAGTTTGAGGTATGATATTAGTAGCCTCAGTTTTATCTTCTTTTATTTTCGATACCGGTATTATGCACAACTTTATCTTTTTTGTGGTTGTGGAGAGCCTTGGGCTTTGTATCAGTTCTTCTGGTGAGATGTTGACACAAGACACACCATTAGGGACTAGTAAGTCTAGTGTCTGTCAGTGTAATAACTGACCACTTGAGGTGGCTATGTATCACTTTCTATGGGACATCTAAGTCCTAGAGATGACATGATATGATGTCATTCTCGGAATGAACTGGCAAGTTCCCTTCCTGGCAGCCGTTGATTCTTATCTCCGTAGGGTGAGATTCATATCACCAGAGGGTGAATCTTTTCTTCATAAGGGTGTGTGGAATGTCAAGGTGAGCCATAGGCTAAGAAGAGTTACAACTCATATATCCTATCTATATCTGGATGACCAGGGGACTTCACAGTTAGACTTTCCTATGGTGGTGGATCATTTTAGGGATGTCTTTCTAGAAGACTTTTTAGGATTGCCTTAAGAGCATGAGGTAGATTTTTCTTTTGATATCATGCATGGAGCAGCACCAGTTTCCATTCATCCTTATAATATGGATACACCTGAGTTGCAGGAGCTGAAGAAGAAGTTAGATCAGTTGCAGGCAAAGGGTTTCATCTGACCCAATACTTCTCCATGGGGTTAGCCTATCCTATTTGTGAAGAAGGTAGACGACACCCTTAGTCTTTGTGTGGATTATCGGAAGCTGAACCAGTTGATGGTCAAAAACCGATATCCCTTACCGATGATTGACGACCTATTTGACCAGCTTCGAGGAGCCTGGGTGTTCTCGAAGAATGATTTGAGGTCTAGTTATCATTAGTTGTGTGTTAGACCATCTGATATTCCTCTTACATCTTTCCGGAGCAGGTATGGTCTATACGAGTATATGTTTATTCCGTTCGGCCTCAGGAATGCGCCTGTAGTTTTTATGGCACTGATGAACTGAGTGTTCCACCCATACTTAGACTCTTTCATGGTGGTCTTCATGGACGACATCTTGGTGTACTCTCACACTCGACATGACCATGATACCCATCTTGAGATCATTATGGGTACACTGAGAGAGAATCATTTATATTCTATGCTATCGAAGTGCCACTTTTGGATGGATCAGATTCACTTCTTGGGTCACGATATCTCGGAGGCAAGAGTATCATTAGACCCAAATAAAGTGATAGCTGTTGTTTCCTTGGTGTAGCCGATGAACGTCTTTGAGGTGCAGAGTTTTCAAGTTTTGGATAGATACTACAGAAGCTTCATACGAGACTTTTCACACTTAGAATCATCAATGATAGGTCTAGACAATATGGGTGAGAAGTTCTTATGGACTGATTCTTGTGAGTCAACCATTCAAGATTTGAAAGGGAGGTTGACATCCGCACCTATACTAGTCTTTCTAGGTCCGGGCAAGAGCTACACTGTTTACTGTGATTCCTCGGGTATCAGGCTGGGAGTTGTGCTTAGGCAGTGAGATAGAATCATTGCGTATGGTTCTCGGCAATTAAGGCCACATGATAGGAACTACCCAACACACAATCTGGAGTTGGTAATTGTTGTTCATTCCATATGCTATTGGATACATTATCTTCTAGGAGATCACGTTGTGGTTTTCACCGACCACAAGATTCTTAGGTACATATTCACAAAGCGTGATCTGAATCTGAGACATTGCAAGTGGGTTGAGTATCTCCAATCCTTTTAATTTGAGCTTTCCTATACACCAAGGAAAGGCAATATAGTGGCTGATGCATTGAGAATGAGGACTCAGATTCAGGTTGTTCAGGAGGCCAACAGTGAGTGGTAGCTTATTGCTCTATTTTCTGAGATGCATCAGGAGGTGCACGACAGACAGGGGCATACATTCTTATCTTCTATATTTGTTGCCTATACACATCATGATCGGTTATGAATGAGGCAACTAATAGATTTGGAAGGCCTAGTCCTATGGGAATGCGTGTCAGGAGAAGAATCTATTCATCGATGGACAGTGGCTGTGGATGAGATTGTGCAATTCCAGGGATGTGTATGGGTGCCATCAGACATACGAGAGGAGTTGATGTGGGATATTAATTCCTCATTTTGGGTAGTTCGTCCTTGTGTCACCAAGATGTATCGAGATCTACACCGCTAGTATTGGTGTCCAGGAATGAAGAGAGATGTTTCTGGTTTTTTTGTTAGGTGCTCTACTTGTTAGAAGGTGAAAGCGGAGCATCAGTGACTGGTAGGCCTTTTACAGTATTTACCCATTCTTGAGTGGATGTGGAATGATGTTGTGATGGACTTTCTGACTGGTTTTCTGAGATCTCCTTGATGGAATGATGTTGTTTGGGTTGTCTTCAATAGTCTTACGAAGGTTTTCACTTTCTTCCGATCACGGTGCCCTTCTATGTCGATGAGTTGGGATAGTTGTACATACGAGAGATTGTATGGATACATGGAGTTCCACACTCCATTTTTTAAGACAAAGATGCACATTTTACCTCTTGGTTCATAAAGAGGCCTCATACGGCTTTGGGTACACATGTACTTTTGAGTACATCATACCATTCCCAGACAGATGGCCAGTCAGAGCGCACGATTCAGGTGTTTGAGGATATGCTTCAAGCATGCATTCTGGTCTTTGGAGGTTCTTGGTAGAATAATATACCACTTGTGGAGTTTGCCTAAAAAATAGTTTCAAGGAACTATTCAGATGGCACCCTATGAGGCTTTGTACGATAGGCCGTGACGATCACCATTATGTTCGCTGGAGGTAGGAGAGGAAGCTTTGCTTGGACCTCGTCTTGTTCAGGAGACTTCATAGCAGATAGAGTTGATTCAGAAGAGAATGGTTATGGAATAGTCTCGATAGAAGTCTTATGTTGATCAGCAAAGATGACCTCTGGAGTTTATGGTTAGGGATCAGGTGTTCTTGTGTGTCGCATCGAGGTTGGGATAGAAGATGATTAAGAGATAGGTTAATCATTCACCAAGGTACGTCGTTCCATTCGAGGTGTTGGAGAAAGTGGGGCTGGTTTCCTATCAATGGCAATTACCTTAGATGTACCAGGCTCTGTACGACGTCTTCCACATTTCATAGCACTGACGTAACTTTTCAGACCCGTCTCATCTCTTTCAATCTAAGGACGTTGAGCTCGAAGCAGATGCATCATTTGAGGAGCATCCTATCTTGATTTTCAATCACAGTACAAAGGTTCCCTGTGTCTGGTCTGTTCCTATGGTATAGGTGGTTTGGCAGCATATGCGAGTACAGGACGAGACATGGGAGAGGGAGGCTGATGTACGATCTCAGTGGCTGGAGTTCTCTGGGGATTCTTCTTCTATGCCTCGTTAGGGAAATTCAGGGATGAATTTCTTTAAGGGGGAAAGTTTGTAAGAACCCAAACATTCTTTTCGTGTATGTTTTTACTTTTTCTGTAGTTTTTAAGAAAATTAGAGATTTTGGAAATTTTTAAAGTACCCTCCATGTAATTTATAAGTACATTCCGTGTATTTTGTGGCCACTCAAGACTATGTGCTGTTCGTGTCATGGCCACACATAGGGCCATGTAGGGGTCACTTAGAGGCTGCCTAAATCGGAGTAAGGAAAATCCTAGTACACGCCGTGTACTCTTATAGTACATGTCATGTACTGACTTTTTTTCATTAAATGGACAGGGGGTCACGTCTGAAGAACAGAACCATCTTCTTTTATGTTTTCTTCATCCGAGAGCTCCCTAACGGCCACGTATGTTCGATGAACCCCTGAGCGATCATCCGTCCTCTGAATCGAACTCTGTCGATTGTGTTGGAATTGCAACGGTGCGTTCTCTCTTCTGCTGGATCCTTTTTTCCATTTCCCTCTCTTTTAAGAGTTATATTAGGTTGAACGTTTTATGAATTTTTATAGATCTACGACATTATAAGGATATTCAATCACCATGTTTCAAGTATAGAAATCTCCTAACGTTGAGGTAGGTGGTTTGTGCCTTTCTGTAGAATTTTTTTGAGTATTTTTTTCAAATTCCACCAATACCCTTGAACGGGGTATTGCGTCATTCCCGTTTCTCCCTTGTTGTTTCCCAATTTTTCTTATATTCCAGAGTAATGGATATTTCTAGTGAATAGGGTATTTAACTATGATTTGGATGTTTTTTCAATGCATTTTTTGCCTGTTTATGACCGTTTGGTCTAGTTTTTCCAGTTAGGAATTTTCGAGTTCCGTGCCTAGTTTGTTGGATGGTGTGAATGTTTTTCCATGCTGAGATGATTTATAATTCTAGCCAAATATTTCTTGAGGATACTTTGGTCGTTATGTGGTGCGACACTTGCTGACTTTACATTGTACTGAGAGAACCAAGTGTAGTAGTCTATATAGAGAATGGACATAAGGGCTTCTCTAGAGTGTCTTAAATTTATGATATGAGACCACAGGGGGAATTGACATTCAGTGCTTCCTCAGAGTGCCTGTAGTTACTCGACACGAGCCACAGGGGGAATGAGATGTGGAGTTCTTCCCCAGAGAGCTTTTGTACGATACAAGACTATAGGGGGAATTGAAGGTGAGTGCTTCCACAGATAGTATATTCATTATGTATCTGAACCAGATGGGTGAGACTGTGTGTGCCTCCCATAGGGTTTCTAGTACTTTTTTCTTGAACCATATGTATTAGGATGTGAGAAATATGTAGAGGGTTTCCTGTTTGTTCTTATTTCTTGTGTGGCTGCTTCCATGTTAGAAGATTATATGCTAGAAACTGTGGATTATTACTATTGTGTATTATCTTGTTTTCTGCTTACTGTTTACTACTTACGGTACTTTACCTACCATATATTCACTGATTTTTAGGCACAAAATTTGGGTGGGTTACTACTATGACTTTGTCTCACACCCTGTTTGGGTCAGGCTTTTATGCCCAAAGAGATAATATTGTTGCAGGTATAGATAATAGAAAGTTCCCTTCTACATTAGGTTCTTGATGGCACTAGAGCTGTAGAGAATGGGACCAAGCCGAGGCTTGTGATGCTGAGGAGTTGCTCATTTGTTTTTCTTTCGTACTTTGGTTTAGTACTGTATTCACCATTGTGACTTGTTTGGATATTTTCCTAGACATATTTGTTTTATGCATCATCTACATATATTTCTGCTATAGTTGTTTAATTATCAGTCTTCCACTATTTACTCTTGTATGGATGATTACTGCTTCCACTTTTGTTGTTATTTGTTTTCTCTTCCACTGTGTACTCTGCCAATAAGGGCATAGTTTCCCCACTATCACACCCAAGGCCCTCACTGCTAGACGCCAGACTCTTGCATTCGGTAAAATGTGCTTGAGGCCATGTGACCAACCGGATATGGGGCGCCTCTAGGTGGCTTTCGGAAGTAGAACGTTACAGTGACTCGGTGGCTGTTTATGAAGAAAAGCTCCCTTGACTGGAAAGTTATGCACCAAATTTCATCTGAGATCTTGATAGTAAGATAAATCGATTTTACTCAGGACTGAAGCCACGATATCGGAGAGTGTTAGCCTCTAGAGAGTTAAAAAGTTATGAAAAAATTGTTCTATGTGCCCAGAAGGTGGAAATGGAGTTTGTAGATGATCAAGTGTCCTTTGACAAACAATAGAATAAGAGGTTTAGTTGGTAGGAAAAGGGGAGGAATTCATCAATAAGCCCGGATGTAAGAAAACAATATATCCATCTTGTGATAAGTGTGGTAAAAATCATCCCGGAGAATGTTTATCAATATTTGGAATGTGTATATGGTGTTTTAAGTTTGGTTATATTACTCGCAACTATAAAGAAGATGATCAAGAAGGCAATGAAAATCCGTTGGTAAGATGTTTTATGTGTAATGAAATGGGTCATTATGAAAATGAGTGTCTAGAGAACAACTCAACTTCAGGAAAGAAGCCAGTCTACAAGGAGAAAGGGGTGGTGAAATCCATTTCAACTACATCAGCTAATGTTTGTCCATCAAATGAAGTATTATCAGGTACATTGTTTATTTTTTCATTTATTCCAATGTGTTGTTTGATTCAGGGTCTACACACTCTATAATTTCTATGAATTTTTCTAGTAAATTAGGAATTCCATATCAAGATATGAATACATAACATACAGTAAAAACACCTAGAGGAAATTTTGAGACAAAAAGAAAACATAAGAACATTCTTGTCCTTGTGTGCAGAAATAAACTACCTACAAACCTTATTGTTTTGCCTCAAGTAGTGTTTTTTATTATTTTGGGCATGGATTATCTTTCTCATTATCAAGAAAAGATTGACTGCAATGCTAAAGGGTTTCTTTTCAGAATGATTTTTAATTTGTGTTCATGAAAGAATCCTTTCTTTGGATAAGATATTAAGAAGTTGAAAAACTGGTAAAAGATGTCAATGAATGTTACCATGCACATTTTTTTGAAAACAAAGGGACTGTTCAGATTAATAATGTGTAGGTGGTAAATGAGTACCTTGTTGTTTTTCCTAATGATTTTCTTGTTATTATACCAGACCGGGAAGTTGAATTTACTGTTGAGTTACTTCTTAATGCTAAGATAATTTAAAAACCCGCTTATCTAATGGCTCAAATTGAACTTTTAGAGTTAAAGAAGCAATTACTGGAGTTATTAGATAAAGGTTTCATTCATCCTAGCTCATCCCCATGGGGTGGGTCTATTTTTTCATTAAAAAGAAAAATGTGTCAATGAGACTTTGCATTGATTATAGATCATTTAATAACATCACTGTTAAGAAAAAGTATCCTTTACCTCATATCGATGATTTGTTTGATCAGCTCTAGGGAGCTCAGTATTTTTTCATGATTGATTTGAGATCGGCATACCATCAGTTGAATGTAAAGGAAGCAGACATTCCGAAGACTGCGTTTCATACTAGATATGGCCATTATGAATATTTATTTATTCCTTTTGGGATAACCAATGCATCTGCTTTATTCATGGATCTTATGAATATAATATTCCATGAGTTCTTGGATAAGTTCATGGTTGTGTTCATTGATGATATTTTGGTTTATTCAAAAAGTAAGGAGAAACATGAAATTCATATAATTGTTGACTTGTAAACCATAAAAGAAAATAAACTTTATAGAAAATTCAGCATGTGTGAGTTTTGGTTACAAAAAATTTCTTTCCTTGGTCACATTGTTTCAATAAATGGAATAAATGTTGATCTAGTGAAAAGAAAAGTTGTTGAAGAATGTCAAAGATTGGAAAATATAACCGAGTTGTTTTCTTGGTTTGGTAGGTTAGTACCAAGGGTTTGTAGAAAATTTTCCACGGTTATCTAGTCCAATGACTAAGTTATTTAGAAATGTTTTTAGTTTATTTGGACGATAGAACATGATGATTGTTTTCAGGAATTGAAAAGGAGATTGGTGAATACTTTAGTTTTGGCACAGCCATCCAGAAATTGTGAGTTTGTTATATACAATGATGCTTCGTTAAAAAGACGTGGTTGTGTCCTAATAAATATTGATCAGGTAATTTCTTATACTTCACGTTAGTTGAAACCACATGAGTTAAATTACCCTACACATGATTTGTAATTACCTATTGTTTCTTTTTCTTTAAAAAATTGGAGGCAAAATTTGTATGGATTAAAATTTGAAATATATACTAACCACAAAAGTTTAAAGTATATATTCTCTAAAAAATAATTGAACTTCAGATTGAGGAGATGGCTAGAATTAATCAAGGATTATAAATACATGATATATTACCATCCGGGAAAAGAAAATAAAGTGGCTGATGCTTTGAGTCGAAAAAGTAATGTCTCATTATCCATGCTAGGTTTGGAACGAGATCCTTTTGTTTTTGATTTGATAAATTTTGGAATAGAATTTGTTGGTCCAGGAAAGTCATTTTTTTTGTTTCTGGCATCAATGAAATCATCTCTATCAGACAGAACAAAGCAAGCATTGAAAGAAGATAGTGAGTTGCCGAAAAAGGAAGTGTTCGTTCAGAAAGGTAAGTTTCTTAATTTTAACGTTGATACCGATTGTGTTTTGATATTTTGAACGAGATTATGTTTGCCATCTGATTTTAAATTTTAGAATGAGTTGTTAAGAGGAGCTCAGTGTTTTCCGTTTTCAGTTCATCCCAGTAGTACTAAGATGTATAGAGATATTCGGGAGTATTACTGGTGGGATGGAATGAAAAGAAATATTGTTGATTTTAATATGAAGTGTTTGACTCGTCAGCAGGTTAAAGGAGAGTGTTAGTTACCAAAAGGAATTCTTCAGCCCTTACCAGTGCCAAAGTGGAAATGGAAAAATATATCCATGGACTTTGTTGTGGGATTACAAAAGACATCTCAAGGAAATAATTAAACCTGGGTTATTTTTGGTCGATTGACTAAATCTTCTCATTTCCTTCCTATTCGAGATACTTAGTCTCTAGATCAACTTAGTCTGTTGTATGTTAAATATAGTCTGGTTGCAAGGATTTCCCTTCTCCATTGTATCATATCATGATCCGATGATTACTTATAACTTTTGGAATGGCCTTCAGAAGTCATTGGGTACTGAATTAAATTTTAGTACAACTTTTCATCCTCAATCAGATGGGCAGTCAGAACGAATAATTTAGACCTTGGTGGATATGCTACGTGCTTGTTCACTGGATTACTAGGGAAGTTGGGACCTACATCTTTCTTTGTTTGAATTTTCATATAATAACATTTTTCATTCTAATATATAGATGGCTCCAATTTAGGAATTATATGGAAAGCATTTTCGAACTCTAGATTTTTGGGATGAAGTAAGTGAAAGGAAGTTAATGGGACCAAAATTTGTTGAAGAGATGGCAAAGAATGTTTAGTTGATTTAGAAGCACATTATAATAGCTCAGATCAGGTAGAAATGTTATGCAGATATCCGGAGGAAGGATCTTTCTATTGAGGTAGGTGATCATGTCTTTCTCAAATTTTCTCCATGGAGAAAAGTGATGTGTTCTGGTAATAAAGAAAAGATGAGTCTGAGGTTCATTGGACCTTAAGAAATTATAGAGAATGTTGGATCAGTTGCATATAGAGTGGCATTACCTCCATGTTTATCCTAGGTAAACAATTTTTTTTCATATTTTGATGTTGAGAAAAGTATATGCTAGATCCATCTCATGTTTTAGGCCCAGAGGTAGTTCCATTGGAAGAGAATCTCTCATATGATGAATAACCAGTCCAGATTCTTGACCAAAAGAGCAAGTGTTTCAGAATAAGTTAATTTACCAGGTAAAGGTTTTGTGGAAAAACCATATGGATGAAGAGGAAACGTGGGAATCTGAAAATTCTATGATGGATAAATACCACCCACTTATTTTCATAAGAAAAATTTTGAGGACGCAATTCCCAAAAGGGGGGAAGGATGTAACATCCCAGGTTAATAAAGAATAAGACATATTTTATATTTAATAATATTTTTGAATTAAATATTAATTTTACTTTAAAGGGGTTTCTATGTTCGATAGCATACCCGATACACAACAAAGGGTTTCTTTGAAATCTTAAGTTGTACACAAATAATATAATATTATTCTAAATGGTAGTTAACTCCTCGTCATTTTATTGGAGTGAATGAAAAAAACTAACTAAAATATGATTATACACGACTATTGAAGGTATTTACCTTTATCCAATAAATTTTAGAGGCTTAAATTGTGAATGAATCTAATTTTATACATAATTTACATTAAAAGTCTGATTTACCACCTATTAATAAATAATCATCTTTAAATATATTTTTGGTTACTTTAATAAATTATATTTGACTAATACAATCCTTCTTTATAATAGGGACATAAAATTTTACTTTGGGTAATTTTTTCGTATTTTCCTGATAAAGTTCATTTTTAATGAATAGTGAAAAATACTGTATTTTAATTCAAAACTACCTTTTAATCTAATATATGTATATGGTCGAATTATTTTTTTAATTGGTTTTAAAGTTTAAGTAAAGTATATTTTTACAATTTAATCCAATTTTGGTCATTTGAATTAATTTCACTTTGAATTTGGACATAAACAAGTGTTAATCTGTTGAAAGTTATTATTTCTTAAAAACACACTTTTTGTTTTGACAGTGGGAATTAATTTTGATTTTATTTCTGCCACTACTGGGTTTTGAATTTGGAAAAATGGATTCTGTATTTGGAATCGGGAGGTCCAAATTTTGTAAATAGGTAACTTTTATTTTTAGACGTTTCAAATATTTACTTTAGTAAATATTTTATTTACCGTTGTTAAAGGGAAAATCAGGTAAATAAGGGTAACAAAATAATATAATACTAATATAAAATTACTCTTAAACGTCTAATAATCCTATTAGATGATACATATCCAACCATGGGAATTTTTTGTCTATTTTGGGACCCCATGGAGCCACTTATGATTGATAATGACACTTTTGATAAATTAATTTAATGTAATGGAAAAATGAAAAAAACAAAAATCATTTAGTAAATTAATTTTTATATGGTGTTATATAAAATATATTTTCAACTATAAATATTTATTTTAAAGCTAAATAAAATATCTACATAATATTATTTTTTAGAAAGAGAATAAATTAAATTATTTATGACACAATAATGATGAAGTATTTACCTCATTAATATATGATTTAAATAAATAATCGACCATGAGTCATCTTATATTCATCTATAATTAGTTTTGGACCTTTAGAAACCAAATATCATTATATAATAAAATAATATTTTCACACTTTCCTAAAGAGCCCCTCCTCCCACTTATAAAAGCAGGCCAATTCTAACCAATTCCTCACACATATCAAGCCATTTTTCTCGTCCAAAATATGAAAAATTAAGCTCCCTACATCCCTTTCCTCCTCCTAGAAGCCATACCTTAGGCAGAAGGCACTTCAAGAAGTACATTGGTTCAATCCAATTGTAGTTACCCAAATTAAAGGTAACTGTTTCCCTTAAATTGTTTTCTTTTATTGTACTTCTCCAACCCCTAAACTATTTTTATTCCTTTGTTTTGTAACAACACCAGTATCCTCAATATACTATTCTGTTTTTATATGAAGGATACAAACTACACTTACACACACCTCCATGTAATAAATGAAAAACACAGTGTTTCTGTGGATGGAAAACTAACGCCTCGTGAAATGATGATTGTTTGATTATCTCCTACCTCCTCTCATGGTGGACATTAAGATGGAACTATATTTATATATGATATATATTATTTTTATGTTTTCTTTATACTTCTATAATTTCCATTTATAGCATACCTTTATGGTTTCCATTATGGGTAAACGTGATAATTTCATTTGAGGAAGTGCGGACTATCGCACCCTCAAAGTGATATGACTCGTTTATACCATATGTGGTACGTATAAAGGATAGATTTAATGATATAATATATGATACAATACTTTAATTATAATTATACTATGTATCATTATGTTTTAATTCCCCTAAATATGAAATAGAAGTGAAATTATCGTTCATTCGTACATACAGCTTACCATCTCCATGAATGGGGCATTTCATTTCTTACCTCTAAATGTTATGTACTATTATAAATACAAGTATATACTGGAGATATATGATATATATGATATCCAAATCATGAATATCATTCTGGATATGATGAACCTTTGACCACATGGACAACTTGTAAATATAAGTTGTTCATTTTTTACTCAAGTACCAAATATCGACAAAATGAACATTATTAACATAAACGATTACATAAGGTTTATGACTTGGTAATAAGTGATATAAAAGGAATAATATACTTGAAAAAGGTTTATTAAGCAAGTATAAATTAATTTTAGTTTATTATTCAGGAGATTAAAGATAGATCGTGTCATGTCGGACACAGGGTAAGGAACTTATTCTCAATCTCCTTTCATTGAGGCGTATTTTGTTTTAATATAATACTTTCTTTTATACACTGTATAAAAACCCTTGACTTTTCAAAGAGAATATTTTTCTACGAAGCGTTTTACTAAACAATTAAAAGGAATTTTTATTTTAACATAAATGGTGACAACAACTTTTTCCGCCGCCACGATTATAATTTGATCTTTTGATTCCTCAATAAGCCGTAATGTTTTTGAAAATAAAATAAATACGATATACTCTTTTAGGTATTTTGGTATTGAAAATGGTTTTGATTATGGATTTGATATTTCAATATATTTATGTGTTATTTTTGATTGAAATGTGGATATGTTTACATTTTTTATATTTGTTTCATGTCATATGATTTCATAATGGTACTTGGACATTTGATGGGTGGTTACGTGATAAACTGAATGACAGGTGGTGCCGTGAATACCAGGATGGGTGGTTAGGTTATAACCTCCAATGCATTGGGTATGGAAGTTGGCTGTATGGCTATTCCATTTAGTGATATGTGTGAATTCAACCATATGGTTATTCCATTTATGAATGTTTATGTCCCAAGATACCTTTTTATGTTATGTGTTCTTTAAATGGGTTTTATGGTAATATTTTTGTTACAAAAGGGTAAGTAATGATCATTTATTCAGTGAAAAGTATTTACTACATCATGAAGGTGAAAATTATTACTTATGATAAAGTATTCATGGTTTACCTGTTTTTTTGAAAAACTAACATTTTTCTTTCTTTGTGTGTCCCTTAATGAGATTTTTATGCTCATCCCAAGTTTTTGAAATGATTTTTACAGGTCATAATGTGAAATATGGTCAGGGATGGGATCAAGGAAAAGTCATGTCGTCTAAAACATGTAAGTAGACATGATTCTTTTTTTCAATGAGTTTTTATTTTATGAAACAAATTGGAAACTGAGTAGAAATGTCTACAATGTAATATTTTTCAATGTAATAGTTATGGCCTTACTCTCTAAAACTCTATACCTGAAAAGATCCTCAATATGAATTATTCATTTAATTCAAGATTAAGTAATGTTTTAAGGCAGGTTCCTTATAGATACTGATGTTATCACTTTATAATGAAACAAATAAATAATAGGAAGTAGAAAAAGAAATAATTTTGAAATAATCGGTAAAGGATATTGCCTTTTTTTCGACGCGCCTCTTCTAAACTTCCTCTTTGGGCACTAAAGTTGGACTTTGAAGAAGACCAGGACCTCTTGTATGTTTATAGGGAAGTGTAGAAGAGAAATGGATAGGCATTTTCTGAGCTTGAAGTCTCAAAATGTTGTGATGATGAGAGGGAGGAGGTGCCTTTTTATAAGGGATGAGAGGGGCACCATTGAAAACATAAGAAATATTTATTTATAATAAATTCAAACCCCACTTAAAAAAACAAAAATGACTCAATTAGAAGATGATATGATATAGAGTTGTAATCTAATCAAACAATAAAATTTAGACATGTTGGAAATTTATTTTAAACCTCATCAAGTTGATTTACCCTTATTTAATCAATTTATGTTTATTTGTTGTAACACAATTCAAATTTCTAAATTGTTATAAACAATAGCTTATGTGTCATGAATTGTCCATAATTGCATACTTTATAAAATTTTAGACCATATAAATTTCAATTTATAATTTTTAAATATATTTTTTGACTTTTAAACAATTTTATAATATGTTATTTTTATAGAATAACAATAATGTCGATTTTGACAGTATTTATTTATTTGAATTTAAATAAAATCCACGCAAGAAAATATGTTTGAACTAGAAGTGTTAATAGATTAATAACATGTCATATTTTTCTATAAAATTCTTGGATCACATTAAATAGTTCATATAATATTTATTTTAATATTTTTAAATCCATTTATTTGATATTTCAATCAATTAAATAATGTCAATATCACTATTTTTTCATCATTAATGATTTTTATTTAATACATAAATATTCTAAATAAATTATCATGATGTAGATAATATTATTAGATTTCTTGAGACTATTTATTGTTGAGTTTTTATGAATTGTATCACTAAAATAAAATTATTACAGTTATAATATATTAGAGAGTGACTTGTTGTCATGTTTTTTAGTTTTAATTATAATTATATCATTTTCATGGTAAATAGTCCATGAAACGATTCTATTCCGATCCTTAGGTGATATTTTTCAACTTTTATTAATCCAATTGAATTTTGGCATGTGGTAGGGTACTTTTATCATATTATTTTTACCCTTAATTAACTGATTTACCTTTAACTATAATAATAAAAATTACCGTAGTTACTATTAATAATGTCAAAAAAATAAAAGTATCCTATTAAAATTTTTTGGACCCACTGAATCCAAATATGGAATCCATTTTTCAAAATTCAAAACACATAATTTACAGTAATTGATATAAAATGAATCTAGCTGTTAAGAAAAACGGTTTTAAAAGTTAAAACATTATCATGGATTGAAATGATTGTACCTATAAATTCAATGTAAAATTAATGGTAATGACATAAATTATATTAAATGGTAAAAATATATTCTAAATGTACTTTAAAACAATTAAATTTTATCATTTAACCATATAAATTATCTTGATGAAAAATGTTTTTTTAAGAAAATTGAGTGTATTTTTACTCTTTATCAAAATATGAAAGTTATCAGAAAATTATCCAAAATTTATCCAATGTAAATTTTTATATCCTAATTCAAAAGAAGAATTATATTTTTTCAAATTTAAGTCATTAAATTTTCATAAATTAGATTTAAAAAGGGTGCGCCATCAAAAGGCAAAAAACTACTTTTTCTGAAAAAAAGTCTTTTATCTGAAAAACTGATTTTTTCTCATATCATATGTAAGATGAATTATATTGTTATATAAAATTCAAAATTTGGTTAATATTATTTATAACGGCTAGTTTATATAATATATTAACAACATATAGTTGTTTGTTGAAACTTGGTATTGCGTACTTCGCACGATTTCGAGGAAGGTTGCTCTTGCGTGTAACGCAAGCCAAGACAGTGTTTCGTGTAGTGAATGATTCCTTTGGGGATGCATATAACATAAGAGAAAAAAAATACAATTATCATAAAATATCATTGTGTTACATTATACGCCCTTAAAATGAATTTCTCCCATGAAATTCATCACTTTGTAACAAGCAGATAAGGATACCTCTCCCTCTTCATATCCTCAAGTCCCCATGTAGATTTTTATAATTGGTGGGTCCTCTATAAAACATTAACCAAGCGAGTGGTCTTTTTTCGTAGAAATTTTTTTCTATGATCCAAAACCTCAATCGACTGTTCTTCATAAGAAAGATCGTTCTACAGCGGTACAACTTCTGAGCTTAGTACATGTAATGGATCAAGTATGTACTTTCTCATGAGTGATACAGAGAACACATCATGAACATGAGAGAGATTCGGTGGAAGCTCCAATATGTATGATAAATTCCCAAAAAAATCTAGTATTTCAAAAGGACCAATATGCATAGGGCTCAGCTTTCCCTTCTTTCCAAATATCATTACTCTCTTCTAAGGAGATATTCATATGAACACTTTATCACCCACTGCAAACTCTAGGTCTTTTCTTCGGTTATTGGCATAACTTTTTTGTCGAATCTGAGCTGCTCTTATATGTTATTGAATAGATCGTACCTTTTATATCATCTCAACAAAAATATCAGGTCCTAATAGCTTTTTTTCCCCAACTTCATCCAAACAAGTTGGAGTTATGCATTTCTTTCCATAGAGATCTTCATAAGGATCCATCTAAATACTACAGTGAAAGCAATTATTATAAGAAAATTCCACAAAAGGTAAGTGTTGATCCTAACCACCTTTTAAATCCATATAGAAAGAACTCAACATGTCTTCTAGTTTTTAATTTTCCTCTCAGACTGACCGTCTGTCTGAGGAAGATAAGCAGTGCTAAAACTCAACTCTGTATCTAGAGTATTCTGATGACTTCACCAAAAATTCGAGGTAAACCTCGGATCCCGATCAGATATAATGGAAATTTGTACTCCATGAAATCTTACCACTTCCTTTACATATATCATGGAAAGATGAACAAGAGATAAATCTTCTCTAACAATAATTAATTGTACAGACTTCATAAGATGATCAACTATAACCCAGATAACATTATTTCCTTTGGATGTTTTCGGAATTACAGTTACAAAGTCCATAGTGTTGTTTTCCCATTTCCATTCTAGTATGGGTAATGGATATATCATCCACTTAGGCTTTTGTCTCTCATCATTAACTTGCTAACAAACCAAGCATTGAGAGACATATTCAGCTACATCTCTTTTCATTCCATCCCACCAGAAGTACTCTTTCAGGTCCGTATACATCTTCGTGCTTCCATGGGGAATTGAGAATGAAGAACTATGAGCCTCATCCAATATTTCCTTCATTAATTATATGATGGGAGGAACACAAACCCTATTCATTAACCTTTTTATTTCATCACAATCAATGTGGAATTCCGGAACATTTCTCACCTTCTTTAGTAACTCTACATCTTCAATCTGTGCCTCTTTAATCTTCACATGTATAGATGGTTGAACATTCATTTGGGAAAGATAGGATTTCTTCCCCTTCCATTATAATAACATGATCTATCCTTTTCCAATCCCTATATATTGGATCTTTAGTGATCCTAATCATGGATAAGCTAGCATGGTCCGGTCGACTTAATGTGCTTGCCACCTTGTTTACATTCTCAAGGTGATATTGAAATTAAGAGTCAAAATACTTAATCATCTCCAAAAATCTTATTTAGTGCATATGCAAATCCTTTTGTGTGAAAATATACATTAAACATTTATGATAAGTATAAATATCACACCTCTCACCATAAATATAATGCCTCCAAATCATTAATGCAATGATTACCGCAGCTAACTCTAAATCATGAGTTGGGTAATTTTGCTCATTTATTTTCAATTTTCATGAGTCATATTCTATCAACATATGATTTTGCATGAGAGAACATCCCAATACATTCATGGATGCATCACTGTAGATCACAAACCATTCTCTTCTAAAAGTAAGTGTGAGCACATGTTCATTGGATAACATTCATTTTAAGTCCTTGAAATTCTCATCACACTGCTCTATCCAAACGATCTTAACTCCTTTTCAAGTCATCCAAGTGAGTGGATTATATAATTGTGAAAAATCTTTCCCAAAATGTTGATAATATATAGCCAAACCAATAAAACTTTAGATCTCAGTTAATTTTGTTGGTCTTGACCATATTTTGATAACCTCTATTTTTGCTGGATCCACAGATATCCCCTCTTTTGATATTATGTGACCCAAAAATGAAACTTTTATATGCCAAAATTCACACATGGTAAATTTGGCATAAATATTATCCTTTCATAGGGACTTTAATAAACTTCTCAAGTGAACATCATGTTGTTCCTTTCTCATTGTATAGAGAAGAATATCATCTATAAAAACTACCACAAACTGATCAAGATAGTCTCTAAATACTCAATTCATTAGATCCATGAATATACCATGGGAATTAGTAAGACCAAATGGCATCACTATAAATTCATAGTGTCCATACCTTGTATAGAATATTGTCTTTATTATATCCTCTCTTTTGACCCTTAATTGATGATACCCTGATCAAAGATCAATCTTGGAAAATTATTGAGCTCCACGTAGTTGGTCATATAAGGAATCAATTTGTGGGAGAGGATATTTGTTCATGATAGTGATCTTGTTATGTTCTCAACAATCAATGCATAGTCTCATTGATACATATTTCTTCTTACCAAAAATAACTGGTTCTCCCAAAGGTGATGCACAAGTTCATATGAATCCCTTATCAATATTATCTTAGAGTTTCTTCTTCAATTCCTACAACTCAATTAGGGCCATTCTATAAGGTGTCTTTGTCATGGGTATAGCACCCGGTATGAGTTCTATTGAAAACTCAACATCATGATTTGGTTGAAGACCTGGAAATTCCTTTGGAAAGACAACATCATACTCCCGTACAATGGGCATATTCATAATATTTAGTTTCTCTCCAACCATTTGAGAAAAATAACCTTCATTTATTGGATTCAAGACCCATAACATGGAAAAAATTTCCATTGGAAGGTTATGTTCATCCTTGCATTGATAGATGATCATAGATTGATCAGGAATGTGAAATGTGACTTCCCTTCATTGGAAATTGATATGAACTCCATATAAGGAAAGTAAATCCATGCCAAGAATCACATCAAATTACACTATTGGAACGATCGAAAGATATTCTGGAAGCACTTTCCCACAAACATGAATCGGAGAAGAATTGTAAAAAAAAATTGTGACTGTTGAGTCATTAGTGGTTATCACAGATAACTCATTATCTAATTACTGAGGTAATATGGCAATACGCTTGGAAATTTCCTCAGAAATAATAGAGTGGGTGGATCCAGAATCATATAAAACATTTTCTACTTTAGAGTGGATGGTAAGTGTACCTTTCACCACTTCGTTATCGTGGTCCACATCGCCGATAGAAATTGCATGTGACTTTCTTTTGTCTTTGGCTTTATGAGTTTGTTGACATCAATCATCATCAACAACCCTTGGATTAGGGAATTTATTGTTATAATTCCCCATTTTTCACTTGTAACATTCAAGTATTGGATGTGCATTCTATTTAGAATTTTCATTGTTCGCATCAATAGACATCTTTTTTCAATCACTACGGCATTCAATTGCCCGATGACCTTCTTTTCCACACTTATAACATTTACTTGTCCCTTTAAGACAATTACCTCCTTCTTTCTTTCCACACATTGATCATAAGGAAAAAATTATCTTCTTTTTAGTGTGTTCATTAGATTTTCCATTGAATTCCATTCTCCTCTTCTTATCATACCCATATGGATGATAGGTTACTCCAATCTCCATCTCAACCTTGAGAGAACATCGACCAATTTCCTCGTAGCTATTGATGTCCCTTGTAGCTAATGCCCATTGGAGACTTGGTTTTAAGCCACTAAAGAATCGATCAATCTTACTCTCATGTTGGATAATAATCTCAGAAGCGTACCTTGAAATCCTTGTAAAATTTTCGTTGTAGTTACCCACAGATTCATCATCCTTTTTCTTCAGTTCATGAAACTAATTCTTCATCTTTTTTCGATGAATATGAGGGAAGAAATTATTTACAATTATGTTCTGGAACTCGTCCCATTCCATGGTTTCAATTTCATCTCTTTGCCTCATATTCTTGATAATATTCCACCATTGATCAGCATCACCTTCCAAATGATATAATGTTATGATGAGTTTATCATGTTTAGAATATTGTAGAACTGAAAATAATTTTATAGAGGTACTAATACATTGTTCAGCCACTAATGGATCAGAAGACCCACTGAATGATGGTGGATGCTACCTCATGAAGGATTGAATAGAATGTTTCTCCTTCCTTTTCTCGTTTGGAAGGACTATATGATTCATAGCTTGAGAATGTTGTGTGATCATGGCAACAAGATTTTTCATTCTAGCTCCCATAACATTTGGTTGCTCAGGGGGGAAATCATTACATTGCCCTTGGCATTCAACATTAACACGGTTCCTTCGGGTTCCATCCATTGACTAAAACCAAGAAAAATAGTGTCAGAAAAACTTATCATGACAGGAAAACCACATAATCTAGAATAAAATTTCACACTTTAGGTCATATAATAGGTTATTCATTGCCATTTCTAAAACGCTAATATTGTTGTAGGATCGAAAAAATGATGTAGATGCTCAATATACCAAGGGGGTGAATTGTATATTTTAAAAATTTTCCTTAAACAAGGAAAGATCTATGTTTAACAAAGATAAACTAAGAAAATTCACAACGCCTCTAACACCAATTGAAATATTGGGACAAAGTATGACGTTACAATCTTCAAGTTCTATACACATGCTTAATTATGGAAAGTGATTCCGAAAACTAGTTCTGGAAATATGGATCTGGAAATAGAAACATAACCAAAGTATATAATATGAGATTCTACCTTAAAGCGTATATAATCGAACTAAATCTGAGTACACAAGTGTAAGTAAGTAAAAAACATTTATACTTTCTTAAAAAAACAAAATTTAGTGGAAAAGATAAACTTGAAAAAATAAAACAAGTAACAGGATATAAATCATTTAACCCAAGGATAAGGGTATTCAACAACCCTAGATAAAGGTCCCTTGATTTATACATTATAGAAAGTATGTCTTACCCACACCCAGGTAAGCCCTAGATACGAAATTCGAAGTCTCTTTCTTTCTATCCCCGCAAGCCCTTAACTTCAAGGTAGTTGAAACCTCTGTCTTCCTCAGCAAGGAAGCCCTCGAACATCAAGGTAGTCAACACATCTATCTACCTATCCTTGGAAGCCCTCAAATGTAATCAACATCATTCGGAGTCACATGAAGAAATATGAACGAGTAGATTAGTATGCACAAGGCATGAAAATATTATCTCTCTAGAAATCACCTTGGCTGCATGTGGTCTCTAGAGTGATCAACTTCTTATTGAGCTCTTTCAAATGAGCTCCTATTTATAGGCTCGGTAGTAATGGTCGGCTTCCTCCTCAAACGGTCATATTTTCCAAAAATTTAGAAGGGACCTGTACACATGTCACTCAACCAATAGTTAGTTAGAAACAAAATGGAGGACATTGTTTTATAATGAAATAAGTATAAGTATAAGCAAAACTGAAGTTCGGAATATAAACAAATAATAGTTCGGAGTCTAACAAAAATTAAATTCAGAGTCTATAATAAAGTGATATTTGGATTCTATTTTATGGGAATTCGTAACCTGAATCCTTTAGAAATCCGAACTATAAATTTCTAAGGAAATTTAGAGTCTGGTTTCATTAGATTTCAGAATTTGAACTTAGAGAGTTCAGAGTCGATCTTGTAGACGTTCGAAGTTGAACTTTTAAATGTGCTGAGTCGAACTCATAGATGTTTGGAGTCGAACTCGTAGAAGTTCAGAGTAAAACTCATAGATGTTCAGAGTCCAGAATTCAGAGTGGAACTTTCTTAGAGTTCGTATCTAGAATTCGGAGTGGAACTTTATTAGAATTCGTATCCAAAATTTGGAATGGAACTTTATTAGAGTTTGTATCTAAAATTCGAAGTAAAACATTATTAGAGTTCTTATCTAGAATTTGGAGTGGATCTTTCTTAGAGTTCATATCCAGAATTGAGAGTGGATCGTTATTAGATTTCGTATCCAAAATTCAGATCCTAAAATAGAATTCTTCATATCTATGTATTATATGATTCCATGGTTTTTGGTTTGAATCCGATTTTTATACTTAAGAAATAATATTGATATGTATATGGAAATCTAGGTTAGGGTAAATTTTCTTAAGGAAATTTTCCATAGAGAAGTAAAATTTAGATTTGTTTAAGTATAAGGTGTTCCTAATTTTCAAAACAAGAAGGAATGGAAAATTCATAAGGAAAACCTTATTGCCTAAACAATATCCCCCTTTTTAGAATGCACAAACAACCTTTCGAAAAAGAATAAAAGGACTTTGAAAATTTTCTTTAGACTTTGAAATTAAATCTTATCTCCCTTGGTTCATAAATGATAAAGAATAAAACTAACTCCCCCTTAGGCTTTGGAACTCTAAGGATTATATTCTGAATTTATGGAATGGAGATTTCATTATCATGAGAGTGAAAAACATTGTAATGAGAAACTCCCCCTTACTTAAGGATAGTTCTTGACTAAGAAATTTTTCCTTCTCCCTCTTTTGAGTAATTCTTTTTTCCTTGTCCCCCTTTGAGATTTTCAAAAGGTATTTAAGGAAATGGAAAAGAAATTTAGGTACCTGAAATATTAGTACATAACAATAAAAAATACAACCAAACAAAAATTTCATTAGATTTGAAAGAATTTTTAGAACAAAAATCATTACAAAAAAAATCAGATTTGTCTATTTGTCCTCCTTTTTTTGGGAATTTACATCTTTAACAAAGTCTTAAGCTTCTTTAGGTCTTTCTGATCCTCTTCATCTTACTTCTCCAAAGATTTTATCCTTTCATAATGAGATTTCAAGGCTTCTGCATGAGCCTTCATGGCCTCTTCTTGAATCTTCAGTAACTCATCTTGCCTTTTCAGCTTCTCTTGAAACTCAATCCGGAAATCTCTTTCCCAATTCCAATTTTGAGAAACTGAGTTGAGATTCCCATTCAAATCCTTTACTTGTTGATTCCATGAATTTTGTTCGAGAGTTGGTATATCCTTAAGATTCTTTATCTTGGAATCCTCAGTGTCAAAATAATCTTTAACATCATTCTGAAAATGATCAAACTCTCTCAAGTCTTCATCAACATCCTTAGACGAAAGGGTGATTTTTCTGCCTGATTTTCTGTGAACATCATAATTGATAAGGAAATTTTTGTGATCTTATTCAATCTTCACACACTTATCCATCACCATTGATAAGGATTCTTACTTCTGATTCAGATAGTGTTGAAGCATCTGGCATCTGGAGTCTATAGTGGGAAAGATCTGAATGGTGTCCACCGACTTTTTCACTGACTCAACAACAAAGTCATGACCCAGTGCTGATGACTTAGAATCCGACACTTTTCTTGGGGATTGTTCTTCTTTAATCTACACAAACTTCCTTCTAGAATAAACACCAACATCTTTCTTTCATATAACATCTTTTGTTGGTGTGTCCATAAGCATTTTCTTCCCCTTATCATATTTCAAAAATGCCTCATCAGAAGATTCTTCCTCAGATTCAGATACTTGAACAATCTTGTCTTCACCAGGTTTCTCTTTCTATACTCCTTCTTCAAGATAATTCTTCTCATAGATTACTTCCTGAGATGATTCATTCTCTTTTACTTCATTATGAATATCATTTCCCTTACCATCTTCCTCAACTCCCTTTCCCGGAGTGACTAGATTTGAGGACACGGCCTCAGATGTTCAGAGTGGTGGTTTTTCTGATAGGCTTGCCTTCTCTTGATAATCTTCCACTTGTTTAATCAGGTCATCAAGATCACCACTTCTTTCTTCTACATATTATTCTTCTTCTACTTCCTCTTATTCTTCTATTTCTTTACCAACTTCTTCCACTTCTTATTCACCAGTGGTTTTCCCTACTTCTTCAACAACTTCATTACATTTGGACTTTTCCAGAGTGAAGTACTTATTTTCGGGGGTCTCCGGTAATGGCTGAACATCAAAAGATTCCGGAACGGGAATATTCATAGAATTTACTTCTGTATACCTCAATAGAGATTGTACATCTTTGGCTCTAGACAAGTTCTTCATCATCTTTTCTTTTGGATTGTTTCTCTAACTCATCCGCAGCTTTTTCTCTTAAGGCCTTATCCTCAGCAGGGTCCAATCCGAATTGTGGATCCCCTTCTTTCCTTTTCTCCTTATCTTCCCTCCACTATGCAGCCACCTCATCTGGATAAGATTTCTGTTTTTTCATCTTGGGAGGTGCGGATTGGGATTCCTTAGATTTGGGGGTTTTGTCTTCAGCAACTACTTCTTTCAAATTTCTCTTCTTACCAATCTTATTCACTGGCTCAACCTTCTCAACATTTTTTGGATTGGATTCAGCCTATTCCTATAGAAAATTATAAAACTCTACTATTTCCTTGGAATAGGCCATATTCATCCTTTTTAAGGTATCGTCACTAATATGCATAACCTTGCTATTCCAAATTTTAGATTTACATTCAATCTTGAATGAATACAGACACCTAACTATCAGCTTTGATATTAAGGCAGGGTACATGATGATTTGAGCTCTCAAATTTCCTTCCTTGATATTCTTGATTTTTAAAAGAACATGTCTCATCAGATTGATATTTCATATATTTAAAAAGAAGTCTAAGAAATATATATCACTTTTCTTCAGGGTATCTTTCTCACCCTTTCTCGGAACTAGGAAACCTTATACCCACAACTGAAGAATCCGATTATTATAAGATAGATGAGAAATGTTGAATGTCTTTACATCATGAAGCCGAAGACATTCCAAGGCCATCACCTTAAGAAAACTACCTTTCACATCTCAAAGTTTATGTGTGAAAAATTCAGCTTTTTCATCATATGACAACCCCACCAAGCATGTGGCCTTGGTGTACGTAAGTTTTTAAGTCTTCCCATAAGACATGAAAGAAAACATTTCTCTTCCATCTTCCTCATAGAAGCTTTCTTATTTATAGAATTCCACAAGTAACTCTGAATAGACTACATCTTGATCACGTGTCTTGGATACACATACATCTTCCCAACCATTCAGCTTGATATTCTTAGAGATTAAGGAATCGTACATGTAAAAGTTCGGATGGACCAACCGTTCTCTGTACACATTCCATTTTGAAATTAGATTTGTGGTAGATGTATCTTGGGAAGTAGCTTCTACAGACATCAAAATGAATGACCTTTTAGAGAATCTAAATGGGATTTAAGAGCATAGGTAGGGCTTCAGCACGCGAGAGCTTGAAAAATGATGTGGGGAACAAATGGGGGTGCCCTTTATATAGGTGATGGAGGTGACCTTTCACCTTCCAAAAACATTCTAACAGTTGAGAAATTATCTGGTCTAATCTGACGGTTGAAATCATACCCGCAAGGAAATCATGAATACGATCTTTTTAGGTTTTAACAAAAACATTTAGATTTGAGAAGAAAGTTATTTTTTAATAAACTGAAACTACCAGCAACTAAAAATGAATATGAAAACAGTAGTAAGGAAGTCAAACCTTTTGGATTAGATAGGAAGTTTATTCGTAATAGGTGATTTTCATCTTGACGAAAATTTGACTAAGAAAAAATTATTACGAAAAACTCAATATGAAAAAAAATAAGTACGAAAATTCCCATTAGGAAAATTCTAATTATGAAAATTCTTATTAGGAAAATTCTTATTATGAAAATTTTCATTAAAAAAATTCTCATTACGAAAATTCTCATTATGAAAATTCTCAGTACGAAAACATCATTACGAATATTTCTTGTTTGAGAACATCATTATGAATATTTTCAAGTAAGAAAATTTCATCATGAAAATTTCCAATATGAAAATTTCATTAAGAAAATTTCAATTACGAAAATTACATTACGAAAATTTTGATTCCAAAAAATTTTAAAAGGGTTATAACAAAAAAATTTTGAAATACTCATTACGAAAAATTTTGGAAAGACTCATTACAAAATTTTTTGTAAAGACTCATTATGAAAATTTTTGGAAAGACTCATTATAAAAAAATTTGGAAAAGAAAAAATCAAATATACTCCCCCTATGAAATGGTGTTTATTAATGTAAGTAGAATGGTTCACCAAGAAGTTAATGAAGAAATATTATCTCATTGTTTTCATTCATAACTTCTATTTAATTTATTCAAATCTATCTGAAGGTAATGATTTTGTGAAAATATCAGTAAGTTGATCTTGTGTTCCAATAAACTGAAGAATGATATCTCATTTAAGTGTGTGATCCCTAATAAAGTGATGCCTAATATCTATGTTTTTTGCATGAGAGTGATGTGCATGATTTTTACTAAGGGAAATGGTACTTGTGTTATCACACAAAATTTGAGTCTTAGTAAAACTCAAGCCAAAATCTGTGAGTGTGTGTTGCATCCACAACACTTGCGCATAACTACTTCCAGCTGCTACATATTCAGCTTCAGCAGTGGAGAGTGCTAAAGAATGTTGCTTCTTGTAAGACCTAGAAACTAATGAATATCTTAAGAAATGTTAAGTTCTAGATGTAATTTTTCTATCCATTCTACACCCACCAAAGTCAGCATCTGAAAAGCTCTTTAAAATGAAATCATTTCTAGAATTATAAAATAGTCCTAGATCCATGGTTCCCATTAAGTAGAGAAAAATTATTTTCACTGCCTTTAAATGAGATTCCTTAGGATTGGATTGATATCTTGAACAAAAGCATACAAAATACATCAAGTTTGGTCGACTAGCTGTTACGTAAAGTAGACTTCCTATCGTACCTCTAAAATATGATTGGTCTAACGGTTTCCTTACTTTATCAAGATCAAGTGTGTTTGAGGTACCAATAGGAGTACTTATACTCTTAGTGTTGTCATACCCATACTTTTTAAGAAGATATTTAATATACTTATGTTGGGATATGTAGATTCCTTCTGGATTTTGAGAAATTTGAAAACCAAGGAAAAATGTTAACTCACCCATCATACTCATTTCAAAATCAGATTTCATTAGATCCGCAAAGGAATCAGTTAAAGATTGCGGATTTGAACCAAATATAATGTCATCAACATAAATTTGAACAATCAAAATATTTTTCTTATCTTTATTTATAAAAAGGGTTGGATCTGCATTTCCCTTAACATAGTTATTTTGAAGAAAAAATCATGTAAGTCTATCATACCAATATCGTGGGGATTTGTTAAGGCCATAAAAAGCTTTGGTAAGTCTAAAAACATGATCAGGATGTTTTTTGTCTTCAAAGTCAAGAAGTTGTTCAACAAGAACTTCATCTTGAACATAACCATTAAGGAAAGCACATTTCACATCCATTTGAAAAAGATTAAAATTGATGAATGTTGCAAAGGCAAGTAGAATATAAATAGATTCAATTCTAGCTACTAGAGAATAAGTTTCTTCATAGTCTATTCCTTGTTGTTGATTATAGCCTTTGGAAACTAGTCTAACTTTATTTCTAACAATTACTCCATTTTCATCACATTTTTTTCTGAATACCATCATTACTCCAATAACAGAAGTTTCCTTACTTATTTCATCCCAGGTAAAGACTTTATTCCTTTCAAGTTCATTTAGCTCATCTTGCATGACTTTGATCCAATCATCATAACATAAATCTTAATCAGTGCTTTTTAGTTATAATTGGGAATGAAATGCTAGATGTTCTACTTCATTCATAAGGGAACTTCTAGTCCTTACAGTTTGATTCACATCACCAATGATACTATCACTGGGATTATTCTTAATAAACACATGACTTGGGTTTTGTAAATCCTGTTCATCAACAAAGGGTAGAAATTATTCTTGGGTAAATGTTTCAGAGTTATTCTCTGGAATATTTTCTTTATCAAAAGGATCTTTTAACAGTGGATGATAATCAGTTTTTGAAAACACATCTGAGGATGTAGGTTTGGATGGTTTAAAAACAAAAGGATCAGACTCATAAAATTTTACATTTACTATTTAATCAAGAGTAAAAGTGTTTTTATAGAGTATTTTATATTCCATAGAAGTTGTGGAGTAACCTAAGAAAATTCCTTCATCAGATTTTGGTCCGAATTTTTTATATTATCATTAGTATTCAAGATAAATACCTTACAACCAAAAACATTGAAGTATGAAAGTCTTGGTTTTCTACCAATCCATAACTCATAAGGGGTTTTATTAAGAAAGGTCTAATTGAAACTCAATTTATACTATAACAAGTAGTACTTATAGATTCAACCCAGAAATCTCTAGCTATAGAATATTCACTCAACTTGGTTCTAGTTATTTCTTGAAAAATTTTATTTCTTCTTTCAACTACACCATTTTTTTGAGGATTTCAAGGTGCTGAAAAGTTGTGAGTAATAACTTTTCTACTACAAAAAGTTTCAAAATCAGAATTTTGAAATTCTCTTCCATGAACACTATGAATAGTTTTCAATGGATGTTTTTTATCATTTTTAAATTGTGCTCTAAAACTTTTGAAATAAGAAAAATCTTCATAGTTATTTTCTAGAAAACAGACCCATGTAAATCTAGTGTAATTATTAACTAGAAAAAACACCTAGTATTTGCCTCCAATGCTTCTTGTTTGTGTTGGAGCAAAAAGATCCATGTGCACTAACTGTGACACATTAGTTATTGAGACTTCACCAATTGATTTAAAACTGGAATTATGTTTCTTGACATATTGATAAGGATCAAAAACTTTAGAAGAATCATATCTATGCCCCAGTAGATCCTTAACTTGTTTCTTCTTATAGAGTTTACAAATGTTCCTAACATTACAGTGTCCTAACCTTCTATTCCTTAACCAAGAATGATCTTCCATTGCACTAAGGAAAGGTATGTCTTCGCTCCTAAGGTATTCTAAGTTCAAAGTGTAAACATTCTTTGGCCTATGTGATGAAAGAATAAATTCTTCCTTGGAATTTTGTACTAAGCACTAATCATTCCTAAAATACACAACGTATCCTTCATCACATAATTGGCTTATGGTAATGAGGTTGTGCTTAAGACTGTTAACAAACAAAACATTTGAAATCAAAGTATTACCAAGAAGAACAATATTACCTATACCAACAATTTCTCCCTAAGCATTATCTATGAAACTTAATTTCTCTCCTTTCGTCTTGATAATCTTTTCGAAATAGTTTTTATTACCAGTCATGTGCCGAGAACATCCACTATCCATGAACCAAGTATTGCAGTTGGTACTTTCCTTATTTTCATAAATATAAGAAACATGTTGGGTTTTTGGAATCCTGACTTTCTTGGATCCAGAATTTTTAGACAACAAAATTATGGGTATCCACATTTTTTTATAAAAATATGATTTATGAAACCCAAAATATTGAACTCTATTCAAAGAACAGTTTTTCTTCCAATGCCCACTACTTTGACACTTAGTTTAAAAAGGGGCTCTAGATGGAAAAAAATAGTTGTTTTTGAAAACTGGTTTTTTGTGAGTAAATCCTACTCCAGTAGTGTTTTCATGAGGTTTAATTTGAGAATAAATCTTATTAAAATTTTCCTTCCCAGATGCAAATTTTGCAAGAATATTCTTAAGAGAAAATTTTTCAGATTTTAGTCTGATGAATAAATTCTTATCCTCTGGAATCATTTCATTAGATTTAGATTTTTCCTCAAAAATTCTCATCCATAAAATAGCATTCTTAAGATCTTTATAATGTTCATCCTAATTGTAATTTTCTTTCTCAGGTTATTTAGAATTTTTTTCGAAAAGCACTTCTTTATCTCAAAGATTTGTAGAAATATCTGAAATCTTTTTGTAAGAATTTCTTCACTATTATTTTCCTTGCCTAATTTCTTAGAAATTTTAAAATTTTTTGCTTCAAGTAACTCGAAAAATCTACATACTTCTTCATATGAAGTTTCTTAATTTTTTTAGGATGATGTATCTTTATTAGAAGTACTATTTTGGAATGGTAATTCTTATAATGAGATAAATTTGTTAAATAATTTGTAGAGAGTACCTTGACCATAAGACATGTATGTGGGAAAGAAGTATTATAAATGAATCACATATTATTCTAAGCTGAATAATCATATTCTAAAGATTCCCTTTCTAAAGAGTCTCCATAGCTAGAACTCCAAGTAGTATTATATTTCAGACTTTTCTTAGATTTATCTCTGTAAAACATCTTCATGTTCCTTTTAGAATGCCTCTCTTTTCTCTCTTATTTTTAAGCATAGAGAAATCAGGTCTTATGTGTCCACTTATCTTGATTTCAAATAATGTGACCTATGAATCTATCTTATCTTTCCATTCATTCTTCTTATACTTGGATTAGAAATTTATTTGACTAGCTATCTTGTTCATTCTTCAGGAAATCTTTTCTAACTCGTTCTTTGAGACTTCACTCAAACTAGATTCGGATTGGATAGTAACCTTCTTAGACTTGGATCCAGTTACACTCTTAGGAGTATTAGCTTTCATGTTATTTGATATTGTGGTAAAAGAAACAATACAATTCCCATTATTCTTTTTGATGTTGTCAAAATTTCTCATTATCCTTGTTTCATATTGTAGATACTTCCAAACAGCTCATATAAGGAAATTTGAGTGACCATCCTATTCTCATCAATAGCTGTTCACTTTGATTCTCACTCATTGGGAAAAATATCAATGATCTTGTCAACAAGAGATTCATCATCCAGGCCATTCTCTCCCATAGATTTTCAGCTATTCAATATAGTCATAAATATTTGTTGCACCTTACAAATGGGTTCTCTATAAGGAAAGTTAAATCCATGATACTCAGCTCTTAGCATGGCTCTTCTAGTCTCAATCACTTTAGATGTACCAAAATTTGTAATGTCAAGTTTCTTCCATATACAGTTAGCTGATTCACAAGAATAAATTTGAGTATATATATTCCTAGTCATTGAACATAGAAGAGTATTGCGAACCTTTTTGTTTAATTGATAATCATGCTTCTCTTGGTTTGTGAAAGTACTAAATTCCTTGTCAGGAATTTGATAACTTCCAGTAAGAATAACAAAATTATCTACCCTAGTATTGATAACGAAAGTCTTCATAAGATCTCTCCAATACTCATAATAATTTCCATAAAAAATTTGTGGTCTTTTAGGATTTAGTTTGTCAATGGAACCATCATTTAAACCTTCCATCCTTAAGAAAATCTTTGGCACACAACAACTTGTTAATAAAAAAATTTAGGTTTCAAGGAGAATATCCCAAGCATGAAAAATATAGAATATTGAAAAACTGAGAAAGAAAAACTTATATATGAGTATAAGTATTTTAGATACCTCCTCTGATACCAATTGTAGGATCTAAATAATGATGTAGATGCTCAATATACAAGAGTGGGGTGAATTGTATATTTTAAAAAATTTAATTAAATAAGGAATGATCTAAGTTTAACAAAGTTAAACTAGGAAAATTCACAACACCACTAACACCAATTGAAATATTGGGGGAAAGTATGAAGTTACAAACTACTATTTCTATACACTTTTTTAATTCTTGAAAGTGATTCCGAAAAACCGGTTCTGGAAATACGGATCCGAAAAAAGAATCTTAACCAATATTTATAATATGATATTCTACCTTAAAGCGTATAGAATCTTACGAATCAGAGTACACAATTATAAATAAGTATAAGATATTTATACGTTCAAAAACATAAAAAATTACAGTGGAAAAGATATCCTTGAAACAAAAAAAAATTACAAGATATAAATCTTTTATCCCAGAGAGAAGGGTATCCAACAACCTTGGATAAAGGTCCCTTGATTTATACATTCAAGAATGTTTGTCTTACCCTCAACCGGGTAAGCCCTCGATATGAAGACCGGAGTCTTTGTCTTGCTATCCCCGCAAGCCCACCACTTCAGGGTAGTTGGATCCTCTGTCTTCCTCAGTAAGGAAGCCCTTGAACATCATTATAGTCGGCACCTCTGTCTTCTTATCCCCGGTAGACCTCAAATGTAATCACCAACATTTAGAGTCGCATGAAGTAATCTGAATGAGTAGATCATTACGTACAATGCATGAAATGATTCTCTCTCTAGAAATCACCTTGACAGCGTGTGGTCTCTAGATTGATCAACTTTATATTGAGCTCTTTCAAATGAGCTCATATTTATAGGCTCGGTAGAAACGGTCCGCTCCCTCCTCCAATAGTCCTATTTTCCTTAAATTTCGGAGGGACATATACACATGTCACGCAACCAACAGTTAGTTAGAAACCGAATGGATGAAATCATTTTATAATGAAACAAGTATAAGTATAAGAAAAACTAAAGTTTGGAATGTCAGAAAATAATAGGTTGTAGTCTAAACAAAATGAAATTCAGATTCTATAATAATGAGATATTCAGATTCTATTTTATAGGAATTTGGAACCTGAATTCTATAGAAATCTGGACTCTGAATTTTTAAGGAAATTCAGAGTCTGGTTTCACTAGATTTAAGAATCTGAACTTATAGAGTTCAGAGTCGATCTTGTATAAGTTTGGAGTCGAACTAGTAAATTTTCGGAGTCAAACTCAAAGAATTTCGTAGTCGAACTCATAGAAGTTCGGAGTCCAGAATTCGGAGTGGAACTTTTTTAGAGTTCGAATCCAGAATTCAGAGTGGAACTTTATTGTAGTTCATATCCAGAATTCGGAATGGAACTTTATTAGAGTTCGTATACAGAATTTGGAGTGGAACATTATTAGATTTTGTATCCAGGATTCATAGTAGAACTTTCTTAGAGTTCGTATCAAGAATTTGGAGTGTAAATTTATTAGATTTCTAATCGAGAATTTAGATCCACAAACAGAATGCTTCATATCTAAGTATTATATGATTCTGTGGTTTTTGAATGAATCCAATTTTTATACTTTAGAAAAAATATTGATATGTATAAGGAAATCTAGGTTAGGGTAAATTTCTTTAAGGAAAGAAATTTTCCATAGAGAAGTAAAATTTAGAGTTGTTTAAGTATAAGGTGTTTGTGATTTCCAAAAAAAGAAGGAATGGAAAAGTCATAAGGAAAAACTATTTATTGAATCAACAATTGTGTTCTATGTGTAGTCATATCCTTAGGGTTCTTACTAAGGCTTTCACATCCTAGTTTCCAAAGGATGATTATACCTTTCCTCTAATACCAACTATAATGACCCATACTTTATATGAATTGTTATCACATCAGAATTGAAGCATACTTATTACAACATACAACAAAACCATGACAGGACCGCATTGGTGTAGTTTCTTTTGATACTTGGAAACATAAACAACCTATTCATAAATCATCTACATTGTCTCCTCCTTATTTTATCATATCTAGAGTCCCTTTTGGAATATCCTACATACTACCCTTCTTCCTGGAATGGGTAAAAGAAAACATACAAAAGGGTGAGCTTTAATGCTCAGTAAGGCTAAAAAAAGGAAATATCATTTATATCATATTCATAAGAACATAACATTTCCAAAATCTTAACCTGGAAAAGAGATCATAATATCATGACATGGGATAAATCATAATAGTGAAATGTATCCCATTAATAATAAAATAAAACATGAAACATTGTGGAATACACACATAATCATAGAAAATAATTTCATATTAGTCAAGACTCATTTCTAAGACCATCATAGCGGAAAAATTCTATTACTGAACCGAGATCACTCCTCGTTCCAGTCCTGTATCACTAAACTGGATTAACTTGTTATTCCCACCATGTTTATCTCATGAGATATAAATCATTACCCAATGCATTGGAGGGAGATATAGGACCCACCCATATCGTAATGAAACCATTATTATATGTGCCACAAAATCATAAATCATACATCATAGCATAATCCAAGTAATAAAAATGGGATTTCATCATAACATAATCCATATAAGATAGAAGGACTTCATAAAGATAATTCCATCATCAAATAAATGTAATAATAGGGATAGAAATAGAACCCTATATAATCGTAGATGGAAAATAATTATGATAAAACAAATGAACTCCATTCTTGATGAAAATATGCTTTCTACTTCAATTTTTTTTCCTTTCTCAACATGTCATAAAATTATAAACAAAATGAAGTTAGTTGAAAATAAACATGAAAACATGTAAAGGATGCTTCATGGAAATAATGTTCTATGAAATCATAAAAATCCATTCATGCCATATAAGTTAATAAAACATTCTTCTCGTACATTGGCCGGAAAAGTCAAAAAGTATCTCGTACTGAAAACGACAAAAGATTCCTTTCATATATTTTACTAATCATTCACCAATGGGTAAAATTTTATTTTAACAATTATTGGGGGATAATATTAAATATTGAGGAAACATGTATGTGGATGATAAATATGCCATTGTAAATACCTAAATATAAACAATCTCGGATAAAAATTGAGATTCTGAGATTTTCCCTTACATTAGGTCGAATATGCTTTGTACATATCTAAAACTCCTGTATAATTATTTAAATAATGACATTGACTTATTCCAGAATCATATTAATTGTTATGATATCATATATGGTCGTATTCTTATCTTCTTATTAGTAATATTTCATTATTACTTGTTATTTGGTTGTTCATTGCTTTATGTTCTTATGCATTTTTTTTCAAATAAATTCTTATTATTATTTTTAATGTTATAGCTACATTATTTAACGAATAGTATTAGTATAATATATATCAGATTTATTCATTCAATTCTTTTATATAATCAAGGTTTAACGAAGATCATGTAGAGAGAATCACATCGCACCCTGAACATGGTAAGTCATGCGTACGCACGAGAGACGATATCATTACCATAATTATTGAATTGTATTGGAGTGGATGATAGAATATCTCTGCATCAGTATCAATTTATAGTAATCATAAATAGTTATTCTTTAAACCATTATACCCATCCAGTTAAGGTGGTGGTGGAAAATAGATTACACCACGGCGTGGAGATGGAATTCCATACGTACGCACGCGAGGTGATTTTTTTTCATTAAGATGGATAGAAGGTGAAATAGGGTTGTCTCATATTTATAATAAATATAAGTATTTGAGTGGTACTTATTTTATTACATTATAATGAAACAAATAAATAAGAGGACGTAGAAGAAGAAATAAATTTTAATGAATCGTTTAAGGATATTAACTCTTCTTCGACGCGCCTCTTCTAAACCTCCACATAGGGAACTAATGTTGGTCTATGAAGAATACCAAGACCTCTAGTATGTTTCTATAGAAGTGGAGAAGTGAAACGGGTAGGGTTAGGAAGAGCATGAAGGCTCAAAATGTTGTGAAGAGGTGAGGGAGGAAGTTCCCTTTTATAAGGGAGGAGAGGGGAACCTTTGGAAACATAAGAAATATTAATTTATAAAAAATTCAAAACCCACATAAAAATCTCCAAAAATGACTCAATTATAAGATGAGATGATATAGGGCAGTAATATCATCAACAAATAAAATTTATACATGTTGTGAATTTATTTTAAACCTTATAAAATTGATTTATCTTTATTTAATCTATTTGATTTTCTTTGTGGTAATACAATTGTAAATTTTAAACTGATATAAATAAAAACATATGTGTTGTAAATTGTCCATAATTGGATAATTTATTACATTTTAGAGTATATAGTTTTCTATTTATTATTTTTATATATTTTTTTGATTCTTAATCAATTTTATAATATATTATTTTTATAAAATAACAATAGTAGAGATTTTGACACTATTTATTTATTTGAATTTAAATAAAATACACACAGAAGAAATGATCGAAGTAAAAGTTTTAATAGTTTAATAACATGTCATATTTCTCTATCAAATTCGTGGAGAACATTAAATAATTCATATAATATTTATTTTTATATTTTTAAAACCATTTAATTGAAATTTCAATCAATAAAATAATTTCAATATCACTATTGTGTCATCATTAATGATAATTATTTAATCCATAAAAAATATAAATAAATTCTCATGATGTATATAATATTAATATCTTTCTTGAGACTAATCATGTTCGAAGTTGTATGATATTTATCACCAAATTAAAATTATTACACATATAAGATATGAGAGAGTGACATGTTGTAACTTTCTTTGGTTTTAATTATAATTATATCATTTTCATCGTCAATAGTCCATGAAACAAAACTATTCTGACCCTTAGGTGATATGGGTCGACTTTTATTCATCTAATAGAATTTTGGAAGGTTGTAGAGTAATTTTATTACCTTATTTTCACCTTTAATTACCCGATTAGCCTTTAAATGTAGTAAATAAAAATTACCGCAGTTTCTATTCATAATTTCAAAAAATTAAAATTAACATATTAACATATTTTTTACCCACAAAATCCAAATATGGAATCCATTTTTTAAAATTCAAAACATTAAAGTTCTAGTAAATAATTTAAAATTAATCTCGTATTTAAGAAAACGAGTATTAAAAGTTAAAACATTGTCAAAGATTGAAATGTTTTTACATATGAATTCAATGAAAAATTATTGGTAATTACATAAATTATATTAAATGCTAAAAATATATTTTATTTACAAATTAAAACCATTAAATTTTAACATTTATTCATATAAAGTAACTTGACGAAAAAAGTTTTTTTATAAACATTTACCGTATTTTTACTATTAATCATAATATGAAAGTTATTAGAAAAGGTTCAAAAATTTATTCAATGTAAATTTTTATATTCTAATTCAAAAGAAGAATATTTTTTTGTAAAATTGAACTCATAATCATTCAAAAAATTATATTTAAAATGGTTGTGCCATCAAAAGGCGAAAAACTTCATTTTTGAAATAAAAAAAATTCTTGTATCAGAAAAAATTGTTTTTTTCTCATATCATCTGTAAGATGAATTCTAATGTTATATAAAATTCAAAATTTTGTTAATAATATATATAACCTATAGTTTATATAATATTTTATGAACATATTGTTGTTTAGTTAAACATGGTATTGTGTACAACGCAAGCTATCGAGGAAGGTTGTTTTTGCATGTAATGCAAGCCAAGCCAATGCTGCGTGTAGTGAAAGATTCCTTTGGTGTTGCATATAACATAGGAGAAAAAAATATTTATCATAAAATTTCAGGGTGTTACACACACCCTAACCTCCCATGATAGGTTACGGTGGTGGTCCCCATCCGAACACAACCTCCCGGTAGAGGTTTCGACGAGGGGACAACCCGAGACCTTATAACCACTCTTTTAAATAATAGGGGTGCGGACCACCTGATCGATGTTGATGGAAGAGGATAAAACCCTTCAACTCTCCATCATTAATGAGGTAGAGCCACTTCATTTCTCAACTCTCCAATTAAATGGGTAGAAATCCCCTTGACCTCCTCTAATTATTCTATGAAATCTCTCATGCATTAATTTGGTGGAGACACTTAATTTACTCTCCCATTTTGAATTCTAAGCCAACTGAATAATAGATAACCAATCAATTATTTTTGTTGGCATGATTCATTTTGGTGAAACGGAGGAAGAGTAGAGCTAGGGAGAAAAGATTCAAAAGAAGAATGAGGAACCTCATCTTCCAAAGGAGCATGAATAATGCCAACAACCTTCTTTGACTTCCACCCTCATATCCCACCAACGTGGAGTGTCTTCCACGACCGATCCAGCTTGGGATTGGGAGTGCATGATGAATGCAATGACCGACTAACTTCATCATCTCATTTCCACAACACCATCAACGAAAGATGAGTGAAAATTGATGATTAAAAGGACGGGGGTTTACTTCAAGAAATATCCTTTCTCTTTTTCTTACCTTTTGTTGAAATGGAAACGTTGTGGAGATTGAAAATAATAATTGAAAATCATCTTCTTACTTCTTGTTGAGCCGATTGTTACCAACATAAAGGCAGAGGGTGCAAGCCAAACTGACATGGCCTGACACCTCCGCTGATCTTGTTTATTATGAACCCTGACATGGTGATGAGGTGGTGAGGAAGAAGGCTGCAATGATGAAGGCCATGCTACCCGCGGCCTCTGCGAATTGCGTCGTCCCCGCGGCGCACCGAAGCATTCGGCCAACCAACGTCGGCCCGAGTGGCGCTTGGCCCGGCATGCGGCCCACCTACCTGAGGTCTCCTGGTGCCCTCTCTAGCGCGTGACCTTCCTGCAGCCCTCTGGAACCATGTCGTTTCCTTCCATGCACCCCCACGCCCTGCCCGGCACCCTGCCGGTGCCCCTGCGGCCTCCCCGGCCCCTACCGCCGCCAGCCCGGCTCCCCCGCGGCATGCCCGAAACTTTTCGCCACCTGCCCGCACCCCTGCAGCCTGATTTGTCACACCTGTGACTTTTTTTATTCATTTATTCATTTAATTTCCATTCCTGAATTGTTTTGGGTGTTTACCACTCAATTTGGTGAAAATGGTGGGTTTTGAAAATTTGGGCCAAACTGTGAGCCCAATTCCAGATTTAAAAATAAATTTCATTTCCAATATAACTCCTTAAATTTATACTATTTTATACCCATTACACTTCCCAATTAAAATACCCTGATATATTAAATTCACCATACCCTTTTGGACGAAATATAAATCCAAAATCATGATGGATTTGGGTTTTTTATTATGGTAATGGGCCTGCCCGTAATCTCATTTCCAACTTTAAATTATATTTTTAAAATTTCAATACCTCATTCTTTTTTTAAATTTTTTTGGTGATTCGACTTCCCACTCAAATCCAAACAACTCATCCTCACCCCATTTATCACTTTTTCCTCTTTGAAGATCATATACCCTGTAGATTAGGGAGATCTTTCTCAATCATTCTCAAATCGACCAGATTTGATGAGGTAAAACGATTCTTTCATAACTCCAAAAATTTTAAGTTTTTGTCCCCAAATTCTGTCCCCACATGACCTAATATAAATCCTTCAATCCTCCATAACAGTTTTGTGTACATCAAGATACAAATATATGTGGATTGGGGCCGATTTCCTCAATATGTTTCATGTAAGATAATTTCTTCTTGGTTCCTTCCATCCTCTTTTAGTTTTATTTCTTCTTTCTTAAAGTTCCTCATATCCAAAAGATGGGGTTCGATCCTAAGGTCAGAATTGGTGTCTTTTTGGGTCAATTATTGTGATTTAGGTCTGGATTTATATTCCTTGTGGTGCAGCGGTGGTGCACTTAAGGTTTCGCACCCAGTTTTGAGGGTTTCAACTCAAAAGGGTAGGTGATTCCATGTGTATCCATTTTATGATGAGTTAGCTTTCTTGGATTATTAAGTTAGCATGTTTATAATCTTTTTTGTGTGCTGTGAAAACTTTTTTTTATGGATTTGGTTAAACATTTAATTTTTAGATGCATTTTAGCATGAAATTGGGTACTTTTCACGTGTGACTCTTGGGGTAATGTTTGAGTTTATTTTATAACATATGAATGTGATTTATTAGTCTTAAAAGGGTATGGAAATTATGGTTTGTTAATTTCTTATTGTCATGTGGTCCTTGAAAGGGGGGTTTTGAATGATTTTAAGGTGTAAACCTGTGCTGTACTTCTTGAAGGTGATTTTTGAAAATGTGTGTTTTTCATGCATATCTTTGTGGTTTTATTCGATGTATTTTTATAACACCTGGGGTGGTTTAATAATTGTTTTAGGGCTGAAAATTCTGTTTTTGATTGGTTTTGTTATGATTTTGGTCTTGAATGTGGGTTTTAAAATGGGATTAGTGTGGAAACAATGGATATACATATTTGGTTTGTTTTATAAAAATTGAAAATGTTTTATTTGGTTAAACAAAGTTGGAAAAGTGTGTATATATACTGTTTGGGTGAGTGTGTTGACCTAATGTGGGTTTTTGAATGGTAAAGTGGTGATTTGAGATGTCAAACATGTTTAGAATGTTTTATAACTTGCTGAAATGTTTTACTAAATTATGTTTTGTGTGCGAAACACGGGTGTGAGATATTTTGTGTGAGTTTTTTGATAAAATGAATTGTGAAGGTGAGAAGGGTATTATGTGACATGTGTGTGGTCTGTTATGTGAGTTGAATATCTTGTAATGGTAATATTAAATTATTTAATTGATTTTTTGAAGTGCTAAAGAAATGAGAAAAGTGTTGTAGGCAATTTTGGTGTGAGTTTGATTTCAAAGTGCATTTAAATGAAAAGTGGAATTTGTGACTTGTGTGATGTACATGGGGATGTTTGGTTAATGTGTGTTTTGGAAGTGATATTTAAATGTGAAAACTATATTTTCTTGGATTTTTTAACTTGTTTGAGCACAAAGGGAAAACCCGGGTATCTATGTGGGTGGACGTGTACTAGTATGCTAGTGAATCCGTGGGGTTTGGCCCCAGTTTCACATATCATGATGGAAGCTTAAAACTCAAACTAAACTATGATGATGATGATTGGGGACCACTAGGTTATGGGTATGATCCCTACTAGTGTCTCGTGCCTGAGAACAGATATTTTTTGTGGTTACTCTCAATGAGATACGAGGTACCTGAGACCCACTACTAGTCAGTTCCTATTGGTTATTTCCTATTACTTGTGCTTATTAGATACATTGTACTTTCCATCGGTATATGATATTGTTGGCTGTCAAATTCATTAGCTTTTTTATTTATTTTAAAATTGTTGGTCCTTTACAATTAGCCCACATGAAAACTGTTTTCATTTATTATTGCATCCTTTAGAAAATTGTAATAATCATTTTTTTTATTTACAAAACATGCAATGATTTTTGTCATGAAATGTTTATCACATGGATTATCATAGTGGAAGTATCCTACTGGGCTTTCTCTCACACCCAACTTACACCTTTGGGTGTATGTAGACTTACTAATTTTATGCCATAGATTTGGGTACAGGTTTTATGCCTTTGGTTCTGGGTTTTAGCGGTCCATAGTGATGTAGTGTCGTGGAGATGGCATGATGGTGATGCCTCTTTCCATGTAGAGGTTCTTGGACTATCATTTCATGGGTTTGTACCTTTGTAATGGTCTTCAAACATTGATTAAAATTGTGTAATTCAGTTTTGAATTTAACTAAAACATGTTTTGGTTTGAAAAATCCAGATTTGATTTCTTGGATTCATTTGTTGTTTTAAGTATAAAAACTCAGGTAAATCATTCCCAATTATCAGTTTTGATACCAGGGAACTTATTCCATACCATGGGGATCGATAACACCCTTTGGGACTTTCCACAGGTCGGGTTGGGTGCCGGTTTTGGCGGTGACCAGATTTAGTTCGTGAAAAAATGGTATTAGAGGAGGTTCGCTCGATTTGAGTAATGTTATTTGGGATATCGTTAGGATAGTCAGAAGCTAAGATTTTCGAGACAAGAAATTACAGTTATGGGTAGTTTTCTTGATCACTACACCTCATGTCGAGATTCAATTCGCTAGGGGAAGTCGGGATTTATTTAAGTACTTTTGATTTCTTGGTTTTATTTTGATTAGGGGAAATGAAATGAGAGTTGGGTTAATGGTCATAGTGAGCTTGCAGGGTCTGGAAAACCATGTGGAGCCAAGAATATTCCTTAGAAAAGTTTCTTTAATGGTTATGTGAATGGAATATGGCTTTCAACCATATGTCCAAGTCACCCACTGAAACTAGTTTCCTCTCGCATTGTTTTGTCATGGAACTTTGGTTTTAATGTGACTTGGGTTTACGAAGAGTAAGGTTTTTGTGAAATGGTTTTTATATAATGAGGGAATGGTTTGATTTATGAAATTTTGAAAATGAATTTTTATAATGGTTTTGAAATGGAAAATAGTGTGCTTATACCACTTTTTAATTCAGGAACCATATTGAAGTGGGTTTTCAAATGTGTTTCCAATATAATTTTCTAAACAATTAAACGGTGTTTTAATGGGATGAGATGTTTTCAAATTTATTTTAAAAATTTGAAAGTGAGTTCTTTTCTAAATGTTTCTGTCCTTATGAATAGTTGCGTAAGATGTGAACTGGAATTTTCATCTCATTTTTAGCAGTTGGGAAAAAAAGGATGGGTTGGTTGACAATTTTGTTTTTCCAAAGAGGAAAGAATTTTTGTTTTATCCTTTGGTATTTCAATGAGAAACCAAATGCATGGGGTTATATGGGATTATTTATGGTTGATGGAATGACTGGATGAGTGTCGGGATGAATAGGAGGAGGGTGCCCGGTGTGGCACAAAAACATGCATCTGTGAGTACCATGCGGTACCATTGGAGGATATGCTAACCATTGATCCATTGGATTTAAAAGAAATGTTTTTAGAGAAAACTTGATGTCTTGATGATTTGTTTGGGATGATTTATATTGTGTGTTTTTGGTAAATGTTGATGTTGTGGGATGTTTTGATTCCAAGAACCCCTCCTGTTCAAACTGTGTTTTGTGTTTGTGTTTGGTCGGTAAGCTGGGTAGAAGGACCTATTTGTATTCTCCTATGAGATATGTTTCCAGAAACCTTTACACTAGTTATATTAATGTGTTTTCATCTGTTTTGTGGAATTTTTTTACTAATGGACCAGCTTGGTTTGGTGCTTGGGTTCTCCCATTGGATAGGGTATGCCCCCATTAAGGGTTAGTGCACAACTGATGTGCAACCCAAATTGTTTCACCATTGGAAAATCCTCCAGTTGATCAATGCAAGGAATATTTTCTTGATATTTATAGAATGAGTCTACACCATTTACAATCTTGGTTTTTTTGGATCCTCTTGTTGCAGAAGAGTTCTCATGGATAGTTGAAAGAGTCCTTAGATTCTTAATCTACCTGATTCGTCAAAGGTGGAAGTTGTATGGGGTTGTCAGTATGGATAATGTCTAAGAGGGAATGTGGGTAATTCGTAGCCTCTTTGAAGAAGGGGTTTATGTTAGACCACCCGTGTAAGAAATCTGGCCACGAGAGGATGTTATGGACACTTTCTGGAATGCTGTGACATTTGGGGATGTTATATAAGGCCCTCTACCTCTATTATTTCTATGATTTGCTTTGGTCATGTTCAGTGAAGCATTGTGATGCTGAGTGATCATTTGATTTTAAAGGTGAAATTGTACAATATATTGTGATTTTTTTCAGAAGTCTTTCTCCTTTCGGAAGATCTTGACATCCTCTATCTTAGAGGAAGGTGTTTATATGTGTCCTTTATTTCTATTGTTTTCCACCCAACGAAACAAGGTGTGATGTGAGTGCATCCTTTAAACCCTTATTTCAGTGAAATTCCATGATATGGTAAAGTGAGTTCTGGAGTGTGTTTTGAATTGGTGAACCCATCTAGGATTGCATGTAGTTGTTTATAGCATCGAAAGAATAAATTCTATTTGGGGGTCTCCAAATATTAACTGTGAGGCCGAAGATGCTTCAATCATTCCAGCTCCAGCCAGAGGTCCCGGAGAGAAGCTGGCATGTAGTCAGAGGAAATATCAGTGTAGTTTTTAACATTATATGAAGAAATGTTCTCAGTATGAGAGATGGTAATAGATTAATCATTTGGTGTTGTCATCTCTCTTCTTTTATTCCCATTTGGTGGAAAGAGGTGGAGGTCCTCATCCCCATGTTCTCTCCCAATGACTTTCTTTTCCCATTTGGATTCCTTTGGGTTTTGGGGAAATTTATTAGATTTGTATAGACATGTTGAGTGAACATTTAGTAGTAACCATTCCCCAGAAAACCATGTACGTATAAGGATATACATGGGTAGTGCAGAGTTTCCCAAACTGTGCTGGCTAGCCGTGTGGTCATCCCAACTCATTATGTTTGGGGTTTTTTCTGTTTTGGCCCATATTGGTCAGTTATGATGGTTGGTTCTTAAGGTCTGGACACCCACTATGAGTCTCATGTATATTATTTTGAAAATGCCTAATGGGATTCTACCCCTTGTATGGGGAGTTTGTTCGGGGCTCTCCTGTTAGTGTCTTGATTCTGTCTCGTAAAAAAATTAATGTTGTCTCTTATGGTTGGGGAGCCCATTTGTTTATCATTCTACCAGTAACTCACTTTTGTACATGGTCTTGTATTTGAAGTGGGTAGTCTCATTTGGAGCTATATAACCACATACATCATCCTTGGGAAAACTTATGGATTGGAGAGTGCCCAATGGTTTCATTATATCAAGGTAAGTGTAACCTTGTTTGATGTTCTTGTTTGTTTGGATAAATTTCTTGAGCCATGTTCAGATAGTGTTTGAAGTGTTTTTTTAGGACAAATCCGAACATTCTTGATAATTTTAGTAAAGAGGTGTATGTTTTGGCTGTGAAGTATTCCTTCCTTAATTGATCATTGGAGGTGTTTTGGCCATTGGGGGTGAAGTTTAGCAAAGGAGTCCATTTCTTCTTTTCGGTTGGGTTTGGTTTTTTCTTTGTCCTTGATGTGGCTTTCCGAGGGTGGAAAGATTTATGGTGGGGATAATTTTCACACCCGTGACTTTTTTTATTCATTTATTCATTTAATTGCCATTCCTGATTTTTTTGGGGATTTACTACTCATTTTGGGGAAAATCGCGGGTTTTGAAAATTTGGCCCAAACTGTGAGCCCAATTCCAGATTTAAAAACAAATTTCATTTCTTCTATAACTCCTTCAATTTTTACTATTTTATACCCATTATACTTCCCAATTAGAATACCTTGATATATAAAAATCACCATAACTCTTTGGAACACATAGAAATCCAAAATCCTGATGGATTTGGGTTTTTGATTAAGGTAATGCGCATGCCCATAAGCCCATTTCCTATTTTAAATTATTTTAAAAAAATTGAATATATCATTCGTTATTTACTATTTTCCAGTGATTCGACCTCCCACTCGAAGCCAAACAACTCAGGCTCACCCCCTTTTTTTTGTTTTCCTCTTTGTATCTCATATACCCCATGGATTAGGGAGAGATTTTTCAATCTTTCTCAAATCGACCGGATTTGATGGGGTAAAATAAATCTTTCATAACATCATAAATTTTGATTATTTTTCCCAAAATTCGGTCCCCACATGACATAATATAAATCCTTCAATCCTCCATACCAGTTTTGGGTACTTCAAGATTTAAATATTAGCGGATTGGGGCCTATTTCCTCAAGATTTTTCAAGAAAGTGAATTCCTTCTTGGTTCCTTCTATCCTCTTTTAGTTTTATTTCTTCTTTCATGAGGTTACTCGTATTTAGAAGCTAGAGTTTGATCCTAAGGTCTGATTTGGTATCTTTGGGTAAATTATTGTGGTTTAGGTCTGGATTTATATTCCTTGTGGGGCAGCGGTGGTGCGATTAAGGTTTCACACCAATTTTTGAGGGTTTCGACTCAAAAGGGTTGGTGATTCCATGTGTTGCAATTTGATGATGAGTAAGCTTGCTTGATTTATTAATTCAGAATGTTTATAATCTGTTTTTTGTGCTTTGAAAACTATATTTTATGTATTTGGTTAAAAATTAAACATTAAGTTGCATTTTAGCATGAAATAGGGTACTTTTTATGTGTGACTCTTGGGGTAATGTTTGGGTTTAGTTTATAACATATGAAAGTGATTTACTAGTCTTTAAAGGTGATACCAATTATGTTTTTTTAATTCCTTATTGTCATGTGGGACATGAAAGGACGTTTTTGAATGAGTTTAAGGTGTAAAACCGTGTTGTACTTCTTGAAGGTGATTTCTGAAAACTTTTGTTTTTCATGTGTATCTTTGTGGTATTATTCGATGTATTTTTATAACACTTGGTGGTGGTTTAATAAATTTTTTAGGGCTTAAAATTCTGTTTTGTATTGGTGTTCGTATTATTTTGGTCTTGAATGCGGTTTTTGAAATGGGTTTAGTGTGTAAACAATGGTTATAACTTTTAGTTTTGTTTTTTAAAAATTGAAAATGTTTTATTTGGTTAAAAAAAGTTGGAAAAGGGTGTATATGTACTGTTTGGATGAGTGTGTTCACCTAATATGGGTTTTTGGATGGTAATGTGGATATTTGAGATGTAAAACAATTTTTGAATGTTTTATAAATTGCTGAAATGTTTTACTAAATTGTGGTTTGTGTGTGAAACATGGGTGTGGGATGTTTCGTGTGAGTTTATTGATAAAATGAATTGTGAAGGTGAGAAGGGTATTATGTGACATGTGTGTGGTATGTTATGTGAGTTGAATATATTTTAATGGTATTATAAAATTATTTAATGGATTTGTGGAAGTGTTAAAGAAATGTGAAAAGTGTTGTAGGTAATTTTGGTGTGAGTTTGATTTCAAAATGCATTTGAATGAAAAGTGGAATTTGTGACTTGTGTAATGTACATGGGCCTGTTTGGTTAATGTGTGACGTGGAAGTGATATTTTCAATAGAAAACTATATTTCTTAGATTGTTTAACTTGTTTGAGCACAAAGGGAAAACCCAAGTATCTAGGTGGGTGACGTGTACTAATATGCTCGTGAATCTGTGGGGTTTGGCCTCAGTTTCACTTAGCAAGATTGACGCTTACAACTATAACTAAACTATGATGATGATTATTGGTGACCACTAGGTTATGAGTATGATCCCTTCTAGTGGCTCATGCATGATAACATATATTTTCTGTGGTTACTCTCACTGAGATACGAGGTACCTGAGACCCACTGCTAGCTAGTGCCTAGGGGTTATTTCCTATTACTTGTGCTTATTAGATCCTTTGTACTTACCATCGGTATACGGTACTGTTGGATATAATATTCAATAGAATTTTTATTTATTTTAAAATTATTGGTCCTTTAAAATGAGTCAACATGAAAACTGTTTTCATTTATTATTGCATCCTTTTGAAAATTCTAACAAGCATTTTTTTTACAAAACATGCAATGCTTTTTGTCATGAAATGTTTATCACATGGAATATCATAGGGGTGGTATCCTACTAGGATTTCACTCACACCCTACTTACACTTTTGTGTGTAAGTAGACTTGCTTATTTTATGCCACATGTTTGGGTAAAGGTTTTATGGCTTTGGTTTGGGGTTTTAGCGGTCCATAGTGATGTAGTGTCGTGGAGATGGCTTGAGGGCGGTGGCTCCCTCAATGTGGAGGTTATTTGGGCTATCCTTTCATGGGTTTTACCTTTGTAATGGTCTTCAAACATTGTTTAAAATTGTGTAATTCAGTTCTGAATTTTTGTAAAAGATGTTTTGATTTGAAAAATCCAGATTTGATTTCATGGATTCATTGGTTGTTTTAAGTATAAAAACATGGGAAAATCATTCCCAATTTTCAGTTTTGATACTCAAGCACATGTGCCAGCTTGTGGGGATCGGGAATTCCCTTCAGGACATGCCACGGGTCGGTTTGGGCCCTGGTTTTGGCGGCAACCAGATTCAGTTAGACACATGCTCGGCCCTTACCGCGCCCTACCCGGCGCACTCGCAGAAATCTCGCGCTCTGCACGGCCTGCCCGCTGGTCTCCTGACCATCCCAACCTCCCCATCCATACCGGCCCTAGAACTCAGGCCGAGTCGCCAACATGGTGACCTCTGCGCCAAACCGCCCTCACAGTCCACTGGGATAGGCCCAGCGGACCGGGAAAAAACTGAGCAGGCTGACCTACCAAATGGGCCGAGTCAGACCCAGCGAGTCGGACCGGGTCGACCTAGACCGGGTCGGCCTAGATGGGGTAGGACCGAGTTGGTCCGACCGGGTCGGACCATACCTAGGACCACTACTGACCCATTACCTTCTTCGGCCATATCCTTGGCGTCAGACGTCCATTTGACGAACCGTCAGTGGCGTCTATATTCTTGGAGCGAAACTGTACCTTTGGGAATAGCCTACTAGTGTTTGGTGTATAGTTGAGATATGGTCAGGTTTTATCGTACACGAATCCAACCGGGCTCCTAAGACTAAAAGGTTGATAACTAACAGACTTGGAATCCGATTAACGCACCGTCTATTGTGTTGAGACCCCTGTGACATGGAAGACCTTGAGATACTTCTATGAGGGACTTTGAGACAGTTTCAGTAACGACCAGATGTAAGTGGAGTAGATCTTCCAAAGACAAGCAAGAGTTTGTGCATGAACCTATTAGCTGGCTGGGACTTAACGACTGCTGGTCGATTCGACTCGGAGTGATTCGACTTGCCCAGTAGGGAGCACCTCTGTGTGAGTGAGGCAGACCCACGGTGGGGAGTGCCCACGAGTGATCATGGCAGACCCATAGTACTCGACACGTGGAGTACCTCAGCAGGATACCGGGGGAGCACCTCTGTGTGGGCACAGTAGAACAATAGTGGGGTGTGCCTCTGTGTGAGCACAGTAAATCCACAGTACTCGACAAGAGGAGTACCTCAGCAGTCCAAGTTAGTGGTATGTGACTTTGTCTGATGTGGTAGGCACACTGTACTTGATAGAGGGGGAGTTCTCCAGTAGCAGAGGGTTCATATTAATAAAAATCCTGGTTTGAGCTAAGTTAATGACTTTTGTGTTTTCCTCATGATTGAGATGGGTTACTAGATAACTTAGGTATAGGTATGGGCATATATCTAAGTAATAGTTATCTGTTGAATTCATACTTTGTGGTTTATCCTTGTTGGATTTAGTGAGACCATGATAGTCTTGGGTTCCCTTCTGAATATCGTTATACTAACACTTGCACGGGCTATGCCTACACCTTGTTGTGTTGGTTGAGGATGTCAGATAGCAGTGAATGAGGAAGAGAGTAGCAGGACTGGATGGTACCCGGAGGTTGATCACTTGGTGTGAAAGTGGAGTACTGGGGAGGCCATCTGTACCTACCCTTCTGGTAGGAACCCCGGAGGATGACCCTGTAGTTGTTTTACATTTCTTAAGATGTACTTGATTTCAGTTGTACTTGTGCTTTCCTATTAGGCTTTTGTTTCCATCCCCTTTTACTTTCCATCACTTCTTTTGCATATAGTTTTACATAGTGTTTTACATCCAGTTGTGTACTTTTGTTGTGATTTTTTATAGTTATAGAGGCAATGCCATCACATTTTATAGATTTATGCCTTTGGTGCTAGTCATAAGCCCTTGGGCTATAGAATGCGGGGTCGAGGTAGTCACGATACAGGCCCCAGGGGACGGGTCGTGACATTAATGTTTAAATAAAATGATATTTTCATAATATATTAATTGTGTCAATATAAATACAACTTATTTATTTGACATTTAATACATTCTAAGAAGAAGATAAATTCGATCCAAGTTTTTTAATACACTCATAACATGTCATAGTCACTAATAAAATTTTTAGAGAATAATAATTAGTGCCTATGATATTTCTTTTAATATTTTCACAAATATTTATTTTTTATTTATATTAAAAATAATAATGTATACATCACTATTGTGTCATAATTAATGGTAATTTTTTAATCTCTAAAAATTATAAATAAATTTATATGATATAAGTAATTAATTTAAATTTTTAAAGACTATCTATAGTAGAAAATATCTCATAGTTATCCACATATTAAAAATAATATAATTATATAAAAAGATATTCTGACATTTTGTCGCATTAATTAGTTTTTATAACTATCATGTCATATTTAAATGTATGTGGCCATAAATAGATTGTAAAGGTTGAATTAAGTCATCAAATAAGATTTTTACCGGTGTTATGGTAATTTTATAATATTATTTTAATATTTAATTTCCTAATTTTCATTCAAAAATGGTAAAAAAATAATTACCACTGTTACTATTCATAATGACATAAAAAAGTATCCAGTTAACATAATTTGGACCTTCTGATTTAATATCTGTAGTCAAATTTTTAAATTTTTAATATATAAGTATTGGTCATTAATTTAAACTGAATCCCATTTTTTGAATGATAAACATTTTTTTAAAAGTTAAAACATTTGAAAATATTACAATGTTTTTAGATTTGAAGACAATGTAATATTAATGCTAATGACATTAATTATATATAATGATTAAAATATATTTTACTCATTCTCAAAAACAATTCAATTTAATAATGTGATCATATAAATTTCCATGATGAAAAATGATTTTTTTTCACCAAATTTCATTTTGTTTTTACTATTAATCAATACATAACAGTTGTCAGATAATATCATAAATTAAACTAATGTAAATTTTTTATCCTACATTAAAATATCATGTTTATGTTTTCATATAAAAATTAATGATGTGTTTTAACATTATTTTAAAATGGGTTCTCCATTCTAAGAGATAAGAATATCATTTTTTGAAATAATATAGGTTTTTATACAACAAGCAATGTTTATTCACAACCTACGATTAAAATCTCAATGGGATGAATATAAAAAATATATATTGTATTCAATATTTAATATATATATATATATATAATATTTCATTACATTATGTAATTCACTCAAAAATAAAAATATTTTTTTTATATTTTTCATAAATAATTAATAGCCAAATATTTCATAATGCATTTTCATAAGATTCTTATTGTTATTCTTGTTAACCTAACTACTAGGTTGTAATAGTAATTTTATAATAAGGCATATCACGGTTCATTTTAAATAATTATTGTCTAAAAATTAATCTACTGATGAATACAAATTATTTAATGAAAATATTTCATAAAAACATCTAGGTGTTACATTCTAAACCTTCAAGTGAATTTCTCCCATGAAATGTATCACATGGAAACAAATAGCTGAGGATACCTCTCCCTCATCATATCCTCAATATCCCATGAAGGTTCTTCAAATTGGTGGTTCCTCTATATATCATTAACCAAATGAGTGGTCTAGTTTCGTAAAACACTGTTTCTTACGATGTAGAATCAGATTCGATTGTTCTTCATAAGAATGATCATGCACCAGCTGTATGACTTTTTAGATTAGTACATGTGAATTATCTTGTATGTACTTCTATAGGAGAGATACATGGAACACATCATGAATTTGAGAGAGATAAGGTTGAAGTGCCCATCGATAACCTAAAGTCCTATTATGATACAAAATTTAAAAATTATAGATATACCTCAGTCTCAGCATTCTATTCCTTCCAAAAAAATTTACTATCTTCCATGTGATATTTGCAGAAACTCTTATCACCTAGTTTATAATAATTTTAGTTTTATTGTCTGTAGAGACCTGAAGCTTGACTTACATGGACTTTACATTACTTTTTCAGAATACTTAGTACATAAGAAAAACACACACACACAAGGACCGTAATAGTTTAGTGACTTTGGAAACTCGGAATATAATCCTCTAATCGTGGTGAATGATCTTCAACATCTCCCATAAAGTTCTTCTTTTTTTTATACCTAAAACCTTTTTTTATATCCTGGGGAAAAGAAAATATAAAAGGGTGAGCTCAAATGCTCATTAAGGGTAATCAAAAGAAATATCAATCACATCATATACATAAGAACATAGCTTTTGGAAATCATAACCTGCAAAAGAGCTCATAATATCATAACATGGGATAAATCATAGAAGTGAAATGTAATCCCAATAATCATAACATAAAATGTGAAACTTTGTGGCATACACATATAATCATAGAGAATCATTTCTTGTTAGTCAAGACGCATTGCCAAAACTATCTTAGTGGATAAAGTCCCTTTCTGAATCGAGTCACCCTCGTTCCAGTCCTGTTTCACTGAACCGGTATAACCTACCGTTCCAGCCATGTCTATCTCATGAGATATAAAATCATTACCCAATTCATTGGAGGGAGATATAGGTCCCACCCATCTCATAATGATACCATTCTTATGTGTGCCACAAAATAATAAATTATACATCATTTCATAAGCCATGTAATAAAAATGGGATTCTTAAACAACATGACATCATAAAACAATTCATATAAGATAAAGGAATTCATAAAAATATTTTCATCACAACATAATCAAATCCATGTAATAATAGGGATAAAAACAGAACCCTTTTATTATCTTAGATGAAAAATAATTTTGATAAAATACTTGAGCTTCATTCTTGAGGAAAATATCCTTTATGCTTCAAAAAACACTTTTCCTTTCTTAAAATATCGTACAATTATAATCTAAAAGAAGTTGATTAAAAATAAACTTGAAAACTTGTAAAGGATGCTTCTTGGAAATAATGTTTTAAAAATCCATTCATGCCATATAAGTTAAAAAAACATTCTTCGTACTTTTGTCAGAAAAGTCAAAAAGTACCTCGTACGAAAAACGACAAAAGATTCCTTTCTTATCTTGTACTAAAAATTCACCGAAGGGTAAAATTGGATTTAAAATATTGTAAGTGGATGGAAACAATATTAAATATTGAGGGAAAATGGATGTGGATGATAAAATACACCCCAGTAAATGCCAAAGTAAAAACAATCTCTGATAAAAATGAGATTGTGATATTTTCCTTACCTTAGGTCCGACTTGCTTTGTACGTGTCCGAAACTCCTCTTCTTTGAAACGCCTCTTTGAATCCTCCACTTTGGGAACTAATATTGGTCTTTGAAGAAGACCCGGACCTCTAGGATTATTCTATGGAAGTGGAGAAGGGGTTTTGGCAGGGTTTTCCCTAACTTGACTACTCAGATTGGTGTGAGGAGGGGGAGGAGGTGCCCTTTTATAAGGGAGGAGAGGGGAACCTTAGGAATATCTCAAAATATTATTTTATATTAAAGTAAAAATCGGTTTATAATGGTTCCAAAGGGTCTTATTTCGAAGCTAAAGTGGGGATGGGTCGAAATCCTATCAACTAGTAGGATTTAGACAAGTTTAGGTTATTATTTTAACCTTATCAATTAGATTTAACTCTAAGTTAAATAATTTAACTTTTACCGTGTCTTTTTGTTTTCTTACACTATATGGTTAATACACATACTATAACATGCCAAAAGAACCCCAAATTGTTTATTATTAATATATATATCCTTATCTAAGTCATTTGGCCGAACCTTAGATTTTTAGGAATAAAATAACAATTAATAATATAATATTTGATTTAAAAACTATTTTGTGTCAATTTTGACACTATTTGATATATGATTTTTGTGAAAGTCATAAAAGAATTATATGTTCGAACCAAGTTGATTAAATCAACACTAATATATCATATTAACATATAAAATTAGTTATATTCATAAAAAGTCTCAAATTACATTTATTTTGGTGTTTATAACATCAATTATGTCAATATTTCATTAATAAGATAATTACTGCATCATAATTGTGTCATAAATACATTAAATTATTTAGTGTCTAAAAATTATAAATAAAATACCATTATGTAGGAAATCGTTTTGGCTTTCTAATGAATATTTATAATCGAATTTATCTTATGTATAGCCCTATATTAAAAATGTTTTATTAAATAGCCTTTGATTTTAACTCTTTTAACTCTTCATTGAATTAAATAATAATAAATGTCCTAATCTAATCCAAGTGGGCCTAAATGATAATATTTTACACTTAAGGTTGGTTTTGGTCAGGATACACTTGTCTAATTGGATTAGGACATGTGTTAGGATAATATTAATATCATTTACCCTTAATTACCCTATTTACTTTTAACCGTGGAAAAAAAAGTAAAAAGTTACTATTCACCAAAAATTATTTTCATCTCATTGAACCACATTTTACTTACTGACATCAACCGTGTCTCTCATATTTTTGAAATTCCATTCATAGAAGTGGTAAAATTAAGATTTATGAAAAAATAATTTTTTTAACTTCCACTTAGTAGTTTCACTATTCATAAAAAATTGATGTTTTTCAGAAAAATTCCAAAATATCACCCTAAGCTATAATTGATATCCCAAATTCAAAAATGATTTCTATTTTACAAAATTCCCAACATATAAGTTGCATTAATTAATTTTATAATTAATTTTCGCTGTCACAACAAATAGCGTGTTTTTAAGAGATAATAACTATCAAAATATTAACACTTGTTTATGTCTGGTGTAAATGTGAAATTACATCCAATGACCAAAATTGTATTGAATTGTAAAAATATATTCTAAATATACTTTAAAACCACTCAAATTAATAATTTATCACTATTAATTATTTCGATTAAAAAATTTGTTTTGAATTAAAATTTAGTAATTTTCACTATTCATCAGAATATGAAAGTTATCCGAAAAGTACCAAAATTCCACCTTAAGCTAAATTCAATACTAAGAATCCAAAAATGAAGTCCATTTTGAGAGCTAAAATTTCTAAAATTTGAAAACGTGGTTATTACTATTCATAACGGCTAGTTATAACAATATTTTAATAGCATATCGTTGTTTAGTGAAACTCGGTATTGCGTACTACACATGCTATCGAGGAAGGTCGCGATTGCGTGCAAGGAAAGTCAAGGATGTGTGTTGTGAAAACTCCTTTTGGTGTAGCATACAACACAAGGCATTAATAAAATTAAAAATAATATTTTTCATAAAATCTCGGGCTGTTACATTCTACCCCCCTTAAAATGAATTTCTCCCTCGAAATTCGTTGGGGATAAAAATGGTTTACTATGCGAAATTTTCTCTAATAGAAATCCACATCGTAAAAAGGAATACCAAAACATGGCTTTAAAAACTAAAGTATGAAATATAACGATTACCCAAATAAACTAATCACTGGGTTTCCACATAGGTGAAAATATGGATATGGAAGAGAAATCTAACCATCATGTTCTGATAGAGAGTGGTAGAGAACATGGATATGGAAAAGCCAGTAATCACAAATCCATAAATTTGTGACGATCTAAGGTACCATCTGATTCATCAGGTATAATATCACTATGACAACATTTTTGGTTTTCAAGATCATTTCCCTAAAGTTGAAAATTTTAATTAGAATAAATACTTACTTTATTTTGGTATAATCTCACTGTTGTTCATGCCTTGAACAATTTCCACTTCATCTCTTAAATAAATGAAGTTGAATTTGTTATTCGTGAAGTGTTAGCAGATCATGTGATAGAATGACGGGTCATTCCATCTGTCTCAAACAAAAGGTAAGCAAAAATTATATACATAAGTCAATCTATAGTGAGATTAATCATAAATGGTTCCTAAAATGGACTGATACATCATATATCATACAACATAAAAAAACTAGTTTCTACTAAACAGGGACTTCCTGTAGGCCAGTGGTAGGCGATAAAGGCCAGTCGCACTTCGGTTGTGGGTTCGATTTCCACAGCCATGTCCGACGCGATGGGCTGTCGCCCGTCCTGCAGGTTGTCCTTTTTCTAAAACTATTTTACTATAACATCCCATCAATAATATCGAAAAAAATTCTATCCTTAAAAATACTAACTTATGTCCAACATAATCCATTCCAATCTTTGGGCTTATCCAAAATACTGCAGTCCACTCTTATATTATAGTGAAAACGATTACCAGAGATTTAACACCATCGTCGATCCCCATATATCATAAGATATGTTTTGTTGGTCACATTCCAAACATTCAAAGTCCTTAATCATGTATTCTCTTGAATACCTTAGTGAAAACATGAATGCAGTTAAAATTTGACACTTTCCACATTCCAAAATCCTCAAAATTCTATATACTCAAACCATGATATCACTTAGTCCTTATATCAATCATGAGCTCATGAATACTGTTAAACATTTCATTTTCTCATTTTCCCTTCATTATGCGCATATCATCTTATTTCCAAAAATATCTCAATCACTTTGAATACCACATTAGACCAATACATAAATATTCCAACACTCCATGATACAATATTATTTTGGAATCCCATTACATAAACACTTAATCATTCCACCACATCGTTGTCATATTCAACATCACCAATAGTGATCGCATGTGGATTCACTTTATCCTTTTCCTTTAGTGGTTGCTCATGTTGATCATCACTAACCCTTGGATTAGGGCATTAATTAGAATAATGCCCCATTTCCTTGCACTTGAAGCATTGAAGTGTTGGTGGTGCGTTCTCTGTAGTGTTTGATTTATTCACATCATCAGAAACCCTTTTTCCATTACTTCGACACTCAGCTGCTCAATGACCTTCTTTTCCACTCTTATAACATTTTCTAGTCCCTTTAAGACAATCTCCACCATGCTTCTTTCCACAATTTGTGCATAAGGAAACATTCATCTTCTTTTCACCATTATTCTGAGAATTCTCCTTGAACTCCATCTTTCGTTTCTTGTCAAAACCATGAGATGGATATGTAAAACCAACTTCCATTTCTAACTTAATAACACAACGCACAATTTCTTCATAGCTACTGAAGTCTCTTATAGCTAATGCCCTTTGAAGACTTGGTTTTAAGCCACTGAAAAATCGATCAACTTTACTTTCAGGTTGGATGATCGTACTAGAAGCGTACCTTGCAAGTCTTGTAAAATTTCCTTCATAGGTACCAACAGATTCATCATCCCTTTGCTTCAGTTCAAGAAACTCTTTCTCCATCTTTGTTCGAAGAATACGAGGGAAGTACTTACTGAAAAACAAGTTCTTGAACTCGTCCCATTCCATGGACTCAATTTCATCTCTTGGCCTCATATTCTTGATAAGATTCAACCATTGATCAGCTTCACCTTCCAAATGATATACTGCTAAGATGACTTTATCATGTTCAGAACATTGAAGAACAGAAAATATATATTTAGTAGTACTGATCTATTGTTCAGCAACAAGTGGATCAGAAGACCCACTGAAAGAAGGTGGATGTTTCCTCATGAAGGACCCAATAGAATATTGTTCCCTTATCTGCTCATTTGGAAGTCCAGAATGATTCATAGCTTGTGTAAGTATAGCAATAAGATTTTTCACTTCATCTCCCATAACATTTTTTTTAGGAGGACAATCATTGCATTTTCCATTGCGTTGATCAACACGGTTCCTTCGGGTTCCAGCCATCGTCTAAAACTCAAAAAGAATAGTGTGAGAGGCAAAAATCATGCTAGGGAAAACAATATAATAAAGGGGAGTACCTTCAATATCTAATATCTTAGGTTTAATTCTATGATCGTTAGCATAATTCTAGTACTATAACCTATACGTATACTTAACCGTAGGGACATCCCTTGACATACCTTAGAAATATCTCTAGGGATCTCACTAACATTTTCACATCCTAGTTTCCAAAGGTTGACTAAACCTTTCCTCTGATACCAAATGTAGAGACCTGAAGCTTGACTTACATGGACTTTACATTACTTTTGAGGAATACTTAGTACGTAACAAAAACACACACACACAAGAATCGTAATAGTTTAGTGTCTTTGGAAACTCGGAATATAATCTTCTAATCGTGGTGAAAGATCTTCAACATATCCCATAAAGACCGTCTTTTTTTATACCTAAAACCTTTCTTTATATCCTGGGGAAAAGAAAACATAAAAGGGTGAGTCAAATTCTCAGTAAGGGTAAACAAAAGAAATATCAATCACATCATATACATAAGAACATAGCTTTTGGAAATCTTAACCTGCAAAAGAGCTCATAATATCATAACATGGGATAAATAATAGAAGTGAAATGTAATCCCAATAATCATAACTTAAAACATGAAACTTTGTGGCATACACACATAATCATAGAGAATCATTTCTTGTTAGTCAAGACTCATTTCCAAGACTATCTTAGTGGACAAAGTCCCTCTCTGAATCGAGTCACCCTCGTTCCAGTCCTGTTTCACTGAACCGGTATAACCTACCGTTCCAGCCATGTCTATCTCATGAGATATAAAATATTTAACCAATGAATTAGAGGGAGATATAGTTACCACACATCTCATAATGATACCATTCTTATGTGTGCCACAAAATCATAAATCATACATCATTTCATATCCCATGTAATAAAAATGGGATTCTTAAACAACATGACATCATAAAACAATTCATATAAGATAAAGGAATTCATAAAAATAATTCCATCACAACATAATAAAATCCATGTAATAATAGGGATAAAAACAGAACCCTTTTATTATCTTAGATAGAAAATTATTTTGATAAAATACTTGAACTTCATTCTTGAGGAAAATATCCTTTACGCTTCAAAAAACATGTTTCCTTTCTTAAAATATCGTACAATTATAAACTAAAAGAAGTTGATTAAAAATAAATTTGAAAACTCGTAAAGGAAGATTCCTGAAAATAATGTTTTAAAAATCCATTCATGCCGTATAAGTTAAAAAAAATTCTTTGTACTTTTGTCAGAAAAGTCAAAAAGTAACTCGTACGGAAAATGACAAAAGATTCCTTTCTTATCTTTTACTAAAAATTCACCGAAGGGTAAAATTGGATTTAAACTATTGTAAGTGGATGGAAACAATATTACATATTGAGGGAACATGGATGTGTATGATAAAATACACCCTAGTAAATTCCAATGTAAAAACAATCTCAGATAAAAATGAGATTGTGATATTTTCCTTACCTTAGGTCTGACTTTCTTTGTACGTGTCCGAAGCTCCTCTTCTTTGAAACGCCTCTTTGAATCCTCCACTTAGGGAACTTATATTGGTCTTTGAAGAAGACCAAGACCTCTAGGATTATTCTAGGGAAGTGGAGAAGGGATTTTTTCAGGGGTTTGCCGAGCCTGAGTGCTCAAATTGGTGTGAGGAGGAGGGGGAGGAGGTGCCCTTTTATAAGGGAGGAGAGGGGCACCTTAGGAATATCTCAAAATATTATTTTATATTAATGTAAAAATCGGTTTATAATGGTTCCAAAGGGTCTTATTTCGAAGCTAAAGTGGGTATGGGTCGCAATCCTATCAACCAATAGGATTTAGACAAGTTTAGGTTATTATTTTAACCTTATCAATTATATTTAACTCTAAGTTAAATAATTTAACTTTTACTGTGTCTTTTTGTTTTCTTACACTATATGGTTAATACACTTAATATAACATGCAAAACAAACCCCAAATTGTTTATTATTAGTATAAATATCCTTATCTATGTCATTTTTCCAATCCTTAGATTTTTAGGAATAAAATAACAATTAATAATATCATATTTGATTTAAAAACTATTTTGTGTCAATTTTGACACTATTTGATATATGATTTTTGTGAAAGTCATAACAGAATTATATGTTCGAACCATGTTTCTTAAATCAACAGTAATATATCATAGTAACCTATAAAATTAGTGGTATTCATAAAAAGTCTCAAATTGCATTTATTTTGGTGTTTATAACATCAATTATGTCAATATTTCATCAATAAGATAATTACTGTATCATCATTGTGTCATAAATAAATTAACTTATATAGTGTTTAAAAATTAAAAATAAACTACCATTATGTAGGGAATTTTTTTAGCTTTCTAATGAATATTTATAATCGAATTTAGCTTATGTACAACCCTATATTAAAAATGTTTTAGTAAATAAACATTGATTTTAACTCTTTTAACTCTTCTTTGAATTAAATAATAATAAATGTCCTAATCTTATCCAAGTGGGCCTAAATGATAATATTTTACACTTAAGGTTGGTTTTGGTCAGGATACAATTGTTCAATAGGATTAGGACATGTGTTAGGGTAATATTAGTATCATTTTTACCCTTAATTACCCTATTTACTTTTAACCGTGGTAAAAAAAGTAAAAAGTTACTATTCACCAAAAATTATTTTCATCTCATTGAACCACATTTTACTTAATGACATCAACCATGTCTCTTAGATTTTTGAAATTCCATTCACAGAAGCGGTAAAATTATGATTTATGAAAAAAATAATTTTTTTAACTTCCACTTAGTAGTTTCACTATTCATCAAAAATTTATGTTTTTCAGAAAAATGCCAAAATTTCACCCTAAGCTATAATTGATATTCCGAATTCAAAAATGATTTCTATTTTACAAAATTCCCAACATATAAGTTGCATTAATTAATTTTATAATTAATTTCCACTGTCACAACAAATAGCGTGTTTTTAAAAGATAATAACTATCAAAATATTAACACTTGTTTATGTCTGGTGTAAATGTGAAATTACATCCAATGAACAAAATTGTATTGAATTGTAAAATTATATTCTAAATATACATTAAAACCACTCAAATTAATAATTTATCACTAATAATTATTTTGATTAAAAAAGTTGTTTTTTATTAAAATTTATTAATTTTCACTATTCATCAGAATATGAAAGTTATCCGAAAAGTACCAAAATTCCACCTTAGGCTAAATTCAATACTACGAATCCAAAAATGAAGTCCATTTTGAGAGCTAAAATTTCTAAAATTTTAAAACGTGGTTATTACTATTCATAACGGCTAGTTATAATAATATTTTAATAGTATATCGTTGTTTAGTGAAACTCGGTATTGCGTACTACACACGCTATCTAGGAAGGTCGCGATTGCGTGCAAGGCAAGTCAAGGATGTGTGTTGTGTAAGATCCTTTTGGTGTAGCGTACAACACAAGGCATTAATAAAATTAAAAAGAATATTTTTCATATAATCTCGGGCTGTTACATTGTCTATCCGCATTTGTTTGTTTTGAACAATGAATAGATCATATGTATTGTTGAATAGGTCATACCTCTTCTACCATTTAATCTACATGATTAGGTCATAATAGCGTTATATCACCAACATCATCCAATAAATTTAATGTTCATGAACTCACACCATAGAGGGATTCAAAAGAAGCCATCTGAATATTACAGTGATATATATATTAGGAATAAAATTCCACCAATGGTTGGTGATGATCCATACCAGCATTAAAATTCAAAGATAAATCTCTCAACATTCCTTCCAGAGTTTGAATCTTCCTCTTAGACTGACCATCTATCTGAGGATGTTAAGTAGTGATGAAACATATTTGTTTATTCAGATCATGATGAAGACTTCGAGAGAAAATCAAGGTAAACGTAATATCTTGATCATATATAATGTAAAGTGGTTCTCCATGAAATCATACCACTTTTTTACATGTATCCCACCATGTTTTTCTAGAGATAAACCCTCTCTAATAGAAATGAATTGTTTTGACTTCTTAAGCAGATCCACTATAACCCATATAGCATCATGTCATTTATAGGTTTTGGGATGTCCATCAATAAAGTCCATAATGATGTATCCCTATTTACACTCTATTATGGGTAGTGGTAGTAAAAACCCTTGTGTCATATATCTCCCAGCCTTAGATTCCTGGCAAACCATGCATTGACAGAAATATTCAGCAACATCTCATTTCATGCAATTCCACCAGAAATACTCTTTTAGGTCCCTCTAATTATATTTCTTCCTAGATAAATAAATAATGAAGATCTATTAGCCTCATCCAATAGATCCTTCATTATTTATTTTGTGGGAGTGATACAAACTTAGTTCTTGAACATTATTATTCTATCATAATATATGTTGAATTCCTGAATATTTGTCTCATTCTTTTATAACACTATATCTTCATTATATGACTCTTAAATATTCCCCCTTATATATTGTTGAACATTCATTTTAAAGAAATATTATTTCCCCTGTTGCATTAAATATTAATGAACCATAATTTTCAAATCCATAAATATGGGATCCTTTTATATCCACATCATGGATAAGCTGGCAAGGACTTTTCGACACATAAAATCAATCACCTTATTGGCCTTTCAAAGGAGGTAAATTATTGAGGAGTTGTAATCATCAATCAACACCAACCATCTTCATTGGTGTATATTCAAATCCTTTTTTAAAAAATATACATAAATCATTACCCTCATTATAAATATCACACATTTAACCATAAAGTAAACCGCTCAATATCTTTAATGCAATGATTATCGTAGAAAACTCCAAATCCTGACTAAGATAATTTTCCTCACGAATTTTCAACTACTGTGTGGTATAATCTATCACTATATCATTTTTCCAAAGCACACATCACATCCCTGACATAGATGTATCACTATGTATCACAATCCATTCTCCACTACTATTTAGTGCGACCATCAGTGCACTGGCAATCCATTTTTTTATCTTTTAAATTCACTTCAAATTCCTCTATCAAAATGAACATAAATCATTTCCATGTAAACATGGTTAGTTGATTACATAATTATGAAAAATATTTTACAAAAATTTGATAATTTCTAGAAAACTAAGAAAACATCAAATATCAATTTCCATTGTTGGTTTCAATCATACTTCAATAACCTATATTTTTTCTAGATCAATAGATATCCTCTCCCATTAGATTATGTGACCCAAAAGTAACTTTTTGAACCCAAAGTTCACACATGCTAACATTGGAATAAAGCTTCTCTTTTATTAGGATCATCATTACGATTATCAATTGATCTTCTTGTTCGTCCTTTATATTTCAAATTAAAGTAATGTATTCTATAATGACTACCACTAAGTAATGATGAAATTTTCTAAAGAATCTATTCATTAGATCCATTAAAATAGAGATGTAATTAAAAAGACCCAAATGAATGACAATATATTCATAGTGTCCATACCTTGTACAGAATGTGGTCTTCGGTATGTAATCTTTTCTGCCCAATAATTGATGATATCTTGAAAAAAGGTCAATCATGAAAATTTATTAAGATCTATGTAGTTTGTTAAATAAGTCCTCAATGTAGGGAAGTTTATATTTTATCTTGTTAGTGATATTTTTATGTTCTTGATAATCAATGAAGAGTCTCATTAATCTATAATTCTTCATAACAAAAATAATGGGTTCTCCCCAAGGTGGCGGACTAGGGAATATGAATACCTTATTAGGATTATCATGGAGTTGCTTCATAAATTCTTTCAACTCAATTATGGTTTTTCTATAAGGTTCATTAGAATTGACAATAATACCCGGTATGATTTATATTGAAAAATCAACTACCTGATTTGGTGGAGGACATAGAAATTCCTCTGAAAAGGCATCATCAACCTCTATTAAAATGGGTGAATTATTAATCATGTGTTTCTCTTTATCAATTTGAGAAAAATAACCTTTATTTATAGAAATGAAAAACTATACGAAGAATAAAATTTATACTAGAATGAAATATTCCTTCATTTCATCAATAGATGATATTATATTGATCTGGAATATGAAATGGGAATTCCCTTACTTAGAAATATATATGAGCTCCATATAGTGAAGTCCAATCCATGATAAGAATAAAATTGTATTCCACTATAGGAAGGATCACATGATTTGAAAGAAGTACTTTCCCACAATCAGTAAACATAGAAGAATTATAATCATTTTATGTGACTATTGTTTTATTAAGAGTGGTCACAACTAACTCAAAATCTAATTATTGAGGTAATTAAGATACCCTATGAAAGTAAATTATAAATAAAAGAGTGGGGGGTCAAAATCAAATAAAACATTTCCTACTTTAGAGTGGATGGTATGTGTATCTTTCACCACTTCATTATCGTACTACACATCCCCGATAGTGATTGCTTGTGACATTCTACAGTATTTTTTTCTTAAGAATTTGTTGATATTGATCATCATAAATAACCCTTAGATTGGGTCAGTTATTGGAATAATGCACATTTCCTTACCCTTGTAACGTTGAATTGTATGAGGTGTATTGAATGTAGAATTTTCTTTTTTTCATAATTAGTCATATTTTTTCCATCCCATCGGCTGTCAGCTACCTGATGACATTTTTTCGACAAATAAGACATTTAATAGTCCCTTTAAGACAATTCACTACATGTTTCATTCAAAACATTGATTTTAATGGAAACCCCATCTTCAATTCTATGTGGTCATTAAATTTTCATTTGAATTAAATTTTCATCTTTCTATCAAACCCATACGACTGATGGGTTACTACAATCTTCATCCCATTCATGAGAGAACATAGACCAATTGTTTCGTTACTTTTGAAGACCGTTGTAGATAATTATATTCGTAGACATGGTTTTATGACATTAAATAATCAATATATTTTACTCTAGGATTGGATTATAACTCCCAAATTGTACCTTTAAATCCATGTAAAATTTTCTTTATAGGTATGAATTGATTCATCATCCCGTTTCTTATGTTCAAGGAATATCTTATCTATATTTTTTTGAAAATTACAATGAATGTACTTAGAGAAAAATTTGTTCATGATCTTGCCCCATTCCAGGGAATAAATTTCATATCATTACAATATATTTACGATAAGATTCCACAATTTTATGATTTTCCTTCAAAACGATATATTGTTAAGATGATATTATCATATTTTGATCATTTTATAAGAGAAAATATATTTTGAGTGGTACTAAACTATTGTTCATCCACTAACAGAACAAAATACCCACAAAATGATGGTTGATGATGCCTTGTGAAGGATTTTACATAATGTGGATACCTGTAATTCTCATTTGTAATTTTAGTATGATTCATATCATGTGAATCTTATTTGATCATAGAAACCATATTTTTTACTGCAAGACACACAACATTTGGTTTCTTATGGGGACTATAATTTCATTGCCTGTCACATTTTGCATTAACATTGTTACTTCAAGTTCTATCCATTTCTAAAAACAAAGAAGCATAGTGTGAAAAGCACTAATCATAACGGGAAAACCCATAATAAAATATATATTAAGAAACATTAGATTTTATCCTAGGTTAGTCATGAACTTCTCTAAAATAATTAGATATGATTGTAACTTATACATAGACATATCATTAGGGTTCTTACTAAGGTTTTATCATCATAGATTCCAATGTTTAGCTATGGATTTTATATGATAGAAAATATAATTACCCATACATTACATATATATATATATTACTTCAACATTGTAGAAAAATAATTATAGAACATAAAAAAAACAATGCCAGGATTGTAAAAGTTTAGTGTCTTTAAAAATTGTTAATCATAAATAACTGGTTCATAATATATCTACATTGTCTCCCTCTTATTTATTCAAAAATAGAATCATTTTAAATTATCTTACTCAATTAATTTCATCATGAATTGTTGAAAATATTAATATTAAAGGGTTATATCAAATGATCTATTCGGTTAAACAATGTTAATATCAATCAAATCATAATCATAAGAACATATCATTTAAAAAACTAATCTGGAATATAAAAGATCATAATACTATCTCATGGTAAAAATCATATTATTAAAATATAATCCCCACAGTCATAAAATAAGACATGAAATTTTGATCAATATACACTTATGAATAAAAAACAATTCATAATAATCAACGTTCATTGGTGGGACTATCATATCAGAAAAATGTCCATTAATGAACTATGTTCACTCCTCGTTCCAGTCCTATATTACTAAGCCCTATTTCCATTCCATTGAAGTATTATTTATCTCATAAGATATAAATCTTTTCCCAATGTGTTGGACATAGATATCGGTCCGACCCATCTTATAATGAAACCATTATTATGTGTGTCCCAAAAACATAAAAACATTCACCATAGCATAACCCTTGAAATAATATGGGTTTTTTAAAATCATTCCATTATAATTGATTTAGAAAAAATGGATGTATTGAATAACATTAAATCAAACAATCATAAAAATAGTGTGTAAAATATAACCCTATATAAAGAGTTTCACTTAAGATAGAAAATAATTTTTAGAATATATTTGAAATTAATTCCTGAGGAAAATATCATTTCTTCTTTAAATAAATTCCCATCCTCAAAATTGCACACACTTTTAGAATAAATAATTTCATTGAAAAATATACTAGAAACTATTATGGGATGTATCCTAGAAATAAGTATTTATGAATGTGTAAAAATTACTTCATGTCGTACATGTTAAAAAACCGTAATGTCAAACAATTGCTGAAAAAGTCTAAAATACCTTGTATCAAAAATGAAAAAAATATTTTGATTCATAATTTTTATTAAATATTCACTAATGGGTAAAATTAAATAGGGATTTAAATAATATCTTGAAAAAAAAATTCATGAAACATGATTATAATTTAGTAAATACCTACGAACAAACTATCTTGGATAAAAATGTGATTTGAAAATTTGTACATTATCTTAGGTCTGATATGATTCATATAAATCAAAATCTCATATATAATTATTTAAATAAAATTAAAGATTAATTATATAATAATAATAATTTTTATGAAAAAATTTATGATCATATTTTCTTTTTTTTGATACCATCATTTCATTGTTAATCATTATTCATTTATTAACTGATTTTTGTTCTTATACATGTTTTTTCAGATAAGTTATTATTCCACTTTTAGGATATAGTTATATCATTTTCATAATGATATTAATATAATATATATAATATTTATACATTCAATTCAATTATATAATAATTCTTAAATTAAGATTATGTAGAACGATTCACATCGCACCATGGAGAGGTTATGACTTACGTACACACGGGAGACGATATTGTTCACAAAATTGTTGTATGGTATTGATATTTATGGTTTATAGTATCAAATAATCAATATCATTTAATATTAATCATATATATATATATATATTATTCAATAATGTTTCCAATTAATGTAATGTGTTGGTGAAAAATTGATTGCACCACGGTGTGGAGACTGTTAGTCGTACGTACGCATGCGTAGTGATTTCGTTTTTCAGGGGATGGATAGAATGGGAAATATGGTTGTTTCATATTTATAAAAAAATATAAGTATATGAGTTATTATGATGTTATTTCATTATAGTGAAACAAATAATGATGAGGAAGTATAATAACAATTATTTTTGAATATATTAGTAGATGATATTAGCTCTTCCTAGAACTGCTTTCTCTAAATCTCTTCTTAGAGCACTAGAGTTGGTCTTTGAAGATGACCAAAACCACTATAGTGGAGATAAGAAAGTATATAATGAAAATTATTATTGGATTTAAGATATTTAAGGCTCTAAATAAAGTTAATCGGCGAGGGAGGAGGTGTCCTTTTATAATTGATGTGAGCGGCACTTTTGAAAACTCCAGAATAATAATTTATAATGTAACAAAAGCCAATAAAAATCTCCAAAATGTCCATATTTATAAGACTAGATGAGATGATATAGGGTTTTTTATCATTAAGAAATAAATTTTGGATATTTTTGTATGATTATTTAAACCATATCTCTTTAATGGACACATAGTTATTGTATTTAATTTTAATTGTTGTAATAACATTATAAATATTAAATAGTTATAAATATGTACTTATATTGTGTTAATTGACTATAAAAAGAATCAATATAAAATTTTTTGACCTTATAATTCTCACTTTGTAGTTTTTTAATATTTTTCTGATTTTTAAATAATTTTAAAAAATGTTCTCATTATAAAATATCAATAATGACAAATTTGACCCAATTCATTTATTTGACATTAAGTAAAATGCAATGAAAGATAAATTCAATAAAGAAAATTTAATTCACTCCTAACATGTCATAGTAAATTAAAAAAGAATTCTTTTATCTCTTTAATTAGTTCATATGATATTTCATTTAATATTTTTAAAACAATTTATTTGATTTTTCTTTTAATAAAACAATTTCGACACACTATTGTGTAATTATTAATTGTAATTATTTTATATATAAAAATTATAAATAAATTTCTATGAAATATTTAATTTTTATCGCTTTCCATAGACAATCTATAGTTGATAATATCTCATAGTTCTCCTTTTATTAAAATTAATATACTTATATATATTGAGATTGTGACATTTTGTCACATTTATTAGTTTTTATTATATTCTTATCATATTCCTAGTTTAGTGGCCATTAAGGGATTTAATTTCAAACAACATATGAGAAGGATTTAATTTTGTCATCAAATAGGACTTTTAAATGTGTTAGGATATTTTTATAGTATGGTTTTTACATTTAATTACCCAATTTACATTCAACAATGGTAATAAAAATAACTACAAAAGATAATATTCATAATTCCAAAAAATAAAATTAACATATTAAAATAACTTGTACCAACATATTCTAATTGTGGAATCCATTATTATGAAATAAAAAACCAGATGTTTCATTAATTAATTTTAAATCAATCTCATTGTTTGAATGAGATATCGAGTTATTATATCGCAAAACATTCCAAAATATTGAAATGTATTAACATATTTATTCAATGTAAAATTAATTATAATGACATAAATTACATTGAATGAAAACATTAATTCTAGTTATAATTTAAAACATCGAAAATTATAATTAAACCATATAAATTATCTCCATGAAAAAGATTTTTTCACATAAAATTTAGTTTGTTTTTACTGTTCATAAAAACCTGATTGTTATCAAAAAAATATCATAAATTCAACCAAAGTAAATAATTATATACATATTTAAAATAAAATTTATATGTTTTCATAAAAAATTTATTAATTTTTCAGAATAATAATTTAAAATGGGTTCCCCATTCAAATACATAAGAATATCCTTTTCTTAATATAAGTTTTTATACAAAACAATAGTGTTTATTTATACCATCTTATTAATATATCCATTGGATGAAAAAAATTATTAGATATATAAATATACATATCATCAATTTTCTTCCAAATATTAAATCACTGTAAAATAAAAATATCTAATTTATATTTTTCATAGATAATATATAGCCAAATAATTAACAATGAATTTTCATAAGTTAGTTATAATTATTCCCTATAAACTAATACATATTATATAATGTTTATTTCATAATAATACTTCATATCACAGTTTTATTAAACTCGTGATTTTGTGAAAAGAATGACACTAAAGTATAAAAATTTTATTATGAAAACATTTCATAAAAAACATCTTGGTGTTACTCTATACTATTATTCTAGGATAAATATTGAAGTAGATATATGACACACATGAGATATAGTCCAAAAAAAATATGGAACGAAATTTATCAAAACATATTATAAGAAATCAAGTGAAATTATAACTATAGGTGGCATTGAAATGATTTTATACATATTATTTTCATATGTCATTGAATAATTCAGTTTCAAATAATTTATGTTAAATATTTTCATTTTTTGATACCAAGGATGATATATTAGGAAATTGGTAACTTCTCAATGAAATTATCTTTTTTATGGATGACCGGACAAGAAACATTCCTCATATTCAACATGGTTAATCCCTTCATAAAATTCATTTTTATAAACCTATATTGGGATGATTTTCAAATTTTTAATTTTTAAGAATAGATAACCAAATTTTTCATCCATCCATTATATTATATCCCCACATGCGATCAGTAATCAGATGCGATTACTTTTTTAAGAGAGAAAAAAAATTAAAAAGTATAGGGAATGAGGTGTGTCTTTATTTATTTTTATTTTAAATTGTACGGTTGAAATAGATTTTTCAAAAATGATATGCTATTTCATTAAATATTCACTACTATATAGCTGAATATTAGTTAGGATTTATGTTTCTTTTAATTATCACATTTTCAATTTAATTATGTCTGAAAATTCCCTAAAAATAGATTTTAATGACAATGTATCATCTATTTTAACTTTATTCTTACAAGAGAACTATTCTTTTGTTATAATTATTATATTAAAATATTTAAGAGTTTATTTATCCATGTTACACCTCATACATAAAACTTATTTAACACAATATTTTTTTTACCATATATCACATGTTTCACCTTCATCGTGTGGAATATTCTGATTTCATATATGACCTACCATTTCAGGTGCTTCTTCACTTCTACTCATTATCTCTATATATTTTATCATAATTACTATCATATCACTATGTGTGTTAGTAATAAGATTGGATTTCTAATTGGGTTTCATCTGAATGTCATAGTTATTATTCTTTATTTTCAATGATTACCTTTTCTTTAACTTCATGGATTTGGAATCCAATTTATTCTCACCATTATTCCCTCAAATCATCATGGTGTAATTATTTTTTACATCAGCTTTATTCTTACATCCAAAGGATTCTTTTTTACTGATGTTTTCAGCCTTTTTTTCTTATCAACCATAGATATATGTCAATATGACCATATACCATCATCATTACCACAATAATTTCTAATGTCATATGTACTCAAATTTTTCATCGACTATTAATTTTTCATCTTCATTTTATTAATTCACCATTTAGACATGGGATTTCATTGTGATTTTTCATTTATATGATTGTACCAATAATGAAATAAAAAAATTATGAATTTCTTCCAACACCAAAATTGGCCCATAGAACATTGTATTATTGTATCAACTATATGCTTTTTTGGAAATCATTATAACATGTTGGTATCTTTATAGGGAATCCACTTCCACAACCCATCGAAGTCATTATGGATGGATTCTCATCAATAATATTTATCCATTATTTAGGAAAAAAATACATCATGGATTATTCCTAAAAAAATATTTTTTAAAATAATTACAATATAGTACATATATCATCATAGATGATTCAGATTGATCATCTTGTCAGTTCAAGTTCTTATTATCAGATACTAGAGGATTTTTAGCACTAAATAATACAGTGAATTTTTTTTAGTATTATCAAAATTATATTTCTTTTTTGATGATTCATTATAATTCCTTTCAATATTAACAATTTTTAATTCCAACACTATAAATATCATGTATAGGGTGTTTTTATAAGCATAATTCATAATAACCATGTAATCACCACCGTTATTTTTTAATTATATTTCTAAATCATGTAATCTAATATTGATTTATAATAAATATTCATGTTCCTTGATCATCATGGATTTTACATCCAATTGATTCACTTTGACCTCAATGCTATTTTTTCAACTTTTCATTAGTTCACATATATTTTATTCCTGATACTTCATAACTATATTTTTTCATCAGATTCATCAACCGATTTGAATTTGAACATATTGGAAAATATTAAATGAACCTCCCTTCATACATCAACAAAAAACACTATTTATAGTGATTTATTCAATCTAAAACGCTTTCCGGTATATCTTTCTCCACATGCTTCTTCCTCTGGTTGAGTGATCTCATCATACATACATTTAATGGCTGCACAAACAAGAGATACTTTTTCTTTAATAATTTACTATGGGATAAAATTAAATTTAATAATATATATATATATATGTTATGAATTTATAGATATATCATCATCGCACCTTATGGTGGTATATTCATCCTAAAAATATATGTAAAGGAATTTTTATATTCCTCATGTTCATATAATATTCTTAATTAACATGATGTTTTAATTTTTTTATCATCAAGAGTATGTCAAAGAACCAGTTCATGGCATTAAATTCTAGATTTTTTTCCATTTTTATCATGGCGTGGATAAACATATACATCATATTCTATAAGAAAGAGGGATATTTCATCAGTTTTTTTAATTATTTCTCCAGTTCATCAGGTTATTTTATTAAGAATATGTCAACATAGATATTACTTTGTATTCAATGAAATAAAATTTCATTTTTAATATAGGAAAGAATCCAAAATCATCATGTGGTAATTAATTCAATATAGAGAATTTAAAATTGCTGAACCAACAAAATGGTACCAATTAAGAGGGCCACATTGGGATATACTCAGTACTGGTAATGGAATGAAGAAGTATAGGGATATGTAGTCCTAATTATAACAATAGAACACATTACATCTTATCAATATTAGTTGATTTGTTAATATAATTTATTTTATAAATCTTGTCTATGTATATGATATTAGTTAAAAAATGGAAAACATATTTTTTAATTGATCACCAATTAATTTGAGTAACTTTTCCTTATTGTGTTTGATAATGACCATTAAATTTATTATACACCGTACAATGAAAAAAATTATATTTTTTTGAATATAAATTAATTCTTAGCTTATGTGTGATTACAAATATGTTTGGAGGGGAATGGAAATAATCTTGAATCCCAGGTCTTGTGATGACATAATCAATTATTTATTTCAATGATGGTTCATTTTTATGTCACTGTTGATAGACTATAGATGCACTATGATATAATAAAACAAAATTTATGTATTCCACCTATTGAGACTTATTTTGGATTCTATAATGCTTATTTGTAATTTAATTATTCATTCATTACTTTTTATATAAATAATAGTAGGAAAGAAACCATACTACTTACGCTTCCATTACATATATCCAATTTTTTGGATCCTTTGTCCAGTTATATCATTATTATCATATCCATATATTTATGTTCATATAGATATGGTTCAACTAGTTATAGTTCACCTAACCTTATACCATTCATCAATTTCAATTGATACTACCAAATATGAATAAATGTTTCTACTTCCAATCATATAGTACCTATTCATCATGTGCTTCCCCTACATCTAGAAATTCATATATCATTTGTTTCAAACTCATCAAATAACTTTTAACCTTCATCATCCAATTCTTTATTGCCCTATCTATTTCTTTAGCTCCGTCTGGTGCCCCTTGCTCCATCTTGGCGGTCCTATGTATCAAAAATATGTATATCTATCATTGATGCCTTTACCATCAATCACCCTCCCCCAATGGTCAAATTGTATGTATATTATTTTGTTATTCTTTATATTGTAGATCAATTTTTTTCTTCCATGGATTATTTTTTTCATCCTCCAATATACTATTTATTATACATCACATATGATTTACTGCACACTAGTACAGTTTAGTTGTTCCCGTGGTGATTTGGGTTGTGCTGGTAGATTCAATGATAGGTTCATGACATGAGGTACATATATATTTCACTAGTTTTTTATTATTGGAAAGACACCTAGAGTATTGGTTTTTATGGGAGCTTATATATTTTATACATTTCAATCATCATTTATGACTTTATTGATCACACTATAAATGTTTTATCACTACAGTTCCCATCTCATGGTGAGAGCATTTCAATGTGGTTTTGTTCTCCACCAGCGTCCAAGAAAGATGGTGTTCCAGAGACATGTTCTGTTTGGTAGGAGGTCCTGAGCCACTAAAATTTGATTGGTTCCTAGGTCAGTGACCATCATGGTTTTTGTTGTTGGGGAATTATGTCTTGTGTTGGGATGCATCCATCATGTTCCCCAAGGTGGAAAAATAATTGCCTCCTATTTTGGTCTCAACCTCACAATCATACAGGCTATTAGACAGATTCTATATATATAATACAAACATTATACAATTGAGAAATCATGGGGATTGAAAATTTAATGGGTTATTCAATCAAAATATGAAAAAAACTGATTGAAGCCCTCAATGTTGCTGTCAGTGAATATCTCAGTGATTCTTTTTGGAACTTCTACAAAACTAATGATGAACACATTGGTATATTATATTCTAGCATATCGGTGAACCCCCCAATCTGTACTTCTACAAAACCCTCATCCATCATATCAGTAAATACCTCATTCAAGAATCATTACACTATCATATTGGTGGACACCTCAACCGATCCCGTGGAAAACCCCATGGGGACACCTATAGATTAAGCCTCATAAAGTTCCTCAACCAACAATTTTGTTAACACCATCTAAAATTAGTTTCATTTGGACAACTATGGAATATGGTAAGTGGTTTATGTGATTTCGGAATATTTTATACTTTTTATCTATTGCAGTGATTGGTATACAATTCTATTTTATTTTTTGTAAATATTATTGAGATAGGAAGATAAATAGATTAATATTCTTTCAATTAGTCTTTGTTTTTGTGTGTTGATGGAAGAATAGAAATTTGATTATTTGGGTTCATTCTTCTGTGTTGTTCAAAGACATATTTTTAGTAAAATTTCCCATTTTTTCAAGAAATTGTTAGAATGTGAAATTTTATTGGAAATTATAATTGACTTCCACCATGATATTATAATTTTAATATACACTATCATTCATTTGATTTATAATGAAAATTTCAAATTCTAGTTATTTATTTCAATTCATACTAGAAATATAAATTTCTGGTGGTAATTTTCCATTGGTATTGAACTATAACTTTTTTGAATTTATTTATAGAACTGGAATTATGGATTCAAATTTTTTAATTAGTTGTAATTGATAATGATTTAAGAGACTATTTCAGTCTTTGAAAATTATAAAGAGTAGATATATTTGGGTCCTATTTATTAAGTAATTTGTCACTGCGAATTTTGACTTTCGTATTTTTTTCAATGGTAATGTTTCTTACTATGTATTTCAATTTTACACCCAGAATTTTTGTAAGTAATTTTGCTAATTGTTTTATTATTTTCACCAAAAACATTCATTAAACATTTCTATGGAAAAATCGATTTCATAAAAAAGATATGAATTAAAAATAAAAATGTATTAACATATAAATTTTATATATAAATTTACAATTATGATTATTCATCGAATATAATTTTAAAATTTCATATAGTTTCTACAGTGGATTTCCAATTGAAATTTTGTGTAGTTATTACTATTGGGAATATCTATTCACAGATTATTAGTTATCGGGAATTGGTTTTCGAAATTTTGACTATGGATTTCCATGTGAAATTTTCCACTAGATATACTAGTTTCTATTTGTAGTTGGAATTCAAGTGGAATGTCTCACTGATAATTTATACTGTAATTTAATATTAATTATAATTTTCAATTTATTGCAGGTATGCATTTATATTAAATCAATTTAATATTTAGTATTATAAAACATACTATAAATTTTAAATGGTTAGTTATATTAGAAATTATCATAGGAAACATTTAGTTGAAATTCCAAGTGTAGGTCTCAATACCCTAAAGAAATTCACTGTGAAATTCAATTACATATTTTACCTAAAATACAATTTATGATATAATTGGTTGTAATTTTCAATAAAAACATTCCAGTGTATTTTTGAGGAATTTATAAGGAAATTTATAAGTTGAAATTACAACTAAAATATTAATGTGGAAATTCCCACTATCATTTCAAAATACATGTGAAAATTCTACATGAAATTCAATTAAAAATTATAACTATAGAACAATTTATATAATGAGTATAAATTGTATATTATGAATTCCCATTTTTTCAGGGAATTTCCCACTAGATATTCCAATTAGAAATTCCCACAAAAAATTTCCACTTGATATTATAATTGGAAATTCCAACATACAATTTACACTGGAAACTCCCCTTAGGGATTTCCACTAGAAATTACCAATAGTAATTCCTATAGGCATTTACCATTTGAAAATTAAATAAGAGATTCCATGTGAATGGTATCTGTGTATTTCCTATTAAAAATATGAAGTTAATTTAAATTAAATTTTTTATTTTGTGAACAAAATATAATTGAATCAGTTTTTATAATCTAATAATAATTCTTGCTGAAAATTTTATATTGAATTAACAGTGGAAATTAACACAATAAATTACCAATAGAATATATAAATAACTCTATAAATTCCCTATAGAGTTCAATGATTATTTTCTATGACAAAATGATTGAGTTCAAATTATACACCATGAATACTCACTTTTAAATGGGGAATCGTACTTGAAATTTCTAACGGGATTTCCATTTGGGATTTGAAGTGGTATTTTCACTGTGAATTTCCAATAATCATTATTAATTTATATTTATTACTAATTAAATATTTTTTAATACAAATTTAAATTTAATAGTGGGAATTTCTAGTAATAATTTCCAATGGGGGTTTTTACAAGGTGGTCTCAATATACAATTTAAACTAAAATATTATTTCAAATTAGATATCTCATTTTTTGTTCTAATTAAAAAGTTAAAATTGGAATTTCCAAATGTATTTCTAGTGAAAATTTAAACTATAAATTTATAGTGTCATTTATATTGTGAATTTTTATTATCCAAATTAATTAAAAGTAATGATTCCATGCTAAATGGAAATTATGTAATTGAAATTTTTGAAGTGTGTTTTTTATTTTCTTTTATTTTTCATGTATTAACATTCAAATATCCAAAAAAAATATTTTTATGAATATTTTTTTAGGCTAAATAAATCATCTACATCTACTACCGGAAACTACAGTTCTTCGATAACCGTGTATTGAAAATTTATTAATGGGATTTAGTAAAAAATTACATAGAATTGCATAAAATTTCACTAAAGGATGACCACATGGTAGTTTTTAAATAGTTTCATAAAAACCTAATTCAAATATATGATAGTAAAACACCAACATGTAAGTTTTATTTTTACTACAGATGTACAATATCTATTAAAAATGAATAATATATCTGGTAGGATAATGGATTTAAAATCTGGTGAGATCTCCTATATATTTTCCACTAAAGAATGGGACATACCATTTTAATCTACCTATACATTAAAGCTCAAAAATTCATCTCCATTTAAGAGCTGTTTGTCCCATGTTTGACACATACTATTTTAGTGTGTGTTATGGAGATCCATTGTTGACACTGTTGAAGCATGAGAGTTGAAATACATATCTGATATAGCATGTTTTCTTTTCCTCTTTTATATGTATGAAATTATTTTCCCACACATCCAGTTTTTATTTGTATTATAATTTTGTTACCTATTTTGATGATATATACACATTGAATTATTATTCCTGGGATTCATTTATTCATAACCAACTTATTATTTCAATAAAGAAAATCACTCCAATCCCTTAAATATGAAATGAGGTGTTTCTGGATTGAGGTGTTTCTTGACTGATATAATAACCATTTTTTAGTTAATTTTAAATATTTAAAAATGTGCATGAGGGGATGAAAACCAAAAAAATGACCTCATATTTTTGTGAAAAACCATAGAAATCCAGTTTTTTCTATTTTATACTTGTTTGAATTGACTGCACATCGATAAATGATTTCTTTTTCAAAGAATGAATAAAATCTAATTTTTAGTGTCTCATTACACTAAAAGGATCCTAGGATGGTCAACTCCGTATAAAACATCCTTTAAATGATGTGAAGTCCTAGTATAAAAATATTTGAATTATTTTTTATGATTATAAGAAAATGTAACATGAATATGATATGTTGTGTGATCAGAATGATAGAGTATGTATTTTATATATATAATAATGTCTTTGGAAACATGTGGGTGGGGGGGGGGGGATAAAACAAATAAAAATACACCATATTTTGATGAAATCGTAGTAAAAAATATATAATTTTTTTTAAAATTTAGTTACCAACATTACATCAATCTATTTTTTTATTTTTTGAAGACATAAAAATATGAATTTTTATTATTTTAGAACAATGAACATTCATGTATCAATTAAATCTATAGAAAATATCTTTTATTAACAATATATAGTTCAAAAAATCATTTGTAATATATACTAATCTAAATAGTGGAATCCAAATCAATATCATTTTTTGTGTTCTTTAATTAACAGAATAATCTATTTTTAGGATTTTATTTCCATAAAAAATATGTGTTAGGTAATAAAAACCAAGAAAAAAACATTCAATTTAATGGATTCAATTAGAAAATAGTTGTATATTTAGTTTACAAATTTAATAAATAATTACATGTCAATCTTGTTTCATTTTTCTCGTCGTGACTGAAAATGAATTTATAAGGCGTTAAAACACTAAAATTTGCATTTGAAAATAAACAACAGGAAAAAATCCTCATATTCATGTGGAATTATGTGAATATTTTTTTAATAATATATGTGAATTTTCCGGTCGATGACACATCAAAAAGATTTTTGATCAGCACAAAATTATTATGTATTTAGTTTTTAATGATTTGAGAGTTTATTAATGATATCATCATACAGATAAAACCATTAAATAAAGCAACAATTTCAATGAAATCTGTGAAAAACAACAGTAAATTGCTTTTTGAAATTTAGGAATAATATACATTTCAAACTGATTTTTTTTCATGATGACTAAATACACATTTTTAGTATTTTGTAACACTAAAACATTTATATAATTGTAAATAATATAGAAAATGACATCAAATTGAAATATAATCATAGAAAATTTTTGTTTCATTTTTTCTCAATTCATTAATTATTTGGAGTGAATTTTAAATAAATGGATTTAGTTTTAAATGGATATTCATAATTTTATATTCTAAGACTAGGAAATTTATAAAACAGATTGAATGGTTTGTTTTAATATATACATTAATTTAATATTTATAAAGAATGATAAAACCATATCCAATTTACCAATAGAGTTGTATTATGAAATACTTTTTTCGGCTTAGGTGGTGAATTCTACAACATGGTACCAATTCGGTAAAGTTAGTTCCATAATAACGAAAAACTATATATGGAGACGTAGATTTGTGTAAAATCATCCATTTCATGTTTTGATTGTGTAATTAAATATGAAATGTTAAATATTATGTATTCAAAGGGATCTGGATGAATTTAGAGGATTAATTTCAAAGGTTGTTTTAATATATTAATCTTTTTCATGATAATATTGTTGAGATGTCAATTTTTCAGTGTTCAAATGGATTATATTTTATTAAAAAATGATAAATGTTATGTGGAAATTTATAAATATAGTCCATTTCTATTCTACATCAGGTTACATTAATTTATTATTATGGTTTTTTATAATAGGTGATAGATTTTTTTAATTAGTAGAAGGTTCAACATTCAGATCCATTAATATACTAAAAAGGTAGTTGTGATGATTTATAGTTAATGATATATGGTTAAACATTTTCCTAGATTCTACATTAATTGTTATTTGAATATTTAACTTAATACATATTTTTACGATTATGTTTTATTTTATATGATGTTGATGTGGTTGGTTTCATGTATGCTGAGCCAAAATACACAGGTAGTCAAATGGAGTCTATGTCAACAGATGGATGTGATGAGTTGAGGGTAGTTTAATAGACTTAAATGGTATATATTATAATTTAATTTTCCATTGATTCTTATCAATATGTTCTTATATAAAAATATATATATTATATATTCACTATATGTCATTGTTGTATATTCATGGTGTACATATTATTATATATTTATATGATTAATTAATTGATATTTAGTTTTATTTTATGTTATGTAATCTTTCTGAAATAATAATTTTTTATTTTTTTATATTTTATAAATATGGAGTGGTGGTTTATAGGAATTGTGGAAAAATGAACCATTATATAAATTATGGGATTTTTTGAAATTATAAAATTTTATTTATTTTTTTATAGTTATGATGAACATGAATGAAATAAAAGCACTTATATATTATTTTGTAGTGTTTTTTTTAAAAAAAATTCATTTTATTAAATAAAATATTTATTATAAGAAATTATGGATAATGAATGGATAAACACCACTAAATATGTAAAAATATAAATTTTCTAAACTGTCACTAAATAAAATTAAATACATCTTATTTGATTTACAGAATTGATGTAAATATTTGTTAAAATAATCACAACTCATTGGTTTACTATTGGTGTAATCTGCAACTAATTGGAAAAATATTGTTATAGGTTTGTTTTGGTGTTGTGAATAGATCAACTATTATGGTATTCTATGAATTAATATATACCATGTAATGTATAGAGTATTTGTAGGTGGTAAAAATCCTCACTCGTTTTCAATATTTTGATTTTAGTTTATAGTAAAACATTTTTCTTCATTATAATATCATGATTCTATGTTTATCATTAACCCGAAACCTTGATTTAAAAAGATAATGTGGCTTGAAAATAATTAGTTGTTCGGATGGGTTATGGGTGTGTTGGTGGCCCGAAGGCCCTATTTTTGGAATGTTTTGGTTCAGTAACATTGTTATTACTAATTGTGAATCCTCATAGTGAAAAACATGTGACCCCTTTTTCCATTGAACATGGTTTTTAATGACTTGAAGGATGTGTTTTATGTGCATGAAAGGACTCATATATTTTTTTAGTGGGAATATAAACAGTTTGGGAAGAGTTTGGGAATGTTGAGTACAATCCACACAATTAGTGCCATTACGGAAATACCTGCAAACATTATCATGCATTTTTAGCACTTGTTTAAGACTAAAAATGTCAGATAACTATGTTTGGAATGGATCCCAAAAACATAGGGCCTCATAATTTCTACACGGTTTAGAAAACAATGCCATATAACTTTATGGAACATTATACTAGATAAATTACGAAAATTATCATCCATAAAAAATCTATTTCCCTTCTCTTTTCTCTACAATATGTCATGCATAAAAGCGAAATCTCCAACCAGTTTCTTCTATTAGATATGGATTGAATAATCTCCCCTATCTAAGAATTTTTATTCAAGACATCTATGTCATTGGGTCCATATGAGAACGTTTTTTTATCCTCTAGCTTTTCTTTTTTACCTCGCTATATGGTCTATTAAATTCGTGCAAGTGGATTTACCTAATATTCATGGAATTCATTAAAACAAATTATTCATACTAATCAGTCATAGTAGAGGATAAAATTTTATGTGCATCTGTTCAAGACAATGAGGTAGATATGAATAATTTTTTAATGATCATGTGAAATTTTTAGGGATTTTAGTTTTAGAAAGATATTATGTTAACCAAGTGATGACTAATTAATTTAATTGTTATCTTTAAGTTACCTAAATTGACCAAAAGTGATGGTGTTGGACATTCTCTTTCCATGTTTAATCATGCGAGGCTAGGTTAGAGGTTTTCAACCACCACTGTAGTATGGACGAGAATATTTTTTTTAAAATTGAATTTTATAAATTAAATTAATTGGTGATATATATATATAGTAATATTCATGCATTAATGGGTTCCAAATGAATGTGAGGGGATTTTCCTTTGAATTGAGATGGCATTGGCCATCTATATTGAGGGGATGTAATCATCACAGTTGGTGTGGATCATTATATATATATATAACTATAATTCTAATGATAATAAAATAATGGGTGAATCAATAATTGGTTGAGGCATTAAGGCCATCGGGTTGTAGGTATGGCCCATGATATATGTGATGGCATGTCTATCAGATTTGAAAATCATGGTCATAGGGGATTTCGGTACTAGGATGGTGTGGCTTAGTTTATACAAGGTGATTTTTGTTCCCCTGTGTTAGCCAAAACACCATTTGGAATCGTGTGAAAAAAGAATCACTCAAGTATTGGGAACATTTTTATCACTCTTATAGGTAGAGGCCTCTAGTAGTTTCAGGATAAGAATAATAGTTTGAGGTGAGGGTCATAGAAATCCACGTGGGTGGTGTGAAGAAATGAGGTGATAGTGTTGAGGCTTTCGGCTGGTGGATGAGTCACACCATTCCTAATGCTTGTTTTCCAAGACATATATTGTCTATGAATGTAATTTATAACTCGAACCATGATCACCCAATACTCTTTATCAAGACATGAACTATTTTCAACCATCTACACCATCAGAACTACAAGTACCATGCCCAATTCACATTGAAAATTATTTACTTGAGCCTCTTGAGAAACATCCCGACCCTCAGGGGCCTCATCATGATCCCTCTCATATGGAACCATATCGCAACCCTTTTATCACTCCACTCGATCCTATCTTAGGGTCATCACACTTAATACCTTTTACAATGATCAAAAAACCATAATAGTATATATATCACATATAGGGAAAGATGTAACATACAACACATCTCACTACCATTAAACTCCAAACGACACCAAAGTCACATGACATTCTTTCCTCATATCTACTTTCATACCCATATCAGAGTCAGATATCATGTATTTTCCATCCTCATTGCCCTATTCCAATACACATTTTATTCAATCATCCCATAAAATATATCCCCACCAACTATTTCCTACCATATAGAAATCCATTATAACATATCACACATTTCATATGTCTAATTTATCTGAGTATATTCAAACCAATGAGGTTGTAATAGAAAAAAGTTATCTACTATTTTGAAACATTAATAAACTAATTTTTTTTTCATCCCATCCTACCTTCATTAATGTTAATATATATATATATATATTAAATTCATATAGAATCCCATAACAAAACATTATATCACAACATGAACCACAATACTGTAATTGCTAAATAAATTCCACAAAAAGGGATAATAAAGAGAAAACAATTCAGATTATTAGTCAACACTACACACAAACCAACCCCTATTATAAAATTCTATGTTATAATTGATTATGAAAAGAAACATAAAATTTCCTATGAGAATTATATTAATTTGAAAACAATACTACAATGAAATAGTCATACAAGGTTCAAAATCCACCTAATAGATAAAAATCAACTATAAGTGTGCCAGCTGATGTGGGAAATAATCAACAATAAAATTGAAAAGAATAAAATCAATTACATCCTGGGAAAAATTATTTGTCCCCCCTGAATGGGGTTGTAGGATCCTTAAAACATTTTTTATAACTTGATTCAAAAACCCATTAGTCTCTTCTCTTCAATAACCATAATAGTTTTATAATAAATGAAAATAAATAATTTGATACTTTTTGTAATCAATACAATGTACATAATATTTTAAAACCAATCCTTGTGGTGATTCAAGGTAACACTAATAATGAAATTTCATTGATACCAATTTCAGTTCCCCAAACCAATTTCCATTAAAAACGTTCTCTGGGTCAGTTCGCCACTGGGCCTTAGGCTCACCACCCTATATGAGAATGGAAACTGATAAGCTATTATGATTTGATTAGGATATAGCAGAAAGACTATACACAATGGTGTTGATGATATTTATTGTTCATATTTATATATCACATTGAATGGGGACCTTAACAAAGTAGAAGAGTAAAGAAAACTCGTCATAAGAATAATAAGTATAACATCATAATATTTCATAATGAATATAACATTTATAGAAAAAATGTTTCATATATTTTCAGAAATAATAGATTAATAGAATCACCAATGGTTGAAAAACCCATAAAATAAATATACAATTATTGAGAATCTCATAATTAATCTCCAACTAGTGTAGAGGATACTCCATGGTCTAAATCCATATCATATTCAAAAAATAAAACTCTAATAACTAAGGTCTGCTTCTTTTCTCTAAATCCTTAACCGGTCCCAAAAGAATAATGTCAGCACGAATTCGAAAGTCTCTATATAGGGTGTGGGTATAAACACTGTATGACACCATAAACAGGTTCCAATATTACATTCATAATTATTTAAGTGTATGCTACAAATAAATAAAAATGTAAATTCATATACATTTTCAAAATAATCTTCGAAACTAATGCTTGATAGCCACCACTGAGCATTATACTTTCTTTTTACCACACCATTATATGTAAGAATACATGAAATCAGACATATATAATGCATACAAAACATGTTTTTTGATTGATAATACACTATGGGAAAAAAGTATATCCTGATCCATTAATGAAAACATGGTTAACCAAATCCACTATGGGAAAGGGTTTCATCAGAATCCACTATATTGGTCATCTTAGAAGTTAACCTTAAAAAATGATTTTTTAAAAATTATGGAAGTTCTTAATTTTAATGTCACTGGAGTATGGATCATGATTTACTTATAAATATTCACCATCTATATGTTCCATGTTTTCAAAAATGATAATGTTTTATGCCATGAATTAGGATTATGATCTACGATAGTTTCTATATGGACATTTAATGTTGTGATCATGACCACATACACTATTTCTTAACTAATTATTTCATAATATCATATATTGATATATGTTATTATCACAATTATAGGGAACAAAATCTCATTCATTATTATGTTTACTTTACGCATGATATGAATAATTGTTTAATGTAGGGTATGTCTATAATAAGGACTAAATTGGAAGATATTTATCAAAAACGTTGTATATCATTCATTAGATTAGAAGAATGTGTTCCATGTTTCTAATGTTTCTAAACTAATTTTTCTTCTAGTATGTAACTTAATTAACGTAATGAAATATTAGTTTAAATTGATGTAATAATGATATAGGAAAATCTTGTGTCATTATAATTGGTATTAAGAAAATGATGAATTATCATTGGGAATCTAGGTTGAGAAATCATAAGTGATATTCATATGTATATTTATAAAGATAATTCTAAGGTTTTATCTACAGATAATTCTAATGAATAGTCAATGAATATGAAACTTTCATGGAATTTGTTTTAGGATAGATCAATTATTTTCCTACAAGTTGGATTATTATATAGATAATACATATCAATGTGTCTGTGGAACAGATTTCCATATGGGTAGCAACACCAGAATACCATATTGACATAATCTGTTTAGAGAATGGTTTTATGAAAATAGTCCATGATAAGCAACTGGTTTGACACTCCCAAGGGATTTTTAATGTAAATTCAGAAAATAATTAAGAACATATATGATAGATTTAAATTGATGATGCCCATGAATATACAAGGATAAACCTAATTTGTACATGACTGATGAATAAGATTTCATTATTTATTCTTCCTATAAGTTATTTTTCCAAAATAAATGGTTCCCTATTATGATTGGTGTTTCCCACACTATGCTTTTGGTTTTAGACAATGTCAAATCCTAAAAGAACATCCATAATGATAAATATGGAAAAAAAGTGAAATGATTTTCCTCATTACAACCCACCTTGTTTAGAAGATATTGAAATAGAATTTGATATGCTCAATCAACAATCTCAATCTTCATGACATGCTGAAATTAAAAATGAAAAAATTAGGATTTATTGTTCTGTTGAGTGCTTAATTAATCAACATCGACGTTATTTTACATATTTCAATTATCCAGTAGTTACTGAAAAATGAATTACTACCATTGGAATTTTATCTTCCATTATTCAGTGTTCGGGTAATGAAATATTCATTTCAGAAATTATAATTTTCAATGTGATGAAAATTTCGGTTTCACTCTTATTATGAACATGATGGGAAAAACGTAAATTGAATATTTCAAATTGAATGTTTTTAAAGCTATATTTCATAGTTTTTATTTCACATTTATTCTGGGAATAAATATAGGTAATTAATTCCTTGGTGCTATAAAAAGGATTATAAGTATATTGGTACCTATGAATCTAATTTTAAAAGCCATGAAAAATATTGTTCGGGTTTAATCATCAAGATCGAAATATAAATAAATATATTCTTTTAAGGCTCGAAATAATGTCATCCAAATTAATTTAATGAATGATACTTTATTAGATATAAATAATTCATTCAATGTGCATTAAAGGTAAAAATAGAAAATTTATATTCCCACTATTCCTATGGATTAAAAAAATATTGAGTCTTATAATAACATAATTGATGGAAACTACATCTAAGCATCCATATTCCAAAATGGTGGGGAGAAGCACCATGTGAATGACTTTAATAGAAATGGGACATAATAAAAAGGTGGATATTATTGTAAAAAAGATCATGATTTTTGATATATGATTAATTTTCCAATTAATGCATTGAATGAGATGTAGATTCTAGTTAATAAAGAACTCACACTCCAGTGGTTCAACTGAATGGTTTTTTGACATATTGAGAATCAATTCAACAATCCAAGGGATAATGTGGATGATAAGACAAAATAATCAATAAAGTAAAAGTAAAAATGAAAATCTTATGAAACCAAATGGAAAAATTTGATCTTGATAAATATTGAAAAAAATACACCTTTTTTTTAAAAAATTTATGTTTGATTTTGTTTGAGTGATCCCTATAAAAATATTATTGTTCATTCTTTTATGATCTTTCATGGGAATATATCCATCTACATAATTTTTTTTTTAATTTAATACCATTTCATGTTATATTATTATGATGATGAATCCAACGATCCAATGAAAATGTGTTTTCTATAATATAAGAGTTTAAAGATGTGATAATATGTGAATTAACAATTTTAATTTCATATATGTAACTGTAATATTCTCTTCTGAGTTATGGATTCAATCATCGGTTTATAATTCAAATTCTGATCATTATTTCAAATTTTAATACACCCCTCATGTGGTTTTACATGGTAATAAATTATCACTATTAAAATGGAAATTATGGAAAATAAACACTTATCTTTTGAAGAGAAATTCATTCTAATGGATATATAATTAGTAGTACTAGTAAACAATAGGGTTTACCATATTGTTTTTGATGACATAATTATAGGGTTTTAGTTGATCACCACGAAAATTCAACTCATATTACATATATGAAAAAATATTTTACATTGCATAATATTAATAGGATTTTAATTAATTAAATGTTTGGTATTGATTGTGGTATAAAATTATACTATATAATATTAGGTTCCAATGCATACCATGATGTTCTAGTGAAGTATTAATCATTATCTTTTTACAGAGTTTACTTTTAGCATCACATTTTATCCTTATATAGATTATCAGTCTATATGAATAATTATAACACTAAAAAAAATTATAATATATAATTCAATATATTACAAAGGTGGTAGGTAACAAAACTTTGTTTTGTTCAGTTTCATTATAACATTATATTTTACATGATAATTTAGATAGATATATATATATCCCATTACACATACTATAATGATTTTGTAGAATAAAATAACAATGGATGGAATTATGAAGATGTGGTAGAAGAAAAGGTTACTATTATTGAAAATTATTTAATAAATTAAAAAAATGGTAGAAATTTTATACATATAATTATCTATGAGAAATTGAATTTTAATGTGGTAATAAGTTCTTACTATAAATGTCTACATGGAATAAGTAGGGTAATATAATCATTAGTTATATTAGTCCCATAAAAATAATTTATCATATTAGGAACGTATTTTATCATTTGGTGCTTATAATTAACCTCTCACATATTCATGATGTGTTCCATGTACCCCTCATATGGGATTACGTATGAAATCTATCAGATGTACTGATCTTAGAGGTCGTACCATTAGACCATGTAAATTTATTGTGAGGAATTAATGTTAGATATTATAGATAAAATAGAAATAATTATTTGAAGAAAAACTACTCAATTGTTAACAGTTTTAACGTGAAAATAATTTAATGATTTAGCATAGAAAACTAATAATATAATAACATTTATTTATCCACTTTTTTGGGTACCAAAACAATGTATTTCAATGGAAAAATAATTTTAAGGGGGTATAATTTTACACCATTATATTGTATGATTGTTTTTGAATACATATAATTTTTGTGATGGATATTATTATAATAAAGGCCAAGAAAAGATTATTTTACACAAACCACAATGTAAATACTTAACAACATAAAATAGGTAGTCTCGCAGGAATTATGAGTAACATCTATCCAAGCATGTGCTACATGAAATTATAGGTTTAAATGAAACATGACATATTATTAACATAATTATTTAATATGAAATTTGTCACATAATAAATAAAATTGATAGAATTAATAATAATATCTAAATTTATAAAATATATTGTTTACGCATGTTTTCATTGCTGACCAATGGATTAAAAAGAAAAATATTTTTTTTTACATATTGGACGCCTTTTTATGAAAAAAAACCATTTGATGAAAGGAGACATGTTTACATAAATATTTAAATTAACCAAATTTTGGTGATTTATTTAATTATATTAATATTTTATATATTCAATCAGGTATTTAATATTCAAATTTTTTCTCAAGATAAGTGATTTTGAATAAATCCATTTTTCTTCTAAAAATGTGTTTTCATAAAAAAAATTATCATAAATATTTTCTAGCACACTCATTTTAGAAATTAAATTTGAAAACAATAGAAAATTAATTGAGATGTTTATACATTAATTTTGAAATCATTATGTATAAATTATCTTAGGCCCATTTTTTTGGTTATTTCTATAATGTTTTATTTTTTTTACTATTACTGTAAGATACTGAATTTTGAATGAAAACATTCCTTTTGATTAATTTATTTATATTGATAAATAATGTAAAAATTTTGTTTCGACATCTAATCAGTGTAATTGTACATCAATAAATTTAATTTAATTCATTTTTATAAATTTATTATTGAAATTTTATCTGAACACATTGTAAAAATTTGATCTAGTTTTTCATAAAATCATATTACTCAAAACATATACATGACTAATTATTAATTATTTTTTTCCAATTTTGTTAATGAATTTTATAGATATGGATTCCATAGTTATAATATGAATAATTTACTATGTGTAATACAACCAATATAAATTTCTTCTGTATTATTAATGAATCCATAGAAACTTAATTACCACGAATAAAGTAAAAATGGGTTTAATTGGGGATAAACTAAAAAGACAAGGGTCAAATTTACCAATCAGATTTTCTAAAATAATAATTGACAAACATATTTAGACATTATATTTTTATGTTTATATTTTTATATATTTTATACACTTTTCCAAAATAAATATTATTGGTCAGTCTCTCCTTTAAAAAAATACAAAGAATCTCTCACTTCCTCATCCATTAAATGGATCTCGATCTACAATCTAGTTCACTAAATAATAAAAATTTTGTTTAGATAATAAATACCAAAATAAACACTAACCATTAATCCCCTCCTTAAATAAACCTTATTTTTTTATATAAATCCATCATATAATGGATTTTAGTGCCCATATAATGAGGGTAATTGAAAAATATTTAACATTCATCAACAAACATTTTTTTCATAAAACCCTATAATTGTTTTATATATTTTGATTAAATAAAAAACATATTTCATTTCAAATTTTTAGATAATTTTATTATAATTTCATGGAAAAGGTATTATCCAATTTCGATAAATGGGTTACGAAATCATCATTTGTTTATAGTGTATACTACAATGTCATGAACCGATGTTGATCATTTTTTCATTATGACCACTCAAGGATAGAAATAGTGGAGGTTTTATTATTTATATTTGATACATATGTATACGAACTTTATGATTTTATTATGATTATTTACTAGTTATATAACAAATTGCTTCATAATTTATAATTTTTGGTAATAAGATAATGTTATTTGTGTGTATAATTGACTCCTTCCTCGCAATGTAATGTTATTCATTCATGTATTAAATATAAAATAGTATGGATGGGATTAATAAAAATATAGTACATATATTCATTAATGTTTTTATAATAATATATAATATACATTTCCTTCATTCAAACTGACAATAAAAATTGAAAAACATTAATATGTTTGTATGACGTACTATCTCCTTGAACGATGTATTTCATATCAAATATATTTATTTTTTATGTTATTATAAATTCATATACATTGAATATATATGATTTTATATCATGTTGATATTTATTTATATCATTAAATAATTAATATTGTATGAGGACCAATAATATAACAAATCTATACATTTCTATAAAACAAAGTGGTTGTTACCTAAAACATAACATTATGAAAGAATAATTAATAAGCATATAATTGAATATCATAGTTAAGTAATATATTGTATGATATATATGAATTTTATTCTTTATAATTTTTATAATAAATATATATAAACATGTAGGATTTATTGATGAGTATAATAGATCTCAAGACCAAAGGTGTTGGATTCTCATCTCACATTAATTTTTTGTGAGGCACATGCTATATTCAGAACCAATTTATTCTATATAGTGTATAAACATACCATAAATTTATTTTATTATTATTTTCATAAATTTTTTTTTATTAAATATAATTTTTATTATATGAAAATCATGGGGTTTATGGTCTAAAATTTAACAAATTGGTAATGTATTTATTTATATCAGCGTACCATCTATGAGATGTATGTTATATTATAATCCTATATTCCTCTAGAATGTGTATATACATCACATTTTACATGTAATCACATTAATATACTTGTCCTGATGATATTTTATATTAAATATTAATTTATTCCATTTTGGGGATAATGATTGAATGTAACCGAAGTGGTTAATATTTTCTGTTACAATCTCATCATTTATTAAGATTTTTTATGATTAAGTCTCCAATTATGAATATAATGTTATAAATACAAATAATTATCATAAAATAATTCATTATATCATCCTGTAAGGGTACCATTTATTCACTAGTTCCAATATAAGTTAATTAGTAAAATGTTTTAAAGATAATATAACAGTATTTTTCTCTTCGACCGAAAAACAGTTTTCTTTCCAAAACATGTTTTCTAAAATAACATTTTCAAAAAAAAATTATGAATTATAATAATTTTTAAATAACAATTTAAACATTTTTTAGTTTTTAATATTCATTTTGAATGAAATATTAATTCTGTTTTCCAAAATAATTTTGGTTTTTATTTTACTAAAAATGTTAATAGAATATTCACTCTGACATGAAATAAATTAACCTAATTTTATGAAATCGTGAAAAATAATTTCATTTAATATTTATTTATATTATTTAAATTTTATTTTAAAATAACAATGTTTTGATTTTTTTATGTTTTAAAAAAATTCTTCAAATTGAAAAATATATTTCCCTGAATAAATTTATTAAATTCTTTCTAAAAGCTTATATTATAATTTCAAAGGTTATTTTAAATAAAAAATCTTTTAAAAAATTATTATGTTAAAATATAGTATTATTATAAATAATTAATTATATTTTTTGCATTATATGTTTTAAATAATATTTCAATGTTATTTTCTATCTACGATGACATTTTTCGGTGTTCGGTGTTCCTTACTAGTGATATTATTTTTGTATACCATTCAGTCTATTTATCTAAAAGGTTTGTATTTTGATGGAATGATGTTTTTGAAACTCAATTATCATCCACAGGTCATAATATGATAAAATTATTAGGTAACTCATTCATTTTAGGAGTTACTCTATTTAGAAATGATTATGAAACATGTCTACATTCAATAGGTTATGATATGATTAAATAACAAAGATTCCCATTTCATTTCATGGGTTATGATATAGTGAATTAGTATGTTATTTTTACACACATGTGTATGATATCCTTATGTTGTTTGTGGGAAATAAATATCTATATAATAAATTTGGTAAATATTAATATCTAATGAGATATAAATGGGAAACAAGTGGATTGTATTGATCTTCTACGGGAAACATGTGTGTTCGGATCCACTTTGGGAAAGTTGTGTGTCATGATCTAATATAGGAAAATGTTGAATCCAAATGCACAATATTTTGGCCTTAGAAATGATCCATGTCCCCTGAATATATTTTTATCGGTTCCACACATTAATGATAATGGATCATGGAACATGATTGATTTTTGAGGATTTATAACCCTTATGGGCAATGGTTTTGAAATGATAATGTTATATTCCATGACTCATTTTTGTAAACTATGAATGTCTTGTTATGATAATTTTCTATGATGATCGTTAAAAATACAATTTTTATAAACTCATGATTTAATATGATCATTGATAGAAATATGTTATGTTTACACTTACAAAGTATATGATCTCAGAAATTATTGTGTTTCATTTCCTGATCATTTGAACAATTTTTTTTGGTTTTCCAATGATTTCTACTACATGTGAATATATTTTTGGAAAATATTGAAGATATTTCAACTAGTTTCTGGTTTATATTCCATGTTTCCAATGTAAGTAAAATGTTATGGTTCCAGGGCATGTAAGTTTATGAAGTATTAAATATTCATCTAAAAGGATGAAAATTCAATTTATTAAAAGGATGGTTCATTATAACATCTTTCCTTCCTCTCTTATTTGTTCCACTACCTCATTGGAATTTTATTCTCACTTACTGGGTGGAGATGTATAGTTGGGGTAGTGTGGTTTTTTAGCTAAGCTCTCATAAGATTTCATTGGTTATTATAATCTGTTATATGAAAGGACCACATCAACATATTATCAACACTAATAAGGGGGGTGAATAAATTTTTAGAACCTTTTTCCCAATTAGATATTTTTATCACTTTACCTCTTAAAACATTTAGGATGATTATTATATTATATTATTTTTATCATATGAAATTAGTTGAATGTATGTAAAATATTGAACATAATATTTATAGAATGTTTACTATTGAATAAATTTGACAAGTCCTCTTCATGTTTGTTGATGTACCCTAAATATATTCTTCCACTATAATAGAATACATATAATATTTTATTGACTAGAAATGAATCATTACCCAAATTATTGTCCACAATACATTAGTATGGGTAATGGAAATTTTATAAATATAAGGACATATGATGACCTCATCCAACATACAACTCATTGATTGTTCTTTATACTACCTATGTAAATAATCTCCCACTTATTCACGAAATATTGAAACACCTAGCAGTAAATCCCCATGTAGACACTTCAATTGGATTTCACAGTTATGTGTTGTTCTTAAATTCATTATTCTTCAATTGTTACGAGCACAATAGTGAGAAATAATCATTTCTTCTTAAACATTATTTTTTTAATACAATCTATATAATTATCCATCTAATCCTAGATATGTTATGATCACTTATTGCGATGGTTTTTTTGTGAAATAGTTATTTTAATCACTTATCCCTAAACCTATTTGTTTTATACCAATGTATAGGAAAAAATATGTTTATTATCAATTTTCATAAAGATTTTATTCAGTGATAAAAAATCATCCAATACTACCTAATTCATCTGGTACCTTATCATATGAAAAATTCATCCCTTCATCACATGGTTTGTGATTTATATATTTGGTTATTTAGCTTTTTCGTTGCCCGCTTCTCCATTGGATACCCATTCCCTCAAAACAATTGCCTAGATGAGTATTTTAATCCCAATTAATGGATATATAATTATTACATAACAACCATTATTCCACATAATACATTGAAACATAACTCTATATATCACCACACTTCTTAGTTAATCATTACCCATTTATAATGGTTATAAATGACCATATTTTTAGTGTTCGTTGCATATGTCATGTTCATCAATCCCTCTTAAACATTGACAATCCTATTAAAATATTGAATCATTCCCCCCATTAAACTCATTATAAAATTTGAGTAAACCAATATTTTCATTAAATATACCAAGAAATAGACCTAATTTTTCCCTTAAATATTCACAAAATATCATCAACAATCATAATAATCCTATGATGAAAATTTAAATATGGATCTTCTACCTCAACATCTCCCTAATTTATATCTATTTGAAAACATTATAATGAACTTCTGACATTACATATGATTTTCGTCATTTAAATTTTTTTGTAGACCCCCTGGAATGATTTATGATTCCCTTATTTATGACTTTATATGTGTATAATATTTTTGGGTAATGTAAGGGGTTTTTGGGATGGTTTTGTGAATGTATTGAATCATTTTTATGGTTTCACGGTTTGAGCATGATTATGGGATACCTTGAAAGATCCCCTATATAATCGTGAAACATGATACAACGTTCCTTCATTGGATTTTCTCATGGTTTTTTTAATCATTTAAAGAGGCCATATGGGGTTCCCTTCTTGGCATTAGCATCCACACTGTTAGTGAACTGTTTTCCAAATCCTATGAGCTAACTGTGTGAGGCAATAAGAATTGGGTTTTTAATTACGGGTTCACTCACGATTGGTCCTAAATACTCTTATATTTTCTCTTATAAACCCTTCTATAGATTTATTGTTCTCAAACGTTTTAGGGGGTCTATAAAATTTTTTTGAAGTTAATTAATGTTTTTTCAAGGTGTGATGAAAGTGATTTTCTTTTAGTAAGCATTCTCTCTTGGTTCTTTCTTATATTTCATTAGACTTATATATCCCTCTTTCTATGTCTTCCATGTCTAATTTTTTTACTTATACTTTTAGGGTGATTTACCAAAAATAATGAGATTGGGGATTTGTGATGATAATTAAATGGATCTAAATTAGTTTCGGTTGAGAGTTCATCAGGATTTGTGGTGTGGCTGTGCACTTCTCTATTTAACTGAAACACTATACAGAGTTGACACTCTATCAACCCCATTATACTATAACATGAAATTTTGATTTAAATTAATTTATTTCTCTTGTGATTGGTGGTAAATATTGTAACACCCCGAGCTTCAATAATAAGCTTCTCTTTTAATAATGCAATAGCTTGCATTGTACACAAGTTCGAGTTCTAACACACCGCGACTAATCAAATTAGCCATTATGAATATTAATACAGACTTTTTAATATTATAGAAATTTTATTTTTCAAAATGGACTTCATTTTGGTATTCATAATATCGAAATTAGCCTATGTTGAATTTTTGGTATTATTCTGAGAAATTCCAATTTTTCATGAATAGTGAAGAATACTTGAAAACAACTTTTTTAATCAAAATAATTTATATTGATAAATTATAATATTGATTTGTTATAAAGTATAATTAGAATATATTTTTACCATTTTATCCAATGGTTTTCATTGGAATTAATTTCACTTTGAAATAGGACATAAACAATTGTCAATCTTTTGATATATATTGTTTCTTAAAAACACGCTATTTGTTGTGACAGTGGGAATTAATTATAAAATTAATTAATTAAACATATATGATTGGAATTTTTTAAAGTATACATCATTTTTTAATTTTTAAAATCAATTATATCTTAGGGTGAAATTTTGGCATTGTTCTGAAAAACATCAATTTTTTATGAATAGTGAAACCACTAAGTGGTAGTTAAAAAACAGATTTTTCGTTTAAATGAAACATTACCATTTCTTTGATTTTATTTCCAAAAATCCAACTTACATGGTTTTCATTAGGAAGAAAAATTTTGATCAATGGGATTAAAATAATTGTTGGTGAATAGTAACTTTTAAGTTTAATTAATCGCGATAAAAGGTAATTAGTGAAATTTAAGGTAAAAATGATATTATAAAAAAATGAAAATACCTTTAAACTTGTCCTACCCCTATTAGATGTGTCATGGAAGACCAATAAAATCCATGGGTCAACTTGGGGACCCCATGGAGCCACATTGGAGGAAAATGACATGAATTACTTTTTATTTAATGTTAAAATAAAAATGTCACAAAGATGAGTTGTTTTACTAAAACAATTATTAAATGGGGTTATACAAGATATATTTTAGACTATAAATATTAATTATAAATATAAAATTATTTCCTACATCATGATAATTTTTTTATAATTTTTATACATTAAATAAATTAAATTATTTATGAGACCATAATGATATAGCGATTACCTCATTAATTAACGATTTCAAGAAAATAAAAAGATAATTTAAAATATAAGACTTACACATGTCAAAAACATATTTTATGAGTATATTTAGAACCCTTATCACCTTATCTTAGAAATATATAATTGTGGGACCTTTGCAATCCAAAAAGCATCTCATAATTAAGTAACATTTCAATCTTTCCAAGAGTGCCCCTTCTTTCCTCTTATAAAATTCCCCCACCTCTACCACCTTATTCACACTTTCAAGCCATTTTTCTCAGCCAAACTCTGCCCAAATACTCTCCCATCTTCCCTATATTACTCCTAGAAGCCTCACATTCGGCAGAACTCTTCCCAAGGATACCTTTGGCTCAAATCCAATAGAGTTACCCGATTTTAAGGTAATGTCTTGTCTTATGTTATTTTGTTTTATTTTGCATCCCCAACCCCCTATACTCTTTTTATTAATTTCATTTATAACAAAAATAGTATCCTCAATATACTAGGATGTTTTTATAAAAACAATTCTAGCTACACTTAAACACACCTACATCTAATGGTTAAAGAACATACTGTTTCTGTGGGTGGCGAATTACTGCCTCACGAAACGATGATTGTTCAAATTTCTTTTAACACCTCTCATGGTGGCCATTATGATGATACGATTTTTATATATGATATATATTATGTTTTTTTTCTTATTATTCTGTATTTTTCATTTATGTTAAAAAATTATGATTTCCATTATGGGTAAACGCGATACTTTCATTTTTGGAGGTGCGGACAATCGCCCCCTCAAAGTGATTTGAATCGTTAATTCCATATGTGGGATGAATAAAGGATGGAGTAAATGGTATTATACATTATATTATACTGGAATTATATTATACATTTATATAATTATAACTTCATTCCATTAAATATTAAATAGGAATTAAAGTAGAGTTCATGCGTACGTACGACTTACCATCTCCATGAACGGTGCATTTCATTTCTTACCTCTAAATGTTATATAATATTAAAAATGCATGTATATACAATATATATATGATATATATGATATCTAAATCATTAATATAATTCGGGATATAATGAATATTTCACCACACGAACAACTTGTACTTATAAGAAGTTTATTTTTGACTCAAGTACCAAAGATCAACATAACGACCATTATTAACTTAAATAATTACATAATGTTTAAAACATGGTAATAAGTGATATAAAATGAATAATGAACTTGAAATAGGTTCTTAAGTAGGTAGAGATTAACCCTAGTTTATTATTCAGGAGGTTAAAGAGCGGTCGAGTCATGTCGGACACGAGGTAAGGGAATTTCATAACCCAATTTCCATTCTTTGGGTTAATCTCCTACTTTCAAATTATTTCATGATATTATTTTGTCCTATCATGTATTTTGACTTTCTTTATGTGTACTTATAGTGAATACTCATAATATATCTATTTTATTTTAAAAATGATCTTTGTAAGGACTTCATCTCAATCTCCTTTCATTGAGTCATATTTGGTTTTATACACAACTATCATTTATACGGTGTATAAACCCCTTTGAATTTTACTTTTATTCAAAAGAAATATTTTTATACGAAGCGTTTTTACTAAATGACAGAAGGAATGTTTTTTCTTACGTATTAGGTGACAATGAATTCTTCAACGCCCTGACTATTATTTGAGTTTCGGCTTCGTCTATAAGCCATAAATTTGTTTTAAAACAAAAATAAATACCATGTTTTACTTTTCTTTTATTTTGGTGTTGAAATTGGTTTTGATAATGTTTTTATTATATCAATGATTTGTATTGATATCTTATGATTGAAGTGTGGAAATATTATGTTTACATTATTCATGTTTTATGTGATACAATTATGTTATGGTTTATGATATGTTTAAACCTTCTCATATGAGGAATGCATTGGACTTAATAAGTGATGCGTGGAGCCCGCTATAGCTCCTCGATGCATCAGCTGGTCTAATGAGTCAAACTAGTGTCTTGGCATGATGCCTTGACAAAATCTTATCTGTGGTCTTGGCATTAGGCCTTGGCTACGTGGTTATGATAGTCTGGCATTATGAATATCATCATTTTGAAAGTGGTTATTGATATTTCATGTGATTATTCGACTAGTAGAATATCCATGTGAGTAAGTAAATGGATTTATTTCATTTTATTTTTGCTATATTATGTTGAAGTTCAAGTTTAAAAGGATTTGGTTTTAGTTATACATTTCCTTAAATGTTAATGTTTATTTATGAAAGCTTCTTTTATATTGTTATCCTTAATGAGCAACTGAGCTCACCCCTTTCAATGTTTTAATATTTTCCAGGATGTGAAGAAATATTTTATGAATGACCTGCAGGGATAGTCAGAAGAGGATATGAGTGTGGACTATGGAGACTATGTTATTTTAGTTTTTCACTTTATGATGTAATGTATCATTTATGAATGTATCTAGTATTTCCAAGGCTACTAAACTAATCGGTCTTTCGAGACATGATCTTTTGTGATCATGCCAATGTTACGCAATAATGCACCGACTCTGGGTAACTTGGGTCGGGGCATTACAGTTGGTATCAGAGGTAGTTTAGTACTAACCTTGGAAGCTAGATTTAGATAAACTCTGATTAGAGAACATAGCCTAAATATAGACATTGAGGATTAGTATATAAAAACATCATTGAATTTCGGTATTATAGAGATTTTGTGAGTTTTCCGAGCAATACATCCCTGTCTGGATATGAGCAGGTAGAGGTGGATCTGGAACAGATGTATCTAGGGGTATAACCCGAAAACACCGTTTTGAGCAGGACTCAAATGGGAACTAGTGCATGACAACGGGCCTCACTTCACTCTTGGTTACGACACTCTAGGGGGATATGCTTAGGATATTTATCATTTTCATTACAAACCATTATAAAGGGCTTATGAGTACATACTTCTTCAAAGAAAACATTTTTATGATTATGGATTATATCCATAAATAGTTCAATTTAGGTTAAGTGTTTTACAAGTATTGAATTTTGCATTTTATTTCATAATATTAATCTAGTTTATGCCATTGTTTAGAAATGGAGCTTAGTGGGAGGAATGGAAACCATATCAATGCACGTACTCTGTGTAGGGATTTCCCTCCTGCTCAATATAATTATTGTGGAGCAGGAGATACAATTGGTGTTGATCAACTTATTACCATACTGGGACAACTCACTTAGGTTATGAATATGAACCTTACTCGTATGGAGCACCCTGATCCGCAACGTGGAGTATCAATGTTAGACCGCTTCATTAGGCAACAACCGCCAACATTTAATGGGGGTACAAATCCATTAGTAGATGAGAAATGGATAAACTCTTTAGAGAATGTATTCTACGGCTTGGGGAGTAGCGAAAGGGAAAAGGTTGTCATGGCAGTCTACCGCCTCACTGGAGATGCCGATCAATGGTGGTCATTGATTAAAAAAAGAAAGGAAGATGAAGAAGTATCAACTATGGAATGGAGAGAGTTCAACGGTCTTTTCTTAGAAAAATACATTCCTCGTGACCATCGAGCAGATATAGAAAGGCAATTTTTGAGTCTGAGACAAAAGGAGGATGAGAATATCGCAAAGTATGAGGCCAACTTTACATGGTTAGCGTGGTATGCTGTAGATTATATACGTAACCCATGAAGTATGATTTATTGTTTCTTTGATGGGTTAAAACCATTTCTCTGCTGATCATTAGTATCACAAACCTTCTCATCGTATGAAGATATTGACTTGTGTGCTATCAAGACAGAAAATAAATTCTCTAAGTCTTATGACAACAAAGTAAAGCAAGAGAAGAAGAGAACGGTGGAACAAGAGATGGATAATTGGAAAAAGGGAATGAAGGATTTTCCATTATGTGGTAATTGTGGGAAGAATCACCCAGGTGCTTGCCTAAAAGGAATGGGAGTTTGTTATATATGTGGAGAAAAAAGGTCACCAAGCTCGTGATTGCAAGGGAAAGAAAGAGGCTATCAATGTTGAATGCTACAATTGTAGGGAAATGGGGCATTATGAAAATGAATTTCCTAAGAGTTAGGGAAACATACCTCAGAAAAGGCCAAGGGATCAAGAACAATCTTATATTGTTACTGCAGTTTAAGTGGAATAATTAATGTATTGGTGCTTTTGGACTCAAGGATTATATTATGGTTATAATAGTAATGGGATATATATAAGGATGGTACTATAATACTTGTTTTTTTCATTAAGGATTTAATATGATGAAGGTAATCATATTTTTAGTATGTTACAATAAGAGAAACTTTACTTTCTTTGGGGAATCTTATGTTACAATTGATTTTTGAATTTAGATACCTTTTAGAGAAAGCCTAGATAGATGTATTTTGGATAAATATATAGGTTGGAATGGATCAAGTTGAATTTTGGATAGTATTGTTTAAGGATAAAACATTTCTGAAGATTATATTTGGAATATTAGAATACTATAGTTTTAGGAAAAGGACATCCTATTGGTTGGGGGATAACCTTTCGCATCAGAAAATGCTGGAGGAATCGAACCCACAACCATAGTGCGACAAAACTTTATTACTTTCCACTAGCCTACAGGAATTCCTTGGTTATTACAAAATAGTTTTCCAAATCTATATGGTATTTGTCAATATTTTGAACCTTGTATGATTAGGATAAATATAATATTTTTGAGTTCTATTATCTTTTTTAGTAAAAGATGAGTTTGTGGTAGAAATTAGTTGAAGGATGAAACTATACTTTTCATGCATAAATATATATATACCTATCTCTAATTCTATGAGTAAATTAATTCATAAACTTTTGTAAAGGGATATTAAAACAAAAAATGTGTAATCCTAATACCTTATGTCTTGTTGAACTGATAATATTTTAAATCAACATTGATTGAAGGATTTGAGGCCCTCAATTTTACACTTGTTCGTGGATGATGACCTCAATCACTCCCTACAAATATTTATGTTTTTCCTCTAATTATATGTCTTTAATTTCCACCAATGTTCTCCTTATCGAGATCATAATTTGGTGGTGACTTTTTCATTTCCCTTTCCCTCTTATTAAGGCTAAATTTTATTAACCTTATTTCCGATGTGGGTTTTCCACAAAGGTATTTTCTATTTTCAACCTTTTATTTTCAAAGGAAAAATTTCAAATTGCGAGGACGCAATTTATTGCAGGAGGGGAGAATGTAACACCCCGATCTTCCACGATACGCTTGTCTTTCAATAATGCAATAGATTTCATTGTATGCAAGTTTGAGTTCTAACACACTGCGACTAATCAAAGTAGTTGTTATGAATAGTAATACCCACTTTTTAGAATTATAGAAATTTTAGATTTCAAAATGGACTTCATTTTTGTATTCATAATATCGAAATTAGCCAATGTTGAATTTTTGGTATTTTTCTGAGAACTTCCAATTTTTTATGAATAGTGAAAAATACTTAAAAACAAGTTTTTTTATCAAAATAATTTATATTGATAAATTATACTATTGAGTCGTTTTAAAGTATAATTAGAATGTATTTTTACCATTTTATCAAATGGTGTTCATTAAAATTAATTTCACTTTGAAATTGGACTTAAACAATTGTCAATCTTTTGATATATATTGTTTCTTACAAACACGCTACATGTTGTGACAACGGGAATTAATTATAAAATTAATTAATGCAACTTATATTTTTGTAATTTTGTAAATTAGACATCATTTTTGTATTCGGAATATCAATTATAGCTTATGGTGAAATTTTGGAATTGTTCTGAAAATCGTCAATTTTTGATTAATAGTGAAACCACTAAGTGGTAGTTAAAAAACTGATTTTTCATTTAAATTAAACTTTACCACTCGTATGATTTGATTTTTAAAAATCCAACATACATGGTTGTCATTAGGAAGTAAAATGTGGTTAGATGGGATTAAAATAATTTTTGGTGAATAGTAACTTTTAAGTTTAATTAATCGTGATTAAAGGTATTTAGGGAAATTTAAGGTAAAAATGATATTATAAAAATATGAAAATAGATTTACACTTCTTTTAACCCTATTGAATGTGTCATGGCCGACCAATACAATCCATGGATCAACTTGGGGGCCCTATGGAGCCACTTTGGTAGGAAAATGACATAAATAACGTTTTATTTGATGTTAAAATAAAAATATCACAAACATGAGTTATTTTACTAAAAAAATTTCTAAATGGGGTTATACAAGTTATATTTTTGACTATAAATTTTAATTAGAAAGATAAAAAGATTTCATACATCATGATAATTTTTTTATAATTTTTAGACATTAAATAAATAAAATTATTTATGACATCATAATGATGAAGTGATTACCTCATTAATTAACGATTTCAATAAAATAAAAAGATACTGTAAAATCTAAGTCATAAACATGTCAAAAAACTATTGGATGAGTATATTTCTAACTCTAATCACCTTATCTTAGAAATATATAACTGTGGGGCCTTTTAAATTTGAAAACCATCTCATAATAAAGTAACATTTCAATATTTCCAAGAGTTCCCCTTCTCTCCTCTTATAAAAGGCCACCACCTATACCACCTTATTCACACCTTCATGCCATTTTTATCGGCCAACATCTGCCCAAATACTCTCCCAAATTCCCTATATTACTCCTATAAGCCTCACATTGGGTAGAACGCTTCCCAAGGAAGCCTTTGGCTCAAATCAAATAGAGTTACCCGATTTTAAGGTAACGTCTTCTCTTATGTTATTTTGTTTTCTATTGCTTCTACAACCCCCTAAACTCTTTTTATTAATTTATTTTGTAACAACACTAGTATCCTAAATATACTAGGATGTTGTTATAAGATGGATTCGAGCTACACTTACACACACCTACATCTAATCGTTAAAGAACATATTGTTTCTGTTGGTGGCGAATTACTGCCTCACGAAACGATGATTGTTCAATTTTCATTTAACACCTCTCATGGTGGCCATTATGATGACACTATTTTTATATATTATATATATTATGTTTTTGTTTTCCTTATGATTCTTTTTTTTCATTTATGTTATACCTTTATTATTTCCATTATGGGTAAACTCGATAATTTCCTTTTAGGAAGTGCGGACTACCGCCCCCTCAAAGTGATTTGAATCGTTAATGCAATATCTGGGATGTATAAAGGATGGAGTAAATGGTATTATATATTATATTATACTGGAATTATATTATACCTTTATATAAGTATAACTACATTCCATTAAATACAAAATAGGAATGAAAGTAGCGTTCATGCGTACGTACAGCTTACCATCTCCATGAACGGTTCATTTCATTTCTTACCTCTAAATGTTATGTAATATTAAAAACGTATGTATATACTATATATATATGATATATGTGATCTCTATATACTGAATATAATTATGGATATAATGGATATTTCACCACACGAACAACTTGTAATTATAAGAAGTTTATTTTTGACTCAAGTATCAAAGATTGACAAAACAACCGTTATTAACTTAAATAATTACATAATGTTCATAACATGGCAATAAGTTATATAAAAGGAATAATGAACATGAAATAGTTTCTTAATTAGGTATAGATTAATTCTAGTTTATTATTCATGAGGTTACAGAGCGTTCGAGTCATGTCGGACACGAGGTAAGGAAATTTCTTAACCCAATTTCCATTCTTTTGGTTAATCTCCTACTATCAAATTATGTCATGATATTATTATGTCCTATCTTGTATGTGGACTTTATTTATGTGTACTTATAGTGAATACACATAATAGATCTATTTTATTTTAAAAATGATCTTTGTATGGACTTCGTCTTAATCTCCTTTCATTGAGGCATATTTGGTTTTATACACAACATTCATTATACAGTGTGTAAATCCCTTTGACTTTTACTTTTATTCAAAAGGAGTCTTTTTATACGAAGTGTTTTTAATAAACGACAAAAGGAATGTTTTTTCAAACATATGTGGCGACAATGAATTCTTTGCCCTGCCATGACTATTATTTGAGTTTCGGATTCCTCTATAAGCCATAACTTATTTTTAAAAGAATAATAAATACCATGTTTTAATTTTCTTTTATTTTTGTATTGAAAATGGTTTTGATAAAGTTTTTATTATATCAATGTGTTGTATTTATATCTTGTGATTGAAGTGTGGAAATATTATGTTTCCTTTATGCAGGTTTTATGTGATACAATTATGTTATGGTTTATGATATGTTAAAACCTATTCTTATGAGGAATGCATTGGACTTAATATGTTACGGGTGGATCCCACTATAGCTCTTCGATGCATTGGCAGGTCTCTTGAGACAAACTAGTGTCTTGGCACGAGGCCTTGACAAAATCTTATTTGTGGTCTTGGCACGAGGCCTTGGATATGTGGTTACGATAGTCTGGCATTATGCATTCCATCATTATGAAAGTGGTTATTGATATTACATTTGATTATTCGACTAGTAGAATATCCATGTCAGTAAGTAAATGGCATTATTTCATTTTATTTCTGCCATATTATGTTGAAGTTCAAGTTTAAAAGTATTTTGTTTTAGTTATACCTTGCCTAAATGTTAATTTTTGTTTATGAAAACTTTCACTATATTGTTATCCTTAATGAGCATCTGAGATCACCCATTTCAATGTTTTAATATTTTCCAGGATGTGAAGAAGTATTTTATGAATGACCTGCAGGGATAGTTAGAAGAGGATATGAGTGTGGACTATGAAGACTATGTTTTTTTAGTTTTTCACTTCATGATGTAATGTAACATTTATGAATGTATCTAGTGTTTCTAAGGCTACTAAATTAATCGGTCATTCGAGATTTCATCTTTTGTGATCATGCAAATGTTACGCAATAATTCACCGACTCTAGGTAACTGGAGTTGGGGCATTACAAATATGATGAGTGATGCTTTATTTCCATTTTTTTTATTTTCTTTTATTTTAGGTAAAATGGGTTATTTCGGTGAAATGTTCATTATTGTTGTATTTAAAAATGTGGATATAAAAATTGATTTCCTCGTTTAGTTTATAGAAATTGGATGTAAAAAATGGGTTTTGATAAAAATTGTGTGTTGTTGAAATTTAAATTTTCTTGGTTAACGACATAAGATTTTGTTTTGTTGTGAAATAGTTGGTTTCAAATATAAATGTGTGTGTGTGTGGCCTTAGTAAGTGTATATGCTTGTTTATGGGATTTTGAATATTAGGAATGTGTCATAATGGTGATAAGTTTGTGGGGACTACAACTATAAAAAGGGAATAGAAAGTATATGGAAAGGATACCATCAAGGATAAGTGGTTTAGAAGTACCACTAAATTGGGAAAGTAGTAAACAACCATGGATGGGGAGAGCCACCATGACTGTTACAACAGTGGAGAGTTTGAAATATTATGGCTATTTTTTGATCGTGCTTGTGGTTATGAAAGATGGAATTGTCTGTCTAATGTGTGATATTAAATTTATGATGTCTTTTTTGTTGTCTCTCCCTTGTATGGGTTTTTTGGGAAATGTATTGGTAAAGGATCATTTGGATTGTTAGGTATTGATTCATTATTTAATTTGTGTATAAACTGTATTATATAGGTGCGTTAATGGTAATATCATAGTGAGATATATATGGAAGACATTTCGAAAAACCAATTAAGTATTTATACTCGATAATAGATTTTTCACATCTTTTCATTGTAGATGTCATTTTCTGAGACACAGGTAAGGGTGAAGAATCTCATTTTTCATGTAGGTTATCACGATGCATGGATGGTTTTGTGGTGCTGGGAGCATGGAGGTTTCCTTGGAGTTGTGGTGTAGTGAACATGGGTTTTGTATTTATAGTCTTCCACTTGGTAGTATGACTATAAATCATTTATTCTTGGTGGTATATCAATCATTTTTTCTCATATTATAATCGATTTAGACATAAATCATGATGTTTTTTTGTTTATGACTCCTTTGGTTGGATTCATTTATTCTATGGGAAAATCATTACCCAATAATTCTTAAATTCCTCCGCAAATAATCCAATAATTTGGTTCCTTTGGAACATCACCTAAGGCTAGGTAGAATCGTAACACCCTTTAAAGACAATGATGATGATGAATGACATTCAATATGGTATCAGTTAGTTCATTCTATGACATCCATGTTGTCAGGTTCCACCGTGTTAGTTAACAGTCTCGGAGTTAGGATTTATTAATTGTATATTCCTTGATTTGGGATGGTAGTAAGGTGTAGGATTGTCATAAATATAAATGTATAACCTAAAAGGACATATCTAATTCTTTTATTTTTAACATAAAATAACTATGTAGTTGGGTACATATGTTTTTTGGAGACACATATAAGAATTTTAAATCGAATTGTCATGGGAATAGTCAGTGTGATGAGCGTGGAATGTATGGTTGAAATGACTTCTCAATAAGACTTATATTTAATTTTGAATAGTTAATTATGATTTTATATAAATGTATGGATATTAAAAAAATAAAATTGGGTTTCAAATTGGATGATTTGAGAAATAAATATTTGTGGTATTGTTAAAATGCGTTAATTTTTAAAACATGGTTTATAGTACAAAAGTCATATACAAGGGATAATTTGATATTCCTGAAATTATGGTTGTGATAGTTTAAATATAAGTTATTTTTTAAATGTAATCCTTTTCATGAAAATGGATTTATACTTATGGTTGTAGTTGTGATGATAGAAACAGAACCAAGTAATCGTTGTACAGACCAATCTGAAGATGCTGCTGAAAATTTAGTTGCACTAGTGACCATGGTGAACATAGGTGCTAGTGAAGAGTATCATCCAATACTTCAAAGATATGGAATGTGAGAATATAAATTTAGAGATAATGTATGTTGATCATTCATTTATGTTTCAAAAAAATAATCCACCCTTCATTAAGTATTATTCCAAACTAGAAATGGTGGTGTAATTATTGAATCGAATGAATATGGTATTTGAATTCATGGGAACAATATTGTAGCATAATGTGAATATAAAAACATAAATATTGGAAGATACTAAAATTTATTTATTGGAGTTGGCCATCGATGTTGGAACATAACATGCATGACGTAGGATGGAATTGATGATTTATTTAATAAAAAAATACCATCATACATTTAGAATTCACCACACAATAGATTTATTTATGATGATGTGAGAAAGACTATTGGTAACCAAATTTGAGGCTATGTTTATGAACATAGTACAGTTTTCACTCAATGTGGTGGGTGGTATATCATTTAAGGAACATTTCATTAAAACTTGTATGAGGTAGGAAATATGATCTAAAATTCATGTGTTATGAATAAATGATTATATGAAATTGTTTAATAGGAAAATACTAACAAAAAGGGTTGTTTTAGGGGAAACTTTCACGAGAAGCATGTTGGAACCCCTAGGATATTATAGTAAATCTAACATTGGATTCAAATGAAACAGAAACCATAGTTTATAGTGTGGTAGAATGGAATAGGATCCGATTGTAGATTGTTTAATGTCCCTATGAATCCTCGGAGTAATCTGGGATGTTTTGGTGTTGCTCTACCGTCCACCTCAACTGGTATTGTATGGTAAAATCACTATCATTTCATAATGGTATGATGATGGGGCATCTTCAATGTTATTGTCAAAACACTATAATGTTGGAAGTTCGAGATAGACTTTAGTGGTCACAGACACACTATATCTCGAATGGACATAGGGAGAAAACTAAATCCTCTTCATTAGTGATATGTTATTCATGGTTATTCAAGGAACACCATGACTCCTCAGTAAAGAAATAAAGAGTAGAGTGTGGAAAGAAATCAGTTTGGGAGCTAATAAGTTTGTGATGGATGATCAGTCGGGACATACCACAGTGCAAGGTATCATTCTTTTAAATTCTAACATGATGTATTTGTTGTATGATATGAGTTTTTACTATTCATTCACTGTTATCGTATCATTTATTTTATGGGTTTATCTTTATAAATGACACCTCTTACTATAAAACATCAAACTGATTTCAGTCAAAGACAGTGTCGGCATTTTGGTGTAGATCATGTTGTATTATTTTGGATGGGGTTCAGTTGATGTGGGATTTATCAAACCTTGAGTTGGATTCTTATGAAATAATCTAGTGAATGAATTTGTTGGAAATTTTTATGACCCACATAATCTATTATGTGTGAATATATATTTTTTGAGGAATGATAATGATGAAAACATCATTAGTGGAGATAAGGATGAAAATATGGGTGCATCAAGCAAGTTAGTACCCATTATGGGAATGATATCGTCTCAATATCATTGTTTTTTGGAAACAATTCATTGAGTTATACATAACATTTTTCCACTGTTTTATGATAAGTTTCTCGATATTTTTCATGTATAAATTTCATGGTTTCCTCCCATGAGAGATGTGGAGTTTACTATTGATCTTCTTAAGAGAACAAGTCAGACCTCTCTTTTGTCTTGCCATATGAAACCAAGCGAATAGATCGAATTTAATGTTCATTTTGAAGACATCAAAATCTATGGGTTAGTCATACCTGGTATGTCTCTATGGGTATCACTAGTTTTTGTTAAGGTTAAGTATGGAACTTGGTAGTTGTGTGTTGATTATTGGATGATAAATCAATTTATAATAAACAATCGACACACATTCCCATGTATTAATGATATTTTCGATTAGTTGAGGTGGATCTTTGTGGTTTTCCAAGACTAACTTGTAGTCAGGATATCAAAAATTTTGAGTGTGAAAGGGACATATTCTAAATATAGCCTTCTAGAGTTGGTATGACCATTATGATTATGTGGTTATCCCTTTGGTCTGAAGAATAAACTATTGGTTTTAATGTAAATGATAAATCATATATTTCATATATATCATGATTCATTTATGGTGATATTTTTTGGTGATATATTTTTGTATTATAGGAAATGGGTGAAGCATGAGAAATATATGGAGATAGTCTCTTGGATATTGAGAGATCATAAATTGTATGCCAAATTGTAAATGTGTGACTTTTGGATACATGATTCTTATTTCCATGTTTATTCTATTTCTTAGAAATGTTTATCAGTTTATTTGGAAGTTACTATGGGTATTATTTCTTAGAAAAATACAACTAAAGATTTTTAGATATTTAGCTTCCTTGGTTTAGCTGGCTATTATCAATGTTTTGTTCATGAGTTAACAAGAATTTCCTCACTAATGAACAATATGACAAGTAAGGATGCTTTATTTCAATGAAATGAAGTGTTTCAGAAATAGTTTTAAGAGAGAATGAGTTGACATATATTATCACCAATCATGGTTCCTCAACTACAAGTGATAGGGTATATGGTGTACTATAACACATCTGGATTAGCCATGGTGTGTGTTCTCATTCATGGGGATCACATGGTTATGTAGGGATCAGGATAGATAAGTCTTCATGAGAATAACTACCGAGAACATGATTTGGAGAAGGCGGTAGTGGTCCATGCTTTGAAAAAGAGGAGTCATTATCTCTTCGAAGTGAAAATCACATTCTTTATAGATCACAAGATTTTAATGGTTATTTTATCAAAAATAGACATGAATATGAGGGAAACGAGATGGATGGAGAATCTGCATATATTTTACTTTGACTTGATGTACACACCGGGTAATGGAAATTCAGTGGTAGATGCCTTATGTTGGATGTGGTATGCTCAAGTATTGAAAATGCATTGTGTCAGTGGGAGATGATGTCAGTAATAGTTGGTATGTTTTTGGAATATGAGGTCCTGAGTAATAGACTTGTCTTTTTTCCTGAACCATTGATTCCTAAATAGGATGTATTTTTAAAGAGGTATAGATGTTGGGTTCCTAGTGTATAATTAAAAGGTCAATACTAAATGGTGAATAAAAAATTAAGGGCTGGGAACTTAATGTGAATTCAATTATATGTTATCAAAATATACATGTTGTACTAGAGGATTATCAGGGAGGAATAATAAATATAATCATTCTATATGGGTTGTCCATTCGATAATTCAGAAAATGTATAAGGTGTTGATAGTGCAATTTTGGTGTGATGGAATGAAAATGAATGTGGTCGAGTCTGTATCTTGATGCTTGACTTGTCCTTAAGTCAAGGACTAGCATCAATTAATGAAGTATATATTGAAATCCTTAATAATAACTATCTATAAGTGGGAATAAATATTGATACATTTCATTATAGTTCTTCCAAGAACGATCAAAAATCCCGATGACATATGGGAGATAGTGGATCAACTCACAATCTCATTCCATTTATTCCTTATTCAGGAATATCATATCATTAATTATTGTTTCAAAATATATATTTTTCAATTGGTAATTAATAAGGGAGTTTCTATTTAGATTGAATCAGATAGAAATCTTATGTCCACATATCTATTATGGAAATTCATATAGCAATCCCTAGATATAAAGTTCCCCATGAGTATGGCATACCATATTTAGTTGTATATAAAATCTGAGAGGACAATATGAACATTGGAAGATGTGTTGTTTGATTTTGTAAGGGATTTTGGGGGATCATGGGAAGACAATATGTAGTTGGTGGAGTTATCATATAATAACATTTATCATTCCTCAATACAGATGGCTCAATATAAAGCATTGTATGGATGTCTATTTCATTCTACCTATTGGTGGGTGGTAATGGATGAGACCTATAAGATTGGACCAAGTACTATCTAAGATATAATGGAGAAGATCAAGTTGATTATGATGATAATAGAGATGGTTCAAAGTCATTAGAAATTCTATGTGGACAATCATTGATGATCGTTGTTGGTTTAAGGTGGGGCAATCATGTGTCCATGAGAATATCTACTAGGATTAGACATTGTTGGTTTATGAGGCATAAAACTTTATCCCCAATGTATATTTGGAGTTCTGTGATACTTTATTGGAATTATTGAATTGGATTATCATTTTCATTTACACAATTGTTTAGCGCGGTACACAGTGTGTTCAATGTTTCACAAATAAAGAAGTATTAGTTTGATCCTGACCATGTGATCCAATGGGATCATGTTGATATTGAGTTGGATGCTTCTATAGTGTATATGAAAATATAAAATATGGATTGTAATGTGAAAATTGAGTTGGGTAAATGCATTATTTTGGTACATGTTTTGTGGCAGCATGCTTAGATTGAGGATGAGACATGGAAATGAGAGAAAGAGGTGGTAGGGCAATATTTGGGGCTCTTCTGCTAAAGAAATTATACTATAAGTTCCAAGGATGTAATGTCCAATTTCTGAGAAACTTTATCACCCCCATTTTGAGTTTTAAAACCATTTTTATGCATTTTATCTTTATAAAGTGATTGGGTAATGATTGGGTTTGTTTGGGATGGTTTTGGAAATGTTTGGATTCTTTTTTATTGTTGAATAGTTTTAGCTCTATTGTTGGAAAACATCTCAGATCCCCATATAACTGTGTATCATGAAACAATGGGACTTTGTATGGTTCGCACATGGTTTTTCTAATATTATATGGAGGCTGTGTAGGGTTTGGTTTGTGGGTAGTAGCACGCACATGATTTTCCAAATCGTGCGAAGAAAATGTGCACAACAATAAAAATTTGGTTTTTAATTACTATTTCACTATATATATATTCCCTATATATTTCCTACCATCTCCAATATAATCCCTACTCCGGATTTATTGTTCAAAAATGTTCGAGTGTCTCTCCCACTCATTTGTTAACCGAATCAATGGTTTTTCACGGTGTGTTTAAGGTGATTCTCTTATGTTAATCCTTCTCCCTTCAATCATTCTTGGTTTTCCATAGAGCTTCATCTCATCCATTCTTGGGTTTCCAGATATACATCGGTCACATTTATATATAGGTTTTTTTAAAAATAATTTGATTGTGGATTTCTAAAGGTAGTTAAAGTGATATAAGGTTGTTTTGGTAAACAATTCAACAGGATTTGTGGTGCGGTTAGGCGTTGATCGATTTCCACAAAATACTAATATAGGTGGCTTATCTCAAGACTTTATTTTTTATAACTAGATGGTTTGATTAAAATTAATTTATTTTTATGAGATTTATGGTGAGTATGATTTGTAATTATGGATTTACATTCGTTTTGTAATGTTTTTTGGATTATTTGTAAAATGGGTTATTTCGCTGAAATTTTTTTTGTTGTTGGATGTTAAAATGTTGACTTCTAAATCATTTTCTTATTGTGGTGTATGGAAATGGGGTTTAAAATTGGGTTTCAATAAAATGGGAGTTTTATTTAATTATAAATTTGCATGGTGAATGTCTTAAGGGATTGTTTGGTTGTGAAAAACATGGTTTCATGTTATTGTGGATTTAGTGGATATGTATGCTTATTTATGTGCTTATGCATATAATGTGTGTGTTTTAATGATGAGAAGTGAATGGGGTGTACCATTATAAAATGATGTTGAATAGTGGATAGAAGGGCAATATCAAGGAAAAGTGGTTGGGAAGTACAACGAAATTGAGAAATTAGTAATCATCCTTGGACTGGATTTACCACCATGATTATTGCACTGGGGTGTGTTTTTGTATGAAACATGATGTCTAAGATTTCATAATTCTTATGACTATGAAATATGGAATTATAATCATAATGTGTGGTGTTAAATGGATTATGACTTTTTCTTTGGATATCCTTTTTTGAGAATTTGGGTAGAAATGGATTGGAAAGGGTGTGTTTGGCCTGTCGGGGACAATATATTTTTTACTTTGTGATTAAAGTGTTTTATTTAATATTAATAATGAGTATATCCTATTATTGTGTGTATGGAAGTAATTTTTGGAAAACCTACAGAGTATTTTTACTCACCCCTTCTATGTAAACATTGGTGCTTTCAAAATGTCATTTTCTGAGACCCAAATAAGTATAAAGCATATAATTTTTCATGTTGTTCACTGAGATACATGAATGGATTTGTGGCTCATGGATAGTGAAAATTTTCATAGATTTTTGGATTTTTGATATAACTTATTGTGATTTTTGTTTTTTAGTCTCCATTTTGAACTTTTATTATAGATTCTTCTAGTATGATTGTATTGATATTTTGGTTTTGTTGAGTTACAAACCAGGTTTACATTCATCAGGATTTTTTTGGGTTATGAATCATTTGGTTGTTTTTTTATAATGGAAATAACTCCCAATTTATTTTTGAAGTCCTAGAAATTTATTTATAAGCTTTGGAACCTTGGGAACGTCAAATAAACCCCTGTAGAATCTCACCTTATTCTCAAGAAAATGATGAATGGGGAGGACATTACATATTTCATCACATGAAACAACATATGGTTTTCCTTTAATTTTTTTAATATTATAATGTCAATATTTTGTTGGACTCTTCCTCTGACTGATTTAATGCTTCACAAATAATTATTTAGATGAATTATTTTAATGATAAATAAATTATATCTTCCATATGAAAGTTTATACATCATACTATCATAGGTAAGTTACTTTATAAAAAAAATTCATCATTGACTTTACCACATATGATGAAGCCTCGTAGAAATAATCAACTAGTTATTTCTAATGAATTCATCTTATGTTTTTAAATAATTTTTTAATAATCAACTTTATTTCCTTATAGAAATTTGTTTAATGATATCACATGGATGATTTTGTCAGGTCCAATAGTTTGGAATCCTCATAATGGTCTGTCCAATGATCTTTTATAGAAACATCATTATAATTAATATCACTCAATAACATTATGAATATGTAGGGATACTAATTATTTTGATGATCTTCAAAAATATCCTATTACTATTGTGTTTTTTAAGAAATTTAATCTTCGTCATTATAGAAATTCTACCAAGTATCTAATGACTCACAATTCCCATTAAATGACTTTATACATCCTTCAATCATCTTCATCATTGAAAAAAATACACTATTCATTTATTTAGACAAATTCACATTTCATCAAGATCATAGTACATTACCAACAATTATATATTGTTTGATTTTTTATTAAAAATAATTAATAACATATCAATGTTCAAGAATCTTAGTTCCACTAATTTATACTAAAATATTAGTAACCTCTAGAATAGAACATTACATATCTTTTTCACAATCTCACATTTATATACAATAACATTGAAATGTGAGATTGTGATACTGGTTATGATATGAAACAGTAGTATGATATACCAACCTAATTTTGAAGCACTCAATTAATCAAATAGATTAAAAAACTCAATTGACACATGAAGGATAAGTGGCCTTTATGAACATCCATGCTTCTAATTTTCTTATGTCATTTATTATTTAAATTTCTCCCCCATTATGATAAATTTCGTAATATTTATTAACCACAAATGAGATATTAAAAAAGTTACCTTACCAATAAAATTAGTATTCCAACATGGAGAGATAGACATGAAAATTTTCACATGTTCACTAATGATTATACTTTTATACATTCACATTTTGTAAACCAACATAAGAAACATTTACAGATAGTGAATTTATATTCTTGAATTTAAAATTCTATATCCATCCAATATCTTATGTTTTCCCATATAATAATTAATTATATTAAATTTCATGTTTTGAGAGAGAAAATTAAAAAAAAACAATTATAGAGAATAATATGTCTCTTCATTTCCTATTAATGTGATTAGTATGGTTTAGAAAATTTTCACAACTATGATTCACAATTTATTCCACTATTTATTCCTATAAATATAATCATTAATTCTGATTAAGGTTTCTTATATCATATAAATTTTCCTATTTTTATATCTGTGAATATACACTTTTTAATAAATTTCTATGAAATTGTATCATATATTTAAATATTATATTATTTAACAATAATTATTCTATTGTAATTATTGATGAATAAAATTTATGTGTGTGTCGAGTAATGTAACCCCTCAAAAAATCATATTTAATCCAACTGTTTTCATGGGATAAAAATTTCTCATTTACATTATCTCCATGATCCAGAATACTCTATTTTAAATTTTCTCAAACCATTTCATGTGACTCGTACATTTTAGTCATTTATTATAAATGATATAACCATAGTACAAATGTAGTAGTAGGTATGTTGGTTATTGTTTTTGGATTTTCTATATGGTTTCTTCATTGTTTCATTATTATTATTAATTATTTTGTATCATGCACTTTTTATCAACATCATAGAATTTCAGTCCAACTTCTTTTCATATATATTACATGAAATATTCATGGTGAAATTCCATTCTAAATAATTTATTTTCTTACTTCCAAAGGATAATTCTTTTTCTAACATGTTTTAGTGGTCTCCCAATGTAAAGACCCGAAGCCAGACATACATGGACATTACATTACTTTTGCGGAATACTTAGTACATAACAAAAAGACACACACAAGGACCGTAATAGTTTAGTGTCTTTGGAAACTCAGAATATAATCTTCTAATCGTGGTTAAAGATCTTCAACATCTCCCATAAAAATCTTATTTTTTTAAACCTAAATCCTTTCTTTATGTACTGGGGAAAATAAAACATAAAAGGGTGAGCTCAAATGCTCAGTAAGGGTAAACAAAAGAAATATCATTCACGTCATATTCATAAGAACATATCTTTTGGAAATCATAACCTGCAAAAGAGATCATAATTTCATCACATGGGATAAATCATAATAGTGAAATTTAATCCCAATAATCATAACATAAAACATGAAACTTTGTGTAACACACACATAATCATAGAGAATAATTTCTTATTTGTCAATACTCATTGTCAAGACTATCTTAGTGGAAAAAGTCCCTTTATGAATCGAGTTCACTCCTCGTTTCAGTCCTGTTTCACTGAACCGGTATAACCTACCGTTCCAGGCATGTCTATCTCATGAGATATAAAATCTTTACCCAATGCATTGGAGGGAGATATAGGTCTCACCCATCTCAAAATTATATCATTCTTATGTGTGCCACAAAATCATAAATCATACATCATTGTATAACACATGTAGTAAAAATGGGATTCTAAAACAACATGACATCATAAATCAATTCATATAAGATAAAGGAATTCATAGAAATAATTCCATCACAACATAATCAAATAAATATAATAATAGGGATAGAAACATAACCCTATATTATCTTAGATGGAAAATAATTTTGATAAAAACCTTGAACTCCATTCTTGAGAAAATATCCTTTCTACTTCAAAAACATTTTTCCTTTCTTAACATATCAAACAATTTTAAACTAATATAAGTTGATTAAAAATAAACATGAAAACTTGAAAAGGAAGCTTCTTGGAAATAACGTTTTAAAAATCCATTCTTTCCGTATAAGTTAAAAAAACATTCTTCTCGTACTTTTGTCGGAAAAGTCAAAAGGGTACCTCGTACGAAAAACGACAAAAGATTCCTTTCATATCTTTTACTCAAAACTCACCTAAGGGTAAAATTGGATTTAAAAAATTGTAGGTGGATGGAAATAATATTACATATTGAGGAAACATGGATGTGGATGATAAAATACACCCTAGTAAATGCCAAAGTATAAACAATCTCAGATAAAAATGAGATTGTGATATTTCCCTTACCTTAGGTCTGATTTGCTTCGTATGTGTATTAAACTCCTATATAATGATTTAAATAATGTCAACAACTTATTCCAGAATCATACTCATTGTTATGATATCATATATGGTTCACTTATGGCTTTATATTACCCGTTTTTTTGTAAATTCCATGTTAAAGAGCGTTTTGGGTAAAATCGTTTCATTTGTCGTCCATGTTTTGAATTGTAATTATTCATATGATTACTTAGATCATGATAACATAATTCCAGAATATAAAACATGATTTATATATAATATATATTCAGAATATAATAGATCAGTAAATGGAAAGAAATACACTGTTCATGGAGATAGTAGACCGTACGTACGCATGAATGCTGTTTTCTTTTCCTTATTGAGTTGAATGAAATTATGTAGATGACATACATATATATACACATAAATACAGAATCATTATTATGTCATATATTTCATTATTACTTGTTATATATACTTTATAATCTTTCATTAATGGTAAACGTGGAGAATGAATCTCATTGCGTCGTGGAGACGGTAGTCCGTACGTACGCACGAGCGATGATATCATTCTCATGATCGTGGAATTGTATTGGAGTGTATGTATACTATTTTAGAATCAATATCAATTTACAATAATCATATATAGTTATTATGTACACCATTATACCCATCCAAGTAAGGTGGTGGTGGAAAATAGATTACCCCATGGCGTGGAGATGGTATTCCGTACGTACGCACGCGCCGTGATTTCGTTTTCCATAGGATGGATAGATGGTGAAATAAGGTTGTTTCATAATTATAATAACATATCAGTATATAAGTGATACTGATGTTATTACTTCATAATTAAACAATGTAAGAAGAAGAAGTGAAAGAAGAAATAATGATGAAAGAATCGGTAACGGACATTACCTGTTCTTTGAAGCACCTCTTTGAGATCTCCTTTTAGGGCACTAAAAGTGGTCTTTGAGGAAGACCAGAACCTCTAGGATGTTTCTAGGGAAGTGGAGAAGGGAATTTTTCAGGGGTTGGCTGATATTTAAGGCTCAAAGTTGTGTGAGGAAGAGATGGAGGAGGTTCCCTTTTATAAGGGAGGAGAGGGGCACCTTTGGAATAACTAAAACTATTGTTTTATTATAATGTCAAATTAGGTTTTAAATAACTCCAAATTGATTCCTTTCGATGATAAGGTGGGTATGGGTCGAAATACTCTCATCCAATAGAATTTAGACAAGTTTAGGTTCCTATTTTAACCTTATCATTTAGATTTAACATTAAGTAAGATATTTTTACTTTTACCGTGTCTTCCTGTGTTCTTATATTATAAGGTTAATAAACTTACTATAAGAAGCCCAAAGAACACCAAGTTGTTTATTATTAATATATATAACCTTATCTAAGTCATTTTGCAGAACCATAGATTTTTATGAATAAAATAACAATTAAAAATATAATATTTGTTTTGAAAATTATTTTATGTCAATTTTTACACTATTTTGTAATTGATTTTTCTGAAAATCATATCAGAATGATTAGTTAGAAAACAATTAATTAAATCAATAATTACATGTCATATTAACCTATAAAATTAGTTGATTACATAAAAAGGCTGAAATTACATTTATTTGGGTATTTATAACATCAATAATTTCAATATTTCATTAATAAGATAATTACTGCATCATCATTGTATCATAAATAAATTAAATTATTTAATGTCTAAAAATTAAAAATAAAATACCATTATGTAGAAAATATTTTTATCTTTCTAATTACTATTTATAGTCGAATTTATCTTATGTATATCCCTATATAAAAAATTATTTACTTATTAAACTTTGATTTTAACTATTTTAACCCTTCTTTAAATAAATTAATAATAAATGTCCTAATCTAATCCAAGTGGGCCTAAATGGTCATATTTTATTCCTAAGGTTGTTTTGGGTCGAATTACACTTATCCAATAGAATTATGACATGTGTTACGGTAATAATAATATCATTTTTACCCTTAATTACCCTATTTACTTTAAACCGTGGTAAAAAAAAGTAAAGAGTTACTATTCACCAAAAATTATTTTCATCTCATTGAACCACATTTTACTCACTGACGTCAATCGTGTCTCTCGGATTTTTGAAATTCCACTCATAGAAGCGGTAAAATTAAGTTTTATGAAAAATTCATTTTTCTTAACTACCACTTAGTGGTTTCACTATTCATCTAAAAAATGAAAGTTTCCAGAAAAATACCAAAAATTAGGCCTAAGATATATTTGATATTATGAAGTTAAAAATGATGCCTATTTTACCAAATTCAAAACATATCAGTTGCATTAATTAATTTAAAAATTAATTCCTGTCGTCAAAACAAATAGCATGTTCTTAAGAGATAATTACTATCTAAAGATTGACACTTGTCTATGTCTGGTTTAAATGTGAAATTACATTCATTGAACAACATTGTATTAAATTTTAAAAATATATTCTAAATATACTTTAAAACCACTCAAATTAATAATTTATCTCTATTAATTATTTCTATTAAAAAGGTTGTTTTTAATTAAAATTTAGTAATTTTAACTATTCATCAGAAAATGAAAGTTATCCGAAAAGTACCAAAATTTCACCCTAAGCTGATTTCGATATTACGAATCCAAAAAGGAATTCCATTTTGAAAAATAAAATTTACAAAATTTCAAAAAGTGGTTATTAATATGCATGATGGCTAGTTTTAATAATATTTTAATAGCATATTGTTGTTTAGTGAAACTCGCTATTGCATACTACATAAGCTATCACGGAAGGTCGTGATTGCATGTAATGGAAGGAAAGTCAAGGATGCGTGTTGTGAAAGCTCCTTTTGGTGTAGCGTATAACACAAGACATTAATGAAATTTAAAATAATATTTTTCATAAAATCCCGGGCTCTTACACCCAATCTCTTCAATGTTTCATATATTACATGATGAACATTTACCAATATTTTTATACCATACATTCCAACTCATAGGAAATCAAAAAATTTCACATGCAATTAATGTTTCTTTATAAAATATATATTTATCCACATAAACATGGGTTTTAATTATGATTTTTTAATTTAGATGGTTGTAACAACAATCCAATACTCAATTTCAAAATTTAATGCATCTCTATCATTGATCCATAATCCATTATCATTTTTTCTAAACTAAATGATTTTATCTATTTTTTATAACATGATTGGATTGCCATGGGAATCCTACTTCCACACTCATTTTCTAATCCAATCTAGTCCTGGTTGAAGGTTTCTCATAAACATTATTTATCAATACATCTACGAATTTGGTTTTCTAGCCTACACATTTCATGAAAATATATTTCAAAACAATATTATATAATGGTATAAAAGGTAAATATATATTTATATCTACATGATATTGATCGTTGAGTAAATTTATTTTATTATTATCACATGTTGGAGGTATTTTTACCCTAATATTCTTAAATGTTCATTGTGTATAATCAATAACATTTTATTTATTTCTTAAATACTCAATATATCTTTTCTTGAGATTATCAAAATTAAATTCCAATGCTAAAAATATCATATTGAAGTAGTTTTTCTAATATTCATTCATAATCACGTTTTATTTACAATCCATTTTATTAATTAAAATTTTACATGAATAATTTTATCTTATATTTCAAAAAAAATGGAATGGCCTTTGATTTTCTTGGATTTTACGTCCAATTGATCCTCTTTGACCGTAATATCAATTTTCAAATAATTTTTCTAGTGCATTTCCCTTTTTTCTCGATACATCAAGACATTATATTTATCGTAAAAATAATTGATATTTACTATTGAAATATTAATGATCTTATTTTGTTTAACACCTCTCTTACGTCAAAGTAACCAATATATTTATGGTAGTTTTTAGTTTTTAAAACTTTTTCTTATATAAACATCTCTATATGATTCTTCCACAAGCACAATGGTATTTTCTTGTTTTATTTTAAAGGATACATGAAAAACATAGAATTTTTTAGGAATTAAAATTAAAATGAATTGAAATATTATAAAATATATATCATGAGTTGTTATTGATATACAATTTTAACCATTTATTTTATGGAATTTTTCATGCGGATAGTTTGTTTAATAATTTAAACAAAAAACTTAATCAATTAACATCATTAATTCACAATTGGTTGGAATGTTTACCTTTTTATTTTTTGTATGTATATCAACCTATTAATTATAATCCATGTAATTTTTTTTATTATTTGTTATAATATCATTGTGAAAATGATACTTCATCTTCTTTATGAAAGAGGGGTAAATTCTATAGTATTATATTTTATTTATTCTTCCAGTTCATCATGTTGTCGGTAGAAATATAATATTACTCAATGACATATAAATCATCAAAAAATCATCACCTCATTATCAATAGAGGACTGAAAATAAAATCATAAAACATTAATGGAGTCAACCAAGATAATGGAAAATAGGTGGATCAAAACTATTATACCAATTAATTAGGAAACATTATGATATAATCAACACAGATATTAGGTAAATCTATTTTATAATATTTTTATCCTATAATAAAATTTTATACCATTACCTATTAGTCATATTAGTATATTTATCATACTATTCACTTTTCATTATCATTTCCATGTAATTGAAATTAGGTAAAATATTGTACACAATATTTTTAGAAGATTCACTACTATATAAGAAGAAATAGTCCTTACCATATGTTATGATAACTAGTACATGAATTCTACAACATTAAGTGAAACATATTACAATTTTGTAGGTAGAAAACAACCCTTAGAGTAATTGCAGTTACCTATACTACATGAGGTGTATTGAAATAATCTTGAATCCCATCACTATTGATGACCTCATCCAACATTTAATTCCTTGATGGTTATTTATAATTCTTATGTTGATATTCCCCATAATATTCAAGTTTATTTAATTTATAATGTATATATTCCACCGTTTGATACTTCTTTTATATGGAATAATACTTCTTTGTTATTAAATCCCTTCTCCTTAACATGTTATTTTCACAACATCAGTTTATAAACATTCCTTTTTCTTCATCATTAAGCTTGAAATTATCTATATGATTACCTACCAATCGTATCATTCTATAAATAGCCATTTGAATATATTTACATATTGATGGATCTCTTAGTGATAGTTCTTTCGATCCATTATTCTTTACCCAGTTTGTATGATATAAATAAATTGAAAAAAAATAGTTCTAGTATCACATCATCTGGTGCCTATTTTTCTAGTGATGACACTATATATGATAAATCCTACTTCTTTTGGGACATATTCATCTATAATTTATTAACATTTAACATCCATTTGTTGATTTCCCATCAAGTTCATTATTATCATTCATTTACCCTGACTCGTCTAGGTACCACATCCTTAAAAACTATTTCCCAAATGAGAATTTCTCGCATGCTTCATGGTCAACAAAATCATACTTCAAATAAATAATCCATCATAATAAAAGGAATCATATTCTCTATATCATCAAACATCAAAATTATAAGAACCACTTTAAATAGTTAGATATTCTATTAATTTTTTGGGTGATGTGTATTGATCAAAATAAATATTCATGCTTAAACATTGAGAAAATCCTCAATGTGTTCTTTATTTTACCCCCATAAAACATTATAAAATATAAGATACATCCAATATTCATAGGAATTTTATATAGATCTAAACATGAATTTTATTCATCAATCTCCATTAAATATCATCGAGGATAATTATAGTTACTTTATGATTATTGATATGATAATCATAGGGCTACGTATATCAATAATTATTATTTTAAAAAACATTGTATATAACATCAAAACCTTCATTGGATATGCTTCATTTTAATTCTTCATTCTTTTGAAAAATCATCCATTATTCCTACACTAATTATTTGGAAAATTATTGAAATATTTCTCAATACACTTATTAAGATCAATTATGTTATTAAAAAATAATTTATAATTAAAAATAATTGTTAAAGATCATTATTTTTTCTATCCTTTGAAATTATATTCAATATAATTTTTATGGAAAATTAATATATCTGATGGGTTCTTAATTGTTATTTTTTTCCTCAATATGATGATTCATCTGAGTCTATTTCTTCTCCTTTAATCTTGTGAATCCATATAACTTCATCATATGAATTTCATATACATAGATATATTTATTTTTAACCTTTATTTTATGACTTCACTAAAAATATTGTGTCTAATGTAACACTTCAAACGCATCAAGAACCATTTTCCAAATTCTTTTTATATAAGATTTAGAACAATTAATGTCACATCAAAACAATTATATGATGACTTCATATGAATATTTATTCATTAAATGATATAAACATATTCCCACTAACTATAGAATTTATTATGAAACATTTTTCTATTATTTGAGAAATTACATTTTGTAGATATATTTTTAATACTATTTAAGATCATTAAACATATATCACACTTCCCTTCACAATCATTATCCTCGACAATGCTTTCATCATTGTTTAATTGTAACTTATTGGAATAACATATTGATTTTCATATAATTCCATTAGATGGACTTTGTATATATCACCATTAAAATTCAATCATCACTTAGCAATATTTGGGAAAAATTGTTCATCTTATTTTATCGAAATATATTGTATCATCATTATTTTAACATCACACAAACACTATTCAATCTCTTGTTAAGACTTATGCGGATTGAAATCAAATTCAGAATCTTTTATCTTATTTTGATCTTCATCTATATTGATAGGGGAAATACATCATGATGTTTGAATAATAAATAGCACATGACATAGTAATGTTTGATAGTGTTTTATTGATTAATATCTATTTGATGATACCATAAATGTAATTAGTCAAACAATTATTTCCACATAAACTCTGAATGGAAAACACTGTTAAATTCAATCCTTAGGTCATTGTGAATGTTTATTCAAGGGTATCACATGTGTTCTATAGTTTTCATGGAATGAACATATTTGTTTATCTAATGGATTATATGAGATGAGTTTGAATGGTTTTATCTGACAGAATCTATAATGAATCGTCCTAAATTTCAATTTATTAGACACTCCATCTGATGGAAATATTTCAAAACCTATAAATGATTACTACAATCTAGTCTACTACGTATGATCACCACTGGGAACAAGCCCCTACCTATTTTTCCATGGGTCACATCATTCTTCGTTTACTCATTAAAACTTTGTTTCTTTTCTTGATTCAAAAACTTATTAAGGAAACTCTGTTAGGATTCATCATAACCATCATAATGTTGATAATAGAAAAAATTATCCAATAATCATGCAAAAGTTTGTTTCATTAGGAATGTCTCATATATTTTTATATGTTAACTCATTATTTTTACAAGAACATCAACTTTTAAATTAATAAATTATCATAATCTCTATTAAACTAAATTACATAATTTTTATGTTTTTTTGAGAAAACAATAACTGATAACTTCCATTAATTCTAATTCAGTCTTCCAGGAGACATCAATATGATTACTATGCTTAGATACTTCAACAAAACATTTCAAAAACATCTTCATAATATATTTTTTAGTATATTAAGATCAATGAAAACATTCCATTTTATTGATCTACATTCACAATGAATAAAAACCATTAGTAAATAATAAAAAATAAAGAATGACTGGGATATTCATCACTAGTAAAGAATTGAAAATCCAATCTTTTGACATTTATCAGGGTTAACTAAAAACACTGAAAAGTGTGGTTTATTAGTGCTATCTAAAATCACATTTAATGGTTATATTTATTTTGTCTAAATAATTAATGAAAAATTTACCACCTTTCATTGCACTAAAACAAGTTCTAATTATGGATAATTTTATTATTTATTTTTTCAAGCATTGATAATAGTAATATTTATTTGTACTTATTTAAGAAATTATAAAATTTAATCTTCATAGAGAAATTAATATATTGTTAGAAATTGTATTAAAAAATATATTTATCATAATATTTATATTTATTATTTGGGTAAATATGTTTTATATAATACTAAATATATCATTAGAATTAATATATTTGTCATATATTTTGTTACAAGTTAATTAAATATTAATTCCAATTAAAAATATTGATATATTAATATTAATAGATTTTTAATAAAATTTTGTTATATGAATATTTATTTTCAATTTGAAATTTATATCAAATAGTAAATATAGTAATTAATAAAATTATTGATAATATATTTATACTACAACTTAATATGTAATTCAGTAAATTCAGGTATACCTAATTAAATAAATTTTATAAAAACACACACATAAATAATTAATATTTTTTTAATATTATTTTTTTATATTTATATTTATTCAAATATATTATTTAATAGATTTTTTATTATAATTAAATTTTATTCATTTTTTAATATATACTTATAATTAAATTTTTAAATTTATGTGTATTAATTCATTCATTAACATTATTATTTACTGCTTTAAAAAATTTTAAAATACTTCATAAATTTAATCATTTTAATTTATTTGTTTTTTAATATATTCATAATTGTATAAATTTTTATTTATATAAAATTAATTTAATTGAAAAGAAATAAATTATTATTTGAAATTAAATATTTTTAAAAAAAGTTTCATTAATTTTTAAACATTAATTCATTAAAAATTATTTAATCATTGATATTGTTATGTGTAATTTAATTTTTTTAAAATTTAAATTTTTTTAAAATTTTTTATGTTTAATATTTTTTAAATTTCATCATCTTTAGAATTTTTTTTATAAATGATTATTCATTATTATATTTATTATTTTTAATATAAAAATATTTTCATATATATGTATATCCATTTATAATTTTTCCTTAAATTTGATTTATGTAATACAAAATAAGTATATATATATGTGTGTGTGTGTGTGTATGCATTTATATAATTAATATATATTATTCAATATCATTAATATTTTTTCAAATTATTACTTTTTAATTAAATGTCACTTATTCTTAACATTATTTCATATAATATTACTTATTTATTTATAATCTTAATCATTTTTTTATTTTTTATGATTTGTTTTAAAGTATTTATTCAAATAATATATTTGAAATTTATTCAAGTGTTAAATTATTTTATAAATTTTTATTCATTAACATATATTATATATTTAGAGAGTAAATATATTCATAATGATATATATATATATATATCATCAAAATGGTTTAAAATAAAAAAATAATATTATTTTAAAATATTTATTAATTAGTATAGAGTAATAGAGGTTTCATATTAATGTCATATAAATTTTATTTCTTTCTCCAAACTAAAATATATCTATAGAATACATATGTATAATAATTTTACCCACGAATATATTTTACTATTTTAATTATATACAAAAACCCACACACTTGATATTTTGATAATATATTCAATTTTTAAAATATATGTTTGAATTATATATATTAATATAATATATTTAATATTTTATGTTTTTATTTGGTGATTTTTTATAATTTTTTTAATAATTTATAAAAGTTATTTATATTAATTTTATTTTTTCAATAATAATAATATAGATTTTTAATAATTTTTAATTTATTTATTTATAATTTCTATTCATTTTATATTATTTCAATTTATGAACTTGTAATATTTATTTATATAGTTTTATACATTAATGATTAATTTTTTTCATAAGATTATTCATATAGCTAATATATTTTTATTTTTATTTTAACATATATTCTTTTTTTATTAATCTATTTAATTACTAAAATGTATAGATTTATTAAATATTTTCCCAATCTTTTATTTTTTATTGATTATTCGGTTTTACAATGTCTTCACATTCATGAATTTAATATTAGTTATTCATTATTAATTAAATTTATTATTGTTTATAATTTATTTATTTTAAATATTTATTTGATTAATATTTTTATATCTTAACCATTTTTTATATATTGGTAAATATATTTATTTATTAATATGTAATATTTTTAATACGGTTTTAGTGAACATTTTTATTATATATTTATCCACATTTTAATATTTTATATATTTAATTAAAAAAATTATTATTGGCATGACCTAGTGGAAAAGTTCAATACCGTTAGGTTTTCAATCACCCCAATCTGATATAGGTTTTTCCTTCATTGTACTTTTCTTAAATATGAATATCGAGGCGTTGAATACTCAATATTGGGTGTCTTTAATATCTCTGGTCGACAGAGAATGTTTTCATATTTCCATAACATATTTCCTCCATAAAAGTCTATTAAAAATAATGGAAACTCTTTCTCCCATATTTTTTGATACCATTATAAATATTCCTATTAACTTCATGGTCAAACTGCACAATATAAGGTTTTCATGTATTTTCAAATGTGATTTTAAATATGATAACTATTTTATTCAAAAAATTAAAATATAATAAGATATGTTTTAAAACATACTTGATTCAAATTATTTATGATTGTTAACATCATGTAAAACCCCAAATAATGATGTGAATTTGATTGTAATAATTCTTTTACTAAGACATAATCAAAATATATGTTACATAATAATTTAATAAAATTGGCCTAATTATTCTCTCAAGGGGGTTCTTAATTGACTTATTTTATACTAGAATGATTTATTTATTAATATAGAAGAGAATTTGATTTATTGAAAATTGTGTTGTGAGTTAATTAAAACCATTGGTTTATATTTGAAAATGTTTTTGAAAATAGTGGGTTTTGAAAAGTGAAAATAATGGTAAATGGTGATAGATGGATGGAAAGGGAAGAAGTAATATTTTGAATAAACTGAGAACTATATATATTGTAATGTCCTTTAATAAGATCAATCACTAAAGTTCATGTTCCATGTTGACCAAAATATATCAATTAGTGATTTATATTGAATACTAAATAGATAATTATTAACAAACTACTAATATGTTTATAATGAAAAGTATTTATTGTAATCATTAAAAAACGAATTATCTTTTATTTAGATTTATGGTTTATATTATCAAATATCACTAATATGTAATGTTAACCAGTATACAAATCATTCTCATTACTTCAATTTAATGTTGAGAAATTTAAATATTTTATAAATAATTGAAAACATTATTTTTCACGTTTAATATGATGGAATAACCAACAATTTGATAACATTTCAGTCAAATATATTCATGTAAATTCATGGAAGCTAACATGTTTTTATTAATTAATGTAAAAAAACAATTGTTTAACTAAATGAAAAAAATTTCAAAATAAATATCACAAGTTTGTGTAAAACACAGTTTAATATTTTACTCGATATCTTATATTTTAATGTTGTTAAATATTTGTGCATACATGGACACACAATAATTTCATTCCTTTTCTTTCAGTAAAAATTTTGTTTTTAATATTTATTTCTGTGTCCAAAATGATTATGAAATTTATATTTGGAAAATAATATAATTTATTTGTAGTTCTAAAAACATTCCCCTTTGATTATTGTTATTATCTATTCACTAAAATATAAGATCTATATATTTACTGAAAAATATATTTAGAAACACATATATAAACTATTTTAAATTTACAATCAAAATATGATATATATTTTACATTTAAATGTATATAAACCTCATATACGTACATTATGTCTATTAACTTTTTCTTCCTATACAAAATATAATATTTTGTTGATTATAGGATGGATAAAAATAAAAAAAAAGTGCATATTTATATTAAAAATGATTGTGATGATATAGTTGATGATTTTATATTCTTTGAAACGGATCATGCATATAAACCTTCTCAAATACTATGTTTATGTTTACTTTGTTATTATTCATGAAAAATTCAGCGATAATATTTTGAAGATCATATTATTTCCATAGAGTAGTTTGAAGCTTTGAATGTTGGACTAATCAGAGGGAATCTAATTTTATATATTGATTTGAATGACTCAATAATTTATGGATCATTTTATATAAATATAAATATAATGGTTTATGGAGATATAATTGAAAAAATAGAAATTTGTATTGAACACGGCCTTCAGGATTTTAATATATTTTTTGAGATGTTTTTAATTATATATAAAATCTATTGTATACAATTTATACCTTACATAAAACATTTTCAGACATATTGAAGTAATATATTTTGAATTCTAGTACAATATTGAGTTACAATTGCTTTTTTAAACAACTCGGTATCCCAAATAGTATAATAAAATAATTAAAATATTTTTCTTGGAAAAAATATGAATAATAACACATATTATATTCAATGGATATGATTTTAGGATAATAATACTTCTATTTCTAAATTATGGAATATTATTTTTCATGGTACATGATTCACTCAAAATGTACCAAATGTGTTGTGTGGATAGATATAATAAAGATGAATCAAGTGCTTAAAAAGTTTTATTACATTATTCATTCATTACAATTTTTATATAAGTAGATTAAAGTCTTCAATCTACTAGTCAGTTGACATGTTATATTGAAAAAATAATTGAATATTGAAAATTAGATCACTTAGTGGACTCTATGCATTGGAAGATTGTTGATTATTAGTATCTTGATTATTAAAATGTGCTGATAAATCTTCATCATGTATCTCTAATAATGAAGAAAATAATTTAAAAAAAATACCCAAAATAATGTTCTAGTTCTAAAGGTAAATAATAAATTTCAACTTGGTTTTTAAAGAAGCATAAATTCATTATGATGTCTCTACATATATCACAGAAAAAACTACCAGTAAATGATATTGATTACTATTTGGATTCATTGATCAGAGAACTAAAATTGATATGGGATACACGTGTTACATTTCATAAGGATCTTATAATTTCAAATTTCAATTTGAGAGTCATTTTTATGGGATGAAAAATGATTTTCCATCTTATGAATTTTTTTACCCTATATAATTAATGGAATCTTGGGGTATCACGCTTTTCAATATTTTTCACCCCTGGTTGGGTTTCATCATTCCTCATAGACTGTATTTTTTCGACATCACAACTATTTGACACAGATATATAATCACTAATCACATATGAAATCAGTAAATTGAAGTATAGAATAAGGTTCAACATCACCTACACTAATTAGTGGTTAGTTATTTCAGAACGTAATAGAGATTGAAACTATTTTTGGAAAATCTTTTTTGAAAACACATATCAATATATGTTGGAATGATATATATTATTTCATTGAATACCAATACTATAATTCTATATACATCAAATAATTTTCTGTTCTCATCAATGTAGAGAAATTACATGTGATATTGTAATCGAAACATTACTAAATGTACAACACAAATAACAATATTAAATCATAGTTTGGTTATACATGGATGACATGTGTATAAGGGTGGAGTTGTTATTTGTGAATTAGGGAAGAAAACCATTTCTTCCTATATTAGCATAAAATCTATCTAGATAAAAAAAATTAATTTCGCAATGTCATTAATGTTGTAAAATTTTCTGATTTGTATTCATCAAATACCATGAATGATATATCAGTGACTAATTTCTTGTTATACAGTCTATAATAATATGAAAATCATGTGTTTATGAAATAAATAATGAATAGTTATTTATATTGGGTTATATTAAAATTATATGACATACAATAACAAAATGTTTTTTCTTTTTCAATTCCATAAGCCTTAAAGTTATAAACATAATGATGTTTCCAATCATGAGTAAAGAAATTTTTGTCATATAATGTGAATTTTAATTTGTATTTCCAATATTAATATATGATATGATGGTATCCCTATTAATTTATATAATTAGAGTGATACAGTTAAGGTGCCCAATTCTATATATATAGACATACCTCATTTAAAACTGTATAAATTTTTAATGTGTACATTACAAATCAAAGTCGGTTAGATGGATATATTATAAATTGATATATTATTTTATTATCTCTTGAATAATATAAATATAAATTATTATATTTTTGTATCATTTATCTACCAAAATAATATCATTGCAGATTCCATAAGGGTGATGTGGATTTCGAATGAGACATTTTTATAATTAAAATTGCATTGTGAGATGAGATCACCTTTACATTATACATAATAGTATATTTTTCAAACATTATATTTAATCTCATAAAGTAATTATTAGACATCTTAATACCTCATGGGATGAATTATTTATATCAAATACACACAATCAAAATTTAGATGTTGGATTTAACATAATATTTATCATCATTTATAACAAAATCTTAATCAAATTTCTATACTCTTTCAAATATGTAACCAATGGTCCAAAGATAAATGTATTATATAATGATGATTAACTATTTAATGATAGAATTATCTATATGATTTAATATGATCAATAATGTTTCATGCAAAATAAAAGAGTTTTTTCTATGGTGGAATTGATGATCACATATAATTCTATGAATAGAAGTCTAATTTAAGATAATATGTCATATTTGAGAATCTTAAAATAAATATATGAGTTAGTTTATACATCATTTAAAATAATTTTATTTTTATTAAAATAATTTTTAAAACTGGATTAATGTTAATTCTAGTGAATCAGGAATCATGGAAGTGAATATCTGGATGAAAGGGTATATTGATGAACCATTCTTAGTGGAATCAGACAAGGTGAATATATTTTTAGTCCCTATTATTGGAAATATGATTGGTTCCATTATTCTATTAGTAAATAACAACTAGTATGTAAGTCAAAAAAAAAATTGAGGATGATCCTTTTATTGATATAGCACAATAATTTCATAGTTGTTCCAGTATAGGGAGTGTCTTTTACATTAGAGGGGGCCAAAAGGATGGGGTTTGGATACTCAAAAGAGGACCCAAATAAATTTAACCATTAAATAATAATATAGAGTTCAATTAAATGGTTAATGTTTTTATATATATAAAAAAAAATTAATCATAATATCATATGTTCATTATTGAATTGAAATAAACAGTATTAAATGATCAACTACATGTGAATATAAAGAAATCTTCACAAGTGAATTTTAATAATACTATTTAAGAACACAATTTTGATACTGAAATAGAGTAATTGTTTGGATAATTATGATAAATAGTTGAGAAAACAAGACTACCATAGAATATGCATACTAGATACTATTATCATGAAAAGAATTAATGGTATAAAATTTAAGATTGTATATAATAAACATGGACAACCTGTTGACCCTAAAATGTAAATTTTTTTGTAGTTACATTAGGTTCACAACAAAAATAAATATTCCAATGTATATGGATAGATTTAAATATGTCATTGATATATTATAGAAAACATTTTGGGAAAATTTCATAAAAATATTATCGTATACTTTCACAATATTACAAAAAAAATATATACTTATACCTTTGATTAATTTTAATTATAAATTATAGATGTCCTTTAATTTACATTACTTCTATAATAAATATTTATTAATTAAAACTATAAAATTTTATAGATACATTCATAAACAGATGATATATTGAAACATTATAGATGTTAAAGTCATGTTAAACCATCACCTAAAATCTTTGTATCCACTCATAGAAAATGAAGAAACATGTAAATATTTCATTAGTCATCAGGATGATAAATCATTTATGGTTCACTATAATTGATAATATTTAATTGGATTTTTTTATTTAATCCATTTTGATTAAGTTTTTTTATTATATGAAACACCAAAATGAGTAATAAAAATATGTTTCATGCATCAAAATCAGTGTACACACAAAAAAAGGATATGGTATTCTTTAATTGAGATAAAAGGATACGTAATTTAAATTGATATTAAAATTCTTATGTAATATGACACACCATTTGTTTTTTGTTAATAAGAAGATATATGAATCAGAATCCAAATACACAACCATCCTACATTATGTTCTATATATAGAGGTTCATGTAAATAAAGACATACAAATAACAGATGAAAAAACAAAATATATATAAGAATCATGAATAAATATGAGAATAAAAATAATTTTGTATTCTTTACAACAATGATTCATGGAAACATATTTCTGTTCATATGTATTTTATTTGTATTAGAAATATGAAACATCAACTAATATGAATGAGTAATAAATTATTTTAGTATCATTGATTTTTGAACATTATGGTCTTGTCAGTTATGATGTTCTTGGTGTGCCACATCGAGCATATTTCAAATATAAATATTTACAAAGAGATACAAATTAGATGGTGAAGGATAAAAAAACAAATATATGTGATAAAATATATTACAATCCAAACTATTTTGGTTGACCATTATATAAGAATTGGTCAAAGTGAAAAGTAGTAAAAAAATCATTAGTACATGAAATTATACATAACCTCACATGCATTGAGGCTAGCCTTTCCAAATAGACACATTTTTTCGTGTTAATAAATTTTATCAAAACTATTTCTCCATATGTCAATAAAACGTCTTCTGATAAATTTATATATATAATATTCAGTTGGGTCGAATTGTTTTGGGATTTATAACTATCAACACCCATCAATAAACATGTTATATGGGGTATGGTTTGAAATATACAAAAGAATAGGATACATAATAAAATACACTAAAATGATCTTGTGAGAGTGGGATTGAAGTATCTAATTATGTGACCAAAACGTTTTCTATTAATCTTGATGATCTAGATGTCACCATTATCGATGATTATATTATAACATTATACGAATGACTTTTCAATCTTATAAATATACATGTACATTATGAGGTATTCCCATTATAGTTTTTGTTTAAAAATTGTAACTTATAGAAGTTCTTAAATATAGGAATAAAATGAGTTATGGGTTTATAGATAGATAGATTGAATGGGAAATAAAAGGTTTGATCAGGAAAATTTGTTGGATCAACCATTAAAACAAAATAAACTATAATGAGTACCTTTCCCCCAACCGTTCCACTTACACATATATTATCATTGAAATATCGAGTAGATATGAAATTAAATGATGGAAATGTGTCATATGTTTAATATTAAGAAGAAATATTTCTGGAGGCCACTAGATATGTGATTAGTATACATATAATAATAGAAATTAACTTGATTATGTGTATAAGAGACAATTTTTTAATGCATAAATGAAGTATATTTTGATATTTTTTTCCAAGAAATGACCTTTTATTTTCATTAAACCAATTAACAATGAAAATTTTATATAGGCATATATATTACTAATAGATATGTTAAAACATGTGAAACAAATATTTGACTCAATAATCTTGATATCTAATCTATATAATAATTTAATATGAATGTGAAATAAATTGATAAAAATGATGAACTAAACAATGCATTTGAAAATGGAATAAATGACTGATGATTCCTTTTGATTCCTAAAATGTATGGGTAAACCGTTATAATTAAACCGCATATAATATATTTTTCTATTATTCTGTATTTTATTTATTTTTTTTGGAATCACTATAATATAATCAAAATTACATCAGATAAACAGAGTATTTATTTTTAAGATCTAAAGAATTGATTTCAGACAAATCAAACTCTCAAGATATCCATTTTTAATTTTTAACTCACTATAATAATAATTATATTATTACAACAAATTATTCTTTTTATATTAATGTTTAACAATATGTTTTTAATGATATGTTTATCTTAAAATAATAACTATATCATGGTATAAGGTTGGGGATTCAATATTAAAAGACCATTTATGTAGTCAAATTGATTCATATTAAACTACATATTGTAGTATTTACTAATTAAAAAATATTTTACAGTATATTATTAGTATGTTCTATGTCTCTATAGTGTCATTATCAAATTAATTGTAATAATAGTGCATAATAAGTTTTGAAATTTATGAAAGATTTTATACACTATCAACAAACTATAATCCCAAAATAGGTATTTCTAAATTTAATTACTATTTCCTTTTAAATATATGTTAATAATTTGTTTATATATATTCTATTAATACTACAAGGACTTTAAATAGTTTAAATAATCAAAAAAATAGAATTGATTACATATTAGTGGTTGGAGTATGTGACATTAGAATTTTTTCCGACATCATATTCAGATGATTACCTATTATGTTTATGTTCTAGTACAAAATAATACAATATAGAAACATATGCGATGTCAAGAATAAATATTATAATTCTATGATAATAATTTACATAAAATAGTTTCATATAGTATTGTAATTTTATGGGTTATATTTTTATTGTTATCCTACATCAGAAATTTATTTCTAAACATTTTTCCAGATGTGATTCGCCTATCATTCAATTGATTTTGGAACACACCATATGATTTTTCAGCCTCCTGAGTGAGGATAACAATTTGATGTTTTTCTCTAACATGGTATAAATATTCATGAGTAATTCTTTATGAAATTTTTTTAGGATGTTACAACATTAACAGATCATTATGGAAAACTAAGTGAGGCCCTCCATATGAAAAAACACTAGTTAAACCCTTTATTCATTTATTTTCCAAGGATATTCAAATGATTATTTCACAATGATGTTTTGGGAGTAAATAAAAATTGATATTTATAAAAAGACACATATTTGTTGTAAATATTTTCAAAAAATTTAAGAAAATCATATTCAAAATATTACTCTACAAATACAGTCGACCTTCAGTTCCAAATTATTGAAAAAATTAGATAAACTAAAACCCATGTGATAACTTTAATACTCATATTGGTAAATAATTTCGTAATTATTTTATATGAAATTTTCCAATTCACTTATTTGAAATGAATTTATTTCAATGTTTACCTAATTTAATTCTTCTGGGGGTTAGGATGAGTTACTAAAAAATGAATATCCGTTATGGGGTGAGACTACAATGAAATAACGATTTGAGTTTTTTCACAATAATAAGTATCATAAATGATTATTCTATATTGGTTTTTATAGATCTAGTAACATGTAGGTATATACTCATGCTTATGATATATTGGAATTTAAGGCTAAATAATAAATAATGGTAGGAGTGTAATGAATCAAAGATCCATCCACCTCAATATTTAATGTCTCATTATCATCATCTGGGGTACATTTTATCCCTCATAATAAAATTGTATGTAGAGTAGGGTTTTTTTAATAATTTTTATCATGGACCCTGATTTTTGTTTCATTATTTTTAGTAATGTATTAAATTTAGTGTTCCCATGTGTCTAATCACTACATGATGACAAGGTTGATGATTTATCAATGATGAAACCTTCCCTAAAAAAAGAGTAGGTTTATTTGTAGCTGTATCATATTTTATTCAAGATAATTGATAATAGACACTCCTATATATAGAAGGTAGTTCGTTTCTAATATCCTTAAAATTTTTATTTTTTGAATTTTTTTCATTCCATGAGTTTGTGAAAATTTTATAAGCACTATTTTAGTCACATACATGACCATGACGGAGAACCAAGATGGATTCCATTACAGTAACATCAGATTTGTCCAAGGATTTGGAAATTAAAGATTATATAGAAAAAAATATTGATTCCTCCTTAATATATCCTCCCAATTATGAAAATATAAATATAGAATTAAATATTATAGAAGAAGAAATTCTACTGGTTTTTGAAAATATTTACTGTCTGATTCATATATATAATAAAATTTATATTAGAACACACTTTATAATTTCAAAACCATGAAACTGAGATAATATTATTTTAATATTTTAAGAAAACATTACTTTTTTCATTTTTTGTGTTTAAGAATGGATCACTTTTCAATCAAGAATATATTATGTAATGTATAACTCAATGTATTTGTTTGTAATATGAGGGACATTTTTGTTTAAGAAACTCTTCCAATTTTAAAAGTAAATAAAATGGTATTTTAATGTTTTAATAAAATTAAAATTTTCCATAATTAATTTTTAATGTGTATTATTTTACATAAAATAAATCTAACACCCGATGTGTTCGGTTTGACTCATAGTGTGTGTTTTCTTGATAAAATTTTCTTTTCAGTCTAAGACACACATCATATAGGAAAAACTATAAAAATGAGTTCTAGTTATCTTTGAAAATTATGAATTGCATCCATAATTCATGTGTTATTATGATGAATTTATCATACAACAATTTTCCACAAAATGTGGCCATTATGACTCAAAGTGTGTGATTTTACCTTAAAAGTGTCTTTCCACTCTAAAACTAACATCAAACTAAAAAATGGGTACAAAATATTTTAATTCCTTTAATATTTATTAAAATGATCCATATTTAATTTTTTTTCTGTAGGAATTGATCACACATCAATACAACACTCAATATATTGGGTGTGACTAAAAATATATGTTTTCATTATAAAAGCGCCATTTTATTTTAAAAAAAAATTTTATCCTTTCAAAACTATGAAAAATAGATCATATTGTTTTAAATGATTATGAAAAAAATCCGAAATTCATTTATGATGTTTATGAATCTACCTAACATAACATAGACACATGAAATGTCATGTATGAATTAAATTATGTGTTATAACAATAAATGTTTCATTTTAATTTAAAATGTGCCTCAAATTATTAAGAGGAAAAAAATTGAATCATCCAATTTTTTTATTTATAAAATCGATAATTATTATTTTATGTGTATGAATTTATTGAACGTAGATCTAACAAAATATGTGGTTGGTATGACTAAAAGCGCATGTTTTATCATTAAAAGTATCCATTCTACATAAAAACATGAATCACAATGAAAAAAATGAGTAAATATAACCATATTTTCATAAATATTCTAAAACAAAAAACAATTATTTATTGTAATTTTTGAATTGACCATGCAACAATAAGAAACATAAAGTGCACAATATTCCACAAAGTGTGGGTTTTCCTTTTAAGATTCATTTTAGTTTAAAACTCATTTAACATTATCAAATATTAAAAAATGATAATTTTTTATATAAAAAAACTTATATGTATTTATTTTTGAACTGAAGGAATCAACTAATTAAAAATATGACACATGATGTGGCTGGTATGACTCAATGTTCTTGTAATCAATATAAAAGTTTAATTTTAGTTTAAAACCTATCTTGTATAGATAAAACTAATAAAATGATATTATATTATATATAAACTATAGGAAAATTACTCATAGTTCTTATATGACATATCCGAATTGAATTTATGTCTAAATGATACATGATGTGGTCGATATGACTCAAAGTGTTCATTTCCAATAAAAAACTGTCATTTTAGTAAAATACACACATCACTTTATAATAACCTCGAAAATGAGAATGAATTTATTTCAAATAGTATTAAAAAAATTTGTAATTTTTTTCAACATACTGGGATTATTTTAAGATCAATATAACACTTGATGATTCTAATATATCTCAATGAGTATTCTTTTACACTAAAAGTGTCATTTTACTCTTAAACAAGCTTCGCAGTGCTGAAAAATTGTAAACAAGATCTGATTATAATGAAGAATTAATGAAATGATACATAATATAATTTTAATTTGTATGGATTAACATTATATCAATAGGACACATTATGTTTCTTTTATGATGCAATGTGTCTATTTTCCATATAAAAAGGGTAATTTCAGTTTAAAGCACATGTCAAATTTTGAAAACAGAGAAAAATATTTGGATTGATCTTGATCATTAAAAAATTATCAATAATTATTTTTTATTTATCGTAATGGAATGAAAATAATCTTGACACACGATGTACATTTTATAACTCAATGTGTGTTTCTTCATGTTAAATGTGTTTTTTTAAATCCACCTTATCAAAATCATGAAAAAAAAATCTCATATTTTCATGTTAAATTTTTAAAATGTTCTAAAGTTTAGGTGTGATATGTAGTAATCATCCTTAGGTCAATGCGACTCAAGATGTGGTTGGTATGACTCAGAGTGTGTGATTTCACATTTATAGCTTCATTTTACTCTAAAAACACATCACATAGAAAAACAAATGTATGAAATATAATATTCACTTGTATCATTAGGAAAATAATTTATAATTCATTATTTGTATTCGTGAATCAACCCAACATCAATTAGACACACGATGTGGTCAGTTTGACGAAAAGTTATTGTTTTTAAAATTAATTGTAATTTTATTTCATATCATAATTCATATTATAAAAAATGATAAAAGAATATCATCTTGTTATCAAACAATTTGAATGACAACCATTATTCATTTTAACATTTATTAATTGACCAAAAATTAATTTGATACATGATGTGGTCAATATGTATAAATGTTCATGTTTTCAAGCTAAAAGTATCATTTTACAAAAACATGTAACATAAATCCAAAATAGAATAATGATATTACTATTATCCTTAAAAATAAATAATACTATACAAAATTCATGTGTGATGTTCATGAATGGACTATACATCAATTCAATACGTTGTGTGACTGATATAAATCAATGAGTGTGTTCTCAATATAAATATCTTGTTTTAGTTTAAAAAAGATATCAAATTTCTAAAAACATGAAGAAAATCTCAGATTTAATTAAAACAATTTGAACATTATAAATAATTCTTTTTGGATATGTATTAATTAAATGCATATCAATCTAATACATGATGTTGATGATATAACTCAATGTGTGTGTTTTCAATATAGAAGAATCATTTAATATTAAAACATATTTCACATTGTGAAAACAAAAAAAAGTGAACATAATTTTTAGAATTTATTTAAATAATCAATTAATAATTTATTGTGTATATAAAGTAGTCACAGATTATAAAGACACACATCGTGGGTAATATGACTTAAAATATTTGTTTTTAAATATAATATATTCACTTTTCTATAAAATATGTTTGATATATCCAAAACTGAGTAAACGAGTACAAATTTTATTGAATATTTTCAAAAAATGTTCCATAATTCATTGTTGACATGTATGGATTAACGACATGTCAATATGACCCATGATCTTGATGATATGACTCAATGTGAGAGTTTTCAATACAAAAGGTTTCATTTTTGTTTATATCACAAGAAGAACTTTCATAAACAAAATTATTTTTTAAAAAACCTAATAAAATATCAATAATTCATTTTTGTTGGGTAGGAATTGACTACATGTCAATTCAACAAATTATTTGGCTGTTATAGCTCAAGGTGTGTGTTTTGAAATTAAAATGTCAGTTTGATTTAAAAAATGTCACAATAACTAAAATAATAAAAATATATCATATGTTCATGATACTTTATTAATTATCCATAATTCTTTTTTTATGTGTTGGAATCATCCTTGCATCAATATGATTCACTATTTGATTTTTATAACTCAAAGTTTATTTTTTCACGTTAAAAGTGTCATTTTACTCTAAAAAATTAAATAAAAATAACTTAGTAAACAATCATATATTATCACAAATCTATTGGATAAAATACATGATACATTTTTTAGGTATTAATTAAATGTGTATCAATCAATCCCACATTGTGGCTGATATGTATCAATTTGTGTGTCTTTAACATAAGTAAAATTTTAGATAAAATTTCTTCACCCATTTTCAAAATGGATTTAATTAGCTATTATTGTTTTGAAAACATTATCAAAATGATCCATAATTCATTTTTAATCTTTATGTATTGATCTCAAATGAATATTTCACACTAGGTGATCAATATGACTCAATGTGTTTGTTTTCACATAATATGTGTAATTCTAGTCAAAAATTTGAATCACTTATTCAAAACCTATTAAATAACTTCTTACAGTCTTGACACTATCGGAATGAAAATCCATTATTCATTAGTGACATGTATGATTTGAAAACAGCTCAATTAGATACATGATTTGACTGGTATGACACAAAGTGTGATTTTTCAATATAAATGTTTCATTTTTTATTAATGATATATTTATTAAGAATTATTGTAGTAATTTTGGATATGAGTAACTGATAATATAATTGTTATTTTCATTAATTAAAAATATATTTAAAGTGGATAATAAATTAAATATGCAATTAATAATTGATAATAAATTCATTAATTAGTATTATAATAAATAAATAATGTATGATTACAACTATATAATTAATTATATAACAAATATTTTCAATAAAATAAAATGTAATTAATAATATAATTTATCATATATGGACTATATAATATTAAAATTATATTTTATTTATTTTTAATGTATTGGTACTAAAATAATCATTGGTTGTATTTTAGGGGAATTATTTTTCATATGGGTTTAACGTTGTAAAAATACATGATATAAGAATTTTTTTGGTGTCATGAGTAATATTATTATAATTTAATTTGAAATATGTATTCATTATAAGAATTTTTTATGTAAATTATAATTAAAATTGTGTCCCATTGTAATGTTTTTTCCAATGTATTTTTACATTTGTTTTCCTATATGATTATGTTTTCTATTGCGGTTTTTTGATATAGGGTTGTTTTAGGGTTACAACTTCATAACAATACCATGTATTTTATTAGAACTAATAAAGGACACATTTATCTGTTCTCCAATAAATGATTAATAAAATTCAAGTGATTTCAAAGGCATGTTCCCTGGTAGCACTTTTTAACGCTTACAAACCCGTTTTTTAACACTTATAATTTAGGATCATGTAGTATTGTATGGCCATTCAATGAAGTATACACAATAATTAAATATCACACAAAAAAATTCATGGAAGTCTATGCTCTTACCCTTACTATGGCCTTTATTTTTCATTATCTGGCTCAGATAGTTCCATTTCATGTTTGTAGTTTTGGTTTTTGTCGCATATCGAAATGGTGATATTATCATGGTGGCCTTATGTATCAAAAATCTGTATAGATATCAGTGATTCCTTTAACATCACTCACTCTCCCCCAATGGTCACATTTTATGTATATTATTTGATATTTTTCAAATTTTGGTTCAATTTTTTTTCATCCATTGATTATTTTTGTCATTCTCTAACCTACTATTTATTCTACATCACATATGATTTAACGCACAGTAGTCTAGTTTAGATGTTCCCCTGGTTATTTGGGATGTGCTCGTAGATTCAATGATCTGTTAATGACATTAGGTTCATTTATATTTCACTAGTTTTTTATTGGTGGAAAGACACAAGGTGTACTGGTTTTTTGGTGGGATATTATATATTTTATACATTGTTATCCTCATTTCTGACTTTATTGATAACCCTATAAATGTTGTATCACTACAGTTCCCATATCACGGTGATTGCATTTCAATGTGTATTTGTTCTCTACCAGCGTCCAAGTAAGATGGTGTTTCAGAGACATGTCGTGTTTAGTAGGGGGTCCTGAGGCACCAAAATTTGATAGGTGCCTAAGTCAGTGACCGTGATGGTTTTTGTTGTTGGGGAAATTATAGGTTTTGTTGGAAAGCATTCATCATGTTCCCTAAGGTAGAAAAATAATCATCTCCGGTTTTGTCTCAACATGGTGATCATGTAGTCCATTAGACAGATTCTATATATATAACACTAACTTTATACAATCGAGCAATTATGGGGATTGAAAATTTAATGGGTTATTCTATCGACATTTGAAAAAAAAAATTATTGAAACCCTCAATGATGCTCTCAGTGAATGCCTCAGTGATCTATTTTGGAACTTTTGCAAATCTAATGATGAACACATTGGAATATTAGTTTCTTTCATATCAGTGAACCCCTTTATCTATACTTCTATAAAACCCTTAGTCATCATATTAGTAAATCCCTCATTCAAGAATCATACGACCATAATATTGGTGGATACCTCAACCAATCCATTGGAAAACCCCTTGGGGATACCTATGGATTAACCCACATCAAATTCCTCAGCCAACCATTTGGTTAACACCTTCTAAAATTAGTTTCCTACGGACAAATATGGAATATGGTAGGTGGTTTATGTGATTTCTGAATATTTTATACTTTTTTATCTATTTTAGGGATTGGTATACATTTCTATTTTTTATTTTGTAAGTATTATTGAGATAAGAAGATAAATAGATTAATATTCTTTCAATTAGTCTTTGTTTTTGTGTTATGTTGGAAGACTACAAATGTGATTATTTGGGTTCATTCTTCTATGTTGTTCAAATACAAATTTTTAGTTAAGTTTTCTTTTTTTTTCTAGAAATTGATAGAATGTGAAATTTCATTATAAATTCTAATTGATTTCCTCTATGATATTCCTATTTTAATATACACTATCATTCATTTGATTTATAATCACAATTTTAAATTTCATTTATCTGTTTCAATTCCATCTACAAATATAAATTTCTGTTGGTAATTATCCATTGGTATTCAACTATAAATTTTTTGAATTTATTTCTAGAACCGAAATTATTGATTTATATTTTCTAATTAGTTGTAATTTAGAATGATTCAAGAGACTGTTTTACTTTTTGGGAATTATAAAAAGTAGATATATTTCAGTCTCATTTCTATAGAAAAATTTCACTGTGAATTTTGACTTTTGTATTTTTTTCTAGTGGGAGTGTTTCTTACTATCTATTTCAATTTTACACCTGGAATTTATAGAAGTAATTTTGCTAATTCATTTTGTATTTTCACCAAAAAAATTCTTTAAACATTCTTATAGAAACATCGATTTCATATAAATGATATGATTTAAAAAATTATAAACATATAAATTTTATATATAAATTTACAATTATGATTATTCGTCGAATAAAATTTAAAATTTATTACAATTTCTACAGTGGATTTCAAATTGAAATTTTGTGTAGTTTTTACTACTAGTAATATCTATTCATTGATTATTAGTTATAGGGAATTGGCTATGGGAATTCTGACAATGGATTTCCATGTGAAATTTTCCATTAGATAAACTAGTTTTTATTCGTAGTGGGAATTTGAGTTGAATGTCTCACCAATAATTTATAGTGGAATTTACTATTAATTATAATTTTTAATTTATTACAGGTAGGAATTTATATTAAATCAATATAATCATTACTATGATAAATCATAATATAAATATTCAGTGGTCATTTCAAATAGGAATTATCAGAGGAAACATTTAGTGTAAATTCCAAGTTTATCTCTCAGTACCCTATTGAAATTCACTGTGAAATTAAATTACATATTTTAACTACAATATAATTTATTATATAATTGGTTGTAATATTCTAGTAAAACCATCCAGTGTTTTTTTGAGGAATTTATAGGGAAATTTATAAGTGGAAATTACAACTAAAATTTTAATGTGGAAATTCACACTATTATTTCAAAATACATGTGTAAATTCCATTTAAAATTCAATTAAAAATTATAAATATAGAAAATGTTATATAATAAGAATAAATAGTATATTTAGAATTCCCATTTTTCTAGGGAAATTCCCACTAGATATTCCATCTCGAAATTCCAGCTAAAAACATCCACTTGATATTATAATTGGAAATTCCAACATACTATTTACACTGGAAACTCCCATTAGAAATCTCCACTAGAAATTACCAATAGTAATTCAAATTGGCATTTACCATTTGAAAATTAAATTAGATATTCTCTATGAATGGTATCTATGTAATCCCCATTAAAAATATAAAGTGAAATTCAGTTTCATTTTTTAATTACTGAAAAAAAAATATAATTGAATCAGTTTTTATAATCCAGTGAAAATTCATAGTGAAAAATCTATGTTTAATTACCATTGTAAATTCACACAGTAAATTACCACTAGAATATATAAGTAACACTATAAATGATCTATATAGTGCAATTATTATTTTCTATGACAAAATTATTTAGTTCAATTATACGCCATGAATTCTCACTTTTTCATGGGGAATCATACATGAAATTTCTAATGGGATTTCCATTTGGAATTTGAAGTGGTATTTTCACTGTGAATTTCCAATAATCATTATTAATTTATATGTATTACTAATTAAATATTTTTTAGAAAAAATTTAAAATTACTAGGAGGAATTTCCAGTAATAATTTCTAATGGGGTTTTTAAAAGGTGTTCTCAATATACAATTTCAACTAAAATATAATTTAAAATTAGATATCTCATTTTTTGTTCTAATTAAAAATTTATAATTGGAATTTGAAAATGAATTTCTAGTGAAAATTTATACTATAAATTTATAGTGTCTTTTATATTGTGAATTTTGATTATCCAATTTAATTAAAACTAATGATTCAATGTCATGTGGAATTTATGTAATTGAAATTTCTGAGGTGTGTTTTTTATTTTCATTTATTTTTATTGTATTAACATTCAAATATCCATAATTTTAATTTTTATGAATATTTTTTTAGGCCAAATGATGCATCTATATCTACTACCAGAAACTATAGGTCTTCAATTACCATGTATTGGAAAATTATTAATGGTATTTTGTCAAAATATACATAGAATCACAAGAAAGTTCCCCATTTGATGACAATATAGTAGTTTTTATACAATTTCATGAAAACCTAATACAAATTTATGATGGTAAAAAAACTGACGTGTATGTTTTTTTTATACTAAGTACAATATCTATTAAATATGAATAATATAGGTGGTAGGATAATGGATTTCAAATCTAGTGATATATTCTATATATTTTCCACTGAAGAAAGGGACTTACCATTTTCATCTACCTACATGTTAAAGCCCAAAAAATCATTTCTTTTTAAGAGATGTTTGTCCCATGTTTAACAGTTTCTATAGTAGTGTGTGTTATGGAGAGCAATTGTTGACACTATTGAAGTATGAGAGTTGAAATACATCTCTGATATAGAATGTTTGCTTTTCATTTTTTACATGCATTACATTTTTTTCCCACACATCCGGTTTTTATGTGTATTAAAATTTTGTTACCTGTTTTGATGATATATACACATTGAATTGTTATTCATGGGATTCATTTATTCATAACCAATATATTATTTCAATTAAAAAAATCAATATAATCTCTTAAATATGACATGAGGTGTTTCTTTACTGAGTTGTTTCTTGACTGATAAAATAATCTTTTTAGTTATTTTTAAATTTTTAAAAACATGCACGAGGGGATGAAAACAATAAAAATGACCTCATAGTTTGTGAAAAATCATAGAAATCTATTTTTTTATAATTTTTACCTGTTTGAATTGACTCCACGTCAATAAATGTTTTCTTTTTCAAGGAATGAATAAAATATAATTTCTAGTGTCTCATTACACTAAAAGGGTCATATGATGGTCAAATCCATATAAAACATCCTCTAAATGATGTAAAGTCATAGTATAAAAATATTTGAATTATTTTTTATGATTATAAGAAAATATAACATTAATATGATATGTTGTGTGATCAGAATGATAGAGTATTTATTTTATATAGATTAGAAAGTCTTTGGAAACATGTGGGGGTCTAAAAGAAATAAAAATACACCATATTTTGATGAAATCATAGTAATAAATATATAAATTTTTTTAAAAAATTAGGTACCATCATAACTTATATCTATTTTATTATTTTTCAAGACACAAAAATATACATTTTTTTAATTTTAATACAATAAAAATTCATGTATCAATTAAAGTTATAGAAAATAACTTTTATTGAGAATATATATTTCAAAAAAACATATGAATTATATATTAATCTAAATAGTGGAATCCAAATCAATATCTTTTCATGTGTTCTTAAATTAAACTAATAATCTATTTTTAGGATTTTATTTTCTTCAAAAATTGGTGTCAGGTAATAAAAACCAAGAAAACAACATTCTATTTCTCTGATTCAATTAAACAATAGTTTTATATTTATTTTATAAATTTAATAAATAATTACATGTCAATCTAGTTTATTTCTCGTAATGTATGAAAATGAATTTTTAGTTCCTTAAAAGACTAAAATTTGCGTTTGACAATCAAGAATAGGAAAAAAATCCTCATATTCATGTGGAATTATAGGAATAATTTGTTAATAATATATGTGAATTTTCAGGTTGATGACACGTCAAAAAGATTTTTGATGATCAAAAAATTATTATGTATTTAGTTTCTAATGATTTTAGCGTTTAGTAATGTAGTCATCATACAGATAAAACCATAAAATAAAGCAAAATTTTCAATGAAATCCATGATAAAAAACTATAAATTAATTTTTGAAATATTGGAACAATGTCCATTTCAAACTGATTTTTTTCATGATGACCAAATTCACAGTTTTAGTATTTTAAAAAACTAAAACATTTATTTAATAGTAAAAAATATAGAAAATGGCTTCAAATTTAATTATAATCATAGAAAAATTATATTTTATTTTTTCTCAGTTAATTAATTATTTGGAGTGAATTTTAAATAAATGGTTTTGGTTTTAAATGGAATTCATAATTTTATATTCTAAGACTAGGAAATTTCTAAAAGGTAATGAATGATTCATTTTAATACATACACTAATTGATTATTTATAAATAAGGATAAAAACATATCTATTTTACCAATAGAGATGTATTAGGAAATAATTTTGTAGGTTTAGGTGGTGATTTCTAAAACCTGGTACCAATTCTGTAAAATTAGTTCCATAATAACGAAAAAATATATATGGATACATAGATTCATGTAAAATCATCCATTTCATATTTTGATGGTGTAATTAAATATTAAATGGAAAATATTATGCATTAAAAGGGTTCTTGATGAATTTAGAGGATTGATTTCATTTGTAGTTTTAATACATTAATTTTTTTTATGATAATATGGTTGAGATATCAATTTTTCGGTGTTCAAATGGCTTATATTTTATTAAAAAATGATAATTGTTATGTGAAAATTTATTAAAATAATCTATGTCTATTCTACATCAGGTTCCATTAATTTATTGTTATGGTTTTATATAATAGGTGATAGATGTTTATAATTGGTAAGAGGTTCAACATTCTTGATCCATGAAAATACTAAAAATGTAGTTGTGATGATAAATAGTTAATGTTGTATGGTCAAATATTTTCCTAGATTCTACATTAATTGTTATTTTTAAATTTAATGTAATATAATTTTTTACCATTATTTTTTATTTGATATGATGTCGATGTGGTTGGTTTCATGTATGCTGAGTCTAAATACATAGGTATTCAAATGGAGTCTATGTCAAGATATGGATGTTATGAGTTACGGGTGGTTTAATTGACATATATAGTCTATATTATAATTGAATTTTTGATTGACGCTTATCAATATATTTTTATATAAAAATATGTATTTTATATATTCACTATATGTCATTGAAGTATATTTGTGGTGAATATATTATTATATATTTATATCATTAATTAATTTATATGTAGTTTAATTCTATATTGTATAAATTTTTGGAAAAAAATATTTTTTATTTTTTTATATTTTATAAATTTGTACTAGTGGTTTATAGGAATTGTGGAAAAAAAGAACCAATATATAAATTATTGGATTTTTCAAATTATAAAATTTTATTTATTTTTTTATAGTTATGATAAACATGAATGAAATAAAACCACTTCTATATTATTTTGTAGTATTTTTTTAAAAAATCATTTTATTTAATAAAAATTTTATTATTATTGATGATGGATAATGAATGGATCAACACCACTATATATGTAAAAATTAAAACTATATAAACTGTCACTAAATGAAACTAAATACATCTTATTTGATTTACAGTATTAATGTCAATATTTGTTAAAATAATGTCAACTAATTTGTTTACTATTGGTGTAATCTGCATCTAATTGGAAGGATATTGTTATAGGTTTGTTTTGGTGTAGTGAATGTATCAACTATTATGGTATTATATGAATTAATATAGACCATTTAACGTATAGAGTATTTATAGGTGGTCAAAATCCTAACTCGTTTGGAATATTTTGAGTTTATTTTATAGTAAAACTTTTTTCATGATTATTATATAATGATTCTATGTTTATCATTAACCCAAAGCCTGTATTTTAGATAGATAAAGAGGTTTGAAAAAAAATAAGTTGTTCGGATGGGTAATGGGTGTGTTAGAGGCATGAAGGCCCTATTTTGGGAATGTTTAGGTTGAGTAACAAGGTTAGAACTAACTGTGAATCCTCATAGTAAAAAACATGTGAGCCCTTTTTTCATTGAGCACGGTTTTTAAAGTCTTGAAGGATGTGTTTTATGTCCATTCAAGGGCTCTTAAATTTTTTAGTGGGAATATGAACAGTTTGGGAAGATTTTTGGAATGTTGTGCACAATCCACACAAATAGTGCCATTATGGAAATACCTACAAACATTATCATGCATTTTTAGCACTTGTTTAAGACTAAAATGTATGATAACAATGTTTGGAATGAATTACAAAAAGAAAGGGTATCATAATTTCTACACGGTTTGGAAAACAATGCAAGATAACTTTATAGAACATTAAGCTACAGAAATTACCAAAATTATCATCCATAAAAAAATATATTTCCCTTCCTTGTTCTCCACAATATGTCACGAATAAAAGGAAAATCTCCACCCAGTTTCTTCTTTAGGATATGGATTGAATAATCTCCTTTATCTAAGAATTTTTATTCAATAAATCTATGTCATCGGGTCCATATTAGAATGTCTCTCAATCCTCTAACCTCTCTTTTTACCTCGATATATGGTCCGTTCAATTCCTACAAGTGTATTTACCTAATATTCTGGGAATTCATAAAAAACAATTTCATACTAATCAATCATAGTTAGAGGATAAAATAAGATGTTCTTATGTCCAATAAAATGAGGTAGATATGAATAAGTCCTTAATGATCATGTGAGAGTTTTCGGGATTTTATTTTTAGAAAGTTCCTTATATTAACCATGTGATGCCTAATTAAATTATTTGTTATCTTTATGTTACCTAAATTGAACAAAAGTGATGGTGATGGACATTCCCTTGCCATGTTTAATCATGCGAGGCTGGGTTAGAGGTTTTCAACCACCATATTAGTTTGGATGAGAATATTTTTTTAAAATTGAATATTATAAATTAAATTAATTTGGTGATATATATATATATAGTTATATTCATGAATTAATGGGTTCTAATAGAACGTGATGGGTTTTTACTGAGAATTAAGATGGTGTTGGCCATCGAGAATGAGGGTATGTAATCTTCACACTTTGTGTGGATCATTATATATATATATATATATATATATTTATATGATTCTGATGATTATAAAATAATGGGAGAATAAATAATTGGTTGAGGCATAAAGGCCACCGGGTTGTAGGTATGGCCCATGATATATGTGACGGTATGTCTATCAGATTTTGACATCATGGTCATAGGGGATTGTGGTACTTGGATGGTGTGGCTTAGAATATACAAGGTGAATGTTGTTCCCTTATGTAAGCCAAAACACCATTTAGAATCATGTGAACAAAGAATCGCTCGAGTGTTGAGAAAATTTTTATCACTCTTATAGGTAGAGTCCTCTAGTAGTTTGGACATATGAATTATAGTTGGAGGTGTGGGTCATAAAAATCCATGCTGGTGGTGAGAAGAAATCAGGTGATAGTTTTGTGGCTTTCACTTGGTTGATGAGTCACACCATGCCTAATGCTAGTTTTCCAAGACATATATTATATGTAAAACATATATGATCCTCATTACATTCGTTGTTACACTGATAGTGATTTTATATTGACAATAGATATCATTGTGCCTCAGTACATCTGGCTACAAAATGAATGGAACATTCTGGGTAGAGTCTATTGTACAATAATTGTATGTATTGGTCATGCCTTCATGATTTTTGTTACATGGTTTATAGAACATGTTTCCAGGTAACATTTATAGTTTAAAACAAAGGGTTCTCCTAGGAATACTGAAATTAGTGTATGCCTTAGGAGATGGACAATGGATCCTCTATTCTTCTGTTATTTCTGGTATTGGTCAAACCAACTTATAGCTTCTCTGAGGAAGTTGAGCACCCTTGATAGTTCATTTTGTTATATTATTATATTCTTCATAGATATTATTATTAAGAAAAATTCTAATAACAAATTTAATATATGAATATATTGGTGGTGGACGAATGAAACTCATTCTCACACCATATATGGGACCCTCAGGATGCTATTAGCCTTTATTCGTTTAAATTCAGTTAAGGGTCTGGGCACTAGATATTTATCCTTGTTGTTATATTGAATTGTATGGTAGGAATGGAACCATTCATTGTTTTCTCCTATGGAGGTACGACTTGTTTTATTTTATGTATCAACTTTTAATTTTATAAATATAGAATAAAGGTATTCATTGTGTGACCTTTTTCTATTAATTAAAATATATGAATATAAATAGAGATATGTTTATACATATTACTAATAAGTTTCATATTGACATGTTTACTTATTTATGATGTTTTTTAGTTATATCTATATCTATTTTATGATAATGATTGTGATTCGACCATGGTAAGGTTACTAGATCATAGTATATATGGCCTTTCCTTCTATAGTATTATATTTAGATAGACCATTATTATGTCATCACTAGAGGGAATTATCTCACAACTATCACTCTATCACACCCTCACATAATGTTGGAAGAATTGGAATATGGGACGGCATGCCTATGTCTAGTGGAACATTGCCTAATATCAATATTAATTTGGATAATAGGGTCGGTGAACTAAAAGTGGTCTCATAGTAGTACATGATTTTGATATGGTAGAATCATATGACAAGATACATAAGGATCCAATTTTTTTTATTTTTAGATGGTCTTAAAATTTGGGCTATAATATACCCGAGATCTGGATGTTGTTGGAAGTGAGTATATTTCTCATTTTTGGGTGCCTACATCCCCATGACTGAGGAACATTTGAGGATTCCTCTAGAGATAATTTATATTTTTGTATTTTTCAATTTATAGTTGACCTTATTTACACCTAAATTTATATATTTTGAGCGTGATTTATACCTATTGTGATATGTGACCTTGGCATGGTATGGAATGAAATATTATTGCGACTCTTGGTATGATATGGGAAGGTACAATGAGTGTTATGAATGTTTATTTTTTACTAGTCTCATGGGAAGTTTAAATTAAATATTTATTCTCATATGATAAAAAAATGTTTTTTTGTGATTTGAGAACTAGATTGGTGTAACAAGTGCCGGGATTTCAAAATATTCCTCAAATGATACTAACAGTTATTTTACAACATAACTTCTCTGTGGTTAAATCTTACTCAACTAGACCTTGAATTTTGACCCAACGACATCTGTTTGGAATATCTGATATATATATATACTTGTGTGTGTAATTATATATGGGTTTCGATTTTATAGGAGGAAGGGATTGTTTTTGGGGGTGATGTTGGCCACTAGGTTGGGTGACATGGTCATCAAATTGAGATGACATGGTTCGTCAGTATGGGCATGGACCAATGTAAATATTTAACATTGTTCTCTTATAGTTGGGAAAGGAGGCCATGAGGATGGGTTGTCATTTATGATGTTTGTGGTTAGGAAGTTTAAGGGTAATGAGATCAGACAACCTATTAATAATTTCCCAACTATATATATATATATCTGTGTGTGTGGGTGTGTGTGTGTGTGTTTTTTCAGGTTTTCAGACCATGTATGGTTATTCAGAGGGCCTCCAACTAGATGAGCTCGAATGTAGAATTAGGCAGGTGGAGTTATGGTATCAAAGGAGTATGATAAGGTTGAGGATATTATGTTTTAGGTAGATCATGGTCCACAAGAAAATATTTTGGTACACACTCTAGTACAGGTGGGGTATCCAACATTTTTGATAAGATATTGTTAAATGCCTTATGATAATATAAAATATATTCTACTATGTGTAATAAAAGGGTTTTATAGGGGAGATCAAGAAAAATATATTTTTGTATCGTATCCCAATTTGGAGTTCTGGTGGAATCAATAACCATTGTTTTAGGGTGTGGGTAGACCAAAGGAATTTCAGAACTTCATCAAATTAGTGTAGATTATATTTGAAGATATAGAGATGCCTCCATGATAGAGAGTGAAGATGGATATGTGAATTATCATATGAATGAATTAGTACAGGTGGGGTATTTTTTTTCAGAAGGAAGTCAAGGGGGGGCTATCCTGGAAGTACATTGAGGACATGTTCTTCAAGAACATTTTCTCTGAGGAACTAAGGTTGGCTAGATATTGGGAGATCTTGAGAAATTTTATTGGGAAATATTCATCATGGACTGGGTAGAAATGATCAACAATTACTACTACTTCAAACCCAAAATGTTGAATGTAGACTGCATGAGGGTGATCCATCTCATGTATGGTTTATGGAACACCATTCTGGTGTATGTAAAAATATTTTGGGTGGTCTCATTATCCGAGGTGGTGAAATAAGCACCCATTTCTAAGGGAATCCTAATTGACAGGTCATACTTGAGATGATTGATATCATCATGTAACTTTTTTGGATTTTCATCAGTTTATAAGAAGTGATGATGATATTAGTTATAGTAGGGAATTCATGCCAAAGACTCTATAAGAACACTTTGAAGTTTGTCTTCGATGGTGTTCTTCCAATGTTGGTAGCCATGACATGTCTGAACTCAGTGTGTGTAGCATCCAAAGGATTTTCTTGAATCTGTAAATCTCAGGAATCTTAGTAGTCTCTATAACAAGAAGTATGTAGCACTTGGAACTCCGGGACCATAGAAAAAATAAGGATTTATATTCAGATCGGGAGTTGTACCATGTGATTGTATCCATGTTTACGCAACATAAATTGGACATAGTAGATACCGAAATACCTAAGAGTGGGGATGATTTCTAGTGGAAGGTATAACATCGAAGGGAATTTTGCCTTCAGACTTTTAGGATTTAGGCTAGGTGTATGCCTGGGGGCTATTATGATCTAACAGGGTGGTGAGCTGATTATGTTTAGAGGTAAGTGGTAGGAATTTCCATGATTGTTTTTTTAATTTTGCAGGTATTTTTTTTGTTTCTGTTTTTGGAAAATGAGATTCACTGGATCTATATGTAAACCATCCTAGCACATGTTAATAGGTTTTAATAATATCTGGTGAGATATATATACATGAGGATAGTGCTATGAGGATTTATATGTGGGTTCAATTAGGTGTGTTGGTTTTGATGTTCATGTTAATATATAAATAAAAGTTATTTATAATACTTGATGTGAATTAGAATTTGGGAGTTGTTTCATTTCAGTACATGTCTAACTGAATAGTAGTATGACTAATTTGATCATCTGATGAGTTTCATGACCTCGTAGGTATGAAGTGAGAATCAATGTGCTACGATATTTAAAGGGGTGTTAGAAATGACATAGGAGAACCTCATGACGTTTATAAGTGATGAGATGTCACACAAAGTCCTATTATGTTCTATAATTTTCGATGGCCCATCAAATATTCAATTTTGAGGTTGGGAAATGACCAGGGTTGGTAACTACATATGTGGGAATCCCCTTTAGGAAGTTGACATGTTCCCCTTAAGATAATGGTATGCATTGTTAATTTCAAATATATGGGCATGTTTTATAGCATCTTGTGATTTTTTTAATAGATTGAGGGTGAGCTATTTTATTATGGAGACATTGTAAGGTCATGAGTATTTGGAATGGGATGAAATCCTCACCCGTTTTGAGTTTTTTGAGTTTAGTGTTAATTCAGACTTCATTCTATACCATTGGAACATAATTCTTTGTTTTAAATCATCATAAAATATTTTTTAGATGTATTTAGGTGATTAATAAATTTATTTGGTAGTCATATGGGTTTTTGTTGAATTTGATCCATGAAGGACCTATTTTGGGAAATTGTTGGTTGAGGTGAACAGTTAGATTTAACTGTTTGGGCTCATAGAGAACACCATGCATCCCTATTATGCACTTTGAATAGTTTGGTAAACCATGAAGGATGGCTAACCTGGACCTGCAAGGCCTATTTTGTTTGTATTAGAGGTTATATTAATGATTTACATGTAGTTATGAAAAATTATGTGCATGTAGCACAATCAGAGTAATTTGGGAAGTACCCTTACAATATAGCAAACATGGTTTGCACATCATTAAGACTAACCAAGAAGTAATACTTTCTTGAACATTGAAAATAAGAACCAGGAGCCATACAGTTGAGGCATGAGATATAAAATTATACGAGCTACCTATGAAATACATTATTGTTATCAAATTACCAAAATAACTATTCTTCTTTGAAATTAATTTCCTTTATTCTTATCTTTTTTTGGTTCTTGCATAGCAAAGTGTTTGCCTTCCTTTTTCTTTATCGAAAATGGGATTAATCAATGTTAACCATCTAGGATTCATTATTTATGTTTTCTATGAACTTGTATCATAATTGTTAAGTCTCACCATTATCAAGCATCAATTTTATGTTTACCTCTACTTGTGATCTTCTAAATCTATGCGGCCTTTTTTATCATATTTTTAGGGTGTTCAAAAAAATCATTTTATAGCAAATTTTTCATATTTATATGCTATTATTTATTATGTACTGTCAATGAATGCGGGTTATGTGGTACATATTTTTCATTGTGATTTAATGATTTTTTTGGGTGAATTTTAGAGAACAATTTCATTAACTAAGAGAGACTAATTAAATTAATAGTTTTGGAATAATTAATTAAATTGACCATAGGGTGTCTATTTGGGAATTACCAAAACATGTTAACTCTTGCATGTCTAGTTTAGAGGCCATAAGATACCTAGGTGGTTTGGTCGGGTGGGATATTTTTTTAAAATTTATTCATTTCAATTAAATGGATTGAGTTATATATATATAATTGTTTTATATAAATGAGTGGCTTCCAATGGAACATGACCCGCATTAACCTAGGATTGAGATGGTGGTGGATAGGATGTGCATGCATCAATATATATACATATATATATATTTGAGTGATTATAGTCACATGTTTAGACACTCGGTCGTCGGTTGAGGAAGTGAGAGTGTCATGTTACTGCCATGGCATGAGATATATGGGAGGGCATGTCCATCAAATTGGAGTGACCTAGTAACATGAAGATGATGATCTTGAATGGTGTGGATTAGGTTCTACATAGTGTTTCTTATACACCTTTTTGTGAAAAAATTCAATTTGGAGTTGTTTTAACTTAGCATGACTAAGATGTATAGGTTTTTTTCCAGTTTTTTGATTATAGGACTTCAGTAGTTTAAAAAAATAAATTTTTATATGAGGTTATTTTCAGAAAAAATAAACATGAATTGTGAGAAACCAATAAGTGACATCATTGAGGATTTCAGTTAAGGGATGTCATTCATCATGCTTGAGGATAGTTGTCCAAGACTTATATGGGAGGATGGACATCACTATTACTTGGGATGTCTGTTTTTCAGCTGAAGGATAAATTATTTTGAAGATGGATACCAATGCACTATAGAAAGTCAAGCTTCACGTGGGGATATTTCCATCATGGTATGGCTTGGGCCGTGGGATAAGGATCATATCCTCTTCAGTTATTTTGACATTTGAAGAAGAATGAGATTAAATTCTTATAGAAATGAATGAACATTGTATCATGTGTTCATTATATACATGTGTTTCAAATAGTTGTTTTTAGTACACGTATTTTTAATCACAATTTTAGGGCATGAGAAAATTGGTTGTGGTCTACTGAGACCCATTATCACCCCATACATGTGCCCAATAAGATGTGCATAGATTTCATGCTTTTTCATTTAGGCAAGGGTCTTAGCTCCAGAGTTCTATCATAGTGGTTGAGTTTAATGGGATCAATGGTATGGGGCCATTATTTCTTAACATGAGTGGAGTTATTACAATTTTTGATTTTTTGTATCACCAATATATTATATATATATTTATATATATATATACAGTGTTGGTTAGCCATGGGTGGATCTTTTTTGTCTATTGTAGTGTACTAATTATATTGGAGGCATGTTTCTTATTATTATAAACTAATTTCATATTTAATATTTTACTTAATTATGCATCATTTTTCAATTATTTCTTCTGATATTCTGTGATATTATTTGTGCTTCCACTATGGTATGGTTAATGGTTCATAGATTTTATGGTCATTATATCTTATATAAACCATTATTATATCATCATCATTGTATATATTATCCCTCGTATAACTCCGTTACACCACTGCTGCTAGTCTGCATTCTGTTTTAGATGAAGATGTGTTCAAAAGGAATGTTTTACTAAGCCAAAACGAACTAGTCAGGCTGCTAATTGGGAAGTTGCACTACATACCATAGACATTGAAATGGTGTTATAATGTGACAATGTACATCATTATGGCCAATCTCATTATTATAATCTGATAGTAAATTGTAAAATAAGTATATTTTATCCCATTTTTTGAGTTATAAATTATCCAAAACTTAAATTATATACATGATTAGATGATCAACAAATTATTGACACTAGTTTGACATGATGTCATCAAAATTGTGCAACTATATAAGATTATCAAATGAGTTATATAACCTAATATGTTATTTTATATTAAATATGATTAAATATAATGATTTAATATATTAGGGGTTTAGAGGGATCATCTTATAATCATTAGTAGTGTATGAAAACCATGGTTTTTAAAATTTATCTTAAAGAGATGCATTGTTCATAGAATACAATGAACAAAATATTGTGTACCTTCATTAACATAGTCACCATCTTAACTCTTGGATGAATTATTAATAATGAGTATTGATAATGAAACTACATAGTGATTCTTACTCATGAGGGTATTACATTGTTCATTGGACCCCTAATCATATTATGAGGAACTGTAATCATAGAAGGGGTGTTATCTCCACCACCATAATACATATAGTTGTTCAGGATGATGTGATATTTTCATATCTCAAATACAGTGGGGTACACAAATAAGAACTATCTCCTCCCTAATATATTGATCTTCTATTATCATAATTAAATGATGTTTATAGACCATATACTTTATATCAGTTGACATCACTTGGCCCACATAGTGTATTGGTGTTACGATTTTTTTCATTGAACACTTCAATGAACATATGCAATTTGTAGTTGGCATTTGGCTTAGTGGTAACCACCCCGTAATACTAAATAAAAAATGGTGGTTCAAAACCCATCGGGCATAGGTTACTATAGCAGAATTGTAGTGGGTACTGTAGCAGCGGCAGTACTGTTGATCAGCGGGTACTATAGCGGTGGCAGGGCACTGTAGCAGCAACGGTACTGTGTGGTACTCTAGCAGCCGAGTTACTATTCACAGAATAGTAATTGGGTCAAAAATTTGGGCCTAAAGGCTATGTAATGGGTATAATCCCACTTGGCCTTTGGACCATATAATGGGTCTCACTCTACCCAGTTAAAAGTGGTCTTTACTTTAATTTATTAATAAAAATGAGGCTTCGGTCCCAACCATTATAAAAAATATGCAATGCCATTAATATTGCAGTCAAATTGGTTTATAAATGATAAAACCATGAGGGATGTCATGGTAACATGCATTATTTAAATTCCATTTATCATTGGAAAATCATGTAATATGATATTGGTAATGGTATGAAAATTATTTTCCTTCTACGATATTGGTGAATTTTTTTCTGATATATATGTTAAAATCATACAATTGAATGCATCTTGAGTATAACATTTAATGTGATATTACCCTACATTTTTCATATATATTGATTACCCAGTTATTTTAATATAACATAAATATATAAAAAATTAACACATTGTGAATACATACAAAACACTATCAGATATGGTTTCCCAGACAATTTTTATTTTGAAACAAACACTATATCAAAAAATTATTCCACATAAAAATTATAATCTATGAGCTCCTACGGGCCATATTAATTTTAAAAATAAATAAAATACCCATTTATAAAAGGCATATGGAAAAATTTCATCTATAAAAATATCATTGTTACAAATGATACAAATTGTAGGAAAGTGATCTCAATCAAACATAATAATTTCAGATACGAACATGTACATCACAATATGTATCATATGTGTCATAATAATCCTACACATTCCAATTCTATATGACATCATGTAACCTCTAGAGTTTACATAATTACAATATATTGTAGTCTATATCATAATTTTAGGATTCATTGAAAATGACTAACATTATGAATGAATATATCCAGATATTTCAACAATAAAATGATAATGATATGAGTCCCATATCCATGTAATTAGACACAAAACATGTGATTCAACTAATCAAGTCCAGAATTTCCACTATCTAGTTTAATAAATGGGTATATGTATTTTCTCATTATATGATAGAAAAATGATATCTTGTTTAACAATAATATAAAATATGATTAGTAATACACTAATCATCCGCTAATTAAAAAATCCCCAATGAATTGAATAAGGGAGTTGTCAATGTATAGTGGTTCTCTTTCAAGTTTTCTCTCCAACATCAGTTAAAAAGGGCTAAAAATAATCATATAGTCTTATTTATATTGATGAATATATTAAATTCAATGATATATACTTTTCGAGTGACATCCAATAAAAATTCTCCACAAATTTTCAAATGTGTCCCCTAATCATGCTATAAATAAAATATCCCTACACCCCATAATACTTCTTGACTACAATTGATTATAGATAACTCAATTGATTACATTTATTAATATTATTATTAGGTAATTCATTTAAAAAACTCTTAAAACATTTAAGATGATAAATGTATATTAATTTTTAATAAAGTTTTGAAACATTATGAAACCATTAAATCTATCCCATATGTATAATATACCAATAGAATCCACATAACCCTCATTCTTATTATAAACAAGTGGATTCATCAATGGATCATCCACACTATCATCTGTATCCACCTAATGAATCCTAACATCACGCCTCTCATGGATTCCTCATATGAGATAATATTCTTGAAGAATGTGTTTTTTAATTTCGATATAATACGGTTCTTTGGGATACGTAATATCTCCATTTTCATCTTAGAGAATATTTATTTCTCTAAAAATTATTTAAACAAACTAATGTATGAAAATTAGGCTTCTAATCATAAAATACTTTTGTACAGTATATGATGAATTGATTCTCTATTCCTATATATTTATTTATTCAATTATATATTGCATTGAACCCATCAATATGTTAGATCAACAATTTAATAAAGTCAAACAACAGGATTAAAATTTCATATTATTTCATTCTGATTATAAAATTTTGTATGTGTATCACTTTACAAAATGCTCATCCACTCCCCTAAATAATAATAACATAAACAATGTTTTTATCATGTATCTAATATATTTATTCAAAAAATAAAATAACTCTATACAATGGTATCTACTTGTAATATTAAGTACATAAGAGACATAAGGCCGAGTAATAAATATGATATATATAAAAAAATATATGGTAGAAACATAATTAATTTTATTCATCCCTTCCAAAACCTAATAAAGATCGTGAATATTCTTATTATTTGTTGCATAAAACAGATGTAATGAATTTTCATTAGACTTCTACATGTTAAACGTCTTTATCATATTATAAATTTATGTGTGTTAAATGAAACTCATTGGCCTCTAAAATTTGTCTGTATAGATCATTATACATGGTATGTTGGTTCATTCACCCATTTATATCATTGAGAATCATTTGACTAATCACATAATTTTTTAATATAATGTTTGGATATCAATATGATACAATATATATCATCTAACTAGAATATAATACTAATAAACTCATTCTAATATACATATATAACAAAAATTCATCTCTATTTTTTTATTAATGCAATCTCATTGATTGGATCACAAAATGTGAAATTTGAACTTTTATATGCTTGTTTAAATCCATAAATGGGATATTGAAACTTTTATACCTTATCCCATTCATTTAGAAATTCCTAACTTTTTAGTTATACAATATTCAAATTCTCAACTAAATTACCATGATGTAAAGGGTTATTGAAGTCCATTTGATATATATTACACTCAAAATGAGTTGTTATGTTAAGAAATATTTAAATTGAAATTATCATCTATATAGTTGAAAAGGATTTTTTTGTATTCATCACCCTGAATTTTCTTCTCACTTATTTCCACTAGGTATTCATTAATTTTATTCATTTTAAAATCCACGAATTTCTCCTCATAAAAACCGCAATTTCAATGTATATATCTCACCCATTCAGGTGCATCCACCAAGATCCAAGATTATTCAGTGCACATGAATTATATTTTAGATTCCATCGATATTATCCTTTTCTCAAATTCAAAACTCCTTATGGACTCCTGATAGGTTGTATATTCATATCCAATGAACACTAATTATTCAAAACATAATACAAAAATCCATATTTCATGATCTATTAAGGTATCATACCAAACCAAAAATAAATATTTGTTTCTAAATTCAATTTTTCATCCTAGACTCTTTGAGAAACATGGTCATCCATATTGTCAAGAATATATCAAATTTATTGGCTTCAAATATTTTAATTAAATTTTTCTCTCACTTCCAATTTTAATTATATATTTCCAATCAATAAGTATACAATTTTCTTGTAAAAGAATATTTTCAGTATGATTATAGAAATAATATCTCATTATTTTGTAGGATATGAAGAAAATACACATGTTTATAACTTGTGGCCTTTCTTTTTATATGTTTGTCTACTTATGACTACATCAAAACAATAAATCATAATGAAATATATTATGTGATTTTTCTCTTTCCATATCTCATTTAATGACTTCATGATTCATTTATATTGAGAATGGTTTTGGATGAATGTTACACTCTCTCCATCATAATCCTAGAATGAAAAAGGATGTTCAAAATGACTTTTAATTGGTCGAACGATGATTAAAAATGTATGATTCCTTATATTATAAAAAAACTCTATATTATCTTTACTGGATGAGTGATTATTTGAAAAATCACATAAACCCTCAGATTCTCATTGAATTCCTGAATCAGGTATTCACCACCACTATTTTATAACGTATATTAAATATTTTGCATTGTAAATTTATCAATTCATTATAAAACTCCGTGAAATTTTTAAAATAATTTAAATATTGTATCATTATAATGAAAAAAATTTACAATATATTATTACCAATAAAATTAATTAATTTTCATAAATTTTCACTTTCTTGAGTACAAATTAGTCCACATACTTCACTATGTATAACATCTAATATCTTATATTCCCTTTAAAATTTACCACAATAATGATCATTAATTATATTCTCCAATGAAAAATATTTTCTGATATAAAATGATTCATAATTGAATACTTCCATTATTCCATATCAAATAAGGATATTAGAGACATTTCCCAGTTATTTTCCTCTGATGACCAGCCAAATTGTAGGTAGGATTACAATTAACTAAAAATTTTAATTTTAATTTTAAATCTATATTACCCAAATCTAGTTTTTATAAATTGTTTAAAAAAATTTCAAATTACATAATAAAATTGTTTTTTTTATTGAATAATTATTTTTCATAACAATAAATTAACATACAATAATTTATGAACAAGATTTAGAAATTAATCATTAATTTATGGAGGTAACATAATAATAACATTTCATTTATATAATTAATAGACATGGTAATGTTATATAATATGTGCTGACTTATAATGATGAACATATATATCTATTACCTATATGAATATTTATTTCACTGTTTTTGAATATTTACTATCTCCAATTTTGTCTTTATTAAGATAAATGTGTGATGCACAACAGATATCCAATACCAATGAATAATAATTTTTAAAATTTAATTCTCTAACATTCACAATTAAATTATTAAATGTATTTACATTATTAACACATTTCAACAACATAGAAACATTATGATCGGTCTTATAGGTCATACATATGAGAGATCTCATTATTTTTAGAATTAAATAAGCGGCAATTTAAAAAAATTACGGGTTAGTTTCATGTTTTATATATTTTCTTGAAGGATATTTTATATATTTACTCCCAAAAAATATGATTAAACCATATAGAATATCCACATAGTGATTAATATTATATGTTTTACTATGATTTTAGTCTATTTAGTGTTTCACTTATAATTTATCTATTTTGGATGGAAAAAATTTTAATAAAATAGTTATGAATCATGGATTGTTGATTGAAAAAATATTTTTTCAAAAATACATCATTATGATTCAAACAAATATATTTTTCTTGTAATATAATTATATTACGGTCTTCCATATAGTGTAATGTGAACAAATATTTAAGAACCAGTAAATGATCTAATAAGGATCATCTATTATATTCTCTATGTATATCAAATAATCCATGGTCATCGAGATTTGAAATAACCTACCTGGTTTTATGATAAAGGTATTTATTAGTATCTATTTGGAAGGAATCCGAAATACATTATTTTAAGCGTTAGTTTTTTTGGAAAATATATGTCCAATTTAATAAAAATTAGAAGAATATTAAACACATTTTATCTCATGAAATCATTATAATATAATCTTCCCTTCCATTGTGTATCTATTCATCAATAGATTTAGTTTTTTAATCCATGTTTCATCATCTTAATCAATGTTTTCACAGCTCATTAACGTTTCATTATTTACACAAACCACTTTTTTGGGTCACTAACTCAAAACTAGAAGCCAAAAATATTCATACATAACAAGATTCATATCCCACTTAAGGTACATTACTTTTCATGTAGATACTTAGATTTAGATGAGATTGACAATCTAAAAAATATTAATCTAAGAGTGTTATATAGTTATCCCTTGACTCTTAATGAATAATTAACAATCCTCATGGAAAATTGATAGTTCAACCAAAACTCCTACCCCTAAGAGACACTTTACAAAAGAGATACACCTGTTTGAAATAAATCTATATCCCAATATAGAGAAAATATATTTAATAAAAAATTTGAATCTCGCAATTATAAAAATCCATCGATGTCAAGTTAGATGAAAACTCAAATTTCAGTATATCATACATAACATGTAATACAATTTACTATCTCTTATAATCATTTTATAAAATAAATTATTCATTTACAACATACTTATTTTTAAAAAATATCCATACATGTAACACCCCAAGATTTCATAGTGTGTTATTTCTTCAAAATAATTCAATAACTTTCACTACATGCAACACCATGTTCAAGCACACCATGACTTACCAAACAAGCCGTTCAAAAGAGGTTATGAATAGTATTAGATAAATTTTAATGTTTATATAATCCTTATAATTTTAGAATCCATATTATGAGTTTCTTAGATATAATGCAAGAACAAATTCATTTTCAGTATTGCACTTTTATCAACTTTAATAGTGAACCCTTTTTAAATACTATATTTTAAACTTTTTGACTAAATGGGGACATCAAAAATTTAAAATGAAACATCCCAAGCTTCCATGGTACGCTTTCTTTGAATAATACAGTAGTGTGTGTTGTACGCAACCTTGAGTTTTAACACACACCACAACCAATCAAACTAGCCGTTATGAATAGTAATACCTAATTTTTGAAATTATATATATTTTATATTTAAAAATGGACTTCATTTTTGGATTCGGAATATCGAAATTATCCTAGGGTGAAATTTTGGTACTTTTCGGATAACTTTTATATTTTGATGAATAGTGAAAATTACTAAATTTTAATTAAAAACAACTTTTTTAATCAAAATAATTAATAGTGATAAATTATGAATTTGAGTGGTTTTAAAGTATATTTAGAATATATTTTTACCATTTAATATAATGTTGGTCATTGGACATAATTTTACAATTAAACCGAACATAAACGAGTGTCAATCTTTTGATAGTTATTATCTCTTAAAAACACGCTTTTTGTTTTGACAGCGGGATTTAATTTTAAATTAATTTCTGCCACTTCTGTGTTTTGAATTTAGGAAAATGGATTCCATATTTGGAATCAGGATATTAAAATTGTGTAAATAGGTAACTTTTATTTTTAGACATTTTGAATAATTACTGCGGTAAATATTTTATTTACCATTGTTAAGGGTAAATCCGGTAAATAAGGGTTAAAAAAAATAATATTATAATAATACTAAATTACCCTAAAACGTGTCTTAACCCTATTGGTTGATACATGGTCGACCATGGGAATCTTTGGGTCTATTTTGGGACCCCATGGATCCACTTGTAAGTGATAATGACACTTTATTTTAATTTAGTTAAAATGAATACAAAAATGACACAAGCATATATCTTTTAGAACAACAATTTTTACATAGGGTTATATATGTTGGATTTTAGATTATAAATATTCATTAGAAAGCTAAAAAGATTTTATACATAATGATATTTTATTTATAATTTTTAGACATTAAATAATTTATTTTATTTATGACACAATGATGATGCAGTAATTACTATAATAGTGAAAAATTAAAATAATTGATATTATAAATACCCAAATAAATATAATATGAAACTTTTAATGAATTAAACTAATTTTCTAGGATAATATGATATATTAGGATTGATTTAATTGACTTTTTTCGAAATAATCAATCTGTTATGAGTTTCACAAAAATCAACTATTGAATAGTGTCAAAATTGACATAAAAGAGTTCTTAAAACAAATATTATATTATTAATTGATATTAAATTCCTAAAAATCTAAGGTTCGGCCAAGAGACTTATATTATGATAGGTTAATCATTAATGGACCACTTGTGGGTCGCTTGGATGTATATAGTAATTTTATTAACCATATTATATAAAAATACAAAGAGACATTGTAAAAGTGAAACTAATTAACTTAGAGTTAATACTTAAAGATAAGGTTAATATAAGTACCCAAACCTGTCTAAATTCTATTGGATGAGTTGTTTTCGACCTATCCCCACCTCATCCTTTGAATAGTCAACTTTGGAGCCTTTGGAAACCGAATATGAATTTATTATAAATTAATATTTCTAGCTTTTCCAAAGGTGCCCCTCACCCCTCTTATAAAAGGGCACTCCTTCTTCTCATTTCCTCACACCTCTCAAGCCACTTGGCTCGTCCAAACTCTGCCCAACTAAGCTCCCCACATCCCTCTCCTCCTCCTTGAAGATTCCCCTTAGGCAGAAAGCATTTCAAGAAGTCCTTTGGTTCCAACCAAAGTGAGTTACCTAAATTAAAGGTAACAATTTCTCTTAAAGTATTTTCATTTATTTTGCTTCTCCAACCCCCAAAATCTTTTTATTTCCTTTATTTTGTAACAACACCAGTATCCTCAATATACTAGGATGTTGTTATAAGAAGGATTCAAACTACACATTCACACAACTCCATCTAATGGATGATGAACATAATGTTTCTGTGGATGGCAAACTAACGCCTCACGAAACGATGATTGTTCAAATACATCTTACCGCCTCTCATGGTGGCCATTAGGATGGCACTGTAATTAAATATGATATTAATGATATATATTTTATATATAAGCTTCTGTAATTCCATTTTATTTCATACCATTATTCGTTTCATGTTGTATATACATACGATAATTTCATTTGAGGAAGTGCGGACTACCGCCCCCTTAAAATGATATGACTCGTTCATACCACACATGGAACGTATAAAGGATGGTGTAAATGAACTTAAGTAACATATATAAAATATTATATTATACTGGAATAGTAATATACCTATGTATAATTTGGATTCGATTCTTTTAAAATAAAAATTAAATGGAAGTAGCGTTCGTGCGTACGTACGGACTACCGTCTCCACGAACGCGATGAGATTCATTCTCCATCGTATAATTTGATGATTTAAAAATGATGTTTAAGAACTTGATACCATTCTGGATATGAATAATATACATCCCATTAATAACGAATATGTCTCACATAACAAAGAATATAAAGTAAAATGAACCCGTTAACACCCGAAATGACGATAATTCTAAAATATTATTAACAAATCAATGATAAAAGATCATATATGATATCATATTAAAGTAAATGATTCTTTTATTATTCAATAACAATTATTTCACCATTATACAGGAGGTAAACCTACCATCGACCAAGGAAAAAGTACAATGTAAGGGATTCTCTTATCTCACTTTCAATTCCGTGAGATTTCCATTGTTCGCTACTAAATTATTGAAAGTGGTGTATTGTGTACTTCCATTTGATATATATTATCATGATTCACTTTATATTCATTTTATTCTGTAAATCATTTGGTGGTTATTAACTTTTGGCCATGCGACTCAGTTGATTAACGTGGTAAGGGTTTTCTTATCTCACTTTTAATTCCGTGAGAATTCCATTGATCACCACTTAATTATTGCATGTGGTGTATGTGTACTGCCCATGGTCGTATTCATTGTGTAATATACTTTAATTTATGGGTATTTACATCATCATGGTATGATACTTCTTTCATGGGTGTATGTTTCGTAAGTTACCTAATCGATAAGGGAATTTGAGATTTCAATTTCCACTCATTTGGCTTTACACATATTTCATTGATTATATTACCCCAAGATTATGTGTGGAATCACTATTCATTTGATTATGTCATAATTTCCACTCCCCTTCCTGTGGATAGAAGTTTGATACACATAATCACTCCATTGGTAATTCTCAAGTCATTGATATGAATTTGATAAGAGTAATTTTAACTCATTCTCCATTTGTTGAGTTAAACATCCAATTCGTTGGTATTGTTTTTACAAGAATATGTGTGAATGTCCTTTGATTGTTTTACACTGAATATCCAATCATATTTAGTGTATTTATATTTGTCACACATAATTATGTCATTGATTTATCCTTAACCTAAGGATACAACCTTTTTGAGAAATTTCATCTCAATTTACATTCCATTGAGACTTCTTTGATGATATACACCAAATCACTTCTATGTGGTGTATATAATGTACTTTGACATAGTATATCATGAATTCCTTTATTCTCATGATATTACAATGTTTTGATTACCTCAATTATTTGTATTCAAGTGTCTCTCTTTTGGTTAGAAACTCTAACCAAAATACCATTTTAAAATGTTTTAAAGAATTATTCTTCTAAATCATGCTCATTAATGTCCATATTTTAAAAATGGTTTTAAGGATTTATTTATATGGACATTAAAGTTTTAAAATTAAAACTCCTTTTAAAAGTTTCAAAGTGGTATGGGACACTTTGATTCAAAAATATACTTTTAAATGGCTTCTTGACAAATAGTGTGACTTTTAAATGTTTTCAAGAAAAGGGGGATATTTCTCTCAAATAGTTTTGATGATTATTTTCATCTATGTCAACATCCTTCATTATTATTGATTGAGGTTAATGTGATACAATACAATCTTCCATATTGTATCGAATGAATTATGTTTGACTATGGATGTGCTATTTTTATACCATTCATGGTTTGTGGTGAAAGTATTGACATTTCGTATGCTAGTTTAATACGAATGTTTACGTTATGTTTAAACCTTTTCATATGGGAAGGCATTGGACTTAATAAGTGACGGGTGGAGCCCGCTATAGCTCCTCGATGCATCGGTAGGTCTCATGAGACAAACTAGTGTCTTGGCACAAGGCCTTGGCAAAATCTTATTTGTAGTCTTGGCACGAGGCCTTGGCTATGTGGTTATGATAGTCTGGCATTATGCATTCCATCATTATGAAAGTGGTTATTGATATTGCATGTGATCATTCGACTAGTAGAATATCCATGTGAGTAAGTAAATGGCATTATTTCATTTTACCTTTGCCATTTTATGCTGAAGTTCAAGTTTAAAAGGCTTTTGTTTTAGTTATAATTTGCCTTAAGTGTTTATGCTCATTTATGAAAGCTTCTGCTATAATGTTATCCTTACTGAGCATCCGAGCTCACCCGTTTCAATGTTTTATTTATTTTTTCCCAGGATTATGAAGAAGTAATTTATGAATGACCTGCAGGGATAGTATGAGGGGATATGAAGACAAGATGTTTTTTTATGATGTAATGTAAAAATTTATGGATGTATCTAGTTATTTCAAGGCTACTAAACTAATCGGTCTTTCGAGACTTGATCTTTCTCGTGATCATGCCAATGTTATGTAATTAATGCACCGACTCTGGGTAGCTGGGGTCGGGGCGTTACAGTTGGTATCAGAGGAAGTTTAGTACAAACCTTGGTAGCTGGATTTAGATAAACTCTGATTAGAGCACGTAGACCTAAGATGAACTTTGAGGATTAGTATAAAAAAACTTCCTAGAATTTTGGTATTGTAAAGATTTTGTGAGTTTTCCGAGCAATACATCCCTGTCTGGATACGAGCAGGTAGAGGCGGCTCTGGCACAGATGTACCTAGGGGTAAAACCCGAAAACACCGCTTTGAGCTAGACTCGAATGGGAACTGGTGCACGACAACGGGCCTTGCTGCACTCTAGGTTACGACACTCCCGGGGGATATGCTTAGGATAATTTACATTTTCTTTACAAACCGATTTAAGTAATATATACATAAGATGAGAGAAAATGACCTTGGTTAATCCTAATATGTTTCAAATTGAGAATATGGTGATATTTTAATCTCTAAATGATTTTACGACTACTATTACTCACACAATGCCTTCTGGTTTTAGTCAATGGCTGGATTCCAAGGAAGTCATAGTGACTTTGAGAATGATGTACAAGTTGGGAACAGTGGTGGCAATGAGCAACAAAATGGAATGTTGATAGGCGTAAAAGATATCGTCTTTATGCCAAATCAGTTTTCCAAAAATACGATCAACAACATATATATTAACCAACTCCCAGACTCAACAAGGAAGAGAAAGGTGATAAATGATAAGATCTCCAGCAATGGAGACCATGGAGAAAAGAAACCTCAATTTTCATCATGCAGGAATTGTGGAAAGAGACACCCAGGAAAGTGTCTCAATGGGACAACGAAATGTTTTACGTGCGGGAAGGAAGGACATAAAGTGAAGAATTGCCGAAGAAAAATGAAGAGTACTATGGAAGAAGATAAAAATGGTCCCAAGAGTCCATTTACAGTCATTTGTCGTAAATGTAGGGGACCTGGCCATTACCCGAGTGAATGTCCTATTTTATAGGATATTTTCTTGGTCAAAGAAGAAGCTATGTGGAAATAAATGGCTGGAGAAAAATTTAAAAAGTATTAGCACTCCTTGTTGATGGGTTTGCTTTGGAATAATTTTCTCTTGTATTTGTAACCCCGCAGTTTTCCATGTGAGAATGATATTTGAGGAAGAATTGTCTCTTCTCTTTTGGATATAGGTATAAATAACCATTTGGTTTATATGATCATTGGGGTTTGAGAAAATGATAAGTTATTATAATTTGGGATGAAAATGCAAAGTATGATATAACATTTGTGGTTAAATTATGTTATTTTGAGGAATTTATCTCATTTTGGTAATATTATAAAATATAGTTTTTGAAAAAGGACAACACGTAGACCGTGTGACAACCCATCGCGTCGGACAAAGCCGTGGGAATCGAACCCACAACCAAAGTGCGATTGGGATTTATCGCCTACCACTGGACTACGTGAAGTCCCTGGTTAGTGTGACTATTTTTTTTTTGTTAAATGATTTTATTGATCAATAATAAGATGATTTGGGTTCTTATGTCTTATCAAATGAATACCCTTGGTATAGGAAAATGATTTGGTGATTAAGTGATAAATGTTATTTTGGAAGATGTTCGTTTTGTTAGGAACACTATATGCCCAAGGAAAATAGAATACAATGAGGTTTCATTTGTAGAGTAATGGTGGATTTTTATCTACATTTTTATTGTTGATTTATAGTGATTTGGGTTATTTATGGAAATGATTAACCTATAATAGAGAATATGTGATGATTACTTTTAAGTATGTGACTTTAAGAGTATTTGATGTAATTTGGTGATACAATGTAACATGGGAGACTACATAATCAAATTCTTCTATGTTTTGGGTTTCAATATTAGTTTGGATTATATTAAAGGATTTTAAGGACAATTGGTTATTGAATGGTATCTATTTAACTTTGGGGTATTGTTGGTTTAATTTTAGAAATTAAGATTAGTGCATATTTATCTCAATGAATATCCTTATGGGGGATCATTAGATCATTCACTAACCATTTTGGTTTTGATTAATATATGGTTTATCCTACATGGATCATGTGATTCTATAGAAGTTTATTCTAGCTCTTCCAGTGTGACCAAGTCTTCTTGAATACTCATCGTTTAAAAAAAATTGAGTTAGTGGTGGAAATTTATTAAAGAATGAAAATCTACTTAAAATTTAAGTATATCTCATAATGTTCTTAGCCAATCTCATAAATAAAATCCCCAACATTAATAAAAGAAACATAGAACAAAAATGTTGTCCTAGATGGTACCTTAAATCATCACAAATTTATGGCTTTGGGATTTTTGGCCTTTTCATAGCCATGTTCTCTACCACTCTCCATCAGATAATTGATGGTTATATTTCTCCTCCATATCCATATTTTCCTTCATGGAACCCTAGTATGTGTTATTTTCGGTAATCTTCATACTTTCGACTCTTTATTTTAAATAGAGGCCTCATTAATTCATTTTTCGATGTGGGATTTCAACTAAGATATTTTGAAACGTCAAAAATGTGTTATCCTAATACCCTATGTTTTGTTGAACCGATGGTATTTCAAATCATCATAGATTGATGATTATAAGGACCTCAATTTTACACTTGTTTGTGATTGATGACCTCAATCACCACCTATAAATATTCACATTTTTCCTCCAATTATATGTCTCTAGTTGCCACCAATGTTCTCCTAATCGAGATCATAATTTGGTGGTGACCCTTTGATTTCTCTTTTTCTCATATTAAGACTAAATTTTAGTAACCCAATTTCCGATGTGGGTTTTCCCACAAATATATTATCTATTTTCAACTTTTTTTTTTTCGAAGAACAATTTCAAATTGCGAGGACGCAATTTATTGAAGGAGGGGAGAATGTAACACCCCAAGATTTCATAGTGTGTTATTTCTTCAAAATAATTCAATAACTTTCACTACATGCAACACCATGTTCAAGCACACCATGACTTACCAAACAAGCCGTTCAAAAGAGGTTATGAATAGTATTAGATAAATTTTAATGTTTATATAATCCTTATAATTTTAGAATCCATATTATGAGTTTCTTAGATATAATGCTAGAACAAATTCATTTTCAGTATTTCACTTTTATCAACTTTAATAGTGAACCCTTTTTAAATACTATATTTTAAACTTTTTGACTAAATGGGGACATCAAAAATTTAAAATGAAACATCCCAAGCTTCCACGGTATGCTTTCTTTGAATAATACAGTAGCGTGTGTTGTACGCAACCTTGAGTTTTAACACACACCACAACCAATCAAACTAGCCGTTATGAATAGTAATACCTAATTTTTGAAATTATATATATTTTATATTTAAAAATGGACTTCATTTTTGGATTCGGAATATCGAAATTATCCTAGGGTGAAATTTTGGTACTTTTCGGATAACTTTTATATTTTGATGAATAGTGAAAATTACTAAATTTTAATTAAAAACAACTTTTTTAATCAAAATAATTAATAGTGATAAATTATGAATTTGAGTGGTTTAAAAGTATATTTAGAATATATTTTTACCATTTAATATAATGTTGGTCATTGGACATAATTTTACAATTAAACCGAACATAAACGAGTGTCAATCTTTTGATAGTTATTATCTCTTAAAAACACGCTTTTTGTTTTGACAGCGGGATTTAATTTTAAATTAATTTCTGCAACTTCTGTGTTTTGAATTTAGGAAAATGGATTCCATATTTGGAATCAGGATATTAAAATTGTGTAAATAGGTAACTTTTATTTTTAGACATTTTGAATAATTACTGCGGTAAATATTTTATTTACCATTGTTAAGGGTAAATCCGGTAAATAAGGGTTAAAAAAAATAATATTATAATAATACTAAATTACCCTAAAACGTGTCTTAACCCTATTGGTTGATAAATGGTCGACCATGGGAATCTTTGGGTCTATTTTGGGACCCCATGGATCCACTTGTAAGTGATAATGACACTTTATTTTAATTTAGTTAAAATGAATACAAAAATGACACAAGCATATATCTTTTAGAACAACAATTGTTACATAGGGTAATATATGTTGGATTTTAGATTATAAATATTCATTAGAAATATAAAAAGATTTTCTACATAATGATATTTTATTTATAATTTTTAGACATTAAATAATGTATTTTATTTATGACACAATGATGATGCAGTAATTACTATAATAGTGAAAAATTAAAATAATTGATATTATAAATACCCAAATAAATATAATATGAAACTTTTAATGAATTAAACTAATTTTCTAGGATAATATGATATATTAGGATTGATTTAATTGACTTTTTTCGAAATAATCAATCTGTTATGAGTTTCACAAAAATCAACTATTGAATAGTGTCAAAATTGACATAAAAGAGTTCTTAAAACAAATATTATATTATTAATTGATATTAAATTCCTAAAAATCTAAGGTTCGGCCAAGAGACTTATATTATGATAGGTTAATCATTAATGGACCACTTGTGGGTCGCTTGGATGTATATAGTAATTTTATTAACCATATTATATAAAAATACAAAGAGACATTGTAAAAGTGAAACTAATTAACTTAGAGTTAATACTTAAAGATAAGGTTAATATAAGTACCCAAACCTGTCTAAATTCTATTGGATGAGTTGTTTTCGACCTATCCCCACCTCATTCTTTGAATAGTCAACTTTGGAGCCTTTGGAAACCGAATATGAATTTATTATAAATTAATATTTCTAGCTTTTCCAAAGGTGCCCCTCACCCCTCTTATAAAAGGGCACTCCTTCTTCTCATTTCCTCACACCTCTCAAGCCACATGGCTCGTCCAAACTCTGCCCAACTAAGCTCCCCACATCCCTCTCCTCCTCCTTGAAGATTCCCCTTAGGCAGAAAGCATTTCAAGAAGTCCTTTGGTTCCAACCAAAGTGAGTTACCTAAATTAAAGGTAACAATTTCTCTTAAAGTATTTTCATTTATTTTGCTTCTCCAACCCCCAAAATCTTTTTATTTCCTTTATTTTGTAACAACACCATTATCCTCAATATACTAGGATGTTGTTATAAGAAGGATTCAAACTACACATTCACACAACTCCATCTAATGGATGATGAACATAATGTTTCTGTGGATGGCAAACTAACGCCTCACGAAACGATGATTGTTCAAATACATCTTACCGCCTCTCATGGTGGCCATTAGGATGGCACTGTAATTAAATATGATATTAATGATATATATTTTATATATAAGCTTCTGTAATTCCATTTTATTTCATACCATTATTCGTTTCATGTTGTATATACATACGATAATTTCATTTGAGGAAGTGCGGACTACCGCCCCCTTAAAATGATATGACTCGTTCATACCACACATGGAACGTATAAAGGATGTTGTAAATGAACTTAAGTAACATATATAAAATATTATATTATACTGGAATAGTAATATACCTATGTATAATTTGGATTCGATTCTTTTAAAATAAAAATTAAATGGAAGTAGCGTTCGTGCGTACGTACGGACTACCGTCTCCACGAACGCGATGAGATTCATTCTCCAACGTATAATTTGATGATTTAAAAATGATGTTTAAGAACTTGATACCATTCTAGATATGAATAATATACATCCCATTAATAACGAATATGTCTCACATAACAAATAATATAAAGTAAAATGAACCCGTTAACACCCGAAATGACGATAATTCTAAAATATTATTAACAAATCAATGATAAAAGATCATATATGATATCATATTAAAGTAAATGATTCTTTTATTATTCAATAACAATTATTTCACCATTATACAGGAGGTAAACCTACCATCGACCAAGGAAAAAGTACAATGTAAGGGATTCTCTTATCTCACTTTCAATTCCGTGAGATTTCCATCGTTCGCTACTAAATTATTGAAAGTGGTGTATTGTGTACTTCCATTTGATATATATTATCATGATTCACTTTATATTCATGTTATTCTGTAAATCATTTGGTGGTTATTAACTTTTGGCCATGCGACTCAGTTGATTAACGTGGTAAGGGTTTTCTTATCTCACTTTTAATTCCGTGAGAATTCCATTGATCACCACTTAATTATTGCATGTGGTGTATGTGTACTGCCCATGATCGTATTCATTGTGTAATATACTTTAATTTATGGGTATTTACATCATCATGGTATGATACTTCTTTCATGGGTGTATGTTTCGTAAGTTACCTAATCGATAAGGGAATTTGAGATTTCAATTTCCACTCATTTGGCTTTACACATATTTCATTGATTATATTACCCCAAGATTATGTGTGGAATCACTATTCATTTGATTATGTCATAATTTCCACTCCCCTTCCTGTGGATAGAAGTTTGATACACATAATCACTCCATTGGTAATTCTCAAGTCATTGATATGAATTTGATAAGAGTAATTTTAACTCATTCTCCATTTGTTGAGTTAAACATCCAATTCGTTGGTATTGTTTTTACAAGAATATGTGTGAATGTCCTTTGATTGTTTTACACTGAATATCCAATCATATTTAGTGTATTTATATTTGTCACACATAATTATGTCATTGATTTATCCTTAACCTAAGGATACAACCTTTTTGAGAAATTTCATCTCAATTTACATTCCATTGAGACTTCTTTGATGATATACACCAAATCACTTCTATGTGGTGTATATAATGTACTTTGACATAGTATATCATGAATTCCTTTATTCTCATGATATTACAATGTTTTGATTACCTCAATTATTTGTATTCAAGTGTCTCTCTTTTGGTTAGAAACTCTAACCAAAATACCATTTTAAAATGTTTTAAAGAATTATTCTTCTAAATCATGCTCAATAATGTCCATATTTTAAAAATGGTTTTAAGGATTTATTTATATGGACATTAAAGTTTTAAAATTAAAACTCCTTTTAAAAGTTTCAAAGTGAAATGGGACACTTTGATTCAAAAATATACTTTTAAATGGCTTCTTGACAAATAGTGTGACTTTTAAATGTTTTCAAGAAAAGGGGGATATTTCTCTCAAATAGTTTTGATGATTATTTTCATCTATGTCAACATCCTTCATTATTATTGATTGAGGTTAATGTGATACAATACAATCTTCCATATTGTATCGAATGAATTATGTTTGACTGTGGATGTGCTATTTTTATACCATTCATGGTTTGTGGTGAAAGTATTGACATTTCGTATGCTAGTTTAATACGAATGTTTACGTTATGTTTAAACCTTTTCATATGGGAATGCATTGGACTTAATAAGTGACGGGTGGAGCCCGCTATAGCTCCTCGATGCATCGGTAGGTCTCATGAGACAAACTAGTGTCTTGGCACAAGGCCTTGGCAAAATCTTATTTGTAGTCTTGGCACGAGGCCTTGGCTATGTGGTTATGATAGTCTGGCATTATGCATTCCATTATTATGAAAGTGGTTATTGATATTGCATGTGATCATTCGACTAGTAGAATATCCATGTGAGTAAGTAAATGGCATTATTTCATTTTACCTTTGCCATTTTATGCTGAAGTTCAAGTTTAAAAGGCTTTTGTTTTAGTTATAATTTGCCTTAAGTGTTTATGCTCATTTATGAAAGCTTCTGCTATAATGTTATCCTTACTGAGCATCCGAGCTCACCCGTTTCAATGTTTTATTTATTTTTTCCCAGGATTATGAAGAAGTAATTTATGAATGACCTGCAGGGATAGTATGAGGGGATATGAAGACAAGATGTTTTTTTATGATGTAATGTAAAAATTTATGGATGTATCTAGTTATTTCAAGGCTACTAAACTAATCGGTCTTTCGAGACTTGATCTTTCTCGTGATCATGCCAATGTTATGTAATTAATGCACCGACTCTGGGTAGCTGGGGTCGGGGCGTTACAGTTGGTATCAGAGGAAGTTTAGTACAAACCTTGGTAGCTAGATTTAGATAAACTCTGATTAGAGCACGTAGACCTAAGATGATCTTTGAGGATTAGTATAAAAAAAACTTCCTAGAATTTTGGTATTGTAAAGATTTTGTGAGTTTTCCGAGCAATACATCCCTGTCTGGATACGAGCAGGTAGAGGCGGCTCTGGCACAGATGTACCTAGGGGTAAAACCCGAAAACACCGCTTTGAGCTAGACTCGAATGGGAACTGGTGCACGACAACGGGCCTTGCTGCACTCTTGGTTACGACACTCCCGGGGGATATGCTTAGGATAATTTACATTTTCTTTACAAACCGATTTAAGTAATATATACATAAGATGAGAGAAAATGACCTTGGTTAATCCTAATATGTTTCAAATTGAGAATATGGTGACATTTTAATCTCTAAATGATTTTACGACTACTATTACTCACACAATGCCTTCTGGTTTTAGTCAATGGCTGGATTCCAAGGAAGTCATAGTGACTTTGAGAATGATGTACAAGTTGGGAACAGTGGTGGCAATGAGCAACAAAATGGAATGTTGATAGGCGTAAAAGATATCGTCTTTATGCCAAATCAGGTTTCCAAAAATACGATCAACAACATATATATTAACCAACTCCCAGACTCAACAAGGAAGAGAAAGGTGATAAATGATAAGATCTCCAGCAATGGAGACCATGGAGAAAAGAAACCTCAATTTTCATCATGCAGGAATTGTGGAAAGAGACACCCAGGAAAGTGTATCAATGGGACAACGAAATGTTTTACGTGCGGGAAGGAAGGACATAAAGTGAAGAATTGCCGAAGAAAAATGAAGAGTACTATGGAAGAAGATAAAAATGGTCCCAAGAGTCCATTTACAGTCATTTGTCGTAAATGTAGGGGACCTGGCCATTACCTGAGTGAATGTCCTATTTTATAGGATATTTTCTTGGTCAAAGAAGAAGCTATGTGGAAATAAATGGCTGGAGAAAAATTTAAAAAGTATTAGAACTCCTTGTTGATGGGTTTGCTTTGGAATAATTTTCTCTTGTATTTGTAACCCCGCAGTTTGCCATGTGAGAATGATATTTGAGGAAGAATTGTCTCTTCTCTTTTGGATATAGGTATAAATAACCATTTGGTTTATATGATCATTGGGGTTTGAGAAAATGATAAGTTATTATAATTTGGGATGAAAATGCAAAGTATGATATAACATTTGTGGTTAAATTATGTTATTTTGAGGAATTTATCTCATTTTGGTAATATTATAAAATATAGTTTTTGAAAAAGGACAACACGTAGACCGTGTGACAACCCATCGCGTCGGACAAAGCCTTGGGAATCGAACCCACAACCAAAGTGCGATTGGGATTTATCGCCTACCACTGGACTACGTGAAGTCCCTGGTTAGTGTGACTATTTTTTTTTTGTTAAATGATTTTATTGATCAATAATAAGATGATTTGGGTTCTTATGTCTTATCAAATGAATACCCTTGGTATAGGAAAATGATTTGGTGATTAAGTGATAAATGTTATTTTGGAAGATGTTCGTTTTGTTAGGAACACTATATGCCCAAGGAAAATAGAATACAATGAGGTTTCATTTGTAGAGTAATGGTGGATTTTTATCTACATTTTTATTGTTGATTTATAGTGATTTGGGTTATTTATGGAAATGATTATCCTATAACAGAGAATATGTGATGATTACATTTAAGTATGTGACTTTAAGAGTATTTGATGTAATTTGGTGATACAATGTAACATGGGAGACTACATAATCAAATTCTTCTATGTTTTGGGTTTCAATATTAGTTTGGATTATATTAAAGGATTTTAAGGACAATTGGTTATTGAATGGTATCTATTTAACTTTGGGGTATTGTTGGTTTAATTTTAGAAATTAAGATTAGTGCATATTTATCTCAATGAATATCCTTATGGGGGATCATTAGATCATTCACTAACCATTTTGGTTTTGATTAATATATGGTTTATCCTGCATGGATCATGTGATTCTATAGAAGTTTATTCTAGCTCTTCCAGTGTGACCAAGTCTTCTTGAATACTCATCGTTTAAAAAAAATTGAGTTAGTGGTGGAAATTTATTAAAGAATGAAAATCTACTTAAAATTTAAGTATATCTCATAATGTTCTTAGCCAATCTCATAAATAAAATCCCCAACATTAATAAAAGAAACATAGAACAAAAATGTTGTCCTAGATGGTACCTTAAATCATCACAAATTTATGGCTTTGGGATTTTTGGCCTTTTCATAGCCATGTTCTCTACCACTCTCCATCAGATAATTGATGGTTAGATTTCTCCTCCATATCCATATTTTCCTTCATGGAACCCTAGTATGTGTTATTTTCGGTAATCTTCATACTTTCGACTCTTTATTTTAAATAGAGGCCTCATTAATTCATTTTTCGATGTGGGATTTCAACTAAGATATTTTGAAACGTCAAAAATGTGTTATCCTAATACCCTATGTTTTGTTGAACCGATGGTATTTCAAATCATCATAGATTGATGATTATAAGGACCTCAATTTTACACTTTTTTGTGATTGATGACCTCAATCACCACCTATAAATATTTACGTTTTTCCTCCAATTATATGTCTCTAGTTGCCACCAATGTTCTCCTAATCGAGATCATAATTTGGTGGTGACCCTTTGATTTCTCTTTTTCTCATATTAAGACTAAATTTTAGTAACCCAATTTCTGATGTGGGTTTTCCCACAAATATATTATCTATTTTCAACTTTTTTTTTCGAAGAACAATTTCAAATTGCGAGGACGCAATTTATTGAAGGAGGGGAGAATGTAACACCCCAAGATTTCATAGTGTGTTATTTCTTCAAAATAATTCAATAACTTTCACTACATGCAACACCATGTTCAAGCACACCATGACTTACCAAACAAGCCGTTCAAAAGAGGTTATGAATAGTATTAGATAAATTTTAATGTTTATATAATCCTTATAATTTTAGAATCCATATTATGAGTTTCTTAGATATAATGCAAGAACAAATTCATTTTCAGTATTGCACTTTTATCAACTTTAATAGTGAACCCTTTTTAAATACTATATTTTAAACTTTTTGACTAAATGGGGACATCAAAAATTTAAAATGAAACATCCCAAGCTTCCACGGTATGCTTTCTTTGAATAATACAGTAGCGTGTGTTGTACGCAACCTTGAGTTTTAACACACACCACAACCAATCAAACTAGCCGTTATGAATAGTAATACCTAATTTTTGAAATTATATATATTTTATATTTAAAAATGGACTTCATTTTTGGATTCGGAATATCGAAATTATCCTAGGGTGAAATTTTGGTACTTTTCGGATAACTTTTATATTTTGATGAATAGTTAAAATTACTAAATTTTAATTAAAAACAACTTTTTTAATCAAAATAATTAATAGTGATAAATTATGAATTTGAGTGGTTTTAAAGTATATTTAGAATATATTTTTACCATTTAATATAATGTTGGTCATTGGACATAATTTTACAATTAAACCGAACATAAACGAGTGTCAATCTTTTGATAGTTATTATCTCTTAAAAACACGCTTTTTGTTTTGACAGCGGGATTTAATTTTAAATTAATTTCTGCCACTTCTGTGTTTTGAATTTAGGAAAATGGATTCCATATTTGGAATCAGGATATTAAAATTGTGTAAATAGGTAACTTTTATTTTTAGACATTTTGAATAATTACTGCGGTAAATATTTTATTTACCATTGTTAAGGGTAAATCCGGTAAATAAGGGTTAAAAAAAATAATATTATAATAATACTAAATTACCCTAAAACGTGTCTTAACCCTATTGGTTGATACATGGTCGACCATGGGAATCTTTGGGTCTATTTTGGGACCCCATGGATCCACTTGTAAGTGATAATGACACTTTATTTTAATTTAGTTAAAATGAATACAAAAATGACACAAGCATATATCTTTTAGAACAACAATTGTTACATAGGGTAATATATGTTGGATTTTAGATTATAAATATTCATTAGAAATCTAAAAAGATTTTCTACATAATGATATTTTATTTATAATTTTTAGACATTAAATAATTTATTTTATTTATGACACAATGATGATGCAGTAATTACTATAATAGTGAAAAATTAAAATAATTGATATTATAAATACCCAAATAAATATAATATGAAACTTTTAATGAATTAAACTAATTTTCTAGGATAATATGATATATTAGGATTGATTTAATTGACTTTTTTCGAAATAATCAATCTGTTATGAGTTTCACAAAAATCAACTATTGAATAGTGTCAAAATTGACATAAAAGAGTTCTTAAAACAAATATTATATTATTAATTGATATTAAATTCCTAAAAATCTAAGGTTCGGCCAAGAGACTTATATTATGATAGGTTAATCATTAATGGACCACTTGTGGGTCTCTTGGATGTATATAGTAATTTTATTAACCATATTATATAAAAATACAAAGAGACATTGTAAAAGTGAAACTAATTAACTTAGAGTTAATACTTAAAGATAAGGTTAATATAAGTACCCAAACCTGTCTAAATTCTATTGGATGAGTTGTTTTCGACCTATCCCCACCTCACCCTTTGAATAGTCAACTTTGGAGCCTTTGGAAACCGAATATGAATTTATTATAAATTAATATTTCTAGCTTTTCCAAAGGTGCCCCTCACCCCTCTTATAAAAGGGCACTCCTTCTTCTCATTTCCTCACACCTCTCAAGCCACTTGGCTCGTCCAAACTCTGCCCAACTAAGCTCCCCACATCCCTCTCCTCCTCCTTGAAGATTCCCCTTAGGCATAAAGCATTTCAAGAAGTCCTTTGGTTCCAACCAAAGTGAGTTACCTAAATTAAAGGTAACAATTTCTCTTAAAGTATTTTCATTTATTTTGCTTCTCCAACCCCCAAAATCTTTTTATTTCCTTTATTTTGTAACAACACCAGTATCCTAAATATACTAGGATGTTGTTATAAGAAGGATTCAAACTACACATTCACACAACTCCATCTAATGGATGATGAACATAATGTTTCTGTGGATGGAAAACTAACGCCTCACGAAACGATGATTGTTCAAATACATCTTACCGCCTCTCATGGTGGCCATTAGGATGGAACTGTAATTAAATATGATATTAATGATATATATTTTATATATAAGCTTCTGTAATTCCATTTTATTTCATACCATTATTCGTTTCATGTTGTATATACATACGATAATTTCATTTGAGGAAGTGCGGACTACCGCCCCCTTAAAATGATATGACTCGTTCATACCACACATGGAACGTATAAAGGATGGTGTAAATGAACTTAAGTAACATATATAAAATGTTATATTATACTGGAATAGTAATATACCTATGTATAATTTGGATTCGATTCTTTTAAAATAAAAATTAAATGGAAGTAGCGTTCGTGCGTACGTACGGACTACCGTCTCCACGAACGCGATGAGATTCATTCTCCATCGTATAATTTGATGATTTAAAAATGATGTTTAAGAACTTGATACCATTCTAGATATGAATAATATACATCCCATTAATAACGAATATGTCTCACATAACAAATAATATAAAGTAAAATGAACCCGTTAACACCCGAAATGACGATAATTCTAAAATATTATTAACAAATCAATGATAAAAGATCATATATGATATCATATTAAAGTAAATGATTCTTTTATTATTCAATAACAATTATTTCACCATTATACAGGAGGTAAACCTACCATCGACCAAGGAAAAAGTACAATGTAAGGGATTCTCTTATCTCACTTTCAATTCCGTGAGATTTCCATTGTTCGCTACTAAATTATTGAAAGTGGTGTATTGTGTACTTCCATTTGATATATATTATCATGATTCACTTTATATTCATGTTATTCTGTAAATCATTTGGTGGTTATTAACTTTTGGCCATGCGACTCAGTTGATTAACGTGGTAAGGGTTTTCTTATCTCACTTTTAATTCCGTGAGAATTCCATTGATCACCACTTAATTATTGCATGTGGTGTATGTGTACTGCCCATGATCGTATTCATTGTGTAATATACTTTAATTTATGGGTATTTACATCATCATGGTATGATACTTCTTTCATGGGTGTATGTTTCGTAAGTTACCTAATCGATAAGGGAATTTGAGATTTCAATTTCCACTCATTTGGCTTTACACATATTTCATTGATTATATTACCCCAAGATTATGTGTGGAATCACTATTCATTTGATTATGTCATAATTTCCACTCCCCTTCCTATGGATAGAAGTTTGATACACATAATCACTCCATTGGTAATTCTCAAGTCATTGATATGAATTTGATAAGAGTAATTTTAACTCATTCTCCATTTGTTGAGTTAAACATCCAATTCGTTGGTATTGTTTTTACAAGAATATGTGTGAATGTCCTTTGATTGTTTTACACTGAATATCCAATCATATTTAGTGTATTTATATTTGTCACACATAATTATGTCATTGATTTATCCTTAACCTAAGGATACAACCTTTTTGAGAAATTTCATCTCAATTTACATTCCATTGAGACTTCTTTGATGATATACACCAAATCACTTCTATGTGGTGTATATAATGTACTTTGACATAGTATATCATGAATTCCTTTATTCTCATGATATTACAATGTTTTGATTACCTCAATTATTTGTATTCAAGTGTCTCTCTTTTGGTTAGAAACTCTAACCAAAATACCATTTTAAAATGTTTTAAAGAATTATTCTTCTAAATCATGCTCATTAATGTCCATATTTTAAAAATGGTTGTAAGGATTTATTTATATGGACATTAAAGTTTTAAAATTAAAACTCCTTTTAAAAGTTTCAAAGTGGTATGGGAGACTTTGATTCAAAAATATACTTTTAAATGGCTTCTTGACAAATAGTGTGACTTTTAAATGTTTTCAAGAAAAGGGGGATATTTCTCTCAAATAGTTTTGATGATTATTTTCATCTATGTCAACATCCTTCATTATTATTGATTGAGGTTAATGTGATACAATACAATCTTCCATATTGTATCGAATGAATTATGTTTGACTGTGGATGTGCTATTTTTATACCATTCATGGTTTGTGGTGAAAGTATTGACATTTCGTATGCTAGTTTAATACGAATGTTTACATTATGTTTAAACCTTTTCATATGGGAATGCATTGGACTTAATAAGTGACGGGTGGAGCCCGCTATAGCTCCTCGATGCATCGGTAGGTCTCATGAGACAAACTAGTGTCTTGGCACAAGGCCTTGGCAAAATCTTATTTATAGTCTTGGCACGAGGCCTTGGCTATGTGGTTATGATAGTCTGGCATTATGCATTCCATCATTATGAAAGTGGTTATTGATATTGCATGTGATCATTCGACTAGTAGAATATCCATGTGAGTAAGTAAATGGAATTATTTCATTTTACCTTTGCCATTTTATGCTGAAGTTCAAGTTTAAAAGGCTTTTGTTTTAGTTATAATTTGCCTTAAGTGTTTATGCTCATTTATGAAAGCTTCTGCTATAATGTTATCCTTACTGAGCATCCGAGCTCACCCCTTTCAATGTTTTATTTATTTTTTCCCAGGATTATGAAGAAGTAATTTATGAATGACCTGCAGGGATAGTATGAGGGGATATGAAGACAAGATGTTTTTTTATGATGTAATGTAAAAATTTATGGATGTATCTAGTTATTTCAAGGCTACTAAACTAATCGGTCTTTCGAGACTTGATCTTTCTCGTGATCATGCCAATGTTATGTAATTAATGCACCGACTCTGGGTAGCTGGGGTCGGGGCGTTACAATACATATATATTTTCATGGATTTTAATACATAAATAACAACATTATTTATCTTCCAAAGCACGATAAAACAACTTGAACTTTTAATATTTTATTTATTCATGAAAAATCCAATTATACATTCCCTAACACTTATAATATATAAATATTTTATAAAACCTAAGTAAATTTATCAAAATATTTTTCTAAAATTTTATGGTATTTGATATTTTATGAATGAATATAAAAATAGCTATGAAAATATATAGCTAATTGAGGATATAAATTTCCCATGTATTCATCATAATCTAATAGACATTGTAAAAATTACATAATTAATTGATATACATTATATGACAGACCCTATCATAAATACATTATCATTTTTTGAGATGGATATGATATAATTTTTACAAAATGATAAACTGTTCCACGAAACATGAGATTTTATCAATTATTAAAATATCTAATATCAGAATATATGAAATAGATATAACACAGTGGTTTCTATAATATTTTACCTCTTCATATAACACATTCATATGATGTGACTGATAGAATCAGAAGACGTTTGATGTTCTATATTGTTTTAGTCAGTATATACAAATTATGAAACTATATTACCTGAAAATTTAGAATATTAACTTGTAAATAACATAATGAACATAAATTTGATACCTTGTATTTGTTTATATTGTCATCAAAAGAACAATCATTGTGGAATAAACCAATATCATTCTTCTTCTGTCATCAAATGCTTGTAACATGTGGTAAAAACATAGAAAAAATTGTTTGTACATTAATTTCTATGATATCCATTTTGTTCTTCATTAGAAAATGTATGATGAGTGTCTCTGAATTGGCTAAGAAATTATTTCCTCTTTGGGGCTTACAAATCTTTTAATCCCCATTTAATATCACGAGGATTCAAAAACACATAATTGGTTATCGTGTGATCCAATGTGAAAAAAATGTTCTTTGGAAAGAAGAGATCATTGAATATTTCTTATGAATCATGGAACACTAATATGAGGGATACCACACCTTATAAATCCACTGTTAAGGAATTAAATTGAATTAATAATGTCAGACATATCAGTTGTATAGGGTTCCATGTAATATCTAATGTACCATATATCATTTTGGAGCGTTGTTCTCTAAACTCTTCATCAAATGTTTTACATTAGATTAAAATACCAATCCAATTGTTTTATTATTTACAAAATTGTGGGTCAGAGACGGACCACATGCATGAATTATTTTCGATGTGTCACATTCCCTTTATATGATACTTTATTGAATAATGGATGAAATGTTTTCTATATGATATCTGATTATTCTTTTCTATGATATTCACCATCTGAATATCAAATAATATGACATGGTCATAACATATATTATATTATACCACAGGTTTGGAACATATCATTCATGTATTTGGTTACCTCTGAAGGGTTATATTTATGTGATGTGCAGTGACATGAATATTTTCATGAATATATTGAACTTTTACCCAATGTGAATTAATATGTGATAATGGGAATGATATAATGATGATTCAGATGATGTCAATTACATTATTTTTAATGGATATTTTATGAATTGTTTGATGATGTAATTGGTTAGTAGATCAGTGGTCGGTATAAATATTATATATAAGATTTTCAATTTAATTTTTATGTATTTTAGGTTATATGAGATCCATTATAAGTGAAAACACCACATAAGGGCGGTTGTCTTTTCTGTAACCCCTCACATACTGAGTTGATAGATGTTGTGATGGACAATGGGTTTTCAAATATCATGTTACAAGTATTCATGAAATTATAATGCCTATTTTCTTTTATATTTAATTTTTTTTTTCATTTTTTGGGTTCAATCTAGTGTTTTTAGAGAAATATATGAGTTTTTATCGAGTATATTTTCTTCCACAAGCATATTTTTCAAAATTATTATAAAAATGTCCTTTTAATTCAAAAAAGTTTACATAAGATTATTTTGTAATATCCTTGATTTTAACATAGAACAAAATGAATCTTTCTAATTTTTCGGCTAAAGAATTTTATTTTCTATATTCTCTTCAATAATTTCAATGAAATATTTTGTACCTTATACAAAATTTATGGACCGTCCCACTACCCAAAAAATTATACACTTAATACATTCATCAACATGATTTCAAAGGGATTAAAAAGAGACCAAATTTGAAAAAAAAAATTAATATATCTTTTAATGGAAATGAAAATATTTTAAAAACTATATTTATGAGGATATATGGGTCATTTATTAATTATGTAGTTTGTAATCATGTCATGAAACATTTACTCTCTTGTGATCGTAGGACATTTCATTTCCCATAAATATCCATATGATTTGTATCATGGATATGACTATATCAAAAAAAATTATTCAAGTTTATATATGGTGTTTTACATTAAAAGTGATTTGAATGAAAAGGAAATTAATAATAATTAATATTATTTACTCAATATGATTTTTTTGATAATGAATATTACCCATGAATTAAATCCATCATTCATTATTTGAGGAATGTATTGGACATGTAGTGATGGTTTTCTTGGAATTATATACATATCAATGAATTGAAGATTATCATGAGAAAAATCAGAAAGATAGAATTAAATGTTCTTGGGGTGTATACCTACCAATCGATTAATCAATATTGTCAAAATGTATTGATAATATAGACATCATGGTGTATTATATCATGATGCCCAATAGTATTAATTTCCTTCACTCAGAATTTATTTATTAATATCAATGAGATTACTTTTGACATCATGATACCACTATGATACGTATTCTTTAAACTATATTGTGTTCATCAATTATTGTTATCTTGGATGGTTTGATAAGGAATCAGTATGATAGCTATTACGATGATGTTATATATTTATAGTGATTTTCAATAAAAATATACATGTTGTTTATGAAAACTACTTGTTATTTACACGCCCTCTAATTCGGATACATGTTAAATATATTCTAAATTAAGAATAAATAAATTTCTCTCAAAATAAAATGAGTTTTTCAATGATTAATGTATTTATCAATTTCATTTCATGTAATTTGGTTACAGACCATGTAATGTCCCATGTTTCGTTATTAAACAAACATTTTGGATAAAAAATATATTTACTCCTCTTCCTACATCTTTTTTCTCAACAAAAATTAAATTTATAAGAAGTTTGGATCCCTCAAACACTATTTGGTTGATTCATTTAGTAATGGAAAATGGTTATGATTACGATATGACCACCCTTGTATGCATATTCCATGTATCTTCATCTCATTCACATTCCATTCATAGAGTCTGATAGACCATCTTGGGATTGATGGATATTTACTCTTTGTGGCTGAATCATGTTTCTACATTGATATTCATGATCATCTATGACAATATTTTTGTTGGTGTGTTATGCTATGGGATTTTTGTTTCATTAAAAAAGGTAACTAGTTTCATTGTGAAGGCCAAATTTGATTAACCATGAATTTCTTGATTAAAAGTCAACTATTTGATTTTAATTCAATTTCCTAAAAATAATTTAAATTAGATTATTAGAAACTCAAATTCCAATGAATTTGATGAATTTGATTTGAGTTGGCCTAAAATTGGGAAAACCTTCCTATTTCATTGAATTATATTGTTCTTGTGAAATTTATGGATTGTTTTGGAATTAAAATTATTGAATTTAGATTGTTAAACTGATTGGTTGATATTTTTTTCAACGATACATTTGATAAATTTTTTTATAATGGTTATGATAGAAGCCTACAGTATTTACATTAAAAATTTGAACTATTATATTGAATCCCCATTTAGGTTTTACAATGGGAAATTGGAAGATTTAAAATGGTAGAAGAGTATGCATTTTATTTTATATGGGTTTTAAATTAAACTTTGCAAAATTCATTATATTAGTGAACATGAAATAAAAGGTTGTTACTGAATTATTTTATAAGATCAATTATGACACTTTATTAACAAAACATGATATATTGAATTCAGTCACGTCCCTAATGTAATTGCGATGAATCTTTTTTTCCCAATGTTAGAGGGACATGTGTAAAATCATGCAGCAGTGATCATCTTCAAGTGTGTGAGGATACTAAAGCCTTGAACTATTATAACCTTGGGTATATAAATATGTTTATTTCTTGTTTATGTTGGAAATAAAAATATATTCTAATGGTTTTAAAATATATAACCTTCCTTCAGAATTTATATAAACATATTTATATATATATATTTATAAACAAACATGATTAAAGAATTTAAATAATTTAAAATGTAAAAACTAAATTTTTGTTATTATTCATTGAAAAAACATATGTGTTTATTAAAATTGAATTCATTATTTGTTTAATTAAATATTGGAATATTATTTTAGAATTCATGTTGAGACCCTTCTTATATTTCATCTCACATAGTTCCTAAGAAATAGGATTTGTTTTAGATTATCTACTTCCAGGTTCAAGCAATATTATGGAGCCACATGGAGGTGGTAGTTAATGTTGATCATTGGGATTGGAGAGTTGTGTGTATTAGTAAATCGATTTTTATTCTATTTTATTGTACTTTTATGTAGTACTTTGGGGTTATTTACGATTCTGGCTTCTGGTATGCTACTCTATGTGGAGTTTATCATTCTTTATTATGAACTTGTTTGTCATCTTCAATATTGTTTATTCAAATATGATTCCAACTTTCTTTTAGAATAATTCTATGTTAAAATTTCCAAACCATGGGAATTGGGAATTCCCTTAGAGTTTTGTTGGGATAGGATTTTTTATCGATTTAACAGGGTTCCTGAGCTGGTTTGTGAAAAAGTATTATTCATGGTCATGTTGATCTTCCTTTCATAATGTTAGTTTGTAGTTTTGTAATCATATAGGTATGTTGGAGGTAGTTATTATTTGGCTACTGGATAGGTATCACCTCAATGAACCATTTGTCAATATGGGTCTTTAGAGAATGATTTCTAGAGTATTAGTTCCTGTTTATTTGGTGCTTTATATTTATCAATATTCAAATTCTTATCTTGTGTTCATGTCTATCATGACAGATTCTCTGTTATAATTTTTTTTGAGTTTAAACCTTATGTTGTCTTTGTTTCCTCTTGATTTTTGTACCGTCTTCCTTATGAGAAGACGTGTGGGTTAGATCAATGATAATGAGTCCACTTAAACATAGAGATAAAATCCTCTCATGGACCCAACTCTGGTCGAGGAGATTTTATATATTGTTCATGCTCAAGGATAAGACCTTGTACCAGTACATGCATAGGATCCAACAATGGGACCATATAAAGATGTTATCTATATTCATTCTCAGGACTTCCTTTTCTAGAACCACTATTTTTCAATAGATTTATTGATCCTTAGGATGTTTGGGAATGTATGAGTATGATGGTGCATTTTGTTGTATTATTGGTGACTCCTTAGGAGATTATGTTTATGTGTTCCATCTTAATTTTTGTGGGACCAAGCAGAAGATACTGGGACATTATGGTGATGATGGAGAAAAATGATGGGTTCAAGTATAAATACATCAAGGATTTTTACACATAATATTAATTTCCAAAATCGATACTATTATTCATGGATTTAAACATATCTAGTTTTAAGAAATATAAAATAACTATAACATAGTATGTTTACTATTTTGTGGATATTGTGCAGTTTTCACCTAGGGCTGTTTCAAATGAGAATATGCAGACTCGATGTTTCATGTTAGGATGTTGAGATAATATTTTTCTCCTAGATTCTTGCTACAGATTTGTTGTTATGATGATATTTTAGATAGATAATTGATGGTCGAAATGGTATGGGGTGCAAAGTAAGGGTTGCGAGGCATACATTATTTTCATAGTGGAATTGTGAATTTATCTAAATGAAAAAAATGAATTATGATGATTCCCTTATTGGTTATCTATTGTAGTGTTTTTTTAAACCTCATGTGGTGATGGGAATGAGAACTTTGTATTTATACTATTGTTTCAAGGCATGGAACTATAAGGGGGTTTAATGAGGCACCCAATATATGTGGGTCTTGTGGATGCTTGGGTAACGTACATAAGTTCATCAAAATCTATTGCACTAAGGGTATGGTCACGGGATTATCCACACAATTGAGAACATCATTGATATTGGATTCATAAAAATAAAATGGGTTTAATCCACAATAAAATGTAAAAAATATTCTTCATGGAGTTGAATAGTCAGTAGAGGAGCTGTATACAGGTCCAGTGATCATGATATCTTCTTCAATAGTGAATTAATTATATGATACTAGTTAATTTTATTTATTTATTTCAAACCATATTCTTAAGTTGATAAATCCCCTGATGATGATTTTATATTACATGATTGGTTTTTCAACTCCCCTTATAATGAAGAGAGTATAGGGTCACCCTAGTCCCTCTTGTGCTTTTTTCTTATCACTTATTGATATTTCATGGAGTTTTCATTTTTTATATCGTAAAATCTATTGACATTATATTAGTGGTGGATTGGATCATCACCAATAAAGCTTAAATTTATCTCTATATTTGAAATGGCTCTTTTATTACACTTGATGTTTTATGTCCTTAATTTCATTGAGAATCTGACCCCAGTTCAAGAAACAATGGAAATTCTTATCCTAATTTGGGGAAATTCATATCTATATTCCCCTTTTATTTGTAATTAGAATCATTGTGAGGTTTTATCCCTCTAGTTGTATTCAATTTTTTTAACGTATTTCCTTCTGACATCGTTGGTATTTTGCTGTTTATGGTGTTTGAGTATTCTATTCATTTATTTGGTATTCACCATATATATATTCCCTCTTATGAAATGGAAAATGATAAAAATTGTTTTGAAGTTTTAGTTGGATGATCTTATTAAGAAAATGATTATGCATCCAAGTGTATCACTATGGGTAGAATTGTTTCACTTTTCTAAGAAGGATGATGGATTACATGACCGTTCAGTTCATTACAAAAAAAAAATCAACCGAGTTATAGTAAAGAGAAAATATTGATGTACAAGGATTAATGATCTATTTTATTAGGTAAATGGGGAAAATTAGTTCTCAATGATTAATCATTGATCTGGGAACCATCATTTGAGAATAAAAAAATAATACTCAGAAAACTATCATTCGATCTAGTTATGTGCATAATGAGTAGCTTTTTATGCCACATATTCTTTTCAATTATCCCTCAGTATTTATGGATTTAATGAATAGGATTTTAATGAGTATAATTATACCATTTTGGTAGTCTATGTAGATGGAATCTTTTTTTAATCAATCTCTGAGGTTGATTTTGTGAGTCATATATGAGTAGTTTGGGAGTTATTGATAAATCCTTATCTTCATGATATGCTTCTAAATTTTGATTTCTTTTTTTAGGGAAGTGAAATTTTATGGACATGTGGTGTTAAAAAAAGTTATATAATTTTATTCTAAATTGTTTATTGAAATTTTGACATAGGAATGACAATGAAATGTTTTTGAGATTTGAATCTTCTTAGGTCTAGTTGGGAATTCTCATCAGCTCATTAAGAAATTCTAAAATATGGATTCTCTGATGACAGATCTAACTCCAAAAGGGGTAATGATATCATTGGATTAAATTTTTTGAATTAATTTCTTAGGATGAATCAAATTTTGGCTAATACATTAGTGTTGATTCATTTAAAGGACATATGGGGAAATGTGGACTTTTGAGATGTTTCATGTTCAGGATATAGTTCCATTCATATATAGAGTGATCATCTCATTGCTTATAGATCTCGGTAGATTTGGATATATGAGAATAATTACCCGACCAAGGACATTGAAAATTAATATATGATTCATGTTATTAATTATTGGTGGAATTGAATTTATGGATTGATTTTTAACATGTTTACAGACCACAAGTGCATTATCATTATCTTCTATAGAAAAGTATTAATATATTCTGTATTCATTGGGTGTAATACCTACAATATTTTGTTTTTGACATCACCAATACACTGATGAAATTTATTGTAATTATTGATCATATGAGTAGTAAACTTTTAATCCATGTAGTGAATGAATCTTCAAAATATTTGAACGAGATGGATTATTTTTTCTAAGTTGAATATTATAGTTTATGAAACATGGGGCGAGGTTTTTTTTCAATTTATTTATTCACATACTCTCTAATCAAAATGATTACACAGGATCAAAATCATGATAATGATTATTGCATCTTGATATACCCTTTTTATTGTAGTGATATTGTGATCAATACATTACTCTCCACTGAGGGAATTTATTGACATCATAATTTATTTTTTTCATTGTTATAATTAACTAAAAATATTATTTTGAAAAACTATAACTCCAATCGGGTAGCTAAACAAATAACCATGATGATATTTTATGATATTTTGCATATATTATTGTACCTAGGTACAATATGGGACATTGTTGAATTTTTATCTCTATGTTAAATGTTCGAAAAGGTGAGGTTTGAGAACCTAAAACCTTGGGGTTTTCTTCAACCACTTCTGGTGCCAACATGAATGTGGGATGTGATCTATATAGAAATAATGGTTGGGTTCCCTCATACATGGGTAAATAATTATTGGATATTGGTTTTGATCAATTATGTAACACTATTGGATCACTTTGTACCCATTCATGATTCGACCAATGTTAAAGAGTTGTAAAATCACAATATGAACAAAATTTTTCATTTTTATATAGTTCCATCTACGGTAGTCCTTGATTATGGTCCTTAGTTCACCAATAATGTTTAGAGTGGCCTTCAGAATATACTAGGTTCTTAGGTATTTTTTAGTATCGAATAGTTTCAATAGTCAGATAGAGAGTCCAAAAGTACTATGTAGATTATTTAGGTTGTTTTCTATTATTGTTTTCTTGAATTTCATGGATCTTAAAATGACCATTTTGGGCATGTTGAGTTTTCTTATAATAATAGTTACCATCACATGATTTGAATGAATCCTTTTTGGGGATATTTTTTATGTTATTTTAGATCTCTTCATTTTTTATAGAAATTCATAAATTTTCCTTGGTTGTATCAATCATGGTTCAAGATATGACATCAAGGATTCAATAGATTCATCAGATAATATTAATGACCTAAGGTTAATATATTTCTTATGTTGATCATTATCATATACCATTGCAATTATTAGTTGGTGAAAATGTGTTCATAATAATTACACCTCATTTGGTTCATCGATGCCTTGGGACATAAGGGAAGCATTATCCACATATTTTGGGAACCTTTTTCATTTTTTTGATGATTGGGAAAATTTTAAACCATTTTCCACACCCAACACTGCTAATGTTGTTACATGAAGTGATCCATATCTCTCATCTATTAAATTATTTATAAACTACCTATCATATTTATAAAATGAATGATATTGATGTTGAACATAATTTTTTTATCACAAAATAGCGAGCTAGGACAGTTGATTTTTAAACAAAGGTAATTCACGGGAAGGTGATGCTTTGTTTTATTTTATATGTTATCATGGTTATGATTCTCATGAGACATGGTAGAATGTTGTACTATTAAACAATGAGTGGCCTCACGTATTTGATATGGATTCTTCTTGATATACATTCCGCGAACAAGGACATTTATTGTTGGGGACATTGTAACACACTGTTAACATTTTGACAGGTTAATTTTAAAAAAATTTATACTTTTCTATTTTCATTATCTATGTATTGTTTAGAAATAATTATGAGGAAACCTATAATTTTGTAGTATGATATTTATTGGAATTTTATTACCACAATTTGTTTTTTTGTTTCATTCTCAGTATATACACATCATGTAATACAGTTACACACTATGTAAATTCTAAAATCATAAAAAATCCATTTTAAAAAAAATGATATGTTTTTTTCAATGATTATTGGATTTTTCAATTTCATGATGTGTAATTGGGATGAACATTTATAACGGCCCGAGTATTATAACTTTATAATATGTGTACATGAAAATGACATTTCCTCTTCCCAATAATTCCTTTAAATGGATCTAAGACAAATCCCTAGTTGATTATGTAGCACTCAAGACCTTCCATGTCATTTTATTCAATGATTGAATGAGGTAATGATAGTAATCTGACCATACGAGTAAGAATTATCCTTATATTATCATCTCTTTGTATTTATATGATTGTATTCTGATAAATCAACTTGGTATTAATGGATCTAAACTGAATCTTTTTGAATATTGATTCTAGATCTAGTTCCTAGATATTTTGCACCTTTATTCTTGTTTGTGGGTTATGTTGTGAGATTTTTGTTTCTATGATAAAATTTGGTTTCTCTATTATAAAAACAAAATTTCATTAACCATGAATTTTTAGATTTAAATTTATTTTTAGATATCAAATAAATTTATTATAATGTATTTCAATTGTTTATTAGAAACCCAATTTCATTGAATTTGATTATTTTGATTTTATTTGGCAAGAAATTGGGAAACCCTACCCCCAGATTCCATGGAATTGGGGTGTGTTTGTGAAATTAATTTAGAATTATGGAATTTAAATTAGTGTATTTAAATTATTAAATTAATTAGTTGAAATTTATTTCAATGTTTTTTTATAAGATGGATTAAATTTGTTTTAAAAAATCCCATGGTTTATTCTTTGAAAAAAGAATGATTTAATTAAAAACAAGTTTTGGGATTTAAATAGAATATTTAAACTTTTTTACATTAACTGTATGATGATATATTTTTTATAAATTTTCTAAAATAAACATCCCATCATTGATTTTATTATAGGTCATTTATGCCTAGGTAGTTAGTGAGTAAATGGGACCTATGTTATTTGACACTATAAAAGTTAAATTAACCACAGTTTAGAAGTTCACATCACTAATTGGATGGTGGTGAGTCTACTTTAGCCCATACCAGTGGGACATGTGTATAAAAATAATGGTGTGATCAAATTTGACTGTGTGAGGAACTTATTGATTAGAACTATTTAACAATTTTTCATCTGACCATTTTCATTATTGGATGAAATTTTATATATAAATGTGTAATAATACTTTTAAAATATTTTACATTACTTCGGAATTTTTATAAAAAAAATTATATAAATATTTTTATTAATGTATTTTATTAATGTATTTCAATCATTCTAAATTTAAATCAATAATTATTTATAATTATTGATTTGAAATTCCATTTATGATTAATATAATTTAAATATTTATTTAGATAATAAAATTTTAGTATCTTTTTACAAATATACATGTTGAGACACTTCTTGGATTTTATCTCACACCAAATCCATACCATCAGGTGTTTGTAGATTATCTTATTCCAGGTTTCAGAAAGGTTAAGGCACCACTAGGGAGAGGTAGTAGTTTTTGATCCTAGGTATTAGAGAGTTTAATCTATTGTGAATTGTGTATTTATTTTATTTTTTGGTAATTTTTTGTTGTACATTATGTTTTTTTACTTATTGGACTTCTAGTATTCTTCTCTTTATGATTTGTTTTAGGTATTTATACTGATGTGTTAATCTAGTTATAAAATTATTATTTAAATATTGTTCCCACATTCATGTTGTATGATGGCAGGTGCAATTCTCCACCCCATGGGGTCAAGAATGCTCATTGGTGTATATCAGGATAAGCTCAGTTATCAGGTTACTTGGGAACCCAAGATTTTCCTTTATAATCATAAATTTATATTATACATTTCGATGTTTTATAATCATTTAATTCATTAAAATACATTTATTTCAGTTATTTACCTTGTCATATTAAATATTCCTTATTTACAAATGATTGATATCTTTATACATGACTGTTGCTGAGAATTTGATCTCAAACATATCTGATTCATTTCCCCATTATTTTAATATGTAACCTTTGAATGAATTAAATAATGTATAATATTTATAGTTCTTATGTTTTATATTCATTTTACAACATAAAATGTGAATCATGTATGTATATTGTTCTTAAAAACATCTAAACTATTTAGTCCTTTGGGATGTGATCGATGGTAACTAATGATAATGTAATAATGTGTAAATTGAATTTGGGTTATTGGAGTTGTGGTATTTACCATTAATGTTGGGATTGGTAGAGATGCAAGGCTCAAACATAAGGAATAATTGAGAAGAGGATTCACCTTTTTATAAGTGATAAAGAATCCTTGGGAATTAACTAATATATTAAATAAATATAAATTAAATTCTTGTTTAAGTGTAGAAAATTTATATATTGTGAATCTATGATTGTTATGGCTTTAAATAATCTAATCCAAAAAAAATTACATGTTTTAGTAGGGTTTTAGAACATATCTCTTAGTTTTAACTGAACATAATGAATGTTCCCGATTACTATGATATCAATGTTTTTTACACATTAGTGGTAATGGAAGCTACTACAGGAGAAAATGTATCCCTTAAGTGGAAATGGTTTATATTCTTGTCTATATCCCATTCACATGGTTGAATATAATATTTATATGAATTGTAATGTCGTTAATAAAATATTATTTAATATAATAAACAATTAATATCATTTTTGGATTATTCATGTAGACTGGGTTTGAAGAAAACAAGATAGAAATGGGATTCTTATAAAAACATTTAAAAATAACAAAAATTTTATATTTATATAAAGAATTATTTTAATATAATTATTATTCATTTTTATATTAAATTTAATAATTTTAATATAGTTTATTTTATTTTTCGATTAATTAAATAAGTTATGGGTCGATATTGCACATGTCTTTACGAAAATTATTCCATAACTATTTCTATTTTCTAATTTATATCATAAAAAAATAATTCATTTATCATATAACCTTTTATAACTAAACATAATTTCCTTGTATTCTTACGAATAAATATTAGAGTTACAAAAATAGTGAGAGTGATATTTTTGATTTATTCAATACATCCAATAAATTGAAATTCATTTTCATGGAAAAAAGGAACCAAGATTTAATGTCCTAAAATATATTATGTTAAATTTCTTACTAAATTCATATAATATAATTATGTTAGTTTTTATATAAATTTTTATTATATTTTAACAACTTTTGAGCCTAAAATACTTAATTTACTATTACCAATGTGAAAAATATTTACCAAAGTCATTAATCATAATGACCAACAACAATGTTGTTATATTCACTAAATTTAGACACAATGATTTCAAATATATAATAAATATGTCAATATTTGTTTCGAAATTATTCATAAATGATTTTAAAAATAATCCTAAAAAATGAAAACAAAATTATTTTATAAAAAAGAATTTTATAAATAAAACTCTATTCAGTCTTATTAGATTCACATTATGAAATTATATTAATGTTAAAATATATTACTGATATATAAATATAAAATTTATTCAATTCATGAAAATCATTCATTAATATGTATTATTTAAATTTAATAAGATAAAATCACATTGTGTTCAAAATAACAGTTTTTTAGAAAAACATCACTTTTTTAATTTCATCTATATTTATCAATTGATAACCAATGAATTAATTCTATAAATGTGTAAAAAATATTATTTATTATTTATTTAGTTCAATTTAAACCCTACAATACAATGGAAAGATTATAATTATCATATTATATGATAGTACTTCAATAGTAAAACATAATTCGTTTAAAATCAGGATTGAATGTAAATAAAGAAATTATATACAAGAAGTTTATTTCAACAAGAAATGCATAAAATATAGATATTTTTTCTTTAATCCCATCATGATGAAAAAATCATATAATTTTAGCTTTAATACATAATGAACATTGTTCATAGACACCTACTAGAATCCATTTTTAGTAAGAGAAATTTCATTTGAACCATGACCTTAAAATTGGTCAAAGTGTGATTCAGTGTGTCTCATAGTAGATTGCCAATATATTTACACCTTGACCACCACCCATAGAGTGACCACCCAATGATCATTTTTTAATTTCAATACTACCATGACTTCTGAAATGACGTGGTCTTTCACATATTTCTATCCTTCAATTATATGCCTTGAACACAGAATATATTCTCAACCATGAATTACTTTCCAAAACCTTTTGAAAAAACATTGATTATATTATCTTAATTGTGGAATTTCCCATGATCATATATCTATTTTTTCATTAAATATTTTCTATATGTAACTATATATTATACATTGTTGACACTCTTTGTTATTCGTATGTTAGGCCACTACATCTCAACATTCCATAAAAAATGAGTTTGATATCTAAGTCCAGCCACAGCAATATACACTTTATTCAGTAAAATATTCAATAGTGTATTTTCTAGGTCATATTGTTGTTTGAAATCATTCAACATGTATTTTTTAGAATTTTTATTAAAAAATATTTGTAAAACCCATTATTAATCATCATGTGAATCAACCATCAATAAACATATTAATAAACAGAACCCAAAATGTGTTATGTTTGATATTTTATAAAAAAATCCCCCATTTAGTTTGATTAAAACATTTAAAACACTCCAAAATATTATTCAACTACTATTGAAAAATCAATATTCATGATGTCTATCAATAAGGCACTAATAATTAATCCTAGGCTCACATAATCCATCTTATGAGTGAGATATATGCATTGAAAGAAAAAAATTCATGACCCCTTACCATTAATTCATTCAAAAATTATGCATATTTACCCATAATTTTTCATAGAAATACTTTTCCTATATTCACATATCTCCCTTTAAAACAAACATAGACGTTTATCCCAAATTGTAAATTCAATAAAAGATATAAAATCTCTAAGAATTTTACAAGAGAGGACTATAAATACAATATTGGAGGCTAGATAACAAACCTAACTTGTGAGAGAACCCATGGGGAGTGGGGGTTATATAATAGAACAAATTAGGTTGGTGGATGTACTTGTACCCTAGGATCTAATTGATGTTTCACAAATACCACTTTTTTAGATGCTTCATCATGATTCATAATACATGATATTGAATTGATAAATACTCATATATCAGAATTCCATGCTCCATATAATCTATTATAAAATGATAGTGGATCCATATATTCCTGGTCCATTAAGTGTGAAAGAAATGTTTTGGGATATTGATGGAACTTCAGTTAGATCACGTGATTTTAAAAGGAGGAATCACGTGTATACCCACATCATCGATTTTTTTCTTCGTTTATACAAACAAAATGAAATATTTAGTGGAAATAATGTTTTCAGACCTTATGTTTCTTAATGATATTAAATATTGATTCATAATTTAACATTATATGCACAAAATACCAATATGGAATTTACCTCCTGATGTATATGTTGATACATTGAGTGAATCTACCCAATTTTCATTAGTAGATCCCAATAAATACTATTACACATCCTTGTGATAGAATTTTCAATAATCTATCATATTATGGATACATAAAAAATTCTTCCCATAACTATCATGAATAATTTTATGGGATCACTATAAAAATTATAATATTAATAATTATAAAATTAAATTTCTACTCGAGTGGTAGTCAAACATATAAAACACCCAATGCTTTTTCCGTAATATGTAACATTTAATTTGTTTCCATATTAATCAATTTTTATTTTTATTATTATCACCATTGAAGATCCCATAGGTCTCAAATTTTATAAAATAAATCTTATTATAACTCTCTTGGAGTATCTGGTTTGAGAAATAGATATCTTACCTATAATTTTTTGGTCTAGAAATCATAAAAAAATAAACTATTAAATGCATATTGAATTCTCACCTTATGAGCTCCACAAATTATTATCATTATTTGTCATACAATACTACAAAAAAATGTTTTTAATATATATAATCACCATAAGTAACATCTATTTCTCATTATTTAGTTATATAATATGATCCATACTCCATATATGAAACAAAGAGTTATTTAGAAATTAAATCAACATAGAAATCTTTGATATTGGAGAATTTTTATGTCTATACATATCGCTCTTCATTCAACATGTGAATCCTTTATAATCATAAATGAGAAAACCATTCGATTATTCAATGAATATTTTATATTCAAGGAATCAATTCGACAAATCATATTGTAATTCCTTTTGAAATACATTTACACCCCTTTTAATTGACATTCATATGAATAACTGAATGGTTTGATGTCGTATTACTAGTTTTATTTTCTTATCAACATCAATTCCATCAATTTGGTAATACACCTTGCACACAATTCATGATTTGTTTTGAATCACCTTTCAATATTCTATATGATTTTTTTGAAGACCCACATTGTTTTGATTATATTATTTTACCTTGGACTTGGGAAAAAAACATATATCATTTTTCTATATTTGATTATGATATTTTTATAGAGACTTGACCCCAAACCTCAGTATTATTAGCCTCTTATAATGATTTTAGTTTCACTTAATATTTATCTAAGACTTCATTCTTCTTGTTTGAACTACGGTTGTTTAGTATCCAATAATTTTTTCATCAGTGATTTCAACCGTACTAATTCTTGTTATTTAATATATGATGTGCCCTAAATATTTATATCTTTCAAATAATTTTATTCAGTAAAAAACATTTATTTACTAGATACATGTCATTTTGTGTGAATTTTTTTATTAATCGTTTATGATTTTTTAGGATATTCTATCCAAATTCACAAATAGAGAGTGATCAAAAAAATATTAACAGACACATGGTGTGTCATTTATAAACAAATGTCATGCAATCATGCCCCAAAATTTTTCTATTAGAGTATGTACACACCCATATAGTTTTCCAAGCACCGTGTTCCATGTACTTCTTGTCAAAAAATATTGTAAATCCTTCTATAAATGGTTAGTGGATGAAACATATAGTACATGACATGTGTGGTAGTTCCAAATGCCTTGTACCTTCACTTATAAAATGCTGATACATGAATTCAAAGGGGAGGCATGGTGTATCACATACCGATGGAGAAACCGATGTCAAATTAAGTTGAAACAAGAACATGATGTATATTTTTTTGGAAAACATCATTTATTGTAAATTTATAAAAATATATGGGCATCCTTACTTGTATTACATTACACATCAAAGGGGGAGGTGTTTCAGCTCTCTCATTTGATCTCCATATGATTATTTTGACTATTAATTTTCTTGTTAATTTTCTCATTTAGTATATTTCCACGTTCCCTATATTTCCATCTCGTATCCATGGAATGGTATATGTATCTTATCAACCCATACACCATGACCATGGTCATAAGACGGTAGTGTTCTTGTGTAGTAGATTTAATATGGTTAAGTTTGATATAAAATTTAATTTATTAAGTGTTTCTTTTGTTCTGTTTTTTTATAATTCTAATAACTGGTCAATTTCATATTAATAGTTGATGTTGTATTTTAATATGAATAACAATGTTAGTGCAAATAGTAGGAGTTTCTGTGGTGTAAATCATGACCATTGGATAAGAAAATTGAAACTTTCATTAGCAGAAAATAACATGTTTTTGTTTTAAGTGGTTAACGACAATGCTAATATATTAAAATTTTAAATTAGTAATTGTTTGTTATCAGAACATGAAATAAAAAATTAATTGAGTACCCATTGTAAAAAAGATCATATATTATCTAAAACTAATGAATTACCTTTGATATAGACTATAATTAAATTGAAACCTTACAATGCTTTATATATATTTATATGTACCTTCTTATATATTAATTTCATATTAAAAAGTTGTTTAATTGTTTTATATGCTCCCATAAACGGTTTCATTCAAGATAATTAGCTATGATTTACCAACTGTAACTAATTTATTGATTTTTCATTTCACTGATGGTTCAACCAAAACTACTGATAACTACCTAGTTAGTCGGACTAGAAGAGGAAAATAACTGCAAATTTTTCACACCTCATGATTAGAGCTATCAAATTATGTAACTGTTATTGGGTAACTCGACATAAAATACTGAAACATGTGTTCTTGTTTGTTTTACTAGAATCCTTTTTATTTTGATGATTCTTTTCTTAAGACTCTCAGCCACACATTTTTATGGATTTTTATTTAACTGAATACTATAACAATTCACCTAGAGATGATTTTTTATCCAAATTATGCAGTGATGTTCTACTCAAATGTATAAAACATTTATCCATACATAGATTATATTTTTCAATACATGGTATACCCATTTATATTATTCACCCCACCAATTCCTTTTCAACATATAGAACGTTTTTTGGGTAATAAAAAAATATTAATATTGATGATAGAATAATTTAACACAATTTAGTGGGACCCAACCAAAAGGGTGGGATTACATGGTTCTATGGTTGATAATATTTCATAGATAATCACTAAAATGTATAATTTGGTTGAGTATGATTATGGGATTTTTAATTCTTTTTCAAAAGTTGGGGCATGTTATTATGTGGGCCCCTTGATAATGATAATATTTTCATCATTATATATATATTTTAATTATATAATCCCTCAAAAGTTATCAATTTGAGAATAGTTTCATTAGTTTTAGATTTAAAATGTGGTTTGTGAAAAAAATTTAATTTTTTATAATTCTTGAATATTAACAGAATTTAATAAAATGGTAATTTTTGGAATGAAGATTACATTATTTTCAAATTTGTGGGATTCTAAACTTACTATGACTTTATTTAAAAAATTTATATTTTTCTTCTTGAATAATTGATGATTCAAATAGCTAGAGGCTGTAAATAATCAATCAATTTGAACAATGGTTCAGTCAGAAAAATGGATCCCACCTCACGGAAGTAGGTATAACATTGATAAAAACCTTAATTAAGGTGAGTAAGTGAGGATATTATATAGGTCTTGTGGTCTCATTTCAAGAATAATTTCTATTGAGTACTAGAATAATTATGGTGAAAATTTAATAATCTACATTTAATGAATATTTATGGAATTATCAGGAATAAAAAATTCATACTAATTATAAATTTTTTAAATTCTTCTGGACGCATCCAATAAAAAAGAAATTTGGATGGAAGATAGGATATTTAATATCAAAATTCCTATATGAATGTCCATTTCGATTATTTTAACACATGGTGTGCCAAATAGAAGAAAACATTCAGATAATAGATTCTAGTGGATATCTTTTCCACTTTTCTTATCCCAATTTTCTTCTTCGTAGTTTTTAAATACAATGTTGTTCTTAATTAACCATGATCACCAATAACATGGTGGGTAAAAGAAAATTGATTGGTGAAATGTGTCGTTCTCTATTTTGTAATTCTTGTGTTCTCGGTCTTAATTTAATGAAATATCATTTCCCTTCTGCAACATTGTTTTCAATTTCATATAGATTCTTTGATATCACTTGTGGAAATATTTTTTTCCCATTATTGACTTATAATTTTTTAAATGATCATTATACTCATATACTAGGCTCTTGTTTTTAATTATGTAATAGAAAATGGATATACGGTGATGAACTCAATGTTCTCTAGTACATTATAATTATCTAGTAGATTATCTTTTTTATTTGGGATAAATAAGAATATATCGGTTATTTTCAAAGTTCATTGTGGATATTTACTAAAACTATCTTACACATTGAAGGAGATTAAACCAAAATTTTATACTGGTAAGGTTTTAAATCACTATCACCAATTTCCCTAATATGTTATAAAAATTTCCATGGTATCACATTTCAATCAACTTTGCAGAAGATGATTAAATAAAATAGAACATGTATGTCATTGTAATTTGGAAGAAAACACCAAGAAGATCACAATTATCATATCACATTTAACAATTATATTTATTTATAATTTCTTTTCAATATTTTTGTTAATTAATTTCATTTATTTCATTTCATTAAAAAGAAAAAAAATCATAAAAAATACATTATTTTCTTAATTTAAAAAGTTTAAAATGTTTATTGTTCATAACTCTTCAGCATAAGAACAATGGTTAATCACTTAACAAAAGTTATTCAATATAATTAAAATTATTTTCTAATTCCCTGTGATAGGAATCCATCAGGAAGTGCACTAGTCCAAGGTAGGTTGTTCCACAATATAATTGAAAATATTAAACTCTTTTCAATTTAAAAAAATATGTTTTTTCAATAATTTTTCCAAATGATTATTTCATTAATTCATGGAAAAATTACCCACCATTGAAACAAATAATGAATTTATCATTCATTACTTAAGAGATTTTTCTTATTCTATTTTCATATAAGTCAGGTTATATTTTAGAGAAAATAATGAATATGAATCATTTAATGAATTCATCAATGGCATGAGGCATTACATGGACAAAAAATTGATGAAATGGCCTGACAGTTTACTGATTTATCCCATTACAATATAGAATATTATAAAGTGAAATAGTTCCAAAAATATTACCCTTTATTTATCTACACATTCTAAAAATAATTCCATGAAAACGAGGACCCTTACTACCTACCTATATCAACTACTACTATACTACAAGAGGTACTTTCCACTGAAGAATTAATTAAAGTTTAACAAAATATGGGATATGATATTTTCATGAATTCATTGTATTTAAATATTATTGAAAATAAATTTATTTTCACCTATAATTGTTTTTGAATTTTATATTTGTCCATCACTTGTATTTCATTGGATGAATAAGACAATAAAAAAAAGATTCACCTGATGACAAACATATGGTCATCCCCTAACATATTTAATGATTATTTTGGGGAGTTTCTTAGGAGATACATGTAGATTTTTCTATTTAAACTCAATAAATAACATCATACTTTTATGGGGGTGAATTTTATATTGATTATTCATGTTCTAATTTTAAAAAAAATTGAATGAAACTCTAAATTTCCCTTTTATTATATATTATATGAAACATTCCTTGAAAAACCAATGAAAAATAAAGAAGTGCTTATGAAGGTGGAATGTAAGAAAGGGGAGGACCCATTCTATATATTGTACCAATATACATGTTTTATCTCAATCTAATTCGGGTTTATTTGGTGGACTATATCCATGGATCCCTCAATCAAAAGGAAGAAGTACATGCTACAATGAAAAATTTTTGGTGTTTCATGAGAAATTAACCACTAACACCATCAGTTTGTGGACAACCAACTAGAACTTCCCATATTTAGGAATTAAAAATCCAAGGCCAACTAGGGTGATTAATCCATGATCATTCTTTTTTTTCTCATTCTATTTATACATTTATTTATTTTTTTAAATTTTATATGTTATCATTTCTACCTTTATTTTGGGGTTTTCAATATTCATATCTTTGGATCATTACTCATTATGGAACAACTTATCCCTCAGTTTATACCTATCCTTAAAACATACATTATTTCTATAATTCAATAAAAAATATGTATATATGATAAAATCTATATTATATTATAATATAATTTATCTTAGTTTTTTGTGTTTATTTTTAAATTTTTTAGATTTTTTGAAACATGTGAGCTCAAATTATTATCATTTTTATTTTTGAAGCCCATTTCAATGAGTGAAATAAATTATTCCATGAAACTCTTGAAAAATATATTTTAAAAATTACATTGTTTCAAGATTAGATATTATGTGAATTTCATGAATTGGGCTATAATTATTTAATCTCTTGCAATAGTTTAATATCTATATTTTTTAAATCACAACCTCAATAGGATTATGAAACATTTTTTCATAATATTTTAATTCAACCCACTTAAATAGTGAACTATTTCATACATTATCTAGCATTAAATTTATTTATTAGTTTCAATACTGGAGGTTTTGAGGCACCTTTGTTTCAAATTATTAATGAATGTCATAGGATTTAAACCCCAATTTTGAATGAATAATTTTCATTTTTTCCTTAAATAAACAATTAATCTATTTATCCCTTAAAATCCATAAAAAAGTTATATTATCCACATTAGATTTCAATTTTCATTATCTAAACCTCTATTGATGTGAAAATGCATGAAATTCTTGAACATAACTGTGGGGGAAGTTGTCTTGTATTGTGTAACCACATTTTCTGATGCATTGGGTGAAAATAACAATTTGAGAAGATGATTTTTCTACCAAATATTTTATTCTAAAAAATTATATAACATTTAGAAAATTTATGAAAAAATGATTTGTGCCTTTCTGAAGCTGTCATAAAGAATGAAAGTTGTGCATATCTAGAGAATTCAAGAAATATAATGTTTAAAAAAATTGAAAAATTCTCTGCTTAAATTTATAGTGGTGATCCCTTGTTATTTCATTATTATGGATCTAATTTTCTAATAATGGGATTGAATATTAGACTATTCATTAGTGAATATTACAATTGTGTTATTTTTCATCAAAAAAATCCAAACCCTCCTCATTTAGCCTCATAGTTTTTGACAAAAAAATACAAATAACCGAGTCCAAAACACAACCCTAAAAAGTCATAATTATATTCAAATGTTCTTGAATCCCATATAGTTAATATTTAAAAATTTATCACCCTATTGTCACCCATGATTGGTTTTGAATGAGAAAATCATTGTTGAAAATCTGTTATTTTTGATATGAAGGAAAAATTAATGAGAAGTATGAGTTTTGTGTGAATGATATGAGAAAAAAAAATTTAATTATAATCAATTATTATGATGTATAACATTGATTAATTTTTTATGAGTCTTTATATTTTCTCTTTCTTATTGAATTTTTGGTTCATCTAATGGGTAATTGTTTGGAAATTTAAGGGATTTGATTAAGATTCTTAATTGAATAGATGCCCAACTGCTATGTGTGTGGGAATTTGTAGAGATAATTTTTTTCCCATTTTTAATTTGAATTTATTTTCATCATTTTTAGATCTATAGTGTTTTTTCGGATAAAATGTGAAAATTTCATTATTATGGAATTTTATAAGATTTTGATAACAAGGATAATATTAAAATTAAATTGAAAATATTATTATAATATGAATTAATTTTATAATATTTCATGATATATAATATTAAACATTATATTACGTAACATGATCTTATTCAACAATCGATAACACAAAAAAATCAATCAAATTAAAAAATATTGAGGATGATAATGTTGAATCCACATCTAGAAATGAGGAAAAACTCAAGCTACCCAGCAACAATTAAGGTGATTCTACTTTGAAATGAAAAATTACCCAAAGGATAGTTTCATATATATATTCCACGAATTTATGAAAGTATTATGGTGATGAATTTAAGAAATAAATGAAATGATGATTTAAGGAATTCTCTTCCAGAAAAAATAAAAATTACAATAAATTTCATAAAATCCTCAAGAAGAAAATAATCAATGTTAAATATGAAGTGAAGATAATAAATTATGTATAGTGAATCACATAAAAATATAAAATAGTGTGATTAAAAAATATTATCGGAAAAATAGGAGAAAAATTTTAGAGATTTTATTCTACTGGACAACTTTTCTTTTCTTATTTAACCTTCATTCCTCTTTTTATATTGGTAATTAATTTTTATTCCCAATTAATATAAATTACCCTAACCATGGTGGGGATAACATTTTATTATTTGGAGAATTTCATGGTTTTATATTTTTTAATTCTTGATTACTAAGTCTTAACTAAATTAAATCACTTTCTCTCTTGTGTGACATTGTTTTCAATTTCAAATAGTGATGTTTATGCCATGTGGGATCTTATTTGGCTGTTATTCAAAAAAAATTCATTTTTCCAATGATTATTATTCCCATATACTATGTTGTAGTTTATATAATATATAATATATAAGGAATTATTGGTGATGTAATCGATGATCATGAGTAAGGGTAAATGATGTAGTTGATGTTCATGATTTTTTTGGGATAAATAAGACCCTACTGTGTATTTCCAATGTATATTGAAGAAATTTACTACAAATATTTTGAACATGGAAAGAGAGTAGAATAAACAAAGATTTTTTACATTTTTACTTTACCATTACAATTTTTCAAATGAGTGAGAGGAAATGATAGTGGACTCTCATTTCAAACAATATTGCAGAATAAGATTTATTAAATGTAAAAAATGATAACATTGAAATTTGAAAAAATAAATCCAAACTGATATCCATTTTAATATCAAATCATTCAGTCAAATTTATTGATAGTATTTTTTCCAATCATTTTTTAATTGATTGAATTTATTTAATTTCATTCAAAAACAATCACTTCTTAAAATCGTATATTTCTATATTAAAAAAGAGCATAAATCTATTTGTTGTTCACTCTTATTTAGGAGACATTGTGTGGTTTATCTATAGTATACACATATGTAATATAATAAAACTTTTTTCTCCACGCCACATGAATGGTGTGTGTCACAACACCTATCAGCCTCTATAAATTTCAGAATATTATTTTCAAAACTCAATCATTAAATATGGTGAAACATCACATCATGTAAGTATTGAATTGTATCAATTATTTATTTATAACCCCTTAGTTGATCATTTAACTTCTCATGAGGACTCCTATGATTATATTCATATTTTAATCATTATGAAGGTGGACCCTTAGGAGGACTAACATGTACATGATAAGTGAGAGAAAAAAGGTAATCATTTAGAGTAAACTATGAAAAAGGAAAGGATGTTAACAAGAATCTCCAAGAGAACCTAAATATCAAGAAACATGACTAAAAGAAGAGAGTGCCAAACATATGTAGCGGTTCATGCTAGGAATGCCACTCCCACCACCAGATTATGAGTATGAACCAGATCTCTAGTTGAGAAAATGACCTCAAACAAACAATGTTTTTTGGTGTTAACCCAACCACTTTAAAATCTCCTCACAAATTATTTATTACTTTTAATAAACATACTTAGTGTAAATCCATTCCACATATTGTGTATCATCAATTCTATTGAGCATAGTTGATATAAGAACCAAATGAGAGGATATAACATGTTTAACTAAATACCCATTGTGTACATATCAATTTAGAATATATTATGACATATGAATTTTTATAGTTTAATATTATTTACGATAATTATTAGATATGAAGAATGTGCCGATTTAAAGCACACAAGAGTGTATTCGTGTTATCATTGGTTTGAATAGATCTGCACATATCATTGGAACATTATTCATTCTTGTTAAAGCATTTTGTTATGTAAAAAATATTTTTGATTCTATATAATGCTAACAAATCCTTTCCAAAATAGAAGAAAACCAATGGTTGGTATTAATTTAAGGATAGGGTTGTATTCAATGGATCTAAAAGTCCCAAGTGTTAGTCCTACTAGTTGGTTCATTATGTCATTTTCCTCTAATATTAAGCAAAACAAGATGTGCTTTGTTAATCATCATGTGTTTAATTATTCCATTTAATTTTAATATTTTTTTGAAATAAAAAATAAACCATCGTAGATGTGGGTTGATTGGAAGAGTTGTAGCCCATGGTTCAAAAGCCCTGGGTTTGAACTCCGCTAATCTCCATGGATCGTCACAATCATCAATAATTAGAACCTCATGACATGCATTTCTCTATTCATATAGTAATTTTATATCAATACATAAAAAATTAAAATTATAATTAACTATAAATTACATCTACCATCTATCATGTGGTTGAGGGTGTGCATTTGTATTTTTATTTTCACTCGTTTTAATCACTTCCCATTCACTAGACCAAATATTGTTGTCCTATTTTTAAAATTTTAGTAAAAACGCCTTGTATTTCTCTAATTAATTAATTTTTTGGTTTATTTGTTTTCTACATTATATATATATATATAATTATCTTATTGTATATTATAATAAATATACATTATTTATTATAATAAATCATGCACATTGTGTATGTCCACCTAAAAAATGTGTGTCTTGGGTATATAAATCTGGAACCCTACCAAGCCTAAACTCACTCCCCTTCCCCACCCAATTATTATTCTAGTGGATTCCCCAATACACCTTGAACCACTACCTCAAAACTCATATTCTACATAAATTAATACTCGTTTTCCATTCCCATTGTGATTCTTGCCCCATGTATATTCTTATTCAATTAATATTTTAGTGTTTTTCAATAATTTTTGTTGATTTTGGATATGGGAACATAGTTTGGACAAACCCAAAGTAAGCATCCATGGACAAAAAACTTCCATGTACCTCATATACTTAAGGACACATTGACTATAATTATTTTTAAAAACTCATTGTATTGCATGTTCGGTACATGTTGTGTATAATACCATCTTCCCAACCTTCACTTAACCCATGTGTATACCACAACATAACCACTACCATTGGTACATATACACGGTGTGTGCATTTTTCACACAATTTATACTACCTCATTGAAATACGTGTTTGTGTTACTAAGGATAAACATATTTTTTAGAATGTTCTCACACATGGGGTGTATAATCTCACCGAATGCCATATAATATGATCGATGTCTGTTTCATTGTATAATTCATGCCCGACCACATACATGGCCAAAATCCCATGTTTAAAAATATGATGTTTGATTTCAATGATACACAGTGTCCTCCATTTTCCATAGTCATTCCCACATGGAATGTGTATCAATAGTATAGGGATCATAATCCCAATCACACTTCATGTCAGGTGGTTTGGATCAACTAGTTGTGTCTTTTCTCATTTATGCTTTCTTAATTTTACTATTTCATCATCATATACAGTGATTTTATGGTCATATATTTCATCTATTTTAGATTAGCATGAATAAAATAAATCCAATAGCAAGCATACTATAATTGATAATAATGGAGAGTGGTCCATATGTCAGATCCATCTCAGGGGGGCGATAAACCTTAATCGATAAATCCTCTTGTATCACAACCACCATATTTGGTGATGTTAACCCAATTGTTATCGAAACCCCAAAAATCCACATCATCATAAGTCTAAGAATAAAAGTAGCTAAGTACTTCCTCTATCAAGGGATCCAGTGAATTACATCCTACTGCCAACACACCACCATCTGAGACATCCAAGAGATAGGTGGATCGTACTACGACTACACCACTATAGACTACTACCACGACTATATATCTAACTCAGACATAAATTTCACCACTCACTACAACCAGTGTTAGTCCATCTACTTTGGTATATAAGTCCCCATCACTGGTGATTCCAGTAGATGCCTGACCCCATCATTGTTAGTGAATTGTCTTCTTCAACTGCCCTCATGCATCTATGAGGATGGAGGTTATTTCTTGATCCACAATTTAGCAGAGTGGCAAATTCATGGAAATTACTATTCCTCATTGAATTTTTTCCTTAGAGTATATTGATGAGATCCTTGGATAAATGCATCTAATATATACTCCCAAGATCATCACTCCCAATTTTAGAGATTTATTTTTAGTGCTTTTTCCCACAGTCATGTTTGATAGGCCCACGTACTACCAAACACCCAGTGACACCATGAATCCTATAAGATTCAAACTAGGTTGAAACCATTTTTCTCTTACTATGGCTAATTTTGGACAAGGTTGTAGTTTCTACACCCATCCATCTACACAAACTCTTGTTCTAGTGCTCTATTTCCCTCATCACACTAATCTCATCATTATGTGGTGGGAGATTTCTAGGCCTATCAACAAGTACACACCCCCTTCTAAAAGAGAAATTACCTTATTTATCCTACCCTCATTTTCAACCTTCATTGAATTATTTATATTTTGTTCTCTACCATGAAGACACTGGTGTTTTTTTATGCACATTATATGGAGCTCCTTAGTTGAATTGTACATAATGACTACCTAGACCTCCCATGTGTCACTAAATCCAACATCCACTCCATGATACATGGCTTCTAGGGAAAATTGAATAGTGGATTCTATGACACCTAGTTAGAAGAGGACCTATGGGTGTTTGAGACATTTACCCCTCAAAATATTTTTACCTCTCAGATGCATATAGACTTCATAATCATGATACATACGAAGATAATTGAGATATGGGTATATACCTTTCGGTACAATCTATATTCATCACCTCTAATTGCAGCGATTAATGTCCAAACTACCAAAATTATTGTTACTAAATAGGTTCCACCCCTCCAATATAAGAAATTATGTCTCTACCACCTCTCACTTATTCATAATTTCAATATTTATTCAGAATTCCCTTTTATATTGGGTCATCAAATACCCCAAATCAACCCATTCCCATGACTGATCTCCCCATCACTATCTCCCTTGGCACGTTGGATCACAACCAGGATATTATAGAGAATCCTCAGGATTCCATGGATTTAACACTCGGGAGGATGGATGGAATGCTAGGCCACATTATCAAAATCATGATCCTTTTACTTCCATAACCAAGAACTGCTCCCCCGAATTAACAACCTTCAGCGAAACGTACAACCTTTACAGGTCTGGCACTAATTCTATAATCATCTCCACTAGTATAGACTTACTATCTACTTTTATCAACCAGTATGTTCCCATTATGGCCACGATAAAGATCATAGACCCATTTCCTCTAGCTTAATAAATTGTTTCTCATACTCTACAACATTCCAATTTTTCAGACAGTGCCTCGTGTGAGGTGACAGAGTGACACTATCTTCCCATTTACAAAATTATATATATCGCTTTTGTAAAAATTTTGAAATGTGATGGTTTTTATGAATTAATTTATTTCCCATCGCATTGACAGTCACATGTACTTCATCCCAATATGGGTTCTCATTTTTTCACATTTTTTTCAAAAATTTTAATCATTCCAAGAGGGGCGTGTTATCTTTGTGATTTTCTTCCATTAGTTATCTATAGATTACACCGTTAACTACTCATTTTCCCCTTTACTATTTGGTGCTTTCCCACATCTTCTTCTCTTCTTTGGTCTTTCCTTTGACTACCAAATGTGAAATTATGTTTTTGGTAAACTAACTTGACTAATCTAATATAGTTCATTAAACTAATAGAGGTGACATTATAAATAGATTTAATATTTTAAAATATTCTTATCATTAATACTAATATTTATAAATACTAAATAGATAAATTATAAATTTAAATTTTTCAAGATTATTTTATGTTTATTTTATTATAAAATTATTTCTTATATAGTTTTATTTTTGATTTAATTTCTTGGCCATTTTCATTTTTTAGACCATTCAATTTTATTCATATCATGTTGTGATTGAACTTTTATTTTAGTCATTCCAGATAGGTATTTTAATTCCTTTGAGATATTCATTATTATACCCACTTTCAAGTGATTCGTGGGCTATGCATATCAACTAGAAATTATGATTTTATCTCTTAAAAACTCGAATATTTTCATTCACGTATAAATGATTGATAATTTTGAGTGATATTTTCAACTTATTTGGCTTTGTGACCTAACATGAATTTTAATTATGTGAAACCCATACAAACAATGCACTATCTTGGTAAGATTCCACATTTCAAGACTATTAATCCTTTCTACCATAATTCGATGATAATTTTGCATGATAATTCATCGTAGCTATAAAGAGGGGTATTAGCTATTAAAAAAAAATTTCATGAGGAGAAATGAAATTCGGTGTCGGAGAGAGTACATTTTTTAATTTTGGTATAAGGTTTCCAAAACCACAAATGATTTTATTCATTATAGTCCCATTTAAAAACATTGAAAAAATAAAAAGAGTGCCAAAATCCAATGATTACGAATATTGATGGTTTATGAACCCTGCAGAAAAGGGAATATCATGGTGATTGTGAACAATTTTGATATTTTTCTATTGAATAATTTTCATTGAGCATTATTATTGAATATCATGATTTATTATTTACGAGATCGACATCTTTCATCAAGCCTATGAGATTATTTTTCATATAATTACCTTCTTACACTTCTATAGACTAATAATCATTTTGACGTTATTTAATGAACTCGTGATTTCTGTAACTGGATTTCAAAGTGGAGAATGACAATACATGAAATCATATGGTTATAATGTGTATTCTTTAGATTGAGAATATATCTTATTTTGATATTTTTTGTTGAGATGTTCCAATTTTAATGTTTTTATTGTGTATATTAAATGTTCAGATTTTTCATAATGGTAAGAAAATGACTACATGGGAGGAATATGATGTACATGATTTGTGTATACCATTATATGCATTTTATTATGTATAAAACATGCATTTACTAGATAAATGTTGTTTTGTGGATAAAATTATTTATTATTGAGTTCTAGTGGAATTTTTAAGAGCTTCCAGGTAGAGCAACAAATTTAGAGGGATCAGAATAAATGTTCACATATACATGGAGTGTAATTTATAAACACACATCATGAAAACGTTCCCTAACATGGTTTTTATAGACTGATTACACAACCATATAGTCATCCAGACACCACACGTCATTTAATTCCTATTAACACTCCATGTATATCCTTCTAGTTGTGGTTGGAGTGTGAATCTAATTATAAATTTCATTTGTGGGGCTGTCGCATGATAGGTATCCTCACCTACAGACAGAAAACACTTGAATTCAAAGAGGGGGGTGAAAAATAACTTATCATTATAGAAACCTATGATATAAGTAGTGGAACCGAGTATGCGATTTGTGATTTTTATTTTACAACATTTAGTAAAAATCACTATCAATAGAAGGAAATTATTCAAGGTTCAAGGTTATACATCCAAGTGGTAGATGTTTCAGCTCTGTTGTTTGACCTCCCCCAAACACATTTTGAGTAATATTTTAGAATTTTATTTTTAATTTAGTCTTATTATTCATTCTCTAGATGTCCATATCATATTAATTATAGGGGATGAGTCTATACTCAACCCACACATTTTGACTATGTGAAAAAAATTTAAGTGATCTTATGTAGGAGTTTTAATCATATGTGACGGGATGTGTAATTGAATTTCTAATGTATTTATTTTATTGTGCATTTTTATTTATAATTACATTAATGAATTAATTTCATATTGATCATTGATGTTCTATCGGACCATGAACTACATCAGAAATTAAAACTAATGCTTTTACATAAGGAAAATCCATGGCCACTAGATAAGACAATTTCTACTTTCATTAGGGGAAAATAACAAGAATGTATTTTATATACATATCAATCAGACCAAGGAGATGTCATTTTAATACACTTATGTTTGTCATTAGGACTATAAAAAACAATTTAATTTACTACCCTTGTTAATCATGTTCATTTAATAGTTTAAAAAAATGAATTACCATTTTAATAAACCAAAATTGAAATGTAGTGTTGAAACTCATGTTTTCTATTAGATCTTTGTATTCTTCTGATTTAATATAATTTTCACAAATAGTTTTAATATTTAAGGTATTCCCTTTTGTCTATTTCTTTTTGGATAATTAGTTGATATTTTCATATAGGAACATATTTATTTATTTTTTATTTTATAATGGTTTGGACCCTGAATTCCTCTAAATAACTAGTTAGTAAGATTTTAAGGAAACAAAAACATTCATTCCTCAACACAACACAATTGGAGGGGAAAAATTAGGGCTTCATTTCTAGTGAACTCGGAATGCAATATTGAATGTTTATTTGAGGATGAATTTCCTAGAACAACCCCTTTTATTTTATATATTTTTTTATTGGGTACATCATCCCGACATTATAAAGGATTTTTATTCCACTAAAAACTAACACAATTCCACTTGGGTGGATTATTTATATAAATGATCCAACTATGTTGTATATAACCATAGAAGATTATAATCCATCCATAGATTTTGGGTATCAATATGAGGTATACCCATGTACATTCATCACGCCACCCATTTCATCTACTCTTATAGAACTATCATTGGGTAATATTGAATGATTACTATTGATGATGGATGACTGAACCCCATGATAAAAAGACCAAACTGAATGGATGTGATGACATGGTTCCATGGTTGAGAATCTCTGAGAGATATTCACTAATATAGAAACTCCCATTTTGATTGAGGCTGGGTGTTCTATTTCTATTTCAAATAAGGAGGAATGTAATGATGTGGGTCCCCTCAATCATTGTCTACAATTTTATGAACATTATTTTTAATATTAAAAATTTTAATCTGTGGACACATCATGTCATTTTAATAATTAATATGATCAATTAATTCCCTCTAACCCATTGTTTAATCATTAACCTCATCTAGATGACTCAAGTGATTATTTTTATGATTTCAACATTACAAATACGGAAATACATAAGGTAGAACATGTAAATTATATGACCAAAAATTTTCCACCTTCTGTATCTAATTTCTACGAAGTATGGATACTATAATCTATCATTATACCACTTGAGAAAAAAACAAGAAAATGGTTACAAAGCAAGGTCTCCATATATTTGTGGCAATTCATACTGCCAATGCCACACATTCTTCATATTTTTTATATTTACATGAAATATGGTCGAGCTAAATACCTATGAGAAAGGAACATGTTGATAGGAAACCCAGACACATATCCCTCTCCAAGTCCATTCAATTTTTAAGAAATACAATGTGTGTACATACATTCTTCACATCATATACCATAAATTATATTAAACATAGTATAAATAAGAACAAAATGATAAAACATTCCATATAGACATAAATACATTGAATATATGATTCATTTTAGTATATATTATGGAAATATATTTTTTATAATTAAATATTAGTTATGTTAACTTGATTGAATGAATCATGTGCCGATTGAAAGTTAACCAGATTTTATCTGAGAAATAACTAGTTTGAATTACCATGGAACTGTCATTGGTACTTGATTCATTATTTTTAAATCTCATATTTTTCAAAATAACCACTTTTGAAACATTAAAAAAATTAATCCATTCCAAAAAAATGGAACAAATGTTGTGGCATAATTGGATGGGAATTTCATTTCCCATGGATCCAAAATATTTGGGTCTGAGTCCACCATATAACATGTTTAGTTGCATCATTATTATTAATATAAATCAACAGGGCATGTATTTCTATAAATTCAATTTGTTTCTTATTTAAATAAATTATTTACTATTATTTTAAAAATATGATACAACCCAATGGTGATGTGGGATAATTAGAAGTGACAAAACCAGGGATTTATTAGACTTTTGTTTGAGCATGCCTAATCACCCAACATTATTCCAACATTAAATAATTAAAACCACATGTCATAAATTATTCATTTCACCATGTAATGTTTCTAATATAAATTAAATTTTAAATGATAATGAAATTAGTTTTACTACAAACATCACTCCCCTAGTTTTATTTATTTTAATTTTAAAAAAAAGCCACTTATTTATCTAATACATTACATGAATATGTTTATTTTTATTAAATATATAAATATATAAATATATTTATTAACAACTAAAATTCTAACATATATATAATTTAAAATAATAACTACACATTAATTATTAATAAAGCATCATAAACAAAAAGTATTTACACATATATATTGTATTCCCATGTTATATATGTCGATAACTATGTGCGGACTCAATCCATTCCCACACCCCATTTTATTCTATGTGGCTTCCTCTATATGCCTCTTACCTCTCCCTCATATCTCCAATTTATGATCAATTCATTCTTGTATTTCATACCCATCATGATCCTTGTATAGGTATGTTATTCTATACCCATTATTGTAGTTTTTTTCAATAATTTTAGTAGTTTTTGGAATCAGGTGAGGCATTCAACCAAAACTGAATTACAAGACAAAAAACAGTGAACCCTTCTCTTGTACACCATGTACATTTCCATTCAAGAAATATTCTCAATTAGAAAAAAACATAGAGCATGTAATATTGGAACATGATATATACATTATAGTCTAACCAACCTACACAGAACATATTTGAAACAACATAAAAGACCACCACCCGATGTACATACACATACAATGTAAAATAGTAAAATGTTGTGTACTTTCTCATTAAAATAACAGTTAATGTCACAAAGGCCACACATATAGGATATCATGTTATAACACATGACATATATTCCCTCACAATAAGAAATGTACTATATTTTCAAGACCATTAAATGTAGACACCATTTAAAACAACATATATGTAAAAGACACCATGTTCAGGTACCCAACATGTGATTATAATCACATATCATATACTCTTCATTTTCAAAAAACATGCCCACTAGGAAAACGTATTCAGAAAACATGGGATGGAATCCCAATCACCACATACTCTATTTATGATGGATCCTCACACATTATGTTTTTCCATTTATGGTTTAACCCTTGTTTTCTAACTTTTTCTATACATTTCCTTTTATTCTATACTATTCATTCCATTTTAGTGATGGAAGATAACGATCAAGACAGTGTGTAGCCTTTTATGACCACTATATATAGAGATCAGGATGAACATCAATTCTTACTTAGTAAGGAAACAAAACATTATGTGATATATCCTCTGGCATCACAGACCAATTATTTGCTTCTGTTTCCCCCTCCTTTTCTAGCACCCATTATATCTATATTAGTAACCAGCATAACTGACACGGAGCTGCATTCTGGAACTTGGGTGGGTATAAAAGGAAATTTTAAAATGTGGAATATTTATTGATTAAATATAATTATGAATAACAAATACATAATTAATAATTATAAATGTTACATGATTATTTTAATTATAATATATTCTAAAATTATGCATGTTATTGTTTTATTTTAGATTTAATTTTTTTTTATTTTTTTGTTTATTGGTCATTTTTATTCATGTACTGACATGATTGACCATTTATTTTCATCATTATTGAGAGTCATTCTATAAATGTTTTCCAATTATTTATTATATCCTCTTATTTGGAGATTATTTGGATATGCATAACTATAAGAACATGTGAGTTTTTCTCTACAAAACATGATGATTTGGAAAAACCTTAAATTGATTGAGGCATTTTATGAATATTGTCAAACATATTGACCTATAGACATTCCCAACATCTGACCTCCATAAAGCCTAAGGAAATCATTGACATCCTTAAAATGAATCCACATCACAAATCATATTCATCCATTCAACCCTAATTCTTTGATTTTACGGAATAATTATTCATTTGAACTTTAAATACTAATTTTGGATATTCTTGGTATATTTTGGTGAGTGACCATAAATATATTTATGAGGGAGAGTATCACTTTTTCATTTGGGAATAAGTTTCCCAAAACCATTATTCTACGTATTCATACTTCTCTATTTTAAAAACAATATCATATTGAGAAATTAAAAAGAAGGAAAAAATAAATTCATTACACTTACTAGTGGTATATGAATCCGTGTAGGAAAGGGAATATCATTGGCCTGTTGACTTGGAAATATCTTGTTCCGGGATGAATTTTTATTGAGCTTTATTATTCAATATCATGATTTATTATTTAAGATTTCAGACACCTCCATATCTCTAAGATTATTTTTCACATCTTTATATAACCACACTTAGCATCAAAATCAATTTAAATTTATTTGAAAACCTCAGGTTTTATTTTATTTTATATATATGTTGATAATGAAAATAAATTCAAACACAACTCTAATTAAATGATTTTGATTGATTAGTTCTCATTTATTGTTGAGGTAAAACATTATGTGGGTTGTATATTAATGAATAGATATAAAATGTTAGTAAAATAGGATGAATTAATTCAATTTATTTATATAGGGGGAATGAATGTAACATCTTTTCATTTGAAATACTTTTTTTTCCTTTTAGAATCCTTAATATTGACTATAGTATTTATAAGTATAATCATTCAAATTATTCTCTCTTTATTGTTTGGATTATGTTAATTAGATGTTGAGATTTTTCTTAAGACCATGAAAATGACAATGTTTTCGGGAGTTTGATGTAACTGCTTTTTATATAAAATACTATACATTTTATTTAGTATAAAAACATCTTTCCATTGGATACATGTTTTTTTTGTGGACAAAATTTTTATCTTGGTGTTCCTATTTATTTTTCATGATATTTCATCCAATTTCATGAATTGAGAGTGATAAAAATTAAATTTCAGATATAATTGAAATTTAATTTATAAATACACTATGTGTAACCTTTCCTTCACACGGTTTGTGCAGACCATGTGCATGCACATATAGTCATCTAGACTCCACACACCATATAAATCCTATTAAAAATCCATGTACATCATTCTTATAAAATTTGTTTCTAAAATAGTTTGTACATGCTAGGTGTAGTGGATCTGTATGCCGTATAGCTTCTCCAACTAATATTCAATGCTTGAATTCAAAGGGACAGCATGGCAGATCATCTTCTAGCAAGAAAACTAAATAAATAAGTAACTAACCCATGTATATGGAATGTAATTTTGGTACAATTCATTTAGTCTAAATTTTTATAAATATAAGGGAGTCCTTACTGATTCAAGGTTTTACATTTAAGGGGGGTATGCATATTCTCTTTTAATCAATCTACCCCAGAATAATTTTGCGTTTTATTTTACATTTTTATTTTTTATTATTTAAAAATTTCGTTTTTCCCTCTTCATCCATCATATATCCTTGTTAGGGGTTGAGTAACTTCTAAAAATTTACACTGTGACCATGGTCATAATAGGGAAATGATATTTTTTGGGGTTGTAAAAAGGTTATTTTTTGTGAGTAATTGAATTTCTGAAGTGTTGATTTTATTATTAGTTTTTAATTATAATTCCTTAAACTAAATAATTTCACACAGATCGTTGATTGTTTTTCTGACCAAGAACAACATCATCAAGAAAAAGGATTTAAAATGGTTGATTAAATTATCATTAGATTGCCTCATTTCTTCGTTCATTATGGGAAAATAAAATCAATGTATTTTTAGTATTTAACTAATACTCAAAGAAATCAACCTTTTAAATAACTTATTTTTTGTTATCCGAGCATTAAACAACAATTTAATTGAATTCTTGTGTTAAAATAATATATTTATAATTTTAATATTAAATAACAACCATTTAAATTAACCCCATTTTAATTGAAACGTTGACATTATTGTATTGTATTTCTTATATATCATATTTTATTTTCTTTTACATTTGAAATATAGTAGTATTTTTTTATTATGTTCCCTTGAACTTTTTATTTCTTGATAATCAGTTGAGATTATTTAACTTGCAAAATTTTATTTCTTTTCTCATTCCATACATTTTCTCCCTAACTTCCACTAAATACCTATTTAGTGGTCATTTAAGGGAATGAAAATATTCAATATTCCACAACTCTTGATGGGAGAGGACAAAATATTACAATTCATGTTTCTTATTTTCTATAAATTTATTTCATTATATTCATTTTCCATCAAAAATACACAAGAGGTATGTTATTCATCATTAGATATTGATTCAAAACCCAGTTTGATGAAATATGAAACTTTAACCAAAACATAATTTCCCTTTATAACTTTTCCATATTTCATATTATACCACTTTTAAGATTATCTACATAATGAGTACCTAAAAAAATATGCCTCCATTACTAGGGTATTCATACATTATAGTCTTCTACTTATTGAGAATAAAAAACTTGCTTCGAAACACTAATAAGTAATTGAGATATAGATAATCTCCCTTACATATTCCATATAGATATATCCCTTAATTTGGACATAAAAATTATATATTCTATTTTTATATATCTTGAAGAAAAGATTATTTCCAATACAAATATGTAGGGGGCATTTCCGTTATCTTTTTTATAGCCATGTTCTGATTAAAATAAATTCTCATTCCACAACCCCATTTTTTGTGTGTTCTAACTGCTGAAACCTGATGTTGAATTACATGTATCTTCAAATATTCCATTACTAGATGATTATCCTATTTTTTATTTTTTTTGGATCTTCTAAATCTTTACACCGACCATATTTTGATCCCATCTCTAATAATGGGAAATACATTTATATTCCTCAATCTTGTGGGTGGTATTCATAATAACTTCCATAATACTAAAATAATAAAAAACAACATATAATATAGTTCAAAACTTATGGATTTGTGAAATTTAATTCCACATACTTCATTATGCACTTTCTCAAGAAAATATCATTTTTCTCGCATTATTAGTCTTATTTGTCATTAAAATGTTTTTTTCTTCTAACACACCTCATATATTTGTGGTGATCATATTTTAGATGGGGAATTTTATGTCCCAAAAACACATTAAAAAATTCACAAATACTTTTGCATCCAACAACCATGTTGCTTATGGAATAATAGGTTTTCCTCCTCATTGGACAACTTACACAAATTTTCCTCTCTATAAATATATATTTCAATTTTTTAGGCTTCCCTATAGAATAATTGACCCATAAATAATATTACATAACTTATTTTGAACTCAAGTGCATACTCTATGTCAAATAATTGGATATCAAAATTAGGTCTATAACTTATCCACTCAACTAAGAGAATATCTTCTCAATTGAAATATTTCCCTCAAATTTCAGCATTTCCAAAATTATTAATCATAAGAACATCATCAGTTATGAAATTAAGTACACTATCTTTATTGGGATTGATATTTTGTGGTCATGAATGTTATTCATACACTATAAAATATAAACAATATGACTTTTTAGTTTCAATAAATAAAATTGTAGAAATAATAAATATTTTAAAAAGTAATTTTTTTTAAATTGGATTGACATGAGTGCTTATTTGATCAAAATTCTTCAATAAAATCTTCATCATCATTAAGCATTAATAACATACTTTGACATACTATCATTTTATTGAATATTCCATCATTTCTTTTCCACTTCCTGATATTCATGATTCAATTTTTTTCAATATTTGATGAATGATTAATTTCATTATGATATAATATATAACAAAAAGGCAATTTAAATTAGAAACAAAAAAAATTATTAATTATTATTTAATAATTGGATTGGTGTTTCTTATAAATAATATACTACATATAGAACACACACAGTAACTATGTCCCACAATTCAATAACCACACAAATAACCATTGATATACAAGATTTATCCTTGTCCATATGATTTGTAAACATTATAATGTTGTGATGATAAGACTTCTTCAAATTAATGTAATATTTTAGTTTACCAACAAAAATATTTTTTATATTAACCTTCCTCATTCTTCCCCACTAATTTCAATTTATATTTTCTTCATTGAAATTGAATAATAATTATATTATCTTAGTCAAAATTAAGTTTTCACTAACATGATGATGAATCTTTGAAGACTATTTCCTCATATTTGGTGTCACAAAATTTTCATCATTATTTCACTTATAACATATAATCATAACTTATTCTAATAAACAATCAATAATTTTAACAATATCTTTGATATTCTTTAACCTTTAATGAATCTAATTTTTTATAGCTCTTTTAGCATCAGTTCAACATCTTTTAAAAAATATCAAGAAATTATATATTTATGTTCATCAATCTTAGTTCTATGGTTTTTCCATTCTTATTTTTTTCATGTAATGTTGTGAATGATGCCCAATTTGATTTTACTTCATCGTGTTTTCTTTTCAATCCTAATTTTCTCCAATTGAGACCCCAATTTAAAACATGATGGATAACTCTGACCACAGCTCCTTCATTCTCAAAATCATTTTCATAATATTATGGATTCTATATAATTCCCATCAACATATCCTCATCCTTGAAATAATTAACTTATTATATTTCAATTTCCCAATGATAATATTCTTATTTATAAAGATAATTTCCTCAAATATGGATATTAGTTTGATATTATTTTTATATTCACCAATCATGTTTCCTTTTAGGGTTGTTTCTCTAAATTATCATCTTATTGATGTTTTTTAAGACATTTCACCTAATGATGTCCCACCATTCCATATTTGAAGAAAAAAGATGATGTTACCCGTTAACAATCCACATTAACTAGTATGATTAAGGCATATAATTGACTTAACAAAATTAACATTATCAATGTCCAGATTCTCGTTGATTGTGATATTTTTACTAGAATTAATGTCCACCAATAGGTTATTTTACTTCATTATTTACTAATTGTATCTATTTCTCATATTTTAATCATTAAGAGTACATTAAATAATATGATATGATATTTATATTTTTTTTCTAATAGAACAAAAACACATTCATTTAAATTTCAATGGAGTCTTATCATGTCACTCTTTAAAATGTTCTCATCTTTTATATTTTTATTTTGTATTTGCATTTATTCATCTAGCACATTTAGATGTTTGAAAAATTAATCTACACAATAATTTTTATTCATTGTAAAATAACTGTATTTATTTTATAATACCAAAAAATATCATATATAACATTTGAATATACATTATATATATTTAGAATCTTTTCCCACAAAACATGAGATCAGTTAAATGACATTTACTTTTGGTAAATATTATTGTGTATGAATATTATTATGGAATTTATGTCATATTAATATGAATACCAATAGTTATGGTTCATATTCATAATCCCTCTACTATATATTTTAGCAGGGATTCCATTATTGGATGCTATATATGCATCTTTTACCAATGTCCTTAAATAATTTTGAATTCATCTTTTACACAGCATGAAATTACCACATTAAAATATGGGAAAGCATTGGGGGTTTAAAATCATTGAAATTATTTGAAATATAACCAAACCCCATTCTCTAATACCACACGTTATTCCCTTATTAAGGATTACACCCTAATAGGGTTTGAATTATTGTATATAATTTTATAATTCTTATTCCTTGATAATATATCTTAATCTATCTCCTTGAGGGACACTTTGGTTTCTCTCTATATTTCTATCATCTCAATGAGAGAGGAATAGAGTCAATGAAATAACATATTTTAAATGGTTAACTTGAGCTAGGATATATTCAATTATCATTCAGATAAATGTTCTGATGCATCAAGAAAAAAAAACTCAATGGTTTATGAGTAAAGTTTTTGAGCGATATTGATGACAATCATATTTCACTACCATGAACATTTTTAAACCTCACATATATCCATATTAAATGAACTCAACACTATAGGATTGAAATAATTATGTAGATGAACAATTTACAATAGAGGTTGAATTATTGGTTTAAAAACATTCATTTATAACCTTAAAGAAAAGCTATGTTTAACAACATTAAACAAGATAAATTCACAAGACCTCTTCTAGTTCTATTAACATCTAAGAATATAGAAATATGGTTCCAGAAATGAGTCATAAGATAAGTTTACAATGCAAATATTCTAACTTAAAGTTTATAGAATCATACTTATAAGAGTATATAGAAGTACAAGAATGTATAAGTAGGTAATTCATTTTTTCCTTTATTAAAATACAATGGATGTATTCTTGAAACAAGAAAAGAAACAAGTATGAAATATTTTAACCCAAATACAAGGGTATCCAAAAAATATTGATAAAGGTCCCTTGACTTATAAATTCATGAAATTCTATCTTACCCACTCCTGGGTAATCCCTTGATAGGAATATTAGATTCATTCTTCCTATCCCCGTAAGACCTTAAACTATATATTAGTTGTCACAAATGTCCTCCTATCCTCAGATGTACTAGAACATTATTGTAGTCGACACCTTTGTATTCCTATCCCGAATGTCCTTGATTGTACATACCAATAATCAATGTCACATAAAGAAATATGAACAAGATTTTTAGTACGAATAAGGAATGAGAGTCTCCCTCTCTAGAAGTCATGTTAGCAGTATGGAATATCTACAGTAATCAATATTTAGTTTTTAGTATTGAGCTCATTCAAATGAGATTCTATTTATTGGTACTTCTCTAACAGTCATCACCCTCCTCCAATTGTAATATTTTTTCATGAATCATGGAGGTTCATGTATACATGTCACTCAAACAATGGTTAATTAAAAACAGATTTCACGACATCGTTTTATTACTATAAAAACTATAAGTAAAATAATATTACTTAATCAAATAATATTTTCAGAGTCTAGGGAAAAATAATTTTCTAAATCTAATAAAATAAACATTTGAAGGCTATAGATCATGGATATTCGGATTCTGTTTTCCAAAAAATTCGAAACACGAATTCTATATATTTCATACTCTGAATTCTAATGAATTCTGAGTCTGAATTATGAATAATTTAGAGTGTGAATTCTAAAGAATAAAAAGTATGAATTTAGAGGAATTCAGAGTCTGAATTCGGAGAAATTGGGAGTTAGAATTCGGAGGAATTCAGAGAAATTATGATTCTTAATTGTGAGGAATTTGGAGTGTTAATTCGGAAGAATTTAGAGTCCGAATTCTAAGTAATTCTGATTATGAATTTTGAAGAATTATGAGTCTAAATTCTGGGAAATTTAGAGTCTGAATTAATTGGAATACAGAGTCTGAATTTTGAGAGGGTATGGCATTTTTCATCGGTACCCGGGGTTGTGCATATTTTCACGGGCCAGCTATCCGAGCATCGATTGGATTATGGGCGCTGATCGTATTGTTTTATTTACTAGGGTGGGACTTTTACTTATTTTTGAATAGGAATTTATTTGGTCTTGGTGATCTTAGACGTGAATATAAAGTAGTGTTTATGTTTTTAATGTCATCCTAGTTTCTCACTTTCACCTCAAAAGTGCTTTTCAAATAAAAATTAATTTTTCAGCCGGAGATTGAATTTCATATAATTCAGAGTTAAAATTTCTGGGAATTCAAAGTATAAATTTCAGAAAATATGGATCAAAAAAATAGAATAATATATAACCAAGGATTTATAGGATTCTGAGTTTTTAGACATGACACAAAAATTTGGACATAGGAATTAAATGAGTCATATTTATGGAAGCTATATAATTAACAATGAAAACATAGGTAAAGATAAAATTTCCTTGGAGATGGAAAATTTTCCTTATTCAGATAATTCATAATGAAATTTAAAAATACTTTAAGATAGAGTGTTTGTGATTTTCAAAACATAGAGGAATGAAAAATTCATAAGGTAACCTTATTGATTAAACAATCTCTCCCTTTTTGGAATTTACAGACATCGTTTCAAAGAAGATTATAAGGACATATAGTTTTTATGAATTTCAAAATAAATCGTTTCTACCTTTACTTATAAATCATAGTGAATACGATTAACTCCCGCTTAGGTTTTCAAATCCATAAGGATTGTATTATTTATTTATTTAATGATATTTCACATTTTCATTCATACAAAAATCATCATTGATAAAAAATTCCTCTTAGATAGAATCCCTATAACATAATTAATTCCCTTCTTTACGTGGTATTATTTTTATCATTTATTTCTGTCCCATTGTGATTTTACATAAGGAATAAAGAGGATGGAAAAATATATGGTAACTGAAATATTAGTACTTATACAATAAAAAAAAGAATGAGAGACAATGGAAATTTCCTTATAATTGAATGAATATGTACATAGAAGGAAAATAAAACAACATAACAGATTGGGAAAAAATTGTCCTTCATTATCCAGCAGTATTAACTTCATCACTATGGTTTTCAACTTCATAAAATCTTGGTGATCTTCTTCAAATCTCTTGTGAAACTATCCATGATCCCCCTTTTTCTTCTCTAAGGCTTTGATTTTTTCATTCATAGACTTAAAAATGTCTTCTTGGGAATTCAAAAGATCTTCTTTCTTATTGAGTATTTGTTTGAAATAAATTCTATGATTTCATTATATTTTCCAATTCATAGCCACTAAAATATGCTTCACATTTAGGTATTTTTCTTCCTGCTTCTTGGTTTTTTGTTCAAGATATTTCTTTTAATCAAATCTTTTATTCAGATCATTGAACATTCCACCCTCGGTTTCAAAACAATCCTTCACACTATCCATAGAATCATCATGGATACTCTTCTCATTGATTGTTTTCTTTGACCACTTAGTGATTTCCTTGCATGATCTTTTTTGAGCTTCAAATCCTATGGAGAATGATTTAAAATCGTCCTCAAGCCTAACAAACCTATCCATAATCATGGTAACAGAATCCGATTTCTAATTAAATGAGTTCTAAAGAAACTGGCACCTCTATTTTATACATGGAATCAACAGAATGGTGTCAACCAGCTTCATCAATGATAAGGAATATGAAGTCATATCTAATAGAGGGAGATTCCGAATCAGATTTATTGGTTTATGAGGATCCCTTTTCTATCTCAACATCCATTCCCTTTGAATAACCACCAACATATTTAATTGTCATTACGCATTTTTTGGGTTTATCAACCAAAACCTATTTTCCCAAATCAGTTCTCAATATTATCTCTACTGCCTTTGGAGATTCATGTCCATGATCCGATAGTTAAACAATTTTTTCTTTCTCAAAATTTTCTTTCTCAGTATCGGCCATTAGATCATCTAGATGAGAAATGTAATGGTTGAATCTTTCATCATGTGATGGTTTATTCACATCTTCCGAACCCATTTCTTTTTCCCCTACAGTATCATGTTTTGATGATTCAGCTTGAGAAGTCTGGATCGATAATTTTTTAGAAGGACTCACCTACTCATGATAATTCTATATTTTCTTTATGACATCATAAGTTGCATCCCCTTCATCCTCTTCTTCTTCTTCAACTTAGTATACTTCCTCTTCCAGAATGATTTCATCATCTTATTCAGGCTGTGGAATTACCAAAATATTTCCCAATGTCTCTATGGGTATGGGTTTATTGAGAAATTTTTTTCGTACCTGATGCATCTCGGAGGCTTTCTTATTTCCTTCAGAAGAGATTGAACAATCTTGGATTTAGTCATTTTCATCTTTTTCTTATATTATTTTTTGTGCTTCTCAATATCCTCAATAGTCATTGAAAATAATGGTTTTTCCTCAGCAGGATCCAATCAAAAACTAGGATCCCCTTCCTTCATAATCATTTTTCTTCTCTTATCTATATAACTACTTCATCCAGATAATACTTTTACTTCTTTTTCATAGGTGGTGTTGATTGAGTATCCTTAGTAGCATGATATTTTTATATCATTTCTTGTTCCTTCACCTTCCACTTCTTTCCCCCCTTCTTAGAAGTCTTAGCCACTTCTGGTTTCTTCAAAATGGATATTAATTATGCAAGAAAATAAATCATTGAATACTCCAGATTCACTAGAATGTCAATTATTAATTATTCTTAGTGTATCATCACTACGAAATATGACTGATAAATAACATGTGTTAGAGCTATAAGGGATTTTGAATGAATCGTGAAATATAACTACCTGCATGGAATCAATGGTTGGGTACATAATTATCTGAGACATGAGAGTTCCATTCTTGATTTTTTAAATAATATGCAAATTAACTACATAGGATTAATCTTCCTGATGATTACTAGAAAATATAAAATATAAATGTCACATTTCTTCAAGGTGCCCTTATAAAAAATTCTATGAATTACAGACCCATTAACCCATAATTCAATAATTTTCAAATTTGTAGAATGATGGTTGATCTTTGGTGTCTTTTGTAATGAAACAGCCTTAAAACATTAAATAATATTGAATTAAATGAATAATTAACATTGAGGATATTTTTATATTTAGAGTTTTAGAAAATTAGTCATAACAATTACATTACATCTCAAAAATTACAAAGTGGAGACTTCTAATAAGTTTCCATTTTATTCATAAAATAACAACTCTTGAATAATGAAGACATGTCTAGTTCCATGTTTTAGATAGCATGAATTTTCCATGATCCCATCATTGACCCTATTCCACTTTATTTCTGATGAAAAACATTTCAAAAACATTGGATGAGCATAAAAATCTTAGTAAGGGATACACAGAGAAGGAAAGATGTCAGATTTTCAAAATAACAATGAATCCATGAATACTTTATCATATGTAATACTTTTACCCATTATGATTTAGTAAATACACTTCAATAAATAAATGATCATTTCTTACACTTTTGTAAACAAAATATTTTCCTAAAACCCATATAAAGAACACATAACATATAAAGGTAACTTGGGACATAAACATTCTTATGTGGAATAACCGTACGATCCACTTCCACTTATATCACTAAATAGAATATCCATATGGCTGACATCCATACCCAATGCATTGGAGGTTATAATGTAACCACCCATCCTGGTTTGTCATGGCACCACCCGTCATTTATTTTATCACGTAACAACCCATCAAATGTCCATGTACCATTATAAAATCATAACACATAAAATATTGCAAATATAACCATTTCACTAATAGCATTTAATTTGAAATCACAAGAAATAATTTCAAGATATTGAAATAATCAATCCATTTCCTAAAAAATTTCCAAAACTAATACACCAAAAAACAGAATAAGGGATTTTCTTTTCATTTTAGGAAACAGTAAGTCAACTATAGGAATCCAAATAACGATTAAGGTGGAGGAGAGGTCATTGTCGCTGCAAACGTTTAAAACATTCCATTTGTAGTTTAGTAAAAATATTTGTAGGAAAAGATTCCAATTGAATGAAATTAGAAGTAAAAGGGTTTTACTATACATCATGTAAAATAAGAAGGTATATATATTATCTAAATATGCCTCAATGAATGGAGATTGAGACAAAGTCCCTTACCTCGTGTCTGACTTGACTCGATCGTTCTTTAATATCCTCAATAATAAACTAAAGTTAATTAATACTTTCATAAAAACCTTTTTTATGTTTATTATTCATTTTATATCAATTATTACCATGTTACAAACATTATGTAATCATTTATGTTAATAATTGTCATTTTGTCAATATTTGGTACTTGAGTCAAAAATGAACACCATATATTTAAAAGTTGTCTATGTGGTCAATAGTCCCTTATATCCAAAATTATATTCATGATTTAGATATCATATATATCATATATATCCATTATATACATTTATTTATAATAGTACATAACATTAGGAGGTAAAAAATGAAATGCACCATTAATGGAGACAGTATGCCATAGGTACGCAAGAACGCTACTTTCATTTGTATTTATTATTTTAATGGAATTAAAACATAATGATACATAGTTATATTATATTTTCAGTATAGGATCATATTATATAATTAAATCCATCATTTATACAACCCACATATGGCATTAACGAGTCATATAATGTTTAGGGGGTCGTAGTCTGCACTTCCTCAAATGACATTATTGTGTTCACCCATAATGGAAACCATATAGGTTTGATATAAATTAAAAATACACAAGCATAAAGAAAACATAAACATAATATATAACATATATAAATACAATTCAATCACAATGGACACCATGTTAGGTGGTAGGAGATAATCAAACAATCATCATTTTGTGAGGCATTAGTTTTCCATCCGCAGAAACAATATGTTCTTCACCCATTAGATGGCGGTGAGTGTAAGTGTAGTTAGAATATTTATTAAACATAATAGTATATTGATGATAATGGTTTTTTTATAATGTAGAAGAATAAAAAGTGTTTAGGGGTTGGAGAAGTAAAATAAAATAAAATAAATCAAAATAATTTAAGATAAATTGTTAGCTTTATTTTGGGTAACTTCTTTTGGTTTGAACCAAACGTACTTTTTGAAGTTCCTTATGCCTAAGGTATGACTTCTAGGAGGAATAGGGGGATCTTGGTAGATTATTTGGGCAGGGTTTGGATGATCCAAGGGGCTTAAGAGGTGTGAGAAATTTGTTAGAAATTGTCTCCTTTTATAAAGGGGAGTTGGGGCTCTTTAGGAGTGTGTGAAAATATTATTTGATTATATAATGTTATTTGGTTTCTAAAGGTCCAAATATCATTATAGTAAAATAAATGATTACTCATAGTCGAAATAATGTCATCAAATATGAGTTGGATAGGTTTTGGATAATATTTTAATCATTATAGTCTTATTTATTTAAATCATTTATTAATGAGGGATATATTGCATCATTATAGTGTCATAATTAATATAATTTATATTTTCTCTAAAAATTATAAAAAAAATTCTATGATGTAGGAAATATTATTATCTTTCCAACTAATATTTATAGTCAAAACTATTTCTTTTAAAACAAAATATAAAAATTAATCTACTAAATGATATTTGGTTATGTCATTTTTTCCTTCTCTTTAAATTCATTAATCGAAAGTGTCATTATCATTCATAAGTGTCTCCATGGGGTCCAAAAATCGACCCAAGGATGCAAATTGACGGAAATTATTCATCCAATAAGGTTAGGACAATTCTAAAGGTAATTTTGAATTATTAGAATATTCTTTTTACCTTGAATTACCCTATTTACCTTTAACCATGGTAATTAAAAGTCAAAAGTTACTATTTACCAAAATTATTTTCATCTTATTGAACCACATTTAACATAATAACAACAACCATGTATGTCGGATTTTTTAAATTTGAATCACAGAAGTGGTAAATTTTCATTTAAATGAAAAAGTATGTTTTTTAACTTCTACTTAATAGTTTCACTATTCATCAAAAATTAATGTTTTTCCAATAAATACCAAAAATTCAGCCTACGAAATATTGATATTCCAAATTAAAAAATTATGTTTGTTTTACCAAATTATAAACATATAAGTTGAATAATTTATTTAAAATTAATTCTCGTTGTTAAAACAAATAACGTGCTTTTAAGAAACAATAACTGTCAAAAGATTGACACTTGTTTATGTCCAAATTCAAAGTGAAATTAATTCCAATGACCGACATTGGATTAAATGGTAAAAATATATTATAATTACACATTAAAATCAATTACAAAAATTATTGAACCATATAAATAAATTATTATAAAACGCTGTTATGAATTAAAATAAAATATGTTTCACTATTCATAAAAATTTATCTTTATCAAAAAAATTCCAAAAATTTACATAAAGTAAATTTTGATATCCCCTTTATAATGAATGATTTTATTTGGTCAAATAGAATTTAATAATGTAACCAAAAATATATTTAAAGATTGTTCTCCATTAAAAGGTGGTAAATTAACCTTTTAATGTAAATTATGCTTAAAATTAGATTCATTCACATTTTAAGCCTCTAACTTTTATTGGATAATGGAAAATACATTTAAAAACATGTATAATCATATTGTAGTTAGTTTTGTTTATTCCCTCCGATATAATGTCTAGGATTTAACATCCATTTTAAATAATAATATTATATTATTAGTGTGCAACGTAAGATTTCAAAGAAACTTGTTGTTGTGTATTGGTTAAGACATCGACCATATCATCCCCTTTAAAGTAAAATTAATATTTGATTCACAAATATTAATAAATATGAAAATTTATTACTCATTATTTAACTATGATGTTACATTTGTCCCCCCTTTTGGAAATTTCATTCTCAAAATTTTAAAACCGGGCTTGGAAACTTAATTGAAATTCCCACATCGGAAAAAGAGTCAATAAATATATCACATTAAAAGAAAGAAATAGAAGTACAAAGGTCACCCAAGATAATCCCATACTAGTATTAGATTTACAAAAACATGAATATGGAAGAGAGAACAAACCATCATGTTCTGATGGAGTGTGATAGAAAACGTAGTTCGGAGAAAGTTATCCACCATGAAATCACAATCTTGTGATGATATAAACAGTCTTTGATTCCCAAGTAAGAAAAGATAAAGGATGATGTTTTTGTTTTAAATTAATTTTCATAAATTTAATGAATCTATTTATGATCATAACTAAAAACATAAGGAAACATACATACAAGTCATGTAGACTTTAATCCTTTACTAGCTTTCTAACACAAACTCATATTTTCTCCAAACGATGAGTATTCAAGATGAATTTATCACATTAAAATCACTATAATCAACTTAAAGAGAATCACATAATCCACAAAAGATAAACTATATATTTTTCATGTATTTAGACCTGAACCAAAACCAAAATGGATAGTACAAGATCAGGTAATCCCCAAAATGGATAATTCTTTATAAAAAGAAATACTATTCTTAATCTCAAAAATTCAACAAAAATTACCCTAAGTTCAATAAAGACCATTCAATAAACAACATTCCTAAAAAATATTCAATATAATCCAATATAACATTGAAAACCAAAACTCAGAATAATTTAATCCTGTAGTCTTCCACAGTAAATCTTAACATTTATCTCCAAATAACATCGACTACTTTTGAAGTCTCATATTGAAGTGTAATTAACCTACTAAAATATTCTCTATGATAGGTTATTAATTTCCATAAATAACCCAAAATAATATTATTCATAAGATCATCTAACTAAAAATGAAATTACTCATACTAACTTGGGGATTCATGTAGTCCAGTTGTAGGCAATAAATCCTAGTAGCACTTTGGTTGTGGGTTCGATTCCAACAGCTTTGTCTGACGCGATGGGTTGTCACGCGGCCTGTGTGTTTTCCTTTTTCAAAAAATACTTTTATATCATTCCCAAAAATAGATAAATTTATCAAAACAACCTTAACATATTTAAACCACAAAGGTTATCTAATAACTTTCATTTTTCATCCCAAAATGTATTAACGTGTAATTGCCACAAATTCAGGGATCGTATAAACACAAATGGTTCTTTATAACTATATCCACAAAAGAAAATATAATTATTCCCTAAATAAAATTATCATATATCACACATCATAGTTACAGATGTTATAAAAAGTCTTCTACTATAATCCCATCATCAAAAGAGCCTTAATAATTTTATGAATTTCACCATCCTAAAATCTATCATAACTCTTGAATGCAATATATGTTTAATTCTTACTCATTCAACATTCTTCATGATCCATTAACCATTATTTACCAACTTATTCTGAAATAATTCTTTCCTAAAAACAAAATCATGAATCATATCGTAAGATTCAATAATGTCAAAGCATATGATAAGAAATAACCCATGCATTTCATTGGTCATTTTCAGTTTCTTCATCCTCAATTTGAATGGCATTATGTATTAATAAACATATATTTGCACGATCATGGTGATAACATTCCAAAAACATCTTTTTAGGACATCTGTTTGTATAATAACCATGCACACCACATTTAAAATATTCATTTGATCCCTCTGAATGAACTTATATCCCGTTCCTAGAGTTAACTGGATGCTTCCTTTTTTCATGGTAGGTTATTTCTTTATGACCTTCATTACCACATCTATATAATCTTACCATCCCTTTGAATCATTTTCTGTAGGTGTTCCTTTCCACACCTTGACACCTATGTTTTTTAACATACTTACCTTTATGATTATTACCTGAGATTCCGTACAGATTTGTTTCTCGCATATAAGATACCGTAAAAAATCACCAAGGTTGAGGTTGTCAATCATGACTCTGAATAGTTGGTTGATAATAACCACAAGAGTTCTCATTACATATTTGATTTCATTCAGTTTCTCATTCAGAAACCGGTCATATTTTTTCTTCACATCCACTGTTACTTTGGTGCCTACTAGATCCACCCATTTACTAAAACTAAAAAGGTCGGTGTGAGTATATCAGTAAAATCATCATATAAAATCTTATAATGAGGGTTAATACTTATTCATGTTATCTTAAACTCATTCAAAATAACTAAGATTCTTTCTAATATGCTAACCATTATGGTTATGTCACTTATGCTTAGATAACACCCTAACCTGTAAAGTTATCTAAACCAACCTCAAATACCAACTAAAAGGACACGACCTTAAAACATTACATTATATTGAATTAAATGAATAATTAACATTAAGGATATTTTCAGGTTTATAGTTTTAGAAAATAAGGCATAACAATTACATTACATCTCAAAAATTACAAAGTAATCACTTTTACTCAGTTTCCATTTTTTTCACAAAATAAATAATATTGAATAAAGGATACATGTCTACATCAATGTTTTAGATAGCATAAATTTTCCATGATCCAATCCTTGACCCTATTCCACTTTATGTCCTGTGAAAAACATTTCAAATACTTGGGATGAGCATAAAAATCTCAGTAAAGGATACCCAATGAAGGAAAACTATTATATTTTCAAAAAAACAAGTAATCTATGAATACATTATCATAAGTAATACTTTTCCACTTTATGAATTAGTAAATACTATTCACGGAATAAAAGATCATTTCTTACCCTTTTGTATCCAAAATATTATTATAAAACCAATATAAAGAACACATAACATATAAAGGTAACTTAGGACATAAACATTCTTATATGGAATAACCATAAGATTGACATCCATAAATTTCACTAAATGGAATATCCATACAGCCGATATCCATACAAAATGCATTGTTGGTTATAAGGTAGCCACCCATCCTAGTTTATCATGGCACCACCCATCATTTGGTTTATCACGTAACCACCCGTCAAATTTCTAAGTACCATTATAAAATCATAACACATAAAATATTAAAAAAAATAAACATTTCACTAATAAAATTTAATTTGCATTCACAATAAATAATTTCAAGATATTGAAATAATAAATCCATTTCAAAAATAATTTATAATACCAAATAACCCAAAAATAGAATAAGGAATTTCTTTTTAATTTTAGAAAACATTATGGCTTATAGAGGAAGCCAAATAATGATTACGGCGGTGGAGAGGTCATTGTCGCCGAAAACGTTAAAAACATCCCATTTTTAATTTAGTAAAACTCTTTATAGAAAAATATTCCCCTTGAATGAAAGTAAAACTCAATGGGTTTTACTATACACCATGTAAAAGAATACGGTATATATATTATCGAAATATTCCTCAATGAAAGGAGATTGAGATGAAATCCCTTACCTCCTTTCTGACTTGAATCAATCGTTCATTATTCTCCTGAATAATAAACTAATGTTAATTTTTACATGCTTAAGAACCTTTTTAAATTTTATTATTCCTTTTATATCACTTATTACCAAGTTATGAACATTATGTAATCATTCAAGTTAATAATGGTCATTTTGTCGATATTTGGTACTTGTGTCAAAAATGAACACCTCAAATTTACAAGTTGTCTATGTGGTCAATAATACATTATATTCAGAATGAAATTCATGATTTATATATCATATATATCTAGTAAATAAATTTTTTTAAAATAGTACATAAAATTGGGAGGTAAGAAATGAAATGCACCATTCATGGAGATGGTAAGTCGTACGTAAGCATGAACACTACTTTCATTTCTATTTCTTATATTAATGGAATTAAAACATAATGATACATAGGTATATTATAATTCCAGTATATTATCTTATAATATAATTAACTCCATCCTTTATACATCCCACGTACGGCATTAATGAGTCATATCACTTTGAGCGGGTGGTAGTCCGCACTTCCTCAAATGAAATTATCGTGTTTACCCATAATGGGAACCATAAAGGTATGATATAAATGGAACATAAAGAAGAATATTGAAAACATAAACAGAATATATACCATATATAAAGAAAGTTACATCATAATGGCCACCATGTTAGGCTGTAGGATATAATCGAACAATAATTGTATCATGAGGCGTTAGTTTTCCATCTACAGAAACAGTATGTTCTTCAACCATTAGATGGAGGTGTGTGTAATTGTAGTTAGAATTATTATTATAAAAAAATCCAAGTATATTGAGGATATCAGTTTTTTTTATAATAGGAAATAATAAAAATATTATAGGGGGTTGGAGAAGTAAAATAAAACAAAATAAAACAAAATAATTTAAGAGAAACTATTACATTTAATTTGGGTAACTTCCTTTATATTGAACCAAAAGGACTTTTCAAGTTCCTTATGCATAAGGAAAGGATTATAGGAGGAAGAGGGGGACCTTGGGAGATTATTTGGGTAGAGGTTGGATGAGCCAAGGGGTTTTAGAGGTGTGAGAAATTTGATAGAAATTGTATCCTTTTATAAGGGGAAGGAGGGGCTCTTTAAGAAAGTATGAAAATATTATTTTATTATATAATGATATTCGGTTTATAATGATCCAAAAATCATTAAAGTAGAATAACAGATTACTAATAATCGAAATAATATCATCCAATAAGAATTGGAATGGTTTTGGATATTATTTTAATCATTATAATCTTATTTATTTAAATCATTTATTAATGATGTATATACTGCATCATTATTGGGTCATAAATAATTTAATTTATATGTTGTCTAAAAATTATAAAAAAATAATATGATGTAGTAAATAATCTTTTATTTACAATGAATATTTATAGTCAAAACTATTACTTACATAACACCATATAAAAATTAATTTACTAGATGATTTTTGGTTATCTCATTTGTTTGTTTTCATTAAATTAATTAATCTAAAGTGTCATTATCATTCATAACTGGCTCCATGGGGTCCCAAAATCGACCCAAGGATGACCATGGATGTCCATTAGTCATCTAATAAGTTTGGGACAAGTGTTAAGATAATTTGGAATTATTATAATATTCATTTTTCCTTGAATTGCCCTATTTACCTTTAACCGTGGTAATTAAAAGTCAAAAGTTACTATTCACCAAAAATTATCTTCATCTTATTGAACCACATTTTACTTAATAACTACAACCATGTATGTCTAATTTTTGAAATTCAATTCACAGAAGTGGTAAAATTTAATTTAAATGAAAAAGTCAGTTTTTTAACTACTACTAATTGGTTTCACTATTCATCAAAAATTGATGTTTTTCAGAAAAATACCAAAAATTCAGCATAAGTTATATTTGATATTATAAATTCAAAAATGTTGTCTATTTTACCAAATTATAAACATATAATTTTCATTAATTAATATAAAATTAATTTCCATTGTTGAAACAAATAGTGTGTTTTTAAGACACAATATCCGTCAAAAGATTGACACTTGGTTATGTCCAAATTCAAGGTGAAATTAATTCCAATGACAAAAATTTGATTAAATGGTAAAAATATTTTATCATTACACATTAAATAAAATTTATAAGATAATCTAACCATATAAATAAATTATATTAAAATGCAGTTTTGAATTAAAAAACAATATATTTCCCTATTCATAAAAATTGAACTTTATCGGAAAAATTCCAAAAATTTACAAAGTAATTTTTGATGTCCCCATTATATTGAAGGATTTTATATGGTCAAATATAATGTAATAAAGTGACCAAAACTATATTTAAAGAGGGTTCTCCATTAAAAGTTGGTAAAACAACTTTTTAAAGTGAATTATGCTTAAAATTAGATTCATTCCCATTTTGAGCCCCAAACTTTTATTGGATAAAATTTAATACATTTAAAAAACCTGTATAATAATATTATAGTTATTTTTTTTCATTCCTGCCAATACAATGGATAGGAGTTAGCCTCCATTTAAAATAATAATATTTTATTATTAGTGTGCAATGTAAGATTTCAAAGAAACTTGTTGTTGTGTATCGGGTAAGCCATCGAACATTGCATCCCCTTTAAAGTAAAATTAATATTTAATTCACAAATATTAATAAATATGAAGATGTATTTCTCATCATTTTCCTGTGATGTTACAACCTTCCTCCCTTTTGTAAATTGCATCCTCGCAATTTTAAAACTAGGCTTGGAAACATAATTGAAAGTCCCAAATTAGAAAAAGAGTCAATAAATATATCATAATAAAATAAATAGAGAAGTACAAAGGTCAACCGAGATAATCCCATACTAGGATTCCATGTAGGAAAACATGTATATGGAAGAGAAAACAAACCATGAAGTTCTGATGGTGTGTGATTAAAAATATGGTTAGGAAAAATTTAACCACCAGAAAATCACAAACTTGTGATGGGATAAACAGTCTTTGAATCCCCAATAGGAAAAGTTATCTTTTAATGTTTTTGTTTTCAATTTATTTTCATAAAGTTGAGGGATTTATTTATGATCTTAACTAAAAACATAAGGAAACATACATAGTTGTCATGTAGACTTTCATCCTTTACTAGCTTTCTAACTCAAACTCATATTTTCTCAAAACAATGAGTATTCAGGATGAATTTTTCACATTAAAAGCGCTATAATAAAATTTGAGAGAATCACATAATCCAAAAAATATGAACTATATATTTCCCTTTTATTTAGACCTTAACCAAAACCAAAATTTATAGTACAAGATCCGATAATCCCCTAAACAAATTCATTATAAAAAGTAATACTATTCCTAATCTCCAAAATTCAAAAAACAATAGCCTATGTTCAACAAAGACCACGAAATAAACTACATTCCTTAAAATTATTCAATATAATCCAACCTAATATTGAAACCCAAACCTCGGAAGAATTTAATCCCATTGTCTTCCACAGAAATTCTTAACATGTATATCCAAATAACATCGACTACTTTTGAAGTCTCAAACAAAAGTGTAATTAACATAATGACATAATCTCTATGATGGGTTATTAATTTCCATAAATAACCCAAAATAGACTTATTCATAAGATCATCTAACTTAAAAAATACTCATACTAACCAGGGGAATCACGTAGTCCAGTGGTAGGTGATTAATCCTAGTCGCACTTTGGTTGTGGGTTTGATTCCCACAGCTTTGTCTGATGCGAAAGGTTGTCACGCAGTCTGTGTGTTGTCCTTTTTCAAAAACTATTTAATTTTATATCATTCTCAAAAAGTGATAAATTCATCAAAAATAACCATAACATATTTAAACCAAAAGGTGATCTAATGACTTTCATTTTTCTTCCCAAAATGCATTAACCTGTAATTTCCTCAAATTCAAGGATCATATAAACCTAAATGATTATTTATAATTATATCCACAAGAGAAAAGATAATTATTCCTTGAATGAAATTTTCATATATCAAACTTCAGGGTTACATATGTTATAAAATGTCTTCTAATGTAATCCCATCATCAAAAGATCATTAATGCTTTTAAGCATTTCACCATCCTAAAATCTACCATAACTCTTGAATCCATTATATGTTGACTTCATACTCATTCAGCATTCTTCGTGATACTTTAACCATTATTTACCAACTTATTATGAAATACTTCCATCCTACAAAAAAACCCAAGAATCATATCATAAGATTCAACAATGTCAAAATATTGGTTAAGAAATAATTCATACCTTTCATTGGTCATTTTTAGTTTCTTCATCCTTAATTGGAATTGCATTATGTATTGGTAAACATATATTTGCACGATCCTAGTGATCTTATTCCCATAACATCTTCATAGGAAATCTATTTATATAATGACCATGAACATCACATTTAAAACATACAATTGATCCCCAAGAAAAAACTTCTTTCCCTTTTCTAGAGTCAACTGGATGATTCCTTTTTCCATGGATGGTTCTTGATTTATGACCATAATTCCCACATCTATTTCATATTCCCATCCCTTTAAATAATTTTCCCTAGGTGTTTCTTTCCACATCCTTGACACATAGGTTTTTTAACATACTTACCTTTATGATTATTACCTGAAATTCTTTATGAATTTGTTTCTTACGTATACGATGTTGTATAAAAATCACCAAGGTTGAGGTTTTCAATCAGAACTCCAGATAGTTAGTTGAGAATAACCACAAGAGTTCTCATTACATATTTCATTTCATTCAGTAGCTCATTCAGAAAACTCTCATTGTTTTCTTCACATCCATTGTAACTTTGGTACCTGCTAGATCCAACCATTTACTAAAACCAAAATGTTATGTGTGAGTATATAATTAAAATCATCAAATAAAATATTATGAGGAGGGTAAAACTTATTCGTGTTATCTAAAACTATTTCAAAATAACTACTACTCTTTCTAATATGATAACCATTATGGTTATGTCACTTATGATTTGATAACGCATTACCCTCTAAAGTTATCTAAACCAACCTCAGATACCAACTGAAAGGACATAGACTTAAAATATTACATAATATTGAATTAAATGAATACTACACATTGATGATCTTTTCAATTTTAGAATTTTAGAAAATTATGCATAAAAATTACATTACATCTCAAAAATTAAAAATTATACACTTCTACTCATTTTCCATTTTTTCATAAAATAAAAACTCTTCAATAGAGTATACATGTCTAGTTCAATGTTTTAGACAGCATGAATTTTCCATGATCCCATCCTTGACCCTAGTCCACTTTATGTACTATGAAAAACATTTCAAAAACATGGGATGAGCATAAAAAGCTAAGTAAAGGATACACAAAGATGGAAAACTGTTTGAATTTCAAAACAACAAGTAATCCACGAATACTTTATCTAAACTAATACTTTTCCACTTTATGAAATAGTAAATACTCATCACTGAATAAAAGTCATTTCATACCATTTTGTAACTGAGATTTTACCATAAAACCCATATAAAGAACACATATCATATAAAGGTAACTTGGGACGTAAACATTCATTAGTAGAATAACTATACGGTCTACTTCCACAAATATCACTAAATGCAATAGACATATGGCCGACTTCCATACCCAATGAATTGGAAGTTATAACGTAACCACACATCTTGTTTTATCACAGAAACACCCATCCTTTGATTTATCCCGTAACCACCCGTCAAATGTCCAAGTACCATTATAAAATCATAACACATAAAATATTACAAATATAATAATTTAACTAATAATTTTTAATTTGCAATACTAAGAAATAATTCCAAGATATTGAAATAATCAATCCATTTAAAAAAAAATTCCAATACCAAACACTAAAAACCAAATAAGGCATTTCCTTTTCATTTTAGAAAACTTTACGGCTTATAGAGGAATCCAAATAACGATTATAGTGGTGGAGAGGTCATTTTTGCTGCCAATGTTAAAAACATTCCATTTTTCATTTAGTAAATCACTTTTTAGAAAAATATTCCCTTTGAATGAAATTAATTGTCAAAAGTTTTTACTATAAACCATTTAAAAGAATACGGTATATATATTATCGAAATATTCCTCAATGAAAGTAGATTGAGACGAAGTCCCTTACCTCGTGTCTGGCTATACACAATCATTCTTTAATCTCGTGAATAATAAACTAAAGTTAATTTTTACTCTCTTAAGGACCTTTTTCAAGATTATTATTACTTTTATATCACTTATTAACATGTTATAAACATTATGTATTCATTCAAGTTAATAATGGTTATTTTGTCTATATTTGGTACTTGAGTCAAAAATGAACAACCAATATTTTCAAGTTGTCTATGTGGTCAATAGTCCATTATATCCAGAATTATATTCATGATTTAGAAATCATATATATCATATATATATAGTATATACATGTCTTTATAATAGTACATAACATTTTGAGGTAAGAAATGAAATGCACCATTTATGGAGATGGTAAGACGTACGTACGCATGAACGCTACTTTCATTTCTATTTCTTATCATAATGGAATTACAACATAATGATACATGGGTATATTATATTTCCCATATAGTATCATATAATATAATTAACTCTATCCTTTATACTTCCCACATAGGGAATTAACGAGTAGTATCACTTTGAGGGGGCATTAGTCTGCACTTCCTCAAATGAAATTATTGTGAATACCCAAAATGGAAATCATAAAGGTATGATATAAATTGAAAATATAGAATCATAAAGAAAAAATAAACATAATATATGTCATATATAAATACAGTTCCATCATAATGGAAACCATATTAGGTGGTAGGAGATAATTGAACAATCATTGTTTCGTGAGGTGTTAGTTTTCCATCCATAGGAACAGTATGTTCTTCACCCATTAGATAGAGGTGTGTGTAAGTGTAGTTCGAATCCTTGTTATAAAAACATTATAGTATATTGAGGATACTGTTTTTGTTATAAAATAAAGAAATAAAAAGAGTTTATGGGGATGGAATAATAAAATAAAACCAAATAAAACAAAAGAAATTTAGAGAAACTGTTACCTTTAATTTGGGTAACTTTCTTTGGTTTGAACAAAAAAACTTCTTAAAGTGTCTTTTGCCTAAGGTAAGGCTTATAGTAGGAAGATTGGATCATGAGATATTATTTGGGAAGGGTTTGGATGATAAAAGGGGATTTATAGCTGTGAGGAATTGGTTAAAAATGGTCTTCTTTTATAAGGAGGAGGACGGGCTCTTCAGGAATGTGTGAAAATATTATTTTATTATATAATGATATTTTATTTTTAACGGCCCGAAAATAATTTAATTAGAAGATAAGATGACTCATAGTAGAAATAATATCATCTAGTAGGAATTTTATAGGTTTTGGATAATATTTTATTCATTATAATCTTATTTATTTAAATTAATTATTAATTAGATATATACTGCATCATTATTGTGTCATAATTAATTTAATTTTTTTGTTGTCTAAAAATTAAATAAAACTATGATGTATTAATTCCCTTTATATTTCCAAATAATATTTATAGTCAAAAATATTATTATATAATAACATATAAAAATTAATTTACTAAAAGATTTTTGTTTATGTCATTTTTTCCTTTTCTTTAAATTAATTAATCTAAAGTGTCATTATCATTAATAAGTGGCTTCATGGGATCCAAAAATATACCAAATGATGACCATGGTTGGTAATTTTTCATTAAATAAGGTTAGGAGAAGAGTTATGTTAATTTTAAATTATTATAATATTCTTTTTACCTTGAATTACCCTATTTGCCTTTAACCGCGGTAATTAAAAGTCAAAAGATACTATTCACCAAAAATTAGTTTCATCTTATTGAACCACATTTTACTTACTAAAAACAACCATGTATGTAGGAATTTAGAAATTCAATTCACAGAAGTGGTAAAATTTCATTTAAATGAAAAAGTCAGTTTTTTAACTACTACAAAGTGGTTTCACTATTCATCAAAAATTGTTGTTTTTCAGAAAAAAACCAAAAATTCAGCCTATGTTATATTTGGTATTCGTAATTCAAAAATAATTCCTATTTTTTCCAAATTCTAAACATAGAAGTTCCATTAATTAATTTAAAATTAATTCTCGTTGTTAAAACTAATAGCGTGTTTTTAAGAAACAATAACTATCAAAAGATTGACACTTGTTTATGTCCAAATTCAAAGTGAAATTGATTCCAATGACCAAAATTAAATTAAATGGTAAAAATATATTCTAATTACACTTTAAAACCAATTAGAAAGTTCTTCTGACCATATAAATAGATTATATAAAAACGTAGTCTTGTATTAATATACAATATTTTTCACTATTCATAAAAATGAACTTTATCAGAAAAAAACCAAAAATATACAAAAAGTAAATTATTATGTCCCCATTCTAAAGAAGGATTTTATTTGGTAAAATAGAATGTATTAAGGTGAAAAAAACTAGATTTAAAGAGGGTTCTCAGTTAAATGGTGATAAATTGACCTTTTAATGTAAATTATGCTTAATATTAGATTCATTCCCATTTTAAGCAACTAACTTTTATTGGATAAAAGTAAAAAAATTTAAAAAACTTGTATAATCATATTTTAGTTAGTTTTTTTCATTCCTGCGAATACAATGGCTAGGAGTTAACATCCATTTAGAATAATAATATTATATTATTAGTGTGTGATGTAAGATTTCAAATAAACTTGTTGTTGCGTATCGGGTAAACCATCAAACATAGCATCCCCTTTAAAGTAAAATTAATATTTAATTCAAAAATATTAATAAATATGAAAATTACTTACTCGTTATTTACCTGGGATGTTACATCTTCACCCCGGAAAAACCAAGGCACTCACTGGCCTACTCCTTATTAAAACTTCTTAAAACATCTGGAAGCTTCTGAGTGTAGAACTCAGATTCTCCCTCATAAGGGATTCAAATGATATTAGAAGTCATAAATAAATAATGTGAATAATTTTTTTCATAACCCTTGAATGAAAATATATATTTACCATCATGAACAAAGAAACTTAAAGATTCATAAAATTCTATTTGCAACTAAGGATACACTAGATCTTGTCCAATTGCTTTCAATACTCCTAGACTCATCCAAAAATTTAACTTGATATTATTTGAGATTAGAGGATCGTAAATCGTAGTGAATTTCATATCTTCAAACCTTTCTTGGTATATTTTCCCTTTAGATATTTCTATTACTGACCGCATTAGTGTCTGAGGAGAATCTTCCACAAATATAAAAAATTATTGAAAACCTGATGATTTGGAAGAGTACAGAAGAAATGAAGTAGGGTTTCAACACGCCAAAGCTTGAAAAACTATATGGGACAAGGATCAGTGGTGATTCAAATAGGCGTTTGAGGTGACAGTACATCATCCCAAAAAGACCCAACAATGGTAACATGTTTGATTAGATATGACGGTTGATATTAATAACTGAAGAATGAATTTGGTAGGTTCCAATATTTTGATGGTTTTTAGATAAAATTTTTGATTTAAGGAAATTAAATCTGAATATTTTTTAGAAAAAAATGAAAATAAAAATAGATAAAAAAATTATTATAAAATTTAAATATGGAATCATACCTTCCAGATTTCTTGGAAATTTTTTAGTAATGTGGTAATTTCTATATTATTATTTTTATTTCCAGAAATTGATTATGAAATTTTTTTGCATACAAATAAAATTTCACTACGAAAAATTTGATTACAAAAAATAAATTTTATTTAGATGAATTTTGATTATGAAGATTTTTCACTATGAATAATTTTTTTTTATGAAAACAATATCACTATGAAGAATTTTTATTACGAAAAAAATTTTATCATTGAAATAAAATTTATTATGAAAAACATTGCACTATGATGAATTTTTATTGTGAAAAAAATATACACTATGAAAAAAATTTGTTTAAAATATAAATTTATACTACAAAAAAAATTATTATGAAAAAAATTTCACTACAAAAACATTTTGATTACGAAAAAACGTTCAATATGAAAAACAAAATTATTTCAAAAAAAAATTTAATAGGAGGATTTTTTGTTAGGAAGAAATTTTCACAATGAATGTTTTTTTATTATCAACACATTTTAACAACCAAAGCATTTTAAATACAAAACAATTCACTTGGATGAATTTTTATTTTGAAAAAATATTGACTAAAAAAGGTGTCAACCATGAAAACGTGCTCCACTTATGAAAAGGTGTATGTCATTGTAAGAAGATACCTCTTAACCAAAAAGATAGTATGGAATATTACCTAAAAGTTATAATTCCTATCTTTTGTTAAATTTCTTCAAATCTATTGGTGGGTATGATTTTGTGAAAATATCAACAAGTTAATATTGCATTCTGATAAATTGAACAATGGTATCTTCTTTTTGTGTGTCATCCCTAAGAATGTGATTCCAAATATCTATGTAATTTTCACTAGTGTGATGTGCAGGGTTTTTCCTAACAGAAATGGAACTAGTGTTATCACAAAATATTTGTGTTTTTTTAAAACTCATACCATATTCTATGAGTGTATGTTGCATCTATAACACTTGAGAACAACAACTTCCAGCTCCTACAAAATCAGCTTTAGCAGTAGAATGTGCTACTTGGTGTTTATTTTTTATGACCAAGAAACAAATGAATCTTCTATGAAATGAAATGTTATAGATGTACTTTTCTTATCCATTCTAAACCCAACAAAATCAGAAATCGAAAAACATTTAAAAAAAATTTTCTGAAGTATAAAAGAGTCATCAATCCATGGATCCCTTTAAATAAGGAAAAATTATTTTCACTTAACTTAAATGCGATTCCATAGATTTGATAGATATATTTCACAAAAGAATAATATGAACAATATGTTAGGATGGCTAACTATCAAGTATAGTAAGCTTCCCATTAAACCACTAAATTTTGGATGATCTACTAGTTTCCTGGTATCATAATGAAAAAGTTAATTCAAGGTACCAATGAGAGTGCATATACTCTAAATGTGGTCATATAAATCATTTTTAATAATATATTTAATATATTTAGGTTTATATATATAAGTTCCTTTTAGTTTTTGAGAAATTTGAAACCCTAGGAAAAATGTTAACTCACCCATCATATTCATTTTGAACTTAGATTTCGTCAGATCTGCAATGGAATTAGTTAATTATTGTTGAGTTGAACCAAATATAATGTCATCAACTTAAATTTGAACAATCATTGTTTTCTTCTAATCATTATTTATAAAATGTTTTTGATCCAAATTTCCGTTAACATAATTTCTTTGTAACAAAAATTTTTTAATTCTATCCTACCAGGATCTAAGTGATTATTTATGTCAATATAATGCTTTGGTAAGTTTGGAAACATGTTCAGGATATTTTGTGTCTTCAAAACCATGATGTTGTTCAACTAAAACTTCTTCATGAACATATCCATTATGAGAATAATATTTAACATTCATTTGAAAAAGGTTCAAAATAAATTATTCTACAAAGGAATGTAAAATATAGATATATTAATGTCTAGCTACTGGAGCATAGGATCGATCATAGTCTATCACTTCTTGTTGATTATATCCTTTAGAAAGTAATCTAGCTTTATTTCATACAATGATTCTATTTTCATTACAAATATTTCAGAAGACCCAATTTACTCCAATAACACATTTTTCTTAGGTCATTTATCCATGGTCCAAACCTTTTTCCTTTTAAATTTATTGAGTTCATCATGCATTGATTTAGTCCAATAATCATCACCTAATGTTTCATTAGTGATAATTTTGTTATAATAGTGAACGAAATGATAGATGTTCTACTTCATTTCTTATGGAACTACTAGTTCTTATAGGATGATTAAATCATCAATGATACCATCACGAGTATGATTCTTATGAATCAAATGATTTGGATTGTGTAAAATCTGTTCATCATCATATGGTAGGATATATTTTGTGGTAAATGCTTCAGAATTATTTTCTTGAACATTATCTTTATTAGAAGGATCTTCTATCAAGGGTTGGTAATCAATTTTTTTGTATACATCCAAATATGTAGGTTCAAGTTGATTATAAATAAATGGATGTATTTAATAAAATTTTACAAGCACGGTTTCTTAAACCGTACATGAGTTTTTATTAAAAAAATCTATAAGCCATAGAAGTTGTGTAATTCCCTAAGAAAATTTCTTCATTAGATGTGGGTGTGAATTTATGTAAATTATCATTAGTATTCAGAATTAATAAATTGAAACCAAATAAATTTAAGTAGTAATGTCTAGGTTTTCTGAAATTACATAACTCATAGGGGGTTTATTAAGAAAATTTTTAATCAAAACTCGATTTATAATATAATAAAAAGTACTTACAGATTCATCCCAAAGGTGTTTATCTATAGAATATTCACTCAAAATGGTTAGAGTGTTCACTTGATTAATTTTATTTCTTCTTTGAACAAAACCATTTTGTTGAGGAGTTATTGGAGTAGAAAAGTTATCTGTAATACATTTTATACTACAAAAAATTTCAAAATCAGAAATTTGAAATTATCCTATAGGATAAATATGAATAGTTGTCAATGGATGGTTTTTTTAATCTTTAACCTCGAATATAAATATTTTGAAATAAGAAATAACTTTAGATTAATTCCTAGAAAATTTTCCAATGTAAATCAAGTGAAATCATTAAAAAGGACAAATACATACTATTTTCCTCTAATGAATCCAGTTTGTGTTGGACCGATAAGATCAATATGCACTAACTCTAAGTCATCAGTAATTAAGACTTCCCCGATTGATTTAAAAATTGATTTATGTAGCTTTTCATATTGACTAGGATCACAAAAATATGAAGAATCAAATATAACCTCTGGTAGATCCATAACTAGTCTTTTCTTCGAGAGTCTATATAGGTTCTTATGGTTACAGTTCACTAAAATTCTATTTCATAACAAAGATTGACCTTCCATTTCATTAAGGAAAGGTGGATCTTGGTTCCTATTGACATCCATATTTAGTGTGTATACATTTTCTTTCTTGTGGTAAGAAAGCATAAACTCATCCTTCTAATTGTGTACTATGCAGTTGTCATTCCTAAATTTCCAAAGGTGGCCATCATTAAATAATATTGTTATGCTTACTGTACATTACAAGATTCCAGTCAAAGATGTTAGTAGCTTTACCAATCATGAAAATTCAGAATATCAACTAAACTAAAAGGTATGTTATACTTTGTTGTGTTCCATGACAAGAAATATATATAGTTCTATTTCATCTTCTGAAGTAGCTAACTATATCTAAATGAACTTAGAGGTTACTAATTTTGGTACGTCCAATGTTATAGAAACTAGAAGAGATAATCATAGAGTATAATATCATGTATTTATATTTACTTACAGAAAAAAAGTTAGCAAGGTGAAATAAAGGTTTCTGACTATTGTTAATAGCCTACAATCTATGTGTGATAATGGCCTATATGATAATGCACTATTTGACATGATTATAGATATAATACCTAATGAGTGGGAATTTAAGAGTGTAACTATTGATGGGAATATGAAAGTATCTCAAATTAATCATGATGATATTTTTGGAACTCTTCTTCAACATGAGGAAAGAATGAAAATAGATGCTGATGTAAATAAGAATAGAAGTGGAAATGGAATTTTATCCATTATTACTACGAATTCCAAGACTTCTGAAAGGGATACACAATCCATATCTAAGAAAGTATCTATTTTATCTGAATCTAGAAAGAGTAAACATTCTTGGAATGAGTTGGAAAATCATGCTCAAAAGATGATGAAAATAGTTTGAAACAATTTCTTTCAATATATATTTAAGAGGAATATAATAAATGACAAGAATGACTCTGAAGTAAAATATTATGAATACGAAAGATCAGGGCATATCAGACCTTATTGTCATATTCTTATAAAAAAATAATAAAATGAAAAATCATTATGACTGGAAAATAAATAATTTTTAAAAATATAGAGCTAAGAATGTCTTGAATTCCAGTGACATAGAGGAATGGAAAATTAACATGGAAAATATAATTCTCCTTAAGATAGAGGTTTTGTGATTTTTAAAACATTGAGGAATGGATAATTCATAAGGAAACCTGATTAACTCATCAAACACTCTTATTATTGTTGTATTTGAAATTAAACTTGTGATAGTAGTCATATTTTCCATTAAGGGTGATTACATAATTCATATGAATTGAATAAAGTTCTAGCAAGAGAATAGAAGTACATAAAAAATACCTTCTCTGACCATCAACCTTCTAGTCACAATCTAGAATAACCCTCTATTCTAATTACATTTATATTTGACATTGTCAACCAAAAATCTATATCCCCAAAATTTTATTCCTCTTTAAATAATATTATTAATTTCCATGATATCAATTCTAATTAATGTAATAATATAAGGACATCAAAAAATAATAAGAAACCTTACAATAAATTATGGTTAAAAATACCATAAAATCCATGGATCATTGTAAATATTATTCCCACATATCCTTGATCAAATTTTGAAATATTTTTTTCCATGGTTTTCGGAAAACCAAGCTTTTTTCATATACACAACATGAACCACAATATTATTATCTTTGTGTAATACTTTTCATATGAACAAACATTATCCAAACAAGTGAATTCATTATGTTCATTATGAGATTCCCCATGGATCATAGGATTATGTCCAAATCTTTACACCGTGATCCAAGCCAGTATGGTTATACCCCAGGGATCCCAAGTGAATGTTTGACCCAAAAGTCTAGTAAAATGGCATGGTTTCACACAATTTTCATTCATAAATTATATGGAATCATTGTAGAACAGATGGTCCACCAAGAATTCATCTCAATGAACTGTTGTTAAAATATTATTTGTATTGACTCCCACTTATAATGAACAATAATCAACTAGTTATGTTTCCTTTCAATCCCTCCCCTCAACCATCAATTCCACATAACAATGTGCAGTCTCTCTCTATCTCTTAGTCATATATTTGCCACATCATCTCAAAAAGAACATTGGTAATGGTCATGGACTATGACATATTGATGTTATGTTTCCCTATAAATATTTTATTTATTTTCTGTTTTACTAAAATGAGAATATCCATAAACTTACAATGATGATTCCTTCATAAAAATTTTCATCAAACACAGAAAAAAAATAATTATAAGGTATTTTTCATATAAATATGTCACATATTTCAGACCATTCACATAGTCTGAGGTAGCATATTTATTGTTTTAGGGTTCATGTAAGATCCCGGACCTTTTTTCAGGTATGTTTTCCTTTTTCTGGAGTTTTTGAGAAAAGAGGAGTTTTGGGAAATTATTGAAGTACACGTCATGTACTTTATAAGTACACTCCATGTACTTCATTGTCGCACGAGGCCATGTGATAGCCATGTTCGGACCACTCACATGGACTTGTGGGGTGACCCGGAGGCCGCTTAATGTGGAGTACGGAAAATCCTAGTACACATTGTGTACTCCAAAAGTACATGTCGTGTACTTTGTTTTTTTTATTAAACGGACCGAGCTTGTGTCTGATCACCATAAATGTCTTCTTCTAGGTATTGTTAGACTGAGAGAAGCTTTACGGCCACAAACCATCTCTGAGCCTCTAGGCCTCCATCCGTTCCCCAAATCTACTATCTTCGATTACGTTGGAACCATTGCAGAAAGCTCTTCCTTCTTCTAGAGCATCGTTTTCCAATTCCTCCTCTTTTTCAAACTATCAAGGGTTAAATTTTTTTGTTTTTTTATAGATCTATGATGTTATAAGGAGATTCAAGCCTCGTGGTTCAAGTATATCAATCTTCTAGCATCAAGGTAGGTGGTTTGTGGCTTTCCATTTAAAGTATTTGGGTTTTATGTGCAAATTCCACCAATAACCTTGAACGGGGTATTGGTGTTTCCTATTTTAACCCTATTGTTTTCCAGCCTTTCTAGAATGATTGTGTAGAGGTAATTTGGCTATGTATAAAGATAATTGAAATGATTGTATTTTTTCACATGGTTTGTTCTATTTACGACCTTTTGGTCTTGTTCAGCCTTTGGCTGTTATACGTGTTTTCCATGCCTTGTGACCGTAGGATGGAGTGTTGTTCCCTGACATGCTTGTTATGCTATCGACTAGTTATACAAGTATTTCTATAGCTTTACATTGGAATTATATAATATTTATGCACTGACTGGAAAGGGGTTGTGAGAACCTAGTGCAATAGTCTATAAGGGGATAGACCGAGTGAGCTTCCTCAGAGAGTCTTGGAAATTATAGACTATAGGGGATAGTCTGAGTGAGCTTCCCAGAGAGTCCTGGATATTATATACTACAGGAGGATAGAATGAGTGAGATTACTGAAGAAAGTATTCATCTTTATAGACTATACGGGGGATAGACCGAGTGAGTTTCCTCAGAGAGTCATGGTTTTGTTTGAATTTCCTTAAACCATTCTAGGCTATAGGAGGAATTGACTGAGTGAGATTCCACAGAGAGTCTATGATCGACATGAGTCTATAAAAGGAATTGACAATGTGAGCTTCCTCAGAGAGTCTCTAGACCTTAGTGCTATAAGGTGGATTGACTGCATGATCTTCCTTAGAGAGTCCCTGACGACCTTAAAGTATAAGGGGAATTGACATATCGTGCTTCCTCAGAGAGTCTTATAAATTCATAAGACCAAACCAGAGGGGTTAGGCTGAATGTACTACCCAGAGGGTTGTTGGTACTTCTTAGATCGGACTAGAGGGGATTGTTGTGAGTACCTAGCAGAGGGATTCATGTTTGTGGTTACCTGTTTGCTTCAGTACGGCTTGTTGATATGTTGATTGTTTTCTATTGTGTATCATATTGTTTACTGCTTACTGTAATATTACCTACTATATACTCACTGACTGTTAGGAATAGATCTTAGGGTTTTTCCTACTAGGATTTAGTCTCACACCCTGTTTTGGTCAAGATTTTGGGCCCAAACAGATTATATTGTTCCAAGTTTAGACAACGGAAAGCTCCCTTCTACATCAGGTACTTGACTTTCATTGGAGCAGGAGAGAATGGGACCAAGCTGAGGATTTTGATGTGGAGGAGTTTCTTATCTTCTTTTTCTTGTGTACTTTGGTTTAGAATTTTATTCAGCATTGTGACTTGTTTGGATGCTTTCCTAGACATATGTATCATGCATCATTTCATATATAAATATATATATATGTGCTCCAATTTTTTATTGTTTTAGCCTTTTGATGTTCACTATTGTTGGATATTTACTGCTTCTACTATGGTTCATGTTGTTTACGTTTTTTGTGTACTCTACCAATTAGGGAATCATTTCCCCACTAACACACACAATGCCCTCACAGCTAGTCGGCATCCTCTAGCTTTCAGGGAAATGCGCTTGAGGCCATGTGACCAACCGGGTACGGGGCGCCTCTGCGTGGCATCCGGAACCGGGACGTTACAATGTAGTATTAGGGGAATTATTTTCCATTGATTAATGTCTTGAGCCTATATCTAGGGATATGATAGAATAGGTACTTGGTAATAAGTTGTGCCCGTTAGTAGCTACCTGTGTACAAGAAAAATCCAATCTAGCTCGTTTATTTCAATTTCTTTAGGATTTGCAATTTTTGTAGTAGATATGATTTCCCCATGAGTGACTCACATGATTTGTGCTATTGTTGTTCATATTGTTGAGGTTCTATTTTGGTTGCAACCATATGATATGGGGGTATGACATCTCATGCATCATATAGGAAATTTCTAGAAATAACATGCCATGCATTTTTCCATGCAATCTTGGAAGCATTAGTGATTCCACGTGGCTATGATAGAAGTTGTGTAGATTATGCATGCTTTTTTAATAGATGTTTTGATAGAATATCTGATGTTTGATAGAGAATTTTTTTGTATAGTACTATGCTTAGATGGACTCCAAACATTGGTTCTTGAGGTGTTAGCGGCCCTCATAAACTGGAATTTGGTGGACCATTGCAAGGTTTCCTTGTTATAACTTGTATAAGATGCCATGAATTGATTCACGGGGTGTATGGGCCCTCATGGATCAGAATTTGGCACCTCAACTCTTGTTTTTTGTGTTTTCTAGGCTTCAGAGTAGTTTCTGAGCTACTGCCTGATAAAACCCAGAATACATGGCATGTACATTATTAATACATGTCGTGTTGTTTTTAAACCATTTCACTGACTGTGTTTGTAAAAAATCTTCAGGAACACGCAGTGTATGGTAAGTACATGTCGTGTCATAGAGATCGTGTGTCTACCCGTGTGACTGATGACACGGATGGATGAATCATAAACTATGCACGACGTGTCCTATTTTCACACGTTGTTCAATGTAACCTATGTACCCGGTCGTGTCATGAACAACATGGGTTGGGGAAAACCTTCAAGTCCATGTTTTGTTCATAGGGAGCACGTCGTGTAGTGTGAACTATGTATCCAGCCGTGTCACTAACAACACGGTTCATTGAATCATTATCTAGTGCACATCGTTTACTTAGTGAACACGTCATGTAGTCTCGGATTAAGTGGACCTTGTGGGTTATCCTTATAAGGATTCTCGGGCAGGGGAATAAATTTCAACTACATTCCGTTTGTGGGGACAACACGTCGTGTGGGTGGGGGCGTTACACGACCAGTTGTGGTAGAAGTACACGCCCATGTGAATTTCTTAAAAGAACACGTCGTGTAGTTTTTATACATGTCATGTAGTCATCATTTGTTAAATTTGAATGTTTTTTTCTCTTGTTCCTCTCTTGTACCTGTGTGTTCATAGTCTTTGAGAATCCTGATCTAAGGTGTCTTTTTGACCTTTCATAATTATGCCACCAAGACATCCTCCAGTTGCACCTCAGCTACAAGATGGTGATCAAACTCCAGATATGGTCGATCAGGGGCCTCTTTTAGATCCTCCTACTGTACCATCCTTGACACCAGCAGTTATACCAATTAAAGGCTCCAATGTGTGGTTTAGGGAAGATTTTTTTGAGGATGATGGAGACCTTCCAGGGAGCGCCACATCCTGCTCCATCATTTGCAGAGTTGACATGGGTTTTCTAGCAGCAAATCCTCCTACCTAACCACGGGAAGGAGTATATCAGGCTGTAGAGTCATTGCTAGAGGCTACACTGACGATTTTCATGCATCTGGAGATACCTCCATAGAAGAGGATGAATCTCACTACCTATATTCTCTGAGACTCTGCCAAGAGGTGGTGAGAGGTGATCTCACAGTTAGAACGCTAGTAGAGTATGACTTGGGATGAGTTTTGTCACATCTTCTGTGACTACTTCTACCTAGAGACCTTGAGGGCAGATCAATCCTGGGAATTTATGAGTCTGGAGAAGGGTACTCTTTCTGTTATGGAGTACTCGTCTCACATCACTGATAAGAAACATTTCATGCCTATTCCAGGAGGTGATGACTTGTTCCTTGAAAAAATGATCGAGGATGGTTTGAGGAACGACATCTGATCATAGGTGAACATCATCAGGTTCACTTTGATATCATCTGTCATCAACCATGGGCTTATCACTGAGAGGAATCTGAGGGATTCTAGAATAGTGAGCCAGGGCAGTTCAACATCCAGAGTTCGTGTTCCTCCTACTAATAGCAGGAAGCGCCACAGGGAGTCTGCTCGAGGAGATCAGAGTATGAAGAATGTATCTTCAGGTAGCCAGGTAGTATGCTACCAATGCAGGAGGAGTGGTCATACTAGGCCCCATTTCCAGATAGACCTGATCGAGTGCCGATCTGGCAGCATGTTAGGCCATCTTCAGCATTTCTTTCAGATCTTCTCACCTACAGCGGGTGGTAGGTGTTCTTCTATGACCCCGCGTTCAAGAGATGCATCACCAATGTCTCACTAGTCTGGGAACTGTAGTTATCCCATCCATTCGGGATGAGGTGGAAGTCGCGACCGTGGTGTCCAATCACCAGGATACTAGTGACAGTAGAGTGGATCAGCTCATGGTGGTCAGCCAAGGTCACAGAGCCGCGGTACAGGCTGGACTTTTGTGGTGGAGTATACCCATCAGGTGTAGGATCCCTGTCCTTCTATAGTTCTAGGTATGATCCTTTTAGCCTCAGTTTTATCTTCAAATATTTTCGATACTAGTGTTACGCATAGCTTTATCTCTGTTTCTATTATGGAGAGCCTTGGGCTCTGCATCTTTTACTCTACCGATACTTTGACTCTAGAAACACCGTTGGGAACTAGAGCGGTCAGTGTATGTCACTGTAGAGAGTACCCTCTTGATGTTGTAGGATGTCACTTTTTATGGGACCTCTATGTCCTAGAGATGACGAGATATGATTTCATTCTCGAAATAGACTGTCTAGTACCCTTCCTGGCAGTTGTTGACTATTATTGCCACATTGTGAGTTTCATATCACCTGAGGGTGGATATTTTCTTCATCGAGGTGAGTGGGATGTCCAGACAAGTTGAGCAGGACTCGAGCATCATGGGCTAGGAGGAGTTATAGATCAGATTTCTAGTCTATATTTGGATGACCTGGGGACTTCACAGATAGACTTTCCTTCAGTGGTGGATTGTTTCAGAGATGTCTCTCCAGAGTAATTTTCAGGTTTTCCTCCGAAGCGTGAGGTAGACTTCTCAATTGATCTCATACCCGGAGTGGCACCGGTGTACATTCCTTCTTATTGGATTGCTACACCTTAGTTATGGGAGCTCAAGAAGCAGTTGGAGGAGTTTTAGGTGAAGGGTTTAATCTGAACCAGTACTTCTCCTTGGGGTTCGCCTGTCCTGTTTTCAAAGAATGCAGACGATACCCTCAGGCTATTTGTGGAAAATCGGAAGTTGAACCAGTTGACGGTCAATAACTGATATCCCTTGCTGAGGATCAATGATCTATTTGATCAACTTCAAGGATCCCAGGTGTTCTCGAATATTTACTTGAGATCTGGTTATCATCAGTTGCATGTTAGACCATCTGATATACCTCTTACGGATTTCTGGAGCTAGTATGGTCTATACGAGTATATGGTTATGTCGTTCGGCCTCACAATGCCCTGATAGTTTTCAAGGAACTAATGAATTGGGTATTCCATCCATACATGGATTCCATCATGTTGGTTTTCATGGATGACATCATGGTGTACTCTCACACTCGATATGACCATGATACCCATCTTGAGATCATTTTGAGTACACTGAGGGAGCATCAGTTATATGCTAAGATATCAAAATGCCACTTTTGGATGGATCGGATTCACTTCATGGGTCATGTTATCTCAGAGACATAAGTATCAGTAGACCCAGAGAAAGTGAGGGAAGTGGCTTCCTTGCAGCAGACAAATAATTTCTTTAAGATGCAGAGTTTTCTAGGGCTGGATGGATAATACAGACGTTTCATACAGGAATTTAATTCATAGCAGCACCACTGACAGGTCTAACCAATAAAGGGGAAATGTTCTTGTGGTCATATTCTTCTTAGTCTGACTTTCAGAATATGAATGGGATGTTTAATTAAGCACCAATACTAGTCTTTCCAGAGCTGGGCAAGAGCTATACCCTTTTTTGTGATGCTTTATGTATCGGTCTGGGAGCCTTGCATATGCAGGGAGATGGATTTGTTTCATATGGGTCTCGGTAGTTGAGGCTGCATGAGAGGAACTAGAAGACATGCGATCTGGAGATGGCAGTTGTTGTTCATGCCCTATGATGTTGGAGAAATTATCGTCTAGGAGATAATTTTGTTGTTTTCACCTAAACAAAATCTATCAGGTAAATCTTTACTCAGCGTGATCTGAATCTGATATAGCACAGGTTGGCCGAGTAACTTCAGTCCTTTGACTTTGAGCATGCCTATACACCGAAGAATGTAAACACTGTGGCTAACACATTGAGCAGGAGAACTCAGATACATGAAGTTCAGGAGGCCAGTGGTGAGTGGTAGCTTGTGGATCTTTTCTTTGAGATGAATTTGGAAGTTCACGACAGACAGGGGTAGAATTTTCTATCTACTATAACTATTACCTCTACTCTTCTCCATCGAATACGAATGAGGCAGCTATCAGATTCTCAAGGCCTGGTCCTGTGGGAAAGTGTGTCAAGAGAGGACCCTCTTCTTGGACGGATAGTTGGTGATGATGAGATCTTGTGTTTCTAGGGACGCGGATGGGTCACATCATACATATTCGAGGAGCTGATGTAGGACTTTAATTCCTCAGATTAGGTAGTTCATCCTGTATTCACCAAGATATATCATGATTTAAACCATCAGTATTGGTGGCCAGGTATGAAGAGGGACGTTTCTGGTTTTTTTATGAGATGTTCAACTTTTCAGCAGGTGAAGGCAGGGAATCAGTGACCAACAAGGCTTCTGCAGCAGTTACCCATTTCTGAGTGGATGTGGAATGACGTCATGATGGATTACGTAACCGGTTTTTCAAGGTCACCTCGAGGGAATGATGTAGTATGGGTTGTCATTGACCGACTCATGATGGTTTCTCACTTATTTTCGATCAAGGAGACCTTCAGTGTTGATGATATGGGGCAGTTATACATCTAAGAGATTGTACGTCTTCATGGAGTTCCGTACTCCATTATTTCAGATAGGGATGCATGTTTTATATCTCAGTTTTGGAAGGGGCTTAAAAAAGATTTTGGTACACAGGTACTATTGAGTACAGCTTACCATCCCCAGAAGGATGACCAGTTAGAGCGTACGATTCAGGTTCATGATGATATGCTCCAAGATTGTATTCTATATTTTGGGTTTTCTTGGGATAAGAATATACCTCTTGTGGAGTTTTCCTATAACAACAGTTTTCAAGAGTCTATTCAAATGGAACCTTATGAGGATTTGTATGGTAGGCCATGCAGATCACCTTTATGCTTCCTAGAGGAAGGAGAGGTAGTGTTGCTGGGACCTCATCTTATTCAGGAGACCTCAGAGCAGATAGAGTTGATTCGGAAGAGGATGGCTATGACATAGTCTCGATTGAAGTCTTATGCTAATCAGCGGAAAGGACCTCTGGATTTCCAGGTCGTGGATCAAGTTTTCTTGCATGTCGCACCAAGGTTGGGACACAAGAGGATTCAGAGATAGGGTAAGCTTTCACCACAAAACATCGGGTCATTTGACGAGTTGGACAGAGTTGGGCCAGTTGCCTATAGATTGTAGTTACCTCATAGGTACCGGGCTACGCACGACGCCTTCCACGTTTCTCAGATCCGATGATACTTTTCAGACCAATCTCATTTCCTTCAACCTGAGGAGGTTGAGCTCGAATCAGATGCATCGTCTGAGATGCATCCTATCTGGATTGTCGATCGTAGTAAGAAGGTTATCTGTGACGGTTCTGTTCCTCTGTTACGGGTGCTATGGCAGCACAGGAGATTACAGTATGAGACTTGGGAGAGGGAGGCCAATGTACGATCATAGTGGCCAGAGCTATTCGGGGATTCTTCTTTTACACCTCGCTAGGAAATTTGGGGATGAATTTCTTTAAAGGGGGATTTTTGTAAGAACTAGGATCTTCTTTTCAGGTATGTTTTACCCTTTTCTAGTGTTTTTGTGAAAATAGGAGTTTCTAGAAATTTTTTAAGTACACGTCATGTACTTTATAAGTACACAACGTGTACTTCGATGTTATGTGAGGCCGTGTGCTGTCCATTTCCGGGCCACAAACACGGCCGTGTGGGGTGATGTGGAAGTCGTTTAAAGTGGAGTACGGAAAATCCTAGTACACGTCGGGTAGTCTAAAAGTACACATTGTGTACTTTTTTTCATTAAATAGACCGGGCTCACGTCTGATCACTATAAACTTCATCTTCTAGGTCTCATTCGACTGAGAGAATCCGTACAGCCGCAAAACTTCTCCAAGCCCCTTAGCCTCCATCCATACTCAGAATCGACTGATGTCGATTGCGTTGGAACCATAACTGTAAGCTCTTCCTTCTTCTAGAGAATAGTTTTCCAATTCCTCCTCTTTTTCATGTTATCGTGGGTGGAACATTTTGTTCATTTTCATTGATCCACTAAGTTATAATGAGATTCAAGCCCTGTGGTTGATTTATATCGATCTCCTAGCATCATGGTCATTGGTTTGTGCCTTTCCATTAAATGTATTTGGGTTTTATGTACAAATTACACCAATACCCTTGAATTGGGTATTGCGTGTTTCCTATTTTAACCCTATATATTTTCTTTCCTTTCTAGTATGCTTGTGTAGAGGTAATTTGGATATGTCTAAGGATAATTACTATTCTTGGATGATTCTCCTATGCCTTGTTCTATTTACGACCTTTTGGTCTTGTTCACCCTTTGGTCATTATACCTGTTTTCCATGCCTTGTGACCGTAGGATGTAGTGTTGTTCCCTGCAAAGCTTGTTATGTTGTAGATTGGTTAGCCAAGTAGTTCTGTAGGTTTACATTGGACTTATAGCATTATTATGCACTGACTGGAAAGGGGCTGTGAGAACCGGATTCTATAGACTATAAGGGGATAGACCGATTGAGCTTCCTCAAAGAGTCTTGGACATTATAGACTATAGGGGATAGACCGAGTGAGCTTCCCAAAAAGTCTTCGATATTATAGGCTACAATAGGATAGATTGAGTGAACTTCCATAGAAAGTCTTGAGCTTTATAGACTATACAGGGATAGACTGAGTGAGCTTCCTCAGAGAGTCTTTGTTTTTATTTAATTTCCTTAAACCATTCTAGACTATAAGTGGAATTGACCAAGTGAGCTTCCTCAAAGAGTCTATGATAGACATGAGGCTATAAGAGTAATTGACCGAGTGAGCTTCCCCAGAGAGTCTCTAGACCTTGGGGCTATAAGGGTAATTTACCGCATGATCTTCCTTAGATACTCCCTGACTACCTTAGACTATACGGGTAATTGAATGAGAATGCTTCCTCAAAGAGTATTATAAATTCGTATAACCAAACCAGAGGGGTTAGGCTCAATGTACAGACTAGAGGGTTATTGGTACGTCTTAGATAGAACCAGAGGGGATGGATGTGAGTACATCGCAGAGGGATTCATATTTGTCGTTAGATTTTTTCTTCACTACTGCTTGTTGATCTGTGGATTGTTTATTGTTGTCTGTCTTCTTGTTTACTGCTTATTGTACTATTACCTACCATATACTCACTGAATATTAGGAACAGATCTTTGGGAGGTTGCCTATTGGGACGTAGTCTCACACCCTGTTTGGGTCATGCTTTTGGGCCCAAACAGATTATATTGTTGTAGGTTTAGGCAAGGGCAAGCGCCCTTCTACATCAGTTACATGACTTGCATTGGATCAGGAGAGCATGGGACCAAGATGAGGCTTGCGATGCTGAAGAGTTTCTTATCTTCTATTCTTATGTACTTTTGTTTAGAATTTTATTCAACATTCTGACTTGTTTCGATGCTTTCCTAGACATATGTAACATCCATCATTTCTTATATATGTGTGTGAACTGGTTGTTTATAGTTTTAGTCTTCCATTGTTCAATGTTGTTGGATATTTTCTGCTTCCACTATTGTAAGTGTTGTTTACTTCGGCTGTGTACTCTGCCAATGAGGGAATAGTTCCGCCACTAGCACACCCAAGGCCCTCACTGCTAGTTGGTAGCCTTTGGTGTTCGGGGAAATGTGCTTGAGGCCATGTGACCAACCGGGCACAGGTCACCTCTAGGTGGCTTCCGGAACCGGGTTACAGTCCATAATTGGGTTTTAAACACTGAATGTGGTGGTATTAGTACATAGATAAATAAATTTGTGAAAAAATAAATAAATTTTTTTGTGTTAAAATTAAAATTCTATTCGATGATTCATGATATCTACATTGTATCATTTAGAATAAAATTTGTAACAATGAGTAAAGAATGATTTTTTTAGAAACCTAATTGATTAATGCTTAAAAATATCTATCAAGTGGTTGTTATGTGTCCAATGGGACATTGAGGTGACTTGTGATAGAATAGAAATCTTTAATGTAATTAAAATAGTGGAAAAAATTATATCTGCATGAATCATGGATTAAAAGGATGGTGTGATAGATTCTATATTCAATTGAATTTAATGGAATTTTCTTCACGGGGTAGCTATTAGAAGGATGTACTAGTGAAGGTTCCACATTATTAGTTGATACTATCATATAATGATGTGTGTTTTCAAATTAAATATAGGAAAATTTACTATAAAAACTTTATTATATAGTTACTTAATATTTCTATTCTTATATATTTCATATTTTTTATGAATGTTAAACACATTTCATAAATACAATCTCATGGACCAAACGAGTTTAGTGTATTTGGAGACTTGATACATAATCTTATTATTTAATTAAATTTCATCAAATTATCCAACAAATATCTTCAGATTTAGTGCACTTCATAGAAATATTGTACCTAAACCTTTCTTCAAAATGTGGGGAAATGAAAAATAAAGAATGGGTGAGCCTATATTCTTAGTAAGCCAAAATATGGATGATGTCAACCGGTGATCATATAGATGTATAAGAATAGAATAAGAGAATGGTATCATTATCATATCATACAATATTCATACTCAACCAATAAAATATCATAGAAAAGATCCATAAGATAATGCTTTATCATTTCAAAATACACGATTCATAAAACTGATATATCTTCATAAATCAATTATGAACCATAATTCCATATCATGAAATTTTGAATCAATAATAACTATAAGAATAATTTAATATGAATTGGATACGATCTATGACCATAAAATAATAATAGATGAAATTTCAATAATGATTCACTTTTTATAACAGATCAAGAATCATCACCGGTTTCTGATAAAGTATCAACCACGCATGAATTTTTCCAATAGAGGATCAAACACATATTATTTTTTTCGATCATTATCACAAGAGAATTAAAAATTTACCCATTCTATTTGAGTATTATATAGGTCCCGCCAATAACGGAATGAAAATCATCCATATGTTGGACACAACATAAAAAACATGGATCATATGAGAACTAATTAATGGAAATGTGTTTCCTAAAACATTTTTCATATAAAAACCCATGAAAATAAATTGTTTTCATAAAACATTCATCATATCAGAACGCATTAACAATGAATTTCATTAAACATACATCTTATCAGAACCCGTGAAAAGTAATGGGATTCTTAAAACATCATTTCTTCATAAGAATAAACTACCCATATAATGATTATGTATAGTACAAAAGTTATTATATCTTCAATAAAATACCACATCACCAAATATGGTTACCCTCTATGAATAGAAATTTCATAAAAATATTATTAAAATGATCTTGAGGAAAATAACATTTGAACAATTTAAATCATATTATAAAAACAATAAATTCAAAATAAAATGGAAATATATTAAGTGTAAAATATAATTTGAAACATATAAATAGATATTAACAAACATAGAGTTTTCTTGATGGTTGGAAACAATGTTAATGTTGTACATGTTAAAATGAGTATTACATAATCTATTTTTTTGAATCCGAAAAAACCATATATATAAAAAATTAAATAATGGTTTTTTCAATCCATTTTATATATATATGACCATATTATAAATTATCTTTAAAAACTAATTTGATAACATTAAAAACAATTCATTGAAATATTTCTATTAACCTTTACGTAGAAGAATATGGTTTCTTCGACCGAATAGAGATATAAAGTCAGTTTTGTTTTAAAAAGATTATATTAGCATATTGAATAATTAATTTGTGTAAATCGAATGTATGAAATTTATTATAAAAAAATAACAATATATAAATAAGTTATTTTCCTGATGGATATGTCCTAATATTTCATATATGGAAGCATAGTCATAAACAATCCTAGTAAATGATGAGATTATATCAATAATTATTCTGTAATTTAGTATCATTTAAATATTAATCCCAATGTTATAATAGAACTTTTATATATATTTAAATCCCAATAACATTCATTATAATAATAATAATAAATTTTATTTATTTTCAATATATACATAACACTAATTAATCTACTTTTTTAAAATACACATGTCCCATTAAAATAATGTTGCGACGAAAAACTCTTTCCATTACTCTTGAAATCCATTGTACATATATGTAACTATTTTATAATAAATATTTTTATATTATACATTTTTATTAGAAAATAATCATATATATAAAACAATATTTTTTACATATAACCTATTATTACTCGTTTGTTAACTATTCCATGTTATAATCACTTTTCAGGTAATATTTGTTTCGTTTTTTGGTTTTATTATTTTATTATTTCAATTACTCTTAATTTAATAATTCTTCCATATAATAATGAAGTTAAAAAATGATATCAATGTCATATAAGTTTATTATATATTTACTTTGAGTAATATATTACTATTATAAATTGATAATGAGTCATATCATTCATGGAGTTGTTATTTCGTACGTATGCATCAACGTTGTATAAATTTTCATAAAATAATGCATGAAAGTAATGTAAATGTTATATAAAATTAATAGAGGCCTAATGTTTTAACACATATCACTTATATTTACTAAATATATCCTTACTACAATCCGTTTAAAATTTATGATAATAAAAAATTATATGGCCTATGAATCATGAAGTATGTATTACACGTGATTGACATTTTGGTACCTCTACAAGGTGGAAATAAAATTTGAATATGTGATAATATAATTCCGTAATTATACTATTGTAATAAATATTAAATGTAATTTTTAAATCTATGATTATATTTCATTGTGAGAGGTGGTGGTGGACAGTGAATTACATTTGTTCGTGCGATAATAGTTTATAGTACACATGAGGGATGACTTCATTTCACATTTTATGTAAGTGTATATGGTTATAAGAAATAATATTTTCATAATAAAAAATAGTATATTGTATATATTTTTTTATTATATCATCATATTTTAATAAAGTTTTATTTATGATGATGAATAAATAAAACAGAAATGATTGTTTATAAATTTTACATCTATTAAATTGATACATGATAGTTATATTCATAAATCCTTCTTATGAGAAATTAAAAATGAATATAAGGCCTATATGATGTGGTTAGATATTTATGGAATACATTTTGGTATTAAGTAGTCAAGAAAATTATTTTTGAACTATTAATAGGACTTGATGTGTAGTGGGCTTTTATAAGTAGGGGAGAGGAAACAGATGGAATTTTTCATAAGAAATAATTATAAACATATTTTCCACTAGTGATAAGGGATAAAATGGTCCATTATAGAACCTTATAATATATATAGTTTAAACATATCCCTAAAATAGTAATTATATGTGTTTTTATTTATTTTAAACCCTTCTCTTTTTAGTTCATCCCAACCCTGATATACTCTTTCTTACATTAACCTTGACAAATAATATATATTATTTTTACAATTTATTATCACCACCAAAAACATGATATTTTTATTGGATATTAATTATTTTTATTCTAATAAATTAATAAATTTTCACAAATTAAATTTATATAAGTGGAAAATTTTAATTTAAAATTAATCCATCTCGTTTGATGATAAAATAGTTTTCCAATGTGAAAATTATCATAATTTTGGAAAGTATCAATACAATGATTCACTATAGAATTAATTCCAATGAACTTAGTTAGATTAATTAATAAAAAAATTAACTATTTATACTTTTAAAACGATTATTATTAAAAATTTCATTATAAATTATTTAATCATAACCCAAACATTCAATAAAAACCCGTATTTTTAGTATTCATTGAAAAAATGACATTTTCATAAAAATCCCAAAAGTTCACCACAAACTAATTATTACATGTTTATTCCAAAAATTATGTTTATATTTTTAAAATAAATTTAATAAAAGTGGATGAAATAAATTTTATTATTTGTTCTCAAAATGAAATAAAACTCATTATTTTTTAGAAAAAGAAATTTTAAATCCTATAGTGAATTTTCATGAAATTTTATAATTAATTATCTTTATATTTTATTTATATAATAAATTTTTATTTATTTTTTAAAATATATTAAATCTTATACATACATCCATATTTAATAATCAGGTTGTAATGGTCATGTTTAAATAAAAATATTAATATCATATCATCGATCGTTAAAACATGATGTTGCTTGAACCGAAAAAAAATCAATGAAAAGAAAATTTTTTGGAGAATATATTTCATAAAATATAAGGGAGTATAGATTCAAAGTTTTCATTATATAATTGATATAAAGGATAATGAAAAATCTAATAACTGATTGATGACAAACATAAGCATTGTGAGTTGATATCAAAATTAATAGAAATAGTGTAGTTAGTTTCCAAAAAAACACCTAAGTATGTTCATATAGAATATGATACTACATATAAGAGTGATCAATCATGATATAAAGTGTTTATTACCACTACATAAAAATGAAATAATGTAAAATTTAAGAAACTATTTAGTATTACATATTAATCATTATCATAGAATGTTAAATAATTTTATAATAATTCCAAATATAAAATAATGGGAGAAAAATATGAATTACTCACTCCCTTATTAAGCTTTATTTATCAGTTTTCGGACATCTAAAGATTTTTATGTTTTTACGATCGGTATATATATTAATGTGATTTATTATGGATAAATATTATTAATTTTACTTATTATTTTTCAAATTATTTATTTATATTTTTATTTCATATTCTCAAGTGGAATTATGAATGATGTCATTGGTTTTTAGTTTGAAAGAGTAATGTGGGTGTAGAGGTCATCACATAAGTGATATAAATTTCTAATGAGGGTGAAATTTCTTGATCTATTTTTCTTCCATTTTCATCTTGCTAAAAATATAGGATTATGTGTAAATATTGGTAAATTAATGGATTTAAACTATATAGTGTATATTTTAATATGGTTTTATATTCATTTAATAAGCCTTTAAATTGAAAAATATGGACCTTATATTGAAATATTTCCTTATCCTTTTTGAAGGTGAATATAATATTGATTATTAGAAAATAGAATATGTGACCCTTCCGAAGATTGTGATATTGAGGTAATAATGATAATGTTATCATTTTGGTGATGATATGATTTGTTTTTTTATTTAAAATAATGGCCATATAATTTTAGATTATATTCTAAGAATTTTTAATTGTTTTTCTTAATTTGACACCATGTGTGTAATATTGTAGTTTAATATATTAAATGGAGGTATGATTTTTTTTAATAATTTTTTTCAACTCATAATATTGTGATTACATTAGGGTGTAAATTTAGAGTTCTTTCGAATGTTTTATTATTTATAGTGAATGTTAGGGCTCAGTATTTCTCAATCCATTCCTTTTTTTGGGCTACCATATGTGTTAAGGATAGTAAGGGGGTATATTTGAGGTTTCAACTAAGATTTATACAGGGAAATGATTCTATACTGTGGTGTTTTGAAATACACCATAAGGGTTGTGTCAATAGTGTAGTTATCATCATTTTGTCATGGAATTTTCAGAAGAGAGTTTTTAGTTGTTCTACTATTTTTGGTGTAGTTATGGTGTAGTTCATGGGGATTCACCATGGTTTTGGGGATTGGGTTCAATGTCCTTATTTTTATTAGGGACACAACAAAAACGGGAATGGGTTTTGTTTTATAATCCTATATTCCCAGACCTTATCTTTTCTATTTGGGGGACCAATATTGTTGGGTACTTCTGTTGCATCAACAACCTACATTAGGGTTATTATACCAACATGAGAAAATTTAATGATTCATAATGTGGTATGGAATTCAATGAAATTGTTTTATTATGTTCATGTTTTTTATTAACATAATTTCATTTATTTTAGTAAGTGATATAATGGACTTTATAAAATATAATATTCTATAAATATGAGGAAATCAACGGGTATTGCATTTCTAATTTGATTTAAATTTTTAATGATGATATCTTATGTTATGTTATAGATAGTTTGAAACATTATTTCTGTTACAGTTTTTGTATTTTTTGACTTATTAACATGCATGAAATTGAATAAATAAAATAAATATGGTAAGATAATGGGGATAATGAATGAGGCATATAAATTTAATTATCATTATTAATTGTATTCTACAAAGTATTAAAGAGATCCTTAATGAATTTTTATGGATGGTTCATTCCAGTTGTTAGTTTCTGATGCAAGTATATGTGTTGGGTAATCCTATTCCTTGTGAATCAGTAAATTCAATAAGGTATTTAAAAATTTGTTTTATTAAATGGTATATTGTGTTTCTAATCCTTGTATTTATTTATTTGTTTTTTTGTCCTGGTGTGATAGACATTATTACCCTATGAGTTTTTTGTGGTAAAAATAATTTTTTCTTATATTCATTCTCTAGTATATAATATGCATTATATAATTTCATTATTTTATATTTTATGCATAGAATAGATGAAACAAGTTATTATTTGGGCATGCCACTAGTCAAAGGGTTTTATTTATGATTTTTATTGGTTTATTGTATTTTTTGATAGTATATAATTCTCATTTTATTATTCATAAAATATTATTTTTAATTAGTGGTGGATTTTTATGATCTTTGAGTGTTTTTTGAAATTTAACTATTTGTTTTATTTGTAATAATCACTTTAGTTTCATCATCTGTGTCGTATTTCTGGTCAAGGGTAAGATACTTTTTATATAGAATAATAATAGATTATAACTAAATTTATGGAAAGGGTGTTTATTATTGTTATTATTCATTAATTAAATATAATATTACAGTTGGGACTACTACTCTATGTGAAAATAATGGGAATCTGGAATATAGTGACGATTATAAAAACTCCATATATTTTAATGGATAAAATTTATTAAGCCATTATTTGGGATGGATTCATTTAATAATTAATAGTTTTAAATTAGTAAATTAATTGGTTTATTCTAGTCGTGGAATATTTTATGATTATATGAAAAATATATCCATATATAATATCATTAGAAACAGATTTCACATGCGGGATGATAGGTATATTTTGATTTTAGGGATATAATGTTTCTAATAGTTTAGTTGTGTGTGGTATATTTTTTATATTTTACGATATCATAAGCTCCACTTTCTGATTTTTGTCTGAATTAATACATAAACGTTTTCTGTTCCTGTTGTTCTCCCACACATCTAGCATGGCGAGGTAATAGATAAATGTATTCTTTAATTCACTAATCTCCCTTCATATATAGAATAATTTGTATGAAAATCATGGTTGGGTTGTCTTATTGTTTAGGGTATCTGTTTATATGGGTTTACATGTATATTTGTTTTATTATACATATATATGTGAGCTCTAACAACTTTTTCTTATATTATAAACATTTATACGTTTGTGATGATTAAAGTATCCTAGAATTATACATGAGTGATCTATAATATCATTAGGTATAATGAAACATTGTATTTAATTCAACTCATAATTCCTAATAATTATATATATTATAAAATGTGTGGAGATACATGTACAAGGGGTTCTGGATTAGATGATGTTATTATTGTGACATGGTTTCACATATTGGAAGGATAACTTATATAAGCTTATAAATCGAAAGACATTTTATTTTGGTGTTAGAAATTAAAGTCCAATGGGGAAATGGATGTTGAGTACCATATTAGGTACATTAAAATGAAATTGAATGAAATTTTTATATGTGTAACATGGTGAGAGACCCTTGGTGATGTGGAATTATTATTTTATTAGTGTATGTAATGAGTTTTTTTCACTTTTTTATTCACTAGGATTTAGTATACTTCATTCTGATTTTCATGAGTTGTTTTGAGGAGTATCCAACATAGTAAATGTGTATTCTCAATCCATATATAAATATATATAATTATATTATTTTTCATGTATATATGATATGGTAAGTGATAATGGTTCATGTTACTAGCTCATGGTTTTTTGATGATCTATTGGGATTTTTGGTCACTACATAAGATTGGTTCATATTTTTTTATTATTTTATTATTTAATTATATAATGTTTAGGTATGTGGATATGTTTTGGTTGTTTATTTAAGAAATATGTTGGATGTTTAGATCTTCTCTCATATTATTATTTATTATATATGAGGTTAATTTATATAATTTTTTTTCATTTTATACCTTTAGTGATGGACATCATCTTGTGCCATATTGAAGTAGGTCATTAGGGATCATCATTCAATACACTATTGTCCAATGAGGACTTTTTGTGGATTTCGGAGCGTGAAAGAGTTGTATAAAAAATTATAGATATGAAATGGGATGAAGCGTGTGGGTAGCGACTGATGATGATTTCATGGGATGGAAGGGAAATTGTATCAGCTATAAATTGCACATGATAAAATCACAGAGGTCTAAAATGACATAAGATTTTAGGTCCCCTTGTGATTTTATGCATGGAAATTAAAATTGATGAACATACTATGTGAATTGAAATGTATTTTATGCTAGATACTTATGTAAGGATCATGAATCATGATTTTCTATGCATAATATTTTATGGGTATATAATGAGAAGGAGGATTAAAATTAGTTAATGAATCAAAAAAATGCTATATTCTTCTTTTATTGAGTCTCTAAAATTTTTATGTTTTTCTGGTATTAAACTATGTTGAATCCAAAATTAATTTTTCTTAAATACTATTTGGTAGGATGAGTCATAATATCATTTTAGTGTTTAGATAAATGAGTATGATTATTGGAAGAAGATTCATTGTGAGTTTGGAAATAAATTGTTTTACAAGTATGAAGTCATCATTTCAGATCAAGAGATAAAGGCTTGGTTTTAGAGTTAGAGACTAACTTTAACTTGATATATGCTTGGGGGGAGCATTGTATTACATTGGTTTTAAATATATTGTGTTGAGATTTAAAATTTTATTGGTTCTTATTTCTTGAAGGTCATGTTTGTTTTATAATTCATATGAGGAATTTTATGGGAATTTTCATGAAATGTTTCATTAATCTAATATCAAAGGGGATTATTGGTAGGACATTCTTACACAGAACTAGTGAAGTTCCAGAATGCAAGAATTTGGAATCCACTATAATAACCACTTGTGATATTCATCATAACATCTAACAAATGAGGAGATTAGGGAATTCCATTTTGAAGAGGCATTCATCAAAATATTTGGTTCGTGGCCTACCCCTTCATATTGTTGAATAATCATAATATTTTATAGAATGTGTTGATCATAGAGGAGAAATTTTCATGAAAAAAAATTATTGTAATATAGAATTACTGACTAGATGAAGGATCCCTTGAGGTGGAGTCATATTCACCCTTCTTTATCACATTTCACGGGGGTTGGAAGTACTCTTACACTTACCAATGGATCATGGATGGTTATTTTCCTTATGAAGGAAATGACCATCAATGACTTGATTTCTTGACCTTCCCAGGATGTTATCTAGGAAATTTAATTCCTCTTCCAGCTCATTTTTAGAAGTTTTATTTATTCATATTTTTTGAAAAAATGGTACTCTTTCTTTTGATAGGTAGATATGGAATTGGTTATGTAGATTAAAACAACATTATTTCAATCATCCATAGGGACAATGAGAATAACATGGTTATATATGTAGTTACCATTATGTTCAAAGTGGTATTGGATTAACATGTTTTCATGTGAATTCCATAGAGATTATTATTCAAGGAGAACTAGAAAGCAATAATTGTATTATCTATTTTTATTTTGAGTGTATAATTACTATGATAATGGATTTATTTACTCCTTCATTTAACCTATCAAATTATATTCTCTAGGATGTGATGTGGAGATACTTGTACTACACATGATATTGAAAACATTAGTTGGAAGTTGGCTAAACCGACATTATGTGTGTAGATATTAAAAAAATAAATTTTGGATAACACCACACATAGGGAGAATTAATTTGTTTGAGAGATCCACATGACATTATCCTTAGCATTGACTAGTTTCATTTTTTTTAGATTACTATTTATTTTTTTAGTAGATGATTTATATTCATTAATACCAATAAGGTTCATGGTATGTTTATTGGAGAGTGATTACAATAAATGAATTACATGTGTTTCATGTTCTTATGATCTATAATAGATGATATTGTGTTTAGTTTAATATAGGATCATCCAGGGGTGTTTTAATGGATTACTGATTATTACCATGATGTATTTCCAGATTTTATTTATTATACCATCTCAACATGTCATCAATTTTAGAATATATATTTATTAAATTTTCCCATTGATATCAATGCATCCATATGGAATGGTTCCTTTGGACTTGAAGTGATATAAATTCATATTGATGATATTATATATAGAGGATTAATTTTACCTAGTGATTCAGTGTGGGGGAATCCAATCTTTTTTGAAAAGATTTTGGATGGATATTAATGATTTTATATGTAGTTTTATCTCTTGGACAAAGAAAAAGTGAAGAACCACTATCATCTTCCATGGATTTATGGTATCTTTGATCAGCTGAAATGAGAATGTTGGTTATTGAAGAACTATTTTCTTTATGGATATCACAATATACATGTGAATTATTATAATATTCTATACATTGTATCCAAATATCATTATATTAATAATGAATTCACCGTGATGTCATTTAGTGTTACAAATTCTATAGCCATTTCCATGGTATTGATGGATTTTTTATTTTTTCTAAATTTTGGAATGGTTCTTAGTGGTTTTCATTGATGATATCATATTCTATTTTGTGTCTGAGTAAGTGCGTGAAAAGTAACATCAATATATTTCGGGATTTCATCATTGTCTCGTAATATTAAGTAAGACATTAAAATAATATGTTCTAAGCATGTACAGTTTATTTAATGTTGAATGGAGTGTCTATTCAGGGGATAGTCTGAGATAATTTTAATGTTGATATTTTTGTTTCATGGGTATCCCTAAACAATATTATGAAGGTGTGGGGTTTCAATTGGATTTATAAATATTACAGGAGTTTTACATGTGACTAATATTACATTGATATTCCATTGATAACTTTGATAAAAAAGGATCAACCTTTTTCGACATCTGAATAGTTCTAAGATATGTTTATCTAATTGAAGGAGAAGTTTCTTAGTGATCCCTTTCCTTGTTTTCTGGATAATGGTGTTGGTTTTAGGTTTATTTTGACACATGAAATATTAGATTAGGTTTTCATCGGATTTAGTAGAGAGGGGTTATCTTCTATGGATGGAAGCAGTTACAGTTATATGAATGTAACTTTTCCAACCCTATTCACTATGTTACTATAGTTGTGTATACTATTCATTTATAGTATCATTACCTTAATTGTGGGTGATGATAGGGATAATTGATCCTAATTTTTGATCGTATATTGTATTCTATGACTGGGATATAATTCATAAAGTATGATTGATTATATAAAAAGATATCGATTATCTATCCTCACCTACAATTCAATGTGAAAAGAAATATGTGACTTATATTGTATTCTTAAATTATAAAATAACCATAAAATTAAATTTATGGGAAAAAATTTATATTTATATAAAATTAATATTTGAAATTATTATTTGTAAATTGTTTATAAATAACGATAAAAATGAATTTTCAATATAGTTATTTAAAATGATGATTTTTTAAATTAATTTTTAGAATTATTTTATGTTTAAATAAATAATATTTTTGAAAAATTGGTTATTAAATATTACTAAATTCAAAAATAAAGTATTAAATATACCTTATATATGATTATATGGCTATCGCTAAGAATTTAATCAAGTGTTTACTTGAGAAATCATAAGGAAAATTAAAAACCAATTTCTAAATTACACGGTACCCCAAAAATGTACACATTTATTATTTAAAGATATATTTTTTATTATATATATATATATATTTAATAGCTCAAATGATTGGTCCATTTTTGTTATTTTATTTATAAAGCATCAAAAGACTTTTCAAATTTTATTTGATCAATGTTTATATAATTTTAATTATATAATATTTATATTATGTTAAATGTTTATATGATAGAAATAGGATTATTAAAAGTTTATAATTCATAAAAGATTTCATATTTTTAATGTAGAATTATATATAATGAATAATATAGAAAATTATATATTTTTAACTGAAAATAATGTGTTTATATTCAGACAAAAAAATGGATCAAATGAATAAGTTATAGTTATAATGTATTTATAATTAGATATATTTTAAAAATTATTCAAAAAGGCTAATATAATTTTAAATATGTGAATTTTTTTAATTATATAAAATTTTCCCCATTGTCAATTATTCATTAATATGAATTTTTTTATATTATTATTTTTCTTTTGATTTATTTTATATTACTAAATGTCTTATATATTTTTTCATTCCTGTATATATGGTGTAATAGTCTATTAACGATAATGGATATAGTATCCATGTACCTTGACCATGGTTTCTATGTTAATATGGTTGAGTTATTTTAGTGGTTTAATATAGTTTATAAATATAAGGTTTTGTAGATTAGATAAGTTAAATTCCCTCCCCAGTAAGTTTTACTTGTCTAGAGTGGCACTCGGTTAGAATATGGATTTTATTATAGGAGTATGTCTTATTCTAAAAAGGAAGGGGTTTGATATCTATGGTTGTGGGCTTACTCATGTAAAGATTGTTAATCTGATATAATTATTAATCATTACATGGAGTGTTTATAGACCTTATTCATGAAATTTATTTACATATGTGTAAATATTTTTGCAAATTTATGAGTTAGTGACACAAAATGGGGGTTATTAAATTGTTACATGTTCATGTAGTTTGAACGTATTTGGTTGGATAAATGTATAAGATACAAAAATATAAATAATTATATGATTCATAATACTACTAAGTTGAATTTTTTGTTGTATGATTTTCTAAAATCCAGTGTGGTATGAAGTGACATAGTTTAATTTCCATCATCGGTGAAAATGAGGTTACAATCATGATAATGATATCATTGACATTATTATAGAATAAGACTCTCACTATAGCTTCTATTTCTAACAAGAATTAGAGATGTAAAATTTTATTCCCAAAAAGTCTGAATATCTTCAATAGAATTGTCTATGCTAAGCCTTTATATTCAGTTCAAATAGGCTTAATACCAATGCAGTGTTTGCTTTTTCATAAAGAAACCAAAATAAAAACATGGAAAAAATATATTAAGTAGAAATATTGATGTGGATGAATCATCTCCATGAAATGCCCTTACAAAAAAACATTTTCTCATCCCTAATATAATTTAATTTAATATAAAAATAACTAAAACTATAAATCACCAATCACATATCATCTATCACCATGCCATTATATTTCATTATTCTGTTAATATATAGTCCATCCATATTCAATTTAATACCCAAACTATGATCCTTCTATTTAACTCATCTTCTTTGGGTTGTCATATTACATCTTGTTTTCGGCATGTAATGACTGGGGAATAATCACCTAATAGATGTCAAGGTCTCACCATCTAAAATGAGTGCAATGAGTTCCTTAACAAATGACCTAACATTCGAATCATGCACACATAAAGGAAAAATTGATATAATATGATGATATTAAATTCAATACAAAATATTATGTGTCTGATTCATTACAATGGAACACTTTTCAAGACCCTTATCATTAATTATGGTTTACCATAATGAGTAGGTGTCAATAGATTATCTTTTTTAAGTATGGAAATTAAAAGTTGGATCATAATAGGTAGGTTCATGGTTTTAAGAGTTTTAATGGGGATTCACTTTTCTATGAAACCCATACCATTAGTTTTGGAAAGAAATATATTTCAGTGTACATATATATGATGATTTGGATTAAAAGGTACCCACATAACTATCTAGGAATCTTATATGATATGATTAGAAAAAAATTCCTAATAGATATAATCATGGATTATTAATGTACACAAAAAAGTGTATGTCCTGATGAAATATGGATCTTATATCACTAATATATATGAAGAGTTAAAATGGAAAATAATTTTAGTCTGATGTAGTTTAAATAAATTATATATTAAATGTTTAGAAAACATGATATTCATGTGATAAAATCTTATGTTTTAAAAAAATACCATTAGTAACAAACATAGTTGTATGAATAATCTTTTGGAAGGATAACCATAATGTTAAAAACTCATTTGATTGAAAACATAATAAAATCTATTAGCATAGTAAAATTTTATGTGTTAGAGAAACACATTCATGAGTATCCGTGTTTTGAAGTTGCTTAATTGGAAAATTTAGATTTTTATTAGAATAATAGAATTATTCACATAGGCATTAAAAGGTATTACATGATAAATAAAAAAACAAAATTTGAATATCATATATTAAATATGATTGGTCACGTTAATGATAATCTATATGATTGTGTATTCAAATCAATTGGTAAGAATAGATGTTTTATAGACTAATTTTAAAAAAATATATATTTGATTATAATATATGAAAATATTTTGATAAAGAAAAATTAATTTTAATAAAATAATCATGTTATGATCATGTTTATTTAAATGTTCACTAGGCATATTATATAGTTTATGGTTTTGTGATAACAGTAGAGGTGAGTAAATGTTTAAAATAGAAGAAGTAGGAAAGAACATTATAGAGTCCAATGAGGCTACATAATGTTTCCCATAAAATTCATTTAAATTTTTTGGAGTTATCATGAAGGGGAAATGATTCCGTAGGATGGAATTTTTTAGTATATCATAAGAGAGTTTTGAAACTACTTGGAATGACCATGTCACGTATCAATGTTATAAAATTTGGCCATTTATATTGTATAGGTATGAAGAACTAAATGTATATATTACAAGTGTTTCAAATATAAAAGAATTATAAATTAATGGCATAATTGAACAACTAGTATTTAGAACAAAATTAATGGAGGAATCAGTTTCTACATGAAATATTACCATTTAAAAAAATTATCTTGCTCGTATGACATAAACAATGGAATTAAATCTTAATCAAATTTTTCATATATGATAAATTATTTTTTTTCCATGAAAATTAACATATGTAATCAAAATTATATTTTTAATTGTAACCAAATTTTTTTTGATTCAATAGTAACAATAATTATTTTTAAGAATCATAAACTAATAAAACTGTTTTATCTAGGTTAAAGGATTTTACCCATATTTTTGATAAAATATGAGGGAATATTTTATCACCACCCATAAGTTGAATATTTTGATTAATATTATTATTTTCAAAGTTAAAAAATATTAAAACACATGTAACAACATTTATGATATATATATAGTATTTTATTTATTAATTATTATTACTAAGAGATAAATAAATTTAGTTTTTAAAAATATTAGATATTTTGTGTCTCAGAGAGCTATTCTTACTAGAATATAGTGATGAAGTGACATGTGGATGTACGATTTCTGATTGATAATTTTAATGAATAAAAATGAATTATTATACCAATATAAGTTTAAGTTAATTTATACTTAATATCCTAAATATTTTTGGATATGTAAAGTAAAATAAAAATAGTGGTGAGATTTAGTTACTATGTGAAAATAAATATTACCATAACATAAATTAATTTCACATATAAAGTAAAAACTTATTATCATGTAACATAATCAAATAGGATAAGAGTATGGATATAAAATTATTATGACAAGTTACATTTTGTCAACATAACAATGTGTATGTTAAATTATTTTTAAAAACAATTAAAGGGAAATTTTAAATTAAATGGGTCCAAGGATAATTATTACATATTTAAAAATAGTTATAAGTATTCATTAGTAGCTGGAATTGTAAAATTTGATATTGTTGAGTCATAGAGTTTGAAAATGTTCAAGGAGTTAAAAGTTAACAAAATAATTCTTAAATTTAATAATTTTTTTAACATTATTTCTTCCATCAATTTTCTCATTAATTATTGTAGTTGGTATTTTTTATTATATGTTCACATAGAGTTGTGGTAGGAATTTGATATAAAAAAAATGAGTTAAAACCCCCTAGAATGTGAAACCAACATAAGGATGATCTGAAATTCTATCATATTTTTTATGATTGGAAAGTGATTATATAAGGTTTATTGATTATTTTTAGAACAATATTAAAAATCAATAATGTAAAATATAAAACTAAATATCTAATATATAATTATATTAATATGGAAATATAAATTTATATATATATACATTTCTTGTAATTTATTGATTATTGACTACTTAAATAATAAATTTTAGTTCTCCGTCATCGATGATTACCATGGTGTCTTATATATTATGAGGAAATATTAATGTTATAGTATGTATTATTCCTCAATGAAATATAGAATATTCTCATGAGGAACATAAATTGTTTTTTGTGTTCTATATGTCACACTAAGCATAAAAACATGAGATTTATATTATGCCTAAGGTATACTAATTAAAAAATTAAGTCACTAGAGGGGTAATTTCTATTATTAGAGGAGGTTGTTACCCCCATCAAAACATATTAGTAGATTATATAATAAACCACTTCTAAATTAGATGTCTTATATTTTTTTATGTGGATTTTAGGAATAGCATGTATGGTAGGGTGAAATTTAGAAGTCGTTATTATAGAGGGTGTGTATACCCTATAACAGACTAACCCAGGTCAACCAAACCACATATATGATTATGCCATCACATAGAGAGGTAAATTAATAAAATAGAGGAATCCACATATAAAAAAAAGACATGAAATTCGAGTACTATATAGAAGAAATAGATATAACCATAACCATACAATCCAAACCACTCCAGTAAAACTAGAATGTATAAATAATTAAGGACCAAACATTGTCCATGTGACCAATTTTCACCTCCAAATAAACCAAAATCGATGGAAATGACTAATTTAGAAGCTAAAATAAAACCTAATTCCATTAACATTACCTATATCCTCTAATAAAACATCTATACCACCCAAGGTAAAAAGTATTGTGTGATTCAAAAGCCTAATAAGTTTCAAACATAGAGTATTTTCAATGTATAATATCAAAAATTCAAATGTTATACATTCTAAAATAAAATCTTTACAATGAAGTTTCAAAATTCCATATCATTTGAATATAATGTTCCATTTAGTTTTCACTAAATTATTTCATATTTTTAAACATATAATATGACAAGTAGAATTGATAATGTAGGAAAAATATCCATGCATAATGAGGTTACAAGTTAAGACATATCCTTTTAATAAACTACCATGTAAAGATATTTATTAAAATTGTATTCAAATCCTATGAAAAAACCCCTTATAAGAACAATCATGTGATAAATAACTACAATTAAAAAATCACCACATATTAGGACCTATAATATTGTATAATTAGTACTAGTTACTCAAGATCCTAAAAATACATAATTATGGATCCATCCAAAATCAAATCTAGCCATAGTCCATCAATATCCAAAAAGGTTTCCTCCTAGAATTTTAAAATTCACACTATGGCTGAGAGTTTTTATTTCCAAGAACACCAAACATTTCTAATGTAACAACATTGAAAAATACATTTTGAAAATATTCTCACAATTTTATAAAAAAATATTTCATTTCCATACCATTCGGATTCAGTGTGTTAACACCCAATTCCAAATCCATAAATATATTTTCAATAAAACCGTATTTAAAAACAATTTTTATTCCAATTAATATTTTGGAAACACATATTACCTATGAGTAATGGAAAATCTTAAGTAAGTTATCAAGTACTAAAATATATCCATCGAATTAACCCAGTGTATAAAAATACCTATCTAAAACTAATATAATTCTATCTTCCATTAAAATGGTGATTGGAACCCATGATATCGGCCTTTAAAACACAAGTCATGATAAGAAACATTAAATTATCGATAGATGAAAAAATATAATAATGTTTCTAAAACATAAATATATCCAATGCAATAGTCCTGAACAAATGGTTGATGAACTATAATGAATGGTTACTCAGAGAGATATACCACAATATCGTTAATGATCAACAGTTGAACAATATATTCAGAAGGATTAGAGTTCACCAAAATCACCTAGGGTGAGATCTGAGTTGAGAGAGAATTTATTTTAGCATAATGAAATTAGATTCTACCCTGAATCACACATAAAACTACATTAATTTAAACTTATATGGTTTTAAACCATGATCACTGCCTAAAATCTATGATTGAAAATTACACTGAAGAACCCATAATGATTTTTATTATAAACTGATTTTGGAAAGTTACACAACATAAAAATCTTACATAGCATGTAAATATTTCATTTCCTTTGTCAATCTACAACATATTTTAGGAAATTATTATACTTGGTTTAACCCCACTACATGGCATGTAAATCCTGAATATACTACAGAAAATACCTGTTTTAATAGAAATACTCAAAGACGCCACCCTGAGAATTATTCTTATGATTGAAAAACACTTCTATGTATTTTTCAAATTTATACTAGAAATACATTAATTCAAATAAACATACACCCATCAACATTAGGTCATTTTCACATGAATAGTCCTTCAATCCTTGAGAGTCCCACAAATGTACACAATCAATTATTATAAACAAAGCATAACCATAAACAGTTTTTCCCGAAGAATACCTATGATTAAAGGAATTAATAAATTTGGCCACTATTACTTCATCATGAATTCCCTATCCCATGTCTTGTGGATAATCATTCCACACTTCCACAATTATTGAATTATAGGAAACATTTTACCATGTATTACCATCTCTAATAATCCCATAATCATTACTAGTGTCTGATTCATATTGTTGCGGTCTCAAGGTCAACATCCTCTCATCGAATCCCAGATATCCAATGATCTTAAATGAGAAAAGCATTTGTGTCATCATACCATTATTTCCAAAATGAATATGTACAAATAGAGGTAAAAAGAACATAAGAAAAACTCCATAACCAACCTAAAACTCTAGTAGTTGACAATGATAGCCTATATTCAATTTCTAAAGTAATTATGTCATGATCAATATCCTCGGGATGGACTACACTATATTCATCATATCCTAAAAAAGACTTTTCCCAACCACCACAACTCACCCAAATCGTCCACAGCACATGGGAGATCATCATGGCCTCCAATTCAAATAATAAAAGGGATAAATCCTAATCAAGGAATTGTAACTACATTTATAGTCAAACTCTCATAGAGGTAGATAATATTCTAAAAATACTCCAATCTCTAGAAACAAACCTTAGAGAATATCCTCATGGACCAAGATACTCCTTTATATCTAACCATATATATAATGATTATATGTTTTTAGAAATTTAAACTAGGAACACATCATCACTTCAAAACCATTCAATAACCTAGTCACAAACCGAAAGTCCCTGTAAGATACAATAATTGAGGTAACCCTATGAAGTCTCAAATATATCTAACATTAAAATATATATGTTCTTCCACATTGATCATTTTCATGATACAGAGGAAATATTAGGATTTAATGATTCAATCAATGATCACTATAATATATTCATTCCCTCAATATATACATGAATAGACAATGATTTAATACATAGAAATAACAACCAATTTATAAATAGGAATGTGTATGTGATGAAACTAACCAGTAGGTCTCTAGTGTATGCCCTCCATTCTATGACAAGTAAGACATTGGAATAAAAAATATGCAAATGATCACCACATCCCCAACTATTAATACAATCATATAAATTATTGATATTCCCTTGTTGACTCATCGAGTATTGACCCACAATACTGGTATCCCCTATATATCAAATCGTGCCACAGAGAAATCAGAATAAAAAACCAACTAAGAAATTAAAAAGCACCATTGGGAGAGAAATGTCACTCACATGATGGCTCTCCACCATAAAAGATCTCCCTAAGGCATGGTAATAATTTTTAGTCACCTTATCATGATGATTTCACTAAAAAATATGAATTATATTTCATCAACTTGAAGAAGTCATCTCCACCAACCTCTTTCAATCCCAATCTCATAGAAAAATTGAAACTCATTAGTAGCCACACCTCAACCGATTCCATCATGGATTGTGTTAGAAATTTTCATTCACAATGCATTTTCCACCATATTTCCATTCCTATGAATGTATAAAATATCAATGTTAAAATTATAATGATACTCTACATATCATCTCTTTTGTATGATTAGATCAATCTGAGTAAATTTCATACACTTTTCATCAAAATACTCAAAATCTGCTCTGTAAAATGTTATTGCCACCCCATTTTGAGGGCATGAAAAAGTTATTTCAAATGAAGATCATGGGTAGGTTCGTTTATCTTGTGAGGGAATAACTGGAATGTACTCTATCTATCCACTCATTTCCCCAGCATCAATAAGCATACCAAACCCATACCCAATGCATCATAGACCTCAATATAACTAGAACCTAGTTCTTAAAGAATCAAATGTTTTGTAAACATCATCCTCATATTCATATCTACAAAAAATCTTTTTTTGTATTCATTTAACTCATTCATTACACCTTTATAGGTTAAATTAGACATTAATGTTGTGATCATGGACAAATTAAGAACAAAATCTCTTTAGTAACCATCCAAACCAAAGATGATTCAGATCTCAAGAACATTTCATGGCTTCTACTGTGACATGTCATCATGTACCTTTCTAGAATCCACTATGATTACTCTCTCATAAATCCCATTCCGTATAAATTATACTTCCCATATCCAAAACTAAAATTTTTTAGGCATACCATAGAAATGATTTTCCATTAAGGATCCAATAGTGATATTAAATTAATTCTTTTTTCTCCTACTATATATTGGAGTTTTAAAAAAATTATTCTGTAGATACAACAACAAAATAGTCCACGAACCAATGAATGATCAAGTTGATAAGGGTTATATGCACCTCATAAGTGGTACTTAGAATGAATAGTGTAACCATAAATCAAAATTCCCATACTGGGTCATGAATGTTTTCTTAGTTATAGCATCTTTCAGGAACCTTAACGGGTGAACCTTGACCATAGATCATTCTTTGAAACCAAAAATCCCATTGAATGTAGTCAAAATGATCATCTATCCTAGGAAAATGATATTTTTTTCTTAACTATCACCTTCTTTAAAATTGTATTGTTAATAAATATTATGAGTATTCTATCAAAATACATTCTAAATATGATAAGAAAAGTACATGGTTACATAATTGAACAAAAAAATCCTGAATCATATAGATCTTCAAGCACAACCTTATATTCGACAAAATCAGTTGGACATATTCAATAAGATGGAATAAATATGGTAATCTTAAAGGTACCACATCAACAGTAAAATCAACTTCTGTCTAGAGTGGTAAAAAAATATGGAATGACATTAAGGTAAGGACACACCACTGATGGAAGATGACCACCCAACCATAGGATAATAATATCAAAAAACATCACTTTCAACAAATAGGATATTAACTTGGAATAAAGAAGAATAGGCTTTTCCTTTCTGAATTTGGAGTCCCACTAACCTTAAATAACATGAGTAAACCAATTAGTTGATAATAAAAATAATTTTCAGTGATAATAGTATATCTTTTCTTTAATATTGATCTTCCAATACATGTTGATAATGAAGTTGAATATTTCAAGATCAAACATTATGATGATTAATTAATCATCCAAGCTGGGTACGATCACCAAAAACATGAGACACTTCAAACCCAGTTCAAACCACCTTCCTAATGGTTTGGAAATATACAAAAAGTATGACATAAGTTCTGAATGCAACCCCAATACACCAACTATATTTAAAGATATAAAAAATTAGTTTCACATGTATAAAACAAATCTGACCCCATAAAAGATGAAATAATCACCATACCTCTAATAGTAGTTGTTCATATTCGTATTCCTCTTGTGAATGATCATTTGTATAAATACATCTAATATTAGTCACAAGAACATTCCCCTTGGCCTGAGTATTTGACCCACCACCCTTGGAAGCAATGTTATGAACCTGTGAACCATAGGTGAGATTGGATCATACCTTACATCCCATGTACAACCTTTAACATAAATACTTTATATGGGAAGATAATACAAAAATATTAAATTTTATAGGATCCTCTGTATAGTTAACTCTAGTATAGCTACACCACTCACACTCATTGAAAATGGTTTGATATGATCCTAACATGGCCTATGAAACAGGTTTAAAAAAACAGACCACCCTTATATTTCCTTTTTTCAAAATATACAGCCTAGGCTAACAGCTAGACCAATTAAAGCCCCACCCACACTTGTCTTCCAATACATTTTTTCCTTATATAGATATTCTTCATATAAACCTGAAAAAAGGTTGGAAGGTAGATGAAAATCTAAATTTAACTAATATTGTTCATTAGACCATACTGAATCCTTTAATCATTTATGTACTCATTTGTGACAAGCTTAATTTCTTGGGGCACTAACTCAATAAAATGTGTACAATACCCTCTAATGTCATTACCTCCCTGATCCGCAATCACAAACTATTAGGACTTTGTAAACATAACCCCTCATGGTAAAACTGAGGATTAATAATTTTCATGAAATAATCCAATGTAAGGTCCTCCTGAAACATTAATTTTCACAATAGATTCCCATTATCACCTAACTGCTCAGCAAATAACATTTGTGGAAAAACCACCCATCAAGTCTCATGGTGTCTTTAATAAATTGAAAATTCTCTCAATACAATCAAGCCACTCCTCACATCCATATAGTCTTTTATCCCCATAAAAGATGTGTGCATTCTACATAGTATAATTTCATCCATGATCCACTAGACATCCCAAGATCACAACAGCCACATAACATAGATTCTAAATGTATTGATAAGATCACCCATCAATGAAGTGTCCACATGTGGTTTCACCAATGGAACTTATTTCACATCTTCCTCTCACACATTTAGATGAAATATTCTTAGTGGATTTGTCTAAATAACATAAGATAATATCCAATTTGATCATAATTAGATTCCAAAATCTTATGAACACTTCCAAAGTTAAAATAAATTCTCCAAGGTATTATTAATTTAAAATAATTATGAATTTATATGAATTACTGATATATTCAGTAGGAATAGGTCATTTTAACTAAACTTATCAAATAATTTGGTCAAATGAACCTAAAAACCAAGCCTAAATCCAGGTAAAAGTCCAAAAAACATATCAACTCATGTTTCATCATTGAATTGAGATGTTTGGGCCAATTTTACAATCATTATCTTTGAATTTAGATGGTCCTCAATCTTATCTACCCAAGATACAAAACCAGACTCATTCAGTGTTGAAAACATAATATTGATCCTTCCTCCAATGATATATTATAATAGACCAAACCATGTCAAGAAAACCATACAACTAATATGGCCTTCACATAGTGAGCTAATGAAAGAAAATTGAATTAATTATTCTGTAAATTAGGTAAGACATACAACCAGATAACTATGTTTAAGAAAAATATAAAACCAATTCAATTTAATCTGACATAAAATGGGTAAACTAAGATGTACAAATAAATGAAAATGAGCATGCCTCCATGTGACATATAGTCAACTCTAAACCAACATTGACCAATGGAAATAACCAATGTATTATTGGACATAAAACAATATTCCCTTCACACTAATGTTATCCGAAAACAAAATATTTACATCAATATATGTGAAAAATAGAATATCAGAAATAATCAATGTAGGATTCCACAAAAGAGTCCATACAATTTCTAATATCCATAATTCAATGGTTATACCTTTTTATAAAATAGTTTAAAAAATGTTTTTCATTTATCCAAATCACTTTATAATCATTTTCATTTTAATTTTTAAAAATTACAATAATATTCTTAAATTATAAATATGAAATGTAGAAAGTGAAAAGGCATCCATGTATCAATAGTTATGGAAGAGAACACACACCCATGAAATACCCTATCATATAATGATATGTCAGACATATTCATATAAAATCATATGGAAAAAAATCCTTGATAAAAACAATCATGTGATAAATAACAATAAATGAAAACCACCTTATATAGGGCCCTAACCAATGGGACAATACATACTTGAAATAGAGGATTCTAAACAAGCATAATTTTGGATCAACCAATATGAAATCCTACCAAATTCCATTTATATCCAAAAAGGATACCTCTTACCGGTTCCACTCAAACTAAGGAAACCCTTGTCTCTTTCTCAATGATCCCAAGGTTCCCAATGTAACCATTATCAAAAAAAATAAAAACCATCTTCAAGATATTATAAATAAATTCGATACCCTTCCAAAATTCTTAGGTTTTTTCAAATGCATTTCCAATTTAAGAGAACACTTTTTGAATAAATATCTAATTTATAAGTATTTTTACATCATATAAATCCTTTGAAATCTCATTTCACTTCAATAAAACTAATAGACCAAATAAAAATTCTATGAACTGAAATTAATTCATCAAATTCACATATTTTATGGAAACACGAAGCTCAAACTGGTATAAAACAATATTCCATTGATAAAATTGATTGTAAACCAGTAGATAAGACTTAAAAAGGAAATTCATGAGTTGAAATAGAAATAGATTGAATGAGAAATATATATAATCACAATTCCAAATCCTAACAACAATAAACACAAATTTTTCAAACAAATGTTGGACAAACTGAAAAGAATTATTACCCTGATAGGTGCAACTCAAAAACAGTAACGGTCGATCACCAAAAAATTGATCTTGAAGGAGTGGATATCTCTAAATTTACCTAGTATTAGATATGGGTTGAGTGATAATTTTTTTTTAGTTTAATGAAAAGCGATTCCAACATCAATGACACAATAGACCACATATATCGAGAATTTCACAGTGTGTAACATTGGTTCACGTCGTGTAATATAAAAAGGAAACATACACTGAAAACCTCATTATATTTTTCATTAATAACTGATTTATGACCATTAATCATAATGAACTTGTTACAAGGTGTAAGTCTTTCATTCGTAGTATCACTTCATGGAATATGACCGTCCACAATTACAAGTCGTGTAATCCCCTTACATGGATTGAAAATCACCAAAATATTGTATAATCTACTTGTTTGAACTGAAAAACCCACAGACCTGATTTCAAATCTAATGGATCGTATTTTTTTTTAAAATTATTTGGAAAAATTGCGAGAACAGCCATTGAGGCGAAACAACATTACATGGCCTGGTGTGACCAGAACAGTTTGAATTTTTTTTTGTTTTTAATAACACGTGTAAGTGGTTTTCCAAAAAAATTGGAATAACTTCTAAATGTTTTCCAGGATTATAAATATGAGGGAACCATTTCTTTCATACAATAATTTTTATCCGACTAGTAAATTAACTTTAGTTGGTGTAGGTCTTCAGTGAGAAAAAACATGAAATGTACATAAATATAAATAAATTAATTATTTAAATTATTTTATTTTAAATTCTATAATAACTCAAGAATAGTGATTCGGTTTTGAAATATGATTCTATCATTTACATCGTAATGTGGAATTTCACTTAGATGTGGACAAACATCTTCTGGAGCGAGTTGGCTGGAAAATAAAATTTAAGGATATTTTAAGAGAAAAATAAAATATACCTAAAAATTTGATTTTCATTTTTTTCATCACTATAACACAGTGACTTATATGTACGACAATTCAAATACTCATTAATTCTACAATGTTGTTTCAAGGAAATAATGAACCAGGTTTAAAATGATAAAACACATTAACAAATTTTATCTATTAAAAATTGGCATGGACCAATGTTAGAATTCATATCAATTGATAATTTTCCTTAGAGACTAGATGTTTCCCTAAGGAAAAGAGAAGGAATCTCTCCCACCAGTGACAATAATTTGGAGATCAGAGCTCGAATAAAGAATTGATGATTAATGAACACTAAATAATGATTGATCATAGTCATTCGTAGATACATATCATCAACAACGATTTCTATCCTCTTACTGATCATTTATCTAGTTAGGGGGTAAATTTCTATGTGATTTTTTTCTCCATTATTTTTTTCAATGGTGAATTAGGAAGAACCAACAATAAATTTTATATGGGTGGATGATCATTCATGTGGGATGGGATATCTGTTACTGGGTTTTGAGGGGTTGAAAATAGGGATTTCATCCAATTTTCCCTTCCATTTTTTATAATATGGTGAACTGAAGACAAATATAACAATTTTGACGTTTATCCCTCAGGTTTTATTGGTTCTATTCCTACCCTTTTCCATCCAGTCTTTACCATCATACCAACGTGGTAGCATTAGGAATTTTATGGAGTATTCGAACAGGACCAGAACCCCAGAGAAAAGACAAGATGATCGTGATCCCATGAATGTGATGTTTATTACAGAAGGTTTGCGGCAATTTTCTCAGTTCAATGAATAAACCACCATAGAAACATTGGTTTCCCGTAGAAGAGAGAGCACTGGTGGTGTAGCAAATCAATGGGAGGAACCTATGTAACATCGAATGTGGGCAGTGGGAAAGGCTGCCTATTCAAAGGATAGAGATAGCCTCTGTTGTATACAATAGGAGGCAACATCATGGGGTAGAGGACCACATTTTAGCTAGATCATGGGTCGGTAATTTAGCAGACTGCCATGTTAATAAGGTGGGGACACGGTTCTCCCTACATTCTGAATGGGCCAAGCTCAAGCTTATGGGATAGGCCAATAGTGGATCGGTAAAGAGCTGGTGGGATGGTCCAATCTAGGGTAGGATGGTTTGACCCACCGGTTTCTGTCAAAATGGTTGTCTGGTCACGAGGGACACAGGTCAGGTCAGTCTAATTTTGTCAGACCATACATAGGACCATCAATCCCAGTTTTACATAAATAGCCATAAATTAAACTCAATTATTCTATTTGATGAACTGTATATGGAGTTGGGAGCCACAAGAAGAGGCAATCCTTTAGGAAACCTCTACGTGACCATTCATGGATGTTTCTATACAACTAATTGGCTTGAGAATTAGATTCTCCCAGAACTAACTTGATAAGGACTGAATCATGTGACTGGTTGTGGAAAATTCCTAGTGTTAGTCTCCTATGAAGTTGTAGTGTTGGTTTCATAGGATGTTATTGAATTTGTATCATGATATGACGACGAGTTGGACCCCTGTGATGACATGGAGTTAGTCTCCTGTGAACTTTCGGAGTTATTCTATTGCGAGGTCACAGAGTAGGTGACCTCTAAGGGCACAGAGTTGGGATCCTATGAAGAGAGTATGACTCATTGGATTTCTATTTGCATAAAATTTCTTAATATATGTGTCCTAGTGTGAGATAACTCTAGTGTCTCCCTTTATTGTACTACATAGAGGCTATACATCATGTGCCTCTTGGGTAGTCTTCATTGTGTCATTCTTTGTTGTTTACCTTTTGTGGTTTGGAGTCCCTAGTGAGTAATATTTTCTTCCCCCTCCATCAGATTCATGTTAACATTTCATGTCTTTTATAGATGATCGACTACTTTTATAGTTTATTTTGTAGTCTGGAGATAGGTGGTGATCCATGTTGACCCAACGGATTTGGTATGCTTCAGCAAAATTCAAAAAACATACTACAACTAACCTATAAAAAGGGTTTTCTACAGATGATTTCCAAGATCATTAACTATTATATTTTAGTTGGAATTTTTTTCTAGCCCATTAATATTTTAGTTATGTTCAATTACTAAAGTGGTTGTCTTAGTGGGATTTATATTTTTTCATCAGTGTTTTTAGTTTGTGTACTTTTTCATGGAGACAGGTGCAGGAGTACAAGTTCATAAGAAAATGCCTCCATTTTTGAGTTATTCCTACTTCATTCTAGTCTCCAGCCCCTGTTCTAATGGATTCATGCTTGGGGAAGGCACAAAAAGTTCTCTGGGAGACAGGTCGTGAAAGAGTGGTATCATTGGGGGTCAGTTTTTTTTGGTTTTTGGGCATCAAAGTAATGTGTTTAGAGTTCATATTTTAGGCCAGGGAGTCCAATGTTGTTGTGGAGGCCAACATATCCATACACTGGGACCATAAAATTTATCTTTTACACTTTGTACATAAAAAATTGGTTTCATGCATCATGTACTAATTTGATATTCTTTCATTTCCTTATCGATTTATAGTTAGCTCACCATTATAATCTTTTGACTGTTGTACATCTTGTATCATTTTATGATGATTCTACATAGGCATCTAGAGAGGATTATTATTAATGACCTTGAGTATGGTCCACCGAGAGAAGGGGTAACGATTCTGGGATAGTTGCCAGAGGTAGAACCTCTTGGTGGTGTTCTTGTGATATGATCACCAAGATTGCCTCAGGTCCTACATGCATTATCGGTAGAGGATGCATGCCAGAACAGTGTATTTCATGAGTTCTAGAGATAGTGACCTCCCAGGATCTAAGATGTGATAGATCCTCTAGAATCTGAGGATTTTCTAGCGGTGTTTACAGGAGCCTTATGACTTATGATGGAACTACATTACTAGATGGAGGTTCTAGTGGTGAGTCTTCAAGAGGGATTGGTGGGGTTATGGGGGGCATGATGATCCAACCACAAAGTATACATCCCTCTCCTGGAAAAACATTGGGCATCACTTCATGGAGGAGTTCATTCATGTGATGTAATGCTCTGTGCATATTCAAGATAACCTGCATCTTTTGAAGGGTAGCAAGACAGTAGAATGGTACTCAAAGAGGTTCATTTATCTTTCTCCCTACTATACTAACATGGTTTGGGACCCATTATTCCATTCCCATTCCATCAAAAATGGGAAACGTTAGGCGATTAGTGCATTGATGATATACCATATCATTCATATTCATGTTGGGGTGTTGTAGTGAGATGTACTAGTAGATATCTTACTTTTAGATAAGGCATAGGTTGTGGGATCTTCCCCTGGCCCTTTTGTAGTTGAGTCTATGACATCGTGTAGCCGATAGCTGATGTAGTGGTTCAAGGGGACCAAAAAGACAATGAGGCGAACCCAATACACATGATTAGTAGTAAGAGCATCTATGTATGATCAGGTTGGACAAAATAATTGATGTCCTAAATGTGCAGCATCCAGGGACATGTGTCTAGTGATTGTCCGACCAGTCATACGAATGACTAGGAGATGGTCGATGGATAGCATAGGTAGTAGTAGTGGTAGGAATAGGGTTTCCCTCTTGGTGGTGGATATATAATAGTAGTGGGATGAGAAACATGAGGTGTTTGGAGGTTCTTGGGACTATGACCACCACCCACATGTGGGCAAACACGAGGTCATGGAGTTAGTGGATTTGGGTGAGGAAAGCTCTATGCGATGAGGGAAAGAAATCCGGTTACAGCCCAGATGATCAAAGGTACAATCATTGTCATTTCCTCCCTAGATTCAGTTTTGATAGACACAATTTTCATTCCCTCATTTATCACCATGACCCTTGTTCGAGACATGGTGATTTTAGTGTAATAATTTACTATATCACTAAAAATAGAGAATATTACGATAAGAGATTCGATGATCAGACACTAGTGTGGCTAGTGTGCCCTTAATATTGGGGGAGTGTGTTTCATTTGGGATTTCATGGTGGTAGCCTTAGGGCCTTATGAAATCATTCTGGTTATGGGCTGGTTTCCCACATTTTATGCTCATATTGAATGTTTTAGGGGCACAGTGTGGTGTATCCATGTAGATGGGACTCAGATTTCCATTATCGGTGAAATAGATTCCAGAACAGTCTGGGATAGACTCACATGTAGGAGGGTGCAGGAGAAAAAACATTAGTTTGATAGAATGACCCTCTATTAAGTGGTTGAGATGTGTCCTTAATTTCCTGTGGTGGTGGATGTGTACGCAGATGAATTTCTGGAATATATACTAGAAATACCTCATCACGAGTTGGTAGGATTATGTATTGACTTGTACCATAGGATGACACCAATATCTCCATAGCCTTATCATATGGCTCTTATTGAGCGTCGTGAGATGAGGGTAATGTTGGAATACATATAGGGGAAGGGATTCTTGTGAATCAATGATTCACTTTGGGCAACCATAGTCATGTTTTCCAAGAAGTAAGAGGGGAGATTTAGGTTATGGGTGGAATTATGGTTCCAGGACTAGGTGACCCTGAAAAATATGTATCCACTACCTAGGATTGAGGACCTATTTGATCATCTGAATAAGGGTAGATGGTTCTTGAAGATAGAACTCATATCAAGCTGTCATTGTCTTCAGGTAAGGGATGCATTCATTGTGAAGACAGCCTGAAGATGTCTCTACGACAACTAAGAGTCCATAATATTTCCATTAAGGAAGAAGAAACCCCCTATATTTTTCATTATTCATGTGAATAGGATCTTTTTTCCATACACCGATTATATTGTAGTGGTATTTATGGAAGACTTCCTGGTTCACTCGGCATCTGAGGAGTAGCATGTGATGTACTTGAGGATGTTCCTATACATACTACGAGGGAACACTCTTTACAAGAAACTAATGAGGTTTATGTTATTTATATAAGAGGTCCACTTCCATGGACATGTAATTTCATAGGCTGGTGTTGTAGTAGATCCTGAAATGATAGATATGACGCTTTCTTAGGACCCAAACTTGAATGTTACCAAGGTGCGGAATTTCCAATGGTAGGATGGGTAATATTGGAGGTTGATGTCCAGATATTCTAGAGTATCATCGTCGATTATATTCTATCATGGAAGGGGGAAACATTAGTGGGTAAAAATAAGTTCTAGGAGATATTTTAGCAGTTGAGACAATGTTTCATGAGCCTCTCCCATTCTGAGATTTCAAAACGAGGGTGTAAGATACAATGTTTTCTCTAATGCATCAGATATTATGGTAGGCTTTGTCATGATGTATGGGAAAGAGGTCATTATATACTGTTCACAGTTGTTGATACCACACAATAAGAACTTAGTGTTCCATTATCTAGATTTTCTAGCTCTAGTCTTCGCATTGAATATGTGGCGACACTAACATATGGGTGATCTACTCAGTGAAAAATTTCTCATGCATATATTCTCATAGATGGATAGGAACATGAAATTGAGGTTTTGTCTAGAGTCCCTCCAAGACTGACTTTTATATAGTCTCTACTCTTGGAAAGGGGATCATGGTGGCAGACTCACTAAGCAGCATATCAATTTCACAAATACTAAACGAGGTATCAGATTAGTTGGCCTCATTACAGAAATCCATCATGGATGGACATAGAGCATCTTATCTCTAGTATAATGTCTTTACCCATTCACTATTAGAGTAATTAATGGGGAATAGTTATCAGATACCAGCTGCGAGACAAATCATACTCAAATGTCTGCAGGGAATTCCCCTTATGAATATTCAAAATGAGGGCATCACGTCATTTTTTTAGTGGATTCAATGTTGTTCCCATGAAATTAAATGTGGATATATTAAGGGAGTTCCATACTTCCTCATTGGTATTACATCCACATGGGTAAAATATATTCCAGCACCACCAATGTCAGTTTTGGTGGCTGGGGATGAAGAATTATGTGGCAGAGTTTGTCACCGGATTCCTCACTTCTCTACAAGTGAAGGTTGCGCACCAGGATCAAGAGGCTTTGACTCAGCCCATTGAGGAGATATATTAAAAATGGGATGAAATATCGATGGAATTTGTGATGGGTTAACTATATACATGCAACGGACATGATACAATCTGGGTGATCATTGACCTAATCACCAAGTCATCCCACTTCCTAGTGATTTGGGAACAAGGTTCAGTAGTGAGCTTGGAATTCCGCTATGTACATTATACTGTTTGACTCCATGGATTCCCATCGACGATAGTTTCATATTGTGATGCACGTTTCACATCTTGGTTGTGTAAGGGATTACTCGAGGATATGGGGCTTAGTTTCACCTTAAAACATCCTTCCACCTACTGATAGACGACCAGAAAGAGAAGAATATTTGGGACCTAGATGACATGCTACATTTTTTCATCCTTGATTTTTGACATAGTTGTGAGGATCACCAACTTCTGGTGCAGTTTTGGTAAAACAAATACTACCAGTCAACAATTTATATGGCATCAGTTGAGAAATTTTACAGAGACTCCTTAGGTTTCCAATTTGTTGGATGTACCCTTAGGGGTCAGAAGTCATATGCCCAATGATGGTGTAGGCTACCAAATTGAAGGTTTAGGTTATCCAGGAGTAGATTTGGATTCCATAGGTCCATAAAAAGTCCTATAATGATAGTTGATGGAGGATCTTGGAGTTAGATTAGAGAGACCATGTTTTCCTTCGGGTCCCTCCCTAAATAGGGATATAGAGATTTGGCTAGGGAAGCATGCTGTCTTTGAAGTTATTCAAATCTTTTATAATACTACGTTGGGTTGGCGAAGTTGGTATACCACATGGATCTACCTCTATAGTTTGGGAGTGTGCATGATGTATTCCATGTATCCCACCTGAGAAGATATGTGTACAAACCATTAAAAGTCATCGATAAGGGCAAGCTATACATTGATGACAGGGAAACATTAATAGAGTACCTAGTGGAGATCGAGGATTGACTAGTGAGTTCACTTTTGGGAATTCAATTCCTCTAGTATGCATTTAGTGGAAACACAAGAATATCTTGGACAAAACGTGGGATCGGGAGGATCAAGTTCATTCTCAGTATCCACATTTGATTGTTTATCCCTTTTTTGGATTACAGGGATATAAATCCCTATGATTGGGAAAATTTCATGAATAATATTTTACTAATATTATTTTTATAAATTATTTGGGTATATTGTGAATATAGGTAATACGAATGATCAGGATTCTACATCTGGATGTTCCATAAATGGTTTTATTAAACTATTCTCTTTAGATATGGGATCATGGATGGTTTTACATAAATATTAGAATGACATTTAAATGATGGCTTAGTTAAGATATATGATGGCATCTTTACATTCATAATAGTGAGTTAACTATAGTACTGACTTAATATTACTTTGTGGAAGTCATCAATGAGAAAACCTGAAAAGGATGTAACCATTAATAAAATAATTAAATTAAATTATTTCCATTCATAATCAGAATATCTCATGAATAGTGACTCAGATTAAAAATCTAAAACCATTGTTTAGTTAAGAATTTTAAATTTTAATTAGGTAGGGTCTAGGATCTTCCGACATGGGATGGTTGCAAATGTTAATTTATGGAAATTTTATGGGGAAAATAAAATATACATAAATATGCATGTTTATTTTATTTCATCTATGTTATATAGGGTCCCAATAGTACATTAATGTGGTGACTCGGCATCACTACAATGCAACATTGTGGCAACACTAAAACACATTTAAAACATTGGAATTCATCGACTTGTTTCATCTATTAAACATAGGTATGTACTACTGTTATTATTAAAAAGCTAGATAAATTTCCCTGGACCATAATGTATCCCTAAGACAATGAGATTAAATATCACTCATCGGTGATGACATTTAGGAAATCATTACTATGATTAAGCATTGACGAACATCAAACACTAATGAACGAATGATCGAGGATGTTCAATAATGGATCACAATCAAACAAAGAATTATCTTTTATTAATTAAACACTATATATATAGGTGGTTAATTTCAATGTCACTTATTACAGTATTATTATTTCACAATGAAAAACATTGACCAAGCCACAAAATTATTGACCCTTTATTTGATCATACATGTGTGATGGTTTATCTAATTTTGGGTTTTTACAGGATAAATATATTATGTTTATCGTGTTTTTACATTCCCTTTTTTATAATGGGAAGAATGAAGGATAAAACGAACAAGGAAAAAGTTTATTCATTGGGTGTTCTTGGTTCCTTTAATCTCCCCATAACTGACTTCTTTTTTGATGGATCCACATGGTCGCATCAGGCTTTTTCAGGAGGTTACAAACAGGACATGACCATCGTAGTGACTACAAGACCTTCATGAGACCATGGTAGTGAAAGTGATGACTAGATGTTCGCAATAGTATTTCTGGTTAGATGAGTGGACCATGACATCAACGATGGCGGCCCATATAAGGGGGTGTCTCTGGAAGTGGTGTAGCCTCCCAGTCAGAGGAACCTATAAACGCAGATTGGAGATAGATTCTCCATTAATATTGTTGCTGGAAGGCTCATCCATTTGTAGTTGCATGTCACGTTAGGTGGTAGGAGGCCACATCACACAAAAAATGATCATTGTCTACTTGGACTGGTGTAGGGTGGTCGCATGGTGGACAATGACATTCAATGCGGTGGCAGCCCGATGTTGATCAAGAGGAGATGTGATGCTCTCCACTTCCCAGTTCAATGAACCAGCACTCTTAAGATGTTCAATTTGGCAATGGGATTGGTCAACCCAGAGGTTCATGTGGGACCCTGTTCAGGTGGGGGTGGGGGAGGTCAGTCCAACATGGTCGGGCATGACTCGAACCCATCCATCCCCTTTTTACTTCAATATCCATAACTTCCTAACCGTAATTCCATTTGATTAACCACTTGAAATTTTTCTATGCTTGTGATGTGGTGGTACTTTTGGTATAATCTAAATGATCATTATTTGAGGATGGAGTATGACCTATTTCTCACGTTGTAGGTCTTCCAGGAACAAGCATGCTATGGATGGTATCATATGACTGGTTGTAGAAAAGATGAATAGTTGGTATTCTACAAAGAGTTGGATTTTTTTCTCCAATGAAGTTGAAGAATTTGTCTCCTAGGAAGATACAGAATTGGTATCATGTGAAGATGTATTGTTGGTCTCCTGTGATGGTACAAATTATGTTCCATGCGAGGGCATAGAGTAGGTCTCATGTGAGGGTGTAGAGTAGGTCTCTTGCAGCAATGCCAATTTGGTCTCTATAAAGATTATATATCATATTATAATTGGATATGTCTATAATTTCATAGTATATATATCATGTTTTGATATGACTCTTATGTCTCTCTTGACTGTACATCTTAGAGGATATATATCATGAACCAATTTGGTAGACTACCTTGTGTATTGCTTTGTGTTTTACCTTTGTGGCTTGGGGTCCCTAGTGAGTATTGTTTTACCCCACCCTACACCGGTATTACCCGCACATGTAATGTCTTCTGAAAGTGATCGACACCTTTGATGTTGTCCTTAATGCGCCTGAGAGATGTGGTTCTTCAGGGTGACCTGATAGTTGTGGTACACATAATTGACATTCAGAAATCTTATTGTACCTACCCTTCAGTTATAGTTTTCTTTGGATGAGATCTTGAAGCTTTTATGTGTCTATTTAAGTTGAAAATGTATTATAGACCATTTACATTTTGTTTTGTAATGTTACTCTCAGTGGTTGTCTTAGTGGGATGCATATCTGATTACTAATTGTATTCACTTTCAGTATATTTTCATTGATATGGGTGCATGTGTATAGGTTCTATATATAATTACACCCTTATGTGGTATTTTCCTACTCGAAGGTAGTCACCAATCCCAATTCAATGGGAGGTGGGTTCTGGTATCATGAAATGGGCCTTGTGGGACGAGCCATGACACCAAGTGTTCTCCAAACTTGGGAAAAACTCTGATAAGTCTTAAACACATTTATACATGGACCCCATTAATTCAAATAAACATACAACCCTAATATTTAAGTCATTTTCAGAAACAGTGGCTATGAATCCCCATTAATCTGACAAATGCACCCATTCTAGGATGACAAATAAAGCATAAATAATTAATACTAGAAAAATTTAACTGGGATTTACAGACACTATCTAATAATAAGCTATGTTTTTTACAATTAATTCACATAGGGTTAGTTTCTGCTTCCCCTAATACAATTACAATTTTAGGGGAAGTTAGAAAACTCCAATAAATGATTTTTAAACACAAATTTAGTGTTGTTGTGGGAACATCCACAATTTTTTTAATAATGAATTTTTTTATAAGGGGCATCAATCCCCTCTAATTAATTTAAGAATATGGGGTTTGTTTGGAAACCACCCAAATAAATTATTTTTTTATGAATAATCTGCACAAGTAATGACAAAATGGCTTGCAGCCCATCTTCTTGGAAATATGGGGAAGATACAGGGTAGGGTATACCTAAATAATTTGACAATTTAGTGTAAAGGAATATATGGGTAATTCCTGAACAAATGTGGGAGAAGTAAAATAATCCAATCCAGGTGCAGGCTTACCAATGGTGAGATTTATAAAAATTAAATTTACACCCTCATGAAATTATGTTTTCTCATCCTTGTGTAGGCTTACCCATGTGAGTGATCACAACTTTTATAAGTGAGGTGATGGGAGTGTTCAAGAATATTATTCTCAGGGGAAGGGTAGGTTGGTTATGATCAGGTATCTGCTTGAGGCCTTCCAGGATTAGTGGAATCTGTTAGGTTCCAATTTATCAATGGGATCATTGGGGAACAATGGTGGTCAGTTCGTTCTCTATGGTATGACTTCTATTAAGGGTGGTAGGAAACATTCCTATTCTATATAAGAATGGTAAATATCAGGTTGTAGAGGCTATATTTGCAAGATGGGTGAGTAGATATCGTATTTGGAGTGATCTATCCATCAATTCAGTCCATGATTAGGTCGTCATCATTACCTAGTACTAATACACCACTAGAGGATAAAAATCATCCAAGGAATTTCAATTTTTTTTACTATTATAGCGATAAGTTTTGATTAATTTTTAAAATGCTTATAAATAAAACCATTTTATATGTCTATTTTGGAAAAATATACCAATGTGACACGTGAAGAGGTGATTTTAAAATTTAGACATCATGACGCCACTTTAAGTGGAACTCATCTACAATTCATTAACTCGGTCGGTACCACATGAAGTTTCCCTTATAGAGTAAATCTAAATTTCATCGGCACCACTTCGAGTCTTGCCTAAAAATTCACCTACTATAAAAGGGTGCTCCCCCCCCCCCACCATTCATTGGACCTTCTCCTCCCGATCTACCTCCCACTACTATGATTATGTCATTTCGTAGTCAATTTTTGGAAGAATCATCACCAGTGTAAATTTAAGTTAATTATTTTATTAAATTTGAATAATATTTTGACTTATTTATTTATTTATTTACATAGTTCATAGTTTATGTATTTTATTTAAAAATAGTTCATAGTTATTGTATTTTATTAAGAAATAGTTCATAGTTATTTTATTTTATCAAGAAATATTATTAATTTTTTTTAATAATTAACTATAAATAGATAATTAATTAACTATTACAAGGAATCTCTGATTAGGTAATTAATTAATGCTATTTAGTTAATTAATTTACATTAATTTGTTAATTAATTTTAATTTGGATATTAATTAAGAGTAATCTGATAATTATTTATGGGTAAATAACTATAAATAGTAATAACTTAAAGAAATTAATTAACTCCAATTTGGAAATTAAGTTAATCTTATTCAGTAATTAAATAAATGAATTTTAATAATTAATTATCTCTAATATATTAATTAATTATCTCAAATTAGTAATTACTCAACTGAAATTAGTAATTAATGAAATGTAAAAAGGTAATTAATTTAATGTAATTATGTAATCTATGAAATGTAAATAGATAATTAATGAAATTTAATTAAGTAATTAAATAAATGTAATTAATCAATTAATTAATTTTAATTATGTAATTAATTATATGAAATAAGGTAATATGTTAAATTTAATTAGTAAGGCAATAAAATATAATTTGCCAACCAATTAAATTTAATTAAGTCATTAATGTATGTAATTATGTAAATAATTAAATGTAATTAGTTAATTAATTTATTTTAATTAGGTAATTAATGGAATTTTGTTAGCTAACTAAATTAATGTAATTGGATAAACAAATAAATGTAATAAGATTATTGATTAAATGTAATTAGGTAAATATTTAAATGTAATTAGGTAATTAATTAAATGTAATTTGGTAATAATTAAAATTTAATTTGGTAATTATTTAATTATAATTTGGTAATTATATAAGTCTAATTTATTAATCTCATAACTGGAATATGGAAATTACACAACACGAATTCAGTAATTACGTAACATGAATTTGGTAATTACATAACTCATATTTGGTAATCAGTTAAATGTAATTGGGTGGTTAATTAAATGTAATTTGGAAATTAATTAAATGTTATTAATTAATTAATTAAATTAAATTTGTTATTTATTTTAATGTAATTAGTAAATTATTTAAATTTAATTATGTAATTAATTCAATGAAATTAGTTAAATAATTAAATTTAATTTGGTAATTCATTAAATGAAATTAGGTTATAAATTAAGTGTAACTAGGTGAATAATTAAATTTATTTCTGTTATTAATTAACTATAATAAGGTAATTAATTAAATGTAATTGGGTTCTTATTTAACTATAATTAGGGAATTAATTAACTATAATTAAGGGTTTAATGAACTATTTGTAGGGGAAAAATTTCTATAATAATTTATATTAAAGTAGTAATTAGTTTAATTTTTGAAGTAATTATTTGAATTAGAAATGTAATTATTTGATAAATTTCATTTATAATATACCCTTGCATTATATTTCACATATGATAATGAGTTTAGTTTTTTATGTGCCTTTAACATAGACATTATGTGATGTTATGAACTTTAATTCAGTTGTTGAAAATGTTTTTTGCTTGGTATGTGTTATAGTTTCCCTGAATTTGATTATTTTTTGCGTAAAGAATCCCCAGGTAGAGGGGCTTTGGGTCAGAAAGAATGTGAATGGGGTTGGCTATCTGTCTCTTTGGTCTTACTCATGATGAGTGTTTCAATTTCATATAACATTTGGATTTTACATAATGAATTAGTGTACCTCATGAATATAATGCTTGTGGATAGGTATTAATATGTTTGACATCTATTTCTGTGTATGTAACAACAACTTGTGGTTGAGTAAAGAGTAACCAATCAATATTATTGGAGCATATTTATTTCATGGAGGGATTAGGATTCCAACATAAATTTCTAGAATCATGGATTTATAAATTGATTATCTGGTCATATTTAATTATTAATGATGGTTTGTTTATGATAAAAAATATGGCTAACTACATTTATTACAATGGTAAAATAATTAAGACCGAACAAGTTTATTGTTATTTTATATGACCTGAAGGTGTTTTCATGCTTTGAGGATGTACAACATTTGAATCTATTCAATGTAAAATTCATCAGAATTTAAAACTAATGAGAAATCAAGTGATATAATCCATCACAAATGGACATCTAGAATATTTAGATTGGTTTTGGCATGTGTATTGTCTAGTAACTGATGATGAGGAAGGGTAATATGTACTTTCCGTGGTTAAGTATCAACCTAATAATCAAATGATGGAGTTTTATGTCCCTATTCCTACAGTATAGGTCCAATTGATATTGGATGTGGGTTCATCACAACATCAAGATAATAGGTCATATTCTATGACAATAACACATCATGATGTTCCTTTAGCAATGGATGTTATTTTTTCATTTCCTCTAGGGGTAGTTTCTATGGATAATTCTCCCTGTACATCAGAAGCAATGCTCAATGATTTTGAGAATTAGGGGATTTTAGATCTAGAAGAAGAAGATGAATTTGATGAAGAAGATAAGAATGTAGAAGAAAATTATGTTCCCACTCTTGTTAGGTTCAACAAACTATTGAACCATCTTCCAATATTGGATTCATGGTAGATCAAACGCATTAATTGTTTGCCAGAATTTGACAAGTCAGTTATTAATCTATGTGTATAATTTTCAAGAATCATTGGTGGTGCAAATCGATTTTCAGATGAAGGTGTTCTCTATATTGGAAGGGAGTTTGAGGGAAATGATGCAATGAATAATGTGATAAAATAATATCACAATAAAATACATTACATTTATGTTGTATAATAGTAAAATAGTTCTTATTATTGGATCTATTTAGAGATATATGATTAAAAATTTCAAATGCATCTATGAGCTATAATTTATAACACATTTCATAGATGGCACATCACTTGATTTATATCGCATTGATCTGTGAACCTAGGCTTGTAATAGCAACACACCTCATTAAATGTTGAATTTTTTAAACTATTATTTTTTAAATTTTTAGAGAATGTTTAGAAGTTACTATAATTTTGGTGGTGGAATGAATCAACCAACATTTTGGGTATCCAATCACTTACAAGAAGGAATTGGAGGCATGAAAAACAGATGTTGTTAAAGTGTATGATGATTTAGATGAATCTTATTGAGTTTTACCACAACATATGGTCCTTCGATGCTATAATAATCAAGTGATCTCTTGCTTTTATATTACAGAATATATTAACCTACAAAACTTGGTTGATCGGTTGATGGTTGGGATTGATAGATTCTGATGTACATTTTTACCATGAGTGGAAGCTTCTAGACATTTCAGGAAGTTTATACAAATTGATATGACATTTTTGTATGGATATTATACATGAACATTTTGTATTTCCATCACATATGATTTAAATCTATCCCCTCTACCTTTAGAATTTTTAATTGTGGAGAAGGAGAACATCTCATCAGGGAGATTGAATTTTTCTTATATTTAATTGTTTGTTACGAACAAAGAAGGGTTTTTCCTAATTTTATATCACCATCATGAATTTAAGGAGGAAGTAAAGTATATTGGTATTTTTTGGTCACCAAAATTTTATTATCCACAATACTATAATAAACATTATCCATCATTTTGTCAAAGATGTTCTGAAATGAATCGACAATGAAATTGATCATAAAAATAACTATGAATATTATTTTCCATTTTAAAAATTTCTATCATTGTTATTGTATCATTTGTTATGAGTTTTTTTATTCTTATAGAATATAGGCCTCAACAAAAAAATGATGATGACATATCTATAAGTTATTCACCGAGAAAATTCGAATTTTTATGATTACAAGATAAAAATATTGAATCATAAATTTTCATTGGAATATGGTGGAGGGATGAGATATGGACATATGATAACCAGCATCATAGAATGTATAAATGTAGTTTTCATGAGAGGATAGAAATTACCTATCATGAGTGAATATGAATATTTGACTATATTTTACTCCAAATTGATGAAATGTTTTTATCATGAACCACTATTCAATTAAATTCTTATTTTCCTAAGAGTTTACCATTGTGGCACAACCTATGATCGGTCACATGGATCCGAACAACACAAATTTATTATTTATTGTCACTATTATTATCTAAAAAATATTAGACAAACTTATCTAATATATATAAATATATGGGGGGTTATTATGAAAATAAAATATTAAAACTACTTTCGTGATTGAAATTCCAAATTAATATGTACTAGAAAGAACAAACCAAAGATGGAAGTGGTGGAAAAATAATGATCATAAGACATTCCCATTATCATATTTTACAAAGGTATACCATTTAAATTATCAAATTAATACATTATGTCCTCAAATTATGCACCTAAATTAACAAGAATCCATATTGAATCCTTGAATATGGGTGCCGAAACTCTTATAATTGTGATGTGATTATTAAATGATCTCTGAAAAATTTAATACGATTTAAATCACCATACTCAGAGTTGATTCCTCACCAATAAGATTTTAAAAATTATATAATTCACATTACATTCAAAAGATGAAAATCAATCTAGATTAATTATGATGAAAATGAAAACAACTATTAAAGATACCTACATTAATCTGGAAAAACAATCTCTAGGAATATTTAAAGAAAATATATTACAGTTAGTGGCCCAAACACAAAAGGGAATTTTCCTTGTATAATTAATAATAAATGAATCTTAGAGTTTTATACAATAATGGAATGGATAATTGAATGAATGATCATACTATTATTATTTTCTTTTCCAGAGCATCTCCTTCTGGTCGAAGAATCCCTAGAATGATTTGGAAGGGTTGAAGATGCCTCTATTTATCGGTCAAATCCAATAGAACCATTACCAAATCAAATTTATTTTTTATTGTACCGTGGTCATGAAGATGTGTACTGGGGATACACATCATTTAATAACTTGGTAAACAATCATCATTAATCTCATCAAAATATTATCTAACAATGCATCTCAAAATGATCCCATGTCATTTAATGTAGTTAAACGACGTGTGATGTAGTTTAACAACTTGTCTAGCAGTGTTTCCTTCCTAGAAGATGTCCTTATTTACTCCATTTTATCGATTGAATCTATTACAATACTCTTCTAGATACTTGTTAGCTAGGAAATATATTTATTAATTACTAAACAAAACATTTTACTACTGTTGGGGCCCTAATTTTTCTCCATGATATACTCATTCAACCAATTCATTAATAAAGGAATATTTAATTCAATTTTTACTTGGATGCATATAGTGATGTTATATTTGATATGAATATGGAATCCCCTTAATTGGAGTTTTCAATCCTGGGTTCTGCTTCCATTATAAAGGTGAGTTCCATGCTTCCTGGCTGAATAGGTCTTCAACTTTTTTGAATTTATTGAGCATCTTGATGTCCGGATCATCCTCAATTCCAGAAGAACTATTTGTTGTAAATAAATCATTTATTTTAAAAAATAAAGAACCATTGAATTTCTATTTTTTTTAACGAAGTGACTAAAATATCCTTGTAATAAAATAAGTAAAAAATCATGAATTAAGCCTTTTTTCATTTAGGCTCAAAATAATACAAAAACATAAAACCATGAAATTTTTCATCAAATAGCACTATTTTGGTATTTTTAACATTTAATTATAGTACAAAAAATGTCAAAATATTTTAGTCAAAAATCCCCCACATTTAATCATTGCACTCCCAAGCAATAATTATATATTCATTTCAAAATTCACACAATAATCAAAAAATAGAAATCATTAACGTTCATATCCAAAAAAATCCATCATGTATCTTATATGAAATACAATTACATATTGTTTTCATTCAGTATATTTAAATTCATTTGACGTCATAAATCCATCCATTTATTAATCACAACATACCACACATATAATTTTATGTCGCTATTCACAAAATTAAAATTAAAACAAGATATATTCTCATACAAGAAAATTTCATGTATCACCATTGGAGTATGACAATTCACATTTTTCAAGTGAGTGAAACATGAATAATATTTCAACAATATGGGATTTAATTAATGATTCAAATGATTCTATGTCATTGGGTTAATGGGTAAATGAATAATACATTGAGGCCAGAAAAAGGATTCTTGACCCTTAGGTATAATGAAATCAAATTAAAATGAAAACACAAGAAATTCCTTACCCATATGCTTTTAAAAGGTAAAACACAAAAACACCCATGTCTCTTTAGATTGTACATAATTCAATCAATTTTTACCATTAATGATATTATCTTTGTTCTCCCTCTTTTCTTCTTAATATTTGTAACACTCCAAAAAAGAACATCCTCATTTTATTTTACTTTTTTGATATTATTTAGATAGTTATCTTACAATTTAATACATTGAATGAAGTAAAATTATTTCCTACATTTGAGAGAGGTACATGATACATGATAAAATTTACAACGAGGAATTCATGCTCATATCTAATTATTTTAATTATTAATTTTTGTAAGGATAACCTAATTATACAAATGAAGTATAATTAAATGATAACTCAAGCATAATAAACAACCCATAATGATGATACACACATCACACCACCCAATAAAATGGAAGAAATCCTAAATAACGCACATGAAAGGCCCTTTCCCCCACACTCAAACATGAAAAATACATGCAAGAATATTAAGAGTGCAAGTATGTTTGTAAAATTGACATGTAATGTGTCTTAAACCTATAATCAAATTAATTTCATATAAGGACATGAGAATTATAGATGTAAAGTTATGTATTATAGGAATATATGGATATAAAAAGTATCTACTCAATCATATCAAAAACATTGCACAAAATCCAAATCTTTGAAAGAGGCAAATCACAAATTATTGTTCTCACTCAAAATCCAATCTTCTCTCATGAAAGTGTGTGTATTATAATGAATAAGAAAAGGTGGATTATAATACCTCATTTGATGGGAAAAATATTCTTAATTGGTTTTTTGATAAGCCTGTATTTTAAAAAAAATCAAAATCATAAAAGAACCAAAAATTCAATTCGAAGAAAACATTCTCACACCAATAATCATTTAAAATCGATTTTTTTCAAAAATCATTTCAATTTAATCAGAATCAATCAATGTGTGAATATGATAATAATATTCATTAAATCTCAATGTTTCTAAAAAATAAAAATCACACAAGATATAACCCCGAGAAAATTCTCTGCACACTTCAATTTTACTACCCTTCATTTTATCTCAACAATATATAAATAAGGCAAGAAAACTAAAGAGAAAGAAAGATTCAACATGGGTTTCTTCTCAAGTAGAATCTTTTATCTAGGATCATAGCATTAATCAGAATAAATCTAAATGAAATAAATAAAAAATGATGTGAAATATTAAATTAAATATATTGGTGAAAGAAAGAGGATAATTCTTGTTTGACCCCCAAGAGGGTGCTAGGTTTTTACTGCCCCTAGTTTGAGAGTTGCAGTGGGTTAACAAAACTCTGATCATGGATGAGTTTTACTTCGTAGAAATCACCTCATATTAAATTTCCCAATATCTATTAGTAAAATATAATAGTGAGTACCACTAATTAAATCAAAAATAGCCTCGACCCTCTGATATGAATAAATAATGAATTTGAGATTTATTGTTGAGGTAAAAATTAATGTTTTCTATATGTTTTGTTAATCTGGATGTGTTGTGTACACAAGTGTTGAAAATAGAAGAATAGGATGTGGCCTCTCATCTAGTTCTTTTTCATTAAAATTTTTGTCATTTATTTTTTCATCAGTGTCATTATCCTCTTTTTCCATGATTGACTACTTCAAAGACTTCTTTAATATCACCTAATCAAGAGAACCTTATTCATATTCTTCACATAGAGACAACTCTAATGGGGATGAATATAATAATTTATAACAGGGTAGATCAATTTTCAATTCAAAATAAAAGAATTTTGAATAAATAGATGGTTAAAAAATTATGTCTCCCTCAATATGTATATCATAGATCATGTATTATTCCCGGATGACATCCAGAAGTTCATTAATTAATGAGGGACTTGGATCTTCATGTTATTGTTCAAACACACCAATGTATTCTTGAAAATGTGTAGAAGAAATAATTTCCTTCCCTTCAACTTGTATATTTGGTTTTTCCATCCATAATACTTTGGCTTCTTCATCTTCGACATCCATCAACACAACCATCTTGCTTTTATTTTCATGAAATTTGACATTCTCTTTGAGAAACAATGAATTTTTTCCCATTTTTGGATTTAGGTTATCTTATCTACTAAAATAACCATAAATTTATTCAAAAGGTTAATAAATATAATTATCATAATATAAATCCATTTTGGATGAATAAATCAATGATATGTAATGAAGCTATTTTTTTCTTGACATTTTTGTTTTTTTAAACAGCATGAGTAAGCACATGGCCACCTAGAAAATTATTCAAAATTGGTGACAATGTTTTTTTGTGAACCAAAATTCAATTAAATTATTATTTTCCATAGAGATATCAAAAGTGGCAAAACATAGTATTGATCACAAGGAGGTGGTAGACACACACTGCTTTTCTATCATCACTATGATTTTCTATCTAAATGAAAACTATATTATCAAATATATTTGGGAATATAGATAATAAAAATTAAATGAAAATTAAAAATTAAATTTATGTTAGATAATCAAAATACTGTGTAACCTGTACTATAAATAACAAACTAAGGATAGAAGTGGTGGACACATATTTGTATTTGGACATTCTGATTATCATTGATTATGAAGTTAATATAATTATATTATATGATGTGTTCATTAAGACATTAAATTATACACAAAAATTAAGAGGACCACATATTGAATCCTTTAATATTAGTTCAATACCCCTTATTAATTTTATCTAGATATCTAAAGACCCTAAAAAATGAAAACAAAATTAACTCATCATGCTCAATGTCTATACCTCACCTAAAACATTGAACAGTGATATATACCACATTACTTTTATATGATGAAAATAAATCAATATTAATTTAAAAAAATGTTTAATAAAATATAGTTACTTCATTCTATTAATGAAAAAATCTCTATGATATTTTAAAATACTTATATATTATAATTAAAATTCGAAAATCAAAAGGGAAATTCTTTCAGATCTGGGATGCCTCCCACCGCTTGGTGTTTTAGCCCATTTAGGCATGGTTAATTCATGTAATGATCATCCTCATGAAATTATCTCTACTGTAATAGTTTCTTCTTGTCCATGAATCCCTGTAATTCTTTGGAATGGTCAAATGGGCCTCCATTTATAGGCTAAATCTAGCGAAACCATTGTAGTGTCACATTTATTTTTCAGTGTCTCATCATCATCACAATATGTATTGTAGTTTCAAGTCATCATGTAATGTATTAAAGTTAGACATATTGTAATTCCATGGTAAAATCAATCATGAATCTCATCTAAATATTTTTTGAAAATGCTTCTGGAAACAATTGGATCATCATATAATGTAGTTATAAGACGTGTAATGTTGTTTCATGACTTGTCCTACAGTGCTCCATCCCTGGAAGTTCTCCCAATTTACCCACATTCATGACCAATGTTTTCATTGTAATCATATAAATACAACATTGAAATTAAATTATACATCTACCCACCAAATTTCTGATCCATTGGATAGGAGTTACGAATGATATTATTTAATTACCATACAACACATTTTCTACCATTTTGTTTTATAATTTTTCTCCATGGTTGACTCATTCAACCAATTTATTAATAGGATAAAAATTCATTGAAATATGTCATGGTTTTGCATATCTGTTTTATATTTGACATAATTGTAGAATGACCTTAATTTCACATTTCAATCCTGAGTAATGTTTCCATTACAGAGGTGGGGCCCATGCAATCAACCGAAAATTTCTTCAGCGTGTTTGATTATAATGTGCCTCTAGATGCTGGAATCAACCTTGAGTCCAACATATATATTTGAGGTAAATAAATAAGGTATTTTAAAAAACAATAATCACCCAATTTGTAATTTTACATTAATATAAATGGCAAAAATACCCATGCCTAAATAATATGTCAAAAATCTTGAATTAAAACATTTAGGAATTTAGGATCAAGATAAGTTTAAAACATAAAAAATTGACAATTTTCCATAAAATAACATTATTATTTGATTACAAAGTTTTAATTGATGTATATTATATCGGAAGTTATTGTATTCCTTATTTACTCAGAAGATATACAATTATAATATAATTTTAGTAAAAAAGTTTAAATATATATTTTAGGTTTTTAACAATATAACTTCTATTGTCGTGTAAAATTTTATCTAGAATGAGGAAATTAAGATAACAAAGTCCTTAAAAGAAGGATATGATATGAATACCATTTACAGCATGGGCTACAAAGAGTTCTTCTAGATGATACAACGTATATTGTTACTATATTTAATCGTCAAGAGGAATGGATTGAGATCATTCATCTCATGGAGTTTGTGGCTTGTAGAAATTTTTAAGAGATAGTAGTTTTATTGAATTAGTGTTACTATGAATGCTAAAACATTCAATCATTGTGATATCCTTGTCTGCATGTGATCACAACTTGTTCTTAGGTACACATGTCTCGGAAGAAGTTTGTTGATCCAGATTATCGACTAGAGAGTATCAACAAATGCTAATGTACTTTGTGGATACCAATCGGGGAGTAACTGAGTTATCAGATTCCTATTGTTGTGCCCATTATTCTACCAAATAACACTAGTCACTGACATAATGGGAGATCAATGGCGACTCATATTTAGAATGAGATTGATTGGTCCTATGAAAGGGAACCTGGATGACGGAGTATCCTAAACTACCCAAAATATCCAACAATAACATGTTTCACTAGAAACATATAGAAAATTTCAAATAGTTAATACAAATCATGTACTCTATCATCTACTATAAAGGAATCCACATGTAATCATTTTTACTGCTGTCACTGTTTTTAATCATATTTATCTTATTGGAATATAGTGTCATGTTTTGAAAATATACATATATATTTTAAAACATACATGTATATAATATATAACAAAATTGGTTTTAGCCCCTAATGATTAAAATTTACTTTCCAATTATATGATTATTGACAATGTTAATAAGTAGTGTATACACTATAGCAACAAAATACCCCCTGGTTGCACAACGCTGTAGTTTCGTACTTTGATTCTTCAATCTCCACCCTCTCCATTTGTTTTTCACCCTTCACTATATTGTTTCACAAGTTTTGTGGAGATTTAATCTATAAGGAGTTGGTGGTAGTGGAGGCATTGAGTTAATTACTAGTTTCAATATTATAGTTTTCACAAATGGTTTGAATTATCCTTTTTATATAATTACACCATTTTTACTAGATATTAACTCAAAGCCTTTATTAACAACAACTACTTCCGTGTAAAATATCTGATGAAATAGATAAATGATTGAGTGATGGAAATCAATTTAATTTTATGGGAAATTTAACTATGATAACATATGAATTATTCTTTTTAAAAATATATATTATAATTCTCAATGATAAGAAACATTTTAAGGGAGAGTTTTTTGTTCTTCTAAAATATATAATCATAAGTACAAAAACATAAAATATATATCAATATTACAAGGTAAATTTTATTTAAATAAATTACATACATTACAAAATTAATTTATACATTAAATAATAAATTTAATAACATACATGAAATTAATTTTTTTTATATTATTACATTCATATGATGAATCCTTTGTTATCTTCCCAGTAGACGTATGTGCTGCACGAAGTGTTGGAAAAATGACCTATTAGACTTCTTGATATTCATAGAGCACATCATTTTAAATACGATGCACCCCTAGAATCCATTTTTACATACCCCAATCTTGATTGATTTTATGTTGTTTGTATATGTGACTAAAAGAATATTGATCTCTATTAGACTTTTGTATTTGATGAGAAAAGGAGGCCAAAGACATACACATTTCTTCTCAAATAGGGGGGATTACCATTACATTAGATGATATTTCTTATGTGGTCGATTTTTTAATCCATAGCTAGGATGTTACAAGTGCAACTAGTGGTGTCTTTTGTACAGTCATACAATGTCTACTATGCATTGATTTCATTGGCATGCGATGTTCCCTCAAGGGTTCCGACTTAATCTTGGGGTGTCTTGATAAAAATTTCACAATCATTCCAAATTATGTAGACGAGGATACTGTTATTCAGTAGACATGTGCATATATTTTATGACTGATTGGTGCCATGTAGTTTTTTTACCACTCCACTACTTTGGTAAACATGATGTACCTCTAATTAGATTAGGATATTGATCAGACAAATACATAAATTTGGGAATATTTTATATTATCACAAGTTTGAAGATGTCTCTATACCAGTTTCTAGCCCGATATGCAGAAGATTGTAGGTTTTATGGTATTGGTACAGATGTGATCCTAAGAGCATTTTCCATACATCGCTCCTTGAGTTTTTTTTACACCACTAGCACTGGGGATATTTCAAGACATTCCTCTGAGACAATGGTATATTTATTTCATGAAATTCATTTATTTAGTACATTTGTTATTATTTTTTAGAAACATACCCTATATTATTCTTTAATAACTTAGTCAATTCAGTATTAAAAGTATTTACATAATCCGATATATATTGTGCACAGTTTTCGATAGATATTTGATGTCGTACATTCAGCTTATGTAAGTTAAAAATTAATTTTTACTTTGAAAACAATTGTTTTTATAATTTTATTAATTTATTTCAATTTAATCGTAGTAAATTAATATTTTTAATTTATTAAAACATTTTTTAGTTTACATTCTTGATCTCATGGATTATATATACAAGTTTTTTATAAACATAACATGAACCATACTCTACAGTTACGGTTGGAGATCGTGTTGTAGTGGTTCCACTCAACCACTTCATCATCAATGAGTGGCACATGTTAAAACGAGTCCTGCACTAGTTGGTTATATAAAAAATATCTCCATGGCTCAATGGGAGCCTGATTGGTTTCATTCAATTGTTCTTACAGGTTGGAAACTGAAATACTAGCATCAGTTTCATGAAACAAATATCGATGTTTGGGACATGCGTTCCAAATATGGTGTCCTTCCATAATGATATCCCATAACACACTATCAATTAGATGATCAATGGGATTATTCTGACTCATAATGATGACACACCATACTGCAACACATAAATTAGAATATTGAAATTCCACAATTTGTATGTTTAAAATGAATTTATTATATTTTTAGATCATTTTTTATATTAATGTGATTGTTATTTCATTTGGAGAGAGACCTCATTTCTCATCTTTCACATATCACATACACATAGGAGGAGGTATTTACTAAGACAGTTGATGTTCACCCAGATGGGGTTCCTCTCAAGGATCTTATCCTGTTAATACATGAGAGTTTTGATGATGAGTAGAAATAGATATATCCTGATCCATATCCTCTAACTACATCTCAAGGGGATGATGATGTCCAAGATATTACTACTAAGGAAGATACATCGCCACCCCAACACCATGTTGGATACATAGACGAGGACATCAGCATTGGAAGATGTGACGACATAAATATATGAAAGAAACTCATATCGATGTTGATGTACCATAGACTGTTGATCCCTTATAGCACACTAATGATTTTTTACAATATTAAAGATATTATGTGCCACATATGTCATTTATACAGTCTACTCTATAGTATGAGCTGAGTGTGGTAACATAGTATGTGATTTCCCCCTCTCTTGTCGTTGGGGACTTCGATAATATCAAATTTTTCTATTTTTGGGAGATAATGATCGATATGGTTTCACATATGATTTATGTCCATCAACACACGATGTCGGCAGTCCTCTACGTAGCACCATTAGGATGCACTGGATGAACCACAATACGAGGAAAAATAACATACAGCTAAGACACAAAAGTGACACAGCTCTCGTATAAAGAGTGGGTGTGAGGTTCAGGCATCGTGTTGTGTTATAGGTCGGGCTCGACATTAATTTCATCAAATGATAGGTTTTTTATGTTAATACACTAATTTAGATTGGTAATTAATTGTTATTTCATAAAAACGAAAAAAAATCATAAATATTATAAATAAAAAATTATTTACATGAATAAATACTACATTCACAGAGGGGATGTGAAAACATATATAATGCATACATGAAATGATATTTGAACATAAATAATGCATAATTTAATTTCTACTTTATATATTTAATTAGACATTCAATTAATAAGTAATATATATTCAATGTCACACTATTGACCCTATTATACTCATGGAATTCCTGAAAAACCTGATGCTACGATATGATTATAAAGAAGGTTTTTTGAGTAATTTCTTGGAAATGAATTCACGTGTAGACAGATTCTTTGACACCATTAAATATAGGCAGATTACTTAATAACTGTCATGTGTAAACATTTATTGGGGTTAAAAGATTTTAATAGTGTATAAAAATTTTAAAAAAGGTATTCTACCCAACACCACCCTCTTATGACTAAACGTATGTTGTTAGTTCTTTCAATTTGAATTTACATGAAGTTCTATTTGATTGAATTTATTTCTAAATCCCCACCAAATTTTATTTTAACTACTGAATAATTGATTTGATATGTTTGATGAGCCTTAGATTTCAATATCAAAAACTTTTCTTATTATTACTTGTTTGACAGTAACTTCCAAAACTATGTCTAACTGGAAAACAAAATAAGAAATGAAATTAATGAAAAAATAGAAATTGAGAGAGGGATACAAAACTTAAAGAGGTTGAACAATTTGATAAGTGAACATCAAATGATTTTGTGGACAAAGATCTTTCTATAAACTCATAGCTTAAGATATATATAAAAAAAGTGTGTTTGTAACCTATATATAATTAAAAAAAATTAATATGGTTTACTTAATAAGATTTATTTATATATTTAAATAATTATATATAATATTAAATATCAAATATAATTTTATATACATATGTATATATATATTATTTAAATATAATGATTATTTAATTATATATTTATATAATTATATATTTTAAAAAATTTAGTCAAATATATTTATGTAATTATATATAAACTGTATAAATAAATTTTAATAAGGATTAATAGATAATATTTTTAAATAAATTTTTAAATTTATTTACACATTTTTATATAACGTATATTTAATTAAATAATTAAATAAGATTAATTTAAAAAATTATACATATAGATTTATAAAGTAGATTTATAATTATTAAACTATAAATATATATATTAGGTTCATGGGGGTAAATCAATTTATAAATGTAATTTAAACAACTTCAAAAAAATTAAATACATATTTTTAAATACATTTATTTTAAATATATAATTATAATTTTATTATATACATATTTTAAAATATATTTTTTATATTTGAATTATTTATTTTTAACCATTGTTTCAAATATATATTTATATATATGGTTATTAATATATATATATTTATATATTTTTTATTTTTTAATATTTTATATTTCATACTTATAAATATTTATTATATTTTGAATTTTATATATTTTTAAATAAAAAATAAATTATATAGCTATAAATATATAATTACGAAAATAATAATTTTTTTGTTATATTCATTAGTGTATATTTATTATATTTTTGATTATATATTTGACATTATGTATACTATAAATGTATACATTTCTATATATAATTATTAATATAACATTATCTATTTATATAATTAAAATTATTTTTGTATATATATATATAATGAATATATTTATTATTATATTTTAATAAATCAATATATATAAATAAATATTAATAATTATACAACTTTATATAATTTTAAAGTCAAAATTATATTATATATATTTTTATAAATATATAATTATATATCTATTTTTATAAATATTAATTTAATAATAAGAAAATATTTCTAAACATATAAAAATTTAAATATATATATTTATTAATGTAATTGTATTAATATTAAATATATTAAATGTGAGAGATGTGAGTAAAATTTGGGGGGGGGACCTAAAAGCGCCAGTTGATGGGGCACTCTTCTACTAAATTTCTTAAAATAACAATGACCTTAATCCTTTTAATAATGTATATAAAATTATTTACCCCTATTCAAAAATTTTCTCACTTCTCGATGTTTCTATCTCCAAGAAACTTCAATAGTAAAAATAAATTTAATTATGGTTAGAACTCGAACCCAGTTTCAAATACTTGGAATCACACATTGGGTGAAATTTAGATCTGGTTAAACTATTTAATATCTAAAAAAATCATTTTATTTTATGAATCAGCATTTATTTTGATGCTCATCCACAATAGATAATGGTAAAATCTATTATTTAAATGTTTTGGATTAATAATTTCAATTTTTCAAATGTTGGAAAAATCAGGAGCTACCTGGGGTAATATTGGTCTTGGAGGATTGATAATTTTTGTTCACATTGTATGTCAGATTTTATGAACCAACCCGTGAAGGCTCAAACCTGCACTTTCTCAAACCCACTCAGTCTCAAACTCGAAGGAGATCAAACTCATTCGATGTCAAAACTACAAGGTCTTAAACCTTCCATGGCTGTTTTAGGTAACTAATTATCTTCTCATGGGATCCCCCACTTCCAATCCTCCATGTGGGATTCCTCCCTCCATTATTGGCATTGTTACCCCCCTCCATGTAGATCACTTCCTCCCTACGTCTCTCACACATGGTGTCCCCATCCCATCCATGCATGCCCCTCCCTCATAGTTAACCCACTGGCATCCTCCCTCACCTCTACTCATTGTCCCCCTCCCATCCACATGCGCCCCTCTTTCCATACCATATCTTAAACAACCCTCCTCCCTCCCTCTTACAGGCTATCCTCGGCCCCTCCATGTGGGTCGCCTCCTCTCTCCCGCCACTATACGTAATACCATATCTCATCCATGCTAACCCCCTCTATGTATTTATTTAATATTTTTCTATATTTTTTTTTGTTTGTATATATTTATTGATATAATAATTATAGATATAATATAACTATAGTAGATATATTTAAATAATTAATTTTATATACTTATAATTATGTTTGTGTGTGTGATAAAATTAATATTATTAATTATTATTATTCCTATACATATTTATTTTTAAAAAATATATATATTGTTTTTATTAATCGTATACATTAAACTTAAGATTTATATTATTCATATATAATACTAAATATGATAATATTATATATTTATGCATGTAATTATAAAAATTTATATTATATCTGGTGTATAAACACACACACACACATACACACACACACACATATATATATTCACACAAAATTATATACATTCATATAATTGGAAATTAATAATATAATTAAATAATATATATTTACTATATCAATTTATAACTAATAAGGTATAATTCAATATATATAATAGAATTATATAATATATATACAATTATTTATAATAAAATATTTATAATGTAATATATAATATATATTAAAAACTATTTCTATTTATATTTTTATTTATATTTTGTCTATATTATATATATCTTAATAAATAATAAAATTATAGATTTTTTAAAACAACATATAATATTTATTTTTTTGAATTAATATATTTTTAATTAAATTTATATTATGTGTGCCAATAATTACATATGTAAATATTATATATATATATATAAGTATTGATTAAAAATATTTATATAATTAATGTCTTTATATATATATATGAGTTCATAATTTATTCAAATACATTTATATAATGAAATTAGTTAGTATATATATATATTTATATTTATATTTATTTTTTTATATTTTTACATACATGTCTAAAACATATATATTGTAAAATTATATTTTAATGACAACTTAAAAAGTACAGGGGGATAATACCCCCTCTAATATAAGAGCATTATTTTATAGGGGTTAAACCCCAATAATTTTTTTTCAATTATATAAACATATAAATTAGATGCAGTTTTTGGAAAACCTCCGCTAAATTTATTTTTAATAGCGGTTTTCAAATTAATCCCAACAAATTCATATGGTACTTATGTTATAAAATATATAAATTATAGAGAAGGTTGAAAACCCCTCAAATATAAGAGAATAGAAACTGTTAACGAACCCACTATTATTAATTATAAAAAAATTCATAAAACATATATATATATGGGTGTGGGTTTTATATCCCCTCTTAAATCCAACATAATATATAGCCCTGCTAGTTATTAAAATAACAATTAGTTTCTAATAATCATAAATAAAATCCATGAATGTATAAAAAATAGTGATAAAAATTTTAGAGGAGGCCGTGAACCCCTTCAAATTTCAATGACTATTGGGTGTTGTGAATGTACACCTCTAATTTATATAGAAAATGATTTTAGACGATTTTATTTGTAAACCCCTCTAAATACAGCACTAATATGATGTATTTTATAATGAATAGTTTTGTATGAAACATATATAAGTCCCTACAGTCTATGTTTGGAGAGATACCTAGTATGAGAAATAGTGTGCATTGATGCTTCTATTTTTCATGCCTTTGATGCTTAGTTAATTTTGGATTGTTGGTTATATTATTGATCATGTCAATTGTAAGATGTCAATAATGATGTTACTTTTGATCTCTTATGATGAGTGTGACATATGTGTCCTCCATTGATATATAATGGGGTGTGTGCAGTTTTACATTCATATTATATATGTTTTGATTATCTTTTTGGGTAAGGGTAACATGATGTTCTCATTTATATATATGAATTATGTGGGATTTTTTCATTGACTTGATTAATATATACATGGATAATTACAAATATATGAATTGGATATATGGGATTTTCACATGTTGTCTCCCATGGTCACAATGTTGTTTAGACAAAGAATATTTATGATAATTTATGCTATCATATGATCTAGCTGGTGAGGATAGATATTGAGAAACATGTGTTTTAATGACAACATGCTAGATACCTTTTATTCTTATGTATAATTGATACCTAAATTATTTTTCCACAAGTTGTAAATTTATGTATGTGGGGATTTAAATTTGTTATCAGCACTATAAATGTCAGTGGGGACACAGATTATGGAAAACAAAATGGTGATTGAGTTTAACTCACAAAGATACACTATAATTGTCATAAAGTTAATAAAAAATTATTTTTAATTGATATTCAATTATAATTGTATACAACAGGAAAAATGTAAAAATTAATGATTAACATTCAAAAGTTTTTTATAAGATATGCATAAGATTTTTTTGAGTGCATTTCACAGTTTATTGTATATGAGATGACAAAAGGTTAAATATCAAAAAGTAAATTATCTTTTCGTGCATGTGACATATTAATGTAGACATGTGATTTAATGCCTATTTTCATTATATATATTATGGAAATAGTATTTTAGGAGAGGGATATATGATAAGTTATAGTTTAGAGAAACCATTCCTCTTTCCTTTATGTAGTATCAAATGATTTTATTGGTCGTAAATATATGGAATGATATTTCATCAATGAAATGTGTTTTCAAAAATATTACACTGATGTCATTTGTTACAATTTGGGAATATTTATGGCCACCATCCCCCAAGAAGTTCATTCAGACATATCATATCACTAACAAAGTCATAATTTACTTCATATGACATACTATCTTTGGATTCAATGTTTTGGGATGCTTTTATGATATGATATCATTATGATTTATTGCCTAATATGTAATTCAATAGAGGAACATTACCTATAGTGTTTCATGAATTAGTAGTATCATTTAATCATGTGTTATAAAACATTTTTAAATACCAATTCTCTCATGGAGTGTCTTGCATAATATATATAGAGGAAAAACCATGATTTGGGGGGACAAACTCATTCATTCCAGGATAAAACACCTAAATCCCTATCTCATTTTTTCATCATTCCGATTTGAAACATGTGGTGTTTGAACACTATGGAGCAAGGATAATTCTACTATAGTTTTAATAGGATCAATTGAAACTATAGGATACCACTGGAGGTGTGAATTCATTAATTTCCCCTCACTTGATCATCATAAGACACATTGTAATACCAATATATGATTGTGACACCATGGTGAAAGGTACGCATACTAGTTAAACAATTTTACTAGTCTCTAGTTCATTAACATTTAAAATTTATTGTATGGGAGATCATTGTATTATGATTATAATTTATTTTACATATTCAAATAATTGTAATTATACCCCATTAAAACAGATAATGGACCATTACAAATACTTACCTTGATCAAAGAGTTGGATTCATGTCATTGGTTATTCTTTCTCAAATATATAGTATGTGGAATGTATGTGTCTTTGGTATTTTTAGTTGTCATGATAGAATGTCCAATTCATATTCTGCCTATATATAAGATTTATATTGTTGTATGATGCAACCTATAGTGGTTTTGTATTGATGTGTTCCATATAAGGAAACTGATTCCTGATTCAATTTTGTTGGTGTCACTCAATATTATTGATATGGATTACTAGAACCACTAAAACACAATCTATAAATATAGATCTCTATTATGGTATATGTGATGTTAGGATATATACAGTATATAGGATCAATGTAATTTTAAATGAAAACATACAATGGTATTTATAAGTTGATAGAACAAAACCTCCAAATTATCATATTAATATTTTATAAAACAGATAAAAAATTAATTTTTAAATAAAATAACAGTGTTTAACATGCATAATGTTGTTGTATAGAGTTAATGATATTATTAAAACTATGAACATCTGAATCATTATATGTATATAAAATTGATCCTAACATCAACTAGTTTAATATTAATATTCATTTAGTTTCTAAATGATTTTAATAAATTAAAAAAACAATCAAAATTCATGATGAAAAAAACCATTATTATTACACATAATCATATATAATGTTTTAGGGATGTTGGTAGATAAATCTATGATATGAGAAAAAAATCTAATGGATACTTATATAATAGAATAAAACTTCTTGAAATCTACCACAACTTTTTTTTGAATTCTGTATGATGAAATATATACAAATATCTGATATAGTTGGATTCCATAAATTAATATTTGAATTGTCTATATTTTCAAGTAATGTTAACTACATGATGCGTAAAAGTTTAATAGAGTATTAGACAGAGAAAGTTACTCTAAGTATTGGCATAATATATGACCTTGTGTATAAGATAAATGCTAACTCATATAAAGTATCAATAATCACTGAGATGTGATCATCTAGGAAGGTCATTCACTATTAGAAAGAAAAAAATACCCATGGTAAGACAACAAAAATAATGCCTCATAAAAGATGTATGAAAACAAACTAGTCTCATGATGTCACACCAATAGTGAACTTATCATGGATACTCTGACATAGCATGTACACTATATGCATTATGTCGTTATCATATCTCCCTTAGGAAAATGAAATCATTGTGTCTCTATTATTTATCTCTCGACTAATACAGTAATCCAATGATATTCATCAGACTTGTAGTCATACATGGAAAATCTGTGAAATATTTCCAATAAATGGTATAGAATAATGTCAGAAAAAGGTGAATCATGGGGGAAATAATGTGATTTCTCAACTATAAGATGTTAAAAACGTAACTCCACGAACAAGACACATGATACATGATATATTCAAGAATATAAGAAATCAACATCCATCTAAAAATATAACATTTAATTTATTTTTTTGTAATTAATTTTCTAATTAAAACCATATAATTTTAATAAACTATTATACATTCAATAAATGATTTTTTCATAGAAATAATTTTGTAGTAATAGTAATATTACAATAATAATATTGTTGATTTTTTGAAGGGTTACCTATATTTCTTGTGATATTCATGTAGGTGTCACTATCCTTGAAGCATAAGACCAATTTCAATTGAATCTTCCTTTTAGCTAGAGAATACATATCATTCTAAATATGGGTTGACTCCAGCAACCCACTTTTTCTCAAACTATTCATGTTTGTAATAACTATAAGTGTATCAATGAAATGAATTTTTTTCTGATAATCACCTAAAGACATCCACAATAATATATACCAAAATTTAATAGTATTCATTCATTTTCCAAGTTCCAAAAAATTAACCACATACATGATTACATAAGAACATGTAGTGATCACTATTACACAAGGATGTTAAAATTCATTCATGTTTCTACAATTACAGAAACCATTATTTGATAAAACTATATTAACAATACCAATAACAATAGCCAATGAATCATGGAACTTAGAGACCTATAATCTAAATCTAACGTTGTAAAATTAATAGAGATAAAATGGGGTATCCTCGTATACAGTCATATCAATCTCATTCTAAAAATGATTTCCATATCAAACCCCTAAATAAAGACCATCTCTTTCCAACATTCATCTTCCCAAAAAATACCTCATTGAGTGTTATATGGTTTCTTATATTAATCCTATGATGGGTATCTTATGAATTATTTATAATAATATATTAATGAATTCCATGATGTGGGTCATTATGTATCTTTATCTCCATTCATCACTATATTCAATCCATGATATGAATTTTGTAATTTTCATCATATAGTCATAAACATATTGATTAGATTCATGACATACATTAGAAAATTATCCATCATATATAATTGAGGATCATATAATAATCATTTTGAAAACATCTATGAACACATATTTCATTATACCATATTTTAAAAAAAAATCAAAAAATATAAATACGTACCAAACTTGATGGTTTCATTTTTCATAGAATCATCATGGAAATATTCTAGGCTTTTCAAGAAATATTCATTATTTAAAATTGATGATAATCATTTGGGTGACATCTATAAAAGAACATGAGACAATATTGACTCATTAATGGTTTAATTTTGACCAAAAATCAAGAATATTTCTCCAAAATCCATCACAAACTATCAGGAACAATCATTGAACGTCCTCCATGATTTGAAGTTTTAATTGTCAATAATATAAAATATAAATGATATTTGTGAATGATTTTCATATTTATGGTTAAAATAAACAACTATAATGTTTAATTTTTCTATAAAATTTGTTCCTTACTCATGATAACCATCATAGAGTATATAAATGTAGTCACTCAAATTAATATTGTCAAAAATAATCAAACCAACACCACACTTGACAAATCAACATGTTTTTTTTGGATGATAAATTCAACAGTATGTTTCCTGTATAAAACCTAATTTTTTTAATAAAAAATCTACATAATTTATGGTAAAAATCAATAAGATTCATCGATATTACCAAAATGATTCACAATAACTTTATATTGTGTTAAAATTTCCATCATGTAAAAAATGACATAACAGAAATGTTGTTTGATTCTCTCCTCTAACAGAACTACTAGAATATATAAACATGATCTTATCAATTAAAAAATAATAGTTAAAATTATTTTGGTATAAAAGGTTGTGTGATGCTATTATAGGCTTGTATTCACATATGTTTTCAGATTAAATCATTAAATCCAATAATTGGTTATATTTTTATTAAGTATATTTATCATATATATCTTTAAATATGAGTCAAACATTTCAAAATTAATCATATAACAATGTCCCTTGGATTATTACATGACATAAATTAAATTATAATAAATTTGTTAATTTTTGATAAAAGTCATTATTGCTTCTTCTCTTTTGATTTATCCCATAATATATATATAATTTTCATCAACCATTTGATTTATACCACTAGAAGTTCATGTAAATTAATTGTTGGGAGTAATATTGACCCATATAATTATTTTATGAATTTAATACCTTATATTCCCCATGATTTAAATGGTGGAAGATGATTAAATGGATAGTGTGACATTACAGTTTCCAGGTTAGAATGTTGTATGACATCTTCTTCTTATTTTATAATCTCATCATCCATGTTATTATTATCATAGAAATATTCCAAATATATGAAAATATATTCCATGAATTACAAATAATGTGGAAGGAATATTATAAATGGTTCACTCACTATATGATATTTTTATGGAACCCTAGGGGATTGTGTTGTATATTTTACAATAATTAAGGAGATCGATGAATTTGTAGTTAAGGTAATGTTATCGACACGTCATTTTATGACATAAAGTGGTGACATATGTAATGTATGATGTGTACATTTTAACAAAATAAGGTTAATATTTTATTACTGGGTTTATTGATAAATGAATTATATGGTTCAATTGAGTTTATAAGACTCATAAATTTTGGAGAATTACCTATGAAAACACTTGGAGGAGTTCACTAGATATTCCATGAAGGCTGGACGTACATTGTGTTATTTTTTGAATTTTTTTGGGAATATTTGGTTGTTAGTGGTAATTGATATTTTGTCTAACATGGACATTTTTAAGTATTATATAGTCATATGTAACCCTTATTTTTATTTAGTGAAAGCATAATCCATTTTTTTATGAAACACCTAACTAAGTTGTTTAATCATCATTTAATGGTTTTTATAAAAATATGTTTATGTAAGCCTTAGAAATGATATGTGTAACTATATTTTTTTACTACCATACGTATAAATATTCATTGTATAAGAATAATTAGTTGAATCATAAAAATGATTTATTGATAAAGGTTATGTAAAACCATCATGTTGTTTAAAAAAGAAATATATCACTAACAAATCAAGGGGCAATATTCTAAATTTAATGGTCATATTATAATTGATAATTTAGGATTTTATTCCCCAAACATAGATGATGAATTAAATATTGTTGAATGTTTTTAATATCATGGTACTAGTGATGAAATCCATGATGAAATCCTAAATATAATGAGATAGTGTTAATCAAATATTATTTGATAAATGAAAATGAAATGCCACACTATAATGAATATTTTTTTACCACAAAGAATCATTATGCATTGAAATGAACTCTCTTTGTTGATGATATTAAGTATTTTTTCAGTTATGTATTTTAGGGTTTTATAATTTTATTTATTTCATATATGATGTATAATGTATTTTCCATGAAACATGATAAGGGGAATATAAAAATATATTTGTTGATGTTTCAATAATGTGAATGTGTTCTATTTTTAAATACACGCTAATATTAAATTTTTTTGAATTATGCTATATTAAGAAAAAAAATTATTCTCAATTAAAATATGATATAATAAAAATTATAGGTGTAATATTTGGAAATTAATTTCTTGGATGATGAATTTTATGTAATTGAAAGAATAAATACGTGTTATTGGGTCTTCAAATTTATATATATAAATTTATTATCCAAAAAAATTTATTTTTTGTCTATCAAAGATGTAGGATATCTTTCTAGAAGATTTATTCTAGTTTATATGTTTATTAGAAGGTACAAGAATGAAATATTCTGATGTTTAAATTACTAACACACTTATCAGAGTTATAAGAAGATATCGATTAGATATTTTTGAGGACCGGGTTTTTTAATAAGGGAATGACGTAAGAATTGTCTTGAAGACATGTTTTATATGAAAAATGATGTTTCTTAATTTTAGTAATGTGAGGAATTAGTGAGGAATCCATGTTTTTTATTAAAGATGAGCATTCCTAAATTTTAATTTAATGATGAAGGATTATTAGTTTGAGGAAGGTTTTATAGAAGGATAATGTTGGAGAACCCCAAGACAAGATAAGTAGTTCCTCTACACAGATGTGATCATGTAGCAAAATTTCCATATTTTTTATTTGAATTATCTAAATGTATATATATTTTGGATATCCTCTATAAATGTATTTATAAAAAAGTGAGGATGTTAGAGTAGTGTTCCTTAAGTTTCAATGAGACAAAAAAAATCATTTTTAAGTGGAGTGATCCATGTTGTGAGTAAACATTCCTAAAAAACATTAATTAGTTTATGTAGTGGATTATTTTTCATAGTCATATGACAAATAGAATGATCCACATATTATCCTTTGTAAGGTGAGCAAAATAAAAAGCATTCTATTTTTTGTATACTTTTTTAAATTTCTATAACAAATTGCAAGGGTCAAGGAAACTGTATCATATCTCGTAATGGTTGGTTATGTAATTGTGATAATTTGATTATCATTAATTTATAGTGTCAAATGGGAATCCATAATATCTATATGATCAATATATAAATGGAAGGAAATGATTAAATGAAATGTGAGTTAATTGGAATATTTTTTTCATACTCTGATTCAATCTTACAGTATATCTCATGTAAGCCCCTTACGGGAATAATAATTGGTATTAGATTCAGGTTCTCTTTTATTGGATTATTTTTCTCTAGATTGATATCCTTTTTAAAAGTTTATATTTTATATTTAATTCACATTAATTTGAGACATGGAAAATAGAACAAAATTATGAATAATCAAAAAATAAAAATAAATTCCTCTATATAGAATATTTCAATGAAAATGTGTGTTTCTGATATAAGATTCATGTTTCCATGAGGAGAAAAGTATGGGAAATTCCAATTCTTAATGTATCCATTCATTCGATGATATGGTGTTAATTACAGAATAATTATATATTCCAAGTCTGGTAAAATCCTCAAATAGTGGGGAGATTCTATGAATACAAAATTTATGTATTTTTCACATGTTTGGAGTGTTGTAAAAGAAGATAAGGGTGGGAAACATGGATTTAAAAGGAGATAATATATCCCAAAATATTTTTATAAAATCTAAATATGTTGAGGTTGAAATTTTAAAAATATTCAACAAGAGACTCATTAAATAGGATAAACATTTTAGTGAAAATTCATTATTCTATCAAGTAATCAAAAGTGATGCGTTCAAAAATTGAAAACCTCAAATATGATTTTATAGGGAAAAATCTAAACACTTAAAATGTTAAAAAAATTAAATTTAAAGAAAGATTAACTAACTACCTATATAGAAAAGCTCTATCTATAATATTAAAGGTTAAAATATAATTATTCTTTCATAAATACACTATTTCTTAAATGAATAAGAAAAATAATGATAAATGTGATATATTGGATAATCATTCTCATTAAATAGAGGATGTGATGTCTACTGTGTCTAAAATCAAGTAGTAACTTAATGATCATATTTTTTGACGAGTAAAGAGGATTTAATTATTAAAATATGAGTTAGCAATATCAAAAAATGTTTTCTAAAAATTAAATTCCAAGCGTATGCTTAAAATTTAATTTCCATTAATTGTACTCATTGATTATCCTTTATTTTTAAATTTTTAAATAAAGAACATGTATGATTTTTTGGTAAGAAAACGTGATTAATTTTTTCATCTCAATTTATTTTTTATATTATAAAATCAGGTATTCAATATAATGAAACCCCTCTGAGGAATGATATGAAGAAATCTATATAAATTACCAATGAAAAAGAATTTCTTCTAGGTTCTAAAAACAAATATATAAAATTACCTATAAAATGTAATGGAAAAAAGATGAATATGAATGTATTTTTTTAAAATATATGATACATTTGTGGGATGTTTGAAATCATTTCAATTTTCTATTATAATTTTTTCAATTCCAAATATGTTTCAAAGATATTGAAAATTAAAAAATACATAGTTTCCAAAAAAATGTATTTAATGTATGGTTATCATTCCAAAAAAAATTTATATGTTAACTATTCCTCTAATAGAAATTTTAAAAGGAATTCATCTATAATAAATAGATTCAACTAGGGGATAATTATATCTATAATGTAAATATAGTTTAGGTGATGGTTAATGATTTTTTAATATTTAAAGTAGATCAAGTGTAAGTTAAAAATAGTATTTAAAATCACAAATGAATTGTAATGGAAATAGAAATATTTTAAAATATTATATAATTCATATAATGGTGAAATTAGAAAATTCAAGGTTAAAAGTTTTTCCCAAGGAATGATTCATGTTGAAAATTTAAAAAATAATTATAGGGGTAGTCAAGATAATTATAATTATTAGTGAAAGAAGATCATTTCCTACTAAAAATAGGATAAATATGGGATCTTAGGGATAACCAATGTATATAAGGATTTATTTCAGTTTTATATATAATAATAATAACAAATACACTGAGTGTGAGTTGGAATTTATCAAAATCAATTAAAATCAGAATAATGATTCAAAATTTAAGAACATAATAGTAATAGATAACAAGGATTATGATAATATTGATTATGTAATGGCATTAATTTCATTGAATCTAAAAAAGTGAATGAAATGGTTAAAGGGAAACTATTGTTCTAAACTGAGTATGCTCGTTTATGATCCTGGAGAAATAAGAGGCACCCCTCTCACAAGATAAAAAGGTCTTTATGTCATACTAATGACTAACAATTATATCATTCTACATATGGTTCAAAATAAGTTAAATCATACAATGGTTTTATTGATTTTGGAACATTAATAAAGTTGATATAATAAACACAGATACATGATTTAATTTCAAAATTATTTATTTATGTTTTAACAATTATTATCAACTACTCATATTTCTTGGATACATAAATCTATTTTCTAAAAATTGATATTCCCAGTAAATAATGTCATTAAATTGAAGTAAATTTCATGAATTATGATGCTATAATTTAAGTTAAATTAATTGATATGTATTGAAGGTAATTTTGCCTTATTTTTAAGAATTAACCTTATGGATAATGTTTGGAACCCCAATAATTCTTATTTAAATATCGATTTTCAAAAATCAAAATAAATATTAGTGTCATAGTTAAAAAATATCTAAAACAATTATGGTTCCATCAAAAATTTCCCTATTTATTCAAATATTTTTTGGTGTTGGTGTGTTTCAGATAACATTTTTAATTTGAAAAATTATAATAATTCAAGATGATATGTTTTTATTATTATAAATTACTGACTTATAAAACTTTTTGGATATTATCATATAGTATTTTTTCCTCCATTAAGCCTATGAATTGTAAAAATAGTATTTTTATAAATATTCTAACATCTATTTGTGCATATAACTATCTAGGGATCCTATGAAAATTTCTCTATTATGATATTTTTCTTTCGGGTTGTTCTGGAATTAATATACCTAACAAGAAATTTTTTAATTGAATTTGGTAATGGGGAATATTTTTAGTCTGAAATTAGTGTAATCAAAAAGAATAATTTCTTATGATAGATGGGGGTTATTCACCTTAATGAAAATCAAAATTTATTCGAATAAAACACGTGCATTAAGTTGTAAGAAGAGATTGATCCCTTTGTATTTCTGTACTAAATCGGGAGAAGTAAGGTTGAGTGAAATACGAAATATTTTCAAAAAAATTAAAATAGCGATATTGTTGAATTGTAATGGATATTTATTGGATTTTATGGAAATATATATTTATGAAGATAAAGTGATTCTTGGAAGATTTCCATGGACTCATTCCCTAATGATTACTAGGATGACATTTTTTAAGGTCGACGTACTGTAATTGATAAATGGGTCACATTTTTTTATAACACGATTAATTGAAAATAGAATTAGATAATGAAATAGTATTCATCCTTCTCATACTTATAGATTAGAGAATATGATATCGATTTTTGTGGTTCATGGTACATTCAATCAAGGATATTGGTATTTTGAATTAATTATGGATATATTTCAACAATATGTGGTTTTGAGATAAAATTGAGATTACGGATATATATGGATTACATACGAATAATCATGTTCTTAATAACCATTATTTTCTATCTATGTAATCATGATATATAATTTTTATAGACATTATTATAATGTTAACCAACATCATTGAAGGGATAGTGTCAGGATGACTCTATGTAATCATAGTCTTCTCAACCATTATTCATAGAGAACATAACAAGTATTTCGAGCTACAAAACCATCATTTACAATCTATGAAATAATCCATCAAATTTTGATAACTATCATATAGTGATATGAAAACATGGTTTTTGGATGGATACTCTATGTAACCACCTTTCCTTTAGAAAATTTTATGGACATTTGAAAACTCAATGGAAAATATTTTAAAATAAATAGTGATATTATTTGGAATAATCTTATAGATTTTAATCTTAAATAAAATGATTAATGATATATTTATTTAATGCATTAATATCATTGTTATTTTAGTTGAATCTATGATGATATATAAAATTTAATGATATATTTGAGGTGAAATATTAGTGGTTAAAATATTGTACCACTATAAAATGATATTTTCTCCTAGAAGTAGTCATATGCATGAAAATGAATGTGCCACATAGATAATATTATTTATTCATAAAATATTATATTTTCATGTATTTTAATTTTTTTTATGGTTATGAATAATTTGGATCTGGTGTTGTCCATGCAATACACCAAGGAAAAGATAGAGGTTCTGGCATGGATGCCCTAGCAATGAGAATGAGTTGTATTTTTTAATATATTCTCTAATGTTATTTTAAGGGCTGATTATAAATAATATAAAATATTAGTTGGTTGTAAATTAATATAATATGTGACAATGCTACTATGTGTGATATGTTTAAATGTTTTTAGGAATAGTTATATTTAAGAGTAAAATAAATAAATAGGATTTTTTGGTTTCCATATATAAATATAAAATGATATTTTCTTATAAAATATCTATGTCTTGTGTACTACTGCAGGTGTATAGTATCATTTATGAATATGTCCCAAATAATATAGTAATATCAAAGGGAATAATAATTAAATCTCTCACTAATCAAATTATTTTACCATTATAGGTAAGAAGAGAGGAGATATAAATTACATTTTTCAATAATTATATTTCAAATTAGAGACAAAACTCATAATAACCATGAAGGTCAATTTTATATGAAGAATGATATTTTTAATTATATAAAATTGATGAAGGATGAATAAATCAGTAAAATTTAGTGAATGATAGGATTAAATAATTGTATTAAAATAAATAACGCTTGGTTATTCAATGAGGAGTTCACACTTTGTATATGAAGAAATTGGATTTGTATATATCAATATAATACTTATAGATCTATAAGAATGCACTTAGTTTTAAACATGTTTTTATTGATCGGTGGTCTTACATTTAAATAAAATATATGTATCCTCCCTTGAATCTGTGTGTGTTGGTTACAAAAGTGGGAGAATTTCTCCTTTGGGGAAAGTGAGGTTACCCAAAAACATTGTAAGGGGAGTTACCCCAGGCTCGAATAACCTTTTATAGACCCACTATTAATTGGTATGGTTTGTGGATTCTTGAGAATTATTACATTCTTGTAAGAATGATCCATGGATTATCCAAATGTGGTGGAACCAAGGTGTAAATTTTCTTTTTGTGTGCATGATTTTTTATATTTCCTCAAGACACATAGTGGGATAAAGAAGTTAAATTATATGTCATACAATCTGGTCATGTAAAGGTGATAATCAGATCAACACTAAAAAGGGTGATTAAAAAACATGACCCTAATAACTATGTAGTTAATATATATATATATATATATATAAGTGGGAGTTTAAAGTAAAATTTTGTTAATTAGAATGAATTTTCTTACCTTTATCCCTCCATTCGCATAGTATCTCTCACTTAAGCCTCATATTGGTCAAACATCTGTCAAAGACTAATAATGGAACGTTGTATCTTATGGCTATAAGGGACAAACATCCATTAAATACCAAGAATCATTAATAGAATATATAGTGATCAACAACTCAATCATTTTTTCTTCTGAATTATTCTTTAGTTGTGAAAATATTTATTACCAAGCCTCATCATAAAAAATTTGATATTTTATATGCCATAAACTATAATAATATAAAAAAATATTGTATTTGATTGATTTCATTTTATAGTTAAATAAATTATTTAACAATATAGAGGAATCATTCTCTATATACAATCTAATTTTTTGTTGTCCTAGATAATTAAAAATCATTCTAATACTCTTATATAAATAATTTCATGTTTAATATCAATTGGATTACAATAGAAGTAAACATATATAGATATAATTTTATCTATAATGAGTCTTTTTATTTTTGATAAAAATCATTATATATTTTTTTTAATAAAACCAATAGATTTCCATAATAACAATTTATCAACTTATTATATTTTAAAACTAATACTTAATATTATTTTAAAATAAATTATCATTTTATTATAACAATAAATGTTCTACTTTAAAAATATTAATATATATAACATAGAATGAATTTAAATGATTAAAAATTACACATATCAAAGGTCCTAGTCATGGTATATCCCCCAGATCCCCATAGAAGTGGTCTAATGTGATCCCCCATTACATGATTTCTCACACTAAACATATAAAAATAATTAATTTATTATAACATAATATTAAATTATTATTATTTTAATAAATGAATGTCATTAACTTCAATTTATCTAATAATAATATTTCATCACTAAGACAAAATTTTATATTAATTTATATTATAAATTTATTATAATTGTTAGTATTCTAATTTAAAACCTCTAAATATATTACCTAGCATGAGTTTGGCGGTGTAAATACTCCATATCCCACAAATTTTAGGCAAGGAAAATCCCCAAGATCATGACGTAACAGGTCCAATGTGAGTTCCCTCAATATAGATTTATCAAGATAAGTAAATATCAATAAAATATTAACTAAAAGTATGTGTTTTTAATTTTCACATAAATATATTAAATTATTTTAAATTTATCAACCAATTATATTTGATTACTGATACATATTATAATTTAAAAGAAATTAAAATTTTATTTTAAATGTGATTATTATAATTAAAGACCTCTAATACTATTATATAGAAAAAACAGTAGAGATCCATTAATATTGGTGTGGGATAATCTGCCAAATCTCTATTGAATATGTATAAAGTGATTCCACAATCATTCTATTCTCACACAAAATAAATCTAACGAAACTGTATATTAAAAGAGAATTTTATATTTTTATTAAAATACAGATTTATATAAAACAAATAGTTTCAAATTATTAAGAATATTATAAAAAATTTATATTAATTAAAATAATTAAATATATAATTTTAATTTTTTAATAACAATATTAATTTAAATAACAAAGATTTTTTAAAAATTAACTTTTTATTTCATAAATTATTACCTATTAAAAATAAAAAAAATAACTGATTAAATGAAAAATTAAATAAGGAGACTGATTATTTCTAAAACCAAATTCATTAAAACTAATTTAAAAAATTTACATTTAAAAGTACAAATAAATAAAAATTCCCCAAATATCAAAGAGCGGATGTCTTGAATCATCAAAATAAACAACATTAAATTTTTAGATTATCTGAGAGAGAAATGTGTTAGAGTCACCACTGGTACATTTTCCATATTCAAAAAAAATGGCATTGGGACCATGAAAATGTTAATCTCTTATTCCATGTTTCAACGTCCTATTTCCGTTGTCCTCAATGTATTATTAGAGGTACTTACAACAAATTTCGGTGATTGTGTCTATAGATATCATAAAAATTAATTTTTCAATGTTAGTAATTTTCATCATGTGACCTATAATGTTAAACTTATTACCTTATACCACCAAACTATAATTATATTTGATTATTTATATAAACATATATATAATTATTATTCTATTTGTCAAATAAAAAATATGATTGATCTTGGGACCAAAAATCACAGTCAATAATCTCTATGGTTATAGCCCGAGTGTATCGCCACCATATAGTTAGACATTAGACCTATGTTTCTCACATATACATGGTCCATGTAGACCATGGCCATTTCCAATATTCACATAGGCCAAAATCCATGGTCCATATAGTCCTGGGATAAATAGAACTCATATTTCTAAAATCTTTATGAACAATGGACGCATCTCAACATTGAGAAGGCCAAACACCATGGTCCATTTGAGAGTCAATCATATGTAATCTTCATGGTGGACTATGACTATAGTTTTCATCATCATTGACAAAGGGTACCTAAACATATGTGGTATACAAAGACCGTGGGAATATCATATCATCAATGTGGCATATGTCCATGGTGAGTGTGGATCTTAGTACCAGACCATTTAGGTCAGGGGTTTCCCACATCTCAAAGTGGTTCTATATATCCATCTACCACCATGGACTAGGTGTACCATGATTATAGTCTAATTTGGTGTTTTCATATAGCTACAGTTTCAATCGAACATGCTTAAAGGAAAACATATATATTCAACCATCAAAGTTCTTTTTTGGTTTGTGTCTATAATCTAGTGGATCAATTTTTCTGACCATTGATATAAGATCATAATTGTAGTGATGATTACTATTATTGAATTAATGTGACCAATTTTGAGAGAATTTCCTTTCATATGAATTATATGGAAGATCATAACAAATTCATTATCTACGATTTGGATTCCAATGATGTATGTTAAATCATTTCACATTCTTCATTGATTTATAATTGAACCTGAAATGATTTCAATTATTTTTTTCACATCGAATAAAAATTATAGAATGGAATAAAATCAATCCTTTATCCACCACATCATGTTAATGACATGATTTCATGCTCTTGATTCTCTTTTTAATAAAAAATCCCTTAGTTTAAATGAAAAATATTTTTTTATGGGGTTTTTGTTCTATATAGGCATCATGTGGGGGTATTTTTAGATCTAGGGGGATATGAAGAGTCTCCCATGGGGATCCATGTATGAATTTATAGGTGATGGAAACATTTGGTTGTGGAATTTTATAAGACCTGTGAAATTGTGTTAAATAATGATGGTTATGGTTTTCATCATCCAGTGAGGATGAAGATAAAAATAAAAATAATAATAAAATATTAATAATTTTAGAATAAAAACACTATAAACAAGAATAATAGATAGTAGATAAGAATTATAAGGGTGGGGGTGGTACACAGAAATATTATATGTAAAGATAAAAGATATATATATATAATAAAATAATATATATATATATATAATAAATTCACTTATAATTAGAGATATTTAAAGATAATATAATTAAACCCTTGGAAATTGAGATCATGACATTAAGATATATAATTCAATAATAATATCAGATAGAAATGTTTAACTAATGGTATTGTCTACGACACCACCATGTAAACCTTACTATTAATAATTCATTAAAAATATATGTTTTTTATTCAATGCATATTTATGACTAATATGTATTCAAAATTAATCTGAAATCTATATACATAATGAAATTTAAAATTTCGAGGGAATTCTTGTATATTTGAGTATATTTTTTTCCTTTTTAAATGATCATGTGTCATAATTGATGTAAACTAGAAACTAATATTTCTAGGGGAGAAACACAAACTATTTTCATGAGTATATCATAATAGTTTCTTTAATTGATTTATATGAATCAAAACTGATAAAAATTTACTTTTTTGATAAACTTTCATGTGATGTATGTTGACCCAATTATATTATTTTGATATATTTTAAAAAAGTTTACTTATAGTAACTAGATTTTAATCTCCTTTTATGTATTTCAATGTTTTAATAAAAATAATAATTTTATAAATTTGGAATTGAAATGGTTTAAAATCAAGGAAGAATGATGAATTCTTGTTATTAATTTAAATTAAGAAATTATTTATGTTATTTTCTCATGTTTTATAATATTTACTTAGTTATTTATAAATATTTTCTGGTAAATAATTTCCATACTCGTATATCCCACAATCGTCTAGCACCAAGTTACACAGGAGGCCCTTTGAGGGTCAACTGACTTGGTGGACCACTGGTAATTCCTATAAAATCCATGAAGGACCCCACAAAAGACCAAGTCAAATTAGAGTGTGAGAATGTGGGACATTATGAGAGATGTTTTTGGGAATAGCCCCGCTCATGCCGAAATTTCCATATGAAAAATATTTTATGATTTTATTTCAATCAGGGTGCACACCCTATTGAAGTCTTATAAGATGACACATCCATGAAATATTTGTTAAACAATCATTGGGAATAACCAATCATTTTATGTGGGATAAGTAATATCTTGTTTACTATTCATGTTTAACAAAAACATTCACGGTTTCCCACCATGTGAACTCAATCATTTCCGAACACACGCCTCCATTGTTCTCCACCATTGATGTCTCTTGAAAAAATAAGACCACCTCATGCATTCACCAGATACCATACTCTCAAACCTCCATAAAACTCAATTTTATGTTTCCTTGAACCACCATCATCCAAGACCATCCTAGATAAACTAGTGGACCTCATAAAGCCCTCTGAAATCCATTGTATCATAATAATGCCACTCTTAAGGGTAGCTAGAGAATGAGTCAGTGCTGCTACAACTCAACATTTCTGCCGTCGTTGCCTCATCTCAATTTTTTCATCACAGATTCCACCACTCAAACACCATGTCCACATGTCTCACTCACCATGATTGATCCCATACAAGAGGCCCCACTAATGGTCTATGATATGTTTTTTAAACCCCAAAATCATTAACTATATCACATATAAAACCCACTCAGTTTGTTATAGGATTTTAAATCTACACATTTAAACATTAAAAAAAGATTTATCCACAAGATTATTTGTGGATGAAAAGGTCCAGACTTATCTTATAAAAGTAGAATCCATAAACAGTAGATGTAGATAGTTTCACACCCATGGAGAAAGAAAGTCATTATTTTATCTTAATATATATCATTCATTTAATATTGTTCTAATTTTAAAAACATTCTAATAATTTTTATTGTATCTAAAAAAACATACACATGCATATTTATTAACTAATTTATCTGTTTATAATCCTTCATTCATCATCCTCCTCCTTCATTCCATATTCTATCCATTTTTATTTTTTTATATTCATTTATTTTGTTTTCTTACTCTCTAACTTATTCTATTTTTATTCTATTATCTTAAGTGTTCTAATTCTATAATTATTATTATTTTTTAATATTTTTTTTATTAAATTTAAATTTGACTCTTTTTTATCATCTTACCATCATGAACCCTTAATGATAATAGTTTTATGCTAACTTTATACTTGTCCGATAGAAGGAATGTAGTTTTCTAAAATTCTACATCTTAATTCATTTTCTTCATTTGTTTTTGTGGTGATCACGGGTGATGTTCATGTGTGTGGCGATTATCCACCATGTCAAAGAACATAAACATATAAACTTTTATTTTACTATTTTCTATCTGTTTTACATGAAACATGTTATCCATACAATTTATTTGATCTACATAGGTAATGAAACATAAAATGATACATCTGGATCCAAAATGTTGTCACATTCCAGATTGAGGTGTCTCGTGAACATTGATTATAAGAGGAAGTAGAATTTATATTCATATTTTAATTCTATGTTTAACAATAAACAAAAAAAGGAAATGTTGATTAAGATTTATATTTCATCATTAAAATATTAATCATATTATATAAAATAACAATCAAAATTTTGGAACCGATAAGATAAATCAAGAAGGTCATGATCATTCATTTTCAATATCATCATATCAGTAAATGATAGTTTAATTTTTATCATTTCATATATTTTATCAAAATTTGATTGTTTTCTGAAAATAAAAAAAACAATATGATGTGGTTTTTGTGATTTGTATTATGTATGTAATCAAAAAGTGATGATTCTCAAGTGAGACAATCCTATTCAGCCAATGTACTCCACTAGAAAAAAATTAGATTTTTTTTCCATTCCATGAAATAGGAATGCCTTCAATAAATATATTCCTTTCCTTTTATTTAACAATTACTTTTCATAAAATTTATTTTTCACATAATAAATAGTTTTCATTTCATAAAAAAATAAAAAAATATTTTACCATGATGTTTTGAAATGACCAGTTTCTCAATAAATAAAACCATTACATAAAGGTGATGGATTAAATGATTGCTATACAAAATGATGAGAATAACCTCTTATAATGGCTATATGGGCTCACTAACCTAGTCAAATTACATTTAACAACGATGAAATCAGTCATTAATTTCATAAACTTATAGATATGATTGATAAATACAAACAATATTATTAATGAAAAAAGTACATGGAGGAAGTTCCACTGGATTCGCCCAATTCACATAAGAAATAAAAGATGTTGAATCCCAACTATAGATTCATTAGAATCCCAAACATTTTCAGAACCATATCCAATATTCCCATGTTTAACATGAGTGTGTTGATGATGAGGATGATTTTCTAACTGAGCTATGTGTCGGAGATCAAATAGAACTTGATCATTTCTAGAATCAGTTTTTGGTAAAACATAATATTCTATTCCCATTAAAATAATAGGATCCATCACCATGGATTATTTTGTCATTCACAGAGGAATTCACCAACCATGTGATAGAATCTAAATAAAAATGGAGAATCCTTACTACATGATTCCATCCACTGAAAACTAACATTAAAAGGCACTCATAATTAAGAAATAATTTTTTTAAAACTATACAACGACATGTTCATTCTTTTAACTCTTTTACATTTCATTTAATTCAGCCTAAATTTAGTATTAATTTACATAGTTATGAATTTTAAAAAAAATTTGTATCCATGTAATATCTTAGAGGAAGAAAAAGAAAGAGAAACTTCAACAATTTAAGAACACATAGAGATCATGGAATTTTATGAACATTAATTTGACGAGGCCAATGATGACGTCCCAGTTGTTGATCCTGATGAATATAGGTCTCATGATAAAAACATTTAATGAAATGAGAATTCATTAAAAATCATTTGAATTTACATTCATACATTTCCATTGATCATACAATAATTGAAAACCAAATTTAGTAATCATTGGAAAAAATAGAGAATGATGAATAAGTAGAGATCAAGGAAGAAGATGATCTATACTTCATCATATTTGTGCCCGGCAAGATATACCTAATTGCAAAGGGAATAAACCTCTTAAACTCTATCCATGGATCATTCCACACTAACAATGATGAAGTATATGTTGTGAAAAGAAACATGTAGTGTTTCAAGTGTAATAATCTCTATCCACCAACTAACCAGGGATGATATAAGGAACTTCTCTATGGAGATAATTAAAATTTTAGTCATACATGGGGGACCGTAACAAGAATTAAATTTCTAATTTCATTCTATAATTTTGGTATAATTTTTAGGACTATTATAGTATGTAGACACACTCCCTGCATCATTTTGAGCATTAGTGATGTGATTATTTTTTATAATTCATTAATTTACTTGTGTAGGTCCATGATGGAATAACACATCCCATAAACAACGGAGGAAAGAAACTAAATATTTTATTCATAAGGGTGTTCATTTTTATGTTTATCCTTTAAAACCCATAGAATTTTAACAATTTTTAAATTTTACCTTTAAACTGCATATTACATGATCATAATTGAATCATTTATTTACATGACCTGCCTATTACACAGGTGTTTCATAGGATTCATGTGATTAAATGTTATATATTTCAATTTTTATGGTATCTAATGAGTAAAATAAATAATTTAATTGTTAATGGTAAGCATGGATACTAAAATAATGAGTCATGATTTGAGGGAATTAGTTGATCCTTGTTAATGAAATTTCCCTTCCATTTTTTCATGCTTTATATTTTTTAAATCAATATGGATTGAATTTTCATTATTTTCCATTCCATTAATAATTTCCTATTTTCATATATCATTTCCTGAGAGGAATTCTAGACCATGAACATCATATTTTATATTGATCATATTTTTTGTGAGTTATTAGAATATACCACCATCCATAACTTTTATTAAAACCTATCAAGGTAAATATATATAAAAAGGAATAATTAAAATGTTTAAGGAATGATTTTTGAATCCCATATCCATGATTCCACCTTACATTAGTCACGTTTTACCCTAAAAGGACCTTGAATTAACTTCTTATGGATGATCCATATTTCAATCCATTATTATCTATTCCTACCATACTCTAATTATTTTCATGATATTTCAATGTTGATGTGTGGGGGTGAAGGGTTTCCTCATAAAAGGTATGAAATAAATTTTATTAAATGTAGTGGGGTGATAATTTTCGGTGTTGAGAATGGTTTTAGATTCATAAATGATAATTTATTAATTACCCTTCTTGTAAGAAAATTAATAATCGTATTGGGTTGTGACTTGAATGAATAAAACATAATTATTACTAGAAAATTATATTTATAACATGTAGTTCGGTAGTGGGTGTCATATTCATTATAGGCATAAATTTTTATTCAAAATGAAATAAATACATTAAATAAAAGAGTACGAAATTAGAGAATATTTAATATGAATCAAATCATTCATTATTATTTATATTGATCATAGCCTTTACATTTATTTTTGTTCGATGTAAGAGTTTCTACATTTAAGGTGGCAATGTCATTATATTTTAATTATAATATATTTACTTGTAATTTAAGAATGTAATCCTACTCATTGAGACATAATTTTTAAAACATCATTTACTACCAACATCAATCCCTAGATTCATTTGAACCATTATTGAGATTCCATGTTATTTTTTTTGATTTTTCAAAGTGGATAATGTAGTTACATTATATGATTATGTACATTGAGCATGTTCCCTTGATATATGTATAACTTTACAAGAACTATATCATCAATGATTAGTGAAAATAATCAAAATATTGGTAAATAATGATTTTGAATGTTTATTAATAATAAATTGAGAATGCTGAATAAATTATAAGTGAGGTTACAATATTTTCAAAAATGGAAAAATTGAAATTATTTAATTGAAAGTTTTTTATGAAATTTTATATATTATATTGAAATAATATATGGTATTTTGAATTTATTTAACATTTATAATGATTTAATTTATTAATTTTGATATTCAAATAATGGTGACATGGTCACCCTATGAATTTCACTTAGATATATTAATCATGATGAAAATAATTGTTTAACTGCATGAGTATGTGGAACATTGATATTTTTATGAATATATATAAATTTTTTTAAAGAGTATATGTTTGATTTAAATATATCTACCTAATAATTTCGATTTTTTATTAAAAATTGGTAAATTATATATTTTAAATTTATACGGTTTAAAATGAATGTAGAAAAATGAATTATGGTTATAAAATTTAACTATGAAATTTTGGTTTTTATTTTGATAAATTTTTTGAAATTTACTTCTTGGATTCAAATGTATTTTGGGTAAAGAAATTCTATACATGGATATCCCTCAACCATGGAGCACCAAGTCACACAGCGAGTGCAAAGAGGGCTAACCGACAATGATGGGCACCTGGAAAGGCCAACATGAGCCGGTAGGGCCATTTGGGGGACTAGGCCCATGCGACATGTGAGAATTTTGGAGCTCATGAGATTAAAGGATGTCCCTAGTCCAAATTGGGTCATGTATTGCATCCAACCAATAATTAGTGTCTTTATGTGAATCTAGGTGCCCACCCAAGAGATGGATTCTGAGCCCGATTATCCATTAAAATTCATTAAATGCTAGGTGAGTCCTTTATCATTTCTAATGTGGGTTACATGAATTCTATTTACTCATAACTATTAACAAAAACGTTGTTCTTTCACATAGTTTTCGCTCATCCCCCCATAAACACATGACTCCACAAGCCTTCTCTATTACAATCACTCGATAACACTATAACTCCACCTACAATCATCAAGGATCACCATCTCAGACCCCTATATAGCTCACCCTCAAGATCTATTGTACCACCATATCACTATAACATCATATATTGATTTTTGGTCCTTGATAGAGCCCTAGGAATGACATGAATGCCTCATCCAACAACTTTGAAGGTCAGATGAAGGATTATCCTCTGTTGTCACTACTCAACATCGCCCAAAAAAATTCCAAAAGGATTTTCCAATAAAACATCTTCCACTCAAACTCCACTTACATGGGTACCTTACACCATGATCAATACTATTCATGAGTTTACATAGTTGGTCTACACAACATGTTTGAACACCTAAAATGTTGGGGTATTTCAAAATGAACATCCAATCAGTCTCATGAATGATTTTAATCTACAAATTTAAACATCAATAATTATTTATCCAAAATATTTGATGAGGAAGTTGAGGAACTCCCTGGATATATAAATTGAGGATCCATTTCCACTGCTATGGGAGAGTTAGAAACCTACATAAGAAGATCCACATGAGGCTACCTTCATTTTTTTATTCTTAGAATTATTAATTTTCTTAGTTTTATGATCATTGTAATCCAAATTTACATTTCATAAATAATTCAACATGTGAAGATTAATTCTTTAATTTAATTATTTTCCACCATTTCTTCTTCTTTATTCTTATTGTTTCCTTATTATTTCTATTTTTATTTTTGTACTTTCATTTCATTAAATGTCTTATATCTACCTCTATCTCTCAATCTTCTCTTAAATTTTAATTCGATTATTTTATGTATTATTATTATTTATTTATTCATTGAATTTTTTTCCCTTTTACTTTCTTCTTTTTTTCTCATTATACCACCGTGACCTCTGACTTTAAATAATGGGAGGATAACATGAGGTCTGGCTTAGGAGAGGAATGTGCTATTTAGAAACTTTTACACCTTAATTGATATTATTTAATTATGTTTGTGGTGAAAAAGGTTGATATGAATTTTTTGGAAAAATTTCCATCCCTACACTAAATTCAATCCTAATTCTAAAACATTATTTTAATTATTTCCCCCTTCCATTGAACACATTACTTTTATATGATGGATTTGATATGTTCAGTTGATGGAAAGACATATGATGGTACTATGTCATGGAATATGACATATTCTCGATTGAAGTTTGTCATTGACATTGATGATAAGAGTATAGATAATTTAGATTGCAATATGAATTCATACTTTCACAATCAGTAAAAAAATAATTGTTGATAAAGTGTGATATATATTAATTAAACAATCAAACTAAATTTAAACAGCAATAATGAAAATGATGGATCTCATAGTACAAACAATATACTCCATGTTATTTCTATTCCAATAAAATTCATTCATTTTGTGTCATTTCAATTTTTATCATCCAATATTTTTTACCATATTCATTTCATTTCATAAAATTAAAAAATGCCAAAAAAGTTATTTCTGTAGAATTAGATAACATAAGCAATATGTGAAGCTCAATAAGTTATATGAACCAGGTCATCCAGTATGCTACACTAGATAAAACAAAAAAAATTGATTCTTCCATGCCACACGACCGGCATGCATTAGTATACTAGTGAATAATACTTCAATTATTATACATACATAAAATCCAGTAAGATCATAAATCAAGAATATAATCAAAATAACTCTTTCTTATTAGACGTTCAATGTGATGTGATTATTTTAAGATGTTATACCCAATGATGATAATGTATAAACCCTTTTTGATTATTTTTTTTGTAGGGATTAATTTAGAATGATTGAGATGATTAATATGGTTTTCATTAATAACATTCAATTTCCAATCACCATATAACAATAATTTATATGGGTTTTATAGTTGGTAGTGTTGTTATGGTGTGATGGTTTCTCATTATATTCGATCTAATTATCATTATTTAATTGTGAATGATAGACTATGTTATGTATATCTCTCTACTAATTTGAAAATTTTCAAGAAGTTATTTTTTAGCCAAGATTGGATAGTCATCTTGTGGTATAAACTATTTTATCATTTTTTCAATGACCTATTGGAATATATTGGTTTACCTATATAGTTATTCAACTTAAGGGTTCATTTTTATCATAAAATAAATATATATAATTGTGTATAGAATATAATAATTCCATTATTTGTTTCTTAGTTTTACTATATTTATAAAATTAATTGGATATTATGAATTTTTATAGAGGTTTTATGAATGTTAAGATGATGATTTTGGTTTATAGCTAAGTTATAGACATAGGAATATAGATTTATATTGAGTAATGTATTTTGTTGTTACATAATAGATGAGATTCTCATTTTCTATGCCCCCATAACCTAAGGGTAGTTTTTCTAGGTTTGATCCAACACACATTGAGTGTGTGGACAATATGATGGAAAACTAATAAACCTAGTTACCATAAAATCTATATTTATTTGAATAATATGTGGATATATGGTTGAGACATTCACGAGGAGGTAGGCATTATGTTGAGGTCCTTTATGATGCATGGATGTGGTTAATTAAGACATGAGGTGGAGGGTGCCATTTTTAAAACTCTCTTGACAGGAGAAGTGTATAATTATGATCACAATGTTAATATAATTTTTGGGGGGCCTTATATATTTTCATGGTCTATGTTATACATTAAAAACAATTGTATTGAGTTATTGGTATATTTAATGGAGGTGGGAAGAAAAATAATTTGATGAATTAGAATAAATGAAAGTGTAAGAAGAAAATTTGGAATAGAATATACATGTTCACAATATCTAATGACACTTTTGAATAGTATAACTCACTAGTATATGTTTAACCATGTTTAACCTTATATGACTTTTGTTAAAATGAATGGAACTATAAATTATTATTTAACTAATATTATTATTTTACATGCATGATATTTTGGGGGATGTTCATCCATAAGGGACATCCTAATATGTATGTGGATACATGTAACATACATGACTTATTTTAATGTTAAATTTAATTTAATTGATATTTATGCTTTGTTTTGGGGTTTCACAAGATTTTATGGTGTAATGGGTGAGTTTTCATGAATTGGGCCAAACCGTGAGCCTAATTCCAGATTTAAAAATAAATTTTGTTTCTTTTATAACATTTTCATTTTTTAATATTTTTCACCAATTACAATTCTTAAATGGTCTCCCCTGACATATTAACACAACCATTATAGTTTTAACCCCCTAGGAATCCATAAAAATGTGGTATTTGGGATTTTATTTAATAATTGGGCCAACCCGAAAGCTCATTTTCTTAATTTTTTTAACATTTTCATTTTTTTAATATTTGATTCATTATTTAACTCTCTCAATACTTACTCTTTTTCCTCCATTCAAGTTCCTACATGACCGCTTAAATCTTGTTCGAACAACCCTTAAATATTTAGCTATTTTCATATTTATCTACTGGTGTATGTGAGGCTATTTCTACAATATCCCTCAAGTAAATTGGTCTTCTTTATTATTCTTTTAATTTTATTAAGGTTACATTCATTGTGATTAGGGTTTCATACCTAATCCATAAGGTTCCTAATGTCTAGAAGTTAGGTTTCAATCCTAGGGTTTGATATCTTGTCTTTTGTGTGAACTCTTCTGGTATTAGGTTGGATTTCACTTCCTTGAGGTGCAGCGGTGGTGCGGTTTATGTTTCGCACCATGTTTTGAGTGTTTCAACATAAAAGGTAAGTGATTCCATGTATTACAATTTTATGATGAGTTAGATTTCATAGTTTATTAATTTAGTATTTTTTAAATCTGTTTTTTTTGTGAAAAAACTATTTTTTTATGGATTTGGTTAAGTGTTTAATTTTGTATTTGAATTTTTGCTTGGAATTGGGTGCTTTTCATACGTGGCTCTGGGGGAAATGTTTGGGTGTATTTTATAACATATGAAAGTGATTTTTTAGGGTTAATAAGGGCTGAAAATTCTGGTTTTCTAATTCCATAATCTCATGTGGGCATTTTAAAGGGGGGGTTTTAATGGTTTTAATGTGTGAAACCAAGTTGTACTTCTTGAACGTGATTTGTGAAAACATGTGTTTTTCATGTGTAGCTTTTGTGGTATTGTTTGAGGTATTTTTATAAAACATGGGGGTTATTAATAAATGTTTTTAGGGATTAAAATTCTTCTTTGTATTGTTATTGTCATTTTTTTGGTCTTCAATTAGGGGTTTGAAATGGGTTTTGTATGCAAACCGTGGTTGCACCTCTTGGGTTGGTTTTATGAAAATTGTAAATGATTTAATGAGTTACAAAATGTGTGAAATGGTTTCTTATGTAATTTTTGGGTGATAGTATATTCCTAAAATGAGTTTTTAAAACATAAAGTGGCTAGTTATGTTGTAATACATTTTGGTAATGTTTTGTAATTTTTCAAGGTGATTTAAGAAATTGAGATGTGGGTGGAAAACGTGTTTTTGGGCTGTTTTGCGTGAGTGTGATTTGAAAAATGGACTTTATTTATGAAAAGGGTATTATGTAACATGTTAGTGGGATGTAATTTGATGTTTAGAATCATGCGAATGATTTTATAAAATTGTTAACATGTTTTTTGAATTGTGAAAGATGTGAAAAATCAGTTGTGGGCTATTTTTTCTGTGAGTATGATTTCAAAATTCATTTGAATGAAAAAGTGGATTTTTACAACTTGTGTGGAATTCATGTGGGATGTTTGGTGAAATTGTGATGTGAAAATGAAATTTTCATGTGCAATTTATATTTATTGACTTGTTGAACTTGTCTGAGAACAAGAGGAAAACCCAGGTTTCAAGGTGGGTGTACGTGTACAAGTATTCTAGTGAATCTGTGGGCTTCGGCCTCAGTTTCACTTAGTAATATTGATGCTTAAAAAAATAACTAAACTATGATGATGATGATTGGGGAAAAATAGTTTTTGGGTATGTTCCCTACTAGTGGATCAGGAATGAGAATAGATATTGTGATGGTTACTCTCACCGAGATACGAGGTACCTGGGACCCACACCGAGCTATTTCCTAGGGGTTATTTCTTATTTATTGTGCTCATTAGTTAATTTATGATTACCTTTGGCATATTTAATGGTTATCTGTAAAATTCAGTAGTGTTGATATTATATTTTAAAAGTGTTGATTCATAATGATAACCCACTTGAAAACTATTTTAATTTTTTTTAATCTTTTATGAATTTTAACTAGCATTTTATTTTGATGAAAACCTGAAAGATTTTGCCTTTGATTTTTTATCACATTGAATCTCATAGTGGTGGTATCCTACTAGGAATTGGTTCACACCCTACTTACACCCTTGGGTGTAAATAGACTCTGTTATTTTTGTTGTTGTAGGTTTAGATTCAGTTTTTAGTTCTAGTGGTTCGGGATTCTAGAAGGTCTTTGGTGGTGAAGTCCTATAGAGATGGCTTGAGGGTGGGTCCCCATACCATGAAGGTTCTTGGGATGTTTTCTTTTGATTTTTTACCTTTTTTATAGTCATTATGAGTTGTTTTAAAACATTTAATTCAGTTATTAATTTTGTAAAAGATGGTTTTAGTTGAAAAATCGAGATTTGTTTTTTTGAGTTTATTTGTTGTCTAATGTTTATAAACTATGGTAAATCATTCTCAAAAGTCATTTTATGATACCCGGGCACTTGTTACAGCCCATGGGGATTGGTAATTCCCTTCGGACTTTGTCGCGGGCTGGGATGGGTGCTGGTTTAATGGCAACCAGATTCGGTTCGTGATAAAATGGTATCAGAGGAGGTTCGCTCTCTTTGGGTCACGTTATTTGGGGCAGAGTTGGGATAGTCTGGAGTTAGGATTGTTGGGACTTTTAATTCGTGTTATGAGTAATTTTTCTCATCAACACACCTCATGATGTGATTCAAGTTTCCAGTGAATATTAGGATTTATATGAGCCCTTTGGATTTCTTGGATTGATGTTGATTAGGGGAAGTGAAAAGAGAGTTGGGTTACTGGTCTCAGTGAGCTCTCATGGTCTACAAAGCCAATTTGGAGCCAAGGATATTTACCTAGAACACTCTCTGTGATGGTGAATTGATTGGAATATGGATACCAGCCATATGTCCAATTCACCCACTGAAACTAGTTTCCTCTCACATTGTCTTGTATTCTTTCGTTTTGAAATCTTGGATCTTTGGTTTTAAAGTGACATGGTTTTATGAAGCGTAAAGTTTTTTTGAAATGATTTTAAAATAAAGAGGGAATATTTGGTTTATGAAATGGTGGAACTAAATTTTCATAATTTTTTGAAATGGAGAATGGTGTTCTTGCACCTCTTTTGAAAGTAGGAACTATAATGAAGTTGTTTTGAAAAAGTGTTTCCAATAGATTTTTCTAAACAATAAAATGGTGTTATAATGGGATGAGATGTTTTGAAATTGATTTGAATATCATTAAAGTTTGTTATTTTTTAATTGTTTGTGACTTTCTAAAAAAATTAATATTTGAGTCAGGATTTTGATCGTGTGGTTAGCGGTTTTGAGAAAAATAACGTGTTAGTTGACCGTTTTGGTTTTGAAAAGTGGAAATAATTTTTTTATAACCATTAGTATTTTCATGAGAAACCACATGCATGGGGTTATATGGGATGATGGATGGTTGATGGAAAAACTGGATGAGTGTCGGGACGGATATGAGGAGGGTGTCTGGTGTGGCACAGAAACATGGATGTATAAGGCCCATGGGGTACCGTTTGTTGAGGATCTAACTACTGAACCGTTTTTTTTTCAAAGAAATATTTTTAAAGAAAATCATAATGTCTTGATGAATGGTTTGGGATGGTTTATATTATGTGTTTTTTTTTTGGAAAATGTTGATGTTGTGGGTTGTTTTCAGTCCAAGAACCCCTCCTGTTCGAGTTGTATTTTGGGTTTGTGTTTGGTTAGTAAGTTGGGTAAAAGGACCGATTAGAAGTCTCCTATGAGATATGTTACACGACACCTTTATGGTGGTTTACTTCATGAGTATGGTTCTGGATTGTGGTACTTTTTGACCAATGTACCATCTCTTTTGGATCCTTGGGTTCTCTTGTTGGATAAGGTACACCCCCATTAAGGGTTAGTGCACAACTAAAGTGCAACCCAGATTGTTTTTCCATTCAAAGACCCTCCATTTTCAATATAAGGAATATTTTAAGTATGATTTTTAGATTGAGTCGGCACCCTTTCCATTCCTGGTATTGTGTATCCACTTTTAGTGTGAGAGTTATCATAGAAGGTTGAAATAGACCTTAGCTTCTTATGTTTTCTGATTTCCCGAAGGTGGAAGTAGTCTGGGGTTGTTAGCATGGATGAGTATCTGGATGGTGTCTAAGAGGTCCTCTTCATCCATTGTAGTCTCTTCAAAGAAAGAGTTCACAATAAACTACTAGTGTGGGAAATCTGGACATGAGATGATATTTTGGCCACTTTATAGAATTGTGTGTTGTTTGGGGATGTTGTATAAGGTCCAACTCCATGCATTGTTTATATCAGTCGCAATGGTCATGTTTGATGAATCCTTGTGATTTTGTGCACCCGGTTGAATTTAATGGTGAAAGTCGTGCAATCCTCTGAGAGCCTCTTTATGTTGGGAGAATTTATCCCTTAAAAATACTTCAAAATATTCCATTTTAGAGGATGTTGATTGTAGGTGTTATTTACATGTATAGTTTCTCACTCAAAGAAACAATGTGTGATGTGTGTTCATTTTATAAGCCATTGATTCAGTGAAATATCAAGTCAGGGTAAAGTGAGATTGAAATGTGTTATGTATTGGAAATATTATCGGGGATTTCAGTATAGTTTTTGGATGAACCAAAAGAATAATTCTCATTCTAGAGGGTTTCCAAAGCCTAACTGTGGGGTCAAAGATGCTTCAATAATTTGAGCTCTAGCCATAGGTCTCAGAGAGAAGCTGACTCGTAGTTAGGGGAAATACCAGGGTGGTTTAAACCAATATACAATGTCTTATTGTCATTATGAAAGATAGTAAGAGTTTAAACCTCTAATGTCATCATATTTCTTCTATTTTTCCCATTCAGTGGAAGTAGGTTGAGGGCCTTGTACCCATGTCATCACCTAATGTAATTCCCTCCCACTTTGTATTCCATCGAGTCATTAGAGAATGGTTGTAAATTTGGATGGACGTGCTGAGGACATAGTTTGTGTATGATTATTAGTGACCATGTTCTAGGAAGACATGTGAAAATAATGATCTGTATAGTTAGTGTAGAATTTTCCAAACTGTGTGGACAGACCCTATTCCATTCCCAAACCTTTTAAAAAAAATTGGGTCTTTCTGTGTCGGCCCATGCTGGTCGGTTAAGATGGTTGGTTCTTATGGTTGGGATATCCACTATGATTATCATGTTTGCTCCTTCGTAAACTGTGAATGAAATTCTATTCTTTGTACTAGGGAGTTCATTCAAGCCCCCATGTTAATATCTTGATTATGTCTCGGAAAATAATTTAGGTTGCTTCTTATGGTGGGGTGCCTATTTGTGTCCCCCCATACTAATAGATCATATTTACCCATGGTGTTGTCTTGGTGGTAGGTAGCCTAGTTCAAGAATTTCATGATACCAACATCTTCCTTGAGTAAACATTGGGATTAGAGAGCTCCCAATGGTTTAGTTAATGTAAGGTAAGTGTAACCATGTTTAAAGGTTTTATTCGTTTGGGTGAAATTCTTGAGTCTTGTTCGGATAGCATTCGAGGAGATTCATTTTGGGATAAATTATGAATGTGATTGATCATTATAAGAAAGTGGTGTAAGTTTTAATTGTGAGATTAAGCATTCCTTAATTGATCACTAGAGGTGTTTTGTCCCTTGGGGGCAATGATTGGCAAAGAAGTACATCTTGGTTTATCAGTTGGGTTTGGATTTGGTATCTGGCCTTCTTGTAGCTTTCCAGGAATGAAAATATTTCATGGTGGGAAAAAGTTTTACATATATGACATAGTTTAATAATAAATGTAACATAATTTCTATTTATGCTTTGTTTTTGGCGTTTCTAAAGCTTTTATGGTGGAATGGGTGAGTTTTCGTGAATTGGGCCAAACTGTGAGCCCAATTCCAGATTAAAAAAAAATGTTTCTCTTATAACATTTTCATTTTTTAAAATTTTTGCACCCATTCCAATTCCTAAATAGTCTCCCCTGACATATTAATACTGCCATTGTAGTTTGGACCCCTTATAAATCCATAACAATTGGGTATTTGGGTTTTTATTTAAGAATTGGGCCAACAGGAAAGCCCATTTTTCAGTTTTAAATTGTTTTTTTAATTTTTTAATATCATATTCATTATAATTAATTTTTCAGATATTCTACCTCCCATTCGACCCTATGAAGCCCAGGCATGCTCCCATTGCCTTTCCTCCATCCGCGGAGCTCTTTAAAATCTATAATTAGGGAAGAAATTCATAGGGTGTCTCAAAACGGCCAGAATTGACAAGGTAACTTCATCCCTTCTTAACTCTCTCAATTATTACTCTTTTTTCTCCATTATAGTTTCTAAATGACCTCTTAAATCTTGATCGAACAACCCATAAATTTTTGGTTGTATTCAAATTCATCTAATGGTGTATGTGAGGATATTTATACAAGATCCCTCAAGTATATTGGTATTCTTCATTCTTCTTTCAATTTGCTTACGGTTACATTCAATGTGATTAGGGTTTCATACCTTATCCATAAAGTTCCTAATTTCCAGAATTTAGGGATCAATCCTAGGGGTTTATATCTTGTATTTTGTGTGAAATCTCTTGGTTTTAGGTTGGATTTCACTTCTTTGAGGTGCGGCAGTGGTGCGGTTTATGTTTCGCACCATGTTTTGAGTGTTTCAACATAAAAGGAAGGTGATTCCATGTATAACCATTTTATGATGAGTTATATTTCTTGGTTTATTAATTTAGTATGTTTAAAATCTATTTTGTGTGGTTCAAAAACTATTTTTTGATGGATTTGGTTAAGTGTTTAATTTTGTAGTTGAGTTTTTTCTTGGAATTGGGTGCCTTTCATGCATGGCTCTTGGGAAAATGTTTGTGTGTATTTTATAACATATGGAAGTGATTTATTATTGTTGAAAGGGGCTGAGGATTCTAGTTTTTTAATGCCTTAATGTCATGTTGGACTTTTAAAGGGGTTTTTAATGGTTTTAATGTGTGAAACCATGTTGTACTTCTAGAATGAGATTTATGGAAACATGTGTTTTCATGTGTACCCTTTGTGGTATTGTTTGAGGTATTTGTATAAAAATTGGGGGTGGTTTAATAAATGTTTTTAGGGATTCTAATTCTACTTTTTATTGTTATTTGAATTGTTTTGGACTTGAATTAGGGTTTTAAAATGGGTTTTTTATGCAAACCATGGTTGCACCACTTGGGTTGCTTTTATGAAAATTGTAAATGATTTAATGAGTTACACAAAATGTGAAATGGTTACTTATGTTCTGTTTTGGTGATAGTATTTTCCTAAAATGAGTTTTTGAAACATAAAGTGGTCAGTTATGTTGTAAAACATTTTGGTAATGTTTTGTAATTTTTTGAGGAGATTTATGAAATTGGGATGTGGGTGCGAAACGTGTTTTCGGGCTGTTTTGCATGAGTGTGATGTGAAAAATGGTCTTTGATTATGAAAAGTGTATTATGTAACATGTGAGTGAGATGTTATGTGATTTTTAGCTTCTTGGGAAAGATTTTATAAAATTTTTAACGGATTTGTTGAATTATGAAAGATGTGCAAAATCAGTTGTGGGTTATTTTTTGTGTGAGTATGATTTCAAAATTCATTTGATTAAAAAGTATATTTTTTAGACTTGTGAGAAATACATGTGGGATTTTTGGTGAACTTTTGATGTAAAAATGATATTTTCTTGTGAAAAGTGTATTTAATGACTTGTTGAACTTGTCTGAGCACAAGGGGAAAACCCGAGTATCTCGGTGGGTGGACGTGTACTAGTATGCTAGTGAATCTGTGGGGTTTGGCTTCAGTTTCACTTAGAAAGATTGATTCTTACAACTCTAACTAAAATATGATGATGATGATTATGGACCACTAGGTTATGGGTATGTTCCCCGCTAGTGGCTCGTTCATGAGAATGGAGATTGTGATGGTTACTCTCACCAAGATATGAGGTAACTAGGGTCCACAACAAACTAGTGCCTAAGGGTTATTTCCTATTGCTTGTGCTCATTAGTTAGTTTGTGACTACCATTGGCATATGGAATGGTTGGCTGGAAAATTAATTAGTGTTGACATTATTTTTTAAAATCGTTTATTCTTAATGATAACCCACTTGAAAACTATTTTAATTTTTTTTCATCTTTTAGAAATTGTAACTAGCATTTTATGTTTATAAAAACCAGCAAGCTTATTGTCTTTGAATGTTTATCACATGGAATATATTACTGGTGGTATCCTACTGGGCATTGTCTCACACCCTACATACACCCTAGGGTGTAAGTATACTTGGTTATTTTTGTTGTTGAAGGTTTAGATACAGTTTTTAGTTCTAGTGGTTCGGGTTTCTAGCATGTCCTTAGTGGTGAAGTCATGTGGAGATGGAATGAGGGTGGATCCCCTTTCCATGAGGCTTCTTGGGATATTTCATTTTTATTTTTTACCTTTTTTGTAGTCTTGATATGTTGTTTTAAAACATGTAATTTAGTTTTGTATTTTGTAAAAGATGGTTTTAGTTGAAAAATCCAGATTTATTTTATTGAGTTTGTTTGTCGTTTAATGTTTATAAACTCGGTTAAATCCTTCCCAAACTTCATTTTATGATACCTGGGAACTTGGGCCAGCCCGTGGGGATCAGGAATGCCCTTCATACCTAGTCGCGGGCTAGGTCAGGTGCTGTATCTAATGGAGACTAGATTCAGTTCGTGGAAATACACACTCCATTACAATATATATTTTATGATTTTTATGGAATTTTGAGGTGATGTTAAATTAATCATTATTGTTAATTAATGGAGATAATTTTTTTGGATTATTTTAAATTATGTTTAGTTAAAGGATTAGATGGGTTTATTATACTATTAGAATTTAGTTGTTCTTAATTTCTTGAATTTCATTTTTTTTAATGAAATTATAGAATAATTAAGTGATTATTACATTAATAGGTAAAATTACTCATATATATCATGGTTTTGTTATAGTATTATATTTTCTAGTATTCCACTATTTTATTCAGAGGATAATTTCACACATGTAACAAATAATACTCTTGACACTAATCATTAACCCATGACCAAATAGAGGTGTGATTCAGGGTACTTACTTGGTTTCATGAAAAACATAGGTGGGATTCTAGTGGAATAATTTTATTAAAATATGTCTTAGATAATTTAGTTTGTATCTAGTATAAATTTGGAGTTCTGAGTATTTGTAGATTTGGATGGAATGGGAGAACTATGGTAATAATGTTAGACGTGTTAGGGTCTAGTATGACAACCCAGGTATTCTAGTATTGGGTACAGTGGCCAACATATTCCTATATGTGGATATTTTTTGTTTATATATTTACTAATTTACATAGACAATTTGTGGAAAGTTATAGTTTAATTGATACATGAATCATATATTTATTATAAAATGATTTTTGGATGATTTATTGAGATAGGGTTGTGTAGGTATGAAATTTTTATGATGTAATCTAATGTAATTATGTTAGTATGATATGAAAACACTATGGTTGTTGTACTTATTAAATGCATCGTCATGTTTCTAGGGAAAATCTATGTGAAGTAATGACTGAAAAATAACCAAGTTATCACATACTATAATGTAAATTTTTGATCCACATAGTATTTATGGAATATTTTCTAGTGAGATATTTTGAGCTGATATGGTAGTTGATGTGTAGTGGACTATGTTATCCATTGTCATGAAATAACTCATTTTTTAATTTTGAATTACCAAATTATATAAATGGGTCAAATTGTAAAATATTCCAACTAAATGGACATTGGAAATTTTTTTAATCGTTTTATGTATATTAGTGCTTTTTTTTACAGCTGAGATGAATTTTTGTTAAATTTAATGTTGGGGGAATTTTTATGGGATATTATATGATTAGTAAATAAATAAAAATATATCCTGATAATATAAATATATTAATTCTTTTAATAGAAGCTCAGGTAAAAATTTTAAAAAGGTGATTCTGTTCCAAATATGGTATATAAATTGGGATAAGTAGAATCTTAATGTGTTCGATTTCATCTCTAGAGATGAGAAGTTCTGAGTCTTCAATTAGAATACCCAAAGAAAATATGGAATATAAATCAATATTATAATTCATTTTCTATGGTTATCCATAAAAATATACTTTTTTGTATTTTCCAACACTTTTAAAGGGAAAGTGAGAACCCTCACAGAGCTATAGATCCAACATCAAAAGAGACAACTGACTTGTTACATACAAAATTGACACAATTGGACTCAACTTCTATAGCCATTTTCCAGGGGAATCCCTGGATTCCAGGATCATCTTCTAGGAATGATTCATAATAAGTTTCCAAGTACTCCCAAGATTGCATATACTCTTCTTTGCTAATTTTACCCTTGTTAAATCCTCTAACCAAAATACGGTATTGCTTGTAAATCCACTCTTCATGCTCCTTGGTACCATCCGTTCGAAGATATCTGCTCATCATTAGATCAACTTCTTCCTTTGTCGCCTTAATCACCCGGAAATCCTATTCCATCTCCTCACTCGAGTGGACGAGGAGATCCATCGTTTTATCCGAATAAACGGCCTCCAGACTGTTCCAACCAATAGGAGGTCCTTCCACATGATGCTGAAGAGCATCCTCCATCACCGTAATCACCTCTAAAGATTGCATTTTTAGTTTTTCATGCTGATCAGCTGTCCTTCTGGGAGTCTCAGATTCATCAGACACCCAGTTGATGGTCTGCGAGCCCCCTGCACGCTTCCCATCCCCATGCCCGACGGAGCCTTTCCTCCTGCTCATGTCATTGTTTCCTGCATTATTATTACCCATAGGAGTGAGTTTACTTTTACTTGATAACCATGTAACAAGAGTACTCGATATGTTAGAGTACTCTTTCCTCAATCGTGACCTTCGGGTATTCTTAATAAAGCCTTCTGAAAAAATAATTGTATTCTTTCCCTTCCTTGATGAGGACCGAAAGTATTCTTCTGCCAATCCCACTTCCATAGGATCAACAGGTGAGTCCGGGCTTGGATCTGCCTCCTCTTGGGTAGCCCCCCATACCAGAGAAGGGTCATTTCCATATGAATCCTCCTTCTCGAGTCCTTCCCCAAGGATATGACTTTCTTCTTCAAATAAGACTTCAAACAACTTCTAATAAATTTTAAGCAACCCTCCAGCTTTAACCTTCACGACATAAGAAGGCCGAGCATGCATGTCCTGTGCAGCCAGGTCTGAGCCCCTTGGTTAGACAAAGCCACGACCCATATATTGAAACTACAGACTAGTGTCTTCACTAGTGGTTAGATGCACATCCACTGCATCACTCAATGTGGCTCCACTTGATAGATTTGAATCATGCAACCTTACCAAATCAGCGTTCAAGTGTGGCTCCCTCTCCACATGACCTACCTCCTTCTCCTGAACCAAACTAGTATTCATGCTGACCCCATCACCTCCACCAGCACACATTGCCTCAGATGAGAATCCAACACCCAAATGAGCTTTCAGGATGCTAAAGATTCCATAAACAATAGGGTCACGCAAGGAAACTGTTGCTAGTTTCCAGGGAGCCTCCACACCTGGAGAGACATGTTGGATGACGGGCCCCAACTCCTCTGGAACAGCCCCGCGCACCCTCACATGCTCACCTAATCCTGCAATAACTCTCAGAGTAGTCACCTTCTGGGTGTTGGAATTGACTAAATCCATGTTATTCATATTGTTGGCCGAGGGGGACACTGGCAAAGGAGATTGTCCAGAATCCCGGTTCTTGGTTCCCCGACGACAAGACTGGTAGGAATGTCCTAAGAGGTTACATACCGAGCAAAACTCAGTCCAGGATTCAAAAAAATCCTCCTGTTTCCATATAACTTCTTCCCCAGCAATGATCCAAACCCACTCCACTAGAGGTCTCAACACATCAACTTCAACAAAGATTCGAGGTGAGATCGGGTGACACAGAGTCATTGTCCGACTATCAGAGCACAAAAAACGTCCAACCATGTTCCCTAGCATGCATAAGATGGAGGGGTTTTGAAAGGTAAGTGGAAGGTTTGGGAACCTTACCCACAACGCCTTCATTGGAGTATCACACTCCATGTGCAGGTTGAACGACCAGTGGAAGAGATAGAAGGGGCACCCGTTGCAAACTCTCGGGGATCTGGACAAAGCCAGGATCAAATATTCTTCAGATGAAGATTGAACCAGAATGTGTCATTTGTCGAGGAGACCCACTACCGCACGGTCCTGAAGTCCCTAAGATCTAAAGACGTACCTATCAAAGGAGTCAACTAAGGGCCTATGACAACTGAATTGAGCCACCAAAGTAAGATGATGAAGACATGAAGCCTCCAAAAATTCCAAAGTCGAGAGAAGAAGATGTGGAGATCCATTGTAGAGATATGGAACCTTTGGGCTGAGATCGATAGTAGGGAAAGGGGGAATGAAGTCTGGGGAACTGAAGGGGAGGAAAGGGGGCAGGAGGGGTGGAGGAGGAAAAGGATCTTCCCCCTGCTCTAGAGGAGGGGGGGGGGGACGGCGCCACCGCCGCCGTCGACCTAGGGCATCGCAGGGCGATGAAGAGCAACGAGCAATTTCTATGGTTATCCATATTATCATCATGAATCCTAGGGCGAGTTTAAATTAATGATTAAAAAGATCATCACTAAAGAATAATGAAGAAAAATTAGTTAAGAAATGGTTTTTTTAGGATCAAGGTGTGATTCATTGTTTTTATGGTGAAAAATATTCTATGAAATAGTGATTCTTCATTATGGTGGGATTTTTATTTTATTTATTATCATTTAATATAAAATCTTTTTAACATATTCATTTGGGAACTTTCTTTTATGTTTCTCAACTTTTCACACTTAGATTCTTGATGTATTTATATATAACCTATTATTTTTTTATTTTTGAAATAATATTTCAAGAAAATAATGTATGATCATAGACTATAAGGGTCCAAATTATTTAAGACCATTATATAGCCTCCCCTTTAAGGTGAATCATGTGTCACAACATTTTCTGAGGTCATCCACCATAGTCAGTAGTTTTTTGAATGTATCCTAATTCAAAAACACAGAATCCCCCATCCACTAACATTTAACCCCCATTATTATGTTTTTTAAAGACTTTTATAAATGAAGGTGATTAGGTATTAGTGGCACTAATGGTAGGGTGATGGACGGTTTGGATAGTGGGTCTCTATCAATCAATTGTGAGGATACATGAAATTTTTTGTCATTGGTAATGTAGATAAAAATAATGTGATATGTGAATGGTTATCAGATGATTTTGGGTGTTGATGATGGATCAAAATAGTTTTTTTGGGGAATAATTCAATGTGTGGTCTGCAATGTCAATATAATGAACATGTAGGTTTTATAAAATATAACTTATAAATTACATAGCATGTGATTTCTATAACACATGGAATGTATCAAATTATTTGAGTGAATATGTTTCATATATGTATTAAAAATAACATGGCATGTATACATAACAAACACACTATATGTCATAGTATGTGTTACATAGGTGTACTGGGGTGAACACCTCAGTTCTCTAGAGTAAAAAACATATGATATACCTACCTTGGACACATTGTGCACTTTGACATTTACAAAACTCATGAATTGGTATGTTAAACAAAAACAAACTTTTATTTATTACATGTCATATAAGGATGAGAGGTATATCATTCATATTTGTAATAATTTTCACAGTATGTTCTAGATGTACATGTGAATATTTATCATGAGTAACAAATTCTATATACGAAAATAGATTATGTTGTGTAAATGAAAATTATATATAAATATGATATTGTTGAATTCACATCCACTAGATGAGGCATACACATATTTTCCCTTTGATTACATTTCATGTACTGCATTTATATTAGTGATTCTCAAATATTCTGGCCCAAGTTTTAGATGTGGATAAGTAAATTGTCCATTCTGAGTGATTTTTCTAGTATAGACTTTCCAAAAAACTCTAATAGGAATCTGATAAATAATATAAGGTGTATTACATTGTTTTAGGATCTTAGATTTATAAAGGTGAAAACAATATTTGGAAAATATTTTTGGAGGAGTCTTGGGGTTTAAGTAATCCGTAGGAAGCATATTAAAGACATGGGTTGGTCCCCTGTTGGAATCTTAGATTTGGTACTGCCTCAATTTTTCTAGGGTTCTGGACATTATATCATGTAATTGAATCATTTGTTTGTTATTAACTTGATCAAAAATAAGTATGGATCCCCCATACTATATTCATTGTCATTACTCCCCTATATGACGTGGTCCATGCCCTTAACCTAAAAATCCATTACTCACACTTATATATAACATGGTGAACCTCTTTAATATATTAGATTCGGTACTCCATTGATCAAATATTCCCCACAATAAGGTGTAGATCGTCCATAGGGTCTATGTCATGACACCCCCCCCCCCCCACCACCACAAAAGATATTGCGGTTAGGGGCGAGAGATAATGACCTCAAAGTGTGTCCTCCAGTCGACCATAGGATAATGAATAATATTGAGGATATGATAATGTTATGAAATTTTAGTCATTTTCCTCTATAATAATATGGGATATGGTGATAAGATGAATAATCCACAAAAAACTCTTTGAAATCCAAAAACAATCCCACATTGTATGAATATATAATACTATTAAAGATAAAAGTATCTAATATTAAAATACCTAAAAATAAAGGTAAAGTGGTGAAATAACAACTATATAATAATCAAATCTTGAAATTTTTAGATTGTTAAGTGTAGTCCTATTGGTAGCCATAAATTATATTTATATTTGCAGGTGATTGTAAATGAATACTCATAAGGAAAACAAAATTCTCTCATTCTCATTTGAATGTAGAATAAAAAAGTACATTTAAGAATATAGTATAAATAAAAGAAACGAACTAGGTTAACTAGATGTCCCATATTTACTAAGGCACAGTCAAAAATTTAATAATTCCAAGTATTCCATCATAATATGAATGATATTATCATTGGGTATCCAGCACCGCATTACAACTAATTTTCCTTTCCCACACACTACGGTCATACGTCATGAACACCCTTATATTCCAAATTATTTATAATGACATCCCTAAGAGTTTTCACATCACATCATGACCTAAATTGCTTGGGGGAAAAGCTCACAAGACATTCATACCAAATCCCACTCGAAAATAGATGGACCATCACATCACGATAATCACAACAGAAGAATGATATCATGAAAATGATTTTCATTAACCCTGTTCTCTCATCCTATGATGAATTACCCCAAAAAAAGTCACCTCGTATCATGATCACATCACATTTCATATTAAAACTCTTGGTCCCCCACCACTAGAATATATAACATAAGAACCAAATACACACAGTACATCACATAGTTTAGTTATAGACATCCTTCAATCACATCATATCTATATCTACTCACATATAAGCTTGACTAGGGAAGAGAAGGTTGTTTTCCATCAACTCATATCACCAGAATATTAGAAAAAACAACCAAATATGAATGTACGAGTGTTATTTCATAGTGCACGATGTGGGTGGGGTGTGTATAGAAAACACTATGACTATGTAATTATATACATATATTAATACATAATCAAAAATTATGGGTTCACATCAAGACATAAGCATACTCACAACACTACCATTTTTTCTGCCATAACTAAATTCACAACACTAGAAAAATCACAAACCATATCACTCCCCCAACAAATTCCATTTACCAACTCATTGATTTCATTATTAAGCATCATCTACATTTAGAAACAAAAATCATCATTTATTTTTTCATTATTAATTTTCATCACATTATCCAAACCAATCCACAAAAATTTCATTCATCATTAAATAATTATATTTTCACTACCCAAGAATCTATGTCAATGAAAAACACATCACAAGTATCTCATAATTACCATCAAACCATCACCTCCCCACATCAATATCATGGCCAAAAATTCCATTTTCTCATCGCCCCAAAAGAATGGTCAAATAAACTATCACATTTCCAAACTAAAAACATGTAAAACAACACCCCCTAACCACCTCAAATCATGACCAAATAACCATCACCCATCCACCCATAAATCATGTACAAAAAACCATATTCTCACCACCACAAAATCTGACCATGACAACACTCACCTTACCTCCCCAAAATAGAGACCAAACAAACTATCATAATTCCACACCGTATCACAACCACACATTAGTTCCCCATAATAATGGACACGCATAACAACACATCAAAGACAATTTTAAAATTTTAATCAAATTATTTCTATGAAATTTCACATTTTTTAGGCGTGTTATCACTCAAGGTGTCAATCTAGGGGCATCATTTTCATTAGATTAATATTAGTGTATAACAAATTTTTATTTTGAGGTCACATATCAAAAAATTGAAAAATGTTTTTCAAATCCCAAGGGAAACTATAAATGTAAAGGCTCCAAGTATCACTGATTTTCATATGGAAATTCTATTGGTACAGACACAACATGATTATAATTTAAAAACAATAAATTTATCTGAATCATTCCACATTCCCCCTTAAATTTCAATTAACTAATTAATTTATCCTGATAAGGCTATTGAAAATAATACCCCATAGATATAAAAAGTAGTCTTATACCTCATGATATAAAAAAAGTGAGAAACTAGGGATTCATTATATCAAATAATATTTTCCAAATTCTTTTTCATTATAGTGAGTTGTATAAATGCATACAAAGTATAATTTCACATAGAAACTGATAAGTTAACCTACACTAAACCCATAGATCAAAAAACGCATTCCAAACAACATTCGAAATAAATAAACATCAACATGGTGAATTCCAAATAGAATAAATAATTAAAATCAGAGTGACACGATAATAATTCACAACATAATTCCAATAAACAACCATCAAGTAAAATTTATTGAAGAATGAGAAGGAGGGCAGAAAGGTCCTCAATGTTTTCCTATGGTATACAAAAATATTTAGTGAAGTATGAAACGATTGAATAATTGAAATAATATTAATGAAAGGATTTTAATTTTTGGATCACACATTTTTCACTTCATGTAATACATTCATTATGTGTAATTCACTAGGTTTTTAAAAATTAAGAATTTCACCAAAAATATTTTTTCCCCAGACATAATTGATTATGCATCATGAACTCCAATTTTATGAAATGAATATATCTCATGGTTTCCCCCAGTACCATAATACAACATGTTAACACCCAGTCATTAAAATCCAAGAACACAATAATTACATTGTGTAAATAGTACACAAAATGTGTTTTCTTTAGAAACTCTACTACACTTCCAACAACCATAGAACATATTCAATCCTCTTTTAAAACTCCTCCAGTACCAAAAACCGACTATGTAATAGGCTATAAGTGACATATCCTTATTTTCTAGTATTTCCTTGATAAAAAAATCATTTCGTTGGTGAGTTATGGGTTCCCCAGTATGATGATATGAGGTATCATGGAATTTTTGATGTCCAAATTGTTAAGAAAATGAGTTTTATAAATTTTTGTGTGTCATGTGACATGTCTGATATACAGGGTTACCAATTAGATAATACATATATCAGGGTTATTTTATTCTTTTTTATAAGTCTGTTAATACATTTGGAATATCTATTTCATTGTGAAATATGATCCATTTTAGAGTTGAGTTATGACGAATAGGATTATTAAATCATTCATGGATCTCCTAAAAATAGGGAATCTTAGTAGTATCTCAGCTTCTTACTTTTTTCCCTCACTCGATCATAATATGAATTATTGTTTTATTTTTGATCTATGTATTAGGTCATTATATATTGTGTGTTTATACTCCACCCTATATAGGCTGTATGGTCTCAAGTATTGAGTTTATAAAGATAGTGCACAACATAGAGATAACTACAGAAGATGTAGAGAATGTTGTACTAATGTTTTGTGGTGAACTAGTGTAAATGGAAGAGATGGTTATTTTGGAGGTTTATTATGGAATACTTATTAAGATGACATTTATACCATTTTCATTACCATCGGACATCGAGTCTTTTAATTATGAATTGTTTTTCAATCAGGGTATCATCCAATGTGGTGTCGTACTTATATTCTAATCCATTTTATTCTTGCATCAGAATATAGTTTTGATAGATATATGAATACTAAGGTTAATTTTTAATTATATATTGTGTATTGATTTTCAAATTTATTTCATGTGTCTCTAGACTGTGGAGATCGATTAATTTTTTGACATCATGGTGATAATATTTTTCATCTAACCTAATAAAGGATAGTTTGGGGTGGTAACTTAGTCTACCATTGATCGATGTTGTTACTTAGTTATTTTAGTATTGTTATAGTGTTATCAGGAAGATTTATTCTAAGACAAGGATTTTATTTTTACTAGTCATTTGATGATTGGTTTAAGAATTTAGTGCAATTTTTTAAAGGGGTTTCAAGTTCAGTTTTGAGGGTAGGGAGGTCATATTTGGTGAGGAATATGATAAATAAAAATAGTAGGAATTAAAAATATTTTTAATAAACTATATACTCTGTGGAAGTAGTTTTTAGTTATAGATTTTGATAGTACACTCATCATATAGTTTTCTATTGTAGCTTACATTTCCTCTATTGTTCATTATATATTGATAGTTTCTAAAAACATAGGGTTTAACCTATAAAATAGAGGATCAAACCCATTGAAAACTTTCTCCCATAAATAAGGGTGAACATTGTGTGAATGTGCCAGTACATGAGACTCTTAAAACTAATCAATTAACTAATCATCCTTTAATTAAGGGCTATTGGGGATATATTTTCCCAAGACTATTGGGATAATAATTAACAATTTTTACTTAGTGTAATAGTATTTATCAAAAGGGTGATATTTCACACTAAGAAATATAATTCTTCTCATAATCTTAATGCATTGAATTTATTCTGAAGATCTATGGAATACGTGTTTTTGAAGCAAGATAGATCCTTAGGTTATAATGGACTGATTAGACTGTTGTACTGGAATTTCCCATCATGTATGGGAATCCACTAACCAAATAATAGTTTCCACATCAATTTCCCTTTCATGATTCTTTGATTCATTGGGTAACTTTTAGAGAATCTTCTTTTCATGGAATATCTTTCGAATATTTATTTGAATATATATAAATTTATCCTAAGACATGACATGGTGTGTGGGTGTCATGGGATCCCAAAATTAATCTATTGAAAATATTGATATATTTAAATTTGACCCCTTACATCATTTCATACTTTTTTCTAGTACCACATTTTGGGACACCAGATGGGAAATCAGACACAATGGTTCATTCCAAAATTTGGGTTTTATCATCGGTGAATCCAATAGATGGCTAGAACTAGATTTTTTATTAAAGAAGATACTATGGTATCTGTTTACTAATGTGAATAAATTATTTATTGTAAGATCAAATTAGAATTTTATATGAAATCATATCAATGTAGATCAAGTAAAATGAATAGAGTGAGTCTTCTTATTCACTAATTAAATAATTCTTCAACAATGATCAATCTTAAATAGTAGTAGGGATTGTAATATGTGGATTAGACCATTTTAATTAGATCACATATAATGGTTCATATTTTATTGATTCCAAGAAATTCAGAACATTCAAATATTATAAATCACATATAAATCCTTTATTATGCTTGCTATCACCCCATGATACCCCAGATTATGTAATCATTGGCTAGGAACAAAATAATAACTTTGGGTTTATATTTTATATTCCTATATAATACCCCATCGTTATTGGTGTTATTTTTTTTTCTCCAATGAGGTTTTGAATCGACGTTTCCTAGGTCATTTTGAGCATGATCAGTCCTTTGGATGCATGGAGAATGTGTTATTGATGTGTAGTATTTTGTTTCATGGATGGATCAAAATGAGTTATAGTTTTGGGTTTTGATTCATGGTTTTTGAATCCTATGTAGTAATGAGATCCATAAGACATCATTATAAAGAGTTTTGAGATAGATCGAGTGGCTAGAATCTAGTCACTGGTAGAAAATCTGGCATGAATGGCCCTGGATGTACACTACATGGCATGTTATGAGGTGAAACTGATAAAGAGTAAAGCCTGAAGAGATTAGTGAATACATCCCTATGGTTTGTTAAAAATGAAACTATAAGATGTGAGGTCCTAAAATACATTACATATATCACCTTCCCAATTATATAAGTTAGTGTTTTACGGAAGATAATAATCATATATAGTGTGTTCCTCATAGACATCATTTAACCCAGTGCCGGTAAAATGATGTGTAATTAAACATTACATGGGTATGATAATGATATAGCACAAGGGTATTCCATGGTATGAATAGACATGGATATGTATATGAGGAAGAGTATCAAAAGTACATGTCCATGGAGAGAAGTTCACATGCTTGGATAGATGTACATGGGAATGACCATATATACATGAGCATGATCAACAGAACACAGACAAGACCAGATAAGAAGAGATGTGTCTTGTAGTGTCAAAAATCATTGTATAGAACTACATAACGAGAAATGTTTTGTAGAGTAGTGAACATGACCATGTTTTGAGAAGGGGTCAAACATTGTGTGACCCATGGAGTATGTCATGTAACTTTCTCAATAACATAAACCTTATGAATCCTTTTTATATGTAATCATATTTTTACCCAAGAGTTTCCTATCCTAGGTGATTTCATCCTAGAATATAACAGTGGGATTCATAGTGTATTTTGATATAATATAAGAGGTTTCATGATCATGATTCGTAATGAGGGAACACTTGATTATGGTAGAGATCAAGCATGATCTTCATAGAGTTGATTTTTCGGTATTCATTTATCAAATTGGGGAATTGGTCCCATATACTATTTATATAGGTAGAGTCAGAACTCTCCTAAACTAGGCATAGGTCCACTATCTATGTAGTGTACTCCCCATCATTGAGCTTCCATTGAATGTAATTCTTCTATGGGAGTTGTGACTCCCATGCATATAGAGAATTTTTGCGAGGAGTACGATCCTCATCATAGATTTAGGTGAGGCCTTGTTTGACATTGGTCTTCAGTGATCGACATTTGGATATGTAGAAAACACAACAACTATAGATTGGTTGTTGGTTAGATATCCCCTTTATCTTTCTACAATGTTTGTTTATGAGAATATATATATATTTTTCATTTATTTATTTCTATGGGTATAACTGACATGATTTCTATATTATTACTGAAACCATTTGGATTATTATGGAATCCTACTAGGTGTGAATGTTCTCAAAACTGTATGGGATTTTCCCACACTTGTCATGCGCTATTCATATGACAGATAGATTAGCGGTGATATAGGTAATGATTATGTATATTTAGGTGCACTGACTATATTTGGTGGTCAGACTATGGGATCATGAGATGGGGTCACATTATTTTTTTCAATACTGATGTTTTTTAGGTTGATACTTATTTTCAATTTGGGATTGTATTTTTTGCATAAAATATATGGAATCACATTATCGTACTCGGATGTATTCCCAAGAGTTTATTACATGCAGGGTTGTACTATATATAATGTTTTATTTATTTAATTTCTTGTTACTTTTTCATTATTGTGTTAGTGCCCATTCATAGTGGAACTTTCGATAAGGAATACTATTTTTATTATTCTATCTAGGTTCATTCCTCTAGCCCCAATCCAATGGAAGGCGGGATAAGAGTTTTCTCATCTCAATATGATGCCTTCCAAAATGGCCTTAATGGGTTTGGTAAGGAAAAAATTGTATTTGAGGAACTATTTCCTTGGGATGTTTTTTATCATTGTCCATGTGATAAAAAAATTGCGAATTAGGGAAATTGTGTCAGAGTATCTCGAGTGTTCCTTTTAGGCCAGGGAACCTAATGATGGTGGAGTGGTCGACGCATCCATTCACATGGACTCAGACTATCTACTTGTTGACTTGGTATACTGAGACATTGGTTGTTGGGAATAGTGGCTCAGGAATTATATATTATTGATCCCTTTGACTATCCTTTTTTGAGTTATATCCTTATATATATGATCATCTACATACGAAATGTATTGATCACTTTTAGGATGCCTATGCTAAGACAACCATCCAGGTTACTGATACATGACTATGATAATGATTTATTGAGTGATGATTCCTTTGATATATGGTCATATCATGAGGTATTCCATCTAGTAATATATAGAGAAAAAACCCCTCCGATTGAGAATTATATAGTACTAGTCATTCGGGTTGATGATGTATAAAGGATAAGTTCTCTGTGTGACATACATCATAAGATTCCATATAGGTTTTGTGATTTCAAACATCCATATGATTTTCAATGATATAATTTTGATGATTGGGCTCACATGAAATGTGATTTCTAGATCCTCTATGCTTATTAAGATATGAAGGTGGTGAATGGACCTTTTTAACCAAGGCAGTTCCATGAACATGGATCTCCTAATCGTGGCCAGGGAATCCCCTAGGATGGCGGTGTAGATAGAGGATCATGTGGATATCCAATGGATATAGATATTAGTGGAGGGTGATTATTTGAGATAATTCCACCATCACCACCATGGTGACCACGTCGTGCTCAAAGAGATAGTTACCGAGGCTCTAGGATGTTACAAGACACAGAGTTCTTTGACTAAGCATCAAATGAGATGATTTTATTTTAATTCTATTTTTATTATACACCATCAGAACTTGTAGACAAAATCATGAGTCATTAAATCATCTAGGGTTCCCTAGTTTGAGATTTAGTGCTCCATGTTGTGGCCATTAGCTAACAGTTGTAGCTAGAGGTTATGACTGGATGTGATACTTTTATATTTCATGTCTTTGTATAGTTTGAGATGGCACTTGGTGGATAGAGATATTCATGTTACCTTTCGGTCATCAAAATGAAACCTTATGAGGTTATCTTTTTTTAATAGTAGTGTTCAAAAGATCAAAAATAGATTGATTTTAAACATAGATGAGTTATATGTCTTAAACAAGATGAAAGGATATTCTCCTTTATAGGTGGGAATGATTATATGGATGATCTAGTGTGTATTATATATAGATATTTTAAAAGAATCACACATATTTTAGAGATATTGTCTCTTAGTGTAGATGGATATTTAGACATTTGGATTCCATCAGAGGTTCTTGGATATAAGTACATATTCAATGATGACATAATGGGAATGCCTCTATGGAGAGAGATAGAAATCCACCATGACTCCCACAATTGGAAAACAACTATATATTTAGTGGAATATCATATGTCCAATATAGGTCTTCTAGATCGGAGGGTGTAGTTTTAGGACCATCATGATTTTGGGTTTATCAAACCCAGCATGTCCCCTCGGGATGCTTTAGTTTTGTTCACAAAAAATGTTTGATGGGATATTGATGATTTATATTGATTATCACATCCTAAACAAAGTAATGATAAATAATAAATACCAATTTATAAGGATTTATATCCTCTTGAACTGGTTTAGTGTTTGGATTTTTTTTCTCAATGATAGATACTTGGTCTAGTACCACTAGATTAATGTTCAGAAGTCCAGTATTACGTAGATGACATTTCAATGTCACTATAGAAACTATGAGTTCTTTGTGATGCCTTTTAGTGTTATGAATTCCCCCATTGTTTTTATAACTATTATTAAATAGATATTTCTGCTATAATTGGATTTTTTTTGGATGTTTTCATTGATAATATACTCATTTATTATACATTAGTGGAGGACCATGCAGAGCATTGGGAATAGACGACGACTTACTATGGGAGAACCATCTTTTTCGAAAGCTCTCGATGATCTATATTTTGATCCATGTGTTTCACTTCCAGGTGAATTTAATATTTTACCATGGTTAATGTTTAGATTTAGTAATCATTTATATCGTACTTTATATGTTTACATCCATGATCATGTCAGAGGTGCAGAACTTCCATTTCTAGATGGGTTACAATATGAGGTTTGTGAAAGGCTTCTACAGACTGGCATCCCCTTTGACTAAAATTATGTGTTAAGGAAATCTATTTATTTTGAATTAGTATTTTCAAAGATCATTCAACTATATGACGTTGAGGTAGACTAGTTCTCTTATATTGATACTACAAGAGGAAGGCATATAGTACATAGTGGTTTCTAATGCCTCTAGTGTTGGTCTCAACTGATTTTTTATTACTTTTTATGCAGTGATCCAGCATGGGTTGATGATTTTGAGAACCCTTTTGTATAAATATTTGAATCTTTACCTATAGTAGGTAGATGTGGTCTTCTCGCTAAATATGTGGATGCAATTTCATCTAGGAATGCTTAGTGTTCTTAACATGGACCATCATAGCCTCATGTACATATTCAATAAGTGATATCTGAACCTTTGATAATAGAATGGTTTATAGTTCTTATATGACTATGAATTATAGGAAACCTAAACGCTTTTTAAATAGAATGTGGTTGAAAATTTCCTTTTTAGTAATTCTAATTACCTTTTGGAAGATGTAAAGCATAATCAGTTTGTATCACTGCGGTGGACCCTGATTGCTGAGAGGGGTTCATTTTTTATTCACTCAATGTTGGTGACTCTTACCATTGATCCTTATTTGAGAGATTTATAGTTGGGACCCCTCAAAAATGAGGTTCATCATGGCAATATATCTATATTATATTCACCAAATTGATTTTTTAATGGGGAAATAATTTCATCCATTTATAAATATGGAAGATGGTATCATTCACATTTTGAGAGAATGTGATGTTATTGTTTCACACTTCAACCATGGTTGGATATTCTGATGTGGTGACAATTTACTATGAACTTTGGTAGTATATTTGGTTGGCTATAATGAGATGGAGAGTGACAATGTTTGTCTCTCAATGGATCTCATGTCAATAGGTAAAGGCTGAGCACTAGGTTTTGACGGGTTTGAAAAAACATCTTTTGATCCCAAAATGTAAATAAGATGGCATATCTCTAGAATTTTTATGGGGATTATAAATTAATGTATTGGAAACGATTGTGTCTATATGATTATTGACCAACATACCAAGTTGGAATAATTCATTTCCTATATGGAGAATAGTTTAGCTAAAATATTCGGGCAGTTGTACAATCAAGAGATTATCTGGACTTAAGGGATTCCCAAAATGATTTTCTATGATAGTGAAGATTTTTTAACCTCATGTATATGTATATTCAAGTTGGAGGACATTAGAACCCAATTGTGGATGATTATATCATTTCAACCCTAGACTAATGGGTAGATTAATTAGACAATCCAAGTGTTGGAGGATATATTTAGAACGTGTGTGGTGGACTTTGGCAAGAGCTTGGAGGATCTATTTCCATTGATTGATTTTTCTCATAATAATACTAATAAATATAATATCTGAATGATACAATTAGATTGTGTATATGGGAGAACCTAAAATTCACCCATTTGTTGGATTGTGGTTCATGAGGCTTTTCTAGTTTGGAATAATATGGTATTGGCAGCGACATATATGGTCTAAAAGACTTGAGGATATCACAGATCCAATATAAATCATACATAGATTTACTTTTTTGAATTTTGATTTTGATCATAGAGGCCATTTACTCCATATAGTATCCCAACGATGGGTATTATGGAGATTTTGATGGGGAAAATGTTATCCCCAAGGTTAAATACGCCATTCAAGATCAAACATAGGGTTTTAGATTTTATTATCAACTAGACATACTATCAATGTTTGACCAAGTGCCTGATGTATTATATGTTTCAAAGTAGTGGGGATACATCTATGATCCTACACATGTTTTGGATTCGGGTGAGATCAACATCTTGGATGGAAATAGATTCATGAAGTAGCAAGTTATGTTCTAGGATTAGCAGGAGATGTTATTTCATGGATGGATCTATCATTTTCTAAGAGTTCTTAGAAACAAGGGACAGTCCATGAGACCTCATGGGATTGTGAGGGAAAGTTGTATACTCATTAACCCCACCATTTTATTTATCTTGTTCATTTGAAGATAAAATTTTATAGGGAAGAATATAGTTACTCTAGAGTTGATGGATTGTCCATTTAAAATTCCTATGTATATATCAGGATTTATACTTTGGGTTTTCATGTTTTTGGGTTTCCGAGGTCCCTATAATTAATATATTGATCATATTGATGTATTATAATTCACGTTCATGAATGTTTTTAGTGTTTTTTGTTTTCATCTTGTTCATAACATATGATGAGAAATCTAATACTACAGTTGATTCTGAAACAAGGGGTTTACCCCAGTGCGGGCTGAGGATGGTTTCTGTCAAACATCCAGTTGAAAAAACAATGGGAGAGTGTTTTTAGTATGATAAATACTAAAATATATTATTTATTTAATGAAATATTTTAAATAAAATCATCAATAAATACCCAATTATAGTGAATCAATGTGGTTAGCTACATATCCCTAGGTGGATTTGAGTAATGGATTGGGTGTTCTTCATTAGTGGATCAGATTTGAGAACTACATGTTCTCGAATCATGGTGTATCGAAATACTGTGAACATAGAATGTCTTCCTCATTGAAGGGGAATGCATTATTCACTAAATATAAATCCTAAATTTAGGTAGGGTTCACCATTTGTTGATTTCATAATTTTTAAAAAAAATTGATCATGGGTTCATATTACATTTTAATCATTTTCTGAACATCTCATGATCCTGCTATCACTTTGGATATTATTGATCCAATGTAATTTAATGGTTTTTCTAGACATAACAACTAAATTTCATCAACTATGTGATCATTGCACAAAAAATATTGAAAAAAATATATATTTTTCATGTTTTTTATGTTATTAAACCACCACCCATTCTTCATGTTCTTTATCATTTTTTAATGAGGTTGTGACACAACATTTTCATTGTGGGTTTGAGCATGATTGAACCCATATAAGTGTTGTGGGATTATGAAAGATGCAGAGATCGTCATGTATTTAATATATCATGTTGATTTTTGGCCTTCAGGTGATTCTTATTAAAATGGGATCCATGGTATAAATGGGATGAATGTAGATGTATTGTGAGGACACGTACAAATGCTCTAGATCCCGAAATTTGGACACTGGTGGTAGATTAGGAATAGAGGAGCCATGATCCACACATACAGAGACATTTGGAGACAGAACAAGTGGCAGAGCTGACATGGTAAGATGCATGATGACCTAACTTTTTTATATTAAAATAAAAAAAGCATAATGTATAGTCCTAGAACAATAAATGTGTAGCCCTCCACCACTAAAATGGTTATGGTTTCATTGAATATAAGGGTCTCATGCCATGTATGGATCATAACACCAAGTCAGCTAATGTAAGATGCTCTGAATTATCTTCAAGATTATGTGATGGAACACAAGAATTACCAAGAGTTCAACAGAATGGCCCAGTTCCCCAGAACTTCATGGTACATGAAGAAGAATACACAGTCCTGAACCAATTTACACATGAACAACCAAAAGAATATAGGCATGGTCCAATGTACATAGGCATGACCAGCAATACATATAAATGATCAAGAGTACAATTCCATTCCTTATGTGGTAGAGACATGTCGTGTAGTACCCATAAACGTTGTGTTGTACTACATGGATAGCCAATACATGTGTTTCAAGAATATGGATAGGTTTCATAGAGTAGTCACATGCCCTAGGAATATAGGATCTCACCATTTATTTTTCTGAGATATTTGTTATTACATATCTCCTTCATTTGGATTAGGATTTTTGGAATGTGAGTAGCCAATCCAATGTTTTTGGTTCATAGAATGTGATGGTACCCTTTTTAGTTTATTTTTGGATATGATGTGAGGATTTCAAATCATACTGATTCTCAGGATGATGCTTGATGATAGAAGTGATAATACATGATCATGAGATAGGTATCAAGGTTAGTATTTCCCTATCACACTATAGAATTGGATCCATAAGCTTATTATATAGGTATAGTCGCAACATTCATTATTGGGAATGGGTCCTATATATATGTAGTGTAACCCCTTATATATGAGCTATGAAACTATGCGGGCCCATTATGGGTGTTGTGGATCCCTAGAATGTGGATAAAAATAGAATTTAGTAGGACCCTCTTCACTTATTCTAGTGATTCTTTATTTAATGTGTGGAATTGTTGATGGTATTGTTTAAATATAGGTAGATTCATAATATTTGGATTGGTTATGTGATGGAGAAACCCATTCTTCACCTATAGGGTTTTTTTATGAGCATATATATATATATATATATTTATTTATGTTTTCCATTTCCCTCTTAATATTCAAAAAGGTGTTATTTTATATTTGAATTAGCCCTTCTTTTGTTTTATGGGCATCTTATTGGGTATTTATATACTCACCCCTACATAGAAAATTCCCATTCGTGTCTAGTATTTTGCAGATGAAAATCATATCAGTGGTGAAATTGGTGAGCTGATGTCAAATGAGGGGTTATTTCATGCATTTAATAGTGGTGTCTTGTTCACTAGGTTTTGTTCAATTATATCATTCATGGAAATAAATTATGAAATTATAAAAAGATAATAAAAATATAACTAATGTGTTTAATTATATATTGATAAATAAATAATAATAATTAATAACTAATAAACTTAACTATTTGAAGGCATATATTTAATATTTTTGAAATAATTTGTTAATAATAATCATGAATTAATTTACATAATTACCAACTTATTAACGTATTTAATAATATATTATTATAATGTTATTAATAATCATTAATAGAAATTGATAGTAAATATTTGAAAAAATGTTTACTTAAAAATTACAGAAGAGTAAGTAACACTAAAATTTATCATTTTTTTTATAAAAATTAATAATAATTTAATCAATTATGTAATACATAATAATAAACATGAACATAAATTATTTAAATTTTAGATGTATTTTTCATGTAAATGATAATGTTTTCCTAGTATAAATTGATTTTTTTAATATTTATTAAACTATTTATTTTTAACTAAAATACATTACATGAATAATAATCAATATTACATATAGGTTCTTTAAAAGCATGAAAATAGTAATTAAAAACATTAAAAATAATTATGTTTATCCATATTAAAGGTTGTCCCATTTACCATATCTTTTATTAGCATTAATTACTCGCCCACCATAACTAATCATCAGTTTTAATAGAGTCGATAATGGTTGTGTCATCCCATACTCAGATGGCCCATATGAATAGTTGATGTAGATACATGTCATGTAACTATAATGATTTAAAACATTGAAAAAAACTAGCATGCACACATAGAAAAAATTTACAAATAAGGAAATATATTAATCATCCCCAAAATATAGAGCAACATCTTGGTAATCTGGTAATGACTCTATTATAGCACAAAAATCTGTCACATGTCGGATGTATTATGCTTCCCTTAATCAACACCTAAAAACATACAATATTCCCTAGGTAAAAATTTTTATTGAAGAGGGTGTGAGATAAATATTAGTGGGATTCAATCAACAATGTCTATATTATCTGACCCATGAAATGGAAATGTAATAGTCTGTAAGAATGAATATAGAATGTAAATTAGTATAATGTAACAGAATCCAAAGTACCTAATTCATCCTTTAGCTGGTGTATGAACATGTAAAAAACATCATTAATTAAAAAATTACCAATTTACATTAATTGTGCACATGTGGCCCATCCATCACTGACAGCATATCATGATAGTAGAAATACTGAAGCTTCCAATGTGTAATAGGAAATCCATTATTGATAATTAATATGAAGTGGTTCAATGGTAATCACTAAGGAAAACTAGACCTCATGTGCCTCCAACATAGTAATTAATGAACCAAGTTAAAGGGTAATATTTTATTACATGGAGAAACATCGAAGAAATTACTATAATAACGTTTCTAACTAAGAATAAGGAATAAAACAAATGTAAAATTGTAGATATGATGTGGTATAGAACAATTATATAACAAAGGAACCTCATGTCATGATGGATCCAATGATTGTATCTTTGGAATCCTGTAATAATAATGATGGAATTATACTATGTCATATTAGGCATCATGAGATGGACATTGAATGAATTCAGGGGTATATATCACCAATGAAAATTTCCATCCATGAATATGAATTATGTCCTTGAGTACCCAAGGAATTGTCATGGGAATCCAAGAGGTAACATGATTCATTCCTTCGTATAATGATTGCAAGGTCTATTTTAATAAATAGGAATCATATATTTAATTCATTATAATTAATTAGGTAATATGATTAATACACAATTAATAAATTCACATAGTTCAATCCTTTCCATTAATTTTTTTGAAAAGTATATATAGCATACAAAAGTTTAATTAAAACCAAGTGAATCAAGTTCAATTAACTAGGTTTACTAAATTCTCTTCCATAATCACAGAATGATATACAACATATGTGTATGAAAACATTCATTTAAATTTAATAAGTCCATATAATATACTTAATTATGCATGCCATTATATCATTTAAATCAAACACGTACATTTAATCAGATACCTTAGGTGGGTCAAGTTAAAGTGACTAGTTAAAATATATTCAAAATTTCTAGATCCAATATAAAACTAATATAAGGACTCTTACCTTTATTTTTTTCAAGCTTGAGCACACCCAAAAGATGGATCAAAAGTGTCAAAACACTAAAAACCCAATTATGGATTATCACCCTACATGGGGTGTTTGGTGTATTGGATGAAACCACAAACAACCAATCACATTCATTTAAGGAGAATAACCATGATATTTTAATGCCTATAAGAAAAGAATAAAAATTCAATAAACCACTCTTGACGAAATCGGCGGGCATGACAACTCAATTCCAAAACCAACAAACTTGGTGAATGAGTTATGAACCACCCACCTCATACTCATAGGACTCACTTAATCTATTATCAACCTCTGTATCATAATTTTTTAGAGTAGACATGAAAAAAATCCTAAAATCCTAAATCATGTTTACTAGACTGGGATAAAGGGAAACAATGAATAGATAAAAAGGACTTGCGTATATAATGTTGCACATCCTACATGAACAATTGATGTTCGATTGGATAAAAACCGAATTAGACATCTCAATATTTAAAATGTTTCCTACAAAATATCCAAAATTTGATAATTGGATATTAACCCCACTAGAAATACCAATAGGATTGACGGAGGAGGTTAAAATTAGATCATTAAAGCTAAAATGGTCATTTTGTATTCAAAATATCATGTGAATAGTCTTCCAAATAGTGAGACAGCCATAAAGAAGTACCTAGAGAAAAGGGGAACCCACATGGTCATTTGTCACAATTAGGGAAACCATGAAACAGCTGTAACACCCCAAGATTTCACGACACACTTCTCTTTCAATATTTCAATAGCTTGCATTGTACACAAGTTCGAGATTCTAACACGCCGCGACCAATCAAAGTAGCAGTTATGAATAGTAATACCCACTTTTTGAAATTATATAAATTTTATATTTCAAAATGTACTTAATTTTTGTATTCGGAATATCGAAATTATCCAAAGTTGAATTGTTTTGTAATTTTCTGAGAACTTCCAATTTTTTATGAATTGTGAAAAATACATAAAAACAACTTTTTTAATAAAAATATTTTATAGTGATAAATTATACTATTGGGTGGTTTTAAAGTATAATTGGAATATATTTTTACTATTTTATCCAATGGTGGTCAATATAGTTAATTTCACATTGAAATTGGACATAAACAATTGTCAATCTTTTGATATATATTGTTTCTTAAAAACAGGCTATTTGTTGTGACAACGGGAATTAATTATAAAATTAATTAATGCGACTAATATGTTTAGAATTCTTTAAAATAGAAATTATTTTTGAATTTGTAATATCAATTATAGCTTAGGGTGAAATTTTGGCATTGTTATGAAAAACTTCAATTTTTGATGAATAGTGAAACCACTAAGTGGTAGTTAAAAAACTGATTTTTCATTTAAATGAAACATTACCACTTCTGTGATTTGATTTAAAAAAATCCTACATACATGGATGCCATTAGGAAGTAAAATTTGGTTCAATGGGATTAAAATAATTTTTTGGTGAATAGTAACATTTAAGTTTAATTAATCGCGATTAAAGGTAAGTAGTGAAATTTTAGGTAAATATAATGTTATAATAATAGGAAATGACCTTTACAAATGTCCTACCCCTATTGTATGAGTCATGGCCGACTGGGAAAAACCATGGGTCAACTTGGGGACCCCATGGAGAAACTTTGGTAGGGAAATGACATTAAAAACGTTTTATTTAATGTTAAAATAAAAATGTCACAAACATGAGTTGTTTTACTAAAACAATTTTTAAATGGGGTTATACAAGTCATATTTTTTGACTAAAAATATTCATTAGAAATATAAAAATATTTCCTACATCATTATATTTTTTTATAATTTTTAGACATTAAATAAATTAAATTATTTAGGACACTATGATGATACAGTGATTACCTCATTAATTAACGATTTAAATAAAATGAAAAGATAATGTAAAATCCAAGGCTTAAACTTGTCAAAAACCTATTTTATGAGTATATTTATAACCCTTATCACCTAATCCTCTAAGTATATCATTGTGAAACCTTTAGAATACTAAAATCATCTCATAATAAAGTAACATTTCAATCTTTCCCAGAGTGACCCTTCTCCCCTCTTATAAAAGGCCCACACCACTACCACCTTATTCACAATTTCAAGCCATTTGGCTCGGCCAACCTCTACCAAACTACTCTCCCAACTTCCCTCTCTTACTCCTAGAAGCCTCACTTTGGGAAGAATTCTTCCCAAGGAAGCCTTTGGCTCAAATAAAAAAGAGTTACCCATTTTAAAGGTAGTGTTTTCTGTTGTGTTGTTTTGTTTTATTTTGCTTATACAACCCCTTAAACTACTTTTATTCATTTATTTTGTAACAACACAAGTATCCTCAATATACTAGGATGTTGTTATAATGAGTATTCGAGCTACACTTACACACACCTACATCTAATGGTTAAAGAACATACTGTTTCTGTGGATGGCGAATTTCTGTCTCACGAAACGATGATTGTTCAAAACTAATATAACACCTTCAAAGGTGAACATTAATATGTCACTATATTTATATATGATATATAATATGTTTATTTTTTACTTAATCTTCTTTATTTTCCATTTATGGCATTCCTTTATGGTTTCCATTATGGGTAAGTGCGATATTTTCAATTTTAGGAAGTGCGGACTACCGCCCCCTCAAAGTGATTTGAATCGTTAATTCCATATGGGGGATGTATAAAGGATGGAGTAAATGATATTATATATGATATTATACTATAATTATAATACACATTTATACTATTATGATTTCATTCCATTAAATTCAAAATTGAAATGAAAGTAGCGTTCATGCATACGTACGGCTTACCGTCTCCATGAACGGTAAATGTTATGTAATATTATAAATGAATGTATATACTGGATATATATGATATATATGATATCTACATCATGAATATAATTGTGGATATAGTGGATATTTCACCACATGAACAACTTGTAATTATAAGAAGTTTATTTTTTGACTCAAGTACCAAAGATCGACAAAATGACCATTATTAACATAAATAATTACATAATGTTCATAACATGGTAATAAGTGATATAAAAGGATTAATGAACATGAAAAAGGTTCTTAAGTAAATAGAAATTAACTATAGTTTATTATTCAGGAGGTTAAAGAATGATTGAGTCAAGTCGGACACGAGGTAAGGGAACTTCTTAACCCAATTTCTATTCTTTGGGTTAATCTCCTACTTTCAAATTATGTCATGATATTATTATGTCCTATATTGTATTTGTACATTCTTTATGTGTACTTACAGTGAATACACATAATAGATCTAATTTATTTAAAAAAATGATCTTTGTAAGGGTCTTCATCTCAATATCCTTTCATTGAGGCATATTTTGTTTTACACACAACATTCTTTTATACGGTGTATAAACCCCTTTGACTATTACATTTATTCAAAAGGAATATTTTTTATATGAAACATTTTACTAAACGAAAAAATGGAAATTTTTTCTTGCCGTACGTATGTGGTGATAATGACTTCTCCGCCGCTGTGACCATTATTTGAGTTTCAGCTTCCTCTACAAGGCGTAACATTTTTTTAATGAAAAATAAATACAAAGTTTTAATTTTCTTTAATTTTGGTATTGAAAATGGTTTTGAAAGTGTTTTTATTGTATCAATGTGTTGTCTTGATATCTTGTGATTGAAATGTGGAATGTTTATGTTTCCTTTATACATGTTTTATGTGATACGAGTATGTTATGGTTTATGATATGTTTAAACCTGTTCATATGAGGAATGCATTGGACTTAATAAGTGACGGGTGGAGCCCGCTATAGCTCCTCGATGCATCGGTAGTTCTCATGAGACAAACTAGTGTCTTGGAATGAGGCCTTGACAAAATCTTATTTGTTGTCTTGGCACAAGGCCTTGGCTACGTGGTTATGATAGTCTGCAATTATGCATTCCATCATTATGAAAGTGGTTATTGATATTGCATTTGATTATTCGACTAATAGAATATCCATGTGAGTAAGTAAATGGAATTATTTAATTTTATTTTTGCCATATTACGATGAAGTTAATGTTTAAAAAGGCTTTTGTTTTAGTTATACATTGCCTTCAATGTTAATTTTTTTCTACGAAAGCTTCCGCAATATTGTTATCCTTACTGAGCATCTGAGCTCACCCCTTTCAATGTTTTAATATTTTCCAGGATGTGACGAAGTATATTATGAATAACCTACAGGGATTTTCATAAGAGGATATGAGTGTGGACTATGGTGACTTTGTTATTGTATTTTTTCACGTTATGATGTAATGTAACGTTTATGAATGTATCTAGTGTTTCCAAGGATACTAAACTAATCGGTCTTTCGAGACTTGATCTTTTGTGATCATGCCAATGTTACGAAGTAATGCACCGACTCTGGGCAACTGGGGTCAGGGCGTTACAGTTGGTATCAGAGGAAGTTTAGTACTAACCTTGGAATCTAGAATTAGATAAACTCTGATTAGAGCACATAGCCCAAATATAAACTTTGAGGATTAGTATAGAAGAACTTCCTAGAATTTTGTTGTTGTAGAGATTTTGTGAGCTTTCCGAGAAATACATCCCTATCTAAGTATGAGCAGGTAGAGGAGGCTCTGGAACAGATATACCTAGGGGTAAAACCAGAAAACACCACATTTAGCTAGACTCGAACGGGAACTGGTGCACGACAACGGGCCTTGCTGCACTCTTGGTTACGACACTCCCGGGGGATATGCTTAGTATAATTCTCATTTTCTTTACAAACCACTATGAAGGGTTATGAGTATATAATTCCTCAAAGAAAACATTTTTATGGATTATATCCATAAATAGTTCAATTTATGTTAAGTATTTTACAAGTATGGAATTATGTATTTTGATTCATAAACTAATCTAGTTTATTCCATTATTTAGAAATGGAGCCTAGTGTATAGAATGGAAACCGTATCAATGCACGCACTCCGTGTAGGGATTTCCATCCTACTCAAGATTATTATTGTGGAGCTAGAGATACAACTGGTTCTGATAAACTTATTACCATACTGGGACAACTCACTCAGGTTATGAATAATAACCTTACTTGTATGGAGCACCCTGATCCGCAACGTGGAGGATCAATGTTAGATCGTTTCATGAGGCAACAACCACCAACATTTAAGGGGGGTACAAATCAATTAGTATCTGAGCAATGGATAAAATCCTTAGAGAAAATATTTCACACCATGGGGATTAGTGAAAGGGAAAAGGTTATCATGGCAGTTTACCACCTCACTGGAGATGCTGATCAATGGTGGTCATTGATTCAAAATACAAAGGAAGATGATGAAGTACCGAATATGGAATGGAGGGAGTTCAATGATCTTTTCTTAGAAAAGTACGTTCCCCGTGACCATAGAGCTGATATGAAAAGACAATTTCTGAGTCTGAGGTAGAAGGAGGATGAGAATGTCGCAAAGTATGAGTCTAACTTTACACGGTTAGCGAGGCATGCATCATATTATATACGTAACCCAAGAAGTAAGATTGATCGTTTATTTGATGGGTTTAAACCATTTCTCCGTCTAGAATTAGTCTCAAAAACCATCTAATCATACGAAGATATCGTCTCGTGTGCTATCAAGACGGAAATGGAATTCTCTAAATCATATGACAATTAAGTAAAGAAAGATAAGAAGAGAATGGTGGAACAAGAGACAGATAAAGGGAAAAAGGGAAAGAAGTATTTTCCATTATACGATAATTGTGGGAAGAATCACCCTGGTACTTGCCTAAATGGAATGGGAGTTTGTTATAAATGTGGGGAAAAATGTCACCAGGTGCATGATTGCAAGGGAAAGAAAGTGGCTATCAATGTTGAATGCTACAATTCTAGGGAAATGGGTCATTATGCAAATGAATGTCCTAAGCGTCAGGGAAACTTACCTCAGAAAAGGCCAAGGGATCAAGGACAATCTTATGCTATTACTACAGTAGAAGTGGAATAATTAATATATTGGTGCTTTTGGACTCAAAGATTATATTCTGGTTATAAGAATAATGTTATATATATAAGGATTGTACTGCAATACTTGTTATTTTCATTATGGTTTTAATATAATGAAGGTAAATATATTTTTAGTATGTGACAATAAGAGAAATGTTACTTTGTTTGTGGAATCTGAAAAATTGAATTTGGAATTAAGATACCTTTTAAAGAAAGTCTGGACAGAGGTATTTTGGATAACTATAATGGTTGGGATGGATTAAGTTGAACTTTCAATAGTATTGTTTAAGGTTAAAACATTTCTGAATATTATTTTTGGAATAATATTGTTTTAGGAAAAGGAAAACCTGTAAGGTGGGGCATAACCCGTTGCGTCGGACAAAGCTGCAGGAATCGAATCCACAACCATAGTGCGACAGGCCTTTATTACCTACCACTAGCCTACAGGAAGTCCCTAGTTATTACAAAATAGTTTTCCTAATCTAAATGGTATGTGGTAATATTTAGAACCTTATAAAATTAGGATAAATTGAATATTTTTGAGTTCTGTTACCATTTGGAGTGGAAGATGGGTTTGTGGTAAAAATTTATTAAGGAAAGTCTACATGACAAGTATGTATATTTCCTTATGTTCTTAGAAAATCTCTTAAATAAGTTCCTCAACATTATAAAATGTAACTTAAAACAAAAACGTTGTCGGTTAACTTTTCCAACTGGGGATTCAATGACCATTTAACCAATCACAGGTTTGTGATTTTCCTATTTTTAACTTTCTCCTAATCCTATTTTCTACAACTCTCCATCAGAACATGCTGGGTTTTTTTCTTCCATATACATACTTTCATAGAATCCTAGTATGGGCAATCTCAGGTGACCTTTGTACTTCTCTTTTATTCTTTTAATGTTATATTCTTATTAACCCTATTTCCGATGTGGGTTTTCCGCAAAGGTTTTTTCTATTTTCAACATTTTATTTTTGAAGAACATTTTCAAATTGCGAGGACACAATTTATTGAAGGAGGGGAGAATGTAACACCCCAAGCTTTCACGATACACTTCTCTTTCAATAATTCAATAGCTTGCATTGTATGCATGTTCGAGATTCTAACATGTTGTGACCAATCAAAGTAAGAGTTATGAATAGTAATACCCACTTTTTGAAATTTAATAAATTTTATATTTCAAAATGGACTTCATTTTTGTATTTGGAATATCGAAATTATCCAAAGTTGAATTTTTTTTAAATTTCTGAGAACATCCAATTTTTTAGGAATAGTGAAAAATTCTTAAAATAAACTTTTTTAATCAAAATATTTTATAGTGATAAATTATACTATTGAGTGGTTTTAAAGTATAATTAGAATACATTTTTACTATTTTATCCAATGGTGGCCATTAGAGTTAATTTCACATTGAAATTGGACATAAACAATTGTCAATCTTTTGATATATATTGTTTCTTAAAAACACGGTATTCGTTGTGACAGCGGGAATTAATTATAAAATTAATTAATTCAACTTATATGTTTGGAATTTTTTAAAATATACATCATTTTTTAATTCGGAATATAAATTATAGCTTAGGGTGAAATTTTGGCATTGTTCTGAAAAACATCAATTTTTGATGAATAGTGAAACCACTAAGTGGTAGTTAAAAAACTGATTTTTCCTCTAAATGAAACATTACCACTTCTGTGATTTGATTATAAAAAATCTGAAATACATGGTTGTCATTCGGACGTAAAATTTGGTTCAATGGGATTAAAACAATTTTTTGGTGAATAGTAACATTTAAGTTTAATTAATCGCGATTAAAGGTAATTAGTGAAATTTAAGGAAAATATAATGTTATAATAATAGTAAATGACCTTGACACTTGTGCTACCCCTATTGGATGAGTCATGGATGACCAATACAATCCATGGGTAAACTTGGGGACCCCATGGAGCCACTTTGGTAGGGAAATGACATTAAAAACTTTTTATTTAATGTTAAAATAAAAATGTCACCAACATGAGTTGTTTTACTAAAACAATTTTTAAATGGGGATATACAAGTCATATTTCTGACTGTAAATATTAATTATAAAGTTAAGAATATTTCCTACATCATGATAATTTTTCTATAATTTTTAGGCATTAAATAAATTAAATTATTTATGACACCATGATGATGCAGCAATTACCTCATTAATTAACGATTTAAATAAAATGAAAAGATAATGTAAAATCCAAGGCTTACACTTGTCAAAAACCTATTGGATGAGTATATTTCGAACCCTTATCACCTTATCCTCTAACTATATCATTTTGTGACATTTGGAATCCGAAAAGCATTTCATAATAAAGTAACATTTCAATCTTTCAAAGAGTGACCCTTCTCTCCTCTTATAATAGGCCCCCACCACTACCACCTTATTCACACTTTCAAGCCATTTTCCTCAGCCAACCTCTACCACAATACTCTCCCAACTTCCCTATCTTACTCCTATAAGACTAACTTTGGGAAGAATTCTTCCCAAGGATGCCTTTGGGTCAAATCAAAAAGAGTTACCCATTTTAAAGGTAGTGTTTTCTCTTGTGTTCTTTTGTTTTATTTTGCTTCTCCAACCCCTTAAACTCTTTTTGTTCATTTAGTTTGTAAAAACACCATTATCCTCAATATACTATGATGTTCTTATAATTATTAATCAAGCTACACATACACACACCTACATCTAATGGTTAAAGAACATACTGTTTCTGTGGATGGCGAATTTCGGCCTCACGAAACGATGATTCTTCAAAACTCATATATAACCTTCAAAGGTGGTCATTAAGATGTCACTATATTTATATATGATATATAATATGTTTATGTTTTACTTAAGCTTCTTTATTTTTCATTTATGGAATACCTTTATGGTTTCAATTATGGGTAAATGCGATATTTTCATTTTAGGAAGTGCGGACTACCGCCCTATCAAAGTGATTTGAATCGTTAATGCCAAATGTGGGATTTATAAAGGATGGAGTAAATGTTATTATATATGATATTATACTGGAATTATAATACACCTTTATACTATTATGATTTCATTCCATTAAAAACAAAATAGAAATGAAAGTATCGTTCATGCGTACGTACGGCTTACCATCTCCATGAACGGTGCATTTCATTTCTTACCTCTAAATGTTATGTAATATTATAAATTAATGTATATACTGGATATATATGATATATATGATTTCTAAATCATGAATATAATTCTGGATATAATGGATATTTCACCACATGAACAACTTGTAATTATAAGAAGTTTATTTTTTGACTCAAGTACCAAAGATCGACAAAATGACCATTATTAACTTAAATAATTACATAATGTTCATAACATGGTAATAAGTGATATAAAAGGAATAATGAACATGAAAAAGGTTCTTAAGTAAATAGAAATTAACTCTAGTTTATTATTCAGGAGGTTAAAGAACGATCGAGTCAAGTCGGACATGAGGTAAGGGAACTTCTTAACCCAATTTCTATTCTTTGGGTTAATATCCTACTTTCAAATTATGTCATGATATTATTATGCCCTATCTTGTATTTGTAGTTTATTTATGTGTACTTATAGTGAATACCCATAATAGATCAACTTTATTTAAAAAAATGATCTTTGTAAGGTTCTTCGTCTCAATATCCTTTCATTGAGGCATATTTTGTTTTATACGCAACTTTATTTTATACGGTGTATAAACCCCTTTGACTTTAACATTTATTCAAAAGGAATATTTTTTATATGAATCATTTTATTAAAAGAAAAAAAGGAATGTTTTTCTTGTCATACGTATGTGGTGTCAATGACTTCTATGCTGCCGTGACCATTATTTGAGTTTCGGCTACCTCTACAAGCCATAACATTTTTTTTAATGAAAAATAAATACAAAGTTTTAATTTTCTTCAATTTTGTTATTTAAAATGGTTTTGAAAGTGTTTTTATTATATCAATGTCTTGTGTTGATATCTTGTGATTGAAATGTGGAAATTTTATGTTTCCTTTATGCATGTTTTATATGATACGATTATGTTATGGTTTATGATTTGTTTAAACCTGTTCATATGAGGAATGAATTGGACTTAATAAGTGACAGGTGGAGCCTGCTATAGCTCCTCGATGCATCGGTAGGTCTCATGATACAAACTATTGTCTTGGCACGAGGCCTTAACAAAATCTTATTTGTGGTCTTGGCACGAGGCCTTGGCTACGTGCTTATGATAGTCTAGAATTATGCATTCCATCATTATGAAAGTGGTTATTGATATTGCAAGTGATTATTCGACTAGTAGAATATCCATGTGAGTAAGTAAATGGCATTATTGAATTTTATTTTTGCCATATTATGCTGAAGTTAAAGTTTAAAAAGGCTTTTGTTTTAGTTATACATTGCCTTAAATGTTAATGTTTATTTACAAAAGCTTCCACAAAATTTTATCCTTACTGAGCATCTGAGCTCACCCCTTTCAATGTTTCAATATTTTCCAGGATGTGAAGAAGTATTTTATGAATGACCTGCAGGGATTTTTAGAAGAGGAAATGAGTGTGGACTATGGAGACTTTGTTATTGTAGTTTTTCACTTTATGATGTAATGTAACGTTTATGAATGTATCTAGTGTTTCCAAGGCTACTAAACTAATCGGTCTTTCGAGACTTCATCTTTTGTGATCATGCCAATGTTACGAAGTAATGCACTAACTATAGGCAACTGGGGTCGGGGCATTACAATTGCCATGCATAATGGATCTTCCCAAAAATGTCGACCATCCTTAGGATTAGATTTAATCGGGTCCCTTAACTGTTGGGTTGAACCTAACCATGAGAAAGGCCAATTTCCCAAAAAGATGGGCTATATGCTATGAAAAATCCCAAAACACCCTCAAAACCTTCTTGAACTCCTTAGGAATTAGAAAAATTTCCATATAATGAAGTAAGATATAAATTTAAAGGATTCATAGTGAAGTCAGAAATTGGGTTCATACAGTCTTGCCCCATTAAAGGAACTCATCTTTGGGTTCAGATTCTAATGGTGATGAAACAATGTCTTTGAATCACTTTGGCCACTGAGCATGTACATCAGTTTCCCGCTCCAATGTATCATGATGTACAAGTCTATGCTACCAAAGAAACAATAACAGTTGTATAGAGCAACCATGTAGAGACTTCATTCCCCAATCACTGATGCATATACAATAATTCTAAACAATCTTTGGCATGAATCTCAACTTCCTCATGATAAAAAATATGAGATGGGTCAGCATGATAATAAAAAACCTATGAAATGTGGAAGACGTAATGCATAGAATTGCACCTATAATATAGAAACAATAGATAAGTTAATGGACAGAATAATTCCATGATCTCAAATGATGCTACAAAATGATTAGATTGGTTCTCTTAAGAATATGATCATCCATTCCCTAGACTAGGTGATTACTATAAGAAAACATGATCCCCGACCTCAAACTCTAGAGGTCATCAATGACAATTTTCATAAAATATCTTTCAATATTGAGTAGTAGTCATAAACAATATTTTTATATGGACCTAATCCAAAATATCCTATATGAGATGAGGACCTGGTAGAGCTACCTCACATGCCTCCATCAAAAATAGGGGAAAACAAGACGACCTACCATGCATATCTTCAAAAGGATGCATCATTATTTTTTCATAAAAGTTGTTATTATAAGTGAAATAGAATAGAGTAATATTCTTCTCCTCAAAACAGTGAATGTCAAGGAATCATTCTTAGATAAGGTACTACAGAATTTATTTCATCCATTTGAAATTTCTGTCGGTGTGAGGGTGAAATGATGTCCTCAAAAGCACCTGCATACCCATACCCTTCAACAACAAATTCTAGAAACATGATGTGAAACAGTCATCCCTATTTTAAATGATAGTAAGAGTTAGCCCTTTTAGTCATATGATCTCCCAAACATATAGTCATCAAAGCTCATCAACAACAAAATTATCCAGAATATGATTGAAGTTTGAGGCTTTAATTAGTAGGTCAATAACTACGCATAAAACATCACTACCCTTCTTCAACCTTGGTAAGATGACTGTTAAATCCATAAAAATGTCTTCTCATTTTCCATTAATGGATTGGGAAAGGATGTAACAATCCTTATGGACTCTAGTGCTCCACTTTCATCTGTTAACAAGTGAAATACCTATTGATAAAGCAAATTATATAACATTTCATCCCAGACCACCAATACTAGAATTTCATATCTCGATACATTTTAGTGATTCCTGGATGAACTTACCTTTAAGAATTATGGAACTCTTGCATAAATTCTTCTCTAATATATGTTTGAACCGAAACACGCCCAAGAATTTATAGTATGTCATCTCTATCCACAAACAAATCCAAATTTTGGACATCTCCTTATACACTCACAAAGAGAACCAATCCCTCGAGATCCTAAATTTATCTTCCCATTATCTCATCAAAGGGGAAGAGGTAACAGTTATGTCAAAGAGGCATAAATACTCATGACTATCATAATACTCAAGATACAGCATTGAATAGTATACCATTAACTTCCATTCATCAATTGTTTCTCATACATTATGTGATTTTTCTTTCCAATACCACACATCGGTTATTACATTTCCCTTTTAAGGCATATAGGGATGCATGAAATAAAATTACTGAAGATATATGACCCATATCTACTCATTTAGATTCAAGGTTAGTATTTATAATATATATTTGAGGATATTTTGTTCTGTGTACACCACAAAACACTCACCCAACAAATGGTGTGTCCAGCAAAGTAGGGCATGGGAAACTACTGCTAGCTCATGGTCATGAATTTTTTAATTTATCTCATGAGGCATCAACAGCCATGATTGATAAATAATAAATCCCTCCTCAAATATTATAACTACTCCTAGAATATTTCTTGGTGCATCCAAGAAGACATTATAACATCTTCCTCGATCTAGAAGAGTTATAATAATTGTCAATACCAACATCCCATTCAACTACTAAAAGGATTTATTGAACTCTTCTGACCATAAAAACATAACACCATTGTTTATAATACTTTTAAGTGGTGAATCAATGTTTGTTTAGTCCTATATGAAATTCATTTATTATACATTTGGTTAAAAGTAACACCATATATCAAAAAAGTTATAGGATTTCTCCTTGGAAACAACAATACTAACTTTCATTGGGACCCTAGGGACTCCTGATTCTGATTTAATATTACCGAATAAGTGAATTTTGTCGATCCATAATTGGCTCATAGCCAGGTAAGAATAAATTTCATTCTCTCTTGGTGTACTAAAAATTATATCCAGGTGACTTTAATGGTCACTACAAGTGTGAGGATACAACAAGATGCCATCCAAAAAGTCTATGATGAGAGGATCCATATAGGGGTGGAATACCCTATTAATCAGATCCATGAAGATGGAGGTTACCTTTGTAGTATCTAAATTCATACAAGGTAATCATAAATAAGATACATAATATTTAATGTTGTATGAGGTTTTTTTGATGGATAGACTCTCAAATGATAATAGCCTGATCTCATGTCATTATTTGAGAGGACCCTACCCCTTAGATATGGCCAAAGAGAACATTTATTTGAAGTAGTGGTTTTTAGTTCATGAATGTATGATGGTTTAACCATGTAGAATCCATTAACATATTAAGGGTATCATCTTACTTGTTGGAAAAAATAATTTTTGAACACCAAGGGGATGTTCTAGGCTATATGAAAGCTTTTTCCCCCAAGCCCTTTAGCATCCGCTTGATCTCCTTGATCACAGTAATTTCCTTCATATACGGAGGAATGGAAACTGGATATAATCCTAGAACAAGATTTATCATAAAACCTACCTCCATTTTAAGAGTTAATACAAAATTTCATTTTAAAAAACGTCCCTATGATGAAATAATACTAGAGGGGATACAATATAGTCTAAACCATGATCCTCCATGAAGATATTGGAAATATGGGAAGTCATCCCACCTAGCCCATGATGCGCTGACCGAACCCTGCTAGCCTGGAAACCCTGCTCATAATTATGTAGATAACATATACACTCTGGAGATTTAAATGATACCCTTAAGAGATATCATTATACCATGTAATGATATTGAACCAATAAATTCATTCTGAGAATCAAATCATAACCTATCATCTCAATTAAAATGGCATCCCATAAGAAAGGGTAACTACCTAACTCAAAGGGACAGTCCCAACAATAGTGTATTCGCTTTGATCGGACTCCCAGTGGTGTATCTAGTTTCATAACTCTAAAGATAAACTATATTTCCAGCCCATAAAATTCCTTGATAGATAAAGAGATGAAAGAGTTTGAAGAACCTGTATCAAAGATAGAAGATACTATAGTGGATGATAATATAATATAAAAACATACTATAATTGGTCGTGTATCCTGATCCATGTGTATAATCTATGAATCATTCTTCTGGACGGATCCATGGCCCTATTAAATAACAAGATAATAAAAAATCTTCTTTTTTGTGCTTCTAATGATAAGGGGTCTAGAAACCATGTATAAGATCTCCTCATCGGCCAGTCCATTTGGTTAAAATCTAAAATCCCATTTGTTGTGGTGTAAAATAACATGCACATAATGTTGGAGTTACTATGAAACCTCTTTGACTAGATATATATGGATAAATCCAACAGAATCTTTATAAGAGCCCCATACGGCCGCAAGACCGACACTCTAGAGGGCATCAATCATTACGAGGCTTTAGATTCCACATATATCTACACTAATGAAATATTATAGATCTATCAAAATATGTACCCTAGATACGACTTCCCTAATAAGAATCCTCGAGGGGATGCTTCATTCAACCAGAAGAACTATGTTCTTGACGAGGCACTAGTCCCCAGTTCATGGTATTGTTGTTTTCCTTTAGGTTGCATGCAATTTTTAGAGACTACTTTTCTATTTTAGAAATTGTTATCATGGAAAAGATGTTCACCAGAGTACAAATGGAATAACAGGTCTCATCCTCGATACTTCTAACACAAGAAATTTCATCATCAGCTATATGGAATGAAAATAACTGTAACATAGTGAAATACCAAAATTACTCCATAACTGACATAAAACCCCACTTGAGATTCATAAACTCTATAGATCTATCATATCTCAGTTACTATGGAATGAATTGATCATATAAGGATGTCTATAAATCATCCCATAGCATGTCTTGATGACGACCCTCTTGAGTAATCACATTCCACCAACTCTTGGCCAAATAAAAAATCATGTAAAGTGTATTTTTGATCCTCCACATTGGAATCATCTAAATATTCTCAAATATAGACAAGATGTTCCTTATCTAAGACTAAAAATCCTATGGACTACCGCCCATGAGAATCTCTAAGGATTATTATGCTTTTACTCACAGGTTAGATCAGCCATCATAGGATCTTCTCATATAGAAACATGTATGTAATGAATCTGACATAGAAAACAATCATATACTTGAGAATTAGTGCTTATATCTCATTTAATTGTCAGTTCAATGCAACACCCTAGTATTTAATAGTGTGTGATCCCTTTAAAGAGCTTGTGCTACACGCAACACTGAGTTTGAGGCCACCATGACTTACTAAATTAGCCGTTCAAAAAAACAGGTATGAATAGTATTAACTGAAATTAAAATTTTATAAACTCTGTATAATTTTAGAACACGTATTATATGTTTCATAGATATAATATAAGAAAAAATTCATCTTTCTCATATTAGAGAACTATTTTTCAAAAAATGAAATTTTACAAACTTTTAATGGAAAACTATTTTTTGAAATCCAATATTTGACACAATTAAATATTTTATTTAGTGAAATTAATTTTTTATTTATTATAACATAATAAAAATTTATTTTGGATAAATGTTTTCTACTTTTCCGATAACTTTCATATTTTTATGAATAATGAAAAATAATAAATTGTATTTGAAAACCACTTTTTAAATCAAAATAATATATATTGTTAAAGTATTGATTAGAATGGTTTGGAAGTAAAATTATATTAAATTTTTATCATTTAATAATATTTTGTTCATTATAAGTAATTTCATATCTATATTTGACATAAAACATGCCAATGTTTTGATAGTTTTTACGTTTTAAAAACCTGTTTTTTGGTTTTGAGAATGGAAATTAATTTTAAAATAATTAATGCAACATCTATGTTTTGAATTTGAAAAAAAAAAGAAATAATTTTTTAATTTTTAATATCAAAATTATCTTAGGGTTAATTTTATATAGTTTTCTGAAAACATTCAATTTTTGATGAATAATGAAATATAGTGTGTTATTGTTTAAAATCAATTTTATTTTAAATAATTAGTTATTTTATTTAAATTTATTTTTAGTCAAAATACATATATAATGACAATATAAGTTCAATTTTTAGTCAATGAAGTCATTTTATAATAAAATGTAGTAAATAAAATATTAATGAACGTTTTAACATCTTTTACCCACCTTTTAGGCACATTTAAAAATTTTCATAAAATGTAGTTTTACCGCTTCTGTGACCATAATTTCAAAATTTCAAGACACAGATTTGACATCCATAATTAAAATGTGGTTCAGTAAGGTGAAAATAATTTTTGTTGAATAGTAACTTTTGACTTTTATTAACCACGGTTAAACATAAATAGTGTAAATAAAGTTAAAAATGGTATTATAATTATCATAACCCAAGTCATAATACTATTGGATAAGTTTATTTTGATAAAACCAATAATAGAAAAAAATATAATCATTTTTCTTTACTTGGATTAGATTATGAAATTTATTATTATCTTATTTGAAGAAAGATAAATGTGATAAATTCAAAGTTAAATAACTAATGTTTTTTAATATATGGTTATACAAAAGATAAATTTGACAATAAATATTCATTAGAATGATAAAAATATTTATTAAATAATAGTATTTTATTTTTATTTTTGGTACATTAAATAATTAAATTTATTTATGACACAATGATGATGTAGTAATTAATTTATCATTGAATGATTAAAATAATTGATATATAAATAAAAAATAAAATAAATTTGAAGATTTTTATGCCATAAACGAATTTTATTGGTTATTATGACATTTTAATTTTGATTAAATATATTTTTTTTGATGTGACAAATTTTATATGACTTTAACAAAAACAAAATAATAAATAGTTTCAAAATTGACATAAATGGTTTTTTTAAGAAAATACTTTTTTATTAATGGATATAATATTTATAAAAATCAATGGATCAGCCAAAGTACTTTGATTAGTTCATATATTTAAATAATAAACCACTTGGGGTTATATTTTATTTTTATAGTAATTATATTAACCATTTCTTATAATAATACAAGAGGACATGGTAAAAATTAAACAATTTAATTAAGAGTTAAATATAAAAGATAGGGATAATATGGTGAACTAAATTTGTCTAAAACCTATTGGATGAAAGGATTTTGACCCATAAAATCCTTATATTTGAAATAAATATATTTGGATCCATTAAAATCCAAAAAAAAATTCTAATAAATAATATTTTAAACTCTTCCTAAAGTGACACTCACCTCTCTTATAAAAGGGTACTACACCTTCTCTTAAAATCACACCTCCAAAGCCATTTTTCATGGCCATGAATGAACAAATTCTAATCCCAAATTTCCTCACTTCAACATAGAGGAGATCCCTTGAGCATAAATCCACCCTAAAGAGTCATTTTGTTCAAATCAAAAGGAAAAACCCAAAGAATACGTAATTAATTTACCACCTCATTCAATGATCCTTTCTTATTCCACTTTCTTTCATTGGTATTTCCATACCAAAAAAAACTCCAGTAACTTATAGATACTAAGATGTTATTATAAATATTTTACAACCATATTCATTATTATATCCATTGTATGAATGAAAATTTCACCATGCATGTGTACGTACGACTTACCTTCTCCAAGTCGTGGTGTAAATTGTTATTCAAAAAATTGTTACATGGATAGAAATAATAATGAGTAATATGTATATAAATAATGAAAAATAACATACTAATTTCTTTTGAAATTAATATACCATCCAATTCCACACCTGTTAATCATTAATGAATTGATATCGTTGCTCGTGTGTGCGTAAGGCCCTCTGTCTCTACGACGCGATGTGATTCATTGTCAGGTTTACCATTCAACGATAATTATAAAAATATATATTATTAATAATTATGTAATATATGACATAATAATTCAACTATATATATATATATATGAATTTACATATATCTTATTTACTTACTTCCATTCAATACGATATGAAAATGGAAACAGTGTTTTTATGCACATACGGCCTACCGTCTACATAATTGGTGTTTTTCGATTTTTATATCTATATTTTATACATATTTATATTCAAAATATATAGTATATGTAAATCCTGTTTTATATTCTGGAATTATTTAAATCATAATCCAAATTATATGATAAAGAATGACATGATAAAACACGTACGATAAAGAAAGCGATTACTAGCTGAAATTATAATTTTACAAGGAAATCAGTATTAAATGGGTACTATAAAGTCATAAATGAATCATTTCTATTATAATAAATATGCATATGTTTCTGTTATAATTTAATAACATACAGTGATCATTATACAAGTGGTTAAACATACCCTCGACCAAAGCTAAGTGCAAGGAAAAGTTTAATTCCTCAATCAAATTATTATCCGAGATTGTTTATGTGTATGTATTTTTTGGGACATAATTATTATCCATGTCCATGATTTATAAAATACTTTTTCAAAATGAATTTTTAAGATAAACTTCATTTAAAACATTATTTTAAATGTTTTAAATATTTTTTCTCATAAATAATTTTCATTAATGTCCATGTTCTGGAAATATTTTTAAGGATTTATTTATATAGATATTATTTTTTAAAAATATTAATTATATTCAAAAGATTCAATGTGTTATGGGACAATATGATTCAAAAATATATTCTAAATGAAATTCTTTATAAATGTGAAAATTTTAAATTATTTCACCAATATGATATTTCTCTCAAAAAGGTTTATTTATCATTTTCAAAAATGTCAATGTCACGACCCACCTTCACCAAGATGAGAGAAGGGATAGTAGATTGCCAGGCCCTTTCTTCTTCAAATAAAAGGAGAGATAATGACCCCTAGGACCCGCCTTCAATAGGTCCTGGAGTAGCAACTAGAACCAACGGTATAGAATCACACACAAGATGGAAGGAAATTCCCTTATTCTTTAATAGGATCGAGAGATAAGATAGTAAAACCCAACAACAACAAAACTGGGGTAAAATTAAAGCCATTGAAAACTATCCCCATATGCATGTTACAAAAGTAAATACCACAAAGTACAAGGATACTACAGAGGTAAAGTTCCAAAGAAAAGAAAAACATAGACGATAACTATCCCAACGTCCGAGCTAGTATGGCCCTGCACGATCCCTGAAGTCCTCCTGGAAATCTGAAAGCAGTTTTATATACATAGGGTGAGCATACAAGTATACTCATTAGTGAAAAACAAAGACTCCGGTGCACAAGTGGGGATTCATTCTAATTCCCTTTGAGAAAAGAGATAATTAAGCACCTAGAAAGGAAAACTATCCACCCAAAGCTCACCAAGGCACACTCCCCAAATAATGCAAGTCAAGTAATGTATAGTAATAGAACATAGATATTTGGGTACCCCGCACCACTTTACCACTTGTTATTGCAGACGTACTACATATTGAACCAATCCCACCATTCTCACCACAGTCCCACTGTCACACCCCACCTGCACATACCTTGGCCAACAACCAGAACTATCCTGCCCGAACAATTTTTGGCTACAATGGACCTCATGCCATCACAGCCTACCCAAAGTGTCTTGGGCTATTCGGGAAAGGGAGCAAAAAGGAGCTAATAACCAGCCACTCATAGGAGTGTAGGGAAAAACACCCTCCCCCGTGAAATGGGGGTGTTCATCACTACACGCTCAACTTTGGTGGGGCACGAATAAAAACCTAAAAACAATATATATAAGTATAGGTAACAAGCACTCATCCCAACCTAGGGTTTACAAATCCAACATAAACACAACACCCTTGTTACTATTCATTCATAAAAGAAGGCACAACACTCACAGCCAAGTCACAACTCATTCCCAAAACTGATTCCCCATTTAAGCCATTCTTGTTTTCATGTTCAAGTGATTCCATTTAGGTGACTTATTCACTATTGACAAACTAACTGACATAACCAAAAGATAGAGAAAGAGAAATAGCCAAACAAAAATTTAAGCATTCACACCCGGTTCTCTTGTGAAGTCACAACAACAAAGGAATCAGTAAGAACCCTCAAAGTTCTAGAACCAAAACAAGCCTCGAGATACAGCCCCACACAACATCATATTCACAACCAAAAACCGTTCCACAACATAGGATCCCATCTCCTTCCACATCACCCCATAAGCATTCAGTAGAACAAACAGACATGCCACCAAGATAGAACAAGGAAGTTTCCAGACTCAAGTACATCATTCACTAAGTTTTCTTCTTTCTGTTTGGTTAACCGGGGTGATCACACAAGGATTTTTGTTCACTGGACATTCATTTAATTGGCCGAGTTTACGTGATTAACCAAATTCTCATGTTAGAGCCATTCAATCATCCTAGAAGACAGGGGTTCAATAGTGCGCAATGAAACACCACCAACAACAATGATTTTTAGTGAGCATAATCTCATACAGTACACAACATATAGAAATTATAAAAGAGTACAGCAGAACATCGATCACACCCCACCTTCATTCTTTAAAATAATGTTTATTATATTTGTTAGGGATTGGTTTCATCCACCCCTACAGAAACAGTAGCATACCCACTCCGCATGATACATAGTAAGGAGAGACGAAGGAAAAATCCCTACCCAGTGGATCAAGGATGAAGTCTTTCTCCACGTGCCAAGAACTGAGGATGCTTGGCTTGTAGGGGAGGAACTCTAGGGACTCCAAGTATGAGCAGAAAACCCCAGCACAGGCACACCACAAGCCTTAGGAATTGGGGACTCCAAGTGCACCAGGTAGAAGAATGAAATCCAGCCTAGAAGGGGGAAGGAAGAAACTCTAGCAAGATAAAAAGATAAAATCCTATTGTTACGGGATAAGGAATTTTGAACTGCTTTAAAGTCAGATCATGGTTTCCTTTGTTATTGGGAGGTTACACATGATGGGATTAATTTTTATTTAATTATTTGCATCGAGTTGGTGGCATAACGACTGTGTGTTAAATTATTTCTTTTAAACGGAGGAAAAACACGCAACAAGGGTGGAACATGAAGGTATGGGGAAGGGTGTGATACTGAGGAAAGACCACACGTTTTGGTAAGTTAATGGTTTTCCCTACACTTGGGGGATTTTAGATATTATTTATGGCATTAAATGGCTTTGAAAGGGTCATTAAATCATCTTTACGTTAAAAGATATGTTGCGGGAGCGGAAAAAGTCAGAAAATTGAAAAAGAATGAAGATTGCTCGGTGAGGACATGGTTCCACCATCATGATGTCACCCTCACAGTGCCACCGTCATGGTGCCACCGTGACTGGTGTGCGACCATTAGGGTTCCACCCTGACCGGTGTGCCACTATCACGGTGCCACCATGATCGGTGTGCGACCGTCACAGTGCCACCATAACTGGAGCCCCCGTGACCGTTGCCACCATTTCAGTGGAGCTGTGTTTTGAAAAATTAATAGACCAGTTGGGCCTAGTCCATTACATCAAATACCTCTCAAACCATTCTCTCCAATGAGAATCGAAACTATACCCAAAGAAAATAGGGGGTTCTAAACAACCACCTTGAATGATACCTCTCCGGAGTGAACCTCATTGACATCTAGGAACACCTATACCTCAGGGAACTAAGAAACATTTGAAGGTCAAACTATCCAGTCATATGGGTTGGGGAGTTTCTTCCTCTGTGTCAAGATACAATCGACTTTGGGTGGCACTGACTCGCCTGCATGGATTTAATCGCATCCACCTTAATGCGTCTTGATTTTGGATCAGGTCCTCCCCTCCCCATAGTCAGGATTCCTCCCACACATCCATAGAATAATGAAAACAACATGTTCCATATCTAACAATGTAAAGTGTTCCATCATTAATAGGTAGAAACAAAATAGAACAAAACTCAAAACAGCTCTGGGTACTGGGCGCGCATCTGCGTCTCCTGTTCCCAAGTACTTTCTTCAAGCCCGCCATGCCTCCACAACACATGAACCAAAGGAATGGTCTATCCACGAAGCACCTTCTCCTCACAATCCTCAATGCTCGTAGGCATTTCTGCAAACGTCACGTCGGCCTCAATTTCTAGCTTTTACAAAATCGAGGATGTGTGAATCCTCGTGTAGATACCATCAGGTTTTTGATACATGGAAGACATCCTGAATTCTCAGTAGCGGCGGTGGTAGCGCTAGCTGATAATCCACTTATCTGACCCACCACAACACTTTGAAGGGTCTGATGAACCTTGGAGAAAGGTTACTCCCACTGTCGAACCTCTGTTGTCCACGTCGAGGGGTGACCTTCAAGAATACGTGGTCCCCGACCTCGAACTCCAAGGCTCTCCTCCTATTATTGGCATATGACTTCTGCCGATCCTGAGCCGCCTTCATCCTCTCCTGTATAAGATGATCCTTCCCCATCGTGCTCTGCACCACTTCCGGGACAAGAACACGTGTTGCTCGAACCTTGGTCTAGCACACGGCTGAGCGACATGGTCGTCCATACAAAGCTTCAAACGGAGCCATGCCAAAATTAAAGTGATAGCTATTATTGTAGGCAAACTCTACCAGAGGAAATGTCGCACCCACCACCCCCCAAATTCTAGAATACATGATCGTAGGATATCCTCCAACATCTGGATGGTGCACTCTGTCTATCCATCTGTCTAGGATGGAAAGCAGTTCTATGACATAGTTGGGTGCCAACAACATGGTACAATCCTCTCCAAATTTTATAAGGTAAACCGTGCTTCCCTATTTGAAAAAATGGACCTTGTAACTCCATGAAATCTCACAACCTCATCCATGTACCTCCGTACTAAGGCATCCACTGCTCCCGACTCCTTGATTTCTAGAAAGTGAGCCGATTTCGTCAACCGGTCCACCACTACCCAGATAGCGCCGTAGCCTCCATGAACCTTGTGTAGCCCTGTGATGAAATCCATCGATATGTCTTCCAACCTCTATTCAAGGTTATCTAAAGGTTGTAATAGACCACCTGGAACACAGTGTTCAGCTTTCACCTGCTAACTAAGCACTTGGCCATGAACTCTGCCACCACCCACTTTACCCCGGGCCACCAAAACGGACTCCTCAGACACTGGTACATCTTGGAAACTCAAGGGTGCACTACTAGGGGTGAGTTATGGAACTCACCAATAACCCTCTTGTTCATCGCCTCTTGAACAAACAACATCCCTCAGAAAAGAATCTGATTCTAACAATCCTCCATCCACCCTTCCGGAGCATCGCCTTGGATAACCTGGTCACACATCACTTAACTCTCTATATATCCCCAATGAGACTCCCCCACCTGACGTAGTAGAGAATAATGCACTGTCATCTAAAACAGGAAACCTCTACCACCATCCATCCTCGCATCCAGGTGCAGGGAAGCCAACTCCCCCATTTCCTTCCAAGCTTCTGCTGACTCTCGAACCGCATCCTTCTGTGACTTCCTAATTAAGGAATCTGCCACCACATTCCCTTTTCTTGAGGTGTAGTAAATCTCAAAGTCATAGTCCTGAAGGAAATTTATCCACCTTCACTACCGTAAGTTCAGGTCCCGCTGGGTGAAGATATACTTCAAGCTTTTCTGATCCATGAAGACTATGAAGCGCCCCCGATGAGGTAATGCCGCCAAAACTTTAGTGCGAACATGACCACCGCAAGCTCCATATTGTGGGTGGAATAATAACACTCATGGGGACATAACTTTCTAGACCCATAAGAGATCACCCTGTCGTTGCCTCATCACTCACCCAAGGCCTTTTCCTGATGCATCCCAGAACACCTCATACGCCACCCCTTGTTCTGGAAACCTCAGCATTGGGGCACATACCAACTTCACCTTCAGATAGCTAAAGGCTTCCTGGCACTACCCATTCCACATGAAAGCATAGTCCTTCTTGGTCAAAGTTTTCAAAAGTCCTGTAACTTAGGATAATTTGGGTACGAACCTCCAGTAGTAACCTGTCAGTCCAAGGATACTACGAACCATTGCCATGTTATTGGGTGATGCCCAAGAAACAACCGCCTCGACCTTCAATGGTTCCACCGCTATTCACTTCCTAGACAATACATGCCCAAGGAAGAGCACTTCTCATGTCCAGAAATTTCACTTGGACAACATCCCATAGAGATGGTGCAGTTGGAGGACCTCTAAAACTATTCTCAGCTGCTCTGTGTGATCCTCCTCTGATCTTGAGTAGATAAGTATGTCATCAATAAACAAGACTACAAACTAATCTAGATATTCCCATAATACGGAGTTCATGAGCCCCATGAACATAGCTAGAGCATTCGTAACACTAAACAGCATGACCGAAAACGCAAAATGCCCATATCTGCATTTGAAAGCAGTCTTTTAGATGTCACCCTCATTCACCCTCAGCTGGCGATATCCCGACTGCAGGTCAATCTTGGAGAACCACCATTCCCCTTTTAACTGGTTAAAAAGGTCTTCTATCCTCAGGAGATGGTAACAGTTCTTGACAATTACATGGTTCAGTCTCATGTAGTCTACGCACAGCCTCAGACCACCATTTGCTTTCTTGGAGTACAATACTGGATCACCCAATGGTGACACACTTGGTCGAAAAAAACCCTTTTCATTAGATCATCAATCTAAATCAGCAACACCCATAACTCGAAGGTGCCATATGGTAGGGAGTCATCGAAATCGGATGGGCACCAGGTTGCAAGTATATCCCGAACTCAACATCGCATCGAGGGGGTAGAGTCACCACCTCTTCAGTGAATACATATATAAACTCACTGACGATCTCTGGGACTTCTACCATTTCTGCTTCCACTGACTCCACTTATAGTTCAGCTAATAAGAAAAGGAGGGGATCCTCTCGCCTACTGCTTTTCTAGAAACCCTAATCACCGATGAAAGTTACACATTGGCCACCCTAATATGAAAACATGGCCCTTTTTCAGAAGAATTAAATGACAGAACATATAGAAAACAACCAGTCAATTCCTAGGATGACATCATAAGGTTTTATCTACAATAGTAGAAGATCCCAGATAGATTGATGTGGCCCTATCATCAGTTTACACCATCAGAAAACATAAAACAAGTTCGTCTAACCTCCAACTGGTGTGCTCAGCACCAGGGGCACTAGAAGTCTCTCTGTGTCTAAACACAGAGAATTGGCCAGACTGGGTGCAAAAAAGGATTGTGAAGCTCCTTTATCGAAGAAGTCATAGGCAAGGGTACTAAACAAGCTGATCGTACCTCGTAAGACTTCTGGCCTAGCTGGAATTACTGCCACTATGGCGTCCAACTGTCCACGCCCATCTCCCCTGTCTCTCGGCTATCGGTCGCCTCCCAGACCACGCCCTGGTCAAGGACACTGAAGGGCACCCTGGTGTTGGCCTCCTCCTACCGCATCTGGTCATGGAGGGGCGAGAGCTAGTTTCCCCTGCTACTGCTGCTGAAAGGGCCTATCTGGAAACTGCTGCTGCTGAGGTGGGCACTAAACCTACCCACCCTCTCTATACTATGCTCTAAATGGGCACTGCTTCTGAAGGTGGTCATGGATTCCATAGATAAAGCATCTCAGCCCTGGGCCGGAAAGGAAAGGGCGAGGGTTGGGAAATCAAAACTTGAACTGCTGAGACCTGCTTCCTGCTGGTCGAAACCTAGAGGGTCCTGATGCTGGAGGCTTGCTGCTGATGGCCTTCTCCTTTGATGAGCCCAACTGGATTCCCTCTCACAATACACATCTCAGAGTGTGCATCCTTTCCACCACTTCAGCATTATTCTAGACCTCCAAGTACGTCGGTAGGGTGAAGGGAGTAACAGCATACTAGAGAGAAGGTTGAAGTGCCTCCTCCAAACATCTCTCCTGATACTCCTCATCCAGAAAGAGGTCAGGAGAAAAGCAAAGGAGATCCTTGAACTTGATCCCCAACTCTCTCACTGGAGGAAGAGTAGTTCCTTCTTCTTCTCAGCCTTCATTGTGGAAGAGAGGAATTCCTCCGGGAACTTCTTCTCGAAGTTAGTCCACGTCACCTCAGCATCCCTCTTCTACCCAAGATTTAACGTCCACCACTGTCGCACTGCTCCCCACATCTGGCTTACAGCCATAGGAACCCAGTACTCCATCGGAGCCCGGATCCAGCTAAAATCTATCACCAGCTCCTCTAGCTAGCTTTGTGTCTCTATGTCTGAGATTCTACCCTCATACTTCCCGAGGGTTTGCCGCTGAAAGGCACTAAGAATACCCTACCACTGATCATCCTCCTCCTCTTGGTCAGTCCTCTACCAATTGGCCAAGTCAACCTCTTGGACCTCGATCACCCGCACTACTCATGGTCATCTCCCAGGTGCCACAACTGCAAGGTAAACAAGGAATGCCTAAGCCCAAGTGGTGTGGAATATTGATCTTAAATTTTCTTAGACTTCTTATTCATTTTAAATCCCAAAAAATACCCATGAAACATAAGCAAACAAGTCATTATGATGCATGCACCTTCCCTAGGGTCTCTACCCTACAATCAGTGCAGACTCACTTGGTCATTCGGTAGGCCCAGAGTCCTTGCATAAGATCATGTGGGGCCCTAAAATCCCATGTCCTAGCCATTATTCCCTGTTCTATTTCACACACCAAGATCACCCAACACTATTTCCTTACCATCCCATTCAATCCTCACTGTGCATAACCCCAGACTCCATCCTATCTCTCAACCTCTGATACCATTCTGTCGTGACCTGCCTTCACCAAAATGACAGAAGGGACAATAGATTTCCAGATCCTTCCTTCTTTAAGTTGAAGGATAAATAGTGACCCCCAAGACCCGCCTTCAATAGGTCCCCGAGTGGAGACTAGTACCAAGGGTATAGAATCACAGATAAGATGGAAGGCATTACCCTTTTTCTTTAATAGTATTGGGATATAAGATAGTAAAACCCAGCAACACCAAAACTGGGGTAAAAGTAAATCCAAAGAAAATTGTTCCCATATGCATGTTACAAAAGTAAATGCCACAAATTAAAAGGAGACTACAATGGTAAAGTACCAATGAAAAGAAAAACAGCAACTGCAACTATCCCAACGTCTGAGCTAGTATGACCCTACACGATCCCTGAAGTCCTCCTAGAAACTTGAAAGTAGTTTTATATACGTAGGGTAAGCATACAAGTATACTCAGTAGGGAAAACCAAAGACTCTCATGCACAAGTGGGGAGGAATTCTAATTCCCTGTCATAAAAGAGATAACCAAGCTCCTAGAAAAGAAAACTATCCACCCAAGGATCACCAAGGCACACTCCACAAATAACACAAGTCAAATAATGTATAGTAATAACACATCAATATTTTGGTACCCCACTCCACTTTCCAACTGGTTATTGATGACAACCTACGCATCGAACTAATCCCGCCATTCTCAATGCAGTCCCACTATCACACCCCGCCCGCACACACCTGGGTCAACCACCACAACTACCCTACCCAAAGAATCTTGGGCTATAATGGACCTCAGGCCATCACAGCCTCCCCGAAGAGTCTTGGGGTATTTGGGAAAGGGAGCAGAAAAGGAGCTAATAACCAGCCACTCATAGGAGTGTTGGGAAAAACACCCTCCCCCATGAAATGGGGGTGTTCGACACTACGTTCACAACTTGGGTGGGGCACGAATAAGAAACATAAAAACTACAGATATAAGTATAGGTAACAAGCACTCATCCCAAACTAGGGTTTCAAAATCCAACCTAAGCACAACACCCTTGTTACTATTCAATCATAAAAGAAGGCACAACACTCCCGGCCAAGTCACAACTCATTCCCAAAACCAATTCCCATTTAAACCATTCTGGTTTTCATGTTCAAGTGATCCCATTTAAGTGAATTATACAATACTAGGAAACTAACTGGCATAACCACATGCCAGAAAAAGAGAAACATCCAAATAGAAATTTAAGCATTCACAACCTGTTCTCTTGTGAAGTCACAGCAACAAAGGGATCAGTGAGATCCCTTAATGTACTAACACCAAACAAAGCCTTGAGATACAGCCCCACACAGCTTCAGATTCACAACTAACACCTGTTCCACAATAAAGGATCCCATACACATCCACATCACCCCATAAGCATCGATCAGAACATATAGACATGCCACCAAGATAGAGAAAAGAAGTTTCAAGACTCAAGTACATCATTCACTATGTTTTCTTCTTTCTGTTTGGTTAACTGGGGTGATCACACAAGGATTTTTGTTCACTAGACATTCATTTTATTGGCCGAATTTACATGATTAACCAAATTCCCATGTTGGAGCCATTAAATCATCACAGAAGACAAGGATTCATTAGTGCGCAAGGATAGACCACAAATGACCATGATTTTTAGTGAGCATAAGCCCATACAGTTCACAACATATATAAATTATAAAAGAGTACAACAGAACATCGATCACACCCCCCCCCCCTTCATTATTTAAAAGCATGTTTATTATCTTCTTTAAGGTTTGGTTTCATCCACCCCCATATAAAAAGAAGCATACCAACCTCGCATCATACACAGTATGGACAGACGAAGGAAAAATCCCCACCTGGTTGATCAAGGATGAAGTCTTTCTCCATGTGCCAAGAAGTGAGGATGCATGACTTGTAGGGGAGTAACTCTGGGGACTACAAGGATGAGAAGAAAACTCTAGCATAGGTGCACCACAAGCCTCGGGAGGGAGAGACTCCAAGAACACAAGTGAGAAGAATGATAACCATCCAAGAATGGGGAAAGAAGAAATTCTAGTGTGATATAAAGATGAAATCCTATTGTTACAGGATAAGTCATTTTGGAATGCTTTAAAGTCAGATCATGGTTTCCTTTACGATGGGAGGTTAAATACGATGGGATTAATTCTTATTTAGTTATTCGCATCGGGGTTGTGGCATAACGGATTTCTGTTAAAACATTTATTTTAAATGGAGGAAAATCGCACAATAGGGGCAGAAGTGAAAGGTATGGGGAAGGGTGTGATACCAATGAAACACCACATGTTTTGGTAAGATAAGGGTTTTCCCGACTCTTGGGGAATTTTAGATATTAATTATGGATTTAAATGGATTTGAAAGGGGAATTATATTGTCTTTACATTAAAAGATATGTTGCGGGAGCAGAGAATGTTGGAAATTAGAAAAAGAACGAAGACTACTTGTGGAGGACACAGTGCCCCCATCACGGTTTCACCCTCACGGTGCCACCGTCATGGTGCCACCGTCACTGGTGCCCCTGTGACCGGTGCCACCGTTTTGGTGGAGCCATGTTTTGGAAAAGTAATGGACCAGGTGGGTTCGGGCCATTACAATCAACATAATTTACTGAATATTATTCTTTATTGAGGTTGATTTATTATAATACAATCTACCAATATGAATTGAAAGAGTATTATATTTTAGACTGTGGATGTTCTACTTTTATACCCTTAATGGTTTATGGCCGAAATATTTAAATTTTTTATTCTAGTTTTAATACAAATGTTTACATTATGTTTCAACATTTTCATATGACGAATGTAGTGGACATAGTAAGTGACGGGTGGGGCCTACTATAGCCCCTCGATGCATCAGTAGGTCTCATGAGAAAAACTAGTGTCTTGGAATAAGTCCTTGAAAAAAAATTAATTGTAGTATTGGAACAAATCATAGACTATATGGTAATGATGTCCGCCATTATACATTCCCTCATTGTGAAATTATTTATTATATGTAATTATTTGACTAGAAGAATATAATAGATCATCTTTATTTGGTAATGTTTGATTTATTTTCTACATATTTTGTTCATGTTTTTGTTTCATAGAATTTTGTTTTTATTGCACATATTTCATTCAAATTTTATTGCTTCTGCTAAATTATTTACCCTTTCTGAGCATCTGAGTCACACCTTTCTTATGTTGTGTGTTCCCAAGATTCCAAGAAGTGTAATATATATGATATACAAGGTTAATCTAGGGGAATAATGTCATTCTCAACGGATATTTTATGTTGTGTTTTATGTTTGAATATGTAATGTATTATTCATGTTTGTAATCAATTTTCCAAAACATCTAATCTAATTAGTCCTTGGGGACTTCATTCATTATAATCATTCCAATGTATTAAAATAATGCATCAGTTCTAAGATTTTGGGGTTGGGGCAATACATTTGTTATTAGAGAATGTTTAGTACAATCCTTGGAATCTAGATTTAGAAACACCCTAATTATAGAACATTACCCTAAGATAAACATTGAGGATTTTTATAGAAGAAATTTCTAGAATTTTGGTAATGTAAAGATTTTTTGAGTATTCCATGAAATCCATCCCTGTCTCGAAACGTGAAAGTAGAGGCAGCTCGGCACAGATATAACTAGGAGTATAAACTCCAACAAAGAGTTTCAGGCTTGACCCCGGGTATCCTGGTACACGACAATGGGCCTTGGTACACTCTGGGTTATGACACTCCTAGGGGATATTCTTAGGATAATTCTTATTTTCATTACAAACTATTATGAAGGATTTAAGAGTAAATACTTTGTCTATGAAAAAAAAATTATGGTTATGGACTACATGTATAAAATTCTCAATTTAAGTTAGTTATTTTTCAAGTTTGGAATTATGAATTGTGATTCATAAACTAACCTAGTGTACTCCATTTTATTTAAATGGGGCCCAGTAGAAGGAATTAAAACTCCACTAATAAACATGATAAAAATACTATGAAATATCGTATCTTTCATTGTTTAAATCCATCATATAGATAGGAAATATTCTCACATGTATTCTCATCATATGAGGAAATATTATCATATATTAATATGATATGAAAATAAATCGTTGCATCATATGAATTTATAGGGATGCAATAGATGAAAATGATTGTATAGAGAAATATAGACAAATAGAAGATGGGAAAGTATGATTTTCCCTTATATGATAATTGTTGAAATAATCACCTTGGTATATGATTGATGGGAAGGGAAGATTATTATAAGTGTGGAGAAAAATGACACCAAGTTTTTGATTGTTAGGGTATTAAATGGTTTCAAATGTATAAGGCTTCATCTGCAAGGAATTGGGACACTATGTGAATTAATGTACCAATCATCTGAGTATACCGCAAATGATGTTGTTGCATAATAATCAATTTATGATACAACTGAAGATAATGTGGAATGAATTTTATTCTTCTATTATTATTAATTAATTATGTCATTTGAGTTTTTTATCAATTATGTATTAGTTATATGAATTATGTGGTATATAAGGACTGTATTGCAGTACTATTTCATTATGGATTTGAAATTCTATGGTTCTAAGAAAAGTGGCTCAATAACAGGGTAATCATTTTGGAAAATACATGGTTGACAGTAATATAAACTATAATATGATCATGATATTGAGGTATTGTTTTTGGAAAAAGATATTATTGATTTGGATAATTATATTTGATATTCTTAAATACATTTAAACTAATTAATTGTCTATTTATTTCCTTATTTTTGTTTTTTACATCATTTTTGTATATAAGGAGTATATATCTAGTATTCTATATGGAATAATGGGGCATGAATATTATGAATAAGTTTTTATAGTAATTCAATTTATTACCATGGTATAAAATAATTTATGATAATGGTATTCACATGTTATTATATGGCAAAAAGACATCTTAATTGTGTTTAACTTCCTTATAAATTTTGCACTGGGAGACTGGACAGAAATATTTTAGATATGTCTAAAGGTTGGAATAGATTAAGTTTGATATTGGATACTATTATTAAGGTTAAATAATATATTAATATTTTTTGGATTGTTATAAAAATGACAACTTGGAGGTCGGTCGACAACCCATCACGTCCGGTAGGGCCCCAAGACTTGAACCCACAACCGAAGGGAAACAAGGGAGCATCACCTACCTTTTGCCTACGTGATGTCCTATTTAGTATAATGTATTTTTTAAAAATTATATGACATATGAATTATAAATTTATTTTTTTGACCCTTATAGAATTAGGATAAATAGAATATTTTTGAGTTCTAAGATGGGTTTGTGGAAGAAATTAGTCAAAGGATGTGACTCTATTTGTGAAGTATTCTTTTTTTTCTTCTTATATGATGAAATTAATTTTAAAAAATTAGAAAATTGATTATAAAAACCAAAATGTGTTATCCCAATACCTTAGGTTGTATTAAACTCATGATATTTTGAATCATTATAGATTTATGGATTTGAGACCCTCAATTATCCATTCACTTGTTTTTTATTGATGACCACAATTACTCCATATATATGTTTATGTTTACCTCAAATTATAATTTCCACTAATGTTCTCATATTCCAAACACTAATTTCATGGAGACTTTTTCATTTTCCTAACCCTCTTATTAAGACTAAATTTTATTAACCCCAATTCTGATGATCTTTTTCCACAATGGTATTTTCTATTTTCAACCTTTTATTTTCCAAAAATAATTTCAAATTTCATGGATGAAATTTATTGATAGAGGGGAGAATGCAATACCCCAATATATCGTAGTATGTGATCTCTTTAAACAGATTTTTCTACATGCAACAATGAAATCGAGCACACCACGACTGACCATACTAGCCATTCAAAAAAAAGGTATGCATATTTTTAACTAAATTTTTAATTTTATATACTTAATATAATTTTAGAATTTATATTATTTGTTTCTTAGACATAATATATGAACAAATTTAATTAGTAATTTTTAGGATTTCATGGGAGTAGAGTTACACATCAGAGATGGAGTTTTGTTCTAGAGCGAAGAAAGGTGAATATCTTTGTTGAAATGGAGTATTTCATTGATTCATCAAATTCACATGATAATGGATTCATTCAATCCAGAATGGGAGTTATCCTTCAAGGGTGATCTGAATTCTTCTATTGATGGTATTTCTGATGCTCCTTTGCTTCAAAAGGTAGTAGTTTACTTTACATATTCCCTATCAGGATTGCAAGATATGGTAAAATATGATATTCCTAATACCTCTTCTATCAAAGAATTGGATGATGATTCTTTCTCAGTTGTGACAGATCTAGATGCATTGCAACAACAATTCGATGTTTCAAAATTATCCCTTCAAGGAAGAATGATACTCTTCGAGGGGGATAAGATGTGGTCGTATGATGACATTTAACATTGAATTTCCATCTATTTGGATTTAAGTTCATGGAAACTCATTCCAATTTGTAATGGTTGTTTTCATATGGTTTTTTCGAATGAAGATGATATGAGAAAGGCCCGGTCCACATGTAACCTTCATCTTAAACCTAGTCTGTTTCGAATCTCTGAATGTGATTGTAATTTTGATCCTTTTAATCAATAGACCTATAATTATTAAATTTGGATCATACTTCATGGATTAAATATGGTGTATTGTCATACGAAAATTTTAAATGAACTTCATTTTTGTTTCATCTCTTATATAGTGATGGATCAAAGAACATTGGAAGTATATTTTGGTCTTTATGATTGAATTTTATTTAATGTTAACATGGCTTATGAATGGCCAAAGTCCATTTTTAAACTTGTAAATGAATGTTGAATTTATTTTAATTTTGAGTTTGAGAGAATTTACCCATTCTATGATTATTTCAAAATTATAGGACATTCTATTGAATCTTTTAGGGTGATTCAAATGATATTTAGGGGTCCATCTTAAGGAAATGATTTAAAGGATGATATCATTCTCCTTAAGAATAAAGGTTCTGCCCATGATTTAGTTATTGATAGAAATCCCTTGAGGAAAGATCCATGTTCTCTTCCTTCCCCTTTGAATGTCACCCATGCTAAATCTTGGGATGATATTTTTGGGGAAGAAGTTAATTTTTCTTTTGATCCCTACCCTCACACTCTTCCACTGAAATCTAGCAGAGACATGTATGATAGTTTAATTTTTTAATAGATCTCTCAAAGCATAACTGAAATTGTATACCGTATATAACATAATTTTGAAGATGAATAAAAGTTTACATTTTTTTCTAATGATATTATAGATCTTTTTTGAGTCTACAACCTCATAGGTCCTCTGTAGGCTCCCCTTTGGAGAAGAATTCCCTACATGAATTCATGATTTTGTCAAGAATTATAGATGTTGTTCATATTCTTATAACTGATAAGGCCCTTTTAGACTCATCTAGAGAAAATGATTCCATTTCCTCTAGAAATTATGCTTCATTAATCATGCCCCCCAAATATTACATGCATGTTTTATTGAATCTATAAAGGAAAATTTGGATTTTTATGCTACACAATCTCATGAAATAATTGTTCCTATTGAATCTGAACCTAAAAGAAGGATTATTCTATTTTTAGATCTCAAAATATGGACAATGTGGATTCAATTCTTACTCAAGAAAAAGAAATTAAGTCCAAATCAGTTGTATACATTACTAGTATAATTTATAATTTGGATTTACCTGTGAAGAAAGTAGGGTGACATCTTAAAATTAATAAAGAGAATTAGGAGGATGGGAATAAGATGGGGAGTTCACCCCAAACTAGGCTTAAAATGAATATTATTTATTTGAATTTCCATGGCCTAGCTAAAGAATCCACAATCAGGTCTCTTAAGGATTATATAAGGTAGAAAAAACAACTTTTAATTGGGATTTCTATGCTCAAACTATTTAATATAATTTTCTTGAGAGATTTGAAATTATGGGTTTCAATTTACTAGGATTGAACAATAGTTTCTTAGAGGTCAATAATCTATTGGTCTTGGATAATTCTTCTATATTTGATCCTCTCTTGGTAGGATCAAGCAATCAACATTTTACTTGCTCCTTTTCAAATTTGGGAAACAAGAAGTTTTCTTCATTCATTAATGCTAGTATTATTTATCAGGATCGAAGATTTCTTTGGGATGAAATTGGTTCTCTGAAAAGTAATATTAATGATCCTTGTATCATTATTGGGGATTTTAACACGATTTTTAATTCTAATGAAAAAATGGATCTTATGACTTGTTCTATTTCTTCTACATATTTTAAGGGTTTTATGGAAGAAAATTAGTTCATTGAAGTTAATCTTGTTGGAGAAATGTTGTTTTTGGTATAGAAATCACCTTAATGGTATAGTGGCTAGTAATATTTTATAGGGCATTTGTTAGTGACTTCTATTTACATTTTATGGATTCTATTTCATGTATGTATTTATCCAGATTTAATTCCGATCATTATACTGTTATGATTGACCTCCCAGTCAAGCGTATTAAATCACCATTCCCCTATAGATTTAATAAATCCTGGGTTCTTAATCATGAATGTGATAATCTTGTTCAGGATGTTTGGTGTTTAGTTGGGAGCCTGAGGAAATTTCTTTTCTTGTATTTTTAAATATAATATTCTCAAGGGAAATCTTAAACTATGGAGTAAGTATAGGTTCAGTCATCCTGACTCAGAAATTTCCAATATTGAAGCCTCTCTTTGGTCTTTCCAGTAGCAATGTACCCATGTTGGTTTCTCTCGTGATGTTTCTTTGGAATCCAATATGAATCTTTAACTTAATAATTTTCTAAATATTAAAGATGTTGTGCAAAAGGCTACATTCATAGGAAATTGGCTCACGGATAAGGATAAAAATACCAAATTCTTTAACAATATTCAATGAGATAATAAAATTTCATTCCCTCTTGAATTACTAAAAAGAAGAGATCTAATTCTAGATAATAGACTAGAGCTTTCAGAGAACATTATTTCTTATTATGAATATCTCTTTAATGGATCATCTTCCAACCCACCCACCCCCCTATAGAGTTTATCATAACAAAATTTATAAACTAGGAGGATAATACTAGACTTGTCTCCATTACTTTGGACCTTGAAATCAAGGATGAAGTTTTCAATCTTTGGCTGGATAGCTCCATAAGTCCGGATGGATATAGTAATTGTTTTCTCAGAATTATTGGGAGATCATTGTAGATGATGTTTGCAACCAAGATCTACATTTTTTCAAATGGGGTCATCGTACTCAAGGTTTAAATTCTAAATTCCTTGCACTTATTCCAAAGATAGAAAATGCTAATGAGATACATTTATTAAGGCTTGTTACTATTATCAACACTTTATACAAATTTATCCCTAAGATCCTTTCCAGTAGAGTTGATCTCATTTCCAATAAAATAGTTTCTACTAAGAAATTAGGATTCATCAAAGGATGATACATTCAAGATTGTCTTTTCATGACTTCTGAGTGTAACAATTTCCTTAAAAACTCAGTTTGTTGTGGGTACATTTCCTTCAAATTCGATATTAAATAAGATATTTACACAATGGATTGATATTTTATATTTAAAATGCATTCAATGTTTGGTTTTGAGGACACGTTAATTAATTGGATTAATATTTTTTGTTTAATCTCGGTTATTGTGCATGGATCCCCAGAGGGATATTTTTCTTGTTCTATAGGAGTTAGTCAAGGTGATCCTCTTTTTTCTATTATTTTTCTATTTTAGAAGATTATCTTAGTATATTGTTTTATATAATGAACATGAATGTAAAGATTAAGGCTATTGGTGATGGTCATGGTATCTATGCTCCTACCCATCGCCTTTATGCTGATGTTATTATCCCTTTTACTCAAGGGGATAAAAAAATATCATAAAAATTAGGAAATCGCTTCTGCATTATAAGAAAGTTCTAGGGAAACATATTAGTTGGAATAAGTAGTTTGTATACTTTGGTAGAAATATTTCTCATGTTATGAAATCAGATGTCATCACTGATTTTGGAAATAGGGAAGGAATCCTACCTTTTTCTTATATTGGTGTTCTTTTGTTCTGGGGTCTACTTAAGGATTGTTATTTTTCAGGGATTATTAGTAACATCCAGAATCAGCTTGCTTTCTGGAAAGGTACGTCCCATTCAATGGTTTTTCATGTTTGTCTGGTTAATGTTTTTGTTGTTTCAAAAAAAAATTATTCCATTATTTATTTAAAATGGCCTGATTCTCTTATCAAATCAATTATATTGTCCCTCAAAAACATTATTTTAAACGATTGTATTTTGGAAAGAAGATTGGTAACTGTGTCTTGGAACACTTATTGCAAATCTTTTGACAATGGGGGCCTTAGTATCATAAATTATAGTATTTTTAATCAATCCCTTCAGGTTTCATTTGAATGGAATCTAATTAATGAAATATTGGAATCTACTACTTTCATAATGTCTAGATTCCCTAATAAACTCAAAAGTGTCAACATTAATTATATGGATTCTTTTGTTTGGTATTCATTTAAATCTGTTTTTTCTCTTATTAATGTTGATGCTAGATGGTGTGTCTCTAAGTATTGTTCCCTGATGTTTGGGAAAGAAAATGGGACTGTCTCATATTTAAACTCTTAGTCATGAAATTTGAAAGATATACCATGATGTTTCTATTAAGGGTCAATTAAATGACATTTTTGCTGTTCTGGATCATTTTAAACAGATTATTAATAATTATATTTTTTACTCTATTGGTGATTTATGGATACCAGAAATCCATCCCTCTAGTATGATCACATATAAATATATCTAATCTCATGAAAAATATTATGTGTTAGGTTTATATTTGTTTGGAATGATTAATAGGATAGTCATTCCTCCATACAGGCTCACGTTTTTTTGGAGACTCAATCCTGGAAAATACCCAATTGATTCATATCTATAGGTCTGTGGAATTCCTCTTTGTTTGTTGGTATTCTATATCATCTGTATAGGGAGAACATGGATCACTTGTTTTTGTGTTTTTCTACAACATCCTCACTATGGAAGGAACATTATGATATTTTAGAGGTTAAAATGAAGAAATATTCTACTTTTAGAGACATTCATGAAGGTATGTGTTTCCTTCCTTTATCTCTTATGTTGCTGATTCTTTTCTATGATATTGTTCCTAAACTTGTTCATTCCCTGTGGATGGCAAGAAACAATGGTCTTCATGATGTAGTTTGTTTCAATCCTCAGGCCTTCCTTTCGAGTACTTTTTTCAGTCATGAAACATGTAAAGCTTCCTCGTAATGATTATTGTCACAACACGACGCATGATTTTTTAGTTCATAGGTGTATCAAGGTAAAAGGTAATTTTCAGCATATGTTGGGTATTATGTGTGTTTTTTTGGAGCCCTCATTTTTTGGGTTGGATCAAAATTAATTCTGACGGATCTTCAAGATGAAATTTGGGTCCTTTAAGTTATGGTTTAGTTTTTAAGAACAACTTTGGTGATGTATTAGGTTGCTCCTTCATCACTAGTGGTATTTCCTCCTCTCTTGAGGCTGAGATGCTTGTTGTCATTTTTACCCAAGATAGTGCTAAAAATAGGGGTTTGAATAGGATATGGTTAGAGTGTGAGTCTGCCATGTTTTTTCATGTGATCAGAACCTCTTCTACTCATATCCTTTGGAAGCTTAGTAATATATGCATTAACTTTTTAAAGATTCTCTCATCTATTGACTTCATTTTTAACCATGTTTTCTGAGAGGGTAATTCTCTAGCTAATAGTATGGATAATGAAGGAGTAAATGGGGGGAACCATGCTTGGTCTGATCAATTCCCAAAGGATTTCATACCTATATTTAAAAGCCATAAATATATTTTTCCTACTTTTAGACTAGTTTTACCTATTTACCTCTTTGATTAATGTGATCATCCTTTAAAATTTTACCTATTGGTTTTTGGATATAATGTGATAAATTTGATGTCGACAGTGCCTGTAGAAACCAACCCGCATGTTACTATGTTGGTTATTTCTATGTTTGATGTATAATGCCCCATACTTCACATACATTGTTATTACTTCATAATTGAAGCACACTTATTACATAATATTTCAAAACCATGGTAGGACCATATAGGTATAGAGTCTTTAGAAACTGGGAAACATAAACAACTAGTTCATAAAGAATCTACATTGTCTCTTGTTTATTTCATCTTATCTAGAGTCTATTTTGGAATATCCTATATAATAACCTTCTTCCTCGCCTGGGGAATGAAAACATACAAAATGGTGAGCTCAAATTCTCAGTAAGGGAAATGAAAGGAAATATCATATTCATTAAAACATAGCATTTTGAAAATCTCAACCTGCAAAAGAGATCATAATATCATAACATGGGATAAATCATAGTAGTAAAATGTAATCCCAATAATAATAACATAAAACATGAAACTTTGTGGAATACACACATAATCATGTAGAATCATTTCTTAGTAGTCAAGACTCATTTCCTAGACTATCTTAGTGGACAAAGTCCATTTCTGAACCAAGTTCACTCTTCGTTTCAGTCCTGTTTCACTGAACCGGATTAACCTATCGTTCCATACATGTCTATCTCATGAGATATAAATATTTACCCAATGCATTGGAGGGAGATACAGGTCCCACCCATCTAATAATGATACCATTCTTATTTGTGCCACAAGATCATAAATCATACATCATAGCATAACCCACGTAATAAAAATGGGACTCTTAAACATCATGCCATCATAAAATAATCCATATAAGATAAAAGGACATCATAAATATAATTCCATCATAACATAATAAAATAAATGTAAAAATAGGGATACAAATAGAACCCTATATTATCTTAGATGGAAAATAATTTTGATAAAACGCTTGAACTCCATTCTTGAGGAAGATATCCTTTCTACTTCAAAAATATTTTTCCTTTCGTAAAATGTCATAAAATTTTAAACTAAAAGACGTTGATTAAAAAAACTTGAATAATTGTAAAGGAATATTAAGGTAATTAATGTTCTAAATGTCCATTCAGGCCGTACATGTTAAAAAAACATTCTTCTCATAGTTTGGTCGGAAAAGTCAAAAAGTACCTCGTACTAAAAACGACAAAATATTCCTTTCATATCTTTTACTAAAAACTCACCAATGGGTAAAATTGGATTTAAAAAATTTTAGGTATATGGAAATAATATTACATATTGAGGAAACATGGATGTGGATGATAAATATGCCCCATTAAATTCTCAAGTATAAACAATCTAGGATAAAAATGAGATTGTGAGATTTTCCCTAACCTTAGGTCTGATTTGCTTCAAACGTGTCTGAACCTCTTGTATAATGATTTAAATAATGTCATTGACTTTTTAAATAATCATACCCATTATTATGATATCATATATGGTCATATTATTAGCTCTTTATTAGTAATATTACATTGCTACTTGTTATTCCGGTGTTTATGGCTTTTTGTTCTTATGCGTGTTTTGTCGAATAAATTTTTATTATTCTTTTTAGGTTATAGATACCTCATTTCAAGAATGGTATTAGTGTAATATATATCATATTTATTCATTCAAATCATTTATATAATCATCATGCAATGAAGATCATGTAGAACGAGTCGCATCACATCGTGGAGATGGTAGGCCGTACGTACGCACGAGCGATGATATTGTTCCCATGATCGTGGAATTGTATTGGTTTGTATGTATACTATTTCAGAATAAATATTACTTTAAAATATTCATATATAGTTATTCTTTACACCATTATAACCATCCAAGTAAGGTGGTGGTGGAAAACTGATTACACCACGGCGTAGAGACGGTATTCCGTACGTACGAACACGCAGTGATTTCATTTTCCGTAGGATGGGTAGAAGATGAAATACGGTTGTTTCATGTTTATAATAACACATCAGTATGTTAGTGATACTTATGTTATTACTTCATAATGAAACAACTAAATAAGATTAAGTAGAATAAGAAATAAATTTGAAATAATCAGTCAGGGATATTACCTCTTCTTCGACACGCCTCTTTGAAACCTCCTATTAGGGAACTAAAATTGGTCTTTGAATAATACCAGGACCACTATAATATTACTAAAGATGTGTAAAAGAGAAATTTTCATGGGTTGGCTGATCTTGAAGGCTCAAAGTGGTGTGAGGAGGAGAGGGAGGAGGTGCCCTTTTATAAGTGAGGAGAGGGGCACCTTAAGAAAAACTTAAAATATTATTTTATTATAAAGTCATATTAGGTTTTTAATATCTCAAAATTGATTTATTTATAATCTGAGGTTAGTATGGGTCAAAATAAAATCAACCAATATATTTCAGACAAGTTTAGTTTACTTTTTTATCCTTATCATTTAGATTTAACTTTAAGTTAAATAATTTAACTTTTACTGTGTCTTCTTATTTTCTTACATTATATGGTTAGTAAACTTACTATAACAAGCCAAAAGGACCCCAAGTTGTTAATTATTAATATATATAACCTTATCTATGTCATTGGGCCGAACATTAGATTTTTAGAAATAAAATAACAATTAATAATATAATATTTGTTTTAAAAACAATTTTATGTCAATTTTGACACTATTTGGTAATTGATTTTTGTGAAAATTATAACAGCATGATTAGTTCAAAAAAAGTTACTTAAATAAATATTAATTTGTCATATTAAGATATAAAATTATTTCAATTCATAAAATGTATCAAACTAAATTTATTTGGGTATTTATAACATCAATTATATTAATATTTCATTAATAGGGTAATTACTGCATCATCATTTTGTCAAAAATAAATAAACGTATTCGATATCTAAAAATTATAAATAAAATACCATTAGGAAGGAAATTATTTTATCTTTCTATAGAATATTTATAGTCTAATTTATCTTATGTATAACACTACATTAAAAATGTTTTTAGTTATTAAACTTTCAATTTAACTATTTTAACACTTCTTTAAATAAAATAATAATAAGTGTCCTAATCTAATCCAAGTGGACCTAAAGGGTAATATTTTATTCCTAAGGTTGTTTTTTGTCGAATTATACTTATAAAATATAATTAGTACATGTGTTAGGGTAATAATAATATCATTTTTACCCTTAATTACTCTATTTACTTTTAACCGTGGTAAAAAAGTAAAAATTTACTATTCACCATAAATTATTTTTATCATATTGAACCACATTTTACTCCTTGATATTAACTGTGTCTCTCAAATTTTCGAAATTCCACTCACTGAAGCAGTAAAATTAAGTTTTATGTAAATTTTCTAATTCTCATAGGAGGTGGGTAAAAGATGATGAAATGTTCAATAAAAATTTTATATATCTAAAATTACTATAAAATGAATCCAATGAATTACATTGAAATTATATAAGTATTATTATAAATTTTGACCTAAAATAAATTTAAATAAAATAAATAATTATTTAAATAAAAGTTGTTTTTTAAATAGTAACACAGTGTTTTCCCTATTCATAAAAAATTTAAAGTATTCAGAAAAATACGAATAAATCACCCTAGGATAATTTCAATATTCCAAATCCAAAAATGAAGTCAATTTTGAAAGATAAAATTTATAAAATTTCAAAAAATGGGTATTAATATTCATAATAGCTAGTTTATATAATATTTTAATAACATATCGTTGTTTATTGAAACATGGTATTGCGTACAAAGCTAGATATCGAGGAATGTTTCTCTTGTCTGTAACGCAAGCCAAGATAGTTTTGTGAGTAGTGAAAGATTCCTTTATATAACATAATACATAAAAACAAAATATTTCTCATAAAATCTCAGGTGTTATATTCTACCCCCCTTAAAATGAATTTCGCCCTCGAAATTCATCACTTTGTAACAAACAGATGAGAATACCTCTCCCCCATCATATCCTCAAGTTCCCATGTCGCTTTTTCTAATTGGTGGTTCCTTCATAAAACTATCACCAAGCGAGTGGTCTAGTTCCGTAGGAATTTGTCACTACTATCTAGAATCTCTATCGGTTGTTCTTCATAGGAAAGATCTTGCTCTAGCGGTACAACGTCTGAGCTGAGCACATGTGAAGGATCAGTTATGTACTTTCTCAAGAGAGATACATGGAACACATAATGAACTTGAGAGATATTCGGTGGAAGTGCCAATCATTAAGCTACCTTCCCAACACGATCTAGTATTTCAAAAGGACCAATATACCTAGGGATCAGCTTTCCCTTCATTCCAAATATCATTACTCTCTTCTAAGGAGATATTTGTAATCACACTTAATCACCCACTTCAAACTCTAGGTCTTTTTTTCGGTTGTTGGCATAACTTTTTTGTCGACTCTGAGCTGCTCTTATGTGGATGAATATATCTGACCTCTCCCACCATCTCATCAACAAGATCAGGTCCTAATAGCTTTCTTTCCCCAACTTCATTCCAGCAAGTTGGAGTCCTACATTTCTTTCCATAGAGAGCTTCATAAGGATCCATCTGAATACTGGGGTGAAAGCTATTATTATAAGAAAATTCCACCAAAGGTGGGTGTTGATCCCAACCACCTTTGAAATCCATAGAGTAATCTCTTAACATATCTTCTAGAGTTTGAATTGTTCTCTCAGACTGGCCGTATGTCTGAGGATGAGAAGTTGTGTTGAGACTCATCTCTGTATCTAAAGTATGCTGAAGACTTCGCCAGAACTTTAAGTTAAACCTCGGGTCCCGATCAGATATAATTGAAAGTGGTACTCCATGAAATCTTACCACTTCCTTCACATATATCCTAGAAAGATGATCCATAGAAAAATCTTCTCTAATAGCAATGAAGTGTGCCGACTTCGTAAGATGATCAACTATAACCCAGATAGCATTATTGCCGTTGGATGTTTTTAGAAGTCCAGTGACAAAGTCCATAGTGTTTTTTCCATTTCCAACCTGGTATGGGTAATGGTTGTAATATCCCCTTAGACATTTTTCTGTCATCTTTAACTTTCTGACAAAGCAAACATCAAGAGACATATTCAGCAACATCTCTTTTCATGCCATCACACCAGATGTAATCTTTTAGGTCCCTATACATCTTCAGGATTACAGAATGAATAGAGTATGAAGAACTATGAGCCTCATCCAGTAGTTCCTTCTTTTATTCTAGGTTGGGAGGAACACAAAACCAATTTCTCAACCTTATTATTTCATCACAATCAATGTGAAATTCAAGTACATTTCTCACCTTATTTTGTAACTCTACATCTTCTGTATGTGCCTCTTTAATCATCGCATGTATAGATGGTTGAACATTCATTTGAGAAAGATAAGATTTTCCCATTCCATGTGAATTCCAAGATCCATCCTTTGTTAATCAATAAATATTGGATCTTTTGTGATCCTCATCATGGATAAGCTAGCATGGTCTTGTTGACTTAATACATCTTCCACCTTGTTTGCTTTCCTAGGGTGATAATGAATTGAGCAGTCGTAATCCTTAATCAGCTCCAACCATCTTCTTTGGTGCATATTCAGCTCCTTTTTTGTGAAAATATACTTTAAACATTTATAATCTGTATAAATATCACACCTTTCACCATAAAGATAATGCATCTAAATCATTAATGCAAAGATTACTGCAGCTAACTACAAATCATGAGTTGGATAATTTTTCTCATGAATTTTCAACTGTCTGAGGCATAAGCTATCACCATATCATTTTTCATAAGAACACACCCCAATCCATTCTTGGATGCATCACTATATATCACAAACCATTCACCACTACAAGGTAGTGTGAGCACAGGTGCACTGGATAACCTTCTTTTTACCTCTTTGAAATTCTCTCCAAACTCCTCCGTCCAAATGAACAAAACTCCTTTTCGAGTCAACCTAGTGAGTGGATTAGATAATTGTAAAAAATCGTTCACAAAATGTCGATAATATCCATCCAAACCAAGAAAAATTCGGATCTCAGTTACTGTTGTTGGTCTCGACCATCTTTTGATAACCTTTGTCTTTTCTGGATCCACAGATATCCCCTCTTTTGAGATTATGTGACCCAAAAATGCAACCTTTTTAAGCCAAAATTCACACTTGGTAAATTTGGCATAAAGCTTCTCCTTTCTCAGGGTCTTCAATACAATTCTCAATTAATCTTCATGTTCTACCTTTATCCTTGAATATACAAGAATATTGTCTATAAAGACTACCAAAAATTGATCAATATAGTCTCTAAAGACATTATTTATCAGATCCATGAAGATAGCAGGGGCATTAGTAATACCAAATGGAATCACTATAAATTCAAAGTGTCCATACCTTGTATGGAAAGCTGTATTTGGTATATCCTCCCTTTTAACCCTTAATTTATGATACCCTGAATGAAGATCAATCTGGTAAAATTATTGAGCTCCACGTAGTTGGTCAAATAAGTCATCAATGCATAGGAGAGGATATTTTTTCTTGATCGTGATCTTGTTAAGTTCTCGATAATCAATGCAGAGTCTCATTGATCCATCATTCTTCTTAAGAAAAAGAATAGGTGCTCCCCAAGGTGATGCACTAGTGCATATAAATACATTATCAAGATTATCTTGAAGTTTCTTCCTCAATTCCTTCAACTCAATTGGGGCCATTCTATAAGGTTTCGTTGAAATGGGCATAGAACCCGGTATGAGTTCTATTGAAAACTCAATTTCACGATTTGGTCAAAGACCTGGAAATTCCTCCGGAAATACATCATCAAACACCCGTACAATGGGTGTATTCTTAATCATGATTTTCACTCCAACCATTTGAGATAAATAACCTTCATTTATTGAAATCAAGACCCATAAGATGGATGAAATTTCCATTGGAAGGTTATGTTCATCCTTGCATCGATAGACAATCATAGATTGATCTGGAATATTAAATGTGACTTCCCTTATTTGGAAATTGATATGAGATCCATATAAAGAAAGTCAATCCATGCCATGAATCACATCAAATTCTACTATAGGAAGTATCACAAGATTTTCAGGAAGCACTTTCCCACAAACTTCAATCGGAGAAGAATTATGAACTTTTGATGCGACTGTTGTGCATATTAGGGGTTTTCACAACTAACGCAACATCTAAATGTTGAGGTAATATGGCGATACCCTTAGAAAAATCATCAGAAATAAAAGAGTGGGTGGATCCAGAATCAAATATAACATTTTCTACTTTAGAGTGGATGGTAAGTGTACCTTTCACCACTTCGTTATCGTACTCCACATCGCTGATAGAAATTGAATGTGACATTCCTTCGTCTTTAGCCTTAAGCGTTTTCTGATGTTGATCATCATCAACAACCCCTGGATTAGGGCATTGATTAGTATAATTCCCCATTTCCTTTCACTTGTAACATTGAAGTGTAGGATGTGCACTCTGTGTAGCCTTTTCTTTGTTCGAATCACTAGACATCTTCTTCCCATCATTGCGGCATTAAAATGACCGATGACCTTCTTTTCCACATTTGAGACATTTACTTGTCCCTTTAAGGCAACTCCCTCCATTTTTCTTTCCACGCTTTGAGCATAAGGGAAAACTCATCTTCTTTTAAGTGTACTCTTTAGATTTTCCTTTGAATTCCATTTCCCTCTTCTTATCAAACCCATATGATTGATGGGTTAATTCAATCTCCATCTCAACCTTGAGAGCACATCGAACGATTTCCTCGTATCTATTGAAGTCCCTTGTGGATAACTCCCTTCAAATACTTGGTTTTAAGACACTAAAAAATCGATAAATCTTAATATCAGGTTGGATAATAATCCCAGAAGCATACCTTGCAAGTCTTGTAAAATTTTCTTCGTAGGTACCAACAGATTCATCATCCTTTATCTTTAGTTCAAGAAACTCCTTCTCCATCTTTGTTCGAAGAATACGAGGGAAGTACTTATTGAAAAATAAGTTCTTGAACTCGTCCCATTCTGTGGACTCAATTTCATCTCCTGGCATAGTATTCTTGATAATATTCCACCATTGATCAGCTTCACCTTCCAAATGATATACTGCTAAGATGACTTTATCATGTTCAGAACATTGAAGAACTGAAAATATATTTTCAGTAGTATTGATCCATTGTTCAGAAACTAATGGATCAGTAGACCCAGTGAATGAGGGAGGACGCTTACTCATAAAGGATTCAACAGAATGTTTCTCCTTCATTTGCTCGTTTGGAAGTCCTGCATGATTCATAGCTTAAGAAAGTTGTGTGAGCATGGCTACACGATGGTTCATTCTAGCTCCCATAACGTTTGGTTTCTTATGGGGACAATCATTTCATTTCCCGTCCCATTCAGAATTGACACAGTACCTTCGAGTTCCAGCCATTGACTAAAACCAAAAAAAATAGTGTGAGATAAAATAATCATAATAGTAAAACCACATAATCAAGAATAAAATTTCATGCTTTAGGTCTTATCATAGGTTATTCATGGGAATTTCTAAAACACTAAGATTTTGTCCTATTCTTAGACATATCGTTAGGGTTCTTACTAAGGCTTTCACATCCTAGTTTCCAAAGGTTGATTATACCTTTCCTCTGATACCAACTATAATGACCAATACTTTACATACATTGTTATTACTTCAGAATTGAAGCACACTTATTACAACATATAACAAAACCATGGTAGGACCGTATAGGTATAGTGTCTTTAGAAACTGGGAAACATAAACAACAGGTTCATAAAGAATCTACATTGTCTCTCATTTATTTCATAATATATAGAGTCCCTTTTTTCATATCCTACTTAATAACCTTCTTCCTGACCTAGGGAAAGAAAACATACAAAAGGGTGAGCTCAAATTCTCGATAAGGGTAAACAAAGCAAATATCATATTCATAAGAACATAGCATTTCGAAAATCTTAACCTACAAAAGAGATCATAATATCATAACATGGGATAAATCATAGTAGTGAAATGTAATCCCAATAATCATAAAATAAAACATGAAACATTTTGGAATACACAAATAATCGTAGAGAATCATTTCTTAGTAGTCAAGACTCATTTCCAAGACTATCTTAGCAGACAAAGTCCATTTCTGAACCGAGTTCACTCCTCGTTTCAGTCCTATTTCACTGAACCGGATTAACCTGACATTCGAGCCATGTCTATCTCATGAGATATAAATATTTACCCAATGCATTGGAGGGAGATATAGGTCTCACACATCTCATAATGATACCATTCTTATGTGTGCCACAAGATCATAAATCATATATGATAGCATAACCCCTGTAATAAAAATGGTATTCTTAAACATCATGTCATCATAACATAATACATATAAGATAAAAAGACATCATAAAAATAATTCCATCATAACATAATAAAATCAATTTAAAAATAGGTATAGAAACCAAACCCTATATTATCATAGATGGAAAATAAATTTGATGAAACACTTGAACTCCATTCTTGAGGAAAATATCCTTTGTACATCAAAAACATTTTTCCTTTCTTTAAATGTCATACAATTTTAATCTATAAGAATTTATTAAAAATAAACATGAAAACTTGTAATGTATGATTCATGTAAATAATATTCTAAAAGTCTATTCAGGCTGTATAAGTTAAAAAAACATTCTTCTCGTACTTTGGCTAGAAATGTCAAAAAGTACCTCATACTAAAAACGACAAAAGAGTCCTTTATTATCTTTTTCTAAAAACTCACCAATGGGTAAAATTGTATTTAAACAATTTTAGGTGTATGGAAAACATATTAAATATTGAGGAAACATGGATGTGGATGATAAATATTCCCCAGTTAATTCTAAAGTATAAACAATCTCGTATAAAAATGAGATTGTGTGATTTTCCCTTACCTTAGGTCTGATTTGCTTTGTATGTGTCCGAACCTCCTGTATAATGAGTTAAATAATGTAATTGACTTATTCCAGAATCATACAAATTGTTATGATATCATATATGGTCATATTATTAGCTTTTTATTGGCAATATTTTATTGCTACTTGTTATTCGGGTGTTTATTGCTTTTTGTTCTTATGCGTGTTTTGTCAAATAAATTCTTATTCTTATTTTTAGGTTATAGATAACTCATTTACATAATTTTATTAGTGTAATATATATCATATTTATTCATTCAATTCATTTGTATAATAATTATTAAATTAAGATCATGTAGAACGAGTCGCATCACATCATGGAGACGGTAGGCCGTACGTACACACGAGCGATGATATCATTCCCATAATCGTGGGATTGTATTGGAATGTATGTATACTATTTAAGAATAAATATCAATTTACAATAATAATATTTATTTATTATTTACACCGTTATACCCATCCAAGTAAGGTGGTGGTTGAAAACTGATTACACCACGGCGTGGAGACGGTATTCCGTACGTACACACGCGCGGTGATTTCATTTTCTGTAGGATGGATAGAAGGTGAAATAGGGTTGTCTCATATTTATAATAACATAGCAGTATATGTGTGATACTGATGTTATTACTTCATAATGAAACAAGTAAATAAGAGGAATTAGAAGAAGAAATAAATTTGAAAGAATCGGTAACGGATATTACCTCTTCTTCGACACGCCTCTTTGAAACCTCTTCTTAGGGAACTAAAATTGGTCTTTGAAGAAAACCAGGACCTCTAGAATATTACTAGGGAAGTAGAGAAGAAAACGTTTAAGGGGTTGGATGAGCTTGAAAGCTCAATGTAGTGTGAGGAGGAGAGGGAGGAGGTGCCATTTTATAAGGGAGGAGAGGGGCACCTTAGGAAAAACATAAAATATTATTTTATTATAAAGTCATATTCGGTTTTTAATAGCTCCAAATTTATTTATTTAGAAGATAAGGTGATGATGGGTCGATATCCTCTCAACCAATAGATTTTAGACAAGTTTAGGTTACTATTTTAACCTTATCATTTAGATTTAACTCTAAGTTAAATAATTTGACTTTTACCATGTTTTCTTATTTTCTTACATTATATGGTTAATAAACATCCTATAACAAGCAAAACGAACCCCATGTTGTGAATTATTAATATATATAACTTTATTTAAGTCATTGGAATGAACTTTATATTTCTATAAATAAAATAACAATTAATAATATTATATTTTTTAAAAAAAATATTTTATGTCAATTTTGACACTATTTTCTAATTGATTTTTGTGAAAATCATAACAGCATGATTAGTTTGCAAAAAGTTAATTAAATCAATACTAATATGTCATATTAACCAATAAAATTTTTTTAATTCATAAAAAGTCACAAATTTTATTTATTTGGATATTTATAACATCAATTATGTTAATATTTCATTAATAAGGTAATTACTGCATCATCGTTGTGTCAAAAATAAATTAAATTATTTAATGTCTAAAAATTATAAATAAAATACCATTAGGTAGGAAATATTATTATCTTTATAATGAATATTTATTGTCGATTTTATCTTATGTATAACCCTACATTAAAAATGTTTTTATTTATTAAACTTTGATTTTAACTATTTTAACACTTCTTTAAATAAAATAATAATAAGTGTCCTAATCTAATCCAAGTGGACCTAAAGGGTAATATTTTATTCATAAGGTTGTTTTTGGTCTAATTTTACTTATCTAATAGTATTATGACATGTGTTAGGGTAATAATAGTATCATTTTTACCCTTAATTACCCTATTTACTTTTAACCGTGGTAAAAAAAATTAAAATGTTACTATTCAAAAAAAATTATTTTTATCTTATTGAACGACATTTTACTCCTTGGTATTAACAGTGTTTCTCGGATTTTCAAAATTCCACTCACAGAAGTGGTAAAATTAGGTTTTATGTAAATTTTTAAATTCTCCTAGGAGGTGGGTAAAAGACGGTGAAAAGTTCAATAAAATTTTTATATATCTAAAATAATTATAAAATGACTCCAATGAATTACATTGAAATTATATAGGTATTATGTATCAATTTTGACCTAAAATAAATTTAAATAAAATAAATAATTATTTAAATTAAAGTCGGTTTTTAAATAGTATCCCACTATTTTCACTATTCATTAAAAATTGAACGTTTTCAGAAAAATACCAAAAATTCACCGGAGGCTAATTTTGATATTCCAAATCCAAAAATGAAGTCCATTCTGAAAGAAAAAATTAATAAAATTTAAAAAATTGGGTATTACTATTCATAACGGCTAGTTTATATAATATTTTAATAACATATCGTTGTTTAATGAAACTCGGTATTGGGTACCACGCAAGCTATCGAGGAAGGTTTCTCTTGTGTGTAACGCAAGCCAAGACTATGTTGTGTGTAGTGAAAGATTCTTTTATATAACATAATACATAAAAAAATATTTCTCATAAAATATCAAGTGTTACATGATATGACTCCTAAAATTGTAGTAAAGACACGGAATTTCTATGGAAAAATTTTTCTTAAATACATGGGAATTTTACGAGTCTGCGAAAACTGATGGCGCATGATTCTGAGACCCGGTGTGATCGGAATCAATTTCTGAAGTTTTTTTCGAGTACGTTCAGTAAACGTATGAGTGATATTTTATAACTTTTGAACTAGTGTTCGGAATTCAAATACGAGGACATTGTTGAACTCACAGCGCCAGAATTCACTTAAGAAAACCTTCACCTCGATGGAAGATGGTCGGGAATCTAAGATAGTTTTTTGGTTTTGTGTGGAATAATAAAATAAAATTAGAGCATGACTTATTTTGTTTTGTTTTTTTTATATCCACAATGTAGATGTTCGAGGTGGGGACTGCCACACATTGACCTCCACAGAGAGGTTATGGTGGTGGGGCCCACCCGAAATCAACCTCCCTGGTGAGGTTTAATGTGGTGGAGACCACCCGAGATGACATAAAGTCTAGAACTCCCCTCAATAATTAGGGGGAGCCTCTTGACTTCCTCTACAATTAATGGTGCCAACCCACTCCATTTAATTTAATCCAAATCAATTAATTAAATGCCTCATTTTGAATTTCCTGCAAACGAAATAATAGATATTATAATCTATTATTTGGCACATCGATTCACTTTGGTATTTTGGGGAGAGGAGAGCTTGGAGAAACTTATTCTCCCAATGAAGAACACTACATATTTCAGCAACGAACATCCTCCTCTTTTGATCTTCAACCATAACAAGGGAGGAAGTGTCGTCCTTAAAGAACATCGACGACGCCATCCTCACCTTCTTCTTTCTCAACAACATCGAATTGATATTCACATTCTGTGACTTCATCAACAATCAACGAATATGAGTTAGGGGTTCATTCTTGCTTAGTTGTTTCATGTTTTTCGTTCATCCATCATGGATTATAGTTCAAGCCGCATGTTATCACCCTAACATGGAGGGTGCAGTCCGAAAAAACACAGCCTATCACATCTGTCTTTTTATAGAATTTGATGATATACATGGTGTGAATCCGGAATGATTGTTACACATTAAAAAAGTGTGCGGAATAAAGCCAATTTCCCGAGGAGTTCGAGACAACTTCTGGAATGAGAATCAGGCCACTAGAACCCGTCCGGTGACACGTGGAAAGATCGATGACGGACGGAACCGATGATCGGCCGCAAGGACAGTGGCGGCACAATCACACCACCAGAGTAGAAGGTCGTGGTCGACTGGGCGCAGTGGTTCAGTGACAGCTGGTGCAAGGCCGACCGCAAATAAAGCCAATGGCCCGAGCCACATGGTCACCAGAGAAGGCACGGTGCAACTGCACCGTGCGGTGGAGAAGAAGAGGGTTGTGGCCCTTGGTCGCGGTGGTGCAATAGAGGCCGGATCAAGCCCAGCCATGAAGAATACTGGCGGCCCGAGCCGCCGAAGGTGGCGAGGCACAATGGCACCACACGGGTAGTCGTCTGGCTGCTCGGCCAGCTGGGAGTAGCGGGACACAGTGGGTCCCGCGTGATGCGGACCGATGCCACCTGGCGCCGGTTTGTCTCCAACCCGAATAGCATAGCCATTCGGGAATTTCCAGGGGCACATGCCTTCCCCTCTGGACGCAGCTAGAGGAGACCCAATGCAGGCTTCTAGGACTAACCCAACACAGGCGGCCGGGTCCAACACAGCACAGGTCGGGCCGACCCCGCAGGCCGGGCCGACCCCGCAGGATAGGCTGCCCCAGTGGGTTGGGCCACCCCCTCAGGTGGGGCCGGACCCATGGAATCAGATCAGACATGTAGACCGGGTCGGACCCCATAGTGGACTTAGGTTGGGCCGGGTCGGTCCGACTGGGACGGACCGGACCCGGACCCATTTGACCCGATTTAACATTTTCACCCATAACATAGGCTATGGGTGTCTGATTGATGAACCGTTTATGGAGATGGAAATCCTGAAGCAAAATGATTCTTATGGAATACCCCATTTGATGTTTGGACATGGTTGGGGTATAGTCGAGTTGGATTGAACCTAAATCCAATCAGGACCTCGGAACAGAAACGCCATTAACTCCCAGATCGGGCGTCCGATTGACGCACCGTCTATCACGTTGTGTTCCTTTTGACAAGATGGATTTTCAGGATTCATCAACATGGTGCGTCATGGATGTTGTTGTATCGGCTCTTGGCTTAAGGATCAGACCCTCCCAGAATCAAGCGTGCTTCGTGAAAACCCTATGGCTGGCTGTTCACTGTTGATTGTTCCTGGATCATGTGTTGGTCCGACAGTTCTGACGACTATTACTGGATCATGTGTTGGTTTGACAGTTCTAACTTCTCTTCCTAGATCATGTTTTGGTCTGACATTTCTGACATTTATGCCTTGATCGTGTTTGGGTCCGACAGAATAGCTGGCCCTGGATAATGTGTTGGTTCGACAACTCTAACGACTATTCCTGGATCATGTGTTGGTCCGACAGTTCTGACTTCTGTTCCTGGATCAGGTGTTGGTCTGAAAGAATAGTTGGTCATGTATCTTGCATTGTCCAACATCTCTGATGATTCAGTGTCAATATTTGATCATCTTTGTCTCTCTAAATAAGTTTTATATCTGTGTCAGCTGAGCCAGTAACTTATGTGTTTTCCTCATTATTAAGATGGGTTACATGATAACCTAGCTATATGTATAGGCATATACCTATGTAATGGCTACCCATTGATTTCATACTCTGTGGTTTATCTGTGTTGTATTTTGTGTGACTTTGAGGGTTTTGGGGTCCATACTGAGTATTGTTATACTCACCCATGCCCGGGATATGCCTGCACCTCGTTGTGTTGGATGCAGACAATGGATAGTGCTGACTAAGGATGAGTAGCAGGAATGGATGGTACCCAGAGGTGAACCTTACAAAGATTAGGTACACGAAGGATACTGAGGGATGTGGAGTGCTGAGGAGGCCATCTATACTTACCCATCAGGTAGGAACCCCGGAGGACGACCCAGTATCTGTTTTTTTTGTACTTGTTTTTCTGTTGTACTTTCACTTTCTAGTTGGGATTGTATTTTCTGCCTCTTTACTTTTCAGTACTCTTTGGTATACAGCTTTACTTAGCGTTTACTTTCATCTAATACTCTATTGTGTTCATGTTTTTATTTTATAAAGGCAATTAATTCCCAATTTTAGGGATTTACGCCTTTAGTTCAAGTCATCAGCCCCTGGCCTATGGATGTCGGGCTTGTGGTTGTCATGGCAAGGGACCTGAAAGACGGGTCGTGACATTTGTTCCTTATGATGATTCTAGTACTCAGAGATCTGTTTCATTTCTAATAGACATTGGGACGCTATGCCTTCTTTTTTACAGAATTCTACTATTTTTCTGATGTAGTAGTACCTTCTTGAGCTTATGCTGGATTTTTTTTATAGCATTTCTGATTCAAATGGTGTTGACTCATACACCTCTAAGGTAAAAAAGGTTAATGGTCCTAAAGAACATGTTTAAACTCTACAGACTAATATGGTAATTTCATATACTATTTCATCTTGGATATTTTCAAAGATGATTCTGAGTCAAATCAGGAGGGATCCAGTTTGATATTTTCTACTCATGATCAAATGAAAAAGGCTAGAGATAAATCCAATGTGGACCCGAGGTCGACATCTATAAGGGAGAGGGGGAGCTCATTATGGAAGATTTCTTAGCGTAATTTAATGATTGAAGACATTGTCTTTGATATAATGATCATTAATGATTGGATGGTCAGCTGGTGGATTGTTGATGTCCAGATATCATATTTTTGTTTATATTTCTAATTTGTTGATCTTGAATTTGATAGATATTTCAAGAATCATGTGCTCTATTTTAGAAAATTGCGTCTTTTAGTCCTTGAAATTGGGGCTGTGTGTGTTTTCATTTATATAAAAATATTCTTTGTCCATGGATTTGGTTTTTTTCAATTCCATGGGTCACATTGTTTAAAAAAAATTAATAACAAATTCATTTTTTCTCATAAAATATGTATTTCTGAAAAAATGAAATTTTACAACCCTTTAATGGTGAACCCTTTTTTAAAACCAATATTTGATACTTTTATATATTTAATTTAATCAAATTAAATTCTTCTATAAAAGAAAAACATAAAAAATTAGTTTGGATAATTTTTTGGTTCTTTTTTTATAACATTCATATTTTGATTAAGAGTCAAACATAATAAATTATAATTGAAAACAACTTTTTCAATCAAAATGATTTATAGAGAAAAATTATGCATTTGAATTCTTAAGAAATATATTACGATTTTATTTTTATCATTTAATGCCATGTTGGTCATTATAAGTAATTTCACATTTAAATTTCACATGAACACATATCATAATATTGATAGTTTTTACTTTTAAAAAAACACGATATTTGGTTTTGACAATGAGAATTAATTTTAAATTAATTAATGAATCAATTATGTTTTTAATTTCGAAAAATAGAATTCATTTTTGAATTCGGAATATCAAAATTATCTTATGGTTTTTTTTGGTATTTTTCTAAAAATATTCAATTTTTGATGAATATAGAAAAACACTATGTTATTGTCTATACTAGACATTTTATTTAAATAATTATTTATTTTATTTAAATTTATTTTCTATATAAATTGATTTATGATACATATTTAATCTCAATGTAATTAATTGGAGTCATTTTATAATAAAGTTAGATGTATAACATTTTAGTGATCTTTTTAACGTCTTTTACCCTCTCTCTCAAGGCACATTGAGAAATTTACATAAAATGAAATTTCACCACTTCTGTGAGTTAAATTTATAATATCTGAGAGACATAGTTGACATTAGTATGTAAATGTTATTCAGTAATTTGAAAATAATTTTTTTGAAAAGTAACTTTGGACTTTTCTTTACCACGGTTAAAAGTAAATAGGGTAATTATGGTTAAATATTATATTATAATTACCCTAACACATGTCCTAAATCTATTGGATAACTGTATTTCGACCAAAACAAACATTATTTAAAAAAATTGATCCTTTTGGTCACTTGGATTAAATTAGGACATTATTATTATTTTATTTAAAGAAAATATAAATGTGTTAAATTCAATGGTTATTAACATAAACATATTAAATATATGGTATTACATATGATAAATTCAAGTATAAAATTTTCATTAGAAAGATAATATGATTTCCTACATAATTTTATTTTATTTACAATTTTTAGAGATTAAATAATTAAAAAAATTTATGACACAATGATGATGCATTAAATACATTATAAATGAATGATTAAAATAATAGATATTATAAATATAAAAATAAATGTAAATTGAGGCTTTTATGCCATCCACGAATTTTCTAGGTTTATATAACATTTTAGGTTTGATTAATTAATTTCTTTTAAAGTGATAAATTTGTAATGACTTTATCTAAAACAAAATACCAAATAGTGTCAAAATTGATAAAAATGAGTTTTTAAAAATAAATACTATATTATTAATTTATATAATACTTCAAAAAATATAAAGATTAGAAAAAGTACATAGATTTTGTAAGATATTTTAATAATGAACCAATTGGGGTTATCTTGGATTTTTTTAGTAATTTTAATAAGAGTTTATAATAATAAAACAAGTGGACTTGGTAAAAGTTAACCTATTTATCTAAAAGATAAATATAAAAGATAGGGTAAATATGGTGACGTAAACTTGTCTAAAATCTATTGATTGAGAATATTTGGACCCATCCCCACTATATCTTAGAAATAAATCAATATGAAAAAATTATAATCCAAAAATGATTTTATAATAAAAAATTATTTCAAACTTTTCTTAAAGTGACCCTCCCCTCTCTTATAACATGATACAACCTATTCTCTCAAAATCACACCACCAAAGCCATTTGCCTCAGCTAGTAATAGTCCAAATCTTCTCCCAACATCCTTCAATTCAATATAGAGTCCTTTAATTGAGAAGAAAGCTAACCGGTGGATCCCTTATGTTCAAATCAAAAGAAAACACCCCAAGAAGATGTAAATATTTTATCACATCATTCAATGTTCATTTCTTCATCCAATTTCTTTTTCTTCATAATTACCATACCAAAATAAAAACTCCATTACCATATACATACTGTGATGTTATTATAAGTATTATACATCCATATTTATTATTAAATCCATTCTAGGAATGATAATGTCACCATGCGTGCGTACATACAGCTTACCATCTCAACGTCGTGGTGTAATTTGTTATTCAACACTATGTTATTTGGAAGGATTTAATGATGATTAATATGTATATAAATAATTAAAATAATAAAATAATTTCTCTATACAATTAATATACCATCCAATTACACATGTTTTAATAATTAAGAAAATGATATTGTAGCTCGTGTGTACGTACAACTAATCGTCTCCACGATGCGATGTGGTTCATTTCCAGGTTTACAATTCAACCATGATTATAATAATATATATTAAAATTAAATATGAAATATATGAAATAATAATACTACTAGATATATATATATATATATGTATGTATGTATGTATGTACTTACATTTATCATATTCACATACTTCCGTTCAATACTATATGAAAATGGAAATAGTGTTTATGCATAGGTATGACATACAGTCTTCTTAAACAGTGTTTTCCATTTCACATATCTATCTATTATACATATTTATATTATAAATATAATATATATATATATATATATCGTGTTTAATATTCTTAATTTATTTAAATCATGATCTAAATGATACGATAAAAAATAACAAGTGAAAAAACGTACGAGAATGAAATTGATTATAACCTGAAATGTTAATTTAACAAAAAAATCATTATTAAATGGGTAGTATAAAGTCATAAATGAATCATTTATGATATAATAAATCTGAATATTGTTCTGGACTAATTTAATGACATTGTATTTTCATTATACATGAGGTTAAACATACCCTTGACCATAGGAAAGTGCAAGGTAAGTGTTAATTCCTCAATCTCATTAAAATCATATATTGTTTATGTGTAAGTATTTTTGGGGCATATTTATTATCAATGTCCATGTTTCATAAAAATATTTTTAAAAATGATTATTTTTAGCTACTTTTTTACTAAAACATCAATAGATGTTCTAAATATTTATTCTTCTATATCTTTTTAATTAATTCCCATGTTTTCAAAAAAAATTAAAGAATTATTTATTAAGACATGATTGTTTTAAAATGATAATTCCTTTAAAAAGTTTCTATGTTGTATGATACAATTTCATTCAAAAATATATTTTATATGAATTCCATTATAAATGTGTCGTTTTTAAATTATGTCACAAAATTGGATACTTCTATCAAAACATTATACTGATCATTTTCAACTATGTCAACATCCATTATTAGAAATTATTCTTGATTCATGTTTAATTATTATTATACAATCATCCCTGTTATATTGAATAAGTAATGATATGATTGACTGTATATGTGATATTTTTATACTATTCATGGTTTATGGCTGAAATATTAAAATTTCATATGCTAGATTTAATACGAATTTGTATGTTATGTTTCAACATTTTCATATAAGAAATTTAGTGGACATATTAAGTTACTGGAGGGGCGCACTATAGCCCCTCGATGCGTCGGTAGGTATCATGAGACAAACTACTGTCTTTTCACAAGGCCTTGACAGAAGTGTTATTTTTATTTGTAGCACGAGGACTTGACTATGTGGTAATGAAGTATGGTGTTAGTCATTCTCTCATTATGAAATTATTTTTTACATGTGATTGTTCGACTAGTAGAATATCCTTGTTCCTGTTTATATGGTAATGTTTGATTTATTGTTTACATATTATATTTAATTTAATGTTTAAAAGGATGTTTTTTTATTAAAAATGTATCATTAAATGTTTATAGCTTCAGCATAATTATTTACCCTTTCTGAGCATCAGAGCTCACCCCTTTATTATGATTCGTTTTCCCAAAATTCCAAGAAGTGTATTATGTGTGATATGTATTATTGAGCTAGAGGAATTATGGCATTATCAATAGATGTTTTTTTATTTTGGAATGTGTAATGTAAATTTCCTGTATGTAATCTATTTTTCAAGACTGTTAAACTTAACAGTCATTCCAGACATGATTCCTCATAGTCATGAAAATCTATTAAAATAATTCCCTAGCTCCTAGGATATGGGGTTGCTGAGTTACATACCTCCAGTGGAACCCTTGGTGGTCATACTAGTGGTTCATAGGTCACCACATCTGATGTATGGTCATTGCAACCTAGTTGGAGTATGAAACGTGGATGTTGTAGTTGAATAGGACATCATTATCTAGGTACACACATAAAAAACAATTTTAGAAGCATGTATATAGCATCAATAAAAGAATATGGATGTAAGGAATCTCACTATCAAATGAATACTACCCAAAAAACCCACATAGATGGACAGGTATTGGCATGTGATCTGTTATATGTTTTAGGGGTTCCAATATATGAAGTTTCAACAGTACCATTCCTCTTAATTTATTGGCAACCATTTCATTTCTTTTTCTACTTAATTTCTAGGTTCACATTGTTACCCTTCATATGTATGCCATTGTGAGATTTGTTTGTGCAACTGTTTAACTTTTATGTTTTTATTTTATTAAAACATGCATCATATTTCCTTTAAAATGGACATTCTCTCACAGTTTATCTAATCCTATACTCTGTATCACATAAAACGTAACCCATTTGAATTTCTTGTTAAAGGAATATTTAGGTAACTTACCCATTCTTCCCATTGAAGGCCTATAGGACCTAATGAATTGATGTTTGAAATCACTCATCCACAACACAAAAGAAGTAAAATATCATATATAATCAATGAGCCCTCAAAAATAACAGACATATCGTGCATTGGAATTCACCAATATTACATGGAAAATTTCATGAAAAATAAATATTTGGAGACTATATGATTCATGTAACACTGATTCATTCACTCATATAATTGGTCCAAGGATAAAATAGAATCACATTTAAAAGAATAGTAATAAACAACACAAAACATATGTGTCACTCAATTGTTCAATGATACCAAATATAATATGAAAAAGTTGGAAAACAATTATTATTTGGGAAACTTAGCCTTTACCCCGAACATGGTTTTTCTATGCCGAATCATAGCTAATAACCATATTCAATGCTTTCATAATATCAAATATGATGTCTATAAGTGCTAACACAATTAAGAAACAACCCCTAATACCACATTGTGATGACCCAAACCTAGAATCCACTTATGATTTTCCCCAAGCCTGGTGGGCCACATGGCATTCGGTGCATCTCCCTGAAAACACGAGGCCACCAACTAGCAGTGAGGGCATAGGGTATGTTTCTGGGGATACTATTCCACTATTACCAGAGTACATCATAATGTATAACATATATGATTCAATATGAGGTAAATAGTGGAAGTAGTATCAATAAATGGAATGAATTACATAAAAAGACAAATCAATAATAAGTAAAATAACAAAATTAATATACCATATATGATGATGATCTATTTAATTTCACTACAATGATAAAAACCATGGATATAAAGTTGTTGGAATACATGGAATACTCAATTTAGAAAAAAGTAAATGCATAAACTATCCCTTGCATCCAGAGATACAACTCTGTCATCTTATACCAGGTACATCCTATCACAACAAACAATAAAGTGCCCGAAGAATTAGGCTATCCTTTTTCAATAATTGCATACAGATAATCTACCTCAGGTACCAATGGTTCTTTGAGAGGGTGTGAAATAAATCAAATAAGGCCACCACCAATAGTGTCTATATCATCTGGCATGTGTAATGGAAATGTAACAGTGTGCACTAACAAATATATAATGTAATGTAGTATAATGTGACTAAATGATCAAGTACTTGTCTAATCCATATGGTGGTGTCTGAATGTGTAACATTTTAATTAATTAATAAATTATTAATTTTTATTAATAAGTCACATGCAGGATATTCAGCACTGAAATCATTTTCTAATAGTAAAAATTGTGATGGATCTAATACTTAACAAGTAAATAATTACTGATAATTAATATGAAGTGGTTTCAACTTAATCACCATGGAATCTTATTCCACAAGGGCCTCCAACTCAGTAATAACCAATCCTAGGAAAGGTGTAAGAGTTTAACAAAAGGATAATCATCTGAGGAATTACCATAGTTATGATTCTATCATAGTCCAAGGAATGAATCCAAGTTAAATTAAGAGATATGTTGTTCATGACCCTAAGGATGTAACCTAATAATCACATGTTACCCTACATCCAAGGAGTGAATATGAGGCATCCTATATTAATAAGAATGGTATCCTATGGGTTCATATTGGGAATCTAGATGTAGGCATGTATTGGTTCCAATTTAGTTCTCACCCAAGGAAACTAGTGTCATTGAATCACAATTACATCCTCAAATACCCATGGAATTCCCTTGGGAATCTAGGAGCCTTCATGAGCCAAACCTCCCTATTTAGATGAAAATGTCCATATGATTAAATATTCACCATAAATTTAATTAGATGTTATTAATTTTTTCATATGATAACTCTAAATTAAAAATTACACTTAGTTCAGGACATACCTTTTAGTAGTATGATAAGGCTATGTAGTATAAAACCTTTTAATTATAACAATGTAAATTCCGTTAAATTAACAAAGTTTACTCTTCTACCTTCCATTAACATGGAAATGTGTTATACGGATGTCCATTGAAACATTCATTTACCTTTAATATTGAATTTTTTATAAAATTATGTCTGCTTTCAATAATATTATTTAAATCAATCACTTACATTTTATCACATACCATTGTTGGGGAAATTGGAAGTGACAAGGTTCAATCTATTCAAAATTTAAATATTAAATGGGAAATAATTATAAATATTCTTATCATTAGTTTGTAAAACCTTGAACACACCGGAACTATGGATGAAAATTTTCAAACCACTAAAAAACCAATAATAGAATATCACCCAACTAGGGGTGTTGGGAGTTGTGGATGCAAACACCAAAAACCAATTGCATTTATGTAAAGAGAATAACCCTATGATTCTAATTAATATAAATAAGAATAATAAATTAAATATATGACACCAGATGATATTGGTGGGGCCCACACATCAATTGAAAAATAAAAAAACATTAGAAATGAGTTATATACCACCCATATCATATTAATACGACCCTCACCATCTAGTATGAACCTCTACATCGACTTGGATTTGAGTAGATTTGAAAAATTTCCCAAAATACTAAACAATGATAACTAGGTCGATGGTAAAAAAATTAAGAACAACTAAAAAGGACTTGAGTACATACCATTGTGCATCCAATATGACAAATAGAGTATTGATCAGTCCCTAGACTGAGGATATATCTCAATCCCTATATTTTTTCTTGAAAAGAATCATAACGAGAATAAAAGAGGTTAATCCTACATGAAATTTGAATAGGGAAGAATGGTGAAGATAAATAATATCATTAATGGTAAAATGATAATTATTCCCATAAAATAGTCTATGTAATGTTTTGATGCACGATTCTCCAAAATGAGCACCACAATGCTTGGGTACCTAGAGAAGAGGGAATCCACAAGGATAGTAATATCAATTTTGTAATCCATGTTCCAACCTTATAGAATATTTTTTCCTATAAATGCAGACCACACACATGGTTATATCTTTTTGTGCTCCCTACCCATAGTGTTTACTTTAACAGTATGATAAGAAAAAATCTCCCAAAATAATGGGATCGATGCTCTGAACAAGACCCTAAAACTCTTATGTGAATCATGAACTCATTTCCCATTCTATAAATGTCTATAATAAAGAGTTAGACTGAAATTTGAAGCATCCAAACAAGAGTCAAAAACATGTTTCTTACAAAGGTCTCCATTTAACAGCTCTAATCAAAGAGTTGACAATGAAACCACCTCTTATGTTGTTATGATTGAGTAACAACACATTATATCCAATATATGAAAGCAGTATGCAATAATATAATTTAGTTGAAATAAATTTTACATCAAGATTACAAAAAATAATAATAATTACATTTAAAACAATGTTTTGTATAAATACAATTACCGATATGGTCCATAATCATTTCAAAACATTAATGTATCATTATATTTGTCACTTGTGATCCCGTCTCAAAAAAATATGACAATATTATTAGTTGTATAAAACAAATCTCTTCAACATTAGACAAATATTTCACCTATATAAGAAAAAAATATTTCATCACAAATACTTTAATGAACTCAATTAAACATTAATATGAATGAATAACTAAAAAAATCATCATTATCCACCACTATCATTTATTAGTAATAAAGAATTGTTGATAAAGGGGTAATTTTATCGAAAATATAAAATCAATGATAAAATGTGATTTTACTGTGCTAAAAGCACTAATAAAAGTACAAATTTATTATAATATTTTTTTATCGTAAAATTCCCCCAATAAGAGGGCTTTTTTATGCGCTGATAAAGTGTACGTTTATTAGAACTTTACATATCCCTGATAAACAATATATTTCTTTTAAAATAGTATTTATCATTAAAAATTATATATCAATATAGAATTTTTTTGTATTTTGAAAAATATAATATATTTTACAAACTAGATTTACATGGGTCTCAAAAAACATTGACACTTCATATATATGATATTGATGGAAAATTGGATTATAGAATAATAAAAAATATAATAATAATCAAAATTTTACTAATTATTGTTGATTAATAGTCATCTATCATCAAATGAATGATAGAAAAAATTAAAAAATTAAAAATGATCTAGATTAATATGAAAACATGACTCGAACTACAAACAAACATAATTTTTTTTTCAAATGTTTGATTGAGCTCTCCGAAAAATCTAATAGAAACTCTCTAAAAGATATAATCAATTGGGATAAAGATGCCTAGGTAATTTTTAATGTAAAAAAGGTCAAGAAGGCCTCTAAAATTGTGTTTTTAGTCGATGTATCTCAATTTTTTAATGTATCATGGAATTTAGCCTTATTTAAGTGGTTTTTATTTTCTTTTTCGGTGGATAAATAATTTATTTATATGTTTTACGATCATATTTATGATATGGTTTTTATAAATATCATTCTTCATATTTTAAGGATTTTTATCGTGATATATATAAAAATATATTCTTATTTGGTATATATACACTCATAAAAATGTAATTTGATAAATACATATTTAAACATAGTTTCGTATAAAATTTCATTTCCAATATATTAAATATATCTTGATGAAAAATAATATTCTTTTTATATTTAAAATAAAAAAGTTATGAATATTTATATATCCATATAATGTGTGTGTGTGTTTATATATATATATACACTTTTCTTTGTACATGTATTGAAAAACTGATATATATTATCTATATATTCTAAAATATGAATATTAATATTAATATTTAATATATATACCTCAATATAAAATTGATTAATTATATTTATAAAACATACACAGATATAAAAATTTATATATATGTATTTATTTACTTATATATTAATAAAACCATGCATGTAAATAATCATATTCAAAAAATTAATTTAAAAATAATTATATGAATAAATATATAAATAAACATGTAAATTAATTTATAAATATACATATAAGTTTATATTTATAAATATAAATATCGAGATATATCATTAAATATTGAAAAAAATTATATTGGGTATTGGAAAAGGTTCGGACATATGAAGGGGAGGTCTCATGTTCAAAACACATAGGAGGTCAGGGAGTGATCAAGAGGGAATAGAACTATTAATAGGGTGGGGTTATTTGAGCACTATTAATTGGGTGGTTGTCAAGGAAGTGGTGTTTTAGTGATATGTTAGTTATTGGGGCCAAGGTCTATTAAATGTTGGGTGTCGTCAACCACAAATGAAAAAATTCTTCTTAACAAAATCTTTTTTTGACTCTTATCAAAACTTTTTAGCATTGATAAAATGAGCCTTTATAAATACTGATAAAACCCTGATATGATTTCCCTTTCAATAGTTCTCAACAATGAGATGTTAAAAAACACTTTTATTATTAATTTTTTAGTACGATTAAAGGGGTCTTTATTAGATAGTTTGTAACATAGATAAAAGGGGTCTCATTTTAATAGTGATCCTATTATAATTGATAATAAATTCCTATTGTGTGTTAGTTAATACATTACTAAAATAACATTTCTAAAACAATATACACTTTGAGCTATACCAATCACAACGTATGTAGTATTGAGGTGAAATTTATTCATACCCATCAAAAATTATTTATGATACATTTTCTAATTTTATCAAAACCATATATATTGTTTTTTATTTTTAGTGTGTCACTTTTTATTTTTACTAAAAATGACATAAAATATAAATTAAAAGACATGCATTGAGTTATATAGTTCACAAAATGTGTCATACTGAGGTGTGTTTGATTCGTAAAAATCTCAAATTACTTATATATCATTTTCCTAATTTTTTTAAAATTCTCAATGCGTTTCATCAGTTTTGAGAATGACAGTTCTATTTTTTACTAAAATTTCATTTCAAAATGGAAACATGCAATTTGTGTCAAACTTTTCCCATCGTCATTCACTGTTATTGGAGATAATTTTCTATATGTCCCAAATGAAATAATAATTATTAATTCTAAATCATCAAGTTAATCAGACTATTTTTTATTATTTCTGAATGAGTGAAAAAAATTGAACTAAAATGTAAATTTTAAAATGGTAACAGAAAATTTATGGTATACCAGTAAAACTTTACATTATATATTCGCGAGGTTTATTACTACCTAACACAATTGATTTAGTTATTTTCATTAAAATTGTATGAAAGCAATACAAATGTGTTTTCTCAATTTTCAGTATGTTAGTTGTGTTTGTTTAAAAATTTTATATAATTTTTTAAAACAGTTACATCATTAGAGTCATATTGTTCAAACTACGCATCAAACATATGTGTTATTGTCTCTTACATATCCCAAATGTCTTATGAATCATTTTACTAATGTATCAAAATATAAAAATACATTTTAACATTTATCATCTTGTATCATTTCATTTTTACTAAAAATAATTTCAACTATAAATAAAAAAGGCACATTATGAGTAATAATTATCATACCATGCATCATATTGAGATGTGTTTAATTAATACATGTCAAAAATTACATATATATTTTTTTCCAAAAGTATTCAAACAATATAAATTAATTTTCTTGGTTTTCAACATATCACATTTCGTTATTAAACAAATTTAAATTTTAAATAAATCAACACACATGGAATTATACATGTCACATAATGCATCAAGTTGAGGTATAACTAACTTTTACAGAAAAAAAATGACTTATGGATTTTTTTTCCTATGTTATTAATACAATATTAATTTGTTTTATTAGTATTGAGTATTCAACTTGTGTTTTTAATTTAAATTTACTTTGAAACAGGAAACATGCACATTGAGTCATACCAAACAAATCCAATGTATATTAGGATTGAGAGTGTATCCAACACATCAAAAAAATCTTCTAAATCATTGTACAAAATTATGTATGAAATTGGGGCACATTTTATTTGGTTTTTTGTGTGTGACATGTTTTGAACTAAAATAAAAATGTTAAACTGATAACATGCATTTTTAGTCATACTGATCACATAAGTCATCAAATTGAGTTGAGGTTTATTTCTACCTATCAAAAATGTATTACCGATAATTTAATTAATGTATCAAAATAATTTTATTTTGTTATTATATATTATGTGACTTGTTATTTTTACAAAATTAATTTCATGTTTAAGTAAAAAAAATTTGTACTTGTACCAGTCACAATGTGTGTCAAATTGAGGTAGGGTTGATTTATAAACATCATAACTGACTTTCGGATTATGTTTCTCATGTATAAAAATAATCCAAGGGAAATTTTTCATTTTTCATTACGTCAATTAGACTTTTTACTAAAAATTCATTTGAAACTGGAAACTTATACGTTGATTTATACTGGTAACATTGTCTGTTAGTTTAATATGGTACAATTTCAAACACATCACAACTAAATTTTAAATAATTTTACTAAATTATAAGTCAATCGAAGTGTGGTTGGTTGGTTTTCTATGGGTGACACATATTTTGAAATAAAATGAAATTATTAACCTAATAATAGACACTTTCAGTCATACAAATCTCACCATATGCCTTATTGAGAAGTTGTAACACCCCGAGCTTCCACGATACGCTTCTCATTCAATAATGCAATAGCTTGCATTGTACGCAAGTTCGAGTTCTAACACACCGCAACTAATCAAAGTAGCCATTATGAATAGTAATAACCACCTTTTAAATTTATAGAAATTTTATATTTCAAAATGGACTTCATTTTTGTATTCCTAATATTGAAATTAGCCTATGTTGAATTTTTTGTAATTTTCTGAGAACTTCCAAATTTTTATGAATAGTGAAAAATACTTAAAACAACTTTTTTAATAAAAATAATTAATAGTGATAAATTATACTATTTAGTGGTTTTAAAGTATAATTGGAATATATTTTTATCATTTTATCCAATGGTGGTCATTAGAATTAATTTGACTTTGAAATTGGACATAAACAATTGCCAATCTTTTGATATAAATTGTTTCTTAAAAACACGCTATTTGTTGTGACAGTGGGAATTAATTATAAAATTAATTAATGCAACTTATATGTTTGGAATTTTATAAAATAGACATCATTTTTGAATTTGGAATATCAATTATAGCTTAGGGTGAAATTTTGGCATTGTTCTGAAAAACTTCAATTTTTGATGAATAGTGAAACCACTAAGTGGTAGTTAAATAACTGATTTTTCGTTTAAATGAAATATTACCACTTCTGTGATTTGATTTTCAAAAATCCGACATACATGGTTGTCATTACGAAGTAAAATGTGGTTCAATGAGATCAAAATAATTTTTTGGTGAATAGTAACTTTTAAGTTCTTAATCGCGATTAGTAGTAATTAGTGTAGTTTAAGGTATAAATAATGCTTTAATAATATGAAATGACCTAGACACATGTCCTACCCTCATTGGTTGTGTCATGGCCGACCAAGACAAGCCATGGGTCAACTTGGGGACCCCATGGAGACAATTTGGTTGGGAAATGACATAAATAACTTTTTATTTAATGTAAAAGTAAAAATTACACAAACATGAGTTGTTTTACTAAAACAATTTTTAAGTGGGGTTAAACAAGTCCAAATTTTTATTATAGATATTCATTAGAAATTTAAAAAGATTTCCTACATCATAGTATTTTTTTTATAATTTTTAGACATTAAATAAATTAAATTATTTATGACATCATGATGATGCAGTGATGACCTCATTATTTAACGATTTAAATAAAATGGGAAGATAATGAAAAATCCAAGGCTTACACTTGTCCAAAGCCAATTGGATGAGGAGATTTAGAACCCTTAACACCTTATCCTCGAATTATATAAGTGTGGGACCTTTAGAATCCGAAAAGCATTGTGAAATAATGTAACATTTCAATCTTTCCAAAAGTGCCCCTCCTCTCCACTTATAAAAGGCCCCCACCTCTCCCACCTCATTTACACTTTCAAGCCATTTGGCTCGGCCAAACTCTGCCCAAATACTCTCCCAACATTACTCCCTTACTCCTAGAAGCCTCACTTTGGGAAGAACTCTTCCCAAGGAAGCCTTTGGCTCAAATCAAAAAGAGTTACCCGATTTTGAGGTAATGTCTTTTCTAATGTTGTTTTGTTTTATTTTTCTTCTCCAACCCCTAAACTCTTTTTATTCATTTCTTTTGTAACAACACCAGTATCCTAAATATACTAGGATGTTGTTATAAGAAGTATTTGAGCTACACTTACACACACCTACATCTAATGGTTAAAGAACATACGGTTTCTGTGGATGGAGAATTTCTGCCTCACGAAACGATGATTGTTCAACACTCATTTAACACCTTCAAAGGTGGCCATTATGATGTCTCTATTTTTATATATGATATATAATATATTTATGTTTTACTTATGCTTCTTTATTTTTCATTTGTGTCTTACCTTTATGGCTTCCATTATGGGTATACGCGATATCTTCATTTTAGGAAGTGCGGACTACCGCCCCCTCAAAGTGATTTGAATCGTTAATGCCATATGTGGGATGTATAAAGGATGGAGTAAATGGTATTATACACTATATTATACTGGAATTATATTATACATTTATATCATTATGATTTAGTTCCATTAAATATGAAATTCAAATGAAAGTAGCGTTCATGCGTACGTACGGCTTACCGTCTCCATGAACGGTGCATTTCATTTCTTACCTCTAAATGTTACGTAATATTATAAATGAATGTATATACTGGATATATAAGATATATATGACATATAAATCATGAATATAATTCTGGATATAATGGATATTTCACCACATGACCAACTTGTAATTATAAGAAGGTTATTGTTGACACAAGTACCAAAGATCGACAAAACGACCGTTATTGACTTAAATAATTACATAACGTTCATAACATTGTAATAAGTGATATAAAAACGATAATGAAACTGAAAATGGTTCTTAATAAGGTAGATATTAACTCTAGTTTATTATTCAGGAGGTTAAAGAACGGTTGAGTCAAGTCGGACACAAGGTAAGGGAACTTCTTAACCCAACTTCCACTCTTTGGGTTAATCTCCTACTTTCAAATTATGTCATGATATTATTATGTCTTATTTTGTATTCTTTATGTGTAACTATAGTGAATACACATAATATATCTATTTTATTTTTAAAATGATCTTTTTAAGGACTCCGTCTCAATCCCCTTTCATTGAGGCATATTTGGTTTTATACACAACTTTCTTTTATACGGTGTATAAAACCCTTTGACTTTTACGTTTATTCAAAAGGACTCTTTTTTATATGAAGCGTTTTACTAAACGACAAAAGGGAATGTTTTTCTTTCCGTACTTATGCGGTGACAACGGCTTCTCCGCCGTCGTGACCATTATTTGAGTTTTGGCTTCCTCTACAAGCCATCACTTTAATGAAAAATAAATACAAAGCTTTAACTTTCTTTTATTTTATTGAAAATGGTTTTGAAAGCGTTTTTATTATATCAATGTGTTGTATTGATATCTTGTGATTGAAATGTGGAAATGTTATGTTTCCTTTATGCATGTTTTATGTGATACGATTATGTTATGGTTTATGATATTTTTAAACCTATTCATATGAGGAATGCATTGGACTTAATAAGTGACGGGTGGAGCCCGCTATAGCTCCTCGATGCATCGGCAGGTCTCATGAGACAAACTAGTGTCTTGGCACGAGGCCTTGACAAAATATTATTTGTGGTCTTGGCATGAGGCCTTGACTACGTGGTTATGATAGTCTGTCATTATGCATTCCATCATTATGAAAGTGGTTATTGTTATTGCATGTGATTATTCGACCAGTAGAATATCTATGTGAAGAAGTGAATGGCATTATCTCATTTTACTTTTGCCATATTATGTTGAAGTTCATGTTTAAAAGGCTTTTGTTTTATTTATACATTGCCTTAATTGTTAATGATTATTTATGAAAGCTTCCGCATTATTGTTATCCTTACTGAGCATCTGAGCTCACCCCTTTCAATGTTTTAATATTTTCCAGGATGTGAAGAAGTATTTTATGAATGACCCGGAGGGATTGTCAGAAGAGGATATGAGTGTGGACTATAAAGACCATGTTATTGTAGTTTGTTTAATTTTTAATGTAATGAAATAATTATTAATGTATCTAGTGTTTCCAAGGCTACTAAACTAAACGGTCTTTCGAGACTTGATCTTTTGTGATCATGCCAATGTTACGAAGTAATGCACTGACTCTGGGTAGCTGGGGTCGGGGCGTTACAGTTGGTATCAGAGGCAGTTTAGTACTAACCTTGGAAGCTAGATTTAGATAAACTCTGATTAGAGCACATAGCCCAAAGATAGACTTTGAGGATTAGTATAGAAGAACTTTCTAGAATTTTGTTATTGAAGAGATTTTGTGAGTTTTCCGAGCAATACATCCCTGTCTGGATACGAGCAGGTAGAGGCGGCTCTGGCACAGATGTACCTAGGGGTAAAACCCGAAAACACCGCTTTGAGCTAGACTCGAACGGGAACTGGTGCACGACAACGGGCCTTGCTGCACTCTTGGTTACGACACTCCCGGGGGATATACTTAGGATAATTCTCATTTTATTTACAAACCACTATGAAGGGTTATGAGTATATACTTCCTCAAAGAAAACATTACTTTTTATGATTATGGATTATATCCATAAATAGTTCAATTTATGTAAAGTGTTTTACAAGTATGCAATTATGTATTTTGATTCATAAACTAATCTAGTTTATGCCATTGTTTAGAAATGGCACCTAGTGGAAGGAATGGAAACCGTATCAATGCACGAACTCTGTGTAGGGATTGCCCTCCTGATCAAGATAATTATTGTGGATCTGGAGATACAACTGGTGCTGATCAACGTATTACCATACTGGGACAACTCACTCAGGTTATGAATAATAACCTTACTCGTATGGAGCACCCTGATCCGCAACGTGGAGGATCAATGTTAGACCGCTTCATGAGGCAACAACCACCAACCTTCAATGGGAGTACAAATCCTATAGTAGCTGAGCAATGGATAAATTCCTTAGAGAAAATATTCCATGCCTTAGGGAGTAGTGAAAGGGAGAAGGTTGTCATGGCAGTTTACCGCCTCACTGGAGATGCCGATCAATGGTGGTCATTGATTCAAAACATGAAGGAAGATGATGAAGTATCAAATATGGAATGGAGGGATTTCAAAGATCTGTTTTTAGAAAAATACTATCCTCGTGACCATCGAGCAGATATGGAAAGGCAATTTCTGAGTTTGAGGCAGAAGGAGGATGAGAATGTCGCAAAGTATGAGGCTAACTTTACAAGGTTAGCGAGGCATGCTGCCGATTATATACGTAACCCAAGGAGTAAGATTGATCGTTTCTTTGATGGGTTAAAACCATTTCTCCGTCGAGCTTTAGTATCACAATCCTTCTCATCATACGAAGATATTGTCTCATGTGCTATGAAGACAGAAAAGGAATTCTCTAAGTCTTATGACAACAAAGTAAAGCAAGAGAAAAAGAGAACGGTGGAACAAGAGACAGATAAAGGGAAAAAGGGAAAGAAGGATTTTCCATTATGTGATAATTGTGGGAAGAATCACCCTGGTACTTGTCTAAAAGGAATGGGAGTTTGTTATAAATGTGGAGAAAAGGGTCACCAGGCTCGTGATTGCAAGGGAAAGAAAGAGGCTATTAAAGTTGAATGCTACAATTGTAGAGAAATGGGTCATTATGCAAATGAATGTCCTAAGCATCAGGGAAACTTACCTCAGAAAAGGCCAAGGGATCAAGGCCAATCTTATGCTGTGACTACAGTTGAAGCAGAATAATTAATGTATTGGTGCTTTTGGACTCAAGGATTATATTCTGGTTATAAGAATAATGTAATATATATATATGGATTGTACTGCAGTACTTTTTGATTTCAGTAAAGTTTTAATATGATTAAGGTAATCATATTTTTAGTATGTGACAATAAGAGAAACTTTTCTTTGTTTGGGGAATCTGATGTTACAATTGATTTTGGAATTTAGAGACCTTTTAGAGAAAGTCTGGATGAAGGTATTTTGGATAACTATAAAGGTTGGAGTGGATTAAGTTGAACTTTGGATAGTATTGTTTAAGGTTAAAACATTTATGAAGATTATTTTTGGAATAGTATAGTACTATATTTTTAGGAAAAGGACAACCTGCAGGGTGGGGAATAACCCATCACATCGGACAAAGCTGCAGGAATCGAACCCACAACCATAGTACGACAAGCCTTTATTTCCTACCACTAGCCTACAGGAAGTCCCTGGTTATTAAAAAATAGTTTTACTAATCTAAATGGTATGTGTTAACATTTATAACCTTATACAATTAGGATAAATAGAATATTTTTGAGTTCTGTTACCATTTGGAGTAAAAGTTGGGTTTGTGGTAAACATTTATTAACGAATGAAAGTATACATAACAAGTATGTATATTCCCTTACGTTCTTAGTAAATCTCATAAATAAATTCCTCAACATTATAAAAGGTAACTTAAAACAAAAATGTTGTCGGTTAACTTTTACAACTGGGGATTCAATGACCGTTTAACCAATCACAAGTTTGTGATTTTCTTATGGTTAAACTTTCTCCTAATCCTGTTTTCTATAACTCTCCATCAGACCTTGATGGTTTGTTTTTCTTCCATATCCATATTTTCATAGAATCCTAGAATGGGCTATATCGGGTGACCTTTGTACTTATCCTGCTTTCTTTTAATGTTATATATTTATTCACCTTATTTCCGATGTGGGTTTTCCACAAAGGTATTTTCTATTTTAAACCTTTTATTATCAAAGAAAAATTACAAATTGCGAGGACGCAATTTATTGAAGGAGGGGAGAATGTAACACCCCGAGCTTCCACGATACGCTTCTCATTCAATAATGCAATAGCTTGCATTGTACGCAAGTTCGAGTTCTAACACACCCCAACTAATCAAAGTAGTCGTTATGAATAGTAATAACCACCTTTTAAATTTATAGAAATTTTATATTTCAAAATGGACTTCATTTTTGTATTCCTAATATTGAAATTAGCCTATGTTGAATTTTTTGTAATTTTCTGAGAACTTCCAAATTTTTATGAATAGTGAAAAATACTTAAAACAACTTTTTTAATAAAAATAATTAATAGTGATAAATTATACTATTTAGTTGTTTTAAAGTATAATTGGAATATATTTTTATCATTCTATCCAATGGTGGTCATTAGAATTAATTTGACATTGAAATTGGACATAAACAATTGCCAATCTTTTGATATAAATTGTTTCTTAAAAACACGCTATTTGTTGTGACAGCGGGAATTAATTATAAAATTAATTAATGCAACTTATATGTTAGGAATTTTGTAAAATAGACATCATTTTTGAATTTGGAATATCAATTATAGCTTAGGGTGAAATTTTGGCATTGTTCTGAAAAACTTCAATTTTTGATGAATAGTGAAACCACTAAGTGGTAGTTAAATAACTGATTTTTCGTTTAAATGAAATATTACCACTTCTGTGATTTGATTTTCAAAAATCCGACATACATGGTTGTCATTAAGAAGTAAAATTTGGTTCAATGAGATCAAAATAATTTTTTGGTAAATAGTAACTTTTAAGTTCTTAATCGCGATTAGTAGTAATTAGTGTAGTTTAAGGTATAAATAATGCTTTAATAATATGAAATGACCTAGACACATGTCCTACCCTCATTGGTTGTGTCATGGCCGACCATGACAAGCCATGGGTCAACTTGGGGACCCCATGGAGACAATTTGGTTGGGAAATGACATAAATAACTTTTTATTTAATGTAAAAGTAAAAATGACACAAACATGAGTTGTTTTACTAAAACAATTTTTAAGTGGGGTTAAACAAGTCCAAATTTTGATTATATATATTCATTAGAAAGTTAAAAAGATTTCCTACATCATAGTATTTTTTTTATAATTTTTAGACATTAAATAAATTAAATTATTTATGACATCATGATGATGCAGTGCTGGCCTCATTATTTAACGATTTAAATAAAATGGGAAGATAATGCAAAATCCAAGGCTTACACTTGTCGAAATCCAATTGGATGAGGAGATTTCGAACCCTTAACACCTTATCCTCGAATTATATAAGTGTGGGTCCTTTAGAATCCGAAAAGCATTGTGAAATAATGTAACATTTCAATCTTTCCAAAAGTGCCCCTCCTCTCCACTTATAAAAGGCCCCCACCTCTCCCACCTCATTTACACTTTCAAGCCATTTGGCTCGGCCAAACTCTACCCAAATACTCTACCAACATTCCTCCCTTACTCCTAGAAGCCTCACTTTGGGCAGAACGCTTCCCAAGGAATCCTTTGGCTCAAATCAAAAAGAGTTACCCGATTTTGAGGTAATGTCCTTTCTAATGTTGTTTTGTTTTATTTTTCTTCTCCAACCCCTAAACTCTTTTTATTCATTTCTTTTGTAACAACACCAGTATCCTCAATATACTAGGATGTTTTTATAAGAAGGATTTGAGCTACACTTACACACACCTACATCTAATGGTTAAAGAACATACGGTTTCTGTGGATGGCGAATTTCTGCCTCACGAAACGATGATTGTTCAACACTCATTTAACACCTTCAAAGGTGGCCATTATGATGTCACTATTTTTATATATGATATATAATATATTTATGTTTTACTTATGCTTCTTTATTTTTCATTTGTGTCTTACCTTTATGGCTTCCATTATGGGTATACGCGATATCTTCATTTTAGGAAGTGCGGACTACCGCCCCCTCAAAGTGATTTGAATCGTTAATGCCATATGTGGGATGTATAAAGGATGGAGTAAATGGTATTATACACTATATTATACTGGAATTATATTATACATTTATATCATTATGATTTAGTTCCATTAAATATGAAATTCAAATGAAAGTAGCGTTCATGCGTACGTACGGCTTACCGTCTCCATGAACGGTGCATTTCATTTCTTACCTCTAAATGTTACGTAATATTATAAATGAATGTATATACTGGATATATAAGATATATATGACATCTAAATCATGAATATAATTCTGGATATAATGGATATTTCACCACATGAACAACTTGTAATTATAAGAAGGTTATTGTTGACACAAGTACCAAAGATCGACAAAACGACCGTTATTGACTTAAATAATTACATAACGTTCATAACATTGTAATAAGTGATATAAAAAGGATAATGAAATTGAAAATGGTTCTTAATAAGGTAGATATTAACTCTAGTTTATTATTCAGGAGGTTAAAGAACGGTTGAGTCAAGTCGGACACAAGGTAAGGGAACTTCTTAACCCAACTTCCATTCTTTGGGTTAATCTCCTACTTTCAAATTATGTCATGATATTATTATGTCTTATTTTGTATTCTTTATGTGTACCTATAGTGAATACACATAATATATCTATTTTATTTTTAAAATGATCTTTTTAAGGACTCCCTCTCAATCCCCTTTCATTGAGGCATATTTGGTTTTATACACAACTTTCTTTTATACGGTGTATAAACCCCTTTGACTTTTACGTTTATTCAAAAGGAATCTTTTTTATACGAAGCGTTTTACTAAACGACAAAAGGGAATGTTTTTCTTTCCGTACTTATGCGGCGACAACGACTTCTCCGCCGCCGTGACCATTATTTGAGTTTCGGCTTCCTCTACAAGCCATCATTTTAATGAAAAATAAATACAAAGTTTTAACTTTCTTTTATTTTATTGAAAATGGTTTTGAAAGCGTTTTTATTATATCAATGTGTTGTATTGATATCTTGTGATTGAAATGTGGAAATGTTATGTTTCCTTTATGCATGTTTTATGTGATACGATTATGTTATGGTTTATGATATGTTTAAACCTATTCAAATGCGGAATGCATTGGACTTAATAAGTGACGGGTGGAGCCCGCTATAGCTCCTCGATGCATCGGCAGGTCTCATGAGACAAACTAGTGTCTTGGCACGAGGCCTTGACAAAATCTTATTTTTGGTCTTGGCACGAGGCCTTGAATACGTGGTTATGATAGTCTGGAATTATGCATTCCATCATTATGAAAGTGGTTATTGTTATTGCATGTGATTATTCGACCAGTAGAATATCCATGTGAAGAAGTGAATGGCATTATCTCATTTTACTTTTGCCATATTATGTTGAAGTTCATGTTTAAAAGGCTTTTGTTTTATTTATACATTGCCTTAATTTTTAATGATTATTTATGAAAGCTTCCGCATTATTGTTATCCTTACTGAGCATCTGAGCTCACCCCTTTCAATGTTTTAATATTTTCCAGGATGTGAAGAAGTATTTTATGAATGACCTGCTGGGATTGTCAGAAGAGGATATGAGTGTGGACTATAAAGACCATGTTATTGTAGTTTGTTTAATTTTTGATGTAATGAAAGAATTATTAATGTATCTAGTGTTTCCAAGGCTACTAAACAAAACGGTCTTTCGAGACTTGATCTTTTGTGATCATGCCAATGTTATGAAGTAATGCACCGACTCTGGGTAGCTGGGGTCGGGGCGTTACAGATGTGGCTGATTACTACACATTGAAAATAACATATAAATTATTTTCTTAAATTATCAAATGAAAAAGTGTCTATTTTCTTTATTTTAGTAATTCATGAGTTATTTTAATTGAAAACAATCTCCAATTTAAATAAAAAACACATTTGGATTCATATTGGTCACATTGTTAATCAGATTGTGGTTTGGTTGATTCCTACATGTCTAGAATGACATATGTATTGATTTCCAAATGTATTAAAAATATGATTTATTTCCTTAAATTTGATTAAGTAACCTGTTTTTATTAAAATTATTTTCTATTTAAAATAAAAATACACAAATTGAGTTTTATTTGTCCCACTATTCATCATATTGAAGTGAAATTGATTCTTACATGTCATAAATGACGTATTGGTTGCTTTAATAATATATAATAACAATCTGAAATAATTTGATCAATTTTCGCTATGTAACTTCTTCTTTTTACTAAAATTAATGTCAAAATTTAAAGGAATGACACACTTGGTGTTAGACTGGTCACACTATGAATCATATTTATTTGGTGATGATTCCTAAAATTCACTTATAACATATGGATAACTTTCTAAATCAATCAAACAAAAAATTGTTTTCTAGGCTTTTCGTATGTCAAATGTTCTTTTAATTAAAATTAATGTCAATTTCAATTTAGAAGTCATACTTGATAATGTAATTTGTTCTTTAAAGTGAAATATAAATTAGAAACCAAAAATATATAGTATAATATATAATAAGTAAACATTGTATCAGACTAAGGGGAAGCTGATTTTGTATGAAATATGTAACTTTTGTTCAACTATCTACAAAATTTTTCAAAAGAGATAATAGTTTCGTTTTATTGGATGAGAAACCTTATGATCCCTAAATCACATACACTTCTTCTAGTAAGAGGTTTTATCGTCCCTCTGAGAGGAATATAATCTATCTTTTTTTCATGTTGTAGATAAATGAAATATAAAATTTGACTTGCCCAATGATATATGAAAAAATTAAAAAATTATTTGACAAAAAATACCAAAAATTAATATATAAATAAATTATAAAATAATGAAAATAAATAATTAATTAAGTGTTAGGAATTCACATTTTCATGATGGTTTTATTCATTCTTGACTTATTTTGTTATTTAATTTATCTTAGTTACAGCCTCGAATTCCAAACCCCCGTGAGCATGAGAAGTGTCAAACAAACTACCCAAACAAGAAAAAATAAAAACACGTGTATAAAAAATAGTTATAATGTGATAAATTATAAATATAAATAAACTAAATATTAATATGAAATATTCCATTATGTATATGGAAAATTATTTTCTTATGAAAAAATAATGATTACCTATTTGACTGAGCAGAGGTAGTTCTGTTTCACTACATACAATGGGTCAAAATAGAACATGAAGGAAAGGGAAAATTCCCACAATGTAGGGGTGAAGATGTTTTGGGGGATAATAAGTATATATATAGTTTCATTTAGAATGGAATGAAATATGCATATAAATAAAAAAATAAACAAACTTTATGTAGAATAGTGAAAATTATATCAATGTTTCAATTAATAATTTTTAGTAATGTAGAGAATTATAACATAAAATTACTTTTACATATTCCTAACGGGTTTCATTCATTGTAGAATATTATTTTACGGGATTCATAACATCATTATCTTCAGAAGACATCATCCGCATTAGTAGTCAAATATTTAATTTAGATCATGTTAATTCAATACAAATCTGACAATACTATGAATAAAAACAAATTATATTAAAAAAATAATTTAATATTCTCATTGAACTCTCTTTCTATTTTTTATATGAAGTTAGGATTCACCATTACATGACGGTTGTATACATTATTGAACAACATTTTTATTTTCATTATTTTAGTTGTAGCAATGAATTATAATCTCACATGAGGTCATTTATTCATGATTCTTATGAAGAATGACAAAATAATTATCAAATATAAATTATGATGAAATTAATTAAATTTAGGGGATATAATTACATTAAAATAAAAAAAAATAGAATGTAGGAAGTTTCCTCTTTATGATATATATATACATTCCACCAGTAAGAAGGATTCCTCTTCATTTCTAATATAATCTATTTCTCCTTTTGAATAAAATTATTTTTTAGGGATACAATTAAATTGGATAAATATAAATACATAAGGGATTAATAAATATTTCCAATGAAATTGTAATTATATTTGAAAATACCACTTCAAGGATGCTTGTTTATTGATGATATATGATATATCTTATGAAATAAATAACATTATAACCATGATTATTTCCATTTTTTGTTTCGTACACAATATAATCATTTATAAAAATAAATAATTTTTTTGATATGTGTTTGGATAGTGGAATATTAATAAGTATACCATGATATATATCGACATATAAAACTTTCCCTGGTCATGGTGTCCATTCAGAATCCACATTCCATGATTTTCACAACATTTTAACACTACCCAATTATAAAAAGTTCTCATTAAAATATAATATAAAATATATAATTTTATTTGTAGTTATAAATTTTTTGATGTAGTGTATTAATATTTTAAATTTTTTATCACATGTGGGTACTGTTTTGAGTATACATGAAGAAAATCCAAAAATGAAATCATTGGTGTATCCAAATTGATCGTAATTAGTAATAAATGTGTTAGGCAAAAATCCCTCAAGGTAACATTGCAGCATTTTTGGGGTTGATTGTGTTTGTTGACAAAGTAGGTTTTCATGGAGAATTGTCGAGTTCCAGAGAATTTTTTGACAATCCATGTTGACAAAGAACGATGAAAAAGGAATAGATGATCTGGAGGCGGTACAAAAGAGCAGTACAAGGTGGCGTCGTTTCCTAGTGTTTTCCAAATTTTTGGGGTCAAAAATTTGGAGGTTGGTGAGCATCGCGAAAATATGATTTCCATGAAGATCATAATTAAATATGGTAATGGCATGAATTTCACAAAGTGAGGCTTCATGTTTTGGATTTCGCGAAGACCAAAAGAATGATGGCTGTGATTCTTCGCAATTACGTCAAAACTTCGTGAACGGTAGAGTTGAAGCGCTTCGTGGCGGTGAAGGGATTTGTGAGGGAGATTTGCGGAGAAGGCGTGAAGGAACGTTGACCGTAATGCTCCACGATTACGACGAGCTCCGCGATCAGAAAATTTCTGTAGTGCTTCGCGATTTTGACAGATTTCTAGCAGAAACATTGGAGCTTCGAGATCAGCGATGACGTGGTGCTGACTTCGCGTGGAAGGGTCGAGAATCGGTGGAATCGCCTATATATAGGGGCCGACCCCCTTGAGAGAAGTATAGAGAATTTTCAGAGAAAATACTTTGCTCTCGATTCGTGAAGGAAGTTCGCGAAGGCAGTGTGCTTCGCAAAAGAAGGGCTTCGCGGCGGAAATTCTAGCTCTGCAAAACTCGGGTGCTCCGCGTTGGATCATTGAGCTTCATGACGGAAGTCACTTTTTAAAGACCTGAGCTTCGCGATATCCTATGCATTGCAAAGGCTTGAGCTATGCGATGGTCTGATCTCCGCGAAATTGTGAGCTTCGCGAAAAGGAAGGAGCCTCATGAAGGATTGTTTGAGCTTTGCAAAATTGGGAGCTTCGCGAAGTAGGGTGCTTTGCGAAGGTGTTTCCAAAGTTAATTGCCCAGTGGATAAGAGCCAAAAAGGTATTCATCAATGGATGAAAGTTGGGAATTAATAGAGCATCTATCAAATGTTAAGGATTCATTTATTCTTGCAAATGAAGAGACCTACAAGTGTATAAACTGTGAGTGGATCCTTTCCAGAGCAGTGAGCAAAGGAAGAGGATGTAGTTGATCCTCTCCACCGGCACTGAGCCAGGGAGAGAGAAATAGGGAGTGACCCTTGGGAAAGAAGTGAGCTGTCCCTAAAGCATGTAAAGGCAGTGAGCCTGGAACATAGTGATTGTACCCGAACCTTGTAATCCACATCTAGTGACAAATAGTAAAATTTGGTACGACCACCAACTTGTCGGTATATGCTCCTTGGACGTAGCCCTTAGCGGTGAACCAAGTAAAAATTCTGTGTCGTGTGCATGCTTTACCTTCTATTTGTATTGTGTAACAGGAAAGTGAGAGAAGAGTGTTTTTCTTAACAGCGAAACAAGATCAGAACGAGCTTTAATTATGAATTAGTCATAACCTGATTCACCCCCCTCTTAGGGTACTCAGACTTGTGGACCTAACAATTGGTATCAGAGCGAAAGGTTGACATTAGTTCTTCTCTTAATGGAGGTCACTAATCAAAAAGGGATTCTGATCTTCGATGGAAACAATTTTCTACTATGGAAGAATCGGTTGCAACACTACTTCTGATCTTTTTTAGTGGATGTGTTCATAGTAGCAATGCATGGTATAACAGTTGATATCAACAATGGTGCATTATCAAAAGCTGAGCATAGAGAGCTGGATACTGATTCCAAAGAAATAAATGCCTTAGGGGGAGCCCTATCAAATCCTGTATATACAAAGGTGATGTCTTGAAAAACATCACATTCCATGTGGGAAAAACTATTGAATATATATGAAGGGGATACAAAGGTGAGACAGGCAAAGCTGAAAGTGTTGTGGAATAAGTATGAAGATCTGAAGATGAACCCGAATGAGTCTATTGAGGCATTATTTGATAGGGTAAATATTTTTGTGGAAGATATTTGAGGACTTGGTGAAGTCATTGAAGACATAAAGATCATAAAGTGCATCTTGAGGAAGCTTTCACCTCAGTTCAATCCGAAAGTTTCAGTACTAGAAGATAAAGATCCCAAAGAGATGACATTAGACAATTTGCACAGTACATTGGTTGCATATTAAATGAGTAATGATGATAACGATGCTGTGAGAAAGGGGAAATCCAATGAGATGGCATTTAAGGCCATGAAGAAGCTCACCATTGATGATTCTTAGGGAGAAGAAGAGATAGATGAGGTGATGTCATTCCTTTCTTCAAATCTGCAAAGAGGAAAAGGAAAGTTTAAAGGGAAACTTCTACTAGCATGGTTTCGATGTGGAAAGGTTGGTCATCTTGTGGAAAGGTGCCCCAAAAAGCTTCAAGATAAGGATAATGATGATGAAGAAGTCGAAATTCCCAGGAAGAAGCCTTCAGCATTATTGAAAGGGAAGAAACAATTCAGGAGAAATTTCATCAAGAAGAAAAATCTTCTTTCACAAGAAATAGATAGTTTAGATGAGTCTGAGGATGAAGAGGTTGAGGAGTTTGAAAATTGTAAAGATCATGGACAAAATGCAATGGTGGATGTTGTTGGTAGTGCTCAAGAAAAGGAAGAAATTGACGCTGATGAAGAATAAGAAGAAGAAAATGAAGGTAGAGTTGACATGGAAGCTGAATTTGAAGCATCTCTTGAAGAGATAGATATTTGGAGAAAAAAAATAAAGACAATAAGGTGGTACATGATTCCTAACTCTACATGAAACAACAGGAAAAAGAGAAGTCTGAGCTAGTGAAAGAAATTAAAAATCTTATGTCTTCCAGGCCAGAGCACAGAGAAAAGTTTGATGATAATAATCTCAAGATTGAAGAACAGGAAAGAGAGATCGACTGCTTGAATAGAAAAGTGAAAGACCACATCAAGCGTATCGAAGAGCTTGAATAGGAAGTTGTCGGTCTGTGGAGAAAAGTTAAAGACCTGGAGAAAACATTGATTCCCAACACATTCTTGGGAAAGCAGTTCATTACGAAGAATGAAAAGAAGAAAGAAAATCCTAGTAGTTTAGCAGGAAAGAAGCAGCAATTGAACTCAAGAGTTAAGGTTGATTCAGGGATCAATCAGAAACAAAAATCTGTGGCAATTGAAGTAAGACCGCATGCACCCATCCCAAGATTGAAGGTGTATTTGGGCACAAAGCAGAATAAGAGTATTAAGAGATCCCAAGGGGAAACTCGTAGTGCTAAAATAACATGAATGAATGAACCTTATATCAGGTGTTATTTTTGTAGGAAGATGGGACATTCACAGTTTGTGCTTTCCATAGCCAAAAGATTCTGAAGGGGACAAGAACAGAGGTGGAAGCCAAACAGAGAATGGTTTTCCAGAACATATTTCGAAGGACACTGTTTTTGATGCGGAGGATTTGGGAACATGGCTAGAAACTACACTTTGACCATTCAGAGAAATGTGACAAATTAGAATCAAAATGTTCACAAGCAGCAGATCGATAAACCGACAAGTGAGTTAAAAATGCGGAATAGATTTGTGGCTTTGCAAGATAAATTTGGTCCGTTATACTCTGAGAAAGAACATAAGCCTCAATCCATGCCATGTGTGAAATAAAAAGTATTGATGAAGAAGAATAAAATTGTGAAGGCCATGGTGGCAGAGATTTCCCTTAAAGCATCATATCGCTATGGTGTGTGGATCCTTGATAGTGGTTTCACATCTCACATGACGGGTAATAAGGATCTTGTTACAGGCATAAAATATAAAAAAGAAGGATTTGTCAAATTTGGAAATGATGAAGGTCTGAAGATTGTTGGCTTAGGGAAAGCCAATTTTGGGGGCAAAGAAATGAGACGTGCAGATGTCTTGGTAGCAGAGGGTCTCAGTCATAACTTTCTCAGTGTCAGTCAACTATGTGACTCTGGGCATTCTATCCGATTTACCTAGAAGATGTGTATTGTTAAAGGAAAATATGGAGCAGTGTCTCTACAAGGAAAACGAACAAAGGGAAATCTTTACCTTGTTGGTGGGGAAAAAGATTCATGAATTTTATCTAGAGAAGAAGAAAACCAGTTGTGGCATAAGCGACTTGGTCATCTATGCCAACCATCCATGGAAGATCTTGTAAAGTGTGATGCTGTTAGAGACCATCCCAAACAATCACGTGATCGCAGTCATACGTGTGATTCTTGTCAACAAGGGAAGATCATCAGAAATACAGATAGGCCAAAGGAACAAAAATCAACTGGAGTTCTCGAATTGGTGCATGCAGATGTATGTGGACCTATCTCACCACGAGCTATAAATGGGAAAAGGTACTATGTTCTTTTCATTGATGATTTTAGAATAATGGCCTGGGTGTTTATCATTACCCATAAAACAGAAGTGTTCAGTTGCATAAAGCAGTATAAGAGGGAATTAGAAAGGATGCTTGGGAAGAAAATTCTAAAGTTTCATACTGAAAATGGTACGGAATTCACAAACTGTCAAGTTAAAGACTATCTCGAGAAACATGGGATAAGGAATCAAGTTTCATCAGTGATAACTCCCCAATAGAATGGAGTGGTTGAAAGATAAAATCGGATCGTCAACAACATGACCAGAACGATGCTTATTGATAAAGACCTACCAAAGAAATATTGGAAAGAAGCAGTTTTGACCTTGGTCTATGTTTCGAAAAGGTCTATGTTGTGTCTGAAGCAAGGGAAGATACTGATGATGAACAAAAAAGTTTCAAGTCTGTGTCAACAGGGAAGCCAATGAGTCGAGCTGAAATTGATAGGCAGAATATCATTGGTGATTAGACAGCTCTCGTTCAGACTCGAAGAATTAAATGATTATAGAAAACATTGTTTTTATCTCAGGTGGAGCCGAAATGTATTTCCGATGTAGTTGAAGATTAAAACTGGGTTCAAGCTATGACTGAAGAGCTTGATCAGATTGAGAAGAACCAGACATGGGAAATTATTTCGAGGCCAGCAAACAAGAATATCATTGGAACCAAATGGGTCTATCGCAACAAGATGAATGAAGATCGCTCAGTGATTCGGAACAAAGCACGTCTAGTGTGCAAGGAATACTCCCAGATAGAGGGTATAGATGTTGATTAGACATTTGCACCGGTTGCAAGGCTGGAGACAATCAGATTATTTTTTGCCATAGTAGTGCAATGAAAGTTCAAAGTATTCCATATGGATGTCAAATCCGCATTCTTGAATGGTGTTCTATTAGAGGAGGTGTATATTGAGCAGCCATATGGCTTTCTCATTCATGAGGATGAGAACAAAGTTTGCAGGCTAAAGAAGGCGTTGTATGGGCCGAAACAAGAACGAAGAGCACGGTACTCAAGGCTTGATCAATACTTGAAAAAGCTTGGTTTCCAGTGTGGGGGTGTTTATTACAATCTTTATTTTAGCAACGATAGTAATCAAAGGATAATGGTGCTGGTTTATGTTGATGACATAATATTTGGCAGATCAGATGAATCTCAGGGCAGACAGTTCTCCGAATTTATGAAAAATGAGTTTTAAATGTCAATTATTAGAGATCTAACATTATTCCTTGGTATACAGGTGACACAAGGAAGGAATGGAACATTCATTTCTCAATCCAAATATGCCAACTAGGTGTTAAGAAGGTTTAGCATGAAAAATTACAAGGAGATGAAAACTCCGGTTTCTACCCGGATGAAATTATAAAAAGATGAGGATGGCAAGGAAATTAATATCATAGAATATAGGCTAATTACTGGAATTTTGTTATACTTGACCGTGACAAGGCCTGATATTTCTTTCGCCACATGCCAAGCCGTGAGATATCAGAGTAATCCCCTGAAAAGTAACATTCTCATAGTAAAAAAGCATACTTCGGTATATAAAGGGCACTGTAGACTTCGGCTTGACATATAATGACAAATCTCAGACAGAGTTATTGTGATATACTAATGCAGACTGGACCGGTTCAGCGGATGATAGGAAATCAACATCTATAGGTGCATTCTATCTTGGCGGACTATGTATTGCTGGTTAAGCAAGAAGAAGGAATTCATTTCATTAAGCACCGTAGAAGCTGAGTATATTGCGGCCACTCAAGCATGTACACAGTTATTATGGATGAAACAACAGCTTGACGATATGGGAGTTGAAGTGAAGTCTCCGATCGGAATCCAGTGTGATAACTCAAGTGATATCAATCTTATCAAAAATCATGTTCGTCACTCATGGACAAAGCACATTGAGATCAAATATCACTTTATCAAGGAGAAGGTTGAGCAGGGGATCGTGAAGTTGGAGTATGTGCCTACAGAACTACAGGTTGTAGACATCCTGACAAAGGTCTTACTCAAGGAAGCTTTTGAGATGCATCGACTGGCTCTGGGAGTTCAGTCGACTCCCCACACTTGAAATAGTGTGGATGCGGAAACCCCCCAACCCCCCTTTCCCTGAGGTATGGTGTGTTTTTCTCTACTGTGATAATGGGTTTTCTTACCAATGTATCAGACCGCAGAGGAGTGTCCTTTGGGTTTGTTGACAAAGGGGGGGAAATAGTGACTTCTCAAGGGGGAGAAATTGTGGCTTCTAAAGGGAGAAAATGTCTTTGTCAAAGACACGGGGAGATGCGGACTAGTGGAGTAGCCAGATAGGGGGAGTTGAAAGAGAAGACAGATAGGGGGAGTATTAAATCTGACGATTCTAGAAGTGATCGATCAAATCATAGAAATCATGATAGCTGAGGATCGTGATAAAAGCAGAACAGTGGTGTTGCAATGGTGAGAGAAGGTGTCCAGCTATCACTAATTGGTATTAGTGTGGTTCAACAATTGGCATCAATTTAAGAATTGGTATCAGGTTAGAATCAACAATTGGTTTTTGACATGAAGTGACTCATTGATAAACTTTTCATATTACTCTTGTTTCTCACACCGAGCATTGCTCATGTGGGCTTAGAGTACATGTTATGTGAATCCTTGAACACTATCAGAATTGCAAGAGACAAATGGTGATAGCGGCTGGAAGGAGTTTCAGAGAGGTATCAAAGTGTAAGAAATCATTCTGAGAAGAGTTGTGAAGAGTTCTCAACAAACCCAAAGGGGGGTATTGATGGGAAAAAATCCCTCAAGGTAACATTGCGGCATTTTTGGGGTTGATTGTGTTTGTTGAAAAAGCAGGTTTTCATGGAGAATTGTTGAGTTCCAGAGAATTTGTTGACAATCCATGTTGAAAAAGAACCATGACAAAGGAATAGACGATCTGGAGGCGGTACAAAAGAGCAGTACAAGGTGGCGATGTTTCCCAGTGTTTTCCAAATTTTTGGGGTCCAAAATTTGGAGGTTGGTGAGCATCGCGAAAATAGGATTTCCATGAAGATAATAATTAAATATAGAAATGGCATGAATTTATCAAAGTGAGGCTTCATGGTTTGGATTTCGTGAAGACTAGAATAATGATGGTGGTGATTCTCCACGATTACATCAAAGTTTCGTGAACGATGGGGCTGAAGAGCATCGCAGCGGTGAAGGCCTTTGCAAGGGAGATTTGCGGGAAGGCGTGAAGGAATGTTGACAGTAATGCTTTGAGATTATGATGAGCTCCGTGATCGGAAAATTGCGGAGGTGCTCTGCGATATGGACAGATTTCTTGCAGAAACATCGGAGCTTCACGATCAGTGATGACGTGGCACTGACTTCGCGTGGAAGGGTCGAGGGTCAGTGGAATCACCTATAAATAGAGGTCGACCCACTTGAAAGAAGTAGAGAGAATTTTCAGAGAAAATAATTTTCTCTCAGTTCATGAAGGAAGTTCGCGAAGGCAGTATGCTTCGTGAAAGAAGATCTTCGCGGCGGCTATTCTAGCTTCACGAAAGTCATGTGGTCCGCGTTGGCTCAGTGAGATTCGTGAGGTAAGTTGCTTTGTGACGACTTGAGCTTCGTGACGGCTTAAGCATTGCGAAGGCTTGAGCTTTGTGATGTTCTGAGCTCTACGAAATTGTGAGGTTCGTGAAGAAGAATGTGCTTCGTGAAGGCTTATTTGAGCTTCGTGAAATTGGGAGCTTTGCGAAGTAGGGTGCTTTAGGAAGGTGTTTCCAAAGTGAATTTCTCAGTGGTTAAGAGGAAGAGGGGTATTCACTAGTGGATGAAAGTTGGAAATTAATAGAGCATCTATCAACAGTTAAGGATGCATTTATTCGTGAAAATGAAGAGACCTACAAGTCAATAAACTGTGAGTGGATCATTTCCAGAGCAGTGAGCAAAGGAAGAGAAAGTAGGTGATCCTCTCCACCGACAGTGAGCCAGAGAGAGAGAAATAGAGAGTGACCCATGGGAAAGCAGTGAGTTGACCCTAAAGCTTGTAAAGGCAGTGAGCCTACGATAGAGTGACTGTACCCGAACCTTGTAATCCACATCTAGTGAAGAATAGTGGAATTTAGTACGACCGGCAACTTGTCGGTGTATGCTCCTTGGAAGTATCTTTTAGCGGTGAACCAAGTAAAAATTGATGTGTCTTGTGGATGCTTTACCTTCTATTTATTTTGTGAAATAGGAAACTGAGAGAAGAGTGTTTTTCTTAATAGCGAAACAAGATCAGAACGAGCTTTAATTTTGAATTAGTCATACCCTGATTCACCCCCCTCTCAGGGTACTCAGCCTTGTAGGGACTAACAAAATGTTTCCAAAAAATTATGAACAGAAAATGTCATAAATTAATAAAAATATATTTTATATGATCGAATTGTATTGTTTTATCCCTGCATCATTTTTATAAAGATGTGATTTTCAACTGTGAGTTTTCTTTGAAACAATTTTCCAGTTTTTTATTATTTCATCCAACTTTTTTATTAAATTTCTAATTTGTCTGTGGAAGTGATGTGGGGTCTAATGAGTCCATATTTATGTTCATGTGGTAATGCCTTAAATTTTTATTCATTTATATACTAATAAAAATGATGAAAGATATTTAGTCATAATTAACATAGTATATCATCAATTAAAAAAACAAATCATATAAACACACCTCATGTATAATTTTAAAAAAATAATCTCATATCCATTCATACTCGAGGATTTAATTTAAATTATCAGGAGAAATGCAATATCGAATAAAATCTCTATACATTTGTTCATCAAAATCAACTATGATATTACTACCTCTTTGTGACATTTTGTCCAAATGAACCTTTAATGTTAGTGAATGGACATATATAACGGGAGGGGTAAATTCAATTTGAAAATATATTTTTTATTGGTTTTTATCCTTTATATGATTTTTATTTGAACATTGTTTTATCCTCTTTCTTGATGGCCTTAAAAATAACATTCATCAGTTTATAACATTATCCATTAATTGTTCATGGTTTACCATTAAAAAATATTTTTGAAATTAATACTTCCTTGTCAACATGTTTATAATAAGATTTGGCACCCATGCAATTATTATTATAGTAGCATGGTCGACCATATGAATTTCTACAACTCCAAGTGGTACAGGTATTTTGATTCTTGACTCATGGTCTACAACAATCCCCACTCTCACATGACCTATTGGAAGTGGTCTATTATGTAGACAAAGTTCTGGGATATTGAACATAGTATTCCTCATAATAAGAGATGGGTGGGTGTAAATACATATAAATCATAATCAATTTCAACATTTAGAATATCAATACATGAAAGATCTTATTGTAAGTCAGATTCACAGTTTAGAGGAACAATTATTATTATAATAATTACCTTATATAAGAAAAATTATTTAGGGGAATGGCTAACCAAAATTCTTTTAGGGTGTGGTGGGGTCTTCATGCAGTGGTTTTCATGAGTTGTTTCATATCATTGCTTCCCGAAAACTTTACTAATTACTCATAATTCTAATAAATTTTTCATTATGTGAATATAATATTTATTTTATCTCCTCAATTTATTTTTCTCTATCCTTCTATTGTTTTATTTTCTCAAAATAGGATTATTGTTTCACAAAAAAAACGCAGAAAACTGAAGTGACCAAATATTCTAGCCGCTTCAAGGCTATCAATAATATGTTTTAATCTTGTGTAGGTTTTTATGATTAAAGTGTATATGATGAATATATAATATTTCAATATAAGTATTAATTGTTAACTAAAAACAATTTAAAGAAAAATAAATGTTTAATATGTTATACCTACACAAGATTTCCACACTTTTTGTATATTTTCATCTATGTGTATCCATAATTATTTACACATTCCTCCTTTATAGAACATGACATGGGATGTAAGTGGCTTTGGATTTGGATTCCTTAATCTACATATAAATAGAGGTACATAATTATGTTTTTATTTCATTCCATATAAAAGTTTATCAGTAGATTTAAATATTTACCATTTTTTCAAGGGATTCATACCCCATGCCTGTTTTTGGTAGGGCGTGTTAGTTTTTCATCCCATTCAATATTTTCATCACTCAGTTGATGTTTTATAAATCCAAAAATTTTTGTCAACGTAATTAATACACATATATTCAATCAATTTACTACCATCCATAATATACCTGAAATGATATATCCCAATGACGACTCGTAATCACATCCCACACTTATTTCCTTATAAGGTGTTAATATATAAGTGGTGTGTGAAAGTTTATTTTCCCATCATTATATTTTAGATGAAAATAAATTTGATTTATGAAAAAAATATTGTGATACTTTCCAGTAAGAATTATTAATAATTTACATTGAGAGTCATCAACTATAAGTGCAATATGAATGGGATAATAAAGATTAATTGAATGTTTAATTATTTTTTTAGTTAAATAAATAACGGATATCATAATATTATCATAATCTCTACCCAAATCGTGGTATTATTTGTTGTAGAAACCTGGTTCAATAAAAATATATCAATCAGTATGGGTTATCAAGTGATGAGCACTATCAAACTACTGAGAAAGGAATTATTGGGGTTAATATTATAATCATGCACATTTAATCAGACCATGATTTTTATTCATTAAAATAATGTTCGATATTGATTTTTCACAACGTGTGAGACTTGTAAAAAAGAATTAGCTTTTTTTGGATAGTGTCTCTATGACTGAAGTTCACTATAATGAAAAATATTATATATCCCCCATAATCTTGTACCATCCCAACACCACACTTGTCTCCATGAAAAAATGATCCCTAAGTGCTGAGTTTTTAACCATTTGGAATCAGATTCAATTATATACATCTTTCCTAAGAGGGGTTGTGAGCTTGGAGGGATATGGGACTATCTAGAAGGAGATGACGTAGTGATGAAGATCCATCATAGTCATTGAGACAACAATTCTAGATGATCAGTAATGAAATGGGTCTAATAATAGTATACAAACATCATTGTCTCCATCATGATGATTATTTCTCCTAGAATGATCTATACACCATAAAACCACTAACAATAACTCAACTATTGTTTTCTATTCTGAAAAATAGTTACACATTCATTGAAACCAATAGTGTTAGAAGGTGGAGAGGATTTTGTAGAACTAGTTTGTTATTCTAGTGAAGTATCCAATTAACATCTAGACTGACCTTTAATAGTTCCATTTTAGAATTAATGGGTTATGTTTATAATATGTGTCTTACTACAACATGTGATCCTGGTATCTAGGATAATACAAAGGCACGCAGTGTTGTCATTGCTTGGGAGGGAATGGTTTGTGACTCACTAGGATAGGAAGTATATCATTGTTGTAATCTCTTTATTCCTTAGGGCCTCACCTCATAAGTCCATATCATTCACTGATGATAAGATATTACAATATTCCTTTGCAAAGAAGGGGCTTGATAAAGACCTTCTGAAAACATACCTATCTAATTATATAAACAACAATATCATATCAAAGGTGTGGCATTGGTTTTCATTTATGATAGAATGAACAAATAAGATGTACTTTTTTATTTAATATATGATAATTCATGGACAAAAAATCCCATGAAACTAAGCTTATTACAGATCAAATTGCGCTCTTATAATCTAATCACTCATCTACCCTATATCCAATGGATGTTATTTTGATGTATCAAAATATGTTATTTTATTTTTTTATAAAGTTTGAAGGCCTTCTGGATATATTATCTACAATATTACCATAATTTTTCTTCATGAAAAATCATCAAAATGTGCTTCAATCATGAAGTTCCATTGCTAGTTTCACAAAAATAAATTGTATCATATTGAACATGAATCTGACAGTAACTCAAACTTCCATAATAGGTGTTAACAACCCGCTCTCTGGGACCCAAAGATGTTTTCCATCCATGTGATCATCCTATATGATTGAATCATTAATGATATAAATATTTTATAAAACAACTCTCATAACCATGATTGTTGATTGGACATTCATGGTATTGAATGAAGGAATCCTATTAATAATAGTTATTATTTCTCTATATTAAAGGAGGTTATTTTTTCAGTTCAAGATGAAACCTTTAATTTTATCAACCAACTTTTCAAATTGATGCTACCTAAGCCCATTTGGGGAGATCGAGGCTCCCAATTTGTCAATTAGAAATTTTATTCACTATATTATCATTTTATTTTCTTGATGTTTGATACTTATTTTTAGGAAACTCATTGAAATGAATAGGATCATATTATCATGGTTAATAAGTTGAAAACCCCATTTACAATAATCATCATTATTTTTAGTTTCACCAATGAAATATCATTTTCGTATGTTGATAAAAATGATTTTACCATCAAAACAATTATATGGGAAATTTTTTCTAAATAATACAAAAAATTATAAGAAAGGTTTTGTACCAATGTGATTCTTATATTGATGAATAATATAAGGGTATCAAGGGAAAAAATAAATATTCTAGGAGAAAATGGATTCCATTATCTTAGACCATGAACCACATTAAAGAATCCACATAGTTTCTATAAAAAAGAAATTAAATTATATGATGAAATAAAACACTGAAACATTATATAATAGGACCATTGAGAGGATCCCATATGAGAATGATCCTTGAGAATAAAATTTGATTAAATTATATCATTGTTTTTAGAAAAAAAAATCTATGTGTTTTCCTCTCGGAATTTTTTTGAAATGATTGTTTTTTTGGAAAAACCAGATAACTGCGAATGGGTATGGATGGTTTTGGTAAATCATGTTTTTAAGGTGGTTTAGTTTCCCAGTGCATACCAAATTTTTGCACCTCAAAATTAGACGTCTGGATTTTAGAAAAGGTATATCTTCACCTAGAGTTTACTAGTACATGGGACATGAATCACAATTTACAAATCCTGGAGGGTGGTGTGAAGAATGACAAAAGAATTCAGAAAAGAAATATTCCCACATATAATTGAAATTTTTACTATAAAGCGTATTATTAAAACAACATTGGAGGAATTGTTCTCATAGTGATGATGGTTCACAATAAGTCCAATGTTTCGAGGAAGGATTGCAGGATGTGGGATAGATTGAAATTAACAAAAATGAGATAGTGATTTGGGTCACCACAATGGATGAAAGGATGTACGTGGAATATATAGGGAAATGGTCATGAAATGAGAAGTATGTGGGGATGATAGATTCCCATTAAAGATTTAGGAGATAAATATTCACATATTTTTTAGATATATTTTTCTATATAAGGACCACTAATCCCATCGTTACATAAAGTGATTTTAATAAGAAAACATCATTGCTATGGGAATTCAGTGAAGTCTGATAGTTTTTTAGGAAGAATAATTCCACAAAGGGTGAAGTTGTTTAGAAGGAGGATTCTGTGAAAGTATAATAATTTTTCTATGTGATGATTAATTTGTGGAATAAGTAATTTCATTAAAGCATAGGATGTTTTCATAAGTAGTACACGAATGTAGTTCATGGAAGTGGTATGTTGAAGTGGTTCATAAGGATGTTGTACAAAGGTGGTATGCTAAAATAAAAGCCAAGTATGTTTGAGGAAGTGGTGTTTTGCAATGAATATGTGTTAGGAGGTTTGTGGAAGAAGTAGGTGATTCACAATAGGAAAAAAACAGTTCAAAATAGTAATTTACTCTAACAAACTGAACACTAAAAAGAAGATTTCATCTATGCGTGAAAATGGAAAACAACACAAAATCAATCTGTAGTTGAGTATGTATTCTCTCTTGAAAATGATGGGGCTAAAATGTTCATAAAATGGGATTGGGTTTATTCCAATAGCACTGAGAGAAGGTAGAAGTAGACGGTAGTCCTTCCCACTGACAGTGAGCCAATGCAAGATACAAAGGGTGTGATCATTGGGAATGTACTGATCAGAAACCAAACCTTGTAAAGAATGTGATTCTGGTCATTGAAGTAATATAGGGTTAACTATGTAATTTTCATTCAGATATAGTGGATTTGGAAAATTAGTGCATTGCCATTGTGTGCTCCTAGAAAATAGACCATCGAGGATGGACCAAGTAAAATTGTTGCGTCATGTGCATTTTTTTATTCATTTATTTCTATGTGAGAAATATATGACTGTGCTTCTTTAATGAAGAATGAATATATGAAGGGGAATTATTTTTAATCATTCAAACCCTGATTCACATCTAATCCTCTTAGATTATTTGACCAATTGGATCAAACAATCAGCTTTAATAATGTGGATCATGATAGAAATTTTTGAACCAAAATAATTTTGGTTGATATAACTAATAATTTAATGCACCCAATAAATAGCTTCATAGATCACCATCCCTTTAATGAAACCATGTTGTGTTTCTAAGATCTAACTATCTAATGTGGGGTGACTCTTTAATTGATGAAATTTTCTATCACATTGTGGTGGATGATTTAAATTCTAATCACCATATATTGTTGGAGGGATGAGGGATATTTGATTATGGGAAAAAGAATTAGTATGGTGGAATACACCAAGCATTGGAGACAATGACCATGAAATAATTCTTACATCACCTTAACCAAGTCATCCCAAATAGGGTCCCCAGAAGACCAATAAAAGGTTCTTGGGATGTCGTTCGGGCCTTGAAAACATTCTAGGTTATGAAATAAAATGGCATCCTTTGTCTCTTCCTCATGAGGTAATATTTTATAGGGCTAGTTAACCTAGTATGAGACCACCTTAGTGGTGGAATCAAATATATCATCACGGCCTCTAGGATATCCTCCCCACAAGAAGATATTTGTAATTACGATATGATTTCTAAAACTATTTCATCCACACCTACCAATTCATCTCAATATTCTATATAATTTCCTTTATATTATCATATGTTTATTTTGATGAATCATCATCTTTATTAATTATTTCATAGAAATAAACTATGTTTTGATCAAATTATCTGAAAAAATTTATTTAAGAATGATCTCGATTCTTATGTTCATGTTTCAACGAAATATACATAAGAATTATCTACCTACATTTGATGGAAGGAAACTTATTTTTATTCTATCCTTTTTCAATGATGTGATAATTATTAATGATCTCATTTTTATGTTTAACATTATCTCAATAACTAAGTAAAAGATTTTTCTTATAGAAACGAGGTCTCTTTGGAGACTTCCTAACTCTTTTATAAGACCAATCCATGGTTTAACCTGGGTTAGTTTCATTTAAAACCATCTGACTATTTGATGGAATCATAGAAAATTGGTCTAAAGGTGGGATAAATTGAAGTAAACACCTGAATCTTTTTCTAGGAACAAGAAAATAACATGAAAAAAAGTATCAATGAAACTACAAACAAGGTGATATTCCTTCACATCAGAGAATGAGGTGATTGAATTTATATTGGAAAGGAACTGATTATGGTGACATCAGATGGGATGATCTCTTCTAGGATTATTTCACCGTGTAAATTGGACCCCACTGTATCCCATTATATAAAGGATCGATCTATCCTTGAAATACATGAACTCCATTATGATTTTGGGAAATAACTACCTCATCCATTATTTTTAATAGGGATCTCCATGATAATAAAATTACTACCCACCATTGACAACACATCTCCCATGTTGACAGACTCCAGATCATTCCATAGAGACATCATTACCATGGCCTCATACTTCGAATGGAAAATAAATAAACAAAGAAAGAGATAAAGTGATAATTTTGGTTGCGAAGATCTGATCGAAGGAATAAACTAGCTCCACTGAGAAGCTGGGATTTCATAGGATCCAAAAACGGATGTTGAAAGGATCATGATGAATGAATTTAAAAAAAATGGCCCTTATCACGTTCTCTTCAATTTTAAAAGATCCTTTGTAAAGACCCGTAAATTTCAAGGAAATTTTTTTTTAATTTTCTTTGGAATATTACAAGAATGCAGTTTCTGACGGTACCTGATTCTGAGGCCCGGTGTGCCCGGAAACATTTTCCGATGTTTGGCTCGGGTACGTTCAGTGAACGGACGAGCGGGTTTTTCTAACTTTGGAACCGGTGCCCGGAATCGAATTCTGAGGGCACCGATGGAATCGCAGCGCTGGTATTTGCTTAAAAATGCCTTCTACGGAGTTTCATTTGCTCGGTGGTGGTTTGTAAATTTTTGGGCATAAAGTTAAGAAATAAAATAATTGTACGACAAACATTATTTTATTTCACTTGAAGCCACTTAAAAGCGGCTTAAACTGAGTTGAAACGGATAGGCTGCTATCCAGAAATATCCTACCCCCTTGGTAGGATATTTGTGAGGTGGGGCCCACACGAGCCCCACCGTTTCTTTCCGCTAAGTAACGCACCCGCGAAAACCCGTCATTATGAAATTCAACTGACGCGTTTTCTTAAATCCTTAACTCACCAATTAATTGGGTGGTTTATTTCGTGAATTAAATGGGCGGTTTCTTTCGATAAATTAATTCAACGTATTGATGGGTCGTTACTTACCTTTTTCGTTTCTTGTCGTAATAATAAAATAATACCAACAAGTCTTTATGGAGGATTACACATTGAGAGGTTTTGTCTGAGTTCTTGAACCTTCACCCTCCTTCGCGAAGAACGCGAAGAACGTGAAGAACACGAAGAACACCGGACCCGCAGAAGTCGACGACGTGACGCCGTGTTCCGCGACGCCGACGTTCCCTTCCTGCGATGTTCTTCTGCGACGTCTCTTCCTCCGCAACGAAATCTTCGATCAGCTGTGTGAGGTAAGAGACTTCGGGATTCTCTTAAATCTCCCTTGTGTTTTTTTTAACAAAACACAGATTTAATTTTATATAATTAAATTAAATCTATTGTTTCTTGGTCCATTGAGTTCGCCAACTCAATGTCGGATTCCGCGACGACGCTACGCCCTTCCGGGACGATGCGACGATCCCCTTCTTCCGCGATGAACAAATCTGTGAAGAACGTGCGTATGACGACGACTACGAGGTAGGGAATTATTTTGGAATTACCCCTTTTTATATTCCGTAAATGTTTCTTTAAAAATTTAAAGAACCGGATTCGTATGAACAATTTTTATTTATTAAAATTGTTGTTTCTTGTCTGGAATAAAAATTCTCCCATTGTTTATATCTAACGCGGAGGGTGCGGGCCAAACAAACACGGCCCGACAACCCTCCATCGTTCTTCTTGATTGTGCAGATTTGACGGGCGATGACGGAACGTGACGCAAGGGCAGTTTGATGATCCCGCAGTGAAGAACGGAACCCGGGAGGAACAACAGCGTAGACAGGAAGGAAAATGGACCACCAGAGTGACTCCGGGGGCCCGCGGAAGCCGGCGGAGGCGCGGGCCGCCGGCGCTGCGGCGCCCCGGCGGGCCGCCGGTTGTTCAGGGAGACACCCTGCGGGTGCCGTGGGGGAGGCGGCTCCCCCCCCCCCCCCCCCGCGTCGCCCAGTTGTCCAGGGCGACACCCCGCGGGTGTCGCGGGGGTGTCACGCGGGGGCGGCGTCCCCCCCCCCCCCCGCGTCACCCAGTTGTCCAGGGCGACACCCCGCGAGTGCCGCGGGGGTGTCTCGTGGGGGCAGTGGCTCCCCCCCCCCCCCCCCCCCGCGTCGCCCGGTTTTCCAGGGTGACACCCCGCGGGTGCCGCGGGGGTGTCACGCGGGGGCGGCGGCTCCCCCCCACCCCCCCCCCCCCCCGCGTCGCTCGGCCGAGCCGGGCTGGGCGGGCCGAGCCAGGCCGGTCCGATCGGCCGGTCTAGACCGGGTATGGCCGGGTCGACCCGGTTCGGCCGACCCAGCGGGGGGGGGGGGGGGGGGGTCGGCCCGGGTCGGCCCGGGCCCGGACCCCGTGTCTTCAGACTGTTTTCGGTCAAATGGCCATAACTTGAGCTACGGGCCTCCGAACGATGCGCCGTCAGCGGCAACGCGATCCTTGGATCGAGTCGGTCGTTTCGGTTTTTTGCACTCAAGGTTTCGGAATACTTTGGGTTCGGCCGAGTTGGTTTGTACACGAAACCAACCGGCCCCTCGGAGCGGAAACGCTCATATCTTGAGATACGGATGTTCGATTGACGTGCCGTCAGCTTTGGTGGATTACTCTAAGTGAGACGGATCTTTTGGCTCACTCCACCCGAGGTTTGGACGTAGGTGGAGTATGGTTGGGTTGATTTTGCCTTAAAAATCAACCGGGCCCCAGGGACAAAAATGTCAATAACTCTCAGACCGGGCGTCCGATTGACGCGCCGTCTGCGACGTTGAGTTCTTGTTGACGATACGGAACTTTTGGATACATCAACTTCAGACCTTGTGTCAGTTGATGTATCAGCCTCTCGGCTCGTGGAGCAGACCCTCCTGAATGAGCTTCCTGTGTGCGGGAACTCTAGTGCTGGTTGCGACTTCGAAGACGATGAATGTACAGAGATCCTCGTTGGATTCGACTTCGATGATGATGAGAATAGTATGATAATCCTCCGTGTTTTCGACAGTGACCACTACGGTACACCTTGGGATACATCAACTCCGGACTGCATGTCAGTTGATGCATCGACCTTTTAGCTCGTGGAGTGGACCCTCTCAGAACGAGCATGTCGTGGGTGGAAACCCTAGAGACGGTTGAGACTTGAAGACTGCTGATCGAACGACTCGGTGTGTTACGGAAAACACGACAGAGGTGCGCTTGGTTGTAGTGGCACATGGGAGCGTTTGGTTGTAGCGGCAGACCCACGACAGAGGTGCGCTTGGTTGTAGCAGCACAGGGGAGCGCTTGGCTGTAACAGAAGACCCACGACAGAGGTGCGCTTGGTTGTAGCGGCACAGGGGAGTGCTTGGTTGTAGCGGCAGACCCATGACAGAGGTTTGCTTGGTTGTAGCGGCACAGGGGAGCGCTTGGTTGTAGCGGCAGACCCACGACAGAGGTGCTCTTGGTTGTAGCGGCACAGGGGAGCACTTGGTTGTAGCGGCAGACCCATGACGGAGGAGCACATGGTTGTAGCGGCATGTGGGAGCACTTGGTTGTAGCAACAGGCCCACAGTACCTGATAGGTGGAGAACTACAGCAGTCTAAGGTAAGAGGGAAGCGCTTGGTTGTAGCGGCATAACCACTGTACTTGATGGAGGAGGAGTTTCCCAATAGCTTGGGGTTCAACATCATGATCGATCCTATGTGGGTCATTGCTGGGGGTTAGTACCTTCCGATCCTTTATGGGTCCGACGGATTAGATGAATCAGTGGCTACATCTGATCATCTCTATCATCATTTGAATAAGTATACCTGTGTGAGATGAATCTTGTGTTACTCTCCTTTGTAGATTGTGTTGAACTATCATGTGTGGATTTACTGTTTGCTCTCCTTTGTGGATTGTGTTGTGCTATCCTGTGTGGTTATACGTTTTGCTTTCCTGTGTGGACTGGTTTGTGCGTGTGCTTGGACGTTGGAGCCGAGCGGGAGTTGATGACTTAGGTATTTGAATGGGCATATACCTAAGAAGTGTCGGTTGTTACTTCGTGATTGTATCTTTCTTGTGGTTTATCCTTTGTGGATTTCGGGAGACCTTCAGGGTCTCGGGGTCCCTACTGAGTAGCTTATACTCACCCCTGAACGGGCTTTGCCCGCACTTCGTGGTGTTGGTTGCAGACGATGGACAGCGCTGATTGTGGTGGAGGCGTGCGGAGCAGGACGGTACCTAGAGGTGGACCACTGGGCGGGACGTACTCAGAGCGGTCAGGTGGACCCGAGGAGCTGTGGAGGCTATCTGTACCCACCCTTCAGGTGGGACTTCTAGAGGATGGCTCGATGCTGCAGCTTTTCTTTTCAGTTGCTGTTTTTCCCCTTTCAGTTGTACTTTACAGTTGGGCTTGTATTTCCGGCCCCTTTTACTTTCAGCACAGCTTGTTATAGTTTTACTTAGTGTTTACTTTTCCACTTGATTACTCTGTGGTGCTTGTTTACTTTTCAAAGGAAATGCCTTCCCTTTTGTTGGGATTTACGCCTTGGTGCTAGTCGTCAACCCCTGGCCTATGGAAGGCGGGCTTGGGGTAGTCACGGCACGGGCCCCGAGGACGGGTCGTGACATCCTTATTGAGGTTTATGAACTACAATGAGAGATCAGTTAGAGGGATATTGTTAATTTGAAATGAAATTATTTTTCAAACTTCCACATATACATTGGAATATCAGATGATGAAGGTGTTGACAGAAATGGTCATCTCCTAGATTTTTCCCAAACATCATGAAACATTTATCATTGGATGAGGATATGTACTTTTCTACTTTACACAAGGATCTGTTACAAACCCCTCTTATATATGGGTAAAATAAAACCATAATGAAGGTTCCAGTACATCCAAGGAATTAGAGGACAGAGAAATAACCCAAAAATTATCGAAAGATTACAATGTGAAGCATTATAATGTTTAATAGGGTATTGATAATCATTAAGATGGGAATCAAGTAAGGGGTGGCTGGGGGGAGATATGAGATAATTCAGCTGAGTTTCTGATCAGTTGAAAGAACTTGATTAAAAAGAGCATGTGGTAATGCCCAATGGTGAGATGGAGGTAGTGGAAAGAATCTAAATGGGATATGATCCAATGGGGTGTGGGAGAATGAAAGAAAATGGTTGATGGTGATATATTTACCACAACACTAGGAGAAAATATATGACCTTGTTTGACTCCCATACTAATTGAATGAAACATTTAGAGACCTATAGGGGATTAGCACCAGGCATGAGTAGAAGGGGACTACTCCATGTTATCAACGAATGAATTTCTCTAATGGTGGTTGGTAGAAGAGGGGATCACTAGACATGATGTTATTAGTCAATAGATTTTTCTAGATATGATGGAGAATGATCCAAATACTGGTTTTGGGACCTAAACATGATTTTGGAGATCATGCTAATGACTAGTTGTCTAATATTGATAGATATTCTTGTAAACTGACATCATATGGCCATGACGGTGGAAGGATGGGTAAAAGCACGACATTGAGTGACAAAGGATAACTTGGATCCAGTTAGTTGATCCCTTCTCATGAAGACAATGGCTATGCAAATTGTGTGCATGATCCCAATCTAGAATTTTTATTGTGACGACATGTATTCCATAAATTCCTACACCCACAATATAAAATTTGTGATGATATTTCACTAGGTAAATTCATTCTACACCATGTAGGTATTTGGTTCAAAATTTTATGGCTTCCATAAAAATATATTGCTATACAATACAACCCTTTGATGGATATTGATTTTTGACAAACTATTTCAAAATATTCATTTACCATTCAATGGGGATACATCCATCTATAATTTATAGACCACATAGTCAAATATATATTAACATGTGAAAATTAAATTCAACCATTACACAAAATAATTTTGTTGGAAAAACATTTCCAATTCATATAATATGATTGAAATTTCCATTTCAATAGTTAGTAATTTATCTGGTTCAGTAACATTAATTCATATACCTTTGAAAAATTAAATAGAGAATTACTAATATATGATGAACATTAATGGGAAAAATGTAACGTGATGAAATTGGAATTAGATTGTATATCAAAACATTATGATCATGTGATTTGAGAACCTTTAACATTAAATCATTAAATGAAAATATATTCATGATATCTTATAAATAACTCATTAAAACCTTTGGGAAGATTGAAAATTGATTTCTCCCCCCCCCCAAGAAGGACCGTAAAAAAATGAGGATGAAGATTACATTATTCACTCTTCATTGGAACCAACACTTTTCATATTCCCATGTTAATCATGACCAAATGAGATATAATTCCATCCATTGTTTTTTCAGGTGCATTGATTAACGTGCCAGTGAAACTATCACATATTTTAAAAAAAATGTACAAGAACAAGAGTATTTATGATATAAGAACAAATCATGTTTGATAATTTAAAAAAGATAATGTCTTTTTACAACTAGTTTTTATAACTTTTTTCAAAAAAAGATAATCCAAAGCAGGGTACATATATTTTAAAATCTCAAAACCTTGATCACCTGTTAGTTGAGATATTATAGTAAAATCTTCATAACTACAATGAAAATATTCCTTCCAATATTAGTACATATCTCATTTGGTTATAGATTTATGATGTATTAAAAACATAATCTTCAATGATTGTTCATCCTAATTGATTGTCTACCATTTTGTCAAAGGGGGTTACCTTTTGTTGTGTTAATTCTATATTCTGAAAACTTTCCATGAGCATGAAATTCATTTATAATCCTAAAAAAGATGTTTATAAATATGAAAACAACATTGTATCACCCTGTCACAAGTTACCGAGAGTCGGTGCATTATTTTAATACATTGGCATGTTTAAAATGAATCAAGTCCTGAAGGACCGATCAGTTTAGTAGTCTTGGAAAATAGATTACATACATGAATGTTACGTTACATACAAACCAACATAAATAATCCTTTATGAACACCATTATTCCCTTGGCATAACCCAAAATATTAATCACAATACACTTCTTGGAATCCTGGGAAAATAAAACATAGAAAGGGGTGAGCTCAAATGCTCAGTAAGGGTAATTAATACTGCGGATACTTTAAAAACTAAACATAAACATTTAAGGCAATGTATAAATCTAAAACAAAAGCCTTTTAAACATGAACATCAGCATACTATGGCAGAAATAAAGTGAAATAATTCCATTTAATTATTTACATGGATATTCTACTAATCGAATAATCAAATGCAATATCAATAACCACTTTCAAAAGGATGTAATGCATAATTCCGAACATAAATTTATGTGTCAAGGCCTCGTGCCAAAACCTAAGGGATAATTGTAACTAGAACCCAACATGGAGAGCCTCTGAAGCCGGACTCCAACCCTGAGTGCCTCTAATAATCGGACACCAACCCGGAGTGCCTCTAAAAATCAGACACCAACCCGGAGTGCCTCTAATAACTGGACACCAACCCGGAGTGCCTCTAATAACCGAACACCAACCCGGAGTTCCTCTAATAACTGGACACTAACCTAGAGTGCCTCTAATAACCGGAAACCACCCCGGAGGGTCTGCTGTAACCGGAACCCAACCTGGAGGGCTTACTTTTACCGGTCCCCAACCCAGAACATAGTATTCCAACACATTCATCTTAAGAAGAGGATGAAATATAACATAAACATTCGTATTAAAACTAGCATACAAAATTCCAAAACATTAATCATATGCCATTAATGGCATAGACATGACTCATCCATAGTAAAACATATCACAAAACCTTAAATATAATATGCAATATTTGTATCCTAATAAATCAACTTCAATCAAGTGTAAAATATATCAAAGGATGTTGACATAGATGAAATCAAAACTATTTGAGAGAAATATCTCTTTTTTGAAATCATTTAAAGGTAACATAATTATAAAAGAAAACATTTACTTTGAAAAAATTCTTATAAGCTTGAAAGGGAAGATTCAATGATTTTATAATGGAAGAAAATAGCCGCACCCACTGTATAAGTTAAAAAAAGATATTCTTACCTTAATTCTGTTGAAAATGTTAAAAAGGACCTTGTTCGGAAAACAACGGAAATATTCCTTTATAAACTTCTTATAAAAATTCAAACAAGGGTTCAAATGACTTTAACCCATATTCAATAAAATAGTAAGAATGTTTTGAAATACATTTTTAAGAAACATGGATTTGGATGATAAAGAGGTCCCAGTAGATAATTACGTATAAACAACCTCGGATAATGAAGAGATTTTGAAATAAACCCTTACCAATTTGGTAACTTATGAAACATAAACCCCATGAAAGAGATATCATACAATGACTATATAGATACACATAAATTAAAGTTTATTACCCAAAGAATAAAATTATGGGCATTACATACACCACACAAAAGGTAATAGTGGCAATATGGTACGAATCTCATGGAAATATGGAGTGAGATGAAAACCCCTTACCTTGCACTTTCCTTTAGTCGAGGGTACGTTTTGCCTCTTGTATGAAGACTATAGTATGCTATTAAATTATACCAAAACCATATTAATATTTATGATATCATAAATAATTAATTTATGACTTTATACTACCCATTTAATAGTAATTTCCATGTTTTATTAATATTTTGGGTAATAATCGCTTTCTTTATCATATGTGTTTTAACTTGTTACTCTTGATTGTATCACATAGATAATGATTTAAATACTTCCAGAATATAAAACATGATTTATTTATCATATATATTAGAATATAAAAAATTATAATAGACGTATATATGAAATGGGAAACACCGTTTATGGAGACGATAGTCCGTAGGTACGCATAAACGATGTTTCCGTTTTCATATAGTATTGAACGGATGTACGTGAATAAGATATATGTAAGTACATAAATACTTATATATATAAATATTTTATATCTCCAGTAGCATTATTATGTCATATATTACATACTTATTAGTCATATATGTTTTTATAATCATCGATGAATGGTGAACTTGGAAATAAATCTCATCGCGTCGTGGAGACGGTAATCTGAACGTACGCACGAGCGAAAATATAATTCTTTTGATATTAATATAATATATAATTGGATGGTATATAATATATATAGAATACATATCATGTTTTATTTATTATTTACATCAAATACACATTATTATTATACACATCCAAATAATAATGTATTGAATAACAATTACACCACGACGTGATGACGGTAAGCCATACATACGCACGTATGGTGAATTTTCATTCAAAGGGTGGATAGAATAATGAATTTGGTTATACCATAATTATAATAACATAAAAGTATATTGAAGAAACTGGAGTTATTATTTTATAATGGAAACAACAAAGAAAAAGGAATTGGATGAAGAAAAGAACTCGAAAGAGGGTGGTGAAATCATTACCTCTTCTTCGGGTTCTACCTTTTGATTTGATAGAAAGGGATCCTTAGGTTGGATTTATGATAAAATTGAGGCCTCTAGTATGAAGAGAGGATGTTTGAGAAGGTATTTTTTGCAGTGTTTGGGCGAGCCAAATGGCTTAGAATGATTGAATTAGAGAAAGGGGGAGTGCCCTTTTATAAGCGGGGTGAGGGGAACCTTAGGAAAAACTTAAAATATTATTTTTTAATAAATTCATATTCAGTTTCTAGGGGCTCTGAAGTTGGTTATGTAAAGTCTAAGGTAGATATATGTTGAAAAAACTCAATCAATATGTTTTAGACATGTTTAGGTTACCATTTTAACCTTATCATTTAGATTTACCTCTATGTTAAATAATTTAACATTTATTGTGTCTTCTTGTATTCTTACACTATATGGTTAATAAACATACTATATACTTCCAATCAAACCCCAATTTGTTTATTAATGTCATATATATTATTATATAAGTCTTTTGGTGGAAACATGTATTTTTAGGACCATTGTATCAATTAATAATATAATATTTTTAAAAAAAATTATTTTATGTCAATTTTGACACTATTTGGTATTTGTTTTTTGTTAAAAAAATAACAACATGATTACATCATAAACAATACATTGGATCAATACTAACATGTCATATTCACCAATAAAATTCGTGGATATCATAAAAAATTTGAAATTATATTTATTTTAATATTTATAATACCATTTATGTGATTCTTTCATGAATAAGGTAATTACTGTGTCATCATTGTGCCATAAATAAATTTATTTATTTAATGTCTAAAAATTATAAATAAAATACCATGATGTAGGAAATATTTTTATATTTCTAATTAATATTTATAATTGAATTTATCTTATGTAAAACCCCATATTAAAAATGGTTTTGTTATTAAACATTGATTTTAACTCTTTTAACTCTTCTTTGAATTAAATAATAATAAATGTACTAATCTAATTAAAGTGGACCTAAATGATAATATTTTATTCCTATGTTTTTTTATGGTCGAGATAAACTTTTCCAATGTAATTAGGACATGTGTGAGGTAATATTAATATCATTTTTACCCTTAATTACCCTATTTACATTTAACCGTGGTAAATAAAAGTAAAAATTTACTATTCACCAAACATTAATTTCATCTCATTGAACCACATTTTACTCCTTGATATTAACCATGTCTCTCTGATTTTCGAAATTCATCTCATAGAAGCGGTAAAATTAAGTTTTATGTGAATTTGCAAAACCTCTTAGGAGGTGGGTAAAAGACGGTGAAAAGTTCAAAGAAATTTTTATATATCTAAAATTATTATAAACCGACTCCAATGAATTACATTGAATTTATATAATTATTATGTATCTATTTTGACATTAATTAATTTAAATAAAATAAATAATTATTTAAATAATAATTCAGTTTTAAACTATAACTCAGTGTTTTTCAATATTCATCGAAAAATAAATATTTCCAGAAAAATACAAAAAATTCACCCTAATCTAACTTTTATATTCTGAATTCAATAATGAAGTTTATTTTACGAAATTCAAAACATAGAAGTTTGATTTATTAATTAAAATTAATTCCTGCCAGTAAAACAAAAAGCATGTTTTTAAGAAATAATAACTATCAAAATATTGACACTTGTTTATGTCCGGTTTAAATGTGAAATTATGTCTAATGTCCAAAATTGGATTAAATTGTAAAAGTATATTTTAAATATAATTTAAAACCACTAAAATTAATAATTTATCACTATTAATTATTTCGATTAAAAAATTTGTTTTTAATTAAAATTTAGTAATTTTCACTATTCATCAAAATATGAAAGTTATCAGAAAAGTACCCAAAATTCACCCTAAGCTAATTTCGATATTACAATTCCAAAAATGAAGTAAATTTTGAAAGATAAAATGTATAAAATTTTAAAAAGTGGGTATTAAAATTCATTACAGCTAGTTTTATTGGTTATAGTGTGTCTTAGAACTCGAAGTTGCGTACAACACACGCTACTGTATTATTCAAAGAGAAGTGTACCATGAAATATTGGGGTGTTACATTCTAACCTACTTTAATAAATTGCGTCCTCTTAATTTATTCTTGGTATTGGAAACATGGGGTTGACATTTCAAAATATCTTAGTTGAAATCCCACATCGAAAAATGGATTAATGAGGCATCTATTTAAAATAAAGAGTTGTAAGTATAAAGGTTACCAAAAATAACACATACTAGGGTTCCATGTAGGAAAAGTTGGACATGGAAGAAAAATCTAACCATCAATATCTTATGGAGAGTTGTAGAGAACATGGCTATGAAAAGGCCAACAATCACAAATCCATAAATTTGTGATGATCTAAGGTACCATCTAGGACAACATTTTTGTTCTATGTTCCTTTTATTAATGTTGAGGAATTTATTTATGAGATTAGATAAGATCATAAGGAGATATACTTAATTTATAATTAGATTTTTATCCATTAATAAATTTTTACCACAAACTCATCTTTCACCCCAAAACATAATACAACTCAAAAATACTCTATTTATCCTAATCGTATAGCGTTCTAAATATAATCAATTAATAATTCACATATTAGACCCTTTAAAAAAAGAAACTACATTATACCATCCAGGAACTTCACGTAGTCCAGTTGTAGGCGATAAATCCCAGTCGCACTATGGTTGTGGGTTTGATTCCCACAGCTTTGTCCGACGCGACGGGTTGTCACACGGTCTGCGTGTTGTCCTTTTATAAAAATCCAAAAATACCCTTTTAAACATAATCCACTCCAACCATTAGACTTATCCAAAATACTACTATCCAAACTCAGAGTCCAAAATTTATAAGGAAGTTAAACATAATAAATATCCTTTTTCCATGTAATAACATGTGAACACCTTCACCATGTATTATTTTAAAACATAGTAACATCATGAATTACGATAAAACATTATTGATTACATTCATTCTCCCTTATTCTTTATAGAATATTGGATATATTCCTTCTATCCAAAAATGTTGTAACCTCCGATGATAAAAAATCATTAATCAGTTTCAAGGTAGTCAAGAATATCCAATATAATTTATCCAAATCAATCTTATAGTATTCCAAAATCAATACCTCGGTATCAGAACCATATTGTGGTTTACCTTTCTCTCAGCCATATATTTTCTAAAAATTAACCTGTTATTGAGTCACTTTTCATGGTTCCACATAATGTGAAGTCCTTAATAAAATAGTACTGCAGTACAATCCTTATATACTTAATAATTATTATAACCAGTACATTGTTGATACATCCCTCAAATGAAATAATCCTATAATAACAACATAAGAACACTAGTCATTCTTCTTCATATGAGGTAGTACCATAACATGATTATTATCCAATAGCATAATTTGGGGCATACTCTGATGATTTTGACAATGGTTCGTGTAGTTTCCCAACTCCTTGCAGATGAAGCATTGTACATTTGAAACCTTTTTCTTACACTTGAAGTCACGTACTTGGGGTCCTTTTTCTCCACACTTATAATATACTCCCATTGCCTTCAAGCATTTTCCAAGGTGATTCTTTCCACAGTTATCACATATGTGAAAATCCTTCTTTACCTTCTTCCCTTTATCTGTACTTCTCTCTACCATCCTTTTCTTCTCTGGATTCCCTTCAAAGCCATAGGACTCCAATTATTCTTTACTTATCTTATCAACACATGATACTATTTCTTCATATGATGATAATATGTGGGAGACTATTTCCCTTCTAAATTCTGGCTTAGGACCATGAAATATATGATCCTTCTTACTCTATGGATCATGTGTATTTCTGGAGTTCTCATTCCTTCTACTGGAAGCCATTTCTAAACAATGGCACACACTAGATTAGTTTATGAATAGCAATACCTAATCCCGAACTTGTAAAACACTTAACATAAATTAAACAGTTTGTGGATATAATCCATAATCATAAAAATGTTTTCTTTGATTAAGTATATACTTATAATCCCTTCATAATGGTTTGTAAAGAAAATGAGAATTATCTTAAGCATATCCCTGAGAGTGTCGTAACCAATAGTGGAGCAAGGCCCATTGTTGTTCATGAGTTCCCGTTCGAGTTTAGCTCAAAGCGATGTCTTCAAGTTTTAACCCTAGGTACATCTGTGTCAGAGCTGCCTCTACCTACTCAAATCCAGACAGGGATGTATTTCCTTGGAAAACTCACAAAATCTCTACATTACCAAATTTTAGGAAGTTCTTCTATACTAATCCTCACAGTCTATCTTAAGGTATTGTGATTTAATCTGAGTTTATCTAAATCTAGTTTCCAAGGTTATTGATTAACATCCTCTGATACCAAATGTAACACCCCAAACCCAGTTACCATGAGTCGGTGCATTATTTTAATACATTTGTATTATTACATGGAATCAAGTCCCGAAGGACCGATCAGTTTAGCAGTCTTGGAAAATAGATTACATACATGAATGTTACATTACATACAATAGAACATAAATAATCCTTTATGAACTCCATTATTCCCTTGGCTTAACCCTACATATAAATCACAATACACTTCTAAGAATCCTGGGAAAATAAAACATAGAAAGGGGTGAGCTCAAATGCTCAGTAAGGGTAAGCAATACAGTGGAAACTTTAAAAAGTAAGCATAAACATTTAAGGAAATGTATAAAACTAAAACAAAATACTTTTCAAATTGAACTTCAGCATAATATGAAAGAAATAAAATTAAATAATTCCAATTAATTATTCACAGGGATATTCTACTAATCGAATAAACACATGCAATAACAATAAAAACTTTCATAATGATGGAATGCATAATGTCTAACTTTAATTTCTGTGTCAAGGCCTCGTGCCAAGACCTAAGGGATAACTGTAACCAGAACCCAACTCGGAGATCCTATATAACCGAACTCCAACCCGAAGTGCCTCTAATAACTAGACACCAACCCGGAGTGCCTCTAATAACCAGACACCAAACCGTAGTGCCTCTAAAAACTAGACACCAACCTGGAGTGCCTATAATAACTGGACACCAACCCTGAGTGCCTCTAATAATGGAAAACCAACCCGGAGTGCCTCTAATAACCAGAAACCAACCCGGAGGGTCTGCTGTAACCGGACCCCAACACAGAGGGCTTAATTTTACTGGTCCCTAACCCGGAACTTACTAGTCTAACACATTCATCTTAAGAAGAGGAGGAAATATAACATAAACATTTGTATTAAAACTTGCATACGAAATGACAAAACATTAATCATAAGACATTAATGGAATAAAAATGACTCATCCATAGTCAAACATATCACAAAACATTAAATAAAATATGGAATATTTTTATCATAATAAATCAACTTCAAACAAGTGTAAAATTTATCAAAGGATGTTGACATAGATGAAATCAAAACTATTTGAGGGAAATATCTATTTGTTTGAAATCATTTAAAAGACAGATAATTATAAAAGAAAACATTTACTTTGAAAATATTCTTATAAGCTTGTAATAGAAGCTTCAAAGATTTTATAATGCCTTAAAATAGCCGCACCCACTATATAAGTTAAAAAAAGACATTCTTACCATAATTCTGTCGAAAATGTTAAAAAGGACCTTGTTTGGAAAACGAAAGAAAGATTCCTTTATAAACTTCTTATCAAAAGTCAAACAAGGGTATAAATGACTTTAACCCATATTTTGTAAAATAGTAAGAATGTTTTGAAATTAATTTTTAAGAAACATGGTTGGGGATGATAAAGAAGTCCTAGTAGATAATTACATATAAACAACCTCGTATAATGAAGAGATTGTGAAATAAACCCTTACCAATTTGATAACTTACGAAACATACACCCCATGAAAGAGGTATCATGCGATGAATATGTAGATAGACATAAATTAATTTGTGTTACACAAATAATAAAATTATGGGTAGTACATACACCACACAAAAGGTAATACTGGCAATATGGTACGAATCTCACATGAATAAGGAGTGAGATGAAAACCCCTTACCTTGCACTTTCCTTTAGTCGACGGTACGTTTAGCCTCCTATATGAAGACTATAGTATTTTATTAAATTGTACCAGAACCATATTAATATTTATGATATCATACGTTATTAATTTATGACTTCATACTTCCCATTTAATAATAATTTCCATGTTATATTAATATTTGGGTAATAATCTCTTTTTTTATCCTACGTGTTTTAACTTGTTACTCTTGATTGTATCACTTAGATCATGATTTAAATACTTCCAGAATAGGAAACATGATTTATTTATCATATATATTAGAATATAAAAATTTGTAATAGACCTATATATGAAATGGAAAACAGCATTTATGGAGACTGTAGTCCGTATGTACGCATAAATGTTGTTTCCGTTTTCATATAGTATTGAACGGAAGTAAGTGAATAAGATATATGTAAGTACATAAATAATTATATATATATATATATATATCTAAAGTAGAATTATTATGTCATATATTACATACTTATTAGTAATATATATTTTTATAATTGTCGATGAATGGTGAACTTGGAAATTAATCTCATCGCGTCGTGGAGGCGGTAATCTGTACGTACGCACGAGTAAAAATGTAATTATTTTGATATTAATATAATATATAATTAGATATTATATAATATATACATAATCCTTATCATGTTATATTTATTATTTACGTCAAATACATATCATTATTATGCCCATCCAAATAATAATGTATTGAATAACAATTACAACATGACGTGGAGACGGTAAGCCATACGTACGCATGTATGGTGACTTGTCTTTCAAAGGGTGGATAGAATAATGAATTTGGTTTTACAATAATTATAATAACATCACATTATATATTATATAATGGATTAATTATTTTATAATGGAAACAACAAAGAAAAAGGATGTGGAAGAAGAAATGAACTTGATAGAGGGTGGTGAAATCATTACCTCTTCTTCGGTTTCTTCCTTTTGATTTGATCAAAAGGGCTCCATAGGATGGATTTATGATCAAAAAAAGGCCTCTAAGATGAAGGGAATATATTTGAGAGGGTATTTTGGTAGGGTTTGGCCTAGAAAAACGACTTAGAAGGAGTGAATTAGAGATAAGGGGGTGTGCCCTTTTAAAAAAGGGGTGAGGGGCCCCTTAGGAAAATCCTAAAATAATATTTTATAATAAAATAATATTTGATTGATAATGGCTTCAAAGTTGATTATTTAAAATCTAAAATAGGGATAGGTCGAAAAAAACTCAACCAATAGGTTTTTGACAAATTTAGGTTACCATTTTAACATTATCATTTAGATTTAACTCTAAGTTAAATAATTTAACATTTACTATGTCTTCTTGTATTCTTACACTATATGGTTAATAAACATACTATATAGTGCCAATAAAACCCCAATTGGTTCATTAATGTCATATATATTATTATATAAGTCTTTTGGCCGAAACGTATATCTTTAGGACCATTATATCAATTAATAATATAATATTTGTTTTAAAAACTATTTTATGTCAATTTTGACACTATTTGGTATTTCTTTTTTTTTTAAATAATAGCATTATGATTACTTAAAAAAATACATTGAATCAATAATAACTTGTCATATGAACCTTTAAAATTCGTGGATATCATAAAAACATTGAAATTATATTTATTTTAATATGTATAATATCATTTATTTGATTCTTTCAAGAATAAGGTATTTACTACATTATCATTGTGTCACAAGTAAATTTATTTATATAATGTCTAAAAATTATAAATAAAATACCATGATTTAGGAAATATTTTTATCTTTCTAATGAATATTTATAATATAATTTATCTTATGTAAAACCCCATATTAAAAAAAATTAGTCATTAAACATTGATTTTAACTCTTTTAACTCTTCCTTGAATTAAATAATAATAAATGTCCTAATCTAATCCAAGTGGACCTAAATGATAATGTTTTATTCCTAAGGTTTTTTTGGTCGAGATAAACTTTTCCAATAGAATTAGTACATGTGTGAGGGTAATATTAATATCATTTTACCCATAATTACCCTATTTACTTTTAACAGTGGTAAATAAAAGTGAAAAGTTACTATTCGGAAAAAATTACTATAATCTCATTGAACCACATTTTACTCCTTGATATTAACTGTGTCTCTCGGATTTTCAAAATTCAGCTCACAGAAGAGGTAAAATTAAGTTTTATTTGAATTTGCAAAATCTCATAGGATGTGGGTAAAAGACGGTGAAAAGTTCATTGAAATTTTTATATATCTAAAATTATTATAAACCGACTCCGTTGAATTAAATTGAACTTGTATAGGTATTATGTATCTATTTTTCCATTAAATAATTTAAAAAAAATAAATATTTATTTAAAAAAAATTCGGTTTTAAACTATAACTCAGTGTTTTTCACTATTCTTTAAAAAATAAAACTTTTCAAAAAAATACCAAAAAGTTTCTCGAAGCTAATTTTGATATTCAAAATTCAATAATGAATTATATTTTACCAATTTCAAAACATATAAATTTTATTTACTAATTTAAAATTAATTTCCACTGTAAAACCAAAAAGTGTGTTTTTAAGAAACAATAACTATTAAAAGATTGACACTTGTTTATGTCCGGTTTAAATGTGAAATTATATAGAATAACCAAAATTGGATTAAATTGTAAAAATATATTATAAATATAATTTAAAACTACTCAAATTAATAATTTATCACTATTAATTATTTCGATTAAAAATGCTGTTTTTAATTGAAATTTAGTAATTTTCACTATTCATAAAAATATGAAAGTTATCAGAAAAGTACCAAAAATTCACCCTAAGATAGTTTCGATATTCAGAATCCAAAAATGAAGTCAATTTTTAAATATAAAATGTATAAAATTTCTAAATGTTGGTATTACAATTCATAACAGCTAGTATGATTAGTTTTGGTGTGTGTTAGAACTCGAAGTTGCGTACAACACACGCTACTGTATTATTCCAAGAGAAGTGTACCGTGGAGGCTTGGGGTGTTACAAACATATATTTAAGAATAATAAAATGTAACACCTAAATCCCACAAAATATTTAAATCATTGATAAATAGAGGCCAATAAACATCAATATCATCACTTAGTTCTTTTGGTTCTAATATAAGAATATATTACATAATGTATTTTCATTTCATGCATAACCATGGATTAAAGAAAAAATTGACCCAAATAACCATCCATATAATATAATTCAAGTTTGAGAACTAAATGGATTCACATCATCAATTAATATTACAATTAAATGGTTTCTTGTATCACTTTCAAATTCAGGATGCACATAATCAATTATATTCTTCTAAGGAGAGTATGTAAGGTGATGATGTTTATCATATTTATTTCCAATATTTTTGTGCCATTTCATTTTTCATAATGTCTCCTCACTTATATATAATATCTTAATCTTTTGAATGATTGTTATGTACCACACATCTTGGGTAGGACACAATTCATCATTGTTGAATTGAAAATCACCACAATTTGGGGATTCATTATGTGACTTTTATCCCTTATCAAAAAGTATATAGTTATTTGGATAATAATTTATTATCTCAGTGAACATACTCATTAAAAATTGTCATCTTTAAGCATTAAATTTTCATATATTGATATCATTATCATTTAGGATCATATCATTCAAGATGGAAAGTAGTTCAGAGAAAACTAGCATCACACTCTATGTTTCCAGCTTTAAAATTGTACATCTTTAGTATGACTAAAAATATTATATATTTAGTGAAACCAATATACAAAGACTTCATTATAAAACTCGATAACATCCAAAGAAATTTTTTACAATCGTAAAGATCATCTTCCTCTATCATTTTCATTTCCTCAATTTGATCATCATCATCATTCACCACTATAATCAAATCCTTGATATAATCTTAATAATTTTCCAAACATTTAATTATATCATATGTTCCATAAAATGTAGTAATATCCCATTCTCTTGCTACATTATATTTTTTCACATGTTCATAATGAAATTTATAACTTAGAAATATTTCATGATTGATCAAGGGTACGTCTAACTCCACTAGAATTATTATTCATTAATTACTATAGCATAAACATGATCAATGGATTTTAGAAGGTTAATATTCACAATATTAGGAAAAATGATGAATTATTTCCACCATAATCAAACAATATTTTTTATGATTGTAATACTTTAATTTTTTATTCATGTGCATCTAATTTGATTTTGTAATATTAATATTTAATAGAATATATAAATATATAAAATGTGTTTTTCAAACAAGGGGAACCCGACATTTGATTGTTTCAAATAATTTCTTCCTATTTTGAAGGAAATGGATAATTTAATTTAAAAAATGAAATACTCCACTATAGGAATATGTTATCCTCTGAATTCATCCTCAATTTCCACCGGTATTTGGAATGGGATGAATAATACTTAGAGTACTTCAAGAATCATATTTGTAAGTACATAATATATGGGGGAAGGGTATTAAGAAAATAAATAAAATAATAACTATTTTAGAGATGAATATGAAGATGATGATAGTCATTATTTAATTTTATTTTTTGAAACTCATCCCATTATATATAAACGTAAAATCATATAAAATATTTAATTTTGTCGGAATCCCCTAATTAAAACAATGTTGTGGATATTGGATCCAAAGTAACGTACTGAGTTACAATGGGGTTAATCATTAATTCACCTTTTAGTGTAGTGAAGTCATGATGGATATACTATTGGATTCATAGTGTTAGTGGCATGCCCTTTCTATGGTGTCATTATCAATACATATTATGAAGTAGGTGATGGAAGTTCTATATGAAGGATACAGTTTTTAGTGATCGACTATGGTTACCCAAGCATGATTATTTCCATAAGGGGTTTTCATGAGTTTGAGGAATCATATAGAATGACAATATTTTCATAGAATTTTTGGAGTGGTTTCTCAGTTCAATGATGATGCATAATCATGTAAACCTATATTTGGGCTGCAAAGGATTATGGGATATAGACAATTATTTTTACAAATTGATGTATTTAATTTGTATATATGTTGAAATAATAAATAAGGGAATAAAGACAACATACTGACACCTGAATTTTTGAAATATAGAATTTAAATACTTCAAAAAAGTAAATATTTTTTATATAGATAGTGTAGAAAAGGTTTTTTAAGTCTTTTATTTTTTATATTTTACATAAGTTTGTGGATTATGCTGTTACAGGAGTAATTATAAATATTTTTTATGTAGGATAATTTAAAACCAACATAAAAACATATATATGAAATGTTTTCCGCACCGGTTCCTAAAAAATGATGTGGAAAATGCTTTGGGGTTGTTATTTATTATGTTGATTTATAAATAAATGATTTGGTATATTTTTTATTATTATAGTTATTTAATAACTGATATAATAAACGGACCCTTCGAAGCATTTTTCACATCAGTTGTTTTTATAATTGATTTGATAAATAAGTCTACAGAGTATTTTCTCATGTCAATTTGACAATAACAGACATGAAAACATATATACTACATCTGTTATTAAATAACCGACATAAAAACCATTACCATACATTTATTACATCATTAATAAAATGAAAAATGTAATTGTTTTTAATAGAATGGTTAAACCATTACCATGATCTGCCTAAGAAGACCAAAAACATGTAGAAAGAGACCAAATCCAGACCAAATCCAGAGTAGAATACATATTAAAAATACATCAGAACTATACCAAAATAAGAACAACCAAAGAAAAATTAAACATTCACATACATAATATTCAAAACATATATTTTCAACTAAAAAACCTATAACCCATTGAACAGTCCCTACACCAATGGACAACCCCCCCCCCCCCCACTAGAATGTCTAGGCACCACCTAGACACACCCACCCCTGAAACCCCCCCCCCCCCCTCAACACCCCCTCCCCATGGATAGCCCCCCACCCCCTAGACACAACTCCACCCCACTAGGAAGCCCCTAAACCCCTAGACAACTTCCCACACCCTGGATTCATGACCACCAATAGACAGTCCCCCCAACCAACTGCACACCCTCCCACCCCTAGACACCCTCCCACACAATGGATAGCCCCCACCCCCGGGACTTTCTCCCACCACTTAGACACCACCCCCACCACACTGGACAATACCCACACACGGTACACCCTCCCCCCGACCCCCTTAGACATCCTCCAACCCCCTAGACACCTCAGACATCATTAAACATTATTCCCACCCCCTGGATAGCCCCCCCCCCCCCCACTGGACAATCCCCCACATTCTAGAAACCCCCACCCTTGACACCCCTACCCCCTTGGACACCCTACCAACCCCTAGAAATACAACACCCACTAGACACCCTCCCACCCAAATGGCACCAACCCACCCCAATGGACAGCTCTTGCCCCATGTACATCCCTCAGATTCCCCCCTAGACGCCCCCCCCCCACACACACACACACTCGGACACCCCCACCCCCTGGACACCCTCCCACCCCTAGACACCCCTACCCCTTGTACCTCCCTCCCACCCCTGGAGTACCCCCACTCGCTAGACACCACCCTACCCCACTGGATAGCCCCCACCACCAAGACACAATTTCACCCCCTAGCTTATTGGACACCATCCCGCCCAATAGACACCGCCCCACCCTTCTTGGATAGCCCCCCCCCCCCCCCCCACCTACTGGACACCCCTACCCCTAGAAAACCTAGCACACTGGGTAGAGCCCACCCCCTCTAAACAACTCCCCCACCACCTAAACAACACCCCACCCCACTAGACCCCCCCCAACACCTTCCCACCCCCTGGACACCCCACCAATGTAAATCCCCCATCCCCTGGACACTTACACCCCCCTCTCTAGGGGGGTGAGGCTGTCCAGGGGGTGGGGCCTGTCCAAGAGGTCGGGGTGTCCACGGGGTGGGGGTTATCCATGGGGGTTAGGGTGTGTCCAGGGGGCTGGGGTTGTCTTGGTGGGTGGGGTTTGTCCAGGGGGGTGGGGCTGTTCAGGGGGGTGGGGGTCGGGGGAGTCCAAGGTGTGGGGGGCTGTCCAATGGGTTGGGGATGTCCAGGGGTGGGTGTCTGTCCAATGGGGTAAGGGATGTTCAGGGGGTAAGGTGTGTCCAGGGTTGGGGGTTGTCCAGGGGGGCTGTCAGTGGGGGTGGGGGTGTCCAGGGGTGGTGGGGTGTCTTGGGGTGTGGGGGAAGAACAAGCAAGATAATTATTTCATGGTATCAGACACATGGAAGTAAACACACACACATGATTGAAGACACATGGTAGAAATAGAAATCATAGAACATGCATGATATCACTCATGTGGTTTATTTTATGAGAAAAGATCATAGCATGGTATAAAAGTACACTATGAATCTTAACATTATAGCCAGAAAAATGATAGCAAACTAATATCTCAATACATAAATTTAAGGCATCACAAAAAATAAACAATGAATATGAGGCATGTGAGGCTTACTTGAGTATTTTGAGTCGACCTGATAGATCCTGTTATTATAATGATGATGATTGTTGTTTTAAAAATGAAGTTGGGGGGGCACAAAATTAAAGAATCTTTTCTAGGTTTTCTGCGTGAGAGAGACGAGTCATAGGTCACCCGATCGATGAAAACAGAATAATAGAATAAAAGGCCTGATAAATCATTTAAAATTATTATCACATATTTTATTTAATAACCGACTTGATAAAATATTTTTATTAATATTTATCACGTTAGTTATTTAATACCAGACATAGAAAATATTTTGTCACATTGATTATAAAATTACCAAACTTATAAATATTTATTTATAACGTCATCTATTTTATAACTAACATGATAAACCACTGAGATTTTATTTATCATGTCGGTTATTTTATAACAGGCATGATAAATCACCGAGAATCAATTTAGAATGTCAATTACAAAATAACGAATGGGATAAATCAAATCACGATATTTTGTACATCATTTAACAAATAATCAACATTATAAATCAAACCTTTATTTGTTATGAATCCTGTAATAAAATAACTGATGATAAAAAGCAATTTTTATATAATTTCATGTCAGTTATTTAAAATCAACATAAAAACCCCTTATGTGGAAAACATTTTTTAACTAGTATGATTTCATAATAAAATTTGGATTATGCCACTAAACATTAAATACATTGGTTACATTAAAATAGATAATTGGAATAATTTTTGGATCAACACTAATTCATGAGCATTATTTTCAAAACTTATATGGTCATGGAATGGGTAATGTAACTTTACAAAATCCAAACCATGATTCGTTATCCTTGTGTGTTAACTATGTTACCCTATTTTTATTCAATCGGAAAAACTAATAATGACATTTTTTCATTATGTGTTATATATTTTACACCCCCACTATTATCATTAAACACCCATATATTACCCAAAAAAATCAATTACTATTCTACATTTTTTATGTGGGTATTTCTATATTTTTTAATCATTGTTTATTGATATTATGTCATTATATATTGAGATAAATAAACATTAAATTCAATTTATCAATTTCAATATCTCTACCATTCATTTATCTCCCTCAATTTTTTAGAAAATTTATAAATGTAAATATTTATTTTAAAAATATTCCTAATTTATAGATTTATACAGTTTAAAAATGTTATAATGTTCTCAAATAAATAGATATAACATTAAAATTTGTAAAATTATAATATTATAATAATTTATATAGATTAAAACTACAATATATATTAATTTATATACCTATAAAAATATAAAAGTATAAATAACTAATATTTATTTATATAAACTGTATATTTATATATGATATACTATAAAATTTTTAAGTATATATAAATTAATAAATTAATAGACCTAAAAGTGTATAATTATTTTATAAATATATACAATTAAATTATATTAGTATAATACGATATAATATGAAATTTATAAGATTATATTAATTATAAATTATAGAAAATTATAAAAATATAAACATTAAAAAAATTGAATTTTCCAAAATACATCTTCATACCATGATTTTTTTTCAACACATAACACTGATCACATAATCAATAAATTGAATTTGATGTATTACTTGAAAATCAACGTACAAAATAATAACCGGTTGAATTTTTTTTGGAAGAAGAGAACACCATTTTAAAATACACCATTCATTCATATGGGCAATTCAAAAAATTTATAAAACAAATGGGGAAAATGAAAATTGAAAGAAGAATATAACATAGATTTTTTTATATAAATACATTTAACAGACACATGAAATTTAGATAAATAATTTCTTTTATTCATTGGATTCCATTAATATAAATAAAACTATTATTGGATGTCTAATACATGAATTAAAAGGCCAAGCATTCAATAGGTCCAAAATTAAATAGATGGGTGTTGTTTAAACCCACATATTACTCAATAATTTCATTAAAGTATGTGAAACTCTACACCAATCGAGTCCAATAAACTGAGTTGAGAGATTTCAATTGGTATTCATGTGAATAAAATTAAAAATAGATGATTTAAACACTAGATTTTAGCCACAGAAATGATATCATTGAATAATGGTGTATGTATCATACAAGAAGTGCATATGTTCCATTGGAAGTGTGTATGTGTCACTGACTCTTCGAAATTCAGAGAACAAATTTTAACCATGATAGATTAGGGTGTTCCCATAATAAGGGGAAGACAAGAGAATGAGAGGATATAGAAGGATGGGGATAGTGGACTCTTACATTGGCTAGATACAATATGGATGTGTGCTATTTGTTTAGTTATTTAGGAAGAAGGTAAGATGTGATCATGGAATCTGAGAAAAAAATAGTGTTGTTGGGTGTGCTAACAAAAAAAATCCACCGATCTAGTCGATTTGGTGAGATAGATGTATCGATAATGTAGAATATTGGTTGTATTATTGTGTGGAGACCACATTTTTAGTGATGATAGACCTCTTGTTCTGTGAAAGAATGATCCACGAGCAGTAAGAGGTATCTCTTAGGAACCAATTTATAAAAACTTGTAAGGCTTTTATCTACACATTCAAAAAAGTTCAGATAAATGAATGTTTTATGGGAAAAAAATAAAATTCCCTCATAAAACTGATGTTCATCAATGTTGATAGAGTAGTATTGGGAGTTCTCTTTTAACGCTGATAAAAGGGTGTCTTTATCAATGCTAAAAAGTCTTAATAAGGGTCTAATCATAATAATTTATTTATTTCATAATATATATTTAAAAAATCATATTTATTGTATGTTAGTAATTTTTTATTTTTAATTAGAAGAATAATTAAATATATATTTATTTATAATTTTATATATAATTAATATTTGTAGAAATATTTTAATATATTTATAAATATTAGTATAGTGTTATAAATATTCTTTATATATGTAAATATATTTATTTATATATTTATTTATTGAATTAGAAATATAATATATATATTTATCATAATTATATATGTGTTTAAATTTATAAATATATATATGTAATAATTACCATAAAGAATTACATTTGTAAATATTTATATAATTATACACATATATATATATATATATTAATATTTATATATTCATTTATTTATTAGATTATAAAAAATTTATTAATTATAATTTCATAATTATTACTAAATACTTTTATAAATATTTTTATATAATTCTATTAATATTTATATATATAAATATAATAATATAATAATATTTATATTTATAAAATTGTTATAAATATATTTAATGTAATTTTATAATTATTTATATATATATATATTTATAAATATAAATATTTCTATATATATATATACATATATATATTTCTATACAATTAAAAATATATTTATATAATCACAAATATATTTATATAATTATACCTTATGGTCAGCACCACTTTTGGAATATTTATAAAATTATATATATTTATATCACTATATAAATATATATAATTTATAACAAAATAACTATATTATTTTATAAATATATTTGTTATAATTTTATAATTATTTAAATAAATATATTTTTAATTATAATTATAATTACAAATAAATATATTTAAAAAATTTGTATATATAGTTAATTATTTATAATTATAAATATGATAAATATATATATAATTTAAATAGATTTATTATTAATTTATAATTATTTCTAAGAACATAATAAGCTCATGGGTATAATAGGAATGAAACATACCTAGTAATGTATAAATCATAACAAATGTGTCTTCCCATATATTGAATTATAAATAATTAGAGTGTCAATGTATTAACAAACATCCATGAGTCATGGTCACATAAAATATGATTGCTTCATCATAATATAGGCAATTGTAACATATTCAAGATAGAAACCCAGAATCACATCCACAAATAAACTTATGCTCATATAGTACCAATTATAATCACGCATCAATAAATGAACATAAATAATTAAAATCATAACCATGCATATCATCATTATCTCATGATATATATATATATATATTTATATATATATATATATATTAAAAAAATTCAATGTAAACATTTATTTTATTAACTATAAATTTATTTGTATATATATTTATAATGATAATTAAAAATAAATATATATTAAACAGTATTAATATATAATTATAAACATATTTATCATTGAAAAATATTATTATAATTTTATAATTATTTAAACATATTATAATCTATTTATACTCTTAAAAATAAATTTTGAAAAAATTATATATATATATATATATATATATGATTTATCAACAAAAATTTATTAATATATCATATTTATATTAATTATGAACATTATTTTTTATTAATGAATATAAATTTATAATATTTTTTTAATATAAATATAATATATATATATATATATATTAATCCATTTTTTTAAAAAAATTATTCAACATGTAGAATAGTTCTAATAAATATCAGCCATTATTAGCAATAAAAGATCACATTGAAATGGTATACCTTTTTATGGTTCTTAGAATTATTAAAAGGGACCTTTATCATCACTTTTTGTTTTTCTATTGTATGTTTATGAGCTGATTTTGCACTAATATATGGTGGTGAATAATAAAAGTGGTATTATTATTATTGTGGTTATTATTATTATTTTAGATAAAAAATTATTAATAATGAAAATAATAATTATTAAACAATATTGATTTGTGTTGGGAAAAATATTTTCAATATTTTATATTTATTAATAATAATATTATAACTAATAATAATTATTATTACGATATAAATAATAGAATTTTTATTCATCTAATAGTGTTGGGTATGATCCATTTATTGAAAATAATTAAAAAACAATAACGATTTGGATGGGATGGGACATGGTTTAAATTTCCATCATTAAGAAAATATAATACTATAAAACGCAGTAAAACAAATTTTTCAAATCATTTCTTGGATTTTCCTCTACAACCCATGTACTTTGGATTTCCTTGATCATTGGGATAACAGCCCTGCTTCCATGTTCTATCATTCTATGAAGTATCATGATCACCAACCGATGACATAATAACATTGTCTGCTTGATAGGATCAAACAATATATATCCCTGTTATGTATTCAATATCCAACTCCATATTAGGTTAAATACATTATTTAATTGGGTTGAGTATAAATTTTGATAGAATATATTATTATTTGAAATTGATGATTTTATATTTCATTATTGAAAAAATAAATTCAATTTGTGAGTCAAACCAATTTACAATAGTATCATTGTGGACATGGGGCATCCTCTCTCACTTAAACTCATATGGTTGGGTTTTGAATCATTAGATTTAAAAACATTCATTATCAAATTCCCAAATTTTGGACATCCCAAAATTATCATAAATATTTCTCATTAAATAAATAAAATAGGGGATATTTCTTGATGCAACCCCCTTCGCAACCATCCCATACACCCTAGGAGTCTCCATCAGGGGACCGTGCATGCAATCATAACCCATATTCTCATATTATATACCATATCCATCGCCACCCATCATCCTAAAAGTGAAATTACACAATGGAATATTTATTTGTATGGGAGATGTTTGATGAACCGTCAAAGTCTTGTCACTATGTAAAATTCCTTTAAAAGGGTCTTGGTTTGCAGATTCAGTCTCAATGATCTTAACATGGTCACCTTGCAATGTGGTATTAGTGTTTACCATAAAATAGTTTTTTTATTGAAATAGGTATAAAATACATTGTTTTTCTATGTAAAACAGGATGGAAACCCTCTTTATACCCCAGAACACCTTTCCATTTTCTAATGTATACTTCAATAACTGTCCAAGACTACTTATCATAGAACCTCTTTCCCTACAAAATTATTAGGTACCATAACCTCTTTAGAAATAAAAACAATAACCAATCATGGGTCAATTAAATTATTAATGGTAATAACAGCATTGGGATACACATTTGGCGTAATTTCATTTTTCACCTTTAACTCTCATGTACTCAAGTGAACCTATGGGGACATCATTATGAAATTAAATTTTTTCAATATCCTCAATTATGTTTTGGGATTATGATTCCCCAAAACCACCAGAAGTAGCTCCCCCTATAATCTTATAACCCACCCCATGCTTTTCCATCAATGAGGAGCAGCTATGAAGACCCTCTACCTGGTCAGAACTCTCTCAAGACCACATAACAACACCTTCCATTAACTGTGAAGAGTATCCATAATCTAGAACCTAATTCATCCAATCATCACTTGATGAATGGTCTCCCAAGGATGATAATGCATATCTCTTGACTAAGGGTCTATCACCATATGATCAAGAAAATCTACTTCTCCTATGAATGAGAAGAGATAAAAACATGTTGGTCAGACCTCCTAATATCTACAATCCACTATTTAAGGTCTTAATTCTTCTTATATCATGTTGCTTCATATTTACCCTGACTTGAACATACATTGTAATTAATGGACCATCTATAGTTGAATTATACAAGCCCAATAATCTTACATTCTAGATAAAATAATGATTAATTAATTCATACTCAATACTAAATTCATATTATTTTTTACTAGTTGAATGAAAATCATTATCATCCTATATCAACAAGTAGACATTCATAATGTCCATTCATAGATAATAATATTTTTTCTTCCATTTTGATTAGAATTATGTATGAAAAATTAACTATGAAATTTATATTTCAAATTTTTTTTAATTAAATTTCATTTAATTGTGATTAATTATGATGGAAGTAATATTTGGATCCCTTTTTTGGTTCATTTTATGATGTTAGTGAGTTTTGATCATAAAACTAGTTTTTCCTTTATGATTATGATTTTCAACTAAAATTATAACCTTCGTTCAATCCTCCCACCATACACATGTATCAGAAAATTTACACCCATATGTTGTGTCATTTAGGCTATCCACATTCTCGAGTATCTGTAAAATGTCATTTTAGTTTGTGTGCATTGAGGGATTCAAGAACAAGGCTTCACTGAGAGAGGGAAAAATAATTTTGGGATATTTTGGTGAATGATCCATACTTCATAGATTTCATTAAACCATGATGGAGATCAAAGGAAGAGGGACCCAGGTAATGGGGCATTGTATGTGGTCATCCTCTTGAGGTAGATTTTGGAGTTGAATCTATTTAGGGAGTTTTGAACTTGGTTGATGAAGAAAATGAAAAAATTAACAATATTTGTTGTTTGAATGGGGGTGAAGCTTTTCAATTGATACACATAAAATCATGGAGGATATATTTTAGTGAAAAAGAATATCCTTATCCCTTTTAAGGTTATATCATCTCATACTTTATTTTCATTATTAGTTCATGGGTATTGCAATTACATTTATTTTGATGATTGTCATATGCATTGACCAATCTCACCCAGTTGTGCTTTTTTATCTCTTTCATCTCACTCTCATTTCATATAAAATCCCATTATGATCCTTCCCCATGAACAAAGTTCACTTGGATTAAACAAATACATTTTGATGTTTATTTTTTTGTTTTATTTAATGTTTTTTTGAACTAGTATTATTTTCCTTTTTTTTGCTTCTAAGTTATTCATTATTCTAGAATAGGTTTTCTTAATTTTTAAATAATTATTTTTTATACCATTATATTTCATCACCAAAATTTCCATTTTGAATTTTTTAGTAACTATATAAAAATTGGTTTTATTATCACATTCCCCATTGAGTTAGATGCAACCTACTTGGTCCTTGAGGACTATCCTGTGATATTATTTTGGACCATATGCAATGTTTTTTATTTTATCATATTAAAATGACACATTATAAATTCTAGTATCTACCATTTATTATGGAAATTATTATTGTTCATTTAGTTGGGATATTTATCTATTTTATTAGAATATTTTTTATATATACTTCAATACAGCTCATTTTTTGTCATCTTTTTGAACCATATCTTAAATCAATAATCCATTTTACTATTAGATGCAGACTACCTCTCATTGTATCATTAAATAATTTGTATAATGACTAGTTGATATTAGTGAGGGAATCTCCAATATTTAAAATTTAATAATTTCAATGAAAAAATTATTTTATTTTATGGTGAAATAAAATGGGTGCTTTGTTAGTAAAACATGTATTTATTGATACCCTCAGTGCATTGATGAAATTTTTGATCACAAAATCCATTTATGAAAAGTCATATGTAACCATTGAAGATATATCAACTTATGTGTTAGTTAAAACTAGTAATTTTGGTTTATTTTATATGGATAATAATGTTTTCTATGAGGTGTAATTTGAAACCACTACCACTAATATAAATACTATTCTTGAAAAAATTTACATCAAAAATTTTTGGTTGTTACTCTCTGTAAAAAATTATTCCTTTTTCTAATTTTGGATGCATATTGGGACATCAATCCTAGCTAACATTGTTGAATTTAATAATTTTTTCTTATACCTATAAAATATGGAATTTAAGGTTTTATATGAGAATAAAACCATCACCCTTTTGAAATCATTAGATAGTACCTATAAATATCTAATTCCTATCATGATGTATGGAAATGACTTTGACATAAAATGAATGTAAGTAATTTATTCTTCCAAATAATTAGAAACTAGAAATTTAATGAGATCAAAGGTAGAGAGGCTCAATGCTATGTATATATAAAATAATAGGGGATAATAGAACAATAATTCAGATTATAAAGATAGTTTAAGAGTAATAATAATGTTATGATGTGTTATTAGCGCGGTAAAATAAAGCACTTTAAGAATTAATGTCTTAAAATCGGTCAAAGGGTAATAAGTCTCAATATAATGTATTTAATATTAGTTTCAATGATGTATATGTTATTGGATTTGGTTTCTTGGTACTATTTTTTTGTACTTTTGTTACATTTATACTCAATTTATTGAATATATATATATAAATACTACATATAGGTAATTTTTCATTATGAATTTAATTTAAATAATTTCTTATGGTATACATTTCCTTAACAAGGTCATAGTAGATACCCATTATGATTATATCCTTGGAATTACATGATGATATACTTAAATATAGTTATATAGTCGGAGGATGTTCTATAATGGGACACATTTTTAATAGTATTTCAGGTACAAGTACATATAATAAATCTTTACAATGAGATTATATTACAAATTGAGAATTCATATGTGGTTGCTATCGATGTGAAATTAAGTACTTTATCTTGGGTAACATGACCAATTTCTAGTCAATAATCATGGAAATTAGGAAATTCATTATAATTCCAACTATAATTAATCTTATAAGGTCACAAAATATGTGTATTTGATGATCTTGAATAAATTCTATTAAAAATTAATTAATTGATAATTTATTAATATCATGACCATGGGAATATATTATTCATGTTTTATTGATGACATAAATATAATGATGAATGAAATATTTAAATTAAATATTAACACAGGTAATCAACAAATTCTAGAGGAATTCAAATGGACTAGACAACATCAGGTGGCAAATATGTATTAACATGCTGGAAAAATAATATTTTTAGTTGTGAAAGTTGGCATTCATCACTATAATAATAATAATATTATTATTATTATTAATTTTAATTTTAATAATCTATGTCCTATTTTTATTAAAGGATATAACATTTTTTATGGGCCAAAATACAATTAAATAATATCTTAATCGAAACCCTAGATCTATAAATAGACAGTTTCATCACTTGTGTAAGGTGTGCAATTGAAAATTTAGATTCATTTAATATAATAAATTCACACTCAATCCCTTATATCTCCACCTAAATAAATTGATGTATGTGGTATATTACTTCAATATTAAAGGATGACAAATCAATACAAACAATGACAGAAGATTAATTAACTCTGGCACAATCCCAAGATTGATTGGTGTTACTCCGAGATCGAAGGATCTTTTGTGGATCACTACTATAGATATTATATCCCTAGATTATCACAAAACAATAAAAGAAAACTATAGTGTTATTTTTAGATGATCCATTTCTATATCAAATAATGAATCCTATGATCATGTTGTATTTTATTTTGATAATGAATAAATTAATTATAAATTTGTTGTGCAGGATCCTCACTATGGGTTTCGGGAAACTCTATATTAAAATAAATTTTAATCAATTTCCCACCACTAAATTCTTTTATTACAATCAATACCAATAGATGTTTTGTATTCTTCCTATTGTGAAGTAAGAGGAAGAGTTATGGGTTAATCTCTGAGAGTTGTTTCATTATTTTTTTCTTATGTATTTTTGTTTTCTATAAAGGAAACCATGTATGAGAATAGTGATATCTTGTGTAGTAGTTAGAGAAATATGCTCATTCGTATATTCTTGGTTGGAAACTATATTTCATGATATTTGTCGTGGAATATTTTTAATAAAATTTTATGATAATATGATAATTATGTAATTTATGTCATTCATTGGATTTATTTCCATGGACTTTCTTTGTGCATGTAGTGGGATACCCTTACTTGTTGGATTCATTCACTCATGGTTATGATATGTCCTTTCGGATTGGGGTTGTATGAGTTTTACTATGGTCTTGTTTAGGATGTGATACCCCCAATTTCATTGTTCTATTTAGTGTCTTATCAATAGATGAAATGTTTATTATGTTCATTTAAATTTAGGGAGATTGATTGTCTTTCATGGTTTATGACTTATAGTTTAGGTTCTGTTTTATCATTTTTTTCATCTTGTATACTTTTTTTTATTTAATATTGTGGTTTTCATATGAAAATATTTACATTGAGATTATGGTCATTCATTAATATTGATGTTTTGGTTGAGGATGGTATAACTCAGTTTTTTGGTGTTATAGATGTGTTGGAGTTATCTCAAGAACCATTGGTTAACATAATATCGGTTAAAATTTGAGGTAGTGAGTGGGAAAATTAGGTATATAATAGTTAATTAATTTGATGTTCTTATGTATACAGATTTTAGATTATAACATGGTATTCACTTGAGTGTATAATTTAATTTTTATGACATGTATCATGTTGATAGATGGCAAAGGGGAAAACATTTGTTTTATATTTTATGTGATATTATATTATGGATGTCAATCCAAAATTTATTATTGTAGGTGGTGAAAATTTAACAAGAGCATTGTATTTAAATTTAAAAGGTGTTGATATTAAATAATTTTTACAAATTTAATTTATTAGTGCAATTAAATTATCAATGTATATAATTTGGAAATTTAGATTTCACTTTTTGAAAAATAAATTTCAGTTTTTATTTAATGTGATTTATTTTTTACTTCATTTAATAGGTTATTTCTGACTTGTTGATAAGGGTTGATCGCACAATAATTTTCCCTTGAGCAGCCTATTTTTTAGATAAAATCGTGATCACCCATTGATCTTCCTATCATCACCATTTCCTGAACAATGTGACATAACCCATAGTCATATATATGTTATCCTATTTATTAAATATATTAATAATTTTTAAATAATTTGTATTCTTATCTAATTGTATATTCTATTATTTTCCATATTTTTATCATAGCCTATGTTACCATGAAAATAAATCATGATTGTTACTATAGGAGAGGATTTATTAGTTTTATCTAAGTCATAGTATTTATAGATTTAGGGTAAATTTATAATTAAATGAATTAGTATAATTTTAGTGACATGATGTTTGTTAATGTTATTCTTAGTATTAATTTTATCCGATTTCTTCTCTTATAGATTCATTATCCCACCATCATTCAATCAGATATCATAGTGGATCCAAGTTGGGATATGGTTATTGGATGTAAGATAATTTTAGTGGTGTTCAAAGGGTACTTTCATAGAATATGATTATCATTTTGATTCCATATGAAGGAGGGTATTTCACAATATGATCATGGTTCCTTGGGTTTGTTGTCCATTCAAAATTTTCTATGAATAATGGATAAATATCTCACACATATGGGTGTGTGAAAACTGAGATAAGATTAGAATGACATGTTTGCGATAGTGAATGAATTCATTAGAACCATTCTATGTGATGTTTCTTTCATGGTTAATGCGTACTATGTCATGTTTTTATTTTTATATTTTAATCCTAAATGAATTCAACCATCACACACATCATTCATATCCATTATTTCATTCTTTTTTTAAAATATATAAAACAAAAAAAATTGTTTTAATATAATAATAAATCTTTTAATTTTCTCATCATTAAATGCAAATGGTTGACTTCCCTAGATGTAATCTATGTTTTTTAAATGTATGTTTTTAGGCATGTAACATCCTTCATTTTGGTCTTCATTTATATAACATTTATATTTTGAATTAGAATAGGATAACTATGTGTATGAGTCTTTAGTAAAGCGTTTCCTTGTAAAATGAGAGTTGGAAATGTAAATTGAGATAAAAATGTAACCCAAATGGAATACCTAAATAAATTTGAAACCTATTTGTGTTTCTTATATTATGTGTATGGAATTGATGGAGAAAATAATCTATGAGATTATGGTTTTTTATCATTGTTAATCTAGAATAACCCTTTTTATGTTATCTAGGAGAATGCCTGCCCAGTTTGGTGATTGTTGATCGGAGTGGATACTCAAGAGGGGGGGTGAATTGAGTTCTAATTAAAATTTCTGTTAAAATATCGTCTATTTAAAATCCCCCAATTTATAAAACAAGTTAAACTGTAGTGAATTTATACAGATTTTAGATATTCACTTAGCTTCTCAAAGATAAATTAGGGCTCAGTTAATTTAACAACAATGTTAAACTATCTTTTGAAACTAACCTACTGATTTACAATAAGTATAAACACTTGCAAATTTAACTATCAATGTAGCTTTAAAATAGTGTTGTATTACAAAGTAACAGCAGTGGAATATAAAAGATATATGTAGTATACTTTAAACTTAATCTAAATATGAATAGCAGATATAACAAGTCTTTCAGTCTCAAGCCTAGACTTAGTCCTCTCAAATTTATATAAATTTGATCAACACCATGGATCAGGGTTAACAACAGTTTACAAAACTCTCCAGGCCACGCATGGACCTCTACCACAGTTCTTCATGGGAAACAAAACAAATACCATGACACACAAGGACCTCTTCCACAGTTGACGTGGGTAAACAAGAATTATGATTTTTAGAGTGAGGATTTTGATATCTTCCAGTTCAGTATAGGATACAGTGTGTGTGTAAGATATAAAAGTATACCACACTTCTTGAAACTAAATAAAAAAATCACTTATAGAGAACAGATAAGAGTTTAGAAATCTCTAGTAATTATCAATGCATCTTTAGACTCATTGGATTCAGCATAAAACCCTCTGATTCTTTCTCTATTTTTTCTATTGAAAAACAGAGTGTCGTAGTTCAGCTTGTGTTCTACAGGAGTGAAAATGATCTCTTGATTCACCGTGTGTTCTTCAGTGGTGTTGGATTGAACTCATGAGTGTTCTTTAAAAGTCTCGTAATCTCTTTCTTGCTCAGGATTGTTCTTCTTGTTTTGCACAGTGCTCTCAGGTGTATATAACTTCTTCTTGTTGTATCATCACACATACGCACGTGTACTGCATCTCAACCTTCCTTATATTCCACGAGTTCTAGCAGTAGGAATAATTCCCTTTTCATAGGTTCGAGATACGGTTTCCTAACATGCCAAAAACTATCATTAAATAACATTAATTGCATAAAAAACATCAAATATGACCGTTAGCATTATTTAAATAATATTCACAAAAAGTTAAGAAACGGTGTCACAGTGATGATGTAAACAGTGTCTTCTTCACGGTATAGTCATCACAGTATGTGGTTCACAGTATGTTCTTCACGTTATGTGATTCACAGTATGTGCTTCACGGTATCTCTATGTCATGGTGTGTAGCTAACGGTGTTTGGGTCATGGTGTGTCTGTCACGGTGTCTGGGTCACGGAGTGTCCTTCACGGTGTATGGGTCACAGTTTTTCCTTCACAGTGTCTGGGTCACAGTTTGTCCTTCACGGTGTCTGGGTCACTGTTTCTGCTTCACGGTGCCTCTATACTTAGAAAAATATCTGTATTTATACTTAAATAGTAATATGCAGAATATGGATTATGATTAATCATTAGAGAGTAAGAGAACTTGAATCATAAAGGCTTGATAATACAAGTGAGATTTGTGATCATGCATAAGACTTTTTAATACTATAGAGAGTAATTAACATCAATAATATTTGCTATCATTAAAACATGATGTGTAGTTATTATTGAGATTGAAGAGCACTATCAAGATGTGCAATTAAGATTGAGATTATTTAACAGTAATAGGATTTGTGATCATTAAAAATGATTAATACATGAGGAGTCCAACAATATCCCCCTTTTTGATGATCACAAATCATTTATAATCAAAATATAAATGAAATGCAACATTTAAGAAACTAGCATATTATAATAGAAAAAAATAGAGAATAATAGATTCGATAATAACATATCTCATTATAGTACTGATACTTGTAGTTTTTCTCCCCCTTTTTGGATTATCAAAAAGTAGAGAAAATGAAGTAAAACACTGAATTTGTCATTGAAAAGGTTCAGAATAAAACATATGGGTGAAATAAAATCATTAAACAACAAATTACGTCCCATTAAAAAAGAAAACAGAAACAGTCCCTGGACTCTTCAGGGATCCACCTTTTCCTAGCCTTTATAAGCAGTAGGAGCTAGTGCCATTGTAGAAGAAGGCATAAATGTGGTAGACAAAGAGGGTAAGGGTAGACCTTCAAAAATAGATGGAGCCAAAGTTAAAGCAGTAGAAGATCTAGGCTGTCGTCGGTCAAGAATGACTGGCCAGATCTGAGAAAGAGTTTGGCTAACTGACATGGCAGTTCAGGCTAAGGCAGGTAGACTAGGTCTAAGGGGTGAAGCAGTTGGAGCAACTATAGTAGTACTCTGCACATGAAGATGTGGCTTCAAAAGGGTGATGAAATGAGTAATTATTTCTCCACCATATTGCATAGCCTTTTCAAAATTATCCTTATTCTCCATGAATTTTTCCACTAATCGGGTGAACTCTGTAAGCTTCTGAACATGAGCTTTAAAAGCTTGAGTTACTGGAGGGATTTTCAGGTTTTCCACAAGATATCTAAAGTGATATGTCATATCACTTTTATAAAAAATCCGGGTGAGATAAAAGTCTATTTTCTTGGTGATATCTTGTTGAGAATCATTGGCTATCTTAGAATGAACTCTAACCAAGTCCAATGCTTGATCATTGTTCTTAACCACTTCTGACAAAGAAGACAGATCCAAGCCACTGAAGGCATTCTGAAGTTCTTCCTTGATTATGGATCTCAGCAGAGAATCAACTAAAGGAGGAACATGAGGTTGATCAGAATAAGGATAAGCTTTTACGGCTATGGATAAAACATTGAGATGTTTCAAAACATTTTGCAGGAATCCAGTGTATTCATCTATGAGCTTATTCATATTTTCTATAAGCTCTTTCATGCGTTCCAGCATTTTTGTGTGTCTTGTTCCAATATTTTCATCAAAAGATAGTAGATATTGATGCACTTAAGACACAATCTCTCTATCAAGGGTGGAATCAGATGGCTCAGGAGAAGCAGCAACAGGTGTAGGGGTAGAAACAGGAGCAGGCTCCGATCTCAAATACAACTCATTCTGCAAGTTTGCTACCATACTTTTCAGGTTTACAACATCAGCACTCAGAAGCTTATTTAATACTATGACTTCTTGAATTTCATGGATCATCCTTTGTTGAATATGGAATATAATATTTTCCAAGATAATTGATGCATCTTCTTGACTCAGTTGAGTCACTGGACGAGGTTTAGTGGATAAGATATTCTCAACTGCATCTAAAAGAGTCTCTCCAAAGACTTTCAGATCATCTTTAGTCACAAAGGAGTGTTGATCGGGTAAGAGTGTAGGTGAAGGTAGTAGAGAAGGTTCTGGTTGTGGTTCAGAATCATCTTCAGACTGAGATTCCAATTCAGATTGAAGATAGGGCTCTGGTGATAGTTCTGGTTCTGGATGAGCTATAGACTTCAGATGAAACATAGAAGAGAGATCCATTCCTGTTGTAGTCACTTGCTCTGACTCATTCACATCATAAAAGATTGGGAAAACATTACGAGCATACAAAGAATATGTTACAGTAGGTTGAGAAGGTTTAGAAGATCCAGCTTCTATAATCTCAAGGTTTTGAGATTCCTCCCCCTCAAATTGTGCTTCCATTTCAGAGACTATAGGCTCAGAAACATGGTCAAGATCCACAGGATCATCTCTAATCTCTTCAAAAAACTCTTTCCTTGCCAGCTGAAAGGTAATTTCCATCCTATCTTCAGCAGATGGAATTATCTGAGGAACTGACTTTTCCACAGGCAGTGCTTCCAAATTTTCTTCTTTTTCAATAGGGAGATCCTCTTCCAAAGGATCTGTCTCTATGGTTACTAGCTGCTCTAAATCAGAAAAAAAAAACAATTTTCTTGTAGCCATAGGATGAGTTTCTGGATTGACATCCTCACTAGAAGTAGGAGCTTCCTCTTCTCTTAAACCAACAGCAACTTCCTCTCCTTGAGGTATTTCAGCAGAGACAACAGCAGGGACATCAGTCCTTTCTTTCTCAATAGGAGCTGCTTCCACTTTTGGTATTTCAGCCTCTTCTCTAGGTGGTACTTCAGATGTCATATCACAACCTTCTTCTTATTCTTCTTCTGAATACTCATCCACTTCATCTGGTTCCAAACCAGGATCAGCTAGGTTCTTAGGTCTTCTTGGATAATCAACAGGATTAAACTTCTTATACAATTGATCATTATCCTCAACCCATTGCTTCTTCCAGGGGTTCTAACTAATATTCATCCTTCTGATGATAGGCATGGATAATCAGAAATCATAGTCCTCTAACTTTTCTTCATTCGGTCCAACCATTCCTTTGGCAACTAGCATGGATGAAATCATCCTTGAGTAACACAAGGAGGTGGATTTGGAAGTGACTTTAATCAGCTCACAGATATGGTTAATAACATATTTTCATAGGTTGATATTATGGCCATTCTTCAATAGGTGAATACGGAACATAACCTGATACTTCATTATAGAAAAATCCCTTTTTCTTGGACTGATCAAATTCTGAACAAATTTGATTAGAAGTCTAGATTCTCCATCTAACTCTGCAGCTATAGCCCTTCGCTTGGTGCCATTACCAGTTAATATTTACAAGGCATTTTCCAGATTGAAGATATCAGATGATGGGGGAGGGTCTCTCTGGTAGTCTTCACAAATTCCTTCATGAGGAATCCGTAGGCATGTAGCCCACAACCTTGAGGTGAATGAACACTTCTAACCATTGATCCAGCTGGTCACCATAATGTTTTCTCCAAAATCAAAGGAAAAATTCACATATTGATATAATTGAGATACCAATCTCGGATAAATCGGTCTATTTTTTCTAGAGAACCATCCAAGACATCCTTGTTCTCTTAAAACATTCAAAACTAAAGACTTTCTAGATAGCAGCCACTCAGGGAAAATCTCTTTTTCAGATACAACATTACGGCTTATGAAGTTTGGGTTTAGAGGTCCTTCGGGAGCTATCCTCAGTATTCACTTCTGTTTCTTAGAGTGGTGCTACTCAGACGAGGGTGAAGATGGAAGCTTCATCCTAGGCATCCACTAAACGTTCGGGCGAGAGGGAAGAGAAGGTTTTGGAGAGAGTTCAGGTAAGGAATCGAATGAAACCCATAAGTTTTAACATTTGGGAATGTCAAACATCATGAAAACAAAAATGTGGGAAATCAAATAGCGGTGAAATAAAAATTACCATGATACGCGTTAAAATAAGAGTACAAATAATCTTCACAGTGGGACCGTGAGTAGGTATTACAGTGTGATGAAAACCAGTCATCACGGTGAGACAGATAGTGGTCATCACGGTGAGAGAGTCACCATTCCGTGCAGTCACGGTGAGACAGTGAGTTGATAGACCTTGAGCACAAGGTCTTAACGGTGAGACCATATGCATGAAACAGTAACTTTAAAATAGTGAGCATGAAACTATAAAGTAAAATACAGTAAGTTATTAAACATTAAGATCAGTAAGATATCTATTTATGATTAATCATTCCAAGATCATGTATGATGTAGTCTAATCTTTCAGAATTTAATGGTTTAGTGAATATATCAGCAAGTTGATATTTAGTACCAATGAATTCCAAAGTGATATCACCTTTTTGATAATGATCCCTCAAAAATTGATGTCTTACATCAATATGTTTTGTCCTAGAATGAGAAACAGGATTCTTAGAAATATTAATAGCATTTGTGTTATCACAATTTATTGGGACATGTCTGAATTGATATCCACAGTCTAGTAATGTGTGTTTCATCCACAAAATTTTCACACAACAACTACAGGAAGCTATGTATTCAGCTTCTGCAGTAGATAATGAAACATAATTTTGTTTCTTACTAGACCATGATACTAGTGACTTGCCTAAAAGGTGACATGTTTCAGAGGTTCTTTTTCTATCTAACTCACATCCAGAAAAATCCACATCAGAATAACTAACTAGTTCAAATGATTGTCGTTTGGGATAGAACAGTGCTAAATTGGAAGTATTCTTAAGGTATATAAAAATTATCTTTACATCATTTAAATGTGACTCTTTAGGGTTTTCTTGAAAACGAGCACACATACACACAATAAACATAATATCAGGACGACTAGCAGTCAGGTAGAGTAGACTTCCAATCATTCCTCTATAAGTGGTTTGATCAATAGATTTAACATCTTCATCAAGATCCAACTTATAGGTGGTACTCATGGGAGTGTCACTACTTTTTGGTCTATCCAATCCAAAATGTTTTAAAAGATCTCTAGTATATTTACACTGAGTTAAAATAATTCCATCATCATTTTGAATGATCTGAAATCCAAGAAAGAATTTAAGTTCACCCATTAAACTCATTTCAAATTCATTTTGCATCATTTTAGAAAAATCAGTACATAGGGAATTTATTGAAGTTCCTAAAATAATATCATCTACATAAATTTGTACAGCTAAAACATCTTTAGAAATTAGTTTTATAAAAATAGTAGGGTCAGCAATACCTTTTGTAAAACCTTTGGAAAATAGAAAAGTACTTAATCTATCATACCAAGCTCTTGGAGCTTGCTTTAAACCATATAAAGCTTTTGATAATTTTAAAAAATGATTTGGAAAATGAGGGTTTGAAAATCCATGTGGTTGTTCAACAAAAACATCCTCAGCAATATATCCATTTAAGAATGCACTCTTGACATCCATTTGATATAATATGAAATTTAGATGTGCAGCAAAAGCAAGTAAAATCCTAATGGCTTCTAATCTGGATACTGGAGAAAAATTCTCTTCATATTCAATTCATTCCTCTTGACTATAGCCTTGTGCAACTAGCCTAGAATTGTTTCTAACTATGTTTTCAGATTCATCTACTTTATTTCTAAACTCCCATTTAGTGCCTATGGTGAAAGTGTCCTTAGGTCTTTCAACAAGATTCCAAACATTATTTGTTTCAAACTGATTGAGTTCTTCATGCATGGAAATCACCAAAAATTCATCATTAATAACATCATCAATGTTTTTAGGTTCAAGCTGTGACAAGAAGGCTTGATGTTCAACCTGATTTCTAAGAGAAACTCTAGTCTGTGTCCCTCTATCAAGATTTCCTACAACAGCATCTAAAGGATGATTCTTTAGAATTCTAGTTGATCTAGAAAAGGTAGGACAAGAAATTTCAAGCTCTTCTCTAGGTTCGGGTTTATTAGGAACAGATTCTGGAATAAGTCCAGAACTTTTTGTCTTTTGAGCAGGTTCTTTAGATTTGTCATTAAGGTCCAGAACACTCAAATCTTCTTCAAGATTTTCAAGAGAGGTTTTAAGCTCTTGTGGATCAGTTTCATCAAATTTGATGTGAACAGATTCTTCCACACACTTGGTTATTTTATTGAAAACTATATAGGCTATACTGGTTAAATAATATCCTAAAAATATTCCTTCATCACTCTTTAAAGAAACCTTATGAAGATTATTTTTTTAATTAGAATAAATACTTTACAGCTAAAGACTCAAAAGAAACTAACTTTGGGTTTTCTATTGTTCCAAAACTCATATGGGGTCTTCTTAAAAACTGGTCTAATTAAGACTCTATTAATAATATAACAAGTTTTATTCACAGCTTCAGCCCGAATGTAAATAGGCATGTTATACTCATTAAGCAGGATTCTAGCTATTTCTTCAAGGGTTCTATTTCTTCTTTCTACTACACCATTCTACTGAGGTGTCCTAGGAGTAGAAAAGTTATGACTATATCCATTATGTGAGAAATAGGATTCATTTTCATGATTCTCAAACTCACTCCAATGATCACTTCTCAGGGTTTTAATCTTAAGTCCGCTAAGATTTTCTACAGATTTGGAGTATTTAACAACGTGAGAACAAGCTTCACTTTTGTGAGCTAAGAAGTATACCCAAGCATATCTAGAGAAGTCATCTAAAAGGACATAAACACAGTGCTTCCCATTTAAACTAGAAACTCTTGAAGGTCCAAACAAGTCCATGTGAACCAACTCGAGAGGTTGAGAAGTTGAAACTTATTTCTTTGATTTAAAAGAAACTTTATGTTGCTTTCCCTTTTGATAGGGATTACACACATTGTCATTTGGAAACTCAAGTTTGTGTAGGTCTCTAACAAAGTTCATCCTAGTCAGTTTTTAAAGTGAATGTATGTTTCAGTGTCTTTATCTTCTATTCCAAAGCCACGATTCTCTATGAAAATCATTTAATCAAGTAACATTTTTCTTAGCTAAAGAATTTAAATCAACTGCATAAACATTTTTCTTTCTTAAAGTAGAAAATACTAAAACATTTTTAGAGTTAAAAACATTTCAAGAATCATTTTTAAATTTGACATTAAAACCATCATCAAACAATTGAGAAATACTTAACAGATTATATTTCAGTCCATCAACAAATAAAACCTTAGAAATTAAAACTGAATTAGAGTTACCAATCTGGCCTATGCCGATGATCTTTCCTTAAGAATTACCACCAAATGTGGCATAGCCTCTATCAACCTTTATTAAACTCTTGAAGCATGTGTAATCCCCAGACATATGTCTTGAACATCCACTGTCCAAATACCATGTCATCTTGTGGGAAATCCTCAAGCAGGTTTCCTACAAAATAGTTTTAGATAGAAAATGATTTTGGTACCCAGATCTTCTTGGGTCCAGAAAGGTTAGCAGTCAAATATTTAGGTACCCATATTTGTCTTATGGGTCTCATATAATTTACAAAATCAATAGATTTTGAAAGATAAACTTTATTTGACCTATAACCATATGAATAACTGGTTCAAGCATAGGGATTTCCAAAACATGAACTAGCGTCATTCTGTCCAGATTTAAGAATAAATATATTCTTAATAAGTTGTCACTGTCCAGGTTTGTGGCCTGTTCCAGTAGTGCATTTTGGTGCTACTTTCTTTCCTAGCATTTGAGTTAGGGTATCCTTTCCATTTGTGAACTTCATTAAGTCTTTTCTAAGTTGCTCATTAGAAATTTTCAGTTCAGTGTTCTCTTTTAACAGTTGATCATTTTTCTCTTTTTCAATAGTAAGTTCAATTTTAACAGTTTTAGTGAGATCATGTTGTATCTTCAATGATTTGTATTTATCCTTCTGTTCATTGCATGTCTCTTCCAGTATATTACAATATTCAGATAATTCCCCACTAGTCATGTTTTTAGAATCAGAATCAGATTCTGCATCATCTCCACAATAGTAAGAATTTAAAGCAGGAGTATCTAAGGTTACCTCAGATGTGTTTGTCATGAAACACATGTCGGCATGTTTCTTTTCAGAATCAGACATTTCAGATTCACTTGTACTGTCCTCTGAAGCACTCCAGGTTTCCTTCATAGATTTCTTGTACTTACTATCCTTGTAATCATATTTCTTCTTGAATTTTATCTTTGGGCAGTCGGCTTTAATGTGTCCTTTTCTCTTGCACTCACAGAAAACAACTTCATCACTTTTATTTGGATTTTTCTAGTCCTTCTTCCAATGTCCTTTATTTTCATACATACTCGTGTAATTTGTTTTTCTGAAAAATATCTTCTTTCTATAAAATTTCTTAATCCTTCTGGCTATCTGAGCCATTTCAGCATCACTATCAGAGTCTGAGCTTTCACTTCTTGAACTGTCAGTTTGTATTTGATCTTTTTCTTTGTCCTTGTTCATTGAAGTAGTAGTATTTAAAGCCACTGATTTCCTTTTTTGTTCATTCTCTTCCTCTTTATTTACCTTGAGTACTTCCTCATACATCATAAGATTACCAATGAGTTCTTTGACAGGTAGAGATACAATGTCACATGACTCTCTGATTGAAACAAATATGCCTCTCCATCGATCTGGTACACACCACAATTTCCTCATAATTTGTTCCTTTTCTAGAACATCATTTCCAAGTGAATTCATTGTATTGACTGTCTCATTGAACCTGAGATACATATCAGAAATGGGTTCATCATTTTTCATTTTAAAATTATCATATTTAATAGTATAAGTATTCAATAGCATTTCTTTAACGTTAGTTGTTCCTTCATGAGAAACACCCAAAGTATCCCATATTTCATAAGTAGTTTTACAGGCAGAAATTCTGTTAAATTCCTCATCTCTTAGAGCACAGTACAGAGCAGTCATAGCTTTATAATTATTATTATAAGCAGTCTTTTTAGGTTCATCCCAAGTTGTTCTTTTAGTTTTTGGTATTTTATTTTGAGATTCTATAGAAATACATATATCAAAACCCATACTTTCCAAATGAATTTTCATTTTAAGCTTCAACTGAGCATAGTTCGTACCATTGAAGAAAGGTGGCATGTTAGCAGTAGCACCCTCTTGTCTATTATCCATAACTAGATTTTAGAATGTATAATTAAAGAGATAAAATTTAGAACTAACAGAAATTTAAGATCTTTAAAGATGCAACTAAAATCACAGTTGAAAAATATAGTATTTAAAAAATCCTTAAACAAAAACAAACCACTCTTTGATACCAAATGTTGGTCGAAGTGGATACCCAAGAGGGGGGTGAATTGAGTTCCAATTAAAATTTCTGTTAAAATATTTTCTATTAAAAATCCACCAATTTATAAAACAAGTTAAACTATAGTGAATTTATACAGATTTAAGATGTTCACTTAGCTTCTCAAAGATTTATTAGGTCTTAGTAAATTTAACCACAAGATTAAACTAACTTTTGAAACCAACCTACTAATTTTCAATAAGTATAAACACTTGCAAATTTAACTATCAAAGTAGCTTTAAAATAGTTTTGTATTTTAAAGTAACATAAGTGGAATATAAAAGATATATGTAGTATACTTTAAACTTATACTAAAGATGTAAATTAGATATAAAAAGAGGTTCAGTCTCATGTTGAGACTTAGTCCTCTCAAATTTATATAAATTTGATCCACAACCTGGATCAGGGTTAACAACAGTTTACAAAATTGTCCAGACCATGCAGGGTCCCCAACCACAGTTCTTCGTGGGAAACAAAATAAAGACCAGGCCACATAAGGACCTCTTCCACAGTTGATGTGGGTAAACACGAATTAAGAGTTATTTAGTGAGGATTTTGATATCCTCCAGTTCAATGAAGGAGACAGTGTGTGTTTTTGTGTGTGTGTGTAAGATATCTAGAAAACACCACAATACCTAAAAGTAAATAAAAAATCACTTAGAGTGAACAGATAAGAGTTTAGAAAGCTCTAGTGATTATCAATGCAGCTTTATACTCGTTGGATTTAGCAAAAAAGCTTCTGAGTCCTTCTCTGTTTTTTCTGTTGAAAAATAAAGTGTCGAAGTATATCTTGTGTTCTATAGGAGTGAAAATGATCTCTTGATTTGTTGTGTGTTCTTTCGTGGTGTTTTATTTCACTCATGATAGTTCTTTGAAAGTCTTGCAATCTCTTTCTTGCTCGAGATTGTTCTTATTGTTAAGCACAGTTCTCCCGAGTGAATGTAAGTTCTTCTTGTTGTATCACCACACTTGTGCACGTGTACTATATCTCAACCTTCCTTATATTCCATGTGTTCTGGCAGTATGAATGATTCCCTTTTAATAGGTACAAGATACGGTTTCCTAACATGCAAAAAACTATCATTAAATAACTTAAATTGCATTAAAAACATCAAATATGACATTCAACATTATTTAAATAATATTGAAAAAAAGGTAAGAAACGGTGTCATAGAGATTATGTAAATGGTTAATTCTTCATGGTATAGTCTTCACGGTATTTGACTCATGGTATGTGCTTCATAGTATGTGCTTCATGGTATCTACATGCCACGATGTGTAGCTCACGGTGTTTGGGTCACAGTGTGTCTGTCACTGTGTCGGGGTCACAGTGTGTCCTTCACGGTGTCTGGGTCACTGTTTGTCCTTCATGGTGTCTAGGTCACGGTTTTTCCTTCACGGTGTCTAGGTCACGGTTTGTCCTTCACGGTGTCTCTATACTTATAAAAATATCTGTATTTATACTTAAACAGTAATATGTAGAATATGGATTAATCTTAATCATTAAAGAGTAAGAGAACATGAATCATAAAGGCTTTATAATACAAGTGAGATTTGTGATCATGCATAATACTTGTAAATACTAAAGACAGTAATTAAAATCAATAAGATTTGTTATCATTAAAACATGATGTGTAGTTATTATTGAGATTGAAGAGCATTAGCAAGATGTGCAATTAATATTGAGATTAATTAACAGTAATAGAATCTGTGATCATTAAAACATGATTAATACATGAGGTGTCCAACAGTGACCAAGGTTAATGGGTTTAAAATTTTGAAAAAAATTGTTAAATAAATTATAGGTTATATAAAAAATGAATGAATCGATTCTCAAATATCATGGTGTCCATTATAGGTACCTCATGTGGTTATAGTAATGAAAAATAGAATATCTTAGCTAATGGGTACATAATTATAGCCACTAAATTGTATTTTAAGGTTTATTTAAAGAGCAATTGAGCACCATAATTTATTTCCCTATCTTCTTAGAGAAAACCATTGAGAATGATCCTTCAATATGGTGTTATTATTAACATAAAAAGGTTGTATCAGTAATTTCTACAATCATAAAATGAAATAGATATCCTTCAATCCCATTATTGTTCTACGGGTTTGATCTAAATATGATATAATGGGAATATTGGATGATCTTCAGGTATAAATTTAGTGCCTATTACACTCAGATACTTCTAGAGATTCTCCTTTTTCACATGTTGTCAAAATGGGATGTTCAGATGTCATTATATAATAAATAAGAGAGGGGAACCTAGGTAAAGGTAAAAATAATAGGATATTTGTTCATTTGAACTGGTTGTGTGGTGTGGGTTTGTGGAGAGAAAAAATGCATGGCACAGTTCCAGGCGATGTTATGTGTAACAAGGATCTAGTGAATATGATGCACAAAACAACATCAAGGGATGGGGAATGAAACATGGATCTATTGGATATTTTGAATTGGGGTTTTAATTGATACAATTAAAGGTAATGACATAAATATATTATCCTTATATTATTAAATTTAAACAATTCCATTATAGGCATAAAATATTCCACCTTTAATGAATTATGAATCTTAATAAATTAAACCCAAAAAATTTGATCCATTATTATAATTGAAACAAATTTTAAGGAAAATATTACTTTTTTATCTTGGTTAGGTATATTCAACTATCTTGAATAGGAAATAACATGTAATTGGAAATGCATGAAGGCACAAAACTCTAAGCATTTTAGTTCACCATTAATATTCTCATTCTATAAACAAGATACATCTACCACATCTACATGTTAGAATTACCTAGGTGAATCCTACAGATATATCCCTCAAATTCCTCCAAATTTTATTGGTTATTACTCATATGTATGGTTTCCTAATAACTTATCATTGGGAATGGGTGATCGGGCATCAATTAAGGGACATGATAGATAGAGTGTGAGTTAATTGGGAATGTGTATCAATGAAAAAGGTATTGGTGATGAGTCCCTAAGTATTTTCTAAAAGGAACTATCACTAAAGAATAACCACTAGCGAAGAAATTCACATTTAATGAATTTTTCACCCACTTTTTTCATGAAAATATTTCTCACCTTTCCATTGATTAATTATTTATTTACTTTTAGAGTGTATAATATTTGAATATAAATTATAATTAATTATTAAAATTTTATTTAAATTTGAATAAAATTCTTAATTATGATGTTATAGCTCATATTAATCAGTTGTTAGGTTTCAAAAATAAATTAAAATTGTGGTATTCAAAACTATATTAATCAATTATTTGAAAAAAAAATTCATCATATGTATACATCATTAGACTTCCTACATTTATAAAACCATAAAATTATAACTAATATATAGATCCCAGGAATGGATGAAAATTTAGAAAATTACTAATTCAATCAATCTGAGAACATTTAATTCATGAACATATCCTAAAGGGATAAATACATAAAATATGGTTTTTATGGTCTAACTTAACATTATTAAAACACAAAGGAATGTCAAAATAATTATTAGTTTTAGTCTGACCCTCAAAAAAAATTTATATATATACAATCATTTATATTTAGGTCAACTCCAAGGATTAATTAACTTGTGTATTTTCTTCCATGGGTGGGTTCAAGCTTAAATGTAATTTTTCATATTGTATTAGAAAGGCAGATAACAAATTTAATAATCATTTAAATGTTGTAAATATATTTGAGGTGGTTTGGGTGTCATTAATACATACACACAAGAATTCACATTTAATAATTGATCATATAAGTTGTTGAAGTCCTCTAAAAACCACTTATCTCATAGAGAATTTCGGATACACATGTGGGATATATAAAAGATATATTGAACTAATCATTTGGGACATGTATGATGAGTTTCTATAGTATAAATCTATCACCTAAAACTGCACACAAATAGCATGTTAGCATAACAAAAATTAATTGAATCCTCAACTTCTAGGTGTATGGATCCCCCATCACTTGAACACATTAGTTTTTACACATGGATAATGATATTACAATTTAAAAAAATTGAGAATCTTATCTTCTAATTCTGAATGGAAAGCCCCTCAATATATAATGTGGAAACTCATAAACATACTAATATAAACTAGAACATGATCAATATGTGATGTGGGTCTATAAAGTTAACTAAAATATTGATCCACATATGTGCCTAATATTAATCTTGACAATGTCAATTAGAAATTACATTTTGATAATACTTGACTCACACAAGAGTGTGAGATTGTGAACATTTATTTTCGGAGGATATGTTGGTAGAGAAATGGAATATTGGAATACTTATGTTGATGGTAGACAACATCCATGAGTTATATATATATATCTGTGTGTGTGTGTTTTTTTTTTTTTGCTTCATTTAATAGGTTGTTCAGGTGCGTGGAAGTGTCATTCAAGATTTCTGAACTACAAAAAACTATATAGATTATGAGTTATAGGTCCATACTATTCATTCAATAAGTATTAGTCATTCTCTTAATCTTGTTGAATGATATAAAATAAAGGATATCCATTATGATTTATATAGAGGAAAATTTCCTTCCCAATAGGAATATACCTATGAAAACAATTTAGGAAAACAATCATTCCAATTATGATAACATGTCATGAATATTTCTCTTAAGATATGGAATATTGGAAGTGTGTGTATAAAAAACATCATTTGATGTTTATGAATTATATTGATTTTAATGTCAATTATTATTTCAATAGTGGAATGATTCATCCACATCCATATATTTTAGAATGTGCAAACGTTTTATGGCGTAATAGTAGTTATTGTAAATGATAAATTAGGATACGACCATTGATTAAATCGGTTTCAATCATTAAATTACTATATCGGGATAGAATTCTGGAATTCATTTTCATTGGTGTACATCTATTCTCATGATATTATAGAATTATAGTCCCTATGATGAATTATTACCAAACTAAATACTAAGGGTAAGTGGATCCCAAAAGATATATGAATGAATGGAATTTCTCGAGAAACACATGATAATCTAGTAAATATATAATTAATTTTTCCCATTATCTCTTAATTTAAAATGTAATGAATTGTGAACACGAAGGAAATAAATCAAGTTAGTTCGATCCTCTTATAGATGACTAGAGTCTAATCAAATAGATAAATATATGGGATCACACAATCTATTTTAGATGGGTGAGATAACATCCCATTATCTCTTAAATTTATTTATAAACCAAATCATTCTATTTTTAGAGTAGTTAGGTAGTAATCAATTAATTTAAGCCCAATGGGTATCATATCAAGTAGAGTTATAGATCTCCAAAATAATGAATTTTAAATATTATTCTAATAACATTAAAATAATTCATTATAGGTTGGTATATATGCCGATGTCCTAGAGATGATAGTAAAGTTTTTGATGATAGAGTTTCATTCACATGTCTTATGTTGGAGAATCTAGAAAGTGAAAATAAATAATGCTCAATGAAGCAATAAATTGATTATGAGTATAATGGTATCATCCAAAAATGATTTATTGTGATGGTTCTCAATAAATAACATCATAAATATCAAACTTATTTTGATATGAAAAAACATTTCTTCTTGTATTGGGAAGTGAATGAACAAGAAGTTAAACATTCTATTCACTATAGAAAGATTTTCACCTGAATAGGAATTTTGGTGGGATCATTGACTTCAGTGGAAGAGGATACTTAAATGGCACAGAAAATGATACTAGAGATAGAGAGATGATATCCACAAAAATACTTTAAATTTCATGGACTATGTGACCTTGAGAAGATACTAGATAGACCACCATTAGTTATTATTCATAAATAAAGTCATGACATAATGACCAAACATATCTGTAATGGTGAAGGAGGATTTTATTATATAAAACTCACTATTACTATCATATCTAGATTGTGGTATCACACACTATTAATTTCGTAGTATCAGTTTTAAAAAATGAAACATTTTTTGGATGTTTGGGTAATAAGGCCATTTAATAAATTATAGTGGTTATTCAAACCCTTTCTAAAAAAATAGGATCCCCATACATAGTTTTCTAATTTCATATTTTTTCTATACGGATATTGAAATAATGTTTTTATTTGGTTAGAATTACCAAAAGTCCTTCAATTATTTATTGTTTTTTATAATCTACCTTTTAATGGGTGTGGTGAAACCATAAGAAGGCCCATTGGCTTAGAGACAATTACATGACCCGTAGGTCTTAGAGGAGATCACCCAGACAAGACAACTCAAAACTACTCCTCCACAACATATGTCATGATGTCAATTTTCCAGCTTCATAGGGATGGTCAGAAAATTATCCTATGTAATGATGCATTGGACCATTACTGATAAAAATTCCATACCATATCATTCTTCCAATTCTGGTTAGATCTTCTCTAGTGAATGTGCCTTCTCTGGAGCCTCATTTGATGCATTATCCCCTTTAGTATGACTGGTACATCTACATTCATGAGGTGTGAAGGCCTTGGGGTGACCCAAAGGACTTTTGGTTGCACAACGTCCTTGAGAAACAACTAGACCGAAGGCCTTGATAAGCCTAAAAGACATGCAGAACCCGATGAAAAAACTGGGGGACCAAAGGCCCAGAATGAAGAATATTTCCGACAACTATAGTACTAAACAGTACAAGATACATTGGATGGGCCAAAATCTATTTTGGGACTTCAATTTATATTGAATGTGACATCATGAGTTCCCCCACCCAATATATTCAGAGATCAAGAGACACATGTATTCAGTATGTCATTAAGAACATCTATTAAAACGTGTTGATGATTATAACCATATTCTAACAATACAACCAAAGGGAAATTCATGACACAATCAGATAGAATAAGGCATGAATAATATCAGGGGTGATAACCCTCCATGATTATTTGTATTCTCTGAAAATGTTTAGTGACATTAATAAAACGTCATCATGAAAAATTCATAAAATCAATTCTTTAATCCCATTTATATATGATATATTATCTCATATTTTATGTTTTTTGAGCCCTATCCATATATAATAAATATAAAAAAATACATAATTTATAGGATATTAATCTCATGTATTTCCATGTTTATTTTCAATCACCAATGAATCAGGGCCAGTGGTTGTCATTAAAATCATACCAGTGAAATTCTCTACTGTTACCAATATATGTTTTCTTAATGATGTTTCATAAGAAAATATAGCTAATGTATTATAAGTAGATAAGGTGATCATATGCTTCACAAAAAAAATCAATACATTTTATAATGGGGATTATGGATATTAAAATTATACCATCAAATTGAGTATTTACAAATGATGAAATTGATTATTCTCACAACTAAGGTAAAAAATATCATTTATTTCATTGACTCTCAACTATAAAAATATATATATATTCTCTGATAAATCACTAAAATTTTATCAATGGCTATAGAGAATAATATATATTATGTTATTATTCCATTATCGTAGTCATTAAATGTATAAGAAATATTTTATGATATAAATTTAATGTTTACCTTGAATTAATAATGACCTTATTATTTCACAATATCCCAAGAAAATCAATTTTTTATCTAGTTCCCCTTGAAATTGTATGATACATGTAATAAATAGTGTGGAATGATATTTGTAGGATATTTTAAAAAAAATCTTTGAGGAGTCATTCTAGATAAATCCCATGCTTCATTATATGTCATTCACATTAAGGAATGGTGTGTATGATTACCATGGAATTCTTGATTCCATAAATGGAAACCACTGATGTGTATGAGTATGAAAAAACTATTAAATGGTCATATGAGTAACCACATTTGTGGCTCATATGGCAGATAAAAATGTAATGGAACATCATGGGATGTCTCAAAGGGTCACTATGGATTATGAGAACCAATATTAACGAATTGAGGGATAGATTTAGAAATCATGTTCTTTAAATAGTTTAATAATTCCATGAAAATGATTAGGGAACTCTATAGGCTAGATGATGAATTTAAAATGGTATGAGTGGATTTTTCTACTATAGAATAATGACACTACCATATGAAGTGTTAGAAGCCACAAAGGTGGCCAAATATAATCAATATATTGTTGAATCACACTGTTCCCTGATCCAACATAAATTATTGATATAACATGCATTGTAATTACCTAATTCATTATGATATAGCCCCATTATTATAAATTAGTTGGGATGAAGCTTCATCATTGTACATCTCCCTTATTGATTCGCCAAAAAAATATCTTTCTCACAAAAACTATGAATTTCATAGTTTCTTATTACATTTGAAATCTTGTCTTAATAATCCAAAAAAACACCAAAAGTGTAATGTTATTGTAACAGAATAAAATAAACTATTAAATGAATTAGGGTTTGATAAATCCTAATTTAATAAAACATTATCTATATAATGAATAGATTGAATCAATTGATCAACATTAATGCATATGATTCTGTATGGATATTGGAAATATGGATATCAAGAGTATATATACCCAAATTGTAAGATTATATGAATTTATTGAAATAAAATTTGATGTTTTTAATGATTAGAATCTTTTAATCTTAGATTGATATATGCTGGTCTGATACACAACACATTTATCATCAATATATTTTAGTGTTAACTCTTTCAAGTATATGAAGGAGTGAATGAATCAGAATAATTAACTCAATAAAAGTTTTTTCCCTTGAAAATATCAAAAAATAACTGGAATTAAGTAGCCTAAAATTAATTAATTCTAAATTACATGGATCATTTAAACCAATATATCTATGGAATATAATGATTTTTTATTCTTTCGTTTCTCCGGAACACATTTTGGATGTTTTGGGGCTCCCACAACTCTCCCACATTCCAAACTTGGGAACCAACTCAATCACCTAGGGTGGTGGTGGTGGAACGTTTTTTTATGATAGGATTCAATGTGAAATCATATGTCAATGGGTTTTGTTACCCATATAAGGAAAAATTGATACAATTTTGGCATTTTTTTTTAATAATGTTCGTATTAAAAACATTATTTTCCCTCTAGTAAATATGATTAAATAACAATATGAATGTTTTAGGACAATACACATATATATTATATTATATCATATATGATCCAAGTATCTAGTTACCCTATCCATCACATATACAGAAAAAGGAACTCTAGAATTTACATCCATATAGGGAGATATTGGATTCTTGTAAAATAAGGTGTAATGTTTTCTCAATTCAAGATAAATCACATGAAATAGGGTTCTAATGTATACCTCAATATATAATAATAAACCATATATTATTGGGTTGTTTTGTGAGATGTTTCATACCATTTAAGTATATTTAAAAATGACCATAGTTCTGAATTTTACAGTTGTGCATCAATATCAACTTATAATATATAGCAACCCAACCCTTGTAGCACAGAGTCAGTTCATACTACCATTAAATTGGAATAATATAAAAGTAAAATACATCCCAAAGGAATGAATGGATTAGAATTCTTGGATGACAAGATACATATATGAGTCTTTTGTTATAATTTATTACACAAATTATAACATTTTTTATTTTCTATTCTTACATTATTCCATTTTGAACTTCATTTTATATCATTATTAGTAATCTTTAGGGAATATTTTGGATATAAAAAAATAATGGAGACCTAAAATTATTAGTAAAGTTTAATTTTAATGAAAGAAAAAACGATTCATTAATAAAAATCTATGTGGAAAGTAAAATAACTAAACACACATTCGATTAAAATAACCAGATCAATACAGGAGGCTACATAAATTACCACACATACCATTTAAATAAATATTAAATTCATAATCAATATATAAAGGGAAATAACTCCAAAAACATTCTATTTTAATGAATAGGTAAAGCAAAATGAATTTATAAAGGTAGATAAATAAAAACCATTGCATTTAATTAATAAACTAAGAATTAGAAGAATAAATATATTTTTCTATAGAGATAATATCATGGATAATATTAACTAAAAACTAATTAATTTAGTTATTAATTATTGTAAATGATACTTCTCAGATACATGGAACCATTACTATCATGTCCTTTCACTAGATGGTTTAAAACTGACGGGTATAAACCGATTTAGATGATGCTAGACAATTGGTTCTTCCCATTTAACCACTGATTCATCAAGGGGATAATTTTAATTGTTCACAAACCAATGTCATAAATGTCAAAATAATTATTCTTCTATACAATAATCGATTTAATTCATAAAAAATGTTCCTTATAAATTTTTTTGTTGATTAGAGAATTTTGTTTTATCAATATTTACCAAGATAATCAATTAATTTTCTACATAATCAATGTCTTTAAAAAATTTATATTATTTAATAAATAATCATATACCTTATAAAAAATGTGAATATTTTGGGTAAATTTTATGTTTTATGGTCACTAAAACGTTATTAACTCAAGGGGGTGTTATCGACTTTGAAAATGATTCATTGAAGTGAATTTTAATACTATACATGGTCAAAATAATCATATTCATATTGAGGAAAAATATGGATTGTATCAATATGACTTATACTCATTATAGTATAAATAAAGGGGTATTCATGGATGATTTATATTGCAATTAATATATCTTAATCTGATAGTTTCAATACAAAGGTAGAGCCTATTCCTAAGAAATTTATTAGAAAATATTAAATGTTGCAGAATATGTGGTCTTATAAAGCTGATAATGAAAAGAACCACATGTGCCTAGATCATCAAAATAAAAGAGTAGAAGCATATGGTAACAAAAAACATTGCTAAGAAGACAACAAAATTTCTCTTTTGGATAGATCATTATCAATTTTATTGGCCTCCCTGAACAAATGTGTGGCATCCAAATAGAATTCTCTCATATATATAAATACTTTCAATCCATGATGGAATCATTCTGCATAGAGCATTCCTGGATCATGTCTTAAAAATATTAACTATTGTATAATATTCTGATAGCACAAAATGGTAAATCCATCCATATAAGACAAAACATTTATTATTATTAATTATTTCCGAAAATTTATCTTCTATTGTAGATCAGATACAATTGTATTTCATAAAAACCCATTGACAAATCCTTGATGGGTATGGAAGACACCACCAAAACCAGAAGGCCCCGATGCACAATAATCCACCGCATCCACATTCACCTTCATCCAATATCAGATATGTCGGATCCATCAGATGGAATTGATAATAATAGGCTTCTTGATCCTTATACTCACACCAAAATATTTTAGATTGATCAAGTTAGACATCTTATTATTCATCGTACCTATGTTGATTTTTAGGATGAATGAGCTCAATGTAGACATAACATAGACCAGTGTATAAAGAGGTCCATTTATTAGGAAATGTCAAAGCATTTCATGACATCAAAATATAGTAAACAATAGTATCATCCACTACAATTAACCATGACTATACCTAATCACTTTGACTAGTGAGAACAATAGAGGCTACGAGATCATCAAAGTAGGACATGTACAACTGAATACCAAATAAAACCTGAAAATGTTGTTATATCCTACATGAAAATATGTATGATATAAACATGTTTGTACAGTAATATTCATCATTTAGATAGATATATTATACATAGGCTATATGGAAGCCAATTTTCTGAAGCATTCCATGATGTGGTATCCTACAATTAAATATTCTCCCTAGAATCATGAAATAAGAAGTGGAAAATGGGTTCCTTGAAATAATAAATATATACATTAATAGAAAAATTCTAACCAGAAATATACCAGTAAAAATCTATGTAAATGACGATACCAATGGATATTTTCATCCAATAAAGAGTGTTATTAGAAATATAAGAGTAGTGTTGTAGCACCATCAAAATTTGAGAAGAGTGAAAAGGATGAAAATCAATATGGCGTTGAGCATCACAAATAGAGAGATGCCTCTAAAGAGGATGCAACTACATCCTTCCATTGAGAATCCTATCAAGCCATGGTTTGGTCTATACATTGAGATTTGGATTCTTTTTTGGCCAACAATTTCAAACAATTCATTATGTCCAAAAAGTAATACTGAAATGCAATCCATATAAATGAAGATAAATACATAGAGTATCCATTTTTCAATATTGAGTGAAATATTTGAGAAATTAAATCCATTGAAATTTCATTGGAAGTCATCAAATTCTATATGAATTTACTAAAGAGAGAATAATTCAATAAACTTAATTTTTTACTCACATACCCCACATACCAATGATATTAGTAAACAAATTCCAGTAAATAGTGATAAGATTCTTGTCATTTATAGATATCATCCAAATAATGTCTCTTATGAAGACATAAATTTTCTTAATAAGATCTCAAGGCCATCTATATAGAGAAAAATCGTAGTTAAAATTGAAATGATCACGAAGTTAAGAGCACAAATTCCCCCTCATTGAGACATTATTTTACCCTTCCACGTAATCTTTTGAGTAAAAATTAAAGAAGAAATTCATTCATGATAACCCTTATAAATTTTACCCTAGAATATCGGCATCTATAAAAAAGTGATTGGGGGAACCAACATCATTTCACCAAGTCAATTAGAAAACATATTCTGAATAGATTTGATTTATCCATTTTAAAAAATGAAAATGTTGTTTTTTGGATAATAACAATATCAGATTAGTCCTCAAATTGCAAAACAATTTGAATAAGATAAATGGTTCCCTTATCATATTTTCCAAAGAGCATAATATCATATTATATATGAGGTATGAGGGTACAAATAGATCCCTTCCTTCCTTAATTCCCATGTATAAAATTAATTTATAATATTATTCAAAAAGTACTCAAATAATCCTCATTAGTTGAAAAAAGGGTCTTCCTTGTCTGACTCCCTAGAGAAATGAAAATATCCTATTGGTACCCTTTAATGATAATCAATATTTTAGAACTCCTATGAATTTTACTAAACAAATTTTTGAAATAATTAGAGAAACCATGCATCCTTAGGATAAAAAATATAATGCTCCAATTCAGTTATAAAAATCCATTGAGATGTCCAACATTAGAGAAAATCACACATGCATAATTTAATTCTTTATATTGTTAATGCATTACAAATTATTTAAGAGATAGGTCTAAATTCTCATTATAAAATACCAAAATTTATTAGATGTAATAAAATAACTTGAAATATTCCCCAGGTGAGAGGTAAATTTTTTTATATATTTTTTCATACATTTTTTTTAATGGAAACTAGACTAAAATACATAATATAATTATAATTTTTCTTCTTTGTTATTAATTAAATAAACATGTAATTAATAAAATATGACAAGGGGGAATGAGTAAAGAATTCCCTTTATGCATTAATGATCTCATGATGCATAATATCCCATTTTAAAAAGTACTTTTTGAAAGTAAATCTATTTTTTCTTTCCATACTATCATTGTTTTGAGAAACAAGTTCATCATTATTTTTCCTCTCCATTAGAGGCTCATCCAAGAAGCCATTTTCCTAAGCATACAATGTGGATTAAATATTGTTATCTATTTTATGAGTATGAATCTCTATAGTTCCAATGTATAATCCCTAAAAAAGAACCACCGAGTTAGAGATATCAATCCCCGAGGAGAACATAAATCCATTAATTTAAAGAGTATTGATCCATTCTATGATCTTTTTTATTAAGAAAATGAATAAATATTGAGTTTCTACCCCCTTCATAAAACCATCACACTGTATAATAATTTTATTCCAATCATTATCCATGTAAAATCATGTCATCAAGCATTTATGGGACATAACTTTATTCTTTTAATGGAATATATTGAGTCAGGATTTCATTTTTACATTGATGGATATATTGTTCTGTAACTGTGATGTCATTATCCCAAGAAGAGAAAGGGTTCTTTTCTCCATTCCATATCTTTTCTTCTTTACATTTTCAAATTACTGGACATGATTTTGAGAAGATATAAAATATGAAAATCATTATAATCTTTTTAGAAAACTTTATGAAATCCAGGTAAAAAATCTTAGAATTATTAAATTTGAAATGCATGAGAGATGATCATAGTTTTAAAGAATAAAATATCCACAATAATATGATTATATTCAATGTGACACCATGGTAGAATAATACTAGACACATTGAGTGCATCATTTCATTAATAAAATTGAACCAGACTCCAATCCAATTTTTTATCATTCATTGAATTTATACTGTATCTTTTTCATGTATAATCACTTCACAAAAGTGGTACATCCTCAAAAATACATTTATCAATGAATAAAAAAAATAAAAAATAGCCAATATATATAAATGAGTATCAATTTTTTCATTTGGCTGAAGAAAATTGTTGAAATCACCCATGGTCACCCAGTTATGAGAAACTTGGTCAAAGAGAATTTCTAAAGTTATTCATAATTCCCATTAATTGGTATTGAATTTAGATGCATAAAAATAGTTATGGAGATAATACTTCCTTGAGCTCCAAATTTCACCAAAACTACCTTGATATAATTAAAACTAGAATGGAGATAAATGTGGTCATTCTTGAGGATCCAAATATGTTTAGATCTAGTGTGATATGAATTATGTTAAAAAAATGAATGAAAAATGGAACCACATTTCAAGGCATTACAATTTTCAAACGTCTATTTTTGTTTAGTAGTACCATTCTATTGATAATTATTTTTAAAAATAAGAATGATGTAGTGCTTTCATTAGGATAATTCATGAGCACATATAAATTAAAAATATAAGATATTTATTTAAAAAAATTCTCGCCTTGTGTGAGAACCTCCCTTTTTTCAATTCCATTTGGATACTCATTCCCCTTATATAACCTCATTATTTACCAAATATTCCATCCACATGGTCCATTTGTAGTCTTGTAGGTGAAATAGTTAGGGGAGATGTCTCATATTCCTCTGAACAAGGTCAATAAGTATCCCTGGATGTTTTATTAGGAGATATGCTGGTTATAATGTGGTCATCCTAAATTAAATTTCTCTTGGATGTTCTCCAACTTGAAACATTAGAATAACGATCATCCATTAACTGATGGTTCACTGTTCTCTTAGAAGAATATTCAAACACATGTATCTGTATGTTTTTGGGTACCATAGGATTCACAAACTTATATATCACATGAATTTTGATGCTTAATATACATATCATTCCCACAAGAATAAATATTAGGAAAAATATATTAATTTTTAATGGGATGAAGTATATCCATGTCTTTATACAGAGGATTCAAATTTATCCCTCTAGCACCTAATTCATGTTCTCATTGTTTTTAGAAGAAGTGAGGCCCATTCTAAGGGAATCATCAATAATGTTTTAGTGAATTAAATATAATTATTATTATATCATAATATTCATTCTATAAAAAATATTTTCAAGAGGTGAATCATCGTTTTCCCCTAGATAAACAATTAAACTAAGTTGGGATCAGCTCACATTTAGTGCATGAAGACTGGGATTCATCCACAATTAGTAAAGCCTGAACTAGCTGCAACGAGTCCTAATTTGTATCATCATCCCCAATAATAATAACTACATAATCCAATATTCTATCATCACCAATGAGTATGCCAAAATTAGGGTATTATTGATCACGTTTAATGTTCTGTTACACATTATCCAACTTCTGCAATTCATGAGGTGATTTATCCTGAATCTGATTTATCATAACTTCATAAATTACACCATTTACTACCTATTCCAAACAAGATTTATCCCTTTCCAATCCTACCTCTAAATAAGTATAGGAGAGATTGTGGGAGACAAATACACACCCTCCTTGAAACACCAGACTACCTCTTCAACCATAATGAAAGAATCATTAAATCGTGAAACAAAAAAATAAGATTAATTTTGAAACATTTTAAAAAAGTTGGATAAAACTAAATTTTATGAAACCGTTTTTTAAATAATAAATAAATCATTTTTCAATTTTGTATAGAACATGGTTTGTAAGAAACCTGTCTTTATACCAAAAAAAGAATGATTTCTGATTTTATTAAAACATTTTATAAATAAATTTTTGTACCAAAGAGTGCAATAATGGTACTACCATTTGAAAAAAATCATGAATAACAAATTAATAATAAAATATATGGGTTTATTAAAAAATGATTAGTTTATTTCCTTCATCTGATATACATGAATAAAAAATCTAGGTTATAAATAGATTATGAATTAAACCCCTAAAATTATCATAGTGTTGATGTGAGGATTAATAAATTTATAAATCATGTGAATAAAATTTAAATGATTCTAAATTTTTTTAAATAAAATAATATATTCTCATAATTATTATATACATAATCAAATAATATTAACAAATATGGGGAAATAATATAACCTAATGAAATGAAATTGAGTTATTAAATTCCTAACCACATGGTAAATTTTTATTTAATACCAGTTAGATGAAATAATTTAAATTAATACACAAAATACCATGAATATTAAATTATTCATGATATTACATTCCATGTGTAAGAATATACATCTTTTAAATGTAATTAGTTACATAACTTTTCAATAGGCCTCAATGAAATGAAATTGAGATGAAGTCCCTTAATACTAGAGTATCTTTTGAATCATGATCTATATGGAAAAATAAAATCAATTTAAATACTGGATAACATTAAATTAATGGTATTATTGATATTACTTATCATTGGGAAGTATATTGATCCCAAAAAATAAATTACTGGTGAATATGGTACAAGTCCCATAAAAATAAAAGTAATACTAGAAATCCCCTTACATCATGCTTTCCTTTTTTCCGTAATTGATTTAACCTCATGTATAGTTATTTTAATAATATAATAAACCTAAACTAGAACCATATAAATATTTATTTTATCATATATGATCATTTTAAAACATATTATTACAAAAAATTTAATAATTTTTTTATATTCACTTTTTTTTGTAATAACAATCGTTTTTTTCAAGTACGTTTTGAATGGTTACTTTTTGTTCCTATTTATTTGATCTTGATATATTGATATAAATAGTTTTAACCAATAATTAAATATCATATATATTTATTAAATAATTATTTATAATTATTTATTAGATTTTTTAGTTAGGAAATGAAATGAACTGTTTTGGGAAACAATAGATGTATGTACGCATGAACACCACTTTCATTTTGTTATCATATGAGAGAAAAAGAGTTAATGAAATATTTTTCTATTATAATTATATTATAATATTTCTTATATATAACACTCATTTTTATTAACTCATTCTTAATTCATTTCATGTATGGTGAGAATGAATCACATCGCTTCGTGAGGAAGGATATTGTTGAACATTGGAAGAACGATATCATATTCCCACCAAATTGAAAGCAAGATGGTATCTGTTATATAATAATTAAAAAAAGAATTAAATAATAATACATATAATATATATCATATAAAATAGTATTTCAATCATTATTCACATCCCAGATAAGGGGTAAGGGAAAAAATGACGTCACTTCACATGGATGTTGTCCACCATAGACAGAAACGATGATTTCATAACCCTTTTGGTAGAAGTGTTTTATTTTTTAGGTTTTAACCTTTAAATTACAAGATAAAATTATATTTAAGATAGTATGTTTATTATACCATCATTATATAATAATAATTTAAGGGGTGTAGAAATAAATAAATCAAAATGCACATTGATGAACATTACCGATTCTACGGGTAACTGTTATTATTTTTCACGAAAGGCATTCCATGGTTGTATTTATGAAATAATTAAGGATTATATGTTATTTTGGGTAATTTGGTATTTGAATTTGTTATGTTATTTATGGTACATGTGTCTTGGGATGGGTGAATTGATGAGGTCAGTGATTTCCCTTTTATAGTGGAGGAGTGACACTCTTGTAAATGCCAAAAAGAACACACTATTAGAAAGTATCACTTACCGCCAGGGACAAAAATAATGATCCATTTTATATAAAATATGACCAATGGTATAAATATATCCATTAAATTGATTTTGAAAATATTTTGGTTCATTTATACACCTTATCATTTATAATTAAAAACTATTTATACTCATATTTATGTTAATCATTTATGATTAACATTAATTATATTCACTAATAATCTTGGAAAAAATGGAGTTTAAATTTTTTTACCTAATAAATTTTTATAATTAAAAATATGGATTCCATTTTTACATTTTTTAATAACAAATTTGGTATAATTTATTTTAAAAATTGTCTCACAGAAGTGTTGACAAACTAGGTTTATAAAGTGGAAATGTTCAAATGATTGAAATGTTTTAAAAACAAATTTCACTATAAAATTTCCAAAAGGACCCAAATTAGATTAATGAATTTATAAATGATATAATTTAACATTAAAACAATTTCTAAAATTTAATATATCCTTATATATGAAAATTAAATAGTCAATTAAAATTCATCAATTTTCAATATTCATAATAAAATGAAAATTCTCAGAAAAATAAAAATAATTATCCCCGAGATAATTTTGTAATTATAAATTGAAAAACCATGATTTTTTAATATACTTTTTATAATAGTTTCTAAATTTATTTTTAAAACATCTTCCCCATTAAAATTTTCTAAAAAGTTTTTTGATAAATACATATTTTTTCGGTAAAATTAGATTTTTTTTATATTATTAAAATAAAATATATTTTATGAAAGTAAAAACATTATTTCATTATATAATATATAAATTTTATTAATATAATATATTAATTGTAGTTAATTTTATTTATTAAGATAATGTTCCTTTGTAACATAAAATAGATTAAAAAACATTTCCATTTTATTAAATTTTTCTTTATATTGATTTCTAATTAAATGATATCCACTGAATTTGAAAATATATTTTTACATGTTATTTAATAATATTCATGAGGACCAATTTACTAACAATGGGATAATTTAAATTTTTCATAGTAATATAAATAATATATATTTGTTCAGTATAACTTGGTCTTCTGAATAACACAAGATTTCGAAGGATGTCATCATTACGTGTGACACAATCTAAAAATTGTGTTTCATGAATTTTAATCTATAGGATATTTTTATTTAAAAAATTAAAATATTGTAATGTATTAGTTTTTTACATTCTATTATAATTTTTTTTTCATGCCCAACGCTCTATCAAATTTAATGTCCTTATTTTATATTTTAGGGGTGTTTCATTCACCCAACTTAAATGGACTATGTCCTTGCAATTTAAAATCGATATCAGTAATATAGGATTTGATATTTATATATTACTTTATTAAAATACCCACATCATGAAAAGGTTTCATAAATCATTATATTAATAAAATGGAGTGGGAAGTACGAAGGTTATATGGAATAACACATAACTTGGTTATCAAGAAGGAGAACATCAGTGTCAAGTGAAGATATGGAAATAGTGGAAAAGGGTAATTATTTATAGAGAGTGATTAATGTAATTAATCATAACAATGAAAGTACTTAATGGAATGTTATGGGACTATAATAACTAAATCTAATAGTTATAAAAAATTTATTTATATTATCAGAAATGATGGTATTATGATAACATTTTATTTCACGATCATTTTTCTGAAGTTGATGAATTATTTTATGCTCTATAAATATAACATTATATATATAATTGGTATATAATTTTCATATTAATAATTGCATCATTTTTTGGATTTTATCATTCCCAAATTCATCTTTTATTCCATGAATTAAATATCTATAAATGTTCTTTTTATTCTTGATACACTATAATAAACATATAATAGATCGATAACTCCATATTAGAGTGAATGAATTATAAAATATAACTATATATATTCCATAAAAAATATTTTTAGAAAATGATACTCAAAATTAAACTGTAATTCCACCTTTTCATATTTAATATTTATTCATTAAATTATTTAACTAAAAACAATGTTATATTAACTAGGTCACTACATGGGTATGTGACTAGAATTAAAACATTATCACCCTTCATTTGTGGGTTCAATACCTACATACATGTATAATATAACTGTTTTTCACATGATATACATGTTTTAAGTTTTTTTAAAAAAAATATTGATATAATTCATTAAATGTTCCCAAAAATATGATGGACATCCATGTAAAAATGTTATTTGAAAAATAACCATTTTGTTATGTTATTCAAGAAAATACGTTTTTTCAATGTATAATATTTTTATTTGACAATTATTACCATGACATTGTTGATCATATTTACCCTATATGAAATCTATACCTTTAGACATATGTATATATAATTTAAAATCATTATTCATCTCATTATGTTTCAACAAAAACATATTCCTCCAATAAATTTCTCTAAAATGTTTTTAGTCTTGGTAGAATCTCATCACCTAAATTTTGAATAGTTGTTCTGTAGAGACCCGAAGCCTGACGTACATTGACATTACATTACATTTGCGGAATACTTAGTACATAAAAAAAGCACACACACAAGGATTGTAATAGTTTAGTGTCTTTGGAAACTCGGAACGTAATCTTCTAATCGTGGTGAAAGATCTTCAACATCTCCTATAGAGATCTTTCCTTTTTTTTTACCTAAAACCTTTCTTTATATCCTGGGGAAAAGAAAACATAAAAGGGTGAGCTCAAATTCTCAGTAAGGGTAAACAAAAGAAATATCAATCACATCGTATTCATAAGAACATAACATTTTGGAAATCCTAACCTGCAAAAGAGAGCATAAATTCATAACATGGGATAAATCATGGCAGTGAAATGTAATCACAATAATCATAACTTAAAACATGAAACTTTGTGGCATTCACACATAATCATAGAGAATCATTTCTTGTTAGTCAAGACACATTTCCAAGACTATCTTAGTGGACAAAGTCCCTTTCTGAATCGAGTAACCCTCGTTTCAGTCCTGTTTCACTGAACCGGTATAACCTACCGTTCCAGCCCTGTCTATCTCATGAGATATAAAATCATTATCCAATGCATTGGAGGGAGATATAGGTCCCACCTATCTTATAATGAATCCTTTCTTATGTGTGCCACATAATCATAAATCATACATCATCGCATAACCCATGTAATAAAAATGGGATTCTTGAAACATCATGACATCATAAATCAATTCATATAAGATAAAGGAATTCATAAAAATAATTCCATCACAACATGATCAAATCAATGTAATAATAGGGATAAAAACAGAACCCTTTATTATCTTAGATGGAAAATAATTTTTATAAGACACTTGAACTCCATTCTTGAGGAAAATATCCTTTCTTCTTCAAAAACATTTTTCCTTTCATAACTTGTCATACAACTTCAAAATAAAATAAGTTGATTAAAAATAAACTTGAAAACTTGTAAAGGAAGCTTCTTGGAAATAATGTTTTAAAAATCCATTCATGCCGTAGAAGTTAAAAAAAACATTCTTCTCGTACTTTTGTCGGAAAAGTCAAAAAGTACCTCGTACAAAAAAACGACAAAAGATTCCTTTCATACATATTACTAAAAACTCACCGAAGGGTAAAAATGGATTTAAACAATTTTAGGTGGATGGAAATAATATTACATATTGAAGAAACATGGATGTGGATGATAAAATACACCCCAGTAAATTCCAAAGTATAAACAATCTCGGATAAAAATGAGATTGTGATATTTCCCTTACCTTAGGTCCGACTTGCTTTGTAAGTGTCCGAACCTCCTGTATAATGATTTTAATCATGTTATTGACTTATTACAGAATCATATTCATTGTTATGATATTATATATGGTTCACTTATGACATTATATTACCCGTTCTTTTGTAAATTCCATGTTAAAGAAGCGTTTCGGGTAAAATCGTTTCATTTATCGTAGGTGTTTTGACTTGTTGTTCATGACATTATTTTTACTTATATCATGATTTACTTACATCCAGAATATAAAATATGATTTATATATCATATATATTCAGTATATATATATATATAATAGGTAGATAAATAAAATGAAAAACACCGTTCATGGAGACGGTAGTCCGTACGTACGCATGAACGCTGTTTTCCTTTCCTTATTGTCTTGAAATGGAAGTAAGTAGATGACATACATATACATAAATACAGTAGCTTCATAATGTCATATATTTCATTATTATTTCTTATATATACTTTATAATCATTCTTAAATGGTTAACATGGAGAATGAATCTCATCGCGTCGTGGAGACGGTAGTCCGTACGTACGCACGAGCGATGATATCATTTCTATAAATATTGAATTGAATTGGAGTGGATTATACAATATATCAGAATCAATATGATGTTGTAATAACTATTTATATTTATTCTTTACACCATTATACCCATCCATGTAAGGTGGTGGTGGAAAATAGATTACACCACGGCGTGGAGACGGTATTCCGTACATACGCACGCGCGGTGATTTCTTTTTCCGTAGGATGGATAGATGGTGAAATAGGGTTGTTTCATACTTATAATAACATATCAGTATATGAGTGATACTGATGTTATTACTTCATAATGAAACAACCTAATAAGAAGAAGTGGAAGAAGAAATAAAGATGAAAGAATTGGTAACGGTAATTACCTCTTCTTTGAAGTGCCTCTTTGAGACCTCCTCTTAGGGCACTAAAATTGGTCTTTGAGGAAGACCAGAACCTCTAGGATGTTGCTAGGGAAGTGGAGAAGAGATTTTGTCAGGGTTTGGCCGAGCTTGAGGGCTCAAATTTGTGTGAGGAGAAGAGGGAGGAGGTGTCCTTTTATAAGGGAGGAGAGGGGCACCTTAGGAATATCTCAAAATATTATTTTATATTAAAGTCAAAAATCGGTTTATAATGGTTCAAAAGGGTCTTATTTCGAAGATAAAGTGGGGGTGGGTCGAAATCCTACCAACCAATAGGATTTAGACAAGTTTAGGTTATTATTTTAACCTTATCAATTAGATTTAACTCTAAGTTAAATAATTTAACTTTTACCGTGTCTTTTTGTTTTCTTTCACTATATGGTTAATACACTTACTATAACATGCCAAAAGAACCCCAAATTGTATATTATTAATAAATATATCCTTATCTAAGTCATTTGGCCTAACCTTAGATTTTTAGGAATAAAATAACAATTAATAATATAATATTTGATTTAAAAACTATTTTGTGTCAATTTTGACACTATTTGATATATGATTTTTGTGAAAGTCATAACAGAATTATATGTTCGAACCAAGTTGATTAAATCAACACTAATATATCATAGTAACCTATAAAATTAGTTTAAGTTATAAAAAGTCTCAAATTACATTCATTTGAGCATTTATAACATCAATTATGTTAATATTTCTTTAAAAGGGTAATTACTGCATCATCGTTGTGTCATAAATAAATTAATTTATTTAAAGTCTAAAAATTATAAATAAAATATAATTATGTAGGAAATCCTTTTATCTTTCTAATGAATATTTATAGTCGAATTTATCTTTTATATAACCCCATATTAAAAATGTTTTAGTTATTAAACTTTGATTTTAACTATTTTAACTATTCATTAAATAATATAATATTAAATGTCATAATCTAATCCAAGTGGACCTAAATGGTCATATTATATTCATAAGGTTGTTTTTGGTCGAATTACACTTATCCAATAGAATTAGGACATGTGTTAGGGTAATAGTAATATCATATTTACCCTTAGTTACCCTATTTACTATTAACCGTGGTAAAAAAAGTAAAAAGTTACTATTCACCAAAAATTATTTTCATCTCATTGAACCACATTTTACTTACTGACATCAACCGTCTCTCTCGGATTTTTGAAATTCCATTCACAGAAGCGGTAAAATTAAGATTTATGAAGAAATTAATTTTTTTAACTACCACTTAGTAGTTTCACTATTCATCAAAAAAATTGATGTTTTTCAGAACAATGCCAAAATTTCATCCAAAGCTATATTTCATATTCCGAATTAAAAAATGAAGTCTATTTTACCAAATTCACATCATAGAATTTGCATTAATTAATTTTATAATTAAATCCCGCTGTTAAAACAAATAGCGTGTTTTTAAGAAACAATATCTATCAAAAGATTGACACTTGATTATGTCTGGTTTAAATGTGAAATTACATCCAATGACCAAAATTGTATTAAATTGTAAAAATATATTCTAAATATACTTTAAAACCACTCAAATTAATAATTTATCACTATTAATTATTTCGATTAAAAAATTTGTTTTTAATTATAATTTAGTAATTTCACTATTCATCAGAATATGAAAGTTATCCGAAAAGTACCAAAATTTCACCTTAGGCTAAATTCGATACTCCGAATCCAAAAATGAAATCCATTTTGAAAAATAAAATTTACAAAATTTCAAAAAGTGGTTATTACTATTCATAACGGCTAGTTTTAATAATATCTTAATAGCATATCGTTGTTTAGCGAAACTCGGTGTTGCGTACAACACACGCTATCGTGGAAGGTCGCGATTGTGTATAATTCAAGACAGGTTAGAGATGTGTATTGTGAAAGCTCCTTTTGGTGTAGCGTATAACACAAGACATTAATAAAATTAAAAAGAATATTTTTCATAAAATCTCGGGCTGTTACATTCTACCCCCCTTAAAATGAATTTCGCCCTCGAAATTCATCAGGGTTATAAATGGTTTACTACTCGAAAGTTTCTTTAATAGAAACCCACATCGTAAAAAGGAATTTCAAAACCAATCTTTAAAAACAAAAGTATGAAACGTAACGGTTACCCAAATAAACTAATCATTGGGTTTCCACATAGGTGAAAATATGGATATGGAAGAGAAATCTAACCATCATGTTCTGATGGAGAGTGGTAGAGAACATGGCTATGGAAAAGCCAGTAATCACAAATCCATAGATTTGTGATGATATAAGGTACCATCTGATTCATCAGGTATAAGATCACTAGGACAACATTTTTGGTTTTCAAGATCATTTCCCTAAAGTTGAAAATTTGAATTAGAATAAATACTTACTTTATTTTGGTACAATCTCACTGTTGTTCGTGCCTTGAACAATTTCCACTTCATCTCTTAAATAAATGAAGTTGAATTTGTTATTCATGAAGTGTTAGCAGATCATGTGATAGAATGACGGGTCATTCCATCTGTCTCAAAAGGTTAGCAAAATTTATATACATAAGTCGATCTATAGTGAGATTAATCATATATGGTTCCTAAAATGGACTTATACATTATATATCATACTGCTTAATATAATAAAACTAGTTTCTACTAAACAGGGACTTCCTGTAGGCCAGTGGTAGGCGATAAAGGCCAGTCGCACTTCGGTTGTGGGTTCGATTCCTACAGCCTTGTCCGAAGCGATGGGCTGTCGCCCATCCTGCAGGTTGTCCTTTTTCTAAAACTATGTTACTATAACATCCCATCAATAATATCGAAAATCTTATATCCTTAAAAAATACTAACTTATGTCCAACATAATCCATTCTAATCTTTAGGCTTATACATAATATTGCAGTCCACTCTCATAATATAGTGACAACGATTACCAGAGATTTAATACTGTCGTTGATCCCCACATATCATAAGATATGTCTTGTTGGTCACATTCCAAACATTCAAAGTCCTTAATCGTGTATTCTCTTGAATACCTTAGTGAAAACATGAGTGCAGTTAAAAGTTAATACTTTCCACATACCAAAATCCTCAAAATTCTATATACTCAAACCATGATATCACTTAGTCCTTATATCAATCATGAGCTCATGAATACTATTAAACATTTCATTTTCTCGTTTTCCCTTCATTATGTGCATATCATCTTATTTCCAAAAAATATCTCAATCACTTTGAATACCACATTAGACCAATACATAAATATTCCAATAATCCATGATACAACATTATTTTGGAATCCCATTACATAAACACTTAATCATTCCACCACATCGTTATCATATTCAACATCGCCAATGGTGATCGCATGTGACTTCCCTTTGTCCTTTGCCTTAAGCGGTTTCTCATGTCCATCATCACTAACCCTTGTATTAGGGAATTTATTAGCATAATGCCCCATTTCATTGAACTTGAAGCATTGAAGTGTTGGTTGTACGTTCTCTGCAGTGTTTGCTTTATTCACTTCATTAGAATCCCTTTTTCCATTATTTCGACACTCAGCTGCTCGATGACCTTCTTTTCCACACTTAAAACATTTTCTAGTCCCTTTAAGACAATCTCCACCATGCTTCTTTCCACACTTTGTGCATAAGGAAACATTCATCTTCTTTTCACCATTATTCTGAGATTTCTCCTTGAACTCCATCTTTCTTTTCTTGTCAAAACCACGAGATTGATATGTAACACCAACTTCCATTTCTACCTTGATATCACAACTCACAATTTCTTCATAGCTACTGAAGTCTCTTATAGCTAATGCCCTTCGAAGACTTGGTTTTAAGCCACTGAAAAATCGATCAACTTTACTTTCAGGTTGGATGATAATACCAGAAGCACACCTTGCAAGTCTTGTAAAATTTGCTTCATAGGTACCAACAGATTCATCGTCCCTTTTCTTCAGTTCAAGAAACTCTTTCTCCATCTTTGTTCGAAGAATACGAGGGAAGTACTTACTGAAAAACAAGTTCTTGAACTCGTCCCATTCCATGGACTCAATTTCATCTCTTGGCCTCGTATTCTTGATAAGATTCCACCATTGATCAGCTTCACCTTCCAAACGATATACTGCTAAGATGACTTTATCATGTTCAGAACATTGAAGAACTGAAAATATCTTTTCAGTAGTACTGATCCATTGTTCAGCCACAAGTGGATTAGAAGACCCACTGAATGAAGGTGGGTGTTGTCTCATGAAGGACTCAATAGAATATTGTTCCCTTCTCTGCTCATTTGGAAGTCGAGAATGATTCATAGCTTGTGTAAGTATAGCAATAAGATTTTGCACTCCATCTCCCATAACATTTGTTTGTTCAGGAGGACAATCATTGCATTGTCCATTGCATTGATCAACACGGTTCCTTCGGGTTCCAGCCATCGTCTAAAACCCAAAAAGAATAGTGTGAGAGGAAGAAATCATAATAAAGGGGGAGTAACTTAAATATCTAACATCTTTGGTTTAATCTAATATCGTTACCATAGTTCTAGGACTATATCCTATACGTATACTTATCCTTAGGGGCATCCCTAGACATACCATAGAAATATCTCTAGGGATCTCACTAATGTTTTCGCATCCTAGTTTCCAAAGGTTGACTAAACCTTTCCTCTGATACCAACTGTAGAGACTTGAAGCCTGACGTACATTGACATTACATTACATTTGCGGAATACTTAGTACATAACAAAAGCACACACACAAGGATCGTCATAGTTTAGTGTCTTTGGAAACTCGGAACGTAATCTTCTAATCGTGGTGAAAGATCTTCAACATCTCCTATAGAGATCTTCCCTTTTTTTTAACTAAAACCTTTCTTTATATCCTGGGGAAAAGAAAACATAAAAGGGTGAGCTCAAATGCTCAGTAAGGGTAAACAAAAGAAATATCAATCACATCGTATTCATAAGAACATAAAATTTTGGAAATCTTAACCTGCAAAAGAGAGCATAAATTCATAACATGGGATAAATCATGGCAGTGAAATGTAATCACAATAATCATAACTTAAAACATGAAACTTTGTGGCATTCACACATAATCATAGAGAATCATTTCTTGTTAGTCAAGACACATTGCCAAGACTATCTTAGTGGACAAAGTCCCTTTCTGAATCGAGTAACCCTTGTTTCAGTCCTATTTCACTGAACAGGTATAACCTACCATTCCAGCCCTGTCTATCTCATGAGATATAAAATCTTTACCCAATGCATTGGAGGGAGATATAGGTCCCACCCATCTTATAATGAATCCTTTCTTATGTGTTCCACATAATCATAAATCATACATCATCGCATAACCCATGTAATAAAAATGGGATTCTTGAAACATCATGACATCATAAATCAATTCATATAAGATAAAGGAATTCATAAAAATAATTCCATCACAACATGATCAAATCAATGTAATAATAGGGATAAAAACAGAACCCTTTATTATCTTAGATGGAAAATAATTTTGATAAGACACTTGAACTCCATTCTTGAGGAAAATATCCTTTCTTCTTCAAAAACATTTTTCCTTTCATAACATGTCATACAACTTTAAAATAAAAGAAGTTGATTAAAAATAAACTTGAAAACTTGTAAAGGAAGCTTCTTGGAAATAATTTTTTAAAAATCCATTCATGCCGTAGAAGTTAAAAAAAACATTCTTCTCGTACTTTTGTCGGAAAAGTCAAAAAGTACCTCGTAAAAAAAACGACAAAAGATTCCTTTCATACATATTACTAAAAACTCACCGAAGGGTAAAAATGGATTTAAACAATTTTAGGTGGATGGAAATAATATTACATATTGAATAAACATGGATGTGGATGATAAAATACACCCCAGTAAATACCAAAGTATAAACAATCTCGGATAAAAATGAGATTGTGATATTTCCCTTACCTTAGGTCCGACTTGCTTTGTAAGTGTCCGAACCTCCTGTATAATGATTTAAATCATGTTATTGACTTATTACAGAATCATATTCATTGTTATGATATTATATATGGTTCACTTATGACATTATATTACCCGTTCTTTTGTAAATTCCATGTTAAAGAAGCGTTTCGGGTAAAATCGTTTCATTTATCGTAGGTGTTTTGACTTGTTGTTCATGACATTATTTTTACTTATATCATGATTTACTTACTTCCAGAATAAAAAATATGATTTATATATCATATATATTCAGTATATATATATATAATAGGTAGATAAATAAAATGAAAAACACTGTTCATGGAGACGGTAGTCCGTACGTACGCATGAACGCTTTTTTCCTTTCCTTATTGTCTTGAAATGGAAGTAAGTAGATGTCATACATATACATAAATCCAGTAGCTTTATAATGTCATATATTTCATTATTATTTCTTATATATACTTTATAATCATTCTTAAATGGTTATCATGGAGAATGAATCTCATCGCGTCGTGGAGACGGTAGTCCGTACGTACGCACGAGCGATGATATCATTTCTATAAATATTGAATTGAATTGGAGTGGATTATACAATATATCAGAATCAATATGATGTTGTAATAACTATTTATAGTTATTCTTTACACCATTATACCCATCCATGTAAGGTGGTGGTGGAAAATAGATTACACCACGGCGTGGAGACGGTATTCCGTACATACGCACGCGCGGTGATTTCTTTTTCCGTAGGATGGATAGATGGTGAAATAGGGTTGTTTCATACTTATAATAACATATCAGTATATGAGTGATACTGATGTTATTACTTCATAATGAAACAACCTAAGAAGAAGAAGTGGAAGAAGAAATAAAGATGAAAGAATTGGTAACGGTAATTACCTCTTCTTTGAAGTGCCTCTTTGAGACCTCCTCTTGGGGCACTAAAATTGGTCTTTGAGGAAGACCAGAACCTCTAGGATGTTGCTAGGGAAGTGGAGAAGAGATTTTGTCAGGGTTTTTCCGAGCTTGAGTGCTCAAATTGGTGTGAGGAGGAGAGGGAGGAGGTGTCCTTTTATAAGGGAGGAGAGGGGCACCTTAGGAATATCTCAAAATATTATTTTATATTAAAGTCAAAATCGGTTTATAATGGTTCCAAAGGGTCTTATTTCGAAGATAAAGTGGGGATGGGTCGAAATCCTATCAACCAATAGGATTTAGACAAGTTTAGGTTATTATTTTAACCTTATCAATTAGATTTAACTCTAAGTTAAATAATTTAACTTTTACCATGTCTTTTTGTTTTCTTTCACTATATGGTTAATACACTTACTATAACATGCCAAACGAACCCCAAATTGTATATTATTAATAAATATATCATTATCTAAGTCAATTTTGCCGAAACTTAGATTTTTAGGAATAAAATAACAATTAATAATATAATATTTGATTTAAAAACTATTTTGTGTCAATTTTGACACTATTTGATATATGATTTTTGTGAAAGTCATAACAGAATTATATGTTCGAACCAAGTTGATTAAATCAACTCTAATATATCATAGTAACATAGAGAATTAGTTTAAGTTATAAAAAGTCTCAAATTACATTCATTTGAGCATTTATAACATCAATTATGTTAATATTTCCTTAAAAGGGTAATTACTGCATCATCGTTGTGTCATAAATAAATTAATTTATTTAAAGTCTAAAAATTATAAATAAAATATCATTATGTAGGAAATCCTTTTAGCTTACTAATTAATATTTATAGTCGAATTTATCTTATATATAGCCCCATATTAAAAATGTTTTAGTTATTAAACTTTGATTTTAACTATTTTAACTATTCATTAAATAATATAATATTAAATGTCATAATCTAATCCAAGTGGACCTAAATGGTCATATTATATTCATAAGGTTGTTTTTGGTCGAATTACACTTATCCAATAGAATTAGGACATGTGTTAGGGTAATAGTAATATCATATTTACCCTTAGTTACCCTATTTACTATTAACCGTGGTAAAAAAAGTAAAAAGTTACTATTCACCAAAAATTATTTTCATCTCATTGAACCACATTTTACTTACTGACATCAACCGTCTCTCTAGGATTTTTGAAATTCAATTCACAGAAGCGGTAAAATTAAAATTTATGAAGAAATTAATTTTTTTAACTACCACTTAGTAGTTTCACTATTTATCAAAAAAATTGATGTTTTTCAGAACAATGCCAAAATTTCATCCTAAGCTATATTTCATATTCCGATTTAAAAAATGAAGTCTATTTTACAAAATTCACATCATAGAATTTGCATTAATTAATTTTGTAATTAAATCCCGCTGTTAAAACAAATAGCGTGTTTTTAAGAAACAATATCTATCAAAAGATGGACACTTGATTATGTCTGGTTTAAATGTGAAATTACATCCAATGACCAACATTGTATTAAATTGTAAAAATATATTCTAAATATAATTTAAAACCACTCAAATTAATAATTTATCACTATTAATTATTTCGATTAAAAAAGTTGTTTTTAATTATAATTTAGTAATTTTCACTATTCATCAGAATATGAAAGTTATCCGAAAAGTACCAAAATTTCACCTTAGGCTAAATTCGATACTCCGAATCCAAAAATGAAATCCATTTTAAAAAATAAAATTTACAAAATTTCAAAAAGTTGTTATTACTATTCATAACGGCTAGTTTTAATAATATCTTAATAGCATATCGTTGTTTAGCGAAACTCGGTGTTGCGTACAACACACGCTATCGTGGAAGGTCGCGATTGCGTATAATTCAAGATAGGTTAGAGATGTGTATTGTGAAAGCTCCTTTTGGTGTAGCGTATAACACAAGACATTAATAAAATTAAAAAGAATATTTTTCATAAAATCTCGGGCTGTTACATGTTCAATGCATTCCACATATTTTTAAACTCAAAACCCCATCATTGTATCCATAAATATTAAATTTATGAAGACACAATTTCTTTTAAACTTTAATGAAATTGTTATATGTTTAATAATTCTTGTAAAAAATACTATGGGTAAAACACTAAATGAATTTATTTCTTGAATCTTGGTATACATGTAAATCATCCATTATATTTCAACATTAGTTTATCCATGTTCTATAGGCTACCCTTTAGATAATTGAATTAACTTGGGTAATTACAATGGTCAAATTATTTATTGGAACAAATCATAAATGGAACCTCATTATGATATTTATTTCTACAAATCACACATATTATTTATCCTTAGTAATTAATTTCTTGATACCCTCATTTTATAGACATAAATAATTTCATTTTTTTATTGAGACACTTTCCAAGAAATATCCTTCTATATTTCTTCATGTTGTAAATTGATTCTTTTTTCTTAATGGTCCCCACCACTCAAGTTCATAGAAAACATTATTCTTATTTTCATTGGTCAGTCTACACGTCTATTAAGATATATGATATTATAAATATTTTGAGAAAAATAATTAGAAAAAACATTATATCTTTCACACATATCAACATCACATTGGGTTGCTAAATTCACCACCATTTCCTTGATTTTCAATGTTAACATCATTCTCTTGTGTTCCATAATTTAAATTTAACTAAGAAGAATAGTGTAAAAAACAATAATCTATGTCAGAAAACTAAATAATCATTTATGGGATGAAAAAATCCTGAAACAATATTTTCTATCTAAAATAGCTTAGGTTTAACCTAGGATATTCATTGTCATTACCTATTATACTCTTTCATAGTTAATAGTAAATATATTATGAATTATAAAATGAATACCCCCCTAGATTGTAAAATTAAGTGCATATTAATGCCCATTATTGTTTACCACGTTCTGATTCAATCAATCATGGCACACCATTTTCGGAGATAATGCACTTATGTACATCTGGTCTAGTACCACGTCTACATGAAGTATCCAGATAAGGATTCGTCACCAAAAAACCCCATTATATATTTCATAACCGAAAATTAGTATATATCCTATATATATCCTTAAATTATATAATAGAGTTCTGTTCTCAAATATATGTTTTCCTAAATCTATTTCAATGGTTTCTACTAATCATTTAATGATACCAACAATAGTGACCCTAAAACCAATAGCCCGGATCCTGTTCCTACTTCCACTACATTTTCATAAGATACAACGAAATCACAGGCAAAAGAATAAAAAAATTTAGTAGTCTTGGTGATCATGATACATACATGAGTAGGGTATTACTAATAAATACACAAGTTAGAAAAAAAATATTTTCAGAAAAAACATTAATCCATATTGCATATTCATACATATCATTAATATAACACTTCTCATAATCCAAGTGAAATGAAACAATATCAGTTCCTTCTCAAATTATTAATATGGATTCAATTTAGTGGAAAAAATTCTAATTAACAAACATAATCCATATATAAATGTAAATGAATAAACACAAAATAAATTTAAATAACATGAATAATATATCTTGGTAGAGAACTGATGAAATGTACTATTAAAATAACTAGAATTTTTATAATAAATATAGAATAGTTAATAACATAAATCAAATTCCACTTAAATAATATGGTATGAAATAATCAAATTTTGAATATAGGTAACAAAAAACCATTCCATTTAAAAAATAAATTTATAATAAATAGAATATTTATATTTTTTCATAGTGACAATATCATGGCTAATAATTACTGAACTATAAATAAATGTAATTACTAATTATTTGACAACGTGTTTCCCATGTACATGAAACCATAATTATAAATACCCTACTCAATAATTTTTTTAACTAAAGGGTGGAAACCCATTTAGCTAGGGCTAGCTAACTTATCAATCTTATGATATTACTGATGCATCGTAGTTATTGCATTAAACATTCCAAAACTAGTTTCAAACATATCCCTAGAATTCCTAGTATATCAAATAGTAAATTTAATACATAGTGAATGTGCCTTATCAAATTTTCGTATTTGGTTATGAATACTGATTTATCAATATTTCCCTAGATAATCAATTAACTCTACGTGCAAAAAACTGTTTGTAAAAAAGGTGTATTATTTAAGAAACAATCAACTTCTTGATAAATATTGTTGATATTTATGGAAAAGTTATTATTCAATGATTATTGGAATGTTAATAACTCAAGGGGACAAGAATGTCTATAATAATTATTCAAGGAAGTGAATGTCTATAGAATCTTTATTAAAAACAATCCTAATCCATACATATAAAGAATAATTATGTTATCAACAAAAATTATATACATATAAGTAATAGTAAGGGTTTTTGTCAATGATTATTTAAATTACCGTTAAAATTTCTTAAAATAAGTCATGAGAAAATTATCATTTTATTTTTGGAAAAAAAATTGAAAATAATTTTTTTGGAAAATCACTTTTATAAAAATTCATTGAAAATATCATTATAAAATTGAAAAATGTGGTTCAAATTAATGACAATGGTTAATTACTTAAAAAGAAAAAATAATAATCCTTCTTCATTGAACAAATTTTTGAAATGGTCCTTGTTCTAAAAGCATTATGTTAATTCCATTGGAAAATTATTTTAATCTAAAAATATCTATTAATATGTTTTATGAAAAATTAATTTGAAAAGGAGTAGGAAAAAATATGTAATTTTTTTTGAAAACATGGTTTTGTATGAAAACATATTTTTAACCAAAGGGATAATTGATATCTATTTTTATTAAAACATTTTTCAATAAATTTTCTTTCCAAACAATAAAAAAATGTAATATCAATTATAAGGATATTATATATAATTAAATAAAATGCAAGGTTATAATAAAAAAATTTCAAATATTTTACTCCAACTGATATTCAAGAATATAAAATCATGATTATAATGTGATTGTTAAATAATTCACTAAAATGAATATAATTTTAATATGGGAATCAATAAATGACTAAATTTTATTTATTAATACAAAATACACATTTAAAAGTCGAAATACAAAAAATAATGTGTCAAATTTCATTATACACCTAATTATATAATATTAACGAAAATATAAGCTAATATAACCCATGAAAAATTAATTGAGTAATTAAATTCTACATAACTAGGTTAGTTTATATTAAAACCCCATTAGATTAAATAATTCAAATTGAAACTAAAAATACCAATAATATTGTATTATTTATTATATTATATTACATGTAAAGGGGTAGTATATACACCATATAAAATTAAATGGGTTCATGACATTACCATATGATGCAATGAAATGAAATAGAGACGTAGTCCCTTACTTTATGAGTAACTGTAACAGAACAAAAATTATAAAAATAGTTTTATTAAAAATATATATTATTATATAGTTTTACTTACATTTTATTTGGAAAATAATAATTAATAAATTTTTTATTTCAATTAATTCAATTATAATACATATCGTTAATTATTTGTATTATTTAATGTTTTCAAAATAATTTAAAATTAAATAAATAGTATTAGTTTTAGTAAAAGAATATATAATTACTAATTTTATTTGAATAATGGAAATTTATTTTTAATGATAGTTAATAAAATATATTAAATGGTTTAATTTCTAATATTCAATTGACATAAATATATTTGAACAATTATAAGTATCTTGATAAATGAAACTATCTTGGTTTTATAAACATTGATCTTTAAAAAATATATATATATATATACATATATATTTATGTGTATGTATGTATAAGAAATAACAATATTTAATTTTGACTTATGAATTATGATTAAATTATATTTTATAAAACTGTTACTTTTATAAAATTTAAATTATAAAAAATTATTATTTATATATACTATTATTAATATTTTCAAATTATTTAATATGTTTATATTATAAAAAAGTTTTTCTATAGTTATAGATAAGGAAATAAAATATATATTATGATAATAGTTATATAAAATTATTTTGATTATAATATTGAAACTATAAAATATATAATCACATATATTGTCTTTATATTAATAATTTATATTTAATAAAGTAGTTTTATAATAATAATGATATACAAATAATAAAAATGATGAAAATGGGTTATGGGGAACCAGGACTTGAAGTGGGTCCTGTTGAGGATTTGTAGAAAATGGTTGGCCAACCAGGTGGTTTGTGAGGGTCATGTAGAGAGACTAAACCATATGGGGGGCCGTCATTCACGGATCACAGTCGTCGAGTAACATGAGGGAGATTTTTCAAGGATGTCCCTAGTTCATGTGGGAAGTCTTACAGTCGAATCCTTGGTTTGAGATATGTCGTCATAGTTCTAATTAAGCAGTCCAACTGAGGTTGTTTGAGGTATGGTATGCAGTCACTGGCATGGGTTAGTCATGTCACCGGTGAGGAGTCTGAGCAGTTGAGGCTTCCAAATTCGTTTTTCTCTAACCTAGTGTAGGGTAAATGTTTTTGACTGTAAGTCGTCTTTCTTCCCCATTTTGGTGTTCGTATAATGATTTCTTCAACTAATTTCAGTGTATATCTATGTTTATTATTTATCAATAAATATTATTATAGTCTATTTTTCAAATACAGTTTATTTTTTTAGTTAGATTGGGATATTATTTTTTCTGTTATGTTTGTAAATTTTATTAAAAATTGAAGGAACTCCGAAATAAGATTTTATTATTATTTTTATCACCACTATTCCACAAGTCTGTTCTGATACTATTATATAGTGGGTTGTATTTAGATAATTATTTTTATGTATATAAGAACCCAATTTCCACTATGTGGGGAAGACTCTTCCAAAGCTAAACCCTTATCCCATTTTTATTCATGGTTAGAGATCTTTCAAGAATGAAGACAAATTCTACCCTCATCTGATTCATGAAACCATTGAAAGAAGTGTTTCGATTATTTGGGGTCTTCATATTAGTCAAGGCAATAATATTTGGTTCTATTTATAGATGTAAATTTGATTTTTAAGATGTTTATATATTCCATTTTGAAAATCAAGAAAGGGAATTATTGTTAACATTAATGATCAAACTTATTTAGCCAGGAAAACATATTTTTGTGTTCATCTTAAATAAATATTTTTTTTTTAATTTTATTCTACCTTTGTTTAAGGGAAAAATTTTCTAAACATTTATTTTTTCCAAGATTAAAAACCATTAAGGATTTTTTTTTGAATTTTATTTTGTTAATATTATATTTAGGGAATTGGTCATTTGTTTTATTTTCAAATGATACTTTTCTTTGATAATTTTAATTGTAATTTAATATTTAATTCCATTCTTATTTAATAAAATATTTTTGTAAGGGGGATTATATTTTAGTGTTAATTTTTTGTTGTTGTTTTCTTTAATTTTATTAATATGTTTTGTTCATTTTTTGTCAATGATTCTCAAAATTGTTTGTAAGTGTATTCTACCTGAACCAGAATTTTCATTCTGGATACTCTTATTATCTACATTACTCAATTAAATTATTATTTACTATTATTTACTATGCATATATTCTGTGAAAGTATTCAACATATGTGTACAATCCGGAATCCTACTTTAATATATGGGGAGTTATTTGTTTTAAAATGATCTTTCAAAAATACTTTTTGAAATACAAGCCAGATTCATGAGAAATTTACAACTTCATACATGTGTTCAAGGGAACTATATAATCTATTTTAAAACACCATTATATTTCTAAAAACACTCATTTAGTTGTGAAAATATAATCTTACTTCACTTCTGGTTTTATTCATAGACTTTTCCAAATGATATCTACATTTCGAAAGAATGGAGTATTTATCTTGGGAATTACTCGATGATTTTATAAGAGTATATTCTTCTGTTTCAACATTATTGTTGATTCTTATGTATTATTAAGATTAATCAATTATTATATCATATTCAATATTTAATTGAATATTTTATAATTAGTTTTACTGTGAATGTGCTATCATAAAACCATTCACCAATTTACTCCTAATGGTTAGTGTTTATGTTTACTTCTTTGGGAATGTTATTGACATTTCATATGTTAGTTTCAATATGAATCTATGTGGTGTTTATGTTTATCCACATTCATATGAGGAAATAACTGGACAAATTTAGTGATGGGTGTGGCCCATTATAGCCCCTATATGCATCGATTGGACCCATGAGAAAAACTACAGTCTTGGCACAAGGTGTTGAAAAAAAATATAAATTAAGGTCCTAGTATGAGGCCTCGATGGTATTGTTATGATGTTTGGAATTATAAGTTCCATCATTATTAAAAAGTAATTAAATATTTATGAAGATACTATTGGAATACCAATTACTATGCTAGATTGTGGCATTATTTATTCAGATCTTTTTTCGGACATAATGTGTTCAAGTTCATTTTAAAATCTTGTGTTTTTTTATTCCCCACGAAAAATGTTTTTGTTTATGATATCTTCCACTGTAATGTTTACCCTTAATGAACATTTGGGCCCACCCTTTAATATGATTCATTTTACCATGATAGGAAGAGTTATTTTATGAATGAACTAGAAATACTACCAAGAATATATGGATGTTATCAATAGAATATCTATGTTGTATTTCGTTACAATTTGTAATGTTGAACATGTGTATATATCATGTTATCAATGTTAATAAACTAATCGGTCCTTCCAGATGCATAATTCCTTATATAAATTCCAATGTAATAAAATACGGCACAGGATATGAGCAACTAGGGTTGGGTTCTTGCAATTTTATCAGACGATTGGTCCTGAAAACTATGAATATTAGATTTTTTCATCAAAGTAGTAGAGTTTATATCTCTAATAGTCCACATTTTAGTAATTCTCAAGAAAAAAATTAGGAAATGTTTTTAGTCTAAGGAAATGAATAGAGAGGTCACAATTCTTTTGAGGGGGAATAATGTAACAACCCAAAAATTCTAAACCAAGACTTATTAAAAATATATTTTATTAAATGTATTTATTTACATTTTCATTATTAAATAATAATTAAAAACGTATGTATTTCATGTAATTTAATTAATATTCTTAATGTTATTTATTGGAACATTTTATAGATCTCAATGTTATTTAAAATAAAAGTATTATTTTTTAAAAATATTATTTTAGATTTACTTTTATTTGAATAACTTAATTCTTTTAAAGATAGTTAATAAGATATATTGAATGAGTAAATTTATAATTTTTGATGGATGTCTATATATTTTGATTATTATAACTATCATGATATATGAAACTAATTTGGTTTTATAAACATTTATTTTCATTGAAATATAATTATATATATTTATATACATTAATATATATATATATATATATGAAATATCAATTGTAAAATTTGAATTATGAATTGTTATTAAATAATTTTCATGAAACTATTACTTTTATAAAATGTGAATTATGGAAAAATTGATTAAATAAATATACAACATTTTTTAATTTTATATTATATAATATGTTTAGATTATGAAAACGTTTTGCTAAATTTTAAAGTTAAAGATATATAATTTATATTTTGATAATATTTATATAAAATTATATTGATTTTAATATTGAAAATATAAAATATGATAGCTCATATATTGTCTTTCAATAAATAAATTAGTTATACCATAATAATGGTATAATAATAACAAAAAATTTTAAAATTAGGTTATGGGAAATCTGGTCTTGAAGTGGGGAATGTCTGGGGATTGGGGAAATGGGGTACTGATCTTATGGTTCATGAGGGTTGTGCAATGTGGCTGATCTTGGTGGCAATCATAGGTCGTGGGACATATTCGTTGTGTCTCTTGGGGGAGAGGACATTCATGAGGTCTCCGGGTTGTGTATTAAGGCTTATAGCTTATGCCTTTGTCCGTGTGGAGTTGTTGTCACATGGATAAAGGATTCCGACTAAGTTAGTTTGATGTATGGGATGTGGTCGCCGGTTTGGTTTCATTGGTCCGATAGTGAGTAGTCTGACATATTTAGGGTTCTGATTTCATTTTTTTTGAACTAGTGTCTGGTAGATGTTTTTTATTGGAAATCCCATTTTATTCCCCATTTTGGTGTTCGTATCTTGATTTACTCCACTAAATTCTTGTTTTATCTACAGTTTATGATTTATTAATTAATATTACTATAGTCCTTTTGAAAAATAATGGTTTGATTTTGTTTTTGATCTGATTTTAATATATGTGTATGTGATTCCTTTGATATCTTCATTAGAAATTAATTAGGACTTTTGGAATATTCAATTTTTAGTATGAATCAAATCTCACATTGGATTTGTTACTTTTTTAATCACCACTATTCCACAAAGCTTCTTAGATGAGATTATGTACTGGAATATATTTATATAAATATTTTTAGGCATATAATACTCATCTTCCACTATGTGGGGATGACTCTACCCAAGCTAAACCAATCTCTCTTTCTTATCCCAGGATATTTATCCCTCGACCAAGAAGACAACCTCTGCCCTCATCCGGTTCATGCAACCATTGGCATAACTATTTTTTGTTATTTGGGTTATTCATTTTAGGTAAGGGAATATTATTTGGTTCTATTTTAACATGAAAATTTTTTTTCATCTATTTATGTATTCCATTTTCAAAATAAATAAAGGGAATTATAATAAATGTTTTTGATCAAATTTATTTTGTAAGAAAAACAAATTTTAATTCATAACATAATGAAAGAATTAGTTTCAAAATTTTATTTATGTTTGTTTAACGGAAAATATTTTAGTGAACATTTTTTTTCATAGATTATAAATAAAGCATGATTTTTTAGTTGAATTTTATTTTGATATGCATATATTCAGGGGGTTCTTCATTTGTTTTATTATCAAATAATTCCTTTCATTGATAATTTTTTACGTAAATTGAATATTTGATTCAATTCTAATTAAATAAAATTTATTTGTAAGAGGTATTATATTTCATTGTTATTTTTTTGTTTGTATTCATTAAAAATGTTTTTCATGCCTGGTTTGTTCATTTTTTGTCAATTCTTTTCTGAATTGTTTGTATGGTTTTCTACCCAAATTACCATTTTCTTTCAGGTAACTATTATTCTCTAGTTAACACAATTAAATTCATATTTATTCTTATATAATTCAAATTTATTCTATTATAGTGTTCATCATATGTGTTTCAACCAGAATCCAACATTCATTTATGGGGTGTTATATTCTTTGAAAGGATATTTTAGAAAGTTGTCCCAAAATACATGATAGTTTCAAGGAAGTTTATCAAATTCTTAACTATTTTCTAGGGATCTCTATAATTTATTTTTTTTGAAAATTATATTTATAAATACTTTAATTTTACAATGAAAATAATATATTACTACACTTCTAGTTTAATACAATGTTGTTTCCAAAGAAATATTCTTTTCAATGTAAAAGAGTATTTATCTCAAGAATTACTCTACAATTTTATAATTGTATCGTCATCAATTTATATACTATTTTTGATTCTAATGTATTTTTTTATTAATATTTTATGGTATAATATATCATATTTAGTTGAATGGTAAATTATTATCTTGACTGTGGATGTTCTGTCACAAAACCATTCCCCAAATTACTTTGAATGGTTAATGTTTAGGCTTAGTGTTTGGGGAATGTTATTGACATTTCATAATTTTGATACAATATGAATGTATATGTTGTTCATGTTTATATCTATTCATATTAGGAATAAATTCAATATAGTATGTGATGGGTGTAGCCCACTATATCCCCTCGATGCATCAGTAGGTCTAAAGAGACAAACTATTGTCTTGACACAAGGCCTTGAAAAAATGATCATATTTGGTCTTTGCACGGGGCCTCCATGGCATAGTTATGATGTCCATCATTATTATTTCCCTTATTATGAATCTTTTAATTGAAAGATCATGAGGTTTTTCGACTAGTAGAATAACAATTATTATGCATGATTATGGTATTATTTATTCTACTCTTATTCATACCATAATGTGACCAAGACATTTTTAAAGGAATGTGTTTTTAGTTATTCACCATTCCTAATGTTTATGTTTATGATATCATCCACTATATTTCTTACCCTTACTGAGAATTTGTGCTCACCCATTCTTTTGTTTCATTTTCCTAGGACATGACGAGGTATATTATTAATGAACTTTATGGATAACTGATGAGATTTGTATGTTTTCAATGGAAATACAATGTTTTATTTCATTTCAAGATGTAATGTTGAACTTATTTATGTATCTCATTACCATAGCTATTGAACTTCTCTATACTTTTGGGTGAATATTTCTTGTTTATATGACAATGTAATTAAATATGGCATCAGCTTTAGGCAACTGTGGTTGGGTCCTTACAGTAACTTTTGAATATTGAGCAACATGAAATAATAAAATTAGTATAAATTTTTGATATAATTAAATAAGTTAAATTCATGATATAATATTTCATATGTCAATAAATACATCACATAATATTTGTGAGCTTTGAATATGGAATTTGCCTTGTAGAAATAAATGTGATAATATAACTACACTTACATCATGCATTCCTTTTGAACATGCATGACTAAACTACACGTATAATAGTCTTTAAAATGTTAAAATCTCTGGAAAAAACGATTTTAATATTTATTATGACATATATGTTACTTGTATATAATATTATTGCACATTTTTTTTAATAAAACATTATTATTTTCATCATTTCATGTAATAACTTATGTTGTTATTTTATTTTATTTTTTGACTTGTTATTTTTTTCTCTCGATACAATGATCGTGATTAAATCATATTTAAAATGTACACCATTATTTTAATATGAAATATATTCATTATATATTTCAATATGGTTATCCATTCAAATATGTAGCAGGAAATGAAATGCACTGTTCATTGAGATGGTAAGACGTACATACACATGAATGTTGCTTCAATTATATTGTTGTAATAATGAAACAAATTATATGATATATATTTATTTTAACATTATAGTACCATCTTTATGTCCAATATATCACACATTTTTATTAAACTCATCCTTATTATATTCCATGTAAGGTGTCAACGAATCATATTGCGTCACAAGGTGGTAGTCTTTAGTACACACGAATGACATTATAATATTCTCAAAAAATGAAAAGCTTGAACGCACAAGACATGCAATAATTTTAGATGCATAAATAAGTAATAAATAACATATATATCATATAAAATAGTATTTCCATCATTATTCCCAACCATTATTGGTGCTATGGGAAAATGAACACTTTGGAAAAAATGGAATTTTGCAACGGGTTATTTGCGATGGGAATAGACCTCGTCGCAAATAGTCTTTCGAAGATATTATTTGCGACATAGAACATATCCCATCACTAATAACTTATTATTTGTGATAGGATAAGGGATCCCATTGCAAAAGGTCTGGCATGGTTTTCACACCAAACCACGGGAACAGTATTTGGGACGGGGGTGCCTCCCCATCACAAATAACTGACAACGGTAACTACAATTTTGCAACGGGGATATGCCCTCGTCGCAAATATTATGTTAGTAAGACACTATTTGCAACTGGACCCTAAGCAAATATTCTTTTAACCATTGACATTAATTAATTTGATCGAAGGTATTTGTGATGGGTCTCGTTGCAAATAGAATCGTCACAAATAATCTAACCTACATATACCCCCTTCCATTTTTTCATTCTTTCTCTCAATTTCTACATTTTATTTCTCTCTAAACATTAATTTTAGTGTTAAAATTTCAATGAGTTAAATTTTCTTCCCAGTGAGTTTTGAAGACGTGTACGCTTAATAGAGGTCAAATTAACTGGAATTTATGCTTTATTTAATTTAATTTTTCTAACATCTTTTTACTGAATTTTAATGATTGTCAATTTGTAGTAATGAAATTCGATTTAGATTATTTTGTCATAAATATTTATTTGTAATAATAATTTGAAATTATTAGTTAAAATTGTTAGTAATTAGTAGTAATTAATAATTATTAAACATAATTAGTAAAAAAACAAAAATAATTAGCGGTAATTAGTAATTAGTAGATGTTATTTTTATTAATTAAAATTAATTATTGCTAATTAGTCATATTTAATGGTAAATAATATTAATTAGCTTTAAATAGTAATAATTAGAATAAACTAGAAATAATTAGTAAAAAATAGAAATAATTACTAATAATTAGTAATATATATTTACAATTAGTAATAAATAAAAATAATTAGTAATAATTAATAATAATTAGTAATAATTAATAATAATAAGTAATAATTGGTTATAAATATTAATAAATTCGAATAATTAGAAAAAAATACTAATAATTTCTAATAATTTTTAATAAATACCAATAATTATTAATAAATTATTAATAAATAGTTATAAAAAGTAATAAATTATTATTAATTATTAATAATTACTAATAATTAGCAATAAATAGTAATAATTTGTAATAATTAAGAATGATTAGAAATAATTATTTATAATTTGTAATAATTAGAAATAATAAGTAATAATTTGTAATAATTGGTAATAATTAGTAATAAATAGTATTAATAGTATTAAAAATAATTAAATAGTAATAAATATTAATAAATTATTTATAAATAGAAATAATTAGCAATAATTAGTAACAAATAGTAATGAATAGTAATAAATAGTAATAAATTAGTTATAATTAGTTATAATTAGTAATGAAATATAATAAATTGTAATAATTAGTAATAATTAGTTATAATTGGCAGTAATTAGTAACAAATAGTAATAATCAACGATAATTAGTAATAATCTGTAATAATTAGTAACAAATAGTAATAATTAGTAATAATTAAGAATAATTTTTAATAATTAGTAATAATTATTTATAACTCTTAGTAATAAGTAATAATTAGTAATAATTAATAATAAATAGAAGTAATTAGTAATAATTAGTAATAATTAGTAATAATTAGTAATAATTAGTAATTATTAGTAATAATTATTAATAATTAGTAATTATTAGTAATAATTAGTAATAGTTAGTAATAAATAGTGATAAATACTGATAAATTGAAATAAATAGTAATTAATAGTAATTAATAGAAAAAAATAGAAAAAATAGTAATAAATAATAACGAATAGTAATGAATTGTAATAATGAGTAATGAAGAGTAATAAATATTTATAAATAGTAATAAATAGTAATAAATATTAAAAATTAGAAATAAATAGTAATAAATAGTAATAAATAGGAATAATATGTAATAAATAGTAATAAATAGTAATAAATCTCAATAAATCAAAATAATTTGTAATGCATAGTAATAATTAATAATAAATAGCAATAATTAGTAATAATTTACAATAATTAGCAATACTTTTCAATAATTAGCAATAAATAGAAATAATCAGTAATAATTACTAATAAATAGTAATAAATAGTAATAAATAGTAATAATTAGTACTAATTAGTACTAATTAGTAATAAATAGAAATAAATATTAATAAAGAGTAATAAGTATAAATATATAAAAAAATAAATATAAATAAATACTAATAAACACTCTTAAATAGTAATAAATACGAATAAATAGTAATAAATATGAATAAATAAGTATAAATAGTAATAAATAGTTATAAATATTAGTAAATAATAATAAATTGGATTACATTGTAATAAAGATAAATAAATAGAAATTAATAGAAATTAATAGGAATAAATAAAAATAAATATGAATAATTAAGAATAATTATGAATAATTATGAATAATAAGAAATAATTTGGAAATAATTTGGAATATTTATGAATAATTAGATATAATTCATAATAATTTGTAATAAATATGAATAACTCTAAATAATTATCAATAATTATAAATAATTAGAAATAATTACCAATAATTAGTAATAATTATCATTAATTACCAATAATTAGGAATAATTTTGAATAATTAGGAATGATAAAGAATATGTTGGAATAATTGTAATAAATTTTAATAAATTGGAAGAACTTGGCACACTTTCCAGTGGATTGTCATCACTTTTTTTCTCGATTACTCTTCTCCCCTCAACTGTCAACAACTCAAAAAATTATATAAATATGCTTCTACATATGCATATCAAATCTCATATGCACAAGTTTGGAAATGAATTTATAGGACCACATTTTTTTATAACGTTTTCAGGTAGTGACAGTTGCAAGAAATGATTCATCGATCAAAAGGAGGCTCTTTTTTCTAACGGCTCCTTTTTGTGTATCATTCTCACACTTAAATCAAAATAAATAATTTTATGCAAGGTACAATTATACATTCTCATATGCATGAGAATGGATATGCGTACCTCTGAGGAAATTCTTCATTTTGATTTCTGTGTAAGAATGTTAAAAGAAAAGGAGAGGTCAAACAAAAGAGTAGCCACCAGTCTACTGAAAAATGTGTCATCCATAATTAATAGTAATTAGTAAGAAGAAGATGTAATTATTAGCCTTATTTATTTTGGATAGTTTTTTATATTTTAAATAATTCCAAAAATATTATGCATTTTATATTATGTAAAAAATATGCAACAAGGAAATTGACAGCAGTCATTATTAGATGACCACACTAGGATACATCAATGCAGAAATATAAATAGTTTTAGTTTCAATCTTGTATATATTGAGGGTTTTTAATTTATCTTATCATTTACATCATCAAAAAATGATTGGATTCAGAAGGCACAATTATGTGTCTTTGTAAAAAAATCTATCTATGTACTTTTGACACATTTGACAACATTGGGGGACATCACATGCGTTTTTTTATTCAATCAGATTATCTTTTTTTTTGTATGAACACGGTGAATGTGATTCTCGTAAAGATACTAATATTTGGATCACAGATCCATCATGGATTCGAAATTTAGTAAATGATGTTGGAGGTACATCTATTCAACAAACTGAAAATCAAAATGATTTTGATTTAACTCCTTGGTTGGCACCATCCGAATTTTATAAGTTGATGAGGTCTGATGAATATTCATTATATCCAGGTTTCAGGATATGAAAGTTAAATGGGGTTTCTATATTTGTGGATATTAAATAAAATAATTAAATTCTAAACAACTATTTTGATTAGATGTTTTCATTGGTTAAAACATTGTTACCTGAATGAAATGTGCTTCCTAAAAATTACTATAAGAGCATGGGGATTGTACATAATCTTGATGTTAGTTATAAGAATATTCATCCATGTGAAAATTATTGTGTCTTATATTCTGGTGAAAATGATTCATTTGATTGTTGTCAACCATGTGGACAATCAAGGTATAAAGAATCTTAACCTGGGATGTCTGGATCGATTCCTGTAAAACAGCTGAGATATTTCCCAGGTACACCCAGGTTGTAGAGTTTATTTTTGTCCTATAAAACAACATCTATGATGGAAGAAAATAAAACAACGATTTAAAATGGTAAAAGATTGAGTCATCCATTTGTTGGTGATACAATGGAATCATTTTCACAGAGTGCATCTGTCTTTAAATTTATATTTCCAGAATGTGTGATTGGGTCTTTCTACTAATGATTTCTTTCCGTTCAATTTTTATAATAGTGAGTATTCATATTGTCATGTCTTTATAACCCCTTACAATTTTACTCGATGGATGTCGAGAAAGGATCCCTATATCATTTTGACAATAATAATCCTAGGACATTTGAAAAAGAATATTGATATTTATTTTAATCTATTGATCAATAATTTAAACACTTTGTGGAGAAATGTTGTTAGTACATAAGATGTTTTTTCAAAAAAAAATTCCTACTAAAAGCTACATTGATGTGGATAATTAGTGACTTCCAGACATATGACTTGTAATCCAGCTAGAGTACACATGGTTTGAAATTATGTCTTTACTGTTTGAAATACATCAAATAATTTATTCTCATCAGTGGAAAAAAATTCTATTTTGACTGTCATCACAAATTTTTTTCCTTCCAATCATCCTTTTCAAAGGAACAAATCACATTTTAGAAAAGTCACAATTGAATGGGATGAATCTCAAAAAAATGATCTCATGAATAGAGTTAAAATCAGTTGTATTTTGATTACCTCTCATAAAATTTAGACCAAAATTAATCCAACAGAAAATTAATGGGTTTGTGAAAGAACACAATGGGATAAAACAAATCATTTTTTGGGATCTGTCATATTGGTCTGATTTGTGGGTACACCACATGTTTGATGTCATGCATATTGAAAAGAACTGTTTTGATAATTTATTTCATACAGTTTTGGATACACCAAGTGGGACCAAAGATAATGTAAATGCACGATTAGATCTTGCCCAAATTTGCAGGCGACCAGATCATGAACTGTTAGAAAATGTCTAATAACAAAGGTTAATTATTCCAAGATCATATTATACAATGTCCAAAGAGAGTCACATATTATTCATTAGTGGATTCAATATTTGTGTCTTCTATGTTGATATGATTCCAAGTCTGAAGATGTGTTAGTAATGGTGATATTACCAAATTAAGAAGTCATTATTGTCATGTTATAATGGAATGACTTATGCTGATTGAATTATGTGGTTTGTTGAATTTTTTAATTTAGGATTTGATAACAAACTTATCATATATTTTTGAGACATTTTTATGCAGACAAAAGACTCAATCCACAAAGAAAACTGGAATTAAATTTTGTTGTAATTATATGATAATTGTAAAAAATAATTTTTCATTTTTCATTTACTCAATAAATCATTCGATATTACATTTTCCACATGAAGAAAAATTTACCGATCCTATATAGATTCGATGGATGTATCCATTTGAGATATGCAAGCAGAAACAGAATAAAAAATTATATAACAAAGCATCAGTTGAATGATCAGTTGCGAAAGCTTATTTGCAAGAGAATATTTCTTTATTTCTGCTCTCATTATTTTTAATATGAATATCTCTCAAAACTCGACAACATGGGACAGAACAAGGAGAATTTTGATGATGAAATGGACAATCAATTATCAGTTTACAATCAGCCATAGCATGGCTTAAGTGGAGTTCATGAACAATGAATTTTAGATTATGAACATCATAGAGACTATACATATGTTCTTCTCAATTGTGAAGAAATTACATCATCTAAAATGTGATTTCTTATATATATTATTATATAATTTATGATTTTGTAAGTAAACTTATTTGATTTTTATGTTATATTATAATAACATTAAGAAAGAGCTTCCACAAATTACAGCAGCTACTCTTGAAGAATGTTGATGATTTTTTTTCTCAATGGTTTCAAAAATTGTTAACATTAATACATGATCTTTTAACATATTAATTTAGTTTATTATTTATTATATTGATATTTGTTTAAAAAAATTCATGTTTCTCAACATGCTGATAAAATTTATATGCGGTTATGTATATTGTGTAACCCACCATCCAAAATGGATAAATCTTATAATGTATATGTGGTGAATGGTTTTTGATTTCATACATGCTCATATGAGGAATAAAAAACAATGAAAATTGGACTTATCTGGAGGGGATCACAGCATAAAGAAACTGATGTTTACTTTTGAGGCATTCTGGAGGAAATTATTGAACTATGTTATCTAGGTCCAAATTACACAACAATGTTGAAATGTCAATTGTTGGATACTAAGAAAGGATTTAATGTCCGTCCGACTCATGGAATCTTTGCTATTGAATATAAAGTCTTATTTTAGTAAATGAACTATTTTTATAGGATCAATAGACACATAAAATTTATTACCCAAATTACTTTTCTTCTTCAAAAGACCCGAGTGATTGGTGAAGCGTAATAAAAATGAAATCTTATGAAAATCAGTTTACTCACATATAATGTGGATATTCTAAAGTTCAAGGAATTTAAATTTTTCAAGGGACTACTCAAAATCAATCTTCTTCACAAAGAGACATAAATATTGATGATAAACCCCCAAAATTAAGGGTCCATGGTGACAATGATATTAATGATGTTAAAAATGAATTTGAAATGTAAAGAGATGATGAAAATGGAACTCATATTGATATTGATGATGCATAGGAAGAATATGAATACATTGACATCTTCAGATATGAATATGATGATGAAGGTGAGTGAGGAAACTCTTAAATTCTAGTTATAATCATAACTAATATATAAAATATAAAATAGTTATATTCAATTATTTTTTAAAAAGAATAATTTATTGTTTCAGATAGAAAATGATTAATTTCCTGAGTTGAAGGACACTCTGCCCTCTTTGGATGAGGAGGATTAGGGATCATCTGACCCTTAGCCTGTTGGTGGGTCAGGGGGTATACAGAGGGGGTGTGGTATTGCGCGAATGACGATTCTTTACCCTATCCATGAATGACGTTCACATCTTGGAATTTATCCATGCATGTAGAGATATGATAACCTATGTATTTTAGTTAGATTTCATTAATTTATTTAAATACTAATTGTTTGATTAATTTTTTCTCTTTTCATTGTTTTCTGTATATAAATATTGGATTGGGGACCGCTATCTTGTGCATTTATTTTTCTCAGCCATAGATCATATGGGAAAAGATTCCTATTGATGTGTAGCTTGGCATGTTCAATCATTGGATGGTACATAAATAAATAAAATTTACTTTGAAATTTATTTAATTAATAACATGATATTATAAATTATCTGAAGGGTTCATGGTACCCCATCAATGATAGCATGCATGACTCTGTCCACACGGCATGCGAGGTGTCAATGTGTGACCATTTCCATTAGTGTTCGAACAATATGGGAAGGACATCCATAGGGAAAGAATGAGTTGTATTATTTAATGGGCCCTGTAGAGCCCACCGAACAGTGTAAATTTAATCTCTAATTTGTAATGGATTATGTTTAAACTGGATTAGTGGTGGATTTTAGAAGAGATCTTCATTGGGATGACAGAACCTGGGTAGACAGGAGGTGACCCATCAAGACAGTATCCAAACATTCAGCATGTATAGAGAGAATCTAGTATGTACTTTTTTTAAATATTTTATATAAAATTAAATCTGAGAAGATAATTTTATTTTCATATATGTAGAAGAGAAGCCTGATATTACAGAATATGATGTTTATCAAAGGGTTTATTGTGATCCAGTCACTGGAGATATGAGAGGTGATCACCAATGTTAGATTTTGGTCAGTATTATTTCATATTTTGTTTGAAAAATAATGGAATATAAAATTGTAACTATTTTTATTTACAATTGGAATAGAAGGAGTCATATGAGGCCAAGATCTCTTAGACAATGGCTAATATTCAGGCTGAGATGGCAGATCAGACTGGTTCTCACCATTTCAATGATGTGGCATGGATGTAGGAGACCTAGTATGGCTTCGAGAAGGGTAGAGTGGTCAGTATAAACTATCATTTGACTCCAATGACTTATTATGGTTCTGCTATGATGTTTACATCTAACTTGAGAGGAGCTTGTGGAGAAGCATCATCTTTTGGTTCAATGTATCATGTGGAGATGCATGCTCAAAGTCAGCTTGTAGAGAGTTTGCGATAACAATATGAAGATATGTGCCAGTAGCATCATCATTAGTATGAGCAGGAGACGCGTCAATAGCAGCAGCAGCATCCTGAGAAGATGTATTACATGCATTGTATGACTCATAGTTTCAGGATGGTCTTTTCTCTAGCATCTCCACTAGATCCTCCCCCTCCTCTAGAAGACTACCCCTCAGTGACTTTTTTTATTGATAATAACATCTTATTTGAAAGTTGATTATAATATTAAATATCAAATGTTTATGTCTTTTATACTGGTTAAAATAATTAATAATTTAATTATTTTAATTTCTAATTTTTTTCTTATTTTATTATATTATTATTTATTATTAGTATAATATTTTTTCTCTTTGTTTATTTTTTGAATAATAATAATCATATGCAACAATTGTTTTTGTGAATATCGAGAATATGATTATTTTATAATTTTATTATTATTTTAATAATATTTATAATTTTTCTTCATCAATATTAATAATAATAACATTATTATATTTTTTGTATTATTTTATTGTTAATATTATAATAAAATAATTTTTTAATATTATTAATATTAGTATTATTATTATATAATATTATATCATTTATATTAACAGTATCAATAGTATTGTTATTTTTTACTATTAATTTATTGGTATTTTATTGAGTATTTTTTATTTTATTTTATTAAGTATTTGTGATGGTTCCTTTTGCAAGAGGACCCCATTGCAAATAGTTTATATATTATCTAAATAATTATTTGTAATGAGAAAACTGGCTCTCCATAAATACATATTTCTGAAATTACCATAACTATAGGTTTCTGTATATATAATCAACATAAACAGATTACTATTGGTGACGAGATGATTTATCATCAATAATAGTATTTTTTGTGACGACACATTATAAAATATAGTATTTGCGATGCCGTTTTCTATAATGGGTTATTTGGGAAGGGACCCCAACATAAAAGAACATTTGAAAGGGATCTCGTCGCCATTTCCTCAAATTCTATTATTGCAATGACATTGGTTCATGGGGTCGTAGTCCTCCAAACACACCAATGATGCATTCCTAATGCATTTGATTGATGTATGTGAATTTTTATGTCATAACCATAACATTATACAACTAATAATATTTAATAAACATATTTTATTATATAATAATTATATAATAAAAACATATTTTAGTGGATAAATAAATAAATCAATGAGGAACATTGATGAACGTTACCTCTTCTTCTGGTAACTCAAATTGAGTTGCACTAAAATCTATATATGTTTGGATTTATACCCATATTTAGGCTCCAAGGATTATGGGATTGTTTTTTAGATAAATAGGATGTTTTTGGATGATGCAAATGTCATGGAAGGTGTTAATATCAAAGGGGAGTGAGGGGACTTTTAAAGTGGAGGATTTACATTCTTATAAATTGAAAAAATTAAACATTATTGGGAAGTACCCCTTAACTCATGTGAATCAGAAAATGAAAACTATTCCAAAAAATATGGTATATTCTATATATATGGCCATCTAATATGATTTGAAATTTTTTTGGAGATTTCCACAACATATAATTTAAAATATGCACTAAGTGGACTTTTTTACCTTAATCGATGTGATTAACATTAAATGTTTTCTCTAATCACATTGGTAGATAATTATGTCCATGTTATTATAAAAGATAAATTATTGAAATAAAATATATTGAATTACTTTTTTCAAAATTCAACACATGGAAGTGGAGGAATTATAGTTAATATTTATCAAGCTGATGTGATGACAAAGCATGTTTGTAATTAACTAATGTTAAATGTTATAAATTTTTCCATAAAAAATTCTTAATGAAATTTATTCCAATGACCTAAATAGGATAAATATATTTTTTTTAAAGACCCAGAAATTTTGGGGTAAATTTTTTCTTAAATACATCAGATTTTTACGATTCCGTGAAAATTTACGGCGCTTGATTCTGAGGCCCGTTGTTCCTGGAATCAATTTTTTACGTTTTTTTTTTGTACGTTCAATAAATGTACGAGCGGGATTTTATAATTTTTGAAACGGTGCTCGGAACTAAAATCCAAGGGCACTGTTGAACTCACATCGTCATTTTACTCTTAATAAGAACTTCACCTCGATGGCAGACGATCGAGAATAAAAGTTAGTTTTTGGATTTTTATAAAAAAAAATAATAAAATAAAGTGTACAACACTTTTTTTTTATATTAAGCTACCATGTGTGTGATTGTTGGTTAAAACCTTCACTTGGGAGTTGGAGGTGGGACCGCCACACCCTAACCTCCCATGAGAAGTTATGGTGGTGGGGCCCACCTGAATTTATCCTCCCGCGAGAGGTTACGACGTGGGGGACCACACCAGACTAAAACCCCCCAATTAATGGGACGGTGAAAAATCTTCCAACTCCCCTCATTAATGAGGGGGGAGTCCCATTACCTCCTCTACCATTAATTGGTGCCACCTTCCCCTTTTAATCAATTGTGACAACACCCGTGGTTTAATTAAGGGGAGCCTACGTAATTTAATTCCTGATTTTGAATTACGTACCAACATTAAAATAATAGACAATATATTATTATTAGTTGGGTTGGAATTATCTTTTGGTGGAATTTGGTAGAAGGTAGAAAAGCTCTCAACGAAGAACTAAGAATGCATTCTTCCAACGAAGAATGTCGGTGACGAGTCTTATTTGACTTCTTCCTCGGTCTTCTACCTGGACACCTACCAACCTACCCTCCACAACGTCATCAACGAATTGACACAACTCGAAATTGGTGACGTGCGGTAGACACGAAGAATGACGGTCTTCATCATCTTCCTTCCATGACTCCGCCAATGAGCGACGAATAAGAGGTGTTGGGTTTATTTCTTGTGGATGTTGTACCTTTTTCTTACCTTCTTCAAAGGAAAAAATGGAATTCTTGCGGATGTATTAATGATCATCTTCTTCTCATGATGAGCCAAATGATACCTCCCTAAATACTGAGGGTGTGGGCCAACATAACATGGCCCGACATCCTTCGACGTTTTCTCTTTTCTTGGGGCATTCTACGGCATTGCGATGAGGCGATGGCGATGAAGCCGAAAACGAAAAAGGCAGCGCTACCCGTGACCTCAGTGAATCGTGCCACCACCATGGCACACCAAATCTCCTGTCTGAACACCGCTGGCACCCTGCTCGGCGCATGGCCCACCTACCCACAGCCTCCCAGCACCCTGCCCGGCTCCGCCACGGCCTCCTTGTGCAATGCCGCTCCCTCGAAATGATCCAGGACGAAATGGCACCGAGCCCAGGCCATATCGCCCCCGCAGTCTACTGGGCCGGGCCCAGCGGACTGGGCCAAACATAGTGGGCTAACCTGCCCAACGGCCCAGGTCAGAAACAGTGAGTCTGGTCGGGTTGACCTAGACAAGGTAGGCCCAGACTGGGTTGTGCTGAGTTGGTCCGACCGGATCGGAATTGACCCGAGCCCACTACTGACCCTTTTACCTTCTTGGGCCATATCTTTGGCACTGGACATCCATTTGACGAACAGTGCACGGTGTCGGTATTCTTGGAGAGAAGTCGTCCCTTTGAGAATACCCTACTGGAGTTGTGATATATTTTAGTTACAGTCAGGTTGGATCATAAACGAAACCAACTGGCCCCCCTAGACTAAAATGCAGATAACTCACATACCGGGCGTCCAATCGAGGCGTCGACTATTGCGTTGAGACCTATATGACATGGAGAACCTTTGAGTTACTTCTTCATGGAACTTCGTTATAGTTGGAGTATTCACCAGTAGCTCATGGAGTGAATCCTTTAAGAGGCGAACAGACAGATTACAGAGACCAGTAGCTGGCTGAGAACTGACAACTACTTGACCGATTCGACTTAGAGTGACTCGACTAGACCAGTGGGGAGAACCTCTATGTGACCAGATAGACCCACGGTGGGGAGTGCCTCTGTGTGAGTGCAGAAGACCCATGGTACTTGACAGGAGGAGTACCTCTATTGGTTATTAGGGGAAGCACCTCTGTGTGAGCCTGGTAGACCCGTGGTGGGGAGCACCTATGTGTGAGCACAGCAGACCCAGGGTACTTGATAGGGGGAGTACCTCAGCAGTCCAAGGATCATGGGAAGTGCCTCTGTGTGACGCAGCAGGACCACTGTACTCGATAGAGGAGGAGTACGCCACCAGTTGTGGTTTCGATAATAAAAATCCATGTTTGAGCTGAGTCAATGACATTTGTGTTTTCCTCATGATTGATATGGGTTACTAGATAACATTGGTATAGGTATGAGCATATACCTATTTAATGGTTATACATTCATTTCATAATTTTTGTTTTATCTTTGTTGGATTTTGTGAGACCTTGGGGGTCTTGGGGTCCCTACTGAGTATCGTTATACTCACCCCCTCACGGCTATACCCACACCTTGTTGTGTTGGTTTCAGATGACATACATCACTGACTGAGGCATAGAGTAGCAAAACTGGATGGTACCCGGAGGTGGTCCACATGGTGTGACGGTATAAGAAGGAGACAGATGGTGGGGAGTGTTGAGGAGTTCATCTATACCAACCCTTCTAGTAGGAACCCGGAGGATGAACCAGTAGCTTCTTTACTTTTCTTCAGTTTTACATGCTTTCAGTTGTACTTGCACTTTCCTGTTGAGATTTTGTTTCTGGACCCTTTTACTTTCCAGCACTTTTTTTGGTACAGTTTTACTTAGTGTTTTGCTTCTAGATGTGTACTCTGATGTGTTTATTTACAATTATAAATGCAATACCTTCTATTTTATGGATTTATTCCATTGGTGCTAGATACTAGCCCATGTTCTATGGAAGGCGGTCTTGGGGTAGTCACGATACGGGCCCCGAGGGACGGGTCGTGAAAATTGGTATCAGAGTAGTCAGTTATACCATAGAACTTATAACTCTAATCTTTATTTTTGGTGAATAAATAGTGTTAAGGGTAATAAGTGTGGCTTTTAGTTCAGGGATTCTAGTGTGGGTACAGGCGGTCGACGTATCCATACACCAGGATCCTGAATTCTGATTTTTGACTCAGTGTACGAAAACATTGACTACGTGCTTGTTTCCAAAAGATTTCTTTTTGTCAGCTCAACCAGATCAGATCCCCAGGTATAATCTTTTGATCGTGTTGCATCTTTTTATTTTAGGATGCCTCCCCACGGATGACCAGTTAGAGCCCCGAGAGTCATATGTACTAACAGCCTATCGATCGATGATGCCTCAGTACAGGGCCATTTCCCATGGGAGGCATCAGCGGTACTACTTCCCCCTGGGCCACTGATGCCACCAGCTCCAATAGCAGACGATGAACGCCGCTTGAGCGCATTACATGAGTTCTAGCGCCAAAGGCCACCTAGGTTCAGGGGAGAGTGGGACCCACAGGTGGCTGAGGATTGGATGGAGGCTGTGGTGAGAGTCTTCAGGCTATTAGGGACACCAACAAACTTCATGGTGATCCTTACCGCGAGTCTTCTTTAGGCAGCAGTAGGCAGGTGGTGGAGCCTGATGCCCTAAGTGCGTGATGAGGCAGTGCTACTTTGTGTATACATAGAGACCTTGTTTCAGGTGGTGTTTGTCCCAACCACTCTCCGCACAGTGCGGATACAGGAGCTACTTGATCTGCAGCAGGGTAGCATGACAGTAGCACAATACTCATCGAGGTTCACTAACCTCTCATGCTTCTCCATAGATATGGTATGTGACCCATTCTTCAGGGCTCGGACCTTCGATATGGGGATAAGGTGAGATATCAGAGCTCTAATGATCTCACTTAGCATCCAGACACAGAGGAGGGTGTAAGAAATAGCCCTCCTAGTGGAGAGTTTACTTGTTGAGCAGTCTCCAGCAGCGTGACCCACCACTAGACAACACGCAGCGGAGTCTTAAGAAGCTGGTAGTAAACAGATGTTTTAGAGGTCCAAGAGGGCCAGACCTACAGGTGGTCGACTACATGACTCATGATCTATTTTGCGGGGCACACGGAGTAGAGACACACATGCCAGTATCATGCAGTGTTACTCATGCGGTGGGCAGGGTCACATGGCTCGTAACTGTCTGACCCGCCGTTCAGATGATCACATGACAGTTGAAGGACCTCCCAGGTAGAGGCAGAGGTTCAAATGAGATGGTCTGCAGGGAGAAGGCAGATGTGGTAGAGGATCTGGACATGCAACTGGCGGTGGATGAGGTTACGAGGTGTTACCACCACCAACATAAGGAGGCCCACCCCGACCATAGGGAGCAGGTGCACAGGGAAGAGCTCATCTTTAGGCAGCTGAGGCCTACGATCATGGTGCTCCATAGATTATTCGAGTTACAATTTGTGACTACTCCACCTTAGCTACAGTTCTTATAGACACAGGTTCCAGTCACTCATTCATTTCCACTGCCCTTGATCGGAGCTCGGAGATTCTGATTGAGTTGTTGGCTCAATCTTTATGGCTAGAGACTCCTACAGGAGAAGACATGATGATTACGCACTGGTTCCATGAGTGTGAGCTTACTCTAAGAGGTGAGAGATTCGGCTGGGATGTCCTAGTTGCAGTGTGGAGGCCTTACGACGTCATCTTGGGTATGGACTACTTATCTACAGTCCATGCTCATATTGACCGTATTATGCAAAAAGTGATGTGGGTGTGAACGAATGGGACCAGGTTTACCTTCGCCGGCAAGAGGGGAACCATTGCAGCACAAGACAGACTTACTCGGAGGAGGGTGCAACCGATCACTCACCAGTTGTCTTACCTTACCCTTAGAGCAGTTGGTGTGGAGATTCCGACTTATCCTGTTGTGGTGGACCAGTATGCGGATGTTTTCCCTGACTATGTTCCAGGACTACCTCCTCGGAGAGAGGTGGACTTCTATATTGACATGTACCCAGGGACGACACCGATATCTACTCCAGCATATCATATAGATCCCGATGAGCTTCATGAGCTGTGGGTACAGCCAGAGGACTTGCAGAGGAAGGGATTCATATGGCCCAGTGTTTCTCCCAGGGTAGCCCCGATTCAGTTCACCTAGAAGGTGGACGGGAGCTTGAGGCTTTGTGTCAATTACCATCGCCTGAACCAGGTGACCATGAAGAACAATTACCCACTCATGAGAATTGACAACCTCTTTTATTATCTTAAGGGAGCATGGTGGTTCTCGAAGATAGAGCTCAGATCACGGTATCACCAGCTCAGAGTTCGAGATGAGGATGTGTAGAAGATGAGCTTTAGGTGTCGGTATGGTGACAAAGAGTTCTTGGTTATGCCCTTCAGCGTAACCAACGCTACATTAGTGTTCATTGGACTCATGAACATGATCTTCCAGCCAAACCTCAATCGCTTTATCGTAGTCTTCATCGATGACATTCTGAACTACTCGACTACTGAGGCGGAGCATGCCTACCATTTGCAGGTAGTACAAGACACATTCCGAGAGAACCATCTTTATGGTAAGATCTCGAAGTGCCAGTTTTGGATTCAAGAGGTTCAATTATTAGGACACGTCATCTTGGAGGTTGGAGTTGTAGTGGATCCAGTAAAGATCGGGGTGGTACATGCTTGGAAGCCACCCAGGAGTGTAATGGAGGTACGGATTTTCCTAGGTTTGGTTGGATACTATCGGAGGTTCGTTCCAAGCTTCTATAGATTTGCAACACAACTATCAGCCTTGAAAAAATAAGGGGAAACCCTTTGTGTTGTTGAAGAGATGCCAACAGAGCTTTCAGGAGCTAAGGCAAAGGCTGACTAGTGCCCCCATCTTGAGGCATCCAGAGGATGGCGTATGGTACATAGTTTACTACAATGCATCAGGGACCTGAACTGGGTGCGTCCTCATGTAGGAGTGAGATGTGATCGCATATGGTCCTCGATAGCTGAGACAGCATGAGCAGAACTATGGTACCCATGACCTAGAGTTACCAGCAGTGCTATTCACCTTGAAGATGTGGCGGAAATATCTGATTCGATAGCGTTTTACTGTGTACTCTGATCAAAAGAGTCTCAGATATATCTTCTCTCAGAAGGACATATACCTGATACAGAGACATTGGCTTGAATTCCTCCAAGACTATGACTTCGAGATAGTCTATACTCCTAGTAAGGGGAATGTTGTTGCAGATGCACTCCGCAGAAGAAATGGTATACAACTGTTAGGAGAGGTGACAGAGCAGTTGGATGCTTTATAGATGTCCTTTGTGGATAGAGATGAATCAGCATTCCTTCAGTCTCTTACAGTCACTCCCCCACTTCTTTAGCGATTTAGGGAGGCACATCATGGGGATGCTGACTGCGAGAAACGACGTGCTTAGATATCCAAAGGTTAGGCACCTGATGAATTTTCCAAACGTTTGGAGCATGTCATCCTCTTCAAATGATGTACCTAGGTACCAGTGGAACTTCTGGAGGAAGTGATGAGAGAGTTCCACTCATCCCCTCTAGCGGTACATCAAGGAGTGGGTAATATGTACTAGAACCTTTGACGATAGCACTGGTGTTCAGGTATAAAGAAGGCAATAGTAGAGTTTGTATCACAACGCCTCACTTGTCAGCAAGTGATGGTAGAGCACTAGGAACCAGCAGGCTTGGTTCATCCTTTAGAGGTCCCAGAGTGGAAGTGGGATGGATTATCCATGGACTTCCAGATGGTCCTTCCACATACATCTAGGGGTCATGGCTCAATTTGGGTGATCGTCGACCAACTCACCTAGTCGGCCCACTTTCTACAAATTAGAGAGCAGGGTTCATTAGAGAGCTTGGGATGCCTCTATGTGAAGGATTTTGTGCGACTACATGGAGTACCTTCTTCTATTGTCTCCGACCGTGACGCACGATTTACTTCCCTTCTATGGAAGGGGTTTCATGAAGATTTCAGGACACATCTTCTCTTGACCACCACCTTCCATCCTCAGATGGATGGTCAGACCAAGCAGACCATTTAGACCATCGTGGAAATTCTCGGTGCATGTTTCCTCAACTATGGTTTCAACTGGGAGGATCACTTACCTTTGGTTGAGTTTTCCTACAACAATAGTTATCACTCCATCATAGGGATGTCACCATTCGAGGTGTTGTACGGGCGACCTTGTAGATCACCCTTGTGCTGGACTGGCCCTAGGGAGTCAGCACTGGTGGGACTAGGGATGGTACAAGCTACAATAGATAAGGTGAAGATCATCCAAGAGCGGATGAAGACGGCACAGTGCAGGCAGAAGTCATATGCTGATAGGAGATGGAGACCATTGGAGTTCGAGGATGGCGACCACGTCTTTCTATGGGTTCCACCTCGACGAGGTCTATGGAGATTTGGCTGAGGTGGCAAGTTATTTCAAAGAGTCATCAGACCTTTCCAGGTCCTCAATAGAGTAGATGAGGTGTCTTACCACTTAGCTCTTCTACCTCAGTTCCACTGGGTGCACAAAGTCTTCCACATATCTCATCTGAGGAGATACATGCACAACCCTTCCCACATTATCGACCATGGAGAGATGGACGTCAATGATGGGGAGACTTTCAGAGAGGTTCCAGTAGAGATTGAGGATTCACATGAGAGGGACCTACGTGAATGGTTGATACCTCTGGTGCGCATTCGCTGGCAGTACGAGAACCTCCAGGAGAGCTCATGGGAGAGGGAGGCTCAGATGCGTGCATAGTACCCCTATTTGTTCCCATAGTTCTAGTTGTAGCTTAAGGGGATGTAAAGCCCTAATTTGGGGAGAATTTAAAGACCCGGAAATTCTATGGAAAATATTTTCTTAAATACATGGGATATTTACGAGGGTGTAAAAATTTACGGCGCTTGATTCCAAGGCCCAATGTACCGGAAATCAATTTCTGAAGTTTTGTTCGGGTATATTCAATAAACGTATGAGCAGGATTTTATAATTTTTCAATTGGTGCTCGGAACTAAAATCTGAGGGTACTGTTGAACTCCCAGAGCTGGTACTCTCTTAAGAATACATTCACCTTAACAACATATGATTGGGAGTAAAATTTAGTTTTTGAATTTTTATAAAAAAAAGTGTACAAAACATTATTTTATTTTAAGAATCCAAGTGTGTGATTATTGGTTAAAACCTCCAATTGGGAGTATGAGGTGGGACCGCCACATCTTAACCTCCCATGAGAGGTTATGGTGGTGGGTCCCACCCGAATTTATCCTCCCACGAGAGTTTATGACGTGGGGACTACAGGAGACTAAATCCCCCAATTAATGGGAGGGTGGAAAATCGCCCAACTCCCCTAATTAATGATGGGGGAGTCCCTTGACCTCCTCTACCATTAATTGGTGCCACCTTCCCCTTTTAATTAATTATGCCAACACCAGTGGTTTAATTAAGGGGAGCCTTGTAATATAATTCTCCTTTTTGAATTATATGCCAGCATTAAAATAATAGACAATCAATTATTGTTAGTTGGGTTGGAATTATCTTTTGGTGGAATTTTGGAGAAAGAAGAAAAGCCCACAATGAAGAACACAGAATGTGTTCTTCCAACGAAGAACGTCAGTGAAGATTCTTATTCGACTTCTTCCTCAGACTTCTACCCAGACACCTACCGACCTACCCTCCACAATGGCATTCATGAACCAATGCAACTTGTGATTGGGGACATGTGGTGGACGCGACGAATGACGGAGTACATCATCTTCCTTTCGCGACACCACCAATGAGCGATTAATAATAAGTAGGGGGTTTATTGGTTGTTGATGTAGTAAATTTTTCTTACCTTCTTCGAAGGATAAAATGGAATTTTTGCGGACGTATTAATGATCATATTCTTCTCATGATGAGCCAAATGATACCTCCCTAAGTGCAGAGGGTGCGTGCCAACCTAACATGGCATGACAGCCTTCATTGTTTTCGCTTTTCTTGTGGAATTCTATGGCATGGTGATGAGGTGATGACGATGAAGACGGCAATGATGAATTTCATGCTACCCGCGACCTCTGCAAATCGTGTTGCCCTCGCGGCGCACCAAAGCTCTTGGCCGAACACTGACGACGCACTGCCCGGTGCGTGGCCCACCTACCCGCGGTCTCCCGGCGCCCTGCCAGGTGCCCCCATGGCATGCCCGGCCTCTGCCGCGCCCTCCCCGATGCCCCCGCGGCCTGTGCGGCCCCTGCTGCACCCTATTCGACGCCCCCGCGGCCTGCCCGGCCACTGTCACGCCCTGCTTGGTGCCCCCACCGCCTACCCGGCGCCCCCGAAGCCTGTCATGCCCCCATCGCGCCCTCTTGGTACCCCTGCGGCCTCCTGGCACCCCACCACACCATTCCCGGTGTCCCCAAGGCTTCCTATTGCCCTACCACACCCTCGCAACACTCCGGGCTGAACTGGCCTCAAGCCTAGGACAGACCGCCACCACAGACAGCTGGGCTGGGCCCAGCGGACTGGGCCAAACACAGTAGGCTGACCTGTCCAACGGGCTAGGTTACAACCAGCGAGTCTGACCGGGTCGACCCAGACTAGGTTGGCCTAGACTGGGTTGGGCTGAGTTGGTCTGACCGGGTCGGACCAGACCTGAGCCCACTATTGACCCTTTTACCTTCTTGGGGCATATCTTTGGCACCAGATGTCTGTTTGACGAACCATCGGCGGTGCCAGTATTCATGGAGGGAAGCCTTCCCTTTGAGAATACCATACTGGATTTGGTATATATTTGAGTTATGGTCATGTTGGATTATACACGAATCCAACCGGGCCCCCAAGACTAAAAGGCTAACAACTCACAGACTGGGCGTCCGATCGGCACGCCATCTGTTGAGTTGATACCCCTATGATGTGGCAGACTTTTCAGTTACTTCTTCATGGAACTTCGTAATAGTTGGAGTGTCGACCAGTACCTCAGGGAGTGGATCCTTTCAGAGGTGAGCTGATAGAGGACGGAGACCAATAGCTAGCTGAGACCTGACGACTGCTTGACCAAATCGACTCGGAGTGACTCGACTAGCCCAGTGGGGAGCGTCTCTATGTGACATGGCAGACCCACGGTGGGGAGCGCCTCTGTGTAAGAGCGGCAGACCCATGGTACTCGACCGAAGGGGTATATCTACAATCGATGAGGGAGATATCCTCTGTGTGAGCGTGGTAGAACCATGATGGGGAGCCTCTCTATGTGAGCACAGCAGACCCATGGTACTCTACAAGAGGAGTACCTTTACAGTCCAAGTATAGTGGGAAGCGCCTATGTGTGACGCGACATGCCCACTATAGTCGATATAGGAGAAGTATGCCACCAGCCATGGTATTGATAATAATAATCCTGGTTTGAGCTGAGTCAATGACTTTTGTGTTTTCCTCATAATTGAGATGGGTTACTAGATAACTTAGGTATATGTATGGGCACATACCTAAGTAATGGTTATCCGCTGATTTCCTAATTTTTGGTTTATCCTTGTTGGATTTTGTGAGTCATTGATGGTCTCGGGGTCCCTACTGAGTATCGTTATACTCACCCATGCACAGGATATGCTCGCACCTTGTTGTGTTGGTCACAGATGACAAAGAACGCTGATTGAGGCAGAGAGTGTAAGGACTGGACGGTTCCCAGAGGTGGACCACTCGGTGTGATGGTACACGGAGGAGAAGGATGGACAGGAGTGCTGAGGAGGCCATCTGTACCTACCCTTTAGGTAGGAACACCAGAGGAAGACCTAGTATCTTCTTTAATTTTCTTCATTTGTACTTGATGTCAGTTTTACTTGCTTTCAGTTGTACTTGTACATTCCTGTTGGGCTTGTATTTCTGTCCCCTTTTACATTCCATTACTTCTTTTTCATACAATTTTACTTAGTGTTTTTCTTACATATGTGTACTCTGATGTGTTTGTTTACAGTTATAAAGGTAATTCCTTCCCAGTTTAGGATTTACGCCTTTGGTGCTAGTCGCCAGCCCCTAGCAAATGGAAGGTGGTCTTGGGGTAGTCATGATACGGGCCCCAGGGGACGGGTCGTGACATTTATAATTTATATAATTTATGTTTAAAACCAATTCAATATATAATTTAACACCATAAATTATTTAAATGAAAATTCGGGTTTCAATTAATATTTAGTATTTCTCAATATTCATTAAAATTCCAACTTCTCGGAAAATTAACCAAAAATTATCAGAATATTGATTTTACATTAAAATTTTAAAATTTATGTTGATTTTATCAAATAGAACTTATAAAAGTTTCAAAATTTATTTTTAAAATAAGAGCGATGTTAAAAGTAGGAATACTAACATTAAAAACTATAGATTTATGTGTAAACATGGATTATTCATATTTTATTAATATAAAATATATTAGATAAATGTTAAAAAATTAGTGAATATATAATAAATTATTTTAGTTAATATAATCCAATAATTTTAATTAAATTAATTTATTAGGATAAAATTCTATTGGGGCATAAAAATATATTTTTATAAAAAGACATTTTATTTATATTCAATTGGTCTTTATATTCATTTATAATTAATTGGTAAAAAATTAATTTGAACATATAATCTTATAAGTTAGATAATATTATAAATAACCCCATATTAATTTTTATTATATAATTTTCAATTTAAATAATAAGTATAATTGTATATGGTTGTTTAGTAAAACTCGGTCTTGCATGTAACAGAATCTTTTGAAAGAAATCATTGTTCTATGTAACACAAGATAATCCCTGAAATGAATATATTTCATGCAATATAATTATTTTTTAAAAAGTAAATATATAATTTTTATGAAGATGTTGTATTCTGTTATATAATTGTTGTCTCATGTAATACACACTATCAAATCTAATATACTTATTTTAGAATTTAGGGGTTTTACTTATGAAGAATAAGACTTTACTAGGTGGAATGATATTTGAAATTTAACTAGAAAAGGTTTCGTGTATGAATTATCCTAAAACTGACCTTTTAGATATAACCTATAAAATGATTCAAGTGTTGAAATCCAAGGTAACCCAGAAGAAAATCATGAATCAAGGTATTTGAGGAATCCAATAAGAAAATATAGAAATTAATTATTTTTTGAACCCAAGGAAAGAATATTAAGTTAAGGACTATTATAAAATTATGATGAGTATCAAATATCAAGTAATCTGTTGATACCAAGTGGAAAACATGAGATAATATATCTGAGGAAAAGAAGAGGGTAATCATGATGCAATTCTCATAAGGAAACCAGGTGGATAATCTTGAATCATGCAATGAGAGGATTTTAAGGGATGTGTCTCGAAGTAATTTATTATATTAGGTCAAGATGGAGTCTTTATGTTTTATGTCAAAAATTATATCTAATCCATCTAGAAAATTTAATGGCATGACTCTAAATGTTTCTCTGGGTCTGTGATGAATATGGATAGATTTGATGGTTGGAGTGAGATTAAAATATTTTCCAATGTTATCTAAGTGGGGAGTAAAATTAGATTATAAAAATATAAACATCAAATTTTTCTACATCATTATAAATTCATATAGAAAAATAGTTTTATTGTTATGAATTATAAAGGGATGAAGAAAAATTTTATAAAAAAATTATAAACTCTTCAAAATACTTTTAGTGGAAATATGTGAAACATATTGAAATAAAAATAACATTATCATAAAATTATTATTATTAATGTAAAAATATATATATGATATTCCATAATAAATATATTCAATTTAACCTCATGTGTTATGAAATTATCACAACCTAAATTAAGGTATTACTAACTTAACCTATCATAAGGTTTATCTTCCATTCCTAGGAATCCCTCAATCAACATCATCAGAAAAACACTATTTCTCTGTCCCTAATAACCCCTAAAAATGATCATAAAAACTGTTCGTATATATCTCTAGAGACCTTGATCCAAATAGTCGAACAAAAAACCAGTATAAATGAAAACCCATAATGAATTTATGATGATAACAACAAAAATTATCCCTCAAAGAAACTATAAAAATATTACAAATGACTTATGACTGATAAAAATATATTATAACACATAAATCAATTAAATTATTTTATTATGTTGAAATGACTGAAAAAGAACCTTACCCTTTGTGATTATAGCCCCATTTATACATGAACTCCAACAATCATATTTTATACATCATCTAATCAGGTTTAATAGAATTAAATAAACTTCTTCTTCTATCATTATTTTAGCACAGATTTTCTATGATGAATATTCATTTGATGTTGAAAATTTTCAATGCTTTAAATATTATATCTGGTATAAATGATAAATCTTTTTCATGTGTCATTGTACATTTTCATCTCTTGGGCTTAATAAATGTTCATCTAATAGATATTTTTGGGCTACATCAATCAGATGTTGGCCAAATGGACTTCGTAACACGATTTCCAATTTAATTTATAATCCTTCTGTAAAATGGAAATTGTATAAATTGATCTGATGAACATTGTATATGTCTAATTTATGTACTTGGAACACATTCACCATATATACATGGTAAATTATTATTTGATAGAATTGAAATTATCTATCTAAAAGAACATAATACCTTTATAATAACATTTTTTAACATGGAAAATATAATTATTATTAGGTTTAAAGGATATAAATAGTTGATTGTGATTTTAAAAAATAATGATATAAAATAGTTCTTTCGACTCAATAATATCACCCTTTTTGAATATCCCAATAAATAAAAATATTGTGTGAAAATATAATGTAAAATTCTTAATAACATATTTCTCCCTAAAAAATATTAATTTTATTCCTTGTCCATATTATTAATTTTTGAAAATAAATTCAAAGGAAAAATTATTAATCGTTATGAATTTCTTGAAATATAGAAATATAATGTTAAAAAAAATTAATATGTAATCATGTATTAAAAAATGTACAATTTATCTAAAAGGATATAAAACTATATATATTTTTCCAATGTATATGAAATAAGATATCGAAATGATTGAAGGATGAATTATTAAAAAATAAATAGTTTTAAAAATTCAATATTTGTTGCTAATTTATTTATTATTCCCTTCATCTTACATTTACCACTTTGAATTTATATGATTATTCCCCTTTCGACTCAATATTCTCCACAATCTATTACGGAAAGTTTATAATTTTAATTTCTTGAAAACCCACATTTCCCATTAGACATCATGGTAATTGAGATCATTAACATCTCATAAATAATATATAACATTATTATTGATACTATATATAAATTTTAAGCCTATGTTGAACTTCTACATTATTCCTAAAACAATATTGTAGAAAAATATGATATAATATTTTTTATGACTCATACATCTGATAATGCTCATTAAATTCTTAAAATCTATTAACCAATTCATTTTTCATCATTAAGTATATCATTATTCTGAATGATTATCATTTAAATTTTTATTAAGGATCTCAATTTCCCATTGAAATCAACTTTTCCTTGAATGAACTTTCATCGATATTAAATAGAAATAAATATTTCCATAATACATTACGGACTTTTAATTACATCATTAAAGGTATTAGATTTCAATGAGGTATTTATTGATCTAGTTCTTTGAGTTGAGTTAGCAGAGTATCATTTTACTTATAGTCGGATAGTCTCTCTCATGCTTACAAGTGTAGGTTCTTGTTTTAAAAAAAATGCTTTTGAGAAATGTACACAACATCAACTACTGCATCATAATGAGTATGTAATGATTCCTTTTTTATTGATGTTTTCATTTGACTCTCTAGGATTATTATTCATGAGAACTATTGGACACTTATATATATTGAGTGGTTATCGAGTTTAAGGTATGAATTGAATATTATTCAATATCTAATGAGTAATTTAGATATTTATGAACCCAATTAAGTATTTCAAAAATATAAATAATTACCTTGTTGATGATATTATTATTTAGGATAAGGGGATATCTCAAGTGATTTTTTTATTATTTTTGGGATATATTCCCACCAACTAGATCACTACCCTGATCAACTATAACGTATATCTATCTCTTGTCCTTTATAGTAGAAATATGATTTTTTTAAGTAATAATGGTAAAATAATCAATCTAGGTAATATATTGAGGGGAATCCTTCAAAGGATCCAACTATTCTCACTCTACATTTTCAACTAAAATAATTATTTCCTCTTCATATTCTACTTCATAATTTTATTTCCTTATGTCCCATAGGATATATTCTGACACTTTCTCTTTTAATTTTACATACTTCATGTTTATTTTCACTTCCTTAACGTTATCATAAACATGTTATTTCAAAAAAATTCATTATCATCATTCATCCCAAAATATATAGCTCCCACTTTCTTCTCATTATTTCTTCTTGATTAATGTTGTAAAATAGTCATTTAACATAAATTTTACATTATATATTAGAAACATTATATACATGGAATATGGTTTACTGGATTTTCTATTTTTAAGAACAATTTTCTTATTCACTTAAAATTATTTAGTGGATAAATATTTTATTGTCTTCCGTAAGAACTTTTTCTAGTAGGTTAATAAATAATCCTCATATTTTTTATTATTTAATGAATGGAAAAAATTATATCTTATTTGAATATATTCATTCTTAATCATCAAATCTTCCATAAACCCCACCAATGATTTTATGATAAAATTTGGATACAAATGAATATTATATATTATTATCCCAATCATGATTGATTCTATGTAGTTCTACATAATCAATACTAGGGTAATATTTATCTTATTACATAGTATTTCAAAAACATAAATATCTTAGACTATCAATGTATCTCAATCACCATTCGTTGGAATGAAATAATTTATAGTCCAAAATGTAACAGTTATTTCATCTTGTCCATGAAGAGATATATTCATTATTATCTTCCTTTAAGAGAACTAATATATATGTGCTTGGTATCTTTCAAAAAACCTATATTTTCATGTCTAGTTTGGGTAAATAAAGTGTATTATCCTTTCAAACTTATTTCAAAAATATCAACAACATTATAAATATACAAATTATAATATTTACCAAATAGTTTTAATGAATATTTATTAATACATATACCTCATTAAACAATGAGCTCATATAAAATTATCTTACTACACCTGGGTAATAAAGATCGAAGAATTCATTTGATGCCAAAAATAACTGCTAAAATTACAAAATAATTATATATTTCAAAATAGAATCACATCTATCAAACTGAATTCTATATACAAATATTTCCTTAATAAACATCTTATTTTATAGAATAACAACGGCCACCAAAATGATTTAATGAATGAACATGAGAACAAACATATGAACTATAAAAAATAAAAAAAAATACAAATGAACTGGGGAGAGATATCTACATATTCAAGTGATGATTAGAAATAGTAGATAACGTCCTACTACATAATGTAAATTATAATTATGTTTTGGATTCTAATAAAATACAACAACACAAATTCTATATGAGAAGATAATGATGTATAATGATTAATAAAAATATATGTTTTGAAACCATGGTTATATTCATTTTTTAATAGAATTTTTTATGTTTTATTGGAAAAACATCGTAATAACTTAAAATTAATTTTAGTGATAGATCATTTAATATGTTTTATTTAACCAATTTATAATAAATTAATTTAAAAATTATCTCCGAATTATTTTATAAATTTAATATCATATTAAATTATTTGTAACTTGGAAGAATGAGGGAAAGCTAGATAAATTTGTTTATCTAATAAAACATTAAAAGAACATTATTCTGATGAAACATAAGAATATTTAAAAAAATAATTTTTTGTAAATATTGTATGATAACCCAAATAAATTGGAAAATGTAAAAAACCCCAATTTTTTAGGATTTTTTATTACGTGATAAGATTAGTAAACAAGAAGTAGATTAATAGTCACTTTATGTTGATCACACCACAATATTGATTAATATATTCAATTCTATCATAATGAAGATAATTGGTAAAATCAATTCATATTGTCATTGAATTATGAAAAATTAGAAAATAATATCCTATTTTTTCATGATCTTGCAGGAAAAGTATTATTATATAAATGTTATTTACCGTGATTGATGTGTTGGTTTCATATAAAATTATTTGTAATATATATTTTGATAGAAATTTGTTCTTATTCTAATACTCATTCAAAAATATGTTAGTGTGTTTTTAATAAACATCACCTATTTAAAAATTTATTTAGGTTCTATTTATTAATATTTATAAGTGGAATGTTCTATTGAGTATATTTTATTACAAGATAATTATACTAAATCGTATACTTATTAATGAAAATTTTTATATATTTGATTCCCATGATATGTACCATAACATATGATAATTTGAAAAAGGTTCAATATGCTCCTACGCTATACAATTAGTTATGGAAGTTGTTTCATGTGTTTGGTATTGTGAAAAATAGTTCTAGAAATTGTATTAGTTTGAATTTAAAATTTGTTTGATGTGTGATAAAAATATGAATTAAGAATAACAAAATATTTAATTATGGATATATGATATAAATTTTACAATTTTTTTATTATTCTTATTATAGTATTGTGTGAAAGAATCTTATAATAATATAAAGATAGAAAGGAGTGATGTTCCAGCTAATTGATGTGTAAGAAATCGATGAAGAAGAAGATCTAACAATCTAAATGGAATGTGTAAATAATTCATGATTCAAGGTGATTAAATGTTAATGAATTTATGAGAATGTACATTCTGTTATTGTAAAATTTTCTTTTTAATATTATTGATATAAGTAGAACATACACAATAAAGGTAATATAGTGAAATAAAACTTATAAATATTCCGTTATTTTTCCAAACCAAAATGATTATTTTCTAGTGTATGTGTGGTATTGTATTTTTTCGTGATTGTTTTGAGTACTAGATACACTTGTTGTGTATCAAACCTTATAAATTTTTATGTAAACATGGTTGTGGTTATTTTTTTGCTTTAAAAGATTTATTTCTCTATAATATGGTGAGAATGTTGTTCTAATAATAGAAAATATGAAAATTGAAAATTAAAAATTCACCTCCATTCAAACTAACTATGTTGTTAAAATTTTCATCAATATTCCATAAAATTGATATTAGATTGATGTTCCTTCAATTGAATGTAGTTTTTATGAAGGTTCTAAATGAAGAAAATTTTCATAGATGTTAAAAACAAAGTTAATAATAAGGTTATTCTATTATTCAATTTTAATAACCATTAGAAGTGTTTGTAAAAAATATTCCCTATTTATTACTGATTGCATATAATATTTTGGAAGAAACGACAAATGGATTCAATAAACTGGAGAATTGTGAACCCTTAATATCTATATAATTATAAATCTAAAGTGTGGGTTGGGGTAAAAACTCAAAAGGGGGGTGAATTGAGTTCCCACATAAAATTTCTGTTAAAAACGTTATGATAAAATCCTCAATTAGAAAATTTCCAAGTTAATTTAGGAAGAAGAGATATAACTATTCTATTTTTCAACATGTTTCTCAATGGTTGATTAGTCCTCAATTGAATAAGTGTAAAACACATATCCAACATTAGAAATAGGTTTACTGAATTAAATACATATACACACCAACCAAAAGTAACTATTATATTAAATATAAAACATTATTCTATTTTGAAAAAATATAAAGAGGAAAATAAGAAGAACAGAGTATTACAAAATATAGTACACAATAGAGATAAACAATAGGTTCAGTCTCAAAATGATACTTAATCCTCTCTAACGGGAGATCGCCTTCCCCCAAGCATTTTATATTAATAATAAACATGATACACAACTGGTATTGTGCTTTATAACAGTTTTAACAAACTTATCAGTGCTCATACCAACTACCATAGTTCTTCTAGGAAAAAACAAACAATCAAGCCTCACATGGAATTTTCTCTAGTTATACGTGGGAAACAAAAGTGTATGTAATGTTTTGAGTAAGGATATTCAGTATCCTATTGTTTAAGCACATGATATAGTGTGTGTAATAGAAAAACACACACTGCTCAGAAATGTAAGGACAAAATAGATAAAATCTTATAACGATTTAGTTTAGAAGGATTAATGTGTTTGTAGTTCAGCTCTTGACTCATTGAATTGATGAAATTGTAGTACAAGTGTTTTTCTAGAAGTTGTATCCAAAATATTATGTTGCAACTCCAGGTTCTAACTTCTAGTTACTAATGTGTTCTACATCTTGGTATGATGGAGATTTGATGAAGCACATAAGTTATTCTTGAATTTATTCTCCAAAATGATCTTTGCAAAGCTCTTGGGTTCACAATGTAAGTGCTAGTATTCTCCATATTCTTCATATCTAGCTTGTAATGTTCCTCGCTCATGAATCCAAGATGTTATCTTACTCTACCTACTATTTTAAATTTTAGGTCTGACAATAGGAATCAAAAAACCATGTGCGTCCTTCCTCATACCTCATATTATCTTCAGATACGGTCTATTGATATGTCTACAATAAGGATTAATTAATGTCGGAAGTAATAAATATACCAAATATAACTCTTATAATATTCTTAAGAAATTGGAAAAATATGGAGTAGAAGAGTAGGTATCCTTAGACAGGATGCAGTATCCCTCTCAATGGTAGGCTTCATTGGTATTCTTCATCAATAGGCTTCATCGGTAGGCTTCATCAGTAGGCTTCATCAATAGGTTTCATCAGTAGGCTTCATTGTTAGGCTTCATCAGTATCCTTGTAGTAGTAACCATTAGTGGTAATTCTACAATAGTATCCTATTTTTAGTAGACACATATCAGAGGGCTTGCATTGATAAATCATCGGTGAGGTTCCGTAGTAGTAACCTATGTCGGTAACCACTATCGGTAACCTGCTAGCAGTAACCCATATTGGTAAGCTCTATCAGTAACCTCTATTGGCAACCTTCCAGTGGTAACCTTTATCGATAACTTCTATCGGTAACCTCTATCAGAAAACTTTATCAGTAACCTCTTACATAGAGAAATTTTTCACTATAAAAATAATTGAGAGAGTGGTGAGATTAAAAATATATAGTCATTTCATGATGGAAACTATAATAATGAAACATGATTATCATATAAAAGAAACATGATTTGGGATTATCAAAAAAGGTGAGTACAATATAATTAATGATAAATGAGAATTAAATTTAAATTTTTTCTCTCGCTATAAGATAATGAATATCTACAGGTTAAATTAAATAGAACTATTATATGATTCTGGGATAAATTAGAGATCATATATGAAGGGAACACAATTGTGATTAATTAAAATGTACGAATTAGAATATTAAAATATGATTAATTAAAATTGTGTGATGATAATGATATTGGTGAGTTACTCATAAAAAATTATGAAATTGTATGAACTATATGATTCCTTTGAAAGATATTGGAAGAATCACAATTTGTTGCAAAGATAATAATAATACATTTAAATAGATTTAATTTCAATGCATTATCTTAGGACGATAAAGATCATGAAACAATAAATATATAATATTTTTATATTATCATCAATTAATATGACATTAGAAAATAAAATGATATAAAAATATATAGAAATAATTATCCTGAAATATCATTTAAAGGAAATACTAATTAAAATTCAGTGAGTTTTCTTATTTAAAAAGATGATATTAATTATAATAAAGAGATGATGTATGTAAAATTTTTTAAGAATTCATGTCCTCTGAAAATTTTAAATTTTTAAAATATAAATATAATATATGGTAACCATGGATATTCATTAAATATTGATCCATTATATATTTTATAGTAAATTTTCTAAGACTAATGGAAGATGAAGATAGTGATTAATATTATAGAATTAGATATAGACCACTATAGAGGAATGTATAAAAATTTAATTTTTAATTATAAAGGAATCAATAATATGTTTTCAAAATATAAAAAGAGAAATTTTGTATACATATATAAGTAATATAATTATTGTGTAGAAGAAGTATAAGTTGAAAAGTATAGTGATGAAGGTGCCTAAAAGATGATAATTGAAATAGTAAATGATGATAGTTTTATTTGTGATTTGTGTATAAGTTCTAAAAGAAAAAATATGAAATAAATATTATGTTCATACTAAAGGTAAAATTTAAAAAATATAACTCTAAAATTTTGAAACCCTAGAAAGATGATAACAAGATAAGGAATCATAGTCAATTTTTTAGCAATGAAGTGATTCTGCAGAAATAGTAATCATCCAGGTTGTTAAGAGTGATTAAAAACATACATATGTAATATTATTAAGATAAAAATATCAAAATATTTCTTGAAGAAAATATCTAGGAGTTGGATAATGAATTTTATCTTTCTTAACCAAAAAATGGATACTGAAAAATAAAGAATATATAACTTACAAAAAATAATTTTCAAGGATGGTGAGATCTATAAGGGATTTTAATGATAGTAATAGCACTAAATATCATAATAATAGGTTAATAATAAAGTTAAATGTTTTGTAAATGGGTCTCTAAATAAGAATAATGTCAATAGGACTGTGTATGTAGCTAAAACAACCCTATTCCAAAATTATAAAATTTCAAACGAATCAAAATTTTGAATTAAATACTAATAAAACTAGAGATTATATTATAATTTTTATGAAATATAATATGAATTGGAATATTTAAAGATTATATAAATACATTCATTCATAAAATTAATCCATGACTGATGATTTGAAATATAATTTAATATAACGGCATAGTTATATAAAAAATAATGGTTTCAAAGAAAAATGATCTTTTTTATGGGAATTATTGGTGTTATCTACTCTTTTGGAGTAAATAAAAAAACAAGGTCCAATAATTAACACTACATTAGATCATTTAGGTATTATAGGGTGAGTTTTAGGTGGAGACAACCTAATCAGAGAAGATATACATCAATGAAATCTAAAAAAATAATTTGAAAATATATAAATGATTCAAACATATTTAAACTCTTGGAGAGGTTTGATAAATATAAATGTATTATTAAAGGGTTTCATGTTTTATTTCCATAAAAATTTTTATATGAAGAAAAATACAAATCCCAAGGTGAAGCAAAAAATAGAAATGAAAATGAACTTGTGGTTTGACATTACATTTATGGTTTTAAATATGAGCATCCATGGATCTTTGAATATGGGTGTTCTTCAGATGTTATTGAGGATTTTATATTCTTTTAAAATGTGAAATACTAAAAATATTGAATAATAAATTTTGGAAATGACTAATCTATATTTATCAATGTCATTAGATATAATTTTATTGGAAACTTAAAGATGAAATATAAAAGTGAATTATTTTTTAAGGAATAAAACAAAATAATTAGTGTTTCACAATATTATGATTAGGGGATGTTGTTATCATATGAAAAGATAGTTTTATTATCAAAACTAATTAATTTAGAGATGTTTTTTAAATAATACATTTAACCAAGGAGAACCTATTTTAGGAAATAGATACACATAATTCATGTAATATATGTATGAAGGAATAAAATAAATTATGCAATAGAATCCATTTTCATATGTTCTAAAGAAACAAGAACCATTTAATACATATTGGAAGTGTTCATGATGTCTCTTATATGATGTCAAAAATAAATATATGTAGTTTTATATTCTATAATGGGATATTTTGTAATTATTCACATAAAAAGGATGAGAATCATACACCTCATTCTAGGGAGGTTATTCATTTTGACATATCTAGGCCCATGAGAATGTATTCAATAAGTTTAAATAATTACTATTTTAAACTTATTTAATAATTAACTCATGTTACATATATGATGTTTTTGGAACATATATTAAATGATCTCAATATGTTCAAAATATTTAGGAGAAGTGTTGAAAAGGAATGTGCTAATTATTTAAAAGTCATTTTAAAATTTACTAGTGTTAAATAAAAAATAAAAATTTTCAAGGATAACTTGAGACACATGGTATTTATCATGATATTAGTGCACCATGAACCCAAAAAAGGATTTTATGATTTAAATAATAGAGTCTTTATTGAAATGGATTGAATTATTTTGATTAAAAAATTCCTTTCAGTTATTTTCGAGATGAGATATTATTGTAGATATCCAAATACAAAATTTATTCTTATATAGAACGAATTTAGACAAGTTTACATATGATATTTATTATTTTATTACCCCATGTTATATATAGTTGACAGGCCCTTTATTATAAAAATGAGGTTATATGTTTTTTGATGTCTGACTAAAGAGTTTTTGATGAAATTTTCTTGGAACATTATCAAAATTCTAAAGGATATAGATAACATAGAAAAAAAAACATGAATTATTTGTATTTTGTTGATATTATGGTCATAGAACATTTTGAGAGAAGGTTTCTTGTTAAATAGTATATAATAGAGAATTATATGCTGAAATTATTTCTGTTTAACTACATAATAATTCTTATAAGAGAAGTTATAATGATAATGTTTTACAATATGATTGCAATGATTAAGTTATTTCATTTGATGAGGGACATTTGTTTTTTTATTATCCAAGGCTCATAATGATGGTTTAAATATAAAATATCCTATAGGATCAAGGAATTATGGTTCAAACTATAAGATCATTGAGGAATACATGCCTTTTTTATAGGTGAAACTAAGATATGTTGAAAAATTATTAGGGCACCAAGTGTAGATGGATGCCATGAATATGTAATTGGATAATATTGAGAAAAACTAATCATGAAACGTATTCTGAAACCCAAATAAAATGTGATTGGAACCATGTTGGTTATTTTTGGTATAATGTGAGTGAAATATGTGATTTGGTAGGCAAAAAAGAAGTGATTAGTTTGTAAAGTCTACAAACATTTTAAGTCATTTAATTTGATGAAAAATATTACCCAATTTCAGGTCATGAAAATTCATAATATTTATTTATATTGATGCATAATGAGGATATAAGATATGTAATATGGATTTCAAGTATTATTTTATGAATATAATTTTTTAAGAAGATGTTTAAATTGATCATCATTGAGGTTTATTTCTAGAAAAATATGTAAACTACGTGTGTAAACTAAATAATGATTTATACCATCTGATGAATGATTGAGGATAATTATGTTACATGATTGATTCATATTTATTTAAGCTTAACATTTATAGGGGAATAGTGGAAAAATATCTTCAGTATTATATTAAATAAAAAGATATCTCTCAAAGGTATTGTTTAGTTTTGTGAAATTATATTTCTTGGGAAAATGAAAAATACTCTGAAAAGTTTTCCTAATATATAAAAAATATATATTAATATTCCATTCTTGGAGAAATAATTTAATTTTATTTTGAAAATATCTTAATATAATGATCACATTTTCTAATCATAAGAGACATATTTTAATGAGTTACTTCAAGGATTTATCGTGGATGATTTAATATATGTTTTCACAACCATTTCATTAGAAATATAGTTGGATGAGGATGATGTTAGAATGTATTTTCAATCAAAATAATGTATGTAAATGAATGTAAGCATTTTATTTTTAATAACAATAAGAAAAAATATGGTTTATGATGTTACCAGTTGTTATAGTTTTCAAATTTCACTAAATATGTCAATTTTTTTTCTTGAAAAATAATTCATAGTTACAAAAATGTAAGTTAAAATATTTGATGGAAATAACAATATGGAAATTTTTAGTCTATTTGAATATATATATATATATTCATAATTTTTTGGTCGTACTGATAAATGAAGATCCACATATAGTGTATTATTTTTATTGGAAAATGATTTGTGATTAATTATATTATAAAAAATGTAGTAACTATTAGAACTAATAAACATTATCATACCACTTCATATAAATCATAATAAAATAAATATGTATTAATACATTGTTCCAAGACATGTAGGTTGATGTATGGTTATAACTTCTCTTGGAATATGAAAATAAATTTGAATGTGTAATATTCAAGATCAATGAATATTGACATTAAATATCATGTAATCATTGATTAGGATGAAATAAATTTACTAAAACTAGATTTGTATACTATAATGAAATAAGTTGCTAATAATTTCTCTAATCCTATTTGAAAGGATACATTTGAGAAATTGAGTTTGATAATATGTGTTCTACCACAACATATTCAAGGAAAAGGTATGTGATTTCTATCAAATCTCATCAATTTTGATTGGATATAGATTTTATCGGTTAATAAATATGATAATATAATTTTATGGATTTATATTTTATTTACATATTATGTGAAATAATATATTCATGATGACTTTTTATAAAGGGTAATCCATGTGTTCAATTCGTGGGACCTATTTTAACTGTTTTTAAAACATGATATAGGAACTATTACTAATAGTTTGAAGATAGTTTTAGTTGTGATGTAGTGATGTTTGGAGATAAATAAATTATGTAAAACCCTATTTTATTGTTTAGTGATTAATTTATTCTATATCAACCTTGCTCATGAATGATTATAACTATAGGATAGTGATTAATTTCCTGAGTTATAGACCTTTAGTTGTTTTTTCCTTGGTTGACAATAAAATAAAAATGGGGTTATTGTGGAGATCAAGTGGATTCAAAACATTGTTGTTTTAATAAGAAGAAGGTGAACATGAAGTGGAATTTATTATGGTATTATATTTTATTTTAAAAATATAATTCAGTGATAACAGATCCCTAATTTGTTTTTGAGATGAAGGAAAAAGATTGTAGGAAGGAATGTGTGATCATACAATAATATTGAATGACTAAATAATGAGTTTGAGATACCACATAAAGGGATAAGTGATCACATTATGTTAATGTATAAATTTCAAAAATATTTATTGAAACCATGAAGGGAAAATAAACCACACAATTTCAACGGATTGAGTCCATGAAGGTTCATGTAACTACCTAAAGGTTTAACTGATCACATGATGAAAATAGATTAACTTCAGGATTGTTTAAGTGACCACATTAAGGGTTAGAGAATACACATACAGGAATGGATCAACCAAATGATGTAATGAGATATCGTGTAATGAAAACCGATCAACCATAAGTTTCTAGACATAAATAATACAAATAAATATAGATACTCAATGTATCGAGATATAATAATGATTAAATATTATGATAAATACTATAATTAATATTTTAATATATTTTATTTGATGAAAACATAAATTATAAAAAAGAAGATATATATAGTGGAACTATTCAAGGGAACTAAAATTAAATGTTAAGAAAGATATTGTATGTCTATCTATTTTCAAAATATGAAGAATAAAGTTAATACATTTTTTTATGTTCACCATCAAGAATTAGTATTCAATAATTTTTGAATCAAATTTATTCAACACCCCAAGATTCCACGATATGCTACTCTTTGAATAATACAATAGTGTGCGATGTACACAATTCCGAGTCCAAGTACACCATGACTTATCAAAATAGATGTTTAGAAAGAGGTTATGAATATTAATTCCCAAATTTTTTATTTTTTATACATCATATGTAATTTTAACATTCATATTTTGTGATTCTTAGACATAATACAAGGGCAGATTTAATTTTTTCCGTATAGAATAATTATTTTTCAGAAAACATAGATTTTCCTTCTTTTAATGGGGAACCCATTCTAAATAACATATTTGAAAATTTATTATATTCATTTTTATTAAATTAAATTCTTCTTTAGATGTGGGATATAAAATTTTTTGTTGGATAAATTTTTTGTGCTTTTCTGATAACTTTTATATTTAGATGAATTGTGAAAGATACTAAAGTTTAATTGAGTAACGTTTTTATAATAAAAATAATTTATAGTGTTAAATTTTATATTTCAATTGTTATGAAGTATAATTATAATATGATTTTATTATTTAATCAATTTTTGGTCATTGGATGTAATTTTACTTTCACACCGGACATAAACGCATATCAATCTTTTGATAGTTTTTACTTCTCAAAAAATTATTTTCTGGTTTGGACAATGGGAATTAATTTCAAATAAATTAATACAACTTATATGTCTTGAATTTGGTTAAAAATAAATCAATTTTTGGATTTAGAATATCAAAATTACCTTATGTTGTATTTTTGGTATTTTTCTGAAAACACCAATTTTTGAAGAATAGTGAGAAACTGTGTTATTATTTAAAAACCGACATTTTATTAAAATAGTAATTTATTTTATTTAAATTAATTTTAATTCTAAATTGATACATAAAACCTATATCTTTTTAGTTTAATTATTTGGATTTGTTTTATAATTAAATTAGATTTATAAAATTTTATTGTATTTTTTAACGTCTTTTACCCACATACTAGGCTTGTTAGCAAATTTGCATAAAATGTTATTTTAAAACTTCTATTAATTGAATTTAAAAAAATAAGAGACACATTGTTGACATCATTATTTGAAATATGGTTCAATAAGATGAAAATATTTTTTTTGTGAATAGTAACTTTTAATTTTTTTTACCACGGATAAAAGTAAAAAAGGTAATTAAAGGTACATATTATATTATAATTACCATAAAATGTGTCATAATTTTATTGGATAAGTGTATTTAGACCAAAATAATCCTTTGGAATTATATATGAGCCTTTTGGTCCACTTGGTTTAGATTAGGACATTTACTATTGTATTATTTAAAGAAAAGTTAAATGTGTAAATTCCAATTTTAATAACTAAAATATTCTTAATATTGGGACATACATAAGATAATGTTGGACTACTATTGTTTTATTCATGTTTTAATGATCTAAAATCTTATTTAATCATTTTTTAGTGATTCCAACTCTTATTCAATCTAGATCATGTGTATTTATATCTAAAGTTTTCTCATACTTTAAGTAGAGCAATGTAAGATCTCAATTGCTCTAAATTCAGTTTACTTAATTTATAATATCTTTAATCTACTCTCAGATTACCTTCTCTGACAAATACATAAGTCTAATCCTTTCTATTATTATCTTTATTTAAGTCTTCACATAGTTACTTTGGAAAGTCTAAGACACCATGAGTCTTCCACTGGTTATGCATTTATGACACCGTGAAGCCAGACACCATGAAGCCAGACACCAGGAAACCAAACACCATGAAGCCAGACACCATGAATCCAGACACCGTGACCCAAAGACACCGTGACCCTGAGACACCATGAACAAGACACTGTGACCCTGAGACACCATGAACCATACACCATGAACAAGACACTGTAACCGCGATACAGAGTGACACTCAGACACCGTGATCAACCTAGACATCGTGTGAAGGAGACACCATTTCCATGAATTATTGTGAATCCATTTCATAAAATATTTTTTCACTCTTCAATTTAATTTCTAACGATAATATTTGATGACTTTAATGCACTAACATAAATAATGTTTCATTGTAGGAATATCATCGGATAGTACGAGGTACGAGGTGCATAACACATGAAACCTGTCTACTCCAACACGTGCATTCCAAGTTAAAAAACGAAGTGTAACCAATAATCATGAATAGAGCGATACGAGAAATGAAAAGTACGGTAGTGAGGAAAAGAATGATTAACATACCTTTATTATGTTTCAGAAGAAAGTCACACTTCATGGAACTTGACACGGCTAAATATACAAAGCATATTTGAAGCCTAAAGAACATCTTCACTCAACTGAACCTCATAGATAACACAAGAAGAATTGTGACACTCTGTTTTCCCCACAGCTCCCATAAAAAGACTCAAAGCTTCATCTGCTTCAATCTAAAGGAGTCCAGAACTGCATTGACATCACACAAGAGAATTTTAAACTAATCTCTATATTCTTTCTTGACTGTGATCATACTTTTCTTTACATTACGAGCAGTGTGTTCTTCTCTCTGTTTGAACACACACTGACTCCTAAGCAGAACTGGAGGATTTCTAAATCCTCACTCAATATTTACCTTACACTCTAGTATCCCACTGTGGATAGTGGTAGAGGTATGAGGACCTCGACAACCTGTGAGCTATTTTTATTTTTTCTTTCCCATATAGAACTGTGGTAGAGGTCTGAGGACCTAGACAGTCTAACTACTATTGTGAACCCTGATCCAAGGTGTGGATCAAAGTTTTATATAAACTATGTGAGAGGAGTAAGTCTCAACTTGACACTGAACCTCTTTGTTAAAACTTTTGTGCATTTTTATTTTAATTTAAACTATTCTCTTTATTCCGATGCTATGTACTTTAAATATAAATATATTTTAAAGTTACTCTGATATTTAAACTTGAATGTGTTTGTATTTATTTTAGACTATTAGGTTAGTTTCAAAATATAATCTAATCTTCATATTATATTAACTAAGAACTAATCTATCTCTTGAGAACCTAACTGAACCTTTACTGTGTAACAAATTCACTAAGTTTAGCTTGTTATTTAAAATGGTGGATTTCAATATAAATATTTTAAATAGAAATTTTGAATAGGAACTAAATTCACCCCCCACCCTCTTGAGTATCCACTCTGATAAACATTTGGTATAAGAGGTTTGATAAATGTTTTTCAAAACTCTTTATTTGGAAAAAAAGTCTTCAACAGTGATTTTAGTTGTATGTTAAAGATCTCAAAATTTCTGTTATTTCTAAATTCTATCTCTTTAAATATATTTTCTAAAATATTATTATGGATAATATATTAGAAGGTGTAGCTACCAACAGAACACCCTTCTTTAATGGTCTAAATTAGGCCAAATGGAAAATCAAAATGAAAATTCATTTAGAAAGTATGGGATTTGACATTTTGACTGCTATAGAGACTCAGTATAAGATTCCAGAAACTGTTAGAACTACTTGGGATGAACCTACTAAAGCTGCTTACAACAATAATTGTGAAGCAATGAATGCCCTATATTTTACATTAGGAGATGAAGAATTTAACTGAATATCTTCTTGTAAAACTGCTTTGGAAATTTGGGATACTTTATCTATTTCCCATGAGGGAACATCCAATGTTAAAGAAATGAGAATAAATACATACAATATTAAGCATGATAACTTTAAAAAAATTCTTGATGAATCTATTTCAGATATGTATCTTAGGTTCAATGAGATAGTTAATACAATGAGATCATTAGGAAAAGTTGTTCCAGCAAAGGAGAAAATCATGAGAATACTCAGATTCTTGCCAGAAAGATGGAAAGGCACATCAGTTTCAATTAGAGAATCTTGTGACATTAGTGTTCTTTGTGTCAAGGATCTCATTGGTAAGTTAATGATTTATGAAGAACTGAAAGTAAATAAGGAAGAAGATTATGAAACAAAAAATAAATCAGTATCCTTCAAGACCTCGACTTCAAAAATCCAGGACAAAGAGAAAATTCAAGCTACAAGTGATAGTTCAAGTATTGAAGAGAGTGCTTCTAACAGTGATTGCCACAAACTAACCCGGTTCGACCCTCAACTGGTCACCCAATCCAGCCTGCGGAAAGTCCTGAGGGGCGTTCCTGATCTGCTCGGGATGGAGACTAGTGTCGGGCATCAAAACATACACCTTTGAATGATTTAAGCCCAGAGAAATAAACAACCAGGACCAGATAAAGAAATGAAATAAACTAAGGATGCAACAACATAAACAACTGAAAAAAAAATACACTAATCCAGATACAAGGTGCAACTCAACCGATAGAAAACTAAAATACAAAACTGAAAACCCAAACGAACACACCAAACCACCACTTCCTGATCTCCATGTGACCTTTTGGTCACCACCAACCACAAGACCAACTATGCTCCAACATCAAGCACATGCTAGGGAAACCGGAACAAATACTGGACCTAAAAAATAGCTCGGGTATACCGAAAACAAGTCATAAAGGTAGAGTGTGATCTAATCACTTAGTAGGCAACCACCAAAGAATCCATGTCATTTCTTCCACAACACATTCCATTAATACTAGTTTGAACAACATTGTAAAATTAAGTTTTCATACACACTTTTCCTTTTAAAAAAACAAACAAGCATGATCCATTGTCCTCTCAATTTAAAACCAAATACAAGGGGAAATAAAGGGGATTTGTTCTTTCTATTTAAATAAATCTAATTTAAATATCTTTAATGTAATAAAAAATTCACAGTTTTCTAAATAAATACCAAAATCGGGTGCAAAGTGAAAATGTCCACACAAAGAGATAAATTTCTCTAATATTACTTGTAACGGGGAAACACAAAAAATCCTAAGAATGCAGAGGAAGACAAGAACATACTATACATATGACTCATCCTGAAGGCATGTCCTAACTCGATGACGTCATAATGCCCTAACGCTCGGCATATCCATACATGGCCTAACCGAGGGGCCCAATCCCCATAGCAGTAATAACTCAGTATTCCCCTGCTACGGGGCCACTAGCCAGTGCGTAATCTAAACTAGTGCAGCAATCATTCTTAGAAAACCTCTTTTATATGCTAAGTTCTCATGTAAAGTTCTCAAGGGGTTGTGCCATATCATTCAAACAACAAGTCACATACATATAATCAAACACACCACATAAACTGGAACCACCCCGACCGCCTCAAGGGTTTATCCCATGCCTCAAAATAATTATCATTCAAAGGAGTCCCATACTGAGGACCCTTCCATATCACAAGTCAACATTTAGGCAGGGATGCCAAACCAAGAAGGGTTTTCCAAAAAACTCTTTCAAAATCCAAACAGGCCTTTACACCAAGAATTCACCAATCATATTTAAAGTGTTAATCGGGTCATTTAAAGAAAACACACGGTAAGGGAAACTTGATGAAAATACACCACACATGTTGAAATTCCATTTTCAAATAATATGCACTCTAAAACATTTTCCAAAAATAGTTTCACACCTCTTCCATAATTTAATAAAAAATTGATGCACCTTATAAAACTATTATAAATAAAACTCAAAGAATTTAACAAAAATCATTTTTTTAAACAATACTATTTATCAACATTCAACAGCATAGGAAAAAACATGTGCATGAATTGAAGGACATGTCAAAACCTATATTTAGAAAGTTAAACTAACAATAAATCATTACCATAAACTAAGTATATTTTTAATAAAAGTGTGAATCAGGGTGTGACAATTAAATACTAAAATAAAAGAATCACATGGAACAAAATTGGAAGAAATTTCATGGAACCACCTACCTCAAAAAAAATTGGTTGAGGCAATGCTTTCAAACTCACACTGCCACCAGCTCACGTACACGCACTCCCACAAAAGCACACGCACTAGAAAAATAACATCGTCACACCATAACAATGCATTCGACAACCAAAGTTAGTGTGTTGAAGACCAGCGCACAAACAATTAAATATAAAGGACTTAATTAAATTATAAGAACCTAATTTTGGATGATAGGAATCAAAAAAATGGTTGCATTGACCTTACCTGAAACATTGGCGATAAAGAAAATCGAGTCCATCCGCCTCGCCCTTGGTGGCGGATGACAGAATATGGTATAATGTGTCCTAATAATCCAATCAAATACCCTATTTAAGGAATAACAGAACAATCTGGTATTGACAAAACCTTAGGGTTTAAGCAGGATCCTAATCAGGTATCGAAATACAAGAAAAACGCCAAATAATTTAAGGAAAAGAGGTCCAAGGACCATACCTCGAAGAATCATTGGGGAAACACGAAGAAACCAAAAGAAGTATCAAAGGAAGTGGGAGATCCGGGGAAAGGGGGGTTGTGCGCCATCGAGGCTCGATAGAGGGTCCAAGCGCGCCTGAATAAGGGGGTCCATCAGGTTGTGCGCTGCTGATGGAAGGGGGTGCGGTAGCTGGAACATGCTACAAGGAGGAGCTAGTCATGGAGAGTCGTCGTAGTTTTCAAGGGGGGTGCATTGTATATAGGGGGATAGGGGAGAGATGAGTGTGAGAATATAATAAAAAATGTAGAAGAATAAAAAGAAGAGAGAGGTGTGGAAAGGGAGAGTGGGGTGCCTGGGACAATGGGGGAGATGAGGGGCCTAAAAGGTAGAGTGGGGGAATTTAAAAAAAACAAATAAAAATAAAAGAGAGGGGGAGGTGCGAAAGAGTGGGGCGCATGGGTAGCTTAGGATAAAAAAATTTATAATTAAAATAATAATAATAAAAATAAATTGATAAAAACAATAATAAATTGATAATAATAATAATAAATTGATAACAATAATAATAATAATAACCATTTAAATAATAATAATAATAACAAAATTTTAATGACAATATTTGTAAAAATATTAATACTTATATATTCATAACATCATTAATTTCCCTAATGATAATGGTAATAATAATAAACTAATTTTAAAAAAAATTAATTCAATAATAATAATAATAATGACAGTGAAAGTAATAATTATTATAGTCATAGTTTTATTCATTTTCATTTAAATAATAACAATATTAATAACAACTAAATAATTATATTTACAACAATTTCTTTGATAATATTATTAATAATTTTTAATAATGAAAATATTTTTATCTACACAATAATATTATTATTATTACAATTTAAACATTTAACTTATTTTATTTACATCAAATTTAATTTATTTTAAACATTACACATCTGTGTAGCTAATTGGGCCGATCACGCGGTCACCGCCAACCATGCGATGTCTGTGCACCGGTCTGACACCCACCAAAATTGTAAAACAATAAAAATTTTCAACCAGCGCTCAACTTTCACCTTGACGAAGCTAAAAAAAGTCAATAAATAATAAAATAAAATAATAATAAAAATGGTCAGGGTTTGACAATTCTCCCCACCACAAAACATTATTCCCCTAGAAAGTCACCAAGATAACAGTTAATATAACTCGAGTTCACGCCCAGATAAAACCGAGGAAAAACCATGAATCTCGGGATGACCTAACTCTCCACAAGTCACACTTGGCCAATTCATGAGAAAATCAAAGACCGAGGTTGAGGGGAGAACACAGGAGGGTTCTCCCCACCCCATGAATTTACTAATATGGAAACCTTGAAACCCAGTCATACAACCCCCAAGGGGGGCCAACACGGGAACACCCAAACTAAACCCATTTAATTTCTCCACATGGACCAAACAACACTAAGACACTTAAACAGAATTCTTTCTACGAAACGACCCAACACCCCAAGGATACGAAATTAACTCAACACCTCTCTCCACGACCAAATAAAATCCTCACCGCAACCAGAGACTATGGAATTCTTAGCCCAAACTCATAAAGCACCTCGAAACACTACCCATTAATTTAACAAAACCAAAAATCCCCCTAACAAACACAATTGAGACCCAACTAAAAATTAGAACGACCTATTTATTCACGGGCCCAACACCATTCTAGGAAATACAAACGATTTGAAAACACACTAAGAACAGATAAGACCGCTTAGACAACGGTAGAACAAGTTCATCACATCACCCCAAATATGATGATCATACAATGGTGACAATAATAGAAAAAGGAAACTTTAGATATTTCCCTGCCAAAGCTGAAAACATTAGTTGGACAGAGGTTCCACACACCCTCAGCAACTTCTGACTATGTGCGAGCTTCACCCCGAGACCTATGGTTGCGGCCCTGATGGTTGAAGCATCTCCTGCCTCACAGTCAGGACTTTTCATCTTCTGGTCTCTAACTCCTTCTGTTGGATGATTCAAACTATCACGATGGTCGTATGTCTCCAAAAAAATGCAACATGATGACAAAGAATGTCTAGACAGGCCATACTGGTGGCGCACAAAAGAGAAGCCCGACGAACTAGGAGCTGGTACTGACGAGGATGGTTTCTTGGAGATAGGTTCCACCAGCCCGCTCTCCTTTCCATGTGGGGAACCTTCTCGAAAGTCGAACACTATTAATCACACCCAAAACTCCAACGACGATGATACATCTCATCTTTACTAGTCCAAAACTAAACGCTCAAATAACTCTAGGGTGGTATGAACCATAACTATCCTTGGAGTTTCCAACAACCTGAAGACACATTATCATTCAAAACAATACGAATACCTCTAAAAGACTTCGATTACCTCTAAAATCAAGCAACACACAAAATGCACTGAGAACTGAGCATAAATCATTAACAACTTTTGGAGGCTTTCTGGGCGGCATACTCATGACAACACGAAAAACACCATCGAAACTGGCATCAAGAAAAAACTCAATCAAAGAAACAACACAATCCAAGGAAAATAGGTCCATAAGTCAAACATATAAAATACAAAGAGAAATCACTTTTCTAAAACCATTATTTCTTTACAATTTTTAAAAAAACTCACCTATGGCACCTTATAAACCATCGCATGTGTGTTTATTCAATCTCAGTCACCTCATCTGTGAACAAGTGCCCCCACACACTTTCTATACATACCCACGCATGTGTGACCCTCCATAAAGAGTTCCAAGGTTCAAACACTTTTTTTCCATACCAAATCAAAATGCATACTAAGTTTTTCCAAACCGATACACCTTCTCTTTAAAAACCCACTTTAGTAATTTCAGAAACAATTTGGAAGAAACACTTTTCCATTTAAAAACCAATTTCACTTTTAACACACACTCAAATCAACTGTGACTAAAAAAACACAAGTAGTAATAACCCACTGGAATGAATAACTAGTGCATATTTCTGACCCAGCGACATGGTGGTGAGCCAAGCCCCAAGTAAAGAATAACACTAAGAGAACCGTAAACTGGACACTTAGACTTCACATGGGTCACCACCCCTTGTGATACTGCAAAGTGAAACGATTTGCCTCCATTTTCATCCCTCAATCCGAAAATACCAAGGACAAGTGACTCAAATCCTGGACTAACCCTAGTAACTCCGGTTTCGTCACGAGCGGTGGTGATCAGGCACCGACCCGTAACCTACCTCCTAAGTCCCGACAATCCTAATATTCATCTACTGGACATCCCAAATAACAAAAGGGAACTCTAAAAAGAGAGGTCTTCTAAGGGCCAACCTGCTCTGATACCATTTTGTCACGAACCATCATGGGTCAACCCTGAACCGGTCACCCGATCCGGTCCACGGCAAGTCTCGAGGGGCGTTCCCGATCCCCCTGGGATGGAAACTAGTGTCGAGCATCAAAAAATACACCTGGGAACGATTTAAGCCCAAAACAAATAAACAACCAGGACCATATAAATAAATGAAATAAACTAAGGATGCGGCAGCATGAAAAACTGAAAAACAAATAAAATAAACTAATCTAGATACAAGGTGCAACTAAAGGGACAGAAAACTAAAATATGAAACTAAAAACCTAAACGAACAAACCAAACCGCCACTACCTGATCTCTATGTGACTTCTTGGTCACCTCCAACCACAAGACCAGCTATGCTCCAAAAATAAGAACATGCAAGGGAAACCTAATAAACCTGCAAAACAGCTTGGGTATATCGACACCGAGTGGTAAAGGTATGGTGTGAGCTAATCACTAAGTAAGAAACCACCAAATATTCCATGTCATTTCTTCCACAAAACATTCCATTAATACTATTTTGAACTACATTATAAAAATAAGTTTTCATACACACTTTGCCTTTTAAAAAAACAAACAAGAATGATCCATTTCCCTCTCAATTTAAAACCAAATACAACGGGAAATAAAGGGGAGTTGTATTTTCTATTTCAAAACATCTAATTTAAATATATTTAATGTAATAACAAATTCATAGTTTTCTAAATAAATACTAAAACCAGGTGTAAAGAAAAAATGTCCACACAAAGAGGGCAATTGCCCTAATAGTACTCATAATGGGGAAACACGAGAAATCCTAGGAATGCAGAGGAAGACAAGAACATAATATACATGTGACTCATCCTAAAGGTGTTCCCTAACTTGATGATGTCATAACTCCCTAATGCTCAGCATAGCCCAAAATGGCCTAACCGAGGGGCCCAATCCCCATAGCAGCAATAACTCAGTATTCCCCTACTCTGGGGCCACTAGCCAGTGTGTAATCTAAACTAGTGCAGAAATCATTCTTAGTAAACCTCTTTGTTTTGCTAGGTTCCCATGTAAAGTTCTCAAGGGGGTGTGTTATATCATTCAAGAAACAAGTCACATACATATAATCAAACACACCACACAAACTGGCACCACCCCGGCCACCTCAAGGGGTTGTCCCTTGGCTCAAAATAATTATCATTCAAAGAATTCCCATACTGAGGACCCTTCCATCTCACGAGTCAACATTTAGGTAGGGATTCCAAACCATGAAGGGGTTTCCAAAAATCTATTTCAAAATCCAAATATTCCTTTATACCAAGAATTCACCAATCATATTTAAAGTGCCAATGGGGTCATTTAAAGAAAACAAGTGGTAAGTTAAACTTGATAAAAATACACCACACATGTTGAAATCCACTTTTCAAATCATATGCACTCTAAAAAATTTTCAAAAAATAGTTTCACACTTCTTCCATAATTTAATAAACCATTAAAGCACTTTATAAAACAATTATAAATAACACTCAAATAATTTAACAAAAATCATTTTTTTAAAATAATTCTATTTATCCACATTCAACTGTATAGGAAAAAACATGTGCAAGAATTGAAGGACATATCAAAACCTATATTTATCAAGTTAAACAAACAATAAATCATTACCATAAACTACATACATTTGTATTAAAAGTGTGAATCTGGGTGTTACAATTAACTAATAAAATACAAGTATCGCATGGAATGAAATTGGAAGAAAAGGAATGGAAGCACCTACCTCAAAAAAAATTGGTCGAGCCAATGCTTTCAAACTCACATCGCCACCTGCTCACATACACACACTCCCACAAAAGCGCACGCACTAGAAAAATAACATCGTCACACCATAACAATGCATTCAACACCCAATGTTAGTGCAAAGAAGACCAACGCACAAACAATTAAATATTAGGGACTCAATTAAATCATAAGACCCTAATTTTGGATATTGGAAAGCAAAATAGCGGGTGCATTAACCTTACTCGAAACATTGGTGACAAGGAAAATCGAGTCCATCCACCTCGCCCTTGGAGAAGAATTCCAGAATATGGTCCAACACATCCCAATACTCCAATCGCATACCCTATTGAAGGAAGAACACAACAATCAGGTATTAACCCAACCTTAGGGCTTAAGCGGGATCCTAATTAGGTATCAAAATTTAAGAAAAATGCCAAATCAATTAAGGAAAATTGGTCCAAGGACCATCACTTGACGAATCATTGAGGCAATGTGAAGAAATCGCAAGAAATATCGAAGGACGTGGGAGATCCGGGGAAATGAGGGTGGTGCGCCATCGAGACTCGGTCAAGGGTCCAAGCGTGCCTGAACAAGGGGGGTCCATCAGGTTGTGCGATGCTGATGGAAGGGAGGTGCGGCAGCCAGAACATGGTGCAAAGAGGAGCTAGTCATGGAGACTCATCACATTTTGCAGGGGGTGCGCCATATACAGGGGGAGAGGGGAGAGATTTGTGTGAGAATAAAAAAAAGAATAATAAAAAAAAGAGAGAGTCATGGAAAGGGAGAGTTGGGTGCCTGGGATAAGGGGGGTTGAGGTGCGTGAGAGGTAGAGTGGGGGAATTTAATAAAAATAAAACAAAATAAAAGACAGGGGGAGGCATGGAAGAGTGGGGCTCATTGGTATCTTAGGATAAAAAAGGTTATAATTATAATAATAATAATAATAATAACAATAAATTGATAAAAACAATAAAAAATTGATAATAATAATAATAAATTGATAACAGCAATAATAATAATAACCATACAAATAATAATAATAATAACAAAATTTTAATGACAATATTTGAAAAAATATGAATACTTATATATTCAGAACATCATTAGTTTCCCTAATGATAATGGTAATAATAATAAACTGATTTTAAAAAAAATTAATTTTATAATAATAATAATAATAATGAAACTGAATGTAATAAATATTATAGTCATGATTTTATTCATTTTCATTTAAATAATAACAATATTAATAACAACTAAATAATTAAATTTACAAAAATTTCATTGATAATATTATTAACAATTTTTAATAATGAAAATATTTTTATCTACACAATAATATTATTATTATTACAATTTAAAAATTTAACTTATTTTATTTAAATAAAATTTTATTTATTTTAAACATTACACATCTATGCGGCCACTTGGGCCGATCGCGTGGTCCCCGCCAACCATGCGATGTCCGCGCACTAGTCCGACACCCACCAAAACTTTTAAACGATAAAATTTTTTGACTGGCGCTCAACTTGTGCCTTGAAGAAGCTAACCGAAGTCAAGAAATAATAAAATAAAATAATAATAATAAGGTTCGGGGTGCGACAGAGATGCTGAAATGGCTTAGATAGCAAGACGATTTAAGAAGTTATATTGGAAAAAGAAGTTTTTCCGAAAATCAAATTACAAGGGAAATTTTTCTAATAAAGTTTATTGGAAGAAGGATTAGAAAAGGAAAGATAAAAGGGTTGGTATATTCTACTACGAATGCAAGAGGAAAGGACATGTGAAAGCTGACTGTCCGAAGTTAAAGTACACGAAGAAATATTAGTAAAAGTACAACAAATACAAAAAGTCTATGAAAGAAACCTTGAGTGCTTCATAAGAAAGTTCAAGTAATTCTGATTCAACTCAGGATGAAAAATATCAAAAAGATAATATGTGTTTCATGACAAGAACATATGAGGTAACATTGGATACTCCTACTTTAAACTCTTATTATTCTAGAGATGATTCTGATTATGAAGCTAAAAACTTGTCTAGTGAAGAATTATTTGAAAACTTTAATATGCTAGAAGATACCTGAAATGAGCTGAAAGATAAGTATAAAGCCTTAAAGAAACATCATGCTTTAACTTGCACTATCAAATCTGTACTAGAAGTAAAAAAGGAAAATAATTCTCAACTACTCAAAAAGAATAATGAACTGAAATTGTCTAATGAAAAACTCAAGAAAGATTTAGAAAAAATACTAATGGAAAGGAAACTCTTACACAAATTCTATGAAAACAAGTAGAGCCAAAATATACTACTGGTTTAGGCTATCATCTTGGACAAAGACAGATTATAAAGAATAGATTTATTCTTAAATCTGGACAGTATGCGGCTAGTTGCAGTTCTGAAAATTCTTATCTCTCAACTAGCTACTCACATAGATATAGATCAAAAAAAGTTTATCTTCCAAAATCCTTTAAAACTAATGATTATATGAAACCCATTTGACAAATCTATGTACCAAGATTTCTGCTTGTTAACCAGTCTAGACCCAAGAAAATATGGTTACCAAAATCATTTTCTATCTAAAATTGTGTTTTAGGAACCCTGCATAAAAAGTTCATGTAAGAAGACATGGTACTTGGACAATGGATGTTCAAGACACGTGACAGGAGACTTTTCATGCTTCAAAATAATAATCAAAGTTGATGGAGGATATTTCACCTTTGGTGATAACTCAAAAGGAAAGATCATCGGCTTAGGCCAGATTTGTAACACTGGTTCAATCTTAATATATAATGTTTTATTTGTTGATGGACTAAAGTATAATCTGATAAGAAACTATCAATTGTGTGATGATGGTTTTGATGTTAAATATGAAAATGATTCATGCAATGTGATTGATTCTAAAAATATTTTGGTATTTACTACACAAAGAAAATAAAATATTTATGCTATAGATTTGAAAACTTTCTCTAAACAAAATATTACCTGTTTTAATTCCTTTCAAATAGAATATTGGCTTTGGCATAGAAGATAATGACACTACAATATACACTCACTTAGAAAACTGACAAGGAAGAACTTAGTTAGAGACCTAGCTAAACTTGAATTCCCAGTTGACAATGTTTGTAATCCCTGTCAAAAGGGAAAGCAACATAAAGTTTATTTTGAATCAAAGAATGAAGTTTCAACTTCTCAACCTCTCGAGTTGGTTCACATGGATTTATTTGGACCTTCTAGAGTTTCTAGGTTAAATGGAAAGCATTATGTCTATGTTCTTCTAGATGAATTTTTTTGATACACTTGGGTATATTTTCTATCTCACAAAAGTGAAGCCAATTCTTACATTATTAAATATTCCAAGTCTGTAGAAAATCTTAGTGGACTTAGGATCAACAACTTAAGAAGTTATCATGGTCATGAGTTTGAAAATCAAGAGTTTGAATCTTATTGATCACATAATGTCTTCAGTCACAACTTCCCTACTCCTAGAACACTTCAACAGAATGGTGTAGTAGAAAGAAGAAATAGGACTCTTCAAGAGATTTCTAAGACAATGCTCAATGAATATGACTTCCCAATTTACTTTTGGGTTGAATCTATTCATATAGCTTGTTACATTATCAATAGAGTATTGATTAGAACAATTCTTAAAAAGACCCCTTATGAACTTTGGAACAATAGGACGCCTAAGGTTAACTACTTTAGAGTTTTTTGTTCTAGAGTCTTTATCCTTAATACTAAAGATAATCTTGACAAATTTTCTTCCAAAAGTGGTGAAGGAATTTTCTTAGGTTACTCAATATCAAGTAAACCCTATAGAGTATTCAATAGCAGAACTAAATGTGTGGAAGAATATGTACACCAAAAATTTGATGAAACTGATCCACATGATCCTAAGACCCCTCTTGAAAATATTGAAGAATATATTCCCATTCTAAACCTTAATGACAAAAATAGTGAACCTATTGTTAAGACAACCAGGTCTGGAAATGTTACAGAATCTGCTTCTCTTGAACCAGAACCTGTAAATGAACCTAAAATATCTTTCCCTATCTTTTCAAGACCAACTAGGATCCTTAAAAACTATACTTTGGATGTTTGAGTATGAGATTTAGATAGAGGGATACAAACTAGATCTTCTCTAAGAAATCATGTTGAACATCAAGCTTTTCTTTCACAGCTTGAACCTAAAAATATCAATGATGTAATCAATGATGAATTTTGGGTGATGGCTATGCAAGAAGAATTAAATAAATTTGAATGAAATAAAGTTTGGTAATTAGTAGACATACCAAAGGACACTTTGACCATAGGTACTAAATGGGTTTTTAAGAATAAATTTGATGAAGCTCGTAAAATAGTTAAAAACAAGGCTAGACTTGTTACATAAGGCTATAGTCAAGAAGAAGGAATTGACTATAAAGAGACCTTGGACCAATATCCAGACTTGAAGCTATCAGAATCCTGCTTGCCTATACTGCACATCTGAATTTCAAACTATATCAAATGGATGTTAAGTGTGAATTTTTAAATGGGTTTATAGTTAAGGACTTTTTGGTTGAACAACCCCATGGATTTACAAACCCTTCTTTTCTGAATAATATTTTTAAACTTTCAAAAGCTTTATATGGTTTAAAGAATGATTCAAGAGCTTGGTATGATAGATTAAGTGCTTTTCTTATTTCTAAAGGATTTACAAAAGGAATAGTTGATCCTACTCTTTTTATAAAACAAATTTCTAATGATGTGTCAGTTGTTCAAATTTATATAGATGGAAGTATTTTTGGATCATTGAAAAATTATTTATGTGTTTCTTTTTCTAAAATGATGCCAAATGAATTTGAAATGAGTTTAATGGGAGAACTCAAATATTTTCTGGGATTTCATGTTTTTCAAAATGAAAATGGTTTTATTTTAAATAAAAGTAAATATACAAAGTATCTTCTAAAACGTTTTGGATTGGATAGCACTAAAAGTAGTGACAGTCCCATGAACACCACTTTTATGTTGGATCCGGATGAAGATGCAAAATCTATTGATCAAACCACTTATAGAGTAATGAATTGAAGTTTACAATACTTAACTTCTAGTCGTCTTGACATTTTTTTTAGTGTGTGAATGTGTGCTTGTTTTCAAGAAAACCCTAAGGAATCTTGTTTAAATGTTGTAAATAGAATTTTTAAATACCTCAAGAAAACACCAAATCAAGGAATATTTTATCCTAAAAGAAAACATTTGAGTTAGTTAGTTATTCAGTTGTTTACTATGGTGGTTGTAAGTAAGATAGAAAAACAACATCTGGAACATGTCACCTTTTAGGCAAGTCACTAGTATAATGGTGTAGTAAGAAACAAAATTTTGTTGCATTATCTACTAAAGAAGTTGAATACATAGTTGTTGGAAGTTGTTGTGAAAATATTTTGTGGATGGAACACACATTACTATATTATGGATATCAATTCAGACATGTACCTATAAATTGTGACAACACAAGTGCTATTAACATCTCAAGGAATCATGTTTCACAATCTAGGATAGAACATATTGATGTAAGACAACACTTTTTGAGATATCATTATCAGTAAGGTTATATCTCTTTAGAATTCATTGGTACTGAATATCAACTTGCTGATATATTCACAAAGCCATTAAATTCTGAGCAAATAGACTACATCATACATGAACTAGGCATGATAAATCTCAAATAGAAACCTTATTGTTACTGTTTTAGGTCTTATTGTGCGATATCTTACTATGTTATACTTTACTGTTACATGATTATGGTTTCTTAGTTATGGTATCTGAAGTTTACTGTCACACAGCAACGTTCTATGTTTACGGACTCACAATTAGCATTTTTTACTTACGATCTAACCTTTACTATCTCACCGTAATGCGCAATGAAAAGATCACTCATGGTTTCACCATGAAACTAACTCTCTATCTCACTGTAAAGACCGCTCACTGTCTCACCGTAATGACCAGTCACGGTCTCACCGTAAAATACTTTTTATCTTTTTAACCTGTATCGTGGTAATTATTTTTTCACCTCTTTTATTTTCCCTCATTTTTATTTTAGCAATGTTTGGTATTCCTAAATGATAAAACAAAGAAAATATCACATGATTCTTCACTCGATGTTTCTTCTACATACTCTCTTCGGACCCTCCTTCATCCTTGAAACCTTTCTCTAGCTCGAAACGTTAGTGAATGCCAAGGATTAAGTGTCAATCATCATCAACACATGAGAAGCACAGCTCAAAGAAGAAAAATATTTCACCAAAGGTGACACCTGAATGGACTTCAAATCTGAATCTGGTAAACCGCATTGTTGTACTTGAGAAAGAAATTTGCCCCAAGTGGCTTCTGTCTAGTAAGTCACTGGTACTAAAATTTTTAGAACAACAAGGTTGGTTGGAATGGTTCTCGAAGGAGGATAGACCCATATATCCTATGTTAGTGGCTCAATTTTATCAATACGCATAGTTCTCATTTGATTCTGGTTAAAGTTATGTTGTAAGGAGCTGGGTCAATGACCATAGGTGTTATTTCTCTTTGTGGTTATGGGATGCATGCCTTAGGATACCTCTTGACTGAATCATTTATGATTATCAAAGAATACCTCCACCATCAACAGAATTAATTTATTTAGATGATTCTCTGAAAAACCTAACTAGAAATGGAACCCAGAGAAGAGCCAGTTGTTGCAGAACTATATAGAGAAACAAGGCTTCTGTTTAAGTTTTTACAGAATTTGGTAAGTCTAAGAAAAGGTGATTTTGCTGTGTTAATGTATCAAGATCTGTTTTTGTTTCACCTAATGAAAAATGGACATAAGATGAACCTGTTTAAGTATATCATACACCACATGTGTGAGTTGATTAAAGTCACATCCATGCCCACTTCTCTATTCTACTATCAGCTTATATCCTCCATGCTTCTTGCAAAAGGTGTGGTTTTACCTAATGATGAAGTGATTATGGACTATGAGTACTGTCTCTCAAAAGCTACCATCAAGAGAATGAAGATAAACTTGAATCCTTGTAAAAGAGAATGGGTGGAAGACAATTACAAGGTTTATGAGAAATTCAATTGTGTGGATTATCCCTCAAGGCCAAAGGGAATTTCTGATCCTGGTTTGGAACCATATGAGCTTGTCGAGTATTCTGAAGAAGAGGAAGAAGAGGTTGTAGTGCCACCCAAAGAGGTTTTTGTTGTTGAGGAACATAGAACTACTATTTCTCATGATGTTCTTGAATAAGATGTTCATGCTCCTGAAGAAGCAGTTAGTTTGGAAACTCAACCTGAGGGTGTAACAAAATCAGTTGCCAAAGATTCCGAAAAGCATTCCTTGGAGAACCTATAATATAAGAGCCTACAATAGAAGGGCCTATAGTGGAAGGGTAACCTATTCTGCAAGAGGTCAATCTTGAGTAACTCCCTGTGGAACAATCTATTCCTAAAATCAAACCCTCTACTTAAAAATTGATGGAGCTAAATTTTCAGTTGTCTAGATAGGAAATGAGTGAGGAACATAGAGTTGAGTCTGTGGATTTAGACTAAGCTCTTGATAATCTCAATCCTGAGAAGGTGGGACCTGTTGAGGGGGATAAAACCCCAAATCTTGAATTTGGTGAAGCCTCACATCCAACTGAGTCATGTCCTATAGAACTTCAGTACAAATTTCCTAGTTTCTATGATTTGAGTGGGTCTTAGCAGTTTACAGCAACCGGGCTTGATATTTCCTCTCAATTTCTGTTGAAATCAATCTCAACATCGCATCTAAGAAGGAACCTCAACCAGAACCTATACTAGTTCCAACTCCTGAACCCTTAGTTGAACAACAATATTTTGTAATTAAGGAGGATCTTGTGGAATTTTGAGATAATCTCTTATCTGGAGTTGAGAAACTCATAAATACCCAACCTCTTCCTGTGACAAATTTAAGTGAAAGAGATGCCTCACTATTATTGGAGAATATTATTTGGGAAATATAACCTAAGATTATACATGAGATTAAAGAGGCCAGAGTTGAAAATAGACTACTAAGTAATGAAGTTAAGTCCCTAAGAAGTTTGTTTGAAGACATGAAGAAAGAGATGCATTCGAGATCTGAATCTGTTGCTCCTCCTATAGAATCTGGTACTCCTTATATCCCACAAGTTGGTGTTTCTAAGATTCAACCTTATATTGCATCCTTAGATGAAAAGATTTCTAAAAGGAACAAGCAAATTGTGAAGTAAATGAAATAGCATGTTGTAAACCTCAATAAACTCACCAATGATTACAAAGGATGTCTTCAAAACGTTCTGAATCAACTAAAAACCGTAACGACATCTGTTAAAGCATCTAATCAATCCTCTAAACCTTCCATGGACAGTAATCTGCTCAAATATGTAGTTAAGAACGAGATTTAGAATGTCTTCAGTGGATTTAATGCAGCTTCTTTATCTAAAGTTTTCAAAAACAGTGATTGACTTCTTGACTTAGTACAAATCCACTCCAAAATTGCTAATGATGCTCAGCAAGAGATTGTCAAGAAAGCGGATTTCTACTTCAACAGAATTTTCTCCAAAACCGATATGACAAATCTTCTCAAGAACCTTGTAGAAAATCTTCGGATTCCTCCTGTGACTCAAGATTTCAAGAACCAAGTCCAAAAACTCACAGATTTTACTTGTTTGTTGGACAAGTTTTTGAAGAACAACGAAGATTTTGAGAAAGCCTTGAAGTATGGTGGAGAGCTCATTAAAGATTTCATCAAACTCCTCTAGCCCAATATTCAGGTTCATATTACAACCATTGTTGCTCCAACGGTTGCACCTCTCACACCAGGGTTGCCTACCTTCACCTCTTCACTATCATTAACCACCATGTATGTTGGTCAAGCACTCAGTCAGATCAATCCTGTGATTCTTGATCAGTAGCTGCCTAGATCTTCTACTACTCCTACCTTGGCTCCCTCAGTATTTGAAGGCCTTCCTTTACTCTCCTTATCAACCACATCTCTACCTTATTCTACCTCAACCACTGCCCCTATGGCTTCCTCTTCGGCTACTGCAAAAGTCAAAGAGAAGGCCAGCCCTTGAAGAAGAATAGTGTTTACTCTTTTTGATAGGGGTGCTATTGTTTTTGTATTGATCTTATTGTGTATAATCCCTTATTTACTTTTGGTGGACTGTGTCCCTTTTTCCCTCTCTTATTTTACCTTTTTGATAAACCCAAAAGGGGGAGAAGTTTCTATTTTTTATATATTATGTTATTTTCTATATATTATGTTAGTTTCTATATATTATGTTATAAATTTATCTTTATGGTTGAATCTAATATAAAAATTAAAAAGTATATGATTTTTGATCTTCAAAAAGGGGGATATTGTTGGACTCCTCATGTTTTAATCATTTTTTAATGATCACAAATATTATTTAATCATGTGTTAATGATTACAAATCTTATTCAATCTAGATCATGTGTATTTATATCTAAAGTTTTCTCATATTTTAAGTAGAGCCATGCAAGATCTTAATTTCTCTATATTTAGTTTACTTACTTTATACTATCTTTATGCTCCTCTCAGATTACCTTCTTGTACAAATACTTAAGTCTAATCCATTCTATTATTATCTTTATTTAAGACTGCACATAGTTACTTTGGAAAGTCTAAGACAACATGATTCTGCCACTGTCTATGCATTTATGACACAGTGAAGCCAGAAACAGTGAAGCCAGACACCGTGAGGCCAGACACCGTGAAGCCAGACACTGTGAAGCCTAACAACGTGAAGCTAGACATCATGACCCTAAGATACCATGACCCTGAGAAACCATGAACAAGACATCATGACCCTAAGACACATTAAACCAGACACCGTGAACAAGACATCGTGACCACGAGACACCGTGACACTAAGACACCGTGATCAACCTAGACACAGTGTGAAGGAGACATTGTTTCCATGACTTATTGTGATACTGTTTCTTAAACTATTATGTCAATTTTCTATTTAATTTCTATTGGTCATATTTGATAAATTTAATTCACTGACATAATTAATGTTTCATTGTAGACATATCATCAGACAGTATGATGTACGAGGTGCAGAACACATGAAACCTTTCGGCTCTAACATGTGTATTCCAAGTTAAAAAATGAAGTGTAACAAAGAATCATGAAGAGCGTGATACGAGAAACAAAAAGTAAGGAAGTGAGGACAAGAACAAGGAACAAACTTGGTGGAAGTTACAGAAGAAAGGCACACTGCATGCAACTTGACACAGCTGAACATACAAAGCATATTTGAAGCCTAAAGAACATCTTCACTCGACTGAACCTCACAAAGAACACAAGCAGAATCGTGACACCTTGTTTTCCACAAAACTTCAAGAAAAGGACTCAAAACTTCATCTACTTCAATCGAAAAGAGTTAAGAACTTCATTGACATCACACAAGAGCATTCTAAACTCATCTATATATTCTTTCTCGACTGTGATCATCCTTTTCTTTATATTATGGGTAGGGTGTGATTCTCTCTGTTTGAACACACACTGAATCATAAGCAGAACTAGAGGATTTCTAAATCGTCACTCAATCTTTCCCTTACACTCTTTTATCCCACTATGTATACTGGTAGACGTTCGAGGACCTAGAAAGCCTGTGATCAGTTGTTATTATTACTTTCCCACGTAGAACTGTGGCAGAGGTCTGAGAACTTGGATAGTCTGAGTACTGTTGTAAACCACGATCCGGGGTGTGGATCAAAGTTTTATATAAACTATTTGAGAGGAAAAAGTCTCAGCTTAAGACTAAACCTCTTCGTTAAAATTTCTATGCATGTTTATTTTAGTCTAAACTATTCTATTTATTCCACTGGTAATTACATTAAATATAAGTCTATTAAAAAGTTACTCTGATAGTTAAACTAGCAAGTGTTTGTATTTATTATAAACTAGTAGGTTAGTTTCAAGAGATAATCTAATCTTCAGATTAGAGTAACTGAGAAATAATCAATCTCTTTAGAACCTAACTGAACCTTTACTATAATAAAAATTCACTACAGTTTGGATTGTTATTTAAATTGGGGGATTTCAATATAAATCTTTTAAACAGAAGTTTTGAATAAGAATTTAGTTCACCCCCCCCCCCCCCTCTTGAGTATCCACTCCAACCAACAGATAACTTCAACAATAATTACTAATTATAAATCTAGGATGGTTTCAAATATCATAGTATTTTATTTATAATTCTTATACATTAAATAATTAAATTTAATTGTGACATAATGTTGATGAGGTAATTACCTAATAATGAAAGATTAAAATAATTGATATTAAAAAATATTAAAATAAATTTTGATTAATACTTTTGATTCATTCAATAAATTTCTAGGTTAATATTACATGTTAGGGTTTATTAAATTTATTTATTTTTTTGAATAAATCGTATTTTTAGGACTATCACAAAAACCAAATACTAAATAAATTCAAAATTGACATATATAAGTTTTAAAATAAATACTTTGTTATTAAATAATATAATAGTCCTAAAAATCTAAAGAGTAGCCAAAGAACTTATATAATAATGGATATATCATTATGGAACCTCCTTGGGTTCTCTTGAAATTTTATTTCATGTTTATTAACCCTATAATATAAAAATACAAGGAGACCAGGTAAATGATAAACTATTTAAACTGGAGGTAAATCTAAAAGATATGGTAAATATTGTGACATAAACCTATATTAAACCAATTTTTTGAGATTTTTTCGACCCAGAACTACCTTATCCTAAAAATAAATACTTTTTGAGCCATTATAAACTGAATATGATTGTATAATAAAATAATATTTTAATGTTTTCATAAAGTTTCCCTCACCTCTCTTATAAAAAGGTACTTACCCTTCTCTCAAAATCACACCTCCAAAGCCATTTGGATCTGCCAAAACCTACTCAAATATCCCCCAAACTACCCTCACTTCAACCTAAAGGCCATATAAAGATCATAAAACCAACCTATAGATACCTTTCGATCTAATCAGAATGAAGCACCTGAAGAATAGGTAATTATTTGATCACCTCTTTCGATGCTATTTTCTACTTCCACTTTCACTTTAATTATTGTTTCCATATATAAATAATACATCCATTACTATACATATACTGTGATTTTAATATAAATATGGTAAAACTATATTCATTATTCTATCCATCCTATGAATGACAAAGTCTGTATACATTCGTATGAACGACTTAAAGTCTCCATGTCGTGGCTTAGTTTGTTATTCAACGCTTAATTTTTTGGATGGGTATAATAATGAGTATAATTGATGTAAATAATAATTTGTCACTTTTGGATACGTACGAATTTCCTTCTTCAAGGACACAATTAGATTAATTCCCCATCGTACCTATTCAAGAATAAATATCATTTTATGATTAAAAAAAATTTAAGAACATAATATCATTATGGATAGAAATCAAATACATCCTAACCATAACAAACATCACTTACGTAACAATGCATATAATGATAAAAGAACCAGTTAACATTCAAAATCAATGATACTATTGAAATATTATTAACAATACAATATTAAAAGAGAATATATGATATCATATTTATGTATATGGTAATTTTATAATTTAATAAAAATAATTTCACCATTATATAGCAGGTTAAAGTACCCTCATCTTGAGAAAAGTAAAAAGTAAGGGGTTTATTATCTCACTTTTGATTCCATGAGATTTAAATTGTTTGTCACTTATTTATTTCATGTTATGTATTGTGTACTTCCATTAGATATATATTATCATGATTATCTTTATAATCATGGTATTTTGTGATTTATTTGGTGGTTATTATCTTATGTTCATATGACTCGAATGATTAAAATGTGGTATAGGGTTTTAATCTCACTTCTTATTCACATGAGATTCATGCTATATTGCCACTATTTATTTTTGTATGCTGTATGTACTTCCCATGATTGTATTATTTGTGTAATATTCATTAATTTATGGTTATTTACATATTAATTTTATGATTCTTCCATCATGGTGTCTTTTTTTTAATGTTACTAAATCAATAAGGTAATTTCTATTTTCTATTTCCACTAATTTGGTTTTACCCAAACTTCATTGACTATTTTATTCCACGATTATGTGTTAAATCACTATTTATTCAATTAGGTTGTAATTTACACTCCCCTTTGCATGGATAAACATTTGTTACACATAATAAATCCATTGATAAATTTTCAACTCATCGATATGAACATGATAAGAGTAATATTAACTCAATTTTCATTTATTGAGTTAAACCTCTAAAACGTTGGTGATGTTTTTACTAGAATATGTGTTAATGTTATCTGATTGATTAACATTTAATATCCAATAATATTTAGTGTATTTATATTTTTCACATATAATTATGTCATTTATTTATCCTAAACCTAAGGATACAACCTTTATATGGGATTTCATCTCTAATTACATTACATTGAGATTTTTTTGTTGTTATGTGCCAATTAATTATTATATGGTGTATATACTATACATTGGAATAGTATATCTTGAATCCATTTATTCTCATGATATTATAAGGATTTGATTACTCAATTATTTGTTTTCAAGCATCTCTGACTTGGTTAGGAACTCTAACTAAAATATCATTTTAAATATTTTTATGATTTATTCTTCTAAATCGTTCTCATTAATGTCCATGTTTTAAAAATGGTTTTAAGGATTTATTTATATGGACAAGAATGTTTTAAAATTAAAATTCATTTTCAATGTCTCAAAGTGTTATTGGATACTTTGATTCAAAAATCTATTTTAAATGGATTTTTGATAAATAGTGAAACTTTTAAATGTTTTAAACAAAAATGGGATATTTATCCCAAATAGTTCTAATGTTTATTTTCATCTATTAGTCTTGATTGAGGTTAATTTATTATAATACAATCTTCCACATTGTATTGAATGTGTGATGTTTGAATTTGGATGTTCTATTTTCATATTATTCATGGTTTGTTGTGAAAATATTTACATTTTGTATGCTTGTTTTAAAACAAATGTTTAGATTATATTTCAACCTTTTCATATGTGGAATTCATTGGACATAGTTAGTGATGGGTGGTTCCCACTGTAGCTCCTCTTTGAATTTGTAGATCTAATGAGACAAACTTGGGTCTTGTCACAAGGCCGGGACAAATTCATTATTCGTAGTCTTGGCATATGGCCTTGACTATGTGGTTATGATATCCGGCGTTATGAATTCCATCATTATGAAATTAAATATTGAAATTAAATGCTATTATTTGACTAGTATGACACCCACGTGAATAATTAAATGACTTTATTTTATTTTTATGTGCTATATTATGCTAATATTTCAGTTTAAAAGGCTTGTGTTTTAATCTTATACATTGAATTAATTATTTACGATTATTTATGAATGTTTCCACTATATTATTATCCTTACTGATCAAATGATCTCACTCCTCTCTATGTTTTAATTCTTCCCAAGATATGATAATGTATATAATTATTAACCTACAGTTATATGTTAAGGGATATGAGTTTGTTTAGTGAGGACACAATTATTTTTCGATATTTCATGATGTAATATAAAACTTATGTATGTATCCAGTACATCCAATGTTTCTAAACTAATATGTCATTTGGGACATGATCACTTGTGATCATTCTGTTGATATTTAATAATGCATCGACTCTGGGTAACTAGGGTTGGGGCGTTATAGTTGGTATCAGTGGAAGTAAAGTACAAACCATGGAAACTAGATTTAGAAAATCACGGATTAGAGAACGTTACACTAAGATATGTTTTTGGGATTAGTATAGTAGAACATCAAAATTATTGGTAATGAAAATATTATTTGGTTTTCCAATGCAATAAATCCATGTCTGGATATGAGTAGGTAGAGATGGATATGGCACATATGTACTGAGAGGTAAATCCCTAAAACACTAATTTGATATTGACTCAAATGGAAACTGGTGCAGGACAAAGAGCCTTGATGAACTATTGGTTATGACACTCCTGAGGGATATACTTAGGATAATTCGCATTTTCTTTTAAAACATATTTGAGGGATTTTAATATAATAAATAACCTTGGGTTTCTTAGTTTTAAATTAAGGTGTCAAAATATTATCTAAATTATTTTAGGAATATTTTTACTCACAGAATGATTTCTGGTTTTTGTCAATGGACGGATTCCAAGGAAGTCATAGTAACATTGAACATGATGTATAAGGTGGTAATGGTGAAGGAAATGAGTAAAAAATGTAATGTCGATAGGGGTAAAAGATATCAAGTTCATGCCAAATCAGTATTCCACCAATATGATCAAAAAAATATATATTGACCAACTCTAAAACTGAATAATGAAGTGAAATGTGGTGAATGATAAGAGCTACAGCAGTGGGGACCATAGAGAAAAGAAAGATCGATTTCTATCATGATATAAATGTGGAAGGAGACACCCAGGAAAGTATCTCAATAGAACTAAAAATGATTTATGTGTGAGAAAGAAGGACATTTTTTAAAGAATTGCTGAGGAAAAATGAAGAGAACTGTGTAAGAAAAAAATGATCCCATGAATCCATTTACAATAATTTGTCTTAAATGTAGTGGACCTAGGCATTACCCGAGTCAATGCCCTATTCTATAGGATAACCACTTGTTCATGGATGATATTGTGTAGAAATAAATGGATGTCGAAATGTTTAAAAGTATTAGTGCTCTTTGTTGTTGGGAATACATTTTAAAGAATTTCTCTTGTATGTGTAACCCTATGGTTTGTATTGTGAAAATGAAATTTGAGGAAGAATTATATTTTATTTTTGGGATATAGTTATAAATAACCATATGGGTTTATATGATTCTTGAATTTGAGGTAATTACATGCAATTAATTTTTGGGATGAAAATGAGATGTATGAGATAAAATTTGTTGTTAATTTATGTAATGGTTCTTTTGAAGGATTTATCTCATTTTGTTAATGTTATAAAATATTTTTTTTTGAAGAAGGACAACACACAAACCATATAGATACCCATTGCATCAGACAAAGGTTCGGGAATCGAACCCACAACCAATGTGCAACTGGGATTTATCACCTACTACTGGAGTATGCAAAGTCCCTAGTTAGAGTGAGTAATTCTATTTAGTTAAATGATTTTATTGATCAATAATGCATTGATTTGGGATCTTATGTATTATCAAATGGATATCCTTAGTGTAGGAAAATGATTTGTTGATTATTTGATGAATGTTATTGTGGAAGATGTTTTCTCTGTTGGGAACACTATATGCCTACGAAATATAGAATAATATGGGATTTAAATTTAGGATTAATGGTGGATTTTTATCTATTTTTATATTGTGGATTAATATGGATTTTGGTTTATTTATGGAAATTATTAACCTATCCTATAGAATATATGATTAGTTTAATTAATTTTATGTATGTAACTTTAATAGTAGTCTATGTTTTTTGGAGATACAATTTAACATCGAACACTACGTAATCAAATTCGTATGAGTTTTGCGTTTAAATCTTATATTGGATTATATTAAAGGCTTTTAAGAACAAATGATTATTGAATTGTATTTGTCAACATTGGATATTGTTGGTTTAATTTTAGTTGTTAAGATTAGTATTTCTTTCTCTAAAGGATTATCCTTTTTTGGGATCATATGATCTTGTAGAAACCATTTTGGTTTTTGATAATATATGAAATCAATGGAAATATATAGTTCATCCTTTGTCGAATATGTGATTCTCTATAAGTTGATTCTAGTGCTTCAAGTGTGGACAAGTTGTCTTGATTTCTCACCATTGGGAGTGAAAGATGAGTTTGTGTAGAAATTAGTAAATGGGTGGAACTATACACATCATGTATGTTATTTTATTCTATGAAGAAATTAGTTCATAAAACATAGGGAAAGGATATTAACCCTAATAATGTATTATCTTAATACCTTACATTTTTTATCATTGATTTATGAATTTGAGGCCCTCAATTTTCTATTCACTTGTTTGTGATTGATGACCTCAATCACTCTCTATAAATATTTATGTTTATCCCCAAATTATAATTCCAACCAATGTTTTCTTATTCTAAATCCTAATTTGGTGGTGACTATTTCTTTTCTCATTCCCTCTTATTAATACTAAACTTTATTAACCGTATTTCGGTTGTCAGTTTTCCACAAATGAATTTTCAAATTTTTGAAACATTTATTTCTGAAATAAAATTTCAAATTGTGAGGATGCAATTTATTTAAGGAGGGATGAATGTAACACCCCATGCTTCTATGGTAAACTTCTCTTTGAATAATACAATATCATGTGATGTATGCAACACTGAGTCCAAGCGCACCATGACCTATAACAATAGTCGTTTAGAAAGTGGTTATGAATAGTAATAACTATATTTTGAATTTTATATATATCCCATATGATTTTTACATTCATATTTTAATTTTCTTAGTCATAATATATGGAAAAATTAAATTACTCATATAAAAGAAGTATTTTTAGAAAAATGAAATTTTTTTCATTTTTAATGGAAAACCCTTTCTAAATACAATATTTGAAATTTTAATCTATTTAATTTGATTAAATTAAATGATTCTTTATAATTGGGACAAAAAAATTTAGGTTTGATAAATTTTTGTTGTTTTTCTGATAACTTTCATATTTTGATGAATAATGAAATATACAATATTTTAATTGAAAAAACATTTTTTGTAACACCCCGACCCCAGCTACCCAGAGTCAGTGCATTACTTCGTAACATTGGCATGATCACAAAAGATCAAGTCTCGAAAGACCGATTAGTTTAGTAGCCTTGGAAACACTTGATACATTCCTAAGTCTTTCATTACATCAAAAAGTAGAAAAACTACAATAACATGGTCTTCATAGTCCACACTCATATCCTCACTGACTATTCTTGCAAGTCAGTCATAATAAACTTCTTCACATCCTGGAAAATATTAAAACATTGAAAGGGGTGAGCTCAGATGCTCAGTAAGGATAACAATATTGCGGAAGCTTTCATAAATAAACATAAAAATTTAAGGCAATGTATAACTAAAACAAAAGCCTTTTAAACTTGAACATCAACATAATATGGAAAAAGTAAAATGAGATAATTCCATTCACTTCTTCACATGGATATTCTACTGGTCGAATAATCACATGCAATATCAATAACCACTTTCATAATGAGGGAATGTATAATGCCGGACATTCTGAAACATTTTGTCAAGGCCTCGTCCAAGACGTCTAAAATGATTAAGGCCTCAGCCAAAACCACAAATCATATTGGGAAAGGGCCTCGGCCAATTCCACGTCTAGTTGTCTCATGAGACCTACCGATGCATCGAGGAGCTATAGCGGGCTCCACCCGTCACTTATTAAGTCCAATACATTCCTCATATGAACAGGTTTAAACATCTCATAAACCATAACATAATCATATCACATAAAACATGCATAAAGGAAACATAACATTTCCACATTTCAATCACAAGATATCAATACAACACATTGATATAATAAAAATGCTTTCAAAACCATTTTCAATACCAAAATAAAAGAAAAGTATAACATGATATTTATTTTTCATTAAAAAAAGGGTATGGCTTGTAGAGGAAGCCGAAACTCAAATAGTGGTCACGGCGGCGAATAAGTCGTTGTCGCCTCATACGTACGACAAAAACATTCCCTTTTTTCGTTTAGTAAACGCTTCGTATAAAAAAGATTCCTTTTGAATAAACGTAAAAGTCAAAGTGGTTGATACACCGTATAAAAGAAATTTGTGTATAAATCCAAATATGCCTCAATGAAAGGAGATTGAGACGAAGTCCTTACAAAGATCATTTTTAAAATAAAATATATATATTATGTGTATTCACTATAGGTACACATAAAGAAAGTAAAAATACAAAATAAGACATAATAATATCATGACATAATTTGAAAGTAGGAGATTAACCCAAAGAATGGAAGTTGGGTTTAGAAATTCCCTTACCTTGTGTCCGACTTGACTCAACCGTTATTTAACCTCCTGAATAATAAACTAGAGTTAATATCTACGTTATTAAGAACCATTTTCAATTTCATTATCCTTTTTATATCACTTATTACAATGTTGTGAACATTATGTAATTATTTAAGTTAATAACGGTCGTTTTGTCGATCTTTGGTACTTGAGTCAACAATAAACTTCTTATAATTACAAGTTGTTTATGTGGTATAATATCCATTATCTCCAGAATTATATTCATGATTTAGATGTCATATATATCTTATATATCCAGTATATACATTCATTTATAATATCACGTAACATTTAGAGGTAAGAAATGAAATGCACCGTTCATGGAGACGGTAAGCCGTACGTACGCATGAACGCTACTTTCATTTCAATTTCATATTTAATGGAACGAAATCATAATGATATAAATGTATAATATAATTCCAGTATAATATAGTGTATAATACCATTTACTCCATCCTTTATACATCCCACATATAGCATTAACGATTCAAATCACTTTGAGGGGGCGGTAGTCCGCACTTCCTAAAATGAAATTATCGCGTTTTACCCATAATGGAAATCATAAAGTGTGACATAAATGAGAAATACAGAAGCATAAGTAAAACATAAACATATTATATATCATATATAAAAATAGTGACATTTTAATAGCCACCTTTGAAGGTGTTATATGAGTGTTGAACAATCATCGTTTCGTGAGGCAAAAATTCTCCATCCACAGAAACCGTATGTTCTTTAACCATTAGATGTAGGTGTGTGTAAGTGTAGCTCGAATCCTTATTATAACAACATCCTAGTATATTGAGGATACTTTTGTTGTTACAAAATAAATGAATAAAAAGAGTTTAGGGGGTTGGAGAAGAAAAATAAAACAAAAAAACATTAGAGAAGACATTACCTCAAAATCGGGTAACTCTTTTTGATTTGAGCCAAAGGCTTCCTTGGGAAGAGTTCTGCCCAAAGTAAGGCTTCTAGGAGTAATAGGGGGATGTTGGGAGAGTATTTGGGCAGAGGTTGGCCGATCCAAATGGCTTGAAAGTGTAAATGAGGTGGGAGATGTGGGGGCCTTTTATAAGTGGAGAGGAGGGGCACTTTTGGAAAGATTGAAATGTTACATTATTTCACAATGCTTTTCGGATTCTAAAGGTCCCAAACTTATATAATTCGAGGCTAAGGTGATAAGGTTTCGAAATAGCCTCATCCAATAGGCTTAGGACAAGTGTAAGCCTTGGATCTTGCATTATCTTCTCATTTTATTTAAATCGTTAAATAATGAGGTCATCGCTGCATCATAATGATGTCATAAATAATTTAATTTATTTAATGTCTAAAAATTATAAAAAAACTAATATGATTTAGAAAATCTTTTTATCTTTCTAATGAATATTTATAGTCAAAATTTGGACTTGTGTAACCCCACTTAAGAACTGTTTTAGTAAAACAACTCATGTTTGTGTCAATTTAATTTTAACATTAAATAAATATATATTAATGTCATTTTCCAACCAAAGTGGCTCCATGGGGTCCCCAAGTTGACCCATGGGTTGTCTTGGTCGGCCATGACTCATCCAATAAGAGTAGGACAAGTGTCAAGCTCATCTCATATTATTAAAACATTATTTTTACCTTAAACTACACTAATTACCTCTAATCGCGATTAAGAACTTAAAAGTTACTATTCACCAAAAAATTATTTTGATCTCATTGAACCACATTTTACTTTTTAATGACAACCATGTATGTCGGATTTTTTGAAAATAAAAACACAGAAGTGGTAATATTTCATTTAAACGAAAAATCAGTTATTTAACTACCACTTAGTTGTTTCACTATTCATCAAAAATCGAAGTTTTTCAGAACAATGCCAAAATTTCACCCTAAGATATAATTGATATTCTGAATTCAAAAATGATGTCTATTTTACAAAATTCCAAACATATAAGTTTCATTAATTAATTTTATAATTAATTCCCGCTGTTATGACAAATAGCATGTTTTTAAGAAACAATTTATATCAAAAGATTGGCAATTGTTTATGTCCAATTTCAATGTTAAATTAATTATAATGACCACCATTGGATAAAATGGTAAAAATATATTCTAATTATACCTTAAAACCACTAAATAGTACAACTTATCACTATAAATTATTTTGATTAAAAAAGTTGTTTTAAGTATTTTTCACTATTCATAAAAATTTGGAAGTTCTTGGAAAATTACAAAAAATTCAACATAGGCTAATTTCAATATTAGGAATACAAAAATGAAGTCCATTTTGAAATATAAAATTTCTATAAATTTAAAAGGTGGTTATTACTATTCATAACGGCTACATTGATTAGTTGCGGTGTGTTAGAACTCGAACTTGCGTACAATGCAAGCTATTGCATTATTGAAAGAGAGGCGTATCGTGGAAGCTCGGGGTGTTACATTCTCCCCTCCTTCAATAAATTGCATCCTCGCAATTTGAAATTTTTCTTTAAAAATAAAAGGTTGAAAAGAGAAAATACCTTTGAGGAAAACCCACATCGGAAATAAGGTTAATAAATATATAACATTAAAAGAAAGCAAGATAAGTACAAAGGTCACCCGATATAGCCCATTCTAGGATTATATGAAAATATGGATATGGAGGAGAAACAAACCATCAAGGTCTGATGGAGAGTTATAGAAAACAGGATTAGGAGAAAGTTTAACCACAATAAAATCACAAACTTGTGATTGGTTAAACGGTCATTGAATCCCCAGTTGGAAAAGTTAACCGACAACATTTTTGTTTTAAGTTACCTTTTATAATGTTGAGGAATTTATTTAGGAGATTTACTAAGAACGTAAGGGAATATACATACTTGTTATATATACTTTCATTCGTTAATAAATTTTTACCACAAACCCAACTTTTACTCCAAATGGTAACGGAACTCAAAAATATTCTATTTATCCTAATTGTATAAGGTTAAAAATGTTAACACATACCATTTAGATTAGTAAAACTATTTTGTAATAACCAGGGACTTCCTGTAGGCTAGTGGTAGGAAATAAAGGCTTGTCGCACTATGGTTGTGGGTTCGATTCCTGCAGCTTTGTCCGACGCGACGAGTTATGCCCCACCCTGCAGGTTGTCCTTTTCCTAAAACTATAGTATCATAATATTCCAAAAATAATCTTCATAAATTTTTTAACCTTAAACAATACTATCCAAAGATCAAATTAATCCACTCCAACCATTGTAGTTATCCAAAATACCTCCGTCTAGACTTTCTCTAAAAGGTCTCTAAATTCCAAAATCAATTGTAACAACAGATTCCCCAAACAAAGAAAAGTTTCTCTTATTGTCACATACTAAAAATATGATTACCTTAATCATATTAAAACCTTACTGAAATCAACAAGTACTGCAGTACAATCCTTATATATATATCACATTATTCTAATAACCAGAATATAATCCATGAGTCCAAAAGCACCAATACATTAGTTATTCTGCTTCAACTGTAGTAACAGCATAAGATTGTCCTTGATCCCTTGGCCTTTTCTGAGGTAAGTTTCCCTGACACTTAGGACATTCATTTGCATAATGACCCATTTCTCTACAATTATAGCATTCAACTTTGATAGCCTCTTTCTTTCCCTTGCAATCACGAGCCTGGTGACCCTTTTCTCCACATTTATAACAAACTCCCATTCCTTTTAGACAAGTACCAGGGTGATTCTTCCCACAATTATCACATACTGGAAAATCCTTCTTTCCCTTTTTCCCTTTATCTGTCTCTTGTTCCACCGTTCTCTTCTTCTCTTGCTTTACTTTCTTGTCATAAGACTTAGAGAATTCCTTTTCTGTCTTGATACCACACGAGACAATATCTTCGTATGATGAGAAGGATTGTGATACTAAAGCTCGACGGAGAAATGGTTTTAACCCATCAAAGAAACAATCAATCTTACTCCTTGGGTTACGTATATAATCGGCAGCATGCCTCGCTAACCTTGTAAAGTTAGCCTCATACTTTGCAACATTCTCATCCTCCTTCTGCCTCAGACCCAGAAATTGCCTTTCCATATCTGCTCGATGGTCATGAGGAAAATATTTTTCTAAGAAAAGCTCTTTGAACTCCCTCCATTCCATATTCGATAGGTCATCATCTTCCTTTGTGTTTTGAATCAGCGACCACCACTAATCGGCATCTCCAGTGAGGCAGTAAACTGCCATGACAACCTTCTCCCATTCACTACTCCCCAAGGCATGGAATATTTTCTCTAAGGAATTTATCCATTGCTCAGCTACTATAGGATTTGTACTCCCATTGAAGGTTGGTGGATGTTGCCTCATGAAACGGTCTAGAATTGATCCTCCACGTTGTGGATCAGGGTGCTCCATACGAGTAAGGTTATTATTCATAACCTGCGTGAGTTGTCCCAGTACGGTGAGAAGCTGATCAGCACCAGTTGTATCTCCAGATCCACAATAATTATCTTGAGCAGGAGGGAAATCCCTACACGGAGTTCGTGCATTGATACGGTTTCCATTCCTTCCACTAGGCACCATTTCTAAACAATGGCATAAACAAGATTAGTTTATGAATCAAAATACATAATTCCATACTTGTTAAACACTTTACATAAATTGAACTATTTATGGATATAATCCATAATCATAAAAAGAAATGTTTTCTTTGAGGAAGTATGTACTCATAACCCTTCATAGTGGTTTGTAAATAAAATAAGAATTATCCTAAGCATATCCCCCAGGAGTGTCGTAACCAAGAGTACAGCAAGGCCCGTTGTCGTGCACCAGTTCCCGTTCGAGTCTAGCTCAAAGCGGTGTTTTCGGGTTTTACCCCTAGGTACATCTGTGCCAGAGCCGCCTCTACCTGCTCGTATCCAGATAGGGATGTATTGCTTGGAAAACTCATAACATCTCTATAATACCAAAATTCTAGGAAGTTCTTCTATACTAATCCTCAAAGTCTATCTTCGGGATATGTGCTCTAATCAGAGTTTATCTAAATCTAGCTTCCAAGGTTAGTTCTAAACTGCCTCTGATACCAACTGTAACACCCCAACCCCAGCTACCCAGAGTCGGTGCATTACTTCATAACATTGGCATGATCACAAAAGATCAAGTCTCGAAATACCGATTAGTTTAGTAGCCTTGGAAACACTAGATACATTCATAAGTCTTTCATTACATCAAAAAGTAGAAAAACTACAATAACATGGTCTTCATAGTCAACACTAATATCCCCACTGACTATTCTTGCAAGTCAGTAATAATACACTTCTTCACATCCTGTAAAATATTAAAACATTGAAAGGGGTGAGCTCAGATGCTCAGTAAGGATAACAATATTGCGGAAGCTTTCATAAATAAACATAAAAATTTAAGGCAATGTATAACTAAAACAAAATCCTTTTAAACTTGAACATCAACATAATATGTCAAAAGTAAAATGAGATAATGCCATTCACTTCTTCACATGGATATTCTACTGGTCGAATAATCACATGCAATATCAATAACCACTTTCATAATGAGGGAATGTATAATGCCGGACATTCTGAAACATTTTGTCAAGGCCTCGGCCAAGACGTCTAAAATGATTAAGGCCTCGGCCAAAACCACAAATCATATTGGGAAAGGGCCTCGGCCAATTCCACGTCTAGTAGTCTCATGAGACCTACCGATGCATCGAGGAGCTATAGCGGGCTCCACCCGTCACTTATTAAGTCCAATACATTCCTCATATGAACAGGTTTAAACATCTCATAAACCATAACATAATCGTATCAAATAAAACATGCATAAAGGAAACATAACATTTCCACATTTCAATCACAAGATATCAATACAACACATTGATATAATAAAAATGCTTTCAAAACCATTTTCAATACCAAAATAAAAGAAAAGTATAACATGATATTTATTTTTCATTAAAAAAAGGTATGGCTTGTAGAGGAAGCCGAAACTCAAATAGTGGTCACAGCGGCGGAGAAGTCGTTGTCGCCATATACGTACGACAAAAACATTCCCTTTTGTCGTTTAGTAAATGCTTCGTATAAAAAAGATTCCTTTTGAATAAACGTAAAAGTCAAAGTGGTTTATACACCGTATAAAAGAAATTTGTGTATAGAACCAAATATGCCTCAATGAAAGGAGATTGAGACAAAGTCCTTACAAAGATCATTTTTATAATAAAATAGATATATTATGTGTATTCACTATAGGTACACATAAAGAAAGTAAAAAATACAAAATAAGACATAATAATATCATGACATAATTTGAAAGTAGGAGATTAACCCAAAGAATGGAAGTTGGGTTTAGAAATTCCCTTGCCTTGTGTCCGACTTGACTCAACCGTTCTTTAACCTCCTGAATAATAAACTAGAGTTAATATCTACCTTATTAAGAACCATTTTCAATTTCATTATCCTTTTTATATCACTTATTACAATGTTGTGAACATTATGTAATTATTTAAGTTAATAACGGTCGTTTTGTCGATCTTTGGTACTTGAGTCAACAATAAACTTCTTATAATTACAAGTTGTTTATGTGTTATAATATCCATTATCTCCAGAATTATATTCATGATTTAGATGTCATATGTATCTTATATATCCAGTATATACATTCATTTATAATATCACGTAACATTTAGAGGTAAGAAATGAAATGCACCGTTCATGGAGACGGTAAGCCGTACGTACGCATGAACGCTACTTTCATTTCAATTTCATATTTAATGGAACGAAATCATAATGATATAAATGTATAATATAATTACAGTATAATATAGTGTATAATACCATTTACTCCATCCTTTATACATCCCACATATGGCATTAACGATTCAAATCACTTTGAGGGGGCGGTAGTCCGCACTTCCTAAAATGAAATTATCGCGTTTTACCCATAATGGAAATCATAAAGTATGCCATAAATGAGAAATACAGAATCATAAGTAAAACATAAACATATTATATATCATATATAAAAATAGTGACATCTTAATGGCCACCTTTGAAGGTGGTATATGAGTGTTGAACAATCATCGTTTCGTGAGGCAGAAATTCGCCATCCACAGAAACCGTATGTTCTTTAACCATTAGATGTAGGTGTGTGTAAGTGTAGCTCGAATCCTTCTTATAACAACATCCTAGTATATTGAGGATACTGGTTTTGTTACAAAATAAATTAATAAAAAGAGTTTAGGGGGTTGGAGAAGAAAAATAAAACAAAACAACATTAGAGAAGACATTACCTCAAAATCGGGTAACTCTTTTTGATTTGAGCCAAAGGCTTCCTTGGGAAGAGTTCTGCCCAAATTAAGGCTTCTAGGAGTAATAGGGGGAAGTTGGGAGAGTATTTGGGCAGAGGTTGGCTGATCCAAATGGCTTTAAAGTGTAAATGAGGTGGGAGAGGTGGGGGCCTTTTATAAGTGGAGAGGAGGGGCACTTTTGGAAAGATTGAAATGTTACATTATTTCACAATGCTTTTCAGATTCTAAAGGTCCCACACTTATATAATTCGAGGCTAAGGTGATAAGGTTTCGAAATCTCTTCATCCAATAGGATTTGGACAAGTGTAAGCCTTGGATTTTGCATTATATTCTCATTTTATTTAAATCGTTAAATAATGAGGTCATCGCTGCATCATAATGATGTCATAAATAATTTAATTTATTTAATGTCTAAAAATTATAAAAAAACTACTATGATGTAGAAAATCGTTTTAGATTTCTAATTAATATTTATAGTCAAAATTTGGACTTGTGTAACCCCACTTAAGAACTTTTTTAGTAAAACAACTCATGTTTGTGTCAATTTAATTTTAACATTAAATAAATATATATTAATGTCATTTTCCAACCAAAGTGGCTCCATGGGGTCCCCAAGTTGACCCATGGGTTGTCTTGTTCGGCCATGACTCATCCAATAGGAGTAGGACAAGTGTCAAGCTCATCTCATATTATTAAAACATTATTTTTACCTTAAACTACACTAATTACCTCTAATCGCGATTAAGAACTTAAAAGTTACTATTCACCAAAAAATTATTTTGATCTCATTGAACCACATTTTACTTCTTAATGAAAACCATGTATGTCTGATTTTTTATCAAATAAAAACACAGAAGTGGTAATATTTCATTTAAATGAAAAATCAGTTATTTAACTACCACTTAGTGGTTTCACTATTCATCAAAAATCGAAGTTTTTCAGAACAATGCCAAAATTTCACCCTAAGCTATAATTGATATTATGAATTCAAAAATGATGTCTATTTTACAAAATTCCAAACATATAAGTTGCATTAATTAATTTTATAATTAATTCCCGCTGTTATGACAAATAGCGTGTTTTTAAGAAACAATTTATATCAAAAGATTGGCAATTGTTTATATCCAATTTCAATGTTAAATTAATTCTAATGACCACCATTGGATAAAATGGTAAAAATATATTCTAATTATACCATAAAACCACTAAATATTATAACTTATCACTATAAATTATTTTGATTAAAAAAGTTGTTTTAAGTATTTTTCACTATTCATAAAAATTTGGAAGTTCATGGAAAATTACAAAAAATTCAACATAGGCTAATTTCAATATTAGGAATAAAAAAATGAAGTCCATTTTGAAATATAAAATTTCTATAAATTTAAAAGGTGGTTATTACTATTCATAACGGCTACTTTGATTAGTTGCAGTGTGTTAGAACTCGAACTTGCGTACAATACAAGCTATTGCATTATTGAAAGAGAGGTGTATCGTGGAAGCTCGGGGTGTTACATTTTTAATAAAAATAATTTTTATTATGAAATTATACATTTTAATGGTTTTGAAGTATAACTACATTACATATTTCTCATTTAAAAAAATGTTGGTCATTGGAATTAATTTTCCTTTTCAACCGGACATAAACACTTATTAATCTTTCGAAAGTTTTTACTTCTCAAAAACCGATTTCTGGTTTGGACAATAGGAATTAATTTTGAAATCAATAATCACACTTAAATGTTTTTAATTTTTTAAAATAGACATAATTTTTGGATTTTGAATATCAAAATTAGCTTACGTTGAATTTTTAGTATTTTTCTGGAAACATTAAATTTTTTATAAATATTGAAAAACACTACATTATTGTTTTAAAACAGAACTTTTATTTAAATATTAATTTATTTAATTTATACTTATTTAAATACAATATAGATAAATAATACTAATATTATTTTAATGTAATTCATTGTAGTCATTTTATGATAAAATTAGATGGAAAAAATTTTATTTAATTTTTTAACGTCTTTTACCCACCTTCTAGGCACATTTGCAAATTTTTATAAAACGTAATATTACAACATCTGTGAATTTAATTTCAAAAATATGAGAGTCACGATTGATATCAGTAACTAAAATGTGGTTCAATATGAAGAAAATATTTTTTGGTAAATAATAACTTCTGAATTTAATTTAACATGGTGAAAAGTAAATAAGGTAATTAATGGTAAAAATGATATTATAATTACTCTAAAACATGTCATAATTCTGTTGGATAAGTTTATTTCAACCCAAATGTACCATACGAATAAAATATAATCCTTTTAGTCCAATTGGTTTAGATTAGGATATTTATTATTATATTATTTAATGAAGAGTAAAAAGTGTAAATTCAAATTTTAATAACTCAATCATTTTTAATAAAGGGTTATACATAAGATAAATTAGAATATAAATATTAATTAAAAAGATAATAATATTTCCTACAGGATAGTATTTTATATATAATTTATTGACATTATTTAATTTAATTTAATTATGACACAATAATGATGCAGTGATTACCTTATTAATGATAGAATAAAGTAATTGATATTATAAATAATAGAATAAATGTAAATTGAGGCATTAGATGCATTCCAAAAAATTTCTAGGTTAATATTACATGTTAGGTTTGATTAAATTTATTTTTTTTAAAGAACACAGATTGTTATTACTCTCACAAAAAACAAATACTAAATAATGTCAAAATTGACATACATGAGTTTTTAAAACAAATAATATATTATTAAAAGATATAATAGTTCTAAAAATATATGGTTCGGACAAAAGACTTATATGATAAAATATATATAATTTATAAATTATTGTGGGTTCTATTGGAATTTTATAGTATGTTTATTAACCATATAATATAAGAAGACAAGGAGACATTGTAAATGGTAAAGTATTTTTCGAAGAGTTAAATATATAAGATATGGTTAATGTGGTAACCTAAACCTGTCTAAAACCAATTTTTTGGGAGGTTATAAATCTCTAAATTCTTTATCCCCAAATTAAATCCTTTTTGAGACATTATAAACCAAATATGATTGTATAATAAAATAATATTTTATGTTTTTCCTAAAGTGACATTCACTTCTATTATAAAACGGTACTTCCCCTTATCTCAAAATAACACCTCCAAAGACATTTTTATTGGACATCCCTAGATAAAGTATCCACCCAAATACCCTAACTTCATCATAGAGGACATACATTGATCAGAAATCCAATCTATGGATCCCTTTTGATCAAATCAAAAAGATGCACCTCAAGAAGGGGTAATTATTTCATCACCTATTTCAATGTTCATTTCTTCTTCCACATCCTCTTTCATTATTGTTTCCATACAGAAATAATAAATATAGTAATTTCTACATACTGTGATGTTATTATAAAAATGGTCAAACCATGTTCATTATTCTCTCTATCCTATGAATTACAAAGTCACTATACATGCGTACACATGGCTTACCGTCTCCACGTCCTGGTGTAGTTTGTTATTCGACAATTAATTATTTGGATGGGCATAATAATTAATATAATTGATGTAAATAATAAATATAAATTGTTAATGATTACATATATATAATATAACTTCCAATTAAATATGATTTCATCCTTAATTGAATGGTATTGTCACTCATGCGTACGTATGGATTACCGTATTGATGAATGCGGTGAGATTTGTTCCCTATCGTAACCATTCAAGAATAAATATCATTATAATATTAAAAAATAATTTTTAAGAACATAATATCATTCAGGATGCAAATAAAATACATCCTATCTATAACAAACTTGACTTATGTATAAAAACATATAAAGAAAAATGAATCAATTAACATCCAAAACAATGATACTACTGAAATATTATTAATAAAGAATTATTAAAAGATCACATATGATTTAATATTTTTGTATATGGTTATTTTATAATTTAATAACAATTATTTCCCTATTAAAAAGTTTGTTAACATACCCTCAACTAATGAAAAGAACAAGGTAAAGAGTTTATTATATAAATTTAAATTCTGTAAGATTTCCAATATTCACAACTTCTTTATTTCAGGGGGTTTATTGTGTACAGCCATTTGATTTATATTATCATGATTCTCATTATATTCAATGTATTCTAGGATTCATATGATGGTTATTAAATTTTGTTCATATGAATCAATTGATAACCACGTGGTAATGGGTTTTCATCTCATTTCTTATTCATGGGAGATTCATTATATATCTCCACTATTTTGTTTTGTGTGGTGTATGTACTTCCCTTGATTCTGGTATTTGAGTAATATAATATCATTTATGTGTATTTAAATATTCATTGTATGATTCTTCTTTCAATGGGTGTATTTGTTTATGTAACCAAATCAGTAAGGGAATTTCTAATTTCAAATTCCACTCATTGGGTTTTACAGAAACATCTTTGATTATTTTCTCCATGATTATTTGTGAAATCAATATTTATTTACTTATGTTGTAATTTCCACTCCCCTTTGTGTGGATATAATTTTTAAACAAATAATCTATCCATTTATAAATTCTCATGTTATCGATATGAACTTGATAAGAGTAATCTTAACTTAATTTCCATTCATTGAGTTAAACATCCAAGTCATTGGTGTTGTTTTTACATGAAAATGGGTGAATTTACAATGATTGATAAACACCAATTATCTAATCATAATTAGTGTTTTTATACACATAATTATGTCATTGATTTATCCACAACATAAGGATACAGTCTTTATAAGGGATTTCATCTCAATTTACAATCTATTGAGACTTTTTGGTTGTTATGCACCAATTAACTATTATATGGTGTATGTATGTACATTGTCATATTATATCATGAATTCCTTAATTCTCATGATATTATAATGTTTTTATTACACACTTATTTGTATTCAATAATCTCTTATTTGGTTAAGAACTCTTACTAAAATATCATTTAAAATGTTTTAATGATTTATTCTTCAAAATAATTTCATTAATGTCAATGTTTTAAAAATGGTTTTAAGGATTTATTTAAATGGACATAAATGTTTTATACTAAAAATTCTTTTTAAAATATTCAATGTGGTATGGGAAACATTGATTAAAATATCTATTTTTAACAACTTTTTGATAAATAGTAAATCTTTTAAATGTTTTCTTAAAAAGGGGGCTTTTCAATCAAATAGTTGTAATGATTATTTTCATCTATAATTTTTTATTGAGGTTAATTTATTATAACAAAATCATCCATTTTATATTTAATGAGTTAATGTTGATGGTGAATGTGCAATTTTTATACTATTCATGGTTTGTCAATAAAATATTGACATTTCGAATATTAGTTTTAATAATAATTTCTAGATTATTATTCATCCTTTTCATATGAGGAATGCATTGGATGTATAAAGTGACCTGGAGAGCCTGTTTTAGATCCTCGATGCATCGATAGGTCTCATGAGACAAACTAGTGTGTTTGCACAATGCCTTGACAAAATCTATATATGTAGTCTTGGCACAAGGCCCTTACTATGTTGTTATTGTGTTCGGTGTTATGCATTCCTTAATTATGAAATTGGCTACTGATATTACATGTGATTATTCAACTAGTAGAATATTCATGTGAAGAAGTAAATGGAATTATTTGATTTATATTTTACATATTATACTAATTATTATGTTTATAAGGCTTGTATTTTAGTCTTTTACATTTCCTTAAATGTTGATGCTTACTTATTAATGTTTCTACAATATTGTTATCCTTACTAAGCATCGGAGATCACCCCTTTCTATGCTTTAGTTTTTCTTAGTACTAGAAGAAGTATATCTTGATTAACATACCGAAATATGCCTAGGTATATGACTGTGTTTAAAGGGGAAAATGTTGTTTTTCTTTATTTAATGATGTAATATAAAACTTATATTTGTATATAATACTTCCAAGGCTAGTAAACTAATCTATATTTTCGGATGTGATCTATTGTGATTATACTAATGATTTGTAATGAGGCACCAACTCTGGGTAACTAGGTCAAATTAATTACTATTTAAATTCACCTAATTAGGGTGTCCTTATACCATGTTCAATGTTGAAACTTCATGTTAAATTAATTTATATAGTGGATTCTGTAATAATAAAGCAATGAAATAGGTGTGATTTATATGGTATTTATGAGAAATAATTCCATGATTGATGTTGGAAAAAACATTCATTGTACAATTCATGTATTTATGAATACATAAAAATTTAATATTGTCGAAATATAGTTTTAAATACAAATGAAGAGGCCTGATATTTATTCATGTTCTAGAAAATTTAAAAGTAAATATAAAAGGGGTTACATATGGATGTTGTTATAAAGCATGAAATCAAAAATTAATATTATTTAAATATGAAAAATTTTATTGGCCTTGTAAATATTTCAGTTCAGAAGAATTAGAATATGTAATCATGGTAACATGATATAAATTTTATTATTATTTCATATATGTGTAACTATACAAAAATTTGAATGAATGTGATAATAATAGTGATAAAATAAGAATTTGTGAGTTTCATTCATGTTGTAGTGCATGAAAACAACTAAGAAATATAACTACCTTATAAATGGAAATGTGTGAAGAACAGAAGAATAACTCACATAAAATATTGAATCATGATGTTGTATGATTATTCTATTTCATAAAATATTATTATATCATGTTATTTTTTTCATAAAGCACATAAACTATCCATAAACTTTGTATAATTGAAAGTTATGTATGTACACTATTTTTTTGGACCACAAGGATTGTTTTCTTCTGGATGTGTGACCTCAGATGGTTTCTAGATCATTCCAAGTACTAGAGACACTTATTAAGTAATGAACATTGAAACTTATTGTGTTCTTATGGGGTTTTTTTTGTGTTTTGTTTCAATAGAGTAATTTATCTCGATACATAGGATAATGCTATTGTAAAATGAGAATACCCAATAACTAAAAGTCATTTCATTCCCCCTCCCTTAATTGTATCATTTATCTTGAATGATCTTCACAAAAACCTAATAACAATTCTTTATAACAAATACTCATATTGTTGGGAACCAAATGAAAGTGGAATTTTTGGATATATCTTAGATATTTGATTTATAAATCCCTATATATGTCTTTAGAATTGGAATCAAGCCATTCATAGTTCTTTATTAGGGAAAATTTAATTCTTATATAGGATCTAAATAGTAATATTATATATGGATATATCTAGGATAAGATATTTGGGTTTCTATATATGGAGTAATAAAGTGACAATAATGTTTAAAAATTAACATCATATACAATAGATACATTTTAATTATAGTAAAATTTATGAATGAACTAATATATGTCATGTAGATATCTCTATTTATCCTATGTTATTATCAAACAAGAAAAACATAGTTTTTAGAAGTGACTCTCGACATATATTACACTCATATATAGTGGAAAATTAAATAGAATGGTTAAATAACATAGTGGGAGAGAGATTACCGAAACCTAACATAAACTAGTAATTCTATTAGCAACAAAGATATGGTTAAAATGATATATAATTTCTAAGCCAAATAAAGGTGTTATAAACATAACAATATACCATATATGAATAATTTCAATTAATAGGTATTTCTTAAAAGAGGATCCTTTATCATGACACAGATCATGAATAATTGAAGATCATGTTAAAAATTATTAATGTATAATGATTAAATATGACCCAGTTTTATCTACTGAAAAAATACAATATGAACTCTTATATAGTATTATATTATATATGATATAATTATCCCACACATAATTTATCAATCAACATTGTTTATGTTCTTTTATGATAATATATGTTTTATATTAAATAGGGTAATAAGTTGAGTACCATTTATACAATTGAAAAATTAAAATAATAAAATCTTAAAAAAATGTATTTATAGTTTCTAAGTGGAGCATTTTGACTCAAGGAATTTGGGATTCCAAGGGACATTTAGGTAGTTATGGAATTTGGTCTACCAAAAAATAATCTCCACTCAAGGAATTTTTTCCTTCAAAAAAATATATACCTTGACAGAAATTGGTATAAAATATTGTTATCATAATCATCCATTGACAATTATTAGAGTGAAATAATTTATAACACAATGTGTTCTTAAATCGATTTAATTAATTATTTTATAGAAAGGATATGTCATAATATAATAATTCTTAATTCATTGCGAGATGATTCTAATTCATCCTATGTCAATAATTTCTCAAAAATGGACTACTCACTAAATGTCCAAAAGTAGTGCATGGGTTTAAAGAGAACTGATACAAAGAGAACAAAAATATGTCATAGGGGTTACATAGCAGATCATATGAAACTATAATATTCATCAATATTTCGTATGAGGTTTCTTTGGATCATTTTATCTATATGTTACCAATTTTTATTAAATGGAAAACTATGAGGATATGTGTAAGGTTTTTTCATGAGAAGAATCTAAATTCCAGACATTTTACATAAGATGACTCCTAAATAAAATGTATAAAGTGAATTTATTATGAAAATAATTTCATATAATGGTTTAAAAGAATTAATGGAAACACAACCCTACATTGAACACATTCTTCTAGTAAATGGATTTGGAGTGGAATGTATCGGGAATAAGATCACACAAATAATTTTCATATTCATTGTAGAGGAATAAACTTTTTCTGAAATATTACATTCGCAATTAATAGTTTGTACTTGCATACATGGTATAAAGAATATATGTATTATGTTTTTCGATACCAATGGGTCATGTGAGTAAAGTATGACATTCTCTAAGGAAATATTTAATCACTAAAATATTTATTCGATTTAAATTTTATTCAATAATCTTCATAAACACTTGAATTATAATATCTCACCATAATAATAGTTTACTTTTGATTAGGTATCACATTAAGATTTTTCTAAATGGAAAATATTTAAATCTATTTTCTTTCTTTTGATAAAAAAATTTTAATAAAAATTGAATGAAAATATATTATTTAGAATATACTTGAATTTTTCTTAGGATTTCATTTATGGGTTTTCAACCTGATAAGAATTTATGCCACCTAAATTATCAATTTAAGGTTTTTAATTTAGAAGAAAATCAAGTGATTGAATTATGTGACTTTAAAATTGGGATTGAATGTGTTTTATTTAATAGATAATATAACATTGAGTAAATTGTGTATCATGTTTAATTTCATTAAAATTTCGAAACACTATTGTTGATATTTAACATTATAAAGCTTAAACCAAATGTGAGGTGACACATCACATTTGGACATAAGTTTAGAATTAATAAAGAAATAATAAGGACACCCTAAAATGATATGGGATTAGATAGTAATGAAATTTTTGTTTGATCATAAAAAATGAAATTTGGGCATCATTGCATATCTTATGGTAATAAGAATCAACCCCTATGACGTTCTTCAAATAATAAATTCATAACCAAATGTATATACATTGGAGGAAAATAGATAGAAATTACGAAACGTACATACTAGGATAAAGTAATGGATTTGTATGATGGTAATTTTTTCTTTGGATCAAGATAATATATCTGAGTATCACTATATAAATTATTATTATAGGAATCAATCAATATATGATTCTTAGAAAGGGGTCTCAATATAGATCAGAGTTATATAAAAGGAATTTGTAGAGAAACATATATGTTTTAGGGTGAGAGATCGAATAATGAATTCTGAACATAATATTTAATTATTTCATCATTGGGACTGAATATGGCATTAAAAAGTAATATTTTTGTATATCCCTATATAGAAGATTCAATAATAACTACATATGCAATTGTAAAATCAACCCACATAATGTTCCAATAAATGGGAATCATTTTTCACACATTATTGTGACCTTTAATTTAATAAAGTCAGATCAATCATTATCCATTAAATATCATAAGAAATATTACTCACATGTATATAAATCTCTTATATAAGGGTTAATTTAATATTTTATGTCACATTTAATAGTCCACTCAAAGTATATTTGGTTAATATAGGATGCAACATTGATTCTTGTAGTTTAAGGAATAAAGAACATATCAATGTTTCATGTAGTTTATTCTCATGTGAATTGATGTCTCCTCAATAGTTTTTATAATCAATAATTGCATAAAGAATAAAGCCATTTCTATTCTGATTTATTTAGTAGGACGTAGAATAGTTAATTCTTTTATGAAAAAGTATTAACTGGAGATAACAAAAATTTTACTATTGGTGACATGTTATCTATTATTTTTGTAGAATCCATTGTTGTAATATTATAAAATAACACATTGGTTATATGTGACTCTCTAATGGGAAAAATATTCCTTATGGATTACATAGTGTTACAAAGGAATTTTTTTCACTATTTATTATTAGATTTCTTTTCATATAAGTCCAGGAGTTTATTTCATATTGTTTATATAGGGGATATCAAAAGGGGAATCTTAACTAATAGTTGTGGGTTTCCAGGATAATAATCTTGTATCAATGATTTTGAATTCACTAGGAAAAGTATTATTAATCGAGTATTTCTTTGTTGATGATATAGACATCTGGGTTATAAATCGGTTGGCTAGAAGAAGAGATATTCAAAAATTTATTGGAATACTCTGTATTTATAGGATCATTTTTTATGTATGATATTTATGTAAAATAATTAACCTTAGTGTAAGAGTCATTTAAATTAAACAGATCATGAAATAGTGTGAGTTTTCAATATATAATGCATTAATGTAGTTCATTGGTTATTTATTCCCTATAATTTGTGTGATAATTTTTATGTTTTAAGATGTATTTATTCTCTCCTAAAAAAACATGAGGGTTTGATGAATAATGATCCCTATGGAAAGGAGGAATTTAATTAATGGTTACTTATGAGTGACCATTAAAAATATTTTAATGCCATACATATTGGAATATTCAACATATAAATAATCTCATGTATTCAAAATAATGAACAATACGTTTTGGGTCAAAGACATTATGCCATGAATTTTATGGTTAAATAAAATGACCTTATACTGTGTAGTTAAAATTCATAAAATGTGTATTTTGTATCTGGAATATATTATTAATCATAATGGTTTAGAGTTATAATTACCCAAATTCATATTACATGCATCTTAGGATTTTCCAACTATACCATGACTTTTTCCATTAACTCCTATATTCAATCCTTTAATATAAATCACACATTAGTAATATGTCCCAAAAAATTGATTATAGAAGGAATAATCTTGATAATCATTCCTTAATTCCACACTAATTATTCTATTTATTGATGTCTCAAAAAAAATTCTAATGAATATATTAAATATACCTCGATTTTATCGATCCAAAAGGAATAAACCATGTTTTTTTGTTCTTTATATACAGTTGAATAAAATTTAATTATACTTTGTTTTTGTTCTTATAAAAGTTTCCACATAGATGAATTAGATATAATGTTTTCAGTGAATCAACTATCCCATATTTTATATAATTCTAATTTCAAACCAAAATTATAAATAAACTCTTGATTTTATTTCATAAAAATAAATGGTATGGTTATTAATTTCCATGTTCTTCGAAAAATTCCTTCCTCAGGTATCTTAATCTATTGTTGATCAAATATATTATTCTTTATAGAAATTTTTAACACCCTATAAAAATTTTCCAATATAATAAAATATAACTTTTTTTATTCTAGGTCTAGGTTGACTATATCATCTCCCATGAATGATTCATATTCTTTGATCATTATGGGTTCATAGTGAAAATTATAATTTGGCTGTAGAGACATAATATTGATCAATTATATGGTATTTTTTAAAGCAATTAATTATCGGAACATTGATCATTCCACCCATATACTAGAAAAAATATATTAAATTAAGGACTTATTAGTTATCACTAATGCTGAAAGATGTTTCTAATAGACATTATTAGGATGTTAAAAAATATAAAAATTGTGTTAGCCCTAAGTGAAGGCATAATTAATTTCATGAAGGGCCACACTAGCAAGATTCTAAAAAATTACATTAGGGAAAACATCCTTGATAACCCATCAAGTTTGTGTGTTTTAGAGGGTATTATATTCTATTATTATAACCAATGAGTTTTTTTATTTATACTAAAAACACCATGATGGGGAGTTCCTTCCATGAGTTACTCTATAATTATATTCAAAAGAATTTCTTTTTCTTGATTTAAAAATAAATCTATTCTTCAATGAATAGAAACCAGATAGGTTTGAGGGAATGGTAGGAAGAACTACTAGTTTTAAAGAGATAGTAAAAATAATATATGGTATACACTTCCCATAAATAATGGAATAATGTGAGGATGACGATGGAAATTCTAGATTGGAACCATATGATTGGATTGACCTTTGATATTAGGAACAGATTATATAATAATTTCACATTAAGGAATAAATATGGTTGAATATTCCTTATTTAGAAGTAGGTGGCATATCAACAAGGTCCACATTACAAGTTCTAGGAGTTGGTTATAAGATAATATGTTGATCATCATATTATTATATTATTGTTTGATCATATTTATCAAGGGTGAACTAATTAGAACCACGTGAAAATTAATTAGACCCAACTAATATAATGTAAATAGAAATAATGGTTCCAATTGAATAAAAAATTTCATTTTTAGAAGAAATTTTCGACACTCAAAAATCAATTACTAGGTAAAATTAGTTCCCATTATAAAAACATGTATCACATTAGATGAGACTATGTTTATAGCCTTTTGTGGGATGGTTCTTATAGTCTCATTTCATAGTATGGTTATCGTTCCCTCAATTATTGTAGAATGAAATCCATATGTGTATGGACTTGTTTTAAAACCCTCGGTGACGCCTCTTCCCATTTTTCTTATTTGTGCGGAATATATCAGATCATGGGTGGATGAGGAAGTATATTACACAAAAATATTAGTAGAAAATGTAATGTTTGTCATGATAATTTAATTTATTCCTTCCAACATGATGTTATGTGAACAATTTAATAATTGTTTATAATATATTCAATAGTAACTTATGTATTCCCAAGCGAGGTTATTCTACATTTATCATAATATATAGAGATAACTGTTGAATCACATTTCAAATGGACCTTAGGATGTTCTAATTATTTATAAATATCATTGAATATATATTGTAAAAAATACTATTAGAAAAATAATCTTCGATAGTTAATTCTAGCATATAATGGAAAAGGATTCCATTTTTGTAATCATTCTCCATTACATAGTATGTATTCCTTATTTCTAGAAATTTGATCTGGTTATTCTTTATATTAGATTTGATGTTCCATAAAACATGACAATCATAGTAGAAATTATTTCTCCCCTTCCTAATTTTATTGTCTTGGAACCGTAACCTTATCATGTTTTTTTGTCCTAGTAGTGCTATTATATTTACATTTTTTGTATATTTTATATTGGTGATGGATTAGATATTTATTTTTTTGGAATAGAATCATCTAGACATTATTATATTATCATAAAAACTTATAACCCACTATGATTCTTTAGTGGGTGAGAGTGGTTGAAAACTTATCTTGTAGGTTATATTCAATAATTTCTAATTATTATTCCTACAGAATCTCAATTACAAATGATTATTTAGACACTTCAATCTAGTAATGAATCATATGAATAACTTATTTTTTACAACATGAAATCAGAGAGATTATAGATTTTTATTAATATAAAATAAAATAATTGGTAGAGCAATATCCAATATTCATATCACTAACTTATAATAAACTCAACATTATAGAAAATATACCAAACAAATATGAGATTGTTAGATATAATCGTAATGAATATGAGTCATGTTTCATATTATTTATCAACTGATACCTATATTGGTTCTCATAGAGAAGAATAATGGGAGATATGCTAATATATATATTCATTTAAATTGAATATCAATGGGATGGGGTTCTGAACACTATGAGTAGGTGGATCCAACCCCACCAATTCAAGATATGGATATATCTCAGGATATGATATATATATATATATATTATAGAATTATTATGAGTAATATGGATATATATTAAAGCATTAGTTACTATTGTATCATTTTAAAGATGGGTTGGATTATCCACTAGAGATTGGTATTTATAGCATTATTTAGAACATAGGCATTTGATATACCCAGACTATCAGCTCCCTCTTCCCTACTAATTATAATTTCTAATAATAAATTTTTTTTGTAGGCAAATAAGTCAAGTGATAGTATTTTATATTGATAAGGTTTCTCAATTTTACCATTTTGAGTCATGAAATTTCTAACCATTGAAGATGGTCAACTGAAGATGACATAATAGCATCATTTGGGAAATCATACTCAGTGGATATTTTTCCCTTGAGAAATTCAATATTTAAATTCTCAAGATTTCCAATTTTGGTTTCATATTTGGAAATTCATCCTTCACAATTGAAAATATCACCATCATCATGTGGTGATTGGGTTTTAAGTGGGAAACCCCTTTTATATTTTCATGGGATAAAGCATGTGGAGTATTATAATGATCAATAATTATTAGATACACTAAATTATTTGATTTCGTTTTATTACAAGAATGTAATTTTCCTTAATATACCTCTATTTTACTCTATTTCTTTAAATATTCCTCAAATTTTAAATTTTCTTAAAAGCTATCATGTTCTACTGTATTAGTTGGGATAATGTTATTGATTTTTTTATATGAGCCCTATGGAATGAAAATAAAATTTCCGTTTAATAAGTATACCTATAATTTCACTAAATTTATTCCTAATGTATAAAACTATATATGATTATGGGGTTTAATATTTCACCATCCCAATAGGTTAGGGATTAGTTAATGATATTACAATACCAGCTATAATGGTGTATCTCATCATTTCCAAGTATAATATTATTTTGAGTGGTGGATGTTGTAGGATACCACTATGGGGACCTCCATACTTGTAAATTATCTCTCTCATTGATGATATCTTGAATAATAACTCTTCATTATCCCTATTTATGAATTGTTTACCATCAATATAATGTGGATCTAGATTTTCCCTCAATTATATATGACTATGGGCTTTAAGGATAATTTTAGTTTTATGGATATAGAATTATTCCTTGGTCATAGTGTTTGGATTCCCTGGTGGGATCAAATATAATATTACTAAATCTTGATAAATTGTTCTAACATATAATAAAATATATATTACTATATAATCGGTGTCATGTAGCGATGTAAATGACATCCCATATGGGTTGTATCCATCTTGGGTACCACTAGTGTAAAATTATATTCAAAATATACTACCATTTCTCACTCTTATATGAATAGAAGTGTTGTGTTTTATTCTTATATATATTAAAATATAATAATGTACATTCTATTATGGTTTTAACAACTTTAGATGGCTGGATCACTCGGGTGTATCCATAAGATAATTCTATGGATATAATAGACTTCTTCTCCTCACTATTCAAGGTATGAAATGTCTAGATTGTATTCATTCATGGGTGAAATCCGAATTCAATTTTAGGATTATATGTAGGATAAATCCAACTAAATTATTTATGGATGTAGATTCTACATCTTTAGACTCAAACCCTCAAGTAAATTATTATCTAATTATAGGTTTAGGATTACCCCTTAAAAAAGGTTCTTTTAATCCATTGTGTTTACTATTTATTGATGAATGTGTTGAGTAGTTGAAAACATACATCAGTGGTTCATAGATATGTTAGATATAGAAAATAAAATATCATATGATCTATGTATCTATGTTTTATTTTTCATTTAAAAATTCTATAAAGTATGGTTTCCACAAAACAACATAAAAATGACAATCCCCCATGGTACACAAATGATATATAGCATTTGGATTATTTAGGGGAAACCAATAACCTATCAATTTAGTATCTAAAAATAGAATACATGGTTATTAAACATATTTTATGTGTAATTTATTTCAATTTGGGTCCACCATTATAATTATATACTTTTATTTCTCACAATCCAATTTGTTTAGTTTCAGATCACATGTGAAGCATATTTATTCCAATGGATAAAGGCTTATTCATCACTTATAGATATAATTGTGGAATTTTCAATTGTTTAAGGGTATTGGTGTTTATTTCATCCCTTAATAGTTCATATTTCAATTTCTAGAAATCTCTTATAAATTCATGAAATATTTATGTCGTCCTTCCTTGTAATAATATTAGATACCCTTTAGTGATTTTGATTTTCTAAAAACATGTAATTAAGCAGAAAATAAAAATGTGAATTATATTTCCTATCATTAGTTATATATATTTGGTAAATCTATAGTTTGGTTGTATATAATAACAACCTCTAGAATATACATATATACAAGAAGATATTGGAATCTAGTGAATCATGGAAGGAGGTATTGTGGAGTAGTGATTACAACCATGAATGGGAAGTTATATGATTATTTTTGGAAAAACCCATAACCCGCATAGTTTGGTTTTAATGAAGGATCGTGTAACAAATTTTAATTTTATCTTATAAAGACTACAGTGGTTCCTTTTAAGGTAATTACACATTGATCTCATCTAATTAGATAATTGTTATGAACAGTGGTCTAATAGGTTAAAGGTATCTATAAATGGTTTGTTGTGGTAATTATTCCTAATGGAATATTAGGTTTTATGTTGATTATGCATCTAGAATATAATAATTTTTGTATTTCTAAAAGATAATTTGAAAATAATGAATTTTTTTAAAAAAATAATAGTAGAAACTAAACTCAAGGAATTTGAGGTAATCCATAAGAGTATCTCAACTCATGGAATTTGAGGAAACTAATATTAGAATATCAACTCAAGGGACATGAGAAAACCATTAGAATAATATTAAATAAAAACATAAAATGAAACCATTTTTATAATATCTACATAAGGCATACGAGGATATAAAGATGGGTATCATGGATCAAGGATGGGTTTGTAAGTATTATGATCATATTTATATTTGAACATGCCAAAAAAATATCTTGTTGTGATTATTATTTTTTCATGAAGTTAACAATGGATGTAAATGAACAGTTCCAAATGAACAAGATGAAGATATAAATAATCTCATATAATTGTACTGGGGTGCGTCATCGATGGTATGGTCTATTAAACACTCAAGTATGTGACCTGGGAAAATGCGTACTATAGTTGAATTATTAGGTGGATAGGCATCCTAGAGTACTATCATAGTCTATTTGAATATATGAATTGGGTGATGAAGATATTGGGTTCTCAGGTGAAAAAATGTGTACTTATGTAGTTTATCACCTATGAGATTTGGTTATTAGAAGCTTCATAAACTTTTTTTGTGGAACCTGTATGCTCGATTCTGTAGTGATATAATTCCCAAAAGGTTGATAAACTGGTGCTACAAAACATTACTGAGTGATGCTGAGGGTTTTTGATCCAGTGTGATCTAGTTCTCTGTGTGTTTATCGAGATATGATGTACAATATTTGGAATTTTATTTCCATTAACCATAGGTGTTGATTAAATAAAACATTTGGAGTCTACGAAAGACTTGGGAATTTAGGTAGGAGAATCACACAACCAATTGATCTCAGTTATTATTCAATAATTGTAATATATAGTTGGAGGTGTTATTTATATGAATAAAACCATCCTAGGAAGAAAGATATGGGTGGTAATTAAATGTAACCACTTCATGCACCCAAGTTTAGCTTTTAGGCATAAATGAATATGACTATGAGTTTGTGGGAGAAAGAATACATCTAAAACCACATAAAAGTATCATCTAGGAACATGAAAATAGGGAATACAAAAAATAGATACCAAGGCATGGCGTGATGGTGAGAACCTAGGTACGACATGTGGAAATTTGGGTGAAGAATGAATATAATTTGGAAATCATAATTATACCATATATTATGCAAAACATTTTATGAATATGTTTAATATTTTATTCTATTTGAGCTATCAAGTCGATGTTAGTAAAATTAAATACACTCTTCAATATAGTATTTTTCCTTTAATTGGAATCTTATGAAACTAATATAGGTATAAATTTTATAAGATAGTTCTCGAGAGAGGATTAATCTTTCTCTAATAATGGATAAACTCAATGGGATAATCATTGTGGTATGTTCCAATAACCACCTCACTATATTGAGAAATGTTTTTGAAGGGTCTCTAACAATCAGCGTGAAAATATTTAGAATGCACATGGGGACCCCATGAATTTATTATTCATTGTTTATGACAATAAATTTTTTAAACTCCACTGAATCTATCTGGTTGAGGTGAATATCATGGTATTCATAGCGAAGAGTTTTTTGGAATACAATTTAATTTCATTAATAATATATCTATAATGTTTTCTTTTGTCTTTAAACCCATCTGCCAGGGAATGATGAATTAGTTTTATTTTGATACAGGTTTTCCACACCTTTTTCTTATATTTTAAATTATTTTATAAAAAATTATTATAGTTGATAATATTATAATTAATTTTCATTATAGAAGCTGAAATTTATATTTTTAACATATTTACTGTATGTTTTTCTCTTTCATGGTTAGATGTTCAATCGTTTTGTTATATAAATTTTTTATATTTTATGAACTAATGATGTATATTTGAGTGTTCTAGGAGTTGGATTTAAAATTCTCATAGTTCCATATTATGATTTGAAATATTTTTATTTGAATTATTATAATCGTGTTTGTAAAATTATTCAATATGGATAATACCTAATAATTATATTATTGTGTTTGATTTCAATTAAAACATTCTCAAAGAATTTAATGTTTTATATATTTATGTGAATAAAATTAATAATTTCACATCAAATAAATTTAGAATCTTATTTTACACACTCAAATGATAATGTCTGTATGAAAATTATTTGTTAAATATATTCTTTGGGTAGTGTAAACCCCCATGATTTTATAATAACACTATGTTTGTTAGCATATTTTTCACACAACACTGAGCCTAAATGAAACAAGAAATGTTACTCTTTAATTTTGACCAATATAACTGATCCATTAAATTGGAATGTATCGAAAACACTAACCAAATTATGAAATATTTATAAAAAACGCACTTGATATACATTCATTGATTAGTTTTTTTCGAATAACTAATAAATTATCATAAAAGTAATTTTATTCTTCAGAAATAGGTTTTCTTCAAATAATGATTTTTTATTTTTTTTAGAAAATATTATAATTATTTTTATAAATTACATAGATTTTATTTTATAAAAAAATATTATTTTTGAAATAAAAATATTAAATTATTTTCGAGATAAATTTTTTTAATTTTCTTAAATATTTGATTTTTATTGAATAGTGAAAATACCGATTTTTGTTAAAAACTATATTTTCGGTTCAAGTATTTACTACAATATTTTTTAAGTATTTTAAAAATATAATTATTAATTTTATATTATCAATAAAATATTATGTTCATTTGAATCAACTTTATGATTGAATTTGGTTTAAAATAGCATATAAATAAAAATGTATTTTTTTGGAAAAATGATTTTCATTGTATTTTCATTTTTATTTAAATTTATTTTATTCCAATTGTAGAAAATTAATATCTAAAAATATGATTACACAATTATAATTATTATTTATATATTGGTAAAGTAGTTCCCTATTTCTTTGGAATTACGAATAATATCTAAGGTAAAATTTATCAACTCAAAAAGGGTAAATCAGGATAATCTAGGATAAAACTACGAAATATGGAAATAATTTTTCACCATATTTATTATTTATTTAAGTTAATTTAAAATAATAAACTTATTATTAAAATAACTTTGGTTATTTAGATCATTTTCATGTACATTAATTGTATAATATTTAATGTAATGAAAGCTAGAAAGTGTTACTCTCTTAGTTTTAAATATCTATTATGTTACCACATATGGAAAAGGAAGGTTATGAATGAAACATAATTTATATTTTGATATAAATTTAATTAATTTCCTGATTAAATTTTATTTATAATATTGAGTAATTATAAACTTATCTTAAATGTTTATGTTATACTAACACAATATTTATTCAATTACTAGGAAAGTAAAATAAAAAATTCCAAAATATTAATTGTGAAATAATTTAAATGTTTTATAGTATTAAATAAATTTTGTTAATTAATATGAAAATTTAAGTTAAATTTATTAGTTTTATACTATAATTATAACTTTTTCTTTATGAATTTTATGAAAAATTCATGAACAGTGTCAAAATTGAAAATAATGATGTTTTATAAAAATAATACATTATTAATTTATTTAAATACAATTAAAACAATGAAATAGGAAAATAGAGATAATATATGATCTATAATTTAATATCTTATATATTTAAAATAAAAAAATTACTTTATAAATAATTTTATATGACATGAAGAGTGAAAAATATTTTATTGTAGTAAAGGTTAAAATTGGTTAACTAAGGGGTTACAACCAAAAGTCACGATTTGAAACACCATATAAACCGTTAAAAGTTTTTTATGTAGATTTTATTTAAGACATATCCACTCTTATATTCGAATATATGACCATTTTGAAGAATTTTCAATGATAAAATCATAGTAATATTTTATTTATTTTAATAATTTCAATTGTGTCATTTACAACCTTATAAAAGGACTCCACTACCTTTACTTTCTTACACCAGATTGAGAAACCTACTATGACAAGTCCATTTAAATTAACCATATAATAATCCTTATACCATTAATTTTTTTTCTAGTCACCTTAAAATAACAACCATAATATCATTAATTATGGATCTAAAGGAGGTATCTTGAAATAGAGGTAATTATATTACACTACCTCTTTTAATTTATTTTTTCTTATAAATCCTAAAAATATATTGTATTTATAAATATATATATATATATATCATTAATTTTCTAAAATTTTATTATGATTATGAAAAGCTCTATTACCAACCATATCTTCAATCAAATGGGAAGTGAGTGTATCACGTGCGTGAAAGTATGACTTGCCACATCCATATAGTGATACAATTCATTTTTCATAACAATGATTTATAAATGTCTATTATTATGTATTTAGTAGTTTATAAGATATTTATTAAATATTTATACATTTGGAATTATAATACCACATATACCATCTTTCATTACAATTTGATGGGGAACAATTGTGTTTCCTGTGTGCACCTGTGGAGAACACTTCCCTAAAGCGATGTGGGTTTTTTTCATCATTATTTTAATTAGATGGTAATTAAGATATATTTGAGGAATATATACATATATATATATATATATATATATATATTATTTTATATAAAAATAATTCTTTAAATGTGAATTATTATTTAACTTTTATAATTTCTATCTTTCAAAATTTTAAAACATCATTCATGCGTATATACTCATTACCATATCCATTATTAGAGTAACACATATTTATTTACCTAATATTTATGGGTAAATGTAACTATATATATATATAAATCTATATTATATTTATATCATGATTAGTATTTTGGATATTGTGGAACCAAGATCAAATTACAAGTATTAAACCTATATAACCAAAGTATATTTTAAAAACAAATCAATTGCCACTAGGAATAGAGGGTTCATTGAAGAACTATTAATAAATCGATGATAAAAGGGTATAAGTAAATAATATATCATTTAATATATATTATTATGGTATTTAAACTGATTTATAAAATCCAATATTTATTTTATAATATATTCAAACATTTATAATGAAATTCAAACATGAGATATGTGTTTTATGTTACAATCTCAATGTGTATCGAAATTTTTAATGATTTTATCTCCATTAAAGAAATAATATTATAATTTTCATATAAAATAATTTAATATTACATAACATATTAATTTATTTGTAATATATTTTTCCCATCATTTTCCTCAGTTTATATACTCAACACACTCAAATAGTTTTTTTTAATTAAAATTTATAATGTTTTACAATTAGGTCAGAAATATATGTCATCAATGTCAGTATTTTGTAAAAATGTTTTCAACACAGTTATTACTTTTATCTGGTTAATTTTTAATGTAATTATTACCAATATTAAACTTTTTAATTTTCATAATTAAATATTCTATACAATTTTTAAATGATTTACTTTATGAATTTACTAAAAAAATGTAGAAGACCTGTTTTTATCATATATGTCATGAAAAGAATAACCTCACTCCATATCCATTCAGTGATTTGAAAATTCATTAAAATGATTCCATAGTTCATTTCATGTAAAATTTTCTCCATGATATTTTTAAATTTTCTTGTTTTTTAATTAATTTATTTTTAAATTGTATTGTTCATTTACTCCACAATATTTTAATGATCTATTTAGGGTTTTTTATTCATCCAAAAAAACATTAACATTATGTAATGCATCTAAAATCTATATATATGTCTCACACATGTATTTAAAAAATATTATTTTTCCATTTATGGGGTAATACGAGCATCATGAAAATTTATTCAATGGATTTTTTATAAAATATCTTTTGATTATGGCTTGAACTAAGATTATGAAAACAATTTATTTCTATAGGTTATTATTATTATTATTCATAATGATCGATATTATTATGTGGCACACATATTCATTTAAATGATATAAATGTATCAGTTGGGCCTATAATTTTATATCCCTATAAAACATTGGGTCATGTTTTTAGCACCTGAGAAATAATGTGTTGGAAAAAGGTGTAAATTTAATCCATTATGGTAAATTGTTCATTATGTGTAGTTGTTCCTACAATTATCCATGACTTATGTTCATGTAATGTTTCTACTGATGCCACATTTCCAATCTATTAATTATACTGTTATACCATGATCATTATGTAATTATCTTCCAAATAATTTTACTTGATTCTTTTATGATTTTTGACTAATTAATATCCAATATTTATTCCATGTCTTAACATAATGATCTATGATATGCATCATGTTTTTTCAAATATAAAACTCTTGTTTACCAATAGTTTTGATATTGTTATGAATATATAAATATTTATAACTCCATTATTTACCCTTGTATAGAATTATATATTACCCTTTATAAATTTTTATTTCCCTAGGTCCTAAATTAAAAAATTGTGTATATAGGGTGATAGTTGTAAAGAAAATCGTGGGAGATGATGTAGTTAATTTATGAACCATATTTTTATGTATTCAATGATTACAATGGAAATTAATATATTCTATTCTAGTGTGTATTGTAATTATTTGTAATAAATAATCATATAAAAAGATGTAATTTTTATTTAAGAAACAAAGGATTGAATTTAGGTAGTATTGTAAGATAATTATCAGCAGGCATTCCATGTATGAGGATTGGAATGCTCGGGAGATTTTTTTTAAAGTCTCATTATATAGATGATTTTATATATTCCCACATATGATTTTTTTGTACTACGATCAACGGACTAATTTCCCTCTTGTATGGTTTTTCCATACCTATCATGTAATATAATATGAAATAATTCCCACTAGAAAATAAATAATATACATGCCACCAACATCATAATATAATTACCTTACAATAGTAAGAAAACTAAACTCATCATATTTGATCTGCTTATCTAGAGGATGACTAGTCTGATGTGACCAATGATGAATTTTTATTAATCCATAATGATATAATATTCTATAAAACCTTATTCCATCACCAATCACAAAGAATAACCACAGTCATTACATATCAAATTCCACTGCGAGCTTGATGAATTTCAATCTCAATATTTAAGAGACATTTTTCAACTACATTAAATTAATGAAGAATCAAAAAATAAATAAAATAAAAATAAGGATCTCTTATGAAATGAATTAATTATAGTTAATATCAAACATGTTTGGATATAAATATACAAGATTATAGGATTTATACTAGGCTCCGGTAGAATTTTTACTAGGTATTTGATGTATAAACTGATCAAGGTTTAGGTATATTGATATTTATAATGGTGAAGATGATTCAAGCCACTATGTACTGATATATATACCATCAGGGTTATAACACTAAATATGAGGATAGGAAAAGTTACACTAAAAATATATTTAATCCCGTATATATTGATGTATATATCAGTGTTTAACTAAATTAAAGGAAACATTTGGAGTTCCCCCTTTAGAAGTTTATTCCATGCCACTCAGAATTTGGGAAATGAAGAATTAATATATTAATAATTAATTATACAACTTCAAATATGTTGAAAATCATAAATTTTTTTGTTTTTATATTATAGATGATTGTTGAGGATAAAGGGCGATACAATGGTTTATCATTTTTGTTGTAGTGTTGTTTGATTTATAACATGTTGTGTCCTAAAAATGAATAAATATGATATAGTTCGACATGAGTTTGTAGCCTGTGTATGAGAACGAACAAACTTTTAAGATAATGTTTATCTAAAGGATGATTTATTATGGTTACACGTATGTGTAATTTCAGAGGAGACAAACAAAAAGTCGAAAGAAGAAGCCAACATGCCTAGGAGAAAAGAAAAATATGGTTTGAATACATAATTGATTCAACTTTTCAATGAAAAAAAGATATTCCAAATACAATAAAATTTTATCTTATGTAAATATAAAAGTTTATGGAGTTTTATGATGATTTTTTTTATCAATGTTTAATTTAGTTCATGTTTCATATACTAAAAATGGTTATTTCACCATGTTGGGCTATGTAAATGTCACACTATGTGCATACTTCATATGTAATGGTCTTTTGAAATCTACTTCAATATGATTTCATTAGTTTAGAGTGATATGATTATGATAATATTCTAAAGGATCTAGAATTTGGACCTTGTTATTGTCTTATTTATTACAGAGATTCATAAAAGTATTGGTTATTAATTAATTTTAAAGAAAAAAATACTTTCCAAATTCCAGTCGTATAAAATACTTTTTTGTGGAACTACTAATACCACATGGACGAAAATTCAATGGGAAAAATAGAATATGATTTGATATAATAATTTGTGGATATATTCTAGATATAAGGATAATATATATATATATATATATATATATATATTATGGACATATAAATTTTCATTGAAATGGAACATATCTACATATTAATAGGTTTTATAAGTGTTAATGTGCTTTTATGGATGGCATGTATTCTTGTTAGAGAAGATATATTTTATCTTAAACTCATCTATCATTCATTTAGGTTCATTATTATTAAAATATTGATGTATTTTGATTCCATGAATTTGACTTTCATAAAAATATAATTTTGTGATAACATATTAATAGATATCAATTTTACTCCATTATTTCCCATTATATATCAGTTTTTTAATTTATTCATCAACTACTATGATAGTAATATTTTCAAAAGACAACAAGAATAGATGATTATTCACCTTAATCAATTATTTTTAAACTTCTATAATCATTCAATGAAATAATATAAAAATATATTTTCATAAGAATAGTAACACATCATGAATAAATTAGAGTTTAACATTGATGAAAACAACATTTTCTATTCATATGACTTAATAAAATCTATATTTGATAAACTGTAGGGGTTATCCATCCATAATTGAACCTAATAAGATGGTATTTTGAAATTAGTTATAAGATTTTAAATCACTTTTATTTCATAAATGAATCAAAACATTTTTATCTAGAATCATTATTACCTAGTACAGTATATTATTGTTCCTTTTATTTATTTACTTTATTTGGAATATTGTCTTTATTTTTCACATTTCTTTTCTATTTGGAATATCTTATCATCAAATATACTTAACCATTTCAAGAATTCCACACCATTGTATTTTCTCTTGTTTCTTGTTATATAATATGTTTTTTTCCTGATTTCTTAGTCATTCACACACATTTCTACCCTTCCCCAATATGTAACCATACTCTCTAACTAAACTAGTTCATCATAGGTAGCAAGTAATTAATTTTCTGACTCAAAAAAGAAATTGGTGAAATTTTTCGAGTTGTTTTCAAGGAAGTCATGTGTCACAATGAAATAGATAAAATTAATATTATGAATTTTTTTATAAATAAACTAATCAAATATGTTTTCAAATAAATATGAAGAAAACTACTATGAAAATTTAAATGAATTTTATCTGTTCTACCTTGTGATTCAAATTTCAAAATGTTTAGTCCATTTAAAGAAGTTCCTTATGTGATATCATATATTCCATAATACAAAAATTCATATTTCATCTATGTGATGTTAACTAAAAATCCAAAAATAAAAGAGAATACAATATGAATTTTTTTACAATAATCAGAATAAAAATATCATCCCATCTACACATACAAATGAACTGATAGAAATATTTTGACATATAGAGTTTTGGATCATATATTTTTCAAAATTAATCATGTATTAGTAGAAAATGAAGGTAATAAACTATGTAGTTAAATATAAAAACTTTCATATTTTTCCATCATATAATGGAGTCCCTAATAAAGAAACTATTGAATTCATTAAAGAATTATATAGTGTATTTTTGTAGATAGCACATAGTGTCCTAATTTTAGAATAATTAAAACTATTATTCATTATATTTATATTACTATAAAAAGACTGAATTGGGTTACCACTGGAATATGAAGAAATAATTATTACATGGGATCATAATTTTAAATATTTTCTAATAAATGGTTACCCATGAAAAATGACTACTAAAATGAAGTGTATAATCACTAAATTAATATATCATGTGGGTGGAGTTTTTTGAATCATGGAACCTATTTAAAAGGCATAGTTTTTAAGAGTAATAATATAATATAAACTCGAAAATCCCTTATTTAAACAATTTATAATAGTTTCAAACGAGACCACAAAACTATATATCTCTTAGGAGGATATTTTAGTAATAAATCTGTTGAATAATTAAATTTTTTTAACACATTCATAATATGATAAAACTAAATTTTCAATTAAAAAATCAATTATTAGGGATAAACTAATTATGTTCGTAATACGTTCAATATTAATGTTTTTAAAATGAAAATTATCAATACTTGATTAAGAGGAAAACCCATCATTATAGTATGCTTAGTCTTTAATATCGATGATGTTCCAATTTTGATTTTTCTAGCCATACTCATATGAATAAATTTTTTTGGTCATATACCTAGGATAAATCTTATATGTGATCTTTTTTCTAATGATTAGAATCATGGATATAGAAACCAAAAATATTATCATGGAGGAATATAAGTTTTCTAGACCTCCTACTCTCATACGATTTCAATGAAAACCGAGTAGTTAATATCGATAACCACAAAGGGAAAAATAATTTATCCCTAAGGTAAATTAAATAAAAAAATTTATATAAAATTGATGAAATATTAAATAATTTGGATTCACAATATGAAATAATTAATATCATTATTTATAGAAAAAACCCATAATTATTGAGATAAGGAATAGTTGGATTCTGTAATGCAAAATCATGTAAAAAATAGGGTTGATATATATATCAAATTACAATAGAGAAAAAAACTACAAGTCACTACTAATGTAAATACTTGATAGAATATAATTTTACAACTAGTATTGGTTTTTAAAATCACATGGAATATAATATTTATCTTCACCCTTCTCAAAAATAAAACCATGATGAAATTGAAAAAAATTGAAATTATTAGAAACTATAAATCTAGATTTAATCTTTTAAATCACATTAAAACAAGTGTTTCAAGTTGAAAATAAAATGGAAAAAAACATTAAAACTAGAGATAATAAAGTGAATAAAATGAAAAAAAAATTATGGCCTGTCAACTATAATAAATAATTTCAATCTAAATATACCCTTCCCAGAAGTAATAAAAAAAATTAACGATACAATAAATATTAAATTCATTAACATATTAATCAAACATAACATTAATAATAATTTAAATTAATATTTAATTCAGGTAAAATCTTATTATTAAAATGAAAATAAAGCATACAATAAAATCCTAGAATAATTGTATATTAATAATTTCATTGAGGAGTGTAGTGATGTCCATCATAATTTTATGCCACTTAAACATCATAATCCATGATGTTTTATTATCTCATGTGCATTAAGGGATGAATTCATATTAAACATTGTGTGCGACCTTGGTGAGAGTATATATTTTACTTCATTTTCATTTTTTCATCACATTAATATAATTTTACCATATCCCAAAATTTTTATCTTATATTATATGTTACTCAAACATTTAAATGGGTGTGTGACTATGTTATTATAATTGTAAAAATATAAATTGATTATTTTTTTATTATCTAAGACATGGATTTTGTTGTAGATGTCTGAATCCTTCTTAGTTGGAACATTATTAAAACATGAGTTGTTGTTACAGTTGATTACAAGGGAAAGGTGATCCTTATCCTCAAGGACCAAAAATAATAGTTCAATATTTTTAAAATCAGTTAATTCCCCACTCAAATTCAAATATGATCATGAGGTGATCGTTGTGATAGAGAAGAATTGTTTGATGAGAAAGAAGATGTGTTTTTCATCATAATAGATGAAATTAAAATAAATAAATTCTATGTATAGAATTTAATGGAAATATTCAATATCATATAGGAATATTCTATTGTTTATTAATTTTGATATTTATTAAAAACATTGAGTACTTTTACTTGGTAAAAATCATGTTCCCAAATATTAATTCAAAAAAATAAATTGATGTCTTTTAGGTATGGAAGTGAAAAAGAAGAGGCTATATATAGTTTCGTATTTAAGAGTTCTATTTATAAAAATCAAAATCATTAGCCCACATGTCCTCTATAAAGTGACAAAAGTATCATTAATAGAATTCAAAACCACACCATATCATTTATAATATTCTTTTCATGGTTATTTATCTTCACTAAAAATCATCATCTCATCCAAGATATATTGATGAGGCGAGTAGATTTAATATTTTTATTTAGTTTCAAAGATTTGTTTGATTATCCATATATGTATAATATTCTAATATAAATTGACTATATGACTATAAGTGAATGGAACAAAATAAATTCTTACATAATGGAAGTGGTTATTGAGGATGAAATAATATTTTAAGATGATGGTATTATCATTCCTATTTCAGATGTCCCTTTGGTCAGTATGGTATAATCGGTGCATTAAAAATAATGATGATTATAATTACAGATAAATATAATGGGAAAACAAAAACATGTATAATGAATTTCCATTGGCTCATATGGTTATTTGAAAACCTTTTAGTGGGTTATAATGGAATTTTTCTTTAATAGGGTTGAAAGGATAATTGGATTATTCATGGGTGATTTTTTAGTAGTTTGACGTAGATTTGAAAACTATCATCAAAATATAGAATTATTTTTACAATGGTTCCATGAGACAAATCATTTTTTTATGTAGTAAAATCATTATTTTATAATTATTTTGGGTATTATATCATGTCATAAAGTCTCTAAATTGTGGATACATGTATAAAATGTTATAAAATTTGAGATCCAAAAAATTCCACATCTTAAAACTGTCAATTTAACTAGTGGATTTCATTGAAATTGTTATATCTAATAGAGATTAATAAATGGTTTTTAAAAAAAAATCACTATGACCATTTTTCTCTATTTTTGTTAAAAAAATTAAATTTTTATTTATGTTCAATTTTTACAGTCATTCATCCTCCTTATAGAAAATATTATATATTCCCTATTTGTAATTTCTATATATTGGAAGCTATCTTATAATGTGTTGTGTGATACAAATTAATTTGAAGTGTATAAATTTTTAGGGGAAAGGATGTAGAAGAGGTTATATGTGATTTACTACGATAGTGTGTTTTTTATGATTCGCAAAATAACATTGTTAGCACATAAAATTTGTTTTCAGCTGTTATATTTTCATTATAAATTTTTTTAAATATATAATAGGATTTATGGTTATCATTTTCACTAACCCAAAATATATTGACTATATTTTATAAAATAAATAATTTAAACAACGTACTATGAGATGGTATCATAAAATACAATCATTTTATTTGGAAATCAGTGATAATAAAGGTACTAAAAACATGGTTATTGACAAATATTCATCCTTAAACATTTTCCAAACTGTTGAACCAAAATAAATTAATATTTCTTTTTCAAATGATAAATTGTTTATTTCTTCAGTCTAGAACTATTTTTAGCGGGAAGAGTAATCCAGTTTCCATTTTGTATGAATTTTCTGTATGGAAATTCAGAAAAACAAAATGATTAAATATATGTGATAGTGAAAAAAATATTTGTGGTACGATCCCTACATGTTTAAAAGGGTTTTCAAAGGAATCCTTGATAGATATAATCTTGAAGAATAAATTCTACCATTTCAGTTGTGTTTTCAAACTTTTCCATGTGTTCAGAACAATTGGTATTGGGGGACATCCCATAAATTCCCCCAATATATTTTTTACAATGCTTCTAGATTTAAGGATTCTTATAGGATTATTATATTGTTTGATAAGTTTCAATGATTAGAAAAAATGGGTAAGAAACATGAGTTATAACAAAATGGAATTTGGAGGTTTAAATTGTTTAGTTATGTGGTTTTAACATCATATGGTCATGTCAATCATATTTTGTTAATGAGAATATTATTCTGGGAGTTGACTATAAATCATAGAGGGTATATTTTTCAGAAATTTCTAACAACTGAACTCATAGCTTTCTGGTGTTTTCAAGATGAATATTTAACTTGGTTTAGAGTACCCAAGTAATTCATCACTAAAAATATCTAATATTTTATAAGTTGTATATTAAAATCATAAATGTTGAAGTATAGTTTTGGTCACATTACAAGAATAAACTATCACCGATTGACTAATAGATAGGAATAATATTCTAGAAGAAACATTAAAAAATTATTAATTTGAAAGTGTTTAGTTCATATAATGATTGGTTAATTTTGTTTTATGAATATTTTTTTGGGTTATATGATCTCTTAAAAGTACCCAATAGTAATTTATCCATATTGACTTCATTTTGGGAAGAAAATTCATCTACCTATCGAGCTACCTAATTATCCTTTTGGGTTGTGAATTCCATTAATTTTGATTTCATGTTTAATGGGGAAGTATTTTATATGGATTTGAGTGAGAAAGAATAAAACATTAGTAATTATTACATGAATGGTAATGTTTATAAGGAAAGTAAAAAAAGGCTTTCATGACTCTATTATTCAAAACATTACTTTAGGGATGGTCAATGGGTCTTACTTTTCCAATCTATGGATAATAATATTCTGGTTAAACTGATGAACAAATTGGCTATACCATTCAAAATGTGGAGAGTGGTTGATAATTGAGGTTTATAATTAGCTGGAAAAGAGAAAATACCATTTTTGGTTAATGGTCATAAGAATAAACACTTTGTTGATGTGTAGTGAAATATATTGGTTATTATCTTTTTTAATGGAAGAAAATATTGAATTGAATATAACTAAGGACATAAAACTCAAATATTTATATGACTAAAAAAATGTCAATCATAAATGTGTAATTTTTTTACTATTTTATAAATATTAAATAAATTCAGTTTTTTATTTTTTTTATTTTTAAAATTTTCAAAAAAAACATTACCATTTACTATTGTGATTTCTATTTTATAATGTTCATATAAAATCTTAAGAGTAATATAAAATTTCATCAAATTTTATTTAAAAATAATAATTTTGAAACTATATTTGGAATAAACTGAATGAAATTAAAAATATTAAGAGGATATAGAGACTAAAGAAACAAAGGATCACCAACTCGTTCAACAAAACTATAACTAATTCTCTTCTTAAGCATTAAATTGCAAGTATCATATTCAATTCATTTCCCTTTTTAGGTGTCAAATTTAGATAATCAAATGATTATCCCAAGGGTTACAAAATGGATATATTTTTTACCAAAAAAGATAAAATCATCTATAATTAAGGACATCGTGGTTTATTTTTTACATTATACCTATTTTGAAATTTTGTAAAAATAATTTTTTATCTTATCAAGTGAAAAACAAAATTGAATTAGATTTTATAGTGTTTTTATAAGTTGTAATTATTGATTAATTCAATTAATTTATATGCTTGTTTTGATAAATTTTATTCTTAATTAGTGAAATTACATGTGTTTGATCCTTTATCAAAATTATTAATGAATACTCACTATAAGAATGATCATTATTCGAAATCATAAATTTTGTAATGAAATTGTTATGTAGAATCTAGTTGAATGAATTACCATTATCTGATATATGATTAAAATGTTTGAAAAAATGACTATTAATCTTCTTTATAAACCTTAAACATGAATTATATGTTCTGAATTACAATTTATTTGAATATAGTTTTACAAAAATGTATTTTATATTATAAGATCAAATAATTTGGATTATGCTGAGTTTTATGTTTGGGTGGGGGCCTTAAATAATTATAAACAAAATTTAAATTTTGTTCAAAACAAAAACACCTTTAATTTTTTTTTAAATTTTTATCGTGCTTGAGATTCCTATTTCTTTCACCATTTTTTTAAATTTTACTTATGTTTGGGGTTTTGACCACTTTTATGAGGTTATCATTTTTTATTTCCCTATTGACTTAACTCTGTTCAGGATTTATTTTTCTCTTTTGAAAATTTTGGATTTTTTGAAATATTTTTGAATGTAATTTTTAATCATTTTGGGTTGTTTAATTTTTTAATGAGTTTAAAACTACTATTTAATACATCTAAATGTGAAATTAAATAAAAAACTAATATGGCTTTTATTTTTTAATATTTATTATCTTAATGACAGTTAGGTTCAATTATCAATCATTTTAATTATAATTATCACCTATCAATTTAGTTTTTTCTATTTATTCTCTGTTAAATTATGTGTTTCTATTCAAATATAGGTAAAAATTTGTTTTCAATATTCATTGAAATTTATAGTAATTATTTTTTAAACCCATTCAATATTTACAATATTAGTCGTTTTAGAAAAAACCCAATTCAAATTTAAGTTATTTAAATTTTTTTGATAAGAGAAATTTTTTTAGCTTCTTATAAAATTTCAATGGGAAAAAATATTTTTTAGTACCAAAACATTATGGAAAATCGCTTTTTCACCCTTTGTATTCTTTCTCATCAAAAGAGTTTTCCTAAATTATTAATTTTGTGGAAATTTAATGTATTATGTGTGTGTAAATTTTATGTGGAAATATATTGATAAATTTTTTCCACATATGTTTCTTCTAAAAAAATATTTCATGATAATTTGATTAAAATTGATAATATATTGAATATTTTTTATTTAGGAATAAAAAATGTGATACATTATTTTAATATAACAAATTTATTCTTTTTTAGGAAAATAATTTCATAGGTTATATTATAGAAATTTTTATATATGTTTTAAAAAATAATAAAGTATCATTAACTATTATAGGTTTTAGATTTTAAATTTTCAAGGTTCTATGTTCTAATTTTAGATATTGTTTGACAAAAATATATCTAATCTTGTTTTTTGAAAAGTTCACTTTGAAAATTTATAGGTAGTATTAAGGTGGGGTAACATTTCATTTTATCCATTCATAATTAATTTTCTGGATTTAATTTGTTATGTACTATAAATTGTAAATGTTATATAGGATAATTTTCAAATATCATCTAACTTGTTCATATGATTATTTTTTGTAGGATAATTCTTCATGAAGTAAATTATTAGTTCAGTTATATAATATAATTTATTATGAATTCCCTGTAATATAATTGTAATATCAATAATATTTTTTAACGCCTTACAACATTAAATATTCTAAAGCTTCTCGCAAATGGTATTTTGTGAAAATGGGCACATAGGATACTATATCCCCATGTATGTATTTTTCATCCCAATAATTTTATATAATTACTGGTGGTTCCCACCGTCAAATAATTCTCATATTTATTACAAAAATTGTGAGATGATTTTTAAGCGGGAATAAGATTTTTTTTTATTTTTTGATCAGCTTGAACATAAGTAAAATGGATAATGTGTAATCAAGAATAAAATTGGGTGAAACATTAATTCTTTATTTTTTCTCAATAAACCCTAATAAATAACTAATCATGTAGACGAACCTTCTTCGATTGATCTTAAATTCCAAATAATTCTTGATAATGTGGAATCATGATATTTTTTAGAATTTTTTTATAATTTTTAGATTAATTATTATTCAAAAAAATCATTGATGTAATAAATACTTATCTTTAATAAAATAATGTGATGATTGTTCACATCACCCGAGTTCGACTCTACAAAAAATCAAAGAATATGATGTTAAGTTGATTCTATTGGATATTTGGACCAATGTATATTATTGAATAAAATTGTGGTTATGGAATTTTCTATTATTTTAATGTGATGATAATTTGGACTATTGATTACATATATAATGATTATGATGGTTGGAGAAAAAAAAGATGAGAAAAAGGAAATTTGTTCAGAAGGAAAATAATAAAGTTGGAGGCCACTAATGGAGATGCCAATTTCAAACTAATATTAAGATGAAATTAGGAGTTTTCAATGGAGAAGTTGATTCAAAGATAAATGGAGTATGAGGAATAAAGAACAGTTCCCATGAGCCTCAATAGGATAACTTCAAATAAGATGTATTTTAATGTTTGTTATTTGTTTTCTTTTTATAATATTCAATTGAAGATACTGGTGGATTTGATGGTACATCATTGTGGATATGACATTGTAATAGTTATAATGATAGGTTTTATAAAAAATTCACAATATTTTCTAGTACTATAGACATTCATATCATTTATTGGAGTTAGTGGGATGAAGTTTAGATCGAGTGTTTTTAATGGAGGTTTGGAGATGGGTGCATCAATGTCGACTTGGAGAGTAGACTAACTAATTCCCATTAGAATAACCTGAGATGTTTAAGGGTGATAATGAAGAAAGTTTTATTTAATTATATAATCATCTTTTCATAGAATATATAATTCAACACATTTTTGATGAATTCACTCAAATTATATATCCAAATTCAAGGATTTTTATGGATATGAAAACATTTAGAGTTCAATATGGTGCATTATTTTTTACTTATGGAAGGGTATATTACAATTTTATCATATGTTACGGTCATATAAAATTATAATCATTTTCATGAAGATGTAATGTAATGTATATTTACATAATATATTAGTTATTGAGTGATACAATCAATCATATTTAGTAAATTGATCTAAAAGTGGACCACTTTATTTTCTAGGTTCTCATTGAGTTAAATGCATTCGATAGATCGTTATTTAGTTGGATGGTATAAAAATTAATTCCCCTTTACCATCACAATAATGAAAATTTCATGTCATAATATTGTTTCTATAAAGATAAAAAGTAATTGATGGAATTACATGAGCTTGTGAGCTCATAATCATTGGATATATTCTAGAGAGAAGAGTAAAATGGATATTCATGAATTACAAATATTTTTGAAAGAGGATTTTTTAGACACAACAACAAAATGTGAATATATGTAAGAGATTTAGAATAATATAATTCAACATTGTAAGGAAAATATATTTTCTCTTAAAATATTCACGAAATCATTTATGTTGGTTTTTTTGAAATTATTAATGAATTATTATTCAACCAAAAAAATTTGGGAAAAATATGTGTGTAATTGAATTGTACAGGTTATCACATTGACATTGTACATAATCATTTCATGTTAATATAAACATTAATCTTCAAATATCTCAATGTTAATGTTTTCAAAAACATTTACAAATGTTGACTATTGATCTTAATTGTGTTATTTTTAACTTATCAAATCCTTCAGTAAATAAAACTTATAAGGTATTTGATATATAAGAGTAAAACATCATGATTAAAATAAATGTTGATCTTGAATAAAAAAAAATTTCATTCCTCTATATGGATAAAATATACATATGATTAACTATAGGAGTTTATATATCCATAGGTGAACCTAATGATAGGGTAAGTTGACCTACTTTAACTTTTTAATATTATCGTTATTCCTTGAATGGAGGAAAACATTATCAACTAGAAAATCTAAATTTTCATATTAATTAAAAAAATATTCATTATTCCTTATTTCTCATATTTCTTCATTGTAGATTTTTATTTCATGATTCCCCATTATTTATTTATTATATCATAGTCATATTTTCTTTATTAATACGTTCATCCCACTACCTTAGTTTTTGCACATGTATCAATTCATTTAACGAGTGTTTTTTTTCTTGTTTACTTGTTCAACCCTGTACTTTTCTATCATTCCAAGTGGATGGATCCTACAATCTATATAAACTAGTTCCTAGATAGTAATATATAATAAATTTGTTGTTTTGAAAAGAAATTAGATCAATATAATATTTTTGGGGGTAGATAATTCTCTTCATTAGCCATTATTTGTTATCATTTGCAAACATAATTTTAATAAGAGATGAGGAATAATTTATAAGAGGTAAGTATCATATTTTCTCTTATATCTATTTTATAGGTTTTCAAATAGATATTTGTTTCTCCAATTTTCTCTTTGTAAGAATCAGTATTATTTATCTGACACTGAAAAGATCTTGTCATGGAACTAAAGACTCAAAATCATCCTAGGATTCAATCAATGGGATTTCAACTCTATTTAAACATTCTCTCATTCTTTTATATATTTATTATCATGAAATCTATAAAAATGGAGCTGATTTTTATTTTCAACTGGATTTTACCTTAATATAGATGATGTTGGGGTTTTCACAAATATAATCATAATAGGGAATAATTTTATTATCCTACAATTTTGAAAAATATATTTGATATTATATATATAAATGATAGTTTGGCAAAAATAATTTGAACAGAGGATATTGTATTAGTAAAAATAATTGAGGTTTAATGTGTATAATTTATCTTTTTATTTCATATACCAATGAGGTAGTGTGAAACCCCAAATATGTGGAACAAGTTCTATAAGTATTTTAAAACCATTAAAACATGTACTGAAAGTGTTGTAAATATTAATCTATGTTATATTAATTGGGAAATAGTGAAATTGAAATAGGAAATACAGGAATACATGTACTAAGTTTGAAATGATGTTAATATTACAATGATATAAAATAAGACTATATAGGGTGAATATTTTCTATATTTTAATGATTGGTTCCTATGTAATGTTTTTTAGGGAATGTAAATATAGAAAATATTCTCTATCATTGTGAAAAAAAGTATATATGTTTTTATATTTATGAAAAATTTTGTAATATTCATGAACCATAAATCAAAAGGCCTTTTTGGATTTTATATACTCATTACAACTATCCATAGAATATTAATGGTGATTTCAATGCCTAGGATTTAAATTATGATATATGGGATGATAATGTTGATACAGTAATTAGGGAACTCTTGATTATAGATAACTATGATTAGGCCATAATAGAATGTAAAATAGGAGTAAAAGTGGATGAGGATTTTCAATTGGGATCACGGTAGATGGTTTTAAAATCATTGTATATATTGTGATAATAGGAATAAAGATATATTTATTTTTAAATATAAATATAATTTTTATATAATAGAGTCATATGTAAAATTCCTCTACAAAAAAATGGATCCCATACATCTCATGGGGAATTATATAAGAATAAAATCAGCATCTATGTCCATGGTAAGTGATCTAGATGTCATGAAGTAACATGTAATACAAGGAATCAATAAAAATAATTTTTATCAAAATGTTATTAAAATTATCATCCAAGATAATGTGTTTTCATGGAAATCATGAACTATTATCAAGGATTTTGAGTTATAGGATAGTGGTATAATGTTATTTAATGATGAATTTTCTATGGGTCTTAGATAGGTGGTTTACACATTAATACATCTATTATTCTTATATGAATCCATCCACACATAGTTATAAGAAATTATTTCTATAATGATTTGGTTACTTCATAGGGGAACTATGGAGAAGTAAATTGGTGACATAGTGAATGAAAGTTGAATAAAATCTAACATAAACTAGGATAGTTATTGAAATCATGGTTAAATAAAAATAGGTTCATCCTAATATGTGTCAATTAGAATACATAATCTGAATTTTAAAAACATTTTACTAAAAAAGAATGGTTAGTTTGGGAAGATGTGTTTTGTGGTTAGACCTACGTATGAAACCCTGACATCACTCTATATCCATGTTTAACAATAATCAAAACATAACTACATCCTCTATATGTGGTAATTTTAATCATCATGTACAATTTAAAATGGTTAAACGATGAACAAGGTATCATTCATGGATCTAACTATCTTGTAAGAAAAATGAGTCATATTAATATACCACCCTAATTAGTATAAGGTTTATTAACGATGGAATTTATTCTACTATAATTTAATTTCATGTGTCATGGATGATATGGATTGTATTTTATAGTCAAACAGTGGTGAAAAAGGAAAATGTATTAGTGTATATGTCACTCATGCGCTGGAGAAAGATAAAAATGTTCAACATAAATGATTACTCAATTTATAAAACATATATTGGGATTATGTGATTGGAACACTGATAAAATGAGAATTCTATTGGTATGTAATACAACAATGGTTCTAATATAATTGATATGGATGTTACTATGTGCCCCACATGAGAAAAAATAAAACAGCATGTAGTTCTAATTTATAGGAAAAAATTGATTGTCCTAGTTAAGGCTTATTGTGGTAAAATCTTATATTAAAAACATTTTAATATATTAGGATCTCATATAGTAAATCAATTCAGGTGAAATATAAGACTCCAACTAGTTTCAGAGTCATGGGTTGGACCTTCATGTCAGGTTTTTTAATTTATTGTGATGTAAATTATAATGTATAAGTCCTTACAGTCATGTGATAAGTCCCTTTATGTATTTTAGATTAATAATTCATTACTAATGGAATGTATAAATTTAAGTTACAATATAATAAATTACATACATGTTTTTTAATATATTAATATTCATTATAAAAATATTTAGTATTTTAAAAAAATGCAAGTTTTTTTAATAAAAAGATTTCATTATAAGATTTCATTTTAATGAATAAATTTTAAATAAATGATTTTAATTTTAGAAAATTAGTATCATATTTGAAAACATTATTTTAAAAATTAAATAGGGTAATTTTTTTTATTTTTCATAAAATATTGATTTTTCAGTGAATAGTTTGAAATACAAAATGTTTTCAATAAGAAGTCATTTATTTTCATATAATTATGTAATTTAAAATTAAAATTATGTTTTTAATATGATTTAATGTAAAATATAAATTATTTAGTTCTATATGATCCACTAAATAAATTTTTAATTAAATTTATATAAGATTTTACTATATGTTTTCTATTGGTTTAAAAAATGGGTTTTTTCTGAAAAAAGTTCTAAAGTACATAATGTTTCTCATTCTTAATCTATAAAAATAATACTTACTGAGAAATTTTTTAAATGAATAATATAAATTATACATAATTAAATATTATTTTATATTCATTAAAATATTATTAATAGCTATAGAGTTAATATTGGATTATCATTTTATTTAAAAATATACATCTTAGAAACCCGTTATTACATCTTATCTATCTATTTTATTTAAGGATATATATTTTATGTTATATTAATTGAATTTTGAAAAATTGATTCCATATTTTAAATAATAATATTTTATATTATATTATAGAGTCAAAATAATTTCTGACCGAATGTCATTTTGAAAGCAGGGAAATAAAACTATTATTGTTAAGGTATAAATGAATTTTCTAGGGGTTAAACAAAAAAGATAAGTGTTAAAACTACCAGAAAAAACTATAAAGAATATATTATAGAAATATTTAGACCTTGTTATGTGTAATGATGAAATTTTTTCCTTTTTTTTATGTGATAAGTTTGGGCACATTATTTTTTTTTCAAAATTACAATTGTACCACTCACATCAAATATAAAAGGCCACCCCATATCCTCTCCTATTATAACCATAAAATCCCGTTGGATTATAAAATACCTAAAACAAATTCCTAAATTCCATAAAATAACTTAGATCCCATATTTTTATCTTAAATCATTCATAATTAATAAATTGGTACTTACTAAAATTGCTTTTCTGAAGAAGAGGTATCATGTTTTACCGACCATATTTCTTTTCCTTCTTATTCCACAATCGTAAAATCATCATCAATTATTATTATATAATTACACCAATACCTAACATATAATTATATTTTATTTTGTTAATTTCATAATTAAATTCCATATTCCCTTCTATCAATTAGGATATGTATTTCTCATTTAATATGTATGGAAAACTGCTAGCTCACAAACCAATGTAATTTGTTTTCCATCATTACCTCCAATGGATTATTGTAATGACATATTTAAAGTATATATAAATATATTATCTGTTTAAAATTTTTGTTATTATTGAGTTTTTTATGACATATACCTTTTTACATTACCTTTCATGGGGGATATGATAATAGTGCTCATGTTTACGAAATAATAACATCTTGTGAGGGGATGAGATTTTTTTTCAATAATGATTTACATTGAAGGTAATGAGGAAATATTTAATGAATTTATGAGATATAATTGATATAATTATGTTATCAATGGAATATGTTTCATTGTTAAAAGATAATATATCATTATATTTCTTACACTAAAAATGATAACGTTGTTCATTTACATGAGGACTTCTACCTCCCTAAAGAAAGGCAATTCATTATTTTCATCACGACATAAAAAATGAAATATATAAGTATATATGAAGAAATAATATTTTATATATGATATTATGGTCACTAATAATGTATAAAATATTACTTTCCCCTTTTCTATAGAGATCAATGTAAATTGTAAATGTTACTTTTGTGTACATACGGCTTATCGTCACCATGATCAAAATGTACATAATTCTAAAAACCGTATTACATGATTAATATTAACATATGTTTATTATTCAACAATATAAATAATTAACATGACTAATCAAACTCATTTTAAGGGACTTCACTTTAATTTACATTAATTGAAAAATATTTTCATTCTTTGCACCTATATAATTTTATGGGGTGTATATATAACATATATAACATGTTATATAATTAAATCTCATATTCTCAATGTATTTAATTCTTTTAACGATATTTTTTCATGGGGTTTATGATTTAAATATTTCAAAAAAATTAATTGTATTTTCTTTGATATAAATCTATTTAAATTGTTTTCCATCAAAATCTCAATTTCTTCGGTGCCCATGTTTTTAAAATCATTATACTATCGACATGTGATTTTGGTAAAGGTAATTATATTTCGTTGTTTCATTTTTATAAGTAATGGTATGTTTGATCAAATTCTATGACATTCCATATAATCTAAAAAATTATTGTTCAATTTTAACATATAATATGATGATAGATTTTCTAAAGTTGTAACATTTATTAGATGTTTGGATTCCTATATATGATTTAATGTTTTATTAAAAAAATCATTCCATTTTTTAGTTATATTGGTAATAAAAATAATTTTTAAATGAAATTATTATTTTTATATATATAAATGATTTTTAGTTGTGTTTAAAATATTTTTACATATGTTTTATGATGAAAAAATTGAAAGAAAAAAATGTTTTATTTTTTATATGGTACATGCAAATTAAATAAGAAATTGTTGAATCCAAAGAGAATTTCTTGATCCATTTTTTTATTTTATTATTCGTGCATACAGAAAGTTCCTTGTGAGCCAAAATTATCATATATGATTGGTGAACCTAGATATTATATATTGATCCCATTATAGCTTATATGATGCGTGAACTCAGATATTAATAGTTGATCCCATTATATGTTATATGATTGGTGGACCAGGAAAAGATTTTAATTAATTTTGTAATGTTTCTTGTCTTAATAGTAATGTAGTATGATGGTACATAAAGGTTTATTTTATGGATTTAACTAGGATACAATTACTTGTGAAATATGATTAATGAATATGATGCCCGAAGTTTCCATAAAAGTATTTTTATATTCTTTTTATGGGTTTTAATTATTCTCGTCATGATTTTTTTTTGTTTTTATTATGGGAATGGTTTTTTTCATTCTCAAAATGAAAATTGTGATAATGTTTAAAACATTTATGGGTTATCATTTTTGTCACTAGTCTAATGTTTTTTTTTCTTTAATGCATTGTACTAATATTTTGGAGCTCATACTGCATTTTAATATATTTTATGTAGTGTATAAGGGTGGTTAATGGAAATGAATATTTGAGGATTAATGTCGTGAATATTTTCCCTAAAAATAAATAATTATTTACAAAAAATATTATCGTGTGATAAAAATGAATATTTATTAGATTTTTTATCATTGGTATTTATAGTTTTTGTTATTTATGATTTATACCCAAATTAACAAAAATTATATAACAGAATGGATCCAATTTTTTAAGATAATTAATTCAGGTCATATTACCCAAGATTAAGTAATTTGTATGGAAGAGTCCTTAAAATTGATATTAAGGGACCATTCATATATCTTTAGAATTTTGGAAGTTGATAATATCATACACATTCAATATTTTACATTATGGGTGTGTGGAAATAAAATATCACTTAAAAATTATTATGTTGCTTCAGAAAAACATTGATTTCTTAGAATGGATTTCTATAAATAAAATATGAAACTGTAGTGAGAGGGAACCCAGTGGAAAATATACATACAAATCAGCATCCCGTGATAGTATTTATTGGAATATAATTGTCTTTTATGGGGCTGACTCAGTGGAAATATGCTATAAATAGTGGTGGTATCCATTATATTGAGTATTCAAGTCTACCACAAAGGAACATGTCAGTAATGTAAAATTTCATAAGAAAAAATACAACAAAATTAATTGGATCATCTAACCCTATGATAGCTAATAGAAGGATCAATTACCTTAAGATTATATTTTATTTAATGGGATTTTTAGAATATTAAATAGAAAATCTTATTTTATATCCTATTGTGGGTGAATCTAATATAAATTTGTCTTTAGTTAAGAATACCAAATAAAAATATCTTGATCCCATGGAATGGGATAAATTTAAGGATATTTAAAATGAAAAAAATTACATATTTAGTTAAAAATTGAATAGACAAAAAGTCCAAGAATTTATGAAAAATGATAAAGATTGAATGGTCACTTATAATGAAAATGATACAAGATTGTAAAAGTATGTCCAACATTTTCTTGGTATGTTGATAATAAAATTAATATATTTTACTTATGATTGAAACCAATTATATAAAGAGATTAAGAAGCATCAAAATTTATATATGAGTTTGTAGACCTAAATATTACATTATCTGAGTGATGTCAAGAGTTCACATTGAATTTCTTTTTAGGATTATAGTTTTAGAGAATTAGGTCGTAACAATTAAATTTCATATTAATAGATACAAAGTAGACACTTATACTCGGTCAATTTTTTTAAAATAATAAAAATCATTAAATAAATATATAATTAGTTTTACCATATAATTATTCTTCAATACTTCATTTATCTTACCCATCCTTATACACTGTCAAAATCATTTCAAAAACGTGGGATGAGCATAAAAATCTCAATAAGGGGTATAAAATAAGGATTGAACACATTATTACATCAATACATACAATTAAATGAAATCATAAATCCAAATCATAAAACAAAATATCTTTAATATTCCACATGAAATAAGAAGATTTATGAATAACACATTGAAATTATAAATCAAAAATATAACATCTAGCATTCATATCATACCTAAATTGTAGCTTTTACAACTATATAGGGAGTTACATTTGGAAAACCATCATAGTATATTCCATAAATATCCAAAGAGAAAAATTAATGTTTAAATATGTTATATTACCCACTTAATTGGAGATATATATCAGGCTCACCCGACCTTGGTTTATCTCATAAGCACCCGTAAACGTAAACAATTCTGAAAAATCATAATATATTCATAACACATAAAACAAGAAGAATAGAGAGGTAAAATTTCCAAAATTAAATAACAATATACCATTTAAATAAATTGAAATAGTAAATCCATTACTAAAACCATGTTTAAAAAAAATTGTTTACGGTGTTTATTTTCCTTTTAAAAACACTATGTCAAGTTAAGGAAGCCAAATATCAAAATATTTCTTGTAGCGATTGAAAAGTCGGTGTCGTCGTATACATTAAAAAGAAACATTCTATTTGTCACTTAGTAAAACTATTTATAGAAGAAAACCTTCCTTTTGAAAACTTTTAAATTAAATTAAAATAAAAGAGGCTATAATAATACACTGTATAAAAGAAGGTTATGCATAATCCAAAATATGCATTAATGAATGGGGATTGAGATGAAGTCCCTTACATTGAGTCTGATTTATTGCGTATGTTCCTTGTTCATCCTAAATAATAAATATAATTTAATCTATACTTTATTATAAACCTTTACGAAGTTAATTATTCCTTATATATCACTTATTACCATGTTAAAAAAATTACGTAATTAATTAAGGTAAAATCGGTCGTTTTGTCGATATTGGGTACTTGATTCAAAAATTATCATATTATAATTACAAATTGTCCAGGTGGTAAAAATTCAATTATCTCAAAAATATTATTTATATATATTATACATATAATTTAAATGTATTCATAATAGTCCATAACATTTACATATAAGAATTGAAATGTTTCGTTCAATGAGAGGGTTGTCGTACGTACGCATGAACACAATTTTCATTTCTTTTAAAAATTTAATGGAATTAAGATTAAATGAAACATAGGTATATTATAATTCCAGTATTAAAAATATGTTATATAGGTAACGTATGTTCATTAATTCCATCAGTAATACATTTCATGTATTGCATGAATGAGTCATATCACTTTGAGGGGGTGGTAGTCCGCACTTCATCAAATTAAATTATCATATTCACGCTTTGTGAAATGTATAAAAGTATGATGTAAATAAAAAATACATAAGAATATATAAAATATAAATAAAATATTTATCATATATAAAAATAGTTCCATTATAATGTCCACCATTAGAGGTGTTAGGGGAAAATTGAACAATCTATGTTTCGTGAGGATGTTGTTTGTCATACAATGAAATAGTATATGCTTATCCATTAGATGGAGATGTGTGTAAGTGTAGTTATAATACAAATCATAAAAAATCCCTAGTTTATTTAGGATATTGGTTTTGTTATGTATTCAATGAATATGAATATAATAGGGAGTGAAGAAGTAAAATAATGGAAAGTTCCTTTAGAGAAGATGCTACATCGTAAAACGTATAACCACTTTTGATTAAGGCCAAAAGGCTTTCTTTAATGGTCTTATGCCCATGGTAAGGATTATAAGAGTAATATTTATATTTTTTAAGATTATTTTGTTTGATTTGGGTGGATCCAATGGTTGTGAGAGGTGTGATTAAATGGGTATAGGTGATTCCCTTTTAAAAGAGGGAGGAGGGTCACTCTATTAATGTTTTGAAGTATTATATATTTATAAAATTAACTTAGGTTTAAAATGAACCCAAATTCATTTATTAAAAATATAATATTATTTTGGGTCTAAAAACAGTAAACTAATATGTTTTAGACAAGCCTAGGTCACAAATTTAACATTATATTTTATCATTAACGCTTAGTTACCTAATTTAACTCTTACCATGTCTTCTTGTATATTTATAGTATATGGTTAATATAGTTACAATAAAATTCTAATAGAACTCAATGTTCTTATTTAATTAATTTTTCAACATTAACTATATCATTTCATTAAATATTATATTTTTAGGACTATTATATAATTTAAAAGAATAGTATTTTTTAAAAAAACTCATCTATGCAAATTTTTATACAATTTATTTCATGACATTTTAAAAATCCTCAACAACTTTATTCATTAAAAAAAATTCATTAATACAATTATAACAAGTCGTAATCATCAATAAAATCCATGGATCACATATAAAGTTTGAAAATAAATTTATTTTAATATTTATAATCTTATTTATATATATATTTAATTAATAATATAATCACTACCCATCATTGTGTTATAAATATATTTATTTATATATTGTCTAAAAATTATGAATAAAATACCAGGATTTTTAACATATTTTTATCATTATTATAAATATTTATAGTCAAAAATATCACTTCTATAACCCCATATAATTTTTTAGTAAAAGATATATATTTATGTTATATTTTTGTAACATAAAATTAATTCTTATAAAATTTCATTTTCTCATAAAAGTGATTCCATGGGGTACCCAAATCTACCCAATTATGCCCATTTCCATACATATCTGAGCCAATAGTATTAAGAAACGTGATAGGGTAGTTTAATGTTATTATAATATTATTGTTTACCCTTATTTATCAGATTTACCCTCTAATAATGGTAATGAAAATAATTACTGAAGCTACTATTCATAATTCCAAAAAAAATAATCATATTTACACAATTTAGACCACATGATCCCAAATATGTAATATATTTTTCTAAATTGAAAAAACATTACTATAAGTAATGAATTTAAAATTATTTCCTATTTTCTAAACCAAAAAACATATTTTATAACTAAAAACATCCTAAGGATTGAAAAGTGTTTATGTACAATTTCAAATTAAAATTACTTAAAATGGGAAAAATTGGATTAAATGATAAAAATGCAATAAAATTTTACCTTAAAACCATTTAAATGTACTATCTAACTATATTTTTTAATTAGATGAAAAGGCGGTTTTGACTTAAAATGTTATATATTTCACTATTTATTAAAAAATCAACTCAATTAGAAAATTACTAGAAATTTATCCAAAGTAAATTATGATATCCTAATTCTTTTAAGAAATTAATTTTTTAAAATATAACATATAAATGTTTCAAAAAATATATTTAAAAAGGGTTCACCATTAAAAGGTGGAAAAACCACCATTTTAAAAATAATACAATATTTCATGCATGAAATTGGATTCATTCGTATATTAATCCTCAAAAATTTATTGGATAAATGTAAATTAATTAAGAAAACATATAATTATATTTTAGTTAGTTATATTCATTCTTTCTAATACATCAGTTATGCATTATATACTGTTTAGAATAATAATATTATTATATTATATTTTAGTATAACTCAATATTGTGTGATACATAAGATTTCAATGAAACCCATTGTTGCATGTTGAGTATTAAATAAGACAAAGCATCTAATTTAATCTAAAAATAATATCTTATTCATAAATACTAATAGTAATGAAAAAATATTGTTCTATAAATACCTAGGTTGTTACATCCTTCCCTTCTTTTTGGGAATTTGTGTCCTGATAATTCCAATCGTATATCAAAAAAGTGGGGGTAATTATCCCACCTGAAATTTTAAGATTCCAATGTTTCCTCTTTAACCATATGGGTTATCCACAAAAACATTACCTGATTAATTATTTTATTTCACCACAAATGATATCTTCAGTTAAGAATATAGACTGCTTGTTTCTCATAAGAATTATTGTTTTCCAACTGATCTACCTCTCCACTCATAACATGATCTTGATCCGCCATATACTATCTCATCATTCAAACATGAAAAACATTGGGGACTTGGGATAAACATTGATGTAAAACCACATTTAAGAAAAATAATCCAACATTCTCCAGGAATTTAAAAAGTCTAATGAACCTATGTCTTAGCTTTCCATTCATACCGAAATGAATCACACTTTTCCATGGATAAATATTGAGAATGACATGATAACCTACCTAGAAAACATGATAATTCCATCAGTTGTCCACATAACTTTTCTATCTTCTTTGAGTTGTTCTCATGTCTTTCTAAATCAACTAAACATTTTCTTCCATCTCTTCTCCCAATTTTGGTCCTATAACAACCTTTCATGTACATTCATCCAAAAATGATATATTTTGAAACCTCTTTCAATATAATGCCTCAAATCATTCCATCGATATTCTAGAATGAAAATTGTTATTATAAGAAAACTCAACTAATGAAATAAGTTGGTCCTAGCTTCCCATGTAATATATTTAATAACAATTTATCATATCATGAAATGTATAAATTGTTCGTTTTGACTACCCATCTAATTGTAGATAAAAGCAGTACTAAAATTTAATTTAATAACCAATGATATCTCATGGACCATTCGAATGATAGAAGTGAATCTAAAATCACAATCAAATAAAATGGAGAAGGGAAATCCATGTAACCTTAATATCTCATTAATATACATTTTAGAATGTTTGTATAGAGAAAAAGTGTATCTAATTGGAAAAAAATTAGAAGATTTAGTAAAAAGATCAACAATAACCCAGATTGAATTTTTACCTCAAGATGTCTTTGGTAATAATGCTATGAAATCCATTAACACAATTACCTATTTCCACTCTTGAAATGGAAAATGTTGAAGCATCCCTTTCTGAAATTGCCACACTTCTTTATCCTATTGACAAAACAAACATCTCCGAGTAAAGTTAGAAATATCTATTTTCATTCCATCTTACCAGTAATAATCTCAAAGATCACTATACATATAAGTACAAAAAGGATGAACTAAAAAATGATAACTATGAACTTTACATAATAACTATTTCTTCAACAATCAATCATAAGAAAAACATAATATCTTTCTAACACTTAGAATATACTCTATGTAATGGTTAAATTTTGGTAACTTTACTTTCTGAAAAAATTATACGTTTTTCTTCAACTCACTTTCAACATTGTGTGAATTAATTATTCTGTTTACTAGAGACAATTATACAGAAACTTGAAATAAAATAGCGGAATTTCCAACACTAGAAAATTCCAGGCCAAATTTCATCAAATCATTAAACAAACAGTCATGTTCCAAATGAAACATGGTTATTGTTGACTTATTATTCTGACATAAAGATCCTGCCACTATATTTTCATTTCCTAGATTGTAATGAATTATGAAATCCTAATCCTTGAATAATCTTATCCCTCACCATTGTCTCATGTATAATTTATTCTGGGTGAATATATACTTAAAATTGTTGTAATCAGTATATATTTGACACTTTACTCAATACCAATGATGCCTATAAATTTTTAAAGTAAAAAACAATATAAGCTTCTTCCAAATCATGTGTGGGGTATTCTAACTCATGAGGTTTCAATTAACATGATGAATAATCACTTACTAAATGATTCTGTATTATGACACAACCATGTCCTTTAAATAAATCATCACTACAGATAACTAATTAACCATTTCTAGAAGGTAGTTCCAAAACTAAAGCATTCACAAATCTTCATTTTAATTACTAAAATAATCATCACATTCATTTTTCTAGTTGATCATAACTCCTTTCTGAGTTAACATTGTCAGTGGGATAGATAACCGTGAAACAATTTCATCAAAACTCTTGTGATAACCAACTAATCTATGAAAACCATGAATATTAGATATAATTGTGGGTTTTGGACTATATTTAATAACTTTTGTTTTAGTATGATCAATAGTTATGCCATATGTAGAAACAATGTGACCAAAGAATGAATTTTATAGGAACCATAACTCACACTTGCTGAATTTTTAACACATTTTTTCATTTAAGGTATGTAAGACAACCCTTGTATGAATTTCATGATTATCTTTACTTTTGGAATATAAAAAAATATGATCAATAAAGACAACCACAAATGTATCCAACAAATCACGGAAAATATTATTCATAAGATCCTTGAATAAGAAAGATGCATTTGTTAACCCAAAAGGCATAAATAAAATTTCATAACAGTCATATCTAGTACAAAACATGGTATTCAAAAATTTTGTTTTTTTACATTCAACTGATGGTACCCCAATCTCAAGTCAATTTTAGAAAAATATAGAGCTCCTTATGGCTGATCAATAAAATCATCGATATGATAAAAATGATAATTTTTCATAATAGTTATGTTTTTTAGTCTCTATAATCAATAAAAAGTCTCATGGGACCATATTTTTTTAATTAACATGACAGGGCCCCCCATGGTGATGTGATATATCCAATTATACCCTTATCTAATCATTACTAAAATTTCATCATTAACTATAAAAGATCAATTTTATACATTCTAAAAGGGGTTTTTTAATTTTATTAGTATCAAGAACTAAGCCAACTATAATTTCAACTTCATGAACAGGTATTATACTATGCATCTCATCAGGAAAAACATAAAGATACTCTTCTACCACAGGCACATCAAAAATCTGAATAGTTTATTTTTGTTGAAAAATAATTCCATGGTGACATTAATTTTCATCTTTTGCTAGTTTTTCAGCATACTTATATGTTATAAAAAGTAATGGATTATTATTGTACACAAACTAAAATTACTTATGAAATGAAACCATTTTAGCTTTGCAGTTAATCATGTAATGATAAATGGAAATCCAATCAACATCCAAAATTACATCAATCTCTACTAGAGGAAAAACAATATGATTTTTAGTTAGATTTATTCCACACAAAAGTGCAGAAATGTTCTTATAATTTTATTTAGGCTTTACATTTCCGTCATGTGTTTTTACCAAAAGTTCATGATTCATATCATTATATGAAATTCTAAATTTACATGAAAATTTCATAGAAATGATTGAATTTGTAGTCCCTAAATCTGAAAACACATTGGAATGATCTGAATAAACAAACAATGTTGATTATATTACTTAATTTGATGACCCAAAATCTTATGATTTAGTTGCGATGAATTTCAACTCCCCTTTCTTCTTGTAATAAAGATGTTTTCCAAACTTTTAGTTCTTCATCGGATAATAATTTTCATAATAAACAATTTTATTTCACTTAAAACATTTCATTGACTGTTAATAAGATTTTTTTCATATCATTGCCCTTATTTTTTGTGCAATTACCCGCATTTTGTCCAATTTAAAAACATTATATGCACTTAAAATAATTAAAACCCCATACACAAGTATGATTTATACCATAATTTTCACAAACTATAAACAAATGTTTCTTACCAGCAATATTTTTTGTAGAGTTATTCCCTTTGTTCGGCCACCTTGAGCTCTTATTATATTATTTGTCAAAGAACACCCACTAATCGGAAAACTATATGTCCACCTTCTCCACACAGTGAAAAAGTTTTTCATAACAATTTAACTCATCAAAATCTAAGGAACATCGATACATTTTCATTAATCCTAAGTAAAAATTATTGATTTTACTATCAGGATCCGGTATAAAATTTAGAGCATTCCTTTCCAATCGAATGAATTGTGATTCATAAGCATCCATTGAATCATCCTCCTACGTCAATTACAGGATTTTTTGTTTCATCCTATGGCAAACTGCCTTCGGAAAATATTTCTAATGAAAAATACCTTTTAATTCATCCCATTCAAGAGCACTATCATGATTAGACTTCACCAAGATGAGGAAAAGGACAATAGATTTCCAAACCCTTCCTTCCCCAAGTTGATGGAGAGATGATGACCCCCAAAACCCGCCATCAATAGGCCCCGGAGTGGTGACTATCACCTTGGATATAGAATCAAACATAAAATTGAAGGCATTAACCTTTTTTAGTAGGAACTAGAGATATGATAGTAAATCCCAACATCACTAAAAGTGAATGTAAAAGTAAATCCACAACAATTTCCATATGCATGTTCTAATAATAAAAACTACAAATAATATTACAAAAAAACATCAATGGGGAGTACCAAAAGAAAGGAAATCCAACGAAGTCAATAGTCCGAACATCTGAGCTAATGGAGTCCAATACGGTCCATGATGTCCTCCTGGTATCCTGAAAGTAGTTTTATATACGTAGTGTGAGCATACAGGTATACTCAGTCGGGAAAAGCAAAAGCACTTGTGAAAAAGTGGGGAGGCATTCTAATGCCTTATGAGAAAAAAGAGACAACCAAAGAACCTAGAAATTAAACTATCCACCAATCCTCACTAAGGCACACTCCCCAAATAACACATGTCATGTAAAGTAATAGTAATAGCATGTCAAAATTTGGGTACCCCACACCACTTTCACATTGGTTATTGAAGTCATCCTACACGTTAGACCTTCCCCACCATTCTCACTACTGTTCCACTGCCATACCCTACCCGCACACACCTGGGCTACCACAACCACACATCATGCTCGCAAACTCTTGCGCCAAAACAACACATAACCATGCTCGTAGACACCTGGACCAGAACAACTACTGCCAAGCCCAAAGAAACCTAGGCCTCATCATGTCGATGCTTGGGAACAATCTTCTGGCACACACCTAGGCCAACCCCCACAACCTAACATGCCCAATTAATCTACGAGTATAATGGTTTTCAGTTCATCACAGGCTACCCGAATTTTCTTGGGCTAGTCGAGAATAGGATCTAAAAAAGAGCTAACAACCAGCCACTCATAAGAGCATTGATAAAAACACCATCTCCCATGAAATGATGGTTTTTGGAAGGAAGTTCTCAACATGGGTTGCGTTCGAATAAAAAACACAAGAACTAAATTACACATATTAGTAAACAAGCTCTCATCCAACCCATGGGTTCCAAAAGCATCCCAAACACAAACACCCTCATTATATTTTATTCATAAAAAGTACAACACCCACATCCAAGTCACAACTCATTCCGGGAAAGAAAATCCCCTTTGATCTCATTCATGTTATGACATTATAGTGCTTACATTTAAATAATTATTCACTACTAAAAAACTAATAGGAATATCCACAAGCCAAGGAAGGAAAAAGAACAAAGCACCAAAATAAGCCTTCACACTCAGTTCCCTTGTAATGTAACAAGAAAAAAAGGGATCGGTGAGATCCATTGAAGTTCTGGAACCAAACCAGACCCCAACTTATAGTACTACATGGCCTCAGATCCACAATCCAACAACTTCACCACAATTTGGGATCTTATTCCCATCCACGTTACCTCAAAAGAATCTAGAAGAATCATCCATAAACATCATCTGAATACAGCAAGGGATTTTTCATATTTAAACACACCATTTAATTAGTTCCTTCTTTCTGTTTGGTTAAAAGTGGTGACAACACATGAATCCTTATTCATTGTAAATACATTTAATCAGTCAAATTTATGTGGTTAACCAATTTCCATGTTACAAACATTCAGTCAAAGAAATATATAAAAAACAAAGGTTCATTAGTTCATAAGAAAGGGCCACCAATGGAAAAAACTTTCAATAGACATAAGACCATAAAATTCACAACATATAATCAGAGGTAATAGTGTAATGTAGCATCATCAAACACAACCATTTAATATATAGAAACCATTTATTATCTCTGTTAATGTTTGGTTCCATCCATCCCTATAGGAAACTTATCATACCAACCCCGCATGATACACATTAAAGAGAGACTATGGAAAACCCCTACCTAGATGTTCAATGATTGATGTTTTTCTCCTCATGCTAATAACTGTGATGCATGACTTGTAATAGAAGAAGTCTGGGGAATCCAAGGGTGAGTAGGAAAGGCTCCATTACAGGCAAACCACTAGGCTCGGGTATGGGGGACTCCAAACACACTAGGGAAAGGAAATTTAACATCCAAGAAGAATAAATAAATAATTACAGTGTGTTAAAAAAGGTGAGATCCATGAGATATGGGATATAAATTTTGAATGTCTTTAAAGGACGAAGGTGGTTTCAAAATGTTGTTGGATGGTACACATGATGGATAAATTGTTATTTAATAATTCTCAATAGAGGGGTGGCCATAATAGATGAACATGAAAGGATGTCACTTAAAGAGATTAAAACAAGTCCGTTGAGAGTATCCCCACTCTGAGAGGATTTAAAACATTGATTATTGTGCTAAAAATGGACTTGAACCACATTAAAATGGTTAAAAGGCTTAAAAGTGGAATTACGGGAAAAACTATGATAGGAAACCCTAACACCCTTATATGGCTGATTGGTGAGACTGATCAGCGAAACCGATCGGTGTAGCTGGTCAGGTGAAGCTGATCCCGTGAAGCTGATCGGTGAAACCAATTGGGTGAAGCTGATATGAGAAACATATATGGAGAAACTTATCAGGTGATGTTGATCAATGAAACTGATCATTTGAACCTGATTAGTGAAACTGATTAGGTTAAATCGATCGGGTGAAACCAATATAGTGAAACTGATTGGTTGAAAGTGATTAGTGAAAGCTATGGGTGAAAGTGATCAGTTGAAACCAATTGGGTTAAACCAATTAAGTGAAACTGATTAGGAGAAACTAATTAGGTGAAACTGATCATTGAGAGAGATGGTTGAAACCGATCGCGTGAAACTGTTTAGGTGAAACCGATTGGTGAGACTGATGGGTGAGACCGATGGGTGAAGTCGATCGGGTGACACCGATTGTGTGAAACTGGCCTGTGAGATAGATGGGTGAGACAAATGGGTGAAACCAATTGGGTGAAAACCGATTGGGTGAAGCAAATTAGTGGGACTGATGGGTGAAACTGATCAGGTGACACCAATCCGTAAAAATAATATGTGAAACCGATCAGTGATGCTGATCTCTAAAGCAGATAAGTGATGATGATCTATGAATCTAATCTGTGAAGCTAATCTATTAAGCTGATATGTGAAGCAGATCGATGAAGCTAATCAGTGAAGGTGATTATTGAAGCTGAAATGTAGAGATGATTAGTGAATCTGATCAGCAAATTTGATCAGTGAAGCTGATCTGGGAAGCTAATCGGTAGAGCTTATGAGTAAAACTGATCGGTGAGACCGAATGGTGGAACTGATAGGTGAGACCGATCAGGGTCACTGATAGGTGACACCACATGACATGTTTCCACTAACAACTACATCATCATGACTCATCAATGGTTTCCAAGACACCAGAACACTTCGAATTTTTCTTGGTAATAGATCAGGAGGGTCCGAGGTATTACATGAGATACCTCTCTAATTATTATCATCCTCAAGAATACAAGGGTAACCTGATCAACCACTCCATAAGATACCTATCGGGGAAAAACCACTGCAAAGAGCCATACAAATCCCAAGGATCACATGCTCTTGACTCACCGATCAGGGAGTTATTTCCTCCATGTTAAGATACTATTTTTTTGGGTGGCCCTAACTCGCCCGCACTTATTTTATCGCATCTTCAATGATGCATCTTGATTAGGAATCCGTTTAACCCTTCCCCGCATATCAGGACCTTTAAAAATCAGTCAAAGGGTTAGGAAACCAAATCATCTCATAAACCAACAAGGTCAGTATTACATCACAATAGGAAACAAAAAAACAAGAATATAAAGGACGGATCAGAACAACAACTCAAAATAGCTCTGGGTACTGGGCACACATTAGAGTTTCTCCCCCCATCTACTCTCCTCAACACCAACATGCCTCTACAACACACGATCCAAAGGGATGGTTCATCCATGAAGCACATTCTCTTTTTGATCCTCAATCATCATTGGTCACTCCCAGAAATTGTTTTCATTCCCTATATCCAACTCTCCCCAGTCAATGACATGGGAATCATCACGTAGATATTGAGGAAGCTAAGAGACATAAAAAATGTCATGGATCCATTCCATTTAAGGTGGAAACATCAATGGACATGCTACCTCACCAACATGCCCCAATACTTCAAAATCTCTAATGAACCAAGGAGTGAGCTTACTCCCCTTGTCCAACCATCGCTTCCCCCATTAATGGAAGCATTCTAGAACAAATCGTCTCCAGCCTTGAAGTCAAAGGGCCTCCTCCTAAGATCGACATATGACTTCTGCTGGTCCTAGGCTGTATTTATCCTCTCACTCACAAGTTGAACCTTCTCCGTCGTTTCTATACTAACTATGGGCCAAGAACACATGCCTCCCCAACCTCTATCCAGTGCACAATTGAATGATATGGCCTCCCATAAAAGGCTTAAAACGGGGCCATTAAAATAGTACAATGATAGCTATTATTATATGAAAACACTACAATGGGAAAATACCATTCCCATAATCCCCCTAAGTCCAAAACACAATCCCATAGCATATCCTCAAATGTATGGAAGGTCCACTCTATCTTCCCTTCTGTCTGGGGGTGGAAAGTCGTGCTTTGGCATGGATGGGTGCCAAAAGCATGTTGCATTCCCATCCTGACCCATGAGGTAAGCCTTGCATCCCTATCTGAGACAATGAACATCAAAACTCGATGAAACTGCACCACCTCATCCAAGTATCTCTGTTCTAAGACATTCAACACACTCGACTCCTTGATTGCCAGGAAGTGGGATGATTTCATAAGTCTGTCCACCACTACCCAAATAGCATCACAGCCTCCTTGAACCCTCGTTATTCCTGTGAATAAATCCATCAAAATGTCCTCCCACTTTCTCTCTTGGCATATAAGGGATGAAAAAATTCTCCAGGGACATGGTGTTCGGTCTTCATCCACTGACACACTAGGATACGTTCCACAAACTCCGCCATTACCTGTTTCCCCCCAGGCCACCAAAACTATTCCCTAAGGTCATTGTACATCTTGGAAAAATCTGTGTATACCACTAAAATTGAGTTATGGAACTCATGGAGAACTCTCTCATGCATCATCTCTGGGAGAAACAACTTCCCTCGGAAAAGCATCTGATTCTGAACATCCTCTGACCACCCTTCCGGAGCATTGCCTTGGTAAACCCAATCGCACATCACTTCACTCTCTATGTCTCCCCACTAAGACTCCTCCAAAAGATGCAACAGAGAGTAAAGAACTGTCATTTGAAATATAAAACCTCCACCACAATCCACCCTTTCATCTCGGTGTCAGGAATCAAACTCCTCTATTTCCTTCCAAGCATCCACAGATTCTTAAACAGCTTCCCTCTATGACTTCCTACTCAATGCATCACCCAAAACATTCACCATACCATTAGTGTAAGAGATATCAATGTTTTAGTCCTAAAGAAACTCTACCCACATTCATTGTTGCATGTTCAGGTCCCACTGGGTCAAGATATGCCTCAAACTCTTGTGATCCGTGAAGACAACAAAGTGATCTTCGATGAGGTAATGCTACCAAAACATCAACACAAACACTAGTAGTAAATGTTCTCGATCATGGATGGCTTAGTTACTCTTATGAGGATGTAACTACAAAAACATATAAGAGATAAATCTCCATTGCTTCATCTGTACACACCCCAGGCTATGTACAGAAGCATCACCAAACCCCTCATACAAAACCCATTCCTCTGGCTACCTGAGCATTGGAACGGTGACCAAACATTCCTTCAGATAGATAATAGCTGCCTAAAAATTCTCACTCAACATGATGGCCTGGTCCTTTTTAGTTAATGTTGTTAAAGGAGATGTAAGTTGAGAGAATTCAGGTATGAACCTCCGATAATAGCCTGCTAGACCTAGAAAACTAAAAACCTCTATCACATTCTTGATTACTTCATAAGAAAATATTGTATCAACCATTGATAGATCATCCACTACCCCTTGTTGAGAAACCATGTTTCCAATTAAATACACTTATCATGTCATGAACTTACACTTGAAAAAATTTCCATAGAGCTGTGGAATTCGAAGGATTTCTAAGATAATATGATGGTGATTAGTATGTTATTTTTCGAATCATGAGTAGATCAAAATTTCATTGATGGATACAATGGAAAACCTATCCAGAAACATGCAAAAAATAGAGTTCATGAGCCCCATGAACACTAAAGGAGCGTTTGTAACATCGAAAGGCATGACCACAAACTCAATGTGCCCATAACTTCACCTAAAAGCAGACTTCGGGACATCATTGTCCTTCACTCTAAAATTGTGATACCACGACTGTAGATCGATCTTAGAGAACCAAATAACTCCACTCTGCTAGTCAAAGATATTGTCTATCCTTGATAGAGGGTAACAGTTCGTGACTGTTTATGAATTCAGACTCTGATTGTCTATGCATAGCCTGAGACCACCATCATCCATCATTGAAAACAAGACTAGAGCACAACATGGTGTCATGTTGGGTCGTAAAAAACCCTTCTTAATCATCTCATCAATCTGAATTCACAACTCCCACAATAGAGAAGGCACCATCTGATAAAGATCCATCAAAATCGGAAAGGCACCAGGCTATAATTCTATCCCAAAATATGCATTATGTCAAGGGGTAGAGTCATAACCTCAATGGGAAAAATATCTAGGAACTCTCTGACAACTCCCGGAACATCTGTCATCTTTGCATCTACTGATTCTTATAAAAGCTCATTCAACTTGGAAAAAAGAGGCTCGACACGCCATCTCCCCACCAAACAACATAGTTCACCAAAAAATGACACATGCTAGACATCCTCAATGGAGAACATGTATATTATCTGGATGGAGTAGATAAAATCATGCACAGAAAACAGCCAGTCGATGCCTAAGATGACAACGCTTGGCCGCATTTACAGCAGATGAAGATTCCCACTAGACTGATGTGGCCCCAACATCACTCTTCATCCTTGAAAAACATTAAACTTGAAGGAATGATCCCTAACAGGCGTACGCAACAACAAGGGCATGGAGATCCTATCTAGGTCTAGGACCAAGAGATATGCTAGACCCAGTGTAATAAAGGAGTGTAAAGATCTTGAATCCAATAAGGGGCATTCACGAGAGATAAACAAGCTGATCGTACCTCTAATGACTTCTGGACCTGCTGAAACTAATACCTCTACGGCATGAAATTGCCCATGCTCATCTCTTTAGCCTATCAACTATTGGCCACCTCCCCGACTAGGCCCTGGTCGAGGTCCTTGAGGGGCACCTTGAGGTCGACCTCCCCCTACCTTGTCTACTCTCGGTGGAGCGGGAGCTCGCTGTCCCTGCTGCTATTGTTGAATGGTCCAGGATGGAAAAAGTTTCTGCTGAGATTGGCGTTGAACCTTCACACCCCCACTAGATTGAACAGGGTCTAGGCACTGATTTCGAAGGTTCCCATGGATAGAATAGATAAAGAACATTGGTCCTGGGCCCACAAGGAAAGGGGGAGCACTGAGAGATCGGAACTGGAACTGTGGGGGCCTTCTCGCCACTGGTCGAATCCTAGAATGACTTTCTGTTGGAGGCCTACTACTAAAGGCCTTCTCCATTGATGATCCCAACTAGATCCCCTCTCGCGGCACACCTCTTTGCTTGTGCGTCCTCTCCACCAGTTCAACCTCTTTTTTGGCCTCCAATTATCTCAGTATGGTGAAGGGAGTAACAGCATACTAAAGATAACGTCAGAGTTCCACCTCTAAACATCTCAGCTGCGACTCCAAATCCAGAAAAACGTCCAGAGTAGAATGAAGGAGGTCCTTGAACTCGATCCCCAAATCCCTCACTGACATTCTCCCCTACTAAAGGCGGAGTAGTTTGTGCCACTTCTCTGCCTTCATCATAAATAGATGAATTCTACCTGAAATTCATTCTCAAAGTCAGCCCTTGAAACATTAGAATCCTTCTTCTTTCCAAATATATATTACACCACTAACATGCTACTCCCCGCATCTGGCTTATAGCAAGAGGATTCATGTACTCCATTAGAGCCTGGATCAAGCTGAATGCTTTCTCAAGATTCTTGAGCCAGCTCTCTGTCTCTATGTCCGAGACACTTCCCTCGTACATCCTTATGGTCTTCTGTTGAATGACACTAAGAATCCCATGCCACTGTTCATCCTCCTCCTCTCGATCAGCCTTCTACTAGTCAGCCAGAATAGCCTCATGGGCCTCGATCGCCCACACTACCCCTGGTCTCCTTCTGGGTGCCATAGTTGTAAGGAAAATAAGGAATTCCTAAGCCCATGTAGTGTAGAATATTTCATTAATATTTTGTTTCATTTTATTTAAATTCCCATAACACATAAGACCACAATTCATTATGATGCATGTTCTTTTAATAGGGTCTCTTCCCTATATTCAGTGTAGGCTCACTTAGTCGTTTAGGATGTCCCAAGTCCTTGTATCAGATCATGGGGGGGGAACTTGTGTCTTAGACAGTATTCCTTTGGATAATTCATTCACAAATATTACCTAACTTGGTTTCCCTAACATCCCCTACAGTCCTCACTATGACTAACTCATTGCTCCATCCTATCTCTCATCATCCCTTTGATATCATTATGCCTCGACCTTCCTTCACCAAGATGAGGGAAAGGATAGCATATTTCCAAACACTTCTTTCCTCAAGTTGAATGAGTGATGATGACCTCTAAGACCCACCTTCAATAGGCCTTAGAGTGGAAAATACCATCAATGGTATAGAATCACACATTAAATGTAAGGCATTACCCTTTTCATTTAGTATGGTCAAGAGATAAGATAGTAAATCTCAACATCACCAAGAGTTGATGTAAAAGTAAATCCCAAACAATTCTCATATATCTGTTCATATAATAAGTGATACAAAAAAATTAAAAAAATCTCAAAAGTGATATAACAAAAGAAAGGAAAACCATTGACGTCAACAGTCACAGAGTTCGAGCTAATATATTCCGGCACGGTCCTTGATGTCCTCCTAGTAACCTAAAAGTAGTTTTATATATGTAGTTTGAGCATACAGGTACACTCAGTAGGGGAAACCAAAATATATAGTTCACAAGTGGGGTGGAATTCTAATGCCCTGTGTGAAAATGGAGATAACCAAAGAACCTAGAAAGGAATCTATCCACCCAACCTCAACAAGGCACACTCACCAAATAATGCAAGTCATGTAAAGTTAATGTAATAGAACATTGATATTTGGGTACCCCGCACCACTTTCCCACTGATTATTAAAGACATCCTATGAGTCAGACCATCCCTGCCATTCTCACTGCACTCCCACTACCATACCGCACCTCCACACACATGGGCTACGAAAACCACACATCACGCCCATAGACACCTGTTCCACAACCACATGTAACATTTCCCATAGACACTTGGGCCAGAACAACTACTGCAATGCCCGATGACCCCTGGTCCTCATCCTAAGGACACATGGTAATAATCTTCCCCCACACACCAAGGCCAACTACCACAAACATACCATTCCTAAAGAATATATGGCTACAATAGACCTTAGGAAGTCACAGTCTAACCTAAGTGTCTTAGGATACTTGGGAATGGGAGAAAAAAGAAGCTAACAACTCGACAGTCGTAAGAGTGTTGAGAAAAACACCATCCCCCATGAAATTGGGTTGTTCAGCATAATGTGCTAAACTTTGGTGGGTAACGAATAAAAAACACAAGAACAAAATTATACATATAGGTAAACACTCACTCATCCCAACCCAGGGGTTCAAAAAGAATCACAAACACAAACACCCTCATTAAAATTTATAAATAAAAATAATAATATTCATAGCCAAGTCAATACTCATTCTTAAAAAGTAATTCCTATTTGTGCCCATTCTTGTTATGACATTCAAGTGCTTCCATTTAAATAATTCATTCCTACCGGGAAACTAACCGGCATAGTGACAATCCATGTAATGAAAAACAACAAAAAACAAAAATATTCATTCACACCAAGTTTTATTCTATAGTCACAATAACAAAATTGATCCATGAGATCCCTCAATGTATTGAAACCAAACTAGGCCCCAACATATAGCTACAAACGACCTCAGATCCACAAATGATAAATTGCACCACAATAGGGGATCCCATCCCCATCCATGTTACCTCAAAAGAATCAAAAAGAATCCACCATACACATCATCAGAGTAATGAAAGCGATTTTATAGATTTAAACACACCATTTCATTAGTTTTGTCTATCTGTTTGGTTGACCGGGGTTACCACGTAAAGATTCTTATTCCTTGGTAATCCATTTAATTAGTCAAATTTACGGGATTAACTGGTTTCCATGTTATATCAATTTAATCACAGAAATATACAGAAAATAGAGGTTCATTAGAGTGCCATAATGGGCCACCAAAGACAATAATCTTTAGTGGACATAATCCCATGCAATTTATAACATATAAGAATAGGAAAACGAGTGATGAAACATCATCAAAAACACCCCTTTATTCACTAAAAATAATATATTATCTTCATTAAGATTTGGTTTCATCCATCCCCGTATGAACATTATCAAAACCACCCTACATGATAGACAGTAAAGAGAGAAAAAGGAAAACCCATACTTGGATGATCAATGATTGATGTTTTTTTCCTCGCGCCAATAACTGTGATGTACGACTTGTAGGGGAGGAACCTTGGAGACTCCAAGGGTGAGTAGGAAAGGCTCTAGTATAGGCACATCACTATCCTTAGGAAGGGGGGACACAAAATGCTCCAATAAAAAGAAATGGACAATCCATGAAGTTGAAAGAAGGAATTCTCATGTGAAAATTGTGAGATCCTGGAATTATGGGATATAAATTTTGAATAGATTTAAAGGCCAATCATTATTTCACCATATATTTGGAAAATTACACATGATAGAATTAATTTTTATTTAATAAATCACATTGTATTGGTTTCCATAACAGGTGTACGTTAAAGGATGTCATTTAATGAGATGAAAACATGTTTGTTGAGGGTCGCCCCACTCCTAGGGGATTTAAAACATTATTTTTGGGGATAAAAATGACCTTCAACCACATTAAAAAGGTTAAAAGGTTTAAAAGTGGCCTTACGGGAAAAAATGGGGGTGGAACCCTCGACATCCATCTATGGCCGATTGGTAAGTCTAATCAGTGAAACTGATCAGTGGAGCTGATCGGGTGAAGCTAGTCTCGTGAAGACGATAAGTGAAACTGACCGGGTTAATCTTATCCTTGAAGTTGATCAGGTGAAACCGATCAGGTGAAGTTTATCTATGATACTGATTGGGTGAAACTTATCAGTGAATCAGATCAGGTGAGACCGATTGGGTGAATTAGATATAGTGAAACCGATCTGGTGAAACCGATCAAGTGAAATGATCGGTGAAACAGATGAAAGAAACTGATCAGGTGAAACCGATCGGGGAGGTCGATGGGTGAGACTGACGGGTGAAACCGATCAGGTGACACCGATCAGGTGAAACTAATCGATGAGAGGATTGCTGAGATCTATGGGTGACATCAATCAGGTGAAACGGATCTTTAAAGCCGATCTATGAAGCTGATCTGTGATGCTAATCAGTGAACATGATCAGGGATGCTGATCAGTTAAAATGATCAGTTAAGCTGATAAGTGAAGCTAATATGTGAAGGTGACCTGTCAAGATGATAAGTGAAGGTGATTGGTGAATCTGATCTATGGAGCTGATAAGTGATGTTGATTTGTGGATCTGATCAGTGATGCTAATAAGTGAAGCTGATATGTGAGACTGATGGGTGGAACAGATCAATGAGACCAATCAGTGGCACTGATAGGTGACACCACGGGACACGTTTCCACTAACCCCCACATCCTCCTGATTCACCGATGGTTTCCAAAACACCCCAACACCTATAATTTGGAATGGTAATGGACCAGGAGGGTCTAGGCCATTACAAGAATCCATCTCATCATTATACCTTATATTTTTAACAATCAAAAACCACTAATCATCTTCTCCATGAGAATGATAAAAATTGAGACTATCTTTTTGATGTTCTGATCACCCCTCATGTCATCAAAAATCATTTCTAGTGGTTTAATCCACCCATCATCTAGCACAGGGTCAGATTATCCTCTGAATGATAGAAGATGTTGCCTCATGAAATGATTCACTACAAACATGTTCCTTTGTGTTTATCTGGATGATCTCAGACATGGGTAACAACACCATTTATAGTCTGAGTCAACTATGTCATCACTGCATCAAACTATTTAGTTCTGATTCTGACCTTCTCAGGTTGCTGATTTGGAATATTGTTTTCCTATTGCTATCATACAATCATATCTTCCCTATTTCTACTATTTAAAAACCATTCCGAATAGATAAATATCTTAGGTGAAGCAATAGGGTAATCTTAAAACTCTATATCATTTCAATTTTACAATAAATTAATTTTTGGATATTACTTTAATAATATCCTAACTCATAAAGTTTTCTAAATTGACCTCAAATTCCAGATATATGGCCCCAGACATAAAGATTACATAATATTGTGTTAAGTCAAGAATTCACATTGAGGAACTTTTTCAGGTTTTGAGTTTTAGTAAATTAGGCCATAATTTTTGCATTACACCTCATGAACTACAAAGTTAACAGATTAAGTCTATCCAATTTTTTCACAATAATAGAAATACATAAATAAAAGAAAAATTCCATTCATAATATAAATCTTAAGGAATAATTTCAATATATTAACCTTCCTTATACCCTATTAAAATCATCTAAAAACATATGATGAGCATGAAAAGCTCAGCAAGGGTTGTAAAATAAGGATAGAAAACAGTAGTCCGTCAATACATAAAAATCAATGATATCATACTTCTCAATAATAAAACATACTCACATTAACATTACATGTTAAATCATACTATTTAACAGTAACAAATAGAAATCATAAATCATAAACTTAACTTGTGCCATCCATGTCATTCTTATATATTATATTTCACAACTATAAAGGGAATTACGTTTGGAATACCCATCACAGTATATTACCTAAATATCTTAGGATAAATATTAAAATTTAACTTTCTCACATTACCCAATGCATTGGAGATCTATCTCATTCTCACTTACCCATGGTTAATCATGGAACCACCCGTATACATAAACAATTCCCAAGAACCATAACATAATCATAAAACATAAAACTAACATAGTAGAATGAAAAAATTTCTATATTTCAATCACAATACATCATTTACATATATTGACATAGTTAATCATTTATAAAAACCATTTTCAAAAAAATTCATAAAAAGTGTATATGGTTTTTTTTAATTTTTAAAACATTACAGCTTGTTAAGGATGCCAAATATCAAAATAATACTCATGGCGGTGGAATGGTCATTATCATCAAGTAAATTAAAAGGAAACATTATTTTTGGTTCCATAAAACAATTCAAATAAAAAATAATTCTTTTGAATACTATTAAATTAAATTAAACGAATTTTTTGTATAATAATACACCATCTAAAATAAGGGAGTATATAAACCAAAATATGCCTCAATGAATGGATATTGAGATGATATCCCATACCTTTAGTTTGATTTATCAGGTATGATCCTTTTTCATCCTGAATAATAAAAATAAGTTAGTTTATACTTTCATATGTACCATTTTCAAGTTTATTATTTCTTTTATGTCACTTATTACCACGTTATAAAAATTACATAATTATTTTAGTTAAAATCAGTCATTTTGTCGATATTAGGTACATGAGTCAAAAATGATTTTGTTATGATGAAAAATTTTCTATGAAGTCAAAAGTCCTTTATATATATAACTTTATTCATATATATCATATATATCAGGTATATATGTATTTAAAAGTTTCCATAATATTTGGATATAAGAAACAAAAAGCACCGTTCATGGAGACGGTAAGTCGTACATATGCTTGAACACTATTTTCATTTTTTTTAATATTTGAAGAAATGAAAACTAAATGAATCGCATGTATATTTAATAAAAATATAATTTCTATGATATATATGTTATATAAGATGATTAATTCCATATTTAATACCTTTCATGTATAGCATGAACAAGTCATATCACTTTGAGGGGGTGGTAGTCCTCACTTCCTCAAATGAAATTATTGTATATACACATTACGGAAATCTTTACGGTATGATGTAAATGAAAATTACAGAAAAATATTGACAATATAAATATAATATATATCATATAAAAATTTATTTCCACTATAATGGCCACTATGAGAGGTGGTAGGGTAAATTTGAACCATCGTCATTTTATGAGGTAGTAGTTTGTCGTACACATGAACAGTGTGTTCGAATACATTAAATGAATATATGTGAAATTGTAGTTCGAATCCATCCCATAAAAACATCATATAATATTTTGGAAGATGGTCTTTTTATGTATTCAAATAATTAGGAAATAATAGGGACTGAAGAAGTAAAATAATGGAATATAGCTTTAGAGAAGATGATATCTCTTAAAACGTGTAAGTCCCATTGATTTGAGCCAACATGATATCTTGAGTTTTATTTTACCATAGGTAAGGCTAATAAGAGTAAGAGTGGAAGATTTGGATCTTATTTTCCTATATATTAGATGATCTATGGGGTTTGAGTAGCATGATTAAATTAGTTGGGGTGATTCCCTTTTATAAGTGGGAGGAGGGGTACATTATGAATGTTTTGAAGTGTTTTTTTATTATAAAATGATTATCAGATTTATATGGACCCGGAGTTATTTATTTCAAAGATAATATTATATTGTGTAGAAATCCATTCAACCAATAGGTTTTATATAGGTACTTGTAACATATTTAACCTTATATTTTTTACTTTAACCATTAGTGTCACGGCCTGTCCTCGGGGCCAGTGCTGTGACTACCCCATGCCCGCCTTCCATAAACCAGGGGATGGTGACTAGCACCAAAGGATAATCCCTAACAAAAAGGAAAGGCATTTCATTTAAACCTATAACAGACACTATCTGAACACAAGCAGTAGAAGTAACAAATACTAATATAGAAAAGAAAATTGTGTTGAAAGTAAGTGGGCCATTATACAATCCCAATTGAACAACAAGTACTGGTACAATTAAGAAGGGAAAATTGGCCTTGGATCATCCACTGGGGAATGCTAACTGAAGGGTAAGTACATAACTTGAACCACTCATCCCTGAGGTACCTCTTGTCTATTCTAGCTGCGAGAAGCCTCTCATCCGTCACCCTCAGCCTCGATCACTGCTGACTGTCGTCTTCACAAAACACAATAATGTACGGGCGATGCCAGTGTAGGGGTGAGTATAAAAATACTCAGTAGGGGACCTCGAGACCTCCTGAAGGTCTCCTAGAATCCACTAAGGATAAACCACAGTAGTAAGATACAATCACAAAGTATCAACCAACCTTACTTAGGTATATACCCATACATATAACTAAGTTACCAATCACAAACCGGCTCCAACTCTTGAGACCAACCAAATTTTATTCCACAAGTGTAGAAACACTCCATACAGAAAGTACAACACAAGGTGTATCCCATAGGTACAGCTTTCAAAAGAAATCTATGTGGGCTTCACCACAACACATTCACGGTGAAACATCCATGAAGAAACATCCACCCTTACTTAGGTATATGCCAATACATATACCTAAGTCATCAAGAGTACACATCTCATACATGAGGTAAACACAAAGGTAATGAATCATCTCACACCAAGTATACACAACTTAAAAGAGAGTAAGAGATGATTAGTTGTAGCCATAGAATCATCTTTCACTGTCGAACGACAGATATCCGTAGAAACCAAAAACAGCACTCTGTCGAAGCTCTCGATCCTACGTGGGATCTCGGTAAAAAAGTCATCATTGTCGAACCCACCAAGGATCTAGGCCAGTCTCATCACTGTCAAATCCACAGAGGATCTAGGTATAGTCTCGTCACTGTCAAACCCATGGAGGATCCAGGTCCAATCTCGTTACTGTCGAACCCACAGAGCATCCAAGTCCAGTCTCGTCAGTGTTGAACCCAAGGAGGATCCAGGTCCAGTATCATCAGTGTCGAACCCATAAAGGATCAAGGTCCAGTATCTTCATTGTCAAAGTGACAGAGGATCCAGGTCTAGTCTCATAACTATCGAACCCATGGAGGATCCAGGTCCAGTCTCGTCACTGTCGACCATTGGGTTCTCATACACAGCACGCTCGATTTCGGGAGGGTCTGCTCCTCGAGTCAAGTGTTGATACATAAACTACCACATATTTTTGAGTTGATGTATCCCGTAGTTTTTTCTCATCATAAGGAACCCAACGCAACAATCGGCGCGTCAATCGGACGTCCGGTCTATAAATTATTGGCATTTCCATTCTAGGGGCCTGGTTGGTTTTTAGTTTCAAACCAACCTGGTTGTACCCCAACTGCGTCCAAACCTCAAGTGGGGTATTCCAAAATAACTTTCCTGCTCTAAGACTTCCGTCACCGTAGATGGTTCGTCGTTTGGACACCTGTAGCCCAAAATGTGGGCTAAAAGGTGTAATCGGGCCATAATGGGTCTGGGTCCGGTCCAACCCAGTAGGACCGACTCGGACCGACCCGGTCCGAACTGGGGTCTGACCTAGTCTGAGGGTCCGACTCGGTCCAAGGGTGCATCCCGACCTAAGTGGTCAGCCCAACCCGAGTGGTCGGCCTGGGCCAAGTGGGCGGCCCGAAGCGAGGGAGTGGCTCGGCCTGAAGGGGCGGCCCGGCCCGAAGGCACATCCCGGCCTGAGGGCGGCCCGGCCCGTGGCGGCCCAGCTATCCACATGTGGGAGGGGTGTGCCACACCCCCCTATTTTTTATCCGAAGGGACCGATGATAGGCACCGGTTTTGGTGAGCTACGGGACCCAGGTGGTCCTGCTTTGTCCGGCTGGTTGAGCGGCCAGTCGGTTTCGTGTCACCAGCGGCCAGCCCGATGCATACCACACCTAGTCCCTCCACCGCTGCATGATGGTACCATGCTTCTGATCCACCATCGCGGCCCGTAGTGGCTGTGGCCCCCTACTACTCCACGCGGTGCGCCGGCGCCACGCCGCCTCCGTCGTGGCCCAGCCTAGCTACGGCCCGATGCTTTCCCACGCGGTGCGATGGCGCCGGGCTCCTTCTGTCGCGGCCTGACCCAACCATGGCTCTCCATCTCCATCCTTCATGGTGGTGCCGCACCCTTGTGGTGACCCGGCGGCCTTGTGCCGCCAGTTTCTTCGAGGTCCACCTCCGTTGTCAACAAACAAGAACAACCAAAGGGGAGGGTCGGGGTGTGTTAATGCGGTCTGAGACCTCCTCATCATGGTGATAACAATTGGCATTTCTTAATCTATAAATTGAATGACGGAGTAATAACCCATAAATAAAATAACTCAAATCCCTCTACCTCGAGTTCAGTGATTGTTGACGGAGTCGTGGAAAGGTGGCATTGTTTCATCAAAGTCAGGGGAGGAGGGGGAGGAGATGATGAGTTGAGATGACTTTTTCAGCGTTCTTTGTGGGTGGTAGTGTTTCCTCTTCATTCCCTGATTGATGAGGGAGAAGATGATGTTCATCTTTCTTTGGTGGTGACGGGCATTCTTCGTTGGGAGGATGAAGTTCTCCCAAAGGTTCTCCAAATCTTCACCAAATGCCCCAACCAAAGATTATTAAAACCCAAGAAAAATAGTAGACTTGTCTATTATTTTATTTTGGGAAATAGTTCAAAAGAATTCAAATTAATTAAGTTACTTCACCTAATTAAATGGGTGGAGTTGGCTCATTAAATGGAGGGGGAAGGTGAAGAGGTTCCCCCACTTAATTGGGGGTTCCAAGGGGTTGAAGGGGGTAAGAGGAGTTAAAGAGTTCGAGTGGTCCCCACCTAATAACATCCTCCCAAGGTAGGTTATGCTCAGGTGGGCCCCACAACCATAACCTCCCATGGGAGGTTAGGGTGTGGTGGCCCCTACCCCCAACCACCACTTGGAGGTTTTAACCGCCACAACAAAAATAAGTTTCACTCTTATTTTTATTTAATTTATTTAAAAACCCCAAAAACTAACTTCTATTCTTGTTAGATCGCAACTACGATAAAGGTCTCACTAAGAAATAAATGACGTTGCGAGTTCAACAGTACCCTTGGATCTCATTTCTGATCATTGGTTCAAAAGATATAAAACATCGCTCACACGTTTACTGAACGTACCCGAAAAAAAGTTCGGAAAATTAATATCAGCCACCCTCGACCCCTGCCGGTTGAGTTTAGGCTCTGCCAAGGTGAATCACTCCCCAAAAAACCCAAAAGGTACTCTCAGGTTTTCAATTCGAGTTACCGTTTAAAAGTTATGAATTTTAAAATAAAATAATTGTCACTTAATTATTTTATTTACGGCAAAAAACTAACTTTCTCTGGTGGCCCTTTCCAACCCAAGTTAGTATCTTCTTAAAGAAAGCTCACCCTCATGAGTTCATATGTGGTCTAGGATTTTTAATCTGAGTTACCATTTTTGAGTTATAAGTATTTGAAAAATAAAATAACTTTATTTAATTATTTTATTTACAGTTATTCCATTTTCAGGTTTTCTCACAGGAGGCCTACGCCGACTAAATTTAAGTCATGCCTAGTGTAAAACCGCCATCCTGCTTGCAACGGTGGCCTCGGATATCTAATCTGAGTATCCATTTAAGATTTATTCTACTTTTTCAGGAAAACTTCATACGCGCATTAATTTAAGCATAACAAAACTTCAACGGATCATTCCGGGCACTCCGGGCCTCAGAATCGTGCACCTTCAGAAACTGAGGACTCTTAAAAATCCCATTATTTTACGAAAAAAATTCCATGGAATTTCCTGGTCTTTACATTATCCCTACCTTAGGGATTTACATCCTCGTAAGCTATAACTCACAGTAAAGGAACAAATGAGGGTACTGAGTACGCATCTGAGCCTCCCGCTCCCATGTGCTCTCATGGAGGTTCCCGTGATACCATCGTACGCGCACCAGAGGTATCGACCATCCAAATAGGACTCGCTCCTGTCGATCCTCAATCTCCACTAGAACCGCTTTGAATGTCGCCCCGTCATCAATGTCCATATCCCTATGGTCGATGATGTGAGAAGGATCATGCACATATCTCCTCAGCTGAGATACGTGGAAAACATCGTGCACCCGGTGCAACTGAGGTGAAAGATTCAAGCGGTAAGCCACCTCACCTACTCTGCTGAGGACTTGGAAAGGTCTGATAAATCACAGAGATAACTTTCTGCCTTTGCCAAATCTCTGTAGACCTCATCAAGGTGAGACCCATAGAAAGTCGTGGTTTCCATCCTCCAACATCAGTGGTCTCCATCTCCTATCAGCATAAGACTTCTGCCTACTCTGTGCAGTCTTCATCTGCTCCTGGATGATCTGCACCTTCTTGGTCATAGCCTGCACCATATCTGGCCCCAAAAGTGCTGACTCCCCCAGGTCAGTCCAGCACAGAGGTGATCTGCAGGGTTGGTCGTACAGCACCCCGAAAGGTGCCATCCTGATGGTGGAGTGATATCTATTGTTATACGCAAACTCTAGAAAGGGTATATGATCCTCCCAGTTGTGACCAAAGTCCAAGATGCATAAATGGAGCATGTCCTCAAGAGTCTAAAAGGTCCTCTCGGTCTGACTATCCATTTGAGGATGGAAGGCGGTGCATAACCAAAGCTGCATCCCGAAAGCCTCCTGCAACCCCTTCCATATCCTGGAAGTGAAATGAGTATCTCAATCAGAGATGATTTTCAATTTCACACCATGAAGCCATACAATCTCGTGTAATTAGAGGTGTCCCAAGATCTCTACTGATCACTGCTCTCCAATCGGTAGGAAGTGGGAAGACTTGGTGGGTCGGTCAACGATCACCCATATATAGTCATGTCCTCTAGATGTACGTGGAAGTCCCATCACGAAATCCAGCCATATCGCATCCCACTTCCACTCTGGGACCTCTAAGGGATGAACTAATCCCACTGGAACCTGTTGCTCCACCTTCACTTGCTGACAAGTGAGGCATCGTGAGAGAAACTCTATTACTACCTTCTTCATACTTGGCAACCAGTGCTATCATCGGAGGTCCGGATACATCTTCGCCACTCCTGGATGTACTGCTAAAGGAGATGTGTGGAACTCCCTCAACACTTCCTCCTGAAGGGAAACTAGTACCATGGTACGTCCTCTGAACAGAATGACGTGCTCCCCACCTTCAAGAGAATCCATCAGGTGCCTACCCTATGGATATATAAGCACGCCGTGTCTCACAATCAACGTCCCCACACGGTGCCTCCCTAACTCGCTGAAGAAGTGGAGGAGTGACTGTGAGAGAATATAGAAAGGTTGGTCCATCTCTATCCATAAAGGATATCTGCTACGCGGCCAGCTGCTCGGTTGCCTCTCCTAGCAGGTGAATTCCAAATCGCTTACTGAGAGTATCTGCTACAACATTCCCCTTTCTAGGAGTATAGAGTATCTCAAAGTCATAGTCCTGGAGGAACTCTACCCAATGACATTGTCTCAGGTTCAGGTCCTTCTTTGAGAAGACACACCTGAGACTATTGATATTAGAGTAAACCATAAATTCTTCGCTCAATAAACTATGGGTGATACTATCCAATTGTTAAAAACTAGAGTAGAACATCCTTCGCCTACGTCTTAAAAGAGATTCTAAAATTTATCCTTTTCTAGAAAGAGAAATCTGGTCTCACCCCTGGATGAACCACGTCCTTGGCCTAATACAGTCAATCCAAACATGAACGGTTCTAATTCTTGTCATGGACGACGTCGTAAGGCCTCGACACTACTACCAAGAGATCCAACCGTTACTCTCACCTCCAAGGGTTGAGTCACACTATCGGAATCAGTGTGTGGTCACTAGGTCTCCTCTAGTAGGAATCTCTAATGTGAGGGTCAAGTCAATGGTTTTAACCGGGACCTCTTAGTATCAACCACACAAAAAGGCAAGAAAGCAAACGTCAAAAGGACAAGTGTCTTTTATTACAGCAGCTCAAAGTATAAAGAAACAATGCAACCACAAACAATGAAATTAACAAAGATAGAAGCATCCTAGACAAAGGTCTCTATGCCTGGAGCTAGTCCCGCTCATGTCCACCTACTCTCGGAGGTCGAGGTGAACGGTCTAGGAGTGGTGGTAGTAGTGCTCGATGACTCTAACCACCATTTGATGAAGGACCTTCTCCACTACCTCATTATAAAACTGGAGAATCAGGCTCCACCACCTCCCATTTGTTCCCTAAAAGGGACTAACACCTAGGTGCACCATCAAGTCAGCGGGTGTCCCAACTGTGTCGAAAACTCGTACTACAAACTCCAACTAGTACACAGCCATCTGAAAATCTATCTCACCTTGAAACCTCGAGGGCCTATGTCACAGGATCCAGGGAAATGTGCTCAAGAGGCGTGCACCCTCTATTGCTGGGGATGGTAGCAACGGTATCCCAATAATTAGTGGTACCGCTGGTGCCTCCACTATGATGGGGCCCTGCACCGAGGCCTCATCGCTCTGTGAGCTACCATCGTGATCTCTACTCAGAACTCGCGTTGACTGACTGAGTGAAGACATACTGAAAAGAAACAGGTGTTCCATGATCAAAATTATACCTACTGAACTTAATCAAAGTAATTAAAAATAAAACTTTTCAAAGGAAACAAACACGCAATCAGTCTTTTCATGCACTGAGTCAGAAATCATAAGTCAGAGTCCTAGTGTATGGATACGTCGGCCGCCACACCAACACTGGTTTCCCTGAACTGATAATCACACCCAATACACTTAACACTATTATCGTTAAAAGAATCAGAGTCCATGTTTTGTAGTAGAACTGACTCCTCTGATACCAATTTGTCATGACCCGTCCTCAGGGCCCTTGCCCTGACTACCACAAGCACACCTTCCATAGGCCAGGGGTTGGCGACTAGCACCAAAGGCGAATCCCTGATAAAAAGGGAAGGAATTGAATTTTATCCTGTAACACACACAGTCTGAACACAAGAAGTAGAAGAAACAGGTACTAATATAGAAAATAAAATTTGCTGAAAGTAAGTGGTCCAGTATCCAAACCCAACTGAACAACAAATATTAGTACAAGTAATAAGGTAAAACATCTCTTGGATTATCCACCGGGGAATCCAACCTGAAGGCTAGGTACAGAACTCGAACAAATCATCCCTGAGGTATGTCCCGTCTAGTCCAGATTTGGGTAGCCTCTCGTCCGTCACCCTAAGCCTCGATCACTGCTGACTGTTGTCTGTACAGAGCACAACAAGGTGCGGGTGAAGCCTGTGTAGGGGTGAGTATAACATTACTCAGTAGGGGACACTGAGACCTCCTGAAGGTCTCCCAGAATTCACTAAGGATAAACCACAGTAGTAGGATAAAATCAAAAAGTATCAACCAACATTACTTAGGTATATTCCCATACATATACCAAAGTTACCAATCACAAACCGGCTCCAACTCTTATTCCCAACCACATTCCATTCCACAAGTGTTGAAACACTCCACAAACAAAGTATAGCTCAAGGTGTATTCCATAGTTATAGCTTACAGAAGAAAGCCATGTGGGCCTCACCACAACATATTCACTAAGAAACATCCACGAAGAAACATCAACCATTACTTAGGTATATGCCCATACATATACCTAAGTCATCATGATTACACGTCTCCTACATGAAGTAAACATGAAGCTAATGACTCATCTAACACCATGTATACACAACTTAAAAGATATTAAAAGATGATTAGTTGTATCCACTGAATCATCTTTCACTGTCGAATGGCAGATATCCATAGAAACTTAAACACTAGTATATCAAAGCTGTTGATCCTACGTGGGATATCGGTAAAAAAGTTGTCATTGTCAAACCCATGGAGGATCCAGGTCTAGTATCGTCACTGTTGAACCCACAGAGGATCCTGGTCCAGTCTCATCACTGTAGAACCCACGGAGGTTTTAGCACCAGTCTCGTCACTGTCGAACCCACGGAGGATCCAGGTCCAGTCTTGTCACTGTTGAACCCACAGAGGATCCAGGTCCAATCTCGTAACTGTCAAACCCAAGGAGGATCCAAGTCCAATCTCATCACTGTCATCTATAGTGTTCTCATACATAGCATGCTCGATTCTGGGAGGGTCCTCTTTTCGAGTCAAGTGTTGATACATCAACTACCGTTTAGTCTTGTGTTTATGTATCTCGTAGTTTAGTATCATCATAAGGACCCCAACACGATAGTCGGCGCGTCAATCGGACGCTCGGTCTGTGAGTTATTGGAATTTCTGTTCCAGGGGACCGGTTGGTTTTTAGGTTCAAACCAACCCGCCCGTACCCCAACCCCGTCCAAACCACAAGTGGGGAATGCCAAAAAAACTACCCTGCTCTAAACCTTCCATTGCCAATGATGGTTCGTGGTTCGGACACCCATATCCCAAAATGCGGGCTAAAAGGTGTAATCGGGCCATAGTGGGTCTGGGTCCGATCCAACCCTATCAGACCGACCCAGCCCAACCCGATCCGCACCGGGGTCTAACCTAGTCTTCGGGTTCGACACGATCCAAGGGGGCGGCTTGGCCCGAAAGGGTGGCCCTGCCCGAAGGCGCGGCCCGGCCCGAGGCGGCCCGGCACATGGTGGCCCAACTAGCCATGCATGGGAGGGGGTGTTGTGCCCCCTTTTTTCAATCTTAAGGGAATGGCTCTAGGCATTGGTTTTGGTGAGCCGCGGGACCCGGGTGGTCCCGCATTGTCAGGCTGACTGAGCGGCCAGCCTATTTCGTGTCACCGGAAGCTGGCCCAATGCCGGTGGCAACTGGTTCCTCCACAGCGTCATGACAGCGCCGCGGTTTTGCTCCACCACCACGGCCTTCCCGAGTCGCGGCCCCCTGCTGCTCCGCGCAATGCGACGGCGTTGCGCCACCTCCACCGCGTCCCGGCCTGGCTGTGCCCCAATGCTTTCCCGCACAGTGCAACTGCGTCGTGGTTCTTTCGATGTGGCCCACATCAGCCACGTCTCTCCTTCTCTGTGTGGCACGGTGGTGCCGCAACCTTGTAGTGACCTGGTGGCCTTACGATGTCGGTTTCTTCGTGGTCCGCCTCCATCGTCAATAAATAAGAACAACCAAAGGGGAGGGTCGGGTCGTCTTCATGTGGTCTGAGCCCTCCTCATCATGGTTATAACAATTGGCATTTCTTAATTCAGAAATTTAACGATGGAGGATATAACCCATAAATAAAATAACTCAAATCCCCCAACCTTGAGTTCGGTGATTGTTGACGTAGTCGAGGAAACGTGGCGTCGTTTCGTCAAAGTCGGAGGAGGAGGAGTTCGGAGAAGACGAGTCAAGATGACATCTTCGACATTCTTTGTGGTTGGAGGTGTTTCCTCTTCTTTCCCTGGTTGAATATGGAGAAGATGGTGTTCGTTGTTCTTCGGTGGTGACGGACATTCTTCATTGGGAGGATGAAGTTCTCCCAAAGGTTCTCCAAAGCTCCACCAAATGCCCCACCCAAAGATTATGCCAACCCAAGAAAAATATTATACTATTATATTATTTTATTGTTGGAAATATTTAAAAATAATTCAAATTAATTAAGTTACTTCACTTAATTAAATGGGTGGAGTTGTCTCATTAAATGGAGGGGGGTGGTGAGGAGCCCCCCCCCCCACTTAATTGGGGGTTCCAAGGGGTTAAAGGGGGTTAGAGGGTTAAAGAGATCGAGTGGGTCCCACCTAATAGAATTCTCCCAAGGGAGGTTATTCTCGGGTGGGACCCACCACCATAACCTCCCATGGGAGGTTAGGGGGTGGTGGCGCCAACCCCCAGCCTCCATGTAAAGGTTTTAACAGCCACAATAAAAATAATTTTCACTCTTATATTTATTTAATTTATTTAAAAACCCCAAAATCTAACTTCCATTCTCGTTAGAATGCAACTACGGTGAAGGTATCAATAAGCCATCATCGACGCTGAGAGTTCTATGGTGCCCTCAGATTTCAATTCTGGCCATCGGTTCAAAATATATAAAACGTCGCTCGCACATTTACTGAACGTACCCGAAAAAAATTTCAGAAAATTAATATCAGCCACCCTCGACTCATGCTGGTTAAGGATAGGCTCTTCCTAGATGAATCACGCCCCAATGAACCCAACGGTACTCTCTGATTTCCAATTCGAGTTACCATTTAAAAGTTATGAATTTTAGAATAAAATAAATTTCACTTAATAATTTTATTTGCGGCCAAAAACTAACATTCTCTGGTGGCACTCGCCGACCCAAGTTAGTATCTTCTTAAAGAAATCCTACCCCCAAGAGTTCATTGGTGGTCTCATATTTTTAATATGAGTTACCATTTGTGAGTTATAAGCATTTGAATAATATAATAACTTTATTTAATTATTTTATTTACGGTTATGTCGTTTTCTGGCTTTCTCACAGGAGGCCCGCGCGGACTAAAATTAAGTCACGCCTACGGTAAACTTGCTATCCTGAGCGCAACTGTGGCCTCAGATTTCTGATCTGAGTAACCATTTAAGTGTTATGCCACTTTTTTAGGAAAACTACATATGACTGTTAATTTAAGCTTAACAAAACTTTAAGGGATCATTTCAGGCACTCCGGACCTCAGAATCATGCGTCGTCAAAAACTGTGGACTCGTAAAACTCCCATGAATTTAAGAAAAATTATTCCACATAATTTTTAATTCCTTCTAATTAGTTAACAAATTTAACTTTTACAATGTTTTCTTGTATATTCATACTATATGGATAATATAGTTACAATAAAATGCCAATAGAACCTCAAGTGGTTTATTAATGACATTTTCAACATTATTTAAGCCATATGTCTAAATCATAGATATTTAGGTATATTATATCATTTAATAAATTAATATTTTTTTAAACTCAATTATGACAATTTTTATACAATTAACATCATGAAAATTTAAAAAAACCATAACCACATGATTAATTCAAAAAAACATAATTAATTAATATATAAAAAGTCAAAATAATCCATAAAATTCATGATTAGATTAAAAAATTTCAAAATAAATTAATTTTAATATTTATAATTTCATTTATTTATATTAGTAATTAATAATATAACCACTACATCACCATTGTTTCATTGATATATTTATTTATATGATGTCTATTAATTATAAATAAAATGAGATGATGTATTAAATATCATTACTTATATAATTAATAATTAGAGATGAAACTAGCAGTTGTATATCCCTATATAAAAATCATTGTAATAAAAGATATATGTTTATATTATATTTTTATTTACTCTTAATTAATTTTTAAAAATTATAATTTTCACATCAATGTGGCTCCATGGGGTTTAAAAATTGACCTAAATATTTCCATGGTCTGAAATATCTCATCCAATAATATTAAGAAATGTATTAGGGTATTTTAGCTTTATTATAATAATATTCTTTACCCTTATTTAGCCAAATTACCCTTTAATGATGGTAAATAAAAAATTTATTGAAGTTACTATTCATAATGACTAAAACATAAATGTAAATATTTATACATTTTGAACCTTATAATTGTAAATATGGAATCCTTTATTCCAATCTCAAAACATTGAAGTTTTAGTAATTAGTTTAAAATTAATTCTCATTGTAGAAACCACAAAGTGTGTTATAGAGAAGTAGAAACAACTGAAAGATTATAATGTGTTTATGTCCCATTTAAAAGTTAAATTACTAACAATGAATAAAATTGGAGTAAATAATAAAAATATAAACCAATTAAACATTAAAACTAATTAAATGTACAATTTAACTATATATATAAATTATATGAAATGATAGTTTGGACTTAAAATGGGGTATTATTCACTATTCACTAAAAATGAACTCTATCAGAAAATTTTTAGATTTTAATTAAAAGTTAATTTACTGTCCTGATTCTATAGAAGTATTTTATTTTTCCAATTAGATAATATAAAGGTTATAGAAACTATATTTAAAAATGGTTCTCCATCAAAGGCGGTAAAACGTCCTTTTAAAAAATATAAGTGTATTTCATGCTTAAAATTAGATTCATTCTTATTTTAAGCCTTTGAAATTTATCGAATAAATATGAAGACATTTAATAAAATTATATAATAATATTTTTCTTAGTTATGTTCATTCCATACAATAGAATGGTTATGCTTTACCTACCATTTAAAATTATAATATTATTATATTAATTTTTCATTATAACTCAATGTTGCGTGCAACACATGATTTCAAATTAACTTTTTGTTACATGTTGAGTAAGATATCAGAAAAATATTTCTTTTTAATGTAAAAAATATATAATTCATAAGTATTAATAGAACTGAATATTTATTAATCTATAATTACCTAGGTTGTTACATTAGAATTTATGAGAAAGTGGTTTATTGTGAGGATGAAGTTGAGATGGAGTATCATGAATGTTTATTCTTTGATATGAAAAAAATATGAAAATATCATAAAGGTAGTAAATAGAGACAAATACAGATAATAATTCTAGTGGCTAGTCCCCAAAATTTCCTAATTGATGTTAATGAAATTTGAGGACAGTTTGATAAGAACTAGAGAGTGCCTCTAGGGTGGCTAGTTTGATCAAGGGATCATGACTACAATGAAGAATGTTCTAAACAAGAAAATTATGGGGTACATGATATAAATCCAATGGTGACATTTTATACATTACCTAACTTTGTGAATTATGTTATTTTATGTCGGAATATAATTACTCTTAATGAAAAGAAGCAAGATCAGAAACAAAAGGGAGAGTAAAAATTATTTTTTACCATTAATGATGATGTTGGGACATCAAATGAACTGGTGACATGCATTTTAATGGTTTACTATAATTTCTCTACTACCTTATTTGACATTAGATCATTGAATTTATTGATTTCCTAGAAATATTTAATTGTATTGTGAATATCACCTCATGAATTTAAGATATTTCTTTTGGTAAAAAATATAGTTAGAAATATTAAATAAACCAAAATCTATTGTATTATTTTTATTGTTTTCAATGGGATGTTATTACATGATAATATTGTTTAATTCACTAAAATAGAGGTTTATACAATTATAGTTAAGGATTTTCTTTCATTTTATCCTTAATTGATAGATTATAGATACAATGAACTTATTTTCAATTGTTTTATTCCTTTGATAACATTTTATAATGCTGAGAAATTTATTACAGATTGATATAAATTTTATCTAGCTAATATTTTTTAAAATAAAGGAAATTTTAAAATTAGTGATGTTTTGGTAGTGAATGATTATATCGATGTATTTTCTCATGATTTTCATTGTGTAATTATAGATTGAGAGGTTTAGTTTAGTATTAAATGAATTCTTGATTTCTAACCCTATTTCAAAACCCCCTTATTGAATGTCTCTATAAGAACATTATGATTTGAAAATGATATGTTAGGGGGTTTTAGATTTAGGAATCATTCAATCCATCAATATACAATGGTGCGATCAAATTGTTTTCCAAAATAAAGGTTATTTCAATGAGACTTCTAATTTATTATGAGGCCTTTAAAAGCATTACTATTAAGCATAAGTACCATTATCATCATATTGATTATTTTTTTATCAACTATATGGAGTATATCATTTTTCAATGGATGATCTGATGTTGGGGTACCATAAATTTAAAATAATGGATTAAAATATTCTGGAGGTTTTATTTCAATCTATATATGGTTCTTTGGATTTTATAATTATTCCTATTGTGTTTTATTGTGCACCTATTACATTAATGAACCATATGAATATATTTTTCTATTTTTCCATGGATTATATTTTGGTTGTCTTTATTAAATAATTTTTTTATATTTTAATAATTAGTATGAGCATGAAGATTATCCTGGGATTTTTAAAAAACCCTAAAATAAACTATATTTTTTGGTAAATTTAGTAATTATTATTTTCGGCTGAAAAAAATCATTTTCATAGAAATATTGATTCAAAAGATTTAAAAATTTTATAACCGAGAAAAAGTTGTCAAATAATGCATAATAACTATAAATATCAAAAAGATTCATATTTTATTGTATTAGAATGTTAATATAAACAATATAATTCAACATTTTTTAAGTTATTTATCCAACTAAATAAGTTATCACAAAATTGAGTTAAATTGTTACTGTTAAAATTGAATGATGACCCTTTTTATAATTCAAAATATGAATTATTAAATGCACCAATTTTGGACCTTCCTTTTAGAAATATAAAATTTTTCATATAAAATGATTTTTATTTAAAGGTACTTGGTTGTATCCTAATTTAGATTGATAATTTAATTTAATTTGTTTTATTTCATTTGAATTCCCATTAGTTAATTACCCTATACATGATTTGGAATTAGTGGTAGTGGTTAACATTTTGGAGGAATAATTTTCATTTTTTAATGTGTGAAATATATAATGAAAAAAAAAGTTGAAGTATACATTCACCTAGAATGAATTAAACTAGAGACAGAATGTATGGTTGGATGTGATTAAATATTAAAAATATAGAATTAAATATAATAATGTACAATTATAAAAAATTTGTTTATGTTTTATGTTTGAAAAATTATTTAACCATAACCATGATACATTTGGAACACGTCCCTTTGGTAAATTATATGATGAATTTTGACCGTGATGTTTTGGATGTAGTGAAACACCCTATATTGTATCCAGATTGCGTGCTATCAACTTTTTAATAAATAATTAAACAATATCAACAGTCAGAACATTATTTTATAAAAAATTAATAACCTATTAATAAGAATATATTTCAAAATATTAATATTGATAAAGTTTTTTTTCATGTTTGTATAAATATTATGTGAGTTATTTGATTCCAATTTGAAGAGTGATTTGGTGAGTTAATCTCATAGTTTTCTATTTTATATTATATTTGTGATGAACTAATATATACATAGACCATGAGGAGTATTACTAGTGGAATATAATAACAAATAATACTGTAAATATTACCATTATGTGTATGAAATTTAAGTAGTTTAAATGGGAAAACAAATTACAGAATAGAATCCTTTAATATTTTCATGTGCTATATAGGAAATTGGAAAATATATGAATGGATTTCATGGTGGGATTTCTAATGAATTATTGTGGTAATAAAGTGATCCATTTTGACATTGATCAATAAACTAAATATACTTATTTACTTCCCTTTCAAGATTATATATATCTTCATCAATATTCTCAACTAAATATAATGTATATTAATTAGACACATACAGTTCCCCAGTCTATTGTATCAGAAAATGATCCCATGTTCCCATTTGATTTTTTGAAAGGGCTTCATAAGTCATTAAGTACATTATTAAATTTCAGTACAACATTCCATCATCAATTTTATGGGAAGTCTATGTAGAAAATTCATACATTTGAAGACATGTTTTTTTTTCATATTCAGTAGTATACCTGGTATGTTGGGATCATCCTTTTTATTTAGATTTTTTATCTTATAATAATATTTTTTATTTTAGAATAAATATGTCATCGTTTTTTGGTAGTACATGGAGAGTAGTACCAGCCACTAGTATTATGGGATGAAGTATGATATAGAACATTTATGAGACCATAGTTAGTAAAGTAAATGGATGATAAAGTGTAGTTCATTAAAAAACATATGAGGATGAGTTAGTGAAGGAAAAAAATTTATACGGACAACCAAATGAAAGATATTACTTTGGAGTTATAAGGTGATATTTTTATTAAAGAATATCGATAGAAATATGTTGTTTATGTTTGTATGAAGATGAAGGTATGTTCATTGATCATTAGATGACATTAAATCTTAAATATGTTAAATTCGGTTTCCTTTTGAGTGTCTTTTCATGCGATTTTATCCATGGTACACAACTTTTTTCTTGTCTCAATGTTAATAAAAATGTCCAGATTCATCTCATGTTTTGAACCATTAATTAATTTATTTGAAAAAGAATCAATCTTATGAGGAAATTTCTATTCATATAATTGAACATATAGAGAATGTGTTGTGGGAAATGTTTGTTCACTAGTAAATATTTGTATAGAAAAGCCATATGGTTGAAGAGGCAACATGAAAATATGAAAATTTTATGTGGGAAAGATATCCCCACTTGTTTAATAAGTTAATAATATAGTGTAGATTAAATATATAAATGGTGGAATTATATAATATCTCATATAATGATATAATTAATCACATTAAATTTTATTAATATAGTAATTTTATAACAAAAATATTAAGTATTATAAAATAAAAAAGGAAACAGTTTTAATTAAAAACATTTATTATAATTTTTTTTTAATGTTTCAGTTATATATAGTTCCCAATTTTAATTTTTTAAAAATAATATCATTTTATAATCAGAATCTAAATGTTTACTTATGTTTACATTTTTGAATTTTTTAAAAATAACAGTTTTTCAGTGAATACTGATAAATACATAATATCTAAACAATTCATTTATTTTAATAAAATTTTTTATTTCAATGTCCCATTATATTTAAAATAACATACTTTTTTGGGTTTAAAAATGGGATTTTTTTAAAAAATAGTATCAAATTACATATGGTTTTCCCACATTAATTATAAAAAATAATACATAATGAAGAATTTTTAAAATTAAATGTATAAATTATATATCATTAAATTATAATTTAAATTCACATAAAGATTTTAATTATTCATAGAGTTAATATCACATCATATTTGTTTTTTAAAATAAAATTTTTTAAAACCCATTTTTCTATTTCATCTATGGGTTCTTTTCATAATAATGTTTTCAATTATATGATTTGAATTTGATAAAGTATGTTACATCTTCTAATCCTCATAATATTTCTTATCTAATAATATCAACTTAACATTGGAGGAAAATAAATATTTAAAATATAAAAAATTAATTACCACACTTAAGGTAAAAAAGAATTTATTAAGGAGTTAAACATAAATTATAATGGATAAAATAAAATAAAAACTTTTTTAAAGTTTTTTTCATACTATATATAGAAATTATGATGTCTATGTCTCTAAAACTATCTATTATGGACCCTTTTTCCTAATAAAAATTTGGGTACGCCATTTTGTTTTAAAAAATTACAATTGTGCCACAAAACTCACTTATAAAATGACACTCCCAATCCTATCAACTTAACACCTTAAAATCGATTTGGATCAAAAAATTCATGAAATAATACCTTCATAACATTCCTCCCTACAACCTTGATCTATTATTTTGAACATAATTTTATCCTAATAATTATTTTGATGATAACCTAAGGAGGTTGTCAGATGAATATATATCGGGCATTACTGAGCATCGTCATTTTATATAGTATTACACCTCATTAAAATATTATAAAGTTATTATTATATAATCAAACTATTATGTTAAATTAAATTATATATTATTATTTTAATTTTATAACCAAAATGAATATCATATTACATATGAAATCATCTTTCTTTTGTACAAGAGACTACAAATGCATGTTCCAATGTCCATTATTTTCCATCATCCACTATCTTGAATTATTTAAATGATGTATTTAATGTATATATATGATATTTGAAACATATTTATACTTTTTTATTTATTTTATCAAATATTCTTTCTTAATTTTCATTCCATGGGGGGATATGATAACACGTCTCTTGTGTACGGTGGACTACCACCTCGTGAAGCAATGAAAATCATTTTTCACTAACACATCACATAGAATGGAATAAATATAAATTTATTGAATATATGTGATATATATAAAATAATTATGATCTTAATTGAATATTTACCATAATTAAAATATTATATATCATTATATTTATTTTACAGAAACATGATAATGTCATTCGTGTACATGTAGACTTCTACCTCTTTGAAGCGATGGGATTATTTTTTTTCATCACCCCATTATAAGAGTTATATATATAAGTATTTTTGAAGAAATAATATGGTATATATAACATTATGATCATTATATAAGGAAAAAATATTACTCACCTCAGTTCCATAACGATTGTTTAAAAATGGAAACATTACTCATAAATTTGTATGACACACCATCTCCATTATTTTAATGTGATTCATTTATCACAACCAACATACATGTTTGGACAAAAAAACTAATTTATGAATAAGTCTAATAATTATTCGAAAATAATTAATTTTTTTATTTTTAATAATGTCCTATTTTACAAATATTAACATACCATAGTAATTTTGGACACAAAAGACAAATATCATCAAAACCATTGTCATAATCATAATTGATTAAGAAATCATATAAAATATTAATATGTGAAATAACAGGAATAATAAACATTGAAAAGTCTTTAAATATGTAAATAATTAATATATTTTTATTATGATGGATGATAAATAAAAAACATGAAGAATTGAACATGAGCTAAGGTACTTCGTCACAATTTCCTTTCACTGAGGAATATTTATATGTTATACACATATATTATTTTACAATGTTTATATACATCCACTTTGACAAGTTATATAAATAATTTATCTACTACCATGATATTTTATGTTTTATTAGCATTATGCATTCATGGGGATTTTGATTCAATTATTTCTAAATTCATTAATGAATTCCCATTGAAAATTATATTTTATCATTTTATATATAACTATATTTTTTACATATAAATGTTTTTAGGATTATTTTATTATGAATATAATAGTTTTATGAACGTATTTTATTTATAAAAATGTATTTTAAATAATGGAATATTTTTATGTAATGTGTGACTTTCGTTACAATAAAAAAAGAACATTAAATATTTTTGTATACATGGACATGATTTTTTGTCCAATATAACCATAATTTCAAGTTTAGATTCATGAAAAAGATTTCATGTTTTATTAAAATAAAAACCCTCATTCACATTTTGTAGATATATTGGTATAGAAAATTTATTTTTTAATAAAAGGTTATTTTGATATTGAAAATGGATTTTTAAATGAAAGTTGAATTTTAATAATCCAATTATATATAAGTAAGAGTTTAAAAATGATTCTTAAATGTTTTATGATGAAAATTTTTCATGAATAAATTGTTTCATTCTTGAAATTTTACTTTATCAATATATATATAATTCATGAGCCTATATTGCATCAACTGATCCCATTCTAGATCATATGATGGGTTCTCCCAAATAGTATCATGTGAGCTTGATATAACATACATAATGTGACATCTCATTATAGATTATACGATGGGTGCACCTACATAGAACTAGATGAGACCATTATATCTTATTTGATGGATGTTCTTAGATAACAGTCTAATTCATTAGTTAAATTTATTAACTTAACATGAATATAGGAGAGAGTCACCGAATGGTTTCTCATATTCAAATAATCGGGATCTAGTTACTTCTCAAACACGCTTAAATCATATTATGAATTTGAGTATAAGAGCTTCCAAGATAGGTTTTATTTGTATCTATGGGATTTATTTATTTTTTTCTATCAAAAGTGTGTGTTTTTTATGTGAAAATTATTTATTAATTTTTCTTAATGAACATTGAAATTATAGAAAAACATTTCATTGGATTTCATTATTTTCACTAGTTTAATGGGTTTTCATTCTTCTATGTCCCATAATGAGATATTTAGTGTCCATCCCTTGTTTTAAAAAATCACAGGTTTTATGATAGCCCAAGTAATCTAATGTGTCATGTTAAATATTTTGAATATTTCCCATGTAAGAAATCATTCATTATTTTAAAAAAAATTATATTACAGGAAAAATGTATTTAAACAAGATGTTTATGATTCTTAATTTATGGTTTTTTATGTATGAGTTATCAATCGACCATATAATATTTTAAATGTTAAAAAGATCATCAAATGTAATTGAAATAATTCTTGACATTCAATAATGATTATATAATGTTTAACATCAGGTCATTATAAGAAACTTACAAAATGATAAAATTCTTTTAGAATAAAATTTTATGTGAATTTATTAATGTTATTTTATATGAAACCATAAATTTGTGTCATGAATGATACTATATATATTTATTATGATTATAAAATAAGATATATTTTAGTAGACCTTATGCATGGATAATGATCCTTCTAATATTTTTTGATTATTTATTGTCTTCTTTCATTGTGTAAATGGATTTTACAAGTCCAATATCATTTCATATTGGATAAATAAGAATAAGTAATCCTTTATGTTGAACATTCATTAAATGTGTTTCTAATGGACTTTGTGGTAATTCATTGTATAAAATCTTCTTATGACAAGCCATTCAAACTCATCATGTCAGATGTTTGACTATTCATCATAAGAAATATATTCACAAATAGAAATGTGAAATGATAGAAACTGAAATTTATTTTCAAATAAAACATTTATAGCATGAACATGGTAGTATAATATTATCTTTGTGGATGTATGAGTCATGTTGTGGTATGTCCAAAATGTTCAAAATAAATTTGGTTATGTCTTGTAGTATTTTTCTATCATCATATAATGAATATTATATTTAATCTTACTAAAGGTCTATATCTGTCTATTCTTTACCGTGTGGTAGTGGGATGAATGATTGGACTATATATTATACCCCAATTATAATTTATTCATCTATATTTAATAGAAATGGGTTCCATTTTACACAATAATTATGTGTGTGAATTTGAATCTAGAAATGATATTAGGCAAAATTGTAACACCCCAAGATTTCATAGTGTGTTATTTCTTCAAAATAATTCAATAACTTGCACTACACGCAACACCGAGTTCAAGCGCACCATGACTTACCAAACAAGCCGTTCAAAATAGATTATGAATAGTATTAACTAAATTTTAAACTTTATATAATATTTATAATTTTAGAATCCATATTATGAGTTTCTTAGACATAATGTAAGAAAAAATTCATTTTCAGTATTGCACTTTTACAAACTTTTAATAGTGAACTCTTTTTAAATCCAATATTTTAAACTTTTATATATTCAATTTGACTAAAGAAAGTTACTTTTTAGAATGGGTACATCAAAAAAAATTACAATGAAACATCCCAATCTTCCACGGTACGTTTCCTTCTCAATAATGCAATGGCATGCATTGTACGCAACTTCGAGATTCTGACACACCACAACCAATCAAACTAGCTGTTATGAATATTAATGCCTACTTTATGAAATTTTATAAATTATATCTTTCAAAATGGAATTCATTTTTGGATTCGTAATATCTAAATAAGATTAGGGTGAAATTTTGGTACCTTTCGGATAACTTTCATATTTTGATGAATAGTGAAAATTACTAAATTTTAATTAAAAACAACTTTTTTAATCGAATAATTAATTGTGATAAATTATTAATTTGAGTGGTTTTAAAGTATATTTAGAATATATTTTTACTATTTAACACAATTTTGTTCATTGGATGTAATTTCACATTTAAACCAGACATAAACAAGTGTCAATCTTTTGATAGTTATTATCTCTTAAAACACGTTATTTGTTTTGACAACGAGAATTAATTTTTAAATTAATTAATACAAATGATATGTTCTGAATTTGGTAAAATAGACATCATTTTTGAATTCATAATATCAAATATATCTTAGGCCTAATTTTTGGTATTTTTCTGGAAACTTTCATTTTTTGATGAATAGGGAAACCACTAAGTGGTAGTTAAAAAACTGAATTTTTAATAAAACGTAATTTTACCGCTTCTGTGAGTGGAATTTCAAAAATTCAAGATACGCGATTAATATCAATGAGTAAAATGTGATTCAATGAGATGAAAATAATTTTTCGTGAATAGTAACTTTGTACTTTTATTTACTACGGTTAAAAGTAAATAGGGTAATTAAGGGTAAAAATGATATTAATATTACCCTAAAACATGTCGTAATTCTATTGTACAACTATATCTCGAACAAGAACAATCTTAGAAGTAACATATTATCATTTAGGTCCACTTTTATTAGATTAGGACATTTATTATTATTTAATTCAAAGAAGAGTTAAAAGAGTTAAAATCAATTTTTATTTACTAAAACATTTTTAATATAGGGCTATACATAAGATAAATTCGATTTTAAATATTAAATAGAAAGATAAAACGATTTCATACAAAATAGTATTTTATTTATAATTTTTAGACATTAAATAATTTAATTTATTTATGACACAATGGTGATGCAGTAATTACCCAATTAATGAAACATTAGAATAATTGATATTAGAAATACCCAAATAAATGTAATTTGAGACTTTTTATAAATACCAATAATTTTATATGTTAATATTACATGTTATAATTTATTTAATTAACTTATTTCGAAGTAATCATTCTATTATGAGTTTTACAAAAATCAATTATGGAATAGTGTAAAAATTGACATAAAAGAGTTTTTAAAACAAATATTATATTATTAATTGATATTAAATTCTTAAAAATCTATGGATAGGCCAAAAGACTTATATCATGATAGGTGTATCATTAATGGACCACTTGGGGGTATCTTTGATGTATATAGTAAGTTTATTAACCATATAATATAAAAATACAAAGAGACATTATAAAAGTGAAACTAATTAACTAAGAGTTAATACTTAAATATAAGGTTAATATAATGACCCAAACCTATCTAAATTCTATTGGTTGAGTGGTGTTCGACCCATTACCACCTTAACCTATAAATAATACACTTTGGAGACATTAGAAACCGAATTTGAATTTATTATAAAATAATATTTTTAGCTTTTCCAAAGGTGCCCATCACCACTCTTATAAAAGGGCACTCCCCCTTCTAACTAATTCACACATTCAAAGCCTTTTGGCTTGGCCAAAACCTGACCAAATACTCTCTAAACTTCCCTCACTACAACCTAGAGGACTTAGTTTGATCATAAAGCCAACCTAAGAATCCCTTTTGCTCAAATCAAAAAGAATAACCCGAAGAAGAGGTAATGTTTTCACCACCCTCTTTCAAGTTCCTTTCTTCTTCAGCTTCTTCTTTCTTTATTATTTCTATTCTAAAATAATAACTACAGTATCTTCTATATAATTTGATGTTATTATAAATATGGTACAACCATATTCATTATTCTATCCATCCTTTGAATGTCATGTCACCATACGTGTGTACGTACGGCTTACCGTCTCCACGTCATGGTGTAATTGTCATTTAATAAATTATTATTTGGATGGGTATAATAATGATGTTTATTCATGTAAATAATAAATATAACATGATAATTATTCTATATATATGATATACCATCCAATTAAATATTATTTTAATATCAAAAGAATGATATTGTCGCTCGTGCGTACGTACGGACTACCGTCTCCACGAACGCGATGAGATTCATTCTCCATCGTATCCAATCAAGTATAATTCTAATTTGATGATTAATAATAGTATATAAGGACATTATATCCTTATGGATATGATTAAGATACAACCTATCCATGACAAACACGACTTACGTAACAATATATATAAAAGAAAATGAGTAAGTTGACACCCAAAACAACGATAATACTAAGATATTATTAACAAATCAATGTTAAAAGATCATATATGATATCATATTAATGTATATGATTATTTTATAATTTAATAACAATTATTTCACCATTATACAAAAGGTTAACCTACCCCCAACCACGGAAAAGTACAAGGTAAGGGTTATTTCACAATCTCTTCATTATCTGAGGTTGTTTATACGTAATTATCTACTGGGACCTCTTTATCATCCACATATATGTTTCTTAAAAATTAATTTCAAAACATTTTTACTATTTACAATAATATGGGTTAAAGTCATTTATACCCTTGATTGAATTTTTATAAGAGGTTTATAAAGGAATCTTTCTGTATTTTTCCAAACAAGGTGTTTTTTAACTTTCTCGACAGAATTAAGTTAAGAATGTTTTTTTAACTTATACGGCAGGTGCGGCTATTTTCCGCCATTATAAAATCGTTAAAGCTTCCCTTACAAGCGTATAAGAATATTTTCAAAGAAAATGTTTTATTTTATAAATATAGGACTCTTAAATGATTTCAAAAATAGAAAGAGATATTTCTCTAAAAATAGTTTTGATTTCATCTATGTCAACATCCTTTGATGGATTTTACGCTTATTTGAAGTTGATTTATTATGATACAAAACTTCTATATTGTATTGAAGGTTTTTTGATGTGTTTGACTATGGATGTGTTATTTTTATACCATTCATGGTTTATGGATTAAGTATTTACATTTCATATGCTAGTTTTAATATGAATGTTTATGTTATGTTTAAACTTTTTCATATGGGAATGCATTGGACTTAATATGTGACGGGTGGAGCCCGCTATAGCTCCTCGATGCATCGGTAGGTCTCATGAGACAAACTAGTGTCTTGGAACAAGGCCTTGACAAAATCTTATTTGTAGTCTTGGTGCGAGGCCTTGGCTATGTGGTTATGATAGTCTGGCATTATGCATTCCATCATTATGAAAGTGGTTATTGATATTGCATGTGATTATTCGGTTAGTAGAATATCGATGTGAATAAGTAAATGGAATTATTTCATTTTATTTTTGCCATACTATATTGAAGTTCAAGTTTAAAAGGCTTTTTTTTAGTTATACATTTCCTTAAATATTTATTCTTATTTATGAAATCTTCGGCTATATTGTTATCCTTACTGCGCATTTGAGCTCAACCATTTTCTATGTTTTTTTTCCTAGGATGTGAAGAAGTAATTTATGAATGACCTGCAGGGATAGTATGAGGCGATAAGAGTGTGGACTATGGAGACTATATTTTTGTAGTTTTCATTTAATTATGTAATTTAAACTTTATGAATATATCTATTGTTTCCAAGGCTACTAAACTAATCAGTCTTTCGAGTCTTGATCTTTCTTGTGATCATGCCAATGTTATGTAATAATGCAACGACTCTTGGTATCTAGGGTCGGGGTGTTACAGTTGGAATCAGAGGAAGTTTAGTACAAACCTTGGAAGCTAGATTTAGATAAACTCTGATTAGAGCACATAGACCTAAGATGAACTTTGAAGATTAGTATAGAAGAACTTCCTAGAATTTTGGTATTGTAGAGATTTTGTGATTTTTCCAAGAAATACATCCCTGTCTGGATACAAGCAGGTAGAGGCATTTCTGGCACAGATGTACCTAGGGGTAAAACGTGAAAACACCGCTTTAAGCTAGACTCGAACGGGAACTGGTGCACGACAACGGGCATTGCTGCACTCTTGGTTACAACACACCTGGGGGATATGCTTAGGATAATTCTCATTTTCTTTACAAACCATTATAAAGGGTTTATGAGTGTATACTTCTTAAAAGGAGACATTTTTATGATTATGGATTATATCCATAAAACTATTTAATTTATGTTATGTGTTTTACAAGTTTGGGATTAGGTATTGTTATTCATAAACTAATAGGTGTATGCCATTGTTTAGAAATGGCGCCCAGTAGAAGGAATGAGAACTCCAGCAATGCACATGATCCAAAGAGAAAGAATGATCATATCTTTCATGGTCTTAAGCCAGAATTTATAAGAGAAATTGTCTCCCATGTATTATCATCATATGAAGAAATAATATCATGTGTTTATAAGATAAATAAAGAGTTTACTGAGTCCTATGGATTTGAAGGGAAGCAAGAGAATAAAAGGATGGAAGAGGGAAAGATGGATAAAGGGAAGAGGGAAAAGAAGAATTTTACCATATTTGATAACTGTGGGAAGAAACACCCTGGAACTTGCTTGAACGGAATGGGAGTTTTTAATAAGTGTGGAGGAAAAGGGAACAATGTACGTGACTGCAAGGGTAAGAAAATGGTTTCAAATGTACAATGATTCATTTTCAAGGAGTTTGGACACTACGCGAACCTATGTACCAGTAATCAGACTATGCTGCAAATGATGCTATTGGATAATAATCAAGTTATGATACTACCACAGATGAAGAGGAATGATTAGAGTTCTTATGTTGATTATTTCATTTGAGTGTTGTATCAACAATGTACTTGTCATAATAATTATGGAGTGTATAAGGATTGTACTGTAGTACTATTTCATTAAGTACTTGAGATTGTGTGGAACAAAGAAAGGTGACTCAATAGCAGCTTAAATTTTTGGAAAATATATGGTTAAGAGAAATATAAACCATAATATGGTTCTGATATCGAGGTAGTGATTTTAGAATAATACATGATTGATTTAATTATATTTCATATTCTTGAATACCTTGAAACTGATTAATGATTTGTATATTCCATCATTTTTGGGGTTTACAACATTTTTTTATTGAAGGAGTGTATCTATTATTCTTTAAGGAATAAGGGATCATAAATGTAATCAATAAGGTTTTATGGTAATTTAGGATGTTTCAGTGTTTTAAAAGAATACATGATGAAGGTGATCACATGTTATTACACGGAAAAAAGGATCTTAATTTTTTTTACCTTCCTTATAAATTTTGGACTGAAGTATTTTGGATAGTTCTAGTTTGGATTGCCATAAAAAGACAACCCGGAGGTCGGGTGGCAACCCGTCGTGTCCGGCAAGGCCGCGAGACTTGAACCCACAACCGAAGGGAGAAAAGGGTGTATCACCTAACACTGACCCACGTGATGTCCTGGATTGAATAATGTAGTTTTTTAATGGTTCTTCTAGATGAATTATAAATTGATTTTTTAACCCTATACGAATAGTATAAATAGAATATTATTTTTAAGTTTTATTATCTTTTCGAGTGAAAGATGATTTTGTAGTAGAACTTAGTTAAATGATGAGACTCTACTTGTCAAGTATATATTTTTCTTTTTCTCTTATTCAATGAAGAAATTAATTCTTATACTTCATTAAAAGGATCTTAAAACAAAAAAAAATGTGTTATCCTAATACCATATGTTTTGTTGAACCGATGGTATTTTAAATCACCATAGATTGATGAATCTAAGGCCCTCAATTTTACACTTGTTTTTGATTGATGACCTCAATCACTACCTATAAATATTTACATTTTTCCTCCAATTATATGCCTCAAATTTCCACCAATGTTCTTATAATAGAGATCATAATTTGGTGGTGACCCTTTCATTTCTCTTTTCCTCCTATTAAGACTAAATTTTATCAACCCGATTTCGGATGTGGGTTTTCCCACAAAGATATTTTCTATATTAAAACTTTTATTTTCAAAGAACAATTTCAAATTTCGAGGACGCAGTTTATTGAAGGAGGGGAGAATGTAACACCCCAAGATTTCATAGTGTGTTATTTCTTCAAAATAATTGAATAACTTGCACTACACGCAACACTGAGTTCAAGCGCACCATGACTTACCAAACAAGTCGTTCAAAAGATCTTATGAATAGTGTTAACTAAATTTTAAACTTTATATAATCCTTATAATTTTAGAATCCATATTATGAGTTTTTTAGACATAATTTAAGAACAAATTCATTTTTAGTATTGCACTTTTACAAACTTTTAATAGTGAACCATTTTTAAATCCAATATTTTAAACTTCTATATATTCAATTTGACAAAATAAATTTACTTTTTAGAATGGGGACATCAAAAAAATTTACAATGAAACATCTCAAGCTTCCACGGTATGTTTCCCTTTGAATAATGCAATGGCGTGCATTGTACGCAACTTCAAGATTCTAACACACCACAACCAATCAAACTAGCCGTTATGAATAGTAATACCTAATTTTTGAAATTTTATAAATTATATCTTTCTAAATGGACTTCATTTTTGTATTCACAATATCGAAATTATCTTAGGGTTAAATTTTGGTAATTTTCGGATAACTTTCATTTTTTGATGAATATTGAAAATTACTAAATTTAAATTAAAAACAACTTTTTAATCGAAATAATTAATAGTGATAAATTATTAATTTGAGTGGTTTTAAAGTATATTTATAATATATTTTTTCCATTTAATACAATGTTTGTCATTGGATGTAATTTCACATTTAAACCAGACATAAACAAGTGTCAATCTTTTGATAGTTATTATCTCTTAAAAACACGCTATTTGTTTTGACGATGGTAATTAATTTTTAAATTAATTACCGCAAATGATATGTTCTGAATTTGGTAAAATAGACATAATTTTTTAATTCATAATATCAAATATATCTTAGGCCTAATTTTTGGTATTTTTCTGGACACTTTCATTTTTTGATGAATAGTGAAACCACTAAGTGGTAGTTAAAAAAACTGAATTTTTCATAAAATATAAATTTACCATTTCTATGAGTGTAATTTCAAAAATCCGAGAGACACGGTTAATATCAAGGAGTAAAATTTGATTCAATGAGATGAAAATAATTTTTGGTGAATAGTAACTTTTTACTTTTATTTACCACGGTTAAAAGTAAATAGGGTAATTAAGGGTAAAAATGATATTAATATTACCCTAACACATGTCCTAATTCTATTGAACAAATTTATCTTAACCGAAAACAATATTAGGACTAAAATATTTTCATTTAGGTCCACTTGTATTAGATTAGGACATTTATTATTATTTAATTCAAAGAAGAGTTAAAAGAGTTAAAATCAAAGTTTATTTACTAAACCATTTTTAATATTGGGTTATATATAAGATAAATTAGATTTTAAATATTAATTAGAAATATAAAAATATTTCCTACATAATGGTATTTTATTTTTAATTTTTAGACATTAAATAATTTAATTTATTTATGACACAATGGTGATGCAGTAATTACCTAATTAATGAAAAATTAGAATAATTGATATTAAAAATACACAAATAAATGCAATTTGAGACTTTTTATAAATACCAATAATTTTATAGGTTAATATGACATTTTAGTATTGATTTAAGTAACTTATTTTGAACTAATAAATCTGTTATGATTTTTAAAAAAATCAATTATTAAATAGTGTCAAAATTGACATAAATTTTTTTTTAAAACAAATATTATATTATTAATTAATATTAAATTCCTAAAAATCTAAGGATCGGACAAGAGACTTATATCATGATAGTAGTATCATTAATGGACCATTTAGGGGTCTCTTGGATGTATATAGTATGTTTATTAACCATATAATATAAAAATGCAAAGAGACATTGTAAAAGTGAAACTAATTAACTAAGAGTTAATACTTAAAGATAAGGTTAATATAATGACCTAAACCTGTCTAAATTCTATTGGATGAGTGTTTTTCGACCCATCCCAACCTTAAAATTTAAATAATCTACTTTGGAGCCATTAGAAACCGAATATTAATTTATTATAAAACAATATTTTTAGCCTTTCCAAAGGTTCCCCTCACCCCTCTTATAAAAGGGCACTCTCCCTTCTCAGTAATTACCACATTCAAAGCCTTTTGGCTGGGCCAAACCCAGACCAAATACTCTCTTGACTTCCCTCACTACAAATTAGAGGCCGTATTTTGATCAGAAATCCAGCCTATGGAGCCCTTTTGATCAAATCAAAAGGAAGAACCCGAAGAAGAGGTAATGTTTTCACCACCCTCTTTCAAGTTCCTTTCTTCTTCAACTTCTTCTTTCTTTTTTATTTATATTCTAAAATAATAAATCCAATATCTTCTGTATACTTTGATGTTATTATAAATTTGGTACAACCATATTCAGTATTCTATCCATCCTTTGAATGGCATGTCACCATACGTGCGTACGTACGGCTTACTATCTCCACGTCGTGGTGTAATTGTCATTTAATAAATTATTATTTGGATGGTTATAATAATGATGTGTAATTCCTATAAATAATAAATATAACATGATAATGATTCTTTATATATGATATACCATCCAATTATATATTATTTTAATATCAAAATAATGATATTGTCGCTCGTGCGTACGTACGGACTACCGTCTCCACAAACACGATGAGATTCATTCTCCATCATATCCATTCAAGTATAATTCTAATTTGATGATTAATAATAGTATATAAGGACATTATATCATTCTGTATATGATTAAGGTATGACCTATTCATGACAAACATGGCTCACATAACAAAACATATAAAAGAAAACGAGTAAGTAAACACTCAAAACAACGATAATACTAAGATATTATTAACAAGTCAATGTTAAACGATCATATATGATATCATATTAATGTATATGATTATTGTATAATTTAATAAAAATTATTTCACCATTATACAAGAGGTTAACCTACCCCCAACCAAGGGAAAGTACAAGGTAAGGGTTATTTTACAATCTCTTCATTATCCGAGGTTGTTTATACGTAATTATCTACTGGGACCTCTTTATCATCCACATCCATGTTTCTTAAAAATGAATTTCAAAACATTTATACTATTTACAAGAATATGGGTTAAAGTCATTTATAATCTTGATTGAATTTTTATAAGAGGTTTATAAAGGAATCTTTCTGTCGTTTTCCAAATAAGGTGCTTTTTAACCTTTTCGACAGAATTAAGGTAATAATGTTTTTTTTACTTATACAGCAGGTGCGGCTATTTTCCACCATTATAAAATCGTCAAAGATTACCTTAAAATCTTATAATAATATTTTCAATGAAAATGTTTTATTTTATAAATATATTACTCTTAAATTATTTCAAAAATAGACAGAATTATTTCTCTAAAAAGAGTTTTGATTTCATCTATGTCAACATCCTTTGATGGATTTTACACTTATTTGAAGTTGATTTATTATGATAAAAAACTTCTATATTGTATTGAAGGTTTTGTGATATGTTTGATTATGGATGTGTTTTTTTATACCATTCATGGTTTATGGATGAAGTATTTTCATTTCATATGCTAGTTTTAATACGAATGTTTATGTTATGTTTAAACCTTTTCATATGGGAATGCATTGGACTTAATATGTGACGGGTGGAGCCTGCTATAGCTCCTAGATGCATCGGTAGGTCTCATGAGAAAAAATAGTGTCTTGGAACAAGGCCTTGACAAAATCTTATTTGTAGTCTTGGCATGAGGCCTTGGCTATGTGGTTATGATAGTCTGGCATTATGCATTCTATCATTATGAAAGTGGTTATTTATATTTCATGTGATTATTAGAATAGTAGAATATCTATGTGAATAAGTAAATGGAATTATTTCATTTTATTTTTTCCATACTATGTTGATGTTCATGTTTAAAAGGCTTTTGTTTTAGTTATACATTCCCTTAAATGTTTATTCTTATTTATGAAATTTTCTACTATATTGTTATCCTTACTGGGCATTTGAGCTCACCCCTTTTCTATGTTTTATTTTTCCCAGGATGTGAAGAAGTAATTTATGAATGACCTGCAGGGATAATATGAGGGGATAAGAGTGTGGACTATGAAGACTATGTTGTTATAGTTTTCATTTTATGATGTAATGTAAACTTTATGAAGATATCTAGTTTTTCCAGGGCTACTAAACTAATCTGTCTTTCGAGACTTGATCTTTCTTGTGATCATGCCAATGTTATGTAATAATGCACCAAATCTGGATATCTGGGGTCAGGGCGTTACAAAAATGAATTTGGTCACAGCCATTGTTCGTACCACCTTTATGAGTATATTTTAATACCATATAGAGATGATCTTAGTATCATTAATTATGAACATAAATTACATATGTATGGTTGTATGATATAGTCCCATGGAATTTAACACCCATAAATAGAATATAAAATATAATTTCAGTAAATGAAACTACACTAGCATTGATTAATGAAATTTTCATAGATTTTACATGCATATATCATCTTAGTTAATCACATATAGTCATATATCATATATGGATAATAAATATAAAAGTCCTTTTGATCTTATGGAAGTTATTTGAACATAAATAAAAATTTTGGTAGTAACATGTATGGAATTAGAAGATAAATATGAGGGTATCTCATATTTTAATGATCATATGGAAGTATTAATCAAAATGATGAATTGTTTGAGAATTTAAAATGTCATAAATTTGAAATACTATGTTCAATTGATATGAAACTAATATTGGGATAATAATTTGTATATGTATCTAAAATTTCTCTAATAAGTAATCCTATATTACTTTTTAAGGTCATTATCCACTCATCTATAAAGAATCACTCTCCTAGTATGTAATAGTAATGTAAATATGCACAACACAATAGGTTTTTTATTAGGATCATTTTAATTAGTAAACTGAATCCTTTTTGAGTTTTTTTTCTTGTGATAAGAATATTTCAATACTAGTCCATGTTTTTAGTGACTAAAAGTATATAAAAATCTCACACACTATGGTAGGGAAGGTATCATCAACTTCTAATGGAAGGTATTATCAACTTCCAAAATTCGAAGAAAATTACTAATACTACTACCACCAGTCATGAAAAATTTAATCATCACTTGGTATGAATAAAATATTCAGAATAATATAAAATTTAATTTCTTTATTGGATAAGATCTTATTTATTTTAATATTACATAGAATAACAAAACAATAATATATTTCACCTTGGCCTACCACCTCAAGATTTCAAAATGACATAAGAGATCATGATATTTCACAAAAACACTATAATCATATTCCTCCATAAAAATAATTATAACTATAATATAAAGTATCACATTTAATCAATTCAGGTGATGTTCATAGTTTTAACCACTAGAATATATTATCCACTCACCCTTGGATTCTATTGTATCATGATCATAATTCTTAATTCTGGTTCAGATTTTTCAAATAAGATTATTATCCTTGGCTTGGGGATTTTCTAACATGAAGTGTATACCAGTTGGTTCTTGATTATATAGATTTTTATTTTTCAATTCATAATTTATGAAATGTTTATGGGATTTTAGTAAAATTTACTTTATTCTAGGTGCCTTGAGATTTTAGGAATGAAATACTAGATTTATCTGCTTTGAGTTCAACAACAATATCACTAATGTTTGGTTTAGAGTGTTTGTAATTAACTTCTTCTATTGGAATCCCAAGAACTTTTTTAATTTAGCAACATCAATTTGAGTTCCTATTCAATTATATAAAATCTCCTAGTATTATTGTTTTGGTTTTTTTTCAGAGTACTATTTGCTTTTGATTTGAGTAATATTCAAACTATGAAGTTGGTGTTATCATCACAAACAAAAGACCTTAACATTTGTGTTGTTTATGAAAAGATTCTTGAATTATTATTTAAAATCACTGTAGTTGGTTACTATAATATTTATTGAAGGAATTAAAAAATATGACCACATATCTTTACTAGTTGGCATGATGCATCTTTGTGAAATAGATCAAGTAGTCGAGACAATCTTAATTGTCTTATGAGGACCCCCAACCAATGATAAGAATAAGAAGACATCTGGGAAGCTGAGTGTTAATTCTAATCCCATGGAAAATTTTACTATAAATTAGAATGGGTTTACTTGTTTTAGGAATAATAATAAAGGGAATTCCTCCTATTAGGTTTCTTTACTAAATTCACAAGTGTTTCAATATCTCAATGTAGCTGAACAATCAGCAGATCGAGGGACTCTTGGAGTTTCCCCATGTTAATTTGAAATTTAGATTCATCATAGAGGTAATAATGTCATATAGAGGTAGTTTTTTTCTTTCTTATGGTCATGTATACTCAGTCCCAAATTGATTTTAATCAATCAAGACAACATATATTCTTTCTATATACCCATATACTATGCATTTTAAAAAAAAATCCAAAACATGTTCACTTCTTCAAAAATATATGAAAAATGGGTGAATGTATCTGATGATGAATGGGTGACTTAAATCACACCCCTTATGGTTATGGACAGTACTAATACCAAATTCAAATAATATTTCATTCATGGTATAATGGTGATCAATATCAAGGGTTTTAATCTTACTTATAATAAGATTAAACTGCAAAAGATTTGTTCTAACCTGCCATAAATTGTAACAACAAAATCATCCTCCTATAATCTTAGAATGTAGAATGAGTTGGTATTTAGAAATCGAGGTAAATATCAATTTGATTTGGAAGTAGCTTATAGATATGAATATTAAAATGTTTTTATATTAAGATATTTAATTATATTGTTACTTATATTAGGGAAGCCAAATTTTTTTAATCTCATCTATTTCTTTTACACAATAAATTTTATTTATAATAAATGGTAAAAATCATTTCTTCGGGATGGACATTTGGTGTCATATATATTTTTAAATTCTTCTCAAAATAACATATTTATGTGATAGTTTGTATGATTAAATTACTATAGTGAAACTGATCCATGATAATTACAAAGTTATCAATGACCGCTACGATGTAAAGAATGATCATAATAAAACCATTATTAACCAGTTCAAATTAAAAAATAATACATAAATAATCAATATTATCACTTAAGTATGTAAATGATCCTTAATAAGTCATAAATTAACCAAATGAGGTCATAAATAATCCATTGAAATTATGTAAGGACCATCACATCCTTTATAATGTCTCAAATGTAGTCATAAATGGACATTACAAAGTCAGAATAACTTTTTGGATTCTCCATTTCAGAGCTTAAATGACTCTAACAATGATGTTCATTGATAAATATCATTATAATTTTTCAAATCATTATCAATACAAAGTCATGAGGAAAAACTATTATTATTTTAACATCATCCATTTTCAAAAATATTCAGACACCTCTGAAACTCATAATAAAAAATTTCATTAAATATTCATATATAGTTAATAAAATATTTATCAACAATTTCATTAGGTATTTTAATCTTTCCAATGTATTTTTTTCATCCATTAAAAATATCTCAATGTAGCACTAAATCACATCCCTTATCAAGGAGAAAAATCTTCAAAAATAGTATAAATTAGTGTTTTAGGATAATTATATCTTTCAATGACAATGATCATTTTTCAAATGATATTCAATACATGTTTTTACATAACATTTTCTACTCATTTTTTTATAATAAATTCTCTAAATTCTTAATATTAATGGAATATTATTGTGTAAATGTACTATATCATTAAAAACACAATCAATATCATAGTGGGGTTCACCTAAAATCCCTCATGTGGAATGAAAGGGCTGAAAATCATGTTTATTCTCAAAGTATCAAATCTATCATTGTGAATTTTCTCGATGAGGATATCAATGAGTTGGACTCCAGAAAGAATTAATTCTATATTATTATCTCCAGTTGAAACCCTTTATTTTATTAATTTAATCTTGAAAATAGTTAAATTACACTAAGGGAATTGTATTGTTTTTTTAAAGAGGTTAACTTCAATTATATTGTCACATAACATTCTATGATTTGATCCATTCTTCATGCTCAAATTTTCAATTTTTAATTGACTCATAACATTTGTGTTTAATAAATTTTATTATCCACAAATTTGGATTCTATGACACTTTATGTTACTATGTTTTGATTATTATAGTAAAAAAAATCATAGATTAATCCCAAAATAAATATCCCATATGAAGATGATATTTATCATCATAATCACTTTCCCAATCTAAATTAGTATAAGTTTAACGATGTAGATTCTCACCTATATTGTATAGTATCCCATTTTTTCTAAGATAGTTTAATGTACATGATAAATTACTTGGAATCCATTAGATTTGTTTTCATCGATCACTTTGGTACCTTGAAAACATTCTCACTACATATAAACTATTAGGATATGATGAATTGAGAAAGTGGAAGCTTTGTATCCATATACAAAATATATTTTTATTAATAATTTCTCATTTCACATCTTTCTCAATATAAATACCAACATATATAGGTGTGTACACTGATTCATTGACCTCAATTCAAAACCACTTTAAAAATTCCATAGTATAGCATTATTATGAAAGATAAATGAATACGTTCTATCATTAGAATTGAAATCTATGAAAATACCTCATTTCTCCAAATATTAAAATATAAAAAAAATTCATTGGATTTGTATAAAATTATTTTTATACAATCTATTTATCACTTAAAAAGATTGCAACATCAATATATTACTTTAAAAAATTCTATATCTATTACCATTATGTAAATTTTTCTGTTCACATTTCCATTATAGAACATCATCTCAAAAAATTATACATTTAAAAAAGTGTACCTAGAACTATGGGCGTGTGTTAACCCCATAAGAATAATATATAAATTTAAATACATTATTTCATCATTATAAATAATAAAGCCACCATTATTATTAACCTAAACTTCATATTCTATCCCTCTATTAAGATAGGTAGACTTTACATCAATCTGATATGTCTCATACAGCATATGAGTGGAAACTACTAAGAACATTCTTATAGCTTCCAATATTCAAATCAATGAATATGACTCTTAAAAATAAGCACCTTAATGTTGTGAATAACCCTTTCAAACATTTCTAGAATTGTTCATTGAATCCTTTTCATTTTCATTAATCATATATTTGAATACTAATAGGGTCTTAATCATAGTTTTTTGGTATATGGAAAATATAATATGATTTTTTATTTTCAATATGATCATGTTCATAATTCATATAATTGAACCAATATTTATATTTAAAACCTTTAGTAACTGATAATGTCACAAGTAATGAGATAAAAAATATTTTTTCTTATACCTCAATCACTTCCTAGTATAAACCAATGCTTTCATGTCACCAATTATATTATATTATTAAATATGCTTCTTCTAGTTTTAATGTATTGTTTTTAAAGATTTTTATTCTCTTCTTAATTAATGGTTTGATCATAGTCAATTTTATCAATATATGGTTCATGTCTAGTTTTTTGATCATATATTTTATAACAAAATTATTGTTATCGTCACAAAAGTCAAGAAAACCTATTTCATTTAGAAAATTAATTTTGTATTCATTTTTATAAAATTAAATTAATAACTCTTTACTATATTTTTAATTTTTATATTATCTATAAAATTTACATTTTTCAAATATAGTAAAATTATACCATCCTAAGAATTATCATCAAACATTATTTGATTTTTATTTATTCTTTATTAAAGAGGAACTTTCAAATACCTTAATGTAATTAAATGTTGGTTTTATTTGTGTACCACTTCTCATCATATGTCATGTAACAATATTTTCTCAAGAACACCTTTTTCTAAATATTCAAATTTGATCAAACATCTTATCTATAAATTAATATTAATCTGTTGTCCTTAGGAACCCTTATTCATTCTATTTTCAACAGACTTATATACATTCTCATTGAAACGCCATTATAATATTTAGTGTATAGATAACTGAATAGATTAATTATTCCATTTTACAATGTACATGATTGAAATTAAATTAGATTAAACTATCTTTCATTGCCTTTTCTTATTTTTTTGGAAGCTCTATTCAATTTCTCATCTTTCCATTTGAAAATATTAAATATCCCTACATTCAGTGACTTCTATTTCATAAGAATTACATTGATAATTTTTAGAATCAATAAAAATTTGTTGATGTACAAGTCACCTTTATTGGATTTATTTACCATAGGTCCACACATGTCTTGGATTATTATTTAAAGTCTAATGGTTGATTTTATTCAAATCATTTATGTTTTCCATGTATCACATTTTCCTTTCTAAATAGCACACAAAAAAATAATCTAACACTATCTAATTGTGATAAATATATCACATGATCTCCCTTGATAATTTTCTCAAGAAATTAAAACTATCTAGTTTAACTCTCATGTTCCAATGATTATTTTCTCCATTTATATAGAGTTATAATGAATTACATAGACCAACAAGATGATAAATATTTTTAATTATTATTTCACCAATGGTGATGCTCCCTCCAAATTTAATCCTCTTTATGGTTATTTTTCATCTTTTAAAAATATCTTCATCTCATTCATTACAGATCTAACTTTTACTCCCCAAGTTATTTTTATACCCATTAAAAAAACACATCTTCATATATAAAATAATGATGTTAAAGTTTAGCAGAACTAATTCCTTTGACCATTATAGTGCATTGACAGCAGCACAATTTTTTCCATTAATTTTTTTAGATATTAACATATTTACTTCACTAAATTGAGAATCAAAAACAAAAAATACATTTTTCGTCCACCTGTATGCATTAAAAGAAACTTCAACAAATAGTGACATATCTAATTTTCTTTTTCTTTAAGACTTTATATCCTAATAATACTCTTTATATTTTCATAAATTATTTTCATAAAAAGCATAGAACATTGAAATTTTGTGTTACACATTCCATATGATTCCTCCATGAAATTAAAAAAAATTGGATTAGAAACTGAGATATATTTCATCCCACAACTTTATTCCCCTCGAATGTATTCTTTATAGACATTTAATGAATCCCCTATAATTATTGAATTCTCTAATTCTACAGATATGACTTGATACACTATCAAACATATGATTTAATCCCAAATACATTACACCAAAAATAATGTCATTTAAAACCCTTTATTCCTTGAAACTACTAAGTCTATCTAGGATATCCAACCTATTGTCTTGGTAAATTAATAGAATATTTTTTCATTAATTTATGGTAATACATTCTTCTCAAGATGTCTTCATCATTATTACATATTTAAAATTTATTTTTAAGGTTATTATCAACCCAAGAAAACTAATATTTGATTTTATAAACTATATTTCTATATAAAATAGACTTAACACTCACATAGGGGAAATTATGATTTTCACCAATGGTTGTTCAAAATAATGTTGTTAATTTTTTTGATCATTTTGTATTTATCCAAATAGAATTAGTATAATAATCCCTCATTTTCCAAATTTTTACAAATCATTCCAAAACCATAAATTTTATATTTTTATACCTTCTTTACTAACAATTTTTTTACCCTAATTAATTCATAATCATTTCATTCTTAGTAAATATAACGTGACATGTTTAATTCTCTCAATATAGTTTATTCTATTATTAAGTATTATATATTTATATATATATTCTAATCCTCTATCATCAAGGATTTTATTTCTCTCTTATAATGTGTGTTGTTATAAAGTCCCCCATAAATGTCTACATCCAACACTTTTCCAATATAAGATTATTATATTTATTCCCACCTTATTAGACAGTCTTATTATGTTTTAACACATTCCATTATGTTATTGAATCTTCCAACATATTATTCATCAATTTGACAATTTTTCATAGTGATGAAATATTCTTAATTTCTAAGAATATTTCAATTTTTCACCCTTAGAATGTTTACCAATTTGAACATTATTTATTGATCACTAGAGAACATTTTCCTCATTTTGTCCTAAAATTTTCTTAATTAACCTCAACATGTTTATATTTCAATATTTTATTTTAATGGAAATAAATTTAAAAGTTTCTAGTTCCAGACACATAAATCAATTATGTTTCAACTATTCTTTTTTAATTAATTTTTTAATGTTTTTAGATGTAATGGAAACTTTTCTATAATATTCATTATAATTTTCCTTATAATCCAATTATTCACTATATGATAGATCTTTATTCACCTTGAGAAGGTGTTTTTTCATAGTTTTTAATTTCATTTTTATCATTTCACTCTTCATAATAAGAGGATCATTTCATATGTCCTAATTTAATAAGGTGTTATGCCACTGACCTAGAGAAATAATAATTTTTCTTAAAAGGATAATAACTTTGGACCAGATCCATTAATAAAATTTACCATAATCTTTTTTGAATAATGAAGAATATTAAAAAATAACATATAATCCAATGATGTTATTCATAATCTTATATATCCTATTGAAATATTGGTAATTTCTAACATCTTTATCCATTCTGAGGTCCTCATATTTTACTCATAGATCTCTAGTTTAGTTTCCATGAATTTAAAATTTTTATAATACATATTTTCAATCTTATACCACACCCACGAAACTATTCTTACTCTCATTAAATTTTTTTATCCATTATTAGAATGGTATGAAAAAAAACATTTGTTTTTTTCTATTTTCCTGCAAATATTTATTTTATTGAATTGATTAGATAGATTCTATTTAATAGGTTGAAGATATAGTCATTGTGTCACTTATATTAATGCCTTGTGTTATAATATGGGAATTTATACTATTCTTATATTTGACAAAATTATCCCAATAAAATATTTGGATGCTTATACTATTGATAGAATTCTTTTTCTCAATTCTCTTATATTCATTACATTAGGATCTCATAAGGGACCTGGTTATCCATGTTACACCTTAAACATCCCATGTTAAATTGATATACCACTGATATTTGTGATGAATCAATGTTAATTTTATTACAATTTATTTTTTATAAAAACTATAAAATTTTATGGCCATGATGTACACTTTTATAAACACTCATTCACTAGATATAAAATTTTAATCGAATTGATTCACAACACAAATGTATTTTCACATGGTTTGGATCTAATGGGGAATCCTACTCCATGATTTGTTCAATATATTTTGAGAAAAATATTGTACATATATTTTTTGTTTTTAGAAACTAAAAGGTTATTACAATCACATATAATTGTTAGGTAGACCTCATTCATATTCAAAGGCGGGTATCATACAATTCATAAATTGAAAAGGGAGTATTTAAACATGTACCTCTAGTGTTTAAAATTTTCATTATCACATTATATAAGAACTATATTCTATATTCATCCTGATGTCACATCAACATTGAATATGATATTTTATTTAAAAAATTATTAGAGAATAAATAATAAAACTATATTACTTTTGTTATCTTTCATCCTAATGATTTTATAATGATAGAACTATGCATGAGAGTGCACACACATACCATGGTAGTCTTTCCCCACAAGAATAATCCCTTAAATAATCCTCAAGAGTATCATATTTCATTAACATATTAATGAATTTATAGGAACCCTAATTCTATTCTCTTTTCTCTCACATCTATATAGAAAAAAAATATAAATCATTCAATTATCAACTTCTCAATTACCAATTGATTATCATAATTTTGTGATTCATTAATTTATTATATTATATTAATAGAAAATTATGTGAATAATATTTCCATATTCAAATATGGAAATCCCTATTTAATCATATTATTATGAACTTTTATCTTTAAAAACAAATCAATAATATTTAATATTTTAATTCTTATTGAATCTTAATAAATATTTCTGTATTTTAATATTTTATAAGACTCATGATATTTACTTTATCGAAATCATACATAAAATCAAAGGTTATCATTAATATTTTCTATTTTTATTTTCTTTATCATATTAAATGATATCTATGGTGTGGAAAACTCCAAAAGATGTAATAAAATATAACTTATTAGAATATACATATTTTTATTAATTATAATTAAATTAAATTTCAAAAAAAATTAAATCATTGTGATGTTTATATCTTTCTATAAAAATATTGAGAAAACCATTTAATGTTTTAAAATTATTCTAAAAAATTTATTCATTAACTGATAATTCTGTAGATTGAATGAATATTTTGACATTCACCCATTGTCATTACAAAAACATAAATTTCTATCATGAAGACTGCAATGATCCTAAAAATGTAATCACTAACAATTGAAAAGTAAAAATAATCATAATTAAGTCATAAATGACCATTACATTGTTATAAATGATCTTTATAAAGTCATAAATGACCTCAAAATGTATATGATTATATATATGGATCCATCAATGACCCTAGTGACATAAATTTCTTTTCCTTATAAGTCATTAAATACTATTACAAAGTCATCATGTCCTTTATAATTCTTCCTTTAAGAGATGAAATAACACTTATGACAATACACATAGAATATTTTCATTATAATACAAAAACCTATAACCAATATTGAATCTCCTCAAAACCTTTTTAGAATTATTGATGAAAATTCAAATCATCTAACCACATTTAAACACCTTATAAACATATCATGAATTAAATCCTTTAATCATCATGAATAGTGAAAAATAAATAAAACATTCTTCAGTAGTTTTGTTGGTTTTGTTCATAAATATAGAAATTTACTAAATATCATTCAATTAGCTCATTCCATTCATGATCTTATTGGTGTGTCTTATTTTAAAGATGCAACACGATGAGGGATATATGATCAATTCATGCATTAATCGGTGGGGGAGAATTCCCACCTCACTAAGAGGTAACAATAACCACATTCATTTGTACCATGTAATTACTGATAAAAATATACACCATGATACAAATTGATATGTGAAACACTATCACATAATTATCTATATATTCTAGGTTAGTTTTTGGGTTTCCAATGAATCATCATGACTTATAAATGGGTAAAATATGTCATATAATATCTGATTTGTAGGAAAATGCACCCTCAACTCCAAATAATAATTGTGGAGGGTTATCAGTTTTTTTTCTGGATGGAATAGTCTCCATTCCACTAACTTATCACCCAATATATATCAACCATTATATTTAATAAAGAAATTGGTATTTCTATATTCAGTTATAATACTATATTGAGTGACACAAATTCAAGCTCATTATTTGGAAAATCTTCTATGAGAAGAAATGTATATGGTAGAACATACTTCTAAGAAAATGAAATAAATCCCTAAACAAACCTCATTTAGTCTTAGGACATATATTTTAATCCTATATAGAATTTTAGAAGTTTTTCCAAATTTAAATTTCTATGTGTTCAATGCCTCATTACCAAATAGAATCATTACCTCAAATAATTTTAAGTCCAATGGAATCTATTTTTGTGGTATGATATTCTTCAACAAAATAACATTTTCTATCCATTGATATATTTATATGATACAATTATTATTTCAAACTATTATAAGATGAATTTCTGTATCACAAGTATTCCCATCAACACATAATTATTATTAATTTATTGAAGAATTTATATATAATATATCATATAGATTTGATGATGCTATTAATAATACAAAATTATATTCACAAAAATGATCAATAGTTTTATTTTCATATCAATATCAGTGTATCGTGACTCAACATATAACACTGTTTTGATAATGTATTATAAATTTTTATCCTTTCTAGCATCATTATATTATGAAATAATATCCCTATAAAATATCTTTGTGGTTTTAATGTAAATAAAAAATCAATTCCCTATTATAGAAGGAGTCACCATCAGAGGATGTTTAATATACAATTTAAGGTCACATAAGGCCTTTTGTAAATAATAAAATCAAAAATTATTCACCTATTTCATTATCTTATTCATCAATGGAATTCATTTACCAATGATATGTCTAATCAATCACCTAAATTTTGTGATAAAATTTTGTATTCCTCTCATCTAATGATGGTTTCGAGGAGGGAACATATTAAATATAGCAATATTTATCTCAGTGTATGATTTGATTTCATCATATCATTTTATAAAACTAAGTAATTTACCTATGGTTAACAAATATCTACCCATCAATGAAATAAAATTCAATTGATGTTGATGAATCTTATTGAACATTGCATTATGGTAAATAATATAATTATAGAACTAATGACATTTTTCTATAGATTATTATATTAGTATTTGATTCTACATGTCTTATATTGTATGTATGAATCATTTTTTTCAATTTGAACAATTTTTTTATTCATTGTAAACTTGCACTATGACCTAAGAAATGTACCAGGAGTGTCTGTTGTTTTTTTAGAGCATGGAGATCCTAAAAAATGGGGAAAAATATTGGGAAGCATTGTTTTCCTAAAGTGTGTGATTACAAACAGTGAAGGCCTACAGGATACATGGATTTCATAAAACCATGTGATCCCTATTGAATTTCCATGTAGGGCTCTTTGTATTTGGGGAAGAGTACTTTTTCATAGTTTATGTGTGATTAGGAGACTATTTAACCAAGAAGTGTGGTGATCCTCCCTTGTAGAGGTGACTTGTTCATGACTTGTGAATGGTTTGAAAATTTTTTTCCTAAACTGTGTGCCAATTATTTTTCAGGTGAAATTACTAATTTTACCTTCATTTAATCTTTAAAAATATTTTTATTTATTATTTTATTCCAATAGTGGAAAAAGCTCTTCATCCCCACCATTTTTCTCTCAATTCCCCCAAGAAATGATTTGAGTTAACATACCCATCTGCTGTATGACTCATGATCTATGAGATTAATTAGATTGGTCTTCGTACATTCATCAGTATTTTCTATACCTATTTAATTTTATCTTTTAATTCAGCATACTATTTCAGAGAAATATAATTCATCTTATTTCATTGAATTGGATTGTTTCATAGATCTCATGCATCCTACTCTGAATATGAGGCTGATATTGAGTGAGGAGTCATCTATGGCCTTTAAGTAGGTGGTCCTGATATTTTCCTTTCAATTGTTGATGTCTTGCAGCTATGATGTTGTTTCGCACAATAGCTTTTTTCATGAACATCCTTTTCATAGGTTTCTTCATTCCAAATTGATTGTTTAACCATGATTGATCTTTATTGATCCTTTTATAGAAAATAAAAAGATGTTGAATCCATTTATAGACCTCCTAGGGTGTGACAAGTCAAATTTCTCTTTATAGTAAAATGTGTTAATTTCAAAATTGCCTCCCGGGTATTCAGTATGGTTAATTGTTTGAATTTCTCTAGGTCTGTAACAACTATCAGAGTCTAAAACATATCATAGGTAATTGGCCCAACATATATTTGGATTTTCCCATGTAGGAAATTTACATATTTAATCAATGTACCTAACTTAATGACAACTTAATCATTTTTTATTGTAATTCCATGATGAATTACTTAAATTGGTTAGTTTTATAAATGAATCTCTATTCCTGATGATTTAATTTTTTTCATAAATGAATTAAATAATTTTTTGTAAATTGAATTTAATGGATTGAATTTTAAATGATGGATTTCATTTCCCTTATTTAATTGAATAATATAAATCCAATTATCTATTTCTTTTTATGTTTAATGCTCCATATAAAATGTTTTTTCTTTTATATAAGGGAGTTTGGCTAATGAAATGCATCATAAGATTTTCCTTAAGTGTTATATTAATAATGATTATGCCTTATTATGGTCTTTATATGATGGTAATGAATCACTTCTGCATGATGATATCATTATAAATTACATTGGGTCCTATGCATGACATATTACAACATTGACACTATTTGGACATTGTGATTGTTGTGCCATGTATCTTTATTCGATTGATGACAGGATATCTCACTCACCATACTGAGTGTTTTGCATCATTTATCACAGTCTTATTGTGATGTAGGTCATGTTCTGTATTTCAAGAGCTTAGAGGCTTGTAGAATAGTCATGTATGTATGAGTTATTCTTCAGTCCAACCATCAATTATTATTCTTGGTATATGGCCACTTACGTCCAATTGTACTTGGTTCATATATGTGGATGAAATATATCATTAAACTATATATAAAAATATATATCTTATTTCTAATTATTTAGTTACTAATCATACATTCTTTCTGACCATGTCCCAAATTAGGCATACCCACAAGCTGTCTATTAGAAACCTAAGAGGTGGTCATTAATTTTCTCAGTTTGATTATTCAAGTACATATGACTTTTCAGTGTTTAGTTACGAGCACTACTATGATTACGCATTAATATTTTTGGTGTTAGCCTACATGGATTTTTATCTCACTACCTACTCATTATACCTTTGGTACATGAGAAGATTATATTCTTGTCGGTATTGAAAATCCTAAGGGACCTTATTGAAGACGTTAATATTCATTGCTTATATAAGTATCTTAAGATTATAAGACTGGTCATTTTCTTGAGATTCTAGTGGAGGTGTTATTGTAATTTTTTTCTTTTTTTATATAATTTTTTTATGCATGTTCCCCTATTCCTTTTTTTTATATCAATATTCCCTAAATCATGTATTGAAACTACACTAAAAGGTGTTTTATCATATAAGCAATTGTCAAGATATGTATTCTTTCCCTTCATGATTATTTATTATGGGTTTTCAGATATCCTTCCACTATTATTGTATGCTTATTGTTCTTTTTTAGGATGTTGCATTCAGATTAGAGGGTATAGTCTCCCCAAAATACCACCTTTATAAAAACAATGTTAGTGAGAAGTCGCTGGCATATTGGGAGGATCACTTGAGGTTGTGCAACCCACTAGCTCGAGGAACGATTTATGTGAACCCTAGGTCAAGAAATTAAAATGTTATATCAGAGGATTTTTTTCCCTTGGGTCACTATTTTATTATTAGATATGAGACGTTGAGTTATTGTGATTTGGAATTTTACATGTGCCTAGATGTATCTATCCCATGTACAGGGGAACCCAACATCACCAAGGATGGGTAATTTATATTAAGGATTATCACATTAATAGTGGACGTGAATTCACAATTGAGTGACACATCATCCTTATTATGTTATTATTATTCGTATGACTGAAATGATATTTTATTCATAGGCCCAATGGGATGAGGGATTTTCATTATATCATGAAATATATTTAGTCACACCTTGAGAAGTGTTCCCCCATGTCACGATTATGTTCAACAATTATTTTACTATTTATTATTTATAGTGCTTTTAATATACATTAAATTGTGATGAAATATATTATAGGGATTTGAAAATGAAATTGATACTTAATGTGTGTTTTGTAACTTAATAGTTTTTTTCTTAAATAAATGAATGTAGATACCCAATTCTATCAATAATGGAAGGCTTATCCATGTAGAATTGGTTACATGGGATGGAACAAGATATGGTTTAGGTTAAGTGGATGCCATATTTTTATTTATAATGGGTAAATGTCCTTATGAATCAGAAACAATAATCCAAGTAACTCACCTATTAGAAGAAAATTGTATAACTAAATATGAACAAATTCCAAATTATTATGACTCTCAATGTAAAATTTGTTATTATATACTTGTGAAACCAAGACTCATACCTGAACCCAACCATTGTAGTAAGTCGAAATGTTTCCCTTGGGTTCTTATGAAATATTATGGTTTTTTCTATTGTCAAGTCATGACTTTTTATGCCAGAAAAGTGTCCATATAATTTATATTGGAATTTTGTGTCCCAGTCCATGTTTCTTATCTCACTACTGGAAAATATCATTTCCCATTAATTTTTTTTGCAAATTCATGCGGTTTAAACCGCCGCCATATGGTTCTATGATAGTTTTTGAAACTACTGCTAAGGTGTGTATCAGAATACAATATACAGAATTTTCCTCAATATAGCATTGGTTTTTGGCAACTGTCGTAGTGAGTGCATGTCATTGTGGTTTTAATGGTTTTAGTAGGGATTTTCCCCTGAAAATTTTATCTTTTTTGTGGTGGTTATAACCGCCATGATATATTATCAGAATATGAAAACTGTTTAGTGATGGATAAAACTAATACTAAAAAATATTAGTTTCTCCCTGGAAAACTACGACTAAAACTATTAAATCCACTATGATATAATAACAGAATATGAAAACTATTTAGTGGTGGTTAAAACCACTACTAAATTATGGTACGTAGCCACTGTTTTAGTCACCATGAATAGAAAAATATTGTAATTACAGTATTGGTTTAATGAACTATTATATATATTATATTTATTTAGTGGCAGCTAAAACCACCGCTAAAGCTAAATTGAAAACAATGCCGCTGATATTGCAGGCCCATTAGTAATTCCCTAAAAAAACAATTCCAATTGATATAACAAATAACACATCATAACCATAACACATCACATCCACCCTGCATCTCAACCACCCCACATCACCAACACAACCCATCATAACCACAATACATCACATCCAATAGGAATAATTTAGTTTCAATAATGTTTATTATCATAATTACAAATTTATGATGAATGGTATTCACACAAAAAAACAATATTTCATAGGAACCCAATTTAATAGTTCTATATATATTTTTAGTCATTTTTTTATTTGGTGAGGTTATACAAACATACATATGATTGTTTCATAATAACCAAAACAACAAACTATCTCAAAATAATTCATAATTGGAAAACCATGTAAGTGTGGCCATATAATTATAAATAAAAAGTATAAGTACAGATCATGTGATTTCTCCCTTCCCCTAAAAATTCAATTAAGATTGTTTATTATCTTTATTAAGATGATATACCATTTAACCCATGAAATACAAAAGCATGATATTTAAAAATGTATATATAAAGAATAAAATATTATGGTTCCCCATCCTTTAATGAATCTTAAAGCAAAAATGATCGAGATCCAATGATAAACCACTATATATCTCAAGTGAATCACTATTGAATCCAATGAATAATATGACTCCTTCAAAACCCACCCAAAAAGGATAATTACCACCATAATGAAATATTTAATATTATAGAAAGATAATAAAGGAGTAATGGGGAAAGAGAGGGCTACCATGAATCAAATAACTTCAATATAAATGATCCAATATGATCCTAGTGGTTTGGAACACCGTGATAGGTAACTTGGGAAGCGGAAGATGAGTAATGGTCAACCATGAATTGAGGGAAATAATAAAATTAAAAAAACGAGGTAATAGAACTCTTATTTATAAGTGAATCACACTGGAATTTTCCATAACATGGTTAATATCCAAAACTCATATGGGGAGTTTGTTAAAAGTGGGATCTAGAACCCTTATTGTCATTTTGTCATTTTTCCCATTTTAAAATGGAATTTGGCCTCCCAAAAATCATATAACATGGAGTAGTCTAAGACATTGTGGTTATTCTATATAAAACCATGTATAGAATCCAGGACCATGTTCCCATTTCCCAACCATTTTTCCCTCACCATGCCCAAGGCTACAATGTAGTGAGCTTGGGTTTTCTATTTTGGACAGGTGGTCCTCTAATATTCCATGCCCACCTAGGGGCATTTCAAGATTCTCATGGTGCATAAGAAAACCACTAGGACAATAAGAATTTCACCATGTCATCCTCAAGACGTTGTTATATATCCCATTTTATTCTAGAACATGCCCAACATAAAACTACCTCCTTCATATCTAGACAAGTCATTTCACTAGCCGTGGTTTCCTTCAAAAGGCTAAAACACCACCTCAAACCTCAAAATCACCAAAAAACTCTCCTTAAACATCCCCAACACTTGATATTGCACAATGGGTAGTTTATAAAGGGTATGTACCATTACATTCATTCTATTTATTTTGGTTTCCCTATTATTTCTCAATTCTAAGTCAAGGTGATCATATTATCCCCAAAATTATCAGAACTATGTGTGGATTTATTAGTGTTACCATTTGGTACATAGTGATTCCTAGATCTCCTATCTCAATCCCAACCAAAAAACTGATATCAAATCCCCCACTTTATCTTAGTGATTGGGTTTCTTCATTCACACAGTTTTTCAATCCATAGGGTTTGAATCAAGACCAGTTCATTTCATTTTAAACATTAGTTTAAACTAAATTAAACCCCATATAATTATGTATTTTTTCTAGGATCCTAAACTATATATAATTTTAGTCATTTTCACATGATGTTAAACTATGTGATGCATGGTATATATTGTATGACTTGAAAAATTATAGAGAAGTCTACCAAGTAAGGCATGTAGTCATATACATATTATCCAAATCTACATAAGGATCCTTTGAATGTGGTTCTTTATACATAAAACTATGTTATAAAAAATGACTCCAACCTTATGAAAGAGACTAATATGAATAAAGGAATTATATAAAATCTATAGTCTTATTTATTCATGATGTTTCTATATATTTAATGATGTTAGAAACTTCTATAATATGCCTTGGTGAAAATTATAATCACACTGGTTATAACCTAAAAGAGATACTCATCTTAATTCACATCATATTGTTTATTTATTTCTCACGTAATGGTTCAAATACATTTCATCCTTCTACTCTTATACACAAGACCAATTTTTATAAAGGAACATTTCCAATAACTATGAATGGTTTGATTCTTGTTAATATAGGATATGTTGTTGATCATTCAAACTTGGGTAAAAAACCTAATAAATTTAGAAAAAAAGAATCATAAAAAACAATTTATGAAAAAAATGTATTAACACATATGGTGAATACCACACCTGAGAAATCAAGACATAAAAGGAAACACCAAAAATCAATAAAATACATAAAAGGGAACATGAGAAATCAATAAAATGTTAGGTCATGAAAACTTTTTGTGGAAAATATGTGCCACCCATGATACATATACAAACATATTGTTACCAAATTTGTCAAAGATATAAACAAAACAACTAATCATGGTCTGATGATGAAAATAGATCATCACCCAATCCACCTCAATCTCTACTTCCTGTTACCACATAAAAGAACATTGTATTAAAAATTAATACTGGTGTATATTTATATTTGATAATAAAACCAATAAAAGTTTGAAAAAAAAATTGATTTTGAATTTTTTTTATTTACCTTCTCACAACTAGTTGATGCAATACCACCGGGGGAAGATCTGGTTGCCTTATAATATAAATCTATACACGATTTCTAAAAAGTTGATATCTGAGCCACATGGTCTTGAACAGTGTTTCAATGAGAAAAAATCTCTCTATGAGTATCTCGTAGTATGGAATGAATACAATAAGAAGTATATTTTTCTACAATCCTCAGTGACATGAGAAAGACCTAAGATGCTATGGGTCCCAAACCCATCCCGAAAACTCTACCATGATGCTTCTTCTTAAGGAAATTAGCAACCGGGTCATCATGGGATACTGAGTAGGACAACCCAAGATTGGAATCCCACGGTTTATTCATTTTTAACCATTAATCAAATAGAAATCATATTAGAAGAAATATATATTAACCTATTAAGAATTGATAATAATTTATTATAATGAAAAATGAGTTCTTACACCATCTTCATTGGCATGATCATTAACAAAACAACCATCATAATTTTGGTGAACATTCAACCACACTTCTGTTCGGAATGCTTCATTTTCTTTACTCTCTGACTACATTAATCAAAAATAAATCAAAAATTTAATATATTAAACAAATGATATTTTCTTATAAATAATTTATCTAATGAAACAATTACTAGAGAATATCGGTTTCTAGAAAAAAAATTTGACCTCGTAGTGTGAGGGATGACATGCATAGCCTGGCTTTATGTATTCATTTTAGAATGATCTGTAAATAAATAAAATGAAATTTAAAATTAATGTATTCAATGTCCTATACTCTTAATATACAGGCATAAATGTTAAGTTATATTATTATAGCAATATATATTTAAATTCCATCTTCTTTTCATCATGATGTCTGACAACAAAAAGGTTCCATTTCTCTCTGGGTACCCCATCAGGTATCTTGTATTACATCTATTGGGTGGTCAATAAAGTATCGTTGACATCTCCCCACAATCCCCATTTAATTTCTATCCATTTTTTTCCATGCTTTTTTAATGTCCACTTTCATGCTATCACATCAGCAACTATAATGTGGAAAAACATCTATACACATAATTTCATTTTAAAAATATTCAAAACATGACATTTAATTACACCATAATGTATTAAATTTACCTTTATTTGGAAATAAAAAACATCATTTTTTCCAACTTGCAGAAATATTACCCCAATAATCATATTAAATAGGAAGAGAAAAGGGCTATATAGCCAACTGGTCTAATATCTGGTTATGTAAACATGCGCTGTCATTTGTAGGGACCTCATATGAATCAAATAAGACAAGCATATTCTCTCCAGTCAGATTTCATACATATGAAATTTTTATATTTTCCCCATATTTTCATTATATACATCTTTAATGAACATAAAATTATTATAAAAAAGTGAAATAAATTTGTTCATATTAAAATTTGTACATATAACAATCACCCTCTAGTATACCCAAGAAGAACTAGAAGTGGCACGCCGCTCCCCCACTACTGAGGCTACTGAATAAGGGGGTGAAAATTGAGCTACTGAAGGGATGCACACAGAGGGTGTGAGAGATTATGCAGGGGGAGATGGTGTAGGGAGTAGGTAGATGGTGGCTCAGATGTCATATGGAGGGAGGAAGATGAATCATCATCTGTATCAGTGGTCAATGAAATAGTATATCACATCCTCATTGGCATTAATATCTTTTAATAAAATAAAATTAAGTTCATAAAATATATTTTGAATTATTTAAGCTTAAAAAAATTAAAAATGATAGCAGATGCAGAATAATAACAAACAACATATTTATAACATTGATAATAAATGATTTCACAATTGAAAAAATTTGTTTCTATATGAATGCATAACTGTACATATAATAATTTTCTCCTGCAATAGTGTCAGTTTCCTGATCCATTAATTCATCCACTTAATTTATCCTTACTAGACTAATATTTTTAATATCCTGGTGGGCCAATAATTATGATTCTTATTGTAAATGAGATTCAATAAAAATGGTCAAATATTCTACTACATCACCCATATAAAACATATCTCTTTATCTATCATGAGCAATAACACTTCACCACTCATCCACAACATCAATCTCATAATATAACAATATTTCTTGTAATGATAATATATATAGATCAGGCAGTTCACGATCACCATCATCCATCAAGAGAGAGAAGTTCACAAAAGTAAATTGCAAGGAATCTCTTTTAACAGCTTTGATAATATCGACCCAATTTCATTTGAATAAAATAACTTAAAAATGTCTATGGTAGCTTAATTCAATTATATCTTTCAGTTTTCTATAGTATCTCACCTCATCAAATGTAAATATACCACTATTTTTTGTTCTCAAACCCTCTTCTTGATCACCTGCATGAAATATAAATCCATTCACATTGTAAGCATCGAACTTTCTATCTTCTTTTAGAGGACCTAGAGAAAGAGACATCAAATATTATAACAACTCTGCTCCATTATCAGTATTCATGATCTAAAAAATTATACTTTATCAGAATTAAAAATACATATGTTTCATCCTAATATTCGTATTTATTGAAATATTTTATGAAATTACACATTATGCAAACCATTCTACATGACCTTTATGAACTAATTTTTTATATCATTATCTTTTCATGTTCATCCTATCATTCAACAATTTTTTCTATCCTTAGATCTTTAATAAATGGATATACTATTTCACAATTTATCATCACATATCTATTTGCCTGTTATAATTCTATTTCTGTCAGTGAAACATTTGAGGTCCTCCCAACTGATCAACCAATAACCGGAAATATTTTTGATTCCCATATATTTTATATTGAGTTGATGTGTCGTAAATATGTCCAACTTGATTAAATATTTTCTCAATTTCATTTAGGTGTCTAGAAAAAAAGGAAAGACACTCTTCGGCCAAATATACTTCCACAATAGATCCTTCCAGTTGAGCTTTATTTCCCACATATGATTTTAGACTCCCAAGATATCTATGATATAAAATAAAAAAACATAATTATGCATTAAATTTTGTTCCAAAAATTGATTACATTATGGAAAATCATATAAATAAAGTTTCTCTCAATTAGATACATCTATCGATAATGAACGTGGCCTCCTAATTTAGCTTCCTCAACCAAATAAACTGCTCAATGCATCATGAATGTAAAAAATGATTGAGGAAACACCATCTTCACTACATAAAGATTAAATAAAAAATACCTCCTAATTATAGTAAATCTCAAATTGATATAGATATTTCTCACATAGTTGCCTAAAAATGTGCGGAATTGGAGTACGACGGCAATAGTTTTTTCAGGTAATAATGTACACAATGACAGTAACTGCTATAACAAAATAAGAAAATCATGACACTTCAATCCATGTAACTTATGATTATTTATATCAAAAAACCTTGAGATGTTAATTTAATACCCATAACATACTTTCACAATTTCTAAAATTCTACGAAATCAATCTTTATCGCTAGTTTTCATCACAAAAAGTTTCTGAGCATACTTTTCATTCTCATCCGGCAGAGATCACATTGTATTTTCATTACTTGTATGACATTATATGAATTTTTTTGATCCTTCTACATTCTATGCTAATTAAAAAATGTGAACAAAATATTGTCACATGCATTCATCTCAATATGCATCACATCAAGATTAGTCTACAACAAATTAAATCCCCAATACGGAAGTTTGAATAATATTGTTTTTCTTCCATTGTTGCATTCTGATTTCACATGATGATACAATTCGATCATGTTTCTCACAATCATTCAAATGATAAACCTTCTTAAATTTTGGTTCATGTTTTCCATGATGTGTCAATATTTCATAACCAGTTAACAACTTGGGAGGTGGTCTACAATCAATGAAACTGTTTAATCTTGATCTATTCAGAAAAATCTATAAGATTTATCCAAAAATATTTGATGGCACAAGATGAACCATTTTCTACTATGAGGTATCCATTTGGGCTCAAAATCAAAGATACAAACTGGAAAATCCAACCCTATGTATGTTTTCCAACCAGATAAATTCCCAATCCTAGAGAAGTCACTAATTGTCAACATTAAAGTAACATGATTTTTTAACATTGTTTAGAAGAAGTATCAAATACCTCAACACTATTGCTCCACAACTCCTATAATTCTTCAAATAAAGGCTGCATGTATACATCAATATAATTTCCAAGAATTTTTTTCTAGGAATAATCATCAAAATGACAAAGGAAATTTTTTTCATTACATCCACGGAGGGAGATTGTAAGGGATCAAAACAACTCGCCAAATGCTACAACTGGTACTCAAAGTCCCAAATGGGTTGAACCTATCGATAGCCAATCCCAATATAACATTCCAATGATTATATAGGGCATCCATATGTAATAAATCAAATGTCTTCCATGATTTTGAATCTCGTGGATGTCGCATTAACCCATCATTGATATTTTCTACAGAATGCCACTTTATCATCATGGTATTTTTAGATGACATGAATGATCATTGAAATCGAGGGTTTAGAAAAAGTAACACAAAACCTTTCCAGATGTTTTCTTTATATTCATTATCATGGTATTATGTTGATTCAGACTTCCAACATCACCCATTGACTTCCATCTAAAATATGGACAATTTTTTGAAATGCTGACTACTTGAATCATCTCTCCAATAAAGCATATAATCATTGGGACACACATGTATTGTTTCATACATAAAACCATGCCTATTAACAACATTATTCATATCATAAAAGTCTCGGGATTTTATTATTTATGAAATTAATCACACAAAAATTTGAATATCATGGATATTGCCTTATTATAAATTCCACATAGACATTTGATATGGTACAACATCAGTAAAAATGAGTGTTTTGTATATTTCAAATATCCACTATATAACTTTTGAATTAAATCATCAAAAAAATCATGAAACATATATTTCTCAATGAATTTTTCTCTTATATTTTCTCTATGTAATTTAGAGTTGGATCCACTAATATGTTACAATATTCATATGGTTTCCCTAAAGTCTCAGAAACATTAATTGTCACGTTTCTATTTGCATCATCCTCATCGAGTTGTTCTGAAATGTTTTGATTTTAATGGTTGTTTCATGTAGTGAAAAATGCATCATTTATAAGGTTTTTAATTTCATTTCCCATTGTTGATGAAGTTGGGTGCTAATTATGTGGATTGTCATCAATGCTCAACCTTTCTATAATGTTCGATTCTCCGTGCCAAATCCAACACTAATATTGACTAGGGAATTGACTCAATATTAAATGTTCATAAACATCATCTCTCTTCACCAATATTATAAATTTAAATTTAGGACATGGACATCTTATTCTCCCTTAAATAGATCGATTATAAATTTCAAAATCTAAAAACTCATCCAAAACCTTAACAAAATGAGGTGTGTTCCTCGGTAATGTGATCCAGCATTTATCCAAGTATATCATAATGTTCCTACACTATATTAAACAAATTTAAAAAATAAAAATTTACAAATAGGGATAGAGAATCATAAATACCAGTTGAAAAAATATAAAAATATTTTAATTATTTGGAAAAGTCTAGGATTATATAAAAAATCATCAAAGACAATTTTTCTTAACAGCCCATGTGGTATAAAGGATATGGTTTGAGGAATCGTGGAGGAAGGGAAATAGATATTGGTATTATAGGATAGTGCCAGAGGTGGAGTAATAGAAATTAACTCAGAGAGAAGGATATGGAATATTTTTTCATATTTTAGAAAAATCAACCAATTAAAATTATACATCTATAAATGCACATAAATTTAACCACAGGTTTTGATCCATCCCTAGTAAGGATTATTTGTATTATCATGGAGTTCTAAAAAACAATATAGGTTAACATAACCATATTATTAACTAGATTAATATCCATCAAAATATATGGTTCAATATAGACAAGTACATTGTTTATTTATAAGTATAATACATCCATTTGGTGTAGTATACTCAGTAGGCCAATTATTTTTTATTTAGTGCATTTTGTATAAAAGTCCTAACAAAATACCATTAAATGATTTTATGATTATATTTTCTATGCTATTTGAGTGGAAAAATATATTCATTCAATAAAAATACCCATTTTAAATGACATTATATTAATTAGAATCAAACCACAACATCTCAAATGTCAATTCATAAAAAAATAATCAGAATAAATTCAAATTTTTTAAACCCTAGGACACTCAATACTTGTGGAGATAAAGTGCCAACGTGGCTCTCCCTGATCCTACCTCTTGATTTATGATAGATATATTTTCCTCTCTAAAAATCTACCTAAATAACATTTAATAATTATAGAACATATGATCCTATTGTATATATAGATCTAATACCGTTTGTAATAAACCATCCAAAAATATAACCCAAATCGACACAGACCCAATACGTGATTATCCTGATGGGTGTTCTCGATCTATATAGGATAATAAAACGTTAACAGGAATTATGTAACACTACAATGGAAATTATTGATCCATTGAATAATAAATTAACATTAATTAGAAGGAAATACTAAATAAACCTCTAAACCATCAAACAAATAATATATATAAAGTGCAGAATATTTAAAAAAGAGATGGATAAAAGGGAAAATTAATAAAATAACAACCAAAATGTAAAACCAAACCTGAATCAAATTGTGATACATTCTCCATAAACCCATGATTTATTACCACATCCAACTCATCATCAAGGACCCAATATAGATACCCATTTCAGAACATGAATCGAAATATCAAATATTTATGTAAGCGTCGTGAACCACTGAATCTATAAAATAAAATTCATTATGTTGTTCAAGTTTTCACATTTGGAAAAGAATATCTATAGGGTTTTAAATTCATGATGGTTGATTAAAATGATATAATGTATTTGATATATTTAATGAAATGGATAATTCATATAAAAACACATTTGATTACTCGAGAAAGTCAAAAATATTAATTTTCCCCTAAAAGAAAACAAAACCTTTTCAGTAAAACATTTTTAAAAAAAATTAAAACATATTTCAAATCCAAGGGTAAAAAAATAGTCCAAACACCAAGGATAAAGAAATATATATTTTGGGAATCATAATTTTATAGAAATCAATGAACATACAAAGTTAAAAGGGTGTCACAAACAATAAGATCAAAGGGAAAAACAATCATTACATGATGAGAATCCCCAAAAGTGATAGTTAATAATGATTAATAATCCTAGCATAAACCATGGTATATTTAAAATAAATTATAAATTAAGAAGGTCTTGAGGTTATTCATTCAAAAACTCATATAATAAAGAGAGTAATAAGGGTTTAAGTTTATTAGTAAAATATTTTTTTGAAAAAAATATTAAATATAAACCCGGTGGATGAGAAACATCAAGAAAACAAATTTCAAACATCCCACAAACTAATATCTTAAAAAAATAAAAAAAGATGAAACATAGGCTAAATCCATTAATGAATAACTATATAATATTGAAATTTACAAGTCATGAGTGCTTTTTTAGAGGTCAAATGATAAGAAACTCATTGAAGTAAAATACGCGTTCCAGAAAAAAATAGATGAACATTGAAATGTGATATGGGATAATTCATGACTAACATTAAAAAGATTTTACCATATGAAGGTAATTGATATTGAAGAAACATTCACACAATTATCATGACATTAATCATTTGTATTATTGTTATCGTTGTATATGCAATTGATATGTTAGATCTACCAAAATGATATGAAGGTCAAATTTTTTAATTGGATGAGAATGTAAGTGGTCTATATTAAACAAATGATTTGATTTTAATTTGATGATTAAGAAAAAAAATTATGGATTATTAAGAGATATCTATATGGATTGAATCAAACACATCTAGATTTTTAGGAACAATTGAATACATACATGAAAAAGAATGAATTAATGAGAGGTGGGGTTGAATGTAATATTTATATGAATGTATCTAATGAGTAATAATTCATAGTAATAATATATGAAAATAAGGTCATATTTGGAAGAGATAAAGAAGAATTAATTTATCTGTTTACAAACTTGATGTGTATATAGTTTCCAATATCTATTATTAGATGGATCATATATTTTCGTAGGATGCAAGTGAATAAAAAAATTGAATATATATTTTTATCTAATTTAATATATAAAAATAATGTTCTAAATAAGTTTTATATATAATATTTTAATATAGTTTAAACTCCAATCATGCTTTCAAGAAAACCTAGAGAATATGAGAATGAAAATTATATCAATCCAACACTATTAAATATAATGTTACAAAATTTAATTTACATGAAGTAAACATATATGAATATATTTTATGAAACATAATTGGTGGATATGTTTCAAATAAATTTTAAGGATAAATGAAAACCTAATGTGAACATAGGAAGAATCGTCATGGCGGTGATGCGGTGAGGGGCTAGGGATTCAGGGGTCACCGAGGGGGGTGGGGGTTGGTGGTCTCACGGGGTCAGGGAAGAGGGGGTGTCTCGATGAGGCACGGTGAGGTAGTGAGGAGGCAAGGGATTCGAGGGTCGCTAGGGGGGTGCGATGGTCAGGGGGGAAGTATGGGGTCTCAGGGGTTGAGGGAAGTGTCGAGATTGAAAAAACATATTAGCAGTAGTTTATGAAAAGCTGCCACTAAATCATTAATTAAAAATTAGCTGTGGTTTAGTAAACCACCGAAAAAAACTGTTGAAAATTATATTATAATTATAGTGTCTATAAATGATACACATTCCTAAAAATCATCTATGTATTTAGTTTTGTAAATGAAGCATTATTCCACCACAACATCATCTAGTTTCACAACCTAATGGTGATGGTGACCATGAACCGATGGTTGTTGGTCATGGGCCCAAGTGATTCTTATTATATAGAAAACTATTAGTGCCACTTCATATTTCTGATATGGGTAATAATGCCCAATTATGAGATTGATTCTTATGTATCTTGTAATCTATGAAAGGGGTTTCTTGACCTACCCCAAGAATGATAAATTTTAATCATGAATATTTTAATAAATGTCTTATAACCATTTCAGGGGATCAAGGACCTCATGAGGTGGAGGTTTTGGTTGAGGATATCATATCTATATTCAATCATATTGAGACTCCTCTATGGTTGGCGTAAAAATAATAATCTATGTTCTATGCATTTTTCATAGGAAGGGTGGGATGTTATCACTCAGCCCTATTGGAATCCTGATATGTTATGGGATGAATATTTAGACAATTTTCAATGATAATTACTATCATCAAACTTTGAGGACTGATAGATCATGTTAATTCATGATAATGTAGTAGGGAAGCATGATAGTTCTGGTATACTAGGGTCATTTCAGAGAGATGTAGTGATTTTATCCAACTCTTGAGAGTGATGTTATTGTAAAAAAACGTAAATTTGACGAGGGGATAGTATACACCATCCATTTGTAGGTCAACGTGTCCATCTTGTCAACCATTTATCAATTCGTCAACCTGGTCCTAATTATAGAAAAAAAACTTGAATGATGTTAGGGGTAAGAATATGGTATGTTTTGATCCTAGGTCTATCGTTGTTTCTAGTTCTGGGAGAAAAATGTATATTGGGGCTTCTCGTAGAGGTAGTGGTTTTCATGTTCTATGTGAATAACGTTTCTTGGTCTTTCACCATTCTGATTGGATGGGACACAAGAAGCCTTAGGGTTTATGTGATCCAGTCGAGTGCAGTGGAAATTTCATGATGTGGAATATCCAACACATCAACAGGCCTTTCCCTCTAGTGACAAGTGAGTGGTGATATTCCCCTACTTATCAGTTAAGAGACGTACTCGTAGGATCCGGTTCAAAATTCCCCTAGAATACAACTAGTCCATCAGCCCGAGATGGTAGTCAAGGTGGAGGCTTTCAGTTATATGATTCTCAAAGCCAACATAGTTTTCTTGGTCATGGTAGTTTGGTAGTGACCTAGGGTTATGGTACAGTCTAGTTACATGTAGTAAATCTTAAGTAGGAGGAGAAGAAAAAAATAACTTCTATTGTATGATGTATAGTTCATGTACCATCCATTTTAGTGATTTATTTATTTGACACAGTTTTGTCACACTCAATTGTGTATGAGACTATAATGACATTTCTATTCTTCTATATGAAAAAAATTCATGGTGTTATGATTTTTGATAAAACAATAGGTTATTGATCAGAGAGAATTTTTCATTGTAAGGACTAACCCAATAAGATAGGCAATTAACTCTTCGTATGAAGTCTTTTCTTTCTCCACATGAAATTCTGTGATGTAATCATTTCTATGGACTTGATAGTTTCCAATTAACACCATATTAATGTATATCATTATAAGGTGACGTTTAAATCACCCAAGGGTGATAGGAATTTTCAAAATGAATATTATGATGTTATTGATACACGAGCCGGAACTGCTAAAAAAGGCTTTGTAATGTACCATCATTGATCAATAGTCTTCTCCTAGATGAGTGGGGGATATGACGTTCTATTTCTCTTTCATTATGGTGGAATTTTACAAATGTATTTCTTATTGACTTCTTTGGTCGACCACTAGTAAAAAAGGTATAATTCACCATTAATATTGTTCTTGTAGCTGAACCAGTGATCATTACTTTTTATATGATAGAACCTAAGTAGGTTTTGGAACTCAATTGGAAATTTGAGGATCTATAGGATAAATGATTCAAACCCCCCAGCACTTATCCATGGGGTTCATGAGTACTTTATTCAAGATTCCAAAGGGTTCCCTAAGGCTCAATGTTGATAAACATTGATTGAACCATCTCTTGGTAATGAATTAGTATTCATTTCCCTAAATAGAAGAACTATTTTATTATATCTGAAGTGAGGGAGTGTTTTAAAATATTGACATGAGGTTTGTTTGTAAACAATTGTTTTTCAAAACCTTAGTCATACCTCACGTATATTTTATGAGATTGTACGGTCTATAAATATACATAGCCATGCAGTTTGGACTCATGAATGCCATAGAAATCTTCATGGCTCTAATGAATTAATGTTTCCACCTTTATATTGATTCATTGGGGTAGACTTAATTAAATATATCATGGAATATTAACACTCTATACATTACCATGAAACCCAACATGATATATGTATGACCCCGGGACACCCTGAGAGGGGAGGGGTGAATCAGGGTGTCAACTTTTTCTTTTTAAAGTTGTGGATCTTGTTCCCGAATTGGTAGGAACTTGTAAAACATGTATGATGGATATGATCAGCAATGAAACATTCACATGCAAATAGATGACACAGCAATTTTTACTTGGTTCATTACTAAGGGCTACGTCCAAGGAGCATACGCCGACAAGTGGCTGGTCATACAAAATTCCACTATACTTCACTTGATGTGGATTACAAAGGTTCGGGCACAATCACTCTGTCCCAGGCTTACTGCCTTTACAAAGGTTTAGGGATAGCTCACTGCTTCCCACAGGTCACTCCCGTTGACTCCCCCTGGATCACTGCTTTTGGTGAAGTTCCACTCAGTTTATAGATGTGAAGGTCTCTTCAATAGATTTTCATTGAAGTATTTGTCTCCTTTTCATTATGAGACAATGCTTGCATCAGAGTACTAAGTTGATGCTCTTTTGTATTAAAGATTCTTCTTTAGTTCAATAACTGAATGCACTCAATCTTCTTCTTCTCTTCCTTTGATTCCTAATACTAACACCTAAGTGTATTGATATATTCACCTCTTTCTATGCAGATCTGATTTTAGTTGCACGAACCGTTCTTCTTCTCTTCACAGAGCACAAAGAGGATGTTAAACACTAGTCATGTGTATGCGGTATCACTTCTCTTCATAAAGATAAATTGTTCACTTTTCTTATGTCTTTGCAAATGAATACATCATCTGTTGCACTGAAGGTATTGAGTAATCTTTCAACTTTTGTGCAGCTCCAAAAAGACGGGTGTACTCCAACAGCACCTGGCGCTCTTCTCCAAGCCCGGCACGCAAGTCCCAATATGGTGCGCAAGTCCAAACTGGTGCACAGGTATCACTAAACCACATGCACGACACATCCTCCTTCAACTTCAAACCTATGCGACTCACTTCCTTTCTCTCCCAAACTGCCTTGGGCGCGCAACCTCTACTTGAGCGACCCAACTACCACTTGCACGGAACAACCACCTACGCGATGAGAGCTCAAACAATCTCTAAGACTTGAACTCCGTTACACATGAGGTGGGGTGGTCCTCTATTTGTATGAAAACTCGAATCCCTACGCGGTGGCCCGCAATTGTCCTTACGGCGCGCAAGTCCCGGCACGTAGCTCCAACCACCCTAGCCTCTGTCGCTCAACTCACTTGTGCAACCCAACCAATACATGTGCGACCATCTTTCCTTTGCCATATTTTTAAGTTCTGATCTTTAAAAACAATAGGTACGCAAACTTCCAATCCTCCTAGGCACTGGTGCACAAGTCTCTTTATAGCACGCAGGTCACTTGCACGACCAACCCAAAACTTGCGCGACCCTCTTTCCTTTGTCATTTTTCCATGTTCTGATCTTGAAAAAAACTAGGCGCATAGGTTCCCTTTTCTTCAAGTACACGGCGTGCAAGTACCTTTTCCAAAAACCACTTAACTCCATTTTTCGATTTTCAGGCCCAAACATTTTGCAGACACTAGAAGACGACGCCACCTTGTATCTGCTCTTTTTGTACTGCCTCTAGATCATCCATTCATTTTTCGACGTTCTTGAATCGAACATGGATCATTAACCACATCCCTTGAACTCGACATGCCACCATGGAATCTCCTTTGTCAACAAATTTGAATGTCTTTTGTTTTCTTTATCAACAAGCACAATCACCTCAAAAACACTTCTTTTCGGTGATTTGTATCCTTCATCAACTCTTATTCTTTCAACACAAACTCCACTATCATGATATATATCCTTTGATAGATCATCTTTAGCATCATCATTTTTTGATACAATGTGAAGTGCATGGCCATCTCAGAATTCCTAACCCTCACACATTGTCTTCTTCTTCAACCGGCATTCTCTACTTCATGCAAAACATATGATTCAATTCTTCAAGAAGTATCTTGCATGGTTCTCATGCAACCATGAAGAGTTGCATGGTCTTCATCAACCGTCATGTCTTCTTCTTCATCCTTAGATGGATTATACCTCACTATTCTTCACTGTTGTACACAATATTTCACCTTTGACACATGTTCTATGAATTTATGATCAGTACAATAATCATCTGAATTTCCATTCCCCCATTTCATTGGAGTACTTCTTGATCTCCTTAATTTTGATCTTCATTGACAACTATTGACAACAAATACAACCTTATACACAAAGTGGTTCCAACAATATCATGATTAATACACTGAGAGAGAATCATCTCTTTTGATGGCTCAATAAATATATCTTCTTGATTTATATGTTCTTGTTCCTTGGTCACATTTTCTTGATGGAAATATTTTTAGTAGACCCATATAATGTGAGGGTTTTTGTTTCTTGTGATACTAATAAATACTAATTTGAATTATTGAGTTTATTAGTGATTTTTTGATATTAAAATTTTTTCATCTTGGTTTTTTCATGCCTTTTAGCATCACTTATATGATTTATGAAGAAGGTTTTGCAATTATTATGGTTACAAGCATGTGAAATATCCTTTCAAGATTTTTAGTGTCATTTAACATCAGTTCCAATAACGATTTATTCAGATCTAGGAAAACAATATAAAAACTACAATGATGCATAAATTATCCAAATTGGAGTTGTTCTGATCTAGGATAATCAAGTCATCATTTATGAGTCTCATTAACTGGGGACTCATGTGTGGAATTACTAGACACACAACCTCGAGCTCATTGTTGTTGTACATGAATTACATTTTTGTTGACATGACATCATGGTCTATGTTTTTTTGTATACACAGATCAAAAAATCCTCATGTATATATTTACATGGAGGGATATCTATGTCATGCAGTGTATGTGGGTGGAGTACCTACAGACTTATGATATCAATCTTTCCAACATTCCTTCTAAAGGCAATTTTGTGGTCGATGCTTTGATCTGGAAAACTCAAAAGTAGGCGGTTTATGAATACATTGGTGAATGGAGGATTATTGAATTATTTTCAGATATTCAAATTTATGTTTATAATGAAAACTGTCAGACCATTATCTCAGAAATAGTAGTGACTTATACTCTTTTAGAACTATTATTAATGAGATATTTATTAGATCCCAATGACTACTCCCTAAGAGAATTCATTTCAGATGATGATACATCATTAGGTTTGACTATGGATGCAGATGATACCCCATTGTACCATGGTACTATATATGTCCTAGCATATATCATATATGATTTGATGTTGTGATTCCATGCCTCATCATGGGGGGTTCACTCTAGTGTAACCCTAATGTATCGAATTATGTAATGCCAATATTGAATTCTCAGAATAAAACAAGATATATTTGGTGTCATCAGAAGATATTAAATATATAATTATGTGATTATAGATCATCATCATCTCATAGGGCTTCTACATCCATTATCCATTCTTGAGTGGAAATGGTATGATGTTTTGAATTACTTTTTGACAGGTCAACCCATATCAATTTTTTGCAAAAATACATTGTAGGTTGTTAAAGATTTTTTATCAAAGAGAAAACAATTTATACTTATTTAAGAGCCTTTATAAAAGATGATCTATAATGGTTTCACATTAGGGTGGTTGTAAATTTTCATAGGGATCCTCATTATATCTTTTCTAACCGAGACACTTATTTTAGGTCATGGTTTTGGAAGCGGTTATAAATGGCCTTGAGAACACAAGTGATTCTATTCCTAGCCTATCACCCATAGACCTATGTATAGATGGAGAATACAACACTAGTACTAGAGGAAATAATCTGTACATGTGTCTTTAACAATGGGGGTTTCATGGAGAAACACATTCCCATCATATATATTGTCATATATTTATTAGATTTCAAGATACAATTGGGATGGATCCTTATAAATCCTCATATGATAGTCCTTGATACTCACATATGTAATTCTTAGTGGTAGGTGAGTCATTTATTCATTCAAAACATCTTAAAAAGCGGACTATATAGCAGGTCCATGTGATTAGTAATCACATGATTACAGTTCAGAACAGATAGCAGTCACATGCCCACCGAAGCCATCGACCTATTGAGTTTGAGGTCACAGGCTGGGATTTATTGAGATTATCTCCTAGGATAGAACATAGACATATTTGGAAGCACGGTAGGAACTCAATTAGGATTGTTAGTCCATTTGAGGATTTGAAGTTGACAAGAATAGTTGATTAAGAATTGGTGTTTCCTCAGAGATACTAGTCCATTAATGATTTATTTCATGTATCTCAGCTTCACTAATATTATTTAGACCCATTACATGTCAAACATTTTAATTAGGGTTAACTACACATGGAATCCTCCTTTGGAGTATCCTGTTTTTATTAATGATTAGAGCATGAAAAAACTATTCGGTAGCTTAGATCCTTTGGAATGTGTTATATTGAAGCATGGAAAAATAAAATTTGAGACTAGGGAATGGAATGTCTGTGTATGAGCTCAGTGGTTGGAACACTTTTCTAACGATATATCGTTACCCTTGGTGATGAGTTTCTTTAAGGAAAGTAGGTTGTGATGACCCTTCATTCCAGAAAGGTAAAAAAATTATTATATCAATTTCAACATTTTTTTAATCATGATAAACATACACTAAAGATGTTCATGGGAGTGTATAAGGATTATTATAAGCCTGATGTTGCGAACAAATGGAATCAAGTCCAGGACATGTGGTTTTGACAAACTATACTGCCACACTCACATAGTTTTTTTCAAAATGTGTGGCTGCAAACAATGATGATTTATAAGCTGCATAGTTCTCTTGAAACCGTGTTAATTCGGGTGCACAACCATCCGATGATTATATGCTTTGGATAGATGTTTTAATGGTTTTCACATGGTTAGACTAATTGGTCACCTAAATCCAACATCACATATTTTTATGGTTAAATTAAATTTTTTCCCTTTATTTAATCTTAAATTCTATTTTCATTTCCCACCTTCTTTTTTCTAGTAGCTTAATCTCTTCATCCACATATGTGAGCACTCAATTCTTATTAGGTAGGATTTGAGCTTACTTCTGAGTATTTTTCCAAATTCTTGATCTATCAAATGTATTAGATCCATCCCTGTTCATTATTTAATTATCTCCCTTCTTGTCTAAGATTATCTTATAATTTATCCCACTATTTAGTCATAAGATCATTTTCCTTATTTTATGGGAATTGGACCATTTCATGGATCTCAAACAATATACTCCAACTCTGAGGCTGATATTGAGTGAGGATTCATATACAACATTAAGATAGATTGTCACACTATTTTACCATTGAGTTTTGACGTCTCATAGCTATATCATTATGCCACACATAAGCTTTCTCGGAGTCCCTCCTTTTAATTGATTTTTTCCATATTAAATTTGACCTTGCAACTTATATATGTTCTATGATTATGGTTTTTGGAATTAGATTTTTTTTAACTCCATTTATGGACAAACCGTTGTCTCCAAAGTCTAATTTTCCATAATGTTTAATTGTGTAAATTCCTAAATCACCTTCTGTGAATTTATCTTGGTTTATTATTTGTATTTCCATTGGTTTGGGCCTATGGGTTCCATTTCATCAATGATATTTAAATATTTATTTTGTTAGTTTAAGAAAAATTTGCAATTCATATATTATTGATATGAATTACTTAAATTGAATTGGATTAAATCTTGAGAAATTATCATTATTAACTATTAATATTGCAGGAATTTAATTATTTTTAGATACATTCACTTATGAGATAATATTAAAACCATTTATATTTTAAAAGAAAACTATTTTTGATACAGTATATAGTATGAAACATCATGCTTACATGAACCACAGAATATTATTTAAATAAGACCATTATAACAAAGACATTATGCAGGTGGGTATGAATAAGTTTAAATTATTTACCAAAAAAATAAAAATTTCATAATAAATAAATTTTTTTTGATATATTCATAGTACATGATCCCTAAATTTTTAATAAATTATTTTAATAGATTGAAAACAAGTTTTCATCAAAAATGTTTTTTATTTATATTTTCCAGTAAATATTATAATTTTATTTGGAACAGTTATAATTTCTATTTGATAAAATGGATATCATTTTTTAAATTGTCATATCAGAAGATATCATCCATAATTTTTCTTTCATATTTCTATAAAATGTGATTTTTTTAATCAATAGTGAAAACTATATTTTTTTAAAAAAATATTTTCTTTTAATTTATTTAAAAAGTAAAATTATTTATCTTATTTTTTTTAAGATTTAATTAGTTTTATTCTTATTAAACACAATCCAATTATAATATTTTTAATTAATTTTACACTAGACCTTATAATAAACAAGTTCATACTTCATAAGGCATTTTAATGAAAAATTGTTTTCATTGTTGTTTCCATGTTCAAATGTAAATTTAATCCTTCCACATATAAGAATTGAATATTAAAAAAGTGAATAAATATTTATAATTAGTAGGTCCAAAATTCTTATATTTCGTTCTTTTTATGTTATTATGATCAATAATCATAGTAAATTTAGTTACCCTTATAATGGTAAAATGGATAAATTAATTGTAAAAATAATGTTACGAGTACTAAAAAGTAGTCATAACATAGTCCTTAGTTTTATTATATGATTATTTTACATACATAATCATAAAAATTAAAATATTTTAACTTTTTTTAAATTTCACAATGATGTTTAGTTTAACAATATTTTATGTTAAGAAATGTCAATAATGTCATTCTCTTAATTTTATCATATTTAAATCATTGATATATGGATGAAAAAAAAAGATATGTTTGGTTATAAATTGTAATATCAAATATATATGATTTTTTATCATGATAATTTATTTCTAATTTTTATAGGTGAAATAATAACCTTAAATTTTTAATCAAAACTAATGAAGTTTTTATTCAATTAATAGAAAATATTATTATATTATATTAGAAAATATGAAAATATTTTTTTAGATAGATTCAATGAAACATGAATTTAATAGATATATATGAAATATTATTGATTTTATAAATTACATAATCTAATTATTTCTTTATCTTTAATTATTTATACTCAAATTCAATTAATAGTTACTAAAATGACATTAATGATATTTTAATTTAAATAATTGTTAATTGAATGATTTAAAATTTAAAAAAATATATTATTGTACAAATTAAATGTATATGGTCGAAAAAATCAATCATGGTCCATTTATATTCCATTTTACTATTTTTTCTATCATTTATAACCCTTAAATATAGAAATATTTTTATCATATTAGTGGACATAAATAAATAATGTAGGGGTAAATCAATGTGATAATGTTTAAAATGACAATAAAAACTATAAATGTTTCATTATATAATGATTTTTTTGATAAAATATTTCCCAGTTTTTTATATATGTAAATTTAAAATCTTTTTTCCTAAGAATGACTTTGTTAGAATATATTCTTTTAAAAATTTCCAAGAATTTCCTCTCCCACAATTATAAATTAACTCCCTCATTTATCATTATTACACCAATCATAACATATTAGATTAATAATATCATGCCAAATTATCTTAACAACATATATATCCACATTCTAAAGGTTTCATTATTTCTAAAATAGAATCCCAAGGATCCATAAGAGGAAATCTAAAGGATGTATTTCAATAAAGTGTTATCTTCATAATTGACGACTTAGTTTTTTTATATTTTACCTCCCATAGTCTATTTAATTTAAAATAAACTAGTAAAATATGTATAATAAATCTTCCAAAAATGTATCAGGATTAGGAATCTATGATTATCCTCCCACTTTCCCATCAAATTTTTTGTGAAAGTATCACTTGTATGTACATATGACTTCTTGTATCTATTTAGTGATACATTTCATTCTTCATCACCTTATCTATGGATGGATATTATGATGGGTTTAATTTTATTTTATGATATTTATGACATAGTTATTTTTATTTAATGATATTATCATATCAACCATTTAGTGTCCATACTTGTAGAAAATTATAAGGTCCCTAGGGTATACGTGTGGACTACAACCTCTTTGAAGCGACATGATTCATTTTTTTAATTTAGTTTTACATGTATAGAAATAAGAAAATATATAATAAATATTTATGATGTATATGGGATAATAATTCTTCAGTGAAGTTCAATTATTATTTACTACTTTTTTTCTATCCATCACAATGTGAAAAGAGCATTCATAAGTATATACAAACTACCATCACTATGAACAATTTAATAAATTTTTGTATGTATTCCTTTTATGGATTACTATAAATAAATATATAATCAGTAATTAATATATTTACTCCATAATTAAATTAATTTATTTGATATAAATATCATCAATATATAAAGAACAAAACTAACAAAGTAAATCATACATGAGAAAGAAGCAATTATTAATAGAAATAGTATTTTTAACAAAGAAATATTAATAAAATTGTGATAAAAGATTAAAATTCATATATTATTTGATATAGATGTGTATGATTTTAAAATAGATTTTTAATAAATTTAAAATTATTATAAAATGTTCTTGAACATGTATGTATGAAGTGAGATCTGAGGTAAGGGTTTATTTCACAATCTAATCAATATTTAGATTTGTTTATGCGTAATAATCCATTATGAGAATTATTTAATATGTATTTCTTGAACCAAATTTATTATCTTCTCATTAGGGTATTTTTATAAATGAAATAATTTACATTCATATTCATATATAAAAGTAATCATGGTGCTGAAATAATATTTTTAAGGAAAACCAATATTATTTTTCTACCCAGTTGGGAATCATTACCTTTAATATCCATGTTTTATAAAAACATTTTCAATTATATATTATGTATTATCCTATTATTGTTTATATTAATTTTTACCCAGGATTTATTTTTTTAAAATTGTTTTAAATGGAATATATTTGTTATTTTTTAAACAATATACTTGTTGGCATTATGAAATGAATTTTTTTAACTTATATCGAAAGAACAAAACATCTCACAATCATGACTGGTCAATGATTTGAATCACAAATTACAATTTTTCAAGGCTATTTTAATAGGATAATATTTAATTTATATTGGATAAATTTTAGATATGCAATTTTAATGTGAAAAGATTATTTTCCATAATAATATTTTCTATAATATTTTTAATGCATTTTAATAAAATTGAACATAATTTTTGGAATATTATGATTTAATTAGGATATACTCTAATGATATCATTCATTATATATCCCTATATTATTTATAATAAGTTTAACATGGGAAAATATTTTAATTAGGTATTCTAGTTCATGAAATACAAACAACTATATATTTTATTGCATCTTCATTACGTTCTTCTGATTCAAATGAGAAATTAATTAAAATAAATATGTGATGGGTATGTATTCAAATTCCATATCCCCTAAATTTTTCTGTATGTCTCATGGGAAATACAATATTTGGATATGTATGATTTATTTATATGATTCCTTGATTGTCTTACTATGATTTCATAGCAAGAGGCCTTGATGATTAGTTTTATATGTACATTATACTGCATTCAATCATCATAAAATAAATTATTAATGTCCATTTGATTATTAGGATAAATTTTATATCCCTGTAAAATTTTTATCTCATGTGATTATATATAAAGAAATATTAGTCTATTAATAATTTCATTTCATATTATTAATGTGTTATATTTCTTCCACTATACATATACAGTTACTTAGGATCTAATCTCACCCCTTTATTATGTTTATTTTCAATGGAATGTCGGTAAGTGTATTCGGATTAATATAAATGGATATCCTATATTAAATAATGGTGTCCTAATAGAAAATAATATTTTGTATTTTATGATTCCAAATCTTATGTGATATTCAAAAATAACTATACTTTTCCAAGAATAGATAAATGCAAGGTCCTTTGGAATGTGATCCCTTATATCTATTAAAAATTTAATAAATTAACCCACAACTATGCACTGCTGAAGTCAGAGTCATTATAGTAGGTATCAGATAATGTTTTATAGGAACAGGGGGAACACGATTTTTATTGGAAATATCTAACATAATAATTATCACAACCCGTTATATTATTTTAAAACTTTTACCACTATTCAGATTTTATTTAATTTGTCACTATTCATGATGATTATTATATAACTCATTTTGTCACAATATTTATTCATGGTTCCTAATTGAAGAAATGGAATTTACACCCATAGATAATATCGGTATTTCCCTAATGAGAAAATAAATACATCTAGTGTTGGAACAATTTAGATTATATCTATATTAAAAATGATGAAATAATAAATGACAAAAAAATTAAAATATACAATATACTATTTTCTTATAACAAGATTCACCTATATATGATCCATTCATGTGTAATAATCCTGTATATTTAAGAGGAACTACTAATCCATTGGTAGCTAAAAACGGAATAAATATTTCCAAAAGTTATTACATGATTTGGAATGTAATGAATGTGAAATGTTTATTAGGGATGTTTGTTATAGGAAGGGAGATGTCAAGAAATGGAATTAATTGGTCAACAACACTGATGATGGAGATGAAATTGAATGCATTAAATTGAAAATGAAATATGTGATTTTTTTTAAATACATCATTTTGGAACATCAATCTAAAAAATATATGATGTTTCTAACCATGATTTATAAGGGAAAGAATGTGTGTTAGAGTATAAGGAAAACATTCTAGTACTATCTTGGAATCCCTTCAACTACATACATAATCGGGAAAGCTATCTTTACCATTTCATTATCAGTCATTGTACTAGTCATCAAAAGTAATTAAATACAACAATATTTCATCGTATTATAATATATTATCATCTTACATGAACATAGAGAAGTAATTTTATATAGACTTTATATTTTAGGGAATTTAGTAGAGTAATATGTATGTTAAGTACTATGATAAATTTAAAATTTCAAAGAATAATAAAGAAATGAGGGAATTTTCATTATGTTAAAAATGATGAAATAAACATCCTATAAAATTCCTGAGGGGAATGGGAGTTTGTTAAAAGGGTTGAGATTAGGTTCATCTATCTAATGAATATAAGGAAAATAAAAATTCCATAATTATCTAGTTATCCATCTATAAAGAGATGGGTCATTATTAAAACCAATTCCCCAAGAATCAAGTGATCTTACCATCAAATATTCTAAAGGGAGAAGTCTATGATTATTTTAATACTATAAAAGAAGTAAAATTATTCATGTTTCTTAGTATTTGGAATCAAGAATTTTGTAGAATTGTTTTATCAATGATATTTTTGTTATAATAATCCTGAATAATATAAGGATTATTCTACATTATAATTAAATTTAGGATTTGAAAACATTTTTTCAATGGTACTGAAAATAAATAAAATTTATTTAGTGGTAATGTGATATTTTTGAATAAAATGGGAAAATAGTAAATAAAACCCTTAATATGATCCTGGTGTTGATTTATAATTTTTAAATAAGATAGAGAGTATATTGACCTTGATGATATAAAAGTGATTGTATTGGTAAACTTTAAAATTAATAGGGATTTTATGAAAAGTAATTTATTATGTTGTTTATTGCATTTTTTATTTGTGGGATATATTTGATAAATTAAGTTATTATTTAAGGAATACAAATAAATTTATATTTTGGAAATAGTTTTGTTTTTTGTGTTATTTTATGGTGAATCAAGTTATTAGGGTGTTTTAATAGAATAATTGAAAAAGGTATTCAATTGTTTCATATGTAATATTATGTGATACATTATGATTTATGGGACTAAATTCATGAACAAATATTTTCAATATTATTTATTTTAATTTGTTTATAAATATTTTATATGATAATTAATGATTACTATTTATGAAATTGATTAAGTCGAACATTATAGGGTGTTTTTGAATGTATTATTAGAATGAATAAACTAACCATTATTTTTATTTAAATTATATTGTGAAATAAAGAATCAATTTTCAGTACTTTATAAAACTTATGATCAATTAAATGTTTGATTTAGTACTTCAAGTAATAAAAATAGATATTAATAATCATTTATTTGAACAATATATTATAATGGCTCAGACCTCTCCAGTCCATTCCTTTGTGAAAATTTGGTGTTAGAGGTGTCTAGAAGGTCAAGGTGGCTTGGTGTACGTTTGGGTGGACTTTTAAGGAAAGTTAATGGGTTATGGTCTTCGCACAGTTGGCGCACGGTTTTCCTAAACCGTGCAGCAAAACCATGCAAGGATGGTCTTGGAAGTAGTGGATAATGCATGGTTAGCACACGGTTTGTCTAACCATGTGGACTAACCATGCGAGGAGTGTTGGGCGAGGCAAAAGGTAACACATGGTTAGTGCACGGTTTGTTAAACCGTGCGGACTAACCATGTGAGAACTTAAAGTTAGATCCTAAAATTTTGGATCTGAACTCTTTTGCCTCTAAATGGTCTGTTTAATCCCCTAAGTGGCCATAACTTGGTATTACCCTTCCTTGGAGGTAGAAGAACCTCTCCCAAGAGTTTTGGAAGCAATCTGGAGGCTTCTCTTCACGAATCGAAGCCAGTTTCTCGAGGTATGTGATCCTTTTGTTCGGTTTCTTAGACCTACCTAGATCTTCTCCCCCTCTTCTCTTGGGATCTTAGATCTATGCCTGTTATGGGTATATCTATGGGTTTGTATGTCATTTATGATGAGCTTTGGTCTCGATTGTGTTAGAAGTAGAAATCTAGGGAGGATCCTTGGTGAATCAGCCCTGTCTTCTTGGTCGTTCTTTGACCGTTGTGGTTTTCGTCAAAACCATTGAGGTAGGGGATTTGTGGATTCTTTAATTGTTTATGTGCAATCGTAGAGTTAGCATGATTTAGACCTTTGGATCCCAATGGAATTGACCTAATTAAATACTTGAACTAGATTAAAAGAATTGGTTTGATCGCATGTTGTTGTTTTGTACCATAATAATTGTTTGCCTCTTGTTTTACTAAATAGTGTGATATCTATGCCTTTCTTGTTAGCATGGTGTTATTGATGAAATTGATAAAGAATTTAAAGCTGGAATCAATTGATAATTAATTGGCTAAAGATACAAAGGCATGTAAACAAATCTGGTTTTTGTCATTGGGTTTTTGATCCAAATTGATGTTAATCAAATTGATGCAGATGTACGTGATTAATTCAGTTGGTTGGGAAATCAAAATCTGTTGGTGCTTGTTGTTGGAAGGCTATATGCCTTGTTAAAGGTCCAAGAGCCCAATTTGATGTGATGTTTGTTTTTCCTTCTACTTATGTTGTGATGTGACCCTGGAGGGGTGTTGTGATATGTGGAGGCATAGAGGCCTTTTTTGGTTATGGCAGCGGATGATGCCTAGAGTGGCGAGATGTATCAGTTTATGCATGTGGGTGTTAGGGAGGACACCAGGGATGATGAAATGGGATGGTTATGGTTGTTGGATTCTTGGTTCTTTGTTTGGTTGTTTATCTACTTTACTTTTCCCCACTGCTCAAGGCAGCTGGTCTTGCTTACCCTTCTTCTGAAGGAGACGAAGACACGCAGGGTATGCCACGTGCTTTCCATGTTTAGCCTCTCAAGGGAGACTGGGTCTACGCTCTTGATATAGGCGGAAAAGACTCGACATGTAGTACATCTACTCACCTTGTTGATCCCCCTTGTGTTTAGTAGCATAGGATGCTTTTCTAGAATGCCTAGGAATATGGGAAAGTAATTATTTAATGAATTTTTGAATGAATGATGTTAACCCATGGGGTTAGAGTTTGTTAGAACTTATTTTTGAGGTTGAGAATTTAAAGGGATATTGGTTTTTGGCTGTGATGTTGATGAATTTAATTTGGTTTTGTTCATATTTAATTAATGTGTAAAGAATTAATTATCCTAAAGTGGAATTGATGAAAAAGGGGATGAAGTAATCTAATGAAGTTCCTTAATTTGTTGTGTGCTTATAGGATACCTAGTATTATAAATAGAATCCTGGAGTCCGAGAGACATTAGCGGTAGTTGAAACTAACACTAGGTTATGCCCATAGTGTGGTTGTGAGTTATAATATTTTATGTACTTTTTGTGTTTCTATACGCTACTCCACCCTGTCAGTAAGGGCAACTGACACCCCGGGGATTCTGAGCCCTGGGGGGTGTTTTCCCCAACATTCCGATGGAAGGATGAATGGCTAACTACCCCCTTTGACCCTGCTCTCTTCTCTTGGTAGATACTAGTGCCGTGATGCACAGTGGTTATTTTTCTCCTTATATGTTTGTATAGGGCTTTAATGGCTTGTGCTTATTCACACACATATATTCTGGATATAGTATCTTATGAACTACTATAGGTGTAATGTGTATAGGCTGTGATGGATTGAGGATCCTTACTCGGTGTATGGGCTATAATTGCTTGAGGTATAATACCTGACGTATGATACATGTTATGTGAGCTGTGGTGGATCCAAGAAACTACCTGGTTACTTTTGATTGTGAGGATAGTGTGGTGCTTAGCTCAGGTGTCTACAGGCAAACCTTTGTGGTGCACGTGGTGTATATTGTGGAACTTATCCCAAGTTTATACGGGTAGACCTTTGGAGAGAGATTCACGGGACGTATGTCTTTGGGGAAAAGTGGAAAACCAGTGGGGAAGTAGTAGTAGGGTACCCTTGATATTCTTTACTATATGGTATATTCTTGTATGTGTTACTTGGTGAGAGTATCCACGATGAGGTTGGGAACTTAGTATACCTCTTTAGGTGATGGGTTAGTTTCACTTGTTGTTCACTGTGCTTTAGAATGCTTTCTTTACCTTTTTACGAGAGGCTTTGGGTACGATCCTACTGAGTATAGTGTTATACTCACCCTACGTATATATAAACATTTTTTCAGGTCACTTGGAGTAGGTTGGAGATCAGGCTGGTTACTACTAGATTGTGGTTGCAGTAGCTGTTCGGGCTTGTGGTCACTACTGTTTTTACTTTCTTTTGGGTACTTTCAGTTTTCCCATTTTGGTTGTAGTACTTTTGTGTGGCATCTCATATATGTACATGGGTTTCTTTTATATTTCAGTTCTGAGCTAGATTTGGTTGGTGTCTATCTTATCTCTCTCTTCTTCATGTGTTCTCTTAGAGGGTAATGCCTCCCATTTGTGTCTTTATTATACCCTTAGTGCTAGTCGCCATCCCGGGGCCTACTGGAGGTTGGACTCAGGGGTTATTATCTCCCTTTACACATTTCCGACCCAAGAGGGGTACACTTTGTGTGGAGGGGGTCGTGACGGAGTGGTATCCGAGGTCTGGTCGAGGGATAGGATGGAGTTTGGAGTTAGGCACAAGTGAGGTTGCATGGGTTGGTAGGGAAACGGTGTCATTCATGTTTAGCAAGTGAGGTAAGCATTGGAGACCTGCTGAGACATAGGTGTTTAGGGCCCCCTATGATCTGTTGTACGAACATTTAAGTTTACAATGGCTACTAAACAGGGTGATAGTAGTTGTAGGGTAGAGACCTAGGAAAGTATCATGCATCATTATTCTTTGTGCCTATGTTTTAATTATTAGACCTTGGGATAGGTTAACCTAAAATGAATGAAAGATAACAATTAATTAATTAATGTTGAGTCTTCCTTATTCTAGACTTAGGACCTCTAATTGTTTGTTATTTTGTAGGTATGGATCTAGGTAGACTTCCTCATCAGGTTTGCATAGAAGATGTCCAGAAAGTTGTTCCAGTAGGTCGTCATGGGGTAGAGGTTCATGATGATGAAACTTGGAGGAAGACACTCCAAGAGTTTCAGCACCAGAGTCTACAGAAGTACGAGTGATCTGTTTCAGATGAAGTCATGAAAGACTAGTTGGAGGATATCAAGATAGGCTTCAGTTCGATCCATACTTAGAAGGGGCACTGGGTGTCCTTAGCTATGATGATGTTGTGTGGAGCAGTAAGGCAGTGGTGGTTCTTGTTCCTCGGGGATCGCAAGGAGTCAGTGATCTCATGGGAGGAGTTCTGAGATAAGTTCAGAGTCGAGTTCCTTTCCTCGACTACAAAGGCTCCCAGTCGCCTAGAGCTTCTTACCCTTCGACATGGGAGTTATACTATTTGAGAGTTTGGAATCCATTTCAGGAATCTTTTACGATATGCTTCAGACCTATTACCAGATGAGGAGGCCAGGGCGAGGCATTTCTTGGAGGCTTTGCATCTAGAGATCCAGTGCCAAGTCACCCCATTTATGTTAAACACATATATTGAGGTGTTGGTGAGGGCAGAGGTTGTTGAGATGATTTTGGCCAGGACCGGATCATTATGAGAGGGGAATCATCATGATCCCTCACGAAGCAAGGTTGTGGTCTGGGGTTCCCAGTTTTCAGGGCAGAAGAGTTTCCATTCCGTCGGGGGTAGGTCCCAGCCCTTCACATCTCATTTCTCTGGAGACAGAAACTCTAAGGCTTATTCCAAGGGATCATGCGCTTGTTTTTCTTTTGTTGGTTGTGTTCATTAGTAGCAGGATTTCATAACCTTTCAGAGATGCCATTGTGCACCAGGAACTACACTCTAGGTTCCTCCATTGAGGCAGTTCCATCCGAGGCAGCAGTATCCAGTTTCACCAGCTTTAGATCAGCAGAGATTAGATGGCGCGGGCAGGGAATAGCCCCATGACGCTTCTCGTCCTCAAAGAGTAGATCGTAGTCGTGGTGGTGGTCACCATCAGGGTCAGAGAGGCTGCGGAGGAGGTCGTGGCCAGCTTCATGCTCTAGTGTTGCCAGCTCCAGGTGATCCAGACATCATTCGAGGTACCCTTTGCTTGTTTCCTACCTTGGTGTATGCCTTCATTGATTCAGGAGCGACACACTCCTTCATATCACCTACCCTTTTCCATGCTTTGGGACTTGAGGTGAAGAGGCTTCCAATGCCCTTGGCATTGACTACGCCAGTTAGAAGTCGAGCTAGCTTGTTTGAAGTATGTAGATATTGTGAGCTAGTGTTGGGGCAGCACCTCTCTTGGGGAGATTTATTATGTTTACAAATACAACCATATTATGTTATCCTCGACATGGATTGGTTGTATTCGGTGTAGACTATCATGGATTTATTCAAGAAGAAGGTCGTCTTCATTAGTGCGGATGGAGTGAAAGTGGTCTTTTTTGGTGAACGAAATCCTCAGATGGGTAATAGGCGAGTTCCATCCTTATCATCCATGGCGGATGATATGATACTGAGTTCTTCATAGGTTCAGTGGTTGGCATTTCCTAGGGTCGTAGAGGAGTACCCTGATGTCTTTCCAGGAGAGGTTGTAGCCTTACCCCCTCAAAGAGAGATTGAGTTCGGGATCGAGCTAGAGCCAGGAGCGTCTCTTATCTCTATGTATCCATATAGGATGGCCCCTTCTAAGTTATGAGAGTTTCATATATAGCTTGGTGGTAAATTGTAGTGTGGTTTTGTTCGGCCAAGTGTGTCACCATGGGGTGCACCAGTTTTCTTCATGAAGAAGGCCGATGGTAGTTTACAGTTGTGTGTCGATTATCATCGCTTAAAAAAAGTGACCATAAAGAATCGATATCCTCTTCCACGGATTGATGAATTATTCGATCAACTGAAGGGTGAAAGATGGTTCTCAAATATTGACTTGTGGTTAGGATATCATCATATGCATTTGAAGAATGAGGATATCCCAAAGACTGCTTTCCATTGTCGTCATGAGCATTATGAGTTCGTTGTAATGTTGTTTGGTGTGATGAATTCTCCAGCTGTGTTCATGGGTTTGATGAATGTTGTGTTCTGTGAGTTCTTGGACAAGTTCATGGTAGTTTTCAACGATAAAATCCTTGTGTACTCCACATCTGAAGAGGAGCATGCAGAGCATTTACGAGCCGTTTTGGGAGTTCTTCGTCGACATCAGTTGTTTGGGAAGTTGTCAAAGTGTGAGTTTTGGGCTCGAGAAGTCTATTTATTGGGGCATTTTGTGTCCCAATATGGAGTAGTTGTGGATCCATTGAAGATTGAAGTAGTTGTGTCTTGGGCATCCCCCAAGACAATTTCAGAGGTACGAAGTTTCCTTGGGCTCACATGATACTAAAAGAGGTTCGTAGCCAATTTCTCATGAGTTGCAACTCCTATGAAAGCTTTGACTATAAAGGATCAAGCATTCATATAGACTAATCAGTGTCAGGAAGCTTTCGAGTTTCTAAAAGAGAAGTTACTAAGTGCTCTAGTTCTTTGTCTTCCAAGTGAGGGAGTTGAGTTTGCTTTTTCTGCAACGCTTCGCATCTGGGGTTAGGCTGTGTACTTATAAAATAGAGGTTAGTCATTTCTTATGGGTCTCGGTAGTTGCATCCCCATGAATGCAACTATGCCACCCATGATCTTGAGTTGGCAGCCATGGTGTTTTCTCGGAAGTTGGGGATACATTACCTCATTGGTGAATGCTTTGTGGTTTTCACTGATCATAAGAGTTTGAGGTATGTTTTCTCCCAGTGTGACTTGAACTTATGAAAACGCCAGTGGATGGAGTTATTACAGTAATACGACTTTGAAATATCATATACACCTGGAAAAGGGAATGTTGTGGCTGATGCGCTGAGCCAAAAGTCACATAGTGATGCTTTTTGTGAATTCGGTGATTTCTGGAGAGTAATGGAAGAACTGTCAGCATTACATCTTGATATGGGAGAATTTGGGGGTAGAGGCTATCTTTTTCAGATGACGGTGTAGTCATCCCTAGTGCAAAAGGTGGAAGAGTGCCAGTTGGGGGATCTTGAGGTGGAGGTCTGGAGAGACATAGTTATTTATGGTGAGGTCCCTGATGGTTGGTCTGAGGATGAAAAACATAGAGAGTTGTATCATGGAAGGCTTTTTGTTCCCTTGGAGATGCGCGAGACGGTCCTCAGAGAGTTCAATGGTTCTCCTTTAGCAGTGTATCCTGGTGTGACAAAGATATACCGATCCTTAAAGAGCTAGTTTTGGTGTCATGGGCTGAAGCATGCGGTTACGGAGTTTGTGTCTCGATGTTTAGTCTTCCAGAAGGTTAAGGCCGAACACCATGTTCCTGGTGGTCTTCTCAAGCCATTAGAGATTCCTCAGTGGAAGTGGGAGGACATCTCAATGGAATTCGTTACTGGCTTAACTCGAGCTTAGGGAGGATATGATTCTATTTGGGTAGTAGTGGATCATTTAACAAAATCATCCCACTTTATAGAAATCACGGAGTCCAGCTCAGTGGATGTTTTGTCAAGGCAGTATCTAGAGGAGGTGTTGAGACTTCATGGAGTCCCTAGGATGATCATTTCTAATCGAGATCCTCATTTTACCTCCAGGGTATGGAGAGGTCCCCAACATGATTTCGATTCTCAGCTATGCCTTACCACTTCTTTTCATCCTCAAATGGATCGTCAGACGGAGTGAACCATCCAAACTCTTGAAGACATGTTGCGCTCTTGTATTCTTGATTTTGGAGGTTCATGGAGGCGGAACTTACTCTTGGTGGAGTTTTCCTACAATAACAGTTTTCACTCCACCATTGGTATGGCACTGTTTGAATCCTTGTATGGCCGACCTTTTCGTTATCTGTTGTGTTGGGATGGGGTTAGAGATTCAGCAATTCTCAGACCATAACTAGTACAGAACACAACATAGATGGTTCAGGTGATTCGTGAGGGGATAAAGGGAGCACATGATCATCAGAAATTTTATGCTGATCAAAGGAGTAGGACCTTGGAGTTTAATGTTGGGGATCATGTGTTTATGAAGGTGACTCCCCGTCATGTGTAGTGAATATTTGTTCATGGAAGTAAGCTTTCTCCCTGGTTTTTTGGGCCTTTAGATGTGTTAGCTTGTGTTGGAACTATTGCGTACCAAGTGGAACTTCCCCCTCAGATGAGTGGGATACATGATGTTTTCCATGTATCACAGCTACGTCATTATCTTCATGACGACTCCCACATCATCAATTGGGGAGAGATCGATGTTGATGATGATTCCACCTTTGAGGAGAAATCTGTGGAGATCCAAGACCGCAAGGAGAAGGTGTTGCACAGGAGTTCTGTCCCCCTAGTTCAAGTCTTGTGGCGACATGGTGTCATGGAGGAGAGTACTTGGGAACGTGAGTCACAGATACATGCTCGGTACCTAGAGATGTTTGATGTTTAAATCTTTTCATTTATCATTGTAGCTAATGTGGTTCGTAAACCATCATGTTTATGATATGGATCCCTTTGTTGCTTTGGTTGATTGCTCTCTTTTGAGAGGTATCTTGGTGGGTGGTTTTTCAGACCCTGTTCGTTTTCTCTTTAGGTGGGTTTTGGATTCTCTAGGACGAGAATGTTTTGAGAGGTATCTGATTTAATTCCCTGGACCTCTCCGGTCCATTACTTTGTGAAAATATGGTCTTAGAGGTGTTCTGAAAGGTCAAGGTGGCTTGGTGTTTGTTTGGGTTTACTTTTAAGGAAAGTTAAAGGGTTATGGTCTTCGCACGGTTGGCATACGGATTGTCTAAACTGTGCAGCCAAACTATGCAAGGACGGTCTTGGAGATAGTGGCTAACGCACGATTAGCACACGGTTTGTCTAACCGTGTGGACTAACCATGCGAGGAGTGTTGGGTGAGGCAGGAGGTAACACACGGTTAGCGCACGGCTTGTTAAACCGTGCAGACTAACCGTGCGGGCACTTAAATATAGATCCTAAAATTGTGGATCTGAAATCTATTGCCTATAAATGGTCCTTTTAAGCCCCTTTGTGTCCATAACTCAGGATTACCCTTCCTTAGAGGTAGAATAACCTCCCCGAAGAATTTTGGAGGTGATATAGAGGCTGCTCTTTGCGAATCGAAGCCAGTTTCTCGAGGTATGTGATCTTTTTTTTGGTTTCATAGACCTACCTAGATCTGCCCCCCCTATTCTCTCGGGATCTTAAATCTATGCCTATTATGGGTAAATCTAGGTGTGTGGATGTTGATTATGATGATATTTGGTCTTGTTGGTGTTAGAAGAAGAGATCTAGGGAGGATCCTTGGTGAATCAGCCCGGTCTTCTTGGCCGTTATTCGACCGTTGTGGTATTCGTCAAAACTGTTGAGGTAGGGGATTCATGGATTTTCTAATTATTTATGTGAAATCATAGAGTTACCATGATTTATCCCTTTGGATCACAATAGAATTGACCTAATTAAATACTTGAACTGGATTAAAAGAATTGGTTTGATCACATGTTGTTTCTTTGTACCGTGATAATGGTTTTCCTCTTGTTTTGCTAGATAGTGTGATATCTACGCCTTGCTTGTTAGCATGGGTTTCTTGATGAAATTGAAAGAATGTAAATCAGAAATTAATTGATAATTAATTGTTTAAAGATAAAGAGGCATGTAAATGAATCTCGTTGTTGTTGTTGTGGTTGTTGATCCAAATTTATGTCAATCAAATTGATGCCGATGTACGTGATTAATTCAGTTGGTTGGGAAACCAAAATCTATTGGTGGTTGTTTTTTGAAGGCTAGATGCCTCGCTAAAGGGCCAAGAGCCCAATTTGATGTGATGTTTGTTTTTCCTACTACTTGTGCTATGATGTGACCCTGGAGGGGTGTTGTGATATGTGGAGGCATAGAGGCCTTTTTTGTTGTGGCAGCGGATTACGCCTAGAGCGGCGAGATGCATCGGTTTATACATGTGGGTGTCGGGGAGGACACCCGAGATGATGAAATGGGATGGATGTGGTTGTTGGATTCTTGGTGCTTTTTTTGGTTGTTTATCTACTTTACTTTTCCCCACTTCTCAAGATAACTGGTCTTGCTTACCCTTCTTCTCAAGGAGGCGAAGACACGCAAGGTATGCCATGTGATTTCTTTGTTTATCCTCTCAAGGGAGAATGGGTCTACGCTCTTGATATAGGTGGAAAAGAATCGACGAGTAGTACATCTACTCACCATGTTGAGCCCCCTTGTGTTTAGTATCATAGGATGATTTTCTAGAATGCCTGGGAGTATGGAAAAGTAAATCTGTAATGAATTTTTGAATAAATGATGTTAACCCATGTGGTTGGAGTTTCTTGGAACTTAATGATGAGGTTGATAACATTGAAGGGATAGTGGTTTGTGGCTGTAATGTTGATGAATTTAGTGTGGTTTTGTTCATAGTTAATTAATGTGTAAATAATTAATTAATGTAAAGTGGAATTGATGAAAAAGGGGATGAAGTAATCTAATGAAGTTCCTTAATTGGTTGTGTGCTTCTAGGATACCTAGTCTTATAAATAGCATCCTGGAGTCAGAGAGACGTTAGCTGCAGTTGAAACTAAGACTAGGTTATTCCCATAGTGTGGTTGTGGGTTATAATATATTCTGTACTTTTTGTGTTTCTATATGCTACTCCACCCTGTCAGTAAGGGAAACTGAAACCCCAGGTATTCTGAGCCCTGGGGGGTTGTTTTCCCCAACATTCTGATGGGAGGATAAATGGATGATTACCCCCCTTTGATCCCGCTCTCTTCTCTTGGTAGATACTAGTTCCATGAGGCATTGTGGTTAGTTTTCCCCTTATATGTGTGCAGAGGGATGTAATGGCTTGTGGTTATTCACACACATATATTCTGGATATAGTATCCTATGGACTACTATAGGTGTAACGTGTATAGGTTGTGATGGCTTGAGGATCCTTACTCGGTGTATGGGCTGTAATGGCTTGAGTTATAATACCCGACGTATGATACATGTTATGCGAGTTGTGGTGGCTCCCGGAAACTACATGGTTACTTTTGGTTGTGATAATGGTGTGGTGTTTAGCCCATGTGTCTGCGAGAGAGCCTTTGTGGTGCACGTGGTGCAAATTGTGGAGCTTATCCCAAGTTTATACGGGTAGGCCTTTGGAGAGAGATGTACAGGACGTATGTCATTGGGTCAAAGAGGAAAACCAGTGGGGAAGTAGTAGCAGGGTACCCTTGATATTATTTACTATATGATATATTCTTGTATGTGTTACTTGGTGAGAGTATCCATGGTGAGGTTGGCAACTTAGTATACCTGTTTAGGTGGTGAGTTAGTTTCACTTATTGTTCAATGTGCTTTAGCATGCTTTTTTTACCTTTGTACGAGAGGCTTCACGGAGGATCCTACTGAGTATACTGTTATACTCACCCTACGTATATATAAACTGTTTTTCAGGTCACTTGGAGCAGGTTGGAGATCAGGCTGGTTACTACTAGCTTGTGGTTGCATGAACTATTCAGGCTTGTGGTCACTGCTGTTTTTACTTTCTTTTGGGTACTTGCAGTTTTTCCTTTTTGGTTGTAGTACTTTTTCATGGCATTTTATATATGTACTTGGGTTTCTTTCATATTTCAGTTCTGAGTTGTAGTTGGTTGGTGTCTATCTTATCTCTCTCTTCTGCATGTGTTCTCTTAGAGGGTAATGTCTCCCATTTGTGTGTTTATTATACCCTCGGTGCTAGTCGCCAACCCGGGGCCTACTGGAGGCAAGACTCAGGGGTCATTATCTCCCTTTCCACATTTTTGGCCCAGGAGGGGTACACTTTGTGGGGATGGGGTCGTGACATATATGATGAGAAATTTATCAATCAAAAATCAAAGGATGAAATTGGATTTTGAAATAGAAATAAATCAAGTAAATTCATTTTTTCACATTCTTAATCTTGAGAGTAAAATAATTACTCAATTTTGGTAATAGGATATTTATGTAAATTGTATTTCATTTTACCTTTATTTTTAATTAATTGACGGTCATTTCACTCATCACCGATTTAGTATTTTTTGGTTCTTAACATTCTTCTAGTCATGTTCTCTATCAATATCTCCTAGTCCTTGTGAATTATTTTTCTCATTAGTGTCATTGTTTCCACTTCCTACTACTGCTAGCCTATTCAAAAACCTAGTTTTGTGGTGATTGACATATTTTCCCTTCCCTATTTTATGATGAAGTTTTATTAAAGCATTATTACATTAGGTGTCTCAACAGGAGTTATTTTAAAATTTAAACCCCCTTTATTATCAAAAATGTGTGAAAATTTTGGGGATTAAATTTATTAATGGGGGAAATGTGACACACTATGATTTTAAAAGAACAATATTTTCAATATTGTATAAACCTTGGATTACTAAGCATGAAAGAACAAAAAAACATTTTTAAAATATGAATATTTTTACCAATCCATAAAATTAGTGTGTAAGAATAGGATTTAATTAATTTTTGAATATATAAAAAGGTATTAATCCAAAAATATATGTTATCATAAATTCTTGTTTAGTGATCGCATAATTTTGGGTAATTTTGTATTCTTCTTAAAAAATATGTTTTTTAAATGTATTATATTATAATTTCTGAGAAAATATAATGAATAATTCATAGTAATTTTAGAAAATTTATTTTGAAATAAAATTATTATTTATGAAATAAATATTCCACAATTATAATATGGATTTTTTTATATTTTTCAAAAAAAATTGTAATTTCATGATGAATGCTGAAAAATAATATTTTTTTGTTCAAACAAAAAGTAATATTTCTATTTATTTACAAATACTTATTAATTGGAAATATTTTTACATTTTCAGTTGATCATTATTATAAAAACTAATAAAATTACTCTCTATGGGATTAATTTTCTATTTTAATTTGGTATGAAAACCTTTTCATAAATAAAAATGATTTGTTTGAAAAAATGTTTTTAATAAGTTCTCTGGCTCAATTTGGAAATTATAGTATACAGCTTAGATAAATTGAATATTGAATAATTGATTTCTTATTTTTCATTAGGATTTATAAATTTGGTAAATATGTATATTTTATTTTTAATTGTTATGGATGTTAATTATAGTGGGTTTTGTTACCAAAATAAAGATAAAATGGGTTTATAAGGGTAAAAATAATGTTATATTGACTAAAAAGTAACCATAACACTAGAATTAATTTTATTAAAATATTAAATTTCTACCACAATTATCTAAAATATGAATATATGAAAATTTTGTGTTTTTCATGATTTTTTATTTTATAAAATTTTATGTAATGAAATTTCTAAAATAACATTTTATTTATTATATTTTATTTTATTATTTTATTTTAGGATGAAAAGAATGAATTTTCATTAAAAAAATTAACTGTAATTATAAATTATATTTTTATCAAGGTAATTTATAAATAATTTTTGGTGATGAAATAATTATATTAAATGTTAATGCAACACTATCAAAGTATTTATTCTACATATTGAAAATTTTAAGAAATATTTCTTGATAATCTAAAAATAATACTTTTTGAGAGAGTTATAGTTAACAATGAATTTTATAGATAAATATGACAGATATGAGATGTTTTAAATTTATATAATATAATTCCATAATTTTCAAGATGAATTTTTATTAAAATTAAATGAATAGTGTAAAAAATGACATTAATGATATATCATAATAAATAATTATTTATATAATTATTTAAAACAAATAAAAATATTATATTCATCCAAATTAATTTTATATAGATAAAAGCATCATCTATGGTCCATTATTGGTATTTTATTCCTTTTATGGTTCCATTTATGACACAATATGTTTGAAATAGTTTTTGTCATTGTTAAAGAGCACAATGATTAAGGAAGAGGTTAATAAAAAAATAATGGTTAAAATAACACCAAATCATGCCCAAAAATTATTACACGATGGTATTTCCACCACATAAAATCCAAAATTCATTATAATATGTAGTTTTAATCATTTTTGTTATCAATGGAATTTTTATATTTTATTCTTTTAATAAATATCAAGTGTATCTTCTCCCCCAATTATTAAAAGGAGACCATGCCTTTATCCTATTTAAACAACATTATGCCATCTATATTGATCATACGAATACAAATTACCTTCTAAAAATACATAGAGATGTTTTATAGGATTTTTATTCCCTGAATAAAAAACATAGTATCCTTAATAAGAGATTTGAAGGATTTAATTCAATGAAGATGTAGCTTCTTTTACTAATCTCATTCTTCTTAACTTTATATTTTATATACAATATATATGTTTTATTAAACATTATATGTTAAATCATTTATAATAAAAATATTGATATATTTTCATGAATATAAAACATCTATTATCCACCCACTTTCTAATCAATTTGGAAGTTAAATTGTCACTCATGTATACATACATCTTACCGTCTCCACTTAGAGATGAAATTCATTTTTCATTACCATATTTATTAATGGGTATTGTGATGGTTTTAGTGTGTATATATTATATTTATGAAATTCAGATAGATTTTTATTGATAATATCATTTCTACCTTTTTAATTTTTATTCATTAAGAAAATAATACCATCTCCCAAGCATAAGTGCGGACTACAATATCTACAAAGAGATCTGATTCGATTTTTTATGTTTCTATTTTACATGGATGGTAATATGAAAAGACATAGTGAATATATATTATATATATGATATAATAATTTTTTATTAATGTATACATATGATATTTATTCCATAATTATGCATTTAGAATGATAATATAATATCAACATTTTTACCATCCAATCTCTTGGAAGACAATAACATTGCTCATGCGTATGTGTGTATTACCACCTCTAAGAAGAAATTTGATTAATTTATATTATCTATTTTAGATGGATGGTAATACGAATAGACTTAATAAATATATATAATATATGTCATATAATAATTATTATTTAAATGTGAATTATCATTTACCTTTATTTCATTCCATCCATCGAAAATTGAAATAGTGTTCATGTATACGTATTACCTACCGTATCCATGAAACATTTAATTAATTTATCTATATTTATAATTAATAAAATAATATACATACATATATAAGGAATACATATGATATTTATATAATTACTGACTTTATTTAGATGATTTAACCTTCATAAAAGTTCAAATACCAATTCTACAGAAAGTAAACAAACATGAAAAACAAATTTTTTATTACCCAATAAATGAATTAACAAAAAATTGTCACTAAATACTTAATAATTAATAAAAATTCTTATATGTGTTATATATATTACTTTGTAAGTGAAAAAAATTAAAATAAATTTATTTTAATTGTACATGATGTTCTAACACATACGAAGTTTGTCAGACTAAAGGTAAGGGTTGATTTCAAAATCCTATCAATATTCAGGACTATATATATTTAATACTCTAATGGGATAATTATATAATATGTTTATCATAAACCTATTTTTTAATCTATTTTTATTTTTATAAATTACATTTTTTCCTTTTATATTCATTTATTTAATTACTCAAGCTACCAAAATAACATTATTATAGAAAATATACCTTATATTTCATCCCAGACTAGAATATTTATCTTCCATTTCTATGTTTTCTAAAATATTTTTAAGAATTAATTTAATATAATCTATTTTAGGAAAATTAATTGTTACCCATGTTTTACATTGAACAAAAAAAAATTAAATGAATCTTCTTATCATTTTTTTGAATGAGGTTCCTTTTGTCGTTGTGAAAAGAATTTTTTAAACTTATATAGTAACAATGAATTTCCTAATCATCATAACTACTCAATTAATTGAATCTCTTAATTAATGATTTCATATTTATTTTCAAATAAATTGTCTTACTTAATATTGGGGAAATTCATAGATTAGAAATATCAAATTGAAAATGTTATTTGTGTTAAGAAATGTATCAGAATTATTTTTAAATTATTTTCATGTATGTCAATATATATTGTTGAATCCTATACATTATAGAGGATATAATCTAATGATTAATCCACTATATTTCTACAAATGTTATATAATTAGTTCTACTTGGATAAGTATTCAAATTCCATATTATATTTCTTCTCATACAAGAAAAATATTTATTTCTAAGGCATGTTAATTATGTTGTGTCGTTTATTCATATAAGGAATGAATTGGAATTAAAAGGTTTTGGGAGAGGAAAAGAATTACGTTGAACCCTGATGAATCCTTAAGTCTCATGAGGAAAATTATATTTTGTATTTTGGTGAGGACTTACCCATTTATATATAATTACATAGCATGAGTCCTTGATGTATATTTTAGATGACATCCCATGATTCCTTGATGGTAAGTTCCAATTATCATAAATTATCATTTCCATCAGTATGAAATAATTTATTAATATTAATTTGACTATTTTTATTGTTTTTAAATCCATGTATATGTTTTTATATCTTGTGATTATTTATATAGAAGTATTTCATTATTTTTTATTTACTGTCATATTATTCATGCCTTATTTACCTTGTGTTATAGAATACCCTTACTAAGAATTGGATCTCACCATTTTTTTATATTTCATTTACCCAGGATACTAAGAAGTGTTTTATGATTGATATAAAATGATATTTTAAAGGGGAATATTATGTTCTTATAGGAAATATTGTGTATTATTTTATATTTTCAAATGTGATGTGAGATTCAAATATGAATTCAGTTTACAATACTACTAAACATTTATATTCTATAAGATTAATCAATTTTATTTATTACCAACATAATATATTAAACATTATCACTGGGATGCAAGAATTGGGTTCTTTACAAGAAAATTATATAAAACATCTGTAAGGACATGAAATATATATTTTTACATGAATAAATTTTTTTAAAAATTATAGAAGACCAAGAAAAAATATAAATATATAGGTTTTTTTATGAAGAAATTTTATATAATACTAAGAAAAAAATGAACACACATAACCAACCATGAATCACCCCAACCCAACATGTAATACCTAAGGGGTCAACCACATAGGATAGAATTGACATGGCGATTCAAAGGGGATAGTGTGAGGTTGGGTATTGATAACACACATATGGAGGAACTTTGGTGAGTGAATTAATAGAAAATTTTATGCATGCATTGATGTGTACAAGGAAGTTCCATAGACTCCATACAGGGTGGCATGGTGGCATAGTGGCATGGTGTGTGTGTTTTGAGGGTTCTGAACCATGATGTCGTTTGAAGAGGAGAGAGGCCTGATAACACCTATAAATTGATCTACAATCCTAGAAGAGTTTAATGTAGTCCTCCTAAACATGTTTCGCTATTTATAATTCGTTAACATATAATGAAATATAAACAACCATCAGATCAAGCCAATATTTCTCATCTAATCACTACATCACATTCATCTTCATCCACATCCACCAATGGGTTCTTTCTATTTTCCTTAGTATGTCATTGAGATCAAGATGACCAACCATGTTATATTATGATTATAAAGGGTTGATATATTCAAGATTGACCCAATGTCAAACATTTAACAACAGTCTCACATACATTTTAAATTTCAAATAACATGCTTTAGCTAAATTCAAATGGACTAGTAGATGGTTATTCGATACAAAATTAGTTTTTAGATTTAAATATGTGATGCATACAATCATAATATGATGATAATTATGAATTCATCATAATAGATAAGATTCAATAATTATTATCATCAAGGGAGTGTGAAATATTTTGATTACAATGACCTTCATATATATCAATATTTTCTTTTTAAAGGCTTAAATCTAAAAATTTTGAAATGATATTATTTTATTTGAATTGATTAAGTGTTGTTCAGAGAATAGATGGTGGATACCTCACCTACAAAAATGAGAAGTATTGTGGCAAAGATTTTTGTTTCTAATTGAGAGAGATCACCTGCTTCACCTAAAAATTGTGCCACTTTAAAATTCATATTTCATAGAGGTAATAATAAGTCTGGTGAAGCTTTAGCATGCTTAAAGTATAATATATCTATTATGCCATCAAATTGTGTTTGGAACACTCGATGTTTTTTTTAATTTGATGATATTATTTTTTTACAACACTTAAATGAATCATTTTGAGTTTTCTCAATGAACCAATGTATAGTGAAGATGGGATAACAAAAACCCTAAAAAGTTGTGCAAAATATTGTAAAGGTATGAAACATTTCACGAAGATAGTGGCATTGAAAATATAGGGTATATCGAGTGTTTAATTCTACAAAGTAGTAGAGTTCACAAAGATAGTATTAATATAACACATGAATATATGTGTTTTCACAAATAAACAAATAATAATGGGAACAAGATTCTAATCCAAATTCATGTATACTTGAAATTATGAAAAAACTCTATAACTATTTAAGACAACATAAAAAATCACATTAAATAATAATAAAGGAAAATAAAATTTCTATAAGTATAAAAGAAGAAGTGTATTTAGTTGTGAATGGTTCACACATCAATAAAATAACTTTTTAGGAATTGTTTACTCCACATTAACACATAAATTGAGGTAATATCATAATTATATTAAGAAAAAACATTTTAATCATTTAAGAAGTGGAAACTGATCGTAAGACATGTTATCTGAATTATTGTGCATAAATAGAAATTTTAAATAATACATGAATTGATATAAGAAAAAAATTTATCCAACCAGATAATGGGGTTGAATCTTAATAGTATGTTTCAAGAGTGGATCAATCTATCCAAAGAGTAATTCTACATATGTGGTTGTATAACCTTGTCTTGGAAAATTTATATTGGGGGTATAACAAATCACATGAGAAGAAGGTACGGTTGGGGGTATAACCATCTATTGAAGGTGGATTAGATCTTAGGGTATAACTAAATTTTAATTAGGTAAAATTAACAATATATTTTTTTAAACACATTATGAAATATGGGAATCCATTTTTGTGGTAATAACCCACATTGAAAAAAGAAGGTATCTTTATAGAACCATGTAAATCATTATGATCGAGGTCTTTGATTTATATGTTTAACATAAATGTTGTTGAATAACACTATAAATGGGGAAATAACTTTAACCATCTATATAGTATGAATTAAGATGAAATTATTTGTAAAAAGATAACGGTTCAATAATTCACCCATCCCCCACCTAGTAATCTCACCCTAATCTACGCTCTACATGCACTACGAGAGGAAACTACTCCATTGAAGGGTCTAATAGAAATATGTGTATGGAGAGCATTAATTCATTTAATATAATGGTATTCCCCATTTTTAGGTTTATAACTATCTTGGAAATAGAAATATGACGAACTTGTATCTTCTATCACATAGAGGTATAAGAAAGATATCCATCAACCATGGGATTTACAACCTATTAAGACAATTTTCAAATTTATTTGGAAAAGAAGATCAATTTGGAGATGGATGGAGTAAATCAAAATGAAATATTAATTTATTTTTTAGAAAAATGATTCATAAATGTAATGGTTATCAAAACCATTGAGGAGATTGATAATTAAATGAGAATAATTTATAAAGGAAAACATAATTTCAATGAGGCATTATGGAACATTTTCATAATAATATTTAAATATACAAATGTGAATGATTATGGATATTTATATGAATACATTACAAGATTAAATTAGATTTTTATTTGCATCATAGTTTATTGTGAGAAGCTAGATTACTCAACCATTGTTATGAATCAAAAAAGAAATTTGATGGAAAAATTCAAACTAATTTTTTCCATTTTAGAAGAATGATAAAATATATCAATGGATGAACATGATAATATTCTCATAAAATATTAAAAGTTGAAAGTATTATAATTTATTATAAATGGATAAGATTATATGGCCTTGAATGAATGATCAAAGTTAAATCTATAATAAACGTAGAACCAAAAATATGTGACATTGAGGATAATGCAGTGGAAGAATATGACATGCAATGAAATGGATGAAAATTCCACAATAATTACTAACTAAAATGACATATGATCATATAATAATTTTATGTGTCTTATAGAAATATCAATGAAATCAAATGGAACCTTTAATGGTGTAAAATGTTCTGAGATAACTGAATAATTATGAATCTTAAAAAAACATGGAACATTCTATTGTTGAAAATATGAAACTCTAGATGGATATGTAAATACTAAACAACTAAATTGATAAAATCACAATTGAGAATAAATTTATTTACAATAATAAGTATACACTTCTTAAAAAGAAAATAAAAAATAATATGTGTAAAACTGAATTAGAATGAAAGGTGAGACTTTTCAATGAAAAATCAGTTGGAATGGAAGATATTTTGATCGACGTATTAATACTAGTGAAATATTAATAAAAAATGATTAAAGTTATTAGAGTTTGAAAATATGGAAAATAACATAGGTGATGATATTTCTAAAAATGGTGAATTACTAGAGTCATAATCATTGTTTTTTCATCTTAAAATGGGTTAAAAAATATGAAATAAATCTTCATTATAGCATCTGAACTTAAAGGTGAATCATCATAAGAAAATAATATTAAGTGTTTACGATTAATATTTTTTTGTGAAACCTAATTAATCTCAATTCATAACAATTGTATCTAAAGTTTATTTTTGAAAATATAAGACTGAATCTAGCTAGACAAAAAGAGAAAAATGATAAAATATCATCTGATATGGAAGATTGGAATAATTTATCCAAAAGGTTTCTTTCGACATAAAAACACCCATTATCAATTAAAAGATTATAACTATAATCATTAGGGATGAACTACAATCTTTCTGGAAGGTCATTTTTTGGAGGGTAATACTAATGTTATTTTGTGTTTGTTCTTAGAAATTATTCATGATTGTATAATATGTCATTACTCAGATAGATGAATGAATCAAGTGGTAGATATGATCAATAGATTTGAAAAAAGTAATTGAAAATTAATCAGTTTAGAATGATTTCACATAAACAATGAAAATAGAAAAACATATGAGCTATTGAATAAATTTTACCATAGATGTCTCTAAGAAGATCACATATCTAAGAAAATCATTGATTGCTTATAAAGTGAGATTCCTCAAAATGTAAATAAAAAGATAAGTCATTTAGTTAAGAAATCTATTGTCCATGGTGAATTGTGTGAGAATCTGAAAAAACAAGATAATGATCAGTATATTTACAAGTCAAAAAGAAAATTAATTGGAAAAGTTTTAAGAATTTAATTTTTATGATTACTCATATACAAATTATGGCTCAAAAATTCTAAGTGTAAAATTTTGGAATGACACAAAACATTTTATTCCAATCCTACTAACAAAATAAAAAACATTTAGAATATATGGATACTATAAAAAAAATTATTCAAATACATATGGTAGAAATATATCTACATAAAACGTGTCATATGATGATGAAAAAAAATCAAATATTGCATGAAATATAAGAAGATGATGAAGTCCATATTAAGAGACAAATCTGAGACTAAATGTGTATTCTATTGAAATTTGACGCCTCAAATCATTGCCTTAGTATTATTATATGAACTATCATGTAGGTAATTGAATAATATGAGTTACTCATTATGTAAACTCCTATATCCATGATAATGAATAATTTGTATCCCTTCTGTGGGAGAAACATAGAGGATGATGTCTGATTATCCCACCTGAAAATATTACTTGATCATTTCAATCTAAATACCAAGGTGGAGTATTTGATAATTGGAAAGATAGGGAAACATGGGTGATACAGTTTTGTTCACATAAAATTTGTGATGTTTTTGTTAATGGTTTTTTAGGATCATGTATTTTATGCCTTAATAGAAACTATTTTGTAAAAATATGATCTTTATTTAACATAAAATATTGTTTTTAGATAGTATAAACAAATGTTATTGTACATATCCTATATTCTACAACAGTTTGTCACATGTAGGTTTACTTTTTATTAAATAAAGAATCTTTTATATAAAAATAATCTGATATCATTCCACTCTCAGTGGTGTTCTTGAAATAATCTAAAATAAAAGGATTTCATGTATTGAAAAGAAATATTAGTTAAGAATCCACCCACATGTCCTTTTCATTTTATTTTCAACAAATGATAGAATATTTTTTCAACACAAATTAAATTTTTATCATGTAATGATATATTAAAAACAAAACACAATGTGGGAGATTATAGGGGCCAAGTGTGGATTTTTTTAGAAATGATGTGTTAATACGTTCTGGGTAAGTAAAAGATGATGTGGATATTTCCTGAGATGCATTACATATCCATCAAATGGAATTTAATGGAATTTTTTTATAAATTCAACATATTAATTGTGAAGATTGTTGAATTTATATTTTATTTCAAATACATGTATATCGGAGGTCACATAACCTACGTCAATTTTAAGACCCCAAAAAATAAAATTTTCATGAAGAGAGGTTTTCAAATATTATTAAAGTAAAAATAATAATTAATACATATATATTTTTAATGAATTCATTTCATATTAGAGTTAACCAAAACAACTGACCAACCATATCCTACCATGGATCCCCTAAACCTCACATGTGGGACTTGTGGGGACAACCATAGGGTATAGGATCAACCTAGATAATCGTATGTGTATGTGTGATAATGGGATTTCATATCACTAATTGGGAGGTGAACTAGAGATGTCTTGTATTTGTAAGATAATTCATGAATGGGTGGTCAAAATAATGTTCTCAAGCCATCGTGTTGGGAATCGAGGTGGAATGACTACATGGTTACTGTAGATTTACTAGTAGAAAACCCCACTATTGGTTCTAGGGGGTAGTGTCATAGAAATATTTATTATTCACTCCTCTATGATGGAAGAGATTAATGTGGTACTCTTGAGTATATTACAATATTGAACCATAATAAATGGATACACATATAAGAACAACCACTTGATCAAGAAAATCTCAGTTTTTTTCTCCTTAAAACATGTTCATCTTCAACTAATGTTGCACAAGGGTTCTTCTAGTTGTTATGGAGTATATCATTGAGTTCAAGGATGGTTTCCATCTTCTACGATGATTCCCAATGAATAAGTAATTCTAGATCCTTAAAATATCATGAATAAAGTATAATTCTTGCTTGGTTGTGATATTTTTAAGAACACTCTTTTGAATATTTAAAATAGTTTTGGAAAATTAGATTCATTGTAAGATGATATCAATCATTAAAAATGAAACGAATAAAATCATAATATCATGAAAATGAGTATTTAATTAGGAACAAAAATATGCAATTATTATTTGCATCATAGGAGATGTAATTTTTTTGATTATCATAACATTTTTTAATAATAATATCATCATGTATCCAACGTATATTTCATTGAATTAACATGGAACTAATTTTAAATAATATTTTTAGTGAAATTTTGATAAATTTGGGTGAAGAAATCTCCAATAAAAGGAGAATCACATCAATTGAGAGTGTTTATTCTTCTTATATGAGGGAATTTTTTCAATTAAAATAGAAAAACTATGAACAACATATTTTTTAATGGGAAAACTAGATCCCACAAAGTATTTAGCTTGATCAAAAGAGATTAAACCCTAAAGGACATCGACTTGTGTTAATCTAATATTAAGTGATTTTAAAGATATTTAGTCTCATTATCATTACCCTTATACAAATCCATTCAAGTATACATAATATATCTACATGTATTGAATGTGAGATACCAAGACCCTACCTTTCTTGGTGAACAAGGATGATAGTACATGAGCATTGATAATGGTAGTGTGATTGATGGAGATATTCTATATCGCTTGTTTATAAGTACGAAGTATGATATTATATAATGATATTATTTAGTATTCCACTTGCATATATCTGTGTGCATGGATAACAAATATGGATTGTTTTCATATAATCCTCATTCATTCATATGTGTGGTCCTGATAAGATACCCTAAATTTTTAAAACACGATTACAAAATAACATGAATTAATAGTAAAGAGAAATATAATTTGTTCTTGGGTTAATGAATAATTTGATTGTGTTTTGAAATACTAATTCCTAAATAAATTAATATTATAGGGCTTTAATGCACCACTTTTAGGAAAAAAATTATGTTAGTTCTTCAAAAACTATAGAATGAATTTCGTAATAATTTAATGAACTATGGAAATTTGTCATATAAGATTAGATCCAAATTGTCGATCTAGACCAGAAAGTTAAAAAGGTACATGAATTCACACATTAAATGATGGAATAAATAAAAAATAATTGATAAGTCTCATCAATATATCTATCTATTGCGGAAAAATCCATCAGAAGAAGAAGGCTATAGCTGGGGGTATATTCAATTGCATGATAGTTATTATTGGAGGCTATAACCACTCAATATAGAAGAAGTTGTGTGGGGGGGTTATAACAAACTGACGAAGGTGGATTGGATTTGGGGATAATAACAACCATTTAATTGGGGGTCATAACGAACTATTGTTTGTAAAAAACATATGACATAGTGGGGAATCAATACGGTGGAGGGGATGAAAAACATGGTAAGGAGTATGTTTTTTTCATGAACTATGTATATCCTTATATAATATGCCTTTCATTTATATATTTAATCAAGTTGATAGTAAGATAAACAATAAGAGTTCATCTAGGATTTTAATGACCACAGAGGTTTAATAGAAGTGAAAATATTTGTAAAAAAAATACTGCTCACTGATCTAATTCTACCCCTCTCAGTGATATCACATTCATTCAGTCTCTATAATTGGTGTCAGAAAAAAGGTCGGTTCTGAAGGATATGATAATCATATATGTATAGTGAAAATGAATTCATTAAGAAATATATGTGTCCAAAAATACAATTGTGAGAACTATCATGTTTGTTGAAATAGGATGATAATGTATCTCATATCGCATGAGGTATAAGTGGGAGATATAGCTACAGTTGTATTTCCACCATATAATGAATATTCTCTAATGAATGTTTTGGATAAGAGGAACTCAAAGATAGATGAACATGATCAAATTAAATTCATTATTTCTTTATCATTAAAGGTATGAACTATTATAATGGGTCTCCAAACCACAAAGGAGATCCAATATAGACTGTTATGTAGTTATAAAGGTAATATTTAATCCAAAGAAGCTATGTTTTGAATATGGAAAAGAATATTTGAATATATCTTATTAGGTGAGGATCAATGGGTTCATGAATAATTCATAATAGTAAACTGGATTGACAGTATTATTATAATAAAATTGGTTGAGTAAACCATTTTGAAGAAACTAACGATAACTTTTTCAGATAGATTTGATCTAATTTTTTATCTCTCAAAGACCGAGAAGACCAATCATTATATAAAATTAAAAATATTCTCATAACATATGAAATAGTAAAATTAAAAGCATTTAATAATGATTCAAGAGATTATATTACCTTTTAATAGATGATAAAAATTTAAACTATAATCAAATATAAATGACAGTCATGTTATTTTAGGGACGATAATGGTAAAGAAGAAATCAACCAAATGTTGGTTATATTTACACTAATCAAAAAATTGGTATATTCAACAATAAAAAGAAAATAATTACTCTAATGTTGAATTTTCATAATAGTGGTAATTTTATAGTAAATATCTGATGTAGAAGGCTGTTATAATTTACTCAGATGAAGATGATATGAAGACCTTTAAGAAGACTTGGAAGGTGTATAATAATAGGTTTACATGAATGAACATAAATATATTTATTTGAAAATTGGAGGAATTTTCTTCATGAATTGGTGAGTAAGACTATGAAAATGTTTAAGTAATCTTATTTTTCTTATGGGAAAAGATAATAAATAAAAAATACTCATTTTAAGGTGATTAAATTTACCAAAAAATAAATATAAAAAGTATACAAATAAGAAATCCCGAAGCTACCGTTTTATAAAATTTAAAAACACAATAATGAGAATAAATGGCTTATGAAATAAGTTGATAAAAGAATCATTGTGAATAAATTAAATTTCTAGAAATAGGATTTGAATATTGATTAAATAAAAGAAAATAATATGAATTTGAGTGTTTTATAATTGAAGATGAGTTTTTTAATTACATTAAACAGGAAAGATAGAGCTCTACATGTAATAATCAGTTCTTATTGAAGAAAACAAACAATATGAATTGAATATGTCTATGTTTTTTAATGTGGGGAATGATATAACTGAGAATGAATCTGAGAAAATGGAAGAATTAACCAATAGAAAATTACTATTCATTTTAGATCAAAATTATTTGAAAAATATTAATTAATACATTACTAGATAAGTTTAATATAAAGGTAAATCACCACATCCTATAATGAATAAGAGTTTACAAATAGAGGATGTCTCAAAATAATGTTATTCATAATAAATATTTTTGTCTCCAATCGTGCTAGCTAGAAAGACAAGATTGAATATAGTAGGAATAAAAAATATATAATATATTCCATAAAGGAAGAGTGGACAAATTGATCAAGTTGTGTTCCTCATACATAAAAACTCCCATATATTTAAAATAACAATAACCCCAATCATCAACATATACCTCCAAGTAGTCTGGATGATCAAGGATCAAAGTAAATAGCTTGTGTTATGGATTTTTTTCTTAACACTCATATATGATGGGATAACAATTTATTAATATGAAATATTCAAGAATCAAGGGGGAAAATGTAAAAAAGATGACAATAAATAATCATAAATTAAACTATGTTATAGATATATCATCTCAACTATCATCACAAAACCAATATTAGTGCATTAATTATGTTTTTGGAAGATTTATTCAAGGTCAATAAATATAGAAATTTAGAGATACAATAAAAGGTTAGATTATTCACAATATATTTGAAACATGAATACATTTTTTAAATACAGCTACCAACACTAATGAATTTTGTGAGAAGGTCAACCAATTAAAGAAATATCTGTAAATTTATGATTAAAAATGAATTAATGTGGTGATAGATGAAAAAGGTAAATTGTTTGAGATTTCATCTATAAAAAATGACTTGAATATAATGATTAGTTAATGAAATGGTCATGTACCTAATATTTTTATTATAATCCTATAAAATAAAAAATAAAACATTAAAAATATATTTTGAGAATAAATAATCCTTTATAAAATGAAGAGGAAATGACATCCACATTAATAAATTCATATAATGAGGAAAACCCAATAATTTTTTTTATGACATATTGGAATAAAAATAAGTCCAAATTGATATGGGACTCTCAAGAAAAATATGTCGTCGAAGGACATTTTAGCTCCATCCTTCTTCCCTTAATCATTTTATATGAATTTACATTCTGGGAAATGATGGAGAAGAACTATTCAATATAAAAAACCCATATATCCAAGATTATGAATGAAGTGTGTCTGTTTTGGGGGAGAAACACTATAGTTGAAAAATTATCACCACACATGAACATGTTCAATGATTCTATTAAACTAAATCTCATGGAAGAGTGATAGATCATGATATAATTGAGAAAAAGTTAGAAATTATTTCTCCACCAATACCTTATGATGTGTTTGTTAATTTTTTTTAAGGATCATGTATATCATTTCTTAATAACAAATATTTTGACAAAATATTAGAATTGTGACACATAAATGGTAGTTTATAGATATCATGGACATCCATGGTTGTATATCACCTGTTTTCGACATTTATTACCCAATATAAACTAAGAGTGGATAAACTATAGACTCTCTTGTATGAATATCATGTTATATCATGCCTCTCTCTAAAGTATTCAAGAAATAATAAAAATTGGGATTTGATAATATGCTGATATTAATGATGATATGAGAATTCCTCCAACTTATCCAATATATTTTTTCAATAGGGGTTGTTTTGAACACATATATTGAATTTTGAATATGTGAAGAGATATTGGCAAAAAATATATATACCGTGGATTGTTAGTCCCATCTGTTGAATATATATTCAATGATATGGAAATATATGTTTATTGAATTGAATATGAAGTCGTGGAACATTGATAATTGTCATATATTGCTTTAATGTCATTGAATATGATGCATTAACAATTATCCTTATTAATTGTGATCATTTTTTACTAATATTTAATGTAAAATTTATATGTATGGTAGTGATCATTACATTACACTAGTGGATGCCTGTGAAAATGAAAAAAAATCATGATGATATGTTTTGGAATATTATTGAAGGACATGAATAAAAACATAAATACATATATAATTTTATAAATGGTTTTTGAAATAAGAGTTATTAAAAAAATTACCACCTTTATCAAATCAAGGATCCCCTAAATCATACATTTTTCATCGAAGGGGTCAACCACATTGTAGAGGATAAACATAACCAGCCACATGGTTATGTGTGTGGTTTTTCTTACATATAACCCACATGTATCCATAATAGTGATCACTTACATAGGAAGGTGGATGTGTACATGGGTGTGTGAAAGGAGTTACTAGAGGGACTGTTCAGGTGGCATAATAGTGTAATTGAGTGTTGTGAGTGTTAATCCCCACTATCGACTAGAAATGTGAGTGTCCTAGAAACACATATTATTAACTCCTTATCCATGTTTGATTTTTATGCAGGAAACCTAAATGTATTTCATTTTTGACTTATTATTAATGGATATATATATATAAGCACAGCCACCCAATCAACCTAATCAAATACATCTGATCAATAAAAAAAATTAGTCTTCAACCTCAAATACTCATGGTCATTTTATGTAATTCTAGAGTACATCATCACAATCAATGTAATTGGCCCTCTTCTATGATGATGTTGTCCGGATAAGTTATTCACAATTGACTTCAGGACATTCATGAAATCAAAGTCTTATATGCACGTGATATATCATATAATGTGTTCTAGATTATAGAAAATGAAATTGTATAATTAAATTCAGTATCTAGTGAGTTCAATCACTAAAAATGTAAATAACGTGATCATAGTAGCATGTCAATGTGGAGTTGAACATGAAATAAAAGACACCATTATTTATAGTGTTAGAGGAGTCTAAAAATAATGATTTCATAGACCTTCAATAACTTTAATTTTGGAAATTATAATGATTAATTCTTATATGTATGAAAAGATAGTATTGTTGGGTATTTGAGTTAGTGAAATTTTGATAGGGGAAATGGAGAACTCACCTATAAAAAGAGATGAACCTCGATCGAGAGTGTTATTACCTCTCGAGGGAGAGATCTTGTTTTCAAGAAGATTAGACCCCTGTGAATCGAATGGAAGAAAGGATCCCATAAATATTATATCTTTCAAGATGGAAAATAAATCCTCTATGAATATGAATTTTTTTAAACTCACTATAATTTAATTTCAATGATATTTAAATGCTTCTTTGATTCCCTTACATGTATCCATTCTAGTTTTCACAATACTCCTCGCGTAGAGAAATTAACATATCAAAAACCCTAATTGTTAACAATATGGTGATTTGTGGTTCACCAATTTTCTTGAATGTAGTATACCTGAGGGATATATATCACATCATGGGTTTACATATGAAAACTAGTATAATGTACCGAAAATTCATTTAATATTATACATTTATTTATTAGAGTGTGTGACGATACAAAGAGGAAACTATGCATGGAACTAATCCAAATGCATCTGTACATGATCTATTGAGAGGATAACCAAATTTTTTAAGACATATTTAATATATATTATAAAAAGACAATAAATATTAATTTAATATTTTTTATTAATAAAGGAGTGAGTTTTTTTAGTTGTCCAAGGATCATTCCGTTATGAATTATTATTGGAGTAATTTTGTACACCATTTGAACACATGTGCTGAGGTCAGGTCTACATCAATGCAATAATGTACTACTCAAAAAATCACCGAGGTAACTGATCATAAAATAGGTGATCAGAATTGAGGATAAATAACACTAACATTCAAAAGTACATGAATTTGTACATGAGAGTGTGTGATCATGTATGCTTATGGAGACAGATCATTGAAAGTTATTTATATAATGGATTTATGCATTTAATGATGAATCTTATAGCTATAGAGTGTAACATGTTTCTGGAAGATTGTGATTGGCTATATAATAAAACACATAGAAGAAGGTATAATTGGGGTTATAACTGATTACATATTGTGGATTTCTGTTGGGGGTCTAAATAACATAAAATTTGGGGAATAAGAAATTAATTTTTATAATGACATTCTGATATAGTATAGAGTTTATGTTTTGGGGAATAACAAGCATAGAAAAGATAAAGTCTTTATACCAAAACCAAGTAAATCCTTGTGTTCTATTAATTTTATTTACAACTTTAATTATGATTATTTTGATAGAATGAAGGTGTCTGGATCCATGATTTAATTGGACATTTATTATGATTTTAAAAGAAAACAATTGCGAAAATTAAAGGGGTCACTAATTCAACCCCTCCCAATCTCAATGATCTCACATTAATCTGGTCTCCATAAGTTATTCGTGGATTAACAAAGAAATTTAAAAGATAATATTACAAATTATATTCCATATTAAATAATTTTTATAATCATCCAAGATACATTAATAGATTGAGTGATTTTCTAGATCACCTTAGAGTTTATCTTCATATCATTCAACAACTAATCATGTGTGAGATTCTTATTAAAGTAATAATGAATGAATTTATATCTTATGATGATATATTAAACCCTTTCATTTTTTTCACTACTTCCAGTTGTTGAGGTTAGGTATGGTCATTATCCTTTTCCTTGTGCAGAATTCATAGAGGAATCATCAATGAATATCTTCCTAATATATAATAAAATCCAACTAAAATATTTGTATACCAAAAAAATTAATGTTATTTTTAGAGTCTAAATGTATCTCTTGATCTTCACTACTTATTTTTAAACTGTTTCCAGAATTTGACAGCATCATGAGAAAAAATGAATAAGATTTGATTCTGAATCTCTTATGCTGTTCAATTTTAGGAAGATAGAAATACCAATAATATTATTATAAAGTGTTAAATAAAACCATTTGGGGGAATAAAATCAATTATAATTACACCATAATATATTGGATATCCATGATTTCCATTCATTTAGTTATTGATTTGATGGATTCTAGTAGCTCATTTTGTATTGTTTTTTAGTGTCGAGTTTTTAGTGAAATATTTTTGAAATGATTGATATTGTCAACCTATTTAAAAGCATATTTGACAACTAGAATAAGAATTCATAGGACAAATTTCTAGACATAGTGTTTTTTTCTTCTGTAAAATAGAAACTTGTTATAATAGTTTGATATTAGTGGTAGGTAAACCGGTTACATTGGCATCAGGTCAGAAAGATTCCTTGAATGACCCATTATTATTCAATTAATTTCCTCTTATCAGAATGGATAAACCAAGGAAGGAATGAAAAATTTAACCTAACAGATGTTATCATCTGGTATATTTATACTAATTAAATCATACCTAAGTCACTTCTACATTTTTATCTTGACATTGTATTGGTTTATCATTTCCAAAATAAAAATCATTTGTGATACAAACGTAACTATAATTTTCCAAAATTTAATTACTGGCTCACATCATGTGAGAAGAAATGGTATTTTGTAAAATTTATTATTTTATTATCCTAACTTTCATTTCTTATTATAGCACTAACTTCTAATAACATGATGTGGACCACATTCTGAATAGATGCCTCCAAATAATCACTACTGGAAAATAGCCCTATACCCACGGTTTTGGAAAAATGCGGGTATAGGTATAATATACCAACCTATAACCATGGTTTCACCCAAAACCATTTGTATAGGTTTTTTTGCTAACCTATACCCACAATTTTCTTAATACATGGGGGAAAAGTAACCTATACCCAAGGTTTTTCCCAAAAATATGGGTATATGTGTTTTTTTCAAGGCCTATACCCATGGTTTTGGAAAAACTGTGGGTATAAGGATTTTTTTTCAAAGACCTATACCCACGGTATGGAAGAACCATGGTTATAACATTCCTATGTTATAGTAATAAAAAGAATATCCATGGGACAAAAAAATTGGCTGGAAATTCTATAACCATGATTTTCCCTCCTATACCCAATGTTTGAAATAATATATTAAGGTAGATATAAACAATAAAACTAATAAAATGTGAAGACCAGTTGGTGGGTTATAGTACGTTAAAGCCACTGGTTTTGGGATCAAAACTCACACACTACATTTTTCTTAATAAAGAGAGAAAGAATCATATTTAATAATTAATATAGATATTTTAATATGATAGTGATGTAGATGGGTTGGTTATTGGCTTTAGAGTTTTAGGGAAAGTCATGGGTTTCAAACCTAGTGATGTCTTTTTTTCATAATATGGACAAATATTAATATATTTAGCAAAATATGGCTATAAGTTAATGTAAATGTTGTAGGTGAAGTGGTGAGGAGCATCGAGGGTAAAAAGTAGTTTGCGGTGGGTGAAGGTTCTAGACTTTCAGGCCCTGAATTTTTACTAAATTTATACCCATAGTTTTAAAACTATGGGTAAAAGGAATTGACAGCATGGTAATTGGTATTAGGCTTTGACACGGTGGAAAAAAAACTATGCCCATGGTTTGGAAAACTATAGGTATATGCTATGGTCTTATCTCGATGCCTCGGTTACCCAAGGTTTCATAAACAATGGGTATAGGATTTACCCATAGTTTTGTGGGTTGTACACACAGTTTTGAAATGTGGGTATAGATAATTTTTACAGTATTGAATGTTCTTCTACATTGGTATAGAGTTATGTATTATCGGTGAGGTTTTATTGATAACATTCAATTTTTTGAATCATAAAAAACATTCATATCATCTATTACGGTAGAATAGAGAGGATAATTTTTAGTTTTTGAGTGTCTTTTTAGGGAATGATTGTAATAATATGTTCATATTTCAATATATAAGGATTTCATATGCTTACAACCCCAATGGGGGATTTATTCCCTTCATTAATGTTAATTTCAAGAGAAATCATTGAATGGTTCATGAATTATGATCTATAGTGGATATTATAAAAATTTCAATGAAAAGGATCTTATTGGAGGGGATAAAGCATGAATCCATAGTGGAGGGAACTACAATGGATATTATTCAATATTCTTACTTAGTTTAATGACCTGTAACATAAAAAACCCACAAATACTTGATTTATTACAATGTTATCACTTTATTATATTTGGAAAAAATGCTATATAATTTTAATGACTTAGGAAAACCTATTACCAATCAAACTCTTAAAAATTATGTGGAAACATCCACTCAAGGTGTATTTGATTCCACCAAAATAGTATTCAAAATGGATATGGTAATACATAATACCTCTCTCATGGTTTCATGAATCTCATACCTACATTCACAAATAAAATATATACATCTTAGTTATCTAATTCATCAATTTAAATAAAATGAAGTTACATTAAAATATGTTATTAGATGATTTGTATTTTATGAGAATGAATTTATTTGTTTCCTTAATACATGGCCAAATATATTTTCATGTATGTGAATTACATGCATGTGGATTTTGGGGTTCGTTTTTAAGGATTATGTAAATGGGATGAGTTAGTTAAAAATTGTTTCTTATGATTTGGTAATGTTTTTATACAACAATTTGTAAATCCTTGCACAATTTTGGGACTTTAGATATTCATGGAGGCTCTGTCACAATAGGGATGGAATTTAGTTAAATTCAATTGACCCTGAAGTGGTCATATAATATATATTAAATTATGAACGCCCATGAATGATCCCTAGTAAGATGGTTAACATCTTCTATATTTTTACCCCATTAGTTAATGACCTAGATTAGTGTTAATAATTTTTTATTTTATGGAATAGTAAATGAATATTATCATAGAACTTTAAGGCTCCATATGTGAAAGTGGATTAATATCGGTAATTAGTTTGGTGAAGCATTGGAATCCATTGATCATAATTAATCAAGGATTTGAGGTCGTGAGAGAAATTAGTCATCCTCAGAGAGGATTTCTAGTTGATCTATGTGATACTAATGTGATGTCAGGGGATTTTAGGATGATGGATCCACTTTGATGTGATATTCAATTACAGATAAGTATGTGATAGTAGGTGGAAACCTCATAGGGAGTTTTCTAGTGTTGAAAAGGTGATTCCATTGGGTTGTTGGTTTTTCATGGGGTACAATTCTTCAAGGTAAGTCGGAGTGGGGAAACCCTAATTCCATGTGTGCACCTAATGGATGGGTAAAAATTGGATAGAAAATATGATCATACTTTAAAGCTATTCATAGTATTTTTAGTAATAATTATATTCTAGTCATGTGTTTGATATTAATATTCCTTTATATTGGACTATATAGGGTAGCTCATGGCCTAGGAGGGGAATTGTAAGTACTGGTTGTTGGGTATGACCTGAGGTTCAGTCATATAATTCATGTATTTCCAAATGTAATAACGTCATAATGGGTATTATATTGTAGTTTCTTTATATGGTTGTGTACAATGAGGATTTTTAGGGTTGATAGTATTTTTAGTGGATTGTTATCCAATAGATTATTTCTAGAAATAGATTAATATATAGCTTAGTGGTTGTGTATTTTCTATTTTTTCCCATTATTTCTTGTTATTAATCACAAAAATTGTAGTGTAGCTACAATATATAATCATTGATCCTAGATACTAAAGTATTAAGTAGTAGAGTTACAATAACTTGTTTTTTTGTCTAATATTATAGTATAATAGTCAACTAAGTGAGATGATCCAAACATTATTTCTTATTTGGTTATGGATAGGGATTTCCATGTGATCTATGAATCAGCTTCTAGAAATTCTACTACACAAGTGTGAAGCATTATTGAGTGTTGGTAAGATCATTTTTCTATTATATGATCTCCAATTACTCTCTATTCCTGAGTAAAGTTATATTTTTACATTCAATGGACAAGACTCCATTATACCAAGGATCAGTTGAATTTTACTCTTCCCTATATGGGATTCTTATATGACCATGTTTGGAATAATTTCACCATTATCATAATTAAATTCCAATGATATGTGAACATAATGGATGTAATATCATCATTGACTAATGTGGTTGGGGTTAGGTGCAATGGTGGTACAATTAGCACATAACGTCCTGAAGTTATTTTTTACATGTTGTATAGTGAGGATTTACATATTTTCTATGAATTAATACACTATATATAATAGAATCTATAAGGTATTTATTGGTTTATACATTTTAAATTTAATTTCAAAAACTTTAACTAGAATCCCATTATATGATCATTCTTTTAGATTTATTTCTAGGGGTCTAGTGGTATGAGAGATCTTTCAAAAGTTATTGGAAATAACTGTTAGAGATAGGTCTAGGGAGGAACTATATTCTTATAATTCTATCTCATGATTTTTTTTATTTGTTCGATACTTTTTTGGCCTAATGGGTTTTCTTTGTTTTATGACTCTATGATCATTATATTTAAATTTTTCTCAATGTTATTGTTACTGAAATTTACGGTTACCATTTAAATATAAATAATTGTACGTTATCTTTTTTTTAATTTTATTTTATTGTTAATTTTTTATTTTGTTTTATGCCACTATGTGTATTGTCACTACAGATTCATTATCAACTCTCTACTAGTCATTATCCTATAGCATATAGTATATCCTTCTTATGATCATATAGTGTCCATTCCCCAATATACAATTATGGAGAAATTTGGCAGGGAATTACAGAAATCAACCCCACATAATTCCTCTAGATATATAACTTTTATGGTTATATGAATAAGTTAAATCCAACATTCATGGTAAGATGTAGTTTCATAACATTTAAATTTATCCATAACCTTCAATCATTGAAAACATTAATTGATGGGATACAAAAAAGACTGATATGGATTGATTGAGGACTGATGATTAGTTACCAAAAAAATTAAAAAACATCAATTTTTTTATATTTAATGGATTGTAAAAATTATAAAAAAATTAAAAAAGAAATATATATATGCATATATATATATATATATATGTGGTTCTAAAACATTAAAATTCTAATTTCCCTCATCTAATAAAAGTAATATATCTCAGTAATCGTAATTTATAACTCCTAAAAAATAATTAAAAATGAGTTTGAATAACATGACCATAATTTATGCCTCTAATGACCTTCAATATGATCCCTTAAATCGTTAGATTAATCCCATATATTTTTTGGTGATATTCCGTTTTATAGGTAGGGAATTATCTATTGAAACATAATTTATATGAACCATGTTTTTTTAAAAAATAGTCCCTTTAAATTAATTATATTTGATATTCTGTGGAAAATATGGCAGCATCCATTATAAAAATGGATATTTGGGTGAACTAGGAGTGGTATGAGCTAATATACAAGTGAGACACCAGTTGCAGGGGAGGATAAATATTGTATGAAGTTAAATACATTAATTGCAACCAATGGTGTCATAGGGAATCATTGTACTATGAATTAATAGAAATATATATCAATTCCATAATAATTTGAGATAGGACATCCTAGTATATGAAATCACAGGGTATCACAATGATGTGAATCTAGACTATAAATCACAAATTATCATATGGGTGAGAGAACTCTAGGAAGATTTAAAGTATCAAAATGATATTATAGGGTAATAAAAATAATTTTGAATCAAAATGTGATATATGATACTGAGGTGGTTCATGGTTTGTGATGAAATGTTGGGACAATGTCTAATAATATTACATATATGAATATATATTTATTGTATATAATATCCTAAATAATCAAACATGTTAAATATATTACATTGGTTAAACGCCTAAATTTATTGATACATATATAATTAAAAAGAACCACCGTGGTACTAACTCACTAATATTAAATAATTTTATGAATATTAAATAAAATAAAATTTTAATAGAGAAATAATTAAATTTATTTTAATATCCCATATTCATATAGATCAAAAATTTCATAAAGAATTATAATTTTCATATTCTGATGGTTTTAATCAAGAATTAAGATTTAGAAGGGTGCTATGAGGGTTTGGATGTCTCTAGAAAAGTATGTAGAGGAACAAAATGATTCTCATTGGAGTTTTTTAGATTATCTTTGGAGGATTAAAGTTATGTTTACTATGTTTTGGATTTCTCTAGATATGGTGCATGGTTTTGTGCACACAATTTAGTAAAAACCTTGTGACACCATAATAATCACGACATTTTTAGTAAATTTTGGATTGTACATGGTTGAGATAAATGGTTACAGAATGGTTTGGAGTAAAGTAATTAACGAAAAAATTAGAAAGCATATGTGTTTGAGGTGTTTCTAAGGATTGGTGGATGAGCTATGTATGGTTTTAATCAATCTGTGTGCCTTTCTACCAACAGGGGGAAGTTCTCACAACACAATTTTTGCAAGGTTTTTCAAACCATCCAACCAATTTTTATAGGGTTCGGGTGATGGATAGATGGGGTGAATAATATTGGTACATGGTTTATCCATCAGTGTGTTCAAACCATATGAGTGGGTTATCCTTGGGCAGATCCGAACTCATGGTTGCTGAACACATTTGAAAATATTTTAGAAAACTATATGGCTTCCCCAAATTTCATTAATATGGTGTTTTTAACATTTTTCCCCTCGAGTATTTTTATCCACACTCCCCTTTAAATCCATATCATTTTCCCAAACTATATAAGAATTCTCCTATCTTCCTTCCATCTTCAAACCTCTACAATGATGTGTATTTGTGGTTTCTTTAGCATTTATGGTGAGATTTATCTAAGTCATATTACCCTATATCCATTCCCCTTATATATTTTAATTTTTTAATGTACAGTTTTGGTATTTTTTTTTTATTCCTCTAGAGAATGTTCAAATCATCCATGGATGATGGGGATTTTATTCAACCTGGTTAAAAAAGATATTGAGAAGGATTCAATAGTTCGTTGCATGGTGTTTCATTAAGTAATGGGGGAAAGGTAAATTTTATTTGGTTTTATGTAGAATTATTTGGATTTATATTTTGAAATGGTATCTTCAATTAGGTAATATGTCTAGAATGTTGTCAGGGTCATTGTAAGAGTGTTCAGCGAGTGGTTGGGTTCTATTCTATTGTGGAACATTGACCTAGTGAGTATTCTGTCATTATTCATTGTTGGGATTTGTGTTATTTAATTAATTTTAGTTTATATAATTAATTAACAATTTTTTGGCATAATACTAGATCTTGGGTGATCGTTACAAGTTTGATTGTGTATGGAGGGGTTTATATGGTTCTTAAATGAACATTTGCAATGTCTCTTTGTTTTGGATGTGCTTTAGAACTATTTTTTGGTGACATATGTGGTCTAATACATTTATCCATAGTATTAATAATTATATATATGTGAGTGTTTTAGAGTATATTACCATGATACCATGTCTGATATGATAATTCCCTTAATTTAAGAAAAAAATTATACTTTAGATTAATACCTTAGACCTTTTATGGACACATTAGATCTATATTGAGGTGAGTTCTGACCTGTTACCACCAATGTAGTTCACAAACAATTTTATGTGGGGTGTTTTATGATTAATTTTTTCAGATAATTCCAATATGTGTTTTGAAATGGTTATAAATGTTCCCTCTAGGTCTTTCCCTAGTTTTTTATGTAAATGGGGGAGGAAATATTTTTAAGTGATCTTTATTTTGAAATTATGGGTTTAACTCCATGTGGTTTATAAAATGATCATAATTTATGTATTTAATATATATTTTAATTTAACATGTGGTTATGTATTTAGTTAAAATACCATAATGAATATTGTTAGGGTTTTAATGCAATGGTAGGGCCTGAGCCATGTTTTTTTTTCAAAGAAAAGTACCCGTGTTTGTGACGTTTTTCTTTGAAATGTTTAATGAGTATGATTAGTCAGTCTCACTGGAATATGAATAAGTGTTGTTGTTTGTTGAGGTATTTTTAGGTTTTGAGGATATATAGGGATCTTTCTATGTGTTAATAGTTAATAAATGGATGTATTGTTTTCATTAACCATTTTTTGTATTCCTAATATGGATCTTTAATATTTAAGAAGTTATGGAATGGTTTTGGTGCTAGACTGATGGTCTGGTAATATGTATTGTATGAGGGATATGGGGTTAGAACAATGATCTAAAAATAAAGATTATAATTCATGGTTTATATACTAGACCAATGCACTAGGATATGATTTTATACAATGTGGAATCTAATGTAGGAATTATGCTCCTCATCATTGGGCTGAGCCTGTATGATACTATAGGTGCCACCAATGTTTTGTATTAATGATTTCATGAATAAGGCATAGGGAACTACTACTATCTCATGTGAAGGATTATATAGAACTTATCATTAGTATCAGTATAAATATTTGGTTTCTTTTTTGGGTTTTATAAGGTCTCTCTATACTCATTTGATATTTTTTTTATTTTTTTTTGGTTATTTAATAATTTTATGGGAACTGATGGCTTAGGTGTAGTGGATAGGTAACATAGAGGTATGTTTTATAATTTCCAAAGTTTAACTAAAAGAGAACATCCCTATGTTATGTAATATATGGATTCTTTAGTCAGTTTTGGTATTCTTTTCAATTTTTTCATGTTTTAACTATTTATCTAGTGGATACTGCACATGATTTCATGATTCTTATCTAGTGTCTCTTTGTTTATAGTATAATTATTCCACATTTTATCTTTACAAACCATGGATATGATCAAAATTTTCAATAGACACAAATGGCGGTTTCCTACTAAGTTTTAGTCACACCCTTCTCTGAACTCTATTACTTTTGGGTACTTGAGAATCTCTCACACATAAATTGGAGACAAAATTTTTGGATTAGGCCCATGTTGAGTGTAGTTGGATCGAGTGAGATTTATACAGTTGTTTCTAGTTACTGGATACATGTGTCTTAGTGGAACAACAGATTTGGCTTTTATTTTTTTTTATTTTGGAATATCATGTAATAAGATTTAATGGTGGTTGATTTTATACATGACATGACTATTCAGGATGTATTGAATTAATTTTATTAAAGCATGTTTAAATTTACTTATTCGTTCCATTTACAATGATCAGAATGACATTTAATTAGTTATATCTAGTTTTGTACTCTGAAATTATTTTATAGTCTCCTCATAGATACTCCTTATATCCCTGATGCTAGTCACCTTCCTCTAGTTTGTGAGCAGTCACTTTTGAGGTTATTTAGTTAATCTATTGGAGCCACTAGTTTAGTGGCGTTTAGGATGTGGTGTTACATTAATACCCATGATAAATTTATAAAATGTAATTTTGAATAAATACATTCTAAATTAATTATAAAATTATATAACTAAATAGGAAAAATTAAATATTATGATTGGAGAATTAATGAATAATTTATGCATGCCCAAATTATGTATTCTTTCACTACATTCTATCAAATTATCAAAAATCTAATTGTCGGGATAAGTAATTACTTTTATGAACAACTTCAATGATATAATATGAAAATATATACCATAATAAAAATGGTTGAATAAGTTTCAATTTATATATTCTAGGTGTTTTAAAAACACCAAATAATAGTTATCATTATGCCTACAACAATAATCTATGAAAAATTAAAAGGTAAATACATATTTATTTATTTTAGAAGAGAGTGAACATGTATTATACTAAAAAATAAAGGGTAAATAAAGATCACATATAATAATATATCAATAGAATTATTGATATCAATATATATATAAGGAATGTGGAATTGTACTTGAAGTTCATAATAGTGGTAAATTAGTTTAATCCACTTTTTAATAAATAACCCTTATGCTTGCTCATAATTTTTAAATAATCCATTTTTTACATAGGAACCATGTAATAAATTGGAAATCATCAACCATTATTGTAGTAATTTTTCATCATGGAACCCCAATATGAACATCCCTCTAATATGGGTGAATATGTTTAAGCCTTTCAGATCATGTTCTCTGATTAAAAATAATGGAATAATATCACAACTGGATGATGACATATGGTTGCGAAAATTTCCCCACATCTATTTAACCTAACTGAAATAATAATTTTTACAATAAATTATGGTCATTACTCCCCTGAATTATTCATTAATCACATTCTAATTTTATTAATATGGAGATATTTATGGAACCTAAAACATATTTGGGAATCTATTGTGTCCCACGTCAATTTATATTAGATCATGAAACAAAATTCCATTAAATCATTTGTATAAGATTATATATTTCAGTTACATCCAAAAATTCCATATATAAATTGTTTAAATCATATTTTTGGTCCCAAAAGAAATATTGTATATAAAACTAATTATGGGGTTTGAATTAATGTAAATCAATTTTAATGATATTATCTTAAAATAAACCACAAATTTACATTTGATTGTATATCCTCTCCATTATATATCTCATTATATCAGCAAGGAAAATAGTCAATAAGGTATGCACATGGGATTTTTATAGAGTTTACACTTATGTTTGGTGACTATTTTGTATCTATGATTAGTAATATTATTGCGATGAATGATTCCTGAACATGAAAAAGTAATCACATACACGGAAATGTATTAATAATGAAAACTTTAATGTCACTAGATATAAATTTAAGAGTTTATTATGGTTAAAATGATTTTTATCAATATAGTAAAAACAGTTTTTTGGTTCAGGAAACCACTATATTTATTATTGATATTCCATTATTTATGTTAGAAAAAATAAAACCTTAAAAAAATAATTTAATCTTAACCATAAATTAATAATCTCAATCATAGTTTCTTCAAAAACCTCATGTTGTTCTTCTTCATTTCATGTTAACTCTAAAAAATATTTCAATTTATTTTTATTGATTCAGTTACAATCAATTTTTTAATATAAAAAATAGAATAATTAATATATAATCATTGATAATTTTAATCATTTTTTTACAATAAATCCATTTAAAATTATATATTTTTAATGTACATAAAATAAGGTTTTAAAATTCATTGTCATTCATTTATAAACCTCTAATATATACAAATTCATTGGAATCAATTTTGGAAATATTTTATTAACATATTTAAAACATGTATAATATAGATTAACAAATATAGATTTAATTCCATTATTTATATCATTAAAAATATAATATTTATGGAATAATTATATTTATAAATCAAATAATCATAAAATCATAATAAACTAAATAGTATTTTGCAAAAAAAAGGAAAAAATTCTAATTTAAATTACCTTTTAGAAAAATTGACTATAACGACCTATCCTTAAAACATACATAATCTTTAATTAAGTTAATAATTCAAAATGATGATATTTTCAGGTTTATAGTTTTAGAGAATTAGGCCATAACTATTACATTTCATCTCAAAAAAAAAAGATGACACCTCTACTCAGTTTCCATTTTTTTTCCAAAAAACAAGAACTCTTAAAAAAGAGTCATGTCTAGTTCCATGTTTAAGATAGCATGATGTTTCCTTGATCCCGTCCTTGACCATATTCCACATTATGCCCCATGAAAAACATTTCAAAAAGATGGTATTAGCATAAAAATTGCAGTAAGGGATTCACAAAGAAGGAAAACTATTAGTTTTTCAAAACAACATGTAAACCATGAATACTTTAACATAAGTAATACTTTTCACCTTTATGAAGTAGTAAATACTCTTCACTAAATAAAATATCACAACTTACCCTTTTGTAACCAAAATATTACCATAAAACCTATATAAAGAACACATAACATATAAAGGTAACTTGGGACATAAATGTACTTAAATGGAATAACCATACAGTCGACTTCCACACATATCACTAAATGGAATAGTCATACGGCCAACTTCCATAACCAATGAAATGGAGGTTATAATGTAACCACCCATCCTAGTTTATCACGGCACCACCTGTCATTTGGTTTATCATGTAACCACCAGTTAAATGTCCAAGTACCATTATAAAATCATAACACATAAAATATTTCAAATATAAACATTTCACTAATAACATTTAATTTTCAATCACAAGAAATAATTTAAAGATATTGAAATAATAAATCCATTTGGAAATCCATTTTCAATACCAAAACTCCCAGAAACAAAATAAGGGATTCTCTTTTCATTTTAGAAAACATTAAGTCTTATAGAGGAGCCAAATAACGATTATGACAGCGGAGTGGTCATTGTCACCACAAACGTTAAAAAAATTTTGTTTGTCATTTAGTAAAACTCTTTGTACAAAAATATTACCTTTGAATGAAATTAATATTGAAAAGTTTTTAATATACACCATGTAAAATACGATGGTATATATATTATCGAAATATGCCTTAATAAAAGGAGATTGAGACAAAATCTCTTACCTTGTGTCTGACTTGACTCAATTGTTATTTAATCTCCTAAATAATAAAATAAAGTTAATTTCTACTTTCTTAAGAACCTTTTCAAGTTTATTATTCCTTTAATATCACTTATTACCTGGTTATAAACATTATGTAATCATTCAAGTTAATAATGGTCGTTTTGTCGATATTTCATACTTGAGTAAAAAATAAACATTTTATATTTACAAGTTGTCCATGTTGTCAAGAGTAAATTATATCCAGAATGATATTCATGATTTAGATATCATATATATCATATATATCTAGTATATACATGTATTTATAATATTACAAAACATTTGGAGGTAATAAATGAAATGTACCGTTCATGGAGATGGTAATCCGTACTACGCATGAATGCTACTTTCATTTATATTTATTATTTTATTGCGATTAAAACATAATGATACATAGGTATATTATAATTCCAGTATAATATAATATATAATATAATTAACTCCATCCTTTATATATCCCACATATGGAATTAACGAGTCATGTCACTTTGAGGGGGCGGTTGTCCGCACTTCCTCAAATGAAATTATCGTGTTTACCCCCAATGGAAACCATAAAGGTATAATATTAATGGAAAATACAGAAGCATAAAGAAAACATAATAATATTATATATAATATATAAATACAGTTTCATCATAATGGACACCATGATAGGCGGTAGGATATAATTGAACAATCATTGTTTCATGAGGTGTTAGTTTCCCATCCATAGAAACATTATGTTCATCACACATTAGATGGTGGTGTGTATAAGTGTAGTTTGAATCCTTATCATAAAAACATCCTATTATATTGAGGATACTTCTGTTGCTATAAAGAAAAATAATAAAAAGATTTTACGGGTTTGAGAAGTAATATAAAACAAAAGAAGTTAAGATAAACCATTACCTTTAATTTTGGTAACTTTCTTTGGTTTGAACAAAAATGGTTTGTTGAAGTGCCATCTGCCTAAGATAAGGCTTCTAAATGGAAGAGAGGGATTTAGGGAGATTAATTGGGTAGAGTTTAGAAAATCTAAAAGGCTTGAGAGGTGTGAGGAATTGGTTAGAAATGGTCTTCTTTTATAAGGGAAAGGAGGGGATCTTTAGGAAAGTGATAAAATATTATTTTATTATATAATGAAATTCAGTTCCTAAAGATCCAAAAATCATTATAGTCAAAGATACGATGACTCATGGTTGAAAAAAATCATCCAATAGTAATTGGACAGGATTTTGATAATATTTTAATCATTATAATCTTATTTACTTAAATCATTTATTAATGAGATAAATACTGCATCATTATTGTGTCATAAATAATTTAATTTATTCGATGTATAAAAATTATAAAAAAATTATTATCATGTAGGAAAACTTTTTATATTTCTAAATAATATTTATATTCTAAAATATGAATTATATAACACCATATAAAAATTAATTTACTAAAATATTTTTGTTCATGTCATTTTTTCCTTTAGTTTAAATTAATTAATATAAAGTGTCATTATCATTCATGAGTGGCTCCATGGGGTCCCAAAATAGACCAAAGGATGCCCATGGTCGGCCATTACACATACAATAAGGTTATGATAATTTTTAAGTTAATTATGAATTATTATAATATTCTTTTTACCTTGAATTACCCTATTTACATTTAACCACGGTAAATAAAAGTCCAAGTTACTATTTATCAAAAATTATTTTAACCTTATTGAACCACATTTTACTTACTAATAACAAACATGTATGTCGGATTTTCAAAATTCAATTCACAGAAGTTGTAAAATTTCATTTAAATGTAAAAGTCGGTTTTTTTAACTAATACTAAGTGGTTTCACTCTTCATCAAAAATTGAAGTTTTTCATAAAAATACAAAAAATTCAGCCAAAGATATATTTGATATTCCAAATTCAAAAAAGATGTTTTTTTTAAAAATTCAAAACATAAAATAGGAATTAATTAATTTTAAAATTAATTCCTGTTGTTAAAACAAATAGCATGTTTTTATGAAACAATAACAATCAAAAGAGTGACACTTGTTTATATCCAAAATCAAAGTGAAATTAATTACAATGACCAATATTGGATTAAATGGTAAAAATATCTTCTAATTACACTTTAAAACCAATTAAAAATATAATCAAACCATATAAAGATATTATATTAAAACATAGTTTTGAATTAAAATACAATATTTTCACTATTCATTAAAAAATGAACTTTATCGGAAAAATTCCAAAAATTTACACAAAGTAAGTTTGGATGTACCCATCATAAAGAAGGATTTTTTTGGTCAAATAAAATGTATTAATGTGACTAGAACTATATTTAAGGAGGGTTCTCTATTAAAAGGTGATAAATAGACCTTTTAATATAATTGTTTCATAAAATTAGTTCCATTCACATTTTAAGCCTCTAAATTTTATTGGATAAATGTAAATACATTTAAAAATCACATATAATCATATTTTAGTTAGTTTTATTCATTCCCACCAATAAAACTGTTAGGAGATAACAAACATTTAAAATAATAATATTATATTATTAGTGTAAAACGTAAGATTTCAATAAAACTCATTGTTGTGTATGGGTACGCTATCAAACATATAAACCCTTTTAATATAAAATTAATATTTAATTCACAGATATTAATAAATATGAAAATCTCTTATTCTTCATTTACCTGGGATGTTACATCCTTCCCCCCTATTCGAAATTTATTCCTCACAGTTTTTATTCACTTGTCAAAATAAGTGGGGGTATTTATCCCTCATAGCATTTTTCAGATTCCCACATTGCCTCTTCAATCATATGGTTTTTCCACAAAACCATTTCCTGGTGAATTAAATTATTCCTCAAAACTTGCTCTCTATGGTCAAGAATCTAGACTGGTTGTTCTTCATAAGAGAGATTCTCTTCTAACTAAACTACCTCTGGACTCAAAACATGAGATGGATCTGGCATGTACTTTCCCAACATTGAAACAAGAAAAACATTGTGTACCTTGGATAAACTTGGAGGTAAATCTAATTTGTACGCAACTGATCCAACTATCTCTAGGATTTCATAAGGTCCAATGAACCTCGCACTCAACTTTCACGTTATTCCAAAACACATCACACTTTTCCATAGAGAAACTTTGAGAAAGACTTGATCACCTACCTCAAAATAAATATCCTTCCTCCAGTTATCCGTGTAACTTTTCTATCTTCTCAGAGCTGTTATCATGTGCTTCTAAATCAACTGATTATTCTCTACCATCACTTCTATCAATTCTGGTCCAATCAGCTTCCTTTCACCCACTTCATCCCAAAAAGATGTAGTTCTTCAACACTTTCCATATAATGCCTCAAATGGAGCCATCTGTATACTGGAATAGAAATTGTTATTATAAGAAAATTCAACCAAAGAAATATGTTGGTCCCAACTTCCCTGGTAATCTAGTGAACAAGCACATAGCATATCCTCCAAGGTCTAAATTGTTCATTTTGACTGTCCATCTGATTGAGAATGAAAAGTTGTACTAAAATTTAATTCAGTACCCAAAGACTTATGAAGGCCTTTCCAAAAGTTATAAGTAAACCTGGGATCATGATCAGATACAACGGTGAGGGGAACACCATACAACCTGAATATATCTTTAACATACAACCGAGCAAGTTGATCTAAAGACAAAGTACCTCGAATAGGAAGGAAATGAGCAGATTTAGTCAATCGATTAACTATAACCCAGATTGCAATATTACCTTGAGATGTCATTGGTAATCCCACAAAAAATTCCATGGATATATTTTCCCATTTCCACTCTGGCACTGGTAAAGACCGAAGAATCCCTTTTAGTAACTGCCGCTCTGCTTTAACCTACTGACAAGTCAAACACTTCACAGTAAAATCAGCAATATCTCTTTTCATTTCGTCCCACCAGTAATAATCCTGATGATCTCTGTACATCATAGTACTACCAGGATGAACTGAAAAAGGAGAACTATGAGCATCACATAACAACTCATTCTTCAACTGTGAATCGCAAGGCACACATAATCTCTTCCCAAACCTCAAAACACAATCATTATCAACATTAAAATTAGGAAACTAACCCTTCTGAACCAACTCTACCTTTTTCTACAACTCACTATCTTCTTTCTACACTTGTTTTATTCTGTCTGATAGTGCTGATATCACTAACACCTGAAACAAAATAGAATAATCCCCAGCAGCAACAACTTCTATGCCAATGTTCATCAAATCAAAAGCTAAAGGATCTCATTCCAAACGTAGCATGGTTAATGAAGCATTACTTCTTTGACTCAAACCATCAGCCACTTTATTTGCTTTTCCTGGACGGTAATGTATCGTGCAATCATAATCCTTGATTTATTAAATCCATCTCCTCTGTCTCATATTCAATTATTTCTCAGTGAATATATACTTTAAACTTTTGTGGCCAGTATATATTTCACATTTTACTCCATACAAATGATGCCTCCAAATTTTTAAATCAAAAACAACAACAGCTAATTCCAAATCATGTGTATGGGAATTTAACTCATGATGTTTCAACTAAAGTGAAGCATATGAAATTACCAGATCATTTTTCATAAGGACACATCCAAGTCCTTTCAATGAAGCATCACTATAAATAAAGAACTCACCATTTCTATAAGGCATTTCCAAAATTGTAGTATTCACCAATCTTCTTTTCAATTCCTAAAAACAATCATCACATTCTTTTGTCTAGATGAACTTAACACCTTTTCAAGTTAACTTAGTCATTGGACTAGATAACTCTGAAAAATTATCAACAAAACCCCAGTAATAACCTGCCAAACCAATAAAACTGTGAATATCGGTTATATTTTTGGGCCTTTTCCATTCTTCAACAATGTTTTTTTTTGCAGGATTAACCATTATTCCATTTTTTGAAACAATGTGACCAAGGAAAGAAATTTTCTGTAACCAAAACTCACACTTGCTGAATTTCCCAAATCGTTTCTTTTCTTTTAAGGATTTCAAGACACCCCTTAAATGAATTTCATGATCCTCTTAACCAAAATATCATCAATAAAGAAAACTACCATTTATCACCTAATTCAACTGATCCATAACCGTAATAAACTATTCAACCCTGATTCTGACTATCTATAGATGCTGATTGAGAAGCTCATTTCCCTCTGTATGCCTTTCCAGCACAACTGCATTGTTTCTTCAATGAAAAACCATTCTTAATAGAGACATATCTTAGGTGAAGCCACATGGTAATCTGTAAATTCTATATCACTTCAATATTTTCATAAATTAATTTGGGGGCATTGATTTACCAATACCCTTACTCCTAAAGTTTTCTAAACAGACCTCTGATACCAACTATAGGGACCCAGACTTAAGACATACATAATCTTGAATTAAGTTAATAATTCAAATTGAGGACCTTTCCAGGTTTTTAGTTTTAGAGAATTAGGCCAATACTATTACATTTCATCTCAAAAAAATTACAAAGTTGACACTTCTACTCAGATTCCATTTTTTCACAAAAACAAGAACACCCAAAAAGAGAGCCATGTCTAGTTTCATCTTTAAGACATCATGAAATTTCCTTGATCCCATCCTTGACCATATTCCACATTATGTCCTGTGAAAAATATTTCAAAAAATTGGGATTAGCATAAAAATCTCAGTAAGGGAGACATAAAGAAGGAAAACTATTAGTTTTTCAAAACAACAAGTAAACCACGAATACTTTATCATAACTAATACTTTTCACCTTTATGAAGTAGTAAATTCTCATCACTGAATAAAAGATCACAAACCCCCTTTTGTAACAAAAAGATTACAATAAAACCCATATAAAGAACACATAACATATAAAGTTAACTTGGGACATAAACATAAAAAAATGGAATAACCATACGGTCGACTTCCACACATATCACTAAATGGAATAGCCATACGGCTGACTTCCATACCCAATGCATTGGAGGTTATAACATAAACACTCATCCTAGTTTATCAAGACACCACCTATCGTTTGGTTTATCAGGTAACCACTCGTCAAATGTCCATGTACCATTATAAAATCATAACACATAAAATATTACAAATATAAACATTTCACTAATAACATTTAATTTTCAATCACAAGGAATAATTTAAAGATATTGAAATAATCAATCCATTTAAAAAACCATTTTCAATACCAAAAAACCTGAAAATAGAATAAGTTATTTCCTTTTCATTTTAGAAAACATTAAGGCTTATAAAGGAGTCCAAATAACTATTACAGCGGCAGAGAGGTCATGGTTGCCGAAAACATTAAAAACATTCCTTTTTTCATTTAGTAAAACAATCTGTAGAAAAATATTCACTTTGAATGAATGTAAAAGTCAATGGGTTTTACTATACACCTTTTAAAATAAGAGGTTATATATATTATCGAAATATGCCTCAATGAAAGGATATTGAGACGAAGTCCCTTGCCTCGTGTATGACTTGACTCGGTAATTCTTTAATCTCCTGAATAATAAACTAAAGTTAATTTAAAATTTCTTAAAAACCTTTTTCGAGTTTATTATTCCTTTTATATCACTTATTACCAGGTTATAAACATTATGTAATCATTCAAGTTAATAATGGTTGTTTTGTCGATAATTGATACTTGTGTAAAATATGAACACCTTATATTTACAAGTTGTCCTTGTGGTCAAGATTCCATCATATCCAGAATTATATTCATGATTTAGATATCATATATATCATATATGTCTATTATATAAATTTATTTATAATAGTACATAACATTTGGAGGTAAGAAATGAAATGCACCGTTCTTGGAGACGGTAAGTTGTAAGAATGCATGAACGCTACTTTCATTTCTATTTCTTATTTAAATGGATTTAAAACATAATGATACATAGGTATATTATAATTCCAGTATAATATCATATATAATGTCATTAAATCCATCCTTTATACATCCCATATATGGCATTAATGAGTCATAGCACTTTGACGAGGCGGTAGTCTGCACTTCCTCGAATGAAATTATCGCGTTTACCCACAATTTAAACCATAAAGGTATGATATAAATAGAAAATACAGAAGCATAAATAAAACATAAGCATAATATATATCATATATAATTACAATTCCATCATAATGGCCACCATGAAAGGCGGTAGGAGGTAATTAAACAATCATCATTTCGTGAGGTGTTAGTTTTCCATCCACAGAAACATTATGTTTTTCACCCATTAGATAGAGGTATGTGTAAGTGTAGTTTTAATACTTCTTATAACAACATCATAGTATATTGAGGATACTGGTGTTTCTATAAAATAAAGGAATAAAATGAGTTTAGGGGTTGGAGAATTAAAAGAAATGAAAATAAGTTAAGAGAAACCATTACCTTTAATTTCGGTAACTTCTTTTGGTTTGAACCAAAATGGTTTGTTGAAGGGACTTATGCCTAAGGTAAGGATTCTGTGGAATAGAGGGATGTTGGAAGCTTAATTGGTTAGATTTTGGACAATCCAAAAGGCTTGATAAATGTGAGTAATTGGTTAGAAGTGACCTCCTTTTATAAGGGAGAGGAGGGCTCTTTAGGGAAGTGTGAAAATATTATTTTATTATATAAGGATATTCGGTTTCTAAATGTCCAAAAATCATTAGAGTTGAAGATAAGATGAATCATGGTCGAAATAAAATCATCCAATAGGAATTGGAGTGGTTTTGGGTAATATTTTAATCATTATAATTTTATTTATTTAAATATTTTATTAATGAGGTAATACTGCATCATTATTGTGTCATAAATAATTTAATTTATTCGATGTCTAAAAATTATAAAAAAAAATACAATCATGTAAAAAATATATTTATCTTTCTAAATAATATTTATAGTCAAAAATATGACTTATATAACACCATATAAAAATTAATATTTTAAAATATTTTTGTTTATATCATTTTTTCCATTACTTTAAATTAATTAATCTAAAGTGTCATTATCATTCATAAGTTGCTAAACGGGGTCCCAAAATCAACCCAAGGATGACCATTGTTGGCCATTACTCATCCAATAAGGTTATGAAAAGTGTTAAGAAAATTTTTAATTATTATAATATTCTTTTTACCTTGAATTACCCTATTTACCTTTAACCGCGGTAAATAAAAGTAAAAAGTTACTATTCATCAAAAATTATTTTCATCTTATTAAACCACATTTTACTTAATAATAACAACAATGTATGTTGGATTTTCTAAATTAAATTCATAGAAGTGGTAAAATTACATTTAAAAGAAAGGTCAGTTTTTTAACTACTACTAAGTGGTTTTACTATTCATCAAAAATTGAAGTTTTTTAGAAAAATACCAAAGATTCAGCCTAAGAAATATTTGATATTACATATTTAAAAATGATGTTTATTTTTTCAAATTCAAAACATAAAATTGGAATTAATTATTTTTAAAATTAATTCCCGTTGTTAAAACAAATAGCGTGTTTTATGAAACAATTACTATCAAAAGATTGACACATGTTTATGTCCAAATTCAGAGTTAAATTAATTCCAAGGACCAGCATTGGATTAAATGGTAAAAATATATTCTAATTACAATTTAAACAAAATTAAAAATAAAATCCAACCATATAAATAAATTATATTAAAATGCAATTTTGAATTAAAATATAATATTTTCACTATTCATTAAAAATGAACTTTATCGAAAAAATTCCAAAATTTTACACAAAGTATGTTTTCATGTCCCCATTCTAAAAAAGGATTTTATTTGGTCAAATAGAATGTATTAAAGTGACCACAACTATATTTACATAGGGTTCTTCATTAAAAGGTGGTAAATCAACCTTTTAATGTAAATTATGCTTAAAATTAGATTCATTCATATTTTAAGCCATTAACATTTATTGTATAAATGTAAATACATTTAAAAAAACATGTATAACCATGTTGTAGTTAGTTTTTTTAATTCCTGCCAATACAATGGCTAGGAGTAAACTACCATTTAAAATAATAATATTATATTATTAGTGTGCAACATAAGATTTCTAAGGAACCAGTTGTTGTGTATCGGGTACGCTATCAAACAAAGAAATCCTTTTAAAGTAAAATTAAAATTTAATTCACAGATATTAATAAATATGAAAATCTCTTATTCTTCATTTACCTGGGATGTTTCATTGACTATAGTAAAAATAGTATCCAGGATAAATTTCACATCAATAATATTGAATTCCACATTCATGTATTTAATAAATAACCCTTAAATATGTAACAATGTAGAAATATAGTGTAATAAACATCAAATTTAATATTATATGTTTTATAAAAATTTTTGATAATTAAAAAAACGTGTTTGCATATAATAATAATCATGAAATACTTCATGATTACATTAATGGTTACATAATACCGTTGGTGTTTTTAAATTTTAGTAATATTATTTGGATTTCATGGTCACCTTATTTGTTTTATATTGTTTTTCATGAGTATTTTCTTTATCAATTTTATACTTCTTTGTTAGTTCCAAATGAAACTTGGTAGATTAGGACTATCATCAAGAAAGTGAAAAGGATATTACTAAATAATTTTATTATAGTCTAATAACATTAATTAGATTAAACATAAGAAAAATAAACAAATTTCATAGGATATCCCCTAAAAGATAATATGAAACTATGCATAAAATAAATTAAAAAAATATAGTTGTAAATATATGTATCATACATAAAAAATCCATTCAAACAATTTGATCTTCATCTGATGATTTTGGTAAAGGTAACAAGAGTTGGAAATATAATCTCACCAAAATAGCCTTATGGGGACTATTATAAATTTAATTCCTTAAATAAAGGATTATTCTTTTTCTCATTATGTACTAGAATATCATCATGAATAGGAGGAAGAATAAATAGTGAAATGGTTTTAGAGAGATTCAATCAACCATGAGGCAACCACACATGAACAGTCATCATGTGGATGTAGTATTAATACATTTATTGAGGACTCTCCATGATAGTGTCTTAATTAATTCATGTATTTATAATAGAAGAATTAATTAAATTGATAATTCAGGAATCATATGTATGAATGTATTTAAACCCCATTCATTTCCACTTATAAAATAGTTTATTTTAATTAATCCATAATGGATAATTAATTGGTTATCGAAACAATATTGCCAACATAGGAAGCTAAAGATATATAGATCCCACTATGTATGATAATTTTTTATATAAGCTATATAAAATATATATGTATCATATATATATAATGCTTTAGGGAATGAAAATATATCAATCACTCACTTACACTATATCATTAAGACATTATGCTATTTTACCATATATTGTATCATATACAATAACATTTGATACCATATCCAAATCTTCTTTTTTAAATAATTTATAAAAAATTTATAAATCCCAAATTAACTTCACCAAGTATTACATCATATGTAATAACTGGTGGATACCCATTCAAAACACTATTGAATTAAGTCTAAAAAATTACAGTAGCTCTAAGATCCAAACCCAACCACCATTTAGTCAACCATGAAATGTTATTGTATAATACGTTATATAATGGATAATAAAATGATAATTTCCATATATATATAATAAAAGAAAAACCTATAGAAAAGTATCAATTTTTACAATCTATAAAAGGATACAGTGTGATATTCATTAAAAACTATATTTATATATGTGTTTTCAAAAGTATATATCATTTGAAATCATATATATTATTTGGTACATATGGGTATTGTTTTCAAATAGATTTTTAATAAATTTACAATTATTATAAAATGGTTTTGAATATGTTTGTATGAAGTGAGATATGAGGTAAGGGTTTATTTCACAATCAAATCAATATTTAGATTTTTTTGTGCGTAATAATTCATTATGAGAATTATTTAATATGTATTTCCAGAACCAAAATTATTGTCTTCTCATTATGGTATTTTTATAAATTATATAATTTTTATTCATATTGATATATAAAAGTAACCATGGTGCTAAAATAATATTTTTAAGGAAAACCCATATTATTTTTCTACGCAGTCATGAATCATTACCTTCAATATTAATGTTTTCTAAAAAAGTTTTAAATTATATATTAAGTATTATCCAATTATTGTTTATATTAATTTTAACCAATGTTTTAATGTTTTAAAATTGTTTTAAAAGGAATATATTTGTTATTTTCTAAACAATATACTTTTTGGAATTGTAAAAATAAAATTTTTGTACTTATATAGAAAGAAAACAAATCTCACAATCATGACCAATCAAAGATTTGAATCATAAATTACATTTTTTTCAAGGCTATTTTAATAGGATAAGATTTCATTTATATTGGATAAATTTTAGATAAGTAATTTCAATGTGAAAATATTATTTTCCTTAATAATATTCCCTATAATATTTTTAATGAATTTTCAAAAAATTCAATATCAATTTTTGAATATTATTATTTAATTAGGATATACTCTAATGATATCATTCATTATATATCCCTATATTATTTATAATCTGTTTAACATGGGAAAATACTTTAATTATGTATTCTAGTTCATCAAATACAAACAATTATATATTTCATTACATCTTTAATAGGTTCTTCTTATTCAAATGAGGAATTAATTGAAATAAATATGCAATGGGTTTGTATTTGAAATCCATATCCCCTAAATTTGATGGTATATCCCTTGGGAAAAACAATATTTGTATATGAATGATTTATTTACATGATTCCTTGATTGCATTACTAGGATTTCATAGAAAGAGGCCTTGTTGATTAGTTTTAGATGTATGTTATTCTACATTCAATCATTATAAAAAAAATTATTGAAGTCCATTTGATTATGAGGATAAATTTTATATCCATGGAAAATTTTTATCTCATGTGATTATTTATAAAGAAATATTAGTCTATTAATAATTTCATTCCATATTATTAATGTGTTATATTTATTCAACTGTATATATACCATTGTTGAGCATCTAATCTCACCCCTTTATTATGTTTATTTTGAATGGAATGATAGTAAGTGTATTCTAATTAATATAAATGGATATTATATATGAAATAATGGTGTCCTAATAGAAAATAATATTTTTTATTTTATGCTTCCAAATCTTATGTGATATTCAAAAATGAATATACTTTTCCAAGAATAGATAAATGCAAGGTCCTTTGGAACGTGATCACTTATATCTATTAAAAATGTAATAAAGTAACCCAGAACTCTACACTCATGATGTCAGAGTCATTATAGTAGGTATCAGATAATGTTTTATAGGAATAGTGGGAACACAATTTTTATTTGAAATGTCTAACATGATAAATATCACAATCCATTATATTATTTTAAAAATTTTACCACTATGAAGATTTTATTTTATTTGTCAATATTCATGATGATTATTAGATAACTCATTTTTTTTCCAATATTTATTGATGGTTCTTAATTGAAGAAATGGAATTTAACCCCATAGATAATATGGGTATTTCCCTGATGATAAAATAAATACATCTAGTGTTGGAACTATTTAGATCATATCTATATTACAAATGATGACACAATAAATGACAAAATAAAAATTAAAATAAACAATATACTATTTTCTTATAACAAGATTCACCTATATAATATCCATTCATGTGTAATAATCCTTTATATTTAAGAGGATCTACTAATCCATTGGTAGCTAAAAATGGATTAAATCTTTCCAAAAGTTATTCCATGATTTGGAATGGAATGAATGTGAAATGGTTATTATGGATGTTTATTGTATGAAGGGAGATGTCGAACAATGGAATTAATTGGTCAATAACACTAATGAGGGAGATGAAATAGAATGCATTAAATTGAAAATGAAATATGTTATTTTTTTGAATACTTACTTTTGGAACATCAATCAAAAATATAGATGATGCTTCTAACCATAAATTATAGGGGGAAGAAAGTGTGTTAGAGTATAAGGAAGACAATATAATATTATCTTGGAATTCCTTGAAATACAAACATAATCAGGAAAGTTATCTTTACCATTTAATTATTAGTTTTAGGACTAGTATTCAAAAGGAATTAAATACTAAAGTATTCTCATCATATTAAAATATATTATCATCTTACATTCACATAGAGAAGTAATTTTATATACACTTTATATTATAGGTAATTTAGGAGAATATGATGTCGGTTGAGTAATATGATAAATTTAAAATTTTAAAGAATAATAATGAAATGAATGAATTTTCATTATGTTAAAAATGATGAAATAAGCATCCTATAAAATGCCTGAGGGGAATGGGAGTTTGTTAAAAGGGTTGAAATTAGGGTCATCTATTTAATGAATATAATGAAAATAAAAATTCCATAATTATCTAGTGATCTATCTATAAAGAGATTGGTCATTATAAAAACAAATTCCCCAAGAATCAAGGGATCTTACCACCGAATATTCTAAAGGGATAATTCTATGATTATGATAATACTATAAAAGAAGTAAAATTTTCCATGTTTTTTAGTATTTGGAATTAATCATTTTGTAGAATTATTTTATCAATGTTATTTTTGTTATAATAATCTTGAATAATAGAAGGATTATTCTACATTATAATTAAATTTAGGATTTGAAATCATTTTTTCAATGGTACTGAAAACCAAGAAATTTGATTTAGTGGTAATGTGATATTTTTGAATAATATGGGAAAATTGGAAATATAACCCTTAATATGATCCTAATATTGATTTAATAATTTTTAAATAAGATAGAGAGTATTTTACCATGATGATATAAAAGGGATTCTATTGGTGAACTTTAAAATTAATAGGGATTTTATGAAAAGTAATTTATGATGTTTTTTATTGCATTTTTTATTTTTGGAATATATTTGACAAATTAAGTTCTTATATAAGGAATAAAAACAAATTTATATTTTGGAAATAGTTTTGTTTTTAATGTTATTTCATGGTTAATCATGTTATTATGGTGTTTTAAAAGAATAAGTGAACATTGTATTCACTTGTTTCATATGTAACATTATGCGATACATTATGATTTATGGGGAGAAATTCATGAACAAATATTTTAAATATTATTGATTTTAATTAGTTTAGAAATATTTTATATGAGTATTAATGTTTACTATTTATGAAATTGATTAAATTGAACATTATAGGGTGTTTTTGAATGTATTATTAGAATGAATAAACGAAACATTCTATTTATTTAAATTATATTGTGAAATAAAGAATAAATTTTCAGTATTTTATAAAACTTATGATCCATTAAATGTTTGTTTTAGTACATCAAGTAATAACAATAGAAATTAATACTCATTTATTTGAACAATATATGATGACAAATTTATCAAACAAAAATCAAAGGATAAAATTGTCTTATGAAATAGAAATAAATCAAGTTAATTCATTTATTCACATTCTTAATATTGAGAGTAAAATTATTACTCAATTTTGGTAAGAGGATCTTTAAGTAAATTATATTTACTTTTACCTTTATTTTTAAATAATTGATGGTCATTTCACCTGTCACCGATTTAGTGTTTTTTGGTTGTTAACTTTCTCCTAGCTGTGTTCTCTATCAATATCTCTTAGTCCTTGTGAATTATTTTTCTCATCAGTGTCTATGTTTTCACTTCCTACTAATTTTTTCACACTTTCAAATGATTATCTTATAACTTATTTATATTATTTACTATATAATATTATAGTAATAGGTCAATATTTTTTATTCAATTTGTAGTCATAAAATTTTAAAAAGATAAAGTATAAAGATAAATTTCACTATATTTTTATTATAGTTTGGATAAAATATTATAATATAGTCTTCAAAACCCCATTAATCCTATGATAGATGTGGGTCACACTAATATATTTTGAATTTTTATGAGGTTCCAATAACATTTTTCAAAATTTAAATTTGTATAAGAGTTACAATTATGTCATCTTATATTTTAGATAGAAAAAAAAATTGTGTACCTTTTATTAATTTTTATACATATTAATGTGGTAGTAAACTTTGTTGGAAATTAAAAAACAAATTATAATGAAAAATTAAAATTTAAATAAAATATTTAATTACAAAAATAAATAATAATCATATAATAAACAATGAATCTTGATAATAATTTTAATATGTTGATGTGTTCAATGTTTAGTGTATCTATTGTATTTGAAAATATAACAATAGTGATCATTGTATCATCACATATAATTTTCTATTCTTACTACATTTATAAATGCATCATATATATTATTGTGTTCTATTATTTATAATACATGAAATCTCAAAATTGAACATAGTGTTAAAGGACACATGGATTTCTTAATTATTTATTCAACCGATGTATCAAATCATGTATTCTTCTAGAGTCTATGTTTACGATATAATTGTAACTAAAATTTTTTTAATATGATAAATATATTTTTATAAAAATATGTACTATGTATTCTTACTTGGTATGAGGTTGTCATGTTAAAATTGTTTATATTTATATGCTAAGCCCCGATATACCATTATCATTTCCTCACTATATGTAATGGTCCATGATAAAGAATTAACACATAAATACAATTTTTTTTGATCAATTCAATAGAATTTTACCTTAATAACATTATTACATGTTTGTTCAAAAATATACTTTATCTAGGTGTACATTTCCTATTTGAAATATCATCTAAATATTAATTTAAAATCAATAAATACACCAACTATCAAGTAAAATGATAATTTCATCACTATTTGAATTAAACTTCAAATAATTGTAATATTATCAATGTGATATTTTCTTAATCAAATGCAACACAGTCCAAGGAATTTCAAAATTTATCCCTTTTTACATAAAACATAGAATAAAGACCTCAATAAGTATTATAATGAGATTATTGGTATAATGTAATGTTGGTTAATAGGAATAGTAAATTTGGTGAGTGGTTTATGGTAAATTATGGAAAATATAGTGGTTCCAAAAACTATAAAAATATCATTACAATGAAATGGAATTTAAAAAATGTATCGAGATAAGTGAGAAATAATTTTAAATAAAACATGATAAATTAGCTCATTGATTTCATAATAAAATTCTTGATTATGATGAAGTAATTTATTAATGTAAATAAATACAAGAAAATTGGAGTATCATGTAAAATTTTAAATTATTATATAGAACAACTCTTCACATATTGGTGATATAAAAATTATTTATGGATATTTTTCAATATTTGTTATGAAAAGGTACTTTTAATTCAAAAAAATTAATTTTTTATAAAAATTATAGTGATATATTATATGAAATATTATAGGAGGAACAATTTTAATGGTTACACATCAATTTATAATTTTAATTTCAATAATACAACATACCATAAATGAAAAAAAATGGTTATATATATCCCCACAGACCCTAACTCAAACCAAAGATGAATGAATAAAACTAAAAAAGAATATAAAATAAGGCTATAAATTCTTTATAAACATATTATTTAAATAATTTTATTGTTAGGATTATAAATTTTGAAAAATAATTTTATAATATTTATAGATATAAATTTTATTTTGATACAATAATTAGAAAACATTAATAATGTTTCCTATGCGAGTAAATCATCTTAGAATGTTGAGATAAAATGGTTTAAAATTGAGGTAAATCAAATGAATGAATACTTTCATGAGTTCATTAATGGGTGGTAAAACATAGATATGCTCAAAAAAATAAAAATAACTACTATGAAGTTGAATGTTAATGGATATAGATAGAAATAAACCAAATTATATACAAATTTATTTATAACAACATTACGACAAGCGTTTCTTCTATAAAATTTATTAACAACAGTATAAGGGTAAATTTCACCACTTAATTTTCACTAAAGCATCCTCAATATTTGGGGAATACCGGGGCTTTTATATACAAATATTTATCATGAAAAATCATAGTTAATTCATTTTTCAAATCTATAAGGTAAAAAAAATTCTTACTAATATTATTTAACCTAAATTATCCTAGGTAAAAAAAAAATTATTTTGTTTAGTTATAATAATAATAAAATCCATAAATAAAAAGTAATGAACTATGGTTAAAGGATAATATGTTCTCCTATAGCACAATATGAGGCACCTTTCAATTAAAAACACTCAAAAAAATGTGATGTAGTGCATAAAAATTTTGGGGATAATTAAAAAGGTATGATCAATGTTTTTGGAGAGGTGGTGTATTGAATATACTATAATTTATATAGTACATTATATTGATTTTTTGTAGAATAAAATTGTTTAGTATCTCACAATGAATTATGATGTAATACTCATAAAATATCATAATGGATAATTCATTGTGTTTAAACATGATTTGAATATATTTATTACTCATAGAAAAGATAATGTTTTTATAATAAATAAAAATTAAATATCTATATATAATGTTAAAAAATAATTTTTTCCTAATTATTATTTATTACTTATAATTATAAGGCACTAAAAATTTTTATTTTTATCAATTTTAGTTTTTCATAAAAAAAATTCAACAACCTAATCCTATAGTGGGTAAATTGTTTTCTATTTATGATAATTGTATAAAATTAATGAAATTTATGCAGAATTTATAGTTCATTAATAAGTTAAATAAAAGTTTCTTATTATATATTTTTTATTTAGACACAGTTAAATGAACACATGTAACTTTTTTTGGTTAAGAATGATATAAATTTCTTATTAATGATGATTCATTTTAAATTTACATAGGTTTATTTAATATCTCATAAGAGTGTAACCATTTATAAGTTCCCAATATCATTAATCGAATTCAAAATTAAAAAATATTAAGGATTGATTACATGAGAATTGTTCATTGTGTAATGTTATAAAATGATAAGTTTGATATTTTATATAATTATTATATATAAATAATAATGGGTAAATTGTTCATTTATATTGTTCATTTACCTAGGTTTACATAGGTTTTAGAATTGTTCATTGTTCATTTACATAGGTTTGAGAAGTTTGATATATCTCATAGGTTTATATTGTTCATTATTCATTTACATAGGTTTGAGAAGTTTGATATATCTCATAGGTTTACATAGGTTTAAATAGGTTTACATAGGTTTGAGAAGTTTGATATATCTCATAGGTTTATATTGTTCATTTACATAGGTTTGAGAATTGTTAATTATTCATTTGTGTAATGTTATTATTTTCATTGTGTAATGTTAAACATTCAACCACCTAATCCTATAGTGGGTAAATTGTTTTCTATTTATGATAATTATATGAAAATAATGAAATTTATGGAGAATTTATAGTTCATTAATAAGTTAAATAAAAGTTGCTTATTATATAATTTTTATTTAGACACAGTTAAATGAACACATGTAACTTGTATTGGTTGAGAATGATATAAATTTTGTATTAATTAGGATTCATTTTAAATTTACATAGGTTTATTTAATATCTCATAAGAGTGTAACCATTTATAAGTTCCCAATATCATTAATCGAATTCAAAATTAGAACTTATTAAGGATTGATTACATGAGAATTGTTCATTGTGTAATGTTATAAAATGAGTTGTTTTATGTAATATGTTTTCTCAATGAAAACCATAATATAATGGAGTTGTTAAAAGTAGAAAAAATATTACTCAATATATGGTAAGAATTATTGTTAATTATTTTAATCCTTTTAAATATTACTGATATGTGGATTCGAATACTACATATTATTTTATAAATATAATTTTACATAGAGTAATCATTACAAAACCACATTTTGAATTATGTAATGGAATAAATCCTAAAGTTTGAAATTTTTTATTTTTTAGATGTAATTTTTTTATATTAAACACAAAGGGTAGTTTGGATTATTTTTTACTATGTCTAATAATAGAGTTTTTTAAATTATTCAACTAATTATAACCCTTCGATTGTAATAATAAACAATTTAGTGTTATTAAAGAACAAATTTATAATAATTTTTATTAAAAATTCCCTTTCTATACTATTATTATACTGAATAATATTAAATATGATATTGGAGAATTCAATTAAGCTACTTTAAAATGTTTTATGAGATTGGATTAAACATAAGATTATCTATCTAGGGGTATCATATGATATGTCAACCCATAGTTAATAAATCATTTTAATATAACCTAATTGTTATAATCATTAATGATTTAGACTATAATATTTAAATAATTAATTTTTAAAAAAAATGGGTCAACATAAAAAAAATTATATCAAATAGTTTTAATAGATATATCTATTGTATAATAAGATAATATTTAGGACACTACTGTGTAGGAAGAGTTATAAAAGTTCACTAGGGATAAGGTTTTTTATTTTTCTACTCTCAAAATTCATTAACACATGAATAAAACTAAATTTAATTTTAAATATAACATTAATGATTATGGATAGATTTATAAAAATAAAGCATGGTTGGTAGAATTATTATATAGTAAAGATAAATTGATATACTATATAAGGAATTATTCTCTTGTTTCTATTTGTTGGAAATATAGAGTATCTTTTCTTTTTCTTCAATAATGATGGTTAAAAATATTAAATAGGTTTAAGGAGTTCTTACATAAAGAAATTATTTTATAAGATCTGATTTTAAAATATGTTCCTAGTTTTGAACATGGGATGTAATATAATGATGTGTATATATATAATATGGTAGTTGGGAAATGTAACAACACGCATAACCTTGGCATGATGTAATTACCTATATTATTTTTTTCATTTATTTTATAAAATAAAATTTAATTCTAGCTTATTTATTTATTGAAGCTCTAAGTATATCCTAAATTTATAAATATGTATAGATAGAATTATCTTTTAGTCCTTAAAAACTTTCCCCTATAATTAGTTTACTATACTAATTCTTGAAGAATTTAAAATGAGAGTTATGATGGAAATAATATTCATTTATTATATTCATATATTATAAATGAATTATGGGATATTTTTTAATCATAATAACATTTTCATGGGTTTCTCTAAAAGTCGTGGATTTATTTTAAGTAAAAGTTTGACAACTTCAACACGTACTAAATTAAATTGGAAAAGTACATGGCTAATATTTCATAGGATAAATAATTTTAGAGGAAATATTGAAATACCAATATATTCTACTGAATATATTAATGGTTTCAAGGATCACTAAAAGAGTCTCACATTACATCTGTAAAAAGTATTATAAAATATATTAAAGATATAGTTCATCATAGAAATTATTATCTACATAGATCTTATTTTTAGCTTCTGATTTTCAAAAATTCATATTTTATAGGTAGTAAAAAATTTTAAAATAAAATTATAGTGTAATGTTTTATTTTCTTGTAAAATAGTCGGGGTATTATAATTAAAAGAATAATAATTTTTATTATGTTTCTTTATTTAATTTAAATTGCATAAATACTACTATCTATTATGTAAAAAATATTTATAAAATAAAACATTGATTAACATTGAATTTTTTTATGATAAGATTCCAATTATGTGGCATAATTTTTATTTAATATAAATTCCATGGAATCCATTACAACATCAATAGAAGAATTATATTTTATCAAGGATCCATTATAGTCATGATCATATATGAAAGCATGATATTTTTTGTAATTTATAATTATTAAAATTTAATGAAAATATAAATTTTATAATCTAATATATGAAGGAAATTTTGAAATAATCTAGGTTAATCATGGAATGAGGTAGAAATAATGAAAAGACAACTCTTATTTCTATAAGAAAAAGTGATTTAAATTTTATTTATTTTTCCGAAATGAATTTTTTGTAGAAAATTATGTCTTAAATAACTAATATTGAATGGGACTTTTAATGTGAATGTGAAATTATTATGTTTTATACGAATCATTTTTTATTAGCTCATATAAATAAATATTTCCTTATCTAAAATTAAATTTATTTCAAAATTCCATAACACTAAGTAATGTATTTTTTGATAATAATATCTATATTGATATATATAACTAATTTCTTTTTGGAAATATAATGCATGTACGTCTTATAATACCATGTTATATATATATTATATGAATTAAACTACATAATCTCTATGTTTTATTACATGGTATTATATAATGTACATTATTTAGTATTATTATTAAATTATACTAATATTGAGAACCATTTAAAATTAATGATTCATCATATAAATTTGAATTTTTTATTATTGAAATTCTAACAACTAGGACTGGTCTACCAAAAAATAATGGATCTAGGTTAATATATGACACAATGATTTAATCCTTATATGTAAATGTCTCTTAATTCATTAAGGAACTAAAAAATTCACGTCGATATGATTACATTAAATATAAAACAAAAGGATCATGTTTGAATGTAGTAAATGTTTAGAAAAGACTATCAATATAATCAATATTCCAAAAAATTTCATACATAAAATCGAGATCCAAGTTTATGACCCATTGTATATAATATAATATTAAATAATATATATAATATATTAAATATAGTATATTATAAAAATTATATATATATATATATAAGTTTAATAATCATGATATAACTGTAAACATGCATGCCCTTTGAACAAGATATTTAAAAGAGAATAGAAATTTTAATATAATACCCTCCACCCCTTCTTATAAAATATGATTTTTCCTAATCCTAGACTTTTATGAAATGATAAAACCAAAACTCATAAAAGATTATGTGGATAATAAATTTTGTGTTTCAATTACAAGATGATAAGTGTTCTTGAAATAAAATATTATTATCCACCCATTTATATCAAAACACATGTTGTTTATGCAGGTTAGGGGTGATTCTAACAACATTGTAGCATTATCACCTCTAACATCTACTCAATTAGTGATTTTTATCAATTGGAAGCATGTATGAGTTTCTAATAATTTAAATTATATGATTATTTAATCAAAACCCACAATTAAATGTATATAATCCATGATCACATAGATAAACACATTTGTTCTAAGATGCATAGAAGGAACACACACCCCCATTGACTCTACCAGATTTTCATATCTCTAGTAAGGGCCACACCGACCTAATATATTAAACATGTCTATATTAATGAATTAATATGTTATCCCAAAAAAAATCCATTGCTTAATCAAATATGTTAATCTATAGGTTTCACCATATAGATGATAAATCACTCACTGATTTATCAACTACACTGTTAGTTATCTTGTTTTTTGAATAACTAAAATCCCAAATAAATTATGTAAAATAATGGTCATACTATGAAGAAAAATGGTAAATATATGAAATATTAAATAGTTTCATAAAATTAAAATTATAAAGAATCCAATAAAGGGTTCTAAAAGAGGGACCAAATCATAAAATATCCTCTCCAGAAAAACCCCATGGTAAAAATTAGAATAATAATTAATAAAGAAATTCTATTGGATAAATATATCGAAACTCACACACTACACCATTTTAACTTACAAATCCTTACCAAATATATCACCAAACATCCCAAAGGTAACTTCTATCTCTATAAAATATATAATTTCATAGAATGGGTTTCTTCCATTTGTATAGTTATTTACCCCCAAGATAGAAAAATGATCAATCAGGTCCCATATAAATATCACATTGATCCCAAGAATCTTATTTCATATTATCAATATAAGAATTTTATTCAATGGAAATTATCTTAGCTTGGTGTAATTTGATTGATGAAAACCCACTTATTTGGTTGGTATAATAACATCTACTAATGAATCACCTTACTCGAATAGATCCAAATCCACTACCACACTGCATCTAATTATTCAAGAGGAAAGGTAATGCTAGGAATATAATCATCATCATCTTAACACCTGAGTGGTATAAAAACCCCTCATATTTGAAATTGTTATTCCTTATAGAAACAAAATTTAAACCAATGTTCATCTTCTATGTCACTTTCCATAATTATCATGTACCAATCATGTTTATTTTCAGGAATGTATCATCACCTCATAAACTATTATCATTGTCACTATATTTTGTACTAGCATAATCCAAAATATCTATGGAGGAATCCACTCACCAATCTTCAAATAAAATAAATATGAAAACCACTCTCCAATTAATTATATATCTCATTCCATTATAAACAGAAAACATAATGAGGGGATTATTACTCCTCAACCATGTTATATCTATAATATTAAACGATACATGTAAAATATCTAACCCCAGACGTTGATGTATAATTAATAGTTTCTCCTACCATAAAAAATGAGCCTCAATTATCATTAAGAAATCCATATATAGATCAAAAACTAATTTTTCATATCTCAAAAAATAACATTATCTAAATTTATGTGTATCATTATTTTTAATTTATTCCTATGACTCAAGAACAAACAATCTGTGGTCACTCAAACTAATAAAATAAAAAAATACTATCTTCTTTTCAAAAATTGGTGTATATGAAGGCCACATACTCAATCACAATAAAAAATGGTTCCTCTCATGGTACAATGAAAATACCACTACCCAAGGAAAGTTCATATACTTAGGGATCATATATTATTGCTCATCATTATGATATAAGAGATCACATACATGGACACGCTGTTAAATTTAAAATGTAGAAGCATATAATATATGAAAAATATGGAATTACCAATAAAATATCAAATATAACAGATCATGAATGAAACATGTTCCCAATAAAATCATGGAAAATATGTGTTAAACCCTATTAAAAACATTACACAATATAATTACACATATATGTTACTGGATCAAGGCCCTAGGAAAACATAGTGAAAAATATCTGAGAAAACATGTAATGAACATGAACCTAGTAGAGTGGAGTCAATGGTTAAAATATTCAATAATTTTTAAATTAAATTAATCACATCCCAAATAGATGAATATTTTCATAATCTTTGTAAACTAGATACATTATAAGATCTCACATTATATTGGAAAATATAAAATACAACATAGTATTTTAATTGGGAACATCATTATTATGTCCATAATAGCATTGAATATCATTCGCAATATCCATATTGTCATCCTGTGGAATGAATCATAAGAATGGGGTTATTATAAATTCTTATTTAGGGTATACATACAATAAAGACTTCATAAGGAAGTAATAATATTGCTAGATTACAAGATGTTAAAATAATTTCTTATAAATAGTCACATGAGCTAGAAACATAACCATAGAGATAATAAATAAATCAAATTATAACATTAAAATTAATAATTAATTTTTAATGGTGGAATACATAATGAGGAATGTCTAAAACATACCATTGAGTCTTTATTCTGCAACATTTATACTATCAAGGCCTTACACCAAGACATCTTACATAAATGAGTTAGGTCACATCCATATACCAAAGATATTTTGTCTCATTAGACAAGCTTATACATCAATTTGATATGTAATTATGTGACTTATCCCTCACATAATAATTCCAATGAATTCATTTTTTGAATAATCAGTACAACTTAATCAACTTTTATTAAAAATCAATAACTATATGTATGGGAACAACTGGGATACAATACATAAATACTATCCCAATTCAAACTAATCATAAACCATAAAAATTAATAATAGGGATTTTATAATACCCAATGTCCCATATGGATCATAATTATAAGAAATGGTTTATATCATTGATAAATTGAAATATAATAAAAATATACATCAATAATTTCTTGATGAAAATATCCTTTTCACATTTGAAAATAAATTTTAAAAACTAATGATATTATTAATATTGGGAAATAAATTTTATTAAAAAATGAATCTTATAAACATGTAAATTATTATATAAATATATCATTGTTCATCATAGTGGTTAATTTTATACATGATGTATAAGTTAAAAAAATCATTCATTTTACACTATTATAAAAATAATAAAAGCACATCATATTGAAAATGACATAAAGATTACTTTTAAATAAAATTGGAAATAATAGAACCCTGGTAATATGTATTTAATAAACAATTTGGATAATTTTAAAAAATATATATGAAAAAATTATAGAAATCATATATATGGATGAAAAATAATTTTTGATTGAAGAGAGACATAAAGTATACTTTTCATAAAAAAAATATTCTCAATAATTTTAATTACTAAATAGTTTTACAATGATATTAATGCTTGGAAATTTCAATAATTAACAAATTAGAAGAAAATAAATTTTATTTACGAGAGATATATCAAAAAATTCACCAACCCGACACTTAAACATGAACAATCTCAAATTATAAGAAGATTGTGAAATAACCCCTTACCACAATGGAAGCATTTGAATTAAAACCCCATAAAAAATAAAATAATATTTAAATTTAAATAACACGATAATAAATATATTAATCATATATATTATCAAAAGGGTAGTATATACACCAAAAAGAATTGGTGGATATGGCATATGTTTCCGAGAAGTAACAGTAAGATGGGAAACTTTATCCATGAGTCTTATTTCTTTTGTACTTGGTCAAACCTCTGGTATGAAAAAATTATATTTATTATAAATTTATTAAATACCAAAATATATATATATATATAATATCATATATTATTTACATTTAACCTTTTGTCATATATTTTTTGAAATCACTGTCTCAAGTGATAACATCTATTTTTTGATATAAATTCTAGTATAGTTGTCTTGGTATTTATATTTTTATCATGGTTATATAATATCCTAAATTTTGAACCTCATATAGTTATCATTTATATTCACTATTTTCTATTAACAACCTCAGTTTTTTTAAAATATTATTTTTTTGGAATAAATTGAAATTCATTGATTGCTTGCATTATATGATACCCACAATTAAAATATTTTTAAAGACAAAACCAAATTTTGTTTGAAAAATATTAAACATATATATTTTATTTTCATTCAAAATATATTATTTTTTTTCTTTTTTTTACACACAACACCATGTTCCTTCGACCGCTTGTGTTACACACAATAATGTGTTTTATCAAACTACAATATAAGATTATATAATTGTTAAAATATTTTTATAGTTATCGCCAAGCTATTGAAATGGAATTTTTGAATATGATTTACTAAATTATGAAAATATGGTATTAAAATGTATTTAAAAAAATTCTTTGGTTAATAATAAATTTTAAATTGGGGAAATAACTATTTAAAAATAAGCAAATACCTTTTTTGAAAAACCATTTTCTTTGCACAAACAAGTTTTTACCCAATAAATTCAAAAACCATTATTTATGAATTATATTAATGGATTTTATATATTATAAATTAAATAAATAATTCAAAATTCATTTTATAGGTTTTATATACTTGATATAAAAATAAATCCAATTTTATGCATAAAGATATGTTTTTTCTAAAATTCAGTTTTACAACCACATAATGGTAAAATTATATTAAAACTAAAAATGTAAACATTCATAAATTCTATTGGGAATTTTTTTTATTAATCTCAAAATTATCAAAATATAAATATATCTTATTTTTCTAAAAGTTTCATTTTTTACGTATAGTGAACAATAAAGAATTTTAAATGAAAACAACTTTTTAAGTTAATTTATTTATATAGATAAAATAAATTTTTATTCAGGATTAATGGATATTTAGATAAAATATATATCTATTAATATAATATAGTATTTTTTAATCAATTTCATAATGAAATTAGACATAATTTTTTTTAATACTTTTAAAAATCTTCACTTTAAAAACTTGTTTCCTATTGTTAGGGGGATTAGTATTAAACTCTATTTTTCTACTTATGTGAATAGAATTTAAAAAATGGATTATATTTTTTTAACTAGAATAATTTATAATATAAAATATTGTGAAATTAAATTTTGAACATATTAATTAATGAAAATAATTAAAATTAATTATAGTGTTTAAGGGAAAAACAAGTTTACTAAAGGACTATATGGTAAACTTAAGAGGTAAAATTACATATAAAAATTTTCAACACATAATTTATTACCATATATACACCATATATCATATTTTACCAAAAACATATTCATTATGGGAGTCACATGAGGTGAGGAATACTTCCAAATTGTTTTTATTATGTTTGGTCATTTAAAAGAATGCCACTCCTCCTCTACTATAATAGAGTACTCACTCCCTGCACATATTCAAACAACTCATGTCACATTAACTAATAAAAACCTGGGAAATTGACAACCTAAAATCCCTCTTATAATTCTATAATACGTAATTTGATCATAAATCTGTCCAAGTAAGTTCTCTGGTACCAGACAAAATGAGATACCTGAAGAAGAGGTAACATTCTTCATTGAACATTTTTTATTTCCTCCTCAAATCCCATTAATTATTATTATTTAATTATAATATAACAACCTCAATAACATTTATATTAAGAGATTTTTTTTATGTTGTTGTTAAAACTGAAAAATTCACACACATCAATCAAATAGGATATGCAATCAACATTCGTGGGTATAGAGAACTACCGCCACACGTACCAATGTCATTTGTTTCTCCATTATCTCACTTATAGGTTAGTAATAATGATAGAAATGATATTTATATATTATATATATACTATTTTTGATTCATTTATTCTTTTGAAAATACTATATGACAGAAACCATCATGCTTTCTATTTTTTTGGAATACAATAAAGTCTTTCGTGTGTAAGACTCACTACCACCTTTCAATGTGATGTGATTCATTCAGCTTTTACATGGAATTTATTAAAAAAGATTTTAATAGAAATATATGATATATATAAAATATTAATTATATTTTAATTATAATATATATATATATATAACATTTAATTCTAATTCTTTTGATATGATAAGAAAATTGATATATAGTTCAAGCATACGTACGACCTACCATTTCCACGAACGGTGCATTTAATTTCATATATATATCATTTATACATTAGTATAAATATATATATAATGACTATATATAATATCAAAAATAATTATTTACATTATGGTAATTTGTAATTAATGATCAATGTAAGAGGACAAACAATAAAAAGTGGTAACATATTTAAAAAACAAAGCGTTTATTACTTGAAAACTAACTATAACATCAAATTACTAATAAATGAGTAATATAAAGTCATAATTATATAATATATGGTATGATATATATTATTATGGATCTTTGATGTATTTATATTAATCTGTTATTATTATAAAATATATTTGAAATAGTACGATCAGAGTCAAGAGTTATGGTAAGGGGATTTGTAGTCTCAATTTTATTTCTTCGATACTTATGCCATATTCACCATATGTTTCATTAATACAGTGAATATTATTATCTATGAAATTTTATATCTTTATTTTTAATTATTTAAAATTATTAATTGTTTAAATTAATGTTATTACTTCACGAGGCTCACGATTCCAAAGTAACTCCTGAAGTGAGAGATTGTTTTCTCACTTTTTACTTTTGTGGGCCACATGACATATTCACCACAACATTATTATTTTTGATATATATACATACAATGGATGATTTTTATTATTATTTAAATAATATTTATTAGTATTTATATATCTGTTTTAATATATCTCTTTTTGTGATGTTTATGGTTCATAATTTTCCAAATCAGTAAGGGAATTTTGTCCAAAATTCCCTTATGAGAGACACATCTATTCGTGTATAAGGTATATATATTTACCCTATGACATGTTATAAAATTAATATAATAATTTTCATGATATTTTAAGAATCATTTAATTTTCTTATTTTATGGTGATTTTGATTTAATGTTAGAAAAATAGTAACAGGTTATTTCCACAATCACGTTGTTTGTCAAGATTATTTATAATTATTCTTCAATTGATGAAATATTATGATCAATACCTCAATATTTATCATTAATTTTAATATAATCTATATATTTATGATATTTTAAGTTAATGTTACCATTTTTAAACACCTTTAAACTTAATATTATAATGAAAGTGTTTTTAATTAAGTCTGACGTTATTTCTATCTTTGGTCAGATATATTTTTTCATCCAAAAACATGTTTTTAAAAAATATTTTCAATAATGTTTGAATAAACTTATATTATTTTTAAAATAAATTTTTACCCATGGTTTACCATTCTTAAAAATATTTTTAAATGGAATCTTCTTTTCATTTTTTGATCAAGGATCATTTATCGTCTATTATAAATATAAAAGGAATATCTATTTTTAGATATATTTTATATATGAAATTTTCTTCCATTATGAACACTTTAGTAATTGAGGCATAATTTATATTATTTAAATATTATTTTTATATGGAAATTTATCACCCTAAAAATATGAAGTTGGGACGTTGTATTCGATAGCGTGTATGGCCTACAACACCAAACACTTAAGGGAACATAATATTCCACAAATTTATAATATATTTACTATATTAAATACATAAATTATATATATATATATAACTAAGTTAGAATAAGTGTCACACAATAATTAGTTTCTTCAATGGATTGCGTCATATGCAAGATTGAGTTTTACATAACAACAATGTAATATTAAAATATTAGTAGTTTTATAATTATACTATACCAAGCAATTAAATTTATGGTTATGAAATGTATTAACTAACATATAAAAATATATGTATTACACAAATATAAAAAAATACATTTCAAAATAATTATTTATAAATTATTTTAAAAACTATTTGAAAATAAATGGAGTATCTTGTAGAATATTATTTTTATGCTCACAAAGTTGTTTTACCCTAAAAATTTAAATTAATTAAAATTAGTGAATGATATTAATATAAATTTCATATCTATTTTATATATTTTAAAATATAAATTTTTTAGTCACCAATAGAATTTATTGTGATATTATAAGAACAAACCTAATTTTACACATAAAATCTTATACTTTTATTAAAGAAATTTTATTGCATCTATATGGAAAAACTATTTGAAATTCATTTTCTAAAAAAAATATAATAATTTATATGTCATAATAAAACTAATATTTTGATGTGAAAAAATTAGGTTAGGTTGAGTTATTGGTATTTTTATGGGAATATTCATTTTTTAACGAATAGTGGAAAATACCGAATTTTAATTCAAAACAATTTTTCATCTAATTTATTTATAAGGTTAATTTATTTATTAAATTGGATTTAATGTTTAATAATATAAATTTATTTAATCAATCCAATTTAGGTAATTTTAATCTTATTCAGTTGGAAATTTAATTTAAAAAAATAAAAACTTCCTCATGTTTTTACGTTAAAAACTCAAATTATAATCATGTCTGTGGGATTCAATTAAAATTAATTTATATAAATTATGTTATTAGAATTTTGAAAAATAGATTTCATATATTTATTTATAATAATTTAAAATTTATAATATTTTCAATTTAGTTTTTTCACCAAAATTATTAGTCAATGTAATTAAAATTAATTACAATGATTATAATGAAATTAAACATAAAAAGTGAATAAAACATAACCTTAAGGGAAAAAATGACCTATAAACTTGTCCAAACGTATATTATTCGTAATTTTTCTACATTATAATCCATTTCATATGATTTTTATTATTATTGGAGCCACATACCATTGGGAAAATGAGGGTGGAATTCCCATATTCGAAATATAAAAGAGTGTTACTCCTCCACTATAAAATAACCTCCACTCCTTGAACATAAACACACATATTATGCAACATTATCTAGACTAAGATATAACTAAATTGATCATATAAATCACTCAAAAAAATATAATCTGAACCATGACTATAAATCCATCCATGGATTCCCTTTGGGGAAAACAAATAGGTGTTTCCCGAATAAGAGGTAATCTCATCCTGCAAGTTCTTATATTAATTTAATTATCCTATATTTTAATTATTCTTATTCATTGATTATATAAAAAAATAACTTAATTACAATTATATTCTGTTAATATATGGGTTATAATTACACTTACACACACTTCCATCTAATGGGTAATGAACAAATTTTTTATGTGTAATATGAACTTCCCCTCACAAAATGATGATTGTTCATTCTTTTATTAAATTCTATCATAATGTTTACTACTATGGAACATGGGTTAATATATGTTATATATGATATTCATAATTAATTTTTTAACTTTTTTTTCTCTTAAAACATTTACTTTATACTTTCTATTATTTTTAAAATAAGATTACATTTTTGTGGAAGCGTGGACTATCGCAACCTCAAAGAGAAGTGATTAATTCATACTATTAAATGAATGTATTAAGTATTATTTTAATAAAATTATCTAACATATATTACATATATATGATAGTTTAAATATAATACACATATATGTTATTTAATTTTATTTGTTTTAATAAGATAATGAAGTTAATGTAGAAGTCATGTTTATATATGGCATATCGTATCCAAGAACAGTGCATTCCATTTCATATTTCTAAATATTATGTAATATTATAAATAAAAATATACTTTATATATATATTATATTAACACCATGTTTTACTTTCTGTATTTTTTAAACCATTATAGGAACAAAAAATTACTAGTCATGACATAATTGAGAAACTAGGAAATTAATACCCAAAATATAGAAAATAATGAAGGATTGTTATCAAAAGGGTAATAAGATATTATATTAAGATCATATATGATATCATAAATATGATTATTTTTGTATTATATTTTAGTGTTATTTCTATCCCATTATACATAATGTTAAAGGAATTTAACAACAAAACAAAATACAAGGTAAGGTATTTCATCATTGTTTACATTCTATTGAGAATTATTAGTTATAATATGGTCTATATAATTCCCATTGACATGTTATATCATGAATATATTTATTATAATGATATTATATATTTAATTTATTTTTATGACTTCATGGATATTTTGATTCAAATCTTTAAATGTGGTATGGTAAAGTTTGAAATTATTAAAGATTATTCTCCCTGATAACATTTTTAATGATTATAATTGTAATATCGCTTCATTTTGTTATCATTAACATTCTCATGAATCAATTAAATTATTTTTATTCACCTAATTCACTATATATGGTTTAAATAATATAAATTTTTTATATAATATCATGATTCATTCATTATTTATTATATTTTGAGATTCAATCTTAATTATTTTATCTATTGGGTTTAGAGTTAAATGTTTCCAAGTGGAAAATAAATTTCATTACCCAATTCCTTTTCCATTGGGTTATATTACATCCTCATTTTCATTAATATTATATGAATATATTTTTTTAAATTTTATAGAATATATTTTATTTTATTTATACTCTTACAATGTGTGTTTACATTATATACACATAATCTACTCATTGATTGATTCTCACTCGAACATTTTAATCATTTCAATAATTTAATTTATAATCGCATTTTTTTGTGATTTTTTATTAATGAATTTTCATCAGTGTAATAATAATTTTCATTTAATTCTCTTTTATTCATTCATGACCATTTCCAAGTAATAGTAAAATCTTCTACTCATTTCAAAATAATATAATTTGGAAAATGTTTTTTATAAATCCTGACATAATTTCTATCATTAGTTATAGAACATGTTTTCTTCTAGAAAACATCTTTTATTTATAAAATTTGAAAAATATTTCCACCCATACTAAAATAATTATTAATTAAAAATTTACTAATTTTTTCTTTTTTCCCATGTTTTCAACATAATATTCATGTCTCTATGCAAATAAGGAATTTTTCTATCATTTTTTCATGAAAAAAGATTATTATTTTTACCTAGTATGACATGTATGGATTTACCCACTTTCATTTATTTTAAGATTCCTTCTCTTGATTAAAAGTTAAATTTTGAACGATCTTTCTAAAATTATTTTCAATGAAAATTATTTTGAAATTTAAAAGGAATTTTTTTTCAAGAATGTTTTAATTATATATTTTATAGTACTTATAATCATAAATAACAATAACCATTTATTTTTACTGTACATTGGATATGTGTTATTGATACCATTCTTATCATTAGTATGGATTATCTATGATTGATTTCAAAAAGGTTATTTTTAACTTTCACTTCTATGTTTAATTTTAGTCCTCTTGAAATATTAAATTTCATTTTATCATTTCAAATTGAATTTCCACTAATTATTCCTTTCATTTTTCTTGGATATGATAATTATAGGAACTATATAAAAATTTTCATAAGGAGTTCATTTATAATGTTATTCGATTATTCTGGGAAATATGGATATATGTGTGTGTGTGTGTGTGTGTGTGTATTTTATTCAATGAGGATATTTTATATGCCATATTTTTAATTCAATTCGACAATATGATGATTTCAAGGGATTGGTACGACATGGTTGGGGATTAGTTACAGAAATTACATCAATGTCTCTGTAGTATCATGAGAATATTTAGTTTTAAAAATTAGATGGTTGTTTACCAGATATTTGTGAAACCTCTTGTAAAAGGTCCTGATAGTAATGGTACTATGTACCTTGGAAAACTAGAGTCAAATAATTTATCATTTCATTCATTTTTATTTAGTTATTATTCATATATGATATTTTGTGTTGACATATCTACGGATACATATCATTTTTAGTTCATTGATTATATTCTAGGTTCTTTAGTATATTACCTTTAAATATTTATCTTTCTATACATAATTATTAGAATCTATTGTCTTTATAGTCATTAGCCTACCATATTTATTATACTCATCCTTAGTAGTTTATTGATAACAAGGAATGTGTGTTTGGTTATTTCCTTTCCATATCAATTATTCTTATTAGTTCATTATTTCATTTATTATATAATACCCTTATGATAATTTGAACTCACCAATTTTTGTATTCAATTTCTCAATAATCCATGAAGCGTGTTATAAATGATTCGAAGGGATGAGGTATATGTAATAAAGTTATCTTAAAGGTTATTATCGACAAAAAACATTATGTTGTATTTAGTGTATTTATTTTTAATATAAGACTCATTTATATATGAATATTACCAATACTACTATAGTCTTTGGTCCTTTGGGATTTGAATCCTTGTAATACTTTCAATTTAATGGAGGTGTACCACAAATCTAGGTTCCGTGGGGTTTGGTTTATATAGTGGGTATCAATGGAAGCTCATTAGAAACCTTGGTAACTTTATTTTTTAAAAACATGTATTATTGAACATATCCATAAGGTTGAATTTGATGATAAATACAGATAAGCATCATAAAGATTCAGTTAGATACATATTATGTAGTTTTCATAGAAATACATCCTTGTCTGAATGCTACATATTGATGTGGTTTGGGAATAGATGTACCAAGGTTCATCAACATTGACAAGGTGAGTCGGGCCTAACCCATTGTATCCTAGTACATGAAAATGGTCAATACTTTTCACCTGGTATAACACTCATAGGGGATACACATAAGATAATTCAAATTTTCTATACAATCCATTATGAATAATTTTAATAGAAAATTACAATGAATGACCTAAGATAATCATTATACCAATGAAGTAGATATGTTTAAATGAAATAGATAATGTATTTATGTATTGGAGTTGTATTTAAAACATTGGAAAAAATGATATTTAATTATTACCCATATTTATAGGTTTTACATCATATTTATTTTGAAAATTATATTAATATGTCCTTTTAAAAGGAAAACCAATATGGTTGGTGAAAACCAATCATGTATGACATGGTCATGTTTTCTAAACCTATGACTAAAATATGATAAGGGTTTAACACCCACCACTTACTGACACAATGTATTAGTTAATATGTAATGGTTTTCTATTAAACAATATGATGAATAAGTATTAATGAGCAACCTATAGTGTTAATTTGAAGGTATAGATGTTAATTATCTAACCATATTCTTTTTGGAAATAATTATGGTCTAATATACTGAATTTTTATTGGGGTATTAGGATCTATTAAAAATATAGTGCTTCATAAAAAGAGTTTCATTATAGGATATTGATTTTATAGTTCAAGGGATGAATTATAATTTTACTAAAGAACACCCAAAATATGAAATTATTCGAAGAAATTGAATCTTATTAATAAATATTATTTCCATTTATTCTTTGGATGTAAAATATTTACTCAAAATTAAGAAAATGTTTTCTAACTAAAATGTTTCAATAATACGTTAATTTTTGTTGAACTGATGGACTTCTAAATCATCACTAATTTATTTCTTTCATGACTTAAACATTATATTTCTAATAAATTTTTTATATTTTAATACCTCAATCACTCCTTATAAATATTTATTCTTTTCTTCTATGTACATATCTCTATATTCCAATAATGTTCTAATATGTAGAGACCTAGTTATATATTATTCGATGTGCCCAATGTACCTCCCATTTTCTATTTTCTAAAAGATTTCCAATGACCACATGTAATGATGTGGGATTTAAAACATAGGAAATATGAACCAATAAATCACCATGATCATTTTTAAATTGTGAGTATTCAATTTAATTAAGGTTGGGAGAATGTAACACCCCAAAAATCTAAAGTATGAACATTGTATTTGATTGCGTGTATGAAACACAACACCAAACACATAAGGGAATATAATATCCCAATAATTTATAACATATTTACTATTTTAAATAAATTGAAAATATTTTATAGCTTTCAATACTCATAACATTGAGTTAGGAGACATTACATTAAACAATTAGTTTGTTTAGTGGCTTGTGTTGCAAGAAAGATAGTGTTTTACCAAACAACAATGTATTATGAAAATATTATTATTTAATATAACAAGACATATCATTTCCATTAAATTAGTGGTTATTAATAGAAATAATTAACTTATTAAAATATATGGTTTAAAAAAAGAGAAAATATTTAACTGATGACAAATTAATTATAAATGAATATACGAACCAATTTTAATTAAAGGAAATATTTTAAAGAAAATCATTTTTATACTCGTAAATGTGTTTTATACTAATAAATTAAATTAATTAAAATTAATGAATGATATTAATGTAATATATATTATATATTAAAATAATTAATTTTCTAATTCATATAATATAATGGATTATCAAAAGATATGTACAGACTAAATATTAAACATAAAAACTATATTTTTAAGGCACTTTTATCACCTTTTACTCAAAAATATTTTCCAAATCTAATTTTCAGAACATTTATAGACATTATATGTTAATACAAACATCATAATTGAAAAAAAAAATATGTGGAAAATTTATAATTTTTTTGTGTTGTTTCATTTTTAAATGAATAGTGAAAATACTGAATAATAATTCAAAAATACTTTTTCATATAATTTATTTATATAAGAAAATTATATTTTAAATTGGTTATAATTTTAATAATATCAATTTTTAATTAATTATTTCAATTTAGTAAAATTTTGGAAGTTTTTACATTTCAAACCAACACTGTAGTGTCATCTACAGGATTACATTTAAATTAATTCCAGAATATTTTGTGATTAGAATTTTGAAAAATGGATTAAATAATTAGATTTAAAATATTTTAAAATTTATACAAATTTCAACATATTTTTGGGAATATAATATTACTAAATGTAATGATAATTAATTTAAATGATTAAAGTGAAATTAAGATTAAAAATGGACTAAAACAAAAACATAAGGGACAAAATGACATGTACACTTGTAAAAAAGTAATTATATGGTCAAATAATTACCTTACACAACCTTGTATCAAATTTGGACCATTATGGGATCCAACATCAATTGGAAAACGTGGGTGTAATTCCATTTTCCAAAATTTACAAGTTTGTCATTCCCTCTACGCTATAAAAAGACTTCATATCCTACAACTTCCTCAGATCACTCAAGAATTATTAGCTGACCAATATCATACCAAATAGATCGTAAAAATTAATCCCATTATCCTAGATTCCTCAACTTGTTCATAAATACTTCCATGGAATCCATTTCCTACAAAACAAAATGTGTTACCTGAATAAGAGGTAACATCCTCCCTCAAGTTCTGTAGTTTCTTTTATTTGTCCAATATTTAATTATAATTAATCTATGATTATATAATAAAAAAATTATACTAAATATACTAATATTTTTTATGTTAGGGACTCAAACTATACATAAACACACTTTTAAATTACGAGTAACTAACGTACTGTTTATATGTGCAGTAATCTTTCGTATCATAAAACGAAGCCTATTCATTATTCCTTTACCCACTCTAATAGTGTAACTTATGATATAAATAGTGTTTATATTTATTATATATCATATTTATCATGTCATTATACTTTCATAAATCAATTATGAATCATATCTTTATAATTTCCATTTTGTGTAAATATAATAATATCGTTTGAGGTAGTATAGACTATCATCCACTCAAAGTGATGTGATTAGTTCATGCTATATATGTAATGTATTATGTATGATTTTAATAAAAATTTGTAATATATATGACACATAAATTAAACTATAATTAAAATATACATATATATCATTTACTTTTAATTCATTTAATTAGACAATGAAATGAAACAATTATTCATCTGTATGAATGGTATACCGTCACCATGAACAGTGCATTCCATTTCATATCTCCCAATATTATTCATTATTATAAATTCATATATAATAAATATATAAATATATATTAATTATATAATGTTATACATTATTAAAATTATTTAACCATGATAGGAACAAAATATAACAAGTCATAATGTACATGAGAAACTAGAAAATTAACACCCGAAATAGTGAAAATAATGAAATATTGTTATAAATAGGTAAAAATATATTATTATATGGTCATATAGGAAATAATTAATTTTATTATCTTTAAATTATAATATACTAACAAATTTAAACCATTATAATGGATGTTAAAGGATGTTTACATAAATAAGAAACATAATGATAGGGATTTCGTCTCAATTTATATTCTATTGAGACGTATTTGTTGTTATATGCTTTATATACATCAATTTGACATGTTATATAATGATTATATTTAATATAATGATTTTATTTGTTAAATTTTATTTTATTCCATGATGGAGATTATAGATCAAGAGTTTAAATGTCATATTGGATAATTTGGAAGGTTTAATTATTATTCTCCCTTAGAATGTTTTCAGTGATAATATTTGAAATTTCACTTCCTTTTGAAATAGTTACCTTTCAATTGAAATAATATATTTATTGTTATACACGCAATTTATTATACATTGGGTATATAATGAAACTTTTTCATATAATTTCACAATTCATTCATTCTCCATGATATTTTTAGTTTCAATTTTAACTATTTAATCTAAGGTGGTTAAAGTTAATAGACACCAAGTGGAAAAGAAATTTCATAATAAATTACTTTTTCATTCATCTATATTACTTCCTCATTATCCTGAATATTCAACTAATATGTTTATTATGAGTTAAAATACATATTGATGTAGGTCTTGATTCATATAATCTACTCATTGATTGATTCTCACTCCTACATTATAATATTTTCAAGGGTTTACGTTACAATATAATTTTGTTCGGGATTATTTATTTTTAAATTCTAATCTAGGAAAATTATTTTATTATTTTATAATAAAAAATTTAATATTATTCTCCTCTGGTTATTCATGTCCTTTTCTAATTAATAAAAACATTTTTCAACATTGGTACATAAAATATATTAGAATATGTTTTTCTGAAATCACATCTTCATTTCTCTCTTTAGATGGATAACTTGATTTCATCCAAAAACCAAAAAAATTTAATATTAATTAATAATTTTTTAAACCTTCCAAAATTATTTGTAACGAAATTTTTACACTTTTTTATTTACAAATTATTTTAATGGAACTGATTTGTTGCATTCAAAAAAAGAATTTTTTTTCATTCCTTTGACCATTAAAATGAATGAACTTTTTACCTCATAAATAATGTACATATTTAATCTCCATTATTTTATTGAATCTACCATTTAAATTATAAAAGGATTATTTTTAAAGAAAATATTTTTAAAATTTTAGTTTCACGAATAAATAATTACAAAAGTTTTTTCAAAATAAAAAAGGATATTCTCCTCAAAATAAATTTAATATATCTTTAATAGTATTTAATTTTTTCTATGAAAACAAGCATGTATTTCTACCTCACTAGGGATATGTTTTGTAGATACCATTATTAATCTTCCTTTGGATGGTATATGACTTATTTGGACATGGATAGTATTCATATTCCCATACATGATTCATTTTAGTCCCCGTAAAATATTCAATTTCATATGATCTTTTGACATTCAATTTCCCCTATTCATCCATATCATTTTCTTAGATATGATTATTTCTTGAACCATTTAAAATTTATCATATGGTGTTCACTTTGAATGTTATATGATTATTTTGGGAAATATTAAAAAATATATATCTTCTATTTAGTATGTATATTTGATAAGTCATATTATAAATATCGATTATTCAATATGAGTATTGATTTGGACAGGTACGACATTTGTGGGGACTGTTTATAGATTTCCCATCAACGCATTGGTAGTTTGATGCGATGAATTAATTGAAAAAAATAGATTGGTTTCTACCCAATATATTTTAAACCTTATTATGAATGTCCATGATTGTAAATTTATGAGATACATTAGAAATAATTCATCAAATAATTAATTATTTGCATCATTTAAATTTATTTATTATTTATCCATCAGATTTGGTGTTGGAAAATCTATAGATACATTTCATTTTCAGTTCAACAATTAAATTAAAAGTGTTTCAATTTAATAAATTTCCATATTTATTTTTTCCTTACCTATTAATATGAATGACATGTGTTTATATTGATTACCATTCCTAGTTTTATATACAAAACCTTCTCAGTATGATGAATACATGGAATTTGCATTCATATATTTCCTTTATAGATTGATTATTCATATTGGTTCATTGTTGCATCTAATATACTTTACCCTTACTGAGAAAATTAACTCACGCTTATGTATTTCCATTCCCTAGTAATCCATGAATTATATTAAAAAATATGTGCAGGGATATACTAAATGAACTTCATTTAGCCTCAGAAATATTTTCTAAGAAAAAAAATATTGAACAAACAGTATTCATTTTGAATACAATAATTAGGTATATATATGGGTTTATAATACTACAACACTCTTCTGTCCTTGTATATTTCATTACTTGTAATCATTACAATGTAATGGTAGTAGAAACTAGTTTTAGGCTCTCTGTGTTTAGGTACCTAAAAAATATTTTCATAAATATTTTGAAAATATTTGGTTTTTTTAATTCATATTCAAGGAAAATAATTTTGAAATTATTTTATTTTTCAATAAGGATTTTAAATGATTAATAAATAATCCATTATAATCATTCGTGGTTAGTTCAAAATAAAATGGTTTTCCAAAGGTTTTAGATTTTAAAAATAATTTTTCCTAGATGAAATAATTGTTTCCTAATGAAATGTTTTAAATATAATTTCAATATTATTTTCCATATAATATTACATACATTGATATAATTTTTGTATTAATTGGGACATTATCTAAGGATAAAATTCATATTTATCGTTTTAATGGTCTACGTTTTGATGTAATTATATTAATGGAACCCATTTCATTTATATAGTTCAATCATATTTCAAAGATATTTTCATCAAACCATTTTCTTTTCCATGGGATAATTAGGTTATAGAATAGTCAATATCTTTAAAAAAAATATGCTAACATGAAATCTATTAGTGATTTATTAATGTTGTTTTTCATTGCTATTTATTATATAAAGGGGTGGCCTAGATAGAATCCAGTAATGTTTTTATGTTTTATATTACATGGTGGCTTAGATATCCCATGGTAAGAACGTTTCATCTTATACAATCTGGTAGACCATATAGAGTCATGAATTCCTATTATAGCTTATACTATGGGGTGCACTGAACAACACTGGTTAATCATGTCATATCTTATATGATAGGTTGTCTCATATAGTACCTAGTAATCTTATGATAACATAAATTATGGGATGGTCTAGATAGCGTTGGGGGATAATAATTTCTTATAAGCAGGTTGTACCTAGATAAAACTCCAATGAATTGATAAAATATTTATATCTCATGTGATATAAATGAATAGAATAGTAATGAAAAAGGTTTAATAATATAGGGATTGAATATGATGTTAAATAAATTCAATAATACAATGTTAGAATATGAAGTTAACATGGGTCAGTAAAATAGGGTTGGAACTGGGAGTGATCTGAGTTCAGTAAAGGACTTTATCTATAATGAGTGTCTCGGAGGTACACCATAAATAATATAGAAATAAAATCAATTATTATGTGTATTCCAAAAATTCCATATCTGATTCCAATGTTATAATCACATTTTCCCATGTGATTCATGTCATATGAGTTTTCCATATTTATGTCATTACTCATGTATACAATCATTGATATGAAGGGTTTGATCTCTAAATGTTATGATCATTTACTAAAACTCATATGTTCAGGTTATTCTTAAAAATCCGTATTATTTACAATTATTGGGCATCTGAGCACAAACATTTTTATGTTTCATTTCCTTGGGTTATGAAGAATGTATTTAAGTAGGAATATTAAATGGGAAGATCAATTTGGAAAACATTGATGATATTTGTCCATGCTAGAAGATTTGGTTCCATGTTTCCAATGAAACCAAACTATCACAGTCCTCATGCATGTGTTTGTGTAATGTAATGAATATTCATAATAAATGATTTAATATACAAATATGTTCATACCTAGGTCGTTATAGATAGTATCAATTGAATTGTTTATTCAACCATTGAAAACAAGGACAAGAATACTTTAGTTACATACCCAGGGATTCTTTTTGGAATATGTCTAGGGATGCATCGAATTATAATTTTAAGGATAAGACAATGTTTAGGAATATATCATGGGGTTTTCGTAATATATTGAAAGAGTGGTTTCCAAAAAATTACATCCATATATAGATAATAAAAGTGGATGTGGCTCTGTAATAGATATACCTAGAGGTAAAACCCTTGATAAAACCATATTTATTAAGACTTGGTCAAAAATAGGTTCAAAAAAATTTTCTTTCTTGTACACCTGGTTTGGAACTCAATGGTATATGCTTTGGAAAGTCATAAACTCTTTAAAAACCATAATTAAGGGTTTAAATAGAATATCACAATAAATAACCTATAATAAACATATGTCATCATAGATTAAATAATTATTTTTCATGATATAGACATTATATACGTGATTTTTCATGGTTATGTGGTTCCCCACTATGATAAGTGTTTCTCACACAATTATTTTGGTTTCATTTGATGGCTATAACAAGAAGTAAACTGGTTAACATTGAATCTAAAGGAAAATTTTCTGATCATGAGAATACAAATTGGATTATGAGTTAAATGAAAAATATTGTGATTATTTCTTATACAATATCTTGATATATGATTAACAACACAATCATTTGTGATATTTCTAAGCCCTCAAATAACAGGAAGGTGTAATTTTATGAAAGTTCATGTGGTAATGAACATAAAGGAAATATGACTCCGGTTATACATGTCATGAATTTGGGATGAAAAAACAAAATTAATATATCAAATAGAGTGGAATATATAATATGTGTGAAAAAATGGTTATAGAGTGACACATTGATGTGGATTTAAAAGTCTTATCTATGGAATTACATGTGATTATCTACCTAGATTCATGAATAATAAAATCGAATATTCTATAGTTACAAGGATGAAAACAGCCATATAATTTAATAGAAACTAAATGAGGATAATATTAATTTTACATAATTATAATATTAATGTTCTTCATTATTAATAAAGGCAATTTCTAGTGCATTTTACAATTTTATCATTATTGAAAATTTTTATTGCAAATATAGCTTAATGGTAACTATTACTTCGTATGTTTTGATAAATATTTTTAATCCCCCAATGATATTTATTTTAATTTCTTATGTAATTTTCTGGATTCTCATTACATTAGGAATATTTTATTCTTCTAGAGAACATAAAGAATCACATTTTATGATTACCAATGTGGGATTTCATTACAGAATATTATGGGTGAATGAAATTGTACAATGATCCAATAAAATTATTATATCATCCAATATCAAATACTAATGATTTTCAAATTCGAAATTGAGTTATATAAAATAATTTGGATCATTCCTTTAACAATTTCCAAATTTATTTCTAATATTTATATTTATTTCCAGGAGGCCCTTTTTGAATATGAAATTATAGGCCAGATTCAGTGGCATATAATGAAATCCAACTATTTTTACCATATGTCGAAAACCCTACATTTCATTTGGATTATTGTTTACGTGATATTAAGATAAATCCTTGGATAAAATTTATTCTTCAATTTTAAACCTAAATATTTCCATCTAAAACATCATTTCAGTGCCTCTGTTTCCTGGAATCAAGGTTGATTTCCTTTCCGGTCAAGGGTGGGAAAGTCTTCTCTCCATTATGTTTACACCAACCTAGGCCTACCAAAATTAATTGAGGAGACTTGGATTATTAGGGTCTCAACCCAATCCTCTTATAAACTTATTCAAGAATGTAATTGTGAAGGTTTTGGGGATCTTTTGTGGTGTTTTTTATTGTAATGTTATGCCAAAATTTTGATGTTGTAATACCATTTTAGAAATTGAATGTTGTAAAATTCACCTTAGTTTCTTAATAAAAGTAATTCTTATCCTATTAATATGTTCTTCTTCAGATAAAATTCATTTAATTTCATTATGTTTTGAACTTATTCACACCAATCCTTTTTAATTATTCACACAACGATGCAATGATCATTTTTTCATTTTTTTTACTTCTTCAATTCCTCCCTCATGAGTCTACATTCCTCTAACATTGAGAACATAATATAAATGGAGGAAAAATTATATTGTGGATTTATACCAATGAGTATAAATGGTATGGATTGGATGTGATTTCTCACTCCATAAATTTTTGATAATTTAATTTATTTGAGTTCTTTCATTCAATGATTTTATCTCTTCAGCTTTCTTATTGAATTTTCTTAAGTTTTTATGTAGTTATCAAGTGTATATTAAGGTGTTAAATATAAATGTGATGAGGTTATATTTATTTCATTAAATGAATTATTCTCTATTTAATTAAATTGAGATAATATAAAAATAATATCAACTAATCCATTCCTAGAAAAAACATATGATCAATACATTCTCATAATTTTAATTCAATTAGGTCACTTAGTTCTCATTTAAACCCATTTAAAACCAACCCATGTTTTTTCACTTCAAATCCAGTAATTATCTTTATAATGTATGTGTTAGTAGGTTTCTTCTTAGGTATCTAAGGATTCGACAAACCATGATACACTACATGTGATAGTATAACCAAAAAAACGTAGGTAAATTTGGGTGATAAAAAATTTTGGTGTCATTTTTTGGGACCTAAGTATGTTATCATATAAACTTACATCTTATTCTCACCCACTAATCTGCTCTCACCCCCAATTTAATTCTCATGGAATCCTATTTTAAACAAACAAAAACAAGGGGATCATATCCCTACATTGATAGCCACACACCAATTGTGATGTACAATGACCACCATAGTTTAAATTAGACGGAAAATCAACAACCTATTGAGCCAAAAAGTTTTAACACTTTTGAACAACATAACATACCATCCTATATTGAGTTCCAATCCCAAAAGGTCAATCTACATATCCTTGTGAGGAATTCAATTCATTAATCATACTCTAACAATAGACCATATGGATCATCCCCTTGTATATCCTCACCCACAACCATTACATGATAAAAAGTTTCCAAAAATGGAGAGAATGACTTTTGAGGATTCATCATTAATATTACAAATACAAATTATTATATTGTAATAGAACCCATTCATACTGAAGGTGGGAGATATGGGAGTTCACCATCCCCTAACCTATGACTTATAGTGCTTATATCTCTTTTTATTTATATATATACTTATATTTGAAATTATATATATATATATGTATGTATATAAAAATTTTATAATTTTTTCTTTTCTCATGTTTTGGTCAATGGTGTGCCAAAATAAACATGAATTCTTTTTATCTATCCCTTTTATCTTTGTTTATTTTTTGTTAAGGGAACCTCTAAGGTATACATGGTTTCAAAATATTGTTTGTTGTGGGATGTACGGGCTATTGAAGATGAGTTTTTATCAGGTAAATCACATACCTCAATAAATATCACACCTTTTGTACCATACAATATGGGGATTCCATGAGTGACTTGGGGATCAAAGGTTTTTTTGTGGCATGACCATTATTAGTATACCACTAGGTGATAATGTTCCTTAAATAATATTAAGTTTTAGTTTTAGAACTCCTCTCTTCGACCTCTACCATAACCCCCATATAATATTTCATTTTATTAAACATTGGGTTCAATGTTATTCTGTGATTGTGTTGGAGGATGTAAAAAACAAATTTATATATATGATGAAGAAAAATCAAATGAAATATATTGTGTCTTAATGGAGGGGAAAACATTTAACCTGAAACATGATAATATATACTATAAACATTCAAATTGAAAATTAAATAATATTTTATTCCTTGATTCCTATTTTCATCAATGTTTAATTTCTTGAGAATATATTTTTTAAAGTGTGGCTCTCTAATGTGATTTTTAACCATTTTCATTTTCATCTAATTTATAAAAATATTCAAAATGAATTCACTTTTAATTGTGAGGTATAAAATTATGTTCTTATGGTCCCATAATATATAACATTGGTTTGGTGATCATTTTAATTTTAACATAATAATTACAACAAATTAAAAAATTATAATGTCATTTAGATTAATTGATTTCCATAATGTGTGTCGTTCAACACTTGGGCATCATTACACCATAGCTTTCTAGGATAATGATATGAATTTTTTATTAATATATGTTAATTTTAATTTGTTTTTTATCGAGTTAACTCAAGATGATGCTCAAGTATGTGAGCCTCACCTAGTGCCCTATGGTCTTTGCGCCTATGAGTCATATATAATGACTTACTAGAGGGGTTGACTTGATTGAGTTCAACTTCAATTACCATGAAAAATGTTCTAAAAATACTCAGATTAAAATTAGAAAATGATTCCACCTATATATTCCATATTTTCACCCTTGAATAATGATAAACCCCCCATTTTTATTGTGATGAATGAAACATCATCATGTTTAATTGAGTTTGGAGGAAATGTGGTGATGAAGCTGAAAAAATGAATGAGATTGGTTTTGATAAATGCTTCTATAAATATATTGTGTTAAATTATGTTAATGGGATTCATAATTGTTTGGTATGAGGAATTTTGGTGAGAATTGTATATAAAAATGTTTCTGTAAAATATATTTCTAATTTCTTTTCTTGAGATAATTTTCTCTATAGAATGTAAATATTAATGGTGGTGGTTTTATTTGACACTTAAAGATGAAAATATTAATTATATATATTATATTATTCATTTGATTCATTATTAATCAACACAATTTCAGTGAATTTTACAATATTAACATTAATTTAAATTATGAATGTCATTCATTATTAAAGTGCACTACTACATTTTATGCTTTCATACACATTGTTAATCCCAAAATGATATTGATAATAATTTAATTTTTAATTTTTTCGGTTTCCCATTCCCTTGGGAATATTTCATTCTCCTGGAGCACTTGAATAATCCCATTAGAATATAACCAATATAGACTTTCATTCCAACACATTCTAAGAGAATTGAACTAGAAAACATCCCAATAACATTTCTAGTAGTGGCCGCGTTACTAGTCCAATTATATTAAAATTTGAACTATTGTTATATAACCTAATGGGTAAAAAAATTAAATATTTTCTAGAGTTGATTTTTTTTATGTGACTTCCCAGCAGAATATGTTTGAGAAGAAATTATGGGCCAAATTCTGTGGCCCATAAAACCAAAATACTATGTCATCCATATCATGATAAACCCACATCCATTTGGGCTAATATTTTAATTCAGTTACAAGAAATTTTGTATTTATTTTCAACATCTATGTTCCCTGAAATTTTTACCATCTAGATGTCATTTTGATAGCTATGTATGGTGCATGAAAGCTAACACCCATTTCGGATAAAGGGTGGAAATGTTTTCCCTCCATTAACTTCCCAACGACCTTGTACTACCACATTTAATTGGGGAGAGATTTTATATTTTTGGATCATCCCAAGATTTTTTAAATTCCTATTTATAGTGAAGTGGTGAAGGATTTGAGGATTTTAGTGTTTTGTTTTAATTTTAATGTTATTCTATCTATTTTATGTTGTAATTGTATTGATCAAATTGAATGTTTTTCAATTAACATTATTTTCATTATAAAGAGTGATTATTCTACTATTTTTATGATATTATTTATATCACATTGAAACCATTTCTTCATGGCGGGAACATATTTACACCAAAAATTATGAAATTCTTCACCCAATGGCAGTGTGATTGTTATTTCACTATTTTTCACTTATTTAATTACTCCCGCAGAAGTTTACATTCCACATCCATTGAGAGATTAGTATCAATGGAGCTTTAAACCACTTATTCTTTGATATAAATCTATATCAAGTGGATGGATATTATCTTATTTATCACTTTATAAATGTGTAATTATAAAAAAAATTATAGTTTTTCATTAAATGATTTTCCCTCTTCCCTATCCTTATATAATTTTATCCTGATATTTTTATCATTCATATAATATATGTTACCTATGAGTGATCATTAAAATTATTACCTATGTGAATATGTAATTAATATGTTTATTTATTGATATTAAAAAAGTAAGTGATGAGGTTATATTGATTTCATTGAATGAATCCTTATCGAGTTAATAAGATTGAAATAATTTAAAAAGAAATCTATCCATCTGATTACATGTAATAGTATTCTATTAACCCATTCTCACTATTTGAATTAAACTATGCCTATTAATTATCATTTAAGCTCATTTAAATTCAACCTAATGTTGAACACATCAATGATATAAACTATCCATATAATGTACATGTCTGTAGGTTTCTGTCATGACCCATCTCCCAAGACCCATATCGTGACTACCCCAAGACCTCATTCCATAGGCCATGGTCTTGATACTAGCACCAGAATGGTGAAACCCAAAAAGGTAAGGCATTTCATTTTATCCTATACACGCACAGACTAGGGATAAAATGAAATCAAATAAAAAAAGTGATGCTGATAGTAAAAGTAATTACTGAAATTAATAGGGGCTATAATGCATGCCCAACATAAAAGTAAATAAAGAAAAGGGGGGAAAACATCTCATATGGTCATCCTCAAAGGATCATAACTGAAGAGTTGTAATAGCTCATCACTATGGCTCTCCACCTCAATCGGTCATCTATATACACCATCTAGTTCTTACTAACAGATCTGGGTCAAGGCTGTCTGTCATCTTCACAATACACAACCAGGTGAGGGATATTCTTATACATGGGTGAGTATAAAAATACCCAGTAGGGACCTTGAGACCCTCGATGATATCCTAGAATTACACAAAGGGGAAACCACAAAGCATGATCTCAATCACAAAGCACAAAGTAAAGATAGCTCACATAAGGTATACAACTTAAATATACTGAATAAATTTGATTATTCATAATGATATATCATCTTATGTGGTCAAGAGTCATTTGATGCTATACCACAAAATGTCTCTAGGTGGTGACACACAAAGGATCGCTAGGTGCTGACCCACAGAGGATCGCTAGGTTCTAACCCACCGAGGATTGTTAAGTGCTGACCCATAGAGGATCGCTTAGTTCATACCCACATAGGGTCTCTAGGGTCTGACCTATAGAGTATCGTTAACTGTTGACCCACAGTGGATTTCTATGTGTTGAACCATAGTGGATCGCTAACCGCTAACCCAAAGGGGATCACTAGGTGATTCATCACATCATAACCAGACACTAGATTCCCGCACTTAGCATGATTGATTCAGGGGGGACCGTATCCACAAGTCATTAGTTGTACCTCAACCGCCATGATGTCCCACTAAGAAGTAACCTGAATAATCAACATTCTATATGGGTTCCAAAGCAATAGAAAGAGCGTCAATTGGACACCTAGTCTGTAAGTTATAGAAAATTCAGTACCGAGGGACCAGTTGGCATCGGGTTAAATCCAACACCGATATACTCCAGCATTATCCAAAACCCATGTGAAGTATCTCACAAAGACCCCCTCATCCTAAGGATTCCAGTGACAAAGACAGCATGTCAAACAGTTTTCCAGTTTAGAAGATATGGCCCTTTAAAAGAAACTTGGTCAAAAGGGGTCTATGTCTGGCCCGACCTAACCCAGCCCACAGGGCCCTGGAAAAACTGGCTGGGCCCGGCCCAGTCCGGGTGTTTGGGCAATGGGCATAGATCGCTAGGTCGTGGGACTGGCTCAACCCACCCGATAGGCACCAGCCCGCCGGGCCGCAGAACCAGCCCCGCCCACTGGCTAGGCACGGTCCACCTCCCCGAACAGATGAGCCTATTCGGGCTCATTGATCAGTAGAACAATTTTTGTGTCACTCCACCTAACATGTCTATGTTGACCAGTTAACAAGTAGAACCCACAGGTTCAGGTCCGCCCACAGCCATGGCTCAGAGCCGTGACGCCTCCTCTAGGGCATGCTTCCGTGGCGCGCCACCCGTCGTCAACGTAGAAGGGAAAGGCCATCCTCCCTTGTTCAATTCAGGGCCATTAGGAGACCCCATCCTCTTGCAGCCTGAGGGAGCTTGCCGCTACCATTGGTCAGCTCCTCCAGTTGTCGGCACGCTGTGCCGATAGTGCTTCTGCAGGCCACTAGATAAGATCTTGTGGTCTTATTTTCTTCCTGACTGCACCTACGATCCTCCCGAGACACCACCTACATTGTTCGGCCCTTAATTTTTCCTTGCCACCATATATCTAGGTTTCCCTCGAAGAACTCATGAAACATAGATCAGCAGAGGGTCTGGGACTTGTTTGGTTTGGCCATGCCCTCAACATTAGTGTTATAACATGGGAATGAAATCAACAATTCTCAAACACTTAATTTAACAAAAAAAACCCTACCTGGAACTCATTGAAAGAAGTTGCAGATGAGGAATAAGGGTTCACATTCAAAGTTGTTCATTTCTATTTGATGATCTCTCGATCTAATACTAAATTGTGTTGTTGAAGCTTTGTTGTTCTTCGGATGATGACGTTGCTAGCACTTTTTCAAGAGTACTCCTCTAGGTTCCAACAACCCACTCCAAAAATTTGATTAAATAAATGGAATGATTACCCCGCATGTTGGTTCATTAAAATGATTCATTAATTAATCCTTATTCATGAACCTATTAAATCGTAATCATTGTGGTTACACAACGTGAGGTTAATGTTATTTAAAAGACCCTCATTTAAATATTTCTGTAACACTTCGGTATTACCATCCAGTGGTAAACTATTGTAGATAGAATAATACTAAATATTTAGTTATTTAATTATTTTTCCGAAAAGCCCAAAAATTAAATTTTTCTTCTGACCCTTTCCGGTCGAAGTTAAGCTTCATTTAAATGAATGCCAACCCTTTGAATTAAATGGTTTCCTCATATTTTTAATCAATGCACCTTCTCAAATGATAAAAATACCCTTTCACACATTTTCAGAATGTACCTTAAAAATGTTCATAATTCAGTTCTGGTATTTACAGGTCTTAGAATCATGTGCCATCAATTTTTTATGAATCATTATAATTCCATATAATGAAAAAAATTAATACAGAATTTTAGGGTCTTTACATTCTCTCTACCTTTGGGATTTAAGCCCCTGGTAGCCATAACAAAATATAAGAAAATAAATGGGGTTATTAAGCATGAATATGAGCCTCCCATTCCCATGTTCACTCATGGAGGTTCTCATGATGCCACTAAGCTTGCACTATAGGGATCATCCATCCACAAAGGACCTACTTTTATCGATCCTCTATCACTATTGGGAACTCTACAAATGACACCATATCATCAATTTACAGCTCACCCCAGTCGATAACGTGTGACAGATCATGCATTTACCTCCTTATCTATGACACATGGAAAACATAATACACCTGATGCTTCTATGGGGGAAGATCTAGGTGGTACTTCACCTTGCCAACCCTGTAGAGAATCTGAAAAGGTCCAATGAACCTCAGATATAACATTCTACCCCAGCCAAATCATCATAATCCTATTCAGGGAGAGACTAGTAGGAAGACATGGTCTCTCTACATGAACTCTAGGAGTCTATGTCTTCTATAGGCATAATACATCTTCATGCTCAGGGCAGTCTTCATCCATTCCTAGATGATCTTCACCTTTATAATGGTAGTATGTACCATCTCTAGACCCATATGTGCTGACTCCTTGGGCCTGTCCATCATAGAGTTGATCTTTACAGTCTCTTGTACAAGGCCTCAGATGGTGCCATGATGATGGTAGAGTGATAACTATTGTTGTATATAAACTCCACTAGTGGAAGGTTGACCTCCCAACTATAGAAAAAAATTGAGGATGAAAGCATGAATCATGTCATCATGTGTCTGTATGGTCTATAATATCTGACCATCTATCTTAGGGTGAAAGGTGGTTCTCAAGTGTAGATGAGTCTTGGATGCCCCCTACAATCCCTTCTACAACCGAGATGTAAAACAAGTGTCATGATCTAAAATGATCATTTATGGAACCATGTGAATCCATACAATCTTCTACAGGTAGATTATTATCAAGCCCTCTACTAATCCCTACTCTCATATGGCTAGGAAGTGGGCTAACATGGTGAGTTAGTCAATGATCACATAGATGGAATCATGGCCCCTGGAAGAACATAGTAGTCCAATCAGGATGTTCTTAGAGATACCATCCCACTTCAATTTCATTACCTCTAGTGGTTGTGTTAAGACTACTAGAACCTTATTTTCATCCTTCACTTGCGGAATATTGAGGTATCTTGAAACGAACTCTTCCACTACTTTCATCATCTCTGGGAACCAGTACTAATGTCGGAGGTCTTGGAACATCATTAACACACCAGGATCTACGGTGAAAGTGTATGTGTGGAACTCCCCCAACACCTCCTCTAAAATCAATACTGATACATTGGTGATTCCTTTGAAATGAATTACGTCATCCCCACCTTTAGTAAATCCATCAGGATCTCTTCTTGATGATATATGAGAACATCAGGCCTCACAGTCAACGTCCTAATGTTGTGCCTCTCTGAATCTTTGAAGGAGTGGTGGAGTTATTTTCATATTATATATGTAAGTTTCTCCTTCAATATCCACGAAGTATATCTATAACGCGGTGGGCTTCTCTATTGCTTCACTCATAATTAGTATACCAGACCTTCTTCTAAGTGCGTCTACTACCACATCAACCATCCCAGGAGTGTAGACTATCTCAAATTCATAGTCCTGTAGGAACTTCATCCATAATTGTTGAATCAGGTTTAGGTATTTTTGTGAGAATATATACAAGATACTCTTGTAATCGTAGTAGACGGTAAACTATTCACCAATAAAGTAGTATTGCCACATATTTAAGGAAAAGTCCACTAATTATAACTCTAGGTCACTAGTTACATAGTACTATTTGTGTTCCCTAAAATACCATGATCCATATGAACTTACCTCATTCTATTGAATCAAGACACTTCTGAGTCTGGTCCCTAATGCTTCAAAGTAGACTATATACCCAAACACCCTTTTCTGGTAGCTTCAAGATGGGGGAACTCAACATTCTCTGCCTCAGCTCCTAGAAACTCTGTTGGCATCTCTCTATCCATAAAAATGATGTCTCATATTTTTTAAAGCTAACAGGGGTGTTTCTGCACTAGATAAGATAGGTATGAATCATCATTAGTACCGAGACAACCCCAGGAAACATCGCACCTTGGTCACACTCTTGGGTGTCTCTCAAGTAAGAACTGCCTCTATTATTACTGGATTCATTGTAACATGTCCTAGAAAGTGGACTTCATGTATCCATAACTTGAATTCCATGACCATTCCATAATTTTGGTTCTCTCTGAGTGTATCCAGAACCATATTTAGATGCATAGGATGCTTCTCCTCCGACGCAGAGTATAAAAAAATGTCATCAATGAATACCAACAAGAAGATATTGAGGTAAGACTGGAAGATCTTGTTCGTGAGCCCCATGAACACTTCTAGAGAAATGGTCATTCCAAAATAAATCACAAATAACTTGTATTGTCCATACAAGAATCTTAAGGTCATGTTTGGTACATCCTCATCCTGTACCATGAGCATATTGTAGTGGGATATGAGGACTATCATTAAAAACCACTGTGATTCCTTCATTTTTTCAAAGAGATCACCAATCCTTGATTGAAGATACATGTTCTTCATGGTCACCAGATTCAGGAGATGATAGTACAAAAAATAACTAAAACTTCCATCTAACTTTTAGCGATGAATTTTGGGGTTTCCCATAGAGAGATACTGGGTATTATGAGCCCCTTTCCCTATAAGTCCTGCCAAAATACCCTTAACTCATGAAGATCTATGAGAGACATCTGATATGTTGGTGTAGATATCAGTCTTGTCTCGGGGTACAGGTCAATGTAAAAGTATACCTCTCTACGAGAAGATAGTACCAGAACATCATCAGGAAAGACATCATAATAATAGTCCACCACAATAGGATAGCTTGGAATCCTCTCATCTACTACACCGAGGGTGAGGCCAGCCAACTAATGAGTGATTGGAATCACCATCCTCCATTAATTTCCATCTAATGTGGCAATGGTTTCCTTCTCGTCGATGAAGGGATAAATGGTCCCATTTTAAAGGACACACCACAAATTGTGCCTAAAATAATCAATCTGATCATGGACTATAGATATCAAATTCATAACAGAGATGACATTGTAAGCCCTAGATGCTACTACTATGAGGTCTCAACTGAATCTCTCACCTCCTAGTGTAAGCACAAAATAATTGTACCAATGCTTAATCATTGAATCCTCTCCCGTAGGAGTCTCTAATCGTAAGTATGAATCCAACGATTCCATTAGAATCTCTGAGATCCAAATCAGAGTAGTGGAAATGAAATAGTGATTGGAACATGTTTCTAATAGAACTGAATCTAGGGATGAGGAGACACAGATCCTACCTCGAATAATCTCTAGAGCACTATGGTCACTGGCATCAGCTGCTTGTAGTCGAGCTTGTCCATATCAACCTACTTCCAGTGGTTGGGGTGGACCCCCAGGGGGTGGTGGTGGTAGAACCTCGAATCGTCACCCCCCGCCTGATACAAAGCCTACTCATCTTCCATGTCCACTACAATGCAGACCTCATCACTCAAACCAAAATCACTAACTCAGTGGTCCCTCGATCATTTGTTGATCATCTACACGTGGAGTCAGATAGTCACGAGCCATGTTCCCTTATCTTATGCAAGAGTAATAGACTCTAGTCCTTAGATTAAATCCTCTAACTCGCGAGCTACACACCTCTGACCCTAAGTCCTGGAGTTATTCTCAGGATGTTCAGGCATGTTTAGGCATATGAGTCATCTACCTACTACCTGTTGTAGATTACTCAGCTTCATGTCTTCTGGTGGTAACACTCATTGTCGGTGTATGCTCTGAATGGAATCTCTCCACCAATAGTGCTCTCTCTATCACTCCAGCCTACATCTAGATGTTGAGTGATATCATTGATGTTCTAACCTCTCATCAGAGACCCTGCACAATAGTATGGGACCAAAAAAATGGTTCTTGTACCATGTTGTTGGAGTAGCAAGAGAGGTCATTGAATCTCATCGACTACTGGGAATCTGTCAGGCTGCCATAGTTTTAGTGCAGTAGCTCCTGAATATTCACTGATCATAATGTCACTTGTATGAACTCAGCACAAATGAGGCTCTCTAAGTCCAACCAGAAGATAGAGTCTTCCTTGTGTGTCTAGTGCATCATGGTCCACCATCTCCGTGATGTGCCCAAGAAGAGGCAAGAAGCTAGGATCACCATCTGGTCTTCTAGTGTCTCAAACAATATAAAATCCCATGCCATAGCCTCTAGCTAGTCCTCAGCAAGTTGGAGATCTTCCATGCCTCAAAATCTCAGAGGCATCTACCTCTATAACTCATTCAATGTGCTTCGTCAGTGTGCATGGTCTGTTGGTGGGGATGCTGGCATCTTCATCCCTATAGGTAGAGGTGCTACTAGTACACCACCTGAATGTACCATCACTTTATTAGGGACCTTTACGGAAGCCTCATCACTTGGTGGTCCACCATCATGATCCCTCACTCGAATCCTGGCTTTCTATCTACGTGGAGAAATCTTGTAAATAAATAGATGTTCCATGCTCAATAATCTATACCAGGTGAGCTAGCTAAAAAAGGTCAAATGTAAATCAAAATTTTCAAAACCCACACAAACAGTGTTTTGTGTACTGAGTCAAAAATTAGAATTTAGAGTCCTGGTGTACAGATACATTGGCCTCTACACCATCACTGGTGTAATTCCCTGACCCTATTCACCCATATTCAGTGCATTATTACATAACATTGGCATGATCAAACTGGATAAAATCCAGAAAGACCAATCATTTTTGTATCCTTGTATGTACAAGATACAAACATAATTTTTACATTACATTATGAAATAAAAACCGACAATGTTGTGTCTTATTTTAACACAATCATCTCCCTTAGACTTTCCCTATAGGTCAGTTCAAATATACAACTTTACATCATCAGAAAAATAAAACATAGAAAGGGGTGATCTTAGGTTATCAGTAAGGAAAACAATATAGTAAAAACAATCATAAATAAGAATAAACATTTATATCAATGTATAAGACTAATACACAATCCTTTTAAACACAAACATCACCATAATATGAAAATGAAAAATTAAATAATTCTATTTACTTATTCACATTGATGTTCTTTTAGTCCAATAATCACATAAAATGTCAATATCCAATTTCATAATGGTGGAATGCATAATGTCATATATCATAAACACATAGTCAAGGCCTCATGCCAAGGATAAAAATATGATTTTTTCAATGACTTGTTCCCAGACACTAGTTTGTCTCTTGAGACCTACTGATGCATCGAGGAGCTATATCGGGCTCAAACTGTCACTTACTAAGTACAATGCATTCCTCATATGAAAAGGTTGAAATATAACATAAACATTCATATTAAAAATATCATATGAAATGTTAATAATTTAACCATAAACCTAGAATGGTATTACAATAATACATCCATAGTCAAACATATCACAAAACCTTAAATACTATATGGATGATTTTTTCATAATAAATTAACTTCAAACAAGTTTCAAATCCATCAAAGGATGTTGACGTAGAAGAAATCAAATCTATTTGAGATAAATATCTATTTTTATTAAAAAATAATTTAAAATTAACATAATTATAAAAGAAAACATTTATTTTAAATATATTCTAATAATCTTGTAATTGATGCATAGAAGGTGTTATAGTGGAGGAAAATAGCCACACCTGATGTATATGTTAAAAAACTTTATTTCCTTTATTTTGTCGAAAAGGTCCTAAAGGACCTTGTTTGGATAACGACAGAAAGATTCCATTAAAAAAATTATAAAAATTAAAACAAGGGTATAAATGACTATAACCCATCATCTAGTAAATAGTAAAAATGATTTAAAATAGATTTTTATGAAACACAGATGTGGATGATAAAGAGGTCTCAGTAGAAACTCACATGTAAATAACCTCAAATAATGAACAGATTGTTGAGTTAACCCTTACCATGTACATTTCCTTGAATGAGGGCATTTTAACCTATTGTATAATAGTTAAATAATTTTTATTAAATTATACATAAACCAAATACATAAATATGATATCATATATGATCTTTTAATATTTCCTAGTTAAAAATATTTCAGTAGCATCATTGTTTCAGTTGTTCACTGATTCATTTTACTTTATATGTTTTGTTACATAAGTCATGTTTGTTATGGATAGTATTTATATCATTCATATCCAGAATTATGTTATGTTAATATAAATTATTTTTAATCCTAAAATAAAAATTATTATTGAATTATTACGATGGGGAATGAATCTCATTGCGTTCATGGAGACGGTAATCCGTACATAGGCATGAGCGAAAATATAATTCTATTGAAGGGTAAATCGTATGTAACTGGATGGTATATCATATAGAAAATAACATTGAAAAGTTATATTTATTATTTATATCAATTACACTAATTATTATACCCATACAAATAATGAAGTGTTTAATAACAAACAACACTGCGACGTGGAGACGATAATCCGTACGTACGCATGTATGGTGACTTTATCATTCATAGGATTGATTCAATATTGAATATGATTGAACCATATTTATAATAACATTACTATATGTATAAGTTACTGGATATATTATTTTGGTATCGAAACAACATAGAAAGTTCAAGTTGAAGAAGAAAATAACTTTGAAAGATGTGATTAAATTGTTACCTTTTCTTCGAGTTCTTTCTTTTGATATGATAAAATGGTCTCCATAGGTTGGATTTCTGATCAAAGTAAGGCCACTAGGTTGAATTGAATGTATTTTTTAGGATATTGGATCATGGATAGGATGATCCAAATGGATTTTTATGTGTAAAATTATGAGAAGGCGAATTACCCTTTTATAAGAGAGGTGAGGGTAACTTTAGGAAATGCTTGAAATATTATTTTAATATACGATCTTGTTCTATTTATAATTTCTCTAAAAAAATTTATTTCTAAGATATGGTAGGGGTGAGTCTAAAACCTCACAACCAGTAGGTTTTAGATAGGTTTAGGTCTACATATAAACCTAATCATTTAGATTTTACTCTTAGATAAATAGTTTAACTTTTACCATGTATTCTTATATTATTATAATAAATGGTTAATGAACAAATAATAAAAAGCCAAGTGAACCCCAAGTGATTCATTATTAAAATATAGAACATTATATAAGTCCTTTGGCTGAACCTTAGATTTTTAGGAATATTATATCAATTAATAATATAGTTTTTGTTTTAAAAACTTATTTATGTCAATTTTGACCCTATTTAGTATTTAGTTTTTTTGAAAGTCATTACAACTTTATAATTTCAATAATAAATTATTTAATCATCCATAACATGTAATATTAATCTTGAAAATTAGTATAATACATAAAAAGTCTCAAATTACATTTATTTTAATATTTATAATTTTAATTCTTTTAATCATTCAATAATTATGTTATTATTGCATCGTCATTGTGTCATAAATAAATTTAATTATATAATATCTAAAAATTATAAATAAAATTCCAATATGTAATAAATATTTTTATTTTTCTAATTAATATTTATAGTTTATTTTATCTAATGTATATCCCAATATGAAAAATGTTTTAGTTATTAAAATATGAATTTAACACTTTTAACAATTCTTTAAATAAAATAATAATAAATGTCCAAATATAATTTATATGGACCAAAAGGATCATATTTTATTTATAATACTAATTCTGATCTAAATACACTTATCCAATAGAATTATGACATGGTTATGGGTGATTATAATATCATTTTTACCTTTAATTACATTATTTACTTTTAACTGTGGAAAAAAATTCCAAAGATACTATTCATCAAAAATTATTTTCATCCTATTGAACCACATTTTATTTACTAATTTCATCCATGTCTATTGGATTTTTGAAATTCAATTCACAAAAGTGGTAAAATTATGTTTTATTCAAATTTTCAAATGTGCTTAGAAGGTGGGTAGAAGATGTTAAAAGAACAATACAATTTTATATATCAAATATTATTATTAAAGGACTCCAATAAGTTACATTGAACATATATTATTATAATGTATCTATGTTTACATAAAATAAATTTAAATAAAAGAACTATTTATATAAATAAAAAGTCAATTTTAAACAATAATGCTCTTTTTCCCCTATTCTTCAAAATAATGAATGGTTTCATAAAATTCCAAAAAATTCACCCAAATAAAATTTTGATATTCCGAATACAAAAATGAAGTCCATTTTGAAAAATAAAATTAATAAAATTTTAAAAAGAAGGTATTACTATTTATTCTGACTAGTTTTATTGGTTTTGGTGTGCTAAAACTCCATGTTGTGTACAACGCAAGCTATTGCATTATTCGAAGAGAAATGTATAGTGGAAGCTTGGGGTGTTAATGTTTTCCCTCTTTAAATGAGTTTTGTCCTCAAAATTTCTTGAATACTACTGTATAAAAATATTTTGGTGGTTCTTCATCATATGTTCCTCAAGTTCCCACATTGCCTCTTCCATCATATGGTTTCTCCATAGAACATTTATCAAAAGAGTTGTCTGGATTCTCAACACTTGTTCTCTGGTATCAAGAATCTTGACAGGCTCTTCACAATAAGATAGATCGAGTTTTAGTTCTATTTCATCATAGGCGAGTACATGCATTGGGTCAAGCATGTATTTTCTCAACAGTGAAACATGGAACACATCATCAACATTAGAGAGACTTGGTGTTATTTCCAAATAGTAAGATAAAACTCCAATTCATTCTAGAATATAAAAAAATAAGATATGCATTGAACTCAATTTACCCTTCTTACTGAATCATAAAACACCATTCCATGGAGATACCTTTAAGAAAACATTATCTCATTCTTGAAATTCAAAATCATTCATTTAGTTTTCAACATAGCTCTTTTGCCTACATTGAGCTTCTTTGATGTGGGTATGTATAATCTTAACTATTTCCATTGTTTCCTCAATAATTTCATGCCCTGTGAGTTTTATTTCACCAACATCATCCCAACATGTTGGTGTGAAACATCTCTTTCTATAAAACACTTCATATGGTACAATATGATTATGTGAATGGTAACTGTTGTTATAGGAAAATTCTATCAGAGGTAAATAACCACCCGCATACCTTTAATGTCAAGTGATCGAGATGTCAACATGTTATATAAGGTTTGAATATTCTGTCCTGATTGTCCATCAGTCTGAGGGTGGTAGGTAGTGCTCAAACAAATTTCAGTATCTAGGGATTTAGAATGACTTTTCTAAAATCATTATGTAAAACGGGAATCATGATTAGAAACAATCGATACTGGTACACCATTACTCTTTCAACTTCATTAATATATAGTCATGCTAATAATTCAAGTGGTAAATATTCTCTTATAGAAAGAAAATGTGCTGACTTGGTAAGACGATCAATAATTCCTCATATTACATCATTCCTTATAGGAGTATTTAGTTGACCCATGACAATTTCCATAATAATATCATCCCATTTCCACTCAGGTATGGTAAGAGTTTGAATTAATCCTCTAGGATATTGTCATCCATACTTAACCAATTGACATACCATACATCACGACACATAATCGGAAATCTCCCTCTTCAGGTTGTCCCACCAAACATTTTCTTTCAAATCTTAATACATATTAGTGTGACATGAATTTATTGATAAATTGGAGCTATTGTCGTCATCCAACAATTCTATTTTTAGATCGGGTATATCAGGAACACAAATTCTCTTCCCAAATTTCAAAATTCAATATTCATATATGTTGTCAATAAATTTCCCATTATTCACAAAATTAATTTTCTTTATAAACTCTTCATCATAATTCTGAGTAATTCTTACACTTTTTATTGAAAATAGTTTAGAAACCATTTGAAACAATATTGATGTTTAACCTTCCATGATTATTCACATATCCATCATTACTAGATCTATGATGATTGGATCACATTAAACTCTTATCTTGTTCAAAACTCTGTGATCATTTCTACACAAAGCATATTTCTCTTTATTTGTCTTCCCCGGGTGGTAGTGTATAGTGAAATAATAATCTTTGAGTAGTTCATGCCATCATATTTGCCTCAAGATGAGTACTTTCTGTGAGAAAAATATACTTCAAACTCTTCTGATTGGTATGTATCTCAAATTTTTCACAATAGAGATAGTGTATCCATATATTCAATGAAATGATTACAACTTCTAACCTAAGATCATGAGTGGGATAGTTTCCTTCATTAATATTTAGCTATCGTGATGCATATTCAATAACTCTATCATTCTGCATAAGGATACAACCCAGTAATTTCTTTGAAGCATCACTATAAATATCAAACTCATCATTCCCCGATGGTAGATTCTATATAGAATCATTTACTAATATTCACTTCAGTTCTTCAAAAATTATTCACACTCTTCTATCCAAACAAATTTATCCCCTTTATGTGTGAGCGTGGTTAATGGGTTTTTCAATAGGGAAAAAGTTTGGAAGAAACACTGATAATAACTTGCTAAGCCAATAAAACTGCATACATTAGTTATAGGTGTCTGTGTGGAACGTTTATGTATTTCCTTGGTCATTGATGGATTGACCGAGATTCCATCCTTAGTGGTAATATGGCCAAGAATAGAAATTTTTTGAAGCCAAAATTCACACATTCTAAACTTCGTATATAATTCATTTCTTTTGAGGATTTTCAGAATACTACCCATTTGATTTTATGGATATTCATAGTTTTTTTAGTATACCATGATATCATCAACAAATACCACTACATAGTCAACAAGATATTCCTAGAAAACTCTATTCATTAGATCCATGAAAACAGAGAGTGCATTAGTCAGTCCAAAATGCATTAATGTAAACTCATAATGCTCGTTCCTGGTTCAAAATGTTTTTTTCAGAATGTCTTCTTTCTTCACACACAACTAATGATTCCTAGATCAAAGTTAAATATTTGTAAAATATTTTTATCCATGAAGTCGGTCAAATAAATCATAAATGTGAGGTAGGGGATACTTTTTCTTTATTTTTATAGCATTGATCTCCCATTATTCAATGAAAAACATCATTGATCCATCTTTCTCCTTAATAAAAAGAAAATGGTCTCCTCATGGATATACACTCGGGAGAATACATTCTTTATTACTCAATTACTCTAGTAGTTTATTTAGTTAATATTATTTCATTGTGTACATTCTATATGGGGTCTTTGATATGGGCCTTGAACCAGGAATAAAATCAATTAAAAACTCAATTTTTAGTTCTATAGGATGCCCGTGTAAATCCTCTGGAAACACATCAACATATTCATGCACAATAGGAACGTATACTATTTAAACATTATTTTCATCACCCATATTTATTTAATTATCTTCCTCCCCAATAATTGAATTTAGTTGAGCTATTGGGGGTGGATTTAGATAAGAATCAGGAGGTAATGTTTCTACTCTAAAGATACGGTAATCCTTATCATCATAGTAAATTGAAACCTCTTTCTTCTTACAATAAATTTTTGCATCATGGTCTGAATTCCAATCCATACCAAGAATTATATAAAATTCAATCTTGGGTAAGATGATGAGATCAAAAGATAAAGAACATTTATATAACCTAATGGGGATTGATTGACAAAAAAATTGTTGCAGTGATACTTCCCTTAGGAGTTTTTATTGAAACTTCCTTGTTTAACCAAATTGGAAATATCTAATTTTCAAAGAAAATTGTGAAGATATAAAGAAATGTGATGATCCTAAATAAAATAAATAACTTTCAATATTTGAGGAAACCATTAAATAACCTACCACCACCTCATTTAGAGCTTCAACCTAAGTAGTAGTAATCGCATACGCTTGGTCTTTCTCCATTGTAATTTTCTGAGGTATGTTTTCTTGGAGCTTAGGACATTCATTTTCATAATTCCCTATTTCTCTACAATTGTAGCATTCCACATTTAAATCCTCTTTAATTCCCTTGAAATCACAAGCTTGGTGGCTTTCTTCATTACACTTGTAACAAACTCACATTCCCTTTAGGCATGCATTGGGGTTTTTTTCCCACATTTACTATAGGATATAAATTCAACTTTCCCTTTATCCCTTTATTTACATTTCTAGAGTGTTTAGAAGATCTCTTCTTCTCTTTCTTTTCTCAAAAGTCATAAGAAATAGAGAATTCCTTTGCTATATTGATAGAAATGAGTCAATATTATCGTATGATGAGTAGGATTGTGAGACTAATACTCGACATAGAAATAGTTTTAACCCAATAATGAATCGATAAATTATACTCCTTGTGTTGTAAATATAATTTGTTACATTCCTTGTTAACCTTGTAATGTTAGCCTCATACTTTGCGATATTCTCATCCTCCTTTTTCCTCATACTATAAAATTGTCATTTTATATCCACTCGATGGTCATGAGGAAAATAATTTTCTTTAAAAATGTCTTTAAACTCCCTCCAATAAATATTTTATTCTTTTTCATACCCATTTGTGTTTTGAATTAATGACCCCATTGATTTGCATCTCTGATGGGGTGATAAACTATCACAACAAATTTTTCCCTTTCCCTACTCCCGAAAGCATGAAATATTTTCTCTATGTAACATATCCATTGCACACATAAAAATGTATTTGTATTCACATTTAATGTTGGTGTTTTTCCTCATGAAGTGGTCTAACATCGATCATCCACATTTTAGATCAAGGTACTCCATACGGGTAAGGTTATTATTAATAACCAGAGTGAGTTTTCCAATTATTGTTACAAGTTTTTTAGCAGCAGTTGCATCACTAGATCCACTATAATTGTCATTTGTAGGAGGGTAATCCTTACATGAATTACGTGTGTTGATACTGTTTCCATTCTTTCCAAAATGAGCCATTTTTAAACAATGGCATACACTAGATTAGTTTATGAATCGCAATACATAATATCAAACTAGTAAAATATCTAACATAAAGTGAACATTTTATGAAAATAATTCATAATCATAAAAAACAATTTCCCATTGAGAATGTATTTACTCATAAATTATTCATAATGTTTTATAAAAAAAAATGTGAATTATTCTATGCATATCCCCTGGGAGTCTCGTAACCAAGAGTGTAGCAAGGCCTATTGGCATTTATGAGGATACCCTAGGTAAATCCCAAAACTCCTTGTTAGAGTTTTCACTCTTAGGTACATCTGTTCAAGAGATGCCTCTACCTGATTATATCTTTATAGAGATGTATTTCAAGGAAAATACACAATATCTTAACATTACCAATATTCTAGGAATTTTTTCTATATTAATCCTCAATTTCTATCTTAGGGTAATGTTCTCTAATCATAATTGTTTACTAAATCTAGCTTCTAAAGTTCATACCAAAATTATCTGATAAAAATTGTGATGCCCCAATCCTAGTAACGCAGAGTTAATGCATCATTAAATACCATTGGAATTATCACAAGGGATCAAATCCCGAAATACCAATCAGTTTTGTAGTCTTGTAAGTACTAGATACAAACATTAATTTTTTATTACATTATGATAAGAAAAAACCATGTGTCTCCTTTTAACACATTAATCTCCCTTAGACTATCTCTACAGGTCAGTCATAATATTCTTCTTCACATCAAGGGGAAAATAATACATAGAAAGGGGTGAGATTAGGTTCTCAATGTGGATAATAATATAGTAGAAACATTTATAAATATGCATAAACATTTTAGGCTCTGTGTAAGAATAAAAAATCCTTTTTAACATAAACATCAGAATAATATGGAAAAGATAAATCAAATAATTCCATTTACTTATTAACATGGATATTATACTAGTCGAATAATCACATTTAATATCAGTATCCAATTTCATAATGATGTAATGCATAAATTCAGACATTATAACCACATAGTCAAGGCCTCATGCTAAGAAAAAAAATAAGAATTTTTCAAGGCATTGTGACAAGACACTAGTTATTCTCATAAGTCCTACTGATGCATTGAAGAGCTATAGCGGGCTCCACCGATCACATACAAAGTTTAATGTATTCCTCATATGAAAAGATTGATACAAAACATAAATATTCGTATTAAAACAAGCATACCAATTGTTAATAATTTAACAATAAACCATGAATGGTATAAAAATAACACATCCACAACCAAACATATCACAAAACCTTCAATATAATATGAAGGATTGTATCATAATAAATCAACTTGAAACATGTGTAAAATCCATCAAAGGATGATGACATAGATGAATAAAAGCTATTTGAGATAAATATCTCATTCATTTTTAAAATTATTTAAATGTAATGTAATTATATCAGAAAACATTTATTTTGAAAATAATATTATAGTATAGTAATGGAATCTTGGAAGGTGTTATAACGGCAGAAAATAGCTGCACCCTCTGTATAATTTAAAAAATCAACCTTTCTTAAATTTTGTCCAAATGGTCATAAAGGACTATGTTTGGAAAATGAAAGAAAGATACCTCTATAAAAAATTTATAAAAAATAAAGAAAGGGTATAAATTATGCTAACCTATAGTCAAGGAAATACTAAAAATGTTTTGAAATATATTTTTATGAAACACGGATGTGGTCAATAAAAATTTCCCAGTAGATACAAACTTATAAACAACCTCAGATAATGAAAATATTGTAGAATTAACCCTTACCATATGTGTTTCTTTGATCGATGGTATATTAACATCTTGTAAAATAGTTAAATAATTTTAATTAAATAATACATGAACTAAATACATAAATATGATATCATATATGATCTTCTTAAAATTTCGTTGTTAATAATATTTCAGTAGTATCATTGTGTCGTGTGTTTACTGATTTGTTTTCCTTTATATTTTTTGTTATGTAAGTCATATTTGTTATGGATAGTATGTATTTTATTCATATCCAGAATGATATTAAGTTATGAAACAATATTTTTAATCATAAAATTAAAATTATTCTTTAATGATTACGATGTGGAATGAATCTCATTGCGTTCGTGGAGATGGTAATCCGTACGTATGCATGAGTGACAATATCATTATATTGAGGGTGAAATAGTATGTAATTGGATTTTTTATCATATATGTAGAATCATTATCATGTAAAATTTATTATTTACATCAATATACTAATTATTATACCCTTCCAAAAAATGAAGTTTTAAATAAAAAAACTACACCACGACGTGGAGATGGTAAGCCATACGTATGCACGTATAGTGACATTGTCATTCATAGGACGAATATAATAATGAATATGATTTTACCATATTTATAATAACATCACATTATTTATAAGGTACTAGATTTATTATTTTGTTATGGAAACTATAATTAAAGAGGAAGTGGAAGATGAAATGAACATTGAAAGAGGTGATGAAATTATTACCTCTTCTTCAGGTGGTTTCTTTTGATTTGATCAAATGAGCTTCTTAAGATGACATTATGATCAATGTAAGGACTTTGGGTTGAATGGAATGTAGTTGGGGGGATATTTGAGTAGTGGTAGGCTAAGCCAAATGGCTATGGAGACACGAAATTATGAGAAGCAGAAGTACCCTTCTATAATAGAGGTGAGGGTCACTTTAGGAACAAAATTAAATAATATTTTATTATACAATCATATTAGATTTATAATGGATCTAGAAAAATATAAATTGAGGATAAGGTGGGTATGGGTCGAAAACGTTTCAAATAATATGTTTTATACAGGTTTAGGTCACCATAATAACCATATATTTTACAATTAACTCTTATTGAAATATTTTAACTTTTACCATGTATTCTTGTATTATTATAATAAATGGTTAATAAAAATACTATAAAAATATAAGAGAACCCCAAGTGGTTAATTATTGATATATATGACATTACATAAGTCCTTTTTCTGATCCTTATATTTAAAATAATTTTATATTAATTAATAATATAGTATTTGTTTTAAAAAACACATTTTCTGTCAATTTTGACACTATTTAGTATTTGGTTTTTTTAAGTCATAACAACTTTATCATTTAGAAAAAAAATTAATCAACCATAACATGTCATATTATCCTATAAAATTCATGGAATACATTAAAAGTCTCAATTTACAATTATTTTAATATTAATAATATCAATTCTTTTAATCATTTAATAATAAGTTAATTACTACATCATCATCATGTCATAAATATGTTTAATCATTCAATGTCTAAAAATTATAAATAAAATACCCAATATGTAGGAAATATTTTTAGATTACTAATTAATATTTATAGTCAAATTTATCGTCTGTATAACCATATATTATTAATTTTTTACTTACTAAAATTTGAATTTTACACTTTTAACTCTTCTTTAAAAAAAATAATAAATGACCTAATCTAATCCAATTGGACCAATAGAATCATATTTTTTTCCTATGGTAGATTTTTATCAAAATAAACTTATTCAATAGAATTATGACATGAGTTAGGATAATAATAATAACATTTTTACCTTTAATTAACCTATTTAATTTTAACTATAGTAAATAAAATTCAAAAATAACTATTCACGAAAAATTATTTTCATCTTATTAAACCAAATTATACATACTAATTTCAATCATGTGTCTTGGATATTTTAAATTCAATTCAAATAAGAATTAAAATTATGTTTTATTCAAATTTATAAATGTACCTAGAATGTGGGTAAATGACATTAAAAGTTCAATTAAATTATATATATATAATCTTATTATAAATGACTCCAATGAATTACAGTGAACATATACATGTATTATTTATCTATTTTGACCTAAAATAAATTTAAATAAAAAACTCATTATTTAAATAATAAGTGTGTTTTAAACAGTAACACTTTTTTAACTATTCATCAAAAATTGATGTTTTCAGAAAAATACCAAAAATCACCCATAGCTAATTTTGATATTCCGAATCCAAAAATGAAGTCCATTTTGAATAATAAATTTTATTAAATTTCAAAAAGTGGGTTTTACTCTTCATAATGGCTAGTTTGATTGGTCGTGGTGTGCTAAAATTCAAGGATTGTGTACAACACAATATATTGCATAATTCAAAGAGAAATGTATCATGGAAGATTGGGGTGTAACAACTGGACTCCCTGAACTGACACTTGAATTGAAGACAATTAACAATATCGATCCTTTGGAAACATAGACTCTTAGTTCTTCTAGTAGAACCTAGCTCCCTATGATACTACTTTTTCATGACCCGTTGCCCAGGGCCCGTGCCATGAATACCCCAAGCCCACTATCTATAGTCCATTGGCTACTGACTAGCACTATAAAGGTGAAATCCAAAAAGGGATGGAATTTCCTTTAAACCTATACATGCACATACTAGGTATACAATGAAAGAAAACCACAAAAAAATGTTGACAGTAAAAGTAAGTATTGAAAAACTAGTGGGGATAGAATACAAGCCCAACTGAAAAGTAAAAACAGAAAAAAGGGAAAATTTTCACTTGAGGTCATCCGCCAAGGATCCTACTAGAATGGTAGGTATAACTCGCCATTGCAGCTCTCCCCATAAACATGCCTCCTCCATACACCATCTAGTCATTGATCCCATGTAACACCCCAAACATGCAATTGTATACTTCATTTAATTATATTATATTAATTTCTTATATTTCATAAAGCATTATGTTCCATTAAAACAATGCTTTGACATTTAGGAGATAATCATAACTTAGCCATTAAACATAAATTTATCCACTTTTATGTTTTGAATTTCGAAAAAATGTTCATCTAGATTTTTGACCAGTAAGTCATTCAGAGTCCAATAAAACCAGCGTGATTTTTTGATGAATAGTAACATACCCATGTTAATAGTAATATTACCCTAATGAATAGTAAATACTAATAATATTTTATTTTTGTAAGGTAATAAGTCAATGAGATCTTAATTAAAATTTAAATGTGATATAAAACTAATTATACCTTTAAAATTGTTATTTTTCAAATTAATTATGATTATATTTAAAAATTAAATTAAAAACAATCAGAGAATTATTTTAAAACAATTGTGTTCATTTTTTAATTCTACATGTAGAAAAAATTTTAGGTTGATTTTTGGGATTTTTCTAAAATACTTTATTTTTTGTGAATAGTAAAAATAAAGTCCTAAATTTTCATAGTTTAATGAAATCATAATGATGTAATAATAAAATATTAAATGCTAGTAGACTTGTGTACATTAACACATGACATGAGTTATCCCATGTGGATAAAACCATGGTCAAATATGATGGTAAAGCCCATGGTTTTGCAAAAAACACTAATGAGTTGTCATTTTTAATTAATAAAAACTCCCTCTCATTTACTATAAATACACACTCACCCCCATCATTTTAAATAATTCCAAACTCATTTTCCTCTATAATTTGGTAGTATTACCTCCCTATTAGTACTAACAAGGTGTCCTAAAGCCCCCAAATTTTCAACCATCTTGTTTTGGGAATTACTTTTCAAGGTAAGAGAATTTACCTCCCTTTACTTTTTGTAAAGATTTCATTTTTTATTTTCACTTTTATTTTCAATTGTAATATTTTGGGATATGTCATTAAATATTCTATTTTATGTTTATATTATGTAATATTAATGACAGACCCCATTTCTCTCATCAATCTAATTTATAAAATTTTATTTTACGTCGTTAACCTGCTGAATTTTCATGACTGGTTTCTTAATCGTTCTTCTATTTTGAGTTCCATTAATTTATAATTATTTCCTCATATCCCCTCATCCAAATGATAAGTTAATTTTAGTAAGTTACATTAACTAGAATTATATTATTCTAATTAATTATTTCATCAGCATCTCTCTTTCTCCCTCCTCTTATACTAAAAATGAATACACTGTCTGAGATGTGTTAATTTATCACATTCCAGGAAGAAAGGTTCTCAATTTTCATTACCATGTCTAGTTATGGTAATAAAACCATTATTATGGTTAAACTGGATCGGAATATATGTATTTCGTCTCATTAATGTTCTGTAATCATTACACACTCATTATATAAAATAATAATACAAAACAAGTTAATTATTAAAAAAAATTCCAAGTAAATCCAAACATTTATAATTTAAATTTAACTAATGAATAATCATTAAGGGTTATAACCCAAAATCATTACATGATAATTTATATCTTTTTAATGTCATTAATAAGATATATTAGAAATTCTATATGTTTAACTGCATTTCAAATGAACTTCAATTCATGAAAACAAGTAAATGGATCATGAAAACCATGAAAGAAAATGCTTCCAAAACAATATAATTGATCCTCTTAAACTAATAAAAGGGCCATGAAAGAAAATAAAAAGGTTATACTAAATAAATTAAATGTATAAGAGGTTCTAGAATTATTAATAAATGAATCTTAATTTTATTATTCAGGTCATTTAAACAAACGAATAACACGCTCGAGCATAAGGTATGGGGTTTCTCATCTCACTTTTATTTTCATGAGATTACAATTGTTCACCACTAATTTATTTCATATGGTGTATTGTTTACATAATTTTGATATATATATATTATCATTATTCCATTTATAATCATGGTATTCAATTATGAATTTGATGTTTTTTATGTTCTGGTCATATGATTCGACTGTTTATATTGTTGTAAGGGACTTTGTCTCAAATACGATTTCATTGTGACTAACATTGTATTGTCAACCAAATAATACTTATGTGGTGTATCTACTTCTCATTTGAGATCAATTTTCATTTGAAATTATATTTATAATAAATATCCATATTCTAATATCATGTATATGTTTTTTTCTAAACTATATACCATTTTACATATGGTGTTTATTTGGAATGTTGTTTTAACTATGAAAATATTGATAAATATTTATCATATACTACATACAGATATTGAAAAGGCATATTTATCATGATTTAAATAAATTAATAAAGAATTATTTGGACTTTCAGTGGTGGTTGGTGCCCGATAAAGCCCTTAGATTCATTGACATGTCTCATGAGTCAAATTAGTTGGAGAAAAACCCTTCGAGTTAGTTTTCAAAAATCTGACGGGTTTCTACCCATAGAACTAAATTGTTTTAATGGTATTATCGAATCATGTTCCAGATACCTAATGTCCAATTAATATGAATTCTATTTATTCATTATCATTTATTATTATTAATGAGGTTTTTACAATGACAAATCTATGCATGCAGTTTCATTCTTAGTTTGTTAATGGTGTGAGTTTATCATTTATTCACTATGCCATATTGATTATGTCATACTATTTATGATTCAGTTATTATTGATTCATGATTCCTATATTTATAACCCTTTCTGGGAATTTTAGATCACCCCTTTTGTTTGATTACCTTCAACAAGTCATAAAGAGGAAACTATTTATTGAGTTCTGTGGAAGCAGTTTTTAGTTGTTGTTATGTATTGAATTTTGTAAACTTTTCCAATGTAATTTTAGTTACATCTATGTATCTAATTTCTTCAAGACTAATAAATTGATCATTCTTTAATGATTTATTTCCTTCTAACCATTCCAATATAACAAATAATGTATCTTCTATGTTATAGAGGGTTTAGGATGTTACAATTGGTATTAGAGGATGTTTAGTAGAAAATATCAAAACATGTTTAAAAATATATATATATATATATATATATATATATATATATATATTAGGGACCAAATCCATAAGGTAGTATTTTAGGATAAAAATATATGAATTTCTTTGTTTTTTGGTAAAGAATAGATTATGTAGATATTTATATGAAATAAACTCATGTCTGTATACAAATAGGTAGAGGTGGCTCTGACACAGATGTACCTAAGAGTGAAAACTCTGACATGGTGTTTTGGGATTGACTCGAGGTATCCTGGTACAGAAAAATGGTCCTTTTTGCACTCATGGAATTGAAACTCCTGGGGGATATGCTTAGTATAATTTACATTTTCATAACAAGACATTATGAATGATTTTCATGTAAATTTTTTCTTAGAGAAACTATGTTTATGAGATTAGTTATGCACAGAGTTTCAATCTATGATATGTGATTTTATATTTGGGATCCATAACCTAATTTATTGTATAAAATTATTTAGAAATTTAACCAAATGGAATAATAGGAATCAATACTCGTGGTGAATGTAGGGAACTCTGCACTATGCATGTCAACAATCCAACGTAGGAGCAGATCAGATCATGGCCATATTGGGACAACATAATCAAGTTGTGTCGAATAACCATGCCACATATATGTTGGATTGTTTCATGAGGCAGAAGACTCCATCATTCAATGGGACTAACAATCCAGTAGTTGTTGAGAAATGGATCAGGTCACCTAAAAAGATATTCATGGAATTAAGAAGCAATGGAAATTAAAAGGTAGTACTGGTTGTATATTGTCTCAAGTGTGATGCCAATCAATGGTGGTTCATGATCTAGAATTCCATAGAGGAAGAAGAAATTAAAGATTTAGAATGGAGTACTTTTATGAAAATATTCTTTGAAAAATATTTCCCTCATGAGTAAAGAACCCAAATTAAGAGGAAATTATTTACCTTAAATAAATGGGAAGAAGCCATTGGTGCAGAGTATGAGGCTACCTTCCCAGGACTAGCTAGGTATGCAAAAGATTATGAAAAATACTCAAAAGAAAATATTGATCATTTCTTTTAGGTTCTTAAGCCAAGTATTTGAAGGTCATTTCCATCTCCAACATTTTCATCATATGATGAAATTGTATCAAGTGCCATCTATATAGAGAATGAATTCTCTAGAACATGTTTCTTCTAGGGACACCAAGATTAGTAGCGATACTCTGATAACCAATGAAAATTTTAAGTGTCAAATAAGAATAGGGGAATGATGAAATTTCCATTATGCAAGAATTTTGGGAAGAATCATCCCAGTAAAAGCATGAAAGGCATGGGAGTCTGCTATAAGTGTAGAGAAAAGGGTCATCGATCAAATGAATGAAAGGGGAATATTCAATTTGATGATTTCCAATGCTACAATTGTACAGATATAGGACACTATACAAATGAGTTTCCTGCATTCCAAGCAAGCATTCCTCAGAAAATTATACGAGAGAAAGGGAATGCATATTCGATTACATCCACAGAGGTTGAAGTTCTAACTTATTTGGTGGTAGGTACTTTAATTGTTTCCCCAAAAATATCCAACACTTTAATTGATTCTGGATCATCACATTCATTAATATCTTCCTAGTTTTCCATGAAAATTAGACATGTCCAATTTGATTTAATAAAGGACTTGACAATCTAATCTCTTATGGGATGTATCATTGAAAACATGGAATTCCAATTAGTCTCCATCATGAAACATAAACATGCTTTAGTTTCTAATCTTATCATCATACCAATGACTGACTTTGATATTATTCTTGGAATGAGTTGGCTATCAAACTATGATGCGATGATTTATTTCATGAAGATGGATGTTAAAATCATTGAAAATAGTGTAGAATCCCAAATTGTTAGTGAAGAAACCTGGAAAAATGATTCTGATATAGATCCAACCCTAGTATCTCTACTAAATTCAATTATTGTAGAGGAATAGAACCCAATATCTATGGGTGATGAAAGAAATCGTCAAATTGTATTTGTGCAAGCAGTATAAGATTATGTTTATGTCTTTCCATAGGATTTACCTGGATATCCTCCATAGTGGTAAATTGAGTTTTTCGTTGATTAGTTTCTACATCAAGGCCTATATCAAAGACCCATTAGTGAATGGAAATAGTAGAGTTAGTGGAACTAAAGAAAAAACTATAGGAATTAAGTGATAAAAGATTTATTCACCCTACTGTTTCTCCATTGGGAGCCCCTGTTCTTTTTGTAATGAAGAAATATGGGTCCATGGGGTTGGGCATTGATTACCGGGAAATAAATTCTATTAAAATAAAGAATAAGTATCCTCTACCAAAAATTGATGATTTATTTGATCAAATTAATTGATCATAATATATATCAAAGATTTTTATTTGATCTAGATATAATCAGTTCTTTGTGAGGAAGGAAGAAATTATGAAAATATCATTTCGAACCAAGTATGGGAATTATGAGTTTACAGTAATGCCCTTTGGACAGACTAATGCACCATTTATTTTCATGGATCTAATGAATAGATTTTTCAAGGAATATTATGAATACTCTGAAGTAGTGTTTATTGATGATATGCTGGTATACTCTAAAATCTATGAAGATCATGAAAATCACATGTGCGCTATTTTCAACACACATACAAAAAATTTATTATATGCGAAGTTTATCAAGTGTAATTTTTGGATTCAATCAGTTTCCTTTCTATGACACATTGTTTCTAAAGATGGAATATTTGTAGATCGTGTAATGAAAAAGGTTATGCAAGAATGGCCTACTGTAATGAAAATAACATAGGTACGTAGTTGTATTGGTTTATTAGGTTATTATCGGCATTTCATTTAGAACATTTCTTGTTTAGAAAACCCAATGACCAAGCTCACATGAAAAGGGGTTATGTTGGTATGGAAAATGGAATGTAAAGAATGTTTTGAAGAATTATAGAGAAGGAAAGTGAATTATCCAATCACAACTCTACCATCGTAGAAAGATCGATTTGTGATATTTAGTGATGCATCAATGAAAGTACTTGGTTGTTCCCTTGTGAAAAATGATAGAGTGATTTTCCATTCATCTAGGAAGCTAAAAATTTATGAAAAGAACAATCCTACTCATGATCTTGAGTTGGCAGTTGTAATTGTGGCTTTGAATATATAGAGACAATATCCCTATGGTGAAAAATGTGAGATATATACTGATAAAAAGATTATGATGTATATTTTTTCACAGAAAGTACTCAAAATGACAAAAAGATGATGGCTTGAACTACTCAAGGATTATGATATCACTATACACTACCACCCAGGGAAAGAAAATAAGTAGGAAGATTCTTTGAGCAGAAAAAATCATGGCGTTATGAAGAATATTAGAGTTTAAAGGGATCTTATTTTCATGGATCTAGTAAAGATGGATGTGGGAATAATCTTGGAAGGTGAAACATAGAATCATTTTCAAATGTATTCCAAACCATCTTTACTAGTGACGATAAGAAGTTATAAGATTGATGATGAGTCATTTCAAAATATTATTAAAGCTATGAATGATGGGGGATGGAATTTTGAAATTTGGGAGGAGGCTTTGTGTTCTTGATAAACCCGATCTAAAAAGGGAATTATTGGATGATTCTCATTGCTTCAGTTTCTATATACACCCTAGAGTCACTAAGATGAATAGAGATTTGAATGAAAATTTTTGGTGGGAAAACATGAAGAGGGAGATTTTTTATTACATGTCAAGATGATTGGTTTGTTAACAGGTGAAGGCTGGAAGACAATATCCAGGATGAGTCATGTAACCCCTTCCAATTACTATATGTAAATGTGATGATAGTACAATGGACTTTGTAATGGGACTACCAAAGACTCTAAGAAATAATGATGCGTTATGGGTCATTGTTGATCGTCTTACAGAATCAGCACATATTCTTGCTATAAGGGAAGATTTACCACATGAACATTTAGAAATACTATATATTAATGAAGATATAAGACTTCATGGTTTACCCTTATCAATAGATTTAGATCATGATCCCTATATTAGATCAAAATTCGGGAAACGTCTCCATGAGTCTTTTAATATTAAGATTCGTATGAGTACTACTTATCACCCCCAAACCAATATACATTTTGAAAAAACTATTCAAACTCTATAAGACATGTTTTGATCATTCTCTATTGACATTAAAGGTATGTGGGATCAATAATTTCCTTCTGTGGAATTTTCTTACAATAATAGTTTCAATTCTAGTATTCAAATGGCTCTATAAAAAGTATTATATAGAAAGAGATTTCGAACTCCACCTTGTTGGGATGAAGTTTGTGAGAGGAAACTTATTGGCCCAAAACTTATTGAAGAGACTACAACATTGGTGAAGGAAATCCAATCCCATATTAAAAAATCCTAATGTAGTCAGAAGAGTTATGATGACACATGGTGAAAGGATTTTGAATTCCATGTGGGAGATCTCATCTCTCTAAATGCATCTCTATGGAAGGGTGTTTTAAGGGTTGGTAGGAATGAGAAATTGAGCCACAGGTTCATCGGACCATTTTAAATTCTAGAAAGAATCGGAGTTGTAGCCTATCATTTAGCAATGTCTCCAGGTCTCTCTAAAATTCATGATGTGTTCTATGTGTCATTGTTAAAGAAATACATTCTAGACCCAATTCATGTACTCACCTATGAATAAGTAGAACTGTAACCTGATTTTTCATACTCTGAAGAGCCTATCGGGATTCATGACTTAAGGGAGAAGGTATTGAGAAACAAGAAAACTCATCTAGTAACAGTTCTTTGGAGATACCAAAATATGGAGGAAGAAACATGTGAATCTGAGGGTGTTATGAAGAAGAACCACCCACATCTTTTTGGTGGGAATTATACATAAAATTTCAAGGACGGAATATTCAAATGAGGGAATAATGTAACACCCCAAAAATTTTATGGTATGCTTCACTTAAATAAATTCTATTCATAATTTATATTTCATAAATTATTGTGTTCCTTTAAAACCACACTTTTTTATTTAGTAAATAGTCATAACATATCCATTAAACCTAAATTTTTTCACTTATATGTTTTGAATTTCAAATAATGGTCATCTAGAGTTTCGACCAGAAAGTCATTTGGAGTCTAATAAAACCAACTTGATTTTTTTTATGAATTGTAACATACCCATATGAATAGTAAAATGAATTTTAATATGACCCTTATGAATAGTAAATAAAGATAATATTTTATTTTCTTAAGGTACTAGTTAAATAAGATCTTAATTAATTTTTCAATGTGATATAAAACTAATAAAACCTTTAAAATTATTATTTTTAGAATTAATTATAATTTTATTTAAAAATTATATAAAAAATACATAGAAAATTATTTTTAAAAAATAGAGTTAATTTTGGAATTATACATGTCAAAAAAAGTTTAGGTTGAATTTTTGATATTTTTCAGAAATACTTGAATTTTTCATGAATTGTAAAAATACAGTTTTAAGTTTTCCTTAGTTTAAGGACAACATAAGGATGTAATAATTAAATGTAAAAGGACGGTAAACTTTTTTATAGTAGAATATTACAAGACGTGTCTCAAGTGGCTTAAACCATGGGCAAATACCATAGGCAAGCCCATGGTTTTTCAAAATCAACTAATTAGGTGTCCTTTTGAATTGAAAAAAATCCTTTTCATTTATTATAAATACCCTCTAACCCCCATAATTTTCATTCATTCCAATCTCATTATCCTAGAACAAATGGTATTATTGCCTCAATATTAGTCCTCCTAAGGTGTACTCAATCCTCCAAAGTCCCAAAATATATATTTAGGGAATTACTCTTCAAGGTAAGTGAGTCTACCACACTTCTCTTTTAATAAAGCTTTCATTTTATGTTTTCACTTTTTTCCAATTGGATTATGTTGGGATATGTAATTACATATTCCCCTTTCTATCTATAATATTTAACAGTTATGAGATACCCCTTTATCTCATCAAAAAAATTTATGAAATTTTACATGACATCGTTAGGGTGCCGAATTTTCATTAGAGGTTTCTCAATTTTTCTTCTATATTAAGTTCCTTTCTTTCATAATTATTTCCTCATCTCCCCTAATCCAAATTCTATGATAATTCCAGTATATTTAATGAACTTAAATTATATTATTATAATTTAATATTTCATTATCATATCTTTTTTCCCTCCTCTTATTTCTAAAAATGAACACATCGTCTGATATGTGTTAATTTATCACATTCAATGATCACGAGTTCTCAATTTTCATTACCATGTCCAATTATGGCCATGAAACCATTTTATGGTTGATACATATCAGAATATATGTATTTAACTTCTTTAATGTTCTTTAATCCTTATAGACTCATAATATAAAGTAATAATACAAAAACAAGTTGATTACTAACAAAACCACAAAGTTAATCCCAATATTTGTAATTCACTTTTAACTAATGAATCATCATCAATGTATATAACCCAAAATTATTATAAGATCTTAAATATCTATTTAATATCATTACTAAGATATATTAAAAATTATGGATGTTTATCCACATTTCAAATGAAATTCTCTCCATTAATACAAGTAAACGGATCCTGAAAACCATAGAAACAAATGCATCCAAAACAATAAAATTGATCCTCTTAAACCCATAAAAAGGCCATTAATGAAAATAATAGGGTTATACTCAATAAATTACATGTATATGAGGTTATTTACTTATTAATTAATGAATATAAATTTTATTATTCAGTTAATTAAAACAAATTAAGAACTCACTCGAGCATAAGGTAAGGGGCTTCTCATCTCACATTCATTTTCGTGAGATTTCCATTGTTCACCAATTATTTATTTCAGGCGGTGTATTGTGTACTAAATTTTGATATATATTATCATGATTAAATTTTTATTAATGGTACTAAATTATTAATTTGATGGTTATTAAGTTCTGGTCAAATTATTGGACTGATTTCATTATGGTAAAGATCATTGTCTCAATTTCCATTTCGTTGTGACTAACTTTGTATTGTGCACCTAATAATCCTTATGTGGTGTAACTACTACCCATTTTAGATCACATTTAATTTGAAATTATATTTCTATTAAATATCTATATTCAAATATCATGGATTTATTAATTGTGTAAACTGTATACCATTTTACATAGGGTGATTATTTGTAATGTTGTTTTTATAAAGACCCAGCCTTAAAACATTACATATTATTTAATTAAAAGGATAATTCACATTGATGATCTTTTCTGGTTTAGTGTTTTAGAGAATTATACCATAACTATTACATTAAATCTCAGAAATTACAAAGTAGAAACTTCGACTCAATTCCCATTTATTTAATAAAATAAAAACTTATGAAAAAAAATCCATGCCTACTTCCATGTTTTAGACAGCATGAATTTTCCAAGATCTCATTCATGACCCTATTCATCTTTAAGACTTATGAAAAAAAAATTAAAACGTGGGATGAGCATAAAAATATCAGTAAGGTTTATAAAATAAATAAGGAAAACATTAGTTCTTCAAAACATAAGGTTTTTATCATAACTCATTAAATCCTAAGATTTATGAATAACACATAGTAATCACAAATCATAAAGGTAACTTGTGGCATCCATAACATACTTACGTTATAGATTTCACTGCTACAAAGGGAGCTACATTTTGAATACCCTTCACAGTATATTCCCTAAATATCTTAGGAGAAACATTTTTCTTTACCTCTGTCATGTTACCCAATGCATTGGAGATCTATCTCGGGCTCACTCTCCCTCATTTTATCAGGGAACCATTCATATAATATAAACATTTCCCATAAATAATAACATAATCCAAACACATAAAACAAACATATAAGAAAGATAAAATTTCCACATTGCAATCATAATATTTAATTTTAATATATTAACATAAAAAATTCATTATCAAAAAAAATTAAATAAAAAAATACGTAAAAGAGTATATGGTATTTTTTTTCCTTTTAAAAATATTACGGATTGTTAAGGAAGCAATAGATAAAATAATACTCACGGCGTCAGAAAATGTCTTTGTAACTGCTTATGTTAAAAAGAAACATTATTTTTGGTTATTTAGTAAAATTACATGTAGAAAAAGACTCCATTTGAATTAATTGAAAAGTATATGGTTTTTTTACACCATATAAAAAATAGTCATCTATAAAACAGTATATGCCTCAATGAAAGGATATTGAGACGAAGTCTATTACTTCGGGTCTGGCATGACCCATTGGTTTTTTAATATCATGAATAATGAACTAAAGTTAATTTATACTTGCTTAAGAACATTTTTCATGTTTATTATTCCTTTGATATCACTTATTACCATGTTATAAACATTATTTAATCATTTATGTTAATAACAGTCGTTTTGTTGATATTTGGTACTTGTGTCAAAAATGAACATCTTATATTTACAAGATGTCGATGTGGTCAAATTTTCATTATATATAGAATTATATTCATGGTTTAGATATCATATATATAATATATCTAGTATATATATGTATTTATAATAGTGTATAACTTTGGAGGTAAAAAATTAAAATGCACCACTCATAGAGACGATAAGTCGTATATATGCATAAACTCTATTTTCATTTATATTTCATATTTAATGGAATTAAAACTTAATGATAAATAGTTATATTATAATAATATAATAATTTCATATAAAATTTCATTAAATTTATCGTTTATATGTTCCACGTATGGCATGAACGAGTCATATGACATTCAGGGGGCAGTTGTCCGCACATCCATAAATAAAATTATCGCATTTACCCATTATGGAAACCATAAAGGTATGATATAAATGAAAAATACTGAATCATATATACAATATAAATATAATTTATATCACATATAAATATAGTTTAATCAAAATGGTCTCCATATGAGGCCATTGGAGATAATTGAACAATCATCGTTTCATGGGGTGTAATTTAGACGTCCATAGAAACAATATGTTCTTTACACATTAGATGGAGGTGTGTGTAAGTGTTATTTGAATAATTCTCATAAAAAAAATATTATATTTAATATATTGGTGTTGTTAAAATATAAAATAATAAAAAGAGTTTAGGTGGATGGAGAATTAAAATAAAAGAAAAGAACTTAAAATAATATGTTACCTTTTATTCGGGTAACTCTCTTTGGTTTGAACCAAAAGGATTTTTCTATGTGCCTTTTTTTTTAATGTAAGGCTTCAAGGTGGAATATAGGGATATTAAGAGCTTATTTGGGTAGAAGATGGACGATCCAGGGGGCTTGAGAGATGTGAGTAATAGGATAAAGGTGAAGACGTTTTATAGGGGGCTCATATAATGATTTACAGTTTCTAAAGGTCCAAAACTTATTAAAGTCGAATATAATTTGACCCTTGTTCAAAATAAAATCATCCAATAATAATTGGATAGGTTTTGGATATTTTTTTAATCATTATAATATTTTTTAGTTAAATCATTCATTAATGAGGTTAACACTGCATCATTATTGTGTCGTAAATAATTTTATTTATATGATGTCTAAATATTATGAATAAAATACCATGATGTAGGAAATATTTTTAGAATTATATTAAATATTTATAGTAAAATATATTAATTATATAACTCCATGTTAATTTTTTTTATCCAAACAATACATGTGTATGATATTTTTATTTTTATATTAAATAAAAATTTATTAATGTCCTTACCTCACCCATGTGGCTTTCAAAGGCCAAAAGTCCCACCCAAGGATTGTCATGGTCATCCATTACTCATCCAATAAAGATTGAACATGTGTTGAGATAATTTTATATTATTATAATATTGTATTTACCTTGATTTACCATATTTACCTTTAACCGCTATAAATAAAAGTCAAAAGTTACTATTCACCAAAAAATATTTTCATCTTATTGAACCAAATTTTACTTACTAAAAATAACCATGTATGTAAAAAATTTTATATTCAAATCATAGAAGTGGTAAAATTTCATTTAAATGATAAGGTTTGTTTTTTTAACTATTACTCAATGTTTTCACTATTCATAAAAAATAGAAAGTTTACAGAAAAATACCAAAAATTAATCCAAAGTTATATTTGATATTCAAAATTCAAAAATGATGTCAATTTTGCCAAATTAATAAAATAGATGTTTGATTAATTAATTTAAAATTATTTCCCATTGTCAAAACAAAAAGCATGTTTTTAAGTAATAATAACTATCAAAAGATTGACACTTGTTTGTGTCCAATTTCAAAGTGAATTTACTAATAAGTAACAACATTGTATTAAATGGAAAAAATATAATCTAATTACTCATTAATAACAATTAATAAGATAATCTAACCATATGAATAAATTAGATTAAATGGCAGTTTTGAATTAAAATATAATATTTTTCACTATTCATAAAAAATGTATTTTATCAGAAAAATATAACAAATTTTCCCAATGTAAATTTTGATGTCCCGGTCATAAATAAGAATTTTATTTTTTCAAATAGAATATAAATAAGTTACCAAAACTAGATATAATGAGGGTTTTCAATTAAATGGCGGTAAATTGACCTTTTGGAGAATATTATAGTATTTATGCTAAAAATTAGATTCATTCACATTTTAAGCCTCTAACATTAATTAGATAAATGAAAAAACATTTAACAAAAACATATAATCATATTTTAGTTAGTTCTATTCATTCCCGTTAATACAACGGTTAGGCGTTAACTACCATTTAGAATAATATTATATTATTATTTTTTTGTATGACTTAGCATTGTGTATATCATTAGACTTCAAAAAAACCTACTATTTTGTATTGGGTATGTCAATGAAAATAGAATCCAATAAAAGAAAATTTAATATTTAATAAATATAAAAATGTATTATTCCTTATTTACATGGGATGTTACATCTTTCCCCCCTTTTGGAAATTTCTTCCTCGTAATTTTTCTTCACTTATCAAATAAGTGGGGTGTTTATCCATCAAAGAATTTTAAGATTCCCACATTGCCTATTCAACCATATGGTTTTTTCATAAAACCATTTCCTGATGAATTACCTTATTTGGCAACACATGTTCTTTTTGGTCAAGAATCTGGACTGGTTGTTCCTCATAAGAGAGATTCTCTAAAAACTAATCTACCTCTAGGCTCAAAACATGAGATGGATCTTGCATATAATTCTCAACATTGAAACAAGAAAACATTATGTACCTAGGATAAACATGGAGGTAAAACCACTCTGTAAAAAACTGATCCAACTTTCTCTATAATTTCATAAGGTACAATGAACCTCGGACTCAACTTTACCTTCTTACCAAAATGCATCACACTTTTTCATTGAGAAACATTGAGAAATAAAATATCAACTAACTAAAAAGAAATATCCTTCCTCTGATTATCTGTATGTCTTTTCTTCCTACTCTGAGATGTTCTCATGTGGATCTGAATGAACTAAACCTTTTCTACCATCTCATTAACCAATTCTAGTCCCATCATCTTCCTTTCACCTACTTCATCTCAAAAGCTGGAGTTCAACACTCCTTCCCATATAATGCCTCAAAAGGAGGCATATATATACTAGAATGAAAACTGTTATTATAAGAAAATTCAACCAAAGAAATATGTTGGTCCCAACTTCCCTGGTTATCAAGTGAACAAGAATGTATCATATCCTCCATGTTTGGAATTTTTCGTTCTGACTGCCCATCTGATTGAGGATGAAAAGTTGAACTAAAATTAAATTCAGTACCCAATGACATCTGAAGGCCTTTCCCAAAGATAGAAGTAAACCTAGGATCACAATAATATATAATAGAGAGGGGAACAAAATGAAACCTGGCTATCTCTTTAACATACAACCTAGAAAGCTATTATACAGACCATGTATCTCGAATAGGAAGTAAATGAGGTGATTTAGTCAATAGATCAATAATAACACAGATTAAATTATTACCTCAAGATGTATTTGGTAATACCCCAACGAAGACCATGTATATATTTTCCCTTTTCCACTCTGGCACCGGTAATGACTGAAGCATACCTTTTGGTAATTGTCCCTCTACTTTAACCTCTTCACAGTAAAATCAGCAATATCTCTTTTCATTCCATCCCATCAATAAAACTCTTGAGGATCTTTGTACATCTTAGTAATCTCAGGATGAACTGAAAATAGGTAATTGTGATCATTACATAATAAAAATTTCTTCAACTGGGAATCACAGGGCACTCATAGTCACTTCTCAAACCTTAAAAGACAATCTTTATAAATGATAAATTCAGGTTGCATACCCTTCTGAACCAACACTACCTTTTTCTGAAACTCACTGTCTTCCTTCTGAGAATTATTATTTCTATTTAATAGAGATGATTTCACTGACACTTAAAACAACCAACAACTTCTATGATTAAGATCATCAAATCAAAAACCAATTGATCTCATTCCAAACATAACAAGGTTAATGAAGCATTACATTATCGACTCAAAGCATCAACCACTTTATATGATTTTCTTAGATGGTAATGTATTGTGAAATCATAATCCTTGATTAATTCCAGCCATTTCCTCTATCTCATGTTTAATTCTTTCTGAGTGAAAATATACTTTAAACTTTTTTGGTCAGTATATATTACACATTTTACTCCATACAAATAATGCATCTAATTTTTTAAAGCAAAAGCAACTGTAGATAATTTCAAATCATGTGTAGGGTAATTTAACTAATGAGGTTTCAATAGACGTGAAGCCTAAGAAATGACCTGATCATTCAGCATAAGGGCACAACCAAGTCATTTCAATGAAGCATCACTATAGATAACGAACTCACCATTTCAATATGGTAATGCAAAAACATGAGAATTCACCAATCCTTTTTTCAATTCTTGAAAACAATCATCAAATTCATTTTTCCAAATGAACATAACACCTTTTCGAGTTTACTTAGTCATTGTGCTATATAACCATGAGAAATTATCAACAAACATCTAGTAATGACCTGCTAAACCAAGAAGACTATGGATCTCAGTTATATTTGTAGATATTGGCCATTATTCAACAAATTTTGTTTTACCAGGATCAAAAATTATGCCATTTTTTGAAACAATGTGACCAATGAATGAATTTTTTTAACCAATACTCACAGTTGTTAAATTTCCTGTACAATTTATTTTCATTTAAAGTATAAAATCCAACACTTAAATAACTTTCTTTCTCCTCTTTTCATTTAGAATAATCCAAAATATCATTAATGAACACAGACACAAACTTATCCAAGAACTCAGAGAAATTTTTTTTCATAAGATCCATGAATAAAATAGGTACATTGGTTAACCCAAAAGGCATAACTATAAATTCATTATGGCCATATCTAGTATGAAACGCATTCATCGAAATTTCTGCTTCATTTATATTAAACTAATGGTAACCTGACCTCAAATAAACCTTTAAAAAATACTGATCTCCCTGGAGCTAATCAATAAAATCATCAATATGAGGCAAAGGCGTCATGTTCTTAAGAGTAATTCTATTCATTGATATATAATCAATGCAATGTATCATTAAACCATCTGTGTTTTTAACATACAAGATAGGTGCACCCCATGGTGATTTTCTAGGTTGAATGAAACTATTATCTAATAACTCTAGAAATTGTTTCATTAACTCTAAAATTTCAATTTGATCCATTAGATAAGGGGGTATTGAAATTGTCTTTGAATCAAAAATTAATTCAACAGTACATTCAACAACACGATCAGGCATTATACCGGTAAACTCATCAAGAAAAATGTCATGATATGCATTTACCATTGGCACATAATTAATTTGAAAAGTTCCTTTGTTTTCAAAAATATGTGCAAGGTAACATTCTTTTCCATATTTTAATAGTTTCTTAGATTCCAAATATGTTATCAAAAGTATTTGTTCATTATAGTACACATACTGAAAATAATTCTAAAAATAAAATTCATTAGATCTATAGCAAATCTTAGCATGATAATCAATAAGCCAATACATACCCAAAATAACATCAAACTCTACTAGTGGTTAAACAATAAGTTTTGTAGGTAAATTCCTTCCACACACAAGGTCAATAATGTTCTAAAAATTTCTTTTTGTCTCAACATTTCTTCCTAGTGTTTTAACCATTAGTTCAGGATTCATATCTTGATATTGGATTCCCAATTTACTAGAAACATTCTCAGAAATGAATGAATGTGTAGACCCAAAATCAAACAACACATTGTCATAATCTGAACAAACATACAGCATATATGATACTACTTCATTTGATAGCACGACATATGATAATGTAGTTGCAATGGATTTCACCACCCACTTCTTCCTATATTATGGATTATTTCCGTATGTTTAGTTCTTCATTTGACACACATTTTCACAATGAACCATTTCATTGCACATAAAAAAATTACTGAAATTAAATAAGAAATTATCTTGCCATTACCCTGATAATTTTTAGTGCAATTACAAGCCTTATATCAAATTTTACCACATCAGTAGCACATACCAGAATTCAAAAGACATTAACCAGCATGATTTTTACCAAACCTTTCAAAAAATGTAAACTTAAGTTTCTTACAATAAAACTATTATGAAGAGTTCTTCCCATTCATCTGCTACCTTGACCTCTTATTCTATTGTTTTTGAAAGAACATATGATCATTGGGAAACACCATTTCCACCTTCTCCGCACATCGAACAAGTTCATCATAACTTTTGAACTCATGAGAAACTAATTCCCTTGAACACATTGGATTTAATCCTGAGTAAAAATGGTTGATTTTACAATCAAGATCATGTATGATATTTGGAGCATAACTTGCCAGTCGAGTGAATTTTTCTTCATAATTAGCCACCAATTCATCCTCCTTCCTCAATTCTAGGAATTGTTTTTCTATCCTAATATGAAACACCTTAGGAAAATATTTCTCAAGAAACATATCTTTGAATTTATCCCAATCAAGAGCATTAATCTACTCACTATCCCTGATATTATTCACCATTGACCACAAATGATCTACTTCACCTTCAAAACCGTAAATAGCAAGACTAGCCTTTTGATGTTTTGAACACCCCATTCCATCAAAATTGGTATCCAGTGTTTTAATCGACCCTACAGAAAGAACAGGGTCAAATGATCCTATAAATGATGGGGGATGTTGCCACTTGAAATTATCCACTATGAACATGTTTATCTGTGGATGATCTAGCTAATCTTGTGCATGGATACCATCCCCATTTATAGCTTTATTCAACAGTGCAATCATTTCATCAAACTGTTCAGTTCTGATTCCAACCATCTCAAGTTGCTGATTTGGAAGGTTGTCTTCCTCCTGATGTCGTCCCATCAAAGATGCCATGTTTACTCTGTGGAAAACCATTCTGAACACTGAAATAGCTTAGGCAAAGCAATATGGAAATCTGTAAATGCTATATCCTTCCAATATTAACATAAATTAATTTTTGAATATTAATTTAACAATATCCTAACTCCTAAAGTAATATAAACTGACCTATGATACCAACTATAAGGACCCAACCTTAAAACCTTTTATAATCTTTAATTAAATGGATAATTCATATTGTAGATCATTTCTGGTTTAGTGTTTAAGATAATTATTCCATAACTATTACATTACATATCAAAAATTACAAAGTAGACACTTCTACTCAGTTTCAATTTTTTTCAAAAAATAAAAAACTCTTGAAAAATAAAGTCATGTCTAGTTCCATGTTTTAGACTACAAAACTTTTCATTGATCCCATCCTTGAAATTATTCCTCTTTATGTCTAGTGAAAGAAATTTAAAAACTTGGGATGAGCATAAAAAGCACGGTAAGGGTTATAAAATTATTAAAGAAAAAATTATTTCATCAAAATATAATCTTTTTAACTTACCTCATGAAATCATTAGATTTATGAATAACTCGTTGTAATCCCAAATCATAAATGTAACATGTGGTATCCATAAAATTCTTGTGTTGTATATTTCACAACCATATAGGGAGTTACATTTGGAATAACCATCACAGTATATTCCCTAAATCACTTAGGAGAAACATTCACATTTACCTTTGTCATGTTACGCAATGCATTGAAGAGATATATTGAGCCCACCCACCCTCAGTTTATCATGAATCCACCCATATAAGTAAACAATTACCAAAAATCATAACATAATCAAAACACAAAAAAAGAAACATAAAATAAAGTTAAAATTTCCACATTTCAATAACAATATATTATTTTAATATATTGACATAACAAAACCATTATCAAAAACATTTTCAATACCAAAATATATAAAATTGTATATGGTATTTATTTTCCATATAAAAACATTACGGATTGTTAAGGAATACATAGATCAAATAATACTCACAGTAGTGGAAATTTTCATTGTCACCACTTACGTTAAAAAGAAACTTTATTTTTATTTTGTTTAGTATAACACCTCATAGAAAAAGATTCCCTTTGAATATGATGAAAAGATATTGAGATGAAGTCCCTTACCTCGTGTCCCACTTGACACATTTTTTCTATAATCTCCTAAATAATAAACTAAAGTTAATTTCCATGTGCATAAAAACCTTTTTTGAGTTTATTATTTCTTTTATATCACATATTACAATGTTATAAGCATTATTTAATCATTTATGCCAATAATAGTCATTCTGTCAATATTTGGTACTTGAGTCCAAAATGAACTTATTATATTTACATGTTGTCTATGTGGTCAAATGTTCATAATATCCAAAATTATATCCATGATTTAGATATCATATATATCATATATCCAATATATATGTTTATTTAAAAATGTCCATAAAATTTGGAGGTATGAAATGAAATGCACCTTTCAAGGAGACAGTAAGCCATATGTACGCTTGAACGCTACTTTCATTTCTATTTCATATTTACTGGAATGAAATATTAATGATAAATAGGTATATTATAATATCAGTATAATATAATATATAATTTCATTAACTCCATCCTTTATACGTTTCTCGTATGGCATAAAAGATTCATATCACTTAGAGGGGGCGGTAGTCCTCACTTCCACAACTAAAATTATAACGTTTACCCATTATTAAAACCAAATAGGTATGATACAAATGAAAAATAAAGAATCATAGAGGCAATAAAAATATAATATATATCATATATAAATATAGTTTCATCCAAATGGCCACCATAAGAGGCGGTAGGTAATAATTGAACAATCATCGTTTCATGAGGCGTTAGCTTGCCATCCACAGCAACAGTATGTTCTTTACCCATTATATGGAGGATTATGTAAGTGTTGTTTGAATAAATCTCATAACAACAACCTAGTATATTGAGGATACTGGTATTATTATAATAAAAACTAATAAAAAGTTTTTATGTGTTGTGAGAAGTAAAATAAAATAAATGAACTTTTAAGAAGACGTTATCTTTAAATCTGGTAACTCTCATTAGTTTGAACTAAAAGGATTTCATGAAGTCCCTTAATTATAAGGTAAGGCTTCTTAGTGGAAGAGAGTTAAAATGAGTTATTATTAGGTAAAATTTTGTAGGTTCCAAGGGGATTGATAGTTGTGAGTAATGGGTTTTATGTGGGGGGTTTTTATACGGGGAGGAGGTGCTCTTTAGAAAATTTTGAAAATATTATTTTATTATATAATTATTTTCAGTTTCTAAAAGTACAAAACATATTAAAGTCAAGTATAAGATGACTCTTGATAGAAATAAAATCATCTAATAACAATTGGACTTGTTTTGGACATTGTTTTAATCTTTATAATATTATTTATTTAAATCATTCAATAATGAGGTAAACACTACATCATTATTGTGTCATAAATAATTTTATTTATATGATGTCTGAAAATAATAAATAAAATACCTTGAGGTTGGTAATATTTTTATCTTTATAATAAATATTTATAGTAAAATATATTAATTATATAAACCCATATTAAAATTGTTTTATCTAAACAATACATGGTTATGATATTTTTATTTTTCCTTAAAATAAAAAGTTATTAATGCCATTATCTTACCCAAGTGGATTTCAAAGGACAAAGGTCTCATCCAAGGATTTTCTAGGTCTACCATTACTCATCCAATAAGGATTGGAAAAGTGTTAAGGTAATTTTATATTATTATAATATTTTATTTACCTTGAATTACCCTATTTACCTTTAACTGAGGTAAATAATAGTCAAAAGTTACTATTCTCCAAAAATTATTTTCATCTTATTGAACCACAATTTACTTAATAATATCTAATAAGTATGTCACATTTTTTATATTAAATTCTTATAAGAAACAAAATTTCATTTAAATATAGTGTTCGGTTTTTTAACTACTACTCAGTGTTTTCACTATTCATAAAAAAATTGAAGGTTTTTAGAAAAATATCAAAAATTCAGCCTAAGCTGTATTTGAAATTAAGAATTAAAAAAAATGAATTATTATTTAGAGAAATTAAAATCATATAAGTTTTATTAATTAATTTAAAATTAATTTATGTTGTCAATACAAAAAATGTGTTTTTAAGAAATAATAACTTTCAAAAGATTGACACTTGTTTATGTCTTAATTCAAAGTGAAATTACATCCAATGAAAAACATTGGATTAACTGGTAAAAATATAATATAATTACATATTAAAATAAATTAAATATATAATCTAACCATATATAAAATTAGATTAAAAGGAAGTTCTGAATTAAAATACTGTATTTTTCACTATTCATAAAAAAATGAATTTTATCTGAAAAATACCAAAAATTTAACCAAAGTAAATTTTGAAGTCCTGAATCTGTATAAGATTTTTATTTTTTCAAATAGAATATATAAATGTGACAAAAACAAGATTTTATGAGGGTTTACTATTAAATGGCTGTAAATCGACCTTTTAAAGAATATTTGTGTATTTATGCTTAAAATTAGATTCATTCACATTTTAAACCTCTAAAATTTATTGAATAAATGTAAAAACATTTAACAAACATATATAATCATATTTTAGTTTGTTCTATTCATTCTCTCCAATACAACAGCTAGGCATTATCTTCCATTTAAAATAATATTATGTTATTATTTTTCATTATGACTTAGCATTGTGTGTCACATTAGTCTTCAAAAGAACCCGTTGTTGCGTATTTGGTATGTTAGAAAACCTAGATTCCCATTTAATGTAACATTAATACTTAATAAAAATGAAAATGTATTATTCTTTATTTACTTGGAATGTTACAGTTTAAACTATGGAAATATTGATGAATTTGTATCTCTACTCTATATGGATATTGAAAAGGCATATTTCACACGTATTAAATAAATGTATAAAGAATGATTTGGACATGAAGTTGTGGGTTGGGCCCGCTATAGCCCCTCAATTCATCGAAAATTCTCATGAGACAAATCAATTGGTGATAACCCCTATGGGTTTGTTTCAAAAAATAGACGTGTTTCTACCCACAGAACAAAACTGTTTTAATGTTATTATGGTATCATGTGCTAGATACATTACGTCTAATTAATAAACATTATGTTTATTTTTTATCAGTTATGACTATCCATGAGGTTTTCACTATGAAAAAATCTATGGATGCGGTTTCATTCCAATATTGTTAATTACTTGAGTTTTTCATTTTTTTCACTATTACATATTGATTATGTCTAGTGGTTTATGATTCAGTTATTATAGATTCATGCTTCCTCCATTTGTAACCATTACTGAGTATTTGATCTCAGATTTTTATTTTGATTACCTTCAATAGATTTTTAAGAGGAGACTATTTAAAGAGTTTTGTGGATGAAGTTTTTAGTTTTTGTTATGTATTTTATTTTGTAACCTTTTCCAATGTAATTTGAGTTACATCTATGTATCTAGATTCACCAAGACTACTCAATTGATCATTCCTTGGAGATTTATTTCCTTTTACCAATGCCAATATAAAATGTAATGCACCGACTTAGGTCTAGAGGGGTCTTGGTGTTACATCCCAAATATCAGTCAAGGTTTCCCATCATTACACAAGACAAAATAAGGTGTGGCTGATTCCCGTGCAAGGGTTAGTATAAAAATACCCAGAAGGGACCCCGAGACACCTGAAGGTCTCCCAGAATTCCACAATGGGAAAACCACAAAGCATGATCTCAATAAAAAACCACAATCTAAGGATAGCTCACACCATGTTTACAATGTAATGAACATGAATAAATATAATTAGTCATTATGCTTGATCATCTTATTCTGTTGAAAGAATTTTTCTACTAGACCGCACAAGGTTGCTAGGTAATGACCCACAGAAGATCTCTAGGTGTTGGCCCACTGAGGATCGGTATGTGCTGAACCACAGAGGATTACTACATGGTGAGCCATAGAGGATCTCTATGTGCTGATGCACAGAAGGTTTCTAGGAGCTAAACCACAGTGGATCTCTAACTACTTACACACATTGGATTTCTACGTACTTACCCACTGAGGATCTCTAACTACTGAACCATATAGATCACTAGGTGCTTCATCACTTCACAACCAACCATTTGATTCCCACACATAGGACGCTTGATTTCGGGAGGATCCATACCTAAAGCCATTGGTCATATTTCAAATTCCATGAAGTTCGATTAATAAGTAACCCAAAGAACCACAATTATATAAGGGTTCAAATGGAAAATATTGAGCGTCAATCGAACACTCGGTCTATAAGTTATAGGCATTTTACTACCGCAGACCTAATTTGATGCAAGTTCAATCCAACCTAGACATAATTCATCATTCCCCAAAACCCAAGTGGATTATCTCAAAAGAACCACTTCTTCTTAAGGATTAAATCTCCATATAAAGTTCATTAAACTAATTACTATAAAATAAGATATGGCCCTTTAAGAGAAACTAGGTCAAAAAGGGTCCAGATTCAGCCTGACCCAGTCGACCCGGCCATACCAGGTCAACCCGACCCAGTCGACCCGGCCATACCAGGTCAACCCGACCATCCCCTGCCCATTGGGCACGGCCCGAAGTAGATGACCCCAGCCTGGTATAGTTAGGAATGGCCCGTCTGGTAGAAGAACCAGCCCGCTGGGCCGTAGAATAGGCCCGGCCCACTGGCTAGGAGCAGTTCGTCTCCCTGGCCGAACAAGTCCATTCAGGCTCCACAATCAAGGGCACCAAGTTGTCACCGCTCCAACTGATCGGTCCGCATAGACTGGTCAACAAGTGGGACCAACTAGAGTGGGTCCACCCTCCATTGTAGCTTGGAGCTGCAGCGCCTTCTCCGCGGTGTGCCGACCACCGTCAACGCTGCTGGAAATGGTCAGTCGCCCTATCTGCTATGGAACCTTGGGGAGCCACTATCCTCTCATGGCCAGCATCCCTGCGCCAACAGTGCTTCTGTGGGTCACTAGTGATGCTCTAGTGGTCCTATTTTCTTTTTGGTTGTGCCAATGGTCCTCCCTATATGCCACCTACACTACACGGCCCTTGATTTTACCTTTCCTCCATATTTCTCAGTGAACCATGAAGAACATATCAAACTGAGATCATCGTGCGGTATGGGTCTTGTTCAGTTTGTCTTGCACCCTCTGTGTTAGAATTACAACATGGAATGGAAATAAATTATCAAAAAACATTTAGTTTAAAAACAAAACACCTACCTTTAACTTGTTGTAAGACTACATGGATGAGGATGAAGGGTTCGTGTTTGAAGGTGTTTTTCGGCATTTTTCAATATCTATATCAAATCCTCAATGGAATCATCGAATCTTTATTCTTCTTTGGAGTAAGATATCTCCAACACTTCATCAAGAGTCCTCTCATGGGTTCCCAAAACCCAAACCTATGATTTGACTAAATAAAAGGAAAGATAACCCCTGTGTAGGTTCATTAATATGATTCATTAATGAATCCAAAATAATGAATCTATTAAACAACAATCATTGTGGTTACACAATGAGAGGTTCAAGATATTTAGAAGACCCTCATTTATAGACTAACGTTATACTAAGGTCCCACCATCTGCCGCTCAACTATTGCAGAATGAATAAAATTACTTATTTAGTTATTTTATTATTTTTCTAAAAAGTACAATAATTAACCTTTTCATCCAACTATTGCTGGTCCAAGTTAAGCTTCACCTAAGAGAATCCAAGTCCTGTGAATTCAATAGTGCCCTTAGATTTTTAATTCGATCACTAGTTTAGAAGATGGAAATCCCCACTCGCACTTTTACTGAACATACCTTAAAAAAGGCCAATGTTCTGTTCTAGGCTCTTCGGGCCTCAAAATCATATACTGTATATTTTTGATGACTCATAATAATTATATATAATTAAAAAAATAATTATAGAAATTCCAAGTCATTACAGTTTCTTATAAGGTCCTTATTTATTTGAAAACCCATGTTATACTACAAGTGATGGCTTAACAAAAAAAATTTGTAAATTTGGTTGAGACCGTTAATTAAAATGTTTTTGAATCTGATAAGTGATTACAAAATGAATAAAATTGTAATATCCTGATGTAAATCAGAATATAATTTTTTTTAATGGATCAATTAATGATGGAAATACTATATATGAAATATGAAATGAAATTTTTATTATGTAATAATAGTAGGAAACCTGTGATATGAATTATGGATGAGGTGGAATAATTTAAGTGTTTTTGAATTCTAGAATTATGATTTATAAACATATATATTGATTTTTTATTTTATTTTTCTTTATTAATTATCAAGAATATGTTAAACTATACTGATGAACTTGGAACGTGATTTAATGGGGTGTTAATATTAAGGTTTGTAAGCACTAGATATGTTCCTAGTAATGAAAAAATGATATTTATATTGGATAAATATATATTAGATAAGAATAATGTGTTGATTATATTGGAAATAGGTTGATGATTTATAAAAAATATGGATTATTATATCAAGGATGGAGGTTGAAATATATTTGGATTTACGGAATATATCCAATAATTATTGGACTAATGGAGCATGCATGTTTTCTATAATAATTATTGGTAATTTTTATTATTACCATGTTACAGGAAAAAACATGATGAAGGTGTTTACATGTATGGTAGATAACAGCTAAGAGATAATTTATGATACATGTGGGATCATTGTTCAGCTGATTTTGATAAATTTTGTGACCTTATATCGAAAGAATTGTATTTTTGAACTTTTATAAGTTTTAAAATGATACCCCTTTATAGAATAAATTATAAAAAACATAGAATCATTTCTTAGATATTAATGTATAATCTCACCATATGAGGATTTGTGGATATTGGATTACATATGATTAATGATTTTAAGTGATGGTAACTAATCACCGAATAAATGAATAATCATTATATTTATAGATCTCATGATATATTAATAATTTAGGTTTAATAAATCAACAATAATTTCTTGTAGAAATATATTAAGTACAAATTAGTCAAGGAAAAAACCAACAATCATATTGTTATTATGATATGAAATGAAATAAAATAAAATATATATCCTTGAGAAAATTATACAATATTAAAAAATAGATATTTTAAAAAATTTACCAACATACAATCATTTTTGATGAATTAAATGGTCCTTTAGATGAAAACAAATTTATGCTTTTATTGTCATTAAATTTCTCCAGATCACCCATGTTCTTCTGATCAGTGATCTCTATCACTCACAATAATTAGTTGATCTATTCTTCCATGGTCAAACCTTGATCACTCACCTATATTATCCGATGTGGAAACCTGTTATGACTTACTGTTGGTATCCTTTATGTTTCCAACATTCACTTTTAAAAGAAAGTATTATTATTCATTTTCAAGATGTGGGCTTGTATGAATGAAACATTCAAGTATTAAAACATTGAATACCAAAAAAAATTATAGAGATAAATTAATTTTAAGGGTCTTAGAATGTAACAACCAGAGTTATTATGAATTATTTTTTAAAATATATTAAAATTATTTTATGTCATATATTAAATGCCAAACCAAGTTTAAAATGTATTTAATGAAACAAAAAATTAATCTTTAACTACACAAATCTATTTGATTAGTTATCATTAAATGAAACACAAATTTTGGTCTGTGTTAAAAATAATGCCATGTTCCTTCCACAACTTCTGTTACATGTAAGACTATGTTTAACGAACTACAATATATTATTAAAAATATTGTTAAAATATTATTATCTTTATTACCAAGCCATTATAATTGTAGTTATAAATATCATTAACTAATTTATGAAAATATTGTTTACAAATTTATATCAAATGAATTCATTAGTTTGAAATTAGTTATAAATATGAGTAAGAACTATTTGAAAATAATGAAATTCATTCACTAAAAATCTATTTTTAATGAAAGAGATTAATATTTATATATAAATTAACCATAAAAAAATTTTTGAATGATTTTAAAGGAATGTATATATTATAACTTTAACCAAATATTTAACATTCATCTTATGTGTTTTTTATTCATGATATTAGAATAAATCTAATCTTACTTATAAATGATGTATTTTTATAGAAAGTATTTTTATTTCTTTTTAAGGTTTCAATTATTTTAAAACTAAATTTTGACATGTTTTTAAATTTTATTTGAAAATATTAACATTATTAAATAAATAATAACATCAAAATCATCATAGGATGAATTTTTGGTATTTTTCAAAGAATTTTTTTGTAAATAGTGGAAAATACTAAAAAAAATTAAAAATTAATTTTTAATAGTTTTATTTAAATATATATATATATATAATAATTTAATTTTTTTTCAAATTATATTTACATATATTATAAACATATTAATCTAATTTATTTTACTGAAATTTCATATATAAAATATATCTCATTTTTTAGCATTTTCACTTTACAAAAAAAATGATTCATCCCATTTAGGGGGTTTGTTTTAAATTAATTTTTGACACTTGAGTGATTATAATTTATAAAAATGTATAAAATATTTGGATTCATAATAATTTATAATTTTTAATAAGGTTATCTTAATTTTTGATAAATATAATTAGTGAACACATTTAAATGTATTTACATTGATTAAGACAAAAATGAATTTACTATGGGACTAAACATTAAATATAAGGGGTAAAATGACCTAGAAAATTTTCTAAATCCAATTTTATAGCCATTTATCAATAATATCTCTTATATTATATAAAATTTTTATTATGTTACATAGAGGAATTTTGGGATACCTCCCAGTAGAGTTTACATTTTTAGTATTTACAAGAATGAAAGTCCTCTGCCACTATAAAAGGGAAATCACTCTCCCCACTTGTACACACCTCTAAATCCATTTTGATATATAATAAATACAAATATATCCTCTAAAAATTCTTAATATCATCCTAGAATACTGAATTTTTGAATAATTATAACCAAAGATATACATTGTAGTAAACAAAAAATAGCTCCCCGTAGACGAGGTAACATTCATCAACGAGCATTTTTTATTTATTCCTCAAACCCATTAAAATAATTTCATATAATGAAAATAAATTATTAATTATTCTAATATGTTATCATGTTACAATTATGACCTAAAACTTCACAAGAATCCATAAAATGGGATACACATATATTTTTTGTGCGTAAAGAGTACTACCAACTCGCTAACTGATGTTATTCATTCTTCAATTACAAACTTTGAAGGTTGGGAATAATGATGGAAATAATATTTCTATATGATATATATTCATAACATTTATAATTTATTTATTCTTATTTAATTATTATATTACACACCACTTTGTACTTTCTATTTTGTTAGAATATAATAACGTCTTTCATGTGTACAGTAGAATTCCATCTTGCAAAATGATGTGATTCATTCCCAAATTATTTAATATGTTTTAATGACAGTTTTAATATAAATTTTTGATATATATGTAATAATAATTATAATATAACTATTATATATATATATATATATCATTTAGTTTTCTTTCTTTTAATACAATAAAAAATGGAAACATATTTCATTTGTATGTACGTCATACCGTATCTCGGATTGGTGCATTTCATTTAATTTTTAACATAATAAATATTATTATAAATAAATATACACTAAAAATATATTTTATTTATATCATGATTTAATATTTTTAAATGAGTAAATCAGGATCAAAGTAAAGGAAAAAAATAAAAAAAGTCATAATATAAATTAAAACAATGTGGTTATTACCCAAAACATAACCTTAATGTGAAATTGCTAATAAATGGGAAATATAAATTCATAATAAAATAATATATGGTATAATATATATGATTATGGTTCTATGAAAACTGTATAGTAATCAATTAATTAATATACAAGAATTTTTGAGCTAGTACAATGACATTTATGACTTAAGGAATGGTGATTTATAGTCTCACTTTCATTTCTATGAGACTTATGCCATATTCAAAAATAATTAATTTTGAGTTGTGTATATAAATACCTATGAAATTTTATATAATTAAATTTTTATATATATATTTAAAGACTACATGTTTTTTATTATTTCCCGTTACTCATGATTTTAATTTTTCTCATGTTGTATTGGATAATTATCAAACTTTTTACTTTCTTTACCCACATGATATATTGATGACCTCTTTATTATATGTGGTGTATATAATTATAATAAATATATTTTATAATCATTATACTAAAATTTATTTTTATTTACATATATTCATTAGAATCTCTCATTTATGGGACTTACATTTCAAAACATTCCAATTTGTTAAGAGAATTTTGTCTCAGTTTTCCTACTCTAATAAACATGTTTTTTATGCTATTATTTTCTATTATGAGGTATATTTGTCTTACCATTTACATGTTATATAATGATTATATTTAATTTCATGATATTTTAAAATTTAGTTAATTTAATTATATTTGGGGTATTTTGAATCAAATTTAGGAGAGTGATAATTTTTTGTTCTTATAATCTAATTGATTATCAGGATTGTTTATGATTTTATTTCAATTGATTAAATATTATGATAAAAAATCAAGAGTTATAGTGAATTTTATTCACATATTTATTTAATATTATATTATATTAAAATAACCATTTTTCACTCTTTGGTACTTAAGATAATTAAGAATGTCGTTTTAAGAAAATACGACTTTACATCGCCCTTTAGTCAAAAATATATTTTTACTCGAAAGAATGTTTTTTAAAAATAATTTTAAAAATTACATACTACCCCCATGTTATTAATATATTTCATTTTTAACAAATTATTATCTTTTTTATTTTTTCTAACTGAATTGTGTTGTTGTTTTCTGATCAAAGTACTTTTAACTATTACTGAAAATATAAGATGAATTTATGTTTTTACATATACGTCATGTATGGAATTATCCCTAATCAAGAAAAATACATTATATTAAAATTTATTTATATGTTTTAATGATTATATTCAAATGAAAATAATCACTAAAATAAATTTGAAATTTTATTATTTTAAATTAAATTTTAAAAATATAATTTGGGAAATTTTTTATATTTTAAAAAAGTGTTTTAAATTACCTTCAATTAATCCATCATAAAATTTAATGTTTTTTTTAAAATGGGTTTAAGGGAGTTTTACATAGTAAAAAACATTTTGAAAATTAAAAATCATATTTTCACTAATAAATGTTTTAAATGATCATTAAAATTTATTCTTCATATAAGTTGAAATACATTGATATAATTTGGGTTTTACTAAAAATATGATACAAGGATACAATTTATATAATTTCTATGAATGGTATGCATTTTTTTAAATGATTTTTATGTAATCTATTTCTATTCCATTGTTCAATCGTGTTTCAAAGGGATTAATATGAAACACATTTATTTTCCATGGGTTAATTAGGCTAAAAAAATAATTGTTTTTATGTGTTTCTATGTTGATTTGTAATATCTTCATACATTATTCATATTTTAGATCATAGATATTAATTATATTATTGTTTTTAAAAAATATATTCAGGTAATCCCATTATCTTTTATACGATGTTTTGTCCCAAATTCCATCAGGTGACCCTATTATAGCTTATATGTTATGGTATCCTAGAAATCAGTGAGTAAGCCCATTATAGATCATACCATCAGGTGAACCCTATTAATCTCATAAATCGCATAATATCATTAATTATGGTGTGGATCATATAGTTTCAGGTAATCCTATTTCCACTTATATTATGTGGTGGTTCAGATAGAGTCGGGTTAGACTTATATATCTTACAAGATTGGTGTTCTCAGATAGCAATCAAATGAATTGAGTAATAATACATATAACATCTGATATACATGGATGTAATAGAGATTTAACATGATTCAGTAATACATGGATATAACGAGAAGTGAACACAGTTTAGTAATATTGGGTTAGAACATTATGTGAACTCAATTCTGTAATACAACGAATGAATGTGGAGTGAACCTAGTTATGTAAAATACATTATCAACTATGATTGTCTTGGTATTGTGTCATGAGTAATATGGAATTGATATTTTGTTATTAAATATATACAACAAATTTAATGACACATTTATAGGTTCTTTTCACTAATTCATTTATGATTCATTTCATATTATCTACCCATATTTGTTCTGTGAATCATGTATATGATCCTTCATATGTAGGGTATGATATTCTAATGTTGTTGTCAATTTCTCATAACCATATATTCATGTTATGCTTACATATATTCTTTATTTGCCCTTAATAAGTATCTGATCTCACCATTTATTATGTTTATTTTACCTTGACTATAAATATTTTTTTTGAGTAATAAATTATAATAACTTTCTGACAAACATTGAAGATATTTCATTGAGTTAGAATATTATGTTCTATGTGTACAAATACACTGAACTATTACAATCCCCATGCATGTGATTGTGTAATCTAATGAATATTCATGGAAAATTATGAAATATCCATGAATTATATTCCCTTGTTACCTATAATATATATTTATAGTAATCTATAACATTATTATGTATATTTATTAATGATAATGTTCATTGAGATGGTAGGTTATACGTACGCACGAATTGTTTTCCATTTTTTAACAGTTGTAAATTATAATGGTAAATACAATTTCAAAATTAACAAATAATTATTATATCATATATATCATAAAAATTTACTAACATTATCTTTTTCATCATCCATTTCAAAATAAAACAAAAATAATCTCTCAATGCTTTATGGATGTGCTAGTCCAGACATATACACGAGTGACATTATCATTTTCTAATAGATCGGAAGGTAAGAAGGTATATGTGATAATATAATTCTATATATATATATATATTAATGTCATAATTATTATATAAATATTTTAAAACTATCCTTAATTCAATCCGTCAAATAAGATGATTGAAAAAGAATTACATCTTTTCACAATGTGGTTGTCTACTATACACCCAATCGATGGTTCTGTTTCCTATTTTATGCAAGAGTAGATGTTAAAACTTATTATATTAATATAATAACATATAATCATGTTTAAGATGCTGTATTTATTATTTAATCATATTTGGAGAATATTTTATCAATTTGTAAGGAGAAAAAAAATAAAAATGATCGATTAAGAATGCAACATCTTCTCTATAAAATATATAAAGGTTTTCACCTAAATCAATTTTGTGTGGGATTACTAATCAGAACAACCACTCTAAGAAGTTTTTATTAAATTAATAAAGGAATTTCTTTATTAATTATAGTGTCCTAGATTCTTTGGGATTTTTATGATGATAGGAGAGGTTTGGCCTTTTATAATTGGGGGTGAGGGGATACATTGAATTATTTAAGAGAAAAAGGGTTTTCCATATTTTTTACATGAAAAAGGATAGAAATAGTTCATTAAAAGTACATTATATATGGGGTAAATTTGGATACAAAATAGAAATTTTACATGTTTTTATACCATTTTACCTCTTACAGTATTAGTTTAACCACCCAGTAAACTCATTTTAACCTTAACTGTAGTAATAAATTTTTACTTTTTTTGACTAATTATATCAAAATATTAAGATGAACACATTACAAATTTTTTTTATTACTAAATAATTTTAATACATTTTATCATATTCAATTCATGTAAGTATATTAATTGAATTAATAATAAACCCCCAAGTGCGATGAAAAAAGATTTTTCCAGTGAAAAAACATTAATATGTATGTAATGTTATTTATATTGAATTTAAACATAAAATTGATACCAATGACCCAAATTGGTTCAATGTTAATATAATATAACTAAAATTACATTAAAACCAATATTAAATATATTTATATTTTGAAAATAATTTAAATAGAATGATTTTTTTTAATTAAAATCATCATTTCTCATCCTTCATTGAAAATGTGATATTTCCGAATGATTATAAAAAATAAACTATAATTTAATTTTTAAATTATGATCTAATAATGATGTTTAATTTTTATAATAAATTTTTAAAATTTATTGGAAATTAACTATAATTTTTATAAAAATACTCTAAAACCCATTTTTGTGGAAAAATCTATTTTTGAAATATATAATTATTTTACTAGAAAATATATTTTCTTTATCTCAAAAATTTAAAAACAATTTTATAATATGGTAATTATCATTCATAACTCTCTGTTAAATGTCAATCATATAATAGTCATGTTTTAAAAATAAATAGTGCATTTTGGATTGTTAAATCATAGAGTTTCATATAAACCGTACAATCGAAGGGATTTAATTTACTTAGAAGAAAATATTTTAAAAAATATAATGGTTTTAAATTTAACCCCCTTAAAAATAATTTCACCATATTATTTTTTTCACTCTCGTACAAAAAAAATAGGATACTTATGCATTGTCACATCTTCAACTTCTTACATTTCTTCCATAAATTGATGGTTTCCCCACAATACTATAATGAGGTGAGTGGGCTTGTTTCATAGAACTTCCTATATATTATAAATAATTATTGGTAGTTTATAATCATATAAAATATCACACACCAAGAATATGACCATGGATTCATTTACTTGAGAATGACCGGGTGTGTTCTTCATAACGAGAGATGTGCTGAACAAATCGTGAACATGAGAGAGGTATTGTGGAAGCACCAAAAAATAAGATATAATCTCATCTCATTTAGTAACTTTGAAGTGAAGAAAAATCCTATAAATTGATATTACATTATTATAAAATATTTTAACCTTCTACCATTGATAAATTCAAAGAATTATATTCTCACCAACTTTTAAATCCATAGTATATCGATAAGTATCATCATACATTTTCGGCCAGCATTGAGATACCTTGATGTGTTTTTAATGGACCATACATTTAATGTAATTTCTAATCATATATAAATTCCAATAGATTTATTTCTCCAACATCATCTTACTATATAATAGTTATACACTAATTTATATAGTAGGATTCATAAGAAACCATCTGAATTGTAATGTGAAAGATATTATTGTAATTAGAGGAAGGTGTTGATGTCACGACCTGTCCCCCAAGGCCCATATCGTGACTACCCCCAGGCCCGCCTTCCATAAGCCAGCAATAGGCACCTAGAACCAAAGGCATAATTCCCTAAAAATGACAAGGCATTGCATTTATAAAACGAAAACACACACAACCAGAGTACAAACGGAAGCAAACACTAAGTAAATATATATAACAAGTGTGCTAAAAGTAAAAAAGGGGCTGAAAATACAAGCCAACAAAAAGGTACAGCTACAACTGAATGAAAGTACAACTAAAAAGACAAACTACTGAATGGAGAAAGTATCTCCTGGATCTTCCTCCATATTCCCACCTATAGGGTATGTAAAAATTTCCTCCTCAGCACTCCATGTCTATCGGTCTGCTCCGTGTGCCGTCATGCCGAGTGGTCCACCTCCGGGTACCATCCAGTCCTGGCGCTCTCAGCCTCCGTCATCATTGTCCGTCGTCTGCATCCAACACAACGACGTATGGGCATAGCCCGTGCAGGGGTGAGTATAATGATACTCAGTATGGACCTCGATACCCTCAAGGTCTCACAAAATCCACCAAGGATAAACCACAAAGAATTAAATCAACGGATAACCATTACTTAGGTATATGCACATACATATACCTAAGTTATCAAGTAACCCATCTCAATCATAGGGAAAACAAAAGGGTCATTGACTGAACTCAAACCAGGATTTTCATTATCGAAACCACGACTGCTGGATAACTCCTCATCTGTCGAGTACAGTGGCCCTGTCGCGACTCTGAGGTGCTACTCACTAACCTTAGACTGTTGAGGTACTCCTCCTGTCGAGTACCGCGGGTCTGCTGCCAAACCGGGCACTCCGTCCGTTGTGGGTTTAGAGCCAAACCGGGCACTCCCCCAAATATTCGTCAGAGGTACTCCTCCTGCCGAGTAACTCGATTCTGCTACCAAACCGGGCGTTCCATCCATCTTGGGTCTGCCACCAAACTGGGTGCTCCGTCCACTGGGCTAATCAAATCACTCTGAGTCGAATCTGTCAAGCAGTCGTCAGGTCTACAACTACTAGGTCTCTGCACGCTGTATTCTTGTCTCTGGGATGATCCACTCCATGAGCTATTGGTCAATACTCCAAGTGTCACTAAGTCTCACATGGAAGTATCTCAAAGGGCCGCCACGTCATAGGGGTCCCAACACAACAGACGGTGTGTCAATCGGATGCCCGGTCTGTGAGTTATAAGCATTTTAATCCTAGGGGCCCAACTGGATTCATGTACGAACTGACCTGACTGTGACTCAACTATACCCCGAACTCCAGTGGGGTATACTCAAAGGGACGGTTATGCTTCAAGAAAATCGGCACCGCTTACGGTTCGTCAAACGGGCATCTGGTGCCAAACATATGGCCCAAGAAAGTAAAGGGAGTTGTATGGGCCCGGGTCTTGTCCGACCCAGTAGGACCGACTCAGCCCAACCCAGTCTAGGTCAACCTAGTCTGGGTAGACCCAAACTGACCTGATGGGTCTGACCTGGCCCGTTGGGTGGGTCAGTCTTCTCAGTTTGTCCCAATCCGCTGGACTCGGCCCAGCGGACTGCGTGGACAATTCGGGCTGAAAGTCACCATGTGGGTGACTCGGCCCAAAGGCCAGTGGTAAGTTTTTCTGGCTCCGCGAGGGGTGCGGCTATGGTGGCTCGGCCCGAGAATCCAGCAGCAGGCTGCACGGTGCGCGGGCAGGCCGCGAGTAGGCCACGGGTAGGCCGGGTGCGCGGGCAGGCCGCGGGTAGGCCACGGGGGTGGGGACAGGCTGCGGGTAGGCCGCGGGGGCGTGGGCAGGCCGTGGGTAGGCCGCGGGGGCGCGGACAGTGCGCCGGGACGTGCCGGGTAGGGTGGCCTAGGCGCGGGGGCAACGGGCATGGTGCCCGGGGGCGCCGGACAGGCCGCCCGGGGGCGCCGGGCAAGCGGTCGGGGCACCAGGCAGCCATCCTGGGCACCGGGCAGGGCGCTGGGGGGCGTCGGGCAGGCGTCCTGGGCACCGGGTAGGCGGCCTTGGCGCCGGGCAAGGCGCGGGGCATGTCGGCAGCGCGCGGGGTGCACGGGCAGGGTGCTGGCGGGTCGGGCAAGCCGCGATTTCAGTCGGGGCGCGCGCCAGGCAGCGCGCGGGGCGGCGGGTCGGGCACTGCTCGACTGGCGGCGCAGTTCATGAAGTTCGTTGGTAGCACGACCTTTATTCCCCATCTTCATCATTGTCGCCTCATTTCCATGATGTCGTTACATCGTCATTGACTCAAGGTTCTGAAACCACAAAGGTTGCGGAGGGGTCAGGCCGTGATCGTTCTGCCTGAACCCTCCATGTTAGAATGATAGAAATCAGCTCATGAAGTTGATTCAATGTGAGAGGATAAGTGTTAAACAACTTAAAACACACCCCTACCTTGATTTCGATGTTCGCTTGTCGGTGACGCGGGAAGAGAATTCAAAGACGACGTCGATTCGTTGAAGTTGGGGTGCATCTGAGGAGGAAGCGTAGTCGACATTCCTCACAGACGGTTCCTCCTCTTGTGGCTTGGATGAAGATAGAAGACGGTTTCTTCATTCTTTGTTTGAGAGGAAGGGTGTTCTTTTTGTTCTTCGGGGAAGAATGTTCTCTCCCTAATTCTCCAAAGGTTCCACCACAGAATATTTTCCAAGGCCAATATAATAAAAAGCTTCCCCAATATTATATCATTTCCATGCATTTCAAAACAATTAAAATGAATTGTTGACCCCACAAATTAATTAAAGAATACTTAAATTAATTGTGTTGGCACAATTAATGGAAGGGAGGTGGTGAGGCTCCACCATTATGTGGAAGTTCAAAAGTTAAGAGAGGGTTTTAAGGAGTTAAAGGGGGTTCATGGGAGTTAAAGGGGAGTTGAGGGGTTAGGTGCTCGTGTGGGCCCCACCACACATTATCCTCTCATGGAAGGTTATGTGGGGTGTGGGCCCCACCTCCAAATTCCCTTTGGAGGAATTAACCACCACTTAAAAATAAAATTGTGTAACACAACAATTTTATTTAATTTATTATGAATCCCCAAAATATAACTTCTACTCTCAACCAAATGCAACTGCAGTAAAGGTCTCCTTAAGCGAATATCGGCGTTGTGAGTTCATCAGTGTCCTCGGATTTCAATTCCAAGCACCTGTTCAAAAGATAGAAAAACCCGCACGTATGTTTACTAAACGTACCCAATCAAAACTTTATAAATTGATTCCGGGCACACCAGGCCTCGGAATCAGGCGCCGTTAGAAACTGCAGACTCATAAAATCCCAAAGAATTTAAAAAAAATCCTTGAAATTCTTGGGTCTTTAAATTACCCCCACCTCAGATCTTTACATCCCCATAAAGATATAACCCACACTAGGAAAACAAAAATGGTACTGAGCACGCATCTCAGCCCCTCGCTCCCATGTGCTCTCTTAGAGGTTCCCATGCCACCAGCGAAAGCGCACTAGAGGAATTGACCATCCATGCAAGACTCGATCCTGTCGATCCTCAATCTCTACTTGATCCTCTGTGAAAGTCTCCCTATCATCGATGTCTAGCTCCTCGTGGTCGATTATGTGGAATGGGTCATGCACGCATCTCCTCAGCTGAGATACGTGGAAGATGTCGTGCATCCGGTGCAACTGAGGTGTAAGGGTCAGGCGGTAAGCCACCTCACCTATTATGCTGAAGAAGTGGTGGACTGACTGTAAGAGACTGTAGATAGTTTGAACCATCTCTATTCACAAAGGATATATGTAAGGCAGTCAGCTGCTCTGTCGCCTCTCCTAGCAGCTGAATACCAGTCCTCCTGTTGAGCGCATCCGCAACAACTTTCCCCTTCCTAGGAGTATAGACTATCTCAAAGTCATAGTCCCAGAGGAACTCAATTCATCGCCACTATCTCAGGTTCAAATCCATCTAAAAGAATACACACCTGAGACTATTAAGATTAGAGTAAACTGTAAACCGTTTACTCAATGAAATGGGTGAGACTAGCCAATTATAAGAACTATACTTCACCCTTCTTCACCTACGTTCTACAAGAGCTGCTAAGATTTCTCCTTTGCTGAAAAGGGAAATATGGTCTCATCCAATGGATGAACTGCATCCTTTTACTAATACAGTAAATCCTGAAATGAACGGTACTAATTCATTCCATGGAAGATGTCATAAGGTCTCGACGCTACTACCAATAGATCCAACTGTTACTCTCACCTCCAAGGGTTGAGTCACACCGTCGGCATTAGTGTGTGGTCACTGGGTCTCCTCCAGTGGAAATCTCAAAAGTGAGGGTCAGGTCAATAGTTTTAATCAGAACCTATTAGTATTAACCACACAAAAATGCAGGAAAGAAAACGTCACAAGGACAAGTGTCTTTTATTACTGCATCTCAAAGTACAAAGACACAAAGCAACCACAACAACGCTATTAATGAAGCTAGAAGCATCATGAACAAAGGCCTTTATGACTGGAACTAGTCCCTCTCCTATCCACCTACTTCAAGAGATCAGTGTTTTTATGATTCAGTTGCCTAAAGTTGTGTTCTCCCTTGTCCACCCGTTCCCTGTGGTTGGGGTGGACCTCCTGGTGGTGGTGGTGGCAACACCTCGAAGCGTCGTCCACCACCAGCTACATGGCGAGCTCCACTTCCACGTCTGCCTTCGCCCTGCGGACAGTCTCGATCAAACCAATGCCTCTACCTGGTACGTCCTTCATCTATCTGCTGATCATTTGTATGGCGGGTCAGACAATCACGTGCCATGTGACCAAGCCCATCACAGGAGTAACACAGTCTACTCCTAGTATTCCTGGATCTGTCTCCACTCTAGGTGACTCGCACAACCAATCTTGAGTCATGTGGTCGATCACCTATATGTATGGTCCTCTTGGACCTCTACATCATATGTCTACTACCAGCTGTAGAAGACTCTGCTGCATGTCAGCAAGTGGTGGGTCTTGCTACTGGAGAATACTCAGCCAGGAAACTCTCCATTAGGAGGGCTTGCTCCAACACCCCCATCTATGTCAGGATGCTGTGGGAGACAACTGAAGCTCTAATATCTCACCTAAGTCTCTGCTCGAAGGTCTGGGCCCTAAATAATGGGTTTCTTACCATATTAGTGGAGTAGCGCGAGAGGTCAGTGAACCTCGTTGAGTATTGTTCCACTGTCATGCTACCCTGTTGTAGACGCAGTAGTTGCTCTACACGCACCACTCGAAGGGTGGATGGTACAAACTCCGCCTAAAACAGTCTCTTGAAGTCTACCGAGATTACCGTCGCCTCGTCATGCATCTGGAGCATCAGGCTCCACCATCTTCCTACTGCTTCCTGAAGAAGGCTGGTAGAAAGGATCACCATGAAGTTAGCTAGTGTCCCTACCAGTCTGAAGACTCTCACCATAGCCTCCACCAATCGTCAGTATCACACGGGTCCGTCTCTCCCCTGAACCAGGGTGGCATCTGGCGCTGGAACTCATACAGCGCACTCAAGCGGCATGCACTCTCTTCTACAGGGGCTGGTGGCATTGGTGGCCCAACGGGAAGTTGTACCGCTGGTTCCTCCGCGGGTGCCTCTGCTATTGCCTCAACTATAAGAGGGCCCTATACTGAAGCCTCATCGCTCGGTGGGATGTCAGTATGTACAACTCTCAGGGCTCTAGCTGATCATCCGTGGGGAGGCATCCTGAAAGAAACAGATGTGACACGATCAAAAGACTATACCTGGTGAGCTGACCTGGTTTGAGCTGACTTAAAGAAAACTTTTGAAAACACACACGCAATCAGTGTTTTTGTGCACTAAGTCAGAAATCAAAAGTCAGGGTCCTAGTGTATGGATATTTCGGCCGCCCGCACCAACACTAGACTCCCTAGACTAAAAACCACACTTAGTACCCTTAACACTATTTTTTCACAGAAAAGAAATATCTGAGTTCTATGTTCTACGGTAGAACCGATGTCCTTTGATACCAATTTTTCAAGACCCCTCCATCGGGGCCCATATCGTGACTAACCCAAGCCCGCCTTCCATAGTCCAGGGGCTAGTGACTAGAACCAAAGGCGTAATTCCCTAAAACTGGGAAGTCATTGCCTTTATAAAACGAAAACCCACACAACCAAAGTACAAGAGGAAGAAAACACTAAGTAAAGTTGTATAACAAGTGTGTTGAAAGTACAAAAGGGTCCAGAAATACAAGCCAACCAAAAGATACAGCTACAAATGAATGAAAGTACAACTGAAAAAGACAAACTACTGAATAGAGAAAGAAGCTCCTGGATCTTCCTCCAGATTCCTACCTGTAGGGTAGGTACAGATGTCCTCCTCAGCACTCCGCATCTATCGGTCTGCTCCATGTGTCGTCATGCCGAGTGGTCCACCTCCAGGTACCGTCCAGTCCTAGTGCTCTCGGCCTCCGTCAGCATTGTCCATCGTCTGCATCCAACACAACGAGGTGCGGGCATAGCCCATGTAGTAATGAGTATAATGATACTCAGTAGGGACCCCGAGACCCTTAAGGTCTCACAAAATCCAACAAGGATAAACTACAAAGAATGAAATCAATGGATAACTATTACTTAGGTATATGCCCATACATATACCTAAGTTATCAAGTAACCCATCTCAATCATGAGGAAAACAAAAGGGTCATTGACCCATATCAAACCAGAATTTCCATTATCGATACCATGGATACTGGAGAACTCCTCCTCTGTCAAGTATAGTGGCCTTGTTGTGACTATGAGGTGCTACTCACTAACCTTAGACTGCTGAGGTACTCCTCCTGTCGAGTACCGTGGGTCTACTGCCAAACTGGGCACTCCGTTCGCTGTGGGTCTGCCGCAAACCGGGCGATTCCCCTAATAGTCGTCAAAGGTACTCCTCATGTCGAGTACCGTGGGTCTGCTGACAACTAGGTACTCTATCTGCCATGGGTCTGCTACCAAACTGAGCGCTCCATCCACTGGGCTAATCGAATCACTCTGAGTCGAATCTGTCAAGAAGTCGTCAGGTCTACAGGTACTAGGTCTCTACACGTTGTATGCTCGTCTCCAGGAGGATCCGCTCCACGAGCTACTGGTCGATACTCCAAGTGTCAGGAAGTCAACAAAAAACCATTACTTAGTTATATGCCCATACATATACCTAAGTTATCAAGTAACTCATCTCAATCATGGGGAAAACAAAAGGTTCATTGACTCAGCTCAAACCAGGATTTTCATTATCGATACCACAGCTGCTGGAGAACTCCTCCTTTGTCGAGTACAGTGGCCCTGTCGTGACTCCGAGGCACTACTCACTAACCTTAGACTGTCAAGGTACTCCTCCTATCGAGTACTGTGGGTTTACTGCCAAACCGGGCGCTCCTTCCGCTGTGGGTCTACCACCAAACCGAGTGATCCCCCTAATAGTCATCAGAGGTACTCCTCCTATCGAGTATCACAGGTCTGCTGCCAAACCAGGCACTCCGTCCGCCATGGGTCTATAGCCAAACTGGGCGCTCCATCCACTAGGTTAATCGAATCAAACCGAGTCGAATCTGTCAAGCAGTCGTCAGTTCTACAGATACTAGGTCTTCGCACACTGTATGCTCGTCTCTAGGAGGACCCGCTCCTCGTGCTACTGGTCGATACTCCAAGTTTCATGAAGTATCACGTGGAAGTATATCAAAGGACCACCAAGTCAGAGGGGTCTCAATGCAACATACGGCGCATCAATCAGACGCCCAGTCTGTGAGTTATTAGCATTTTAGTCCCGGGGTCCCAGTTGGATTCGTGTACGAACCAACCTCACCGTGACTCAACTATTCCCCAAACTCCAGAGGGGTATACTCAAAGAGACGGCTATGCTCCAAGAAAACCGGAACCGCTGATGGTTTGTCAAACGGACGTTCGGTGCCAAAAATATAGCCCAAGAAAGTAAAGGGAGTGGTATGGGCCTGGGTCCGGTCCGACCCAGTAGAACCGAATCGGCCCAACCTAGTCTGGGTCAACCTAGTCTGGGTTGACCCATACTGACTTGATTGGTCTGACCCGGCCTGTTGGGTGGGTCAGTCTGCTCAGTTCGGCCTAGTCCGTTGGGCCCGGCCCAGCACACTACATGGACAATTCGGGCTGAAAGTCGCCACGTGAGCGACTCGGCCCGAAGGCCAGTGGCAGGTTCGGCCGGCGCCGTGAGGGGTGAGGCTCAAGCGGCTTGGCTCGAGAAGCCAGCGGTAGGCTTCACGGGGCGCGGGAAGGCTGCAGGTAGGCCTCGGGGGCACGGGCAAGCAACGGGTAGGCCTCCGGGGTGTGGTCAGCGCGCCGGGACGCACCGGGCACGGTGGCCTGGGTGCGGGGGCGCCGGGCAGGCGGTCGGGGCACCAGGGTGCACCTGGCAGGCGGCCTCAGCGCCGATCAGGGCACGAGGCACGCCAAAAGTGTGTGAGGCGCCCGGGAAGGGTGCCGACGGGCCGGGCAGGCCGTGGTTTCGGCCGGGTTACGCGTCGGGCAGCGCGCGGGTTAGCCGGTCGGGCGGCGCTCTTCCGGTGGCGTGGTTCGCGAAGGCTGCGGGTATCATGACCTGTATTCTCCGTATTCATCAACATCGCCACATTTCCATGCTATCGTTGCATCATCGTTGACTCAAGATTCTGAAACCACAAAGGTTTTGGAGGGGTCAGGCCTTGTTTGTTCGGCCCAAACCCTCCATGTTAGAATGATTGCAAGTGGTTCATGAAGTTTATTCAACGTGAGAGGATAAGCGTTAAACAACTTAAAACACACCCCTACCTTGATTCCGATGTTCGCTTATTGGTGACGCTGGAAGAGAATTCAAAGACGACGTCGATTCGTTGACGTCGAGGTGCATCTGGGGAGGAAGCGTAGTCGACGTTCCTTGCGGGCAGTTCCTCCTCTTGTGGCTTGGATGAAGATCGAAGACAGTTTCATCATTCTTCGTTTGAGAGGAAGGGCATTCTTCGTGTTCTTCGGGGAAGAATGTTCTCTCTCTAATTCTACAAAGGTTCCACCACAGAATATTTTCCAAGGCCAATATAATAAAAAGGCTCCCCAATTTATAACATTACCATGCATTTCAAAACAATTCAAATGAATTGTTGACACCACAAATTAATTAAAGAAGACTTTAATTAATTATGTTGGCAGAATTAATGGAATGGAGGTGGTGAGGCTCCACCATTATATGGAAGTTCAAAAGTTAAGATAGGGTTTTAAGGAGTTAAAGGGGGTTCATGGGGGTTAAAGGGGAGTTGAGGGGTTAAGTGCTCGTGTGGGCCCAACCACACATTATCCTCTCATAGGAGGTTATGTGGGGTGTGGGCCCCACCTCCAACTTCCCTTTGGAGGAATTAACCACCACTTAAAAATAAAATTGTGTAACACAACAATTTTATTTAATTTATTATGAATCCCCAAAATATAACTTCTACTCTCGACCAAACGCAACTGTGGTAAAAGTCTCCTAAAGTGAATACTGGAACTGCGAGTTCATCGATGTCCTCAGATTTCAATTCCGAGCACCGGTTCAAAAGATAGAAAAACTCACACGTACATTTACTGAACGTACCCGAAAGAAACTTCATAAATTGATTCTGGGCACACCGGGCCTCGGAATTAGGCACCGTCAGAAACTGCGGACTCGTAAAATTCTAAAAAATTTAAAAAAAATCCTTGAAATTTATGGGTCTTTACAGTTGATCTCAAAAACCATTTAAATACATAGAAATTGTTACCTTCATATCTTATAGGGTTTTTATTTTTTATTTATATTTACCTTCTATCAAATATTGATATTTATTATAAAAACAAAACACCATATCCTGATTTTGAAAAATACTTCCCGAGAAAATTGAGGTAATTCTCATATCCCAATTTGATAAAATAGGATGTTGTGTTCTTTAAAACATATTTCTTCCTTATTTTATATTCTATAAATATGTTTGAGAGAGAATTACACACCAATAGGAATGATCATTTCGTCCTTTGTAAGTCAATTGATTATTACCCATATATCGTTTTGGTGTTTTGATGATTTTGAAAGTCCAAATAAGAAATTTCTGGTGATGTTCTCCAACTTCCATTCTTGTATGGGAAATGGTTGTAACATCCCCTAATAGTTTTTCCTCTCATCCTTGTATTTCAGTCATACTAAGGACTGAGATAAAAATTCAATCTTATCTCACTTTAATTCAACCCAATAAAAATACACATTAAAATTTATATATATTAAAACCATTGTATTTCATACATTTTATTTCATGATTTATTATATGAAAACATACTTATTACAGCCAAGATGATCAAGAATCATGGGGTATTTGAGATATTAGGTACATAACTAACCAACTTGATATATGAATAAAATAATACTGAAAACATCCATAACATTCCTCTAATATTCCATTACTAATTTAAAACCAAATGGAATAACCTTGGGACATACATAAGAAAATGGTAAGATATATATCCCAGTAAGAGAATAAAAATGACATAAAATGATGAATGCATTACAATTTAGTCATAAGGAATTTAAATGGGGCATAAAAGAGTTGATAATCATAAACATGATTAATGAATCATGACATGTGATGATAATATAGAGGAAGCATGGGAATATTAAAACAACATTAAACATGATATCATAAACATAGGGTATGTCTAACTAGAAAGACATTATAACATAGAAAAAAAAGTACCATAATGGATTATTTTTACTCACTAATCCCATAAATGATTTCACATTAGTTAATAACATTATCAAATTTATCATAGCACTATGCAATGTGGATCTCACTCATCACTTTCATATCATTTACATGCATAAGAGTACCACATAGATCAGTCAACATAAGATCATATTTCATAATATTTAAACCCTAAATTACGTATATATATAAATACATAATGGAATTACCCAATCAAAAAAGTATATGTATATATTGGTAAATACTTTTAAATGTAATTTGGTATGATATTCACAATTCATTAGATTGCAATGGATAAATCACTGGACAATCTGGACAACATAACCAGTGTATATAATTAATAATTGGATGGATTGATCAGAGGAGAAGGGGTGCTTAATCAATTATAAATAATTAGGGTAGTAATATATATTTTTTAATAATATCCCATCAATTGTAACTATATCACAATATTCATTACATAAAGAATGTTTTTGAACAAAGAGGAGAAGGAGAGGATCCCTAACCATGAGAGGTGTTTCCAACGGCATGAGAGGATATTATTGAGAGATTGGGGGTACCCTTTAAGGGATATAAAGTTGAATGGGTAGAGTATAATACTGATATATTAGATTTTTTTTATAAATAGGAGTGTGGCTGGATTTATATTGTTAAATATAATGGGCATATTTACTATTTTCCAAACATAGGTTTTGAACTATATAAAATAAATTATAAAAAACACAAACAATACCATGTTTTTTTCATATTTTTTCCTTAAGGGGGATTTGATTTCATTATATTATATGTCCATATACCTATAAAATTAAAATAATATTCTTGGTGATGTTCAAGTGAGTTGTGTTTACATTGAATTGATTTGAAATCCAAAAAAATATAATATCAGTTTTGGTGGATTCATAAATGGATTATATAACTAATAAAATAACATAAAACCACATTATTTTATAGGGTAAGGATAGATTTGGTATTGGATACATTTTATGGAACATATTACATCATTTTTGGATCATTACAATTTCATACTAGATAACATATTTTTATTCCGTACTAAATTTTCACCAGAAAAATCAACTGTGTCAAAAATATTATGAAAAAATAACCATTGGATAATTTTGACATGTTTATTATAAAAATAAAATTTATTTTATGAAAATAATTATCTATATATTGGAAATTATACATTAAAATTACGATCGTTATTTTTTTGGTAAAATACAAATTATATTATTCAATAATGTTTTATATATATATAAAAATTACCTATTCATTTGGAAAAATTAAATTATAAATTATATAATATTTAATAATTATAATTTATAAAAATATCATTTATTTCATAAGTTCACGAATTCATCAATTGTAATGAATTATTTTAAATTTCATACTATCCAAAAATAAAATTTTTTTTTCATATTAAAATATATTTTTAATCAAACTCATTACATAATCATTTATAAAAGAAAAAAATAATTAATTTGTATAATAATTAATTTATGGAAATGAAAATAAAAACATTCATAATATTAGGTTTGAGATATATATCTCTTTATTACATCATAGAACTCTCAATGGGAAAGTTTGCGACTACGGTATTTTTTTGGAACCATTCGGCGAACATGGTTTGGGTTTTGATAACAATGGGATAAAACTTATCCCATTAATAGTTTCCCTCACGCTTTAGTTTTTGGATCTTATCATAGGATTAGTTAATGTAAAATTCCAATGATGTTATCTCTCATATAATCTGTGATAAATGGGCTTTATAGGGTATAATCCTACTAGTCGAGGTCATCACGACATTCATTTGTGTCATTTGGATTTATCATAGCCTGTAATATAAACCAATAATATTATCACTATTAAATAAGTATATTATCAAAGGAAATTAAACTTAATGGTAATTTTAAATCTACCAAGATATAACTAAATAAGTTCTTGGGTTTTCTATAACCACAGTACATAATATGGAAATTAATTCAATCACAAATAAACATTAATATATAAAACATCATATAGTTATATTACTATCTTGTTGGAAATTTTTGCAATGATGTTTTTATTTAATAAAATAAAAAATAATATGGAAATCATATATTATCTCATATTATGGTTCTCATGTCACATCCTTGAACTTTTGGTTTCACCACAACTCTTTTACTAGGTTAATTGTCTTATATCATTGAAAATTGCCTATGTGATATAATATTATCCCTAGTTTTTCCACATATAAAAGATAATTCGATAAATGTACCACCTTTGAATTCGATATACATGAGAGTTTTGTTGTATAAATTATTGAGATAGATACATATAATAAGTCATGTACTTGAGATGGTGTATGTTAAATATTTCATCGATAGACCACCACTATATTGTGATCTGGGATCCCAAATGGGTCAATTTAACTGGAAGTAATTTTTATTTCATTCAAAATCTCATTACTTTTTTCTGTGTTAATTTATGAAGTAACACTTTATCAACAACAACAATATCAAAATCTCAACGATGTTTTTATTATATCTTTTATATCAACATTGTGTATATATCATATGATGTTGAATGGTTTGACCCTTTTAATTCATCTATTAGATAAGATCATGTCCCATAATCTTAATCTCTCTAACATTATCCCACCATGTGTGTGTCTAAAATTACTTCCCACAGAAATACTCAAAAAGAGACAATTGAATGTAATAATAGAAAATATTATTATATGAGAACTCCACTAGGGGGTGATGTTGATCCTAATATCATTGGGAATCCATTTCACATGATCTCTTCATATCCTATAATGTTTAAATGGTACTTTTATATTGAACATCCATCTCAGGGAAATAATTAGTTATATAAATCAATTCAATCTTCAATAAATCTTGACGGCTACCAAAAAAAATATTATTTAGACCTTATATCTCTATTAGATACATTAGATACTATAACTCTATATAGTATTACCAAATCCATTATGTATATCATGGAAACTTGGTCAAGAGGTTAATATTATTTAATAGAAAGAAAATATGATGACTTTTTAATGTGATTGTCTACCACCCAAATGGGCTTATTTTATTTAAGTTTCCTAGGGAGTCCTAAGATGAAATAAATTTTTATGTTTTCTCATTTTTATACTAGTATGATAAATGGTTTAATCATACCCATAAACTTTGTCCATTCTTCCATGACATTCTATCATACCAATCATCGAGATATAAACACCTCCATCTCTCTCTTCATTTTATCCCATATGAAATTTTACATCAAACATTTATATATCTGAGCCCTTCATGGATGAATAGGGATGGGTGATCTGTGAACATCATCCAAATTATCCATCTTCCATTCTAGTTTTATTGGGTCACATATCATGGTACCAGTCTATATAAATCCATTTCCAACAATGAATAATTATAGAATATTTACTACCATCTTCTATAGAAAGTTATCATCATTCCGAGACACATTAATTCTCTTAAATAATATATGTATGAGAATTTATTTTTATATATTAATATAAATAACCTTTTATTATTACCATATCCATCCTTTTAATTTATATAGTGATAGGATCCCATGTAATCTTATTCATGTGTAGAGTTGCGGGATTATTTTTAGTCAAAGAATCTGCCACTTTTTTATTTCCCAGAATGGTAATGGATTGAATAATAGTAATCCTTAAATTGATCTATCCAAACATTTTGGTTCATATTAATATAATTTTTTTAATATATACTTGTTGCTAATAAAATTAGTATACATATCACACATTTACTAATAGATAAAATGTCACTAAATTCATAAAATTAAGACCATTATCACCAATTCTAGATCATTAGTTGGGTATTATTTTTCATTGATACTTATTTCGAAGGAGGAACATGACAACAGTTATTCATTTTTTTGAGTAAACAACCTATGAATTTTTTGATGCATCTATATAAATAAAAAATCCTTCCCCAATGGTGGGTAAAGTGAGTTTAAGTGATGTGAATAGCCACATATTTATAACCATAAATCATTCCTCACCTTCATCATTTAGGGAAAATGTGACGAATTCCATTTTAACTATGTTAGGGACTATGAAAAGCATGAGATGTTTCTCAAAAATCAATAATAATAAGCAAATAATCCATAAAATCTACATATTACTTTCACATAGGTTGGACTATTCCACCCTTGAATCATAATAGTTTTTGAAGGATCTACAGATATCCCATTGATAGTGATTAAATTTCCAAGTAATGTCACTTTATATAACCAAAACATATATATACTCTAATTTTATACATTTTTACATTCAATAAGGAACTTAATACATTATTTAAAATATCTAGTGGTTCATAATTACATTTGAAGTATATTATAATATCATCTATAAACACTACCACAAATAATTCATTTTATTTCCCAAACTCTCTAAACATTAAATCCATGAAGAATGTTGGATCATTAGTGATTCAAAATGGAATCACTATGAACTCATAGTACCTGAACCTTGTCAAAAATTAGTCTTCAGGATATCCTATATCATCACCTTTACATAATAATATCATAAATACATTTCTATCATATAAAAATACTTATCTCTAAATAGATTATTGAAAAAATAATCAATCCATGGTTGATGATTCCTATGATTTATCCTTATATTATAGAGATTGCGATAATAAATCCACATTTTCATTGACCTTTACTTCCTAATAAAGAGGACTGGTGAACCCCGAGATGAAGAAATTTGGAATATAGGCCCATTATCTAGATCCCAATGTGGTTACATCTTCATTTCCACAAGTTCAATAATGACCATTCTGCATGGACACTATTATATTGGAATGTCCCCAAGTATAATATTTATTAAACATTCATCCTTACATCTTGGATGAATACCATAGAATTCTTTAGGAAATATATCTATGTATTCCTATGTAATGGGAATGTCTTCATAGATGATATTTTCATCTGGATCAATTATTTTAGCAAGATACTCTTTCTTACAAAGTAATAAATTCTTTTCATGTGATTCTGCTACAATATAATATTAATCCATGACCATCCACTTGTACAGTATGAAAGAGGGATTCATGAAACAATGGTTCATTTCATTCACTCATAAATTGTTGTTTGATCTATATGAACAAATACAATCCATACACACAATTGCATCATATTATGCCGAGGGGAGTATCATAAGTATTTCCATGATGTTTAACCCTCAAAATTTGATAGGGTATGAGTTATATACATGGGGTAAAACTTTCTCCAACTACCTTTTCACTTACCACTAAACATCCATGATTTTTTGGTTGTTTCAATAGTTCTTATAAACTTTTAAGATATGAAGGATGGCATAAAACCAAAATCATAATAATTTTCACTATTTGTGAATGAATAACTAGTGATCCTACCACTAATTCATTGTTGGGATTCACCTATTTAGTTTTAATGGCATAAGATCTAAATTTATCTCTAGGTCTTCAAGTTTGTTGTCTTTAGTTTTCATCAACATCCCTTGGATTAGTGAATTGACATTCATAGTCTCTATATTCTAAATATTGAAAATCTAGATAGTGATTTGAGGGTTAATCGAAGCATTCCATTATTAATTTCATATTTGGTGTTCTCTCACTAGAAATATCTAACTACGTTCTATTCCTAGTTGAACCTAAATCAGTTCCTTGTCCCATTCAAGAAATTTTAGGTTGCTTCATCCAAACCCATTGAATACATGTAATTTGATGTTTCATACAACTATTATATTTCAACATCTTACAACATCTTTTCCCTGTGAGATCCTTGAGATTCACTTATATCTATTTTTGAGTTTGTGGTCACATCATACAATCTTCTCATAGTTGTCAAATTATCGAATGGTTATAGATTTTTGTAGACTCATATTTAGTTCACAATGTAAGTGGTTAAATTTACATTAAGGGGTGATTACTAATATAAACATGTATCATGAATGTCTTGTGATATTTACCTCACACATCCAAAACCACCTTTTACTTGAAACAAATGAATTCCCAATAAATTTTCAGTCGGTGTGTGAAAGAAAAATAATTTTCAAAAACGTTTTCTAGAATTCCTTACAATCCATCACATTGATCTCCTCTTAAGGATTTTTTTCTTAAACAATTCATAACATCGATCTGATTATCCTTCCATTCAATTAACATCCATCGTGAACTTCTCTTGATTGGAGAATTAGAGGGTGAAGAAGATATTTTCAATGGATATGATCAATTGTTTTATAATTAAGGGATCAAAATATCTAATTAAAGTCTATTAACATTGTCACATAAAGGTAAATATTAAAACCTTTTATTTCTTATGGATAATTTATTATTCCTCATTATATAGTTTCAGTTAAAAAATGATCTAATTAAGGATGTCTTGTTTTGAAATTTGCGATTTCTAGTATCATCAGGTTGGAAAAATTTCTTAGGCTGACATCACATTTCCCCTCACACTGGGTTTTCAATTGTTTCTTCATATTTTGAGATTATGAATATAAAAAAGAGAAAATTGGAGATGATAATAATTAAATTATAAAAATTTAAAATGGAGTTGATGACCACTAAAGGGATAAATCTTAAATGGCATGTATTCCTTAACTATGATTTTATTTGTTTTATATAGTAATTTGTGATCTATTTATGAATGTAACATCTTATTGGAATTTTTTCCATTTATAATGGTTCATAATGTGATTTTGAATTTAAAAAATAATATACCCCAGGTGATCCAAACTAGTTGTGAAGAAATCCCCATTTTCATGCACACATTCCTAACTGAGTTTTTCTCAATAAAGAGTTTTCAGTGTTTTTTACACCTATGTATATTTCTACCTGAGACACAGAAACTCAAATTATCCCTAAAAAAATTTATATTAGAAACAACATAATTTAATCATTACTAAACATTAAGGATGTTTTCATATATTTACTCTTTTATAAAATGATTTCATTAATGTTATATAATATTAATCCCAAAAATAACTAAACATTAACTTGATACCATCAATGACTACATTTTTCATTAATATTCTTTAATTCAAGTATTATTACATAAAAAACATTATATAACACTAAAGATATTGAAACCTAGAGTCCTTGGGATATAAGTTCATTATCACATCAATTAACTACTACAGATATGGCCCATAAAAGCATGAATTAGGGATTTTATATTGATAATAATTATATATTGTCCTCAGCACTATTAAAATAAGGTCTCTTTTCAAAGTGAATGAAATACACAAAAAATGGATCCTTTTATTAGATCTAGAAAATAATTGATAAAATAAACCTTTATCATTGAATTTTATTATGAAGATAAAAAATCCCTTTAATAAGAACATTAAAAAATTGTTGATAACAGTCAAAGTAAAATTGAAAAATATAATTATTCATATCAGATGGTGGGACCTCCCATGTTTTATTAGCACTCAATCCACTCTTTTTAATTGTTTTTTAATATCATCTCACCACATTAACATTACTAGGATCCCCCACCCTTTAATAGAGATGGGGACCTACATCACCAACCCTTGTGCACCCCTACCTTTTCTGGGTTTGGAAACTGAGACCTCCCACCATAATATCACACCTTTTCCACTCCCCTATATCATTTTCACCAATATGTTATTATATATCTCTATATTTATATATATTTTTTACATTTTTAATCCATATATATATATATATATATATATCTTTGTGTGTCTGTGTATGAAATATGTATTCTGTATATGTGTGTTTTTGTTTTCAAGTACATATATATGTACACATATATATTTAAATAATTTTTTATATTTATATATATGTGTGCATCTATAAATATAAATATAAATAATTATATTTATTGACATATGTGATATATTAATATATATATATATATTAATATATATATATATATATACTGGTTTTTCAATACACAAAAAAATTATTTTTAAATAAATATAAACATTATATACACATTACATATTTATGTAAATAAATATCCATACATTTTTTTTCAAGTAAAATAAATATTTCTTTTATTTAGAAATTTTTTATATATATATAAATATGATTTACATGAAAATATTTTTACATTTATATTTTAAAAAACATTTATGTGTGAATATGTACAAAATATTCATATAATATTATATATTTGATTAGAAATAAGACTAAATTATGAAAAATGATAACATTTCAAACCAAAATTTTAATATGAATGAAATCCATGGGAATATATTAATTGTTCATAAAACGGGACATATGACCACATTATAAGAGCCTAAAATTCCATAGAATGTTAAAAACATTTGTACGAGGACCAAAAAATATGATTTTAAGTACTAATAGGCATTTTGGGCCTCAAACAATTTTATAAGGGCCACCCCTTTATCACTAGTACATGGATAACATTGTAAACATCTATTTGATATGTGGAAGATACCAAATAAAAATCAGGATCAAATGTTATGGTCATTTGATGTTTGAGTTACATTTTCAACTTATTTTAGATATATTCATTATTTTTTTATGTTTTGATCTTGAAATTTTTAATAAATGACTATGACGTGATAATAATTTGAAATTTGATAATTATTAATATTTTAAATTATTTAATAATCCATTTCCAATAAAAATATTATATATTATGTGTAAATATAAAATTAACCGTATTTAAAATATATTTATAAATATCTATATTATAGTTATATTAATTTAAATATATTTATATATTTATACCAATATATATTTATTTATATAATTATTTATCTATATTTTTTTTTGATGAAATATTTCTTTATAAAAATATAACCATTATTTCTACTAGTAAAAAAGTACTAATAGATCTCTCAACACTACTAAAAATGCATTGATAAAGGGGTTTATTTAACTGTTCTATAAACCACTAATAATGGGGTTACCTTTATTAGTGCTAAAATAATAGATAATGTTGGCATACTTTGAAAAATTATTTTTATCATTGATAAAAGATCATTTTAACTACACTTTTAAAAACAATTAAATGGTAGTTCTCTATAAAGTTGTTTTAGTGGTATTGATATGATACCTTGACACAACAAAAATATTGAAAAATTCATTAACATCATTTTAATATAGCATTAATCATTAAAGTATTTATAAGATTACATGGGGAAAAACATATAAAATTGTTGAAATATAAATCCTAGAATTATAATAAATAAAGAATATAATAATGAATGTATTATAATTTAGTCGGTCGGAATTTTTGTTGGATGTAAAAGTGGTTAGAATCATAAATGTGAATATTGAAAAATGATAAATAATGATATGGTAAAGGAAGAATGGGAATGTTTAAAAAACCTTAATCATGACATTTTAATCATAAATCAAGGCTAACTGCTAACACATCAAAACATGGTGTTAAAAGTTACATAATGGATTGGGTATTCTAACTAATACCATAAATGATTCCTCATGGGGATAAAATATTACTGAATGAATTGAAGTACCATATAATTATTGGTTCACCCATCACATTCAGACCATGTGCATGCATATGTGTGCCACATAGATCTTTCAATGTATGATCATAATTCATAAAATTTAATCCTTAGACAAAAGAGTGTATAATAAATACATGGAAGTCCTCAGTAAAATAATTATATTAATGTATATTTGAGTAACCTTTGGGAAATGGTGAAGGTATTCACAATTCATATGTTTGGCTTGGAAAATCATAGGATAATTTTGGCTACAAAACTGGGGGTACGTAATAAAAAATGGCAGGGATTAAAAAGATTGAAAATGGCCCCTCATCACTTGTAAATCATAAGGTTTGTAAGATTAATTAGGAAAATGTATTTTGTCAATATTAACTTGAAGCCAGATGAAATTAAATAAAGTATGTTCATGAATAAGGGGGATAAGGAGAGGTTAGCTTACAATGCCTGGGTGTTTCCAAAATCATGGATGGAGATTCTTAAGAGATTCAATACACCTTGGAAGGTCTATATACATTAATTGTAAGAGTATATTCATTATCTAATGTTTTTTATTGAACTTAAATGGGATATTTGGTGGGTTTATATAGGAATAGAGTGTGATGTTCTTTATTATTTTCCAATTGTTGGATTTCAAATCTATACAACAATGTAATAAAAACACAATATTTCTAATGTTTTTCCCCATTTTTTCATTCAAATATGGCCAATTATAATTATTATATAATTATGTTAACTTATAACATTAAATTATTATCCATGGTATGGTGTTTGTGATTTATGATTATAAAAAATTTAATTTTTACCTAAAAATATAATATAGGTTTTGGAAGATTCATAATGGGTTTATAAAAATAATAAAATAACCTAAAAACACATTATTTTAAATTGAAAACTTAAATTAGGTCTTGGATACCTTTTATGGCACATGTGAATTCACTTTGGAGTCATTATGATGTCATAATACATATCATATATTTATATTCGATACAATTGTTAAGTGAAACATTGATTATCTCAAAAAATGCTGAAAATTTAACTATTAAATATTATTTAAGCAATTATTAAGAATATTATATTAATTTTATCAATATAATTCCTTAAATAATAATAATATAATTTTTAAATGTGATCCCTGTTATTGTAAAATACACATTTTTTAAAATAAAATTTTTCCAAACATTATAAACATAAAATTTCCACTTAATAAAATTATATTATCATTTGTATACAATTTAATTATAATATTTAACTAATATTCAATTTGTTTGAGAAAATTATGAATTCTACAGATGAAATTCCATAATTGAAACTGCATATTACTCAATAAGATAATTTGTGTGTTTCCATACTAAAATTTATTTTTTATAAAACTTGATACTTAATCATTTATAAAGTAAAAATAGTAATGACTTGAGAAAATAATTATTTTTTGAAAATAACATATACATATTCATACAGTTAGGGAAACAATACATATCCCTTTATTACATAAGTATGTTCTATAAGTTCAGGTGTTGGATGATGATATTTTTTTAGGGTGGTTCGGTAACCATGCTTTAGGACATGATATCAAGGAGCATAAACTTCTTCCGTAAATGGTATAACTTGTGATTTAGTTTCTGAATAACATCTTGTTATTCATCGAGGTAAAACCCTAGATAATTTATTTCTATTGCAAACTTCAATAAATGGGCATTATAGGGTATAATCCTACCGTTTGTGGTCATCACTTCTTTCTTCTATAACATTTGGACTTATGATATCCCTTAATATAAAAATAACCATACAAACATTTTTCAATGGATATATTATCAACATTCATAAATATTAAAATTATTTTCTATGTGACAGGATGTGAAAAAATAATTTCACGTGTTTTGTCAAACCACATAAAAAATAGGGTATTTAAGTCAGTTATAATAAGAATTTAATTTATAAAATTTAGGGTTCATACAGTATACATCTGCGTACATCAGGTAGGAATAGATAATGATGAACTATTGGAATCATATAATAATTCCTTCTTTGTATATGGTATATAGGGAACACATAAATGGTTCATGAACCTTATCAGTCCATCATATTTGATGTTAAACCGGAGTTAGGGTTGTACCAGAATGGTTAACATGCCTTGTAATCCTATATGAATCCTATAATAAAGACCTAAAGGAGGGGTATTTATATTTTACATTATTAGTAATGTATAATGTGTTTTTTGGTATTTTTTACTAGAATAATTCATCTGATTTGGGATTTTGGGACATAATATTGTGCATGTGGGCCACATGGCCTTCGAGAGACCATTTTCCTTTGGACCATAGGGCCTATGAGCCACCTCCAAACTTCGAACCATGGTATTTGAACCAAAGGATCTGGAAAACATATAGATAGATAACATAAAGGGAATATGTAAAAGATGATTCTATGTAGGTAAAAACCCCCATAACAAAGCAAACATGATTGGAAGACTGAGAGGGTTTAACATTCATATTTAGTACCCAGTTCCATGAATCTCTACTTAAAGAACTAGTTCGGATTTATCATTGCAAGGTGTGGATCAAGGAACTATCAATTAAGATGATAAAAATGAGGGGTATTTCCAGTATAGTTAGAAATTTGGGTATTTATGTCTTCAAGGTCATGTATTTGACATTATGTCATTGGGCCTCTGGTTGATGTATTGGGCCTTATGCCTCTCGTTTTATGGAAAGTATAATAATTCCCTCTCAATTTAGTTAAAGAGGGGAGTAACTAAAAATGAAAAAAAAAATCCTGAGGTCCTTTAGGATGTGTTGATAATTAAGGATAAACTCAGAAACAATTAACCCCTTCTTATATAGCTTTATAAATTCTTCCATTGCCTCTTTAATCCACACATTTATTAATTATTGATCATTTTTTTGGGAAATAAAATATTTCTACCCATCTATAAATATTTATTGATCCATCCTTTTAAAATACATAAATTTTATATCTTCTTTAATCCACATCATAGATAATATAGCATGGTCTTTTTGACATAGGGCACCATCCACATTGTTAGACATCCCAATATGGTAATGTATTGTGGAATCATAATCATTAATTATCTCTAACCATCATCTATAGAAAATTTCATATCTTTTTGATGGTATATATATAGTAAACAATTATAATAAACATATATATCTTATTTTCCCCATAAATAAAATTTCTCCATATCATTAATTCAAAAAATGCAGACTCTTACTCAAAATCAAGGGTTCGGTAATCATTTTCATGACCATTAAACGAGTGTTAGGCATTATTTATCACCACATAATTCAGTATTAGGAGAAATCATAATAACATCCTTGATTTTTTCACTTTAGATTATAAAACCTTCACAATAATATGGTAATTTATGCATAGATTCACTGATTAACCATCTATTCAGTTCCTTGAAATTGTTCTCATGTGATTCTGTCAAATGGAACATGGATTCTGTATGAGTTAACATAGATTGTGGATTAAAAATCCCTGAATTATTCATTATAAAGTGTTTATTATATCTAGTAAACCTGTGAAAACTATATATTTTAGTAAATATTGTTGTATGGACCTTTTTATTAACATCTATCTTTAAAGGATTGACTAGTATGCCCTCACATGAGAGTATGTTACCTATGAATGAAACATTCCAAAGAAAAAAATTACACATTTTATATTAATGATGAATATTTTTCTTCCATAGGGTCTTGAATATAATTCTCAAATGATCTTCATTCCCTTCCTTTCACTTTTAATATATAAGAATATTATATGTACATACTACGAAAAAATAATCGAAGAAATCACTAAATATTCTATTCATTAAATCCACAAATATATCATGGTAATTTTTAACACCAATTGGCATTAATATAAATTCATAGTGTTCATATCATGTATTTATGTTTTTATTTTGTTTGTCTTTATTTTTTACCAAAAATTGATGGTACCCATTTCGAAGATCAATTTTGAAAAAGTATTAATCTTTTCATATTTATTTCTCAATATTTATTCAGAAAAAATGGGTTCACCCCTAGGTGATTCACATTTATAAATGAATCCATTTTCAAGATTATATTAGTGTTTTCACTTCAATTTATATTGCTCATTTAGGGTTATTTTATAAGGATTATTCAAAAAAGGTGTATTTTCATGTATACGGTCTATTGAAAACTAATCTTTGTGATTTTATGGAATACATGGAAACTCTTTTGAAAGGACCTTAAAAAACATCTATACGATATGCAGCCTCTAGTATTGAGTTTTTTCCCAATCATATAAGAAAAAAAAATATTTGAGATAAAAAAACTAGACCCACATTGTAGATGTTATTTTTATGAGTAGTTTATATTTATCATCACACGAAAAGATGATCAACGGATGGATCAGAATATGAAACATGACTTCCCTTCAAAAAAATGATGTGGGATTTTTTGTAGATAAATCCAATATATTCCTAGCAGAATTTCAAATTGAACCATAGAGGGAATAAAGAGAATTATAGGTAGAAAATTCCCACATTCTTAAATTTGTTAAGAATCATAGACAAGAGATTCAATCATCATACCGTTAGGGTATACATTTGTAACTCAAAATATAATTAGTGATTTGGAGATGCAATACACTAAAAAATTTCATTAGATATATAAGAGTGGGTAGAACTAGAAATAGATATGAAAATTCCATTCATGTAGTGGATGATAAATGTACCATTCAACAAATTTTTATAAACTTTTATATTTGACACAATAATTGCATATTCTTGACACTCTCCCATTATATGATTTTTTGATAAGATCCCTCGATGTTTGAGGAAGTGGTTAGAATATAATCTCGTGTCTTAAGGTTAATGAATTTTACTTTGATGTCTTATCTATTACCCATTCATTCAAGATAGTGATTTTCTTTTTTTCTACACTTGAAGAAAAATTGTTTTCTTTTTAGACATGTAACAAGTAGTTTCGTTCCACATCTATCATATATTGGGAAACTCCTCTTTATTTTCACCCCTCATCCATTTTTTTAAGTCGTTTACTTCTATTTGTAATTTCCTTGAATGATATAATTCATGAATAATTATTTGTATATCTTGATTTCAAATGAAACTAAATCCTCATACAAAGATATTTTTTTGGAGGCTAGTTCCATCTTAAGGATTTACCAACACCCATATATGAAATGGTCAATCATGGGATTTGGATAATGTGTGTCGTAAAAAAAATAATTTCCAGCATTTTAAAGATGGATTCATACATATAAACATTTTTATATTAATTTTATATTATAATAATTAATTTTCTCCCATATCCACTAACTTCTCATTTGGAATGTATTTTCCCAAGATGTTTAATTGAAAATCCATTAATTCTAGGATACATTTTTCCTCATCATCCCTACCATTTTGAACAAATACCACCATTTTTATACATCCCAGTGAGATGATAAACATTCATGAAAACCTTATATATTTAATTACATCCAAGAGAAAGAAATTATTTCTCAACAGAACTTATCCATTTATTAAATACAAATGGATTTGTAGTCCCATTGAAAGATATTTGTTTCTAAGGAAAAGAGTTATAATATTTATAAACTTCAATATGGATTAGATATTTTCTCCATGCAAGAAATATTAATTTTCATAACCTAAATAGGCTTACAAAATATGGTTATAACTGAATCAATTCAAGTTGATGCTCCAACTCCAGCTTCATTATCTTACTATATAAGGAAATACATTTATGGATTTTGAGTATTAATACAGTTATCATTTTTTATGATAGGTGAATTTCAAAAAAATGGATTCCAATATATTATATCATTATATTATGAACAAAATATATAACTACAATACTAGTGAAACATACAATATGAATTAATAATTTTTTTCATATCTAATCTCATAATCACTAACAGTTTTTCTTTAGAAATTTTTTTAAACTAAAGATTTATTTTCAAATCATTCATAATTTTTTTTAATTTAATTTGAATTAAACTGATAATTTATATCAATATTGTCAACCTATGTGTGTATCAAGTCCCATTTTTATTCACTTGGTGATGATAAATTCAAATATAATTATGATCTTTTCAAAGTTATTACCCCTAGGTACACAAATTATATAGTCACATCCACTTGTATTATACAAACATGAATGTATTAATTGGAAAACTAGACAATATTTACCTATTAACAACATTAAGTTGTTTTCTTACACAAAAACATATCTTCAAAGAAAGGAATATAGTAATAATCCCAAATATATGTTTTCATAAATTTAGTTACAACAGTTTATACTAAACATTCACTAATACAATCTACAATGAACTTTACCCAGTTAATATAGAATAGATTGTTTCATTATTACATAGAAACAAGATACATGTAATAATATTCCAAAATATCAATTTTTTATTATTGTTTGTAATGTGGATACATATTTGAATATAACATTACATATGAAAAAAATACAAAATATTATTTTCTATGAGTTCATTGTTGTTTCTTCTAGAATGTCCCTATATGTCAATCATAATACAGATCATGGAAACTAGTGGAAAGAAATATATGAAATTTTTAATATAAAAATTTTATATAAGAATACTCATATAGAGGAAGCTGAATAAGTAATGAATAATATTGATTGAATAAATTATTTTCAAAGGATTGCATAAAAATAGTCACATGAGTTGAAATCATATCAAATGATATCATAAAAAATAAAAGAGTCATAAATACATCACCAAAAAAATTTATAATGATGTACTGAATAATTTTAAACATATATAACTTATAGTTGATGTGCCATGTTATGATATTTACTCAACGAAGGCCTCATTTTATGAATTATTATATAAATGGATAATTCCTCAGTGTAATATATGGTCTATTTTTTCATGATATCTACTGATGCATTAAGGTGATGTTTAATTTCAGTTCCCACCCATTATTTATTATCTCCAATGCATTTATCAAATGAATAATCAATACAAAAAAATTACAGACCTGAAAAATCAATAACCTTTCATTTTGGGTTAACAGGCATATATAATATCAATACTTCCCCCAGTCAAACTAATAATTAGTCATCTAATGAATTTATAAGTATGTAATAAATTCAACATATCCCAAGTTGGCCATAAGTAAAATAAAGGTTTTATGTCGTTGATAAGGATAGAGAATAAAAATATAAATAAAAACATTTTTGAAGAAAATGACCTATCAAATTTTGAAAATTACATTTAAAAAAATATAAATTTACAAAATATTAGAAAATATTCTTTCCTTGAAATAAAAATTGTAATATTGAAAATTAATCATCAATTCAATGTTTTCTCATCATTGTGGGTAATTCGTGCATGATTTAAATGTCTTATAAACATTTTATTCACATAGTTATAAAAAGGATAAAAAGTACCTCATTCAAAAAACGACATGAATATTACCTTAAAATAATTTTTTAAAATGCCAAAATGGGTAAATGTCTCTTTAAAAACCCATTTAGATATTTTTAAAGATTATTGATAATATTTCAATAAAATATTAATATGGAAGAAAAAGGGGTTTGATCCAAGATAGATAGAAATTCATCTTTTATTAAAAACTAGTTCTCAATAATTTCAAGTACCAGAGAGAAGAAAAATGGAAAAAATATATGGAATTTTCATGAGTAATCATAGGATAATAAAATATATTATGTTAATGATATAGAGATCAAATAATTATCCCATGAATCCATAAACACAACCACTCTTGAATAATATGGAGCTTATAAAATAAACTCTTATGACATTGGTAACATCTGAATCATAACACCCTATAAAGAAATAAATTTAAATTAAATATTAAATACCCTTAATATCAATTTATTTATGATATATGATATAATAAATAAGTGGAGAATGTGTTATATGTTTCACCAACGTAAAATTGAGATGAAAAAAACATACATTTGTTTTGATTTCATTGTATGTGTTTGATCCTCCTATTAAATAAATTTATATTTTTTAATAATCTCTAAAATTACTCTAGTAAAATATTTGATATCATATATGAATTATATATAATAATTTTTCAATATTTTATTAATAATTATTTATTAAAATCATTGTTCAATGTGATAATTTCTTAATGTTTCATATATATTTTGGTTTAGTAGTTTTAACCCTTATATAATTATCGCGGTTCCATTATCTCTAAAATTTTAACCATAATATAAATAATATATATATTAGTTATATATGTATTTATATTAATACTTAAAAGTTTTAGACAAGAATAATGAATTACACTATTCATGGATATAGTAGACCGTTTGTATGCAATAATGTTGTTTCAATATTTTTTTGTGGAAGGAAAAAAAGAAATGTAAATAGTAATTCACCTTAATATAATCATTATTATATAACATATATCAATTATATTTACTAATTATATTTTTATTTCCATCCATGGAAAACTAAAATTAAAAAAATTTCAATATCGCTTCATGGAGGTGGTAGTACACACTTACGCACGAGCGACATTATTGCTTTACTATGGATTGGTTGGTAAAAATGTATATGTGATATTAATATTAGCGATGTAAAAAAATTTCACAAATAACATATAAATATTTCAAATCCATAATTATATATTTCTATATAAGGTTTTTGTGGAAAATAAATTACATCATTTGGTGAGGAGTCAGTCCTCCGTACATGTGATCGATAGTTTTATATCCAATTTGATAGAAGAGGTTATGGATATTTGGAATTTTGTTAATGTAATAACATATTAGTTTATATAAGGTACATTTCTAATTACATCATAATATTTTTACAATATTTGATCTTGGTGGAATAAGAAATAATATAAAAACACTATGTTAGGAATGATACATCTTTTTCAAAAAACCTCTTTAGGTGTGAACCTAAACCATATTATGAGTGTTTTATAATCATAAAAAATCCTCTAGGATATGGGGAGGTATGTAAGGAATGAATTTGGGTAAGTATTTTCCAATAAAATTGGATTTTGTAGTGAGAATAGCAGAAGAGAGGGGTGGCCTTTTATAATTGGTGGTGGTCATGCACTATGTAATAATAGAGGTACTTATAAAATAATTTATTTTTATTCTAGAAGTAAAAAATTTAAATTTATTATAAGTGTATAATTAAATAAGTGTTATTTATATAAATTAATGGATCTATAAAAATAGAATATTACTCTAACCTATTAAATAATAAATAAACTATATGTATATTATATGTGAAAATATGATATATTTATATCATGGAATAATTAATTAAATATTTTCAAAAATAAAAATTAAGTGTTTAAATTTTTTTGACACATAATTTTTTATTTATAATTTCATAATTAATGTAATTATTTAAAATAAAATATTTCTTCAAAAAATATGTTGATAAATTAATATTGTTTGAATTCTAATTATAATGAAATTTAATGATTGCAAAATTAATTTTCCAAAGTGTTGTAACATCAACATTAATATTAAAATTTGTATATATTTAATAAATAAAATATTTAATAAAATTTAAAATTTATTATATTTAGATAGTTAGATACATAAAACTGATTTTATTTTTAAATTATTCATGTAACAAAAATGTTTAGGATGAAATTTTGTGATTTTTTTTAATATAGTTTAATTTTTTGTGAATATTGAAATAACGTATTTACGATATTTAAAAAAACATGAATTAGCAAGTCATATGTGATTTTTGGCTAATAGAATCCCATAATATCGAAATATCATTAATTATTTTAATAAATTTATTGATAATGTTTAATATATTCATATTCATCTACAAAAATAATAATATAATGAATATAATAACCAAAAAACACCCCTCCCCTCCCCTATAAATACCACCCATCACCACCTCTTCACCTCACAACTCCAAATGCTTTTAGATTGTTTAATTTAAGCCCAATTATATTAACAAGAATCTTACCCACATCTAAGACCTACTGGTCTCTCCAAAACTGAAAACCATGATTCATAAGAAGTTTATCAAGTAAAAGAAGTTCAAGATGTAAAATAACCTTTCATTTCCATCAAAATTCATCTCTAATTAGTTTTTATTTATTATTGTCAGCTCAACTCCCTTCATAAAAGTGACCTGATAACTCATGAATCAAACATACACTGTAATTTTTTTGTGTTTATGGAATATCCATCATCAAACCTCTCATATTCACCTCTTATTCAAAAAATGAAAACATTGTTTGTGATGTCTCGATTTACCATCATCATGGATGATGCGTATTCATTTTCTTTTACCACATTCAGGGATGGTCACAAGACCATTATTATGGTTTAATAATATTTTATAATTCATATAATATGTTATATAATTTATTAAAATTTCTTTTATCCAATATATGAACATTATATTAAATAAAATTATATATGTTTGTGATGTCATAAAAACTTCCAAAATAAGTTAAATCATCTTCATTAATGTCACATGAAATAAATACTCCTTGAATCAGAAAAAAATGATATATGGTATAATTTAAAATTCTATAAACATATTAGTTCCATTTCCTTCCACTTTGGAGTTTTTCTTAAATTCTATATGAAATCACATAATGAACCAATAGTAGATATTATGAAATAGAAGCACCCAAAACAATTAAAATAGAAAAATATTATTAATAAATGAGTGTAAAGATTTTATAAAGGGATCATATATGGTATTATAAATATGAATATAGTTCTTCAATTAATTAATAACATTCTAAAACCATTATATATGAGGTATTAACACATTTGAAAGAATTCAATCTCAAGGTAAGGGGATTTTCTATAAAAATCATATTTTAAATTTCTATTTTTACAAAATTGAAAATCAATGTATTTATGATGCATGTATTCATGTTTTATGAATATTTTTTTGGTTACATCAAATTTTTTATGCTGGTAGGTGGGACTATGATACCACACCAATTCATTGGGTATGTTAATGTTTTAAGTTCACTATTATAGTTTTTTCATGTGTAATTATTATGGCTACGACATTATGTATCCATGAGGGTAACATCATGTCATGAACCGTCCCAGTGGGGCCCACGTCGTGACCCCCCAAGCCCACCTCCAATAGGCCAGGGGATGGTGAATAGCACCAAGTAGGCATGTCACTAACATGGGAGGCATTGCCTAAGTACCTGTACACACACACACATCCCCAAGCCCAAAAATGCTGAAATTTAAAACACTAAGGAACAAAAATGCATGCATACAACTAATCCCAACCAACAGAGTACGACGAAAGGTAGAGTACTGTAAAATTAATCTAGGCCAGATACAAGCCCACCAAAAGAAAGAGTCTGAAAAACTAAAATTTCCAACCTGTAAGCACAAAGGTACTAGGACTGCCGCTCGTAGCCGTAGGAACGCCTTGGCCTGTAGGGAACTCAGAAAGCTCGGTCCTGTCCTGGTCCGCCCGGGACTCTGTAAAAAGGCTGCTCGTCTGCACAAGACACCAGACGTGTGCGCAAAGCCCGTGCAGGGGTGAGTATAACAATACTTTGTAGAGGACCCCGAAAACCACAAAGCAGTACACAAAGTAAAGGTACGGTTATCTATGCACAGTATATGTCTACAGAACATATAGAACAAACTAGATACACTCAAAACCCAGACCCGTGGTCTAGAAACAAGTCACATGACCGCATACCCCCACAAGGGGTTCCGTTCGAAGATTCTGTGATGCACTCGTTCCAGGAGGAAACACTCCATGAATCTTATAGCTCTGATGAATTCCATCTGAGAAGTGATGTTCATCGGGAACAGTCATGAGAGATGTCTACACTCATTACGGGAGACACACTCTTGAGTGGAAGTGTTACGATAGATAGAAGCACTCATTACGGGAGACACACTCATGAGTGGGAAAGATCTCGATACACAGATGAGGATCACTGCCAGGTCCATGGCGGATACCATGACTCATCCAGAATTCACCTTCTAGGTAGATGATCAATGCCCGGTAGAGTTGGTCACATCGATGCCTGACTCTACCTAGGTTCTGGAATGGATAGAGTATCTCGATCTGGGCCTCTCGGATGGATGCCTGACTCTATAACAAAAAGTCCTACTGAAGGGATCAAAATCCTGCATGAGGGAAAGATGTCTGACCCTCAGGGAAACAAGAAGAAGAGGAACTAACCCAAATGAAAGATGTTCAAGGCACAGTGAACAAAAGGACCAAGTTGTTTTCCAAAAAGTACACGGCGTGTAGAAATGATACACGTCGTGTTGTCCGACCCTGGGTACTGCCCGTGTACCATGGCCCGTGTCGTGAGGTTGTTCATGTAGAAAAACATAGTAAACGGAGTGTAGTATGGAGTACACGCCGTGTCTGGGTAACTATGGTTGGCTCTGTGTACTCTGGCCATGTGCCCGTACACGGTCACCAACCCATGTACTCCAAACCGTGCAATCTGCACACGGAGTGACCCACGCTGTTGACCTCACCTGGCTGGGTGATGGAGTAAAGGACCGTGTACTCCATCCCATGTCCGTGTATCCTCGGGATACACATCGAGCTCCATGTAGCCGCCTCTTCCGAGCTATACACGTTGTGCCGCCTAAAGCCGTGTAGAGCATCCCGTGTCCATGTACTACCCAAAGTACATGCCGATCTTCGGGGAAGGTCCAACATGCCGTGTGACCGGGGTCACACACCGTGTGGTTCTTCTATAACCCTGAATCCCTAGCCGCCACCGTTGGAACTACACGGCGTGTTCTTCGGAAGTACACGCCATGTATTCTGGAAATTTCCAAAAACGGCGATCTTTGCCGGTGCACCTCTCGTGCTACTCTGACCATCAATTCGGTCATCCGATCGCTGCAAAACTTACAGGTTCTGGTCGCCCCGACCCCACGAAGCCGCTTCCATCATTTTTGGGCCTCTGATCGGCTCTGAAAACATGTTATGATCTTCCCGCACGAAGAACGCTCAAAGAATTCTCTTTCTGATCTGGTCTGATTGGTCATCCACCATCGTCGTCGCACCTTCACAAGGACGTTGCGATGTCGAACCTTTTATTTGGGATCGTTGTGTCGCAGAACGGATGTGCAACGATCCATTTTTCATTTCCCCATGCAGAACGTGAAGAACGCGTGGGGAAAAAGGAGGAAGAAATCCAAATAAAAAAATTGAGAAATGAACCTTTATCGTTGTTCGTCACAGTGTTGATCCGCTCCCGTTAATAGGCTTAAACGGTGCAAGAATAATCAATAACATAAATCATGGATCAATTCCCCATAATCTTCCTGAAGAAAAATCCCTCCCGCAAGAACGTACGAATCTGCAGATCAACTTGTTTGTGGTTGATCTACGTTCTTCATTTAAATTGAAAACGGGGAAAAGAAATCGAAATAACAACCCCTACCTTTCGAAAGGATCAATCGTTGATGAAGGAATCGTGCTGTCGTTGTCGTCAAGATCCTTCAACGTCGGCGCAACGATCCTTGGTTTCGATCCGTTGTCGTTTGTCATCGAGAATTTGCTCCAATGTGTCGCGGATTTTGCAGAGGTTCCTCTCTCTACGTTGCCCAGGACGTACTATTTATTAACCCATTAAAAAGGGGAATCAAGTTGGCATTTAATTACGCGTCAGTATTAATGGTGTTCAATTTCCATTTTGAAGTCATTAAGATGCACCATCAATTTAGGAAATAGCTACGTTGTCGACACGCTGCAGCGGATGTTTCCTTAAATGAAATAAAATAAACTGGATAATTTATTTTATTTTATTTTACTTAAAACGTCAGAAAATTAACTTTTTCCCTTGACCCACGTCGGTCGAGGTTAGCCTCATTCTTAGGTAAAGTTATTGTCCCGGATGCAACGGTGCGCTCAGATTTTTAATCCGGGCATCCGTTTGGAAACTGCCACAACTGCGCACAAGTGCCGACTCACTTAACTAAAAAAAGTTCAAATCACCATTCTGGGCTCACTAGATCTCGGAATAATGGGTCGTCTTCACGCCCAGTCTTGAAATAATTCCATATAATATTTAAAAATAATAAACAGAAAATCCGAGACATTAAATTCTACCCACATTCGGGCTTTACGTCCTCAAAAAGCCAAAACAAAGTCTATTCAAAAAGATGAGGGTACTGGGCATGGATCTGAGCCTCTCGCTCCCACGTGCTCTCCTGAAGATTCTCGTGCTGCCACCGGACGCGCACTAAGGGAATCGATCACCCACGAAGGATCCTCTCCTATCGATCCTCGATATCCACCAGGTACTCAGTAATGGTCACTCCATCCTCGAGGTCCAGCTCGCCCCAGTCGATGACGTGTGATGGTTCATACACGTACCTCATCAGTTATGACACGTGGAAGACATCATGTACTTGATGAAACTGTGGCGGTAGATCCATGCGGTACGCCACCTCGCCAACTCTGACCAGGATCTGGAAAGGTCCGATGAACCTCAGATATTTCTTGCCACCTCGGCCAAATCTCCGCAACCCTCATCGAGGTGAGACCCAAAGGAAGACATGGTCTACCTCTTCGAACTCCATAGGTCTCCGTCGCCTGTCAGCATAAGACTTCTGCCGGCTCTATGCAATCTTCATCCACTCCCGGATGATCTGCACCTTCTCTGTGGTAGCTCGCACTAACTCTGGACCCACGAGTGCTGACTCTCCGGGGTCGGTCCAGCAAAGCGGTGACCGGAAGGGTCTCCCGTACAAGGCCTCGAACAGTGCCATACCGATGGTGGAGTGGTAGCTGTTGTTGTACGCAAACTCCACCAGTGGTAGGTGGTCCTCCCAACTACGACCAAGGTCCAAGATACATGCTTGCAACATATCCTCCAGAACCTGAATGGTCCTCTCTGTCTGACCATCCGTCTGGGGATGATACGCTGTTCTCAATCGTAGCTGAGTCCCAAAAGCCTCCTGCAATCCCTTCCACAACCAGGATGTGAAGCGGTCATCTCGTTCTGAGACAATAGTCGAGGGGACGTCATGAAGCCAAACTATCTCATGTACGTATAGGCGTCTCAAGCTCTCTACGGAACTCTGCTCCCTGATAGCTAGGAAGTGGGCTGACTTGGTGAGTCGGTCAACGATCACCCAGATGGAATTGTGCCCCTTGGACATCTGTGGTAAGCCTGTCTCCAAGTCCATCGATATTCCATCCCACTTCCACTCTGGAAATTCCAGGGGTGAGCTAACCCTGCTGGAACCTGGTGCTCAGCCTTCACCTGCTAGCATGTGAGGCATCGAGAAATGAACTATGCTACTGCCTACTTCATGTCTGACCACCAGAACTATCATCGGAGGTCCAGGTACATCTTTGCTACTCCAGGATATACTTCCAAAGGGGATGTATGGAACTCCCTCAGGACCTCCTCCTGCAACTCCACTGGTAAAACATTGTGTCCTCTGAAAAGAATTACGTGCTCCCCACCTTGCGAATATCCATCCGGAGCCTGTCCTGTGGATAAATGAGCATGTAAGTCCACACAGTTGACATTCCCAAGATTTTCCTCCCTAACTCGCTGTAAGAGTGGAGGGGTGACAACCATTGACTGTAGATGAGCTATATCCTCTCCATCCACAAAGGATAACTATAACGCGGCTAACTGCTGTGTCGACTCACTCAACAACTGTGAGCTCGACCTTCTGCTGAGGACATCTGCCACCTTGTTCCCCTTTCCAGGAGTATAGATAATCTCAAAATCATAGTCCTGGAGGAACTCTATCCAACGCCTCTGCCTCAGATTCAGATCCTTCTGTGAGAAGATGTAATTGAGGCTCTTGTGGTTAGAGTAGACAATGAACCGCTCGCCCATAAGGTAGTGTCACAACATCTTCAATGCAAAGACTACCGCTACCAACTCGAGATCATGGGTCGCATAGTTCTTCTCATGTGGCCTAAGCTGGCGCGAACCATAAGAAATCACTGCATGCCGCTGCATCAGGACACAGCCGAGCCCGGTCCCTGATACGTCGCAGAAAACTATGTACTCGACACCCTCCTCTGGTAATCTCAAGACTGGGGCACTTGTCAAACTCTATCTCAACTTCTCGAAAGCCTACTGGAACTTTTCTGTCCACACGAAGGGTTTCCCCTTCCTGGTCAAGGCTGTCATCAATGCTGATATCCGGGAAAATCAGGGATGAATCTCCGGTAATATCCTGCCAACCCAAGGAAGCTCTGCACCTCTGTGATGCTTTGAGTTGGCTCCTATGCTAACACAGCCTCTACCATGGCTGGGTCCACAACTACTCCATCCGCTGAGATGACATGTCCCAGAAAGTGGACCTCTTGAATCCAGAACTGACACTTTGAGAGATTCCCATAAAGCTGGTTCTCCCGAAGTACGTCTAGAACCATCCGTAGGTGTCTCGCATGCTCCTCATATGACTCAGAGTACACAAGGATGTCATCGATGAAGACCACTACAAACTGGTCCAAGTACGGCTGGAAGATCCGGTTCATTAACCCCATAAACACTCTGGGGGCGTTCGTCATGCCAAAGGGCATCACCAAGTACTCATAGTGACTGTAGCAACATCTGAAAGCCGTCTTTGATATATCCTCATCCCTCACTCGTAGATGGTGATAGCCTAATTGAGGTCAACCTTCGAAAACCATTGTGCCCCTCTTAGCTGATCGAAGAGGTCATCAATTCTCAGTAGTGGATACTTTTTCTTCACTGTCGCCTAGTTCAGGCACCGGTAATCTGCGCACAACCTCAGAATCCTGTCTTCCTTCTTGGAAAACAAGACTGGAGTCGCCCAGTGTGAGACGCTGGGTCTTACGAAACCCTTGCTCTAAAAATCCTCCAACTGCACCCTCAGCTCGCGAAGCTATGTGGGAGCCATCTGATAATCTGATGAGGAAATCAGTGTCATCCCAGGGTGTAAGTCGATGCAGAAGTCAATTTCCCGGTGGGGAGGTAACCCTGGAAAATCTTCTGGAAGGATGTCCTCATACTCCTCCACCACTACTGGGAACTGAGAGCTCACAATATCTACTGCTCCGAGGGTAAGGCTAGCCAACTCATGAGTGATCGGCTACCCCCTCCAATGCATGAGCCCATTTTGTGCTGCCTGGGTTTCCTTTTCTCCGACAAAGGAAAACCTTGTTCCATCACGGCAGGCACACCGTACTCTTTGCCTAAAATAGTCAATCTAGGCGTGGACCGAAGATAACCAATCCATACCGAGAATGACGTCATAAGGCCTCGATGCTACCACCAAGAGGTTCCAACTAAAACTCTTGCCTCCAAGGGTAAGATCACACTATCTACAAAGGTGTGTGATCATCGAGTCTCCTCCCGTAGGTGTCTCCAAGTGTAAGGATCGAGTCAACGGTTCTACTGGAATCTCGAGGTTTTGTACAAGACATGTGGCTATAAGGGAATGACTGGCACCTCTGTCTATGAGTACGGCAGCTAAGGTAGAAAAGACACAGATCATACCTCAAATCATCCTTGGAGCCCCTAGGTTATATGCCTCGACTGCATGCAGCTGTCCCCATCCCTGTCCCCCAGCTCCCTGAGCCTGGTACGGTCCTCCTGGGGGTGGTGGTGGAAGTAAGTCGAAGCATCTGCCATCACCCGCAGCTCTCCCTGCTCCTCTTCCATGTCCGCTGCCTGGAGGATCTACCTGCTCCATTCTCTTCCTCTGCCTCGGTGGTCCATCCACCACTTCCCTATCAGCAGCTCGACGTGTCGGTAAATCTCCAGCGAGATGCCCCCTACCTTCGCATGCATAGCATCGTTTCTCCCTAGGCTGACTGGATCCAGCCTGAGAGCCTTGGACTATCGATCCCCTATCCTGGGTCCTCATATGACGTCTCCCACATCCTGATCCCTGCATCTGACGTCGGCTCCCTATTGTTGGTTTCTCCGCATCTGTCTACCTGTTGTTGACTGCTGGTGGCTGTCTCTACTCTGCCAAGAAGCTCTCGATCACCAAGGCCCACTTGAGCACTCCAGCATAGGTCGATATTCATATAGGCACGACACTATCTTGGATGTCTCGCTATATACCTCACTCGAAGGTCCGAGCTCTGAAGTACTGATCTCTGACCATATCCATCGAGTACCTGGCGAGGTTGGTTAACCTCGATGAATAGTCACCCACCGCCATACTGCCCTGCTGGAGCTGAAGAAGCTCATGGATGTGAATATCTTTTAGTGTAACCAGAGAGAACTCCTCCCTGAAGAGTCGCTCAAACTCTATCTATGAAAGAGTCTCCTCTTCGTGAGTCTGTGTGGTCAGACTCCACCATTATCCCGTCGAACCCTGAAGAAGGCTCGCTCCTAGGACCACCATCTGTTCTGCTGGTGTCCTCACTAGATAGAAAACTCTGGTCACCGCCTCAAGCCAATCCTCATCCACCTGAGGGTCGGGCTCACTTCGGAACCTGAGGGGTCTCTGTCTCTGAAACTCATGGAGTACGCTAAGCATGCGCTCCTCGCCGGTCGGTACTGCAGGTACCATTGGCTGCTCCACTGGTGGTATAGCAGGTGCACCACCTGGTGGCAACACCTGGGGAGTTGGTCCATGTATCGAAGCCTCATCACTAAGGGGGTCATCCTTGTGATCGTGTTGCTGAATCCTAGCAGGTATGCGTCACGAAGGCATCCTGTAAAGAAACAAGATGTGTCACAGTCAATGAGTATATCTAGATAGCTGACACCAAGGACATGGAAGACACAACCCATTCCTATATAATGCATGTACCTTTTATTTCCCCGCAACCAGTGTTTTTGTGAACCGGGTCGAAAAGCAGGTTATCAGAGTCCTGTTGTATGGATACGTCGGCCGCCGCACCAACACTAGGGTCCCTGGCCTGAAAGCCGAACCCAAAACACTTAACACTTTTGCCCCAAACCAAACTCACAGACTCTTGGTCCTAAGGTAGAACCGACCACCTCTAATACCACTCTGTCACGACCCGTCCCAGTGGGGCCTGCGCCCTGACTCCCCAAGCCTGCCTCCAATAGGCCAGGGACTGGTGACTAGCACCGAGTAGGCATGTCACTAACATGGGAGGCATTGCCTATGTACCTGTGCACACACACACATCTCCAAGCCCACAAATGTTGAAATGTAAAACACTAAGGAAAAAATGCATGCATACAACTAAACCCAACCAACAGAGTATGAAGAAAGGTATAGTATTGTAAAAGTAAACTGGGCCAGAATACAAGCCCACCAAAAGCAAGAGTCTGAAAAACTGAAAAGTCCAACCTGTAAGCACAAAGGTACTAGGACTGCCGCTCGTAGCCATAGGAACGCCTCAGCCTGTAGGGAACTCAGAAAGCTCGGTCATATCCTAGTCCGCCCTAGACTCTGTAAAAAGGTTGCTCGTCTGCACAAGACACCAGACATGTGGGCAAAGCCCGTGCAGGGGTGAGTATAACAATACTCAGTAGAGGACCCCGAAAACCACAAAGTAGTACAAAAAGTAAAGGTACAGTCAGCTATGCACAGTATATGTCTACAGAACATATAGAAGAAACCATATATACTCAAACCCATACCTCTGGTCTAGAAACAAGTCACACGACCGCATACCCCCGCAAGGGATTCCGTTCAAAGATTTTGTGATGCACTCATTCCGGGAGGACACACTCCACAAGTCTTATAGCTCTGATGATGTCCGTCCGAGAAGTGTTGTCCGTTGGGAACCATCATGAGAGATGGATACACTCATTACGGGAGACACACTCTTGAGTGGAAGGGTTACGATATATAGAAGCACTCATTACGGGAGACACACTCCTGAGAGGGAAAGATCTTGATACACAAATGAGGATCACTGAGAGGGCCATGTCGGATACCACGACTCATCCGGAATTCAACTGCTAGGTAGAGGATCAACGCCTGGTAAAGTTGGTCACGTTGATGCCTGACTCTACCTAGGGTCTAGAATGGATAGAGGATCTCGATCTGGGCCTCTCGGATGGATTCCTGACTCTATCATAGAAATTCCTGCTGAAGGGATCAAAATCCTGCATGAGGGAAAGATGCTTGACCCTCAGGGAAACAAGAAGAAGGGGCATTAACCCAAACAAAAGATGTCCAAGGCACGGTGAACAAAAGGACCAAGTCGTTTTCCAAAAAGTACACGACTTGTAGAAATGATACACACCGTGTTGTCTGACCCCGGGTAATGCCCGTGTACCACGGCCCATGTCGTGAGGCTGGTCATGTAGAAAAACATAGTACACGGCGTGTAGTACGGACTACACATCGTGTCTGGGTAACTGTGGTTGGCTCCGTGTACTCTGGCCATGTGCCCGTACACGGTCACCAACTCGTGTACTCCAAACTGTGCAATCTGCACCTGGGGTGACCCGCGCTGTTGACCTCGCCTGGCTGGGTGATGGAGTACACGACCGTGTACTCCATCCCATGTCCGTGTATCCCCGGGATACACGCCGAGCTCCGCGTAGCTGCCTCTGTCGAGCTGTACACGCCATGCCGCCTGAAGCCGTGTAGAGCATCCTGTGTCCGTGTACTACCCAAAGTACACGCCGAGCTTTGGGGAAGGTCCAACACACCGTGTGACTGAGGTCACACGTCGTGTGATTCTTCTTTGACCCTGAATCCCTAGCCACCATCGCCGGAACTACATGGCGTGTTCTTTGGAAGTACACGCCGTGTATTTTGGAAATTTCTAGAAACGGCGCTCTTCACCGGCGCGCCTCCCGTGCTTCTCTGATCATCAATCTGGTCATCTGATTACTGCAAAACTTCTAAGTTCTGGTCTCCCCGAGCCCACGAAGCCTCTTCCGTCATTTTCGGGCCTCCAATCAGCTCCAAAAATGCATTCTGATCTTCCCGCATGAATAACGCTCGAAGAACGCTCTTTCCGATCTGGTCTGTTTGGTCGTCCACCATCATCGTCGCACCTCCACAAGGACGTTGCGATGTAGAACCTTCGATTTGGGATCATTGCATCGTAGAACAGATGTGCAACGATCCGTTGTTCGTCACCCCATAGAGAACACGAAGAACACGCGGGGAAAAAGGAGGAAGAAATCCAAATAAACAAATTGAGGAACGAACCTCCACCGTCGTTCGTCACGGCGTTGATATGCTCCCATTAATAGGCTTAAACGGGGCAAGAATAATCAACAACTTAAATCATGGATCAATTCCCCATAATATTCCTGAAGAAAACTCCCTCCCGCAAGAACATACGAATCCTTGGATCAACTTGTTTGTGGTTGATCCGTGTTCGTCGTTTAAACTCAAATACGGGGAAAAGAAATCGAAATAACAACCCCTACCTTTCGAAATGATCAATCATTGATGAAGGCGTCATGCTATCATTGTCGTCGAGATCCTTCAACGTCGGCGCAACAATCCTTGGTTTCGATCCATTGCCATTTGTCATCGAGAATTTGCTCCAACGCGCTGCAGATTCTACAAAGGTTCCTCTCTCTACGTTGCCCAGGACGTACAATTTCTTAACCCATTAAAAAGGGGAAACAAGTTGGCATTTAATTATGTGGCAGTATTAATGGAGTTGACTTGCCATTTCGAAGTCATTAAGACATGCCATCAATTTAGGAAACAGTTGCGTCGTCGCCACGCTACATCGGATGTTTCCTTAAACGAAATAAAATAAACTGGTTATTTTATTTTATTTTATTTTACTTAAAACATCATAAAATTAACTTTTCCCCTCGAACCATGCTGGTTGAGGTTAGCCTCATTCTTAGGTAAAGTCGTCGTCCCAGATGCAACGGTGCACTCAAATTTTTAATTCGGGGATCCATTTGGAAACTGCCACAACTGTGCACAAGTGCCGACTCACTTAACTAAAAAAAGTTCAAACCACCATTACGGGCTCACTGGATCTCGGAATGATGTGTTGTCTTTTCACTCGGTCTTGAAATAATTCCATATAATATTTATATATAATAAACGTAAAATCTGAGACATTACACATCATAAGGGATCCAAGAGGGTTAGACTATAATGAAGATACATGTTTTAGAAATTATAAGATATTCTCAAGGGTTATAATTTTCTGTTACTAATTATCTATGTTACCATTATGTATTTACTTATAATTTCTATAATTTTTCTTGAATCTATTTTTTCACAATGTATTTGTTACTTGATGGGTGTGAAGCATTTCTTTCGGAAAATGATTTAATATGTTTTCAATTATTCTTTGACTAATGGTATTTCCCATCTTCTTATGTCCCTTAATGATATTTCAATTCTCATCCCAACAGATGAAAAAAATCACATAGTTTATGGATGTGTAAGATAAAATAAGAAACCAGGATAAATATTGTGGATATTTTTAATGAAAAGATTTCATGTTTTGTTACAGACATTTATATTATAGAAGATATATATACTATTTTAGTAGTACACACTTTGTATGATTTTGGATTGATATGTATGAATTTTTTCTAAATTATATCAATATTTAATATGAAAATATCTTCAGTAATATTTGATAGTTAATTATAAAATAATTTACAAGATTTGGAAATGTTTAATTTCAAAAACATATTGATCATATCATATCATGGTTTAGATATCCTAAGGGTATTGGGTGATTTTAATAAAATACCATATATTATTGTTAAATTGTGTTTATTATTATATTATATAGTATTTAATGATTAATATTTTTCTTCATCTAAGATATATCTGTTCCGAATTGTTTTATATAGAATATTCATTGATGCATAATTTAGAAGACACTGACATGATGGTATATTTTAGAATATAAAACCAGCAATGGAGGGAATTGGGAACAACATGTTTGTGATAATAATTTATTGGTTCATGAATCCTATATATGATGGTGTAATTCATGTAAGAGAATAACGAGAGGTTCCAAAATGGAGCATTATAATTGTGTAACATTTTAGGAGGAACTATATTTCATCTTTTAGTGGATCTTTTTAACAACTTTTAATTTAATGGTGGAATAAATAAATTAAAATATCATTGATTCATGGTGTCTTCATATAATCATAATTTTTGTATTACTATATATCGTTTTGAAGGTGAATCTGACTAGTGGTTGTCAATAGTAAGTTATATGAGGGATAGTGAGGAGATGGATTCATCGGAATGGGATGATTTTTTTCATTTGTTCCTTGAAAAATATTTTACTATAGTGTTCTTATATAGGATTGAAAACTAATTCTTAATTGGAATTGAAAAAAGGGTGGCAGATTCGTGTCCATTAATGAATAAAACTTCACTCAATTTTCAAGGTATGAAAAAAAAATCATATTCAAAATCAGGATAGTATGATCAACCATTTTTACTAAGGATTGATTCCATGATATTGAAGGGAATTATCCTCCATGAACTCAAATGTATTGAAAAAATTGTCGATGTACTGAGAGGGTATAGATGGAGTTAGTGGATGACCCTATATACTTTGACAATAAGAAAAATAAAACGTCCTGATGGTAGGAAAAGGGTAAGAGTCAATCAAATAAATGTGATTCTATGAAAATTTGGTTTCTAGTTTGTGGTAATTATGCAAGAAATAAACCTAGGGAATGAGTTGATAAATCTTGGATGTTCATTCGATGTGGAATGTTTTGACATGTGTCCTGATATTTTAATGAAAATGATCTTATTCATAATTATAATAAGATAATGTCAAAGTGTCTTAAATGTGGTGAGATGAAGAATTATACAAATACTTTCCCAATGAAAGATATGAACAATGTAATGGATCCAGATTATAAGAAGAACGATGTAATGAAATCCTTTTCAACTATGTTATTATTTTTCAGGCCATTCAATGAGTAGTATTAGGTACATTGTTTTATTACAAATATTTTTATAATGTATTATTTAATATGAGGCCTACACATTCGTATATTTCAAATAATTTTTTTGGTAAATTAGATATATAAAATCATGAACTGAAACTAGAACATATATTTAAAAGACAATTAGAAATAATTAAGGAAAATATCAATACTAATAACCATCCTATTGTTAGATGTGGAAATAAATTACCTACAGACCCTATTATTTTTCCATTGTAGAGTTTTGATGTTATTATGGGTATGGATTGGTTTTCTATTTATGATGTTGTAATTGATTGTATAGATAAAGAATTTAATTTTCAAAAATAATTCAGTTTGTATACAAAAATAAACCCATACTATTAATTAAAAATCTAGAAATTGAGAAAAATTAAAATGTTTGAAATGAAAGATAACTTTCACATTTTATTAAAAATAATGGGTAATGTTCATATTAATGATCTGTCAATGGAAACTGAATACCTTAATGTTTTTCATAATGATTTTATAGGTGTTATACTTAATCAAGAAGATGAACTTACTACTCACTTAATTTCTGATTCTAAGACAATTTTGAAACCACCTTATCGAATCGATCAACTGTAACTTCCTTGTTTAAAAAAAATAGTTGTACGGGTTTCTTGATAATAGGTTAATTCATCCTTGCACATCACTGGTTGCTTCTATTTGTTTTTCTATTCAGAATTAATATAGCTTCATGAGGCTTTCTATATATTTTTGATCATTGAATAACATTTATATTAAGATTAAGTATCCACTACCTCATATTGATGTCTTTTTTGATCAACTATAGGAAGCTCATTATTTCTTCATGATTTACTAGAGATCTAGGTACCACCAAGTTTTGGGGAAGGAGGATGACATTCTGAAAATAGTGTTCCAAACTAGATAAGGGAATTATGAAATTTTTGTTAATCCCTTTGGAATGAAAAATTCCCCTACAATATTTATGGTTCTTATAAATAGAATCTTCTATGAATAATTTTATAATTTTTTTTGTTTTTATTGATTATATTTTTTTTAAATTAAAATCTATGTTGATCATTGAAAAAATTTAAGAATTTTTCTGAAAACACTTGACGAATATATATTATATGGGAATTTTTGAAAATTTAATTCTTGGATGAAATATATTTCTTTTCTAGGTCACATTTTAAATAAGGATGGAATAATAGTTAATCCGTATAAATAAAAATTGTTTGATGAATGGATAAAAGATTAAAATGTTACAAAGATTCATATATTTCTTTTTTTAGAAGTTTATTACTGATGGTTCGTTATAAACACTACTTAGTAATATAGCCTGCTAAGTTAACACAAAAAAGTGTAAATTTATTCGGATATATGAATGTGATGTTTATTTATTGGAACTAAAAATTTGATTAGTGAATGATAAAATTTTGGATCATCCATCTAGAAATGTAGAGTTTTTCATCTTTTTTGCTTCTTCATTGAAGGGACATAGTGGTGTTCTGATTTAATGATCATGTAATTAATTATACTTCAAGACAACTAAAACCTCATGAGTTTAATCATCCCACACATGAACTAGAATTAGGGGTTATGGTATTCACTTTAAAAATACAGAGACTTCAATTAAACATAGCCAAATTTCAAATATATATTGACATTAAAATTTTTATGTGTATATATAAGTACACAAAATTGAACATGAGGAAGAGTAGATGGTATAAAACATATAATAGATTATTATTGCCTTATCAATTACCAAAAAAAGATATTGGATAGTTAGTGTTGAAAACATCATGCATCATTAACTATGTTACATTTAAAACATGAACTATTGGTTTATTATTCATGGAATTTTGGCATGATTATTATTGTTTCATGAAATTACTCTAATTTTTACACTTTTAGGTGTAGTCAAATCAGTCCAAAATAATTAACCAAGCACAGATTGCAGACCTTGACTTATATAAAAAGGTATTATTGGTAATGGATGTTAGGTTACCTAAATTTAATTCTAATAAAGATTGTGTCTTGATATTGTTAAAAAAATTATGTACGCCTTTGGATTCCCATATAAAGAAAGAATTATTAAGTGGATCTCATAGTTATCAATTTTTAGAACAACTTTGAAACACTATGTTTTAGTGAGATAGTCAGGAGTGTTACTGGTGGGATGAAATTAAAATATATATTGTTGATTTTCTAATGAAATGATTGACTTGTAAATAGGATAAAGCAGAGAGATAAAAACCAATGAATATTATTTAGTATTTTATAGTTTTAGAGTGGAAATTGGAAAATATATCTGTGAATTTTTATGTATGACTAACAGATAAATCTAAAGGTAACAAAGTGATTTGGGTTATTTATTATTGGATGACAAAATTGATACATTTCATTCCTATTCAAGTCACTCTTTAACTATATAATCTTTCTTGACTATGCCTCAAATACATTATTAAGTTAAATTGAGTTCCTCTCTTCATTTTATCTAACCATGATCCCAGGTTAAATTATAACTTCTGGAAAGTCCATTAGATGTTGTTGGGAACTAAAATAAATTTTAGTATAGCCTTTCATCCTAAATCTAATGGTCATATTGTGCAAACAATTTAGACATTGGAAATAATGTTATAATATTGTTCAATGGATTACTAGGGATATTGGGATCAACATCTTTCTTTATTTGTTTTTTTTATAATAAAAATTTTCATTCTAGTATATAGATGGAACATTTTGATGGATCATGTGGAATGTGGTGTCTAACTCTTACAATTTGGGATGATTTTGTGTAATAGTAGTTAATAGGACCATAATTCATTGAGGATGTGGATGAGAAAGTGAAAATGATATAACAACACATGAAGATAGACTAGAAAATATAGAATAATTATGCTAGTAACAGGTTGAAAGAATTTTATTTTGATGTAAGTGATCGTGTCATACATAAAATCACAACTAATAAAAGTATTCTGTATTTTGGGACTAAAGGAATGATATTTCTACGAGTCATTGGACCTTATGTAGTCCGGTAGAAATTTTTAATAGTTATATATCATGTAGATTTTCATCAGATTTTATCATAGGTACACATTTTTATCCATGTTATGATGTTAAGAAAGTATGTTCTAGATTTATCACATGTTTTGAGCCAATAATTAGCTCATCTAAAAGATAAACCCTCTTATGAAGAAATCCCTATTAATAATCTTGATCTTAGAGAGTATGTATTTTGGAATATAATAATTCACCATGTTAAGGATTTTTGGAGAAATCACATGTTTGAAGAACCATTAGGGAATCTAATAATTCTATTATGTAGATTTTTCTACACTTTTTTACTAGGTGATTAAAAATTGTGATGATGCAATTTCTAGAAGTTTAGAGAATGTAACAACTTAGGTTCTTATATAATAATTTATTTTCATTCAACAATAAAATAGTTATATTCATTATAAATGATTAATGAAATATGATATATTTATAGAAATTAGGAAATATATACAAAGAGAATTATAACATCAACAATGAATGTATAAATAAATATTTTATATAATGAAAGTGAAACTATGATATATTTATATCACTGAATATCTAAATAAGTTTTTTAAAAATGATAAATTTCGTGTTTCTAATTTTATGACACATATTATTTTATTTATAAATTTATAATTAATATAATTATAAGAATGAAAATTTATCTTTATAAAATATAATTAGAAATTAATATTCATTTCTTGTAATTATATTAAAAGTTAATGAGACATTAATTAATTTTTCAAAAGTGTGGAAAAATCGATTAAAATATTAAAATAAATATTTTACAAATAAATGGAGATTAATGTGAAAAATTAAAATTATAATACTTATAAAATTATTTTCATCAAATGGAGTTCATTTTTGAGTTACACATGTCAAAAAATGATGGGGTAAAATTTTGGTATTTTTCTAAAATAGTTTTTTTTGAATAGTAAAATATAAAAATATACAGTCTTTTACAAATACATGAATTATTGATTTATAGATGATGTATAGATGACATATTCTCATTATATTAACTCTCTGTTTTTTTAATATATTTAGTGATAATGTTAAAACTATTCATTATCTTGAGAAAAAATAATAAACTAATGAATATTATAATAAAAGACACCCCTCTCCTCCAATATAAATACCACCCCTCACCACATCTTCTCCTCAATCCTATAAATAATGGTATTATATTTAACTTATTTCTAATTAATGTACCATTATATTTCCTATGTTTAGTACATATTGGTATCACCAAAACACTAAAACCATGTGTCTTAAAGTGTTTCTCAAGGAGATGAAGTTCAAGAGGTAAAATACAATTTAATTTTCATTTAAATTTTATTTCTATTTATTTTGTATTATTATTCTCTACTCACCTACCTATATTAAAGTGACATGATAAATCCATTATCTTAAATATAGTGTAATTTTATTTTTTTATTGAAATAACCATCATCAAACTTCTTCTATTCTCCTCTTATTAAAAAAATTAAAACGTTGTTCATGATGTCTCGAGTTTCCATCAACGTGGATAGTGTGTTTTAATTTTCATTTAACACCATCAAGGATGGTAATAAAAATATTATTAGGGATAAATAATATTTCACTATAATTTTAATAAGTTCTAGAATTATTTATAACCAGTATAAAAACATGATATTAAATAAAATGATATATGTTTTTGATGATCATAAAATCCACCAAAAAAAGATAAATCATTTTTATTATTATTTTTTCTAATGAATCATTTTCATTCAAGAAAAGAAATGATTTTTGGTATAATATAATACTCTAGAAACATATTAATACCATTTCATTCAACTTATTGATTTTTTCTACCATTCGACAAAAAAACCCATAATAAACCAATTATAGAAACCATGAAATAAACACACATGAAACAATAAAAACAACAAAATATTATTAATGATAAGGTGGAAATATGTTAAAAAAGATCATATAGGGTATTATAAATATTATTATTGTTCTATAATAATTTAATAAAACCATTTAAACCACTATACATGATATTTTAACATGTTTTATGGATGTATACCTAAGGTAACTGAATTTATGTTTAAAATGATATTTTAAATTTATATTTTTATAAAATTAAAAAGGATTATTCTTATGATGAAATTATTCATGTATTTTTTTTATTTTTTAGTTATTGGATTTTTTATGATTATGGGTGGGTTATTGATATCCCTCCAATGAAATGGGTTTGTTTTTGTTGGAATTTGACAATAATGGTTATTCCAACTACGACTATAAAGGTTATACCATAAGGTATCCCTACGGGTCACATCATAAGGTAGTGATGTGGGTTGAGTTGTTAGGTAGTCATGAGGTTTACAAATCATATGGTATCTTCAAAGATTACACTATTAAGCATTTCATTAATAATTTTTACATTTATCATTTTATTTATGGTTTTTATTTTTTATGGAAATATCTTTTTTTTTACAATGTATATGATACTTTATGTAACACCCCAAGCTTTCACGATACACTTCTCTTTGAATAATACAGTAGTGTGTATTGTACGCAACTTCGAGCTTTAACACACCACGACTAATCAAAGTAGCCGTTATGAATAGTAATACCCACTTTTTAAAATTATAGAAATTTTATATTTCAAAATGGACTTCATTTTTGTATTCGTAATATCGAAATTATCCAAAGTTGAATTTTTTTTAATTTTCTGAGAACTTCAAATTTTTTATGAATAGTGAAAAATACTTAAAAACAACTTTTTTAATCAAAGTATTTTATATTGATAAATTATAATATTGAGTGGTTTTAAAGTATAATTAGAATATATATTTACTATTTTATCCAATTGTGGTCATTAGAATTAATTTCACTTTGAAATTGGACATAAACAATTGTCAATCTTTTGATATATATTGTTTCTTAAAAACACGCTATTTGTTGTGACATCGGGAATTAATTATAAAATTAATTAATGCAACTTATATGTTTAGAATTTTGTAAAATAGACATCATTTTTGGATTCATAATATCAATTATATCTTAGGGTGAAATTTTGGCATTGTTCTGAAAAACTTCAATTTTTAATGAATAGTGAAACCACTAAGTGGTAGTTAAAAAAACTGATTTTTCATTTAAATGAAACATTACCACTTCTGTGTTTTGATTTTCAAAAATCCGACATACATGGTTGTCATTAGGAAGTAAAATGTGGTTCAATGGGATTAAAATAATTTTTTGGTGAATAGTAACTTTTAAGTTTAATTAATCGCGATTAAAGGTAATTAGTGAAAGTTAAGGTAAAAATAGTATTATAAAAATATGTAATGACCTTTACACTTGTCCAACCACTATTGGATGTATCATGGCCGACCACGACAATCAATGGGTCAACTTGGGGACCCCATGGAGCCAATTTGGTAGGAAAAGGACATGAATAACTTTTTATTTAATGTTAAAATAAAAAGGTCACAAACAAGAGTTGTTTTACTAAAACAATTTTTAAATGGGGTTATACAAGTCATATTTTTTACTATAAATAGTAATTGGAGAGATAAGAAGATTTACTACATCATAGTATTTTTTTATAATTTTTAGACATTAAATAAATTAAATTATTTATGATATCATGATGATGCAGTGATGACCTCATTAATTAACGATTTAAATAAAATGAAAGGATAATGTAAAATCTAAGTCATACACTTGTCAAAATACTATTTTATGAGACTATTTCAAACCCTTATCACCTTAGCCTCAAATTATATAAGTTTGGGACCTTTATAATCCGAAAAGCATTGTATAATAAAGTAACATTTCATTACTTTCCATGAGTGGCCCTCCTCTCCACTTATAAAAGGCCCCCACCACTACCACTTTATTCACACCTTCCAAGCCATTTTTCTTGGCCAACCTCTGCCCAAATACTCTCTCCACTTTCCTCTCTTACTCCTAGAAGCCTCACTTTGGGCAGAACTCTTCTCAAGGAAGCCTTTGGCTCAAATTCAAAAGAGTTACCCAATTTTAAGGTAATGTCTTCTCTAATGTTGTTTTGTTTTATTTTGCTTCTCCAACCCCTTAAACTATCTTTATTCCTTTATTTTGTAACAACACTAGTATCTAAAATATACTAGGATGTTGTTATGATAATTATTTGGTTTACACTTACACACACCTTCGTCTAATGGTTAAAGAACATACTGTTTCTGTGGGTGGCGAAATACTGCCTCACGAAAAGATGATTGTTCAATATTCTTTTAACACCTCTAATGGTGGCCATTTTGATGACACTATTTTTCATATATGATATATATATTATGTTTATGTTTTCATTATGATTCTTTATTTCTCATTTATGGCATACTTTATGATTTCCATTATGGGTAAACGCGATAATTTCATTTTAGGAAGTGCGGACTACCGCCCCCTCAAAGTGATTTGAATCGTTAATGCCATATGTGGGATGTATAAAGGAGAGAGTAAATGTTATTATACATTATATTATAATTTAATTATATTATACCTTTATATAATTATAATTTTATTCCATTAAATATGAAATATAAATGAAAGTAGCATTCATGCGTACGTACGGCTTACCGTCTCCATGAACGGTGCATTTCATTTCTTACCTCTAAATGTTATGTAATATTATAAATGAATGTATATACTGGATATATATGATGTATATGATATATAAATCAAGAATATAATTATGGATATAATGGATATTTTACCACATGAACAAAGTGTAATTATAAGAAGTTTATTTTTCACTCAAGTACCAAAGATCAACAAAACGACCGTTATTAACTTAAATAATTACATAATGTTCATAACATGGTAATAAGTGATATAAAAGGAATAATGAACATGAAAAAGGTTCTTAATTAAATATAAATTAACTCTAGTTTATTATTCAGGAGATCAAAGAACGGTCGAGTGAATTTGGACACGAGGTAAGGGAATTTCTTAACCCAATTTCTATTCTTTGGGTTAATCTCCTACTTTCAAATTATGTCATGATGTCCTATCTTGTATTTGTACTTTATTTATGTGTACTTATAGTGAATACACATAATATATCTACTTTATTTAAAAAAATGATCTTTGTAAGGGTCTTCGTCTCAATCTCCTTTCATTGAGGCATATTTTGTTTTATACACAAATTTCTTTTATACGGTGTATAAACCCCTTTGACTTTTACGTTTATTCAAAAGGAATATTTTTATATGAAGTGTTTTACTAAATGAAAAAAAGGAATTTTTTTCTTGTCGTACGTATGCGGCGACAATGACTTCTCCGCCTTCGTGACCATTATTTGAGTTTCAGCTTCCTCTACAAGCCATACCTGTTTTTTTAAGATAAAAAATAAATACACAGTTATAATTTTATTTTATTTTGGTATTGAAATTGGTTTTGAAAGTGTTTTATTATATCATTGTGTTGTATTGATATCTTATTGAAATGTGGACATTTTATGTTTCCTTTATGCAAGTTTTATGTGATACGATTATGTTATGGTTTATGACATGTTTAAACTTATTCATATGAGGAATGAATTGGACTTAATAAGTGACGGGTGGAGCCCGCTATATCTCCTCGATGCATCGGCAGGTCTCATGAGACAAACTAGTGTCTTGGCATGAGGCCTTGACAAAATCTTATTTGTAGTCTTGGCACGAGGCCTTGGCTACGTGGTTATGATAGTCTGGCATTATGCATTCCATCATTATGAAAGTGGTTATTGATATTGCATGTTATTATTCGACCAGTAGAATAACCATGTGAATAAGTAAATGGCATTATCTCATTTTAATTTTGCCATATTATGCTAAAGTTAAAGTTTAAAAAGGCTTTTGTTTTAGTTATACATTGCCTTAAATGTTAATGTTTATTTTCTAAAGCTTCCGCAATATTGTTATCCTTACTGAGCATCTGAGCTCACCCCTTTCAATGTTTTAATATTTTCCAGGATGTGAAGAAGTATTTTATAAATGACCTGCAGGGATAGTCAGAAGAGGATATGAGTGTGGACTATGGAGACTTTGTTATTACAGTTTTCACTTTATGATGTAATGTAACATTTATGAATGTATCTAGTGTTTCCAAGGCTACTAAACTAATTGGAGACTTGATCTTTTGTGATCATGCCAATGTTACGAAGTAATGCACCGACTCTGGGCAGCTGGGGTCGGGGCGTTACAGTTGGTATCAGAGGCAGTTTAGTACTAACCTTGGAAGCTAGATTTAGATAAACTCGGATTAGATCACATAGCCCGAAGATAGACTTTGAGGATTATTATATAAGAACTTCCTATAATTTTGTTGTTGTAGAGATTTTGTGAGTTTTCCGAGAAATACATCCCTGTCTGGATACGAGAAGGTAGAGGCGGCTCTGGCACAGATGTACCTAGGGGTAAAACCTGAAAACACCTCTTTGAGCTAGACTCGAACGGGAACTGGTGCACGACAACGGGCCTTACTGCACTCTTGGTTACGACACTCCCGGGGGATATGCTTAAGATAATTCTCGTTTTCTTTACAAACCACTATGAAGGGTTATGAGCATATACTTCCTCAAAGAAAAAAAAAATTATGGATTATATCCATAAATAGTTCAATTTATGTTAAGTATTTTACAAGTATGGAATTATGTATTTTGATTCATAAACTAATCTAGTTTATGCCATTGTTTAGAAATGGTGCCTAGTGGAAGGAATGGAAACCGTATCAATGCACGCACTCCATGTAGGGATTTCCCTCCTGCTCAAGATAATTATTGTGGATCTGGAGATACAACTGGTTCTGATCAACTTATTACCATACTGGGACAACTCACTCAGGTTATGAATAATAACCTTACTCGTATGGAGCACCCTGTCTGCAACGTGGAGGATCAATGTTAGACCGTTTCATGAGGAAACAACCACTAAAATTCAATGGAATTACAAATCCCTTAGTATCTGAGAAATGGATAAACTCCTTAGAGAAAATATTCCAAACCTTGGGGAGTAGCGAAAGGGAGAAGGTTGTCATGGCAGTTTACCGCCTCACTGGAGATGCCGATCAATGGTGGTAGGTGATTCAAAACACAAAGGAAGATGAAGAAGTATCAAATATGGAATGGAGAGAGTTCAAAGATATTTTCTTAGAAAAATACTTTCCACATGACCATCGAGCAGATATGGAAAGTCAATTTTTGAGTCTGAGACAAAAGGAGGATGAGAATGTTGCAAAGTATGAGGCTAACTTTACAAGGTTAGCAAGGTGTGCTGCAGATTATATATGTAACCCAAGAAGTAAGATTGATCGTTTATTTGATTGGTTAAAACCATTTATCCATCAAGCTTTAGTATCACAATCCTTCTCATCGTACGAAGATATTGTATCGTGTGCTATCAAGACAGAAAAGGAATTCTCTAAGTCTTATGACAACAAATTAAAGCAAGAGAAGAAGAGAACGGTGGAACAAGAGACGGATAAAGGGAAAAGGGAAAGAAGTATTTTCCATTATGTGATAATTTTGGGAAGAATCACCCCGGTTCTTGCCTAAAAGGAATGGGAGTTTGTTATAAATGTGGAGAAAAAGGTCACCAGGCTCGTGACTGCAAGGGAAAGAAATAGGCTATCATTGTTGAATGCTACAATTGTAGGGAAATGGGGCATTATGCAAATGAATGTCCTAAGCGTCAAGAAAACTTACCTCAGAAAAGGCCAAGGGATCAAGGACAATCTTATGTTGTTACTACAATTGAAGTGGAATAATTAATGTATTGGTGCTTTTGGACTCAAGGATTATATTCTGGTTATAATAATAATGTGATATATATAAGGATTGTACTGCAGTACTTGTTTTTTTCATTAAGGTTTTAATATGATGAAGGTAATCATATTTTTAGTATGTGACAATAAGAGAAACTTTACATTGTTTGGGGAATCTGATGTTATAATTGATTTTGGAATTTAGAGACCTTTTAGAGAAAGTCTGTATAGAGGTATTTTGGATAACTATAAAGGTTGGAATGAATTAAGTTGAACTTTTGATAGTATTGTTTAAGGTTAAAACATTTCTGAAGATTATTTTTGGAAAAGGACAACCTGCAGGGTGGGGCATAACCCGTTGTGTCGGACAAAGCTACAGGAATCGAACCCACAACCATAGTGCGACAGGCCGTTATTACCTACCACTAGCCTACAGGAAGTCCCTGGTTATTACAAAATAGTTTCACTAATCTAAATGGTATGTTTTAATATTTAGAACCTTATACAATTAGGATAAATAGAATATTTTTGAGTTCTATTACCTTTTACAATGAAAGATGGGTTTGTGGTAAAAATTTATTAAAGAATGAAAGTCTACATGACAAGTATGTATATTCCCTTACGTTCTTAGAAAATCTCTTAAATAAATTCCTCAACTTTATAAAAGGTAACTTAAAACAAAAATGTTGTCGGTTAACTTTTTCAACTGGGGATTCAATGACTGTTTAACCAATCACAAATTTGTGATTTTATTATTGTTAATTTTCTCCTAATCCTATTTTCTACAACTCCCCATCAGACCTTGATGGTTTGTTTCTCCTCCATATCCATATTTTCATAGAATCCTAGTATGGGCTATCTCGGATGACCTTTGTACTTCTCTTTCTTTCTTTTAATGTTATATTCTTATTAACCCTATTTCCGATGTGGGTTTTCCACAAAGGTATTTTCTATTTTCAACCTTTTATTTTCGAAGAACATTTTCAAATTGTGAGTACGCAATTTATTGAAGGAGGGGAGAATGTAACACCCCAAGCTTTCATGATACACTTCTCTTTGAATAATACAGTAGCGTGTATTGTACGCAACTTCGAGCTTTAACACACCGTGACTAATCAAAGTAACCGTTATGAATAGTAATAACCACTTTTTAAAATTATAGAAATTTTATATTTCAAAATGGACTTCATTTTTGTATTCGTAATATCGAAATTATCCAAAGTAGAATTTTTTGAAATTTTCTAAGAACTTCCAATTTTTTATGAATAGTGAAAAATACTTAAAAACAACTTTTTTAATCAAAGTATTCTATATAGATAAATTATACTATTGACTGGTTTTAAAGTATAATTATAATATATTTTTACTATTTTATCAAATGGTGGTCATTAGAATTAATTTTACTTTGAAATTGGACATAAACAATTGTCAATCTTTTGATATATATTGTTTCTTAAAAACACGCTATTTGTTGTGACATCGGGAATTAATTATAAAATTAATTAATGAAACTTATATGTTTGGAATTTTTTAAAATAGACATCATTTTTGGATTCGGAATATCAATTATAGCTTAGGGTGAAATTTTGGCATTGTTCTGAAAAACTTCAATTTTTGATGAATAGTGAAACCACTAAGTGGTAGTTAAAAAATTGATTTTTTGTTTAAATGAAACATTACCACTTCTGTGTTTTTATTTTCAAAAATCCGACATACATGGTTTTCATTAGGAAGTAAAATGTTTTTCAATGGGATTAAAATAATTTTTTGGTGAATAGTAACTTTTAAGTTTAATTAATCACGATTAAAGGTAATTAGTGAAATTTAAGGTAAAAATAGTATTATAAAAATATGGAATGACCTTTACACTTATCCAACCACTATTATATGTGTCATGGCCGACCAAGACAATTCATGGGTCAACTTGGGGACCCCATGGAGCCACTTTGGTAGGAAAAGGACATGAATAACTTTTTATTTATTGTTAAAATAAAAAGGTCACAAACAAGAGTTGTTTTACTAAAACAATTTTTAAATGGGGTTATACAAGTCATATTTTTGACTATAAATATTAATTGGAAAGATAAAAAAATTTCCTACATCATAGTATTTTTATTATAATTTTTATACATTAAATAAATTAAATTATTTATGACATCATGATGATGCAGCGATGACCTCATTAATTAACGATTTAAATAAAATGAAAGGATAATGTAAAATCTAAGGCATACACTTGTCCAAAGTCTATTGGATGAGAATATTTCGAACCCTTATCACCTTATCCTTGAATTATATAAGTTTGGGACCTTTAGAATCTGAAAAGCATTGTATAATAAAGTAACATTTCATTACTTTCCAAGAGTGCCCCTCCTCTCCACTTATAAAAGGCCCTCACCACTACCACCTTATTCACACCTTCCAAGCCATTTGGCTCGGCCAACCTCTACCCAAATACTCTCTAAACTTTCCTAACTTACTCCTAGAAGCCTCACTTTGGTCAGAATGCTTCTCAAGGAATCCTTTGGATCAAATCCAAAATAGTTACCCAATTTTAAGGTAATGTCTTCTCTAATGTTGTTTTGTTTTATTTTGCTTCTCCAACCCCTTAAACTCTTTTTATTACTTTCTTTTGTAACAACACCAGTATCTAAAATATAATAGGATGTTGTTATGATAATGATTTTGTTTACACTTACACACACCTTTGTCTAATGGTTAAAGAACATACTGTTTCTGTGGGTGGCGAAATACTGCCTCACGAAACGATGATTGTTCAATATTCTTTTAACACCTCTAATGGTGGCCATTTTGATGAAACTATTTTTCATATATGATATATATATTATGTTTATGTTTTCCTTATGATTATTTATTTCTCATTTATGGCATACGTTATGATTTCCATTATGGGTAAACGTGATAATTTCATTTTAGGAAGTGCGGACTACCGCCCCCTCAAAGTGATTTGAATCGTTAATGCCATATGTGGGATGTATAAAGGATGGAGTAAATGTTATTATATATTATATTATATGTTAATTATAGTATACCTTTATATAATTATAATTTTATTCCATTAAATGTGAAATAGAAATGAAAGTAGTGTTCATGCGTACGTACGGCTTACCGTCTCCATGAACGGTGCATTTCATTTCTTACCTCTAAATGTTATGTAATATTATAAATGAATGTATATACTGGATATATATGATGTATATGATATATAAATCATGAATATAATTATGGATATAATGGATATTTTACCACATGAACAAAGTGTAATTATAATAAGTTTATTTTTGACTCAAGTACCAAAGATCGACAAAACGACCATTATTAACTTAAATAATTACATAATGTTCATAACATGGTAATAAGTGATATAAAAGGAATAATGAACATGAAAAAGGTTCTTAAGTAAATATAAATTAACTCTATTTCATTATTCAGGAGATCAAAGAACGGTCGAGTGAATTCGGACACGAGGTAAGGGAATTTCTTAACCCAATTTCTATTCTTTGGGTTAATCTCCTACTTCAAATTATGTCATGATGTCCTATATTGTATTTGTAATTTATTTATGTGTACTTATAGTGAATACACATAATATATCTACTTTATTTAAAAAAAATGGTCTTTGTAAGGTTCTTCGTCTCAATCTCCTTTCATTGAGGCATATTTTATTTTATACACAAATTTCTTTTATACGGTGTATAAACCCCTTTGACTTTTACGTTTATTCAAAAGGAATCTTTTTATATGAAGCATTTTACTAAATGACAAAAAGGAATGTTTTTATTGTTGTACGTATGCAGCGACAATGACTTCTCCGCCGTCGTGACCATTATTTGAGTTTCGGCTTCCTCTACAAGCCATACCTCTTTTTTTAAAATGAAAAATAAATACAAAGTTATAATTTTATTTTATTTTGGTATTGAAATTGGTTTTGAAAGTGTTTTTATTATATCAATGTGTTGTATTGATATCTTATTGAAATGTGGACATTTTATGTTTCCTTTATGCAAGTTTAATGTGATACGATTATGTTATGGTTTATGATATGTTTAAACCTATTCATATGAGGAATGCATTGGACTTAATAAGTGATGGGTGGAGCCCGCTATAGCTCCTCGATGCATTAGCAGGTCTCATGAGACAAACTAGTGTCTTGGCACGAGGCCTTGACAAAATCTTATTTGTAGTCTTGGAATGAGGCCTTGGCTACGTGGTTATGATAGTCTGGCATTATGCATTCCATCATTATGAAAGTGGTTATTGATATTGCATGTGATTATTCGACCAGTAGAATAACCATGTGAATAAGTAAATGGCATTAGCTCATTTTTCTTTTGCCATATTATGCTGAAGTTAAAGTTTAAAAAGGCTTTTGTTTTAGTTATACATTTCCTTAAATGTTAATGTTTATTTTCGAAAGCTTCCGTAATATTGTTATCCTTACTGAGCATCTGAGCTCACCCCTTTCAATGTTTTAATATTTTCCAGGATGTGAAGAAGTATTTTATGAATGACCTGCAAGGATAGTCAGAAGATTATATGAGTGTGGACTATGGAGACTTTGTTATTGTAGTTTTTCACTTTATGATGTAATGTAACATTTATGAATGTATCTAGTGTTTCCAAGGCTACTAAACTAATCGGTCTTTCAAGACTTGATCTTTTGTGATCATGCCAATGTTACGAAGTAATGCACCGACTCTGGGCAGCTGGGGTCGGGGCATTACACTTTATAGGTGGGAATTATGTCTTTGTGAAAATGATTTGAATTTTTTATAAGTATTCATATACCAACCGATTATTTACCTCTTTTTATGTCACTTATAGATCATGTTTTTCTCTTCAAATGTTTTTAGTTTTTTATTTAAATGTGGGTAATGGAACATAAAAAGCTAAAATGAATGTTTTGATGATTTTTCATGAAAATATTAAATGTTTTGTTTAAAACTTTTGTATTGTGTAATAAATTGAACTTATTTAGTAATAATGAAATTGTATACTTGTGGGTTGATATATATGAATTATTTCTTAAATATATATAACTATAAACTAAGAAGATCGTTTGGAATTCATGAAGGATAATTCTAAATAAATTTACTGGAGTACATTGTTTTTAAGGTCATGAACTTATACACTATGACTTTTTAAAAAGGAAAAGGTATACCCCTATTTTACAAATGAAAAAAGTATCCAAATGGACCATTATAGAACCTTATATGATATAATGTCTAAATATGGCTATAAAACATGAATCAGAAAATATTAATATCATGTGTGCCCTTGTATTTTTAGTTTAACTCATTGTAAATGTTTTAAACCACAACCAAAGTAAATAATTTTTTTATTTTAATTATTTATATGACAAAAAATAATCATTACATATAATATAATATTAACTATATTTATTAAAAATATTAAATCCCTTTTACTAAATTAAATTAATCTAATTATTATAATTCAATTTATGATAAAACATGCAAATGTGATAGAAAACAATTTTCTTAAGAAAATGTATTCTCATGTACAGAAGGTTTTTATATTTAAATTTAAATTAATATTTATTCCAATGAACTAATTTTTTTAATTATAATTTAATTGAACTAATGTTACCTGAAATCAAATTTAACATATAATTAACTATGTAAATAAAAAATGGTTGTTTTTAATAAAAATCATTATTTTTTACTATTCATCCTAAACTGTTCTTTTCAAAATATTATAAGAAATTCACCACAAGATAATTTTGAAATGATAATTTAAAAAGAGATATTATTTTTTAAAATAAAATTATAATATTAGTGGAATTTAATTATATTATTTTCTATCAAAAATAGGTAAAAACAAATTTTTAATGAAGAAATTATTTTTTGCAACACATATAGACATTTCTCGAAAATATATTTTATTTATTTGAAAAAATTATAATTATTATTAAATTATTTTTATTCATATTAATACATTCATGTAAATTTTCTATGTTATAAATATAATTTAAAAAAAATAATATTAATAGTATATTGTGGTTTATTAAAACCCGGTTTTGGGTGTAACACAAGCTATCAAATAAAATAATTTTTTTTAGAAATTTTATAAAATATCAAAGTCATAGAAAACCGATTCAAACACTAACCTCAAAATAAAATTTTGAAAGAGACATTTAACCCTTTCATCATTTCAAATTTAATTCTAATATAAAAAATCCTCTACAGCCCCAATTTAAAATTTCATCCATTTTCATTTAAAAATACATGTTAAAACCAACAACCATAAAAATATAACCATAAGTTGGTCTAACAAAACTATTTCAACCAGGTAACCATATAATTTTGTTTAAATATATATTATTCTTATTATGTAATAGTTTAACCTATTCACTTACAATTTATATAGCTATCAAAAAATAAAAAGGTGATTCATTAAGCTGTAACTATTCCTAAAAATAAAAAATGATCATTGATACAATGATGATAGTAATAAAGAAATAAATATTAAATGAATAAATCAAATCCAAAAAACCACAAAATCACCCCACTTAATGACTACAAATCTTCTACCTTTATTACATATCCTTTTTTATCAATTTGATCTTGTATCGACCACAGTCACACACATGGGCGACTATAAAATCAATAAATCCTAATAAATCTATCAAAAACCCATTTAAAATGAAAACATATAATTATATAATATATAAAATTTCAATGGGAGGCCTTAAAATTCCTATACCAGGATTACTGGGGTAAAGCCAACAGCCAATTCAAATCCATGAATCTGCTTCCCAAAAGTCTAAAATTCTTAACATAATTTGACCATTAATTTATCCCAATTTCATCAGAATCCATAAAGAAAAAATCTATGATATATACCCTAATCTAATGGTCACTTGATGGGAACATTCTATGTTTTATGTGCCTCATATATTCACCACGCACAATTTTCCCATAAATAAAAAATGTATTACTAAGACCTAGGGGTATCACTCTCTAAACACCTAGACTAATTAATCAAAATCATAAAATAATGTATATAATAAACAATGAATGTTTAAGTATTATATTTTACCATTAACTAAAAGGATGAATGGATATTTCCATTTTTAGATTTGTAAAAGGATGTAAAATTTCACTTTTATGGTAATTAAATAAACAATTGGGTTACCACCATAAGAATTATGGCTACACCAGACTCCATTGATTCAATCAAGATCAGAGTATCATACCAATAGTGTTGTTATGGCATGGAAAATGTGATAAAAATAAGGGTTGGAACACCAGAAAATTTTTGGGATTACATTAATATTTTGGTTACGTAATTTACAACCAAATGTGACATGGCCACTCTAACTGATAAATAATATTCTCCTACCAACATATCAAAATAGTATGTTGGATCCAAAAATACCATATAAGCACTTAAAATATGTCTAAAATATAGAATTCATTTTATAATTCTAAAATTTAAATTTATCTAATTTAATAAAATGATATAATCCTGACCCATATTTAATTTCACTGATACATAAAGGCATCAGTCATTGCAAGCATTAAAATATAAAACATATTGACCTCATGAAACTTTAATGGTCACCAATTTGTATATATAGACATACATAGGTTGTTATAACATTGTTATCACATTATGTTCTATCTCTAAATTTTAATAATGAATTTTATGCATGACTCCAAAACATGAGAAAACTACTCACCAATGATTCAATACTGAATCCCCAAGACTCTCAATAACCATTCCCCGTTAATTATATCATTAATAACATTATTTACTATTATATTTACATTATTGATTAGTCAAACCAATTCCAATAATCTAAGCTTCCCATTAGTATATATCATTAAAATATAAATCAGATATACAATGCACTTATCGATCACAATATACAATCTTAGGATTATCTCAGGAATAATATTCCTCCACACTATAAGAAATAATTGTTAAATTCCATTTCCTTATAATGATACTCCCCTCTAGAGGAATCAGTTACCAAAAAACACAAAATCTTTACAATCTAATAACCATCCATTCTATTTCATAAAACTCAATTTCAACGCAAAACAATTGATCACCGATCAGAATCATATTACCCTCTAGGAATAGACGTCATATAAAAATTCAAAATAATAATATAAAAGGAATTTGTATGACCTGAGATCTAAAATACATGAAACCAAGAAACCCCGATATCATGCCTCTTATTTATCATCAATAAAAGAGGCCAAATCATTTTACAGATGCCTAACATCACTCACAGTTTCTCAAAATACCATTGAAATTTAAAGGTTTATCCAAATCGATAATAATAAACCCTAATTTATAAGTAATCAAATACCCAAGAAAATAAAATAGCGAAAAAATATATTTTTATATCCAATTTCAAAATTAAATTTCCACGCATTGTGAAGAACACAAATAATTGGATGTTAACAGCTTCGACATACATTTTCTAAAAAATACCTTGTACACAATCAATAACGTTAATGTAAATATCTCCTTAAATTATAATTTTTCGGAAAAATATGAATGACCCAACATCCATTACTTTATAGAATATTTAAATTAAAATTTAACAATAATATCATAGAAAAAAAAATTTCATCCATATTAATCAATTTTCTTCATCATTTTTATCAAATTCGATGAAAAGGTAAGTCCAAAATTCACATAGAAGAATCAAATAATTTCATGGAATGGAAAATTCTAGGGATCGTATTTTAGTCCCTTAACTAGGTTCTTAACATTGGTCCCTACTTTATGTGCCCAATATCTCACTATGATGATAGGTTCCCAGTCTTTCACTATGATTCCATGTCCCTAGTCTCATTCTGTTTCAAAGAAACTCAATTCCTGAGATACAAATAGTTAGTTGTGTACCCAATATTATGTTTCCTATAAAAGGAAACTTGGCCCTTCAATTTTGATATAGGATACTAACATATCATATTTCCACATAGAGAAATAAATCTAATTTCATATACCTTTCATGACTCTCATAAAGTGATTTTTAGATCAAAAACTTGTTGAATTTAATAGATATTAATAATATTTGTTCCATTTAATATTTTTAACCTTCATAGGATATAAAATATCCTATAATATAATTTTTCCTAGGAAAAATTGCACTTTAAAATTGATGCTACCCAATAACTAGGGAACAGATTCATTTCACTCATGTTTTTTTTCAACAGAGTTGTGAACAACATTCCATAACAATCAATAGAGTTCCCATTATCCCATGTTTCCATCTTAGTGTTATAATTAACCTCTATTTAAGATCTAAAAGGGGTATTTACCATCAATAATTACAAATATTGGTTGTCACATTATTCATAGAGCACCACATGGTCTAATATCATCACTTTCATTTAAATGAAATTAATGTATCTAATGGAACCATCTTTCCTAATTTAGATCCATGAAAACCATATTATACCTCAGTATCCACTATATAATCATTAAATACATTATAAAATCAGTATATATACTAACATTACAACATTCATTCATTTATTCTTTTAGTTATGGCTTACACAATTAATTTTCTCCTTAACCAATAGGGTTCTTGGTGTATAGTTAATTAGGAATCCCCTTGTTAATGGGGATATATATTCGTAAGGAGCTAGTGGAATTTCTGTTCGCACAAGAAACACATATTAACTACTCTATAATATTTTCCATAGCACTAAAGTAGCATATTATAAACATTTATATAATCAATGATATAAGTTTATAAATATACATTCAATATTACAGGAGTTCCATCTCTCTTCTCATTATTTGAAAAAAACAATATGTGTAAAATCCTTACTAAATTCTTGTCACCAGTGGGAAATAATGTTAAAAAATAATTCCCTAACATTTTTTTAATCCTTAACAAAAATATTTTAATCATGCACATGTACACTAATAAACAATTTATAAGAACCAATTCTTAGTATTCTATTCATCATTACATTATACATCTCATAATAATACATTGTAATTTAATGTAAAATAATAAAACATGATATTACTAGACATAAAAATATAAAAGGATCATTTTTAGTAATGGGTTAATAACCTTTAATGGAATAACCTTAATATTCACAACATTGATCCTTTTTACATAGCCATAAAAGATATGATGTGCCTGATTAGAAAATACTAAACTATGAAAGTTTGAATTACCTTTAACAAGGATACAACTAAATCCCCCTTCATTGTATCAGTCCCAATGGTAAAACACAACCCACCTACTTAGTTGGATATAAATTCTAGATCACAATGTTATATATATTTATACCATGGAATAAAATTCCAATAATTTAAAATAAATTTAATAAATATTGATAGTCAACCATTCATAAATACATTTCTGACAAATACATGACATATATGGATATATATCATGCTATGGGTAATATATGTTAATATTTATAAGTATTTCTTGTTAATATAATTAATATATATGATTTGTAGAATATAAAATAAAATTCTTACTATGATGACTCGACCACCCATCATTTCATCAAATAAAAGTTTCCATCATCACCAATCATGGTGATTGAATGAGTTACCACCATTTTAATGTAATATAGTGACCAAAAATATTCCAAAAATTTTATGAAAACACTTAAATAAAATTAGATAACTCAACTTGATGACTTATACTTCTGAAAAAAAATCGATTAAACTTAAAATCTAATTTATGATAAAAAAATTATTTTTCACTTGTTTTGTTTTATCTTGAGTCTCCCACATAATCCAAATGAAATCATCAAAGAATGTTCCACATGGAAACAAATAACCTTTTTAGACTAATAGAAATTATAATTTTAATCATGTTTCTACTAATTTAAATCTTATGACACCATGAACCTAAGATGTTATTATGACTACACATATTAGTAGACCTAGTGGATCGTGTCTCAAACTCAATACCTAAAATTCCAATTTGAATATTTGATGGTATTTTATTAAATATTTACTATCTTCATCCCAAAACTATAGATATCTTGTGTAAGATAAATTTAATAAACTACTCATCAACCATCCTATAAAATATGGGTCAATAGGGAATTGGAAACACCCCTCAGCATATTTCACAGCTTTAGAACCATATACGTTGAGTGAAACTATACACATATCCCTTATCTTATGGAGGTAGCTTAGTATGTAAAATATACCCCAATAACAACCAATTATCTTCTTATGTGGGTACATACTAACCATGTCCATAACGATCACTATTCAGACTAAATTCCTTATAGAACTATGAATGAATATATTATTAGCTAGTTTTATATACTTAGGAACTCAATAGTCGGTCACATCATGAATCATTATCAATAACAACACCAGATAAGGTCCTTATATTAGGGGATTAAAATACACCTGAGATACATTGTATTATCTTTATTTTAACCACTAAATAATTATAAAGAACCGTAAATATGAATCCTCATATTTCATTATGGAAAGCACCGATGGATTCGTTATATGAACCCTCACTAGAAAGGGATGAAAACTATTACTATGTGGTTTCTCCCAATAATTTAATATAAAAAAACCACTAGAGGACATCCCTAAATGACTCTTCACAATGGTCCTTACCATGATAGGAAGTATTCTAACCAATTAGTTCATATATATGGTAACACTTCAAAAATCAATAGTGAGGGTGTTCCTACCCATGCATAATCACAAATATATAACTCTAGAAATACACTCGAGATTTCTAATTAAAATTTTGTTCCCTATAATATTTTTAATAATACACATACTGGTCCAAAAAATGGAGAACATCTATCCATGATCCCCAATGACACCCCCCATTATGCTAGTTATATTATTCCTCCCTGTAAAATGATAAGTAATGTATAAGATTGTCATCCCTTTTCAATAAATAAATAGAACATGTCTCTATAGGAACTCTCTAGGGTGTCCATTGTGAAGGTTATACCAATTATTAAGTAAAATAAAATATTATAGGTCCTCCTAATAATAGTCAAATAATTTGTAAATATATATGTCATATCTATGGTGACCACATAATTAGAAAAACCGGAGTTCCTCCACATAATGAAACCAAATAATATAGAAATCGTAGAGGATCTATCTGTAGTGATCATACCAATAGATCAAGTGGAGGTCCTCCATAGGATAAAAAAAATTAATAACCATGTATGTCCTCTCCTAGTATTTAAAATAACACACCTCCTTACACTAGCTATAAAAAATCAGATATTATAAAGGATCTTCTTAGCATGACATTTACATATGTTCACCCTAAAATAATAAATGAAATACTAACATAATATATCCTCCATATAGTACATATATGAAGTTCCTTGTAATGATTGTAAATTCCCTCAATAATAATTTCTAATACATATCTTGATTATCTCAAAGATTATTTTTTTCATAGTAGAAAATTATGAAGATAAAATCACCAACACAAAGAACCTCTCTATAAATTAGTAGTTTCTAAAACTAATTAATAAATGATTGGAGGCAATGATCATTATTTTCTAATTTTCTATTTTTTTCAAACATGGATGAGGTTTGAAACACATAAAAGTATTCTTAATTTATAAGTATATAAATAAAAATGGCCTATATATTTATAAATCAATAAATAATTATTATATGAATAAGATTAATTTTCTAGTATTATCTGGAAAGAATTGGATGAATATTAAATATCATCCATGTTCTAGAATATAAATTTTACATAATATGATATAATAGGAATATACAAAATTAATATATACCCAACCTTGGTGGAAATTTTTGGTCTACACTCCATCACCTCTTATGTAAATTCCTTCCATATTAGAGATATACTAGTCTCCTAGAAACAATGGATGAGAAATAATTTCATGTTGATCAGGATACTCTATAGATACCCTAGGAAACTAGGTCATCATAAAATGGTAAGCACCTATAGTATACCTATTTTTATGTTCTTAAAAATGATCTAAAATTTATCTAAGAGGAAACCTTATAATAATACATTATAGTTTGAGGTGATTTTGGGTATTTTTGTTTCACCTCATTAAATAGTAATTCTTTTTTCCTAATATGATTTTTCTAGGTAAATTTTTTAGAGTTATTGTCAATATTAAAAAGTTTGGTATGATAAATGGTCCATTGAAAAAATTCCATCCATCCCCGATGCACTAAAAAGATGTATTTAATGGAAATGAAAAATAATTATTCAATTATCATTGGGTTTTTAGGAATATAAATAAGTAACATTATACAAAAAAACATAACCACCAATGGATATTTTCCTTTTAAAATACAGGTACCTTAGGAAAATACGACAAACAAAATCCAAACATCACATTCATCAATTAAAGGAAAAGAAGAAAACATGTACGTGGAATTAGTTATACCAACATAGGGGAAATACAAACCCATATGAATAGGGAATGTTTTACCCCCACTTCTATCCATTGAATCTATAATCATCAAAATGTATACATCTATAATTATAATAGCATAGAAGTACCTCATATTGTAGGGATACTTGAATATTTACCCCTACTAATGAGATGTATATTTCTAAACATGGGCTAGCAATCAATGTTAACCCATGGTATAATCTGTTGGAAATTCATATATCATTGAGTTTATTAGGATCACATTCTGTGGAAGTTAGAAGAGTTTCAGTTAGAGTCACTACCATTGAACAGCATACTACTTTATTTCAATGGGATCATAAAATGTAATATATGAAGAATCATGGATTCTAAATATAAAAAATATCCTTTAAAAATAATTTTTTTAGAGGTGTGATAAATCACATAGAGGGTATTTTAAAATATAAGTGACTCTAAATTACTATGGTGAATATGGGGATCTAGTTTCTACTATAGTATTTTCATTAATAAATGTTATTAATAAAATATCACTAATATTATTGTTCATGAAAAATATGTTTAGTGTAATTAAAAATTGTTGATATTTGATAAATATATTATGCACTTAAATTAATGATAAGAAGTTATATGTAACAATCATTAGTGGCAGACTCATCATTTGGGGGTTACACTAAATTTCCCACTACTATGTACTAGTATGATATATAAAAGTAATATTGGAAGTAAATGGATACATATATATCCCAACCACCACTTGTACAATTGTAGGTTATTTATATTAAGGAAATAATTGTTAGTATTAAAGAAAAAATAATTAAATTGAAACTGATTAATGTTTTAAAAAGGGGAAATATTCCATTTAAGTGTAATTCCTAGCATGAATTAGCCATTACTTACACAACTATTATACATTAAAAAGATGAAATTAAATTACTAATAGTAGAGTAATTCATCCACTTATTTATCTTGATAACAAATTATAATGAATATTTGAATAGATCATTTGATTATTACTAAAATTTACCTCTTATAGCTCAGTTACAACCACCAGGTTTTGGAAATTCATTCTATGTTAAAATAGGATGGTTTCCCTCCATAGGTGAATATGATCCACCAATATAAAGTTTAAATAAATCTAATACTCATGTGTGATCCCATGGGGTTGTATCACAATTTTTTATTTATTTTCCTATGTTCGAGTTGATGTTATATAAGGTCACCGTAAAAAAATCAATCTAATGGGGAAACCACATCATCAATGGGTGGATTTGACTTCTCCTATACATAAATTTGGGAATAATAATTTATCAACATTAAATGTAAAGGGAGATCATGAATAATACTTCATGGATATTTCAGCACACTAAGAATAAATGTTGAGAACAATATATTACTAAAAAAGAGTAAACCTCAAATATTTCATGAAATCATTATAGGCATACTAGTTTATCAAAGGTGGAAATATATTAATCAGATTTTTTACCTATTTGGAAGATGACTAATGATATTTCCTTTATGATTTTAACTTGAAACTGATGGATAAAAAAATTGACCTCACAAACTACTAGTATCATCGGAAATAGTCATTCATAGTATTCATTTCCTTGTAGAATGGTTTAACATATTAACTATGCATGAAACCCCATATACAATAATTTTGAAACAATTATTTATATAATCCTCAATAAATACTAAAAATAATATTTATTACCCAATAGTATCATGGTTGGTAATAAGAGTTTGATTTAGTATCACATAGGTCGATAGAATCCATTCAGCTCACTGATGATAATTTTTGTCCAACATCATACACACATGCATGGAATCTAATAAAATTTATGATTATAGACGTTTCATTAAAAAAATAATTGTTTTTAGATATGAACCATATGACATCCAAATTAAATGTAGAACCTCATCTTGGGAAACAACAAATATTCCCCCATCTGGAAACAAATAAGGAGTAGAATCAACAAAAAAATTATATAAGAAGAATAAATATTAGTCCTTAAAAACAAATAAGTTCTTATATATTTCATTAAACTTCTATAGGATTTATTTATTTCACACCCAAATATTACAAAAAGATAGGTGGTGGAGATATATGGAATCTCTAATTATTTCTCCATGCATTGGACTATAGGGACTAATTTATACTATTGATTTTCGTCAGTGAGTTTCTCTACTCGATAGTATCTAATCTATGTGTAATGTTAGAAAGCACCATAGTACTAATGAAATGGTGTTTTCTACTTAATTATAAGAAAATGAAGAAAATCATGAAATCACAAAATGTGAATGCAAAAAATATTGATTATTTAATGACAATAAAATAAATTGTGTACATCGAATCTTTAAGGAATGACTAAATTGACCGGTCATGAAACTAATTTCTCTTGAAACTCCATATAAACATCATCAGAATCATGAACTACTGACATTTTGATGAATCACTATAAACATAATAACACAAAAAACAAGTATCCCCCATTGTAACATAAATTAGTTTAAAACCTCCTGGATTTTTTACCCCCATCATTTGAAGAATGGCTAATGATCCGCCCAAAAAACCTACCCTTTGATGATGAATCTCATTATAATTAAATCAAATTTATCCATATAATAACTAAATAGGGTAATAATAAACATTCTAATTAAATATACTAATATAAAACCTCTCACAAAAGATACCTTTATGGCCTTGGTAGACATGACCAAAGTAGACACTAGAGTTTTAGTGACACACATTCAAAAATTATAAATTTTTCCAAAACAAGGAGACATAAACTTAATAAATAAATATATATGAATCATCCAGATCATGAATTTTTGAAATCACATGATGGTCTTATAATATTTTTGGATAAATCTTCTAATATGAGTTTGTCATGTCATTAGGAAATTATATGTAGGTAAATAATACTAAAGGTATGTCAAATAGAAATTCCCATAAATTCTAAGAATTTCCATGATATCAAACCCATTATTTTGAGAATCAAACTCAATAACAAGCTCTTGGTATGATATATTAGTCATTTATAGTGAAATAAGATATATTAAAAACACTCGTAGTTTTCCCTGATTGAATTTTTTTAAATTCATGACCATTATCTCTCAGAAAAGCATATGTATGTCCTCATGGAGGCCATGAAAACCCACATTATTTAGATACCAATTAGATACTTCTAAAACATATCAATATTGAATTGATTTGATTAGTGAAAAATGGTAATTTACTTTATAGGGAAGGATATAGAAGCTTCCATACAAGGTCAAATTATACCATTTTATAATTTCAGAAAAATCAATGACATTAATGATCAATGAGCCCTAATGGACAATAGCTCTGAAATCAACCTCATTCTAGCCTTAATTATTTATAATTTGGGATATGAGGTGGCTAATCTAACCTATTTTTATTTGGAACACATATAGAAATAGAAAATTAATCAAGAACCCATATGTAATATCATACTAACAACTCAATTCATATTTCCTATATAAAAATTTAAATTAAATTTTATTTCTATTACATGGCCTAAAATAAAATTCTGGGAATACCAAGACATAATTTTCATTTGGTGGTTACTTCTTAAAAATATTAAAGACTGAATACTCTATTTCTATAAAGTTTAGAGTAAACTATGTTGAAAATTATGAAATTAATCCGTGTAAATCCCATTATATGGGTATATATTACAATAAATTAGAGTGGTAGAAATAGATAGTGAATATTAAAACATAATTCTCTAACACTAAAAGTCTATAATCTAATTGATTTAAACCATGAAATAGTTTTACTAGAGCCTTTGTAATTCCCATAAATCCCATCATAAAATCAAAAATTAAAAAATCACAAAATTATATTAGATAGAGATAGAGAACCACATACCATATTTTTCTATAATTATGGTCAATAAAAAGACTTTATTGAATGAAATATATTTGTATAAAAAGGATATTCCCTTGAAATATAATCATATAAATATTACCTTTGATAATCACTACCAGAACACATGTTTGAAAAATATTTAATAATTATAACCTAGGCACTTTGATCAGATATAAATGTCCCTAAAGAGAGTAACATTAACATTATGAACCATTCTATACATTCACAAGGTATTGTATGATCGTAATGAACTCTCACACACTTATAATGACTTTATACTAAATTGGTTTGATGAAACATCTCTATAGTCTCATAAATTTTTTAATGTGAGTCGATTATTAATGCTTAATGAAGAAAAATAATGATATTAGAAATCTAGTTTACTCCTCATTTTCTTAAAGATGTTGTTACAATAATAATTGAGGGATTAAATTTCAAAAATTTGGGTAATGAAAAAGATCCATTCCCTACACTGATATATAATTCCATAGCTTATAATGAATAAGATAGTGACTTTTCCTTTCTCAAGTAACATTGGAATATATTCCCATAAAATTACAAAGAAATTTTTGGGTTTGATCTCTATGTGGTTATTGACTACCTAAGTCTATAACATAACAATCTTGGTTATATATAAAAAGTAAATATATTTCAACTAAATCATGTATCCAAGATATAAGTCAAATTTGATAATATGATTAAAATGACCAACATTTGGGATGTCCAATATCCAAAATGGGTCACCAATATTTTCCATAATAAGAAAATAAAGGAAATGATAAAAAATTTCATTGATTTTTGGGATTTAAATAAATGATTTTCTAAGATATAATATTCCAATCCAAAACATGAAACTAATTATATATGTTACAACCAATTTTTAGGCATTCAATTTCACATACACATGTTTCAGTTAACAATATATATAGATAACTACATTTGATGAATAATAAACTACCTATAATCCACCCCAAATAGCTTGTTACAATAATGTGACAAACTTTTTTCTCTATAATGTTAGAATCACATAAAAGAGAGATAAATACATAATTTTTTCAGACCCATTCTAAAAAACAATAATATATAATATGGAATTTTGGGTTATGAATCAGTACCATCACCAAAAACATTATAATAACTATGTGGATATATATTTTAAGAATCGATCACACTACTAGAAAATGAATCCTCTAATGTTTTCCAATAGTGTAATATAAGTAATTTGTATTCTCTTTATGTTATATCAGCAAATTATCATTATAGACCCCATGAAAATCATGGAAATACATCATATTCTCTATCCTCGAAATAATTGAGAGTTCAGAGGACTTGATGGGTACATCTCTTACATGATGTGTTTCACAACCAACCACATTGGAAAATATATTTCCATAAAATATTATAAAACCTGATTAACATAATAGTGTGATGAGTATTGATATATTTTATTCAATGACCTCAAATAATATATTTTACACCCTATAGAGTTGATGCCACATGTGCATGGAAAACCCTTTATCCTTTATTTTCAATTGATGAAGTGATCACTTTGTTAAATTATTGACCAAACAAATGGTATGAATAATAAAAATAGATTATATTATCTCCTAATAATTATACTATAATATGAAATTAAATACACAAATCTAGAAATTAATTTCCTCATGTTAATATTTATGATATGTAAGCATCTCCATTACTTATAACATTATAATACCAATTGTAACACTCTTGTGGATCAAGTAAAATAGATGTTTAGTCAATCCATATTGATAATGGAATTTAACAAGATGGTTTCTGATCATACAAAAACTAAATATCATTTTTATAGCCCACATGGAAATTAAAGGACATGCATTGCTTGATTTCCCCACAGCATGCCCCTCTTAATATGAGTCAGTTATAGATAGATAACCTTCCAACGAAGATAATTTTATTGATTGGAAGACATCTTGGAAATGGGAAACTAGATTATATGGTACATTACGAATTCAATTTATAAAAATAACATAGGAACAAAAAATACAGATGTTAATTAGGGTTTTTTATTTCTTAGTAATGGTAAATGTTTTCCTAGTCTTTCTCCATTCCAGAGTGGGGTACCAAATACTAGAAAGAATATCAATCCCTCATTACAGACCTAGAATTACGCATAAATAAACTATTTATTTGGTTATATATAAAAGAATACATGGAAATAGTGTTTAAATACATAAATGATGAATATAAAATAAAAAAAGGTAAAATTCATACCCCGACACGATTATATATGGGAGTTGATATCCCAATTTCTATTTAAGGTAATATTGTATTCCATTCTATTATCACATGATGATCGAGTGGAAGACTTGGAAAATCAGTACAATGCTCTTCTATATTTAATTAGTATGAGATAATAATATTTATCATCCACCAAATTTTGGGCTTTCTATTTTTATGAAATGATATTGTGAGAGTAATTAAACATGATACCATATAAACTCAATGTGATTCCTTATCTATTATGCATAACCATGATAGATAAGAGAAAACATGTCACGGAGTAGTTAGGATTTCAATTGATGATGGACCAAATTACTAGAAAACTCATTACAAGTGAGGTTTTTATAGGGTCCTCCTTAGATGTATTTAAGGTGGAGTGACCCTAACCATCTAGAAGGAAATCCACATTAGATCTTATGATGGTCATCAAATAAGGAATAAGATCTTTCGTCAAATCATTTGACTTGAGTGTTTTCTTTCAAATGGTCTATGATTTTATGTAAAAAATAAAGGTTTCATGCATGTTACATACCTGATAACTTTATTTATCAATGTCCATAGATGTTTCACAAAACTGAATTCTACAATCCATTTTCTATAAGAAAAAATTATTCCATGGTTCCATTATCTCCAACCACTATCAAGTAGTTTATGTCCATTCATACTACAACAAACTTATTCTCCAAATGTGTTTGAACAAAAACCTAAAATTTTTCTATAATAAATTATATATTTTGATCGGTGAATTATGACATCTTTACCAATTTTAGATAACCTCATATGATTTTTTATATAAAAAAACTGTTATTTTTTTTGGGAAAATGGGATGAATAATTTGTATCTAGAATATAACATCTAGTCTAATCATTCATTGCAATGTCATACATTCAAAAATGGATAGATTGATGGGATATTTATGAATTTGTTGAATATAATTTATTAAATTTTATAAAGGATAAAAATTATTTTCCAAATAGACTCCTTCATTCTATATGGCATTATCATACTAAAACATGAACTTCCACAAGAGTTGTCCCATATTCGATGATGTATGGGACATATGAAATCATTAGAAAATGAATTCAATTTCATTCATCTTTAAATGAAACAAGATCACTAAATATCTATAATCCAAAGTCTAGATTGATTAACTGGAATGAAATGGTGATAATACATTACATATATTATATAACTATAAAGTATATGAATCTTGGTCAAATGAATATTCCATACTATTTCTCACCACTACCCATTCATCTAAGTGGGACCATAAAACTCTAATGATTCCCAAAAATATATCTCCAATTGTGGAATATAAATTGGATATACATTTCATTATAAATATGGTCTACTACAATGTATAATTGTTCTCTAACTACAATGGATGGAGAGTGCATCCTTTCTCCAAAAAAATGAATGGTTACTTGATAAATAAATTGCATATGCCACTTGTGGTGAGGTCCTTATCATGTGACCCTAATCTATATGGAAAAATATTATTTTTTTCAAGACTTTAAACTACATGGAATAAAATAATTATTTTAAGACAACACCCAACATGATGTGAGGTCTATATCTCAAAAATTAAACTACAATATAGAAACTCCTTACCACATAACCTCAAAAGTATAAGGTATATTCTCTACCTATTGTGACCCATAAACTATATATAGTTGTCTATTATATAATACCCAATATCCATAAATTTTACCTGGTTCATTTTAAGATCTCCTAGTGTATAGTATTTCCACCTATGATTGGGTTTCATCAATAAAATTATATTGGGATAAAAATTCAATTATTTTTTAGAACTATATAAAGCATGATTTATGATTTTTTAAGGAAATATAGTGTAGACATAACCACCTATCCTTGGACCATACAAAATTCTTCACATAAACTCTATCCATTATTTTTCATTGAGTTTACACCATTATGAATTTAAATCACGAGTCATTATTTCTCCACTCCCCAAGGTATCCATTTATACCATACCAATCTCCATCTTTCCTAGGAGACAAATATACAAAATGAAAATTATTTATAATAACTTTGTGTTACAAAATTCTTATTTTCATATGATGTATTAAAATTTAGGGTTTTCTTATCCTAGATCATTTAATATATTCAATCGTTCCATTCATCCATGTGTTTGGGGATCTTACCAATTTCGAAAGGGTATTACCCAATAGACATGTACTAAGATGGAACTATTTAATTAATCCCATAAAAATGATTTATATCTATTTAGTTACATCTTCCTATAATTTTATATTGATTAATTTATATTTTCTATGTATATAAATTGATATCAATATCTTCAACCCCCAACCCAACCAAAAATTTTATCGCCATAAAAATCATCCCAATGTAGAATTCTCTTCCTTTTTATTGGGATTTTAGCCTCATCCTGGTATTGGGAAACCAAATAGGGGAACCTATATTTTCACACCAAGGGGAAAACATAAATCCCATCCTTACTTTTAGGCCTTTAAAAATATACTTACATACTTCCCCCAAAAACCATACTGTATAAAAAAACAATACAACTTTCTCCCACGTCTGAGTTAGATCTACAAAGAATCATTTTAAATGAATTACTTGTTTCTTAATTAAATGTTTCATTGGATACATAGTGTTACATGGCCAACATTTCATATGATAAACATCTCATTCCAATCTATTACCACCTGCCATTGATATGTCACACCCCGACCACAGATACTCCCTTATTTCATTATTTTCTCGATTTTGGATCTTTTGGTTGAGGTTTGGGTTGAGTGGCCAACAAAAGTCCTTGTTATTTTGTGGTTTTTGGTTTCCTTTTATACCTATGATTATTTATTATTGTTTGAATTGAGATAAAGTTTCATGTTGGAGAGTTTTTGATGTCGCTGGTGTCTCTATATTGTGTTTAAAACATTCAAGGTTCAATGGGTGGACTTCCCTAGTGTTTGCGATGTAATTTGGTGGTTTTTGGACAATTTTTGGGGTTGAACAGTTTGACTATAGCCTAGAAAAACCATGAAACCTAACCATGCGAAGTTACAAGATTTCCCAGTATCCCCCACATGGTTTGCGCACAGTTTGAAAAACCGTTTAGCCAAACCGTGCAGCCACTTGCGGGCATTATAACTTTTGACGTGGACCTCCAATTGGGGTGATTACACCTCCAAAATGAAGCCCTATCTGATGGGAATCTACCAGAGGAGCCTCCCCATCCTTTATACTTCAATTTGGTGCGATTTTGGTTCTATTTATCAAGAAAGTTTGGTGGTTCTTCATGTTTCATTCATCAAATCTTCTCTCCTTCTCTTTCCCACTTTGTTCTTGGGTTTCCTTTGGGGGTTTTCTTCCATGGCCAAACCCTAATGTCTAGGGTTTATGTTTTTTCGTTTTTATTTGGATATAGGGTGTGCAAATGTTCAGTGGGTCTTTGATCTCTCCTCCCTTGAAGTTTCGTTCCATTCACACATGGTTGAGGTAGGCGTTTCCAACTTTTTCCTTTCCAGAACACTCCACGAGCACTTGTGTGTTTTCATTTAATTTTTAAATGTCCTTAGAACCTATAATATATCTATATATTGATGCAAATTATGATTTAATGTTGGTAGAATTTACTAAAAATAGGTTTTCAAAGGGATTTGTGTGAAATACCTAGGGTTATTGCACCTAGGGTTATTGTTTAAAACCTCATGGTTCTTTAAAGTTAAATTGGGGGTTTTTATGAAATGTATATCCTTGTTTATGGTGGGATGGTTATTTATTATTTTTGATCTTGATTTGGTGTGTATGGTTTAGTAATGATTTATCTATTTAAAAGTGTTAAAATGTTGTAAAAAGGGTCTTATGGTTATAATGGGATTGTTTTATGTTATTTGAATAATTTGGATGGTTGGATTTGGTTTTAAAGAAAATTATTGGATTTGTGGAATTAGTTTTTAGGTGTTCCTTGAAATATTAGTTTTCTAAATGTTGTTGAAAATTTAATCCCATGGGGGATATGCCCGTTTGGATTTTGGTGTGTGTGTTTTAGAAAATGTTTGGTTTGAGGGGTTGTTTGGCATTTCACACTTGAAGATGGTTTTTGGAAATGATTTGGAAATGTTTTGGTAAATGCATTTGGGTGTGTAAACATAAAAGTCCATTTGTAATTGTACCATTAAAGGTGATGTTTTGTGTTGATTTTAGAAAAGAATGTGATTCGGAAAATGTGAATGCTCGGTTGGAAACTTAAGGTGTTTTAAAAGACGGTTTGAATGGTTAAGTGATGTGATGGCCAGTTTGGCATGTTTTTAGTGTTTCATGTTTTTTCTAAAATGTGGAAAGGCTTGTTTAGAAAATTTTTGAATAGGTGGTGTTCGTCATGGTTTTTGAATAGATTTGAAAATTTTTCGATTTTCTTAATTTCTCAAGAGTGGGTTTGTGATATGAAAGTGGTGGCTTATGAAATGAGATTCTTGGTGAGGTTGATAAATAGTGTATGTGGTAACATGTGATGTGTGAAATTTGATTGAGCACGAAATGGGAAGCCTGGGTATCTAGGTGGGCGGACTTGTACTAGTATGTTAGTGATCCTGTGGGGTTTGGCCCCTGTTTTACATAGAAAGTTTGACAATGACAACACTAACTAAACAATGAGGATGATGTTGGGGACCACTAGGTTATGGGTATGTTCCCTACTAGTGGCTCGTGCATGAGAAAGGATATTGTTACGGTTAATTTTCACCGAGATACGAGGTACATGGGGCTCACAACTAGCTAGTGCCTAGGGGCATTCCCGTGACTACTGCTCAATGATTATATTGCACCTCCCGTCAGCATACGGTAGGTTGGGTTGGTAATTTTAAAAGTCAGTGCGTTTTCTTTAATGTGGAGTTCTTTGAAATTTTTTCCATTTAAATTTGTTCCTATGAAAATTGTTACTAGTATTGTTTGGATTGGGTTTTTGTTATAAAATGATAGTTTTCTTGAAAAATGGATTGTGGCGTGTGTTGGACTTTGAAATGGAAAAGTTGTGGTTGTTTAATAAAATGTTAAAAATCTATTTTTATAATTTTATTTCAAACTAGTGTTAATGGACTGTTTTGGGAAAGGAAACACTTGGAATCTGGGGTGATTGCCTTCTAAGCTGTTAGCTCACACCCTACCTATACCACTCGGTGTCGGTAGACCCGAGCTGTTTTGCAGGTTCAGGTTTTGATCAGGTTTTTCTGGTTCGAGTTATCTTCTGGAGCAGGTTGGTCTTGTTGTTGGTGGTGACAAGGAGGTCACATGGAGATCGTGTTAGTAGTTGGTTGTTTTATTTTATTGTAGCTCAGGGTTATTTCAGTGTTAGTTTAATTTAGTTGTATTTATATTGGACCAGATTGTTCTTTTTTGAGAGTTAGTTATGGTTAGATCTGCTGCATTTTCAATGTTGTATATTTTAATCCTATTTATTATTGGGCCAAATCGTTCCCTCTTGTTTTATATATGATGTCCGGCACTAGTTTCCAGTCTGTGGGGATCGAGAACGCCCTTCATATCATGTCGCGGATCGGGTCGGGTGTTGGGTTAGATGGCATCTCGGCTTGGTTCATGAAAAAATGGTATCAAAGGAGGTTCTTGATATGTGGGGTGTCCGGTAGAAGGATAATAGGGTTGTCAGGACTCAGGAGGTAGGTGCGGGAAGGGCGTCATGAACCCTTGCTCATTCTAAACCTTGAGTCACCAGGGGTAGTTCGGGGTTGAGTCTTGTGTCTTGTGTTGTTTTGGAATTGAGGTATGACAATGGAGGTGATTCGGGTTATGTTGTGACCTTACGTGGGGTGGTGACCCATGTGAAGTCCAAGTTCCCAATTCAAGGCCCTCCTAGTGTTATGCCTTACTTGGGGCATGGCTCACCACCATGTTCTCAGGCTATGCATAGTCACTATTCCCTCATTTTGGTGGTCCATTGTTGGTTGGGTTTCATTTTGGTTTTAGTTGGTGTAAGTGTATATGGAAAATTAAAGTGTATTTTGAAATGAAATTGGATTTAAAAATATAAGTGTTTCCAATAAATTGGGTTATGGGTATTTGGGAATTGGACTTGGAAGAAGGATGTTTTGAATTTTAAAAGGAAAATGATGGTTTTTCAAAAAACAATATTATGGTGGTGTTTGTTTTTACTTGGATTTTGAGCCAGTTGGTTTTTGTTTGAGGTGTTCCTCTTTTTTTGTGCCTCAGTTTGATGTTGGATTTGGTCTGTGCTTTTCATGTTGTTTAGAAAATGCCTCCCAGAATGTTCCCCAAAGTTCCTAATGAGTCATTCCCATTTCCTTTTCCTTCACAATTTTTTCCTATTTTATGTGGTAATCAAGGTTCTCTTGAGGCTATGGAGTAGCTTGAGTAATTCAAGCGTGTATTTAAGTCGTTGGGAACTACCAATGTTGTTAGAGTCTTTGTAGTTCAAATGTTGTTTGAGGGCCCAGCCTTGGACTAGTGGGGGTTGGTTTCCCCATCATTAACGGAAGGTGAGATGTCATGGGAGGTGTTTATGGCCACTTTCACCCAACGGTTCATACCAAAGGTGGGGAATTAGAGGAAGGTGGTAGAGCTATATGATGTTTGGCAGGGCCATCGATCAGTAAAGTCTTATGTTGAAAATTTCAGAGAGATGGTTTCATTCTCTTTAACAGTATCATCGATGAATCATATAAAGGCCCCTATCTTTGTTTGGGTTCTTCATCCTGAAATTACGGAGAAGGTGATCTCATCTGGTGAAACCTATTTCGAGAGATGGTGGATGAGGCATTAATGGATGAGCTGGTTTATGGGGTCGGCCAGTGGTAGTTGGTTCTCATGAAGGTTCCCCATCTGGTGAGTAGGGTGTGCCAGGGGAATCGGTTTCTGAAAAACTTTCTCTGTCAGCTCTGACTTTCAGTTCATTGGACCATTCTCTTGTATGTTTCCAGTGCGGCCAGTTTGGTCACTCAAAGTTGTCTTGTCATATACCTTTGAATACTTGCTGCCATTGTGGCCATTGCGGTCATTTAAAGAAGTTATGTAGGGGGGTTGTCTGAAAAAGGAAGTCTTGATCGGGGGATGTGTTTCCTGACTGTGAGGCAGAAGATGCTTCAGCCATCAAATCCCCAACCACAGGTTCCGGGGTAAAGCTCGCGCACAGTTAGGAGTGATAGGGAGGGGGTGTGAAACCCAACCTAGCTTTGTTTTTTTGTGTTGGGATGGAAATGATTAACATATACTTGTTATTGTTGCCTTGATTTTGTAAGTTAACCTTTTTTGGTAATGGTGAGATGAACTATATATCTTGTAACCCAAAAATTTGAGTCTATCTAAATGTGGACTTTGAAATTTTTCATTCTCCTTTGAGTGTGTCTTTCCTTCATGTAGGTCAGTAGCAGTTTTAACATTTGGCAGTGCTCATTTGGAGATGCTTGAGTTTTGTAGAATTAGTTTATTATGTGTTAGGTTTTTTTGGTAGGGTCCCTATTTTAGTGGTGGTAGTGTCCATCTTGTGTATGGAAGTTCAGGTTTGACCTCGATCGAGGTTTCTGGGTTTTTGGAGTTTTCAGGAGATTTTTCCAAGTGAAGTACGGCTACCGTACGGCTAGTCGAAACCATGTAGCCCTAGCCAGGCAGACAGAACAAACTACACGGCCAGTGCATAACCGTGCAGTAGGTCTCATAACCGTGAATCTTTATGTCATTTTTTGGGGGGAGGCATTGGAACAGTTGGCATGCGGTTTTAAAACTGTGTGGTCAAGCTGTGTGGGGTGCCCCTTCCATCCAGTAGTTCGCGCATGGTTGGCACACGGTTTGGTAAACTGTGTGTCCAAACCATGAGAGTTGTACAAAAATTTTAAATATTTAAATCCCTTGTTCCTGGTTGCATTGAGGGTGTTGTTTGGGGTTTAAAGGTTTTTCGAATTAGTTGAGTTCTTGTGGTGCAGAGAACCCTCTCATGTTCCCCCCTCATCCTCATCCATGTGTTGTGGTTTCTTCTTGATCGATCAGGTGTGACTTGTTGAGTGAATATCCATCCTGGAGTTCATGTTTTCCTCTTGGTTTTTGTCAGGTATGGACCTGAGCTTTGTTTGACTTTTGGCTGGGTGACTTTCTGGGGGCAGAAAGTGTCTGTGGTGGGGAGAATTGTCACACCTCGACCAAAGATACTCCCTTATTTCATTATTTTCTCAATTATGGATCTTTTGGTTGAGGTTTGGGTTGAGTGACCAATAAAGTTCCTTGTGATTTTGTGGTTTTGGGTTTTATTTTATACCTATGATTAGTTATTCTTTTTTGAATTGAGATAAAGTTTCATGTTGGAGAGTTTTTGATGTCGTCGGTGTCTCTATATTGTGTTTAAAACATTCAAGGATCAATGGGTGGACTTCTCTAGTGTTTGGGATGTAGTTTGGTGGTTTTTGGCCAATTTTTGGGGTTGCATTGTTTGAGCACGGCCTAGAAAAACCGTGCAACCTAACCATTTGAAGTTTCAGGAGTTCCCAGTATCCCCCGCAAGGTTTTCGCACGGTTTGACAAACCGTGCAGCCAAACTGTGCAGCCACTTGCGGGTTTTATAACTTTTGACGTGGGGCTCTGATTAGGGTGATTCCACCTCTAAAATGAATCCCTATATGTTGGGCATATACCAGAGGAGCCTCCCCCTCCTTCTTACTTCTATGTGGTGCGATTTTGGGGCTATTTATCAAGAAAGGTTGGTGGTTCTTCATGTTTCCTTCATCAAATCTTCTCTCCTTCTCTTTCTCTCTTTGTTCTTGGGTTTCCTTTGGGGGTTTTCTTACATGGACAAACCATAATGTATAGGGTTTATGTTTTTTCGTTTTTATTTAGATCTAAAGTGTGCAAATGGTCAGTGGGGCTTTGATCTCTCCTCCCTTGAAGTTTCGTTCCATTCACACATGGTTGAGGTAGGTGTTTCCAACTTTTTATTTTCTGAAACACTCCACGAGCACTTGTGTGTTTTCATTTAATTTATAAATGTCCTTAGAACCTATAATATATCTATGGATTGATGTGAATCATGATTTAATGTTGGTATAATTTACTAAAAATAGGTTTTCAAAGGGATTTGTGTGAAATACCTAGGGTTATGCACCTAGGGTTATTGTTTAAAACCTCATTGTTCTTTAAAGTTAAATTAGGGGTTTTTATGAAATGTATAGCCTTGTTTATGGTGGGATGGTTATTTATTATTTTTGATCTTGATTTGGTGTGTATGGTTTGGTAATGATTTATCTTTTTAAAAGTGTTAAAATGTTGTAAAAAGTGTCTTATGGTTACAATGGGATTGTTTTATGTTATTTGAATAATGTGGATGGTTGGATGTGGTTTTAAAGAAAATTATTGGATTTGTGGAAGTGTTTTTTGGGTGTTCCTTGAAATATTAGTTTCCTAAATGTTGTTGAAAATGGAATCCCATGGGGGGATATGCCCGTTTGGCTTTTGGTGTGTGTGTTTTGGAAAATGTGTGGATTGAGGGGTTGTTTGGAATTTCACACTTGAAGATGGTTTTGGAAATGATTTGGAAATGTTTTGGTAAATGCATTTGGGTGTGTAAATATAAAATCCCATTTGGAATTGTACCATTAAAGGTGATGTTTTGTGTTGATTTTAGAAAAGAATGTGATTTGGAAAATGTGAATGCCCGGTTGGAAACTTAAGGTGTTTTAAAAGATGGTCTGAATGTTTAAGTGATGTGATGGCCTGTTTGGCATGTTTTTATTGTTTCATGTTTTTCCTAAAATGTGGAAAGTCTTATTTAGAAAAAATTTGAATAGGTGGTGTTCATCATGGTTTTTGAAGTGATTTGAAAATGTTTCATTTTTTTTAATTTCTCAAGAGTGGGTTTGTGATGTGAAAGTGGTGGCTTATGAAATGAGATGCTCGGTGTGGTCGATAAATGGTTTATGTGGTAACATTTGATGTGTGAAATTTGATTGATCACGAAATTTGAAGCCTAGGTATCTAGTTGGGCGGACTTGTACTAGTATGCTAGTGATTCTGTGGGGTTTGGCCCCTGTTTCACGTAGCAAGTTTGACGATGAAAACACTAACTAAACAATGATGATGATGTTGGGGACCACTAGGCTATAGGTATGTTCCCTACTAGTGGCTCGTGCACGAGAAAAGATATTATTACCGTTACTTTTCACCGAGATACGAGGTACATGGGGCTCACAACTAGCTAGTGCCTAGGTGCGTTCCCGTGACTACTGCTCAATGATTATATTTCACCTCCCGTTGGCATATGGTAGGTTGGGTTGGTAATTTTAAAATTTAGTACTTTTTCTTTAATGTGGAGTTCTTTGAAATTGTTTTCCATTTAAATTTGTTCCTTTGAAAATTGTTACTAGTATTGTTTGGATTGGGTTTTTGTTATAAAATGATAGTTTTCTTGAAAAATGGATTGTGGCATGTGTTGGACTTTGAAATGGAAAAGTTGTGGTTGTTTAATAAAATGTGAAAAATCTATTTTTATAATTTTATTTCAAACTAGTGTTAATGGAATGTATTGGGAAAGGAAACACTTGGAATCTGTGGTGATTGCCTACTGAGCTGTTAGCTCACACCCACCACTCGGTGTCAGTAGACCTGAGCTATTTTGTAGGTTCAGGTTTTGATCAGGTTTTTCTGGTACGAGTTATCTCCTGGAGCAGGGTGGTCTTGTGGTTGGTGGTGACCAGGAGGTAACATGGAGATTGTGTTAGTAGTTGGTTGTTTTATTTTATTGTAGCTCATGGTTATTTCAGTGTTAGTTTAATTCAGTTGTATTTATATTGTACCAGATTGTTCTTTTTTGAGATTTAGTTGTGGTTAGATCTGCTGCGTTTTCAATGTTGTATATTTTGATCTTATTTATTATTGGGCCAAATCATTCCCTCTTGTTTTATATATGATGCCCGGAACTAGTTTCCAGTCCGTGGGGATCAGGAACGCCCTTCAGATCATGTCGGGGACCGGGTCGGGTGTCGGGTTAGATGGCATCTCGGCTTGGTTCGTGACATGATATGTAATCTAAATATAATAATGGTTGGTTTCATACTATAATCTTTCAAAAACCATTAATCATTCATAATTCACACCCCAAACTATTCTTTATTTTCAAAATTAAAAAAAAACTTCTTGGCCTTTTCTAATGAGTACATATAATCTAAAGTGACCTACCCCCACCTCAATATGGTATTTTTATTGTAAATTCACTAAATAATAATCCAAATAATAACTAACTAAGGAAGTGTAGTTTTCTAAGGGAGAAAGAATAAAACCCCATATGTCTCAAATAATATTATAGTGGAATCGATAATTTGAATATGTCCAGTTGTTACCTCTATGATGTATATGTATTAATATGATATTGAGTATGTCATGAAAATATGGGAAGAAATTTTCATAGAATATTGGTTTACATATAGCTAATTTCATATTCAGACAACTCAATTTAAAATATACCACTATTCATCCCATATTTAATGATATTAGAATGCAATGGCTTCTTAGCCACCATTTTTTTGGTAGCATCATTCCATCTAAAAATTTTTATAAAATAATTGGAATCATTATTCAATAAATATTATTCATTCCCTAATTTTTATACATGACAATTAATTTTCTATTTTGAGGTCATAGCTATACGACATTACACATCAACCACCTTTGGATTGTATTTTATATTCTTATGTATCATCCAACATTGTTCTAATAACTATGTCATTAAAAACATGTGTCTTTAGTCTAAAGTTATCTATAATGTATTGGGATCTTCATTTACGTCATATAATTTTTTTTATATATCACTTTGATTTTGTATTTCAATTTATTGTCTAAACTACACATCCTTGGATACACATCAATTAAGTCCCATCATTAATGATCTTTAACTACCATAGTATAAAGGCATGGTACTTTTTATGTTGAAAACTATTAAGGGCCATCCTAGGAACTAGTTAATTCAATACTATATAATCCTTTAAACTTCTTGAATCATTAAAAATATAGAGCATAAAACCAAGGTAAATGCTCAATGTTTTTTAGGTTCCAATCATGAAAATATCAATCAATGAAAAATTCATGTTTCTATTTCTCACCCTCCCCCTTTATTGATTAAAAAAATAAATCATATAAATTAAAAATATAAAAAACATGTAAAAACCACCATTAAGACATAAATAAAATCAATATATGGATATTATGTCTACAAATCTAAGATAATGTTATACCAAGCTTCATTTATTTAAAAAATATTTCTTATGTATTTTTTGAAAGTTTGAAATGTGGAATATTAAATTTTCTTGAATCCTTCTTTATCATGAACTCAAAAAAACACAACATTATTATTTTGATTTTATTTACTCTTTTATCCCCTCATTAATACATGGACTAACATTGGATTATGATTATTATACATGAATTACTTATCTAGATCACATGTTTCTATCTAATATCCCATGATTAAGAGAAAATAAAACATATTTAATCACTAATCTAATAGTATGACCTACATTTCTGGGGGGAAACACAATCATCATCTTAAAAACCAACCCAGGTCAGCTAAACATGCCACCTGAATCATCCCATTACATAATATAGGTACAATAGGATAAAAAAAACCATTTATGAATATATAAAAAAATACATAATATAATATTATTAATCAGAGATAAAATGGATACCATAAACGCATAAAATACAAGCAAAAACATGATAAACCATATTGTATATCAAAACCCCATAAAACCAACAATATTCTTCAGACCATTGTGAATCTGATTTGTAATCAACAAGGGAATCTATCAATATACAAGACATTATTCCCTTTATCTGAATCCTATAATAAAATAACTAAAAAATACTAAAGGCATATGTGGGGTGAGTTTTAAATCCCATCAGGATACCAACATAGATTATGTACAATTTCTTATATCAAGAATGTGACATTTCTATCTTATAACAAAAAATAGTTAGGTAATGAATTTTCAGAAAATAATTCTAATTGTAAGTCATATTCCCTATAGTTTTTGTAAATTAATTTCATTTTCAAAAACAATAAATATGAAAAGTATAAGTGATAAAATATGAAATCATATCCCTGCATCAAGATGTAAACATATTCATGAAATAAAATATCTTGAAATTCTCTGTGATACATCCACATATAAAAACCTATGAGCAATAATCCATGATAAAACAATCATGTTATAAATAAACATATATGAAAAATAATTAAGAACCTCATATTGGGTTCTGGACTTTTGTAATTTTTATACCAGATACTCACAAGCCTAAATAAACATACATTAGATCCATGAGATATTGATTATTTATAGTTAATATTACAAAATTTTACCACCTATTGGTGGAACACACACTAAGGCTAATTGTGTATCTTTCCTGAAGCACTCATGGTTCATAATGTGGAATTGTCCAATTAATTTATAAAAAATACTCAAAATTTCATAAAATTGTATCAATGAAAATCCAATCCACATAAGATATTTAAGAACCATTTCAAAATTAGTCAATTCCTTATTCAATGAAAACCCCTTTTCTAAAAACATTTTTTTCTATGAAATCATTTGAAAAAAATTATCACTTGCAAACAAGGAAAAAAACATATTTTTTATATCATGAATAATATGAAATTTATCAAATTAACCTGTTTTAATGAAGTACCTACCTTAACATGATATAAAGTAGGATTCATTGGAAAATGGTGACTTGAGACCAAGAAAAATGCCTTCATAAGACAATCAACACCATGAAATTGAAATAGATTGATAAAAAATAGAATTTGATCACCTCAATTGAAAAAACCACAACCCCATCCAAATATAAAGAATAACCAAAAGGAAATATTTCCTAGAGAAATAAACCACAACCGCAATAAGGATCAATCACTGAAATAAATTCTCTAGAATGGTTCAAGGTATCCAAAATCAGGCATAAGTGTTATTAGGCCAATTGGGCGGAGAGTTTCTAAAGGTTGAAATGAAAATTCAGATGAGCAACACCCTAAAAACCTAACCCTCAACTCTTACATGATGTGTGATTCCATTAAAATTCATGTAACCCTAAATGATCATATACATTGAAAAACTCATCCCTTTTTATTAAAAACTATTTATTTTCTATTACATGGAATGTACATGTTACACATTAAAATAATTGACACCATATATCTATTTTCAACTTCTACCCCATGTTTATTAAAGGGAATGTATTTCCATTACATTGTGTGTAATTTTATAGTGAAAAGTTAAATATAATTGTTCAAAATGAAAATAACATCGAATCCCTATGTTCACCATAATAGAGATCCTACCAAATAATTTATGACATTAATCATCAAAATAAAAATGGAAAAATAAATTTTAAACAGATCTTATAGAATGATAACAGGGCATTACAATCGCTAACTATAAGAGCATTCTCACCTATAAATCTCTCATGATCCTAGATACACAAAATGATAAGGTCATAGATGCATCATAAATGAGTCATACTCCCATATATCATGGATATACTATTTTCACTATAACAATACCCAGACATGGGGGATAATTTTACAATGCATCACCTTATTCTTTTGAGCTATAATTTGAACTGGCTAGTTAACCAGGGTTTTTTATAACTCAAAATTGACATCCTCCCATCTAACCATATGGGAAGGGTTTGATATATACCACCTAAACTGGGAAACATGAAACACATCATGGATATAATTCATGCTAAATGTCAAGTCCAATTGATATTCCAGCCTCCCTATCCATCCAATGATATCAAAGGTGGACACAAACCATGATGCCAACTAACACTAATTACCCACCAAATGATGTACTCTTTGAGGTGAAACTATGAGTGATTCCTTCTCTCCGACCTCAAAATCAAACTATAATTGATGACAGTTTGTATGAAATCTATGATGACATTTTCTCATGATCAAAATATTCAGGATAAAATACACCATTATTGTCATCTCATGAACAACACTCACCCCAACCATGGAATATTGTCCCATATAGGCCTAGTACAAGATATATCTACATGGTTACCCATAAAAAATAAAATAGATTTGTCTTGATCGGATCCTAATAACTACTGTAATTGACCCATCCATGTGTGGTTGATATTTTTTTCTTAGTATAATCTCAGAATCTATCACCTCATATAAACCATTCCAAAAACATTAAAATGAAAAACTGATCACCATTAAAAAATACATGGATGGAATTCCATGAAGCATTAAAATATCTTAGACATACAGGTTCCCAAGATAGTCCGCATTCACCACCTCCTGAATAGTTCAGAAATGCATTGATTTCATGAGTTAATTAATGATCACATGAACCACATCCTTCCCACAAGGACATCATGGTAAAACAATGTTGAAAGACAATGAAATGTTATACCACCTATATTCTAGAATGGGTAAGGGCTACAACATCTAAATAAATCTCTTATATTTTACCTTAATTAATTGATAGGAAAGACACAACAATATAAAAACCACAATCTATCACCTCATCATCTTTCAAATGATCAGACACCTCATATCAGGGTATAACATGGTATCCCCATGGTGCACAGATTAAGAAGGACAGTGTTGACTATCATCAATTCCCACATAAACTTAAATGAAAAATTCAACTTACTATGGAAAAAACATCTAATGGGAAACATATACTACTCACTCGAGGTCACCCAAACATAAAGGATCACTTAAGTGTTGGAACATTGTGTTTGTAACCTACTCAGGATGAACATTCTCATCAAAAGATGAGTCAATTTTCATAAAATCTAAGAACAAAAATCCACCAAACTCTTCCATTTTCAATCTCATGTTAGCAACTAACTAATCATATACCACTTCTCAATTGATTCATTCATAGATTTTGTTAGCATTTTTTCCTCAATGCATCGACAACCATATTCTCTTTCCCAGAGGTATAATAAATATCTAAATCATAAGTCTGATGAAACTCTACCCCGTGTATCAATCAGAAATTCAGATCCATCTGAGTAAAATTACAATTCAAGAAAATATGAATATAATATTCATTAAACCAATACCCATAGAGATAGTCATGCCACAATTTGAGTTCATTCATAATCGCTTCTAACTCAAGATCATGGTTAGTGTAGTTCTTCTCATGAGAACATAACTAAAGAGACGCATAGGCAATGAACTATTTACCCTACATCATGGAAGATCCCCAAACCAAACAACAAAAAAACATAAAAAACATTATAAGATGATTCAAGTTTTGTAAGAATCAAAACTGGTGCTAAATTCAACCTCACGTTTATCTACTCAAAAGATATCTAAAACATTTCATTCCAATCAAACATTACACCATCATGGGTTAAAGCAATCATCAATGATGTGAGCTTTGAAAAGTCTTGAACAAACTATTTATAGTAATTAACCAATACCAAGAATCTCTGGATCTCAAAAACATTTATTAGAAACTATCAAGACATACTTGCATATAGTGTTTCAAGATCTACTATGACACCCCAATAAGATATTGCATTCTTCAAAACATCACTTATCAGATCCAAAATTCACATTTGGAATGAATAGAATACATATGATGTTATTTCATGGTTCAAATAATGTTATATATATGGTACATGTTCTTTTTCTATGTCGTGTAGTATACAAAAATATCATCCATGAACACAACAACAAAAGATTACACGAACCAAGAAAAATATAGTTTTATCAAATCTATAAACACCCCCAAGAGAATTAATGAGACTGAATGGCATAACTATTACACCATAAGGATTTTAAAATAAATATTGAATTCATGAAACACTGAGTCTCTAAAAACAACACCTCGTTATAACCTTGACACTAAACATAATTCTTTTTACCTTGGTGATTTGAAATTTGAAAAACTGACATACATAGTTGCGTTTAGTGAGATATTTAGAGACTAAAAAAATAAATATAATTTTTAGTGAATAGAAACATACCCTTATGAATAGACATATGATTATTAATATGACCCTTATAAATAGTTTAAAATATTATTATTTTATTTTCTTATGATAATAATATAATGATATATTGATTAATTTTTCAATGTGATAGTAAAATGAATCATAGTTTTAAAATTTTTATTTTTCAAATAAACTATGATTTTATTTACAAAATAAATTAATAATATCTAGAAAATTACTTTAAAAAAATGGAGTTCATTGTTTTATTTCTAAATGTTGAAAATTTGATTGGGTGAATTTTTTGTGATTTTTTGAAATATTAGAATTTTTTATGAACACTAAAATATGATAATTTACAATAAATACTAAATAATTGATTTATTGAGTCATAGGTGATGTAAGGAAGATGTAAGGAATAAATTTTCGAACTTACATGCACATATTACTCTTATTTTCCACCAGAATAAATACTATTGGTTGTATTTGGGAAAATAACAAAACAATGATTAAGATATTCAAAAATTACTCATCTCCTCCACTATTAAACCCCCATCACTCCCTCTTCCCATAACTCCTCTAAATTTTTCCCCAAAATAACCTTAATTAGTCCCTCCCCACGTATAATAGCTCTTGTTCTTTCCAAAAGTCCAAAACGACTTCTCTTAATGAGATTCTCAAAGTGGTGGATTAAAGAGAAAAATTAACACTTTATTCCATTCATTTTCATTTCATGTTCCTTTCTATTGTAATTATTTCCTCACCCCCTCTGTAAATTTGACAATTATAACTCCATTATCATCTATTTACTTAATTTATATCATGTTAATGGAAGAACCATCATCAATATCAATACTCTCTATCTGTTATTTTATAAATGAAATCATCATCTGTGTGGTTCCAATTTACAACCTTCGTGGATAACAAACTTTCATTCATCAATTTATCCTTCATTATAGGTCATTAAACCATTTTTATGGTGGAACTTGGCTATAATAGAATTACTATAATCAATTTAACATTCATGAATAAGTATATGTACATAATGTTAAATCATATGAACAAACTAGTTCATATTAATCGAAATACTTCTAAAATAATCTAAGTGATTGTCATTAATATTTCATCTAATGATTCTTCTCATTAAATGTAACCAAATGAAGTAAATGAAAAATAAAAACTATACATGTTCATTAAAAATATTTATTTTTAATTCTGGATTTTTATCACCACTCCACATAAACTTAATTAAAAAAAAGTGAACCAATTATGATAATCAAGAAAACTAACACTCTGGAATGATGAAATTCAATATTATAACATATAAATAAGGACATAAATAAACTAAAAAATTATGAAAAACAATATAAATGTATAATAGGTTCATTATTATGTTATAAATGAGTCTAATTTCATATTCCTGGACTATTAGGATAAGAGAGGAATATTCAGACTTAGGGTATGGGTATTCCACCTGATCCTCCAATTTCATTCAGGTTAAATTTATTTTCTAATTACCGAAATTAAATTATTATTTATTATTATTTAATCATAAAAAATAATTTTTGAGTTTTCTGTATATGTTTACCAAATATAATCCTTCCTTGTTTTATGGTTCGTTACACAATTTTAAAAGAAAATTGTAAAATTATTTCTGAAATACAAGCTCATTTCAAGGGAATTTATCAAATTCATACCTATTTCCAAGGGAAGTCTATAATAAATATTTAGAAACCATTTCCTTTTTAAAATCACTCATTTTATATTGAAAATAAAATCTTACTTCAGTTCTGGTTTTATACAAAGGATCTACCAAAATAACTTTACATTTCAAAATAAATGAGTATTTATCTCAAGAATTACTCGTTGATTTTATTGGTGTATATTCATCATTCTCAACACCATTGTTGATTATTATGTAATTTGGGATTAATAATTTATGATATCATCTAACATATTTAATTTAATAGTTTATGATTATTTTTTGTTGTGGATATGCTATCCTAAAACCAATAACCAATTTACTCTAAATGGTTATTGTTTAAGTTTAATGTTAGGGGAAGGTTATTTATATTTCATATGTTAGTTTCAATATGAATGTATATGTTATTTATGTTTATCCCATCTCATATGAAGAATTTATTGTACTTGTTATGTGATAGGTTGGCCCTGTTATATCCCCTTTAGGCATCGGTGGGTCTTATTAGTCAAATTGACTTGGACATGGATGAGGCCATGCCCATTTTGAGTTATGGTTTTGGCCGAGGCCTTAATAAGTTTTATAATATTTCATAGATGCCTTGGTGTTATGATTCATATTGTTTTGAATATTCACGTCCCTCATTATGAATCAAGTAATTTAAATTTCATGTGGTTATTCAACTAGTTGAATACCCATGATTAAGTATACTTATATAGTTATTTACTACGATAATATTACTTCCATAATGTGTTGTAGTTTATTATTTATAGAGGCATTCACATTAAATTATTCACCATGACTATTGTTTAAGTTTATGTTAATTTTAGCTATATTGATTACTCTTTCTAGTAATTTTAACTCACCCCATTCTTATGTTTTAGGTTCTTGGGATATGAAAATTTATATTATGTAATAACTGCAGGGATAAACATATAGTTGTGGAAGTTTCCAATAAAACCTATATGTTGTATTACGATTTCATTTCTAATGTTTAACTTTTTTGTATCTTTATTCCAATGCTATTAAACTTCTCTGTCCTTCGGGATTCATATTCCTTGATTATATGCCAATGTAATAAAATATGTCTCCTAATCCAGAAAACTGGGGTTCTATATTTACAGTTGGTATCAAAGGAAGTTTAGTAGAAAATATGGAAACTATATTTAAAAATATTATAATACGAAAAAACCACTAATATAGTCTCTGAAGATTAAAAGTCAAGAACATCCTTGTATTTTGGAAAGGAATATATTATATGGATCATTCTAAAAAATACATCCTTCTATTGATACTACAAGTGGATGTGGTTCGGGAACATAAGAACCGAGGAGTAAAAGATATGAAAAGGAGTTTCGGGCTTGACCCAGGGTATCGTAGAACACAAAAACAATCCTTACTACACACTTGGATTGACACTTCTGTGGGATATGCTTATCATAATTCAAATTTTCATTTCAATCCAATATGAAGGATTTAAATGTAAACTTTTCATCAATGAAACCATGTTTGGGATTATAGGGTTAGACATAAATAGGATTTTGATCAATGTTATGTATTTTTCTACATTAATATTATACATTATGATGGATAACATAATAAATTTTATACCATTTAACTAGAAATAGCGATTAGTCGAAGAAATGGAAACTGTATGGAGATGTATATCCCATGTAGGGATTACCCTTCGATGCATGATAATGATTATGGATCTAGAGTTATTACTGGTGTGGAGCAACTTATAACTATACTAAGAAAACTTACCCAGGTTATGAACAATAGCCTTACCTAAATAGATCATCGAAATTCACAATGTAGAGGAGAAATTTTGGATCGGTTTATACGAAATCATCCACCACCATTCAATGGAACTACAAATCCATTTGTTGTAGAGTAGTGGATATGTTCCCAAGAGAATATATTTCAAACTTTCGGATGTAATGAAAGGGACAAGGTCATCATGGAATTTTTTCTTCTATCAAGAGATACAGATCAATGGTGGTCTTTAATACAAGACACTAAGGAGGAGGAATATAAAAGATAAATGGAATGTAGGGACTTTAAGGAAATCATCACAAACAAATATGTTCCTTGTGAACAACGAGTGGATATGGAAAACCAATTCTTGAATCTGAGGCAGAAAGATGATGAAAATGTTTCTAAGTATGAATCCAACTATACAAGGATAGTAAAGAATGTTGCATACTACATATGTAATCCATTGAGTAAGACAGACTGATCCTTTGATGGTTTAAAACCATTCTATCAAAGATCTCTAGTTTCCCAAAGTTTTTCATCATATGATGATATAGTCTCACGTGTTATCAGAACAGAGAAGGAATTTTCAATGTCTAATGAATTTAATGGAAAGAAAGATAATAAAAGGGTTTATGAAAACTATGGAAATGAAAATAAAGAAATGGGGTCGAATGGATGAGTTGAATTTACACCTGGTGATAATTATGGAAGAAAACACCATGGTGACTACATAAAAAGAAAAGAGGTATGATGAAAATATTGACAGAAAATCCATCTAACTTGTGATTATAAGGGTAATAAAAAAGATATTAATGTTAAATGATATAATTGATGGTATATTTGACACTATGCTAATGATTTTACAAAAAATCATGGAAACATTCCATATAAAAGGACAAGGGAGCAGTGAAAAGTTTATGAGATCACAACTGCTGATATTGATGTTCCTAATGATGTGGATATAGGTATATTAATCATTTACTCAAATGTATCCAATGATTTATTTCATTTTAGATCATCACATTCCTTTATATCTTCCCAGTTTTCCATGAAAATTATATATTTCCATGTCGATTTAATAATGGAGTTGTATCTCAAAATTCATTAGAGAATTATCATCGCAAAAAAGTTGTGTCAGTTAGTCCTCATTATGGTTATAATCGTGATTTTTTGCTGATTTTATTATCATAAACTTGATTATAAATTATATTATCCTTAGTATGGATTGTCTTTTGAACCATTAGATGAAAATTTTTTGTATGAGGAAAGATGGTACTATTTTTTAGCATGAGGTTGAATCCCATATCTTTAGGGCAGAAACATCACCTTCTAATTCCCATGTAAATCCACCCGAATTATCTCTAATGAATTCTTTTATTAGAGAGGAAGGTAATATAATAACTATAGGTGAGGAATGGAATGTTTAGATAGTGTATGTACTTATTGTTTAAGAATACATTGATTTGTTTCCAGAGGATTTACCTATACATTTTCCAGAGCGGGAAATCGTTTTTTCCGTGGACTTAATTCTTGGTTCAAGGTCCATATCAAAGACCCCTTATAAAATGGACACTATGGAATTATTTGGAAAAAACTAGAGTAATTAAGTGATAAATGATTTATTCAACCTATTGTTTCCCCACAGGGATCCCCTATTTTTTTGTTATGAAGAAAGATGGATCTATGAGGTTGGGCATTGACTATAGGGAGATCAATCCTATAACTATAAATAACAAATATCCCCTATCTCACATTGATGGTTTATTTTATCAACATCATGGAGGCTAATATTTTTTGATGATTTACCTTTGATCTGGATATCATCAATTGTTATAAAGGAATGAATAAATTCAATAGATAGCATTTCGAAACAGGTATGTGCATTACGATTTTACAGTAATTCCCTTCATACTTATTAGTGAACCATTTGTTTTCATGGATATAATGAATAGATTTTTAAAGTAATATCTTGATGAACTTGTGGTGGTATTTATTGATGATATCTTAGTATACTCCAAACGCTATGATGATCAGGAAAATAACTTGCGAACTATTATAAAGACTCATAAAAGAAATGAATTATATGAGGAGATCAACATGTGTGAATTTTTTCTTTAATCTGTTTCCTTTCTTGGCCACATTGTCTATAAGGATGGAATATATGTTGATCATGCGATGAAAAAGGTAGTTTAAGAATGACCTACTTCAATAAAAATAACTAAGCTAAGTAGTTTTATTGATTTTTCATGTTATTATCAGTGTTTTATTCAGAACATTTCACATTTAGCCAACCCAATGACCAAGCATACACGTAAAGGGGTTAAGCTCATATGGAAAAAGGAATTTGAAGACTGTTTCGAAGAATTTAAGAGGATATTAGTGATTTCTCTTATCCTAAATCTATCATTAGGGAATGATGGGATTTTTATCTATAGTGTTCATCAATGAAATGAAATAGTTGTGTCCTTGTGAAGAATGATAGTGTTATTGCTAATGCATCAAGACAGTTCAAAATTCATGAAAAAAACATTCTTACTCATGATCTTGAGTTATCTATTGTGACCTTTGATCTATAAATATGGAGACACTATCTCTATGGTTAATGATGTGAGATATATACAGATCACAAGAGTCTAAAATATATATTCTCACAAAAAGAACATAAGATGAGTAAATGTAGATAGCTTGAACTACACATGGATTAGGATTATACAATATAATATCACCCAGGAAAGGAAAATGAGGTAGTTGATTCTTTGAGAAAGAAGGATCTTGGAGTCCTCAAAAAATGTGAATTGATAAGGATCCTTTGTACATGGATCTAGTGATGATTGATATAGGAAATATCCGAGAAAGAGAAACATCACTAATTTTTCATTTTGTTGTACAACCATGTTTATTATAAAGGATTAAAATATCATTTTCTGATGTTGAAAACATGCCAAATAAAATTAATTTTTTGAAAAAGGGGATGTTGGCTGAATTCATATGTAAAGATGTAATTATGAAATTTATGAAGAGGCTTTGTATTCTAGCTATACTCGAGATAAAAATAGAGTTATTGGATGATTCCCATAGTTTGAATTTCACTATACATCTTGGTAGCACTATGATTTATAGATATTTGAATAAACATTTTAGTAGGGTTAACACGAAGAAGGATGATTCATATTTATATCAAGAAGTTTAGTCTGTCATTATGTGTATATCGAATGAAAACATCACAAAGGAGTCATGAAATGTCTACCTATTTATATATGTGAATGGGAAAACATAATCATGGATCTTGTCACTGGATTACCCAAAACACCATGAATGAATGATGTAATATGGGTAATTATTGATCGACTTACAAAATTTACACATTTTTCTCACTATAATGGAGTATTTTTCACTTGATTTCTTAGAAAGAATTTATATTAATGATGTTGTGAGACATCATGGGGAACCTCTAACAATTGTGTCTGATCATGTCCCATAATTTACATTGAAATTATGGAAATGTTTATAGAATGCTTTGGATACCGAACTTCGATTGGGTACTTCATATCACACTCAAAGTGACGGGAAATCAGAGAGGACGATACAATCCTTAGAAGAAATGTTGAGATCATATTCAATTTATATTCAAGTATGTGTGGTCAATATTTTCCTTTAGTGTATATTTCATAAAATAATAGTTTCCATTCATGTATTAAAATGTTAGCATATATAGCATTGTGTGTAAAGATATTTCATACACCAACTTGTTTGGATGAAGTTGTAGAAAGGAAGCTTGTGGTCCCAGAGTTTGTAGAAGAAGCAACATCGAAGGTAAATATTACTCAAGGCCATATCAAAGCATATCAAAGAATAAAAAAGAGTTTTTCTAATAATTAATGGAAGGATTTGTAGTTTCAAGTGGGAGATCATGTATTCATAAAAGTATATCAATGCATGGGAGTTATATGAATTGGGAAAAATGGAAACTGTGCCATATGTACAAAGTCCCTTTTGAAATTATAGTGATAATTGGAATTGTTTCATATCATTTGACAATACTATCTAGAATGAATAAATTACAAAATATGTTCCATGTCTCACAATTGAAAAGTACGTGCCAAATCCAATACAGGTCCTCACTTCAGAAGGTACAGAATTGGAATCTGACATATCATACAATGAAGAGCCTATCCGGATTCAGGAAACTATATTATAGGTGTTGAGGAATTAGGCAACTCGACTGGTAATGATACTTAGGAAAAATAATAAAATTGAAATACAAAATGGGAGCGAGAGTAGATTATGATGTAGACCAACCCCAATATTTTTTGGAGGTAAAATTCTGAAAATTTCATAGAAAAATTTTTTGTGAGGGGAAAATGTAACACCCCAGACACTAAGTCTCTACAAAACACCACTTTTTTATAACCTTGTTAGTAAACATAATTCTTTCCTCCACTATGATTTGAAATTCGAAAAACGGACATACACAGTTGTGTTTAGTAAGATTTTAGAGTCTCATAAGAAAAACATAAATTTTTGAATAGTTATGAATAGAAATATGACCCTTATGATTAGAAAAAAATATATTATTTTATTTTTTAAGTTAGTAAGATATTGAGATCTTGATTAAATATTCAATGTGATATGAAATAAATTATAGTTTTCAAATAGTTATTTTTTCAAATAAATAATGATTTTTTAAATTTTATTAATAATATTTATTTTTTTTTTTGAAAAATGGTTTTCATTGTTGAATTATACACAATGAAAAAGGTTATGGTGATTTTTTTTTTTTTTTTTCTGATATACATGAATTTTTGATGAATAGTAAAATTTGATAATTTATGATGAATACTAAATACATGGTTTATTGAGTCATAGGTGATTTATGGAAGATGTAAGGCCACTTGGTTCGAACTAACATGAACAAATTACTATTCATGGTCACAATAATCAATTTTCATTGGGAAAATTAAAAAAATTGATTATATTATTCAAAAATTACTAATGTCCTCCACCATAATCACCCTCCCATAACTCCCACTTATATTCACTCTTCCATGCCTGGAAGCTCCTCAAATATCTTCCCAAATACCCTTCCCTAGTCACTCCCCATGTCCAAGAGCTCTTGGTCTTGCCAAAAGATCAAAACCCCTTCCATTATATATATTCTCAAGGATGTGGATTCAAGGTGAAAATTCACATTTTATTTCTTCCATTTTTATTTCAAGTTCCTTTCTAATGTTATCCTATCCTCACCTTCAACATATAAATGACAATGATAACATCAATATCATATTTATACATGAATATTATCATGTTAATGGAAGAACAATCATTAATAACCTTACTCTCTCTCTCTCTCTTATTCTATAAATTAAATCATCATCCATGAGGTTACAATTTACAACCTTCATGGATGACAATGTTTTATTTGTCAATTTCTCCTTCAATAATGGTCATGAATCCATTTTGATGGTTTAAACAGACTATAATATATGTCTTATAATCTATTTTTTATTAAGGGACCAGTATATGTACACAATATTAAATCATATGACCAAAATAGTTCCTAATAATCAAAATACCGCTAAATTAATCAATGTGATTGTCATTAATATTTCATAAAATGATTCATCTTCATGCCTTGTAACCAAATGATTTAAATGAAAATTAACTCCTATGGATAATCATAAATAAAATTTAAATTCAATTATGGTTATTTACATCCATTCCACATGATGTTCATTACATAAATTCAAGTGAACTGATTTTAAAAATGAAGAAAATGAACACTTTGGAATGACATAATTCAATATTATAACATATCAATACATACATAAACGGGAAAAAAAATACAATAAAATAAATACTTTTCTAATAGGTTCTATATTAACTTATTAATGATTCTAATCTCATATTCCATGACCCAAATATTAATAGTGGAACATTCAAACATAAGGTAATGGATTTCCACCTGAACCGCCATTTTCATTCAATTTACATTTATTGTCTAATTACCTCAATGAAATTTTTATGAATTATCATATACTCCTCATTATTTATTTTTGTGTATAATATATATGTTTACCAACCATATTCCTTATTTAATGTGTATTTACATATTTTTAAAAGGAACTTTTAAAATTACTTCTGAAATATAAGCCTGATTCAATGGAATTTCTCAAATTCTTACGTATTTTCAAGGGAAATATATAATATATTTTTAGAACCAATTATCATTCAAAAACTTGTCATTGTATTATGAAAATATTATCTAACTTCAGTTATAGTTTTACAATAATACTTTTCCAAACAAACTCTTCTTTTCAATATAAAATAGTATTTCTCTCTAGAATTACTTGATGATTTCAAAAGAGTATATTAATATGTTTAAAAACTCTTTTTGATTCTTATGAATTATTAGGATTAATATTTTATTATATCATCTAAAAAATTTAATTGATTTTTTTATGATTATTCTGACTGTGATCGTGTCATCCTAAAACTATTCACCAATTTACTCTAAATGGTTAGTGTTTATGCCTAATATTCAAGGAATGTTATTTTCATTTCATATGTTTGTTTCAATGTGAATGTATATTTTTTTATTTTTATCATTGATCATATGTGGAATGAATTTGACTTTTTTGTGATGGGTGGTTACTGTTATAGCCCCCTGATGCATCAGTAGGACTCATGACACAAATTGATGTGGATTTAGTGGAGGACTTTCCCATGACTAGATATAGTTTTGGATGAGGCCTTAATCATTTGTAGACATATTGTCTAGTCCTTGATGGAGTGATTCATAATTTCTATCATATTCACATCAATCATTATGAATCTAGTAATTTGAATGTTCATGTGGTTATTTGACTAGTATAATACCCATGATAATGTTTTATTATGACATTATTTACTATTCTCATATTCCATACATAATGTGTTCAAAGTAATTATTGGTAAAGAAATGTATTTTCAATTATTCACCATGCCTAATGTTTGTGTTTTTTTATCTTTTATCGTATTTCTTACTCTTACTAAGAATTTGATCTCACCCCTTTCTTATGTTTTATCTTCCCATGAAATGAAAATTTTTATTATGAATAACATGAAGGGATAAACTTATAGTTATAGACTTTTTAATAAAAAATATATGTTGTATTTCCATTTTATGTTGTAATGTTGAACTTGTAGGTATCTTGTTTCCAATGCTACTAAACTAATCGGTCCTTCAGGATGCATATTCCTTGATTATATTACAATGTAATTAAATAGGGCACCAGCACTAGGTAACTTGGGTCGAGTCTTTACAATAACTGAAAACTCAAAATTTCCATATCGACTATTAAATTTTGTTTAGAGATATCCAATTATCATACTCTCAACTGGTGGTACCCAAACCCCAGTTCAATATTACAAAACTAACTTGCCCCTATATGATGACCAAATAGATCACTAATCCTTGGTAAAGGATAACTAATCATAATTTTCATCTGAATTTAATTTCGATAATAAATATAATGTTTGAGGTTCAAGTATTACTTATTAGAAATGAGGATAGGGAAATCACATTATGGAATGCTAGGAGGAATAAATCATTTAAGATCTAGGTACCTATGTGGGCACTTATGTTCCATAATCTCAGAAGGTTCTATATGATAAGACAATATAGAAATTGGAATCATACAAGGGAGAATATCTATAGAATAATTGAACTAATTTGTGGTTGTAAACAAGAAAACATATCCAGATATACCTCATGATACACTCACATCACTATAGTATGTTGACCCCCCAAATATGGTTTAACCTCATCAAAAATATACTCTAAAAAATTCATGATATTACCCAAAACAAAATGAAAAACAGGTCATTCCCTTCCCGATCTAGAGCCCCACTCACTATTGAAACCATGAGTGACCCCATCAGAATATTACAATTGAATCTGATGGTGATAAAATTCTATTTGTTCCTCTACATTGATCCTCAAAATCATGTCAATAATCTTATAAAATATGTCAATATAAAGAACTACGAAGTCCCACTCCACCACAAAAATAGGCTATCAGTACCCGACATGAAATACATATAAACCTTGTTTAGACCTATTTCCCAAATCCATGGAAAGTTATATAAGAATGAAAAAATTATGAATGAAATATGAACACAACAATAATGTCTGATGATATGAATGAATGTGTTCTAACTATATCATGTATATCAACATCAATAAAATAACATGCCTCAGTTACAACTCAATCCTTCAAGCCTTCAAGTACTCATTTGTGACAAGTTCCAGTGCCTGATGCACCAACTCACCAAAAAGGGAAGAATACACTAAAACACTATGCACCCCAATCTCTAAGCTCTAAAACTCCCAGTTCATCACCACACCCAATGAATTAGGGTAAAATTGTAGGTTAAATATTTTCATTAAATAATCATCGGTAATATTCTCATGAATCATAACTTTCACAATAGAGTTTCATCATCTCTTTCTTGGTCCCTTGATCATAGAAGTAGAAAAATCCAACATAGAGTCATAAGGAGTCTTCAAGAAGTTTAAGATGCTTTTATCAACTCATGCCACACAATGAATTCATGAGGTCCATTGTCACCATGACAGATGGGTGGATGTTTCTTAGTATATTCATAGCCATGATCCATGATGGGTTCAGGGTTCTCGACACCCACTTGGCCAAGAGTCTGAATAGTGAAGGTAATATATTCTACCAATGTAGGGTCCAATATATTATTTACCTTCGGAGACTCTAATGTAGCATCCTCTCTCGTATTTAAAATATCATTTCATGATGGAATTTTCTAACAAAAGATAAAACCTATTTAGTTGGGAGAAAACTCCAAAATCGTAATCCATGCATCAAGTATGGATAAAAATTCTTTAAAATATTGATGATTTTAAGATTACATGAAACTAATAATGAAAAAAATGTGATTAAAACATTATGATAATAATATATATTAGTTTCAAACAAATTTCATTCAAATAACACAAAACTCTATGTCCCGATCATGGTAAAAGTCCCCAACCACTCATGGTAACTTAATTTCAGCCAACAAGGTGAGATATCTAGGCCCCTTTTTATTCTCACTATCTAAATATTAATGATACTAAATCCTCTCTATGGAAGATATAGAACCAAAATCTGGCAGTGCTAAATCACATAAATTTGAGAATCCCTATAATTCAAAATTATAACAAACCAAATCAATTAAAATAAAAAATCCACCTAAAACTAGGATGCCACATAATATAGGTAAGATGAGATAACAAAATACATTCTTGAATATTGGAAAAGTAACACATACCACCTGGGTATGATGTGAAAACAAATGAGATACTATATAAAAATAAAATCCATTCCAAAATGGCCACACCAAAAAAGTACATCAATACCCCACATGACCAACATTCGTCTTAGGACCAACCCAAACTGAATATAGAAGCAACAAGAGAGATAACATACTACATGATGCTCATCCTATTACTTGAATCCAAAAATTCAACATCATGAAATGCTTAAAGCTGATATATGATGTGATCCAAATCCCAATAAGATACTACCCAAGTTTTTGTACATTGTCTAATATAAAACATCCATTAGTTCAATATTTAAAAAAAATAGTTTTAAAAAGAATTTTTCATAAAATATATCAAATTTCAAATAATATCCGCATTGGTTTTCATAAAATATTTCTATATTCTAAAAACATAAATATGAAAAGTGTATGTTATAAAATGGGAATGCATATACATGCATAAAGAGGCACGCATATCCATGAGATAACATATCATGTTATCTTATGTGACACTGTCTCAAATATAAACATGTGATAAATGGCCCATGATAAAATATTCATGTGAAAAATAACCATAAATGAAAAATAAAAAATCACCAAATATTGTTATCTAGCCTATGGGAAAATGTGTACTAGACAATCACAATAAAAAATAGTAAAATTTTAGATCCAACAAATATTGATTCCAACTAGATGAAAACACAGAAGGTTACCTCTAAATTTTGAATCACAATATAAGTCTAGTTGTGTCTCTTTCCTAACACATCCAAGGTACACAATGTGAGATTTTACAATAAATTTTCAAAATCTTGTAACAATTTAAAAAAAAATTAATATCCATGTCTATATGATTAAGATTTTGAAAACCCATTTCCAGTCCAAGAAAACCATTTTTCAAAGAAACCCCCAATTTGGATCACATTTTTCATTCTATAAAATCATTTAAAAAATCACTTCTAGTTAATGAACAACCTAATGGAATTTTTCATGAATGATATTTGATTCATCAAATTAAATAATTTTGTAAAAACACATACCCTAACATGGTATAAACACATATTCCTTCAACAATGGTGACTTGAAATCAAGGGAAAACCCTTTGAAAGGTAAATAAATCCAGTAAACTAATAATGATTGATGGAAATCACTATCCAATCAAATCTTCTTAAAAAACCATAGCTTGAACAAAACATAAATTAAAACTATATGTTAATCTAACCCGTATAAACAATCCACAACCAAAACAGTCATCAATCAATAAATAAAACAAACATAAAGGGTTTTTGGTATCCAAAATCAACCATGAGAAAATTTATATCAAGAGGGACATGATCTCCTAATGGATAAAATGAAAATATAGTTGACCGTAACCAAAAAAACCACATCCCTAGACACATGCACAGTGTTTATAGATATTACACATATTGTTGTCCATAAAGATCATGTACACTATAAAACTCATTTCTATTTTATTAAAAACATATTACATTCCATTACATAACATAAACTAGATACATGACATTCACACCCTGATTCTGGTTCATAGCTTCTTCCCAGCCTCTATAACATGGTGTGTACTCCCTTTATAATGCCTTTCATTGACCAGTGAGAAACATAAAGTGATGCTTCATGTTAAAACTTCCAAATAAAATCTTTGACGTCATCATTACATGTAACCTCCCTATTTATTTTTGTCCTTACTCGCCCATAAAAAAATGAAACCAAAAACAAATTTGAAAACAATCCTAATAGAAAGGTAACGTGGCATTACACTGCATATCCATCATATAAATACTCACTAGAGTGAACATTATGGGGAAGATAATGTGTTGGTCAAATAATTCATCATCGAATCAATTATTTCATAATATAATTTATAAGAGACTATTATAATTATATATTAACATTTATTCAACTACATTTATATATAAATTTGTGTAATTTCATAATTTATCAAAATTAAATGATCATACAGATAAGAGTTTCATGTCATTCAAATGAAAATAATAGGTTTTTAGAAAAATATAATTTCAAATTTCATAAACAAAAGAGGGTAAAATATACCTAAATAAAAATATCGCATTTATAGATGAAAAATTAACTGTTAAAATTCTTATTAAATGAATGATTATAAATTTTCTATTTTAAACAGTGATTCATTAACATCCTAGTTGAGTTATTTGAGCCTTTTTATCTCAAATTTATCATTAATATGTAGTATTTTATCCTATGTAGTGGTATATATTTATACAACCTTGAATTATTAAATGAGTAACTAAAATTAGAAAACATCCTCCAAAACCTCAACTATCTATTAATGAAAGCAGATAGCCAGAGACAACCCTTAATAAGATATTGGTTGATGTTTATCCTCTCCTGGATCATATCAAGATTGGTCTAGAAGTACCATATCATTGATCTCTTTGCCATATATTTTTTACATGGAATGGTTATACTTCATTTTCCATGATTTTGATTGCATGATGACTATTTCGAATACGTTTCCATTAAATTTATTGTATTCAATCAAGCTATATTTCAGTGTGATGAACATGTGATGTATTTTCTAAAACTTTTTGTGTAACTCTTATATATGGTTTTTGTTGTTTCAAGATGTCCCACAAAACTTGTTGTCTATGGGTGTGTTGAAGTATGAGGGACTAGGATCTAAATAAAATAACACCATAGAGATTAATATTTAATTTTGAAACAAATTCCTTAGGGTAATAATGAACTCAATAGACTTAGAACTTTTTGATATCTTTGGAGATTTAGAACACAAGAATGAAACGTCCTATTTTTTTCGTTCAATTGCTTATAGTGATGCTAATGATTTTTTTCATAAATATATGTATATATATTTACACATATATATACATCAATATATATATATGAAAAAATATAGATATATATGTAAAAAAAGAAAATATTTAGTAGTGAAAAACATTTTTGTTTCCTCCACTATTAGGGGTGTTAGTTTTTTTTTTGAAAAAGAGGTATTATTAATGATGAAGATCTGCAGCCATACATAAACAGAGCCATGAAGGAAAATTTTCCAGCCATAGCTGGTTGACATCGAAGAGGCCTGAGGCCACAAGCTGGTGGGATGCATTGTTTCCTTCCCTTTTGGTAAAGGAGAAGGTGCAGTAAGAGAAGTCTTGGCAAAGTGAGCGGATTCTCCTGATGATGAGGCCAAAAGGCTGGAGTCCGGCATCATGGTGGTTAATAGCATTGATAACAGTAAGGCAGTCAGACTCAATGATGATATCAACCCATCCACGTTCCATAGCGAGCGTCATCCCTACAAGGAAGCATAGGCTTCTGCTACTGTAGGTTCCCATAGGGCATGATGTGATTCATATTTTGCTGCAATGATCCACCCTAGATGATTTCGAGCCAGAAGGCCGAGAGCAACTGGCCCATCTTTGGGGAGAGAAGCGTCCACGTTAAGCTTAAGCCTCCCTTCCGTTGGGGGGGGGGGGTCCAGTGAGGGGGACAAGAGGGGGAAACACCCGACATACAGTGTCCTTTTTGGTCCTTCCAGCCCTCCATCCATGAAATTGCTCGTTCAATCCAGAAGTTAGGGGTTTTATCGACGTGGTGGAAAACTGAATCGTTGCACCGAACCCAAATGATCCAGGCCAAGGTGCAAAGAAAACCAGCAGTAGACGATGAAAGAGAGGAGCACCAATGCATTAGAAGATCGGGGAGGTCAGATGCGGTGTCCAGGGAGGCCTCCGAAACCGGGCCCCATTTATTCCAAATTTCCTTAGCTCCCGGGCAGTTAATGATGGCGTGCCAAAGAGTTTCTGGGATATTCATGCAGAAAGGGCAGGACTCAGCACTGGCCATATGATGAAAGGCGAGAAGGCTCATTGTAGGGAGGGTGCCCGTGCATACCTGCCACCAGAAATGGCGGATTTTTTGGGGGACATTGAGCTTCCAAACCACATTCCATAGTCCCTCGTCACGGTCAAGAGAGTGGATGTCAAGAGCTAGTATGTACCCAGATCTCACTGTGTAATCGCCTGAGGAATCGTTGGTCCAGAATAGATGGTCGGGGCCTGCATCAGGGACCCAGGGGATACTGAGGATAATTCTTTGGTCTCTTTCGTTAAACCAAGCTTGGATCTTTTCCACACACCACCCCAAACCCTGGTCTGAAAGGAGGCAATCAATAGTGGCATCTTCAAGACCTGGTTGGGTGGGGGATGTGGCCCGCATACCATCCTTATCAATAAGCCAGGGGTCGGTCTAGATGTTGACAGATGAGTCATTTCCAATCCTCCAGCCCAGCCCTTTTTCCAGGAGATTGCGGGCACCCCAAATACTTCTCCAGAGGAAGCTTGGTCGGGGGCCAAGAGAGGATCCAAGGAAGTCCGTGTGGGGAAAGTATTTGGCATGGAGTACCTGCGCACAGAGAGATGATGGGAGGTTAATAAGGCGTCATCCTTGCTTGGATAACAGAGCATCATTGAACAGGAGAAGATTCTGGAATCCCATCCCTCCCTTCGACTTGGGTTTGCAGAGTTTCTCCCATGCCAGCCAGTGGGATCTATTCCTTCCCTCATTTTCCCCCCACCAGAAGTTGGCAATATGTGAATAGACCAGATTGACAATAGCCACTGAGAGCTTAAACATGGACATAAAGTAGTTGGGGATAGACTGAATGACAACTTTAATGAGGGTTCCTTTGCCATCTTTGGAGATACCTTTTGGGGTCTAGCCTTGGATTTTTTTCTCAATTCTGTCCACCAGATAAGCAAAAATTTCATTTTTTGGACCGGCCAATCACCGTAGGGAGCCCGAGATACTTCTGGTATTTATCGACCATATGGATGCCTGCAGATGCACAAAGCTCATCTCTCTTGGCAGGAGGCACCACTACGATGAAGGAGATTTCAGATTTGTCGTGGTTGATAGACTGTCCAAACGCCCATTCATACTGCTGGATCGCATGGCTAATCACTCGACATTCATTGATGGTTGCTCTGGAGAAAAGGAGGCAGTCGTCGGCGAAGAATAAATGCGACACTTGTGGGCTCTCAGGACAGACTTTTTCTCCATGAAGAGACTTAGCGGCTACAGCCCTGGAAATAAGGTTAGAGAAAACATCAGTCACCAAGATGAAAAGAAAGGGGGAGAGGGGGTCTCCCTGGCGCAGGCCACGGGTTGGGGTGAATCCTCTGGTGAGCTCCCCATTGACCTTGATTCTAAAGGAGACGGTCGAAATGCAGTGCATGACAATATCTGTCCATTTCGTGCAAAACCCCATTCTCAGCATCACAACTCTTAGGAAATGTCATTCCACTTTATCATAGGCTGTGATAATATCCAGCTTCCAGACCATGGTTCCTCTTTTCGCAGTAGAGCACGTTTTCAACGAGTGGAACACTTCATGTGCCACAATTTCATTGTCAGTAATCAACCTCTTGGCCACGAAGGCGCTCTGGTTTTCAGATATAATAACAGTAAGCCAAGGGCGTAGCCAATTGACAAGGATTTTTGAGAAGATCTTATAAGAGACATTGCAGAGGCTGATAGGTCGAAAATCAGGGATCGCCTGGGGTTTCTTGATTTTGGGAATGAGGACGATGAGAGTTTTGTTGATGGCGGCAATGCTTGTATTCCCTACCTAGATATTTTTGATCATTTCGTAGATGTCGGGACCGATGATGTGCCAGTATTGTTTGAAAAAAAAAGCGTGGAAACCATTCAGTCTTGGGGCCTTAGTGGGGAGGATATGTTTCAAAGCCATGTGAATCTCATCATTCGTCACATCTTTTGAAAGCTGCCGGTTTATCTCATCCGTGATCACAGGTCTGATGCAATCTTCCACTTCAACCGACGTGAAAGGATTCTCTGTGGAGAAGAGGTTCTGGAAATAGCCTAACAAAGCTTCGTGAATGCCGTCAGTGTCAGAAACTTTGCATCCGTCGGGTTGAGTTAGGCTCCTGATAGAGTTTTTCCAACGCCTAGCTGACGCTTTCAGATGGAAATACCTTGTATTAGCATCGCCCTCCTTGATATGGGTGTCTCGCGTCCACATGGCCCAGAAGCTTTCCTTAACACGAAGAGCTCTATCCAGCAATCTTTGAGTGGCACCAATCCTGAAGATGTTTCCATTGGATGGGGGGAGCCTTAGTAAGTGGTGTAACTTCTTTTCGAGGACCTCACAATGCCTATCAGGTTGATAGAATTTGTTGTTGCTCCGGGATCTCAGACCGGAAACGACCTGTTGAAGATTGAAGCCAAAATCCTCGTGAGAACTCCTCCAACAAGATCAGACCACCTCCTTGCATTCCTGGTCTTTTGACCAGAAGGTCTCAAATCTGAAGGGTCTGCGGTGTTGTCTATTTCGTCCGCCTTGCAGGCACTCAATGAAAATTGGGTTGTGATCTGAACAGTTAAGGGCCATGTGGCCAATATGAAACATGTTGAACAGATTAATCTAGTCAGTAGAGCCCATAAATCTATCAAGACGCTCAACGATGCGGGTGCCTTCAGTATTGCTGCGGAACCATGTAAAGGGATTACCTGTGTACCCCAAATCGACCAGGTTCGCCCTATTGACCGTGTCCTTGAAGTTTGACATCGAGGCTGAGTGACGAATGATTCCGCCTTTCTTTTCCTTATGGAACATGATTTCATTGAAGCCACCTCTGAAAAAATAGGGCTAGGTAACTCCTGTCGCAGCTTGGAAAGGAGGTCCCACGACTTCACCATTTCAGAGTGAGATGGTCAGCCATAGAATCCCACAAAGGTCCAGGGAGGGTGCGTGTCAGATTGTACAGTCGCAGCCACATAATGCATGGAGAAAGACAAGATTTTAACGTCAAAATTGTCTTTCCACAGGAGACAGAGGCCCCCAGAATGGCCTTGTCTGGGCACCGAAAAGCAGTCTTGGAAACCACACTTCAAAGCAATACAATTGGTGTCCTTTTTTTCCAGTATGGTTTCGGATAGGAAAACAATATCGGAACGACTTTGAGCGCAATTGCGCTGAAGCATGCGAACTGTTCGTGAGTTGCCAAGCCCACGACAGTTCCAGCATAACACGATCATTGCTCTAGGCGAAGCTGGGTCTCGCCCGCCGCCGCCTTTGGTTCCTCCTGACTTTTTTCGTCACTTGTCGTTTTCTTAGGGGTGTCGGTTTATCACACTTTTATTACATTTTAAAATGGTCATATGGGAGTACATTCCCTCATTATCACTATTTCGCCCGTTTCCTTCTCAATAATTAGTTAGAATATGATTTATCTTGCTTTTTTATTTCATATATTTTAATGATTTAGATTTCCTCCTATTATAAATCCCTCTCAATATATTCATGCATCATTCCCGAGGTACCTTTCATGTCCACTCATGACTCGAAAATGTAGGAATTGTAAAAGTAAACGCATACAAAAAATGTGAAAAGAGGTTTAGGTAGGGAAGGTCCGCTCCCCTCTTCCTCCCCTGCCTCCCATGGCGTAGGTCATGGCAGCGTCGCCGTCTTCCCCCCTCGGCCGGGGAGGGAGGCAGAAGATCCTTCGCTTTCATTCCCCTCTCACGTCCCTTCTATTCCCTGTTTTACAGATTCGTCTTCCCTTCCTTTCTCTCCCACTATCGAAATGAGCCCTAATGTTCAGTCCAGCGTTAATGGAGATCTTTCTATTCCGATTTCTTCATTGGAGCTTACGGAATCCTCTATGCTTCTAGATCATACACTGGTTGCTTGTTTTGGGAAGAAGCGGCCCTCTATTGATGCCTTCGACAAGGTTGTCTTCTCGTTATGGCATTTTGAAGATCGGGCGATTGTAGGTCTTCTAAATTCTAGGCATATTATGATTCATTTTTCGAACGAGGAGGATCTGAGAATATCTTGGGCTAATACTCTGGGATTCATGGATGTTTTGCGCTTCTACCTCTTTTGGCGGTCCTTCAAATTTTACCTATTACGCGATTCTCTGGTTACAGCGATCTGGATTTCACTCCCCAGTCTCCCATTACAATTCCAGAATATAGGTGTTCATCTGCTGATTGGTAATATGATGGGTCGATACCTTTGTTGCGATGCCCATACCTGCTCGGTTTTCTATCCGATTTCTCCTAGAATTTTAGTCGAAGTTGATGTCTCAAAGAGTCCAGTGGAGTTCATAACGAATGAGGTTGAAGAAGAACTACGCTGGCACCCGAAGGTATGTAACGATTCATGGGTTCAGTTCTGGGTAGGCTGTAATCACTTGGGTCATTATGTTGACAGTTTTCATTGAAGCTCTTATCATTTTCCTCGCAGATATCCCCTATGGATCTCCAGGTTACTGATTCCGTTGTTGCGTGCAAGGCCTCGGAGATGGATGATCTGGCCACTGGAGCGACTGGAAGTTCTTCTGTCATACGAGAAGAAAGTGAATTGTGAATGCCAGAGTCGAGAGGTGCAGTTGTTTTGTGTGAGCAAGTGGTGATGCGTAGGGCTGTTTCAGAGGTGTTGGAGGCTGTTGGGTAACATGTCTCTCCAGGTGTGGAGGCCCCACGGAAGCCAGTTATGGTTGCTCACCACAACCCTACTGTTTCGTGAATTTTTAGCAGACAGAAAGCTTATTTGTGTGTTGGAGGTTCTTCTGAGGAAACGTGTGCTAATGGAAGTTCCGGGGTCAGCCGAACTACTGGATTGGTGCAGGAGATGGAAGCATGTCTCTAAGATAGGGATCCACTCTTGAATACTGAGATGGTAAGGCAAATAGATTCAATTTTCCCTGTGGTTCTATGGTGAGTGATGCAGTGGGTGTGTATCCAGCCACTAGTGGAGACACCTCTTTACAGTTTCAATACATAGGTTGTTGCTTTGTCCATCCAAGGGGTCTATACATGGCAACACAGGTCATGCGGGCCCAACAGTCTTATGTCGAGTAGGTTAAAACTTGAGGCATGCTAAAAAATCACAGTACAAGTTTGATGTTTTGGGAGAAGACAGTCATATTCATGGAGAAGGAATCGAGATGGAGGATAAACAAGGAGAAGAACCTTCTCATTTTTGGGGGGCTACCCAAGAGGAGGCGGATCCTGTTCCAGACTCACCCGTTGGGCCAATAGAAGTGGGCTTGGCAGAGGAATACTTTCGATCCTCTTCAAGGAATGGCAATAATACAATTTTTTTTATTCAGAATGATTTATCAAGCATAACCGGAGGATGCGAGGGAGGAAAGACTACTCTAACATACCTTGTCCTACTGTTACGAGGTCCGCAAGTAATGGTAAAATCCCACCATTGGGTACTGATAATTCAAACATCAATTACACGAGCAAGTGGAAAGGATCTGATGAGCATGAGGATGGTAAGAAAGCAGGTGGCACACATGCCAACAACCGGATGTCTGAAGAACCTATGGATTTTACAGGAGTAGTTGATCAGCACGGCGAATGGAAAATTTAATCTGAAGAGGTGATATTGGAAATGGAGGATGATCTTCAGCATCTTGTGGAAGGGCTTCTTGTCAGTTGTTAGCGCTTTGGTGATATTGATTCGGATAAAATGTTGGATCTACTCATGCACTCGGGTGATGAAATGAAGGAGGACGTCCTGGTGATTAAGGTGACAAGGGAAGATATTGATCAAATGATGAGTAGATTTGTCCGAGTGGAAGGCACCAAGGATCAAGGGGGTGGATTAGCAAGCAAGACGATATATTGGTTAGAGGCTTCAACATGGGGAAAATTAGCAATGATGAGTACATGCTATCTTGGGAGTACCTTGAAACCAGTTATGACGAACTCCTCGAAGATGATCTAGATGACCATATAAATTCATTTCCCTAAAAACGGCCAAGGGATTTTGGCTCCAATCGTCTCAATCTAGTTTTTAACCAGTCAATAGTCTCTTTGGATGTTGGATTTTCCGAACTGTTTGGGTTCTCACTTTCCCCCATAAAAGTGTTGTAAAATAAAAAAAAATAAATTTGGACGGATAAAAGTAATCTCATAAGGTTGTGAGAGATAAATATTCTAATTCTAGTATTTTTTATGAATTATTTTTATGGGTATACTTCTACATGAATATAATTTATTTCGATATTAAAGGAAATAAAATAAAAGAGAAATGATTGATGATAGAGAACATAACATCTATAATGTCATTGTTATAATTTCTAAACACATTTAGTGATGATGAGTGACCTTTAGTGGATCTTCCTTGGATTCCTTCACCTCATTCACAACCTTTATAGTACATTCATGTCCTATAGGAACTTTTTTTGAAGGATTAGGATAAATTAAATAACATCGTATCAATTAATATAACAATATACATTCATGGTATTTCATTAGATTACTAGAGGCATCATGAAAATCCATGTTCAATTACTTCACTACTATATTTTGATAGTCAAAATAAATCTATATAATTTCATCCCTCTTAATGGTAAATATCATATTTAATATTGGGGATTACTATTCAACTATTAGGGACTCATTTCTAATATCTTAGTCTTTATCCAGTGATATTGAAACCTCATTCTCAATAAAAAAGACACAACATGGGGTTCTGGGATTTGATTTCTAACAATTGAGGCTCCCACGACTGTTTTAAGTAGGATCACAACATAATGATGATCCTACACCTTTTTTATTTCTCTACTTGATGTTGAAGGCACTATGATCAAATAAATATATTTTGCTAATTTACACGAAATCAATGTAATGGGGACTATATTGGGATCAAGATCCCTTTAAACGATGTAGGGCTAATTACCCAATGTAGATAATTCTGATCAATCATCATCCTCTAATCTTGGCTCATATTGTGCCTCTGTTGAAGAGTTGGATTCAATAACCATTAAATAATCATGATGTAAATGTATGAAAAGGGATAAAATAAATGACTTTAATGTGAATCAACTCTCACCTTTGTTAATTGTATAATACATTTATTTTCATTTCACAAAAATATGAACAATGGTGGCATCATTCGGGCCCCATATTCCATTGTAATTATTCAATATCTGAGAATTTATAGAGTATATATCTTCTTTCTACATCAATAATCACTTTGTATTTGAGAAATAAATATCTTCTTCTACTACGTTGGATGGAACCATATTAAAATAAAGTGTCTTGCTATTTTTTAGGTATCATGAAAATTATAGTGATATCCTAATATTACTTTTCCTCTATATAATATTAAAACACATAAATGTTTGGTATAACTATGTGAACAAAAATGGTACATCCAAACTGGATGTTTTTGTTATAAATCGTTAGGATTGATGACATTATGTTGTTCCTCATTGATTAATTAATAAATCACCCCTTTAACACTCCCATTGTCCAATATACCTTTACACATTTTGTGACGAGGGCCCAATAATTAGTTGAATACATTATCATTATAGACTCTATATGGTTTATTCCATCCCCAGTTGTGTTGTTTTCAAGGCTGATGACAGTGAGTTCATTAAAATTACCAATTTGTGGGATGAATTCAACAACATAGACTAGTGCCCATAAATATTTACGTATGTTTATGGTTGGACAAAAATCCAATAATGAATAGATCTTGACCTAAAAATAATACAAAGATATAGTAAGGTTATTTTTCTTGATTGTTGAGGATATTTTGGGTTATTTAAATATCATGTACTTTATTAAAATTTCACTTCAAAAAAAGAATCATCTAACAACCACTTCAGAGATGATATCTCCTTGGAATATGTTACATCATCAATTTGATTACAGTCTTCCAAAAAAACCCATATACATTTTCATCCTAGTTGTTTTAATTCCTCATTTGTTTCCCTCTCCTTTATGATTTTCTAGTTTCTTTTTCTCCCTATTTAGTGGTTTATAAAATACAAACCATAAAAAAAATTAAAAATTTATTAGGATATAATGAGGTCCAAGAATGTGATTACATTGATGCCAACCTAATACCAACATCTTTGATGGAAAATGTAATCATAGTCTGAAACTCCTATTTGATCATTATATTATATAGTTACATGGATTTCATGGTGTATTACTCTATCTTGGAATCTAAAAATAGCACCAGGACCTATCACTGTGTACATGTTTACTAGAAACTAAATCAGTATAGTGTGTATATATTACAAAAGAAATTGTAATTGATATTGGTTTATAGAATGAAATCATATGGATTTATATTGTTTGATTACCACTATTTCAATAAATGTATATCATATATAATTTTTCTTAACATGACCTTACCATGAAAAATGAAGATGAACATTTACTGTATCATTGGATTCTTCATGAATATCGGCTAATCTATAAAAAAATATGGAAATCTGGAAATCACATAAATATATGGCCTAAAAATGTATGTTGGTATCTCTATATTGTTTTGGAATTCATGTATCATAAATTTCATACCCACACATCCCCATAGTAATTGAAATTTCCCAAGGATATGAAATAGTTATTTCCCTTAGGGTAAATATAGGAGGATGTGATGAATCTATTCCAGTATTGGAATCAATTTTTTTTGTCTCTCATTCCACAAACCACTACACCATTACAAACATGATAACACTTATACCTATGTGTGAATCAACGACTAACATCATGGATACTTTATGACACATACCAATAAACCTAGTGGTATGACCTTATGAATCTATATCATTTATGATTTAATATCCACATTGGTCATACTGACCATGATCAAGTTTATTCTAGTATGTTCATGGAATTCCCTATTCCCACATGCTTAAGAACACCAATGAGCACAAATAGGTTGATTAGTTTCCATATATGGATAAGAAAACCTCCATATTTTCCGCAATTCCAATACTAGTTTGTGGATGAGGTTTCTTCTACATAGCTACCTTATCTTACTTCAAAAAATGTCATGCCAATGGTTATGTATTCCTAATATCACCCAATCAGATATGGTTGAGATAAATTGATCATAAATATCACTGTGGATCTTCACCCTATATATCTTGTACTCATCCTGTAACATCCCAAGTAAGTAATGAATAATAGATATTTTTATCTATGTCTATTAATGAATTAGATAGTGTTTTAGAGGCTTAAAATGAGAATAAATTCAATCTTAATCATGAAATACACTAATATTTTTAAAAGATTGTTTTACTGCCTTTTGATGGCAAACCATTTTTAAATCAAACTTTTGACAATTTTATAAGCTCTATTTGTCAAAATAAACTTATTCTTTATTATTGGGACATTGAAATTTACTTTGGGTAAATTTTTGGTATTTTTCCGATAAAGTTCATTTTTTTAATGAATAGTGAAAAATGTTGTATTTTAATTCAAAACCTCTTTTTAATCTAATTTATTTATATGATTATATTATCTTTTGAATTGATTTTAAAGTGAAATTAGAATATATTTTTACCATTTAATACAATAGTGTTCGTGGAATTAATTTCACTTTGAAATCAGACTTAAACTAGTGTCAATCTTTTGATACTTTTTATTTCATTAAAACACGCTATTTGTTTTGACAGTGGGAATTAATTATTAAATTAATTAATGCAACTTATATGTTTTGAATTTGGTAAAATAGACATCATTTTTGAATTCGGAATATCAAATATAGCTTAGGGTGAATTTTTGGTATTTTTCTGAAAAACTTCAATTTTTGATGAATAGTGAAACCACTAAGTGGTACTTAAAAAACTGTTTTTTCGTTTAAATGAAATTTTACCACCTCTGTATTTTGAATTTCAAAAATCCGACATACATGGTTGTCATTAAGAAGTAAAATGTGGTTCAATGGGATTAAAATAAATTTTTGGTGAATAGTAACTTTTAAGTTTTTAATCGCGATTAGAGGTAATTAGTGTAATTTAAGGTAAGAATAATGTTTTAATAATATGAAATGAACTTGAAACATGTCCTACCCTTATTGGATGTGTCATGGCTGACCAAGACAATCCATGGGTCAACTTGGGGATCCCATGGAGCCACTTTGGAAGGAAAATGACATTAATATCTTTTTATTTAATGTTAAAGTAAAAATGTCACAAACATGAGTTGTTTTACTAAAACAATTTTTAAATGAGGTTATACAAGTCATATTTTTGACTATAAATATTCATTAGAAAGATAAAAAGATTTAATACATCATGATATTTGTTTTATAAATTTTAGACATTAAATAAATGAAATTATTTATGACATCATGATGATGCAGCGATTACCTCTTTATTTAACGATTTAAATAAAATGAAAAGATAATTTAAAATCTAAGGCCTACACATGTAAAAAACCTATTGGATGAGTATATTTCGAACCCTTATCACCTTATCCTCAATATAAATCAATGCGGGACCTTTTAAATCCGAAAAACATTTTATTATAAAGTAACCTTTTATAACTTTCCAAGAGTTCCCCTCCTCTCCTCTTATAAAAGGCCCCACCTCTACCACCTTAACCATACTTCCAAAGCCTTTGGCTCGGCCAACCCCTGCCCATTTTGTCTCTCCACATCCCTATATAACTCTTAGAAGCCTCAATTTGGGCAGAAGTCTTCCCAAGGAAGCCTTTGAGCTCAAATCAAAAAGAGTTACCCGATTTAAAGGTAGTGTCTTCTCTTGTGTGCTTATGTTTTATTTTGCTTCTCCAACCCCCTAAACTATTTTTATTCATTTATTTTGTAACAACACCAATATATTCCATATACTAGGATGTTTTTATAATAAGGATTCTAGCTACACTTACACACACCTACATCTAATGGTTAAAGAACATACTGTTTCCGTGGATGACAAATTTCTGCCTCACGAAACGATGATTGTTCAATATTCTTTTAACACCTTCAAAGGTGGCCATTAAGATGACACTATATTTATATATGATATATAATATTTTTAATTTTTACTTAATCTTCTGTATTTTTCATTTATGACATACCTTTATGGTTACCATTATGGGTAAACGCGATATCTTCATTTTAGGAAGTGCGGACTACCGCCCCCTCAAAGTGATTTGATTCGTTAGTGCCATATGTGAGACATATAAAGGATTTAATTAATTATATTATATATGATATTATACTGGAATTATAATATAACTTTATATCATTATGATTCCATTCCATAAAATACGAAATAGAAATGAAAGTAGCGTTCATGCGTACGTATGACTTACTGTCTCCATGAACGGTGCATTTCATTTCTTACCTCTAAAAATTATGTAATATTATAAATGCATGTATATACTGGATATATATATGATATATATGATATCTACATCATGAGTATAACTCTCGATATAATGGATACATGAACAACTTGTAATTATAAAGAGTTTATTTTTGACTCAAGTACCAATGATCATTAAAACGACCGTTATTAACTTAAATAATTACATAGTGTTAATGACATGGTAATAAGTGATATAAAAGGAATAATGAACTTTAAAAAGGTTCTTAAGCAAGTATAAATTAACTCAAGTTTATTATTCAGGAGATTAAATAACGATCGAGTCAAGTCGGATACGAGGTAAGGGAACTTCTTAACCCAATTTCTGTTCTTTGGGTTAATCTCCTACGTTCAAATTATGTCATCATATTATTATGTCCTATCTTGTATTTGTACTTTCTTTATGTGTACTTATGGTAAATACATATAATAGATCAGTTTTATTTAAAAAAATGATATTTGTAAGGGATTTCGTCTCAATATCCTTTCATTGAGGCATATTTTGTTTTATACACACTTTCTTTTATACGGTGTATAAACCCCTTTGACTTTTACGTTTATTTAAAAGAAATATTTTTATACGAATCCTTTAATAAACTACAAAAGGGAATGTTTTTTTGTCGTACGTATGCGGCGACAACGACTTCTCCGCCGCCGTGACGATTATTTGAGTTTCGGCTTCCTCTACAAGCCATAACTTTTTTTGAATGAAAAATAAATACCATGTTTTACTTTTATTTTATTTTGGTATTGAAAATGGTTTTCATAATGTTTTTATATCAATGTGTTGTATTGATATCTTGTGATTGAAAAGTGGAAATGTTATGTTTTCTTTATGCATGTTTTATGTGATACGATTATGTTATGGTTCTTGGGCATTGTTATGAAGATGGGTGGTTCCGTGATAAACTAAGGGTAGGTGAGCCCGATATAGCTCTCCAATGCATTGGGTAACGCGAAGGAGTTAAACTTCAAGGTTTCTCTGAAGAGATTTAGAGAATATACTGTGATGGGTATTCCAAACGTAACCAAGTGGGTTACTCCCTACGTAAGAATGTTATGAATGCATCAAGTTACCTTTATGTCTTATGATTTCTACGATTTATTCATGATTTGATGAGGTATGTTAAAGTGCTTATGTTTTATGGGTAAAGTATGATTTCATTCTTATGTATATATGAACTCATGTTTCCTTTCCATATTTTTATAACCCTTACTGAGCTTTTTATGCTCATCCCAAGTTTTTGAAATGTTTTTCACAGGTCAAGGGAATGGTACATGATATGATGATAGTGTCAAGGAAGTGTCAAGAAAGAATCCATGTTTTATTTTAAATATGTTTCCGTTTATGGGAAAAATGAATACTATCTTTTATGTAACCACTTTGTTTAAATGTGGAATGTAATGAAAGTTTTATGATATAATTCTCTAAAACTCTAAACCTGAAAAGATCCTCAATGTGAAATCTTGTAATAACTCAAGATTAAGTAAGGTTTAAGGATGGGGCATTATAGTTGGTATCAGAGGTCGATTTAGATAACTTTAGGAGTTATAATTCTATTAAATGATTATCCGAAAATAGTTTTTATGGTCAAATTGAAATGATATAGCATTTGAAGATTACCATGTTGCTTCACCTAAGATATTTATGTGTTAAGAATGGTTTTTCATGGAGGAAACAGAAAAAATTTTCTGGGAAGGCATACAGAGGGAAATGACCTTTAAAATCAGTATCCTGAGATGGTCAAAATCAGAACTAAATAATTTGTTGCAGTGATGGCTCAGTTGACTCAGGTGAAAAATGTTGGTTATTTTTATTGATGATATTTTTGTGTTTTCTAAAAGTAAAGAGGAGCATGAAATAAATTTAAGGGTTATTTTGAAAACCTTGAAAGAAAAGAAATTGTATGGAAAATTCAGCAAGTGTGAGTTTTAGTTGCAACAAATTTCATTCCTTGGTCATATTGTTTCTAAAGATGGGATAACTGTTGATCCTGCAAAAACAAAAGTTGTTGAAGAATGGCCAAGACCCACAAATGTAACTGAGATTCATAGATTCCTTGGTTTGGAAGGCTATTACCGAAGGTTTGTTAGAAATTTTTCACGGTAATCTAGTCCAATGACTAAGCTAACTCAGAAGGGTGTTAAGTTTATCTGGACAAAAGAATGTGATGATTGTTTTCAGAAATTGAAAAGAAGATTGATGAATGCTCCAGTTTTGGAACTAACTTCCAGGAATTGTGAGTTTGTTATCTACAGTGATGCTTCATTGAAAGGATTTGGTTGTGTCCTAATGCAGAATGATCAGGTAATTGCTTATGCTTCACTTCAGTTGAAAACTCATGAGGTAAATTACCCTGCACATGATTTGGAATTAGCTGCTGTTGTTTTCGCTTTAAAAATTTGGAGGCATCATTTGTATGGAGTAAAGTGTGAAATATATACCGATCAAAAAAGTTTAAAGTATATATTTACTCAGAAATAATTGAACATGAGACAGAGGATATGACTAGAATTAATCAAGGATTATGATTGTACAATTCATTACCATCCGGGAAAAGCAAATAAAGTGGCTGATGCTTTGAGTCGAAAGAGTAATGCTTCATTAACAATGTTGCGTTTGGAACATGATCCCTTGGTTAAGGACTTGATGAAATTTGGCATAGAAGTTTTTGGTGCAGGATGTCCTTCTGGTTTGTTTCAGGTATCAGTGAAATCTTCTCTATCAGACAGAATTAAGCAAGCACATAAGCAAGACAACGAGTTACAAAAAAAGGTAGAGCTGGTTCAGAAGGGTAAGTTTCCTGAATACAACATTGATAATGATTGTATTTTGAGATTTTGGAAGAGATTGTGTGTGCCTTGTTATTCACAGTTGAAGAGAGAGTTGTTATGTGAAGCTCATAGTTCTCTGTTTTCAGTTGATCCTGGCAGTACTAAGATGTACAAAGATCTATGGGAGTATTACTGGTGGGACAGAATGAAAATTGATATTGCTGATTTTACTGTGAAGTGTTTGACTTGTCAATAGGTAAAAGCAGAGCAGCAGTTGCCGAAAGGGATGCTTCAGCCTTTACCAGTACCAGAGTGTAAATGGGAGAATATATCCATGGACTTTGTTGTGGGATTGCCAAAGACACCTCGAGGTAATAATGCAATCTGGGTTATTATTGATCGCTTGACTAAATCTGCTCATTTCCTTCCTATTCGAGATACTTTTTCCCTAGATCAAATTTCTCGTTTGTATCTTAAAGATATATTCAGGTTACATGGAGTTCCTCTATCCATTGTATCTGATCGTGATCGCAGGTTTACTTCTAAATTTTGGAAAGGCCTTCCGAAGTCATTGGGTACTGAATTAAATTTTAGTATAGATTTTCATCCTCAATCAGATGGGCAGTCAGAACGAACAATTCAGACTTTGGAAGATATGCTACGTGCTTGTTCAATGGATTATCAGAGAATTTGGGACCAACATCTTTCTTTGGTTGAGTTTTCATATAATAACAGTTTTCATTCTAGTATACAGATGGAACCATTTGAGGCATTATATGGGAAGTAGTGTCGAACTCTAGATTTTTGGGATGAAGTGGGAGAAAGGAAGCTGATGGGACCAGAATTGGTAGAAGAGTTGGTAGAAAAAGTTCAGCTGATACAGAAACACATGAGAACAGCTTAGAGCAGGCAGAAGAGTTATGCGGACAACAGGAGGAAGGATCTATCTTTCGAGGTAGGTGATCATGTTTTTCTCAAAGTCTCACCATGGAAAAGTGTGATGCTATTTGGTAAGAAAGGAAAGCTGAGTCCAAGGTTCATTAGAACATATGAAATTCTGGAGAGAGTTGGATCTGTTGCTTACTGAGTGGCTTTACCTCCGAGTTTATCTCAGGTACACAATGTTTTTCATGTTTCAATGTTAAGGAAGTACATGCCAGATCCATCTCATGTTTTGAGTCCAGAGGTAGTTCAGCTGGAAGAGAACCAATCTTATGAGGAACAATCGGTCCAGATTCTTGACCACAGGGATTAGGTGTTACGGAATAAGGTGATTCATCAGGTAAAGGTTTTGTGGAAAGACCACATGATTGAAGAGGCAACATGGGAATCTGAAAATGCAATGAGGGCTAAATACCCCCACTTATTTGATAAGTAAATAAATTGCAGGGACGCAATTTTCTAAAGGGGGGAAGGATGTAACATCCCAAGTAAGTAATGAATAATAAATATTTTTATCTATGTCTATTAATGAATTAGATAGTGTTTTAGAGGCTTAAAATGAGAATAAATCCAATCTTAAGCATAGAATACACTAATATTTTTAAAAGATTGTTTTACTGCCTTTTGATGAAAATCCATTTTTAAATCAAACTTTTGACAATTTTATAAGCTCTATTTGTCAAAATAAACTTATTCTTTATGATTGGGACATTGAAATTTACTTTGGGTAAATTTTTGGTATTTTTCCGATAAAGTTCATTTTTTAATGAATAGTGAAAAATGTTGTATTTTAATTCAAAACCTCTTTTAATCTAATTTATTTATATGATTATATTATCTTTTGAATTGGTTTTAAAGTTAAATTAGAATATATTTTTACCATTTAATCCAATAGTGTTCTTGGAATTAATTTCACTTTGAAATCGGACTTAAACTAGTGTCAATCTTTTGATACTTTTTATTTCATAAAAACACGCTATTTGTTTTGACAACGAGAATTAATTATTAAATTAATTAATGCAACTTATATGTTTTGAATTTGGTAAAATAGAAATCATTTTTGAATTCGGAATATCAAATATATCTTTGGGTGAATTTTTGGTATTTTTCTGAAAAACTTCAATTTTTGATGAATAGTGAAACCACTAAGTGGTACTTAAAAAACTGATTTTTTGTTTAAATAAAATTTTACCACCTCTGTGTTTTGAATTTCAAAAATCTGACATACATGGTTGTCATTAAGAAGTAAAATGTAGTTCAATGGGATTAAAATAATTTTTTGGTAAATAGTAACTTTTAAGTTTTTAATCGCGATTATAGGTAATTAGTGTAATTTAAGGTAAGAATAATATTTTAATAATATGAAATGAACTTGAAACATGTCCTACCCTTATTGGATGTGTCATGGCCGACCAAGACAATCCATGGTTCAACTTGGGGACCCCATGGAGTGTAAGAACCCAGATCCCTTTTCAGGTATGTTTTCCTTTTTTCTAGAGTTTTTGAGAAAAATGAATTTTCTGGAAATTTCATAAGTACACGCCGTGTACTTTCTGGGTACACAACGTGTACTCTTTCCCAGCTCAAAGCCGTGTGCTGGCCGTGTCCAGGCCACACACACGGTGTGTAAGGCTGAGGTGGAGGCCGGTTATTATGGAGTATGGAGAATTTGAAGTACACGTCGTGTACTCCAAAAGTACACGCTGTGTACTTTTTTTTCATGAAACGGACCGGGGTCACGTCTAACCCTCATATTCACCTTCTTCTCCAGTTTTCGGCCGTCCGAAGCGACCCGTACGGCCGGATCTTCGACAGACGACCGCCTCGCCGTCCGTTCTCCAATTCGAGCACGGTCAGTTGTGTTGGAATCGCAGCGGTGAGTTCTTCCTCCTGCTTTAGCCTTGTTTCTTGATTACTCCTGGTTTTCAAGTTATCGTAGGATGAGTGTTTTTTGCGTTTTCTCAGATTTACGTCATTCCAAGGGGAATCTGTCATCGAGGTTCACGTATATCGATCTCCTAGGATCGAGGTAGGTGGTTTGTGCCTTTCCGTTGAAATTAATGAATATTATGTGCAAATTCCACCAATACCCATGAACGGGGTATTGCGTGTTACCTGTTTTTCCCTTGTTGCTTTCCTGCTTTTCTTGATTACTTTAGTAGAGGTTATTGCTTGTGATTAGAGTATTTTGTTTGTGCTCAGATTGCTTTTCCATGCTTTTCCGTCTATTTGGCGTTTTTCCAGTTGCCATGCCTAGTTGTAGGATAGTGGAACTGTTGTTTTATTATTTCTATGGGGCCTTAGTTGATAGCCAAGTAGTTCTTGAGGTTTACTTGGATGATACATGCACTGAGCATGTTTAGTTATACTCAGGACTGTGAGAACCTAGAGTAGTAGTCCAAAGGGAGAATTGACGAAAGGGATTCTCCAGAGTGTCTTTTAATTACGATACGTGGGATATATGGGTAATTGACGTTGAGTGCTTCCCCAGAGAGACATTAGCACGACGCGGGCCATAGGGGGAATTGACTTTGAGTGCTTCCCCAGAGAGCCTTTAGCACGATATGAGACTACAGGGGGAATTGACGGTGTGTGCTTCCCCAAAGAGTCTGCTCAATTACGTAGCTGAACCAGAGGGGTGAGACTGTGTGTGCCTCCCAGAGGGTTGCTAGTACTTAGAGGTTGAACCATAGGGGTTAGACTGTGAGAGCTACCCAGAGGGTTACCTATTTTCTTCTTGTTTTTGACTGCTTACTTGTGTGCTATGCTTGTTAAAACTGTGGATTGTAGCTGTTTGTGCTTTTCTGGTTACTGCTTCTTGTTTTAGTACTGCCATGTATTCATTGACTGTTAGGTACAAATCTTTGGGTGATTGCCTACTGGGATTGTATCTCACACCCTGTTTGGTCCATGCTTTTGGGCCCAAGCAGACTATGTTGCTGCAGGTATAGATAAGGGCAAGCGCCCTTCTACTTCAGGATCTTGATTTCACCAGGAGTTGGGGAGCATGGGACCGAGCCATGACTCGCGATGCTGAGGAGCTTGCTTTGTTTTCTTTTGCACTTGGTTTCAGTTGTATTTCAGCACATTTTTGTGTTTGTTGTTTCCTTATATACTTGTACCTGCTGTTGTCATCATAGTTATATATTTTTACACTGCTTCTGCTATTAGTTCCTGTTGGTATGCATGTTGTTTACTTCTTCCACTATTTGTTGTTGTTTTCTTACCTTGTATATCTTACCGAATGAGGGAATAGTTTCCCCACCGACTCACCAAGGCCCTCACTGCTGGTCGACAGCCTCTGGCGTTTGGGGAAACGCGCTTGAGGTCATGTGGAGAACCAGGTACGGGGTACCAGTGGAGGGGCTCCGGACTCGGGACGTTACAAAGTGGTATCAAAGGCAGGTTCTTTTCTCTTGCTTTACTGTTTGGAGACTTTAGCCAGGGATAGGAAGGATTCAGTACTTGGCATTAAGTTGTGCTCGGGAGTAGCTAACCCGTGTACAGGGAAAGACCATACTACCTCGTTAATTGTAGTTTGCTGGTTTTGATTTTTATGGTTGATATGTTTTCACCTAGAGTGATTCACATGACTTGTGCGGTTATTGTTTTGATATTTCGGTTCTATTTCTGTCACAACCTGATGAGATGAGGGTATGCCATCTCATGCATCATATAGGCACTTGTAGAAATCACATGTCATGCATTCTTGCTAGGCCATCTAGGGTGCATTAGCGATTGCATGCTGTTGTGATAGGCTCTGTGTAGATTATGCATACTTTTGTGATAGATTCTTGATAGATTCTCTACTGTTGTGTTAGAAAACTCTTTGTTTTGTTCTTTGATTAAAGAGAATGTTGAAGTTCAGTTCTTGAGGTGTTATGGGCCCTCCTGGATCGGAATTTGGCATCTCTTCCCTTGTTTTAGTGTTTCTGGAATTCTGCGCAGTTTCTGAGCTACTGCCCAGAAAAACCCAGAATACACGGCGTGTACTTTTTGGATACACGCCGTGTAGTTTTCAGGCCGTGTCACTGACTGTGTGAGCAGAACACGGTGTCGTGGGAGTAACTTCGGGAACACTCCGTGTACCATTGGTACACGCCGTGTGAGTTCAGAGCCGTGTACCCGGCCGTGTCACTAACAACACAGGCCGGGGAAGCTCGGGTAGAACATGCCGTGTCCATAGGGAACACGCCATGTAGTCCTGTCCAGGTACCCAGTCGTGTCACGAACAACACGGGCCGATGTTACCTTCTTTTCCACACGCTGTGTTTGTTTGGAACATGCCGTGTAGTCTTTCCCAGGTACCCGGCCGTGTCACGAACAACACGGGACGATTTCACCTTCGACTATACACGTCGTGCTTGTTTGGAGCACGCCGTGTAAGGACCAGCCATGTAGACGACCGTGTACTCAACAACACAGACCGTCAAAGCCTTGTCTAGTGCACGCCGTGTTAGTTTCGAACACGCCGTGTAGTCTCAGGTTGAGTCAGACCGTGTGGGTTGGCCATTTCAGGAGACTCGGGAAGGGGAATAGTTTTCATGTACATTCCGTGTGTGGTTGTTAACACGCCTTGTAGTTTGAGGTGTACACGACTTGTGGGGCAGGAGTACATGCCCATGTTAGTGGTTTCAAAAGACACGTCGTGTAGTTTTATACATGTCGTGTAGTCGTGTTTTGCAATCTTGTGTGTTTTTATTCCCCTATTCCCGTTTGTGATCTTGTTTTCTCTGTCCTTGTTTTCCCGATCTAAGGTGTGCTTTTGATCTTTCAGAGCTATGCCTCCAAGACGTCCTCTGGTCGTACGTCTGTCGTCGGGCAGTGATCAGATGCCGAATATGGATGATCAAAGACTTCCTATCGATTCCCCAGCCGAGCCAGCTTTGGTACCGGTTGTTGTACCAGTTGCAGGCGCTGATGCGCAGTTCAGGGAAGGTTTCATGAGGATGATGCAGGCCTTCCAGGGAGCACCGCCTCCTGCCTCGTCTATGGCAGACTTGACGCGGTTTTTCCAGCAGCAGCATCCTCCCACGTTCTCAGGGGAGGGAGGACCTCAGGCTGCAGAGTCATAGATGGAAGCCATGCTGACTATCTTTGAGCATCTGGAGACGCCTCCAGAGAGGCGGGTCAAGCTCGCCACCTACATGCTCTGAGATTCCGCCAAGAGGTGGTGGGACGTGATCTCACAGGAGGGTCAGCAGCAGACTATGGCTTGGGAGGAGTTCCAACGCATGTTCTACGACTACTTCTACATGGAGACCCTGAGGGCCGATCGAGCCCGGGATTTCATGAGATTAGAGCAGGGTACTCTATCTGTCATGGAGTATTCCTCTCATTTCAGTGAGCTGCAGCATTTTACACCCCTACGGGATGGGAGTGGGGTGTTCTTGGCAAGGAAGTTTGAGGATGGAATCAGGCGGGAGATCCGCTCGCAGGTGAACATCTTCCAGCTGACTTCCATTACTTCCATCGTCAACCAGGAACTAATTGCAGAACGCAATCTGAGAGACTCTGGAGCTGCGAGCCAGGGCGGTTTGGCTTCCAGAGCTAGCTTTCCTTCAGATGACAGCAAGAAGCGTCGTAGGGAGCCTACGCGTGGTGATTCGAGGAAGAGGGATGCATCATCAGGCAGTCAGGTGACATGATACCAGTGTGGCCGGGCATGGCACACGAGGCCGCAGTGCCAAAGAGACCCCATGGAGTGCCGATCTTGTAGCAAGTTGGGTCACCTTCAGCGTTTTTTCCAGGTTTTCCCACAAGCAGCAGGTGACTAGGGTTCTTCCATGACTCCTCGTTTAGGATCAGCCCCACCAGTCTCTCACCAGTCAGGGAACTGGAGTTCTTTCGGCCGTTCGGGCCGAGGTGGAGGTCGAGGCCGTGGCGATCATGCACCAGTCCCTCAGCACCAGCAGAGAGGTTCAGCTCAGAGTGGTTAGTCAGGGGCGCAGGGCCGCGGTGCAGGCCAGTCTTTCGCCGTGGAGCAGACTTATCATGAGCAGGATCCTGGCCCTTCTACCGTTCGAGGTACGATTTTAGTAGCCTCAGTTTTATCTTTATCTCTTTTCGATACTGGTGCTACACATAGTTTTATCTCTATTACTATTGTGGAGAGCCTTGGACTCTGCATCTTTTCTTCTTCTGACTCGTTGACACTAGACACACCCTTGGGGACGAGGACATCTAGTGTACGCCAGTGTAGAGAGTGCCCTCTCGAGGTTTCAGGGTATCACTTCTTATGGGATCTCTATGTCTTGGAGATGACAGGCTATAATGTCATTCTTGGCATGGACTAGTTGATTCCCTTTCAGGCAGTCGTTGACTGTTATCGCCGCAGAGTCAGTTTCATTTCACCAGAAGGTGAATCTTTCCTTCATAGAGGCGAATGGGACGTTCGGGTGAGTTGGGCAAGACTCTAGCATCTTGGTCTAGGAGGGGTAACAAACCAGATTGCTAGTCTTTATCTGGATGATCAGGGGACTCCACAATTGGACTTTCCTCCAGTGGTGGATCGCTTCAGAGATGTCTTTCCAGAGGACTTTTCGGTTTTGCCTCCGGAACGTGAGGTAAACTTCTCTATTGAGCATGTGCCCGGAGCGACACCGGTGTCTATTCCTCCCTATAGGATGGCCACACCTGAGTTGTAGGAGCTCAAGAAGCAGTTGGAGGATCTATAGGCTAAGGGTTTCATTCGAACCAGTACTTCTCCTTGGGGTTCACCTGTTCTGTTTGCGAACAAGGCAGACGGTACCCTTCGGCTTTGTGTGGATTATCGGAAGCTGAACCAGTTGACGGTTAAGAACCGATATCCCTTTCCGCAGATCGATGACCTTTTCGACCAGCTTCGAGGATCCCAGGTGTTCTCGAAGATCGACTTGAGGTCCGGTTATCATTAGTTGCACATTATACCATCAGATATACCTCTGACAGCCTTCAGGAGTAGGTATGGTCTATACGAGTATACAGTCATGCCGTTTGGTCTCACGAATGCACCTGTAGTTTTCATGCCACTGATGAACTGAGTGTTCCATCCTTACTTGGATTCCTTCGTCATGGTCTTCGTAGACGATATCTTGGCGTACTCTCACACTCGACACGACCATGCCACACATCTTGAGATCGTTCTGAGTACGCTAAGAGAGCATCGACTTTATGCTAAACTCTCAAAGTGCCACTTTTGGATGGATCAGATTCACTTCTTGGGTCATGTCATCTCAGAGGCAGGAGTATCAGTGGACCCAGAGAAAGTGAGAGCTGTAGTTTCCTGGGAGCAGCCGAAGAACATTTTTGAGGTACAGAGCTTCCTAGGGCTGTCTGGATACTACAAATGCTTCATTCAGGACTTTTCTCCTCTAGCAGCACCTTTGACAGGTCTGACCAAGAAGGGGGTGAAGTTCTTAGGGTTAGATTCTTGTAAGTCAGCCTTTCAGGATCTGAAGGGAAGGTTGACGTCAGCACCGATACTAGTCTTTCCATAGCCAGGAAAGTGCTACGCTGTCTACTGTGATGCTTCGGGTATCGGGCTGGGAGCTGTTCTTATGTAGGGAGATTGAGTCGTTGCGTACAGATCTCAGCAGTTGAGGCCACATGAGAGGAACTACTCTACGCACGAGCTGGAGTTGGCAGTTGTTGTTCATGCCTTGCGCTGTTGGAGACACTATCTTCTGGGAGAGCACTTTGTGGTCTTCACTGACCACAAGAGTCTTAAGTATATCTTCACTCAACGTGATCTGAATATGAGGCAGCGCAGGTGGGTCGAGTACCTTCAGTCTTTTGATTTTGAGCTTGCCTATACGCTGGGAAAGGGAAACGCCGTGGCAGATGCGTTGAGCAGGAGAACTCAGATTCAGGCAGTTCAGGAGGCCAGTAGTGAGTGGCAGCTGATGGCTCTGTTCTCTGAGATGCATCTGGAGGTACACGACAGATGGGGACAGACTTTTCTATCTTCTGTAGCTGTTACCTCCACGCTACTTGATCGGTTACGGATGCAGCAACTATCAGACTCAGAAGGCTTAGTCCTGCGGGAGAGTGTGTCAGGAGGGGACCCTCTTCCTGGATGGACAATGGGTGAGGATGAGATCTTGCACTTCCAGGGACGCGTATGGGTGCCAGTAGACATACGCGAGGAGCTGATGCAGGATTTCCATTCCTCTGTTTGGGCAGTTCATCTTGGCGTCACTAAGATGTATCGGGACCTTCATCGCCAATACTGGTGGCCAGGTATGAAGAAGGATGTTGCTGGTTTTGTCTTGAGATGTTCTACTTGTCAGCAGGTGAAAACAGAGCATCAGCGACAAGCAGGCCTTTTACAATAGTTACCCATTCCGGAGTGGAAGTGGAACGATGTTGCGATGGACTTCGTGACCGGGTTACCGAGATCACCCTGAGGGAACGATGCTGTTTGGGTTATCGTAGACAGACTTACGAAGGTTGCTCACTTCTTGCCGATCAAGGAGACCTTCAGTGTCGATGATCTGGGATGACTTTACATCATAGAGATAATTCGTCTGCATGGAGTTCCGCGCTCTATTGTTTCAGACAGAGATGTGTGCTTTACCTCTCGGTTCTGACAGGGGCTTCATAAGGCCTTGGTTACACAGGTACTTTTGAGTACAACATACCATCCCTAGACTGATGGCCAGTCCGAGCGCACGATCCAGGTGCTTGAGGATATGCTCCGAGCTTGCATCCTTGATTTTGGCGGTTCATGGGAGAAGCATATTCCTCTTGTGGAGTTAGCCTACAACAATAGTTTCCAGGTGACCATTCAGATGGTTCCATACGAGGCTTTGTACAATAGTCCATGCCGATCACCCTTATGCTGGCTGGAGGCAGGAGAGGTAGCTTTGCTGGGACCTCGTCTTGTTCAAGAGACTTCAGAGTAGATAGAACTGATTCGGAAGAGGATGGATACAACGCAGTCTCGGAAGAAGTCTTATGCTGATCAGCGGAGACGACCTCTGGAGTTCGAGGTCGGTGATCAGGTCTTCCTACGTGTCGCACCGAGGTTGGGACACAAAAGGATTCGGAGACAGGGTAAGCTTTCACCGTGGTACGTCGGGCCGTTTGAGGTCTTGGAGAGAGTGGGGATGGTTGCCTATCGGTTACAACTACCTCAGAGGTATCGGGCCATGCACGACGTCTTCCATGTCTCTCAGTTCTGACATTACTTTTCAGACCCGTCTCACATCTTTCAGCCCGAGGAAGTCGAGCTTGAAGCAGATGCGTCGTTCGAGGAGCATCCTATCCGGATTGTCGATCGTAGTACGAAGTTTCTCCATGGGTGGTCTGTTCCTATGGTACGAGTGCTATGGCAGCACGGGCGAGTACAGGACGAGACCTGGGAGAGGGAGACCGATGTACGATCACAGTGGCCGGAGCTGTTCGGGTTTTCTCCTTCTCCGCCTCGTTAGGGAAATTCAGGGACAAATTTATTTAAGGGGGGAAGTTTGTAAGAACCCGGATCCCTTTTCAGGTATGTTTTCCTTTTTTCTGGAGTTTTTGAGAAAAATTAATTTTCTGGAAATTTCATAAGTACACACCGTTTACTTTCTGGGTACACGCCGTGTACTCTTTCCCGGCTCAAATCCATGTGCTGGCCGTGTCCAGGCCACACACACGGTGTGTAAGGCTGAGGTGGAGGCCGGTCATTACGGAGTACGGAAAATTTGAAGTACACGCCGTGTACTCCAAATGTACACGCCGTGTACTTTTTTTTCATGAAACGGACCGGGTTCGCGTCTAACCCTCATATTCACCTTCTTCTCTAGTTTTCAGCCGTCCGAAGCGACCCGTACGGCCGAATCTTCGACAGACGACCGCCTCGCCGTCCGTTCTCCGATTCGAGCATAGTTAGTTGCGTTGGAATCGCAGCGGTGAGTTCTTCCTTCTGCTTTAGCCTTGTTTCTTAATTCCTCCTGGTTTTCATGTTATCGTAGGATGAGCGTTTTGTGCGTTTTCTCAGATCTATGTCATTCCAAGGGGAATCTATCGTCGAGGTTCACGTATATCGATCTCCTAGGATCGAGGTAGGTGGTTTGTGCCTTTCCGTTGAAAGTTAATGAATATTATGTGAAAATTCCACCAATACCCGTGAACAAGGTATTGCGTGTTGCCTGTTTTGCGCTTGTTGCTTGCCTGCTTTGCTTGATTACTTTAGTAAAGGTTATTGCTTGTGATTAGAGTATTTTGTTTGTGCTCAGATTGCTTTTCCATGCTTTTCTATCTATTTGGAATTTTTCCATTTGCCATGCCTAGTCGTAGGATAGTGGAACTGTTGTTTTATTATTGCTATGGGGCCTTAGTTGATAGCCAAGTAGTTCTTGAGATTTACTTGGATGATACACGCACTGAGCATGTTTAGTTTTACTCAGGATTCTGAGAACCTAGAGCAGTAGACCAAAGGGAGAATTGACGGAAGGGCTTCTTTAGAGTGTCTTTTAATTACGATACGCGGGCTATAGGGGGAATTGACATTGAGTGCTTCCCCAGAGAGCCATTAGCACGACGCGGGCCATAGGGGGAATTGACGTTGAGTGCTTCCCCAGAGATCCTTTATCACGATACGAGACTACAAGGGGAATTGATGGTGAGTGCTTCCCCAGAGAGTCTTCTCAATTACGTAGCTGAACTAGAGGGGTGAGACTGTGTGTGCCTCCCAGAGGGTTGCTAGTACTTAGAGGTTGAACCATAGGGGTTAGAATGTGAGAGCTACCCAGAGGGTTACCTGTTTTCTTCTTCTTGTTGACTGCTTACTTGTGTACTATGCTTGTTAGAACTATGGATTGTAGCTGTTTGTGCTTTTCTGGTTACTGCTTCTTGTTTTAGTACTTCCATGTATTCATTGACTATTAGGCACAGATCTTTGGGTGATTGCCTACTGGGATTGTATCTCACACCCTGTTTGGGCCATGATTTTGGGCCCAAGCAAACTATGTTGCTGCAGGTATAGATAAGGGCAAGCTCCCTTCTACTTCAGGATCTTGATTGCACCAGGAGATGGGGAGCATGAGACCGAGCCGTGGCTCACGATGCTGAGGATATTGCTTTATTTTCTTTTGCACTTGGTTTCAGTTGTATTTCAGCACGTTGTTGTGTTTGCTGTTTCCTTATATACTTGTACCTGCTGCATCATTGTCATCATAGTTATATATTTTTACACTGCTTCCACTGTTGGTTTCTGTTGGTATGCATGCTGTTTACTGCTTCTGCTGTTTGTTGTTGTTTTCTTACCTTGTATATCTTACCGAATGAGGGCATAGTTTCCCCACCGACTCACTAAGGCCCTCGCTGCTGGTTGGCAGCCTCTGGAATTCGGGGAAATGCGCTTGAGGTTATGTGGAGAACCAGGTACGGGGCACCAATGGAGGGGCTCCGGACTTGGGACGTTACATGGAGCCACTTTGGAAGGAAAATGACATTAATATCTTTTTATTTAATGTTAAAGTAAAAATGTCACAAACATGAGTTGTTTTACTAAAAGAATTTTTAAATGGGGTTATACAAGTCATATTTTTGACTATAAATATTCATTATAAATCTAAAAAGATTTCCTACATCATGATATTTTTTTTATAATTTATAGACATTAAATAAATTAAATTATTTATGACATCATGATAATGCAGCGATTACCTCATTATTTAACGATTTTAATAAAATGAAAAGATAATGTAAAATCTAAGGCCTACACATGTAAAAAAACCTATTGGATGAGTATATTTCGAACCCTTATCACCTTATCCTCAATATAAATCAATATGGGACCTTTTAAATCTGAAAATTATTTTATGATAAAGTAACCTTTTATAACTTTCCAAGAGTGCCCTTCCTCTCCTCTTATAAAAGGCCCCCACATCTACCACCTTACCCACACTTCCAAAGCCTTTGGCTCAGACAACCCCTGCCCATTTTTTATCTCAAAATCCCTCTATTACTCTTAGAAGCCTCACTTTGGGAAGAAGTCTTCCCAAGGAGGCCTTTGAACTCAAATCAAAAAGAGTTACCCGATTTAAAGGTAGTGTCTTCTCTTGTGTGCTTATGTTTTATTTTGCTTCTCCAACCCCCTAAAATCTTTTTATTCATTTCTTTTGTAACAAAACCAGTATCTCACATATACTAGGATGTTTTTATAAGAAGTATTTGAGCTACACTTACACACACCTACATCTAATGGTTAAAGAACATACTGTTTCCGTGGATGGAAAATTTCTGCCTCACGAAACGATGATTGTTCAATATTCTTTTAACACCTTCAAAGGTGGCCATTAAGATGACACTATATTTATATATGATATATAATATGTTTATGTTTTACTTAAGCTTCTATATTTTTCATTTATGGCATACCTTTATGGTTACCATTATGGGTAAACGCGATATCTTCATTTTAGGAAGTGCGGACTACCGCCCCCTCAAAGTGATTTGATTCGTTAATGCCATATGTGGGATGTATAAAGGATTTAATTAATGATATTATATATTATATTATAATGGAATTATAATATACCTCTATATCATTATGATTCCATTCCATAAAATACGAAATAGAAATGAAAGTAGTGTTCATGCGTACGTACGGCTTACCATCTCCATGAACGGTGCATTTCATTTCTTACCTCTAAACATTATGTTATATTATAAATGCATGTATATACTGGATATATATGATATATATGATATCTATATCATGAGTATAACTCTGGATATAATGGATACATGAACAACTTGTAATTATAAAGAGTTTATTTTTGACTCAAGTACCAATGATCGTTAAAAGGACCGTTATTAACTTAGATAATTACATAGTTTTCATGACATGGTAATAAGTGATATAAAAGGAATAATGAACTTGAAAAATGTTCTTAAGAAAGTATAAATTAACTCAAGTTTATTATTCAGGAGATTAAAGAACGATCGAGTCATGTCGGATACGAGTTAAGGGAACTTCTTAACCCAATTTCCGTTCTTTGGGTTGATATCCTACTTTCAAATTATGTCATGATATTATTATGTCCTATCTTGTATTTGTACTTTATTTATGTTTAATTATGGTAAATACATATAATAGATCTGTTTTATTTAAAAAAATGATCTTTGTAAGAAATTTCGTCTCAATCTCCTTTCATTGAGGCATATTTTGTTTTATACACAACTTTCTTTTATACGGTGTATAAACCCCTTTGACTTTTAGGTTTTTTCAAAAGGAATATTTTTATACGAATCCTTTAATAAATGACAAAAGGGAATGTTTTTTTGTCGTACGTATGCGGCAACAATGACTTCTCCGCCGCCGTGACGATTATTTGAGATTCGGCTTCCTCTACAGGCCATAATTTTTTTTGAATGAAAAATAAATACCATGTTTTAATTTTCTTTTATTTTGGTATTGAAAATGGTTTTCATAATGTTTTTATATCAATGTGTTGTATTGATATCTTGTGATTGAAAAGTGGAAATGTTATGTTTCCTTTATGCATGTTTTATGTGATACGATTATGTTATGGTTCTTGGGCATTGTTATAAAGACGGGTGGTTCCGTGATAAACTAAGGGTAGGTGAGCCCGATATAGCTCTCCAATGCATTGTGTAACACTAAGGAGTTAAACGTTAAGGTTTCTACGAAGAGATTTAGGGAATATACTGTGATGAGTATTCCAAACGTAACCAAGAGGGTTACTCCCTACGTAAGAATGTTATGAATGCCTCAAGTTACCTTTATGTCTTATGATTTCTATGATTTATTCATGATTTGATGAGGTATGTTAAAGTGCTTATGTTTTATAGGTAAATTATGATTTCATTATTATGTATATATGAAATCATGTTTCCTTTCCATATTTTTATAACCCTTACTGAGCTTTTTATGCTCATCCCAAGTTTTTGAAATGTTTTTCACAGGTCAAGGGAATGGTACATGATATGATGATAGTGTCAAGGAAGTGTCAAGAAAGAATCCATATTTTATTTTAAATATTTTTCCATTGATGGGAAAAATGAATACTATATTTTATGTAACCACTTTGTTTAAATGTGGAATGTAATGCAAGTTTTATGATCTAATTCTCTAAAACTCTAAACCTGAAAAGATCCTCAATGTGTAATCTTGTAACAACTCAAGATTAAGTAAGGTTTAAGGCTGGGGCCTTATAGATCCAACAATATAATTCATTCATATCCATAAAATATATAAAAAATATAAATTAATGGACTCCATAAATGTAGAAGATAATTAATAAGGTCACAATTATAATATATATATATATATATAAATTTTAAAAAATATTCATATATTTATACATCATTAAGTGAGGGATTAAATATATTACATGTATAACTAAAATATTATTCCCACATCTACTCAGGATTGAAACCACATTTAGGGAATAGATCCTATATGGTATTCCAACCAAGAAAAAGTTCAAAAACTACCTGAAAATAAATTAATTTTTTTATAGTATATCTAAAGCCCCTTCTAATGTTATTAGTTTTATGGGGTGGATTTAATGTATCATAAGGTGATTTTTTTTGGATAAAAAATATCTTCTTTAATAAATAATCCCCAAATTAAAATTATCCCACACTCTAAGATTGAATAATAGGAAAATAATAGTCTTTGAATGATTTGATATAATCATGGGATGATTGAATTACTTAGATATATATATATATATATATATATAAAGGTATAAAATATGAAAACATAATGTTATTATGATTCATTGGTAGAGTTGGTGTATGAGATGACATATACATTCAATACTATTTACAATGTCTTAGCTCAATGTACCCATCCAACTATTCAATACGGAATTTTATAACTTATTCAAGGTTCATGATTTTAGATATTTCCATTTCTTGTGAAATATTGACAATTAATTAAACAAAATATGGATAAAATATAAATATAAGAGGTGTGAAATGATGAAATCATTAGATACGGTGTGAAAATAAGTGGATGAAAATTACATAATTTCTTATTTTTTTTTCTTATTACACTAATATATTTGTGATTACGTTCTCTAGCCCAAATTAATTACTTTTTTAGGACCACATGATGTAATTCCCAAGTAGGATCATAACTATTCATGACAATCTCAATGACCAGCTGGGTATGATGAATCCTATCAGGGTAAAAATTATTAAAATTATTTATAAATTATGTGACATAGGAAAAAAGATAAAGTTAGATCTCAAGTATATTCCATTGTGTATTAACAATAATACCATGATGGTCCCATACAATATACGATAAAATACTATAAAATCCAATCATCCCACTTCATCACAGGGTATTGAACCGGGTTCATATCAACATCTCCACTATAGAACAACCTCTTAAAAGAGGGTGTCTTTAATCTTTCAAGCTATGTTCACACCCAATTAATTTATCATACATAATATGATCCAATATTCCTTAATCTGATCCAATTTAGAGTGGTGAATTTTTTAGCACATAAATATAATGAAAGTGTAACTACATTAATCTCATAGATTAGTTAGAAAAAATAAAATAAAATATGAATGTCTAGGCATCCAACATCATTCCTTCCTCCATGATACAAGCTTAAATACCCCAACCAAGTGATCGTCTTCATTCTATTCTCTAGGTTCCCAGTTCAATTCCCTCCAATAGGAACATACTATTTAATTGAGATGTTAGAATCCATGTCTCATATTGTGATTATATATTTCTAATATTATTTTATATTCAAGGTAAATTGAGACCTTAGATAGATACAAGTTGTAACATGGGTACTACACCATTATATTCCTATAAAATGGTCCGTCAAATGTCTACATTTTTACAATACACCACAATAGCACTTTATCAGATAATTTATCTATTATATGTGCTTATACAATCCAAGATTCCATTCACAGGATTTTAGATCAAAAAATTGGTGAATATATGGGATATTAGAGATATTTGTGTAATTTTTTTGGTTTGAACCTTCATAATTGGAAAATTTTCCCCGGTTTTCATATAAACAAGGGTGAAGGTTCCCTTAAAAGAGAACAAAAAAAAACTATTGTGTGATTCCATGGTGATCATGTTTTTTATGGCGAAGTCATGAATATATTTCCAAAATTACCAATTAGGTTCCCATTAAACCAAGTGTCCCACTTTGGGTCACCCTCATCCTCTAATTTCAACCTTAAATGGGGATATATTTCACCACAATGGCTTTAACTTGGTGTTATATTCACTCTAGTCACTAAACTGGGTTATCTTGAGCCCATTTATCCCAATATCCCAAATCACCTTGATGAAAACCCTTAACACAGGTCTTATCTAAAAAAAATGTTCTTTAACCAATTTTCCTCCATTGAAACCCAACATTCAATATTGGGTCATTGAGAATTATCATCCATCCAATGGCCCAAAGGCCTTCAATTTTTTTTATTTATTAAAATCAAGAACCCCCTTTTAAGGGATGAAGGGGGAAACCCAAACAGACTTCAAGACTTAAGACATTTCACGACCAAAGGTCAGGAGAGACAAAACAGACTGACAACACGGAGCACTTCTCCCCAGCATGTGAGAATGAGAAAGCTATCCACCGATGCAAGGCTGAATGGAAAACAAGTGTCCTGTGTCAAGCACAGGACTGATCCAATGACTAACACCATACCCTCCCAACATCCAAATCCATACAGCTCTACAAAGGAAAACTGTTAGCTCTGAAACCTCCATGGTGTTCCATGTGGTCGAGTCCAGAAGCACCTCCATTCCAACAGCCCACACCTCAACCATATCACCAAACCAACCAAAACCACCAAATATCCAAATCAACAACTCAGTCATCAACAAAAAACCTTCACAGAAAACCTTCAAAGAAACTAGATCCTCACTATCCGCACCACAGGACCCGACGCCGCCCTCAAACCTACACGCAGAGACATCCGCAAACCCACCAAGGAACCCTTGACGGAAAAAAATGCAGCGGAAATACCACCCCTTCACCACGAAGCAAAAACATGCCCTGGCGTTGAAAAAAACCGAATCCAACTCCTCGCTGCGGAATAAGAGAAGAAATCCGGTCTTGACCCCACGCCACGGAAGGAGAGAACTCGACCCACACCATGGAAAGAGATCAAGTCGCCACCCCGATGTCGCACATCAACCCCACGCTGCCCGGATCGTAACCCCAGAGCCACACCAGGGCACGCCCCCAGCACCACGGAAACCAGATCTCACCCCAGCGCATCAGATCGAAACCCCTTCACTGCCTAACCCTGACGCCGCACCGGATCTCAACCCTGACGCACCAGAACCAGAGTCCTCGCCACAAAGAAGGACCACCACCCCGAAGTCGCACCAGATCTCGGTTCCGTGCCACAGAAGAGTAGAAAACTACCCCGAGCCCACCGAAGACCTGACCACCCTCACCACAGAAGAACGAACCCCGATCCAGAGAGGCCGCTCTCCGCGCGTAAGAAGCCACCGTACCACGAGACGCTAGAAAGACCGAGGGAGAGACGCCATCCCAACGAGGTGAAGAGGAAGACAGTGCTAGGGAGAAAACCTAAACGCTATGCCCCTTAAGGGATCATCATTGCGAATTATAACATTTCCCCTTTTTATCATGAATTCTATAGATAATGTGTTACAAATTTCTTGTTCACCCAACATTATAAATTCCTCAGGGTACAACGAATCATGTATCTCATTGATAATGAGAATCACACTTATTAGAGATCCCAATGGTTTTATACTAGCTCACAACACTCAACATGGACGATCTACCATTTTTCAATGCTCTCAAGAATCTGGCTATCCACTTTAATCCAATTTATTGGATATGGGTAAAAAATCTGAACTTCTATGATTCTAGACACTCTTCCCAGTATTTTACATCAATCATATGATTGGACATCCTTTCATCATAACAAGTCACCAATAGGAATGAGATGAACATGAATAAGACACCAACATATTGTAGGACACAACAAAAAACGATCACTATTTCATATTTCATGAACCATATTAATGATAGTAACCAACACATAGCAATTATTTCTTACTGACTTAAACTAATCAGAACCAGTTCTAGTGGTATGACACAAAATACTAGGTATTATAGTCTAAGAAACATTAAGTTTAAAGGAACACTCATAGTCATGGTTTTCATGATCATGAAATTCAACACATGTATCCTAGTCATATGAGCATAAAAGAATAATATTCCACATTTAATGGTACTGAACAACATGGGTTCTGATTCATTTCATATAAATATATTTGAGGCCACTTTCTTAGGACCAATCCCAACTCCACACCACCTCTTTACTACCAAGATGATAGTAAATTCTAGATCACATTTCTGTATACAATTAAACCATATCATAATCATCAAAAAATTATAAAGGAGGGACAACCTATCATACAGGATGATAGAGAACCAATCATACAAAAAGCATCATAAAAATGCATGGTATTAGTAAATTTATTTCACAATAAAGATGGAAAATGTTATAATCATGACTGATTTTACTATCAAGTATTAAATATGTAAGGTATTCCAAAAATAAGAAATAATATCATTATGAATATGGGAATACCTCTCATCCATCCATTGAACAAAATTCTTCATCATCACCACCCTAAGTAATAAAAAATTCACCTAACTTTTTATATAAGGAATGAGATATAAATAATTCATACAACAAATGAAAACATGGAAAACAATTATACAATATGTAAGAAAATATTCAGTGAAATAAAATTTACATAAATAAATTTTTGATTTTAAAATGGTACTATATCAATGAAAAACACACATGAACATGTATATAACTCCCTAAGAATACCACAATCATGATACATAACAATGAAACTATATCCCACATAATCCCCATAACTCATATCAAATATTGTCCAATATTCTTACATATTTTTAGTCTAACAAATCACTCAAATTAGAGTAAAAAATCACAAAATGTAGACATCACATTGTAACATAAGATTCAAATGAATCCACATGGTTTAGGTATTCTCTTATTCAACATTCCTTATATTGATATCCTATATCCAGGATTAATTAACACTTACCAACCAAAAAAAATTCTTTGTAATTACTTTTAAATACCCTAGTATGGTATACATGAACAATAAATAACCTAGGTATCTTTGTGATATCAATAATTCCACCACATATTCTAGAGGATACTAAATAGTGGAGAGGGAATAAATAATTAATAGGGTGATTGGATCCCAAAATATATCTTAAATGGGTAATTCATAAATTTTCCATAATTTTGGCGGCATATGATGATATGGCCATATAATATACACAAATAAAACCTATACACATAAAAGAGTAAGCTAAGAGGTAACCCTATAGTATAAATAAAAAATTGAATAATTTATATGGTTTGTTCAATGTAATATTGTATCATCTGTAGAATTATAAAATAGAAACAACTAATATAAAAAGATAAACATGTTTCCCCCCTAAAAAATACATATACAACACATAAGAAAAAATTTATACAATATAATTAATCTTAATTAACATGATAAACCCCTTCCAAAGAAACTTTATGTGATACATTGATCATATTTAATCATATATTAAACTCCATGATGATACATGGTCTTGAACATGAAATTAAATCCACATACATTGAAACCTATGACATGTATGTGGGTATGTGTGATTCCAATGACATAATAGTAACCCTTTACTCACCTTAAAAAAGTATGTATGAGTGATAACGTTAAAGAAAGAACTTGTCTATGGTGTATATAATCATGTAATGATATATACTCAACCTACATGAAAATTTATCCCATGAATATTCATACAAATCTATATATGTGTTCTATCCTGGATAAAAGGAAAATATACTTCATAGACACATGTAGATCTACATAAAAAAGTAAGGTTACCCATCTTCCTAGGGCAATAAACAAATGTATTCTTATGACCCAGTGATCTAATCCTCACTAAATTCACTAAATCATCTAATGGATTAGTCAATAGGTTTAATATTATTATTAAAGAATCAATCACCTATGTCCCACATGACCTATCAGTGATCTCAAAAGATATTAATAATAAAAAATCCCGAAAATATCATGGGAAATAATTAGTTAATCAAGAAATATTTTTTTGGTAAATCATAGAGTATTTAATCATTAATAAATATGTCAATATGAAAAAAACAATATTCACACAAATAAGGATCAATGTACCAAATATCATCTATAAAATAATCCCATGAGAAAAAATATAGAAAAAATAACGTGTCTCAACAAAATTAAATAAACATTCAAAAAATAATTTACTTCTAAATTTCAACTCATTAGTTCCCATAGAAGCTATCACAAAACTACCATTAGATAAACAATGGATCAATCCCATATATCATTTCAACACAAGGGTTAGATCCCATAGTGAAATAGTAAAACCTGGTGATTTTACACTCATCTACCAGATCCCTTATAATTATCAAATTGTCACTTAGATTTCTTGTGAAATAATTATCATATACATATGTGTTCTAAAGAAATGGCGTTACCTTTACGAATCATGATGGAATAAAAGAAACCCCAATATTAGTTACATTCACATCCACTGATGAATCAAAATATTAACCTAGATCCAAATCCACTAAATCACTTTCCCTATTCACTAACATGAAATATCCCAATTAAGGATGGAATCATTATCAAATGGGTGAATCATCAATGTAAAAAACCTCACAAGTGACATAGTCACAATACAGATAGTCAATTCTCAAATCTGAGTTCATTATACAAGTCACCTCTAATAAGGGTAATATAATAATCATGTGATCATTCTAAAAATATTCACAACCTCACTAGATAGAACCCTATATACTCATACTCATATATCATGAATCTATCATTAATATGGAAGAATCTACTAAACTTAGACCAACAACATTATGCATGGAACAAACTCAAAATATATACATATATCATGATCCATGATGAAGATAAATAACAATATTGGAACTAATAGCCTTCAACTATATAATATTCATAAAACAAAACATCCAAATGACTAGTTTCACCTTTAATCAGTGATTTATGAATGAAATGATCTCCTACATACACAAAGTTATCAAAATTATCATAAAAAAATATATACATAGTACCAAAGTTAATGGTGGGAAACCACAATCACTAATTGATCAATTTCAAATAATTTTATACATGCCAAAGGCCATCCTCTAACTTTATCATAATCCTTTTAGGGAAAATTTATAAAATATTAAAATCAAACTGGAAAAAAACTCTAAATAATAATGATATATTTAGATTTCTTAACATTATAAAAATATGAACATTTACCTCTTAATGTATCATTAATATCCTTTCACTCAAGAATTAGTATACATCATGGTCATGTCCAACCAACACATCACAAAAGAGAAGGTCTCATACATATAAATATTTTGTTATCATTAATCATCAAGAAAAAATAGATCAAATATAAGGAGAAAATAATAAAAACTAAAATATATAAGCACGTAAGATATAAAAAACAAGGAATCACTACCATAGAGTGAAACAAATCATATCACACATTAAATAGAATTTTTTAGAATTATTTAAAATTTATGTCAAAACCTTTAAAAAATTCATAATAGATTCACATATATGCTTCACCCAATCAAGTAAAAATTATAGACCAATGAAAAATATATTAGAAAATTTGTAATATGCGTTAATTGAAATGAAATTTAAAAAAACTAATCTAACACATTAATCACTTCAAATATTATTCCATTGTCTAACATCCATTGAGATACCATGACAATGGTTAAACAGTTTCATTTTGGAAATCATTGTCAAAAGAAACTCACAAAAATAAATAAATAATATAAAATAGGTCATCATCACCCTTTGAATCAATGTTCCACAAAAAACCCATTTAATAAAATATACAGTTTTTATGAGAATTAAGTTGACCCAATTTCATCCCATATAGGGTGTGAAAATTTCCCATGTCATACAATAATTCAAAATATAATAATAATAATAATAATAATATAAATATAAAATTCCCGAAATCAAGACAACACAACTAAACAATAACCATATTCAATGGATAAAGTCTAGATACCTTGATTTTTCAATGAAATTTAATTCAATTTAAGCTGATGTAAACAAACATCACACCCAAGAACACATATATAATTAAAAAAATAATAATTCAATCAAAATAAATTTAAAATGATAATACCATAATGGAATAACACTCATCATACTCATCAGGTGAACCAATGATGTTGAAACAATTAGGTATGTGGTGTTTACCACTCCCAAAATAAACACGGGCCAATGATATATAAATTTCAAAAATTTATAACAAAAAAATAATCTTTAATTTACTTCAATTTAAACAAAATCCATAAATAATAACTCTATGAAACATTCTCCAATTAAAATATTATATGATATTAACAATCCTCTATACTCTACCCTCCTTTATATATTGCACACAATAAACCCCACAATGTAGCATGATTTCACTAATATCTGATATAATATATCTCTAAATCACTATCCAATTCCATCAAAATCAGAGAAGAAATAATTTTTTAATAAAGTAATAATAAGAGGAAGATGTTCCAAATGATTAATATGATGAAACCGTCTCAATAAACCAAATTCTTTCGTATAGAATGTAGGAGAAAAGGAGGGAACAAGGGGGAGATCTCCCTTGGAATGTCGAAAATTATTATAGGAACTATCTATTGTAGTTCCTATTTAAAAATTCTAAATTAATAAATTACCGTCATGTAATAATAATGGTTTTTGTGGTCAATGGATGTTTAATGGATCTATAGAACTTCTAGGTAGGCCACTTGGACCCTGGTTTCATCCCACCAGGTCTGTAGTGGCATGGACATGGAGACATACTGACGTTTTTCAAAAAAATAATTTGGTGGGGATCCACTAAGACTCTAATGGGGCCTTAATTCACCCAAACTAACCATTTCACTCCCACTCATGATGAAAAATATTATTTTACCTTCTCTATAAGATACACCATATCTAAAACATTCAATTAAACTCATAAAAGAAATCTAAAAGATCCCCCTTGATCAATTTCAAATATTTTAATTTTACAAATACATCAAAATAATTGAAACCCAATCATACTTCTAGTTGACAATCACACCATGAATGGGACCATTATAATAATCATATCATGTCTCTTTTAACTGAATTATAATTATAATTAAATCCATTCAATTTTTCAATTTTTTACTTAATTAGAGATAGTAACTCCCATCATAATTTTAATTTACCAAGGATATATTGAGAATATAAATAAAAGGGCGTGGTATCATTTTATATTTTATATTTTTCATAATTAAATATAGATATATCCTAGAATGGAAAATGGATTTTTCACTAGTGATCCCATAGAATCCCTTAATATGGATTCCCCTTATAATTAGATGAGTAAGGGAGAAGGGAAATAAAAAACTATCCCCTATAAGGATAATATAAGTTTTCCACTTTATCCAGTCCCTCTATGTCACCCAACTCTACTATAGTGATAGAAACATATGACTACATATTATATAATAAAAAAATTATGGATAAAAGAAAATTATAATTGGAATTGTTAAGATATAACAATATTATCATAATGTTTCTTTAAGGGTTTTTTAATTTAATAAAAATATTTCCTAGCAATGAAAAGGAATTATTTTTTGATAATAAGTATGGAAATAGTTTGAAATATTCATGATTCTATATATGATTTATAATCCTGAAATTACATTAAAGGTGCATATAATTGATATAACGATGACATAAAAAAATATATTTCTAATTTTTTTTTAAATATAACACATTTGAAATTATTTTATGGGTTATAAAACCAAATTTCATGAGATGGAATTTATAATGAAGGAAATTTTGAATGTTATGATTAGAAAAATTGAATTTAAAGGAATCAAAAAGTTTCAATTAAATAAAAAACATCATTTAAATGATAATTTCATTTACATAGCTATTTTATCAAGGCATTAATATCATGATTATGTCAGGATATAGAATTTGATAATTTTTAGACTAAATAAAACCCATTTCGTCATGTAAGGAAGATATATATAATCATGATCACTATTTATTATGATAAATAAAGGGTTAGTTAAGTTGTTTTTTATGTGAGATTCATATATAGAAGTCATCACAAGATAATTGTATATGTGTGTACGACAAATATCAATAGAACAATGTATTGGGGATTTTAATTTTTTTGTCAAGATCCCTTTGGATATTTTGAATATTTTAAATATATAATACATTCTAATGTTTTTTAATGAACAAAAACCCATGGATCACCCACCTCCTCTTTAATGAGTAGTGGGACCTGAATTTTTACTAGGATTGGCCTAATGAGTAGTCATATATTCCTCAATTTTGTGAGAAGATAGTTTAAGAATGAAATAGATGTTTTGGAATGATATGTTAGAAAATATTACAGTTATTAAAAATATGAAGAGTTTAAGACAACCTAATTACTGATATTAGATCAATTGAAAACTAGAGAGAATTTATCAACATGACGAATTGGAAAATATAATGGCACATATAGATAGATTTATATGTAAAAAATCGAAATATTTTTTTTTTCATTATGATAGAATTATAGAAATAATTATCATAGATGAAACATTTAGTATCAGTGATATGAAATTCAATCAATCTACATTACCACATTTTATAGTCTATTTTATATTTCATTCATTTTTATAGAGAATATTTAATAGTTATTTATATTATTCCTCTTGAAATGACTAGAGTGTATTCATATATAGTAATATAAAGACAATAGAAAAAATTTAAGAAACTCGTAGAATGAAACTGGATGGATAATGGTGTACATTAGTGATCGAATTCTCAAAAATATTTCATTGAACCTACAACAACATAAAAAAATAATAAATCATTGATGACAACTAAAAAGTTTTCTTAAAAATCAATTTAATGTTCACATCATAAATAGTCAAACTATGTATAGGTATAGAAATTAGTATATAAATGTTCACCATAATTGATATAAATGGTATAAGAGGAAATCAAGAAGACAACTAATGTTAAAAAGAAGACTATTTACACAATACCCAGACACTGGATTGATTATACATCAAAATAGGTATATAAATATATAATAAATATTCTTCTATAAATAAGAATCCAAGTGTATACATTATTTATTATAATTAATTGGAGAATATAAGTGTACATATAATTCAAGTATCCAAAATTATTTTCAATTCATAAGAATTAGATATAATATTAATATTGTCAAAATTACTATAATTACACTAGGACATTGAGAATAAGTTGTTCTATTAGAAACATTTATTGTATAAACCAAAATATAACAGGTGAAAGGTTTTAGAATATGATTTAATTTACATCAAATCGATAAATGATTAAAAAATAGATTCAATATTCCAGGAAAATAGGATAAAATATGAGAATCAATATTTAACATATTGATTTTCAAATCATTCTTTTGTTTTCAAATTATATTTACAATTTGATTATTTACTTTAAAATATTTTCAACATTATACTATTTGCATAATATCTAATCCATGACATTGTATTTTTTGACTATACTGTGGTTGAGATGAATTATATACTATGACAATAGTAATATTTTATGTTCTTTTTAAATATTTAATTATATATTTTCTGTTTTCATCTCTATTTTATATTTTCTTATATGATTCATTATGTGTTATTTATCTAAATAAGGGACATTTTTAATCCATTATTGAATTTCATTAGGTTTTGTTAAGTAAAAAAACTTTTATTTTTGATTTATTTTTTTGTGGTTCATTATTTACTTATTATTGGTTTTGGGTGAGTAATATGTGGAATTCATTTAATTTTAACCATTATAAGTTAGGCTTGTTGGTGAAGCTACTACAAAATTATGTAAACTAACCATTTTTTATTTAGAATGTACTATTATATCAACAATAATTCTCTATTTTATTTTTTATTTTCATAACATGTTCATTTTTATTCCAAGATGTTTGTTAATAAAATATAATTTTTTTATTTAATATTTTTTTTATAAATGAACTATAGTATAAACCCTATATGTTTTAGATTAATCCAATTTTGAAGTGTAAGATGAATAGTCACTCATTTAGACAATTCCCTTAAAATTATGCATTTAGACTTTTCTAGAAATAAAATAAAATCAATGAATTACATTTAATCATGGTTTTATATTATCATATGTTCCCTTGATATCATTATAGAATCAATTTAAAATTTTATTGAAATTAAAAAATGATGCTAATAACACTATTCATGTATGTATGCGTATATATTATTTAGAAAAAGATCATATAATTATCAATGAGGATATATATAGTACTAAAGATAAAATTGACAACTTTAATGTAATTTGAGGTGACGATTCGAGAAAAAATTTATACTATGATTCTATGAAACGATGAAAATTGAACTGAAGTATATACCTCAAAATTCGATAGAAAATTTATATAAAAATTACATTTATTTGATCATTAATGTGGGAGTAAATAATTATTATAATAAATCGAATATATTTTCATATTACAAAGGACATGATTGTTATGCATTTTGAATTTAATTGAAACATGTTGTTTTAAATAGATGATAAATATTATCATTAGAAAAGTATGTTTTCAAAATAATAAATAGAGGAATGAATGAAAAAAAATAAAAATTGATATACCAGACATAATGGATCATTAATAAGAAATCTATATTTCTTTTTTCAAGGCTCAATGAATTACATCCATCCCTTATGGTAAAATAATTTTTTGTAGTAATATTTTCAAAATTGTCTAATGTGATATATTATTTTTTATCTATTTTATATAATCCCTTATAAAATAAAAATTTTGATAAAAGATTATAAATATTTAAAATTTACATTGTATTAGTCTTGTTTCCATCATGACACCATCCCTTTAATGATACCCCTTTTGAGCAGGAAATGAAGGGAGAGAGAGAATGACCCCCGAGTCCTTCCTCCAGTAGGACTTGGGGTAGACACCAGCACCAATGGTATAGAATCACATGAAATGGGAGTAATTAACCTTTTTATAAGAATAAAAAATCTGGATATAAAATAGTATATCCAAAAACAACTCCAATAACTATATAAAAGAGAACCACAAATCCATCCCACATGTATGTGTAATGTAAAACTGCTACAAAAACATGGAAAATATCCAAGGTAAATACAAAAAGAACAAAGCTATGTAGCGTCAATAATGTTATCCGAATGTCTAAGCTAGTAATCATCATCATGTCCCTCATAATCCATATGGAAACCTGAAAGTAATTTTATAATATAGGGTTAGTTTATAAGTATAATATGTAGGAAAACCCAAAGTCTCCCGTGAAAATGTGGGAGAAGGATACTAATGATCCTTTGAGAAAAAAGATTAACCAACATCACCTAACAAGGTATCCTTGCCATCCCCACCTCACCAAATAATTATCACCATTTAACTCAAGACATGTAATGAAATATAGTAATCACATCGATGATTGGGTACCACGCACCACATTCCATCTGATTAGCCACTCTCACACCCTAACAAAAACGTCTTGGTTCTCCCACCTCTTTTAGAGTTACCACATCACAACCCACCCATCCACACTGATTTCCTCATACCATATCACATCCCACCCACAAACACATGTGTCTCACAACTATCCCTCACACATAGACATGGGGGAAACATATGACCACACATCCCAATGACACATGGGAACATAACACATCTCAGCCCAAAGAATCCTTGGAAACACAACTCTCCTCAATACACCTTTTCCTCAAGGACCACTATATTCCCATTGAAACATGGGGTTTTCCACATGGAAGAGGGAGTAGGGATGACCGGGTGGCTAGCCATCCATTCTCTCACCATGATGTTTTGGAAAGACACACTCTCCTGTGACAATGGCGGTGTTCGGATCACAGTTCTCAACTTGGGTGGGGTGCATATAGATATTACAAAGAAAATACATGTATGTATATATAGTATCAAAAAACTAAGCACAAACTAGGAGATAAAAATCAAATAGTAAACTTTCCTATGATATATCCAACTCTTCCTATACCTCTAAATGCATTTATTTAACACCAATGGTAGTCACATCATATGTTAAATGAAATCCATCCCAAAAAATCCAAATCTCAAACATACCCCCAACCAACATATTTAACCAATTATCATTCTTTATTATACACACAATTTATTCATTTCATCCCTACCCGAGATACTACCAACTATAGAATGAAAAAATCCCAAAATCATAAACTATGACTTATAAAATAACCTTAGTAATGCAACTCACATTATATTTCCACTCCATTTAACACCCATACCATCCACTTGCATCATCGTTCTTAAAATTAATTCTACCCAATCTATCTACTCAACAATAAAATTCCCAACACACATCCAAACCTAGTAACACATATCATTATAACTAAACCTAATAGCCCCACTGTATAACAACAACACACCAATCACACAATGTAATATAAAAAAAGAATATCCTAAATCTATAGCCCCAATGATCAAACGGTTACCATCCATTTGACAATAAATCAATACCTCAACTAGAGATTCAATTTCACCTTCTATACCCCCCACCTTATAGCTATGCTCTCAACCCCAACACAACATAGAAACAAAAGGTACAAGACAAAACAAGGCCACCCACAGATTACTATCACACTACACAAGGAAGGGTGTATTAAAATTTAGAAACAATTCATACTTTAATTCCACATTGATAATTCATGGTGTATCACAGAACAAGTTTCAACCATTGGAATCCTTTTATTTAACAGAATATGAATAGATAATCAATTGGATATATAAAACCATTCAAAACATTATTAAAAATAATGAATCACAAGTCATCCCGAGTGAATAAACAAAGTCCATCGATAGATATGATTTTAAGTAGGAATATTGTCCATATAGATCAGAATATCAATAAATAGTCAAACAGAATCTTGCATCACATTTTTGAAGCCCCTATTTATTTATATTAAAAAAAAAATTCAATTTTAGTTATTAATCATGGATTCAAATTTCTTCACATCATAAAAATTCATACACCCATCCCCATAAGATACAAAAATAAGAGGAATTAAGGGATTCCTACACCTAGAAATAGATGATCCACACATCCTCCTTGCTCTAAATAGGGGTGTGAAAGGCTCCATAGAAACATGATCCATGGATGAAACACAAAAATAATACTACTTGGGGAACAATGGTTCTTGGTGTCCTGGGTTTCAAGAGAATTGAGAAATAAAGAACTAATTAATGGTCTATGACATAGAAGGACTGGATCTCGGACTCAAGAGATTTGAAACTGTTTTGAACTAAATATAAAAAGTAGATCTTTCCCACACATTTTGGTTAACTTAAAGCCTCTAGAGTGTTTTTTTAAATAAATAAATAAATAAATAAATATATTAATTAATTCATCTAAAATGGATTACTAATTACCTAAATATGGGTTTAATCTTATTTTTAGTCAATAAAACATTGATGGGGTAAATATGAAAAATCTAGGGAAACACAAAATTTTGAAAAACTACCGAAATGGATTATCGTTGCATGAGTCACCAGTGTGAGCTACAGGTGGTGTTCCACAGTTAAGTGATTGAGCATTGTATGACTCAATGTTGGGTGACTCATCGGTGTGAGTCCCTAGTCTGGAATTACTATTAGTGACCTACCCTTCCCGAGTAACCATTGGATGAATCACCTATGGGAGACACTATTTTGAGTCACTAATGAAAATCACCAACATAAGTCCCCATCAACAAGTCACCATTACAATTCACTGATGTGAGTCACCTTCAGTGATTCACCATTTTGAGTCACTGACATGAGTCACCATTTTGACTAACTGTTGCAAACTACTAGTGGATGACCCACCATCAGATGAGCTACCATTGGAAAACTGGAATTTTGAAAAAAATCATGAAATAAGTCAACATTATCTCCAGAACACCTCAAACACTAAATAATGAAAATTTAATGAATGAGTGTGGTATGGTCCATTACATTAGATTCATGTCAAACAATTATCCACCATTATAATCCAAAAACAACCCATATAGAAAAGATGTTTCCAAACAACCACCCCGTAATATAACATGAAAGGTTCATTCTATGCTTGAAACATTGCTACTGACTATGCACACCAATGTTCAACGATGAAACACCATGTTTTGTTTAAAAGTTGAATTGAATCCTAGACATCCATGAACACTTCATAGAGCCTCTAATACCCTAAATTACAATAAGACACACTATACATGTATAACAACCATGCAATCTAGAACACATGAATCAAGAAATTTCTTCCTCCATTTCATGATACTTTCCACATTGGGAGGCACAAACTCACCCGCATGGGTTTAATAACATCCTCATTAACGTGGATAAATTAGTAATCAGGTCCTCCCCTATTCATATTCCAGGATTTTATCACACATTGATGAAATAGGAAACAACTCATCTCATAACAAACAAGGTTCAAGAATTACATTACATGGGGAATCCAAACGAGGAAATACTCGTAGAAACTATTGGTATTGGGGAAACATCTGCATCTACCATTACAATGTACAATTTTCCTAGACACCATGACACAAAGAAAAGTAATAAGGGAATAGTTTTTCGGTGATACACCTTCTCTAGACGATCATGGAACCCTACTGGCAGCACCACAAATGTTGCGTCATCTTTGAAATCCATATCTCCCCAGTCAATGATATGATATTCAACTTGATGATACTGATGAATCTGAGAGACATGAAAGATATCGTGGACCTTCTCCTACTATGTACATAAAACCAACTGGTATTCCACTATTCCAACTCACCCTAACACCTCAAAATATCTCTTGACACTCAGAGAAAGATTGCCCCTACCAAATATCCTCTTCCAACATATAGAGGAAACCATTATGAACACATGGTCCCCAATGAAGATCTCTTAGAGAATCCTTATACAATATGCACAAGACATCTGATAGTCTAGTTCTGCCTTAATCCTCTCATAGACAAGCTGACCATTCTATGTTGTTCTCTGTACAACATTTTGACCAAGATCAGTTGTCTCCCCAACCTCTGTCTAGCACAACGTTGAATGAAATGGTCTTCCATACAATGCACCAAATAGATCAATTACAATATAGAGTGATAGATATTATTATCAGGAAAAACAAAAAATGAAAAAATTAACAAACAATATCCACCAAGGTCCATGAAACATGATCGCAACATGTCTTACAATATATGGATAGTCCGATCTATCTGCCCATCGGTCTGAAGTTGGATGGAAGTGTTGAGGTGTAACTGATTTCCAAAAGTACGCTAAAATACCCTCCCGAATCATGTAGTAAAACATGTATCCTAAACTAAAACAATGTATCTATGATCTCTATGAATCCCCACAACCTCATCCACATACCTGTAGGCCACATATTCTACTTTTCCTGACTCCTTAATCGCTATTATGGGAGCTTATTTCATCAGTCAATCCACCACTACCCATATTTCATTGCATCCTACCTAATCCATAGGTATACCAGTGTGAAAATACATTGATATGTCATCATATATCCACTTTCGGAACTATAGGGGATGCAAAAGACCACTGGGAACACTGTGCTTAGTTTTTATCCATTAGCACACTAAGAACTTCGTGACGAACTCTTCCACTGCCTACTTCATTCTGGGCCACCAAAAAAGAATCCTGAAGCCATGATACATCATGGAAACTATTGGGTGTACCTATAATGGAAATCTATGAAACACATTAAGAATTCCATTTCACATTTCCAGTAGAACAAATAGACTTGCACAGAACAACATTGGATTCTGACCATCCTTTGACAACCCCTTCATAACATCACCATCGTCAACACGGTCACAAATCACCACTTCTACACAAAATACTCTCTGAGACACCCCAACCTACATTATTAGATAATAATGAATCTTTATATGAAACAAGAATCCTATACCTCCATCTATTACTTCATCTATGTGCGAGGTGGCTAACTCCTCTATCACCTTCCATGCATCATTAGATTCCCGAACAACCTCCTTCTGTGACTTCCTACTCAAGGAATCAGCCACAATGTTAGCCTTCATGAGGAATAAGATATATCAATGTTGTAATTCTGGAGAAACTTCATCCACCTCAACTATCTCATGTTCATATCTCACTAGGAAAATATAATCCTCAATATCTTTTGATATGTTTGGACCAAAAAGTACTCCCCAATGTGGTAATGTATCCACAATGTCAGTGTGATCACAACCCCCACTAGCTCTAGATCATTGGGGGAATATTTAAATTCATTATAATGTAACATCAAAGACACATAAGATATCAATCCAAACTATTGCATCTGTATGAATCCTAATCCATGATTGTAAGAATAACCAAACACCTTGAACATCAACCCTTCCCTCTGGAAACCAAACACTGACCAACTTCCACTTCAGATAGCCAATGTTTTCCTAACACTACTCACTCCATCCAAAGAAACGGACTTTCCTTGTCAAGGATATAAATGGAGATACTACATAAGGGAATACCGGTACAAGTCTACAGATATAGCCTTCGAGATTGTGAAATCGTTGAACCTCTAAAACATTCATAGGTGCTACCAGAGAATCAAATAACATAACCTTCGATGGGTCCACTACAACACCCTGTTGTGACACTAAATATTCATGGAAATTCACCACTCATGTTTAGAAAACTCACTCGAATAACCTTATATAGAGACGATGGTGTCAAAGTACCACCAAGAATATCTTGAGATTCATTGTATGCTCCTCCTCTGAGTTTGAGTCAATAAGGATTCCATCAAAGAATATGAGGATGATATGATCCATGAACTCATGAGAAATAGTGTTCATGATCCCCATGAGCATGTTTGGTGTGTTTGTAACATTGAAAAACATAACCATGTAATTTAAGTGCCTATACATGCACGTAAAATATGTATTTGTGATAACACCGTACTTTACACTCAGCTAGTGATACCTAGAAGGAAAATTTATATTAGAGAACCAACATTCTCCCCTCACCTGGTTGAAAAGATTTTCTATCATCGGGGGTGGGTAATGGTTCTTTACCAATACTTGATTAAATCTCTGGTAATCTTTACACAACCTCAAACCACCATATACCTTCTCAAAAAATACCAGAGTACCTCACAACGACGTAAAAGGCCTGATAAAGGCTTTCTGCATCATAACAACAATCTAAATACTCAACTCTCCAATCAATAATGGTTTCATTCAATATGTATTCATATCAATAAGAATAGAATCGGTATGTATGTCTATCCCAAACTCAATGTCACATGGTAGAGTTACTAACAACTCTGGAAAGATATCCATGAACTCCCTAACAACATTGTGAACATCCTCCATAGTTTCATCAACTAATTACCTTGATAGATCAACCAATAAAGAATGTGGGTTCTCCATATGCTGACTGACCATCTAAAAACTCCACCCTCTAACAAAATCCAAATGCTAGCCATCCATTTTTTAAATGAGGAATCTCTTTATGTATCATTTGATAACAACCTGTATATATTAAAACTAGTCAATGAAAATGATGACATCAATTTATAAAAAGATCCCCATGGGACTGATATGGTCCCATCACCAGCTTACACCCTTGGAACACATCATACATTCTTTTATGACCTCCAACATGTATACTCAACACCATGGGGAATGTGAAGCCTCTTAATGGATAGTCTGATAGAACAAGCAAGATTGGGAATGAAAAAGGATTGTGAAGCTACTAAATCAAATAAACATCAAGAGAGAGTACTGAACAAATTGATCATTCCTTGAATGATATTCAACCATGCAGTAACGAATGCCTCTATGGAATTTAAATAACCATGCCCATCTCTTATTCCCCTAAGATGAGGACTTTCTCATCATCCATTACTAGGATAAGGACCCTGAGTAACACCCTAAGGTCATCCTCTACCAACCCAATCTCCCCTCTGTGGAGAAATATCTTATTGTATCTACTGCTAAAATGGCCTATATGGAAACTCTTACTGAGGTAGGGACTGAACCTTCCCACCTCAACCATACTGATGTCAATCATGCATTGGAAATATATTCTGAAGATTCCCATATACTCTATGATAAAACATACAGGCCCTAGGCCAACATGGAATGAATAAGGTCTAGAATGACAAAATAGAAACTGATGGGGTTGTCTCCCCACCAGTTGAATCCTAGATGGAATTAGTTCCTATGGCATACTGTTGATAAAATTTCCCTTTAAGAAGCTAGTCTAACTCCCATCTCATGGTAGACCTCCTCACGAATTCATCCGCTCAACTACCTCCACCTTCTTCTGTACCTCCATGAACCTCGTCAAACTGAAGGGGGGTAACAATGTACTAATTAGGAGGACTAAGTGCACCCTCTAGATGTCTTACACAAGTATCCTTATCCATGAAGAGATCCTAAGAAAAATAAATGAGATACAAGAACTTGATCCCGAAACCCTGCACTATCATACTCCCATGCTTGTGCTAGAGTATCACTTGCCTCTTCTAAGCCTTCATTGTCAATGAAATGAATTATACTCAGAACCCCTACTCATAATTGACCTAGAGATGGTCATATTACTTCCTCTAACTCAGGTAAAGAGTCCACCATTGATGAAAATCTCCCCACATCTAGCTCACTGGCAAGGGAACCTAGTACATCTCGATATCACATATCAAGATAAATGTGATCATAAGCTCCTAAAGCCAACACTTTTTCTTGAAGTTTGAAACACTACCCTCATACTTCCACAAATTATATCACTGGGGAGCACATAATGTCTTCTTCCACTGTTCACCCTCCTCTACTAGGACAACACTCAAAGGATCAACCGGGTCATCCTTCAGATCCACCACTACATCTACTATAAGCATACAATGACCGGATTATGTGGTTGAAAAAGGTAAACAAGGCACCCTTAAGCCTGAGTAGTATAGAATTCTATTTAAGATTCATTTTAACTCATTATTTATTTTAATTTCCCAAAATTCCCAATTAAAAAAACATGTCATTACAATGCATATACCTTTCCTAGGGTCTCATCCCTACAAATGTTGTAGCCTCACTTAATCATTTAGTATACTCAAATTCCTTGCATTTGATCATGGGGGGTCCTAAAATATAGTGTCCTAGCTCATCTTCCCTAGCCTATGTCATGCACCTTTATTACCTGACAATGTTTCCCTACCAACTCATGCAATCCTCACTATTCCTAAATCCAAAATTCATCATATCTCTCAAAAATAACATGTGATACCATTCATTATAGAACCCTATGACCAATGATTCCCCTCCTATGTTAGAAATGATGGAAGATAAATAATTACCCCCAAGTCCCACCTCCAGTAGGCCACAGTGTGGAAACCAAAATTAAGGGTATAAAATCTCATAAAATGGGATGCATTTCATTTTTTTTAAGAAAAAATTATAATTGTATATTAAATCCCCAAAAAACTCAAGGATCTATATAAAAGGAAAATCATGATCCATCCAACATGCTTGTTTAATGTAAAAATATAACAAGTACAAGGAAAATATCCATAGTAAATAACAATAGAACAAATCTAAGTAGTGACACGAAAGCTATCCCAAATTTTGTGCTAATAATTCCCAGAAGGGTCACCATAATCCTCATGGAAACTTGAAATTAGAATTATAATGTAGAGTGAGTATATATGTATAATTAATATGAATAACCAAAGTATCTCATGCACAACTTGGAGAAGCATACTAATACTCCTATATAAAAAAATAATAATGAACAACACCTAACATTGTATCCTATCCATCCACACCTTACCAAGCCATGATTACCATGTAACACAAGTCAATTAAATTAATATAGTAATCACATCGATGATAGCATACCCTGCACCACATTCCCACTGATTAGATGCTCACACACCCTAATAACAAATGTCCTGGGGCTCCCACATCGTTGGAATGTACCACATCACAACCCACCCTACCCACCTAGTCATTATGACACTTTACATCCCGCCCACACACAACTGGTCCCTGCAACTCTGTATCACCCACAAACACCTATACCACAAACCACATCAATTCACGAAGACACCAAGGAACACAACACATCACATCACAATGCAATATGGGAAACTCAACTCTCCCAACACACACTTGGGCCTCACGAACCAATACCTACCAAAAGAATCATGGGATATCACTGCCTGGATATGGGAGAAGGGAAAAGCAGATGGTCATCCATCCAAACTCCCATTGGGATATTTGGGAAAGAAACCCTACCTTGTGAAAATTTTAGTGTTCATCACAAAGATCTCAACTAGGGAGGGGGCATGTGGAAAACATACAGAAAATACATGGATGCATATATAGTATCAAACACTCTAGCCCTAACTATGGGTTCTCAAAAAAACAATCTACCATCTTATTATATTTACAACTCTATTTCTACCTATAGATGTAGTTATTTAACTCCAGAAATAGTCACATCATAAGTTTATAAATAAATTATATCCACAACAAGACACATCCAAATCATACCCCCATCCAACTTATTTAACCAATTGTCATTCCTTTTTAAAAAAATAATCTATTCATTCCATACCCATGATTGAAACTACTAACCAAAATGTGAAAAAATATCAATAGCATAAACCAAACAGAGAAAGAAAACCATTGTAATGAAACACATTTCATATTTCCACTTTGTTTAACAACCATACCAACCACTACCATGATTATTCTTCAATGTCATTCCACCCAATCCATCCTCTCAAAAATAAAACTCACTACACAAATCAAAACTCACTAACGCATCTCATCACAACAAAACCCAACAACCCTGTCGTATAACTACATCACAACCATCATAACGAGTAAAATAAACATAGCCCTACCGGAACAAATATCCTCATTGCTCAAACTCTTCCCATTCATTCCAAAATAAATCAATCTATTATTCTATGAATTTATTAAAACACTCGTACCACCCGTCCTTATAACCCATCTTTTAACCCCAAAAACACACAACCACACAAGGAACAAGGAAGAACAAAACCACACACAACCACACAACTCAATGATGGGTGTATTCAGATATAGAAACTACTTACTATTTAATTCCACATTGATAATTCATGTGTTATCATAGAAAAATTATGATCATGGGGAATCAAGTTATTTAACTGAATATATGTAGTTAATCAATTAAATATATATAGAAATTCAATAAATGGTAAAAAATAATCCATCACAAGTCATCTTGAGTTCACAAATAAAGACCTCCAACTTTCATGATTTTCTGTAGGCATATAGCCCATATATATAAAAATATAAAAATATAGTAAAACAGAAGCTTTTACAAATTTTCCACATCCCATGTTTATTTATTTAAAGATGATTCAATTATAGTAATTAAAAATTTATTAAAATACCTTCCTATGGAAATCATTCATTCACTCACCCTATATGATACACAAATAAGATGGATAAAGTAATCCCTACCTCATGAATAAATCATTCTTCACCACCTCCTTGTTCCAAACATGGGGTGAGCAAGGATCCAGAAAAATAAGATCCAAGGGTGCAATACATACGTGTGGTACCTCAGGGATGAAATGTTCTATGATACTTGGGAATCAAGAGAAGAAAGAAAGAAATAATAAATAAAACGATTCTTTATTTGAAGGAATAGATACAAGACTGAAGAAATATGAGACCATTTTGAACATACCATTAAAGTGGATCTTGACCATGTTTTTTGACTAATTTAAATCACCCTGAGAATTAATGAAATTAAAGTATATTTTTACCTACATTTAATTTTTTTAAAGAACACTTAAATATTGTTTTAAACATAGATTACATAAAATAAAACATTAAAGGGACGAATCTAGTATAAATTTAGAAAAACTAAATTTGTAGACAATCTGTTGAAGTGACTCACCATTGGGAGAGTCAGTAGTGTGAGATACCAGTGGTGATTCAACATTAAATGAACTACCATTTAGTGATTCATAGTTTGGTGAGTCACTATTAGTTGACTCACCGATGTGAGTTACTGGTCCTGAATCCCCGTTAGAGACCTATTGTTCATGACTCTACATTTGATGACTCGCTGGAGCAAGCCACAATTGTTAGTCACATATTCCAGTCACTATTAGAGAGCCATTATTGCCAGTCACCAAAGTGAGTCACCATTAAAATGACACCATTTCATGTCACTGATATGAGTTTCCATTTTGATTCACTATTACCTTCTCACCATTGTGACATATTGGTAGATGAACCACCATCAGAAGAGCTACCATGGGATAACTAGATTTTTTAAAAACACATTAAATGAGTCATCATTATCTCTAGAACACTTCTAACACTATATTTTGACAATGTAATAGATTAGGGAGGTCCATGCCATTACATCTACCTATCCAAAATGTAGGGTATTTTTTGGACATGCCTCCCATAAAAATGGATATGTGTAATGATATGTGAATATCTTTAAAAAGTCAAGATCATCATAGTACTGTCCAAAATTATCTCGGAATATAGAATTGGTCAATATTGGTGTATGATCAATTTTATCTAGAAAAGTATTAAAAAAATCATTATATTATTCACTTTATTGGTTTAACTATATTAAAATTATAATAATCTATTCACCCCACCTACGGACCTTCATGTGATTTTATATAGTAAAACTTTTCACTTTGAGTTTCATAGGAATTTATCAATGATATATATACTTTGACATTTTCCTCTATAAACATTTATTTTAGTAATATAATTATTTTCTATGATTATATAGATGGAATGAATAATTGTATTATTATATTTAACGTGACTACATAAATCATCCAACAATGTTGTGTTGTAGTTTTATTTTACAAAAATAATGTTACAAAATAATTATATTTTCAATCATTTAAATTATCTAGCCATTATACATCAATTATGACAAATAAATCATTTTTTTTCATATTTTATAATTAAAATGATGTCATCTTATTCCATATAGACTTCTCAATATTCCATTAGTAGACTTCATATGTTATTCCTTTGGATTAAATTAAAATCATTCTTACAACATATCATTATAAAAACGTTGGTTTGAGATTAAGTGAAATATTTAATAATCTAAATATTATTTATTTTCAAATTTAGTTAATATATTTTCATTAATAATCAATACTAGTTTCAATCCCAATATCAATGACAAAGAAACCTTAATAGAGTCTTCCATTACAAACAATTTCAATTACTCTTTTTTATAATATTCTTGTGATATAAATATAATCATTTTTCTATATGATTGTAATTATTGATTGAATTTTATCACTACCATTATTGATATCTCAAAATTATTATTTATATATTTCTAAAAAACCTTTAAAATGTATTGTTTTTTATAATAATAAAACTTCAATAACATAAATAGTGAAATTTAGTGTATATTCTTTCATCTATATTGCAATGATATTACTATATATATTTCTGTTGAAAAGATTAATATTTTGAGACATTTACCTTTCTTGATATATAGTTGTATATAATATTTATTAAATATATAATTTAATGTCTTAAATTTTCATTTCTCATATCCATTTATATTATAAAAAAAAACCTTCTGGATCTTCATTGATCATTTTTACTTATACAACAATATTCCAGAATGATGATTCTATATCCAATTACTACACAACATATTAACTTTTTTTTGTTATTATAATGAAGATTCCAAATGATTTAATTTTTAAAATGGTATCAAATGACACCTCAAAATCAATTCCTTCTACCTTGGATCACCATTTCCATTCCTATATAGAATTAAATCTAGAAAATTAATCTTTGAAATTTATTTTATCATTGAACATACCTTGGGTTCTAAATAATTTATCTATTTTATTATATGAACAACATTCCCATCATAGTTCATTATAATCTAGCTAAACTCCTCATTAATGGATGTGACTCATCATGCTCAACTGATTCATCAATAAAATGTTTTTTAACTAGTGATATCATAATTTAAATTTTGAATTTATTTAATACCCTTATAGTTACATGAACATCTAAATACACATAAATTTATTTACAAAAGCATGAGTTATTATATTTTTGATACAATATTCTTTGATTTAAATTTGTTGTTGTTTATATTTTTTAGTTCCTTTAGTGTCTATATAATTGGTATGGTTTTTTAGCTTCATTTTTTTTCATAAAACATTTAATTATTTAGAACATTATCTAATGTTAGTTTTTAATTTTATTTGGAATATATAATTTTTATTATAAGTTCATTCATAATGATTGTTACATCATAGAATCTTATAATTTTGAGAAAACAATTATTTTAGAAACTCCTTAATTTTTCAGTTGATAGATAAACAATGAATAATCCTCCATAAAAATTCTTATAAAAATTAATATGTTTTTTATTTATATCTGAGTACATAATACAATTCCATTGATTCTAAATTATATCAAAAATAGGTTTATTTAGTATTACATCCTTTAATAGGTCGTGGATGATTTTTTTAATTAATATCCTATTGTGAATATACATATTTATTAAAATGGATAATCTTAAAAATAAATTTCAAATTGAATACTCTTTATGGCTGATTCATCAAATAAAAATAAATCTTTTTATTTATCCTTTCATTTATTACACTTTACTAAGTCATGTATTGACTGTTTTATTTATTCTTTATACCATTTTTGAGAGATAATGTGAAAATGCATGGGATAAAAATTATATGCCATTTTATATAATAAAATTCATTAAAAAATTAAGTTCAATTTTAATATCAATTCACAATGTCATGAATTTCTTAACATATTCAAACATGTGATTTATGGTTTTTAAATTACCCATCTCAATACAATAGTTAATAAAATTAATGAAATATAAATGAAATTTTCTTTAATTTTTCATCTTATTTCTGTATAAATTATTATACAATAACTCAAATATATATTTTTATTTAGCATAAATTATCTATGGTATTTTCTGAACTGTATTCCATTTTTTAAAAGTACCTGACACTAATTTCATTTCCTTCTTAAAATTTTGAAAATTACTATATAAATTTTTGAAATATTTTTTCCATGATTTTTTATCCCAATGGAGAAATGTTTCTTTCTAGGAATTTTTTTCAATTTAGATCAATTATATTACATGAATTTTATTTATTTTCATTTTTTAAATCAAATCATTAGTTATTTTTTCATGGTAATAAATTATTTCATTTTTTTAAATTATAATAACACCATGCGACTTTACAATATATCCATTTCTGAATAAATTGATTTTTTTTCTTGGTTTATTTTTATGCAAGACCATTATATGATTACTCTACCCACAACTATGAGTTGTCTTGCTTTACAGGGAAGACCTAGTTTTACCAAACTATAATATATTAGTAAAAAATTATTATTAAATATAATATATAACATTACCATTCAATCAATGCTTAGGAATAGTATCAAAACAATTTTGAATTTTATATATTCCATATAATCTTTACATTCCATTTATGTATTTTCAACACATGATATAAGAAAAAAAATTCATTTTTTCATATAAAAGAATTATTTTTCACGATATAATGTTTTTCGCCCTTTTAATGGAGTTCCCAATTTAAATAAAATAATTAACACTTATATATATATATATATATTAAATTTTAAAAAATAATAATTTTTATTTAAAATCATCAAATCATAATTTACTTTGGTTTAATGTTTGATATTTTTATGATAAGTTTATAGTTTTGATGGATACTGAAATATACTAAATTGTAATTGAAAAAAAACAATCAAATTTATTTATAATGTTAATTTATTTAATTGAAGGGTTTTAAGGAATAATTATATTATATTTTTAACATTTAATCCAATTTTGTTCATTTTATGTAATTTCACATTGAAATTTGTCATAAATTTATTTCAATATTTTGATAGTTTTTATTTTAAAAAACACATTCTTTCATTTTTTCAATGAGGATTAATTCTATATTAATTATAGAAACATATGTATTTTATGTATTAAAAAATTTATACTATATTTTCAATCAATGGGTAAAAATTATGTTAAAAGGTTATATTTATTTATGTTTATATTATGAATAGTAACATTAGTAATTTTTTATGACCGCATCTAATTGTAAATCGATAAATTCAAGGCTCAAATAATTTTATATAATTACATTAACACATTTAAATATCCCATTGGATGATTAAATTATATCCTCATAATATATGGTTCTAAATAGATTCATTTAATGGAAACATAAACATGAATATAAAATGAATATTATTTAAATCAATGAATGTGAAAAAATTTCATGCACTCATTTATTATTATTATTATAATATTAATATATGGATATCAAATAGAAAACAATGATTATAAATAGTATATTTAATTCTAATAAACTTACCTGCATCATATAAACTTATTTATAAATATTATATATTAAATAACAAACATTAATATTGACACAATAGTTATAAAGAAATTATTATTTAATTGAATATATATTAATTAATATTAAAAATACTAAAATAAATATAATTTTACTTAATTAATAAAATATTAATATTTTATAGATAGCATATATAATATACTAACATATTAAATGTTTTGGTTTGAATTCACCATGTTGTTTAGATATTTTTAAAAATTAAAATGTTGAATAGTTTCAAAATTAACATAAGTGACACTATTAAATAAATAATAGATTAATAAATTTCATAAAATTCAAAAAAATAAAATGTTATAATAAATTACAAGTATAATATTAAATATATCATAAATTGTCCAATTTAGGTTATTTTGGTATTTTATTGTAACTATATTAACCATATATTATAAAAATACAAGTATCAAGTTATGAGTTAAACTGATTAAATGAGTGTTAAATCCCAAATATATGGTTAATTTTGTGACATAAAAATTTCTAAAAATCATTTTTCTGAGAGGTTTTAGACCAATACTCATCATATACATTAAATAAATAATGTTTTAGCCTTTTTAAATCAAAATGTATTTATTATAATTTAATAGTTTCATATTTTCCAAATGACCCCCTTCCCTCTCTTATAAAAGGGAACACTTCCTTATATTTTATTCATACCTATAAATGAATTTGGCTCTTCCAAACCACACCCAATTTTACTAAAATCTTCCCTCACATCATAAAATATTCCATATATTGGGATGAAAGCCATCTTATGTTGTCCCATTGTGAAAATCAAAAGGAGATATTCAAAGAAGAGGTAATCATTTTATCAACACTTTCAAAGTTATTTTCTCTTATATACCCACTTACTATTTTAACTCCATAATAAATACAACATCAGATACATTATGAGATTTTATTATCATTATAGTATAATATATCCTTCCATTTATCCATGATACAAATAAGAATACCACTATGTGCGCATCTATACGAATTACCGTATCCATAATGTGGAGTAATTTTTTATTCAACACTATAGTATTTGGATATATATAATGATAATTATAATTAATAAAACTAATTAATATAATTTTTTAATTGTTTTTTATAATTAATATACCATCCAATTCCTTCCCATTTACGAATCAAATGAATGATATCGTCAATTGTAAAAATGTATGAGCTATCCTCTCCACAATGCGATTAGATTAATTCTTCACATCATGCATTCGATAATAATTTAAATTTTTATATGATGGGTAAAAATAAAAAAATAGAAACTTATTATCATTATTGAGGTGAATAAAATAAATCCTATGCATAAAAACATGACTTACAAGAAAAAACAGGAATCAGAAAACAAAGTAATTTACACAAAAAATAATGGTAACACTTAAATATTATTACCACAATTATATAAAAGGAAAGTATATTAAATCATAAATATTCATATGGTCATGGTATAATTTAACATAATTATTTAACCAATATATAATATGATAAATCCCCCTCGACTAAAGAAAATTACAAGTGATGGGTAAATTTCCCAATCTCATTATCATTTGGGGTAGTTTATACATAATTATATACTAGGAAATATTTATCATATTTGTCTATGTTTCTTAAAATGTATTTCAAAATATTATAGAATATTTTTAATTGTAATTTTTACCCATTATTTTATTTTAATAAAATGTTTTCAAAGGAATCATTTTATCATTTTACAAATGAGGTTCTTTATAAAATTCTCAAAAATTAAGGAAAGAATGTTTTCTAGCATATATGGTTTGAGCATATATTTTCTTTCATTATGAATCTTAAAAATTTTAATAAATCCCTTAAAATTTTAGAATTTTATTTTTCAAAGAAATGTTTTAATTTATAGATTCACATCTTTTAAATGATTTCAATGTAAAAAGGGATATTTCTCCTAAGGAATTTTTATGATTTGAATAGTTTATTTTCATCTATGTTAAATATACTATGATTGATTTTATGCTTATTTGAGGTTGAGTTATTATGAAACAATCATTTATATTGTATTAAAGGGTTTATGATATTTTTGACTATGGATTTTCTATTTTTGTAATATTCATGGTTTATGGTTAATGTATTGAAATTTAGTATGTTTTTTTAATATGAAAATCAATGTTATGTTTTAACCCTTTCATAAATGGATTTCATTGGACATTGTAATTGTCAAGTGGGGCCTTATATATCCCCTCTATGCATTTGTAGGTCTCATGAGACTATTATGTCTGGGTTTTGGATACTGACATTCCCAATTATGTATGTTGTCTTTACTGAAGCTTTGACAGTATGTTTAAGATGTCCCGAATTATAAATTACCTATTTATGATATTAGTTCTTACATATGATTATTCTACTAGTAGAATATCCATGTACATTTTTATATGGTAATATTTTATTTAGTCATTCCATATTATGAAGAATATAATGTTTAAAAGGCATGTGTTTCAGTTTTATACATTTATTTTAAAGTTTATTCATATTTAAGATAACTTCAAATATATTGTTTAACCTTACTGATCATTTGAGATCACCTATTTATTTTGATTTATTTTCCAAGGATGCCAAGATGTGTTTCATAATTGATATTCATGGTTAATCTAGGATAATAATTTCATTCTCAAAGGATTATCATGGTTGTATTTTATATTTGACATTTTAATGTAATGTTTAGGTATGTAGTTTATTTTCCAAGACTGTTGAAATAATTAGAGCTTTGTCACTTTATTTCCATGTAATCATGAAAATTTATTAAAATAACGCGTCAGCTTCTTGCTTATGGGGTTAGGGTTTTAAAATTTGTTGGGTGAAATTGTCTTTCATAACAATTTCCCAATTTTAACCAACAAAAAATTAATCTATAAATAACTTATTGTATTTGATCCTATTAAAAATATTATTTTATTATTTTATAGTTTATTTAGGTTCAACGTTATAACATTGAACCCCTTAAATATTAATTGTACCATATTTTTCTCGTAATAACCTTTACCTTAGAAGCCCAAATTAGGTGGTATCATTATTTCATTGTAACTTGATACAAGTTTTCACATCTTGATGGATTTAATTGTTTAGAAGTATTAAAAAAAAAGATACATGATTTAATTTCACATAATATTTGAATACATAAAATAAAATATAAAAGTATGATCTTAGATTCTAAGTGATGAAAAGTGTACATCAGAAGCTATCACATAATAGATAAGGAATAAATAATATATGAGGAATGAATGATCATTAGATAGTTCCATATAAATAATAAAATGAGACTAAAACATATTCATGGATAAAATAACTATTTGAATAATCACATATACATTGATAAAAAATTTCAAAATGAGGGAATTTATAATGATCAAAAACATAAAATTACCATTTAGACATCATGACAAGACATATTACATATATTGGTAATACCTAGGCTAAATACCCTAATTGTTTTGTCTTATGATACCAACTAATGAATCTAGGGGATACTTAATTCTAGTTCCCTCATGATACATAAAAATTATAATGACTTCATCATATGAAGAAACTGTACAACCTAATAACCAAGACATCATAATAAATAAATATTTCTATATGAAGAAATAGCATAAAAATTTCAATTATATCCCCAATGAAAATAATCATAAGCCAACCGGATAAATATTTTTGATAGTATAATTATATTATATTATCATTAAAGAATAATATTCATTAAATGATGTTAACAAATAAAAAAATACATTTAAAAAATAACATGAACATTTACCTATAAAATAACAATTGTATTTTCAAATCACATATTTTAGATCATATAATTTACTATATGTTATGTAATTTTTTTGGAAATTTCCACAGAATAATTGAAATGAAGCAGTAAATAAAATATTATTCATGGTGGGGAAAAATTCATCTGTGTGATAAGAGCTAAAACTAATATTCCATTCACAATATCTTTAAAAAGTTACTCATTCTAAAAAATATAATAAGATTCATTACTAATGACATTATATAAACTAAAAATGGTTATAAACTATTTTTTCAAATCATTTTATGATATAAAAAACATTCATTAATCAATTTCAATTAAAATTTGTATGTGTAATGGTAGGATTCCCATCAAAATTAAAAAACAATGTGAATTTTCTTTTAATTTTTTTTTTATATTTTTGCATTCAAATTATAGTAAAAAACTGGATTAATACATTAAACCCCATTAAATATAAAAACTAGAATAAAATTTATATAGTGTAATGTAGAAATATCATAACATTCCCCCAATGGAATCTTAAATATAAAAAATCTTAAATAAGGATAAGATTGATAAATAATCCCTTTGATTAAGCCTTAACAATATTGTTAATTATTTTAGCCTTATGTACAATAAATTTAAATACGTTATAATTATTTATCATAACTATATTCATTATTATCTTATCATATATTATCCACTTATAACATTTTTACACCCTTTTATTAGTAATTCTTTATTAAAATCATCAATTTTTAGTGTTTAATTTTCGTCTATCATGTATGTTTTGGTCTAATAGTTTTTACCATTTCATATTTCTCATGATTACGTCATCTAAAAAATTAATCTTGATATAACTGTCTTATGTATTTATTATATATATTTATAATATTCAATGAAATGTAGACATCAATATGGAACCACATAACTTCATGGATGTTGTAGTCCACACATGCAAACAAGAAAAGTTGTTATTATTTAGAGAGTGTAATGGATAGAAGGTAAATGATATATTATATTTAATGAATCAAAATTATGTAATAAATATCATATATATATATATGTTAGTTCTATCTTTATAATCATGAAACTGAATTTCTAATAGAAAAAAATACATTGTTATGTGGATATGGTATGTCATAGGTATGAACGAGTTATGTTTTTTCTACTCATTACAAAAATGAATTTGAATAACGATTACGAATCAAGAGTAATGAATGTTTATCATATGTATGATACTTATTTTAATTATATGATATTTATTATATAATATTTCAATTATTTATTAGAGGAAACAATTGAAATCACCCCGTTAGAATTCATAACTCTTATAAGTTAAACAACCATTGTAAAATAACACAAGCTTTCTAGGATGGTTATTTGATTAAACCAAAGACTCTAGGTTAAGGAGAGTTGGCTTGGAAAGGAATTGTTTTATTTTTTTGTCAATATACGTGGCTAAATAAGTGTTAATAATAGAGGATAAGTGGATCCCCTTTATTGCCGAGGGATATGACAGACAATGGGATTACCTAAAATATTTTAATAATAATATGTTTTTTTAAGTGCCATGAAATTTTCAATATATAATTATATGATGATTTTGAGGTCCAAAAACATACATAAATTAGTTTTAAATTTTTTTCAGTTTCATTATTACCATTATCTATTAGGTCATGTTTCATGTTTGTATACGTGTAATGACTGATACTCAAACATCAAATATTTAGACTTGTTTTTTTAAAAGAATAATTTTTTTCTTCAATCAAAAAAGAATATTTATCACGTTGAATTATTTATTTGTTATTGAAAACCAATCTTATGAAATTCCCATTGTTCATTTAACATGGTTGTGTGTTGAATGTGTGACATGTAATATATACCTATTAAGTGGGATTCTATATTGTTTGTGTATCTTGGAATGGAAGGTATACTATTCTCTTAAAAATATTCTTGGATAAGAGAAAGAGATTTGTCCGTTTTTATAAAAATATGATGATATTTATATATACGATAGTTTGATAAAATCCTCTCAAATTTTACATCAATGTAAGACAAGTGTATTTATAAGGGAGCTCTAGGGAAAAATCCTATAGTAATTTAGTATTATACTATGACTAGTGGATCTAAAATATATCACTTGTCTAAAAATTAGATTGACATCCTCTGTGGAATCGTTAAATCCTATGGGGATAACCAAATTTGTAAATTTTTACAAATCATAGAAACACAACTAAAACTATAATACATGGGATGTCTGATTGTAAAACCCACAAGTATAGATTATATATTGTAAATTAATTATGAAATTGAAACTAAATTTTTTTGATTAATTTTGAATGAATTAAATTGCAACAATGATTGGGTTGGGTTGAATATCAAGATGGGAGACATGTCAAGATCAGTGATTTTCATGTTCATGTGCTTGGGATTTCATTTATATGGGTTTATTCATTATTAGTGTCAGAGTTGGTATAGAAGGGATCCTTGTTCTGGGTATCCCTCCCTAATACTATGATTTCACCTTTGGGATGGTCATCATCTAGGTTTATTAATAAAAATAGGAAACCCAAAACCTTGTTTAATCTTAACTGACCCATGTTTCAAAATGGTTATTCAATAATTGAGGAAATTATTGGAAGCAATGAAAAAGAACATTCAGAATGTAGTAAAAATTGTGAAATATGAAAAAAAGGAGAATTTGAATTTAATATATGGCTTTAAACAATGAAAAACATAAATAAAAATTAGAAAATAATCCATAATCACAAACCCCCCTACAATAACTCCACCAGACACTAATGGACTATTTTCTCTTGATGAGAGTGAGTGGCATGGGTACCTAATAAATAATGGTGGTGTAAAACAGCTCTAGATCATTACCCCATTATCTTGCAGACATACCTTGGTGTTTCATGGCCCCCAAGGGTCCCAATGTATGTTGGAAGGATGGAAAGAGTTCTTATTTACATAAAAATACTATCCATACCAGCAGCCTGCATCACCTTCATTTTTTTGTGTGTGTCATCGATTACACGACATTTATATGGGGTTTATGTCCTAAAACCCATATCCGAGTTTTCATCTGACATGTTTAATACATTAATGATGCAATGATGGGTAATTTTTTATATTGATGTTAATAAATTTATCCTATAACATAATTATTAGCTTTTAGGTTCCCAAGATAAAAATTATTCACGTATTCTACATTCCTTCATTTTGTAGGACATCAATGAACTAAATTCCATTTTTATGATTCAGTTTTTATAACTCATACCATACAACATGTTTCTTCATAGAAGTATTTTTTTTAAAGTACTTCATTCCATAGAAATGGTTTTGAAGTTAAAAATTGGAAATGGGTATTATGAGTCATTATCTATCAACTTCATTTGAAATGAATGGAAAAATATATTTTTATATATTTATATTTTAAAATTAGATTGAAATGGGTTTATCTTCCAAGGTAAAGAATAGGTAATGGTGAAACACATGGATCCTTTGATGATCAACATAGTAATCAAACCTACATTATCCATTTAGTTTCATGTTGGTTTTTTCTTCAGTCATGTTGGGACTAAGCAATGTTCTAGGTGTTGTGGTGACCCATTAGTTCACATAGAATATATATAGTGTTTTTTATTTTTTCACTACAATTTTTTTCCATATTTATTATGTTATAATTTTTTTTGTAATTTTTATTGTGAAATTTTTTTCCCAATTGTGTTATTCATAATGATTGGCACTAGTTTTCAGCCTAGGAGGATCATGAATTATTATGGGGCCTTATCATGAGTTGGAATGGGTTCCTATCTTAGAGTCGACCCATGTTGGTTCATGAAATGTATTCCATATGAGATTTAAAATAATCACATCTTGTGGCCACTCAATGTCTAAGAAAAATTATGTATATGATTATTTAATATGTATATGATATTTATTTGGACCTGGATATCTTTGTAACTATGTTTTGTAGAGATCATTTTATATTACATTCTATCATTATTAGGATTATTATTTTTATAGATTTTATTCCTTGTATTGAAATTATTATAAATTAGAAATATGATTATTCTTTTCAATGATAAAAATGGAAATGGAGTCACACATTGTGGTTTTTTGAATGTGGATTGTGTTTTATTACAAATTTTTAGTAAATGATATTATGAGTTTTCCAAAAACTGTTTTGTAGGATATATTGAATATGTTTTCATGTATTTTCCCAAATTGTTACATATAGTGTGATTTATGATGAAAATTAATGATAGATTTTCCTAAATAAGATTTCATTTACATTTAAACACATTTTTTGGATATGTGTTTAGAAATTTTTATATATAATACATTTTATTTTAAAAGATAATAATATTTATTTGGATTTAGTGAATATTGGATATTTAATTATAATTTTTTAAATCCAAATCCATGAGAATGAGGAATTGGATATTATTTCAGTAAACTATATCATTATAAAGGTCATTAAGTTGTCATTTAGTGCATTTTTATGCATGGGTTTTTTGATAATTAATGAAAAATTAGACTCAATGTATGTACAACACCCAAAAATTTTATGATATATTTCTATTAAAACAAATTTCATATCATTGATATCTTATGATATATGAAAACCATGTAATAAAAGAACTATAATAAATTATATATTTTTAACTGAGCCATTATACGAGTAGAATTAATATTAATAACCAAATAATGAATAGAAATATGAGTAAATATTTTATACAAATAAAATATATAGGAAAATTAGTACTCAATTTTTACCAAATTCAATATATGTTTTGAAGAAAAATCCCTCAAAATGGTTTTTATTTATTTTTGTGAGAATATACTATAGTTAATTAATAAAACTTTTATACAATGATTGTAATAAAATTAAAATCATTTTTTAAACCAAAGATACAATATATAGTTAGAGTAAATCATAAATTTTTTTTTGAAAAATATTAGATTTTATGAATATTGAAAATTACTAATTTATATTTAATACTGACATTATGATTAAAGAGTTCAAAAAGTTACATTTTAAGAAAAATGGATTTTAAATATAAATATTTTTCATTATTATTTTATATAATATATTTATTAATACTTTAATTTGTTTTATGTTGTTTATTGGTATAAAAAAATTATATTTTAGAAATCATTTTTTACTAGAGATTTTTTTTTGTCTCATATTGAAATTTTAATTTCAAATTTAATTATTTCAATTTTAGAGGCTGAAAATTTAAATATAGAAACCATATTTTTAACAAGGTTCATATTTGGTGAATATTTCATTTTTATTTCATTAGAAATAGTATCCATGATAAATATTTATCACATTGTTAAGGGTAAAATGGATAAAATTGGGGTTTTCCCATGAGATAATGTCTCAAAATCAACCCAAAACATACTTTTATCCCATTATATATGTATATTATTACACATTACATCAATTTACTAGAATTTTTGGAAACAATATTCCATTTTTCATTTATTATGATATTTATATTAATTTGAGAAAATAATAAATACAAAATGTCACTCTCTTGATTTTTTGACATCTCATTAAATTATACATAGTTATATAAAGAGGATTTCATAGATTAAGAATGATTATTTGAAACATAAATTAATATTATTATAATGCTATTTTAATTTTTTTGTGAAGAAATAGTTACCTAAAATTATTACACAATGCCGACATAATATTTATAAATGTAACAGAAAAATCATGTAAATATTTTTCTAAATATTAAATGTTTTTTCGGGCAGTGTTATAGTTCCCAAAACATTTTATAGATTAATATAGAATATTATGTATGGTTGAAATATTTATACTTGAATTCCATTTCCTTATTATTGTTATCAATGTCATCTTATTTTAATATTTCATAAAATTAAATTAATTGTATTTTTTATTGAATTATTTAAAAATATTAAAAACATTGAATGTGACATCTAGGACCCAGATTCTACATAATAGGTGCTTGATCCCAGTGGGCCACATGCCCTCAAACACATCTCCATGAACTCTAGAGGATGCCGATTATAAATGAGGGCCTAGGGTGTGTTTATGGGGAGACATTTCCCTCATCACATGAGTGTAGCACTGCAAATACACATAAAAGAGATAAATAGGAGAAGCAAGATAAATAACAGTGGAAAGAGAATATATGAATAGATAGAAATTTCATAACAATAATTATGTAACTAAAGAGTCATTCAAAAATACATAAACTAATGATGACAAGTCATGTCACTATAAAATTGGAAAAGATGGATAGATGACAAAAATTATAATATCATCCACATTACTACATTGGAAATAAAATACTATTCCAAGAGTCCTGAGCTCTGGCTCTATCATAATCTATCATGATCCATCCAAAATAGTAAGAAATAAATTGTTTGATGTCGTATACATTCCATTGTCAACACATAGAACCATGTACTCTACTCTGGGTACCAAATGGTGCCTGGATACAGTGTGAGATAAATATTAGTGGGCCACCACCAATGGTGTTTTTAATATCGGGCCCGTGTAATAGAATATAACAGTGTTTAGATAGGTATATATAAATTAATGTGGTAAAATTTAACTACATACCAATGTACCTGATTCATCCCTCAACTATTGTATGAACATGTAACCAATAATTTTCTTTCATTGTTACCAATTTTTAATAATTCACTGTTTATTAATAGTAAAGGATCCATAATGTAACGAGGAAACCTACGACTATATTTATAATTATGTTCTAAGGTAGTATCAATGTAATAATAAGACTATATGTCCACTTACTCAGTTGTATTTGAGTCATGCTAAGGGGTAAGAGTGTAAACCAATGAGCACAGTCCATGTCATTACACAATGACATGTCTATCAAGTATAGGGAGTGAATCCAATGTAATATAAGGCTCAGAAAAGACTAAGCCAGATGGACATTTACCATGGTACCAACTAGTCAATGCTAGATATAAGGAGTGAATCCAAGCCATCATGGATCCAAGGAGTGTATCCAAGGAATGATTTATTAACTACATAGGGGATCATACGATATCATAATAGGCATCCAAAGGACATGTAAGGATTAGGTTTTAGTTTGGTCTCAAACTAAGAAAGTTGTATCCTTGAATCAGAATGGGGTTCTCAAGTTCTCATGGAATCCTCCTATCAGAATCCCTGGAGAGCTCAAGTTAGGGAATTCCTATTTGATGGTGAACTCATATAATAATTCAATTAGATAAATCCTTGTATTTTATTAGTTTGATATGGTAATGTAGCATGCAACTATTTAATACATTTAAGGAATATTACATATTAAAGTTTCATTCCTCTACCTTCCATTAATGTGGTAAGGGTGAATAAGATATGAAACATAGTATTCATTCACATTCAATTTAGTAAATTCATATACTAAATATACATTCCAATTTTTATTTCAAATTTAGTTATCAATAGAGAACTTACCATAGGTTCATCATGTGGTAATCATACATGGTACTTTCCATTATCCAATTCACAACAAAAACATTACATTTAATATAGAAAGTATTCCATTATAGAGGTCCAGAGAAGGCACACCTTAATGATTTCTCAAACATGTCATAACACTAAAATCCCAAATATGTCATGGCTTTCGAAATGGGGTGGATTGAGTTGTGGGAGTAAATGCTAATTTTTTTAATATATTTGGAATAGGAATAAACATGTATTTATAATGAGTACAATCTTGGCATATAATTTTATGAAATAGTACCCAACAAAACCAGTGGGGACCACATGTGTACTCAAAAAATTTTGAACGTTAGGGATAGATTATATTCCCAAAACATAGGGTTGTACATCTCTCCTCTTCCTATATCAACCCTTTATTTGCCTCTGATCAGAGATTATCTAAGAAATGGTGAAAAATGATCAAACTATGATAAGTATGTTGAGACCAAAGAGAAGGAGAATGGATCAAGAAGACTCAAGTAATTACCATTGTGCACCCAACATGATGAAAAAAGGCTTGATCAGTTTCCATATGATGGAGATCTCTTGGTCCCTTGATTAGGTCTTCATAAATCTCCATATCTATGAATATGAGGGTATATTTTAACTGTTTACAAGTTGGGGAAGAAGAAGCATCATAGTAGATCAGTAAGGGAAAAAATAATAATTTACAACAAATTAATTCTATTCATAGATTTTCCTAATGGTTTGAAAAACCATTCACAATGTATGTGATATGGTTCTATTTGAAACCAATAATCTTTTCATGGTTTTGTATAACCTTGTGCAAACCAAAAACAGGTACTTGGGAAGAATGTAACACTGCACAATTCGGCCGCACGGTCATGCACTAGTCATGAGAGGTGGCTCTATGTAGTAAACCCCAATATGCATGATTAATAAAATAGTGCGGTAACAATGCGAAAACTGTGTGACATTGACTATTTTTCTAAAAAAATGTGTTCAGAGCTCAAAACAATCCAATGAAACCCATATAACCTTTTCTAACTCAATAGGAATCCAAAAAAGGTCCTATGTAATAATTTAGATTTAAAATTAAAGGATCCATATCTAAGTGAAAATTTGGGTTCTTACAACCATCCCCTGTTGAAAGAACTCATCCTCAAGTTCACCTTCCTATGTTAGAGAAAATTTTTCAAAGAAAAACTCTAGCCTTTGGGAAAATATGTTGGATTCTCTCTCTCTGAAGTCTTTTCTTATACCTGTCTGTGCAGCTATAGCACCCATACTAGAGGGAAATACTGGCCATAGAGAGCCTTCGTGCTCCAGTAGACGATGCGTACTAGATACACCTCAATTATAGAATCAACATCTAAATAAACATCATTAGGATAAAAAGTAATTTAGGCCATTCCTGGGTGATACCTGAAGAAAAACATGATCCTCAACCTCAAATTCAAGAGGTCATCAATAGTGATCGACATATGATTTTTGACCGACTGGGCAGATTCCTTATGCTTTTGGATCAGCTGAACTTGCTCTGAAGTCCCCTGAAAGATACAATGACCTATTAGGGATACCTCACCTGCATCTAGCCTGTAAAATGGTGAATGTCATGTCCTACCATATAAATCCCCAAAATGAGATATCTAAATTGTCACATAAAAATTGTTTTTATATGAGAACTTGGTGAGAGGGATATGCTTCTCACATGAAACCCAAAAATCATGGAGGCATCCTACATAATATGACTATGGTTTTGTTACTCAGTTAACGAATACCCAGCTGGCATCGCTACCCATCAACATCCTACATAAGATGAATATAAAATCCATAATTACAACTTCTCATTTCCATTTCGGGATTTGATGTGGCCATAACAAGCACATATTTATCCTCTTATCTGTCTTTATTTTTCAAAATATGAAAAAACTAGTGATAATGCTAACAATCAAATGTTTCATCCTGGGCCACCAATACTGACGTCCCATATCATGATACCTCTTCAAGATTACCAAATGAATTTCCCATTAAGAACCATGGGAATCGCTCATCAAATCCTCTCTCATATCAATAGGAACCCAAAAACATCCATGTAGATTCATGACATTGTATCTATCCAGAGACCTATCTAGAGTCAGGTTATCTTCAAAAATACACTCATAGAGAACAAATCATTTAGGATCTGAACATTGTCTACTATTTACCTTCACAAGGATGGATGAGGTAACTATTATGGATTATAGGCAAGACATCTTGTGTCTATCATGAACAATTGATGCATCTAAGAAAATAGGTCCATTAACATCCATTAATCACTGGCTTCTTGTACATAGTGTGATTGACTTTTCTTTCTTAGTTCTTCTGTAACTACATTTCCCTTTCCAGGAATATAGGCAACACAAAAATCAATGTACTGTAGAAATTTTACTGATATTTGTTATATAAGGTTCAAGTCATGCTGGGAAGATATATACTTGAGTCTCTTATGGTCAATGTAATGAATAAAGTTCATACCCAAAAGATAATGTCTCTAGCAACATATTGTACGAACAACTGTGGCTAGATCACGGTTGTGAATTTGGGTAATTTCTATCATGTTTCCTCACCTGTAAAGATCCATATACAATGAATCTATCTTCCTATATCTGTAATGATTCTATGAAAATTCCTGATGCATCAAAGAAGATGTTATAACTTACACTCATCTTGGGAATAATAACAATAGGTGCCGATACAGGCCTCCCTTTCACCACCTGAAATAATTTCTCACATGCTTCTGTCCATGTGAACATGAAACCCTTCCTTTTATGACTAATAAGAATTGAATCAATATATGAGATGTCTTTTTTTAAATTCCTATAATATACTACCTTCCCCACGAAACAATTTATAATAAAAAAATCCTTGTGATTCTTATAGGAAACTACAACACTAACCTTTTCAGGGTCAACAAATGCTCTTAATTATGATATAATATGACCCCAGAAGCGGAATTTTATGATCCAGAAGTGGCACAGAGAAATATTGGAATAAATATTATTCTCTCATAGTGTAATCATAATGATCTAAATATATTATGCTTGGTCACTATGAGTGTAAGAATACACCATGATTTCTCCCACAAAGGCCACACCAAAAGAGTCCAAATATGGATGGAAAGATCCATTCATCAAATCCATGAAAATGGAAGGAACTTTTGTAATACCAAATGGTATAACAAGGTACTCATATAGACCATAACTAATATGGAATGTTGTACAAGGTATGTTGGATGGTCTGAGTTTCACATAATGATAACCAAATCATAGGTCGATCTTAGAAAAGTGATTTTCCCCATGGAGCAGGTCAATGAGATCATCTATTTGAGGAAGTCAATACCGGTTATTGACCATAAGTTGGTTAAACATTCTATTATATACGCATAGATTCAATTTTTCATCTACCTTCTAGGAAAAAAGAACAATATAACCCCAAGAGTATGTACTAGGCTATATACAAAATTTGGACTCTAAATCCTCTAACTGACAATTGTTCCCCTGAAGCTCTATAGGTTCCATACTGTAAGGAAGATTAGACACTATATCCACCCCTAGAACAAGCATGATTGCGATATATACCTATCTTTCAAAAGCTAAGGTAGAAAAATTATCTGAAAAGACATCCCTAAAATGATCCAGTACTAGTAGGAAATAATCTTGTCATAAACCATAATCCTCCATGAAGAGACTTGAGATATGGACATTCACTCCACCTATCCCATGATGGTATAGTCCAACTGTACTATCCTTGATAGCCCACTCAGCCTTATGTAGATAAATGCTACCCTCTACAGATTTAAAAAACTATATATTGATAGTATTCTAGAAAAGTGTGATAGTGAACAAACCAATACATTTCTTGAATGGAATCAAATCCCATCATCTTAAAGAAAAAAGTGTTTTCATAAGAAAGGGTAACTACCTACCTCAAGGGGACATTCCCTAAACTACTGTATGCCCCCTATTCATACCCCTATCGTTGAATATATTGTCATTACACCATAGGAAAACTATATATCTACATTGAGACATTCCACATTGGATACAGAGATAAAATATCTTCATGCTCTTATATCAAACAAACCAAATATAACATTATAGGCCACTAGAATTGTAACTCATACTATAGGATGTACCACAACCCGATCCTCATGTATTAACTATTGTGAATGCAGTTGACCAGATCAACATACCTGTGCAACATATGGACTACCATGATCAAAATCGATCTGCTGGTGCTGCAGGTGATTAGGGGTCTGAATACCACAGCCATGACCACCTCTTTACCCTGACCTTCCAGTGCTATTCCCCCACCCCACCTGATGGGGTGTAAAAAACCCGCTCATAAAGATGGAGTTGGGAAAGATAATTTTCCACTGATATCTGGTGGAAGGGTCTAGGATAAATGCTAAATATTACCCATACGACTGCATGCCAAATAATAATTTTGGTTATTATCACACTGAGGATTAAAATGACCCTATCATCCACAATGATGACACACCAAAGAGATATCAAAATGTGTACATTGGTTGTCACTACCATGATGAGAAACCTCAAAAGAACATTTCCTACCACTGAAAGAACTACTAGACTGTCATGTCACTAATACTTCAATCCATGTACTATTTCCATCCATGAGGTTAACTCAGTGATAAGATCACAACTTACTACCTAAAAAAATTAGGTAGTAAAAAGACATTGACATGCATAAGGATGGTGTAATAGAGCCTATCCTCAAATTTCCTAGCACGTGAATGCTCATCACCTTCTATAAGTGGTGTGAAGCGCTGTAAAACTGTGTATTACACTAAATACTCCATAACTTATATATAACCCTTCTTGAGATTCATGAACTCTATTTCTCTATCATTTCACATTGTTTGAGGAAAGAACTGATCATATAATATACTCTAGAAGTCATCCCATATCATTCCACGATGGTGATCAACATGGGTAAACTCATCCCACCAACACTTAGCCAAATATCTAAGCATGCTTGTGATAAGCATGAACATCTAATTGATGCATTTTTAGATGCTCAGAGATAGATTGGATGAACTCTATCTAATACTCAGTAGCATGTGGACGACCATCCACTAATAATGTAGTAGGATATTACTGCGGGACTCATTAGTCATATTAGCCATCGTAGGTGAAAGTCATGAAGTACCATGCATGGACTACATCATATTTTGGAAACTATATGAACATGGGCATCAATTACTTGATCAGTTATAACTGGTGCTGCCTCAAGGGGGCAATACTAGATGTAATACTGTTGAAAATTCATTTTTTCATTTTTTGAAACAATTTTTATTTATGTGACAACCCCTATACAAATAACTCTTAGGTTATGTGAGAACTGACATGGAATTAGAAGGAACCATAAATGGTCTTGGAAATGAACCATGTCCAATAAAAAACCCAACCCAAAAAAAACACCACAAAAACATGAAAGACCATCACTTTGTGGCTAAGTGATAAAAAAATTCACGATCATTTAGGATCAGAAACCTCATAATTAGATCCTCCAAAATCATCCCAATTTCCTAAAGAATACATAAAACTAGCAAAATGTGGGGGATTGCATGAAAGGAAATGCCAAAATAGTAGTGGAGGATCGCAAAATGATGTTATCAGACCCTGGAACTCAAAAAACATAACACCAATGGAGAAAAAATAAAAACAAGGGGGAGCATGAGAGATAAATTCTCTAGCACTGTGCATTCGTGAGGTCCCCCTTTGTGTCCTTATATTGACCTGAGAGAAGACGTTTACCCTACCTATTCTGAACCTGAAAAAAAATAAAAAATGAACTAATGAGGAGAGGACATCGTCTGTACCAAACATTTCTCAATTTACAATCCGTATATTCATAATAAATTTGTAAAAAAACAATTCCCCAGACATAATGACACTATTGAACCATGTAGGAAGGAGAAGAATCACAAACACTTCTGGAGAATGGTTGTTTTAACCTTCTTAGTGTATGATACAAGTACATTATGGTTTAATTTTTCAACAATATCCAAGAACCGCCTTAGAAAAATCATAAATGTATAAAGATATAATCACTAGTAGAATCTGAACATAGGTAAAATCAGTAACCAAGGCATATGACCCCAGAAAACTGCTTAGATAGCCAGGTATCAGAATTTTCTCATGTATAAGTTTCATTTGACATTACATTTTTATTTACATGTTCTATCATTTACCATTCACAAACATGACAACGCTAGATAAGGATGTGAAACCATTTCATTTTAAATTATAGGATTCAATTTATAATGGATATCAATTTTCATTAAATTGGTTCCCATACCCATATATCCAGAAACAAAATCCATTAATATATCATATAATGGCTTGACTGGAAAATTTTCTCATCCCATCCTATATGCACCCATAAACCTCTTGAATTGAGACATGAAATCACTCAACCACAACCAATAGTAACACTAGCTTATGCTTACTATCACAACATTACTCTTCAATCCGAGGCATATAAAGCAATTAAAAGTAGTGGAATACACCTATATGGAGTGGAAATTTGTATAACATGTAAATTATAGGTTCTTATAATGATGCATGTAACAATTCTCATTACTATAATATCATCGGTCCAAGGAAGAAAGAAAATCCTCAAATAGTGCAATAATCAGTAGCTCCACACAACATTTTCAACACCCAATGGTGAAATAATATCAAATGTAATTGGAAAAAGTATAAAAACAATTATAGTTTAAGGAAACATTGTTTAGAACCAAACATGGGTTCATGATGCCCAAGCATGAATTGTGACCAAGTCCCAATCATTCATATTCTTCAATCTATTATCTCATAATAGTAATGTAAGATAAAAAACCTCCCTTTGATACCAAATTATGATGTCCCAAACCTAGTTTCAACTTAATAGGTTCCCCAATCCCAGTGAGCCATTTGGCCTCAATCACATCTCCATGAATGCCAAAGGATGTAGACTATCAGCAAGGGACTAGGATGTGATTGTAGGGAGACTATGCCCTCATTAATAGAGTATAACATAGAGGATACACAAAATATATATAAATATAATAAGAAATATTATTTATAATGGAAACAGATAACAGGAGTAGATAAAAAATGGACAATAATAACTGTGTAACTGAAACAACATTCAACACAAAACTAATGATAATAAGTCATATCGCTAAAAAACTAGAAAATATAGATACAAGACAATGGTAATAATATGTTCCATAACAGTAAAAAGGAAATAAATGACTATTCCAAGCATCCTGAGCTCTGGATCTATCATCTTCTATCAAGATCCATCATAAACTGCAAGCAATCATGTTTTTGAAGTTAGATACTTCGCATTTTTAAAAACATAAAACCTTATAATCTACCATGTCTATGAAATGGATCCCAGAGAGGGTGTGAGAAAAATCGATGTGGTTCACCACCAATGGTTTCTAAAAAATTCATCCAGAGTAATTAAATATAATAGTGTATAGACATGTATATATAAAGTAAAGTTGTACAATAATAAAAAAATACATGAGAACCTACTTCAACCCTCGGCTGGTGTCTGAACATGTAAGTAATTAATTACTGGACTGTTACCAATATTTTAATAAGTCACTGATTATTAATAGTAATGGTTTAAATATGTTTCATGGAATCATGTGATGATATTTAACAATTATGTACTAAGTTAGTAACCATGTCCACATAAGCCCCAAGGTCATCTAACTCAGTAGTATCTGAGTCTAGATAAGGGGTATGAATATAATCCAAGGAGCATAATCCAAGTCATTCAATAATGAGACTCCTACTGAGTCCAGGGAGTGAATCCAAGGTAAAACAGGGCTATGAAAATATTGGGCAAGATGGGATTTAACTATGACACCTACATGTCAATACTAGATCCAAGGTGTTTATCCAAGGAATCCTAGATCAAAAGAGTGTATCCAAGGCATCATGTTGTACTACATGGGGGATCCTATGGTATCACACTGAACATCCAATGTTTAGAAAAGGATACGGTTCATGGTGTATCTCAACCTAAGCAAGCAGTATCCTTTAATCAGAATAGGGCTCCTAAGTTATCATGGTATCCTTTAACCAGAATCCAAGGATATCTAGTGTCATGCCATTCCTATGTGAAATTGAAGTCTTAGAATGATTCAATTGGTTCATGAATTGTCTATCATAAGTGTGATATGTTTATATTGCATGGAATCGCTTAATCCATTTAGGCATATTCCATATTTAGGTTTCATTTTTCTACCATCCATTAACATTGTAATAGGTGTTATAGATATGAAACCTATTATTCCTTCACATTCAACATGGTCAATTCATAAAATCAATATACATTCCAATTTCCCTTTCACATTAAATTATCAATTTATGAACATATCTTAGGCAGTTCTGGTGGTAAGAATATATGGTATTTTCTATTATGAAATTCATAACCTAATCATTGAATTGAATTTAGAAATATTACCCTTAGAGAGGTTAAGTTAAGTCACTCTTGAACGATGGAATAAATATTTTAAAACACTAAAAACCCAAATACGGCATATCCATCGACATGCAGAAGATTGTGTTGTCGGATAAATGACTAAGAACTAATCACATATTTTAAATGAGAATAACAGTATGGTTATAACAAGTATAATCACAACATATATATTTATAAAATTAAACCGAATGAAATTAGAGGCCCCCACATTTATATTCCAATATTCACGAACCATTGGGATAAATTATAGACCACCCACCTATTGATTTTATTACTCTCCTACTTCTGTATCGAACCATGATTATCATCAGATCATAGTTGATCTCAGAAAAAGTGAAAACCCTCAATCCTTGATAACATGGTTTTTAGAATAATATAATGAGAATGGCTCAAACAGAATTGTGTATGAACTGTTACACATCAAACATGATGAACGAAAGCTCGATTAATTTTAGGATGAAGGGGATATCTTAATCCCTTTATTATTTCTTTAATAATCTCAAAATAAGGGAAAATATATTTAAATCATAATGGTTAGTGAGTTGGGGAAGAAGAGGTGAATTAATAGATCATTAAGGGAATAATTGAAAATTTACCCAAAATTAACCATGTGCACAGATTGGAAAATCATGCGATAACCATGCAAGATTGTTCTATCTAAAAAAATCCCGCTTAATTATTTTTTTAACCATGTGAAAACCATTCATGGGTACCAAGGAAGAAGGAAAAATTACATGGTTAGGTCACACTGTCTTGCAGAAACCATGTGAGGGTGCTATCTTTGGAAATACACAATATTCACAGTTAGTCAAACCATGCGCAAACTATGTAAGTTGGCATGTTTTACCAAAAAGATTTTTTCCAAGATCCAAACAACCCCCAGACACCTACCGTACCTTTTCTAACTCATTAAGAAACCAAAAAGATGTAATGTAATGATTTAGACTAAAAAATAAAGGATCCATACATGAGTGAAAAATGGGGTTCTAACATTGAAAGAGGGAAAATAGGATGATAACTGGTCTAAAATATCATCCCATGGTCAATAAAGTATATATTATTACATTATATGTAAAATTATAACACTTTCATATTAAAAATTTCATTACCATTGTTATGATTAAAATTTGTTAACCCAGGGGTTAATAAAAATGATAATGTGTTAAATTTCACCCAAGAATATGTAAAATTTATTATATGAGGTCATTTAGATATTATAATCTCTTTATTCAAATACATATCCATTTTGAGTTATATTTCTTGAAAATGAATTAGATTTATATTATACTTTTTTTTAATTCAATGTGTTTCATTTCCCTCTATTATAAATGGAAACCCCTTATATCATTTCATTACAAAACATGGATACATATAGATAAAAATACAATGAAAAATACTCAAATAAATTTTTTATTCATTAATTAATGTTTTTTAATCATCAAAGACCATTATAATGTTCCTCAATAAGGGATATAAAATAGTCTTACTGAAGAAGTGGTAATCTTCATTTTCTACGTTTTATAATTTATTCCATCTTATACATCCTATAAATTAATTTTAATCATAATGAAATAATAATTTAATTATACTAAATATACATAAATGTTATTATGATTATGTATCCATCAATATCCAAACTCTATTACTTCAATTAAGAAAAAAATGTATCCCTTTTACGTACTGTAGAATACCACTTCCACATAGAGATATAATTAAATTTTCATCACCATCATTCATGGATGTGTATTATTATGAGTTTATGTTTACATATGATATTTATAATATTTATATTCTTCTATAAATATAATATCATATCTAACTTCTTACCTTTATATCCATTGGAAAATGATAATGTGTCTTATGGGTATGTGTTTACTGCAACCTCCATGAATTAATGTGATTTGTTTTTCATTTTCCCATTATTTGGATGGTAATAAGGAAACACTTAAAGAAAATATATTATATTTATAATGTAATTACTATTATAAAAAGTTGAATTATAATTTCCATATCCTATAGTTATTTTTATATATTAGATTTTTTACCTTAATGTTTTTCATTAGGAACCAAACAGATAAAAATAATTTTTTATGGAAAACCAACTTAATTTTTATCTTCAGTCGAAAATCATTTTTCATTATTTTCCCTATTTTCATTAAAACAATTTCAAAAAAAGTAATTATTATGAAATGACTTTTAATGAAATTTTTACTTATTTAAAAATTTTAAAATATAGTTTAAAATGAATCTTATTTCTATTTTTTTGAATCTGGAACATATGAATATTTACTATATTTGTGAATGGTATCATTATTTTAACATACATGACTTGAATGGATTTTCCAATCCACGTGTCAGATAAATACTATGAATATTCCTATACATGTTTTAAAATTAATTTTCAAATAAAATTATTTAATTAATATATAGAATATATATATATATATATAATTTTGATTTAAAAATTTAAAGGATATTTTCCTCCAAAAATATTCCAGTGATATTTTAATGTAATATTTATTTATGATTACATCTATTGATGTTGCATAAAATTTTCTGAGTATATTATCCAATAATACCATATTTATTAATTTTTTGGATGTTTTATGGTTATAATTATTAAATATTAATCAATCCCATTTTAATTTCCATTGGTTAGGTTGGGATGAATGTTTTTATAATCTTATGAAATACATATGAATGAATTTATGATTATGCTATTTATTATACCAGAATTATATATCCCTATAATCATTTGGTAATGTTTAATGTTATTTTAGCTAAATGGGTAAATGGGAGGTTATTCCACGATTCAAAAAAAGATGGTATATGGGATGTTCTTACAAGACTAAAAGTGGGAACATGGGATGCTTACCCAAGCACAATGTGTGTACATTAGAGGTTATCCCAAGACTTAAATGTTTTGAATGTATAATATGTTATCCTTGAAATAATATTTAAATGATTATGAATGTGTCAATAAATATTTTATTCTGTTATGACATTATATTATGTAAATTTTATATTAACATGTCTCATGTTCTTCGTTCCCTTTAAGATTTAAGTCCAATGAAATTAAAAATTTTAGTTCATGGCTCATGTTTATGATCATTGAATTAATTTTTATGATTGTAAAAAGTTAATATAATGTTCTCATACTCTATATAATAATTTTTAATTAATATGATCATTGATATCAACATTTTTTACCATTATTATGCTCCTATGATCACCCTTTATTATGTTTACTTTTCCATAGGATATAAAGAAATTTTTTATATATTATGTTTGTAAGAATTGTGTTAGTTATAAATAACTATGTGGGATATGATATATTTCATTTTTGAATATATTTTTCATGTATCCTTGTTTCCAAATACACTAAACCCTTACGATTCTGGAATGGGTCATTATTTTATACCATCAATATTTATCTATTAAGATGTAATATCTATTTTAAAAGTTATGGGTCACTTTAGTTAGTATCAGAGAAATATTTAGTTACCTTTTGAAAATAGGGTGATAAATAATTAGTGATAATCCATAGTATAATCAAATGTATAGGAGAACATGTTATTTTATGTTGAATAATGGAGTGTTGTTTTTATAGAAAAAAACCCATGTCAAGATACTACAAGTAGATGATGTTTTAGAACAGATACATCAAGGGGTAATAAACCAGAAAAGATTTGGCTATATATATCTATACCATCATTCTGGTGTGTGGTGATGCTTCCCCTATTATACACTATGTTAAAACTCTCATGTGATATTTATGGGTTAATTAACATTTTATTTATAATTCTTTAGAAGTATTTTAATATATGATAATCATGTATTAGATTGGATATTCCAGTGGTTTCAAAGATTGATAATAAGGTATCATCATTAAAACATATTGTTTAAATTTTTTTAGGATTTATCATTATGATTAATAATTTTAGATGATCATGAAAAGCATTTTGTTTTTGTTAATGTATTGAAGATAGGATGATGATGTTGATGTGGTAATAGTTATGATCAAATATTTAAGAACACAATTTGATTATTGTTATATTAAATCCAATATAGCAGCCCGTTGAATATTAATTCATATCTTCAATGAGTAGATAATGAATTATTGATGAAAACATTTAATGGTACAATGAATGAATCTTTATTATAGGATTCTAATCATATTGATTTCAGTGGGAATGTGCTTCTTATAAATCCCATTACACTCACTCTAATCTAATTTGATGATATTATTGGCATGGAATGGATTTTTCTAAATTAATAAAACATAAATTTATATGGATGGGATGTCACATGTAATATTTTGATCCAACATATTATCATTAATATGAGGGACTGATTAATAATAAATTTTGATTGAAATTTCATTCAGTATATGGGTGTTAATTCTATTTCAAATGAGGTGATTATCACAGATGGTATGGGAAAAATTATACATTGATGTTATCCTTATTATATGAGAGTTTGTTGATTTTTTTAGAAATATTTTTCTAATATTCATCTCAATAACGATGTTATATTTTTAATATAACTCATACCTAGTACTACCCTTATTAAAGACACTCCAGATTGAATGACCCTAATTGAGTTCCAATAATTGAAGAAGAAACTACAGTAAAATCTAAAAAATGGATTCATATAATAATCCAGGGTATTCATACAAAAATATTACACATTTTTAGTTTAATATTCAAAATATTTCCTCAATACACACATGAGGTTCAAAAATGTTTATTGTATTTAGATACTAGATACACAATATTTTTTTTTCATGGAAGATCTTAAATATATCCCAAAATGATCATCCAATATTGTAATATTACTAAAAATCCCTTACCTAAAAACATTGTATAATCAAATACTTTTCTAGTTATTTCCATCTCTGATTTGTTCATTAAACCTCTTTATTTGGGGTTTCCTTTGTCTTTTAGCCTCGATGGTCATGCCTCTTTTGTGAAAGGAGATATTTTATTTGGGAAAATGAAATAATGTTCAGGTATGTATATTTTATTTAATTTATGGGATGTGTGTTTAAACATGTTAAATAGGATTATGTGGATTTCCCATGAGTTTAGAATGCTGCATAGGTGGTTTTGGATCTTCAATGGGAGTTGGGATTAAATATTCTTATAGGAAATTTAGAAGCCATGTAAATTTCTTGCACAACATGTAATGGTTTCTAGAATGAATACATCAAATGTGTTATGGATATGAAATAAAAACATGTTTTAACCTCTTTTATTACATGTAATGTTTGAGTAATTTAATTTTAACCTAAGGAAGTGCATTTTTCGGTGTAACTCATAAATCAATAATTACACATCTTATAAATAATTTATGAAATGTATTAATTTATTTGGGATGTATTATTGTGATTATATACTTTTAATTTCATTTTATCCAAATAAAGACTATCCTCCCTTGAAATCTATGGAACTCTCGGTGATTTTGGATCCCTTTCCCACCTTCTGGACATCCAGATCTAATGATTAATATTCAGTTAGTTGTTTCTCTTTGGTATTCCCCTATATTTGTCTTCTTCCTCATTATCACAATGTAATATTTTGAATGTTTTTTAGAAAGATATGGATATTTATAATCAGACTACAATTTTTTATAATGATATTATATTCCCATGTTCTTATTTTTGTTACCCATTGAATGCATTCTTCTAACATCCAATTAAAAGTCATTTTTCTAAAATATAACCCGATGTTCTATTTAATTGTTTATGTATATGAAATATTGTGATTTATCCAAAATAATGAGTTCATTAATTTAATTTCAAAATATATTGTGATAAATATAATGATTTTATTATTCATTATATACCTTTGGATCAAATGGTTTTGTTACTTGGCTTATACCAGACCATTGGTTGAGTGAAAATTTGAATAATATAGAACTGGATAATTTCATAATGGATACATTATCATGACATGATACTTATAGTTATTTTTTAATATATAATAACTATGGTAATGGGAATTTTATTATTTAAATGAAAAGTGATAAATTGATTTTAAAAAGAATGTGTAATTGATAGAGAAATGGTAATTTACATAATTTCCCATTGTGTCTTATGATATGATATTATGATATACTCGATGATATTTCATTTTTTTCATGATATAATGTCTATATAGTTATATTGGATGCGTTTAATGTCATAAGGATTATAGGGCCTCCATCAGATGATTAAATTATTATATAGTAGTATTTTCCTACTTTCAAGTTTTAATTCTTATAGGGCTTTACCTGGATGCTGAAATTCTTATATAGTGGACTTGTACTAGATTTTGTAATTCATATATAGAATGGACCTTTTATTCTATAATTCTTGTAAATAGGGAATTTTTTGGTTAATTTATTATACCACAAATTTTTATTATGGTTGGCATGGTTTTTCTACATTCATAGTGATATTCTAGCATGGTGCTAATGCTGGTTGAAAGTTATATTTTGTTGATGTTTTAATTAATACACATGTTTATCAGATTTTTACATGCGCATATTATCAAACCAGTTCTATGTAGACATGGTTTTTCGGACCTACTATGTTTTACTGACACCAAATTTGAGAAAATATTTGTTACCCAAGAAGATTACATGGATACAGTTTTAGAAATGAGTAAGGTACCTTGTAGTTTATTATGATTTTTAGAGGGGTTGGAATTTGGAGATGGGATCAACACAATTTTTGAGATCAGGGTATTTTGATTTTAATGTGTCATATTATTCATTTATTTAGATTACATTTTTTTACATTTGATACATTCAATCCTTACATTACATTGATTATTATTAAATTTTTTGTTTATTTATATTACCTCCTAGTTGTATGTTATACTATTTCCACTATTTTTTGTTACACTTATATTTGTTTATTTCCAATATGTTACAATATTATACATGGTTGTATATCCTCCCCATTATACTATTCACACCACCGATACTAATAATCAGACTCTATAATATGGGAATACACACTAGAATTCATTTAATCAACATTATTTGGAATCAATTGGGAGTGTCAAATCAGAAGATGTTACTTTGTGGTATTAGAGGTTTTAGGTTTTATTTTCAACTAATTTATTTTTTGGAAATGTATGAAGGATTCATGGATGTTATAGGACTTGGTAATGAGCATGTTCATGGTATTAACTAAAGCTTATACCTCAAAAATTCAGTGTTCACAATGATGGTATTGTTATTCATGACGTTCTATTGTTACGGTTGATGTTATTTTACCTATGGTGATTCACATATTGTGTGATGTTATCGTTTATTGAGATTTATACTTAATTCCTAATATGGTGTAGGGTATATATTCTCGAATCATTATTGGAACATAGGGATATGTTTGGACATGAATTATTCATGATTGGTACATATTTATGGCATGGGATATATCAACCTGTATGAACTATGAAATGAGATATTTTTTATATATAATAAATGAAGTAAAATTAATGATAATGACATTTTGAATCACTTGTAAGAAATATTTTGAGAGACCTGGAATTGTTGGTTCTCTAATATTTTCACCTGTTGAGGTTGATCTTTTTTAGAAAATGTTCTATGGAGTGTCTATGTTTTTTTGAGAAAATTTCATCTCATCATCTTTGAGTTGAGCATATAGAAATTATAAATCAGCACGATCCTAGCACATATATTCTTGATCATCCTATTACTCTTGATAATAAAATGGATGTTCATCTTTGTGATAGCTACCTGATTTTCATTTGGTCAATGGAGAGGTAGATTTTTAAAATCATTCCTTTGATGTATGAGATGATGAGAGAGTTCCAACAAGAGAAACCTTCTATGTTCACTGGGGATAGAGGCCTCTAGGTAGCCCGGTTCAAGATTGAGTCAATTCATATGATCTTCTAGAACCTTGAAACACTCACATATAAGAGGGAGAATATTTAAGTGTATATTGTCCATGGACCTGCTATGCATTGGTGGGAAATTTTAATGAAGGATATTTAGCAATAGGAGTTATCATGGATGGAATTTTAAGTAATATTTTTGAGGTTCTTTTGTCTAATAATTTGAGGGATGATATGGATCACAAGATAATTCACCTGATGTGGGTGGTCAGGTTAGTGATTGATTGTGTATAATTCTTCACTAACCTATAATTTTTTTTATCATTATATTTGGATGATATCTCTACAGTGCGACATTTTTATGATGGGAATTTCTATGAGATCAAGTCATAGGATAATGTCTTCATCTTGTGTATGATTTCATATTATATTAATATGTCACACACTATCAAAGGGATTCTGAGAGAATCCCCAAACAATGACCATGACATTGTAGTAGGTCAAAATGGGAGCTCTTATTCTGGTGACAATAAGAGTTTATATGGAAATAATTGCTAAGGAAACTATGGATAGAGAATTCATGTATGTGGGATTCCATCTCAAGACCATATTCTATTGGAGTTCTATCATGTTGGAATTTTGGACCATAGTCCGATATAGTTTCAATACCCTAATTTGGAGTGTGATGATTGCGGTTCATTGGGTCACATATAGTGGTTTTGTAGTGTCATGAAATAAATGAGAAGTGTTCAAGGATAATTATAGGTACTAGTGGCTTTAGAAGAATCAGTTACCCTCAACAAAATCGTATTTAGAGTTCCACTAGATGATTAGGTCATGGAATAGGACATAGTAACCCATTTTAGGAGTGGAAGTACCAATATGATGGAATGACACATGGATGTTATACTGGAGCCCATGGTTGAGGGGAATGTATGTTGCACTCTATAAAGTCTACTCTAGATTCTTTTGATGTATGACCTTATACTTTCAGAGTAATGATTCTTGTGTCATCTAATGTTTTTTGACTTTTTTTATATAGGATGAACATTCAATTTTTAACTCAAATTTTAAATGTTTTTGTATTTTTTTTAGAAATCATGGGTGTTTGTTAAGCATTGATACACCATTAAGACTGTGGTCATTGAATATCCAGCATTATAATGCATGTCCTCTAGAAATTTGTGGTTTCCATTTTCCATTTAGAAACGTTCATTCTAGAAATTATTGGTTTTAATTTTATTCCTAGTATGGATGGGATAGTTCAATACTAAGATCATTTCAATTATTATCATATAAGAGTTAGAATTTTATCCCCAAAAAATTATACAATGTTTACAAGGGTGAGTGGGATATTGAATATGGTCATGATGGACCATTTTAAGGTTGATTATATTGTCTAATGGATTAGATAGAAAGCCTTATTCTAGATGATTTCCAAATGTTGCAGGATTCTTTTCCTCCCATGGTATACCATTTTTGGGATATATTCTGATGAGTTCAACAACTTACATCTTGAATGATAGATCAGGTTTATGATTAAATTTGTGTTGGGAGAAGAGAAAAAATCTATACTTATCTATAGGATATAACCATAAAATATTCAGACATTGAAATTCCTATTGAAATATATGAAATTGAAGGGTTCATACAACCTAGTAAATCGTCATGGATATATCTAGTTATTTTCAACAAGGATTATACACCATTGTTATTATGTGTGAGTTACCAATGATTTAACTATATTTTGACCAAGAAATGGTATCCCCTTCCATCTATTGATGATATATTTGATTATATGAGATTTTATAATAACCTCTCCAAATCAATTAGATATTATTATACTCCCAGTTGAGGGTGAGAAAATTATAGATAGCATATACTGATTTTAGGAACATGTATGGCTTGTATGTGTTCGTAGTGATTTTGTTCGGTCTGACAAACAAATCAATGTTATTCATGGACTTGATGAATCAAATATTTCATCCTTATATGGATCATTTTGTGTTTTTTTATTGGAAAATTAAAGTTCTCTATATTAGTTGAAGATCCTACCCAATATCATTACATCATCTTGAGTATATTGAGATATCATCAGCTTTATTACAATAAAACAAGATTAAGTTTCTATTTTACTAATGGTTATTTCTTGGGTCATGTAACCTCATAGGAATGAGTATAAATGTTCTAGAGAAAATAATAATCAATTTATTTTTGGAGCGACCATTGAAGGTATAAGAGATTTTTATTTTTTTTGATTTTAGTAGGTTATTATCAATGATTCCTTGGTGAATTATCCTATATGGATGAAATAATGTCCAAATCTATCCATGAAAAAGGTTAAATTTTTGGTCCAATTTTTTTGAGAGTGATTTATTGAAGCTAAAAAACATGATGACCTTATCACTTATCCCCGATTTACATACACTCTGTAAATACAATACCATGTATAGAGATTCATCCAGTGTTGGACTTGGAATAGTTTTGATACATGAGGATGCTGATGTTTTATATAGATCCAAAAATATGAAACTACATGAGAGGATATATCCTTCCCATGATCTAGAGTTAGCTACAATGGTACTTACTCTATGATACTAGAATATTTATCTTTTGGGAGGTAGGTTATTAGTGTACATAGACCTTAGGATCCTCAGGTTAAATATTTTATCAGTGGTACCTAAATCCTTTATAATGTATGTTGTTCATGTATTTAAAGACTTTAAAATTTTAGTTAGAATAAAAATGAGGAATAGTCAGTGAACTTATTGATCCCTTGGTCTGGAAGATGAAAACAGAGGGAGTTCTAGAGTCTTGGGATGAGTGGATATTGTTTTATCTCTTTTCAGGACTGCATCTAGATGTTCAAGAGTCCTTAGTATAAGTATCAATGAATTCAATATATTTTATACATTTGTTTTTGGAATGGACCCGGTCATTTCATTTAGCTGATCCAAAGGAGATAGTTCTCAAAGACAGACAATATGGTGTGAAGCCACCAACAAGATGGTCTCTTGGTAGTGGTGATGTTATTATTATCAATTTTCAACTATTGTATCCTATAGGATTGAGTGAGGAGAAAATATGATATTCTCTTGATTCTATATAGGTTGTATATCCTTGTTTGAATAAGATGTAACATATATCCATTAATAGTACTGGTGATCAAGAATGATGAATGTAGTAGAAACCGTCATGGTGATTGGTTTCAACTACCAGTAGGTGAATGCCTAGAGTCATAGTGTGTTATTTATATCCCCTCTCACTCCTGATTTTAAATAGGATTATTCCATTATGGATTTTTTGATAGTATTATCCATGATACCACATAATAATTATGTTTTATGGGTTATTGTTTATCTAATGATGATGGTATCCCACTTATTTCCTATAATAAAGACCTTAACAGTTGATGATCTATGTAGTACTTTTGTGTGATCGGTAACTTAGTTGCATGGTTTTTTAAGGAGTATCATCTTTGATAGAGATCAAAATTTTAAATCCCTGTTCATGACGTGTCTTAGAAAGGCTTTGGTATCATAGGTTTTTCTACGTATGACCAATCATTTTCATCATGATGTTCAATCTATGAAAACCATTTAGATTGTGTTTGGAATTTTATGAATTTTTTTTTTTATTTTAGTGGTTAATGGGATAATCATATAGAACTCATTAATTTTACTTATAATAAAAACAACTAGACATTAATATTGAATGGAACAATCAAGAATTTGTAAGGCAGGTTATCTTGATTACATTTTTGTTGGTTGGTGGCAGTTTATTTAGTTCTTATTGGACCAAGTCTCTTTTAGGAGACATCTCATCAATATCAATTCGATAAGGATTTTGTGGGTGATAGTTCATAGGTGGCATAAATCATATACTACCCATTAGAGATGAATTATGGAGTTTGAGGTTGGTCACCATGTTTCCATCAGGTGTCTCCAAGGATGAGAAAAGGTTGTGTCCGGAAACAGGGGAAGATAGTACATAGATTTTTCGATCCATTAAAGATAACTGAAAGGGTATTTATAGAGGTCTATTTATTGTACCTTCTACAGTTATATATATCCATGGACAATGTGTTTCACAATCCTTATCTTTGAATATATCATTCTGATCCCTCGTATGTGGTGGTTATTAAGGGAATAAAACATTTTGTTGATGCGACCATCATGCGACAACTGATAAATATCATGGATCATAGTGAGAAGTATATACGGTGAAATACAGTACCTTTAGTTATATTGTGGTGGTATTATAGGCATTCTCAATAGGATACTTGGGATAAATATTCTGAAATGCTAGTGTAGTGGCTAGACTTGTTTGCTAATACCAAATAGTGATTATTAATGTATATTGGGTATGAGCTACTATATTGTTCTAGGATTATACGATTCTATCTTTTAACAGGTACATCCCCCTATGATTTTCTTATTGAACCTTGTTCATTTTGGTTTTCCTTCTTCATTGATACTTTTTGGCTATGTCTATTTTGGGAACTGAGAGATGCTTCAACAAAAAATGACTTAAAGTTTATATATTATTGATTGATTAATTATATGTAGTATAAGGCCCCAACCTTAAACATTACTTAATCTTGAGTTATTACAAGATAACACATTGAGGTTCTTTTCAGGTTTAGAGTTTTAGAGAATTAGATCATAAATCATGCATTATATTCCACATTTAAACAAGGTGGTTACATTAAAGACAATATTCACTTTTCCCATTAAAGGAAACATATTTAAAACAAAACATGTATTCTTTCTTGACACTTCCTTGACACTATCATCACATCATGTACCTTTCCCTTGACCTGTGAAAAACATTTAAAAAACATGGGATGAGCATAAAAAGCTCAGTAAGGTATATAAAAATACAGAGTGAAAACATTAGTCCATGTATACATAAGAATTAATGAAATAATACTTTACTCATACAACATAACCACTTTAACATACCTCAACAAATCATGAGTAAATCATAGAAATCATAAGACATCAAGGTAACTTGAGTCATTCATAACATTCTTATGTAGGGATTACCCCTCATGGTTACGTTTGGAATACGCATCACAGTATATTCCCTAAATCTCTTAGGATAAAACTTAGCATTTAACCCCTTTGAGTTACCCAATGAATTGGAGAGCTATCATGGGCTCAACCACCCTTAGTTTATCATGGAACCACCGTCTTTATAAACAATTCCCAAGAACCATAACATAATTGTATCACACAAAACATGCATAAAGGAAACATAACATTTCTACATTTCAATCACAAGATATCAAAAACACATTAATATAATAAAAAAATTATCAAAAATATTTTCAATACCAAAATAAAATAAAAGTAAAACATGGTATTTATTTTTCATTAAAAAAAAGTTATGGCTTGTAGAGGAAGCCGAAACTCAAATAATGGTCACAGCGGAAGAGAAGTCGTTGTCACCGCATACGTACAACAAAGACATTCCCTTTTTTTGTTTAGTAAAACACTTCATATAAAAAATATTCTTTTTGAATAAACATAAAATTCAAAGGGGTTTATACACCGTATAAAAGAAAGTTGTGTATAAAACAAAATATACCTCAATGAAAGGAGATTGAGACGAAGTCCCTTACCTCGTGTCCGACTTGACTCGATCATTCTTTAATCTCCTGAATAATAAACTTGAGTTAATTTCTACTTTCTTAAGAAACTTTTTCAAGTTCATTATTCCTTTTATATCACTTATTACCATTTTATGAACACTATATAATTATTTATGTTAATAACGGTCGTTTTGTCGATCATTGGTACTTGAGTAAAAAATAAACTCCTTATAATTAAAAGTTGTTCATGTGGTAAAATATCCATTATATCCAGAATTATATTAATGATGTAGATATCATATTTATCATATATATCCAGTATATACATGCATTTATAATATTACATAACATTTAGGGATAAGAAATCAAATGCACCATTCATGGAGACGGTAAGTCGTACGTACGCATGAACACTACTTTCATATCTATTTCGTATTTAATGGAATGAATTCATAATTATATAAAGGTATATTATAATTAAATTATAATATCATTAACTCCATCCTTTATACGTCCCACATATGGCATTAACGAATCAAATCACTTTTAGGGGGTGGTAGTCTGCACTTCCAAAAATGAAGATATCACGTTTACCCATAATGAAAACCATAAAGTTATTCCATAAATAAAAAATACAGAAGCATAAGGAAAACATAAACATAATATATATCATATATAAAAAGAGTTACATCTTAATGGACACCATTAAAGGTGTTAAAATAACATTGAACAATCATCGTTTCATGAGGCAGAAATTCACCATCCACAGAAACAGTATGTTCTTTAACCATTAGACAGAGGTGTGTGTAAGTGTAGCTCTAATACTTGTCATACAAACATCCTAGTATATTCATGATACTGGTGTTGTTACAAAATAAAGGAATAAAAAGAGTTTAGGGGGTTGTAGGAGAAAAATAAAACAAAAGAACACAAGTGAAGACATTACCTTTAAATCGGGTAACTCTTATTGGTTTAAACCAAAAGGGTTTCTTGAAGAGATTTATGCCTAAGTTAAGGCTTATAGAATTAAAAGAGGGATGTGGAGAGATACAATGAGCAGAACTTGGCCGAGACAATGGCTTGAGAGGTGTGGGTAAGGAGGTAGAGGTGGGGGCCTTTTATAAGAGGGAGGAGGGGCACTCTTGGAAAGTCAAGAAATGTTACTTTATATTAAAATGAGTTTCGGATTTTAAAGGTCCCAAATCGATATATTTCGAGGATAATGTGATAAGGGTTTGAAATATACTCATCCAATAGGTTTTTGACAAGTGTATGTCTTAGAGTTTACATTATCGTTTCATTTTATTTAAATCGTTCATTAATGAGGTAATCGCTGCATCATCATGGTGTCATAAAAAATTTAATTTATTTAATGTCTAAAAATTATAAAAAAAATACTATGATATAGGAAATATTTTTATATTTACAATGAATATTTATAGTCTAAGATATCATTTACACATACAAAACTAAAATTGTTTTACTTGGGTGATACATACTTTGGTTATGCTTTCCCTTTAAAAAAAATATAATAAAATGTCACTATCACCGAAACATGATTCCACGGGGTCCCTTTAAAAAAAATATAATAAAAGCTCAGTAAGGTATATAAAAATACGGAGTGAAAACATTAGTCCATTTATACATAAGAATTAATGAAATCATACTTTACTCATAAAACATAAGCACTTTAACATACCTCAACAAATCATGAGCAAATCATAGAAATCATAAGACATAAAGGTAACTTGAGGCATTCATAACATTCTTACGTAGGGAGTAACCCTCATGGTTAAGTTTGGAATACCCATCACAATATATTCCCTAAATATCTTTGGATAAACCTTAGCGTTTAACCCCTTCATGTCACCCAATGCATTGGAGAGCTATAATGGGCTCACCCGCCCTTAGTTTATCATGGAACCACCCATCTTCATAAACAATTCCCAAGAACTATAACATAATCGTATCACATAAAACATGCATAAGGGAAACATAATATTTCCACATTTCAATCACAAGATATCAAAAACACATTGATATAATAAAAACATTATCAAAACCATTTTAAAAACCAAAATAAAATAAAAGTAAAACATGGTATTTATTTTTCATTAAAAAAAATTTATGGCTTGTAGAGGAAGCCGAAACTCAAATAATGGTCACGACGGTGGAGAAGTCGTTGTCTCCGCATACGTACGACAAAAACATTCCGTTTTTTCATTTATTAAAATGATTCATATAAAAAATATTCCTTTTGAATAAATGTAAAAGTCAAAGGGGTTTATACACCGTATAAAATAAGTTTTTTATAAAACAAAATATGCCTCAATGAAAGGATATTGAGACGAAGTCCCTTACCTCGTGTCTGACTTAACTTGATCGTTCTTTAATCTCCTGAATAATAAAATTGAGTTAATTTATACTTTCTTAAGAACCTTTTTCAAGTTCATTATTCCAATTATATCACTTATTACCATTTTATGAACACTATGTAATTATTTAAGTTAATAACGATCGTTTTGTCGATCATTGGTACTTGAGTCAAAAATAAACTCCTTATAATTACAAGTTGTTCATGTGGTAAAATATCCATTATATCCAGAATTATATTCATGATTTAGATATCATATATATCATATATACCCAGTATATAGATTCATTTATAATATTACATAACATTTAGGGGTAAGAAATGAAATGCATCGTTCATGGAGACGGTAAGTCGTATGTACGCATGAATGCTACTTTCATTTCTATTTAGTATTTAATGGAATGAATTCATAATCATATAAAGGTATATTATAATTCTAGTATAATATCATTAACTCCATCCTTTATATGTCCCACATATGGCATTAACGAATGAAATCACTTTGAGGGGGCGGTAGTCCGCACTTCCTAAAATGAAGATATCGCGTTTACCCATAATGGAAACCATAAAGGTATGACATAAATGAAAAATACAGAAGCATAAGGAAAACATAAACATAATATATATCATATATAAATATATTTATATCTTAATGGCCACCATTAAAGTGTTAAAATAAGATTGAACAATCATCATTTCGTGAGGCAGAAATTCACCATCAACAGAAACAGTATGTTCTTTAACCATTAGACGGAGTTGTGTGTAAGTGTAGCTCAAATATTTATCATAAAACATCCTTGTATATTTAATATACTGGTGTTGTTAAAAAATAAAGGAATAAAAAGTGTTTATGGGGTCGGAGAAGCAAAATAAAACAAAAGAACAGAAGTGAAGACATTACCTTTAAATCGGGTAACTCCTCTTGGTTTGAACCAAAAGGGTTTCTTGAAGAGAATTCTGCCTAAGGTAAGGCCTCTAGGATGAATAGAGGTATGTGGAGAGATAAAATGAGTAGATCTTGGCCGAGCCAATGGCTTGAGAGGTGTGGGTAAGGTGGTAGAGGTGGGGGCCTTTTATAAGAGGGAGGAGGGGCACTCTTGGAAAGTCAAGAAATGTTACTTTATATTAAAATGAGTTTCGGATTTTAAAGGTCCTAGATTGATATATTTCGAGGATAAGGTGATAAGAGTTTGAAATATACTCATACAATAGGTTTTTGACAAGTGTAAGGTTTAGAGTTTACATTATCTTTTCATTTTATTTAAATCGTTCATTAATGAGGTAATCGCTGCATCATCATGGTATCATAAAAAATTTAATTTATTTAATGTCTACAAATTATAAAAAAAATACTATGATGTAGGAAATATTTTTAGATTTTTAATTAATATTTATATTCTAATAGATCATTTACACAGACAAAACTAAAATTGTTTTACTTAGGTGATACATACTTTGGTTATACTTTTCCTTTAAAAAAATAATATAATAAAATGTCACTAACACCCAAAAGTGATTCCATGGGGTCCCAAAGTTTGGCACAAGGAATATCATGGTAGGGCATGACACAACCAGTAGCATTAGGACACATGTTGGGGTAATTTGTTATTATTATGATATTATTTTATTACCCTTAACTACCGGATTACTAATTAATCACGATAATTAAAGATCATTACTATCGTTACTATTCATAATGTCCAAAAACAAAGGAGTATTAATTACATAATTTGGACCATCTGATTACAAATATAGAATCCATTTTACCAAATTACAAACACAGAAATTGTAGTAATTAATTTAAAAATAATTCCCGTTGTCAAAACAAATAGCGGGTTTTTTAGAAACAATATCTATAAAAGGTTTGACAATTGTTTATGTCCAATTTCAAAGTGAAATTAATCCCAATGACCACAATTTTATTAAATGGTAAAAATATATTCTATTTACAATTTAAAACCAATTAAAAAGATAATCTATCCATATAACTAAATTAGATGAAAAAGCATTTTTGAAGTAAAATGCAGTATTTTTCACTATTCATTAAAAAAATGAACATTGTCAGAAAAATACCAAAAATTTATCCAAAGTAAATTTAAATGTCCCAATACTAAAGAATAAGTTTATTTTGAAAAATAGAGCTTATAAAATTGTCAAAAGATAGATTTGAAAATGGGTTTCCATCAAAAGGAGGTAAAACAATCTTTTAAAAATACTAGAGAATTCTATGCTTAAGATTGGATTTATTCTCATTTTAAGCCTCTAAAACACTATCTAATTAATAAATAGACATAGATATAAAAATCCATAGTTCTTTACATACTTGGGATGTTACAACCTTCCACCCTTTAGAAAATTGTGTCCCCGTAATTTATTTACTTATTGAATAAGTGAGGGTATTTATCCCTCATTGCATTTTCAGATTCCCATGTTGCCTCTTCAATCATGTGGTTTTTCCAAAAAACATTTACTTGATGAATCACCTTATTCCATAACACCTGCTCCTTGTGGTCAAGAATCTGAATAGGTTATTCCTCATAAGATAGGATCCCTTCCAACTGAACTACCTATGGACTCAAAACATGAGATGGATCTGACATGTACTTCCTTAACATTGAAACATGAAAAACATTGTGTAACTGAGATAAAATCAGAGGTAAAGCCACTCGGTATGCAACTGATCCAACTCTCTCCAAAATTTTATATGGTCCAATGAACCTTGGACTCAACTTTCCTTTCTTTCCAAATCACATCACTCTTTTCCATGGTGAAACTTTGAGAAAAACATGATCACCTACCTCAAAAGAGAGATCCTTCATCCCGTTGTCCGCATAACTTTTCTGCCTGCTCTGAGGTGTTCTCATGTGTTTTTGTATCAGCTGAACTTTTTCTGCCAACTCTTCTACTAATTCTGGTCCCATCAACTTCCTTTCACCCACTTCATCCCAAAAAGCTTGAGTTTGACACCGCTTCCCATATAATGCCTCAAATGGTTCCATCTGTATACTGGAATGAAAACTGTTATTATAAGAAAACTCAACGAAAGAAATATGTTAGTTCCAACTTCCCTGATAATCTATCGAACAAGCACGTGGAATATCCTCCAAAGTCTGAATTGTTCGTTCTGACTGCCCATCTGATTGAGGATGAAAAGCTGTACTAAAATTTAATTCAGTACCCAACAACTTCTGAAGGCCTTTTCAAAAGTTAGAAGTAAAACTAGGATCAAGATCAGATATAATGGAGAGGGGAACTCCATGTAACCTGACTATCTCTTTAGGATACAAACGAGAAAGTCGATCTAGGGAAAAAGTATCTTGTATAGAAAGGAAATGAGTAGATTTAGTCAAGTGATCAACAATTACCCAGATTGCATTATTATCTCGAGGTGTCTTCGGAAATCCCACAATGAAGTCCATGTATATATTCTCCCATTTCCACTCTAGTACTGGAAAAGGCTGAAGCATCCCTTTTGGTAACTGTTGCTCTGCTTTAACCTATTGACAAGTCAAACACTTAACAGTAAAATTAGAAATATCTCTTTTCATTCCATCCCACCAGTAATACTCCCAAAGATCTCTATACATCTTAGTACTGCCAGGATGAACTGAAAACGGAGAATTATGAGCTTCACATAACAACTCTCTCTTCAACTGTGAATCACAAGGCACACACAATCTCTTCCCAAATCTCAAAACACAATCATTATCAATGTTTAATTCAGGAAACTTACCCTTCTGAACCAGCTCTACCTTTTTCTGCAACTCACTGTCTTGCTTCTGTGCTTGCTTAATTCTGTCTGATAGAGAAGATTTCACTGATACCTGAAACAAAACAGAAGAACATCCTACACCAACAACTTCTATGCCAGAGTTCATCAAATCCTTAACCAAAGGATCAAGTTCCAAACGTAACATGGTTAATGAAGCATTACTTTTTCGACTGAAAGAATCAACCACTTTATTTTCTTTTCCCAGATGGTAATGAATTGTACAATCATAATCCTTGATTAATTATAGCCATCTCCTCTGTCTCATGTTCAATTATTTTTGAGTGAATATATACTTTAAACTTTTGTGATCAGTATATATTTCACACTTTACACCATACAAATGATGCCACCAAATTTTTAAAGTGAAAACCACAGCAGGTAATTCCAAATCATGTGTATGGTAATTTACCTCATGAGTTTTCAACTGACGTGAAGAATAAAAAATTACCTGATCATTCTTCATTAGGATGAATCCAAGTCCTTTCAATGAAACATCACTGTAGATAACAAACTCACCATTCCTGGAAGGTAGTGCCAAAACTAGAGAATTCACCAATATTCTTTTCAACTCCTAAAAACAATCATCACATTATTTTTTCCAGATAAACTTAACACCCTTCTGAGAGAGCTTAGTCATTGGACTAGATAACCATGAAAAATTTCTAACAAACCTTCGGTAATATCCTGCCAAACCAAGAAAACTACGAATCTCGGTTACATTTGTGGGTATTGGCCATTCTTCAACAACCTTTGTTTTTGTAGGATCAATAGTTAATCCATCTTTATAAACAATATGACCAAGGAAAGAAATTTTTTGCAACCAAAACTCACACTTGATGAATTTCCCATACAATTTCTTTTCTTTTAAGGTTTGGAAAATAACCCTTAAATGACTTTGATGCTCCTCTTTACTTTTAGAAAACACCAAAATATCATCAATGAAAACAACCACAAACTTATCCAAGAACTCATGGAAAATTCTATCCATAAGGTCCATGAATACATCAGGTGCATTGGTTAACCCAAAAGGCATTACTACAAATTCATAATGGCCATATCTAGTACGAAACGCAGTCTTTGAAATATATGCTTCCTTTACCTTCAACTGATGGTACCTCGATCTCAGGCCAATCTTTGAAAAATAATGAGCTCCCTGGAGCTAATCATACAAATAATCTATATGAGGAAAAGGATATTTGTTCTTAACAGTGATGTTATTCAAGGATCTATAATCAATGCAAAGTCTCATAGAACCATCTTTCTTTTTAACAAATAAGACAGGAGCACCCCATGGTGATGTGCTAGGTCGAATGAAACCTTTCTCTAATAAATCATACAATTTCTCCTTCAACTCTAAAAGTCCAATTTGAGCCATTCGATAAGGGGGGTTTTGAAATTGGCTTAGCATCAGGAACTAAGTCAACAATAAATTCAAATTCCCGATCTAGTATTATTCTAGGAAACTCATCAGGAAAAACATCAGGATACTCATTTACCACTGGTTCCTTTGTTTTCAACAATATGTGCAAGGTAACATTCATTCCCATCTTTTACAAGTTTCTCAGCCTCTTGATATGTTATCAAAAGTAAGGGTTCATTCTTGTACAAAAACTGAAAGTATTTCTGAAAAGAAACTTCTTTAGCTCTACAATAAATCTTTGCATGGTAAACAGAGATCCAATCAATACCCCGGATAACATCAAACTCTACTAGAGGTAAAACAACAAGGTTTGCAAGTAGGTTCATTCCATGGATAAGGATAAGAAGACTCTTATAAATTCTTTTTTCCTCAACATTTCACCCATGTGTTTTTACCACAAGTTCAGGAGTCATTTCTTGAGATGGAATTCCCAATTTACTAGAAAATTTTTCAGAGATGAAAGAATGTGTAGACCCCGAATCAAACAACACATTAGCAAAATCTGAGAAAACAAACAAAGTACCTGATACCACTTCATTTGCTATCCCAACATCTACTGAAGTAGTTGCAAAGGATTTCACCACTCATTTTTTCTTGTAGTCTGACTGATTCCCATCATTTGAGCTCTTTTTCGAACACTCATTTTCATAATGACCCATCTCATTGCACTTGAAACATTTCACTAAATGTAAATCAAATTTGGTCTTACCATCACCCTGATCTTTTTCAGTGCAATCACGATCCTTATGTCCTATCTTACCACATCAACATCACTTTCCAGAATTCAGAATACATTCCTCATCATGCCTTTTACCACATTTATCACAAACTAAAAAATTAGTTTTCTTACCATCAGAGCTTTTTGAAGGCTCCTTCTCTTTCTCCTGCCACCTCAGTCTCTTATTCTGTTGGTTGTTATAGAACACTTGATCATTAGCAAACTCCATTTCCACATTCTTAGCTCATCGAACAAGCTTTTCATAACTCTTGAACTCACGAGAAGCTAAATCCCTTTGATAATTTGGATTTAATTTTGAGTAAAAATGATTTATTTTACTATCAAGGTATCGGATAAAATTTGGAGCATACCTTTCCAATTGAGTGAACCTTTCTTCATAACCAGCCACTGAGTCGTCCTCTTGCCTCAATTCCAAGAATTGTTTTTCCATCATAAGTTGAACTGCCTTAGGAAAATACTTCTCAAGAAACATACCTTTGAATTCATCCCAGTCGAGAGAATCAATCTCATCAGTGTCCGTGATATTTTTAACCATCGACCACCACTGATCTGCTTCACCCTAAAAACGATAAACAATAAGACTAAACTTTTGATTGTATGAACACCCCATGACATCTAAAATCTTCTCCAGTGCTTTAATCCACCCTTCAGCTAGCACATGGTCAGATGATCCTCGGAATGATGGAGGATGTTGCCTCATGAAATGTTCCACCACTGACATGTTCCTCTGTGGTTGATCTGGCTGATCTCGTGCATGGATACCACCACCATTTATCGCTTGAGTCAACTGAACCATTACTGCAACAAAATGTTCAGTTCCAATTCCGACCATCTCAGGATGCTGATTCGGAAGGTCATTTCCTTCTATATTCCTTCCTAGCACTGCTTCCCTATTTCCTCTGTGGAAAACTATTCTGAACAAACATGTCTTAGATGAAGCAACATGGTAATCTTCAAATACTATATCATTTCAATTTGACCATAAACAAATATTTTTGGATAATCATTTAATAGAATTCTAACTTCTAAAGTTATCTAAACTGACCTATGATACCAACTATAAGGCACCATCCTTAAACACTACTTAATCTTGAGTTATTACAAGATTACACATTGAGGATCTTTTCAGGTTTAGAGTTTTAGAGAATTAGATCATAAATCATGCATTACATTCCACATTTAAACAAGGTGGTCACATTAAAGACAATATTCACTTTTCCCATAAAAGGAAACATATTTAAAACAAAACATGTATTCTTTCTTGACACTTCCTTGACACTATCATCACATCATGTACCTTTCCCTTGACCTGTGAAAAACATTTAAAAAACATGGGATGAGCATAAAAAGCTCAGTAAGGTATATAAAAATACAGAGTGAAAACATTAGTCCATGTATACATAAGAATTAATGAAATAATACTTTACTCATACAACATAATCACTTTAACATACCTCAACAAATCATGAGTAAATCATAGAAATCATAAGACATCAAGGTAACTTGAGTCATTCATAACATTCTTATGTAGGGATTACCCCTCATGGTTACGTTTGGAATACGCATCACAGTATATTCCCTAAATCTCTTAGGATAAAACTTAGCATTTAACCCCTTTGATTTACCCAATGAATTGGAGAGCTATCATGGGCTCAACCACCCTTAGTTTATCACGGAACCACCGTCTTTATAAACAATTCCCAAGAACCATAACATAATTGTATCACACAAAACATGCATAAAGGAAACATAACATTTCTACATTTCAATCACAAGATATCAAAAACACATTAATATAATAAAAAAATTATCAAAAATATTTTCAATACCAAAATAAAATAAAAGTAAAACATGGTATTTATTTTTCATTAAAAAAAAGTTATGGCTTGTAGAGGAAGCCGAAACTCAAATAATGGTCACAACGGAAGAGAAGTCGTTGTCACCGCATACGTACAACAAAGACATTCCCTTTTTTTGTTTAGTAAAACACTTCATATAAAAAATATTCTTTTTGAATAAACATAAAATTCAAAGGGGTTTATACACCATATAAAAGAAAGTTGTGTATAAAACAAAATATACCTCAATGAAAGGAGATTGAGACGAAGTCCCTTACCTCGTGTCCGACTTGACTCGATCGTTCTTTAATCTCCTGAATAATAAACTTGAGTTAATTTCTACTTTCTTAAGAACCTTTTTCAAGTTCATTATTCCTTTTATATCACTTATTACCATTTTATGAACACTATATAATTATTTATGTTAATAACGGTCGTTTTGTCGATCATTGGTACTTGAGTAAAAAATAAACTCCTTATAATTAAAAGTTGTTCATGTGGTAAAATATCCATTATATCCAGAATTATATTAATGATGTAGATATCATATTTATCATATATATCCAGTATATACATGCATTTATAATATTACATAACATTTAGGGATAAGAAATCAAATGCACCATTCATGGAGACGGTAAGTCGTACGTACGCATGAACACTACTTTCATATCTATTTCGTATTTAATGGAATGAATTCATAATGATATAAAGGTATATTATAATTAAATTATAATATCATTAACTCCATCCTTTATACGTCCCACATATGGCATTAACGAATCAAATCACTTTTAGGGGGTGGTAGTCTGCACTTCCAAAAATGAAGATATCACGTTTACCCATAATGAAAACCATAAAGTTATTCCATAAATAAAAAATACAGAAGCATAAGGAAAACATAAACATAATATATATCATATATAAAAAGAGTTACATCTTAATGGACACCATTAAAGGTGTTAAAATAACATTGAACAATCATCGTTTCATGAGGCAGAAATTCACCATCCACAGAAACAGTATGTTCTTTAACCATTAGACAGAGGTGTGTGTAAGTGTAGCTCTAATACTTGTCATAAAAACATCCTAGTATATTCATGATACTGGTGTTGTTACAAAATAAAGGAATAAAAAGAGTTTAGGGGGTTGTAGGAGAAAAATAAAACAAAAGAACACAAGTGAAGACATTACCTTTAAATCGGGTAACTCTTATTGGTTTAAACCAAAAGGGTTTCTTGAAGAGATTTATGCCTAAGTTAAGGCTTATAGAATTAAAAGAGGGATGTGGAGAGATACAATGAGCAGAACTTGGCCGAGACAATGGCTTGAGAGGTGTGGGTAAGGAGGTAGAGGTGGGGGCCTTTTATAAGAGGGAGGAGGGGCACTCTTGGAAAGTCAAGAAATGTTACTTTATATTAAAATGAGTTTCGGATTTTAAAGGTCCCAAATCGATATATTTCGAGGATAATGTGATAAGGGTTTGAAATATACTCATCCAATAGGTTTTTGACAAGTGTATGTCTTAGAGTTTACATTATCGTTTCATTTTATTTAAATCGTTCATTAATGAGGTAATCGCTGCATCATCATGGTGTCATAAAAAATTTAATTTATTTAATGTCTAAAAATTATAAAAAAAATACTATGATATAGGAAATATTTTTATATTTACAATGAATATTTATAGTCTAAGATATCATTTACACATACAAAACTAAAATTGTTTTACTTGGGTGATACATACTTTGGTTATGCTTTCCCTTTAAAAAAAATATAATAAAATGTCACTATCACCCAAACATGATTCCACGGGGTCCCAATGTTTGGCACAAGGAATCTCATGGTCGGAAATGAAACAACCAGTAGAATTAGGACACATGTTATGGTCATTTTTTATTATTATGATATTATTTTATTACCCTTAACTACCCGATTACTAATTAATCACGATAATTAAAGATAATTACCGTCGTTACTATTCATAATGTCCAAAAATAAAAGAGTCTTAATTACATAATTTGGACCATATGATCCCAAGTATGGAATCCATTTTACCAAATTACAAACACATAAATTGTAGTAATTAATTTAAAAATAATTCCCATTGTCAAAACAAATAGTGGGTTTTTTAGAAACAATATCTATCAAAAGTTTGACAATTGTTTATATCCAATTTCAAAGTGAAATTAATCCCAATGACCACCATTAGATTAAATGGTAAAAATATATTCTATTTAAACTTCAAATCCAATTAAAAAGATAATCTATCCATATAATTAAATTATATGAAAAAGAAGTTTTGAAGTAAAATGCAGTATTTTTCACTATTCATTAAAAAATGAACATTGTCAGGAAAATACCAAAAATTTATCCAAAGCAAATTTAAATGTCCCAATACTAAATAATAAGTTTATTTTGACAAATAGAGATTATAAAATTGTCAAAAGATAGATTTAAAAATGGGTTTCCATCAAAAGGTGGTAAAATAATCTTTTAAAAATATTAGATAATTCTATTCTTAAGATTAGATTTATTCTAATTTTGAGCCTCTAAAACACCATCTAATTTATAAATAGACATAGATATGAAAATACATAGTTCTTTACTTACTTGGGATGTTACATGTAGTCCATGTATAAACATGTTAAAAGGACTTACGAGGGGTACTTATGAGTTCTAAGGCTTTGATGGTGGTTTAGATTCTTATGTGGATGTTGTTATTAATGATATCGACAATAAATTTAAGCACCAAATAAATTTATTACATTTACAAGGAAGAATCTATGAAATGGGTTCATGACATGAAAAAAATACACACTTTGATCCTAGTTCACATTGTGTAATGTTTTCATAATTTTATTTTAACAAAATTCAATGAATTTGTTAGAAAAACTCATAAATAGATAATTACACATAGTGTAGATAATACGTGTCATGAATTTCTTAGGGTTTTTTTGTGTTAAATTTATTATGAACTTATGTTTTAATTAATTCCATGTAGATCCTAAGCTCCCTCAAATCCTAAGGTTCTCTTGGATATTAGGAGACCTCTCCACCCTTCTATGCATCATGATCAAATTATTAATCTCCAGTTTCATGTTTTACTAGGGTATTCCCCAACCTTATTCTTGTTTCTCATTACATATGGTTAATCTATTTACTAATATGGAAATGGGTGTTGATCATTATCTTTTGAGATCCATTTTTTTCTTTCAAAATTATACACCTTCATTATTATTGGAATTACCCATTAGAAGCATTTTCTTGATAGCCAGTTAAAGTTAGTGCACTAAAACCTAACCCAATGGTCTATCTAATTGGTCAAGTATGAGAAATATTGTGACTGATTTTTTAAAATTTGGTAATTATTAATATTTAATAATTTATGATGATAAATAATGTGATTGGATTATTCTTATGATCCCATTGAATCCAATTATGTTGAGGCATGTCTTGTGACTACCCATTGGTTAAGAGAACACTTGAATAATAATAAATTTTCTAATAAATTAATGTTTAGAATGACATGATACTTCATGTGATTTATTAATATATAATCACATTAGTATGTGATTTTTGTTTATATAAAGGACTGGTGATAAATTGGTATAAAAATGAACATGTAATTGAAAATAAAAAAGGGAATTTTCATAATTTTCTATTAAAGATTATGATATAATAAAGTTGTACCCTTGTGGATATGAATTGAGTTGTTATTCATGTTGTAATTTTTTATAGTATCTTTTTTGGCCTACATTCATGTTTGAATTCTAATATGGATTGGATCAGATGGTAAAATGAATATATAGGGAGTTTGTCCCAGATGGTGTAATGTTTATAGGGCGTCTCCTGATTATACTAAAATTATTATACAGAGGGTGTTTCATGGTTATGTGATTATTCCATGGATTTCAATAATGGTTGGAATTATTTTGATACAATATCAAAGTTATTTTTTCACAGGTTTAATGAAGGATGATTGTTATATGATATTAATTTTTTAATTAATAGACATGTTTAACACATTATTTCTTTCACTTATTATCAGAATAGTTTTTTATATATGGTGGTGTTGACCTATTGAGTATTAATCACATATTATTCATGCTGCGTTTTGGTACCATAGTAGATTACAGGGATGTTGTTTTGCATAAGGTAAAGGGAACTTAGTGTTGACTATTGTTGATGGATGGGTTGGAGCTTTGAAATGGGAATAAATATATGTTTCAAACTAAGTTATTTAGAGTTTATTATGTATACTTCTTCATTAACATGTATTAATTTAAATTTAACATTACATGAATTCTATAATAAAAATATATTTATTATTATATTACTTATTTGTTCTCACATTTTCATCCTGAAGGTAGAAAGGCATTCAAAAGAATCTGGTGTGATGGGGATTTAAAAAAAATCAGCATCATAGTAAGGAATATTTTTCATCTCCATTGACACATCCTTGATATGGTCCGAGGATCCTACATGGTATAATTAGAGCCCTATAAATAAAACAAAAGATTACCTCATTTTTTATATTATGTCTGAACATCCATCACAACTTAATAGAAATTATTTTTTCAAGGATCTGACATCAAACTCCTCTATATCATTCACTCACGCTTCATGAATTTTCACATATTTTATTTGTTGGATTCCTGGTGCTACTTCAGAACTCTGAAGATCACATTGATGTAGTGAAGATCATGAAAATATTGTACCAATGATGCATGAATATGAACATGGATTGTACATTTTTATTGAGAAATTATTTCTTTATGCATGAAGAGGAGAGAGAGGCTCTCAATTAAAAAATATTAAATTCATATATGGGATGAGCTTTCATCCACTAATAGAATGGATATTCATAAAAAAATACTAGGGTTCCATAATCCCTATGAATTGAACATTCATTAAATAAGTGATAAAATGTTATTAATTATGATGAAAATAATGAACCATAATATTATTTATATTTTTTCATATATAGATAATATAATTCAAATATATTATTTGATAATATCATGAGATTAACTCAAATCATAACTCTTGATGATATTAAAAAATCCCTTAATAATACAATAATATTTTATTATATATTATTTATCATTATATTTACATAATAACTTGTAAAAGCATGTAATAAATAAATTCATCCAAATATTAATTACATGAATAATAATGAATTTATTTTTTTATTAGTGATTGATTGAACATGGAAAACACTCACACCCCATGGTGAGGCCCACCATGTTCTCTATTCTAAGTCAACATAATAGAATATATTCTTGAATGTGTTATTATGTGTGACCTTATAATACATTATCAGAATAATAGTGAATAATATTTACAATAAAAGAGTGGAGTCAAGCAACCAATCATGGCCCCAAAAGAGATAAGAAAAATTCATATTAATGACAACCAACCTATGAACACAGACTGTGTATTCTAATCTCATAGTCATATGTTATCTCATAATACAAGATTCCCACTTTTGTTATAAATTTTTTATTTAATATTTGTAAATCTTACCTAACAAACATACCATCATCCACCCTGGGCATGGATTTATGAAGGAAATACCATCCGAAACAACCAGTCTCGAGTTATATATTCCTCAACTCAGAGTCAAAAAATCATATTTTTATTATTTAACCAATGTCATACCACCAATGATGCTACAAAAAACTTACCTTTACATGAATTTATTTTCATAGTTTTATCCTTGAATCAATATATGTGATCCAATGTTACATTGTGATAATGATCATTATTATGGAGACCGAAACACGTGTCCATATATACGAACAACCACTGACACCTGAAACATGTGGTGTTACTATTAGTGGGTAAGTCTCCACGATCTCAACTAATATAGATCGCCATGTATGAACATCATGAGAATATGTCTTAGTGCCTATGATCACCCAATATCAGAAATCCACACATCATCTATTTCCTTTCAATATGATGTATTCAAACCATATGAAATTAGTTTAATATAAGTATCATAGTATCTATAAGTTCTCATTATATACTGGGATCTACTATAACTCATTGATATTACATGTAATTTTAAAAAACTACAATAAATATAGTGGAATCTGTAGTATCAACAATATTATGGAATTATTAACACATTTATGTTTAATAAACTTTATAAATTCACTGTTAACAAAATTACATCACAATTTTTGTCTAGGGAACCCAATTTTTACACACCTACATACACCAGATCAATCATCTAACAAATCAAAATATGCAATCTCTCAGAATTGAACCATGCTTCTTTTGAAATATGAAATTATTTTGGGGGTGTAGCATGTGGTACTTTTTTGATACTCTATAATCTAATACTTCTCATCTCTGCGTAAAATCCCTAAAGAGATGAAACATTATAATTATATGTTTTACCTCTTGTGTGACCTAATATCCTTAAAAAGTACCATTATTGCATTATTATTACATCAAACCGGATCATGTTATCGACATATATGCATAACACCAATATCTCAGATAATGTTATATATATATATATATTTACAGCATCATAATCCTTTATATACTCAGATTTTGTGCTAGAATCAGAGTCCAAAAATTTCTTCAAGATTCTCTATCTTACTAAATAATTATTCTAGAAAAACCTATAGCCTAACAATGATTTCATATCATTATGATATTTAAGTAAAATATAATTAGTCTATCATCTCACTACTAGTTAAATATCTTCTCCATACACTATAAACATATACTTTGTATGACTGAAGTACTTCAAGATTATTTTAACATCGTCCCAATGTGGATCTCCAAGATCAGTTTGATAAATTCCCACCATAATTATATCAAAGTCATCATTAAACCTAGTAAATGTCATACCATAAATGACATAACCCACTAATGAGTCATATGTAATTCTACTCATTTTGTAAATATAATCCTTTGTTTGTGGACACATATTATTGGAGAGATTGATAACATGTGATATGCATAACAACCCTCTCTTGGATAGTTCCATGTTATATCTTGTAAATATATGTACTTCGACTAATCACATGATGAATCTGAGATCTATATTAATAGATCTTGATCTATAGAATGTAATATTCTTAACATAAGTCTTTCGTGGAGAAGTTATCATATAACCAAGTCTTAACTAACTATATGACTTGGAAAAACCTTATGATAAATATTATATCATCAATATATAATACTTGGAAACAAATTAATGAACCATTATAATTCCTAAATAAAAATAGACTAACTTTCATTTTTACTAAAATCAAATTCTCTTATGGCCTCATTAAAATAAACATCCCATTAAATGATATCCACTTTATCCCATAAATGGATCATTGAGGCCTTCACTCATTTTGTAATTATTTGACATATCATAACCTTCTTGTTGAATATTATTGATGTCTTAAAAAAATATCCTATTTATAGAAGATGTTTTGAAATTAATTTTCCTGAAATCATAATCATGGAAGGATGCTATTTCAAGGAATATTCTTACAGATTTCAGCATTGATGCTGGTGAGAAGGTTTTATCATAGTCAATGTTTTGAAGTTGTCTGAACCCCTTTTCCATTAGTTATTCCTTACATGTATTAATTATATGATCTATATAACATTTTTTATTGAATACCCATTTAAACCCAATGGGTTTTACATCAGCTGGTAGATCTACCAAAATCGAAACATAATTTTGGTGTGTGGACTTCATCTCAAAATGCAAGGAATGTTTATATTTACAGTCATCTTCACCTTATAATACTTCCTATTACATTAGAGGTTCATTATCCCCAAGTATTAATGTGTCACCTAACCTAAAATCATAATTATCTAGTTATCTATCCTCTAGAGTTTACCAACATAGTACTTGATTCTTGAGAACTACTTCATCCCCCACTGTCTATTGTGGAGATTGTCCCCACACCAACTAATGTGCATCGAGAGCATTTACTTCATCAAATCCAATAATTATCCCACTATTTACATTGGAAATGAGTTCCATTTCGAGAAATTTGGCATGTAATCCCATAATCACTTTTCTATATTAAAATTTATATAGGAAATATACTTTGGTATCTTTAGGATAACCTATAAAGATGCAATTAATTCTTCAATATTCCAATTTTTCAGTAGATAGAATATTGAATATAACATTCCAACCCCATAGATATATGATTGAATGAATCCGTTTCATTACAGACCATAACTAAAATGGAATCCCAGTTGTAGATTTAGTTGGTACTATGTTAAATATATATTCCACTTTCTATAAAGTGTATCCCCATAATGGTAATAGAAGAGTGTCATGAATCCTAATTGATATGACCATGTCTACAAAGGTAATATTCCCACTATCACTAACAAAATTAAACTATAGTGTATATTATGTGATATTGGATTCTATCACACACCCCATATAGTGATCAATGAATGCTTGGCTAAGACATTCTCTACCTTGACCTGAGTGGATTAACTTAATATTCTTACCATGTTGGTTTAATACGTCATGTATTTAAAACATAATAATCCCAAATGAAAATGAATTATACCCCATTAAGTAGATGTATTTTTTCCTGTTATAATCAATGGTAAAAGTAATGAATTATGAAAATCCACCCCTTTCCTCTACTTGAAATGGACCACATACATCATTATGAATTAATTCCAATAATTTATTTTCTCTTTTTCCCTTCCCAAAAATAGTGATTTGTACATATCCCCAAGTAAAAAAACATGAAATACATCCATGTTTATTAACTAAACTATGTCTAGAAACCCTACATGATTTAATTAATATAATCACTTCTTTTTTAAATGAACTATCCTAAAGATCCATAAGCAATTGTTATATGAGTCTTTCTCCCAATTTTTTTCATTGGCTGTCATTATTTTTTTAAGTTATAGTATATATAAACCATTTCTCAGATGGTTCATAACTCAACACATGTTATCCTTATAAAAAATAAAAAATTTATTTCCAACATTGAAATACAATCCCATTGTGTCCAGACATGACCCTACAATTTTGTTCCTGGATATAAATGGTACATATTAAAAATTATTTATTTCAAAAACCCAATCACTTGGAAATGTAATATGTTAGTATTCCACTGATAAGGCTTCTATACTTGAAACATTTTCATTTTTAGTTCCACTTCTCCCTTTTCAATATTCATTAATCTAATTTTTGTCCTTTATATGAATTCATATGTGTGAGACACATTCCATATCCAATACCCAACTTGTAGATAATAAAATATTTCATTCATTGAAAAAAAAATTGTGTTAGAAGCATCAAAATTCTTCTTCTTCCAAGGATTACAATATTAGTTCTAAAGTAATTTTTTGAAAAAAAAGTATACATACTCTTTCTCATTACCCTACCTCTATATCCTTGGCTTTTTGGAAGGATAATTAATTAGTTTCATTGGTGTAGAGTTGGTCCTATACCCTTTAGACTCACCCTTACTCATCATGATCACCATTAGGAATGATGAATTAGTATTCGTCATATCCTTATTAGCTTGTAGAAATTAATCAAATAGATCTAGTAGTGACCTTTTTGTTCTATTTGTTTTATAATTAATAATGATTGTTGAAATGGATGGCAGTAAACATGAAATAATGAGATATATTACTAGTTCATGATTTAGTTTGATCGTATGCAATTTAGGACTCTCAATGTACTTGATCCTCTTGATTAAATGAGGTCTTGATTGATTCCCTTCTATTTTTCTACACCAATACAAGACATAGTAAATTTCATACAATTATTTCTTTATTGTCTACTAATATAATTCATCGAGATGAGTCAACATATTGTAGGTATACTTATCATAATGCATTATCTATAAATAATTATTCTTTGATGACAACATAATTCACTAAAGAACTAAAACATCATCTATATGATTTTTCTAATTTTCATTATCCATCATTATTTATTAATGAGGTGGCTCAATAGGAATAGAGGATTCCATCACATAAATCGTCTTTTCTTGGCGTATTACTATGTGCCAGTGCATGTACCACTCCTAGATGTTATTTTTGGTCATGATATTTTATTTTCATCCAATTCTGATAGAAATGACAATGTACTTATGATGTTTTTGATATCCATTTTAGATAAAAAACAATTAAATTTTAAAAGTTAGTAATTTATCTTGATTAACATATACACATTAATGATTAATTAATTTTTAATTAATTCAAACATCTCCCACTATTTTATCAAACCATAATACGACTCACCATTAGATTCAGAAATACTCGTTCTCTTATGTATTATTGTGGTAAGGATCATCAATACCTACCCTCATAGTCAACATGTTTTGACTATGCCACTACATTGAAATTTTTAGGGTAGTCTCTAGTCTTGAAAACTACTTCAACTGGAATTTCCTTGATTTGTTGAGTATAGTCCCTTATTATTGGAATCATAATTTGGTTCCCTTAACTCTTTGATTATAATGTGATAGAGATTTATCAGTGGATAATCTTTGACTATCCAATTTAGTTATACCAACTCAATACTCACATGATAACTCCTTTGTAGTAAAAGAAAAATTCAACTATGGCTGATGAACAACCTAAAAACCTTGATTTGTTGTGGAAAATCATTATTATTTCACTCATAACAAAACATACTATATAAAAACATACATAACATTATTATTAATTTTAAATTAATTACAATGTTATGTGATCATGCAACAATCGTACACTTTCATAAAATAAGAAAATATGCATAAAATAAATAATTCAATATGAATTGTCTTGAGAATCTCATTAATATTGATCCATAATGGAGCCATATAGATCTAGGGGTTTCATACCTTTTTCGACCACTAAATCAAAGTGAAAAGTTTATCCAATCCAATGTGTTTTATTCTTGTCTTTTGAATCAACTCAACTTTTCAGGGTCCGCATGTTATATCCTCATCATCTATTTACATATATACACACGCACAAGCGATGGGGTTTAGTGGTGCAATGTACCATAGGTGCATTGGATGCGTAGTCCCCAATACAAATTTTATTGAATGTAAGATGATGTGGAGACAATCATTTAATTATCTACTTATTACAATCATCACACACAATAAATAAATTATTAATTAATCTAGACATAAACATGTCACTCACAAGTTCAAGAGAAATCGATATAAATAAATAAATATGTAATAAAAATATTAAATTTTGATAAATTTAAAATTATGAGGGTATATAAATAATATAATTGTATTAAAATAAATTCAAATAATTTATTTTATTCAATACCAAAATTAATTTAATTTTAATTCATAAAAGTAAATCCAAAAAATTAATTGCATTTTACAACTCAAATTAAATAAATATTTTATTTTATTAATATTTTAAAACAAAAAGTAATTTTTATTAATATAATTTAAAAAAAATTAAATTTATCAAATTAATTAATTTATTATTATTATTTTCAAACGAGTCCTAAAAAATATTTTTAGGTACTTTTCAAAATAAGTCATAGCCCTATGAACCTATTTAGGCCATGGAAACCACGTGTCAGGGTATTTAGCCTAAGAAGGCATATCTAGACCGGTTCCTTCTTAGGAAAACCTATCACAACCTATGGTGGGGAAAATTGGGTCTAGAAGGACTCTGGTGTGCTGCTGTAGGGGTTGCCTATAACAAAAGTGGGTAGTGGTGAGGAAAACAGATGGGTGGGTGTGACACATGATCATGATGGATTCACGATGCAAGAAACTGAGACTCAAGGTGGCCATGTGCTCAAAATATGGGGTAGGATTCTTGTTGTGGTGTTATGTGAATTAGGCTATCAAGTGGAAGAACTAAGAAAGAGTGACCTTGGTTTCTCTCTGTTGAATGTAGTGGGACTCGCCTGGAACACTGGTCTATGGTAAAACTTGACCATGTCAAGAAGGGATATGGATGTAGTGAAGACGATTTAGATGTATAACATGGATTTTGGTAGTAGTGGCAACCAAAGTAGAAAAATTGGCTGGGACCCCGTTGTGATTGGAAGGTCACATTGTGGGTTGATATTAGGTCGAAGGTAGTGTCAAGTTGTGCTGCCCAAATGAGAGGAACAGGAAAGAACCACCACACCTAGCATTGATCAAGAGTGAGTGATGTTGGTGTGTAGTAAAGGAGAGCCACTAGGTATATTTTGTTGGAGAGAGGAGAGGGCGGCAATAGGCCACACTCATGGTACAAGGTGGGTTCGTCCCTATGAGTTCACACATCAGATAAAGGAAATCAATGTTTCCTCTTAATTTTTATTAGTTTTCCAAAGTAAATATGTTGTGGCCAATAGGGGAAGAAAATTATCTAATAAAAAATTTTCATCAAGTATTATTTTCCACTTAGTCAAGATGGAGTTCCATTTTATCAATAGAATTCTTGGTGATTGATTAAAATTTTGTAGGATCATTAAATACTCGTTAAATATAATAATATTTGTTATTAATATTATAAAATAATAATGATTATTATTATAACGTAATATCCATAAAAATATATAGATACACAAAAAAACAACAAGACATTCAATTTTTTTTAAGGTGTCCTTCAAAAAGTAAAAAATATATCATAAAAATAATATTACAAGAAACAAAATTTTAATCCATAAAATTTTATTTCATATAGACATAACTTGGTTATCTTGAATTAGATCTATTTTGGAACTATTTTAATACACTCTACATAAACTATAAATAAAAATAATTTACTTTGATCAAAAAAATAACATCCTATCTATGATACCAATTGAAGGAACTGAGGCATGTTGTGGATGCTGGTGGATCATGGATTTAAAAATATTTAAACATCAGATAGATGAAACATTATTTTATCAAATTATTATTACAATTTATAGTCCTAGGATCACATGTTATTTAATCATTTCATAATAAATAAAATGTATGATTACCTAATTCTGATTTGATGCATGCACATCCGTCAGAAGTTTCAGTTATTCATTGATGACGGATTTGACATCGATCTTCTCAAGACCCCCCCAAAAAACTTATTGAATCTATATGTACACCAATATTTATATTATTGAATCATGTATATAACTATGATGATCACCATATTCCTATGCCTTTGATGTGTGAGTAAACACATGTATTGTACATTTATATTATCAAATTCTATCTATAGGAATTAAAATAGGGAGAATCTCAATTACAACCAATTGAATTCATTTTTGGAGTAATCTTTTCTCAATAGATTTAGTGGATATTCATAACACCTAGTCAGGGTTCCTCGACAGCCTTGTATTGAACATCCTAAAAAATAAGTGATATAAATAAATAATTATACTGAAAAAGTATTCAATAAAATTATTTATATTTTTATCACATAGTTTAATATATATTTAATATATTACCTGATAAACTCGAGCGATTAATTTAACTCATATCTCAGAATGATATTAAATGAATCTTGATATTATAATAATATTCATTCTAATAAAATTTCTTTTTTTATTTACATAATCACTTGTAAATAAATTTAATAAATAAATTCATCCAATTATTTTTTACTTGAATAATAATGAATTTATTTGTCTAGTGGTGATCGATAGAACATGGGAAACACTTAGACCCCATGTTGAGGAACACCATGTTCTATATCTATATTCAACATAATATAGAAGATTCTCAAATGTGATATTTTGTGTCACCCTCAATGATCTTATATTATTACCATTGAATAATATTCACAGGAAAATATACGAGTCTATCAAACCATCAATAACCCTTAAGTGATAAGGAAAATTCATAACAATAACAACCAACCTATGAACTTGCATTATGAACTCTAATATCACTATCATATGATATCTCATAAACTAGGATTAAAACTTGTGTCATCATCATTTTATTACTTTATAATTTTTTGATCTAATTAGAAAAACACATCTATGTCTATGATGGACATGTATTTATAAAGGTTTTACCATCATGATCAAAATATCATCAGACATCTCTTTGTCAAATCGGGAGAAATAAATCTCTCAATATCATTCAAACAATTTAATGAAACTAATGACACACTAAATAAAAAATTCCTTGGCATGAAATAATTGTCATTGTATTCCCATTGCATAAAATTACATGATCCAAAGAACACTTTGATAATGATCTCATGTTAGTATACCAATACACATGTTTATAGATAGGAACAGCCAATGAAACCATAATCATGTGTAGGTCCTATTAGTGAGTCTGTCTTCATGATCTCAACTACTAGAGATCACCAAGAGAAAAATTCATGGGAAATAGTCTCATTGATTATTATATTTTAGCACTTAATACTCTCAAATTATCTCTTCCCTTCCAGTATGATGTATATTTCCAACAGGCTATTACTTGAAGATTATTATCATAGTATCTCTTCGTTCTCATTATAGCTTTGAATTTTCTTTAACCCATTGATACAACCTGAAATCTATGGAAACTGCCATAAATATAGTCGATGTATAAATATCAACACTATTATTCATAGATAATAACATTAATATTTTAAAAAACCACATACATGTAGTGGTAATCGATATACATCACATGTTTGGTCTAGAAAACCAGATTTCAACACATCCTAGTTGTATGTTGTACCATTTCCACTATTTTCATCTATTGAGATATTTATCTATTTATATTATATTGCAAATCTTTACCATAGGCATAGTCTCCCCACAATACTACCCACAACGATGCTACTAGTCAGTATCAACTGGTCTGTAGGGAGACATTCTTGAGGTCCCATAACAATCCTAAATTTTCCATGTGATATAGTATCAAAATTGTGTAGGATATAACATTATTCATAACATGGGGAAGGAAACATTAGAATGAGTGAGCTCAAATGATCAGTAAGAGAAAAGTTGGGAGATATAAATTTATTATAATATGAATGAATTAGCTAATTATAATGGTATTAGTTCATGAATATAACATAAATATTTCACACTCAATATATGAGGAATAGTAAACATGATTCATGGAATAAAATATTATCATTTCAAATGGCATGTACAATAATATTGAGAAACCATCCTAAATAAATAATGAACCATAAGTTCATGTCATAAAAGTGTGGCATCATAATAAATACAGAAATAATTTCAAATGTACTGGATAGCTATTAAGATAATCAAATCACTGTAAATTAGAAATCCATGCATCATGCTTGTATCATAACAGATCAAGCATCACCAAATGAATCTAAAAGTGGATGAAGCACATATATTTGTATCCTATTGTGGATCAATCACATTTAAATACATCATATAATTATCACATATGATATAAGGATTTACCCAATGCATTAGAAGGAAATGAAATTTTGGTCCCTCCTTTAAAATAATAAAAATCATATATATTTGTGAAATAATATTATAAAACCTTCCCCATAGCATAATCTATAGAACATAAATCAGTTTTATAAGAATTTATCATAGCATAATCCATGGAAAATAAATGGATTTTATAAACATCTCGTCATCATCATAATATGCCATCCAATGAAATTATAAGTATAGAATCATTATATTATATCACTGGTAAAACTTAGCTGAAACCCAATGATGTTATCATATGTGAAAATTTATTTAAATGATTTATAGGTATATTTAGTGAATATGATAACCTTTTCATTTTGAAATCACCTTAGTAAAATATAATTTTTTTCCAAATATTGTTGAAAATATTTTATATGAAAATAATTATGATAATTTTAAAGGATGATTCAAATCAATAATTTTTCACAGTGGAGGTAAATTCTATTCATGTCATATATGTTAAAACAAAAATTCTCTTCAAAATTTTTTATAAAATCAAAACATAGCTCATTTGAAAATATGATAAGAATATTATTTTTAACCAATTTTCTAAAAATTCATTCATCAGTAATAATGAATTTAAAAATTATTATAAAATATTAAACATAGTATAGAAAACATTTTAATAAAACGTGGTCATAGAAGAAAAAAAACTATTAATTACTAAAGTGAAAAATAATGTTAGTTTTCCTTACAAGAATTTGATATCTTGAGAACATATGGAGTGAAAAATTAATATAAAAATTTATTCTTCAAAAAAAACCTTAGGATAAGAAAAATTATACATAATTATAATAATATTATTATATAATTTTTAAATAATTTCCTAATGTAAATTTAGGAAAAAACAATCCTTATTAAAATATGATGGAAACCTGAATCCCTTACCACTATGGTATATATAGATTCAAAATATCATTAAAGTGATAACATGAGATAGATACATAAATCCAAATAGTTTTCATTATAATATTCATGAATAAAATTAATTGTTATAATATACACCATGAAAAATAAATAAGTGGTGAAAAATTGATTTGTCCCATATTCGTAAACATGAGATAAAAATCTCTTACCTCAAGTAGTAGAATTCTTCATTCACATTTGAAAATCCAAAATAAAAATTATATGTTTATTATATATATATATATTCTAGAACCATAACCATATATATGAAACTGTTATTAATTTAATAATGACATATTATCACCCATTTATTAACAATTTGTTATTAAAATCATTTTTCATGTTGATACTTGCATCATTATTCTTCGATGTTTTGATTTTTAAATCTCACTCATTGTCATCTTGATAATGATTAATTCTATATAGATTGTTATTAATGATATATATATCATATATATTCATTATAAATATATTTATATTCATCCACAAAAGGTATATATAGAAAAATTAATTACATAAATCGTGGACACGGTAGGTCATACATACACATGAGCATTGTTTTCCCTATTTTCATTTTGAATAAAAGAAAGGTAAATAATATTTAAACATTAAAGAATAATTATTATATAATATAAATCACATATATTCATTAATTAAATCCATATTTTCATCCATTCAATATATTAATTAAAAACTAATCATATCACATTGTGGTGATACGGTTCACACTTATATAATAGTGACGTTATCATTTTATAATGAATTATAATGTATTATGGTAGATATATTATTTTAAATTAATAATAATAAATATGTCATAAATATCATATATTATCATTAAAACCATCATAACATTCATATATTAAAGATAGTGATGAAAAAGTAATTGTAGCATTACATGGAGATGGTAAGTCGTTAATATGAACGTGTGATACATTGACATTCTATTTGATGGTAGAAAAAGTGTATAATGGTGGTATAATAAACATAATTACTTTTAAATATTATATATATATATTATTGTGTTATTAAAAATAAAATTGGTTTAGAGGTGATAAAATAATATTTAAATAGAATGTGATCAGTTATGGAGTATAAATTTTAATTGAAAATACTCATTTTTATCACTTATTTTGGACCATTGGGGTGGTCTTATAAGAAGCCAATATCATCTATGATGTGAATAGGGATTATTACAAAAATAATCATGTTTATGTTAATCTTGAATGATCAGAGTGGTGTAAATTACCAAAATAATTGGTGTTAGTTTATACGGGATGAACATTAGTCACTATGAATTTTTTAAAATATTAAAATATAATAAAAAAATATCTCAAGAAAAATTATTATAAATGGATATTAATTAAAATAAAATGAGTATAGGGTATAAATAAAACCCTAAAATTAAATTTATATAGGTTCTGTGCCATTTTAAGGCTTAGATTTTATATTAACCCCTTCATTAACAATTTTTAAATATAACTATGGTCACAAACATTTCGATTGTAAAGGGTTAATAATGTCACTATAAGTGAAAAACATGGAACATAAATGGAACATGAATTATATTAGGAAGAATATTCCAAAAAAATATTGATCATAATATTTTAATACATTTTACTTCTTTTAATAATATTTAATTTATTATAAAATATCATTGGAGACAATTTTGTAAATATTTATTTAATTAAATTCTAATAACACCACGAAAAAGATTAAATTAAAATATAATATTTTATAAAATACCTAATAAGTAATTTATATCTAATATTTTATGTAAAACTATAACTCACTCAACATATATCAATTTTAATATTAATAAAATTATTTATTTTATTTTACTTTCAATTAAAAAAATATTTTGTCAACATTGTGTAAGAAATTAAGTAAAATACATAATTACTAAAAATTGAAAATAAATTACCATCAATAAATGATTTTTTTTTTAAAATAACCATTAATATTTAATAAAAAATTTGTTTTTATATAATAGAAGATACAATAGATATTTAAATGTGAGATAATGTTATTTTGTATTTTATTTTCTTAAATTATAATAATGGTCACATTCAAAAATAATATCAGGAGAAGTTGTATATATTCGATAAATTAATCTAAATATATGTACTAAAAACAACTAATAGGAGTCATTTATGAGTTAGATAAGTTTCAAAGCCATCACAATGTTTAAACCCTAATTTAGATATTCTACCTTTAATGTGGGATTTTTTTTCTATGATTACTATTCATAATGAACAAAAATAAAAGGTACCTATTTATAATAATATATCTTATTGATATAAAATATGTAATTTTTTTAATATTAAATTTTTTAAGTTGAAGAGATATATATTTTTATTATGATCACAAAAAGCGATAAAAGCATCTTTTTAGGAAAAAAATATTTTTATGCATAGTACTTGACTGAATCTTATATATTCATAGAAAAAAATATTGATGAATTTTAGAATATTATATTGAATATATAATATATACATTTCATTAAATTCATCAAAAATTTGTTGATTTATTTAATTTATTAAAAAGAAAATACATTTCACATATAAAAAATGTTTTTCAGAAAAACATCTATAATAATTTTAAATGGTTTTTATTTCCATTTATAAATAATTTATAACCATTGAATTAATTTTATACATATATATATTTAGTAATTCACCTGTTCTTATTCATTCCTACCAGTCCAATAGCTAGGTGATAATTTTCACATTAAATAATAATATTTTAATAGTATTTAATTATTTATTTAATATTTTTGTTTCATGTGAGACAAACTATCAATGAAATTAAATTTATTTGATGAATTTTTTTTCATAAAATCACATTGGATTCATTTTAACCCCTTAAAATTATTTATTCTTTCAATTTCAATCATTCTGATATAAACAACTGAGGATAATTATTTCTTTTCACTCCTCAGGTTTAGATGTAGCTTCCTAGAATAGGTGGTTTCACAATTAAACATCGAAAAAGTGAGTGATCATGTTTCCATACACATTATTTATATGATTTGTAATATACATATGTCTTTCCAAATAATATTGATATTTCTTTAATAGTTTGACCTCTTAGTTATGTATATTTAAAGGATCCAGTATGTTCTTTGTTAAGATAAATATATCTAACACTTCAAAACCATAAGAGATATTTTGTGGAAAGATCAATAGATAATTAATCATCCCAATGTGGACAATATTTTAAAAAGGACCACTATACTTAGGGATTAGCTTTCCCTTCTTTCCAAATCACATAAAAATTTTCTAGGGTGTTATTCTTAGGAAAACCATTTCACTAACATAAAAATCTAGATATTATAAATGATTTCCAATATTAATTTCATATAAAATCTATGATTCCATATTGTTTTTTAATGTGTTTAATATTCTACTCTATTTTTTACCCATATAAGGTCCTAATATCATTATTTCTGTAACACCATTTGAATATGTTTCATTTCTACACTTCCTTCTAAAGTGGTATTCAAAAGGATCCATATGAATGCTTTTTTTAAAGGTGTTATTTTAAGAAAATTCCCCCAAAGTATGGTGATAATCCCAAATATATTGAAATTCATCAACAATTATTTTAGATTGTCTTATAGAGATTAAACAGACCTATCAGACTGGCCATATTTTTAAGGATGATAATCACTAATGAATCATAACTATGTATCTTGATCCAACTAAAAACATCTCAATATAATTTAGGTAATATTATAATCATAATTAGATAAATTTTTTAGTGGTACTATTTGAAATCATACCACTTCCATAATATATATACAAGTAATGTGATCAGGTGGGAAACCTTCTCTAATGTAAACGAAGTGTTTCGACTTTATAACGTGGTCAAATACAATCCATATTGTGTTGTTTCCAATAGATGTGTTGGGGAGTATGTTTATGAAATAGATTTTTGTTTATGTTTTACAATTTGTATTATGGTATAGTTAATGGTTGTAACATCCACTTAGACATTTATCTCTCGGACATAAGTTACTGATATACCATGTAGTTAGAAACATACTATTCAATATATCTCTACATGATTTCCCAGCATAAATAAATATTAAAATCTTTATAAATCTTTGTACATAAGGATGAATATGGAATGCAGAATTATGGTCTTAATCAAATAGCTAATACATCAAATTTGGTATTTATGGGATAGAAACATAGTTCTTGAACCTTATAATTCCATCACAATCATTTTTGAACTCTAGAAATTTTATATCCTTCTTTTTCACCTCTATAAATTCCTTATATGCATCTTTAATACTTAAATGGATATATGGTTGAACAATCACTTGATCCAACAAAGATTTATCCCATTTTTTTATTATTTATAGATCCATACTTTTTAAATCCATAAAAATTAGATCATTTAAGATCATCATAATAGATAAGGTAGAATGATCATTTTGACTCAAAGTATCTGCCGCCTTGTTTTCTTTCCCATGGGAGTAATGTGTTGATAAATTAAAATAATTAATTATATCTAAGCATCTTATCTAATATATATTCAACTCATTCTGAGTGAATATATATATATTAAATTTTTTTGACTTGTATATCTATTAATTATTTATCCATAAATACAATAAATGATTATATATTTAATGTAATAATTATCACAGGTAACTCCAAAATAGGTGTTGGATAATTTTTCTCCTAAACTTTCAATTATCATATGGAGGAAGTTCTAGCCTTATCATTCTACCTGAGAAAGAATCTCAGCCCCTTCATCAGTGAATCAGTATATATTACATATCCTTATCAATTATGTGGTAGTGTTATTGAGGGAGTGACGACTAGGCAAATCATGATTTCATTTATACATTACTCACAATATTCTGTCTAAAGGGATTTTTATCCCATCCATATTAACATGGTGAGTGGATTAGATAGTCATGGGAAATTTTATTCAAAAATATATATAATATCCATAAAATCCATGAATACTAATGATCTTAGTCATAATGGTTGTTCTAGGAAGATATTAGATAACATATACATTTGATGGATCAATTGACCTACCTTCTCTTTAGATTATATGACCTAAAAAATGAATCCATATTAAGACAAAATTCACGAATGGTAAATTATTCATACATCTTATACTTCCACAGGGTTTTCAGAAAAATTATCAACTGATATTCATTATCTTCATTACTGTTTAAATATATAATATTTTCTTCAATAAATACATCCAAAATCTAAACATGATAAACTATAAAAAATATATTAATGAAATAATTTGTGATACTAAGGGAATTTGTAAGAACATATGGAATAAAATAATTTCATTGTGTCCATTCCTCATATAGAAAGATTCCATGGGTTTGTCTTCACATTTAAACCTAAAATGATAGTTTCTAGATGAAATCAGAATCTTGGATGTATTAAGATCCTCATAATATACCAAAATAGAATAGATATAGGGTATACTATACATATTCTAGATAGTTATCATGTTATGTTGTTAATAATAAATTCAAACTGTCATTGATTTACATTTCTTCATAAAAAGGTAGATGGTTTACCCTAAGGTGGTTCACATAGTGGAATAAATCCAGTATCAATATTATATATTAGATTATTTTTTATTTCATTTAAGTCAATTGGGTCCATTTTTTAAGGAGTCTATGATATTTTTATAGCACCCGGTATGAGTTTGATTCCAAATTCAGCTGCACGACTTATTGGAAGCCTGAGAAATTATCCATGAAAGATATCAAAAAAATAAAAAAACTATAGTAATATATTCTATTCTGAGACTCTCCGAAACCATTTGAGAAATATATAATTCATGGATAGGATTTAATAACCACAAGATAGAATTAACATCCCATGGGAAGCTTATATTCACTCTCGGACCGATTAATAATAATATGTCCACATAGAATATTAAATTAAACATCCCTTACTCAGAAATTGTTTTGTTTTATATATAAATAAATGAAATACATGCCAAAAATCACATAAAATTCAACTAATATAGAATATAATTCTTTTTAAAGAAGAAAATTTCAAAAAAAATATTAGATATAGAGTAACTATAGACTAGGCATGTAACCATCACACCATTAGAATTTTTCACTAATAACACAATATCTAATCACTGATGTTGTAATTTCATAACCATTATAAATTACTTAGATAAAATAGAGTTTTTATATCCATAATCAAATTATACATTATCTATTCCTGAGTGGATGATAATTGTATCATTCACCACTTCATTCTAGAAACCCACTATAAAATTCATGATCACATGAGATTTCATATCTAATTTGAAAATCATTGGGTTTTTCAAAAAAATCATCATCATAAAACTTTATATAAATATATTTTTTATTTAATTCTATAATATTTGAATATTCATAATTAGAGCACTAGTTGGGTATTTGTTAGTGTCTTCTTGTAAAATATTTCCTTAACTTGCCCATTCATTTTCTGTTGACATTCTTTGTCAGTATAACCCACTATTCTATATTTTATCAACCTCACAATTCAAATAATTCAATTTACTTGAAATTTTATCTCATAAATTTTGTATTTATAGTTTTGGAAATTATTTCTACCATGTGAATTTTTTTCTAGAGACCTAATATTGATTTTTTATCCTAACCATGGGAATGATAGGAATCTAAAATTTCCATTTCTAACTTGAATTAAAATCAAACAATTTATCCATAACTACTAAATTATCTTATTAATAATGAAATTTAGTGACTTGGTCTTAATATACCAATGAAATTATTTTTTTCTCTTCCAAGGATACTAATTTTAGAATAATACTATTCAGTTCTATTAAAATTTACCTCATAATTAACAATAAATTATTCTTACTTTTTTATAAACCTATAGAATTTCTTCCATATATTTTTCTATATAACATGAGGTATGTACTAGATAAAAATTATTCTGTTGAAATAATCCCAATAAATAAACTCAATTTATTCCTCTCCTATCATATTCTTCATAAGATTTCACCTTTGATCTTCCACTCCTTCTAAATAATAAATGATTGAGAAAAAATATTCATGTTCAATAAACTAGAAAATAGAAAATGTATTTACAGTGGGGGTTTATACATTAGTCATATACTATTGTATAATAAGACCCTGTAAAATAATGTTTAATTTTTCTCACGAAATACATAGTGGTATGTTTTTCCCTCCTTTGATCATTTAGTTTATTAATAGGATTCATGTTATGGGAATATTGTGTGATTATAAAAACAATATTTTCCATCCTAACTCCAATAGAATTTGGTTTCATTGGTTGAGAATAATTTAATTTTAAATCATATAAATTATTATCATGTTGTATTCTAGTTAAATCCATTGACTAAAACAAAAAATCAAATTGTGAGAAAGAATAATGAGGGTGGTAAAAAACACAATCAAGAAAATTTTATAAGACATCTATATAATGAAACAATATTGTAATCATATAATACCTAGGTTTTAAAATATGTCATACATGTTTGTTATTTAATATATTACATTATAATGGATCATAATATTTTTAATTAACATATAAAAATATAGAGGGAGAGTTATACAATGTACATAGAAAAGGAACACTCATTGTGCACCAGAATGATGGTTGAGATATAGTCGAAAAACTATTTTTATTGTTAAATCCCATAGATGAATCTATGCAGAAACCATATCCACATGTAGTATCCATATAGATATGTATTTATAGAAAAACCAAATAATATATTCCCTTCCAAATATATAGGATGTATCATATACATAGAATTATCCTCTGGGTTTTCCCAAAGAGATTTCTAACCCAAATTTCCAAAGAAATTATTAAACCTACCTCAATTACAATGTTTAACGACCCATTAATTTCATACATTAATATTACATATTTTTATATTAATATTAAATACATTCCAAAATACATGTATAAAGAAAATTATGGTTTTATTAGAGACTAAATATGTAATAATCTAATTTCATGAAGGATTTTCATAAACACCCTCAAAGATATTCATATTTAGCAATCTTTATAGATATAACCTACTTAATCATTTATTCATATCCTTGGGAAATGAAATGTAATAATATGTGATCTTAAATTATAGACATGGGAAAACCTAGGATATATCAACTGAGGGTCATATAAAAGTGTAATATAAAAATAAGGGAATGTGAACATGAATATAAATTAAAATTTTCACAACCAATATAACATGGATCATATTCATGATTCATGGTATAAAATATTATGAATTTAAAATCCATATACAATAATTATGAGTAGTCATCATAAATCAATAATAAACTATATGTTCTTGTAAAAAATGTGTGGCACCATCATAAGTAAGGAAACCATTTCATATGTCAATGTCAATTACAGATACCAACATAATATAGTAGATCTAGGAACCCTACATATTGTTTCTTTCATAAAGGATCACACATCCCCACTTAAATTCCATAGTGGTTAATAACATCGTCATGTTTCCCATAGTGGATAAATAATTTCAAATTTCAAAAATAATTATATCATGAGATATAAAGAATTACCCATTTCATTAGAGGGATATTACATTAGACAAAAAACAATCACATAATGAAAATAATATATATGTGGGCCATGGGATCTAAAACATTTTTCACTCATAACCCATATAATTAAAATGGGCTTATTTAACATTTAATCATAACATTATCCATGGAAAATAAATGGGTTTCATAAAATAATATTCATCATAATAAAACAACCATGTAAATAATACAATTAGTATCATTTGATTGTTTCCTCATTAATTCACTATTAACATGAAAGGAAGTTATAGTATATAAAAATTAATTTAAAATAATCATAGGGATATTTCTTAAAGAAAATTAAATTTTTTATTTTTAAATCATTAATCTAAAATAAAATAATGGAAAAAAATTCTCTAAAATGATCCATGGAAACATGTAAATGAATTTTAAAATAATTTAATGGTCACGAGGGCTATAAATTCCATTAATTTAAATTAATATAAAATAAAACATTCATTTTACACTTTTTTTTGGAATATGGAAGTACATAATTTGGGATATGAAAATAAGATTACTTTAAACATTTTTTGAAAAATTTATTCATGAGTATAATGTATTTAAACAATCACAGTGAATTATTAAAAAAATTATTGAAAACATATTAAAATTACATGTATATGGAAGAAACAATGATTTAGATTAAAGAGAATATTAATGACTATTTTCCTTAATAATATCATTTCTATATATTGGGTATATAAAGATAGGTAAATAAAAATAAAATATGAATTATTTATAAGTAACTAGAAATGAATATAAATTAAATTTATTTTTCATATAAGGATTAAATAACTAATTTAATAGAAATTCAAGCATAAACATTCCTTATTAAAACATGATTGATATTGAAACCCCATATCACTAGGGTATGTTTTTAATCAAAACCTCATGTAATATAGAACCTTATAGGTATATTTAAATCTATATAATAGTTATTATAATTAAAATAGAATGAATTCATGGGAAATATATACACTATATAAAATAAACTAGTGGTTTAGATGGAGTTTTCTCATTAATGTAAAAGTGAGAGGATAATCCCTTACCTCATATGATGAATTTTATCCTACATGTTAAAAAATACAAAATAACAAATATTGGTTTATTATAAATGTATTATAGAACCAATATCATAACTATAATACCATTTATAATTCATTTATGACATCTTAATACTAGTTTATTAATATTCTGCAATTAAAATTCCTGTTTGGGGTAATAATTGCTTCATTTTTCATTCTTGCTTCAGTTTGGTAGTCTTCATCCTTATAAATTTATCAAGATTAAATAATCAACATAATTTTATTCTTGATATAATAATCTTATATCTTAATTATAAATATATCTAGAGACATCCATAAAAGGTACATACAAAAAAGTGTTTTATACTTTCCACGGAGATAAAATATTATACTTACCCATGAACATTGTTTTAACATTTCAATAGATAAAAAAAAATAAATATAAATAATAATTCACATTTAAAGAATATTTATTATATCATATACATAGTATATATTCATTAAACCCATTAATATTACCTTCCATGTAAAATGGAAATGGAATATGAATCAGATCACTTCGTGATGGTGGTAGTCCAAACATACGCATAAGCAAACATATCATTTTCCAAAAAATTATATGGTAATAAGGTAGATATGATATTATTAATCAATGAAAATAATTATTTTATAAATATCATATATAAACATTAATCCCATAATAAAATCCATCTGTAAAATTTAGTAATATGAAATGAAATGTATCATTACCTAGAGATGACATGCCATACATATTCACAAGTGATTATTCACATTAAATTTGATAGGAAAGAGGGTTTATAATGGTGGGTTGATAAACATAATAAATATTAAGTATATATATGATAATTAATTTATTATTTTATGATAAATACTACATATTTAGAGGAGTTAATAGAATAATTTAAAATAATGTGATCGATTATAGCGATTACCTATTCATTGAAATCAGTCCTTTATATCTCCTTTTAAAGACCATAGGGTAGGAATTTGTGAAATAAAATAACATCTAGAATATGTATACATATTTTTATAAGTTATTTTTATATGTTTCTTCAATCTAGATAGAACATGGTTGTGTAAAGAATATAAAAGTATGGTGTCCTTTTACACTGGTGGGAGAGGAAGCACATGAAATTTATTTAAAGATGAAAATGTAATAAAGTAATAATCAATATAAATGATTACAAATGGAAATAATTAAAATAATTATATTAAAGGGTTGAATTAACATCATAAAATGAAATTTATATAGATTTTTGTGTCATTTGTAACCTTATCTATTTTATAAACCCCTTCGTTAATCATTTTTTACCTTAACCATGGTAACCACTATTTCAATATTAAAGGGTTAAGAGTGATACTGTAAATAAATTAATGACTAAAAAATTGATCATGGTTGATATGTTAAACCATATTACACACACCTTTCTAAAGATAATATTATTATGAATTTGAAATCATTTAATAAAATATTATTTGTTATAAAAAATCATTAATATCAATTTTGGAACTACTCATTGAATTTGACATTAAATACACAAACACATATGAAATTTGAAGATAAAATTTTCACTCATCAATAATATATTATATGTTTGTGTAAAATATCATTAACAGTATAAATCATTCAAATTTATTTTTTAGTATTTTTAAATTCATATGTTATATTTTCCTATTAATTGAAAAAAATACTTTGTCGGCGTTGTGTAAGAATTTATGTTAATTATATAATTTATAAGAACTAGATTAAATTACCATTATAAAAATTATATTATTATAATCAAAATAACCATAAATATTCTTTCAAAATGTACTTTTTTACCAATGTGTACATATAAAAGATATTTTAAAGTAAGAGGGTGACATTTTGTATTGTTTTTTCTCTTAAACTAATATAAATGTAATGTTAAAATAAATATAGAACCTAGTGGATATATATTAAAAAAATGAACGAATATAAATGATTTAATCTCATCCATTTGACATTTTTAAGTTTTAGATAAATTTTAAAACATTATACCAACATTTAAACCCTATTTTACCAATTTTACCCATACAAGAGAGAAAAAACAATTACTATGATTACTATTCAAATTGAATAAAAATAAAAGGTGAAAATTTAAAATAATTGATCCCCATTATTTAAAATATATAATTCATTTTAATGATTAAATTTATTTTTGTGGTATAAATACATTTTCAAACATATGTGCAAAATGCGATAAAACTACTTTTTAGAAAAAAGACATTTTCATGCATGGTTATCGATTTATTATAATGCAATGACTAAAAAAATTATTAGATGAATGTTAAAATATCATATTCAATAAATAATATATAAAGTTAAATTAAATCATTCAATTATAGTGAATTATTTAATTTTTTTTATAAAAAAATTTTCCGTAAGAATATAGTTTTTATGTAAAATATATCTTTTATTTTCACATGGTTTTTATTTTCCATTCTAAATATTAGATAATGAATTAATTAATTTTATACATATATTAATAAAAAATTTTATTATAACTTAGTTCTAAATATTTATGGTGATGAATCAAATTTCTTGGTGGTAAAATTATCATTATATAATAACATTTTAACAGTTTATTTTTGGTTTATTTAAACTCCATTTTGTGCATAAGGAAACCTACTGACGAAATTAAATTTTTAATTTTTTTTCACATAATCATGTTGTGTTACAATACATTAATCTATTTTATCTACCTTGTGATAAAAAGATTCATTTTATTTAGAAGAAATGTTGATAAATGTGGCTCTGTAATGATTATCATCAATATAACAAGATCAAAATGAAGAATAAGTATATCCTACCATATATTGATGATTTTTTCAACCAAATACCAGGATTGCAATATTTTTACAACATTAGTCACTAATTTGGTTTATATAATTTTAGGTTGAAAACTGATAATTACCCATGAAATCCTTGTGTACGAGGTATACACACTATATATTCATTGTGATTTTATTTGGACCTACTTATTCTCGTAATATATTCAGTGAACCATTACATACATTAAACAATAGTGGATAAGGGTTTTTCATTTATATTGATTCCTCAAAGAAGGTACAGGGATGCATCGTCTTGTATAAGGATATATTGACTAATTAGGTGTCACGAAAATTGTATATTCAAGAGAAAAATTACCCAACTCATTATGTGGATTTAGATGTCCTGATATATTCCTCAAAAATACAAATACATTATCTTTAGTAATAAAGGTATTATATTTTTTTCCATAATAAAATTTTATTGTATACATTCACTAAGAAATTGTTGAATTTGGACAAAGGAAGATTGTTGGAGTTGATTAAGGATCTTCAGTGATCAATAAATTAACAAAAAGTGAAAGTGAAAAATGGTTATTAATGATATAACTCCAAAGGGTAATGTTTTATTATTTATGATGAGGATCATAAAAGATCCAATACTTTTGTATTTAAAGAGGTTGGATAAGGTAATATTTAAGGAAGGTATGAAATACAATATTTGATAAATGAGTGTACAACTATCTATCTAAGGGAATATTAAAGAGAAATAAAAGGTATATTTAAAAGTACAAAATAACATGAGAAATGTTCCTGAGTTCAACCTAGATTGTGATGGAATGATAAAGTCCATCAACCACGTATGAAACAACCCAATATTTTAAAATAATAACATCATTATTTATAGAATCTATGAAATAAAACACCTTGATTATTAGTGAATATAAATCCCCGATACATCTTGATATATTTATTTAAATTTAATAACTTTTATTGATTGTGATTCACACAATAATGAGTTTATGCGATACACAATACTCTATTAAAATATTATTATTTAAACATTACCACTATAACCGACCATTAAGTTTTAGGGAATGAACAGTAATATCTTAGTTATGAAAAATTATATTTTTTACACAAATATAAACTAAATTCATTCGGTTTTTTTATTTGAAATAAAATAAGAACTATTTTAAAGTGAAATACATGTTATTTGAAAAACCCAAATTTTTTCAAAGTAGGATTATTTACTCTGAGCACATATAATTTAAGATACAATTTTATCTATTTTAAATAAATTATTTTTAAAAAAATATTTATTATTTGTAAATATATATGACAAAATTTTTATTTAGTGAATTTTGGATAATTTTATGAAAGGATTAATTTTTTTAAATAGTGATAAATGCATATTTTTTATTAAAAATTATCTTTTAATTTAAATTATTTACAATGTTAAATTGTAGTCTATATTTTTTTAAAGTAAAATTATTTAAATAATATTAAAATTTAACTAATTTATGTAAGGTCCTGATCCCAGTTTCCCGGAGCAAGTGCCTTATTTTATTACATTGGAATATAAATAGGGAATATGCATCTCAAAGAACCGATTAGTTTGGAAGATTTTGGAAACAAGATATATAAATATGTTCATCATTACATCTTGAAAGGAAAACAACACTAATTTATTCCATTAAATACATCCACACCTCTTATATCATGACTAAAAATCACACATAACATACATCTTTGTATAATACTCAAATGAAATATAAGAAAGGGGTGTGCTAAAACTCTCAGTAAGGGTTAGAAATAAAGTGCAAGATATATAAACATTAGGCATGTTGAAAAAATAAAATCATAATCCTTTAACCAAAACTTGAACACATTAGGACAGGAATACGAGCTATGTATGTATTGGAATAATAAAACATAATCATGAGTATTCTAATAGTAAAATAACCACATAAACCATCAATAATATTTTCATAATTAGGTAAATCAAAATTTGGGGCATCATCAACATACTATCAATGCCTCATGCCAAGACCATAAATAAATGTTTTTCAAGGCCTTGTGCCATAGTTATTGTTTGTCTCCTGGGATCTACCGATGCAACGAGGGGATATATCGGGCCCCACATGACACATTATATATCCAATACATTCCTCATATAAATTAGGATTAATATAAACACCACATGCATTCATATTTAAACTAATATATGAAACGTAAATAACATTCGTTGAACATTAAGCATAAACACTAACAATTCAGAGTAAATTGGTGAGTGGTTTAAATTTAGTAAATCTACATCCAAAATAATAATAAACCATTAAATTGAATATAGAATATGATATCATAATATATTAATTCCAATAATACCTATAATTCAATAAGAGTGTTGAAATAGATGAAGATACTCTTATAAAATCATCGAGTAATTCATGAAAAAAATACCCTATTACTTTGAAAAGAAGAGTTATTTTGAAAAATTTATTTTATAAAACTAGAAGTTAAGTAAGGTAATACTTTCATAATAAAATTATTTATTATAAAAATATAATTGTTTCCATAAAATGATTATATGGTGCCCAGGAAAAAAGGTATGAATTTGTGAAATTCTCTTGATACTTGAGGAAATAATCCTCAAACAATCCAAAGTGTCCCATACCACCTTGAAACACTCCAATAATAATCACTTAGAATATCATTATAATAAGTAAACATTTGATATGATCTTACAATGGTTATTACATACACCACCAGAATAAAATAAGTGGTGAAAAAGGTATATATCTAATAAAAGTTAATATGAGATGAGAAAAATACTTTTTTACATTTGAATGAAGAGTTATTTTGGTATGTCATTTATATTTTCCATTAAATAAAATTTTAAACATGAATATTCCATAAATTAAAATTCTTGGATATTGAATTATTATTTAATCAATAAATTATGTCCCTATGAAGTGGTAATCATGTAGAAATAGTTCCTAAGATTCTTTAGAAATAAACCATTTTTTAGCATTTTAAGGAAAGTATCAAAGAGAATTTTAAAGTGGAAAGGAAAATCTATTCATTTAAATATAGAAATGATCCATGATAAATTTTTATGATAAAAATAAATTTTTTTATAAAATTAATGTTGGATTAAAGCAGATTTTTTCATACACCTGAAAACGGGTAAGAATTCGAAATGATCCCTAGAATCAGGTTTGTATATCAGAAATAATTATGAATGTATCTTTTAAAATGGTTAAATCCCAATAAAATAAAGAATTATTCAAGTTGGTAAACATATATATAACAATATAATAGAATTTATGTGGAGTACATAAAAATATAAAATAATTTCATTGAGGTAATTAAACAATAAAAGTAACCCAAATGTAAATGGAGCTTTGGGTGGAAAACATCTTACAACATTGTAATCAATTGAATCGTATGATCCAAAATTAATAATAATTAAATTTCACATTGTATATAATGAATATAAGTGGAATCATGATATGGAACATCAATTGGTAGTATACATACACCATACAAAAGTAATAATAGTGATCATCAAATATCTCACAGAAATAGATGTGAGATGAAGAAACGCCTTGACTTAAGTTCGAATGTGTTTCATGCATGAACTTAGGGACCTGGAATGTAAAATTAGACATATTAATACCTTATTTTATAACCTATTAGTCATGTATATTTTTTATTTTAATTATATTTTGTTCATTTATTCCCTTATTGATATGTTAATATATTGAATTTCATCGTTCTAGAGTGTTTGTTTTCTTTATTTTCATAATCGGTTCACTTGTTCTTAAGTAATGGAGTTCATGTGGAATGGATGTAAACTTCCAGAATTAAAATTAAATATAATTTATGAACATTCAGATGTGTTAATTTTCATTTCTATCATTTGGTTACATGTACATAGGGTGAATTATTAGATGAAATATTTATGACATTCACATAGATTATTTTAGCGGTATTTGGATTATTAGAAACTAGTTTGGTCATATGATTTAATAATATGTAAATATACTAGTTACAGAATATAAATTTGGTTATAATATATATATTATAGTATGGTTTAACAATAAAAATATTTTTCATGACTACTAATGATGGAGATATTGAAGAACGAAACTTCTTCGTCCACGACAGTTATAAATTGGAACCTCATGGACATTGATTTTGATTATAATAAAACAAAGAGAGAGTAAGGATTTTGATTATGGTTCATCCACTCACATTATATGATTCCAGAATATATATTATACTCGATATATCATGTTCTTTATTATTTATGAGGTTATGAGAAGATAAAAAAAGAAGATAAAATGAAATGAGACTAAATAAAAAAGAATGGTTCTTTACCTCTTTAAATAACCTTATTGAGAACCTCCTTAAGGGTAGGTATTTTGGTCTATTGAAAAAAAGAGCTTCCTGGATGTGGTTAGTGACTAGGGAAGGGTATTTGGGCAAGACATTGAGGAATTTAAAGGCTTATATGAGTGAAGAGAAGGGGATGTGAGGGGGGATTTTTAAAGTTGAGGAGAAGAGCATTTTAATAAATTTTTAATCATTATTTTTTAAATTTATATCAATACCAGAAATAGTGATGATTCCATGAAAATTAATTGTAATAAATTAATGTGGGTTAGAACCAAGTGGTCTTACATCACATGTGATATCATAAACAGTGTATGTAACAGATTATTTGTATATATGGTATTTTACCGTATTTCGCAATAAAAAAAAGAATATTTTAGAAAAATAAAAAAAATTCACCCAAACAATTTTTTGATGGGTAGAATCCAAAAATGAAGTGTATTTTTCAAAAATAATTTTCTATATATGATTAATTTAGTATTTAATTAAAATCATAATTTATTAAAAAACTATTTCAAAACATTTATTTACTTATTCCAAAACATAGGTATATCTTACATCCACTTAAATATTATTTATATACTATAATAAGTAAGTTTAATATACATTTGGGGATATCACTATTCATAGGGGTATGTTACTATTCCAAATTGTAGGATACATTTTACCAAATATTATTTTTTTCTTATCAGACTCCAAATAACTTACTGATCACAACCGTGTTTGTAAGATTTTAGAAATTCACATTACAGAAGTGAAAAACATATGTTTAATGGTCACATAGAAATTATTAGTTCATTATGTTTTTATTTCATTCATTATTTATTAAATATATTTATAAATTCTTGGGATGTTACATTATCCCATCCTTATAAAAATTAAATTGTGGAAATTTGAAATTGAAATTTGAATGTGAATGGTTGATACTTTAAAATTTCCTTATGGGAAACCCACATCAAGAATATAGTTAAAATATTATATTAATGAAAGGAAATGGGAATGAATCAGTTATTACAAAACAACACATTATAATTGGAAAACATGTTAAATAAAGAATAACCAAACCATCTTGTAGCGACATTAAACTATGAAACCCATACAATAATCATCTAAAACAATTTATTAAATTGTTAAAAATTACAAAATATAATAATAAAACACATAATAATTAATTCCACTAAATTTCCAAGGTGAACATATAATTAACCATTAATCATCAAAGATGATCCTCTATAATTCACATTCCAGACATGTGAAAAAATTTAACATGTATCCTCTTGAAATATGATAATAACATGAATTACCTTAAAAAAAATATTGGAAACATGATTTCTACCATATTCCATAAGTTATATGCATGTTATTGGATATATTCCTCAAATAAAAAAGTAATGTAAACAATATCAATGATAGAATATAACAATTCTCAATAAGTCAATAATCAGTTTCAATATAGTTAGTAATTATCAAAATCAATCATTTCTTCATCAGTATATCAACATAAGAAATATATTAAGGGTTGCCTTTCCCCCAATCATGTTTTCACTAAAATGTATATCTTTCTATTAAATGAATTTGAATTTATACCATTCATCATACATCCTCAAATCCTTAATAAAATATTATTGTTGTACAATATTTATATATCACATAATTCTTATAACCAGTACATTACTGAAAAAATATTCAAATGAAATGATTCTTAGCTAGGTAAATTAATTATTCTACCTCATCTATGGTAGCATCATTACTTTATCATTATCCAAAATCTTTTTTTGGGACATATTATTTTGATACTTGGGACAATGATTCACATAGTGTACCATCTACATGCAGATGAAGCAAGTAATATAGATAAATTCATTCCTTTTATTGCAATTATGACCATGGTGTCAATTTTTTCCACACTTTATGTAAACCCCATTTTACTCCCAAGCATATTCCATGGTGTTTCATTCACCAATTATGAAATTTGGGACAGTACATATTTATCTTCTTCCCTTTATCCATGTTTTCCACATCATCCTCTTCTTCTTTTTCATCCCTTAAAATCTATAGGACTCAAAAAAGTATTAACATACCGTGTCAACACATTATACTATTTCTTAATATAATGAGGATATGATGGAATAAATCTTCTTTAAAATTTTGTATTATGACCATTATAGATATGATCCTTCATACACATCGCACCTCATGAATTTTTGAAGTTCTCATTTCTTCTGATAGGAACCATTTCAATTCAATTCTATATTATATATTACCTGGTAACATTATTAACTCTCTATGACTCTAAATAGGGTATAACACATAACATAAATTTATGAATCCTAAATACTAGAACCATATACTTTGTTTACATTGGGGGAATAAATCATTAATAATTTTAGGTAAATAACATGTGAAATTTTCTAGTATATCTCCCAAGAGTTTCAATTATAAGAGTGAATCAAAAACCGTTGTTGTGTACCAGGATACCCCGTGTCATTCCTAGAAATCCTTGTCAGAGTTTTTACTTCTAGGTACACCTATGACAGAGAAACCTCTACATGTTTGTATCTATACAATGATATATTTTATATAAATATACACATATTATATACTATACAAAGATTCCAGGATGTTCTTGTATGTTTTTCATCAAATACTACCATATGACTTTGTTTCCTTATCTAAATTTTCTAATCATGTTTCTGTGTTTACTACTAAACTTCTCAGATACCAACTATAAGTCCCGAACCCAGTTTCCTAGAGCAAGTGCCTTATATTATTAAATTAGCATATAAAAAAGGAATATGAAAACTGAAAAAACCATGTAGTTTAGTATATTTTGTAAATAATATATATAAATATGTTTAGAATTAAATCTTGAAAAGAAAAACAACACTAATTTATTCCTTTACAAGCATCCACACCTCTTAGATTATGCATGAAAATCACTTATAAATTACTTATTCATATTATAGGAAAATGAAACATAAGGGGTGACCTCAACTTCTCAATAAGGGTAATCAATACAATAGAAGATATATAATCATTAGGTAATTTGAATAACTAAAATTATATTCCTTTAACAAAAACATGAACACAATATGGCAGATATAACAGATGGGTAATTAATTTCATAATAAAACATAATCATTGGTATTCTACTAGTAGAATAACTACATGAACCATAAATAATATTTTCATAATAGAGGAATTCATAATGCGGGACATCATTACCATACATTCAAGGCCTTGTGCCCAGACCCTAAATAATCATTTTTCAAGGCCTTGTGCCAAGACTGTAGTTTGTCTCATGAGACATGCCGATGCACCGAGAGGCTATAATGGGCCCCAACAGACACATTCTATGTCCAATTAATTCCTCAAATGAATAGGAAAAAATATAAACAAAATAAAATTTCATATTAAACTAATATATGAAATTTAAATAAATTTCCCCGATCATTAAGTATAAACACTAACCACTCGGAGTAAAACGTTGAATGGTTTTAACATATAACATCCTCATCCAAAATAATCCCAAAACATTAAATTAAATATTACATATGATACCGTAAAACATTAATCCCAATAAAATATAACAATCATCAAGAGTTTTGAAATATATGAAGATACTCTTATAAAATTTTCGAGTAATTCTTCAGATAAATAGAATTTTACATTGAAAAGAAGGGTTATTTTGGAATTTTTTTTGTATAAAACCCGAAGATAATTAAGATAATATTTTCATAATAAAATGAGTGGTTTTATAAAGATAATGGTTTCCAATAACATATTATAGGGTTCCCTTGAAAATATGAATTTTTTTGACAGATTTCCTTGATCCTTGAGGAAATAATCCTTAAACATTCCATTGTGTCACAAACCACCTTGAAACACTCCATAAATAATCCATTAGAATATCATGAGAATAAAGAGACTATTTATATGATAAAAAAAAGGCATTACATACACCACATGAACCTAATATGTTATGAACAAGGAATATATCTCATATATGTTAATGTGAGAGGAGGAAAATCATTTTTACATTTGAAAGAAGATTTGAATTGGAAAATCGTTTATATTTTCCATAAAATAATATTGTAAAAATAAATATTCCATAAAATAAATGTACAAGACATTGAAATTATATTTTAGGCATAAATTATGTCCAACTGATGAGAAATTATATAAAAATTGTTATTAATATTCTTTAGAAAAAATTAATTTTAGAGCATTTTAAAGAATGTTTAAAAGGGAATTTTAAAGTTGAAAGGCACGTCTGTTATCTTAAATCCAGAAATATTCCAAGATAAGTTTTATGATAAATTTAATGTATTTATAAAATTAATGGTAGATTAAACGTATTTTTTCATATACAAGATAACGAGTAATAATTCAAAATGATCGATTGAATCGGGTTTGAATTTTAGAAATAATTTTGAAAGATCCTTTTAAACTGTGTAAATCCCAATAAAATAAGGAATTATTTTAGTTGGTAAACATATATATAACATTATAAAAGAATTTATGATGGGTAAATAATAATATAAAATAATTTTATTTAGGCAATTATACAATAAAAGTAACCTGAATGAAAAGTAAGGGTTGGGTGGAAAAACCCTTACAACATTGTAATCAATTGAATCGTAAGCACCAAAATTAATAATAATTAAATGAAACTTTGAAAATCATGAAAATATGTGGAATAATGATATGAAACATCAATGGTTAGTATAAATATACCATTAATAGGTAATATTAGTGATTATATAATATCTCGCAAAAATAGAAGTGATATGTAGAAACCCCTTACTTTAAGTCCGAATGAGTTTTGCTCTTGAACATAATGTCCAGGAATATATGATTTAACTTATTAATAACTTATTTCACAACCAATCATATATTTATATGGTTTATTATAATTATATTTAGTTCACTTACTCCCTTATTTATAATTTATTTTAATGAAATTCATCATTCCGGAGTGTTCGTTTTCTTTAAATTAATAATCAGTTCACTTGTTCTTAAGTCATGGTGTTCATGTGGAATGGTTGTAAATCACCAGAATTGAAATTTAATATTATTTAGGAAAATTCAAATGTTTTAATTTTTATTTATATCATTTGGTTACATGTAAAGAGTTTGAATCATTAAATAAAATATTAATGACATTCTCTGATATTATTGTAGCGGTATTTTGATTGTTAGGGACAAGTTTGGTATTTAAATTTAATAATATGTACATTTACAGGCCCATGAATATTAATTACGTTATAATACTCATATTATATTCTGGTTAAACCATCCAAATCATTACATGGCTAGAGATGATGAAGAAATTAAAGAACAAAACATCGTCGTCTATGATGGTTATAAATCAGAACCTCTTGAACGTTGATTTTGTTTATAATAAACTAGAGAGAGAGAGAGAGAGTAAAGATTATGATTATGGTTCTTCCATTAACATTATATGATTCCACTATATAGATAATACTGGATCTGTCATGGTCATTTAGATAGGGTGGGTGAGTAGAGGATAAAAAAAGTATATAAAATAAAATGAGACTAAATAAAAAAGAATGGTGCTTTATATCTTGAAATATTCATCAAGGGAACCTCTTTATAAGAAGGTATTTTGGTATTTTGAAAATACCAAGAGCTTCCTGGATGTTGGTTGTGTCTATAGATGGGTTTCTAGGTAGAACATTGAGTAGTTTCAAGGCATATAGTATTTAATATTTGAGGAAGTGAGGGGAGATTTTTATAGTGGTGGAGAGGAAAGATTTCATAATTTTTTAATCATTATTTTTTTAATTTATCTCAAGGATAGGTATAATGATTATTACATGACCAATAATACTAATAAAATCATTTGTTTTCTAGACAAGTGGTCTTACAACACTTATTATGTCATAAATATTGTATTTAACTGATCATTTGTATTTACTGTAATTTATCGTATTTAACTATTCAAAAAAATTCGAGTATTTTTGAATAATACCAAAAATTCACCCTTATCATTTTTCTACGTGTAGAATCCAAAAATGAATTCCATTTTTCAATAAAAAATTTTCTATATATGATTAATTTTTTCAATTAAAATCCTAATTTATTAAAAATAAAATTTTAAAACATTGATTTACTTATTTTAGAACATAGGTATATCATACATCCACATGAATATTGTTTATATACTATCGTAAGAAATATTACTATTCATAGTGTGTATCACTTTTAATAAATGTTTGATACTTTTCATAAGGGTGGTTTAATATTCACCAAAATTTATGTTTTTCTTATCAAACTCCAAATAAATTACTTATCAGAAATGTGTATGTCAGATTTTTGAAATTCACATCACAGAAGTGACAAACTTATTTTTAAAGGTCACATAGAAATTATTAGTTCATTATGTTGTGATTTCAGGAATTATATATTAAATATATTTATAAATTATTTGGGTGTAACATTATCCCCTCCTTAATAAAAATTACATCCTCAAAATTTAAAATGGAATATCAAAAAAGAATAGTTGATACTTGAAAATTAATTTATGGGAAAACCACATCATGAATATAGATAAAATATTCTATTATTAAGAGGAATGAGAAAATCATCAGTTACAAAAATACAACGATTCCGGTTGGAAAACATGGTCAAGAAAGAATAACCAAGCAATCATGTAGTAACATTAAACTCTAAAACCCATATGGTGATCAACTAAAACCATTTCGTAAATAGTTAAAAAATTACAAAATATAATGATTCAACACATTATAATGAAGTCCATGAAATTTCCATGGTGAAAATATCATTAACCATTAATCAACAAGAAGAATATCTATAATTCAAATTCTAAACATGTGAATAACTTTTTCATGTATACTCTTGAAATATGGTAATAACTTTAATTACCATTAAAACCATATCAGAAACGTGTATTCTTCTATATTCCATAAGTAAGATACACATTATTGGATATATTCATCAAATCAAAAAGTGATTTAAACTCCATCTATGATAGAATTGGCACTTCTCAAAATGTTAATAACCAATTCCATGGTTGTTAGGACTTATCTGAATCAATAATTTTGTCATCAGTATCTCAACATCTGATATATATTAAGGGTTGTATTTCCCTCAATCATGTTTTTTCCTAAAAAGTTATTTTTTCTATTGAATGAATATTAATTTGTACCATTCATCATAAATCCTTTAATCCTTAATAAATTATTACTGATGTACAATAATTATATATTTAATAATTCATTGAACTAGTACATTACTGACAAAATATTCAAATGAAATGATTCTTGACTAGGAAAATTAATAATTATACTTCATTTGTGGTAGCAATATAATATGATCATTATCCAAAATCATAATTTAGTGTATATTCCTTTGATTCTTGGTACATTGATTCAAATAGTGTCCCATATCCTTGCAGTTAAAGCATTGAATATAGAAAAATTCAATCCTTGTATTGCAATTTTGAGCATGGTGTCCTTTTTCTCCACACTTGAAGCATGCTCCTTTTCCTCTCAAGCATATTCCTATGTGTTTCCATAAACAATTATCACATGTGAAAAAATATATCTTTATATTCTTTCTATTATCCATGTTTTTTCCTGTCATCATCATCATCTTCTTCTTCCCTTCAATGCCATAGGACATTGAGAAGTCGTTACATACCTTTTCAACACATGATACTATTTCCTCATATGATAAGGATACGTGGGAGAAAATATTCCTTTGAAATGATGTTTTAATACCATCAGATATATAATCATTCTTACTCATCGAATCTCATGTATTTGCGGTGTTCTCATTTCTTCTGATAGTCATAATTTATAATCAATTTCATATTATATATTATCTTGTAACATTATTAACACTCCATGAATCTAATCAGGGTATTACGCATAACACAAATTTATGCATTGTAAATACAAGAACCATATACTTTGGTTACATTATGAGAATAAATCTTTCATAATGGTGGATAAATAAAATGTGAATTATACTAAGAATATCCCATAGGAGTGTCAATACCAAGAGTGCAGCAAGTCTCGTTGTCATGTGACTGGATATCTCGGGTCAAGCTCGAAACTTCTGTTCGGATTTTTCACTACTAGGTACATCTATGCCAGAGCCACATCTACCGGTTTGTATCCATAAAGGGATGTATTTTCTAGAAATATCCACATAATATAATCCTTACTGATATTCCAGGACGTTCTATTATGCTTCTCCTCAAATACTACCTTAGAGATTTTTTCCCTAATCCACATTTTTTAATCTAGTTTCCATGATTTCTACTAAACATCCTCTGATACCAACTGTATGTCTCAACCTAGTTGCCTAGAGGCAGTGACTTATCATATTAAATTGGAATATAAACAAGGAAAATGAATCTATATGGACCATGTAGTTTAGTATATTTGGGAAATAAGATACATAAATATGTTCAACATTACATCTTGAATGGAAAAAAGACAATTTTATTCCATTAGAAATGGCCACGCCTCCTAGATTATGCATAAAAATTACTTACAACATTCTTCTTCATATCTTGGGAAAATAAAACATAAAAAAGGGATGATATCTACTACTCAAAAAGGGTATTCCCTATAGTATAAGATATATAAAAATTAGATAATTTGAATAACTAAAATCATATGCCTTCAACAAAAACATGAAAACCTTATCGTAGGAATTAGAGTTGAGTAATTAATGCCATAATAAAACATAATAATTGGAATTATACTAGTCGAATAACCACATGAAACCTCAATAATATATTTATTTTTAGGTAATGCATAATGTGGGACATCATCACAATACCGTCAAGGCCTCATGCCAAGACCATTAATAATCATTTTTTCAGGGCCTAGTGCCAATCCCGTAGTTTGTCTCATGAGACATACTGATGCTCATAGGGGATATAGTGGGCCCCACACTAAAATTTCTATGTCCATTGCATTCCTCATATGAACAAGTATATATATAAACAAATTAAACATTCATATTTAAACTAATATATGAAATTTAAATAACTTTCCCTGATCATTAATCATAAACACTAACCATTCAGAGTAATTTGGTCAATGGTTTTAAGATAACACATTCAGAACCAAAAAATCATAAACTATTAAATTAAATATGATATATGATACCATAAAATATTAATCCCAATGATAAATAAGAATAAAAAATATTTTTGAAATAGTTGAATATACTCTTATAAAATCATTGAGTAATTCTTGAGATAAATACCCTTTTACTTTGAAAAGAATAGTTCATTTGGGAAAAAATTTGTATAAAACCTGAGTAAAGTAAGATAATATTTTATAATAAAATGAGTTATTTTACAAAGATAATGGTTTCCATGAATATATTATAGTTTTCCCTTTAAAATAGGTATGAATTCGAGAAATTTCATTGATCCTTGAGGAAATAATCCTGAAACATTACATAGTGTCCCATACCACCTTGAAAAATTCAAATCATAACCCCTTAGAATATAATGAGAATAAGTAAAATATTGCTATGATATAAAAAATGTAATTACATAAACCACAAGATTGAAATAAGTGGTGAACAAGGAATTTATCTCATTAAAGTTAATGTGAGATGAGAAAATTCCTTTTTACATTTAAATAAAGAGTTCATTGGGAAAATCAATTATATTATCTATAAAATAAGATTGTAAACATGAATATTCCAAAATAAAATAAAATTATAGGACATTGAAATTGTATTTTAGGTATAAGTGATGTCCCAATAATGTAAAATCATGTATAAATAGTTTCTATGATTCTTTAGAAATAAGTCATTTCAGAAAATTATAAGAAAAGTATCTAATGTAATTTTAAAGTTGAAATGAACGTCTGTTCCATTAAATCTAGAAATTATCCAAGAAAATTTTTAATGATAGAATAAGTGTTTTTTTGAAAATAATGGCTGATTAAATCTGATTTTGGCATACACATGAAAATATATAATAATTGGAAACCATCCCTTTAATTTGGTTTGTATTTCAGAAATAAATTTGAAAGTTAATTTTAAAATAGGTGACTCCCCATAAAATAAGGAATGATTCTAGTTTCTAAACATATATATAACTATAATAAAATTTATTTGGAGTAAATAATAATATAAAATAGTTTAATTGAGGCAATTAGTCAATAAAATTATCCTCAATAAAAATAGAGGTTCGGTTTGAAAACCCCTTACAACTTTGTAATCAATTGAGTCGTATGCCCAAAAATTAATAATAATTAAATGACACATAGAAAATAATCAAAATAAATGGAATAATTATATGAAAAATCAATGGGAACTATACACACACCATACAAAATAAATAGTTGTGATTACAAAATATCCCACACAAATGGAAGCGAGACGAATACTCCCCCTTATCTTAAGTATGAATGTGTTCTTATCTTGAACTTAAGGTCCTAGAATATGAACATTTAATTATTAATAACTTATTTAATAACCTATTATAAAGGTATTTAATTTATTATAATTATTTTCAATTCATTTATTCCTTAATTGATAAGTTTATATATTGAATTTCATCATTCTAGAGTGTTCGTTTTCATTATTTTCATAATCTGTTCAATTGTTCTTATGTATTGGAGTTCATGCGGAATGGATGTAAATCCCCAGAATTGAAATTACATTTTATTTATGAACATTAAGATGTGTTAATTTTTATTTATATAATTTGGATACATGGAAAGAGGATGAATCATTAGATGAAATATTTATGACCTTCACCTAGATTATTTTAGTGGTATTTTTATAATTAGAAACTAGTTTGGTAATACGATTTAATAATATGTATGTATAATGGTACGTGAATATTAATTATGTTATAATACCTATATTATAGTCTGTTTCAACTGCCAAAATGGTTTTATTACCATTGATGAAGATGAAATTAAAGAACGAAACTTCATTATCCATGAAGGTTATAAATTTGACCCTCATCGACATTGATTTCATTTAGAATAAAAGAGAGAGATAGAGTAATGATATTAATTATGGTTCATCCATTCACATTATATGATTATAGTATATATATTATAATGGATCTATAATGGTCATTTGGATAGATGAGTTGAGGAGAAGATAATAAAAGAAGATAAAATAAAATCAAAATAAATGAAAAAGAAAGGTAATTTACCTCTTGAAATAACCTTCTTGAGGATATCCTAAAGGGAAGGGATTTTGTAATTTTTGAAAAATAAAATTACATATAATTTATTACTATCTATTTTTTCGAGGATACAACAACATCGCTTGTGTGAACAGAGGACTATTGCCACACAAAAGGATTTGATTTGTCTTTAAATTATGCTTTACAAGAAAGGTAGTATGATAAAATTTTAATAATATATGTGATATTTATGATCAAAATATAATTGTGAAAATAAAATATAACACATATATTATTACATTAAAAATCATTATAAAAATGATTTAACTCATGCGTATGTGTGGACTATCACCTACATGGAGTGATGTGAAATGTTTTTTATTTTATATTTCAATTGATTATAATAATAATTTTCTTGTTTAATATAAATTAAATATATTAAATAATAATTATTCTTTAATGATGAATTAATATTTATTTACTTTTTGTTCCATCCTTCAAAAAGATAAAAACAGTGTTCTTGCTTACGTACAACCTACCATTTCCATGAATGATGTAATCAACATTCGATCTCTAAAAATAATAGATTAATATATATATATATATAATGAATATATATAATATTAATTTTATCTATATCATTATGTATATTATTTAACCACGATAATATTAAAAGGACCGAAATTAATGAACTGGATGATACTTGAGAAAAGAAACAAATAACACCCAAAATAGTCATTTTAATAAAGATTTGTTATAAAACACGTCATAAAAGACTACAAGTAAATCATATATTAAATTATTTATATTTTATATTTACATAATATTTTTATAATAAACATATATTTATTGTAGGGTAGGTTCAGATACATATGAATGAAGTAGATCCTAATGTAAGGTTTTCATGTCTCTCTTTTACTTCTGTGTGGCATAACACTACTACAAATACGGCTTTTATCAGTGCTAAAAGTGGCCTTTAACATCACTAGAAGATCACTATTAATGCCAGTGAAGATACGGGGGGGGGGGGGGTACCCTTTATCAGTGCTCCAAAAAGCGCCGATAAAGACCCCCTTTATCAGTGCTAAACAAAAGCTATGATAAAAGGGGTCTTTATCAGCATTTTTTTAAAAGCGATGATAAAAGTTAAAAAAAAAATTAATAAAAAATAAAAAAATCCTGCCAATTGGGGGGGGGGGGCTTTTATAGCGCTTGAGCCCCCCTTCTACAGTGCTTTTCTGCCCCCCTCCAATGCCCGCACGCACCCCTCCACCCTTTATCAGCGCTACCCCCAGATTTACCCATGCGCGTGCATCCCTGCCTCCACCCGGATTTGATCTCGAGACCCCCCCCCTACACGCTTGAAGCCTTTGACACTTCCCTATATTGATTTGTTCTCCTATTAGTAATATATATATATATATTTAGTTACATTTATTCCTATAGTAATATATATTAATATTAATATATATATATAGTTATATTAATATAAATATATAGTTATATTAATATATATATATTTATAGTGATATTAATATATATATAAATATTTATTGTTATATCAATATATATATGTAGTTATATTAATATATATATATATATATAGTTAGATTAATATATAGGTATATAAATATTCATATATTTTTATTTCAAATAAAATAGATATTAGTTATTATTTAGATAAAGCTAATATATTTTATATGTAAATATATTTTTTTATTTATATTTATAATTAAATTTTTAGGTGTGAATATATAAAAAATATGTACATATTGTTATATATTTGATTATAAATAGCAGTGCATTATAAAAAATGATAAAATTTCAAAGAAATAATATCAATATGGATGTAATACCTTGGAATAAATTCAGTCTCTACCAAAAAAAATCCAATAATACCCCCTTAAACGAGGCTAAAAATCCACAAAATGTTAAAAAATTAGGGTACCCCGACTAAAAACTCAGTTTTGGAGGCCTTATGGGCCTTTTTTGGCTTCAAAAAACTTTAATGGGCCCCCCTCAAGTCATAGCGGTGTAGAACTCATTGCAGGCTTCGATTTGATATGTGGTAGAGCTCAAACGGACACCCGGATCAAAAGTTATGGCCGTTTGAATTTTGAGTTGCGTTTTCAACATATTCTGTATCTTTTTTTAATTTTTTTAGTCTTCAAATTGTTATTAAATGACTATTACTCCATAATAATCAGTAAATTATTAATTAAAAATATATTTTTTTTAATTTTTTTATAAGCCATTTTCACTAAATATCTTATATATTAAGTATAACTGTATATTTATACTTATTTAAATATATTTAAAATTATATTTAAAAAATATATATTATATTTATATAAATATAACTATATCTATATATTTAAATATTAATATATTTTTTTAATAATTTTCTTTGGAAGTAGACCCTTTATCAGCGCTTTTAAAAAAAGCACTGATGAAGACCCCCTTTATCAGCGCTACTAAAAAAAGCGCTGATAAAGGTGTACCATTTAACAGCGCTAAAAAAATCATTATTAAAGGGGGTACCTCTATCAGCACTAAAAAAAGCACTGATAAAGGGGTACTTTTATCATCACTTTTTTTAGCACTGATAAAGGTACCCCCCTTTATCAGCGCTTTTTCGTTAGCGCTGATAAAGAGCGGCACTGGTCTTGCCTAGTTTTGTGGTAGTGCATAATCCATATTCAACACTTATTTATTTATATAGTGTATATAATTCCTATTTTGATATGATATATCATGAAATTATTTCCCTTCATGTTATCAAAATTTCAATTTTATTTAATCTTATTCACAGTGATATGATTCACAATCTACATACATGGTAAGGGTTTATTACACAATCACATCTTTATAAGTGATTATTATTGTTTAAGACTCCCTTGGAAGAACTATTTGATATTTATATCTTAAAATTAATATATTTCATTATCATCTAGTTATTAATGTACCTTTTCATATTATAATATCATGTTACACATATTAAAACATAATGTTATTATGATCTTTTTAATAAAATCAGACTTTATTTTTCCCTTTAGTTGAATATCATTTTTAATAAAAATCAATGTTTTATAAAAAAATTAAAAATTGTTTTTAAAATTTTAAAAATTATTAATTAAATTTATTTTTACCAATTTTTACATTTAAAAAAATTAATATAATCTTAATTTTATTTTGAAAATAATGAATTCTCATATTTTACCAAAAATCCGAACGAAATCGTTGTTTTAATGTGTACTACAAGAAAGAAAAATCATATCATCATGACCAGTCAATGGTTTAAATATTTTTTTATATTTTTAATAGTTTTTTAAAATTATTATTATTTTATATATAATTTGAGATCATTTTTATTTTAAAATTTAATTTCAAATTTTAGTGGTTATTTTCTTCATGAAATTTTTAATTAAATTTTTATACTATTTTTATTCATTATCTAAATCAACATTTTATATTAATTTTTATCCATTAGGGCATGTTGTTTTGATATCATCATTAGTCTTTATTTTTATGGTTCATGAATAGTTTCACTGAGTATGTACAATTTTCTTATAATGAACCATATCATTTTTTATGGGTTATGATAATGTTTATTTAATTAGAATAAGTATAATTTTTTTTATTATAGTGTCATAATACAAATTTTTATATTGATAAGGTTTCAATGTTTTTATATAATGAATTAAATAGAATTATAATGTGATGTTTATATCTCGGCTATAGACATGAAATCAATTCATCAACATGTCTAACTAGAAAAATCATTTTGCCAAATTAGATGGGAATCACCCAACATATTTAAAATGTATTCTTGATGGTCTTTATAGTATGTTTCATATGTATAAAATTATGCAATTCATCATTATTAGATCCATAATTAATATTCATGTGATCATTCAATTATTTATAATATCCATGGATATGATTTATGCTTATGTGATTTTTTATATAACAGTATTTAATCATCCTCAGTTTCTACCATATTATGCTCAGTTTATTGATTGAATGGAATGTATTTCATTTATTTACCTTTCTATAGTGATTATGATTATTTATTAGGGATATATTTAACTATATTATATCCCTAAATAAGAACTTGAACTCTCTTATTTCTTATGTTTTATTATCCCCCAGACACAAGGAAGTGATTTGTGAGTGATATGCAGCGATACACTTTGAGGAATAATAGAATCATCAAGTAGAACAATTTTCTTATATTTTTTTCATTCAACTATAATGTAAATTTAAATTATAGATGTATATTATGAATACAAATAAACCATTAAACCATTAATGATTCAACTCCTTGTATCTAATTCCAATACAATAATGTGACCACTAACTCCATGCTACTGGTGTCGGGGTATTTAATGTTTGTATTAGAGGATGTTTAATAGAAACCATCGAAAATAGATTTATAAAAACATTGATTAGAGAATATAATTTTATAATAGAAATTAGTGATGGGTATATAAGAACATAATAATGTTATGGTAAGGTAGATATCATGTGATTCTTTCTAAAAAAATCCTTATTTAGATACACCAAGAGGACATTATTTTGGAATTGATTTACATAGGGGTAATAACTCCCTAAAAGGAATTTCATGATTGACTCTAGAATTAATTGGTATATGGAAATTGTTCTCAACATGCACCTGGGTTGACTCTACTTGGGGATATTATTGGGATAATTGACGTTTTATTTACATGCTAATATAAATGATATGAATTTTTTATGGCTTGTAATATTTTCCAATGGAACATTGATTATGATTTTGTTATTGGTCATGCATAAAAATTTCCATTTCTATTAGTTTTTTCACTAGTTTTGGGGTTATACATTATGATTCATAATTTTATGATATAATATAGTTTGTTCCAATATTTATAAATAGTTCCTAGATGAATGAATATGAACTTATCAGTGAAGGAAATCTAAAGAGTTCGAATGATAATTTCAAGGATAGATTTAAGACAAAATTTTGAAGGACACCAATCTCCCAAAAATTCTCATATTAAAAGGATATAGTATCATATAATATCAATATTGGGAAATAATTTTTTAATTATTATTTATTTGAAAGGAATAGATATAATAAGATGATGGAAAAGAAAAAAATGACAAGGGGATGGAAGGAAACACGTGTTTTCACAAATGTGATAAATGTGGAATGAAACACCTATGTACATGCATAAGGAAATGTGAGTTTGATTCAAGTGTTCATAGAAAGTACAATAGGAACTGTAATTATAGGGTAAAAAATTATCATTTAATGTTTGGTACATCAACTGTATAAAAATAGAGTAAAATAAATATTGATAACCCAAGTTTGGAAAAAGTATACCACAAAAAAATTTAATGGATAAAAGTCAAGATTATAATATTCTATAGAAAAATTGAAATGATTATTGTGGTTGTGGTTGGATTTATAAATTATGGCATATGAGTATATTATAAATGATATTCTTGTTATAATAATTGTAAATTTTAAATAGATTTTATTGCATTTTATTTATTAAAGGAATTTATAGAATATTTTGAATGGTACTGATGACCATGAAATGGGATTCTGTAGCGTGTTGAACTTCTTTTAAAAAAATATTGATTTAAGATAAATAATAATAAATATACAATGTTGACATATTAATGATAGGTATATGTTTATGAGACAATATTTGTAACCATGAAATTGGATAGTAATTTGATGGTTCATGTTATCTCTAATATATTTTAATTTGATTTTGGAATTAAAGAATGTATTTTATAAAATGATATTTTATTTTAAGAATAAATATATACTTAATTTTTTAATAATCCATGTATTTATTAATGTTTTATAATGACCAAGGTGTTTACATATTTGGAATGTGACATTAAGAGCCACATAATATTGGTTTGGTAATATAATATTGATTATGTGACCACCCATCTAAATTTTTGTAATTTAAATTTTTTCATGTTTATTTTGGATGATTATTAAGGTTACATATTTATATAATGGATTAATTTGATCTTTTGGAGTTATTGGATAACTTGTGTTAACCATTTTGGTCTTGGAAAATATCTAGAGACATGAGATATGACTAGTAATTTAATTATTATGATAATGATCTATTCAATGTTACTTTTAGTGTTTAGGATTAAAAATTCATACTCAATAGTAGTTTAAATAAGTAATATATTATGTATTAATTGATATAAAAACAACCAATGGTTTGAGTTATTAGAATATTTTCTAGTGATATATGTCATAATGGTAACAAAATCCCACATTTTTTTGAAAAATATATGTCTTGAAAAGGTTGACCTATTAATTTATTTTATATTTAATAAATTGTATTTTAATACATCAAAGATATATGGTTTTTTTGTTTTTAACATTATCATAACCATTTTCACTATCACTCTCTAATAATCCTTGGGAATTACTATTCTTTATCATGTCCATGTTTTCATTTCCCACCACTGTTCTCCTACGTGGAGACCTAGTAATGTGTTAATATAGATGACCATATTACATTTATTTAACTATAATAAAAATAAAATTTTATTATCCCCTTAAATGATGCATATTTATATCATTTTTATTTTTAAATATCAAACCCTTGATTATTAGGACCACGATTAAATTGCAAGTAAGTAATTAACTAATGGGGAATAATGTGACACCCTATGATGTTAAAATAAAAATTTCATGTCTGAGAGAATGTATGATAATAATTACAGATATTATAATAGAATATTAAACCATGAGACTTTATGATATATATTTTAAACTTAAATCTATCTGATTTTTTTCGATTCATGTAATTCCATATTTAAACGAAACACAACACTCAGTTAAAATATTATAATTTAATCATAACCCCGATATTCTAGAAATCATTATGGAGGGTATGAATTGTGTTAAATAAATTTAGAAATATACATGGATTAAATTTGTACAAAATAAATTCAATGGTTATCTGTTGATTATAAATAAATTATGAAATATTCAAAAGATAAATAAATGTTTCGTAAAAAACTGTATTTTTTTCAAAGGTGGATTTTTCACTCTTAGAACACATAATTTAATATTAATTTTTTTACCACTTTTAGAAAATATATTTGATGAAATATATTCATTTTTTTCCCTACATGGATTTTTTTATTTTTTTATTCATTCTAATTTTATAAAAAGAATATACTTTTGATGAATAATGAAAAAGACAGATTTTTATTGAAAACTACATTTTTGATTAAGTTATTTAAAAATAAAAATAATAATTTATATTGGTATTAAATAAAATTAAGTTCAATTATATTTAAAGTTATCTTATTTTGGTCATTTGAATCAATTTCATAATGAACTTCTATATTATTCCATTTTATATATGGTTGCATTTTCTCTTGGAAGAACCACTCTTTCATTGTGTCAGTGATTAAATTTTGAATTCCAATATACCACATCAACAAATTGAATTTAGAAATATGTATTCCATATTTTGAATAAAAATAAATCATACCATCAAAAAAAATAAACATATTTTTAACCATAATGAATAGTTAAAAAATAATAATCATCGTAATAATGGTATAAAGAGGTTTACTGGGGGTAAACTAAGATGATAAGGGTAAAAATGAGAAAATAATTGTACAACACGCATTTTCTATACGTATTTCGACCTCATCACTTTTATTTTATGAAAATGATGTACTATTTAGGGTTTATTAATTATAAAAATATGGGTATCACTCAATCTGTTGAAAATATCCATGTGTGTTCTCTCCACCACTTATAAAAGGGAACCCACTCTCTTTCCCTTTTCACACTTCCAAAACAATTTGGATTCACCTATAATAAATCAAATAAATTCCTTAATTAAATTTCAATAACATATATTCCATATTTTCATAATAAAGTCCTCTTTATGAGACTTTAGGTATAAACCTATATTGGATCTCCAAAGAAGAGGTAAAATTTTTAATCATGTGTGTCAGTTTTATTTTTATTTACCCCAATTTAAAACACACTTAAACCTTGATAATATAATTATACCATTATCTAAAATATACTAGGATCTTATTTTGTTGAAATAATAATCCATAACCATCTATAGATCCATCAAATGAGAAACTAAACTTTCAATATTGTGTATGATGGATTACAACATCGCAAAATAATGTAATTAATTTTCCATCACCACCTATTAATGTTGGATATAATAATGGATTTAACATATTTATAGGATATTAATTAAATTATTATACTTATTTAATTTTAATAATACATATTTCCTCTTACATTACATTCCGTGGAGGATATGATAATATTGCTTGTGTGTACGGAAGACTACAGCCACACAAAATGATGTGATTCATTTTTCAATTATTATTTACATGAAATGTAGTAAGTTTAATGGTGATGAATATATTTTATATTTATTATATAAACATAAATTATTAAATTTAATATCACTTAAAAACTTTTACCTTTTATTCCAATCGAAAATAATAACCACTCTCATCAGTATATGTGGGCTGCCGCCTCCACATATCAATGTTAAATGATTTTGATTTTATTATTTCATAGACAGTAATGATGATGTGTTTGATTTATATTAATATTATATTTTAAATTATTATTATTATTATTATTTACATATAAATTAAAACTTATTTTCTTTTTATTTCATCCAATGATAAAAATGGAAAAACCCTCATGCGTATGTATAACTTATCGTCTCCATGGATGGTGTAATTAATTTTCAAAATATAACATTAATAATATAATATAAATAAAAATATAATAAAAATATATGATATTTTTTTATTTTAATGCTTTATATACGATTTACCCATGATCGAATTTATAATAAAAAAATTATAAAATTAAAGATACACAAAAAATGAAGTAATTATCACCCAAAATAGTTATTTTAATTTAGAGTTATTAATAATCTGAGGAAAAAATACTAAAATTCAGTAATATGTAGAATTAAATATATGATTAGGGTTATTTAATATATATATCTATATAGAATCTTTATTTCTTTATCCATGAATTTTGGAAACAAAATAATGAATTTGAACCAGATGTATGGGTTTCCTACGTCACTATTACTTCCATGAGACACACACCATATTCACCAGTTATTTCTTTTTGTTGTGTATATAATACACATTTTGATATTATATATCATAAAAATATTTATATTAATGTTTTTAATTTTTAATTTTATATAAAATATATCTCGTGGATAATGATTCAAATGTTACCAAAGTGGTAAGGGTTTATTTCACAATCCCATCATTATTCAGGATTATTATTATTTATGTCTCGCATGAGATACAAATTTTATATTTATAGAATAATGATAATATATTTAATTATTCTATAGTTATTCATGAACATTTTTAATTAATAGTACACTTTTTTTCATTTTACTTCTTTAAATTATTATGATTTTTTTTGATAAAAATCAAACATTATTTTACTCTTCAGTCGAAAGTAATTTTTCATTAAAATACATGTTTTATAAAAAATAATAAATGTTTATAATAATTTTTAAATGATTTATTTAATAAATTTTATCTGATTTTGAATTTTACAAAAAAAACTTGGAAAAATCATCATGTCATTTTTCAAATAAGGCCAGTTTGGATTTTATTGAAAATATGAAAAGAATGTTTATTTTAACAAGTTTGGAATGAAAAGAGTATTATGTTTTCATGACCATATAGTGTTTAAATATAATTTTAAAAAAATATAAAATGTTAGTTTTACTGAAAATTATTTTCAGAATATTTTTATAATTTTTGGTTTTCCAATGTTTGATTCAAAGTGGAATGGGTAATTTCATGAAGAATTTATTTTATGAAATTTTATGGTATATATATTCCATGGTGAATTCAAACCATTATTTTAATCATGATCATACATGTGATATATTGTATTGATATCATCTTTATTATTTCTTTTTATTTTTTAAGAATAGTTTGATATAGGATGTGTCTTTTTTTTACCATTCAACCACTTATTCTGGTCGTGTTACGATTATATTTATTTGATTGGGGTGTGTATTAACATATTATTTGTTAGTTTTTCAATAATTTTTTTATGTTTATTATGTTTCAACGCATTCACATAATGAATAAATTCTATTTTTTAGGTTATGGGTGGATCCTGGTAGTTGATAGAACCTCAATGCATTAATATGTTTTATTAGGAAAATCAAAGGGCCTAATTTGATGGTTTCTTACCCATAAATTTAATATTTCTTGAGAAAGGTATTTAAAGTATGTTTTAGATGTGAAAAATTATTAAATCCCTCATTATGATATATGTAATTGATTTCTATGTTATTATTCAATTTGTTAGAATATCCTTAGATAAGTTTCAGTCTTATGTGATTATTTATTCAGATTTATTTGATTGTTATTTATTTCTTACATATTATGATTATTTTATTTATTAAATTACATATTTTTTTGGTTACATACCTTCACATATTGATTATACTTATTTAATCATGATATATTCCATTATATATTTTCTAAAAATGTTCTTCTAATCTCACCCCATTCTTAGATTTTATTTTTCCTTATGATTCATATATGATATTTTTCATTGATATGTAGGGATATTCTAGGAGTAATAATGGAAATCTCAAATAAAACACCTTTTATATTTTATGCTATCAATTTTAATGTGAATTTCAATTATTTATCTTGTTTACAAATATTAATAATATATTTGGTCAATCATGATGTGATTCCTATAATATCATGACACATTAATAATGTGACAAATAGCTCCAATCTACTATGGTTTGGGCCTTTATACTCTATGTTTTCCATCAATTCTAAATTTGAAGAAGGATTTTTTAAATGAATATCATAGTTCATTATTCTTTATTCATCCTAAAAGTGATAAGATTTAAAGACATCTAAACAATAATTTATTAGGTTATATCATGAAAAGTGACATTTCATATTATGTATCTCGATGCGTGTTATGTTTTAAGGTTATGTTTGGGAGATAGTAGTCTAAGGGGGTGTTACAAACATTACCCAGACTAAAATGTCAATGGGAAAATAGAATCATGGATTTTGACTATCAACACTCCAAAATATATGAAGGAAAAAAATTCAATTTGGGTTGTATATGATCATCATAATAATATTGAACACTTAATTGTAATCAATGAAAATTTATATCATGAAAATATTTCCCTAATATATATTAAATATGTGTTATATTTTAGGGAGTACCACATTCTATTGTATCATACTCGGTTCTGATGTTTACCATGATGTAATTGAAAAGTCTTTTGCAGGATCATTATATAGAGTTGAGTTTAAATATGTATTATGACCTTTTGAAAAATTCTCAGAATATAGAACCAATCATTACCTAATGTCAGTTATATGAACTAATTATATGGATTTCGATGGTCATTCAAATCAAAACATTCTTCATGTTGGGTTTACACACGATAATAGTTTTCTATGAATCATTTATATCAGACCTTATGAAGAGAACTATGGAATAATGTATATAACAAAAATTTTATGGGATGAATCTAGAGAAAGAAAGATAATTTCACCTGAGGTAGTTGATGAAATGGTAGATAAATTTAGATCCATTTTGCAGTATATCAAGGAAACATATAGTCAATAGAAAAATTATATAGAAAACAGTCAATGAATCTGGAATTTATGTTAGAGATAAGTTATCCATGTGAAGTTATATGTGGATGAAGGTTATGAGGTTAATAAATAATGGAATGATTGACCATGGTTACAAAAACTCATTCGAGATTATTTATTGAGTATTGATGGTTGTTTATTGTTTGTACTTCTGCTAAAACTATCATAGGTTCATGATGTATTCCTTGTATATCTCTTTTGGAACTACATTACTGATCCTTTAAATGTATTAAACTATAATGTTGTACAACAGTAACATGATCATTACCCTGAATAATAATTGGTTTATATATTGGAATGTAGAGATAATGATATATATAAAAGGACTAATCATAAGGTTATAGTTTTGTGTAGGAATAAAAAATTAAAAGAATCTATGTGGGAACCTAAGGATGTGATGAAACAAGATACCTCATTTTTTTCATAGTGATGGAATTTTAATAGAAAAATTCATTTTACGGTGGGTAATATATAACCCCTATATATTTTATGATAAATTTATATTTAAATAAATTTATTTTCTTTCATAGAATATGAAGCATGCAACCATGATTCTAAATGAAATTTAATTTTGAATAGTATTTTAACAGATCAATTAATATGGTTGAGTGAATAGTAATAACCACGTTTTTATAAAAAAATTTAGATCAGGAAAATATTTTGTTAAATAAATACTCATTTTTTACTCAATTCTTTATAAGCCATAAAAATAATTTTCCCCTCTAAATGGATTTTATTACTTCAAATAAGAAAAAATTATAATAAATTTCAAACAGTTTCAAGAAAAATATGAATTTTGAGAATGGAATTAATTATTGAATTCACAAATTTTAAATTATATTAGATTTAATGTTTTAGAATCTTCCAAAAAGATTACTTTTTTTTTGATAAATAGTAAAAAATATTGATTTTCATTGAAAAAATTATTTCTGTTTAAATAAATTTTAATTTTAGTTTATTTTAAAAATGGGTTGAAAAGTAAAATTATTTCAATTATATTATGTATAATTTAATTTAGGTCATTAGAATTATTTTTATATAAATTTTGGAATAAAAACTATAATACTTCAGAAACCATTTTTTCTAGAAAATTTATTTTAATCCCATGTTGGGTATTTAGTTTTAAATTAAATTTTACCACTTATAGGGACCTAATATTGAAAAGGGGATACCAAATTTCTAATCATGATGATAAATTTTGGTAATTAGGTCCCATTTTTTCATATAAATATCAACCACAAAAATTATTAGTCACCTTAGTAAGGGTAAAATTGGTAAAACATGGTTAAAACCATTAGATAAGATATCAAAATACACCCCAAACATTCATTTATCCTATTTTTTGGTTATAATTTATCGATTTACATTTATAAAATTAATATAAGTCTAATATTTTCAACCTTTATTTGATTGTTACTATTATATTTATTTAAGAAAATAATAAACACAAAATGTCACTCCCTAGGATTTCATATCTATAAAATTTTTATATAATGATAAAAGGATGAAAAATTATGATATAAATATTAATTTGTATTATAAATTATTTTTTTCTTAATTTTATATTTTTTATTGATAAATTATTACTTGAAATACTAACACAATGCCGGTAGAGTGCATGTGTAAGAAGATGAAAATTCATATAAGTGTTTATAAAATCTATAAAAGTAATATTTTTAGGAGATTTAAAGTGCCCTAGAAATATTCAATATGAACATAAAATATCAGATATTTTATTTTAATGTTTTATAATTAAATTTTATTTTCTTCATACTATTGTCAAATTAAAATTATGTGAATAGTTCATAAAATGATGTTATTAGTATTTCATGATAGTTTTTTTATTAAATTATTTAAAAATAATAAAAATAGTGTATTTGGAAAATTGTGATGATAAATTAACTATGTGTCATAACTTCATCATTTATGATTGGATTTTTTACTTTATATATAAAATTAAAACCCACTAATATTAGAAAAAAATTAGGATGGTTAAGATTATAAATAGTTTACGATAGTGATAAATAAAAAAATATGCTATAAATTATCACCCAAACCTATCAAATTTTTATTAGATGAGAATATTTTTACCTTATATTAATTTTAATAAATTATATGATCATTTTATAAATATTTATTGATAATTAATTCATTATATTTTAATATTTCTGTAATTTGAAGTGTGTCTTCTCACTCACATATAAATAGACACCCCTTCTACATTTTATTTTTATCATGTCGATCATTCTTTTTCTAAAAACCCTTACATGAAACTACTATAAAATTATATATATATTAATTATGATTTCTAGTTTTCATCAAATTTCATTCAATGGGACTTTATGATAAGAATATAATAATGAATTCCAAAGAATATGTAATCGTCTTAGTCGACCTCTATTAATTAATTTAGTATTATACCTAATATAAATATATTTTCATCACAATTAAACAAAAAATTATGTATCATAAATATATATAAATGTTATTATGATTCTAGAACCACCAATATCCACCCACAAGTTTTTCAAATTGGACGTGAAATCATCCCTCTTGTGTACGTGTGGACTACCACCAGCATGTAGGGATGCAAATAAGTTTCCATAACTATCTTTAATGGAAGGATATTATTATGGATTTAATATTTTAATATTTTATTTATAATATAATACTTCTTTAAATGTTATAATATCATATCTATGTTCTTAACATCATATCATTCAGATAATGATATTTTTTCTTCATGCGTACTTGTGCGCTACCACCTTTATAAAGTGATTTGATATGTTTTACATATTTTGATTACATGGATGTTAATAAGTATATATTTAATTAATTTATATAAAATTTATGAAATATTACTTATCTTGAAAGGTGAATTCTTTTTTTAACTTTTTTCCATCCACCTAAATGTTAAAAAAATATTTATTTGTGTGTACTGAAACATAACTTCATGAGTGGTGTAATTCATTTTAATATAATTACATTTTATGAAAGATTATTATTATTTCTGTCGATAATAAATGTGATATATATATATATATATTAACTAAATTTATATACAGGATGAAACCATGACCAAGTACAAGGACCAGATCTAAAAAAAAGAAATTTTCATGAAAAATGGGAACAAGAATGTAATATATGTTTCAATGTAATTATTTGTTGGGATTGATTGTGATTATATTTATGATGATGATATTTTTTGATATATCTCTCATGAATTTATATACTTTTATTCCTCAATTTCTTTTTTTGATATTATATGTTTTAATTTAATTTTCTTCACTTTATGAACCCATGATAATGAAATAATGATTTAAAAAAAACAGACTCTAATTCCCTTTTCAGTCAAAAATTATTTATCTTACATGCCCATGTTTTTATAAAAATGTGTTTGAAAATGTATTTTTTAATATTTTTCAGTTATTTTTAATATAATTTTTACTAAAATTTTAGATATTTATATTTTTTATTGGAATATTTTAGTAGTTATCCAATAGAGGTGCATTTGACTTTTTACTGAAATTATTAAATAAATCGTTGTTTCATCATATAACACCTGAACATAATTTCCATAAATAAAAAAATTACTTATTTTAATATTAATTTAAAATTTTCTAATTTTCATTTAAAAGGGAAAAAATATTAATAATTTTGCAATTTTTATATTTTAATATTTAATTTAAAAATAAAAAATGTATTTTAATCATGAAATATTATATTGATATTTAAAATTACTATAAATAAATGATTACATCCCGAGTTGTTACAAATCATTTAATAGTTATACTATAAAATATAACTATATATATTCTATCTCAAGATGGTTTGTGGTTATGATAATGAAATATCAAGAACCCCATTTTAGATTCCATTGGTTAAAATACGATGGATGTTTTAATGATATTGGGGCATAAAAATGAATGTATTTATGACCATGTGTCATGTGGGACTAAACATATAAAAACCTATAATTAATTGGGTAATGATTACTATTATTTGAGGTTAAAGGGTGCACGATAGGTTATTACAAGAATAAAAAAGAGGCTTTGTGGGAGGTTATCCCTACCCCAAATATGGGTATCTGAGATATTATCCCAAGCCTAGAGTAGATACACATGTGGTAATCCCAATACCAAAATGTTATGAAGGATTGTTGGGTATTCATGACATAATATTTATATGTATTTGATTATGTGACACATTATTCCACTCATTTTTGACAAGATATTATACCACTGTTATGTTCTCATGGCTAATATTCATTAATCAATTTGTGATTCATGTCTTATAAACTACATTGATTTATTGCATGACTCATGTTTGTGATCAATGAACCGATGGGTACTATTTTTAAAGGTTCATATTGTGTTATGATACTCTTTATTCTCATGTTATGTTTATATTATCACTGATATCTCCCTTTTTAAACCCTTACTTAGCATCATATGTAAACCATTATTATTTTTTATATTCCATATGATATATAGAAATTTTTTAAGTATTATGTGCCTAATAAGGGTGATAGTTGTGGAAACCTAAGTGGAAGATGATGTAAATATTTACAGGACCAATTTAAATGTAACCATGTTTTCAAAGACTCTAAACTATTATGGTTATGGAATATATTGTAATGTTATAAACTAAAAAATTAAATTTTAATGATGTAATATCTATAAATAAAAATTATGGGTCCATTTATTATGATATCAATAATTTTTTAGAATATCAAATGGTGAAATTTAAATTAGAATTTCAATAAAAAAATTTAAATTATAAAAAATTAAAAGAAGGTTTTGATCATGTGTTATAAATAATTGAAATGTTTTAATATTTATGTAATATTTCATTAATAGATGATTTCTTGACAAGAATTTTAAGAAATAAGAAATTTAATTATATTAATATAAATAGTTATTTATTCCTAATATTAATAATTTAGTATTAATATGATATTTATTTTAGTAAAAATCATTGACTAGAACATCACCTTAGATCTCTATCTATCTCTCAAATCACGGTTCTAGTAACCCATGAAGAAAATGAGATCCCCCAAAAGAATGGGGAGATTCAAAACAGTTTTTTTTATTCCATATAAAGAAGCATCCCATTGGATAATTCTTGTTCATATTTATCAACTATAGTTAGGAAGAACAAGAGGGATCCAAAATCATTAGAGAAAAGGAGTGGTAATAATTATTATTTTTCTTATTCAAATGAATTGATGGTACATGTGGAAAAATTATTTTCTATTGTATATTTAAAATATGTTGGGAATTTTTTTAACTCTTAATAAATTCATCATTGAAATAACCTAAAATAAGTAGGAGAATTATCTAAGGTGGAGTGAATTAGTGAATTCAATTCATTTTATATTTCCCCCTAAAAAAAAATTACACACCTATTAAATTGAATAAAAATATCACTTTTTATGATAAATTTTAACACCATTGACTAAACACAGTAGGCACAAAAAAATTACATGGTTCTATACTAAACACGTATGGATACAACCTTGGAATGATCTAAAATACCATGTTATAATATTATCCACTAGATTCCACATTTTAGATACAGTATGTTAGGTTTGTCATAGAAATCATTACACAATATATTCCTTTTAGATTTATGTAATGTACTCCATTATAAATAATGAATGGATAATATGAATTGTAAGAAACGGGATATCCATCAATTAAATTAGACGTGTATCATATTTTTACTATGCTTCTTAATATTATTATGCATCTTTCTCTTACACTATTTGTATTATTATTATTATTATTCTCTCAATTATATTTTCATCCTATGTAATCTATTTTCCTTCACATATTTACACATGGATAATATATTTTTTCCCATCGTAGTTTTTATTAATATATTTCTAAAATAATAATATTTTTGGAAGTATTTTGAAGGAGTTAAATGAACTGATAGTTAATTATAGTTGTTTTTAGAAAAGGTTAGTTCATGTTGTGAGCCAGGTGTAATGATTTGATATTATGTTTATTAGGGTTCATTATAACATCCTATGGTTCATCCATCCCATGAATTTAGAGTTCACTTCATGAAGGAAGTTTTCATAAGAATTTACTTACCCTTTTCAAAATTTGTTATTTCATGAGATGCACCATGACACAATATGTCACACAATGAATTATGGTTGAGCTAGATTTCAGTGGATAAGTCCATTAGAGATCATTCTAGGAAATCAATTACACATCTTGATGATTGTTGAAATATTTTCTGTTACTCTATAAATGATATTATCATGCCTGACATATAAGGTCCCACGATGTAGGATTTTAGATTGATTCAAGTGTTTTAGAGATGAATCTCTTAATCATGATAATCGAATCCAAGACATGATAATTCAACATTAGATTTGGGTGATTTTTTTATGAAAACCTCACACTATCAATACATAGGCCATGTCGTAACTTATATTTTAATTTATATATCTTATAATGAAAATGCCACGTCTCACCATGATAAAGTAAGTTGTGATGTGATTTGGGTTTCATACATGATTAAAATAGAATTGAATTTGTTTTAGTCTTATAGATGTTAGGTTATTATTTTTATTTTTTGTAACTATTGATTCTATTTTTAATGGGGGATATCATCTTGTTTTTTTTACATAAGCAAGGATTAAAGTGGAAAATTAAGAATCTTTTGGTATTTAATTTTTAAATTCAAATTTTGATAAATATTGAAATGAATTGAAAGACTATGAAATAGAATAAGGATATACATATTGATTTAGAAGAAACTAGAATATATATAGAAATATATGATTACTAAATTTGAGTAGTGTGTAATAAAGTGTGTGAGGCTATGTTTTGTTGAAGACCAGGACGATAATTCAATGAGTTTTTTCATAACATTAATGATATGGAATCATTGAATAATAGAATTGGAAATAAAACCCTTTTTGTTTTATGTTGATCAAATTGATAGATATCTTTTAATATTGAACAATATGTAAATTTCATTATATTATCCTTCAGGAAAGTACTTTTGGAAGATAGGAAGAGGTTATATATATTTGATGAGTAGTGATATCTTCATAAACTTGTAATCACATACTAGTGATATAATAATTTATTATAATATCATCAGAACATTGATATATATTCCTTGGATATATCCTTTTATAGGATAACCTAGTAAAATCATGTGTTAACTCTCTTTACCATTCATGTATTTCAGGTGTATCAATAAGAATATGTTCACTGGGTGTTTTCCAGTGTGGTGAAAATATCAAAAGAATCACAGAAAAGGAAATTTCAACACACCATAATTCAACCCACAATTATTATGGTGGTCAGTAGGACATTGGGGTATAATAATTTCAATCAAAGTCATAGGTTATCTCTTTAATATATTTTAAAAAATTTATTTTTACAGAGTGAATTGAAAATACCAAAAGAGTACCCTTTTTTATAAATAAAACCATTAGTTTTAGTTGAGTGGAATGAGTTATGTTCTATGATATCATATCCTTAATCTATATTCTATAGTAGTAAATGGGACTTAATTTGGTAAAATAATTAGTAGGTTTAAGATAGAACATGGTAATAAGATGTTGACTAATGATTCTAATGATTTGAAATATTTTTAAAGATTGATTTCCAATTATATTTATAAGAATTTTATAAACTACTTAATGGTTAATGGTAATTTGGTTAACATTATAATAATTTTTATGGTTACCCAAAAATTATAGATGTGATGTTATAGATTTTACTTTCTATATTTGATCATCTATAGAATACTTCTAGTAAAAATATAGATGATTTTTATAACCATCTTACAAATTTTTTTGGTTCAACTCATAGAATTGGCCAAGAAATCTATTATTCTAACATGGTGGATAATATTTTAAGAATATTACCATTTATGTATAATGAAAAGGTATTGGATTTTATGACTATGAATCATGGGGGTTTTTTATTGATAACTTACAAGTTAGGTTGGATACATATTGAATGTTGGTGAAACTAAATATATCATTAGTAAATTCATCTAAAGACATTTCATTTTATGATATTGAGGAGTAGTAATTTCATGAGGTTGAATGTGAAGATAATTTAGTAAATGATTTCTTAACACATATTTCATTAATATTTATATTTGGAAAATAAATATATGATGTAAAGTGAACAATCCCTTGTTTCCATTATAGGAAGGTTAGACATATCACTGTCAGGTGTCTAAAAAAATATAGTTAAGAGGATTGGGTGTATTAATTTTCACTAATATTGATACAAAAGTTTATCATTTGGTGGAATTTAAACTATGAAAATTCAATTTTATATAATTTCTATTGGAAGGTGTTTATTTCAATGAAAAAAATGATGCTAAAAAAAATCATGAGATGTTATTCGAATAATATTTATATCATATATGGAATCTTTTTTGATGTTATCTATAGATAAATAAATGGTTTAAGGGAAAATACATTGATAAATAAGAATGAGTTTTGGATCTCAAAATTACATTGCAATATTTTCTTAATGATTATGGATCATAAATAAAAATTAATAAAATAATTACATATTTTATGAAAGATTATTTGAGTTATATTAATGAACATATTATAGAGGTGGATTTTCATGTGAAAATAGTGGTAGAATGTGATTAGAATCATGTGAAATTTGAATAATCAATACATTATATGCTGTAGTTTAACGAATATTCTACAATCATTGATTATCTGAGATAATCTATTGAAGATAAATTCCATAGGACTATAGATCATTAACAATAATTAATTTCATTGAGAGAGATTCTGGAACTAGAAATCCGACAATTTATTTTAAAAAGTCTTACATTTGTGAAGTTTTGAAATAAAATTTGAAATAAAATGTGGAATTAAGTTCATAGAGTTATGAAAAAACATTGAGTTCTCTAATGATAAATGGAATGGGATAACTTCAATACTTTTAGAGGATATAAAATTTAAAACTCAAAAAATGTGAAGAATTCATGGAACTATAAGAAATGATAAATTTATCAATCATCAAGAAATTTTATATATTCATTATTATTTTTTAAAAACTAGTGATAAGAGGTGGAGTGATATAAATAGGATATTTAGAAATATAAAATATCATTTTTAGTTTCATTTTAATTAAATATACCAGTGTGTAGAATCTAAAATATACCAATGATGATAGTCCATTGGAATATAAGAAATTATAGTTAGAAAAATCTATTTATATTTAGGTAACAATTATTTTTGTTTATACTATTTTAGTAATTCAAACATTGTACATAAAGAAGTAGATTTTGGATAAATATGTGAATGATATTTTTATAGTGGACAAAATACAATGGATATAATTTATTCCAATTCATTTCCATTATGGAATAGGTCTGACACTTTGGATGAATATTAGTATTCTCTAATTTAATATTTTGAAAAAATGATAATACAATAAAAATGGTTTCTACTTATTCAATAATTAAAGTACAAAAATAATGAATATAAAAAAGTAAAATTAGTATAAAAATCCTTTAAAATAAAAAGAAATATATAAAAATATATTTTAGATAGTGGATATTCATAAAATATAACTTTTAATATTAATTTGATAAATTTTTTAATAATCATTGTTGATGAAATATTTTGATTTCAAGATAAAAGATATATAAAAATAAAGTTCAGTGGAATGATTCATCTCATTGAGAGTTAATTTAGGATTAAAATTGTTCTTTATATTTATGGACTTCACCAATAATGTTTTAGCATAAGACATCTTTGTTACTCATGTTGTGAGAGCATGATAATTTATTAGGGCTATTACAAAAATGTAAATTCATGGAATTCTATAATGAAATTTAGGATAACACATTGAAATTTATATTAGGTTTAAATTAATGCAAACACTTTTCTATTTATAATGATAGTTGAAAACAAATTGTGGCACTAGAGGCTAATTAAACTAATTAAAAAGTTAAAGTAATTTTAAAATATTCTTGGCTATAGAAGATATTCCCAAAATTAATTAATTTCGAAAAAATACTCTTTTTTTCGATTTTATGCAAGGAAATATGTTTTATGTTTATATCATCTAATGAATAAGATAGTACAATGATTTTTAAATTTATTTCAAACCAATTATTCTTGAATAATTTCATTGGAAAGAACCATTAAAAAGAGGTACGCCGCACTTTTTTGGATATTTTTTATTGTATGAGTGTTACACATTAATTAAATCAACTAAAAATATACTATATTCCACTAAAATATTTTGAATATGTGAAGAAATGGAACCAAAAGAACATTCACAATTATAAGATATGAAAATTGATCATACTTCCCATCTTTTGAGGTTTTAAATTACCTTGAAAGACATTGTATTAGGAATTAACTATCATTGTGAAAAAGCCATAACATCATGGGGTTATGAAAATAATAAATCAAAATTTAAAAATATATAAAATTTATTTTTGACTGAATGTGGTTTAAAAAATCACTATAATAAGGATGTATATCATGTAGTTTCATATAATAAAAATTATGTCACTATAGGGGTAGGAAAAATTCCATATATAATAGATAATGTAAGGAAACAATTTTTAAAGAATATATATGTATTTGAAAGAATTTTTTCACTAAAAATAATTATGTAATGTTAGAGAAGTATGGTGATGTAGTATTTTAATTATTCTTACAAGGATACTGAAAATATATTAAGACCTACATGTGTTTCAATAATATGATCAATAAATTATTCCATTGAAACAATGTAATTGTTTTTAACAATGAATCTAAATTTGAATAAAGATATTTTGATACAAAATATGTTTTTGAAGAATGTAAAAAATGAATAAAAATTTCGAAAAATATCATAATATTGAGGCTGATGATGATTCTAAAATTGAATAAAATATAATATAAATTCAAGAATTAAGTCCACCTTTTAATCAATCAATAATGAAATGTGAATATATTGACCTAAAAACATCATTAGAGAATAAAGATATTCAATAAAAACTAGTATGACTAGAGTAGAGAACAAAAATCTATTATCATATATATACCCCTTTATTAAATGAACAAGAAAAGGGAATCATGGGTTATATAAAAGATTTATTAATGAGTTAGTATTTATAAAAATTAAAAATTTGAACATTTATAAAGGCATAAAATCGTAAAATTACTTTTAAAATTTTTTGTGTTCATGAATAAGATGGATGAAAATGTAAAATGTAATCAGAATAAATCATATACCTTTATTGTGGAATATTCTTAACTTGAAGGTGACTTTATTGAAGAGAATTTTTCACTATTGAAATAATAGATTTAGATAGACTCATCTTAGTAGTGTCTATCCAATGAAAGTAAAAAATAATTCAAATGGATTTTTTATGGAATTATTATTTTTTTTATTCAATTAAGAAGTGTATAAAGATAAATGTAATGTATTGATTCTTATTAATTATGGATAAAAATTATCAATTCTTATGAAGGACATGTATTTTATGATTTACTAACTTCATTTTTTGTATTCATGGATAAAATTTATCATAATGTAGATTGAGTTAAAAGGGAAGTGTTTGATCAAAATCAAAATGTGAAAAACAGAAATGAGGAGTATATAAAGGTATTAGTTAATGTATATGATATAATATTTAGTGGTAGGAATTATAATTATATTTATTAATTTAAAAATTAATTGGTTTTGAGTTTGAAATTTCAATTATCAAAGAGTTGTCATATTTTCTAGAATATCAAGGTTATTAGGAAGATGGAAAAAATTTATCTAATAGGTAATGTCTTCCATGGTTGAATATATGAAATTTATAATGGAAGAGTGAAATCCTATTTCCACAAAAATATCAATTAGAAAAAACATGGAAAATATGAAGGCATAGATAGTGTAAACTCAATAGTATATGATTTTTTTTGATGTTTACCCTATCATACTGTGACTAGATAAGATATTTTTTTTGATGTATTTTTGGATATGTGATTTCATGGTCGTATTATGAAATAATATATTATTGTACTGAGGAAAATAATGATGTATGTCTAGGGAACCATAAATTGTTGTATGTTGTTAAAATATGGAAAGAACAATGACTTATTATCACATACATATTTTTATTTGGATGGTGGGATTTGGATTGAAAATCCATAAGTGGTGGATCATTTAATATTTGAAGATTTTTTTTTCATATGTAAGAAATAAGAATGTGCTTATTGAGTATAATAGATGTAGACTACATATCAATAATTAAATATTATGTATAACTTATGAGGATGAAAAATATTAAGAATTCATCTATGATGTAGTGCATTAGTAGATGATTTCTTATTGTGGGAAAAAAAGTTTTATTTATTTAACTACAAATCCATTTTAGATATATCTATTAATTTTTTTGAAATTATTACAATTTTATAAAATAAATGTTAGTGAAATATTTTGTGAGGATGGATTGTTTTCAAACTAAAAATTAGGTAGAAACAATCATAACCTAACCCTTTGTGGTTGATGTTTTTTAATGTTATTGGTTGACACTTATTGGTCGACTCCATACTACTGGAGTCAGGGTATTTAATGTTTGTATTAGAGGATGTTTAATACAAATCATGGAAAATTGATATATAAAAACATTGATTAGAGAACATAATTTTGTAATAGAAATTGGTTATGGGTATATAAGAACATCCTAATGTTATGTTAAGGTAGATATCATGTGATTCGTTCTAAAAAAAGACATATTTAGATACATCAAGAGAACATTGTTTTGGAAGTGATTTTCACAGGGGTAATAACTCTATAAAAGGGATTTCACGCTTGACTCCACAATTGATTAGTATATGAAAATTGGTCTCAACATGCACCTAGGTTGACTCTTCTTGGGGATATTATTGGGTTAATTGAAATTTTATTTACATGCTAATATAAATTATATTAATTTTTTTATGGCTTGGAATATCTTCCAACTGAACCTTAATTATGATTATAAGATTGGTCATGCATAAAAATTTTAATTTATGTTAGTTGTTTTAATAGTTTTGGGATTATACATTATAATTCATAATTTTATTATATAATATAGTTTACTCCAATATTTATAAATGGTTCTTAGTGGAAGGAATTAAAACTTATCAGTGATGGAAATCTAAAGAGTTTGAATGATCATTTCAATGATATATTTAAGACAAAAATTTGAAGTATACTACTCTCCCAAAAATTCTCATATTACAAGGATATAGTATCATATAATATCAATATTGGGAAATAATTATTCAATTATTATTTATTTAAAAGGAATAAATTTAATAAAATGATGGAAAATAAAAAAATTCATAAGGGGATGGTTGGAAACAAGTGTTTTCCCAAATGTGATAATTATGGAATGAAACACCTGTGTACTTTCATAAGGTAATTTGAGTTTGATTAATGTGTTTGGAGAAATTACTTTAGGAATCAGAATTAAAGGGCTCAAAATTATCGTTTAATGTTTGGTACATAAACTATATGAATATAGAGTATAATAAATGTTGATAACCCATGTGTAGAGGAAGTATACCACAAATGAATTTAAGAGATAAAGGTCAAGATTCTGATATTACTAGGGAAAAATTGAAATGATTATTGTGGTTGTGCTTGGATTTATAAATTATGGAATATGAGTATATTATAAATTATATTCTTATTATAATAATTGTAAATTTTATATATATTTTACTACATTTTCTTTATTTAAGGACTTTATAGAATATTTGGATTGGTATTGATGATCAAGAAATGGGATTCAGTAGATTGTTGAACATCTTATAAAAAAAATATTTATTTAAGATAATGAATAATAAATATACAATGTTGACATATTAATGATAAGGATATATTTATGAGACAGTATTTGTGACCATGAAATTGGATAGTAATTTGATGGTTTATATTATTTTTAATATATTTTAATTTTATTTTGGAATTAAAAATTTATTTTATAAAATGAGATTTTATTTTAAAAAGAAATATATACTTAATTTTTTAATAATCCATGTATATATTAAGGTTTTATAATGACCAAGATGTTTAAATATTTTGAATTTGATATTAAGAACCACATAATATTAGTTTGTGAATATAATATTGATTATGTTACCACTCATCTAAATTTTTAGTATTTTAATTTTTTCAAGTTTATTTTGTGTGATTATTAAGGTTACATATTTATATAATGGATTAATTTGATATTTTGGAGTTATTATATAACTTGTGCTAACCATTTTGGTCTTGGAAAATATCTAGAGATATGAGATATGACTACTAATTTTATTATTATGATAAGGATCTATTCAATATTACTTTTAGTGTTTATGATTAAAAATTCAAACTCAATAGTAGTTTAAATAAGTAATATATGATGTATCAATTGATGTCAAAGCAACCAATGTTTGGAGTTATTAGAATAATTTCTGGTGATCTATGTCATAATGGTAACAAAATCCCACATTTTTTGGAAAACTATTTGTCTTAAAAAGGTTGACCTATTAATTTATTTTATATTTAATAAATTGTATTTTAACTCATCAATGATTTATGGTTTTTTTTTTGTTAACATTATCATGACCATTTTCACTATCACTCTCTAATAATCCTTGGGTATTACTATTCTCTTTCATGTCCATGTTTTCATTTCCCACCATTATTCTCCTACGTGGTGACCTATTAATGTGTTAATATAGATGACCATATTACTTCTATTTCACTATAATAAAAAGAAAATTTTATTATCCCCTTTAATGATTCATATTTCTATCAATTTTATTTTCAAATATCAAACCCTTTATTATTAGGATCACGATTAAATTTCAGGTATGTAATTAACTAATGGGGAATAATATAACACCCTGAGATGTTAAAATAAGAATGTCATGTTGTAGAGATTGTATGATAAGAATCACATATATTATAATAGAATATTAAACTATGAAACTTTATGATATATATTTTTAAATTAAATCTCTGATATTTTGTGATGCATGTAATTCCTTGTTTAAACGAAACATGACACATAATTAAATTATTATAATTTAAATATAACCCTGATATTCTAGAAATTAATATGGAGGGTATGAATAATATTAAGTAAATTTAGAAACACACATGGATTAAATTTTTATAAAATAAATCTAATGGTTATCTATTGATTATAAATAAATTATGAAATATTTGAAAGAGAAATAAATGTTTCATAAAAACTGTATTTTTTTCAATGGTGGATTATTCACTCTTGGAACACATAATTTAATAATAATTTTTACCTCTTTTAGAAAATTTATTTGATGAAATATATTCATTTTTTGTCTAGTTGGAAAAACTTTCTTTTTTTTTATTCATTCTAATTTTATAAAAAGAATATTTTTTTGATGAATAATGAAAAAAACAAATTTTTTTTGAAAACTAGATTTTTGATTATGTTTTTTAATAATATCAATAAAAATTTATATAGGTATTAAATAAAATTCAGTTCATTTATATTTAAAGTTATCTTATTTTGGTCATTCGAATCAATTTCAAAGTGAACTTCTATATTATATAATTTTATACATGATTGCATTTTATCTTGGAAGAACCACTCTTTCATTATGTCAGTGATTAAATTTTGAATGTAATTATGCCATATCAGTGAATTGAATTTTGTCACGACCCCCTCCCACCAAAGATGCCCCTCCTGAGCTGGAAATGGTGAAAGGGAGATAATGACCCCCGAGTCCCGCCTCCAGTAGGCCCCGAGTTGGCGACTAGCACCAAGGGTATGAGTTTTCACAAATATGGGAGGCATTACCCTTTTTATTATTTTGGATCAGGAAATAGGACAAGTCAACCACCAAAAAGGGAAAAGAACAAGTGTATATAAATAAACCCAAACCAAGCCCACATGCATGTTTAAACAATTTTTATAACAAGGTACAAGTACAAGGAAGCTCAAAAGTACAATTCCAAACAAAACAAGAGAACAACAACTGCAACAACTCCAACTGCCCGACTAGTAGGGTCCCGCACGGCCCTGGTAGTCCTCCTGGAAACCTGAAAGTAAACGTAGGGTGAGCATACAAGTATACTCAGTAGGGAAACCTAAAGCTCTCATGCACAAGTGGGGAGACACCCTAAGGTCCCGTGAGAAAACAGAAGAACCAGAAACTAACAAGGAAAAACTATCCACCCAGCCTCACTGGTCACACTCACCAAGTAACACAAACAAGTTTAGTATATATATAGAACAAAAGTATTGGGTACCCCGCACCATTTCCCACTTAATTAGATGCTGCTCTTCCTAACGGAAAACGTCCTGACGCTACCACACTCTTCCCGCCCGCACACACCTGGGCCAAACCACGCATCCCGCCCGCACACACCTGGGCTTCACAACCACGCATCTCGCCCGCACACACCTGGGCCACAACCACTAACCCGCCCACAGACACCTGGGCCTCATCCCGAAGGTTCTTGGGAACGGTAAGCCTGCCCGAAGAGTCTTGGGCTAAAGGTCGCCTCAAGCCATCACAGCCTCCGAGACCTACCCGAAGAGTCTTGGGTGTAAGGTCACCTCAAGCCATCATAGCCTATGGAAGAAGGAGCAGGAAGGAACTAGTAACTAAGGGGGAACACCCTCTCCCATAAAATGGGAGTGTTCGGCACTAGGTGCTTGACATGGGTGTGGTGTGACAACACACAAAGATACAATTATATATATACATATACCAAACACACAGCCCAACCTATGGCTTCTTAAAAAGAGAAACTGAGCATGTGCCTCGGCACTGCTACCACGAAGCATGCACCAACAACCAAACAATCATCCCCCAACCCCATTTAGGTTTTCATGTTTCATGCAATGGTTTAACAAATTGTTACTACTGGGCAACTATCATCCAGACAAAACCTTTCACAAACATATCCCTGCCATCCACAACCAAGGTTAGGTAAAACGCAAGCAACCACATGCCATTTCATTTACAAAAGATTATCACAAACATACAACATTCCATCATTCATTTATTTCAAAGTTCCACACATAAAACCCTTTCCATACACAAAACATTTCCGCATTTGAAAACACCTTTTTACTTCAAAATACTTTTCATAATCAAAAAACTTTTCATAAATAAAGGCATTTTCCACAACCAACCACTTCCCATTTCAACCCCATCGTTTACAAAACATTTCACACCTCCATGTTTCCACCATCAACCATTCCAATAAGATCACCACCCAAACGTCGCAGCCCCGCTGCTCACCCAAACCACAACAGCCCACAAAACACCCCCAACACATGCCACGTAACCAAGCCAACACCCACATGTTCATTATTCCATTTTGGTTCAACCGGTGTGATCACACAAGGGTTCTAGATTTTCATTTAAAAAGTCAACTTTACGTGATTAACCAATTTCCAGATTTCATGAAGTTTCCATCCATCAGAAAATACATAAGGAGAGGGCAACATTTAATTGCGTAAGCAAAGGCCCCCAACGACTGTGATTTTCAGTAGGTAGAAGCTCATTCAATTCACAAATATAATATCACAGGATATAAAAAGTAAGGTAACAACAATAACTAACTTCCCAACCCCATTATTTAACCAGTTATTATCTTTATTTAAAGGTTCAACCATTTCTCTTGAGAACAAAAGGATACCCGCCACACATGATACACAAATTAGAGAGAGAAAGGTGAGATCTCTACCTCAAAAGGTCCCGATCACGCCGATTCCGACGACGTCCTTCGGTGTCCTCCACCTTCGCCAAACCCGACAAACGCCTCCTAGGATGGAAGCTGGAGAAGGAAGGCTGGAAGGAAAGGTGACAAGTCTGGGCTTAGAAGCTTCGTCTCGTCGGTACGATCCTGTGGCTGCTGACGGATCGTAATTCGGAGCTCGGACAAAGAAGTTAGAGGAGGAAGACTTCTTGATCATCCAAGAGTGTCGTCGTGCGGAGAAGAAGCGATTGGTCTGGAAATAATCCGCGACCCTTTATTATATAGCCAACGAATAGGTAAAACAGTATGCAGCGTGTATTGATGAATACACGGTGTGACTGTACACCCGTTACGTGTTTTGACTGGTCAACACACGACACGTCACGCGGTTTCCACACGTTTTAAAAAAAAGACGTTAATTTTATTATTATGTGTGTTTCGTTGACCCGAGACATAACTCATAAAAAGGTTTCCATCACTGGTCTTAAAATGACCATCTTAATTACAGGATTACACTACCACTGATGGTTCGTCATTCCGACACCATATGAAGAAGTTATAGACTTTTTAAGTTTTGATCACCCAAAATAATAATAATATTATTTTATTATTATTATAATTACTTATTTATTTATTTTTATAACTCCAAATCAATCGTGATTTGGTCTCTTTCACGTTGGAAACAAACACTCCCTCCTTTTACATTTATTTCTCTTTTAATTTTATTCCCATTAATACCTTATAATCATTATTATAATATATAATAATAATGACTTACAAAAGAACCTCCTCAAACCCACGCCACCACAAAAGTGGCGCCTCCTTGGCTCCATGTCAATCATGCCCCACCTCCTTGATTGCCTTTCCTTTTTTTCTTTTATTATTTCTCAATTTTCTATTATATCATTCTCTCTCCAATCTAACTCTTCCATGTTATTATTAATAATAACACCCATCATTAATGTTCTAATTTAATCTCATTAAATTAGTTTACCACGGTTATTCTCATATTAAATTAAAACCATTCCATTTAATTAAAACCATATCCACGACAAAACAAAATTAATATAACTAAATATTCAACCCCTTTTTAATACCTTTAATTTCATTAACCTCTCGCACATAGTTTTACGCCATCATTGTCATTTATTGTTTTTCAATAATAAAAACAATTCATCAACTTATTTTATTAACTCATCACCATTATTATTTTTAATAATGATAATATTTATGCTCATCGCATTGACCACGTTAAACAACCCCGTTGGATATCTGAATCTGACCATGCCACATCAATGTCGCGTAACATCCGTCAATTTAATTATTTAATTCTATTTATTTTTATTTCACACTGATTAAATTTAAACCACTTTTATTAAATTAAAGTCATTCAATTTAATAAACCCAACATATTTTTTACACCACCATTATTATTATTATTTAACATAATAATAATAACGAACTCACCTTTAATTTTATTAACACACCACCATGCTTCCATTGTGCATCTTCATTTATTTGTTTGCAATAAATATCATAACTCATTTTATTAATTTCTCATTAATATTATGAATAATATTAATAACACAACACCCATTATTATTATTCAAATTTAATTTCAACAATTACTCAATTAGTAATCAACCGCATGTTTCATTTATCAACCTATAATGGGTCACACACCTCCCCACTTCACATCATTAATAATAATAACACCCATTAAATCAGTTTATCATGATTATTCTCTTTTTAGTTTAATTAATCACACAATTTATGTCATCATCATTATTATTTAACATATTTTTACGTTATCATCAGTATTAAAAAATTATCATTATAACGCACGTCATGTTGACCACATCGATTTCAACAAGGAATGGACCGGAGGGGTCCGGGCCATTACATCAGATACCTCTCAAAACATTCTCGTCCTCGAGAATTAAAAACCAACCCAAAAAAAGAATGGATCCGAACAACCACCCCACAAGATAACTCTCAGGGATCTTGTCATAACATGAAACAACCGACAACCCTAATTATATGAGTTAGGAATTCCTTCTCCCATACCGAGATATTATCCGCTTTAGGCGGCACTGACTCGCCTTCACGGGTTTAATCACATCCATATTAATGCGTCTCGATTAGGAATTAGGTCTTCTAACTTCCATATATTAGGATTTTCCAAACTTACACTACCCCCAACACCATACACAACAACAATAAATTGCCTGAACACGTGGATTGAGGAATTCCTTCTCCCATGTCGAGATATTATCCGCTTTAGGCGGCACTGACTCTCCTGCACGGGTTTAATCGCATCCACATTAATGCGTCTCGATTAGGGATCAGGTCCTCCTCTCCCCACATGTAAGGACTCTTCACACACATTTAAAGGAAAGAGGGAAATAACATAGCATTATAGACTCATGGAAAACAAGGTCCAGGCCCAAAGCATGGGCGAGAATGAGTTTCAACAATTGAGTGTGATGCTCCTGGATTTAAACAAAACATAAACGAGAGCATTTAAGTAAAACATGAAACATCTCTCTCGATCTTTCGCCTTGCTGGGGTTGCCACTTCTGTTGCGTGAAATTGTCCGCGTCCGACTCCTCTGCATTTCTGTTAACGTCCAAGTGCCATATATGTACGGTAAACAAGGATCTCCTAAGCCCAAGTAGTAAGGAAAAACTCAAAGTTTTAATTATCATTTTATTTCAATTTCTTTCCCAGAACACCCAAATCAAGTAAAACACAAACATGATGATGCATGTACCTTCCCTAGGGTCTCTACCCTACAATCAATATAGTCTCACTTGGTCGTTCGGTAGGCTCAGAGTCCTTGCATCGGATCACGGGGGGCCCTAAAATCCCGTGTCCTAGCCAGTCTTCCCTGGCCTATGTCACTCACCAAGATTAACGAACACTGTTGCCCTACCATCCCATGAAATCCTCACTGTGCCTAACTCCAGACTCCATCCTATCTCTCAACCATCAGCCTCTGATACCATTCTGTCACGACCCCCTCCCACCAAAGATGCCCCTCCTGAGCTGGAAATGGTTAAAGGGAGATAATGACCCCCGAGTCTCGCCTCCAGTAGGCCCCGGGTTGGCGACTAGCACCAAGGGTATGAGTTTTCACAAATATGGGAGGCATTACCCTTTTTATTATTTTGGATCGGGAAATAGGACAAGTCAACCACCAAAAAGGGAAAAGAACAAGTGTATATAAATAAACCCAAACCAAGCCCACATGCATGTTTAAACAATTTTTATAACAAGGTACAAGTACAAGGAAGCTCAAAAGTACAATGCCAAAGAAAACAAGAGAACAACAACTGCAACAACTCCAACTGCCCGACTAGTAGGGCCCCGCACGGCCCTGGTAGTCCTCCTGGAAACCTGAAAGTAAACGTAGGGTGAGCATACAAGTATACTTAGTAGGGAAACCTAAAGCTCCCGTGCACAAGTGGGGAGACACCCTAAGGTCCCCTGAGAAAATAGAAGAACCAGAAACTAACAAGGAAAAACTATCCACCCAGCCTCACTGGTCACACTCACCAAGTAACACAAACAAGTTTAGTATATATATAGAACAAAAGTATTGGGTACCCCGCACCATTTCCCACTTAATTAGATGCTGCACTTCCTAACGGCAAACATCCTGACGCTACCACACTTTTCTCGCCCGCACACACCTAGGCCAAACCACGCATCCTGCCCGCACACACCTGGGCCTCAAAACCACACATCTCGCCCACCCACACCTGGGCCACAACCACTAACCCTCCCGCAGACACCTGGGCCTCATCCCGAAGGTTCTTGGGAACGGTAAGCCTGCCCGAAGAGTCTTGGGCTAAAGGTCGCCTCAAGCCATCACAGCCTCCGAGACCTACCCGAAGAGTCTTGGGTGTAAGGTCACCTCAAGCCATCATAGCCTATGGAAGAAGGAGCAGGAAGGAGCTAGTAACTAAGGGGGAACACCCTCTCCCATAAAATGGGAGTGTTCGGCACTAGGTGCTTGACATGTGTGTGGTGCGACAAAACACAAAGATACAATTATATATATACATATACCAAACAAACAGCCCAACCTATGGCTTCTTAAAAAGAGAAACTGAGCATGTGCCTCGGCACTGCTACCACGAAGCATGCATCAACAACCAAACAATCATCCCCCAACCCCATTTAGGTTTTCATGTTTCATGCAATGGTTTAACAAATTATTACTACTGGGCAACTATCATCCAGACAAAACCTTTCACAAACATATCCCTGCCATCCACAACCAAGTTTAGGTAAAACGCAAGCAACCACATGCCATTTCATTTACAAAAGATTATCACAACCATACAACATTCCATCATTAATTTATTTCAAAGTTCCACACATAAAAACCTTTCCACACACAAAACATTTCCGCATTTGAAAACACCTTTTTACTTCAAAATACTTTTCATAATCAAAACACTTTTCATAAATAAAGGAATTTTCCACAACCAACCACTTCCCATTTCAACCCCATCGTTTACAAAACATTTCACACCTCCACGTTTCCACCATCAACCATTCCAATAAGATCACCACCCAAACGTCGAAGCCCCGCTGCTCACCCAAACCACAACAGCCCACAAAACACCCCCAACACATGCCACGTAACCAAGCCAACACCCACATGTTCATTATTCCATTTTGGTTCAACCGGGGTGATCACACAAGGGTTCTAGATTTTCATTTAAAAAAGTCAACTTTACGTGATTAACCAATTTCCACATTTCATGAACTTTCCATCCATAAGAAAATACAGAAGGAGAGGGAAACATTTAATTGCGTAAGCAAAGGCCCCCAACGACTGTGATTTTTAGTAGGTAGAAGCTCATTCAATTCAAAAATATAATATCACAGGATATAAAAAGTAAGGTAACAACAATCACTAACTTCCCAACCCCATTCTTTAACCAGTTATTATCTTTATTTAAAGGTTCAACCATTTCTCATGAGAACAAAAGGATACCCACCACACATGATACACAAATTAGAGAGAGAAAGTTGAGATCCCTACCTCAAAAGGTCCCGATCACGCCGCTTCCGACGACGTCCTTCAGTGTCCTCCGCCTTCGCCAAACCCGACAAACGCCTCCTAGGATGGAAGCTGGAGAAGGAAGGCCGGAAGGAAAGGTGACAAGTCCAGGCTTAGAAGCTTCGTCTCGTCGCTACGATCCTGTGGCCGCTGACGAATCGTAATTCGGAGCTCGGACAAAGAAGTTAGAGGAGGAAGACTTCTTGATCATCCAAGAGTGTCGTCGTGCGGAGAAGAAGCGATTGGTCTGGAAATAATCCGCGACCCTTTCTTATATAGCCAACGAATAGGTAAAACAGTATGCAGCGTGTATTAATGAATACACGGTGTGACTGTACACCCGTTACGTGTTTTGACTGGTCAACACACGACACGTCACGCGGTTTCCACACGTTTTAAAAAAAAGACGTTAATTTTATTAATATGTGTGTTTCGTTGACCCGAGACATAAATCATAAAAAGGTATCCATCACTGGTCTTAAAATGACCGTCTTAATTACAGGATTACACTGCCGCTGACGGTTCGTCATTCCGACACCATATGAATAAGTTATAGACCTTTTAAGTTTTGATCACCCAAAATAATAATAATATTATTTTATTATTATTATAATTACTTATTTATTTATTTTTATAACTCCAAATCAATCGTGATTTGGTCTCTTTCACGTTGGAAACAAACACACCCTCCTTTTAAATTTATTTCTCTTTTAATTTTATTCCCATTAATACCTTATAATCATTATTATAATATATAATAATAATGACTTACAAAAGAACCTCCTCAAACCCACGCCACCACAAAAGTGGCACCTCCTTGGCTCCATGTCAATCACGCCCCACCTCCTTGATTGCCTTTCCTTTATTTATTTTATTATTTCTCAATTTTCTATTATATCATTCTCTCTCCAATCTAACTCTTCCATGTTATTATTAATAATAACACCCATCATTAATGTTATAATTTAATCTCATTAAATTAGTTTACCACGGTTATTCTCATATTAAATTAAAACCATTCCATTTAATTAAAACCATATCCACGACAAAACAAAATTAATATAACTAAATATTCAACCCCTTTTTAATACCTTTAATTTCATTAACCTCTCGCACATAGTTTTACGCCATCATTGTCATTTATTGTTTTTCAATAATAAAAACAATTCATCAACTTATTTTATTAACTCATCACCATTATTATTTTTAATAATGATAATATTTATGCTCATCACATTGACCACGTTAAACAACCCCGTTGGATATCTGAATCTGACCATGCCACATCAATGTCGCGTAACATCCGTCAATTTAATTATTTAATTCTATTTATTTTTATTTCACACTGATTAAATTGAAACCACTTTTATTAAATTAAAGTCATTCAATTTAATAAACCCAACATATTTTTTACACCACCATTATTATTATTATTTAACATAATAATAATAACGAACTCACCTTTAATTTTATTAACACACCACCATGCTTCCATTGTGCATCTTTATTTATTTGTTTGCAATAAATATCATAACTCATTTTATTAATTTATCATTAATATTATGAATAATATTAATAACACAACACCCATTATTATTATTCAAATTTAATTTCAACAATTACTCAATTAGTAATCAACCGCATGTTTCATTTATCAACCTATAATGGGTCACACACCTTCCCACTTCACATCATTAATAATAATAACACCCATTAAATCATTTTATCATGATTATTCTCTTTTTAGTTTAATTAATCACACAATTTATTTCATCATCATTATTATTTAACATATTTTTACGTTATCATCAGTATTAAAAAATTATCATTATAACGCACATCGTGTTGACCACATCGATTTCAACAAGGAATGGACCGGAGGGGTCCAGGCCATTACAAATTTAGAAATATATATTCCATATTTTTAATAAAAATAAATTATACTATCAAAAAAATTAAACTTATTTTTAACTATGATGAATAGTTAAAAAAAATAATCATCGTAATAATGGTATAAAGTGGTTTACTGAGGGTAAACTAAGATGATAAGGGTAAAAATGAGCAAATAATTATACAACACCCATTTTATATACGTATTTAGACCTTATCATTTCTATGTTATGATAATGACGGATTATTTAGGGTTTATTAATTATAAAAATATGGGTATCAGTCTATCTGTTGAAAATATCTATGTGTGTGCTCTCCACCACTTATAAAAGGGAACCCACTCTCCTCCCCTTTTCACACTTCCAAAACAATTTGTATTCACCGATCCTAAATCAAATCAATTCCTTAATTAACTCCCCATATCTTAGATGCATTATTTTCATAATAAAGTCATCTTTATGAGACTTTTGGTATAAACCTATACAGGATCTCCAAAGAAGAGGTAAAATTATTAATCATGTGTGTTAGTTTTATTTTTCTTTACCCCAATTTAAAACATACATAAACCTTGATAATATAATAATACCATTATCTAAAATATACTAGGATCTTATTTTGTTAAAATAATAACCCATAAACATATATACATCCATCAAATGTGAAACGAAACTTTCAATATTGTGTATGATGGATTACATCCTCGCAAAATAATGTAATTCTATTTCCATCACCACCTATTAAGGATGGATATAATAATAAATTTAACATATTTATAGGATATTAATTAAATTATTATACTTATTTAATTATAATATTACATATTTCCTCTTACTTTACATTTTGTGGGGGATATGATAATATTTCTTGTGTGTACGGAAGACTACAGCCACACGAAACGATGTGATTCATTTTTCAATTATTATTTAGATGAAATGAAGTAAGGTTAATGGTGATGAATATATATTATATTTATTATATAAAAATACAATACTAAATATCATATCTTTTAAAAACTTTTACCTCTTAATCCAATAGAAAATAATAACCACTCTCATTAGTACATGTGGGCTAACGACACCAGGTAGCAAAGTTAAATGATTTTGATTTTATTGTTACATAGACTATAAAGATGATGTGTTTGATTTATATTAATATTATATTTTAAATTATTATTATTATTATTTACATATAAATTTAAACTTATTTTCCTTTCTTTCCATCTAATGATAATAATGGAAATAAACCTCATGTGTAGGTATAAATTACCGTCTCTATGGATGGTGTAATACATTTTCTAACTCTAACATTAATAATGTAATATAAATAAAAACATAAAAAAATATATGATATTTTTTTATTTTAACATTTCATATCCTATTTACCCATGCTTGAATTTAAAATACAAAAAATACTAAAATTAAAGAAAACGAAAAATAATGTAATTATCACCCAAAATAGTGATTTTAATTAGGAGTTATTAATAATCTGAGGAAAAAATACTATAAATAAGTAATATGTAAAATGAAATATCTGATTCAAGTTATTTAATATATATATATATAATCTTTATTTCTTTATCAAAGAATTTTGGAAACAAAATAATGAATTTGAACCAGATATATGGGTTTCTTACATCACTATTACTTCCATGAGACACACACCGTATTCACCACTTATTTCTTTTTTTGGTGTATATAATACACATTTTGATATTATATATCATGAAAATATTTATATTAATGTTTTTAATGTCTAATTTGATGTTAATTATATATCGTGGATTATGATTCAAAAGTTACCAAGGTGGTAAGGGTTTATTTCACAATCCCATCATTATTCAGGATTATTATTATTTTTTTCTCACATGAGAGAATAATTTGATATTTATATCATAATGATAATATATTTAATTATTCTCTGGTTATTCATGAACATTTTTAATTAATAGTACATTTTTTTCATTTTGCTGCTTTAAAGTATTGATAATTTCTTTGATGAAAATCAAACATTATTTTAATCTTCAGTAAAAAGACATTTTTCATTAAAATACATGTTTTCAAAAAAAATCATAAATGTTTATAAACATTTTTAAATGATTTATTTAATAAATTTTAACCCATTTTGAATTTTACAAAAGAATTAGAAAAATCGTCATGTCATTTTTCAAATAAGGCGAGTTTGGATTTCTTTGAAAATATAAAAAGAATATTTATTTTAACATGTTTGGAATGAAAAGAGTATTATGTTTTCATTACCCCTTAGTGTTTAAATATAATTTTATTATTATAAAATTTTAGTTTTAAGGAAAATTATTTTCAGAATATATATATAATTTTTGGTTTTCCAATGTTTGATTCAAAGTGGAATGGGTAATTTCATGAAGATTTATTTTATGAAATTTTATGGTATATATATTCTATGGTGAATTCAAACAATTATTTTACTTATGACCATAAATGTAATTTATTGTTTCTTTGAATTTTTTAAGAATAGTTTGATATAGGATGTATCATTTTTTTCCCATTTAACCACTTATTCGGGTAGAGTTAAGATTATATTTATTTGATTGTGGTGTGTATTAACATATTGTTTTTTAGTTTTTCAAATTTTTTTATTTTTATTATGTTTCAACCCATTCACATAATGAATAAATTATACTTTTAGGTTATGGGTGGATACTGGTTGTTGATAGAACCTTAATGCATTAATATGTATCATTAGGAAAATCAAAGGGCCTAATTTGATGATTTTCTTCCCATAAATTTAAAATTTCTTGTGAAAGGTATTTAAAGTATGTTTTAGATGTGAAAAATTATTAAATCCCTCATTATGATGTATGTTTTTGATTTCCATGTTATTATTCAATTAGTTATAAAATCTATGGATAAGTTTCAGTCTTATGAGATTATTTATTTAGATTTATTTGATTATTATTTATTTCATACATATTACGATTATTTTATTTATTAAATGATATATTTTTTTGTTACATACCTTTACATATTGATTATAATTATTTATTCATGATATATTCCATTATATATTTTCCAAAAATTATCATCTAATCGCAGCCCATTCTTAGATTTTATTTTTCCTTATGATAAATAGATGATATTTCTCATTGATATGTAGGGATATTCTATGAGTAATTACTGAATTCTCAAATAAAACACTTTTTATATTTTATGTTATCGATTTTAATGTGAATTTCAAATATTTAGCATGTTTAAAAATATTACTCATATATTTGTTCAATCATGATGTGATTCTGAGAATATCATAAAACATTAATAATGTAACAAACAGCTCCAGTATGCTATGGTTTAGGCCATTATACTCTATGTTTTCCATCTATTCAATATTTTAAGGATTTTTAAAATGAAGCTCATAGTTCATTATTATTTATTCATCCTAAAGGTGATAATATTTATAGACATCTAAAAAATAATTTATTAGGTTATATCATGAATAGTGACATTTTATATTATGTATCTCGATGCATGTTATGTTCCCATGTTATGTTTGGGAGAAAGTAGTCTAAGGGGTTGTTACCACCCTTACCCAGACTAGAATGTAAATGGGAAAACAGAATCATGGATTTTGACTGAAAACAATCCAAAATATATAAAGGAATAAATTCAATTTGGGTTTTATATGAACATCGTAATAATTTTGAACACTTCATTGTAATCAATGAATATTTATGTCATGAAAATATTTCCATAATATATATTAAATATGTGTTATATTTCATGGGTCACCACATTTTATTGTATCATACTTGGATCTGATGTTTACCCCGATGTTATTGAAAATTATTTGGTAGGATCGATATATAGAGTTGAGTTTAAATACGTATTATAGCCTTTTAAAAATACTCAGCATATAGAACCAATCATTACCTAATGTTAGTTATATGAATTAATTATATGGATTTCAATGGTCGTTCAAATCAAAACATTCTTCATGTCGAGTTTACACATGACAATAATTTTCTATCAATCATTTAGATCACTCCTTATGAAAATAACTATGGAATAATGTGTAGAACTAAAATGTTATGGGATGAATCTAGAGAAAGAAAGATAATGTCACCTGAGGTAGTTGATGAAATGGTAGATAAATTTAGATCCATTCTGCAGTATATCAAGGAAACTTATAGTCGACAAAAAATTTATGTGGAAAATAGTCAGGGAATGTGGAATTTATGTTAGAGAGAAGTTATCCATGTGAAGTTATACGTGGATACAGGTTATGAGGTTAATAAATAATCGAATGATTGACCATGGTTATAAAAAATCATTTGAGATTTTTGATCGAGTATTGATGGTTGTTTATTGTTGGTACTTACACCAAAACTCTCATAGGTTCATGATGTGTTCCTTGTATCTCTCTTTTGGAAGTACATGACTGATCCTTCAAATGTATTAAACAATAATGTTGTACAACAGTAGCATGATCATTACATTGAATAAGAATTGGTTTATATATTGGAATGTAGAGATAAGGATAAATAGAAAAATACTACTCACAAGGTTATTGTTTTTTGGAGGAATAGAAAATTAAAAGAAGCTATGTGGGAATCCAAGTATGTAATGAAATAAGATACCTCATCTTTTTCATAGTGCTAGAATTTTTATGGAAAAATTCATTTTACTGTGGGTAAAATATAACCCCTAGTTATTTTATGATAAATTTATCTTTAAATAAATTTATTTTCTTTTATAATATATGAAACAAGCAACCCTGATTCTAAATGAAATATAATTTAGAATAGTATTTTAACATATCAATTAATCTGGGTGAGTGAATAGTAATAAACACATTTCTATAAAAAAATTAGATCATGAAAATATTTTGATAAATAGGTAGTCATTTTTTACACAATTCATTATAATCCATAATAATACTTTCCCCCCCTTAAATGGATTTTATTACTTTCAATAAGAAAAAAGTATAATAAATTTCAAATAGTTTCAATAAAAATATGAATTTTGAGAATGAAATTAATTATTGAATTCAGAAATTGTAAGTTATCTTAGATTAAATGTTTGAGCATCTTCCAAAAAGATAACTTTTTTGATAAATAATAAAAAATATCAATTTTCATTGAAAAAATTATTTTTGTTTAAATAAATTTTAATTTTAGTTTATTTTAAAAATGGTTTTAAAAGCAATTTTTTTCAATGATATTATGTATAATTTAATTAATCTCATTAGAATTATTTTTATATAAATTTTGGAATAAAAACTACAATACTTCAGAAATCATTTTTTCTAGAAATGTTATTTTAATCCCATTTTGTGGATTTAATTTTAAATTAAATTTTACCACTTGTAGAGACTTAATATTGAAAAGGGGATACCACCTTTCCAATCATGATGATAAATTTTGGTAATTAGGTCCCATTTTTTAATATAAATAGCAACCGAAACAAATTTTTATCTCCTTAGTTAGGGTAAAATTGGTAGAACATAGTTAACACCATTAGATAAGATCTCTAAATAAACCCCAAACATGAATTTGTCCTATTTTATGGTTATAATTTATCGATTTACATTTAGAATGTGAATATAAGTCTAATATTTTCCACCTTTATTTAATTATGACTATTATATTTATTTAAGAAAATAATAAACAGAAAATGTCACTCCCTTGGATTTCATATCTCTAAATTTTTTCCATAATGATAAAAGGATGAAAAATAATGATATATATATTAATTTTAATGATAATTTTTTTTAATTTTATATTTTTTTATTGATGAAATAATTACTTGAAATACTTACATAATGCCGGATGAGTGCTTGCAAAAGAAGATGGAAAGTCATATAAATGTTTTTAAAATCTATAAAAGTAATATTTTTAGGGGATTTACAGTTCCCTAGGAATATTAAAAATGAACATAACATATCAGATATTTTATTTTAAAGTTTTATAATTATATTTCATTTTCTTCATACTATTATCAAATTAAAATTATGTGAATAGTTCATAAAATGATGTTATTATTATTTCATGATAGTTGTTCTTTATTAAATTATTTGAAAATAATAAAAATAGTGTATGTGGAAAATTGTGATGATAAATTAACTTTGTGTCATAACTTCATCATTTAGGATTGAATTTGTTAATTTATAAGTAAAATTATAACACACTAATACTAAAACAAAATTAGGATGGTTAAGATTATAATTAGTTTACCATATGGATAAACCAAAAAATATGGTACAAATTATCACCCAAACCTGCCTAAATTTTATTATATGAGAATATTTTTACCTTATCCAAAATTTAATCAATTATACAACAATTTTAAAATATATATTATTAATTAATTCATTATATTATAATATTTTTTGTAATTATAAGTGTGTCTTCTCACTCACATATAAATAGACACCCCTTCTCAATTTAATTTTTACCACATAGATAATTCTTTTTTCTAAAAAACCTTACATGAAACTACTATAAAATTACATATACATGAATTATGATTTTTAGTTTTCATCAAATTTTATTCAGTGGGTCCTTATGATAAGAATATACTAATCACTTCCAAAGAAGATGTAATCATCTTAGTCAACCTCTATTAATTAATTTATTACTATACCTAATATAAAAATATTTTCATCATAATTAATTAAAAAATTTCGTATCATAAATATATATAAATGTTATTATGATTCTGAAACCACCAATATCCACCCACTAGTTTTTCAAATTGGATGTGAAATCATCCCTATTGTGTATGTGTGGACTACCACCAGCACGTAGGGATGCAAATAATTTTCCATACCTATCTTTAATGGAAGGATATTATTATAGATTTAATATTTAAATATGTTATTTATAATATAGTACTTCTTCAAATGTTATAATATCATATCTACCTTCTTAACGTCATATCCTTTGGATAATGATAATGTTTCTTCATGCGTACTTGTGCACTACCACCTTTAGAAAGTGATTTGATTTTTTACATGTTTTGTTTACATGGATGTTAATAATGATATATTTAGTAAATGTATATAAAACTTATGAAATATTAATTATCTTGAAAGGTGAATTTTTATTTAATTTTTTTCCATCCACCAAAATGTTAAAACTAATTTTATTTGTGTGTACAGAAAAATAACTTACTGAATGGTGTAATTAATTTTATGAAAGATTATTATTATTTATGTAGATAATATATGTGATATATATATATTAGATAAATTTATAGAGAGGATGAAACCATGACTAAGTACAAGGAATAGATCCAAAAAAAGAAATTATCATAAAAAATGGGAACAAGTAAGTGATATACATTTCAATGTCATTATTTGTTGGGATTGATTGTGATTACATTTATGATAATGATTTTTTTGATATATCTCTCATAAATGTGTATAATTTTATTTACCTATTTATTTTTTGGATATTATATGTTTTAATTAAATTTTCTTCACTTTATGAACACATGATAATGAAATAATGATTTTAAAGAAAACAGACTCTAATTCCCTTTTCACTCGAAGATTATTTTTCTTACTAGGCCATGTTTTCATATGAAATTGTTTGAAAATGTTTTTTTAAATTGTTCAATTATTTTTAATGTAATTTATACTAAAATTTTACATATTTAGATTTTTTTAATGGAATATTCTTGTAGTTATCCAAGTGAGGTGCATTTGAATTTTTACTGAAATTATTAAATCAATCTTTGTTTTATCATATAACACCTGAACAAAATTTCCATAAATAAAAAAAACAAATTATTTTAATATTAATTTAAAATTTTCTAATTTTCATTTAAAAGGAAAAAATATTAATAATTTAGAAATTTTAATATTTTAATATTTACTTTAAAAATAAAAATTGTATTTTAATAAGGAAATATTATATTGATATTTTAAATTGCTATAAATAAATTATTTAAACCCTATATGTTACATTGCATTTATTAGTTATACTATAATATATATATATATATATATATATATATATATATATATATATATATCCTATCTCAATATGGTTTGTGGTTATGATAATGAAATATCGATGAACCCCATTTTAGTTTACATGGGTTAAAATACAATGGATGTTTTAATGATATTGGGGCATGCAAATGAATGTATTTATAAATATATGTCATGTGGGACTAAACATATAAAACCCTATAATTAATTTGGTAATGATTACTATTATTTGAGGTTAAAGGGTGCATGATAGGTTATTCCAAGAATAAAAAAGAGGTTACGTGGGAGGTTATCCCTACCCTAGATGTGGGCATGTGAGAGATTATCACAAGCTAGGAGTAGATACATTGGTGGTAATCCCAAGACCACAATGTTATGAAGTATTGCTGGGAAGTCATGATATAATATTTATATGTATTTGATTATGTGACAAATTATTACACTCTTTTGTGACATGATATTATACCAATGTTATGTTCTAATGGCTAATATTCATTAATCAATTTGTGATTCATGTCTTATAAACTACATTGATTTATTACATGAATCATGTTTGTGATCAATGAATCGATGGTTATTATTTTTAAAGGTTCTTATTGTGTTATGATATGCTTTATTCTCATGTTATGTTTATATTATCATTGATATCCCCCTTTTTTACCCTTACATAGCATCTGATGTAAACCTTAATTATTTTTTATATTCCCTATGATATATAGAAATGTTTTAAGAATTATGTTCCTAAGGTGGGTGATAGTTGTGGAAAACTAATTGGAAGATGATTTAAATATTTACTTGACCAATTTAAATGTAACCAAGTTTTCAAAGACTCTAAACTATTATGGTTATGAAATAGATTATAATGTTATAAAGTAAAAAATTATCTTTTTATGATGTAACATCTATAAATAAAAATTATGGGTCTATTTATTATAATATAATTTTTTTTAGAATATCAAATGGTGAAATTTAAATTAGTATTACCATAAAAAAAATTTAATTGATAAAAAATCTAAAGAAGGTTTTGATCATGTCTTATAAATAATTGAAATGTTTTAATGTTTATATAATATTTCTTCAATGGATGATTGCTTGATATGAATTTTAAGAAATATGAAATTTAATTATATGTATATAAATAGTTATTTAATCCTAATATTAATAATTACATTTTAATATGATATTTAATTTAGTAAAACACCTAGACTATAACCTCACCTTAGCTCTATCGCTCTATCTCTCAAATCATAGTTCTAGTAACCCATGAAGAACACGAGATCCTCCAAAAGAATGGGGAGATTCACAACAACTTTTTTTCTTCCATAGAAAGAAGCATCCCATTGGATAATTCTTGTTCATATTTATCAACCATAGTTAGGAATAAGAAGAAGGATCCAAATTCATTAGAGAAAAGGAGTGGTAATTATTATTATTTTTCTTATTCAAATGAATTGATGGTACATGTGGAAAAATTATTTTCTATTGTATATTTACAATATGTCTGGAAATTTTTTTAACTCTTAATAAATTCATCATTGAAATAACCTAAAATAAGTAGAATAATTATCTAAGGTGGATTGAATTAGTTAATTCAACTCATTTTATGTTTTCCACTCAAACAACATTATACACCTATTAAATTGAATTAAAAAAAATCATTTTTCTTGATAAAATTTAACACCACTGACTATAAATAGTAGGCACAAAAAAATTATATGGTTCTATACTAAACACATATGGATACAACCTTGGAATTATCTAAAATATCATGTTATAACATTATCCACTAGATTCCATATTTCAGATACAATATGTTTTGTTTTTCATAGTAATCATTACAAAATATGTGCCATCTGGATTTTTGTAATGTACTCTGTGACGACCCGTCCTCGGGGCCCGTGCCGTGACTACCCCAAGCCTGTCTTCCATAGGCCAGGGGCTAGAGACTAGCACCAAGGTGTAAATCCCAATAACTGGGAAGGAATTGCCTTTATAAAATTAAACAAAACACCAAAGAGTACAAGCGGAAGTAATACACTAAGTACAAAAGAAAGCGTTGAAAAGTAAAAAGGGCCAAAATACAAACCCAACTGAAAAGTACAGCTACAACTGAAAGGAAGTATAACAGAAAAGACAAACAGCTGGAAGAATAAAAGTAGCTCCTGGGTCTCCCACCTCGGATCCTACCTGAAGGGTTGGTACAGATAGCGCAGCTCCTAGGTCGTCCACCTCGGATCCTACCTGAAGGGTAGGTGCAGATAGCGCAACTCCTGGATCGTCCACCACGGATCCTACCTGAAGGGTAGGTACAGATAGCCTCCACAATTCTCTCTCCCGTCAACCTCATCTGAGTATCGTCTCGTCTACAATCAACACAATGAGGTGCATGCATATCCCGTGCAGGGGTGAGTATACGATACTCAGTAGGGACCCTGAAACCCTCAAGGTCTCACTAAATCCAACAAGGATAACCACAAAGAAGGATATCAACAGATAACCCTTAATTAGGTATAAGCCCATACTTATACCTATGTTTTCAAGTAACCCATCTCAATCACGAGGAAACACAAAGGTTATGAAACCAACGGATAACCACTACCTAGGTATATGCCCATACATATACCTAAGTTATCAAGTGACCCATCTCAATCATGAGGTAAACACAAAGGTCGTAGAATCAGCTCAAACCAGGATTTTCATTATCGAAACCGTAACTGCTGAAGAGCCCCGTCTCTGGCGAGTACAGTGATCCTGTCATGACTCCGAGGTACTGCTCACTAACCTAAGACTGCTGAGATACTCCTCCTGTCGAGTACCATGGGCCAGCCACCCAAACACAGTAGTGCTTCCCACCGGGGTCTGCCACCCAAACACAGTAGTGCACCCCCCCTAATAGCCTACAGAGGTACTCCTCCTGTCGAGTACTGCGGGTCTGCCAACCAAACACAGTAGTGCTCCCTGCCATGGGTCCGCCACCCAAACACAGTAGTGCTCTCCACTGGGCTATACAAGTCACTCCGACTCGAGTCGGACAAGCAGTCTTCAGGTCTCAGCCAGCTGTACGGTCTCCATACTCCGTACGCTCATCTCCGAGAGGGTCCACTCCATGAGCTACAGGTCTATACTCCAAGTATCACAAAGTACTAGGAAGAAGTATCTCAAAGGACCGCCTCGTCATAGGGGTCTCAACGCAACAGACGACGCGTCAATCGGACGCCCGGTCTGTGAGTTATTAGCCTTTTCGTTCTAGGGGCCCGGTTGGTTTCATGTGCGAACCAACCCGGCCATATCTCAACTGTACCCCGAAATCTCATAGGGTATACTCATAGGGACCGTTTGTCGACGTGATCACCAACTCCGCTGACGGTTCTTCAAACGGACGTCCAGTCTAAAAGTTATCAGCTTTTCCATTCCAGGGGCCCGGTTGGATTTCAGGTTCAATCCAACCCGGCCACTATCCAACTGCGTCCAAACCTCAGGAAACGTATGCCAAAAGTTCCATCTCATCAAGTGGAATCCAACAAAGTCTACGACACGTCACTCGGACATCCGGAGCTCAAGTTATAAGCGTTTCCGCTCCGAGGGCCCGATTGGTTTCGTGTTCGAATCAACATGGGCATACCCAAATTTCTTCGAAGATTGAGTGTAATATACCGAAATGACCGTCTCGATCCAAGGATCGCTTCTCAACTCACGGTGTGTCGATCAGAGGTCCGTAGCACAAGTTATGGGCGTTTGAACGAAAACTGCCCGAAATTAGGGGGTTTGGGCCCGGTCCGACCCGGCCCGATACCCCCCGGGTCGGCCTGACCCGGGTCCGGGTCTGGCCCAATAGGTCATGGCCCGCACGGCCTGGCCTGGGCGGCCCGGCCGGCCTGGCGCTGGCATGGCGCCCGCGTGGCCAGCGGGTGCGGGGGGGGGGGGGGGGGGGTTACAACCCCCCGCGGTTGACGAACCGGCGCGACATAAGCCGCCCCGCCCCAAATACGGAATGGCCGAAGCCGTTCTGGTTCTTCCCCCACCGCCGCGGCTCAGCCGTGGCAGTTTTCTCTAGTGGCGTGCCGCCGCCGCCTTCTGCGGACCACCGGACGTGCTCCGGTGGTCCGTTTCGCCTGCCGTCTTCGCCAACAGTCCTCCCGGGAACCGATCTCCACTACAAAGGGATTCAAACGCCATTGCGGCCCACTTCGTCATCGCTCGTCAATCCGCAAGTCAAATAAACGAACTGCCTAGTCTTCCAATCACCTCTGCGGCCCCGACTCCGACTACAGTTTCTTTCGCCCTCAACGGCGCGGCGCGACGGCGCCACGCTTCTTTGTCGTGTTCTTTCTTGTTTCCGCACGGTGCCATTGTACCACACTGCCTTATTTCGAACCGTAAAAACAAAACAAAAAAATGGGGAGGAGAGTCAGCCATGTTTGTGCGGTCTGACCTCCTCCTGATAAGTTGATATCAAGCGGTCCAAAAATAAAGATGAAGAATGGCAAAGGATATTTCATGAACAAAAAGTAATCAACCCCTACGGTTTTCCCCACAAATCAAGAATTACCAACCCACAAACATATTCTTTCTCGGATCAACTTAATATTTAGTTGATCCGCATTCTTTGTTTTAGAAGGAAATAAAAATGGTTAATTAAAATTCACAAATTAATTCCTTACCTTTGATTCTTCAGGGCACACGTTCGTCGTGGGGGAAGATGATGACGTCGTTCACCGCATGCTTCCACTTCCAAGTTCGTGCATCGGTGGGTTGACGACGAGGAGGGAGGAAGGAGGGTCGTCGAAGAAGCACCACGTCAGAAAGGGGGGGCTCTGAAGAAGAAGTCCAAAGAAGGTCGGGGAAGAAGCGTCGCCGACGTTCTTCACGTTCTTCGCTGGAGAAAGAAGTTTTCTCAAGATCTCCACCAAAAGGCGCAAGAACATGATAAAATAATAGAATATAATGTATTATTCTTGGTGGCGGAAATTAATTAAGTGGGCCCCACTTAATTAAGTTCACGATGGTTGGCACAATTCAAAATTCAAAAAGTGGAGAGACTCCACCAAATTAGTTGCTCGAGTGGATGACATAATTAATTTGGGGAGTTTCGAGGGGGGTTTAGGTGCCCGGGTAGTCCCCACCTAATTAACAACGAGAGGGTCAAATAGTTTCTTCCCATTAAATAGGGGGTTTTGAGGAGGTTTTATTCTCCTCCATTAAGAGGGGAGTTAGAGTCCAAGAGGCTCTCACTCATTAATTGGGGAGTGTTGAGAGATTTCCTCCCCTCCCATTAAAAAGGGGGTTAAGCCCAGTGTGGACCCCATGTCATAACCTCTCATGGGAGGTTATGCTACTCGGGTGGTCCCCACCCTAATAATCCTCCCATGGGAGGTTAGGGTGTGGCGGTCCCACCACCAACTCCCATGTGGAGCTTTTAACCAACACTATCCACATGGCGTGAGTTCAAAAAATATAAAATAAGTTGTCACTTATTTTATTTTATTAATCCACGTGAAACCCAAAAACCAGCTCTCAAACCCGATCATCTATCGTCGAGGTGAAAGTCCTCTTAAGCGAAACCCGGTGCTGCGAGTTTATCGGTGCCCTCAGATTTCGATTCCAAGCACCAATTCAAAAGTTAGGAAAACCTGCTCTTTCATCCACTGAACGTACCAGAGCTAAACTTCAGAAAATGATTCTGGGCACACCGGGCCTCAGAATCAGGCGTTGTCAAAAACTGTGTACTCGTAAAATTCCAAAGAAATTAAGAAAAAAATTTCCTTGAAATTTCCGAGTCTTTACATACTCATTTATAAATAATGAATGGTTAATATGGATTATTAGAAATAGGAGATCCATCAATTAAATTAGACATATATCATATTTTTACCGCGATTCTTCATATTATTATACTTCTTTATCTTACACTATTTGTATTATTATTATTATTATTATTATTCTCTCAATTATGTTTCCATCCTATGTAATCTATTTTCATTCAAGTATTTACTCATGGATAATATTTTTTTTCCTATCATAGTTTTTATTAATAGATTTCTAAAAAAATAACATTGTTGGATGTTTTTTGAAGGAGTTCAATGATCCAATAGTTAATTATAGTTGTTTTTAGAAAAGGTTAGTTCATGTTGTGAGCCAGGTGTCATGATTTGATATTATGTTTATTAGGGTTCATTAGAAAATCCTATGGTTCATTCATCCCATGAATTTAGAGTTCATTTCATGAAAGACCTTTTCATAATAGTTTACTTATCCTTTTCAAAATATGTTATTTCATGAGATGCACCATGACTCAATATGTCTATAAATGAATGATGATTGAGCTAGATTTCAGTGGATCAATCTATTAGAGTGAAAACTAGGAAATCAATTACAAATCCAGATGATTGTTGAAATATTTTTAGTTACTCTATAAACGATATTTCCATGCATGACATATAAGGTCCCACAATGTAGTATTTTAGATAGATTCGAGTGTTTTGGAGATGAATCTCTTAACCATGATAATGGAATCCATGACATGATAATTTAGCATTAGATTTGGGTGATTTTGTTATGAAAACCTCACACTATTAATACATAGGTAATTTTGTAACTTATATTTAAATTTTAATATCTTATAATGAAAATGCCTTGTCACACCATGATGAAGTAGGTTGTGATGTGATTTGGGTTTCTTACATGATTCAAATAGAATTGAATATGTGTTTGTCCTATATAATTTTGGTTATTATTTTTATTTGTTGTAACTAATGATTCTATTTTGAATGGGTTATATCATCTGGGATTTTTTACATAAGCAAGAATAAAGTGGAAAATTAAGAAACTTATGGAAATTAATTTTTACATTGAAATTTTGTTAAATATTTAAATGAGTGGGAAGACTAAGAAATAGAATAAGGATAGACATATATATTTAGAATAAACTAGAATATCTATATAAATAGATGATTACTAAATATTGGGTAGTGTGTAATGAAGTGTTTGAGGCTATGTTTTGTTGAAGATCAGGATGCCAATTCAATGAGTTTTTGCATAATATTAATGATATGGAATCATTGAATAATAGAATAAAAAATAAAACCCTTTTTGTTTTATGTTGATCATATTGAATTATATATTGTAATATTGACCAATATGTAAATTTCATTTTATTATCCTTCAGGAAAGTATTTTTGGAAGATAGGAAGAGGTTGTGGATATTTGATGAGTAGTGATATCTTTATAAATTTGTAATCACATACTAGTGATATAATAATTTATCATAATATCATCAGAACATTGATATATATTCCTTGGATATATCCTTTTATAGGATAAACTAGTAAAATCAGGTGTTAACTATCTTGACCATTCATGTATTTCAGGTGTATCAATAAGAATATGTTCACGGGGTGTTTTCCAATGTGGTGAAAATATCAAAATAATCATAGAAAAGGAAATTTAAACACACAATAATTTAACCCACACTTATTTTGGTGGTCAGTAGGACCTTGGGGTATAATAAGTTCAATCAGATTCATAGGTTATCTCTTGAATATATTTTATCAAATTTATTTTTATAGAGTGAATTGAAAATACTAAAGGTGTACCCTTTTTTGATAGATAAAACCATTAGTTTTGGTTGAGTGGAATGAGTTAAGTTCTATGATCTCATGGCCTTAATTTATATTCTACAGTAGTCAATGGGACTCAATTTGGTAATCTAATTAGTATTATTATGATAGAACATGATAATAATATGTTGACTAATGATTCTAATGATCTTACATATTTTTAAACATTGATTTCCAATTATATTTATAATAATGTTTTAAACTATCTAATGGTTAATGGTAATTGGGTTAACATTATAATATTTTATATGGATACCCAAAAATTATAGATGATATTTTATCGATTTTACATTCTATATTTGATCATCTAAAGAAGATTTCTAGTGAAAATATAGATGATTTTTTCATCCATATTACAAAAATTCTGGGTTCAACACATAGAATTGGCCAAGAAATCAATTACTCTAACATAGTGGATAATATTTTAATAATATTACCATTTATGTATAATTTAAAGGTATTGGATCTTATGATGATGAATCGTGGTGGTTTTTTATTGACAACTTACAAGTCAGGTTGGATACATATTGAATGTTGGTGAAACTAATTATATCATTAGTAAATTCATCTAAAGATATTTCATTTTAGGATAATGAAGAGTAGTAATTTCATGAGGTTGAAAGTGAAGATAATTTATTGAATGATTTTATAACACTTATTTCATTAAGATTTATATTTGGAAAATAAATATATAATGTAAAGCGAACAGTATCTTGTTTCCATTGTAGGAAGGTTAGAAATATCACTGTCATGTGTCTAGATAAATATAGTGAAGAGGATCGGGAGTATTACATTTTACTAATATTGATACAAAAGTTTATAATTTTATGGAATTTAATTTATGAAAATTAAATTTTATATAATTTTTAGAGGAAGGTGTTTTTTCAATGAAGATGATGATGCCTAAAATGAATCATGAGATGTTATTAGAATAATATTTATATCATATATAGAATATTTTTTGATGTTATCTATAGAGAAATCAATGGTGAAGGGGAAATACAATGATAAATAAGAATGAGTTTTGGATCTCTAAGTTACATTGCAATGATTTCATTATGAGTATGGATCATAAATAAAAATTAATAAAATAATTACATATTTAATGAAGGATTATTTGATTTATGTTAATGAACATATTATTGAGGTGGATTTTCATGTGAAAATAGTGGTAGAATGTGATTAGAATCATGTGAAATTTTAATAATAAATAAATTATAGGATTTAGTTTGACGAATATTCTACGATCTTTGATGATATGAAATTATCTATTGAAGATAAATTCCAGAGGACTATAGATCATTAAGAAGAATTAATTTCTTTGAGAGAGATTATGGAACAAGAAATAAAATAAATGATTTTAAAAATTCTTATATTTGTGAAGTTTTGAAATAAAATTTGAAATAAAATGTTGAATTAAGTTCATGGAATTATGAAAAAATATTGAGTTCTCTAAAGATAAATGGAATGGGATAACTTTAATACTTTTAGAGGCTATAAAATAAAAAACTCAGAAAATGTAAAGAATTCATGGAACTATAAGAAAATAAAAATTTATCAATCATGGAGAAATTTTATATATACATTATTATTTTTTAAAAACTAGTGATAAGAGATGGAGTTATATGAACAACACATTTAGAAATATAAAATATCGTTTTTTTAGTTTCATTTTAATAAAATATACTATTGTGTAGAATCTAAAATATACCAATGATGATAATCCATCGGAATATAATAAATTATAGTTAGAAAAACCTATTTATATTTTGGGAACAATTATTTTTGTTTATACTTTTTTAGTAATTAAAACATTGTACAAAAAGATGTAGATTTTTGATAAATATATGAATGATATTTTTATAGTGGACAAAATACAATGGATATAAGTTATTTTAATTCATTTCCTTTGTGGAATCAGTCTGATCATTTAGATGAAGATTAATTTGCTCTAATTTATTATTTTGAAAAATTATAATAGAATAAAAAAGGTTTCAACTTATTCATGAATTACAAGTACGGAAATAATGAATATTAAAAAGTAAAACAAGTATAAAATTCCCTTAAAATAATAACAAATATATAAATATATATTTTAGCTAGTGGATATTCATAAAATCAAACTTGTATTATTAATTTGATAAAATTTTTAATGGCCATCGTTGATGAAATATTGTGATTTCAATATAACAGATATATAAAAATAACGTTTAGTGGAATGATTCATCTTATTGGTGGTTAATTCAGGATGAACATTAATCATTATATTTTTGGACTTCAACAATAATTTTTTAGCATATGAAAACTTTGTTACTCATGTTGTGAGAGCATGATAATTTATTAAAGCTATTACAACAATATAAATTCATAGAATTCTATAATTAAATTTGGGATAACACATTGAAATTTATATTAGGTTTAAATTAATGTAAGCACTTTTCTATTTATAATGATAGTTGAAAACAAATTGTGGCACTGGAGGCTAATCACACTAATTAAAAATTTAAGAGAATTTTAATATATTCTTAGCTATAGAAGATATTTCCAAAATTAATTAATATCGATAAAATACATTTTTTTTGATTTTATACTGAAATATGTTTTTAAGTTTATATCATCTAATAAAAAAGATAGTACAATGATTGTTAAATTTATTTCACACCAATTATTATTGTATAATTTCATTAGTAAAAAACATTAAATATATGTACACCACACTTTTTTGGGATAATTATTGTTGTATGAGTGTTACACGTTAATTAAATCAATTAAAAATGTACTATATTCCACTAAAATATTTTAAATATGTGATGAAATGGTACCATAAGAACATTCATGATTATAAGATATGAAAATTGATCATAAAATTTTAAGGTTGTAAATTACCTTGAAAGAATTGTATTTGGAATGAACTATCATAGTGAAAAATCCATAAAATCATGGGGTTATGAAAATAATAAATCAAAATATGAAAACATAAAAAATTTGTTTTTGAATGAATGTAGTTTAAAAAATCACTATAATAAGGTATTATACCAAGTAGTTTTGTATACACAAAATTATGTCATTATAGGGTTGGTGAAAATTCCATATATAACAGATAATGTAAGGAAACAATTTATAAAGAATATATGTGTATTTGAAAGAATTGTTTCACTAAAAATAATTATGTAATGGTGGGGAAATATGGTGATGTAGTATTTGAATTCTTTTTACTGGGATAAAATATATTAAGACCTACATGTTTTTTAATAATATGATCAATAAATGAGTCCATAGAAACAATGTAATTGTTTTTAACGATGAATCTAAATTTGAATAAAGATATTTTGATTCAAAATATGTTTTTGAAGAATATGAAGAAATGATTTTTTTGGAAAAATATCATAATATTGAGGCTGATGATGATTCTAAAATTGAATAAAATTTAGTATAAAGTCAAGAAGTAAGTCTACCATTGAATCAATAAATAATGAAATGATCATTTATTGACCTAAAAAATATCATTAGAGAAGAAAAATATTCAATATAGACTCGTATGACTAGATTAGAGCACACAAATCTATTATCATATATATACCCCTTTTATTAAATGAACATGAAATGGGAATCATGGGTTATATACAAGATTTATGAATGATATAATATTTAAAAAAATAAAAAATTTGACCATTGGAAAGGCATAAAATCGTAAATTTACATTTAAATTTTTTTGTGTTAATGAATAATATGGATAAAAATGTAAAGTTTAATCAGAATAAATCATGTACAATTATTATGGAATATTCCTAACTTGAAGGTGATTTTTTTGAAGATAATTTTCACTATTGTATTAATAGATTTAGATAGACTCATCTTAGTAGTGTCTATCCAATGGAAGTAAAAAATAATTCAAATGATTTTTTATGGAATTATTAAATGGTTAATTCAATAAAGAAGTGTATGAAGATAAATGGAATGTATTTATTCTTAGTAATGATGGATAAAAATTATCCATTCTTATGAAGGCCATGTACTTTCTGATTTATGAATTTTTTTTGTTGTACGCATGGATACAATTTATCATGATGTATATTGAGTTAAAAGTGAATTTTTTCGTCATAGTCAAAATGTGAAAAGCACAAATGAAGAGTATATAATATTATTAGTTAATGTATATGATATAATATTTAGTGGTATAAATTATAATTATATTGATAAATTTTAAAAATTAATTGGTTTTGAGTTTGAAATTTCAATTATCAAAGTGTTGACATATTTTCTAGAATATAAAGGTTATAAGGAAGAAGGAAAACAATTATGTAATTGGTGATGTATTCTATGGTAGAATATATGAAATTTATACTAGAAGATTGAAATACTATTTCCACACAAATATCAAGTAGAAAAAACATGTAAAATATGAAGGCATAGATGGTGTCAACTCAATAGTATAAGAAAAAATAAGTTGATGTTTACTCTATCATACTGTGACTAGATAAGATATTTTTTTGATGCATTTTTGGATATGTGATTTCATGGTCATATTATGAAATAATATATTATGGTATTGAGGAAAATAGTGAATTATGTTTAATGAACCCTAATTTTTTGTATGTTGTTAAAATATGGAATGAACAATGATTTATTTTCATATACATATTTTGATTGGGATGGTGATATTTGGATTGAAAATCCATAAGTGGTGGATCATTTAATATTTGAAGAAATTTTTTTGTTTCATATGTAAGAAATAAGAATGTGTTTCTTGAGTATAATAGATGTAGTCTATATATCAATAACTAAATATTGTATATAGATTATGAGGATGAAGAAATAGTAAGATTAAATCTATGATGTAGTGAATTAGTAAATGATATTTTATTGAGGAAAAAAATGTTTTATTTATTTAACTTCAAATCCATTTCAGATATATCTATTAAATTTTCTGAAATTATTAGCATTTTATAAAAGAAATGTTAGTGAAATATTTTGTGAGGATGGATTGTTTTCAAACTCAAATTTAGGTAGAAACAATCTTAACCAAACACTTCGTGGTTGATGTTTTTGAATGTTATTGGTTGACCCTTATTGGTTGACTCCATTCTACTCGGGTCAAGGTATTTAATGTTTGTATTAGATGATGTTTAATAGAAACCTTGGAAAAAACATATATATAAACATTGATAAGAGAACATAATTTTATAATAGAAAATAGTTACGGGTATATAAGAACATCCTAATGTTATGGTAATGTAGATATCATGTGATTCATTCTAAAAAAATTACCTATTTAGACACATCAAGAGAACATTGTTTTGGAAGTGATTTAAATACGGGTAATAACTAAATAAAATTAATTTCATTCTTGACTCAAGAATTAATTGGAATATGAAAATTGGCCTCAACATGCACCTGGGTTGACCCTCCATGGGGATATTGTTGGTTTAATTGAAATTTTATTTACATGCTAATATAAATGATATGAAATTTTTTTATGGCTTGGAATATTTTCCAACGGAATATTGATTATGATTATGAGATTGGTCATGCATAAAAATTTCAATTTATGTTAGTTGTATCACTAGTTTTGGGATTATACATTATGATTCATAATTTTATGATATAATATAGTTTATTCCAATATTTATAAATTATTCCTAGAGGAAGGAATCTGAACTTATCTGTGAAGGAAATCTAAATAGTTCGAATGATCATTTCAATGATGGATTTAAGACAAAATTTTGAAGGATACTAGTCTCCCAAAAATTCTCATATTACAAGGATATAATATCATATATTATCAATATTGGGAAATAATTCTGTAATTATTATTTATTTGAAAGGAATAAATATAATATGATGATGGACAAGAAAAAAATTGATAAGGGGATAAAAGGAAACATGTGTTTCCCAAATGTGATAATTGTGGAATAAAACACCTGTGTACTTGCACAAGGTAATGTGAGTTCGATTCAAGTCTTCAGAGAAATTAAATTAGGAATTGGAATTAAAGTGTACAAAATTATCATTTAATGTTCGGTACATCAACTGTATGAATATAGAGTACAATAAATATTAATAACCCAAGTGTAGAGAAAGTATACCACAAAAGCATTTAAGGGATAAAGGTCAAGATTATGTTATTACTATAGAAAATTTGAAATAATTATTTTAGTTGTGTTTGGATTTATAAATTATGGCATATGAGTATATTATAAATAATATTCTTGTATTAATAATTGTATATTTTATATATATTTTACTATATTTTCTTTATATAAAGACATTATAAAATATTTTGAATGGTACTGATGACCAAGAAATATGATTCAGTAGCATGTTGAACTTATTGTAAAAAACTATTGATTTAAGATAAATAATAATAAATATACAATGTTGACTTATTAATGATATGGATATTTTTATGAGACAATATTTGTGACCATGAAATTGAATAGTAATTCGATGGTTTATGTTATCTTTAATATATTTTAATTTGATTTTAGAATTAATGAATGTCTTATATAAAATGAAATTTTATTTTAAGAATAAATATATACTTAATTTTTTAATAATCCATGTATTTATTAATGTTTTACCAGAAAAGTGCAGACCACAAGATTATTAATGTTTTATAATGAACAAGATTTTTACATATTTGGAATGTGACATTAAGAGCCACATAATATTGGTTTGGGAATATAATATTTATTATGTGACCACCCATCTAAATTTTTAGAATTTTAATTTTTTATGTTTATTTTGAATGATTATTAAGGTTACATTTTTATACAATGGATTAATTTGATCTTTTGGAGTTATTGGATAACTTTTGCTCAGTATTTTGGTCTTGGAAAATATCTAGAGATATGAGATATGACTAGTAATTTTATTATTATTATAATGATATATTCAATGTTACATTTAGTGTTTAGGATTAAAAATTCAAACTCAATAGTAGTTAAAATAAGTAATACATTATGTATGAATTGATATAAAAACAACCAATGTTTGGAGTTATTAGAATATTTTTTGGTGATCTATGTCATAATGGTAACAAAATCCCACATTTTTTGGAAAAAAATTTGTCTTAAAAAGTTTAACATATTAATTTATTTTATATTTAATAAATTTTATTTTAACTCATCAATGATTTATGGTTTTTTTGTTGTTAACATTATCATGACCATTTTAACTATCACTATCTTATAATCCTTAGGCATTACTATTATATTTCATGTACATGTTTTCATTTCCCACCATTGTTCTCCTACATGGAGACCTAGAAATGTGTTAATATAGATGACCATATTAATTATATTTCACTATAATAAAAAGGAAATTTTATTATCCCCTTCAATGATGCATATTTCCATCGTTTTATTTTTCAAATACCGAACCCTTGATTATTAGGACCACAATTAAATTCCAAGTACGTAATTAACTAATGGGGAAGAATATGACACCCTGAGATGTTAAAATAAGAATGTCATGTCCTAGAGATTGTATGATAGGAATCATAGACTATGAAACTTTATGATATATATTTTTAACTTAAATCTATATGATATTTTTTGATGCATGTAATTCCATGTTTAAATAAAACATGACCCACAATTAAAATATTATAATTGAAACATAACCCTGATATTCTAGAAATTAATATGGAGGGTATGAATAGTATTAAATAAATTTAGAAACATACATGGATTAAATTTATATAAAATAAATTTAATGGTTATCTATTTATTATAGATAAATTATAAAATATTTAAAAGAGAAATGAATGTTACATAAAAAACTGTATTTTTTTCAAAGTTGGATTATTCACTCTTGGTACACATAATTTAATATTAATTTTTACCACTTTTAGAAAATTTATTTGATGAAATATATTCATCTTTCTTTTCTACATGGAAAAATTTTCATTTTTTATTCATTCTAATTTTATAAAAATAATATTTTTTTGATGAATAATGAAAAACATATATATTTATTGAAAACTACATTTTTGATTAAATTATTTAAAAATATAAATAATAATTTATATTGGTATTAAATAAAACTCAGTTCAATTATATTTAAAGTTATCTTATTTTGGTCACTTGAATCAATTTCATAGTGAACTTCTATATTATATTATTTTATATATGGTTTAATTTTCTCTTGGAAGAACCAATATTCCATTGTGTCAATGATTAAATTTTGAATTCCATTATACCACATTAATGAATTGAATTTAGAAATATTTATTCCAAATTTTTAATAAAAATAAATTATACTATCAAAAAAATTAATTTTTTTTAACCATAATGAATAGTTATAAAATTAAAAACAATCATTGTAATAATGGTATAAAGAGGTTTACTAGGGGTAAACTAATATGATAAGGGTAAAAATGAGCAAATAAATGTACAACACCCATTTTTATACGTATTTAGACCTTATCACTTCTATGTTATGATAATGACGGACTATTTAGGGTTTATTAATTATAAAAATATGGGTATCACTCTATCTGTTGAAAATATCCATGTGTGTGCTATACACCACTTATAAAAGGGAACCCGCTCTCCTCCCCTTTTAACACTTCCAAAACAATTTGGATTCACCGATCCTAAATCAAATAATTTCCTTAATTAAATCCCCATATCTTAGTTGACTTATTTTTTTTAATTAATTCCTCTTTATGAGAGTTTAGGTATAAACCTATATAGGATCTCCATAGAAGAGGTAAAATTATTAATCATGTGTGTCAGTTTAATTTTCATTACCCCAATTTAAAACATAATTAAACCTTGATAATATAATAATTCCATTTTTTAAATATACTAGGATCTTATTTTGTTAAAATAATAACCCATAACCATCTATACTTCCATCAAATGAGAAACAAAACATTCAATATTGTGTATGATGGATTATAACCTTGCAAACTGATGTAATTCATTTTCTATCACCACCTATTAAGGGTGGATATAATAATGGATTTAACATATTTATAGGATATTAATTAAATTATAATACTTATTTAATTATAATATTACATATTTCCTATTACTTTACATTATGTGGGGGATATGATAATATTACTTGTGTGTACGAAAGACGACATCCACATGAAATAATGTGATTCATTTTTCAATTATTATTTACATAAAATGAAGTAAGGTTAATGGTGATGAATATATATTATATTTATTATATAAACATATATAAATAAATATAATATCATTTTAAAACATTTACATTTTAATCCAGTTGAAAATAATAACCACTCTTATCAGTACACGTGGGCTGCCGCCTCCACGAAGCAATGTTGAATGATTTTGATTTTATTATTACATAGAAAGTGTTGATGATGTGTTTGATTTATATTAATATTTTATTTTAAATTATTTTTATTATTATTTACATATAAATTAAAACTTATTTTCCTTTCTTTCCATCCAATGATAAAAATAGAAACAACCCTCATGCGTATGTATAACTTACCGTCTCTATGGATGGTGTAATACATTTTCTAACTCTAACATTAATAATGTAATATAAATAAAAATATAATAATTATATGTTATATTTTTTTATTTTAACTCTTTATTTCCAATTTAACCACGATCGAATTTAAAACACAAAAATTACTAAAATTAAAGATACAAGAAAAATGAAGTAATTATCACCAAAATAGTGATTTTAATATAGAGTTATTAATAATCTGAGGAAAAAATACTATAATTCTGTAATATTTAGAATAAAATATATGATTTGGGTTATTTAAAAAAAATATATAATCTTTATTTCTTTATCCATGAATTTTTGAAAAAAATAATGAATTTGAACCAGATGTATAGGTTTCTTACATCACTATTACTTCCAGGATACACACACCATATTCACCAATTATTTATTTTTATGGTGTATATAATACATATTTTTATATTTTATATTATGAAAATATTTATATTAATTTTTTAAAAGTATAATTTGAGGTTAATTATATCTTGTGGATTATGATTGAAAAATTACCAAAGTGGTAAGGGTTTATTTCACAATCCCATAATTATTCATGATTATTATTTTTTATATCTCACATAAGAGATTAATTTGATATTTATATCATAATGATAATATATTTAATTATTCTTTGGTTATTCATGAACATTTGCAATTAATAGTACAATTTTTTCATTTTGCTGCTTTAAATTGTTGAGAATTGTTTTTATGAAAATCAACCATTATTTTACTCTTCAGTCGAAAGTCATTTTCATTAAAATACTTGTTTTTCATAAAATATAAATGTTTATAAATTTTTTTAAATGATTTATTTAATAAATTTTAACCCATTTTGAATTTTATAAAAAAATTGGAAAAATCATCATGTCATTTTTTAAATATAGCCATTTTGGATTTTATTGAAAATATGAAAAGAATATTTATTTTTACATGTTTGGAATGAAAATAGTATTATGTTTTCATGAAAACATAGTGCTTAAATATTATTTTATTGTTATAAAATGTTAGTTTTAATGAAAATTATTTTCATAATATTTTTATATTTTTTGGTTTTCATTGTTTGATTCAAAGTGGAATGGGTAATTTCATAAAGAATTTATTTTATGATATTTTATGGTATATATATTCATTGTTGAATTCAAACCATTATTATACTTATGATCATACATGTGATAAATTGTATTGATATCATCTTTATTATTTCTTTGCATTTTTTATGAATAGTTTGATATAGGATGTATCATTTTTTACCAGTCAACCACTTATTATTGTCGAGTTATGATTATATTTATTTTATTGGGGGTGTGTATTAACATATTGTTTGTTAGTTTTTTAATAATTTTTTTATGTTTATTATATTTCATCCCATTCACATAATGAATAAATTATATTTTCTAGGTTATGGGTGGATCCTAGTTGTTGATTGAACCTCAATTCATTAATATGTTTCATTAGGAAAATCAAAGGGCCTAATTTTATGGTTTTATACCCATAAATTTAATATTTCTTGTAAAAGGTATTTAAATTATGTTTTAGATGTGAAAAATTATTAAATCCCTCATTATGATATATGTAATTGATTTCCATGTTATTATTCAATTAGTTTGAATATCCTTAGATAAGTTTCAGTCTTATGCGATTATTTATTCAGATTTATTTGATTGTTATTTATTTCTTACATATTATGATTATTTTATTTATTAAATTACATATTTTTTGGTTACATACCTTCACATATTGATTATAATTATTTATTCATGATATATTCCATTATATATTTTCCAAAAATGATCATCTAATCTGACCCCATTCTTAGATTTTATTTTTCATTATGATAAATAGATGATATTTTTCATTGATATGTAAGGACATTTTCTGTGAAATAATGGAATTATCAAATAAAAAACTTTTTATATTTTATGTTATCAATTTTAATGTGAATTTAAAATATTTACCTTGTTTAGAAATTTTAATAATATATTTGGTCAATCATGATGTGATTCCTAGAATATCATGACACAATAATAATGTAAAAAATAGCTCAAGTATACTATGTTTTGGGCCTTTATACTCAATTTTTTCCATCCATTCTATATTTAAAGAAGGATTTTATAAATGAAGCTCATAGTTCATTATTATTTATTCATCCTAAATGTGATAATATTTATAGACATATAAAAAATAATTTATTAGGTTATATCATGAAAAGTGACATTTCATATTATGTATCTTGTTGCATGTTATGTTTTCATGTTATGTTTTTGAGATATTAGTCTAAGGGGGTGTTACAACCATTACCCAGACTAGAATGTCAATGGGAAAATAGAATCATGGATTTTGACCAAAAAAACTCCAAAATATATAAAGGAAAAATTCAATTTGGGTTGTATATGATCATCGTAATAATATTCAACACTTCATTGTAATCAATGAATATTTATATCATGAAAATATTGCCCTAATATATATTAAATATGTGTTTTATTTCATGGATTACCACATTCTTTTGTATCATACTCGAATTTAATGTTTACCACAATGTTATCGAAAAGTCTTTAGAAGGATCATAATATAGAGTTGAGTTTAAATACATATTATAACCTTTTGAAAAATTCTCATAATGTAGAACCAATCATTACCTAATGTTAGTTATATGAACTAATTATATGGATTTCAATGGTCATTCAAATCAAAAAATTCTTCATATTGAGTTTACACACAACAATAGTTTTCTCTTAAACATTTAGATCACACCTTATAAAAATAACTATGGAATAATGTGTAGAACTAAACTGTGATGGGATGAATCTAGATAAAGAAAGATAATGTCACATGAGGTAGTTGATTAAATGGTAGATAAATTTAGATCCATTCTGTAGTATATCAAGGAAACTTATAGTCGACAGAAAAGTTATGTAGAAAATAGTCAGGGAATCTGGAATTTATGTTAGGGAGAAGTTATCCATGTGAAGTTATACGTGGACGAAGGATATGAGGTTAATAAATAATGGAATGATTGACCTTGGTTATAAAAAATCATTCTAGATTCTTGATTGATTATTTATGGTTTTTTATTGTTGGTACTTACACCAAAACTCTCATCGTTTCATGATGTGTTCTTTGTATCTCTCTTTTGGAAGTACATGACTGATCCTTCAAATTTATTAAACTATAATGTTGTACAACAGTAGCATGATCATTACCCTTATGAATAATTGGTTTATATATTGGAATGTAGAGATAATAATCTAAAGAAAAAGACTACTCACAAGGTTATAGTTTTTTGGAGGAATAAAAAATTAAAAGAAGCTATGTGGGAACCCAAGGATGTGATGAAACAAGATACCTCATTTTTCTTCATAGTGATTTAATTTTAATGGAATCATTCATTTTACAGTGGGTAAAATATAACACCTAGATATTTTATGATAAATTTATCTTTAAATAAATTTATTTTCTTTCATATAATATGAAACAGGAAACATTGATTCTAAATGAAACTTAATTTAGAATAGTATTTTAATAGATCAATTAATTTGGGTGCGTGAATAGTAATAACCACATTTCTATAAAAAAAATTTAGATCATGAAAATATTTTGATAAGTAAGTACTAATTTTTTACACAATTCTTTATAATCCATAAAAATTCTTTTTCCACTCTACATGGATTTTATTACATTAAATAATAAAAAAGTATAATAAATTTCAAATAGTTTTAAGAAAAATATGAATTTTGAAAATGGAATTAATTATTGAATTCAAAACTTCTAAATTATCTTAGATTGAGTGTTTAAGAATCTTCCAAAAAGATTACTTTTTTTGATAAATAGTAGAAAATATTGACTTTCATTGAAAACATTATTTTCGTCTAAATAAATTTTTATTTTAGTTTATTTTAAAAATGGGTCTAAAAGTAAAATTATTTAAATTATATTATGTATAATTTATTTAAGGTCATTATAATTTTTTTATATAAATTTTGGAATTAAAACTATAATATATCAGAAATAATTTTTCTAGAAATGTTATTTTAATCCCATTTTGTGGATTTAATTTTAAATTAAAATTTACCACTTGTAGAGACTTATTATTGAAAAGGTTATACCAAATTTCCCATCATGATGATATATTTTGGTAATTTGGTCCCATTTTTTAATATAAATAGCAACCACAATAAATGTTTTTCACCTTAGTAAGGGTAGAATTAGTAAACATGGTTAAAACCATTATATAAGATCTCAAAATAATCCCCAAACATTCATTTATCCTATTTTATGGTTATAATTTATCGATTTACATTTATAATGTTAATATAAGTCTAATATTTTCCACCTTTATTTTATTATGACTATTATATTTATTTTAAAAAATAATAAACACAAAATGCCACTCCCTAGGATTTCATATCTCTAAAAATTTTACATAATGATAAAAGGATGAAATATTATGATATAAATATTAATCTGAATGATAATTTATTTTTTTCTTAATTTTATATTTTTTTTATTGATGAAATAATTACTTGAAATACTTAAACAATGATGGAAGAGTGCTTGCGTAAGAAGATGAAAAGTCATATAAATGTTTTTAAAATCTATAAAAGTAATATTTTCAGGGGATTTAATGTGACCCTATAATATTCAAGATGAATATAAGATATAAGATATTTTATTTTATAGTTTTATAATTAAATTTCATTTACATCATACTTTACTCAAATTAAAATTACGTGAATAGTTCAAAAAATGATGTTATTAGTATTTCATGATAGTTGTTTTTTATTAAATTATTTGTAAATAATAAAAATAGTGTATTTGAAAAATTGCAATGATAAATTAACTATGCGTTATAACTTCATCATTTATGATTGAATTTCTTTACTTTATAAGTAAAATTATAACACACTAATATTAAAACAAAATTAGGATGGTTAAGATTATAATTTTTTTACTATAGGGATAAACCCAAATATATGGTATAAATTATCACCCAAACCTATATAAATTTTATTTTATGAGAATATTTTTACCTTATCCTAATTTTAATCAATTATATGTCCATTTTAAAAATATTTATTGAGAATTAATTCATTATATTTTAATATTTTTTGTAATTAGAAGTTTGTCTTCTCACTCACATATAAATAGACACCCCCTTTAAATTTTATTTTTACCACATCGATCCTTCTTTTTCTAAAAACCCTTACATGAATCTACAATACAATTACATATATATGAATTATGTTTTTTAGTTTTTATCAAATTTCATTCAATGGGTCCTTATGATAAGAATATACTAATGACTTCCAAAGAAGATGTAATCATCTTAGTCGACCTCTATTAATTAATTTATTATTATAACAAATATAAATATATTTTCATCACAATTAAATAAACAATTATGTATTATAAATATATATAAATGTTATTATGATTCTGGAACCACCAATATCCACCCAATAGTTTTTTAAATTGGATGTGAAATCATCCCTTCTGCGTACGTGTAGACTACCACCAGCACGTAGGGATGCATATAATTTTCCATACCTATCTTTAATGGAAGTAAATAATTATGCATTTAATATTTAAATATGTTATTTATAATATAATACTTCTTAAAATGTTATAATATCATATCCACCTTCTTAAAGTCATATCCTTTGGATAACGATAATGTTTCTTTATGCATACTTGTACTCTACCATCTTTATAAATTGATTTGATATGTTTTACATGTTTTGATTACATAGATTTTAAAAATGATATATTTAATGAATGTATATAAAATTTATTAAATATTACTTATCTTGAAAGGTGATCTTTTTTTTATCTTTTTTTCCATCCACCAAAATGTTAAAACAAAATTCATTTGTGTGTACATAAAAATAACTTCATGAATGGTGTAATTCATTTCAATATAATTATATTTTATGAAAGATTATTATTATTTATTTTTCTAATATATGTGATATATATATGAAATAAATTTATAGAGTGGATGAAACCATGACCATGTACAAGGACCATATAAAAGAAAAGAAATTTTCATGAAAATTTGGAACATGTAAAGGATATATGTTTCAATGTCATTATTTGTTGGGATTGATTGTGATTACATTTATGATGATGAATTTTTTTGATATATCTCTCATGAATTTATATAATTTTATTCCTGTATTTATTTTTTTTATATTAAAAGTTTCAATTTAATTTTCATCACTTTATTAACCCATGATAATTAAATAATGATTTTAAAGAAAACAGACCCTAATTCCCTTTTTAGTCAAAAATTATTTTTCTTACAGGCCCATGTTTTCATAAGAAAGTGTTTGAAAATGTTTTTTTAATATTGTTCAATTATTTTTAATGTTATTTTTACTAACATTTTACATATTTAGATTTATTAATGGAATCTTCTTGTAGTTATCCTAAGTGAAGTGCATTTGACCTTTTATTGAAATTATTAAATCAATATTTGTTTTATCATATAACACCAGAAAAAAATTTCCATAAATTAAAAAATAAATTATTTGATTATTAATTTAAAATTTTCTAATTTTCATTCAAAAGGAAAAAAAATATTAATAATTTAGCAATTTCTATATTTTTATATTTAGTTTAAAAATATAAATTGTATTTTAATCATGAAATATTATATTGATATTTTAAATTACTGTAAATAAATGATTTCATCACTGGATGTTACATAGAATTTAATAGTTATACTGTAAAATATAACTATATATATCACATCTCAAGATGGTTTGTGGTTATGATAATGAAATATCGATGAACCCCATTTTAGTTTCCATGGGTTAAAATACGATGAATGTTTTAATGATATTGGGGAATAAAAATGAATGTATTTATAACTATAGTTCTTGTGAGACTAAACATATAAAACTATATAATTAATTGGGAAATGATTACTATTATTTAAGGTTAAAGGGTGTAGTATAGGTTATTCCAAGAATAAAAAAAATGTTACGTGGGAGGTTATCCCTACCCCAAATGTGGGTATACGAGAGATTATCCCAAGCCTAAAGTAGACACACAAGTGGTAATCCCCAGACCAAAATGTTATGAAGGATTTCTGGATAGTCATGTCATAATATTTATATGTATTTGATTATGTGACATATTATTCCACTCTTTTGTGACATGATATTATACCAATGTTATGTTCTCATGGATAATATTCATTAATCAATTTGTGATTTATGTCTTATAAACTACATTGATTTATTACATGACTCATGTTTGTGATCAATGAATCAGTGGGTATTATTTTTGAAGGTTCATATCATGTTATAATACACTTTATTCTCATGTTATGTTTATATTATCATTGATATATCCCTTTTTTACCCTTACTTAGCATCTTATGTAAACCATTATTATTTTTTATATTCCCTGTGATATATAGAAATGCTATAAGTATTATGTGGCTAAGAAGGGTGATAGCTGGGGAAAACTAAGTGGAAGGTTGTGTAAATATTTACAGGACCAATTTAAATGTAACCATGTTTTCAAAGACTCTAAACAATTATGGTTATAGAATAGATTGTAATGTTATAAAGCAAAAAAATTATCTTTTTATGATGTAATATCTATAAATAAAAATTATGGTTCCATTTATTATGATATCAATAATTATTTAGAATATCAAATGGTGAAATTTAAATTAGTATTACCATAAAATAATTTAAATGATAACAAATCAATAGAAGGTTTTGATCATGTGTTATAAATAATTTAAATGTTTATGTAATATTTCTTCAATGGATGATTTCTTGATAAGAATTTTAAGAAATTAGAAATTTAATTATATGAATATAAATGGTTATTTAATCCTAATATTAATAATTTAATTTTAAAATGATATTTATTTTATTAAAACTCAAATACTATAACCTCACCTTAGTTCTCTCACTCTATCTCTCAAATCATGGTTCTAGTAACCCATGAAGAAAATGAGATCCTCCAAAAGAATAGGGAGATTCACAACATCTTTTTTTATTATATATAAAAAATCATCCCATTGGATAATTCTTGTTCATTTTTATCAACCATAGTTTGGAAGAAGAAGAAGGATCCAAATTCATTAGAGAAAAGGAGTAGTAATTATTATTATTATTTTTATTCAAATTAATTGTTGTTACATGTGAAAAAATTTTATACTGTTGTATATTTAAAATATGTTTTGAAATTTTTTAAACTCTTAATAAATTCATCATTTAAATAACCTAAAATAAGTAGGAAAATTATCTAAGGTGGAGTGAATTAGTGAATTCAATTCATTTTATGTTTTCCATCAAACAAAATTATACACCTATTAAATTGAATGAAAATATCATTTTTCATGATAGATTTTAACACCATTGACTTAACACAGTAGGCATAGAAAAATTAAATGGTTCTATACTAAAAATATATGGATAACACCTTTGAATGATCTAAAATATCATGTTACAACATTATCCACTAGATTCCACATTTCATATACAGTGTGTTAGGTTTTTCATAGTAATCATTGCACAATATGTGCCTTTTGGATTTATGTAATATACTCATTTATAAAAAATTAATGGATAATATGAATTATAAGAAACATGATATCCATAAATTAAATTATACTTATTTTATATTTTTACTCTGCTTCTTCATATTATTATACATCTTTCTCTTACACTATTTGCATTATTATTATTATTATTATTATTATTATTATTATTATTATTCTCTGAATTCTCTTTTCATCCAATGAAATCAATTTTCCTTCTCATATTTACTCATGGATAATAAATTTTTCCCATCATAGTTTTTATTAATATATTTCTGAAAAAATAATATTTTTGGAAGTATTTTGAAGGAGTTCAATGAACAAATAGTTAATTATATTTGTTTTTAGAAAAGGTTTGTTCATGTTGTGATCCAAGTGTCATGATTTGATATTATGTTTATTAGGGTTCATTAGAACATACTATAGTTCATTCATCCCATGTATTTTGAGTTCATTTCATGAAGGAAGTTTTCGTAAGAATTTACTTATCTTTTTCAAAATTTGTTATATAATGAGATGCAACATGACCCAATATGTAACACAATGAATGTTGGTTGAGTTAGATTTCACTGGATGAGTCTATTAGAGTAAATTCTAGGATATCAAGTACACATCCAGATGATTGTTGAAATATTTTTAGTTACACTATAAATGATATTGTCTTGCATGACATATATGGTCCCACGATGTAGGATTTTAGATTTATTCATGTGTTTTAGAGATTAATATTATAATCATGATAATGTAATACACGACATGATAATTTAGCATTAGATTTGTGTAATTTTGTTATGAAATCCTCACACTATTAATACATAGGTCATCTCGTAACTTATATTTTAATTTATATATCTAACAATGAAAATACATTGTCTCACCATGATGAGGTAGGTTTTGATGTGATTTGAATTTCTTATATTATTCAAATAGAATTGAATACGTGTTAGTCCTATAGAAGTTTGGTCATTGTTATTTTTGGTTGTAACTAATGATTCTATTTTTAATGGAGGATATCATCTGGGATTTTTTACATAAGCAAGAATTAAAGTGGAAAATTAAGAATATTTTGGCATTTAATTTTTAAATTCAAATTTTGATAAATATTGAAATGAATGGGAAGAATACGAAATTGAATAAGTATAGACATATTGATTTTGAATAAACTAGAATATCTATAGAAATAGATGATTACTAAATATTGAGTAGTGTGTAATAGAGTGCGTGAGGCTATGTTTTGTTGAAGATCAGGACAATAATTCAATGAGTTTTTGCATAATATTAATGATCTAGAATCATTGAATAATAGAACCACAAATAAAACCCTTTTTGTTTTATGTTGATCACATTGAATGATATCTTGTAATATTGACCAATATGTAAATTTCATTATATTATCCTTCAGGAAAGTATTTTTGGAAGATAGGAAGTGGTTATCGATATTTTATGAGTAGTAATATCATCATAAATTTGTAATCACATACTAATGATATAATAATTTATTATAATATCATCAAAACATTGATATATATTCCTTGGATATATCCTTTTATAGGATAACCTAGAAAAATCATGTGTTAACTCTATTTACTATTCATGTATTTCAGGTGTATCAATAAGAATAGGTTCACGGGGTGTTTTCCAATGTGGTGAAAATATCAAAAGAATCATAGGAAAGGAAATTTCAACACACCATATTTCAAACCACACTTATTATGGTGGTCAGTAGGACCTTGGGGTATAATAAGTCCAGTCAGAGTCATAGGTTATCTCTTGTATATATTATAACATTTTTATTTTTATAGAGTGAATTGAAAATAAAAAAGGAGTACCCTTTTTTGATAGATAAAACCATTAGTTTTGGTTGAGTGGAATGAGTTAAGTTCTATGATCTCATAGCCTTAATTTATATTCTACAGTATCAAATGGGACTCAATTTTGTAATCTAATTAGTATGTTTAAGATAGAACATGGTAATAAGATGTTGAATAATGATTCTAATGATCTTAAATATTTTTAACGATTGACTTCCAATTATATTTATAATAATTTTATAAACTATCTAATGGTTAATGGTAATTGGGTTAACATTATAATATTTTTTATGGTTACCCAAAAATTATAGATGTGATGTTATAGATTTTACATTCTATATTTGATCATCTAAATAAGAGTTTTAGTGGAAATATAGATGATTTTGTCAACCATATTACAAATTTTTTTGGTTCAACTCATAGTATTGGACATGAAATATATTATTCTAACATACTGGATAATATTTTAATAATATTACCATTTATGTATAATTAAAAGGTATTATATCTTATGATGATGAATCATGGGGTTTTTTTATTGATAACTTACAAGTAAGTTTGGATACATATTGAATGTTGGTGAAACTAAATATATCATTATCAAATTCATCTAAAGATATTTCATTTTAGGATATTCAGGAGTATTAATTTCAAGAGTTTTAAAGTGAAGATAATTTAGTGAATGACTTCATAACACTTATTTCATTAAGATTTATATTTGGAAAATAAATATATAATATAAAGTGAACAATCACTTGTTTCCATTGTAGTAAGGTTAGACATATCACTGTCAGGTGTCCAGATAAAAATAGTGAAGAGGATTGGGAGTATTAGTTTTCACCAATATTGATACAAAAGTTCATCATTAGATGGAATTTAAATTATGAAAATTCAATTTTATATAATTTTTAGTGGAAGGCATTTTTTTCAATGAAGATGATGATGCCAAGAAAGAATCATAAGATGTTATTGGAACACTCTTTATATCATATATAGAATCTTTTTTGATGTTATCTATAGATAAATCAATGGTTGAAGGGAAAATACATTGATAAATAAGAATGTGTTTTAGATCAATAAATTACATTGCAATGTTTTCTTAATGAGTATGGATCATAAATAAAAATTAATAAAATAATTTCATATTTTATGAAGGATTATTTGAGTTTTGTTAAGGAACATATTTAGGGGTGGATTTTCATGTGAAAATAGTTGTAGAATGTGATTAGAATCATGTCAAATTTGAATAATCAACAAATTATTGGTTGTAGTTTGATGAATATTCTACGATCATTGATTATCTGAAATTATCTATTGAAGATAAATTCCAAAGGACTATAGGTCATTAATAAGAATTAATTTCCTTAAGAGAGAGTCTGGAACTAGAAATCAAATAAATGATTTTAAAAAGTCTTAAATTTGTCATTTTTTGAAACAACATTTGAAATAAAATGTTGAATTAAGTTCATGGACTTATGAAAATACATTGAGTTCTCTAAATATAAATGGAATGGGAGAACTTCAATACTTTTAGAGTCTATAAAATAAAAAACTCAGAAAATGTGAAGAATTCATGGAACTATAAGAAAATAAAAATTTATCAATCATCTAGAACATTTATATATTCATTATTATTTTTTAAAAACTAGTGATAAGAGGTGGAGTGATATAAATAGAATATTTAGAAATATAAAATATCATTTTTTTAGTTTCATTTTAAAAAAATATACTATTATGTAGAATCTAAAATATTCCACTGACGATAACCAATTAGAATATAAGAGACTATAGTTATAAAAATATATTTATATTTAGGGAACCATTATTTTTTTTGTACTATTTTATTAATCCAAACATTGTACATAAAGAAGTAGATTTTTGATAAATATGTGAATGATATTTTTATAGTGGAAAAAATAAAGTGGATATAAGTTATTCTGATTCATTTCCATTTTGGAATAGGTCGAATCCTTTGGATAAGTATTAATTTGCTATAATTTATTATTTTTAAAAAATAATAATAGAATAATAAAGGTTTCAACTTAATTATGAATTACATGTATGTAAATAATAAATATTAAAAAGTAAAACTAGTATAAAACTCCCTTAAAATAATAACAAATATATAAACATATATTTTAGATAGTGGATATTCATAAAATCAAACTTATAATATTAATTTGATAAAATATTTAATGGTCATTATTGATGAAATATTGTGATTTAAATATAACAAATATATAAAAATAATGTTCAGTGGAATGATTCATCCCATTGGTGGTTAATTCAGGATTAACATTGTTCTTTATATTTATAGACTTCACCAATAATTTTTTAGCATAAGACAACTTTGTTACTCTTATTGTGAGATCATGATAATTTATTAGGTCTATTATAGTAATGTAAATTCATGGAATTCTATAATGAGATTTTGGATAACACATTAAAATTTATATTAGGTTTAAATTAATGTGAAAACTTTTCTAATTATAATGATATTTGAAAACAAATTGTGGTACTAGAGGATAATCACAATAATTAAAAAGGTATGAGAATTTTAAAATATTCTTGGCTATAGATGATATTCCCTAAATTAATTAATATCGATAAAATACTTTTTATGCAAGTAAATATGTTTTTATGTTTATATCCTCTAATGAATAAGATAGTACAATGATTGTTAAATTTATTTCACACCAATTATTCTTGTATAATTTCATTGGTAAGAACCATTAAAGAGAGGTACGCCACACTTTTTTGGATAAGTATTTTTGTATGAGTGTTACACATTAATTAAATCAATTATAAATGTACTATATTCCACTAAAATATTTTAAATATGTGAAGAAATGGAACCATAAGAACATTCACGATTATAAGATATGAAAATTGATCATACATCCCATCTTTTGAGGTTGTAAATTACCTTCAAAGACATTTTATTAGGAATGAACTATCATAGTGAAAAATCCCTTACATCATGGGGTTATAAAAATAATAAATCGAAATATGAAAACATAGAAAATTTGTTTTTGACTGAATGTGGTTTAAAAAATCACTTCAATAAGGAAGTAGATCAAGTAGTTTCGTATACTCAAAATTATGTCACAATAGGGGTAGTGAAAATTCCATATATAATATATAATGTAAGGAAAAAACTTATAAATAATCCATGTGTATTTGAAATTTTTTTTCAGTAAAAATAATTATTTAATGTTGGGAAAATATGGTGAAGTAGTATTTAAATTATTTTTACAAGGATACTCAAAATAGATTAAGACCTACATGTGTTTTAATAATATGATGAATAAATGATTCCATGGAAACAATGTAATTTTTTTTTCAATGAATCTAAATTTTAATTAAGATATTTTGATTCAAAATGTGTTTTTGAAGAATGTGATCAAAATAATAAGAATTTAGAAAAATATCATAATATAAAGGATGATTATGATTCTAAAATTGAATAAAATTTAATATAAATTGAAGAAGTAAGTCTACCTTTGAATCAATCAATAATGAAATGCAGCTATATTGACCTAAAAAATATCATTAGAGAAGAAAAATATTCAATAAATACTAGAATAACTGGAGTAGAGCACACAAATCTATTATCATATATATACCCCATTTATTAAATGAACCAGAAAAGGGAATCATGGGTTATATACAAGATTAATGAATGATATAATATTTATAAAAATAAAAAAATAGAATATTTGGAAAGGAAAAAAATCGTAAAATTACTTCTAAAATTTTTTGTGTTCATGAATAAGATGGATGAAAATGGAAAATTTAAACATAATAAATCATGTACGGTTATTGTGTAATATTCTTAACTTGAAGGTGACATTATTGAAGAGAATTTTTCACTATTCAAATAATAGATTTAGATAGACTCATCTTAGTAGTGGCTATCCAATGGATGTAATAAATAATTCAAATGGATTTGTTATGGAATTAATAAATGGTTTATTCAATTAAGAAGTGTATAAATATAAATGGAATGTACTGATTCTTAGTAATGATGGATAAAAATAATACATTCTTATGAAGGACATGTATTTTCTGATTCATGACCTTTATTTTTTGTATGTATGGATAAAATTTATCATGATGTAGATTGAGTTAAAAGTGAAGTGTTTGATCAAAATAAAATTGTGAAAAACAAAAATGAGGAGCATATAAAGTTATTAGTTAATGTATATGATATAATATTTAGTGGTAGAAAATATAATTATATTGAGAAATTTTAAAAATTAATTGGTTTTGAGTTTTAAATTTCAATTATAAAAAAGTTGACATATTTTCTAGAATATCAAGGTTATTAGGAAAAAGGGAAAAATTTATCTAATAGGTGATATATTCCATGGTAGAATATAAGAAATTTATAATGGAAGAGTGAAATCCTATTTCCACACAAATATCAATTAGAAAACTTTGTAAAATAGTGAGGAAGAGATGGTGTAAACTAAATAGTATACGAAAAAATAATTTGATGTTTACTCTACCATAATGTAACTAGAAAAGATATTTTATTGATGCATTTTTTGATATGTGATTTCATGGTCTAATAATGAAATAATATATTATGGTATTGAGAAAAATAATAAAGTATGTCTGGGGAACCCTATTTTATTGTATGTTTGTTAAAATATGGAATGAACAATTACTTATTTACATATACATGTTTTGATTAGGATGGTATGATTTGGATTGAAAATCCATAAGCGGTGGACCATTTAATATTCGAAGAATTTTTTTTTGTTTCATATGTAAGATATAAGAATGTGCTTCTTGAGTATAATAGATGTAGACTATATATGAATAAATTAATATTGTGTATAGCTTATGAGGATGAAAAAACAGTAAGAATACATATATGAATTAGTGTATTAGTAAATGATATTTTATTGTGGAAAAAATGTTTTATTTATTTAACTACAAATCTATTTCAGATATATCTATTAAATTTTTTGAAATTATTACCATTTCCAAAATTAAATTTTAGTGAAATATTTTGCGAGGATGGATTATTTTCAAACTCAAAATTAAGAAGAAATAATATTAACCAAACCCTTTTTGGTTTATGTTTTTGAATATTATTGGTTGAACCTTATAGTTCTTCCACTGTCCTAAATCTAATTTGGTTTTGATTAAATCATATGGTTGTGTCACAACCATTCATTAATTTAATGGATGTTATATATAAATTATCTTATTATTACACGAAGTAGTAGGTCATTCCATAATTTTTATTATTTGAAGGATTTGAATATAAATGATGACGTGGTAGTAATATATATGTTAGGTTGTTATTTGAATAGATTTTAACCTCCCTTTTTAATTTCATTAGTGGATATCATCTATGATTTAATCCAAGGTATGGATTTAAATTAGATGTTGTTGGATGCTTAGAAATATAATTTAAAAATTATAATTTTTAAGTATATTAAAATATAATAATATCAAAATAATTTGGAGAATGCACATGGTTGTAGAAGGAACCAAGTTATATGGAGAAAACGTGAGTTAAAAAAATAAAAGAGTACTGAAAATCATGTAATGTTAGTAGAAGTTTGTTGGGTTTATTTCATTAAGGATCAAGACAAAATGTTTTAGATTTTTCAACATAATGTTGAATATCCATAATCATTTAATCATGTCCTCATGGAAAACAACATTCCAGATTTCAGTTAATCGCACTAATTGACATCTTTAAATATTGACATGTGTTATGATTTAATCATTTTAACATTATAAAATGTAGTTCATGGAAGAGATAAATAGGCAGTGATCTTTGGAAAAGATGTGATACTTCCTTATATAATAGTCTCTTACTAGTTATGTAGTGATTTATTGGAATATCATCAAAATATTTATATGTTCTCTATATACATAGTATATTATTGGTTAACTAAGTAAAATAATATGTTAATTTCATTACTATTAATTAATTTTTATTTTTAAAGTAATAATAGGTTCATTGTTTTTTGAAAATGTATATAATTGAGTTGTTTTTTTCAATAAAAAATAAAAGTATGAACACATGTATTCTGGTCCCATCTCGTGGAATTAAATGGTATAAATTTTATAATAATATTTATTATTCTTATATCAATTAAAATGGAATTTTAAATTTATAATCAAAGACAAAAGTATCATTAAATTGCCCCATTTAATTTTTTTATAAGATTATATCAAACCTTATAGTGACACTCTATGTGTTTTGGTGGCTTGAAGACTCAAGTTGTTGTAACCCTTGACAACCAATTGATCAATGCAAGTAAAAAAAATCTAATTATAAACTCTCAAAAATATCATAACATGACTATAATCATTATAGAGTGACTATAAAAATATTAGTGGATCCGTACATTTAACAATGAATCCATATATTTTTCTTTCAATCTCATTAAAATTATTATGTCTATTTTTGTGTGATTATTTTTCTTATTATTCAATTTTTTAAATAAAATTTAAAATAGATATACACCAATATTTCTAAAACTCACAACTATATTGTTATTAAATTATTGAAAATATAACATATACCTACACTACAAGATACTTTTTTCAAACTCAACATAGATATTCATCAACCTTGATAATTGCAGTATGATAATCATAAATTTGGTATAAAATTGATAGATCTTTTAAAATAAATAAGAAGTTAGTTCTAATGAAAACATGAAATAAATAATGAATGTAATGTGAATGTTTATATATCCTCCTTTATAGAATGATTAATTTTTCATTCTATGACACTATATTTGTATGGATTTGAATTTTTTTATTAGAATTTCAATTTTCAATAATTGGACATGAATATTTTTTATTAGATATTCAAAAAATAATTATGATTATAGGAATGTGTAATGGTAAAAATTTTAGATATATAATGTGTCTTGAATGTTAAATGTAATGTTTCAGTGGACCCTCGGAGAGTCATGTATGTTTTGGAGGTTTTGGGGATCTTTGGAAAAGAAGCATAGTTTAGGGGACACCATATATAGGAAACTATATAAAAACATGATCCTTAATGAATGTTATGATTATTTTGTAATAGGAACTGTTTTTATCAGATTTATCACATGTTTATGAGGATATAGTTCAAATTAAATGGAAAATTTAGTAACTTGTTTTGGGATGGAGGATTTTTTTTACAGTTTCAAAAAAAAAACATACAAGGTTAGAGAGGAAGTATTTGTAAGTGAAAGACATGAGGTAGTTCCATACACATGATTGGAGAATCTTTTCTCCATAATATGATCTTAAACCATGACACACTTTAAAAGTTTGAAAATACAATATTTCCACTCTGATTCATTAATCCCACACACCCCATTTTCCTCCCTATCTCACACATAGCCAATGAGATCCCCCTTCCTTTATCCCCCATTAATTTACTATGTTTTTATGATATTATTTTAAGATTTAATGTGTGAATTCAATTATGATGGCCTCATTGTATCTACCATTATATTATATATAATTTTCATTTCTCTTGGTTTAGGTTTTGATTCTTATTCCAGAAGTTCATGGTAGAATTATTTGTTCATTTTGAGAATTTTATATGGCTTGTGTAGAAAGGATCATGTAACATCATTTACCTATTGTCATGAATTTTTTGTTTGGAGGTTTGTAATATCTTTAAATTTTATTTCTAGTCTTATTAAATTACAATTTAAATTAAAATTTAATTGGCATAATCCTATAAGACAGTTTCTTTACATGTATTGGGAACATCCCAATATGGTGTATTTCTATAGTCACATGTTGTTCCAAAGAGGTGAATCTCCATTTGGAATAATCTAAAGTTTTTTACAATAAAATAAATTAAATTGGGTTATTTTATAGTTTCATTGGTTAGGAATGTATCCTAGAGTTTTTTAATAGTATTCCTTGGGTTGGTAGTTATTTAGATGTCACAGTTCCAATGTGATGAGGTTTATCAATGAGCTTGTAGGAATTTATGTCTATGTAAATTTAAATATAAATTTAATTATTTTTTTTATAAATTTAATAGTTAATTATAATTTTATTATAGTTTATTTTTTTTTGTGTTTTGAGATAGGGCCTCAGGTCTAATGACCCGATCATTTATGAATAAAATTCTATTTATTTTTTTATTTCTAATAGATATAGAAAACACATGGACACCATTTGTATTATTATTGGGTTTAAATAACCATTATAAATAATTAAAGTTTATAATATATACATTTAATAATGATCACACAATTAATAAAAATATAGGGTTTTATCAAATCCTTCTTATAAAGACAATGTAAATAATGGTCCCATCCTATAGAATCAGTTCGTTCATTGCTCATTTTTTTGGAGCTCAAAAAGGGGGTAATGTCCTTGTGCTTTGCTCTTGACCAAGACCAATATGAGATTCAACATTATAATCTTAAAATATACCACCTATGAGAGAAATTCATGTTAATACTGATTACCACCTGGGTGATGTTATCTGAGCCACCCCATGATTCTGTCACCATCACACACCATACCCTTAGGTTATATATGGGTTTTATAAGGGGGTATGTATAAAGGTATTTGTTACTTATTGTGAAATAAAATTATATAACTAAAAGTATTATTCTTCCAATTCATTTATTGGAATAGTATTTCATAAAAAAATTATGAATTCGATGAATTGATTTTTTTAAAAAATTTGTAAATTTGAGAAATATATACAATATTGTATTAAAAAATAGTTTTAATTAATAATATTATAAAATAAATTCTTATATATAATGATTACATCAGTTCTGTATATGGAAATTATTAGGTAATCTATTAAATAAGAGTAATATTTTTATACAAAAAACATAACGTGTAATTTTATAGATTTTGTTAATGAATTAATGAATTTTTTAAATAAATAATATTTTAATAAAAAATAATTATAAAATTGATTTTATTAATAATAAATGATTATATAATTTTTATGAAGTCACATAAATTTTTTATAAAGGATTAAAAACTGTTTTTTGTCAATAGCCGTCAATTTTCAATAAATGCCAGTTATCATTTTTAAGTGAAACTTGAAATTTTTTAAAAAATAAATAAAATTAATATTATTTTGGGAATCAGGATTTCAAAATTATACAACAGTTGAGTTTTCATAATTTTTTTAAATAGTATAAATTTGGGTGAAAATTTAATAATATATAAATATATAGTGGGGTTTATGACATCATACTGGACCAATAGTTATGCATTAAATACCATAAAAGGGATATTCGACAGAATATATGTTTTAAATTTAATATAATGTGATCTTAGATTTATTTTACTTGTTTTAAAATGCCATAGTATATCCTCCAAAATGTATAATATATTTTATGACTTTAAATTCATTTCATTAATAATGTGACTCACCTCCACAGAATTAAAAAGTATATTTTAATATCTTAGGATCTTTTAAAAAAAATATTTTTTAGTCATATATGGAATAAAACTATGGGAAAAACCATAATATGGTATGTAGGTATGAATATTTAATTATATAGATTCCATAACTTAAGATTGTGAAATATTAAAGAATTACCCTATCATTTTGTATATAAACCCACCAAATATCCCACTTACCTTCACTCAAAATCCTTTTAGAACATCACTAATCATTACTCTCTAATATAGACTACTCCCATGTCTCCCCATGCTCCTAATAATTTCCTCTTGAATCTTTTTTATTCATACACTCAAGTAAGGTTTTTCTTTGCTTTTTCATTTTTGTTCTAGTTTCCTTATGTTGTTATACCCTTATATTTTTTCAATTAAATTTAATGGGGTTTAATTTAAAATATCCCCATACTATAATTATAATTTATTTATTATGTTATACCTTTTATCTCTCATTAATCCATCCAATGTACACATGTTACCATGCCAAAATTTCATTAGAGTTATGAAATTTTTACTCTTTCATTAAGATTCATTATTATGTTATGCCTTCTATTTACAAATTCCTTTTTTTGGGACATGTATTTATATTACCCCATTATATTCCATTTCATTTATATATGATGATACAACTCTTTTTTCTCATCAAATAATTTTATTTATTTTTATATCATGTTGTTCGTCTCCTGAAATTGCACATCGATTTTCCTTGAAAAAAACATCATGTAGGGAATACCATACCCACCTCTATATCTTGTCTATTAACCTTCATGAACATATAAATATTGATTATATACATTCATGTATGTATTCCACATTTCTATTGTTTAATAAATGATGATTTTGAATGAATCCATGTTATATGATCTATGTGGCACACTTAAGAATGATATTGAAATGATTATGAATGGCATGCCCCAGTATCGCTCCAATGCATTGTGTAATGTTTAGTATTAAGATAAGTAATTTGGGTATATTTTTTTACATGATTCCTTTTAGTATATTTTTTCACCATTTTGGTGTAGGGTTTACCTAAATCCTCTATTTTTATGTTGCAGTGTTTTAAGTTGTTGCAACATTTCCATGATATGATAATCATACAAAACCATTCCTTTATGTTCATGTTTCTCCAGTTCCCCATTGATATTCATATTTCCTAAAATTCATTGTATTAATCAAGTTATTACTTCTTTGCTCCCTTAATGAGGTTCATAGATCACCATTTTTATGAGTGATCTTTGGTTATCCCATGTGATGCTAAGTACGAAGGAACATTGTTGTCATGTAAAATAAAATTTCAATAAAGATGTTTTATTTTATGTCTTATGTTGTCATTTTATATTCCAAATCCCCAAATAAACTATTACTATCAATTATATAGGTTTTACTAAGTGCATGTTTATGTAATAAATATTGTTTTAATGTGTAATAAAATGACAGTTTTTACAGTTGGTATCAGAGGATATGTTTAGTTATTTTTGGGATTAAGATTAGAAAACCCAGGTGAATTCCTTACAGATAAGACTATATATAAGATAAACATCCCAAAATTTTTGTTATAATTGATTAAGTGATTTATAATGAAAATACATCCCGTTCTTGATGAATATAAGTAGAGGTAGGTCTGGAACAGATCTATCTATGTGTAATACCTGAAAACACTACTTTGAGATAAATTTGAATGGGAACAGGTGAAAAAATAGGCATGGATACACTATTAGAAAGAAATTCCTAAATAATATTCATTGGTAAATTCAAAATCAATATGAAACATTATAAACGGAGGAATAAAATATCCAATAAGAATATACCATACGAAATAGATCGTGTGTGTCTTAGATTGAAGCCTAGTAATTAATAAGTTAAAGAAATAAATGTAATTTATTTGTTATCCATTTTTTAGTTGGATTACCCTGTATGGGTTTAATAGTTTAAAATACATACCCATAATTTTTGTTTTATTCTAGCTAATGGCTAGTAATAAGAGTATTTTGGCTAGAAAATGATGTGAAGGTAAATGTGATGACTTTTCTAATGAGATTCCCAATCTAATGGGAGAAAGAATTGAAAAATATATTATGAAACTATCTTAGTAAAATGGAGTTTTTATTATAAAAATAAAATATGAATAAATTCCTCCCCCACCCGACCAAAGAAATAACAAGTTGCAATTGAGAACTTCATGAGACAAAGGTCTCTTACTTTCAATGGATCATATAATCTCTAAATACCAAAATAATAGATCAAATTTGATGAAAAGATCTTCCCCAGCATCAATGTTCTGAAAAAGTGAAGGTTTTTTGGCTATATACAGTATAGAGGGAGATGCTGATCAATGATTGACAATGATCAAAAATAGGAATCTAGAGGAAGAGATCAAGGTGATGTTATGGAAGGAAATTTAGAAAATGTTTTTTGATAAAAAATTAATCTACACCATATAACATAAGAAGAAATTAAATTTCCTAGCACTCAAGAAAAGGAACAATGAATTTATTGGGAATACGATTAAAACCTCACCAGAATTGCACGATATGCCTCAAATTTTTTCATTACCACTTAAAGTAAGGTTGACCTCTTATTTGGTGGGCTAAATCCAAACCTACAGAAACCCCAAATAATCTACATCATCGACAACTGTGAAGATATTTTTGGATGTTCCCTCAATGTCGAGATGGATAACAGTGAATCTCAAGGGTATCATGTGGATATGAAGTAGAAAGTGGACATTAATTTTGTAGGACTGATGGAAAAATCATAACGTTCTAACAAATTCTATCATCCCACTTACCAATGGTGCGGAAATAAGATCATTGAAAATTGAATGAAGGTGACTATTAATTGTTATAGGTTGATAAAGAAAGGGATCACAGACAGTGATAACCAGCAAGAAAATATTGCTACAACGATAGAGGAAATGAACACTCCATTTGACCGTCAACAATTTTTTCATTGCTACAACATCAATTAAACCAGGCACTTCTCTAACCAGTGACCTATGCATTGGGTTTTTGGAGGCTACCAACAACCCCCATGTTAGCATGTGTGAGATTTATCCATCACTATTGCAAAAGTGAATCCTGGCAAAAAAGAGGTGAAAGGTATGTTAGTTATTCATTCAATAATTGCAAATGTACTTCTTTATTCTGTTTCTACACACTCTTTTATATCAATAATGTATAGTAGATCAATACACACAACTCCAAAAATAATGTACAAAGATATGTCTGTGATAATGGAAAATTGTATAAATATTGAATCCCATGAATATAACATCTCCCCTATTATAATAGGCATATTAAACTTACTGGTGAAACTCATCATACTTACCTTTGTAGAATTTGAAATAATTAATATAATGGATTTACTTTACCAATATAGATCAAATATAAATCATTGTGTGAGGTAAATCACACTCCATATGGTGAATTGACCCCAAATTCTATAACAATGCAAGGAGGAGGATGAATCTTATTTATCACTATCATCTCAAAAAATGTATATTACATCCATATGTGTAATACCCCGACCCTTCTAGGATGGATACGGTGCATTACTTGTGATATTGGCATGGTTAGAAGGAATCAAAATCCCGAAGTAATGATCCGTTTAGTATTATTAAAGAATCTATATACATATATGTAACACAAATTACATTGAAAAAGGTTACAAGATACAATAAATAACAAAACTAAAAGATGAAAGAAAACGAACCGAATAAAAAACCTTCTCTTCACCACTTTTTAATGGTAAACAATGAAAGGGGTGAGCTCAAATGATCAGTAAGGGTTACAATAACAGGAAGCATGAGTACAATAATAAGTGAATAATAATCAATCTGACATAATCAATATGGCATAGTGAATAAATGAATAACTAATGCCATTAATAAAATGAGAATGAAACAACATAAATAGATTTTGTCATAGTGAAAACCTCATGGATAATAATAATAAAAATTAATGAATAAAGATAATGCTTATTAATTGGATGTCATGTATCTGGCACATGAGACCATAATACCGTAAAAACAGTTTAGTTTTATGGGTAGAAACCCGTCTGATTTTTGGAAACAAACTAAAAGGGTTTGTCGCCAACTGATTTGTCTCATGAGACCTACCAATGTATCTAGGGGCTGTAGCGGGCCCCACCCACCACTGCATGTCCAAATAATTCCTTATACATTGATTCAACACAAGAGCAATATTCTTTTTTCAATATCCATATAGATTAGAATATACAAATTCATCAATATTTCCATAATTAAAATAACTTTCCAAAATAAACACCATATGTAAAATGGTATACGGTTCAGACAACAAACATATCCATGATATGAGATTATGGATATTTTATATAAATATAATTTCAATTGAAAAGTGATCTCAAATGGGCTGTACGTACACCATACAAAGTTATTCACAACAAAATTGTAGTTGAGACAAAGTCCCTTACAATAATGTAATCGGTCGAATCACATAACTAGAACATATTAAACCTCAAATTAATCATTTAATAACATGAATATATAGATAATGATGTTATTATATATCAAATTTTAGTACACATATACCACATACAAGAAATAAGTGGTGAATAATGAAAATATCACAGAAATTAAAGTGAGATGAGAAACCCCTTACAAACATTTTGGCATGGTAATGAGTGCTATTGCGAGGGATTAATGAGGGGTAAAGGGGTATTCCATTATTTATTTGTCACAAGGGAAGTATGGGGGAGGTGTAAAAATATACCCCATCATTAGGAATTAAAAATAAAAGGGCACAACATAGGGGATATTCTTGAACAAAAGTGAGAGGGAGGATCTATTACAAAGATTGTGTCATTAGAGTGATGATGAATCAATGAAATATTTATGTGTGACAAAAAAAACCACAAAATATAAATGAATATTCAGTATAAAACAATCATAGGTCATTCACACATATTCTTGGAACAATGTAACCAATGAAATAGATGTTTAACTCAAAGAACAAAAATTGAGTTAAACAATCCCTTACCTTATGCTTGAAGGTGTTCTTGAAATGTTATTAAAGACCTGAATAAACAAATTAGGCTTATTAAATCATAATTCCAGAACCTCTAATATATTTAAATTATTTATTATAGCCATTTTCAGTTCATTAAAACCCTTTTTGATTAGTTATAATGTTTAATTTCATTGTTCGGGCTTGTTTGATTACTTGTTTTTAAAAGATCGGTTCACTTATATTCAATTTTGGATAAATATGAAAGATGGATGTTGTTTTCCAGAAATAATGTTATATAAAATTTGTGATCTTCCAGTTGATTACATGGTTTTAAATTTAATTGTTTACTTAGATTGATGTCGAATTATTACTTATATATAACCTTAGTGACAACCGTTTTGGTTAAACGATGAGTTTGATTACAATGAACATGTTTTGCTTTATAACATAATACCATTTGTACAAAAGGATAACATAACTAAAAATAGGATATATTACATATATAATAATCTGGTTCAACTATAACACAAATTGTTTCATAAACAGAATTAAATAATATAAATTGATAAACCGTTGTCCTTGAATGTGCTAAATTAGCACATCTCCAATGGTGCTTTCATTTCATTCAAATAAATGGTCGAAAAATGAGAGAAATTAATGAAATATAACATTAGCATGAAAAAATTATAGTACATGTATGTTACTATATTTTTCATACCATTATGGTGAATAAAGAAACAAAAAGAAAAGAACTTAAAAGAATTGAAGGAATTGGAAAGAGGAATTTACCTCTTGAGAATTCCTCCTATGAGAACCTCTTAATCGGAGAGGTTTTGGTATTTCGAAGAGTCTAGGAGCTTTTGGATGTGGGGGAGGATATTTGAGAGAGACTTGGTCAGAACTTTTAGGAGCTTCAAGGCTCAGAAGAGTGAAGAAAAGAGGGAGTGGTGGGGTGTTTTTACAGTGGAGGAGAGGGGTAAATTTTGAATATTTAATTCATTATTTTATTATTTCCCTCAAGACAACCAATAGTGTTGTTTCATGTGACCCATAATAGTAATAAGTTCATGTGAGTTTGAACCAAGTTGCCTTACATCACTTATGATGTCATAAATAGTGTATTTAACTGATAATTTTCATATACGGTATTTTATCGTATTTCACTATTCATAAAAAATTCTAGAATTTCAGAAAAATCCCAAAAATTCACCCTAACCATTCTTCGACGTGTAGAATTAAAAAATGAACTCTATTTTTTAAAATTACTTTTCTAAATATTATTAATTTAATTTTTAAATAAAGTCATAGTTAATTCAGAAAATAACAATCTTAAAGGTGCAATTAGTTCTACTTCTCATTAAAAAACTAATTAAGATCTCATTATCTTATTGCCTTAAGAAAATAAAATAATATCATTTTTTACTATTCATAAGGGTCATATTACTATTCATATTACTATTCATAAGGGTATGTTACTATTCACCAAAAATAAAGTTTGTTCTATCAGACTCCAAATGACTTACTGATCACAACTCTAGATGACCATTTTTCGAAATTCAAAACATATAAGTAGAAAATTGTTGTTTAATGGATAGCTTACAAGTTTCTCCTATAATGTTTTGATTCATAAAAGACATAGTGTTTCATGAAATATAGGTTATGAATAGAATGTATTTGATAGAAGTATACCATAAAATTTTTGGGGTGTTACATTATTCCATCTTTTAAAGAATTGCGTCCTTGCAATTCATTTCATAACCACAAAAGAATTCTCTCTGATGTTCTTACCACATCTTCCATCATAGAGGATACTCAGGTGCATTCAAAAGAAAACCCAAATTGATGCCCAACTCCTATAGTTCTCTGACCCTGACACACCTCGGATAGAAGGGGTTGAACTCTTGCATCGAACACTTAGGCTTCCAGAGGGATGCTCGAACGGTAGAAAGTTTGGAAATGTCCGAATGAACAACACACAAAGAACTTGTCGAACTATGTCTCCACTGAGAACATCTAAGTCATAAATGTTGCTGTAGAGGCCAAAACTGAGAAGTTGGTACATGCATGCCACACAAAGGTTTCCCCCCCAAAGTAGCCTCTTGAAAACATAACCTGGCCATGTAGTTCCGACCTAGGGTGAAACATAGAAAAATCCCTTCATGGTATTTTCCTCTTCGCCTATACTCGACCAATTGTGTCGTGGATATTCGTTAGTAAATGGAAGCATTCCCTTGATAGGTGTGGAGAATTTCTGAACTATTTGTCACATCATATAGTTGTTTACACGTTTTTTGCAAGTTTGTGAGGGGTAGGTACTCATCTTCACAGGTTTTGATCACAATAATCTCCAGTACCTCCACTAGAAGAGATAACATATGGGTTTGTCCTTCAATCTGAAAATTTATTATGAAAGTTCACATAGTGATACTCATTAAAAAGTATAACAGATGAAAGGATAAAAAAAGAAGAGATAACAAGTTATATTCTTATATAACCACTGGTTCAAAAAGTAAAATAGGGCTAATGGTTTCCCAGTCCCCCAATACACGAATCCACAAAAGTAGTTCAAAGATTTCAATCTCCTAGAACCATATGCAACACTAGAAACACGTCACTACCAAAGTCCCTTTATCGAGAATACCACCGATTCTAGGGTGCTGACGACATCTGGTGTATTCCTAAGGTGGTATTCAGTAGCTCAATTTTCATAGCCCAGACACACTACGGCCAGCCAGGGTCAAATATGTGCCTAAAGAACTCAGGCTTCCATAGAGAGGCACAAAAAATGTGGAGGTCAGAAATTTCAGTGTGGACTAAATCCCTATAATTCCCATGCACCACATCATTCTTGAAGATATTAATGTCGTAAAGTTCTCCATACATACTAAAATTTAGGACCTGGAATAGGTAGGCTTCTCGATGGTCACCATCCAAAGTAACTTCTAGAAATTTACCCATAGCTCGGTAGTTATCAGCCAAAGTTAAACATAGAAAAAGATATTCATGATACTTCCATATTTTCTTATATGAAAAAAATTGTGCATATGCAATACGGTAATAGACCAGATTGCTTCCTTGGTAAAGATGGAGAATGTTAGTATGATTCGATACCCGATGGAGAAGTTTACAAGTCATACGAATGTTGGCATATGGCTGGTCCTCTTCAGAGCATGTCTTGACAATTATAGTCTCTAACAACTCGGTAGGTAGAGATAAAATATTGGTTGGTTGACTCATATATTCAATCTGAAAAGTTTTAGAAAATCAACTTTCTGTATGGAAAATCCATTTTAAGCAAAGTTATTATTTTATATAAAAACATATCAAAATAGAGAATAAAACATCATTTATTTAGACAAGATTTATAAAACTCAAGAAATTATGTAATTTCTTGCTCCTTTTCACAAAACACTAGTATGGAATTCCTGAAGTCCTCTAAGATTACTCCTTATAGATTCCACTAATGTTGGGGATTTCCCCAGTTTTTGAACAAACGTATCCTCAAAGGGAATCCAAATTCCTCTATCTCCTTGGTCCAGATGCAACGTATGCAACTAGGGTCAAATGCGTGTGGACATCTAGAAGTCATATTGAGGGAAACATGTTGGGTATCAAGTTGAGAGACATCAGTATGAACTTGATGCCAATAATGCAAAAGGTTTGTCTTGTTCTCAAGGGCTTCAAAGTCCACAACTCGACCACGAAGTCCGTAGCTCAAAATCAGACATAGATATGCTGCCCGGAGGTCGCCCCCTTGGGCATCCTCCTCAAAGTCCTCAAGAGAAAATAAATTATTTGGTAGGGTAATATATTTAAATATACCCTCAAAGTATTTCCCTTGTCGTACATAGAATGGAAATTGTGCGCTCATCATGAGGTAATAGACAAAACCTACTCCATGGTGAAGTTAGAGTACCCGAGGACAGTTGGTACTCAGTAGAGGGTTTTTCATGATAAATGAATATTTTCATAAGTATCATAGTTTTCTACACATGATTTTCCCACTATGGTCTCTAATACTTCTATTGGAAGAGAAAAAAGACAAGTACCTTCTTTTTTCATATAAAAATTAAGAAAACATCGCTCTTAGTATTATTTAAGTAAGTTTTTCATTGTTCAGTTCTGGTTTCCATAGTTATCCAAACCAAATCCTTTGAGGAAAATTTATATTAAAATATCTCATAATGGATTGTAAGGAAAATTTGAATTATCCTAAGCATATCTCTCGGGAGTATCGTAACCAAGAGTGCAGGAAGGCCCATTGCTGTGTACTAGTTCTCGGTCGAGTCTAGTTCAAAGCAGTGTTTTTGGGTTTTACCACTAGATACATCTGTGCCAGAGCTGCCTTTACCTGCATATATCCAGATAGGGATTCATTTCTTGAAAGATCCACATAATCTATTCCTTACCAAAATACAAGGACGTTCTTGTATGCTTATCCTTGAAAGCTTATCTTAGGTATTCTTCCCTAATCTATGTTTTCTAAATCTAGTTCCCATGATTCTTACTAAACTTCCTCCGATACCAACTGTAACACCCCGACCCCTCTAGGCTGGAGCCAGTGTATTACTTGTTATATTGGCATGGTTAGAAGTAATGAAAATCCTGAAGGAACGAACCGCTTAGTTGTATTAAAGAAACTAGATACATACATGTAACACAAATTACATTGAAAAAGGTTACAAGATACAATACATAACAAAACTAAAAGATGCAACCACATGAACTCAATAAAAGAAATTCTCTTCACCACCTATTGAAGGTAAACAATGAAAGGAGTGAGCTCAAATGATCAGTAAGGGTTACAAAAAGCAGAATCATGAGTACAATAATAAGTGAATCATAATCAATCTGATATAATCAATATGGCATAGTGAATAAATGAATAACTAATGCCATTAATAAACTGAGAGTGAAACTGCATCCATATATTTTTTCCTAGTGTAAACCTCATGGATAAAAATAATAACTGGTAATGAATAAAGATAATTCTTATTAATTTGACATCATGTATCTGGCACATGAAACCATAATACCGTAAACACGGTTTAGTTCTATGCGTAGAAGCCCATCTTATTTTTGGAAACAAACTCAAAGGGTTTGTCGCCAACTGATTTGCCTCATGAGATCTACCGATGAATCGAGGGTCTTAGTGGGCCCCACTCGCCACTTAATGTCCAAATCATTCCTTATACATTGATTCAATACAAGAGAAATATTCCTTTTCAATATCCGTATAGATTAGAGTATACAGATTCATCAATATTTCCATAATTAAAATAACCTTCCAAAATAAACACCGTATGTAAAATGGTATACGGTTTAGAAAAAAAAACATATCCATGATATGAGATTATGGATATTTTATATAAATATAATTTCAATTGAAAAGTGATCTCAAATGGGCCATAGGTACACCATACAATGTTAGTCACAACAAATTGTAGTTGAGACAAAGTCCCTTACAACAATATAATCGGTTGAATCATATGAACGAAACTTAATAAACCTCAAATTAATCATTTAATAACATGAATATAAAGATAATAATGTTATTATGTATCAAATAGTGGTACACATATACCACATACACGAAATAAGTGGCGAACAATGAAAATATCACATAAATGAAAGTGAGATGAGAAAACCCTTACACACATTTCGGCATGGTAACAAGTGATATTGTGAGGGCTTAATGAGAGGTAAAGGGGTATTGAATTATTTATATGTCACAAGGGAAGTATGGGGGAGGTTCAAAATTATACCCCATCATTAGGAATTAAAAATAAAAGTAAAAAATATAGGGGATATTCTTGAACAAAAGTGAGAGAGAGGATCCCTTACAAAGATTTTCATTAGAGTGACAATAAATCAATGAAATATTTATGTGTGAAAAATAAAAATCCACAAAACATAAGTGGATATTCACTATAAAACAATCAAAGGTCATTCAAACATATTCCTGGAACAATGTAACCAATGAAATAGATGTTAAAATCGAAGAATGAAAATTGAGTTAAGCAATCCCTTACCTTATGCTTGAAGGTGTTCCTGACTTGTTATTAAAGAACTGAATTAAAAAGTTATGCTTATTAATTCATAATTAAAGAACCTCTAATATATGTAAATGATTTATTATAACCCTTTTCATTTCATTAAATCCCTTTTTTATTAGTTATAATGTTCAATTTCATTGTTCGAGGTTGTTTGATTACTTGTTTTTAAAAGATCGGTTCACTTATATTCAAGTTCGGATAAATATGAAAGATGGAAGTTGTTGTCCAGAAATGAATTTCTATGAAATTAGTGAAATTATAGTAGATTAAAAGGTTTTAAATTTAATTGGTTACTTAGAGTGAGGTCAAATTATTACTTATATATAACCTTAGTGACAACCATTTTGGTTAAACAGTGAGTTTGATTACAATGAACATGTTTTTATTTATAACATAATACCTTTTGAACAAAAGGATTATAAAAATAAAAATAGGATATATTATATATATAATAATCTGTTTCAACCATAACAGAAATGGTTTATTGACCAGAATTAATGATTATAAAAGAAATTGATAAACCATTGTCCTTGAATGTGCTAAATTAGCACATCTCAAATGGTGCTTTCATTTCTTTCAAATAAATGGTCTGGAAATGAGAAAAGGTAATTTAATATACCATTAGCATGAAAAAATTCTAGTACATGTATGTTACTAGATTTTTCATACCATTATGGTGAAGAAAGAATCAAAAAGAAAAGAATTTAAAAGAATTGAAGGAATTAGAAAGAGTAATTTACCTCTTGAGACTTCCTCCTATGAGAACCCCTTAAGGGGAGAGGTTTTGTTATTTTCAAGAGTCTAGGAGCTTTTGGACTTGGGGGAGGATCTTGGGGAGAGACTTGGGTAGAACTTTGAGTATCTTCAAGGCTTAGAGGAGTGAAGAGAAGAGGGAGCGGTGAGGGATTTTTATAGTGTATGAGTGAGGTAAATTTTGAATATTTAATTCATTATTTTATTATTTCCTTCAAGACAGCCAATAGTTTTGTTTCATGTGACCCCTAATAGTAATAAGTGCATGTGAGTTTGAACTAAGTGGCCTTACATCACTTATGATGTCATAAATAGTGTATTTAACTGATAATTTGCATATACAGTATTTTAACGTATTTCACTATTCATAAAAAATTATAGAATTTCAGAATAAATCCCAAAAATTAACCCTAACCATTTTTCGATGTGTAGAATTCAAAAATGAACTCCATTTTTCAAAATTAATTTTCTAAATATTATTAATTTAATTTTTAAATAAATTCATAGTTAATTCGGAAAATAACAATCTTAAAGGTGCAATTAGTTTTATTTCTCATTGAAAAACTAATTAATATCTCATTATCTTGTTGCATTAAAAAAATAAAATAATATCATTATTTACTATTCATAAGGGTCATATTAATATTCATAAGGGTATGTTACTATTCACCAAAAATCAAGTTTGTTCTATCATACTCCAAATGACTTATTGATCACAACTCTAGATGAGATGACCATTTTTCAAAATTCAAAACATAGAAGTGTAAATTTTTTTTAATGGATAGCATATAATTTTCTCTTATAATTTTTAGATTCAAAAAAAGACATAATGCTTCATGAAATATAGGTTATGAATAGAATGTATTTGATAGAAGCATACCATAAAATGTTTGGGGTGTTATACTATGAGCACACTTATAAATCATAGATGAACGAGTATATGGAATTTACCATCATCAAATAAATTCTTATTGAGTGAGAATTCACTAATGTGTTTCCTGAGAAATTGCATGGACTTCCTCCTAGAAGAGATATTGAATTCTCAATTGATCTTCTACCGGTGGAGTTTCTAATAACCAATACAACATATATAATTTCTATTGTTAAGAATGTGGCTCTATAGAAAAAAAATACAGTAGAATCTAGATAAATGGTTTATACGCCCAACTACTTCACCATGGGGGGTACCTGTTGTCTTCATCATGAAGAAGGATGGGTCAATGCTCCAATGTAGTGATTATTGTGAGGTCAACAAAATCACTATAAAGAACCAGTATCCTATGACCTAAAATTATGACAACACAATACTTCTCTAAGGATGATATGTAGTTGGGATATTACCATCTAAGTGTAAAGAAGGATGACATCCCTAAGAATAGTTTTCCCTCAACATACTGGAACTATGAATTCATAGTAATGCCTTTCAAACTAACTAATGCTCCAGTAAAATTTATAGTATTGATGAATAGAGTCTTTATATATTACCTTGATAAATTTTTTATATTATTTATAAATGAAATTCTAAAATACACATAAATTGTGGATGAGTATGAAGAGCTTATAAACACTTTACTACAGATCTTTCAAAAAGAGAAGATCTATGAAATGTATAGAACGTGTGATTTATAATTAATGGATGTCTTATTCTTGGGGGATATCATCACAAGAAATTTAATATATATGTATCCTTCAAAAAATGAAATTGATAGAAGGCTGAGGACAACATCTATGATGGTTATCTATAGCTTCCTATGGTTAGATAGATATTATTGATGACTTGTGATAAATTTCTCAAAATTTTCAAAGCCTCTTACAAAGCTAACTCAAAAGGGACTCATGTTTTCTTGGAATGATGAATGTGAAGAAAGAATCAATGATTTTAATAATAGGCTTATCACTACACATGTGCTCACACTACCTTCAAGTGGGGAGAATTTTTGTAATCTTCTTTGATGCAGTGATGAAGGTAATGATCTTTGTGTTGATCCATAATGACAAATTCACTGCCTATGCCTCAAGGAAGTTGATAATTAATGAGAAAAACTATCGCATGTATGATTTCTAGATGGAAGCTAAGATATTTGCATTGAAAATATATTATTATTATCTTTATAGAGAAAAGTGAGAAATACATATAGATCATAATAGTCTCAAATATGTATTCACATGGAAATATATGAGCACGCCCCAAAAAATATATTTAGAGAACATCATGTATTAAAACTACTAAATCCATTACCACCATGGGAAAGTAAAAAAGGTTGAAGATTCTATACTTAGAAAGGATCTAGTGATTCCATCATTGATGAGAATTGAAAAGGATCTGATCTTCTATGATTTGAATAATATGGAAATGGGTATAATAAATAATGGAACATCATTAATCCTTTAACTAATTACTGCTCAAAAATCTCTTTTGGAAAGGATAAAATACGATTAGAAAGATGATGTCGGACTTTAGAAGAAATTTAAAACTATCAAAAAGGGATATCCTAGGAGTTCAATATGAATGAAGAAGGAATTATGAGATTTGGGTCTTGAATATGTGCTCCATCAATTCTGGAGTTAAAGGATTAACATTTGGATGATCCACATAGTTCAAATTTATCTGTTAACAGAGGAAATAAAAAGATGTATCGATATCTATGGGATCATTATTAGTGGGATAACATGAAGAAGGAGATCACAGAATATACATCAAAGTTCCTAGTATGTCAGCAAGTGAAGGCTGATAGAAATAATACATCGGGATAATGCAACCATTACCTATACAAACAATGAAATTGGATAATAACACCATTTAATTTTTCACCATACTTCTGAAGGAATCCAACAGAAACAATACTATATAGGTTGTGGTGGATCACCTTACATAGACTGTAGACTTCATTTAAACTCAAGAGGGTTTCTCATTGGACAAACTGACATGAATATATATTAGATTAGTGGTAAGGAAACATGGTATCCCACTATTGATTGTATCTGATTGAGATCCAATATTCACCTCTATGTTCTGGAAAAGATTGAAACATGCTCTGAATACTGAGATGAACATTAGTACAACTTATCATCATAAAACTAATGTCCAATCTAATAAAAATATACAAATACCCAAATGAATGTTCAGATAATTGTCAATAGAATTAAAAGGAGAATGAGATCAACATATTCCTCTCATTGGGTTCTTAAATTACAATAGTTTCCACTCTACTATCCAAATCTCTCTTTATGAAGTCCTTTATGGGAAGAGGCTCAGAACACTATCATGATTGGATGATTTTAGGGAGAAAAAATTCTACGTCAAGAAATGGTTGAAAAAATGGCGGAGAATGTTAAGACTATCCATCATCACATCATAGCTACTTAGAGTCAACAAAAGAACTATGATGACAAATATTGATAAGACATATATATTGATGTTGGATATATGGGTTTCTTCCACATATCACTATGGATGAGATTTATTTGATTTGGGAAGAAGGTAATTCTTAGTCCAAGGTATATTGGCCCTTTTGAGATCCATGATCACATTAGTGCAGCGGCCTGTCAACAAGAACTCCCTCTGAACCTATATCAAGTACATGATGTGTTACATGTATCACGCATAAGGAAGTAAAAAACTAGACCCATCACATATACTCAATCTAAAGGCCATACTATTGGATAATGACCCCTCATATGAATAAAACATGGTGAAGATCATAGATCATAGGGAAAAGGTTCTATCAAATAAGATAATTCCATTAATCGAAGTGTTGCAGAGAAGGCACATGTTTGAAGATGAAGTATGGTAACTGGATAAATTGATGAGGTAAAGTTACCCTCGAATATTTTATTCTAGGAAAAAGAAATTTGGAGGGATAAATATATTATGGGGGGGCGTAGTAATGACCAAATCATTTATTAATAAAATTCCCTATATTTTTAATGTCTTATGGATATATAAATCACATGAACTCTTTTATTATTATTATTGAGAATAAATAATTTTTAAGTATCATTATCATTGTTAATATAGTTATTAAATAGTGATCACACAACTAATAGAAATATGAGGTTTTAAAAAATCCTTTCGACATAGAATAAGGAGATGATGGCCTCATCCAGTAGTCTCAGGTTGTACGAAGCTCATTTGACATACCTCGTAAAGGATGGAGCATCACTGGGATTCTCTCTGGAACAATCCCATAAAGAGTTTCAACATCTTAAGCTAGAATAGAATATCTTATGGGGGAAGTTCGAGTAGGTATAGATTACCACGATGTGATGTTATCCCGGAAACCCCAAGATTTTGTTACCATCTTACACCAAACCATTGCTACCTATGAAGGTGTTATAAGGGGTAATGTAACATAGTTTTTTTTACATTTTGTGTCATAAAATTCTATTAATAAATGAATAATTTCATCAATTCCGTTATAGGAATTGACTTTCCATAAAATTATGAATTTGATAAATTGATTTTTTCGGTTAAAAATGGTACATTTGAAATAAATATACATTATTATATTAAACAATGTTTGTAATTAATAATTTAATAATAATAATTCTGATAAATGATTATTATATATGTTATATATCATTAAATTATTAGGTAATCTATTTGAAAAGAGTTATATTTTTATATGATTAAATTGAAAGTGTAATTTTAAAGAATTTATTTTATGTAATTAATGCATTTTTTTAATAATTAATATTTTAAAAAAAATTATTATAAAATTACTTTTATTAATAATAAATGATTTTATATTTTTTATGATTTCAAATGTATTTTTTTATTAAGGTTAAAAAACTTTTTTTGTCAAAACCCATCAATTTTCAATAAATGTTGATTCTCATTTTAAAATTGAAAATACACATATATAAAAAATTGTTTTAATAAAATGAATATTATTTATGGGATTAGGACATAGAAATTATCCAATGGATAATTTTTCATTTTTTTCAGAGACGTTCAAATTTTTGGTTATAAAATAAATAACATATACAAATATAGTGTGTTTATGCCATAATAATGACAAAATAGTGATGTAATAAAAACAATAATATAGACTGCAGACTAAATATATTTATAAACATTAAAAAATTATAATTTTAGTTTAATTTTAAATATTTTATAATGTCTTGTGAGCCTTCTAAATGTATAATATATTTTATTATTTTATGTTCTTTTCATTAATAATGTGACTCACCTCCACACAAGGTAGGCCAATATTTTAATATATTCTACACTTTGCATAATAAAATAATACTCTATACTCATATTTGGAAAAAAATAAGGGGAAATCCCTGGGATGGTTTGTGGTTTTGAATATTTAATTATATAGATTCCAAAAACATCCTTTTTGTGATACTAAAGAATTCACCGATCATTTCAAATATAAACCAACCCAATAACCAACTTATCATCACTCAAAATACTTGGAGTACATTAATTATCTTTCCTACTATTTATATAATCCTCCCATGGTTCCCCATGCTTTCCAGAAGCCCCTCTACAATTTTTTAATGTCACACACTCAAGTAAGAAATTCCTTCATTCCCTATTTTGTAAAATTTTCCTTATATAGTGATACCATTTTATTTTTAAATTAAAAATTATGGGGAATGTTTTTTGACATAATTTTTTTTTCTATATTATATTTTTATGATTGTATACCTCTTTATCTCTCATTAATCCCTCCCATTTACACCCGATACCATGCTGCCACTTCGTAAGATTTATTCTATTTCTACTATTTCTTCAAGTTTCATTATTAAGTTATGCCTTATATTTTAAAATTATTTGTGTTTGTAAATGTGTTTATATGTACAACATACTATCAATTTCTTGTATACGTGTTGATATAACCCTTTCTCTCTCAACAACAATTTTTATGAATTTTTATGTCACGTCTTTAGGCTGTTGAAATTACACCGCGATATTCTATGCTAATATCATCTTGAAGTAAACACAATGTCCATTTATATATCAAGGGTATTCAAATTTATTCAAATATAAATATTGATTATGAAAATTTATGTATGATATCAACATTAGTTTATCTTTTAATAACTGATGATGTTGAATGAATCCATGTTATATGATCAATGTGCCACACTCAGTAATAGATTTCAATAATTATTAAGGGTGAGCCCTGATAGCACTACAACTAATTGTGTAATTTTTAGTATCATGATATATCATATTGTGGAAAGGGGTTTACCTGATTCCTTTTTGTAAATTTTTCTACCATGTTGGGATATATTTTATCTGATTCCTTTATATTTACGATGTAGTGTTTTATGCTGTTTCCACATTTCCATGTTATGATAATCATGTTATATCATTACTTTATATTCATGTTTCTCTTTTTTTTCTATTTGTATACCTATTTACTAACATGAATTGTATTTGTAGTTTTATTATTTTTTACCCCCTTATTAGGCTTTATATCTCACCCTTTTCTTTTGTACGTTCAAAGGATATCCCATTGAATTCTAAGAATGGATAATAATATAGTCATGTAAATTATTTCTTCAATATATATGATGAATTTTATGTCTTATATTTTCTTTTAATGTACCTAATCTGAAAAGACACCTGACCAATAAATCTTCTTAGTTGTATTATGTGCACATTTATATAATAAAGAATTTTTAAATGTGTAACAATGACAAGGGTTGTTTTATATGGTATTTTTGATGATGCATGGATTGGTTCAGCAAGCCTCGGTGTGAGGTATCGTGTTACTTTAAAATAAAGATTGTATTCATTATCGAGTAGGTTTTCCTTGTTAATATACCATGTATTATTATGAATAAAATTATATTCATGTGATATGTATATCCCCAACTCTTTAGGTGATGTTATTTTATAAAATTTTATGTCATTTAATAAAAAATGTAAATCTTATGTTCAAATTTCACATGTTGTTGAGGGCCCCGATGAACCCTGGTGTACTAACAAGACACCTCGACCACTAATGATTGGGAATATAAATTGATATATATGACATAGGATAAAAAGTTAATGGGGAATACATAATATATACCCAAGATTCATTGTCATCATTATGATTACTATGCAATGAGTGCCCCCTCTCTAGTATGTGACTACTTGAGTGGTTAGACCCTATGAGATTAGTGGATGGGGCTGGTATTTTTAAAAACCTCAGAATCCAATGTAAGGGAATGTGTTTAAGGTTATCTCACTAGAATGAATTCAAAAATGGGACAAAGTTGCCTTGATGAGACATAAACAGTCCTTGAATGGTTCATTTGTGACTTGTTATTCTGGAGAGAGGGTGTACTTGATAACAGGTAGAGATAGTACCCGGTGTCCTCATAAAACCCATACCAATAATATGTTCTTGAGGGGATGCAGCCGGTGGTTATGGGTTTCGAGATTTTGATAAACCCTCTATTGTTTTTACAGACAAAAATGTTATTTTTGATGCAGTTATGGACTCCCATACATGTTTCCTCAAACTCGACCTATGCGCCTAACAATATATGATTGTGAATTTGGTGATTTCCATTAGTAATTCAGGGTATTTGGTTATTGAGACTTGTGTGATATGAATGATGAGATAATGTGTTCATTTATTCCCAGATGTGATTCCAGGGTTCTATTTTTTGGTCCACATACTAGATCCTAAGATGAATATATTTGAACTTTGTTCTATATTAGACACCCTTGATTCCACAGGGTCTATAAGATGCATTGTATATATAGGATCGAACCACTTATGCTTTGTTTATTTATTTTGATAACTTTTAATATGATTTGATTCCTAGTTGATCCTTTGTATCCAGATAGACATTATAATAAATGTTAAATAATCAATATTGGGATATTTATGGTGTTTTGGATCTAGTCATTTAGAATGGTTATATTGAGATGTTATTAGATTCATTGGTTTTTTAGAGATTCATAATAATTTGACATGAACCATTTATTATATATTAGTTCATATATATTCCCAAGAGTCCTATGATCTAGTTTTCGACCCATTTATAATTAGATATTAGATTTTTGATCCTAAAATTTTGGTATGTGTGGCTTACACCAAAATTGGACATTTATGTGGTTCACATGATATCATGGTGTTCTCAAATACACACTTTCACTAGTCGATGTAGGTTTGGTAGATCAGGTTTTCAAGCCTACAGATCAAGACTAATTACTATTACATTGGTGGTACTTGGTACCTCTTAGCAATTATGGTTGGCACATTTATAGTGACATGATCAAAGACACCTTTCCCCCATCTATAGAAGGTAGTATTGTGTTTATTTATTTTTAATAAATTTAATTATTAATTTAGTTGATCATGTCACTTGAATATACACAACATATATTTATTATTTAATGTAAAAAGTTAGTGGGCCCCTACTATGTTATGTACTCACACCCTTCTGCTGTGATCATCAGTCATGGGTAACTAAAATGACCTCTCACTTGTCTAAGGAATTGGTTTTGTAGTTCCCTTGTATGATGTTGATAATGTAGTTCCGTTTTTTAGTTATAATATATAAATTAATTCATTGGGTTGATATATGTTACTTTGTTATGTTACCTATTATTGCACACTCCAGTCAGAGGGTATAGTCTACCCACAATACCACCATAGGTACATACTACTTTTCGAAAGCCTATGGTGTATGAGGAGGAATTTTTAAATCTGTTTATTAAAATGGGATAGGGAACAAGTCGAGTGTCCTATAGAACAAGATTTTTTGCTGTTTTATAATATCTTATTTTAATTTTTTATTAATATTTTATAATTTGGTAGATTAAAGATATAAGAATGTGTCGAAGCATATGATGGATACTAGATGGGTGGATCAATGACACATGTTCATGTAATAATTCCAAGTTACTAAGGGATTATATTAATTTTCATGACATTTGGTGTTATGGTTATGTATTATTTTTACATAGATTGACTCACACCGATTTTTCATGTTCTTGGAATATTATTAGTTTTAATATCTTGGACTATTAGAAGTGACAGATATAATTTCATTATATTTAGAATTTAGGCTTTACAAGTCATATTGGCTTGCTAGTGTTCTATTTCAATGAAAATTGACACTATGTTTCATAGATAAAAATTAATTATTCAAATTTAGTTTTTCCATATATGTTTTTGGGGGACTGATAATCATATTTTCCATCTTGTATATGTATTTTTATTTTTATGGAAGGTTATATAAATCTGGAGTGATAGATCTTGATTGAGAATGTGTGTTCAATAGAAGTATGATTTCATATAGGTAAGCCCTTGAGAATATTCATAATAATTGTTGTAAAAATTTAATATTATTTGTAATTTAACGATTCCTTTACAACATATATAGTGGTTTTCCATATATTTTGGAATGTAACTATACTTAACCATACCATGGGATAGTCACCCTCTTTGAACGAATCATTTAAGATGATGTCATTTTGTGTGTGGCCCTAGATGATTTGGGACTATCCAGGGAGTAGACTCATCAGTGGATACTCTATGAGAACTGGTGCCCTAGTATCTAATGACTCCTGATGAGGTGTCTGAACAATGTTTCATGTGGAATCATAAAGTGGTCTATGGAATATGGATTAAATATCTTAAAGATAAAGGAAAATTAGGTTTCATGTTAGTTATGACTTTATAGTTTTGGTCAATGGATAGGTGGGTGATCCTAAAGACCAAGGATATAAACAGTTCTTTAGTGAGTTGGTTTCAATTTTTACTCAAGGTATTCCCTTGTGAGGGGATATCATGGATATTACTATTCCCTAGAAATGTAAAATTAATTTAATTGAATTTGGTTTTCTTGAGGTGGATCCTCTATTGAAGTGGTGTATTTTTAATTTAGGTTAGTTCTAATGGAAGGAACTTTTGTGGATCTTATCCTACGAGTTTTGAGATGTGATTTTGAAAGGTGGTGATATTATGAGTGGAAAACCAAAACTAAAATGATTCAAAATGATGGCTAGAATTTTGGTTGGTTAATGAACGAGAATTTCGTAGAGCATAGTCAGTGGTTATGGAATTTCACCATAGTTCTATGGTGTATGATCATAGTAGAATGAGTCAAATGATTGGAATGGATGGTATAGTATTTTTCACATAATATATTTGATGATAAATAAATGGTATAAGTTCGTTTCACATGGGACTTACTTTAATAAGTTATTCAAGAGTCTTAATATATTATCCAAGGAATTATGGAATAAAGTAGTGCATATAGGCTCACTATCCTAGGCTCCTGGTGATATTAGACATGTCCCTCTAAGGTAGAGGAGACATTATAATTGTTTTGGTTACAATGGAATGGTTGATCCATGTAAAATATAGTCTAGATATTGACATGAAAAGGATTGTGTAGATCATGAGGAGTGATTCACGTATAATTTGGGAATCTATTTATGGATTCAACTGAGAATATGTATAAGGGAAAAGATATATCAGGGAGATAACCATAGGTTTTTCTACGATGATTATCATACAAGAAGGGTTATTAGTAGGGCCTGATTAGTTGTTGGATGGTTGATTAGGTAATTAGAAATTTATGATCTATTAAATAAAATTTATCTACTCCCATGTAAATACCATATTTAGTTTTCAGATGAGATATGGTATGTTAGTGTTGCAATGGATTTAATATTGATGTTATTTCATTATGATCTTGGGGGTGTTTCATGGGGTAGAACCCAGTTTCATCACACATTTCAGGGTTGAATCAGTTGAAAAAATGTAATTAAGGATCCATTTGAGATGAATTAATTAAAAAGTATATGGAATATTATACTGTGATTTGAGTACATCATATTTGTACAATACTATTATTCTGAGGTTCGGTCGACACCTTTCAAGTGACGTTTATCATATATGGGACCAATTAATTGGTAGTGGGTAATAATTTGGTTATTTTTGGAATTAGATATTAGAGGTTATACAATATTCTGAGGAGATTTTTATCATGTGTTGGTGTTGTGACATTAAAGAAGCATTAAATGGTTCTTTTGAACATTGTGAACATGTTTCATTAGAAAATTCAAATGGTGGTGAATCTCGTGACTTGTTATTGGATGTTATGAGCTGGTATATATAACAAAGAGTGTCATATGTTGTATTGTTAATATGAAAAGGCCAATATGATGTGCTGGTATGGATGGGTTTATATGGGCACAAAATTCATAGTTTTCTAACTCTGGTAGGTGGTATATATTCTTTTTATGAATTAAGGTTCAGATTTTTGTTTTTTCTATGTGGGAACTTGGTTAGTATTTCAATGTAGTTTTGGTAAAACCAAGTGAGGATTTATGAATTGAGAATGTCATGTTTGTTAATTGAATGGTCAATGAGAAATATCTAGTGCGAGAAGTGTTATGGTGGTAATATTTCAAGATCCCATGTCTGTATGAGCATGTGAATTATTATAGGGAATTTGAATTTTTGATTACCGAATGCATTTAATTTTGATTAGATATTTAGAACCAAATTCCAGGATTTATAATTTATAATAGTGATTATTTTAGATTTGAAAAAATCCTTTGACATTATCTTGGGTTTTTGGGTGAGCCTCGGTAGCTTAGACATAATTTTGTAGGCTTTTGGGGATGATTATAAAGAGAGCGTTGTACAAGGTGTATGGTTTAAATTAAATCATACGGCACACAAAACCTCAATTGACATTCATTTCATTTTTATAGAGAATGGTTGTCTAGAATAATTAAGAAATGGTTTTTTTGGAAATTTGGAAAATTAAGTTGGAAACCACGAAACTTGTTTCGAGATAGAGGGTTGGTTCATGATTTCAGACAAACCATGCGAGGTTGTATAAGAATTCTTGGATGTTGAAGGAAATACATCCATGATATATATACATGTGGCGTATGGTTTTTCAAACCACGTATCCAAGCCACGAATCTAATTAAAATGAGTATAATTCCATTTTACCATATAATTATTTAATTACTCAGCCCATATTTTACTCCCTCTATCATGTGTGGTCAAGGGGATCCTCCCCCGCATCTTCCATTGATCCCCCTTTTAATTGGCATCATTATGATTTATTTTTATGGTGATTTAATTTGGGTATTCTACTATGGTATCCTCATTGGATATCACTAGTATATTTTACCCAATATTCAATTTTCTCAGTTTAGGATCAGGATCTAATTCCACTGAATCTTGGTGGAATAAATTGTTTTTCACAAGGATTTCATGTGGAATGAATAAAGGGGATCTCATAACATCATATACCCATCATCAAAATTTATTTTGATAGAGGTAAATAATCTCAATGAATTTTCATATGTTTTTTTATCAAATTTTATATGATATTACTATTGAATTTGTGTCTACCTATGAGGATTTTTATCTACATTCATATGGTTCTTCCCATGAGGGAATCCACCTATGGTGTCACATTGTTCTAAAGAGGAACATAAATTTTTGGCATTTCCATTGGGTATAGAATTAAATTATTTTACATTTGTATTTTTATAGGAATTCCTAGATATTTATTAGTCACAAAATATGGTGAAGAGTACACCATAGATTGTTAGGGAGGGGTTAGTCATGGTTTTTGAGTGTTACGGTCGACCAGTGATCTTATAACAAGTTATGCATATTTAAAGAAAAAAATATTTTTTTAAAACATGTAATTAATTATTAATTTATAAATTTAATATTTCTAATTAATTTTCTGATTTTTCTTTGAGATAGATCCTTGGAACATTTAGATGATCTTTGGATGGTCTTGGTCAGTCGTGGTGGGAGTTTCTGAGATACTATTAAAAAGTATATTTTCGTTGGTTGGGTTGGGAATTCTCAACAAAGTAGAACGCATGTGAAATGGAAAGGGAATAAGGAAATATAACTAGTTGGAGTTTCCTTGGAGTTCAAGGAGGCCTCGATGAGACCCGAGGGGACCCATGAAGTTTACCCAATGACATTGGATACCATATAGGTTGTTATTTTTATTGGAAATAGGTTGAGATGGTATCAGGTTTCAACCTAGAGCAATTACCAATGATATGTTCTCACAGGGTTGTAGAAAATGGTGATGGGTTTAGGATTTTATTAAACCCCCAAATTATTCTCACAGTTTCATTTTTATAATGATGTTAGCTTTTGGGGTTTCTAGGGTACTTTCTAGGATCTAGTTTTTGAGCCTTATGTGATACTATTGTGACATGACTAATGATATATTTTCCTCATGAATCCCAAAATGTTCTTCATTTTATATTTATTTTGAAAAACATATCAATTCTTATGATTATATGATTCTACTTCATCCCTATATGGGGTTCCCTATATTCCCTGGGTCCTTGGGATTGATAGTTGGTCAAAGATCAAGACATTAAGACATGTAAATTTTATTATGACCAATTTTATAATAACATGATACCAATATAATCCAAAAAACTCATACAATTCTTATTGTTGATGTAATGTGCTCCTAATCATGATATTTAGGTTTTCTTGGATCCGATTGTTTGGAATAATGATATAGTGATGCATTATTATTCTGTGATTTCTTATGATCCTTAGATATTAGTCTTGATCCATTCATGATATTGGAGTATTGATAGATAATGAGAATTTATATGATATGGATTTTTATCCACTTATAATGATGAGTTTTCTTATTGTTCTAAGATTTAGTGATGCTTAAGTTAGTTTTGGATCCAACATTTATATGTTTAGAATGATATTGTGACATGATTAAAGACACCATAGTGATGGATGAAGTGTGTAGAGTTTTTTAGGGTTGAAATAAAAAGTATCGACATTGGTTAGTAGTATCAAGGTAGGAATTGATCCCTTTGAGTAGTTATTGTTGGATTTATCATCATGACATACTCAAAGGCACCTTAGAATAGGTCGAAGAAGGTATAATGGTGATAATTTATTTTTAAATATTTCATTTATTTATTTAATATGATCACATCACATGCATATAAAATATATGTACTAGTTATTTATTGGACCACATCGATGGTTCCCTACTGAGTTCTTTACACATAACATACATGAGTGGTCATTGATCATGGATACATGAGTTGATATTTCACCTAAAACATGAATAATTTTGGAAATTCCGTCTATGATGTTAAGGATTGATATTAGAATCTCAAGAAGGATTAGAGACTGTGATTTAAGAGAGGCTTGGGGATATAGTTGAGCCTCTAATACTTTTATTTTATTCTTTTTTTCTGTATTCATTTTATATGTGATCATTTTAGAAGGGTGATCCTCCTTTTACCATTATACGAATTTTTCATTACATGTTGGTACCGATTGGGTTGTTTTAATTATCTATAATACTATAATGATTATTGTTGATATATAATACATGTTTATTTTATTTTTTATAGGGTGATATGTTAAGGGGTATTGTCCCATCCTAGTACCACCATACACCCTTGATGCTAGTTGAAAACCACTTGAATATGTGGAGTCATTCCTAAAGTCCTGTTGTGAACTGAGCTGGGGAACTAGTCACGTGTCCTATGGTAGAAGACATAATTTCTTGTACTAGAAATAGAAAAAATGAAAAATCAAAATAGATTTTCTCAAAGTGAGATAATAATGTTATAAAGGATAAATTAAAAACCCTTCTGATCATAGACAGTAATAATTGAATGTTATGTTTCATTATTTCATGATTATATCATTCTTAATAGGATTTAATCTTATGTATAGTGGATGGTGGTGTGAATCATTCCATTTTGTTGTTCTATTCACTTCAATTAAAAAAAATCTTCTATGAAATTCACCTTATCATATATAATAAATATTCAAGATCTCTTATACCTCCAAAACAACTTAACATTAGAGAATACCCCAAGAATATTTTTATATGGAATATGAATGTTATAATAAAAAATTCAATGATATCTTAATAAATCTCTAATGTCATAAACCATATCCACCTCAACATTACATCATGTCAATAAATAACCCCTTTTAATAATTCCACAATGGTAGAAGATTCATCTTATTAAACCTCAAGAATTTCCTAAATTTATAGTTTCTAAAAAAATAATTCTGTGTATTTTATATCAACAATATAATAATAAAAATTGATTTATCTTAACCAAAATACATAAATCACCCTTTTAAATTAGAAATTAACCACTATTTAATCATTTTGGGCTAATATGGGAATACTCATTAATGGAAATAAAATTCCAATGTAAAATTACAAATTTATCCATTATGGTATGTTACATAAATTCCTAAACATATATTCCTAAATATTTTAATCCTTATTCCATCACAATTCATCAAAAAATTTATTCCTTGTTTCAAACTAAATTTTCATGCTCACATTCTGAGAAAAATAACTAAAATTATTCATACACTCCACCAAAAAACATGTATAATTTATAGGATTCCCCTTTTAAAAAACTCACAATAAATATATGAAACCATTGAAAAAGATACCTATACACCATTAGTTTTAATGCATAGCTATATATTCTCCTACTTTTTTCAATTCCCCTATTTTAAATCCATTTCCTAAAGAATTAATGTAATTCATTATTTAATGTAGAATAAATGGATAAATTCTTTCTTCATCACGCTTTGATAAAAAATATATACAGAATTGGAGAGGGAATGGATGGAATCACAAAACCATAAACTTTAATAGATTGAGGTTTAACTAAAAAATTCGAACTCATTTTTTATAATTAATCCATAAGTAGTTGAAAATTGAGAACATATATCATATTGTACTCTGTTTTAACAAAATCCATCTTCAACAAACCATGATCTACTAACTTCTTAATAAATTTGTTCAAAATATAACTATTTTTGATTGGTAATATTGAACCCTATTTATTAATAAATTGATAAAACTTTTATTAACACAACTAAGAATATCATTTTTTACATCCATCATGATATTATCTAATTGTGTTTATATACAAATAAATTGGGTTATTAAATTATTTTCAACAACATACACCACCTCATAAATACCTAAGATCACTAAATTATTCTTATTGGTGTAACATCTCAATCACTTTTATCGAATAAACCAATATCTAGTAGATGTTTTTCAATTTCATCATTATTTCCATCCTAATAATCATCTTCATATCAAAATAGATCACATTATCTAATACTAGTATATTCTATTCTATAATTAACTATGCATTTATTGAATATAATTATCAAATTTTTAGTAATAATATCTGTTTATTTTGATACATAGTGAAATATGACACATAATTAAATTTTATAAATTATATGATGTGAGGTGGTAGTCAGGCACAATAAAATTCTATTTTTTTAAAATATCTATAATAAAATTATTTCTGATCTACATATATTGAAATCATGGAACCCACTAAAATTAGTGTAGAATCATTCATTAAATCCATTATATATAATATTCCTAAAATTTATCATACATTCTTCTATTATTAAAAAAATACTATAAACTTCTCAAAAAAAAAAAAAAAATAATAAGAAATACATATCCTCTCCATGAATGGATATCTGAATAAACATCATTATTTAAAAAAGTAAACCCAAAAAAATTATTTCTAAAATTAGTTGCATTACCTATATAGATAATAACAAATAATTATACCCCTTTATCATTTATAATTAATAAGTTGTTTTTAACTCTTCCCTTAATAATTATTGGAATCTTCAAGTAGGTATGTGACTTGGAATTCCTTTATATAAGGGAATAATTTAACAGATATAGATCATCATTTACCTGTAAGCATATCCTTCATTTTCTTCATCCAATATGATATTGGGTGTCATAATATATCTATCATTTTTATAAATTTTGTTGAAAAAGGATGATTTGATGAAAATGTGGATGATATTTGGTCATATTTTTTTTTAAAATAATAAGAAAATACTTAATTGTTTCAAACATAATAATCAATTGTTATGTCTCATTGAAATCAATCTCTCAATATACGGGTAGCATTTTCACACCACTCTTTCCATGTTTCTCATCATCTCTTTTCTTTAATTAAAAATTGTTTATAATACACACTTTAATCTGACACCGCTCAAATTAGTTTTCTTTGGTACCAAAACCTATATATAATACTTCTCCACTTGATGCAACTCCTCATTCAAATTATTAATCAATGCTGGATTCACTAATAATTATTTCACATCACTGGTCTTATCCTAAGTAAAAAATGTGGTATGTGTTTAGGTATTCAATGTTTTCCTAGTTTGGATAGAAATTTAATGATATATATAGATCATATGGGCCTCCAATAATATTACAATCTATATATAAGTTGAAAAATATTTTTCTTCAATATTGGAAATGGATTAATTTTCATCATCAAATTATAATTTAGCTAAACACTGATTATTTTTCATAACATCATCCAAATTATAAACAAATTATACTTTGTCATATTCACTTATAAACCATATCCATGATGAATTCCATTATTCATAGTTTTATACAACAAATTCACATTATAACATTCAACAATATTCCATGTTTCATTTTTTTATAATCCATATGCTCTAGTATATGGAGGATTAAAAAGTAGATACCTTCCACTACAATCTACTTAAACATACCATTGTTTTCACCTTTCAACATGATAATATAAGGACTACCGAATACCCATAAGTATTTCATAATCAGAGTATTATTATAATAGATATCTTGTGGGTACATATTTTGATTAGATATATATAGAAAATGATTTTGAATATGAACAATTATACAAATAGCGTTCCACCAAAAATGGAGAGAAAGATTATTCTCTACCAATATAGTGTGACACATTCCAATTAATTTCTTATTTTTCAATTTATTGATGTTATATTTTAAGGGGTATATTATGAACCAAATTAAAGATAAATGACATGATTTTAAACATATTATTCAAATTTTAGACTTATTTATTAAACACATTATCCATATGAAGCTTCTTAATGAAGAAACCACACTCCTTTAATGTAAATATTCTAAATCATTAAAACATATTCAAAGAATACAAATTATGTTTTTATTTTAATACATCTAATATGATAGAATTCATCAAGAAAAAAATATATCAAATTAAATGTATTGGTTAATTTCATTATCATAAGATCATAATGATAAAAATAATGAGATTCAAAGGGTTAAATGTTTCGATCTCTTCATTACAATGAAAAAAGTAATTTTTTTCCCTTTCCTCATGTTGTTCACATCAAAATTATTAATACATTTACTATTGTATATCAATAAAATACATAATTTGGATATATTATTCATATTATTTTAAATTATGTGGATAATTCTTCAATTTCGTAATTAATTTTTGCCCTTTAATATTAAAAAGTATAAATTTTTAGAAACCCCAACCTAAAAAAGTTACCCCAAAATAATACTCTCCCACATTATGAGGTCTGTTCCTATTTTGTTTTAAGAAAAACTATGGGGTTTATGTTGGTTTATGCATGTTTTAAGAGGTTATAAGTGTTTATTGGAAGAATCAGGGGTTTGGGTCTTGGAAATACTATACTGACGTTATAGTATGCTGTTCATGGATAGTGTTAACCATGAACCACAACTATGCATCATCAAATGTATATGCACATGGTTTCTAAACCATGCATTGTGGTTCAATAAATCATGTGAATATCAGTAAAATATTTTAGGGCCATTTCATATGGTTGGTGTATGATTGGAAATATGTGTACAACATCTATCAAAAATAGAATTTTCATGATATTGGGTTTTGTATGGTTGGTGAAGGTTTTCCAAAAAATAGGACTGAACAATGAATATATTTAAAAAAAGAAAAATTATAGGATTTTTCATATGTCCTTAAACACCATTTAACCTATTTCTATCCTTTATTATAAATCACACCCTCTTTCACATGGATTTCAATTCCCCTTTGGATCTTGGCGTCACTTTGTTTTTTCTATCCCGTGTCACTTGTTAATGGATGATTGTTGTAAGTCTATGATAGTACTTCCTTATATTGTTGTTTTAATTAATTATGTAGTATTGTTCCTTAATATTTATATCATATATTCTATTTAGGTAATTTATATACATTCTCATTTCCTTTGATTCTAAGATTAATCCAAGCTTTGTTTGGGGTGTGTAGAATACTCTTGTAATATGGTAGTTGGCCACTAATTATTTTCCCACTATGAAACCATTTTTCTCTTATGTTATAGTGAAATTATTCATGTTGGATATTGTGAATGACCTTAATTTTTGTTCAAAACATTAAACAATGTCTTTATCATGACATGAAACAATTTAATTTGTTTTTTATCAAAATAAAAGAGTATTATCATGGGAGAACAAATATAAGATTATTCCTCTTCAATTATAACATTGTCAATTGGGAACATGTTTTGGATTACTAATGAATTTATTTATTAAACATTGTTAAATGAAATGAAATATTTATTTTCCGTTTTCAAGGGTAATAATGTGGGTTTACAATTATAAAAATATTACTTTATTTTTGTGATGAAATTAGTAAATTGAATCGTGTCTTAGTTTGGTTTTTTTATGAATTAGAACATGGTTATTGTGAATGGTTTTGGATAATGGGGATTGGATTTATTTTATTATATAAATTTTAATAGATCTATTATGATATTTTATTTTTTATTTTTTAACAAATAAATGATTATTTATTCTTTGGATATGTATTGTATACCATGTTTTTGTAATATATATTATTAATTTTTGGTTAGACCTGGGGTCAATATGAACCCTAATACAATAACCCCTATGTTTATTACATGATAATAATATATTTAATCACACTAAATAAACCCAAAAATATTGAGAGTCAAGTTTATTTGGTAATTAGGTACATAACCTTATAACATTAAACATGAATTAAAACACCCTTATTCAAAACATCATAAACTTTCTTGATCATAAAACTACATTGGATAACCTGGGTAAATACATAAGAAACGAGTTTGAAATAAAACCCAATAATTTAATAACCATGACATATCATCAATAGAATAATACTTGTTAGACAAGGCATATCAATGATGTGTAAAGGAAAATGAATAAAAAGGCATGATATAACATGAAATTCATAACTGGGGAAATGTGGAAACAATATAAAACATTGTATCAAAAACATAGTTCAAGTATAAATTCCCATGAATTCATTGTGGAAAAAGTCCAATAAAGGAATCATGTACACACCTATCCCATCATGAAATTTCCTAATACTAAAAAATAACAAATTCATTGGAGTGTAATATAATTCCTACTACACCTATCACATTCATTCCACCCTCATGCCTTAGTGTTCCACAGATATATTAAAACTTGTATTCATTCATCATTATAACATATCCCATGATCATACAGTCTGAAATAAATACATTTGAGTACCCTTTAAAAATGTATATGTTCATAATAGTGAAAACAATTAATATGAAATGGGTACGCCATACATTACATTATTGGTTTGGCATGGATAATTATGATGAAAATTCAGTATCATAACGACATCGCTTTAAAATTCATAAAATGGGTTGATGGGAGAGAAATGGGTCACTCATCATTTAGAAAATAATTTTACAATAATAGAGACATGAAAGGACATTTAAAAATATTTATACTTGGAAAAAATAATCCATACGATAAAAATAAGCATTAATAAAATGAGGGGTGAATGGATGCTTACGAAATTTCAGCATGCTAATGGTTCTTTATGGGAGGGATTAGTGTGGGATAAAGGAGTCTCTCATCATTTATGAAAAAAAAGTGTAGTATGGTGGAGGTGTGAAAAATAGTCTGATAATTATTAATTAAAAATAAATTTTCATAAGAGGATAAATAATTACGGATAAATATGAGAAATTAAAGAACCCTTACGTGAGTGTATGGCACCAAAATATTGAAAAGGGGCTTCTTGGGGGATTAAGGCGCCTTGGGAGGATTCTAGACAGGGAACTTTAGAGTGTGTATTTTCTCCAAGAATGTTTCACATGGTTATTTCCAAATTTTGGGGGAGGGAATGTTATTTTATTGTGAAAAGGGACGAACATATTAAAATATTTCCATTTATTATTAGAAGGCGAGTCACTATTTTAATGAAATGAATTTAATATCATAAAATATATTTTATACATTGAAAAATTCATAATTTGATTTTAAAATTAATCAAATAAACATAAAAACATGTTATTTTAAAAAAAGAATATATTTGGAATTATATAACCATTATATTTTTTATTACATCATTTTGGGTTATTTTGATGTCAAAAAACATCGTATATTTTTAAGGTATTTAATTTTTACCTGAAAATTCAAATGTGTTATAAAATTAGGATAAATTAACTATTGGATATCTTGAATTTTATAATTAAATAAATTATATATATTTTATATTAATAATTCTCTAAATATGTTCAATTTATGTCATAAAAAAAGATTTCAAATATATTGTAAAATGAAGGGGTTTGACAATAAATGTTTTTCAACACTTATAGAATGTACATTTAAATTAATTAAAATTATATAAACATTTTTAATTAATAAAAAATATTTAATAATAATTTTTTTCAACATACTTTTTATTACAATAATCAATTAATTCATCATAAATAAATCCTTAAATTTAATTTGAATATTACACGAAAAGACAATTTGTGTCTAACTGAATCCCAAATCAAAATAATTTTAAAATTATCCATAAAAATTAAAATTAATTAATTATTATATTCAATATAAATATTAATATTACAAATTCATTGATACATATATCATTATTATAGAAGTATATTCTTGAAGAGTAAGGAATACTATAGTGACACTTTCATGGTGTCGTTCGGCAAACATGGCTTAGTTCAGGATCTCGATGAGCATCAACTTCTCCCATAAATGGTTTCACCATTCTTAAGTTATTGGATCTAGTATTGGGATTGATCAATGGTGAATCCCATTGATGATATCTCCCTCATATTCTTGGATAAATTGGATTCATAGGGAAATGTTATACTGGTTGAGTCCTCCACTTCCTTTGTATGGATCAATTTTATTTGTTAAAATCATATATTTATACTAATCTTGTGATCACTATTAAACACCTATATTAACAAAGATAAATATTATTAATGATATTTAAAATCCAATAAGATATAACCAATTCAGGTCATTTTTTCACTAAAATCATATTACATATTATTACATTTAATAAAAAAATGGAAAATCATTTACAACAGATTGGGTAATTACAATCATCCCACCTTAAGAAAGTTATCCCTTGAAATTTAAATTACCCCATTAAAAAATGAGGTTAAATCTGTTTCATCACCTCCTATAGTTACATTATTTTTCTTTAAACTTATGGGTTTTCTAAAATACATTGACAAGGTGCATCGTCTTATTTTTTATAAATTTATCTCTATAATCTAATAACTACACTTGATTCTCCTCATAAGAATGACAGTTTTCAAATTGTACCATGTCTAGATTGAGCACAAGTTAGGGGTTAGTTGTGAACAACTTCAAGAGTTATACATGTAATACATCATGAACTCAAGATAGGTTAGGTTGGAGTGAAATTTGACAGCCCAATACCTTGATGTGATCAAGGATCTCAAAGGGGCCGATGTATCTAGGATTATGTATTTCCTTAACTTTAAATATCATCACTTTCATGGATGGAGAAACATGGAGGAATACTATGTATCCAACATCAAACATTAGCTATCATCATTTATTTCAAGAATAACTCTTTTATCAACTCAAAGCTACCATGATATGCTACAGAATGGTCTTATCCTTTTTCACGATTTCCTAAACTATTTCCAAAAATAGCAGTTTTTATTGTCCAAATTCTTTCCATCATGAAATATTCATGCACATATTCCCACAATGGGCTTTATAGGTTTTCATATGGATGCTCGAGTGGAAAAAATTATTGTATGTGAACTCTACCAAAGGAATATGTGGATCCCATACTCCATTGAAGTCAATTGAGCATTCTCTCAATATGTACTCAAGTGTCTGGATTGTATTCTCTTATTGGAAAATAGTTTTAGGGTGATAATCTTTGATGATGTTAAAAAATAGGTTTCATGCATGCTATAAACGTTTCTGAACATTGAGGTGAATCTTGTATCTCGATCGGATACAATTGATAGTGGTAATCAATACAGTGTGACCACATCCCTGATGTATATCTATTCAAGTAAATGTAGTTTTAATTCAACTCATATCACAATGAATTATGAAATATCTATAGGATGATACACCACAAACCATATACAATTATTCCTTCATAATGTCATTGTATGACCATTGATAAAGCCCATGGTGATTTTTCCCATTTCCATGTAGAAATGGGTAACGGTTTTGTCATCCCCTTGGATTTTTACTATTCCACTTTAACTAACATACATAAAAGACATGTTGATATATATTTTGGGATCTCCTCCTTCATAATCTCCCACCAATATTATTAATAGATATCTAGATAAATCATTGTGCTTCTTGTGTGGATGGAGAAGGTTGAGTGATATGCAATATCCAATAGCTCCCTATTTATCTATGGATATGATGATACATATATTCTTACAAATATATCACAACACCTTCATTATTAACATCGAACTCCAAGGATTTACCTATCTTTATAGATTCCACTATATTCTAAATTCTTACATCATCTCATTGAGAATCCTTTAACCTCTCTAGAAGATATGGTGAATAAATCATTTATGAAAGGATTTATGATGTTCCTTTATTTATAATTCTTATTTCAATCCATTCCAAATCATTGAAAATAATATCCTTATAAATAATGATAAATGACAGAATTTTTGGATCCTTTATACATAGAGAATTTTTTATATTGTCCACATTCTCAAGATGGTAGTTAATTGAGAATTCATAGTCTTTGATCATCTATAATAATAAATGTTCGCAATTATTCATCTCTTTTTCTTGTGTATATATAAATAAATATTTTTTAATCATTATATATTTTAAACTTTTCCACAAAGAGATAATGCTGCCAATTTTTTTAGTGTGAATATCACTACAACTTACTCCAGGTCATGTGTTGTTTTGTTCTATTCATGAACTTTTAACTACATTTAATCTTATTCAATGTCTTTATTTTTTATTAACACACTAACCAATCCCCTTTTCTAATCATCCCTGAAAACCATGAAAAACCCTCTACATAAGGGTAGTGTAAGAATATGGTTAGTGAAAAGCCACATTCTCACCTCCCAGAACCTCATTTCAAAATAATTACTGAATTAAAACATTACCCCCTTATGGGTTACATTGGTAAAAGTGTTTGACAATCTCATGAATGTTCTCACAAATAAGTGACAAAATCCAACTAAACCATGAAAACTATGGATATTTTTCACTAAATTTGGCCTCTTTAATCCTTCATTTTCATCTTCAATTAAAGGGTCCATATATAAACCATTGAATATGATGACATGTCTTATGAAAGGGATATCTATTAACTTGAACTCTCATTTTTGGCACATTGAATAATGATTATCCATTCTCATGGTTTTTATCAATGTTCTTAGATACTATTCATATTCATCCTTTCATTTAGATTTTGTAAGGATATTATATATAATGTATACCTTGTATTTCACAAGGTAATCCCTAAAGGCATTATTTATCATGTCCATGAATATTTTTGGAGAATTAGTGAGTAAGAGAGTAATCACTATGAAATCATAATACTAGTACCTTCTACAAAAAATATTCTATGGGATATCCATATTTTCAACTGAACTTGGTAACAATTCCACTGTAGATCCACCTTGGATAATTATTGTGCTCCACATATCTGATTGAAAAAATAATCAATCTGTGGAATATGATACTTATTATTTATCGTGATCTTTTGAAGATAATGGTAATTGATGAAAATGATCATTTACCCATCCTTATTCTTAATGAAGTTGAACTTTTCACCTCATGGTAAAGCACTTGGGTGTATGAAACCATTATCCACATTCACATATAGATGTTACATATGCTCCCCAATTTCCATAATAGCTATTATATATAGAGTCTTGGATAATTGTAACACCTTAAGTATAAGCTCAATTGAAAATTCAACATCTCAACTAGGATATGGACAAGAAAATTCTTCAAGAAATTCATAATCTAATTCCCTCACATTGGGAATGTCTTCAAGGATGATCATTTCTTTTGACATGATCATTTGAGATAGCTATGTTTTCCCATTGGGAAATAATATCAATTATCGAGATGATGGTTTTAAATAGTATTATTCTTTGTCCTTGAATTTTTACAATAATTTTGGGATGATTCACATTATAGAGATTTTTTTCCATCACACAAAAATTATGTTGGATCTATATAGGGAAATTCAACACATTCCTATATTTTCATCAAAATCTTCAAAAGGTGGTATGATATAGTTTTCTAGAAAATTATTACTATAAAAATTTATAGGGTAGGACATATATATATGGGATGAAATAATTACACAATTATTTTTTTCACTAATATCCCTACCACCATTATTTGTGACAGTGATTGAATAATGATACTAAAATTTTGTGATATGAAGGAATTACTAAAACTAGAATAAAAAACTATGTTTTTTATTATTGAATTAATAACTTATGTACGTATATCCAAATCATTTTTTGGGTCCATTTAATATGTTGTGATGGAAAAATATCTCCCTTTATACCTTGGAGGTTGTAGGTTGTCTCCAAAAATCCCCGGCTTCATGCATTGGTTTGAAAAACAACCGATTTTTTTGAAATTGTTACAATGAAAAATATGTTTAGGGTTTGTTGGAGAATTCCATTCCTATGTCATAGTAAAGAGTTTTTTGTACTATAAACCACATGCTATGAACCCATCCACCCACATCTAAATAAATTCCCCATACCCTTTTGAAACATTCTAGCGTTAATCTTCTCGAACCTTTGGCATGTCGAGTGTTTAAATTTCATGCAACCATTAGACCCTCTATTATACCTCCATGATTTAATCCACTTTATTCTTCTTATACCTATTATACCCCTATGATTTTCAGATATCCATTTATACATTGAGGGAACATTATACAATTTCCTTAATCTATCAACGTTAAGGATCTCAATGGATTTTTGTAGGATATGATTTAATCCACTGATGATTTGATCAACCTTACATTCAGGGGTAACGATAATGCTGGAGCCATATCATGCATGCCTTGTGATGTTTTAATCAAACACCATGATAGATTCATTATGTTTTTTCTTAAGGTAATGGAATTCCCTATCTATTTTAAGTCGGACAGTGTGGGTAATATATTTATCCTAAAACATTTTTTTAAAAATATTTATCTCCCATCACCTCAATATCTTCCTCATACTTTTTATTTTTGATCAATATCCACTTATTATCACCTTCACCCTACATATGAAAAATAACCATTATAGTCTTCTCTTATTCATATCACTGAATAATGGATACAATATTCTCAATGGAGTTGATCTGCTGCTCGGTGATGGAGAGGTTTGATGATCTATTAAAAGTATGAGACCTTTTCATATGATGATCCTGATTATGGTTTGTTCTCTTTTGGATGGATTTGGATGCTCCTTGTGATCTAGGTTTCTATTCAAAACCTTATTCAGATAAGAGAGTATAATCATGTTCTTCATGATCCCTTCTCCTATAATATCAGGAATCTCATTTGGGTTGTAATCACATTTCCCATCGTGATGATTTTTTCCGTAAGTGTCCTATGTTCGTCAATTATCTAGGATAAAAGTAAAATTAGGGATAAGTATTTTGAATAAATTAAACATATAATGGATAATCCAATTTCATTAAAGGTAAAAGTTATATAGTAAATGAATTTACCTAACTTTTGAATTTCTAGGCTTCAATCTATATTATCCAAAATTTATTTCATAATATATATTCTTATTGTAATTTTATCCTTTAACAAAAGTTCATACTATGGTTATGAACATACCAAATAATATCCCTTGGGAATCTCAAACATGGTTAAACGTAAGGCCCATTATCATGTAATAGGTTAGCATGAGTAATGACTGGACACCTTATTGGAGTTGTTACACCTAGGTAGATCTGTTTCAGAACCACATCAATTTGTATGATCCAGAAATTGATATAATTTTTGTATAAAACACTTACTCTATGCTAACCAAATTTTTTTGGTATGTATTCCTATACTAAGCCTTATCTCTCATGATTTTATAGTGTTTTCTAATCCTAATACAAAAAATGTTCAAACCTTTCACTTGATACCAACTATAACAACCCAAATATTTATTAAAAAATAATACATTTGTAACTTATAATTAATATAACCCAAAATATCAATAAGTATAATTTCATTGGGAATTTTTCCCATTGAATTAGAAATTTAAACATGAATTATAACATATTTTTTGAAAACCACTTTAACATGCCTCCACTTAAAAATGCTTTGGATAAATTGGGGAAATACATAAGAATGGGGGAATCCACAAATACCAGTAATTGAATAGTCATGAAATAACATGAAGATAATAATAGAATATTGACATGTAATATAATTGAGGCATAAAAACACGAATAATAAGGAATTATATAACATGATAATAATTACATGGGAAAAGTGATAACAACATAAAAAACTACATCATAAAAATAATTCAAGGATTAATAGCCAAATATATCATAGTGTAAAATTTACTATAAAGTAATAAGGTAAAAGTCTCTCCAAAAAATTACATATCATGATATTGAACATTACATAATGAATTGGAGCGTTATATAATTCTGGTTGCACTGGTCACTTTTATTAAATCCCTATGCTTATGTGTTCCACATAGATTGTAGATCACATATTCATTCATCATCGTAATCCATTAAAAGATCACTGAGTGAATAGTAAATTCTTATAAATTCACAAAAAAAGTATATGTTAGTTAAAGTGAACATCCTTGGTAGAAAATGGGTATAATATTAACTACACAATTAGATTTCCTGGGAAATCATGGTGAAAATTTGGTAGCATAATGGGTCACTTAAATATTCATAAAATGGGTTAATGATAGTTAAACGGGTCTATCATAATTTTAAAATTATGTGTACCTTGATAGGGACATGTAAGGACATTTCTACATATTTATAATTAGAAAAATAAGGTAGCAATAATAAATAAGATTTAATAAAAAGAGGAAGTAAATGATGCCAACGAAATTTTGACATGGCAATGGGTGTACATAAGAGTGTCTTGTTAGAGATAATGGTGTATATAATAATTTATTAATAATAATTTTAGTATTATGGATATAAAAAAAGATACTCTATCATTATTAATTTAAAATAAAAGTCTTCAACAAGATAATAAATCATGTATAAAGATGAAAAAGGAAATAACCCTTACTTGAGCATGTGGATCCAAATTCTAATGCGAGGAATCTTTAAAACATGGGGTCCCATGGAAGGATTCTAGTGAATGGGAGGTAAGTGTAAGGTTGATCTCCATTTATTTTTAGAGAATATATCTTGGTTCTTGGGTTGGTTTATATAATACCTGAGAGGGAAATCCTTTAATATTTCATAAATGTAGGGTTTGGACTCTATATAAAAAAATATTCAAAACTAAAAACCATCACAATGTTTTTTACCGTATTTTTTTTCACAAATAGGGTGGGTTATAATAAATTTATTATTTCAGAAGCCTAACATATTAAAATATCCCCCTTTATTATGTGGAGGTTAGTCACTATTTTAAATAAATGATTTTAAAATCATAAAATATAGTATATATTTTTGGGGATTCATAAAATCATTATAAAATTAAAAAATATACATAAAAAATATTATATTAAATGTAATAGATATAATTGTCCATGGATACCCATTATATTTATTACTACATCATTTTTTGGTCATTATGATTCCCAAAAACACAACGTTTATATATAAGGTATTTAATTTTTACCCCAAAAGTTGATTGTATAATAAAATTATAAGAAAATCATATTTGGATAACTATGAAATTAAATCCATAAAATAATATTCATATTATCTAAATAATTATCTATTTATTTATATTTTAACTTTTAATATAAGATTTGATATTTATTGAAAAATAGTGGGTTTTTGACAATAACAGTTTTTGAACCTTAATAAAAAGTACATTTCACATCATATAACCATTTATATTTCATAAAATATAATTAATAATAAATTTTCTTTTAAATTCTATTTATTTAGAAAATAAATTAATTCATAAAAATAAATCAATTAAATAAATTTAAATATAACATAAAAATAAAATTTCTGTTTAATTGAATCGAAATCAAAATCATTGATAAAGTGACAATAAAAGTAAAGATAAATTCATTTTTTCAATTTAATAAAAAGATAAATATTATTATGTTCTTGGTACATATCCATTTACTACACTAGAATATTCCCTAATAGTATGGTGTGTGATGGTGACACATCCATGTGGTCGTTCGACGAACACGGTTTGGGTCATGATCGTGATTAACTGGAACTTATCCCATAATTGGTTTTGATCATGATTATGTTTTTAGATATAAACATGGAATTGATGAAGGGTTAATCCTAGAGATGTTATATCCCTTGGAGCTTTGATAAATGGTCTTCATAAGGAATTATTTTTTAGGTTGAGTACATTAATTCTTTTGTCTGAGTCAATTGGATTTGTTAAATGCCATATATTTATACTAATAATGTGATCACTATTGAATAGCTATATTAAAAAAATCAATTATTCCTAATAGTATTTTAAATCCAACACGATATAAAAAATTAATCTAACGTGTTTCTTAAACCATATTATAGAATAATAGATTTAAATAAATAAAAAATGTATAGTTCATTCATAATAATTTGGGTTGTTACACCGGTAGAGTGTTTTCTCCCTATGATGGGAATATTACCTTAGAGTGCTTATTGGACTAGAAATAGGGATATTAAAAATATTTGAGAGATGATTTGGGCTAGAATAGTCCCCATGATTTTGTCAAAGATATCTAGAAATATTTGAAGCATGTGCATCTGACATCTGGTTTTACCCAAGATCCTTGGTTCAGAATTTTATTTATTTATTTATTTTTTATTTTCTTACTTAATTTTATAATTATGGAAATTATATATATGGTACCATATAATGAACGTATAGAACAAAATTGACTACCTGAGGTCATTTTTAGTGGTGCTCTACTGATTCATACTCACAGCCTTCTCAGGTCAGAATATGTTACCCAAGTATATTTCATAGATATAGGTAGGGAAATGGGAAAATACCCAATGTTTGATACTTGATTATTTACAATGAAAAAGACATATTATTGGGGTCCGGATACAGCTCGAGCAACTTTTGGGTGTATTGTTTTTGGTTATTTTATGATTTTATACACTATTATACCATTTGTAGGTAACTATTGAAATATATATGACACTTGAATTTCTTTTAGCACCATATTGGATATTTCTAGGTGTATGTTTAGTGATTACTTCATATTATAATTTTTATTGTCGTATATTGTGATATATTTTGAATGCACAATATTCCACTATAATTTCACATTGAAAATAGGGTAATGTATCCCTGAGAAGTATTAATGGAGGCTCTCAACTAGTTATCACCCTCTGGAATATTCCAGGTGCACCTACGATACAATAATGAACACTAGTCTATGAACTAATTAGTGGTTCGTGAGAATGGAAATTACAAATTGGTAGTAGAGCATCATTATATTTTGAATTAAAATTTATTTCTAGTAAACATGTGAATATAATGTGATGGGTGTATAGTAGTTAACATCTTATTTGGATAATCTATTACATTTTAAGAGAATTCCAAGTCAAAAGGGATGAGTTTGTTTTTATTACTTATTGATTTTTTTAAATTAATTTATTTACACATTGGGTGTTGTACTTTTTTTACATTATTATTAATTTTTTGGATTTTGTATCTTGGTTTAGTATAGAATGTGTGTTTGTGTGAATCGATTCCTCTTCCTAGGAACATAGGATAACATTTTAATTATTCATTGTTTATACATTAACAATTTATAGAAAAAATGATATATATATATATATATATTCATACTTATAAAAATGTGGGTTTGGCCATTAAATTTTTCAAAATAATATTTTAGGATTATTTCCCGTATATGTCTATGGTGGAACACTGATTGACCCACTCCATGAAAAAATCTTTTATTGGTTAGTAATACTAACAAAAATCAATTTTTTATGACTCTTGTTGAAATAAATCTTTAATAATCAGTCAATATGAAGAATCGCCAAAAAACAAGTGAATGGTATGATATATGAATTTATATTAGAAATAAATAACTTTAGATAAAAATATTGGGGTTGGAATGAAAACCTTATAAGTATATAACCAAGATAAATAATAAGATAATTTCAATATAGAGTTCTCAGAGGAAATGGATTAATGAAAAAATGGGTGTATAACAAAAAAATTTATGGGTTATTGTGACTACATAGACTTACCTTGAAAATTAGTCAATTCATGTTATATGTATATATCTTTTAGATCATGTGATGAATTTTTAGAGTTCTGTTATAAAAAAGATCTATTGTCTAATACCCAACAGTAGAGGTTAAGCATGCTACCCCATCCATCTTCGAAAACCTCTGGAATCTCTTGGATCATTTATAGATGATTTTTTCTGTGAGAGCCTCCTGCATGTAGTATAATCCCTATAAATGGGACCTCCTCATACAACTCTGACTATGTTAGATCTCACCCCTGATTTCATGCATCAACACCATCTAATTATCATTGGTAATGGTTGTCTAATGGATGCATATATATATTGTGTCTATGTCGATTATTCTCGAACACATAGAGACTCTTGATAATAATTGGGTGAATTTGATGAACTTCATATATTTTGGGTATGTGAAATTATAGTGGGAATTTCCCTTATATGGGTATAATCATATTGGAAAAAACGCGAAATATTTTCTGAACCAATTATTTATACAATTCTTTATATTGAACCAATGATGAGATACAACAATGTGCATTTATGAGGTTCCATTAAATAGATATTTTATATAAGGATTATGATTCATGGTTTGTAAAGATTAAATGATTTTAATAGACCTTAGTAGATGATGAGGTTTCTAGATTCAATAATATCTTGTACAACCTCTTCTATGATAAAAAGATTCCAGTGAATTTTCTTTTGTTTCAAATGCTTCTATAAAATTGTGGACCAATATTTTATTACTGAAATCAATATCAATAAGGGTATTCTTATTGAGTGAGTTTCCACCTCAAGATAAATTTTTAGTGTTTTTGGATCATTGATATTTATGAATATATTATCAAATAAATTATCCAAGTGTAGTATTAGTTTGACTAGGTAGGCAAGTGACTCTTCTCTCCCATTATGCTGGAGTGGTGAAGTGTGGTGTTTTAAATGTGGCCTCTTAAGATATATGAGATCATCATGACTATTTCCACAAGTGTAGTTTCATCTTTGTCATAATATAGAACAATTATTCTAGTTTTTATTAATTCTCAATATGATATAAGTGGTAGTGTATTAGTATCATCTCATAGATCAGTGTCCAAGGTGACTATCATGCTATTGTAGTTAGGCAATTAAGCATCTACTAGCCACATTAGTTGTGGTGGTGGTCTGGGAGATCTGGGATGAGGTTATAAGGGTAAGTAGGGTCAAGAGAAGAGTATGAATTATGGTCATTATACTAAATTACAAAAAATATTGGGTAGGATACATACATGTAGAAGAACCTACTCTAATAGAGTGGGACGCGAGGTCATCAACCATTCATGTTATAATTTTGGTCACATATACTCTTATTTATATATTACATGACATATGAACCTCACATTAATTTATATTTTATCCTTTTTATGGATTTATTGGTTTGGTTGTTTAGAGTATATATAATATGTGATCATTATTTATACACCATTGGACAAGAAGTCTTATGATATTGAAAAGTGTGTCGGTTGTGCTCTAGTGATCAGTAACGATCATTTCCTCTAGGACTTATTCATGTCTAGAATGGGTGTATTATCTATAATTCCTAAAAATTACTTGATCATTTATTATTAATATCATACTTAATTATATTTTCGATGTGTATCATTGACATATCATGATGGTGGATGCTTCAATTATATTGGTTAGTGGGACATGCATGTAGGTTTTTTAGGATGTTTATGTAAACAAAAAGGTGGGATCATAGCCTAAGTTTAAATCAGTGTTCTAGATGAGGGGGATAAATGACATCTAATTATCCACATAATTATTGAACAATACTAGGATGTGTCACTTAAATAAGTTTCCTGTTTTCACCCGACTATGAAATACTTTTTTCGATCGAGCTCTTATTAGGTACAAAACCAAATTATATCCCTCCTTATTCAACAAATCTGAAATAGATAAGGTAATTGAAATACTTACTAGTGGAAATAAAGTAAAATTGATTAATCCACAAGAGAATACCCCTTGGGGTGGCCCAGTTTTTTATTCATGAAGTTGGACAACTCCTTGAGATTATATGTAGAATATCTTAGGCATAACTATTTGGTCGGATATGGTGATATAAGAACGTTCAAAGGGGGTGATATGCAGCATTAAAAATTTAACCAGATAATTATCAAGGATAATTAATTGAATTAATTTTTAGTGTAGAAATAATATAAAGAACCAAAAATATTTTTTTATTAGTTCAGGACTAATTGGACCCAGTCCACTGTTATGCCAATCTAGACAACAAGAGATACATTGTGAACTATATTGATTAGTAATGGGGAATCACAAACTAATTACAACCTAATATTTTTATGGTAATTATAATGGATACACCTTAATTTTGTATGGGTATTCACATACCAATTACAACACTAACATTATAAAATTAAAACAACATCTTAAATAGTCCAAACATTAAAATATGATAGTCAAATCATGAAGAACGAAAGATGGAAATAATGATTTCTAATTTCAACTCATAAACAGAATATGAAAAAATATATGAGATATGGGAATTAATATTTCAACCACAATAACCTAGAAAGAAGAACAAGATGAATTAATAGAGATCATTTAGTAGTTCATGAGTAATTTATCACGATGTTTCTTCAATATGCAGCATTAGTTTTAAGATTTTTTACTCAGCACTTGAATTTATATCAATTAGATGAAAATATGATCTTATACAACTCGGTTTGTAAAAAAATTTAACATTTAATGTAATTTTTTTTAAAAAATAATTATCATAAATCGTATGTACATTGAGTATATCATGAACCAATGAAATAGAATTTTTAAAAAATATCTATACAATATCAAACTAGGTAAATTAAATCACATTCAAATAATTTAATTATTTAGGAGAGAGAAAGTACCATCATAGAATAATAATTACAAAAAAATTGATTGATTTAAAAATATAAATACAAATACAAATTAATATTAATTTTCCATAAAAGAATTCAAAGATTATCTATAATAATTTGTGAAAAAAATTACATAACAGTTATAAGATTTCATTACATGTTAATATATAATTAAAAAAACTTCCTAAATTTATACAATGTTTATTTATTCAAAATTTATTTATAGTAAATTATATAATTTAAAATAATATTTAATATTATTTTCATCAGAAAATTATTATTTATTAAATAATTCAACATATAATTCAACTCAAAATATAAAACACAATTGATCAAAATATATATTGTGTTTATATGAATGATTAAAGAGTAAATTTAAAATGTATATTGTTACAAATTAAAATAATATAAAAGAAATTGATATGGATTTTTTATAATATATATATCATAGATAAATAAAATAATAGTTTAGTAAATACATTTAAATAAAAAAAATAAAAACATAGAATTCTCAAAATTTCATATTTTTATGAAAACAAATAATGTGTTGAGCCATCCATGTGAACTGAATACCCATGAGGTATACTATATGAGTATACTTAACCTACCATGTTGTCATAATGTGCAGTTAATTTGTATGGAATGTCGTGACTTGATATAATGTGTGGTTACTTGATATAAAATCTGATCAACTACATTACAATGATGCACAGTTTCAAAAATGTTATCACTTTGTAGGTTAACTTACCAAGTGAAAAAATAATATGTTTTGTTTTTATACTAATCATGTGATCAAACTTGTGGTATGGTAGCATTAGTTACCTTCTGAAAAAAATTGGAAGGGTGATTTCCAAATTCCAAACTCAAGGACAGATGTGAATGAGGATGGATGAAGGAATGAAAATTAGGTATATGATCAATAAAAATTGAATCCATGGTAGGAGATTATGATCATAAATCATTCATCATATTCTTCACCAAATCAATTGATGTTGATTGAATTCATCTAAAATGTGTTTTATAAATTACTCTTGAAGGTATGATGTGCCTCATACGCACTGTATGACGGAAAGGTGAGGTATGGCTGCTATTGAATTCAAGTTTCAGCCTATATAAATGTTGGAAATGATCTACATGAAATATTGTGTAGAAAAATACAAGTCTAAGGTGTAGATACTATTATGATGAAAACACAACGATAGAAATACCTTTTTTCATCTAATGGTTTCTTGGGGATATAGTATGTGTTATGTTTTTATTGAATGGGGTAGTCTGAAAAAAATTCATTTTCTTCATAGTACATTAAATAGGTTTAAAATAACAAGTGGTAAGTTGGATGAGGAGATTTGATTCATCACATAGTAAGTTAAAGCCACATGTGTTAATATAGTGAAACCTCATGGGGTAACATGAAAAAATACTATTTAGTGTCTTGTCAACAAATAATATGGTTTATTTTTAGTCCATTAAAACATTCAAACAAGAAATTATTCCTATCAACATAAATATATATGAACCCAAGATCCATCCAATGGATCAAATAACGATAAAATATGACTTCTGTATGAAGATATATCATTAAATTATTGAAATTTATATATTAAATAATCTTGAAAATAATTAAAATTCATACATAGAATTGGTCAATTTTTAGACCATTCAAATGAAAATTTCTTCATTTCATGAAATTTATTTAAATATATATACATTTATTAGTATAGTATCTCAACAAAAAATTTGAAATTTGGAGTACTGTAGCAAGATCTATCAATGATAGATGAATTATATTTTTTATCATTTGTATTCCAAATATATTTTATATGTTTTATAAATTTTTTAGATAAATGAACTAATTAATATCAGTATTTATCTTAATCTAATGAAATGTAAATAAATATATTTGCTATAAAAAATATTTTTCACAAAAATTTAAAATATATAACTCATTTTGTTATATAATAAATAAAGAAAAATATAAACATATAAATGTGGTAAAAACCAAATGCATGCACCTTGTATGTACCAATAATTTGATCATTTAAGGACTAATTTACACAATATAATATGTTAATAAAAATAAATAAACCTATTAGACTCAATTAATGTCATTTTTACTGAATATTTTTTGATTTACTCTCAATCAAGGTAAAAAAATGGGTGAAATTCAAAGATATTCTTGATAATGCTTCAGGAACATTTTCAATATACAAAGATATCAAAGTGCTAGCTCTAGTTGGATTTAGTCCACTTCAAGGGCCATGTCATTTCAGTTACTAGGTTATCAAATGACATTAAAAATGAGGGCATCATAATTTTTTTAGATATGCATAAGAATAATATTTATATTTCCATCTTCCATAGGATGGCTAGCCTTAATCGCAGGTGTATTCATGATTTATCCTACAAATATTATAGAACCGAAAAAATTTATTACTAAAAAGGGATTGTTCGGTACAAAAAATCATTGAAAATTGGAAATCCCCTAAAATTTATTATCCTTTATCAGTTCAAAATAAATCAATAATAAATGGTAACTTTTACAGTGATACAAATAATGAATTGATAAAGAGGGTCTTTATAAGTACTATATTCAAGCACTGATAAAGAGATCCTTTATATGTGATAAGATATCTTTAATTAGATGGATACAGCTACAATAAAACATGTTTTAATGAAAAACCATATAACAGAACCAAATTATAAATATATAAGAAAATTTAAATGAAAATATTGCATAAAAATATTAAAATAAAAATATAACATTCAAATATCACATCAATTCAAAAGTTACACAAAAAATATTTATATTTATATGATATTTCCTATAAATCAAAAAATCACAGCCAATATAAAGAATCATAAATCATATATATCGTCTTATCTTATGTGACAACTCTATAAAAAATATTGTCTCAATAATAAATCAAATGATTACATTAGTAATCAAAAATAAAAAATAAATAAATTATAATTTTAATATAATATAACCCACATATAATAAATTATATTTTAAATTTCAATAAGATACCAATTTTTATTTGAGTTATAGATATTTTATTTCTAGTATAAGTTTATTTTTGTAATAAAATGTGTGTGTTGAAGGATTTCATAGAGGTTTCAGGAGTGGTCGGGCTTGGTTTGGGGCCAAAAGATCTGTTTTTTAGAAAAAAGGATGAGTTGCATGGTTGGAATATAATTAATATTAATTATACAACCCATTATAGGGGATAATAGTTTTTCAAACAAGGCATTAGTGGGTTCATGTTTGTGTGATCATTATCTAAAGGTATCTCATATTTATTGTGCAGTTTTTTATAATTGTGCACATAAACCATATAAGGGGTTCCTTGGGATAGTAGTTATGCACACCAAGAACATGTTTTTTTATACTATTCTCTTTGGTATTGCAATGGGTTGCCTCCCAAATAGTGACAACGTCATGATTTTTTGCATGGTTTGGAAAAAATTGTTTCAAAACCAGGTGTCCCTTTAAAAATAATTATTTTACCATTTTCCCCTATTTCTTTTAATCGTACTTCTCTAACATTCTTCTCCAATTTCACACATAGTAGCCCAAATGAGTTTTCTCTATTCCAATAACATATTATTTGGAATACCACATTCATATGACCTCTTATTTATATATTGTTCATTAAATTGGTTCACCCTCATTTTTTATCTAAATCACCTTTGTTCCCTTATTTGTTTCATTGTCCATCTTTATTGTTGTCATTGTGAGAGACAATTTAACCTATTATTTTAGAATTTGTCATTTTAATTATATTTATATCTTACTATTCCAAATAAAATTTTGAAACTATCTAAGGAGTCTACAATGTTCATAAGGTAACTGGTCTATACATTTTTCATAAAAGGTTGGGTGTTTAAACTTTGGATTTGTTGGGTCTTATGTAGGAAATTCTATTCATTAATCCTAAAAATAATAAACCCCTTCAATTAATTTTTTATCCCAAATTTATACATGATATGTGGCATTTATACTATATTCTATGTTGAAATCCTCTAACATAACCACCCCCTGGGTGGTTTTTGTTATAAACTTTCTTGAATTATATTTCCTTTTGAGAAAAACACCATTAAGGAGTGTTTGGATTGACTTTGTCAGGTGAGATGTTATAAATTGGATTAATGAAATGTTATGTTAAATGTATATAACCATGGAAAAAATTTTATCTTTAAAATTAATCAAAAGGATTGTTAATGAAAAGACCATGTCACTTATCTATTGTCACATTATTTAGTAATCTTTTGGATATTATTACTATAGATACTTGATCATTTAATATATCATGATTGATTGTGTCATATACAAAGAGTACTTTATATGAATGTAATTTCATAAGAGATACTAGGATTCCTGTTTTAAAATAACATATACATGCTTATAGGTTGCTATAATAATCATTGTAAGCATTGGGAGGTGAGGCACCAGACTGAGGCTTAGTCAATGTCTTAAATATGTGAATATCTTGACATAGTACATAAATTTAAATTTATTTCCAAAAAATGTGAATTCCTATGATAATCTACTTGGATTCATATTCATGTTATAAACATCCTTGAATTGTCTCCTCAAATGCATTTAATGTCTAACAACAAGGCTACTGTGGACATGTTTGTAGTAATCATGTAGAACCCCATCATATTATCATTATACATAGATTCCTTGGTTATATACCTTGGGTCCTGATATTATTAATATTTATAGATAATTTGAAAATATCAGAGGCATATCGTCTTATTCTGATGAAGGTGTATTTTGATGGGTATCCTTGAGAAACCAAAACAGAAATGGTTTCTTTTTATTTTACAATTTTAATTTTCCATCATACATTTTCATTGTTACATATTACATTCAAAAACTGGATTAGTTTTAAAAACAATTGGTGGTGGCATACTGTGTTTTACTGACACCTTATTTGGGCCACTCATTGGTTCTTGAAATGAATTATTTGGTACTATTATGAATAAATGGATGTGTTCAATTATGAATAGTTAATTTTTTTATATTGGATTTTTGGATCATAAGACTGTGCCAATTCTTCTTATTCTCAGGGTGACAACCATTTTTTGGTCTTTTCGAACCTTTAAATACATGTAACAATTGTATTCCAACTACCATTTTTTCATATTCCTTTTATAAATAAATTTTTTGTCATCTAATGATTGATACTATTACATGTTATTCTTGTAATATCATCTATATGTCTATCTATCATTATAATACCATATATTACTTATTTTACTTAATTTCATTCATTATTGTTGTTTACAAGAATATTGAGGGTATAGTTTTCCACCATACCATCATGGACCCATATTGCTATTAAGAAGCCTCTAGCATACAAGGAGGTCGGTTTGAGGCCATGTGGCCAACTATGTTTATTTACATATTAGTGAAACAAGTCCGGGATATCACAAAGTGGTGTCAAATATATATTTTTTATTTGTTTAGCATATTGGGGTAAATATATATGAGAATAGGAAGTTTTGAATCTTTTTAATCATTCCTTGGATTATATAACTAACATTCATTGAAAAGGTTGTGTTTTTATGTAGATGAATAATTATTATGTATTGTTCATATTAGAGTTTAATTAATATCACAAATTGGTAATGCACATGTTTATTCTATTCTATACCTTTTGTATTTTTAGTCGTTAAATGATATTGTCACAACCCCTCCCCTTGGTCCCTTGTCATTACTACCCCATTCCCACCTTCTAAAGGCCAGGGGATATGGACTAGCTCCGAAGGTGTTAACCTGCAAGTGGGAGGCATTTTCTTGAGTACCTGTATGCACACACATGTCCAACCACATCCCAACACACTAAAAGTGTAAAAAAGAATACTATAATATGTCTGATTATAAAATACAACTAAAAGAAAGTGGGTTAGAATACAATCCCCAAAAAAAGAGAAGAAAAAGAAAATTATAAAAGGGCTTTAATGGATATCTATGGAAAACCCCACCTGATCATGTGAATAGTGAAGCTACTGGAAGTCGAAGTAGTAAGTCATGTCCAGTCAGTCCTACTAGGACCCACCATGTCCTAGGCCACTGTGTCCACTTTCATAGCATCTGTCAGTCCCATCACCATAAGAACCTCTATCAAAACATTGAACCTCTGCAATATACACTACACGCATGGGTGAAGCCCTTGTAGGGTTGAGTATAACAATACTCAGTTGGTGTCATGCCAATGGCGGTAGCCTGTACCGACTCCAGACCCATGAGTGTTGACACCCCTAGGTCTGACCAGCTTATGGGTGATCTGTAACACCACTCGTACAAGGTCTTGAATGGTGTTATGCCAATGGTGGAGTGATAACTATTTTTGTTTACAAACTCAACCATTGGAAAGTGTTCCTCACAACTATGACCAAAGTCTTTCACTCAAGTATGTAGCATGACCTCTAGGGTATGTATGGTCCACTCCGTCTACCCATCCATCTAAGGATGAAAAGATGTGCTCAAGTGAGGTTTAGGTCTGTATTCCTCATGTAATCACTTCCACATCCGGGATTTAAAGAGCGAATCATGGTCCGAGACACTCATCGAAGGAACCCAGTGAAGCCATATTGTCTCTCAAACGTAGGAGTGTCTTAATACCTCTACTGGTCCCTTCTCCTAGATGAGTAGGAAGTTATCTGACATGGGGAGTTGGTCAACAATAACCCAAATAGAATCATGGCCTCTAGATGTATGTGGTAACACCATCATGAAGTCTATCAAGATACTGTCTCAATTCCAGTCTGGTACATTGAGTGGTTGGGCCCAGCCTGTGGGAACCTAATGCTCATCTTTAACTTACTGACAAGCCTGGAATCAATAAATGAACTTAGAGACTTTATTCTTCATCCCTTTCCAACTTTACTGACATCTTAGGTCCATATACAATGTCACCACACCATGACATCCCATCAGAGGGGACATGTTAAACTCCCCCCACACATCCTTCTGCAATATCACTGGTACTACGGTGTGTCCTCAAAAAAGTATGGTGTCTTCCCCACCTATTGAAAAAACATCCAGAGCCTACCCAAAGGCTAACTGAGCATGTCGTGCCTTGTAGTCCACAACCACCAGATTTTCCTCCCTGGGTCACTACAAGATGGGGGTTTTAATTTTCATTGAACAATGGTATGCACATCCATCATCATCCACAATGGACATCTACATCACTTCAAAATGTTTCGTCGCATCAATCTATAGTTGTAAACTGGTCCTCCTTCTTAGCATGTTGGCCACAAATTTTACCTTCCCTAGAGTATATACTATCATAATGTTGTATTTTTGGAGGAACTCTAGTGATTTACACTTTCATAGGTTTAGTTACTTTTGGGATAAGATATAACTGAGATTATTTTGGCCAGAGTAAACTGTAAACCGCCCACCCATCAAGTAGTGCTGCAACATCTTCATGGAAAATACCACTACTACAAACTCCAGGTCATGGGTCAAAATATTATTCTCATACAGTCTCAATTTTCATGAAGAATAGTTGATCACCACTCACTCATGCATCAGTACACAACCCTTTCTGGCACCTGATGCAGTATTGAAATCTATGTACTCAATGACCACCACAAGTAGTTTCATGATGGGAATAATTGTTAGTCCCCACCTCAGCTCATGGAATCTCTTTTGGAATTTCTCCAACCACACGAAGGGATATCCCTTATATTGCAAAGAAGATTAGGGTGATGAAATTTAGAAAATATTGGGTATGAACCACTGATAGTAACCATCCAATCCGAACACACTATGTACCTCAATAAAGCTCTTGTGTGTCTCCCAAGAAACAATTCCCTCTATCATCACTGAATCTACTATAAATCCTGCCTCATAGAAGATGTGTACCAGTAAGTGGACCTCCAAAATCTAGAACATAGACTATGAGAGCATAACATAATGTAGGTGCTCTCAGAGTATATCCATGAATTTCTGCTGGTGTGTAACGTGCTCCTCCTGCGATGCTGATTACACCAAGATATCATCAATGAATACCATTATGAACTGGTCATGATAAGGCAGGAAGATCTCATTCATGAGCCCCATAAACACTATTGGGGCATTAGTAACTCTGAAAGGCATCAACAAGATCTCATAGTGGCTATACTAGCACCTGAATGTTTTCTTCAATACATCCTCATCTGACACACGAAGCTAGTGATAGCCTGATCCGAGGTCTATCTTTGAAACATCTTCACTCCCTTCAGCTGATCGAAGTGGGCATCAATTCTCGGTAGTTGATACATGTTTTTCACTGTCACCTGATTCAGGTGCCAGAAGTCTACACACAACTTCAAACTCCCAAAGCACCAGGGATGCACATGGTGAAATGTTAGGCCTTACATACCCTATTTTTTTGGAAGTCATGTTGGTGTACCCTCATCTTGTAAAGCTCCATGGGGTACATCCTATAAGATTTCATGGATGTGGGTGTCCTCTCTAGGTACATGTCAATGAAAAAATCTACATCCCTATGAGGAGGTAGTCTTAACACATCCTCAGAAAAAACACCTCAGTACTAATCCACCACTACAGGGAAGCTTGAACTCCTCTCATCCATTACACTAAGGGTGAGGCTAGAAAAATGGTGAGTGATTTGCTGCAACCTCCTCTAAGGGAGTCTTTCCTTCACTGAAAGGGTTTCCTTCTCGGCGGTGAAGGAAAACCTGGTCCCATCTCCACGAAATCACCGTAATTTACTCATAAAATAGTCGATCTAAGCATGCACTGTGAATAGCCAGTCTATAACGAAGATGATGCCATATGACATTGATGCCACTACTAGGAGATCCTAGCCAATTAACTCACCTCTTAGTGTAATCCCACTCTACTGAAACTAGTGTGTAATTGTTGAATCCACTCCCATAGAAGTCTCAAGTTGTATGGATTGAGAAAAAGAATCTATCAGAATCTCAATGCTCTGAACAAGAGTTGTGTCAAGGAAGGAGTTAATATCACTTGTATTGATATAAACATAATATAAGGTGGATAATACATTGATCTTCCCTTGGATAATCTATGTAGAGTTGTGGTTGTAATACTATACTACATGGAATTGAGCTCGCCCCTATGTGCTTGCTTCCTGAGGTCGGGGTAGACTATTGGTGAGTGGTGTTGGTAACAGCTCAAACTATCACTCACCACCTGCTATTCAACCAGCTCCCCTGCCAAGTCTACTACCCTGCGGACCTCCTCATTTGAACTGCTACTGCATCCTTATCAGAACCTCGAATGTTAGCTAGTCATATGTATGATGGTTTAGGTAGTCTCATGCCTTGTGTCCTTGACTGACAAATGCGATGAATTTCCTAGCTCCCTATTGACTCCCCTAGAATGGGATACCCACATTACTGACCCTGAGTCCAGGGGTCATCCTCTAAAAGTCCTAGCCCGCTTGTTCCACTGTGTCTGCTATCTATTTTCTATAAAAACTCTGTTTCATGGGGTCTACTGGCGGATCTTGCTGTCAAAAAATGCTCCTCTAAGAGTCCCCCTCACAAGAAGGGCTCGCTCTAGCACCCCATAATGGTTAGGGAAGATGCTAGACAACACATATGCCCAGATCTCCGACTTAATTCCCTACTCAAAGGCTATAGTCCTGATGAAAGGTCCTCACACCATTTCTGTGGAGTAATGAGATATCTCGGTGAACCTCGTTGAGTACTCATTCACTGTCATTCCACCTTGCTGTAGGTGAAGAATATCTTGAATGCATACAGATCTCAAGGTAGTGGGGACAATATCTTCCTTGAAAATTCTCTCAATGTATGCATTGGTAAGGGTTTTATAATTGTGTGTTTTGGAGGTAAATCTCCACCATCTCCCTACCTCTCTCTTTAGAAGTATCACTTCCAAGATCACCATCTAGTCAGGCAGTGTCCTCTCTAAGTGGAAGACCTGCATCACAGCCTCCAACTAGTCCTTAGTTACATGAGGATCTGTATCTCCCTTGAAATTGGGAGGTCTGTGTCTCTAAAACTCAGTAATGTCACTATGCCTACGACCATCCTCTACCAGAACTGCCAGCAGTAGATGATGACCATCTAGTGGTGGTAGCACCGGTGCATCACCCAGGGGGGCCATCATAAGAATTTTTCTACAAAATGATGCCTCATCACTAGGAAGAATGTCATCACATTCTCATATTGGGATCTTGACTGGTCATCCACATAAATGCATCTTTAAACTGATCAAGATATACCATGGTTAGAAGGTTATACCTGGTGAGCTGAATTTTATTAACAAGAACATTAGGAGAAACTTATAAAACCAAAGATTTAATTTATTGAGACAAAAAGCATAATTCAATGTCCAGGTGCATGGACATGTCAGCCTCTGCACCAACACTGGAATCCTCAAATCTGAAATTCAGACATAAAACACTTAACATTGTGGCCCCCCAAAAAAGACTTCAAGTATTTGTGGTAGGATCAGCTACCCCTTTATACAACTTTGTAAAAAAACATCCCTCGAAATCATTTCGTGAAAATAGTATCCCACCTCTCGAAGGCCAAGGGCTAGAGACAAGCGCTGAAGGTGTAAACCTACATGAGGGAGGCATTTACCTAAGTACATGTACACACACATGCCCAACCACGTCCCAACACACTGAAAGGGGAGAAATAGTATAGTAAAACAAGACTAAGTAAAAAATCTAAAATCATGTGGTAAATAATACAAACCCAACAAAAATAACTGAAACAACAAAGTGCAAAAAACGATCACTGATGGCCATCTACGGAAAACCCCACCTGAGCGTGAGAGTAGTGAAGCTACTAGAATCCGAAGTTGTATGTCATGTCTTCTCGGTCCTACTTGGCCCCACCTGGTCCTAGGGTAGAATGTCCTCCATCATATTATTTGTCGGTACAGTCCCCCTGATCACCTCTTTAGAAATAGTGATTTTCTTAACCAGAAACAATGCGTGTGGGCGAAGCCCATACAAGAGTGATTATAAAAATACTTATTAGGTACCTCAAAAAAAGGAGATACCACACAAAAATCCTCAATGTAAAGCACGATGTACATGATAGCTTGCTCCTGGTATACATTTATGGTATTGAATGTAGCATCATCAATCATAAGATAGAACTCCCAAGAAGCTAAGAACTCCTCCTCTATCGAGTAAAGTGAGCCTGCTGGGTCACACACAACCACTTCCCACTATCCTTGGACTATTGTGGTACTCATCCCTGATGAAAACTCTGGGAATGCTTGGTCACACATAGATGCTCCCAACCATGGTCCGGTTGGATCAACTAGAGTTTCTCCCATTTTTTCCAAATAGAGGTACTCCTCCTGTCTAGTACAATGGTTCTACCAGGTCCCACAGTGCTTGTCCCCACTATGGGCCTACTGGGTCACACCGAACCACTTCCTACTAGGCCTTCGTCGAGAAGCAATCTGGTCTCATCCAACTATAGGGTTCATTACATAGCGTACATTGAAGTATAACTTCATAATCCATTAATTTCACTATTATGTCCATAAATGTGACCACAATTAATTTCCTATGATTCTCCTCATCCATAGGTTCCAACTTCGTAAATAGCTCTCCCATTAGATGTGTGGTTTCCAAGATACAAGTTTTCTAGTAAGTAGTGTGTCGGTTGTGATGGGAAGCAACACGAACTAATGGGACCGACCCAACCAACCTGGCCTAGGGCCCCAAATAACCTTGTTTAATTATATGGACACAAATTAACATGTTTTGGGTTGGGGTCAATCGGGTATGGCCTAGACAATGTGCCATGACCAATAATCCTCACTGAAATCGGCATGGTTTGGTCCAAGGTCTGGCCTGCTGGGTCACATGGTGACCTGGTGGAGTCTGGCATGGCTTGCTGATGCGGGTTTGTCTCGTTGGGTGCGTTTCTGAATAACTGGTGTGGGTCTGGTCCCTTCGTATGGGGGCATAAAATGCCAGTCATATCCCTGTCCACTAGGTGGTGGACACGATGTGCGCTACCTGGCCAAGACATGATAGTGAAGCTGCGTGAGACTCAAGCTAGCCTTGTAGATGCGGGGCCCCTCCTGCAGTGGTCAACAGACCACAACCTGCACCACCCAGGTGGCCCAAACGCAGGCCAGCCCCCTCCATGCAGCGCCCTATGGGCAGCGCAAATCCCAACACTGCGATGTTCCCATAGACACACTACCATCTTTCAGTGCATCTTCCGTGGGACAATATCCTTCCCTGTAGTAGTGGAGCTGGCTAGCTCCTCCCACTTCAAGCAGCTGGTGTGGGCCAACCATTAATGTCATTTTCCTACAACACCACCTAGACAGCACCTTCCGCGGGCCGTCATATTTTATCCAGTGGTCTGTTTTCTGATTCATCTGATCCTACTTGCCTCTTGAGTCCCATCCTTCCCTACTCAGGCCCTAGAATCCAATTTTAGACACTTTGAGAATGCGTCTTCCAAGAAAACATGAGAAGAGATGTTCGTGCCTTGTTTTTGTTGGTCCAGGTCATCCGTGTGAGAGGTTTAAATCAAGGGGGGAGTTCGGGGATTGATGTTCTATCATTTCATTCATGGTTTGAGTCCCAAATAATAAATCCACATGAGATGTCACCCTCCATCATAAACAAAAAAACCACAGATCATCTAGTTCATGGGTTGATCTATGTTTGTTGCTTCTAAAAAAAGAAGAGTAGGGTTGAAATTTGAAACAAAAAATCAATCCCTTATCTCATTGATGATTGAGGCCAAATAAATCATCCACAATAGACCAGGGCGTCGACATCATCACATTAGGCTCCGTTATTCTTGGGTGTGTTGAAGATGATGATGTATCACCGCAGATAATTTTTGTTCATTGTTGGATAGAAATTACATTGGGGATTCATTATAGAGTCTCCAATGTTTTTTTTATCTTCTCCATCATTCCAAATAATTAAAGGAAACATGTCATAGGGCTTTAGTTATGCGGTGACTTTGCATCATCATGTTGTTTCATTTATAAAATAGCATCATTGTTACAGTTCTTTTATTACATCGTTACAATGTGTGATACGATCAATTAATGAGCCCCATTAATGTGCCTCGTTGTCACCTCATCACTGCACCACTGATTTTTCATCTTCCACTCAATGGATGATACAGAAAATAAAATAAGTTTTTATGTTATTTTATTATTTTTCTCAAAAATTCACTTTTTTTCCATCCAACCTTTGTCGACTGAATTTAAATCCATTCAAGGGGAATCCCACCATTCTGAGTTCAACATTTCGCCCATTTTTATGATCCATGTACATTTTCAAATGAAGGAAAAACCCAATCACACGTTTACTGAATGTACCTTAAAAAAATTTATAAATTTGTTTCAGGATTTTTGGGCCTTTGAATCACTTCCCGTTGAATATCGTGGTCTTGAAATAAATCAATATAATTAAAAAATTACACCAAAATACTAAGTCATTAAATATAAATAATGGACATATTGGATAATTAATAATAAAAATAATGTATATATTTTTATGCCATGAATATTCTATTCCTTATAGATTACATTACATGACATCTACATATTCATTGTATGTCCCTTAGATAATATACTTGTAATTTACCTAATATTTATTTTATGAAAATGAAAAAATAAGTCTTTAATTAATGTATCATCATAAACCTAAATGGTTATTTTCCATATAGTTTGATGTTGGAACCTTAACTAAAAAACTATGAGAGGTTTGAGCCTTGTAAGGATAGTTACCAATACTGAAACATTAGTTTGTTTGAGATTAAATGGAAACCAAGAACTATTTTTATATTTTGTGCCTTTATGAATTAGAAACGGTGATCCACATAATTGAACCATAATCATAGACTTCTTACCTACTGATACTATATGTAAAAGATAGGTTGTAGATATTAAGTGTAAATTGTAACAGATAAAACATATTAATTTATAACATGGGAATGATTACTCATCCAACTGAACCATTATAAATACACAATCATGTTAGAATTTATTTCCTTTATAATAAATGGTTTTCAATAAATTTATATGTAAATCACAACATTATGGATTTTTATTCAAAAAAATTCAATTTATACTCTATATAATAGAACCTCTATAATTGAAAATTAGAATCATACCAAAAACATGGCCATAATATTAGGTAGTTGGGATAGTGTATCTTGGATAGTGATCCATTATACATACCTTATTATCAAAAGATAATATTTTAGGGTTTTTATTGTATATTGAAGTGTTTTCATGGAATCATAAGTATATTAATCCATAAAATCTTAGGGTTGTGTGACAGGAAGGTGGTGATGACCATGTTCCAGAAGTGGTGGGACCCAAACCAACTATAGTGAAACCTATTGAACCTCATGTTATATAACCTATTATATCGTGATTGGGAAATTATTCTCAATATATAGGGGGTTTATTTTGTTTAGTGCAATCTATTAAGGGTCCTTAATGACCGGAACTAACTATGTTAGTGTTAATGTGAGAGTTCCAGAAGTATCGTCCACCTATATTATAAATTGATGTTAGCCCCTAGTCTAATAAGTAAATGATGTACTTTATTTTATCTATATTTTAAAATTTTTGGATTCCACAATAGTTGAGGGTCAATATTTTGTTTTATAAGCTTCCAGGATATGACTACCATTGGTGGGATGTCCAAAATACTAAAAGACAACATCGGTACATTGTTTTATGAGACTTTTAGACTACCTTATATGATTATTTCATTCTAGAATAACTAAGATATAAACAATCTATAGAGTTCATACAAGTAAAGTAGGATTCTATGTTTATCATGGACAGTTTATCATTCATCATTGAACTCCATTGCTTACCACCAGATATTTATGGTTACAAGTTGTTGAGGGTATGATTGTTTGAGGATGGGAACACATATTTCATCCAATCAATGGTGACCATTTCTCGAATAACTACTATTTATGAGATAGTGAACTATGTCCTAATATCAATGTACCACGTGTGGTAATATGAAGGTATATGATGCGGTGGTTCATATTCAAGGTTGTGTATTGAATAATATAGGGATAGAAATCAGTTCCTTAAGTATAAACATGAAAGAAGTGGAATTTTTTGTGTTCGTTGTGGTAATAATGTGGTATGATATAAATAAGGTAGGAATTGTCACATGAAACCTCAATGTAATCAAATCCTGGTCGAGTGTCGAGACTATGGATAAATGAGCCATCATTAATGATTATTCATGATCATTCCATTGGTTCATAGAATGAGAGGATCTATAAAAGTTCTCTATTTGAGAATGAGATCGATAACTATATGTCATGCTAAAAGAATGATCACCATCAGTCGTACTGGATGGGGAGGTGTTTTGGGTAATTGATTCAAGAATTGTGAGGTGAAATGATAGAAATGTAGACTTTATCAAGGTAGTAAGGTTGTTTCATAGGTCCGATGATCATACAAGTTACATGCATTACATCCCACAAATGATGAGAATAGTTTTAAGACATATATTGTGAGAGGCATTATTTTAGTAGCCTCAACTTTAGTATTTTCTATGATTGATACATGTTCTTCACATCATTTTGTATATTCGGCTATTATAGAATGTATTGGGCCTAAAATTTAGTAATTTTAGGGAGTGATGGCACTTGATACTATAATGGGACTATAATCAAAGAGTGTATGAAAATATAAGAATTTCCCCCATGAAAATGGTACCTACCATTTCATAGGAACCCTTTTCTTCTTTTAGATGATAGACTTCAACATCATTCATAGGACATAGCAATTGGTTATTCAGAAAAAAAATATGTATTATTATCATTTATGGGTTTATCATTTTATCACATGTGGTATATAGCTACATTCACAAGGGATAATGGGATGTCTAGGAATGTCAAGTCAGGAATGTGAATATCTGGATTTGTAGTGTTTCATCCCAGATTTCAAGAATTTTCCCAAATGATTTAGGGCTATGACACACTATCTTTACTACAGTGATGGATTTATTAAAAGATGTTTATTTACATGTATTTCTTTGAATACCTATTGATAGAGAGATAGATATATAAATAATCATATATTTTTCTCTAGGGAGAGAATCGATATCCATTCCTCTATATGGGGTGGATTTTATTGAGCTTCCAGAACTAAAAAGGTAGCTAAAGGATATAGAATATAATGTCTATATATGAACTAGTACTTACCTTTAGTTTTATCCTTTTATTTCACCAACATGATGGATGTGTCCCTCAAGGTGAGTGTGGAAAACTGATGGTTGAATCATTTTACTAATAAGAAACTATATGAAATTCTATGAATAGATGATCTCTTTGATCTGTTCCAAGGATCTAGATTATTATAAAAAATTGATTTTAGATTTTCTTATCATTAGGTGTGAGTCAGGTCCTTTAGTATATCAATCACATATTTCTAAATTAGATATGGCCTTTATGTGTATTCAGTAATTTTATATGGTCTCTCAAATGAACCAACTATTTTCATAGTTTTGATGAATAAGATTATCCAATCATATCTGGATGCTTTTATGGTTTCTTTTGTCGATGATATCTAAGTGTATTCTCAGTCATAGAATGATCATTCCAAACTGTTTTACATCATGTTTAATATACTAATAGATAAATTATTATATTTTAATCTCACTAATTTTTTACTTCTAAATTGATAAAATTCACTTACTTAATCACATAATATTGTAATATGATTTATCTAACTATTCATATAAGGGAGATTCATTGTTTACTAACAGAAACCCAAGATCATATTTGATATATAGAGTTCCATAAGGATTTTTGGTTACTATAGGGGAATCATTCAAAATTTATCATGCCTTTATGAAAAGCATATCACCCTATACAAGAATGTTTTATAGTTAATAATGTTTAAATAAAATTGGTAATTAATTTATAGAGCTTAAAGGAAGGGTAACCTCATCACTGATCATGATTTTACTTGACAATGGAAGAGGATACATGTTTTATAATGACTTCTCTGGTATTTAGACAAGATTAATTTTCTTACAAGGGGAATTATTCATGGATTATAGTTCATGAAAACTGAGGCCTCATGAACATATTTACCCAGAACATGACTGTGATTTATGAATAGTTTCTGATTCCATATATTACTAAAGACACTACATATAGGGTGAAAAATTTATTATATACAAGGTCCATAAAATTATAAAACAAATTTTAACTCGGCATGAATTCACCACACAAAATAACTATTGTTTGAGTACCATCATTATTTTGAAATTGATCTTATTTATTTTCATGGAAATGTAAATATAGTGGTTGAAGCTGTAATCTATAATATATATGTTCATGTAGTTTAGTAAGATACTAATTAATGGTTCTTATGTCTGAAATGCAACTAGAAGTATAAGAGTGTCATGATAATCCATTTTTTATGGCATTAAACATTACCTCATCACTTCTAAATGATTATTCCTAAGGGAATGTTTTTCAGGTGGGGAATAATCACATGGTTAGAATTTTTTTGTTTATGAGACTCAACATGTCCATGGTAGTTTTTGGGATTCCGTAGACATGAGAGATGAGTTGATGTATGAATATAATGCCTCTAAGTGGAATGTGTGTTCTATAATTACTACGAAGTGTCATGAATTATTTTGCTAGTATGAGTATCCTAGGATAAAAATATTATTACTAGTTTGGTTAATATATGTTTCACCTATAAATAGGTGAAGGTTGAAAACATGTGGTGTTTTGGTATTTTGTAGTTGTTACACATTGTAGAGTGGAAATGGGATGACATCAATATGGGTTTATAGACAAGTTTTCCAATTTATCATTGAGGATGTAATGTAATTAGGGTTGTGTTGGATATGCAGGGGATGGTATCCATCTTTCTTCCTATAGTTGAGGATAAGTTCATCTATGTTTAAAATCAGGTTGTTCTATATATTAGTATTTTGGAAAAAATTATTACTAAATTTCATACCTCAATGGGGGTGGTACATCTGGGAATGACCAAATAGTATCCTGATCTAGGGAGACTGTATTGTTTCCTAAGAATGAAATAAAGTGATTTCATGGATTGTGACACCATACTGCAACTTTTAATATGTAAAGGATGAGAATCAATAACCTCGTAGTATAATAAAGCTGTTTCCCATTACAAAATGGATGTTGGAGGCTGTTTCCATATATTTTGTGTCAGTTATCCCATTTAATACTTGTAATAGAGGTGATATTTTGGTGAGTATGGATAATTTGAAATTCGGAGCACATTCCATATCTGTATGGGAGAATTTATTTGTGGAACCGTTGGGAGACTTGTAAATTTGGGAGATAGTCCATCTACTTGGTGATACATGGTGTATATTTTTACAATGTGGATGGTGTTTTACATTAAAAATTAATAATTTCTTGCATAAGGAAAATGGAACAAAAGTATTACTATTAATGGATTTACACCCCTAGTCATATATGCATTTTGATTGTAATATTTAGGTACTTGAGGATATGCTTCAGGTATAAACTATTGACTTTCGTGGTTAAGGGGAGAAGCATATAGAAATCATGGAGTCCACCTATAACAATAGTTATCATCAGAATATTCCAATGAAACCTTATGGGTCTCTTTAGGGCTATATTAGAAAAAAATATATTTGATGGATGGTGGTCATCAAATTAGTGTGGTTGTGAAAAAGTATCGTGTGAGAGATTTCAGAGAAGGTACAAGAGATTTAGAAGAAATTCACTACAGATTAGTATAGTTTGAATCTCAATGGGTATTGATGTCAATGCCATATGGAATTTAATGATTTTCATCATGGGTTCCTTCATTTTTTGTTTAGATTTGGTCACCATAAGATTTAGTGGAATGGAAAGACAGTTCACATGTTTTATGGAAAATTTGAGGTTGTGGAGGGAATCAGGTCAATGTTATACCTATTGATTATTAAAAAGAAGTAAAATTCTATAAATTATGTTTTTTATGCGTTAAATTTTGTATTGTATCACTCAGTCCCTTCTCATTGGATTAAGTAGGATTAGGTTGAACAAGAGACTGATGTATCCTTTGTGCAGTGTCCAATACATGTGTTGGAATGCATTAGGAAAGCATTTTAGGGAAAGGGAATGATGATTGATTTTAAAATTTTTCCATAGGGGAATGCTCAAGAAGAAGCACTAGATATATAATATGATCTTTTGGATATGTGGCCTAATCATTTGGACTCATAATCTTAGAGTTGCTTATGAGTACAGCTCGAGGATGAGCTATTAAATTTAAGTGAGATTGTAAGATCCTAATTTTTTTGAAGATTTTTTGGGCCTATTTATAGGTAATATTTAGCCCATGTTTTAATGTAATAATATTTAGTTTCACTATATGAAATATTGGGGTCAAATCAGATAATAGTTTTATGAAGAGGTTCTTGGCAAGGTTGTGACACCATTTTCCCCAATTGTGTGTCCTTGAGAATAAATCCTGAGTACCTGAACATAGGTGTTTCGAATGACTATAACATGGATTTTCAAAATATACACCCTCTTAGTAGTAACTGTGCTACCCCTAAGAGAGTTCCATGGATAGGTAAAACCATGCACCTTTTATAGGAAACATTTCAGGCCAAAAAAATTACAACTAAAATTTAGATTTAAAATTTAGGAACCCCATCATCTTCACTGTATTTTGACTGAGATCGACCATAAATATATTATTTTATTTTTGTAGTCTTCTAAAAAGATTCCATGTGCATCCAAACTCATTTTGTGATGAATCAACAACTGGATTAAAAAATCTATACCACTCCTGGTAAGAGATTCTCATCATGAGTTGTTTCCTATCTCTCCTGTATTTCTACCTTAATTTTAAGAGATGAATATATCAATTGAAAATGTATCTAGATATATATTTTCATGGATCTAAACCATTCAATTTTTTATCTGGTTATTGGAACTAATTCTCATTCATTAATGTGAAATTTAACATTCCTCATCAATTTGGGTTTTTATGTTACTGAGGGTCTACCGATGAACATGATGTTTGTGGTCTAAATTCAACTCCCACAGTATTGAATTCAAATTGAATATTTTTTTGGGAAATTTAAATGGACACATGTGGATGCTGAATCATAAAATAGAACAATTAATTAATAAATTAATTAATTTAATCATGTAATTGATTAATTGATATTACATAGGATTATTAAATGAGTTAATTTGGGGAAATATAATTTTGGTAAAAGTTATTATAGAATTAGTGAATAACGATGCGTTAAATTGATTGACATAATATTTTATGAAATTGTAGAATTTATGGATCGTGTAGTTGGTTACTTGATTGGATTTTGGAATTGATTGAATAATAAAATATTGAATTGGTTGATTAATGGAAAGAAGGGTTGTTGGATTATCCTATAACTATTAATGAATAATTTGATAATGTTTTGATAATTTATTTAGTAGTTAATTTTTCATGTTAATATTTTATATGGAAATAAATAATCCTTATTATTGCAGTAAATTGAAAAATTTACACGTTGATAAGAATTTAATTCAATATGGTTAATTATGATTATTATGAATGTATATGTAATTATTATTTGTGTGATATTTTGATATTTTTAATATTTGCGAAATTTATTTTTAGGCTAGGGATGGAGTTTCTAATTTCCTATATGTGTTAGTGAGTTTGGGACATGGACTACAGATCCATATAACTATATGTGACACTGAGTAATGGGATAACGAATTATGTTCCAAGTACCCAAATGTGAGAATGAGTGTGGGACATGAACTGAGTCTCAAAATACCAATGTTTCATTGGGGGTGTGGGGCACATAAAATGTGTCTGAATACCAATCGAGTGTTAGACACAACATTCTATGACCATGATTTTTCTTTGGTTTGTGTTTACAATTGGTCGTGATTAATTTTTTTTAAATAATAATTTATAATCAAGGTATTATTCCCTCAGGGTGCATCTAAGTTGGTTGCATCCTGGTATGATCTCAGTGAGGGATTGAATTCGAGTCTCATGTAGTTAATCCTTCTCAATAGTGTAATGAATTTTTTATATTTATCCCCCTCAATGAAATGTTGTAATAATAATAAACATGTTATTATGATATGCTATTTCCCTTCTAGATAGTTTAGACTCCATCTTGGGCCGATGTAATTATTGAGAGTACGTGTTTCATAATTATCCCAAGAATTTTTTTGGATATGTAAATAATAATGAAATGTGATAACAGTTTTAATATAAATTTTAATTTATTATTTATAGAGCCTCATAAATTGTTATTGACTGATTATAATTTTTTAACACAATTGGTGGTGGACTACGAAGTTGTAATCACACCTTAATTTGGAATTTTCATCTGTACTTGAATTTACTTCCATTTTGATGGAATGTATAATGGAACAATGTTAGATGAATAATTTTGGGAAAAGCATGGATGATGAAACAATATATAGTTTCAGGACCCCCTTGGTGTTTTTAGTGTCTTATTGTTTTAGTTCATCAATTGTGAATTTAAATGTACTATAGAATGGTATAGTTCTTATTTTATTTAGTATTGAATGATTCATGTAGTTTCTTATTTTCAGTTTTTTTCAGTTACTACTATTTTATTACTATGATATATAAGGTATAGTCTCCCCAAATTTTATATTAGACCCTCTATACTAGCTTCTAGACTCTGAGATATGGGTACGCATTCTTTAAGTCATGTAACTAATTAGATTAGGGCACTAGAATATGGCACCTAAGGTGGGATATTACAATCCATTCTCAATATCCATATTTAAGTTCTTGTCTTTTATAGTCTTAGTATAAGACCATTCCTTGTACCCTTATAAATAAATCCAATGTATGTATGTGAATAAATGTGAAATAATTATAACTAATATAATTTATTTTAATTATTTTTTACCTCCATAAATATTATAAAAACCATTAAAATATAATAAAATCAGTGTCTCGTTTTCTATCCAATGGATTAAGTGTGGAATACTACATGTACTGAGGGATGTTTTCTATTATTCATCCCCACATCACAAAACTTATTATTCTGTAAAATTTAATGTATATATATATATATGATATCTATGTTATAATTATTATTCAATAGTGAAATTATATTTTATATTTCATTATCATTCCATCTGTTGAGAAATGGATAGCTTCATCTGTGCGTACATTTGGATTATCACATCTACCAAGTGATGAATTTAATTTTTCATATAGAATATTCACATAAACAAAGAAAATTATTTAATTAATAAAAACAATTTTCCAAGATTATGATTATAGAGTTAATGTATTAATAAAACCTTTTCCCATAATCAACCAACCATGTTATTTTTTTTCAATATGAATCAAAATTGTTCAAAACACATGATGTAGATTTATCTAATTAATAAAATAAATAATTCATTGTAATAAATGAAATGTATTATTTAATGATATGGTAATACAACAATACATTTTTTTTAATATTTATATAAGTGATATAATTTAAATGTACTGGTGGTAACGAATGTACGTAGTGATTTGTGAATCTAGGTAAGGGGTTTCTTGTACAAATTCCAATTTATTGGTGTGAAAATATTCTTAATATAATATATTATACAATAATTATACTTGAAATTACCTTTAATTATATTATTTTTTATTTTTACTTGTTTTATCTATGTTCTATGTTGTTACACATTCTCACCTAAATGATTATTTCTCACTTAATTGATATGATCATAACGAAGATTATTTTCCCAATATTTATTTTTCTGGATATGTTTTATATTAATAAAAAAAATATTCATATATGGTTTATATACATATAATGGAGATATTATATCATGAATTACTATTTTATCATAATATTTAATTTTTCTTTGATATTCTCTCATTTAATAAATATTTATTTAATGTTTATAAAAGATTAATGGGTTTTCATGGTATCAATTTAAAATCATTGAGAAATAATTCTGATTAAAAAATTGATTTATGTTATATATAGTAATTATTATCCAATGAATATTTATTAACATATTATTCCATTTTAATTATGTGTTTTATAGAACCATTTTTTTGTCAATCATTCAACACATTTTTTATTAATTAATTACTTGAGATGGAATTATTTCTCGTTTCAAACATCTTTCAGGGAAACATGATTAAATTATTGTAGGATTATTCATATTTATTTTTTATTTAATAACTCTTTAAATTTAATATCATGAATCATTTAATAATCATGATATATTAATTTTTTTGGTTTAATATGGTTTTAAATTGGAATTTTTATTAACATAGAATTAATAATATAAAATTATTTTATCCAAACTATTCATTAATATTGATTAAATTTTTTAAAAATATATCTTATAAAAATAAATGATTTTATAATTTTATTTTCCATGATAATATAAAATATTTGAAATGTATTTTAAATTATTTTTTCACAATGTTATCCACAGGGGACACTTTTGATTTTATTTTATTTTTTTGAAAAAATGTTTATTTTTAATGTCTATAACATTAACAGATTTCCATTCCATTATGAACATTGATTTTATTGAAGAATACTTTATAATTTTCCATGTTAATTTTAGAGAAACTGTATTCTCACAAAAGTTGGTGATTTTTTTAATGGTACCAAATAAAAAAGAAATGTTTAACTATTTCCATGAATAATGGTAAATATACGTTTATTGATATGTTAATTTATGGAAAATTATAATAATGATAATGATCGGTCCAAATGTATATGATACTATGATACCACTCAACTCCATTATCTAAATGTTTTATGATGATTTTTTACAGATATTTTCTATTAATCTATTATGTTTTTATTGAAAAATGAAGCTATGATTATTTTTTAAAAACAAAAGTATCAAGGTATTTTGTTTTATAATATGGTACATTGATATTATTTATAAATGTGGGATTGGGGAGTAAACCCAAAAAAATAAGGGAGTTTTTCAGAAATGTGATGGCAATGTTCGTTATTTCCCTAATACCCATTGTGTAATGAGACTAATTGGAATGGATATAATTCACTCTTATGTTACAATGACGTTATGTTAGTCCAAAGACATGGAAGAATAAACTCCAACTATATTACTTCTTTGAGATTTTTATGATAAGGGGATATCATTATCTATCCTAATTTCCATTTTGTTTGTTTTTATATGAATTTTTAATGTTCATAAAACCCTATATAGTTTATCAATTCTTATTTTTAGTTCTAGTGAGTCCTATTCTTAATGATTCGTTACATATAACTCATAACTATTTTAATTTATGAATCGTATATTATGTTTAATATATATTACATGTATCATTATTCATGATATAGGTTTTTTGGGTATAAATTATATATTTCTAATCCTATTCAATTATGTTATATCATTATACTGTTATGCTCACCTGATAATCATTTATTCCATTTAATTGTAAATGATTATGTTTACCCCAACTATTAATTTAATCTCATACATATTTTTTTTGATCACCTTATGATTTGAAGAAAAATGTTAAATAATTTGTGTATATAGAGGATTCATGTTTGAATAAAATTTTAAAACATTTGGAGGACATAATGGAGAATGAAACAATTGGTGTATATTAGGGATAATTATAACTTTTACACAAGATTATTATAATGTAATATTAATTGATAGATCACTAAAACTATAATCATAAATGATCACATTGTATGTAAGTGATAAAATATTTCTATTTTATATTTTATGTTTTGTATGGATAAAATTTGGCAAGGTTTATTATTATCAAATCCAAAAATTTAATTACTGTGTTTTCAGAAATTGGTCTTAGAGTGTTTATTTATGTTTTTCCATTTGTCTAAAATAATATATTAGATGAATTTTAAGAATATGATGTTTTCATTCTTTGTAAACATATGATTTTTGGACACCATAATGAATTTAATTTTTTTTTGTTTTATCTAAATTTGATAGGGATATGCACACCATTTATGGTTTTATGTAGGGAAATTTTAAGGTGATTAATGTTGTTTAGGAAACATTTTATTGGGTTGAGGAATATGAAACCCTTATTTTTAACAAAAATGTTTATTTTAGATAAATTATATTGCATTTTTTAGGAATATAACATGAATGGTATCAAATCATCATGGTTATAGTTTTCTTTAATATTGATGTTATTGTGGATTATTGTGGTAAATGGTTATTTATTTTTGGAATAATCTATGTAGACCCATTTTTGTTATAAACAAATTTTGGATATTATTTTAAAAATATAATTATTTGATTATTTATTCATATTTATTATTATATTCTTGAATGATAACTACATTTTTTATCAAATATTAGAAGAAATAAATTTTCATCATTTTTTAACATATATGAAATCTAAAGTTTATTATAGTTATTTATGCATTAAATATTTATAGTCATAATTTTTTTATAAAAGTTGTGATAATTGTTTATACTTGAATAATGATTTAATAAAACAATTATTTTATATATATATATATTTGTAAAAAATTATTTAATAATACTTCATTAGGATCACAGTCAAGATGGTAATATAATAAATGAACTATTAGAATAGAATCCTACAAAAATTTTATCCAATTTCATTTACTTCTTTTGAAGGTATGATGTTTTGAATCCATTATTGGTTTATGGTTTTATGTTCCTTAAATATCACTAGATGAAATTCTCTATCACTTTACATAATTTGGACATTACCTTCCCCCTCCATGTGAAAAATTTCACATCGCAGTATTATTCTACTATTTGGGAAACTATTTTTTTTGTTATTATAGTTGACATTAATTTTCATCATTTCACTCTCTTCTAAAGGATATTGTATTTACACATTAAATTATTTGGTTTTTTATAAAGGTATATTTAAAAGACCAACCCATGATTATGGAGCTCAAGATAAAATTTAGATGATGATATTTTTTATGTTAGGGAGAATGGAATACCCAGATATTTTAAAAGAAAAATATTTTTAATTGTGAATATGTTACAAAAAAATGTGCATAAAAGAACCATAATTTTTTTTCTAAAATATGTCATTTATGTGATTTATTTGGAATTGGAGGGTAAAATTAGTAACTAAATTGTGATATATATATATATATATATTATACCTAATAATTTTTTTTCTTAAAGTATAAGAAATATGTTCTGAATTATTAATAAATTTATTTTATGTTTCAAATGCACATTTTAATAAAAAATAATTCATTTCATTTTATATGAAAATATAATATATAATTAACATTTTTTGCTATAATTAAATTTTATGAATGTAATTCATTTATGAAATAGTAATATAAAAATTATCTATGCTGAAATAACATGTTTTTTTGAATGTTTTTTATTTTATAGTAAATAGTAACAAATATCATATGGTTTAAAACCATAATTTCGTTCAACTACAATGATCTATTATGACTTAAATTTCATGTTATTATAAAATTATGCTCTATTATTTTCATTTTATCAAATTAATTACGTATTAATAATTGAAATAATTTGTTTTGGTAAGGGATTATTTTTTGGTACATATAATATTTTATAAAAACAATTTTCAGATTAATTTGGGGAATTTTAATCAAAAATAATTTATAAAATTTATATAAATTTAGTCAAAAAAATATATTCTATATTTTTTATAAGGACTCTCAATATTGGAAAATATTTCAACTTTTTTATAGTCATAATTAATAATAACATTGTCAAATATTTTTCATATCGATGATGGAAAATTGGGTATTTATTCTTATAAATAAGGTGATAAGCCTAAAACAATAAATCTATCTCATGAATTGTTCTTATTTTATACCTTAATTTTTGAAAACCATTTCATATAATCTACAATTTGGAATTTTGGTACCATTTTTCATTGATAAATACCTTTTTATGAATGTATGTATGGGAAATTATCAATATGTCACTCTACTACTTTTCATTAATCTTATATATGAGCATGTAAGGATTAGAATAATTTATGTATTCATAAAACATATGTTTGGAAAAATTTATATGCTTTTAATTTATTTTCAATTTCTTTTGATGTTATAATTACCTTAAATTCTTACACAATCCAAATACAGTGTTATTCCAAACTATAAAAAACTCAAATTAAATTATTTTACCTACATAAAAATTAAATTTTTAAACATAACTAATGTAGTAACATGAATTTAGGTATTAATAAAAATTTATAATTTATTTTTAACGTGATTTTATTTTTATTCCATACTTATATTATTGTGTTTAAAATAAAATTAAATGAAATGTCCTTAAAATGACATTAATGGAGTTTTATGTCAAATTATATATTATTAAATGAACATAAAACAATAAAAATCAAGAATGAGGATAAGTGGGATGGGATATAGACTAAAATATCACGTGTTTTTCAATTCCAAACCAATTATTACCTTAGAAGTAAATATACTACCCTTTATTGTAGAAAAAAGTTGTTACCATATTTAAGGTTAAATTTGTTGACCAAGGGGTTTAACAAAAAGACTAGTTTTAAAATAAAACATAATGTAACAAATCAATAAATAATAATTTTTCAAAAAAAACATTTATTTATTTAGTAACATTCACTACATGCGACAATAAGTTATGCTTTCACTCATTGCAACACCCAGTCAACATCCATTGCAATAAACACTGATTTTTAATAAAACCATTGTATACTATTAATATAGTTATTCAAAATTGAATATTATAACATAAAAATTAAAAATAGTGATATGAAATGTAACAAAAACATATTAAAAAATAATAATAATTTATTTATAAAAAGGAAACATATTCAAAAGGTGCTTCATTTATGTTATAGACATAAAATATTTCTATAATATTATTTTTTGTATAAATGATTTTATTTATTTATTTTAAAATTAATAAATTAATTTTTACCACATTTCAAAAATGAATTTGAAAAAATAATATTAAATTTTTATATTAGAATTTCAAAAATATCTTGGGGTACATTTTTATGAATTTTCATGTAATGTTTCATTTTTTATTCATTATAGAAGATATTGAATTTTTATTGAAAAAATTATTTTCAATTCATTTATTAATAAAGATACATAATTTTCTAAATTGGATGAAATAATAATTAATTAAATAAAAAATCTATAAATTATATTTGGGTCATTATATTAAATTTTTTCATTAATTTGGATATGGAAACATTGTAATTTTTTTTAGCATTTTATCATTATAACTGTTTATTTCTTATCGTACCTCTAGGTTTAATTTGAAGAAATTTTTTTCTGATTATGTGAATAAAATTTTGAAAAATGGATCCCGAATTTTAAATAATAATAATTTATATTATATAATTAGTTCATTTATTTATCAAAATTAATAGTAAAAATAGTAAAAAAATTTACTACATTTAAGGTAAAATGGATATATTGGGTGGTTAAAATAAAACGATAAGGGTTATAAGAATGTATAAACTTGTATGAAATCTATTTTATGGACATATGTTGACCTTATAATATATATTGTTTTTATTGGACCCATTATATACCCTTTTCATAATAAAAATCAATAGTTCAACTCCTTCATTCAATATATTACAAGTGTTCTCCTCACCTAACTTATAAATGGTAACCATAATCCTATAATAACAACACATTAAATATATTTTGGTTAATAAAATATGTTTCCAAAAAAATTACCAAATTACATCCTCACATAATATAATCATAATTGTTGAAAAAATTCCAACCAAATTCATGTTTGGATGTAATGCTACAAAGGATATCTGAATAATAGGTAACATTCACCAATGATTGTTTATGTTTTTTTTATTCTTTTTAATCACTAAATTATTATTATACCAAGATGATACAATTAACTGGGTATCATTTATATACTAATATATCGATATTTTATATTCATTACCTAAAACCATCTCCAATACCATCAAATGGGTTATTAAATCATTTTTGGGTGAACAATGAACTATAACCTTGCGAACTGAATTCCTTTATTTTTCCATTTCCACCTATCATCATTGGAAATATTGATGTATTTATTATTTATATAACATATTTATGATATATTTAATCTTAAATAATTATTATATCACACATACCATCATTCTTTATATTTTTTGGAAATATGATAAAGTCCCTTGTGTGTATGGTGGACTACCACATCGCGAAGCCATGTGATTCGCTCATAGTTTAAGAAGAAAGTATTAAAGATTATTTTAATGAAAATAGGTGATATATATGATCTCAATATTATTATAATGTTATAATATATGATTCATCTTTACTACCTTCTATCCAAAAATAAATTGGAAAACACTTTCACGTGTAAATAAAACAAGCCTTCTCCATAATTGATATATATATATATATTTTCAATAACTAAAATTTATGTATTACAACATATATATAATAAATATATTTTTTATTTTTATCTTGTAAGAAATATTGATATGATGAAATCATGATTAAAGAAATATGTTATAAAATAAAATATAAAAACTTATACAAATTCCCAAATGGTCATAAAACAAATCATAAATAAATTTGGCCATTTCATGAAAATAATATTTGGAAAAGTATGTGAATCTAAAAAATGAAAAACCCATATTCTTCATATAATTCCAACTCTGTGGGGAAACATTCCTCATAGAGCTCAATATAGATTTCCAACAAACAAAAACTTGTTTAGAAGGTGATGTGTGACCACCACCCCCCCACTAAAAAAATTAATTTATGGGGTCAGGTGACACCTCCCATCCCCCTAAATATGATTTTTGATTTTTGTGGTGAGGGATGACCTCCAGGACCCCCAAAACCAATTTTTTTTTGTGGGGTGAGGCATCATCTTCAAGCCCGATGGTAAGTAATCAATATTTTTGAATAAAATAATTTTATTTAGGACACCATCAAACTAAAACCATTTATGGGTAGTGGGGTTTAATTTTTTACACCAAATATAGTTGAACATTTTCAATGGTACCCCTATAAAAACCCCAAAGTTGTATATTGACATGGATGTAGTGAAATAGATAAAAAAAATTATCTCAACATGTAATCATTCAGTACATATCAAAATGTAAAAGTGTCCATAAAAATTAGTTTTTATAGAAATAATCCTTTTTCGAAAGAAATATGAATATAAAATACCTATGTGGACAGACATACACATGAAAATTAACATACCACTTCTTATCCTTGGATTGATAATTCGGGAGGATGTCACATGGACTTATGAGACATCCCAAACATGGCATAGGCTGGAAAATAAATGTCGATGGGATTCAAAACATATGGAAAATGATTTTTCATCTTAAATTAAAACTACTAATAAAACACTCCATAACCAAAAATACCACCATATTATGCATGATAAAAATGAATGACCAATCAACATTTCATAAAAAAATCAAATTGAAACCAAGTTCCCAATCAAAGGACTACAATATGAAAGTTCAAAGTGGATGACCAGAAAACTCAGTGACTCCAAAAAAAACTCCAATATTTAAAAATATTTCATTCCTCATCATCAAAAAATATCCCATGTATCATGAAGTAATTATAATTATTTGTTAAAAATTACCATTCCCCAAGACTTGATAAAAAACATCTGCAAAATCATCATATTACCATAGTAAGGGTGAGTAATAAAACTCTGTAGAGTTTCACCATTGACTTCCCTAATAATGTAATTATTATAAAACAAGTTAGAACTATAAGGACCTAGCCATAAAACAATACTTAATCTTGAATTAAATGAATAATTCACAATGAGTATCTTTTCAGGTTTAGAGTTTTAGAGAGTTAGGCCATAACTATTACATCTCAAAAGTTACAAAGTAGACACTTCCACTCAGATTCCTTTTTTTTCATAAAATAAAAACTCTTGGTAATAAAAGTCATGTCTAGTTCCATGTTTTAGATAGCATGACTTTCCTCGATCCCATCCTTGACCCTATTTCACTTTATGTCATGTGAAAAACATTTAAAAAAATTGAGATGAGCATAAAAACTCAGTAAGGAATACACAAAGAAGGAATCTATTAGCTTTTAAAAAGAATAAGTAAACCATGAATACTTTAACATAAGTAATACTTTTCACCTTTATCGAGTAGTAAATACTATTCACTGAATAAAAGATCACTACTTACCCTTTTGTAACCAAAATATTACCCATATAAATAACACATAACATATAAAGGTAACTTGGAACATAAGCATACTTAAATGGAATAATCATACGGTTGAATTCCACACATGTCACCAAATGGAATAGCCATACGGCCGAATTCCATACCCAATGCATTGGAGGTTATAATGTAACCACCCATCCTGGTATTCATGGTACCACCTGTCATATGGTTTAACATGTAACCACTCATCAAATGTCCAAGCACCATTATAAAATCATAATACATAAAACAAATATAAAAGAAAGAAAAAATTTCCACATTTCAATCACAATATATCACTTAAATATATTTACATAAAAAATCCATTATCAAAACCATTTTCAATACGAAAATACATAATAGAGTATATGGTATTTATTTTATTTTAAAAACATTATATCTTATTGAGGAAGCCAAAGATTAAATAATAATCGCGGTGGCAGAAAGGTCGTTGTCACCACGTACGATAAAAGAAACATTCTTTTTTTTCATTTAGTGAAACAATTCATAGAAAAATATTCCCTTTAAAAGAAATTAAATTTAAAAGGGGTTTATACAGAGTATAAAATAAATTATTGTATTCAAACAAAATATGCCTCAATGAAAGGAGATTGAGACGAAGTCCCTTACCTCGTGTCCGACTTGACTCGATTGTTCTCTAATCTCCGAAATAATAAAATAAAGTTTTATTTCTACTTGATTAAGAACCTTTTTCAAGTTTATTATCCCTTTTATATCACTTATTTCCATGTTATAAACATTATATAATCATTTAAGTTAATAATGTTCATTTTTTCGATATTTGGTACTTAAGTCAAAAATGGAATTCTTATAATTACATGTTGTTCATGTGGTCAAAGGTTCATTATATCCAGAATGATATTCATGATTTGGATATCATATATATCATATATATCCAGAATATAAATGTATTTATAATAGTACATAATATTTAGAGGTAAGAAATGAAATGCACCATTCATGGAGACGGTAAGCCGCATGTACGCGTGAACGCTACTTCCATTTATATTTCATATTTAATGGAATTAAAACATAATGATACATATTAGTATTATAATTACAATATTTTATCATATATAATATCATTAAACCTATCCTTTATACATACAACACATGGTAAGAATGATTCATATCACTTTGAGGGTGCGGTAGTCTGGACTTCCTCTAATGAGATTATCGTGTTTACCCATAATGGAAACCATAAAGGTATGATATAAAAGAAAAATATAGAAGCACAAATCAAAAATAAAAATAATATATATCACATATAAAAATAGTGACATCTTAATGGCCATCAAGAAAGGTGTTAAAATAAGATTGAAGAATCATAGTTTCTTGAGGAAGTAATTGGCCACCCACAGAAACAGTATGTTCCTTAACCATTAGAAGGAGGTGTGTGTAAGTGTAAATAAAATCCTTCTCATAAAAATATCCTAGTACACTGAGGATACTGGTGTTGTTATGGAATCAAAGAATAAGAATGGTAGGGGGAGTGAAGAAGGAAAAATAGAAGAAACTAGAGAGAATACATTACCTCTAAATATGGTTTTTCTATAGAACCTTTACTTGATGAATCACCTTATTCCACAACACTTGCTCCCTCTTGTCAAGAATCTGGACCGGTTGTTCCTCATATGATATATATTCTTCCAGATTAACTCCCTCCAGACTCAAAACATGAGATGGATCTGGCATGTACTTCCTTAACATTAAAACATGAAAAACATTGTGTACCTGGGACAAACTTGGAGGTAATGCCAATATATATGAAAATGATACTACTTTATCCAGGATTTCATAAGGTTTAATGAACCTCAGACTCATATTTCCTTTCTTTCCAAAACGCATCACACTTTTACATGGAGAAACTTTGAGAAAAACATGATCACCTACCTCATAAGAAAGATCCTTCCTCTGGTTATCCGCATAAATTTTCTGTCGACTCTAAGCCATTATCATGTTCTTCTGAATCAACTGAAATTTTTCTACCATCTATTCTACCAATTTTTGTCCCATCATCTTCCTTTCCCCGACTCTATCCTAAAAAAGATGGAGTTCGACACCTTTTACCATATAATGCCTCAAATAGAGCCATCTGTATACTGGAATGAAAACTTTTATTATAATAAAATTCAACGAAAGAAAGACGTTGGTCCCAACTTCCCTGGTAATCCATCATGCAAGCACGTAACATATCCTCCAAGGTCTGATTTTTTTGTTCCGACTTCCCATATAATTGAGGATGAAAAGATGTACTAAAATTTAATTCAGCACTCAAATACTTCTGAAGGCCTTTCCAAAATTTAGAAGTAAATCTGGGATCACGATCAGATACAATAGAGAGTGGAACTCCATATAACTTGACTATCTCCTTAAAATACCTCCAAAAAAGTTGATCTAGATATAAAGAATCTCGAATTAGAATGAAATGAGCATATTTAGTCAATCGATCAACAATAACCCATATTACATTATTACTTTGATATGTCTTTGGTAATACCACAATGAAGTCCATGGATATATTTTCCCATTTCCACTATAGCGCCAGTAATCACTGAGGTGTCCCTTTCAGTAAATACCGCTCTACTCTAACCAACTAACAAGTAAAACACATCACAATAAAATTAGTAATATCTCTTTTCATTCCATCCCACCAGTAATACTCCCACAGATCTCTATATATCTTAGTACTACCAGTATGAACTGAAAATGGGGAACTATGAGCCTCACAAAACAACTCATTCTTCAAATCTAAATCACAGGGCATAAATAATCTCTTCCCAAAACTCAAACCACAATAATTATGAACATTAAATTCAGGTAACTTACCCTTATGAACCAACTCTACCTTTTTCTGCAACTCACTGTCTTTATTCTACACTTGCTTAATTCTGTCTGATTGAGATGATCTCACTGACACCTGAAACAAAACAGAAGAACTTCCTACACCAACAACTTCTATGCCAAACTTCATCAAATCAAAAACCAAAGGATCTCATTCCAAATGTAGCATAGTTAATAAAGCATTAATTTTTCGACTCAAATCATCATCCACTTTTTTTCTTTTCCTGGATGGTAATGAATTGTACAATCATAATCCTTGATTAATTCCATCCATCTCCTCTGTCACATGTTCAATTATTTCTGAGTAAATATATACTTTAAACTTTTGTGATCGATATATATTTCACACTTTACTCCATAAAAATGATGCCTCCAAATTTTTAATGAAAAAACAACAACAGACAATTCCAAATCATGTGCAGGGTAATTTAACTCACGAGTTTTCAACTAACGTGAAGCATAAGCAATTACCTAATCATTAAACATAAGGACACAACCAAGTCCTTTCAACAAAGCATCACTGTAGATAACAAACTCACCATTTCTAAAAGGCAGTTCCAAAACTAGAGCATTCACCAATCTTCTTTTCAATTCCTGAAAACAATCATCACATTATTTTTTCCAAATGAACTTAACACCTTTTCAAGTTAACTTAGTCATTGGACTAGATAACCGTGAAAATTTTTCAGCAACCCTCTGGTAATAATCTTCCAAACCAAGAAAACTATGGATCTCAGTTATATTTGTGGGTCTTGGCCATTCTTCAACAACTTTTGTTTTTATAGGATCAATAGTTATGCCATTTCTTGAAACAATGTGACCAAGGAAAGAAATTTTTTGTAACTAAAACTCCCAATTGATGAATTTTCCATACACTTTATTTTCCATTAATGTTTTAAAGACAACCCTTAAATGACTTTCATGTTCTTATTTAATTTTGGAATATACAAAAATATCACCAATGAACACAACCCAAACTTATCCAAGAAGTCATGGAAAATTGTACTCATTAGATCCATGAATACAACAAGTGAATTGGATAACCCAAAATTCATAACTAAAAATTCATAATGGCCATATCTATTACGAAATGCAGTCTTTGGAACATCTGCTTCTTTTACATTCAACTGATGGTAACCTGACCTCAAGTCAATCTTTGAAAAATACAGAGCTCCCTAGAGCTGATCAAACAAATCATTGATATGAGGAAAATGATACTTGTTCTTAACAGTGATGTTATTAAATGCTTTATAATCAATGAAAAATCTCATTAAACCATGTTTCTTTTTAACAAACAAGACAGGAGCACCCCATGGTGTTGTGATAGGTCGAATGAAACCTTTATCTAATAACTCCTGTAATTGTTTCTTTGACTCTAAAAGATCAACTTGAGACATTCGATAAGAGGGTTTTGAAATTGGATTAGTATTAGGAACTAAGTCAAGAGTAAATTAAACATCCCAATCATGTATAATACAAGGTAACCCATCAGAAAAAACACCAAGAAACTCACTTACCACTGGCACATCATTAATCTGAACAGTTACTTTGTTTTCAACAATATGTGAAAGGTAACATTTATTTCAATTGTTTACTATTTTCTCAGATTCCTCATATGTTATAAAAAGTAAGGGTTCATTATTCTACACAAACGAAAAATATTTCTGAAAAGAAACCTCTTTATCTTTGTAGTCAATCTTAGCATGATAAATAGAAAGGAAATCCATGCCCAAAATAACATCAAACTCTACCAGAGGAAAAACAATAAGGTTTGCTGGTAGATTCCTTCAACACACAAGGATAAGAAGGTTCCTATAATTTATTTTTGTCTCAATGTTTCACCCCTGGTGTTTTTACCATATGTTTAGGATTCATATCTTGAGATGGAATTCCCAATTTACTAAAAAACTTCCTAGAAATGAAAGAATGTGTAGACCCTGAATCAAACAACACATGGGCATAATCTTAACAAATAAATAGTGTACCTGATACTACTTCATTCAATGGCCCAACAGTTGCTGAAGTAGTTCCAAAGGATTTCACCACCCCTTTCTATGTGTAGTCTGGCTGCTTTCCCTCAGTTGAGTACTTTGTCAGACACTCATTTTCATAATTACCCATTTCATTACACTTAAAACATCTTACCGCTGGCTTTTCATTTCCTGTTTGACTATCTTCCTTACAGTTACGAGCAAAATGACTAGACTTACCACACCAAAATCACTTTCCAGACTTGGATAAAAATTATCCAGGATGAATTTTACCATGCTTCTCACATGATGGATATTTGGTTTTCTTACCTCTGGGATTCTTTGATGAATTCTTTCCCTTTTCCTGACAAATGGAACTCTTATTCTGTATTTTTTCAAAGAACACCTGATCATTGGAAAACTCCATTTCCACCTTCTTAGCACATCGAACAAGCTTTTCATATCTTTTGAACTCACAAGAAGCTAATTCCCTTTGATATTTTGGCTTTAATACTGAGTAAAAATGATTTATTTTACTATCATGGTCTTGGATAAAATTTAGAGCATACCTTTCCAATCGAGTGAACTTATCTTCATAAACAGCCACTGAGTCGTCCTCTTTAGTCATTTTTTTAAATGAACCAGGAATGAATTAAACCAGATCTAAAACACTACACACTAGATGAAAATCATAAACAAGCAGCATTACAGGATTTCCTGCCTAGAAGAACAAGAAGATGAAGAAGAATCCATTAACATAAAAACAAACATGGTGAAATAGAGTCTGAGAGGGGGCGAGATGGAGCTTCAGGACTGATGGTGATGAGGGAATAATGTGACCAAATATTTGGTGCCGCTATAAGTCCTGAGGCTGCTCGAGTCATCATAGGCGTAGGAGTACGCCCTGGGGCACGCCACCTTGAAGATCTCTGAGTACTCTGTCGACTTGTAGGTGTCCGCCGTGGCGTAGCTACCCATGATATTTCTCAAGGAACATACCTTTGAATTAATCCTAGTCAAGAGAATCAATCTCATCAGCGTCCCTGATATTTTTAACCATCGAACACCACTGATCTGCTTCACCCTTCAAACGGTAAACAACAAGACTAACCTTTTGATTATATGAACACCCCATGACATTGAAAATCTTATCCAGTGCTTTAATAGACCCTTTAGCTAGCAGAGTGTAAGATGATCCTATGAATGATGGGGGATGTTGCCTCATGAAATGTTCCACCACTGACAATTTCCTCTGCGATTGATCTGGTTGATCTCATGCATGGATACCACCACAATTTATCGCATGAGTAAATTGCTCCATTACTACAACAAACTATTCAGTTCCAATTCCAATTATATTAGGATACTAATTTGGATGATCATTTCCTTCTGTATTCCTTCCTTGCACTGCTTCCCTATTTCCTCTACAGAAAACCATTCTGAACAAACATGTCTTAGAAGAAGCAACATGGTAATCTTCAAATGCTATATCATTTCAATTTTACCTTAATGTAAAAAATATTTTTGGATAATCATTTAATATAATTCTAACTCCTAAAGTTATCTAAACTGACATATGATACCAACTATAAGGACCCAGCCTTAAAAAATTACTTAATCTTCAATTAAATGAATAATTCACATTGAGGATATTTTTAGGTTTAGAGTTTTAGAGAGTTAGGCCATAACTATTACATCTCAAAAGTTACAAAGTAGACACTTCTACTCAGATTCCAATTTTTTTCATAAAATAAAAACTCTTGATAAAAAAAGTCATGTACGGTTCTATATTTTAGACAGCATGACTTTCCTTTATCCCATCCTTGACCCTATTCCAATTTATGTCATGTGAAAAACATTTCAAAAACTTGGGATGAGCATAAAAATCTCAGTAATGAATACACAAAGAAGGAAACTATTAGATTTTCAAAACAATAAGTAAACCATGAATACTTTAACAAAAGTAATACTTTTCACCTTTATTAAGTAGTAAATACTCTTCACTAAATAAAAGATCACCACTTACCATTTTTTAACCAAAATATTACCCATATAAAGAACACATAACATATAAAGGTAACTTGGAACATAAAAATACTTAAATGGAATAACCATACGGTCGACTTCCACAAAAGTCACTAAATGGAATAGCCATACAACCGAATTCCATACCCAATGAATTGGAGGTTATAACGTAACCACCCGTCCTGGTATTCACGACATCACCCGTTAAATGGTTTATCACGTAACCACCAGTCAAATATCCAAGCACCATTATAAAATCATGAGACATAAAACAAATTTAAAGCAAAGAAAACATTTCCACATTTCAATCACAATATATAACATAAATATATTCACATAAAAAATCCATTATCAAAACCATTTTCAATACCAAAATACATAATAGAGTATATGGTATTTATTTTCTTATAAAATTATTACAGCTTGTTGAGGAAGCCAAAGATCAAATAATACTCCCGGCAGCAGAAAGGTTGTTATCACCGCGTACGTTAAAAGAAACATTTTTAGTCTTATATTTTACCATATCTTTTCATTTTATTTAAATCGTTCATTAATGAGGTAATCACTGCATCATCATGGTGTCCTAAATAAATTTATTTATGTAATGTCTAAAAATTATAAAACAACACCATGATGTATGAAATATTTTTTGATTTTAAATTACTATTTATAGTCTAAGATATCATTTATGTAAACAAAATTAAAATTGTTTTACTTAGGTGATACATACTTTGGTTATATTTCCCTTTCTTTAAAAATAATATGATAAAAGGTCACTATCACACTAAAGTGATTACATGGGGTATCAAAGTTGGCACAAGGAATACCATGGATGGAAATGACTCAAAAAAAAATATTTGGACACATGTTGGGGTCATTTTATATTATTATGATATTATTTTATTACCCTTAACTACCCGATTAGTAATTAATCATGATAATTAAAGATAATTGTCGTCGTTACTATTCATAATGTCCAAAAAACAAAAGAGTATTATTTAAATAATTTGGACCTTCTAATTCCAAATATGGAATCCATTTTACCAAATTCCAAACACAGAAATTGCAGTAATTAATTTAAAAATAATTCCAATTTTCAAAACAAATAGCGTGTTTTTAAGAAACAATATCCATCAAAAGATTGACAATTGTGTATGTCCTATTTCAAAGTGAAATTAATTATAATGAACATAATTGGATTAAATGGTAAAAATATATTCTAGTTACACTTTAAAACCAATTAAAATGATAATCTAACCATATAATTAAATTATATGAAAAATCATTTTTGAAGAAAAATGCAGTATTTTTCACTATTCATTAAAAAAATAAACATTGTCATAAAAATACCAAAAATTTATCCAAAGTAAATTTAAATGTCCCAATTCTAAAGAATAAGTTTATTTTGACAAATAGAGCTTATAAAATTGTCAAAAGTTATATTTAAAAATGGTTTTCCATTAAAAGGTGGTAAAACAATCTTTTAAAAATATTAGAGTATTCTATGATTAAGATTGGATTTATTTTCATTTTAAGCCTCTAAAACACTATCTAATTCATAAATAGACATTGATATGAAAATCTATTATTCTTTACATACTTGGGATGTTAAATCCTTTTCCCCTTTAGAAAATTGCATCCCCGCAATTTATTTACTTGTCGAATAAGTGGGGGTATTTATCCCTCATTGCATTTTCAGATTCCCATGTTGCCTCTTCAACTATATGGTATTTCCATAGAATATTTACTTGATGAATCACCATATTCTGCAAAACTTTCTCCCTATGGTCAAGAATATGGACCGGTTGTTCCTCATAAGATATATTATCTTCCAACTAAACTACCTCTGGACTCAAAACATGAGATGGATCTGGCATGTACTTCTTTAACATTGAAACATGAAAAACATTGTGTACCTGGGACAAACATGGAGGTAATTCCAATATATATACAACTTATCCTACTTTCTCCAGGATCTCATAAGGTCCAATGAACCTCATACCCAGCTTTCCATTCTTTCCAAAACACATCACACTTTTACATGGAGAAACTTTGAGAAAAACATGATCACCTACCTCAAAAGAAAGATCCTTCCTCCGGTTATACGCATAACTTTTCTGCCGACTCTGAGATGTTCTCATGTACTTCTTAATCAACTGAACTTTTTCTGCCATCCCTTCTACCAATTCTGGCCCCATCATCTTCCTTTCCCCTAATTCATCCTAAAAAAGATGGAGTTCAACATCGTTTACCATATAATGCCTCAAATAGATCCATCTATATACTGGAATGAAAACTGTTATTATAAGAAAATTCAACCAAAGAAAGATGTTGGTCCCAACTTCCCTAGTAATCCATCCTGCTACCACGTAACATATCCTCCAAGGTCTGAATTGTTCATTCTGACTACCCATACGATTGAGGATGAAAAGCTGTACTAAAATTTAATTCAGCAACCAAAGACTTCTGAAGGCCTTTCCAAAAGTTATAAGTAAACCTGTGATCATGATTAGATACAATGGAGAGGAGAACTCCATGTAACTTGAATATCTCTTTAACATAGAACTGGAAAATTTGATCTTATGAGAATGTATCTCAAATAGGAAGGAAATGAGCAGATTAATCAATCGATCAACAATAACCTAGATTTCATTATTACCTCGAGATGTCTTTGGTAATCCCACAACGAAGTCCATGGATATATTTTCACATTTCCACTCTAGCGCCGGTAACCACTGAAACATCCCTTTCTGTAACTTCCGCTCTACTTTAACCTGCTGAAAAGTAAAACACTTCAAAGTAAAATTAACAATATCTCTTTTCATTCCATCCAACCAGTAATACTCTCGCAAATCTCTCTACATCTTAGTATTGCCAAGATGAACTGAAAATGGGGAACAATGATCCTCACATAACAACTCATTCTTAAACTCTGAATCACAAGGCACACATAATCTCTTCCCAAACCTCAAAACACAATCATTATTAATGTTAAATTCAGGTAACTTACCTATCTGAAACAGCTCTACCTTTTTCTGCAACTCACTATCATTCTTCCGCGCTTTCTTAATTCTATCTAATAGAGATCATCTCAATGAAACCTGAAACAAAACAGAAGAAATTCCTGCACCAACAACTTCTATGCCAAAGTTTATCAAATCAAAAACCAAAGGATCTCGTTCCAAATGTAGCATGGTTAACGAAACATTACTTTTTCGAATCAAAGCATCAACAACTTTTTTGCTTTTCCTGGATGGTAATGAACCGTACAATCGTAATCCTTGATTAATTCCATCCACATCCTCTATCACTTGTTCAAATCTTTCTTAGTGAATATATACATTAAAATTTTGTGATTGGTATATATTTCACAATTTACTACATACAATTGATGCCTCTAATTTTTTAAATCAAAAACAACAACAGGTAATTCCAAATCATGTGCAGGGTAATTTAACTCATGAGTTTTCAACTGAAGTGAAGCCTAAGAAATTACCTGATCATTCTACATAAGGAAACAACCAAGTCCTTTCAACAAAGCATCACTGTAGATAAAAAACTCACCATTTCTAGAAGGTAGTTCCAAAACTGGAGCATTCACCAATCTTCTTTTCAATTCCTAAAAATAATCATCACATTCTTTTGTCCAAATGAACTTAACACCTTTTCAAGTTAACTTAGTCATTGGACTAGATAACCGTGAAATTTTTTCAACAAAACTCTGGTAATAATATTCAAAACCAAGAAAACTAAGGATCTCAGTTATATTTGTGGGTCTTGTCCATTCTTCAACAACTTTTGGTTTAGCAGGATCAATAGTTATGCCATTTTTTGAAACAATGTGACCAAGGAAAGAAATTTGTTGTAACCAAAACTCACAGTTGCTGAATTTTTCATACAGTTTCTTTTCCTTTAAGGTTTTCAAGAAAACCCTTAAATGACTTTCATGTTCCTCTTTACTTTTGGAATAAACCAAAATATCATCAATTAACACAACCCAATCTTATCCCAGAAGTCATGGAAAATTATACTCATTAGTTCCATGAATACAGCATGTGTATTGGATAACCCAAAATGCAAAACTACAAATTCATAATGGCCATATCTAGTATGAAATGTCATCTTCAGAATGTCTGCTTCTTTTACTTTCAACTGATGGTACCCCGACCTCAAGTCAATCTTCGAAAAATACTGAGCTCCCTGGAGCTGATCAAACAAATCATCGATATGAGGCAAAGGATACTTGTTCTTAACAATGATATTATTCAATGATCTATAATCAATGAAAAATCTCCTTGAACGATCTTTATTTTTAACAAACAAGACATGAGAAACCCATGCTGATGTGCTAGGTCGAATGAAAACTTCATCTAATAACTCCTATAATTGTTTCTTTAACTCTAAAAGTTCTTCTTGAGCTATTCGATAAGGGGGTTTTGAAATTGGATAAGAATCAGGAACTAAGTCAACAGTAAATTCAACTTCATGATCATGTATAATACTAGGAAACCCATCAAGAAAAATATCAAGATACTCATTTACCACTGACAAATAATTAATATGAAAAGTTCCTTTATTTTCCAAAATATGTGCAAGGTAACATTCATTTCTATTATTTACTAGTTTCTCAGCTTACTCATATGTTATCAAAAGTAAGGGTTCATTCTTGTACAAAAACTGAAAATCTTTCTGAAAAGAAACCTATTTAGCCTTGCAGTCAATCTTAGCATGACAAATAGAAATCCAATCCATGCCCAAAATAACATCAAACTCTACCAGATGCAAAACAATAAGGTTTTCTAGTAGATTCTTTCCACACACAAGGATATGAAGGTTCTTATAATTTATTTTTGTTTTGATGTTTCCAACTGATGTTTTTAACATAATTTCATGATTCATATCTTGAGATGGAATTACCAATTTACAAGAAAACTTCTCAGAAATGAAAGAATGTGTAGACCCTAAATCAAACAACACATTGGCATAATCTGAACAAAAAAACAGTGTACCTGATACTACTTCATTCGATGGCCCAACATCTGCTGAAGTATTTGAAAAGGATTTCACCAACCCTTTATACTTGTAGGCCGTGTCTTATTTCCCTCAGTTGAGTTCTTTTTTAGACACTCTTTTTCATAATGACCCATTACATTACACTTGAAACATCTTACCGCTGTCTTTTCATTTCCTTCTTGACCATCTTCCTTATAGTTACGAGAAAAATGACCAGACGTACCACACCGAAAGCACTTTCCAGACTTGGATAAAAAATCTCCAGGATACATTTTACCATGCTTCTAACATGGTGGATATTTTTTTTTCTTACCTCCTGGCTTCTTTGATGAATTATTTCACTTTTCCTGCCAACTGGACCTCTTATTCTGTTGTTTGTAAAAAAAAAACATGATCATCAGAAAACTCCATTTCCACCTTCTCAGCACACCGAACAAGATTTTCATAACTTTTTAACTCACAAGAATCAAATTCCCTTAGATATTTTGGCTTTAATCCTGAGTAAAAATGATTGATTTTACTATCAAGGTCTCGGATAAAATTTGGAGCATACCTTGCCAATCGAGTGTACTTCCCTTCATAAACAGCCACTAAGTCATCCTCTTGCCTCAATTCCAAGAATTGTTTTTCCATCCTAAGTCGAAAAACCTTAGGAAAATATTTCTCAAGGAAAATAACTTTGAATTAATCCTAGTCAAGAGCATCAATATCATCACCATCCCTGATATTTCTAACCATTGACCACCACTGATCTGGTTCACCCTCTAAACGGTAAACAGAAATACTAACCTTTTGATTGTCTGAACACCCCCTGACATTGAAAATCTTCTCCAGTGGTTTAATCCACCCTTCAGCTAGATCATGGTCAAATGATCCTCTGAATTATGGGGGATGTTTCCTTATGAAATTTTCCACCACTGACATGTTCCTCTGTGGTTGATCTGGTTGATTTTGTACATGGATACCACCACCATTTATCGCTTGAGTCAACTGATCCATTACTTCAAAAAACTGTTCAATTCCAATTCCGGACATCTCAGGATGCTGATTTGGAAGGTCATTTCTTTGTGTATACCTTCCTTTCACTGCTTCTCTGTTTCCTCTACAAAAAACTGTTCTAAACAAACATTTCTTAGATGAAGCAACATGGTAATCTTCAAATTCTATATCATTTCAAATTTACCTTAATGTAAAAAAATATTTTTGGATTATCATTTAATAGAATTCTAACTCCTAAAGTTATCTAAACCGACCTTTGATACCAACTATAAGGACCCAACCTTAAAACATTACTTAATATTTAATTAAATGAATAATTCACATTGAAGATCTTTTTAGGTTTGGAGTTTTAGAGAGGTAGGCCATAACTATTACATCTCAAAAGTTACAAAGTAGACACTTCTACTCAGATTCCTTTTTTATAAAATAAAAACTCTTGATAAAAAAGTCATGTACGGTTCCATGTTTTAGACAGCATGACTTTCCTTGATCCCATCCTTGGCCCTATTCCACTTTATATCCTGTGAAAAAAAATTCAAAAACTTGGGATGAGCATAAAAATATCAGTAAGGAATACACAAAGAAGGAAACTATTAGATTTTCAAAACAATAAGTAAACCATAAATACTTTAACATAAGTAACAATTTTCACCTTTATGAAGTAGTAAATACTCTTCACTGAATAAAATATCACTACTTACCCTTTTGTAACCAAAATATTACCCATATAAAGAACACATAACATATAAAGGTAACTTGGAACATAAACATACTTAAATGGAATAACCATACGTTCGACTTCCACACATGTCACTAAATGGAATAACTATACAGCCGACTTCAATACCCAATGCATTAGAGGTTATAACATAACCACCCATCCTGGTATTCATGACACCACCCGTCATATGGTTTATCACGTAACCACCTATCAAATGTCCAAGTACGATTATAAAATCATGAGACATAAAACAAATATAAAGGAATGAAAACATTTCCTCATTTAAATCAAAATATATCACTTAAATATATTCACATAACAAATCCATTATCAAAACTATTTTCAATACAAAAATATATAATAGAGTATATGGTATTTAGTTTCTTATAAAAACATTACAGCTTGTTGAGGAATCCAAAGATCAAATAATACTCGCGGCGGCGGAAAGGTTGCTGTCACCGCGTACGTTAAAAGAAACATTTTTTTTCATTTACTAAAACGCTTTGTAGAAAAATATTCCCTTTGAATGAAATGAAAAGTCAAAGGTGTTTATATAGAGTATAAAAGAATGTCTTTTATTAAAACAAAATATGCCTCAATGAAAGGAGATTGAGATGAAGTCCCTTACCTCGTGTCTGACTTGACTCGATCATTCTCTAATCTGCTGAATAACAAACTAAAGTTAATTTATACTTTCTTAAGAAACTTTTTAAATTTTATTATCACTTTTACATCACTTATTTCCATTGTTATAAACATTAGGTAATCATTTAATTTAATAATGTTCATTTTGTCGATATTTGGTACTTAAGTCAAAAATGGACTTCTTATAATTACATGTTGTTCATGTGGTCAAAGGTTTATTATATCCAGAATGATTTCCATGATTTGGATTTCATATATATCATATATATCCAGCATATACATGTATTTATAATAGTACATAACATTTAGAGGTATGAAATGAAATGCACCGTTCATGGAGATGGTAAGCCGTACGTACGCATGAACTCTACTTACATTTCTATTTTATATTTAATGGAGTTAAAACATAATGATACATAGTAGTATTATAATACCAGTATTTTATCATATATAATATCATTAAATTTATCCTTTATACGTACCACATATGGTATGAATGATTCATATCACTTTGAGGGGGTGGTAGTCCGCACTTCCTCTAATGAGATTATCATGTTTACCCATAATGGAAACCATAAAGGTATGATATAAAAGAAAAATATAGAAGTATAAACAAAACATAAACATAATATACATCACACATAAAAATAGTGGCATCTTAATGGCCATCATGAAAGGTGTTAAAAAAATATTGAACAATCATCATTTCGTGAGACAGTAATTCGCCACCCACAAAAATAATATATTCTTTAACCATTAAACGGAGGTCTGTGTAAGTGTAAATAAAATTCTTCTCATAACAACATCCTAGTATACTAAGGATACTGGTGTTGTTATGGAATCAAAGAATAATAATGTTAGGGGGAGTTAAGTAGGAAAAAGAAAAGAAAGAAACTCGAGGGAAGACATTACCTCTAAATCAGGTAACTCTTTTTTGATTTGAACCAAAGGCATCCTTGGGAAGACTTCTTCCCAAAGTGAGGCTTATACGAGTAAGAGAGGGATATGGAGAGATAATATGAGTAGGGTTTGGACAAGAAAAGGGCTTCAGAGGTGTAGTTAAGGGGGTAGAGGTGTAGGCCTTTTATAAGAGGGAGGAGGGGCACTCTTGGAAAGTTATGAAATGTTACTGTATTATGAAATGATTTTTGGATTTTAAATGTCCCATAATGATATATTTCTAGGATAAGGTGATAAGGGTTTTAAATCCACCAATAAAATAGGTTTTAGACAAGTTTATGTCTTATATTTTACCTTATATTTTCATTTTATTTAAATCATTCATTAATGAGGTAATCACTGCATCATCATGGTGTCCTAAATAAATTAATTTATTTAATGTCTAAAAATTATAAAAAAAATACAATGATGTATGAACTATTTTTATCTTTTCAATGACTATTTATAGTCTAAGAGATCATTTATGTAAACAAAATTAAAATTGTTTTACTTAGGTGATACATACTTTGGTTATATTTCCCTTTCTTTAAAAATAATATGATAAAAGGTCACTAGCACCCTAAAGTGATTCCATGTGGTCCCAAGGTTGGAACAAGGCATAAAATTGTTGTATATGACTCAGAAAAGAAGATTTGGACACATGTTGGGGTCATTTTATGTTATTATGATATTATTTTATTACCCTTAACTACCCGATTACTAATTAATCATGATAATTAAAGATAATTGTCGTCGTTACTATTCATAATGTCAAAAAAAGAGAGTCTTATTTACATAATTTGGACCTTCTAATTCCAAATATTGAATCCATTTTACCAAATTCCAAACACAGAAATTGAAGTAATTAATTTAAAAATAATTCCCGTTGTCAAAAAAAATAGCGTGTTTTTAAGAAACAATATCTATCAAAAGATTGACAATTGTTTATGTCCTATTTCAAAGTGAAATTAATTATAATGAACATTATTGGATTAAATGGTAAAAATATATTCTAATTACCTTGAGATGTAGAGAGAATGTATCTCAAATAGGAAGGAAATGAGCAGATTTAGTCAATTGATCAACAATAACCCATATTGCATTATTACCTAGAGATGTCTTTGGTAATCCCACAACGAAGTCCATGGATATATTTTTCCATTTCCACTATAGCGCCAGTAATCACTGAGGTGTCCCTTTCAGTAAATGCCGCTCTACTTTAACCTGCTGACAAGTAAAACACTTCACAATAAAATTAGCAATATCCCTTTTCATTCAATCACACCAGTAATACTCCCACAGATCTCTTTACATCTTAGTACTGCCAGGATGAACTGAAAACAAGGAAATATGAGCCTCATATAACAACTCATTCTTCAACTCTAAATCACAAGGTACAAATAATCTCTTCCCAAAACTCAAAACACAATCATTATGAATGTTAAATTCAGGTAACTTACCCTTCTGAACCAACTCTACATTTTTCTACAACTCACTATCTTTCTTCTACGTTTGCTTAATTCTATCTGATTGAGATGATCTCACTGACACCAGAAACAAAATAGAAGAACTTCCTACACCAACAACTTCTATTCCAAACTTCATCAAATCAAAAACAAAAGGATCTCATTCCAAATGTAGCATGGTTATTAAAGTATTAATTTTTCGACTCAAATCATTAGCCACTTTATTTGATTTTCCCGGATGGTAATGAATTATACAATCATAATCCTTGATTAATTCCATCCATCTCCTCTGCCACATGTTCAATTATTTCTGAGTAAATATATACTTTAAAATTTTGTGATCGATATATATTTCACACCTTACAATATAAAAATGATACCTCCAAATTTTTAAAGAAAAAACAACAACAATAAATTCCAAATCATGTGCAGGGTAATTTAACTCATGAGTTTTCAACTGACGTGAAGCATAAGCAATTACCTGATCATTCTGCATAAGGACAAAACCAAGTCCTTTCAACAAAGCGTCACTGCAGATAACTAACTCACCATTTGTAGAAGGAATTTCCAAAACTAGAGCATTCACCAATCTTCTTTTCAATTCCTAAAAACAATCATCACATTCTTTTGTCCAAATGAACTTAACACCTTTTCGAGTTAACTTATTCATTGGACTAGATAACTGTGAAATTTTTTCAACAACCCTCTATTAATAATCTGCCAAACCAAGAAAACAACAGATCTCAGTTATATTTGTGGGTCTTGGCCATTCTTCAACAACTTTTGTTTTTACAGGATCAACAATTATGCCATTTCATGAAACAATGTGACCAATGAAAGAAATTTGTTGTAACTAAAACTCACAATTGCTGAATTTTCAATACATTTTCTTTTCTGTTAAGGTTTTCAAGACAACCCTTAAATGACTTTCATGTTCCAATTTAATTTTGGAATATACGAAAATATCATCAATGAACACAACCCAAACTTATCCAAGAAGTCATGGAAAATTCTACTCATTAGATCCATGAATAAAACAAGTGCATTGGATAACCCAAAATTCATAACTAAAAATTAATAATGGCCATATCTATTACGAAATGTAGTCTTCGGAACATCTTCTTCTTTTACATTCAACTGATGGTAACCCGACCTCAAGTCAATCTTCGAAAAATACTGAGCTCCCTATAGCTGATCAAAAAAATCATCGATATGAGGCAAATGATACTTATTCTTAACAGTGATGTTATTCAATGCTTTATAATCAATTCAAAATCTCATTGAACCATGTTTCTTTTTAACAAACAAGACATGAGCACCCCATGATGATGTGCTAGGTCGAATGAAACCTTTATCTAATAACTCCTATAATTGTTTCTTTAACTCTAAAAGATCAACTTGAGCCATTCGATAAGGGGGTTTTGAAATTGGATTAGTATTAGGTACTAAGTCAAGAGTAAATTAAACTTCCCAATCATGTATAATACAAGGAAACCCATCCGGAAAAACATCAATATACTCATTTACTACTGGAACATCATTAATCTGAACAGTTCCTTTGTTTTCAACAATACGTGCAAGGTAACATTCATTTCCATTGTTTACTAGTTTCTCAGCTTCCTCATATGTTATCAAAAGTATGGTTTCATTATTGTACACAAACTAAAAATATTTCTGGAAAGAAACCTCTTTAGCTTTGCAGTCAATCTTAGCATGATAAATAGAAAGCCAATCCATGCCCAAAATAACATCAAACTCTACCAAAGGCAAAACAATAAGGTTTTCTAGTAGATTCTTTCCACATACAAGGATAAGATGGCTCTTATAATTTCTTTTTGTCTCAACGTTTCCACCTAGTGTTTTTACCCTATGTTGAGTACTCATATTTTGATATGGAATTCCCAATTTACTAGAAAACTCCTCAGAGATGAAAGAATGGGTAGACCCTGAATCAAACAACACATTAGCATAATTTTAACAAACAAACAATGTACATGATACTACTTCATTCGATGGCCCAACATCTGCTGAAGTAGTTGCTAAGGATTTCACCACCCCTTTCTGCTTGTAGTCTGGCTGCTTTTGCTCAGTTGAGTTCTTTGTTAGACACTCATTTGAATAATGACCCATTTTATTACACTTAAAACATCTTACCACTGGCTTTCCATTTCCGGCTTGACCAACTTCCTTATAGTTACGAGAAAAATGACCAGACATACAACACCGAAAGCACTTTCCAGACATGGATAAAAATTATCTAGGATGTATTTTATCATGCTTCTCACATGATGGATATTTAGTTTTTTAACTCTGGGATTCTTTGATGAATTATTTCCCTTTGTCTGCCAACTGGACCTCTTATTCTGTTGTTTGTCAAAGAACACCTGATCCTCAGAAAACACCATTTCCACCTTCTCAGCACATCAGACAAGCTTTTCATTACTTTTTAACTCACAAGAAGCTAATTCCCTTTCGATATTTTGGATTTAATCATGAGTAAAAATGATTGATTTTACTATCAAGGTCTCGGATAAAATTTGGAGCATACCTTTCCAATCGAGTGAACTTCTCTTCATAAACATCCACTAAGTCACCCTCTTGCCTCAATTCCATGAATTGTTTTTTCATCCTAAGTCGAACAGTCTTAGGAAAATATTTCTCAAGGAACATACCTTTGAATTAATCCTAGTCAAGAGAATCAATCTCATCAGCATCCCTGATATTTTTAACCATCGACCACCACTGATCTGCTTCACCCACCAAACGTTAAATATCAAGACTAACTATTTGATTGTCTGAACACCCCATGACATTGAAAATATTCTCCAGTGCCTCAATCCACCATTTATCTAGAACATGGTCAGATGATCCTATGAATGAGGGGGATGTTGCCTCATGAAATGTTCCACCACTGACATGTTCCTCTGCGGTTGATCTATTTGATCTCATGCTTGGTTACCACCACCATTTGTCTCTTTATTCAACTGCGCGATTACTGCAACAAACTATTCAGTTCAAATTCTGACCATCTCAAGATGATGATTTGGAAGGGCATTTCATTATGTATGCCTTCCTTGCATTGCTTTACTGTTTCCTCTACATAAAACCATTCTGAAAAAACATTTCTTAGATGAAGCAACATGGTAATCTTAAAATTCTATATAATTTAAATTTTACCTTAATGTAAAAAAATATTTTTAGATAATAATTTAATAGAATTATAACTCCTAAAGTTATCTAAACTGACCTCTGATACCAACTATAAGGACCTAGCCTTAAAACATTACTTAATCTTGAATTAAATGATTAATTCACATTGAGTTTATTTTTAGGTTTAGAGTTTTAGGAAGTTAGGCCATAACTATTACATCTCAAAAGTTACAATATAAGCACTTCTACTCAGATTCCATTTTTTTCATAAAATAAAAACTCTTGATATAAAAGGTCATGTACGGTTCCATGTTTTAGAAAACATGAATTTCGTTGATCCCATCCTTGACCCTATTCCAATTTATGTCCTATGAAAAACATTTCAAAAATTTGGGATGAGAATAAAAATCTCAGTAAAGAATACACAAAGAATAAAACTATTAGCTTTTCAAAACAATAAGTAAACCATGAATACATTAACATAAGTAATACTTTTCACCTTTATGAAGTATTAAATACTCTTCACTGAATAAAATATCTCTACTTACCCTTTTGTAACCAAAATATTACCCATATAAAGAACACATAACATATAAAGGTAACTTGGAACATAAACATACTTAAATGGAATAACCATACTGTTGACTTCCACACATGTCACTAAATGGAATAGCCATACAGCCGACTTCCATACCTAATGAGTTGGAGGTTATAACATAGCCACCCATCCTAGTATTCAAGACACCACCCGTCATATGGTTTACCACGTAACCACCCATCAAATGTCCAAGTAACATTATAAAATCGTGAGACATAAAACAAATATAAAGGAAAGAAAAAATTTCCACATTTCAATCATAATATATCACTTAAATATATTCACATAAAAAATCCATTATTGAAACCATTTTCAATAACAAAATACATAATAGAGTATATGGTATTTATTTTCATTTAAAAACATTACAACTTGTTGAGGAAGCCAAAGATCAAATAATACTCACGGCGGTGGAAAGGTCTTTGTCACCACATACGTTAAAAGAAACATTCTTTTTTGTCATTTTCTAAAACGCTTTGTAGAAAAATATTTCCTTTGAATGAAATTAATATTAAAAGTTTTTTATACATAATATAAATGAAAGTCTTTTATTAAAACAAAATATGCCTCAATGAATGGAGATTGAGACGAAGTCCCTTACCTCGTGTCCGACTTGACTCGATCATTCTTTAATCTCCAGAATAATAAACTAAAGTTAATTTGTACTTGCTTATGAACCTTTTTCATTTTTATTATTAATTTTATATTACTTATTTCCATGTTATAAACATTACGTAATCATTTATGTTAATAATTTTCGTTTTGTCGATATTTGGTACTTATATCAAAAATGGACTTCTTATAATTACATGTTGTTCATGTGGTCAAAGGTTCATTATATCCAGAATGATATTCATGATTTTGATATCATATATATCATATATATCCAGTGTATACATGTATTTATAATAGTACCTAACATTTAGAGGTAAGAAATGAAATGCACCATTCATGGAGACGGTAAGCTTTACGTACACATGAACACTACTTCCATTTCTATTTCATATTTAATGGAATTAAAACATAATGATACATATTAGTATTATAATCCCACTATTTTATCATATATAATATCATTAAACCTATCTTTTATATGTACCACATATGGTATGAATGAGTCATATCACTTTGTGGGGGTGGTAGTCCGCACTTCCTCTAATGAGATTATCGTGATTACCCATAATGGAAACCATAAAGGTATGATATAAAAGAAAAATAAAGAAGCATAAAGAAAACATAAACATAATATATATCAAATATAAAAATAGTGACATCTTAATCTCCACTATGAAAGGTGTTAAAATAAGATTGAACAATCATGGTTTCATGAGGTAGTAATTCGCTACCCACAGAAACAATATGTTCTTTAAACCTTAGACGGAGGTGTGTGTAAGTGTAAATAAAATCCTTCTCATAACCGAATACTATTATATTTAGGATACTGGTGTTGTTATGGAATCAATGAAAAATAATTTTATGGGGAGTGAAGAAGTAAAAATAAAAGAAAGAAACTCGAGAGAAGACATTACCTCTCAATCGGGTAACTCTTTTTTGATTTGATCCAAAGGCTTCCTTGGGAAGAATTCTACCTAAAGTGAGGATTCTAGGAGTAAGAGAGGGATGTGGAGAGATAATATGAACAGGGGTTGGATGATCCAAGGTATTTAGATGTGTGGGTAAGGGGGTAGATGTGGGTGCCTTTTATAAGAGGGAGGAGGGGCACTCTTGGAAAGTCATGAAATGTTACTTTATTATGAAATGATTTTCAGATTTTAATGGTCCCAAAATGATATATTTTTAGGATAAGGTGATACGTGTTCTAAATACACCCATAAAATAGGTTTTAGACAAGTGTATGCTTTATATTTTACCTTATCTTTTCATTTTATTTAAATCGTTCATTAATGAGGTAATCATTGCATCATCATGGTGTCATAAATTAATATATTTATTTCATGTCAAGAAAATTATAAAAAAATACCATGATGTAGGAAATATTTTTAGATTTCCAATGACTATTTATAGTCTAATATATCATATATGTAAACAAAATTAAAATTGTTTTACTTAGGTGATACATTCTTTGGTTATATTTCCCTTTCTTTAAAAATAATATGATAAAAGGTCACTCTCACACTAAAGTGATTCCAGGGGGTCCCAAGGTTGGAACGAGGAATCCCATGGTATGACATGACTCAAAAAAGAATATTTGGACACATGTTGGGGTCATTTTTTATTATTATGATATTATTTTATTACCCTTAACTACCCGATTACTTATTAATCATGATAATTAAAGATAATTTTCGTCATTACTATTCATAATGTCCAAAAAACAAAAGAATCTTATTTACATAATTTGGACCTTCTGATTCCAAATATATAATCTATTTTACCAAATTCCAATCACATAAATCTCATTAATTAATTTGAAAATAATTCCCGTTGTCAAAACAAATAGCGGGTTTTTAAGAAACAATATCTTTCAAAAGATTAACAATTTTTTATGTCCAATTTCAAAGTGAAATTAATTATAATGAACACAATTGGATTAAATGGTAAATACATATTTTAATTACACTTTAAAACCATTTAAAAAGATAATCTAACCATATAATTAAATTAGATGAAAAAGCAGTTTTGAAGTAAAATGCAGTATTTTTCACTATTCATTAATAAATGAACATTGTCAGAAAAATACCAAAAATGTATCAAAAGTAAATTTCAATGTCCCAATTCTAAAGAATAAGTTTATTTTTACAAATATAGCTTATAAAATTTATCAAAAGTTGGATTTAAAAATGGTTTTCCATTAAATGGTGGTAAAATAATCTTTTAAAAATATTAGAGTATTCTATGCTTAATATTGAATTTATTATCATTTTAATCCTCTAAAACACTATCTAATTCATAAATAGACATAGTTATGAAAATATATTATTCTTTACTTACATGGTATGTTACAAGAACATTTTTAAAAAAATATATATATAAAACAAAATTGAAATAATTTATTACAAAACAACCAATATATTTACTAAATAGTTTTCATCCCAAAATCCATTTCTATTGAAGGAATCCAAGAAGGTTCCTCAAAACTATTCAGTGATTAATTTTTCTTCCATATCCCATTCAAATCCACAAATCCACATATCCATACATCTACACATGCATTCTCTCTTATGACAGTTCCATTCCTAATTACAGATTCTGGTTGATCTATCAAGTCATATGAAATTTAATCAAATATCATCTTCCAATACACCTTTTTCACTAAGAACAATTTCATATTTCAAGCATACCTCACAATATAAGATCAGCACACAATACCATGCTTTCCAAAAATAATTTCAATCCCAAAACCAATTATTTCCCAAAACCAATTCATAAAATAATAATTTTTTTGGAAATTTTTTTAAAAAACTATCTCAATAGGGCTGAACTTTTTTTGAAACCAATTTCTATCACAAAATAGCCTAGAATGTCATTTGAAAAGACACTAGACCCTATCCAAAACATGTCCTGATGAGTTTTCTTGATTTCCAAGGGCTGGATAATAGTGTTTGTCATCAAATCCTACACATGGGATCGATTTATACACAAAATAAACAACCATGAAGAGATAAATAAATTGAAAAAAAAGAAACCATAGAAGAAATATCAATTATATCTCAATTATATAAACAAATGATTTTATTACAAGATATAACTAAACTGAATGAAAACTAAAAAAATAAAAAAATAAAACACTTCCCTATGTTCTTTATGTTTACTCTTAGTAACTACTAACCACAAGACTATCTTTTTACACACAACGAGGAACTAAACAAGGATAACATGAGGAAAATGGAACATAAAACTGAATTGATAATGTAATCACAAGCACCAAAACGATGATTATAAATGATATAGATGATCCATAAAATTATATTGATTCCTTTAAAAAAATATTCCAATAAAAAAAGTTTTAAATACATTTTTAAAAATATGGTTTTAATATTAGATTACAACAACATTGATTTCCCATTTAAAAAATCCAAATCACGCCACATGTAATTTCAAAAATTTGTTTCTAATTTATTACTAGAATCCATAATGAGGAATACCATTGATGTGATAAAAAGAAATATATAAATAGTGAAGGATAGAAAATTTAGTAATGTGGAAAGTAACCAAGAAATATAAATAATAACGACTATTGGATATCATATGAATCCCTAGAAGACTCTCGGACGATCTCATATTGAAACCACCTGCTGACGTATATTGAAGCCCCTAATTCAATAACCAACTGGCTTCTCTATCCTGGCCTAACCAGTAGCACAACCTTATTGGCCGGTCATCAACCTCATGAGGATACCAACCTGTCTATTCTAGTCTAGTAAGCTATCGTCACTCAATCATCTAGAAGACACCCATTATCCCATGGTGGTTTCAATCCTCTGTAAGTAGGAGTCCAACACACACATGAGTCATCTTACCTTCCACTAGTGCACTTTCCAAACCCAAGCATGAACATCAATCTATGGTAACCCATAAAGGGATGTCCCTACTATAGAGGTTCACCATATATATATATATATATTCCTATATATCATTTCATATGATGGAACCATCTAGGATGTCATAAAATAAAATAAATAAAATCATTTCCTAAATCATTTTAGGTTTCAATCCTAGCACACAGACAAACCAAACCATATTATATTCTATATTTAATACAAAACATCTCTTAAAAATGCATAATTACAAACGTGAATTTCATCATAGAACACTAAAATACATTTTCCAGAAACATTTTTCAAATCCACATTTATGGTGAAAACATGGAACTTGTAAAACATTCCAAATGGACCCTTAATCCAAACATATAACTAGTCACACACACAGTAAGATCCAATTGGGAAAACCCTCTATGATTCTATCTTAAATAATTTTTATAACCCATATAGGAGAACAAATATCATTTGAATGCTAAACACAGTTTGTGAAATTGATATTTAAATAGAATAATTTTTTAATGTATTATCTTCTTTTGAGGGATCATCCATGTGTGCACCAACCGCACCTTTGGATGCACCATCAACTAGTGGCATACCTAACATCCAAGATAACACATGGAAACTTTTTTCATAATGTCACCATATTCTTTTAGACCATTTCCATCCAACCGCATCATTTAGAGAACATAAAACATCTCATTAAATTAATATAATCCTTTCCTCAAAAAGTTAATAAAATGTCAAAAGTACATCACTACTAAATCAAACCAAACAAAATTCACAAACAAACAATCATAGTAATCACATAATAAGGGGTAATCAGTTAATAAAATTCGATAATTTAACATTAAAGGAACAACGAAATTTCAAAAAACACCATAAGTATCATCAACCTCAGTATTATACACAAACCCATTTAATAGCCAAACTTTAAAGACTTCAATCAAAGAGAAACTACCATTTACATCTATCCATAAGTATAACTAAGGTGCAAGAAAATAATTAAAGATTATATAAAAACAAAAAATCTTCCACGATATTTATAGAAATGAATGAGTTAGAAACACCAAATTCAAACATTTGAGGATGGATTAAAACAATAAGAAGAGGATGAACCAAGGCTCCTGAATGATCATCATGCACTAGCCACAACAGGACACCCAAATATTAGCCAATCGTAACCCAAGGGTTTGTAAAAGAAGAAACCCCCCTAAGAAACCCCCTAGAAACCATGATGGAAGGAGAAAGAGGGATGGAAGTTGACAAAACCCCTAAAATCTTACATTCGAAGCAAGATGGTTGATCCATAGAGCATGGATAAAATTGGGATTAGTGGTCTTGGGACCCTTTGGAGAAGTAGAAACAAAGGAGATTAGAGAGGATGAAATTATTATTAATGGGATGAGAGAGGGAAAAATGAAACCATGTTTTAAATGACATGGCATATCTGCATGGTTTGGCCACATGGTATTCCAAACTATGTGGTAACCATGCGAAGCTCTCTACCCATGGAGGGACCAACACATGATTACCTAGGATATACCGCACTATTGTGAACTTCATGTGTGGTTAGTTCTATCCAAACCTTGACCTATTGCATGACTAGGCCACACTATTTCTAAAAATTGTGCAGTAACTGTACCCCACCTGAAAACACCTCCTAAAAACTCAAAAAAAATCGATCAGGAATATATCATAAACTTAAACCAAATGACCCAAGACATACAGAATCATTAAAATATGAAGTATTAATTGTTGTGGTTTCAAAATTCTCCCCACCATAAAAAAGTTTTGTCCCCAAAATATCACCAAGCCAATAGTTAGCCAAAACATGCATCCATGCCCCGACAAAACTGATGAAATCATGAATCATGGAATGACCTTTCTCTCCATAGGTCACACCTGACCAATTCACGTAGAATTTGAGGCCCTAATATTGAAGAGATAACATGAAGGGTTCTACCCAACACAATTTTTTTACTACCATGTAAAATTCATGATCCGAACATACCACCCTAGAAGGGAGGCCAATGCAGGAACACCAACCCCCAACCATACCCAACATCTTCACATTATCCGCACAATATCCTTAGCACAACCTAAAACATAATAAATCTTATTTTGGAAATAAATAAAATCTATTAGAATAAGAAAAAAAACTCCACCAAAAGTACTCAAACTGAGAAAATATAACGATGATACCCAGAATATGGAGATGCTGAACTTTAGAAATTTCATACTAAAACCAAATAAACACCCCACAAAGGGAGAACAACCTCACCACCAGTATTTAGAATTTCACACACTAAACTAACATACATACACTAGGGAGAAGCCACAATAAAATTTGAATCCAAAATTAAATATGGGGCTGAAACTACTACTCCTCCTTTTCTAAAATCTATAATTTTTAATAAATGGTCGATACTAAAACCAAAAATAAAAAAATACCCAAAATAACCTATTAATCAACATGTCAAACAACACATATGGTAAACGAAAAATTTATAGGAACCATGTTAAGAATTAATAATGCATATTATATTGTATTAGAATTGGTCCATCACACTATTATGATAATAGATGAACAAAAAACAACCACAATAAAAAACATAAGAAAAAAAAACTTGGGAAGGTCTCCTTGTACACTAGGAAAATACTGACTGCATTTGAGATTCACCCTAATATCTATGGTTGTGGCTATGAAGTCTAAAAAATCTCCTACCTTAATATTAGGCAGTACATCCTCTAATCAAGGCTTCTTCTTCTGATTGTGTTTCATAAAAAACATCTCTAGATAACCCAAACAGCCACAATGACGACATGTATTTGGAGTACTATGATAAGATGTCTACAAGTTTCCAAACTGGTTGCAATAGAAACATTCATGTGAAAATCCTAACAAAAATGTGATGGAACTGAAAAAAAATAGAATCATTGGAAATAGTTTCATCTATTTTGCTATCCTGGCAAGATGGGGAACCATTATAGGAAATGACTACCACTTATCATACCCCGAAAACCATCTCCACCATGACTGCCTCATCTACCAACTTCTTGAAACATGTTTCACTAGATGAGAGAAATTTTTATCTAATATCAAGATGAAGAACCCATACAAGAATATTGGGTTTCATCTCATATACTAATGCTTCCTAAAATTAAAATAGAATCATCCCATTTAAATGGTCAACATAAGAATTAAGTGACAACATGCCATGTTGAAAATCCCATAACTCTTCCACCTTCCTCAACTTCACCTCATCTGGTATTAACTATTGGATGAAAGATGTCTTAAACACCTATTATGTCATCTCAAGATGCCTCGATGAGGTGGGAACCAAATCCAACTGCTCTATGTCTAGACCCTCAAAAAACCACATAACTGCATGTAATATAACATCTTATGGAGTTCCCATGATCTTTTAGACACACTCAACTTCATTAATAAACTCCAATACCTTTAACAGAGATCGAAAAATACTAAAAATATGCACCCTCTATACTGATTAAGAATTAGGCATGAGTCATCAAAAATATTGGGGACCTTTCTAGGTGGCATTTACTAGGAAAATTGAATAACATAAACTAAAACCAACATCAAACTGAGGTTCAATAAAAATATACACCTCAATCAAAATGTAATTAGCTCTGAATCCTAAAAAATAAACACACCACCAAAACAATAGTTTTTAAGAACATCAATATTCATTTTAAATTTTAATATTTTATTCTTCCATGTCCAATTTCCAAATATAAAAATCCAATCTTCACAATAGGGACCCAAATTATAAAATAAACACAATTTGGGAGTCATCTTTATCAATTAAGTGAATCTTAAAAAGAAAAAATCAACCTAAAATTTCAATCATTCATCTAAGGAATACTATGAAGAGTCTCATCTGTGTACAACTTATTCTACATTAATTATCTATGAAAAAGTTCTCATATAAACATTCTTTACATAACCACACACATGAGACTTTCATAAAGAGTACCATGTGTTAAAAACCTCCCTTCCTCATCAAAAACCAAACATTTACTATAGTTTCAATCCAAACATTTTCCTTGAAAACACATATCACTGACTTCAAAAACATCTAAAAGAAAGTATTTCTATTTGAAAAAAATTTAATTTATATAATACATCGATACAAATAAAAAAAAACAACTAACAATGATCTAGTAGAATAAAGAACAAGTTCCCAAGCCTAACCTAGTGACATCATATTTGTCCATGCCCTAAGTAAGGCATAATACTACATGGACTGTGAACTGGTAACTTGGATTCCACATGGGTCACTACTTCTTGTGAGGCCACAATATGAGACAAATTCCCCTCCATCAGCATCCCTCAATCTGAAACATCCCATAAAAAAAGGCTCAAATCTCAGACTACGCATGGATAAAAAATGAATAGTGAGGGAAAGTGATCCGGATTCTCTTCCCACACATACCTCTAATCTCTTAATATCCATAATCACTAAATAAAATACTCCCCAAATAATAATGAACCTCACTCTGATACCATTTTCTCACAAACTATCTTGGGATGTCATCCAAACCCACACATAACCCAGTCTTTGTCATGGCCCAAAGATAATTCCTGATCCCAAAAGGTTGGAAACTAGTTTCGAGCATCAAAACATACAAGAATAAATGATTTATACAAAAAAAATCCAGTAAGAGATAAATAAATTGAAAAATACAAAACATATTAAAATAAAAAACTCAATCTCAACTAGATAACATATAATACATTTAAAAGATATAACTAAACAGACTGAGAACTAAAAAATGAAAAATTAAATAGCTTCCACATGATCATTATGTGACATATTGGTCACCAACAACCAGAATAATATCTTTTCTCCCATAATGACTATATCAACCCAATGAACCTATGAAAAAGAACATACAATTCAAAATATAATATTCTTGTGAGCACCAAAATGCTCAGTAGGAATTCCAGTGATCCCTGAATCCTAAGTATTTACATTTCAAAAATATTTTAACAATACTAGATTCAAATATATTTATTAAAAAGTGTTTTCACATTTCATCAAAACAACAATGACTTCCCATTCAAAAAAACAAACTCATGCCATGGTCCATTTCAAATATCCTTTCTATTTTATAACCAGAATCCATAATGAGGAAAACCATGGGTGTTATGAAAAGAATATTACAAAAATTTTAGTATATAAAAAAAATATAGTTGAAAGTAAACAAGAAATATAAATAAAAATAACCATTTTTAAGTTTAAACATCCTTAGAATACCCCTGTACATACTCAGTTCTAAACCACAACCTAGCGTTTGGTAAAGCCCCTAAGTCCAAAACCAACTAGTTACTATATCATAACCACACTAGTAGAACATCCCATGTGGAATGTCTATAACATTTGGAGGGTACCAATCCATATAATTGGGGATGGTATGCTGTCATCACATGATTAGTTAAAATAATCACTAAAACTCATAGTGGTTGTAAATCTGTGTATGTAGGGGGCCAACTCACACATGACTCATCATATATTCCATCATTGTACCTGCCAACACCAAACCCAAACACTAATATATAATAAACCATAAAGGTAAATCCCTACTATAGAGTTGAACAATACATACATATATACATATCATATCATACGTTGGTGACAACCCGATCGTCGTAATATGTATTCATTCAAATGGTTTCTTAAACTTTTGGATTGCCAACTGGGAACCCACGATTTCCCACAACAATATATTACAACTTTAATACAAAAAATATTTTTAAAATTAATAATTCCAAATTGTATTTTCATCAAATAATAGTCAAATTAATTTACCAATAATATTTTCCAAATCATTATTTTTTGGTGAAAACATGTAACATGTAAAACATGGCAAACGACCCATTAAGACAATCATTTACCAAATCACACACACATGCCAAGATAAAAAATGGGAGAACCTCTAATATTATATCTAAAACCATTTGTATAAAACAAATATGAGAACCAACATCATTTTAACACATAACACCATTTTGGAAAACAATATTTAAATGTAACACCATTTTAAAGTACCACAATCCATCGAGGGAATATCAATATCTACACCTAGTGCACCCATGGATGTTAAAACATATAATGGAAAACATAACATTAAATAAAACACATGAAAACCATTTTCAAAATGGTTATATTAGATTTAAGAGCACTTATATCCCCCACATCATTCAGAGAACACAAACAAGATCATTAAAGACATAAAAGCCTTTCTAAAACGTTTTTTTTACAATGATAGAAGTATATCACTTCCAAATCATACCAAAAAAATTCAAAAATAGAAAATAATCATTAAAACATCATAAAGGCTAAAATTTTCATTATATTTCACAATTTTACTTTAATGGAACAATGTCATTTCAAAAAACAACCTATGTTCCACAATCCTAGTTAGTATACACGAAACTCTTTAAAAACCATTTTTAATGATTTTAATCAATAGGAATCCGCCATTTACATATATCCATACATATTATAGAGTTTATAAAAATATTTAAAAATTAATTTATAACATAAAAGTTCTCATGGATTGTTCAAGAATGGAAACAGATGGAAACATCAACCTCAAACATGTGCAGATAGAATAAAATTCCAAAGAGTAGAATTATCGAAGCTCACAGACGACCCTCACATCCTAGAAATAAAAATACATAAAAAAATTATCCAATCCTACCCCTAATGTTTTTCCAAGAGGATATATGCCAATTATAAACCATTGAAACCATGTATGATGGAGAAAGTTGGATGAAAAGGGCCAAAGCCCTAAAATCATACCTTGGATGATAAGTGGTTGATATATGGAGGAAAGAGAGCCCTAATATAATGGGTCATGGGACCCTTTGGAATTCCATAGATGAAGAGGATTAGAGTTTACTAAATTTTGTTATAGAGAATAGATTGGGAAAAAGGAAACCAACTATTTAATTACTGGGAAACTCTTTATGGTTTGGCCGCATGGTTATAAAAACTGTACAGAAACCATGTAGAGCACTCTGCCCACAAAGGGACTAGAGTATAGTTACCAAGGATATATTGCATGTACTTGTTCTAGAAACGTGATAGTTTCATTCCAAAATAATAACTAATTCATGACCATGACACACAGTTTATACTAAACTTGTTGTTACAATGCTTCACCTGGAAACACATTAGTCAAACCTAAAAAAACTATTTTTTTTACAAAGAATCAAACCCAAACCTCAAAAAAAGACACAAAACATATAAATGGATAAATAATTGTGTATAAAAGGTCATATTTTGAAAAATTACAAGGAAATAATAACTTAAAAACCACTTTAAAATCATAATTTTATGTCCATTTAATAAAGAATCTTCCACAACAATTCAGAATTCCATAAAATTCCAAAACCATCACTAAAGAAGGTTTCTACCATGATCTTCACACTAGATTAATAATACATTTCATTAATATCAATAAATTTGAATCTATTCCTTTATATTTTAAATATATTAGTGGAGAGTGAATCCACCTACCTCCAATGATTAGTGAAAATAAGAAACGACAGAATGAACATCTATGAAAATATGTTAATTCTCCAAAAATACACCTTATATCTCTTACCCTATAACAAAAAATACTAAATATAATCAATTTTTTCATCAAATATATTATATATATCCCCAGAGGATAGTGTTAGATGATAATGAGGGTTATATAAAAGCAGATCTTTGAAAAACCATCTTGAATGACCAAGAACGATCACTTACCATGTGGATCCGGTGTCAAAATAACACGAGAGTCCTTCGGATCACTGCCAGATTAATGGGAGAAGTCCTCTTTTCATTTTGGAAGAGAGAATATTGAGTTTGATCCATATATAATGAAATTTGAGTTATATACGTACTAAAATATGTGATATCCACAATGTTAAAATCTCACTTTTAACCAATGCATGATTAGCCAGATGGTTAGGAAAAATGTGTTATAACCATCAGATAGCCACTAAATCAAGGATGAACCTTTAATTATTGGTTAAAATGTTTTTTAAAATATGTTCCATCCATGAAAAGTCCCAAATTCCAATATTACATGGTTTTATATATGTGTTTCATGTTTTTTTGAAATCATGCACCAACCATGCACCAATATATAAGCCATAGAAGCAATAAAAATGTTTCCCAAAATCAACCTTTCATAACCCATTTACATTAAATAATTAAAAAATTTATATAAAAAGGCTACATAAATGAAACTATTGGTGCCAAATTCTTCCCACCATTACCCTTTAATTCCTCTGAAATTTTAATACTATCACTATCCAAAAAGAGTTTTGGATATAGCTCGTTCACTTAATTTTTCCATTAAAATTTATCTAAAAAAATAATTACATATTTCTAAAAAACAAATATTATACCTATTATTTTTACATTACTGAATGCTTATTTGGAAAACTAGGCATATGAATTTCTATAAAATTTATTGGCCACCAATTTACCTCTACTCGGTGTATAAATTAATTCAATGTAAAAAACATGGAAAACTCTATCAATCTTCATTTTTTCATATTCCAATCCTATTGTGGGAAAATATTCTTCAAAATATTGTGATCTATAAACAAATTTAATTTCTCACAAATGAGATAATGATGCAATGATATAAAAGCATAGACTATAGAATCCAGATAAAAATTATGTGTTGGATAGTTCATATCATGTAATCCTAACCAGATTGTGCCATAAAAAAAATATTATATCCTTTTATTATAAAACATCCCAATCCTATTCCATAAGAATAACAGTACACAATGTACCCTTTTATTGATTTCATAAAAAAAGTACTGTTACATATGTAATGAGAACCATTACCTCCTGAAAAGTGTTCTAAAATTATTAATCCCATTGGATTGGAACATTCATCATTTTCATTTCATTATATGTGATATTAGTCCTGAAAAGTCATGATCAACATGCAAGTAATAACCACATATACCAATCATACACTATATCATGAATACATTATTTAGCGATTTCCGGGAGATCACAACATTATTCATTTCTAGATATATAGAAATATGTATTTCCAAAATTACATGTCCAAGATAACTTACCCATTGTATCAAAAAATCACATAATGATAAAATGAAATGTAGATAATGATTCCTCATGATTACGAACACTTTTTCTATGTGTTTCTCATGCCCTTCCCATGTCCCTAAACACACCATTATGTCATCCACAAACACCAACCTAATGGAATCTAGATATATCTGAAATAGAATAATCATCAATACCATAAGGACGGATGGTGAATTTATTTGACCATAAGACATAATGAAACTATCATAATGGAGAAATAATATTCTAAATGATTTCTTTAGAATATATTTCTTTTGAACTCTGAATTGATGAAATCCTAATCGAATGTGAATCTCTGAGAACCATTGTTATCCTCTTAATAGAGTGAACATATAATAAATACATGGATTTGGATACTTCTTCTCTATTCTAAATTGATTAATATTATGCTGATACTAAAAAAACAATGATTTTAACCAGCTTTTTAGTTAAACCATATTAGTGCAACCCACAAAGATATTCTATACCGAATGAACCCTTTTCCTTCCAGCCCCTCCAAATACACTTCCATCTCCCTTACTTATGTTTGTTCTATATTATAATAAGTAAGGGAAAAAATATTAGTCCCTAAAAGATAATCAATCATAATCTATATTTTTCTTGTTGGTTTAAACCCTGAGAACGGTTCATCAAATACATCAATAAAATGATACACCATTACATGAAAAAAATTCATCGGGATCTCAATAATCAGTTCCCAATAAATGTGGCTAACTATTATAATATCATTACAACTACTAGTTCCAACAAGCCCATTTCACCCATCATTATATTCAGGTCAGCGTAAAATATATTCCCAATTCCATCTTCCGTTGTAAAACATAAATTCCTTGTATACTAGTCAATGTGAGAATTCAAAATTGTCCACTAATATATACATAAAATTATGTAAAAGGCATCCATCTGAAGCATAGATTAATCAAATTTCATAAAGTCTCCGTCAACGGTTATTGAAAAATCTCTACACACAAAGACTCTACATTCTCTATGACCAAGAGTAGTTTAATGATTATCACAGAAGGAATCATCATAGTATTGAAACATAGAAAATAAATAATACAAGAATAAATAATATAATGGGATGCACATATATCAAACAATACATGCATAGGGGTTTATTTAATAAGAATCATGAAAATTATAGTGAATTCTCTATATTGATCATCAAAAATGACTGGCTCATATCAATATTATTGCTTCATCATTTCTACTTGTTCTTTTTTTGATTTTTGAGATTTCCTAGGAGGAGGAGACAAGATATTCATTGATTAAACATATCTAGAACAATTCTTAATAATATATTTATTCTTCTACCTTCGCCCCTTTTAATCAATCAATTTCCGAAACACCTAAAAATTATTCTGAACACTGGTCATAAAAGCACTGTGAAAAAGTGATAAAGATGCCCCATTTTTTGAAATTATCTAATTCTCTCAGTGGTGATTTACATATTAACATTATGTGACTTAGTGAACCACATTGAAATCATAAAGACATGACATTGGGACTTGGAGGATGGTTACATGTCCTTGTAGTGTAATTCTGATGTGTTCCACCACCATGGTAATATGTGACCCTCTTATTATTTCTATTAGTGTTAGAGTTACCTACTCCTCTAGAAAAGATAAACATACTTCACAACATCAATTTTTAGTGATGAAATATATCATAAAATGAGTATTCAATTTCAATTTTGACTTAATGGTTTGAAATGCATGACTGATCCTTTTGACCAACTGTTGGTTCACCTGTGGCTCAGGTTCAACCACATTCTATGTAGCCTATTTTGACTGGTTCATATGATGTGAATCAGATTAAATTTTCTAGAAACACTAAAACCTTACGATTTTCACTCCTTAATAACTGATATATTTACATTTCAAATTCTACCACATCATACTGTCATGATACTGATTTATAAAATCAATATTTTTTCAACCTCCATCATTTTTTAATAATATCTACATACGTTAAATAAGAAACTGTTTTTAAAATACCACAATATTTCTCTTTTTAAAAATTTTTAATATGAAAAATATTAAACATTTTTACAAATGAAACTCATTACATAAACTATATATCATTACTAAATATGAAATATGAACTTATAGTGGGCGTCATTTTCTAATTCATGTCATGCTTGTATCATTGGTTAAGCCCATGAAAAAGTCACTTCAAATCCTATAAATATCTCCAAAACACTTAAGTACCCAACTACACTGTATCATGTTGTTCAGGGTAAATATGTAGCTAATTCATTCAATGATTATAGTTCATGTTTCAAAAATCATACTCTATTCTATGGTCCCAATCCATAGATTTTCCAAGAATGATTTTAACTCTAAGATATAAATAAAATTCCAGGTCATTGTCCACCCAAGACATAAACCACTTATTACATCCCCCTTCTTCTCATTATCTTCAAGAATTAGGGAAGAAAACACTTGGCCTTATAGTACATCCCTAATATAAAAATTGATAGGAATAAATTCCTAAGGGATTGAATACCTCAGGGGGAAAATTTTTCATTTGAAAATATAATTACCAATTAAAAATCACATTACCAAATAAACATTCATATGTTTAATGATTTAATTTAAATACAACTCAAAAATTAATTTATCAAAATCTAACTAATGAACATATCACATTGAAAGACAACAATATCAAGGTACACAATGGATGACCAAAAAGCATAATGACTCCAAGGACAAATCCATGATCGAAAAATTCTATATTATCCATCTTCACAAAGCATCCCATGTATCATAAAGTAATGATAAATATGTGTGATATGTAACATTTTCCAATTCCTACAACAAAAAATGTACCAACATACCAATGAAGGGGTGAGTAATGAAACTCTTTAGATTTTTCCCAATGACTTCCTTACTCACACCAAAAGGATAGATATAGTTAAAAAAATTATTAAATTATTTAAATATAGAATATGACACAATTTATTACAAAACCAAAACACTTTTTGAAAAATAGTTTTCCAAAAAAACATTTTCTGTGAATGTTTCCAATAAATTTAATTAAAACTGTTCAATGTTTTTACTTTGTTATATCCCATTAAAATAAACATATACACATATCCAAAAATCAACACATGAATGCATCATTAGGACATTTCCATAATTATGAGTAGTTTCCCAGCGATGAACCATGCATGTTTTATTACACCTTTGGAATCGATCACATGTTCATATTTCAACCATTCCTTATAATGCAATACGAATACACACACCCATGTATGCCCAAAAACCATTTAAATTCAAAATCCACTTCAATGAAAAAAAATTCATTAAAACATACTTTTTATTGAAAAAATTTCCCACAAAAATTTTTATCAAAACCAAAATTTTATTTTGACCATTTCCCATGAATTCAAAACAAATTTTTTTTAAAAAAAAATCATTTTAAAACCATTTAATAAATCACCATTTACAAAAATTCATAATTCCAAAAATATCCACAAACCATCAGAAAATAATATTTCTACCTTGATTTCATGAAATATTTCACAATATGGTTCAATAAAGTTAGTTAATTAAAAATAAAAAAATCATGTAAAAAATAGAATAGGGTCTATAAAAAACAACCCAAGATGACTAAAAAGTCTATACCTCTTCTGAATCCTCTAGATATGTGTGATCAGAGTATTATGTACAATATATTTCCATACTGGTCATACATTATTTGGGTAAATGTGTTCATACTAGAAACCCTATAAAAAAGTGTTATACTCATAGTTTTCTTGAATATGAAATCCTATGTTAATGTATATCCCACCCTACAGTTTCGTAGAAGGTGGATCCTATGGTTTGGAATCTACATCTATGTCTCATAGGCCCTAAATTATTGTCTCTTCCACCATTCAAAACTAGATTAGGGGATAATCTTTTTTAGGGAATACCTCTTGGAATATTCCCCTAGTGAGTCTTATAGGATGTCGTACCCCTACTTCCTTCCATACCCAAAGGTTATGAAAAAAATAAGAGATGGGAATATAAATTCACATCCTCTATATCCCGTTTATTTTCTATCATACATAAATAGAAATAGAATATTTTAATGAATTTTAAATCATATTATTCTTATTTTTATACACCAAGATGGAATCCCAGAGGTTATGATGTATTTATTGATCATTTCATCAACATGATCTAATTTTCATGGTGCTCCAATTTGGTTTATGCCTCAAAAACATGTAAAAGTCCCCTCAATGGGCCACAATCCCTATGTGGAAAAATATTCATATGCCTTATATTAATTTTACATCCTAAAACCATGTCACCATGCACTCAATGGAACATAATACCTTTTGGAAAAAGTATCACGAGACTCATATTTTGTGTAAACACCAAAAACATGTTAGCATCCAATTAATGGGGCACCTTCTTTATGTGAGAAATTTTCATTAGCCTCCTTTATATGTGTTTGTACCAACTCATCTGATGTGTGTGGGATTTGATACATATCCATATGGTGTATATAAGAATAATCCATAATGTTCACATCCAACACAAAAAATTGAACCCTAATTTTTTCTTGGACTATATCCCTAGTTGGGTCACACCCAATATTGTATGATACATCATATCAAGCTATATAATGTCGTATTAGTGTTAGTCACTTTCCATGATTTACTATAATACTTTCTTCTAGATTCCCTGTCACATTACATAAAACTACACTTTCTGTACCAAGTCACATGACATTAAAATGTGTGATGTGTCCCATTATGTGTCACCGAACTATATGAGTACATATTCAATTTACAATGATATAGAGGAATAACATCTCAGCGACTCGATCTTGGTATCAAAACAACTCAAGTCATCCAAGATGATGATATATTCTAAAGTTCCCCACTTAGTGTATTAAAACTAGTTTCATGATTATTAATGATAAAGGAATCTCTAGTATACTTTATTATCTACAATCAATGAAGAACCACAAAAACGTACAAATTAATCCATCAATTAAGAACCCCATATTCATATAGATGATTATAAAATTACTATATTATAACATTTTTTTATTTTTAAATTAGAGATTTTTTACTTTTATTAGAACTAATAAAGGATTATTTAATGCATATTATGTTTATAAGAGTATCCTATAGTATGAAATAAATCACACCCAAAATGTGTGTGGAGCCTGAGCTCCAATCCTCTAATCCATTGAATTTTTTATTAGTCAATGGATATATCTATGTCGAAACCTACCATTGTATTTCACATATTCATTAACAAGAAATGAGCAGGGAATGAAATTAATTTAATATAAAAAATGGTGATATTTACATGAATCCTAAACCCAAAAATATTGGGTCACCCTCAATTTAGGCCCCATTAACATACAAACTGAAAGAGGTCCAAGCATAGATCTAAAGAAATTTATTATAAATGTGTTCATTTATTGGGATATTTCTTTTTTGGGGTTTTAATATTATTCTTTTCAATTTATATAGATGAAAATTCAATTAATACTCCCTGTAGTCTAATGGAATCCTTTCATCTAATCCAATGATTAGAATCTTTGGTCACTTAAATAGGGTCTGCATCAAATTAGAGGTCATTGTTGTTGACTCTTGACCTTCATCGCCTGGTCTACAATATGTTCATATTTGGGTACCATCAGAATGGTACTATATAAACATTGGATGCTACAAATGAATCCATCTTGCTCAAAATATTCCACCTACAGTCCATCAAGTAATGTCTTCTGGCCTATAGGAAGACAGTGCCAGTTTTCATGTCAAATTGTTTTGTCGGTGTATCCATTAAAAGTTGTAGTAATTTCCTCTCTTAGCAGAGAGAGTTGGATAATGTTTTTATTTATATCCTAATCTATAATAAATAGGGGTACCTTTAAACGGATCATTCCAAATGATATTGTTTCCAATGATTCTTGGTAATGTACCCTCATCTTAATGAGCGTGCCACCCTCGGGAGTCTAGTCGAGGTCACTAAGATCCAGAAACATAGGATATCCCACTAAGGTAAATTACTAGTCCATAGAAATATTGAATAGACCTCAGTTATCTAAAAGAATACATTTAAATAAATACATTGGAATACATTGAAAAAAACAAAACCCTTACTGCATCTATAATGCTTATCACCACAATTTGGTGGCACCTGGATAAACAAGTCAAAATATCTCAACCAAAAACTTGAGACATTACCTTACCTACATCTCTAAAAATGATAATTATTGTATTATCCAATCAATAAATAGAGTTAAATAATAGTAATACAAAAATAAACTAATTTCGAAATGTCTTTATATTCACATTAATGTAAAATAAATCACCCCTTACATCTTTAATATGTTGAAAGTATATACTTATTTTCTTATTAATATTTTATATGTTATCTAGGATATAATTACTGCATCAACTATGACTATGAATCGGTAACACAACCCCAGTTTATAATTTAATGAAACCCATTAGAATAATAAAATATTTACCATAGAGTATATGAGTATTCAGACCCCCTATCTAGGAGGGTCATGACCAAAATTTAAGGAAAAATGGAAAACCAGATGATGAACATATCACTTTTCCAATATGAGGTAATCGATACATCCAAATAGACACTTCAGAAAAATAAAATTACCATATAGTAATTAAATAGACCTATAGGATAATGTATAAAATTATACTAGAGAAAATAAAAAAGGTTTCCTTTAGTGAAATATTTTCCCATAGCTGGCTTCCCCATTCACCCAAATGAAAAAAATATAGAAACTATGATCAGTAAATATGATTGGAAAATGAAAAGCCTATCCAAAACAGTAATCAATTAAATGATTATTTTTTGTGAATACATCAAGCACATATCTATGTATGATGATGAAAAAACATTCTATTACTGAATTATGGTGATAATATAGGTTATGGAAAATGACTTCCAATAAATTTTGATGTATACAGTATGATGGAAGGATCACCTTGGACATCTTACTAAGAAGAGTAACTTCATTTCCAATACCTGTACAACCTTGAGAGCCCATTTTTATGTGTTCCAGGGAAACCCTCCTCATGGACAAAAGAAGAAACATCATGATGGTCCTCAAATTGATATAATCATTCTTAAAGGTCCTCCCCAGGGTATATTCTGTTGACATTATCATTTTCATTGGATGTTAAGAAATTATGGAGGTACTTCATATGATGGAAGTTTTTATAGAGTTCAAAAATAAAAATTCACTTCATTTCATGATGAAGTTCCCCCTTGAAAAATTATCATTCATAAACCCCAACTATCACCAGAATATTTGGAAATCATGTCAGACATTCTGGATGTATCATCATTGACAAGTGATATTTATTCTCAACCAGAAGACTCCACAAGGGAGAACTCATTCTCAAAACCACAATTGGATCATATATATTCCAATTCGATTGAGGAAATACATGAAAATCCTATTATTTCTAATAAAAAATTAGTAAAATTACAGCATTGGACAGATCTCATTTGGAATCCTCTTGAAAGATATGAAGACGAAATGTTGGTGATGAGGAGAGAGTGGGATAATGATTATATGACAGAGATTTTATGGTGTTCAATTACCCTCAATAAGTAATTATAGAAGAATTTTAAGATAAATAATTCGATTAAAATCACATAAATATTTGGAATTATAATTATCCCCTAAAAACATCAATACTGACTTATGAAAAATGTCCAAAACATGTCATGTTAATTTAATAGATGCAACATAAAATCAACATTTAAGCTCTACTAGTTATTAGATACATTAAATTGTGAAAATAATTTGGAGACCATAAGTATTTATGTCATAAAGAATTAATCAGGTCTCCTCATCTGAACAAAAACACCACATCCATTGTTTATATGAGTGGTTGGGGAAATCATGTCACATTTCACTTGATGTCATTTTTTGATCAATAAATCCAACAAAAGGTGATATCCCGTAATTTCATAGACTCAATAATATTTTTAGAAATATTATATTATTTTTATAGATTAAATTATTAATAATAACTTCCCCATCACAAATCATAATGAAGACAAACCAGGAGATGGTGAGAGATTGAAAGGATTAGGCATCAAGTGTATGAAAATATTGAACAATCTTCATCACTAAGTGAATCTAATAATCAAGAAACAATAGTTTATTTCGATGTATATGTATTTGATGAAAATAATATATTTCAACCTATCAATGTTTGAACAATGATATATTAATTCAGACATGAATTTTTAGCAGCTCAGTGCATGGAAGTATAGGATAACACATATCCTAAATGGTTGTGGGAATATTTAGAACGAAATTCTAGACTAATAAATCAATCTATAAACATTGTGAATGCAAACCTAGAGCACACTCATCCTACAAAGATAGTGGTATTTTATCATCAAACTCATACTAATTTAATTTTTTTTAGTTGGGAGGAGTTACAAAAAAGTAATTTAATAGTTCATATGATCCTATGATGTATTTTCTTCATCACTCACATAATAAAAGTCATCTAGAGGATCGAATTTGATAAAACATGAGTTGATAGAATCAAAGGGGGCCATGAATAAAATTTTGAGTTTCCAGGACCGTCAAAAAAATGAGCAGCTATGTGTTCAACTACTACTAGGAATCAAAAATCATCACACGTAAGCCCTAGGAATAAGCATTTCTCTGATTATTTAATGACTGGTGTGATTCTCATGACACAGTGCACATCAGTAAATGAAATTAGTTCCTATTTTTTAAATGGTGGTTAACATCATGGAAATAAATGATAGAAAAATTAGTACCATTACATTAAAAATTCTATCCACACCAAAATGACAGAATAAAATGAGGTTACCTGGTATTAAAGAATTTCCCAAAATTTGGGAACTCCTTTGAATTAACCATGGACTCTTTGATGAACAACCTCAAAAAAATTTCATAAGGATATGGTCTAATCCCACATGATACAAAAAATATTCAAAACTATCACACTTAAGGAAATACTGGATCTTGATGATATAGATATGAGAGAACTGTAGAGGCTTAATTATAAACTACTTAGAGGTAATATTCCTGCTATATTAGGTCTCTATAAAGAACCTCACATTAATCCCCTAGCTTATTTCCATTTAAAGAAAGATTTTATCATACATGTTAAAATACATTCACAATTTACACTCAATTCTGGAGGTTAGAAACCTATTTATTTAAAAAAACAGTAGTAAAATACCATGAAATCCCTCAATTGACTAAAAACAGACCAATTTTAGTCATGTTTCTACATCCCAGTTGAATCACATGTATAGATGAAACCAACAAAATTATTCATCCTATAATTCCACCTACTCAATCCCCTATAAAGTTGGCCACTCTGACAACACTTATTGTCTGAAATGAATTGTTAACAGCCCTTCTAGAAGTAATGAAGGGATAGTGTGTTCTAGTGAAGAAGGAAAGAACACCTTATCCTAAATGGGTAGATGCATGTCTTCCTCCTCATCATTTCAGATATCTTATATTTCACACATTTTATTGCTTGGTAGATCTAGAATATCATTTTAACATTATATATATCTATGAGGCCCAATAAAAAGTATTTTGCTTCACTAAGAAAATAAAAAAGAAGATTTTTTTATAACTAAACCTTACCAGGACCAGCATTCGTGTGGTAAAATGGTTTACCCACATTGTTGATAACAGAGTGTGAATACCATTATTGGTAATTCCATTTTCAATTCATCGCAAAACTATGAAATATAAAGGTATTATTCCTCTTAAATTGAAATTATTGATAAAATAAGAGTGTGTGAGACATTATTTTTATATAGAAGGATATAACTTATTTCATACATTTAAATTTTCGATAAGATGATTTGTTACTTATTTTTTATAAAAAAAACATGATGAGTTGAAAACATCACTCATTATCATCAAATACACAGTTGAGTTCCATGTCCTTTATAATGTTCCAAAAATATTGAAAGACTATATCTTATGAACTAGATCCAAATCCTGATCAGTAATGGTATTAAACAAAAATAATATTGGTAACATATAAAATTAAACCATAAATAAAAAAAATCCATATAGTATTCCACTTCAAAGATTTATAATTATTGTGAAACACCCCCTCCTTCGAAGAAATAACAATTACAAAAACCTCAGTTAAAAAAAATAATAGAGTAAAAAGTCTCCTAGTACGAAGACCAAAATGGCAGGGGCCCTTACATCTAAGATGAGTAGGTTTCTAGCTAATTATTAACATATGAAAAAAAATATTACTTTTTTCATAAACCAAAATACCCAATAAATTTATCCTTCAATATAAAAATAATATTTTCCACATTTTGTGAATATTACAGAATACCATCCATGACCATTTCATTTTCAAATACATCCACCAAAATTATGTTGAATCTAGGAAGGTGAAACAAATTAAACCACTAGAACAAGTATTTTGTGTTTCTACTGGTGTTTTGGAAGATTATATTGAATATGAAGAACATACTATCATGATTTTATATGATATCATTGATCAGATTAATGGAAAAAATAAACCAGAATAATTCAATCCTCTAACAAATGTAAACATCCAATTGGGATACTTATTTATTATACTAGGAAAAAGGTAACTGCATTAACCCAAAAACCCTCTAACATTATCTCATAAAAAACATCATAGATGGTATGGTGGTATAAAATTTTGTAGGATTGACATAACCACAATAAATAGTTAGACTAGACTCTCTCGGACTCCATGCCTTCAATCCCAAACAAATCAGTACCTCCAACCAATTGGTACAAAGTCACCGACCCATAAAATTTTGTCTTAATAAAATATAAATTTGGTATTTATATCCATTAATTACATTAATTTAGTATACCCCTTATCAAAGGATGAGTTTTTATGAACCTTATATTCTAACAAAAAATTCGGGTTATGTAAACTGTGTCTTCATAAGAAAATGAAATCGATTGAAGTGTAACCTCTACTGAACAAAACATGTCAGCAAAATCACTAGTAGATCTATATATTAAACTAATATAAATGGAAATAAATTTTAATTTAAATGTTTTTATAGTATTACTACTCAAAAATTTATAAAAAAATATTAGAGCTGATCATCTTAGAAGACCTATTGAGGAATAAGTGATAAATTGACCAGCCCTAGAAAGTGGGAAGTACATGGTAGTCTTGTTCTGTAGCAGAAATAAACGACCTTCACATATTCTATAAAACTATACTCATCTATACCATGCACTAGAAACTCAAAAAATTACTTCATGTGATTAATTACCAACATGGAAACATTGAACTTTGACTTAGATGTACAACATCTTGTAGCAATTTTCCCTAGATCCAAAAGGATTTCAATTATGAATTATATTAATCTACATATAAAATGAATTATAGATTCAATATTCTATCATAACCAGTATAAATAATCTATATCCCCTGAATAAGTCACCATAACCCATCATGAGGCATAGAATTTATACATGTCCCCCACACCCTCCATGTTATGGGATATGTTTCCTTTATAAGGATTGATACATGGGAAGATGGATTATTATATTGTGCTATGAGAGATTAACCTATGATTTGTGGGGTGAAACCCAAAATACTCATATTATTATATATAATTTTAGAATTTTGGTGTTTCCTCACTGAAATACCCTTTCCCATCTTTACTGCATCTATGAGACGATATTCACCCCTACAACCTCAAACAATGGTCGACCAACATCAACATGAAATGTCCTTCTTAGATCAAAAATATTGGGTGATTTAATCCATGACTCATCATAGAATATCACTATCCTATTATTGATTTATTGGGGGATATGTATAATTTGGGACCATGTATATTCTATGAAAAAAATAAAATAAATCTAACGAGAATCCATAAATTATTTTCCTTTCACGTGATAACGATAAAAACAGGGAACCCCTTTTGGAAGTAATAGAATTGATGTGAAATTTTATAAGGAGAATACCCTCCATAAAAAATCATTACCTCAATAATGGAAACATAAACACCCCACACCCTGTTAAAGAAATGAGGTACCACGATCTAATGTAATATCTACATACACTATTTACTAGGGTTCTAGTGGAAGTAGAATTAGGGTCATATAAAAAAGTTATAATAATTGATTAATTTCCTTAAATAATGGGCTCCCATGAAAAATTGGTTCACCACACATTATATTTTAAATAATTATAGAATCGGGCTTCTTAGACATTTTCAGTCATAGATGAACATATTTCCTCCTATTTTATTTTCAATCCATCCCATGTGTACCTGAAATAGACCCATGATATGGTTCGGGAACATCCACCTTTATACACACACCAATAAAATATATATCTATTCCAATAATGAGACTACAAGAGTAACATTATTTTACAGATGAAAACATGGAAACCATCATGAAGATTGAAACTCTAAATCAGGCATTGGATTCACTCATAGGTAGTAATCATCAAATGAGAAACATGGAAATAATGGATATCAATCAAAGAAACATGTCATCATTGGGAATGACTATCAATACCCACATTGTGAACCAACCATCCATAATTGTCGACCAATATGCACAAACCTATCCCTATGTATAAGTTTTATATGTGTACCTTCCCTTACTACATAGATTTCCTAGACACTATATAAAAAAAGCCTAAATACAATTAGTCAAGGGAACATAAACTTTTTCAGGAGTCCATCATTCAAAAAATAAATTTAGTAGTAATGAATCCACTTTTTATGTGGGGAGGGAGACTACTATCTATTATCCCATGTTGAGAATGTATTAATGAATTAATCATACATGTCCTTAATAATTGGTTCTTTTGAGAACATATGAAAATCCATGAAAATGATGAAAAATTCCCCATACATATTGTCGAATTTATTGGTATCTAGGCTCCACAAAATGAGTAGTTGATAAATAATGAACCTATATTGATGGGATAAGATATATGGTATCCAAATAGCCTCATATAAACAAATGAATATTATTATATCATTAAATTCATCCAAACCATGACAAAACTAAAAAGTACAACTCCATTCAATAATAATCAAATCCTCTGGGAGAAGTACCAATTTCGACGACTACCGCAACAACTCATTGGATGTGAATTTAATTAAAATGGAATAAAAAATTATATCTAACATATGTGGATATATTACTTCCAATAAATTTAATTAAGGATTTTAAAAAAAACTGACATATTAATTGTCTTGGATAAACGGTCCATTCTCTATGTTATTTTCATGGGGTTTATTTCATCACATGTTTATCCAATCATGCAACTGTTTTTTATATTGTGGCGTTGGGATTGGGATGTCTGAAGTCAAAAAAATATATTAAGAGGAATCCTATTTATTATAGTTTACACTTGATTTTAAATACCCCCAAGTCTTTATAAAATTTAATTCTGTGGAATGATATTTCATTTCATACTAAATTCAACATATTCCCTCATGGTGTTCCTCTATTCATCATCATGGGAAATAAATTTTGAAGGATCAATTTGGTGACTTTTCTAGAATATGAAGAAGAAATTTTGAAATTCTAGATGTTTGTGAGTTTATAAATGTATAAATATTTTGGGTATCATTTTATGATCAACCATATAGATTGATATGTGGGCTGTGAAGTGCCCGAGTCACCACATGAAATATGAGTCCATTATGATGAAATATATAGGTACATTCCCTTATTGGCATCCACATGTTCCTCAAAATGTATATCCCAAATAATCCTACAAGATTGATTTGTGGCATTAAAATTTCTCTTCATTATTATGATCAGACCTTATTCTAATGGGGGCACATTTTCGTGTCTAAAAAAGAGAATATTATTGATCAATTTTTTTTAGAAATTCATAAAATCCACAAAAATTAATTTGATAAAAACAATTAAAATTATCATTGATTAAGGATTCATAACTACAATTTAATCCCTATCATACACATAAAAATCATTTTTATGGGTATTCAATATTCATAAGACCTCCCATAGTTCGACATAAATAAAAATTCATTTTCTAGGTAGGGTTTGACCTCTCAGGACCCCAAAAAATGTATATTTTTTTAAAGGTGAGGTGTGAACTTGAGGCCAAAAAAAAAATGAAAAATCATTTTCTGGGTGAGGCATGACCTCTCCCCCCCACTCACAAAAAAATCCTTTTTAGGGTGAAGAATCTTTTCCAGGGCACTTTAAAAAAAATATTCACTTTCAAGGTGAGGATATTTATTCAATCTCCATGAAAACATAAGTACTTCATACATATAAGTATTTCATTACATCGATTCAACATTTGTGAAAATATACATCAGTATACCTATAATATATACACACACATACAAAGCCTATAATGAAGAGAAAATTTCAGATTAAATTGTTTTTGAAGGTATTCATTTAGTTCATCTCATAAATTAAATGAGATACTATGAATTGTTATTAAATGAAAAATTATTTTTCAACATCCATCATCATATCTTGTCTCCCAAAAGAGATCCATCTCCATAGAGAACTCATTAGTGGACTACATTCTCATAGATGAATGAAAATGCAGTGATTGTGGACTACTATCCGTCTTATAAATCTGTATGAATGATATAATTATTTAGTCCCAGTACACTTCATAATAACATTAAACCAAACATTGGAACCACTATGAACTAATCACAAACCATTTACATCAATCTCATCCCGAAAGCATTAATTTATATATGAGCATTTTGATGTACTACTATGCAATATAATCCTCCAAAGCTTCCATATTTATTTGTTCATTGCATTGGGAACCCCAATATTTCCTCTCAATCATTTATTCATATGGTAAATAGGGTCAAATTTGCGTCTAAACTAACACATCATATCCTTATAGTATTCCCAAAGAAAAATTTCTATGGTAAAAAGGATCTTAACTATAGTGTGGTGGATAGTGGATAATTGGGTAAGTTAGCTACATTTGTGTCCCATAGTCCCTTCCACATCATCTATTTCACCCATTAAAAGAAGATGATGGTTGGTTTTTCAAAAGGAATCCCTCAAAGAGTAATACCATATTCTTTTTAATAGGATTTCACACAACTAAATCATTACATACTATGGTGTCACAAAAACTATAGTGGAGCTGATCACATAACTTTATTTTCCCTCTATCTCCCATATCCCTATTCTCTTCCTCTGATGGAAAAATTGAATTATGTTAATTTATATATTATCATCTTTCTTATGTTTCTCATAATGATAATGACTCACATGGGAATAGAAGTTTGTAGATATCATTTCATCAACATGATAAAATTTTCATGGTCCTTTTATTCCTTGTAATACCCCAATCCATGTCATTATCCTCTCAATGGTCCACATTGTAAGGAAGATAAATTTGTTTGTCCATATGTTTAGTATTATCCCAAAAACCATGTCAAAATACTCTCAATATGACACATTCCCTATGATAATAATTTTCACTAGCCTTCGATTCATTGTATGACTCAAAACATTGTTTCTATATTCTCAATGGGAAATATTCACTTCAAAACAATGTTTATGGGGCCTTCTCTATAAGAGGATTTTCCAATCCCTCAAAACTATGCGCAGTTTAACTCCTAGCCTAATGATATATATAAGAATCCTCTATCAGGTTTAAACCCAAAATCAAAATATCAACCCAAATATTATATTTTTCATATCCCTAGAAGGTTTACACCCCACATGGGAGCCCACATACTATCTATGTCCCTCATGATTCTTTGGTGTAAATCATAGACCGGCTTTTACTATGCACCTTTCATATTGATTACCTTTCCTTGTGATGATAGACACCATGGATCTTCCCATTTCACATAAACTTAAAACGAATTATGTTATGTATTAATTGGAAATGATATACATGACACTTTATTCCATTCACATAGACACATATGATGCTCATATCATGTTACATACTTCACATCAATATTACTCCCATCACCCTAGATGATGATAATTTCCCGAGTAACCTAATATGTGTATTAAAACCCAAAAAAATATAATAATTGATTTAAAAATATATAATATTAAAAAAATGGTACCAATGATGTTGAACCTTGAATAAATATAGATTCCTCTATAGATGAAGAAGATCAGAAATGTACAAATGGGTCTAACATAAATACATGAAAATAAATGATACCTTTAATAAGGTTGATATAATCCATATTTGTGATTTGATATATGAATCATGAATGTGTCTTAAATCAAAAATAGAGTACCATAGTAAGTTATAATATCATTCCAAATTTGTGATGATAAAGACATCCCATATTCTCATCCAAAAAGAAAATCAATGATTTCAATGGGTAATTCCAAGTGACAACCATCCTTTGTGAAATGTTCAGAATTAAAATAAAATGAGTGCAGATGTAAAATCCATTAGATAAAATATCAAGAATTTCATTACAAATGTAAAATTTTAGGTTCTATTTTATAATACTCTATCATGTTACTTGTAATTCAATAATACCTTTTTGTGATGATTTCGTGTTATGATCTTTTCATTTGTTAAGATTTTTTATAAATATGTTTTTGATGAAAAATAAGTACGAATAATATAACAAAAAATACTCATAATATTTCTGGTCCTCTTATTATTCATGATATCTCAAAGTAATATTTCTATCTTTAAAGTCTTTGGTTCTTAATATAATTTAGAGACTTTTATAAATAAAATAAGGCATTATCTCACTCACTAGTTGAAAATTAGTTTTCTTCAAAAAATATGTTTTAAAAAAGATTATTGAAATATTTTATAATACGGAAATGATTTCTAAAATGAATTTTCCAAATGATACACATATTTAAATAATTATTTTAAATTAATCTTCATGACATTTCCAAAGAAATTATCATTTGTATTTTATGAAAAAATCATAGTGGAACCATTTTTTTAACATGTATGACACAAACCAAACATCCCATAATCATGAAAATTATTTTTTTAATATTAAATTTTATGTCATTATGATTAATTCAAAATTAAATTATTTTTGAAATGTTTAATGTTTTAAATTTTCATCAAAAAGAATAGTGTATTTTCTTAATGAAATATTTTAAACAAACGTGTAAAATAATTTTATATCTAGGTTGATAACTACTGATGTTACCTATCTATTATGGTGATATATTCTAAGGATACCATTCTAATTATTTCTATTAATGCGTTTGGATTATGGTGGAATAATGTTTATTTTACATGTTTATCTCCCACATGTTCTACCATGATTCAATTATTATAAAAACCATTTATTTTCCCTTGAGTTATGATATTATTAAATAATGAAATTATTATAAAACCCTTATCATTTAAATTTTTTATTATTTAATGAAATTTTTGTGATATGAATATCATTTAATGAATTATGATATGATGAATGTTTTATGTTTTTTGGCCCACATAATTTTGGTTTTCATTATGAGACGTCTGTGACCTATATGTACATCCAATTAATTGGGTAGAGATTTATATATCATGAGATAAAAAAGGATAGAATGGGGATTAAACTTGGTATAGTATGAGAATTTTCCTCATCGATAGTCTTTAAAGTGAATGTTGACTACTATGATTGTTTTAGGTGTGAAAGATTTCAACAATGACAACCATCATATTTAGTGTTGAATAATAATAAAATGATTCTTTATGATTATGTATATCTAGTAAATCAATGTCTTAATCCAATGTTACACCATAAAAAATTTTCTATCCACTTATGATCCATGTACTATGATATTATAATATTTATGTAATGAATCAATATAATAATATGTGATATGATGGATATGGTTCTCAATTGTTACGCTATTTTTCTCATACTCTAATTTCATGTTAAACATATGTATCAATATTGTTTACCATTACAGTGATTCATATATCACTTGGTCTTATTTTTACTTTCATCACATTATAAGGAAATTTACTACATATATTATTTATAAAATTTGTGCTAGATATGACTATAGTAGTGGGAGATGATGAAATTCTATCTATTGACATGTTTTTAGTGTTTCCATGTTTCCAAATTTACTAAAAAATATTATTCCTTAGTTATATTGTTTGGGATTTGTAATTAATATTCATAATTAAATGATGTAATATCTATGTATGATAATACTTGGTCATAATTGTTGGTATCATAAGATATGTCAAATTAAACATTGGACACTAGGATAATAAAAATTCAGAGAAGTGCCAATAGTATTTTCCAATAATATGTATAGGGATGTCTTAATGAATAAGTAAAAGGATAAACTAATGTGTAGGAAACTATCAGGGAATTATCATAAAGGATAAAATAAGGCGATGCTATCAAATTACATCTTTATTGGGATTCTACAAGTGGATGTGAATATATAATACTTATACCTATGGGTAATAACTAAGAAAATGATGCATTTAGTGGGATTTGATCATCACTTGGTGAAATTTAGTGGGTTTTTCTACACCCCTAGTTTGATACACTAGGGGGTATATGCTTTTGAAGCACACAAACACTTTATGAAACATCATGAAGGATTTGAATTGATGATTATTGTGAGTGACCAATGATAAACATATAGATTCATAGGTTAAAGAAGATGACATGATTCAAAAATCCTATAAATTATTTTTCAAGATTATATAGTTCCCCATCATAACTTTTAATTATTACAATATAAATTATACTTGTAATAAATAGTTGGAGCTTGAATGAACCTTATTAATGTTGTGAGTAACAGACAATGAAATTATTATCATAAAAACAATCTAAATGTTATGTTTTCTCAAATAAAACACTGCTTTTATGATCATAGAACATTCTTAAGATATGAATCATATTGGAATTCTAAAAAAACATAGTGGTCAACAACATTAAATTGGTTCCTTTAAAAGGAAGTATCCAACTAATTTTAGTGTATTGTCTTATCCACTAATTAATGAATAATGGATCATCACCTCTAAAAATATATTTTCTGTTTCCCAGTGTTTGGAACATGAAAATGTTGTTGTGGTTGTATACCATTTTAATGGTGAAGTATATCAATAATTGAATCCTATAATGTGTAATACGAAATAGGATGAGATTGAATCCATTGATTGTGATGAGATGGATATATTATTTTACAATAAAAAATTTCCTCAAATTCTTTATATGAAGATAGAGAAGGAGTTCCTTCAGATAATCAAAAATATTATTTAATCTATAAGGAATAATGAGGAAAATTTGACAATAATTATGAGGTAAACATACAATATTATATAGAAACTTATTAAAAGGATTATAAATAATTCAATGGACTAAAATTTATCTAAAGTGTATTATCCATAAGATACCTATATATCTATTAAATTAATATTAAATGTTATAGATTTGAGGAAATGGATGTTGGAGTTATGGGTCAATATCATTGATCTAAAATGATGTGAAAAATATAATTCAACGGAATATATAAGAACTATGGTGTGAAGAAGAAGATATTTCCTTTATTCGAAATGTGTGTGAAGAAGCATAAAGAAAATTGTCTTAAGGGGACTGGTAAAATATTTATTCGTGGAAGGGAAGTTCACTAATATATTTATTTCTAAATTAATGGTAATAAATTATCCGTAAAACGAATAGAGAGAAATCATTAATGAATTCACCACCAACACAAAAGTGATCAAAATGATAAGAGTATGATAATATTGATAACTAAATCCCAAATCATATGATTAATGTTGATGATTTTTGAAAATAACCACTTATGTTGATAGATAAATGGAAATATCAAGTGATCACTATTTCTAAAAAGGGGTTTAATAATTGTGTGGTGAAACGTATATATACAATGCACTCTAAAAGAGATAATATATTATTTGAATATGGATCTACAAATTCATTCATATCTGAATAATTTTATATAGGTATAATAATCCCATCAGAATGGTTATGTATATTATTTGAAGTGAAATCCCTTAATGGTATGATGATCACATGTTATGTATACGATTCCTCTCTTATATAAATTAGAAGGAATTTTTCCAATAAATGGTATCATTATTCATTTAGTTGAGTTTGATGTTATCTTTGGATTGGATTGGATTTCCATATATAAATACCATATCAAATTTCAATAAATAGAATAACATTTGATATTCCAATCCAACCTTTAATGATATATTAGTTTTAGGATAATTATGAACACCTAATAAATATCAAATCAATTTTATGGATCTCAATTTAAATTCATTTGGGGAGTTTAATATAAATTATTAGGGAGAAACATGAAATCTATAAAAATATGATTGTGATATAATTTATTGATGTTTTTCCAGAATCGTAGCCTAGCATTCCACAAAAACATGTAGATGATTTATTAATATAACTATGAAATGTTTACATAGAAATTTCAAATAATCCTAATAGAATGGTCCCAATTGAGTATAAAGAGAAGAAGAAACATCTCCTAGAAAATCATGACTCGGAATTCACCCTGTTATCTGTGTGACCATGGGGTGTACATAATTTTTTATTAAATTGAAATATGGTCCAATGTTGATCTAAATTAATTATGATGAGATAAAAAATATCATAATAAAGAAATGATATCCTCTCCCATCTATTTATGACATTATTTATCAAATATGTAGAGGTGAATGATTTTCAAATATTGAACTTCATTATAGATATCATAAATTAAGTGTTATGAATGAGGATATACCAAAGATTAAAATCCATACAATGCATTGTAACTATGAGTATATAGTGATTCTATTTAGTCTTATGAATTCCCTTTCCATTATCATTGATTAAATGAATAAAACCATTACATTTTACCATTATCAATTTTTGGTAGTATTTATATATGATATTTGTATATATTTAATGTGTAATAAATATCAATAAGAAATCTTCAAACTATTTATAAAGACACTAAGGATAGATAATGAATTTGAAAAAAATTCAAATTGTGAATTATTGATGACCAATTTTTCATTATTTGGTAATTTAAAAAATGAGGGGGTATATAAGTAGATCCATAAAAGGCTATTAAATGTTGTCCCATACCAACCATGGTGAAAAAGACCTATATATTTCATGGTTTTGTTGTATATTATAAATTGTTTTTGGAGAATATTTCATAACTATATAATCATATGAATGAGTTAACCCAAAAGGGATCTAAGATACATTATATAGATGCATGTGATGATAATTTCAAGGAATTAGTGAGCCCACATATGTTTATACAGCCCTGAATTAGATATGTATTTTCAATATATATTTTTTCACCAATAAATTATTCAGATAATTTATTATGAACAACAAAATAGATATATGTTATATAACATGACAATTATGTTTTTTTTGGAAAAAATTACCCAACTAATGACTTGGGGTTAGTTTCAGTAATTTTTTCATTAATGATGTGGTTGAATTATTTTTATAGAGATATGCCTATGATAATTATTTAGAGCATATATTCCCATATAAGTAGTTGCTTATGTAGTTTATAATATAGTTAGATGTTATTAAATATCATGAATTCTAATTAGATTATCATCATATGAAAGAAAACATCACGATTGATGCTTTTAGTAAAGAGGATTGTGCTTGTATATAAAGGACAAGTACTATAAAAGATCCAATATTTTTGGATTTGTAACGGATGGATATGAAAATTCTGAAGGAAGGTGAAAAACTCATTTTCTTCAGTTGAATGCTCAACCATCAATAAAAGACACGGATAACGAGAAACATAAGAAATATGTAGTGATGAAAAATGGATATGAATTTTCTAGATTTTATCCTAAATCATGATTGAATGATAGGGTTCATGAACAATAAATTCATACCATACATACCTTATTAAAATAAGTAGTTGTAAGAGGAATGAAATAGTTCTTCATTCCCTATTCATTCTGAAAGTATAATGATATATATAGATTTGAATGTCTATTTCTAGAGTGATGTAATAAATAGAGATATCAATGATTATTTATTTATATTCATGGTATAACAGTAATATAATGGTGAAACCACAAATTATATGGGGATTCCACATCCATTACCCATACTTGAAAGGAAATGGGAAAACATCATCATGTATTTTTTGTTCGACAAATCAATATTACTAAAGGTCATAATAATATTTTGGTTTTAGTCAATCACTTTTACAAGAGGACAAACATAATACCTATTAAAGAGGTTTTATATCTATATTATATATCTATGATATTCATTATCGAATTTTTATGCTTTTTTGGTATACCAAATTACATCATTCCTTACTGGGATCCATAGTTTTGTCCCTATTATGGAAAATTATTTATCAAGATCTTGATTCATAGTTCAGTTTCCGAAATGCATGTCATCCTCAAATATATGTCATATTTGATAGAAAAATTAAAACCCTAGAAGTTATGTTTAAAATTTATTATTATTATTTGAATGGTTTTTGGGATCAATACCTTCTTTTAGTTGAGTTTAAAAAAAATTAATTTCACTCATGCATTCATACAGATCCACATGAATTCATATATAGAAATAGCAGCACCCTATAAATTTTGGAATAATTTATTTTTTAAATAAATTAAATTACTTTAATATCTTGCTTTACATGACAGTCCATGTTATTCTTATGTTACAAAAAATAATAGGTTATCGTATGTTACAAAAGATACTGAGTTTTTTGAAAACCATAATATATTATTAATCTCATTAAAAATAGAAAAATATATCATTTATGTAAAAACCAGAAAAAAAATATATTTTAAATATTATATTTAATTGTTTTATATAAATAAAAAATATTGATAAAAATATATAATTTTTAGAAAAGTTATTATTCTATTAAAAAATTTAATTTTATGAAATAAATTTTTTGAGCTTTCCTATTGAATAATAAAAAATTAATCCTTTAAAAAAATTTATTATATTTATTTAATTAAAAAAAAAATAATTTTGAAATCAACATGCCATAATTTTTTTAAGGTTTATTTTTTATGTTCTCGTAAAAGATTCAATTTTGGATGAATAATAATAAATTATGATTTTTAAATAAAAGAATCCATTTTGTTTAATTTATTTAAAAAGATAAATTTTAATTTAAATATGTATAATGTAAAATTATTTCAATTTTATAACCTCTATTATTATCTAGTTCATTGGAATCAATTTCATTTTAATTATTTCTATAAAAATATGGTTTCATTTGAACATTATCCCTTAAAAAAACTGCTTTCTATTCATGCCCGTGAAAGTAATTTTAAAATAATGTATACCACATATGTGATTAGAATATTTAAAAATATAATACATAATAAGAATCCTCATAATTTATATAATGTAATATGTCCAACATATTTAATGACAGAAATTAATAACGAATTTAGTAAAAATTTATTATCATGGTTAAGTTAAAAATTGGTTTATCGGGGGTTAAACTAAATATATTAGGGTAAAATGGCCTATAATCATGTGTAAAAATTATTTATTAGAATTAATTATAAGATTATAACTATAAGGATTTATGATTTATTTTTTTATGCTTCTAACATGTGAAAACACTAGAGTGTTATTTTTTATAAAAAATATTATCTTTGACCTCTACCCCACATATAAATAGATACCCCCTCTCCTATACTATTCACACCATAAAACCATTTCAGATCAACACATACCCAAACAATTCAAATACTTACCTCCCTTATCCCATAATAGAATCTATTGTATGGACAGAAAGCTATCCATGTAATGGTTTTATTGAATACCTAAGGAGGATACCTGAAGAAGAGTTAATGTTAATCAAAGAGCATTATCATTTTATGTATTCATCCAAAAAATTAAATTCCTATTATAACGTGAATATATAATAACCTCATTATATTCAATATATTAATATATTGTTATGTTAAGGGATTAACTATAATGACTCAAACCCACGTTATCAGATTCAGTTCTAAAAACATGATGTTTATTTTTTTAGAAAAGATAAATGAAAAATAAATAGCGCCTTATTCATTCGAGAATCACTTTCAATATAGATTATATATAGTTAGACAATATTACACAATTTATCATAGTTGTAATAAAATAAATCTATTTTCATCACATACATTAACTCTAAAAGAAATCCTTTTCATCTTAGAATATTATGATACCCATGAAAAACATTTGAAAATAAGCGATGATAATTAAGATTCTAATAAGGGATTTTCACATCATTGAAATGATGCTTTTATGAAATGATTTTAATATTATTTTTGAAATACTAGGGAAATATTACTAAATTGAATATAATATTTGAAATACATACCTTTTAAAATATTTACTCATAAAAATTATAAAAATAAAAAAGTGATTTTCAGAAAAAAAAAATTATGCATTCTTTGGAAAAAAATAACACATAGGTAACATGAATCATTGTAGGTTGTATTCAGCCTACCCACATGCCAATGGATAGGTTCATTCCCCAATAAATTATATATTTTCAACAATTATGTGTGTTATTGTTTAAAACATTTTAGTATTTAATTATTAATATATACATTTCTCAATGGGTTTTATTCATTAAAAACATTGGCAACATGTTCACATATGCTATAAATAAATTTACACTTATAAATTAATTAGGAATACTAATGATAATTTCGAGAAACTGAATTTCTCAATCCCATAAATACATGTAATGTTAATGAATGTATAATTAAAAATATTTTACATCAATTTTCATTAATTAATTTATAAAAGTCACTTTAAAAATTAGTTCTTATATAAAGGTAATTATTCCCTGAATATGTTCAGAAGATATAGACATAATAAATATTAAACTAGTATATGCATGAATCGTCTCATATTATAAATAATGGAAATATTTTATAATTGAAATGAAATTAATGAATGTATAAATGATTTTTACAAAAAATAGCCCTTTTTAACAACACACTATAAGTTAAATGAAATGAAGAGATTATAGATTTTGATAAAAGGAATCATAATCGAAATTTTTTTATACATGTAATTAAATATTAATTTTCATAGAGGTAATTAAATTATAAAATCAAATCAAAATAACAACCTTGTAGAACTAAAGTTGTAAAAATAATTTACTGATAAATGTGAATATATTAATCAAATTCACACATATTTATTTGAAAATGGGATTTATCGGTACAAATAAAATTTTAAATGAGTTATTTGTATATAAAATAAATAATAAACCATTTACATAAATTATAATACAAATAAAAATATATATTAATCTTCGTTAGGGTAATTGATTTATTTAAAACATATAAACATACATTATTTTGTTTTTATAAATAAGTTACAAATATATGTTGGAATAAATTGATAAAATATTTCCCCTAAAATATTTCTAGAAAGCATGAACTCCTTGGGAGAAAATAGATTTTCTCTTAACTCTCTTATCCAAAAATAAAAAACACATGGAAACGAAAAAGAAAAATAGTTACTAACTCTACTTATGCAGCCTACCTCACATAACAAAAACATACCCTACCACTGCAGATGGACATGTGTTGTGCCCAAAAATAATATAGTATAGATGTATAATTATGAGTCACTATTTATAGAATAATTCAATTTATATTATAATGAACTTATTTAACTACTTCTGGTAGCAGATGAAGAAATAAAAATGAAAATAAAAATATGTGGCTCTGTTGTAGTGCTTGAAGAGAAAGCATGAAAAGTATCCAACTGAAGATATTAAAATCTTATTGATATTTAAAATACAAAAAATAGGTTTGGTGTATTAATTTTCATAGATGTTTTTTTATATATTTATTTTTTCAATATTGGTTAAAATCAATAAAAAATAAAAATCCCAAATCTAATTGAGTTATAAATTTCAAATAGTTGATTCTTCTTCAGGAAGTACCAATGAAAATATATACTATGAAAGTTAAAATGATATATGAATAAATGTTGTATAAATAATTCACACATTTTAAAAATCCTGTACAAAAAAAAAACATGATTTATAAACTAATAAAAGAAAAAAATTAGAATCTAACACCTACTTTCATATCTGTACAATATGAATTTTGAACAATGGTGCCAACAGAAAAAATATCCCTCCAACCCCTTCACAGTTTAGATCTAGGATCAAAATATTTTTTCCTCTCTTAGTAATATTTTGAAATTCTATTTTTAAAATCTATCTACCCATCTAAATTGAGATCCCTCATGCTCTAACTTCATCCGGTGTTTGAAGACTCTACGCATGCACTGCCTTGCTTGTCCTCGATCTTCTTAGACTCCAAATCAATCAACTGATGCCCTCTTCCTTGGTCAGACTCACCTATTAGACTACCCCTTCACTATGTCTACCTCTCTTGAGAATTTAAAACCATAATACTCATTTCACTTCCTCATCTCATTTTATTTTTTGTCTCCCCTCAAAATGTTTATTATATGTTATTTATCATTCTTTTAAATTTTTTTTTATCATTTATACTTTTAATTATTTATTAGTATTATTATTAAAAATATAATATTATATTATTTTTATCATATATAAATATTAATAAATTTTTATATGTTCCAAACTATAATAAACTTAATTATTAAATACATTTTGTAAAAATAATTAATTTTTTTTCAAAAGTGTGATAATGTAATATTCGATATTCTGAAATATTAGTAATATTAACATAATGTAATTTTATATATCTGATAAATTTGTTTATTCTAAATTATCCTAAATTATATATATTATATTTTAATTCAAGATATGGGCTTATAATTTTTTTTAAAAAATTTATTTGATAATAAATCTATAAAAATAATTTTAATTTTATATTAAAATTTACTGACTTAAATTTTCATAATTATGAATAATATTTATTAAATATTATCAAAATTTAATTTAGTTTCTATATTGAGTATTAATTACACTAAATTATTAATTTTTATACACATTTATTATCATCATCATTTTATTTGAATTTTTACTTTGGTATATAATTTCATAATTTCTAAATATAGTAAACATAAAAGTTTAAGATTCATAATTATTTTATAATTAAAATTTTATAATATACTAAATTTTAATAAAAATATAATAATAATATTAATTTAATAAAAAGATAAATTTCATAATGTCATGAAAAAATTTAATCTAATATTATACAATTCTAAATACTTATCATAAATATTGAATTAATTATTTTATTTAATTTTTATACTAATGAATTTAATAAAATAGTTAATAGAAAAATTATGCTTAAAATTTACCAGATGTTACATTCTCTAAAAGAACCCAACCATAAACATTAAATAATGTTACATTAAGTCATGAATTCACATTGAGGATCTTTTCGAGATTAGTGATTTAGAGAATTTGTGCATAACTATTAGATATAGAAAAAATTAAATACAATTAGTAAACTTACAATAGAATATGATTAATCTATAACATAAACACTTTTATCAGAAACACTTTTTCTTTCCATGTTTAACCATCTTATATTTTCCTTAATTCTATTCATGACAATATTCTCTCTTAAATTGTTTGAAAACATTTAAAAAAATTGGATGAGAACAAAATTATATGTAAGGGACCAATAAATAATAAAAATTCATTAGTATAGTTCAAACATGATCACCCATTCAATGTTAATTGAGTATGTTAAACAATACATTTTCACATGAATAACACTCATATTTGTTTCTCAATAAAAACATTAAAAGCAATAAAAAGAAATTAATTTTCCTTTAGGTGACTTAGAGAATCATATATATGTAACCCATTCAATATTATTACATTTAGAATAACCATATATTAGATATCCAAATTATATATCTATAACGGGGATCACCCTTAGTATAAGCAATATCGGGATCACTTATAACCTATAATGGGGCTCAACCCTTCGTATAAGCCGTATTGGGCTTACCTGTGGGATATAATGGTTCTCAACCCATCTTATATGATATATAAAGCTCACCCATAAGATATAATACTATTCAACCCATTGTATAATCTATACTAGGCTCCCCTAATTTTTTATAATACCCATATACCATTTCCTAAATAAAACATATTCATCACAAAACATTTCTTAAGCTTATTTTAATCCCCAATGACAATCATTTCCGTATAAAAGTAAAATTTTTATTTAAGAACCCATTTTCACTACCAAGATACCCAAATAATGTAACAGGGAATTTATTTTCATTTTTAAAGTAAATAAGGATTTTAGAAGAATCCCAACATTGAATAACAGTTCTAGTGGTGGAGAAATCATTATTGCTATATATGTTATCAAAACATTCTTTTATTCATTTTCGTAAGAAATTATAATGATTTTTATAAAAATATTAAATTTTAACACATTGAATGATAATCAATATTGACAAAAAATTCATTGTATATTCGTTTTATACCCATATAAATAATTATCTTATTTAATATCCTGAGGAGAAATATTTCATAATTTAATCATTAATTATTCAGGGTGTCCCATACCACTTTGAACATTTAAATAATAATCTCCATGATTTAAAAAATAACATTAATATAGATTAAATATTTATATTAAATTCCAATGTGGATGTATATGTACTTTATAAATTATTAATGGTGGATATTATCATTAAATGCCTCAATGAAAGGAGATTGAGAAGATGTCCCTTACCTTGAGTCTGAATTGTCTCATTCATTCTTTTATTTCATGAATAATAAACTTAGGTATATTTATAAATTCATTAGATACTATTGAAATTTTATTATTCATTTTATATCACTTATCACTATGTTATAAAAATTAGTTAATTAATTGAGTTTATATCAGAGGTTTTGTCGATGATCGATGTTTGAGTAAAAAATGATATTGTTTTGTTGTAAATTATCCATGTGGTCAGAAGTCCATTATCACTAAAATATTATTCTTGATTTAAATTTTAATATATATCCAATATATATTTATTTATAATAGTACATAAAATTTGGATATAAGAAATGAAACGCATTGTTCATGGAGATGGTAGGTCGTACGTACGCTTGAATGGTACTTTAATTTCATAGACATATTAAAGGAATAAAAATAATAAAATATATATTGGTATATTATAATTATAGTATAATATTTTGGTTATATATGTTACACAATTACTTTAATTCCATGCTTTATATTTTCCATGTATGGCTTGAATGAGTAATATCACACTGAGGGGCGGTAGTCAACACTTCCTCCAATGAAATTATCTCATTTAAACATTATATAAAGAATAATGGTAATTTCTAAATAAAATTACAGAATAATAATGAAAATATAAATATAATAAATATCACCTATATGTAAATTTCCATTATAATTACCATTATGAGAGGTGTTAGGATAAAATTGAACAATCATAATTTCTTGGGGTAGTACTTCTCCATACACAGAAACAGAATGTTCTATATCCATCAGACGGAGGTGTGTGTAATTTTTAGTAAAAATCATAACATAACAACATAATAGTATATTAAGTATTCTTATGTAGTTATAAAATAATGTAATAATGAAACATTTGGGGTTTTGGAAGAAAAAAATAAATTAATGGAGCTTGAGAGTGGATGCAACCTCTAAATAGGGTAACTCCTTTTGATTTTAGCTAAAATGATTTCTTGAATTGCCTTCTTCCCTTGATAATGATTTTAGATGGAAGGTAGGAATTTAAGGTTCTTATTTTAGCATAATTTGGTCAATCCAATGGGCTTGAGAGGTGTGAGTAAGTGGGTAGAGGAGGTGGCCTTTTTTAAGAAGGAGGGATACTTTAGGAATGTCTTGAAATATTGCTTTATTATAAACTTATGTTCAAATTATAATAGTTAAAAAGTAATAAAATTCAATTAAAATCTTAGGATTAGTAGAAATCCACTAAAAAAATAGGATTTATACATTTTTTGGTCACATAATAAACCTTATCTTTTATCCTTAACCCTTAGTTAAAAACAATATCTCTTACAATGTCTTCTTGTATTTTCACAATACGTGGTTTCTATAGTTACTATAAACGCCAAGAGATTTAGAAGTGGATAATTAAGGACATTTTTAACATTATATATGTCTTCTGGATAAATATTTTATTTTTAGAAATGTTAAATTATTTAATAAAATATTATTTGTTTTTAAAACACATTTATGTCTATTATGATTGTATTTAGAAATTGATTTTTGAAAAAATGGCATAAAAAAAATTATTCATTCAATCCAAATGAATTAACTCATCCCTCACACATAAATTTCATTCAAAAAAATCATGGAAAACCTCAAAATATTAAAATTATTCTAATTTTAATTTTTATAATTGAATTTATTTGATATTTCATTAATAAGTTAATTGATGTATCATAATTATGTTATAAATATATATATTTATTTAATATCTAAAAATTATAAATAAAAAAACATGATGTATGAAATATTATTATTTATATAATTACAATTTATATTCGAAGATATAATTTATATAATTCAAATTAAAATTTTATTAGTTATGAGATATATGTTTATGTTTTATTTCCATTTTCTTTAAATTAAATATTATAAAAGGTCATTTTCACACCAATATGGAACCATGCTGTTTAAATTTGACCAAAGAATTCTTATTTTATGACATATCTCATCTAATTGGATTAAAATGGGTTTTAGTTTAGTTTTATATTATTATAATATTTTATTACACGTATTTACCTAATTTACCCTTTAACCTTGGTAAATTAAAATAATTATTAATGTTACTATTCATAATGTCCAAAAATAAAATTTACTTATTAACATAATTTGAACCCTATGATTTCAAATATGGAATCAAATTTTTGAAATTCATAATGTAGAATCATCAGAAATTAATTTTGAAATAATTCATGTTTTCAAAACCAGAAAATGGGTTTCTAAGAAGTAAAAACTATTAAAAGATTAAAAGGTGTTAATTTCCAATTTAAATGTGAAATTACTTCCATTGATCCAAATTGTATTAAGTAATTAAAAAATAATTCAATTAAACATTAAAAAAATTAATATGATAACTTAATTAAAAAAAATTAGATGAAATGGCAGTTTTGAATTCAAATGCGTTATTTTTCAATATTCATTAAATCATGAAATTTTTCAGAAAAATACCAAATAATCAACCAAAAGAAATTTTGATAACCCTATACTAAATTATAATCATATTATTTTACATATAAATTATAAAATATTTAATTAATTTATTTAAAAAGGTTTCCACATCAAAAGGTGGTAATCTATCTTTTTATAATATTAGATTATTTTATGCATAAAATTGGATTTATAAATATAAAAAAAATTAACAAACATGTGTAAAAATAATATAGTTAGTTCTATTAAATACTTAGAATAAAATTCATTGGAGTTAACTTACATTTAATATAATAATATTAATTATGTATTATTTTTCATTATAACTCAGTCTTCTGTGTGACAGAAGATTTTGAAGAAACCCATTGTTGCGTGTCAACTGTGCTATCACACATAGTGTCTCTTTTAAAATAAAATTAATATATAATAAATAAGTAATAATAGGTATGTAAAATTATTATTTTATAATTTCTTGCGATGTTACATCCTTCACCTCTTTTGGAAATTGTTTCATTGTTATTTTTATTTTGGTCTTGGTAACAATTGGTTTACATTAAAAAAATCTCATTATTGAAATCCCACATCAGAAATTTTTTCAATAAAACCTTTAATTTAATAAAAATAATGTGGATTAAAACATTCATTTGATATATTATATTCGAGGGTTCCCAGTAGGAAAAAATATACTTGTATGGTATAACCGACTCTCAAATATTGATAGAGAGTGATAGAGAACATAGTCATTAGAAGGTTATCCATTACAAAACCATAATTATGTGATGGTTCAATGTACCATTGAGGAATGTAAAAAAATAATGTTTTTGTTTCAATATCACTTTGATATATTTGGGTAATTAATTTACATCATATAATATGTAGATAAACAAATCTAATTACTTGTAGTATTTCCAAATTTTAAGCAAAACATCATCCTCATAATATTCCATGAAGATGATGTACAACCCTAAGAATAAAAGTGAGTGTAAAAGATTAAACAAACCATAAAGGATAAATGTATCTTAAATATGAGGTCCAAAAGTAAAGGCATACTTCTATATCAAAAAAATACATATATAAACATAACCAAACACAACATCACTCAAAATGGTCCCTAATAACTTATTAATACATCAAATAAAACTTCATAAGGTGTGTCTAAAACCTTGAATGTGTGTTTATACTTTTAAAAATACCAGGCCCTCAGGAGTTTCCATCACATCACAAGATGCCTCAAAATCAACTATTGTAGTAGAAAATGATTTTACCATATATTTTTGTTTCCGATCATACTGTTCTCCTCCCTATGTAAATAACATCGAAAAATTATTTACATAATGTAACAAATCATTATTACTAATTCATCTTACTATAGACTGGTTATTTGTTATATCAATATTAGACTATTTAGGACCTATTTCATTGCATTCACGAACCTTGTGACCAAACATTCCAAATTGGTAACAGTTTCTAGATCATGACATACATTCCTCAAAATGTATTTTTCCACATGTAGAAAAAGATTTTGGATTACCTACCGAAATATTAGTTGGTTTCTTCTCCATTTATTGAAACATTTTATTTATATAACTCTTAAAATATCAAGGGATACAAGTGTTGGAAAACTCGATTTCAACATTCTCCACACAGAAAAACAACTATTTCATAACTTTAAACTCTATGTAGTTCAAATATATTTGTATCCATGATTTATATCATGAGTAAAATCTATTAATTTTACTTTCAATGACTTGGAGAATTTCCAGAACATAACTACCCAATAATTTGATGTTTTTTTTCATATGAAACAAATAAACCATCATCTTTTTTCATTAATTCCATGAATCATTTTTCCATCCTAATATGAATAACCTTAGGTAAATATTTATCAAGGAAAATATCCTTCAATTCTTTCCATTACATGGCATCATGATCATTTTTTCTCTAATATTCTTAACTAATAAAAAACAACGATCATCATCACCTTCAAAATGATAGGTGTAAAGAGATTCATTTTGATGTTCTGAACATCCAATGAATTCAAATATCTTCTTCTAGGTATTGATCCATCTCTCAGCTACCATTGGGTCAGATGATCTATTGAATGATGTGGGATATTTTCACATAAATTTTTTACTTCTGGCATATTCTTCTGTGGCTGATTAAGATGATATCATACCTGGATACCTCTACCATTTATTGACCGATTCAACTACTCCATCACAACAACAAAAATAGTAGGATTCAATTATCACCAACTCATGTTATCGATTGGAAACGTTTTTTTCCTCATGATTCCTTTAAATAAGTGATTTTATGTTTCCTCTGTGAAATTTTTTTTTGGATATACATAGTTTGATGATGAAACAATATAATCCTAAATTGCTACATCATTTAATCTTAAAAATAATGTTAAATCCTTCAAAAGAAAGAAATTAACCCCATACTAACCTCTAACATAATCTATACTGGCCTATTATAGCAACTATAAGTCCCTGACTATAAATATTACATAATCATGGGTTATGTCAATAATTCAAATTGAGGATCTTTTTCGATTTAGTGAATTAGAGAATTAGGACACAACAATTACATAAAAAGAATATAAATACAATGTAGACACTTCCTAAAGTATGTTTTTCATCAATAAGATAATTCTATTTATAAAAACAGGGCTTCTCTTCATGTTTAATCATCACAACTTTTTCTCGATTAAATCCATGACTATATTCACCCTTAAATCCTATTAAAACCATTAAAATTTTGGATAAGCACAAAAATATTACCGTGGGAACAAAAAATAAATAACAACCCTTAGTTTATTAAAAACCTGATAACCCATTCATTTTTCTTTTCATGGATGAAAGAAAACATTTTCACGTGAATAACACTAATACTTTTTTCTCAATGAAAAACACTAAAACCAATAAAAATAAATTTAAAATCCTTTTGGTGACCTAGATAATCATATACATTAAACCATTTCAAAAATATTCCAATTGAAATAACCATATAGTTTAAGTCCAAATTGGAGATCTATATGGGGGATCACCATTTGTATAAGTTATATAGGGGCCACAAATAAGGTATAATAGTGCTCAACCCTTCGTATAATCTGTGTCAATCTCACCTGTGTTCTATAATGGCGCTCAACCCATCGTATGAGTTATATCAGGCTCACCCATGTGCTATAATTATGCTCACCCTTTCATATAAGTTATTTTGTGCTCACTCATTCCATATAATGCTCATGTACCATTTCATGAATAATGATCATTCCTTAAAAAACAACTTTTTGGAAGGTTTCTTTTAATCCTAAAAGAGAAACATTTCCGTATAAATATAAAATTTTTATTTAAGAACTCATATCAATTAAAATATACTAAAATTAAGGAATAAGGGATTTATTTTCATTTTAAAGGAAATTATGTCTTATAGAGAAATCCAAACATCAAATAACGGTAACGACGATAGAGAACCCATTGTCACCATATATGTTAAAAAAATTCCCTTTTTCATTTTGTAAAGAATGTAATATGCATTATAGAAAATTATTCCATTTGAAAATATTTTATGAAAATCAATATTGTCCTAAAATTTCCAATACATTCCTTTTATACCAACATAAAGAATTATTTAATTTAATATCATGAAAAAAATATTTGTTTATTAGATCTTAAAATGTTCAAGGTGTCACTTACAACTTTGATCATTTAAATATTAATCTATATGATTGAATAATTAAAATTATTATAAGTAAAATAGGGATAAGAAATTTTATCTTGGGTTTACATACACCAAATTTAAAAATAAGGGTGCATATTATCAAGAAATGCCTCAATAAAAGGGGATTGAGATGAAGTCCCTTACCACGAGTTCAACTTTTATCATTCATTATTTAATTTCTTAAATTATAAAGATAGGATAATTTATTCTTTATTTATAACCTTTATATTTTTATTATTCGTTTTATATACCATATTATCAAGTTATAGAAATTCGTTAATTATTTGAGTTCATATAAGACATTTTTTGATGTTTGGTACTTAAGTAAAAAATGAACATATTTTGACGCAAATTACCCATGTGGTCATAAATCCATTACCACTAGAATATTATTCATTATTTAAATATAATATATATCCAATATATATGAATTTATAATAGTCCATAACAATTTCAGATAATAAATGAAATGCAACATTCATGGAGATGATATGATGTGCAAACACAAGAGCACTACTTTCAATTCTTTTTCAAATTAATATAATAAAAATTAAAAGATACATAGGTATATTATAATTATAGTATAATATATATGTTATTTATGTTATATTTTTTCCTTAATTATAACCTTTATAGATTCCATGTATGGACTTAATGAGTCATAACTATTTTAGTGGGTGGTATTCTTCACATCCTCAAATGAAATTATCGTATTAACAAATAATGGAAAGAATAAAGGTATTTTATAAATTTTAAATACAAAAGAATGGGGACAATATAAATATAAAATATATCATATATATATATATATATTTCAATCATAATTTCCTCCATGATAGGTAGTTTTTAGAAAATTGATCAATCATCATTTCGTGAGGCACTAATACATTGTACAAAGAAACAATGTGTTCTATATCTATTAGATGGAGTGGTGTGTATGTGTAGATCTAACCCTTAGAATAATAAAATCCTATTATATTGTGGACACTAGTAATTTTATAAAATAATGGAATAAATATAGGTTTTGGTGTTGGATTAGGAAAATAAATTAAATGAGCTTGAGAGAAGAAGTTACCTCTAAATTGGGTAACTCGAATTGATTACAGCCTAAAGGATTTATCGAGTTTCCTTATGACCAATGTAATGCTTAAAAGAGAAAGTAAGGTATTTTTTATCTTTTATATAAGAATTTTGATGATTCAAGTGGCTTGAGAGGTGTGATTATATGTGTAGATGTAGTGGCCTTTTATAAGATATAGGAGGGGCACTCTAACACAGTCATGAAGTATTATTTTATTATAAATTAAATTTATAATTATAATTGTCAAAAAGTGTTAAATATAAAGGATAAGAAACAGATTGGATGAAATCTTCTCAACAAATTGGTTTTTGACATGTTTATATCAACAAATTATACTTTTCATAAGGTATTATCCCTTAGATAAAAACATTAACTCTAACCATGTCATCTTGTATTTTCATACTATATGGTTAAAATAATTATATTAAAATTACAATCAAACCAAAAGTGAATCATTAATTACATTAGTATCATTATATAAGTCAACTGGAGGAATATATTTTTTGTACTATTATATCATTTAATAAAATATTATTTTTTTAAAACCCTCATTTTTGTAAATATTGATACTATTTAGAGATTTTTTTAAAATTCATAATAAATTGATTAATTTTTTACATAAGAGATTAACCCCACCCAAAAATATCTATTTCCTCCATAATATTAATTTATGGAATCAAAATTTTCAAATTACATTTATTTTAGTTTTTATAATATCATCTATAAGGTAAACACTATATCATCATTATGTCATAACTATATTTATTTTTTATTGTATAAAAATTATAAATAAAAGACCATGATATAGGAAATATTTTTATATTTATAATTACTATTTAAATTATAAGAGGTAATTTATATATAACAAATTAATTAATTTTATATATGAGATACATGTTTGTGTTATATTTCCATTTCCATTAAATTAAATACAACAAAAGGTCATTATCACACCCAACTGGCTCTAGGAGTACCAAAATTAGACCCAAGGATGATCATGGTTGGACATATCTCATCCAATAGGATTATAAACTATGTTATAGTAGTTTTATATTATTATAATATTATTATTTACCCTTATTTATCTATTTTACCCTTTAATTATGGTAAATAAATATTATTACTGAAGTCACTATTCATAATGAGAAAAAAATAAAAGGTACCTATTAACATAAATTGGTACTTATTATTCCAATTATGAAATAAAATTTTCCAAATTGAAATCATATAATTAGAAGAAATTAATTTAAAATTAATCCTTAGAGTCAAAATAAAAAAACATGTTTTTAGGACGTAAAAAAATATCAAAGGTTTGATATGTGGTAATGTCCAAATTAAATGTAAAATTACATCCAATTAAAAAAATTGGATTAAATAATTAAAAAATCATAAAATTACAATTTAAAACCAATTAAAATATAATATAACTATACAAATTTTTTGAAAAAAGGCAGTTTGGAATTAAAATGTAGGATTTTTCATTATTCATTAAAATATTAATTTTATCATAAAAATACAAAAAATTCAAACACTGTAAATTTTTTTGTCCCTATTCTAAAGAGTATGTTTATTATATCCCATGTAACTTATAAAATTGTTAAAAACTTTATTTAAAAAGGGGTTTCAATAAAAATGAATTAAAACTACCATTTAAAAACTATTTGAGAATATTTTGCATAAAATTGGATTTATAAATGTAAAAACATTTGACAAACATGTGAAATAAGAATAAATTTAGTACTATTAATTCCATCCAATACTATCACTAGGCATTAACTACCATTTAAAATATTTATAATTATAGAGTACTATTTTCTTTGTAACTCATTATTTTATGAAACGTAAGATTTCCGAGAAACCCATTGTTGTTTTTTGAGTATGCTATCACAAAAAGTGTATAATTTAAACTAAAATTAATATAAAATACATAAATATTAATAGGTATCTAAATTTATTATTATATTATTACCTAAGATTTTACATTCTCCCCCCATTAAATGAATTACTTTCTTGCAATTTTTTCATGAGGATTAATAAAATTATGAATATTCATCTTTAGAATTCAAAAAACCTAGAATATATATGGAACCATAATTATAAAGACGTGTTAAGAAAAATTCTATTGTAGATATCTTATTTCATCTAAAGACAATATCTAATCTCAAAATATGTCTATGTAGTTCCTTTGATGCCATATCTAATGCCCCAAATCCACACTTCCTGATCCATTGGTAAAAACATTCTACATATTTTTTATAAAAAATAACTAAAAAATAAAGTGTTACTTGTTATATAGAGGAACATTTTTAGAAATTATTCTATAAATATAGAAATTTTTTATCAGAGGTCAAATAATATAAATCTACATTATTCACATGTTCTAACATCAAAAACTAGATTTTTCATCATGGAAAATTTGGTTACTTATGAAAAACACTTGAAAAGGAGGGATGAAAATAAAACATCCCAGCAAGGGGATTTAAAAAAATTAAAATATTAAATTTGAGAAATGGGTTTTATTTTATTTTTTAAATTTGATCAAAGGTCATTGAAAACAATCTCAATTTTCAAAATTATTTTATTTGAAAATAGTTTACCTAAAAACTAATTTAAAAATAAACTAGTGATTTTCAAAAAATATTAAACAATAATTGGAATAAAAACTAAGGCCACTTGAAACAGAAAAGGGAGTGTTGTTCATATCAATTTTTTGAGGTATAGGCTTACTCCGCAATTCCCTACAATATAAAAAACGTTCAAGTGTGGGATTTTATAAAACATTTTTTGATTTAAATATTAATAAATAAACTTTTCACAATTTTTTATACTTTAGAAACATTAACAACATGTTCAAATTTGATTTAAATAAATATAGTCTTATAAATTTATGTAGAGAACTTATAATAAAATAAATAATATTAGTTTCTCCATCTTAAAAATACATAGAATGTTAATGAAATTATTATTAACATTCTATTACTTTAATATTAATTTGTTAATTCATAAAAACAACATTGAAAATCAATTATTATAATGTTTTAATTTTTCATAATATACATTCATAAAATAATTGATTAATATCAATTAAACTAGAACATACATTAAATTTATCAAATTATAGATAATGTCCATATGTAATATTTTAAGTGAAATTAATGAATGTATAAACGATTTTCACACATAAAAATGTTGTCTTTATTAAGCGTGACATACTATAATTTACATGAAACTGTTAACATTTTGATTTTGATAAAAAAATCAGTCATGAAAAATTATGTAATGATAATTAAATCATAATTTCCTTTATTTGGAATTACCTTATATAAAAAAAATAAATACCATATTGATTTAATTTTAAAACTCATATTTTTGTTAAATTTGAATATCTTGATAATTTAAACATAAATTTATTTTAAAATAAAATTTGTCTTTGAAAATAGAGTTTCAAGTTAGTAATTTGATAAAAAATCTATATTTTTTATAAATTTTTATTATAATAAAATAGAAAAATTGAACTACATTATGATAAATGTTTAAAATTGTACTATCAAAAAAATAAATATTCCTTTTTCAAATAAAAAAGAAAAACATGTTAGAATAAATTTCTAAAATATTTTTTGATATATATTTAATTTAACATGAATTACTTGGTATAAAACTGATTTTCTCTCAACTCTCATTCGTTAAAATAAATCTAGGAAAAAGGAAAAGAACAACGGTTACTTAATATCCTTATGCAGCATGCCTCACCCAACCAAAACAAACTCTGCCTCTCCAGACTAACACACGATGATTCAAAAAAAATGTTGTAGAAGTTTCATGTGTCCCTATTTATAGATTTATTTCTATTTTATTATAATATAGTTATTACACTACTCATTAAAAAAGACAAAAAAATAAAATGGGAAATTAAAAGGAATAGATCTTTTACAATGGTTATAGAGAAAGCAGAAAAATAATCTACCTGAAGATATGTGAAGACACTTGATTGAAAATAATCGACCGATATTATTTAGGTATTATTCTAGAAGTATATATTTATATATTTATAATTTTATGATAAATAAATGTTTAAATTAATAGATAAGAATAATCCATACTCATTTTCAGATATCAATTGAAAATAACTGATGCTTCTTCCGGATGCATGAATCGATATCTATACTTAAAAATTGACAACGATATACCAAAAAGACTATATCAAAACAATTAACACATTTGAAAAATAAATACCACAAATAATTAATATACTAATGAACGCATCTAAAATAGTGATTCGTGCACCAAAAATCATATCCAGAGTATAAAAATTAAGGAATAATGCTTTTTTGAGGAAAAACAGCTCATCATCCCCTTTGATGATCAGATCCTGGGTCGAATACTCTTGTCCTCAATATGACATCCTAGAAATTTTATTTAACTTTTAAAATAATTATAACTTATGTATATAATGTTATAAAATACATTTTTATAAAATTATGTCCTTTAATTTAATCAGAATGAAATTATATTATAATTATTTGTATTATTTTTTAAATTTCAAATTAAAAATACATGACGATATATTGAAATAAATTAATTATACATTTTCAAAATATAATATCATGAAATTTTATTTTCTAATATATTGTTTTAATAAATAAAAATAATCAAATTTAATATTTAATGTAATATATGAATTATTTTTTTAATAAAGAAACTTCTGATTATTTTCAATTTATTAAATATTTATGATTATTTTTTTAATAACAAATTGTGTTTATAATTTTATTTAACTAAATTCATTTTTATAAAAGTTATTAAATTAGAATGATATATTTTTGAATTTACTATTCAAAAATTATGATGTAAATATAATTATTTAAATGAGTTCATTTAAAAAATTATTCATTTTTTACATTGATGCCATTAGATATATATATTACAATTAATTTGAATATTTATATAAATACAATTTTCTTAAAATTTTTTTATTTAATTAATGATATTAATAATAATAATGATATAGAAAAACAATTGGGTTCTTAAATAAAATATTTACTAAAATAATACATTTTAAATTTATTCATATTATTTTTCAATATTAGTAATACACATATAAAATTAGGTTTAAAATTTAATATGATCATTAAAATAATGATGAAAGGAATAAAAGGGTAATAAAAAAACTAAATCACAAATGATTTGGAATAATAGAATTAATTAAGTTATAAAAATATGAATATATGTGTATTATGGGTGTCTGGTTAGGGTTTCATTTAAAATAGATAAATGGTTTTTCGATGTCATGTGAAGGAGGAAGCTAAAGCCACAAGATACGTTTCGGGAGGCCGACATGGGAAGAATATAGGGAACAAATGAAGTCTTTGAGGGTAGATTTGAGTTCAATCAAGATTATTTAGATTCTAGGTTGAAGTTGAGTGAGGTATGTATATCTTGTTCTGAGATTTAATCATTCAGAATTGAGAATGAAGGAAATCAGAAGTCGGATTCAATCCCCGAATCTACCTCACGTGGAGGTTCTAAACATGATCTGAAAGGGAAAATTATTTTTTTTGTTACAAGTTACAAGTTGGTGTTTTTTAATTATTGGTATTTTAATGAATTTCAAATCAAGTTTCCAGCTATCCTATGGAAACATTTTCTTCCATTCATCATCTTTTCTATCATTTTCCATATATTTTTGTGTTATGTTCATAGTTATTTTCAAGTATTTACGAGATTTCGGCCTCTTTTGAATGCATGGTATATATATATGGATCTTTTTCATCTAGATTTATATTTTTCGTAACTAAAATGTAAAAATATAATTTATTCTAATTTTTATACTCCCATATTTATATGAAATTCATTGATTGAATCCACAATTTGTTTTTTTTATTTTGGATTGAATTTTCAAAATACATAGAAGAGTGTGTATCCACTGTTTGATGTTTTTTTGAATTTCATTGTTTTATATTATTATATCCACACATTGTGTTTTTTGGGTATAAATATATAATAAGAGGTTATTGAACAAAAACAGTATTTTCCATTATTTTCACAAGGGTGACTGGAAGGCAGTACCCTTTCCTTCCCCATTCTGTGAGAGGATGACTGTTTTAGCGGCAACAATATGAAGATGAATGATTGGAGGAAGTGGTTTTCCAATATCAAGTAAGGAAAATTTTTCTTCTGAGTTTATAATTTCTAATCACCTTTATATATACATATGCATTGAATACATTTTTCATTTTTTACTTTACTTAAATATATTAATACAATTTCATGATCATCACTTCCAGAATTCTAGTTTCATGTTTATGTAAGGATGTTTGTTATTATTTTTTTAATAAATCTAATTTATATAACATTGAATTTATTAATTCTACCGAAGATATAATAAGGGAGTTTATTTAGATTATTGATTATATTAATATAATTTTATTCAAATTTAAAAATACTTATATTTATCAATATATATATATAGATATTATTTATAGAATTCAAGAATTAATACTTCAATGTTTTCTTATTATTTATATATTTTAATTCCATGTTTTATACTTGTATAAAGTCCAAGCCTATAATTTTAATTCAAATATAGAATATGTGTTTATTTTTTTTCATTATATATATACATATATTGAGGTGTTATTATTCATAACCTACAATTAAATCATGAATGTATCTGACATTAGTGTATAATACATGTGTACATTCTATTCAAACATAAATCCAAAAATAATTTCATAAAAATTACTGATTATTGATTTATAATTTTAGTTCAATGAATATTTATATAAATATATGTAATTATAAATGTTATATTCTTCAATACATATGTACATAAATATATATATATATCCAAGAAGAGATGATTATATTTTTTAATTAAATACTAATTTGATAATTTTTTTTGTGGAACAAGATTATATATCGTATGTGATTAATTTTAAGAAGATAAAAGTATATTATTTCTATTTATATTTATTTTAGGCATTTATTATTTCATACATAATACCAAATATACTAATATATCAATAAAATATTTATTCCAGACTGAGTATTTAAAATGGTTGAGGTTATAAAAATATTTGAACATTTATTTCTTATTGGTTTTGGTACAAAGATATTTAAACAAATACTATGTGGAAGAGTTTTTATTAGAATGAGAATATTATGTAATAATAAATAGAAGTTAATATATTTATGTATATATATAATTATATAATTATATATGTGTTAATGTGTATTTTAATTTAGTAAAATGTTTTCAAAATAAAAAAAACTCCAGTGAAAGTATATATAAGTAAGAATGATTAAAATGTATTAAAAAAAGCCAGCACTTGAATGTTTTAAATATGGTATAGAATTGGGGTATGAACCCAAACCTTAATAATTGTGTAGACCCAAGATAGCCTTTAATATACCAATTATCCCCAATTGTATTCTTTTCAAAATCATTTATACTGTTTTCTAAAAAAATTGGATTATATTTAAATCATTTTTTCACATATGCAATTTCAAAAGTGGTGTGCTATCTTAAATGTAAGTAATTTCAATTAATAATTCAAACGTAATTTTAAAATGGATTTTTATGATATTATCTAAATAATTTTCAAAATCCTTTCTCAATTTTATTTTCAAATAATGATTTTCTAAAAAGTATTTCAGCAATATCAAAACCCCATACAAAGAAATTGAATTATCAGCCTTTGTTTTTAAATTATATTTCAAATGAATATATGTTTTTCTATTTCAGAAAGCATCCTTTAAAAGTTAGCACATGTAGAAGTTAAATATACATTTGTTTTATTTTTGGTCAACTCTGATAAATGTATGGTTTTTTCTAATCATCCAGAAACTAGAACGACAAAATGACCTCGTTTGTGTAATGTGTTGTTTAATTTAACATTTTATATTATAAAAAATTACATAAAATATTTAAGCAATGAACCCAGAATCATGGAATTCTAGGGTTATAACTTTTAAAAATGGGATGGTGTTGAAAAAATTGGATATTAGATGTTGTCTTCTAAGGAAAACAAAATCTACATGATCGATTTTTCTTTAGATTTTTATGTTCCCATAGAAATTAATTAATTTTAAAGATGAAAATTTATAATTATTTTATGTTTGACGATGGAATTGTAATTTTTTAATTCAATTTAGGAGGGATTTGACATCCTAGAAATTTTATTCAATTAAAATATTAATTAAAATTCTAGTTTATAATGTTATGAAATGTTTTTTATAATACTATCTATTTTTTTAATCGAAATGAAATTTTAATACTTGGATTTGTAATATTTTTTAAAATAAAAATTTTAAAATACATTAAGACATATTAAAATAATATAATTATAATTTAATGAAATAATGTATCCTGAAATGATATTTTTTTATTTTTATTAAAAAATAAAAAAAAATGTTAATATTAAATGTGATATGTTATTAAAAAAATTTGAAATAAACAAAAATTATATTCAATATATTATATATTTTTTCATATTTATTTATAATTATAAAATATGTTTAGAATTTTATATAACTAAATTAATTTTATTTAAAAAAATTATGCATAATGATACATTTGAGAAATAATTTTAAAAAAAATACATAAGTAAATTTATAATTTGATATTAAATCATTCAAAAAAATTATAAATTTTCTCTTTGAAGTAAATATACATATACATATATTATTTTATTTTAATTATTATATAAATAAAATTTTACTATATAATTGTTTTAATTAATTATATTAATAATAATAATGATATCAAAATATTGTTACATAAAGAAATGATTAGTAAATTGATCTGTTGTAAATTTATTCATATAATGTTTTAGTATTATTAATACACATAAGAAGTTATCCAATGACGAAATGAATATAAATATATTAATAGAAATAGACCAAGAATAAATTCGAATAATGTAATAAAAAATAGAACAAACGAATATAAGTTGATTAAGGGTGTCAGTTTTGGATTTCATTTTGTACAGATAGGGGGTCCATCAAGGTCGATAGAAGGAGGAAGCCAATGATTTAGACTTCATCTCTGGAGGGTGACCTTAGAAAATATCAAGTGTGAATGAAGACGAGAAGGGTGGAATTGAAATCAACTGAGGGTTTTCAAATGTGAGGTCAAATCTGAGTCAGGTGTGTAGATCTAGATATCAGTACGAATCACTCAGAATAGATTCTGAAGGATATCTCATGTTAGAATCAAACAAAATATCTACACCACATGGAGGATTCAAAAGGGACCTAGAGGGAAAAATACTTTTGTGGTCATAAATTTTATGTAGGGGTTATTTGTTTTGTTTTTGGCATCTAAAACACTTACAAATCAAGTAGTTGGATATTGAGTTGAATACTATTCATTATTTTTTCATTATATCAATCATTTACCTAGTGTGTTTTGTGATATGTTAGATCTTTTTTCTAATAATGTCAATGATTTCAGAATATTTTGGAATATTTTATATATATATGTGGATCATTTGTGTGTGGATTTTTTTGTCAGATCAAACATATAAAGATCCAATTTAAATGAGTTTTTCTATTCCAATTTGTAGATTAAATTATTAGATTGAAACCACTATTTTTTTTGATTTAGAACAATTCTTTCAAATACTCTATAGAGTGTGTATCCAATGATTTATTTTTTTTATTTTATAAATTTTATATTAATGTATCCACACCATTCATTTTTAGGCATAAATATATGGGAAAAGGGTTTAGCACTATAATCGTATTTTCTTTTGTTTTCACAATATTGACTGCCTAGAAGTAGCCTTTCTTTCCTAGTTCTATTAGGGATTGAGTGTTTTAGAGACAACAAAAGGACGAAAAAGGCTAGATGAAGTGGTGCTCCAATATCTTGTACGAGGAATTATTCTTCTGAAATTATTATTGCTAATTACTATTATATATATATATATATATTCATTCATTGAATCCAATATTCATCCTTCGTTAACATATATCTATTAATACAGTTTGAATACAATTCCTTCATGAATTATTGTTTTCTGTTTATTCATGTGTGTTCATTTTTCTAATTATTCTAATTTATATAAATTTAAGATTTTTAGTTATTTAATGGTGATATTATATTTATTTATTTTCAACTCATTCCTCCGTCTTCATAAATAGTTTGATTTTTTTTAAGATTATTATTTTATTCAAATAATTTATTACAAATTTCTAAATCCATATATTTCTCAAAATAAATAATTATATGGGTATTATTTCCAAACATCACAATTGACTATGACATTTTTATCTAATTATTTATGTATTTTAATTTAATGTTTTATACATATACAATTTCCAAGTATATAATTTTAATTACTAATTTTAATATGTGTGTATTTTGGTTTATGCATTAAATATATATATTTGTGTTAGTATTCCTACACTTAGATTTAATCATCCAAGTATTTAATATGGGGGAATGACACATATTTTCATTCTATTAAAACATATATACAAAAATATTTTCTTTAACTATTATAATCATTGATTTTTTATTCATATTCTACAAATATATATATATACATGGTAAATTATGTTCTTAAAATCATAAATACAATTATATATATATATATATTCATGAATGGATGACTGTATTTTGTGAATAAATTATACATTGATAATTATATGTGAGGAACATAATTATCTATTACTTATGATTATTTTTAAGTAGAAAAATGTTTCTGTTTGCTATTAATATTACTTAATTCATTCATTATTTCATTATTTAATTGTTTGTTGCATTCATTTTTTCACGAATAAAATCAATTAAAAAAATTCATCGTCTAATTTTATTTCAAGATATAGTTTTTAAAATGGTTGATGTTATAAAAATATACCAAAATGTATTTCTTAATAGATTTAGTATATAGACGTTTATACAAAGGCTATGTAGAAGAGTTTTGAGTGAGCCCATAGTCACAAGTGATATGAAATGAAAGTTAATATATTTATTTATATAAAAACTAATATATTTATATATTTGATTAAGTAATTTAATTTTGAGTCATGATTTCAAAAAAAACTATAGGGAATGTTTATATAATTATTAAAATTTAATTTTTTTTAGAAAATAAAATTCTTGAATGTTGTAAATATTATAGGGAATTTGGGAGTGAACCCAACCCTCAACAAGTGGATAGGCCCAAGATTTAATTTAATTCTTCACATTTGCACAATGTTTTTTATTCAATATCATGAATAATTTCTTCAAAAAATAACCTGATTATATTTAAAACAACATTGAACATATATTATTTCTAAATTGGTGTGTTAATTTAAAATTAAGTACATTTAATTATTTTTTTAAATGGTATATTAAATATTTTTTTATGTTATTATCTAAACAATTTTCAAAACAAATTTTAAAAGTAATTTTGTAATACATATTTTCTAAATTTTTTTTTAACAATTTCAAAATTCTTTAACATGAAATTGAAAACTCACCCTTTGTTTTAAAATGAATTTTCACAGTTATCATTGAATTTTTATTTTAGGAATCATCACTTTTCGAGTTAGTGTGGGTAGAAGCCTAGTAAGAATTTTATTTAGTTTCGTTAAAATATATTAAATTTAAGTTGTTTTGTAATATTCTAGAACAAAGATCGGTAATAGGTCCTCATTTGTGTAATGTGTTGTGTAATTGTTTAGATTATTTTATAAAAAAATATTACACATCATTTTTAAGCATTGAATCAGGAATTGAAGACTCGAGGAATTATAGTCACTCGATATGAGTCCGCAAACCTATTACAGTTATCTATCCACCAATCCGCACTGAGATCAATCATGCTCGAACTTTATATGGTGTTTGAAGACTCACAGTGTTCCTGGCCTTACTCAGCCATGATCAATTTCAACTTGAAATCATTCACCTGAAGACCTCTTCTGTGGTTAGACTCGCCCTATGGACTATCCCTTATCGGCATTGGTCCCTCCCCTAATGTCGGAACACTACTCCTTTCTCAACTTCCTTATATATCCTTATTCTCTATTGGCTTACCCTTAAAACGTTTTTCTCTCTTTCTTATCATTGTTTTAATTTTTTATCTTTTATTTTTTATTTGTTATTGTCTATTATTATTATCAATATCATTTAATATAATTATCTTCATATATAAATAGATATATATTTTTATAAGTTAAAAACAATAACTAAATTAATTATTTTTCATATTATTAAATTTTGTAAACTATTGATAAAATAATATTTGAAATTCAAAAATAATAAATTGATTATCATAATATAATATTCAATATTTCTTAAAATTTTATATTTCAAAATAATTCTCATTTGTATATAATATTGTAATTCATTATTTATATTTTTAAATTATTTAATTTCCTTTATGAAAATTTATTAATATTATTTCTATAATAATCATTTATATTTTTTAATAAAATTCATAGATTTAAATATTCATTATTTTGAATACTCGAATTCCATTTATTAACATTGTCATAAATTATTTTATTTCACATATTTAATTGTTATTACATTTAATTATTATTTAAATAAATATTTATTATTATTATTATCTTTTTAATGGAATATATATTTTTCTTTTGTAAAATTATTTTTTAAAATTCTTATAATCATATAATTATAAAATCCATTAATATTTTATATTTAAAATTTTATAATACATTACAATTAAATAAAAATATTAATTATATATTAATTTTATTAAAAGACAAATTTATAAATGATATGAAATAATTTAACATTATATTATATAATTTTAAATATTTAACAATATTATTTATAAAGGATTTTTTAAATTAATAAATTTGATAAAATATTTATAAGAAAAAATAAGCTAATAATTTATAGGATGTTATCATGAACTACCATAATCTCTACTTCCATAAAATTACATACATAATCATTGTTCGTATGTATCTTTGTCTACCCTCTCTCGAACTGATGTCATACATTTATCTAGTAACAAAAATAAGGATTTTAAATAATATTGGATTTATTATTTATATATGATATTTATTATATAATTATTCTTTTTTAATTATTTTATCACACATACCATCATGATTTCTATTTTTTGAATACGATAACATCACTCGTGTGTACGTTGGACTACCCCTCATGAAGTGATATTTTTTGTTCATGGTTTTCATATAATGTATTGAGGATGGGTTTAATAAAAAATGAGATATATATGAAATAAAAAAAATTATATATTGAAAATATATATCATATAACTATGTGTCTTTAAATCTGATATGAAAATGGAATCCACATTCATGTTTACGTATGAATTACAATCTCAATGAACATGATTTTTCATTTTCAGTCAATAAGTTTACTAAATTATTATATATAGATATATAATTAATATAAGTTATATTTATATAATTTTTAAAAGTATGGATTTTATTTTATTGTAAAAAATGAATTATTACCGAAAATATAAAATTAAATCATATAAGAAAAAAAAAGTTGATTCTACCAGAAAATGATTTTAACAATGAATCCACTATATATACTAAACCTGGGTTACTCCATGCTTACTTGTCGCCTCCACATGCTACCACGTCACCAGAAAATAAAAAACATCCCCATATTACCCACCAACTATCGGGCTCATCTGCCATAATGAGTCCTCCGAGCTCGACGACTTTCTTTCGCCTCGCTCTCTATACGTGCTCTTCCATCCGCGATTAGGGTTTCCACAGATCTCCGTTCAATCGATATCGGGTGTTAGGAAACTTCCCTCCACCGCTTACCATCGACGGCCATTTCGGTATTCCCACCGTCCACACCATCCGACTGTCGGGATTTTCCTTCAAAACGATTAGGGTTCCAGACGACTTCCCTCCGCCGCTTCATCTGCTCTCGCTGTCAACCTTCTATGGCTACGACTCCTCCAATTTGGTTTCTAGGGTTCGCTGTCACGATACCCCTCCCCGGATTTCTCCTCCCACTCATCCTGTCGATCGAGGGTGCCCGCAGCACTTAGCGACGAACTACTCGTTGCCCTACATTTTCCCTCCTCGAGCACGCTCTCTGAATCCCCTCTCCTGCTCCCCTCAATGAATCCCCTTTAAGCTCACGACACCAACTCTACATGATCCACCAGGCCCCGGGCCTTCAACGAATGGCTTCAGCATCCACCGATTTCATACGACATCCGAAGCCTCCTCGCCCATTTCATCGCTGATATCACGCAGTCGGTAAAACTCCCTTTCCACTTTCCATCCTCTACAGACATTGACATTGCTGATTCGTTTTAAGGATTGTTGTTCTCGCATAACGTTTTGCCGCAACAAGCTAGTACAAATCCGTCATCTACTATCTATGTATCGAATTTTATCACTCCACGCTGCATCTTTTACATGTTTCTTGCGAATCTACTAAACCTATATCTGTATCAACCTTGCATCGTCTGTCATCTTCAGCTTCCGGCATGTAGGTGCTTTCATTGCTCAACTATCTCTGCATATATTTGTTGGAGGTAATTATATATAATGGAATTCATTTTCTTCCCATGATTATATGTTTGTTAAATATAAATCATTATGAGTAAATGGATTGAGAGTTGGAAAATGAGTTCCTTGTATTTGGTTTACACCTTATCCTACATACTCTCCCCCTTTATGTTTCTTATTTAATTCTAGAAAATCTCAACAGATATGGATGTCAGCTTAGCGGTTTGTAAGATTCTTATCGTTTTAATGACTTCTTTTCATTATTGGTTATAGCTAACATCTGTTTCATTTTTTTATTTAACTCAATTTATATGAAATTTGCAGGCTGAAATGCAATATAGTGCTTCATGATAGGTGTGTTATCAAAATTTTCTGAATTTTTTTTACTTATTCCCAAAATTTAGTATTTTCAGATTGACTGTGTTAGAAGATATTAAAGTTAAAGATTCAGTAAAAAGGTACAATGTCATTATCCTTTATGATTTCTATGTTCTTATCTATCGGCGTTTTTTAATCCACTTGTATTACTATTCTTTGGTAAAAACACCATTAATCTCAAGTATGAAGTTTTGTTTTATTCACTAAAACCTATTTCCTTATTCATATACTAAAATCTAGAATAAAATCCTTAGATATAACTGTTAAGGCTATGCACTGTTCAATTGAAATGTTAATGGTTGAATATATATTCATATTAATTCCTTCTTATTGAGAATCTATTGAACTCTTTAGTTGTTATGGAAGCGGTATTGAATTTCCAGGGATATAATATTGTAGCTTGATTGCCAGAGAATGTTCAGCTGCTGTGATGATGGAAGGACGAATTATCAAATCCCTTTCAGCAATTGATCCATGTTCCTAAACTATATGAAACCTCTCAAATAGTGTTAAATCCTTAAATGTGGTGGATGTATTGTATTCCATCTACTTGTGCACCTGTCCCATTTTATATATCTATAATTTTCATTAAAAAATGTCTCAATATAAACTAAGAGAGACTTAAAACCAGTCACAATCTTCGAGGATGTCATTGAGGTCATGCTGTTTCTGTCAGGATTCATTTTTTTCATTTGGAAATTCCATGATGGCCCCATTAACTCCACGCATAATATATGTTTACATATTTACCAAAACACACACATAGACATATAACGAATTGATATGTAGTGAAATAACCCACCTTGAGGTGGAAGATGATGAAAGATTGAGTTATTACTGTATATAACAGTGCAAGTATTAGGAGGAAAATGTGGAATATGATTCATTTACCTATTCAGGTAGATGTTTTGAATGCTTACTGTTTCATATTTCTTTTCTATGTATCATTTAAATGTTGTTATTTCAATTAAATATAATTACTATAGTGAGGTTGTGCTCCAGGGTGATGGAATTGGTTTTCACGCATTTGGTGGTGGCAGCATTGATGTTGCAATGATTGTAGCGGGTTTCAAGGGTAAATAATGTATTATTCTGACAATTAATTTCATTTTCATACCATTTATTTTGACACTTATGTAATTGAAACCGATCATCACTATACAACAAGGTTTTAGTATGCTGATACACTGTATATTGTTTAGGGCCTTTTCAAGCAGTGATTTCTGGTTTCATGAGGGGCATTCATGAGCTGTAATTCATTGTTGCAATTGTGTCCCCAACAATATTGTGATATAAATGACCTATGATGGCATATTAGTGTCTATTTTTTGATATTGTTAGTAATAACACATATTAATTGTTTAGTGTTTTAGTTGAATCTTCTTAAACATTTTTTGTGTTGCAGATGAGAATGAAGCATGGTCTATTCTAAAATTCTAATGGTTTTCTTCCACTACATTGGATATTTTTTCCCCTGTAGTACACATTTTGAGGTGAGCTGTACATTATGATTGTGAAATGGTGAGTTCTAATGAATAATAATGTTTAATTATTTGATATTGTTAAAAATAACACAGGCTGAGGTGAACTGTATATTTTTTTAATGTCTATTATATTTTTATTTTTTAGTTATCTACTGCACACTTCTTATCAGATATCACTGGGATTTCATTGATGTACGGCCTTTGTAAGGTATGTTATTACTTACCAGAATATTATGTCCCCATCAATATTGTGATATACAGGACCTATGATGGAATATTAATGTCTATTTGTTGAGAATGTTAGTAATACCACATATTAATTGTTTAGTGTTTTAGCTGAATCTTCTTAAAAAAATTTTGTGTTGCAGATGAGAATGAAGCATGCTCTCTTATAAAATTATAATGGGTTTCTTCCACTACATTGGATAATTTTTTCCCTGTAGTACACAATTTGAGGTGAGCTATACATTATGATTATGAAATGGTGAGTTATAATGAATAATAATGTTTAATTATTTGAGATTGTTGAAAATAATATAAAATGAGGTGAACTGTATATTTTTTTAATGTCTTTTATATTTTTATTTTTTAGTTATTTACTGCACACTTCTTATCAGATATCACTGGGTTTTCATTGATGTACGCACTCTGTAAGGTATGTTATTACTTACCAGAACTTTTATGGTATAGTCTTCTACTATATTAATATTATTTTTTGTTTCTAATTATTCATTAGCATTTCTGGTATAGTATTCCGTTCCTATATTATTTTCACTCATCAATAGTTTTCTTCCCCACTATGTTCATTGCATTATATGTTTTTTTATTTTCAGTCTTGTCAATGTTAATTTTGAGCTCTGTTTTTCACTACTGGACCAACTATTCCTTACTGGTATTACACAACTGATCGATGCATGTATTATTGATAATTTATGTTTTTTAGAATTTACAAACATTAACCCTCATTGAATGAATTCAGAATATGTTGTTTTCAAAATATATCATTTTGAATACAGTTTAAAAATGTGGATACAAATACTGATGGTTCGCTACATTAAGAACAACCACATATTTTTTTGGATTCTATCACCTTAACTACACTGTCATTTACTTTGGATTCATTAAAGAAAAACTTTATATAGACCCATGTGTCCTCCACTCTTCCTCGCTGTCTATCCACTTAACTATATAGTGTTTTCTTTCATGGTATCTAACTCTACTCTTTTACATTCCTTAAATTTGAGGTACTATAAAAACCAAACTGTTTGAAATGAATTTTTGTTTGTTTCCTGTAATTCTACTTCAAAAAACACCCTCCTTAAACTGTAAGAAATTGATAGAATAGTCTGTATAATTACATCCAAATGTATGATTTTTTATAGTTTTTTATACTATCCAGTGACAAATAATGACTTCACATATGAATTTAATCACAATATATTTCTATCCAATGATCCTTATACTGTGTATTTCTAGAACTTTCATTTTTGTTACTCCAACCATATTCTATTTACCTGTTACATTGGATTTTCATATTCAAATATTCATTACTATTTATTAATGTATATAACAGTATTTTCATCTGTAGGATGTCTTTTCCTGGACAATAATGAAGATGAAGACATATTGAAACCACAATACATTCCAGCAGACTTTTGAACTTCAATTATATGCAACACTACTTCAAACATGAACTTAAATATTGTGCAATTAAAACATTGATTTTTATCATTCTGTATTCAAATGAATCCTCTATGGTGTTCAAATTTTTTATTGTTGCAAAGAATCATATAGTGATTGTGTCTTTCAGTTTTAATTACACTTCATGCATTACTTTGTATGACATGAATGTTAGTGAAATAAAATAAGCAGTTTATGCTACAGACCCACTACGACCGACAAGCAAGACATGAATGGTTATCAAAATACAATGAAATCTCCCTCCAAAATCAATATTTACTTTGTGTCATTCTTTCCATTATTCAAGTATTCTATTGTTGTGTCCATAATCAATTGAATATTGTACCATTATATTGTACCAATACATTGTGATTAGAAATTTATAAACATTACTATTATTAGGCTATGACGCCGGTGACCAACAGGTTGAAGAATAATCGTTGTCCGAGTATTCTTATAAAAACCCAAGAAATCATGCTTAAGAAAATAGTTTTGCATGTAGTGGTGCTGTTTTTTGTGTGTTATTTTTATTCTGCACTCCTGATACTGTTCCATTATTTATCAATCAGATGCTCAAATATTTACTATAATGCCAATTCTACATGGGTTTCTTGTGGCAGGGGGAGATTTGGTGGTGGCCCTAAAATTTTTGCTGTAAATATCATTAATTGGGAGGTAGGATAGGTATGTAAAATTGGGGATATTTCTTAGATGGAAGGCACCCATTAAAATGTAGATGTTAAACATGAACAACTATTGCTTAGCTGTGCAGATGCGTGGTGGAAAATTATTCAGGGAAATCCACAGTTAGATTATGATGAAGTTCAATGCATCTTTTCTGATGGGTCTAATCTTAAAGAAAAGGGCAGGTCTCTGCTTCTGGGATTTATGATATGAAGTCAGCACAAAATGGTTATTACTGAAGTGGAATATGATTTGGGCCAATTGGTGAGTTTTCAACATGGTATAAAAAATTCTCCTTGGTTGGAAACTAATATTGTTATAAGGTGCAGAATATTGACCATTCATGATGTCCTCTTCAAACAGACCTTTAGGGAGGGTGTCTTCGTTGCGGATGCATTTGGTTCTGAAGGTACTATCACCAATAATTGTATTATTTATCATGAAGAATGGTCTCGTCCAATTATGAATAACTTCAACGTATTTTTAGATATATTTCCATTTCTATACATATTTTTTATCCTTCTAATGGAATTAGGCTCACTTATTTCAAATGTCTTATAAAAATCAACACATACTATAAGAAGTTAAAAAAAACAATGGTTTATAATATTTTGATGCAGACCATGCAGACAGAGTTCACAAAGTCAGTGCTTATGAAATTCTACCAAGGATGAAGGAAATCATGTCCCTCCCTAAATGGTACCTTCTTTGATATTTCATCTGATGATTTTTTCATGAACACTATGTCATTGATGACTGAGATAGGTTGTACTCTTCAATTGATCCTGAACATTGTAAATTAATTTCGATGCATTCAGGCTTAGATGTTATGCTAAATTAATGGTTTTGGTGCAGCAAGATAGGGATTCAAAACTTCTTAGGTTGTTTGGATTTTCGTAAACTTGATAAACAAATCATATTTTGGGTTATATAACATCTTATTACAATTGATATTGCACATTATGTAACTTTCATTCCTCAAATTCCTAACATTAGTTCCCACACAGTTAGTCTTTCTATAACTTTTATTCCTTATAGACTGTTACCCATTATGTAACTTTTCTTCCTCAATATCATTAAATTTTATTCCTCCATTATGTATTTGTAATTTTTTTCAAATGTTTTCAATATTAATATGAATAAGTATGTTTGATAAATGATATTCGATTATTAATAATAAGAAATAATATGTAGAGTCGTGCAAATGCACGGGCGGAGTACTAGTTGTTAATAAACATGGAATTAGAGGAAATAATTATTTAAAATATGGTATGATATATATAATTATGGGGTTTAAATATATTTATAATTAAATTATATTTATTATATAGGATATTTCAATGTGCATAAATGATATAAATTCATAGGGTATGCGATTTCTATCTCCCTTTTATATCGCTATGAGACTTATGAGATATTCACCGCATGTTTCTTTTATGTATCTATACACTAACCATGCATGTGTTTTATTATTATTATCATCAAATTTATAGGGATATACATATATATTAGTGTTCCCTCTTTCATTTGGTTCATTATTTCAATATTATCCCACATGGGAAGGTATTTTTGTCTTAATATTCATTCTTTAAGAGGTTTGTTTTAACATAAAAAAATATTATTTTATGAGCCACATATATTTCACATAGATCATGAAATATCATTAATATGCATATTTTAATTATAAAATATTATTTATTTAATTGTATTTATTCATGGTTGTTACGATTTAAATATAAAAATTTGTTAAGGGTCTTATGTTTTAATTTTTATATTTATTTGAATTGTTTATGATTATGTTTATAATGAATAAAAAATTATGATATATTTCTCAAGATATACTTGAAATTTATTTTATTTAGTTTATTCATTATATTTTCATGTATTAGTACCATTTTCCCAATATTTATTCCATAAAATATTTGGGAAAATGTTTTTAAGAGATATGACTTCATTTTTTACTTGAGCCATAATTCTATTTTATTCCAATTTGATGTTTTCTAAAAAAATCATTAAAAGTAATATTATAATATAATTATTTTAATAAAATAAATTACTACAATGGTTTACTTTTTAAAAAATATTTTTAAAGGGATATTAATGTCATCTTATAAGAATCCCATTTATAATTTTCTAAAAATCTTAGAGGAATCATAGTATAAATGTTTTTGTCATGAACAAAATTCTAGAAAATCATGGCCAATAATTTAATTCATGATTACGGTAAAATATTTCAAGGTTATTCTTAATGGAAATGTGTTTGAATATGTTTTTTTTAATTTTTTTTTCAATTTAAAATGATTTTTTTCCTCAAGAAATGTTTTAAAGTCTCCCTTTATATGTTTTTATGTTTATTTTCAATAAAAAGTACATAAAAAATATTTAATTATTTTTTATTCTGAGAAAATGATTTTAAAGAAAAATTTATATTCATTAGAAAATGATCTAATTTTCCTTTTTAACTATTTTCCATCTAATATGACATATTTTGAGGTTACATACTCTTTATATGGAATATTATCAAATGATATCTTTCATATTATTACTCTGAATGGTTTATGATTTTGATAACATGATGTTTATGAATCCTCTTCTATTCTATGGATTATACAATGATAAAACTCATTTCAATCCCACTAATTTTTCCATGGGTTATGTAATGATGATATTTTGATTTTATTATGAAACCAGTATCATTCCACTAGTTATGCTATGATGAAATGCTTCTGAAACACATTTCATTTAATTAGTTGTGTAATTATTCATTTTTATGATCTTGGTAAACAGATATGTATGATTTATAATATGTGATGGATGGGACCTATATCTGCATCCAATTCATTGGGTAAATATTTATTTGACCAATGATAGTTACGATAAATTAGTTCACAGACATGATGTACTATGGGAAATAGGTGTTTCTTGATACACTATGAGAATGAGGTGTGTTCTAATACTCATATAGAAAAAGTATACCCTAACCCACAATGGGAAACATGGTATAAGTCCTGACCCTATATGTTCATGGTTTTATTAGTTTACCATGATATATAAATTTTTTAAATATTTTTAATGGTGCCACACATTAATGATAATAGATTATGGTTCATGGTTTATTTATTATTATTTTTCACTCGTATGGACCATGTTTTCTGATTTGATAAAATTTTATTAAATAATTATTGTTATTACACATGAAACACTTGTTAGGAGCATTATAATTTATATTCATGATCGCATAAACATACTCATATTATATAATTTTGTATTCTATTAGATTGAAATATCATCTATTTAGAAATATAGATAATTTATAATCACTCTTTCTCATGTTTCCATTCGTGGGAATATGAATAAATTGTATGCATGGTATGCCTAAGAGGAAAACTACATAAGATAATATTAATGGAAGACGATGAACATATTTTACCAATTTATAAAATTATTTTCTATTATTCAAAATGCAATAACACAATACAGTCTCAATGTATGTGTTCTTGTAGGGAAGTTATTATTCATAAAAAATGATGTAGTACATCATTTATTAGAATTCAATGATATTATAGTTTTAGTCTAAGTGAATGATTAGTTACCCCATAGAAACTAGAATGTGAAAACATTAGTGATACCCCTTACTAAATTTATAATTATAATTTTAGTTATTTATCAAATGATATGTATAAAGATGAGTAAAATAATTGGGAAATGTCATTTAATTTTGATATAGAATATATGGAGTAGGTTCCTAGAGATTATATCCCAGTCAATATAGTAAATTGGATGTGGCTCTAGCAAAAAAGTACCTTGGGGTAATAAAACTTAAAAAGTTGTATTGAAATGGAATCCATCATCACGTGGTACATTAAAAAAGAGAATTTCTTCAAAACTGATCTGATACTCTTGATTTATATTATTTGGAAATTCACAATCACATTATGAACTATCATTAAAGAGTTAAATATATGGTGACTATGAATGTCCCATGATAAACATATGGAGTCATCAGTTGAAAGGAAGGTGTTTCAATTTATAAATTCTATGAATTTTTTTCCATGACCATGTGGTTTTATACTATTATTGGTGTATCTAAAAATATATATTATATATTTTTTCAACGACTTTAAGCTGATGGAAAATGCGAATTTTGAATTCATCTGACAATGCACTGATTTTCCACACACGAAACGAAATGATATGGGACATTTAATAAGAATCATTTCATTTATTCTCAATCATATTATTAACACTATTATTCATGTTTATATTATAAATGAGAAATGGATTGAAAAATATTTTATTGATTCCCTTAGGAGGTAATATAAAGATTAATTTAGTGGTTCCTTTAATACAAATTTTTATGTGTAATGGATTCATACAACTGAACGTATATTTTCCATTCCTCTTTGTTTGGATAATGAAAAATTATTAATGGTTTTTTTCATTTATATTATTAATTATATCAGTGGTGCACTCTTATTAATAACATAGGGACAATTTGAAATTGAAAACATAGAATGGGGAAATTTTAATGGGAAATTTCTTAGTATGCACCCCCTTTATATTCTACAAACAATGTTGAAGAAATAATTCATTAGTATTAAGAATGTGGATGATGAATATATTGGTACCTATGAATATAATTTTACCTGGAATAGACAATATGCTTCATGTTTCGTCATTATTATTTAAAGAGAACTTTTTTTGATTCTATGGTGTGCTAAAATAAACTCATAAAAATGTCATGTATAAAGATTCTTTATTATTTATGTGAAATTTATTTTTTGTGCATTGTTTTTAGAAATAGAAATAGTATATTAACACCATTATTACGGTTGTGACCATAAATGCAAGATCATGTGTTATGAATAATTATATAAGGGAAAGAAATTCCATCAATAATCATGATATACATGCATGATGAAGCAGCAATGTAATTTATTGAATGCATCCAATAGGTTCTTTAAATTTTGATAAGAATTTGATAAATCTTGAGAATACAAGTATGTGATTCATGGTCCAATTATGCAAATGTAAGATAAGATAATTAGTGAATAATGTGTATGGTGTTCATAAATTATTCGATTCAATCCTCTAATCTAAGAGATAATGTTTATGAGAAACATTAAGTATATTTTAAGACAATGTTAGAAAGGGGAATCATATGAATTTAAAATAGATGAAATGTATATGGAATTATTAATCCAACATATCCTTCCCAAATTAGTTGTATATTTCTTGTTTTATTTTTTATTTATGATCTCTATAAATATCATATTATTGATCTTATAGTGAGAGTTCATGTTATTACCAACCTTGACATGGATACAAGAATAATAAAATCATATTTTTTATTATATTGGTACAAGGATGAACCCAAGCATCCAATGAATTTTTTTAAATGATAAGAAGTTATATGAGGAATAATAGATGAATTATTATTTTTTAGTACATATGTATACCTATAGGATTTACTTATGAATATTTTATACCATGTTACATTTATAATATTAAGGCCATGAATAATTTCAATGGCATCAACACATCATTTGAGGTTTTATTTCATTAGTATTTTATAAATATTAATGAAAATTAAAGTGATATTTATGGAAATAAAAACTATATAGTATTTAAATGTTTTAGTAAAACATAAATTTAGAGTGAATTCAATTATAATTTGTTTACCTATGATTAATATAACCGGTAATCATTTGGTATTATGTAACATCCAAATATGGGTGACACCAAATGCTGCGCCAAGCTTGCTAGTCACATTCACTCAAGCATGCCTCCCCATATGCTAGAGGGTGTTGAATAGATGTGAGATTCTGGTAAGTCAGTTATGGGGATATTATACCCTCTCTTATCAGAGTAAAACATCAACAGAAGAAAAATAAATAAAAAAGTTCATAATTTTATAAATAACCAAAAGAATACCAAGTCGCATGATAGTCCAAACAAGAAATACAATACTCATCAAAAAGGAAATCATGCTATGAGAATTCAAGTGTCAAGTGTATACAATGAAACTGAATATAATGACTCACCGAATACCTTATCTCATCCTTAATCATAAAAGTATTCTTGGGTTCCCCTTAGGAGGCCTTAATAGGGGGTGAGTACAACTTAGTTGGCCATTACCAAGGGTGTCTAAAACAAGTCCAGTCACAAGATACATTATGAAACCGTATAAGATAATATAAAAAATTAATATTTAAATAGTTATCACATCGTTATTGTAAAGGCCCATAAATTTCAAAGAATTTTTTTTCTTAATTTTTTTTGAATTTTACAAGAACGCAGTTTCTGACGGCACCTAATTCTGAGGCCCGGTGTGCCTGAAATCATTTTCCGAAGTTTGGCTCGGGTACGTTCAGTGAACGGACGAGCGGGTTGTTCTAACTTTTGAACCGATGCTCGGAATCAAATTCCGAGGGCCCCAATGAAATCACAACGCCGATATTTTCCTAGAAACTCCTCGTCCGGAGTTGCGTTTGCTCGGTTGTGGTTTTTAATTTTGGGTTTTAAAGTTATGAAATAAAATAAAGTTGTGCGACAATTTTATTTTTATTTCACTTAAGAAACTTAAAAGCTACTTAAAGCTGCTTAAGCGGAGTTGATACGGATATGGTGCTATCCAAAAATATCCTACCCCATTGGTAGAATATTTGTGAGGTGGGACCCGCACGAGCCCCACCGTTTCTTTTCCGCTAAGTAACGCACCCATGAAAACCCGTCATTATGAAAGTCAACTGACACGTTTTCTTAATTTCTTAACGCACCAATTAATTGGGTGGTTTTATTCATTGAATTAATTCTACGAATTAATGGGTCATTACTTATCTCTTTTTCGTTTGTTGGCATAATAATAAAATAAGACCAACGTACGACTTCTGGAAAAATGTTCGTTGAGAGGATTTGACAGAAACCAAGAATTCTTCATCCTCCTTCGCAAAGAACACAAATAACGCGAAGAACATGAAGAACGCTGGCCTCTGACGAAGAACGTCGAACCCGCGAAAATCGACGACGTGACGCCGTGTGCCGCGATGCCGACGTTTCCTCTCTCGCGACGTTTTTCGGAGACCTTCCTTAATCCGCAACAAAATCGTCGATCATCCATTAAGGTGAGAGATTGCGGTTCTTAATTTTTCTTTGTGGTTTAAAACAACAATATGGATTTAAATATTATTAATTAAATCTATATGTTCTTGAACCTCGGAGTTTGTCGACACGCACCGTATTCCGTGACGATGCGACACCCTTCTGCGACGCGACGATCGCCTCCTTCTGCGGCGATCAATTCTGCGAAGAACGCGCGTGCGACACTTGACGAGGTAGGGGTTTTATTTGAATGTTTTATATTCCCGTGATTGTTTCTTTCAAAATGAAGACCCCGGTTCATAAGAACAATTTTAATTTAATAAAATTGTTTTTGATATGTTCTCTATGTGTTGATTATTTCTCCCGACTATTATCATCTAACGCGGAGGGTGCGGGCCCAACAAACACGGCCCGACAACCCTCCGCCGTTCTTCGTTGTTGTGCGGATTTGGCGGGTGACGACAAAGCATGCCGCAAAGGCGTTTTGATGATTCCGCAGTGAAGAACGGATCCCGGGATGAGCAGCGGCGCAGGCGGGAAGGGAATCGGACCACCGGCGGTGCCGGCGGACAGAGGATTCAGCCGCCGTGGTGGCGGTAGCGGCGCCAGTGGACCCGCGGTCGCGCGGGTCCGGCACACTCGGGACGCGGCATCGCCGCGTCCATTGACCAGGGCGGCCCCCCGTGGGGGCCGCAGGGTTTTCACTCGGGGGCAGCATGCCCCTCTCATTTGCGTGGCCGCCCGGCTGAGCCGAGCCGGGCCGGGCTGCGCCCCGGCCTGACCAAACCGGGTCCAGCCGGGTCGGACCGGGTCGGGTCGACCCGGTGCGGCCGACCCAGGGGGGGTCGGGCCGGGTCGGCCCGAGCCCAGACCCCCCGTCTTCGGACCGTTTTTGGTCTTTTGCCTGTAACTTGAGCTACGGGCCTTCGAACGACGCACCATTAGCGGAAACACGATCCTTGAATCGAGACGGTCGTTTCAGTATATCACACTCAAGGTTTCGGATTACTTTGGGTTCGGTCGGGTTGGTTCGTACACGAAACCAACCAGGCCCTCGGAGCGGAAACACTCATATCTTGAGCTCCGGACGTCCGATTGATGTTCCGTCGACTTTGGTGGATTCATCTAAGTGAGAAGGATATTTTGGCTCACTCCGCCCGAGGTTTGGACGCAGGTGGAGTATGGTCGGGTTGGTTTTGCCTTAAAAACCAACCGGGCCCCTGGGACGGAAAAGCCAATAACTCTCAGACCGGGCGTCCGATTGACGCGCCGTCTGCGACCTTGAGTTCCTGTTGACGATACGGAACTTTTGGATACATCAACTTTGGACTTTGTGTTAGTTGATGTATCAGACTCTTGGCTCGTGGAGCGGATCCTTCCGAATGAGCATGCTGTGTGCGGGAACCCTAGTGCTGGCTGCGACTTCGACGACGACGACTGTGCAGAGATCCTCAGTGGACTGCGACGACGACTGTGCAGAGATCCTCAGTGGACTGCGATGACTACTGCACTCAGTGATCCTACATGGATCAATTCTATAGATCCTGTGTGGATCCGGTCCTGTGTGGGTCAGCGCTCAGCGGTTCTATGTGAGCGAGCACCTACAGGTCCTGTGTGGGCCCGATCCTGTGTGGGTCTTTGCGGGGGTTAGTTACTTATTGATCCTGTGTGGGTCCGATCCTATGTGGGTCATTGCAGGGGTTAGTACCTTTCGATCCTTTGTGGGTACGATGACTTAGATGGATCAGTGATCATCTTTATCGTCATACGAAGATGTATACCTGTGTGAGCTGAATCCTGTGTTACTCTCCTTTGTGGATTGTGTTGAGCTATCCTGTGTGGATTTACTATTTACTCTCCTTTGTGGATTGTGTTGAGCTATCCTATGTGGATTACTTTTTCTCTCATTCATGGATTGTGTTGTGCTATCCAGTGTGGGTTTACCTTTGGCTTTCCTGTGTGGACTGGGTTGTGCTTGGGCTTGGATGTTGGAGCCGAATGAGAATTGATGACTTAGGTATATGTATGGGCATATACCTAAGCCGTGTCGGATGTTACTTCGTGATTGTATCTTTCCTTTGTGGATTATCCTTTGTGGATTCTGGGAGACCTTCGGGGGTCTCGGGGTCCCTACTGAGTAGCTTATACTCACCCCTGCACGGGTTATGCCCGCACTACGTTGTGTTGGTTGCAGACGATGGACATCGCTGATCATGGTGGAGGCTTGCGGAGCAGGACGGTACCTGGAGGTGGACCACTGGGCGGGATGTACTCGGAGCGTTCAGGTGGACCTGAGGAGAAGTGGAGGCTATCTCTACCCACCCTTCAGGTGGGACTTCCATGGGATGGCTCGACGCTGCGGCTTTTCTTTTTTAGTTGCAGTTTTCCCTTTTCAGTTGTACTTTACAGTTGGGCTTGTATTTCCGGCCCCTTTTACTTTCAGAAAAGATTGTTACAGTTTTTACTTAGTGTTTACTTTTCCACTTGTTTACTCTGTGGTTCATGTTTACTTTATAAAGGAAATGCCTTCCCTGTTTTTTGGGATTTACACCTTGGTGCTAGTCGCCTGCCCCTGGCCTATGGAAGGAGGTCTTGGGGTAGTCACAACACGGGCCCCGAGGGCGGGTCGTGACAAATTGGTATCAGAGGTGGTCGGTTCTACCGCAGACTCTGATCTTTCCTCTATGATAAGCAATAGTGTTTAACATATTGAGTGTGGTTATCAGTCCAGGGAGTCCAGTGTTGGTGCGGCGGCCGACGTATCCGTACACCAGGACCCTAACTTCTGATTTCCGACTTAATGCACGAAAACATTCATTGCTTGTGTGTTTCAAGTTTTCTTTGTGATTACTTGTGTTATCTCACCAGGTATAATGTTCTAACCATGGCGCACTTGTTTCTTTTTCAGGATGGCCCCACGATGGCAGCCAGCTAGGGTTCCGAGAGTAGAGCGTGACGACAGCCCACCGAGCGACGAGGCCTCGGTATAGGGCCCGTTGATAGCAGAGGCACCGACGGTACCTTTACCCGTTGAGCCCCCGATGCTTCCAGCACCGACCGCTGACGATGCACGTCACCTCGGAGCTCTGAATGAGTTCCAATGCCAGCAACCACCTAGGTTTCGTGGGGAGACGGACCCCCAGGCAGCCGAGGACTGGCTGGAGGCGGTCGTTCGAGTTTTCAGGCTAGTGAGGACACCAGCAGACGTCATGGTGAACCTCGCGGCGAGCCTACTGCACGCAGCAGCGGGCTGATGGTGGAGCTTGATGCTCCAGGTGCACGATGAGGCATCTCTTCTCTGGATGGACTTTGAGAGCCTATTCCGCTCAGAGTTCATCCCGACCACCCTCCGTGCGGTGCACATCCAGGAGCTTCTTCAGCAGCGACAGGGCAGCTTGACGGTCGCCCAGTACACGGTGAGGTTTATCGATCTTTCTCGCTACTCAACAGATATGATACGGGACCCATTATTCCGGGCTCGGACCTTTGAGCAGGGTTTGAGACATGAGATCAGGGCATCCCTAATCTCCCTCAGCATCCCGACCCAGGAAGGACTACTGGAGCGAGCCCTTCTGATCGAGAGCTTTCTTGCTGAGTCTACTTCAGCAGTGAGACCTACCACAGGGCAGCAGGTAGCGGAGTCTTCAGCAGAAGGTAGCCGACGGATGACTCAGGGGTCCCGGCAGACCAGACCCTCTCGCAGACGACCTCAGGACACTGGCTCAGTAGTGCGGGGCACACAGCGCAGAGCCAGTCTTTCGAGAGGCAGGCAGTGCTACGCATGCGGCGGGCAGGGCCACATGGCTCGGGACTACCCGACCCGCCGTACCAAGGAGCAGCAGACGGTGGAGGGGCCACCTAGGCAGAGGCAGAGGGTCGACCGTGGCGGTCCGCAGGGAGAGGCGGACAAGGCAGAGGAGCTGGCCGAGCAACGGGTGGTGGGTGACGCTTTGAGGCTCTACCCCCATCACCACCAGGAGGTCTGCCCCGACCACAGGGAGCTGGCGGGAAGAGACAGGTACAGCTCCAGGTAGCGGAGGCCTACGACCACGGCGTGCCAGAGATGATTCAAGGTACGATCTCTGTCTATTCCACCCTTGCTGCAGTTATTATAGACATAGGAGCGAGTCACTCTTTCATAGCCGCTGCCCTTGTTCGGATCTCGGAGATTCCGAAAGATCCGTTGGCTCGATCCTTACGGCTAGTGACTCCTATGGGAGCAGACTCGACGATTACGCACTGGTTTTGGCATTGCGAGCTTACTCTAGGAGGTGAGAGCTTCGGCTGGGATCTTCTGGTAGCGGCGTCGAGGCCTTACGACGTCATCTTGGGCATGGATTGGTTATCTACAGTCCATGCTCAGATTGACTGTTTTAGGCGCAAGGTGCGATGTGTGCGCACCGACGGGAGCAGGTTCAACTTCACCGGCGATAAGGGAGCCTTCACAGCACAGGATGGACTCCCGCATAGGAGAGGACAGCCCATCACTCATCAGTTGGCTAGCCTCATCCTAGGAGCAGTGGACGCGCGGAGTCCTAGTTTTCCTGTAGTGGTGGATTAGTATGCGGACGTCTTCCCCGACAACGTTCCAGGACTACCTCCTCGCAGAGAGGTAGACTTTTACCTTGACCTGTACCCCGGGACAACCCCGATATCCACTCCAGCATATCGGATAGCCCCCGCTGAGCTTCGAGAGCTGTGGGTACAGTTGGAGGACTTGCAGGGCAAGGGGTTCATCCGACCCAGTGTTTCACCCTGGGCTTCCCCAATATTGTTCGCCAAGAAGGCGGACGGGATCTTACGACTGTGTGTTGACTATCGTCGCCTGAACCATGTGACAGTGAGGAACAAGTATCCACTACCGAGGATTGATGACCTCTTCAATCAGATCAAGGGAGCACGGTGGTTCTCGAAGATAGACCTCAGGTCAGGCTATCATCAGCCCAGAGTTCGAGACGAGGACGTACAGAAGACGGCCTTCAAGTGTCGGTATGGCCACTATGAGTTCTTGGTTATGCCATTCGGCATAACCAAAGCTCCAGTAGTGTTCATGAGCCTCATGAACATGATATTCTAGCCATACCTCGATCGATTTGTCGTGGTCTTCATCGACGACATTTTGGTGTACTCGACCACAGAGGATGAGCACGCCTACGACTTGCGGGTTGTACTAGACACACTCTGAGAGCACCAGATTTATGGAAAGCTCTCGAAGTGCTAGTTCTGGTTACGTGAGGTCCAATTATTGGGGAACGTCTTTCTTGAGGCGGGAGTTGCGGTGGATCCCGCTAAGATCGAGGCAGTGCTAGCATGGGAGCCACCCAGGAGCGTGACAGAGGTGCAGAGTTTCTTGGGTCTAGCCGGATACTATCGGAGATTTGTGCCGGACTTCTCCAGAGTTTCAGTGCCACTCTCAGCTTTGAAGAAGAACTGGAAACCCTTTGTGTGGTCGGACAGATGTCATCAGAGCTTCCAGGAGCTGAGGCAGAGATTGACCAGCGCACCTATCTTGAGGTTGCCTGAGGTGGGAGTTGGATACGTAGTCTACTGCGATGCATTAGGGACCGGGCTCGGATGTGTCCTGATGTAGGAGTGGGCCGTGATTTCTTATGGATCACGTCAGTTGAGGCCTCATGAGCAGAACTACACCACTCATGACCTGGAGTTAGCAGTAGTGGTCTTCACTCTGAAGACATGGCGGCACTATCTGATGGGCGAGCGCTTTACAGTATTTTATGACCACCAGAGTCTCAGGTAAATCTTCTCTCAGAAGGAACTGAACCTAAGACAGCGGAGATGGCTCTAGTTCCTCCAGGACTATGACTTTGAGATAGTCTATACTCCTGGGAAGGGGAACGTAGTAGCCGATTCCCTAATCAGGAGGACGGGCATTCAACTACTTGAGGAGGCGACAGAGCAGCTAGCTGCCTTGCAGATATCCTTCGTGGATAGGGAAGGAGCAGCCTTCCTTCAGTCTCTCACAGTCTCTACTCCACTTCTACAGCAGGTCAGAGAGGCACAACGTGGGGATGCTGACTGTGAGACGAGGCGTGCACAGATATCCTCTGGACATGCACCTGATGGTTTCTCCCTTGGAGCAGAGCACGACGTCATTTTCAGAGGATGTACCTTGGTACCAGTTGCATTACGGGAGGAGGTTCTGGGAGAGTTTCACACTTCTCCTTTGGTGGTACATCCTTGAGTGGCGAAGATGTACCAGGATCTCAGACGACAACACTGGTGGCCGGGCATGAAGAAGGCTATGGCAGAGTTCGTTTCACGATGCCTCACCTTCTAGCAGGTGAAGGCAGAGCATCAGGTACCAGCAGTCTTGGTACAGCCCTTGGAGGTCCCAGAGTGGAAGTGGGACGGGATATCTATGGACTTCGTGACGGGACTTCCACGCACTTCCAGAGGTCACGACTCCATTTGGGTGATTGTTGACCGACTCACCAAGTCGGCACACTTCTTACCCATCCGAGAGCAGGTCTTAGTGGAGAGATTGGGGCGTCTCTACGTTCAGGAGATTGTACGGCTTCACGGTGTGTCATCCTCTATCGTCTCCGACTGAGACGCTCGCTTTACTTCCTGGCTTTGGAAGGGGATGCGGGAGGCGTTCGGGATGCGGCTACATCTGAGCACCGCATTTCACCCTCAGACGGATGGTCAGATGGAGAGGACAATTCAGACTCTCGAGGACATGCTCCATGCATGTGTCCTCAACTTTGGTCGAAGCTGGGAGGATCACCTACCCTTGGTGGAGTTCGCGTACAACAATAGATACCAATCCACCATCGGGATGTAACCATATGAGGCATTGTATGGCAGACCTTGAAGATCTCCTTTGTGCTGGACAGACCCTGGGGAGTTAGCACTTGTGGGACCAGAGATGGTCCGGGCCACGACAGAGAAGGTCCAGGTCATCCAGGAGTGGATGAGGACAGCTCAGAGCCGACAGAAGTCTTATGCTGATAGGAGGCAGAGACCACTAGAGTTCGAGGATGGTGACCACGTCTTCTTGCAGTTCTCACCTCGACGTGGTTTACGGAGATTTGGCCGAGGAGGCAAGTTGTCTCCACGCTTCATCGGACCCTTCCAGGTCCTTAGCAGGATTGGCGAGGTGGGTTATCGCCTGGCTCTACCACCTCAGCTGCACCGGGTGCACGACGTCTTCCACGTATCTCAGCTGAGGAGATACGTGCACGACCCGACACATATCATTGACTATGAGGAGATGGACGTGGATTATGGGGAGACTTTTGCGGAGGTACCGGTGGAGATTGAGGATTGAAAGGAGCGGGTCCTATGTGGATGATCGATTCCTCTTGTGTGAATCAGATGGCAGCACGGGAACCTCCAGGAGAGCACTTGGGAGCGGGAGGCTCAGATGCGTGCTCAGTACCCACATTCGTTTCCCTAGTTTATGATGTATCTTTACAGGGACGTAAAGCCCTGAGGTGGGAGTAATGTAAAGACCCATAAATTTCAAGGAATTTTTTTTCTTAATTTTATTTGTAATTTTAAAAGAACGCAGTTTTTGACGGAACCTGATTCCGAGGCCCGGTGTGCCCGGAATCATTTTCCAAAGTTTGGCTCGGGTACGTTCAGTGAACGGACGAGCGGGTTTTTCTAACATTTGAACTGGTTCTCGGAATCAAATTCCGAGGGCACCGATGAAATCGCAACGAAAATATTTTTTTAGAAATTCCTCTTCCGGAGTTGCGTTTGCTCGGTTGTGGTTTTTAATTTTTGGGTTTAAAGTTATGAAATAAAATAAAGTTGTGTGACAATTTTATTTCTATTCCACTTAAGCCACTTAAAAGCCACTTAAAGCTGCTTAAGTGGAGTTGATACGGATAGGGTGCTATCCAAAAATATCCTACCCCCTTGGTAGGATATTTGTGAGGTGGGGCCCGCACGAGCCCCACAGTTTCTTTTCCGCTAAGTAACGCACCCGCGAAAACCCGTCATTATGAAATTCAACTGATGTGTTTTCTTAATTTCTTAACGCAACAATTAATTGGGCGGTTTTATTCGTTGAATTAATTCTATGAATTAATGGGTCGTTACTTATCTATTTTCCGTTTGTTGGTGTAATAATAAAATAAGACCAACGCACGACTTCTGGAAAAATGTTCGTTGAGAGGATTTGACAGAAACCAAGAATTCTTCATCCTCCTTCGCGAAGAACACGAAGAACACGAAGAACGCGATGAATGCCAGCCTCCGACGAAGAACGCCGAACCCGCGAAAATCGACGACGCGACGCCGTGTGCCGCGACGCCGACGTTTCCTCTCCCGCGATGTTCTTCGGCGACCTTCCTTAATCCGCAACAAAATCATAGATCATCCGTTGAGGTGAGAGATTGCGGTTCTTAATTTTTCTTTGTGGTTTAAAACAACAATATGGATTTAAATATTATTAATTAAATCTATATGTTCTTGAACCTCGGAGTTCATCGACGCGCACCGTATTCCGCGACGACGCGACACCCTTCCGCGACGCGACGATCGCCTCCTTCTGTGGTGATCAATTCCGCGAAGAACGCGCGTGCAACACTTGACGAGGTAGGGGATTTATTTGAATGTTTTATATTCCCGTGATTGTTTCTTTCAAAATGAAGGACCCGGTTTATAAGAACAATTTTAATTTAATAAAACTGTTTTTGATATGTTCTCTATGTGTTGATTATTTCTCCCGACTATTATCATTTAATGAGGAGGGTGCGGGCCCAACAAACATGGCCCGACAACCCTCCGTCGTTCTTCGTTGTTGAGCAGATTTGGTGGGTGACAACAAAGCGTGCCGCAGAGGCGTTTTGATGACTCTGCAGTGAAGAACGGATCCCGGGATGAGCAGCGGTGCAGGTGGGAAGGGAATCAGACCACCGGAGCAACTCCGGTGGCCCGCGAAAGCCACGGCAGCGCGGGTCGCTGGCGCGTCGCCGGAAGAATCCGCCGCGGCTGAAGCCGCGGCAGCAGCAGTGGCGCCAGCGGACCCGCGACCGCGCGGGTCCGGCGCACTCGGGACGCGGCATCACTGTGTCCGTTGACTAGGGAGGCCCCCTGCGGGGGCCGTAGGGTTGTCACGCGGGGTCAGCATGCCCCCCGCGTTTTCTCGGCCGCTCGGCTGAGCCAAGACGGCCAGCCGGACCGGGTCGGCCCGGGCCCAGACCCCCGTCTTCGAACTATTTTCGGTCTTTTGCCCGTAACTTGAGCTACAGGCCTCCAAATGACGCGCCATCAGTGGAAACACGATCCTTGAATCGAGACGGTCATTTCAGTATATCGCACTCAAGGTTTAGGAATACTTTGGTTCGGCCGGGTTGGTTCGTACACGAAACCAACTGGGCCCTCAGAGCGGAAACACTCATATCTTGAGCTCCAGACGTCCTATTCACGTGCCGTCAACTTTGGTGGATTCTCTAAGTGAGACGGATCTTTTGGCTCACAACGACCGAGTTTTGGATGCAGGTGGAGTACGGTCGGGTTGGTTTTGCCTTAAAAACCAACCGGGCCCCTGGGACGGAAAAGCCAATAACTCTCAGACCGAGCGTCCGATTGACGCGCCGTCTGCGACGTTGAGTTCCTGTTGACGATACAGAACTTTTGGATACATCAACTTCAGACTTTGTGTCAGTTGATGTATCAGCCTCTCGGCTCGTGGAGCGGACCCTCCCGAACGATCTTGCAATGTGCGGGAACCCCAGTGCTGGCTGCGACTTCGACGACGACGATTGTGCAGAGATCCTCACTGGACTGCGGCGACGACTGTGCAGAGATCCTCAGTGGACAGCGACGACTACTGCACTCAGCGATCCTATGTGGATCAGTGCTACAAATCATGTGTGGATCCGATCCTGTGTGGGTAAGCGCTCAGCGGTTCTGTGTGAGCCAGCACCTACAGGTCCTATGTGGGCCCGATCCTGTGTGGGTCTTTGTGGGGGTTAGTTACCTATTGATCCTGTGTGGGTCCGATACTATTTGGGTCATTGCGGGGGTTAGTACCTTTCGATCCTTTGTGGGTCTGACGACTTAGATGGATCAGTGATCATCTTTATCGTCATACAAAGATGTATACCTGTGTGAGCTGAATCCTGTGTTACTCTCCTTTGTAGATTGTGTTGAGCTATCCTCTGTGGATTTACTGTTTAATCTCCTTTTTGGATTGTGTTGAGATATCCTATGTGGATTACTTTTTCTCTCCTTCGTGGATTGTGTTGTGCTATCCTGTATGGGTTTACGTTTTTCTTTCCTGTGTGGACTGGGTTGTTCTTGGGCTCGGATGTTGGAGCCGAACGGGAATTGATGACTTAGGTATATGTATGGGCACATACCTAAGCCGTGTCGGATGTTACTTTGTGATTGTATATTTCCTTTGTGGATTATCCTTTTTGTATTCTGGGAGACCTTCGTGGGTCTCGGGGTCCCTACTGAGTAGCTTATACTCACCCCTGCACGGGCTATGCCCGCACTACATTGTGTTGGTTGCAGACGACAGACAGCGCTGATCGTGGTGGAGGCTTGCGGAGCAGGATGGTACCTGGAGGTGGACCACTAGGCAGGACATACTCGGAGCGGTCAGGTGGACCTGAGGAGCAGTGGAGGCTATCTGTACCCACCCTTCAGGTGGGACTTCTAGGGGACGGCTCGACACTGCAGCTTTTCTTTTTCAGTTGCTGTTTTCCCCTTTCAGTTGTACTTTACAGTTGGGCTTGTATTTCCGACCCCTTTTACTTTCAGCACAGCTTGTTACAGTTTTTTACTTAGTGTTTACTTTTCCGCTTTTTTACTCTGTGGTGCTTGTTTACTTTATAAAGGCAATGCCTTCCCTATTTATCGGGATTTACACCTTGGTGTTAGTCGCCAGCCCCTGGCATATGGAAGGCGGGCTTGGGGTAGTCACGGCATGGGCCCTGAGGGCGGGTCGTGACAGTTATTTATTCTTTACATTTAACATTAAACATAGTTTTGATCAATTCATCAAGTTTAAATCACAATTCATTATTATCATTACTTTGGAGTGAAACTCCAGGTTTAACACTCAACATCTCAATCGGTGTTGATCTCCATGTCTCACACCACTCATTCTCAATTGTTGTAGATTTCCATGTCCACCACTTGACCTCATCAGTTCTAATATCCACCATAAGGGGTAAAACGTCAGGTCTCAGGCCCCAACATCTCAAGTGGTCTAAAAAAATTTCTAGCGCCCTTTTTCTCAATCATAGACATCATTTTTTAAATAATAATAATTATCCACATAATTCCCTTACTAATCTAGTGATTAACTAAACATATCAAACAAAAATTGTTATCCCAAAAATTAACTATGTCCACAATTCCATTAACTATTTCATCAATTAATTAATATACTTACCCAAATATTATTACTTAACTAATTATTCACAATTAACATTCCAAATAAAATACAAAATTCTCATAATTAATTCGACAATTAATTATATTAATTAAACATTAAGGAATAAAATTAGCCCACCATAAACTATCACACAAAACTAACCATCATCTTATAATTAATCCCCCTTAATTAATTATCTCAAACACAACCTAATTCAATATCCCAGTTAATATATCTCAACATATAAAAAACTCCACAAATCAATTATATTTTTGAAAAGAACATAAGTTCAATGATAAAGTCCCCAATTAATCATCTATTTCTCCAAATCATCAAAAAGTCAAAGCACATTTCTACATATCCCAATTTATGAAATCCTCTACTATTGTATTATAGCAGTTCATAAATATCACACACACATATCAATTCTAAAAAAATAGGAGTTTGATTTAGACCACATACCTCAGTTCATTAATGGGTGTTGACCTAATGACAATTTCGAAAATTCGGGCTGCATAACGACATCGATCAAGCTCTAGATCTTAAATCCATAAACTCAAAATTTGGATCAAATGCCTCATGATATTGACACACTAGTTCTAGATCCACAATAATAGATCTATATCTCAACACATATGTTTAGATACATGGAAATAGTGGACAACTTTAATGAAAATATCAATTAATGATATATGGAAGAATGGAAGAATAAACATGATGAAATCTACTTAGCATGAAGACATATGATCTTCAATCTGGGCATTTAGTCTCGAATAACATAGTATGAATCAACTAGGAATCCATCTGAAAGGATCTAGGATCATGTATAATTATTCAAACATTATCCTTGGTTGAAATAGAGTGTTTTCAGAGGTTTTTGTGATTTTAAAACTAATTATCTAATAATAAAAACATATAAAAAAGGTTCCTTGGGCATGAGATCATAATTAGGTTAAACTGTGTGCCGAATGTACAGACCTCTATATCTAGGTTGACATGGTTACCTGGGATTAGGTTCATGGATTGTCAAACACTATGAAAACTGTGCACCACCCTCAATCTGTTAATTTTATTATAACATCATCCAAACACACTCTATGCCATAAATACAAAACAAAGGTACATAAAAAAACAAAATGTTCCTAAAATGATCCCGTGATGACTTCATAAAAGTATTGGACCATAAAATCCCCATAAACTATAACATCTCATACTCGAGTTGCAATCTCTAATTTCACTAATATTCTATGCAAAAAATATACATCTACTGAGCCCTTATATCTTCCTCATGTTCCTGTGTTTCCTTTTGAACACATCCATCTTTCCACATCACCCAAACTATCATCATAGTCTTTCCCCGCAACACTTTCTCACTAAGATCTAGCACACATATTAGATGAATATAAATGGTTGAATCTATCTCGAGGTCAACCTCATCCACATCAATCACATGAAAAGGGTTGGGGTGATACTAATTTATTTTTTACCCTAGGAAAAAAATTTCATATCCCTAAATTTATATGGAAGGTCCAATCGGTATGCCTCCAACCTGATTCTCTCCACTACATAAAATTCTCCAACAATCCTAGATGCCCACATTCCCCACCTCTAAATCATGTGGTTACCCAACCATGATGACACTTAAAGGAATATAATATCACCCCCTATAAACTCTATGGGACATCTCCATTTTTCAGCATATGAATTATATCTACTACTAATTGTATCCATAAGTTCTCAAATCAAATAAAATAGTTCAGGCGTCTCTTGCACGAGACCCAGTCCCATGAGCTTGGAATCACCCACCCCTATCCATCATAGTAGTGATCTATAAGGTATACCATAAAAAACACCATATTGTTCCATTTTTATAGATTCTTGATAACTGTTGTTGTATGAGAACTCTACTAAAGCCAAGTGATTTTCTAATGAACCACTAATGTCATGCACACATGCCCACATCATATCCTCTAACAAATGTATGGTATGCATCAACAATCCATCTGTATGTGGGTGGAATGTTGTATGTAACAAAACTTATATTCCAAGTGCTTTCTTCAAGCTCTACAAAAATATTGATTTATAGTGCATGTCACGGTCGGAAATATAGTTTGTGGCACACCATGGAAAAGGAATATCTTCCAAACATATAGTTCCCCAAATTATTTTTCTTAAAAGGATTTCATTATTGGTATGAAATGTTCTACCTTCTTCATTCAATCAACAATGACCTATATAGCATCATTCTTCCTAAGGAGATTTTAATGACCATCCAAAATAACCATTGTCCTGTCATCCCACGTTTATTCCGGTATAGGAAACAACTACATTAGTCCTCTTGGTTTTTTGTTGCTTTGCATTCACCTGATGAAATGTGAATCATCTTGTCACCAAATCATCTATCTCCTTTTTCATGCCTCTAAAAAATGGTCACCATATGTCATGGTATATTATTGACACCCCATGATGCACCACCCACTTCAAGGCATGATATTCCTTCATGAATTCTTATTGTATACTCGTAGGCACAACAAAACAATTTTTCTCGTAGATGATCCATTTTATATCTATCATCTAGTCTGAAGGTGTCTCCCCACTGTTAGGGATTTCCCACTAGGATAATCACTCTTGATCCTCTTATTTCCTATCCATGATCTATCTCAAATGTATAGACTCCTCAACCAATAATAGTAGATTAATTTTCTCCTTACTCTCTAGAACCACTGCATGCATTCTAGATTGCAACGCCATCATATTTAACTCTATAAATGACTCAGGTACCAATGGAGTCTGAGTTTTCATGATCAAGGAATCGGGAAAAAAATTCCACTTACCAAGTGTATATGCTACTTCAATATCATCATATTTCATCAACTATACCCATCTTCTCTGCTGATTGTTCACATTATGTTGTGAAAAGATGTAATTCAATATTTTATAATCTATAAAAAAATATGATTTTCATGAAAATGATAGTCTCACCAACACATAAGATCATAAACCACCACCACTGACTCGAGGTCATTTTTAGGGTAATTCCATTCATGTTAACTCAACTACGAAGACCCATAAGCTATAACACGATCCCTTCAAATCAAAATTTTTTTGAGTCCTATCCTAAAAGCGTCTCAATAAACCATATACTCCTCAATAAACTATGTTAATATAAAAAATTTTAATGATGTCAAGTAGCTCATCCACTCCTAGAATTTTTTTTCCATGCTTCATTCAATTCAAATTTATCCCTTTCTTTATCAAACATGAAATCAGCACACCCAATCTGGAGATTTTCTGGATGATCCTATTGTAATATCGTACTAATCTCAAAAATATTTGAATATAAAAAAACCTTCCCAGCCTACTTACAAAAAAAAATAGCTTTCACCTATTCTAGGATCACTGCCACACCATTTTCTGAGATGATGTTTCCAAAAATGTGTACCTGGTCAATCCAAATATGAAACTTTGATATCTTGGAATATGAATGATTCTCTCTCAGTGTTTTGAAGGAAATTTCAAGATATTTGGCATGACCATCCTAAGTTGTAGATTACACCAATATTTCATTCACAAAACCACCAGAAACTGGTCTAGGTATGGAAGGAATATCATGTCCATTAAGGTCATAGACACTACTGTAGATTTCCTCAACAAAAATAGCATCATAATAAACTCAAAATGTCTTTACATGCTCATATAAGTAGTCATAAGTATATTAGATGTCCGAACTATCACCTAATATTACCATAATTTCAAATAAATAATTGATAAAATATATTCTACCTTTATTAGAATATATAGAAAATTGATATGAAAAAGTAGATATCGATTCAGCAAAATATTTTTTAAACATCTAGTAATAAACAGGCAAACAAAAAACATCATCCTACTTATTTTTAAACAATAATGGTGATCCACAAGGAGACATTCCTGAATAGATAAACCCCTTATCCTCCAACTCCTCTAACTGAGTCTTGAGCGCAGAAGGATAGTCGGTTCCATTCAATTGGGGGAATAGATTATAGCTAAACCCATGACATGAGATCAACAGTGAACACCTCATCTGTCACTAGTGGATACCCGATAATTCTTGAGTAAAGATATCAAGATATTGTTATACTACTATTAGAAGGATTCCTTTCCATCCACCCCCAACATTCCACAACAGACTAGAAATATGGGCTGTGAGCTCTGCTAATTGCTAAGTAATTGGCCCATATCGTCTCACCTTTATACCCCACTCTCCAAGATGATCATATTGGTTACCCATAGGTGATAAAAATGAAACACTCCTATAAGAACAATAGATGCGGGATTTTTATGTGACTATCTAGTACATACCCATAATCTTGTTGAATCCCATCATATCATGGACATAGATATCCCAATAAAAACAATACTCTATGTTCTATAGTTATCATCCCTTTCATAAAAAGATATCAATAGATGGTGTTGCCAATTGTGTGTCAATATTCGTCACTCCACTTATGGAATCTACCTTTTGGGTTAAACCATTAATAATATTTTAATACATAATGGAATGAGATGCAATAATATCAAACATGGCACTAGATAATATAGAATAAACAGAAATATTACCTCTCAATTTCAATATACTATCATTGCTTTCCACATGTGTTGGTTGCACCACATGAATTTGTCCTACCCCTCTTCATTGTGATGTCATATGAATCCCCTGAGTAGCTCCACTCTACTGATATGGGTGATCACACATGGATGACCGATGTCTACTACATCTACCACATATTTTATTAGAACTCCAGTTCCTAGGAATATATAGTATAGAATACCCCCTTCCCACTCTTTGACTCTGATAAACTGCTCCTTCAGCACCAGCCTATCACTGCATCCTGTAGAACTTTTGTATGCTCCACATCAAGATGCAAAACCAGCACTCCACTGGTGGCCAATGTTAATAAATGCAATAGTGTATCAGAAAACCACATTGGTGGAAATGAACATGGGTAATGTCTTTGGAAATTGTTACTCTGGACAATCCACCTTTCATTCCCCTACCCCTAATAAGGTTCTCTAAATGATGATTCCTTCTATTAGAAGGCTCACTATATGATTGTCCAGTGATAACAACATGTCTAGTATTAGAGGCCTCCTTTATGTACCCCTCTAAAATGAGAGAATGATTCACCAATTATGAGAACGATTTCAACGTAATGATATTCACATGAGACTTAATTTCACACTTATGTCCTTCCAAAATAATATTTGAAAAATATTCCTCATCTTCTACCAATGCAGGATCAAAACGTTCTAAATTGGTGAAACATTCAACATTATCCGCTATCAAAATGGTTCCTTTGGTCAGATTCACACACTCTGAAGTCATATATTCTCATAGTGTCTCTACATATGAGTGTTTTTGGATATTCTCTTGAAATTCCTTCCATATCATATCATTAGTCTATCCAGATTGTACATGAATTTTCTACTAGTACTTCACTATCACCCGTAGTATATAAGCATCCAACCTGACGCTCCTCTCAGATAGAGTCTCAAAACTGTCATGTATCATCTCTATTGACTCTGTCTAGAATTCATTTCTCTAAGGTACTCACTCTCTAGATAAATTAAGAGGGTTAAATAGTTGAAACTCCCTTTTCAACTCTGATATTATTTTTAGAATCTGCCCTAGATTTCTGTCCATAAATAACATGAAACAAGCAATGTTATCTTGGAACTTCTCCCCTACCTCCACTCCTTGCACCAACGGTTCATCATGTTCCAATTCTAGATGTTCATTCAAAGCCACACCCCTCAGTCTCCCTCTGAACAAGCCTCATGGAGGCATATCTCTACAATGATAAACACACATATTAGGTATCATAATGAGACAATATAACATTTATGTTAGACTTGAAAGAAACAAATAAGTTTCAAATTCTCATTTCCCTCTTTATTTCAACACATTAAATGATAAGGCTCAACCGTTACCCTTCACCATCATACTCCAAGGTCTTGGTTTACAAGGGTAACCACATTTTAATTAACCAGTATCTATTTTAGACACCCAATTATTCTTATTTTTCATCATTTTTTAAAATTCCTCAATTCATTTGTGACATGATTTTCATTTAAATCTCATTACAACAGAAACATTTTATGTTAAAAAACATACCCATAAATAGTTTTTCTGTGAGTGCCTAAAATAATGCATGTCACAATGACCTTGAGTGACTTGAATGATACCTGTAGACTCAACTCTCGATCCTATTTAAAATATGAGTAAATACATAAAAATTATTAGAATCAATTTTCACATAACACAACAAGTGCATCCCCCAAGGAGAAATAATATCCAATCATAAGAAAAATAAATCATCATAACAATCCCACACTGATTACCCATATTTTCCACCATACATGTGTTTGTAACTCCCATACAGGAGCTCATTATGATACTTTAACTCTTCCTAGTATCTTGTTAACCATTACAAAAATTGCATGGAAAATGAATTTGAATGAATGAAAACTCCTCTGACTCCACATTGTAACATCCCAAAACGGGTGCCACTAAACGGTTCCCTGAGTCGGTTGGTCACATGCCCTCAGGTGCACCTACCCATATGCTATAGGGTGTCGACTAGAAGTGATGGTCTGGTATGTCAGTCATCTGGAGAGTATACACTTTTTTATCAGAGTAGAACCCAAATGGAATAATAAAACAATAATTTAGTGGGGAATCATTTAAATAACCATATCAATACAACGTCAAATGATAGTCAAAATAGAAAATAAAATACATAGAAAAAATGGAAATCATGCTATGATAATGAAAGTGGAAAGTGTCTTAAATGATACTAAAGATAACGACAACACCACTCCAAAGAGGGTCCCAAACCACATCAGGATGCCTCTCCCATGCTACATTCACAATAATAAATCTATCCTAGGGACTTTCACTTATTTTTTCTAACAAAAACAATTTCTACTCATGTGGGGATTATGCGACCTGAATAAGGTGTCTGTACAACTCATTAGGTCACCACTAACGATGTCTAAAAAAAGTACCGTCACAAGATTGTCTATGAAAATGTATAAGTAAATATACATAATTCACAATTAAATAGTTTTTACATTATCATTTATTCATTACTTGTCTCATAAAATACAGTTTTGATCCATGTCCCTAGTTCAACTCACAATTCATCATTATCATTAGTTTGGTGAGGTAAATCATATTTAACAGTCAACATCTCAATCATTGTAGATCACCATGTCTCATAACACTCTTTATCAATTGGTTTAGATTTTCATGTCTACCACATGACCTCATAAGCACTTTTATCAACTATTGGGAAAAAATGCAATGTCTTACACCCCAACTTCTAAATTGGACTAAAACACCATGTTTGGCACCAACATTATCAATCATTCACACAATTTATTTATTAATTAAAATTATTCACATCACTATTTTACTAATCCAACTATTAGTTAAACATATCAAAGATAATCTGTTAACCGAATAATTAACTAAGCCCACAAGGCCATTAATTAATTCGTCAATTAATTAATTTGTTAACTCAAATTTTATTCAATAAATAAATATTCACAATTAATTATCCAAATAAAATCTCAACATATCATAATTAATTATCCTAATTAAAAATATGACATACAATTAATGCATCATTAATTATCTCACATACCCAATACTAATCACATAATTAATTCCCCCCAATTAATTACCTCAAACCCAACTAAATTAAATATCTAAATTACAATAACTCATACCATAAACAAATTCCAAAAAAAATTATCTTTTTGTAATCCCATTAGATCCATGATTAAATTATCAATTAATCATTAATATCTCCAAATCAAAAATACTTTAATGAATATTCTAAATTAGACCAATTTATAAAATCATTTACAAAGTGATACTATTAATTCATCAATATCACAAACACATATAAAAAACAATACTATAAGAATTATATTTAGACTACCCACCTCAGTTCATTGATGAATGTTCGCCTACCTGAATTCCCCCTTATCTTAGTGGCTCAATGACACCCTTTATGCTCTGAATCTAAATAAACAAATCCAAAATAATGATTAAATGCATCAAGATCATGAAACTGTATTTCTAGATCTAATATCTGAGATATTGATTTCAACAAATAGGTTCAAAACCATGGAAATAATGGAGATATTTAATGATAATGGCACTAAATGATTAAGGAATGAACGGATGAGGTAATGGAATGAAATCTACTTACCTAGAAGAGATTAGATCTTGAATCTTGTATTTTGATCTTGAGGAATGATGTAAAATTACAATGGATTCCCTCCAAAGGCACTAGGATCACCTATAATTCATCAAGATAGATCCTAGGTCAAATTAGAGTGGTGTCTAGTGTTGGAGTGATTTAAAAACAAAATATATGATAATAATAACATGCATGCATGGTTTTCGGTATAGAGGCACACGATTATGGTAATTCGTGTGCCAACCATACAGACCTCTCTATTCAGGTTCACTCGGTTACCTTAGTTTAGGTGCATGTTTTGAAAATTGTACAAAAACCAATCACAACTCTATATCTATTTAGTTTTCTTAAAATTCACCTAAAGTCAACCCAATCCAAAACTCCAAAACAAAGGTACTTAAAAACAATAAAAATTAGTTAAAATGGACCAAGATGATGCCGTAAAAGGTTGGTTTCTTACAATAATTCTTATCATTGATTTCAAGGTAACTATTAGTAATATTAAATAACCATACATTGGTATAAGAATGAATTTAAATATTAGATGATTTCTATTCTAATCCAATTTTTATAATATACATTACAAATGTGGAATGGTTTTACGTGGTACTATATTAAAAAATATATATTTAGGATCTGATGTACAAATTATTGTTTTAGGGTAATATTAAAAATGATCTTAATAAAATTTTTTATGCACTATGTATCCTTATTATATTGATGTCCAAAATAATTGAAACTCGAAAAGATATGATAATATATTGTTTTATTGATTTCAAAGTTCATTAGGATCAAACACTTCTTCTAATTTTGTTTCCTTGTGATAAAAGATTTCAATACAAAATTATGATGGTTCAATATTAATTTCTTAAGGTACTCAAGTGTATAATACCAATGTACAGGAAAGATGATGTTTAAATAATTCTATTGGGACATGATAAAACTGATGAGATTATGGAGGGGGTTATAATTGTTCAGAAAAAATGTAAAGTTACCCCAAATTTGTAAAAAATGTTACAATGATACTCATTGATGTAATTAATATTTCAATGCTACTGAAATGTTTTTTCAAAAAATTTATATGTTAAAAAAATAATGATTAGCTAAGCCATTACTATATAGGTCCCTCAAATATTATTGACCATATCAGGATGGTATTCTATCAATTGGTTCTTACACTGAACCTATGTTAGTTGAAAGATGTGTTCATTGTATCTCTCATGAGGAAGTACATACATGATCCATTATGTGTACAAAAATTAGAGGTTTCACAACCGAGGGATGATATTTATTATAATGAAGAAATGGAGGAAATTATGTACTATATAAAAAAAATCTATGAAATAATACCCCAAATGAAATCAAATTATTATGGTGAAAATATCACTTTAAAAAAGATACATGGGAACATGAGGATATTATGAAAATTAATTATCCCCATTTTTTTGTATCAGGTTGAAAAATTATTTAAGTAAAACTCATTTAATGGGGGTTGGAGTGGATATTAATATAATACCCCATGATGTGATTAATATTATTTTTAGAAATTTTAAATTTATTTTATTTCTTAATTTACATGAAATGGAAATTTAATCATCTGCAACAAACAATATAGGGACAGTATATATCACACATGATACTGAGTTTAGATAAAAAATTATAAATTATAAATATTATACAAACATATAATCTTAAAACCTTGAATTCATCCCAATTATTAAATACTATTTTAAATCATATTTATTTTTATGTATTGATAAATTACTGATAAATAATATGTATTTTTTGATCAAGTCATTATTTTCTTCGAAAATACTATTTTTTTTAAAAAATTACTTTATTATTTTTGTGAAAAATAATAATAATTATTTTAAATACTATAAGAAAATAAATTTTTTAAATAAAACTTATTTTTCAAAATTATATTGTCAAAATTAGTATCTTGTAAACATTATGGTGTTTTTTAATAGTTTCATGTATTCATTAATATTTAAAAATATTGAATTTTAATTTAAAATTGTATTATAAATTATTTTATTTAAATTTTTATATTATAATTTATAAAGATATTGATGAAAAATTATATATATTGATGATAAATAATTCTAATTTTGGTGAGTGTAATAAATTACATATTGAATTTAGATATAAAAACATTTTATGAATTTAATCATTTTCAAATTCAAACCCTACTTTTTTCATCACATCTGTGGTATAAATTTAAAATTTCTAGTTATGGGATTATAATTTTTAAAAAAAGATTTCATATTTAGAACAACAATAATTTATATAATAAAATTATTTCATCTTAATTTCTAATCAAATTTAATAATCAATGTATTAATAATTAATTACCACAGTTAAGCTATAAACTGGTCTCTTTGGGGCTATATTAAAAAATAAAGTTAAAATTAACACACACACACACACAGATATATATATATATATTTATAATAACTATTTTATAGACTTATATAGACCATGAAACCTGTGAGGTGTGATTGTTGTTTATTATGGACCATTTTTCACATGAAAATGAGGGATCAATCAATTATTTTCACAAATACAAAGTGTGTCAACTCCCACACTTATAAATGGTCACACCATGTCCTCTCTTATTCACAGCATAAATCCCATTATATCCAACCAATAAATTTTTGAATCAAATTATAATTTCATTAATATCATTATATAAGGCTTATTTTGGATTTCAATCCAACCATGTAAGGATTTTATTTTAAACCTATCAAGAGTCAATGAAAAAGAGGTAATGTTCATCAACTATTGTTTCAAATTTCATCCTCATAGAACTCATCCAATTATTATTATAACTTAATGATATAAAAATCTATGAATATAAAATATAATGTGATTTTTATATGATAAATTCTTGACAAACATCCATCTATACATCCATAAAATGGGATACAAAATTATCCTTCTGGAGTTTGTAGGTTTAAAATCTAAAAAACTGATGCCATTAATTATTAAATTAGACCCTGTACAGTTTTACATAATGATATATCATTTAATCATATTATGTATTTATATTTTTATTCTTTAGTATTTGTTATATGTACCATATATTGATACTTTTCATTTTTTGGAAATATGATAATGGCAGTCATCTGTATGGTAGACAACGAAGTCATGAAGTGATGTGATTCATTAATGCTTTATTTAAATTTTATTAAAGTATTAAAAAGTATGTGGTATATATTAAGGAAACATGATTTTGTAATTAAAATATACATCATTTTTCTTTATTTCTTTCATCCTGTGATGAAGAATGAAACACTGATCATGCGTACCTAGGACATACTATCCCCGTAAAAGGGGAATTTCATTTCTTATCTATATATATTATAAAATACTGTAATTAAATATATAATAAATATATATTAAATTTATATCAAGTCTAAAACTATTTATATTATTGAAATATTATCAATTTTTTATACCAGAAAATAAAAATCTAATACATACATGAAAAACAACACGATTATTACCCAAAACATTATTTGAACATGAAATTGTTACAAAATAGGTAATAATAGGACCATAGTAAATAACTAATGTAATGATATATATATTTTTGTTTCATTAATATATCTATAATATAATTAAATTTATTATATGTTATGATTGAATGTGACTAAAAGAATTTAGGATATATGCAATGTGTTTTCCTTCTCAAATATATTGTTTTGTGAAAAACATCCCATATTAACTATATTATTAGTTTACATAGTGTATATACATCCCACTAATGGGTTTTATTAAAATTATCCTAACATTAATGGTGTTTTACATAACTATTTAGGGATCTCTCTTTTATGGGGTTAAGGGTTTTAATGTAACTAATGTGGTAAGGAATTAGTGTCATATTTTATTAATTGGAAGTGTATGTTATGTTATGCACCTATATTTTATATATTGATTATATTCTCCCCATTCACATGTAATACCATGATTATTCTTAATTTAATGATATTATAATTTAAAATTAATCTTTTTATTTCTGGGGGATTATAATTTAATTTATTCATATACTTAATTGTCTTATGTTATAATCTCTTCATTTGATGGGATTATTTATGATTATGATTCTTGTGATGAAATATTATGATCCACCATTCAAGAAACACATTACATTTCTTCATGAATGGTTATTAAAAATATTTAATTATAAAAATACCATTTTTCCACATATTGGAACATGAAATAATTAATACAAAATTTTAAGGGAATGCTTCTTTATTTCTCTCTTTGGTCAAAAAATAAATTTATTCTTAAACTATGTCGTCAAATAATTTTTAGAGAATATTTTTATTAAAATCCAATGTATTTTAGAAAATATTTTTTAAAAATATTTTAAATTTAAAAAAATATGAAAGGAATATTTATGTTTTTATCAAAAGAAAATCTTGTTTATATTTGTCTAAAAATTTAAAAGAAACATTAATTTATATGTTTATGAAATAAATATTTATCTAAATCATTAATGAAAATTATTTATGTGAATATTTCTTTATTATACAAAAATTTCATTTTCATGAAAATAATTTTTAAATATTTTATATATTATAAAAAAAATTTAGATGTAGAAATGGTATTATCTGAAAAATGTTTGAAATTATTTTAAAATCATTCTTTATAGTTTTACATTGTTCTATAAAATGAAATGTATTCCAATTTTTTTCATATAATATTTAGTTTTAAAACCTAGTTTCATAAAAAAATTAATAAATTTTCAAAGTGTCCTTTAAAAATTATTTTCCATACAAGATGAAGTATTTTGAGGTTATTTATGATTCACTAGTGTTATAATCCAAGGATTCAATTATTTTTCATTCTCTAGATTAATTATGAATATTATGAAATGAACATTATGAATCTTATTTATCTTCCAGGGGTTATAGAATAAAAAATATACTATGAAACGTGCTTGATTATCGATGGTTAAAGAAATGATTAAATGTTTATGAAACCTATATCTTTTCCATTGTTTATGATTTGATGAAATGTTTATTATTTCCATTTAATTTCATGGGATATTATATGATGAATTTTATTAGATTATTTGACACAAATATTAATTATATTCTATATGTAATGGTTGAGTCCTATATATTCCACCAATGATTTGGGTAAAGCTTCATATTTCATGATATAATGGTATGAAACATATAGACAGACATAATGAGGTATGATAAACATGCATGTCTTGGTACTCCATGGGAAAAATGGCCTTCTATATCGATAATGGGAAACAGATGTATAACGATCTAGATTGGGAAGTATGGGATAAGTCTCAAAATACTCTTTTGAAGGTCTTGGTAGATTACCTAGACATATGAAATTACTTTTTATATTTAAAATGATGAAAAAATATGACAAGGGCTTATGGTTCATGAGAGATTATAAATATTTTTCACTCTTATGTTTTATGTGTATAGAAATATTAAATATTTATTCCATGAATATTGTTTATGATCCATGAAAGTATGGCTTTGAGCTCTATATGTTATATTAATTATCACAAAGAAATATATTTATATAATGATTTCATGTGATCTTTTTATTGATATCTCTTACGATAAAAATTACTAATCATTTATTCTCACAATTTCTTAGTTTTCTATATCTATGATTATAAATAATGGATTAGGTTGTGTATGACTAAGTGCATTACTTTGTTAAAAGATCTATATGGGAGATGTTAAATATATTTCACCACAATAGGAGATTATGCTCTAGGTTTCAAATGAATCTAAACTATTGTGGCCCTCAAGCATGTTTTTTTAATAAAATGAATGTTCATTTAAAAAGATTTTATATCAATGTGTGCAAATCCCATGTAATTATAGATTTAAATATGTAGATCTAATATGTTGGAATGAAGATGGAAAATATAAAGATATTAAGACCCGAGATAGCACATTAGATTACTTATAAAGTTAAGTCCATTATATAACACTTCATAGAATCATAGTGTTAGCAGAATAGTTATGATGATAATCAATAGTATGTTCTGGAAATTGAATTTTGTGAAAAACTATTTCAATAAAATTCACAATGGATGGAGTTAATTAGATATTTGAAAAAAGTGAAACTAACTCTAGTATTAATATATCAATTTGAACTTTATAATCATATCGTGGCCACATGTTATCACATGGGACTTCCACAAAACCCCTCTCATGTCCATGTCATGTTCTATTTATCTCTCTTAAGGAAGTTCATACAAAAACTTTGTCATTTACTATACTTAGAAGTTGTACCAGTAAAGAAATATATTCACATGATGAATAACCATTGGAAATTCTAGATCATGTCTATATAGTTTTCCAATAGAATACTACTCCCCTAGTCAATTTCATGTTGTAGAACCAACCATTTGGGTAAGGTATGTTGGATCTTGAGGTATGATGAGGCATAAGTATCCTAATTTTATTATATTGGAGACAAAGGTTTTTGGGGGAAATTAATTTTAAGGGGGTACAATGTTACTCCCTAAAATATTATAATTTTTTCAAAAAGATTAATCATATTTTATAGATATTGTTATGTGAAAAAATAAGTTGGTACTTTTTTATGCATCACTCGATTAACATTCATTACTCATGACCCATTATTCAATAATACCAAAATCTAATATTAATATATTTATTTAAACATGACTGTTATAACATAGCAATTAAAATAGTGACATTATTAGTATTAAATGATTTTTAAATATATATTATTATGGTTTTATATAAAAAAATAGATTTAAATAAAAAATAATTAATATCTAGTAATGTCTTTATATGTTATTGAAATATTATTTTCTCAAAAAAAACAGTTAAATATTTTTTTTAATCCACAAAAAAATTAAATATTTTATTTCCTTATAATGTTAAATTTTCAATTTAAACATAACTTTTAAATTCAAAATTTTTAAATTTCCATAGGGGTATTTTTTTTGTGATTTTTTCTAAACATTTAATTTTTTGGATGAGTTGTGAAAATTATTTGTGTTTTTTGAAACATTCCTTTTAATTTAATTAATATATCAACATAATTTATATTGTAAATAGGTTTTAAGAAAAAAATATTTCAATTATTTAACAAATAATTAAATATAAGTTTTTATAAACAATTTATAATTTAATTTTGATATAAAATATTGCAATCCGTTGACAATTTTCTTTTTAAAAACATCTTTCTAATCATTTATTAGGGTTTAATTTGATATTAATGTTTTATAATTCAATGAATACAATTTCAAAAAATGGATACCATATTTTTAATAATAAAAATATATATTGTCTATTTAGTTTAATTTAATTTATTTACTAATGGGTATAATAAATGTATTTACATATATTTTCATCTGTAATGGAAAAATGGACATAGGGAAGGTTAAACTAAAAAATAAGTCATAAAATAAAGATTAAACTTCTATAAAATTTTTTTTATAGTCATATTTAGAAAATATAATTTCGATAGTTATAATTTAAACTTTTATTACCACTATTGAATGTGGGAAACATGGGTTGAATTATATTGTTCAAAAAATTATAAATATTCATGTCCGCTCACTTTTAAAAGGCCACCAATATCTTCCTTCAATATAACCTTAATTTACTTTTGGATCTGACAATACCTACCCAAATAACATCTCATATTCCATTAAAAAATCCTAGATTGTTTTTTGGACATAAATTATACCATACAATGCTTTTTTTTCAAACCTTTTGAGGATATCCAGATAAGAATTAACTATCATCAATAAGGTTTTTTATGTTATATATTTATCCAAAACCTATAACTTTCATTATAAAATTATGATATAATCACCTTACTATATTAAATATAATAATATTTGTTTTTTGTTTTGTTCATGACCTTCAACCATCTCCAATTCAATCAAATGGGTTGGAAATCATCACACGTGTGTACAAAGGAAAATTTCCACATGAACTGATGTAAGTTATTTTTACTTTACAACATCTCATAGTAGTAAATATTAATGGATTTATTGTTTATACATGGTATAAATTAAATTATTATTATTTTTTTATTATAATATCTAATATACCTTCTTATTTATCATTTTTTTGGAAATACAATAAGGTTTCCTATGTGTATGGAGGATTACTACCTCATGTGATGATTTGATTTGTTAAAGAAATATAAGCAAGTTATTAAAGATATATTTAATGAATAAATCTGATTTATATGAATTATAAATGACTCCATAATTTCAATATATAATTTACCATTCTTTTTTATCTATCTATATGAAAATAAAAACACCAGTAATGCTTATGCATATCTTTCCATCTCAATAAATGGCGAATTTCAATTTCAATCAGCAAAAAATATAGATCAAGATAAATAAATATGAAATTAATAGATATTATGTTTATATCAGGGTGGAAATTATTTAAATTACTAAATCTCGTTCATATAAATTATAACATAAATTACAAATAACAAACATATGAAAACCAAGCGGTTAACACTGGGAATGTTACATTAACAAAGAAAAAGTCAATAAATAAGTAATAATTATTCATAATATAATTCATATGTCTTATTATTGACAATAATAAAATTGTTTAATATTTTCATAATATAAATATACTTATTATATATGTGTTTTTAACTTGTACGAGAGAAGTGTATACATTTTTTATGGAATTTTTGTTTCAATTTTTCTTTTATCCATACATAAGTTGCGCTATATATCTATATCATTTGACAAGGTGTATATACATCCCAATTGGAATGTAATATTAAACATTTATTTATACTAATGTTATTTTATGTTCTAAATTATGTTATTATTTCATGGGTGTTATTATCAGATGTTAGCAATGTAGAATTAATATTAGTTTACAATCTCATCATTTGTCATTATTTTTATGCTTATTTTTTCAAGGATAAAATATGTTTTCTATTTTTGTCATTTCACTCAATAATTTTACCAGAATAAGTATATTTATGATATTATTATTTAATATTACTATTTGACCACTATTGGTTTTTAAAATTATTGAGAAAATGTATTTATAAAAACCTGATAATATTTCCATTTTAGTTAGAAAATCTATTTTCTTTTAAAAATATGTTGAAGAAAATTATTTTTTTTAAAATTATACATGATTCATGAAAGGAATTTTTACTATTGTTTTATTATCTAATTTTTTTAAAATAAATGATCATTTATTTATCAAAACAATTCTAGTCTTACATTTAAAAAAATGTAAAAGGAATATTTATTTTTTTTGTGTAAAGGATGAATGAATCTTACAATAAAAGTTTCCATTTTTTTATTGAATCTCTCTTATATTTTATTAATGATATTTTGAAAATAAACATTTTCAAAAATATTTAAGTTTTTATAATTGTTTTTCATATTTTTATGGTTATTAACTTCAAGAAATATTTTAATTGAACACTAATTTTTTTCCAATTAAGATGACATACAGTGATATTACCTATTCCATACTTGGGATATGATAGTAGGATGCTATTATTATTATTTCCAATAATTTTTTTATGTTTATGGTTTTATTATGTTTATGAATCCCATTTATCTTTGGAGGTTTAAAACACGATAAAATTATTACGAAACTCTCATATTTCACACATGTTTTTTTATAGTAAAATAATGAAAAAGTTATAAAACCTATATCTTTGAAACATGTTATGAGATGATGAAATGAATATCAAAACCCATTTTAATTCATGATTTATGATAGCATATGTTTTATTATATATTTCCACAAATAAGTATGGTTTTTATTATTCATATGATAGGACCTATGTCTCACTCCCAAACATTGGGTAATGATTTATATCTCATGATATAGATAGGTCTATAATAGTTGTGAATCCTATTAAGTAGGGAACATTGTTTGATATGATGCTAATGTGAGTGAACCTTGAATACTATAATGGTTTGGGGAGTAAATCTATTCCACTATGATATACATGAAAATCATTCCTGACTAATGTAGAAATTATTTTCTATTTATATTCATGTGACTTAAATCTATGTCGTATGCCAATGTTATACTCCCATGGATCTTGTTCTTTGATTCTATTTTTAAGTGTTACTTATGAAAATCTAATTTTTATTCCATGACTAAATATTATTATATTTTATATGAAGGGTATAGTTGTAAGAATGTTATTCTCATGGTCTCATACCAATATGTTAATGTTATTGTTACAAATCTAAATTACTCATCATCACCGAGCATATAAACTCACCCATTATAATGTTTCCATTCCCTAGATCATTAGTAATTTTATATTTTTTAATAGTTTCTGATAGTTCTATTTATGATGATCAATGTGAGGGATTATGTAGTTTACCTATAGGCCAATTATTTGAGTTTCTATGTTTTCAAATACACTGAATAATTATGCACATCATAAATCATTTCTTTTAATATAATGTTTATTTATATAAAATAATTTAATAATTATATATGATGATGTTGGGTACCTATAAATAAACATTTTAATCTTTTTTTTGAATAATTTTTATAAAAATTTTCATTATCTACCCATTCATAATTTTCACACATTGAGATAATTTCCCATGAAAATATTTTATTGTATTGGAATGCCTTCTATTATTCCAAGTGTATTTCTTCCTTTACTATAGATTGACACTAATAATAGTCAATAATTAAAAATTAATTTTGAATTTATTCATAAATATATAATACTATATACTATTCAAAAAATGATATCAAAGTGATATAAGATTTAGTATTTTCAAAAAACCATACCAGGGGTTGTTAAAAAGAAATAAAACGAAAGTATCTTAAATATGAGGTAGTCATTTTAAATGATATATTTCAATTTACATATTCTTATACATTAATAAAATCAATCCTAAAAATTAAAATATATAAATATAATCATATCCTATTAAATTATATGTTATTATGTTTTTAAAACAACATTATTCATCTTCTTTCATCCGATGGGGATCAAAATCCACATTCATTGGGACGTGTGCAAAACAACCTACATGGAGTGATATGTTTCATTTTAACCACCACTCCAAGAGGATGGTTTTATTAATTTATAATACATATAAAATATTATTAAATAATATTTAGTTTTTTTATGAAATATTTCATCTATTATCGTACCCTACCATCTTCTAGAAAATGATAGAAACATTCTTGCGTACATATAGATTACAACATCCACAAAGTTAAGCAAATAATTTTTCATTTACTCCTTCAATTGATGAGTATAAAATAATATTTTTGGCAGAAATATGTAATTATCACTAAATTTTAATTCTATATATGATTTATCATTGATCTCTTTGTCCATGGTCAACCATCTAATGTGATATTTCAATTACGAAACGAACTTCCACAGTCCACATGATGTGGACCTACATAATTTTGTTAAAAGATTTATTATTTTGTTATATTAAAAAAAGCTCCAATAAATAGTGAAAAATTATGTAATATTTTATTAGCCATGTTAATAATCAATTTCATTTGATTTTCAATTGTTAAATAACATACGTATTTGGATGGGACTCAAGCTAAATGGTTTCTTAACTAAATTTCTATTCATAATGTAATAATTCAACATAAAATAATATAATTCAAAATGAAAATATATTTATGAGAATGATTATATTGTAATTTATTTACACATATATTATCTGGTTTTAAAATTTTTAATAATAAAAAAATCAATGATTAATTCTCACTTTTTTGATATGATAATTGTATCTATTTTTTGTCTCAATAATGTTATTTGATAACATGTTTTTAGTACACACCTACCGAATTTTATATATTTTATAGACATCAAACTTATATAATATATATAATTAAAATTTTATAATTATTTTCAATTCTCCGTGGATGTTTCATCATTCATAATTTATTGACTAAAATTATATACAGTTTTATGTGTCTTTATGGTCTAAATTTTTATTCATTGAGGAATCATTCATGTTATAAAATATGATTTATTATATATTATGTACATAATAACCCATTGATGATGACAAAACTATTATTTAGTTTAAATTATTGGACTTAATGAATCAGTTTATGTTTGTTCGTTCAATGGATTTTTCATTCCAGTATTACCCTAGTTGATCGGGTTTCTTATCACAAGAATCCTTCTCCGAGAAATGTTTTGATTGATTCACCTATATTTTTTAATTTCATGAATATAATGAATCATAAAATATAAATTCATTAACTCATTTTACTTAAGGTAATTTATGTTCCCTATTATATAATTTCCCCAGAGTGTTTTTTTGGTTTTAAAAGTCATCATTTATTTTTCATTACAAAAATAGCATTAATGGTTTTATCAATTTTTAACATACTCACATCACATTTTATTTATCTAATATCAAGAAAATATTTTTATTGAAACAAAAAATTTCATAAATATATATTCAATGATAATAAAAAATTTCATAGAATATTTAAAAATGTAATTTCATAACATTTTCCATGTGAGTGAATTGGGAATATCCTTACGAATGTTTGAATGGAATATTTATTTTTAACGATTGTTACATGAAACAAATTTAATTTCATTAATAAAATTATATGATTTCATGATTTTAATATAATATTATATGGTAATAACAATGGAAATTTATTTTAACAATATTTTGGGATTTTTTTATTCTCTATAGTACTGATATAAAAATCAATTTTTTCTTATTTTCAAAGAAACTGATTGAATGTTCTTTTAAAGGTATTTTAATCTATGTAAAAATCCTATAATGAATCCATTAATTTAGTAGAGATATAAACTTTTTTAATATTCCCTTATTTTTATTTAATATCTTACAATGATGTTTAAATAGGTTTTTTAACAATCACATATCTTTTTAATTGTTAAATCTTGATTAGATTTTTTTAAGAAATAAACGCATGTATTTGTTTTGTTCTGTGGTATGGTAGTTAAAAATTATTGATCATTTCAATATTTTTGATTGAATAAAAATCCATAAGGTGTTTTTTATGACCTGAAATGGTTGGGTCTTCTATATTCATATAATGTATTAGGGATTGATATGGAGTTAAATAGATAAATTTTTATCATAAGAGACAATGGAGTTATTGAACTCCTAGGAGATGATGAAGAAAAAATATTGTATTACACTCCAAAAAAATTAATGTTATTTCATGTTATTGTTTACTCATATGAGATATTTAAATTATAAATTTATTTTATTCAATGATTAATGTTTTGTTTTCAATGATATATATAATGATTTTAAAATAATTCTATGTGATTTATTGGAACTTTTTATCAATGAGTGTTTTCATGTGGGTATTTATTTTTTCATATATGTCACATATATTATGTAAAATAACTATTACCATTCTCTTGATTTATGATCATGTTTTTTTGGTTTTCATTTATTTTATCTAATTATAGGTCACATGGATTTTTTCAACATACCTAAATTATAATCTAATACTAATTGATGACATTGAATTTTTAAATCTTGTTTGAACCTATAATGTTCGTTTGATGTCACATATATTTTTTTCTTTGGTTATGATGAATAATATAAATGATTTATCCTTATAAATAACTCATGTTTGAATAATTTTTTATATGATGAATATTTAATGTGGAATATGAATTTTTTTTCATACTGGAAAAAATGATCTCCTGAATACATGATTAATTTTTAATAAGAGTTTTTAAATTATACCTAAAACAGAAACAAAATTGTCCAATTAGTATATATGTGATATTTTTATTTTTAATATAATTCTTTATATATAATATTGGGTAATGATTATTAGAATAATATCCAAAAACATAATTCATACATTTTGATCACTAGACATGGTTGTAGTGGTATCATACTATCAGAAGTATAATAAATAACAAAAAAATCATTTCATTCATTGTTTAATTGTATGATATCTTAATGTTAATATTTATTTCAATTTAAAAATAAAATAAAATATAGAATAATCAATATAATGATAATAGAAATAAAAATTAATTAACAGAGTCTTCTTGGAGTCTGCTCTATGCTCACTTAGGAGTTAAACTACTACATTGAATATTAGAATGTAGATAAAAAAAGAAATTTATGTCCACTTAATATCACTTATAATAACTAACATATATTTTATTTATTCATTATATAATTTAATCATTAAATTATATTTCTATTATAGGGATTTTACTTACTGAGGCTATTCTAAGTTATAATTTATTAATGAAGGGAAGTAAATAATAACCTTCCTTAATTGATTTTTGTTTCCCTTAGTAATTAGAATCAGAATAATGAACATTGTTTTTGATACTCTGAATGACCATTGAATTCCCCATTTTAAGGGTTTCCTCCTAGAAGAAATCTAGATATTTAATTTCGGGTTTAATATAGTCCACTATAAAATTATGAAATATGTGGAATTTAATGCAATAAAACCCCTTGTAAATATTTTTTTAAAAAATTATTAATTATTTTGTTTAGTTGATTATTCCTTCCATGGAAGCCTCATATCAAGAAATCCGATGACTTCTAATGTAATTACATTACTAAAGAAAGTTACATGTTTTTAATGAAACCATTATGTTATTATTCACTTATAATTATTAATTTATAAAGGAATGATAATTATATAAATTTTTTCCACATAAGCGAAAAAATTTAAATTTTAAATTAATATATTTTTATTGAAGCCACTCTGTGATTATAATTTGCATCAGATCCACCAGTGCTTGAAAACCAAATCTCAAAATCAATAGAACCATTATATAATATTTATTGGACCTTTTTATGGAAAAATTATCATTTTATAACTTTTGATGTCCCATGAAACATAAACTCAATATTGAGTTATGTTTTCGCTTAGAAAACCTTGATAATTACACCATCACCAACATTACTCCATTTTCATTACTCAAAATAATGTTACAATAGTTCTTTAATAAGTAACTATATATGTACAACCCATTTTAGATAACTACCACCATGAAACATACCTCTTTTAAGAACTTGGATCTAGACCTAAATGGTCAAGGTGCACTATCAACCAGAAAGGGGGAAACCGCTTTCATTTACAAAAGTAGAGGATTTAAATAATCTTGAATAATTTATTTTATAGAAACATGTATGCACATGAGGTTTTTTCGATACAAAACAAAAAAATACATTGAAATTCCGATGGTTCTCCTACCACAAGGTATGATGGGAATCTATAAACCACTAACATCCATCATTAATTGGTTCATTTCTCGATTTACTAATATATTATGTTCAAGGATCCACATAAATAATGTTCATCCATAATGGAAGTTATATGTTAATAAGACAAATATTTTACACACCACCATTGATAACTACACAAAAATTTCATACATACACCAGAAGTGTTTATAAAAGGTGTATTACACTGGTTTCTTATACGTTCCTCCATCTTCCCCTTCATTCAATTTATAAATAGATACATAATTATTTCATCACCAAAAATATATAATGGTTTTCTACTAAAACCTCTATATTCATTGTAATTATCTCTTCACATCCTATTAATATGCATGTTTTTCAGTCATTATCGATGGTAACCTTGTTTTATTATAACATTAATTTCAAAAAATATTTCAATGTTAACCAATTCAATATCACATTACTCATTCATTTCATCAATATTACATAAGTCCTTATCTGGTGGACCCATCTAAAACACTTTCAATTGAATATTTTTTTACCATTTAAAGGATATTTTTTTTCATCTCAAAATATATTATAAAACATTACTATATGACAAAAATTCATATATTTTAGAGAAAACTTCTCCTCTATCATATAAGAAGACTATCCATGAATTAGGTACACCAATAAATTCCATATCTAAGTAAAACATTATTGGTTGGGTTTTACTAAGGTGGAATCTACTCATGATTTTTATCAATATATTTATCTTTAGAACTATGGGAAGGATAATGTCCACATGTAAAATTATGTGATGCACTCTCCTCTATAATGAAAAATAAAAATACATTATCCACATTATCATGGTTCAAGTGCCAACTATTATTAAGTTGTTACTGTGAAAACGTTTTCACATACCAATGGATATAATAGTTTTGTATTTTTTGGATACTAGATTCAAATATATGTATTATATTTCAAATTGAAATAATATACAACATAAATTTTTTTTGGTAAACATCCTAAAACTCATATTTTATCTATAATTGTCATTAATAATATATATCTAAGTATTCTAGGTATAAATAGACATATAAAATTGGTGATATCATATTCGAAATAATGGTAAGTAGTACATGTGATGATAAAAAAATAAACATAGACAATATGGAATTGTAAATAACTAAAAACACATTCCTTTAAAGAAATACATTATCATAATGGGGTAGGAATAAAAGATGATTGAATAAATACATAAAAGAAATCATTAGAGAATGAAACATAGCCTTTTATTTTATATATGTTTAATAATCACATTGATTATAAATTAATAATATTTTAATGAGGAATAGAATAATTTTAGATGTCATTATAATACTGTCAAGGCTTTGGACAAGACACCCCACATAAGAGGGTAAAACCTAGTGTACTTTGTATAATGAGACATACCAATGTATCAAGGGGATATAGTAGGCCCTGTATATCACATAATAAGTGAAATGTCTTCCTCATATGAATGTGGGAGTGATAAAAACATATACATATAAAAGTTATGTAGATTTCCCCAATCTATAAACATAATCACAAAACATTATATGTAATACGGTGAAAGATACCAAATAGAACATCCACCGTCAAACTATTCATGAAAAATTGAAGAAAATATGGTAGATGATGTTATAATAGATCAATATAAATTGAGAATATTATAGATTCCAATTTTCTAAAAAAATCATAAATTAATTATGGAGAAAAAATATATTTTTTTTATTAATATGAATATTTATTTTTGAATTTTTTTAAAACAATTTGACAAAAAACATTTATAACCCAAAAAATAAAAGTTAGGGAAAAATAAATTATATTTTAGGGCTAAATTATTTCTAACAAAATTGAAAACATGTATACTTTACATTTATGAAACTCTATAAATTCTCCATTTTAGTGTGCTTTTATGGTAAAAAACAAAATCATTAAAAAAATACATGTCATAATTAATTAAGGAAAAACAGAAAATATATAGATTTTTTTTAAGATAAATTTTTTTCTATAAATATATTGTTTTCTAAACACTAGATTTGTATTTTACAAAAAATTTTATGAGAAATTTGGATTCTCCCTTCAATCAGGCTTTCTTATTAGGAGGAATTGAAGAGGGGAACCATATAAATCATGTTTATCCCGAAAAAATATGAAATTATAAGGACACATTATTTTTTAAAATATAAAAAAAAATTAGAATAATTATATAAAAATATAAAATAATTAAATTGGTATAGAGATAGATAATCTTTAAACCATAAAGAATAGAGATTCGGGTCAAATCCCTTACCTTATGACTGGAAGTGTTATGTACCTATACAAAACATTTTGTATATTGAAATATGATTCATTAGTACTTTAATTAAGAACATATTAAACATGTAATTTATTTATTATAATTTTGTTAGGATAATTTAAGGACTATTTGATGATTTATAATATTTATTTCTGGTATTCATGTCTGTTCCTTTGTTTGGAATTCATTATTGGTTCACATGCATTTGTGTATGAAAGATCATGCCAAATGGGAATAGTTGTTTATAATTGAAATGAAGAGTTATTAATTAATATACATAATATTAAATTTTTATATAGACATTTTGTTATTTTTGATGAGGATTAATCATACGATTAGTTGTTAGTGATAAAAATTTGGAAATGATTTGTGTTTTTTTGATAACCACACACATATTTTTTATAATTAATTATTATTTTGTTTGTATAATGGTTCCATAATATTAATTAATTTTTATTACATATTTTAAAATCTGTTTTGACTATATAAATGGTTTTATGGTCAACCCTGAATGAATAATTAGACAAACAAAACATGTTGTCCATGAGGGCGGAACATATGCACCTTAGAGATGATTTTTTTCCTATTTACAATAAGAATTATAAGAGTAAAAAATTGATGGTTGATATTATATTATTATGAAAAAATTATATTATATATATATGATATTATATTTATCATGTATTTTATGTGAGTAAATGATATGAAGGAAAAATAAATTAATTGAAAATTAAATGAACGAAAGGGGATTTAACTCTTGATTTCTTCACCTTGAGAACTTCCTTAAGTAATTTTGAAATTTTATTCTTGTGATACCGTGATGAAAAAAGCATAAGAGAGAGGTTTTGTAGTGGAATTTATTTTATATAACCAATGTTCATCAATTTGGGTGAGTGATGAAAATGCCTCATGATGGGTTGTATTTGTAGTTGAGGAGATGGGTGTTTTTAAATATTTATTAATTTCAATTCTATTTTTTCTCAATACTATGATTATTTTGATAATTTTAACTAAATATATTAATATAATGAAATATTGTTCTCGATTATGGGATTACATCATACAAAAATAATATATGACTCAATAAATCTTGTATATATTAAATATCATAAATTATCGTAATCTATTGTTCACAAAATTGATCTTTTTAATAAAATACACAAAAGTCAACCTTACCATTTTTTGACTTTTTGAATTCAAAAATGAACTCCATTTTATGAATATAATTTTATATAAATGTGAAATTTAATTATTTTAATAAAATAATCATTTACTCCAATAATAGTGTTTTAAAAATTATAACTGATTTTATGACACTTCGAAAAATTAGTTATGGTCACATAAATTTTTTTATATTAATTATTAAAGAATTATCAATTTACTAATATATTTTCTGAAAATAAAAATACCTTTAAATAAATATTTTAATTAAAAAATGTTTATTAATATTTATGTAACAAAAAATTATAATAATTAATTTAATATTTTTGAAACATTTAGTTAAATATTCAATGATATAAATGAAATACAATTTCATTAATAATGTAACTAAATTTTATGTATACTTTAATTGGCTATGTTACTATTCAATTGGTCATACTATTATCCCTAATGGTCACATTACTATTTTAATGGTCATATTTAATAGTATTTTTTGAATTTTATCTTTGTTTTTCTGGAAGCATAAATATTCGAGGAAATTAAATTTTCAAAGAGCTATACCATATGATCTTTTGGTGTTTCATTCTATTATTTATAACATTCCCCATAAATATTTTCAGAATATCACATTATAAAAATATTTTTGTAGTTCATCATATATTCTTCTAGTTACAAAATTTTTTCTTCAATTTTATGTTTTTTCAACATACCTTTAATTATAGAGTCTTCTGATTCCTCAACATATATTCATTAGTGTAGAAAATATAGAAATTATCTTGTCAGTAGGATAAATGAGGTTCAAATTATAATACCTTAGAAGTGATGACACTCAATCAGACTTTAATGTACTTCCATAACAAAGATATGTAGAATACATTGTGTACTATATAATGTCTAGGTGGAAACGTCAAATGATAAGCCCATTCAACAATTCTCTCTAGGATTTCAAAAGGACCAATATACCTGTAACATAGTATCCCTTTACATACAAATCATGTAACACCATTACATAGAGAAACTTTTAAGAATACATGATATACCACTAAATATTAGGATTCATTCCATAAGTTATAGGAAAAGACATTTTTACTACATTGAGCTGGTTTGATATATCGTTGAAAAGTATTGACCTTTGATGTTGTTTCCTTACATGTTCTAGGCCGACGATCTTCCACTCACCCACTTCATCCCAAAATGTTGGTGTACGACATGTCTTTCCATATAATGCATTATATAGATACTTTTTAATATTTTAATGGAAACTATTATTGTAGGAAAACACTACCAAAGGTCAATAATAATCCTACACACCTTAAAAGTCATGTCAACATGATGTCAACATATCTTCTATTGATTGAATGGTTTTTTCGGACAAATTTCCTATTTGATTATGATATGTTATACTCAAATGATTCATAGATTTTAAGTATTTCAGAAATATTTTATAAAATTTTAATGTAAATCATGTATCATGATCAGAAATAATTGAAATTGGTTCTCAATGATGTTTTACAACATCATTTTTATAGAGTCGTACAGGGTTTGGTAGTTGCGAATTATTCCCTTATAGAGAGTAAATGTGATGATTTGGTATGTCGATCACAAATTACCCATATTGCATCGTAATTTTTTTGGAGGCTTTTTTAATCCAGTGATAGAAACCCTAGTAAATTTATCTGATTTCCATATGGGAAAAAGAAGTGGTTTCATGACTAATATAAGATGTTGTCTTTTAGCCTTCAGCAGTGGTTCGATTAAAATTCTTGATATATAATCATCAATTTCTCACATTATATTACACTAAAATAAATTTTCCTTCAAATATAGATATATCATAGAGAAACCTAGCAGAATATTTAAATTCAAGTATTATGCATCATCTAATGACTCCCTTTTTAGCATCGGTATAGAAGGAATTAAAATCCACTTCCAATATTTCAAAATTATATCTTCATATATGAATTATACCAATGTACCATCATTTACACCATTAATTTTTTTAATAATATTGTCATCATCATATTGATATTATTTAGTAATTGTTAATAAATATGGGTTTTCAGACATTGAAAAAATTAGTGATATTTCACCTCCACTGATAATTCCCATATCCATCATTTCTAGATACATATACATAGCATCCTTATTAATCTTCATTTTTTTCACTACTCCATGATCCTTCCTACTATATACACATTCTACCATATTAAACTTCTCTGGGAGGTAGTGTATTGGAAAATCATAATTCTTTATTAGATTGATCCATCTCTGTTTCCTCATTTAGAATTGTTTCAATGAGAAGATATATTTCAAAATCTTGTGATATGTATATAACATACATATCCCAACATAGAGATAGTGTCTCTATATATTAATATAAATGATAATATCTTATAACTCAATTTTATGAGTTGGATAGTTCTGTTAATTCATTTTTTCATTCCTTGATGCAGAGTCAACAAATTGATTAATATTCATAAGTTCACTTCCAATCCTTTTAGTGATACATCACTATAAATCACAAATCAAACATTTTATAATTAAAGAGTCATGATCAAATGAGTCACTAATATCTTATTCAATTATGAAAGTAATCATTCAATTTCATTTTCCAAATAAATTTAAACGCTTTATTAGTTATCTTAGTCAACATGATAGCTAATAAGGAAAAAATATAAATGAAAATTTGATAATAACATGAATAGCCAATAAAACTACATAACTTATTTATGTTCATTGTTTTAGGATATTCTTGAAATAACTTAGTTATCTTCCTTTAAAAACTTGTAATTTTTTGTAATGTCATTGATTTTTTAATTATCAATGTACAACTCTATTTATCAATCATTCTTCATGAAAAAGAAACCATGGGCTCCCGATAGAAAAAACTACTATTAATCAATCACAAATAACTCAATTACCCTAGTTCTATATTATGATCTACAATATCCATAGTATAAATTTTATATAGATTCAATTATATAGGTCTTTTACCATGAAATAAGTCATTAGATAGCTCATAGTCCCACTCTTTAGGCTGTCCAGGTAAATTATCTAGAAATACATCGATGTATTAATGAATAATACACATATATTCAATTTTGAATATAAATTTTTTATACATAGATGATAACTACTATTCAACCCTCAGACTTCGACATAGTAGAGCTACTTGATCTAAAACTAGATCAAAATCAAATTATGAGTATTCTGTTATAATGATAAAGTAATCGAAATATTCCTCAACAAAATTAATTTCATTAATCTTGCACTATATTTTTTCATAATATTGTGAATTATTTTCCAATACAATGATTATCTAAAATAAATAAAAGGTATGATGAAATTTAATGGAACTAAAGAACATTTCGATGCATACTTGGGGAAGACTGGCATATATTTGTTGCAATGAGACATCCCTTATACGTTTTGATTGAAAATTAGTGTATTAAATAAAAAATATATTATTTTCCAAGAAAAAAAATGATATTAAAAAAATGAAGTAACCCATAATCAGTTAAAGAAATGCATATGTTTGAGGAAATGATTAATGTACCATGTAGATCATAATTATGAATTTAAACCTTAATAGTTATGGTAGAATAAACATGCCTTCCTACCTTGTATTTTTCTATGGAATGTACCCTAGACTATTATGAAAGTAATTTTGGTAATGTACCATCTATAGAAAAATTATATAATTGAACCTTGGTGGCATCTTTCTATCCCATTAAATCATGTCCGTGGATAGAATTTTATCCACACTTTTGATAAACTCACATTATTTTCAGGAATATACCGTGGTGTTTTATCCAATAGTTATCACATTATGGAAAATAAATTTTTCTCTTCTTCACCTTTTTCATATTTCATTTTCATTAGTATTAATCAGTCATCTTCCTTTATTTCTCTTTTTTTAGTTCATAAGGATTAGAAATTTTATTTCCTATCTTCGTAACACATAAGATTATATCATAATATGAAGTAAAATTATCGAAGGATAATAACCTTTAGAGGAATATTTTTATCATATCAATGAATTGACCAGTCATGCTCTTTGGATTATGTGTGTAATACATAGAATGAGGTTCCAATCTATTCAATTTATATCCACACATAGAAACATTCTCATTCATTTTTCTTCTTTATAACAAAATATTATCTCTACATATCCTTTCACTGTTCATGAGGTAAATAGTTTTTGAAAAAAAGTTCTTTAATATCCATCCATTCCATGTTTTCTATTTCTTCCCCTATTTTAGGTACTGAATTATTAACCACTATTGATCTTCTTCCCCCAATTGAGAAATAATTATGATGGAAACCTTATCTGTTTCGTTACATCCCAAATAATGTAATGTATTCTTTAAGGAACTTATTCACTTCTTAGTTGTAAATGGATTTTTGTCCTATTAAACGTTCGAGGTTTATATCTCTTGAAGAAGTATACCATTATTCCTTCATGTTGTGGATGTATATTTTCCATACGGGTATTGTTAATATACATAACATGGGTCATCTATCCATGAATACTTATAATGTTCTCATCTCCATGTGTAGCTCTTGTACCAATATCATTTTTTTCATAGGGGGAAAATCCTTATATGAAATACATGTCTTAATAAAGTTACTATTACTTCCAATATGGGACATTTATGAATATGGAAATATAGTAAATTATATTATTAATCCTAATGGATAATTTGGAACTAGTAAAGATTAAAATAATTTTAAAAATTTATGCATATCTATTTTAATAATCATAAACATGGTTTCATTTAGGACACATTTACTTTTAAATTCATCACAATGGTTTGTAATGTAAATGTGTATTTTCATATTCAAATACCTTGGGAGTGTCAAAGAAAGGCTTTAGTAAGGCCCATTGTCAGGTAGTAGGTTACACCGATTCATGTCTAATGCCCCTAATCAGAGTTGTTACCCCTAGGTACATTTGTTCTAGAACCATGTCCACATGTAATATATGGAAACCAATGTGTTTTAAGAAGCCCCTAATAACACCTACCTTAAAAAATTATATGATGTTCTTCTATGATTATTTTTATAGTCTATCATAGGATTATGTTCCCAAATATATGTTTTCCAAATCTATTTAATATGATTTCTACTAAACATCCACTACTTCCTTCTATACAGACCCCAAACCCAGTAGCATGGATCTGGTGACTTATTATAATAAATTTTTACTATGATTAATTGTTTTTATGACAAAGGATAGAATATTTTATTATCTTTAGAGAAATATTTATAATCCTAAGTATTACATTACATATATAAATGATATACTGAAAAGTAACCCCGTTTGGAAACACCCATAAACTGGTAGGTTATATATGCATGTCATTCATAGTAAAAATCATAGTTTCTTGAGGAAAAAAACTAAAAAAACTTGTGAAATCAGATGCTCAGTAAGATTAATAAATATAGTTAAAGATAAAATAAATAATCATAAAAATTAAGGCAAGGTGAAAAACATAGAATAAATTCCATTAAACCTGAACTTGAGAATTATATGGGAAACATATACGCGGAATAATTAAATCCATATAAATATTTATAAGGGAATGAATCTTTACTAAAAACTTTATTCTAGTAAAATAATATCATGGCCTCTTAGTTACTAATATAATAATAAGGATATGCATAATGTCACACATCATAAACATAAAATCAATGCTTCAACCAAGACCCCATACATATACATGTAAAAACCAATTATTTTTTGTCTCATGAGACACAAAGAGGTATTCGGGGGCTATAGTGGGTGCATTCATCACATAATAAGTAACATTTGTTTCAAAAATGAATGTAGTGAAAAAAAAACAACATATACATATGAAATATAAATAACATTCCCCAACAATTAAACATAATAACAAACCATTTTGAGTAATATAGTGAATGATATAAAAATAGAAAATTCACATTCAAACTTATCATTAACTATTTAATAATTTTTTTGATGATATCATATATGATAAATCTAAATTGAGAATATGATATACATAAAATCTATAAAAATATCCTAGAGTAATTATTGAGTGAAATAACCATTTTATGGTTTGAAATAAGAGTTGTTTCAGAAATTAATTTTTATATGTCATAAAAATAGAAAATAAACATTTATATCCTAGAAATTAAAAGTGATAGAAGATGAAATTATATTTTATTCATAAATAACTTAAAACATATGTTAAAAAATTTAAATTGATCATTTCAGAATCTTTAGAAATTATCCACTATAATTCATTTTAAGGGGGTAAACTAATGAATATTTGAAACAGAAAAGGATTAATTGATGACATAACACCAAAAAAGAGATGACATATTTTTCATGATAAAATATAGAAATTTTATAATTTTATCAGTTTCTTAGAAAAAAATATGGAGTTCACATGAAAATGAATGAAAAATTGTGATGTTCCTTTTAACCGGGTTTTCTTATCAGGATGAATTGAAGAGGGAAACCTAATAAATCATTTATTTAACAAAATTAATATGAAATTTTATAGATACAAGATTTTGAAATATATAAACATTATTTATAATAATTAATTAAAAAAAATATTTATAAATTTTGGGTAATAGGTGATAAATCATAAACTGAAGGAAAAAAGAGATTTTGATAGAATCCCTTATAAATTGTCCGAAAGTGTTCTATAATTGTAATATTTAATTCCATCAGTCATGACTGTTCTATACATTGGTTTCATGATTGGTTCACTTGTATATATGTATGAATAATCATGTAAAATGGAAATTGTTTCCTAGGTTTAAATTTTGTTTTATTAGTTAAAATACATAATATTAAATGGTAATTTAATTAATTTGGTAATTTGGGGAGGAGGATGACGCATTATATAAGACATTAGTGATATCCTTTTTCTTAAATTTTACATTTTATTTACCATAACACATAAGTTTGGTATTATGAATTAATATATATATATATAAATGCTAAATAATATTAATTATGTTTAATAACATATCTAAATTTATTATTCTATGATAAAAATTGTTTTAGGACCATCCATTATGGTAGAATTAAAAAAAATAAACTCAGGGTTTATTTTTGTATTAAATCATCACCACAAATATGATGGATTCATTTTTAGAGTATAATGGGGAATAGAAGAATATTAATGGTCGATATTAAATTATCATAATAAAATTCATTTATATAAAGTATAAATTATTTATAATGAATATTTGGATAGAGGAGGTAATGAATATATAATAATATAAAAGAAATTTAAAGAAAATGAAGTGAATGAAAAATGATTTACCTAATTTATTATTCTCCTTGAGATCTTCTTTATTGGAATTTTAAATAGTCTTTTTGTGTGACCAGAAAGACCATAACATAAGGGATACGTTAGTAGGAGGAAATAGGTAAAATAAAATCATCATTTATGGATTTGTGTGAGTGAGGAGAAGGGGTGGTGTAGGGTTGTATTTAAAGTGCGAGAGAGGGGTGTTTTTTGAATATTCTATTCATTTTATCATAATTGTGGCTAAAAAATGAATTTTTTTCCATTATAACTATATATAAATATATTACAATATTAATTTATATATTGATATTATGGGCATACATCATCCATATATCATCTATAACCTAATAAATCATTTATATATTAATTTTCTAAATTACACAATTTCATAATTCACAAAAAATTAAACTATTTAAGAAAAGTATAAATATATTACCCTAAAAATTTTATGATGTATATTATTAAAAAATAAACTAAATTTTATAAAAATAATTTCAAAATATGTAAAATTTAATTTTCAAATAAAATAAACTTTTACTAAAAAAATAATGATATTAAAATTTTAACCGATTTTATGACAATTTGAAAAATTAATTTTGGTTTCATAAAATTATCATAGAATAAAAATAAAACATAATATTAATTTATGAATTTATTAACGGAAAAATAATTTCATTTAAATACTTATTTTTTTATAAAATTGTGAATTATACATTTTGTATCATGAAAATTATGAATATTTAATTTATTATTATCAAAAAACTTATTTTCTTATTTTTTGAGATAAAATTATTCTATTTTCATTCCAAAGTTAAATAAATTTTATGTATATATTCATAGGTTAAGTTACTTTTCTACTGGTCATATTACATTTCATAATGGCCATGTAACTATTTATATGGAAGCATTTAATAAAGACATGCCAAAATTTCTTGGGGTGCTAAAAAACAAAAGTTATATCACTTAATAATGTTTAGTCACACAAAAATACAAAATTTAGATCTATATCAGGTCTCTTTCCTCCAACAAGTAAAGATTTTGGGAACAATAATTTACATTGAGAAACAGGTATCTTATTTTCCCAATAATGAATAAAAAATATAACAATAAAATATTAAACACCTCTCCCACTATCCCAAACATAGAAATTTCTACTAGAATCACAATTAAACAAAATAATACTTACTCCAATATTATTTCATCAAAAAAATTGTTCAAAATAAATGAAACATAACAACACACTATGATTTTATATCTATTTTTATGTTAGTTCATTAAACCAATACAACTATCATGGTCAGATAAGATAACTGTCTTTAATTCCTATCAAACCTTCCATGAACAATAACAAGGGTGGTTTTGATTCTGATACACTATAAATAATAATAGGATACCAATTATTTTACCCATAAACATCTAAATTACATATTTTAAAAGTAAATATATGGAATACATTTTTTCTTCCCTTAGGAAAAACAATAGTTCCTCCATTGATAAAAAAATATGAATTATACCACATTGATTTTAAGTGAATGTATCATCCATGGTCATAGTTCAAAAATATATCACTAAAATTTATTTGGAAGACTACATAGTGTTTGAAAGGGTTAGTTATACTAATTAAACCCCTAAAGATTTAATTCTCAGAAAAAACATCATTTAAAATTCTCAACATGCTATCCATGAGACTCTATGATTTTTTCAATATATAAATTAAAATCTAGACTAATCCATAATTCACTAACACCATCCCTGAATTTTATGACCACACATAACATGGAAGAATCATCTGAAATCTGGTCACCATTAGTTAAAAATATTAAGCTATAAAGGTTTTTTATTGGTCTTATACCAGAGTCACCAACACCAGAACATCTAATGTTGAAAGAATATTATAACTATAAAATCGTTATTGATTTTAATTTAAAGGTGTTCATAGGTAATAATATAAATTATATCCATTTTTGTCAGTCTATATTTATCCATCTCATGTGTTTTCCCATATGCCAATCTTCAATTACTCTATTTTTGTCATAAAATAATATAATATGGTGGTGAGATATAAGGACCATGACATAAATAATTTCAATATACCAATAAAAAAACACCACCCATTAATTACATAACATTATTCAACCATTCCTATAATTAGAGTGTTTCTATTCACATCACCATCCTTACAAGAAGGTTCATCCATGACACCCATTTTTTATATGTGATATGATAACCTGTCCACTTATGTAAGGTGCATATTCCAAAATAATTATGAACATCCAATTATCCATAAGAAGTATAATGAAAGTTTAATGTTATATTAAAGAATAAACCCATCTCAATATCTATTCATATTTAATACCAACCCAAAAAAACCGATCTTAATCTATTCATTCAAAAGGAATTCCCAATTAAGACTTCATGTGGTCACTGGGACTCATCACATTCACAAACATAGAGGATCTACCCTAATAATTGTCTATAAATGTCATATCTTCTACAATGACACAAAATTTTGTGAATGAAATTTCTATCATGTTGTAGAAATTTCACAAGGAATCACGTTAGGATACAAAATGACGCATCATTCTTAAATTAGAAACTATGTGACCTTTAAATATATATTTTCCTCTTCTGTGTTTATAATTTCTAAAATATGACATACACGGTTGCAGTCAGTAAGATGTATTGAGTCCAATAGAACAAACATAAATTTTGGTGAATAGAAACTATCCATTATAAACAGTAACCTACACATATGTATAGTAATATGACACTTATGATTATTAAATCTTCCTAAATAATTTCAACCTCCCTAATGATTGTATAAAAAAAGGTAGATATCATATAAGTGACAATTGGACTATAGTAAAAGTATTTGTATGCTTATAAGTTTTAAATAAATATATAATTAATATAAATGGGTTTTTCCCAATATGTGTTCATAAATTAACAATTATATGTACCCTATTTTATGTTAATTTTATAAGACTGTATCTAATTTTGGAATGAATTATAAAATCAGTTTTTTTTACAATATACATTTTTCAATTAAATTATGAATTTAATTAAAAAAATCATACATAGAGATAGATTTTGGTAAAATTGAGTTTATTTTGGGATTCTACAAATCTAAAATTTGTTAAGGTGATTTGTTTGTATTCTTCTAAAATACTTTATTTTTTGAGGAATAGTGAAACACTATAAATTAAAAAATAAGAAAAATACAATAAATATAGAGTCAAGGATGATGTTCTACTGATGTACACCCAATTGGTTCGAACTCATATGCATTTATTTCTATTCATGGTCATAGAATCATCAATATTTCTTGTCTTGTGGAGAAATTATAAATTAATGAATATAACATAAAAAAAACTTCTCTCCACTCAAATATAAATACCACTACCCACACCCTCATTTCATATCATATCTCAAGCTTCATCCCATGTCCACATTCTACCCAAATGTAATTCCTAGATCATGTCCCACATCTATGAGATCTTGGTCTCATCAAAAGACAAATCCATTGTTATTTAAGGAGGATTGCAATTAGAAGAATCAAGATGTAACTTTTCTCTCTCATTTCTTTCATTTTACTTTAAAATTTCATTTCATTTTTTTCTAATACTCATATTATTTTTCCAAAAGTTATGATAACTCAATTATTATTGATATAATAGTATTATATCATATTAATTTTATATTATTCTCTATCTAATTACCTCTCTCTATTTGTTTATAAAAATGAAATTGTTACCCATTATGTGTTAATTTAGATACATCATAGAAGATGTGCTTCCATTTTCCATGATCTCCTTCAATATTATTAATGAAACAATAAAATGGATGAAAAAATATTTTAATATTTATATTTTAACCTCTGTATTGTTTTGGGATCAACTTTTATTCATAATAATAATTGATGAAACAAAACATGTTTGTACTGATGGAAAAACCACCCAAATTAACCTAAAACAATCATCATTAAATTTTAAATAATGATTCATCCACACGGTATATAAAATAATTAATTATAAGATAATTTAAAATCCTTGAATATCATTTATAATATGTAATATAAGTTCTGTATATTTATCCATTCTCTACATGAAATTCAATTATTGTGTACAACTGAATCGTCAATGGAAACCAATAAAAAAGAACACTCCCAAACAATGGATTTAAACTCTATAACTCATCCAATGGACCATAATATAACTTAACGAGACCATAATAAAACATATTCAAATATATAAGGTTATGGTTTTTCCTAATTAATTAATATAATGTCCTTATATAAGAAAATCATGGGATGAATGTGTTCAGATTCATGGTAAGGGGAAATTCTCTAACCCTACTTTCTTTATTTGGGTTCACCCACATTGAATCCATTTTCAATATGGTTACTCCTAAAATGTCGTTTTTTCATCATTATATTACCATTAATGGTATATACATTTCTTATACTAGGTTTTATTTCAAACATAATGTTTTCCAAAATAACTCTTCTATCAAAAACACACCATTTAATTCACACTGAATGTTGATGGTTCTTGTATCAAGTATTGAATTACCTAAATCATTTGGGAACCCAAGTATTATAAATGTGTTCTTATTATTTGAAACCCATTACATTACATGGGTTATTTATGTTCCTTATATAAATATATATTTTTTAGGTTTCATGCATGATAATGAACATATTATGATGTTGCTGGTGAGACCAAAATTATATAGTTCTCTGATGCATTGAATACAGTGTTGAATCTCATGAGTTAATGTGAAATGAGAAGTGAACATGATGCTGTAGTTTTTCTCAATAATTAGTGGTATTTAACCACATATACATGGCGATTCATCTTTATGCATTTCCTCATTCTAAGTATTTTCCTAATGTTTCCTCTCATGGTTTTGAATTTGTGCCAACTTTATAATGATAATGATTATGCTCACACCATGTTACATTGTTTCATGTTATAATCTGTCCTATAACTGGGATTTTAGATCAATCCTTTTTGATGTATATCTTCAAGTGACTACTTGAACTTACATGGCGTCATGTTCCAATAAGAAGCTAGAGGTGAAGGAATTAAATAAATGTTTATGTTTTATGTTGTAAAATATATGTATGGTCCTAGATTTCCCAAGACCACAAAACCATTGGATCCACAATGTTTAATGATTTTATTTTGTTTATCATTAAAATGATTCAAATGTAAATTAAGAAAAATTGGGTTTATATAGTTGGTATATGATGCAAGGTTTAGTTAATTTGGGAATTATGATTAATGAACTCTAGAGAAAACCTCTAGTATGAGACTAATTACAAATATACACAGAATAAGATTTCCTAAACATAGGGTTCCCATATGATATTATTTTAGTGTAAATTTCTCAATTGAATACGTTTTTTATTCATGAAACATTTACTTATGTTTTGTTGTAACATTTTCTATTTTAGAAAATGGTGAGAACCAAGAGAAACCATGACAACAACCTATTCGAGGGCCATTGCAACAATTACACTAATGAAATCCACTATGTATTGGGAGGTGGAGTTCAAAACGTTATTATAATTCTTACCCAAATATCTTTGGATATGAATAATAACCTGAATAATGAAAAACATCATCCATTACCAAAGAGAGAATAACAGGATATTGATTGTTTTATGTGGTAATGAACACTGACTTTTAGTGGATCTTCTGATTCACTAGTTGTGTAATAGTGGATCAAACACAAAGAGAATATCTTTAATGTGATTCACCAATCTTAGATAGAAAAAGAGACACTAGATATTAACTATCTTGGAGGAGAGACCAATCAATGGTGGGTATTGACTAAGAAAACAATATTACGAGACAAAAATGAAGATATGGAATGGGAATACATTAAGATATTATTTAATTAAAAGTATTTCCCATGAACTCTTCATACAAAGATGGAGAGAGAATTCAAATAGATCAAAAAAAAGGAAGGATAATTTTTCAAGAACTACTTTGAAAATATCACAAGGACATCAATGTATTGTTTGTGTTTTATTATTAATAATGATAAAAAAATTGATAGATTCCTTACTAGGTCAAAACCACACCTCTGAAAGTATATTTTAATTAGAGACTTGTGGAGTTATGAAGAAGTAGTTCGATGTGAACTCAATGTGATGATGTAGTTTGTAGGATGTTCTCAAGTATATGGTGATAAGAAAATAAATATTTAGTGTTAATCCATAGGATCTAATGATAAAGGTGGGAAGAAAACTCAACCATCAACATAAAAAAAATATGGGACAATGACTCGAATAAACTGCCTCAAAGGGATGGGGAAATTCTTCATGTGTGGGAAATAAGGACACCATGCTCAAGAATTTCAAAAAGACATGAGAAGGAAGGATAATGTAATGGAAAATTGGAGAGAACCACCCATGTTCCAACGCAAAAACTGTAGGGATCAAAGGAAATATGAAAGTTAGTACACTAAACGTCCATTCCTTGAGCGTAATCATCGTCAGATTCCCCCTAATCAAATGGAACAAGGGAACTATGATGCCATCATTAATATATAAGTTAATCAGGATAATGAATTCGTAGAAGGTACAAATTCTATTCAATCATGAATGGAAAATGATTTATTTTATTCTGTTTCAATGCATTCCTTTATATCGTAAAATTTTTCTAGAACTATAGAAACAAATCTCTAAAACCATGAAGTGGAGATATCTGTTAAAAAACCAAGTCATGAAACCTTTGCAACCCATGTTTTTTAATCTTATTCTATTGGTTTATGTGGGAATGTTGTTCATGTGAATCTCTTAATACATTCCTTGGTGGAATTCAAATATTAAATGGGAATAGATTAGCTCTCATTATATAGAGCACAGATCAACTTTTATGAAAGGAAAATATATTTTTATATTTTAAACCATCTCGTTCTCCTCTACAAATGAATGGAAGATCATGAATCTCCATTGAAAAATTCTTCAAAAGTGTGGGTGTTGATTCCCAATGAAGATGTATCACTGCTGAAAATCTATGATATACCAACAGTTTTAAAACGTTGGAATAGGCTGGATAACATTTGGTATAGTATATACCAATGGTTGTCCAAACTCTTGGAAACTATATAGTGGGTATAGACATATAAGAATTTTTATTTATAAAATGTTGGAGTATTTAAAGTTACAACACATTTTACCAAAAAATTTCTATAACCATTGGTATAAAATTTTACCAATAATTTTACACCATTGAAATAAAAAAAATTATATATATATACCAATGGTTTTATGATCCATTGGTAAATACTTTTACCAGCTGTTTGAATAAAATGTTGGCAACACGTATGTTAATATTTCTATATCAATGGTTTGATTAAACCATTGGGGTAGATTGGATTTTCATATCTATACCAACGGTTTTGATACTGTTGGCATATAGTTCTTATAGCTTTAGCAATAGTACCAACCTCCCCTTATACAATTACAGAATTCAAACTTAATTCTATATATAATTAAGAGTTAAAAAACCTATAAATAAATAAGAATTAATTACCTTCAATAATAATAAGACTATATAGAATTCATAATTCAACAGGCAGAACCAGTAGACAATACTGAAAAACCTATAAATCCAATTACATGTGCAATTACTTGAAATTGAAATACTCTATAAAAAAATTAAAAATAACACCAGTGATGAAAAATGTGTGGGTGGTCTCCCAGGAGGGGGGTTTTCCTTGGGGGTGGGGGTTTTCAGGGGTGGGAGTGTCTTGGGGTGGGGTGGTGTCTAGTGGTGGGGGCTGTCAAGGGTGGTTGGGGGGTGTCCAAGGGGGTAGGGTTGTCCAGGGGTGGGGGTGTCCATGGGGTGGGGGGATTTCCATGAGGGTGTGGGTGTCCAGGGTGGTTTCCAGGTTGGGGGGCGGGGGGGGGGGGGGTGTTCAGGGGGTGGGGTCCATCTTGGGGGGAGGGGACGTCCTTGGGGTAGGGGTGCCAAAGGGGGGGGGGGGGCTGTCCATAGGGGTGTCTGTGTCAAGGGGGGGGGGGTGGGGGTGTTTAGGGGTGCGGTGGTGTCCAGGGGGGAGGGGGTGGGGGTTTGGCTTTCCATGTTGGTGGGGTGTCCAAGAGTGGTGGTTTCTAGGGGGTGGGGTGGTGTCCATGGGGTGTGTGGGAAGTCCTCGGGGTTGGTGGGAAATTCCAAGGGGTTAGGGGGTGTCCAGGGCGGTGTTCTTAGGGATGGAGTTTTCCAGGGGGGATGTGTAGAGACCCAAATGTTGGCATACATGGACATTACATTACTTTTTCGGAATACTTAATACATAACAAAAACAAACACCGAATGACTGTAATAGTTTAGTGTCTTTGGAAACATGGAACATAATCTTTTAATCATGGTGAAAGATCTTCAACATTTCCCATAAAGATATTCCCCTTTTATTTTGTTACCTAAAACCTTTCTTTAAATCCTAGGGAAAAGAAAACATAAAAAGGATGAGCTCAAATGCCCAGTAAGGGTAAACATAGAGAACATAAAACAATCCATAAAAATTTGAATGCTAAAACTTGAACATAAAATTTAAACATCAAAATCTTGAGCAAAGACATAAATCTTGGAAGTACGTAAGGCATATATCATAATGGAACACCAATCATGATAAAATATCATGGAGAGAAAACATGTAATTATGTAAAACCATTAAGGACATGATATGATTTCCATAGTATCCAAGACATTGCTGCCAAGACCATCTTAGTGGACAAAGTCCCTTTCTGAATCGAGTTCACTCCTCGTTTCAGTCCTGTATCACTGAATCAGATTAACTTGTCATTCTGGCCATGTATATATCATGAGATATAAATAATTACCCAATTAATTAGAGGGAGATATAAGTCCCACCCATATCATAATGAAATCATTCTTACTTGTTCCACAACATAAAAATAAACCATTCATCATAACCCAAAAAATAAAAATGGGTTTCATAAACATCATCCCATGATAACATAATACATATAAAAAAATGGATATCATTTCATCATAATAAAAGTGGATCCATGTAAATCATAGAGACATTATACATGAAACATACAAATATGAAATAATGTCACCTTGGATGGAAAATGGTTTTGATAAAACACTTGAAATGGATTCTCGAGGAAAATATCCATTATTCTTCAAAATCATTTTATTTTTACAAAATTCCATGAAATTTTAAAAGAAAAGGATTTCGTTGAAAATAGTCATGAAATATTGTATAGTAATCTTCTTGAAAAAAAGGAGTTATGAAACAGTAAAAATCCGTTCATGGCATATAAGTTAAAAAAACATTCTTCTCGTACTTTTTTCAGAAATGTCAAAAAGTAAATCATATGGTAAACAAAAGAAAGATTCCTTACATACCATGTAGTAAAAGTAAAAAATGGGTAAAAAGGACTTTAAACATATATGAAACCCTTTTTTAGAAAACATGGACCTGGATGATAAATATAACCCCAGTAAATACTTACGAATAATAATATCGGATAAGAATGAGATTTGAATATTTATCCCTTACCTTATGTCCAATTTCTTCCGTATGTGTCTGAGACTTATGTACAATGGTTTAAACATATTATTAACTTTTTAAAGAACCATAATAATATTTATTATATCATATATTATTCACTTACGACTTTATATTATCCGTTCATTTGTCAATTCCATGTTAAAGCAGCGTTTTGGGTAAAGTCATTTCATTTATCGTCCGTGTTTTGACTTGTAATTATTAATATGATTACTTAGATAAGGATTAATTAATTACAGAATGTAAATCATGATTTATATATAATATATATTCATAATATACATATATATATATAACAGATTGATAAATGGAAAGAAATACACCGTTCATGGAGACGGTAGACCGTACCTACCCATGAACGTTGTTATTCATTTCCTTATTGAATTGAATGGAATTAAATAGATGATATATATATATATAAATCTAGTAGAATAATTATGTCATATATTTCATGATTACTTATTATATATAATTTATAAGCATTCTTGATTTTCTAACATGGAAAATGAATCTCATCACGTCGTGGAGATGGTAATCCGTACGTACGCACGAGCGATGATATCATTCCCATATTTATTGAATGGAATTGTAGTGGATGATATAATATCTTATAATAATTATTATGTTATAATAATCATATATAGTTATTCTTTACACCATTATACCCATCCAATTAAGGTGGTGGTGGAAAAAAAGATTACAACACAATGTGGGGACGATATTCCTTACGTAGGCACGCGCGATGATTTTGTTTTTTGTAGGATGTATTGAAGGTGAAATGGGGTTATTTCATATTTATAATAACATATCAGTATAATAGGGATAATGATGTTATTAATTTATAATGAAGAAACTAAATAATAATAAGTTTAAGAATAAAGAAAACTTTAAATAATCGGTAGAAGAGATTACCTCTTCCTCGACGGACCTCCTTTAAAATTCTTATTAGGGCACTAGAGTTGGTCTTTTCAGAGGACCAGCACCTATATAATATAACTAGAGATATTGGGAAGAGGAATTGGCAGGGTTTTTCCAAGCATTAAACCTCAAAAGGGTGTGAAGAGAAGAGGGAAGGGGTGCCCTTTTTATAAGGGAGGAGAGGGGCACCTTAGGAAAACTTAAAATATTATTTTATAATAAAGTCATATCCAGTTTTTAATAACTCCAAATTAATTTATTTCTAAGATAAGGTTGGGATGGGTATAAATCCTCTCAACCAATAGATTTTAGACAAGTTTAGTTTACTATTTTATCCTTATCATTTAGATTTAACTCTAAGTTAAATAATTTAACTTTTACCGTGTCTTTTTGTTTCCTTACAATATATGGTTAATAGCTTTACTATAACAAGACAAACGAACCCCAAGTGGTTCATTATTAAGATATATATCCTTATCTAAGTCATTTGGAAGAACCTTTGATTTTTAGAAATAAAATAACAATTAATACTATAATATTTGTTTTAAAAACTATTTTGTGTCAATTTTGACACTATTTGGTACTTGATTTTTCTGAAAATCATAACAGCCTGATTAGTTCTAAAAAAGATAATTAAATCAATACTAAAATGTCATATTAACCTAAAAAATTAGTGTAATTTATAAAAAGTCTAAAATTACATTTATTTGGGTATTTATTACATCAATTATGTTAATATTTCATCAATAAGGTAATTACTGCATAATCATTATGTCATAAATAAATTAAATTATATAATGTGTAAAAATTATAAATAAAATACCATTATGTAGGAAATCATTTTATCTTTCTAATTAATATTTATAGTCTAATTTATCTTATGTATAAACCTATATTAAATTTTTTTTAGTTAATATACTTTGATTTTAACTATTTTAATTCTTCTTTAAATAAAATAATAATAAATGTCCTAATCTAATCCAAGTGGACCTAAAGGGTAATATTTTATCCATAAGGTTTTCTTGGTCGAACTACACTTATCCAATAGAATTAGGACATGTGTTAGGGTAAAAATAATATCATTTTTACCCTTAATTACCCTATTCACTTTTAACCATGGTAAATAGAAGTAAAAAGTTACTATTCACCAAAAATTATTTTTATCTTATTAAACCACATTTTACTCTTTGATGTTAACCGTGTCTCTCGGATTTTCGAAATTTCACTCACAGAAGCGGTAAAATTAAGTTTTATGTAAATTTTCAAACTCTCCTAGGAGGTGGGTAAAAGACGGTGAAAAGTTCAATAATGTTTTTATATGTCTATAATTGTTATAAAATGACTCCAATGAATTAAATTAAACTCATATAGGTATTATGTATCAATTTTGACCAAAAATAAATTTAAACAAAATAAATAATAATTTATATAAAAAGTCGGTTTTTAAATGTAACCTAGTGTTTTCACTATTCATCAAAAATTGAAAGTTTTCAGAAAAATACCAAAAATTAACCGTTGGGTAATTTTGATATTCCAAATCCAAAAATCAAGTCCATTTTGAAAAATAAAATTTATAAAATTTAAAAAAGTGGGTATTACTATTCATAATGGATATTTCATAATAATATGATAATAATATATCTTTTAGTGAAACTCGGTATTGCGTACTATACACGCTATCGAGGAAGGTCTTGATTGCGTGTAATGCCAGCCAAGTCAGGGATGCGTGTAGTGAAAGATCTGTTTTGTGTTGCGTATAACATAATTAAAACATATTTTATTTATACATTAAAAAAAATCTATACTTAATGTTGCATAAAATAATTTCCACAAAACGAACTTGAAATTGTGTGTAACAAGAGCCAAGAATAGTGTTGCTTATACTGCAAGCTAATACAGTGTTGCGTATAGTGCAATCTAATTTTAGTGTAGCGTACAACACAAGACATCAATGAAATTAAAAAAATAATTATCATAAAATCTCAGGTTGTTACATTCTACCCCCCTTAAAATGAATTTCTGCCTCAAAATTCACCCGGGTTATAAATGGTTTACTACTTGAAAGTTTCTTTCATAGAAACCCACATCGTAAAAAGGAATAAAAAAACTGAACTTTAAAAACTAAATTATGAAATGTAACGGTTACCCAAATTAACTAATCACTGGGTTTCTATATAGGAGAACATATGTGAAAATATGGATATGGAAGAAAAATCTAACCATCATGTTCTGATGGAGAGTGGTAGAGAACATAGCTATGAAAAAGCCAACAATCACAAAGTCGTAAATTTGTGATGATCTAAGGTACCATCTGATTCATCGGAAATAAGAGCACTAGGAAAATATTTTTCGTTTTCAAGATCATTTTCCTAAAGTTAAAAAATTTTAAATAGAAGAAATACTTACTTTATTTCGGTATAATCTCACCATTGTTCGTGCCTTGAAAAATTTACACTTCATCTCTTAAAAAAATAAAGTTGAATTTTTCATTCGTGAAGTGTTAGCAGATCATGTGATAGAATGATGGGTCATTCCATATGTCTCAAACAAAAGGTTAGCAAAAGTTATCAAATATACATAAGTCCATCTATGGTGAGGTTAATCGTATATGATTCCAAAAATGGACTTATACTTCATCTATCGTACTGCTTAATAAAAATAGTTTATACTGACCAGGGACTTCCTGTAGGCCAGTAGTAGGAAATAAAGTCCTATCGCACTTCGTTTGTGGGTTAGATTCCCACAGCCTTGTCCGACGTGACGTGTTATCGCCAGTCCTGCAGGTTGTCCCTTTTTCTAAAACTACATTATAACAACATTCCTTCAATAAAATAGAAAAATTTCTAGCCTTAAACAATACTATCTTATGTCTAACTTAATTCATTCCAATATTTAGGCTTATCCAAAATACTTATGTCTAAGCTCATAGTATAATGAAAACAATTACTAGAAATTTCATCTACCGAGCATGTGAATACAATCATTTATCCCCTATATATCATATGATATATCTTGTTGGTCACATTCCAAACATGTGAATACCTTAATCATGTATTCTCTTGAACCATAGTAAAAAAATGAATTCTGTCACAAGGTAACTCTTTCTATATACCAAAATCCCAAAAATTCAATATACTCAAACCATGATATCACTTTTTCCTTATATTAGTCCTGAGATCATTAATAATATCAAACATTTCATTATCTCCTTATCACATCTTTATGCGCATATTAGGTGCTTTCCAAAAATATTTGAATAACCTTTCATGGTTACCGGTACCATTCAACATATACTTTCACAAATCAAGCAAAGGCAACAGTGTAACAATCCTTATATTTTTCTTTATTCCATAGTACCATACATTATTCTTGATAAACATACAATCATTACACAAACTTCTTAAACCACTGATTGAGCTTCATCATTTCTTCCATCTCATATATCATTTGTAGTCTCTTTATCATCATCCACATAAATACTACCCATATGACCATTATGATTCTATTTATGATATTTTCCCTTAGGGCATTGGTTTTTATAATGCCCATACATTCCACATTTAAAACACTTAACGGTTATTGATGTCGTAGCAATACCATTTTCCTTGTCCATGGTGTTTACTGAACCTTTTCCTTTACAATTACTAGCTTTGTGTCCTTATTTTCCACATCCAAATCATCTTCTAGTTCCTTTGAAATGTTCTCCCTCATGCCTCTTCCCACATGGTTTACATGAGGGAAATTGAACTTTATTTCCTCTATGATCATCATGAAACTCCATCTTTCTCTTATTAGCTGAGTCGGGAAACTTACCAAAGTTCAGATTATTGATCATATTATGAGATTACTTATTAGGAAAAATAACGATATGTGGACTTCCAGATCCAACTTTATTTGGTTTCTCATGAATAATATCATTCCATTGTCCATCAAATCCTCCATTATCATGAATCTTCCTGTTTCCAGCCATTTTCTAAAACCCAAAAAGAATAGTGTGAGAGGCTAAAATCATAATTAAGGCGGAGTAACTTCAATATCGAACATCTTAGGTTTAATTATAATATCGTTACCGTAATTATAGGATTATAACCTATACTTATACTTAAACCTTAGGGACATTCCTAGACATACCTAAGAAATATCTCTAGGCATCTCACTAAAGTTCTCGGATCCTAGTTTCCAAAGGTTGACTAAACCGAACCTCTTATACCAACTATAGAGACCCAAATCTTGATGTACATAGACATTACATTACTTTTACGGAATAATTAATACATAATGAAAACAAACACCTAAGGACTGTAAAAGTTTAGTGTCTTTGGAAACTTGAAACATAATCTTCTAATCATGGGGAAAGATCTTCAACATCTCCCATAAAAATATTCACCTTTTATTTTCTTACCTAAAACCTTTCTTTAAATCTTGGGGAAAAGAAAACATAAAAAGGGTGATCTCAAATTCCCAGTAAGGGTAAACATAGAGAAGATAGAACAATCCATAAACATTTGAATGCAAAAACTTGAACATAAAATCAAAACATCAAAATCTTGAGGAAAGACATAAATCTTGGAAGTAAGTAAGGCATATATCATAATGTAACATCAATCATGATAAAATAGCATGGGAAAAAACATGTAATTGTGTTAAACCATTAAGCACATGATATTATTTCCATAGTAGCCAAGGCATTGCTTCCAAGACCATCTTAGTGGACAAAGTCCCTTTCTGAATCGAGTTCACTACTCGTTTCAGTCCTGTATCACTGAATTAGATTAACTTTCCGTTCCAGCCATGTCTATCTCATGAGATATAAATATTTACCCAATGCATTGGAGGGAGATATAGGTGCCACCCATCTCATAATGAAATCATTCTTACTTGTGCCACAACATAAACATAAACCATTCATCATAACCCAAAGAATAAAAATGGGTTTCATAAACATCATCCCATCATAACATAATCCATATAAAACAAATGGATATTATTTCATCATAAGAAATGTTTAACCATGTAAATAATATATACACTATACGTGAAACATACACATATGAAATAATTTCATCTTGGATGGAAAATGGTTTTCATAAAACACATGAAATTGATTCTTGAGGAAAATATCCTTTCTTCTTCAAAATAATTTTTTTTACAAAATGCCATGAAATTTTAAAAGAAAAGGATTTTGTTAAAAATAGTCATGAAATATTTTATAGAAATCTTCTTTAAAATAAGGAGTTATGAAACCGTAAAAATACATTCATTCCGTATAAGTTAAAAAACATTCTTCTCGTACTTTTTTCGGAAAAGTCATAAAGTACATCATATGGCAAACAAAAGAAAGATTCCTTACATACCATGCAGTAAAAGTAAAAAATGTGTAAAAAGGAATTTAAACATACATGAAACCATTTTATTAGAAAATATGGACATGGATGATAAATATAACCCCAGTAAATACTTACGAATAACAATCTCGGATAAGAACGAGATTGAAATAGTTATCCCTTACCTTATATAAAATTTCTTCTGAATGTGTCCGAGACTCTTGTATAGTGGGTTTAAACATATTATTAACTTGTAACAGAACCATAATAATATTTATGATATCATATATGATTCACTTACGGCTTTATATTATCTGTTCATTTGTCAATTCCATGTTAAAGCAGCGTTTTCGGTAAAATCATTTCATTTATCATCCGTGTTTTGACATGTAATTATTAATATGATTACATAGATCATGATTAAATAATTCCAGAATATAAAACATGATTTATATATAATATATATTCAGAAAATACATATATATATAATATATTGATAAATGGAAAGAAATACACCGTTCATGGAGACGGTAAGCCGTACGTACGCATGAACGCTATTTTTCGTTTCCTTATTGAATTGAATGGAATTAAGTAGATGACATACATATATATATATATATATATAAATTCAATAGCATAATTATGTCATATATTTCATTATTACTTATTATATATACTTTATAACCATTCTTGAATAGTTAACATGGAAAATGAATCACATCGCGTCGTGGAGACGGTAATCCGTACATACGCACGAGGGATGTTATCATTCCCATATTTATTGAATGGAATTGTAGTGGATGATATAATATCTTAGAATCATTATGATGTTATAATAATCATATATAGTTATTCTTTACACAATTATACCCATCCAAGTAAGGTGGTGGGGGAAAAACAGAATACACCACGGCGTGGAGACGGTATTCCGTACGTACGCACGTGCGGTGATTTCGTTTTCCATAGGATGGATAAAAGGTAAAATTGGGTTGTTTCATATATATAATAACATATCAGTATATTAGTGATACTATTGTTATTACTTTATAATTAATCAACTAAATAAGAAGAAGTTGAAGAAGAACGAAAACTTGAAGGTATCGGTAGAAGAGATTACCTCTTCCTCGACGAACCTCCTTTAAACTTGTTATTAGGGCACTAGAGTTGGTCTTTTGAGAAGACCAGAACCTCTATGATATAACTAGAGAAGTTGGGAAGAGGAATTGGTAGGGTTTGTCTGAGCTTCAAGGATCAAAAGGGTGTGAAGAGAAGAGGGAAGGGGTTCCCTTTTTATAAAGGAGGAGAGGGGGACCTTAGGAAAACTTAAGATATTATTTTATAATAAAGTCATATTCGGTTTTTAATAACTCCAAATTTATTTATTTATAAGCTAAGGTGGGGATGGGTCGAAATAATCTCAACCAATAGATTATATAAAAACTTAGTTTAGTATTTTATCCTTATCATTTAGATTTAACTCTAAGTTAAATAATTTAACTTTTACCGTGTCTTTTTGTTTTCTTACACTATATGGTTAATAAACATACTATAACAAGCCAAATGAACCCCAAGTGGTTAATTATTAATATATATATCCTTATCTAAGTCATTTTTACGAACCTTAGTTTTTTAGAAATAAAATAACTAATTAATAATAAAATATTTGTTTAAAAACTATTTTATGTCAATTTTGAAACTATTTGGTACTTGAATTTTTTGAAAATCATAACAGCATGATTAGTTCGTAAAAAGTTAATTAGATAAATACTAACATGTAATATTAACCTATAAAATTAGTGGAATTCATAAAAAGTCTAAAATTACATTTATTTGGGTATTTATAACATCAATTATGTTAATATTTCATTAATAAGGTAATTACTGCGTCATCATTGTGTCATAAATAAATTAAACTATATGAGGTCCAAAAATTATAAACAAAATATAATTATGTAATAAATATTTTTATCTTTATAATGAATATTTATAGTCTAATTTAACTTATATATAAACCTATATTAAAATTTTTTTAGTTAATAAACTTTGATTTTAACTATTTTAATTCATCTTTAAATAAAATAATAATAAATGTCCTAATCTAATCCAAGTGGACCTAAAGGGTAATATTTTATCCCTAAGGTTTTTTTGGTCGAACTACACTTATCCAATAGAATTATGACATGGTTTAGTGTAATAATAATATCATTTTCACCCTTAATTACCCTATTTACTTTTAACCGTGCTAAATAAAAGAAAAAATTACTATTCACCAAAAATTAGTTTTATCTTATTGAACCACATTTTACTCCTTGATATTAACCATGTCTCTCATATTTTTGAAATTTCACTCACAAAAGTGGTAAAATTAAGTTTTATGTTAATTTTCAAACTCTCCTAGGAGTTGGGTAAAAGACGGTGAAAAGTTCAATAAAATTTTTATATGTCTAAAATTATTATAAAATGACTCAAATTAATTACATTGAACTTATATAGGTAATATGTATCAATTTTTACCTAAAATAAATTTAAATAAAATAAATAATAATTTACATAAAAAGTCGGTTTTTAAATAGTAACCGAGTGTTTTCACTATTCATAAAAAATTGAATGTTTTCAGAAAAATACCAAAAATTCATCCTAGGCTAATTTCGATATTCCAAATCCAAAAATGAAGTCCATTTTTAAAAATAAAATTTATAAAATTTTAAAAAGTTGGTATTACTATTCATAACTGCTAGTTCATAATAATATTATAATAATATATCGTTTAATGAAACTCTGTATTGCGTACTACACACACTATCGAGGAAGGTCTTGATTGCATGTAATTCCAGCCAAGTTAGGGATGCATGTAGTGAAATATCCATTTGCTGTTCTATATAACATAATCAAAACATATTTTATTTATACATTAAACAAAATCTATACTTAATGTTGCGTAAAATAATTTCCACAAAATGAACTTGAAATTGTGTGTAACAAGAGCCAAGAATAGTGTTGCGTATTATACAAGATAATATGGTGTTGCATATAGTGCAAGATAATTTTTTTGTAGCATACAACACAATACATAAATGAAATTAAAAAGAAGAATTCTCATAAAATCTCTGGTTGTTACAGGATAGGGTGTCAAATATGTGGGGTGGTGGTTGTTCAGGGGGTTCATTCCATGGGGGTGGGGTGTCCAGGGGTGGGCTAGTGTCCAGGGAGTGGGGGAAGTCCATGGCTTGGGGGGGGGGGGTATCCAGTGGGGTGAGGGAAGCCCATGGGGGTCGGGGTGTCCAGTCGATGGGGTGGTGTCTTGGGGGGGGGGGATATCTAGGGGGATGGGGGTGTCCAAGGGGTTGGGGGGAGTATAGGGGTGGGGGTGTCCAATGGGTGGGGGGCTATCCAGGTGGTGGGGGTGGGGGTATCCAAGGGGGTAGGGGGTCAAGGGGTTAGAGGGTGGATGTCCAGGGGGTCGGGGGTGTCCAGGGGGTGGTGGTGTCCAGGGGGTGGGAGTTGTCCAGGGGGTTGGGGGTCTAAGGGGGTAGTGGTGTCCCGAGGGTCAGGGGTATCCGAAGGGGTGGGGTTGGGGCACTACTGGAAACAGAGGATTTCCCAATGGTTCAAAACCATTGGGAAAGGCTGCAGAACCGTTGGTATATGTTATACCAACAGGTCTGCAAACCGTAGGGAAGTAAGCCATTGGGAAAGCTTTTCCCAACAGTTTACAGAGAACCGTTGGGGTAGGGTGGAGAAAAACTACCCTATCCCAACTGTTTTGGTAAACCGTTGGGAAATCTTTTCAAAATGGTTTATAACCGTTGGGGAAGGGTAAAGAAAAATAACCCAGGTTTTCCCAATGGTTTGCCCAAACCGTTGGGAAAATCACAATGTCACCTCTTTCCCAACGGTTTCTAAACCGTTGGGAAAATTATTTTACCAACGGTTCCATGAACCGTTGGTAAAACAGTAGGGAGATATGCTATGCCAACGGTTTAAAACCGTTGGCATAGTCTTTGCTGGGAAAATTGCACAACATCTCTGCAATTTTCCCAGCACCTCTCTATTTTTCCCACCAGGTCTCATTTTGTGGTTCCCCCTCACTTTCAATCAAGAACAAATTCATACACATTTAACATATAATGCTGGAACTATACACATCCATAATTAAATTTGAATTCATAACGTAATTATAAAAATACATAATTCATTTAAAATTCAAATTAAAAATTTAGATGACAATTATATGTGGAATCCGAAAGTCAATTCATAATTTGATCAGTTTTTTGTATACCATATATTTTTACCTGAAATGATGTCCATTTTAAAAAAATACATACACCTAGAGTGCTACCGGACACACTTCACCTCGGATTGAGTCGGGGTTGACTCGTACATGTCACATATGACCCATGGATCATTGTGCTAAAGTATCGACACAATCTGAATGCGTTTGGTTAGTTTTCCATATTCCAGTTGATGTTTTTCAATTAAAATGACATCCTTTTGAAACAAAAGGCAGACAAATTGAGTGGTGGTGGCCACACCGCACCCTTGATTGAGGCTGGGTTGACTCGTACACGTCACATATGACCCATGGATCATTGTGCTAATGTATCGACACAATCCGAATGCGTTTGGTTGGTTTTTTGTATGCCCGTTGACGTTTTTCAATTAAAATGACGTCCTTTTGAAACAAAAGGTAGACACTTTGAGTGGTTCCGGCTACACCGTGCCTCAGATTGAGGTAGGGTTAGCTCATACAGGCTACATATGACCCATGGATCGTTCTCCTAATGTTTCAATGAAAACCGAATGCATTTGGTGGGTTTTCCTTAAGTACTTAAAATATTTTCCATTTTAAACAAAAGAGAGACACTTAGAGTGATTCCGTCCACACCATGCCTCCGATTAAGAAGAGGTTGACTTGTACACGTCTCATTTGACCCATGGATTGTTTTGATAAAGTATCGACACAATACGATTGCGTTTGGTCGCTTTTCGGTATACCAGTTGATATTTTTCACTTAAAATGACGTCCTTTTAAAACAAAAGACAGACACTTTGAGTGATGGAGGCGATACCGCGCCTCAGATTGAGGTGGGGTTGACTCGTACATGTGATATTTGACCCATTGATCGTTGTGCTAAAGTATCGACACAATCCTAATGCGTTTGTCGGTTTTCTGTATGCCAGTTGATGTTTTTCAATTAAAATGATGTCCTTTTGAAACAAAAGGCAGACACTTTGAGTGGTGGAGGCCACACCGCACCTCAGATTGAGGCGGGGTTGACTCGTACACGTCACATATGACCCATGGATCGTTGTGCCAATGTATCGACACAATCCAAATGCGTTTGTTCGGTTTTTCGTATGTCAGTTTATGTTTTTCAATTAAAATGACGTCCTTTTGAAACAGAAGATAGACACTTTGAGTGGTTCTGGCCACACCGTGTCTTAGATTAAGGCGGGGTGGATTCTTACACGTCACATATGAGCTATGAATCGTTCTCCTAAATTTTCAATGGAAACCGAATGCATTTGGTTGGTTTTCCATATGTATTTAAAATGTTGTCCATTTTAAGCAAAAGAGAGCCACTTAGAGTGATTCCGACCACACCGCACCTCGGATTGAGGCGGGGTTGACTCATAAACGTCACATATGACACATGGATTGTTGTGCTAAAGTATCGACAAAATTCGAAAGCGTTTGTCGGTTTTCCATATTCCAGTTGATGTTTTTCAATTAAAATGATGTCCTTTTGAAACAAAAGACAGACACTTTGAGTGGTGGAGGCCACACCATGCTTCAGATTGAGGCGGGGTTGACTCGTACACGTCAAATATGACCCATGGATCGTTGTTCTAATGTATCGACACAATCCGAATGCGTTTGGTCGGGTTTCCGTATACTGGTTAATGTTTTTCAATTAAAATGATGTCCTTTTGAATCAAAAGGCAGCCAATTTGAGTGGTGCCGACCACACCGCGTCTCAGATTGAGGCGTTGTTGATTCTTACATTTTATATATGACCCATGAATCTTTCTCCTAATGTTTCAACGGAAACCTAATGTGTTTGGTCTGTTTTCCGTATGTACTTAAAACGTTGTCCATTTTAAGCAAAAGAGAGCCACATAGAGTGATTCCGGCCACACCATGTCTCAGATTAAGGCGGGGTTGACTCGTACACGTCACATATGACCCATGGATCGTTTTGCTAAAGTATCAACACAATCCAAATGCGTTTGGTCGGTTTTCCGTATTCCAGTTGATGTTTTTCACTTAAAATGACGTCCATTTTAAACAAAAGAGAGCCACTTAGAGTGATTATGGTCACACCGTGCCTCAAATTGAGGCAATGTTGACTCATACACATCACATATGACCCATGTATTGTTGTGCTAATGTATCGACACAATCCCAATGCGTTTCTTCAGTTTTCCGTATGCCAGTTTATGTTTTTCAATTAAAATGATGTCCTTTTGAAACAGAAGACAGACACTTTGAGTGGTGCCAGGCACACCGCATCTCAGATTGAGGTGGGGTTGATTCGTACACGTCACATATGACCCATGAATCGTTCTCCTAAATTTTCAATGGAAACCGAATGCGTTTGGTCGGGTTTCCGTATGTACTTAAACTGTTGTCCATTTTAAGCAAAAGAGAGACACTTAGAGTGATTCCGGCTACACCGTGCCTCAGATTAAGGCGGGGTTGACTCGTACAAGTAATATATGACCCATGGATCGTTGTTTTAAAGTATCAACACAATAAAAATGATTTTGTTCAGTTTTCTGTATTCCAGTTGATGTTTTTCAATTAAAATGACGTCCTTTTGAAACAAAAGGCACACACATTGAGTGGTGGCGGACACACCGCACCTCGGATTGAGGCTGGGTTGACTTGTACACATCACATATGACCCATGGATCGTTTTTCTAATGTATCGACACAATCAGAATGCGTTTGGTCGGTTTTCCGTATGCCAGTTGGTGTTTTTCAATTAAAATGACGTCCTTTTGAAACAAAAGGCAGACACTTTGAGTGGTGGAGGCCACACCGTGCCTCAGATTGATGTGCGGTTGACTCGTACACATCACATATGACCCATGGATCGTTTTTATAATGTATCAACACAATCCAAATGCGTTTGTTCGGTTTTCTGTATGCCAGTTTATGTTTTTCAATTAAAATGACGTCCTTTTTAAATAGAAGACAGACACTTTGAGTGGTGTCAGCCACACCACGCCTCGGATTGAGGTGGGGTTGAATCGTACACATCACATATGACCCATGGATCTTTGTGCTAATGTATCGACACAATCCAAATGTGTTTGTTCAGTTTTCCATATGTTAGTTTATGTTTTTCAATTAAAATAACGGTCTTTCGAAACAGAAGACATACAATTTGAGTGGTGCCGGCCACACCACGTCTCAGATTGAGGCAGGGTTGATTTGTACACGTCACATATGACCCATGAATCTTTCTCCTAAATTTTCAATGGAAACTGAATGCGTTTGGTTGTTTTCTATATGCACTTAAAATGTTGTCCATTTTAAGAAAAAGAGAGCGACTTAGAGTGATTCCAGCCACACCGTGCCTTAGATTAAGGTGGGGTTGACTCGTACACGACACATATGACCCATGGATCGTTGTTCTAAAGTATCTACACAATCTTAATGCATTTGGTCAGTTTTCCGTATTCCAGTTGATGTTTTTCAATTAAAATGACATCCATTTGAAACAAAAGGCAGACACATTGAGTGGTGGTGACCACACTGTGCCACAGATTGAGACTGGGTTGACTCATACATGTCACATATGACCCATGGATTGTTGTGATAATGTATCGACACAATATAAATGCGTTTGGTCAGTTTTCCGTATGCCAGTTGATGTTTTTAAATCAAAATCATGTCCTTTTGAAATAAAAGGCAGACACATTGAGTGGTGCCGACCACACCGTGCCTTTTATTGTGGCGGGGTAGACTCATACACGTCACATATGACCCATGTATCATTATCCTAAAGTTTCAATGGAAACCGAATGCATTTGGTCGATTTTCTTTATGTACATAAAATGTTGTCCATTTTAAGCAAAAGAGAGCCACTTAGAGTGATTCGGGCCACACCGTGCCTCAGATTAAGGTGGGGTTGACTCGTACACGTCACATATGACCCATGGATCATTGTTCTAATGTATCGACACAATCCGAATGCCTTTGTCAGTTTTCCGTATGCCAGTTGATGTTTTTCAATTAAAATGACGTCCTTTTGAAACAAAAGGCAGACTCTTTGAGTGGTGGTGGCCACACCGCGCCTCGAATTGAGGCGGGGTTGACTCGTACATGTCACATATGACCCAAGGATCGTTGTGATAAAGTATTGACACAATCCAAATTCATTAGGCCGGTTTTCCAAATTCTAGTTGATGTTTTTCAATTAAAATGACGTCCTTTTGAAACAAAAGGCAGACACTTTGAGTGGTTCCGGCCACACCGCACCTCATATTGAGGTGGGGTTGATTCGTACACGTCACATATGACCCATTGATCGTTCTCCTAAAGTTTCAACGGAAACCCAATGCGTTTGTTCGGTTTTCCATATGTACTTAAAATGTTGATCATTTTATGAGAATTATCATGTGTCTATTAGTGGAATGGTATTTACTTAAAATATTGTGGATATTTATATAAAATATTTTTATAATATTCTTAGTATGGATTAGATTTTAGTTTATAATGCTATGAAACATTTCGAAGGTAACAATGTCATGCCCAATGAATACATCTCTTTTATAACAAACCAATAATCTATGATATTGATTAGATGTGTAAATTTGATTTACATTGATTATCATGATGAAAATAAATAAAATATATATTATAGATTTTCTAGTATTAAATGAAATCAAGGAGGTTGGGGGGGTTGTCCGGCGGGGCTGTCCGGGGGGCTATCCGATGGGTGTCTGGGGACCAAGGAGGAGGGTGGGGGGGGGGGGGGGGGGGGCTGTGCGAGGGGTTTTCTGGGGTCCAAGGAAGAGGGTGGGGGGGCTGTCCGGGGGCGGTTCGGAGGGGGGGGGGTGTCCGGGGTCCAGGGAAGAGGGTGGGGGGGGGGGGGGGCTGTCCGGCGGGGCTGTCCGGGGGGTGTTTGGGGGTTGTCTGGGGTCCAAGGAGGAGGGTGGGGGGCTGTCTGGGGGGATGTGCGGGGGGATGTCCGGGGGATATCTGGGGTTCAAGGAGGAGGGTGGGGGGTGGGGGCTATCTGGGGGTGTTCAGGGGGTTTTCCAGGGTCCAAGGAAGAGGGTGGGGGGATGTCTGGGGGGCTGTCTTGGGGGTTGTCTGGGGTCCAGGGAGGAGGGTGGGGGGGGGGGGGCTATCTGGGGGCTGTTCAGGGGGATGTCCGGGGGCTCTCCGGGGGTGTTCAGGGGGTTGTCCGGGGTCCAAGGAAGAGGGAGTGTGTGTGTGTGGGGGAGGGGGGGCTGTCTGGGGGGCTGTCCAGGGGGTTGTCCGGGGTCCAGGGAGGAGGGTGGGGGGGCTGTCCGGGGGGCTATCCGGGGGATGTCAGGGGGGTGTTTGAGAGGTTGTCCAGGGTCCAAGGATGAGGGTGGGGGGGGGGGGGGGCTATCTGGAGGGGCTATCCGGGGTCCAGGGAGGAGGGTGGGGGGTTTTCCAGGGTCCAGGAAGAAGGGGGGGTTCCCAAACACACAACCACTAAAAGACAACAACATCCATAAAAACAGATAATATATAAAAATAACTCAACTCCAATACTATACTACGAGACTAGATAAAACCAACAACTAGAGTAGATTTAATATCAAATCTAAGTAATATCAGTCAAAAATGTAATGGATCAACTTGTCCCACATCACCATCACCATCATCACCATCATCCTCACCCTCGTAATCATCCCCATCATCGTCCTCGTCCTCCTCGCCCTCCTCCTCGTCCTCGCCCTCCTCCTCACCCTCGCCACCCATCTCACCCTCCTCCTCTCCATCCTCTTCCGCATCAGACTCCTCGCCATCATCATTTCCAAGATGGACATCGTCCTGACTACCACTAGAAATGCCACCCGGTGCACCGTATAAAGAACGTATCGATGACATATACTAATCAAAAGTTGGGTTGGCCTCTTTTAGAAGTGTAGGACGTAGAACTTAAATAAATTTCATAAACACACTGTTTGCCCTAGCAGACTGTTCTACCGTCTCTGTGGCCCTTTTCTCAGCCTGTGATGCTTATGCCCTAACTTACTGAGCTCGGTGGTACTACAGATCGTACCTGAGGAGGGCCAATACTTCGTTGTGCTATCCTAAGTCGGTAGCGTACTCTGCCAGAATGCTCCTCTCCCAGGACCTGATGTAAGTGATCTATTGGCCCAAAATTGTCTGGTTCTTGGGCATCGAGGGCCTCTAACGCAGTCTGTTACAAATATAAATATATCATTAAGTTACAAAATAGATATTAAAATATAAATTCAACAGATTAAAACTTACAATCTGCTGCTGAGTCGCTTCGTTAACGACACTTCCATCCTTTTTCCATCTACTCGAGAAAAACAGTTTTGCTCGAGGTACACATCCTTCAATATTTTTTATTTTCTTCTACAATGTCATTGAAAACTAAAGTTATATGAAAAATTTAGCAAAATATTAAATAATTGAGGAAACAAAAAAAGTGTAAGGTGTAAAGAAAACTTATAAACAATTGTCATACCTGTTTCCTCTCATGATCAGGCATCATAGTGCGTCCCAGTGTGTGGAGGTATTTTTTTGCATCAATTTTCTTTTTATTTTTTCCCGATGATTCGTAAATAAAATTTGAAAATGCAACAGATAGTATTAATTCAAAACATGAAATTTATTATGTAAATACCTCAAATGTTATTAATGCCTTAAACTAGGTACTCATCCAATGAGTAATCATCTAACGATACTACTCTATAGGACAATCATCCACCACTTGTACCGACTCTAACTCAGTGCCAACTCTATCAACCCAGCCAATATACAACTCATGCTTGTAGGCTCTCCAAAGCTTTCCTAAATCCTTAACACGTTCCGGTCGTGCACCCTCACCATTGGGAAAATTAAATCGAAGCTGAAATCAAAATATTAATTCATATAAATACAAAAATAATTCATGGCATTAAATAGAATAGATTTTTTACCAATATCTCTGCCCAAGCTCTATCCTTGACCTCATGTGGAAAATGTCTCCACGATAGCGGGTTGACGGGAATGATGTCAGAGTATTTGGCAATCTTCGACAAAAAACTCCGACATTGCTGCCCTGTTTTCTCAACCATTTGGTTGTCTTCATTATAATCCCCCATAACCTATGTGCGGTGGTTCCACACCGAACACATGCGTGTACGCCCTCGCCCACGTCTCCTGTCAGTAGATGTATCTGTCATGAAAGAAAAACAAATATTTTATCAAAACATGTTATAATGAAAATAAATATTGCTATAAATTTTTTTTAGGTTTCTATAAATATACCTGTGCTGGTCTGATCGCTGAGTGCCACTGGATCCACATAAACTGATGGAACACCTTGTGGTGGAACAGGAGTCGAAGATGATGGAATATAGAAGCTCGGAGAGACAAAAGTAGAAGGAAAAGAAGATGGGACAGCTATCTGACCGGATGCTGACTGGGGAGTGGGAATCATCATAGGATATGAAAATGATGGGCCGAAAGATGCAGAAGGTAGCGAAAACATGGGAGGCCTAAATATCCCGCGTGTCCCTAACGACACACCGGGATCAGAATGTGGGAAGGATGACATGTCAGTGGGAGGGGAATGGTCTAGTCAGGTACGCGCAGCTACTCGTCCACCTCTGGTACGAACCCTCATCGTACCACCAGCCTGAGTACTAGGACCAGTACTAGGCTCCTCGTCGAATAACTGTCGACGTAAAGGTGGATCCTACAAAAATGATTACAAAAAAATTAATCACATGACATTATATATTCTTTAAATATATCAATTTGAAATAAAGTACTCCCTACATGCACTAATGATGGAATTCCCTACTCCATCATTAGATGATTGTTCTCCATCATTTTTTTCCATCGTCTCTCTTCAATTGGCTTCATTTTCTGCTTTTGAAAACTAATATGTAATTAATTAGAAAAAGAAAACTAATGTGTAACCCAAAAAACTATATATATGAGGGAATAGAGGGATTCATTGGTAATTTAGCTATCAATTGTTTTAGAAGAGCTTGAATGGATTTAATAAATCATAAAAGTTGTAATGTTCACCAAGTTAGAAATATTGTTTGGCTATGTTTGAATACAGTACAATTCCAAATTAGAAATTCAATTCAAATAAAACTGCAACCAATAAACATTGAAAATTCACATAACTGTCAAGTCAGCTATCAATTGTTTTAGAAGAGCTTGAATGGATTTAATAAATCATACAAGTTGTAATGTTTACCAAGTTAGAAATATTTTTTTTACTATGTTTGAATATAGATCAATTACAAATTAGAAAATGAAATTCAAATAAAATTGCAACCAATAAACATTAAAAATTCACATAATGGTCAAGTCAGCTATCAATTGTTTTAGAAGAGCTTGAATGGATTTAATAAATCATACAAGTTGTAATGATCACCAAGTTAGAAATATTCTTGGACTATGTTTGAATACAGTTCAATTACAAATTAAAAAATGCAATTCAAATAAAACTACAACCAATAAACATTGAAAATTCACAAAATGGTCAAGTCAGCTATCAATTGTTTTAGAAGAGCTTGAATTGATTTAATAAATCATACAAGTTGTAATGTTCACCAAGTTAGAAATATTGTTTGACTATGTTTGAATACAGTTCAATTCCAAATTAGAAAATAAAATTCAAATAAAACTATAACCAATAAACATTGAAAATTCACATAACAGTCAAGTCGGCTAGAACATATTTGTGATCAATACTAAATCAATTTGAATATTACCAACCTTAACAACCCAACTCGAGGTAAAACAAAATAATTGAGAACATGGATGAATGATTCTATATATTTTCAACCACAACATCAGGTTCACAATCAACTCTGACAATTTATCTATTTGAGTCATCAATAGAAATAAATGGATTGGTTCCAATGGAACTAGGGACAGTGTCAATTCCATCATCACCATCATAAAAAATATGTCTTGGAATTACTTCAACTATGACACCAAATTCAGGTCGAAGTTGGTCTTTGACATAAAAAACTTGTTTAGCCATTGATGCCAACACATATGGCTCATCGGTAGCAAGAGTGCGAGTCATATTAATTAATCAAAATCAACAATCATCAATAAATGTACCATGTCTTGTCATCGAATAAAACCAACGGAATTTCATCATTGTGACTCGTCCAAGAGAGTAATAATCCAATATTATTATTTTCTCAACAACTCCATAATAACCCACATTTTCAAATCGCGATCTACTATCTGATGCACTAGCATAACAATCTGTTGTGGAAGTAACCATAACACCATCATGTTGTGTTCTCATGTTCTTTTCTCGTTCAGTGACAATAAATTTGTACCCATTGATAACAATTGATTTACAGTCATGAACCACGGTATTAGGACCAAAAGCCAAAGCTCTTATTTCCTCAGAGACAAAGTTAGTAGACAAAATCATTAACTATAATATAAATGACTATAAAACTTAATTAAATATTGATATAATTATTTTAAACATTATTTTTTTATACCTTCAATTTTAACCAAGCAGAAAACTCTTTGTTATGAAAAGTCTCTCTCCTTCTCAAATATAAAGAACGATGCTTCCTATTTATCATTGTTTTATGTTCCCTGTAGATAAAAAATATGAATAGTTTAACAGATATATTTGTAAGATATACATAATCAATTTAGTTACCTGATATAGTCATCGAACAAATCATAGTTGAAAAAAATTGTGCGATGTGACATCTCCTGCCCTTCATGGCTTAATGTCTTCAATGTATATGATCTAGGAATTCCTCCTGTTTGAAGAAGTGATGGAAAACTGGGTTCAATTGGCTCATACTCTTCTTCTTCATTTCTCATTGGTCTGTTCAATATTTTAGTAAGATCAGACAAATACATCAAGAAGAAATCCACACATTCTTGAGCCAAGTAACCGTTCACGATATAACCTTCGGGATGATTTCTGTTTCAGACATAAGACTTTAATGTGAACATATTTCTTTCAGTTGGATACATCCAACAAAAAGAAACAGGTCCTCTTAGAAGTATTTCAGTGGGAATATGGATAGTCAGATGCAGCATGCATGTGAAAAATGATGGGGGAAATATTTTCTCCAACTCACACAAAATTAATGGGGTATCTGTCAACATATTTTCCAAGAAAGACTTGGATAACATCTTAACAAAAAGATCTCTAAACAAATGGCACAACTGAATAACAGCCACCCTTACATTATTGGACAAAAGTTGACGGATTGCTATTGGAAGCAACTCATGTAGTAGAACGTGATAATCATGAGTCTTCAAATATTTTAGCTTCAACTCTCTTATGTTGACTCATTTAGATATGTTGCTTGAATAACCATCAGGAACTCTAATAGTCTCTAATACTTCCAGAAATTGTTTTTTTCCGTAGGTGTCATCACATAAGAAGCACATGGAAGTTGCCATTTATTTTCACCGATACGTACAGGATGTAATTCTGGTCTGATGACCCAATCCACCAAGTCACGCCGAGATCGTAAATCATATTTTGTCTTCCCCTTGACATTTAGAATAACCGAAAGAAACATTTCACATATATTCTTTTCAATATGCATTACGTCTAAGAAATGACGTAACAAATTGGTTGACCAATAAGGAAAATAAAAAGAAGATACTCCTCTTCCTCTAATTATAACAGGTTTCAGTGGAAACATTCTTTCTCATTCCAGATTTCATTTGACCCTTCCCAAACGAAAAACTGAAATCTTTCAATTCATTAAGCATGTCAGTTCTAGACATACGCTGAGGTGGATCATCCGTCTCTATGGTATTATCAAATCTTTGACGATTCATTCTATATGGATGATCCTTTGGCAAGAATCGTCGATGTACCATAAAACTAAAACTACAATGATGTTTCAGTCTTATGGATCGTCTATTTTTCATACAAACTGGACATGACAATTTTCCCTTCGTGCTCTATCCAGATATCATTGCATAAGCTGGAAAATCATTGATCGTCCACATAAATGCAGCATGCATCAGAAATATGTCTTTCAAACATGCATCATATGTGCACACACCCACATCCCAAAGAAGTTTCAACTCTTTTATTAAAGGTTGCATGTTGACATCAATATCAATGCCAGGATTAGAAGGACCAGATATGAGTATACTCATGAAAGTGAAAGGTTTTTTCATACACTACCATGGGGGAATATTATAAATGTGTATAAAAACTGGCCATGTGCTGTGCAAAGTAAGAATCTGCCCAACTGAATTAAAACCGTAACATGAAAGACCCAACCTCACATTACGCACGTCAGCTGCAAAATCAAGATGTCGAGCATCAAATATCTGCCATACAAATCCATCTGCAGGATGAACCAATCATCATTAGTCTTCTTTATCTCGGTATCATGCCATCTCATTTTTATTGATATGTCATCAGACATAAAAATATTCTAGAGTCTGAGGATCAATGGAAAGTTCCACATTACATTCTGTGGAATGCGGGATGGCGTTCCATCAGATTTTGACTTCCAGTTGGATGTGCCACATTTAATACAATCATTTCATTCAGCGGTTTCTTCCCAGAATAAACTGCAATCTTTCGGGCAAGCATGAATTTTGTTTAATGAAAATCCAAGTTTCTCAACTAACTTCCATGCCATATATTGGTTTGAGGGAATATCTGCATAATCTGGAAGTAAATCCTTTAAGAGGGTAAGAATGTAATCGATTGCTTTATTAGAAATCCCATACATAGTTTTCCTATGAAACAATCGGATTAAAAATTCCATCTATTTCATTTTATCGCATTGTCGATATACTAGAGTCGTGGAAGAATCATTCAATTTTTTCACCCTATCAATATCATCATTTTTACTAGATGCATCAGTTGTGCTCATATTGAAATCTTCTTGAGTCGAAATCCTTTCTTTTTCATAATGACGAACAAATGGAAACCGATCATCTAACAAATTCTCCATTCCAGTCTTTTCATTTAGATCATCACCAATTTGAGATTTCATTTTCTCCCCATTGCGATACCACGCAAAGTAGTTTTCTTGAAAACCGTTTTTGGTTATGTGGTAGCAGACTTCTTCACGGCTCAACCAAGCTCTACCAACACAATTGGAACATGGGAAGTTTATGCGACCACTATCTGAAGCATTGTGAAATGAAAAATCTATAAATCTCTCCAAATTGTTTTGAAAATCGCTTGAGATCTGATCGGTTTCATACATCCAACTTCTGTCCATTCTGTAAAAAGAATTTATATAAGTCATTTTGTCGTAAACAATTCAATAGGATTGAACTTTAATAGAAAATATATTTATGTAAACGATAAAGGAAGAAGTTTCTATTAGATGTAGTGAAAAGAACCCCACCCTCATAAAAGTGAGTATTGGCCAAGAAGGACACATAATTTACAACTTACAATGAGAACCATATTTAGTTGACCCTAATGTTATATTAGTACAATCATCATGGGGGAAATGGAATATATGATCCTGGTTAACTGATGATTTCAAAAGCTCGTATTCCATATGTTGGACACTATCTAAGGTAAGAAATCATGTGGGGATGAGTTGACATCACTCAATTTCTTACATGCTAGTGAGAATGAAGGCTTAAATTAATGAATTGAGTTCACTAATACCATGTAAACCGTTATACACACCACATGAACACTTATACAGACCATATAAACCCTTATACCATATCGTCATTATTACAACCATTAATAACAACTTATTAAATAACATCACTAGTTAAAGATAATCGAATTGAACATAAATCAATATTAATATTGGATATATCAAGTACAATGAAGACATACTATCTTGCATCATAAATGACCACCCACAACCATGATTAATGACCACAAAGCTCCCCTTTCAGCCAAATAATAAGTGAAAAAAACACATAGTTGTAGAAAAAAACTTCATTTGTGTGAAGAATAATAATCTCATGGTCCTCATGATATTTGAACCACACAGTCATGATTTTTGAGATGAACTTGTATCCATGAAACCATATGAGAAACACGATTCAATACATGCATTTTTCTGATTTTCCCAAGCATTTTGAGGAACCCCAAATCAGTGAAAATGGTCATAGTGTTTTAAAAAGGTGATTGAATAACACATGTACGATATCGAAGGAAGAATGATTAATGGTTATATTAGAAAAAATAATATTCACTAATATTGTGAATTTGACATTCTGTGAATTAGTTTCATGAAGAAGGAAGAAGTACTAATTAGAGACCATATACTATTTTGCAAAGTTCAAGAGGATACTCCATATATTCTATTGTGCAAAGGATAAGTGAACAATGTGTCATTTTATATATATATAGATTTTGATAGAAACATGATACATACTTGTTATGTAATAAACATAGTGTACAAAAATTAAGATGAAAAAGATCTTCATGTTTGGCATGATCTTAATGAGAGGAGTTATTTTCATGAAATAATATCAATAAATATTACAAACAATTTTTTATTAGTTCCTTTGCATGAAGCTATATAATTTGTAGTAGATTAAAAAAACTATGAATATTCAAAATTAGAACACAATAAAGAGACACCATGCCCTTATAAATGTAAATGTGTAATGAAAATATTAATTGGACATACGGAGATATAGGGATTTGAGTACACAATTCATGGAACAATCATAAAATTTTACAAAAACCCTAAAAATTTGGAATAAAAAAATCGTTGAGAATAGAAGGATATGATTTATACGAGGTGGAACTATATCCATGATAAAATATAGAAGGAGTATAACCTGGTAGGTGCTGATCCGATGGAATATGTGGGGATTGGGAAGTGCTTCTGCCAAGGAATCTCTCTAGGAGCCGAGCAGAAGGCTTCTGGAATCGTGGGGAGGCCGCTGCCTGCATTTTGGTATTTGGGGTTTTTTTCCCAACGGTTCCCAAAAACCGTTGGAAAAAACCAATCATTCCCAACGGTTTTATAAAACCTTTGGGAAAACTAAGGAAAACCCAATCTTTCCCAATGGTTTTATGAAATCGTTGGGGAAATTATGTTTTTCCCCCACTTTTCCCAACGGTTTTACGAACCCATTTGGAAAAGTAAGTTCTTCAAGGTCTTTACCAACAGTTTAAATAAACTGTTGGGAAAGGAAATATATGCCAATGGTTCCTTTGAACCGCTAGTATACAAGTGTTGGGAAAACTCCCCTTTCCAGTAGTGGGGGTTGTCCATAGGGGATATGGGATATGTAATGGGGATGGAGTGTCAATGGGTTGTGGGTGTTAAGGGGGTGGGGTATGTCCAGGGGGTGTGGGGGATGTCCAAGGGGGTGGGGTTCTCTTGTGGGTGGTGGTGTACTACTGGTGGGGTGTCCAGGGGAAGGGTGAAGTAGTCTCATAGAATCAACAAGTAGTATTCCATCAAAAATAATACCGATGAAGACAAATATCAAACCTATACAAACTTCATAATTATTTACCTCTAATTACTTTTGAAATTACCTTCAATTGGAATACACTATACATAATTCAAAATAACACAAATGAATAAAAATATCATCCATAAGTAATTCTATCAAAATAATATCAATGCAATTGCAGTACACTATACAGAATTCAGAATAACACCAATAAAACCAACAAAATACACCAATAGAAACCAAAACACCCCGGAAACAAACATCTCCATAAACACAACAAATGAAAATTTCATCCAAGGTGGTGGGGTGATGTATAATGTGGTGGGGTGAGGTGGTTTTTAGGGGGTGGGTTGTCTAAGGGGTGGGGGTTATCCATGGGGGGGTCCATGGTGGTGGGGGTGTCTAGTGGGTGGGGGGTTGTCCAAGGGGCTAGGGTGACCAGGGGAGGGGTGAATTAGTTACACAAATATTCAGTCCTAGAAAATAATATGTAATGTTTTTTATTTATACATAAATAAATAAATATAACGTGACTTATCAAATTACATATATATTCTGGAACAATATGTCATCAAACATCATATTTCAGTAATATCGGTAAATAATGTACACAATCAATCTGTCCCTCACCACCACCACTATCATCATCATCATCATCAGCCTCATTACCATCCTCATCATCTTCCCCATCATCATCCTAGACCTCCTCAAATCCCTCCTCATTACCATTGTACTTTGCCTTAGCCTCTTCCTCACCCTCCTCCTTTCCCTCCTCCTCTGCCTCGACCTCATCCCCACCCTCCTCCTCAACCTCTACTTGTACCTCCTTCCCACCCTCCTCCGCTGCTTCTTCTTCCTCCTCTCCATTTTCTTTATCACCACTATAACTTCCACCCGATGAACCATATATATTATAAACTGATGATATATATTTATCACAAGATGTTCTAGGATTTTGTGGAAGTCTTGGGCATAAAACATCCATCAGTTTCATAAATGTGGTGTTTTCTCTAAAAGACAGTTCTTCCATCTAAGTGGAACTTTATTAGTATGTTCTACTTGTTCCATAATATGATGGAAGTTGGTGGCCCTACAACTTATACCTGTGGAGGACCAATACCTCATTCGGACTATACTTTTCCAAGGGAAACAATGTACACTTCTTGGTTTCTCATCTCCCAACACCAGATGTAAGTGTTCATTTAGACCAAAATTGACAAGTTCCTAGGCATCCAGGGCCTCCAAAAAATCTTATCTCAAATATAAATAGATTATTAGGTTACATAATATAAATATTAAAATTTGAAATTGACAATGTTAAACTTACAATCTGTTACTGTGTCAGTTCGTTAAACAAGCTTCCATCTTTCATCGTTCTACTCAAGCAAAACAGTTTTTCTCGAGGCGCACATCTCTCAATATTAAATATTTTCCTCTATAATGATATAGAATTTAAGAAACCAAAATTTAAAATAGGATTCCAATAATAAATTTCATAACATAAAATATATGATAACATTAGAAATCGAATAAATTATGGAGGAAGAAATGGAATGTTGAAGTCGTAATGAAAAATTATTAACAACTGTCATACTTGCTTTTATCATGATCTGGCATCATAGTATGTCCCAATGTGTGGAGATATTTTTTAGTGTCAATATTTATGTTATTTATTTGGATGATTCCTAAATAAAATTCAATGAAACAAAATATAGTATTAATGCAGAACATGAAAATTTTAATTTAAACACCAAAATAGTGATTAATAAATTAAAGTGGGTAGTCATCCAATGAGTAATCATCTGTTGATAATGTTATACCAGACAATCATCCATGATAGGTACTTATTATAAGTCAGTAACAACTCTATAATTCCATCCAATATTAAACTTTTGCATATAGACTCTCCAATTCTCACCTAAGCCATTTAGACGTGTTGGTCGTGCACCCTCACTATCAGGTAAATTAAATCGAATATTACACCAAAATATTAATTAATATAAATAAAAAAATATATTGCATTTAATAAAGAAAGATTTTTTTACCCATATCCTTTCCAAGAATTATTCTTGACTTCATTTGCCAATTTTCATTATGAGAGCAGGCTGACAAGAATGATGTCAGAGTATTTGAAAAGCGTCTCCAAAAAATATCGACATTGATAACCTTTTTCAAATAATTTTATTATCTTCATTATAGTTTATCATCAACTGTGTTAGGCACTTCTATACTGCATGCATGCATATACACCCACGCCCCTACCTACTGTCAGTAGATGTATCTATTATGAATGAATAAAAATAGTTTATCAATACATGTTATAATGAAAATAATTATTGGATTTTTTTTGGGTTCTATAATGTTACCTAAGGAAGTATGATCAATGGGAACTACTGGATCGGCTGAAACTGAAGGAACACCCTATATAGGTGGAGTGGGTCCCAATGTATTCTATGTAGGGAAAAACTCTGGAAAAGCAAGAATAAAAAAAGATGAAATATAGAAGTTGGTAGAGAATGGAAGTAGAAGCAAATGATGATGGCCTGAAGGGATACCCGAATGATAGGTGGGGAGTGGGAATAATCACCAGATATGGTAAAGAAGGATGAGGAGACTCTAATTTTAATTGTGGTGAAAACATGGGAGGCCAAAATATCCAATTTGACCCTAACCACACACTGATATCAGAATGTGGGATATATGGTATATCAATGGGAGGGGTATGGTCTAATTGGGTTTGTCAACCATATCTCATAGCTCTCCTACCCTCACCCCCCTCGTACGAAGAACCTGAGTATTGGGAACACTACTAGGATGATCTTAAAATAATTATCGCCAAATAGGTAGATCCTAGAAAAATGTTTAAAACAAAATTAATCACATGACATTATATATTATTTAAATATATACTTGTAATAAAATACTCACTACATGGACCAGTGGTGGAACACTAATCCTAGCAATGTGAATATTGTTTTTCATCATTTTTTCCATCTCCTCTCTTCAATTGGTTACATTTCTTATATTTGGAAAAAATATAGAAGTAATTATAAAATAATAGATAATTTCAACAAAAAATATATAATATGGAAAACATGAATGGAAATAATTAGAATAAATTCATTTCCAAATTATAAAATTCAATTAAAATAAAATTGAAACCAATAAAAATTAAAAATTCACATAATGGTCAAGTTATCTTAAATTGAACCCAATAAAAATCGAAAATTCACATAATGGTCAAGTAAAATACAATATATTTGTTATAAATATTAAATCATGATTTTGAATAGAACCATCCTTAACTACACATGTGGAGCTAAACCAAAAGAATTGAGAACATTGATGGACGATTCTTTTTATTTCCCACCACATCATAAGGTTCACAGTAAAATCTGAAAATTGAGCTACTAGGGTCATCAAATGTAATAAATGGATAATTTCCAATTGAAGTAGCAATGGTGTTAATTCCATCATCACCATCATCAATAATATGTCTTGGAATTACTTTAATAATGAAACCAATTTCAGGTCAAAGATGGTCTTTAACATTAAAAACATGTTTCCCCATTGATGCCAATGCATATAGTTCATCGCTAGGATGAGTGTAAGTCATACTAATTACTCAAAATCCACATTCATAAATTAATTATCCTTGACTCATCATCGAATCAATCCTCTATAATTTTATCAACATGACTCTTCCTTGAGAGTAATAATCAAATATTATTATTTTTCAATGACTCCATAATAAACGAAATTTTTAAATCCTGTTATACTATCTAATATAATGGCATAATAGTATGTTGTGGAGGTAAAAATTACACAATCATTTTGTGTTATCACGTTTTTCTCTCATTTAGTGATAATAAATTTGTACCCATTGATAAAAATTGATTTACAGTCACAAAAAATGTTATTAGGACCAAAATCCAAAGTACTTATTTTTTCAAAGAAATAGTTAGCAGGAAAACTCAATCACTGAAATATAAATTAATATTAAACATAATTAAATTTTTATTTTATTATTTTTAAAATTAATGTTTATACCTTAAATTCCAACCAAGTATAAAAATATTTTCTATGTGAAGTCTCCAATATTATCAAAGACAAAGAACGATTCTTTCTATTTATCATTTCTTTATATTACATGTAGATAAAAAATAAGAATATTTTAACAAATATACATGTAAGATATACATATTCGATTTTAATTAACTAATGTAGTTATAGAACAAATCACAATTGAACAAAAATGTGTGATGTGACATCTCCCTCTATTCAAGGCTTAATGTTGCCAAGGTATATTACCCAAGAATTATTTCTATTTGAGGAAGTTATGGAAAACTAAGTCCAGTTTTATCATACTATTTATATTAGTTTCTCTTTGGTCTATTAATTCTTATAGTAAGAAAAGACCAATACATTGAGCATAAATCCATACATTCTTGATCCAAGTAACCATTCATGATAGAACCATCAAGATGAATCATGTTTCGAACATAAGAAATTAATTTGTACAAATTTCTTTTAGTTGGATACATCTAACTAAAAGAAATAGTTCATCCAAAGAAGTATTTTCATTGGAATATGGATAGTAAGATATTGCAAGAATGTGAAAAATGATTGAGTAAATATTCTCAATAAATCACAAAAAATTAATGGGGTATCACCCAATATTTTTTTCAAGAATAACATGGTCACCTTATTAGCAAAAATATATCTAAAAAATGGCACTACCGAATAACATCCTCCATTATATTATTGAACAAATGATGATAGATTGTTATTGGAATAAGCTCATGTAGAAGGACGTGTTAATCACAAGTCTTTATTGATTTTAGCTTCAACTCTCTTATGTTGACCCATTTAGATAAGTTGATTGAATATCCATTAGTAATATAAATAGTCTCCAGTTCTTCCAGAAATTGATTTTTTTTCTTTCAGATTCATCACATAAGAAGTGCATGGAACATTCTATTTATTTTCATTGATACACATAGGATGAAATTCTTGACTGATACCTCAATCCACCATGTTTATCCGAGATCGCAAAGTAGCTTTGTTCATTCCCTTAATATTTAGAATAATTTAAAACAACATTTCACATATATTGTTTTCAAGGAACATTATGTTATTGAAATGAAGAAAAAAACTGGTTGACCAATAAGGAAAATAAAATAAGATACTCATCTTCTTTCTATTGTAACATGTTTCAGTAGAAACATTCTTTCTCCTTACATATTTCATTAGACCCCTCCCAAATAAAAACTGAAATCATTTAATTTATTAAGCACATCCGTTCAAAAAATACACTGAGGTGGATCATCGGTCTCTATTGTATTGTTATATCTTCAATGATTATTTCTATATGCATTGTCCACTAGAATGAATCATCGATGTCCCATAAAACGAAAACTAAAATGATGATTTAATCTTCTGGATAGTGTATTATTCATAAAACTAGAACATGAAATTTTTCCCTTTATGATCCATCAAGACATCATTGCATAAGAAGGGATATCATTGATCATCCACATAAGCTCAGCACACAATTGAAATATATCTTTTGAACATGCATCGTATATGCACACAGCCACATCCCACAGATGTTTGAACTCTTTTATTAAATGTTTCATATATATGTCTATATCATAATTGAGATCAGAAAGGCCATATATAAGTATAAACATGAATGTTAATGGTTTCTTCACAAACGACCAACTGGGATGGAAATAAATGTGTATAAAACCAGACCATGTGTTGTGAGAAGTAAGCATAAGCCCAAACAAATTAAAACTATCACATGAATGACCCATCCTCACATTACACAGAAAAGATACAAAATCCAGATATCGAACATGAAATATCTTCCATGAAAATCCATCTATAGGGTGAACCAACTCATCATTGGTCTTCCCTCTTTCTATATAATTCCACAGCATTTTTATTGATAGTCATCTGACAAAAAAATATTCTAGATTCTAGTTATCAAAGGAATGTTCCACACTACTTTCTATGGAACATGGGATGGTGTTACATCAGTTGTTGGATTCCAGTGGGATGTACCACATTTTATACAGTCATTCCATTCAGTAGTTTCCTCCTAAAATAAACTGAAATCTTCCAGGAAAGCATGAATTTTGATTCTTAAAAATCTATGTCCCTCAACTAAATTCCATGGAATATAGTGGTTTGAGGGAATATATACATCATCTACATGCCATTAATTTAAGATGATATGAATTTAATCAATGAAAGTATTAGAAATCCCATGCATATTTTTCCCATGAAACAATTAGATTAAAAATTCCTTCTTTTTCATTTTACTGCATTGTCGATATACTAGAGTCGTGGCAGCATCATTATATTTATTCACCCTAAAAACATCATCATTTTAATTAGACTCTTCATATGTTCTCATATTGAAGTCTTCATGGGATGAAATCCTTTTTTTTCACATCGATTAATAAACAAAATCCGATCATATAACAAAATCCCTAATCCAGTACTCTCATTTGGATCATCAACATTTTCTCCCCATTGTGATTCCACACATTATAGTTTTTTTTCTGGAAAAACATATTTTGTAATGTGGTAGCTCAATAATTCATGATTCAACCAATATCTTCCAATACAACTGAATCATGGAAAGTGTATGAGAACACTATCTGAAGAATTGTGAATAGAAAATCTAAAAATCTCTCAAAATTGTTTTGAATATCACTTGAGATCGGATGAGTTTCATACATCCTTATTTTATCCATTATGTAAAAATATATAAGTCATTACATCTAAAAAATATTCAATACTATTGAAGTATCATTGAAAATAAATTTAGGTAAATGATAATTTTTCACTTTATATGAATCCATAATTGACACACTACTCAATATGAGAATAATAACATAAATGACAAAAAATACTATATTTATAAAAAAATACTAGAAATTTATATATATTCATGATATTTAATTCAATTATAAATATAATACCATGACCGTTATGAATATTTAGAGAATATATATAATCTATGGGTGAATATTTAGAGTCATATAATTCATGGGTCAAAGGGAAAGAGTGATTTTTAATATAGGAACCATTGATAGAAAAGAATCCCATTATTGTCAAGTATTCAATGAACTATGTAATAACTTTATCACTATAATGTCCCAGAAATTCCGTATAAATTTTTTAAATTATATGGAATTTGTTTGAGACCGAAAAATTTGATGGCATGCAATTCCTTGTCCAGGAGTTCCTAAAATGATCCGTTGATGTTTGGTTTAGTTTTAATTAGCCAGCGTAAGAAGTTTTCCTAAAAAATTTAAATAACTCTTAAAAGGTAACTCAGATCAGAAATATGAGGGCACTGTTGCATTCAGGATGGAGGGTTTAACCTAGGCGTGACTTAAGTTTAGTCGGAGTGAGCCTCCTGTGAGAAAAACAAATAAAAGTCATAACCGTGAATAAAATAATTAAATAAATTATTTTATTTTTCAAATGATTATAACTCAAAAACAGTAACTTAGATTGAAAATCTGAGACCACCACTGAACTCATGATGGAATTATATCTTTAGGCTGATACTAACATTGGCTGGCACGGGCCACCAGTAAAAGTTAATTTTTGGCCGTATATAAAAAAATTAAGTGAAAATTATTTTATTGTAAAATTCCTAAATTCTAAACAGTAACTCTGATTTAAAATCCAAGAGTACTATTGGGTTCGTTGGGGCCTGTTTCACTTAGGCAGATACATACCATGACCGACGCAGGTCAAGGGTGACTATTATAATTTTCCAAACTTTTTTTGGGTACGTTCAGTAAACGCACGAGCGGTGTTATATGAATTTTGAATCGGTACTCGGAATTGAAATATGAGGACACCATTCAACTCGTATCACCAATATTCACTTGTGGAGACATTCACATTGAACACAGTAGGTCCAAATAAAAAGTTAGTTTTTGGAACATTTTAATTGAATAAATAAAATAACATTATTATTTTATTTATAATCTATTCCTCCAATAGATTAGTGGTAAGGTGGGACAGACGACACATCAAGAAAATAAATGGCTTGACCTTTCAATTATATGTAATGAAACCATTGAAGATTTAGGAAGGTTCTTAATTAATGGGCCTCCATTAATCCCACAAACATTGAAAACCCTTCCCCTCTCCTATTTTTATAGAGTTTGGGGATAGTTGTTGGCCCTGATTCAACATGAAACAAAGTGTTGAAAAAGTGCAATGATGCCAAACTCTTGGATGATGGAGCCGGTACTAGCCAGAGGTGACGAGCGACACCAAAACCCCGAACTGAAGATTGACGAACGAGTGATATCTTTGGAGACTAGTTGTGGGGGAAGATGAATGGAGACACTTCCTCAAATGTGGATGCTCTCCAAAAAACTTGATGTTGGGGATTATTTTACGTTTCGAAGTTTTTTAATTCTTCTTCCCCATTGTTTAATTCATATGAAGAACACAGTAATCCGACTAATGGGTTGACCTGCAATTCCTTCATCTTTGCCGGAGGATTTTACGAGGTATCTTGTAGGGATTATTATTTGAATATTTCTTTCCCCATTCTTGATGTTCATCCCAATTTAAGAATATTTATATTCTTCTTGACTAAAAACCAAAAAATCCTCTTTTTATCGTTCTAACATGGAGGGTGTGGGTCGAACGAACACGACACTACCTCTCTGCATACTATGTGGTTTTTGATGCGTTTTTCATCCGTTCTCAATGCCAAATATTTAATGATGTTAGAAACATGGATAATTGTTCAGCGTGACATATGAACACAAATCCCTCAATGAAAGGATCACAAATATGCAATAGTTTAATATTTCAGGCATGGAATGAATTTGCATGGACTCGCGGAAGGAGGTGGTGGTCGGTACTTGGCAGACCGCAAGGAAGGAAGGGTGGAATGCATCAATGTGGTCGGATGATGTGAAGGCCCCACCCATCGGCCACGGTGGTACGAGGGCGGTGCTAGGCGTAGCGGCCGGCTTCCTGATAGAGGTGATGGCACGCGTCTGCACCGCCTGACGTGCAGGGGTCACTGCGCAAGGCCGCGGTGAAGATTGAGGGGGGGGGGGGGGGCGACCGAGCCGACCGCCGGTGGTTGCATGGCGCGTGACCACACCGCAAAGCAGGGCTGGACATCCAGCAGGCTGTGGGCCATGCCAGTGGGCCGATTCGAACACAAGGACAAACATGGGTCGGGTTGGTTCCACCCAAACGCAGTCGGGTCGGCCCGACCACATCAGATCAGAACTGGACCAACTCCGACACTTTTCAGTCTTTCGATTATTTCTTGAGCTTTGGGAATCTGTTTGATGAAATTTTAGTGGATATGGAAACATTGGTTTGAGATGATCCTTTTTTGTTTACCCCAATTGAGTTTTGGATAAATATCGTGTATTAATGGGTTAGACCGAACCTGGTCCAATCGGGCCCTCGGGACTAAAAGGCTAATAACTTACAGACCGAGAGCCTGATTGATTCACCATATGTTGTGTTGAAAACACTTTCCCATGGAGGTCCTTTGAGATACTTCTTTGTTTGACTTCATTGATTTTGGATTATCGACTTGTGGATTGAGGAGCAGACCCTCTCAGAATCAAGAAAGATTAGTGTGGGAACTAATTAGCTAGTTGTAATGTGAAGAAAGATCATCAATCCTAAGTGGGTTAGCATCTATCAATCCTATGTGGTTTAGAACCTATCAAATCCTTTGTGGTTCATCGCTCATCAATACTGTGTGTGTCATCACATATCGATCCTGTGTGGGTCAGATCTTGTGTGGGTCAATGGGGGTTATTACCTATCAATCCTGTGTGGGTCAGCAGCAGTGCTACTTAACAGAATAAGATGATTTATCTTACTACAAATAATCTATTATTCTATACTTATGTTATACCTAGTGTGAGCTACGTACTTACCTTGGTGGTGATAACTTTGTTGAATTCTTCTATGTGGCGTACCTGTGTGGTACTTTCCTTTATGGTGATAGCTTGGTGGTGTTCTTTGGTGTGGCATACCTATGTGGTACTTTCCTTCAGGGTGATACCTTTGTATTATTCTTCTGTGTGGCATAGCTGTGTGGTACTTACCTTTGCGGTTATACCTTTTTGGTATTCTTCTGTGTGGAATACCAATTTAGTACATTACTTTATGGTGATACCTTGGTGGTATTCTTCTATGTGGCGTACCTGTGTGGTACATTCCTTCATGGTTATAACATGTGGTATTATTTTGTGTGGCGTATCTTTGTGGTAATTTCCTTCATGGTAATACTTTTGTGGAATTCTTCTATGTGGCGTACCTTTGTGGTACTTTCTTTCGTGGTGATAACTTTGTGGTATTCATCTGTTTGGAGAACCTGTGTAGTACTTTCCTTTGTGGTGATACCTCTGTGGTATTCTTCTGTGTGTTGTTACCATTGTGGCACTCACATTTGTGGTGTTACCTTCATGGTATTCATTACGTCGTTAAATAGTTGAACTTTGAGCAAATGAGTTGGGCCTTGTGTTTCCTATTGAATGAGATGGTTATACATGATAACACAGGTATATGTATGGTCATATACCTAAGTTGGGTTGATACTTTTTTTTCATGATTTTTGGTTTATACTTTGTGGATTTTGTTAGACCTTGGAGGGTCTCAGAGTCCCTACTGGGTATCGTTATACTCTCCCCTCCACGGTCTATGCCCACACCTTGTTGTGTATGGTGTAGTCGACAAACAACGTTGACTGAGAATGAGAGTACCTATACTAAAGGTAGATCAGAGGTGGACCTTAGATGAGGCATACTGTAGAGACGACCATTCGAGAGCTATACATACCATTTACGTAGAATCCTTGGCGGGTGTTCACAGAAGCTGCTTCAGTTTACTTGTATTATCCAGTTTTCTTGTACATTCCACTTGGGCTTGTATTGTGGCCCCTTTTACCTACTGTACACTCTATTTTTAATATTCAGTTTAATTTTGATCGTATCTTGTTGTGTGATCGATCATGTGTGTTTACAAGATAAAAAGGAAATTCCTTCCTGGGTTTTTTTTGGGTAATACGCATTTCAATGCTAGTCACCAGCCACTGGCCTATGGATGTTGGTCTTGGGGTAGTCACCGAATGGGCCCTGGGGGACGGCTCGTGGAAATTGGTATCAGAGGAGTCGGTTCTACCAACGAACATTGAATACTGATCTTTTTTTAACGTCAATAGTGTTAAGTGTAGTGAGTGTGGTTATCAGTTTAGGGAACCCAGTTTTGGTGCGTGGCCAACATATCCATACACCAGGACTTGACTTCTGATTTATGACTCAGTGCATGAAAACACCGATTGTGTGTGTGTTTTAAAAAGTTTTCTTTTGTTTTTTTGAGTCAGCTGATCATTTATAACTTAATGAATGTGGAAAACCTATTCTTCATCTGGATTCCACTGCATAGAGAACCAGGTAAGATTCCCGAGAGATTTCATGATGATGGCCCATAGAGCGACATGGATCTATTGCATGGACCTATTACTATGTTGGAACCTTCGGGTGGTGAACCTACACCACCACAACCAGTTGGGAAGTAGTTTCTATAATCCTTAATGGAGGACGATGCACGCCGACTGAGCACATTGCCCAAGTTCTAGTAGCAGAGGCCTCCGAGGTTTCAAGGTGAGACAGATTCACACGCATATGAGGGATGGATAGAGGTGATTTCTAGAGTTTTCTACCTAGTTGAGACACCAGTAGAGTAGATGGTGGTCATAACTACTAGTCTTTTTCAGTGAGTGACTATGAGGATGATCCACATAGTGATGAGGCTTTGGTACATGGACCATTACCTGAGATAGTACCTTCAGGTAGTGTTTCAGCTACATCCCTTCCCGTTGGTTAGCTCTTACAGCCAGCAGTACTAGTAGAGGACACATGTAGGCTTTATGCTTTACATGTGTTTCAGCATCAGATACCCCTCGGGCTCCGAGGTGAGTCCAACCCATAGGAAGTTGAGGAATATCTTGAGGAGGTGGATGAGAGTTCCCTATATCTCGTACAACTTCGACAGGATGACATGTCAGTAGCTGAGTGTTCATCGAGGCGTAGCGACTATCTCAGGCACTCGATGAATACAGTATAGATAGTGATTCAGATCTTGGACCTCTGATAGATGTGTTTTTAGGGAAATCTGATCAATCAACATTCCTCTCTACTTTCCTACATATGTTAGGGTGCTAGAGAGAACCTTTTTGGTTGAATATTCTTTGGATGAGCAGATGAAACCATTGAATGATAGTAGTGTGAAAGAAGGAAACTGATGACAGTCTTAGATACATAAGAGTGTAAAATGTTTTGGGATATGGATATGATAGGGATATACAAATATGAAGGTATGTGGAAGTGGAAGAAAATATTGGAGGGTAGCGTAAGGTGGTGTACTTTTAAAAATGATACAACCAACACCCTTTGTGGTCCTTGCCAGGCTCAGGGAGTTGGAGGACAGGGAGAGAGTGCAGCTGCATGCAATCAAGGAGTGTGACCCAAGGGCTCTAGGAATGATTTGAGGTATGGTCTGTGTACACTAATAGCTGTTGTATCAATAGACAAAGGTACCAATCATTCATTCCTTCTAATAATCTTTTCCAAGAACTAGATTCTTCGTTTAAATTGTTGACTTGTCCCTCATGTTTGGAGATACATTTGGTAGGAGACTTGATAATCACACATCTGATGATGGTATTATCTGACCCTTGAGGTGAGAGTTTCAGTTGGAACCTCTTAGTGGAAGCTTCGAGGCCTTACTATGTTAGTTTGGGTATGACTGAACATCCACAATTCATACCCATATTGAATTTATTGGGAAAAAGGATGTGGTTTATCTACAATTTTGGGATGAGGTTTTCCTTAGTCATTGAAAAAGGAAACCCATGATGCATAGTATAAACTCATTCATAAGAGGGTGTAGCCTATCACTCTTGAGTGACTCGCCTTACCCTCATGGAAGAAGGAGTTTTGAGTTTTCAGTTCCCAAATGAGTGGCTAGAGTTCCTCCAGGATTATTACTTTGAGCTAATCTATACTCCTGGGAAGGGAAAAGTGGTAGCAGATGCACTCAGTAGGAGGTCTGGCATGTAGATACTATGTGAGGCGACAGAGCTGCTAGTCGCTTTGCAGATTTCCTATGTGGATTGAGATGAAGTAGATTATCTTTAGTCTCTGACAGTCACTCCCACACTTCATCATCGATTCAGGGATGCGCAATATGAGAACACTGAAAGTGAGGCTCAACGTGTTCATATATCCTCAGGGAATCCACATGATGTATTTTTTGAAGGTGGGGAGAACTTCACCCTCTTTAGAGGAAATACCATGGTAATAGTAGTGCTACAGGAGGAGGTGTTGAGTGTGCCCCATACGTCCCCACTGACGGTACATCCTTGTATGGTGATGATGTATTAGGATCTCTGACATCAGTACTGATGGCCCGAGATAATGGAAGAAGTGGCAGAGTTTGTATCACGATGTCTCACATGTTAGCAGGTGAAGACTACACAGAGTTTACATAAGTCTTACGCCGAAAAGATATGGAAACCATTGGTGTTCCAGGAGGGGGACCACATATTCTTGTTAGTCTCTCCTCGATAGGGACTACAATGATTTGGAAAAGGTGGGAAGTTATCACCGAGGTTTATCTGCCCTTTTCTGATACATCAAAGGATGAATGAGGTAGAATATCGCTTGGCTCTTCCACCATAGTTGGATAGGGTGCACGACATCTTCCATGTATCCAAGCTGATGAGATACTTGCAGAACCCACACCACATTGTTTACCATAGTGAGATGGATTTCGATGATGGGGTGACATTTATGGAGGTTCTATTAGAGATTGAGGATCGACGGTAGTGGATCTTTATGGGTGGTCGATTCCACTAGTGCGCTTTTACTGGCAGCACAGGAACCTCTAGGATAACAGGTGGGAGTAGGAGCCTTAGATTAATGCTCAATACCCTATTTTGGTTGTTTTGCCATTGTTATGGCTTTCAGGGACGTAGATCCGTAAGGTGGGGGAGAATATAATGTCTTGGAAATTATGTACATTTTATACTTAATTATAATGAATTATTTCTAGATCATTAAATCTAATGTCACAGTATTCCGAGGCCTGGAATGATCCATCAAAGATTGGTTATGTTTTAATTAGCGCGTATAACCAGTTTTACTGAAAAATTGGAATTACAATTAAACGGTAACTCGGATCAGAAATAAGAGTGAACTGTTACATTTAGAATGGCGGGTTTAACCTTGGCGTGACTTAAGTTTATCCAGCACAGGCCTCCTTTGAGATATCTAAAAAATGGCATAATCGTGAATAAAATAATTTAATAAATTATTTTATTTTTCAAATTCTTATAACTAACAAATGGTAACTCAGATTGAAAATCGGAGACCGCCACTGAACTTTTGAGGGTATTATATCCTTAGGTAGATACTAACATTGTCCGGCATGGGCCACCAGTAAATGTTAGTTTTTGGTTGTAAATAAAATAATTAAGCGAAAATTATTTTATTTGAAAATTCATAACATCTAAACGGTAACTCGGATGGAAAATATGACAGTATCGTTGGGTTTGTTGGGGTGTGTTTCACTTTATCAAAGCCTAACATCAACAGGTGCAGGTGAAGGGTGACTATTATAGGTTTTACAATCTTTATTTTCATGTACGTTCAGTTAAAATGTGAGTGGAATTATATAACTCTTGAACCAGTAATCAGAATTGAAATCTGATGCCATAGTTGAACATGTAGTGCTGATATTCTCTAAAGGATACGTTCACTTCGACCACTGTAGGTATGGAGAAAGAGTTAGTTTTTGGGGAATTTTAATAGAATAAATAAAATAACTTTATTATTTTATTTTTATTCTATTCATTAAATGGACGAGAAATATGGTGGTACCGACGACGTGTGAAGCCAATAAATGGCTTGACCTTTCAATTCTATCTAACCGCACCATTGGAGAATTAGGCAGGTTCCTAATTAATGGCCCTCTATTAATTCCACGAATGTTGCACACCCTTACCCTCTCTTTTTTATTTGGAGTTTGGGGAGAGGTGTTGGAACTAATTCACCAAGAAATGAAGTACTAAAAAAGTTCAGCGACGCCAAACCCTTGGAAGACAGAGCTAGTACTAGACAGAGGTGAAGAGCGACACAGAATCCCACAACCAAAGATTGACGATTGAGAGACGTCGTTGGAGGATAGTTGTGGGGGATGATGAATGCTGACACTTCCTCAAACATGGATGCTCTCCAATGAACTTGAGGTAGGGGAATATTTTTCATTTGGGCATTTTTGACCTCCTCTTCCCCATTCTTTAATTTATTCGAAGAACATGGTCAACTGACTAATGGTTTGACCCATGATTCCTTTGTCTTTGGGGGAGGATGTTGCGTGGTATCTTGTAGGGATTATTATTTTATTCTTCCTTTACCCTTTCTTTATGTTCATCTCGATTTAAGAATATTTATATTCTTCTTGATTCAAGAACAATTAAGTTGCTTGCTATAGTTATAATGCGGATGGTGCGGGCCAAATGAACATGGCCCAACCTCCCTGCAACCTTTGTGTTTTTTTATGAATTCTTCATCCGTTCTCAATGCCAAATATTTATTCGCACTGGAAAAACATAGATTTGTTTAGCGTGACATATAGACGTGAAGGCCTCGACGCAAGGATCACAAATATTTGATAGTTTTATTTTTAAGTCTTGGAATAAATCCGAAATGACACACAGAATGTAGCGATGGTCGGAACCCAGTCGGCCACAAGGAAGGAAGGGTAGCGCCCGTTCTCACCACTGGATGTAGAGAAAGACGCGGCCCATCAGCCGTGACAGAGCGAGGGCGGTGGCCGACAACTTGAAAATGATGGCGGCGCGCGTCCGCACTACCCGACATGCTGGTGCTACCGTTCAAGGCCATAACTGTGTTGGATGGGCATCTGACCGAAATGGTCACCAGTGGTGGTGCTTTGCATGACCACCCAGCGAAGGATGACTAACCTTTATCTAGCCACAGGCCATGCCAGCGGGTTGGGCCGGACCCAGTGGGCCGAGTCGGACTCAGGGACAGACCCAGGTTAGGCCAGGCTGACCTGAACTGGGTTAGGATGGCCCAGGAAAGGTCATACCGGGTCGGTACAACCGAGTCAGACCAAACCCTAACCAACATGGACCCTTTTCTCTCTTTCATCCATATCTTGAGCATCATGCATCTGTTTGATGAGCCATATATAGTGACAAAAACCATGGATAGAGACGGTCCTTTTGGTATACGCCACATGGGTTTTGGATAATGTGGGGGTATGGTTGTGTCATATCGAACACGAATTCGATTGGGCCCTCGTGACTAAAAGGCCAATAACATACATACGGTGTTTTTGATGGATGCACAGTCTGTTTCTTTGAAACCCCTTTTATGTGGAGGTCCTTTGGGATACTTTTTTGTGGGACTTCATGGAAGTTGAATTATCGATCTGTTGCTTGAGGAGCGGACCCTCCCGAAATCAAGAGAGCTTAGTGCAGAAACCCAATAGCTGGCTATAACATGAAGAAAGATCATCGATACTATGTGGGTCAACATCTTTCAATCCTCTATGGGTCATCACCAATCAGATCCTATGTGGGTTATCACTAAGAAGTATTATGTGGTTCAGGATATACCAATCTTGTGTGGGTTAGATCTTGTGTAAGTCTACGGTGGTTATTACCTATCGATCATTTGTGGGTCAGTAGCAGTTCTACTTAATTGAATAAGATGATTTAGCTTACAAATAATCATTTATACTTCTGTACCTATGTTATAAATGGTATGAGGTGACTCCATACCTCTTTGGTGATACCATTTTGGTATTATTCTGTGTGGTGCACCGTTGTGGTACTTTCCATCGTGGTGATACCTTGGTGGTATTCTTCTATGTGGTGTACATGTGTGGTACTTTCCTTCATGGTGATAAATATTTTGTATTCTTCTATGTGGAGTAATTTTGTGGTACTTACCTTCGTTGTAATAGCTTTGTGGTATTATTCTGTGTGGCGTACCTATGTGGTACTTTCCATTGTGTTGATACATTGGTGGTATTCTTCTGTGTGGCATACCTGTCTGGTACTTTCCTTCGTGGTGATACCTTTGTGGTATTCTTCTATGTGGTGTACCTGTGTGGTACTTACTATTTTGGTAGTACCTTTTTGGTATTCTTCTGTGTGGTGTACCTATGTTGTACTTTCCATCATAGTGATACCTTGGTGGTATTCTTCTATGTGGCCAACCTATGTGGTACATTCCATTGCGGGGATACCTCTGTGGTATTATTCTACATGGCGTTACCTTTGTGGAACTTACCATTGTAGTGTTACATTCGTGGTATTATTTCCATCTTGGAATAGTTGAGCTTTGAGCTAATGATTTGGGCCTTGTGTTTCCTCATGAATGAGATGGGTATACTTGATAACTTAGGTATATGTATGGGAATATACCTAAGTAGAGTTGACAGTTGTTTTCATGCTATGTGGTTTATCATTTGTGGATTTTTTGAGATCTTTGAGGGTCTCAGGGACCATACTGTTGGTTGTTATACTCACCCCTTCACGGGCTACGCCCGAACCCTATTGTGTTTGGTGCAGATGACGGACTATGCGGACTGAGGATGTGAGTACCATTACTAGAGGTAGCTCAGAGGTGGACCTTATACGAGGCATACCGCAGAGAAGACTATTCAAGAGCAGTACCTACCCTTTAGGTAGGATCCTTGGAGGGTGTTCACATGAGCTATTTCAGTTTACTTGTATTTTCTAGTTTTCTTGTACTTTCTAGTTGGGCATGTATTATGGAAACTTTTACTTATTGTACACACTCTTTTTTACTATTTAGTTTAATTATGTTCATATCCTGTTTATTTCTTGGTCGTGTGTGTTTATAGGATATAAAGGAAATGACTTCCTGGTATTTTTGGGGAATACAAATTTTTCTGGTAGTCTCCAGCCCCTGGCCTAAAGAAGGTGGATATGGGGTAGTCATGACATAGGCCTCAGGGGATGGTTTGTGACAATCACGTGACAGGTGAAGACTATTTTGAGACAAAAAAATTTCAAGGAAGGTTCTGAATATCATTGATGAACTATACATGAGTGTACAAGATCAGGTACACTTGTGGTGGAGAATTATTTAGGGATTGAAACATCATGGTCCTACATGAGGATTATGATCCATGAAAGATGAAATGGAATTAAGAGGAGTTTCATTTCAAAAGATGAAGGTTCCATGGTTAAAAGAACCCTGATTTCAAGTATATGGATATTTAGAATGATGGGATTGAAATTTATTTTCCAAATAGGATAATATATCCCTATATTATATATCCATAAAGGAAGGGGTTTCTAGTTAATGTAGTGAACTATTCCTCGGTTGATATCAATTTATTAAAACAATGTAAATATATACTAATTTAGTTTTGTGTTCCTAAATTTGAGCTGAAATGTGTTTTGATTTTTTTTTTCATTTATCACATACAAGAAGACATCACAGGATTGATAGAAAATTGTTCAATATATTCCAAAGTAAATTATTTTCATCAAAGACTCATGATGTGTAAAGAGAATTTTCAAAATATGTTAATTATTATGAAAATGAAAATATTTTTGAAAAGTTAAGAGATTTTGTAACACCCAATACCCAAAGTCGAAGTATTTATTGTGTGGGGGTGTCGGGGGGGGGGGGGGGTTCCAAGTGTGTGGGGGTGTCTAGGGGGATTGGGGGGATATCTAGTGGGGATGGGGGTGTCCATTGGGTGGGGGTGTCCAGTGGGAATGCAGTAGGGTGGGGGTGGGGGCTGTCCAGTGGTTGGGGAATATCTAAGTGGGTGGTTGTGTCCAGAGGGTGGGGGTGTCTTTTATGGGGTGGTTCCGTGGGGGGTTGTCTGGGGGAGGGGTTGTCCATGGGGTGGGGTTTTCCATGGGTGGGGGCTATCCAGTGGTTTGGGGGTGTCCATGGTGTGGGGGGCCAAGGGGGGTGGGGTGGGGGATGTCTCAGGGGGTGGGGTAGTACATGGGTGGTGGTCTGTCTAGGGGGAGGAGGATATCCAGGGGATGGAGCTGTCCATGGGATGGGGTGTGTCTAGGGGATGGGGTGGTGTCCAGGGGGGTTTTCCAAGGGGGTGGGTGTCTAGGGGTTTGGGGTGTCTAGGGGAGGGGGTTTCTTAGGGGGTGGTGGTACCATGGGTGCGGGTATGTCCTAGGGGTGTGGGGGGATGTCTAGGGGGATGGATTTTCCATGGGGTGGAGTGTGTAGGGGTTGGGGTGTTGTGCACAGGGGGGCTGTCCACGGGGTGTGATTCAGGGGGTTTTCAAAGGTGTTGGGTGTGTCTAGGGGGTGGGAGTGGGGTGGTGTTTAGGGGGAGCTCTCCAAGGGAGTGTGGGATGTCTAGGGGATGGGGGTGTGGTGGTGTCCTTGGGGGCTATCTAAGTGGGTGGGGGTGTCGTGTGGGTAGGGGATATCCATGGGGGTGGGGGTGTCTAGGGAGTGGGGGGTGTCCGGGGGAGGGGGGTGTCTGTGGGTGTGCAAGGGGTGAGGGAGGAGGGGTGTCCAATGGGGTGGGGTATGTTGGGGGTGGGTGGGTGTGCAGGGATGTGGGGTGGGTGTTGTCTAATGTGGGGTGTCCAGGGTGGTGGGGAATGTCCAGAGGGATGGGGGGTCCAGGGTGGTGGGGGTGTCCAGGGTGTTGGGGTGGGGTGTTAATGGAGGAAATACCCATATAATATAGTGAAAATTACCTATACCCAATCCAATCAACGTCACAATTTCAATCCATCACCATATCCACAACCAATTAATCCTCAATATCAATACCCTTGACATTATTCTTTAAAAAAAAATAATTACACAATCCAAATCCATTTTTCAACATAAAAAATGTCCATAGAAACTGCCATATCACCCCATTAAAAAATGGAAAACCACCTACAAAACTACCCCAATGGTCACAAATTCCTTCATATTGACCATCCCTATATCCATTACCAACCTTATGGCCATATGAATAAACAATCCCTTTACCATATTTGAGTGGTGATAGATCTCACCACCACCTCCATTAGTTAATATGGTTTATGAACCCAATTGAGAAGGAGTGGCTATAAAGACTTAAAATAATGGTGATTCAAAAAATCAGGACACATGAAGTGTACAACTAAAATATATAAAAATCAATGTGTTTAGTATGACTTGCCACAGACTGTACAAAAATATACTTTAGACCAAATTAAAATGGGAAAAAATAGATGTAGAACATTAAAACTATGGCCACACTTAATAATTAGATGTGTATAACTAAAAAAATTTCTAGATTTGTGGTGGATCTATCAGGTGGATGAAGTTTCATAGCCAAGGGTACAGAGAGAGCTTCAAGAGATATACAGTTTAGGGCCACAACATATTCTTTCCTAATGGTTATTAAAACCCGTTTTGAAATATATTCTTTACTAATGGTCTTAAACAACTATTTGTATAATTGATAAAAAATAAATATTTTCCCATAGTTTGAGTTAATTGTTTGTAATATTTATTCTAAAAACAATATACCAATGGTTTTCGCAAACAGTTGGGAAAGGGTTCTCTAAAAAACTATACCAACAGATTACTAAAATAGATGGCATAAAAGAGTTGGGAAAACCTCAATTTCCACTACTGCATACCTCACACAAATAGTTGAGTCAAAAGAAATCCACAACCTAGAAAAAATACCCATCATGAGAAAACACAATGAAGTATTTTGTGATGAGTTTTCTGGAAATCCCCCAGATTGTGAGGTATAGTTATCAATAGTACTCATAACCAAATATACTCCTATATCATAGTGTTTGTATAGTTTGGATCCAATTGAACTTGAGGAGTTAAAGAAAAAGCTGCAAGAGTATTTGGACAAATGGTTCAAACGCCCTAGAGTATCACCTTGGGGTGTGCTATTGCTCTTTGTGAAGATGATGGATGGATCAATGCAGATGTGTATCGATTATCAAGAACTCAACAAGATCACAATAAATAAAAATTATCATATTCCTAGGATTAAATACATGTTTGATCAATTAAGAGGATCTCAATACTTCATAATGGTGGATATTTGTTATAGATATCATTAGGTAAAGGTGAAAAAATAATATATTTAGAAGATTGTCTTATGTACAAGGTATGGGCGCTATGAGTTTCTGGTTATGACATTCAGACATACTATTTCTCATGCAATCATCATGGATTTGATGAATAGAGTCATTATACATTACCTCGAAAAAAAATTCCATGGTTTTTCGATGATATCATCATATATTCCTTGATTAAGGAGAAATATGAGGAACATATAACAATTGTATTGGAGACATTTAGAATGGATAATTTGTATGACAGGTTCATCAAGTGTGACTTTTGGATGAAGTGAGTCATGATAATAGAACATGTCTTCCCTTGTGAGGAATTTTCTGTGGACCCTTAAAAAACAATGTTGTTTATGGATTGGCCCATACCATCTATTGTCACAAAAATCCACTGTTTTCATGGATATTATTGTTACTATCGAAATTTTTTGAAAAATTTCAAATGATTTAAAAACCCACTAACTATGTTAATACGGAAATGGGTAAAGTATGTCTGGACTAATGAATTTGAGGGAAGCATCAAGGAGCTGAATCGATGGATGATCACTACACCAATACTCACATTAACAAATAGTGTAGAAGTTTTTTGATATACATTGACACTTCAAAAAAATTATTGGGTTCTGTACTGATGCAAAATGATAATGTTATAGTTTACATCTCACTGAAGTTGAAGATCCGTGAACAGAACTACCTTACGCAAGATATTCAGCCATCACTAGTGAATTTTGACTTGAAAATATTGTGCCACTAAATTTATAGTGATAAGTTTGACATATATAGCATCTACATGAGACTAAAGTATATACTCACACAAAAGGAGCTCAACATGATTTCAATAAGATGGTCAGAGAAATTCAAGGACTTTGATTATTCTATTCACTAGCTTCATGGAAATATGAACAAGGTAGTTGAATCTCTAAGAAGAAATGAACCTGCTACAATATCAATTCTATAAATAGAGAGGAACCCTATCATCATGGAAATAGAAAAGATTGATTATAAAATCTTAATTTTAGGGGATATATCTTACCATGCCAAAATTATTGTGCAACCACCAATACAATAGATGATTAATGAGGCATAAAGGGATGATCTTGAGTTACAAAAGTAGGTCAATGCAGTATAATCAGGGAAGATACAAGAGTTCCATATCAATGATGATGGTTTGATTTGGTTTGGAATGTAGAATTGTGTGACTCCATCAACCAGGATAAAGAAGGAGCTATTAAGAAACTCACAAAGATCAATATTCTATATCCATCTGCATAACCCCAAGATGTATCATGATCTCTTAGAACACTTCTAGTGGGATAACATGAAGAAGGTGATTATAGAATATATTTGAATGTGCCAGGTATGCTAGTAAGTTAAAGAAGATCCATAAAAGTCCAAATGGATGATGCATCCATTTTTTATACCCATGTGAAATGGGAGAATGTGACTATAAACTTTATCAGAGGTCTCTAGAAGACGTCGAAGGGAAATAATGTGATATGGGTAGTGGTTGATCTACTCACCATGACTGCCCATTTTATCGCTATTCGAGAAGATATCTCACTTGAAGAAATTTTAAGGATATATTTTAAGGGAGTGGTGAGACTTCATTCTATTCAACTCTCGATTATCTCTGATCATGATCCAAGATTAAACTTATATTCTATAGGAGTATTCAGCAAGCTTTTATTACTGAATTAAATTTCAGCATAGTCTATCACCCCCAAACTGATGTCCAATATGAAATTACTATTCATATGCATGGTGAAATGATAAGAACCTAGTCATTTGAATTCAATGGTGTATGGAATGACCATATCTCATTGTCTAAGTTCTCAAACAATAATAGCCTCTACTTTACTATTTAGATGGATCTGTATGAAGCTCTATATGGGAAGAGATGTAGAAATCCAACCTACTGTGATAAAGTTAGATAAAGAATGATACATGGGCATGATATTGAGAAAGAGAAACCCAACAAGGTCTATGAAATCCCAAAACATATCACAGCTACTGAGAGACGTCCAAAGAGATAATCTGAAAACCATTGAAGGAACTTGGAGTCTGATGTTGGGGATCATTTCATCCATCGAATATCACCATGGAAGAGTGTCATGTGGTTTTGAATGAAAGGGTAGGTAAGACCAATGTACATTGGACCCCTTTGAGATAAATGACCACATAGGAGCCATGGAATATAGGCTTTATCTTCCCCTGAATACAACTCTAGATTATGATATGTTTCACATATCACTCCCGAGGAAGTACATACCAAATCCCCTCACATATACAAAACTTAGATGTGGTATAACTGTAATGTGATATATCTTTTGAGGAGAAGATAGTAGAGATTTTGAACCAGAGAGATAATGTTCTATACAAAAAGATAACCCACATTATAAAAGTGTTGTGGAGGAACCATATGTATGACGAAGCAACATGGGAACTAGAGGATTTGGTGAAAGATAAGTACCTTTAGCTGTTTATATAAAACAAAATTTTGAGGGTGATGTTTCAAAAGGGAAGAATAATGTAATGACCCAACCATTTTTTAATGGAATGTCTCTCTTCTAGTAGTAATTTCATAAATAATCACATTAAGATTCAAATGATACATCACTCTTAAATGAAGTACTATGTGACCTTTTAACACATATTTTCTTCTTCTGTGTTTGAAATTTCGAAAATTTGACATATATAGTTGCGATTAGTAATATGTTTGGAGTCCAAAATGTAAAAATGAGTTTTGATGAATACTATCATACCTTGATGAATAGTTATCTACCCTTATGAATAGTAATAATACCCTTATGAATAGTAAATTGTAAAAAAATTATAGTAACCTCACCGATGAACATATAAATATAAGTGACACATTTTTATGTTTTAATATTTCCACAATAAAAGTATTGGTATATCTATTTTTTATAAATAAATAATTATTTTTAATTAAATAATAACATAGTTCCTTAAATAGGGTTCATAAATTGAAACTTTTATGTTTTCTTTATTGAAGATAATTTTAGAAGACATTATTTAATATTGTGTAACCATTATAAAATAATTTCTCATTTTAAAATCTTTATTTTATGTAAATTATGAAATTAATTAAAAATAAATAAATCATATACAAAAAATTATTTATGAAAAATGTTGTTCATTTTTGGATTCAAAAAATAATAAATGGTTAGGGATAATTATTTTATTTTTCTAAAATACTTTTATTTTTTGATGAATATTGAAATACAATAGTTTAAAAAATTACCTAAATACATTAATTAAAGAGTAATGAATGATGTTTTGTTTATTTCACCCCAATTACATGCACTTATTACTATTTTTGGTCATGGAATCATCAATATTTCTTATGTAGTGGAGAAATAATAAATTTATGAATATAATATTGAGAAAACCCTCTACCATCCATTATAAATACCACCCCCACATACCCAATTCATCACACCTCTCAAGATTCAAGACACGTGTAAATTATACCCAACGATCTTCCCTATCCCCTCCCCCATATCCTATAGATCACAGTCTCATCAAAATACCAGGAATTTGTTATTTATGGATGTTCTCAATAGGAGGATAATGAAGTAACCCCCATATCTCTTTTCATTCAATTTAAATTGAATTTTTATTTTGTTTCTTCTCTTATCAAAATGCCATGATAAATATATTATGATTGATATAATTTTAAGATATCATGTTAATGGATGATTAATTATTCTAATATCCCCTCTATATATTTGTTTATAAATATGAAATTATTGCTCGTGATGTGTTAATTTACCAACATCATGAGCGATGCACATCCATTTCCATTCAAATATATCATGTATGTCAATGAAACCCTCTAGGGGTAGAAAATGAATTTTAGTATTTAATTGTTATTCAAATTTATTTTATGGAAAATTTTTTATTTATAATAATAATTGATGAAACAAAACAACATTTTTTTGGTCAAAAAACCACCCAAATTATCCTAAAATGATCATTATGAAATTTCAACTAATGATTCCTCAATATGGTATATTACATAATTCATTATAATATCATTTAAAACCCAATAAGATCATTAATAACATGTAATATTAGTTAAGGTTGTTTGTCTATATTCTATATGAATTTTTTTTCGTGGGTACAAGTGAACAATTCCTAAAAATTATGAAAAATAACTCTCCTGAACAATGGATTCAAACTATGTAAGTAATCCAAAAACCAATAAAAGAACTAAATGAAACAATAATAAACCATATTAATGTATAAAAGGTTTGGGAATATCTAATTAGTAAATATAATGTCATTATACATGACAATAATGTGAAGAATGAGTTTGGATACAAGGTAAGAAAAATTTCCAAACACAACTTTCTTTCATAGGGTTCTCCCTCTTTCACTCCATTTTTAGTTTGGTTACATTTTAGAATTAATTTTTTCATCATTATATTGGATTATATGGGATATTTTTTTTAAATAGTGTATATTTCTGTCAAAAAAATTCCAAATGAACTCTTCTTAAAAAAACACAAAATTTAATTCTCACTAAAGGTTGTTGGTTTTTGTATCAAGTATGACCTTATTTATTTCTTTTAAGACCCAATGTTTATGAATGTGTTCTTATAATATTAGAATCATTCATTTACATGATTTATTTATCATCATTAATGATATAATTTCAATATGGCATGCATGATAAAGAAAATTTTATGACATGACAGGTCTTCCAATTATTATAAAATGTTCCAATGCAATGGGATATGTGATGAATATCATGAGTTAAAGTGGAATGATGTGAGAAAGTTATGTTAGTGTTTTTCACAACTATCTGGTGTAGTTAACTAGTAATACAAGATGTTTCATTTTTATGCATTTCGATATTCCATGTCTTTTCCAAAAGTTTCCTCTCATGTTGATAATCATGTGCCAATGATATTATGATAATTATTATGCTCACCTCATGTAACATTTTTTTACTGTTTTATAATACTCTTATTAGACATTTAAATCACCCCTTTTTTATGTATAACATGAGGTGACTTATTGTACTAGGGTTATTTCAAGAGCCAATATATAGTAATAGAAGAAACAACTAAATAAATGATTATGTTTTATGTTGTAAAATTTATGTATGCTTCTATTTTTACCTATACCACTAATAATTTGTATCATCAATGTGTAATTATTTTATGATGTTTATAATTTAAATGATGTAAAAGTAACGTAAGAAAATTACAGTCTCTATATAAATTTTTTTTTAAAAATAGATCAGAATCAATGCACAATAGGTTAGTAACATAATGAGTTTGATAGAAACACCATCCAATAATGGATAAATATAAAACATTGGTATTAAAAATAAAGATTACAATTTAAATCAAATATATACTAATAATAATGGGAAATTAATTTCCTAATATATGACCCAACAATTGCTAATTGAAAAATATTTTTTACTCATAATTATTTGAGGCATATAATGATAGAATTAAAATGGTATTCATATTCCATGTGAAATCATGTCCTTAGTCAATGTAAATACAATTATCAATAAATGAATGGATTGTAAAAAATAACAGGGGATATTAACTTCTTCCAATTATGATGCACTATTATATATCTACCATGCTTAAGATAGAAATATTCATCATGCCTGTAGAATCATAAGGCAGTACCCAAACCTCTATGTATAAAATATAGAAGATGGTGGAAAATAAAAATTTTATTTATAACAAATTAAAACTAAAAAATATCTTTTTATTCATCCCATATAATGAAATAGAATATGGTGGAATATTATAATCCATGGTATCATAACAAAATAATGAATAATATAGTGAGAGGAACAATACCATTGAATAGAATCTAGTTTTCTAAGCTAATCATTTAGAAGATGATCAATAAATTTTAAGGTACATTATGACGATACCTTAAAATATTGGTTGGATTCTAATATAGTTTCCTATAGCAATGGACAACATTCAACAAGATCAATAACCATATCAACAGTTCCAACCTATGATGTAAATAATAATTAATTACATATTCTTATATGACTTATTCACGTTATTATTTAAAAAATTTAATGAATCAGATTAATTAGTCCACAGGATGTTTTTAATTTTTAGGGTGAGTAAATATGTTTCCTAGTTCACTCTCACTAGTTTGTGTATCATTGAATCCAAATTTAAGACTATTTTACGCCATTTATATATTTTTCTATAGAATCCCCTATTATAAATCATACCCCAAACTGTATCCCTACAAAAATCATACACTAATAACCATATCCATGACCGGACCATTGATTTCAACTCTGTCACATGGAAATCTAAGAGCTCCACCCCTATAAATTCTTCCAATATGCCAAAAGATGATTAATATCATCATATATGAATATATAACAATATGAGAGGCCTTATTCAATGACAAACTAAAATTGATAAATATCTAAAATTCCAAAAGAGAACCACAACACATCCATGGTGTATATATATGTATGGAAAATTGTTCATTATAAAATATATTCATGTGAGATCAGGTGAAAATACATAATCACGAAATTAAATACAAAAAAATCACATATAAGATAAATCTTTATTTGATAGATCTAAAACATATAATTGATCATTTTCATTGCCTCTACTCTTTAAATGATCTCCATTTGTAAAATTAATCTCCACATTAAATGACCACATGTTTACAACATGCATTACCAAGTATCATCTAGTATTATATGTGAATAAGAAAAAATCAATACATATAAGTGTGGACCATCTCTAATGTGGGTATCATCTATAAAGACACAATATGAGAGGGAAAATTCCTTCCCATTGGTGAGTATAATGATACTAGATTGAAGGTGTTGATACCAAAATAGAAATATATAAAAATATTTCATATCTATGCCATAGTATCCAATTAATATAAGGATAAATATAATATCTTGTAATACAGATATGATCTATATCTTATGTTTTTAGAAACATAAATTTCTCTCAATAATGTAATATCCAACACAATGTGTTATGAATACCATGAGAAACAAGGGGTGTTCATGTCGATGAATTCTCAAGTCTATAGCTTGGATTTAAATATCATCTCAAAGGAAACCAATTATAGAAAAAGGATAAAATTTAAAATATCAAATATTTCCATTGTCTCTAACTTTTATGTCATCAAAAAAAATTATAATGAATTTATTTCACTTAATTTGAGATTATTCATTAGCACAAGAGATAATATATCATGCCATCCATAACAATCAATACGAGTAATGCATTCTATAACCCCTTTAGGTAATCCACACATAACTAATGATATATTTTATCCTACATTGTATAAAAACCAACAACCATAACCACCCAAGTTATGCAAAAAATCTATGGCATGATAGATAAGAACAATGTGTGTAAATTTCACCACATATTGGGGAAGGAATCGATCAAGGGGAATAATTGAATTTGGTGAAAATATGAAACAAATGTAATAAAAAAAATTAGGGGAATGATTAAACATCATATTTAGAGGAATCATTCATAAATAACTCATAATAAGTTGAATAATGTAGATTTAAAACAATATTAATATAACGACCTACTCTAAAATAAAAAAATAATAGATGATAATGGGAATTACCTAATCTCATGAATTATCTATTCATTACACTTAAATATTGATAGGGACCTCACAATTATAAACACACACTATTATAATATTATCTCTCAAATAGTCTCACATGGAAAAATATATTGCATCATAACATTCTATTTGGAAAAATAATCGTGATTGGATAATTATTTTTCCAAAATAGACTCTTTGGGTGATTGATAACAAATATGAATCATGGGAAAAATCGACAAATGCTTCAACCTCTAGGAACAAAATATAACATAATAATATAAGATGTGTCCACATTAAGTATTCTTTGATTTTTTTTCACATCCTATGTTATATAGTCTTAACCTGGAATTCTTACGCATCCCACTTGGACATGGTTTTTTTTACAAAAAGTCATTTAATACATATATTTTATCATTATCATAATCATTAATTTATATTAACATATTTAATAACATTATCCAAAAAAAATAAATATTTTATTCTCTACGATATGAATATAAAACATCTAACACCATTATTCCCTAAACTAATGACCCTCCCTTCTCACATAGTCCCCCTTCCTAGACTCACAAATCCTTTACCATTGGGTTTTTCCATTGTTTGTGATACCAATGACCTAGAACACATTTTATTGAGATCAAAATGATGCCCCACCATTACTTTTAAAACATGAACCATCATCAACCATTTTTTAAACTACTCTTAAATACACCCAATCACAAGTCCATTAACCCCCATACTCACACTCAATCTCTCCCATTATAATTGATCTAACACCTCCTAGAATATTTGAAAAATAATATGGATGATCGACCATCATTCTCTCTTGAGATAGAAATTAAGGGGGAATTGGATTGTAGAGGGATATAATTTATATAAATTTATGGATAATCGAAAACACAAAGTCTCATATATTTATTCTATGTTTATAGTATAATTTCCTGACATAAATATTTAGTTCTAATTATAATGTAACTGTTATATGGAATAACCTAAATTTGATTGAAATCAATATATAATAATTTTTTTAATTACATGATTCTAAACCATGCTCATTTATGACATAGATTAATTATTTAAATAACGAAATTTAAATAATTCCATATAATCAATGTAAAATAATTATAAAATAAAATTTCTAATTTGTTTTTGATTTATATAGATTATAATTTCATTCATAAATGAAAATTCAGTTAGAATGACTCCACAAATGTGATTGATTCAAAATAATATTTGAGTGTTTAATTTATAGAAATAATAAAAAAGTTTTTCCATTGGTTTTTATCTCTTGTTGATGAAAATTGTAGTCACATCCAATTTTATTATCTATATTGATGTAGAGTCCAATTATATGATCTCATGGTTATATAGTTTTCCTCCATGACCTACACTAGATACCTAATTATAGGATTTATAGTAGCCCCCATTTATATGTAAATGATTTTGAATATAATTATTGTAAACCCTCTTATATGAAATTAATATACAAATAAATAATTAATTCAATTAAAATAACTATTTATTCCATTTCTTATTACCAAAACATTATAAATCAAATTCAATAAATCATTTTACATCAAATAGGGTAAGGATCACATTATAAAAAATCCATTGTGTCAATTTTTTGATATAAATATTTTGTTTAATTTAAAAAAAAATTCTTATGAATATACATGCATCGGAAAAAAATAATATTTCAACAATAAATAATTTTTTAATACACTATTGTTCTTTTATTTCCTCATTAATTCTATACGAGGAGAAACACCGCAGTAGAAAATCAGTTGAAGAATTACATAATTTTACAATGGTCAGACAGTAGTGAAATTTTACCATTTTTTCCCTTACAAGGTTTTGGGGAATTAAAACTAAGAATCATGTTAATATAATATTAGGAAAATTTTTAATTAGTAAAATGGGTCTCTAAAAAAATGATCTCCCTGAAGAGAAACCTTATGAAAACCCAATTTTTCATATTTATAATTATTATTTTGTAATTATAATTTTAGTTTTCAATTTATTAAAAATAACACATCATATTAATTAATATTTTCATAATTATGACATTATATAATTCAGATGAACATTCATGTTGTACACATGGATATTATTTTTACAGCACAATTATCTCATTTTTAGAAGGCTGTATATTTTGGTTATATAGGACCACATTATCCATATGAAAATACTCTTGACCATGTAATTTTTTGGGGTAATGAATTAATGTTAAATTTTTTAAAATTAACTATTTTATTTATGTATTTAATTAATGAGTTATTATTGTGATATTTGATATAAATATATTATTCTGTATAGTCTCTAGCAAGTCACATTATATTTTTAATAAAAATATAATATGTATCTATGTATGAATAACAAATCATAATAGTTTTAATTATTTAAAATTACTGATTAAAAATACAAATCCTTCTCATGAAGTGATAAATGATGAAGAGAAATGGATACTACTAGGTTAATCTTATTCTATCAAAAAAATTAAATGACATTAACTTATTATCAAATATGTCATAAATTAATGTATTCTAAAACAAATAGAAAATTTCATTTAATTCATTTTCTCACAAAAAATGAAATTCATTTTCTAATATCTAGTGATCTAATTATTCACATTGAGATAGGACATGCACTTTAATATAATACTAAAATTACAGTAAAATAAAAAAAGTTAATATTTGTTTAACAATTTAGAAAATATACCACTGAATAATTATTTGTATCCTGATTTTCATTTTTCATATCAAGAAAGATAATTATATACGTGTTCCGAATATTTTTTGCAATAATATCCTTGAATAGGATGTTTTTTAGTTGAAATGTATTTATTTATAGCTTGAGATATATTATATATCATGTCCCTATAAAGACATAGTCTAAATTATTGAGTTTTTATTATTTATTAGATTTTTGAATTGATATTGTTAGCCATAATTTAAAATAAAATTAACGAAATACGTTTTTATTAATAATTTATATTAATAATTTATTTTTAATTATGTATTATTTTTATGTTGTAAGAGATATTTTTTGAAAATTACCTTATAAAATAGATATATATTATATAATTGATAACTATTTTTGGTATATCACCAATTTCTATTTATGTGTTAATAATGAATATAAATACTTCACCTTACTAAGTTGGAGGGACTATATATCATATATATTTTTTCGGTTTGTAAGGATTTTCTAATGTGGGTATTGACACCTAAAAAATATGTTATGGTAGAAAAAAATTATATTTTGTATATTTATTATAATAAATATTTATAAAGATCAAACAAAAATTCACATTCTAAATTAGATCATGGTATATTCAATAAAAATACTTATTTCAATGAAGATTGATGTATTATTCTGTACTACATAATACATATTTTGGTTATAAAATAACAAGTATTTACATTCATGTTTAAAAATTTATTGTCTATATAATTTAATATATCTAATTTGAAAATTTTTATACTCATTTTAATATGTAATGATAATATATTAATGTTTACGATAAATAATAATTCATTTATCCCATGTAAAAAATTTAAAATGTTCATATGTTTAATAAATTATTTATTTTAAATTTTAAAAAAGTGTTTAATTATCTTATGAATATTTTTAGGATTTACATAAATTTTTTATATTACTTATTGTAAATTTCATACCATATATTTAATATGTTTTATGGTAGCTATGACATAATATATTATTTAGTCTAATAAATTTTACATTTTACACTATTATAAATATAAAGATAATTTTTAATTATTCTTAAATATTTTTGAATTAATATCTCTACAAAAATTATTATTATATAATGTGTAATTATATATCAGTAGTGGGAATTCATATTTATTGTATCACTAGTCTAAGAGATTAAACATTTGTTTAAAAGTAATGGTGTTTTCTATCTGTCACATCTTATATAAACATGAGTAGATTTTAGTGGGTTATGATTTAAATAAATTAAATGTATTTAATTTTATTACCTTTTTAATGTTTGATATAGTATAATTTGATAAATATGATAATTAAATATTAATTATAAATATATAAAAATTTTATTAGTCGTATAATAAATTTACATTATCATTATTAAAACATGTTTCAAAGTTTGGAAACTCTTTTATTTATAATTTAATTCATTAAAAATATACATGAAAATATAGAATTAATATATTTTTATGTTATTTTAATAAATATATAAAATATTTTTTATATAATTAAATCAATAAAAATAATATGTATTATAATAATTTCAATGTAAACTCTTGATAATACCAGGATCACTCAAATTAGATAATAGTTAAATTTTGGAACCCATTGATTATCTTTTAAAAGTCAAGGTAAATATTAATGGAGTAAATATATAAGTGTATAAACATATTAATATCATGTTAAACTTGTTTGGGTATACCAAATAACAAGATAGCAATTTAGGCATGCTAAAATAATTAAAATTTTGATAATGATTAATTTATAGATATTATGTTTGTGTTCTTCATTACAGAGAGAATGTAGAAATTAAATTATCTATTACAAGTTATTAATGAGATTTTTTATATTTTAAAATATATTTATCTATAATAATATCAATTGTAAAAACATTTTCGAACAATGAAATATATTTTTTAATGATACGTATTCAAAAATTTTATTAAAGTTTGATCAATTGTATGATTTATGATGAATGATATTATGGGTGTAATGAAGATAATAATTTTTAAATAAACATATCTACTTAAAAAAATTTGTATGATATATGAAATTATTAGAATGAATTATTTTTTTGGGATGAAATTTAAATAAAATAATAATTATTATAGGTATAAATATTCACTACAATAACTGAATAAATAAAATGTTGTTATTTTATTAGATCATTTTAACTCGATTGATAGGTAAATTAATTCATGTTAGTTAATTAATTCAATAAATTCATACTTGACTATTGATACAACATAAATTTTTTATAAATTTTTTCTATATTTATAAATTTCATTTATGATTTGTGATCTATAAGACAGTTTTTTATTTATATTGTAAGAACATGATCTATTTTTTCATAAAGGAATGAAAAATTTTACTAAATTATTCATATTATTAATGGTTTACTCATACAATTGGATACTTCGGTCTATAAATTATAGAATAAGAATATTCATTGTACAAAAACTATTTACAAAAACCCATTTTGGTGTAAACAAGAACAAAATAGTGAATTATTAAACCTAATATTAATTGATATATTTTGTTTAATGATATCATGAGCCATTGACAGTTATATCATAAAAACATTCTAGATGTTCAGTGTGTTTGAAATTTCGTAGAGAGAAAATCATTAAAAAAATATTTTAACTATATTTAGAATGGGAGTATTTGATCAAATAGTTTAGATTATATTTATTTTGTATGGAGTAGTTTCATACTTTGATATATAGTATGTCTATAAATAGTTAATGGAAATTATGTTCTATATTAAGAAATGTAATATAACTCTTATAATAAATTCATAGAAAATATAAATTATGTTATTTAGTTGATATTTAATGTTACTATGTGTACATTATATGTATTTAAAATTTAAAAACTTTTTGTGAGGTATTTATTAGTTATATTTGGAATAACACATCATATGAAAAAATAATAGTAGTTTCATTAAGTGTATTATATGTTATGGGTATATCTCTTATGTAAATAGTGAGGTTAATTCTATCTTATCAAATATAATTTTAACAAAAGGGAAAAAATGAAAACATTGATAATGATTCAGTTTAATGAGGTAATGTGAGATCTATATCAACCCATTATATACAATGTATATTCATATACAAGAAATTCTGTATTTGATTAATTATCATAATTATATAATATTTTTCTCATATATTCAATATCAGAAAAATATAAGAAAATGTTCTTAATAAAATGCATATGTTTTAAATTGTGTTTAAGGACATGATATAATAATGTCCCAAAAAATAAGTTACTTATTATTAGTTATATAAGTGAAATTTAAATAATATTCATTAATAATTGGAAATATTTTTGTGTATACTATTTAGCTAAGGAATTTCTCCTAATAATGGGATACACTGATTCAAAATGTTCTTAGTTGGGGTTTTATTTTACTTTTATATTTTAAAAATTAGTTTTATTTGGTTAATATATTATTTTAACCTCCTATAAAACACTAATAACATTAAAATTTTGGTTTATGGAAGTTACAAATGCACATTTTTCTCTTATATAGTATTAAATCATAACCATTTAATTAAATAAAAATATATTATTTTTAGATATCATGAAATTTAATAATTTTTTGGGATTGTTTATATATTTATTTTAATAATGGAAAAATAACTATTTACCTATTATTATCAATTTACAAATCACCATCTATGAAAAGATTGAAAAATTAGAGAATTTAAAAAGAAAAATTAGAGGGATTTTGTATTATAAAGCCACATAAAATGTTCTAACATTTATGGTTTATTCAATATATATATATAATCATTTTCATACATAAATATCAAAGGAATATGAAAAATAATTATGTTTTTAATATAAATAGATACATTTTCATTTATCTATGTCTATTTAATTTATTACACGAGACATTAATTATATGTAAAATATCCATGGAATACTTATGTGTTATCAATGAGAAATAATTATCACATAAAACATATCAGTGAATAATTTCTAATAAATTCATGATGGGGCTCTCCCATGTATATAGAATGTTCAATCTAGAAAAATTTCAATTATAGTTTGTATTAGCACACATGATTACACTATAAAGGATAAAATAGATATCATCATCGGTATATTAGTGGTGAATGTTTCATTTTAATCACTAATATATAAGGTTAATAAGGTCCATAAAATGTTATCATTCATGTTTTCATATATTAAAAAAGATTTTAATAAATATTTATCTAATATTGGTCTGAGTAGAAATTTTATTGATCATTCGGACAGTTTCTTATAACAATCATTTGAATTTTCTTTCTATATGACTTTAATGGAATCCAGGTCCTTACATAATTAATAATGATGAAACTTAAAAACATATTTAGTAATTGAAATAAATTATTCTAATCTATATTGATAAATGATATGTTATGTATTCATATTCCATCACTTTTCATAATTGTAGAATTGAAATTGTACAAGACAACATTTAAGGGATTGGCATGTTCTTGGTATAAGTTTTGTACTAGATAATTTGAAAAAATGTATAGTATAATGAGAAATTTTGTTCGCAGATATATATATATATATATATATATATTAGGTTCTTATTTGATTATTCATGGAATTTTTCGATATCACTCTATATTCATATGTGGATAAAGTAAAAGAAATGTTTTAGTAGATGTATCTATATTAATATAGAAGTGCATTTTTAATTAAAAATCATAGTATAAAATACAAAGGACAAAAAAAGTAAAAAAAATTCCACATGAATTTTTATATCATTTTAGAGAGTAATTATTACTAAAATTTATAAAAAAATATTATATCTTATCAAAATGTGTTTGTAATTCTAATGAAAATATACCTTGTTTTTGAAATCAATTTTTTCATTTGACATAACATAATATAACATATGTATACACTCTATAAATCATTAGTTAAAATAATATATTTATATGTACAATTACTTGAAACTCATATCACTTGGCGTAATATGGTCAACATTAATTCATTACATTTTACATAGTTGTGTCATGGTTTATTTAGATAAATAAGACACAACATTGGCATAGATTTTTTACTTCTTACATGTAATCTGTCACATTGTTCAACCATTATAGAAGTTTATGATGTATTCAAGATGATTATAAAATTTCATTATTAACGTTAAAATGTTTTAAAACATGTATGGATCATTATTTTATTATTATCAATTGTACAGTTAATAATCATTATTTATTTTCGTAATTGTTAAATGTACAATTATTTGGTTCCATACACATCTATTGATGGGGGGATTGAAAAGGAAGTAACAATTGATTAATGAAATGTATATGATGGTGGAAAAATCCATGGAAAATACATTCACACCCTCACCAACTTCCACAATGACCATGATTCTCTTTTCTATTTTTCATTTTTTTTCAAGCTGTATGTATGTAATAGAATCAAGGGAGGTTTTTTAGATATGATAAAAAATTCACATGGTTGGTGGATTTCCTATTATGATGAGATATTAATGCTTTTATCTTTGTGATCTATATGATTTACAAGAATTAAGTGACATATATATAGAGAATATATATTTACTTTTTTATTACATATAATATTTTACCCTCTAAATGACACTTAAATGATCTTCGTGTCTGAGTATTGTGATTTTAATTCCATTTAAAATGTTAAGGTTTAATAAATCCATCAAGATAAATATTTCATTATATATATTTTAAGAATAATAATACTATATATATTTTACATACCTAATATCCTCTTTATTTTTATTATCTTTTACCCTTTAGTATCATACTAAATATCTACTAGAAATTTTATAAAAAACATGATGTTGGGGAAAAATGTTATAATGTAAATAATCATATCATTCAATATTTTAAAAACCGTTTAATTTATATATTTTCCATCATTATCCATGGTACGACTTCTAAAAACACCTTGATAATTTATCTCATTCATTGAATTTTACGTTCCCAATCACTTCAATGACAATTATTTCAAAATATCATCATATAGAAAATTATAATAAACTATTTGTTGAATATATAATCCCAGGAATAATTTGACATCATTTTTAATTAACATTAATAATTTTGTATTCATTTTTTAGAAAACATATTCCATTTAATCCTCACACCAAATATAGACATCATATAATCAAATAATATTAATAAAAACTATGTAATTATTTCATACCTTCTTAACGTAATGGTTTTTTTACACATTTAACTTTTTGAACACTAATTACTACAAAAAACTATCTAGTTTAGAATATAAAAATCTATTTTCTTCCTTTAGTCAATATATCGTAGATTTTTATCAAACACTTGATCCATGATGATAATTTCATAATTCATCAACCACTTGTCTACCATTAGTCAATATTTTATGTATAACATAAAACAATAGATTCTTAAATAGGGTCCCCATTAAAATGAATATAATTTATATTTATGTCATTTATTATTTTTAATATTCTCCAAGAAATAAATTCAATTGACATTTAAGTACATATTTCAAACTAATTACTCATTATTTTTTTTATCCTTCCCCATTAATTAGTATGTTTCAAAAAAGAACTTTGTATTATTATTTTTATTTTCCTTTAGTTATGTAAGATGATAAAAAGTTGTATTTTAATATATATTTTTTAAATTTATTTCTATTTATAACAAAAATACAATAATTATGTACTCAATACCCATAAATATGTTTTTCCTACTTGAGAGAGTAAGGGAGTGTGTTCTATATTCCTCAAGGTTATTTTTTGTTGAACTTGTTCTTAACAATCTCTAAAGAAACATTCTTCATCAATATATATAATAATAAATTTACATTTCTATTTATATATTTAAATTTTTATCGTATAATTATTATATGCTATGTTATAATTCATATTAATGGTTTTTAAATGTTTTTTTGTTTTTCTACATTAATATATTGTTTTTATAAATGTTTATCAACATCATCATTAATCTAAAAGTTTTTACCTTAGCATCCATGACTCCAGTTGCGAAGATCCAGTGGATCATTTTTAAATGGAAATTAAATATATAGGGGAACAAACATATGATCCATAAAATCAAATTCATTTTCTGACTGCTAAAATATATAAACATGTTAGTTACATAACCATAACCTAGAATATAGAGGAAATAAAAAATTACATCATAACAAACAACTACATATTAAGTTATATAATATATAATATTTTAATTTTTTGAAAAATGAATGTTGAAAATGTTAGGAGTGTACTTATACACTTAGTAATGGAAAATTATCAATGCATTTACTTATATTATGATCATGAAATTTATAAAATGGTAAGAATGAGTTGTAATCATAGATAAATGATTAATACTTGATCATGAGAGAATAATTAAATAATAAAGCATATAATAATGAATTAATATCATACAGGTCATTTTGTAAATATCTGATATCATAAACATACCATCAATTACTTATGTAGAAATATTATAAGACATATGAATTCCCCCATTACCCTCTCCTAATTACCTGAAGATTTATAATAGTAGGATTGACCCACAATCACATCTATTATTTGATGAAATATCATCATATTAGAATGATTTATTCAATCATATTTGACATATTATATAAGAGAATATAAAATAAAATTAATGGGCTTACTATTCAATAATCATTAGATTACAATGTTTGTGAATGAATATATGCTTCACCAAGCGTATTCCCCAGTTACTCAAATGTTATGTATATCATGGTAACTAAACATGAATTGAGGTTTTTTAAATGTATATATAAATTTTTTTTCTATGTATCAATCATATTCATTACTATTAGGATATGATTCTACATTACAATTAAAATAGTGAAATACTATGGAAACAACATATAAATAACATATAATCAAAAATACATAAATGATATTTTTATTTATATTAAAGATATAAAATCCGTTAATAAAGAAAACTACTCAAGTACAATCAATACAATTGGTTCATTGGTTCTAATAAATATAGTACTTCAATGTATGTGAATATAAACATTAAAATAGATTAATTATTTCTATTTATTGATAAATTACCCCATTATTAACATTTTTTCCTTAATAACTGTAAAAATGAATTTATAAATCATTCTAATATGATGATATTTCATCAAATAATAGATGTGATTGTGGGTCAATCCTACTATTATAAATCTTTAGGTAATTAGGAGAGGGTAATGGGGGAATTCATATGTCTTATAATATTTCTACATAAGTAATTGATGGTATGTTTATGATATCAGATATTTACAAAATGACCTGTATGATATTAATTCATTATTATATGCTTTATTATTTAATTATTCTCTCATGATCAAGTATTAATCATTTATCTATGATTACAACTCATTCTTACCATTTTATAAATTTCTCCGTGTGTGTGTGTTTTAACAAAATGAAATGGGATAATTATATTTTAATAACAAAATTGAGTGTGATGTATAATGAGTGGATATTCGATAATAATATTCCTCAATTATGAAAATGAATGAAATAAAATATATATAGAAAAATACATGAAGATGAAATTATATTTAAAATTGTAATAGAAAAATATATTCAAATAAGAATTATTTGGAGTATAGTAATTATTACCATGCATGGGGCATTCATATATTTAAAATGGACCATTAAATACATAAACATATCTTTAAATTGGATTGAAAACATTGATATAGAATACTCAATGGGGTAATAAAGGGTAAAAACTAATTTTAGGTAAGAAATATTTTACGATATGTTATCTATTTTTAGGTGAGATATAATATACTTTCCACGTTATAGAGTGCTTAATAAAAAATAGAGCAAAGTGGTAGGTAGTAATTATAATATCCAAATTTTCAAATGGTTATTGGTGAAAAAATTTATATTGAAAAACCCATGTAAATTATTCTAATAAAATAATGTTTCTTTAGAATTTATTTAAAAAAAATTATTAAATATTATTAAAATAAAAAATAATGTTTAAATGTATTTTATTTCATTATATTATGATTTATTATATTTTTTATAGAAAATATAAAAAATCATAATTTTAGTAATATTTAACATCCTATTTCTCAATTTTATATAAATATTGTTAAATATTTACTATTGTAATATGAATTTTTAGTAAATAATACTTCACGTTTAGATGAAATTTCTACATTGGTGTAAATGTTTGTTTTTATTATTATGATTAGTATTTTAATTTCATTAGTTTATGTCGGTATCTTAATATTATTTACATAAAAAATAATTGTTTTTGTTTTTGTTTATTTTTTTTGAATAGTTTGACAATTACTACTTATAATGATTAAAATCCATATAGGTAAGTCTTAGATAACAATGATCTTCTCATGTATAAATTAAATCCTCTAAATATTGAAAAATTAAATTGATTAAATACACAAAAATAATAATTTTGAATCTATAAATATCAAACAGATAACTATCCTGTAGCATATAGGGTTTTATAATATTCATTAAACTTATTGTCTTCATATCCATTAGAGAAAATTACGTATGGGGATTTATTTTTAAATATTTAACAATGTTTTAAATTGTATTTATTTTTTAGCATTTGTGATTATGGTTAATGTAACATTGGAAAAATAATTTTTAATTTAATACTGTAGTATTGTATTATTCCCCTTAAACAATTCCATCATTTAAATTTATACTTTAGCGAAAATCATGAAAAATACAGAGAATTTTTTTTCATTTATTTCTCTTGATTCCATAAAAAATATTCTATTTTAATACTAATAAGTTTCTTTGTATAAAAAATCTATAAATTTCCCCAAACCATGGTCTCTTATATATAATATCAGATATATTTTGTCATTATATTATAATTAAGGCATTGGATGAACTTCATTAGTTCCATGTTATGTTATTGGGTCTATCTTGTTAATTTTTATGAGTGAAACATAACAAATTTGTCCACATTTGACGATCTCTTACAAAGATAGTTGATAATGGGGGAGATTAAATATCTCCAAAATAATCTTGGTCACCATAGTAATAATAATTACACCACGGTTAGGGTTTCACTAATACCAATTATTTAGTAATGTAAAATTTTGATAGCTCTCACATTGAGGGAATATTATATATATTTTATTATATTTTTGATTAATTATATGTTGTCATTTTTTACTTTATTATTTTGTTTCAACGTGATCAAGGATAAATTTGGGTTTCATTAATGATAAATATTATATAAATAATTTTTGATTATAAAGTAATGAATAAACCACATCAGGTTAGGTAAAAAATAAATTATAATTATGCATATCATATTTATTAATTGTCTCTCAAATAAAATAGAAATTATATATGATTATAAAAACCTAATGGTTTACTATTAATAAAATTGTTACTTTTAATACATATTAAAATAGTTAAATAACTGAAAATGTTTCTATGAAAAAGAAACGATTCACACATGATCTTCTATAATGAAAAAAATTTCATTTTTTTTAATAATGTAATAATTTCATAAATATTAACTTGGTCTTATAGAAAAGTCTAATAGTGTTTCATGGATTTATAGGAAGAATTAACTATAGGTTATGATTATCTAAACCAAATCATCTTTCTAGAAAATATATCATGCTATACGGACAAGACAATCATAGTGAAAAAATATTTCTTATTGATGTTGGTATCATTGTTTTTTATATTATAATTCAACATGTTAGGAAAACAAATCATATCTTCATTTAGTATGCCATGAATTAATGGGAATTCACTCTTGGATTGGAATTAATGGTAATTTATTTATTAAAGTAATGAAGGCGATAACCACCATTTATAGGAGGTTTTGAATGTTACAACAATATTTGTATTTATTATTAACCGTGATAAATAATTTCATTCTCTATATTGACAAATGTTATCTTTAATGACACAATAAAAATTCTTCGTTAATTGAAAATTTAAATAAATAGTAGATCAAAATATTTTGGGAGAATTATTGGGTGAAAATGAGTGTTTTAGAGTGAGGAACATGGTGTAATCATTAATTGTCAACTAGAGGAAATTGGGGGTGATTTATAAATATCATATATGTGTTCTAATAACCATCATAGAAATTTCAAACCTTTTATTATGCCTTAATTGAATATATAGTGTCCTTAAATATCTACCTTCGCCATCCATATTCATTTTTGATAATATGAAATGAAATTTCTAAATTTGATAACGAACATTGACCAGAATGGATTAGAAAGATAGACATAATAATTGAATATTATAAAAATAATTTCTGTATGTATATGATTATTTATTGAAAACTATGTATCATAATTAATTTTTTGATCAATGGTTGATCATACAAAGTATCATTCATGGGAGTAATTTTTTAGATGAGTATGTTTATTTAAGAATTGTTTCCCCTATCAAAATTCTCTCCATTATCACAAATTTTCAAATAAATTTGTATTAATGATTTCAAAAAAATGACAGATAGTGAGTTATTTTCTAAACTACACACATATTTTCATCAAATTGTTTTATAATTCTTAGTATTTTTATTATTTATTACAATGGTATTATGAATTCTTATGAAAAATTATTTCATCTGTTGATGGATAAGATATACCTATAATTTCTATAACATGATTTTGTTTTTCTTAACAAGATATAAAATGGAATAAATCAACACAAAGTATTTTTATGTTTCCTTTATTTGATATTTATAATATTTGTGCATATATAATATCATGAAATTTTATTTTATAATAAATATTTTACAAAGAATTAATAAGAGCAATGGGTAACAAAATGTATGAAGAGGATAATGGTCTATGCGGTCACATGGTGGTGAATCTGGGTGTTAGATATTATAAAATTATTTTATAAAAATATTTAAACATTTTAAATTCCCCGCATCACATTAAATCATTTAACACCTAATATCTTATATGTATTTCTATTTATATAAAACATGATGTATCTGTTATATTTTTTAAGGCACAACACCGATTTTAATGAATATTGGTATAATAAAACAAAATAACATTGGCATTAAATTATATTTTATGTAACGTTATAAATAATAGATGAAAAATGTACAAATAATTTTATTAATGAATATTTTTTAATTTATTCATAAAATGTAAATATACAATTTTCAGAAATGGAATATAACATTTCAAATAAATATATTTTATTAGAAAATGAGGACGATTATTTTATTCATTTTAAATTCATAAATAAATTTACATAATATATATAAATTTACATTTTGTAATTTAATATAATTACTAAAATATAAATTTTCATTTTTTTTCGTGATATTTTTTAGTATTTTTCTAAAAAAGTTATTTTCTAGTAAATAGTTGAAAATATTGATTTTTTTTAAAAAAAATTCCCTAATTTTGATTTAAATATTAGTTCATTATTTCAGTTTGATATTTATTTTACTTATGCCTCTTTTAATTATATATATAATATATAATTACATCATAATAATCAGTGTAATTTTTTTTGGAATTTTTTTATTTTAGGATAATTTTTAAAAAAAGAAAGTATTTGTATGCATGCAATATTTTATTCTATTAATAAATAATTTTAATATCAATTTATTAATTACTAAATATAATTTTAATATTACATGTCAAATATATTTTTTAACATTCACATTATTATTTAGACAAGGTGAATAATGGAATTAAATTAAATTGTATTCTCAATGATTCATTTTTAAAAAATAAGTTTCAGTTCTTCATGGAATGTTTAATTTAATTAATTAATTAAAGGTATAAAAATTTTATTTGTTAAAATTGTTTTAATATTTTCTATGATCACAACTGATATAATTTATTTAGAAAAAATTAATTTTCAAAATTTTTAATAGGAAAAAATAATAGTTTTTACTAGAGTTAAAAATATAAATGGTTTATTGAGGCGATAAACCGTGAGATTATAACTGAATTACTAAAAAAATAAAATAAAATACTAATTTTATATTGATATTTCAAAATTATACTATCCTAAATTTGAATCCATAGTCATTTAGATCCATATTCTAATTAGTGAAATGTCCAATCATTGAAATATCTTATGAAATTTCATACGTGTCTCTCTATTCACATATAAAAGGGGACCTCTTATCCTCAAATATTCAAAATTTTTTAACTTCAATATTATAAAATAACTACCTAGAAAACTTTATATAATATTTTCCTTCATCCTTGATATTATCGTCTTCTCCTTTGACCAATCCTTAAAGGAATAATTAGTATTCCATGTGAGGAATCTCACTGGAAATGTTTATTTCAATACTATGATCATCAAATTTTATATCTTGTTTTAATTATTACATACTTTTTTCATACAAAAAATCTCAATTATTTTTATACCATTAATATATGGATATGTAACTATGAATTTGGAAAAACCATTTAATACATAAACTGAATCCATTGACAGATGTTTATATCTCTTGTTTGTATGTGCAGGCTACCACTTCAACATAGTGATATAACTAATCTTACAAAAACATAATTCATGGATGGTTATTATGATAGATTTCATGTTTATATGTTATATTTATATTATAATAATTATTCGTCAATTATTTATTATTAATTACCACTATTTATTTTCATATTCAAAAAAATTTAAATGCTACCTTTTATACGTAAGAACTACTATTTCCATGTATGGATACAAATCATTTTATTCAAAAATTTTATTGAATGATTATAAATATATATATTTATTATTTATGATATTCATTTCATTATTAAATTATTTTTATTAAGTAATCATATTCATTGTTTCAGGTCCATTACCTTCGAACCAAAATATACAAGAACATTGAAGTAGTTAACACAATAATTGATAATGATAATGGTAGAATGATTATGAAAAGGAGATATAATTTCATTAGTAAATCATTTATTGTAATCTAGTTATTATTATTTATCACATGGAATATTATGATAAATTTAAATGTTTTATATGGGATGTCAGAGCACTTATGAGAAATCTTATTATCGAGGTATGAGTTTTATTTTAACATTATTTTTACCATGATTTTTTATGATTAAATTTGAGGATGAAGAAATTATATGATCTATATCATTGGTGTTTTAATCATTTTCTTTTTAAAATGGCTATGTATATATATTACTGGTTTCTATTAAAATAATGTATAATTTATTACTCAATAGACCGAAGGATTGTCTTTATGGAAAACGATCATATTTTTCTGTTGTTTTGGGAATCATTAATTATATGTCCCTATTTATAATAATCTATTTTAAGTAATGTTTTTTATATTATTTTAAAAGACTGATATTTTTAATATTTTTTTAATGAAATGTAATTTCTTCAAGAGCTTTCATTACACACAACACATAGTTTAAACAAACTGATCATAACTATTAGAATATTTATATTTAAATTCATAGATAAAACTCTGATAATAGATTGAATAATATGAATAAGAATAAATAAAAGATGAAAAATTTATAGGAACATTTTTATAAAATTAATTCCTCTGTTATCTATTGATTTAAAATGAGAATAATAATTTTATTTTAAAAAAATATGTTCATAATTAAATAATTTTAGGAGACTAATATATGTTATTCATAATAAATTTTATTAATAATTATTATGGAATTATTTTAATAAAATTATAAAAATTATATTTTAATAACATGTTATAATATTAAATTCATATATTTTCTACTCATTGGACAATGATAATCTTTGTTTTATTCCCAAAAATTAATTTTATAAAAAAATATTTTTGTTGCCTGTTGCATAAATATTTCAAACTGAGTTCTCATATTTTTATAAAGTGAATTTGTTAAAATATATTCTTTATTTCTAATATAGATTTTATTTTTTTAAAATAGGTTCAGTTTATTTTTTCTCTATATGTGTTGTAACTGTTGTAAAAGTTTTCACATTGGAAAAGAGTAAATCAGTTTAATCATCATTGAAATTAAGTGATACAGAAAAGTTTTTGTTCCAAATAATTATTAGATTATGGTTATTTTAACTTTATCACCCTAGTTCCTAAATATAATTATTTTTGGGGTGTTTTCCCTAATCATTACCATTATAAAAATTAATTCATGGAATGCTAAAAAAATGTCACATTAATAGTCTTAAATATTTCTTTTGGGAGAACGTAATAAAAAAAGAATGTTATAAATGAATATAAGTGTCTATTATGTGATAAAATAAATTATTTTCATGATATAAATTTATTTCAATTTTTTAATAATTATATGCTGCCATTAATTATGTATGAAACATCATTGTAGAACTTCTCCACATTTTCCAAAATATAATAAAAGATATTAATAATATTAAAATTTATAAAATTTAATTGAATTAATGGGTTTCAAAAAAATAGAATAATATTACTTATTATATTTATGTTAGATAATTATAATCTAAATCTCCAATTTTTTCATATACATAAAGAAAAATTAAGTGAATAGTGCTAAAATGCCATTAATTAAATTTTATAATAAATTATATTTTATTAAATAATGTAAAATTCCTAAATGTATTATATTTTTTTAAAAATGAATGGGATATGGTTTTTAGAAAAATAAATGATCAATTTAAGTGAATTTTATCTTTTTAATATATATTTATTAACCATCGAGGGTATGAACCATTAACATTGGAGAAATTATCAAATTGGATAACGAAGGGAAAAAATTGAAGAATAAGTCTATGAATTTTATCCCAATATGTGAAATATTTCTGGATGAAACTATTTAGACACATACAAAATGTATATTTTAATATTATAAATCATGAATTATTGGTACAAAATATGATTTTTTTAAATATATTATGAAAATACATGAGTACCTTTCCCCTATATTATAAATGGAAAGACATTCTTTCCGTTCTTCATACATAATTGAGAATTGTAGCTTGACCACACGCTTCTATGTTCTCCACCAAAGATCCCTAAAAAATAATTGAGGTGATGGAGACCCCAAAAGATTATCCATAAGATCAATGACTATAAATCCAAAGGAGTTGTTTCGAAAAAGGTAATGGTAAGAACCGACCACATTTTTGAATTAGTATTTTTGTACCACTAAATATGTTATATTTTTCATAAAATTCTTTATTAAGTATCTAAAATATACTAGAATTTCAGTTTTATTATTAAACCACCATTATTCGGGTTCATTCTATCAATTTATATGTAAAAGTATCACTCGTGCATACATATAGCCTTCTATCTCCACATAATTATACAGTTAATTTCCCACCAAAATCATTAATGGATGGGTATTAAGATGGGTTTAAAATTTATATATGATTATTATTACATATTTACAATTTTTTATTTACGATATAAAATCTACCTTCTTACAATCAAATCTGTTGGTAAAAGATAACGTCACTCATACAAACTTTGGTGTCACAACCCCCTCCCACAAATAGTACCTCCCCTAGGTCGACAATGTGATATGGGAGATAGTGATACATGAGTCCCGCCACTAGTAGGCCCCATGTTGGATAATATCACCAAGGGTATAATAATCAAGTAGATGGGAGCCATTAGCCTCCAATAGAACACATGAGAAATAGATAGATAATATAGACACCAACCAACTCAAACAATTATACTATATCAAAACAAACCCAATTACACATGTGTAATGTCTTTCAAGGACTACTACAACAAAAAAGGGTAAAATTCCATGTACCAAAAAAATGTAAAAAATTAGTGAGAAGGAATCCCAAAAAACTTTTGTAGCCCCAAAATAGTGGTAACTAGCCTGATAACCGACATACTAAAAGAGACCTGAAAAAAAGGTGTATATATGACGTGTGAGTGTAACAGTATACTCATTAGGATCCTCCCTGAATCCTATTGTGAAAAAGTGACACATGAATTCTAAAGCACAATGAAGAACATATGAAACTAACTCACCACCTAAACATGTACACTATGATCCAATGATAACCATTTCTACTATCAACATTTATCACATAAAAGTAAATAAAAATAAGAATGAATATCAGGTGTATCCAGCTTCCACTTACCCACTAGTTTTCCACTTTTTCTCAATGTCTCACGACCTAACCATCTATCTCTCAAAAGTCATTCCCACAATCACCTGGTCATAGAACCATAACATGAACCTCATGTAACAACACCACTATGTCAACATAACCAAAGTTACCAGGTAGTTTTCAGTATCCACCACAACTTACAAAATGTTTTTCTTATGTCTAGAATTATACCACAAGCCTTTACAGCCCATACACAGAGTGAGGATCATCATGACATAAAAACTTATTCACGTTACACATATTGTAGTCCCTAGTGAACTATATCCCTAATATATGTATGTGAATAACTACAAGCCATTACATTCCTCTACACAAAAAAATGGGGAAAACTAAATGTCCTGCCTATCATCACATGTAACAATCAAGATAAGAGAGTGGGGCCATGGGGGAATTCACCCTTCCATCCTACCACCTAAATTTTGGGGAAAACACACACACCCACCCCAGGGCACAGAATCCCCTAGGCGTTAGATTCCCTAACTGATATTCTATTATAGCATATAGTATCACAAGGAGAACAGAATATAATACATCTCACTAACCCACTATGGGAAGAACATTGTCATAGACTGAACTGCAGATAACATCTTATGTACTCCGGAATTCCACTACTAAGGCAAGATATCCTATAATAATATAACCATTTAAAGAGTGATATTAAGTTACTTATTAATTTTTTATTAGTTTCACATTAAATTATTAATTATTTTAAAATTAATTAACCGTTATTAATTCCAGATTACATTTCAAAAACATCACTCCATGTTCCGTGCCCTCTAGGTAGAACCAAACCAAGTCCACAACTTCTAAGAAATATCACCATAGTATTGCATCCCAGAATTATCCAACCCCATAGGTTAACATCATTTATTCAATCATTTATTAATGATATTATTAATTTCACACAATTCTAGTAATTCATGAAATGAAAAACTATGATACCAAATTGAAGGGGCATAACACAGTGAGTATATTGACAACATGTTGAGCCTTTTCGAACTATAGAAGGACCATAGACCCATCCATCCCCGAGATGATAAACACAAAAATAATTTGGAATACCATGAATGTCATTACCTCATATGGAATGAGGGTAAACAAAACCATATGCCTTATTTAGTAGGGAAAGTAAATAAGATAAATAACCAAAAAGATTCAACAAGCATCCAACATTCATAACAGACATGTTTTATCATTTTTGTTGTCCTCGCCAACACCCATATGCATAAAAATGTGCATATCACAACTCTATGCCCTAATGTCACGATCCGCCCTCGGGGTCCATGCCGTGAGTACCCCAAGCCCGCCTTCCATAGGCCAGGGGCTGGCAACTAGCACCAAGGCGTAAATCCCGGTAAAAAAAGTGAAGGCATTGCCTTTGTAAAGTAAACAAACACCACAGAGTAAGCAAGCGGAAAGTAAACACTAAGTAAAAATAGACTACAACTGAAAGTGCAGAAAAGTAAATGGGCCAGTATACGAACCCAAACTGAAAGTAAAGTACAACTCGAAAGGGAAAACAACAACTGTAAGTAAAAGCCGCTACACCGAGCTGTCCACTGGAGATCCCACCTGAAGGGTGGGTATAGATAGCTCCACTGATCCTCGGGTACCGTCGTCTGCTCCGAACACATCCCGCCCAGTGGTCCAACTCTAGGTACCGTCCTGCTCTGCAAGCCTCAGCCAAGATCAACGCTGTCCGTCGTCTGCAACCAACACAACGTAGTGCGGGCATAGCCCGTGCAGGGGTGAGTATAAGATACTCAGTAGGGACCCCGAGACCCCTGAAGGTTTCCCAAAATCCACAAAGGATAAACCACAAAGGTAAGATACAATCACGAAGTAACAACCGACACTGCTTAGGTATATGCCCATACATATACCTAAGTCATCAATTCCAATACGCTCTAACCTCCGAGCCCCAGTACAACTCAGTCCACACAGTAAAGTAAACGTATTCCACATAGGAAAGCAAAACGAAATCCACACAGGATAACACAACTCAATCCACACAGAAAAGCAACAGGATTCAGTTCACACAGGTATACTTCTTCGAAAGACGATAAAGATGATCTCTGATCCATCTAAGTCGTCGGACCCATGAAGGATCGATAGGTAACTAACCCCCGCAAAATACCCACACAGGATCGGGCCCACACAGGACCTGTAGGCGCTGGTTCACACAGGACCGCTGAGCGCAAAGACCCACACAGGATCGGACCCACAGAGGATCGGGCCCACACAGGACCTGTAGCACTGATCCACGTAAGATCGCTGAGTGCTGTAGTCGTCGTTGAATCCACCAAGGATCTTAGTACTGTCGTCGTCGCAATCATAGTAGCAGAAGCAGTAGCAGTAGTAGTCAGAGTCACAGCCAGCACTAGGGTTTCCGCACACAGCAAGCTCGTTCAGGAGGGTCCGCTCCACGAGCCGAGAGGCTGATACATCAACTGTCACAAAGTCCAGAGTTGATGTATCCAAATGTTATGTATCGCCAACAGGAACTCAACGCAATAGACGGCGCGTCGATCGGACGCCCGGTCTGAGAGTTATTGGCTTTTTCGTCCCAGGGGCCCAGTTGGTTTTTAAGGAAAAACTAACCCAACCGCACTCCACCTGCGTCCAAACCTCAGTCGGAGTATGTCAAAAGATCCGTCTCACTAAGAGGAACACAGCAAAGCTGACGGCACGTCAATCGGACGTCTGTAGCTCAAGATATGAGCGTTTCCGCTCCGAAGGCCCGGTTAGTTTCGTGTACGAACCAACCCGGCCGAACTCAAAGTATTCCGAAACATTGAGTGCGATATACCGAATCGACCGTCTCGATCCAAGGATCGCATCACCGCTGATGGTTCGTCGATTGGAGGTCCGTAGCTCATGTTATGAGAAAAAGACTGATGTTGATTCGAAAACGGGGGGTCCGGGTCCGGGCCGACCCGGCCCGGCCGGCGGCGGGGTCCGGCGCGGCGGCGCGGCCAGGCGCCGCTCGGTGCCACGCGCGGGGGGCAAGGCCCCCACTTCTTCTTATTTGGCGGCGCGACTAAAAGCCACGCCTTTGGAGAAATCGGCCCCCCTCGTGGGGGGCCTGCCTCTGAGGAAAACGGGGGGCCGCCTGCCCCCCTTTATGAACCCCCCCCCCCCTCATAAAGGGGGGGGGGGGAATTAACCTGGCCAGGGGAATTTAATTCCCCCGGTCTTTCCCCTTCTGGACGGCACGACCTGGCCGGCCGGTTCTTCTTCAACGGACCGGCAAAGCCGGTCCCCTTCCGGCTTCCGACACCGGCGGCCCGGCGAGCCGCCGGTCTTCTCGTTCCGCTGCGGCCCGGAACCGTCCGCGGCCTTTGTCGTCCGGCACGGTGCGACGGCACCGCGCCCCTCCGCCGCGGTCCCACTCCGGCCGCGGCGCCTTTGGTTTCCCTCGACGTGGCGCGATGGCGTCACGTTCAGGATAAACTTTCCGTGGCGCGGCGCTATGGCGCCGCGCGATTATAGCCTTGCGATTCCCGCGTGGTGCGACGACACCACGCCATCTCGTTCATCTGCAAGGAAATAATATTCAAGAACAGAGGAGGGGGGATTTGGCCGTGTTTGTGCGGTCCGTCCCCCCTCTCATTAGTCGATAACACTTAACAATAAACCTCAAGATTGTCAAGCTAGAACCAAGAACGAGAATAAATAAATAAGCTACAACAAACCCCTACCTCGGTTCAAGAACGATGATCGTCAATGACCCGCGGAAGACAAGGGTCGCGGAGGTCGGGCGTCGCGGTAATCGTTCGTCAATTTCGTTGACGAAGAGGTACGTCCGAAGAGGTACGTCGTTGGTGAATCTTCGTAAGTTGACGAAGGAAGTCCGAGGAGGAAGCGGTGTTCCCTTTCGTTGACACGGAAGGCGTCGTCGATCTTTGGAAACAAACCGGCTACGAAGAAGAGGGGAGCGGTGTTCTTCGTCGGAGCTTGAGCGTTCTTCGTCAAAGTTTGAAGAAGAAGGAGGATCTCTCAAATCCTCTCAAGATGGCTAAACAAAATAAAATAAGCTAAGGCTTATTTTATTTACACAAACATCAACTTGAATTTCAAAGGTTTGAAATTCAAATCAACCCACCTTAATTAATTAAACCAAGATGTCAACATTAAATAAAGGGAGTTATAGGGGAGTTTTGAGAGAAGATGAGGAGTTGGGGTTCTTGTGGGCCCCACCACACTTAATCCTCCCAAAGGTGGTTAAGTGGATGTGGGTCCCACCTTTAACTCCCTTTGGGAGAAGTTAACCAACAAAATAAAAATAAAAAGTGTTTCCACATTTTTATTTAACTTCTTATAATTTCTCCCAAAAACTAACTTTCGTCCCGCATAAAACGCATCCTCAGAAAAGGTCTCCTTAAGCGAATATCGGCGCTGCGAGTTCATCGGTGCCCTCGGATTTTGATTCCGGGCACCGGTTCAAAAGTTAGAAATTCCCGCTCGTTCGTTCACTGAACGTACCCGTGCCAAACTTCGGAAATTTATTCCGGGCACTCCGGGCCTCGGAATCAGGTGCCGTCAGAAACCGCGATCTTGTAAAAATCCAAAGAAAATTAAGAAAAAAATTCCCTTGAATTTTACGGGTCTTTACATTACTCCCACCTCAGGGCTTTACGTCCCCGTAAAGATACATCAAAAACTAGGGGAACAAATGAGGGTACGGAGCACGCATCTGAGCCTCCCACTCCCATGTGCTCTCCTGGAGGTTCCCGTGCTGCCATCTGATGCGCACAAGAGGAATCGATCACCCACGTAGGACCCGCTCCTGTCGATCCTCGATCTCCACCGGGACCTCCGTAAAAGTCGCCCCATCGTCAACGTCAAGCTCCCCATGGTCAATGATGTGTGTCGGGTCGTGAACGTATCTCCTCAGCTAATACAGTGGAAGACGTCGTGCACCCGGTGCAACTGAGGTGGTAGAGCCAGGCGATAAGCCACCTCGCCAATCCTGCTGAGGACCTGGAAGGGTCCGATGAAGTGTGGAGATAACTTGCCGCCTCGGCCAAATCTCCGTATACCACGTCGAGGTGAGACCCGCAAGAAGACGTGGTCGCCATCCTCGAACTCTAGTGGCTTCCGCCTCCTGTCAGCGTATGACTTCTGCCGGCTCTGAGCTGTCCTCATTCGCTCCTGGATGATTTGGACCCTCTCTGTCATGGCCTGGACCATCTCCGGTCCCACAAGTGCTGACTCCCCAGGGTCTGTCCAGCACAAAGGAGATCTACAAGGTCGGCTGTACAACGCCTCGTACGGTGCCATCCCGATGGTGGAATGGTAGATGTTGTTGTACGCAAACTCCACCAAGGTTAGGTGGTCCTCCCAAGTACGACCAAAGTCGAGGGCACATGCGCGGAGCATGGCCTCGAGAGTCTGGATGGTCCTCTCCGTCTGACCATCCGTCTGAGGGTGAAAGGCTGTGCCTAGACGTAGTTGCGTCCCGAATGCCTCCTGTAACCCCTTCCAAGGCCGGGAAGTAAAGCGAGCATCTTGATCGGAGATGATAGATGATGGCACGCCATGGAGCTGCACAATCTCCTGAACGTAGAGACGTCCCAAGATCTCCACTAAGCCCTGCTCTCTGATGGGTAAGAAGTGTGCCGACTTGGTGAGCCGGTCAACAATCACCCAGATGGAGTCGTGACCTCTGGAAGTGCATGGAAGTCCAGTCACGAAGTCCATAGATATCCCGTCCCACTTCCACTCCGGGACCTCCAAGGGCTGTACCAAGCCTGCTGGTACCTGATGCTCTGCCTTCACCTGCTGGCAGGTGAGGCATCGAGAAACGAATTATGCCACAGCCTTCTTCATGCCCGGCCACCAGTGCTGTCGTCTGAGATCCTGGTACATCTTCGCCACTCCTGGATGTACCTCCAAAGGAGAAGTGTGAAACTCTCTCAGCATCTACTCTCGCAAAGTGACTGGTACCATGGTACGTCCTCTGAAAAGGATGTCGTGCTCTGCTCCAAGGGAGAAACCATCAGGTGCCTGTCCCGAGGATATCTGTGCACTCCGTGTCTCACAGTCAGCGTCCTCACGCTGTGCCTCTCTGACCCGCTGCAGTAGTGGAGGGGTGACTGTGAGAGACTGGAGGAAGGCTGCTCCATCTCTATCCACGAAGGATATCTGCAAAGAGGCTAGCTGCTCCGTCTTATCCTCAAGTAGCTGAATGCATGTCCTTCTGCTGAGGGCATCGGCTACTACGTTCCCCTTCCCAGGAGTATAGACTATCTCAAAGTCATAGTCCTGGAGGAACTCAAGCCATCGCCGCTGTCTCAGGTTCAGGTCCTTCTGCGAGAAGATATACCTGAGACTCTGATGATCAGAAAAGACTGTAAAGCGCTTTCCCATCAAATAGTGCCGCCATGTCTTCAGAGCGAAGACCACCGCTGCCAACTCTAGGTCATGGTTAGCATAGTTCTACTCATGTGGCCTCAACTGTCGTGATCCATAGGCGATCACTGCCCGCTCCTGCATCAGGACGCAACCGAGTCCGGTCCCTGATGCATCGCAGTAGACTACGTTCCCTACTCCCTCCTCAGGCAACCTCAAGATAGGTGCACTAGTCAATCTCTGTCTCAGCTCCTGGAAGCTCTGCTGACATTTGTCTGACCACACAAATGTTTTCCCCTTCTTCGTCAAAGCTGTGAGTGGTGCCGCAACTCTAGAGAAGTCTGGAACGAATCTCCGATAGTATCCAGTTAGTCCCAAGAAACTCCGAACCCCAGTCACGCTCCTGGGTGGCTCCCATGATAACATAGCCTCGATCTTCGCAGGATCCACTGCAACTCCCGCCTCAGAGATAACGTGTCCCAAGAAGTGGACCTCACGTATCCAGAACTGGCACTTCGATAGCTTACCATAAAGCTGGTGCTCTCGGAGTGTGTCTAGTACAACTCGCAAGTGGTATGCGTGCTCCTCCTCAGTCGTAGAGTAAATCAGAATGTCGTCAATGAAGACCACGACAAACCGATCAAGGTATGGCTGAAAGATCCTGTTCATGAGGGCTATGAATACTGCTGGAGCATTGGTTACGCCGAAAGGCATAACCAAAAACTCATAGTGGCCATACCGATATCTGAAGGCCGTCTTCTGCACGTCCTCGTCTCTGACTCTGAGCTGATGATAGCCTGACCCGAGGTCTATCTTCGAGAACCACCGTGCTCCCTTGAGCTGATCAAAGAGGTCTTCAATCCTCGGTAGAGGATACTTGTTCCTTATTGTCACCTTGTTCAGGCGACGATAGTCAACACAAAGTCACAAGCTCCCGTCCGGCTTCTTGGCGAACAATATCGGGGAAGCCTAGGGTGAAACACTGGGTCAGATGAACCACTTTCCCTGTAAGTCCTCCAACTGTATCCGTAGCTCTCGAAGCTTGGCGGGGGCCATCCGATATGCTGGAGTGGATATCGGGACTGTCCCGGGGTACAAGTCAATATAAAAGTCTACCTCTCTGCGAGGAGGTAGCCCTGGAACGTCGTCGGGAAAAATGTCCGCAAACTGATCCACCACTGCAGGAAAACCAGGACTCCGCACGTCAACTGCTCCAAGGATGAGGCTAGCCAATTGATGCGTGATGGGCTGTCCTCTCTTCCGCGGAAGTCCATCCTGTGCTGCAAAGGCTCCCTTCTCGCCGGTGAAGGTGAACCTGCTCCCGTCTGTGCGTACACATCGCACCTTGCGCCTAAAACAATCAATCTGCGCATGGACCGTAGATAGCCAATCCATGCCCAAGATGACGTCGTAAGTCCTCGACGCTGCTACAAGAAGATCCCAGCCGAAGCTCTCGCCTCCTAGAGTAATCTCACACTGCCGGCACCAGTGCGTAATCGTCGAGTCTTCTCCCGTAGGAGTCTCTAGCCGTAAGGATCGAGTCAACGGCTCTGTCGGAATCTCCGATCTCCGAACAAGGGCAGCGGCTATGAAAGAGTGACTCGCTCCTGTGTCTATAAGAACTTTAGCAAGGGTGGAATAGACACAGATAGTACCTCGAATCATCTCGGGTGCACCGTGGTCATAGGCCTCTACTGCCTGGAGCTGTGCCTGTCTCTGCCCGCCTGCTCCCTGTGGTTGGGGTGGACCTCCTGGTGGTGGTGGTGGAAGAGACTCAAAGCGTCGCCCACCACCTGCTGCTCGGCCAGCTCCTCTGCCTCATCCACCTCCTCCCTGCGGACCGCCACGGTCGACCCTCTGCCTCTGCCTCGGTGGTCCCTCAACCGTCTGCTGCTCCTCGGCACGGAGGGTCGGGCAGTCACGAGCCATGTGGCCCTGCCCGCCGCACGAGTAGCACTGCCTGCCTCTCGAAAGACTGGATCCTCGCTGTGTGCCCCGCACTGCTGAGCCAATGTCCTGAGGTCGTCTTCCTGAAGGTCTGGTCTGCCTGGACCCCAGAGTCATCTGTTGACTGCCTGCTGCAGATGACTCTTCCACGTGCCGCCCTACGGTGGGTCGTGACGCTGGTGTAGACTCAGAAAGGAATCTCTCGATCAAAAGGGCCCGCTCCAGTACTCCTGTCTGAGTAGGTATGCTGAGGGAGATCAGTGATGCCCTAATCTCGTGTCTCAAACCCTACTTGAAGGTCCGGGCCCGGAAGAATGGGTCCTGTACCATGTCGGTCGAGTAGCGCGAGAGATCAGTAAATCTCGCCGAGTACTAAGCGACCGTCATGATGCCCTGCCGCAGCTGAAGAAGCTCCTGAATGCGCACCGCACGAAGGGTGCCTGGGACGAACTCCGAGCGGAAGAGGCTCTCAAAGTCCGTCCAAAGTAGAGATGCCTCATCGTGCACCTGGAGCATCAAGCTCCACCATCGTCCTGCTGCTGCGTGTAGTAGGCTCACAGCGAGGATCACCATGAGGTCTGCTGGTGTCCTCACTAGCCTAAACACACGTACCACTGCCTCCAGCTATTCCTCGGCTGCCTGGGGATCCGTCTCCCCACGAAACCTGGGTGGTCGCTGGCGCTGAAACTCATGAAGTGCACTGAGGCGACGTGCATCGTCAGCGGTTGGTGCTGGAAGCATCGGTGGCTCGGCGGGTAGAGCTACCGCCGGTGCCACTACTGACAAAGGGCCCTGCACCGAGGCCTCGTCACTCGGTGGGCTGTCGTCACACTCGACTCTCAGAACCCTAGCTGGCTGCCGTCGTGGGGCCATCCTGAAAAGGAAACAGGTGCGCCACGGTCAGAACAGTATACCTGGTGAGCTAATATAAGTAATCACAAAGAAAACATTGAAACACACACGCAATCAATGTTTTCGTGCATTAAGTCGGAAATTAGAAGTCAGGGTCCTGGTGTACAGATACGTCGGCCACCACACCAACACTGGACTCCCTAGACTGATAACCACACTCAATACGCTAAACATTATTGCTTCACATAGAAATGATCAGAGTTCGCGGTAGAACCGAACTCCAATGATACCAATTTGTCACGGCCCGCCCTCGGGGTCCGTGCCGTGACTACCCCAAGCCCGCCTTCCATAGGCCAGGGGCTGGCGACTAGCACCAAGGCGTAAATCCCGGTAAAAAAAGAGAAGGCATTGCCTTTGTAAAGTAAACAAACACCACAGAGTAAGAAAGCGGAAAGTAAACACTAAGTAAAAACAGAGTACAACTGAAAGTGCGGAAAAGTAAATGGGCCAGTATACAAACCCAAACTGAAAGTAAAGTACAACTCAAAAGGGAAAACAACAACTGTAAGTAAAAGCCGCTACACCGAGCTGTCCACTGGATATCCCACCTGAAGGGTGGGTACAGATAGCTCCACTGCTCCTCGGGTCCCGTCGTCCGCTCCGAACACGTCCCGCCCAGTGGTCCACCTCCAGGTACCGTCCTGCTCTGCAAGTCTCAGCCATGATCAACGCTGTCTGTCGTCTGAAACCAACGCAACGTAGTGCGGGCATAGCCCGTGTAGGGGTGAGTATAAACTACTCAGTAGGGACCCCGAGACCCCTGAAGGTCTCCCAAAATCCACAAAGGAAAAACCAAAAAGGTAAGATACAATCACGAAGTAACAACCGACACTGCTTAGGTATATGCCCATACATATACCTAAGTCATCAATTCCAATACGTTCTAACCTCCGAGCCCAAGTATAACTCAGTCCACACGGGAAAGTAAACGTATTCCACACAGGAAAGCAAAACGAAATTCATACAGGATAGCACAACTCAATCCACACAGGAAAGCAACAGGATTCAGCTCACACAGGTATACTTCTTAGAAAGAAGATAAAGATGATCTCTGATCCATCTAAGTCGTCGGACCCATGAAGGTTCGATAGGTAACTAACCCCTGCAAAATACCAACACAGGATCGGGCCCACACAGGACCTGTAGGCGCTGGTTCACACAGGACCGCTGAGCGCAAAGACCCACACAGGATCGGACCCACAGAGGATCGGGCCCACACAGGACCTGTAGCACTGATCCACGTAGGATCGCTGAGTGTTGTAGTCGTCGTTGAATCCACCAAGGATCTCAGTACTGTCATCGTCGCAGTCAGAGTAGCAGAAGCAGTAGCAGTAGCAGTCAGAGTCACAGCCATCACTAGGGTTTCCGCACACAGCATGCTCGTTCAGGAGGGTCCGCTCCACGAGCCGAGAGGCTGATACATCAACTGTCACAAAGTCCAGAGTTGATGTATCCAAAAGTTATGTATCGCCAACAGGAACTCAACGCAACAGACGGCGCGTCGATCAGACGCCCGGTCTGAGAGTTATTGGCTTTTTCGTCCCAGGGGCCCGGTTGGTTTTTAAGGAAAAACTAACCCAACCGCACTCCACCTGCGTCCAAACCTTGGGCGGAGTATGCCAAAAGATCTGTCTCACTAAGAGGAACACATCAAAGCTGACGGCACGTCAATCGGACGTCCGTAGCTCAAGATATGAGCGTTTCCGCTCCGAAGGAACGGTTAGTTTCGTGTACGAACCAACCCGGCCGAACTCAAAGTATTCCGAAACTTTGAGTGCGATATACTGAATCGACCTTCTCGACCCAAGGATCGCATCACCGCTGACGGTTCGTCGATCGGAGGTCCGTATCTCATGTTATGAGCAAAAGACCGAAGTTGATTCGAAAACGGGGGGTCCGGGTCCGGGCCGACCCGGCCCGACCCGGGTCCGACCCGGCCCGGCTGGCGGCGAAGTCCGGCGCGGCGGCGCGGCCCGGCCGGAGGCGGCGCGGCCTGGCACCGCTCGGTGCCACGCGTGGGGGGAAAGGCCCCCGATTCTTCTTAGCTGGCGGCGCGGCTAAAAGCCGCGCCTTTGGAGAAACCGGCCCCCCTCGTGTGGGGCCTGCCTTTGGGGAAAACGGGGGGCCGCCTGCCCCCCTTTATGAAACTGGCCCCCCCTTATAAAGGGGGGGGGGGAAATTAACCTAGCCAGGGGAATTTAATTCCCCCGGTCTTTCCCCTTCCGGCCGGCCCGACCTGGCCGACCGGTTCTTCTTCAACGGACCGGCAAAGTCGGTCCCCTTCCGGCTTCCGACACCGGCGGGACGGCGAGCCGCCGGTCTTCTCGTTCTGCCGCGGCCCAGAACCGGCCGTGGCCTTCGTCGTCTGGCACGGTGCGACGGCACCGCGCCCCACCTCCGCGGCCCCGCTCCGGCCGCGGCGCCTTTCGTTTCCTTCGACGCGGCGCGACGGCGTCACGTTCAGGATAAACTTTCCGTGGCGCGGCGCGACGGTGCGGCGCGATTATAGCCTTGCGATTCCCGCGTGGTGCGACGGCACCACGCCATCTCATTCATCCGCAAGGAAATAATATTCAAGAACAGAGGAGGGGGGATTCGGCCGTGTTTGTGCGGTCCAACCCCCCTCTCATTAGTCGATAAAACTTAACAATAAACCTCAAGATTGTCATGCTAGAACCAAGAACGAGAATAAATAAATAAGCAACAACAAACCCCTACCTCGGTTCAAGAACGATGATCGTCAACGACCCACGGAAGACAAGCGTCGCGGAGGTCGGGCGTCGCGGTAATCGTTCGTCAATTCCGTTGACGAAGAGGTACGTCCGAAGAGGTACGTCATTGGTGAATCTTCGTAAGCCGACGAAGGAAGTCCGAGGAGGAAGCGGCGTTCCCTTTCGTTGACACGGAAGGCATCGTCGATATTCGGAAACAAACCGGCTACGAAGAAGAGGGGAGCGGTGTTCTTCATCGGAGCTTGAGCGTTCTTCGTCAAAGTTTGAAGAAGAAGGAGGAGCTCTCAAATCCTCTCAAGATGGCTAAACAAAATAAAATAAGCTAAGGCTTATTTTATTTACACAAACATCAACTTGAATTTCAAAGGTTTGAAATTCAAATCAACCCACCTTAATTAATTAAACCAAGATGTCAACATTAAATAAACAGAGTTCTATGGGAGTTTTGAGAGAAGATGAGGAGTTGGGGTTCGTGTGGGCCCCACCACACTTAATCCTCCCAAGGGAGGTTAAGTGGATGTGGGTCCCACATTTAACTCACTTTGGGAGAAGTTAACCAACAAAATAAAAATAAAAAGTGTTTCCACATTTTTATTTAACTTCTTATAATTTCTCCCAAAAACTAACTTTCGTCCCGCATAAAACGCAACCTCGGAAAAGGTCTCCTTAAGCGAATATCGGCGCTGCGAGTTCATCGGTGCCCTCGGATTTTGATTCCGGGCACCGGTTCAAAAGTTAGAAATTCCCGCTCATTCGTTCACTGAACGTACCCGAGCCAAACTTCGGAAATTGATTCCGGGAACTCCGGGCCTCGGAATCAGGTGCCGTCAGAAACCGCGCTCTTGTAAACATACAAAGAAAATTAAGAAAAAAATTCTCTTGAATTTTACGGGTCTTTACACCTAACTACTTCCCTAACCCATGAGCCTCCCTACCCCAAGTAAAACAACAACCTCCCATTTTCATCCATCACATGATCACACCACAAGACAAGTAGTATGAAATAAATCATCATGAAAGTAGCCTCTCAACGCCAAGAACGGAATCATGCCTTCATACACAATGTTCACTCATGAATCAAAGCATCAGGATCATGGAATTTACAAGCAAGAGGGTCACTCAGAACCCGACTAGGTTTTATATTTTTTCAAACAAACTATTATTCAATCTATCTTGAATTAGCTGGTTCATTTAAACATGCATAACAACAATAATTTTATCATAAAAAATATACCACCGCAGCAACCAGATTCAAAATAATGATCCATTATCATCATATAATTAATATAAAATTAATCAGGAATTTGTGATCTATACAAATTTCCATCAAGAGTGAAATAGTAAACAAATAAATCATTGATATCACACTATCTATCAAAAACAAGATGCAATAATATAAGATCAATTTTAAATTTTTTATTTAGTTAAAATATTATTTATGTCAATTCCATTTTGATCTAATGGGCCAAAATATGATAACTCTAGAGTTTCAAAAAAAATAATAAAAAATCCGTGAATCCTTTACCTTAAAAGGAATCAGATGTTACTTTCATGAGAATGGACAACACAACAAATCATGATCACAACTCATGGAAGACAATATCCACCCGAGGACACAGAGACACCACCACACCAAACAACACACTAGAAAAACCCATTAGAAAAATGAAGATCATATCTCATAATAGGAAAAGGAGAAAAAATATTTGAGGAAACAAGAAGAGTTGTGGTAGTACATACATTATATCGAAGATGGATCGATATATCCTAGTTTCATTAAAATAAGGGGTGTTCATGTAATAAGAAGGAACATCTAGGAATATATGGTCAAAATATTAAACACAATGAAAGAAACCTATAAGAAATAAAAAATGGTTCAAGAATCTCACTCTAGGGTACAATATGTTAGATCATATAAGGATGATATCTCATCCATTTAGATGTTTTTACATTGTAGCCGATTAAGATATGCATGATTTACCATTAAAATAAGTTCTGTCAAATATCACATGTTTTGACTGAGTAAAGGGATGTCAACTATAATGAAAAATTAATATAGGAGTTATTAGATTTAAATTGGATAGAATCCCCATAAAAATAATATTAATTCATTTTACATGAAAGGAAACGTCAAATGGGTGAAGCTATGGGTAATATAGGTAAATCACGAAATTTGAAAAAGGAAATGACCCATTTTTAGAAGCTCTGTTCATTACATAGTATCCATGTACTCCCTTTCATGCCACCATTTTTGTGCCCTCTTTTCATTGCCAATGTTTTAGTACCACTATTCTGGTGCCACCATTTTTCTGCCATTTTTTGGGTGCCACTATTTATATGCCACTATTTTTGTGCCAGTAATTAGGTGACATTGATTAGGTGCCACTATTTCTGTGCCCCTATATTTTGAGCCACCATTTTAGTAATTTCAAAAAGGAAATGTCACAATTCAAGAATCGTTGTTCAAAAAATTGAAATGTTGGAATTGTGTTGAGGATAAGTCATATTGACTTCCCCAAAAAACCTCCAACACAAGATATTTGAAAATGAATGAATAAGAAAGATCTGAGCAATTATCTAAGACACCTCTCAAAACATTCTCATCCTAAGAATAAAAATCTATAATTGATTGGAAATAGAGAAGAGGTTCATGGAACCACTCTTATATATACCTCTAAAGGCTCTCTTCCCTAATAGAGCTCAACTAATCCAAAATGGAATACATGAAACCACATGGAACCCAACAGAATCTTCTAAAGAATCTCCTCATAGAGATAACTAACAAAAAAAGAAATATATAGATGCAACATTAGAAAGAAATATCATAACAAAGAAATGTCTACATCAATAAACTAAACATAATTACCATGAAAGAGTTAATAAAAAAACCTTGGGGTACTGAGCATGTATGTACGACTCATGTTCTCATGTACTCTTATCAGCACCATAGTGAAACCACAAGATATGAGCAAAGGGAATAACACACCCATGCAAAACCTACCCCTTGATGTCCTGGATCAATAATGGTCCCTCCTAGATGATCACATCAACATTTAGAATGATCTCACCCCAATTGATGATCTGTGAATCACCATGAAGATAATGACAGAGCTTTGAGACCTGAAAAACATCATGTATCAGGCTCAAGTTCTAGTGAATTGCAACTTGATATGACATAGCTCCAACATGAGCAAACAACTCAATGGACCATAAAACCATAGAGATATCTTACACCCAAAAAAAAATCACATCACATGACATGGACTCAACTTTAAAAGAAATATGATCCCCATCATAAAAACTATAAAGGAATCCTCATATAAAGATCATAGGATTTATGATGATACATAACAGACTTCATTCTCTCATGAATTACCAAAAAAATCTCTGTCGAATTCTGTACTACCTCCTGCCTGAGAATTTCTAACTCTCAAACCCTAGTCTAACACAATAGAGAATGACAAGGTTGTCCATACAAGGCCTCGGAAGGATCCATTCCAACATTGAAGTGGAAACTATTTTTTTAATAGATCTTTACCATGGGTAGGTGCCACACCCACGATCCTATATAATCTAGGGCATAAGTGCGCAACAAGTCACCAAGAGTCTGGATGGCCTAAATTGTCTAACAGTCTATATGGGGATGAAAGGTCATGCTAAGGAATAGTTGAGAACAGAAATCATGATGGAGACCTCTCCACACCCTAGTGGAAAAATGGGGGTCTCAATCAAAAAAAAATGTCTCAGAGACTCTATCTAGTCTCACCACCTTCTATAGATATGCCTTCAATAAGACTCCCACTAATATCGACTCCTAGATTACAATGAAGTTGGTTGATATCATCAAGAGATCTACTACCACCAATATAGAAACATCAACTCCCTAAGTTCAAGGAAAACTTGTAACAATGTCCATTGAAATGTCCTCCCACTTACACTATAGAACATCCAATGTCTGCTGTAGACCACCATGATGACAGTTCTCGACATTCAACTTCTAAAAGACAATACATTGATATAAAAAAACTGCAAATTCATGATTCAACCCATGCAAAAAAAACTAACTCCTCAAGGAACTATAATGTTTCATCACCCCAGGATGTATCACTATGGGAGAACTTTGGAAAACCCTATTGACCATCTCACACATATCCAATGGAATGAAAATCCTTCCTTAAACCCCCAATCAGTAATGTTCATCCTCAGACCAATAATTAAGGACTTCACCACAAACAACTCAGTATCTCAAGACTGCTTCCACAAGATCCCCCAACTCGGAATCGATTTCACGTTGAACTAGATATTACCGAACCATCATTGGAAAATAAAACCTATACCCCAAACTTCTCCCATATTCAGATGAAACATTGAAATATCTTCCATAACTCCTTATGAATCACTTGATTCACACACTACTTCACTACATGACTTCCAAATCCATGCATCAGCTACCATATTCTATTTATAAGTTGTATAATAAATGTTCAAGTCATAAACATATATGAACTACATCCACTAAATATTATAGAAGTTCAAATCATGCAGGGAGACCACATTCTTTACGATCTTATGATTGGTGAAAACAACAAAGAACTCACTAATGAGTTAATGTCTCCACAACATGAAAGTGAACACCACTACCGCCAACACATGATTGTGGGAGGAATAGTTTTGTTCGTGGGGATACAACTACTGTGACCCATATGAAATGGCACATATTGGCTGCATCAGAACACAACCTAACACATGACTTAATGTGTCACATAAAACATCAAATTGAACTCCCTCTACTAGCATACGATGAACCATAGCACTGTCCAACTTCTATTTTAGATACTCAAAAATATTCCTAGCATTGATCGGTCCCTAGAAACACATAATCCTTCCTGGTCAACACTTTTATAATAATTGAAACCATAGAGAAATCATCCACCGAACTCATGTAATAGCATGCATGACAAAGAAAACATTTCACCTCTTCCTGTAACTTAGGGGATTCTAAAGAAAAAACTGATTCAATCTTAGATGAATCCATAGATACACCCTTCTGGGATTCAACATTCCCCATGAAATGGACTTCTCGATCCCAAAACTGACACTAAGTAAACATACCAAACAGCTATTGTTGATGAAGGAATCCCAATAGGAAATTCAGATGCTCTGAATTATCCACCACAAGAGTGTATTACACAAGGATATCATCAATAGAAACCACCATGAACATGTCCAAGAACTCACTGAACACAGTTTTCATCAACCCAATGATCAAACATTGAGAAATTTTCCACTGAACAACGTCACTGAGAACTTATAATTCAGATGATCACCATAGAAAGCAGTATTTTGAATATCTCTATCCTTTACTCGCTTCCTATGAAACCCAGATAGAAAATCAATTTTCAAGAACCATGTTGAACACTCCAGTTGATCAAAAAAATCATCATTACATGGAAGATGATAATCATTTTTAACTACCACTTTTTAAAATGACAATAATTGATACATAACTGATAAATATCATCATCCATCTTCATGACCAATGCTGGTGTGTCCCATAGTGACACACATGACTGAAAAAATGCACTAAAATATACCATTGAGAAATATATGCATATCTTGCAACGTATAAGCGGGAAAACCTATTTGAAGACACAAGGATAAGAGATTATTCAAGATGTAGCTCTGTCCTGAACTGGATCTGTCATTGAGGGGGTAATGCCAAAACCTCTTCTAGAATGACATCTAGGTATTGTTTAACGTCCCTAGGAAACAACAATTGATCAAACTCTGATATACTCAACATAAGTTCAACCATCAAGGATAAAAAAGAAGGAACACGTCTCAGACCGATTCGAGGGGCTTGATCACTAACAAACACGAATGGTTCTTCATCATCTTTAATGAACACAACCTACCTCCTGAAACAATCCACAACAACCAATACAGAATAAAAATAAATACATGGTGAGTATGAAGTAATATGGTTATATCCCTAAAAATTTAAAATCTCCCCAAAATATTTTCTTCCATAGTAGTAGCTAATATTCTCTACATACAACAAACAGGTCAGTTCAACCTCCAACAAGAATCGTAAATGCCAAGTGGACTGGAATCCTCTCAATCTGAAGTACTAATGCATGGATAGAAAAATGTGATATGTATGAGTACATGGTTCCTAAGACAAACAAGGCATACACCCAAGTAGAAAACAAGGAAAGGGTACCTCGAATGATGTTTACCTTGGTTTGTGCTTGTTACGATAAATCATGAAGCTGGCCATGGCCTTCTCCATGTCCTCTAGGACATTGATGAGGACAAACAACATATCCTCCCTCTACTCTCAGTGGCCAAGTAGCGTCCTGTGGTTGTCCTATACCTACCCTAATTACACCCCACTAATCCAAAGCTGGTGAAACCCATTACTCTTACATTGGCCGGGACTCCCTCAATGGTTGATACATTCGTGGAACACCTGGTTCAAACTGAAAAAACTGAATGATTGGGGAATCTCACTGCTAATAAACACATCCTCCACAAAAAAGCATCTTATCCATTGGAATTGGCCTAGTAGCCTCCACCACCATATAAATGAGATAATAATTATTAAGACAGACCCCAGACCAAACAAAAACACTTCTTCCTTAAAAACCGGGAAACCCAGACAACATCTATACATCATGTGGAATCCTAAAAAATCCATTCTCATGAAGATCTTCTTATGGATTACGTTATCTCAATGACATCAACCCTTGACAAAACCTTAAGATATGACTTCATATGAAATGGTGTGAGATAGTGCATGGTATCTAGTTGCAAAGTATCCAAAAAATGTCATACCCTAGCCTCCTTATCTATAAAAAGGTCTGAACCATATTGTAAAAGGGTCCTAAAAAAGATTCTAAACTCTCCTATATTAGTGATCCCCTATCGAAGGGTAAGAAACTCCTAGATATTGAAGGAATTCGGGGTTTAAGAAAGCTACTCAAATTTGAACATTCCTCAAAACTCATCCCATGAGATCATTTACTCCACATGATATTGGAGGAATAAGAACCATCACTACATTTCTTCCCCACACATCATCGTCAAAACCAATGAAACATAGTTCTCTTAATTTTTGGGATTGAGCTAAAAGATATCAAAACCTCCTCCAATTATTATTCCATGTAAACATAAATAACAGATCCCTTATTCTTCTATAGAGTCTTGAACTACAACTCTCAATTCCCCTTCCTAGATGCGTCACAATCATGAACCTCTACTCTGCATCGATCTCCTCGCATAGCCTACACAAAACCTTCTACGTGAACCTGATGAGGACGTTAACATGTAGCTATAACTATAAAATAAAAAATATTATGAGCTGCCGAACCTAGAATATGGAAGACACAACATTAATTAATTATATATTTTATTAATTTTATGTTAACATGTCCCATGGTCTATGCATTCAGACACAAGTGCAATGAATAATCAATCATGATCCTTTAAAAGGTCTCTACCATGAAACAAGTATCACCTCATTTAGTAGCCATTTCAATCTTAATGGGATATGTGTCAGACTAGAGGGATCTCAAAATACATGTTTATATGATGGTCTCTATTTTTATATACCTTTCTAAACTTGACTCAGATAGTTTCCATACCAACCAATGAATCCACAACTATTCCAAACTCCAAACTCCATATTTTCCCCCAAACAAAGATATGATACCACTATCTCAAAACCCCTCTATAATTTTTACCCCAAATTGGATGGAAATGTTATAAAGGGGATAGTAAAACCTGAGTCCAACCTCTAGTAGGCCCATATTTGGTGACTAGCACCGAGGGTATAATAATCACATAGATAAGAAGTTTTTACCATCTAAGATAAAACATGAAAAAGAGGGAGGTAAAATAGAAACCAACCAAATCAATATCATAATACAATATAAAAATAATCACATGTACACATATTTAATGTCATGCAAAGACTACAACTGTTACGGGAAAACTGCAAGTACCAATAAAAAGTAAAATATTAGCGACCAGGAACCCTTCACTGCTCCTACAACATTAGGTTACTAGTTACTAGACTAATGTCCAACCTACTCCAAGTTCCAAAAAAAAATAGTTGAATATATATAGGGTGAGTATAACAGTATATTTAATAGGAACCTCCCCAGTTCATCTTGTGAAGAAGTAATGAAGGCATGCTTAAGCATAGTGAAAATCATGTAAAACAAAATCACCTCATAAATAATTATACTATGTTCCCAGCCTCACCATGGATACTCTCATCAAGTACCACAAACAAGGGTATATGATATGATAATGATTATAAATGGTTAAACGCTACCACTTCCCCACTAGTTTGCTGATTTTTCCTAATGTTGTGCGTCCAATGCATCTCTCTCTAAAAAGTCTTACCCACAAACACTTGGGTGTAGCACCACAACATGCCCCTTGGGCAACACCACCACAAATATCATGTAACCAAAGTAATCAGGTAGTTTCTGAGAGCCACCACAACTCAAATAATGTGTATCATAGGTCAGGAGACATACCTCAAGACATTATAGCCCATACACTGATTAAGGATCCTCACAGCTTCGTAGCCTATACACGTTACACCAATAATAGTTTATAAGAAACTATATCCATTATATGTGTGTGTTAATAACCACAAGACATTATAACACTATACATAGATATATTGGAAAATATAAATGTTGTGCTTACAAGAACATGTAACTACTAAGAATATAGAGCAGGGCCAAAGGGCGTAGTTTGTCATCCAGCCTCCCACCAAAATGTTGGGGAAGACATAGACCCACCCCTAGGGATCAGAATCCCCTGGGTGATAGTTTCCCTAATAGACAAGGTGGAGTAGTGAATAGAAACACAAAACATAAACAATATAATAAAACTCACAACCACACTATGGGAAGAATCATTTATTTGAATTAACTATTACTAACGTCTCTCGAACCCCCAATTTACACTGCTAAGACTAGATATACTATAATAATATAACCATTTAAATATAGATATTATGTTATTAATAACTTTTTATCAGTTTTACATTATAAAATTAATCATTTAACCATAAATTTACCATTATAAATTCCAAATTATATTTCATTATCATCACACCAGCTTCCATTCCCTCCATGCATAACCAAACCAAGTCCACAGTTTCTCATGAAATATATCCTCTAATTTCCATTCTTTCAAGATCCAACGCTAAGGGTTTACATTATTTATTCTATAATTTGTTAACAAAACTATTAATTTAACATAATTCAAAACATTCTATTAAATAAAAACCAATATACCAAACACAAGGGGATCAATATGATGTGTTTATAGGTAATCTGTCGAGCTCTTGACACCTCTTGGGGGAGCGTAGACCAATCAATATTTATGAAGCTAAACATGGAAAGAACTCTTTTGGAAGGAGGATATTCAAGATCACATACCTTAAAATTTGGGTAATGTAAAGAAGGTAAAAAACCATAAAAAAATCAACAAGCATCCAACATTCCTAATTGAGATGTTTCATCATCTCTGATGTCCACCCTGACACCGACATGCATAAACCAATGCATATTGACACTCTAGGAGTCAACTGCTTCCCCAACCCTTAGGCCTCCCCACCCAAAATAACACTACAGCTTCGTAGATGCAGCCATCCTGTGATCACACCACAACACAAGCTCTAGGAAACCAATAAACATGAAACTAGTCTCTCTTTACCTAGAAAGGCATCAATCCTTCACATACAACAAGCACTCACGACTCCAAGAATAAGGCTCTCGGCCTTTAAAAATAAGAGGGTAACTCAGAAATCTCCATGAATTATCTGTTATTAAATAATAGGTAATTTAATATATCTAAAATTTTCCGGTTCATATGAACATGCATAACTACATCCATTTGTTTATCAATAATTTACCCTAGCAACAACAACATTCAAAAATATTCCTCATTTACTTTTTCTAATTAATTTACAATTTATCTCTGATTTATGTTCATTACCGATTTAGATCATTAATATCTTGATAGACCAAGAAATGATAGATGTCCCAATATCTTGAAAAAACATGAGGCATCAACAAACGATCAATAAAAATTTCTTCATCCAGTTCAAATATTTATTATTTCAATTCAATTATAATATGGTGGGATAAAATATAATAACTTGATATTTTGACATAAAATAATAGAGAATACTGGATCTCCTATCTCAAAATGATTCAGATATTATTTACATGAGAATGGTTGAAACAATTGATCAAGATCACCAGTCATGGAAGATTGCATCCACCTGAGGACATAGAGACACCACCAAACCAATCTACACCAAAGAAAACTCCATTAAAAAAAGAGTGATTTAATTAAATAACATGGAAAAAAGGAATAGAATGAGAGGAACCCATAAAAAAGGTGGTAGAACAAACCTTATATCAAAGATGGATTGAAACTAACAAGTTTCACCAAAATAGGGGTGCACATGCAGAAAAAAGAAACTCTTGAGAAGACACGATCCACTGTAAAATCACTATACATGACTCCTGTAGGAAGGAAGGAAGGGTTCAAGCATCTCACAGCATTGAAAAATATGAAATAACAAGGGAGTAAGATATCTTTTCCATTTATAATATTTAATAGTACAATGGTTTAAGATACAATAGATTTTCCATTAATATCAGATATGTCAAAGAACATGCATTTTGACCCTCTAAAGGCTACCCGACTATTAGGATAAATTAATATAGAAGTTACAGGATTTAAATTGTCTTTAAATACTTTAAATCAAGTTTTTTAATTCAATTTACGTTAAATGAAACACAAAAAGGTGAAACTATATTAAATGATGAAAAATCTATAAATTTTACAATGGAAATGGCACAGTTCTGGAAACACTGATCAGGACACAATTTCAGTTCCACCATTTTGGTACCACCATTTATATTCCATTATTTCTTTTACACTATTTTTGTGCCCCAATTTTTGTTCCACTATTTTTTTGCCACCATTTCTGTGCCTCTATTTTAGTGCTAATGTTGTTGTGTCACTGTTCTAGTAAATCTTCAAAGGAAATAACACAGTTATGGAATGTCTATTCAAAGAATTGAAAAAATGGAAAAGTGTTGGGAATACGTCATCGTAACTTCCCCGTACACCTCAAAAAACAGATTTTAGAAAGAGAATGGATCGTAGAGGATTCAACCATTACATATGGGCAACCACCTCTACAATATTTTGTGATTGGTTTTTCATTACCTTTTATACATGGATCATAGGTAGGATGACTTTAAATAATATATAATACATATATGGAATAATTATTATTTTCAATAAATGAATTATCAAAATCCATAATATATTCTGATATACAAAAAGCTGAAAAAACTATTCATGCTTACATTAGACCCACCAAAAAACATGAATGGTGTAATCAATTTTTCTATACCAATATTGTAATGATGAATATATATATATATATTGAATATAAATTGGAATATTCTATTTTTAATTTAATAGGCACAAATCCTTTCATTTTAAATTAAACCTATTGTTTATGTTTTCCTTGTATTAGGACCTAAAACTAAGCTGAGTGCCAGTTGGGTCATATTTTGTAAAGGAAGAGGCAGGACAACTAATGTTTGGATACATGAAAATTACATGTTCTGTATTTTGATAACATGATGTGCATTTTATAAATGATGTGGAATGGAATGTTCAGGATAGTTAATCATGTGTATATAGATTTTCTTAGTGGGATTCCCCTGAGCATTATAGAAATTTAAAAGCATTTGACCGACATGTAAATACATGATTATAGTTTTTAAAATTTTCTGAAGGGCTAAATTTTTTTACAAGAATCCCTCCCTTCCCTCTCATGCTGGGGATCCCCGCCTAAATCCTATCCTAGAATTTTGTGTCATGTCATGATTTGTACTCATTATATTATACCATTAGTTTTGTTGGATCTATACCAGTGATTTATTCATTAATGTTGTGATTCCATTCATTATTTTTAATATCGACAGAGTTATTTTGGGGGAAAGCTATTTTTTCAAATTTCAATGGTTTTCATTCGTTCATTATTTTTCTTTTGAAGAAGATACAATTATTAGATGATAATAGATGATTGTTTCAACTATTGGTATATGGTAGGTTTTCTATACCTTTCCCCTAAGGTTTTTTAATTATAGAGCATGTTGTTGTGATTCCACAGGTATGAAAATTTAGTGTTTCCAGTGAAACTAATTGAACACCTATAATAAATTGTTAGATACAACATTATGTTCTATAATAGTAAATTTATTATTATTATATGAAGGTACCCTAACCTTAGTCACCAATGGGTTGTGCCTTTGTATATGTCCTATTATACCACCCCATTTGGAGAATGTGATATTGCCAGTGGTTTTGAGAGCCATTAAAATCAAAATTATAATTTAATTTATTATTATTAGAGGGTAATTACTCCTTTCCTTGAGATTCATGATGCAAATTGAATTAATTTTTTAAACAGGATTTGTAATATTAAATGGTTGAACTCATGGAATGTGAATTCTTATGAAATGATTAATAGAATTATTGATTAATTGAAATTTTAGAGGATTTTGTGAAATAGTTACATAGATCCTAATTCCTCATATTCAATGGTCATTTCCCCCATGGATCTTATTTACATCAGTGGGTAACTGGAACCAATTTACTTCTTAGATCATAATTATGTAGGATGCCAAGGGCCTTGCTACCCCTTGGATCCAGGTTGCTTTGACTCTATTTGTAAAAGATATATTGACATTCTTCAGGGAATCAGACTAAATCATTACTATGTATCCATTGAGATTTTCCTAGGATATGATTCAAATTACATGGTCTTATATAACTTTAATATAGACCATCTTGGTAGGACACTTTTATTTACAAGGAATTACCATTGTAAAAAATTAAGAATATATGGAATGGCTACGATGGATGATATATATAATAGTATACATCAAGGCATTACTGTATATATTGAAATTTTTTAAATATAACCCTATGAATGGTATCAGAGTATAGTGGATATAAAATAATGTACAAAACCTATTATTTCTATTTATAGCTTCACCTTTTTAGTGGATAGTGAAAATTTATTAAATGGGGTATTTTAAAGATTGGAAATATAACATAAATTTATAACATATAACTTGGGCCCTTTAATATCATTACTTTTATATTGTTTTTCTATATTTCATACAACATATATTTTATACATATACAATACATATTATTGAAAATATTACGGTTATCCTACTGATTGTTATATCAAACACTCTATAGGCTTTGTTTGTGTACCTAAACATACATCTATTATGTTGATTGGGATGAGAGAATGAACCCACAATGAAACTGTTGATTTATTTATTTTTTGGAGTAGGGTATCATAGGTCTAATCATGGATTGTGATGCTAGCTGTGATAATTACTTTTTTTAATTTTTGGTTTTTTTAAAAATTTATATTATTGAATATATCCATAACTATTTTCATACCTTTTATAGCATTGAAATGACACATAATTTTTGTAATTGATAATTCCTTAGGAATTGTATATTTTTCACCATCTTCTTGATATTTACCTTCTATATAATTTATATTTTTCTTATACAATTGATTGAAAATATTAGCATCATCTCATTACATTATAAATTCTGGGAATAGTCTCCCCAAAGAAAAACCTTGGGCTCAATTCTATTTGTAAGCCTATGGAATATGTTGAGGCTCACTTGAGACTATGTGACCCACATGAATAGGAAAAAGTGCAGTAGAATTTGTGTCAGGACGTTACATAGTGGTATATTAAAATTTTATTTTTCTATTGTCTAAATATATTGGTAAAATTGATAAGGATTAAAAAATCATTGGAATTTTAATGAGATATGACGGTGAATATCTAACCCACATTAATAAAAAATAATAACTTCTTGGAATAAAAATTGTTTTTTTCAGGATTATACTTATTATTATTGATTTGATTCCACTATTCGGTGAAACACTAATTATTGGATGTTATTTTTTATTATAGATTTTAATATTGACATAATGATATGATGGGATTCATTTTAGGCATCATTTTAAGAATCTTTTATTTTCACATTACATTCATTATGCCTTCTATATAGGATGCATTTCGTGACTGCATGGCCTTTGGATATGTGACATCTGTGATAAATTTGTTACCCACATATTATTATTATGAACAATTGAGAAACATTGATAGTACATAGAGTTCCCTAAGTAGCCTAAATAATGTTTACAATCATATTTCAAAATAGATATCCAAATCTTCCAATTACGGAATGTCGAGTCATGGACCATGGGACCCATTGAAAAGAATGTGTTATGGGTTCAACTAAGTTGACTCCATACATTTGTTTATAATGTGTATGACACCTTATTGATTGTATGTGGTGACAAATTTATTCCTACCATATATGATGGATATTTTTAAAATATTTAGAAATTGAAATGAAATTGAAGTTATAGAAACATGGAACTTGACTAAAACCCATCTTTACTATGGGATTTATGAAGTCTCTCTGATACTTTTTACAGTTTTTCATTTAACCTTGTGCTAGATTAAGTTGATGAATTAAGGGTATTACATGTTTATAGGATTTATATGACCTTCCTAATTCTTAGATATATTTATATTGGTATATTTAATTATTTTAATTGTTTTTATTTTGTCATTGTAGAGACATGTCCACTAGAAGACCATCAGTCATGCACCATGAGTGTGGGAAAAACCATGATCTGGAGGTTGTTGGAATGAGGATACAATTATACCCTAATATATTCATATATTATCTTCTATTATTTGTACATATATGTGTGTGGAGTCCTTTTCCCATGATGTTTTCCATCAATTTATGAATACTTTTTTGGGGACACTACACCCTAGAACATTTATGGTTGAGCTAATGCATTTGTTCCTAAAGAAGTATCCACCCATGTTTTCAAGGAATGGATATCCAAGAACTACTGAGATATGGCTGGGATAAATATCATTAATAATTGTGTATCAAGATATTGCATCAATGAGGAGAGAGATGATGATGACATATATACAATGGAGATAAGCTAAGCATTGGTGGGAAGTTTTGAACTACTATGATATACTCAATGATATGGATTAGAGGGACTTGTACTGAAGGTTTTATTGTTTTATTTTTACTATGACCTTGATACCATTGAAGGAAAATGACTATATGAATCTGTATTAAAATTTTATGACAATAATGTAGTAATCATCATGATTAATATGTCTTTAATGTTTTCCACTTATTTACCTTTATTATGAGCTATCAAGGGATAGATGCTTCCAAGAAGGTCTTAAAATTCCATTATATCACATGTAAATATTATTTCATTGACTACTATTACTGAGATAGAGAAGGATAAATTTATTACTGAGTGGACCCTAAGGGAATATGGGGGTGCACAGTAGGGCAGTTCAGCCACTCAACACATTCATTTAGTCTCTTCGGGATGGAAGTTCCATATTGAGGCTTCTCATAAGGGTAATACAAATAAAAATGTAAGATCTGGTAGTTCTATATTTGTTTATCAGTGTCTAAGATGAGGAAATATTAGAAGTTAGTGTGATTTAGACCCAGTAGTGTATTGAGATTGGGGAATGATGGGAATGTTTAGTATCTCCCCAGAAAGTGCTATCTAAAATTTAATGGAATGGGAGTGACTCTGGCTCCATTTTCAAGAGAAGGATTCATAGATCTAAATCAAGCTATGATTTGGGGTATGATAATTAATTTTGTCTGATTTTATTATCATTTTTGAGGCATCAAGATACTAGTTGAACATAGAATGCAGATTAGACTACTCCAGGCAGTGTGTTTGTTTCACATGACCTTAGTTCATTCAATATATATATTCTATACAACCTATACCTATATAGAAAAGGTCAGGGATGTCTAGGTTTTGAGGTATAATCATAGTAGCCATTATTCTAGTCTCTTTTATAATTGATATAGGTTCATCTGAAAAACCCATACTGGTACATTTATTGTAGAGAATTATGCTCATTATTCAGTTTCTTGATGGAGTTTTCAATTTGGATACTATGTTGGTGATCAAAATGGAGGGAGTATTCCATTGAAGGGGGAACCCCTTGATATTGATGACTTTTACATCCTATGGGATCCATTTGTTTCATGATGATAGGATTTTACATCATTCTTAGGATGGACTCTCTAGTTATTATTGATTCCATGTAGATTTCAATCATTTGAGGTTGACGATAAAATCACTAGAGGTTGCAGTTTTTATGTAAAAGGGTGAATGGTATGTGCATGAAATTTGAGATGGAACAAGACATATTTGGTTTGATATAATGAAAACCATGATAACTAGTTTATATTTGGATGATTTTAGAAAATGTTAGTAGGACATCCCTCCACTGGTTGATCATTTTAGGGACTTACTTACAGATGATTTTTTAACTCATGAGTGATAAGTGGGGTTATATATTTATATAGTTTAAGGATATTTATAGGTATCCATTCCTCCTAATACAATTGATACTAATAATTTATAGGAGCTTAAGTGGTACCTGGTAGAATTTGAGGAAATGATCTTTATAAGACCTAGTACATACCCAAGGGTTTCACTTGAATTCTAGGTGAAATGTTGTATGTCACCCTCAAGATATGTGTGAATTTTTGTAAATTGAACTATTTGATGGTTAATAACATTTAACCATTTCCATGGATAGAAGATCTATTTGATAATATCTAATGAAATTGGGGATTCTATAGGATTTTTTGTGGTCTAGTTAACACCATGTTCATGTCAAACTCATAGAGAAGACTCATACTAATTTTTGTAATAGGGATGGTCTATATGAATATCTGTTTAAGGAGTTAGATCTCTTGAAAATTCTAGTAGCATAAATGGAACTGGTGAAATGATTTTCCACCCTTATCTGCATTCTTTTGTGCCATTACTCCAAGATGATTTCATGATGTCTTCTCTCAATCAACCCAACCATTCCAAACTTCTTGATATTTTATTGGAATCACTTTTAGATCATTACTTATAAGCTATACTCAAAAAGTGCCAATTCTTGGTGGAAAATATTCTCATTTGATCTCATATTATATCAGATATAGGAGTATCTGTTAAAATGGATAAGCATGGAGCAATAGTATCATAGGAGAAACCAAATAAAGTCTTTTATATGCAATGTATTATAGATCTAGAGGTATATTAACGTCTTAAAATACATTATTTCTCATTAAAAACATTAAATATTATGGTATTGATTAAGAATGATATGATTTTTTTGTGAACATATTCCACCATTATATCTTATTAAGAGCTCAAATGGTGATTGACTTCAGCTCCAGTTCAAATTCATCAATAGATGAGTATGATATACAATATGTATTATAATGCATCATATATCTACCTAGGGGTACATACGATGCATGGAGAATGTTTTTTCGTGTTCACCTCACCTCAGATGTTTCCACATGAGAGGAACAACAAGATATATGATCTTCAGTTAGCAATTTTTGTACATTCCATGTGTTTTTGGAAGAAATATATAGATTTGGAGCAATTTATGGAGTGCACAGACAAAAATAATCCTTACGTATATATTTACATAGCATAAACTAGATTTTAGGTAGTGAAGGTGGTTCATTACATACAATAATTAACATTTACCTTGGCCTAACACCCAAAAGGGAAATATAGTTTCACATGCACTAAGTAGGAGGAGTCAGATAAATGTAATTAAGGATTCCTATCGTGAGGGACGACTCATTGCAATGTTGGCCATGATTCATATAATTGTGTGGGATATTCATGTGGAGGATTTGCATAACAGGCCATGAAAATCACTCATGTGATGGTTAGAGGTATGATAGAAAGAATTACTATGAACATGTATCATTTAGGAGATTTTAGTGTTGGTCATGTTGGTCATATAGTGTATGGAGACTAAATACTCGAGATACGAATATTAAACCAATCAAAGTTGATTTTTTCCTGAGTATGAGTTCAAATATTATTTCATTTTTACATATCTCACAAAGGATAATAGAATTTTTTTTGAAGACATGATATTAATATCAAAATGATATGTTGGGATATTTGATATTCTATACAAATTCAGACTGATATTCTATTGGATGTAGTTTCCTTATAAGTAATGAGCTTTTCTTAAATTCTTCCATGTATCACAGTTTCACCATTATAACTTAGACCCATCTAATAAATTAATTTTAAATGATGTGTCAGCATTGGTAGATGTGTCCTTCAAGGAGAATAATGTTCATATTATTTATTGGATCCATAAGGTTATATGAGGCTGTATAATTTATAAATTATGGGTGATATGGATTTATGACCATTTTTAAGATGAGTATTAGGAGAGGGAGGCCGACATGCATTATTAGTTGGAAAGTTATTCTCTTGTGATTTTTGACCACACATTAAAGGTAAATTTTGGGATGGATTATTTTAAAGATGAAAGATTTAATGTGCCTATATTTTTATGAGGTAGAAATCCTTTTGTTTTCAGTTAAGAAAATTATATGTTCTCCCTTTTTGGATTAGTCCCAATATATGATCTGTGGACTGGTTGGGATATTTTTTGAATGGATGATGAAGGAGGTCTATAGGGTGTTTTTAGGCCAATTATATGAAATGTAATTATATCAAATGATTTGTATTTAAAAACATATAACAGCATAGGCTTGAAAATTCATGATGAAAAATTAGTTTTTCTAAGGGAAGATCTCAATATTTCCATGACACGTAAATAATTTACACATCATGTAAATACCCAAGGAAGGATTATAAAAATATATGAAGTTCTTTTATTTTCGATATAATCCCCTATTATCTCTCACACATGAGAGCACCCTTCAAGGATTACATATTCATTAGTTCTGTTTTGTGGTCCAAAATCTATTTCGTTCATCGTTGGTCTCATTGGATCTATGCCAATGTGTTCATCATTCTTCTTGTTTCATTCTAATTTTTTTGGTATTTATAGTGTTAATATTATTGGAATATATGATTCATAATTTTTAGTGTTTTCATTCATTCTTAATTTATCTTCTAATATTGAATAAATATGAGGTGGATACATGATGTGTTTTTGTTGATATGATCATAGTAGGTGGCCTATATCATTTCCCAAAAGGTAGGTGATTTATATAGCTACTTTTTATGATGTAGTTTGCCTGAATATCTATCATTTCACGTAAAAAGAATTTAATAACTTGAATAAATTTATTTGTAGAAATTTATGTTTCATACTAGTAGATTTGTGGTGGATGGTGGTAGTTATCCCTAACCTAGGCCTCCCATTTTGTGTTCCTTGGTATAAACTGTATTTAGTACCATCCTGTTTGGTATGTGTGGGTTCTCCCTTGTTTTGTAAGTCCTGATAAATTAAACGAAAATGAATGGGATGTTTAGGAGATGGTTATTCCTCATTTCCATGTGATATATGATGTAAATTGATTAAATTGTTTTGATGTTAATTATCATATGAGTTGGATGAACGATTTGAATGTGAATGATTACAAAATGAATAATGAAATACTAATGAATTGATATTGTAGTGGATTCATTAGATGATTTCCTCGAATCCAAACTCTATAGATGTAACCAAAATTACCCCTATGGAACATTCATACTCTAGTGGATTCTGTGGACCAACATACTCTATAGATAATTATTATATATTATTACAAGGTCCATGATACCCCTTATATATTTCTTTCATAAACTCTCTTGGGACACGGTATATTGAAATTATCCATGGACTCCAACCAAGTTGTTATTTAGATTCAATAAATATGGTCTTGGTTCTCAATGAGGACGACATATTCTTTTACACCCTGGTTCTATGTATTCATGGTATAAATATTTTGATTAAATGGTAAGGATGTTTTTCACACTTTTTATTGTATGTGTGGATGTTATTAACGTTATGCGCTTGATCACATGTATATGTCGTTGTTGATATTTTGGAATATTTTATCTATAAACCAGGTATGTGAACTAAAATACATTAGATACCATAGAATATATCACACATATTATTTATATTTAATATTCCCTTGGTTTGTGGAATATTGATTATGTTTTACATGAATACTTGTTTTGATGGATAACATCACAATTTTTATCACATATTCCTCAGGAACATTATGGTAATTAAATATAGGATTATTTTATATATTTTTAACATCATAGATTGTATAAAAATAACATAATTGTATTGAAACCATTTTTTGTGGCATACTGAGTGTCTTCTCACACACTATTGAATTTTTTATTGGGCACTCAAACAGACATCATGGATATAGGTAGGAATCATGGAATTTTCGCACTATACTATTATTGCCTTGTTCATTTTATAAGAGAAGGGGAGCACATGATTGGGATAGGCTCGTGATGATATATATAACAAGTTAGTTTTTTTTTCATTCTGATATTTTGATACATATATTGGATTGTATGATTGAATACCTAGTTTCCTATGTATGGCATCACAAGACATATAATTTTTTATAAGAGACACCCCAACACATTGTTTATTTATTATTGTATCTTAGATATTCAACATCATTCTAATTTATATTATTGATATACTATTGACTAATATTATTAGTACCACAATGTTAGAATTAGAAATGTGGGTATTGTTGTTACACGGACACATCGTAGACCCTTGTTACTTGTCGGCAGCCTCTGGCATATCGGGAGTAATGCTTGAGGCAATGTGACAAACCACCTTAGTGGACTCTTTTGTTAAATCCATGCCCAACCATAACATATATGATATTTATATCTTGATTAATATTTTATTGTTTATGGATATTTGATCAATTTATGAGGACTAAAACTAAAATAAAGAATCATACATGTAAAATTAAGTAATTATCATATAAAATAAAAATTTTAATAATGAATTGATAATAAACAGGTAATAAGAGGTTATGAACAAATAATATATTGTTTTATATTTATTATAATTTTAACACCCCAATATTTTAGAACATGAACATTTTTGGTGATATAATTTATTACATAAAACCCCAACCTTATAATAAAATATAACACTTAATACTTTATGAAATATTTTTTTAATAATTATAATCTCTTTGATAACATACAGAACATGAAACCACTTGTCCAAATGAATAAAATTTAAGTATACCATTATAACTGAGATTTTAAATTTGAGGTTATTAATTTTACTGATTAAATTAAGAAAAATAATGTTATAGCTATTTGTAAATTAAATAATAAACATTTAAAAAATGTTTTCTGAAGACTTGTATTTTTTTCTACTAGGTAGAATCATATAACTTTCCAAAAATAATTTAAACTATTTTTTTTTTAAAATTTTAGAATCATTATTTGGCAATATTAAATTTATTATTTGAATAAAAATATCACAATTATATTTCTTATTTTTTTTGTATTTTTCTAAAAAGTTAATTTTTTATAAAAATATGAATATAATTTTTTTAATTGAAAAAATCCTTAAATTTTAATTATTTATGATATTATAATTTATTTTATATTAAAATAATAATTTTGTTTTTTAAATTAATCAAATTTCATTCATTTTAAATTTTTTTGTATTTCCTTCTTATGTAAAAATATTATAACCATTTTAACCATTTGTATTTAAAAACCTTCTTTCTCACCGTGTCAATGAGAATAATTTTAAATTAAAAATTTCCACTTATGAGAAATGAATTTTGGAAAAAGATTATATATTTTAATTAATTTAGATTTTTATTTTATAATATGGTCAATTTAAACAATGACCAAAATTTGTAATGAAAATTGGAAAAATTATTTTCCATGATAAATGTAAAAATGGATTTACACGGTGGTTAAACTAAAATGTTAAGGGTTAAATTGAAATAAATATTTATATAAAATTAATTTTCATCCACATTATGTACTTATAATTTCAAACTCCTGAGAATAATGAATTTTTGACATATTTTTCATTTTAATATTTTGTTATACCTTTTTTATTTCCAAAAAATTATCGTATTTCCCCACACATCACTTATAAAAGGCAACCCACTATCCTCTCATATAAATAACTTCAATTAATTTTGGATAGAAAAATACCAAACAAAATTAAATACTATATTCTTTAATTTCATCAAAGAATAATTATTTAGGAAGAAATACAAGCTAGGAAGGATTTGGTGAAAACCAAAAGAGAGTACTCAGATTAGAGTAATGGCTCTTCAATCATCATTTTAATTTTATTTGTACATCATCTAACTCAAATTATTATTTAAACATGATGATATAATTACCTATGTATATTAAATTAAATTTCAAATTGTAAATTTATGTTAATGATCACTCAAATCCCACACATCTGTAGATTTTTTATGGAAGCATCATTCATTTATGTAGTGGACTACCACTTCAAGTACTTGTATCATTACTTTTATCATTACCACCTCTCACGGTTGGGTATGATGATGGATATAAATTATGTACATAATAATTATAACATAATTATACCATTGGTGTGAATATATATATATATATATATTAAATTAAAGTTTTTATATGACACATTAATGTTTCTCTTGGGTACGACATACTACCGCCACATAAAGCGATGTGATTTGTCAGTCATGAACTCTTTACAGGGAATTTAATAAGGATAAATTTAAGGTTTAAATTATATTTAAAATAAATAATTATGATAATCATGACATATTTACCATTATGGAATGATAATATATATCATTTTATTTCATACATTTTCACGTTATGATAGTTGATAACGCCCTTTTGTACGTGAAGACTACAACCATAATGAAATGATATGACTCAATTTTCCTCACCATAGCTCTTGAATGATATATATAAGTGTTTGAAAACATATAAAAATTGATATATAATATTATTATCATTATTTAATGATAATATATTACTTTCCAAATTTCTCTAATGACCACTGAAAAACTGAGACGCCACTCGTGTGCACGTATAGCCTTTCTTCTACAGGATTATAACATTGTCCATTTTTAAAACCATATTTTAGGATTTTTAATGTATAATTGATTTGTAAATATAATAAATATTTAATTATATTTATTCTGGGGATGATATAACTATATAATATGATAAATAACTACATCTTTAATGATGAATCATATATGATATAACATAAAAATTAAAACCCAAAACAATCAATATAATGAATGAATAATATCATTTAGGAGATAATATCTTATAAATGGATCATACATGAAATTACAAATATTAATATTGTTATGGAATAATTTAATAATATATTTTGAACCTCTATATAGGAGACTGAGTAATGAATAACTAAATGAAAGAATGGGGTAAGGGACATCATATCAATGTCTATTAATTGAGTGTTATTGTAATGATATTAACTTATTTTATTTTATATTTTGTATATAAATCCACATAATAATACAATAATTCATTTCATTTTGTATTTCAATATATATTTTGTAACGTCTTGGTTCTGGGTGCCCCCTAGAGGCGCCCCGTACCCAGTTGGTCACATGGCCTAAATATCATTTACCCTAATAGTAGAGGCTACTGACTAGCAGCGAGGGCCTTGAGTGTGATAGTGGGGAAACTATGCTCTCAGTGGAAGTGTAACACAACATAAGTAAACAAACGAAAAAAACGGATGCAGAAAAAATCCATACGAAAGTAAAAAACATAAGATGATAAAATAATAAACATGATCAGATATATATATATATATATATATGAATGATGCATGATACATATGTCTAGGAAAGCCGCCAAGAAAATCACAATGCTGGAATACAAATTTACTAAACACAAGTACAAAAGGAAACAACTAAATAACTCCTCAGCATCGCAAGACATAGCTTGGTCCAATGCTCTCCAACTCTACAGCAAACCAAGAACCTGATGTAGAAGGTTGTGTGCCCTTATCCATACCTACAACAACATAATATGTTTGGGACCAAAAGCATATTCCAAATAGGGTGTGAGAATAAATCCCAGTATGAAACCACCATGAGATCTGTGCCTAAAAGTCAGTGAGTATATATGGCAGAAAATAAGTAAAAAAGAGTGTAGTAAACAAGTAAGTATTCAGCAGCACATAATCCACAGTTTTAAATCATTCAAATACCACATATTATATAAGAAGGAAAATAAACAGGTAACCCTCTATGAAAGTAATCACAACCTAACCCCTCTGGTCTTACCTACCAGCAAGCAAGCAAGAAACACAATAGGCAACCCTCCGAAAAGTACTCACAACCTGTCCCCTCTGGTCCTATCTAGTAATAAAAGCAACCCTATCGGCATTACACTCAGTCTAACCCCTCTGGTTCAGCATTACCATAGACTCTCTAAGGAATAACTCACCTTCAATTCCCCCTATAGTATTGTATCAGTACTAAAGGAACTCTAGGGAAGCACTCAACGTTAAATTTTCAATGTGGCCCGCATCAAGGAATTAAAAACACTCTGCAGAACCACTCAATGTCAATTCCCACACTATTCTCACATCATAAGTTATAAAGACACTCTGGAGAATCCCTTAGGTTCATCCTCCATATGGTATATACAACAGGTTCTCACGGGCCTGTGTATGTCAAGAAAGTTCAGTGAAGCATATCGGCCCAAGTAAACCTCAAGAACTACCTGGATAGCGGTCTACAACATAAAAACATATCATAATAGTAACACCATCCTACAAATAGGAATGGGAAAGTAAACAGTAGCCTAACTAGAAAAATGGACCCTACGGTCAAAACAGGTAGTCATGCATGGGAAAAAACATCCAAAGTATATCAATTAACCCTATTAATGTTCAATTATCATAAACTCAAGCATACAAGCATATCAGGAAAACAAGAGGGCTAAAACTGTAAATGTGAAATACCCTGTTCATGAGTATTGGCGATTTTGCACAAAAATCTCAAAGACTTTTTACTAAATGGCACAAACCACCTACCTCGGTGTTGGTAGATCGATATACTTGAGTCTTAGGGCTTGAATCACCTTAGAAAGCCGAAGATCTACAAATAAATCTAAAACATTCAATGGATGATATCTTTTAATGATAAAGAATTTGGAAAAGAAGCTCAAACAAAAGGGAGAGCTTATTGAGGTGATCCCAATGAAATCCGTGGCGGTCGAATCAGAGATCGATTTCTCGGTCAGGGGATCAGAGGAAGATCATAGCCAAACCCTCACTCTTGGATGATCCCAACCTTGAAGAAGATGCTTCTGTTCGTCAGAGTTGACCCCAATGCATTCTGTAAAAAAAACAATATACACAGCATTTACTTTTGATGTAAATGGTGTGTGCATGCCTTTTCCATACTTCTCTTTAGGCATCCTCTAGGTCATCCGCACATGGCTGTGTGTGCGGCCTTTAAATGGCCATCACACTATTTCATGTGGCAACCAAGTACATGATGTATACTCAGAAAGTACACGACATGTATTTCAAAAATTTCATGGAATTCCTCTTTTTGTGAAAAACAACCTAAAAAGGAAAACATACCTGAAATAAAAGATTCATGTTCATAAAAACATCCCCCCATAAATAAATTCATCGTCAAATTTCCCTAGCAATGCGGCGTAGAAGTAGAAACCTTGAATAGCTCTGGCCACTATTCTCATACATCAACATCCCTCTCCCAAGACCTTTTCTGTACTCGCCGGTGCTGCCATAGCACTCGTAGTAGAGGAACAGACCAACCACATAGAGCCATCGAACATTGATGAACGATCTGGATAGGAGGATCCTCAAACAACACATCCACTTCCAACTCAACCTCATCGGGTTGAAAGACATGAGACAGGTCTGATATGTAATGTCGAGGATGAGAAATGTGGAAGACAACATGCATAGCCTGATACCTATTAGGTAACTATAACTGATAAGAAACCAGCCCAACTCTCTCCAAAACCTCAAAGGGTCTGATGTACCTCGGCGAAAGCTTTCCCTATCTCCTAATCCTCCTCTTCCCCAACCTCGGTGTGACACGTAGAAAAACTTTATCGCCGACCTTGAACTCCAGAGGTCATCTCCACTGATCATCATAAGACTTCTGTTGAGATTGTGAAGTAATCATCCTCTTCTGAATTAACTTTATCTTCTCTGTGGTCTCCTGAACAAGATGTGGTCACAACATAGCTGCCACTCCTGCCTCCAACCAACATAAAGGTGATTAACGTGGAAAACCGTACAAAGCCTCATAAGGTTTCATCTAGAATAGTGTCATGTAAACTATTGTTGTTGGATAACTCCACAAGAGGTATATGCTTCCCCAAAGTACCTCCAAAAACCAGGATGCATGCACGAAGCATATCCTCAAGCACCTGAATCATATACTTGGACTGACCATCTATCTGGGGATGGTAAACTATACACAAATGTACCTATGTACGCAAAGCCTTTTGAATCCCCTGCCAGACCCGAGAAGTAAAAAATGCTCCTTTGTTTAAAACGATGGGGTGTGGAACCCCATGTAGTAGTATAATCTCTTGGATGTACAACCATCCCAGATCATTAACACTTAAGGTCTCCTTGTTCAGCAAGAAGTGAGAAACCTTCGTGAGTTTGTCAATGAGAACCCAAACAACATAATTTCCTCAAGGTGACCTCAGTAAACCTGTCACAAAATCCATCGTGACATCATTTCACTTCCACTCGGGAATGGTTAACTGCTGTAAAATCCCTGTTGGTTGCTGATGTATCACCTTCACCTGCTAACAGGTGGAACACTTCATGACGAAATGAGAAACAACTCTCTTCATACCTATCCACCAATATTGATAGTGTGGATCACGATACATCATGGTGACACCAGGATGAATTTTACAAACTGAAGAATGAAAGTCCGGCATTCGCTCCTCACGTATGTCTACTGACACCCATACGCGCCCTTGGAAACACAAGATCTCATCCTCTCCTATGGTCCATCCATATATAGGGTTCTCTCTAGACACACGTTCCTGTATGACTAGGCTTTCTGAATCTGATAGATGACTCATTCACACTCGATCTTGAAGAGTAGAGGTAATAGATACAGAAGAAAGAAATGTATGACACTGTCTATCATGCACCTCCTAATGCATCTCATAGAATAGAGGCATAAGATGTCTCTCACTACTGGCCTCCTGAACTGCCTATATCTGGGTCCTCCTGGTCAACGCATCATCCACCACGTTGCCTTTCCTAGGCATATAAGAATGCTCAAATTCAAAGGACTGAAGGTACTCAACCCAACTCTGCTATCTCAAATTTAGATCACGCTGAGTGAATATGTACTTGAGACTCTGGGGTCAATGAAAAATAAAAAATTCTCTCCCAGAAGATAATGTCTCCAACAACGCAAGGCATGAACATCATCAGCCAACTTGAGATCATGCATCGGGTAATTCCTCTCAGGTAGCCCCAACTGCAAAGACCGATACGCAACTAATCCTTCTCCATGCATAAGTACAACTTCTAGAACGATACCTAAAGCATCATAGTACAGAGTATAGCTCTTTCTTAAATCTGGAAAGACTAGTATTAGTGCTGAAGACGACCTCCCTTTTAGCTCTTGCAAGGATGAATCCCAAGAATTTGACCACAAGAAATTCACACCTTTCTTTGTCAGACCCTTCAGTGCTACTGCTATGCATGAAAATTCATGAATAAAATGTCTATAGTATCTATCTAGCCCTAGAAAACTCTGTACCACAAAGATGTTCATCGGCTGCTCCCAGGAAACTACTGCTCTCACATTCATTGGGTCTATTATTACTCCAGTCTCTGAGATAACATGACCCAAAAAGTGAATATGATCCATCCCAAAGTGGAATTTTGAGAGCATAGCATATAATTGATGCTCTATCTGTGTTCTCAAAACAATCTCAAGATGGGTAGCATGGTTGTGCCGAGTGTGAGAGCACACCATGATATTGTCCATAATGACCACCATGAAATAATCCAAGTACGGATGGAACGTTCGGTTCATCAGTTCCATGAAAACTACAGGCACGTTCGTGAGACCGAACCTTATAACTACATACTCGTATAGACCATACCTTCCCCGGAAGGCTTTGAGAGGTATATCAGATGGTCTAACGTGCAACTGATGATTACCAGATCTCAAGTCAATCTTCAAGAACACCTGGGCTCCCTGAAGCTGATCAAATAGATCATCAATGCTCTGCATGGGATATCAATTCCTGACTGTCAACTGGTTCAACTTCTGATAATCCACACAATGCCTCAGGATACCGTCTATCTTTTTTGCAAATAAGACAAGTGAACTCCAAGGATAATTACTGGGTCAGATGAAACCATTTGTCAGAAACTCCTCCAACTACTTCTTGAGCTGCTAAAACTCTAGTGTATCCATCATATAAGGAGGAATGTACACTGGTGTTTCCCATAGAATAAGCTCAATTGAAAATTCTACCTCATGCATCAGAGGGAAACCTGAAAATTTATCTGGAAAGGAATATCTAAAATGATCTACCACTGGAGGAAAGTCCATCAGTGTAGTCTCCTGGTCATCCAGGTATAGACTAGAAATCTGGGTAGAAACTCTGCCTAACCCATGATGCTCGGGTCCCACTCTGCTCTCCCGGACATCCCACTCACCCTTATGAAGAAATGATTTTTCCTCAAATGATGTGAAACTCACCCTATGACGATAGAAATTGACCACCACCTAGAAGGAAACTAACTATTCCATTATGAGAATGACATCATAGCCCTTCATCTCCAGGACATAGAGGTCCCATAAAACGTGACACCGACCAACCTCTAGAGGGAACTCCTTACACTGACGCACACTAGCCATTCTTGTCCCCAACAGAGTGTCTAGTGTCAAGAAATTAGTAGGAGAAAAGATTCGGAGCCCAAAGCTCTCCACAAACGGAAAAAATATAAAGCTATGTGAAGCCCCTATATCGAAAAGAGCGAAAGATAAAATTGAGGAAACTTAGATAATACCTTGTACTGTAGAAGGTCCAGGATCCTTCTCCTACTGGGTCTACTCCACTGAAAATGTCTGGCCTGCTCCGTGGCCCTGTGACGCTTCCTGACAACTCTGAGCTGATCTTCCCTGATGTCACTGGAAACTGAGGGACTAGCTACCCTAGCCATGACCTCCACCTCGGCCTGAACGGCCAGAATAATACAAATTCCCAAACTGGTGAGAAACTAGTGGTGCTGCACCTAAACTAGGAGTCATTAAAGAACGTCTGTCACACGATGCTGGTGATAAGATCTGATAGAAGCACTGAAGATAACCAATCTTGCTGCATGATCGGCACTCCACTGGGTCCCTCGTGCAATGTTTCCTCAATTTAACACTCTTTTGGAACTAGGAGCACACAACTTGGCTACCAGAAATAAGTGTCTCGCCTCCTCGGATCACCACACGAAGACTCACTGTGGCACTTCCTACTATCAGTAGGAAGGATACAAACTCTAGACGTAGAGTCGCCCTAGCTCACAACTCAAGAATCCCTCAGATTGTGCTCAGTGATTAGTGTATGGTTGATGATAGAAGTGATAGAGGTTAATGATAATATGTTTACCCACTATGGGATGCCGTGCCTCAAACCATCCTCGAACTTCTATGCCAGGAATAAATGATCTCCTCCTCAAATTGTCATGAAATGATATAGGTCGGTAAAATGGGAGGAATACCCCATAACCAAAATAGTACCTTGCTCAAGACTAAAAAACACTTAGGCTCGATCAGCCCTCAAGGTCTTTGGATAAAAGTATTCATTGAAGATACGATGAAATCCTCCCATGTCATAACTTGTTGGCGTCCCATCTATGTGGTCACATCCCACCACCTCTTGGCACAGTACTGAAGCATATAATAATCAAGCTTGACCATCCTCTCTGGAGGCATCTCCAGATGCTTAAAGTTCATCAGCATGGATTCTATCCATGACTCTACAGCATGGGGCCCTCCACCTCTTGAGAATGTGGGAGGATGCTGCTGCTGAAAGACACGTGTCAACTCTTCCATCGACGAGGAAGGAGGCTGTGCACCTTGAATGGTCTATATTATTCTCATAAATCATCCCCTAAACTATGCATCATCACCTGCGTCAAGTATAACGACATGCGACAATACTGGCACAATGGGAGGATCGACAGGTAGTCCCTGATCAGCCATGTATGGTGTTCAATCACAAACCTACAACTGGCGTTCAACCAGAGGACGTCCCAATGGCATGACTCTGTAAGTTCAAACACACAACACAGATCAATATTATCAAGGACAAAAAACTAGAAGTGTAAGAAGGGAATATGAGAAGAAATTCAATGATGTTTTAGAAAACAAGACTACTCTGCATGTATAATTACAACATGACGTGTTCCTTAAATCCTTTCACATGAATGTTTACTTATACCAGAACTGGTCGTGTAACACCCCAAACACAAAGCATGTTGTCCTTACACATGCCATGTGATTGAATTATCTTCCCCTACCCATGTCCTTCTACACAGCTAAGCCACCTGGTTCTCATTAGAAAGAGGTTACATGTCATGTTTGTCACAAACTCGGCATGTACTAGATGTGCTTAACCGCCCCGTGTTGTTTGTGACCCAACTGGATACATAGCTCAAACTACATGACATGTTCAAGGTGGGCACGACATGTAACACTTCCCTTTCAACTGCCCCTTTTGTTATTGACATGGCTGAATACTCGGCTGACACTACACGGCGTGTTCCTTATAGACACTGCGTGTACTAAGAAAGATAACACCGACACGTGTTGTTAGCTACATGGTCAAATTCCAATATTACACTACACGGTGTGTTAAGAACTGACCCTGTCTATATAAGCTAAGATTTATCCATACGTGTTGTTAGTCACATGGGAGAATATAGGGTCACGAAGACACGACGTGTACAACTGGTACACAACGTGTTCCTACAAGAACTTCCCTATCCACTGTCTCTGCCGATAAGGCATATGACATGGTTAGAGACTACACGGAATGTGCATAAGGTACACAATGTGTTCTTATGGAAATAAGTTTCTTCCTGAATAGAAGAACACATTACATGTAGTCAAAAATACACGGCGTGTATTCTATGTTTTTCCAGACAGTAAGCCTTAGAAACTACTCCAGAGCCCAGAAAAATACCAATACGAACACCAAAGTGCCAAATTATGATCTGGGAGGGCCTATACTCCCCATGAATCCTAGCTTGAAATCTTATTCATGTTATCTCTAAAAAATCAAGGCAATGATCCACCAAATTCTGGTCCATGAGGGCCCATAACACCTCATGAACCAAAGTTTGGCGTTCAAGAAAACAAATCCTTACACAAACAATACCCTATCAAATAACAGGTATTTTTAATCACGACATCTATCACTAAAGCTTGAATATCTTGCAAAAAACATATCACAACAACATGAAATCACTAATTCACCCTAAATAGCATGAAAAGTATACATGACATGTGATTTCTGGAAAGTGCCTATATGATGCATGAGATGGAATACCCTTGTCTCATCCGGTTGAAACAGAAATAGAACTTCAATAACATCAACAATAACAACAAAAAGCATGTGAATCACTCATGGTGAAATCAAATCAATAGTAATGATTGCAAAATAAGAAAAATTACAAGACGATGTAAATTGGAATTTCCCAATACATGGATTAGCTACTCCCAGGAACAACTTATTACCAAGTACCTATTCTATCATATCTATAACTAGAGGTTCCAAATAGTATGTTAATGAAAAAAACTCCTCTGATACCACTATGTAACATCCCAATTCCGGATGCCACCTAGAGGCACCCCGTCCCCAGTTGGTCACATGGAATCAAGCATAATTTCCCTAACGCCTGAGGCTGCCAACTTGTCGGGAGGGCCTTGGGTGTGATCATGTGAAAACAATGACCTCATTGGAAGAGTAACACAACAGAAGTAAAGAAATGGTAAAAATGGAAGCAGTAATAATCCTTACAAAAGTAAATAGTAGAAGACTGTAAAATAATAAACTGGAGTCACATATATAAATTAATAATTCGTGATACATATTTCTAGGAAAGAAGCCAAACATATTACAATGCTGGAATACAATAATACTAAACAGAAGTACAAAATGAAACAAGTAAACAACTCCTCAACATCGAAATCCATAACTTTGTCGCATGCTCTCCAGCCCCATAGAAAATCATGCACCTAATGTAGATGGGCGCTTTACCTTATCTATACCTACAACAAATTAATCAGTTTGGGCACAAAAGCATATCCCAAACATGGTGTGAGACTAAATCCTAGGAGGTAACCACCGCGATATCTGTGCCTAACAGTTAGAGATTATATATGGGAGGAAATAAGTAAAAAGAGTTAAGTAAACCAGGAAGTACACAAGATCACACAATCCACTGATTCAAATCATTCAAATACCACATATCGAGTATGCAAGAAAACACACAGGTAACCATCTAGTAAGTACTCATAGCCTAACCCCTATTATCCTACCTTGCACCAACCAAGCATGAAACAAAATAGGATTCCCTCTGGGAAGTACTCACAGCCTATCCCCTCTGGTCCTACCTAGAAATACAAGCAACCCCCTGGGTAGTATACTCAGTCAAGCCCCTTTAGTTCAGCTTAAGCATAGGCTCTCTGAGGAAGAACTCACCTTTAATTTCCCCTATGGTCTCGTATCAGTAATAAAGGCAATCTGGGGAAGCACTCAACATCATATTCCCCCTATGTCCCATGTCGAGGTACTATAGACACTCTGCGGAAGCACTCACCATCAATTCCCCATGTGGTCTCATACCGTAAGTTATAAAGACACTCTAGAGAATCCCTTACATCTATCCTCCCTATAGTCTATAAACCAGGTTCTCACGGCCCTATGTATGTCATGCAAGTACAATGAAGCATATCAGCCCATGTAAACCTCAAGAACTACATGTCTAGCAGTGTACATCATAACATCATATCAGAACAGTCACGACATCCTACAACTAGGAAGGGGAATGTAAATAGAAGCCTAATAGGAAAAATGGACCCTAAGGTCAGAACATGCAATCATACATGGGAAATAACTTCCAAATCTTAGCAATTAAACCTATTCACATTCAATTATCATCAACTCAAGCATACAAGCATAGCATGAAAACAATTGGGATAAAATAATAAATGCGCAATACCCCGTTCATGGGTATTGGAAATTTTTTCACATAAAACTCAAATAATTTTTGCAGAAAGACACAAACCACCTAGCTCGGCGTTAGGAGATCGATATACTTCAGTATCAGGGCTTGAATCACCTTAGAATGACTAATATCTACAAAAACTTCAAAAATGTTCAACGGATGATAACATGAGAAGGAGAAGGAATTTGGAAATGAAGCTCAAGCAGAAGGGAGAGCATACCAAGGCGATCCCAATGCAATCGACAATAGTCGAATCCGTGATTAGATGCTCGATCAGGGGATCAGAGGAATATCACGACCAAACCCTCGCTCTCATATGAACCCATCCTTGATGAAGATGTTTTTGTCTTTCATACATGACCCTGGTGCATTTAATGGGGAAAAAAAGATAATACACGGTGTGTACTTTTGAAGTACACGCTTGTACATTACTTTTCCTTAGTCTACATTGGGTAGCCTCGATGTCACCCACATAAGGCTGTGTGTGCAGCCAATACACAAACCACACACAGTTTCATGCGGCATCCAAATACACGGCGTGTACTCATAAAGTACACGACGTGTATAATGAAAATATCTCAGAATTCATCTTTTTTTAAAAAAATGACCAGAAAAGGAAAACATATCTGAAAATGGGGATTTAGGATCGAACAATTGTTTATCCAATAATATTTATATAATATTTTACTAGTCGTTAACAAGTTTGAATCTCAATTTCTTTTTATTGGATTATATTACATGATCATCGCCATTTATATTCTAATATCATTTTCTAAATAACTTTTTAATTTCATGTATTTCCATACTTTTTATTTATATTTTAATTTTATACCCATAATAAATTCATTCCATTATACTAACATCATTATTTTGATCATTTTAATGGATTATGTGGGAGTCTTATTAAAATGGAATTTTTTATTATTTAAATTGATTTGAATGATTTTATTTTATCATTGTATAATATTGATTTTAATTTCATTATCCAATGGGTTTTCAGGAAATTTTCATATAATAGTAACATTTTCTCTTCGATGGTGCTTATAATAATTGATATATATATTATCAATTAAACCTAGTTTTATTTTTATCTTTGGTTTGAAAATGTTTCCTACCAAAACTTGTATTTATATAGATGTTATAAAAAATGTGTTATCATATAACTGTGTTATATTATTGAAATATTTACATGTTTTCTATTTTTATTTTTTGTTGAAAATTATCATCTTGTATTTTTTTAAAAAAAGTCATACTTTGATTTTACCAAAAAATTGAAAGGAATATTTTATTAACATGTATGGATGGAAGGGTATTTCTTGCTATTATGAACACCCAAATGTTTTAAAGAATACATAATAAAATTAAATGATATATTTTTCATAAAAAATATTTTCAAAATGTTTTTTGAAATATTATTTTTAAAATGTTATTTTAAAAATTAATTGGATATCTTCCTGATGAAATTTTTTAATACCTATTTATTTCATTCTTTAATGGATAAAACACATTATAATTAATATAATTAGTATATCTTATATTATTAGAATCCTAATTATTTATTTTTATGGTTCATGATAATTTTTACTGAGGAATATATTAAAAATCATATCCTTGATTCATTTTTTTGTTATTACCATTCCCCTAAATTATTCACATTATTTAGATCATCAAATTTCCCCCAAATGTCCATATTATTTGTCATAGAAATGTTATTTACATAAAACATATTGTTTTATAAATTGAATTTTATTTTTATATAAATAAAATTATAGATAAATCCATATTATTTATTCAACAAAATTTTTGAATATAAGGAATATTGTTCCTAAACTAAACTGATTATTCATTATATGAGGATTTATTTGGATATGATGGGGGCTTGGTAATAGATTAAATGTTTAGGCATTGGTAGAATCATGAGGTGAATCATTAGGTTTAGAATGATATATGTTGGAAACATATGTAAGTTTGGACCCACTAGATTTAATCTATCATGAGGATTAATATCTATATTAGAGGTTTTTAAGCTTCTTGAGATAATTAATTACAATAATTAAGAACTTATTGCATTCACAATTTAGTTATTATTATCCTTGATATTTTCAAAAAGATATTATCAATAAATTCATCTAATTTTTTATTATTGATTAAATGGAATGGGTTCTCAATTTTTTACATGTTAATATTGATTATGCCTTATCCCATTCTGAATTTCATGTAACTAATTAAATTGAATGTGTTTAAATTATTTTCCTTTCCATGTTGATTAATATCCAGGATATATTCACATATATATTATCATTATATTTACTTTCCTTTCATTTTATTTATTAAATGGAATTTTTTCTGTATCTTTCTATACTATATTAATTATTGTTATTGATTCATTATTATCACCATTTGACATAACACTTACTATGAATTTCATCACAACCCTATTTAGTTTCCATTTCCTCAAATCTATAAATTATAATATGTTATACATAAATTGATATAGTGTATTTAATATTTATATCTCAAAAGGATTATATTTTAATTTGGATATTCAAATATAATCCAAGACTCAAGTATGTTTCTAGTTTACCAAGACTAATGAACTATTCAGTTTTTCACGTTTAAATTCCTTGTATCTTAAAAAATGTAATAAATAATAAAATAACATTGAGATACTAGGTTATGCATCACTATCATTTATATCTGATGAATTTTATTATAAACCATAGAAATAAATATTGGAAAACAATGTTTAGGGACAACAACACTATGATGTAATTTGAGGACCAGTATAGAATTATATACTAATGTTTTAGTAAGATAAATAAAATATGTTTATTAAAATAAATACATCCTATTCTGGATACTATAAGAGGATGTAGTTTTAGAAACGATGTACCTTGGGGTTTTAACTTAAAAAAAGGTGAATTTACATGGCATGAGAATAATCTATTATATAAAAATAGGCCTTAATTCCAACACGGTTCCACACACATGTTAATATGATTAAGATAATTAAAATTTTCTTAACAAACTATAATTATGGAATTGAATATACGTTGAAAATGAGTGACCTAGGTTAATCCAATGGTCTATAAGATTGAAAATAATGTGTATAAAATTATTAATATAATTCATTATGTTTGGAATATAATGAAATATTGAAATGAACCTCCAAGGTAAAAATGAAGAGTATTATAGAAGGAACCAAACCCAATTATAAGTATCTATTTATAGTATTTTTTTTATATGTGGGGATCCCAAAATTACTTAAGCCATTGAAATATTCTAAGGATTATATCCTAGACCAAGAAAAGACTTATGTGGAAATAAATTGGATTAAGTATTTATGTTTTGGGGTTCAAGAATTAAATTATAGAAATAATTTTATCGATGATATTTTATTATAGAATCATGAAAAATTTGTTGATTCCATAAAATTTTAAAATCATATATGTCATCATTAAAATAAATTCTACATATAACACCATGGTTTTATGGGTTTTTGAATTATCATATGTTAAATGTACTATACACACATTTTTCAGTTTTTAGGGAAGATTTCCAAGTTTATTGATATTTTTTGAGAAATTTATGGAAATTTGTATTTTTTATGAAAAATTATTTGAGAAATAATTCTATAAAAATTTATAATGAACATTTAAAGTTATTTATTTACATCAGTGTTATTATGTTCATTAATAACTCTGTAATAATAGTAAATTAAGATTGTTATACATTATTGGGAAAATATAAAATGCATTGTTAACTATAATAAAAAGCTATTTAAGGATAATTTTAAATTTAATATAAGAAATTATATTTACTTGGAATGTTATATGAACAGTATTAATATCGTTTTTGAAAAATAATATTCCAGATGACAGGTGAAAACCCAACATTTTAGGTATGTCATTGGAGCTTTATCCAATGATCGAATGACGCAATGGGTTTAGAACCAAACAATAGACTATGTTATATCCTAGTTAATATTTATTTGATTTTAGTTAAATGATTTGATGAGTTAATTTTAATTATGAACTAGTGGAGTAAATGTTTATGTTTATATATTAATATATTTTATTATAAAACATTGGCTAAAAATGTTGGATATTGAAAATATATTTTGATATTTAGAATGACTTAACACTTTTTAATTAATATTATGATACAATAAACTTGAATCTAAGTGTTTGAGAAATAAAATGTATATTTTTGGATAGTGATTTCTTGTATGGGGGGATGAATTTTAAATTGAAAAAAGAACAATGAAAGGATGAAAATTTTATAATGAAATTGAAATGTATCATGTAATAGTGTTTCCCCATATGAATATATATTAATAAAATTCCTCATCATTAGGGAAGTGGATGCTATAAAAAAATTATCATACCAAATTCATTCATGATGAAGAAAACTTCCTTTCTAAAAATAGTAAATTTATGGTTTTGAGATCCTAAACTGTCATCATATTGGAGGTTTAGAAACATAAAAAGGATTGTAGATATGATTTATAGGGCCTTAAAATTAAAATATAATTGATTTATCAATATTATTTATAATCAAACATGGTTGATAAAATAATAAAATCTACCTCTCATTATACACATGAATTTTTATATCATATGGGCATATAATGTAGATAAATGATTCAATTTTTTCACCACCGTATATAACCAAGAGTCCAAAATTATGTCTTATTGAAAATAGAATTCATTCATCACTTCCATTATGAAAGATTTTTCATCCATATACATGTTTTATAAAGGGTTTTAAATATGGTTTTTACTATTCTAAAAAAGTAATGTAATTTTTACACATATTGATTATTTATAAAATGGGTTGAGAGGATTTTTCATTAATCTTTCTAAATGATGTTTTTTTAATTTTTATATTGTTTAAAAAAGATGATGTTTTTCTCTTGTATAGATTTATTAGAATCTCATATCATTATGAACACAAAATGTTTTTTTATTTCATTATAAGTTTCCATGGTTATTTTTTTAAAATAATTAACCTATCATTTTATATACTCTTATATTTTAAGGATATTTTATCAAAATTTAATGGTTATTTTCCTCAATATTGTTTTAGTAATCATTTAATGGTAATAATATTCTTTAAATACATAAATCGTTGAATCAAATTATGATTTATTGTCGATATTATATTAGGATACCATAATAATAAGTTTCTCTATTATTTTTATGATTATACCATGTTTAGGAAAATCATGAAAATTTCTATGGGTTATGAAATGATGTAATTTTTAGGATACCTATTTCTGTTCATGTGTTCTAAAATAATAAAAGTTCTATGATCTTGGGGAAGAAATATGTATAATTTTCATTATGATATGAGTGGGACCTATCTGTCCATAAAATTTCTTGGGTAATGATAGATATCTAAAAATATAATCAAGAGGTACATGGAGTCTGAACTCAATCCAGAATTGAAATTTTTTCACTATATTAGAATTAAGAGTGATCCTTGACTAATAAGATTATTTGGGTAGTGAACCCAATCCTTTTTTTAGTATTTTACTTGATACTTTACTACCTAGAAAGTAATTTTTTATATATATTTTAATGAGAAAATTACTTTCCTAATTCCAGTGTTATACTCTCATGGGTTATGTTTTTTTATTCCTTTATGATTCAATTATAATGAATAACAATGCATTATGACATGACTCAAGAATAATATTTCTGATATATTGGTTTTTAATTTAAAATATGAGGATCACATTCTCATACTGTTATTATCATTTTGTTATTATTTAATCATTTATATATACATTTATCACTTAATTGTCATATAATCTCACCCTTTCTTATATTTACTTTTACCATGTATGAAATTAAGGTTGTAAGAATGAATTTTATAAAAGAAGGATGTTTATTTTTTGAACATAATTAGATACTCTTATGAAATAGTTGATTATATGTTCAATTTTCCAAAGATAATATTCATGTAAAATTATATAATGTACCTTTATGTTATATATAGAATACACACATATTTAAACATAACATCTATAAATGAAATGTAAGGGACCCAATAGTTGTTATTATAAAAATGTTTAGTTAACCACTAGAAACTAGGATTATATAACTTTAATGATAACATAGGGGATATATCTATGTATAGATTAAAATCGTGAATTATTAGAAATCATCATTAATGACCTATGTGAATCCTATGGTGTCATAGAGTATGGTGGGATTATTTAGAAATCCTATAAATAATTTTTGATGATTATGATGTTTCAAATGATGACTATTTTTTACAGAATCATATTTTTGATTTTTGGTAATGGATTACACCCTAATGGATACCTTTAATACTGACTATAAATAAATATTCTATGATTTTCAGATTTATGAAATTAATTTTATGGGATATGGAATAAAAAAACACATTTTTATCCCCACAAAGCATTCTCAATCCATGAATCAAGTAGAGATTAAAAATGATTAAATGGGGAATAATATTTCATTGATTCCTTCATAAGGTATTATACCCCTACTTTTTTTTGGTCCACTAATATAGTAGTCATAGAAAAACATATCAGTTCCATTATTAATATATTTTCCATTCCACATTTTTAAAACAAGTTAAGGGTTTTATAGTTGTTTTTTATTATGATGGTTCAAAAGATAAATTGTGGAATCTTAAAAGAACCCAAATAATAATTATGTAATTGATTCAATGAGAGTGATATGTTTAGTAACATATCAGTAAATAATAATATTACATGTATTCTTTGTATGATAGTATATATAGATATCTTTGGATGAAATATATGTATGAGGAATCTATTGGTACCTATAAGGAAAATTTTAACAGTCACATGAGGTACACTATTGGTTTTATCATTAACAATAATAATATTGTTGATGAATAATTTATTTGAATAAAATAATGTCTCTGAAAGGATTCATGTATAATGAGATTCAATATTTATTATAAATTTTAGATTTTTTGTATTCCATGTGGAAATATATTTTTGAGTTATACGTCAGGAACATGCATTTAATATAGAAATAACGATTGAATTAAATTGAAATTATTAAAACCCTATTGGGGAGAATATGGGTGTTCATTTAAGATCAACGTGTCGATTGAAAAAATGGTGAAATTATATTAATGGAAATGGTAAATGTTTATCGTGTAGAATGAAAGTTACCATAAAACTTATTGATGAAATTATGTGAATAACAAAGTCAATGTTTCAAATAGACACAAATTTATAATTAATACTCCACCCACACTCCAGGGTTTCTAATTCACGTATTGTTAAAATTAAGAAAATGAGTTCCCATGTATGATGGTTAATTATGACGATCAATGCCAAAAATCTCTTAAGTCTGAGGAGAAAGGTAAACATCATGCAATCAATATATTCAATATAGGGTTCAATAATGAAGTGGTGAAAGGTGTGCTTACATTAACATCATGAAATAATAATGTATTATTTTACTATGTATATCCCAACAGAGTTACATCTAATGAATATTATATGACAATCACAGTACCAAATCAGTGATTAGATAGTGAATTAATATTAAATATCCATAATGGTATGATGATCACATCTCTTGTATATGGTTCTTATTTATTTGATGTTCATCGGAAAATTATTCAAGAAACTATTTTTATTATTCATCTATTTGAGTTCATTATTATTTTTTGAATAGATTACATATATCTACATAAATCTAACATCAATTAATAAACAATTGAATTTATATTTGATATTAAAAAAACCTATGGTTTTTAATCAGTTAAATAATATATATGTCATTCCGATGGAAATCACATCCATCATGTGGGTATTGATTTAAACTCAATAGGATATCTTATCATAGATGGTTGGGTGGAAAATCTAAATCAATGTTATGAATATTTAAGTTGAGTTGGTTTATTTCCTTATTGAAAAATATCATAATATACTCCCATTTTCTGATGTTGAGTTTGTGATAGAATTTATACTATGTTCTTCATATATTTAAATGAATCCTTATATAAATGCCCAAATTTGGTATAAGGATATAAAGATGAAACATGAATGGAATATTTAAATGGTATTTACTCTACCTAATACATCCCCATGTGGGAAACAATTTTTTATTATTATTAATAAATATTGATCAATGTGACTCCATATTGATTACAAAGTACAAAATATGATCACTATGAGGAACAATTTCCTTATACCATATATTGATGGCTTGTTTGATCAATTCCATGAAGCTCAATACCTTTCAATAGTTGATCATTTTTTTTGAATGTCATTAATTATGGGTCAAGAAGATAGATATACCTAATAAAAAAATTCATGAAAATTATGTGAACTATAAATTTATATTGATACAATATGATATATTTAATTCCACTCTATCTTCATTGATTTAATGAGTGTAGTGTTTAAATATTATATTGAATAGTTTGTTGTGGTATATAATGAAAATATTAATATTCAATAACTCTTTTAAGAATTGCATAATGTTCATTTTATTATTGTGTTATAGGCCATAAAGAAGAATAAGAATTATAATTGTTTTTGAATCTATGGACATTATCTAAATAATGATCCATTATTAGTTCATATAAACCCATGTGAGGGAATATTAGTACATCAATTTATGAGATATGTTATTAAATGATGTCCTATACCAACCAAAACAATTGGGAACTATTGTTTTCAATGATTGTAAAGATATTATTTGTTATTTGTGGAGAATGTTTCACCACTATATTATCCAATAACCAAGAAAACATTAAAGTGTGATAACATCATGGGGATATATTAACACGATGAAAATATTATGGAATTAAAAACATGTTATTTTGTGAATATTTTATTAAATTAATTTATAATGGGGAATTATTTTAAATATATAATGATGAAACATGGTACTAGGATGTGTTATCATTTAGATGAATATGAGGATTATTTATGCCTCATGATAATTGAATTATGGTTAGACAAAATACCAAACTAATGATTTTTGGTAAGCTATGTTGATTATTTCTTTAAATATTTATTGTAATTATCATAATGGATAATGGTGAGATGTATATAATAATCATAAATTATTAGTGTATATATTTACATAGAAAGTGATTATTATGTTCTAGAGAATATTTTGGAGCTGATTAAAAAAAAATATTTTTCAAATCATTGCCTCTATAGTAACATGAAAATGGTGGTCAATTACCTAAGTAGAATAGGTCATACTAACATATCTATGAGGTGGAACAAACAATATCCTATATTTTGGTATTTTGAAATGATGAACCTTGAAATTGTGAAGGGGTGACATATTTTCATTACTAAATAATTTTTTAATAATATATCCAAATGAATATTAAATAAAGATAAAATGATGATGTAGGGATATAGAAGAAGGTTAGAAATGATAAAAAAAATTTCCTTGATTTTTATGGATTGATAAGGTTTAGCAATATTTTATGTGTTCCTTCTATTCAATATTTGAAAAAGGAGATGTTAGTTAAATTTCATAATTCTTATTTCTCAATTCATATTAGATGTTTTAATATTTATAGAAACCAAAAAATAGTATTTCTAGTGTGATTCTATTATATAAGATGTTTTAGAGTTTCATATAGGTTCATGGTAAGTAATCAAGGTAAGGATTATAAAAAATTATCTGGTGATGTAATAACCAGTACATGTAAGAAAACAGGAATGAGAAAATGTCACCCTGAAAGTTTTCATCATTATCCACAAAACATTATGATAGAATAATATTAATTGGGTTGTGTTTAATATCCTTAAATATTCAATGAACTTCATCACTATCATAGAATACATTTGTATGCAATACCATGGTAATATATTACATTATTTTAGTGGTAATGTTGAATGGAATATGTGATTGTAGTTCATCAGTTTAGTATCAGAATAAAATCTGAATGTTATGGAAATGTATTTAACTGACTATAAATACCAGGTTATGTTTTATTTTCACTTATCAACCATAGATACATGGTAAATCTATGAGGAACATTTAAACTATATAGTAACTTTTATGATCTTCCTATATCTATTTCAATAGTTATTGGGATGAACAAAATCCTTTTAAGGAATTTTCATATTGTAATGAAATAATAGACCGTACTATACATTCATATATATTAATTCAAAATTGAACAATATTTCTTATGTAAAATTACAAAAACACACCCAGACCATATACGTTCAATTTAATATGAAATTAGGGAATATAATCAACTTGTTCAGAAAAAATATTCATTATCACCGAACAATCCCATCATAACAAGACCCATGTTTAAAATATAATAATTTATACACTTCATCATATCCATGGGAAATAAAACATTGGAATTAGTTATCTTAGATGCTCAGTAAGAGTAAAAAGGTATATATCAATCATATCATAATCATAAAACATGAGAACATATCTATTGAAATCTGTATTCTGTATATGGATGATCGTGATATCATTTCATGGAATAAATCATAAAATTTCATAAAAAACTAATAAATAAATTCCCAAAGTCATTAATATAAGACATGTAATATTTGGAATACACATAATCATGAAAAATCCTTGATATTATTCAAGGATCATTTCCAACACCATCATAGAAGAAAATTCAATTATAAAACTGATATCACTCCTCATACCTGCCATTTATGTCTAAAACTGTTTTAATTCCTGTTCCATCCTAATATTACTTAACCAAGAACTACTGTCATTCTAGTCCTTTATATCAAATGATATATAAGTTTTTACCAAATACGTTATATGTTGATATAGGTCCCAAAGCTCATATAATTATAACCATGCATTTTGTGGGCCACCATAACATAAAACATATCATAACCCATGGAGTAAAATTGTTTTCTTAAACATCATTCCTTTATAAAATAATCCCTCGAAAATGAATTGATTCCATAAATATAATTCTAATATAGAAATTCATTCTTAGGAATAATATTGATAGTATATTTTAAACATGTAAAATTTAATGAATTTCATCTAAGATTAAAAATAAGTTTTATAGAATACATGAAATTAATTTGTGAAGATAATATCATTTAATTTTTTTTTAAAAATTGCTTCATAATATTTCGTACAATAGTAAATGAAAAAATATCACTCAAAAATAACCTTTTAATCTTGTATGGGAAGATTCATAGAAATAAAGCGTGATGAAAGCATAAAAAACCATTCACAACGTATAAGTTAAAATTAAACATTGTTCTTTTACTTTTCAGGAAAAGTAAAAGACTACCTTTTATCGAAAAAAGTTCCCTTTATGGGATAATTTCCCAATCACATTATTATTTGAGACTGTATGTACCTATGTATTGAATGACATATATTTATCATTAATGTTTGTGATTCCTAAATATATATTCCAAAATATTCATTCTATTCTTATTCAATTTTTTTACTGAATTTTTCGCATTGATGAATATTTACTAAATTAAAGATTGTTCTTGTACTTTTCAGGACAAGTAAAAGACTACCTTGTATCGAAAAATGTTCCCTTTCATAAAATTTAGTAAATATTCATCAATGGGAAAGATTCTGTAAAAAAATTGAATAATAATAGAATGAATATTTTGGCATATATATTTAGGAATCACAAACACTAATGATAAATATATGTCATTCAATACATAGGTATATACAGTCTCAAATAATAATGAGATTGGGAAATTATCCCATAATATAGGTATAGGTTCATTTCTTCCTATCAAAAATTCTTATATAAGGGTTTATATAATGATATTAACATCTTTGGGATATCATATGTGATTATATTATTACCTGTTTGTTAATAAAACTATTACATGTCTTTTGGGTATTAGGTGTTATATTTTCTTACAGATTTTTTCCTAAATAAGTTCCTCATTCCTCTTCTATAATTATATCTTTTTATAGAATTATATTAATAAAATATATATAATATTTATTCATTCCATACAATTTTATATTCATGATTTTATGATGATTATATTTAATTAGTCGCATCATTTTGTGGAGATGGTAGGTCACACACACTCATGAGCGAGGATATCGTTCCCTTAATTATGGAATGGTTGGGTAGTCGATGGTATATATGTTGTTATCTAATCAATATCATGTTATAATAATAATATATACTTATTCTCCCATCATTATACACATCCATGTAAGTTTTCGGTTAAAAACATTACACCATGGATTAGATATGTTAAGTCGTGCATACACACATGTGCTAATATTGTTTCTCATATGATAAATAGAATATGGAATATTTCTTTTCCATAATCATAACAACATATTATAATATAATTTATATTTTATTTATTACTTTTGAATGGAAATAACTCATGAATAAAATTAGAAGAGTAAATATATTTTAAAGAATTTTTTTCGGAGATTATATCTTCTTTAACAAGGTACCAATAGATCACCTCATTAAGGTACTAGAGTTGGATTTTTTAGAATTCTAGAGCACCAAAAATGTGACTAGAATTATTGATAAGAGAAATGGACATGGTATTGAATATTTTAAAGCCCCAATGTGACGTTAATAAGTGAGGGATGAGGTTCACTTTAATAATTGATGTGAGGGGCACTTGTAGAATCTCTAAATTTATTAATTTATAAGTAAAATAATACCCATTCCAAAAACCTCCAGAATATTTTATTTTAGATTATTATGTGTGATATTGTATGAATCTTATATAATAATAAATTTTAGACACGTTTTTATGTCAATTTAAAACATATCATTTTAATTGACCCATATTATTATATTTTAATTTTAATTATTTTGTCAAATATTTCAATATTAAACGAGAGAAATATTTTATTATTTGATTTCAAGTAAACCATATAATAAAAAATTAGAACATTATATACCATATAATATTAATTTTCTAATTATAAAATTGTATTATGATTTTTAAATAATTTTATAAAATATTATTTTTATAAAAAAATTAAGTGTCATTTTTTACACTATTTAATTCGTTGATATTTAAAAATATTTAAATATTAAAAAAAAATTAGAAGAAAATATTTTAAAATATTTATTATAGATTAATGTTATCTATAAAAATTCATTATATATATTAATAATGAAAAATTATATTTATTTTAATATTTTTAATATCATTTATTTGATATTTTCATTAACAAAATAATTACTACATCAGATTTGTGTATTTTATTAAAATAACATGATGAATATAAATATTATACCTTTCAAGAATACATTTATAGTCTAATATAAATTTTATAAAATCATACAATAAAATTTTTATATTTAATAAAACTTGAATGTGAAAACATTGACATTACATTAGATAAAATATTATAAGTGTCATAATATTTTCTATGTGGCTCCAAATAGTAAATAATTAGACCCTTGGTCCATTATGGTAGGAATATAGATGAAAATTATGATTAAGTGAAATGTTTTAGACTTTTAAGGGTTATTCTTATTTTAATTAAAAATATTTGGTTAATTTTTCTTCAAATAAATTATTTATGCATCATCAATATATAAGTTGTTAATGTAATTATTTATTTCTTCAAAAATAAAAAGAAATTACGATGATAAAGGGAAACAAATTTATTCATAATTAGGATGTATAATTCAATATAACATATTAATAACCATTTAATAAAATTGATATTGTAATTGAAATTTGATGAAGACATATTTAACATTTCATTAATTAAAAAATATTTAATGTCAGTATCACATCCAAGTGGCTTTAAAAGGATACCATTTATACCCATGGAATATTTGCGTCAAAATAGACACATTCATTGATATGTATTAAAGATTTAGTGTAAATTTATAATAATTTTCTACACATATTTTACAGAATTACCTATTTATAGTATTGCAAAAATACTAAAGTTAATATTCATAATGTCAAAAACTTAAATAAAGCTATTTACATTTTCTTCACCCACTCATTAAATATTTTGAATATATTTTCCAAAATTCAAAACATATATGTTGTATTAAATAATTTAAAATTATTTAGATTATTGGAATGAGGAAACATGATTTAAAATATAATTATAAAAACAATGAAATGTATTATACATATATATTCAATGAAAAGTAAATCTAATGACCAATATTATATTAAATTATAAATATATAATAAATTATAAATTTAAATAATTAAATAATAAAATTTATCTCTATAAATATTTTTGATTGAAAAATATTTTTTAATTAAAATTTAATATATTTTTACTATTCACCAAAATATGAAACATATTAAAAAAGTATAAATAATTCATCCATCATAAAATTTTACAACCATATTCCCAAAAATATATCTATGTTTTCATTTAATAATTATTAGTGTTTAAAAATATTAATTTGAAATGGGTTCTCCATTAGAAGGTCATAAAATTCCCTTTTTAAAAAATTTGTTTTTTTATATATATTATAATGATTATTTATATCATATGATTACAAAATAAATTAGAGGAATATCAAAAAATATATTATTAAATAAATAACATGTATATTTCAATAATTATGTTTATTAATTTTAATTAACTTAATTCATTAAAAATATATAAATATTTCCTTTACATTTATTTGGATTATATTTTTCATAAATAATTTATATCAATTAAATTATCCATATAGTTTCATAAATTAGTTATATTTATTCCCTGTAAAATAGAAATTGTTTATAATTTGAATTTTATAATAATGGAATCTCACATTTCATTAAAATGTATGACTTTGTGCAACATAATATATTGAATAAATGAAATTATTTAAAGGGAAATAACTATTATAAATCATGGTGTGACATTAAACCCCCGTTAAACTGTATTTCACACTCAAAATACATCACATGGATACAAAAAGATGAATATTCCACTATCTCACACATTCAAAAGTTCCCATGTAACTTCCTCAAATTTGTGGTTCCTCTATAAATCATTAACCAAGCATGTGGTCATGTTTCACAAATCATTTTCCCTATGATATAGAATCATTATTGGTTGTTCTTCATAAGAATTATATTTCTCTAGTTGTTGATTTTTGAGTTTAGAATGTCTGGATGATCTGGGAAGTACTTTCTTAGTTAAAAAAATGGAACACATAAGAAACATGAGAGATATTCAGTTTAATTTTGAATGGATAATCTACCTCCCAACATGATCAATAATTTCAAAATGACTGATATACCTATGGCTCAACATTCCCTTATTTTTAAATTAATTTACTCTTTTTGAAGAGATTTTCATAAGAATGAATTATCCCCATCTCCAAAATCAAATTCTATCGATTTATTGTCACCCTAATTTTTTTTAATCTCTAATATGCTATTTTATGTTTTTAAATATTTCAATACTTCTCTTCCATTTTATTAACATGATATATTCCCAATAACATTATTTCCCCCTCATTATCCTAAAATGTTGGAGTTCTACACTTTATTCTATAGAGGGATTCATAATGAGACATTAGAATATTTGAGTGAAAGATACAGTTGTATTAAAATAACACCAAAGTTAGGTATTGATCCCTAACTATGTTTGAAATACATTGAAAATGATATCACTTTGTCTTGAAGTTTTTAAATAGTCCTCTCAGTCCTTCAATTATTTTATGGATGATCTGTAGTGAAAAAAAATAACTTCGTACACAGATCCAACTGAAGAATTTTCCAGAACATTGAGGTAAACCATTGACTTAATAAGATATAATGGAAAGAGGAATTCATATGTAGTATTATGATTAAATCTACATATATCCTGGAATGTTGTACATGGGAGAAATTATATCTAATATTAATGGTGTGTTCTTACATCATATAGAGATAAACTGTAACCCATATATCATTATAGACATTAGTTTTTTTTCGGATTCTAACAAAAAAATCAATTCAGATCACTTTCTACTTCCATTCATGTATGGGTAGTATATGTAGCACCCCATATACTTTTTTCTTTCATCCTTAACTATTTGAAAAAATAGACACCAAGATATATATTCGACCATATCTTTTTTCATGCCATCCCACCAAAAATATTCTTTCATATCTTGGTACATTTTTGTGCTCCTAGGTTGAATAGAGAATAGAGAACTATGTGACTCATCCAAAAGATCCATCTTCAATTATTGTATAGGATTAATACAAACATGGTTTTGGATCACTATTATTTCATCACAATCAATGTATAATTCAAGAAAATTTCTCGTCTTCTTTTCTAGCTATGCATCTTCCTTCTCCTCATACTAAATCATCAATTATATATATTGTATAAAAATCATGTCAGAAAAATAATGGTTCTCCCCTTCCACTAAAATTTATAGATCATACCTTTGAAAAAATATAAATATTTTATCATTTATGATCATATTCAAGGACATGATATCATGATCCATTCTACTCAATGAATCTTCCACCTTGATCTCTTTCTGGGTGTGATAATTTAATGATAAATCATAATATTTAATCAAATACAACCTCCATCTTTATAACATATTAATATCCTTTTTTGTGAAAATATACATTATAATTTTATGATCATTATATATATCAAATCTCACTATATAAAGATAATTCCTCTATATTTTTAAATACATGATTACTACAACTAACTCGGTCTCATGAGTTAGGTATTTTTTCACATGAATTTGTAATTATCTTGAGGCATAATATATCACCATATTATTTTTGATTAAAACAAATCCCAACCCTCTTTTAGATTCATCCATATAGTTTAAAAATATCTATATTGTAGGGTAGAGTGAGCATAGGTGAACTAACTAATATTTTTTAAATATCTTTGAAATTTTATCCACATTACTCCATCTATATTAATTTAACTCCATTCCATGTCAACATGGTCAGTTTATTTGTTAATACTAAAATATCTTTTACAAAACATCGATTTTTTTAGAATTTGGTTCCTAGACAAAAGACCAAGGCACAATTATTATAATGAAAAATGCTACAAGAGTCTAAAAGACGAAAACATATTACAATTTTGTAATCAAAGTGGACTAGATCATCAGGAAAATCATCAAGCCATGTAATGTCATGATTAACCCCCTTATTTGCAAGTCCATCAACAACCATGTTATCTTTTCTATAAATATGAGTGATGATGTAGTTGATGTCAATAAGAGTGTGAATATTTCTCATCTAGTGAGTGGTGATCTGCCACACAAGTTGTATCACACTATTCCAAAATACTTTCACAATGGGGGTCGACTAACTTTCAATCCAATGGTTGCACCAACAAGGTTGTTTGGAAAAAGAAACAACATGAATCATACTCATCATTTAATATTACAGAGACGAGGAAATTCCACAACTACCATAAAAGTATCCAAGGATCTGACCAACCTGATTCCTAAAGATTCCACTGCAACCCATAGGTCCTAGATTTTATTTGGAAGCACTATCCACATTAACATTAATCCAACTAGAAAAAGGGTGGGCCAATTGAATTCAAATGTGCGACATGGATGGCCGTAATTTCCATTAATACAAAGACATCGCCGAATGCCAAAGTCATGCACTGGGTTGTTGTATTGTCCTTTTTGGATCGAAGCAGTTTCACGCATGGCATTGAAGATCCAAATATGCCCAACAACATTACATAATGTTCATTTATTTTGAATAATAGCATTTCTATCATACCATATCACATGGTGAAGCTCTACAATAGTAGCAAGGAAAATACTCTTAATCTGTTGAGAATAACCCACCTCTACACATCTCATAAATTGATATTTGATAGAGTTGTGAATCAACCACCTAGAGTTAAAAATGTCAAAAATATAATTCCAAAGAGCATAATAAGTGGAAAAAGAAAGAAAGTGATGATTGACATATTCTCTATGTTAGTGGCAGAGACATCATTTATAAAATTGTCTAATACCTTGAAATTGAAGGTGATCATTAGTGGGGATCTTGTTGTGAGCAAGTCGCCAAATGAGGGTCAATCTGGACAGTTTTATCCATGTTTTTTGAATGAGTATTATACACCCAAAATTACATTCAGTGTTAAAAAATAGTGGTTCAAAGAGTTTTTTGAGTTAAGAATTCCATTATGAGTTGGTTCCACGGCTATGAAATCATCAGTGATAGAGAATGTGTGTGTATCAACTACATTTATGATGTTTTTAGTAAGATGATCATTTTGGTAGAAGATGACATCTTTGATGGAGAGGTTGGTGTTTTCAAGACTTTGGCCAAGAGAAATTCTGGATGTAAAAGGAGTTTTGGTCCAATTATCCAACAGATAATTCAAATAAGAGTATCTAGAGACCATCTACCATGTGTTATTCATAATGGAGGAAAATGACTATTTTTTGGAAGGCTAGATAGAGGAGGTAAGAAAAGCTGAGATAATGTGAACCGTAAAATGAAACAATATGATTCCAAAATTAAAATTTGTTAAATTTTTCACAATTATTCTGCTTTCTTAGGGTCTTTAGAATAATTCTAATGTTGACATTATTTTCATCCTTTCCCTTTGAATATACAAGAATATAATCTCTAAAGACGTCCAAAAAAATTATCAAGATAGTCCTTAATGTCAATACTCTTAAGATATATGAATAGAACTGTGTAATTAGTATGACCAAAAAGTATCACATTAAATACAAAGTTTCCATACATTGTATGAAATGATATCTTTATAATATCTTCTTTATTATCCCTTAATTAGAGATATCCTTGGAATTTATAAATCCTGAAAAACTATTTAGCTCTGGGTAGCTTTTGGAATAAGTCATAAATATGTGGAAGACGTTATTTTTTCTGAACAGTCATCTTGTTATGTTCTTGATAATCAATGCAGAGCTTCATTGATGCATATTTATTCATAAAAAACAGAATATATTCTCCAAACGGTGATTCCTTAAGGAATATGAATCCCTTTTCTAGATTCACATACATTTTCTTCTTCAATTCTTTCAACTAAATTGGGTCCATTCTATATGAAGTATTTAAAATATGTGAAGCACTCGGTATGAGATCTATTGAATAATGACCTTCATGATTTAGTGTAAGAAAATGAAATTCTTATTGAAAGACATAAAAAAACTTTAACAAAATAGTTGTACTCTGAATGGCGAGTTTTTCTCCAACCATAAATTATACAGAACCTATATATAATGGAATCAAGACCCATAATATAGAAGAAATTTTAATTGGATGGTTATACTAATCCTTCAATAGATAGATTACAATAGATACATCAGTAATATAAAATGTGACTTCATTTTATTTAAAATTGATTTGAGATCCATATAATGAGATCCTATCCATTCCAAGAAAAAAAATTAAAATTATACAAAATGAAGTATCCCAAGATTTACAGGGTAAAATTTCCCTTAAACATCAACCAGAGATAAATATCATGACCCGACCCATATTAGAGTTTGAGCCACAACTACCCCATTCCCGCCCCTATAAGCCAGGGGTAGCGAAAAGTGACCAGGAAAAAAAGTCTTGGATTCCTTTCCCTAATAACATATACACACCCACGTATCCAAATCATTGAAAACGCGAAGAGGGAACAAAATATTCAATGCTACTATAAATAAGAAAAACATTCTTGAAACAATTAATAGTATACGTATGGTATAGTAAATTGAATGGAAAAAAGAGAAAAAAATAAGAGCCCACCAAGAAAAGTTTGCTATCCAAACTATAAATAAAAATGGTAAAATAGAAAAGAGAGACCAACACCTGAATCCCATGCTAGGAAAACTATACATAGTCCAAGAACCCATATCCATATGAAAAAAAATCCATGCATGGGGGAGTCTAAAAATACTCAGTATGATGCCCCGAAAATGAAATGAGGGAGCCTTATGAAATTTTATGAAAATGAAATCTCTATATAAGACTAGGAAATATAAAATGTGTGTAGCTCAACTCAACAGTAGAGTGATGTAAGCTCATCCAAGAACAAGGATCTAAAAACTGTGAGTATATGATCATCTTATCAAGTCATCTCTATCTATATAAAGAGACTAGACACCTCCACCTATAAGATCCAAACCACAGAAAGCACATGGAATACCCAACACATTTTCACATCTCCTAGAATGAGTGTTACCAAAACACAAGTAGTGGGTAATAAAAATAGAATATATGTATGCTCAAATATGGAAAAAAATTAGAGAGTTTGTGGATATCCATCTCACAACTGAGTCAAAAAAACTAAGAATCCAATATTTTTATAAGTAACGTCCATTGATTACCATCATCCATCATGAATTCTCAGAATTGCAAGTCAGAGGGACTTAATCACTAAACCATGATACTATTGGATTTGGGGGATACTGTTACACCCCTACAGGTTTTGGTTGTGTCACAAGGACATGTCTCATTGGGGAATGTATCCCTCTACCTTGAGAGTTTACTGTTACATGAAATAATGTTCTGTAACTATGCCAAACAATCTAGAGATCATGTCACAGAATCACAGACTCATTCCAATACAAGTAGGAGGGTTACACTTTAGTATGGTTGAGGACCCATGTCAATACTGGCAGGAGGGTTCCACTAAAATTTCCTTGAGGAACCCTACCTAACCCAGCTAGAGGGTTCTTCTCTAGTATCATTAAGGGCACATTCCCATCCGTGATGGATGGTTCTCCTTATAAGAAATTATATAGTAACAACACCGACCATCCCCACTGGATGGTACCACACTGAAATGATCATGCAACAATACTACCCATTCATACAAGATTGTACCTCTGATAAACTAGTATGATCACCTCCATTTTCGGACATCTCTGAAAAAGTAATAATTCCTAGAAGATCTTGCATCATAACATAAAAACCAATGTGGTGGGAACCATTATGTTCTATGTGAATAACCACCCAGAATAGGATACTCACATGAAAAAATATATTCCCAAAAGAAAGAGATATGAGGGATAGATGATCCATAAAATGGTACATGTCATGTGTGGGTTTCACATAACATACAGACCCATATCAATACCTGGTCAAGTACCTATCCATTCTTGTGTACTAAATAATGAACCAGTTCCCCCTCATGTGCTAATTTACTCGTAGAGTACATGGGAGCACATGTAAATTAGTCCAATAAGTGTATGAAACTGATGTTTATTCAAAGGGATAAAATGTAAATTCACTGAAATGATTTGTAGAATGGCCCCCATAACAAATGATTTAATATCATCATACATCTTCTTTGCTCATAGAAGAGATGATGTTGACCCATGCCATGTGCTCTCTTCAAACACTTTATAAGAATTTTCCATCGACATTCCTTTCATGTATCCAAGATTCTCTTAATCATGAATAAATCTTCAATCTTCCATACCAGTCACGACATTGTGATCCTAGAAGCAAAACACATAAAATCTATTATTTATTTTCCCTAGTTAGATATTCGATCGAAAATTCATATATTGTAATGTTCCACTCAAACATCGTCCTATGGGGACCTTGCCTGAATACTGAAATGAATATAAAATTTTATCCATTTCGAGCCTCATGGATGAACACTATTTGTTAACTACACATTTGTTCAAAATAGATACCCAGATGAAAATTTTCATTTCACTGCAACACAGGTGTATCAAGACAAGTGGGGCCCACACCTCTTAATTTGATTAAAAATATGACTTTATTCATGAAAAATAGTCACAATGACCAGGGTTGTGCCACCACTGATGGCTTGGAAAATAGATATACTGTTTTGAAGAAAGGTTCTACATAAGATCTTGTAATAATAACAATAATAATATTTTTATTATTCCCAGGCCTTTCATGCCATCAAACCCCGAGACCAAGTCATAAACATCAGATATCTTCTAACAATATTTTTCTCAATGAGAGGGTTGAGTGTTCCTAGTTGGTGTGTAAAATGGATGTGTGGTTTAGAGGAAATGAGAATTTGAAGATGTTTGGCCTGAAATTTAACCGGCCCTTCCCGGACATCCTAGGCTAATCTACTAGCCTGTAGCACCGCCACCTAACCTGGAATGTCTTCTCTTTTCCCTGATCACCTACCACTGGCCTGGGCCAGACCCATCCCTTCCACGCTAGCTTACCTCTTCGGTTCCCCCATAGTCGGTTTCAACATGGAACCCCATAGGTCTTGTGGGTCACTGGAACCTATGGTCATGCACTACAACCACATCACACCATGGTACCCTTACTCACCACACATTCATTGAGCATTGGCTTCACTAAGCACCCCTAAAATGATCTTTCCTCCAGCTTCACAGGTCGTCCACCTCGTACTGATCCATTGATCCACTCATTTGTCTCACCCCAGGTTCTGCTCTGCCACCTCACCCAGTGCACCACAAGCCTACCATGTCCACTCCACCATTACTCCTTTCCACGAACCATGAAAACATCACCAACATCCTAAATAATTATTTGAAAGATGTTATGGTATCCATGGGTCATACTCTTCTTAGTTAAAAGCCTTTATCAATGGTTTGTTGGTCATTAGATGTGTCAAAAAAATTAAAGACAAATGACACTAAAAATGATGAAGAACATAGTGGAATTTAGGATTTCATCACAGAGCGATGGTTATGGTTGAGAGACCATTATTTATTAATAATCATAGAGAATAAATGAAAATAATATTTTAATTATCACATAAAAACAACAAACAATGATAAAATTGAAGAATCCTACACCGATTCGATTGCTTATCATTGATGAAGCACCTGTTGTGATCCTTCTTAGATCCACTAAGGTTTTAGTGCCTTTTTCTCCTCAATAAAATGAATAAAAGTTGAGATAAATAGTAGAGATAGATAATTAGTAGAAATAGAAGGGATTAGGGCTAGCACTAACCATACTTCATTAAATCTATATTTATTGGAAACATGCTCTTTTATAAATACAAAATATCCCTGACCCTCTTTTTATTTAATTCTTAGGAAAAACACCACATTCCAAACTAAAATGCGATCTCATGTTTTTTATATTAGTCACCGTTTGAATTTTATTTTATTCATCGTTCGAGATAAGGTAATTTTGTTTATTTTTCTACTTTAAATTTTACCCTATATGACTTCTCTCACAAAATTCACATGTTGAAAAAAATTTATTCCTCTCCTTGGGTAAACACCACGCCCCAGACTCATCCATGGCCTCATATATCTAATTCATGATATTTTTGAGAGATATAACATTTATATCATGTAGTTTTCTTAAAAAATATAATTTTTTTGTATAATTTATTTTAGGCAAACTAGGCCCCATAATTTCATGCCATCTCAGTGCCTTGCTGTTAAAACATGAAGAAATTTTTAAAATTCATACAACGAAAAAATTGGGTCTCTATATCCTTCTATCCTTTATGTTTTTTGTCCTAGAAAAGAAAAAATAGGTAGGAAAACTCATGACACATACCTCACACCAGGCTGTCCTGATCCTAAGAAAACTTGCATGTTTCCATTTTTGCATAGCACATGAACCAATGGGATGGTCCATCATCAAAAGGTCTGCCCATGTTTATGATTTGGGTAGTAACACTCAAGTATCTTCTTAATTGTGAACCATGTGAGATGTTATTCACCCACTATAGATCCTGGGGTTTGGGAAAGGTGGTAGGAAACCTAATCATCTCTTCTCATAGACCCCAACAGACCAAATGATATTAATGGATAGTTTGACCCCCATGAAAAACCTCAATATCCCATGTCTCGACCAGAATAATTGATTGTACCTAGAAAACTACCTCATTATTCCATACTTAATAACAACCATTAGGGGAGATACATACAAAAATCTGTTCATGAAAGATTTTAGAGTCAATAAATCACAACTGAGACTCTCTTACACATTCAAGAAGCAAAAGAGCCAAGAACATTGACTAAAGAAAAATTGTTTGCTCCTACTCCACCAACCTGATTTGTAGGGAAGCCTACTACATCAAAACATTTCTACCTAGGTGAGCCTAGAAATCCAATCTAATGGAATGTACTACTAAATTACCCACTCCATCAATTTATAATATCATGAAGTTGTAGTCCTATTGGATGTTCAACTAGTGTCACCAGCTCAGGTATATGTATCATTGGGAGAAGACATACCCCAATCTATGGAGGTCTGAAAAGACCAAAAAGTGATATCCTAGAAGGTAGTGTGTCCATATTCATAGGGAAATTACTATTGAGGTCATCACCATATAGTGAATCACGTATCTCTTTTAATGGGTTATCCCTCACTTCAACCAATACTTGATAACTTTTATACCATGGATGATGTTTAGCATGCAAGGTACCAATGAACATGGTATGTGAGTAAAATAATACAAACATAAGATGCTAGGCCTAGAATTCCAATGGAAGAAGCATTATTCCTTTTCTTTTCATGGAAAGATAATATTCCCAAAACTAGATACTTCGCTACACCCACTAGAGACATCCCATGAAAAAGGAGGTCCACCAGGAAAACTCCACTGGCAATGCTTGGAACATCTCCAACACTCAATCACATAAAATCACCTTGAATATAGAATACATATGGATTCATCCACAACACCTCTAATACAAAATTGGGAAACCCAAACTATGTTGGGGCTCGATCTGTAATAGCCACAAGTCTACCTCTATAAGACAGGGAAATAAAGATGGGTAGAAGGAAAAAAAAAACATAGGGAGGCATTTTCCTAAGAACATATATACATCAATAATTCCAAATAAATGAAAAAGTGTACAAGAGAAAAAATAGATGAAACACATCCATAAATAATCCAAACATGCATAAACCATAGAACTATTCTTGTATGTTGTATTAAACTTAACGGAAAAAGGTAATGAATACACTTCGACCTAGAAATATACCAAAAACTAGATGTAACTTATAAAATTATAACTACTAAAAGTGACCCACACCTAAATCTCATGCTATGACAATGATACATGGCCCATGGACCTATATATTTTTTATTTTCCAACTCCATGATCAACCTATCCATCATGATCATATTGTGTGGCACATGCGGGAAAATCCCATGCTGGGGTGAGATAAATATACTCAGTAGGATGCCACATTAATGTGAAGGAATAACCATTATAGATAATATAAATTGTAAATCAGTAGATATGTCAAGTAACAATAAAAGGAGTAAATTTCATCAATACAATAAAGTTATGAATGCTCATCCATGCACACAGATCTAGAAATGGTGTGAATATTAAGTTCTCATCGACGCTCTTATACCTATAGTAGGAGAGTATACTCATTGTACAATGAGAATATAAACACACACATAACATGGAATTATCTATGTGTCTTCACCTATTTAGGAATTAGAGCATAAAAAACCAACATATTGCGTACTTTAATTAAAATATATGTATGCTCTATTAAAGAAACCCAAACTAGAGACTACGGGATATCCATATCACATCTCAGCCCAAGAAACTGAGTAGCCAACAGTCCCAGAAGTAACTAAAATCGATTCCCAACATCCCACATGTATTCTTTGAGCATCATGTCAGGGGAATCAATCATCTCACTGTGATAATATTGAATGTGGTCGGCAATATCTCACTCTCATGGTTATATGTCAGGTCACAATGACACGTATTGGTAGGGAAAGATTCCCTCTTCTATGAGAGTCTAAATTTACATCAAACCACATATCATAATTATTCCACATATTCAAGATATAATTTCTCAAATTATATGTATAATTCTAATCATGGAACGAGGGTTTCACTCTAGTAAGGCCGAGGACCCATGCCTAGACCGGTTGGAGGGTTCTTCTCTAGTTACATCATGGATGCTTGTCTAGCTAGTCGGGAGGGTTCTACACTAAAATGACAGAGGAAAATTCCCTAGTAGGGATGGATAGTTATACTCTTATGCCCTCAATAAGCCTTACCCAGCCATGCTAGATGGTTCTACTCATAAGTAATTGTATATTATCTACACCATCTATCCCCACTGAATGGTACATATTGGAAGGAAATGACGAACAACACTGGCTATCCATACTGGATGGTAATTTTGATAATTTTACCTTATCACATTCATCATCATACATCACCTAAAATGACCAGATAATCTCAAATCATAACTATAATGCCACTATAGATGGAACTATTACGTTCTATGAAGAAAAACACTCATAATATGCAACTCACAGCCCAAAATCCATGTACAAAAGAAGAAAATAAGAAATATATAATATTTGTAATGTTGTCTATCAAATGTGTGGGTCCCACATGATGTGAGGCCCCACCTAAATGATTTTAATTGTAACTATCCATTCATAGGTACTAAACTATGCACCAAAACACCCAGATGTTTCTTGGTGACCCTAGAGTACATGGAACAACTTGTCAAAATGGATGATGATCACACGATGCTCGATGTTGATTCGAGGGGAGAGAACATAAATCCATTATAACACCACATCAAACATCCCACTAACTTTTTACCTAATATATACATATATCTTCTCCTCTCTGAAAATAATCCACCATGAACTATGATGTGTGTTCTCATTAAACCCTTCAAAAGGATCTTCTACTAATATTACATTACCATTTCCTCAATTAATGGGATCATTAATATGAATCTGAACTACCAAAAATATCATTCCATTGTTATCCATGTTTAAAAACAAACAAGATCGAATTTTTATTCACCCCAATCATACATCTGATTGAAAAGTGTTATGTTACCACATTGCACTTGAACGATATCTCATGGGTCCCTCACCTCGATCTGAAGACAAATATATGAATTATTATATGAAAATCCTCAAGAAAAAATACATGGGATTTATTAAACATTCATAAAAAATAGATACCCATTTAAAATATTACATTTCGCTAGAAAAAATATGAATCATGCCTTATGGGTCCCTCACCTCATCATTGTTTTTAAAAACACCAATGTTGTTTTAAAATGTCCACACAATGGCTTGTGTCACACCATCACTGATGGCGGCTCAAACAGATGAACCTTTTAGAAGATAGGTCTTTCAAAATATATCCTAATAAATTAATTATGTTATTATAATAAACATTTTTCATTTTGTTCCACCGAACGTCTAGACCAAGGATTAAATGTCATGAACTAGTATAAAATGATCTACCTCATTGAGAGAGATTCATGGCAATAGACAAAGATTCAAATCAATGCGTGGTTTAGGATATATGACCATTTGAAACTGTTTGGCCTTATATTGAACCAGTCCAACCCTATCTTGCCAGAGCCATTAGTATTTGCTAGCACGCCTCGAACCAGCGGCCCAAGGCCTAGCCACTCTTCCAGATTGGTATGCTCCCATCCTGGACCTAACCTCACCCCCTGGTGAACCTCCTCGGTGCCACCCCCACCCCAACCCTGTAGCTCTGCATCACCATGGAACCCCATAGGTCTTGAGGGTCAGTATCTGCTAGAGTCACATTTAATTATTTCCATGCCCCTCGGTCCCCCACCCCACCACGACACCACTGACCTCGAGCTCTTCCCAGTGGCCTTGAATCCAACCGCCCTACTACATCACTATCCAACCACCTCACATAGAGACTTTATCCCACTGGCCTTCCAAACCCCCATTGCAATACATCTCTATGCCCATTGCTCCACCATTCTGTCGTAACTACTCTACCCTACTACCCTCAAAGGACACTAATGGACACCACCGTCGTTAGGCCATTCTCTATTAGTCCCTTCCATCGACCACTGTGACATCACCAAAAGTACAAAAAATAATCCATATTTTGTTATTTGATCCATTGATTGAGATCTTCATAGACTCAAACCATATTGAACGATCCGTTGTTGTTTTAATGCGTCGATAGAGGATGATTCCACTTTAATCTGTCGATGTTTTGGTGGAGTTTTCTCCTCAATCAGTTGAATAATGATAAAGAGTGATAGGAGAGAGAGTGATGTAAATTATTGATATGGTATTTGAGATAAACCTAATCCCAAATCCATTAATCTCAATTTATTGTCTTCCAAATCGATGAAAAAATCCAAAATTCCCATGTCTTCTATTTTTATGTCATGAATAGGTAAAAAAACCCATTACCAAACTCAAAAGCAGTCTCAGATATCAAATATGTTTCCCCATTCAAATGTTATTTGATTCAGAATTCAAGATATAGTAATTTAGATTAATTATTTTATTTATGATTTAGAAACTTGTCGACTTTTCTTATATAAGTCTCATGATGACAAAAGTTATACCATGTTTATCAAAAACGCCATGTTTTAGACTAATCTGTCACCTCAGATATATGACCTAAGCTAATGTTTGTGATATATCATATTTCCTTAATGTTAATAGTATAAAAACCATAATATTTATTTATAATTTATTATGGGAACATAGGGCCTCATAATTCCACAACCTCTCAGTTCATAGTTCTGAAGAAATATGTTGAAATATTTAATATTCTTTCAAGGCAATGAACGAGTCTCTAAAAAATTATAAAATTTTGATGTGACCATTTTTCCATTAACATTTTTCAAAACTAACGCAACATCTAATCGTTGAGGTAATTTTTTGACACCTTATTATTAGTTTTTGAAATGAATTTGTTGGTGGATCTTGAATAAAATAAAAAATTTGCTACATTAGGGTGGATGGTAAGTGTACCGTTCACCACATCATTAACAAACACCACATCACTAATAGTGATCAAATGTCATTGTACTTTAACTTTTTCAGTAATATTTCACTAACATCGATCGTCATCAATAAATATTGGATTATGTAATTTTTTAGCCTAATTACCTATTTCCATTCACATTGAGCATTGTTGGGTGGGAGGTTCATTCTGTGCAGATTTGCAATATTTTTTTAATTATAAATTAGTTTCCCTTCAATTCAAAATTCATCTTCTAGATGACTTTATCTACAACAAATAAAATATTTTCTAGTCCCAATAATATAATTTCATCCATGATTCTTTCCACAAATTCAAAATTAATTAAAGATCATCTTCTTTATAGTATGGTCTTGAGATTTTCCCTTTAAATCAATTATTATCATCTTATCAAACACATATGATTGAGGGGTAACACCCATTTTCATCTCAATATTTAGACCACATAAAACCATTTCCTCAATGATATTGAAGTTTAATAGGGATAAGTCCCATTTATAGAATTGATTTTATGACATTAATGAATTGAATATTTTTAAATTCATGTTAGATATAAATCCAAGAAGTGTACCATGCATGTCATATAAAATTTTCATTATAGGTACCAACAGATTCATCATAATATTGATTATAATCAATATACTATTTATCTATCATAATTATAAAAATACGAGGAATATAATTATTGAAAAATAACATACTAATCTCATCACATTATATATTGACTATATTATACATTTCCTTATAATTTTAGATAATATTACACCGTTGATCAACTTCACCTTCCAGATGATAAACATCATTAATTATTTATAATGATCTAAACATTAGATAACTAAAAATATCATTTCATTTGTACTAATCCATTGTTAAACCTCTACTATATTAGAAGACCAAATAAAAGATAGTGTATGGATCCAAATGAAGGACTCAACACAATGTTGTTCTCTACTTTTATTATTTGGGATTCCTAAATGATTCATATATTGAGAATGTTTTGTGGGAATAATTTTTTTTTTCATTCTAGCTCCCATAATAAGTTGCTTCTCATGAGAGAAATTGTTTTAATTGTCATCAGATTTAACATTAATATGGTTCCCTTGGGTTCCATCCATTTTCTTAAACTAGTATTCATAATTTTAGAAACAGTAATCATAATGGGAATACCACATAATCCATAATAAAAATTTAAATTATTAAACTTTAGGATTTATCCTAGGTTATTCATGATCATTAAAAATACATTTCGATGGTAACCTATACGTACAAAAATCCTTAGGGTTCGTAATATGTTTTTCACTATCTAGTTTCCAAATTTTATCTATACATCTTATTTGATACCAAATGTAATGAATCATACTAAACGTATATAAATATTTCTTCAAAATACATGAATATTAATTACATTGTATAAAAAACCTTGAAAAAATCTTATTGGATTAGTGCATTTAAAAATAGGGAAAAATAAATAATATGTTCATTAAACATCAAAATTGTTAGTAGCGAATACATTTATAACTAATCACCTTTTGAAAAATCATACATAATACCCTTATTCATAAATTGAAGGGGAAACATAGTAATGGGAGATTAATCATGAAAATGAATGGTAAAAAAGGGATATATCATTCATATCATAATCTTAAAACAAAATAATGTAACATTTAAATTAATTATCATGCATATGAAATAACATAATATCATGTTATTGAATAAATCATTAAAGCTTATAACGAATCAATGAAAATCTTCCAAAAGTGAATACCATAAGATATTTATGTTTTTGGAATACTCAAAAGCATATTAAATCATTCATATTATTCAATTCTCATTGAAAATACCATCATAATGAAACATTCCATTACATAACCTGGTTCACTCTTCGTTCCAGCCCTGTATTACTAACTTAGGTCTTCATACTATTCAAGACCTGTATTGCTAAACTGAGAAAAATTCCTATTTCAATCAATTCTATCTCATGGGATATAAATATAAATCAATTCATTGTAATAATATGTATATCCCACCCATCATATAATCAAAATAATATGTACGTGTTCCCAAAGAACATAAAACATATCAAAACCCATTGTATAAAATGGGTTTCTTAAACAACATTCCATCATAAAACAATCCCTGAAAAATGAACCGATTTTATAAATTTAGCTTAATAAAAAACATAATTAAACATAATAATAATTGAGGTAGTATTCATCAATCATAATCTTATTAAAAGATGTAATATTACATGGATAATAATTTTGAAATAATACATGAAAATAATTCTTGAGGAAAATATCCTTTCTTCTTCAAGAAATGTAATCTTTTGTTAAAATTCCATTGAAAATTAAAAGAAAATGTATTCATTGAAAATAACCATATAATATTTAGAGGTAAGATTCAAGGAAATATTCTATTCTTAAATCATAAAAAATATTTTGTGCCTAATAAGTTAAAATAAAAAGTTTATCTCATTCTTTTTTCGGATAAGTCAAAAAATAACTCATTTCGAAAACAATAAAAAATAGTCATTTCATACCATTTAGAAAATAATTATAAATATAAAATATCAGATAATAATGATATTGTGAAATTATCCCTTACCATAGGTTTTTATTACTTTAAATGTTTCTGAACATCCTATATAAGTGTCCAAATAGAGTTATTATCTTATTCCAAATATCATATTTGATCTTATTATTACTTGTTTTCTAATAACTATATAACTCAACATTCGTGTTTTAACTGCTTTATTTTATTATGAATTTTTTTTTGAAGAAGTTTCAGTTACTATTCTATATTTATATCATTTCGAGAATGTTATTAATATAATATATATAATATATATTAATTAGATTAATTTATATAATCCTGAATTAATGAAGACCATAGAGAAATGAATCACATTGTTGATTGGAAACGATAGGTCATATGTATGCACATGTGATGATATAATTCCCTTGATTATGGAATGGTATGGATGTGATCAATATTTATTTAGTTAAAGAATAAATATAATTCTATAATAATCATATATAGTTATTTTTCCATAATTATACCCATCCAAGAAGGGGGGAGGTGAAAAACATATTTCACGATGGAGTGGAGAAGTTATGTTGTACGTACACACACAAGGTGATTTCATTTTTAATAGGATGGATTGAGGTGAGAATATGGTAGTTACAAAATCATAATAACTTCTCATAATATATTTGATACTATATTTATTAATTTATAATTTAAACAACTCATGAATATGACGTATAAGAATAAATTTGATTGAAATAATCAGCAGAGGTGATTAGCTCATCTTCAACGAGCTCCCTCTGGATCAGCTCTTAAAGGCACTATAGTCAGAATTTGGAGAGAACAAAAATATGTAGAAACTATCTAGAATTGTATAAAATTTAAATGGGAAGGTCAAAGATGATATTCAAGGCTCACTGTGGTGTGAATATGTGAGGGGGATGTTCCCATTTCTAATTGATGTATGAGGCACTTTTGGAATCATCAAAAATATTAATTTATAATAGAATAAAACCCCATTAAAAATATAAATATTTCATATTATCTATGATGAGATGAGAAAATATTTTAATCACATCAATAAATAATTTTTTTATATTTTTTTCATTCAATTTAGAACATATTGTTTTAATTATCCCTTTGTTATTGAATTTTAATTTTAATTAAGGTATCAAATATTTCCATATTTAAAGGGTAAAATATTTTATTATTTGACATAAATATGACAATAAATGAATCATCTAGAATCATTTCGACCGTATAATAATTATTTTATATTTCTTAATATTTAATATTAATTTTAAACAATTTAATTAAACATTTTTTCAATAAATAATAAATAGTGTCAATTATGAAACTATTATATTCCTCAATTTTTAAAAATATGGAGATAATAAATTATTAACAAATAAAATATTTATTTATATTCTAAATATATAGTCTAATTTTTTTGGATATATTAATTGTCAAAAATTATATTAATTTTAATATTTTTAATATCATTTCATTGATATTTCCATTAAAAAAATAATTACTACATAAGATTTATGTAATTATTTACAATACCACAATGAAGATATACAATCAATATTTCCTAAAAAATTTAGTGTATAATATATCTTCGAGAGAATACTATATTAAAAAGTAATATTTTTTAAATTATTAATATAGAATCGTTAACATTAGATTAGATAAACTATTATAAGTGGCATAATCTTTATAATGTGGCTAAAAATAGTCAATAATTCGGCCCACAGATTATTATGGTTGATATATACTGGAGGAATTGTGTTTTTTTATGTTTCTAAATTTTAATGGAAATTATCATTTTAATTAAAATTATTTTTATGTTTTTATTCAATTAATTTTTTTTTCTGAATCATCATTGTATAAGCCTTTATATTAATTAATTATTTGATAAAATTGAAAAAAATCACAAAGATAAAGAAAATTATTTCATCATTCAAATTACTATTTTCATATAAGTTTTATTATGTATAAACTTATATTAAAAATGATATTCATATTAAAATCTGATTAATACTAATTTAACTTTTCATTAAATAAAATATTTAAAATGTCTCAATCTCATCCAAGTGGCTTCCAAAACATATCTTTTCAACCAAGGGATGATTTAGGTTGAAACACACTTATCCAGTGATTTTAATATTACTATTAATGTAATCTTATAATATTAGTTTTACCCTTATTTAAACTATTTACCTTTTTACCGTATTAAAAAAAATTACATAAATTACTATTCATAATGACCAAAAATAAAGGAAATCTATTTAAATAATTTTGACCAACTAATTCAAAACATGGAAAACAATTTACTAATTCAAAACACACATGTTTTAGTGATTAATTTAAATTTAATCATGGTGTCGTAATGAGGAAACATGTTTTAAATGTTAAAACATGCAAAATATTGAAATGGTTGTTACATTTGAATTCAATGTAAAATTAATTCAAGTGATCTAAATTATATTAGCTGGTAAAAATATAATATATTTATAATTTTAAACCTTTAAAATATATAATATACCCATATAAATTTTTATGATGAAAAAATTTATTTTTAGTTAAAATTTAGTATATTTTGATTATTAATGAAAATTGGATACTTATCCAAAATACTTCCAAAAATAATCAAAAGTAAATTTTGATATCCCAATTCAAAATAACATGTTAAAGTGGTCATATAATAATCATTAATGTGTAAAAAAATTAATTTAAAATCGGTTCTCCATTAAAAATCAATAAAATTTCCCTTTTGAAAAATATATGTTTTATACATAAAATATTGGTTTTTATATACTATGATGTGAAAATAAACTGGATGAGTATCAATAATATATTATTAAATATAAAACATATATATTTAATTTATATCACATTGTAATTTTGTTTAACCGAATTTATTAATAAAAAATATTAGCATATTTTTTACATTTATTTGCTTAATATATTTCACAAATAACAGGTATAAAATTAATTCTGCATATGTTGTCATAATTTAGAAATATTTATTCCAAAAATCATAACTAAAATGTTATAATGGTTATTTTATTCTAATATAATATCCTAATTCGTTAAAATATGTGATTGTGTACGTTGAATTCTATTGAAGATTTAAAATTTTTTAATGAGAAATATTTATTTAAATATTGGGTAATTAAAAATTATTTTGAGATACTTCTACATGGGACTTCGTGATAGTTGGAGTGTCGACTAGTAGGTCATGGAGCAGATCCTCTTGAAGACGAACGTGTGGAGTACGAATACCTAGTAGTTGGCTGAGACCTGATGACTACTGACCTTTCGACTCTAAGTGTTTCTACTAGCCCAGTAGGGGTGCGCATCTGTGTGAGCGTGGCAGTCCCACAGTGGGGAGCACCTTTTTGTGTCACTACAGACCCACGATACTCGACAGGAGGAGTACCTCAATAGGCTACAAGGGGGAGTGCTTTTGTGTGACTGTGGCATACCCACAGTGGGGAGCGCCTTTGTGTGATGTAGGAGACACATGGTACTCGACAGGAGGAGTACCACAATAGTCCAGGATAGTGGGAAGTTCCTCTGTGTAACACTGAAGGCCCACAGTACTCTATAGAAGAGGAGTACAAAAATAGCTGAGGTTTCGACAGTGTGAATGGAAGTGTTACATGATAGCACCCTAGAATAAAATCCTGGTTTGAGCTGAGTCAATGACTTTTGTGTTTACCTCATGATTGAGATGGGTTACTAGATAACATAGGTATATGTATGGGAATATACCTAAGTAAGGGTTATCCATTGTTTCTTCACTTTGTGATTATCCTTGTTCGATATTTTGAGACCTTGATGATCTCAAGGTCCCTATTTAGTATCGTTATACACACCCCTGCACGAGCCATGCCCACACCTCATTGTGTTGGATGTAGACGACAGACAGCGCTGACGGAGGCCTAGAGCGCCAGGACTTGATGGTACCTGGAGGTGGACCTTACGACGAGTTAGTACACATAGGAGTATGATGGATGTGGAGTGATGAGGTGTCCATATGTACCTACCCTTCAGGTAGGAACCCCGAAGGATGATCCATGATCTCCTCTTTACCTTTCATTGTTTGATCTTTTTTTTTCAGTTGCACCTGTACTTTACTATTGGGATTGTATTTCCAGACCCTATTACTTTATAGTACTTCTTCTGTATACAGTATTTCTTAGTGCTTTTCTTCCAATTGTATACTCTGATTGCGTGTGTTTACTTTTTATAATGTTAATGCTAACCCAGCTTAAGGATTTTCACCTTTGGTGCTAGTTGCCTGCCCCTGGCCTATGGAGGGGGGCTTGGGGTAGTCACAACATGGGTCCCGAGGACGGGTCGTGACAAATTGGTATCAAAGAGTCGGTTATACCACATAACATATGACTCTGATCATTATTTTCTGTGAAGCAATAGTGTTGAAGGTACTGAGTGTGGATTTCAGTTCATGGAGTTTAGTGTTGGTGCGGCGGCCGGCGTATCCATACTCCCGGACCCTGATTACTAGTTTCTGACTTAGTGAACGAAAACACTGATTGAGTGTGTGTTTTCAAAAGTTTTCTTATGTGAGCTCAACAAGGTCGACTCACCAGGTATACATTTCTAATCATGTCACATATATTTATTTCAGGATGCGTCTCCATGGACGACTAGTTAGAGCCCTGAGAGTCCTACGCTTTGACAGCCCACCGAGTGACGATGCCTCGGTGTAGGGCCCTTTACTAGCAGAGGAACCAGCGGTACTACTAACTCTTGACCACTGATGCCACCATCCCCAGTAGCAGACAATGCATGCCTCTTGAGCACGTCACATGAGTTCCAGCGCCAGAGGCCACCCAGGTTCCGGGGATAGACGGACACACAGGTGGCTAAGGATTGACTGAGGGCTATGTTGATATTTTTTAGGATAGTCGGGACACCAACAGACTACAAGGTGATCCTTGTTGCCAATCTCCATCAGGAAGCAATAGGAAGATGGTGTAGCCTGATGCTCCAGGTGCATGTCGAGGTGACATTACTCTGGACAGACTTCGAGAGCCTGTTCTGGGCGAAGTTTTTTCCATCCACCCTTTGTGCGGTATAGATACTGGAGCTACAACATCTACAACAGGGTAGCATGATAGTGGCACAGTACTCAGCGAGGTTCACCGAACTCTCTCGCTACTTCATTGATATGGTACGAGACCCATTCTTCAGGGCCTGGAAATTCGAGCAGGGGCTCAGGCGAGAGATCAGGGCATCGATGATCCCCCTCAACATTTTGACATAGGCAGGAGTGTTGGAGTGAGCCCTCCTAGTGGAGAGTTTCCTTACTGAACAGTGACCAGCAGCGAGACCCACCACCAGTCGACATACAACAGAGTCTTTTGCAGCTGGAAGTAGACAGATGATGCAAATGTCAAATTGGACAATACCCACAGGTGGACAACAGCAAGACTCAGAATATTGTGTGCGGGGCACCCGAGGGATTCAATTACATTCCAGGAGAAGGCAGTGTTACTCTTGTTGGGGGTAAGGTCACAAGGCTTGTGACTGTCCGACCCGCCATTTAGATGATTAGCATACAGTTGAGGGACCTCCCAGGAAGAGGTAGAGGTTTGATCAAGGTGGTCTGCAGGGCGCAGGAAGACATGGAAGAGGATATGGTCGAGCAGCAAGCGGTGGACGACGTTTTGAGGTGTTGTCACCACCACCACCAGAAGGTTCACCCCGACCGTAGGGAGTGGGTTGACAGGGGAGATCGCAGCTTCAGGCAGTTGAGGCTTATGACCACAACACTCTAGAGATGATTCTAGGTACTATCTGTGTCTACTCCACCATAGCTGCAGTTCTTATAGACACACTTCTAGTCATTCATTCATAGCCACTACCCTCATTCGGAGCTCTTAGATTCCGACGAATCCATTGGCTCGATCCTTACAGCTAAAGACTCTTACGGGAGCAGACTCAACAATTACCCACTGGTGCCGACAGGGTGATATTACTCTTAGAGGTGAATGTTTTGGCTAGGATCTCCTCGTAGCAACATCGAGGCCTTACGACATCATATTGGGTATGGAATGGTTATCTATAGTCTCTGCTCGGATTGACTGTATTAGGCACAAAGTGCGGTGTGTCCACACGGATGGGACCAGGTTCAACTTTATCAGCGAGAAGGGAACCATTGCAGCACAAGATGGATTTACTCAGATATGGGTGCATCCAATCACTCACTAATTGGCTTGCCTTACCCTTGGAGTAGTAGATGTGGAGAGTCCCACTTATCCTATAGTGGTGGACCAGTACACAGATATTTTCACTAACGATTTTCTAGGAATACCACCTCAGAGATAGGTGGACTTATACATTGACCTATACCCCGAGACAACACCAATATCTACTCCAGCATATCAGAAGGCTCCCGCTGAGCTTTGTGAGTTGTGGGTACAACTAGAGGAATTGTAAGGGAATGGATTCATCCGGACCAGTGTTTCACCCTAGGCAGCCCCCATTCTGTTCACCAAGAAGGTTGATGGGAGTTTGCGGCATTGTTTTGACTACCGTCGCCTGAACTAGGTGACCATGAAGAAAAAATACCCACTCTCGAGGATTGACAACCTCTTTGATCTTCTCAAGGGAGAACAATGGTTCTCGAAGATCGAACTCAGATCAGGTTATCACCAGCTTATAGTTTGAGACGAGGATGTGCAGAAGACAACCTTCAGGTGTCAGTACGACCACTATAAGTTCTTGGTTATGCCCTTCGGTGTAACCAATGCTCCAACAGTGTTTATGTGTCCCATGAAGAGGATCTTCCAGCCATACCTAAATTGCTTTGTCATAGTCTTCATCGATGACATATTGATCTACTCGACTACTAAGGAGGAGCATGCCTACCATTTTCTGTTAGTGTTGGACACACTCCGAGAGCACCAGCTTTATGGTAAGATCTCGAAGATCCAGTTCAAGATTTGAGTGGTTCACTTCTTGGGGCACATCATATCGGAGGCTGGAGTTGCAGTAAATCCAGCGAAGATTGAGGCGTTATTTGCTTGGGAGCCACCGAAGAGTGTGAAAGAGGTACGGAGTTTTCTGGGCTTAGCTGAATACAACCGGAGATTCATTCCAGACTTTTCCAAAGTTGCATAACCACTATCAGCCTTGACGAAGAAGGGGAAACCATTTCTGTGGTTGGAGAGATGCCAGAAAATCTTTCAAGAGATTAGGCAGAGGCTAACTAGTGCCCCCATCTTGAGTCTGCCAGAGGAGGGCATGGGGTACGTAGTTTACTGCGATATATCAGGGACCGGACATGGGTGTGTCCTGATTCAAGAGCAAGTAGTGATCACATATGGTTCTTTGGAGTTGAGACAACATGAGTTGAACTACGCTACCCATGACCTAGAGTTAGGAGCAGTGGTCTTCACCTTGAAGATGTAGTGGCACAATCTTATGGGTGAACATTTTACCATGTACTCTGATCAGAATAGTATTAGGTATATATTCTCTGAGAAGGACCTGAACCTGAGACAACTGTTATGACTTGAGTTCCTCCAGGACTATGACTTCAAGATAGTCTATACTCATGGGAAGGGGAATGCTGTTGTAGATGCTCTTAGTAGAAGATCTGGTATTCAGCCGCTAGGATATGTTACAGAGCAACTGGATGCCATATAGATTTTCTTTGTGGATTGGGATAGAGAAGCCTATATAAAATCTCATATAGTCACTACTCCACATAATCAGTGAGTTAGGAAGGAACATCGTGGAGATGCTGACTGTGAGAAACGACGTGTTTAGATATCAACAGGGCAGGCACCTAATGAATTTTCTGAAGGGTGGGAGCACGTCATTCTCTTCAGAGGACGTACCATGGTACCAGTTGCACTTCAGAAAGAAGTATTGAGGGAGTTCCCAATTCCCCTTTAGCGGTATATCCAAGAGTGGAAAAGATGTATCAGGGCCTCAGACGACAACAATGGTGGCCAGGTATAAAGAAGGCAGTAGCTGAGTTTGTCTCTTGATGCCTAACTTTTCAGCAAGTGAAGGCGGAGCACCAGGTACCAGCATGATTGGTTCATCCGTTAGAGGTCCCAGAGTGGAAGTGGGATGGGATATCAATGGAATTCATGATGGGTATTCCACATATATCTAGGAATCACGACTCGATTTGGGTGATCATCGATCGACTCACCATGTCGGCCCACTTCCTAGTGATCAGAGAGCATGGATCATTAGAGAGATTGAGATCCCTATATGTACAGAAGATTGTACGTTTACATGGAGAACCTTCATCTATTGTCTCTGAACATGACATACGGTTTACTTCCCGATTATGTAAGGGGTTTCAGGAGGCATTCAGGACACATCTTCGCTTGATCACTGCCTTCCATCAACATGCAGATGGTCAGACTGAGCGGACCATCCAGACCCACGGGGACATGGTCCGCGCATGTGTCCTCGACTTTGGTCTCAGCTGGGAGGATCAATTACCTTTGGAGGAGTTTGTCTATAACAAAATATATCACTCCACCATCGGTATGACACCTTTTGAGGCCTTGTATGGTCGACCATGAAGATCGCCAAAGTGCTGGACTGACCTAGGGGAGTCAGCACTAGTGGGTCCAGAGATGGTATGGGCTACCACAGAGATGGTGAAAATCATCTAGAAGCAGATGAAGACTGAATAGAACAGGCATGAGTCGTATGCTGACAGAAGACAGAGGCCTCTGGTGTTCGAGGATGGTGACCACCTCTTTCTACGGGTCTCACCTTGATGAGGTCTACGGAGATTTGGCAAAGGCATCATGTTATATCTGAGATTCATCAGACCATTCCAGGTCCATAGAAGAGTAGGCGACATGGCTTACCTTTTAGCTCTTCCACCTTAGTTGCACCGGGTGCACGACATCTTCCACGTATCTCAGTTGAGGAGATATGTTTATGACCCTTCCCACATCATCAACCATGGAGAGATAGACATCGATGACGAGGAAACTTTCATGGAGGTTCTAGTGGACATTGAGGATCTATAGGAACAGTTCCTATGTGGATGGTCGATACCTCTGGTGCGCATTCACTGGAAGCATAGGAACCTCTTAGAGAGGACAAGTGAAAAAGAGGCCCAGATTCGTGCTTAGTACACCCATTTGTGTTCTTAGTTCGAGTTGTAGCTTATGGGGACGTAAAGCCTTGAGGTGGAGAGAATTTAAAGACCCATAAATTCCATGGAATTTTTTTCTAAAATTAATTTGATTTTTACGAGTCCGTGAAAATTTATGGCGCTTGATTCCAAGGCCCGGTGTGCCCAGAATCAATTTCTGATGTTTTGTTCGTGTACATTCAGTAAACGTATGAGCGGGATTTTATAACATTTGAAACAGTGCTCGGAACTAAAATCTGAGGGCACCGTTGAACTCGCAACATCAGTGATTACTTAGTGAGACCTTCACTGATGTTGTGTTCTAATGAGAATGGAAGTTACTTTTTGGGGTTTAAAATTCAATTGAATAGGAATTATGTGTTAGCATTATTTTTATTTTTGGTGGTTAAAGCTCCAAGAAGAGATTAGTGGTGGGGGCCACCACACCATAACCTCCCATGAAAGGTTATGGTGGTGGGGCCCACCAGCACATAACCTCCCTTAGGAGGATGTATTTGGTGGGGCCCACATGAGCTTTTAACCCCCATTAACTCCTCATAAAGGAGGATGAAACTCTTCACCATCCCCATTAATTATTTGATCTAACACCACCCATTAATTTAATGAGTTGCCTCATTTAATTAAACATAAGAATTCAAATTATTGTGCCAACAAATAATAGAAAACTTCATCTATTATTTTCAGTTGGAATCTTGGTGGAGCTTTGGGGAGAGAAAGAATTTTCCCATAAAGAATGCTTCATCCTCTCAATGAAGAATGTGAAGAATGCCTCTTCGTCGTTCACCGAAGATTTTCAAACTCTTTCATCGATCTTCAACCATTCCAAAAGAGAAGGAGACGATCATGAAGAATGACGTCTTCAACTTCATCCCCTCCAAATTATCATCCACCAACGAAAGTTGTCCACTTCATTTTCAAACATCGATGAGTCGATTCCGCCTTCCCGTGACTTCATCAAAGATCAACAAATGAGGTAGGGGGATTTGAGTTGAATTTATTCCCGACCTTCGTCGTTCAATTTATGATTTGAGAAGCAAATGATAACACCATAATGAGGAGGGCTTGGACCGCATGAACACAGCCTGACCATCTCCCTTTTATTATCCTTGATTGTTGATGATGGAGGCGGAGCAACGGTGGCCTGTGTCGGGATGGCCATGATGAAAACTGTAGGCGCAAGGCCAACAAGTCACCAAGATGGAACGACACCGTCGTGCCGTGACCACGTTGGGCCTCGACGGAGGTGCGCGACGTCGTCAAGCCATGTGGAGGGCAGCAAGGGGGCCATGACCATGCTAGGCTATGGCCATGCCGGGCCATGGCGGAGGGGGCGCGACGCCGTCGCGCCGTGGGGAGTAGGTGTAGGTAGCGGCCGGGCTGGGCCGTGGCAGAGGAGTCGCGGCGCCGTCGCGCTTTACGGAGCAGGGGAGCCGCATATAGAGGGGGGGGGGGGGGTGATGGAATAGGTGGAGCAGCTGGCCGATCGGCCAGCAGGGACGAGCGGGACCCCATCGAGTCCCGTGTGTACTGGACTGGTGCCACCTGACGCTAGTTTTGGCTCACACCTAAACGACTTTGCTGTTCAGGTAGCCAGGGGGCCCACGGTTCCCCCCCGACCGTGGCTAAAGAAAACCCTTGCCAGGCCACCGGGCCTCCATCAGGCCTGGCCGCCCTTCTGGGCCGGGCCGCCACCGGGCCGGGCTGCCCTCAGACTGGGCCTCCCATCCGGACCTGGCCGCTATCGGGTCGGGCCACCCCCTCGGGCCGGGTAGCCTTTAGGCCGGGCCAACCACTCGGTTCGGGCTGACCACTCAGGTCGGGACACACCCTTTGACCGGGTCAGACCCGCGTATCAAGTAAAACCTCGGTCCGGACCCGGTTCGGGCTGGGTCAGTCCGACTAGGTCGGACAGGACCAGGACCCGTTTGGCCAGTTTACACCTTTTCGCCCATATCATGGGCTACAAGTGTCCGATCAATGAACCGTATGTGGAGATGGAAGGATTAGAGCGAGATAGTTCTTTTGAAATATCCCACTTGAGGTTTGGACATAGATTGAGTACAGTCCGGTCAGTTTGAACCTAAAAACCAACCGGGCCCCTCAAGCGGAAATGCCAATAACTCACAGACTGAGCATCCGATTAACGCACTGTCTGTTGCGTTGGGAACCCTATGACAAGGCAGATCCTTGAGATACTTCTACATGGGACTTCGTGATAGTTGTAGTATCGAATAGTAGCTCTGCGAGAGAATCGTCCTAGAGATGAGCCTGCGGGGTACAGAGACCTAGTAGCTGGCTGAGACCTGACGACAACTGACCTCTCAACTCAGACTGTTTCTACTAGCCTAGTTGGGGAGCGCCTCTATGTGAGCGTGGAAGACCCACAGTGGGGAGAACCTCTGTGTGACGCAGCAGACCCACGATACTCGATAGGAGGAGTACCTCAGTAGGCTACGAGGGGGAGCACCTCTGTGTGAGCGCGGCAGACCCACAATGGGGAGCGCCTCTGTGTGATGTAGAAGACCAACGGTACTCGACAGGAGGAGTACCACAGCAATCCAGGATAGTGGGAAGCGCCTCTATGTGATGCGGCTGACCCACAGTACTTTATAGAGTAGGAGTAAACTTGTAGCTGAGGTTTTGATAGTGTGACTGGGAGTGTTACATGATACCACCATAGATTAAAATGCTGGTTTGATATGAGTCAATGAATTTTGTTTGTTTTTTCATAATTTAGATGGGTTACTAGATAACTTAGGTAATTGTATAGGCATATCTCTATGTAAGGGTTTTCTATTGTTTCTTTAATTTGTGGATATCCTTGTTGGATATTGTGAGAACTTGAGAGTATTAGGGTCCCTACTGAGTATCGTTACACTCACTCCTTAACAGGATATGCCCGTACATTTTTGTGTTGGATGTAGATGGCGGACATCGCTGATAGAGGCCGAGAGTGCCAAGACTGGACGATACCCGGAGGGGGACCATACGATGAGTCAGTACAAGGAGGAGTATAATGGATGTGGAGGGTTGAGGTATCCATCTGTACCTACTCTTCAATTAGGAACCCCGGATGATGATCCAAGAGCTGCTCTTTACCTTTCAGATGTTTGCTACTTTTTTTTTTCAGTTGTACCTGTACTTTACTTTTGGTCTTGTATTTCTGGCCCCTTTTACTTTCCAACACTTCTTCTATATATAGTATTGCTTTGTGGTTTGCTTTTAGTTTTGTAATCTGATTGTGTGTGTCTAATTTTTATAAAGTTAATTCCTTCCTAGCTTAGGGATTTACGTCTTTGGTGCTAGTCACCAGCCCCTAGCCTATGGAAGGCGGACTTAGGGTAGTCACAGCACAGGTCCTGAGGACGGTTTGTGACAATACATGAACAAATTATCATGTAAAAAGTAGATGGTAGTCTAGATTTGTAGTTATATTTTATTATTGAACATCCAAAAGGTTACATGGTTGTAAATTTCATTTGTTTAATTCGAGTGAAGATGAATCATTTTATAAAGCATTACTCATATCATATTCATTTAATTCGAGGCCTTTGATCACAATGAACACATTTTGTTTCATAAATGTGTAAAAATGAATCCATAACCATAGATGACATATAATAAATATATTATAGTTCGGTTCGACCCTAAGAATGGTTTCATGACCAAAATTGATGATGTTAATGGAAATTGAAATCCCATTGTCATTGAATGTGGAAAATTATCACATCTCACCTAGTGTTTTTTCAACTAGTATAAAAGATGGGTAACAGAGAATCTATAATATATTATTCCATTATCATAACAATTTTCAGGTACATATAATGTACTGTAATTTTCATAACTTATTTTGGAGGACAAATGTGCTTTGAAAGGAATACAATTGAACTTGAAATGAAAAAAAATAATTGAAAAGTGGAATTTAAAACTTGAATTAATCTTCCACAATAGCCTCTTTAGGGGAAAGAATTTGTCTTTTAATAAGTAAATTGGATGAATAATATTGTGGAGAATCATGGAGTGATATTTGAGAATAATTTAAGTAAAGAACAAGGACTGAGAGGAGTGAGGAGAAGATGGGAGTGGGGGTGATTTTGATAGTGGATGGGAGGAGGGTTTTCTTAATATTTTAATAATTAATTTTTATTTACCTATTATAAAATTAATTGTGAATAATGAAAGACCATGAAAAGTAATAATTTCATATGAGTTCACAAAAAAGATTTTTACATCAGTAGAACATCATCCAAGACTCAGTAATTTATGTATTTATCTTATTTTGTAAATTATCATAATTAACTATTCATAAAAAATGCATGTATTTCAGAAATATACAAAAAATTAACCCTAAACAATTTTATACATTGAATGTCCAATAATGAAATCCAATTTTCAATAGTAATTTTATTAATATGATTACATTAATTTTTAATTAAAATAAATTTAATTGAAAAATATATATTTTAAAACTTTAAAAAATTCTATGTCGGAATGGCCCAAAGGCCTTAATTTTTCTTTATTTTTGATAATCCTCTTTTCAAGGGGTGTGGTGGAACCCTTACAAGGCCCGAAGGCTTAGAGTCATTTACATGACCCATAGGTCAGAGTGGGAGTCATCCAGAGATGAAAACATGGAACTCCTCCTCCACAACACATGTAATGGTATCTGCACTCCTCATTAAAATGGATGGTCAGCTAGTTGTTATATATAAAGTTGCACAGGGTCGGTACAAATGGAAATTCCATACACCCTAATTCTTCATATTCGGGTTAGCTCTTCTCAAGCTAATGCACCTCCCATGAATCCTAATCTGAATACTTTCCCACTTTATTCTGACATGTACATCATCATTATTGTGGCCCAAAGGCCTTGGGGGGACCTAAGGCCTTATTGTGGCCCAATGTACTTGAGAAACAACTGGCCCGATGACCATGGGATGCTCCAAAGCCTTGCAAGACCTTAGGACCAAACCGGTGGACCAAAGGTCCATATTGATGAATAGTTATGGTAGCTATAGAACCAAACAACACCATCTAGAGTATATAAAATTGTTCATACTATTGTAACCCAGAAATATTCATCCACTTGTATTTGATCACTGGTCTCTTGGATGCACTTTCTGAGTACTCACCAACTGGGCTGAGGCTCATGTGAAACTTTAAATAATTTTATAATACTTTTAGAAATTATATAAGGTCTTATAAAATTATATTAAAACCAGATGACATAAAATTATTAGTTTATGAAAACGTTTTTATGGAAAACAAAATTTCTTTTAAATCAAGTAATTTGTTTTAAATAATTATTTATGACATAAAAAAATTTCAATACATTTACTATAGTCATATTATCACTTATAAGATGCCTAAATTTTATTTATACATTTAAGGGAGATGTTACTATTCTTTTGGAAGATTCACTATTAATAATGGTAATTTTACTATCCATAAGGGTGTGTTACTATTCATAGGGGTGGGTAACTATTCACCACGAAATTACGTTTGTTCCATATGACTCCAAATAACATACACATCATAACTGTTTATGTTAGATTTTCTAAATTCAAATCAATGAAGTGACATTATTATTTTTAATGGCCACAGAGTACTTACTAGTTCATTGAGATGTGATTTCATTTGATTATATGACATATTTATAAGTACGTAATTTTAATTGATAAATCATTGGATCATTACATTCTTCTCCCTTTATGAAATTTCACCATTAAAATTATGTTTTAAATTCTAATCCATAAATTTGTGTGGTTACTTTTCCATCATTGGATCCATGAATTTCCATGTTTCCTCTTCATCCATATAGATTTTCCATATTAATTTTACCATGTGAGTAGTCTTATTACGTAGAACATTATCACTTTGATCCAAGATTTTCATTGGCTACTCATCCTAAGAATGATCATTGTCCAAATGTACTACATCCTAAACAGAGTACATTTGATGGATCTTGTACGTACTTCCTTAATAGGGATACATTGGAGACATGGTTTACTTTAGAAATTGTAGGTGGAAGTGCTAGTGGATAGGCCAAATCCCTGACATGATGAAGAATTTCGATGGAGCTAATGTAACTCGGATATAGCCTCTCTTTCTTCCCAAACCTCATGACATTTTTTCATGGATATATATAGAGGAATACCTTGTATCAATCTTTGAACTCAATGTTTATTCAATGACTATCTACATAACTATTTTGTTGAGTTCGGGCTGCCTTGATGTGCTACTAAATGGTTCTAACCTTCTCTACATTTCATCGACCATTTAATGTCCAAGCAGCTTAAACTCATTGACTTCATCATAACAGATCCGTTTTTTTCACATTTTCCTATAAAGGGCTTCATATGGTGCCATTCAAATGGTCGAGTTTAAACTATTGTTATATAAGAATTAAACATGTGGGATATGTTGCTCCCTTCGTCTTTTTAAGTCAATAATACATGCTATCAATATGTATTCATTTATCTATACATTTCTATTAGATTGGACATCATTTTTTTATTGATATGTTGTACTGAAGTTTAGTTTAGGGATGAGATCATATTGGATAATTATACAGAACGTCGAGGTGAATCTCAGATCTATACTGGATACAATAGATTGTGGTACTCCATGAATTCATTCCACATATATATATATATATATATATATATGTGATTGTTGATATAATGAGAAGTATTATCAAACTGTAATAATGTGAGATGAATCTAGAAGATGATCTACAATGACCAGCATGGAATTGTATCCTCTCGATGTCCATGGAAGTCCAGTGACAAGGTCCATGGTGAAGTTCTCTCACTTCCATGTTCATATGGGCAGTGTTTGCATCATATCACAGGCTTCTATTTTTCATCCTTCAATTTTTTATATTCTAGGAACATTGATGTATACTCAACAGACTCCATCATATTGTCCCACCAAAAGTTCCCTCAGAGATCTCGATAAATCTTTATACTCATTGGGACAATAGACATTGTTGAGTTACATTAATCATTCTGAAACTCCTTTATCTATGTATCACTGGTACACATAATCATTCCCCAAATCAAATGACTCATTCCTCATCAATCTTGAACTCAACGGATTGACCATTTCTAATATCTTCCACACTTTTTATATTTTCCACATCTAATACTTAGCATCCTTTTGATTCTCTATATGGGATGCTTGAGAAATTATCTAATAATGGATTGATGATGTTCATCCCTTAATGATTATCATTTACATCCTATAAAAATATAAGAAAATTGGATCCTTTTTAAATTTATTCATTGATAATTATACCCGATCCTTTCAACATAAGTAATCCACCACCTTATTGGCCTTATCAGGATGGTAGTTGATTGAGAAGTCATAATATTTGATGAGATATGACCTTATTTGATGTCACATATTATGCTCTTTTTCTATGAATATATATTTAATAATCTAGTGATTAGTATATATCTAAATATTATCCCCATAGATATAATTCCGTATAATTTTCCACACAAATATCACAAATTTTAACTCCGTATCATGCATAGGATATTTTTTTCTCATGGATATTCAGCTACCTTGAGGTGTAGGATGTCACCTTTTTCATTTTCCATCCACAGACAACCTAAAACCCTCTTTAAAGCCTTATTGAACACTAAAAATAGTTCTCCAATTTTTAGGAGTGTCAGTATTGGCATAGTGATAAGCCTTTTTCACATCTCCTAAAAGATGTATTCACATTCTTGAGTTGAGATGAACTTCACTCCCTTCCATTTCATCATGGTAATTGGGTTCAATAATCATGAGATGCTATTCCAAAATCATCGATAATACCAAGCTATACCCAGAAATATATTATTATCCATTCCAAATGCTGGCCTCAGACACACTTCTATTGCCTTTTTCTTTGAAGGATCCACAAATATCCATTAATTAATGATAACATGACCCAATAATGATAATTACTCTATAATAAAATCACTTTTACTATACGTTGAATGTATTTAATCCTTTTGAAATGTCTTTAGAAAAATATTTAAATTCACATTCACTATCACATTGATAGTTGAAACATGTTCTTCTATTTCATTACGTTAACATTGAAAATTAATTTACAATTAGATGGCTACAAAACATAGCTATTATTACTATAAATGAATCCTTGAAAATAAATAGACATACTTATAAATGAGAAGTATATCTTATCTTCTGATTCCCTAGGTTTTGATCGTGGTTATCCTTGACCTATTTCTAAACTTATATTTTTATGTCCTATTTTTTCCCTTAATAATGGTTATTACAAAGCTCATGAATTTACCAAAGCATATCCCCATGGAGTGTCAAACATTGAGTGTAGCTAGAAACATTATCTTTCACTAGTTCATATTTGAGTCTAGATCAAAGTGGGGTTTTAGGGCCCTACCCCAAGATACAATTTACCAGGAAAGTTCAGTCAGAGGATAGACCTCTGACCATTTATTCAATGAAAATAAAAAGTACATGAAGCAAAGGAGAAGGCTGCAGACGAACATCTTGCCTGCAGCCAACCATGTCCAGAAAAACAGCAAAACTACATGTCATAGTAATCATCCCCTCCTCCATACCCATAGTAGGACACTTCTTCTGTATTCGCTGACTCCCATTCTGAAGACGTTTCTTTTCTTTTCAGTATCTTGGCATATTTCTTCCTAAGTTTCATCTTTTCCAGCGAAGACAGCTCCTTGTTATGCTGCAAAACTGCCACCGGAAGGGTTCCATTATCCCTCTTAACCGATGCCCTGGTGGCCATTGGCTTGGGTAATTGAGAATAATCCTTCCTGGGCTTTCTCCTAGGTGGAGCAGTCATCGTGCCATCAATTTCAGCTTCTTTCCTTCTTCCGCTCTGGACAATATCACTGAACGAGGGCCTACACACACCACAGTTTTCCTTATCACTTCCAGAAATGTCTCCCCATTTTCCCCTAACCAGCACGGAACCAAACTCATTGCGGCCAAAGTCCTTCGCTTCATCCAGAAACTGAGACTGCCTGTTCTGATCCAATGGGGAGAGATGTTGAGGGACTGGCACAATGTCAAGACACTCCATTGCACCCCCATCCTTATCTCCAAGCTGTTGCGCATTCTGAACATCCTCAGCCGGAAGAGCCCTTTCAACAGCAGCAGGTACCTCCTCAATCTCCAGACCATCAAACCGGTTGGAAGTCGTAATCACCTGCATTTCCTTAGCCTCCGGCAGATGCTGCTGGCCAGCCCCCAACTCGTTCCTCAATCGCTGGAAAACATGCCTCACTGAAGGATTTTGGGACACCACCGCTGACTTCAGACCAGGAGCACATGCAGGAGCCGCATTCGCCCACTGCAGCTGATCATTACCCAGCTGCGCCCCCAAAACAGCATTGCTGTTAGGAAGGACAAAAGCCCGACTAGTGTCTCCGATGTCCCCCCTACCCACTGTCGATTCATTCCCAGTGTCCTCCACATTCGCATCCCTGTCCAAGCCAATACCAGCATCACCTCCACTGATGTTCACCTTCATCAATCGTGAGGACCCCTCCACAGTGGCTTTCATCCCCGCATTCTTGCTCAAGCTCTCACTGACAGCATCTCCGCTCGTGTTCACCAGGGGGGCATTCGTTCGACCACTGCGACACACCGACTCCAAATGACCGAAACGGTCGCACGACGTACAGTAAGCCATCCACGAATCGAACACAACCTCCTGTTTCCAGCGGAACTGTTGCTCATCCGTAACCCAGATCCAGCTTACCGGCGCCCTGGCAACATCCACTTCCACACATATCCTCGGGCAAATCGGATGACAAACAACCTCAGTGCGAAAATCAGAACACAAAAATCTCCCGATCAAGTTTCCTATCGCACAAAGAATCGACGAATTTTGAAAGGAGAGCGGAAGTCTAGGAAGGCTTACCCAAACCGCGAACGTCGAGGGATCGCGCCGCATATGGAAGTCAAAACTCCATCGAAACAGGTAGAAAGGAGATCCGTTGCAGCGTCGAGGGTCCCTGGACCAGGCAGTGATCAAATCATCTTCAGAACCAAAACGGATCATGAAATGTCTCCGATCAAGCAAACCGACGACCGCACGCTCCTGCAACTTCCAAGAATCAAGGACAAATTGCTCAAAATGTTCAGTCGAAGGCCGTTGAAGACGAAACCGAGCCACTAGGGTGAACTTGCAGAGGTCTGAAGCGCTGTTGAGCTCCGCCGGGAGCAGAGATAGCTGCGGAGCATCACGGAAAAGGGTTGGGACCTTCGGCGCAAGAGAGATCCTTGGAAAAGGAGGGAGGGGATTTGCAGGAGGCTGACACTTCTCATCAGAGGGAAAGCGCGAGACCCCCCCCCCTCCGAACGGGAGGGGGGAGCAGGATCAATCGGCATCCGAGCTAGGTCATCGGAGAGGTAGCCGGCGAAGCGAGCTCGCGATCTTTTCTACCCCAAGATACAATTGTGCCAAATAAACCTCTGCCTATTTATATATAGTCAATGGCATATTTTCTTAAAAAAGCACTTACTATATACTTAATAAAATTTATGGATGTTTTATTATAATTATTTTCATCATAAATGTTATTACTAAATTTCACTATTCTAAATATTAAAAAATAATAATACCATCCTATGATACCATATATAGAGACCCTATATATTACACCTATCATTACATGATTTTAAACACAATAAAATATCATATTAAAATCCATGGACCATGTAAAATAGTGTCTATAAGACTAGGTACATAAAAAGGAAAACATGGGACTAAATAAGACATTTTTGATATTTAATATTCATGAATGAGTCCTAACATCCATCATGCTCATACATCTTCATAGGATAGCCTGGGGATAATATGAACAGAGGGATGAGATAAATATCCCTTTAATGAAAAAATATATAGCAATAATGCTTTATCTCATGGGTTAGAATGCATGTTATAATCCTATAAAAATGCATTGAACATGTGAAATCATAACTTATAAACACGGGGCCATAAAAATATAGAGTTATAATAATGTGTTAGCAACATAAAAATGACATTTTCATGAGTCAATACTCATTTCACATTGACGAGAACATGTCACGGTTAACCAAAAAGACCATTGTACATGGTAGCATGTGTCAAGGATAACTGTAAAAACCATTGCACATAATGTCTCATGAGACTCATATTTATCCAATGCATTATAGAACTATATGGGAACACCAATATTAAAATTTTAATTGATATTGTTTCCACAAAAATAATCATAAATAATCACTCATACATAAACATAAGGGTACCCACAGAATGAAATGGGTATCTTAATAATGTCATAAAGCACAGTGAATGGGGGTATCAAACAACTGTCTATAATAAAAGGAATTAGATCAATCATAGAAATTAATATGGTATATTATGAATATATCATATTAATTAATACAAAAATTATGTGATAAAATTTATAATTATTTTAAACAAACATTAAAATTAAAACATTTTAGTGTTGTTTAATGAAAATATCAAAGTTTATTTAAATCTAAAAAGGGGATAATATTTCTTATAAATCCAAAAATAAACTTATAAGGGTTTCATTTATAAATTAGTGGTTTTATAATTAAAATTTTTTGTAATAAAATAATAGTATAGTGTACTTGAAATTGGGTATGAAATTAAGAAGTTCCCTTAAAATGAGGTTGCATATTGAAATGTTTTGAAGAGGGAATCAGCTAAAAGCTTATGTATACTCGAAATATAATGATTAATGTATCTTTATACATGATTTTTTACATATGATAATAAATTATTACATATAAATAAATATAATTTAGAAATTAATTTGGGTTAAAGGAGAGTAAGAATAACCTGATGGAATAGTATAGGTTCAGGTAGAGTCTCTTACCTTAAGTCTGATGGTGTTATTAACCTGATATTAATTAACTAAATAATAAAAATATGTTCATTAATTAATTATTATATAACCTATTTAACATATAATTTATTTAGGATGACCATTTTGATTTCATTCATAATCCTTTTTGTTGGTTATGAGGTTCAATTTCATAGTTCGATTTTGTTTGTTTCGTGATCGTTTTTCTTAAATAAAAGAACATATACTGATTTAAAATGTAGGTTGTTTTCTATAATTAGAGATATATTGTATTATGGAGAATATATAAGGATTCATGGTTGTAAATTTCATTTTGTTTCTACAAGTGATGATGAATCGTTAAATAAATCATTTTTGATATCATTTTGGGTTATTTGGTGACTTTGATCACTACGAACACATTGGGTCATATGAATGTGTAAAAAAAGAATCCAGAACCATATATGAGAAATAATTCATATAAAATATTCTGGATCAACCATAATAATGGATTCATGAACATAATTTAATATGGTAATTTAAATTGAAAACCGATCGTCCTTGACTATGGTTAATTAACACACCTTTGATGGGGTTTCTACTACTAGTATAAAAGTAGGTTAAATGAGAGACGATAATAACATGTTCCATTATCATAGAAAAATTCATGTAAATATATTTTAATGGTGTTTTCATAACATTTAGATGTGGAGAATATGCATAGAACTGGAAATAAAGTAACTTGACAAAAAAATAAAAATAATTGAAAAGAAGAATTTACCTATTGAATTAATCTTCTTTGAGAGCCTCTTAAGGAGGGATGATTTGGTCTTTTGATGAGACCAAGGGATTATGGATGTTTGGTGGATCATGGAGCTAAATTTTAGGATAGTTTATTCAAGGAAAAAGTCTTGAGAATATTGAAGATAAGAGGGCAGTGTGGATGGTTTTTGTAGGGAAGGGGAGGAGGGTATTCTTTAAATATTAATCATTAGATTATTATTTGTCCATAAGACAAGATATTTTTTAGATTACAAGAACGAAATAGTTATAATTTCATATGAGTTGGAATTTGTTTTTTCCTAAATCAGAATAACATCAGCTATGACTTAGTAATTAATTTATTTTTCTTATTTGGTAAATTACCGTACTTCACTATTCATAAGAAATTCAAGTATTTCAAAAAATTACCAAAAACTCAACCTAACCATTTTTTTACATGTAGAGTCAAAATATGATATCCATTTTTCAAAAATAATTATAAAAATATTACTATTTTAATTTTTAAATTAAAATCTTAATTTACTTGAAAAAATTAGATTTTAAATCTCTAAATGATTTTATAATGCTTTAAAAATAACATATGATAATCTAAAATTATATTAAAACAATAAGAAAAAAAATTTTAATTTATGAACACCTTTTAGGAAAGTATTTTTTCTTTTAAAAAAATTAAATAACTGTAATTCATTATTTACGGTTTACAAAAATACAAAAACATTTACGATGGTTATATTCTCACTTATAAGATTCTTGTGTTTTATTTTCACATTCAAGGATGAGATTAATATTTTTTAGGATTATTTAATAATCATAATTTCCATATTACTATTCATAATGGTTGGTCACTGTTCATAAGGATACATTACAATTCACCAAAAATTATGCTTGCTTCATCGGTCACAAAACATCATACTAAGGGTAACAGTGTATGCCATATTTTCAAAATTCAAGTCACAAAAGTTCTTCTATTATGTTTAATGGTCACATAGTACTTAGTAGTTCATTGATTCATGATTTCATGTGAATATATGACTAAATAATAAGAAGGTAACTTTCATTGACAAAACATTTGGTCTTTACATCAAATCCATGTAATAATGGTTTAAAAAACATGTTGTATATGATTCAAGAAAAATGATTTTTGGTAAATATGGGAAAAGATTAAATGGAATTTAATATTTTTATTTGTGAATCAAGAGAGATATAACTATCTACTATGAGGATTAAACAGACATCATGGTTCAATTCACCTATTTAATATATCTTTTAAATGGTCATTGTAGTTTAGTATGGTCAAATATAGTTTTCAGAAGAGAAATATATTTTTTATTTTCCAATGTTATGTAGAAAAATAAATCATTTCATATATTGTTCCATGGGTAGAGAAAAAAACATGAATTATTGGGATCAAGGTCATTTATTTTAGTTGATATGATTATTTAAACCAAAATTATAAATTTTATGGAAAAAATAATTGAAATATTAATTGTATATTGAATTAGAAGAAAATATCCATTGAATATTAATCAAGATTCTACATTACCAGATCATTTTCTAGTAAATTATAAGTCACATAATGGATATAATAATTGATATAAATATAATAATAGAAACAAACACTAAATTTTATTTGGATCTTATTAATTTTTTAATGATATTTTCAAATGAACAATAGGCTTGGTGAAAAAATAGTGTTTCATACATTTATATATTATGAAATTTATTAATATATTTTAAAAAATAAATATATATGATAATTAATGAGGGTCAGAAAGATAAAATTTGTTGAGATAAATAAATAGATTAAATTTTAATATTATAAGGTTATTTGTTAAAAAACAACATCTCTAGATAATATATACAGGTATAGGGTAACATAATATCAAATATTATCACATGTTATCATTATTAATTATTCAATAATAGTTTAACATCATGAAATATTATACTGTGTACATAAATTGATTCCATATCTATCATTTTCTCCTTTTTGATAATAAGATATAAAGATATAATACGGTAAAAAAAACAATAATAACTAATGATTAAAAACTATAAAGAGTAAATGAACCATGAATAAATTTATTATTTTCAACAATAATTATTTATCACTCATTATATATAAATATTAATAATTTTTTAATCAAATTACCTAGTAAATAACAAAAATAGGAGTTGTATTATTTTTATTATATATTTTATGAGCAATGATTTATCCCATCTTTAGGGATCCTCATTTTCAAACCAAGGAACATAATCATTTTAATGGTTAGTTGGTATAACAAAATGATATGAAACATCACATATCCAATAAAATAAATAAAAAAATATGAATATAATTTAACTATATATTTCCATTAGTTTGAAATAGTATCACTCACATTAATGACGAGACGTTGTAGAATATATAATCTTCAACATTAAAATACAATCCCATTTAACTATTATCATCATAAAATTTTTATTTACTATGAGATTAATTGATTTATTTTCATAATGATAATATATTACCCATTAACTAATTAACAATTTTTTTGACCCAATGACATCCTTTCCCAAGAATATACATATACAGTATGTGTTGGAAATTATTTTTCACCCAATACTTTACATAGTGAGGTTTTAATACATGAATGTGATGTTTTTATATTTTCAAAAATACACCTATAATAAATTTGGATCCAAAATTTCTTGGATTTCAATTAATAAGAACAAAAATTTTCCTTTTAATGTTTTAATAATAATTTTATGATACCCATCTTCTTTCAGATAACAAATGATACTAGGTCTTCCTTAGTGTTCAATGACATCTCTAGTCTCAATTTTTTTTATTTTTGTCCCTATTCATGATCATATAAAATTTATTATTATGACCATTAATGTGTAACAATTTCATTAATAAAAATTCATATACTGTGATAATGGGAATTTTATTCCTATATTAATTGGGGATGGGTAAAAAGGGTACTAAAACCAATCATAACTGATATTTCATCATTTTAACTGAATGTTATATCAGAACCACTAATAGTATTAACATATATATTAATCCACACTGATTGGAAATATAAATTTTGTTCAATCAAAAAACATCTTAGGTGTGAATTTTAACCCTACAATTGTTAGGATATCATCAAATATGAAACCATAGAAGATTTTACAAGTACATTCCTAAAAAATTTATGATTTGGAATCCTTCACACTATATAATCATCATTTAAGGGGGGGGGGGGTAACCTTGATTTGATGATCATCCACGTTGAGGTACTCAAAGTGGTAGGTAATCTTATCCTATAACTAAGAGCATAAATACCAAAATATTTTCACCATAATGAATCAAATTTTTATAATCCAACATAGAATTTTGATCTAAAAAACATTCTCTTCTTTGAGGCCAAATAAAAAAATTGTTCTAATCATTCTAGTGGAATCCTACAATGAAAAAATTGATCGATAAATAATCATATAGAACAATATCCTAAAAATAGAGGAGAAGCTATGTTATTTTTTGACATCCTAAATAACTTTATCATTCATAAAAACATCCCCAGATCCCATATTGTTATTTGTATTGTCTATCTGATTAGAATTAACATCTTCAACTATAAGACAAGAGGTGTTTCATTTTTCTTATGATTCCCATGTTTTTGGATTACACTTGTGTTATTTGAAAATATAGAATTTCCTATACATTATTAAAATATGGTTTATGAGAGGCTATGGTAACCATGGTATTTTTAAATTTTTTATAATCCTTAAATTTTCTAGTTATTATTCCATTATTGACTATTATACCTCTAATATCTATGATAATTTCATCTTATTCATAAAGTCAGACACAACATTCAATATTGAGTGGTGACCATGATCACAATATGGAATATATTTGGAATCTACATTATTAACACAAAATTTTGATTTAAAATGGATATTTAAAATGACATAATCCATTCCCAATTGGAAGAATTATCTTTTAGGATTCTATATCTATATCACCATTAACAGTTCTACTAGTAAAATTGAACAAGTTGTTGAGCTATACTAAATCTGGAGGATGAATGAAAATTGAGGACTCAAATTTTGGAAAATCTAATGCACATATACTAGAAAAATTCTAGGATATGAAAAACACCACAATTAGTTTAAAAAAATGAAAATATGAATATCCATAGAAAATCCAACATGTTTGGATGATATCTTGTTTGATTATTTAAGATATTAATTTTCAATGTTTATATTTATAGAAATAGTGACTAGATGTACACCTGTAAAAACACCCTTACGTTGACATACATTTCTAGAATAAATAGATAGAATATAGGAGAGACTAGTGGTTGAGGTCCTCAACCATGCCTCTCTCTGACCATCAAAACCTTCTTGACACCTTCCTAGCCACCCCTCACACTATTATAATTTTATGAAACCCTCAATACTAGATTAAGATGTGTCACCACATACAATGATATTAATGCTCTTCATTACCTCTATTACCCTTGATACAAGAGGAGTGGCCTATATGAGGAATAACTTTATCCACATACCAGAAGATAGACCCATCATAATAAGGAAAGATAAAATAAATAATATATTTAGACCAAGAATCAATGTATACATGTTTCTTCAAATGAATACCCCTTCTATCACAATGTGGATAAGATCCATCAGGGCTATAGATATGCCTATTTTTACACATTTCTATAGATTTTTGAGATGAATAAAGAACATATAATGTTATATCATCATAAGAATCAACACACCACATTAAATATCAATTAATGAATCAAAAAATATTTAAATAGAAGAGTTTGATCATGAATTGAAATCCAAATAACCAGAACTAAAAGATCCCATTTCAGTTGAAACACATACAACTAATGATGAAGTGAACAATGTAATCTAAAATGAATGAGAATATCATTTTTACACAAATAATAGGTTAGCTTCAGTAAAAAAATTATTTAGAAAATTCCACTGGCCTAAAATCCCTATAATCACACATTTTTAGGACCCTGTGAATAAAAAAACTGTTGAATTTAACCACCGAGAGTGGAACCGTACCAAATAACTTTTATGTATTCTATATCGAATATAATCTCCAAAACGAAGGCAAAAATTAACATTCATATTGTCATTAGAAGAGTCATAAATTACCTTATGAAAATGTGATAATTTAGATATTGAATACAGTTCTTTGAATTTGTTATAAAAATTCATCGATTCAGTCAGAGATTAGAATTAAATTAGCATGTAATTCAGTTCATAATTTTTGTCAAGACCATTGTAGAAATTTTGTATTATATCATGGATCTAAAAATCCTCCACTAGATTATTAAATGTAGTGTTCAACATCATATCGGATGGTTCCTTTTCATAGCATAAGGTACCCTTTAATATCACGGGGTTACATTTCATAGTATAGAGTTTCTTTACATATCATAGAGTTTATGCCAAGGTATATTCCTTATCCATACTTTCATCTGTAGGTACCTTTGGGATGATAATCTATACCTCAATATTTTTAGCACAAGGTTTATTTCAAATAAAGAATTGGTTAGGCATACATTCAATAACCCAAACATATGAAATAAACAATGATTCTATATTCCATCACGGGGTTGGTATTCGATATGTAATTGATCCCTAAAAATGTTGGGTTATCAATCTATAGGAATACTATATTGCGTAGGGATGATGATCCCTACACAAACTATTTAGCATAGAATAGAGATGATGATCAAACCTTCATTTTCTAAATAAAGGGTTTGAATAGTTTTTCAATAACATATCCCATAGTTATCCTTCCGTAATTGATATATTTAAAATTTTGGTGGTAATTAAAAAATATAATTAGGTGAATATTAATAAAAAATAAACATGTTTATTTGAGATCATAAAAATCATTATATATATTAAAGTGTTTTTTATAGAATACATGCCCAACAGTCTCACTATTTTTTATGAACACAAAACCCATAATGTAATATATTGATAATGTATGATTTGTATTCACTAATAAAATATTTCAATTTTGTTGTATTATTTTGATAATGTTAAATAGAAACATGTAAATTATAAATGTTTTTTTACCCAAAATTCTCTAATATTATCTCCCAATAATATATTATTTTGTGGTATTCAAATATTCATCCCCTTTTAAAATATCAAAAGAAGGTTTGAATGAAAAAATGATATAAACCATTATTTATATATAAATTTTCTATAAATTAATGATATAGTCTAATGTGTATAAAAATAATAAATGTGATATTTAATGTAAATTTGAACATGAATAACACAATAATAAAAGTATTAAAAAATATAAAACATACAAATATAAATGTAATGTAAACACAAATTTATATAAAATGTTTTTGAGAAATTATGAGTACATCCCTCAATTAACATTTGAATTATTCAAAAGAATGTGCTCATGATAGAATGGTTTACTTGATCAGAATATCCCTAGCTAGTTGGTACATCTGGATGAAGAGAATATTGAAAAACACCCTAAATCTTACACAACTTCACTATCATGCTTTGAAATGGATTATATGACACATCCAACCACTACTAAATTATAATCATTTAATCATGTCCAACTAACAATCATTATACCGAAATTTATTTGAAAAACTAATTTTTAATTTATTCAAATTGAATTAAATCAATGAACCTATCATTAACATGAGTAATGATAGGTCTCAACCATGATTCATTTGATATCAGCTGACATATCAAATCTATGTAATTATCTGGAAGAACATTCAATGGATCACTATGACACTACATGTTGTGAAATCAGGTATTGAAATTGGTTAACACCGCAGTTATTTCAACAAATCTTCTTATTAGCTTTGCAATAGTCTATTGAGGAGTGGTGGGTGAAACCCATTGAATATTTTTTATAGACAAAATTATCATCAAAAAACTTTCTTCTACTAAAAAAATCATTGTTCTTCTTAGATTCTTTCTTCAGTTGTAATAAATCTATAGAAAAAGATTTGATAAATTATTCAGGATCTCACACAAAAATCAAATTCTCTTGAACAACTATTTATTGTGAATGATGTTTCTAAAACTCATCCATAGGAACTATTTTACTTGTGTTCACTTTAATATTATTTCTATTAGTTTCCAATTAATTTCTTCAATATATAAAACATTTCAGTAAACAAATACACTTATGAATAAAAGTAATGACATAACATTGAAATTATTTTGAAGGAGTATCTCTTGAAGGTTGACCGGTCTACACAATATAAAAGCTTGGATATATTCTAGAAACAAATATTCGTTGAACATCTATTATACCTCATAATACTAAAATATTCACATCGACTAAGTTAGTAATAACCATAGAATGATTTCCAATGATAGATTCACTTTGAATAGGGACATCTTTACTCTATTAAACATTCTTTTGAGCCCCTTTATCACTATTTTAATATACCTATACTTCCACTATAACTACATTTCAATCATTAGTTACATTCACTACTTTATAAATGTTAAGTGAATTATTATAATTTAATTAAGATATGCATATTCTCTTGATTCAGCTTCTTAATTCACACTTGATCAAACAAATCCAAATAATGTTATAATCTTATGCGCCCCTTAGTAGTTTACATAAACATCTATTTTTGTTCCCCTCAAATAGGTAAAACAATATTTCAATAATTTTTCCAAAAAATATACCATTTTCAGGATAGTGGAAAATTTTTAAATGTGCCTATTATGAAATAAATACCCAAAATACATGCCTATGAATTTTCCCATTATGTGCATCAGAATTGAAATTATTTTCCCATAGGGATAAAATCTCATCTATTTTTTAATGTGACATCAAAGACAAAATAACATAATATAATGTGAAATAAATTAATCATAATTTGTATCAAAAATAAAAACAGAACATACATGTGTGGTTTACAGAATTTATCTAACACATCAATTCCAAGTAAAATATCATATTGAATAAACTTCATCAAGTAATTTCAATCAGAAAGAGGGGTTTTTGTCTTTATTTTCTTGATATATCTTATTCCAGACAAATGAAATATAATCTATAATGACTTTAATTATCCATAACTGATATCCCTTATGTTGAAATGGATGTTCCCCTTAAGGGAATAGCTAAAAAAAATTGAAATATCCAACAAATGATGAAAAAATTCATTACTATGAATTGAAGTGAATTCAGAGTCTTTATGGATACAAAATTTGAATGATGTGTTTCTATTGAACACATTCACATCAATTTCAACCATTAGAGGAGTGTAACCATCTACAAAAGGAAATTTTAATCCTTCTAATCGAATATATTTCATTAAGGAAATACTTTTATCGTTTAAATAGCTTAAATCTTTCACTTTACCTTGTAGAAATTTTAGATAAATCACTTGCGTGTAATTTGGTGCAGCCGAATCAACATCTTCAATTCATCATAATGTTTCCAATTATGATGGTTTCATAATTTGAGGTTAAAATGTTTAGGGTTTTTTAATATTTAAAAAAGAATCTCTTTGTAATCTGAAAGGACATGAATGTGTAGGAAGGATTACTGGATAAGGAAGATAGTTTTTTTGCACCAATTTATTATGTACTTATTACTAATTTATTTGAATAGACGAATAAAAATAAACTATAAGTAAATTCTATTAATAAATACCTATCATAAATAAATAATTTTAAATTCAAATGATTTAACATAAACATAATGTTGGATATAAAAAAAATTAATAAAATATTATTTAAAATAAAATATTAATATCTTCCCATTAATAAAATCATAAAGTACCATGAAAAATTATTTAGTAAAAATATCAGCTAATTGTTATTTTGTATTTATAAATTATAAGGATATATCTTTTTTCAGAACATGATCCCATTGGAAATGATGTCTTCTATCAATATTTAAAGTTTTATAATGAATTAAATGATTTTATAAAATACTAATAACACTAGTTTTATCACATAAATATGTATATTATTAAAATTTAGTCCAAAATCTAGATAAGTGTTCTTTATCACCATAAATTCTCTATAAAAAATGCTATCATAATCAAATTATTCACTTCCAGTTGACAGGGAATCAAAATGTTGTTTCTTACTTGAGCATGATACTATTGATTTTCCTAAAAAGTTATAGGTCCCTGAGGTTTTTTATTTTCCAATCTACAATATATAAAATTAGCATCAGAATATGAAGGTAAATTAATATCAGAAGTTTTATCGATCAAATGAATATCAAAAAATAATTCCATTTAACTTTATATAAACAATATTTTACTAATAGTAATATTGGGAGCATTTGAATTTGACTAAAATCAAGCACATAATTATACGAGAAAACATAATATATGGCATGTGAGTAGTAATGTATAATAAACTTCCTATAATACCCCAATATAACTTGTTTTCCACTTATTTTACCTCTTTATTCAAATCATAATTTAGATAGTTACACATAGGTGTTGTATAGTTCTCACAATTTTTGAGCTCAAAATTTTTCAATAAATCAATTTTATATTTTCCTTGATTTAAAACATTTCCATAATTTTTTTTATAAATATAAAATCATTAAAACCAATATATCTCTCCCATCATACTCATTTCCAATTTTTTTTCATTTTCTTTGAAATTTGAGTAAAAGTATTTATATTTTTTATTGGAAGATAACTGATTAAACTGTTATTTGTATTAATATAATATTAGAACAAATAGTATTCTGATAAATTATTGGATATTATAATCCAACAGTAAATCAATTTTTCAAAATAATGAAACATAATCTTTTATACCAAGCTCTAGGTGTTTTTTTTAAATCCATAAAGATCTTTGGTATATTTAGAAAAAGAATTTATTTTATAAGGGTTTTAAAAACCAAAGGTTTTATTCTACATAAAATTTCCCTGTTAAATATCCATTTAATAAGGATGACTTAACAACTATCCTATATAATAGAAAAATAATATGAGATGAATATTATAAAAGGATGATAATTTATTTTGATCATGATATATCTGCAAAGGTATCATCATAATATATTACATCTTCTTGATTATATACATTATCTACTAATGTTGACATATTTCTGGTTACGATCCATTGACCATCATTTTTATTCATAAAAATACACTTAGTTTTTATTATAGGATAATATATTGGTCTTTCTAATAAATTCAAAATAGTTTTTATGAATTGGTTTAATTTTTGTTGTATTTCTAACGACCAACTCTCAACATCCAAGGATTCTTCAATATACTAATGTTCTAACTAAGATAGAATTGTAGATAATTCATTATAATTTACTACATTTCTTCTAGTTCTAATAAATGTATCGAGGTCTCATATAACAGTTTCTAAATAAAGGTTTATTAAGTAATATAATTTTAGGATAAGACACTTTCAGGTTTATCTTAACTAGACTAATTTTTTTTATCATTTTCAAAACTAGATTTTTGGGTTTCAAGTTTAATGTAAACAAAAGAGTCAATAATTTCATCTGTTTGAACTGAATTTTTATTGAGTGGGTCAGATTCATTATATTTCATATGAACTAATTCAGCAACAATCCTTGATATTTTACCAATTAATGTATAGTTTTTAAAAGAAGTATTTTTTTAAAAATATTCATTCATCAGCTTTTGGATTGAATATACCATGGTTTTCAATAATATTCCAGATATACACCTGACAATTAATTATTTTAAATAAATATAATTTTGGTTTTTTGTTATTACAATGTCCATAGGTTGTTTTATTAATATTATTTATTATTAAAACACTATACATGATATTACTGGTAGTGTATCTAACTTCATACCATAAGTGGGTAGGAGGACAACATTCATTCAGTATACTCCTTGCCATTTCATGAATAGTTCAATTTATTCTATCATCAGTTCCATTTCTATAAGGTGTTCCTAGTGTTGAGAAGTTTTTTTAATACCTATTTTTGATAAAAATGTAATAAATTCTTTATTCTTAATATCCCCACCATGATCAATTCTAAATTAAATTATTTTTAAAACATACTTATATTGAAACATTTTGCTAAAAAAGTTTAATGATAGTGAATACTTCACATTTTGTTTTAAAAAATATACACATGTATATAGAGAATAATCATATACTAGATTATAAAAATATAATTTAACATCACAACTTGATACTATAGATGGTCCAAAAAAATTATATGGATAACTTATAAAAGTTCAGATGTACCAATTTTGAAATAATATTTGAAATAATATTTTTCGTTTCTATCAATTTGGAATGAATCAAGAAATTTATCATGTTCAAATATAATACTAGTCAAATAGAAAGATATTAATTTCTTAAAAAAATTTTAAATAATATATATATATATATATATACGTTTTATTCATATATGCTATATCTATTAATTAACTAACAGAGGAGTAAAAAAATTCCCTTTTACTTTACATAACTAATAAAGATCCATGTATAAAAAATATCCGTTCAGGGTGCTCTAAAGTTATGTACTATATCTATAAAAAATGTTTTATAGTTTTTAGAAAATTCAACATAAAATCCCTTATCACAATGTTGAGAGATACGTATCAGGTTGTACATTATCCCTTGTAAATATGGTAGTTTTTCTATTGAGATAATTTTTGGATCTCTAATAGTTCCAACTATAATGATATTTTCTTTTGAATTATCACCAAAATCTACTAATACTCCATCCATTTCAGTATGTATATGAATATTTGATGAATATACAAACTTGTGTCTATAATAGACAATGTCAGTATACAATATGGTATTTTTATTTTTATATCCTTTTTCCAATTAGTGAAATTAGACACATGTTTATTTTTGAACCGATATATTTTTATGCCCATCAGAGTTAGCAAGAATTGATATGGGAATCCAGATCAACCATTTCCTTCCAAAATATGATTTATTAGTTTCAAAGATATTTTTTTAAGATTTTTTTTTTAATACTACTAATTGTCAGATCTCTCAAATAATAGTTTTTGAGGTTATGACCATTTAATTTTCTATGAAATCATGTAGTATTTTTCAACTGGGAACAATTTTTTATAAAACATTAAATTTTAACCCTTTCTTCATATTCTAATTTTTCTTCTTTTATTAACAAATTTTTCACAAATCACATTATGAATAGTTTCTAATTTATTAAAAAATGGCATCACTTTTAGTTGATTCTACTCCATTCTATATTTCATTTTTTCATTATCCCTGATGAATTAAAATTGATATAGATGAGTAAATGTTTTTAATTATTTCATGATTTTGTTTTTTCATAGTGGTTTTTATCCTAAAAATGCATTATGATTTTTTTAAATGATTTATGTATAATGTACCGTGTTTTTTATCGGAGTTAAAATACAAAGGATTTTAAAAAAAATTGTTTATCGAAGAGTCTATTTTATAATCGAGATATGGAACATTATTTAGAGTTTTGGAATGTTTAAAAATGTTTTTTGTGCTTCTGTGAATATCCAATAATTTTCACAGGATTCTCGATATGTCTCTGGAGCACTTTATCTGGAAAAGTATACATTAATGGATCCTCACGGGCTGCACATAGTTACGGTCCAACCCGTGCAAATTACCTAGTATAATATTTTTTTTATTTTAATTTAATAATATTAAATTGAATATTTGTGTTTAAATTAAACAATGTGTTAATAATAATAATGTTATTATTATTATTATTATGGTTTTATAAACTATTTGGTTGTTAAATAATTTTAATTACATGATTAATGCGGTGTAACATTTATGTTATAATATTTTAATATCATGATTAATAGGCTGTAACATTTATGTGAAATTAATATGTCCATTGGGTATGTAACACCCTGAACCCAATTACCACGATTCGGTGCCTTATTACATAACATTGGCTTGATTACAAGGAATCAACTCTCGAAAGACCGATTGTTTAGCAGTTTTAGAAAATAGATTACATACATGAACATTAGACTACACATTATAAAATAAAACACAACATAAATGAATCTTTGAGAACACCATTATTCCCTTTTAACTTATCCCTTCATATCATTAATTATACACTTCTTGAAAATTTTGGGGAAATTGAAACATAAGAATTGGGTGAGTTCAAACGCTCAGTAAGGGTATGCAATACAGCGAAAGATAACATAAATATTAAGTATGGTGAATAATTGATAACTCATGCCTTTAAAAAAAATAAAAATGAACAGTTTTATGGCATGAAATGAGGTGAGTAAATAATGCCATAATAAAACATAATCAGGGGTATTCTACAAGTCTAATGACCACATGAACCGTTAATATTTTTTCATAATGAGGGAATGGATAATGTCGGACATTCTGAAACATTTTATCAAGGCCTCACCCAAGATATCTAAAAATGATTAAGGACTCAGCCAAAACTATATATAAAATTGGGATAGGCCTCATCCAATTCCACGTCTAGTGGTATCATGAGACCTACCGATGTATCGAGGAGCTATAGCGGGTTCCACCCATCACTTACTAAGTCCAATACATTCTTCATATGAAAGGGTAGAAATATAACAAAAACATTCTTATTAAAAATAGCATATGAAATGTCAATACATTAACCAGAAACCATGAATGGTTTAAAAATAACACATCCACATTCAAATATATCAAAAAAAAATTCAATACAATATGGAATATTTTTATCATAATACATCAACTTCAAACTAATTTAAAATCAATCAAAGGATGTTGACATAAATGAAAATTATTTATGAAACTCTTCGAGATAAATAACCCTTTTTCATGAAATTTTTTAAAATTCACATTATTTATAAAGGAAGACATTTAAAAGATAGTTTTGAATAAAAGTTTCCCATACCAATTTGAAGCTTTTCAAAGGAATTAACATTTTAAAACATTAATGTCAATATAAATAAATCCTTAAAACCATTTTGAAAACATGGATATTAATGGGAATGGTTTAGAAGAATAAATCAATAAAACATTTAAAATGATGTTTTAGTAAAAGTAATTTGAAAATAATACCTTTTAAAACTCTTTTATAAAACATGGACATTGATAATAAATATGTCCTAGTAGATTCTTACGTAAAAACAACCTTGGATAATAAAGATATTATGAAATTAACCAATATCATGCACTTTCCGTTAGTCTAGGGTACATTAAACCTCATTTATAAAGAGAATAGTACGTTATACAGTTATACAAGAACCATATTAATACTTATGATATCATACATTATTCATTTATGACTTTATAATACCCATTTAATAACAATTTCCATGTTAAATTAACATTTCGGGTAATAATAACTATCTTTATCGTACGTGTTTTTACTTGTTAATATTAATTGTATCACTTATATCATGATTTAAATACTTCCTGAATATAAAAAATGATTTATATATCATATAAATTTTTAATATAAATATGTATAATATACATATATATATGAAATGAAATAACCCATTTATGGAGACGGTAGGCCGTACGTACGCATAAACGTTGTTAACGTTTTCATAACATATTGAAGGGAACTAAGTGAATAAGATATATTTAATTACATTAAAATATATATATATATATCCAGTATAATTATTATTTCATATATTAAATACTTATTAATGATATATATTTTATAATCATCATTGAATGGTGAACGTGGAAATGAATCTCTTCGCATCGTGGAGGCGATAATCCGTACGTACGCACGAGCAACAATATCATTATATTGATGATGAAATCATATGTAATTGGATGATATATCACATATAAATAATCATTAAAATGTAATATTCATTATTTAAATTTTTTATACTCATTATTATACCAATCCAAATAATGATGTTTTTGAATAACAATCTATACCACAACGTGGAGACGATAATCCATACGTACACACGTATGGAGACTTTGTCATTTATAGGATGGATAGAACAATAAATATGGTTGTAAAATTTTTATAATAAAATAAAAATATTTAGAATATACTATAGTTATTATTTTATAATGGAAACCACAAATAAAGAAGAAGTGGAAGATGAAAAGAACTTGAAAGAGGTGATGAAATATTTACCTCTTCTTTGGATTCTTTCTTTTGATTTGATCAAAAGGGAACCTATGTTTGGCTTTCTGACCAAAGGAAGGACTCTAGGATGAAGGTTGTATAGTTATGAGGAAATTTTAGGTAGGGTTTGGCCGAGCCAAATGGTTTTGGAGATGTGAAATTAAAAGAAGGGGAAGTACCTGTTTATAAGATGGGTGGTTGTCACATTAGGAAAAGTTTGAAATATTATTTTATAATAAAATAATTTCCCATTTATAATGGCTCCAAAATGATTTATTTATATTGTAAGGTGGGGATGGGTCAAAATAAACTCAACTAATATGTTTTAGACAAGTTTAGGTCACCATATTAACCTTATCATTGATATTTAACTATTAGTTAAATAGTTTAACTTTTATTGTGTATTTTTGTATTCTTACACTATACGGTTAATAAACTTACTATAAACTTCTTATAGAACCTAAAGTGGTTCATTAATGTGATATATAATATTATTTAATCCCTTTGGATGAACCTTAGATTTTTAAGAATATTATGTAATTTAATAAAATAATATTTGTTTTAAAAACTCATTTATGTAAATTTTGGCACTATTTTGTAGTTGGCTTTTGTGAAAGTTATCACAACTTGATTACTTAGAAAGAGATAATTTTAATCAACCCTATAATGTCATATTCACCTAGAAAATTCGGTTATTTCATAAAAATGTTTAAATTATATTTATTTTAATATTTATAATACAATTTATTTGATTCTTTCATTAATAAGGTAATTATGACATCATCATTGTGTCATAAAGATATTTAATTATTTAATTTCTAAAAATTATTAATAAAATAAAATTATTTAAAAAATATTTTTATCTTTCTAATTAATATTTATTGTTGAATTTATATTATGTATAACCCTATATTAAAATTGTTTAGATAATAAACTTCGAATTTTACACTTTTAACTCATCTTTGAATAAAATAGTAATAAATGTTCTAATCTAATCCAAGTAGACCTAAAGGATCATATTTTATTCCTAAGGAATTTTTTGGTCAAATTACACTTATCCTATAGAATTAGGGAATGTTTTAGGGTAAGAATAATATAATTTTTACCCTTGATTACCCTATTTACTTTTAACTATGGTAAATAAAAGTAAAAGGTTACCATTCAACAAAAAATATTTTCATCTTATTGAACTACATTTTTCTTACTGATATCAACCCTGTCTCTATGAATTTTGAAATTACACTCATAGAAGCGGTAAAATTATGTTTTATGTAAATTTGAAAATTCTCTTAGGAGGCGGGTAAAAGACGGTGAAAAGTTCAATAAATTTTTATATATCTAATATTATTAAAAAAAACTCCAATGAATTTCATTGAAAATATATAGGTATTATGTATCTATTATGACCTAAAATAAATTTAAATAAAATAATTAATTATTTAAATAAAAATTCGGTTTAAAATATCAACGCAGTGTTTTCACTATTCATAAAAAATTTAATATTTTCAGAAAAATACAAAAAATTCACCCTAAGCTAATTTTGATGTCCCAAATTCAAAAATTAAGTCAATTTTACCAAATTCAAAACATATAAGTTTTATTTATTAATTTAAAATTAATTCTCGTTGTCAAAACCAAAAAGCGTATTTTTTAAAATTATAACTACCAAAATATTGACACTTGTTTATGTCCAATTAAATTGTGAAATTACCTAAAATTTCCAATATTGGATAAAATTGTAAAAATAAAATATAATTATACTTCCAAACCATTCATATGTATTGTTGAACACAATAAATTATGTTGATTAAAATGAAATTTTCAGGTAAAATTTAGTATTTTTTACTATTCACCCAAATATGAAAGTTATTAGAAAAACCACTAAAATTTATAAAACCTAAATTTGTATATATCTATTCTAAATAATAAGTTTATTTTGAAAAATTTAATATAAAAATGTTTCAATTATTGGATATAAAAAAGGGTTCCCCATTAAAAGGTGGTAAAATTGCATTTAAAAAAACATCTCTTATGTGAAAAAATGTATTTGTTGACATATTATATCTAAGAAACTCATAATATGGATTATAAAATTATAATTATTATATAAAACTCAAAATTCAGTTAATAATATTAATAACTGCTTTTGAACGGTATGTTTGGTAAGTCGTCGTGCGTTTGAAATCAGTGTTGTATGTAGTGCATGTTATTGAATTACATTGAAGGAATAATGTACTATGAAATCTAAGGGTGTTACATTATCCCCTCCTTCAATAAATTGCGTCCTCAAAATTTGATATTGTTCTTTGAAAATAAATGGTTAAAAATAGGGAAATACCTTTCTGGAAAACCCACATTGGAAACTGGGTTAATAAAATTTAGTCTTAATAAGAGGGAAAGAGAAATAAAAAAGATACCACTAAATTATGATCTCGATTAGAAGAAAATTTGTGTCAATTAGAGACACATAATTGTAAGGAAAACGTAAATATTTATAGGGATTAATTAAGGTCATCAATTAGAATATATCATTAAAATATATTGACATAACAAATCCATTATCAAAACCACTTTCAATAACAAAATACGTAAAAAGAGTATATGGCATTTTTTTTAAAAAACATTCTGGCTTGTTATGGAATCCAAAGATCAAATAAAACTCATGGCGGTAGAAAGTTCATTGTCACCACTTACATAAAAAACACTTCTTTTTTTCGTTTAGTAAAACGCTTCGTAGAAAAAGATTCTCCTTGAAATGAAAAGTCAAAGGGTCTTATACTCCGTATAAAAGAATGTCATTTAGAAATAAAAGGATGCCTCAATGAAAGGATATTGGGACAAAGTCCTTTAACTGAAGTTTAATAATTAATTTAGTCATATAATAAGATGTAAAAAATATATATGTATATATATACACATGACAAGTATTGTTGCATCCTTTATCTAATTCCTACCAAAAACTCATCTTTCACTACAAAAGATTTCAAAAAAATATTCTATATATTCTAATCATATAGGGTTCCAAAAATATGGATTTTATAATTCAACTACCAGACCTTTAAAAAAAGAAACTACATTATACCATCCTGGACATCACGTATGTTAGTGGTAGGTGATCCACCCGTGCCGCCCTTCGGTTGTGGGTTCAAGTCTCACAGCCTCGCCGGATGTGACAGGTTGATGTCTGACCTCTTGGTTGTCCTTTTATGGCAATCCAAAAATAATCTCAAACCAGAATTAACAAAAATAATTCTTTCCAAACTCACAGTCTAAAATTTATAAGGAAGGTAAACACAATGAAGTTCTTTTTGGCCACATAATAACATGTGAAAACCTTCATCATGTATTCTTTTAAAACACTATAACATCCTAAATTACCATAAAACCTCATTGATTAAATTAATGCTCCCTTATTCCTTATAGAATAGTGGATATACTCCTTCTATCAAAAAATTTTGTAAACTCCAATAATGATGGAATATAAAAATAAGTAATCAGTTTCAAGGTAGTCAAGAAAATCTAATATAATTTATCCAAATCAACCATCTATTATTCCAAAATCACTACCGCATTATCGGGACCATATTAAGGATTACCTTTCCATAAACCATGTATTTTCCAAAATAGTGTAATATATAATTAATTCACTTTTCATAGAACCATATAATCTCAATTCCTCAATAAAATAGTATTGTAGTACAATCCTTATTTATCTCCATAATTCATATAACTAGTATATTGCTGATACAAGACTCAATTGAAATAATTCTATAATTACAACATAAGAACACTAGTCATTCATATTCATCAGAGGTAGTATCATAACTTGATTATTATCGAATAATATCATTTTCGGAATACTCTGATGACTGGGACTTTGATTCGCGTAGTGGTCCAACAGCTTGTAAATGAAGCATTTTACATTTGAAACCTTTTTCATACCGTTGATATCACGTACTTAGTGCCCTTTTTCTCCACACTTTTAACAAACACCCATTCCCTTTAATCATTTACCAAGGTGATTTTTTCTACATTTATCACATATGGGAAAATCCTTCTTTCCCCTCTTTTCTTTATCCATATTTCTCTCTTCAATCCTTTTCTTCTTTTCTTTCCCTTAAAATCCATAGGACTCAAATAATACTTTACTTATCTTATTAACAAATGATATTATTTATTTATATGTTGAGAATACATGGGAGACTATTTACCTTTTAAATGTTGGCTAAATACCATGAATGATGTGATCCTTCTTACTCTTTGGATCAAAAATATTGCTGGAGTTCTAATTCTTTCTACTGGGCACCATTTCTAAACAATGGCATACACAAGGTTAGTATATGAATTCCAATGAATAATTCCAAGCATGTAAAATAACTAATGTAACTTGAACAGTTTATGGATATAATCCATAATCATAAAAATATTTTCATTGAGGAGGTATATACTCATAATTCTTTCATAATGATTTGTAAATAAAATGAGAATTAACCTAAGTATATCCCCCAGGAATTTCGTAACAAAGAGTGCGGTAAAGCCTGTTGTCATTCACTAGTTCATGTTCGAGTCTAGCTCAAAGTGGTGTTTTCATGTTTTACCCCTAGGTACATCTGTGCCGGACCCACCGCTTGCCTTCTCATATCTAGACAGGGATGTATTGCTTGGAAAACTCACAAAATCTCTACAATACCAAAATTTTAGGAAGTTATTGTATACTAATCCTCAAATTCAATCTTAGGTCTATGTGCTATAATCAGAGTTTATCTAAATCTAGTTTCCATGGTTTCTACTAAACATCCTCTGATACCAACTGTAATGCCCCGATCCCAGTTACCCAGATTCGGTGCATTATTAAATAAAATTGGAATGATTACAAGGAATCAAGTCTCGAAAGACCGATAGTTTAGAATCTAGGAAAATATATTACACACATGAATGTTTCATTAGACATTAGAAAATAAAACACAACATAAATGATTCTTCAAGAACACCATTATATTCTTTTAGCTTATCCCAGCATATTAATCATAATAAAATTATTGGAAATTTTGGGAAAAATGATACAGAAGAAAGGGGTGAGCTCAAACGCTCAGTATGGGTAAGCAGTAGAATAGAAGATAACATATATATTAAGTATGGTTAAAAATTGATAACTCATTCCTTTAAAAATAATAAACATGAAAACTTTTATGGAAAGAATATGAGGTGTGTAAATAATTTCATAACAAAAATTAATCATTGGTAATCTACTAGTCGAAAGACCACATGAACCATAAAATTTATTTTCATAATGTGGGAATGTATTATGTCAGAAATTCTGAAACATTTTGTCAAGGTCTTGGACAAGACATATAAAAATGATTAGAGCCTCAGCCAAAACCATATATCAAATTGGAAAAGTCCTCAGACAATTCCATATCCAGTTGTCTCATGAGACCTACCGATGAATCGAGGAGCTATAGCGGGCTCCACCCATCACTTACTAAGTCAAATACATGCCTCATATGAAAGGGTAAAAATATAACATATACAATTCTATAAAAACTAGCATATGAAATGTCAATAAATTAACCATAAACCAAGAATGGTATAAAAAAACACATCCATAGTCATTTATATAAAAAAGACTTCAATACAATATAGAAGATTTATATCATCATATAACAACATTAAACTAGTTTAAAATCAATCAAAGGATGTTGACATAGGTGAAAATGATATGTAAAACTCTTTAAGAGAAATTTACCTTATTCATTAAAATGTTTAAAAGTAACATAATTTATAAAGGATTTCATTTAAAAGATAGTTTTGAATCAACATTTCCATACAACATTGAAACTTTTTAAAGGAATTAAAATTTTAAAACATTCATTTCCATATAAATAAATCCTTAAAACCATTTTGAAAACATGGACATTAATGAGATTGGTTTAGAAGAATAAATCGTTAAAAAATTTAAATTGATATTTTAGTAAAATTCCCTTGAAAGGAATACATTTGGAAACACTTTTATGTAACATGTATGTTGATAATAAATATGTCCCACTAGATACTTACGTAAAAACAACCTCGGATAATAAAGAGATTTTCAAATTAACACTTACCATGCACTCTCTATTAGTCGAGGGTACGTTTAAACACTTGTATAAAGACCGTAGTATGTTATCAAGTTATAACAGAACCATATTAATATTTATGATATCATTAATGATTCATTTATTACATTATACTATCCATTTAATAATAATTTCCATGTTAAATTAACATTTCGGGTAATGATCGCTTTCTTTGTCGTACATGTTTTAACTTGTTAATTTTGATTGTATCACTTATATCTGGATTTCAATACTTCCAAAATATAAAAAATGATTTATATATAATATATATTTATAATATAAATATGTATAATAGACATATATATGAAATGGAAAACACCATTTATGGAGACGGTAGGTCGTACGTATGCACAAATGATGTTTCAGTTTTCATATCGTATTGAACATAACTATGTGAATAAGATAAATGTAAGTAAGTAAATAAATAAATAAATATATATGTAGTATAATAATTATTTCATATATCACATACATATTAATGATATATATTTTATAATCATCTTTGAATGGTGAACGTGGAAATGAATCTCATCGCATCGTGGAGTCCTTAATCCGTACGTACGCACGAGCGACAATATCATTCTATTGATGAAGAAATAATTTGTTATTGGATGGTATATCATATATACAGAATCATTAAAATGTTATAGTTATTATTTAAATCAGTTATAATCATTATTATACCCATCCAAATAATTAAGTGTTTGAATAACAAACTACAACAAAACGTGGAGATGGTAATCCTTACGTACGCACGTATGATGGCTTTGTCATTTATAGGGTGGATAGAATAATGAATATGGTTGTACAATTTTTATAATAAAATTCAAATATATAGAAGAGACTGAAGTTATTATTTTAGAATGGAAACAACAATTAAAGAGGAAGTGGAAGAAGAAGAAAACATGGAAGAGGTGATGAAATATTTACCTCTTCTTCGGACATTCCTTTTATTTTAATCAAAAGGGATCCTTTGTTTGGATTTATGACCGAAGGAAGGCCTATAGAATGAAGGTATGAATGTTCGGAGGATATTTGGGAAGGGGTTGGCTGAGAAAATGGGCTTTGGAGGTGTCAAATTAAATGAATTTGAAGTACCCTTTTATAAGAGGGGTGAGGGTCACTTTGAGAAAAGTTTGAAATATTATTTTATAATAAAATAATTTTTGGTTTATAATGGCTCCAAAATTATTTACTTGTAAAATATGGTGGGGATGGGTTGAAAACTACTCATCCTATAGGTTTTAGAAAAGATTAGGTAACCATATTAACCTTATCTTTTAGATTTAACTATTAGTTAAATAGTTTAACTTAAACCGTGTATTCTTGTATTCTTACACTATATGGTTAATAATCTTACTCTAATATTCCAAGAGAAAATCAAGTGGTTAATTAATGAAATATATAATATTATTTAATCCCTTTGGCCAAATTGTAGATTTTTATGAATATTATATTATTTTATAATATAATATTTGTTTTAAAAACTCATTTATTTCAACTTTGGCACTATTTTTTTTGTTTTTGTGAAAGTCATCACAAAAATATTACTTCGAACAAGATACATTTAATAATCCCTGAAATTTTAAATTCACCTAGAAAATTCATGTATGTAATCAAAATATTTAAATTATATTTATTTTAATATTTATAATACCATTTATTTGATTCATTCATTAATAAGGTAATTACTGCATCATCATTGTGTCATAAATAAATTTAACTATTTAATGTCTAAAAATTATAAATAAAATACTATTATGTATGAAACCTTTATATATTTCTAACTAATATTTTTAGTTGAATTTATATTATATATAATCCTATATTAAAAATGAATTAGATAATATACATTGAATTTAACACATTTAACTTTTCTTTGAATAAAATAGTAATAAATGTCCTAATCTAATCCAAGTGGACCTAAAGGGTCATACTTTATTAATAAGGTTTTTTGGTTTAATTACACTTATATAATAGAATTTGGACATGTGTTATGGTATGAATAATATCATTTTCCCTTAATTACCCTATTTACTTTTAACTGTGGTAAATAAAAGTAAAACGTTATTATTCAACAAAAAATATTTTCATCTTATTGAACCACATTTTTCATACTGATGTCAACTGTGTATCATTGATTTTTGATATTCCTCTAACAGAAGTGGTAAAATTAAGTTTTATGCGAATTTGTAAATTCTCCTATGAAGAGGGTAAAATACTGTAAAGTTAAATAAATTTTTATATATCTAATATTATTAAAAAATTACTCCAATTAATTACATTGAAAATTTATAGGTATTATGTTTCGATTTTGACATAATATAAATTTATATAATATAATTAATTATTTAAATTAAAAGTTGGTTTAAAATAATAACGCACTGTTTTTTACTATTCATCAAAAATTGAATGTTTTCAGAAAAATAAAAAAAATTCACCCTAAGATAATTTTGATATTCTGTATTCAAAAAATGAATTCTATTTTACCAAATTCAAAATATATATGTTTCATTTATTAATTTAAAATTAATTCTCATTGTCAAAACCAATAAGCTTATTTTTAAGAAATAATAACTACCAAAAGGTTGACACTTGTTTATATCCAATTTCAAAGTGAAATTACTTCAAATGACCCGCATTGGATTAAATGTTAAAAATATAATCTAATTATACTTCCAAACCATTCATATGTATAGTTTAACACTATTAATTATTTTGATTAAAAAATTTATTTTCAGTTAATATTTAGTATTTTTCACTATTCACCCAAATATGAAAGTTATAGAAAAACCCCAAAAATTTATCAAAAATACGTTTTTATGTATCTATTATAATGAAGAATTTTATTTTTTCAAATTTAATATATAAATGTTTCAAATATTGGATTTAAAAAGGGTTCTCCATTAAAAGGCTGTAAAATTGCATTTTTTAAAAAATATTTCTTTTATCTGAAAAATGAATTTATTCTTATATTATGTCTAAGAAACTCATAATATGGATTCTAAAATTATAATTATTAAATTAAATTAAAAATTCAGTTAATATTATTCATAACCAATTTTGAACAGCTAGTTTGGCAAGTCATGGTGCGCTTTAACTGAGTGTTGTCTGTAGTACATGTTTTTGAATTACATTGATGAAATAATGTACTATGAAATCTTAGGGTGTTATAGCTTATCTCAAAGAAAAATTTATTTAGATTAGGTGTTTCAGATTTAATTAAGATGAATTTAATTAACTATGGAGTTTTTGAATTAATGAAGAATTATTTTTTATTTAATAGAGGTGTTGGGTCTTATCCAAGGATGAATTATAATAATAATGCAATAATTTTTGTCATGGTTTTATGATTATAATGATTATTAATATTTAAGTTTTTTATTATTATAATGTATAATAATAATAATGAATTTGGGGTTTCTTTAATTAAATACTAGAAAAATGGGGATTTAATTTATTTTTGTACAATAGTCTTTTCATTTTATTAATTTGAGTTTATTATAATTTAATTAAATGAGGTGTAGCAGAATTTTTTTTTTGGTTTTATCAAAGAATTTTGTTATTTGATGATAATAATAATAATAGTTATTATTATGGATGTTTCATTTAATGTTTAAATGAATTATTTAAATGAGTTGTTTGTAGTTTCACTTAATTAAATATGTGTTCAATAGTAATTTAATTAGTCATTATGAAGTAGAGGTTTTATTTAAATAATCTTCAGCTGAGATAATTAATGAAAAACGATGAGTTGGTGTTTTTAGTTTAGTTTGATTATGTTGAGAAAATATAATTAAATAACATGATGTTTGGAAATCATTTAATTATATTTTTTGAATGAATTTTATTTAATAAAGTGTTAATGAGGGTTTTTTGGTTATTTTCAAAGGATAATAATAAAAGTCTTATAAATGAGAAGTTTTGTGTTATCGAAGAACGATAATATTAAATTGTAATTTTAAATGAGGAATATAGGTGGGGTTGGGATTAATTAATTAATTTCTAAATAATGTTTATTTTAATCAATTGATGCGAAATAGAGGTTATATTTAATAAAATTCACTGTTAAGTTGAATTTGAAATATCTTTAGGACCGTTTTAAATGAATATATCAGGTTTTACATGGTTAGACAAATCGTGTGGGTTAGCTGCCCAGTTTACAAGGTTTTAAAATGTGTTTTAATTTATTTTAAATAAAAAATATATTTAATAATAAAAATAAAGATTTTTTATTGCTATTATAATTAATTAATTAAATAAATGTTAATGGAATTTCATTATAAGATTAATAGGGGAACTATAATTAATTATGAAAAAGTAAATTAAAGGTTAATTAATGAATAAGTGTTATATTAAATGAGAATAATAAATTTTATTATTGTTACATTATATATTTTAGGTTAATAGGGTGTTAGCTAGTATATTGTGTGAGAATGAAGGAGGATGCACATTGCAGGAGCATTGACACACATTAGTCCCCAACCCCCTATGAGTTGTGTTAGACCCCTTTACTGGATCCTCTTCGTGTGCAAAAATCCTCTCAGTATCTTTACCAATATTGTCAGCCTCGTGAAGGTGAGTCTATCTGTGTATGTTTCATGATTTTCATCAACCCTTTGGAACTCCCTCGATCTGTTTTCTCAACCGAAATCCTAAGGATCAGGTTTAATTGGGATTCCTTGTTTCTTTGGTTCTAGGGTGTGGAATAGGATCGTTTAGAAATGTTAGTCTATTTTCTAACTACCTCCGCAAATGTTGAAGCATTTAGGATTTGATTAGGTTCATCACCAGCATTTTTGTGTAAGGGTGTAAACCTATTTTTAGGTTTTACACCCCATGATTTGGATTCTTATGGAGTTTTTTTAGAGTTAATATTTGGGTGTGCGTTGGTCCTTGTCACACTATTTATGGGTAACAATTAATGGTCTGTATGTGTTGCTTCATGATAATTGCAACACGTTTTCACCAAGTAAATGAAAGGGGCGTGTGTTCAATCTTGTTCCACCCTAAGGTATGGTCCCATTCCAAGTCCGAAATTTTATAAATACATTAATAAATTGATCACTAAAATTTTATTTGAAATAAAATTTATCCAGTGACGTATTTATTTTAAAATCCACCTAATGTGAATTTAGACTATTTATTAACTTAAAATGATAAATTTCATAAGTTATTTGTGTGAAAAATAATTACAAGTTTATTTAATAAAACCCCTCAATTGAGGTGCGCTATCATGAAACCAAAAAGTGGTTATTATGTTATATCAGGTTTTTTATAGGTTTGAGTATTCAGCATATCATTATGTTAGTACAGATATATGACATGTTTATATCATAGAATGATTATTTTTATTGTTGAATTTTTCAGGGGATAATGAGGTTCTTGAATAGTGATAATTAATTATTGAATTAATTAAGATATGTTTACCTTGTTGATCAATGTTAATTAATGTGAATTTATTAAATGGAAATGATGTGATAAATTAATTATAGGGAATTGAGAATAAAACTTGGATAATAAATTACAAAAAACAATTATGGGATGTTATGTGTTTTGTAGATTAAAATTTTTTTGGTTTCATTAGAAGTAATTTGTTCATAGATAACTATTTCATAACCTAATAGATTTGGTATATTTATCTAATCAATTGGATTAGTAAAGGAATAATGATAATTGTTTGGGGAATTATTTACCATGTTTTTTTGATTAATGAATTGAGATAATTAAATGTTGAGTTAATTATCATTTTACTTTCCTGTAGATATGAATAAGTAATTTTTAATTAATTATTAACTATTTGGATGATGAATGGATAAGAAATTATAGATTTATTTTATCGGACATTTATGTTGTTAATTAGTTTTTTAATTAATTAACGGATGTGATTAATTAAATTATGAATCAATTAATGGGTGGTTTTGAGGAGTTATACACGGAGTTCTACCCCAGTGATAAATATATATGTATGATAGATAAATGGGATTTGAGACTATGACTGATTATCCAAATATTCATGGGGTACTAGGCAAGGAATTTTACACCCAACTTATATGTAAATATTTAATTATGGGACAATGAATGATGCTCCAAATACCCATGGCTTGTGAGACAAGTACTGATTTTTCCAATACTCACTATCGTGTTAGTCATTATGTTCAACTCCATTTAATTGTTATTAGATTATGGGTATTATTGGTCATAAATGAAATGAATCAAATGGTCAATAAAAGATGTTGTGACATAATTATTTGTGAATTGAATATGGGAAATGGTCCAGACCCCATAAAAGTCAATATAGGTTTTGAGATACGAGTGTTCAGGGGAACCCAAGAATTTAAGAGGTTAAATAATAAAATCAATTAAAGTGTTAAACTGTTTACTTAAGAATTTTATAGTTCCTATTCATAACTGTTATTTTCCTTCTACAATTTGAAGCATGTATCTTCACCCGATTTCCCTTAAGAACATGTATGGGTTGTAATTTAATTATTCATTATAGGTATTAAATTTTTATACCTTCTTTCCATTATTTACATTTTACTATCTGAAAATGGCTAGATACTGGTGGTGCTTGATAACTGAGATTTTTATAACACACCCTACTCAGGCTGCCATTTCACTATGGTACCTGAGTAGCCTATTCATGTTTATAGGACTACGGACCATGGACCTTTCTTTTTTGATGTATGGTAGTACTTGGAGTTTGGGGAAAAAAAATAAGTAGGAGATCAAGATGCTCGTGGTGTTTTTCATGGGGAATGCAGTCTTTTCTTTATTTCAATATTGGAATATAAAGAATATTTTTTTGTTTAATTCTTTCTATTGTTTATCATTAGCATGACATGCATGTATCCACTATATAAACTAGAATTTTCCAATTTTTTTGAAGTGTTATGAAAATTTTCCGCATGCTGCATTATTATTTATTAGAAATATTAATAAATTTATCTCCATGGTCTATTAATGAACTCCGGTACGAGGGTATAGTCTCTCCACTGAAAATACATAGACCCTCATTGATAGTCGACAACCTCTAGAATACAGGGTGACACACTTTAGGTCATGTGGGAACCAGTCTGGCCATCGTTATAGCGATGAGCCAGTTTGGGATGTTACAAAGTTGTATCAAAGTATTCTTTTCTATTTTTTTACTATTATGGGGTTTGTTAGGTCCACTAGGATAGATACCCTGATGGGGGGGGGGGTGAATTAGGGCAAGACAGATTAAAACGACTTCCCCTTTTGATCTTGTTTTGGTGTTAGAAAAAACCTTCTTCTATCTCATTCTCGATGCAGAGTATGAAAAAGCATTAAAGTATGAACATGAATTTTTTTACTTAGTTCACCCTCAATGAGCTACGTCCATGGAGAAAACACCAGCAGTGTTCCAATGTACCAATTCCACTATATGTGCACTGCTGTTTACAATTTCGAAGCAAATTCAATGTCCCTTCTGCTTTACAACCACTCACAATTTGAGAACTCACAGCTCCCTCAACTAATGTGAGCTCACTGCTTCTTTAGAAGATCCACTCACATTTTATAGTCCTGTAGATATCTTCATTTTAATTAATGAATGGATCCTCCAGTGTATGTAGATGCTCTATTGATGTCTAGATTTCATCCACTGATGAATACCCCTTTACTCCTTAACACTGGGCAACTCACTTTGGAAACACCTTTGCAAAGCACCCTACATCGCAAGGCTCCCAATTTCATGAAGATCAAACAAGCCTTCATGAAGCTCTTTCCTTTTCACGAATCACTCTTGAGAATCTTAAGTCATCACAGAGAAACTTCCCTCGCGAATCTCACTGATCCAATGTGGAGCTCGAAACTTTCAAGGATCTAGATTAGCCGTCGTGAAGATCTTATTTCACGAAGCACACTGCCTTCATGAACTACCATTGTGAACTGAGAGAAAAATATTTTATTCGAAAATTCTCTCTTGCTCCCTACATCTCTTGAAGGGGTCGAGGTCCATTTATAGGCGATTCCACCAACCCTCAAACATTCTTCATGATGTCAATGCCACGTCATCTCAAATCGCGAAGATCCGAAGTTCTTGCTGAAATTCTCTAAAAATCACGAAGCACCACGACAATTTTCCAATCACGGAGCTTGATGTAACCACATAGCAACATTGTCAATCCCTTCACACATTCTCCACGATGCTCCACACACAAATCCCTTCTCCACTACAATGCTCTTCAACTCTGCCATTCACGAAGCTTGACGTAATTTTGAAGAATCACCACCATCATTTTTATGGTCTTCGAGAAATCCAATCCATGAATCTTATCTTCAAGAAACTCATGCCCTGGCGATATTTTGATGAGAGATTCAAGGATATCCACTTTTCATGATTCTTACCAAACTCCAAATCATCCATTCCATTGTCATGGCTCTTTGTCTAAATTGATTGTCAACACCATCTCTGGAACTCAACAATTCACCATGGAAACATGCTTTGTCATCAGACACAATCAACCCAAAAATATTGCAATGATACCTTGAGGTATTTCTTCCCAACAAACTCCCCCATTAGGTTTCCTAAAAACTCTTCTCATAATGATTCTATTCACTTTGATACCTCTCTGAAGGTCATTCCAGTCGCTACCACCATTTGACTCTTGCAATTCTGACAGCGTTCAAGGATTCTCTAACACATACTCTAATCCCACATGAGCAATGATTGGCGTGAGAAACAAGAGTAGTATGATAAGTTCATCAATAAATCACTTAATGTCAGACACCAATTGTCGATTCCAAACTGATACCAATTTCTAAATTGATACCAATTGTTGAACCACACTAATACCAATTGGTGATATATGGAAACCTTCTCATACCTTTCCAACATCACAGTTATGATTTTATCATGATCCTCAGCTATCATGATATCTATTCTTTGATCAATCACTTATAGCATCTTCAGATTTAATACTCTCCCACTATCTCATTTCACTCCCCCTATCTCACTACTACACCTATTAGCTTCTCCATGAGTCTTTTACTAAGACATTTTCTCCCTTCCTTAGCCACAGTTTCTCCCCCTTGAGGAGTCACTATTTCTCCCCCTTTTTTAAAGAACCCAAAGGTCACCCATTTGTGATCTGCAACATTGGAATGAACACAGATTAGCTCATTGAAAAAAACATGCAATACCTCGGGGAGAGGGGGGGGGGGTCCCTCTTCTACAGTTATTCAAGTGCAGGGATCCGACTAGACTCTCAGAGCCAACCGATTCCTCTCAAACACTTCCATGGGTAAGGCTTTTGTTAGAATGTATGAAACCTGTAGTTCTATAGGCACATATTCCATTTTCACAATTCCTTTCTCAACCTTCTCTTTGATAAAATGATACTTTATCTCAATGTGTTTGTCCTTGTGTTATGGACGAGATTTTTGCTGAGATTTATAGTACTTGAGTTATCGCACTGAATTCCGATCGGAGACTTAACTTGAAAGACCATATCATCAAGTTTTTGTTTCATCCATAATAATTGTGCGTATGCTTGAGAGGTGAAAATATACTCAGCTTCTATAGTGCTTAATGAAATGCAGTCTTGCTTCTTGCTCAGCCAAGAAAAACACAAGACACCAAGATAGAATGCACCTCCTGATATTGATTTCTTTTCATCTACTGAACTGGCACAATCTTCATCTGTATATCCCAATAACTCTGACTAAGATTTATCACTATATATCAAGCCGAAATCCACTCTACACTTAATATATCTATGTATTCTTTTAACTGCAAGCATGTGGATTTCCATGGGATTTCTTTGATATCTTGCTACTTGGCATATGGTGAAAACAATGTCAGGCCTTGTCACAGTTAAGTAAAATATAATTCCAATGATTTGACTATATTATGTGATATTAACCACCTTTCCATCCTCGTATTTGGAAAATTTCATCCAGGTAGCAACTGGAGTCTTCATCTCCTTGTAATTTTCCATTCCAAATCATCTCAAAACCTCCTTGGCATATATGGAATAAGAAATAAACATTCCATCCCTTCCTTGTGTCACCTATAGATCATGGAAAAATGTTAGATCTCCAATCATTGACATTTCAAACTCACTTTTCATGAATTCGGAAAACTGTACGCACTGAGCTTCATCTGATCCGCCAAATATTATGTCATCGACATAAACCATGACCATAATTCTTTGATTACTGTTGTTGTTGAAATGGAGATTGTAATCAACTCCCCCATGCTGGAAAACAATATTCTTCAAGTACTAATCAAGCATTGAGTACCATGCTCTTGGTGCTCATTTTAGCCCACACAACACATTCTTCAGTCTGCAAACTTTGTTCTCATCCTCATGAATGAGAAAGCCATCTGGATTCTCAATATAAACCTCTTCCTCTAGAACTACTTTAAAAAATGCGGATTTGACATCCATCTGGAAAACATTGAACTTCCGTTGCACTAAAATGGCTAGAAATAATCTGATTTTCTCTAGTCACTCAACCGATGCAAAGGTCTCATCAACATCTATCCCCTCTATCAGGGAGTATCCCTTGCACACTAGTCATGATTTGTTCCGAATCACTATGCCAAATTCATTCATCTTGTTACGATAAACCCATTTCGTCCCAATGATATTATTGTCTGTTGCCCTCAAAACAATCTCCCACATCTGATTTTTCTCAATTTGAGCAAGTTCTTCATGCATTTCCTAAAGCGAATTTTCATCTTCAAATGCATTCGTGAAGAACCACTAAAATTTTCTGATTACAGAGCTTGACGTAACCCGGAAGAATCACTGCCAATCCCTTCACGCCTTCACAGCGAAGCTCCACTCGCATATCCCTTCTCTAGTGCAATGTTCTTCAACCATGCTTTTCACAAAGCTTGATGTAATCGGGAAGAATCACCACCATCATTTTTCTAGTCTTCGTGAAATCAAATCCATGATTCCTATCTTCATGAAATTCATACATTTTCCATATTTTGATGAGATATTCAATGATTTCCAGTTTTTCGATGCTCACCAAACTCAAAATTTTGGACCACAAAAATTTGGCAAACACTGGAAAACAACACCACATTTTACTGCTCATTTTGTACTTCCTCCAAATCATCCATTCCTTTTTCATGGTTATTTGTCAACATGGATTGTCAACACCATCTGTAGAACTCATCAATTCACCATGGAAACCTACTTTTTCAACCAACAAAATCATCCCAAAAATACTGAAATGATACCTTGAGGGATTTTTTATCTACAGGGTTGGTAGATAAGAGACTAGGAATGTGATTTCACTTGGGTTAATAGTAATTATTGGGATTGATCACCCCAAATATGATAAATGTAAAACTGTTCAGGGGTTGTATTTATGTTCATGTATTTCACTATTACTATTGATTTGATTTCACATTATGTGACTGGTGTATTTTCTGCTACATATTGATTATGAAATTTTTTAAAAATTTACCTTGGCCTTTTATGTCAAGTTAGTTGCATTACATGAATCAAATATGGAACTTAGAGATTAACATTTCATTGATATATTCCATGTCATGTAGTTGCATTAAAAGGATTCCTGATAATATGGATTTGGTGCCTTGAATATATTCCATGTCTTTTATTTATTTAGCATTCCTTTTTTAGATTGAAATTTTCATTGATATATTAACATTCTTGAGCGGAAATATGAAATGCTTGTGTGCCATACATCTTTGTTATAGCATGTTTTATAACTTTCATCACGTTGATATATGTTAGTTACTTATACGGACATGCTATATTGTTGTTAAATGATTGGTTTCATTGGAAAAATTTATTTGGTTGAAATTACAACAAAACTGGTTATCAGTTGTATGGTGTATGAGCTCCATATAACTAAAATAAACGGAAACATGTGTTTTCAAACAATTAAAAAGGGATGCTAATGTTAAAATTTAAAATGAAAAAATGGATATCTTAAATGGGGTCCAAATGCTAGCGCTAATGTGTATGGATGCCTTGTCGATTGGTAGATAGACTTCAATGTGACTGAAAAATATAACCATAGAATGTGTAAAGATGTCAATAAATGTAACACTATTGAGTTTTGATTGAATTTAACTATTTGGGTTTGCTTTTTGAACAACTCATCTTGAATATGTAGGACACTCATATGTATCTTGTTTGTTAAACAACATTTAGATGCAAAATTTCGTGATAAAAATAAAATGACATTGAATGTTAAAAGTTAATAGAGGAAGTTTTCTATAGCTTGCATGTTTGGACTGTGTTGCAGTTGATTCAAAACCAGGTGACTTGTTATGAAAAAGTATCTATGTGTTTGTTGAAAATCACACAAATGTAATATTTATTATATGAATTAATTAAAATGTATTAAATGAAAAAGGGTCTCTGGAGCCTCGTGATTTCCGTTTTTTTGTGGCCAAGAGGGAGGGATGATGTTTATGTTTTGTAAGGGGATAACCAGTTGTAGGAAGTATCCATAGCATGTTTTGGTGATTAAGGTAATTTCATCCAACTACTCTGGATGACTTTTTTGGACTCAAGTGTTATGAAAAGCCTATAGGTTTTCATTATGGATTTTATGATCAATGATTGATGTGGTGAACATTGATCGATGAACATCACACTTAGGTGTTAAGGTGTTTTGAAATAGAATGCTATTGAGTAGATGATATTTTCTTGTGATGACATGGAAAATCCTTTGTTGGGTAGTGAAATACTGGTATTCTTTGAAAGAACTCAAATATCATTAATGCTATTGGAATCAACGTTTGGTTGATGATTTCTAGGTAGGAGAAGCTGAGATTTTTGTGTAAAGAGGCAAGACCTGATATTATGGATCATTTATTAAGAGACCTAGGATTTTCTTAGTGTGTGCTTTTTAATAAGGGGACCATGTCCCCTATCATGACCTTTTCAAGGAGATACTAATATATCCTTGGTCTTACACCATGATAATGTTTTAAATGCTGTTGGGATTGATGAGTGGTTGTTATCCTGGTTGTATGCCTGATGTGGGGCTTCTTTGGGCTATTCCTTAATTCATCTCATGGAACCTTATTTTATTATATATCTTTGGGATTTATTGATGTGGAATGTCACCAGAGGTCAGGTAAGGTCTTCGGTGTACATGTGGTTGGTGATTAAATCATTTTAAAAGGCATGTCATCTGTTTAATGGTGAATGTGGGTTTTGGGGCAATAATGCCTTTCTAGGGAATCATGTGTGACCACTTTCTATTGGTTGATCACAATTCTACATTTTTCTTCAATGATTTCCTTATAACAGCCTCAGAGGTGAGATCTGTTTCAAAGAAAATTGGTTCAGGTTTTTAATCTCTTGGGCTTGTGTTTTAATTAAAGGTAAGTTTGGCATTTGGAAATGTGATGTAGTGGTTAAAACAAAAAATATTCTCATCCTTGGGAGCTCAAGAGATGTTGTAATAGTTTATGATAGCTTTTCAGGGATGATAGGCTTTTATAGTGGGTAGATTTTAATGTCCTGTGTCTTTTACTAGGTATAAATATGATGGTTTTCATTATTTTCTGTCTATTGACAAGTCAATTTTAATATTAAGCTATGGAACATTATTATGAGAGTTGGATCACATAATGGTGTTGTTTTTTGCAATTGGTAGCATATTTGATAATTTTCACGGGCTTCCTAATAACTATCGAGAGAACCAGATCTGGAATAGTCCACTTTAATGTATCTCAATGAGATACACATAGTTGCAGTCCATCCAATGAATCTTACCAAGTTTAATATTTTATTTTATTTAATATAATAATATTTAATGGTAGAATTTTTTTAGATAGAATAATTTTTTAATAATTATAATGTTATTATTATTTTGGTGTCATAAATTATTTGGTTGTTAAATGATTTTAATTTCATGATTAATGGGAAGTAACATTTATGTTAAAATATTTTAATTTCATGATTAATGAGCTATAACATTTATGTGAAATTAATATTCCCTTCGGGTATCTCAATGAATCATTTTTTAATTAGGAGTTTCTTAATTAATGAGGAGGAGTTGAATTAAATTACTAGTTTTAGAATATATAATGAATCATTTTTATTTAATAGAGGTGTTGGATTTTTTCTAAAGATGAATAATAATAATAATTTGATTATTATTATTATGCTATTATTATTTTAATAGTGGTGTTCGGTTTTATCTATGGTTCAATAAAAATAAAAATGTGATTATAATTATTATGGGTTTATGAGTAGAATGATTATTATTAATTATTTTTGTTATTATTATTATTAAGAATAATAATAAATTTTTTTGCTTCTTTTATTAAATCCAAGGAAATGGGGGATTTAATTAATTATTGTGAAATTGTGGTTTTATTTAATTATATTGAATTAAAAAATTTAATTAAATTATTTCAATTAGATATTTTTTAGGTCTTATCAAATAAAAACATTACTTAATTATATTAATAATGAAGGTTATTATTATGATAATTTTATTTGAGGTTGAAATAAATTTAATAAAATGAGTAATTTTGGGTTTCATTTAATTAAATTCAATTTCCATAAAAATTTAATAAATCACTGTGAAGTGGATGTTTTATTTAATTAAATCATGTTGAGGGAATTAATTTAATAACAAGGAGTTGGATTTTTTAATTTAATTTAATTATATTGAGAGAATTTAACTAAATAACACGATGTGGGAAATTTATTTTATTAAATTTTGTAAATGAATTTAATTACATAACTTTTAAATGATGAGTTGGTGGTTATCAACGATTGTTAATACTAAAGGAAATGTAAATGAGGAGTTTGGTATTATCGAAGAAGGTTAATTTTAAATAGTAATGTTAAATGAAAAATAAAAGTGGAGTTGGGATTAATTTAATTATATTCTAGGTAATGGTGAATTTAATTAATTGATGAAAAATAGAGGTTTTCTTTTAATTAAATTCCTGGTTATTTGGAATTTTAAATCTCATTAGGATCGTTTTAAATGACGATATCAAGTAGTACATGGTTAGTCAAATCGTGTGTGTCAGCTATACGGTTACCCAATTTTTAAAATGTGTTTTTATTTTATTTAAATAATATATATCAAATAATATTAATAAATATTATATTATTATCATTTTATTTACATAATTATATAAATGTTATAAGAATTTATTTGATGAATATTGGAGGATTTCAGAGTAAATTATAAAACATTATTTAATTAGTAATTATTGATGAAACTCTATATTAAATAATAATAATAAATGTTATTATTATAATATTATATCTATTAGTTTAATAAGTTGTTAACTAGTTTATTGAGAGATAATAAAAGGGGAGGAACACTGAAGTAGCAGCAACAAGCACCAGCCCCCACCCCTTATGAGGTGCGTTACACCCACCTTGCTGACTCGTCTTTGCATGCTCAGATCCTTTCGATGTCTTCACAAATCATGTCTACCTCATCAAGGTCAGTCCATCTGTGTATGTTTCATGATTAACATCCATCCTTCGGATTCACCATATCCATTTTTATGGCCCAAACTATAAGTCTCATGTTTAATTGGGGTTCCTTGTTTCATTGGTTCTAGGGTTGTTAATTGGGATCCTCTAGCCACGTTGGTTCATTTTTCTACAACCACCTCCAAGGGAGAAGAATTTAGGCCCAGTTTCTATTTATCACTGCTATTTTATCTAACAGTTAAAAACCTTTATATGGTTTCTCACCCCATTATTTGGATTCATATGATATTTTTGTGTTGCTTTTAATATTTTGGGTGTCCATTGGTCACCGCCTCACTATTTATGTGTGCCTATTGTTGGTGGGTAAGTGCAAATTTTTTCCAATTTCAACAGGTTTCTACCATGTAAATCAAAGGATGGTGTATTCAATTTTGATCGACAATAAGGATTTTTCCTATTTCAAGTCCTAAATTTTATGAATTCAAGAATTAATTGCTTACTACACATTTATATAAAATAAACTTTATTCAATGATGTACTTATATTTAGTTCTTCTTAATTTGAATTTAGAGTGTCTAATGATTTAAAATAAAAAATTTCACATGGAATTTGTGTGATAATTAATAAATTGTTTTTGTAATAAAACCCATCAATATTGGTGCATTGCCTACAAACCTAAAAGTAGTGGTATTGTAATATCTTGTTTGATTATTTTTTGAGTTTTCCATATATCATTATGTTAGTACTATTATATAATGAGTTGATTCAATAGAATGAATATTTGATTGTTGAATTAATCATTGGATGATGAGGTTCATTAATAGTGTTATTTACTTATTGAATTAATTAAGGGATTTTGACCTTTTTAAATAATGTTAATTAATTGTGAATTAATAAAATAGAAATGATGTGATAAATTAATTATGGACAATTGAGATTTATAAGGGTTTAATTAATTCTGGAAATTAATTATGAGATGTGATTCATTTTATAGATTAATTAAAAAATTGTTAAATTTTATGGTAATCTGTAGTTAGATAACTATTTTAATAACTAATAGATTTGGTATATTTATAAAATCGATTTGATTAATAAGGGAATATGGAAAATTTATTTTTTAATTAATTATCATGTTTTTTGTTAAGGAAATTGGATAATAAAATCGGTAGTTATTTATTTACTAGAATAGCATGTAGTTATGAATAATTAATTTTTAATTAATTATTAACCATTGATATGATGAATGATCAATTAATTATAGAATTATTTTACGAGATATTTTTGTTGTTAATTAGTTGTTGAATTTATTGATGGATTTGATTAATTAACTTGTGAATTAATTAATGGATGGTTTTGGGGTGATAGACATTGTAGTATACACCAATGATAAGTATTTATATATGATTGATAAATAGGTTGCGAGACATGGACTGATGCTCCAAATACTCATAGCGTGCAAGATATGGTGTTCTACAATCATCTTGCATGTAAATATTTTTTTACGGGAAAGTGAATGATACTCCAAATACCAATGGGATGTGAGATAAGGATTGATTCTCCAAATACTCATGAGGGGGCTAGAAATGATGTTCTTCCCCCAATTAATTGACATTTGACTGGGGATTGAATTGGTCATACATGAAATGAATTAAATTGTTAATGAAAAATGTTACAACATAATGATTTTTGAATTGAATATGGTAAATGGTTCAGACCCCAGCACGACTGAGGTAGGTTTTGAGATATGAGTGTCTAGGGGAACCAATGAATATTTATGGTTAAATAATAATATCAATTAATGTTTAAAACTGAATATTTAAAAAATTTCTAGTTACAATTCAGAACCCTTATATAACATCTATGAGTAGATGAAATTATCTACATTTGGTGTCCCTTAGAAACCTGGATAAGTTGTAATTTAATTATTGGAGTTGGTTGTTACCTCAATATACCTATATACCATTACATACATTTCACTGTCTCTATAGCTCTAGACACTAGTGTTGTTGGCCTACTGAGATTTATATATCACAAACTACTCATGCCTCCAATTCACTAGGGTACCGAAGTAGAACTTTCATGTTCGGAGGACTATGGACATTGGAACTTGATTGATGTTGAATACTATTACCTATTGTTAGGAGACAAGGACTAAGCTAGATCTTCAGATGATCATGGAATATTCCTTGGGGCTTTGATTTAATTATTTATTTCTATATTGGAATGTAAAGAATGATACTATGTTTAATACTTTCTATTTGGTATAATTTTCATGTCATTCCTACATGCAATATAAAACTGGATTTTTCACCTTTTGTTCATGTTTTATAAAATTATTCCTTCATTTGATTTATCATTTATTAGATTGCTTTCACTATTTATTGTCAATGTATATTATTGAACTCTAATATGATGGTGTAGTCTCCCTACTAACTATCCATAAACCCACTATCATGACCCATCCCCCGGAACCCGTGCCATGACTACCCCAAGCCTACCTTCCTTAGGCCAGGGATTAGCTACGTGCATTTGAAATAGGTATCCCCAAAACAAGAAGGCATTTCCTTTAAACCAATAAAATCACACAGACTAGAATGAAACAAGATGCAACAACAAACTATATTAAACGTGTGTACTGAATGTATGGTGCCGAAATACAAGAACAACTGAAAGTATATAAATAAAAATGAAAACCGAAAAAAATCCCCTGAGGACATCCACCAGGGATCCTACCTAAAGGGTAGGTACATATCATCCCCATATCTCTCCACATCAACTATTACTTCCCTACCCCCTCAGGACATAACTCTCTGAGTCCCAATCAAGGTTGCTCGTCGTCAACAGAAGACACAACATGGTGCGGGTGAAACCCATGTAGGGTTGAGTATAACAATACTCAGTAAGGACCCTGAGACACCCGAAGGTCTCTCATAATTCCCAAGTGGAAAAACAATAGCATGATCTCAATCACAAATAAAAAAGAAATATATACATCTCAAACTAGGTATAACTGAGTAAAAAAGTAAGATAATTATCCATAAGGCTAGATTATCTTACTCTTTCAAAAGGCACTGCTGCTGATACACACATGATCGATAGGTAATAACCCCCACAATACCCCCCACAAGATTTGTAGGTACTGGCCCCGCAAGACACACACATGATCGATAGTGCTGATTCACAAAAAATTGGCCAGTGATGATTCACACAGAATCACAAGGTGCTGATTCACACAGAATCAATGGGTTTGGATTTACACAAAATTTTTGGGTGCTAATTCACAGAGAATCGCTTGGTTCTAATTCACAAAAAATTGATCTTCATTCTTCATGTCTCAGCCAGACACCAGATTCATGCATATAGTATGCTGGTATCTTGGAGAAACTGCTCCTCAAGCCATCAGTCATATTTTAACTGGCACGAGGTCTCAGAATGATGTAACCTGATAAACCAACATGTCACATGGGTTTTAATGAAACATATGACACGTCAATCAGACGCCCGGTCAGTGAGTTATTGGCATTTTAGTGCCGAGGGCTTGGTTAGATTTGGGGTCGATCCAACCCATCCATACTGTAACATTCACCATAACACTCATGAAGTATCTCAAAAGGTCTGTCTCCCTCCAAGGATCCCATCATAGTAGATGTTTCGTCAAAAGAACATCCAATTTGCAAGATAATGCATTTTAACAATTTCTGGGCCTCAGAGGAGTCCGGGTGCAACCCAACCAGGTCGGACCGACCCGAACCGACCCATTCTATGCCGACACAACCCAGTTTGTGTCAACCTGACCCAGTCATGGTATGACTAGGCAGGGCACGAACCAGCCTGGGATGGCCCAGTTGGCTGGGGCCGCTGTGGGCTCAGCCCGCTGGGCTGCGGACTGGCCCAACCTTGCAGGCAGTCCACTACACTAGCTGGCATGACCCACACAGGGGGTGCACGGTCCACCTACCGAATGAATAAAGGGAGATATTCGTCTCCTTGATTGTGGCACCATTTGTTGCTACCTCGTTGCATGAGGGACCCGCATAGAGCATGTCCCTCCTTCATCATGGCTTCATAGTCAAGACTTACTCACCGCAGTGGCGATGACAAACCGCCTCACTGTCTCAACAACCGAACCACACTGGCCTCCCCTTCGGTCCGCTACTATGCCGATATACACTTCCTTCCTCCATTTCCAGTCAGCGCCGACCACCGCCTTCACCACCGATTTCGTTCACCGATGTGGCCATGCCGGTGTCACACCGTCAGATCATCTGCAGGCACTGGGTGAGATATGATGGTCCATTCTTCATTAAATATGCTCTTACGGTCCTCCATGGATGACACCATCATTACATGCCTATAATTTTAAAGATTTTATAATGTTAGAACAACCTGCCTCTGTAGAATGCAAAGAATAATCAAGCAATGGAGGGTCCAGGTCCTATTCGTTTGGCCCACGCCCTCTTTGTTAGCATTATAACAAGTGGGAGTAATTTATATATCACATTAATATAATGATAAGACCCATTCAAATCCCTCGCTACAACCAAAAAAAAATTCATGAATGAGGAGTACAATCTTGTGAATTTCTAGAATTATAATCCAGCCCCTATCTCTAGATTCTGCATTTACAAAAGCAACGGGCATGCATCGATCATGGTTTGTCACCGCCTGAGCATCCATCACCGTAATTGGATGGTGTCGCATAACATCGACAGAGGTTCCTCGCTTGATGAAATCGTGAAAAAAAAACACTAAACCAAGATCCATTTAAATAAATGGAGAAAAGGGTGAGTAACACATTGAAAAATTAATGAGGATATTTAATTGAAGTAATTAATGTGCTACATTAATTGATGCAACTAATGTGCCACACTAATTACATGAGTGGTGGTTACACAACCAAAGTGTAAACATGCATTTAATATCCCATATTAAATGTCTAACTACGTTTTTGGTCCCTGCCACTGCATCTCAAAAGGAGGCAGGATAAAAAAAACAATCTCTATGTTATTTTATTATTTATTTAAAATCCAAAAAAACTAACATTTTCACCCAACCTACCACTATCGAAGTGATGCACACCTTAAGGGAATCACGTCGCTTCATATTCAATGGTGCTCTCAGATTTAAATCCATGCAATGGTTCAAATGATAGAAAACGCTTCCCACACGTTTACAGAACGAACCTGCAAAAAATTATAAGATTATTTTCTAGGTCCACTGGGCCGTGGAATCACATGCTGTAAATTTTCACATACTCATATTAATTTCAAATAATTTTAAAAAAATACATGTAATTTTTGTGACTATAAATTCTCCCAACTAGAGGGATTTTTATCCACTAAATCTACAACAAAAACAGGGGATCAAATGGGGGTACTGATCATGTATCTGAGCCTCCTAACACCATGTGTTCTCCTGGAAATTCCTGTGATTTCAACGAACTCAAACTAGAGGAATCAACTAACAACATTGTAACACCTCTTATTGATCCTCTATCTCCACCTAGAATAACACAAATGTCACACCATCATCGATTTCTAGCTCGCCCCAGTTGATAACGCGTGATGGATCTTGCACCTATCTTCTCAGCTGTGACACGTGATAAAAATTATGCACATGGTGATTTTGTGGGGGAAGGATATAGATGGTAAACCACCTTTCCTAATCTTCTGATAATCTGAAAAGTTCCAATGAACCTCAAATATATCTTTCCAACTTGGCCAAACCTCCCTAATCATCGCCAGGGAGAGACCCATTGGAAGACATTGTCTCCCTCCTCAAACTCTAAGGGTCTCTGTATCCTATATGTATAAGACATATATTGCCTATGTGCAGTCTTAATCCTCTCTTGGATCATCTTCACCTTCTCTGTGATAGCATGTACCATCTCTAGTAACATATGTGCTGACCCCCCTTGATCTGTCTAGCAAATAGGTGATCTGCATGGTCACCCGTACAATTCATCAAATGAATCCATTCTGATGGTGGAGTTATATTTGTTTTTGTAAGTGAACTCCACGAAGGGTAGGTGGTCCTCCAAACTACAACCATAATTGAGGACACAAGAACGAATCACGTCCACGATTGTTTATATTGTCTCCTTCATTTAACGATCTATTAGAGTATTGAAGGCGTTTCTCAAGAGTAGCTATGTCTTGAACACCTCCTGCAATACATTCTATACGAGGTATGTAAAACATGAATCATGATCCAAGATTATTGTCAATAGAAACTTGTGACGTCGTACACTCTCACGTGTGCAAAGACGTCCCAAGATCTCTACTGATCCTGACATTCGGATGGGAAGGATGTTGGCTGACTTGATGAGTTTGTCAACGATCAACCATATGGAATCATAGCCCATGGATGTACGTGGTATCCTTTCCATGAAATCTATGGATATACCATACCACTTCCAATATGGTACCTCAAGTCACATGTTGATACATGATGCTCAACCATCACTTACTGACAAGTGAGGCATCCAGATACAATCATTTACACTACTTTCTTCATTCACGGCCACTAGTAATGAAGTTGGAGGTCATAGTACATCTTCATCACTCTAGGATATATCCATAATGGTGATGTATGAAAATACCTTGACACCTCCTATCGTATAGTCACTGGTACCATGGTTTGTATTTTTAAGAGAATGATGTGCTCCTCACCTTTAAAAAAATACCGCAGGATTATGTCCTACGGATATCTCAGCAAGTCGGGCCTCGCATTCAGCATCCCCAAGCTTTTCCTCCTAATCTCGCTGAAGAAGTGGGGGTGTGGCAGTCATATACATGAGGTCAGGTTCTGCATCTCTATCCATGAAAGATATATGAAACATGACTAGCTGCCCTATCACCTCACTCAGCAGCTGTACACTAGACCTCTTGTTGAGTGTGTCTACTATTACATTCCCCTTACCAAGAGTGTAGACTATCTCAAAGTTGTAGTCCTGGAGGAACTCTAACCATCATCGCTATCTTAGGATTAGGTCCTTCTATGAGAAGAAATACCATAGACTCTTATGATCTAAGTAAATATTACACTGTTCACCCTTCAAGTAGTGCTGCCATATCTTTAGTGAAAACGCCACTACTGCTAACTCTATGTCTTTGGTAGCGTAGTTCTGATCATGTTGTCTCAACTTCTATGATTTGATTTTAATCACCACTTCCTCTTACATAGGACACAACCTATTTAGGTATTTTATGCATCACATTAGACTACATTCCAAATGAATTGTTCTTATATCATCTAGATGAGGGCACTCACCAGTCTCCACATTAGTTCATGAAAACTCTACTGGCACTTATCCATCCACAATAAAGGCTGCAACATTTTCATGAAAGATGAAAAGGGTGCCTCTACCATAGAGAATTCAGGAAAAAATCTCTGGTAGTACCTTGAAAATCATAGGAAACTCCTCACCACAGTCACACTCCATGGTGGCCCACAAGCAAGCATTGCCTCTATCGTATCCAGAACCACTACAACTCTAGCATCCGAGATAACGTGCCCCCAGAAGTGGAATTCCTGAAACCAAAACTGAAACTTCAAGAGATTTACACAAAGCTGGTTCTCTCAGAGTGTATCTAGAATTATCTGCAGGTGTGTGGCATACCCCTCCTCCAATACCGAGTATAACCAAATATCATCAATGATGACCACCTAGATGCAATCGATGTATGCATGGAAGATCTAGTTCATGTACCCCGTAAACATTGCATGAAAATTGGTCATGATAAAAGGAATCTCCATTAATTCTAACTAGCCATAATGACATCTGAATGTTGTCTTTGATATTTCCTTGTCCCGTACCCCGAGTCTGTGATATCATTATCTGTGGACTATCTTGGAAAACCAACGACATACCTTCTGTTGGTCAAAGAGATCATTGATTCTTGGATATGGATACTTTTTTTCATGGTCACCTAGTTTTGGCACTGATAGTCTAAACAAATCCTTAGACTCACATCTACCTTCTTCATGAACAAGATCAGGGATGCCCATGGAAAAACTTTTTGCTTTACGAACACCTTTCTCTGCATGTCTGAAAATTAGACCCTTAGCTCTTGAAGCACCTAAGGAGCTATCTGATATGTTGGTGTAGATATCAGTGTCATCACATGAAACATGTCTATGTGAAAGCCTACATATATGCGAAGAGTTAGTCCAAGAACATCATCATGGAAAACATCAGAATACTGGTCCACCACTATAGGATATCTCAGACTCATCACATCAACTTCTCCGAGTGTGAGGCTAGTGTTCATAGGAGTAATCAGAAACACTCTCCTCTAATATTTTTCATCAAGTGTTGAAATCATTTCCCTCTTACTGGAGAAGTCTAACCTAATCCCATCTTCATGGACACACCACACTTTGCACCTAAAATAGTCGATCTGAGCATGGACTGTGGATATCCATTCCATAGAGTCTATATTATGGAATATATCGTTTAGATTGTTTTTTATGTCATTGGGCATCCTATTAAGCATCTAATTTTATTATGGAAACCAAAAATAAGACCATCCCATTTGGGATTTTACTATGACATGTGAAACTCATGATTATAACATGGATTGGATGAACACAAACTGTATTGGAAGAAGAGATAATGGACAACCCTTATAGGTTATTGAAATATGAGGTTTAGGAAGTGGTGTGATATTTCACATTATATTGAAAAACTATTGTATTATTGTTTAATGAAATGACATTAATTTTTGAAAAAAATGATAATGAAGGCCCAGGTGCACATATATCACTTCTGATTGTTGCACCAAGTGAATTAATCTCCAGATATCCTCATATGGATAAGACCAGTATAGTTAACATGTGGAGAGAAATTCATTATTACTTTTCATAGATATATCCTTCTACCATTCATCTTAGATATATCTAGGATAGTTATAAAGTATCATGCAGTAATCCAAACTAATTTCCATGGATAAGAGGATCCTAGATTAAGGAAAAATAATCAACTCACTATTACTTCACATTTCCCAATGAAAAAAATGAAACTACATTGATTAATATATATGAACATATTAGAGATATGATGGTTTGATATAGTAGTCTACATTATTGTTAAATAAATTTTTCCACAAAATATAAATATAATTTCTATAGGGCTATTTATGCTAGCAATAAATAATCCTAATTGTTTTAGAGAAAAATGATAATTTTAAGGGTTTTTAATAGTTTATAGAACCAAAAAATTTGTGGAATTACAAAAAAGCGTCTCATTATATAAGAATTTAGTCTTAACTTGTCCTACCTTACTATGAACATTCAGGTTTTTAAATTAGAAAATTAAGGGTTACACACATATTTGTTCCCTGTTGACAGAACAAAACAAATTTGGGATGAAGTGAAAGATAGTTTATGTCTTCTGTAGGATCTAATGTACATATCCCACCATAGGGAAAACAAGGAAAATACATCTTAGAATAGATAAGATACATTTATCTGAGTTAAAAATGAATATGAATGTCCACTAAAGCTATTTGAGTGTGGGATGCATGTAGAATTACATGTTCTTGTATAACTGGGATAAGGGTAGTATAATTAAGGAATATATAGATTAATAATACTCACAAAAAAATTATTTTAATATGGGTTTTAGAATTATGAGAAAGACTATTTGAGAATTCAGTTACCAAACCTGGTGTATATAGTACCATATCAAGGCAAGGAGAATAATTGGGGGTAATATAAGATGAATGAGTGGTGAACATATAAAGAATATGTGAAAGAAAAATATTTATTAGAGATGAAGTAGATGAAGCACCACCAACCACCTTTACTACACCAAATACTTCATGGGAAATGAATTGCTGATTATCGGCCATCATTACTAGAGAATTTGGGTCCTAGGATGATTCATCCATTGGATGAGTGGTGTTGAACATAAAGTGATACCTTTTCAATCTTCTTAAGAATTTCCTTGAAGTTAACATTCTAAAAAAATAGTGTGGGTTTATAAATGATGATGTTATGCCACTAGAAGACTGACTATCTATCCTATAGCATAATGTGTAGTGTAGGGGTTATGGGGAGATATTTTCCATATAGATTCGAGCTGTGGATATGGATTGAAGTAGGAGATTAATATAACATGAATGTATAAAAGATACTACAGTTTCTCTTATGGCACAAATAAATGAGTGATTATATAGTGGGATAGGGAGACCACAGAGATGGATTCAAAACATATTCTAGAGGGTGGTCAAGAATTATGATAACCTTCATCATCCATCTAAATATATTGAGGTGCCACAAGCTAACAAATAAGGGAATCCTAATGAATGAATTAATGACGTCCACCCATGGTGGGCATAACTGTATTGAGCAATTTTCTCTATATAACCAAATAACTAGATAAAAAACCTAAACCTATGAAAGGGATGATGATCATTAGGAATGGTAGTGGAAACATGTATAATCCATATCCGGCTACCATGATCCACACATAATGTTCATCATCTTCCTTAATGGTTATGGATGATAATTTAGTCAACATAAACTGTTATATAAGACATATCTAAAACCATAATATTGGATTACGGGGATCTATGGAGGAAGTGACTCATTGGAGGAAAGAAGAAGGGGGGCTATATCTACATGAAAAAAATTATTTTGGTTATATCCTATAAGATAGATGAGGGAGTGGAATGGATGTACAACATGAGATTCAAGAATATTGAAATAAAGAGGGTGTGGAGTAGATAAATCATCAGTTTATAGGGATTTTCCTCATAATATGATATGGGAATAGTTAATTTAATGGTATAAATAGTTTGAAATTTGGGGGAGTGTGATTTATGTTCTAGGTTGAATATAGAAAATCCATTTATCCAAAATTAGATTCTTCTATACATTGATTACATAAGCAATTATAAGGTATATTTCATTTTATCTTGTGAAATTTATTTTATTTTTTCCCATATTATTGATTTTCACCTCGACAATCTATTCCAACACCATAATATAACATCAATAAAAGATCATAGTATTGTTTACTCATGGGGTAAAACTATATCTTATTTTCACATAACTGAATATAGTTCATTATAATAGGTTTTCCATATTCAATCACTCAAAATTATTCATTTTATTAATACAAAATATCACCAACCCAAAATTCGAGTTGGTCTGAAATGAAGCAGACACAAGTAAGTATCAACCAAAATAATCATATTATTTATGGAATATGGAAAATTTTATATGAAAAAGAAAATAGAATTATATTATTTCATTTTTATTGTATAATTATTCAGATCCAATTTTCTATTATTACATGTGTAATAAATATCTAATTATTTATTGATATGGTGCCAATATGTCTAAATATGGAATTCTATTAAAAATTGAATTGGTGAGTGTCAGAGAAATTTTTTATCATAAAAAGGAAAATATATTTCCACCTTATTCAATTTCATATAGAAAATTTTAGACACAATCATCACATTGATAAATGATTTTATTAAGATAAAATATTTTTGAATGTCCTATAGTAGCATTACTTACTTCACCTTTACCATACTTATGTAATATTTTTACACCACCTTTGATGAATTAGTTATCTTATGATCCTAAATAATCTTGTTATATCCATTTTTAGTGGTAATAAAACAAATAAATTGATCATATAAATAAGTTTTTTAACTCTTTAAAGAATTATATGTATGTGGTATGACATTCCTAATAAAGGATGAAATCCCACAACATTTTATTGAGGTGGAAATATCTAGAAAAATGTATCATGGTTTAAACATTTGGAGAATGGATTATATTAACTAAATTTTTTTATATCCTCATTGCGATTCCATATATTAAACCAGGATCTAAATTACTAGATTAATCTTTTACCCGTGAAAATTATTTTTTAGAGAATTTTCTCATGAAACAAGTTGTTGTGGAAAGTTTTTGTGGGATTACCCTTGGCCAAAACTCCTATAATCATGTTAATCATGATATAAATAAATAATAATTTACACTTACTACGATTAAAAATGACAACATTTAGTGGGAATTTAAATTCATTTACATTTCACCTCTATTTTAATATGAATTTCATTGTTTTTGTTTTCCAAATAATGAATCTATATTTCATAGGGAAATTGATATGGTATATCAATCATTCCCATTAATCATTTCAAAACATTTAATAATATTTATTTTTTAAATATTATACATTAGAAGAAACAAATTTTGTTGTAGTAAACAAAAAATGACCATCCTGTTGTAATATTTTATAAAAATAAAAAAAAATACATTGATCATTATTTAAATTTTTATGATTTTGTATAGTTTGATGGTGATCTTCATGAAAATTGTCATCTAGGACCCGTATATTCGGATGTAGAAGTTTCTAAAGAAGTAATTTTCACTCGAAAAAATTTATCAATCCATCCCATGATATCAATTGAGTATAGTTTTCCATGATGTAACATTTCCTTTTATTCAAATTCATTAATAGTTTGATCTATTATTCACTTCGATAAACTAAAAACCATTGAGTCCGTATTTACATTGCATTAACATGGATAACAATGTGTATAATGAGATATTTTATGACTCTAAATAATATTAATTAGTAATGATGGAACCTATTAATATGTATTATTGTATGGAATATTTTTGGGAGATAAAGAAACCTTAGATACTTTTCATAAAATGTGTATAAATTTATCTATCATTCTCTTTGCATAGTTTTCAATTTTTTAGTACCATTCCACATTAACCATGTGAGGTTATATTAATACTCAATAAGTTTTAAATTTAGTTAATTATAGACTCAATAATTATTATTCCAACTCGTAAAAGTTTTCCATTTGAAATAATTTTGTATGAATATTTCATTTAAAATTTATATATACTATCTTTAAAGGATTTCGACATTCATAATTTTTTGAATTAACATATTTTAGAATTCAACAAATTCCCATAGTCGATATAGTTTAAATGTAACATTTATCAAATTCCATGTTTCTAAAATATATGAAAATATTTTCTATGGATTTAAACTATTTCATAATATTAAATATATTGGTGGACCTACTAATGGAAAAAATTTAATATCATATATTGTGATAGAAGGTGGTCACTTGTTATTATGAAGAATCACATTTTCCTACATAAGAATCTTTATTTTTATAAATTTTTTATCTTCCCATAAATAATGAATATTTTATGACCTTAAATATTAGATTCATTAATATTAACATTCATGATGTCACTAAATTTTCCTTTATTTTTCCAATCATTTTAATTTACCCATAAAAGTAATTTTTTTTAAAAACCCCATATTTTAATTTTTTTATCTGTTAAATAATGAACAATAAATCATTGTGTATACCTCATTTAATAATATATTAAATTTATTTACCATAAATACATATCATTTTTTTAATATGTTTTAAATAACATATTTAAATCTTAATAATACTTGAACATATTGTATTGCTATAAATTTTCTTATATAACTCATTATTTAATTTTATACTATAATTTATTTAATATCATTATAAAAAACCAAGAATTTAATCACATATATATGAAATATTTTGAATAAGGAAAATTTAATACATAATATTACATACATTTGATCTGTAGTTTATTTATCCTTCAAGAAAAAGATACATATATAAGATTTATATTTACATTAAAAAAACATAGAATACATTATACATAAATAATCATTTAGTAACTCATTATTATTCCATCAATAAGGTAATATATAGTATTATTATATATTACGATGTAATTTGTGAAAACATAAGAATGTATTGATATTTGGAACTCTATAATACATAACATAAATAATTATCTATAGACATCTTGAAAATGAAATATATAATATGGAATGAGTTTATAATCAAAATATATCTATAATAATCACATGAGAATAATATATTTTTTTTTATAATAACGGATAATATAATAAAAATATAGAATAATTGTGTGAATATTTTATTTATACATTTTCAATGTTCCATTAGTAAATTATTACATGAAATTATAATTAAATTATATGGCCCTGGCCTTAAATATTACTTAATCTTGAGTTATTTCAAGAATACACATTTAGGATCTTTTGAGGATTAGAGTTTTAGAGAATTAGATCATAAATCATGCATTACATTCCACATTTAAACAAGGTGGTTACATCAAAGACAATATTCACTTTTCCCATCAAGGGAAACATATTTAAAATAAAACATGGATTCTTTCATGACACTACCTTGACACTATAATCACATCATGAACCTTTCCCTTGACCTGTGAAAATCATTTCAAAAACATGGGATGAGCATAAAAAGCTCAGTAAGGGATATAAAAATACGGAAAGAAAACCTTAGTCCATTTATAAAAAAGAATAAATAAAATCATACATTACTCATAAATCATAACCACTTTAACATGCCTCATGAAATCATAAGATTTATGAATAACCCATAGAAAACATAATACTTAAAGGTAACTTGAGGAATTCATAACATTCTTACGTAAGGAGTAACCCTCATGGTTACATTTGGAATACCCAACACAGTATATTCCCTAAATCTATTCAGATAAACCATATCATTTAACTCCTTCGCGTTACCCAATGCATTGGAGAGCTATCACATGCTCACCCACCCTTATTTTATCATGAAACCTCCCGTCTTCGTAAACAAATCTCAAGAACCATAACATAATCGTATCAAATAAAACATGCATAAAGGAAACATAGCATTTCCATATTTCAATCACAAGATATCAAAAACACATTAATATAATGAAAACATTATCAAAACAATTTTATATAAAAAAATAAAAGAAAATCAAAATATCGTATTTATTTTTCATTTAAAAAAAGTTATGGCTTGTAGAGGAAGCTGAAACTCAAATAATAGTACGGTGGCGGAGAAGTCGTTGTCGCCGCATACGTAAGACAAAAACATTTCATTTTTTCATGTAGTAAAACTCTTCGTATAAAAAGATTCCTTTTGAATAAAATGAAAAGTCAAAGGGGTTTATACACCGTATAAAATAAAGTTATGTATAAAAAAAATATGCCAAAATGAATGGATATTGAGACGAAGTCCCTTACCTCATGTCCGACTTGACTCGATCGTTCTTTAATCTCCTGAATAAAAAACTAGTGTTAATTTATACATTCTTAAGAACCTTTTTAAAGTTCATTATTCTTTTATATCACATATTACCATGTTATGAACATTATGTAATCATTTAAGTTAATAATGGTCGTTTTGTAGATCCTTGGTACTTGAGTCCAAAATAAACTTCTTATAATTACAAGTTGTTCATGTGGTAAAATATCCATTATATCTAGAATTATATTAATGATGTAGATATCATATATATCATATATATCCAGTATATACATGAATTTATAATATTACATAACATTTATAGGTAAGAAATGAAATGCACCGTTCATGGAGACGGTAAGCCGTACATACGCATAAACGCTACATTCGTTTCTATTTATTATTTAATGGAATGAAATCATAATTATATAAAGGTATATTAGAATCCTAGTATGATATAATATGTAATACCATTAAATCCATACTTTATAAGTCCCACATATTTTATTAAATATTCAAATCACTTTGAGGGGGTGGTAGTCCGTACTTCCTAAAATGAAATTATTGAGTTTACCCATAATAGAAACCATAAAAGTATTCCATAAATGAAAAATACAGAATCATAAGGAAAAACTATACATAATATATATCATATATAAATAGAGTGACATCTTAATGTCCAAAATGAATGGTGTTAAAAGAAGATTTAACAATCATCATTTTGTGAGACAGTAATTCGCCACTCACAGAAACATTATGTTCTTTAACAATTAGACGAAGGTGTGTGTGAGTGTAAATCAAATACGTCTCATAAAAACATACTATTATTTTTAATATACTGGTGTTGTTATATAATAGAGGAATAAGAATATTTTAGGGGGTTTGGGAAGCAAAATAAAACCAAAGAACATAAGAGAAGACATTACCTTTAAATCAGGTAACTCCCCTTGGTTTCAACCAAAAGGGTTTCTTAAAGAGATTTCTTCCTAAGGTAAGGATTCCATGATGAATAGAGGGATGTGGAGGGATAAAATGAGCAGAGTTTGTTTAAGCCAGTGGCTTGAGAGGTGTGGGTATGGGGGGTAGAGGTGGGGGCCTTTTATAAGAGGGAGGAGGGGAACTCTTGGAATGTCTTGAAATGTTACTTTATTATAAAATGCTTTTCGGATTTTAAAAATCCCACAATGATATATTTCGATGATACGGTGATAAGGGTTCGAAATCCACCAATCCAATAAGTTTTTGTAAATTTTAATTCTTATATTTTACAATATCTTTTCATTTTAATTAAATCGTTTATTAATAAGGTAATCACTACATCATCATGGTGTCATAAATAAATTTATTTATTTAATGTCTTAAAATTATAAAAAAAATACCATGATGTAGGAAATATTTTTAGATTTCCAATTAATATTTATACTATAATAGATCATTTATTTCGACAAAATTAAAATTGTTTTATTTAGGTGTTACATACTTTTGTTATATTTTTCCTTTCTTTAAAATTAAAATGATAAAATGTTACTATCACAAAAAAGTGATTCCATGGGGTCCCTAATTTGGAACAAGGAATCCAATGGTTGGCCATGACACAAATAATATCATTAGGACACATTTTAGGGTCATTTTATATTATTATGATGTTATTTTATTACCTTTAGCTACCCGATTACTAATTAATCACAATAATTAAAGAAAATTACCATCATTACTATTCATAATGTCAAAAAAAGGGTATTAATTAAATAATTTGGACCTTCTAATTCCAAACACAGAAATTTCAGTAATTAATGTAAAAATAATTCCTATTGTCAAAACTAATTGCGAGTTTTTTAGAAACAATATCTATCAAAAGTTTGACACTTGTTTATGCCCAATTCAAAAGTGAAATTAATTAAAATGACCAAAATTAGATTAAATGGTAAAAATATATTCTAATTAAACATTAAAATCAATTAAAAGGACAATCTACCGATATAATTAAATTAGATGAAAAAGCAGTTTTGAAGTAAAATGTAGTATTTTTCTCTATTCATTAAAAAAATGAACATTGTCAGAAAAATAACAAAAATTTATCTAAAGTAAATTTCAATGTCCCAATCCTAAAGACTAAGTTTATTTTGACAAATAGAGATTATAAAATTGTCAAAAGTTTGATTTTTAAAAGGGTTTCTATTAAAAGGTGGTAAAACAATCTTTTAAAAACATTAGAGTATTCTATGCTTAAGATTGGATTTATTCTCATTTTAAGCCTCTAAAACAAGATCTAATTCTTAAATAGACATAGAAATGAAAATACAAAACTCTTTACTTACTTGGTATGTTACATCCTTCCCCCCTTTAGAAAATTTCATCCCCACAATTTATTTACTTATCGAACAAATGGGGGTATTTATCCCTCATTGCATTTTCAGATTCCCATGTTGCCTTTTGAATCATGTTTTTTTTTCAAAAAAAATTTACTCGATGAAGAAACTAGTTTCACAAAACTTTCTCCCTATGGTCAATAATCTGGACCAGTTGTTCCTCATAAGATAGATTGTCTTCAAGGTGAACTACCTCTGGACTCAAAACATGAGATGGATCTGGCATGTACTTCCTTAACATCGAAACATGAAAAACATTATGTACCTGAGATAAAATAGGAGGTAAAGCCACTCGGTATACAAAATATCCAACTCCCTCAATAATTTCATAGGGTCTAATGAACCTTTAACTCAACTTTCCTTTCTTACCAAATCAAATCACATTTTTCCATGGTGAATATTTGAGGAAGACATGATCTCCTACCTCAAAAAAGAGATCCTTCCTCCGGGTTTCCGCATAACGTTTCTGCCTGCTCTGAGCAGTTCTAATGTGTTTTGGTACCAGATGAACCTTTTCTGCCAACTCTGCTACCAATTCTGGTCCCATCAACATCCTTTCACTTATTTCATCCCAAAAAGTTGGAGTTCGACACCACTTCCCATATAATGCCTCAAATGGTTCCATCTGTATATTGGAATGAAAACTATTATTATAAGAAAACTCAAAGAAAAGAAGATATAGGTCTCAACTTCCCTGATAATCCATCAAGCAAGCACGCAGCATATCCTTCAAATTCTGAATTGTTTGTTTTGATTGCCCATCTGATTGAGGATGAAAAGATATACTAAAATTTAATTCTGTACCCAACGAATTCTGAAGGCCTTTCTAAAAGATAGAAGTAAACCTGGGATCAAGATCAGATACAATGGAGAGGGGGAACTCCTTTCAACCTGACTATCTCTTTAAGATACAAATGAAAAAGTTGATCTAGGGAAACATTATCTCGTATAGCAAGGAAATGAGCTGATTTAGTCAAGCGATCAATAATAACCCAGATTGCATTATTACCCTGAGGTGTCTTTCGCTATCCAACAATAAAGTCCATGGATATATTCTACCATTTCCACTCTGGCACTGGTAAAGGTGGAAACATCAATTTCGGTAACTATTTCTCTTCTTTAACCTGTTGACAAGTCAAACACTTAATAGTAAAATCAGCAATATATTTTTTCATTCCATCCCACCAGTAATACTCTCGATGATCTCTATACATCTTAGTACTTCCAGGATGAACTGAAAACGGAGAACTATGATCTTCACATAACAACTCTCTCTTCAACTGTGAATAAAAAGTCACACACAATCTCTTCCAAAATCTCAAAACACAATCATTATCAATGTTGAATTCAGGCAACATACCCTTCTGAACCAGCTTTACCTTTTTCTGTAACTCACTTTCTTGCTTCTGTGCTTTCTTAATTCTATCAGATAGAGAAGATTTCATTGATACCTCAAAAAAAAACATAAGAACATCCTGCACCAACAACTTCTATGCCAAAGTTTAATAAATCCTTACCTAAAGGATTACGTTCCAAATAGAAAATGCTTAATGAAGTATTACTTTTTCGACTCAAAGCATCAACCACTTTATTTTCTTTTCCCGGATGGTAATGAATTGTACAATAATAATCTAAGATTAATTCTAGCCATCTTCTTTGTCTCATGTTCAATTATTTCTGAGTGAATATATATTTTAAACTTTTGTGATCGATATATATTCCACACTTTACTCCATAAAAATGAAGCCTCCAAATTTTTAAAGAAAAAACAACAGTAGCTAATTCTAAATCATGATAGGGTAATTTATCTCATGAGTTTTCAACTGACATGAAGCATAAGAAATTAAATGATCATTCTACATTATGACACAACCAAGTCCATTTAATGAATAATCATTATAGATAAAAAACTCATCACTCTTGGAAGGTAGTACAAAAACTGGATCATTCACCAATATTATTTTCTATTCCTAAAAAAAATCATCACATTTTTTTGTCCAGATGAACTTAACACCCTTCCGAGTTGTCTTAGTCAATGGGCTGGACAACAATGAAAAATTATTAAAAAACCTTCTGTAATAGCCAACCAAAACAAGAAAACTACGAATTGTTGTTACATTTGTGGGTCTTGGCCATTATTCTACAACTTTTGTTTTTATAGGATCAATAGTTATTCCATCTTTAGAAACAATGTGACCAAGGAAAGAAATTATTTGTAACCAAAACACACACTTGCTAAATTTTCCATAAAATTTCTTTTCTTTTAAGGTTTGGAAAATAACCCTTAAATGACTTTCATGCTCCTCTTTACTTTTAGAAAACACCAAAATATCATCTATGAAAACAACCACAAGCTTATCCAAGAACTCAGGGAAAATTTTATTCATAAGGTCCCTGAATACAACAGGTGTATTGGTTAACAAAAAAGGCATTACTAAAAGTTCTTAATGGCCATATCTTGTACAAAACATAGTCTTTGGAATATCTTCATCCTTTACCTTCAACTGATGGTACCCCGATCATAGGTCAATCTTTGAAAAATAATGAGCTCCCTAGAGCTAATAAAACAAATCATCGATATGAGGCAAAGAATATTTGTTCTTAAAAGTGTTGTTATTCAAGGCTTTATAATCAATGCAAAGTCTCATTGATCCATCATTCTTTTTAAAAAATAAGACAGGAGCAACCCATGGTGATGTGCTAGGTTGAATGAAACCTTTCTCTAATAAATCTTGCAGTTTCTCCTTAAACTCTAAAAGTTCAATTTGAGCCATTCGATAAGGGGGTTTTAAAATTGGCTTAGCAATAGGAACTAAGTAAAAATTAAATTCAACTTCCCGATACGGTATTATTCCAGGAAACTCATCAAGAAAAACATCAGTATACTCATTTACCACTAGCACATCAGTAATCTAAACGGGTCCTTTATTTTAAAAAATATGTGCAAGGAAACATTCATTTCCATCTTTTACAAGTTTCTCATCCTCTTGATATATTATCAATATCAAGGGTTCATTATTGTACAAAAACTAAAGTCTTACTAAAAAGAATCTTCTTTAGCTCTACAATCAATCATAGAATGGTAAATAAAGAGCCAATCCATACCCAAGATTACATCAAACTCTACTAGAGATAAAACAATAAGGTTTGAAAGTAGGTTCTTTCCATGGATAAGGATAAGAAGATTCTTATAAATTCTTTTTTCCTCAACATTTCCCCCATGTGTTTTTACAACAAGTTCAAGAGTCATTTTTTGAGATGGAATTCCCAATTTACTAGAAAATATTTTAGAGATGAAAGAATGTGAAGACCCTGAATTCAAAAGGCATTGTCCAGAATTATTTTTACCACATTTATCAAAAACTAAAAGCTTAGTTTTCTTACCATCAGACGTTTTTGAAGGATTCTTCCCTTTCTCCTGCCAACTCGGTCTATTCTTCTATTGGTTTTTACAGAACACTTGATCATCAGAAAACTCCATTTCCACCTTCTCAGGACATCGAACAAGATTTTCATAACTTTTGAACTCATGATAAGCTAATGCCCTTTGATATTTTGTCTTTAATCTTGAGTAAAAATGATTGATTTTACTATAAGGGTCTCGGATAAAATTTGAAGCATACTTTTCCAATCGAGTGAAACTTTCTTCATAAACAGCCACTGAGTCGTCCCCTTGCCTCAATTCCAAGAATTGTTTTTCCATCCTAAGTCGAACAATGTTAGGAAAATATTTCTCAAGAAACATACCTTTGAATTCATCCCAGTCAAGAGCATCAATCTCCTCAGCATCCCTGATATTTTTAACCATCAACCACCACTGATCTACTTCACCCTCTAAATGGAAAACAACAAGACTAAACATTTGATTGTCTAAACACCCCATGACAACGAAAATATTCTCCAGTGCTTTAATAGACCCTTCATCTAGAATAGGGTCAGATGATCCTCTGAATGATGGGGGTGTTGCCTCATGAAATTTTCCACCACTGACATGTTCCTATACGGTTGATCTGGATGATCTCATGCATAGATACCACCACTATTTATCACTCAATTCAACTATTCCATTACTGAAAAAAAAACGTTTTAGTTCCAATTCTGACCATCACAGGATGCTAATTTGGAAGGTCATTTCCTTCTGTATGCCTTCCTTGCACTGCTTCCCTATTTCCTTTGTGGAAAACAATTCTAAACAAACATGTATTAGATGAATAAACATGGTAATCTTCAAATGATATATCATTTCAATTTGACCATAAAAAAATATTTTTGAATAATCATTTAATAGAATTATAACTCCTAATGCTATTTAAACAGACCACTAATACCAACTATAAGGCCCTGACCTTAAACATTACTTAATCATGAGTTATTTCAAGAATACACATTGAGGATCTTTTCAGGTCTAGAGTTTTATAGAATTATATCATAAATCATGCATTACATTCCACATTTAAACAAGGTGGTTACATCAAAGACAATATTCAATTTTCCCATCAAAGGAAACATATTTAAAATAAAACATGGATTCTTTCATGAAACTTCCTAGACACTATCACCACATCATGTACCATTCCCTTGACCTATGAAAAACATTTTAAAAACTTGGGATGAGCATAAAAAGCTAAGTAAGGGATATAAAAACAACGAAATAAAACCGAAGTCCATGTATACATAAGAATCAATGAAATCATTCATTATGCATAAAACATATGAAATTTAACATATCATATGAAATCATAAGATTTATGAATAACCCATAGAAATCATAAGACATAAATGTAACTTGATGCATTCATAACATTCTTAGGTAGGGAGTAACCCTCATGGTTACATTTGGAATACCCATCACAGTATATTCCCTAAATATCTTTAGAGAAACCTTAGCATTTAACTCCTTCGCATTACCCAATGAATTGGAGAGCTATCACTGGCTCACCCACCAATTGTTTATCATGGAACCACCTGTCTTCATAAATAATTCCCATGAACCAATACATAATCGTATCAAATAAAAGATGCCTAAAAGAAACATAAAATTTCCACATTTCAATCCCATGATATAAAAAAACACATTAATATAATAAAAACATTATCAATACCATTTTCAATACCAAAATAAAAGAAAATCAAAACATGGTGTTTATTTTTCATTTAAAAAAAATTCGGGCTTGTAAAGGAAACCGAAACTCAAATAATGGTCACGACGGTAAAGAAGTCGTTGTTACCGCATACGTAAGACAAAAACATTCCCTTTTGTAGTTTAGTAAAACACTTTGTATAAAATGATTAATTTTGAATAAAAGTAAAATTAAAAGGGTTTTATACACCGTATAAAAGATAGTTGTGTATAAAACAAAATACGACTCAATGAAAGGAGATTGAGACGAAGTCCTTTACCTCGTGTCCGACTTGACTCGATCGTTCTTTAATCTACTGAATAATAAACTAGAGGTAATTTATACTTTCTTAAGAACCTTTTTCATGTTCATTATTCTTTTATATCACTTATTTCAATTTTATGAACATTATGTAGTCATTTAAGTTAACAACGGTCATTTTGTTGATCCTTGGTACTTGAGTCAAAAATAAACATCTTATAATTACAAGTTGTTCATGTGGTAAAATATCCTTTATATACAGAATTATACTCATGATGTAGATATCATATATATCATATATATCCAGTATATACATTAATTTATAATATTACATAACATTTAGAGGTATGAAATGAAATGCACCGTTCATGGAGACGGTAAGACATACGTACGCATGAACTCTACTTTCATTTATATTTCATATTTAATGTAATGAAATAATAATTATATAAAGGTATATTATAATTCAAGTATGATATAATATGTAATACCATTAAATCCATCCTTTATACATCCCACATATGGCATTAACAATTCAATTAACATTGAGGGGGCGATAGTCTGTACTTCCTAAAATGAAACTATCACCATTACCCATAATGGAAAACATAAAATAATTCCATAAATAAAAAATAAAGAATCATAAAGAAAAAATAAAAATAATATATATCATATATAAATAGAGTGACATCTTAATGGCCACCATGAAAGGTGTTAAAAGAAGATTGAACAATCATCGTTTCATGAGGCAGTAATTCACCACACAGAGAAATAGTATGTTCTTTAACCATTAGACGGAGGTGTGTGAGATTGTAAATAAAATACTTCTCAGAACAATATCCTAGTATATTTAATATACCGGTGTTGTTACAAAATATTGGAATAAAAATATTTTAGGGGGTTTGGGAAGAAAAATAAAACAAAAGAACATAAGAGAAGACATTACCTTTAAATCGGGTAACTCCCTTTGGTTTGAACCAAAATGGTTTCTTGAAGATATTTCTACTGAAGGTAAGGATTATATGATGAAGATAGGGATGTGGAGAGATAAAATTTGCAGATTTTTTCTGAGCCAATGGATTTAGAGGTGTGGGTAAGGGGGGTAGAGGTGGGGGCCATTTATAAGAGGGAGGAGGGGAACTCTTGGAAAGTATTGAAATGTTACTTTATTATAAAACGATTTTCAGATTTTAAAGATCCCACAATGATATATTTTGAGGATAAGGTGATAAGGGATAGATATAGACCCATAAAATAGGTTTTTGGAAAGTGTAAGTCTTAGATTTTAAATTATCTTTTCATATTATTTAAATCATTCATTAATGAGGTAATCACTACATCATCATGGTTTCATAAATAAATTTTTCTATTTAATGTCTAAAAATTATAAAAAAAATACCATGATGTAGGAAATATTTTTAGATTTACAATTACTATTTATAATCTAAGATATAAATTATTTAGACAATATTAAAATTGTTTTCCTTAGGTGTTACATACTTTTGTTATATTTTCCATTCTTTAAAAATAAAATGATAAAATCTCACCATCACACAAAAGTGATTCCATGGGGTCCCTAAGTTAGCACAAGGTATCCCATGGTCATCCATGACACCAACAGTAGAATTTGGACACATGTTGGGGTCAGTTTATTTTATTATGTTATTATGTTATTACCCTTAACTACCCGATTACTAATTAATCACGATAATTAAAGATAATTACCATCATTACTATTCATAAAGTCCAAAAACAAAAGTCTTAATTACATAATTGGGAACTTATGATTCAAAATATTGAATCCATTTTACCAAATTCTAAACACAAATATTTTAGTAATTAATTTAAAAATAATTTCCATTGTCAAAACAAATGTCGGGTTTTTTAGAGAAAATATATATCAAAATTTTGACACTTGTTTATACCAAATTCCAAAGTTAAATTAATTAAAATGACCAAAATTGGATTAAATGATAAAAATATTTACTAATTAAACTTTAAAACCAATTATAAGGACAATTTATCAATATAATTAAATTAGATGAAAAAGCAGTTTTGAAGTAATTTGCAGTATTATTCTCCATTCATTAAAAAAATGAACATTGTTAGAAAAATACCAAAAATTTATCTAAAGTAAATTTCAATGTCCCAATACTAATGAATAAGTTTATTTTGAATAATAGATCTTATAAAATTGTCAAAAGTGTTATTTTAAAAAGGTTTTCCATCAAAATGTGGTAAAATGATCTTTTAAAAATATTAGAGTATTCTATGATTAAGATTGGATTTATTCTCATTTTAAGACTCTAAAACTCTATATAATTCATAAATAGAAATATATATGAAAATACATAATTATTTAATTACTTTGGATGTTACAAAAATGGAATGAATACTCATATTATCCTCTCAAAATTTCATCATGAGACCTAAAAGCTCAGTGGGAGACTATGTAATTATATACCAACCCATATTATATTTCATTCAATAGTTTTTTTCATATGAGATACAAATATTATTTCATATTTATAAATTTTTCAATTGTGAATAACAAATAAATAATTTCTATAATATTGGGTTGTAATTATTAAAAAATGGTTTCCATAATGAATCAATGATTATATAGACATGTAAATATTTTTCTATCCTCTATCAAATTTTATTAGTATCATGAAAATCCCCTGAAATAAAATGTTTTTTTACAAGTTACATGGTAAATTATATGTGGTTAAGATAACATTGTGAATCATTGTTTTCTTGTTTTTTTATATCAATTAGTAAACAATGTATCAATCAAATATAAAATTATTGGAGACGTATTGTATGTCCTGGATTTATGTGGGAAATATTGAGGTATAGATGGATAAATCAACTCCATTAATTAGTGGAAAATTAATCATATAGATATTTATATTTGTAACTAAAACCCCATCAATAATAAACTCTTATTAATGATAATATTGATACCATAGGTTCTCTTATATCAATATAATGTATATCCCACATAATGAAATTTAAAATTTTAAACCATATAAATCTTATAAAAAAGAGATATATTTCCAATCATTAATAATATCATATTTTTTAAAAATGAGAATATTACTCTCTAGGGATATATAAAGATTTCATCAGATATAATTAAATATAAGTAATATTGAAATTTTACAGATATATTTATTGTGTGAATTACATGTTTTTGAACAATTTTATTTATACTATATTAAATTTATGTATTTTAATTTATAAAAAACAATACTTGAGTAGGAAAATGAATTAATAGTATTTTAAAAAATAAATTAAAATAGAACAGATATTGAATCATAAGAGAAATTAACACATAACACATTTATGAACATTAATGAAAATAGTATTTCCCAAGATTCCAATGACATATCATCTAATGACATTGGTTTTCATCCTCTTAGATAACATAGACTATGAATAATAGTTAATTAATTCTAATTTCGTTATCTCTTATATTCATTATATCCTACACTAATCATCGGCTCATTATAAAGGTATTCATTGAAGAAAAATTGATATTGTGTTATCGAATATTGATATTTTCTATGATCTGAAAAAATTAAAATTAATATCTATTCTATAAAGACATAATAAAACAATAAAAAAATAATTTATGTGTTCTAGAGACCCTAAATTTTAATTATTCAAAATAATTTAAATTTTTTTAATATTTAGTCCTATTATGGATGTATATTGACATTTACTAAATTAATTTAAGATAAGTTATGAAACGGAGGGTTGAGAATTTATTTGGTATAAGTATTCTATTGTAGAAATTTGATTTTATTTTATGTACTCGAAGATACAATTTTTTTATAAAGGTAACTATTAATAATATGTTATTTTGATACGGGGAATGATGTATTGAGGTTAATGTTTATTATTTTCTTATTAGTATAGGATTGATGGGGTGGTTTCATAGTTGATATGATGTGGTAGTCTATTGTGAATATATTGGACCTTATGTGGAATTTTCTAAGATATATTGAATGAAATAATGAAAAGTTATAGGATTCTATGTGTGTTCATTGTTGTTTTAAATAGAATAAGGAAGAAATGATATTATTATAGAAAATAATATTTGAATAAATAGATTATTTAGTAGAAAAAAATAACATTCGAGGACATATAATAATAAAGGTGTTTATAATGGACAATTTGTAATAAGATACACTTGTAATAGTTGGAAAAATGAAATAATATATTGTGATTGAATTTTAGAGTGTATATGTTATAATATTCTATAGTTATAAATAAAAGTGATAGTTTTTTTGAAGTCAATACATATTTATTTAGAGGTATCTTGGATGGATGAAAACCCATGGATGGGTTATTTTCATAGTAACTAAATTAATAAATATTTATTTAACAAAAAGACATTCCACTTACGTTTAAAATCTAGATATATTCCATTTTAAATTTTTCAGTTCATAGGGAGACACTAACATATATTTTTAAGGGAAATTTATCACTCACTACACAACCTATCCCACACTACCGTACATTTAATGTGTAGGAATATGGTAATGGTCATTTTTATGGTTTTTGGTGGTAATATTTATAGTATATGGTGTATTGATATCGTATATGAATTTATTTTGTTGTTATGGTAAATAGTTTTGGTCTATGGATATGGGAATGTAAGAGGGTGAAATGATGCATCCCAAATAGATGTGAGATAGTCTATATTAAGTGGGATGCTTGTGTGGTCTTCGACCTTTTCTGTATTTTACTCATATATTATGATAATTTTGTATGTGAATTTGGAGAGTTATCCTATAGTGAGTTTCTCTTTATGGATTCCCTTGGATGGAAGATGGTTTTTTTCATGATATTTTCAATAATTATCTAATAAATAATTACCAAATAAATAAATATGAGTATATTATGGAACCGAATAATTATAATTGTACGGTCTACCCTTATATAATATAAAATTGTTATGAATTTTTGAAAGGATTTGAACAGAGGTATGCACACTACATTGTCTTGAAGGGGTTGTGATCTAGAGTTTTTGGAGTTAATATTTTTCTACGATTTGTAAATTTTGGAATTTACATATAATATTATTTTCTAGTGTGGTATTCAATATGTATTTTAATATTCCAAACAATTTTTCTCCTGGATCATATATTGTATCATTCATTGTTAAGTGAGTTTTATTATTTTTCATAGAAAATTGATGAAAATTCCACCCATTTTATATTTTATATACCTTTGAATATAGTCTCTAACCCATAATCTATATAATTTATTATTTAGGGGTCACTCTTAGATAAATTACAGAGCTATGAAGTGTTTTAATGTATTTTGGTTATTTTAAAGGGGTTTTACAGGATATGATTTATTTAATATAGAACTATATTTATGAACTGTTGGGGATTTAATTATATTTATATGGTGACCATATCATTTAACCAACAAATTTGTGGACTTCTGGAATATTGAAAAAAAATTATGGGATCCTATGATTCATGAAAAACAACTAGACACATTGCATAACATTCTAATTAAAGAGAAATCTAATTTCATACATCATTCATTAATGTGATACACACAACATCATTTTTTCTAATTTTTTTGAATTTGGGTAAATTATTTTTTATAAAATTAATTAATTTAACTAAAATTCATTACATTAGATCTATTTTGAGCTCCTACAAATATCTATTTTATTTATAGATATGTATAATGTATTATAGCCTCAAATAATTACGATTTAAGAGGTGAACCAACATGTTTTTCATAATTATATATGTGATGGATTCTGAGGGGATTATTTATAAATGATGGATTCATGAAAGTTTCAATGATTTATGTTGATAATATATAAACAAATTAATTTTTTATTTTATAATTTATATGTAAATTTATGTACTTAAGTTCAATTTTAATTTAATTTATAAGTGGGTAGGTCATATAAAATCCCTACATATGTAATTTATGATATGAATAAATCAACTAAGTGTATACTTTATCTCATAAATTATTTTGACTCACATGTAATGTTGGATACATTTTTCTTTTCATTTAAAAAAAATAAAATCTTAATTATTTATTTTATTTTACTGATAAGGGTTACTCACCATATGATATGTGATGGAAAGAATGTTTTATTCTAGATTTGGGTACATGATCCTCCATGAATATTACTATAGTAATATTCTATGTAACAAGTTGTGAGTTAGGAGTTTTAATATGTATTCATATATTTAAATTGTTTAATATGTAAACCCTTTTACATTGACAACATTTATCAATTTACTTATGAAGTATGTGGTGATAGTTTTTTTGTGATATATTTTCCTTAAAATGGCATACGTTATAACATTCAAATGAGTTGAGAAATAATGAATAGATATCAATTTATAGAATAATATGGTGTTTTAATCTTGAGGAGTCTCCTATAAACATTCCATTATTTATTTGGGTATTTAGTTTATGGGATTTAATCAACATCATTGAATAGTTTGTGTACGAACCCAGTTCTTATTATTAAGGTATGAGTTTCTTATTTTCCTTTTTTCCTTAAGTGTTTCTAAGAAAATAAGGAAAATGGGGAAAATCCCCAATTTTGGGGGTACACATCGTGTACTTTTCCAAACGTCGTGTACTTTGCCCGTGTGGGATGAGTACAAAGGGCATGTAGCCCTGTCGGCGATTAAAGGTGTAAAAACTAACTACACGCCATGTAGTGGGTATTTAAACGCTGTGTAGTCCGTCAACAAGTGAATAGTAAGGTGGTGGGAGTAGCCGCCAGCTAAGCGATAGTACACGTCGTGTATTCAGAAATACACATCATGCACTTATGTCGACAGATGAAGAGTTTGGCGGTGGAAAAAGTTGCTGCTAGAGAAACATTTAAATGAGAAAAGTACACACCATGTACTTGAGAGTACATGCCATGTAGTTTGTTTTTTTTACATAAAATGGGTAGTATCCTCCTCTATTCACTGGGGAAGTTTAGAATGCCGGAGGAGAATGAGAGAGACGGTCGGAACATGGAGGATCTCCCGACTGCACACCGGGAGCCCGATTCTATATCTGTAAATCTCCTTGGAACCGTATGGGAATTCTCTTCCTTCTCTTTGTGCTATTCTTACCAATTATTCCTCTAAGGGAAGTTATTTTGGATTGAATGTGTTGTTATTATTACCATATCTACATCATTCTTGGGCATTTCTCGAATCGTTGTTCACGTATACCGATCTGAGGCGATCGAGGTAGGTGGTCTGGTGTTTAAATTCCTACTGCTAAGTGTATTTGTGTACCGTTGGGATATGAACCTGTGTTGGGGTGTCGTTTGGATAAGGCCTTGGGCATTTTAAATATCTAGAATTGTATATATAATCTAATGACAAGTTTCAACTACTATTTGGGATCACTGCATGGATCCAGGACCACCCCGAGGGTGTGTTCCTCTGTTTATCCATTTGGCTAGGTTACCCGAGGGTATACCATAAAATTTAGAATACTTTAAATATCCTTCTGAGTAATTTTATATAATTGCCTGCTAATCTATTAGGCTCCACCCATTTACTTACGCCTAAGGGTAGTGTTCTATTTAGCCTGAGGGTAGTAGATTCTGTGCCTGAGGGAGACAGTTCGTACGGCTGAGGGAAACTCCTTTGACACCTAAGGGCAGCAGATTCTGTGCCTGAGGGAGACACTTTGTACACTTGAGGGAAATATCTGTTATTCCTGTGGGTAATTACCTGCGGGTTGTGACTCTGATTACCTTAGGGTAAGGTTTGTATGTCTGAGGATAGTGTCATCAGGAATGTTCACCATGTTGATTTTCATATGTTATACCTTCCAAGTTAAATCAAAAGTTTGGAATTGTTAAATGAATATTAAAAAGGAAATATAATTGGTAAGTTAGTTACTTTTGAGTACTTCTTAGTCTATTGCATTTAATACTCTACACTGTTGTTGCACATTTTCACTGAGAGTTGGGCACATGCCTTTGGTTGTTACCTACTGGGATTTATTTATCACACCCTGTTTGGGTCATGTCTTCAGCCTAAAAAGACTATATTTCTGCAAGTGAATATTGGAGAAAGGGTCCCTATACAGGTACATGATTGTTGTAGAGGAGTAGGAGAGCTTGGGACCGAGCTTAGACTTGCGATGCTGCTGAGCTCCTATTGCACTGTTTTGTTTCAATTTTGTTGTAACTTTTACATATGATGTATTGTATTGTGGTGAAGTGTATTCTATTCTGGATGTTTTCATAGAATAGTGACATGATGCATCTTTATATACATATGACTACTGGTTCTCTTTTACTTTAGTTGTCTATTCAGTTGTATATTGTTTACTACTTCCACTGTAGTATGTTATTTAACTTTTCCACTGCGCTACACTTTGAAAAATGAGGGCATAGTTTCCACAATATCAGTCCTTGGCCCTCAATGCTATTAGGAAGCCTCTAGCGTTCGGGGAAAAGCATTTGAGGTCATTTGACCAACCTGGTTCGGGGCTCCCATTGAGTGGAACCTAGATTCGGGTTGTTACAAAGTGGTATCAAAGGAGTTCTTGCCTTTGTCTTACTGTTTGGAGCCTTAGTCAGGAATAGGATGGAAATAGTAGTTGGTAATATGTTGTGCCCGAGAGTAGCTTACCCCTGTACAGGGAAAAGCCAGCCTACCTCGGTTATTTCAATATTTCTGATTTTGCAATTTTATAGTTGATTTGATTTTCACTATTGGTTGACACACTTGTGGTGTGCTGTTTATGTTTTTATACTGGGATCTATTTAGTTGCAACCTGATGAGATGAGGGTATGTCATCTCATGCATCATTTAGTCACATGCTAGAAATCTAATGCGATGCATAGTTCAATGCCATATAGGTGCATTAGAAATTTCATGGTGTTGTGATAATTGTTGTGCTAGAAAATCATGCTGTTGTGATGGATGATTTAACAAATATATGTTATTTGATAGGTTATTTTGTGCGAGGCCGATTAATTGAATGCCAAAATTTAGTTCTTGGGGAGTATATGCCCTCATTGACTGAAATTTGGTGGATCGTTGACTGTTTATCTTGTTTTAACATGCATAAGATTCCAACATTTGAATCACGGGGAGTATGGGCCCTCAAGGATCGGAATTTGGCACTTAGGTATTGTCTTCAGTGTTTTTGGGTTCTGGAGTAGTTTTTAGGGCTTACTGTCCGGAAAACCCAGCATACATGCCGTGTAGTTCTATAGACACACGCCGTGTGGTCTTCTGTTCGGGAAGAAATGAAAACTTTTTGTACATGCCATGTACCCTCAGTACACACTGTTTAGTATCTTCCCCTGTCATAGACCTTGTGGACGGGGACGCGGGGTAGAAAATGGCTTGTTAAAAACAAGTCGTGTACCAGTTTTACATGTCATGTAGTGTTGACCTGGTGTCCGACCGTGTAACTAACAACACAGATGTAGGAAATGTTAAGACATACACGACATGTCAATAATGAACACACCGTGTAGTGTGACCTGGGGACCTGACCGTGTAGATAACAAACACGGGTCGGTGTTACCACTTCTTGAACAGGTCATGTACCAATGGGACGCACCATGTTGTCTTGACTGGGGAAAGACCGTGTGGACTTGGCAGTGTGGCAGGGAAGACGGAGTTGTGTACATGCTATGTGTGGGTGTAACACTCCGTGTAGTTTTAGCTGAGTGGTCAGCCGTGTCACTAACAACACGGGAAATTGGAAAAATTAAGTCGTACATGCTATGTACCTCTGGAACACACCATGTAGTTTTGTTTAACGGAGAGACGTGAGGCTAATCCATGTGGAAGGTCTCCTGTAGGGAAGGAGGATTCAAGTACATGTCATGTGTGTGGAAAATAGGCAGTGTGTCTGGGGTGTTAGATGACCAGTTTTGGAAGAGTACACGACCATGTGAAAGACTAAAGGGAACACGCCGTGTAGTTATTATACACACAGTGTAGTATTGTTTTGTAAAACTTGAAAGTTTTATTTTCCTTGTTTCCTTCTTACACTCCTTGTTTTCAGTCCTTGATAAATCGTGATCCAAGGTGTGTGTTTGACCTTGTAGAGTCATGCCACCGAGACAAACTCAAGATGTTCTCCAGGAGAGTGGCAATGATTATAGCCCAGAAATTGTGGGCCATGAGCTACCAATGGATCCTCTAGTAGTGCCAGATTCAGTGCCGGACCTTATACCAGACACAAGCACAGAGGCGTATTTCCGTGAAGGCTTCATGTGGTTAATGAAGACAATCCAGGGAGCACCGCAGTCCGCCATATCTATGGCAGAGATAACTTGTATCTTCTAGCAGCAGCATAAGCCTACGTTTTTAGGGTATGGTGGACCATAGGCTATGGAGTCTTGGTTTGATTTTATGTGGAATATCTTCGATAATCATGAGACGCCTCCAGGGCGGAGGGTCAAGCTCACTACTTACATGCTGCGTGATTCCACCAATAGGTGGTGGGATGTTATCACCCAGTCTGAGCATCATCGCAGCATGGCATGGGAATATTTTCAGGAAGCCTTCTATGAATTCTTCTTCCTAGAGACACTAAGAGAAGATATAGCTCGAGAGTTCATGAATTTGCAGCAGGGAGCCATGTCAGTGATAGATTATTCACCTCGCTTCAGCGTTTTTCACCCATTCTGGAGGGTGATGAGACATTGAGGGACAAACGCTTTGAGGATGGTCTTTGGTATGACATCCGAGCACTGGTGAAAGAATTAAGGTTGTATAGAGGGCATGATATTGTGAACCGGGCATTTATTACTGAACGGAACCTGCGGGAAGCTAGTGGTGTGGGCCAGGGAGGTTCGACACTAGTTCCTGGAACTATTTCTACCGGAAAGAGGATGAGACAGATGAGTTTCTATCACGGTGTAAGTACTACCCAAGCGATTACTTTAGGTGTCCCGGTCATGTGCTACTAGTGTGGTAGAGAGGGGAACAAGAGACTTCAGTGTACCCGTGACCCAGTGGAGTGCCGAGATTGCAACAAGATGGGTCATCTACAGCACTTTTGTAGGGCGTTTTCACAAGTGTCTAGTGAGAGAGGTTCTGTGAATAATACTCATGTGGGAGAAGGATCAACAGCTTCTTACTAGTCTAGGAATTGGGATATGTCAGGATATACAGGAAAAGCTGGTGGTCATGGTAATGGTAGCCAGACACCAGGATATCAGAGGCAGCAGGGCAGGACGACTCAGGGTTTCCAGGCTGTGTCGTAGGGCCGCAACATTGGGTATGCATATACAGTGCAACAGACCCAACAGGAGCTGGATCTCGTACCTTCTACTGTCAAAGGTACTATCCTAGTTGCTTCTGTTTTGTCTTCTATACTTTTCAATACTCATTCTACACATAGCTTTATATCTGTTCCTATTGTGGAGAGCCTTGGGCTCGGTGTTTTTTCTGATGTTATGATGCTAGACATTCCTTTGGGAACTAGAATGGCCGGTGTGCGTCACTGCAGGGAGTTCTCCCTAGAGGTTGGTGGGTGTCACTTTCTATGGGATCTCCATGTCTTAGAGATGACAGCTTAAGATGTTATTCTTGGGATATATTTGTTGATACCCTTTTGATCCTTTGAATATTTCTATCATCGCAGGGTGATTTTCACATCACCGTAGGGTGGAGAGTTTCTATACAAAGGTGAATGGGATGTGCCAGTGATCGAGAGGGACCTGAGTATCGTGGGTGAGGTAGAATGACAACCCAGATTGCAAGTTTATATCTAGATGATCAGGCAACTTTTCAGAAGAATTTCCCACCAGTGGATGAGCGTTTCAGGGATGTCTTCCTGGATGACTTTTCAAGTCTACCTCCAAAGTGAGAGGTGGATTTCTCTATTGATCATCTACCAGGAGCGACACCGGTGTCCATTCCTCCTTATAGGATGGCTACGCCCGAGGTGAAAGAGATCAAGAGGCAGTTAGAGGAGTTGCAGTAGAAGTGTTTCATCCGACCCAGTAATTCGCCTTGGTGTTATCCTTTCATTTTTGCAAAGAAGGCGCACGATACCCTCAGACTTTGTGGGGATTATCAGAAGGTGAACCCATTGATGGTTAAGAACCGATATCCCTTACCGAGGATTGATGATCTTTTTGACCAACTTCGAGGAGCACGAGTGTTCTCTAAGATTGAATTGAGATTTGGATATCATCAGTTACATGTTAGACCATCAGATATACCACTTACATCTTTCCAGATCAAATATGGTCTATATGTGTACTTGGTAATGCCGTTTGGACTCACGAACATGGCATCAGTTTTCATGGCTCTGATAAATCATGCGATCCAACATTATCTGTACTCTTTTGTGGTAGTTTTTTTGGAAAATATCTTGGTGTACTCTCACACTTGACACGACTATGCAACCCATCTTGAGATCATACTGATTACACTGAGAGAGCATCAAATCTATGCTATGCTCTCAAAGTGAAACTTTTGGATAGACCAGACACACTTCCTGGGTCATATCATCTTAGAGGTAGGAGTTTTCGTGGACCCAGAGAAAGTGAGAGAAATAGTTTCCTAGGAGCAGCCTAAGAACGTGTTTGAGATATAGAGTTTCTTGGGGATGAATGGTTGCTACATGTTTTCTATACATGACTTCTCTCGCTTAGTAGCACCATTGAAGGGGTTGACTTATAAGGGTGTTAAGTTCATTTGGTCAGAATCTTGCGAGAGAGACTTTTAGGAGATGAATGGAAGGATGACATTAGCACTAGTCCTGATACTTCCAGAGCAAGGGAGGAGCTATACAGTTTACTGTGAAGCATCACGTATTGGGCTAGGTGTAGTGTTGATGCAGGGCGATCAGGTAGTTGTGTACATGTGTCGGCAGTAGAGGCCACAAAGGAGGAATTACGTGATGCTTGACCTCAAGTTGGCTACAGTTGTTCATGCGTTGCGCTGTTGGAGACATTATCTAATGGGAGAGAATTTTTTGGTTTTCACCGACCACAAAAGTCTCAAGTACATCTTTACTCTACGTGACCTGAATTTGAGACAATGAAGGTGGGTTGAGTACCTTAATTCCTTCGATTTTGATCTTGACTATACACATGGTAAGGGTAATGCAGTAGCCGATGCACTGAGCAAGAAGACTCCAACACAAGCAGTACACGAGGCTAGTGGTGAGAGGCAGCTTATGGATTTGTTCTCTGAGATGCATTTGGAGGTGCACGATTGTGAGGGGTAGAACTCTCTTTATTCCTGAGCAGTGACCTCTACCCTTCTAGATAGAGTGTGGATGAGACAACTATTTGATTCATAAGGCCTAGTTCTATGGGAGTCGGTGGGAAGGAAGGACCCTCCTCCTGGTTGGGCGATAAGCGATGATAGGTACTTCATAACCATGGATGAGTGTGGGTTCCAGAGGATATATGCGAGGAGTTGATGCAGTAGTTTCATGCTTCATTTTGGGAAATACATCCCGGGGTTACCAAAATGTACCGTGACTTGAGATGTCAGTAATGGTGGCCGAGTATGAAATGGGAAGTAGCTGGTTTTGTTGTGAGATATTCCATTTGTTAGTAGGTGAAGGTGGATAATCAGAGGCCAGTTGGACTGTTACAACAGCTACCCATTCCGAAATGGAAATGAGATGATGTCACGATGGACTTCGTGACTGGGTTGCCGAGGTCACCTCGAGGAAATGGTGTCGTGTGGGTTGTTTTGGACAGACTCACAAAGGTAGCTCACTTTTTACCGATCAAGGAGACCTTTAGTGTTGACAAGCTCAGGAAGTTGTATATTCGAGAGATAGTACATCTTTATAGGGTTCCTCGTTCTATCTTTTCAAATAGGGACACTCGTTTTACATCTCGTTTCTGGAAGAGTTTTTAGAGGGCACTGGGTACACAGGTACTTCTAAGAACAACTTACCACCCTCAGACCGATGGCTAGTCAGAGAGTACGATACAGTTTCTTGAGGACATGCTGAGTGCATGCGTCCTAAACTTTGGGGTCCCTTGGGAGAAGCATATAACCCAGGTCTAGTTTTCCTATGATAATAGTTTTTAGGACACTATAGAGATGACACCATACACGGATTTATATAGTTGGCCATGCTGATCACCCTCATGATCATTGGAGGTAGGTGAGGCAGCTTTATTGGGACCACGTCTCATGCAGGAGACTTCAGAGTAGGTCCAGTTGATACAGAAGTGGATGGTTACTGTGCAGTCTCATCAGAAATCTTATGTTGATCGCCGCAGACGGCCCTTAGAGTTCGTGGTCGGGGATCATGTTTTCTTGCATGATTCACTGAGGTTGGGACATAAGAGGATCAAGAGACAGGGTAATATTTCACTGAGGTATGTGGGGTCGTTTGAGATTCTAGAGAGAGTTGGGTCGGTTTCCAATCGGTTTCAGTTACCACAGAAGTACCAGGCCATGCACTACGTCTTCCATGTATCTCAGTTGCACCGTTATCACTCAGACCTGTCTAACGTTTTTCAACCCGAGGAGGTTGATATTTAGGTCGATGAATCCTTTGAGAAGTATTCGATTCGTATTGTTGATAAGAGCACAATGGTTTTCCGATGCTGGTCAGTTCCACTCGTACGTGTCCTATGGCAGCATGGCCGAGTGTAGGATGAAACCTGGGAGTGGGAGACCAACGTACATGATCAGTGGATGGATTTCCTCACATATTTATCTTCGCCACCCTTGGAAGGAAAATTCGGGGACGAATTGATTTAAGGTGGAATGTTTGTAAGAACCCACTTCTTATTCTTGAGGTACGAATTTCTTCTTTTAATTTTTCCTTAAGTGTTTTTGAGAAAATAAGGAAAATGGGGAAAAATTCCAAATTATTTGGGTACACGCTGTAAAATTTTTCACACGTTGTGTACTTTGGCCATGTAGGATGAGTACACAGCGGGTGTATCCCTATCGGCGATGAAGGGTGTAAAAAAGAGAAGACATGCCGTGTACTGGGTATTTACACGCCGTGTAGTCAGTCGGCAGGTGAATAGTAAAGTGGTGGTAGTAACCACCATCTGTGCAACAGTTCATGCCATGTATTTGGAAATACACGCCATGTACTCATGTCGACAGATGAACATTTCGGCGGTGGAAAAAGTAGCTGCAAGAGGAACATTTAAATGTGAAAAGTACACGCTGTGTACTTGAGAGTACACGTCGTGTAGTTTGTTTTTTTGCATAAAATGGGAAGTAGCCTCCTCTGTTCATAGAGGAAGGATAGAACGCTGGAGGAGAATGGAAGATATGTCTGGAACTTGGAGGATCTCCCGACCGCACACTGGTAACACAATTCTGTATCCGTCGATCTCCTTGGAACCACACAGGTAAGCTCTTCCTTCTCCTAGAACTGTTCTTACCAATTCATCATCTAAGGGAACTTATTAGGTTTGAATGTGTTGTTATTATTCCTAGATATACATCGTTCATGGGCGTTTTTGGAAGCATCATTCTTGTATACTGATCAAGGGCTATCAAGGTAGGTGGTTTCATGTTTAAATTCCTACTGTAGTGTGTTTTTTGTGTACCATTGTGCAACGAAACCGTGTTGGGGTGTTGTGTGGATGAGGGATTGGATGTTTTAAATATCTATAATTTTATAGATAATCTAATGAAAAGTGTAAACTGCTATTTTGGATCACTTCTTGGATCCCGGACCACCCTGAGGGTGCATTCCTCTGTTTATCCATTTGGCCAGGTTACCCGAGGGTATACCGTAAAATTTAGCATGTTGTAAATTTCCTTGAGAGGAATTTTATATAATTTACTGTTTATCTATTGGTCTTGGCCCAGTTACTTACACCTGAGGGAAGTGTTCTATTTAGCCTAAGGGTAGTGTTCTATTTAGCCTGAGGGAAATGTTCTGTTTAGCCTGAGGTAAACTCCTTTCATGCCTGAGAGTAGTAGAGTCTGTGCCTGAGGGCGACACTTCATACACCTAAGGGAAACTCCTTTTATGCTTGAGGGCCATAGATTTTGTTCCTGAGGGGGACACTTCGTATGAATGAGGGAAATATCTGTTATGCCTGTGGGAAATTACATGTGGGTTGTGACTCTGATTACCTTAGAGTAAGGTTTGTATGTCTGAGGACATTGTTATCATGAATGTTCACCGGGTTGATTTTCATATGTTATACCTTCCAAGTTAAAGCACATGCTTGGAATTGTTAAATGAATATTAAAATGCAAATATAACTGGTAAGTTAGTTACTTTTGAGTACTGCTTAGTTTATTGCATTTACTACTGCACACTGTTTTTGCACATTTTCACTGACAGTTGGGCACATGCCTTTGGTGGTTGCCTACTGGGATTTATTTCTCACACCCTATTTGGGTCATGTAATCGGACCAAACAGACTATATTACTGGAGGTGTCTATAGGGGAAAGGGTCCCTATACAGGTACATGATTGTTGCAGAGGAGTATGAGAGCATGAGACCGAGCTTAGGCTTGCGATGCTGGTGAGCTCCTGTTGCACTGTTTTGTTTTGTTTTTGTTGTACCTTGTACTTGAGCTGTATTGTATTGTGTTGAAGTGTATCCTATTCTGGCCATTTTCATAGAATAGTTACATACTGCATCTTAATATACATATGACTACTGGTTCACTTTTACTTCAGTTACCCATTCGGTTGAATATTGTTTACTACTTCCGCAATTGTATGTTATTTATCTTTTCTGCTACGCTACACATTGAAAAATAAGGGCATAGTTTCCCCACTATCAGTCATTAGCCATCGCTTCTAGTTAGAAGTCACTAGTGTCTAGGGAAATGCACTAGATGTTATGTGACCAACCTATTTTGGGGCACCCATTGAGTGGCTCCCAGATCTGGGATGTTATAGTTTTTATGTCTTTGGTTTGATTATAGATCGATAATTAATGTGTATAACCATTATTTATGGCCAACATTGCATTGGGGGTATGGTATTTGACAGACCCCAACAATTTTAATGTATGTTTCTAACATGGTTTTATACGTGGTAATTGTTTCCATATGTTGTTGGATTTTAAATGTATGATTGATAATGAAGAGTATATCATTTGGATATTTCATTTAATTTGAATTATTTTTCTATGTTGGGATGTGGTCGTAGAAACAATAGGTGATTCGATGATATAGTTAAAGGCATGAAATGAATACCAAAACTATGTTTTCATCAAAACTAGGGAATGAGATGACCTAGTTTCCATTTATTTATATTCTACATTATATTATACACTGATTTATATAAGAAGTTTTCACTAATCTATCAAACATTTTTAATAATTTTGTTGGGGTTAAGGGTTAATATGATAGCTCAACTCATTGTATTGACATCCATAATTAGAGGATTTTATAGGGAAATAGATTCAAGACATGGTTGTCAGATTATACTATGGAATTATAGATTGATGGGATATTAATTATTTAAAAATTAGAAACAATATTTTTTCATAATAAGAATGTATTATTTGAACTATATACCATCCACTACTGATATTTATCGAATATCAGTGTTTTTACATTACATGGATATAGAATATGAGTTATTTATTTGAGGGAGAAATATTTAACATAATTTTCCTTTTTAAGAAATTACATTATCATATTCATGAATAAATAATATTTTAGTAATGGTACTTATAGAAGAGTTTCAAATAATTTTTAATTGTTTGGTGATATTATTTATAAATTGATTTCAAAACAATATAGTAAATTTAGCATCACATTTGGTATAAAATTTATACCTAATGTATAATATATATCTACGTATCCTTACAATATAGAATCATTTGTAGAGCCACATAAATCTTGACTCCTAGATCAAGTGTTGAAAAAATATATCTTAAATCAATGATGTTGATATAAATATTGGATTCTGTTATCTTAAAATCTTTTTCAATCTATTGAAATATTGATATTGAATTTAAAAGACTTATAAAAATCCTAATCTAATGAAATTGAAGTATTTTCATCACATGGAAGCTCTTTTACACTATATATGATGTTAATAAATCTATAATGATTCTTTAACATCACCTATAATTTATCCACATAAGATTATCTTATTGGATTGTCATATATAATACATTATTTCATAAAATGAATAAAGGTTATCATTAAAATTAGAAACATAAAATTAATAATTAATCTAAATAAAAAAACATAATATTGGAGGAATAAGGAATATACTGATATCGTAGTAATTATGATCATAATAATGGTAGAATGCAATAAAGAGTTTATCTCATATGTACATCGATTATAAATTTATCATAACATAAGAAAAATTGAAATTATTGGAATATAGGGACAATATATTAATGACATACTATGTTTAAGCGAAAAATCACTACCTCTTAAAAATGAAATATATGGATAGGTTACCCCCCAACACACTATAGTTATCTTGAATCACTACCGATAGACCATTATATCTTGTGAGATTCAATCATTTCCCAATGTGTGGGGGAGATATATAATATTAGGCCCACATTAGAAAATGAAAATAAAACATATGTGTTGATCATGGTTTAAATAAATATATCATAAAAACATAAAATAAAATTACATTTCTATACATTTTAATTGGTCTCCTTATGATGCTTTCATTTTTCCATAAATAAACATTAAATGAAAAACTTGTGGAAATTATATGGGCATGCAATGATATTTTGCATCAATATATCTATATAATACTAAAAACATGGAAAAATGGAATTTACAACTTCATAGAAATTGATATATGGTTAAAAAATCAATTTCCATAATAAATTGATGTATATCGAATATTGTGGAATACCATTCAGTCCTATAATAGAATATATTACATAATGAGATGATTAGAATTGGACAAAAATCATGCATATGGAAGGCAATGATTGTACATGATAAATGCTATAATGAATAATTATATTGATTTGAAATAGAACATAACAAGTAATCTAATAAATAATGTGAATGATATCATTTAATGATGAAACTTGATCTAGTAAACAACATATAAAATGAAATCTATTATAGGAATTTTTTAAATTGCATTGAAATTTAGAATGTCTATTTTTCATTCAATAATTTTTAATGGTTTATAGTATCAAACCAAATGAATAATAATTTATTTAGAAAATAATAATTATGTAGATTTTTAGTCATATAAAAAATATGTAAACTGATAGAATAATACATTCATATTCAATGGTGTAAAAGTGATTACTTCTATAAAAAAAATAAAGAAATTAATAATATATTTTACTTTAATTTTTTTTTAAAATCAGGCTAGTATAAAATTCTATTGTTATATCAGTTTTGAAATAATTCATTTGGGATAATTTTGAAATGCTATTATATTTTCTAATAAAAAAATTCATGTAGAATACATTTAATGTCATAAAAACCATACTTAAAAACACAAATTTAAAAAATATTGTAACACATTATATTGAAAATAGAAGAACATATTTATGAAGGACACATTCTATATTATTGAAAATACATTTTATAGGTAAATAAGTTATATAGAAGAAATATATTCCCTGGCATGTATAGGTGTTATTCATATAAACATCAATAATTTATATGATGAAATGTTATTATCAAATGGGATGACATTAAAGAAAAAAGTTTATAAAACCATATAAAAAATAATTCTTCTAATTGAAAATATAATTTTTGGAAAAAGAGAATTGGATGATTGAAATCAATAAGTGATTTACCCACTAACGAGAAAAAAATATTGTTTTATAAAAACAATAATAAAATTGAGAAACGTAATAAGAAAAACCCTATAAAGAGATATATCTTGAAGATAGACATAAAAAATTATTTAGATAAAATATCAATTGGTATATATATAAATTTGATTAATGTAAATTGGTGTATAATGTATAATGTGTCTCAAGAAATGGAGTTTGTGACAAACAATTGTCACCATCTTCCCCTTCTTAGTAGACCATCCCTTAATATATTATAATATGTACATAAAATTATTATTCATCTATTAAATAATTTTTTACAAATTTATTAAAATTTTAAAAAAATTATATAATTATGTATCGTGAATATAATATTTCATTTTATATTATTTGTACCATTTTATGTGAAAAATATTAATTTATTTTCACTTTCATTGGACTTATAATATTGATAAATGAAATTTAATACCAAATAAACTATTCCTAGATTTCATATATGTCTATTATATATATATATATATATATCCAATTTTAATTTTTAGTGACCCTTTTTATCCTATGTGGGTTTTAATTTTGTCTCGTGAAGACGAATCCAGAGACAAAGTGGTTTCAATAGTTTTCAATAAATGAAGATGATATTTTACTAAAATATATAGAAAATAATATTATAACTCAAGAACAATTTTAAAATCCTTAATAAATTTTTATTTCTAGAAATTAACATTCAATAATATTCCTTAATCATTCACTATATAAATAGTTACAACATCACTTATGTGGATGGTAAAAAAAACATAAACAAAAGTGTGTCATAATGATCTAAAGTGTAAGAAATTATATTACATAATGTTAATATAATATTTTATTGAATCCTATACAAGTAATATATATTTCATATAATTCTCTCAAATTAATTTCATTAGTTATCAATGATGGGTGGTGCTTACAAATGAAATTGGTAATTCATATTAGGGGTAGTCCATACGTACACTTGACTAACAAACCAGTTTTCCAAATAATTGATATTTTGATGATATATGAAAATTGGTAACATAATAATTAAAAAATTTGAATCAATTTATATTATTTGACTTATAATAGTTTTATTGTTATGTATTTTTTATGGTTAAGTGAAATATGAGATGTCGTTAACGGAGTCCGTAGTCCACACACATGAATTATTAATGATCTCATTCCTTCATGAGTGGAAAGAATAATAGAAAATGTAAAAGGAAAAGATTTAATAAATTCAAATATTAAATTAAAAACGTAATTATTAATCAATTCAACACTTTACACCATCTGTATGTGTTAGTGATGAAATAAATCACATTATATTGTGACGGAGGTAGTCTACATAATGTATGATCGATGCTTATGTTATTATTAGTGGATTAATGAGGATTAATAATTATTTATAAATAAATATAATGAAAAATAACTATTAAAATTATAATGAATCCATTGTATTAATGAGGTTATGAAAAACATTAAAAAAATACTAAGTAGAAGAAATAATATTGTTAATAACATATATTTTACTTACAATGATTACGTGAAATAAAAATATTAAGATATATAATGTGGTAAAAGGACATAGTTTCATGGGACGGGGTAACATGATAATAAAATGGGTGTAATTAAAAAGAAATTATGTATAATGTGTTTGAAAATAAAGGGAGTAATTTTACCCTTTTATAAGTGGAGGGAAGGGTAGTTTTGGAATAACATTAACTTATTAAATAATATTTTACACTATTCACATTCATGGACTCCCATATTTCACAAATATGGTGTATTTTAAATTTAAATGTTGAAAACCTAATGTAAAATTGTTTTTGTGAAAAAAATGAGAGATTTAGGGGTAGTTCATTTACCTTTTCCATTTAACCATGTATACTTTTACCAATGTAACTTTTTCTTTTCAATCGTGGTAATTAATTTAAATTTTCTCCATTTAAATTAGTTAAGAATTAATTGTAATATTATAAAAATTTAAATGTTATTTATTTTTCCAAAAAGAAATTAATATGATTAATTATATTTAATTTTTTTAATAATTCTCATAATTCATAGAAATGAGATTTTAGGTAAATGTGTTTTGAAGAATAAAATATAGGCGTGTGTAAAAAATATTAATTATAAAGATACATAAAAAATAAATTGATTTGATATAAATCAAATTAATTTTATGTGACATTAAAATTAATCTATAATCTAATTTTATGATATATTGAAATTATTAGATAGAAAATATATGAAACTTGATTATTTTTTAAAACATCCTTTTATTTTGTTTTTAAAAATGATGGGAATGTTGTTTTTAAGAAAAATAATATTTGAAAATGAATCTTTCCATTGCATGATTTCACATTTAATCACATAGATAGTTTTATTACCTTACAATTTATTTTTATATATTGATAAAGTAAAGAAATTTAAAATTTTTATAAAAAATGAAATTTTGGGCAATAAATCATACTTTAAAAAAATGAAAAAAATATAAGAAAATAAATTTTGAAATCATAATTATATAAATGCAATTTTTTTAATGTTTTTATTTTTCATAATAATTTTATATTTCTATTTTAATATAAAAACTATATATAATTACAAAATTATTAATTCAAAAACAACATCTTACAAATTAATTGTTCCTCCTATTTTCATAATACAATGATTTCAATTTAAATAATTTCTATATTCTATTCACTATTACAAAAGATGAATTTAGGGACACTAAAAATTATCAGCTCCAGTAAAAATTATTGATAAATGATGCCTTTATCAGTGCTAAAAGAAGCATGGATAATGTAAGATGTTTTTCACTGCCAGAAAAAGATATGATAAAGGTTAACCTTTATCAACTCTTGTTCTTGTTCCGATAATGGTTCACATATATCATCAATTTCATTTAAGGCTGATAAAATATATATTTTATTAGTGCTTTGTTTTTAGAAAGGATTAATGGAACCCTTTATTGGCGCTTTATTTTTAGCAATAATTAATGGTATCCTTTACTATCATGCATTTTCACTTATAATGGCCTAGAATAAAATAAAATATATAACCAAGTAAAAAAATATTAACAAATTTTTTAATTATTTTATTATCATTAAAAATGATTAAATTGAATATACATGTATATAAATTGTAATTATTATTAAATCGAATATATTTAATATATAGATATGTAAAATGAATAAAATGAAATAATTAACAAATAAAAATTATACATGAGTAAATTAGGAAAATATTATTCATTTTTTAATTAATTATTTATTAAAAAATGAATAAATTTATTATATGAATATATTGACTATAAATATTAATAAACTCAACATATTAAATATATATAGTTATTAAATTATAAAAATTAAACAAAAAAATTAAAAATTAGCTCATTACACAAATATTTTAATGTTTATTAATGAAATTACTATTATTAATAATGAAAAATTAATAGATAGATATATATATATAAATTATATATAGTTTAAATAATATATATATTAAATTTGATTAAATGTAAACAGAATAAATTTATATAATTAAAAATATATTAATAACATATTCATTTAGAATGATGCTTAATTTTTCAATTAAAGATATATCAAATGTCCTGAACATTGATTTTACATTCTTATTTGTAATTAATGCAATTTTATATACTTTAGAGACACTCAAATATTTACGACATTAATCTTATATATCGAAATACCTATACCTAATAATTTTTTTATATAAATTTTATTATATTTCAAAAAATTATTATAACATGACACATTTAATATATATTTTTAAACTGGTCAATTTTGTTTATTTATTTTTAATATTTCTATATTTAGGGATATTTTTATTCATTCTTTATATTTAATATTTAATATTTTTTTTAATTTAATCATTCTCAATTTTTTAATTACATGTATTTATTTTCTATATTACAACATTTCCAATATATCTTCATATTTACTTCAATATATATCCTTTTTTATTAATTAATATTTAATTAATAAAACCTGTCCATTTTTTCTATATTTTTTAAATGTAGTCATTTTGAATTAATGAATTTCAGTAATTTTTTAAATGCATGTATTTATTATTATATATCCATTACTAATGTTAATAAATTTATTTTCAAAATATTTTTTATTTAATATATTTATAATTATTACAAATAAATACATATTTTCTCATAAAAAGTATATATATATTAATATATAAATATATATATAATTAATTACAAAATTATAGAAAATATATATATAAATAATGTACTCAATGACACCTTAACTCAAGACCTCACAAAAACCCAGAAGTGCAGCTACCAATGAGCAGCTCCCAATGGGATATAAATATATATATATATATTTATATAATTATATGAATATAAAAATATATTTTTCTAAATTATTATTCACATATATATAAATAAATAATTATATATTGAAATTATTATTAAATTATATATAATATAATTAAATAATTAATATTTATATTTTAATATATATGTATTATATATATATAAATATATAATATATATAATTATATAAAATAATTTATAATTATAAAATCTAAACAAATATATTTAAATATTGAAGATATTTAATATATATATATATATATATATTAAATATATAAATATATATCATTATAGAAATATAATTAATGATATGAATATATTATTTATTATAACTAAGAAATTATAAATAAATAACTAAAAATATATTTATTAATGTATTATTACTGTATTTATGAAATATATGTATTTTTAATTATAAATTAAATAATATAAATTTTTAAAAAAGTAATAATTTATTTATAAATAAACAATTATATATTTACATATTAATAAAATTATATTAAACAAATATATATATTTGTAAATATTCTTATATATATATATAATAATCATTATTAATAATTTATCATCTCTACAGCTTAATCACAGTGAATGTTCTTTATAGAATTTTTTTAGTTCAGATAAAGATCATGACTTATTAGCACTAAAAACACACTAATAAAAGATATGATTATGATTGCTAAAACATTAGCACTAATAAATATGTCTGCTATCATTGTGTGTTGCACTAAAAAGCCTCAAACTATAATGGAAAAAACCTCATATATATGCCTTTTATCAGTGCTTATCATTTTATCACTCATATAAGGGATATCAATCAGTTCTTTTTTCAATGTACTGATAAAATTTCCCCAAATCTATTTAAATTAACCCCAACTATGACATGTTTAGTAGAGATTCTCTAGAAATTTTATAACTCCACTACTTCTGATGATACTCCACCATGATCTCTTGGATGAATGAATTCTTGAATCCAATATATGTAATTTTCAACATTTCCCTCTTGGGGATTGATTTTTTTTGGTTTTGTTGTTTTTGTTTTAGTACTGTTTGAAAAAGTGATGAACCCTACATATCATTTCTATCTCTATAACACAAATAAAACTACAAAGTGAAACCCCTACACTGTAAACTCATTCCATCTTCATAAGAGACCACTACGAACATCATCACAATTTACTGTGGCACCAGATTGTGAATTTTTATTATATTTTCCATATATTATTTCTTATTATCTATTATATTGTGTGAGTTTTCATTGTTGGAATATTGTTTCTATAGTATGGCATCCATATGAAGATGAAGATATTTTTTTAATAATATTTGAATAATTTTAAAAGTAATGTGATTTGGTAGGAATTATATAACGAGGGGTAATATACATATTGTTTTACAGTGAATGGGTTAATATAAATCAGTTAACTAAAGTTAACATTTTCTAGTTTATATTGGTTAACATTATCTATTTTTATATATATAATCTCATAGAAAACAATCTATTTACATTTTCATTTAAATCAAAATAATAATACTAATTCAGTTATTTTTTTGATCTAGATACAAAAGTTGTAATGTACTATCAATAAGAGGTAATTTTAAAATTGATTGATATGTTAGAAATATTTTTACACTTACTGAAAAATATATTACCCTAAAAAATTATTGTAATTAGTGATGATGATATTCAATGGGTTAATGGGACCATTAAAGGATATACCATTCATTTCAAGTATCAACTAATTTATTCTAATAATTTCCCATGTTTATTAAATTAATAACTAGTTAAAAAATATTAGAATGTTTATGAACTAATAGTAAATATTCTTTATCAATTTATATTTTTTTCATTAATAAATAAAAACATGTCATAGAAAAACACAGAATATATCATTCCATTAGATGAGCATTTATATGAGGTGTCATCTATTGATGATAATATAAATGGGATTTATTTTCTATCTCATAATTTTATTATTAAATCCTACTCCACAAATGAAATGATTATTGATGAATAGACATGTTTTTTGAAAAACATTACTAGAGTGTGGGAGTTATTTTATCAGCAAATTACACTTTAATAAAATAAAACATCAAAATATAATCCATCTACTCTAAACCTACATGAGATAAATCATAATGTTATACATCCTTTGGAAACATCAACCAATTTTCAAAGGATTGAAAATATATAGGTATCCTTCAATACATTCCATGTGAAATGGTTTGAAAAAAAACTCAGATGTCAAGTATATATATGAAAAATTATAATGAACATAATCCCATGAATATGAATTCATACTAGAATAAAAACAATAACAACTAAATAAATCATAGGTAAAAAATAAAACCTTTTACAAATAACCATCATACCATTTATGAAAAAAAGTCAACATGTCAAAACTATCAAGGATTTGATACTCTATCACTTCAAATAAATAGTCAACACATGCAATCTTCAACTCATGGAAAGCTAATCTACATGTGAAACAAGATACACATAAAGTGGTTAATTGAAATTTCAATGTAGGTTTTATCTGATCATTTTCTATAACCCTTACCTATATAAAAACCATGTATCATATTATTATTTTATTACAATATTCTTGATGTATTCATATTGATTGGAGAATATAACACATAATAGTATTAATCAACATAAATAACTTTTCATAATAAATAACCACGTGTATCTTGAATATGTTTTTATAAATAATGATTTATTTTTTATAGAGAGATATATAATACAGCTCACATCATGAATAAATACACACATTTTCTTGCATCTTCCATTTAAATATTTATTTTATTGAACATAGATAAAATAATTCAAAAATATTTTACAACTTTAATTTTCTAAAATTATTTAATCTGTTATATGATTTATGATTTCATACCATCTATTTAGGAAGGGACATATTCTCTCATTCAAAACAGCCTTCCTCCCATTATTTTGTTTCCAATGATCCTAGATGACATACATCCTAATAATATTGTATCAATTAACAACCATAAAATCCACTACCAATACTTTGTATTCAACATCTCTAAACTAATGCATCTAATACTTTATCCTTTCTTTCTCCTCATTTACAACTCCACAATAATAGAAAATGACACTTAAAAATTAGTCAACCTAGAAATAATTCCTTTTTGGGTTTCATGATATTTATTTTCTTATATGACTTAATTTTCTTATTTTTAGAACACTTCATAATAGGATACTTTACTATAGAGTTCTAATAGGATCCAATATTACTATATTAACATGGAAGAGGACTGTTAATATATGTTAGGGTTAGTTCATCATAATAGGGATTATTTTATGCTCTCATTGAACTGTTATAGACCTTTCATCGCATCAAAAGTTATTTTTTCATTAGGATTATTTCGAATCATGACCCATGTATTATTTTATATTTTGAAATTATCTAAGTAGAAGTCATTCAAAATGATCACTAATAACTGGTATTGGATGACTTTTTGTATTTTAGTTCAAGAAACATAGGTGGATGAAAACAAATGATGGGGGATGTGTAACCATAAAAAAATGAAATAATATTTGTTTATGAGTTATGTCATCAATGAAAATTGGAACCAAAATGTTGGGAGAAAGGCTAGTTTATTAAAGGGAGTTACATCCATCAACCAGATATGGATGATAATCAGGGGTCTGGGTAGAATTAAATAAATGTAGTGAAGGTTAGTTATACTAGACAATTGAATTTTTTTATCTCTGTTATATATAGTAAAAATTTTCATAAAATATTATAAAAAATGAATACTTTTATTCATGACTTGTAATATATTGTTTTTATTAAATAAAAATTAAAATCACGAGAAATATGGAAGATAATGTATTCATCACTTGATGATATTAGTAATACAAAGTATGAACAAAATATTGATGATTAAACTATGGAATTATTAGGGGATCCGTAAAACATTTATTGAAAAAAAAGATGTGAAATCATAGTGTGGAATAAAATATTCAAGTAAACAATTTAGTGTGTAAAATTTTAGGTTGGTTTGAATCATTATGGCCAACCTTTTGACTCCAAGAATTCAACATCCATTATTTATTATGGGGAACAATGAAGATGAATTTTTCAATTGGAATTGATTTATGGTTGTGTGCCAAAAAACTAATTAAATTAATACATTTTAATGATTTAATAGTAAAGTTATGATATAATTTGAAGACTACGTTGAAAAATTATTTAATGGAATATTGATTTAATTTTCACTATTCCATATAGTGTTCGTTTATTTTCTAATATTTCCATGATTATTTTTTTTAACAACCATTGGAAAAACCCAAAGGGGATTACAGACTCTTCTTACGATGTTATAATTTAGGGATTGTAAGGGGAATGTGAAGCCCCACCGACAAGTTTGTTATGGTAAAATTATAGTCTGTAAAGAATTTTATGCATTCATTAATCATCACAATGAGAAATTATTTCATGTTCATTAAATTTCATGATGTATTTATTTTCATTAATTATTTTTACCATCATGATTAAAAATTGATAATTTTTGAAACATGAAAAGAGTGCTAAAAATAAATTATAGTCATCCAGGCCAATGCACTGTTAATGTAATGTAAGGATGTGATGCACATCATTAGAGAAAAAATTGTATTTATTTTTACTAATAAGTTAATTTTTAACTATGATATATGAAACAAAAGAAGTTCTATCATTTATATATTGATTCATGAATAAAAATATGAAGTCACTTCCATCCCATATCATGTTCTTTGGATGGAGAATCATATAAATAAAAATAGTAATTTAGTTTGTAAAATACAAAAAAATAAAATGGGAGACATGTGTATGTACAAAATAATTGAAATTCATTATGAAATTTATAAATATTAAATAAAAATATATATTTATGTTTCTACTTTTATATAGTTCATACATATGAATTAGAAATGATTGAACTAGATTAAAAGGAACTTTTAGATGTTCTGAAGCTTCATGAACAACATGCTCATGTTATATGTTTTGGTTTTGGAGTCTCTCCTAAATAATATTTTAATAAGATAAATCCACATGATGATACATATAATATGGTTATATAATTTTAGTGAAAAAATAGATTGTATGAAAAAATATTATTCTTTCTAGTTTGGAAGACCAGTTTATAAAAATTGATTAGATAAAACTGGTGGTTTAGAAATGTTCTATATATTAAAAATACTCCCACTATAATTTATGCTAGTAATCAACCCAAACTACATACCTTGCAGAAGTTAATAATTTTTTTATTTCTATTTCTCATAATTATGAATCCAACAACTTCTGATACATTTATAGAAATAAATTTCTTTAGAGTAATTTGAATGTGAATTTTATTTTTCAGATCCCTTACACTATTGTGTTGAAATTTGTAATGTGTATAATATCCAATGAAAAATATACAACGTCAAGACCTCATAATGTATTATATAAGAGTGGGAATTTATTTATCTGAATATCTGAATGTTGAGTTTACTCTTCCACTTGATGGTCCATATTTTAGAATGGTCAATGATGTAGTTGGAGATGTTATATCATGGTGGTATAATGTTACATAGTTTCATCTGGATTGTATTTACCAATTATTTTTCACAATAAAAACATTTAATGTTTTAATATAAATGGTGTAATGTGAGGTATGATATTAATATGGATTAATTTATTGGGAGAAAAAGGTCAAGTCAATAAAAACAATTGAATATTTTAAGAAAAATATTGACCTTACATGAGTAGCTCTCCCTGCTAGTTCCAAAGAAACATTTTTTTATCATTACAACTTCATGAAGAAAACACATTTTAAGATTAATAAATGAATTAAATTCAATATTAAAAACAATATATGTTATTTTCTTGATATAAGAATTTGATCTCAATAATATAAATGAGAATCTCAAGTAGGAGTGGTTGATAATTTCGGTTTGGAATAAAAATATATGGTATATTTTCATAATATGTATATCTAAATAGTTAGGTAATATGCGTATTAATGTATAGAAAAATTCATATATTCAATATGAATTTATATTAAAAATACATAAAAGTATTATTCTTTGATACATAATCTAGATTCATTAATCCATTTATTATTTATATGACCATACTTACATTGGTTGACTATGTAATTATAAATAAAAAAAATGAGTTACTCGAATTGTTTAATCTAAATGTATCAGACAATAAACTATTTTTAGGATAAAAAAGGAAAAATATAAAATATAAAATATAATCACATAAAATATATTTTCTATTTTTCAATTTTATTTAATTTGTTTGTATTTTTATGTTTAATTGGATACTAAAAATATTCAATTTATACACCCTAAATATATATTTTTTAGAATAAATACATATATATCCATCAAAACTACTACACATGATCATTATTGTGTATATGTAATACAATTAAATAAATATTTTATAATTAAAATTCAGAAAATATATTTCAGTATATGTTATAACAATAAATTCTTTTATGATAGGGGAAATCAATATATATATGCCAAATCATGGAATGAAAGTTGTATCTAAAGAGATAGAGCATATGAATTACTAAAAATGAAAAAATAACGTATATTGTAAAGACTCGGGAATTTCAAGGAAATTTTTTTCTTAATTATTTGGAATTTTATGAGTACACAGTTTCTGACGGTGCCTGATTCAGAGGCCCGGTGTGCTTGGAATCATTTTCTGATGTTTTGTTCATGTACATTCAGTAAACGTACATGTGGGATTTTATATCTTTTGAACCAGTGCTCGGAATTAAAATCTGATGACACTGATGAACTCGCGGCGTCGATATTTGTCTAAGGGGACCTTTACTGTAGGTGCGTTTGGACGGGAGGAGAAGTTTTATTTTGGGGTTTCTTAATAATTTAAATAATTTGTTGAGTTTCACAAATTATTTATGTTTGGTGGTTATTTTCTACAAGGGGTAGTTAGAGGTGGGGCCCACACACACATAACCTCCCATTAAAGGATAATGTGATGTGGGGCCCACACATGCCCCTAACCTTTCATCTTCTCTTAAACTACCATTAACTCCCCCTTTTTGAAACCCTTGGAATTCCCATGAATTAATGAGGCCACCTCTTCTCTCATACATTGTGCCAACCCAAATAATTAATCTCTACATTAATTAACATGGGTGTCAATAATTCTTTTTGAATTATATTGAATTGGTTGGAAAATCTTTTAAAATTGGGGGAAGCCTTACTTTAATGTTTTCTTGGAAAATATTTTGGAGGAACCTTTAGAATTAGAAGAGAGCTTCATGCTTCCACGAAGAATGGAGTTCTCTCCATGAAGAACTTCATCCTTTATTCTCCCTCTGCGACAGGGGAGAAGACATCATCTGTGGGGAACGTCGACTACGCTTCCTCCTCGGATGCACCCGACGTCATCATTGAATCCTTTTTCTGTGGCTCGATGATGTGAAACATCATAATCGAGGTAGGGGTTTTGTATAATTCTACATGAATTAACTATCTCATTCATGTTTAATCCGTTAGAATGTTTTTGTCCAACTGCTACCGCATAATGCGGAGGGTATATGCCAAATGAAAATGGCCCGACGACCCTCCAATGTATCCAGATTTTATTCATGATGGAGGTGTGAAGGAAGAGGTGGTGACAAGCGAAGGCAGCGGCTGCACGCCGACTTCTTGTGGAAGAACCGTGGCCTGCAATCACGGGCCAATTGGCTGAAGAAGAACAAGCCAGACGTAGTCGGCTAGGCTAGTGGAATCGTGACGCCCCACGACGCCGCGCTACCGAGGTCCATGGCCTGCACTCCGCGGGCCGCTTCGGTAGGCAAACTGGTCGTCTCGTCAGACAGCCAGGTTGGAGGAGGCCACGACGCCCCGTGCGAAGGACAGCGGGCCACTCGTGCTGGAGAAGCCAACAGTCTTTGGCCGGCTGGGCAGGAGGGCGGTGCCGCTCGGCGCCACCGGTTCGGGAAGTGGCCACCCCACCCCTGCTCCGCGTCGCTCAGTAAGTTGGTCGAGCCGTGGCCAACACCTGGCCGGACTGGGCCAGCAGGGCCGTGCCATGCCCAGCCTCGGTCCGAGCTGCGCATTATCGGGGTGGGTTGACATCTTAGCCGGGTCGGACCCGCTGAGCCAGAACAGGACAACTTGCTAGCCCACCAGGTTTGACGGGCAGGACCCGTTTCACTTAAATGAGAATAACTTCACGACCGTGCATCCGATCAACGCACTGTCTACGACACTGGGATCCTTACAATGAGGAGGTAATTTTGAGATACTCTAAGTGAGTTTTGGAAAACTTTTATTGTCGTCCAGGTTTGGAACTAGCGTATTTCCAACCAGGCCCCTGGAACTGAAAATCCAATAACTCTCAGACCAGGCGTCCGACTGACGCTCCGACTATCACGTTGGGTTTCTTTTAACTAGACAGAACTTCGAGATACATCCACTCTGGACTTCATGATTGTTGATGTATCAAAAAAATTTCTCGAGCCTCATACCCTCCCGGAATCGAGCGGGCGGTGTGCAGGAACCCTAGAGCTGGCTGCGACTGCTTCGACTACTGTACTGGAATCTTCCGTGGGTTCGACAGTGATGAAAACCATACTAGAATCCTTCGTGGGTTCGATGATGACGAAAAATATACTTGTATCCTAAGTGGGTCGGTCAGTTTGACCTCTATACTAGTATCCTGAGTGGGTCCGACAGAGTAGCTGGTCTAGTATCCTACGTGGGTCTGACAGCTTAGCTAGTCTAGTATCCTACGTGGGTTCGACAGCTTAGATGAATCAGAGACTACATCTGATCATCTCTATCGCAATATGAATTATGTATACCAGTGTGATCTGAGTCCTGAATTTAAATCATTATCATTGATGTGATTGACTTTTTTCCGGTGCGTAATAGGTTGTGCTTGGGATCAAGAGTTGGAGCCAAACTATGATTGATAACATAGGTATATGTATGGGCATATACATAAGTAGAGTTGGATGGTACTTCATGATTGTATCCTTCTTTAGTGGTTTATCCTTCATGAATTCTGGGAGACTTTCGGGGGTCTCCGGGTCCCTACTAACTATCGTATACACACCCCTACATGGTCTATGGTCGCACTACGTAGTGTTGGATACAGATGACAGACATCACTGATCGAGGTGGAGGCTTGTAGAGATGGACGGTACCAGGAGGTGGACCACTTGGCGAGAGGTTCATGGATAGGATGGTTGGACCTGAGGTGCTATTGAGGACATCTGTTCTCACCCTTCTGGTGGGATTTCCATAGGGCGACTCAATGGTTGCTGTTTACTTTAATGTAGTTGTACTAGATTTTCAGTTGTACTGTACTTACTGTTGGTCTTGTGTTTCCGACCCCTTTTCCATTCAGCATTTACTTTTGTGTATAATATTGCATTGTTCTTACTTCAGTTGCGTAATCTATTGTCTTTGTTTACTTTCATATAGGAAATACCTTCCCAGCTTCTGAATTTACATCTTTGGTGCTAGTTGCCAGCCCCTGGCATATGGAAGGCAGGATTGGGGTAGTCACGGCACGGGCCCCATGGATGGGTAGTGACAAATTGGTATCAGAGGAGTCGGTTCTACCGCAGATCTCTAGACTCTAATCATCCCTTTCGGTGAAGCAATAATGTTAAGAGTATGGAGTGTGGTTTTCAGTCCAGGTAGTCCAGTGTTGGTGCATCGGTTGACGTATCCATACGCAAGGACCCTGAATTTTGATTTACGACTCAGTGCAAAAAAACACTGATTGCATATGTGTTTCAAAAGTTTTCTTTTTTATTACATTGTGTCAGCTCACTAGGTATACTATTTTGACCGTGGTACACCTGTTTCATTTTCGGATGTCCCCACGAAGGCAGCCATCTTGGGTTTCAAGTTACGTACGAGATGGTAGCCCACCGAGCGATGAGGCCTCAGTGCAGGGCCCCATCACAGCGGAGGCACCAGCGGTACACATACTCGCTGAGCCACTGATACCACTAGCTCCAGCAATAGAGAGTGCACGCCGGTTGAGTGCATTGCATGAGTTTCTGTGACAGAGGTCACCTAGGTTCTGTGGAGAAAAGGACCCACAGGCAGCCGAGGATTGGCTGGAGGCTGTCTTCAGAGTTTTCAGATTAGTAGGGACACTTTACGATCTTATGGCGATCCTTGCTGCTAGTCTCATGCACACAACAGTAGGTTGATGGTTGAGCTTGATGCTTTAGGTGCATGAATAGGCATCTCTACTCGGGATGGACTTCAAGAGTCTCTTCCACTCGGAGTTTGTTCCAGCCACCCTCTGTGTGGTGCAGATTCAGGAGTTACTTCATCTGCAGCAGGGAAACATGACAGTAGCTCAGTACACAGCGAGGTTCACTAACCTCCCACGCTACTACACGGATATGGTTTAAGACACATTCTTCAGGGTCCAGACCTTCGAGTAGGGACTAAGGCATGAGATCAGGGCTTCAAAGATTCCCCTCAGCATCCTGACACTAGCGGGGGTGCTGGAGCAAGACCTTCTAGTTTATAGCCTCCTCGCTAAGTAGTCTCCAGTAGCGAGACGCACCACATGGTGACATGTAGTAGAGTCTCCTGCAGCCGGAAGTAGATAGATGTCGCAGAGGTCCCAGCGGACTAGGCCATCAGGTGGGAAACCTCAGGATACAGGTATGGTTGTGCGGGGCATCTGAAACAGATCCAGCTATACGGGGAGAAGGTAGTGCTATGCATGTGGCGGGTAGGTTCACATGGCTCGAGATTGCTCAATCCGTCATGCAGACGAGCAACAGACAGTAGAGGGACCTCCCAGGCAAAGGAAGAGGTTCGACCGTGGTGGTCTTCTGGGAGCAGGCGGACGAGGCAGAGGAGCTGGCCGAGCCACCGGTGGTGGACAAATTTTTGATGCCCTACCACCACCACCAGGATGTCCACCCCGACCAAAAGGACCTGGCAGACAGAGTCGGGTTCAGCTCCAGGCAGTCGGGGCCTACAAAAACGGTGCACCTGAGATGATTCGAGGTACTTTTTTTGTCTACTCAACCCCTACTGCAGTACTTATAGAAATAGTTTTGAGTCATTCTTTTATTCTCGATGCCCTTGTTCGGAGCTCATAGATTCCGATGGAGTCATTGGCTCGATCCTTACGGCTAGAGACTCCTACGGGAGCAGACTCGACGATTACGCACATGTACCGATAGTGTGAGCTTACTCTAAGAGGAGAGAGCTTCGGCTGGGATCTTCTTGTAGTGGCTTCGAAGCCTTACGATGTCTTCTTGGGTATGAAATGGTTATCTACAGTCCATGCTTATATCGGCTGTATTAGGTGAAAAGTGCGGTGTGTCCGCACGGATGGGACCAGGTTCACCTTCACTGGTGAGAAGGGAGACTTTATAGTGCCGGATGAACATATGTAGAGGAGAGGGCAACTAATCAAACATCATTTGTCTGGTATCATCCTCGGAGCAGTTGATGTGCGGATTCTGATTTTTCCTGTTGTGGTGGATCAGTATGCGGACGTTTTACCAGAAAAAATCCCACGACTACCTCCTCGCAGAGAGGTAGACATCTACATTGGCCTATACCCCAGAACAAAACCGATATATACTCCAGCATATCTGATGGCTCCCACCGAGATTCTTGATCTGCAGGTATAGCTGGAGGACTTGCAGGGGAAGGGATTTATCCGACCTAGTGTTTCACCCTAGGCTTCTCTGATTTTGTGTGTCAAGAAGGCAGATGGGTGCTTGCGACTATGTGTCATCTACCGTTGCCTGAATCAGGTGGGCATGAAGAACAATTACCCACTTCCGAGGATTGATGAACTATTTGATCAGCTCAGGGGAGTGTGATGGTTCTCGAAGATAGACCTCAGGTCAGGCTATCACCAGCTCAGAGTTCGAGATGAGGATGTGCAGAAGATGGATTTCAGGTGTCGGTATGGCCACTATGAGTTCTTGGTTATGACCTTCAGCATAACCAACACACTAGCAATGTTCATGAGTCTCATGAACAGTATATTCTAGCCTTACCTCGATCGATTTATTGCAATCTTCATCGACGACATACTAATTTACTCGACTACTGACGAGGATCACGCCTATCACTTGCGGGTTGTACTGGATACACTCTGAGAGCACCTGATTTATAGTAAGCTCTTAAAGTGTCAGTTTTGGATTTGAGAGGTTCACTTCATGGGACACGTTATCTTGAAGGCTGGCATAGTAGTGGATCTAGAAATGATTGAGGCAGTGTTTTCTTGGGAGCCACCCTAGAGTGTGATGGAGGTACGAAGTTTCCTGGGTCTGGCATGATACTATCCGAGATTTCTGCCAGACTTATCCAGAGTTTCAACACCTCTTTCATCATTGAAGAAGAAGGGAAAACCCTTCATGTGGTCAGATAGATATCAATAGAGCTTTCAAGAGCTGAGACATAGATTGACCAGTGCACCCATCTTGAGGCTACCGGAGTAGGGCGTTGGTTATGTAGTTTATTGCGATGCATCAGGGACTGGAATCAAGTGTGTCCTAATGGAGGAGTGAGTAGTGATCTCATACGGTTCACGGCTATTGAGGAAACACGAAAAGAACTACACTACCCATGACCTGGAGTTATCAGCAGTGGTTTTCGCCTTGATGATGTGGAGGCACTATCTGATGGGAAAGCGCTTTACAGTCTATTCTGTCCACCAGAGTCTCAGGTAAATATTCTCGCAGAAGGACCTGAACCTGAGACAATGGCGATGGCTCGAGTTCTCCAGGACTATGAATTTGAGATAGTCTATAATCCTGGGAAGGGGAACATTGTAGCTGATGCTCTCAGTAGGATATTGGGAAATCAGATGTTAGGAGAGGCGACATAGAAGCAAGCCGTATTGCAGATATATTTTGTGGATATAGATGGGGCATCCATTCTTCAGTCTCTCACAATCACTCCACCACTTCTTCAGTGAGTCGGAGAGGCACAGCATGTGGATGTTGAATGTGAGGGACGATGTGCTCAGATATCCACAAGACATGTGCCTGATTGATTTTCTGAAGGTGGAGAGCACGTCATCCTCTTCAGGGGATGTACTGTGGTACCAATAGAACTACAAGAGGAGGTTCTGATGGAGTTCCACACATTCCCTCTAGCGGTGTATCCAGGAGTGGTGAAGATGTATCAGACCTCAGACGACAGCACTGGTGGCTAGGTATGAAGAGGCTACAACATAGTTTGTTTCATGATGCCTCACTTATCAGCATGTGAAGGCAGAGCACCAGGTACCAGAAGGCTTGGTAAAACCCTTAGAGGTCCCAAAGGTGATGTGGAATGGGATATCCATGGATTTCATGATGGGAAATCTACGTACATCCAGAGGACACAACTCTATTTGGGTGATTGTAGACCAACTCCCCATGTCGGGCCACTTCCTACTGATCAGAGAGGAGGGCTCAATAAAGATCATGGGATGCCTCTACATTCGGGATATCGTATGGCTTCATGGTGTGCCATCATCTATCATTTCCAATCGAGATGCTCGATTCACTTCCCATCTTTGGAAGGGGTTATAGGAGGCTTTTGGGACGCAGCTACATCTGAGCACTGCCTTCCATCCTCATACGGGTGGTCAGACTGAAAGAATCATTCAGACTATCGAGGACATGCTACGTGAACGTGTCCTTAACTTTGGTCACATTTTGGAGGATCACCTACCCTTGGTGGAGTTTTCGTACAACAACAACTACCACTCCACCATCGGATGACCCCTTACGAGGAACTGTACGACCGAACTTACAGATCACCTCTATACTAGACTGACCTAGGGGAGTCATCACTTGTAGGACCAGAGATGGTTCAGGATACAATAGAGAAGGTGCAGATCATCCAGGAGCATATGAAGACTGCACAAAGTAGATAGAAGTCCTATGATGATAGCAGATGGAGACCACTGAAATTAGAGGATGGCTACCATGTTTCCCTACAGGTCTCACCTCGATGAGGTCTACAGAGAATTGGCTGAGGTGGAAAGTTATCTCTGAGCTTCATCGGGCCTTTCAAGGTCCTCAGCAAAGTAGGTGAGGTGGCTTACCACCTGACGCTTCCACCTTAGTTGCACCGGGTGCATGACGTCTTCCACGTATCTCAATTGAGGAGATATGTGCACGAACCGTCCCACATCATCGACCACATGGAGCTAGAAATTAATGATGAGGAGACATTCACAGAGGTCCCGGTGGAGATCGAGGATCGATAGGAGCGGGTCCTACATAGATGGTCGATTCCTCTGGTGCGCATTCACTGGCAGCACAGGAACCTCCAGGAGAGGACTTGGGAGCAGGAGGCTCGGATGCGAGCTCATTACCCGCATTTATTTCCCTAGTGTGGGTTGTAGCTTTACGGGGATGTAAATCCCTGAGGTAGGTGTAATGTAAAGACATAAAAATTTCAAATAACTTTTTTCATAATTATTTGGAATTTTATGAGTACGCAGTTTCTGACGGCACCTGATTCTGAGGCCCGGTGTGCTCGGAATCATTTTCTGAAGTTTTTTTCGAGTACTTTCAGTAAACGTACGAGCGAGATTTCCTATCATTTGAATCGGTGCTCGGAATTGAAATCTGAGGACACTGATGAACTCGCAGTGTTGGTATTCATCTAAGGGTTCCTTTACCAGTGTTGCGTTTGGACGAGAGGAGATGTTTTATTTTGTGGTTTCTTAATAATTTAAATAATTTGTTGAGTTACACAAATTATTTATGTTTGTTGGTTATTTCCTATAAGTGGTAGTCAGAGGTGGGTCCCACACCCACATAACCTCCCATGAGAGGATAATGTGAGGTGGGGCCCACATGAGCCTCTAACCTTTCAACTTCCCTTAAACTCCCATTAACTCCCCCTTTTTGAAACTCTTAGAATTCCCATGAATTAATGAGGCCACCACTTCTCTCATAAATTGTGCCTACCCAAATAATTAATTTCTACTTTAATTAACTTTGGTGTCAATAATTCTTCTTGAAATATTTTGAATTTTTTGGAAAATATTTTAAAATTGGGTGAAACCTTAATTTAATATTTTCTTGGAAAATATATTGGTGGAACCTTTGGAATTAGAAGAGAGCTTCATCTTTCCATGAAGAACAGATTTCTCTCCACAAAGAACTTCATCCTTTCTTCTTACTCTAAGACAAGGGAGAAGACATTGTCCATGAGAAACGTCGACTACGCTTCCTCCTCAGACGCACTTGATGTCATCTTCGAAACCTTTTTTCGTGTCTCGACGACGTGAAACCTCATAATCGTGGTAGGGGTTTTGAATAATTATAATGAATTAATTATCTCATTCATTTTGAATATATTGGAATGTATTCATCCAACTGGTACTGCCTAACGAGAAGGGCGTGAGCTGAAAGAACATGGTCCGACGACCCTCCAATGTTTCTTGATTTTATTCATGATGAAGGTATGTTGGAAAAGGCGTCGATGGGAAAAGGTGGCGGCCGCGCACCGGCCGCGTGTAGAAGAACTGCGTCCCGCAACCGTGGGCCGCTCATCCGAAGAAGAACCGTCCGACCGTAGCTGGGCAGACTGGTGTAACCGTGGCGCCCCATTGCACCACGCTGCAGAGGTCAGTGGCCCGCACTCTACGGACCACTTCGGCAGGAAAACCGATAGGCTCATCGGTTGGTTGGGTTAGAGGAGGCCACAACGCCGTGTGCGGAGGACAACGGACCGCCCAAGCAGGCCGCTCGTGCTGGAGAAGCCAGTAGGCTTCGGACGGCCGTGCAGGAGGGTGGTGCCACTCTGGGCTGCCGGTTCGGGAAGTCGGGGGCCACCCTGCTTCGTGTCGCTCGACTAGTTGGCCGAGCCACGGCGAACAGCTGGCCGGGCCGGGCCATGCCCTTACATGGGCCAGACCGTGCCCTACCGGGCAGGGCCTTGCATTATCGGGCCGGGCCGACCCATTAGCCGGGTCGGGCCCACTGAGCCAGAACGGGCCGACCCGCCAGCCCACCGGGCTTGACGGGTCGGACCCATTTCGCTTAAATGCGAATAACTTCACGACCGTGCATCCGATTGACACGCCGTCTAAGACAATGGGATCCTTAGGGTGAGGTGGTCCTTTTGCAATACTCTAAGTGAGTTTTGAACAACTTTGGAAGACAGCTGAGTTTGGAATGAGTGTATTTCCAACCAGGCCCCTGGAATCGAAAAACCAATAACTCTAAGATCGGGTGTTTGATTGACGCGATGTCTGTCGTGTTGGGTTTCTTTTGACGAGATGGAACTTCGGGATACAACGAATCTAGAATTCGTGATAGTTTATGTATCAACCTCTTTGCTCAAGGAGTGGACCCTCCCAGAATCGAGCGTGCTATGTGCGGGAACCCTCTAGCTGGCTGTGTCTACTTCGACTACTGTACTGGAATCCTCCCTGGGTTCGACAACGACGACTACCGTACTAGAATCCTCCGTAGGTTCAACGATGATGACAACTGTACTTGTATCCTAAGTGGTTCCGATAGTTTTACCTCTGTACTAGTTTCCTGAGTTGGTCCGACAGAGTAGCTGGTCTAGTATCCTACGTGGGTCCGACATCTTAGTCAAATCAGTGACTACATCTGATCATCTCTATCTCAATACGAAAGATGTATACCGGTGTGACCTATTTCTTGACATTCAATCATTATTGTTGATGTGATTGACTTCTTTTATGTGTGGACTGGGTTGTTCTTGGGCTCGAGAGTTGGAGCCAAACTGTGATTGATAACTTAGTTATATGTATGGGCATATACCTAAGTAGAGTTGGATGGTACTTCGTGATTGTATCCTTCTTTAGTGGATTATCCTTCGTGGATTATGGGGGATTTTTGGGGGTCTCGGGGTCCATATGGAGTATCATATACTCACCTCTACATGGGCTATGCCCGCACTACGTTGTGTTGGATGCAGACAATGGACATCATTGATCGAGGTGGAGGCTTGTGGAGTTGGACGGTACCCGGAGGTGGACCACATGGCAAGACGTTCATGGAGAGGATGGTCGGAACTGAGTTGCTTTGGAGGCCACCATTACCCACACTTCAGGTGGGATTTCCGAAGGATGACTCGGTGGTTTCGGTTTTACTTTACTATATTTTTACTAGCTTTTACAGTTGTACTCTACTTACTGTTGGGCTTGTATATCTGTCCCCTTTTCCTTTCAGCATTTACTTTTGTATACAGTATTGCTTAGTGCTTACTTCAGTTGCGTAATCTATTGTTTTTGTTTAAATTCATAAAGGAAATTCCTTCTCAGTTTCAGGATTGATGGATTTGGTGCTAATTGCCAGCCCCTGGCCTATGGAAGGCGGGCATGGGGTAGTCACGAAACGTGCCCCGAGGACGGGTCATGACATATATATAAAACAATTTTATATCAAAACATTTCAAAATAATTTTCATATTTTGGAAAATGTTTCTTTAGTTCCTGAAACAATATAATTGAAAAAGTTGTGGAAATTATGTTTGAAATATTATTGGAGAGATAATAAATGATTAAAAGGCTAACATCCCATAATAGGTAATTTCCGAAGGAAATTATGATTTCATCAAATATATTTCTTAATAATTTGTTTTTCTATATTTTCATATTAAATTTAGTTTTTATGACATCCTATATGCTAAATAGAATAAATAATTTTGTTTTGAGATGTGTGGAAATCATATTCATTGTCCCATTGTTTGCTAATGAAAAATTTCAGTGAATAACGACTATGTGTTTGATATTTTATGATTAATGACATTAAAAATATATTTGGGGTATGTGGAATTATTTTAAAAATTATTCAATATTATTTTTTAACAATTTATTATTGAGAAGTGAAATATAGGACATCATTTTTTTATAAGTGCTAACCTACAATCAATAAAATTTCGGCGAAGTGACGAATGGAGAGGAACAGATAGAGGTGTAGATAGAGTTGGGGGAGAGGTGGAGGTGGAATCAAAGACTAACACATTATAGTATGAATCTTCAAACACCAAGGTGGATTGGGAGATGAATTTGTGGGTATAAAAAAGAATAATTGTTTCTTAATGAATTAGAATGTGGATTATACCAATATTGTGTTAGAAAAAAATGTTAAAAAGTAAAGGGAATAGTATTACATAATATAAGATCAATTGTGAAAGTGTTTCACATATCTTATTTAAATCATGTTTTGATCACTTTTTTGTTAATTTAAATAGAGTAATAATCCACCTATAAGATCATTATATTTTTGAAGCTTAAATTTATTAACTAGTGTTATTGAAACAACAACTATGCAAATCACAATCATGAAACTTGTATATAATCCATCTTAATTGATCGAAGATTTATTTAATAAACCATTGAAGTCAGGTGGTTTATGATATAACATTGAATTGAAAACTCATGTTGATATATCATAGTCATCAAGGAGGGTAGGTCTAAATGTGTCTGCTATCAGTTAAAAATTGTAATTAAAATCAAAAACTTTTCAAGACATTAAATATAAGAAAAGAAAATTAATATTATTTTGATAATTTTGGACAAAAATTGAAAATTATACTTCGATTTATAGGAATCAACCTCATGTCATACCGACACATGATTCAACCTATATGGATAAATTTTCATGTTTTCTTATTAAAATGTCATTTTTGTAAAAAAATGATAAACCCCAAACTGATGGAACTCAATTAAATTTTTAATACATTAGAAAAATTACACATATGTCGATTGATACATGTTAGAAACTTCTAAAACTCAATATGAAACATGGTGTTACGGGGTTGACTCAATGTGTGTATTTATCTTCAAAATTGACATTAATTTTATTGAAAAAAACTAACAAACTCACAATAGAAAAAAAAATTCCAATTGTTTTGGTAATTTAGGATAATGATGCATAATTCATTTTTGACATGTAGGAATTAGTCACTATAATCAGACACGTGATGTGCTCAATATGACTCAATGTTTCTATTATCACATTATAATTGAAATTTTATTATGAGAAAGTTTCAATCACTATAAACGAAATGAACTTTATCATATTATCTAGAATATTTAAAAAAATGATTCATAATAATTTATTACATGTACGGTCTAGTATGATGTGAAACCCATAATGATACAATATGTATGGATAAATAAAAGTTGAATAATCTAAAAAATGAAAATAATTTTGATTATTTTAACAAACTATTACAATGTTTCATAAGTCATTTTAGATGTGTAATAAATATCTACAACTCGAAGCAACACATGGTGTGACTGGTATGACTCTCGGTGCATCTTTTTATTCAAAATATCCATTAATTTTTTTTGAAAAAACTAACAAACACAAAATGAGGAACACACGTTAAAATTGTTTTTCTAATTTAGGAAAACTATTTTTATGTAATTTTCATTGTGTGGATATAATCCACACATTCATATGATACATGATATTATGGAAATGAATCAATGAATCTGTTATCAATTTAAAAATGACATTGTAATAAAAAATATTGACACTAACATAAAAACATAGAAAACCTCTCAAATTTTGATGATAATTTTGGACAACGATTTTAAATTAAATTTTTATGTGTACGAATATGTGTCTATCGAACCCCCACATGATGAAAATTGTATGACTCAAAATTTCTACATATAGTTTAAAATGACATTTTAGTTAAATTTTTTTTCCATACTCACAACCAAGTAAACACATTTTGATTATTTTGATACTTTAGTAAATTGTCCATATTACATTTTAGATTCATTGAAATCATCCACAATTCAATATGATGCATAGTGTGATATGTATAACTCAAAGTGCATTTTTTTATTCAAAATTGACATTGATTTTGGTGAGAAAAACACAGAAATAATCCTAGTATAGAAACAACTCTTAAATTGTTTTGGTACTTTGGTAGAATGATCCATAAGTCAGTTATTACATGTTAAAATCACCCTTGCCTAATTATGATAAGAAATGGGATTGGTATGATTCTAATTTCTTGTTTCGAGTTAAAAATGACATTTTATTAAAAAAACTGCCGCACTCATACCCAATAAAAAAATCAAGATAATTTTAATACATTTGTACAATGATCCATAAGACTTTTGGAATATATAAGAATCTGTTGATCCTTGATCTCAAAAAGTGTTTAAATTGTATGAGTCCAAATGGTTCCCTTTATTAAAAAATTGATATTAATTTTAATCGAACAGAACATATTAAAATCTAATTGAACACATTAGGATTTTTTTGGTACTTTAGGTAATCTACCTATAATTCATTTGTTACTTGTATGAGTGAGACACACCTCAATCCAAATCATAGTGTTACTGTATGATTCCCTGTGCATCATTTTATTTAAAATTGAAATTAATTTTAATATAAAAAAACATTCATTATATATAATAGTTTTTTTATTTCTTGTATTAATGTTTGAAATTTTATTTGGAAAAATTATGTATTTTTTATGGTTCTGCTAATATTTTCTACTATTTTTTGTGATGTATGGTGTTTTTATATCATACTGCATGCCCTATTTATAGTGTTTTAGTGTGATATATCACCACTATATATTATTACCCTTAATTAAGTCTAACAAATGTGCTAATAAAGGATACCTTTATCAAACCTTTCAAATATCCGAATAAAGGTTTCCAATATTAGTACTTTTAAATGTGCCAATTAATTAAGTGTTTTATCTATTCTACTAAAAATGATGATAAAAGTGTGATTTATTTGTTATTTTTTGTTGTGATAAATTACCTCCTTTATGATCACTTTTCAATTACTTATAAACACTTAGTTCTTTCAATCATGTTGTAGTATCTAGCAATTTTCTTGCTCTAATAAAGGCATATTCTAGTTATGTTAAAGGTATTTTTTGTAGAATATTTTTTATACATATATTTTTTACATTATTTCAAAAATTTATTTTAGAGATACATTTTTTAATTAATAATATACCATGGCCTTAATTTTAGCTCATTTGAGGAAATATATCTAACTCATTATTACCTATTGGAATATATATTAACCAACATATTTAAATGATTCTTATTTCCATATTAATAAATTTCATTCCCTGAATATATTAATGATTAATTAAAAAAAGAGAAAAATAATATTATTTTAATATGAATAATTTTACCAAACATTTATCTAAAATACTAAATTAAGAAATAAAATATGGAAAATTAGTATCCATACTCAAGTTAAATAAATATTTCATTTTCAAATGGTATCTAGATGATTTACATCCTTAGATTCAATGCATAATTTTGTAGCCTTATTTAGATTCTCTCCAATGTGTTTCCTACAACATTATAGCAGGACAAGCTTTTATGGGGTAGTCACTCATATATTTAGGTAAATCAAAACCACATCAATGTTATAGTACATATATTGTGATTTAATTTTTTTAAAACACCACAATATATACTTTATAATAATTTTAGGAAATTCTCCAATACAAGTACATATTCCTATGGTTTTAAGTGAATATATCATAACATATATCTGAATAAGATAATATATTAAACACATATATCATAAATTTTCTTCATTTACAATAAAAATAATACTATAATTAACTTAAACCCATTTTATTTCATTTATAAATCATAAATCATCATTAACTAATGAAATAAATAATCAATTTTTTTAAATTCATCTCTTTGATCAAATTTTGACTTCCTCATACCATCACTCCCAGATTTCATGATGAAAATAGATAAAATTAAACAATGGATTCAATGCACAAATATTATTATAATAAAATACAATGATTTAAAATATGAGGACATATTATATTAGAGATTAAAATAATTTTTAGAAATCACAAACTAATAAATATCAACTTTATACTAGAAATGTATTATTTTTGAACAATATAAGAATCTAATTAATACATAACGTGTCTTCAACATTTCCCACAAAATTACCCACAGAATATACTCTTATTTTAAAATCATCTGTAATAATATATTTCATAACCTAGGTAAAGGGAATCAAAATGAATTTTGGTAACAAAACTCAATAATGGATAATATAATAATAAATTAAATATTTCCACACATGTTATATATGACAATTTCATAATGAAGATAATAATAATATAAGTTATAAATCATGGAATAAAGAGATGATTCAATATGTATGTGGATCAAATAAATATCATTTTATATGTTAATGAAATAATTGGAATGTGGTGAAAATGGAAACATGACATCAAAAGTGTATGTCAAGGCTTATAGCCTCATTAACAAGTAACAGTATGCTAGAATAACATCCCATGAAACATGGTTTTCTTGGATGAGTTCCCTTGCACCAAAATATCTCTTGAGGTAGAACCATTAACATATTCATTGGAGGTATACAGAAATATGGGACCACCCATCACATCATAGAAATCATATATCTGATTTCTATATAGTTTCAATAAATTTATAATAAACTCCAAGGAGAAAAAAATGGTTTGGTATCCTATTAAAATGGTGACCTAAAATATAATTCATGATTTTATAAATATAAATATCTTGATAGTCCCCTGGTAAATAAATATGTATCCAAGGACCTTTGGAATCATTTATGGTAAATATGACTCCATTAATTTTTAAATCATTTAGTATTTACACTTTATATGAAATGGATATGTAGTTTAGGGATTAATTTTTGGAATCAACTAATTTATTTTAATCTTTTTGAACACCATATGGTCATATAATTATATATAGGGAAATTATAATGGATGTAAATTATATAAAATACAATCACATAAAAGTGGATGGTTATGCATGAAAAGTTTATTTCTAAGTAATGTCATAGATAAAAAAAATGATTTCATAAGAAATCATGATAAATAAGGTTGATGTATTCATATTAATAGTACCCTTGATCAAGTATATGGAATATACTATGTAATATCATAGAAAAATCTGTGTATCTCGAATTTAAGTTAATAAATCATTTTGGAAATATTGTATGTTAGATCATTTTAATGAAATAATTTTGAGTTTTCTTCAACATATTCATGAATAATGCATTTAAATTACATTATGAACATTTATTGAACCCCACATAATATAAATGATGATAAATCCATTCATTTATATGTTGTTAATTGTTGAATTATTTCAATAAGAATTTTTTTTCAGTACAATTTTTATATGTAAAACACTGTTGTCAATGAAAAATATCCATTGAATTATATATGAGTAATACTGATAAAAATCATGGTTTTAATTAAAGATGATAGTAATTAATTGAGAGGGTATTGATAAATATAATTCTCTTCCATATATAAAAATTAAATTTACCAATTTAAAATTTAATGTTATGAAAATGTGTCTTAGAAGATGAAAATCAGTAATATATTTCACAAATCAAGTGAAATTGAACCTGAGTAATGAATAAAATTAATATATGCGTATCATTTTATTAAAACCCCTTGAGAGAGTAATATCCAAAAAATATTAACCTCAAATACCATAAATAGATAATATTTTATTATAATATATCAATTTGGATGCATATACGACATATAATACTATAGTAGTGCCTAATGTAAAATTTGTATCAATGAATCGTGTTTGAAAAATCATTCTATTAACATATATCCCAATAATTTGGATCATTATATACATTCTAGTAAACCAAAAATAACTATATTTATAATATCTATAAAACATTTCACCTTCTGTAACAATTTTAATTGTTTATTTTTATTTATTTATGAGAAATATAGTGGTTAGTTTTAGTTTATTTTTAACATCAGGTGTTAATAATTTTAATTCATTACACATTATTGGTAATGTGAATGGTAATCCTTATATCTTATACAAAATTTATTGTCAATATACTACATTTGGTTATACAATATACACAAAATTATTATTTATAATTGTCCACATGCATCCCAAGAGTGTTTTTATTATGACTCAAGATGTTGAACCCAATGAGAAACTTGTTTCTGAAAGTTTTAATGAATGTGTATAAAATATTATAATGATGACTATATATAATAACTATAAATCCATGAACCACCCAAATTATTAAATTAAATATTATTGAATGATTTTAACAGTATATAATGTTCCTTATAGATTTATTATATTAATAAATCAACATCCTCTTAAGGAACAAGAAAAATAAACAAAAAAAAGTCCTCCATAATTACTAAATCAATAAGAAAATACTATTACATAATTTTAATATAAAATTATATGAATATTTTAATTTTAATATATTTTATATATCTCTATAAAATTTATTAATATAATTACTAATTATTGGTTGTATAAAATGATTAGATTTTTAGTTTCTGTAACAGGTAATCCATATATACTCCTGAACAGAAAACTCATTTCTCAATTAATGGATATAGTGATGATATACAAAATTTTATCACATAATAAATAATTTTTATATTTCGGTTATTCTTTTTTTGTAATAAATTACATTTAGGTCCATCAATATTTGATAGATTAGAAATATATAAAAAATTGTTAATAGAGGGAGCAGTCCACACATATAAATGATTGAGATATCATTCCTCTAAGATTGAAATAAATAATAGAAAAATTAAAATGGTTTAACTTAATTTTATAAATTAAATAACCACCGTTATTCATGAATCACATCATTTATACAAGTAAGAAGAGGTGGTGATCAAAATAAAATAAAATATTTTTATTGATGTGGTAGTTCATGAATTATATGACAGATGCTTATATTTTTCGTAGTTAATGCAAGAGAGGAATGATAATTTATAAATCAATATAATAAAAATAATTATATAAATTATTCAAAATACGTTATATTATGGGGATATGTAATTTCAATAAAAGATATTAAATAAAATTTTATTTGAGAAAATTAAATACTCACATCACGGACATAAATTTACGTTGGAATTCACCTTGGAAATGAAGGCATTATAACGTAAAAATAAGTGTAATGTAATAGACTCATGGGATATGGTTGTAGGATGAAAATATATGTACAGTATAAATAATTAATTTGAAATAATTTTATTTGATAAAGTTGTGTAGGTGTGTCCTTTTATAATGTTAGTGTTGTTTTGTAAATGCATAAAGTTATTAAATTAGTTATTTTAAAAATTAAATATCTTGTACTCTAAAAATTTACAAGTATTGATTATTTGACATGGTAAGGTTTACTAAAATTACCCCCAAATATTTGGGAAAAAAATAGATATTAAAAGTAATATCTTTATAATTTTTACTTTACCCAAGTGTAAATTTGCGAAATTGGCTTTTCTCATAGGATCTAGTGTTATTAATTCAGTTTTTCAAAATTAATGTTTTTAAAAAAAAATTAATTTAGTATAATAATAATATGATTGATATTAATAGTTTGAAATTAAATTAATTTGATGAATGTAATATGATTTATAAAAAATTGTTGGTGCATTAAAAAATATTTGTAATTATTTTGTAATCAAATAAAAAATTTATCTGTGAGTTAAAAATGATATTGTAAATAATTATTATGACCAAAATTGATAAATAATAAATAATTTAATAGTGATGTGATAATTAATTTATCAAATAGCCAAATTTCTAAATAATACTAACTTATTGAAATAATCCACACAAAATGATTTCCTTTTTATTGTAAAATTTGAATTTAGCTTAAAAATGTTGATCTTGGGTTTTATATATAGCAATAATGTCGTAAAATTTAAATTTTTAGATCTTATTTTTTTATATTATCATGTTTTTTGTATATTTACTTATATATATTTCTTATATATAGATAATTAAATTATAATTCATATATTCATGAAAACATGTATTATCAACTCTAAGAAGAAAGTGTTCAAAAAATGAACAATAAATAAAACATAATTTTTTTAAAAAAAATAAAAATTCAAAAATATTTTAAATTTTATATAGTATATTTCTATAATATGTATGTTATTGTTTTTATTGAAGAAAATATAATGTCAAAATAATTTTTTTAAAAAGAATCATTCTCAAACATTAACTATTTCTAATAAAATATTATATAGATATTAAAATTTGATGTATTTTATTATTTTATTTAATATATAGTTATCTTTTCTTTTAAATAAATTATTTTTTAATGATGATTATTTAAAATTAATAATAAATTACAATACTTTTTTATTGTGTGGTAATAATGATATCAAACTCAAAATTATTTATTTGAAATTATCTATTCTTAAATATTGAGAATTTACATCCTTAGAGTTAAAGATATAGAAGGTGTATATTAATGATTCATAAACGAATTATTTTATTAAAAACAGTGGGTCCCAATGGGTTTATTAGGTATTATTTTTATGGAATGTGGATGATGTTTTTTTCACCCACATAGATTATAGGTTGCTCAATCAAATGGTGGTGAAGAATCATTTTCCACACTAATGATTTAATGAATAATTTTTCTATTGTTAGGTATCTACAAGTTTTCAAATAATTATCTCCATTTGTAATATCATAAGATGAGGTTAAATGAGGATGAAATTAGAAGAATAATTTTAGGCATGACAATTCTTTTTTGAATAATTTTAATTTCCATCAAATATATGAATAAAAAATAAGTACATTTCGGATTGATGAATTTTTTTGTTTCATGGAATCATAATCCTATTAATGGTGATGTTATTTGAAAATACCCTAGGTTATTAAATAATATATAATGATCATTATGAATATTGTCATCATCTCAGAGATATTAACCAATAAAATATGTTATATAGAAAGGGATACAAGTGTATGTTCTAGATTTGAATTATAAATGTTCATAGATATGGTGGATATTATTTGTATGGAAATATTGATATAGATATAATTCATGTTTTGTTATGAGTGACACCATATTATTAGAAATGAGATTAGATGATATGGTTTTTTTAAAATTATTATACTGTAGTTGTTGATTTCTCATATACTATAATGTATTTGATATATTTTTCAAAAGGGGTCTAGGATTTCCAATAGTTTAAATAATTCTAGGTTGATTTCATTTCTAGGGGAGGAGAATATTTTTTTCACATTTTTCCCCAGAAGAAGTAGTCGCATTTGAGGAATTTGTTTTTTGGGGTTTACATTGATATAGGGGAAGAAATTCCAATATTATATGTATAGGAATTTAAATCCTCATAATTAAAAATATATACTAAAAACCATTAGTTTAAGGATATAGTTTTTTCATTAATGTTGTTGGGGAATTACCCTAAATATGGGATCATTTTAATCTTCATTGATCATATGTTCTAATGATATATTTTTATCTTGCTGGATCTGAGTATTCATCACTAGAGACGTGTGATGTTATCATATAATTAAAACTTCTACACCACAAATACCATATGGAAACATAATTCTATAGTTGATAAACTAATAAATGTGTATTATGGGTATGTTTGACACATGGCCTTGTGTGAGTATAAGAGAACATAAGACCAAATTTATTTAGAAGATGATATATGGGAGGAGGGTGGTGTTTTTACTTACAAAATATCCGTTAACTCTCATTTTAGTAGGCCAATGTGTTTTTGTTGTGTGATATTAATGTCGAGTTTTAGAGTGGTATTATCATTTCTACATATTATATGGATTATGGGAAAGAGTATTAGGATCACTGGTTGTTGTTTCATGTAAACATATTTATTCCATTGGTGATCAAGGTGTTCTTATTCATTAGTTTAATAATATTCTCAATTTGTTAAATCATGTATTTGAATTATGCATTATACATAAATGGAATAGTTTTTCTGTCATGAAATGATGAATTAGACAAATGTATTATATCTAATATTATTTAATTTCTATTATTTAAAGAAGTAAAATTAGGTTTAAATAAAGTGTTCTCTATTTTAATGGTTGCTTAGTTAGAATGTGAATACAAATTTTGGTATTTTGTTCATGGTTTTCTTCAGGAATATGGAAGAATAGTGGTATATTGGTTTCAGTGGGCCATATAATTATGTTGAATAATTTCATGTTGATATGAAAGTCAAGTGAGTAATACACATTGGTGAATATTTTTGTTAAATATGTTAAGATAATTATAGTAATATTAAAGAAAATGATTTTCATTTTTGTACCCCACACAATATCAAGATGTTTAAAATAGTTTCAATGTGATTTTATCTCTCTATTATTCATTTTTATTGAATTTAATTCATAATTGGATATGCATATTGATAATATGATGTAGATATTAATGTATATTTTTCATTCATGTGTCATTGATTATAATAGTTTTTTTGAATCATTTAACAGTGTATATGATGTCATATAATTATATTTATAAATTAACCAATAAAATATCATATTTTCATTAATTGCGTTGGATATATGTTGATTATATTTTTACTACAGTTATACTACAGAATATATGATCATTATATCTAATTTCTTGGATATTATGATCTATAATGTGTAAGTGATTCAATAGTGGATGAATAATTTACTAGATAATCAGAAATAAATTAAAAAAAAAATTGGATGAAACCCATGTAGTTTGAGGATCAGGATCATTTTTTTGGTTGAAGTTTACTCCTCAACATGATAGATAAATTTTTATTATAGGTAGGTAACATAAAAAATTGTCTGAAAGACCTTTATAGGTGTTAGAAAATACTATATAGGTTTTATACATGTTTGATCTTCAAACCTATATGGAGAAGATTCATAATTTATTTGACGTATTATTGCATTTTATATGTATATAATGTCTGCCATGTAATTTATTTAGGTTATATGGATAATAATGTAGAAATGTTTTTGTAGAAGCTAATGGAGTTTCATGACCACAATTAAAATGTTCTATAAGAATATATATTTCCATTGGTGAAAGTATGATGGAGTCCCAATGGATCTAAATATTACAAATGATCCAATGAGTCATATGAGTGGATAAAGATCATAATGTACTATATTTTAAATTTTTTTTCACGTATTAAGGTCAACATTTAATTAGATTTAACATTACATCAAATATCGTTTTATTATTGAAATTTACATATTTTTATTTAACCTTTTCATGGTGATATGCTTATTTTATAGGTATCATACATTGTATTTACATGAATGATATTTTGATTTTGATTCTTTGGTTTTAAATATTTATTATTGATGATTATAATCATTTTTTAATGGCATGAAAAATATTTTTTCAAAATATTCCAGGCCGATGTAAATATATTGATCACAAAAATATATAACTTATTTTTTCATCTGGACATTCTAGGAAAATAAACAGTTATTTGATAATATTTCATTATTTTGTAATATAAATAAATCTATGAAACAATATGATACATGTAATTGACTAATATGTTTTTTAAAATATTGAGATTCATATTTAAAATAAAATTATATAATTTACCAATTAATAATTTCAACTCGTCCATTCCAACAAGCTCCTTATTTTTATTAATTTATGTTACATAAAATTATATAGTTTATGAATTAATAAATAGTGCACTATAAAATCATTATTACAGAAAATTATTTTCACAGCATAACAAACTCTACTCACTCAATTGAATATCATTATTAAGTGATTTAAATTATGAAATAAACTCCTTTATCTCTTTGGATATTATGTTATTCTAGGATTGGTTTTAAATCATTAAACAAGAGTTAATACTGAAACCATAGTCCATGAATTCAATTCATTAATTTAAAATTTTCTTATGAAATATTTTTATTTGATCTAATATGATGAGTTTCTTTTAGACATAAGAATTTTAAAACTCACTAATTTAATATTATGTGGCTTCATTTTAGTGGTTAAATAGTTTTTGATGAAACAGTTTAATCTCATGCAAATTACATCCCCTGATAGAAACCATACATATGTGAGTTCACTTCTATATTATTATAATAGATGAAAGTATGGTTTTGAGTTTATTTCATGATACACAAGTAGCTTATTATTATATAAGTACTCCTATTAGGTAAAGAAATATGACTAGTTATCAATGTAAAATTAAAATTAAATGTACATTCCTTCTTCTTATTTGAAAAAAATAATTATATTTAAGTAAAAATATTATAAAATTTTAATTATTACATTATAATAAATTAAAAAAATCAATTTAAATAAATAAATATTTTTTTTATAATATTAATCTGAAAAAATTAAAATTTTATATTGGTCAAAATTTCAAATGAATTAATTAATTTATAATGAAAATAAAATTAGTATATTTTAAATAATTAAAAAAATAATAAAAATATGTAATTAAATAAATAAAATCTAATTTATATAATATTTGGATAGAAATAATTTAAAACTACTATACTCAATAATATTTATATAATAAATTCATATAATTAAAATGTACTATAATTAATTATTATAAAAAATAAAAAACACACAAATTTTTGAATATATAGATATAATTTAAAAAATATTTATTACAGTAAACAATATTCTGAGGAAATAAAAATTACATAATTTATGCATAACTAAATAAAATAAAAAATTAATTTGAATAAGGAGTTCCACACACATGAGGTAAATTATATCCTCATTATATAAGTCCATCACACACACAATACTAAGAGACTAACATAAAAATGGATGACTAAAATGAAATCAATGAAAAATCATCATAATCATAAACTTCTTCAATTAAATAAAAGTTGATATTTTTTAAAGCCTCATAATATTTAATGAATTTCATAAAAATATTCTTCCATGTTTCCAAATTTTGAAAATTTTATAAAATTATAAATAATCATATCATCTTAATTCATTATTTCATTCATTATTTCAAAATTATCTTTTTCAATATTTCCAAAAATAGATGTAATCAATTAGATACCAATATTAATAAACTCAATAAAATTAATTATTAAGACTCATGATATAATTATTGATGAATAAGTAAAATTAATAAATTTCATCCTTGTAAAATTAAAAAAAATCGTATATTATAAAACATGCACATCCCACTTATATTTTACAAAATTATATTTTATACAACTAAAAAGTACAAATTAAAATATTAATTACAATCAATATTGTCAAATTAATTTTAAAAAATATATTATAAATGTAAAAAAATTGATATATAAAAATAGAAATAAAAATAAGCTTCTAGGATTATTATATGATAAAATAATATATCTAACAACATAAAAGTAATAAGAAAATATTATGTTTTTTTTAAACAAAATCAGTCCTCAATCAACAAAATAATTTCAAATTGAAATACAATATTAAAATAAAATATATTCAATAAAATATAATGAATATTTAATGAAATTTATTGTAGTGAACTAAAAATAACATTCATGACTATTAAACTCTATATGTTCCACAATGATTATTCATAAGGTGATGAAATGTTTAAAAAAAATAGTATAATAGTAAACAAAAAATTATAATCGAAATCCAATATTAAATTCTAAAGCATAAAATACCTGATTTGAATAAATTTTTTAGAAATTATATTCATTGGGATAATAAGAAATACCGGTCAAATGTTTTATAAAAACCCTCCATCCAAACACACATATTATGTGGTTCTTCTTCTTCTAAATAATGAAATATATTTTAGATTAAGGCATGAATAATTCAGAATAAATAAAATAATGATTGAAATAAACAACATGGATTATTTCTTTTAATAAAAATAATAAAATTTCTTTGGTCATTGAGATAATTTATAATAATTTCTGAATATTCATTCACATAATTTAAAAATAAATCAAGCCATACATAAAATTTTAAAAAAATTGAAAAAATCCAAACTAAAAATATCAAAATTAATAATTATAATATCACTTTTGTTATTACAGAATATTCCTAAACCATGAAATAAATAATGGAAATAAATACTTATTTCGAATAGTAGTCATGGTTGATCTCCCTTAAAACTAAAGGGATATAAATATGTACATGAAAAAGAGCCAATGCAAGTAAAAGAAATCATAATTTAGGATACAAAATTATAATGTTTATGTATAGAGTATATTTATTATGAAAAAAAGATAAATAAACAAAACAAAAATGATAAAATCATTAAAATGATAATATTTTTTAATAAATAATAAAAACATACTTGATTAGTCTTTAAACACATGATCATTATTAGTTAATTTTGGAAATTTAATACTGTTATACTATAATGAAAAAATTAAATTAAATAGTCAATAATTAAAATAATGTAAAAGAATATTTTTATGAAAAAAATTGATTCTACAATTTATATACATATTATTTTTAATTTTTTTTAAATATTTAATATTTTAGTTTTTTTATGTAATAAAAAACAATTATTAACAAATAAAATAAGTTGATTTAATTTATTCTCTTACTAATTTTATACACTACACATTTTTATAATGCACCAAAATATATATGTTTATGTACTCTTCTATATAAAAGAATATAATGATTAAAAATTAAATCAAAAGGAAAATTATAAATTAAACCACCAAATATAAACTAATATAATATAACAATACATTATATTCCAATTTTTAATGTCTCGTTCTTAATTTATTCTATTTTTAGGATCTTTATTTAAATATATATATATATATATTAAATTTTTTTGTGTCTTTAAATATTTATATAATATCAAATTTTTATGAATGATACAAATTTGGGTTGATCGACCAAAAATGCATGCTTCATACTTTATGTATATTATATTTTATCAAGAAAATTGATAAAATTCATATGTAATTTTTATATTAAAATAAGAACTATATTTTATTATAGAGATGATAGGATACACCCTTCATGTGATTTATTATAAAAAAATCCACCAGGATCAATTCCATGTAGGATCTAAAAATGGGTTTTTATGATACTTTTGTTTCATGTATAATAAATTTATAAAACCTTATTAAATCACCCAAAAAGTGATTTTATTTCGTATATGGGAATGGAAAATTCGTATATTTTTTAAATTTATTCATGAAACATTATTTAAATTTCTTTCTATTTTAAAAAATAAATAATTAATTTTTTTTTCTAAACAAAGATTCATGGTTTAATGTTTTTTCGTTTTTTCAAAAAATTCATCTTTAGCAATTTAATATATTAAATTATAGGTAAGATAATTTATTTTGTTAAATTATATGAATATGAAATGAACTTCCGTGAATAAAACCAAATTCAAAAATAATTTCATCCACTTTTGAAATTTAATAAAATAATATTCTAAAAATAATTTTAAATGAACTATTCATATTCATATTCAGATCCTTGTCAGACAATCTCAAAAAATTTAATATTTTATTTTGAAAAATAGAAAACTATATCATTATAATATTTTAAAAGATCATTTCCATTTTCAAAAATCATTTCATTGCATTAGAGTGAAAATATTGAATTAGGCTATTTATATGTCAATGTTCAAAAAAAGGCTCATTGAATTAAAATGAATTAAACACAACATTATGTTCAATAAAATTACACTCCCTTTGAAAAACCAAGTAATTATTTCCATCTGTCATGAAATTAATTTCATTAAATTGAGATATAATTTATTATTTCTAAGGTCTTATTTAATCAATTAAACTTCACTCTTCCTTTGAACATTTGATTTGTGTTCACTTGGATGAGTTTCGAGAAATAATTTGTGGAAATAATTTAATTCTTAAGAAATAACAAACTACAATGATTTTTGAGTAATAGATTCACATTCAATAACATGATTCTCATTCTTATATAAATAGATTTTATTTTTAGCAGGGAATATGCTAGAAAAATTTAATTTCAAATTTTTTAGATCAGTAGAAAGTGACACTTCAAAAGAAAGAAGTTTGACCACATTCTAATTTTCAAATTGACGTTCATCATATCACAATTATTTTTTATTTCAAAATTCATCAATAATGAGTTTATAAATTAATTTATTCACACAAATATTTTATTTTATATGTATCATCATTTAAAGAATATATTTTCTCAAAAAAATCATTCATATAAGAGTTATGTTTTAAACAAATATATTTGAATTATATCCTATTTAATTTCCCTAAATATATAATTTTTAATAGAATGTATGTGGGAAGTGGATTTACTAGAATCCATGTAAGTTTTTTCATCATATAAAAGAAATTCATAACGGGTTTAAAAATTAAATATATTAAATTAATGGTTTAGAAAAATGAATAAAATAATCATATTCACCTTCCCAATCATAATAAATTTTAGGATTTTAATTTTTTCTTGTAATTTGTTTGTTTAAAATTAATTACTCCATATTATTTTATCTATGAAAATATATAAGATATTATCTTTATTATATTTCTCATATTTTCTTCGAGAATAAATATTTTCATTTTTAATAAAATTATAATTAAATTTTTTATTATATGATAATTAATCAACCATAAAATATTCCCTATAAAGATAGATATGAATTTTAAAATTTTTCATTCATTCGAAATTTAGTTGAGTTTTAATGTGAATGAATATTTTTTATGTAATTATTTTGTTTGAAATTAATTTTATCTAAGAAAATATTTTACCAATTTATGTTAAAAGTGTAATTGTATTTTAAATTTCATTTAAGTGTCAAATTCTCATAAATATATTAACATTATCATTAAATTAAGAATTCAATATCATAAAATTTTTGATAATAAGGTCTAATTCACCATTTCCACATCAAATTTTTTATTTAGAAAGTCTCATTTGTTATTACTATTTTTGAATTCACCATCATAATTAACTAATTTAAATTTAGGTTACATTGGGAGATCAATTTTTTATGTTCATTAATAAATTGTTTTGGTTTATTAAAGAAATTATTATTTTGAAATTATTTAATTATAAATTCTTGATGATGTTTTATTATAGTTTCATTTATTTCCTTTTTAAAAATAATTTTTATTTTTAAAATATTTTTGGCCAAAAGTATTTTTTATAGGTTTTTACCAAAAATAATTATATATATATTATTCCAATTATTTACATGAAAACAATATTCACTTAAAAAAATTATACATAAATATGTATAATAATATCTGAATACAATTAACATTTACATAATTTCACACAACATCACTCATGAAACGTGAAATATATGTAAATATAAAATATAAGTGCCATACAATTATTTTATACCAAAATATAATTCCAATAATTTAAATTACTACATAATATATGTAATAAAATGGAACAAAATTAATATGAATCAAAGAATACCTCAATTATGATAAATTGGTTTTAGAGTTTTTGAATGTTATTCATTTTATGTATTTTTTATATTATTAAAATTTTGGATGTGTTTTTAATTTAATAATTTATTTATAAGGATAAAATATAATTACTACGGAATTGGTGATGAATTATTATATATAGAATATTTTATTTTCAAATTAATGACATTTCCTAAATAATGTTGCTATAATATTGGCCCTGGTTCATTATCTAAAAAGATGGTTTATATATTTTGTTTCCTTATTTTTTTATCTAGATTAAGGGATGAAAATATTTTGTGGAATGAGATGGATTGATGTATTTGAAATAATTTAGATAGGTATAAACTATAAAAAATTCTAAAATTTGTCCAAAATAGATATTCGTTTATCTGTTCTCATGAGATATATATTTTTTATGAATTATTCAAAAAAAATTAGTTGAATTAAAAATATCTAAATTATAAAATATTTAATAATTAATAAACTAATAAATAGTTAATTAATAGTCATATTTTCCAAATCAGTGGAATGATCAGAATTTGGATGTTGAGTTGAGATATAAACTCCTAATTACTTTTGATTATACCTTCATTACATTAAACTAATAATTCAATACTAATGAATTTAACCCATTTAACATTAAAATTGATTAACGGTGAATCGAAATAAATGTTATGATAATATATTGGGAATAATGTTTTTTGAATAGTGAACATATATATGATTATCATAAAAAATTATATGACAATGCTGGACTTGTATTTAAAATATCAAATGAAAAAAACAACCTAATTCTATATTGAATATTAAATAAAATAGAGAAAATATTATCTTCTATATAAAAACAATTACTAATACATAATAAAAAATACAACTTCTTAATAAAGAAAAATTATATAAGAATTCATATTAGATGGGTGTTATACTATAAAACTAGATGTTAAATTTTACTCCAAGCAACACCATTCCCCATTCAATGTCTAATATTTTTTCATCCTCTATTAGGGTGATAATAGTTATTTATTGCACATGTTTCACTCTAGTTAATAAAATTTAGAATCCCTAATAATTTATGTATTCTTACCTAATTTATATTCATCGAACCATTATAAACATTTATCTCTATCAATAATGAGTCAACATAGACCAACTCATCAAATACATCATGAATATGATACCCAATATCATTTATAAGGTTTACTTTATCGTATATTACATAAAGATAAACAAGAAACATTTCCAAATGATTGGCATGCCTATTTCATTGGGTAATTAATTACAAGACACAATAAAAATAAATATGGTTTGACAAACATTATTTAATATTCCATAAAAATACCTTAATTTATTTTTTAGTTTCTAATAATGCATGGGATACCAAAGGAATGTAAATAAGAATTAGGTGAGCTATATAAACAATAACTGAATTATCAAGTCATATCATAATGTAATTCAGTACATATGAGTCAATGATCATGACATGGTAATATAAAAATATGATGAAGATAATAATGAATATTATTGTATGATATAAGATGATAATATAATAAACCATAGGAATGTTTTTAATGACAACAATCTTAGAATTATAAGAGTAAATGAACTCGTACCATCGAGATATCATAATATAGTTTGGTTAGGATGAGACAAGTTCACTGAAAATTGTATATTTAATGGAAAAAAATTATCTTATTAATTGGATGAATATATAATTATGTGTCCACATATCATATTTATATCATGTACATTCTTTTTTGTGCCATACACATCATAAAACAGTTGCATTATTTTTATCACAATGATTTCACAGATTAAATATTTTGGGTCACATTGATTTATTTCAAAATACATTGAATGATAGGTACACCAAAATTAATATCCATGAGTGGATATAGGTATTGGTATTCACAAAATAAATTTTTTGGCATGGAAAATCAAGAGATAATTACAGAAGTATAGAAGTTGTATATAAAATTTTACTCAAAGGACTAATAATAGTGAGAGATTATATCTAATTACTCAAGAATCATAGAAGATGTGATGGGATATGTAAATAAACATTAATATGTGATCAATTGTATGTATAAACTATTAGTATATGGAATGTTCTTGGATAAAAAGAAAATTTTATAATTTAATACCTTTACTTGGGTCTTACAAAATCTAAGGAGATGAATCTTAAGACATTGACAAAACCTGAGGAGAGATATCAGGAGGGAGTGGGTGTAACAAATCATGCTCAATGGATTCTAAGATAAGATTATTGGTTGGATAGGTGGCTATTTATAATAAAATAGAGGGTAATTATTTATTAATATTTGAACATATATTTTGGACTCTAATGGATAAAATAATCAAAACAGATAAACCATGTCATGGTTTCAATGAATGGTTTATGAAAAATAAGATTGTTTTTAATAGAATATATTTCTAATAATTAAACTCATTAAAATAATACCATGCATTATTTTGAGGGGAGTCTTGTTAATAAATAATGGTTTATAAATCACTAAAATATTATTTTGGTTTTCTATGATTTTGTATAGGTTTATAAAATGAGTCAAATAATTTGAAAAAATGTAGTACAATGTAATTATATTTTTTTTCTTGTGGATTCTGTTTTGTTAAATTGTAAACATTATTTTTTTTCGATTATAATGTCATAATACTTGTCATGTATTTATACATTTTTAATTATTTTTCCAAAATATTTAATTTATCATATTTTTATAAAAAATTTACCACTTTATAATGTTTATGTGCTAATTTCAAAATTAATTTTCTTATGAAAATAATTTTATAAATATCATGACCAATCCATGGGGCTCGTGCTGTTACTACCCCAAGCCAGCCTTCCATAGGCCAGGGGCGGGTGACTAGAACAAAAGGCAAATCCCTGATAAAAATGGAAGGCATTGCCTTTAAACCTGCAACTCACACAGTCTAAACAAAAGAAGTAGAAGCATAAAGTACTAAAATATAAAACAAAATTGTCGTGGAAGTAAGTGAGCCAGTATACAAATCTAACTAAACAACTAAAACAAGTACAAATAAAAAGGAAAACAGCTCCTGTATCATCCACCGGGGAATCCTACCTGAAGGGTAGGTATAGAACACGAACAACTCATCCCTACGGTACGCCTCGTCTAGTCCAGCTACAATCAGCCTCTCGTCCGTCACCCTTAGCCTCGATCACTACTGACCGTCATCTGCACAGAACACAACAAGGTGTGGGCAAAGATTATGTAGGGTGAGTATAAAAATACTCCTTAGGGGACACTGAGACCCCCAGAGGGCTCCCAGAATCCACTAAGGATAAACCAAAGAAGAAAGATACAATTACGAAGTTTCAAACAACCAAACTGAGGTATATGACCATACATATACCTAAGTTACCAGTCACAGTCTGACTCTAACTCTCAAGCCCAAGCACAACCTAGTCCACAAAGGAAGTCAAGTCAGTCACCTCAATGATAATGGTTGAAAGACAAGACTGAACTCACCCACGTATACATATTTTATAGAGTTATAGAGATGATCATATGTAGTCACTAATTAATCTAAGCTGTCAGACCCACACAAGATACAGAACCAGCTAAGCTATCAGACTCACACAGGATACAGGACCAGCTATTCTGTCTACATCTGAGCTGTCGAACCCACACAAGATACAAGACCAGATTAGTTGTCAGACCCACACATGATACAGGACCATCAATTTTGTCGGACCCACACAGGATCCAGGAACAGAAGTCAGAACAGTCGAACCAATGGAGGATTTAGGTACAGAAGTCATCACTGTCGAACCCATGGAGGATTCTAGTACATAAATCATCATTGTCGAACCCACGGGGGATTCCGGTATAGAATTCATCATTGGCTAACCCACGGAGGATTCCGGTACAGAAGTCATCCCTATCGAACCCATGAAGGATCCTGGTACAGTATCGTCGCAGCCAACCCTAGGGTTCCCACACACAACACCCTTGATTCCTGGAGGGTCCTCTCCTCATGCCTAGTGTCAAAACATCTACTCTCACAAAGTCCTAATTTTATGAATCCCATTGTTCCGTCTCATCATAAAGAACCCAATGCGACCGACGATGCGTTAATTATACCCCCAGTCTGAGAGTTATTGACATTTCTGTTCTAGGGACCCGGTTGGTTTTTAGGGTCAAACCAACCCAAACATACTCCAAATACGTCCGAAACTCAAGTGGAGTATTCCAAAAGAATAGTATCACTCCATGTATTCCATCGCCGTAGTCGGTTCGTCATTCGGATACCTATAGCCCAAGATGCGGGCTAAAAGGTGTAAATGGCCGAAGCGGGTCCGGGTCCGGCCAGACCTAGTCGGACTGACCCGGCCCGACCTAGTCTGAAGTGGGGTCTGACCCGGTTCATGAAGGTGGACTCACCCGAGTGGTCATCTCTATCAGACCCAATGGAGCGACCCGGCCTGAGGGCGGTCTGGCCCGTGGCTGTGTGGCGCCCGACCCGGGTGGTCGTGCGGCGCCCGACTGGGCGTGTTGGTCGGCCTCGCTGGTCTTGTGGCACCTGACCCGGATGGCCATGCAGCGCCATGGTGGGTGTGTGGCTCGGCCCGAATGGTCATGTGGCGCCCGGCTCGACTTGCCGTTTGGCACCCGGCTGGCCAGCTAGCCACGTAACGGGGGTGGGGGTGTTTCTCCCCCGACTCCCAAAACGGTAGGCGCAAGGCGCCGATCCTTGTAACCGTGGGACCCATAGGGTCCTTCCTGGTGGGTACCGGTGGTCGGATCAGCCGGCTGCTCTCCCCTGTCCACCGCGGCCTAAGGTCGTGGTGCAGTTCCACTGGCATGGCGCGACGGCGCCGCGGCCCGCCCTGGCCCAGACTCCTGTTGCACTAGCGCGGGGAGATGGCGTTGTTCCCCTCTGCTGAGGCCCGACTTGGCCGCAGCAAGAATTTCCTCTGCGCGGCAGGACAGTGCCGCGCCTTTCCAGTGACCTGGGATTTCGAATTGTGTGTCATTTGAAACTGTAGACTCATAAAATTATAATGTATTTATGAAAAAAAATTCCCTAGAATTTTCGGCTCTTTACATTCTACCCACCTTAGGGCTTTACATACCTGTAAGCTACAACTCACACTAAAGGAAAAATGGGAGTACTGAGCACGCATATGAGCCTATCACTCCCATGTGCTCTCATAGAGGTTTCCATGCTGCCAACGAACATGCACCATAGGTATCGACAGTCCACGTAGGACCTGCTGCTGTCGATCCTCTATCTCTATTGGATCCTCTATGAATGTCTCCCCTTCTTCAACGTCTAGCTCACCATGGACGATGATGTGGGAAGGGTCGAGTAAGTATCTCCTTAGCTGGGATACGTGGAAGAGGTCCTAGACCCGGTGCAACTAAGCTGGAAGATCTAAGCGGGAAGCCACCACAGAAAATCTGCTGAGGACCTAGAAAGGTACGATGAAGCTCAGAGATAACCTGTCACCTCGTGCAAATATCTATAGATCTCATCGAGGTGTGACCCGTAGAAATACATGGTCTCCATCCTCTAATTACAAAGGTCTCTATCTCCACTCAGCATATGACTTTTTTCTGCCATGTATAGTCTTCGCCCGCTCTTGGATAAACTGCACCTTCTCTGTGGTAGCTCGTACAATCTCTGGTCAGTAGGAAGTTGGCCCACTTGGTTTGTTGGTCGACGATTACGCAAATAGAGTCATTTCCTCGGGTTGAACGTGGAATTCCCATCATGAAATCCAGGGATATCTCATCCCACATCCACTCAGGGTCCTCTAAGGGTTGAACCAAGCCTGCTAGAACCTGGTGCTCCGCCTTCACTTGCTGAAAAGCGAGGCATTGAGAGACAAATTCAGCTACATCCTTCTTCATACATGGCCATCAGTGTTGTCGTCGGAGGTCTTGATACATATTCGGCACTATTAGATGTACCACTAGAGGAGATGTGTGGAACTCCTTTAACACTTCCTCTTGAAGTTCAACCAGTACCAAGCACATCCTCTGAAGAGGATGATGTGCTTCCCACCTTCAGAAAATCCGTCTAGTGTCTTACCTATGTATATTTGAGCACATCATGTATCACAGTAAATGTCCCCATGCTACACCTCCCTAACTTGCTGATGAAGTGGAGGAGTGACTGTATGAGATTGTATATAGGTTGCTCCATTTCTTGAGAAGTCTAGAACAAATCTCTGATAGTATCCAGCCAAACCTAGGAAACTCTGTACCTCTGTCACACTCCTGGGTGGCACCCAGGAAAGTACCGCTTCAATCCTCACTAGATCTACTATAACTCTAGCTAAAGCATATGTCCCCCCCTGGTGGGGAGGGGGGGGGGGGGGTATATTGGAATTTTTTTTGAAAAGATGTCCCCATGTTCTGACACTGCTGTTTAGAACTGAAAATTCAAAGTTCCTACTGCCATGAGGGTATGACTGGCCGATTCAAGATTGATTGGCTGTACCCTCCAATGCATGAGTTTAACATGTGCTGCATGGTATTCCTTTTTCGCCGACTAAGGAAAACATCATCCCAACATTTTCAATAAACCAAACCTTTTTTCCTAATTTAGTCAATTTTTGTATGAACTGTGGTTGCACAGTCCATACCCAAACTAACGTCGTAAGGCCACGACGCTGCCACCAAGAGGTTCCAACTGAATCTCTCACCTCAAGGGTCAGATCACACCATTGGAATTTGTGTGATTATCGAATCTCCTCCCAAAGGTATCTCCAGACATGCAGTTCATGTCAATGGCTTAACCAGAAAGTCTAGGTCTGGAACAAGATTCGTGGAAGGAAGGAATGGTTCATATATATGTCTATTGATATGACAACTAGTAGTAGACATAGATCGTACCTCAAATAATTCCTAGATCCCTTGGGTCACACTCCTTGACCGAATGTAGCTACTCTCTTCCCCAGCACTCCAACTCCCTGAGCCTGATGGGGACTATAAGGTTGGTGGTTGTAACATGTCGAAATGTACACCACCTTATGCTGCTCTCCTAGCTCTGCTTCCATGTCTGCTGCCCTGCATATTCATCTGTCCTTTACACTTCCTCTTCTCGATAAATTCTACATGCTCAAGTCTATGAGACTGGCACTAGTTTCATTCTATCCAACTGCTAACATTCACTTGATGTATCCGCTCAGCCAATGAAAATTCAACCATAAAGGTTCTCTCTAGTACCCTAACATAAGTACGAATGCATAGAGGATAAACTGTTGGCTCGAATATCCTTAAACATAACCCACTCAGAGGTCTGAGCTCTAAAGCACTGATCATAACATATTCATCGAGTACCAAGAAATATCGGTATAACTTGATGAATACACAACTACCGACACGTCATCCTGCCAAAGCTGTATAAGCTCTAGAAAACACTCAGCCACCTCGTAAAGCCATTCCTCGACCACAGTGGGTCGAATATGGATGTTAATATTTTTATTTGTCATGACCCATCCTCAGGGCCCGTGTCATGAGTACCCCAAGCCCACCTTCCATAGGTCAGGGGCTGGCGACTAGCACCAAAGGTGAATCCCTGATAAAAATGGAAGGCATTGCCTTTAAACTTGTAACCCACAAAGCTTTAACACAAGTAGTATAAGAAACAAGTACTAAAATAGAAAATAAATGTGTGCTGGAAGTAAGTGGGCTAGTATACAAACCAACTGAACAACAAGTACAAGTACACGTAAAAAGGAAAATAACACCTGGATCATCCACTAGGTAATCCTACCAGAAGGGTAGGTATAGAAATCAAACAACTCATCCTTGAGGTATGTTCCATCTAGACCAGCTCTGAGCAGCCTCCCATCCATCACCCTAAGCCTCGATCACCCGTGACTGTCATCTACACAGAACAAAACAAGGTGAGGGAGAAGCCCATGCAGGGGTGAGTATAACAATACTCAGTAGGGGACCCCAAGATCCCTGAAGGTCTCCCAGAATCCACTAAGGACAAACCAATGAATAAAGATACAATTACGAAGTATCAAAAAACCCTACATAGGTATATGACCATACATATATCTATGTTACCAGTCACAGTCCGACTCTAACTCTTGAGACCAAGCACAACCCAGTCCAAAAAGGAAGGAAAGTCAATCACCTCTATGATAATGGTTGAAAGACAAGACTCATCTCACACATGTATACATATTTTGTAGAGTGATAGAGATGATCATATATAGTCACTAATTCATTTAAGCTGTCAGACCCACACAGGATACAAGACCAGCTAAGTTGTCGGACTCACACAAGATACGAAACCAGCTATTCTGTCTACATTAGAGTTGTCAGACCCACATAGAATACAAGACCAGCTAAGCTATCAGGCCCACACAGGATACAGGACCAGCAATTCTGTTGGACCAACACAAGATCCAGTAATAGATGTCAGAACTGTCAAACCCACAGACGATTCTCATTAAGAAGTCATCACTGTTGAACCCATGGAGGATTTCGGTACAGAGCTCATCACTGTCTATCCCATGGAGGATTTTGGTATAGTCGTCATCACCATCCAACCGACGGAGGATTACGGTACAGAAGTCATAACTGTCGAACCCACGAAGGATCCGGGTATTGTATCATCGCAGCCAGCCCTAGGGTTCCCACACATAATATGCTCGATTCGAGGAGGGCCCGCTCCTCAATCCAAGTGTCAATACATAAAATATCACGAAGTCATGAGTTGATATATCCCATAGTTCTGTCTCATCATATGGAACCCAATGCTACAGACGGTGCATCAATCAGACGCCTGATCTGAGAGTTATTGGAATTTCTGTTCGAGGGGCTCGGTTGATTTCTAGGCTCAAACCAACCCGACCGTACTCCAACTGCATAAAAACCTCAAGTGTAGTATGCCAAAATAATTTTCTCGCTCCATGTATTCCATTGCTGTAGTCAGTTTGTCGTTCGGACAGTCGTAGCCCAAGATGTGGGCTAAAAGGTGTAAATGGCCATAGAGGGTTCGAGTCCGATCCGACCCAGTCAGACCAACCCGGTCTGAAGTGGGGTATGACCCGGTTCATGGATATAGCCCAACCCGAGTGGTCGGCCTAACATGAAGAGGCATGTCTACCTGGCCCGAATGCGCGGCCCAGCCTGAGGGCGGCCTGGCCCGTGGCCGTGTGGCGCTCGACACGGCTAGCCGTGCGGCGCCCAGAAGGGTGTAAGGCCCAGCCCAACTGACCGTGGGGCGCCTGACCGGGCTGGCCGTGTAGCCCTCTGCTGGTCGTGTGTCTCAGCCTCGCAGGTCATGTGGCGCCTGGCTCGGCTGGCTATGTGGCGCCCGCCTGGCCGGGCCGGCTGGCCATCTAGCCACGTAAGGGGGGGGGGGGGGGTGTTGTACCCCCCAGCTCTCGAAACGATCAGTGCAAGGAACAAAACATTATAACTACGAGACCCTAAGGGTCCTTCCTGAAGTGCACCGGTATCCAGCTCAGTCGGCCGCTTTCCGCTGTCCGTCATGGCATAAGGTCGTATTCCTGCTCCACCGGCACGGCACGACGGCGCTGCGCCACTCCACCGCGGTCTGCCCTTGTCGTGGCATCCTGTAGCACTGGAGCGGTGCGACGACGTCTTTCCCCTCCGCAGTTTCCCAACATTCTTCCGCACGGCACGACAGTGCCGCGCCTTTTCGGTGACCCGGTGGTCTTGCACTGCCGGTCTCCTAGCGTCCGGCCCGACGCCGGCTGCTGTTGTCTGCTCCCTTCGGAAACCAAAAACAAGATAAAAATGGGTAAGTGTCGGCTGTTTTGGTGCGGTCCGAATTTCCCCATGTTATGGTGATATCTTTTGGTTGTAAAACCATAATTTCAACAATGTTGAACGAGTACAAGAATTCAAAACCCCTACCTTGTAATCGGTATTCACTCAGCGGAGTCGTGGGAAGGTGGCATCGTTCCGTTGATGTCGGGAGGAGATGACGTCATTGTTGGCAACATTCTTCACGAGAAGCATCTTCCCTTTCTTGACCCGGTTAGAGAGGGAGAAGATGACGTTGTCATTACTTTGTGGAGACATGCATTCTTCGTTGGGAGTAGATGTCCTTCTTCGTTGGGAGGATATTTTCTCAATCCATCCAAGACTCCACCACAAGATTAATCCAACCCCCAAAATAAAAGAATAACACATCTTTATATACTATTAGCTTAAGTAATTCAAAATGATTCAAATTCATTAAGTTACGTAACTTAATTAAAAGGTGGTGTTTGCTCAATAAATTTGGAGAGGGAAGGTGAAGAGGCTCTAATAATTTATGGGGGAGGTGAAGAGTTTCCCCCATTAATGGGGAACTCAAGGGGTTTAAGGGGGTTTGAGATCATGCGGGACCCACCACATAATATCCTCCCAAGGGAGGTTATGGGTAGGTTCACCCCACCTCCAACCTCCCCTTGAAGGATTAAACCACCACTCAAAAAAACATTCTAGACATATTTTTATTTAATTTATTTAGAAAACACAAAAATTATCATCAAACCTCGATAAAATGAAATTGAGGTGAAGGTATCATTAAGAGAATATCGGCACTGTGAATTCAATGGTGCTCTCAGATTTAAATTCTATGCACCGGTTCCGATGATATAAAATCCCGCTCGTAAGTTTACTGAACATACCCGAACAAAATTTCGGAAAAATATTATTAGTCACCCTCAACCTGTGCCGGTCAATGTTAGCCTCTGCCTAAGTGAAAAATTCCCAAACGAACTCAATGGTAGTCTCATAGTTTCAATCCGAGTTACCATTTAGATGTTATGAATATGACAATAAAATAGTTGTCACTTAATTATTTTATTTGCGGCCACAAACTAACTTTTTCTGGTGGCCCACACTGGCCAAAGTTAGTATCTACTTAAATAAAGAAATCCCTCATGAGTTCAGTGGTGGTCTCAGATTTTTTATCTGAGCTACCATTTGTGTGTTATATGAATTTTAAAAATAATATAATTTATTTAATTATTTTATTTACGGTTATGCCATTTTAGGGATTTCTCATAGGAGGCCCGCACCGACTAAACTTAAGTCGCACCTTGGGTAAACCCACCATCTTAAGCGAAACAGTGCCATCGGATTTCTGATCTGAGTAACCGTTTAAGAGTTATTCCTCTTTTTTAGAAAAATTGCTTACGCGGGTTAATTTATGCTTAACAAAACTTCGACAGATCATTTTGGGCACTCCAGGCTTTGGAATCGCGCGCCGTCAGAAGCTGCGGACTCGTAAAATTCCCATGTATTTAAGAAAAAACATTCCAAGGAATTTCTGGGTTTTAACACAAATATTAGAATTAAACATTTAAATAAAAAACTTTTATTAATTTAAAATACTAATTTTACAACATTAACCCCAATATGACCCATACAGAAATAAAATTCGAATCATTAAATTCTATTTTATTTAATATTTAAATTAATAATAATTAATATATATATTTTTAAAAAATTTATTTATTAGAAAATATTTAAAATGATAATTGTTTTTTAATTGAACTCTTTAGCATCAAATTATTATTTTTTATTTCAATTTTTTTAGAAAAACTAAAAATCCCCTTGAGTCATAACAATGGTGTTAGACACATAATTAACCTAAAAAATTATTAAATATGATACTACGATGATTGCCATTAATAATAGTGTATATATATCACAATGATGGGTGATTACCATCATATTCAAATCATCCTTTATATGATTGCCAGATAATTGGCATTCTTGTCTCACATTTTTATATATTCCACCACATGAATCATCTATTATTAAAAATATCATGCCAAAATATGGTCTTATGAGTTATTTCAAGCCCTTTAGTCCAAATTGATAACAACTCGGATCATTCTATCACATATTCCCAAGAATAACCCATTAAATAAATTGATCTTGAACACTTCATTGGGAATTAGTTACATGGATTGAAGAATTATCAATACAAATATTCATTTTTATCGTTTAATTATCCATTCAATTTCATTAAGATATTATATAGGTAGTGATTGTCGGTCTTGAAAAAGGACTATGAATTCATCCTCCCTATAAAACAAATAAGGATCATTCTCAATCAGTTCCTTATTAACCACTTCTACATGTGTTGACTCTTCAAGACGTTGTCTTTTACAACAATTATTTGTTTTACATGATGACATGGAAATAATACTATTTTTCTTACTTCAATTAATCTTTTTGGAGCCCTGATTCGCCACCTTATTAACTATAATGTTGTTTGGTAAAATGTTTCCATGGTTTTATTAAAAATTAAAATATAAAAATTCATAAGAATAGTTTTAAATAATTAAATTGTATAAATTAACAATGAAATGGAATAAATATAATCATTATTTCATAAGAAAATGAAAATATAAAAAATCATAATAAATTCTTATATAAATAAAACAACTTTATAAAACTAGAAAAGGCCTAATTGGTATGGTGTGTGATGATGGAAAATTATTTTTTTTGGTTTATGGAATATTATTTGGTTATTTATATTTATAATATTATACATATCACCTAAATTGGTATTCATAAGATTTAGTTATTGATTCTCAGGTTGGGATTGGTCATTGTCAGGGCTCAGTGATTCCATCGACCATGAGATCTCAAATAAAAGATAATCATATGTTGTTAAACTAAATTGAATTCAAAATTAATAGAAAGTCGATTTGTTATGTTTATGTTAGTATAGTTTCAATTTTTTCATTATTTCTTTGATATGTTATTTTGTGGAAGGTTGAAGTAATTATGAATAATTGGATGTAAAATATGTGAAGTGATATAACACATCTTGAGTGTCATTTTGACATTATTATAATGAAAATATGGAATATGTTTTTGTGAGGAATAATATAGTTTAATTTTAATGTATTTTTGTGTTTATGAAATGGAATTCAAAACAATGACTGAAAAAATCATAAGGAGAGGAATTATAGGTGTGTTGGTGTCTCTAATGAATAAATATGGTTTTCAATAAACAAATATATCGGGGAAATAACATGTTAAGAAATTTATTAATAAAAATTACACTAAAAATTTCACGAGGGCAATTAATTATTAATGAGTGGATGAAGAATAATTTTTTTGGGCAATATATCATGAATATGGAAGAAGAAAAAGGAATATATGATTTTATTTAGTTGTATTTGGTCTATCTTTTTTTTGTATATATGATTAGCCACTATAAAAGGATAATATTCATTGCTAATATATGTAGTTTTCATGTGCCTTGCTATTCATAAAAACCATTTTAGTGCATTTTACATTTTGAACACCCATTCTCATCATTTGTGCACTTCATGCCTAATGTGCACCAATTTAGGCCCAATGTTTCATCTGATGTTAAAGAATGTAACTATCCATGTTTTAATTTTATATTTTTGTAAATGGATATTCACTTAATTATGAACATTTTTTATTCAGGGATCAATGGATTATTAATAAAGTATGATGGAGATATTTGGCGATTAAAGGAAACAATTCTGGAGAAGGCAGATTGGATATCATCCCACTGATCGGACTATGGGGCCCACAATACAAGTCAAATGAAGCCAAATATTTATGGAAGGATAGAATAAATATAGGGGAACAAATCATTCTTTTGGAGCCAGTGCTAAGTCGTCATCAATGGTGGTGATTAAGGCGGCCCATGTTGAAGATTTAAGTTTGGGCCAGAGTCTGTGGCCCAGAAAAACAGCCCTCTATTTCAATCATATCTCCCGAACCAAAACGTATTTTGGGATGAACGTTTACAGGATATTAGGGGACATCCGGAGGTGCATTTAAGTATTCTATGTCCCACTCAACTTCGTCCTTATAGAAGGTACTTTAGGCATGTCTTTCCTGTGGATGCAAACTGGCTGCAACTTTGGGGCAAAAAGTGGAAAAGTCTCTCATCATTAATGTTCCACCCACCTTTCCCCAACATAATTAATTATAGGCACATGGGATGTTGGGAGCTCAGCCAAGGCTTCATTTTTTCCTATTTAAGGCAGGAGTGGTAGTAGATTTAGGGATCTTGGATCTTTGCTTTCATTGTAATGTTATTTTGCCAAATTGTCCTTGTAGCGTTTTTCCTTCTCATGTAAGTTGTTTAAATCACCTTAGTTTTCAATAAAACTTTTTGTTCTTCTCTTATTCTGTTCTTCCTATTTTCACCTTGATACCGTTGCCTCAAGGTGTGAATTTATTCACACCAAACATCGTGATTTTGTTCACACAACGGTGGAGTGATCTTTTCATTGTTTTATTTTTCTTCTCCAATCCCACTTCTTTAAGTCGACTTCCCGCTTCCATTTATTGAATAACATAAATGGAGGGCAAGCTCTTTTATGGGTTGATCCAAGGGAGTAGTAAGGGGTTGGATTGAATGTTATTTCTCATGCCCTAAATGTTATTAATTTCTTTTAATTGAGTTTCTTTCATTCAATGATTTTTATTCTTCCTCTTCCTTATTGAATTTATTCACCCCACTTTCATGTGCTAATTACATCCTTTACCTTGGAGTGCTCATGAAAATGATCCTACAAGTGTATAGGTGATTATCATATGTTTTGAATGTGTTTAACCAGTAAGTGATGAGGTTAGTTTGAATTTATTGCAAGAATCCTTCTCGAGTTAATGAAATTAAAATCGTAAAAAAAAAGGAAATCATTCAATCCACCCCGAGCAATAACCTAGGATCAACTCATTTTCTCATAATTTTAATTCACATAGATCTTTTAGTGCTCTTTCAAAACAATATAAAATCAACCCATGTTGGCCACTTCATATCCAAAAATCCATCTCTTTTTCTTGACCTGTTCTTCTTTTTTGAGTAAGGATGGGTATGAAAGGGGAGCACCGTATTCATTTGTGTCACGCGGTGTGATCCCTGAGTAATACCTTACCCAGAAATTTAAGAGAAGACAATGTATCATCAGTTTATGTTATTTTTACCTTTTTTAGGTTAAAAAAAATACAAATATATATATATATATATATATATATTAAAAAAATTTAGAGGCATGTCATAGGTCATTTGGAAAAGCTGGTCACAACCATCGAAGCCATTGGGAGACAAACCAAAACTGAAGGGAGACATGGGAATGCACTTTCAACATCAACCACCAGGTGACTTTATTCCATAATTTTCATTTTCAATGTCTTCGTTTAACTTCTATCCTACCCCTTATATGTTTGAATTCTTTAAACACTGGGGACAATGTTATTCTAAGTTGGGGGGGGGGGGGAGATGAAAATGTGTGGATGGAAAAATTTCATTAACCTTGAACATGATAACACACATTCCAAACTCTAAAATTGGATATCAAATAATTTTTCATGCCTTTAATCTGATTTTAATTCAAGTTTATGTTCATGTGCATTGATATTGGAAAGTGCAGTTGTCCGATGTGATTTTTCACTGTTATATTTTCATTCATTTAATAAAAAAACACAATGCACGTCCTCTTGATTGTGGGGTTTTAGTTTGAGTTCTTGGGGACCCATAATAAATAGCATAGGATTGGATATCATTTTAATTTTAACATGAGTATTCAAAAAAAAATCAATTGCGCATAGAGCAATGAATTGACCTAATGTGTGGCTTTCGACACTTGGGGATCACGACTCCACAGTTGTCTGGCCCAGAGTTGGGCATTTAATCTCTATTTGTGGTAATTTGAATTTTTTTTTGATTGTGTTAACTTGAGATGATGCCCGAGTGTGTGAGCTTCACTTGGTTCCCTAAGGTCTTTGAGCCTGGGAGTCATCGGCAAAGTCTTGCTACATGGGTTGACTCGATTGAGTTCAATTTCAATTACCATGACAAAATTGTAAAAAAAAACCAAAAAAATAAAAAAATATAAAAATGAGTACTCATCTTATTATTAAAATTTGATTGCTCCTAGCACTTCCATCATTTCTCCCTCGAATGGAAATGAACCCCCATGTCTATTGTGACGCACAACACTTCATCATGCTTAATTGAATTTGGATGAAATGTGGCAATGAATTTGAACAAAGGAATGGGCTTGGGATTGATATAGGTCTGTGGACATAACTTGTTTTAAATGATTTTTATGGGTTTCATAATTGTTTTGTATGTGATCTTTGGGTGAGAAATGTGTATTAAAATGTTTTTGGAAAAGGTCATTCGAATTTCATTTTTGTGAGATATATTTTGCTCGGGACTAGAAAAAATCAAGTTGGGGGTGCGATTAGCCACTGTAAGGGGATAATATTCATTGCTAATATATGTAGTTTTCATGTACCTTCCTATTCATAAATACCACTTTAGTGCATTTTACATTTTGAACACCCATTCTCAACATTTGTGCACTTCATGCCTAATGTGCACCAATTTAGGCCCTATTTTTCATCTAATTTTAAAGAATGTAACTATCCTTTTTTTAATTTGATATTTTTGGAAATGTATATGAACTTAATTATGAACATTTTTTATTCAGGTATCAATGGATTATTAAAAAATGATGATGGAGATATTTGGTGATTAAAGGAAACAATTCTGGAGAAGGCAGATTGGATATCATCCCACTGATCGGACTGTGGGGACCACAATACAGGCCCAATGAAGCCCAAATTTAATATAAGACTAGAAGAAATATAGGGAAACAAATAATTATTCTGGAGCCCGTGCTAATTCGTCCTCAATGGTGGTGATTAAGGCATCCCAATTTGAAGATTTAATTTTGGCCCAGAGTCTGCGGCCCAGAAAAACGGCCCACTAGTTCGATCATATCTCCCGAACCACAGTGTATTTTGGTCTACAATTTTACATGATGTTATAAAACATCCGGGGCTTAATTGAAGAATTCTAGGGACCACTCAAAATCGACCTTATAGAAGGTCCTTTAGGCGCGTCTTTCCGGTGGATGCAAGCTGGCTGCAACTTCGTGGCAAGAAGTGGAAAAGTTTCTCATCATTAATATTTCACCCACCTTTTCCCAACATAATTAATTAAAGGCACATGGGATGTTGGGGGCTCGGCCAAGGATTCATTTTTTCCTATTTAAGGCAGTAGTGGTGGAGGATTTAGGGATGTTGGGAGCTTTTCTTTCATTGTAATGTTATTATGCCAAATTTTCCTTGTAGCGTTTTTCCTTCTCATGTAAGTTGTTTCAATCACCTTAGTTTTCAATAACACTTCCTCTTCTTCTCTTATTCTGTTCTTCCTATTTTCACCTTGATACAATTTCCTCAATGTGTGAATTTATTCACACCAAACTTTGTGATTTTGTTCACACAACGGTGGAGTGATCGTGTTTTTGTTGTTGTTGTTTTTTACTTATTCAATTCCGCCCCAATGAGTCAACTTTCCGATTCCTTTGAGATCATAGAATCAATGGAGGGCTAACCCATTATGGGTTGGTCCTAGGGAGTTTCATGAGGAATATTGGATGTTATTTTATGATCTAAAATTCTGTAATCATTTCATTAATTTAATATTTCCATTTGATGATTAATTTCTTCTTCATCTTCGCCAACATTAACAATGACAAATTTCGAGTTCTAGTACGATCCAATTCCTTGGAGTGATCATTAAATTGATCCTATAAGTGAATTGGTGATTAGCCTCTGAAATGTGTAGTGATTAAATTAGTGAATGATGTTGAGTAATTATATCATTTTTTGGATACGTCTTGAATTAGTGAAACAAAAGTTATAAGAAAATAAATACATCCAATCTAACCCTAGTAACAACTTAGGATCACCTCATCTCCATTAATTGTTTTAGACTAAGTAATTGAATGTTTTAATTTATTTTCATAAAATTAAATCAGTAGTCATTCAAATCAATTCAATCTGAATAGTTGTCCACTTCATAGCCAAATCCTTCCAAGATCAGAGTTTCTTTAGGTTCCTTCTTCGGCCCCTGTGGATTCGACCCCTACCTGTACTACAACTACCGCATACCTGTAGGGTAAATTTGGGTGATCTAAAATTTTGGCGCCGTTGCCCGGGACCCAAGTAAGTTACTTTAGACACACATCTTCTTTTCTCACCCAACATTCTCTATTCTCACCCCCATCTCTCTTATCTTTACCCCTTTCTGTTTGTGTGTGTTCTGAGAATCTAGAATCCAACATTCCATCTTCTCCAATGGAGTATCTTCCAAATTATCATGTCACAAACTCATACTCGAATAAAATGGAAAATGAATATTGGGAAGCCCCTAAATTAAAAAATTTCTTTGATCAACCCTTGAATAATTACCACACACCTGATGAGATGTACAATCAATGGGATGGTGGTTGTTTAAAGGATGAATTTCCAGCCCTCTCGAGGATGATTGAAGAGATGAAACTTAATGAAGTTCATGATTTACAAACTCCTATCCAGCCTAATCCTCAAAAACTCTTCGAAAAATTGTGTAATAAAATGGATATAATGAGTTCTGAGGTATCATCATTGAGATTAGAACTACAATGCAATAATACTTGTGAGGAACTCATCCATACACCAATTGTACCTTCTGAAACCTTATGTGGATTGTCTAGTTTCCCAAAAAACACTCATGAACTTATTGAAGAACCAAACTTTGGAATTAGGGTAGGGGAAGTGAATCAAGAAATTGTTGAAGGGTCTTTAAATCAGAAGGAAATTTATTTTTTGAATTCAAAGGATAATAACTTGACATCATGGATTGAGCTTCCTGAACGTGGCTCCATTAGTGAATTTTTAGGGCCATAGATCACTAAAAAATTAGGAGAAATCCCAAACATTGACCCCATACCTACTCCTAGAATTCAAATGGAAACTTTTCGGGATGAATCGGATTTTTACAAGGAACCAATTCATTTTAATGTCTTTGGAGAAGAAACTAATTTTCATTCAATTTTCCAATATTCTTTAGAAAATTTCAACCAACCTGAACTCAAAATCATTGTCCTTCCTTCCCCACTTGAGTATCCCATCATTTTTGATAAACAAGTGCTTGGGGTTTTCATTCATTCATCTCATGAAACCCACAAAGGGGGGTTGATCTTTGATTTATTAGGAAAGACTACAGAAGAAAAAAGATCAACCATTTCTGATATTCCTTGGATTTTCCCATTCCTTTTAGAAAATAGGATTGTTCATGAATTAAATTCCAAAACTTCATACCCACTATAAGGGATACACATTCTCAATCATGTTCAAGTAGAGAAAGATGAGTTCATTAAAATTTTTAAAGTTGGAATTGGCTAAGTTTGGGGGGTTCAAGTCGAGCTATAGACTTTAAATTAAGTGTTGCACGGGAGGGAACCCACGGTTTTCATGTTTTATTTCATTTAATTAGTACCTCGGACTGTTGACCTGTTCTTCTTTTATGAGTATGGATGGGTATGAAAGGGGAGCACCGTATTCATCCGTGTCACCCTGTGTGATCCCTGAGTAATACCTTACCCAGAAAATATAAAGAAGACAATGTATCATCAGTTTGATTTTTAAATTTTAAAAAAAAGGAAACCCATAAAAATGTTGATACTTGGTTTTAAATAAATTGTTGTTTTGTTTGTTTCTTCTGGTTTTTTCTTCTTTGTATAGTTCAGAAACTATTTTGGGTGATACATATTCAATCAAGGAGGTGCATACATCTCCAAAGAGATCAAAAGATTAATCTGGAGCATCATGAACTTCAACTTCAAAAATCAGGTGCATTTGTTCCATGTTTATCATTTTCAATTTCCTCTTTGAACTCCTCACCTCTACCCCTTCTAATATTTCTTTTCATTAAACACTGGGGACAATGTTATTTTAAGATTGGGGGGAGATGAAATTAATATTTTGATATTGTGTACTAAAAAAATAAAATGTGTGGAAGGAAAAATGTCATTAACCTTGAACATGATAACACACATTCCAAACTCTGAAATTTCATATCAAATAATTTTGCATGCCTTGATTCTTATTTTAATGCAAGTTTATGTTCATGTGCATAGTATTGTAAAGTGCGGTTGTCCGATGTGATTTTTCACTGTTATATTTTCATCCATTTAATAAAAAAACACAATGCACGTCCTCTAGATTATGGGGTTTTAGTTTGAGTTCTTGGGGACCCATAATAAATAGCATAGGATTGGCGATCATTTTAATTTTAACAAGAGTATTAAAAAATCAATTGTGCGTAGAGCAATGAATTGACCTAATGTGTGGCTTTCGGCACTTGAGGATTGTGAATCCATAGTTGTCTGGCCCAGAGTTGGGCATTTTATCTCTCTTTTTGGTAATTTGAATTCTTTTTAGATTGAGTTAACTCGAGATGATGCCTGAGTATGTGAGCTTCACTTGGTGCCCTAATGTCTTTGAGCCTGGGAGTCATCGACAAAGTCTTGCTACATGGGTTGAATCGATTGAGTTCAATTTCAATTACCATGGAAAAATTGTAAAGAAAAAACCAAAAAAAAAAGAAAATAAAAAATGAGTACTCATCTTAATATTAAAATTTGATTGCTCCTAGTGCTTCCATCTTTTCTCCCTCGAATGAAAATGAACCCCCATGTCTATTGTGACACACAACACTTCATCATACTTAATTGAATTTGGATGAAATATGGCAAGGAATTTGAACAAAGGAATGGGATTGATCTTGAGATATGCTTATGGAAATATCTTGTTTTAAATGATTCTTATGGGTTTCATAATTGTTTGGTATGTGATATTTGGGTGAGAAATGTGTATTAAAATGTTTTTGGAAAAGGTCATTCGAATTTCATTTTTGTGAGATATATTTTGCTCGGGACTAGAAAAACTCAAGTTGGGGGGGTGTGATTAGCCACTATAAAAGGATAATATACATTGCTAATATACGTAGTTTTCATGTGCCTTGCTATTCATAAATACCATTTTAGTTCATTTTACATTTTGAACACCCATTCTCATCATTTGTGCACTTCATGACTAATGTGCACCAATTTAGGCCCAATGTTTCATCTGATTTTAAAGAATGTAAATATCCATGTATTAATTTGATATTTTTGGAAATGGATATCCAATTAATTATGAACATTTTTTATTTAGGGATCAATGGATTATTAATAATGTATGATGGAGATATTTGGCGATTAAAGGAAACAATTCTGGAGAAGGCAGATTGGATATCATCCCACTGATCGGACTACGGGGCCCACAATACAAGCCCAATGAAGCCCAAAAATTATGTAAGAATAGAAGAAATATAGTGGGAACAAATCATTCTTCTAGAGCCAGTGCTAATTCGTCCTCAATGGTGGTGATTAAGGCGGCCCAAGTTGAAGATTTAATTTTGGGCCAGAGTATGCGGCACAGAAAAACATCCCACCATTTCAATCCTATCTCCCGAACCAAAACGTATTTTGGGCTGCACTTTTACAGGATATTAGGGGACATCCGGGGGTGAATTTATGTATTCTATGTCCCACTCATATTTGTCCTTCTAGAAGGTCCTTTAGGCGCGTCTTTCCGGTGGATGCAAGCTGGCTGCAACTTCGGGGCAAGAAGTGGAAAAGTCTCTCATCATTAATGTTCTACCGACCTTTCCCCAACATAATTAATTAAAGGCACATGGGATGTTGGGGGATCGGCCAAGGCATCATTTTTTTATTTAAGGCAGGAGTGGTGGTAGATTTAGGGATCTTGGAGCTTTTCTTTCATTGTAATGTTATTATGCAAAATTGTCATTGTAGCATTTTTCCTTCTCATGTAAGTTGTTTCAATCACCTTAGTTTTCAATAAAACATTTTCTTCTTCTCTTATTCTGTTCTTCCTATTTTCACTTTGATACCGTTGCCTCAAGGTGTGAATTTATTCACACCAAACCTTGTGATTTTGTTCACAAAACGGTGGAGTGATCGTTTCATTTTTTTATTTTTCTTCTCCAATACCGCTTCTTTAAGTCGACTTCCCACTTCCATTTATTGAATATCATAAATGGAGGGCTCAAACCTTATAGGTTGGTCCTAGGGGGTTGGATGGGGAAGATTGGATGTTATTTTATGATCCTAAATTCTGTAATAATTTCATTATTTTATGATTTCCATTTAATGATTTATTTTCTTATTCATCTTTTCCAACTTTAACAATGACACATTTCGAGTGCTAGTGCGATCCAATTCCTTGGAGTGATCATTAAATTGATCATACAAGTGAATTGGTTATTAGACTTGGAATTGTGTAGGGATTAAATTGGTGAATGATTTTGAGGAATTATATCATTTTGTGGATACATCTTAAATTAGTGAAATGAATGTTATAAGAAAATAAATGCATCCAATCTAACCCTAGTAACAACTTAGGATCAACTCATATCCATTAATTGTTTTAGACAAAGTAATTGAATGTTTTAATTTATTTTCTTTAAATTAAATCAGTAGTTATTCAAATCAATTCAATCTGAATAGTTGGCCACTTCATATCCAAATCCTTCCAAGATCAGAGTGTCTTTAGGTTCCTTCTTCGGTCCCTGTGGATTCGACCCCTACCTGTACTACAACGACCACATACCTGTAGGGTAAATTTGGGCGCAACCACTATAAGAGATGTTTTTATTTTTTTACATATAATAGTATGTTGATAATATATGGTATTATAGGTTCCTTGTTATGGTATGATGGAAACACTATGTAGTGATTATGCTCTATAAATAGTAATATTATATACCTATATACTTTTTTCCACAATAAATATTATATAACCCAGATAATTCCCACATTAGTACATCCATCTAATTTATCCCTTATTATTCAATATTTTTGAAGAATTAATGATTGGTTTTCATAACCTATAATGTGTTTTATTTTGGTCATATTATTGTCATATGGAAGTAGAAGTTGTAGTTCCAAATTTTGTACTTGTTTATATTTGATGGTATGAAGATGTATTATATGGATGTGTAATACTGTCACAAAATGAATATTATATTCATCGGTATGTGATGGGTTCATAGTAATAGTACAAATTTCTCTTACATGTAAGGGAAACTATATCAATAAGAAAAATTGTACTATGTACCCCATTTTTTAATTTTTTTTTACAATCTAGGTTACTAATTTTTCAAGTAATTGGATATTGTAATTTTGGTGTGTTTGGTTATTAGGTAACCACAGATGGGACACAAGAGAGTGATTTTGTTAAATTAATAAATCTTTTCAATGATACTTGTTGTTTGACATATGTTCTTTTTGGATGAACCCACATTATACTCAAGACTGATCTCCTAGATTTCCATGTATTATTTTATTGATTTTAGAAGAATTATTAATATAGAAGGGATGACCTTACAATATCACCAAATTATGATTATAAAGGGGTGTAAAATATTCTAGCTGTATATGTGTAATTTCATTTGGTTTTTAATTTTGAACATATTTTGGTTTTTCAAAATAATATGGATATTTATATTTTAATTTATATTTTATTATTATATCATCTATAGTGTCTATAAATGATGATAATTTTTGTGACATGTTATAATATATATATTTTCAGGACCCCATACCCCGAATTATACAACTCATGGAATGTAAATGATGAAAGGGAGATAATGACCCCCTGAGTACCACCTTCAGTATGTCTGGGGGTGACGACATGCACCAATGGTATAAAATCTTACAAAATGAGACGTATTACTTTTTTTAGGAAAAAATGACCAGGAGACATATTATTCATCACAAAAAACTCCAATATATATAAAAGAAAAAAAAATCCATCTGAGATGCATGTTTAAATAAAACTGATTCAAGTGCATTAAATAGTCCAATGGTACCAAAAGTAAAGCTAAGCAGCAACACAGAAACAATCAATATCCAAAATAGTAGGGTCTTTCTTGGTCTCTGAATTACTTTTACATGCCTGAAGACTTTTTCATATTGGAATTGTGAGAGTACATGTATAACATGTAGGAAAAATATTTGTCTCACTTGAAGAAATGATGGGGAGTATACTAATGCCCCTATGAGAATGCAGAAACACCAAATAGTACCAAATAAGGTATAATAGCCATCAAATCTTCAACATGAAACTACCACCATGTAACACAAGTCCAGTAAAATAATATAGTAAGAACATTGATTATTTGGGTACCTTTCTCCACATCCCACTGGTTTTTATGCTCTTGTCTTATTAAAAACATCCCCACTCTCCCAAATCATATAAAATAACCATGTCACAAACCACCCACACACACCTAGGCTTTAAAAAACCATGCCTCAAACAATCCCCTAGGCCTCAAGAAACATCACAATCAATATATAGTAACCTTGTCCACATTCCACATCACATCCCTCCAACATATTCATGGGTCCCACAGTCACACCCCATCTCATATCCTAGGCCATGAGACACACCACCACCCATCCCAAAGACCCCTGTGAAATCAAACCCAATATCATCTAGAAGGCTCCTGAAAAACAATTCTCTCCCTCGCACACAAGGTCCCAAAAAACTACAACAACCATTAAAAATATTGGACATTCACTGCATTAAATGAGATGGTATGAACATATGGCCATTCATCCACCCTCTTATAAAGATATTTGGGATATACACACACACACCCATGACCATGGGGGTGTTCTGAACATGCTTATCAACTAGGTTGGGGTGTGTATAGAAATCATAATGAAAAAAATACATACATACATATATATATATGATTCCAAAAACTCAAGCCCAACCAATGGGTTCTAAAAAACCACAAAATCACAACACTTCCAAAATTTCAATTACATCTAATTTTCATATTACAATTAGAAACAATCACTTCTAAAGTTGATAAATTTATCTATCTTCACAAAGATTCTATGCTTAAAACCCATAGATTTTATTATTTAGCCTTAACCATAGTTAATAGTGTAACCTAACGTTAGATTTCCATTAACAAACAACATCCCATTAACCAAACCTACTCATGTCATCTCAATATTATAAATAACTAATTTATTCCTTCAACACCCATGAAACTACTAATCATAACAAACAACAAGAAACATATCAAAATTTAACTAAATGATAAAGAACCTAGGTAAATTAACCCATGTCATATTTTTCCCCTTTTTAACACACATTTAAGACATATCATATATCGATCCCGAGACACAGGGTGAATCCTTATACATTTTACTAATGGAGATTCACCAATACCAACCACAACCACCATCATTCTTCAAAGAATACATTCCCAATATTTCCCATCTATAGTGAAAACCCCAAACTCACAACAAAACCCAACAACACATCTAGGTATATCCATTTTCAGCATCCCTGTTGTACAACCACACCACAACCATCATATCCCTACCGTAAAACCACATCCATTCACATCCCCACACAAAAATCCAATAGAATACCCAATATCAAATTGAAAAAATAGCTTACTTATTTTTTTAAATATGGGATATTATTCAAATTCAATATCTTCAATTGAGGGTGTGATCACATAAGACATATGATCCTGGGGAATCTATTAAATTAACCTCATATATGTTGTTGATCGATTTTATAGAATAATTCATTTAATATAAAACCTAAAATAAGAATTCATATTCCATTAAAGGGGAAAAAACAAATTCCACCAAAGGTGATGATTTTTAGTGGGTAGTTAACCCATAGAGATTAAAAAAATGGAATGAACAACACCAAGAACATGAATCACTTTTTCACAATCCCTTATTATATTCATATGATGAAGATAAAATTATCATTATTAATTGGTATTCAACCATATTACTAAGAGAATAATATTTATACACCAATCCTGTATAGTTCAAAATTGAGAGAGACAAAGGAAAACCTAATGGGAAGAATATGTGATCTATGCTTCTTGATTGCACCAAGGCCGAGGGTACATATGAATTAGGAAAACCTCAAGGAAAACTCAAACCATCTACTTAGAACATCACTCAACATCTATGTGAAGAATAACATTGTGCATCCCGTAGAAAGATGAAACAATAAGTAATGAATGAAAGGGAAAGAATATGTTAGCTTTATAAATATCTAATGAGAAGATCTGGTTTAGAAATGTTTTTGATTTTCTGTTAAATGTGGATTTAGTCATGATAATGCATTTTTACAGAGTAAAATCCCACGGAAACTCAATAATTTATGATAAGATTTATAAAAATTTGATAGTCCTAATATCCCTTCAATAAGTCTTTAAATGTTTTTTAGGTCAAATTAAACATTAAAGGGGTGAAAAAGAAACTGGATGTATTTTTTAGAATACATCATCTGTTGAGGAACCATTGGGTGAGACATTGCTGGATGGAGTACAATTTAATGAGTCACTTCTCGTGAGTAAACATTAATGACATATCATTACGTAAGAAATTTTATAACAAGGAACCACATTTGAGTCACCATTAGCTAGGGCACTACTCCCTATTTACTGTTTGGAGAGGTACTGCTCAATGTGGCACCACCATATGAGATACCACTAGGGTGATCTACTACATAATTGAAACCAATATGGACAGCTACAACCAAGTTTCAACAACACAAGCGAGGGTCCTCCAGGGTGACACTGCCACAAGGGTAACACAACCTCTATGTGACAATACCATTCTGGCAGCACTGCTAGTTGACACTACAGCCAAGTGACACCACCACCAGGTGACACTACATCTTGGTGAAATTGACACCAGGTGACACATCCTGGGTGACACCACCACTAAGATATTTTTCTGGTGAGGAATCATTGTAAATAATGGAAAACCTATAATTTTTTCTACATTTTGGAAAGATCCACCTTGATATCCATGAACACCTGAAAAACTAGATTATCACAAAGGAATAGACTTGAGAGGTCAGGGCCATTACATCAGATAACTATCAAAATATTCACTCCATTATGATTTCAAAACCAATACAAAAAATAAATAGGGGTCCAAACAACAGCACTAAAAGATACCTCCCAGGGGTCTCACTACACTTGAAGTACCACTAACAACCAAACAAATCAACGTATAATGATAATCAACAATATGAGGTTTAAATATTGGTGTAGATAATTCAAAATCCAATAAAACCTCATCTGACAACTGATACCCAATGAAAACATAGTACACCACACAAGAATAAAAACTACAATTTTCAAGAATCTTAATTTTCTAATTCCACCCTCCATTTTACGATTCTATCCACTCAGGGTGGCACTGACTCACCCACGTGGGTTCAATCACATTTTACTTAATGTGAAATTTTTACTAATCATAAATTCTTCTTTTCACATGTTACGACTATATCACACATTTCATTATATACATGTTAAACCAGGGGAAAAAACCCATCTCATATTAGATAATGTTCAAACATTAAATTTTAAAAAATAGAACTAGCCATAACTCAAATAAAACTAGCAAACTAGGAATACATTTTTGTTTCTCTCTGACAAGTACAATCCTATTAGTCATTATGATTCAATGAGACGAGAACCAAAAAAATGGTTCATCCACTTAACACCTTCTCTAGATGATCCAGGATCTCCCTTTGCTGCTCCACAGATGTCACACAATCCTAAATATCAAACTCCCCCATATCAATCATATGTGAGTCATTGAGAATATACCAATAATTATGAGACATGTAGAATATTAAATGGGACATATTTGTCTATGGTGACAAAAAAATTACACCACACTAACACTCTCTTACACCTCAAAGGGCCCAAAAATCCAATGACAAAGATTAATCACACTTCCAAACCTCTACTAACCATGTATAGGGGAGACCCTAAAGAACACGTGGTCCTAACCTCGAACTTGAAGAGCCTCCATCTGTTATTATAATAACACTTCGGTTGGTCTTTCACTTATATCATCCATTGTCTATCAAGCTGAACCTTCTCAGTTGTTCCCTTCACCACATCTGGAAGAAGAGTTTTTTTATCCCATACTTCATCCACCTCAACAAATAATGACAATACTATATATACAACACCTCAAATGGGACATTCCATTCTAGGAGGGAAATATATTATTATACAAAAATAGATGGCTATGGGCACAGTGGAAGCACGGTTTGGATGACACACAAATTTTGATTTTTACCATGATTAATGATTATTTCAGGATCAATACGACGATGGACGCCAGTCTCCACGGAATATAATAAATGATTTTGATAAAGAAGAATGATACCGAAAACCATTGATAGGATCTTTCACATCTTTTTTATAATTAATTTAATAAGTTTCATAATGAAAAATAATACCTGGGTGTTTCGTATTTTTCTTCATTGATGATGTTGATCATCTAGATTGACCATTCCAGATTATCTCATTTTCATTGTAAGGATAGAATCTGGAATCCCCCTAGTGGTGATCCACAAGTGCTACGATTTCCACCCATCGAGACTTGTCATTATCTGGGTTCTAGTGCGACGATGCGAGTGGATTGTGTTGATCATTCTTGATCACTTTTTTTCGGCCTTGAAGAACATCTCTCATTCTTTAGAGGGGAGAGAAGTGGATTCAAGAGAGAAATTGTTTGGATCAAGAATTTGTAATTCACCAGGCGTGTGGTGTGGTATATAGAACATGAGGTGTAATTTCCTATTTATATACATGGAATTCCAGTTAAATTATTTATTTTCAAAGAAACAATTAAATACATTAATGAAAATAGAAATACCCCATGAATTTTATAATAATACCGCTTCATTATTTATAATGCGCCAACTTCTGAAAAACAAAATTATAATTAAAATTTCACACCACAAAATAACAGAAGCATTATTTTAAATTGTGTGAACTAGTTCAATAATTATTTACCGTCTTGCAAAAAATTATTTTCTACTGTACCTCCCTTGGTCCTCTCGAACTCCACTTCAATTTATTGAAAACCCAAATAAATAAATAAATAAATTATTCGATTAAATACATATTTTATTTAGAAACTAGTAATTTTTTTTATTAAATGTTCAATAATATATATAAATATATTTACTTTAATTTATGAAATCATCTTAACTTGAATTAAATTATTCCACTGTTTTTTTAATTAAATTAAAATATAATTTAACCGAGACCACAAAAAACACTTAGTGTGTAACCCTCTAGAATTTTTTCTCATTGTCCTTTGGCGGGCTTAACTAATGTCCAAGTGTACTGTCTATCAATAGGTCCAGGCACCAAAGAGAAAGAATGTAAAGTCGCAACAACGACAAACACATACGAAGTCTTACTATGTAATATAATTCCTTTGTCACAATATCTCATCAAATAGGTTTCATGATTGTGTCATAAAAGTTTATTCTTGATACATCAATCTTTGACTACCTAAAATATACTCATCGTTACACCATGGCCATGAAATTTTGTGCGATAGTTCAATTTCAATCAACGGGGCGAGATTTCAACTTCCATAAATTAAAGTGACAAATCCTTCCTTGAATTGTCTATTAATAACATGCCACTCATGATGCACCCAATGTACCCTACATCCCACCAACTGTATGGATGACCATTTTCTTCAGTAAATCAAAGTGGATAAGTCATGACACGTATTAATGATAATCTTACAGTCTAAGTATCATTACACATGCTCAAAGATAGAAATATCTGATGACACCAAAACATGCATAATTTCTACTAGAGGGTCTATTATCATAATCTCCTATATTGTAGATTACTAATTTCAAACTTCATTAGAGAAAGTCCCATCTTCTTATGAGTAATCACACCTAATGGTGTGCATGTTATGCGTCCCATCATAGCATGTCTTCCAATTGTATAACTATATTTATGAATATTGTTATATCATTTCATGGTTCCATCATAGTGGGGAACTGCCATGAACTTATCGATGCAAGAAATACTCTTGGACATTATTACATCATAATCATGTAGAAAAATGAACAATATGTAATAATACATTAAATATCCATGTAAACATAGTAAAACAAGTTGGTTCTTGGACACCAACTCTTAATTACTCTAACATGGACTAGAGCTAACTTCCTACGACTTTCAATCCACTTGTAACGCCCTGACCCCAAAAGCCCAGATTCAGTGCATTATTACATATCATGGGCATGATAATAAAAGATCATGTATCTAAATACCGATTAGTTTAGTATCCTTGGAAGTACTAGATACATTCATAAGGTTTATAATACATCATAAAATGGAAAACTACAACAAAATTGTCTCCATAGACAACACTGAGATCTCATAGACTATCCCTGGAGGTAAGTCATAACATACTTATTTGCATCATGGGAAAATAAAACATAGAAATGTGTGATCTCAGATCCTTAGTAAGGATAACATTATAGCAGAAACATTCATAAATAATCATAAACATTTATGGCAGTGTATAAGAATAGTACAATAGCATTTTATACTAGTACTTCAGTATAACTTTGAAAAGATAAAATCAAATGATTCCATTTACTTATTCACATGGATATTCTACTAGTTTAATGATCACATGCAATATCAATAACCACTATCATAATGATGGAATGCATAATGCTAGACTATCATAACCAAATAGTCAAGGCATTGTGCCAAGACTAAAAATAATATTTTCTCAAGGCCCTGTTCCAAGACACTAGTTTGTCTCATTAGACCTACCGATTCATCGAGGAGCTATAGAGGGCTCCAAAAGTCACCTACTAAGTCTAATTATTTCCTCATATGAAAAGTTTGAAACATAACATAAACATTCATTTTACAAATAACATACGAAATGTAAATACTTTATCCACAAACCATGAATGGTATAAAAATATTACATCCACAGTAAAACATAAATCATTCGATAAAATATAGAAGATTTTATTGTATCAGATTAACCTCAATCGAGAACAATGAAGGATATTTACATAGATAAAAATAATCATCAAAACTATTAGAGTGAAATATCCCCCTTTTTCTTGAAATCATTTAAAAGTCACACTATTTGTCAAGAACCCATTTAAAATATATTTTTGAATAAAATTGTCCCATACCACTTTGAAACTTTTAAAAGGAATTATAATTTTTCAACTTTAACTTACATATAAATAAATCATTAAAACCATTTTTAAAACATGGAAATTAATGAGAAAAATTTATAATAATATATCTTTAAATCATTTAAAAGGATATTTTAGTTAGAGTTCCTAACCCAATGAGAGAAACATGAATACAAATAATTTAGGAAATCAAAAATTTGTAATATCATGAGAATAAAGGGATTCATGATATACTATGTCGAAGTACATTATATACACCATATATATAACATCCCGCCTTTTTGTTACATAAACTTTCATTTACATTTTACAAAATCGAGGATCTTTAAGGTTTAGTGTCTTGGAAACCAGGAACTTAAAACATGAAACAACAAAAAAACATTCTTCTTAAACACTTGAAAGGATTCTCCTTATGTTCATCCTAGGTTCATTTCAGCATCTCAGAACCTGGGGACATACATCAAAGGAAAGGGTGAGCAGAAGGCCCAGTAAGGAAAACAAGAGAAACATTTTACATGTGAACTTGAGATACTTCAATAAGGTCATGAAAAGAACTTTAAGGCATGAGAAAGAAATCATGAGATATATCATAATAAAAGTAACATTTTTCATAACTTGAAGATGTGGCTGCAACATTTAATATTGACAATCGTTTCGTTTCACCAAGGTCCATCCCCAATGTGTCGTTAAAAATTACCATGGTTATTCACCAAGGCGTCGTTAAAATGGTCATCTTTAGAGATTAAGTCTTTACCCAATGCATTGGAGCGCTATCAGGGCGCACCCTAAAATTTTCCTTTATCATCATGGGAGCCACATATATCGTCATCAAACATTTCATAAATAACCCATATAGCATAAAATAAATGGGTTTCATTTCATAATCATAACGTTTTAAAAACTGCTTTAAATACATGATCTTTACGTTACTTTAAACCCACGAAAAGGGGAAAGTGGGTCTCATGTATGTAAATCCCAGAATTTAAAATAGAACATTTTGGTATATATGTGAATAACCCTTTAGAAGAAAGAGCTTTTAGTATTCACTTAATAATATAAAATAACATTAGAAAAAGAGAGAGACATTTTGAGACGGAAATTCTGCAGCATAACGGCTATGTTACGAGGTTTTAGAAGACATTAAAAAGAGGGGGGAAATGGGTCAAACTGTCACGACCCGTCCTCGGGGCCCGTGCCGTGACTACCCCAAGCCCGCCTTCCATAGGCCAGGGGCTGGCGGCTAGCACCAAGGCGTAAAATCCCAGTAAACAGGGAAGGCATTGCCTTTATAAGTAACAACCACACAGAGTCAGCAAGCGGAAAGTAAAGTGCAGAAAAGAAAAGGGGCCGGAAATACAAGCCCAACTGTAAAGTACAACAACTGAAGAAAATACGGCGGCCTCGTGTCGTCCACTGGCAATCCCACCTGAAGGGTGGGTACAGATAGCCTCCAGGCTCCTCGGGTCCCACGTCCGCTCCGAGCACGTCCCGACCAGTGGTCCACCTCCAGGTACCGTCCTGCTCCACGCCCCAACCGTGATCAGCGCTGTCCGTCGTCTGCAACCAACACAACAAGGTGCGGGCATATCCCGTGCAGGGGTGAGTACGACTACTCAGTAAGGACCCCGAGACCCCCGAAGGTCTCCCGAAATCCACAAAGGATATAGCACAAAAGAAAGATGCAATCACGAAGTAACATCTGACTCGACTTAGGTATATGCCCATACATATACCTAAGTCCCCAATTCTAGCTCTGCTCACGAGCTCAAGAACAACTCAATCCACAAAGGAAAGCAAGACTCAATCCACAAGGAGAGTAAACAGTAAATCCACAAAGGATAGTTCAACACAATCCACAAAGGAGAGTAAACAGTAAATCCACAAAGGATAGTTCAACACAATCCACAAAGGAGAGTAACATAAGATTCAGCTCAACCAGGTATACTTTTTCAGATGACGTCAAAGACGATCACTGATCCGTCTAAGTCGTCGGACCCACGAAGGATCGATAGGTACTAACCCCCGCAGAAGACCCACACAGGATCGGGCTCACACAGAACCTGTAGGCAGTGGCTCACACAGAACCGGTAGTAGGACCCACACAGGATCGGGCACTGATCCGCGTAGGATCGCTGAGTGCAGTAGTCGACGCAGTCCACTGAGGATCTCTGCACAGTCGTCGCCGCAGTCCACGAAGGATCTCTGCTCTGCCGTCGTCGCAGTCCACGGAGGATCTCTGCTCTGCCGTCGTCGCAGTCCACGGAGGATCTCTGCTCTGCCGTCGAGGTCACAGCCAGCGCTAGGGTTCCCGCACAAAGCGAGCTCGTTTAGGAGGGTCCGCTCCACGAGCCGAGAGGCTGATACATCAACTGAAACGTAGTCCGAAGTTGATGTATCCAAAAGTTCCGTATCGACAACAGGATCTCAACGCGACAGACGACGCGTCAATCGGACGCCCGGTCTGAGAGTTATTGGCATTTTCGTCCCAGGGGCCCGGTTGGTTTTTAGGGCAAAACCAACCCGACCGTACTCCGCCTGTATCCGATCCTCGGGCGGAGTATGCCAAAAGTTCCGTCTCACTTAGAGGAAACTACCACAGCTGACGGTACGTCGTTCGGACGTCCGTAGCTCAAGTTATGAGCGTTTCCGCTCCGAGGGCCCGGTTGGTTTCGTGTACGAACCAACCCGGCCGAACCCAAAGTCTTCCGAAACCTTGAGTATAATATACCGAAACGACCGTCTCGATCCAAGGATCGCGTAGCCGCTGACGGTTCGTCAATCGGAGGTCCCAGGCCCAAGATATGGGCGAAAGACCGAAGAGGGCCCGAAACGGGGGTTCTGGGCCCGGGGCGACCCGGCCCGAACCCCCCCTGGGGTCGGCCCGAACCGGGTCGGCCCGACCCGGCCCGAACCGGCTCGGCCGGGTCCGGTCCGGCCTGGGCGCGGCCCGGCCGACCGGACCGGCCGGCTCGGCCTCGGCCGCGCGGCCGAGGGAGCCGCTGCCGCCGCGGGTTGAACCCGCGGCTTGAGGGAACCGCGGCCCCGCGGGGGGCCGCCTGTCACGCGGACGCGGCCGGGCCGCCGCGTCCGTTCCCGGTTCCGCGCGGCCGCGGAACCGGCCGCCGCTGCCGCCGCGGCTTCAGCCGCGGCGGGCTTCCTCCACGGCGGCGCGCCGGGCGCCACCGCCTCCGGTCGCCGGCGCCGCCGCGCCGGCGACCCGCGCCGCCGCCGCCTTCCGCGGGCCGCCGGAGATGCTCCGGTGGCCCGATTTCTTTTCCGTCTGCGCCGTTGCTCCTCCCGGGGGGCGATCTTCACTGCGGAAACCACGAATGGCCCTTGCGTCGTGCTTTTGCCGTCGCCCGCCAAATCCGCAAAAAAAGAAGATCGGCGGAGGGTTGCCGGGTCTTGTTCGTTAGACCCGCACCCTCCGCGTTAGTCACAAAACCATCGGGAGGAAAAGGATTAACCAAATCAACAATTTTAAATAGATTAAAATTGTTCCGATCGGGTTCTTTATTTGAAAAGAAAAAACACGGGAAAGAAATAAAATAATCCAATCAACCCTTACCTTGTCGTCGTCGTCGGACGAGGGGTCGTCGCGGAATCGCTCGTCGCGGAGGAAGGAGATCGTCGCGTCGTCGCGGTATCCGGCGTCGCGTCGCCAATCTCCGGATCAAGAACAAACGGATTTAATTAATTAAATCCGTTGTTATTGAAATTTAAAAAAAAGGAGAAAATAAAAGATTCGATTCTCACCTTTGTTGCCGATCGCACGTTCGCCGCGGAAGAAGAGGCACCGAAGAAGAAGAAGAAGAAGAAGGTCGCGGAAAAGTTGTCGACGTCGCGGATTGTGCGTCGTCGAATTCCGGTTCCGGCGTTCTTCGCGTTCTTCGCGTTCTTCGCGTTCTTCGCGTTCTTCGCGGGGAGGGTGGAGGCTCAGAGGAATAGCAATCCTCCAAAATAGACAAGTTTGTCTATTTTATTATTTTGCCAACAAATGTAAAACGCATAAGTAACGACCCAATTAATTCACGAAGAAACAGTCCATTTAATTCACGAAATAAACCGCTCAATTAAATGGTCTGTTAAGAATTAAGGAAAACGCGTCGGTTGACTTTTCAGTTACTTTGACGGGTTTTCGCGGGTGCGTTACTTAGCGAAAGAAACGGCGGGGCTCGTGCGGGTCCCACCGCACAAATATCCTACCAAGGGGTAGGATATTTCTGGGTAGCATCCTATCCAGTTCAACTCAGTTCAAGCCGCCTTTAAGTGGCTTCAAGTGGCTTCAACAGCTTAAGTGAAATAAAATAAAGTTGTCGCACAAATTTATTTTTATTTCTGACTTAAAGCCGCAAAATTTAAAAACCACGTCTGAGCAAACGCAACTCCAGAAGAGGCGTTTCTAAGCGAATACCGGCGCTGCGATTTCATCGGTGCCCTCAGAATTTGATTCCGGGCACCGGTTCAAAAGATAGAAAAACCCGCTCGTCCGTTCACTGAACGTACCCGAGCCAAACTTCGGAAATTGATTCCGGGCACACCGGGCCTCGGAATCAGGTGCCGTCTGAAGCTGCGCTCTTGTAAAATTCCAAAGAAAATTAAGAAAAAAATTTCCTTGAAATTTACGGGTCTTTACATTACTCCCACCTCAGGGCTTTACGTCCCCGTAAAGATACATCAAAAACTAGGGGAACAAATGGGGGTACTGAGCACGCATCTGAGCCTCCCGCTCCCAAGTGCTCTCCTGGAGGTTCCCGTGCTGCCATCTGACGCGCACAAGAGGAATCGACCGCCCACGTAGGACCCTCTCCTGTCGATCCTCGATCTCCACTGGAACCTCCGCAAAAGTCGCCCCATCGTCCACGTCCAGCTCCCCAAAGTCGATGATGTGCGTCGGGTCGTGCACGTATCTCCTCAGCTGAGACACGTGGAAGACGTCGTGCACCCGGTGCAACTGAGGTGGTAGAGCCAGGCGATAAGCCACCTCTCCTATCCTGCTGAGGACCTGGAAAGGCCCGATGAAGCGTGGAGACAACTTGCCGCCTCGGCCAAATCTCCGTAAACCACGTCGAGGTGAGACACGCAAAAAGACGTGGTCGCCATCCTCGAACTCTAGTGGCCTCCGCCTCCTGTCAGCATATGACTTCTGCCGGCTCTGAGCTGTCCTCATCCTCTCCTGGATGATCTGGACCTTCTCTGTCGTGGCTCGGACCATCTCTGGTCCCACGAGTGCTGACTCCCCAGGGTCTGTCCAGCACAACGGTGATCTGCAGGGTCTGCCGTACAACGCCTCGTATGGTGCCATCCCGATGGTGGAGTGGTAGCTGTTGTTGTACGCGAACTCCACCAAGGGTAGGTGGTCCTCCCAGCTGCGACCAAAGTCGAGAACACATGCACGGAGCATGTCCTCGAGTGTCTGTATGGTCCTCTCCGTCTGACCATCCGTCTGAGGGTGGAAGGCTGTGCTCAGATGGAGCCGCGTCCCGAACGCCTCCTGCAACCCCTTCCAAAGCCGGGAAGTGAAACGAGCATCTCGATCGGAGACGATAGATGATGGCACACCGTGAAGCCGTACGATCTCCTGGATGTAAAGACGTCCCAATCTCTCCACTGAGCCCTGCTCTCTGATGGGTAAGAAGTGTGCCGACTTGGTGAGTCGGTCGACAATCACCCAAATGGAGTCGTGACCTCTGGAAGTACGTGGAAGTCCAGTCACGAAGTCCATAGATATGCCGTCCCACTTCCACTCCGGGACCTCCAAGCGCTGTACCAAACCTGCTGGTACCTGATGCTCTGCCTTCACCTGCTGGCAGGTGAGGCATCGTGAAACGAACTCTGCCACATCTTTCTTCATGCCCGGCCACCAGTGCTGTCGTCTGAGATCCTGGTACATCTTCGCCACTCCGGGATGCACCACCAAGGGAGAAGTGTGAAACTCTCTCAGCACCTCCTCTCGTAAAGCAACTGGTACGAAGGTACGCCCTCTGAAAAGGATGTCGTGCTCTGCTCCAAGGGAGAAACCATCAGGCGCCTGACCTGAGGATATCAGTGCACGCCGGGTCTCACAGTCAGTGTCCCCACGCTGAGCCTCTCTGACCCGCTGTAGAAGTGGAGGAGAGACTGTGAGAGACTGAAGAAAGGCTGCTCCGTCTCTATCCACGAAGGATATCTGCAAGGAGGCTAGCTGCTCCGTCGCCTCCTCAAGCAGCTGAATGCCCCGTCCTCCTGCTGAGGGCATCGGCTACCACGTTCCCCTTCCCAGGAGTATAGACTATCTCAAAGTCATAGTCCTGGAGGAACTCAAGCCATCTCCGCTGTCTCAGGTTCAGGTCCTTCTGAGAGAAGATATACCTGAGACTCTGGTGGTCAGAAAAGACAGTGAAGCGCTCGCCCATCAGATAGTGCCGCCAAGTCTTCAGAGCGAAGACCACTGCTGCTAACTCCAGGTCATGAGTGGCGTAGTTCTGCTCATGCGGCCTCAACTGACGTGATCCGTAGGCGATCACGGCCCGCTCCTGCATCAGGACGCACCCGAGTCCAGTCCCTAATGCATCGCAGTAAACTACGTACCCAACTCCCTCCTCAGGCAACCTCAAGATAGGTGCGCTGGTCAATCTCTATCTCAGCTCCTGGAAGCTCTGCTGACATCTGTCTGACCACACAAAGGGTTTCCCCTTCTTCGTCAAGGCTGAGAGTGGTGCTGCAACTCTGGAGAAGTCTGGCACGAATCTCCGATAATATCCCCGCTAGGCCCAAGAAGCTCCGCACCTCTGTCACGCTCCTGGGTGGCTCCCAAGCTAGCACTGCCTCGATCTTCGCGGGATCCACTGCAACTCCCGCCTCAGAAATGACGTGCCCCAAGAAATGGACCTCACGTAACCAGAACTGGCATTTTGAGAGCTTTCCATAAAGCTGGTGCTCTCGGAGTGTGTCTAGCACAACTCGCAGGTGGTAGGCATGCTCCTCCTCAGTCGTCGAGTATACCAAAATGTCGTCAATGAAGACAACGACAAATCGGTCGAGGTATGGCTGGAAGATCCTGTTCATGAGGCTCATGAACACTGCTGGAGCATTGGTTACGCCGAATGGCATAACCAAGAACTCATGATGGCCATACCGACACCTGAAGGCCGTCTTCTGCACGTCCTCGTCTCGAACTCTGAGCTGATGATAGCTTGACCGGAGGTCTATCTTCGAGAACCACCACGCTCCCTTGAGCTGATCGAAGAGGTCATCAATCCGTGGCAGCGGATACTAGTTCCTCACTGTCACCTGGTTCAGGCGACGATAGTCGACACATAGTCGCAAGCTCCCGTCCGCCTTCTTGGCGAACAAAATCGGGGAAGCCCAGGGTGAAACACTGGGTCGGATAAACCCCTTGCTCTGCAAGTCCTCCAACTGTACCCGCAGCTCTCGAAGCTCGGCGGGGGCCATCCGATATGCTGGAGTAGATATCGGGGCTGTCCCGGGGTACAAGTCGATGTAAAAGTCTACCTCTCTACGAGGAGGTAGCCCTGGAACGTCGTCGGGAAAGACGTCCACGTACTGGTCCACCACTGCAGGAAAAGCCGGACTCCGCACGTCCACTGCTCCTAGGATGAGGCTAGCCAACTGATGAGAGATGGGCTGCACTCTCCTCCGCGGAAGTCCATCCTGTGCTGCAAAGGTTCCCTTCTCGCCGGTGAAGGTAAACCTGCTCCCGTCGGTACGAACACATCGCACCTTGCGCCTAAAACAGTCGATCTGGGCATGAACCGTGGATAGCCAATCCATGCCCAAGATGACGTCGTAAGGCCTCGACGCCGCTACAAGGAGATCCCAGCCGAAGCTCTCGCCTCCTAGAGTAATCTCACACTGCCGGCACCAGTGCGTAATCGTCGAGTCTGCTCCCGTAGGAGTCTCTAGCCGTAAGGATCGAGCCAACGGCTCAGTCGGAATCTCCGAGCTCCAAACAAGGGTAGAGGCTATGAAAGAGTGACTCGCTCCTGTGTCTATAAGTACTGCAGCAAGGGGTGGAATAGACACAGATCGTACCTCGAATCATCTCTGGCATGTCGGGGTCGTAGGCCTCCACTGCCTTGAAGCTGGGCCTGTCCCTGCCCTCCAGCTCCCTGTGGTCGAGGGTGGCCCTCCTGGTGGTGGTGGGGGTAGAGCCTGGAAGCGTCGCCCACCACCCGCTGCTCGGCCAGCTCCTCTGCCTCGTCCGCCTCCTCCCTGCGGACCGCCACGGTCGACTCTCTGCCTCTGCCTGGGTGGCCCCTCCACCGTCTGCTGCTCCTCTGGTCGGCGAGTCGGGCAGTCACGAGCCATGTGACCCTGCCCGCCGCAAGAGTAGCACAACCTGCCTCTCGAAAGGCTGGCACTCCGCTGTGTGCCCCGCACCGCTGAGCCGGTGTCCTGAGGCCGTCTGCGAGGGGGTCTGGTCTGCCTGGACCCGTGAGTCATCCGTCGGCTACCTACTGCCGAAGACTCAGCTACCTGCCGCCCTGCGCTAGGTCTCGCCGCTGAAGAAGGCTATGCCAGGAAGCTCTCGATCAGGAGGCTCGCTCCAGCACTCCCGCCTGGGTCGGAATGCTGAGAGAGATCAGCGACGCCCGAATCTCCTGTCGCAAGCCCTGCTCGAAGGTCCGGGCCCGGAAGAAGGGGTCTCGTACCATGTCGGTCAGTAGCGAGATAGGTCCGTGAACCTCGCCGCGTACTGAGCGACCGTCATGCTGCCCTGGCGCAGCTGGAGAAGCTCCTGGATGCGCACCGCTCGGAGGGTGGCCGGGACGAACTCAGAGCGGAAGAGGCTCTCGAAGTCCGCCCAGAGCAAGGATGCCTCATCGTGAACCTGGAGCATCAGGCTCCACCATCGTCCTGCCGCCGCCTGCAGGACGCTCGCTGCGAGGATCACCATGAGATCCGCTGGTGTCCTCACTAGCCGAAAGATCCGTACCACCGCCTCTAGCCAGTCCTCGGCGGCCTGGGGGTCCGCCTCACCGCGAAACCTGGGCGGTCGCTGGCTCTGAAACTCATGCAGTGCCCTGAGGCGACGTGCATCGTCAGCGTCTGGTACTGGAAGCATCGGTGGCTCGGCGGGTAAAGCTACCGCCGGTGCCACTGCTGGCAAAGGGCCCTGCACCGAGGCCTCGTCGCTCGGTGGGCTGCCGTCGAGCCCTACACTCGGAACCCTAGCTGGCTGTCGTCGCGGGGCCATCCTGAAAAGGAGAACAAGAGCACCATAGTCAGAACAGTATACTTGGTGAGCTGGCACACGTAATCACAAGGAAAACTTGAGACTTTCATAAAGCAGATCAGTATGCCCGGTGAGCTGACATAAGTAATCACAAAGAAAACTTTAAAACACACACGCAATCAATGTTTTCATGCATTAAGTCGGAATTCAGGAGTCAGGGTCCCTGGTGTACGGATACGTCGGCCGCCGCACCAACACTGGGCTCCCTGAACTGATAACCACACTCAATACACTAAACACTATTGCTTCATATAGAAAGAAAGGACGATCAGAGTTTGCGGTAGAACCGACCACCTCTGATACCAATTTGTCACGACCCGTCCTCGGGGCCCGTGCCGTGACTACCCCAAGCCCGCCTTCCAAAGGCCAGGGGCTGGCGACTAGCACCAAGGCGTAAAATCCCAGTAAACAGGGAAGGCATTGCCTTTATAAGTAACAACCACACAGAGTCAGCAAGCGGAAAGTAAAGTGCAGAAAAGAAAAGGGGCCGGAAATACAAGCCCAACTGTAAAGTACAACAACTGAAGAAAAGACGGCGGCCTCGTGTCGTCCACTGGCAATCCCACCTGAAGGGTGGGTACAGATAGCCTCCAGGCTCCTCGGGTCCCACGTCCGCTCCGAGCACGTCCCGACCAGTGGTCCACCTCCAGGTACCGTCCTGCTCCACGCCCCAACCGTGATCAGCGCTGTCCGTCGTCTGCAACCAACACAACAAGGTGCGGGCATAGCCCGTGCAGGGGTGAGTACGACTACTCAGTAAGGACCCCGAGACCCCCGAAGGTCTCCCGAAATCCACAAAGGATATAGCACAAAAGAAAGATGCAATCACGAAGTAACATCTGACTCGACTTAGGTATATGCCCATACATATACCTAAGTCCCCAATTCTAGCTCTGCTCACGAGCTCAAGAACAACTCAATCCACAAAGGAAAGCAAGACTCAATCCACAAGGAGAGTAAACAGTAAATCCACAAAGGATAGTTCAACACAATCCACAAAGGAGAGTAAACAGTAAATCCACAAAGGATAGTTCAACACAATCCACAAAGGAGAGTAACATAAGATTCAGCTCAACCAGGTATACTTTTTCAGATGACGTCAAAGACGATCACTGATCCGTCTAAGTCGTCGGACCCACGAAGGATCGATAGGTACTAACCCCCGCAGAAGACCCACACAGGATCGGGCTCACACAGAACCTGTAGGCAGTGGCTCACACAGAACCGGTAGTAGGACCCACACAGGATCGGGCACTGATCCGCGTAGGATCGCTGAGTGCAGTAGTCGACGCAGTCCACTGAGGATCTCTGGACAGTCGTCGCCGCAGTCCACGGAGGATCTCTGCTCTGCCGTCGTCGCAGTCCACGGAGGATCTCTGCTCTGCCGTCGTCGCAGTCCACGGAGGATCTCTGCTCTGCCGTCGAGGTCACAACCAGCGCTAGGGTTCCCGCACAAAGCGAGCTCGTTTAGGAGGGTCCGCTCCACGAGCCGAGAGGCTGATACATCAACTGACACGTAGTCCGAAGTTGATGTATCCAAATGTTCCGTATCTACAACAGGATCTCAACGCGACAGACGGCGCGTCAATCGGACGCCCGGTCTGAGAGTTATTGGCATTTTCGTCCCAGGGGCCCGGTTGGTTTTTAGGGCAAAACCAACCCGACCGTACTCCGCCTGTATCCGATCCTCGGGCGGAGTATGCCAAAAGTTCCGTCTCACTTAGAGGAAACTACCACAGCTGACGGTACGTCGTTCGGACGTCCGTAGCTCAAGTTATGAGCGTTTCCGCTCCGAAGGCCCGGTTGGTTTCGTGTACGAACCAACCCGGCCGAACCCAAAGTCTTCCGAAACCTTGAGTATAATATACCGAAACGACCGTCTCGATCCAAGGATCGTGTAGCCGCTGACGGTTCGTCAATCGGAGGTCCCAGGCCCAAGATATGGGCGAAAGACCGAAGAGGGCCCGAAACGGGGGTTCTGGGCCCGGGGCGACCCGGCCCGAACCCCCCCTGGGGTCGGCCGAACCGGGTCGGCCCGACCCGGCCCGAACCGGCTCGGCCGGGTCCGGTCCGGCCTAGGCGCGGCCCGGCCGACCGGACCGGCCGGCTCGGCCTCGGCCGAGCGGCCGAGGGAGCCGCCGCCGCGTCCGTTCCCGGTTCCGCGCGGCCGCGGAACCGGCCGCCGCTGCCGCCGCGGCTTCAGCCGCGGCGGGCTTCCTCCACGGCGGCGCGCCGGGCGCCGCCGCCTCCGGTCGCCGGCGCCGCCGCGCCGGCGACCCGCGCCGCCGCCGCCTTCCGCGGGCCGCCGGAGATGCTCCGGTGGCCCGATTTCTTTTCCGTCTGCGCCGTTGCTCCTCCCGGGGGGCGATCTTCACTGCGGAAACCACGAATGGCCCTTGCGTCGTGCTTTTGCCATCGTCCGCCAAATCCGCAAAAAAAGAAGATCGGCGGAGGGTTGCCGGGTCTTGTTCGTTAGACCCGCACCCTCCGCGTTAGTCACAAAACCATCGGGAGGAAAAGGATTAACCAAATCAACAATTTTAAATAGATTAAAATTGTTCCGATCGGGTTCTTTATTTGAAAAGAAAAAACACGGGAAAGAAATAAAATAATCCAATCAACCCTTACCTTGTCGTCGTCGTCGGACGAGGGGTCGTCGCGGAATCGCTCGTCGCGGAGGAAGGAGATCGTCGCGTCGTCGCGGTATCCGGCGTCGCGTCGCCAATCTCCGGATCAAGAACAAACGGATTTAATTAATTAAATCCGTTGTTATTGAAATTTAAAAAAAAGGAGAAAATAAAAGATTCGATTCTCACCTTTGTTGTCGATCGCACGTTCGCCGCGGAAGAAGAGGCACCGAAGAAGAAGAAGAAGAAGAAGGTCGCGGAAAAGTTGTCGACGTCGCGGATCGTGCGTCGTCGAATTCCGGTTCCGGCGTTCTTCGCGTTCTTCGCGTTCTTCGCGTTCTTCGCGGGGAGGGTGGAGGCTCAGAGGAATAGCAATCCTCCAAAATAGACAAGTTTGTCTATTTTATTATTTTGCCAACAAAAGTAAAACGCATAAGTAACGACCCAATTAATTCACAAAGAAACAGTCCATTTAATTCACGAAATAAACCGCTCAATTAAATGGTCTGTTAAGAATTAAGGAAAACGCGTCGGTTGACTTTTCAGTTACTTTGACGGGTTTTCGCGGGTGCGTTACTTAGCGAAAGAAACGGCGGGGCTCGTGCGGGTCCCACCGCACAAATATCCTACCAAGGGGTAGGATATTTCTGGGTAGCATCCTATCCAGTTCAACTCAGTTCAAGCCGCCTTTAAGTGGCTTCAAGTGGCTTCCAACAGCTTAAGTGAAATAAAATAAAGTTGTCGCACAAATTTATTTTTATTTCTGACTTAAAGCCGCAAAATTTAAAAACCACGTCTGAGCAAACGCAACTCCGGAAGAGGCGTTTCTAAGCGAATACCGGCGCTGCGATTTCATCGGTGCCCTCAGAATTTGATTCCGGGCACCGGTTCAAAAGATAGAAAAACCCGCTCGTCCGTTCACTGAACGTACCCGAGCCAAACTTCGGAAATTGATTCCGGGCACACCGGGCCTCGGAATCAGGTGTCGTCTGAAGCTGCGCTCTTGTAATATTCCAAAGAAAATTAAGAAAAAAATTTCCTTGAAATTTACGGGTCTTTACACAAACATTCATAAATGACCCATAAAACAGTATATGGACAGAATAAGAAGGATACATGATCATGGTAATGAAATTTCAAGGAAATAACATTTGAAATGAAAAACATGGAAGGAAGACAAAAATTAGATTTCTCTTATGAAAGTTCGGAAGCATAACGGCGTTACTTAAACTTCAACAAAAATGATTTGAAAATATCAAATAGGGTCTCTCATAATGTGAACATAAGAGTTATGTATGATAGATATAGAGAAAATTACCCAACATAAATAAAATGGAACTTGAAATACTTGACATGAATGTAGATCTTTGAAAAGAATGAGAAGGGTGAAAGAATCCCCTAAAAATTTTGTGCAGCCTAACGGCGCCACATAAAACATCAAAATACTGAATTGAAGAGATCAACTGGGGTCTCTCATCATATGAAAATATGATTCCAGTATGATAGATATAGAGATAATACCCCAACATAACAAAAAGTAATATGAAGGAATTGACATGAAAGTTGAACTTCAAAACGAGAAGGGTGAAGAACCACTTAAAAATTCGGCAGCCTAACGACGCCACTTAAAACATCAAAATACTGAATTGAAGAGATAAAATGGGGTCTCTCATCATATGAACATAAGAGTCCAGTATGATAGATATAGAGATCATACCCCAACATAACAAAAAGTAACTTGAAATACTTTACATGAAAATAGATCTTGAAAAATGAGAAGGGAGAAAGAATCTGTTACAAAAATTTCGGCAGCCTAACGACGCCACTTAAGACTTCATAAAACGAAATAATGAGAGTAAGAGGGGATCTCTCATTATGTGAACATAAAAAGGGCAGTAAGAGGAGTATAAAAGAACATCCTCCAACATAATAACATTTAGCATAAAAGGAATGACATTAAAGAGATTACTTGAAATGAAAGAGAGAGGTCGGATCCTTACCTTAAAATGTAACTCTTAAACCTCAAAGGATGGGACCTTGAGGGCTTGGGGGCACATTGGGAGGACTCCTTGGGAGGTAATGAGACCATAACATCGTTGGGGGGGAGTTGGGAGTGAAAACTAGAGGAGTAATGGGTGGGTATTTATAGGGAAAGTGAGGGGACAATGCATTAATGGCCAAGGGACACCTCACTAGTGGTTTTGGAAAAACCATGGGCTTTCCCATGGTATTTGCCCATGGTATTGGCCAATTGGGACACCTCATACCTTATCTTACTATTCATAATTCGACCATATTTAATATAAACTTTATACATCATTTAATGATGTCATTAAACACCCGTAACTTAAAAACTATATTTTCACTATTCATCAAAAATTCAACTTTCTCAGAATAATCCCAAAATTTCACCTTAACCAAATATCGATGCTCTAAATACATTTATGAACTCCATTTTATAAAAATAATTTTCTAAATAATTTTAATTTAATTTTTAAATAAAAACACTATTCATCGAAAATTCGTTTTTTTCAGAAAAATCCCCAAAAATTACCATAACATAATATCGATGCTCTGAGTTCAAAAATAAAGTCATTTTTATAAAAATAATTTTCTAAATATTTTTAATTAAATTTTTAATTAAAAAACACTATTCACCCTAAAAAACTAATACTTGAATAATAATTTATGAAACCGTTATTTAACCATTTTATTGAATCACATTACTTAATCAAGGTGCCTACATTATTTTAAAACATTCTTTAAGTGAGATTACTAATCCATTTGGTCATATTACTAATCCTAATCATAAAATCACTATTCATAATTGACTATTCATCAAAAAATCAAGTTGATCTTATTATACTCCAAATTTTGTACTGAACATAATTGTAGAAGACCATTTTTTGAAAATCATTACACATTTTTAATTATTTAAGGTTTACATAAATATTTTTAAAATATCCTTTTTCTAAAATTCATCAAAAATATGCATACTATATTTATCAGGTCATTTGAAAATTCATAAACTTCATCATAAGAAGAAATCCCAATTTTTATTTAAAATAAAGGATTACACAAGGTAGTTACGGTATCCTTACAGAGCCTCTTATCACACCAGCATAGGACCTAAGTGTACAATGTGCTAAGGTGAGAGAGTCCGAGGGAGGCTCGGCCAACATTGGCCGAGTAGTAATTTCAATCAGTTTGAACTTCTCGCGAAGGCGATTCCGTTCTAGCTTCACACGACGATGTTCAGCTTGGGTTTGGTCCAGAGCAAAGCCCAATGGTGCTACCTCCTTCCCATGTTCTGTTAGATGGGCTTCGATCGGTCCAAGACTACTAGGTGAGGCCATCGAATCTTCTTTCTATAATAATTAACCAAGATTACTTGTATTTAGAGACAATAATCAAAACATTTTGTTCACAACGGTCATATTGACCGTTGGTCATATAACAGTCAGAACCCAATGGTCTCATTTTAATTATAATCATGTTTATCAAATAAAACATTTTTGTTGAGTATAAAAATAAAATAAAATAACACATGAAATTAGGAAACAAGATTTATTCAAAATTTCGGGCCGTTACAATCCTCCCCCCTTAAGAAATTGCGTACTCGCAATTTTGAAAAAAATTGGGTTTTGAAATTTCATTTAAAGTCCCACATCGGAAAAAGAGTCCGTGACACCATTACTTTAAATGAAAGAAAAGGAAGTACAAAGGCCACCCGAGTTTACTCATACTAGGATTCCATGTAGGAAACATGGACATGGAGGAGAAAACAAAGGGTCACGTCCTAAAGGAGAGTGATAGAAAACATGATTAGGAGGAATTTAACCACCAGAAAATCCCAAAATTATGATGTGTGCAAGTGGTCTTTGATTACCTAGTAGGAAACGTAAACCAACAACGTTTTTGTTTTACGTTCCTTTTCATAACTTTGAGGAATTCATTTACAACATAGAACAAAAACATAAGGAAATATATCTACATTCATGTAGAGTTTAATCCTTTAATAAGTTTCTACCCAAAACGAATCTTTTCTCTAAACTAAGAGCATTCAAAACTACTTGGTCTCATCAAAACACAAGAATCATCTTCTAGAGAATCACATAATCCACAAAAGATTAACTATCTATTTATTTTATCTTTAAACATTATCCCCAAAACCGAAAGGGTAAGGTAAAACAACTCTTTAAAAAAACAAAGAATCCCATAGGAATGGAAACTAATTTTAAATCTTAAAAGTTCCACGGTACTACACAAAGTTCATCCTAGTCAATTCCATAAATAACGGTCCTTAAAATTCCTCAAAATAAACCAAACTAAGATTGAAACCCAAATACAAGAAGGATTTTATAACATAGTCTTCCAAAACTTCATTGTTCATCTCCAAACAACATCAACCACTCCTAACATCTTATAACAAAAGTATCTAACCTAAACATATTTAACCCAAGATAGGTTAGTCATTCCCATAAGTAACCTAAATTTCTATAAGTCCACCTTAAATTCATCAATTCTTCAAATATAATTCAACCTTAGTCCTCAATGAAAATACCGTTGTAATCTATTTACCTCGATCATATAGGGTCCCCAAAATAGTGAACGTCTTCCAAAATAAAAATCATATTTTAATCCCCTAATCATCTCTGTCATATTAGTATGGTAATCGTAGCATTTCCTATCACATTGGTTGTTGAGACATGCTCTTCCATTTCCCGCCATTAACTAAGAAAAGAAACTTTAGTTAGGGGCTTAAATACTTATCCAATAATCATGAAAAGAAACTTAAAGCATATAAGGATAACTTTTAGTTGAAAAGTATACCCTAACTTGTGATCCCCTAGGTTCCCATCTAGGTTATCCATGATCATATATTCTTATGTGAATCTTCATTTTATTTTATCTTTTTTCCTTTAATAATGGTTCATACTAAGCTTATGAATTTACCAAAGCATATCCCCTCGGGAGTGTCATAACCAAGAGTGCAGCAAGGCCCGTTGTCGTGTACCAGTTCCCGTTCGAGTCTATCTCAAAGTGGTGTTTTCGGGTTTTACCCCTATGTACATCTGTGCCAGAGCCACCTCTACCTTCTCATATCCAGACAGGGATGTATTTGCTTGGCAACCCCTTACTCAATACTCACCAAAATACCAGGTAGATTTCCTATATTTTAACTTCTCTATAGGCTTCTTCCTAAAGTTTTCATATCCTAATTTCCACAAATAACTAAACCATCCTTTGATACCAACTATAACATCCCGCCTTTTTATTACATAAACTTTCATTTACATTTTACAAAATCGAGGATCTATAAGGTTTAGTGTCTTGGAAATCAGGAACTTAAAACAGGAAACAACAAAAAAAAACATTCTTCTTAAACACTTGAAAGGCTTCTCCTTATGTTCATCCTAGGTTCATTTCTGCATCTCAGAACCTGGGGACATACATCAAAGGAAAGGGTGAGCAGAAGGCCCAGTAAGGAAAACAAGAGAAACATTTTACATGTGAACTTGGGATACTTCAATAAGGTCATGAGAAGAACTTTAAGGCATGAGAATGAAATTATGAGATATATCATAATAAAAGTAACATTTTTCATAACTTGAAGATGTGGCTGCAACATTTAATATTTAAAATCGTTTCGTTTCACAAAGGTCCATCCCCAAGGTGTCGTTAAAAATTACCATGGTTATTCACCAAGGCGTCGTTAAAATGGTCATCTCTAGAGATTAAGTCTTTACCCAATGCATTGGAGCGCTATCAGGGCGCACCCTTAAATTTTCCTCTATCATCATGTGAGAAACATATATCATCATCAAACATTTCATAAATAACCCATATATCATAAAATAAATGGGTTTCATTTCATAATCAAAACGTTTTAAAAACTGCTTTAAAGACATGATCTTTACGTTACTTTAAACCCACGAAAATGGGAAAGTGGGTCTCATGTATGTAAATCCTAGAATTTAAAATAGAAAATTTTGGTATATATGTGAATAACCCTTTATAAGAAAGAGCTTTGAGTATTCACTTAATAATATAAAAGAACTTTAGAAAAAGAGAGAGACATTTTGAGATGGAAATTCTGCAGCATAACGGCTATGTTACGAGGTTTTAGAAGACATTAAAAAGAGGGGGAAAATGGGTCAAAAATTCATAAATGACCCATAAAACAGTAGATGGACAGAATAAGAAGTATACATGATCATTGTAATGAAATTTCAAGGAAATACCATTTGAAATGAAAAACATGGAAGGAAGACAAAAATTAGATTTCTCTTATGAAAGTTCGGTAGCCTAACGGCGTTACTTAAACTTCAACAAAAATGATTTGAAAAGATCAAATAGGGTCTCTCATCATGTGAACATAAGAGTTCAGTATGATAGATATAGAGACAATTTCCCAAAATAAATAAAAAGGAACTTGAAATACTTGACATGAATGTAGAACTTTGAAAAGAATGAGAAGGGTGAAAGAATCCCCTAAAATTTTCAGCAGCCTAACGGCGCCACTTAAAACATAAAAATACTGAATTGAAGAGATCAAATGGGGTATCTCATCATATGAACATAAGAGTCCAGTATTATAGATATAGATATCATACCCCAACATAACAAAAAGGAACTTGAAGGAATTGACATGAAAGTTAAACTTCAAAACGAGAAGGGTGAAGAACCACTTAAAAATGCGGCAGCCTAACGACGCCACTTAAAACATCAAAATACTGAATTGAAGAGATAAAATGGGTTCTCTAATCATATGAACATAAGAGTCCAGTATTATAGATATAGAGATCATACCCCAACATAACAAAAAGGAACTTGAAATACTTTACATGAAAATAGATCTTGAAAAATGAGAAGGGAGAAAGAATCCGTTAAAAAAATTTCGGCAGCCTAATGGCGCCACTTAAGACTTCATAAAACGAAATAATGAGAGTAAGAGGGGATCTCTCATTATGTGAACATAAAAAGGGCAGTAAGAGGAGTATAAAACAACATCCTTCAACATAGGAACATTTAGCATAAAAGGAATGACATAAAAGAGATTACTTGAAATGAAAGAGAGAGGTCGAATCCTTACCTTAAAATGTAACTCTTAAACCTCAAAGGATGGGATCTTGAGGGCTTGGGGGAACCATGGGAGGACTCCTTGGGAGGTAATGAGACCAGAAATTCTTTGGGGGAGAGTTGTGAGTGAAAACTAAAGGAGTAAAGGGTGGGTATTTATAGGGAAAGTGAGGGGACAAGGCATTAATGGCCAAGGGACACCTCACTAGTGGTTTTGGCAAAACCATGGGCTTCCCCATGGTATTTTCCCATGGTATTGGACACTTGGGACACCTCATACCTTATCTTACTATTCATAATTCGACCATATTGAATATATACTTAATACATCATTTAATGATGTCATTAAACACACGTAACTTAAAAACTATATTTTCACTATTCATCAAAAATTCAACTTTCTCAGAATAATCCCAAAATTTTACCTTAACCAAATATCAATGCTCTAAATACATTTATGAACTCCATTTTATAAAAATAATTTTCTATATAATTTTAATTTAATTTTTAAATAAAAACACTATTCATCAAAAATTCGTTTTTTTCAGAAAAATTCCCAAAAATTACCATAACATAATATCAATGCTCTGAGTTCAAAAATAAAGTCATTTTTATAAAAATAATTTTCTAAATATTTTTAATTAATTTTTTAATTAAAAAACACTTTTCACCCTAAAAAACTAATACTTGAATAATAATTTATGAAACCGTTATTTAACCATTTTATTGAATCACATTACTTAATCAAGGTGCCTACATTATTTTAAAACTTTCTTTAAGTGAGATTACTAATCCATTTGGTCATATTACTAATCGTAATCATAAAATCACTATTCATAATTTACTATTCATCAAAAAAATCAAGTTGATCTTATTATACTCCAAATTTTGTACTGAACATAATTGTAGAAGACCATTTTTTGAAAATCATTACACATTTTTAATTATTTAAGGTTTACATAAACATTTTTAAAATATCCTTTTTCTAAAATTCATCAAAAATATGCATACTATATTTATCCGGTCATTTGAAAATTCATAAACTTCATCATAAGAAGAAATCCCAATTTTTATTTAAAACAAAGAATTACACAAGGTAGTTACGGTCTCCTTACATAGCCTCTTATCACACCAGCATATGACCTAAGTGTAAGGTGTGCTAAGGTGAGAGAGTCCGAGGGAGGCTCGGCCAACATTGCCCGAGTAGTAATTTCAATCAGTTTGAACTTCTCGCAAAGGCGATTCCGTTCTAGCTTCACACGATGAAGTTCGGCTTGGGTTTGGTCCAGAGCAAAGCCCAATGGTGCTACCTCCTTCCCAAGTTCTGTTAGATGGGCTTCGATCGGTCCAAGACTACTAGGTGAGGCCATCGAATCTTCTTTCTATAATAATTAACCATGATTACTTGTATTTAGAGACAATAATCAAAACATTTTGTTCACAACGGTCATATTGACCGGTGGTCATATAAAAGTTAGAACCCAATGGTCTCATTTTAATTATAATCATGTTTATCAAATACAACATTTTTGTTGAGTATAAAAATAAAATAAAATAACACATGAAATTAGGAAACAATATTTATTCAAAATTTCGGGCCGTTACAATATAAAAGTGATTTGGTGTATAACAACAAAAAAACCTCAATGGAATGTAAATTTAGAAGAAACATATTATAAAGATCGTATCCTTAGGATAAGGATAAATCAACGACATAATTATGTGTGGAAAATATAAATACACTCAATATGATTGGATATTTAGTGTAAATGAATCAGAGGATATTCACACATATTCTTGTAAAAACAAAACCAATGAATTGGACATTTAACTCAACAAATGAAGATTGAGTTAAAATTACTCTTTTCAAGTTCATATCGATGACATGTGAATTTATCAATGGAGTGATTATGTGTATCAAAATTAGCTCCACATAAAGGGGAGTGGAAATTATGACATAAGAAAATGAATAGTTATTCCACACATAATCTTGGAGTAAAATAATCAATGAAGTATGCATAAAGCCGAATGAGTGGAAATTGAAATTTCAAATTCCCTTATCAATTTGATAACTTACGAAACATACACCCATGAAAGAAGGATCATATAATGATGATGTAAATATCCATAAATTAAAGTATATTACACAATTAATGCAATCATGGGTAGTACACACACCACACACAATAAATAAGTTGTGAACAATGGAAATCTCATAGAATTAAAAGTGAGATAAGAAACCCCTTACTTTTTACTTTTTCTTTGGTCTAAGGTAGTTTAAACTCTTTTATAATGTTGAAATAATTGTTATTTAATTATAAAAGAATTATATACATTAATATTATATCATATATGATCTTTTAATATTTATTTGTTAATAATATCTTAGTATTATCGTCATTTCAGGTGTTAACGGATTCTTTTTCCATTATATTATTTGTTATTTGATCCATATATGTTATGGATGGGATTTATATTATTCATATACAGAATTATATCATGTCTCTAAACATTATTTTTAATCATCATATAAAATTTAGTCTTGAATGGATATGATGGGGAATGAATCTAATCGCGTTCGTGTAGACGGTATTCTGTATGTACACACGAGCGATAATATCACTCTTTTGATATTAAAATAATATATAATTGGATGGTATATCATATATACAAAATAATTATATTGTTATATTTATTATTTACATGAATTACACATCATTATTATACCCATCCAAAAAATAAAGTATTGAATAACAATTACACCACGACGTGGAGACAGTAATCCCTACGTACGCACGTATGGTGACATGACATTCAAAGGATGGATAGAATAATGAAGATGGCTGTAAAAAAATTATAATAACTTCACAGTATATATATGATACTGGATTTATTATTTTATAATGGAAATAACTAAAAAGACGAAGTGGAAGAAGAAAAGAACATAAAAGAGGGTGGTGAAATTATTACCTCTTCTTCAGGTTCTTCCTTTTGATTTGATCAAAAGGGATACTTAAGTTGTCTTTTTGACCAAAGGATTGCCACTATTCCGAAGTGGTGTAAGTTTAGAGGATATTTTGGTAGGGTTGTAGGATCCTAAAGGCTTTGATGGTTTTAATTAGTGAGTAGGGATAGTTTCCTTTTATAAGAGGGGTGAGGGGCACCTTAGAAAAAGCTAGAAATATTATTTTATAATAAATTCATTTTCTGTTTATAATGGCTCCAAAGTGGATTATTTAAAGTTTAAGGTTGGGATAGGTCCCAAACCAATCAACCAATAGTTTTAATAAAGGTGTGGCTCACTATATTTACTTTATCTTTTTGATTAAACTCTTAGTTAAATATTTTGAAATTTACCATGTGTCATTGTATTTTTATATTATATAGTTAATAAACTTACTATATACTTCCAAATACCCTCAAGTGGTCCATTAATGATACTCCTATCTTTATATAAGTCCTTTTTCAAAACCTTATATTTTTAGGAATATAATATCAATTAATAATATAATATTTTTTTTAAAAACTCCTTTATAACAATTTTGACACTTTAATAATCGATTTTTGTTAAATTCTAAAAAACTTTAATAATTCGAAAAAATTTATTCATTTAAACATAACATGTAATATTAACCAATGAAATTAGTGGATAGCATCAAAACATTCAAATTATATTTATTTTTACATTTATAATACCAATCATTTGAATCTTTCATTAATAAGGATAATACTCCATCATTATTAAGTCATAAATAAATTTAATTATTCATTGTATAAAAATTATAAATAAAATACCATTATGTAGGAAATAGTTTTATCTTTATAATTAATATTCATAGTTGAAAATATAACATATATAACCCTATTCAAAAATTGTTTTTCTAAAAGATATCTACTTATCTCATTTTTGTATTTACATTAACATAATTAATATAAAGTGTCGTTATCACTTACAATTGGATCCATGGGGTCCCAAAATGGACCCAAAGATGACCATGGTCGGAAATGTATCAAACAATATGGTTAGGACATGTTTTAGGGTAATTTAATATTATTATAATATTATTTTGGTTACCCTTATTTACCATATCTACCCTTTAACCATGATAAATAAAATATTTACCAAAGTAATTATTCAAGATGTCTAAAATTAAAAGTTAACTATTTAAAGAATTTGAACCTATTAATTCTAAATGTGTATTGATTTTTTATAAATTCAAAACCCAGAAGTGGCAGAAATTAATTTAAAATTAATACCTCTTGTCAAAACAAAGAGTTTTTTTAGAAATAATAACTATCAAAAGATTGACACTTGTTTATGTCTAGTTTAAATGTGAAATTACATCCAATTACCAATATTGGATTAAATGGTAAAAATATATTATATTTATTCTTTAAAACCTCTCAACAGTATAATTTATCACTATCAATTATTTGGATTAAAAAAGTTTCTTTTAATTAATGTTTAGTATTTTTCACTATTCATCAAAATTTGAATGTTCTCTAAAAAATACCAAAAATTATCCCTAGGAAAATTTCAATATTCCAAATCCAAAAATTATTTCCATTTTTAATGATAAAATTTATAAAATTTCAAAAAGTTGGTATTACTATTCATAACGGCTAGTTTGATTGGTTGTGGTGTGTGTTAGAACTCGAAGTTGTCTACAACACACACTACATTATTATTTAAAGGGAAGAGTACTATGGAAATTTGGGGTGTTACATTCTCCCCTCATTCAAATTATTTCTTCATCGATTTTTTTTTAAAAATTGGGCGTGGTAATATAATGGAAAGTCCAACATCGGAAAAAGTGTCAATAAAACTATAAATTTAAAAGAAAGAAAGAGAAGTGCAAAGGTCACCAAATATAACCCATACTATGATTAAATATAGGAAAAAATGGATGTGGATGATAAAATAAGTGTCATGTTCTGATGGAGATGGATAGAAAACCTGATCAGGAGAATGTTAACAACAAGAAAACCGCAAATTGTGATGGGACAAACAGTCATTATTCTCCCAGTAGGAAAAGTAAACGGAAAACATTTTTTTGTTTATCGTCACATTACATAAAGATGAGGAATTAAGTTATGAGATTTACTAAGAACATAAATAGATATACTTACTTTTTATGTAGAGTTTTATTCTTTAATAAATTTCTACCACTAACTTATTTTTTTAAATGATGAGCATTCAAGAAGACTTGGTCACACTAGAAGTGATAGACTAAACATCTATAGAATCAAATCATCCACAAACGATAAACTATATATTTAAATTGCCTTTAGAGATAAATAAAAACTAAAATTGTTAGTATATGATCTGATGATCCCCCAAAATAATATTCCATTGGATAAAGAAACACTAATATTAATTTCTAATACTAAACCAACAATACCCCAAAGTTAAATAAATACCATTCAATAAACAATTGTCCTTAAAATCATTCAATATAATGAAAACTAATATTGAAACCCAAATCTTATAATAATTTGGTTATGTAGTCTTCCATGTTAAATTGTATCTTCAAAAGAAATTAACTACTCTTAAATTCACATACTTAAAAAAAGTAATTAACCTAATCACATATTCTCTATTATTGGTTAATCATTTCCATAAATAACCCAAATCACTATAAATCCACAATAAAAACATAGTTAAAAATCCATGATTATTCCTCAAATAAAATCCCATAGTATTCTATTTTCATTGGTCATATTGTGTTCCCAACAAAGAAAACATCTTCCAAAATAACATTTATCACTTAATCACCGAATCATATTCCTATATTAATGGTATTCATTTGATAAGACATGATATCCCAAATAATCATATTATTGATCAATAAAATCATTTATCTAAAAATAATTAGTCACACTAACCAGGGACTTCACATAGTCCAGTGGTAGGCGATAAATCCCAATCGCACTTTTGTTGTGGGTTTGATTCCCACATCTTTGTCCGACACGATAGGTTGTCACATAGTCTGTGTGTTGTCCTTTTTCAAAAACTATATTTTATAACATCACCAAGATGAGATAAATTCCTCAAAATAACCATAACATAATTTAACCAAAAATGTTATCTCATACCTTGAATTTTCATCCAAAAATATAATAACTTTTAATTGCCTCAAACCCAATGATCATATAAAACTAAATGATTATTTATAACTATATCCACAAGATAAAAGATAAGTCTTCCTAAAATATAATTTTCACATGAAAAACTGTAGGGTAACAAATACAAGAGAAAATCATTCCAATGTAGTCCCATCAAAAAGGGGTACTAGTAATTTTAATAATTTCTTCACCCATTTATTTCCACATAGCTTCTTCTTTGACAATGAAAATATCCTATAGAATTGGGCATTCACTCAGTTAATGGCCAAGTCCCCTACATTTATGGAAAATGAATGTAAACAAATTCTTAGGACCATTTTTATTTTCTTCCATATTACTATTCATTTTTTCTCGTCAATTCTTCACATTATGTCCTTCTTTCCCACACATAAAGCATTTATTTGTTCCATAGATACAGTTTCCTAGGAGTCTACATCCACATTTCTTGCATGATGGAAAATGATGATTCTTTTATCCATGGTCTCCACTGGTAGATCTCTTATCTCTTATCACCTTTCTCTTCTTTTTTGAGTCCAAGAGTTCATTAATATATATGTTATTTATCATATTTTTGGAAAACTGATTTGGCATGAACACAATATCTTTTACGCCTACCAAAATTCAATTTTGTTGCTCATTTCCAGAATAGTTCCCACTTTGTACATCATTATCAATGTTTATATGACTTCCTTGGAATCCAGCCATTAATTAAAACCAAAAAGCATTGTGTGAGTAATAGTAATCATAAAATCATTTAGAGAATATCTTGACACCATATTCTCAATTTGAAAAACCATTAGATTAACCAATGTCATTTATTCTCATCTTATATTAACATAATTCAAACGGGTTTGTAAAGAAAATGTAAACTATCCTAAGCATATCCCCTAGAGTGTAGTAACCAAGAGTGCAGCAAGGCCCATTGCCGTGAACTAGTTCCCGTTCGAGTCTTGCTCAAAGCAGGGTTTTTGGGTTTTACCCCTAGGTTAATCTGTTCTAGAACCACCTCTACCTGCTTGTTTCCAGACTGGGATGTATTGCTCAGAAAACACACAAAATCTCTAAAATACCAAAATTCAAGGAAGTTCTTCTATACTAATCCTCAATATCTTTGTGAGGTCTATGTACTTTAATCAGAGTGTATCTAAATATAGTTTCCAAGGTTTGTACTAAACTTTCTTTGGTATCAACTGTAACACCCCGACCCGAGAAGCCCAGAGTCGGTTCATTATTACATATCATTGGCATGATCATACAATATCATGTCTCAAAAGACCAATTAGTTTAGTAGCCTTGGAATTACTAGATACATACATAATTTTTACATTACATAATAAAATGGAAAAAAAAATTGTCTCCATAAACAACAATGAGATCCCATAGAATATCCCTGAAGGTAAGTCATAATATAATTCTTTGCATCCTAGGAAAATAATACATAGAAAGGGGTGAGATAATATGCTCAGTAAGGATAACATTATAGCGGAAACTTTCATAAATAATCATAAACATTTATGGCAGTGTATAAGAATAGAACAAAAGCATTTTAAACTTGTACTTAAGTATAACATGGAAAAGATAAAATCAAATAATTCTATTTACTTATTCACCTGGATATTCTACTAGTTGAATGATCACATGCAATATCAATAACCACTATCATAATGATGGAATGCATAATGACAGACTATCATAACCACATAGTCAAGGGATTGTGCCAAGACTACAAATAATATTTTGTCAAGGCCCTATGCCAAGACACTAGTTTATCTCATTAGACACACCGATTCACCGAGGAGCTATAGCGGGCTCCACCCGTCACCTACTAAGTCTAATTCTTTCCTCATATGAAATGTTTGAAACATAACATAAACATTCATTTTAAAAATAACATTCGAAATGTCAATACTTTATCCACAAACAATGAATGGTATAATAATATTACATCCACAGTAAAACATAACTCATTTGATACAATATAGAAGATTTTATTGTATCAGATTAACCACAATCGAGAAAAATGAAGGATATTTACATAGATGAAAATAATCATCAAAACTATTAGAGTGAAATGTCCCCCTTTTTCTTGGAATCATTTAAAAGTCACACTATTTGTCAAAAACACATTTAAAATATATTTTTGAATAAAAGTGTCCCATACCACTTTGAAACTTTTAAAAGGAATATTAATTTTAAAACTTTAACTTACATTTAAATAAATCCTTAAAACCATTTTTAAAACATGTACATTAATGAGAATGATTTAGAATAATAAATCTTTAAATCATTTAAAATGATATTTTAGTTAGAGATCCTAACCATATGAGAGAAACATGAATACAAATAATTTAGGTAATCAAAAATTTGTAATATCATGAGAATAACAGTATTCATGATATACTAAGTCAAAGTACATTATATACACCATATAAAAGTGATTTGGTGTATAACAAAAAAGAAGCCTCAATGAAATGTAAATTGAGATGAAACCTATTATAAAGATGGTATCCTTAGGATAAGGATAAATGAATGACATAATTATGTGTGACAAATATAAATACACTCAATATGATTAGATATTTAGTGTAAATCAATCAGAGGATATTCACACATATTCTTGTAAAAACAAAACCAATGAATTGGATATTTAACTCAACAAATGAAGATTGAGTTAAAATTAATCTTATCAAGTTCAAATCGATGACATGAGAATTTATCAATGGAGTGATTATGTGTATCAAAATATGCTCCACAGAAAGGGGAGTGGAAATTATGACATAAGAAAATGAACAGTGATTCCACACATAATCTTGGAGTAAAATAATCAATGAAGTATGCATAATGCCGAATGAGTGGAAATTGAAATTTCAAATTCCCTTATCGATTTGATAACTTACGAATCATACACCCATGAAAGAAGGATCATACAATGATGATTTAAATATCCATAAATTAAATTATATTACACAATGAATACAGTAATGGGTAATACACAAACCACACACAGTAAATAAGTTGTGAACAATGGAAATCTCACTGATTTAAAAGTGAGATAAGAAACCCATTACTTTGTACTTTTTCCTTGGTAGAAGGTAGTTTAAACTCTTGTATAATGGTTAAATAATTGTTATTTAATTATAAAATAATTATATACATTAATATGATATATTATATGATCTTTTAACATTTATTTGTGAATAATATCTTAGTATTATCGTCGTTTTGGGTGTTAACGGATTCATTTTCCATTATATTATTTGTTATGTGATCCATATATGTTATGGATGGGATTTATATTATTCATATACAGAATTATATAATGTCTCTAAACATTATTTTTAATCATCAAATAAAATTTAGTCTTGAATGGATATGATGGGGAATGAATCTCATCGCGTTCATGGAGATGGTAATCCGTACATACTCATGAGCGATAATATCACTCTTTTAATATTAAAATAATATATAATTGGATGGTATATCATATATACAGAATAATTATATTTTTATATTTTTTATTTAAATGAATTACACATCATTATTATAACCATCCAAATAATAAAGTATTGAATAACAATTACACCACGATGTGGAGACGGTAATCCGTACGTATGCACGTATGGTGAAATGACATTCAAAGGATGGATAGAATAATGAATATGGATGTAAAAAATTTACAATAACTTCAAAATATATATATGATAGTGTATTAATTATTTTAGAATGTAAAAAACTAAAAAGACGAAGTGGAAGAAGAAAAGAACATGAAAGAGGGTGGTGAAATTATTACCTCTTCTTCAAGTTATTCCTTTTGATTTGATCAAATGGGATACTTAAGTTGTCTTTCTGACCAAATGATGGCCTCTATTCTTAATTTAGGGAAGTTTAGAGGATATTTTGGCAGGGGTTGTCCGAGAAAAAAGGCTTTGAAGGTTTTAATTAGTGAGTAGGGAGATTGCGCTTTTTAAGAGGGGTGGGGGGAACCTTAGAAAAAGCTAGAAATATTATTTTATAATAAATTAATTTTCTGTTTATAAAAGCTCAAAAGTGGATTATTTAAGGGTTAAGTTTGGGATAGGTTGCAATCCAATCAACCAATAGGTTTAATAAAGTTTTGGCTCACTATATTTACTTTATCTTTTTGATTTTACTCTTAGTTAAATAGTTTGAAATTTACCATGTGTCATTGTATTTTTATATTATATAGTTAATAAACATACTATATACTTCCAACTTTCCCCAAGTGGTCCATTAATGATACAACTATATTTATATAAGTCCTTTTTCCGAACCTTATATTTTTTTGAATATAATATCAATTAATAATATAATACTTTTTTTAAAAAACTCCTTTATAAACATTTTGACACTATTTAATAATTGATTTTTGTTAAATTCTAAATAACTTTATTAATTCGAAAACAATTTATTCAAGTTAATCTAACATGTCATATTAACCAATAAAATTAGTGTATAGTATAAAAACGTTCATATTATATTTATTTTTACATTTATAATACCAATTATTTGATTCTTTCATTAATAAGGAAAATACTACATCATTATTCGGTCATAAATAAATTTAATTATTCATTGTATAAAAATTATAAATAAAATATCATTATTTAGGAAATAGTTTTATATTTCTAATTAATATTTATATTCTAAAATATAACATATATAACCCTATACAAAAACTGTTTTGCTAAAAGATATATGCTTATCTCATTTTTGTATTTACTTTAACTTAATTAATATAAAGTGTCGTTATCACTTATAATTGGTTCCATGGGGTCCCCAAATGGACCCAAATATTACCATGGTCGGATAGTTATCAACCAATAGGGTTAGGACACGTTTTAGGGTAATTTAATAGTAATATAATATTACTTTGGTTACCCTTATTTACCAGATTTAACCTTTAACCATGTTAAATAAAATATTTACCAAAGTAATTATTCAAGATGTCTAAAAATAAAAGTTACCTATTTACACAATTTGAACATATTAATTCTAAATTTGGAATTCTTTTTTATAAATTCAAAACATAGAAGTGGCAGAAATTAATTTAAAATTAATATCTCTTATCAAAATAAAGAGTTTTTTTAAGAAATAATAACTATCAAAAGATTGACACTTGTTTATGTCTAGTTTAAATGTGAAATTACATCCAATTACCAATATTGGATTAAATGGTAAAAATATATTATATTTATTCATTAAAACCTCTAAATAGTATAATTTATCACTATAAATTATTTGGATAAAAAAAGTTTCTTTTAATTAATGTTTAGTATTTTTCACTATTCATCAAAATTTTAATGATCTCTAAAAAATACAAAAAATTCACCCTAGGAAAATTTGGATATTTCAAATCCAAAAATGATTCCTATTTTGAAAGATAAAATTTATAAAATTTTAAAAAGTGGGTATTACTATTCATAACGGGTTGTTTGATTGGTTGTGGTGTGTGTTAGAACTCGAAGTTGTGTACAACACGCACTATTGTATTATTCAAAGGGAAGCGTACTACAGAAGTTTGAGGTGTTACATTCTCCCCTCATTCAAATTATTTCTTCATCGATTTTTTTTAAAATTGGGATTGGCAATATAATGGAAATTCCGACATCAGAAAAAGTGTCAATAAAACTATCACTTTAAAAAAAGAAAGAGAAATACAAAGGTCACCAAATATAACGCATACTAGGATTATATGTAGGAAAACATGGATGTTGATGATAAAATAAGCGTCATGTTCTGATGGAGATGGATAGAAAACCTGATCCGGAGAATGTTAACAACAAGAAAACCAAAAACTTGTGATGAGAAAAACGATCATTATTCTACCAGTAGGAAATGTAAACGGAAATCATGTTTTTGTTTATCGTCAAATTACAAAAAGATGAAGAATTAATTTATGAGATTGACTAAGAACATAAATAGATATACTTACTTTTTAAGTAGAGTTTTATTCTTTAATAAATTTCTACCACTAACTCAATTTTTTAAATGATGAGTATTCAAGAAGACTTGGTCGCACTGGAAGTGCTAGAATAAACTTCTATAGAATCACATGATCCACAAAGGATAAACTATATATTTAAATTGTCTTTATAGATAAATCGAAACCAAAAATGGTTAGTATATGATCTGATGATCCCCCAAAAGAATATTCCATTAGATAAAGAAACAATAATCTTAATTTCTAATACTAAACCAACAATACGCCAAAGTTATATAAATACCATTCAATAAAAAATTGTCCTTAAAAACATTCTATATAATGAAAACTAATATTGAAACCAAAAACCTATAATAATTTGGTTATGTAGTCTTCCACGTTAAATTTTATCTTCAAATGACATCAACTACTCTTAATGTCACATACATAAAAGTAATTAACCTAATCAAATATTCTCTATTATTGGTTAATCATTTCCATAAATAACCCAAATCACTATAAATCCACAATAAAAACCTAGTTAAAAATACACCATTACTCCTCAAATGAAATCCCAAAGTATTATATTTTCCTTTGTCATATAGTGTTCCCAACAAAGAAAACATCTTCCAAAATAACATTTATCACTTAATCACCGAATAATTTTCCTATACTAATGGTATTCACTCGATAAGACATAATATCCCAAATCAACTTATTATTGATCAATAAAATCATTTATCTAAAAATAATTAGTCACACAAACCAGGGACTTCACATAGTCCAGTGGTAGGCGATAAATCCCAATAGCACTTTAGTTGTGGGTTCGATTCCCACATCTTTGTCCGACGTGACAACATGTCACACAGTGTGTGTGTTGTCCTTTTTCAAAAACTATATTTTATTACATTACCAAAATGAGATAAATTCCTCAAAATAACCATAACATAATTTAACCAAAAATGTTATCTCATACCGTGAATTTTCATCCCAAAATATAATAACTTTTAATTTCCTCAAACCCAATGATCATATGAAACCAAATGGTTATTTATAACTATATCCAAAAGAGAAAAGATAAGTCATCCAAAAATATCATTTTCACATGACAAACCATAGGGTAACAAATACAAAAGAAAATCATTCCAATGTAGTCCCATCAACAAGGAGTACTAGTACTTTTAAAAATTTCTTCACCCATTTATTTCCACATAGCTTCTTCTTTGACCAAGAAAATATCCTATTGAATTGGGAATTCACTCGGTTAATGGCCAAGTCCCCTACATATAGGGAAAATGACTGTAAACAGATTCTTGGGACAATTTTTATTTTCTTCTATAGTACTCTTCATTTTTCCTCAGCAATTCTTCACATTATGTCCTTTTTTCCCACACATAAAGCATTTATTTGTTCCATATAGACACTTTACTAGGTGTGTACTTCCACATTTCTTGCATGATGGAAATTGTTGATTCTTTTATCCATGGTCTCCACTGCTAGATCTCTTATATTTTACCACCTTTACCTTCTTTGTTGAGTCCAAGAGTTCATTAATATATAAGTTATTTATCATAGTTTTGGAAAACTGATTTTTCATGAACACGATATATTTTACGCCTACCAAAATTCGATTTTATTGCTCATTTCCAGAACCGTTCCCACTTTGTACATAATTCTCAATGTTATTATGACTTCCTTGGAATCCAGCCATTGACTAAAACCAGAATGCATTGTGTGAGTAATAGTAGTCATAAAATCATTTATAGAATATCTTGACACCATATTATCAATTTGAAAAACCATAGGATTTACCAAGGTCATTTATTCTCATATTATATTAACATAATTCAAACAGGTTTGTAGTGAAAATGTAAATTATCCTAACGATATCCCCCTAGAGTGTAGTAACCAATAGTGCAACAAGGCCCATTTCCGTGCACCAGTTCTCGTTCGAGTCTAGCTCAAAGCGGTGTTTTCAGGTTTTACCCCTAGGTTCATCTGTGCTAGAGACACCTCTACCTACTTGTATCCAGACGGGGATGTATTTCTCAGAAAACTCACAAAATCTCAAAAATACCAAAATTCTAGGAAGTTCTTCTATATTAATCCTCAATGTCCTTGTTAGTTCTATGTTCTCTAATCAGAGTGTATCTAAATCTAGTTTCCAAGGTTTGTACTAAACATACTCTGATATCAACTGTAACGCCCCGACCTGAGAAGCCCAGAGTCGGTTCATTATTACATATCATTAGCATGATCATAAAATATCATGTCCTGAAAGACCAATTATTTTAGTAGCCTTGAAAGTACAAGATACATTCATAAGTTTTACATTACATCATAAAATGGAAAACTAAAACAAAATTGTCTCCATAAAAAACACTGAGATCCCATAGAATATCCTTGGAGGTCAGTCATAATATACTTCTTTGCATACAGGGAAAATAAAACATAGAAAGGGGTGAGATCAAATGCTCAGTAAGGATAACATTATAGCGGAAACTTTCATAAATAATCATAAACATTTATGGCAGTGTATAAGAATATAACAAAAGCATTTTAAACTCGTACTTCAGTATAACTTAGAACAGATAAAATCAAATAATTCCATTTACTTATTCACATGGATATTCTACTAGTTGAATGATCACATGCAATATCAATAACCACTATCATAATGATGGAAGGCATAATGCCATACTATCATAACCACATAGTCAAGACATTATGCCAAGACTACAAATAAGATTTTGTCAATGCCCTATGCCAAGACACTAGTTTGTCTCATTAGACCTACCGATGCATCGAGGAGCTATAGTAGGCTCCACCTGTCACCTACTAAGTCTAATTCTTTCCCCATATGAAATGCTTGAAACATAACATAAACATTTGTTTTGAAAATAACATACGAAATGTCAATATTTTATCCACAAACCATGAATGGTATAATAATATTACATCCACAGTAAAACATAACTCATTCGATACAATATAAAAGATTTTATTGTATCATATTAACCTCAATCAAGAACAATGAAGGATATTTACATAGATGAAAATAATCATAAAAACTATTAGAGTGAAATATCCCCCTTTTTCTTGAAATCATTTAAAAGTCACACTATTTTTCAAGCACCCATTTAAAATATATTTTTTAATAAAAGTGTCCCATACCCCATTGAAAATTTTAAAAGAAATTTTAATTTTAAAACATTATCTTGCATATAAATAAATCCTTAAAACCATTTTTAAAACATGGACATTAATGAGAATGATTTAGAATAATAAATCTTTAAATCATTTAAAATGATATTTTAGTTAGAGTTCCTAACCAAATGAGAGAAACATGAGTACAAATAATTTAGGTAATAAAAAATTTGTAATATCATGAGAATAACGGGATTCATGATATACTATGTCAAAGTACATTATATACACCATATAAAAGTGATTTGGTGTATAACAACAAATAAACCTCAATGGAATGTAAATTGAGATGAACCATATTATAAAGATTGTATCCTTAGGATAAGGATAAATCAACGACATAATTATGTGTGAAAAATATAAATACACTCAATATTATTGGATATTTAGTGTAAATCAATCAGAGGATATTCACACATATTCTTGTAAAAACAAAACCAATGAATTGGATATTTAACTCAAGAAATGAAGATTGAGTTAAAATTACTCTTATCAGGTTCATATCGATGACAAGAGAACTTATCAATGGAGTGATTATGTGTATCAAAATCTACTCCACAGAAAGGGGAGTGGAAATTATGACATAAGAAAATTAACAGTGATTCCACACATAATCTTGGAGTAAAATAATCAATGAAGTATTCATAATGTCGAATGAGTGGAAATTGAAATTTTAAATTCCCTTATCGATTTGATAACATAGGAAACATACACCCATGAAAGAAGGATCATACAATGATGATGTAAATATCCATAAATTAAAGTATATTACCCAATGAATACAATCATGGTAAGTACACACACCACACACAATAAATAAGTTGTAAATAATGGAAATCTCAGAGAATTAAAAGTGAGATAAGAAACCCCTTACTTTGTACATTTTCCATGGTCAAAGGTAGTTTAAACAATTGTATAATGGTTAAATAATTGTTATTTAATTATAAAATAATTATATACATTAATGTGATATCTTATATGATCTTTTAACATTTATTTGTTAATAATATCCTAGTATTATTGTCGTTTCGGGTGTTAAAGGATTCATTTTCCATTATATTATTTATTATGTGATCCATATATGTTATGGATGGGTTTTATATTATTCATATACAGAATTATATATTGTATCTAAACATTATTTTTAACCATCAAATAAAATTTAGTCTTGAATGGATACGATGGGGAATGAATCTCATCGCGTTCATGGAGACGATAATCTGTACGTACTCACGAGCGATAATATCACTCTTTTAATATGAAAATAATATATAATTTGATGGTATATCATATATACAGAATAATTATATTGTTATATTTATTATTTACATGAATTACACATCATTATTATACCCATCCAAATAATAAAGTATTGAATAACAATTACACCACGACGTGGAGACGGTAATCCGTACGTACGCACGTATGGTGACTTGACATTCAAAGGATGGATAGAATAATGAATATGGATGTAAAAAATTTACAAGAACTTCACAATATATATATGATAGTGGATTTATTATTTTAGAATGGAAATAACTAAAAAGACGAAGTGGAATAAGAAAAGAACATAAAAGAGGGTGGTGAAATTATTACCTCTTCTTCATGTTCTTCCTTTTGATTTGATCAAATGGGATACTTAAGTTGTCTTTATGACAAAATGATAGCCTCTATTCTGAAGTGAGGGAAGTTTAGAGGATATTTTGGCAGGGGTTGTCAGAGCCAAAAGGCTGTGAAGGTTTTAATTAGTGAGTAGGGAGAGTTCCCTTTTATAAGAGGGGTGAGAGGCACCTTAGAAAAATCTAGAAATATTATTTTATAATAAATTCATTTTCAGTTTCTAATTGCTCCAAAGTGGATTATTTAAAGGTTAAGGTTGGGATAGGTTACAAACCAATCGACCAATAGGTTTAATAAAGGTTTGTCTCACTATATTTACTTTATCTTTTTGATTTATCTCTTAGTTAAATAGTTTCAAATTTACCATGTGTCATTGTATTTTTATATTATATAGTTAATAAACATACTATATACTTACAACGACCCCAAGTGGTCCATTAATGATAAATATATCTTTATATAAGTCCATTTTCCGAACCATATATTTTTATGAATATAATATCAATTAATAATATAATATTTTTAAAAAAAAACTGCTTTATAAAATTTTTTACACTATTTAATAATTCATTTTTGTTAAATTCTAAATAAATTTATTAATTCGAAAAAAATTTATTCTAGTAAAAAATAACATGTCATATTAACCAATAAAATTAGTGGATAGCATCAAAACATTTAAATTATATTTATTTTTACATTTATAATACCAATTATTTGTTTCTTTCATTAATAAGGAAAATACTGCATCATTATTCTTTCATAAATAAATTTAATTTTTCATTGTATAAAAATTATAAATAAAAAAACATTATTTAGGAAAGAGTTTTATATTTATAATTAATATTTATAGTTGAAAATATAACATATATAACCCTATGAAAAAATTGTTTTTCTAAAAGATATATGCTTATCTCATTTTTATATTTACTTTAACTTACTTAATATAATGTGTCGTTATCACCTAAAATTGGCTCAATGGGGTCCCAAAATGGACCCAAATATTACAATTGTCGGACATGTATCAACAAATAGGGTTAGGACACGTTTTAGGGTAATTTAATATTATTATAATATTATTTTTTACCCTTATTTACCGGATTTACCCTTTAACCATGGTAAATAAAATATTTACCAAAGTAATTATTCAAGATGTCTAAAAATAAAAGTTACCTATTTACACAATTTGAACCTCTTAGTTCTAAATTTGGAATTGTTTTTTATAAATTCAAAACACATAATTGGGAGAAATTAATTTAAAATTAATACCTCTTGTCAAAACAATGTGTTTTTAAAAAAAATATTAACTATCAAAAGATTGACACTTGTTTATGTCTAGTTTAAATGTGAAATTACATCCAATTAACAATATTGGATTAAATGGTAAAAATATATTATATTTAATTTTTAAAACCTCTCAATAGTATAATTTATCACTATCAATTATTTGGATAAAAAATGTTGCTTTTAATTAATGTTTAGTATTTTTCACTATTCATCAAAATTTGAATGGTCTCTAAAAAATGCCAAAAATTAACCCTAAGAAAATTTCGATATTCCAAATCCAAAAATGATTTCCATTTTGAAAGATTAAATATATAAAATTTTAAAAAGTGGGTATTACTATTCATAACGGCTAGTTTGATTGGTTGTGGTGTGTGTTAAAACTCGAAGTTGTGTACAACACACACTATTGTATTATTCAATGGGAAGCGTACTATGGAAGTTTGGGGTGTTACATTCTCCCCTCATTCAAATAATGTCTTCATCGATTTTTTTTAAAATTGAGCTTGGAAATATAACGGAAAGTCCGACATCAGAAAAAGTGTCAATAAAACTATCACTTTAAAAGAAAGAAAGAGAAGTACCAAGGTCACCAAATATAAACCATACTAGGATTCCATTTAGGAAAACATGGATGCAGATGATAAAATAAGTGTCATGTTCTGATGGAGATGGATAGAAAACCTAATCCGGAGAATGTTAACAACAAGAAAACCACAAACTTGTGATGGGACAAACGGTCATTATTCTCCCAGTAGGAAAAGTAAATAGAAAACATTTTTTTTATCGTCCAATTACAAAAGATGAGGATTTAATTTTTGAGATTGACTAAAAACATGAATAGATATACTTACTTTTTAGGTAGAGTTTTATTCATTAATAAATTTCTACCACTAACTCATTTTTTTAAACGATGAGTATTCAAGAAGACTTGGTCGCACTGGAAGTGCTAGAATAAACTTCTACAGAATCACATGATCCACAAAGGATAAACTATATATTTAAATTGTCTTTATAGATAAATCAAAACCAAAATGGTTAGTATATGATCAGATGATCCCCAAAAAAATATTCCATTAGATAATGAAACACTAATCTTACATTCTAATACTAAACCAACAATACCCCAAAGTTAAATAAATACCATTCAATAAACAATTGTCCTTAAAATCTTTAAATATAATGCAAACTAATATTGAAACCCAAAACTTATAATAATTTGGTTATGTAGTCTTCCACGTTAAATTGTATCTTCAAATGACATCAACTACTCTTAAAGTCACATACTTAAAAGTAATTAACCTAATCACATTTTCTGTATTATTGGTTAATCATTTCCATAAATAACCCAAATCACTATAAATCAACAATAAAAACATAGTTAAAAATCCACCATTACTTCTAAAATGAAATCCCATAGTATTCTATTTTCCTTGGTCATATAGTGTTCCCAACAAATAAAACATCTTCCAAAATAACATTTATCAGTTAATCAACGAATCATTTTCCTATACTAATGTTATTCATTTGATAAGACATAAGATCCCAAATCAACTTATTATTGATCAATAAAATCATTTATCTAAAAATAATTAGTCACACTGACCAGGGACTTCACGTAGTCCTGTGGTAGGCGATAAATACCAATCGCACATTGGTTGTGGGTTCGATTCCCACATCTTTGTCCGACGCGAAAGGTTGTCACACAGTCTGTGTGTTGTCCTTTTTCAAAAACAATATTTTATAAAATTACCAAAATGAGATAAATTCCTCAAAATAACCACAACCTAATTTAACAAAAAATGTTATCTCATACCTTGAATTTTCATCCCAAAATATAATAACTTTTAATTGCCTCAAACACAATGATCATGTAAAACCAAATGGTTATTTATAAATATATCCACAAGAGAAAAGATAAGTCTTACTAAAATATCATTTTCACATGACAAACTATAGGGTAACAAATACAAGAGAAAATTCTTCCAATGTAGTCCATCAACAAGGAGTACTAGTACTTTTAAAAATTTCTCCACCCATTTATTTCCACATAGCTTCTTCTTTGACCAAGAAAATATCCTATAGAATTGGGCATTCACTCTGTTAATGGAAATGTCCCCTACATTTATGGAAAATGACTGTAAACGGATTCTTGGGACCATTTTTATTTTCTTCCATAGTAGGCTTCATTTTTCCTCGGCAATTCTTCACATTATGTCCTTCTTTCCCACACATAAAGCATTTATTTGGTCCATAGAGACACTTTCCTAGGTGTCTAATTCCAAATTTCTTGCATGATGGAAATTGATGATTCTTTTATCAATGGTCTCCACTGCTAGATCTCTTATCTTTTATCACCTTTATCTTCCTTATTGAGTCCAAGAGTTCATTAATATATATGTTATTTATCATATTTTTGGAAAACTGATTTGGCATGAACACGATATCTTTTACGCCTACCAAGATTCCATATTGTTGCTCATTTCCACAACCTTTCCCACTTTGTACATCATTCTCAATGTTATTATGAATTCCTTGGAATTCATCCATTGACTAAAACCAGAAAGAATTGTGTGAGTAAAAGTAGTCTTCAAATTATTTAGAGAATATCTTGACATCGTATTCTGAATTTGAAAAACCATACGATTAACCAAGGTCATTAATTCTCATATTATTTTAACATAATTAAAACGGTTTTGTAAAGAAAATGTAAATTATCCTAAGCATATCCCCCTAGAGTGTATTAACCAAGAGTGCAGCAAGGCCCATTTTCATGCACCCGTTCTCATTCGAGTCTAGCTCAAAGCGGTGTTTTCGGGTTTTACCCCAAGGTTCATCTGTGCCAGAGCCACCTCTACCTGCTTATATCCAGACTGGGATGTATTGCTCGGAAAACTCACAAAATCTCTAAAATACCAAAATTCTAGGAAGTTCTTCTATACTAATCCTCAAAGTCCTTTATAGGTATATGTGCTCTAATCAGAGTGTATCTAAATATAGTTTCCATGGTTTTTACTAAACTTCCTCTAATATCAACTATAATGCCTCGACCCGAGAAGCCCAGAGTCGGTTCATTATTACATATCATTGGCATGATCATAAAATATCATGTCTCGAAAGTCCAATTAATATAGTAGACATGGAAGTACTAGATACATTCATAAGGTTTAAATTACATCATAAAATGGAAAACTACAACAAAATTGTCTCCATAAACAACACTGAGATCCCATTGACTATCCTTGGTGTTCAGTCATAATATACTTCTTTGCATCCTGGAAAATAAAACACAGAAAGGGGTGAGATCAGATGCTCAGTAAGGATAAGATTATAGCTGAAACTTTCATAAATAAGCATAAAAATTTAAGGCAGTGTATAAGACTAGAACACAAGCATTTTAAAATTGAACTTCAGCATAATATGGAAAAGATAAAATCAAATAATTCCATTTACTTATTCACATGGATATTCTACTAGTAGAATGATCACATGATATATCAATAACCACTTTCATAATAATGGGACGCATAATGCCAAACTATCAGAACCACATAGTCAAGGCCTTGGGCAATGACTACAAATAAGATTTTGTCATGTCCTTGTTCGAAGACACTAGTTTGTCTCATGAGACCTACCGATGCATCGAGGAGCTATAGCGGGCTCCACCTGTGACATACTACGTCCAATTCATTCCTCATATGCAAATTTTGAAACATAACATAAACATTCGTATTAAAACTAACATATGAAATGTCAATACTTTATCCACAAACCACGAATGGTATAAAAATAGTACATCCACAGTAAAACACAACTCATTCGATACAATATAGAAGATTTTATTATATCAATGTAACCCCAATCGAGAAAAATGAAGGATATTTACATAGATGAAAACAACCATCAAAACTATTAGAGAGAAATATCCCCCTTTTTCTTGAAATCATTTAAAAATTACACTATTTGTCAAGAAGCCATTTAAAAATAGATTTTTGAATGAAAGTGTCCCATACCACTTCGAAACTTTTAAAAGGAATTTTAATTTTAAAACGTTAATGTCCATATAAATAAATCCTTAAAACCATTTTTAAAATATGGAAATTAATGAGAAAGATTTAGAATAATAAATCTTTGAAACATTTAAAATGACAGTTTAGTTAGAGTTCCTAACCAAAAGAGAGACACTTGAATAAAAATAATTGAGGTAATAAAAACTTTGTAATATCATGATAATAAAGGGATTCATGATATACTATGTCAAATTACATTATATACACCATATAAAAGTGATTTGGTGTATAACAACAAAGAATCCTTAATGGAATGTAAATTGAGATTAAAATTCTTATAAAGACCCTATCCTTAGTTTAAGGATAAATCAACGACATAATTATGTGTGAAAAATATAAATACATTCAATATGATTGTATATTCAGTCCAAATAAATCATAGGACATTCACACATATTCTTGTAAAAATAACACCAATGAATTGGATATTTAACTCAACAAATGGAGATTGAGTTAAAATTACTCTTATCAAGTTCATATCGATGACATGAGAATTTATCAATGGAGTGATTATGTGTATCAAAAGTATATCCATATAAAGGTGAGTGGAAATAATTACATAAGAAAATTAATAGTGATTCCACACATATTCTTGGAGTAAAATAATCAATGAAGTATGCGTAATGCCGAATGAGTGGAAATTGAAATTTCAAATTCCCTTATCGATTTGGTAACTTAATAAACATACACCCATGAATGAAGGATCAAACAATGATCATGTAAATATCCATAAATAAAGTATATTACACAATGAATACAATCATGGGCCGCACACACACCACATGCAATAAATAATTGGTGAACAATGGAAATCTCATGGAATTAAAAGTGAGATAAAACCCCTTTGTACTTTTTCCATGGTCGAGGGTAGGTTAACCTCCTGTATAATGGTGAAGTAAATTTTTATTTAATTATACAAGATTTATATACATTAATATTATATGATATATGATCTTTTAACATTTACTTGTTAATAACATCTCAGTATTATCGTCTTTTCAGGTGTTAACAGATTTATTTTCCTTTATATTATTTGTTATGTGATCCATATTTATTATGGATGGGATGTATCTTATTCATATCCCGAATTATATCATGTCTCTAAACATTATTTTTAATCATCAAATGAAATTTATTCTTGAATGGATACGACGGGGAATGAATCTCATCGCGTTCATGGAGACGATAATCCGTACGTACGCACGAGCGACAATATCACTCTTTTGATTTTAAAATAATACACACTTGGATGGTATATAAAATATACATAATAGTTATCATGTTATATTTATTATTTACATGAATTACACATCATTATTATACCCATCCAAATAATAAAGTATTGAATAACTATTACACCACGACATGGAGACGAGAATCCGTACGTACACACGTATGGTGACATGCCATTTAAAGGATGAATAGAATAATGAAGATGGATGTAACATATTTATAATAACTTCACAGTATATATATTATACTTGAGTTATTTTTTTAGAATTTAAATAACAAAAAATAAGAAGTGGAAGAATAAAAGAATTTGAAAGAGGGTGGTGAAATTATTATCTCTTCTTCGGCTTCTTCCTTTTTATTTGATCAAAAGGGCACCTTAAGTTGTATTTATGAGAAATGGAAGGCCTCTATGATGATTTTAGGGAAGTTGAAAGGATTTTTGGGCAGAATTTGGCCGATCCAAAAGTCTTTTAAGGTTTGGATTAGTGAGTAGGAAGAATGCCCTTTTATAAGAGGGGTGAGGGGCACCTTAGGAAAAGCTTGAAATATTATTTTATAATAAATTCATATTTAGATTATAATGGCTTTAAAGTGGATTATTTTAAGGTTAAGGTTGGTATAGGTTAAAAAACACTCAGCTAATAGGGTTTATATAGGTTTGGGTCACTATATTAACTTTATCTTTTTGATTTAACTCTTAGTTAAATAGTTTGATATTTACAATGTCTCTGTATTTTTATATTATATAGTTAATAAAATATTTATATACTTCAAATAGACCCCCAAGTGGTCCATTAATGATAAATCTATCATTATACAAGTCCTTTTGCTGAACTTTATATTTTTAGGAATAGAATATCAATTAATAATATAATATTTGTTTTAAGAACTACTTTATGTAAATTTTTACACTATTTAATAATTGATTGTTGATAAAGTATTAAAAACATTATTATTTCAAAAAAAATTCATTTAAGTAATAATAACATGTAATATTAACCTATAAATTTTTTGGATGTCATGAAAACTCCCAAATTATATTTATTTTAACATTTATAATAACAATTATTTGATTCTTTCATTAATTAGGAAAATACTGCATCATTATTGTGTCGTAAATAAATTTAATTATTCAATGTCTAAAAATCCTAAATAAAATACCATTATGTAGTAAATATTTTAATATTTCTAATGAATATTTATAGTCGAAAATATAACATATATTACCCAATTTAATTTTTTTTTCTAGAAGATATATGCTTCTTTCATTTTTGTATTTACTTTAACTTAATTAATATAAAGTGTCATTATCACTTACAAGTGGATCCATGGGGTCATTGAATGGACCCAAAGATGCCCATGGTAAGAAATGTATCAACCAATAGGTTTAAGACACGTTTTAGGGTAATTAAATATTATTATAATATTATTTTGTACCCTTACTTACCGGATTTAGCCTTTAACCATGGTAAATAAAATATTTACCGAAGTAATTATTCTAAATGTCTAAAAATAAATGTTACTTATTTACCCATTTTAGACCTCCTGATTCTAAATATGGAATATGTTTTTATAAATTAGAGACACAGAAGTGGTATAAATTAATTTTAAATTAATTTCTGTTGTTAAAACAAAGAGAGTGTTTTTTATGAAATAATAACTATCAACAGTTTGAGACTTATTTATGTTTAGTTTAAATGTGAAATTACATCCAATTACTGATATTGAATTAAATGGTAAAAAATATATTCTATTTATTCTTTAAAACTTCTCAATAGTATAATTTATCACTATAAATTATTTAGATTAAAAAAATTGTTTTTAATTAATGTTTACTATTTTTCACTATTCATCAAAATTTGATTTTTTCCTAAAAAATACCAAAAATTTATCCTATGGAAATTTCAATATTCCGAATCCTAAAATTGTGTCCATTTTAAAATATAAAATTTATAAAATTTCAAAAAGTGGGTTTTAAAATTCATAACGACTAGTTTGATTGGTTGTGGTGTGTCTTAGAACTCGAATTTGTGTACAACACACGCTACTTTATTATTCAAAAGGAAGCATACCATGGAAGCTTGGGGTGTTACACCACTAGGCCTCATATGATGATCATTTTTCTACCAAGTCATGGATTTTGTCATGGGGTTTGCCACATTATCTTCCTTAGATATACAACTCACTACAACTTCACGTCTCTGAGAAAAATACCTTAAGAGATAACAATTTTGATTTATATGTTTCGTCCACTGATGTGACCTCATAAATTTTGCGAGAGCCACTGCTGCAATATTATCACAGCATAGTGTGATGAGATCATTACATCACGGTATCACATCTAGCTCTTGGGAAAAGCATCGCATCCAAACTGCTTCTTTAGCTACCTCAGAAGTTGTGATATACTCAGACTCTACTGTAGAATCTGTGACCACACTCTACATTGAGCTCTTCCATCTCACTGCACCTCCATTCAAAGTGAAGAAGTGTCATGTTTGCGTCTTAATTTCATCTTGATCGGTCATAAAACTAGCATCCACATTTATTCGGATGACTTGTTCCTCATCTCCTCCAATAACCCGGAACATATCCTTAGTATGCCTCATATACTTTAGGACAGTCTTGACTGCCATCCAATGGCTGTCACCTGGGTCATCTTGATATCTGCCTAACACACTCAATGCATAGGCGACATCCAGCCTAGTACATAGCATGTCATACCTGACTGACCTAATCCCTTATGCGTATAGAGTCTCTGCGATTATCTTTATTTCCTCATCTATCTGAGGACACATTTTCTTATAATGATGAATTCCATGTGAAGCTGGCTACAATCCCCTCTAGGATAGTTCCATACCGGATCTCTTTAGTATCTTGTCAATGTATGTATTTTGACTTAGGCCCAAAAAACTTTTGGATATATCATTATATATGTTGATCTGAAGAATACATGCGGCCTCACCCAAGTCTTTGATGGGGAATCATTGATTCAACCATGACATAATCGACTTTAAGACTGGTATCACATTTCCAATGAGTAATATGTCATAAACATGTACTATTAAGAAAAATACTGCACTCCCACTAAATCATTTGTGGGCACAAGGCTGACGTTCATTTATTATAGAACCATATTATTTTATGGTTTCATCAAAATGAATGTTCCATGACATGTATGCTTTCTATTTTCCATAAATGGATTTTTAAAACATGAATACCTTGTTGGCATCCTTTGGTGTCACAAACCCATTAGGTTGTGTCATGTAGACATCTTCCTGAAGGTTTCCATTAAGGAATGTTGTTTTGACATCCATTTTCCAAATCTAATAGTCATGGTAAGCCGCAATAACAAAAATAATTCTAATGGATTTCTATATTTCAATTGGTGATAAGGTTTCATCATATTCAATTCATTGAAGCTATTTAAAGCCTTTTGCAACATGTCGTGCCTTATAGGTACTGACATTTCCTTTCATGTCCAGTTTCCGCTTTATACCCATTCACAACCAACAGGATTATCATCAACTAAAGAATATATCAAAATCCAGACATGGTTTTGGTATATGGAATCCATTTCAGAATTTAGGGCTTCTTGCCACTTGGCATCTTATGTGTCACATACTTCATCCTTGTAGGTTAGAGGAACATTATTATCAACTAATAAAGAGTCACCATCCTTGGTAACTATAAAAACGTTCCATTTTGGTTATCTAACCTCTCTTGTACTCAAACTCAGTACATGTTTCTTTGGAACAGATTCTTCTTCCACAAGGCTTTGTAGAATATTTTCTTATACTAACTCTTGTGCACCTTGAGCCTTGACGTAATCAAAGTCATTATCTCTCCCACTATCTATTTTGGATATGTGCTCCCTCTCATGTAATATAGAATGTCTTGGCACTATAACCATTTTTTCTAAGGGGTTTTATAGGTAATATCACCTTGTTTTCTTGGGGTATCCTATAAAGGTACAATATATGCCTCTGGGTGTGAGTTTGTTACCTGAAGAGGCCTTAACAAATGCTTCGCTACCCCACACCTATAAATTCGATAACATGGATTTTCTTCCACTCCATAACTCATATGTAAAACCATTTATCCAATTAGTTGGTACTTGGTTTAGAATGTGTTCTTCTGTTGGTAATGCATATCCATAAAATGATAATGGTAGACTCACATGAATCATCATTGATCTCACCGTGTCCAATAGGGTGCCTTCCCTCCTTTCACTCATACCATTCTACTGGGGGGTGTTTGGATGTGTGAGTTGGGATAGGATCCCAAACACCCATATGTAATCAATGAAGTTTTGATTAAGATATTCTCTACCACAGTCTAGGTGGGGTTTATTAATCTACTTACAAAACTGGTTCCCAACAACATTATTCTATTATTTGAACTTATAATAAATATCTGACTTATACCTCATTATGTAGATATACCCATATCTATTAAATTCATTAATAAAAGTTATGAAGTATGAGTACCCTCTCCTAGCTTCAATTGGAAATGGTCCAAATACATCAGTATGTACAAATTCAATAAGTTCTATAGCCCATTCAAATTTACCACTAAATGTGGATTTTTTCATTTTTCCTTGTAAACATGCATGACATAAGACAAGTGGTTTTATTTTGATGGAATCTAAATATACATCTTAAGGTAACATTTTCAAGTGTTTCTCATTTACATGACATATCTGGTGATTCCTAAGTTGGGTTTGGTATGAGTCATGTTATGTATCTCTATTATTGATTTCCATTACATAGTTTGTGTAATCCCTCAAAAAAAATTCCATTGTATAAATATTCCCTACCATAAAAAATTATGTATTTTAAAAGAAGAAACATTCATTTCCAATATTGAAAAAAATATATTTGTTTCCAATATGGAAATAGAAATAATTTTTTTAGTAACAGAAGGAATATAATAACAAACCTTTGACAACAAGATCATCCCTATTGGCAACGTGAGTTGGTAGTCCCCGATAGCTACAACATCAAGTCTGGATCCGTTGGCTACTTGTAGATCTACCTCCCCTCGATCAATAACTCTTAATCCATATGGTTTCTGTATCTGGATACATATGTGATCACCAAAAGCTATATCAAGTAACCTATTTTTAGAAACATATATATTGCATTTGATAACAAATGCACCTGAATATTCCACTTGATTCATAGGATGGGTGCCGTTTTTTTCGTGTGGCCCTTATTGACACATGTGAAACAAATAGCCTCCTATACTCTTGCCTCCCCTTTGGTCTTTATTTTCATGGAAGGCCATGAAGAATATTTAGGATTAAATCTCTTCGCCTTCCCTTTCCTCTAATTCACCATAAGGATAGAATTCTTTTTGCGCTTCATATCTTTGTCCACATGGGGAATGAGGATACAAAGATCATATAGAGACTTGTCAATGTTGTTCATATTTAAATTAACAACAATGATAGAGAATCTATGATGGAGTGATTCGAGAATGATATTTGTTCCCATTTCTTCTGGGAGTTTAAACCACAGAATCTCCAGGCGCTCAATGTAGCCAATGAGATTGACTACTTGAGGCCCAACTAGGGCACCTTCACCAAGAATACTCTGAAAGAGTGTCTTAGAGAACCCAAACCATTCATGACTTTCTCTATCCTAGTAAATACCATGAAGGTGATCAAGCATGCTATAAGCATCCATGTATTCCTAAGACTTCAGGAGCTCCTGAGGCATTGATTATTGCATCAAACATTGATCATCGACTATGTCGTTAATCTCTTTCTCATTTATGAGGAAATCTTCATCACTTGCCTCTTTTCAAGAGGATCAAGTAATTTTGACTCCAGCATGTAAGACTTCTATTCATGGCATAGGATAACCCCAAGGAATCTAAACCATTCCTAGAAGGTACTTCTGGTGAGGATTTTTTTGTATCCAAAACTGATCGCAGGGACAGTGTGGTTAAACAACTTGTGTTTTTTATTATACTATTAAAAGTGTATATCATTATTACTTTCATGATTACATTTTATGAGAAATAATAAATAATATTACGTCTCCCACTATTTTATTATGACGTAATGGCCCTCACCAGTGAACTCAGAATGTCTAGTGGTAATGAAATTCTAGTGAAAAGGATCTATTTTATCCTTTACATGACACCAAAAGGGGATGGTCATGCTATTGGAAGGAATTTAGGTAGGTAGGTCAGTGCGAACTGTGGATTTTTCGCACCTTTATATGTTTAATGAACTCCCCAACCATGAAACCAAGACTTTGGATTTCCTTAAATATTTCCTCCAATTTTACACCGTGTCTAACAAGCGATTCTACTCCTGATGTAATAAGCTTATGTCAACTCGAAGCCTTTCATAAGGGATTCCTGTATAAAAGTAAGTTTCCCAAAAAGGTTTGGTCAAACACATAGTTTTATTGAGTTTTTCCATTTAATCAAGTAACATAAGGCTTGTTATGAATTAATATTTTATTTAAGTGACTTTTATCTCTTATGTGTGAATTACTTATTATCATTATCACACGTTTGTTCATATTAAGTAGAACTTAATTAAGTGATTATCAATTTCTGGATAATATTTACTCATAAGTCTGACTTATTTAAGTTCCATTTTGTATTATTGTTTAATTCATTAATTATGTGATCATGAAAAAACATCCATAAAGATAAACTAAGCAACTAACAGAAATAAAATAAAGTAAATGGCTTTTTTCACAAGATTTTTTAATGTTCAGTTTATCTATTAGTTGATAAAAAAACCCGACCTATGGGAGAATCTACTAGAACCATTTGGGTTCATGTTTATATATTTCCACCTTTCCACCATTGTATCTTCCTAGATTGGTTTCACTTTGGCTCCTAACTTGAGCCACCTCCACTAGCATGGGAGATCCATCCATTACATTTTCTTTTATCTCACACGTAGGTGAGGGGTAAAAGGGGAATTACATAAAAGAAAACATTGGTGCACATGACCAACATATTATTGAGGAGAAGGATCGTAGACCAAAAAATTTAATTAGAATAAATAAATTAAAAGAAAACATTCACAAATAAATGTCTTGGTCTAGCTCTTGATCATCAATGCATGCAGTGATATTTACTGATAAATAAAACTAACATTCAATTATTTAATCATTATTGTTTAAGATAAATTTCTCTTGAATCCATTAATTATCTTTAATTAATAAATCTATTTATCTTAAACCCTTTTCAAAATTTCCTCTATATTCACATCCATCATAATTTTAAAAAAAAATTAATTTATTTAAAAATTTTGTTGTATGTAACTTGTACCATGGAGGTAACTCGGTGAATTCCTATTCATAACTTCCCAATGAGTAGAAATGAACATTACACAGATGTTAATTTATACACACACACACACACACACACACATATATATATAACACCAATCACTTTTTCTACCTCAACATTATGCCTGCACTATGGTACATGTCTCAAGGGTTTGTATAATATAATAACAAATTTTAATAAATTTGCGTAATTTGGATGATTACACAGTGTGTAGTTCCAACTACACGGAGAGTATTTTTGTTCACCATCCATCCAAAGTACATGCCAGAGGACATGGGATGTAGATGTACTTCAGAAATTATCGAAGTACACGGTGTGTTCATGAGGACACACGCTGTGTAGTATCCCCATTACACGGTTTCCAGCCGGGAAAGCCGTGTACGAGGTACACAGTCAAACCCTAACATGAAGGGACTACATGCCGTGTTCTTTGGGCCACACGGTGTGTAATCCAGAAACTATTTGCCACCAGTTCCCGATCAACACACGGATTCATATTATACTTAGAAATACAACAACACACAACTTGGTTTGGAGAACTAGTCCAATGCATTGCCCCTAGACTACACGGTGTGTACTTCTTAATACATGCCATGTATTGAAGTGCTATATGCCCAAGAATTTTTGGCACCTTCAGATGAGATCCTCTATTTTTTTAATCATAAATTATAAGAAAAAATTGTTTCTATTTGGTGAATGAGAAACGAAAGAGGAGGAATAGATAACACAATTCAGATTTTCAGAAAAATTAACTTGAATTGAATCAACTAAATCATTAAATGTGTAATTCATCAAAAAAATATTAAAATAATTATAAACTATGATGTAACCCTTCTTATACCATGTGATTGTTCCTGGCGCAGTGGAAACATAGTTTGGACGACACCCAATTTTAATTATTACCATGATTTGTGATTATTCTGGGATCAATACAATGATGAACGCCAATCTCCATAGAATATCATCAAATATTTAGATAAAGAATAAAGTGAAACAAAACCTTAGAGAGGATCGTGTACATCGTGTTTATAATTAATATAATTAATTTCATTACGAAAAATAATACATGTGTATTTGGTATGTTTTTTCTTTGATGATGTTGATCGTCCGAATTGACCCTTCCAAATTATGTTGTAGTGGTTGTAAAGATCAAAACTAGAATCCCTCTAGAGGTGATCAACATGTGCCCTGATGGCCTCCGATCAACACCACTCGTTCTCTAGGTGTTAGCGTGTCTAAGCGAGTGTCTTGTGTCGATCGTTTTTGACCGCTTGTTATTCATCCTTGTAGACTGTCTCTCGATATTTATAGGGGAGAGAAAATTATTTAATAGAAGAATTGTTGGCTCAATAATTCTCAATTCACCAGGCATGTGGTGTTGTGTATGGCACAATTTGGATGCTTTCTTGTATATATACATGGAATTTCAATTACAATATTTAATTGTATATAAAAAATTAAATACATTCATGAGCATAGAAAATACCCATTCATTTAATAATAATACTGCATCATTATTTATAGTGCACCAACATGCACAAAAAAAGAATTATAAATAAAAGTCTGCATCAAAAAATAACAGAAGAGTTATTTTATTTTGTGCCAACTAGTAAAATAATTATTTATCATCTTGAAATTATTATTTAACTACTCACTGATCATGGTCATATCAAACTCCACATCCATTTATTGAACAACTGAATAAATAACTAAATATTTTATTATCTTAAATAAATATTTTATTTATAAAATAATAAAAAAATATTTATTAAATGTTCAATACAATAAATAAATATATTTAATTTAATTTATGTGATCAATTTAACTAGAATAAAATTATTCAACAGTCTTGAGAATAATATTTATTTCATTAATTAAATTAAAATATAATTTAATTGAGAACACCAACAAATAATAGTGTGTGACCCTCTAGGATTCATTCTCATTGGAATTAGGCAAGCTTACCTAAAGTCCAAGAGTACTGTCTAGCAATAGGTCAAGTAACAATTGAGAAAGAACATAATGTTGCAACAATGACATCCACATACGGACACATACTCTGTAATATAGTCCCTTTGTCTCAATATCTCATCAAGAAGGCTTCATGATTGTGTCATCAACTTTTATGATTGATACATAATTATTTGAATACATGAAATAAACTCATCATTACACCATGGCCATAAAATTTCACACGATGATACTATTTCAATCAAAGTGCTAATATTTCAACTTCCCTAAATGGAATGGAAAAATCCTTCCACGACTTATTCATTAATAACATTCCACTCGTGATGCACCCAATGTACCCTACTTCCCGCCAACTGTCTGCATGACATGTTTCATCAGTAAATCAATGTGAGTAAGTAATGAAAAATATTAAGGATAATATTAATGTTTAAGGATCATTAGACAAACTAACAGATAGAAATATCTGATGACACCAAAACATGTGTAATTTATACTAGTGATTATGTTATCATAATCTCTTATATTAAAGATTACCATGTGTGAACTTCATGAGTGGAAGTCTCATCTGCTTATGAGTACTTGAACCTGATGGTCTACATTTAATGTGACATATCATATCATGTCATCCAGCCAATGATCTATATTTAAGAATATTGTGATATAATTTCATGGTTCTCATCATAGCGGGGATCATCCATGACCTTATCAGTGCAACAAATACTCTAGGACATTTTTATATCATAATCATGCAGAAAAATTCACAATATGTAATAATAAATTAAATATCCATGTAATAAAAGTAAAAAAAGTTGGTTCTAGGTCACCAAATCTTATAAAAAATCCAAAAATATATGGTGTTGTACCAACGATCAGAAAAATTCCAAGACACGTACCCAAAACATATCCTCCAACATATAGATAGTATTCTCTATTTACCTATTTGTGTGAGGGTTGATGTAAGTGTTGATCCTTTACTAAGTTCTAAAAGCATACTACAATCCTCTATAGACTAGTGATGTAAACCTCGTGTCACGATATAAAACAATTGTCACTATAACCCCACCAAAATCCACCGCCTCATCAACATTAATCACAGCTGAAGCATCCACTATGTCCGACTCCTTGATCACAATGATGTGAGCTAATTTCTTCGACCAATACACTATTACCCAAATATCACCGGAGCCACAGTGATCTCTAGGAAACCCTATGATTATATCCATGGGGATGTAATCCCACTTCCACTCGATAACATCCAACATATATAAACACAAACCAAATACATGACACTCATCCTTTCACTAGAGTAAAACTAAACACCTTGCCACAAACTCTTCTACTACTGATTTAATCCAAGGACACCAAAATTCTATTATCAGGCCATGGTGCATCTCAGAAACACTTTATAAACAACTAATGTTGATCTTTGAAACCCAATAAGTACCATTAATTCATTAATACGGGAAAAAACTACTTTTCATTGAACTACATATAGTTCTAACTATCCTCAAACCATCCCTCTAGAGCATCACCATGGATAACATGATTATTTAACAACTCTACCTCTATGTCTCTCTAAAGAGACCCCTCCATTTGATGCATTGTAAAATAATTCATTGTCATATAAAAAAATGGCCACTACAACATTCCACTCATTAATCTATGTGAAAGGCTGCAAACTCTTCTATTACCTTACAAGTGTTAGGTGATTATTGAACAACATTACTCCATGACTTCCTCTTAAAATCATCATTAACAAATATTCCATTTAATGAGCTATGGGTGATATGAAAATTATATTAATAATGAAATTCCATCCTATTTCATGTCAACAAGTTCATATCTCACTAGGAAATAAATATACCTCATGATATTGAGAGCTGTAAATATTATAAAGCGCTACATGATGAGGCAATTCCTCCACAACATCAGCATAAACCCGAATGCTTATAGATCAAGATCGTGAGTGAAATAGTTATGTTTTTGTGATTTTAATTATTATACCCATAATAGATTACAACTCACTACTACATTGGGATGCATCCTATGACCAATTGGGAAGCCTCCCAAAATAACCCTTACATCAACCCACCCTATGAAAACTGGTGCACTAGTGCACTAACCAAAATACCTTTTATAGAGAGGAATTATTCCTGGCACAACTTTCTCAACTCAACATCTTAGTCCTTCTTAGTCAGAGGTTTCAATTAAGCTAAATCTCAATATACATTTTATTAAAAACCTGTAATAATAGAAAATAATAGAAATAAAACTCTGAACTTCCCCCATATTCTAGGGCGATTCCCAAGAAAATATAGCTTCAACCATTGATGGGTCCACTACCACACCCAGTTCCAACACCACATTCTTGTGAGAATGAACATATCATATCTATAACAAAATATAGGCATACAATTCCATAGAGCTAGTGGGGTCAAAGAACCTACAAGACAGTTCCAAGATGCATGGCATGTTCCTCATTCGACTTCTAGTAGATCAATATGTTATAGATGAACTCAATGATGATCTAGTCCAAGAACTCCTAGAAAACATAATTCAAAAGCCCAATGAACATGGATGATGCGTTTGTAACATTTTACAACATGGATACAAACATGAAGTGCCCATATGTGCATCTGAAAGCAGTCATTGGGATATCACCCACATTCACCCTCAACTAGTGATATCATGACCACATATTGATCACAAAAAACCAAATTTTCCCACATCGATAGTTGAAAATATAATATTTCCCTGTATGGGTGTAACAATGTTTTATCTTCACCTGATTGAACATCTGGTAGTCAATGAAAAACCTCATTCCAACATCTTCTTTAATTCAAAACAACACTAAAGCACCCAAATGTGACACATTGAAATGGATAATTCCATTATTCATCATTTAATCTATTTGAACCCTCATATCTCATATTTTACAATGTTCCATCCCAAAATGTGCCTTGTAAATAAAAGAACTATAAGGTTATTGGTCTATCCCAAACTCAAAAACATGTCTAGGAGTAGCATCACAACAACCATGGAAAAAATATCCAATAAATCTAAAATCACTCTAGGAGCCTCAATTATCTAAATGTACACTGATTCCACAAAAAACTCATCTAATAATGAATAAGGAAGCTCTATGTGCTGACTTCACACATTTTTTCTCTGATCACCAATGAAAACTACACACTGACTATCCACATCTATAAGAAAAACTATACTTCAAATTAATTAAATAACAACATTAATGGAATAGAACTTGTATATGCCATTAATTTCATCATATGGATACATGTATATTAATTATAGATCCCAATGTGGCCAATCTGATCACATCACAAGTCTACATCCAAGAGAGACATATAATAATTTGGTTTGACCTCCAACTAGCATTTTCAGAATAAGGGGTACTGGAATCCACTTTATTTTTGGGCCCAGGGCACGGGCAAGAGTGGTTGAATCAAAAGATTTTGAATCTCTATAGTAAAAAAACCATAAAAAAGGTATTAAGTAATTGATCTAACCTTATATGATATCAGGTCCCACCATTGATACTCCATATGATACATGCAACAAAGTATTCCTAGCACCTCTACCCCTCTACTGAAAACTGCCGCCATGACTAAACTAGGGCCTAGGTCCTGGAGGGTCATCCTATGGTTGACATGTATCTCATCCGTCTCCCCTGGGCAAGCATGATCTTTTTCCCCCACTTTTGAAAAATCTATTTAGTACCTACAATAAAGGATGGCATTTAACCTATCTACCTCAACCATAATGAGATTGAATGACCATTGTATACCGATTGTAAAGATGGATATAGATTCAAAATAAGAAACATATATATCCCAAGTTTATAGGAATTCGATGATGACTAGATTTATGAAAAGGATTCTACTGGGGTAGAGTCAATACCTCTCAGAACCTTGAAGTTCTGAGATCCTGGGATATCAAACTGGTTACACTTCTGGATCACATCACGTAGTAAACATCCTCATGAATTCATCATGTATACCACCAATACCTTCTTCTTAACATATATAAAATTTGGATATGTAAAGGGAATAAAATTATACAAAATCGAAGGATAGAGTTCCTCCTTGAGACACCATGCATGAGACTCCCTATCTAGAATGTGATTCTGTGCAATACAATATAGGTCCCTGAACATGATCTAAAACTCATGTACTAAAATACACTTCTACAGGATGGATAGTAAATCCTTACTATTCTCAAACAAAATTGTCCATGTATTAAATTATGCTAAAAAATCCTTCTCTAAATCAACCCATATAATGTTAACTTCTTCTATCACCCCCATGTACATCGTCCACCACTAAGACGCGTCTCCTGACATCTTACTAACATCCCAAGGATCCCAATACTCCATTACGGACCAGAAAAATATTAAGATGATATCAGGTACCTTGAGCTAGGTTGATGGATCTATGTATGATATAATTCCCACTTACATTCCCAAATTAATCTACTGGAACACACATAAGATTCTCTACCACTAGTCATCATCCCATACAAGATCAACTGTCTACCAACCTACCGAATCAGACTGTTAAGCCTCAACTACCCGAGCCACATGTAAAGAATGACTGAGTAACATATAAAAGTTGTAATAAATGAATTAATAAACCCATAAAATATAGATGTTTTATATAATATTCATTTTAACTCATTTTAACTCATCTCTTGTCAGTCATTCCTAATTTCCCAAAACACATAAGGTCTCTACCCTTCCATCGGTGTAGCATCTTGTGGTCCATCAGAAATTTAATAGTCATTGAATTAAATAATGTTGGGTTCTAAAATCACATGTCCTTACTAGTCTTCCCTAGCCTATGTCATGCACCATGATCTCCTGACACTATTTCCCCACCAACCCATGTAATCCTCAATGTTACTAACTCCAAAATCAATCATATCTATTAACCATAAACACATATACAATTTGGTCATGAGCCCACTACATCCAATGATATACCTTTTAGGATGAAAATGAAGAAGGGGAGATAATGACCCCTGAGTTCTGTCTACCGTAGACTTCAGAGTGATGACAAGAACTAAAGGTATAAAATCTCAAAAAATGGGAGGTATTTCCCTTCTTATAGGATGAAAAGATAAAATAATTAATGGTTCATCCTAATAAAAATAATGATATATATATTATAAAAACCAAAATCCATCTCATATGTCTGTTTATAATACCAATTTTATAGGGGAATAAAAACTTCAAAGTGAGATGCCAAAATTAACGATAATAAGAGACAAAACATCTATAATGATCCAAGATAGTAGGGTCCCGCATTGTTGACAAAATCATCCTAGAATCATTAAAAAATATTTTATATACATTTGGAGTGAATAAAAGTATAATTACTAGGATATAGAATTTCTCTCATTCCTATGTGATGTAATGCATACTAATTATCCTCTAATTAAATATAAGAACTAAACAACACATAACATGGTATACTAAGCAGATGATTCTGACAAAGGAATGCTCACCAATTACTGTATGTAATGTATAATAAAATAGAATTCACATTGTTGATTTGGGTACCATGCATCACTTCCAACTTTTTTATCCATTGTTTTTTAATGTATAACATCCTCATGCTCCCACATATTCCAAAATGACCATGTCAAAACCCTACCACACATTCCAAGGCCCCATATCCAAACCTTATCCCATTACTAGTGCAACTAGACAAATTGAATTCCACCTGCAGACACCTAGGTAACATACCCCATCACATCCCTCCCACAGACGCATATTCCCCACAACCATACCTCATCCAATCACATGGGCCATGTGACACACAAAATCCCAGCCAGATGAAAATTTAGAATGCACGACTCATCTCATCCAAAAGACATGTAAGAAAAATCTTAATTCATCTCCAATATTCCATGGATAAAAACTCATTTGAGGACACCAGGTCAATAAAAACCACTAAATGCATGAATAATCCTTGGTTATACCCCCTGGAAGGAGGATAATGGAGGAGCATGTGGCCCAACATCCATATTAATACCTGGATGTTTGGGAAAGACAACCTCCCCAGTGAAAATGGAGGGTTTTCAAAACGTGGTGCTCAAATAGAGTTGGGAGCATATAAAATGAAAAATAAAAAATAAAAACAATTATATACATGTATACTTTTAATAATTCAATCTAAATATTTTTACTATGAGAAAACCCACTAATTCACAACGATTCAAATTTTTCTACTACCTATTGTGCATTTATTAGTATCAGCAATGGAAATATACTCTGTTTATAAATTTAAGCCTCATCATAATGCTTCTATTCATAACACCCATTCATTTAATTATTTATATTTTTCTTTTGATTACCTTGAAACCTATCATTTGACATTATTTTAGAAAACTCCATCCCATTAACAAACCCAACTCATGTCATCTCAAAAATATTTAGCATTCATTTATTATATCACTACCCAAGAAACTACTAACCACACATTACAACAAGGATCCCATAAAAAGTAACACCTAGGAAGAAGAACTGAGGTAAATTATCCAAATTCATATTTTGAATCTATTTAACACCCATTAAAGACATTGCATATACCAATCCTAAGACCCATGGTGAGGCCTTCTATATGTTATTAATGGCTATAAACCAATAACAACCACTATCATCATTATTATCCAAATACAACCAGCCCAATCCTTCCCCTCAACAGATAAAACACACAAACCATAGTTGTACCCAAAAACACATATCATAAAAACTAGTTTTGTAAACCCTACATCAAAATCACACACCACCTATCATAACCCTTGACAACATACAACCACATCGATCTACATCCCCACACACAATACATAGAAAACCACAAATCACAACCACTAAATAACTAATATAGTTTTAAAAATGGGTATATTATTCAAATTAAAAAAATTTAAATTGAGGGTCTGATCATAGAATTCATATAAACATAGAAAATACATTTAATTAACTGAATAAATGTTGTTACTTGATTCCATTTAATGAGTCAATCAACATAAAAACAAAAAGAAGAATTCAAAATTCATCAAGTGTTTCACAAAAAAATAGCCCCAACTATAATTATTTATAATTGGTAGTTATCCCATACTTATCAAAATATCAACAGGGAACAACCAATAGAAATAACATGGATCACTATTACATATAATGTTGTATAATAATTCTAAAAATATTCAATTATATTTACATATGGGTAATTAACCACTTTTAAATTGAATGAAAATTCATACACCATCCAAGAATGATATAAAATTGAGAGGAATGAATGAAAATAAACATGGATGAATTGGAAATCTGCAATTCCCGAATGCAGTAAGACATGGGTATGCATATGCTGCTGAAAAACCTTAAAAAATTTGAACCAACTGTTGCATCCCATCACTCAACATCTATAAGAAGGAGAACTCTGGGTATCTTGTAAGAATATGAAACAAGAAGAAAATTATGATGGAAAAAGGATTCCTCAACATCGGAAAGATCTCAATTGAGGTGTTGGTTTAGATATGTTTCTAATTTTGTGTTAAAGGATGATGTTGTCAAGATTACACCTTTTGACTGAGTAAAATTCCCAAACACTTTTGAATTTAAGATAAGATTTATTGGATGTGGTTCTTACTTAATTTCCTCTAAACTATCATTCAAAATATTTTTAATCCATAGAAAATTATAAAGGGATGAAAATAGACATTAAAGAACTATTCATGAGACATCGTGGGGTGAAATAGATTTGGGAAAGACATTGTTGGACATGAAACCAATCAACGAGGAAAGACATAAAATTCACTTTTGATGAGATACTATTACAAGAGAAAACATTAGATGATGAACTAATCAAGATTCACCATTCAGTGAGGCACCACTCACAATTCTCCGGTTGGTAGGGCACTGCTCTATGAGGCACTACCGGGAAAGCAAACCTCCATGGTCAGATACCACCAAAAAGCAACCTCCAGGGTGACATCACAAGGTTTACACCACCACCATGGTGACACCACCACTAGGTGACACCACTACGGTGAAACCGCCACATGGAGACACTTCTTCTAGTTGACATCGCTACGGTGACACTACCACTGTGTGACGCATTTGGTAATAAACCATTAGAATACATGGAAAACTATGAATTTTTGAAATGTTTTAGGAAGATCCACATTAATATCCGAGAAAAACATAAACACAATATTATCACAAAAGAATGGACCAACGATTTCTAGATGCTTACATATGTTCCCACAATACATAAACTTACATTAAATAATCCAAAGGCATGTTTTCAATTTTTATAGACAATAAAAATATAAAATGGTATCACACATGAAAATGGAATGGATTACCATTACACAAAATATAAAAAATAAATGAGTCCAAATAATGAATGAAATAAATATTTAAAAAATTATTATATATGGTATGAAAAACATGAAATGAAAGAATATATGAATGATATGAAAGAATAAGAACATAAATATAAAATATAATGAGGTTCACTACTAAATCTCTGTATGTAATGTCCAATCATGCACAGAAGCTCATATATAGCTACATAACATGATATATTGATCCAAATTTATTATTAATATCTTTGAACATACTGGTAAGATAAATAAAAAATATATAAATATATAAACACATTTAGCTATGTTTTTATGGTGTGATAAAATTCCAATTATAATTCTATAAATATTCTATGTATTTCCATTATTTTAGAATACATGAATTATAGTTTGAAAAATATATATTAATGAAAAAAATTATCATTTTATGATAACCAATAACATAGAATACACATTCGGTATCATTTTATGTAAGTGATTATGTTATCAACGTGTGATTAAAAAAGACATGTAAATAAGTAATTTCATAAATAGAATTCTTTTTAAACAATCCCATGTCAAGGAATCTAATCATAGTACATAATTGAAAAAGGTAATAGAAATCAAGTATTATTGTAATCAACCCATATTCCATCTGAACATATATCTCAATCTAGAGAACAATTTTATATAATAATAGTATTGAATTTAACTAGACATAATATGATACAAAACATTATTATCATAGAATGCGTGTCATGTAAAATAGTGGTAAATCATGATAGTTCGTAATTTCACAAGGAATATATAATTTCATACCACTAAAAACTCTCATATGTAACCATTTTAATCCAATTATGTTTTAAGAGAACATAAAAAACTAATAATTCAATAATGATGCATTAAAAAACACTATATCACATCAAAATTCCTTTTATGAAGACTATTACTTGGTCATAATTTATAATAAATAAATACACTTAAATTTTAATATATTTTTAAAATTAAAGTGAAAATATAAATGATTTTGAAATAATTTATTAGGGTCATTTAATTAAATCCAAATGATAATATTTTTTTGAAAAGAATTATAATAAAATCAATCCACTTTTATGTACATTTAATACATCCAAATGTATCAAAATTTTCATTTTAAGAAAAAATTTAACACATGGTGTAAAAATTATTATAAATAATCATTTATATGAAATATAATAATATTTTAAAAACATAATCATTATAAATGGAATATGTGAATTTATCTATTTAAGATTGACCCATAGTCAAACCATTGGTTTAAATTCCAATTTGTCATGATAAAACCATATTACCCATTCATAGTTCTCATATGTTAAATTATATTGGCGACGTAATCATAGCATATTATGAATAACGTATTTAATGAATCATGCTAGTATATTTTAGTCGAGTTGATAGAGAATTGAGTTCAAATTGATGATGGAATAACTCATATTTAATAATTTCATTGTTATTATTAGGTATTGAAATTTTATGATGTCCTTATACTATATTTAAATGATTAATAAAATATTATCAATATGGGGTATTTTGATTCTAATTATAAATTGATATATAAGATATTAATTATAAAAATAGTTTTGGAAGGGTTTAAGAAAGTTGAAACTTGTTATATAGTAATCAGTATATATATTTATGTTGGGAAAAAAGTGGAGCATCATCTATCTGGGGAAATTAGGTGGTCTATAATCTTTATTAATCGCTTTGTTTGGAGGGGTATAGATGCATATCATACCTTGAACCCCTGAATTTTTAGTTTCTAAATATGTTGAACAATGGTAATTTCTATTTAATAGTATTTTGAGCTATTATAATGTTAGTTAGCTTTGTTGTTTTATTAAATAGTATATGGAAAACCCTTTGTAATTATAAAATTATCATTAATGGTATATAATTGGTTTTTTATATAGGAATAATTGAAACTAGGTAGATAAGTTTTTGTAATACTTATTAAAATAAAAAAATGAATAAATAAATCAGTAAAATTTTCAAAAGGTGAAGTGAGTTTTTAGATATGGATATGAAGGATATCATTGAATTTTTAGTACATAAATATATTATTATTGTCGATAAATATTTTCTTTTGTTGTTTAATTTCATTATATTATTATTATCCAATACAATAGTGATCCTCTAATACTCCAAACCGATACAGATATATTTGAACCATGTTATAATAATCATGCGTCAATTATATAACATTTTTTTTAAATTTCATTAATCTTAAAAGTAGAGTAAAATCAAAACATTAAACATATTAAAATGATTAAACTGTTGTATAATAGTTATTTTAAACGTTAAGAATATAAAATATAAAATTTATAACTAAACCAAACAAAAAGTGTGTCTTTTAAATGCATCAGAAAAATATATTTAAACTAGAAATTGTCATAAAAAATCTAAATTACTATAATTGAACCATTAAACCCTAACTCATTTTAATATTATGTACTATTACTCCCTAAATAATTATGAGACGCCCTCATAATGATCACTCTTATGTTTTCTCACTGCTATGATGAGGTGGAGTCTTGGGTAGATCTGTTTCATTATTAAATATCATCATATGAGGATATGGAACAGTAAAAAAATATGAATTGTAAATGAAAATATATGGAATTTCAATAATTTTTGGGTTTCGTCCATTGACTATATTTTCAAATAATGTACCCATGGTAATGAATGTTAGGAAATATTTGTGGTGGTTTTTAGAATCCTGTTATTGCAAACCAATCAGAACATGGATTTGGACTAAGATTGATAATTTTATCAATATGTAATCAATTTAATTTTCTTATTAGATATAAAATTAAAATATTGGAAATAAATTTTGGAAACATGTTTTGTTATAAATTTAGGGATAAGAATAAAATACCAAACTACCCAGAAATATTTTGAATTATATAGTGATTTCTAATAATTACACTATTTGGGCTTCTCAATGGAAATAATATATATCTAAATATATTATTTTGAAACAACAATTATAAAATTTTCATATTTTGGACCATTTCATTTCATTTTCATTCTGGGGTATCAAGATCATCATAATAATAATTATAAACATAAAATAATTTTAGATTTCCATTCATAAAATTATCATACTATAATCCCATGAATAACATGTGTATATAATGTTTTTATTTTTTTGGGAAATTAGAACCCAAATTTAATGAAAAAATGGTCAAAAAGTTGAAAATGAAAATTTAATCACATTGAAATCATACATCCATAATTGAACCTTTAATATCTTATGATATTTTAATATTATGATAATGATATTGCATGAACATATTACATAACCTAAGAATATATAATATCAAAAGTGAATATAATTAGGATTTGAAATATTGGGAAACCCATAACCTTACCATGATGATAAACCCAAAATTAATTGGAATAATGTCCACTATAATTCCTTGAACTAGAAGTACTAAACGATTACTGGGTAGTGGTTGCTACATGACCATAGATTTACCAATATATTTTCAATTGAAACTGACTAGTGCTATGTTCCTAAAAAATTATTGATGAGGCTAATCCTTTTGATTTACATTATGAGTGTTATGAATAAATGTTAATTAAAATTTACCATTATATTACTATATAACACAAATCAAAAAACTAATATTCATTAATAATAGGCTAAATGTGTCCCCCTCTTTCAATAATAAAATGAAAAAAATATCTTAGTTATGCATGAACCAATTTGGGAAGTCAAGAATAATAATAATATAACATGACATCATATATAATGTCGAATAGTTGTTCTTTTTCTATTAAACGGTGAATAATAAATAATTATAAAATAGATTCTATCTTAAATCACATAACCCACCAGACGGATCACTCATATTCCCGAATATTTTACACCATTATCATGCATACATCTCTATTAATAACGTTTTTTAATATAAAATGGGAAGATATAAAAATATACATATATATGGAAGGTGTTTACATGAGTAGGTATGGAGTTCAATGATCCATTAAGACTCTCCAATTCCTATAAAAATACATAGTCCATCTACAATAACATTGGTATGAATTAAATATATATATATAAGAGTTCATTAGTGATTATAAAACACACCCTCTATACATAATAATTAAATAATTTCATCAATACAAGTGAGGTACATTGGTTTCTACTAAATCACATCTAACACCAACCATACCATCATTAAGTAGTGTTTTGCTATTCTTAAAAATGTTACACTAACTTCGTAGTTGGATAAGTCCCAACCCATAACAAGTATCTGATTCTTATATCTAATTTGGAAAGAGATTGAGATTCACAATGTTCTTTAAATACTAATCCAGCCAATATCAATCACATTAAGGAACTATAAGATCATATCCTAATATGACCAGTAGTATTATGGGGAATGGAAATAACATCATATCATGTCATAGACAACACATAGTATAATATATGAATCCATGGTGGGTGCTCATGATATTCCATATGGCACCCAGAGGCTATCTAAGAGGGTGAAATCCCATATCTCGGATTTAAATGATCATGTAAAAGGAAATGAGAAATAATTCAAGAGGCAGGTATGTTGGGTCACATCCCTTAAAACGTATTTAAAAGAGAAAATCCATGGAAATCCAAACCAATGATAGAGGCCAACATGATAGGTTACAACCTTTAACAAAGATTCATTGATGAATTTAAAAGGAAATCAAAATCAATAATAAATATGATTTCAATCAAATTATCCATGGAATTCAAAATTGTGACTATAATAATTATCAACAACTTATCCAATGAATTCTAGACTAATATAGATCATGAATAATAGTTCTTTGGATTTATTCCAATGAATATAATGAATATATGAACATCTCAATGTATATTATGTCTTGGAAATATCATATCTCATATCTCACATTGATCAATTTGGAAATATTACCTAACATATCTCACTAAATCATTTTAAAAATATTATTCATACAACTTATCATTATTATGATTTCAACATAAGTATCATATTGATGATTTAATTTTAATGAAATATCTGAAATAACAGCTAAAGTAATCTCACAAGAATACTCTCATGGGTAAATATACTATCAGGGAACCCACCAATGTTTCACTAAGTCAAACAAAATCATGGTAACCACACATCAATTCCATTACCTAGTTTATCTATCTCATTCATTTCTTTTCATTGCATTCAAAATATATCACAATAACCATAGGTTCATTAAACCAATCTATAACCTTTCATTGTTCTATCACATCCAACTGGATCTGCCCACCACATAGATAAAAATAAATACCACCATTAGCCATGTCACATATCATGCCTCAATCATACAGCTACAAATTGCATAGTAATCAAAATAAACGGAATATAAAAAACCAAAAAAGATTTAGGAAAGGTTGAATAGCCTCAATGAGGTCAATCATACCATAATTATTAATATGTGACCTTCTATATTATTTCATAATCTAAAATAAATTTTTTCATACCCATTTAAAAAGGTAACAAAGGGCCTCTTACACATTATCATCAATTTTCCATAATTAAAAAAAGTATCATTAAAAAAGTTTTATTTATTTTTAAAATACAATTTAAATAACACTTCTTATTTTTATACAGTTCCTTCTAAAATTTAATTTATCCAACCACCTTTATTAAAATAATAATTAACATGGAATTATATTTCACATTTAGAAAATCATTATATTCCTACAAAATATCCATAAATAGGGCTACAAAAATAGTTTAGACCTAGAATCCAATATTGATTTTCTTAGAAACCTTTGAGGTCCATGTTAACTATTAGTCTGATGTAATTATTTGTTTTACTTATCAGGTAAAGGCCAAAAATTTGACGGAAATATGTAGAAAATATTAATGATGCAACTTGTATATAAAATCACTAAATATCCTCAAAACCTAGTTAAATCAATCCCACCTACCAAATTCATGATGTTAAATAATTTTATATTAATTAATAACATCATATCCTAGGATTAGACAAGATCCAAAATTACCTAGCGATCCCATACTGAACCGAGAAATCTTATTCTGTTAAATATGTGACATTATAAATCATTATAATGAATAAATTTATTTATCAAAAATATTATAAATAATTTCACAATTTAATCCAATTGTTATTGTTTCTTGAATTCTCATCGTGTAACTCTATACAATGAATAATGGAAAATTACTCATAGAAGTATTGTAGAGAATTGTATAAAAACTTTCATTGAAAATAAATAACACAAAAAAATTATTAAATAGAAAATTTAATTTAATTCCGTTCAAATATACTAATTTTTTCAAAGTACAACAATCCGAAAAATGAATAATAAATAGTATATTGATTATTTATAATTTAACAAATTATAATTAGTTGTACATGAAAGTAAAATATAGCAGTAATATTTCATAAATAATATAAATAAAGTAATCATAAAATATAAACTAAATAAAAGAAAAATTATAAGAAATTACAGTGGATATAGACATAGAATAATGGATGAAGAATAATACCCTAAGTAATTATACTACATTCCTTATGTACCCTAAAATAGAATGGGAATAAAAGTTAATGGATGGTTGTAGAGACTTTGGAAATTTCACCGAAAACATGGACGTATAGGGGTTGGGTTTGGGATTAAATTCCAAAATGGTCAAAAATAATAATTTCCATCATTTTATAAAAATACGTAGGCCACATTGTTAAGAAACATAGAATTCTAAATCACATATAAGGAATGTTGTGGAAATCATTAATGAAAAAATATCCTACATTGTCTGATCATGTTATTGATCAATCAATATTCTAATAATGAAGAACATCAGATTAATTGAATTTCTTATTTCACAATGTTTTTCTACAAATCTGTTCAAACCATTTACCATTTCGTAGAAAAAAACAGGATTCATGGATTGAATGCATGGTTTTTCTTATTCATATACAAATTATGTATAAATACAATTCCCCGGAAATTTAATAAAGTAATTCTAAACATTCTGGGAATCTCTTGAGAATATAAGGAAACATATTAAGAATCAATAAATATATAATAACATCACATCATGATTATAAATCTCTTTAAATTTAAATATGAAACTTATTTTTCATAAAAATCCATTACTGAAAAAACCTAAATTTCCACATTATTTAATAACTAAAAATAGAGATATGATATATATCATATTCACCAAACATTTAATTTCCAAGAGACATGGTTGTTGTAACTTTACCATGAACCTCAACCTACATTAATAAAAAGTTCACTCTAAAATATATTTTTGGCCTATCTCCCACAAATATTTGATTAAATTCACTATTTCATGACGTATTGTGAAATACTTCAGCTTCCCTCCAAAATAAGAGCATTGTCATCGAACAACCTTAACCATGTCTTCAAAAAATATTTTATTTTTAATTATCCACCATTATGTCACATTACATGAATCAATTACAATTTATCCTTGCTAAATTTCTCCACTCAAAATTTCTAATACATTCGCCTTATATAAACATTGTATTGTTTGGTTGTGAAAGCATTTCACCCGATGGAATTTTTGAACCATTCTAACTCACTCATAAAACCATCGACTTGAATCCATATGTAATAACCAAAAATAGATTTACAAAAAAACCCATACAACCATATGTATCCATAGTTATATTCCACAAACCATCTATGATCCTACTCATACTCAAAAAACAACAATTCCATATGAATCCTTTTATTAATGATAATAATACAAATTTTATCAAAATCCCATCTAGATCTAATAAACCATAAAAACATGATATCAATGCATCTTTTGACATATAGAATAATATTTCCTCCCCAACTATCATTCCAAGTATTCTATACACATACATGTCCAATATTAAAAGATAATAATTCACAAAATACTAATACAATGCTCCCCCAATAGTTGTTTCATTATCATTACAACAAAAAAAGAATCCAAAAATTACAACGATGTTCAAAAAAAAATAATATCATTCAAAAAACATCAAAGAATGTATGATTGATTTATCCAAATTATTATTAAAATCCTTACTAAAAAACAACCACTATTGACCAACTAAAAATAATATTTCTCAACAAACATTGAATTTATAATAGAAAACATTCATAAAGAAATATAACCAATTAAAATAGAAAAATACACTTTAGGAATCCCAATACATGATCCAAACAAATCATACCAATCATCTAAATACTATGATAAAAATATATACCATGAGATACAAAGTTATGGTTCTCTTAAAACAACCATGACATACCCAATGATAACATGATACATCTACCGGGTTCAGCCAGGCCCATAATATAAAACTATGAAAACCCATTTTATAAAGAATATTGCTTCCTTCCCATAACCAAACATTAATTTGTACAGACACACCAATGACACTTGGATGTTCAAGTAAGTCATTAAACATATTCTAAATGAACAATTCCTACAATAATTTTCCCATATTCAAGCATATTAGAATCCTATAAAAATTATCTATATAATAAATTATCACATATTTTTAAAAGAGATATTGAAAAAAATAAATACAGAAAAACTCAATGATATTAGGAATAAACAATTAGAATAAAAATGTGTGTACATGAAATATTAAAATAAACCAAATCCTCAAATCGTTTTCCACTTTATCAAAACATAATAACATTTCAATATCAACATTGAAAACATTTTAAAATCAAATTTTTTACTTTTTTTTCAAAAAAAAAATAAAATAAAATCAATATTAAATCTTGATGTCCACAAAACATATCATGTGAAATATATTTTCAAAATCACTTAACATACACATTATTCCATCATATGTTTTAATAAATTAAAAAAAATTATTTAAAAAATACCAAAAAAACCAAAAAATCATCAACCTACGGTGCAGAAAAATCACAATCACAATCAATCTGAAAAACTCTTCCATACATATTAAAATAATCTCTCCAGTTTACATATGTGAGTAAAGATTGTTTTAATTATAATTTTATTCAATTAATAATATTTTTTAATGAGGCATGATTTCAAAATAACCAATAATAAATACATTTTTAATGAACATACGATGCAATAATCATGATTAATATACAAATAAAAAGATCTGAACAAAGCCCTATAACTCATCCTAATTCTCACCAGTTCCACTAGTGACTATTCTTCCAAAACAACACCACAATATTTCTAGATTACCTAGTCAAATCACCATAAATCCTCTAACAAAATTTAATTTAACTGATTTCATGTGGAAAAGACATGAACTAGTTCTACCTACCATGTCCAAAAAATTGAACCTCATTTCTATTAGACACTTCACATTAAAAAATTAAACATATAAAACATTTTAATTCCACATAAAAGGATGACCATATGGAACATGAGTGGGGACCTCAACATGACCATAGGCATTTCTCCTATTACAGAAAATTTTAGAAAATAAAAATGAGAGCCTAATATAGTTTCATGGGAGACATTACCATCAAATATAAGGCTTAAGACTAATTTAAGAATTATATAAAAAATTTGACCTTGATAATCATATAATGGGAATATAATGTGCATGTAGACCATAAACAGGGTATAGAAATAGATCCTATAGTTCTGAACATAATATCTTAAAGAAATTTAGATTATTAATGAACCATAAAAGACCATAATTAGAAATTAAAAAAATACTAGGAATCATATATATTGTAAGACACTATCAAAATATAATGTTCATTCAGAATAATAAATAAAATAATACTAGACACATGCATGTCTTATATAATTCACCTAGATTATCACTCATCTTTTACAACACTATTGTCCAATAAAATGAATCGACATATAAGAAGTTCTAGTTTCCATATAAAAAATTTAAAATATACCACATACACTGAAACCAATACATGTACATGTGTTTGGGGTCATTATTAATACCCAATAAAATTCCCCAATTCATAAAAAATATAGGAAATTACTAGAATAAAATAAATGATCATGTAATATATATATATATATACATATATAATAGTGTGGTATCTCCCACGAAACATTTTAACGCAGAAACATTACATAAAAACATCATAAAAATGTATTTTGGGATCTCAGGTGTCATATAGATCACTATGAACCTTGCAAATACATTATTCAGATTGTTCCCGAGTGTCTCAAAATTTGTTTTACAATCCATTAAGTGGGACTATTTCCTTATGTAAATGTAGTATCCAATTTTCAAACATTATTACACTACTAATAGAGTGTATCTGAGTGTGTGACATACAATCCGTACAATATCAATTCAACAACTTATTCCCAAGAGCATGACCTATATATTCAAATAGTATCAGGCTCAATGATCCCATCCAAGTAGAAAGTCCTATGAATACCATATAAACAAATATGAACAAATAGGGCATGTATATTGTTTTTAATAAACCTTATTCGAGGTAAATTGGGTTTGTCACATCACCTATCAGTAATTATGATGATAATATCAAAGTAAATATAATCCAAGCATAGTGTATAACATGAAGGGTTATTCCCCCTATCCCAAATTCCAAATATTATGTCCATATAAATCCAATCCATGTCTAAATGAAAACGTTAATGGTCACCTACCTTATCCTAAATTAAATTCAACATGTTTATAGGAAGGAAAACCCATAGTAAATCTCTATCTATGTAAAAAAATGACATTATCCAAAAGAAGATAAAAATGAATGAAATGATGAAACACAATTTATAACAAATAAATATCATGATAAAAGGGCATATCCATTGTTAAAATTCTAGGAATATCATATAACTATCAAAATTTTAGTGGGTAGTGCATTCCTCAAGAATCATGTTGGAAAACTCGTCTCAATGGGAATGGAAAACTATCCTAAACGATGAAAAAAACACATTGATCCACTCATTTGAAATCCTAATAAATAATATGATATCCATTTTAGAATATAATTTGATGATTAGACTCTAATGATATTACTGAAATAATAATTAATCACATCTCACATACACCCTTACAACGGTAAACAATCTATTGGGGATTTTAAAATGTTCCCCTTTGGGAAATAAAAACATAGTCACCAAATATAGGATCCATTATAGATTTCCTTATTCATTTATAAATTATGAAATCTAGAGAAATTTTTATTTTAGATGTTTATTTCCAATAAATTTGAAATTTTAGTTTCATGTTTAAATTTATAGAGTTATTCTATCATAAATAGATGAATTAGGATGTGGTATGAGACCAAATTACTAATATAGGTGATTTAGTTACCATTTTTTTGTGTTGGGTGGGTTTGTAGCTTAATTGATTATTGTTGTAACTATTATCAAATATATTATATGTTTATTTTTGTGGATGGGATTTTACTAATAGTGGGATACCTCATCCTTGTTTTTTCGTAGTTTAACCACTTTTTTATTCCTTTAATGATTTGTTGTGGTAAAAAAAAGTAATTATCAGAAATTAACCTAAGGTATTTTTACACCAAACCATATTCATCACAACAAAAACATTCTAAACATTACAATGGATTTATATCACCATTGATAATTTATCAGTACTAAGAATTAGTTAATTTATTTTGTGACTTATTTGTGTTTGGGGTAACATTCCTCTTCCATTTGTAAGTATAATTTATTTTTATTTCATTCCACTCTATTTGACTTACATGATTTTCTTTTTTAGTTTGTATTCCATTGGATCTTGGTAGAATTTGATGATTTTGTTGGGTAATATCTTTGAATAGAATATTGGCCATCCGAAAACACTATCTATATTCCATTGAATGTTTATTAAGGATAATTATAATGAGATTTTTCATAATTTGTTTAATTAAAATATTTTTTTAGAAAATTCATTACTGCTAAATACTAGAATTTTTATGAGGAAATATGTTGGATATCTTCCAGGATTGGTATTCACCTAGTTTCCTATAGTTTTAGTGAGAGAATGTCTATCTATTAGTAATTATGTGATTTTACTATATATATTAAATTTGAAAATTAATTTTAAATACAATAATTATTTATAAATAATTATAATTGATTAAATTGGTTAATCTATAATAGGTTAGGGGCTCAACATGATGGGTCATGGCTCATGGACCAGTACTAGCTTCCGTAAGAGCTTATGGGATGATTTCATTGGGTATAACTCCTTGATTGATTTGTGATGTCCTTTATATATATCAAATAATATTATTCATATTATTATGTTATGATATATATATTCTAATAATAAAAGTATACTGATTGTTAAGCTTAATAATGGACAATTTCATTAAAATGAATTGGATGGAGAAATTGGAGAATGTATAGAGATCTATGATTGACTACTATTCATTAGCTTGGATTCCTCTATTATCGTTGGAAAAAAAGTATTACCTAAAATTTTATGGATAATATATATGGAGACCTTGTTTTTAAACTAAATTGACTGGATTGAATATGAAATAGTTTCCCTTATCATAGTACCCCTTGTAGCCTCCTTGTATATATGACTGGTAGATTGTGATAATTCATCAATTAGGCCATGATAATGATGTGAGATTCCTTAGAGGAATTGATATTATTTAGATGATATTGGGTTTAGTTCCCCTCCCATATATATTGTGATTACATAGGTAGGTATACTATATAAAATCTATTACTATGATGGGTGTAAAAAAAAGCCTTTAGAGAATTTTTTACAGATATGGGATTAAAAATATCAAAAAATAGGGGGTTTAGAATGGGTTTCCATGTAGGGAAACGTGGTCTTGTTTAATTTTTGATAACAACAAGATAATTGTTTCCCACAATGTGATGGGTGTTAATCAAAGGTATGTGATTTTTAAAAGATAACCAATATAGGGTGTATGTTTTTAATTAAATCATGAGGACCATAGTGGGTATCCATATAATAATATCAATATATATAGGGTTAAATTAAAATGGGTATTAATAATCATGGGTGACACCATAAAACATGGATAGATAAGGTGAGACTAAGAAGGGTGTCATGAAAAAAGAATTATTTATTTTATGTGGTACAAACTGCTAAGTAGGATGTATTGACAAACATAGTATTCCTTAGACTAGATCATAGGATCCTTCCCTTGAGAACGATTTAATGAAATACACTATATATCACCTAGTAGTCAATACTATTTTCTTTTTATAATATAATTTCCTGGGATTACATCAATGTTATTGGTGATGAGGCATTGAATTATTCAATTTTATAAGGTTGTATCCATTATAATTGACAAAGTTATTGATTAAAATGATATTTTAGGGCCAAAACATTCGAATCCTCCTAGATCCACATATCATTGACTGGATAGGGCCATCCCTGAAAGTTTAAAATTACAGATTGTTTTTATTATTTACCAAAGGACTTCCGGCATGATTCTAGAATACTACGATAGCCCAAGATAATCCGCAAGGAATCAGTTTAGACCATGTTGTTTTTAATTTGATAGAATAATAAACATGGAAATTATTTTTTGAGACTGATACTAATTTTTTTCATGGTGTAATCAAACCATGAATCATCAATGGATACTGATGTAATATCTAGATTTTCTCTAGTCACAATCCTTTGAATCAATAATATTCCTAAATAATCTACATGATTGTTTTTGATTACTCACTATGGGGTTAAAATATATGAGAGATAAAATAGATAAAATTGGATAAACTCTTGGGTTTGTAATTTTTACCAATTAATTGGTTGGCATGATTAGATGATGTTTTAAAATACACTCAAAAATTGATAAAATACATTTGTGTTGATGATGAGTTTCATGTGAGAACCCAAGGATTGGAATGTTTTGTTTATTTATGTTTATATATTTCATTATATTAATATAATAATAATATCACACTTATAGATATAATTAATTGTTTTTTATAGTTTATAATTGGTGGATCCTTACTGAGCTATATTCACACCCTTCTTGGTTGACCATGATAGTTGTGTAGCAATATTGTCTTTATGGATCACTAGCTTTATTTGGGAATGGGACTAGAATATCAATTTTTTTATATCTTGGATTGGATTAGTGATATGGATGAGGTTATTTTTTTGATATATTATATCATATTATTAATTAATTTCAATTATTTTTTCATATTTTATATGTCATTATTCTTATGGATGGATAGTGAGTATGTATGATTGAATGATTCCATATTCCTTTATATTTTTTGATTATTCTAATTTCATCCACATACTCTAATAGATGATGATGCATAATATTTTAATTTTTTTATGTTTTTTTGAACTCTGTCATGGGGGAATAGTATCCAAATGGTACTACCATAGACCCATTCTAATAGTCAGTAGCCAAATGAATATTCATAGGCTTTTCTCAAGACACTATGTATGCTACTCTATTATATGTCCCAAAAAATGGAAACATAAATAGGGAGGATATTAAAAAATTTTATTAGATCGTATATTACTATTATTTCAAAGTATATAAAAGTTTTATTTTGTTTTACTATATGTTGATATGGTAGGAAGGTAATAAATAAGTTAGTTAGAGTTTATGATTGATATGAGATAGGTGACTCCTAAAAACATTCTTAATAATAAGTCTATCATACATTGGGATTGGTATTTATTATCATAAAATTCAATGTTATAGATTTATTATTTTATCACTTAATGAAAATAAGGATTTTTGTGATATTATGATTTATTATATTTTTTCTCTCATGACCTGTTGGAGAGTGACAAGTGTTAAAGAATTATATATAATACGTATTATTTACATGACATATGTTTGTTTTAGTGATATTGAGCAGTAAATGTGGTGCTAAAATATTTAAACTAAAAATATAAACACACACATATATTTTCCACGTATAACATGATGATGGAATTCTACTTAGTTGGACTACAATATATGTGTCTTACAGTGATCATACTTACATATCTACCAAAAAGATACTCCTTCAAGATGACAATGAATTTCTCTAGTGTGTGGTTTGTATTATGACATACAGTGGGTTGATATAACAATATGATGCATAATGGTATTTCTAAAAAAAGGTTTAGATTGTTATAGAATGTTATCAAACTATATTGTGTTTTCCCATATAGTTTTCTAATATCATTCTACTTGACTGAAATTTCATGAAATCGGGTTCTCAAAATCAATAATTGTGAGGAGTTCTAATATATATATATATATATATGTGTGTGTGTGTGAATGTATTAATATCTTTTGGCATTTGTGGGGTTTTATGTGTAATAATAAGCATAATAATGTGATCATTGATGCAATTGATATTTAATGTAGAGGCATGATGGGGATCAGTTTGAAAATTTTATTATTAAGGGCATTGTATCCTAAGTGGATTGATGGAGAGAAAAAATTTTGGGGTTAATAATAAAAGTTTGAATTCAATAAAACATATGTTTTCATGTGGATGAACCATAATAAAGATTTAGTCAAACATGATTTGACATGAAATCTATTGAGAATGGGTATAGATTTTGATCCTGAGTTGTGACCATGAGAGACGTGTCCTATAGGTTATGTGGGAGATACATATGTTTTAATATGTGGTCTTGGATATAGGTCAATCATTTTTTATGGATTGTATAAAGTATATGAGGGAAACATAAGTGGGTTTACCCTATGGGTTTGAGTGCCTGAGGGATATGTGGAAGGGGTAGATGAATTCTATTATTAGAAAAGATAATATAAGTTATACATGTAATGTTATATAGGCATAAGGATGCATTAGAATCCATATAATGTATCACTTTCTGTGGTTTGGTATGATGTTTGTTTCCATATAGAAGGACTAGTAATAATGACAAAAACCTATTGTATGTAGATACATTTTTAGTACCAAAATTAGAGTGAGTGTGAATGATGAAGGTGTTGATATGAAATTTTGATATTGGTGATGACATGATATAACCTTTTGAGAGTAAGATAATCAGTTTTCTAGAGGATATTTAAGGAGGATAATTTCTAGTTAGATTGAGATTATATAAGAACAACTAGTGATTAGGGTGTATAATCCTATGTATAAAGACATTAAACATAGGGTGTGTTCAGTCTTTTTTAGTTATATAATGGTGTTTGAGGGAATAATCATTTTTTTTATATTAGACTAAGGTGGCGTTCCCTTTTAATTAATGGAATCCATTTCAGTAGATACATTAAAGAAGTCTAACTTATTCTTCAAATGGTGGGAATTAACGAATTGATAGTGTGGTTCATTTTATTGGGTTTGATGAGAGTGGGAAATTTCGTAACATGGAAGAGGATATATTAGAGATATATTTGTTTTTGTTTCGTTGTAGATATGTTATATAATCATAGACATGTGTCTCATATATTTATATGATAATTCATTAATGTGATAAACAAATTCATCAGTGTGTAACCCATCCAGGAGTGTTTTATAAGATGTAATATGGTCAGGAGTCAACCATAGGTTGATAGAAGGTGTGAACATCATATTACACAGGAATTGTTTCGATATAGGGGATAAACATATCATGATATTCAATGAAGTGGTGAAATGTTATTTTCATTGAAACATGGTAATATTTGGGATTGTAATGAACCTACATTACATGTGGTGATAGATAGTTCACGGTTTGTATAGGAATGGACGAATGCTGGTAGGGTCCAGGATGATTAAGATAAGCCATTGGATGGTAGAGGGGGAGATATTATATTAGTGAGAATATAAATGTGGTCGTATATAATTCTATATAGATTACTAATTTTTACATTCAGATGTATTATTAGATGGATTTCAATGGTTGAAATCTAGTTAATGGTGAATTTTATGTGATTTGATGTCCTGTTGAATTGGTAGTGAACCAATGTTTTTGGTGAGAACATGGTGATAGGTTTTATTTATTTGGAATCATTTAATGGAATTAAACCATATGTCTTGCATGGAAATTACACGCATTTAATGGAATTAAACCGTTGGTGTGGGTTTTTCTATCGTTTGAACCGGTGCTCGGAATGGAAATCCGAGGACAGCAATGAACTCGCAACACTGATATACGCTTAAGGAGTCCTCTACTGAAGTTTTGTTTGGTCGTGAGTGGAAGTTATAAATTGGGGTTTCTAATTAAAAATTAAAGTTTGAATAAAAATGTTTGAGTAACACATTTTTATTTAAAGGTGGATAAAGTATTTAGGTGATGGTTGTCTTCTCCAATGGGAAGTTGTAGGTGGGGCCCACCCTCACATAACCTCCCATGGGAGGATATTTTGTGGCGGGGCCCACACGTGCACCTAACACTTATACTCCCCTTGAACCCCTTTAAGTCTCTTTTTAATTAATGAGGCCACCACCATTCATTTATTTAAGGTGAACTCTCCACCTTCCCCCTATCATTTAGTATGCTAACCAACTAATTAATGAATTTAACTTATTCAATTAAATTAATTCTAGATTATTAATTTTGAAAAGCTCATCAACAATTAAATAATAGGAGAGCCTATTATTTTAGTTGGGAGGTGGAACTTTGAGAAGGATTTGTGAGAAACTCTTGGTGCCATATTATTCCCTCAACGAAGAATGCTCCACGTCTCAAGGAACGTGAAGAAACTCCTTATACCTTCATCAACCGGGGACAAGAACGTGAGGTGAGGCCCACGAGGAACAACCGCCATCCTGCCTCTTCGTCTGCATCAAGGGAGAAGACGTCGCCCACGAAGAACGTCGCCAGCAAAGACACTTCCACCTCGGATACACACCGACGTCAATAAATTGACGTCGTCGTCAACAAATGAACATCGAATCAAGGTAGGGGGTTTTGTATAATTGTAATTGAATAAATTTATACCCTTGTTCTTGATTATTGATTTGGATTGTCTTTTGCCTTTTTATATCGCCTAACACGGAGGGAGAGGTCCGGACAAACACAACCCGACGACCCTCCATTAATTATTGTTTGTGTTGACAATGAAGGTGGAGCCGGTAGGGTGCAGTGTCATCACACCGTGCCAGATGATGGAGGTCGCGACCATGAATGTTGTGGATGTCAAAAGAGGAGACGACGACCACAGACTGCTCGGGCTGAAGAACCAGTCATCTACTGCCGACCGAGATGGAGGACTGCGGCACCAACAGGTGCCGCACGGAGGAGATGTTTCCCCCAACTGCAGGGTGCTTTTGAGGAGCAAACCAGCTAGCTACGGTCGGCCAGGCAGAACAATCGCAGCACCCACAGGTGCCGCACGGCGAGGGAACTGCGGCCCGTGACCGCGGGCCGCTCACCTACGAACCGGCCAGCCACCTGCCGGCCGAGATGAAGCCTCGCGGTACCGCTAGCCTCCACCTGGGAGAGACAACTACCTGCTGCGTGGGCCGCTCATGTCGGACAAAACCAACCGACTTCAGCAGGCCCAGCAGCGAGAGGCGGCGTCGCTCGGCCCCGTCGGGTGAACAGGACCGGCCCGCTCAGCGGTCTGGGTCTGCTGGTGGGCCGCGCCCCACTAGGCCGGGCCGACCCCCCTGCCAGGTCAGACCTGCCAAACTGGGTCAGGCTAACCCCCAGCCGAATCGGACCCTCTGAACCAGGTCGGGCCGACCTGCTGGCCCACTAGGCTTAGCTGGCCGGGCCTGTTTCGCTTAATCATTATTAACTTCTAGGCCGCGAGTCCAATCGACCTGTCTTCTGTGGAACTAGGACCCTTATGATGAGACAATCCTTTTTTGATACTCTAAGTGAGTTTTGGATGACTTTGGAAAATGGCTAGGTTTGGATCGAGCGTAAATCCAACCAGGCCCTTGGAATGGAAAAAGCTAATAACTCTCAGACCAAGAATCTGATTGACGTGCAGTCTGTTGCGTTGGGTTCCTTATGAAGAGACGGTAATTTGGGATACATCAACTCAGGAAATCATGATAGTTGATGTATCAAACCCCCTTTTCATGAGGATAAGACCCTCCATGAATCGAGCGTGTTGTGTGCGTGAACCCTAGAGATAGCTGTGATTGTGAAAACTAATGTACCAGAATCCTGTGTGGGTTCGACAGTTCTGAATTCTGTTCCTATATCCTATGTGGGTACAAAAGAATAGATGGCCTATATTCAGTGTGTTTCTGATAGCTTAGACAAGATATCTGGTCTTGTATCCTATGTGGGTCCGACAAATTAGATGAGATAGCTGGCCTGTATCCTGTGTGGGTCTGACAACTTAGCTGGTCTTATATCCTGTGTGGGTCCGACAACATATATGATCTAGTGGCTACATATGATCATATATATCTCTCAATTATTGTGGAAAACCTATGTGAGCTGAGTCATGTCTTTCATCCATTATCATCGTGGTGATTGACTTTACTTCCTGTGTCGACTGGGTTACAATTGGGCTGTAGAGTTGGAGCCGGGCTGAGATTGGTAACTTATGTATATGTATGGGCATATAACTATGTAGTGTTGATTGTTTCTTCATGATTGTATCTTTATTATTTTGTTTATCCATAGTGGATATTGTGAGACCTTGCATTTCTCGAGGGACCTACTATGTATCGTTATACTCACCCCTGCACGGGCTACGCCCGCACCTCGTTATGTTGGATGCATATGACAGACAACGTTGATGGAGGCTGAGAGCACCATGACTGGACAGTACCTGGAGGTGGACCTTGTGAAGAGTTGGCACATGGAGGATACCGACAGACGTGAGTACTGAGGTGTCTATATGTACCTAACCTTCAGGTAGGAACCCCAGAGGATGATCTAGGAGCTTCTCTTTACTTCCAATTGTGTGTCCCTTTTTACTTGTACTTGCGGTTAGGATGGGTTTGTATACTGGCCCATATACTTTCCAGCACACTCTTTTGTATTCAGTTTTACATAGTGTTTACTTCATGTTGCATACTCTATGGTGGTTGTTTGATTTTATAATGGAAATGCCTTCCATGTTTAGGTAATTATGCCTCTCGTTCTAGTCGTCAGCCCCTGGCCTCTGGAACACAGGCTTGGGGTATTCACGACATGGGCCCTGAGGACAGGTCGTGATAAATTAGTATCATAGGAGTCAGTTCTACCACAAAAATTAGACTATGTTTCTCTTAACAGAAATAGTATTAAGTGTTTTGGGTATGGTTTTAAGGTTACTGAAACCGGTGTTGGTGTGGCTGCTGACGTATCCATACACTACGACTCTGACTTCTAATCTCCGACTCAGTTCACGAAAAAACTGATTGCATGTGTGTTTCCTTGAAAAGATTTTTTCCATGATTACTTTGTGTCATCTCATCAGGTATACTATTTTGACAGTGGCATAGCTGTTTATTTTCAGGATAGCCCCACAAAGGTATCCAACTAGGGTTCCGAGTTACGTACGAGATGGTAGCACACCGAGCGACGAGGCCTCAGTGTAGGGCCCCATCACAGTGGAGGCACCAGAAGTACCACTACCCACTCGGCCACCGGCACCACCAGCTCCAGCAGTAGAGAGTGCACGCCGCCTGAGTGTGTTTCATGAGTTCCAGCGATAGAGGCTGCCTAGGTTTTGGGGAGAGATAGACCCACATGCAACTGATGATTGGATGGAGGCTATCATGAGAGTTTTCATATTGGTAGGGACACCATCCGACCTTGTGGAGTACCTTACCGCGAGTATCCTACACGAAGCAGTAGGTAAATGGTGGAGCCTGACACTCTAGGTGAATGATGAGGCATCACTAGTCTGGACAGAATTTGAGAGCCTATTCCGGGTGGAGTTTAATCCGGCCACCCTTCGTGCGGTGCAGATTCAGGAGTTACTACATATGCAGCATGGAAATATGATAGTAGCTCAGTACACAATGAGGTTCACCGACCTCTCACGCTACTCTATGGATATGGTTTAGGACCAATTATTCAGGGCCCAGACCTTTAAGCAGGGAATTAGGCATGAGATCAGGGCTTCAATGATTCCCCTCAGCATTCGGATGCAGGAGGGGGTGCAGGAGTGAGCTCTTCTAGTGGGGAGTTTTCTCACCGAGCAGTCACCGGGGGTGACACCCACCACAGGGAAAAACATAGAGGATTCTTCTGCATCCGGTAGTAGACAAATGTCACAGAGGTCCAAGAGGACCCGACCATCAGGTGGGAGATCCCATGATATAGGTTCGGTTGAGCGGGGAACACGAGATAGAGTCATCTATATGGGGAGAAGGCAGTCCTATGAATGCGGCAGGAAGGGCCACATGGCTCGTGACTACCCAACCCTCCATGTAGATGAGCCGCAGACAGTAGAGGGACCTCCCAGGTCGAGGTAGAGGATCGATCGTGGTGGTCCACTGGGAGTAGGCGGACATGGCAGAGGTGCTGGCCGAGCAGCGGGTGGTGGACGACGTTTTGAGGCTTTGCCACCACCACCACCCGGAGGTCCACCCCGATGATAGGTAGCTAGAGGAAAGTGATGGGCTCTGATATAGGTAGTCGAGACCTATGACCATGACACACTTGAGGTGATTTTAGGTACTATCTATGTCTACTCCACCATTGCGGTAGTACTCATAGACACAAGTGAGAGTCATTATTTTATTTTCGCTAGCCTTGTTCGGATCTAAAAGATTCTGACTGAGGTGTTGGCTCGATCCTTTCTGCTATAGACTCTTACAGGAGAAGACCCAATGATTACCCACTGGTGCCGACAATGTGAGCGTACTCTAGGAGGAGAGATCTTCAACTGAGATATTCTTGATGTGGAATCAATTTCTAACGACGTCATCTTAGGTATGAACTAGTTATCCACAGTTCATGCTCAGATTGACAATATTAGGTGCAAAGTGCGGTGTATCCACACAGATGGGACCAATTTCACCTTCACCGGTGAGAAGGAATCCTTTGCACTATTGGATAGACTTACGCAGAGGAGGGGGCAGCCAATCACACATCAGTTGGCTAGACTCATCATCAGAGTGGTTTATGTGTGGAGTCCATGTTTTCATGTTGTGGTGGATCAGTACGTGGATGTTTTTCCTAAAGACATTCCAGTACTTCCTCCTCGCAAAGAGGTAGACTTCTACATTGATCTGTACCATGGGAAAACACCGATATCTAATCCGGCATATCAGATGGCTCCCGCTGAGATTCATGAGCTGCGGGTACAGTTGGAGGACTTTCAGGGGAAGGGATTTATCTGACCCAGTGTTTCACCTTGGGAATCAACGATTTTGTTCACCAAGAAGGCGGATGGGATCTTGCGACTGTGTGTCGAATACAGTCCCCTGAATCAGGTGACCATGAATAACAAGTACCCACTCACGAGGATTGACGACCTCTTATATTAGATCAAGGGAGCACTTTGGTTATCAATGATAGACCTTAGGTCAGGCTATCAGCAACTCAGTGTTTGAGATGTGGATGTGGAGAATATGGCCTTCAGGTTTCGGTATGTACACTATGAGTTCATGGTTATGTACTTCGGTGTAACTAACACACCAGCATTGTTCATGAGTCTCATGAAAAAGGTCTTCCAGCTTTACCTCGATCGCATTGTCATAGTCTACATCGACGACATATCGATTTACTCAAATACTAAGGAGGAGCATGCCTACTATTTGTGGGTAGTACTAGATACACTCTAAGATCACCGGATTTATATTAAGCTCTCGAAGTTACTATTCTGGATTCGAGAGGTTCATTTCTTGGGACTCGTCATCTCGGAGGCTGGAGTTAAAGTTGATCCAGCGAAGATCGAGCCAGTACATTCTTGGGAGCCACCCACGAGTGTGATGAAGGAGCAGAGTTTCCTAGGACTGGCTCAGTACTATCGCAGATTTGTGCCAGACTTCTCTAGAGTTGCATCACCACTTTTTGCTTTGACGAAGAAGGGGAAACTCTTCATGTGGTCAGAGAGATTCCAGCAGTGCTTTCAGTAGCTGAGGTAGAGGTTGACCAGTGCACCCTTCTTGAGGCTACCGGAGGAGGGCATAGGGTACGTAGTTTACTGTGACGCATCAGGGACCGAACATGGCTGTGTCCTGATGTTGGAGTGAGCAGTGATCACGTATGGTTCACTGAAGTTGAGACAACACAAGTATAACTATGATACTCTTGACCCGGAGTAAGAAACAGTTGTATTCACCTTGAAGAAGTGGTGGCACTATCTGATGGGTGAGTGTTTTACAGTCTACACTGACCACCAGAGTCTCAGGTACATCTTCTCACAGAAGGAACTAAACCTGAGACAATGGCGATGGATCGAGTATCTCCAGGACTATGATATCAAGATAGTCTATACTCCTGAGAAGGGGAATATTGTAGAAGATGCACTTAGCAGGGTATCAGGCATTCATTTGTTAGAAGTGGTGACAGAGCAGCTGGCCGCGTTGTAGATATCCTTTTTGGGTAGAGATGGAGTAGCCTTTCTGCAGTCTCTCATAGTCACTCCTCCACTTCTTTAGTGAGTCAGAGATACGCAGCATGGGGATGTTGACTGTGAGGCGGGATGTGCTTAGATATCCTCAGGGTAGGCACCTGATGGGCTTTCTGAAGGTGGGGAGAACATCATCCACTTCAGAGGACGTACTGTGGTACCTGTTGCACTACTGGAGGAGGTGTTGAGGTAGTTTCACACATCCCCTCTAGTGGTATATCCAGGAGTGGCAAAGATGTATCAGTACCTCAGACAACAACACTGGTGGCCAGGTATGAAGAAAGAAATAGGAGAGTTTTTCACTCATTGCCTCACTTGTCAGCAGGTGGAGGTGGAGCACCATGTACCAGTAGGCTTGGTACATCCCTTAGAGGTTCCAGAGTGGATGTGGGATAGGATATCCATGGATTTCGTGATGGGTCATTCACATACATCTAGAGGACATGACTCTATCTAGGTGATTGTTGATCGACTCACCAAGTCGGCCCACTTCATACTGATCAAAGAGCAAGGATCAGTAGAGAGATGGGGTCGCCTCTACATTTAGGAGATCATACAGATTCATGGTGTACCATTTACTATCCTCTCCAATTCAGAAGCTCGTTTCACTTCCTCACTTAGGAAGGGGTTGCGGGCGGTTTTTGGGACGCAACTTCGCTTCAGCACCGCCTTCCATAATTAGACAGATGGTTAGACTGAGAGGACCATTCAGACCCGTGATGACATTCTCTATTCTTGTGTCCATGACTTTGGTCACTACTGTAAGTTTCACTTACCCTTGGTGTAGTTTGCGTACAACAACAACTACCACTCCACCATTGGGATGGCACCTTACGAGGCACTGTATGGCCAATGTTGCAGATCACCTTTGTGCTGGACTAACCCAGGGGAGTCAGCAGTTGTAGGACCAGAGATGGTGCAGGCTACGATAGAGAAGTTGCAGATCATCCAGGAGCGGATGAAGACTGCACAGATCAGACAAAATTCCTATGCTGATAGGAGACAGAGACCACTGGAGTTAGAGGAAGGCGACCACATCTTCCTACGGGTCACACATCGATGAGGTCTATAGAGATTTGGCTGAGGTGGAAAGTTATCTCCATGTTTTATTGGGACATTCCAGGTCTTCAACAGAGTAGGTGAGGTGTCTTACCGCCTGGCCCTTCTAGCACAGTTGAACCGGGTGCATGACGTATTCCACATATATCATCTGAGGAGATATGTTCATGACCCGTCCCACATCATCGACCATGGTGATATGGACATCGATGATGGGGCGACTTATATGGAGGTTCCAGTGGAGATTGAGGATCAACAAGAGAGGGTCTTTCATGGATGGCCAATTCTTCTAGTATGCATTCACTGGCAGCATAAGATCCTCCATGAGAGCACATGGGAGCAGGAGGCTCAAATGCGTGCTCAGTACCCCCATTTGTTTCTCTAGTTTGTGTTGTAGATTTAAAAGGATGTAAATACCTAAGGTGGGGGTAATGTAAAGAACTGAAAATTTCAAGGAATTTTTTTTCTTAAATTATTTTAAATTTTATGAGTTCGTAGTTTCTGACAGAACCTAATTCTGAGTTATGGTGTTCCCCGAATGAATTTTTGAAGTATTGATCGAGTAAGTTCACTAAACATACATGCAAGTTTTTCTATCTTTTGAACCGGCACTCAAAATTGTAAACCGAGGACACCAATGAACTCGAAGCACCAGTATTCGCTTAAGGATACCTCTACCATAATTTCATTTTGTCGAGAGTGGATGTTATAAATTGGGGTTTCTAATTAAAAATTAAAGTTTGAATAAAAATGTGGGAGTAACACATTTTTATTTTAAGGTGGTTAAAGTATTTGGGTGGTGGTTGTCTTCTGTAATGAGAAGTTGGAGGTGGGGACCACCCCCCCCCCCATAACCTCTCATGGGAGGATATTGTGTGGCAAGGCCCACACGAGCACCTAACCCTTACACTCACCTTGAAACCCTTTAACTCCCATTTGAATTAATGAAGCCACCACCAATCATTTATTTTGGGTGAACTCTCCACCTTCCCCCTCTCATTTAGTATGCCAACCAACTAATTAATGAATTGAGCATATTAAATTAAATTAATTCTAGCTTTTGAATTTTGAAAATCTTGTCAATAATAAAATAATAGGAGAGACTATTATTTTAGTAGGGTGGTGGATGTTTGATAAGGATTTGAGAGAAACTCTTGGTGGAATATTATTCCCTCAACGAAGAACGCTCAACATCTCGAGGAATGTGAAGCAAATCCTTCTACCTTCTTCAACTGGGGGCTTGAATGTGAGGCGAGGCTAATGAGGAATGCCCGTAATCCTTCCTCTTCGTCTGCATCAAGGGAGAAGATGCCACCCGTGAAGAACATCGCCAACAACGATGCTTCCTTCTCGGATGTACCACAACATCAATGAATCGACGTCGTCGTCAATGAAGGAACATTGAATCGAGGTAGGGGTTTTGTATAAATTTAATTGAATAAAATTATACCCTCATTCTTGATGATTGCTTTGGATCATGTTTGGAATTTTGATATCACCTAACGTGGAGGGATTAGCCTGAACAAACATGGCACGACGACCCTCTGTTAATCCTTGTTTGCATTAAAAATGGAGGTAGAGTCGGTAGGGCACAATGTCGTCACACCACGATCAATGAAGGAGTCCATGGCCATGCAGGTTGTGGTGGTCGGAAGTGGCGATAGAGACCGGAGGTGGTGGCACCCGGAGGCGGAGGCCGGGCACTGGCCTCGTGGAGGAAAACTGCGGCCCGCATCTACGAGCCGCTCGGGCTGATGAACTGGCCGGCTACTGCCGGTCGGGCTGGTGGACTGCGGCACCCGTAGGTGCTGTGCAGAGGAGATGTTTCCCAAAACTGCGGGCTGCTTGGGCTGAGAGAATTTGACAGCTATGACCGGTTGGGCAGAACAATCGAGGCGCTCGTAGGCACCATGCGGTGGGGGAACCGCGACCCGCAACCGCGGGCTGCTCACCGGCGAACCGGCCGGCCACCTGCCGGCCAGGCTGAAGACCCACAGCACCGTATGGTGCCTCATGGGAGAGATAGTGGCACACAGTGTGGGTCGCTCACGCAGGAAAAAACCTGTCAGCTTCGGCCAGCTGGGAAGGGAGAGGCGGCGTCGCTCGACGCCGCCGGGTGAACCGGACCGGCTCGCTCCGCGGGCTGGGTCCGAGCCCCACCGGGACAGGTTGACCCCTCAGCCGGGTCGGACCCAAAAAACCATGTCGGGATTACCCCCAGCGGGGTCGGACCCGCCAAACTAGGCCAGGCCAACCCGCTAGCCCACTAGGCTTGGCGGGCCAGACCCGTTTGTCTTAAATGTAAATAACTTCTAGACCGTGCGTCCGATCGACGCGCCATCTGTGGCATTGGGACCCATGAGACGATCTTATCCTTTTTCGATACTGTAAGTGAATTTTGGATGACTTTGGAAAACAACCATGTTTGGATCAAGGGTAAAACCAACAGAGCCCCTGGAACGGAAATTCTAATAACTCTCAGGCCGGGCGTCCAATTGACGCACCGTCTATCACGTTGGGTTATTTATGATGAGAATGAACTTAAGGATACAACAAATCTATACCTTGTGATAGTTGATGTATCGACCCCCCATTTCTCGAGGAGAAGACCCTACCAGAATCGAGCGTGTAGTGTGTGGGAACCCTAGAGGTGGCTACGACTGTGACGACTAATGTACTGGAATCTTGTGTGGGTTCGACAGTTATGAATTCTATTCCTGTATCCTATGTGGGTTTGACAGAATAGATGGCCTGTATCCTGTGTGTGTCCGATAGCTTATATGAGATAGCTGGTCCTGTATCTTGTGTGGGTTCGACACCTTAGATGAGATATTAGGCCTGTATCCAGTGTGGGTCTGACAGCTTAGCTGGTCCTATATCCTGTGTGGGTATGACAGATTAGATGATCCAGTGGCTACATATTATGATCTATATCTCTCTACTATTTTGGCACACCTGTGTGAGCTGATTCATGTCTTTCAACCATTATCATCATGGTGATTGAATTTACTTCCTGCATGGACTGGGTTGTGATTTGGATCGAGAGTTGGAGCCGGGCTGAGATTGGTAACTTAGGTTTATGTATGGGCATATACCTATGTAGGGTTTGTTATTACATTATGGTTGTATATTTATTATTTTGTTTATCCTTAGTGTATATTGTGATACCTTTCGGGTCTCGGGGTCCCTACTGAGTATCGTTATACTCACCCCTGCATGGGCTATGCCCGCACCTCATTATGTTGGATGCAGATAACGGATAGCGCTGACAGAGGCCGAGAGCACCACGACTGGACTGTACCTGGAGGTTGACCTTCCGACGAGTCAGTACACGGAGGAGACTGACAGACATGAGTGCTGTGGTGGCCATCTGTATCTACCCTTCATGTAGGAACCCTGAAGGATTATCTATGAGCTTCTCATTACTTCCAGTTGTTTATACTTTTTTACTTGTACTTGTTGTTCAGTTGGGTTTGTATACTGGCCCATTTACTTTATAGCACACTCTTTTGTATTCAGTTTTACTTAGTGTTTACTTCATGTTGCGTACTCTATTGTGGTAATTTACTTTTATAAAGGAAATGCCTTAATAGCTTAGGGAATTACGCCTTTGGTGCTAGTCACCAGCCCCTGGCTTATGGATGGTAGGCTTGGGGTAGTCACGGTAAGGGCCCTGAGGACGGGTCGTGACACCTTCCTTAGGTTGTGGTTAGATTCCCCATACATTGGTCATTTCTCTTAATTTCCATTACATTCCTCATGATTTTACATCTACACGTTTGATTTTTGATTTAAATACCACTTGAAAATGATTTAATGGGATGATTTTCAGGGGATTTTGTTTGTATTATATTTACTATAAATTAAAATATTTTATGAAAGAGGTTTCATAACATTTTGATGAGGGTACATAAACATTTTAATTTTCACAAGACATTGGGATTAAAAATAATTTTTTTTAATGAATTGATACTAGATATTGAGTTAAATTTTTGCGGGATATTTTCTAGTGTGCTGTGTGAGTTTTTGACACACAATTTCTCTGGTTTTCTATTAGTGTTTATGGTTGAATAAGTTTTTATGTGATATTCTTATTTACATTAGATTTCAAAATGTAATAGTAAATTATTTAATTAAATAAAACTTACTTTGATTAATTACATTTGATGTTTATTTATATTTTAGTCGCTTCAATTGATGGGGGGTGGTCGGTTGGACATGGACATGATTATATAGGATATGTGAGACTTTGATAAAAGGGGATAACTCCAACTTTGATATAGGTGTTCCATCATATATTCCCTATTATATAGTTCATTTATTCTGGAATGGTATATCATATTTCTCAACAAAAGGCAATAAAACTATTTTTTTAATAATAATTAATCCTTTAAAATAATGTTCCTAGAGAAATTGAATAATGTGACCATGATGATGATAATCCCATATACACCTGGTTGATTTCCATAGTGGCCTAGAAAAGATTTTATTTTAAAAAAATGAATCAAATATATGGATTCCATCTAGTTGAAAATAAGTGGACTATAATGAATGGGATGTATTGTCCCTTATCATAGATTCCTTTTATTGTTCATATAATATCTGAGATTTTTAATAAGATTATCATCCATATAGTGAATGATAATGAAATGATATTCGTATAAGGAATTGATATTGTTGGGATGACCATGGTGTATGAGATAATCCACCAATGAGATTGTGATTACCTTAGGGGGAAGCCCATACAGATATATAATAATCATTTATTTGTTTATGATAAATATTTAGGAATTTCTATTGAGATGCTATTTAATTCATCCCCTGATAGGGGATCAATAGTTCATTTTCCTAGATGGCCATTATTGTTTGATTATATTTTGGTAATGTTGATGAAAACTATTCCCACTGACTGATTGGTTCTCACAAATTATATTGTTTTGAGATAAGGGATCCCATGAAGGGTGACCATGATATATGACATCTAGGGTACTATTATTGGTTCTCCAAAGATATATTGTCTATTTTAATGTTTTTAGGAAATTGTTAGGGATGATTGTTGGTGTCACCTATGAACTATCAATGATGATGTAAACCTGATGAAGTTATAGTAACAATGGTATGGGATGATTCGAGTTGGATGCACTGCTCAATGGACTTTATAACTATACACATGATTCCATTGAGTTTATTATTGGATTTTTCCTTTGGGACAACTAATATTGAATGGTATGAATAAGAAGTCTATTTTGGTAAAGAAAACTAATGATTATAAAATTTAATCTGATTCCATTAAAGAGATCAACAATGGTGCCTAACATTGTTGGAATACCTCAGATGATCCGTCTAAGAATCAACATTGAGGACGATTATAATGATTTCATAAGCTCATATTTATGGGGATATTCTTATGTTGTAATGATTTTGACTTCAATGTTATTTCCTATTATAAATCAACATAGAGAATGATTACTTTGATTGATTTAGTCCATCTTATATTAATCAACATGGGGCATTAATCTTTCTATTCTCTATGTTATACTATATTGGGTTCATCTTTGTGGAATGTAAGTATGATTGTATAGGGTTAACCCCTAAGAATAAAGATTAATCATATTTTAATGATTAACTAATTTAATCCTCTTTGGAATAATCAATTAATCGGATTAATTTCAGACATCCCATGTTTATCCATGTATGCATTGTCTATGGATCTTGGTACAGTTGCAATATTACAATGATCCTGTAACATAGGAATTAGTTATATGCTTGATGATATTAATTTTTTAGCATGGGACATCCCTTATGTATCATCTTTATATCCAATATATTAAATAACCCAATGTAAAAACCTTGGTTTATACATTTTTCTTATAATATATGTGGGAAAATTATGTTATGTGATGAAAGACACACTAAATTTTTATTATGTATGTTTAGGTTGATCTTGAGTTTTAGGTGGGAACTATAAAACCAATTTGGATATTTATATACAATTAGGTATCATATTGTATTTTATTTATTATCATAAAACATGGGCATGAATAAAATAATTGTTATTCATGGGAACATGTTAGTGGTTCTATATAGATGTGTACTCACACCCTTATCATGTGATTATCATACATGGGTACTCGACTAGACATCACTAATCATTGCTTCAGTTTGATTAAAGGTACATAGTTGTATGGCCGAGTAGGATATCATGGGATAGATATGAGATTGGTATGGGGTGAGTCTTGATAATGTTGTTAATCCACATGTAGATATTATTATATTATTTTTATTTTATATATGGGGCTATCCCAATAGATGAACAATGATTTTATATGACTCTGAGCTTTAACGTTGACTTAATATTAAGGATAATGTCTATTACTTCCATGTAATATAAAGGATGCCTATGATTTCTATAGATAATGTCATCTTATTAATTTAATATTTTTTCACACTTTGATAGGGAGGTACAGACTACTCAATATATTACAATAAACCCCACCGTATAGTCAAAAATATATGGTGCATAGGGTGGTTAACAAATATCCCGATGAAAAATCCTCTAGATTGGGCACCATTGGGTGTCCTTGAAGCATGTGGAGGATATTATAAATGATCATATTTCCATTATTTTATCACAAACCATCCGTTTAGCTATAATATCTATTAAGAAACCATTATTTCTTCAAAACCATACCTACCCTCTAATGGGAATGGATCATATATTTGTATTAGCCTTGTAATGTAATTCTAGAATAAACTAACCACAATTGACACCAATATTATGTGTCAATCATACAAAATATCGTCATTCTATGAAATAAAATCAATGGGTACATACAAAAGAAATAATTCTTTTTAAAATATGATATCACCAACGCGAGTTTAAATATAAAAAACATTTCATTCGTGGACTTCTGAGTATTATCTATAAGATATGTTAAATTATGGTTCAAACACATTTAAAAATGTATCACTAGAAATATTAATCACACATATCTAGAATCACATAAAATCATACAATATAAAAATAAATTTTTGTTTTGAAATTTCTTTTGGAAACCCACTCTAAATTATCAATTTTAAATTTTAAATTTTATTTATCCAAAAAAGAAATTTAAAAAAATTAAAATGTAATTATATATCCCTTTTCCAAATTAAATATAAAACTAAAAAGAACCCATAAATATTTAAAGTAGTTCTCATTTGAGAAAGGAACCTGAATTGAGATGGTTACCAATATATTTGGACCGTGTAAATTATTAGACATATTAGAACCAATCCAACAATCATGTAGAATAAACCATCCAAATCCATAAAATATTCATGAAATTTTAATCATAGAATATGACTTTAAAAAAAATTATGTAATCTAAAAATGACATGGCCACCATCCTCGTTCATATATTTTCTTCCTTTTGATCATTTAAAAATAATGTGTAACTTGGCTCATTCAATACCTAATGTTGTAATGAGCTTCCAACCAGAGGTATAAAATAATAAATAAATTATTATAAATTATTATAAATCATTATTCACAATAAATAAAAAAATATCAAAAGTATTATAAATATTCAAATTAAATCATTATCACTAATTTCTGGAAATCTAATTGAGAATCATCATTAGAATAAAATAAAAAATAACTCACATAGGGATTATTTCAAACTCTCAAAACAACACCTTGAAGATGAACAAAAATAAAATAATAATTATAAAGTAAATATTAACTATTCTGGTCTAGAAGAAAAATTACACCTAAAAACAAATTACCTCAAATCAAATGATGAATAGTAGCTTACAATTTTCATTTTAGGACCATATCTTGGAGCATGATAGAAAACCCACTTGAATAACTATGATTTTCACTATACTCTATGGAAAATTATCAAAAATTATATACAATAGACTCATGATATTATAGGATATCAATGAAGATTGTATCCTAAGGAAATAAAGGATGTAACATTAATGAAACTAAAAAAACATATTTCAATGACCCCAAATATATATTGGGTGTCAATGAGATAGTATGGGGAAGGGCCCCTCACTGTCACACATCAATATGGAATGTAAGGGAAGGGTCAGATTAAAATCATATTGTATTAATTTTATAATGTCCATCACTTCATAAAAAATTAACAAGTGACATAGTTTTCAAAACCATTCACTAATCATGTTGATGATAGTCAAATAAAACCTCCTTTAAATTATTTGGATACAAAACTTATCAATTCATAAAACAACTTTGAAGAAAAAACTATAGTTTAATTTAAAATTATCCATTGTTTTATTCTAAATGTGTTTAAACAATACTCCACATCCAAGAAGAAAACCAAGGAACATGATTTTATAGAATAGTTTCCCCTAGATATGATCCAATAATTTAATGTTTATATATCTATAAATGTTTCTAAAAATATACTTAATTCATCGACGACCCCTTGAGAACCCTGGGAAACAATCAACCTTCAATCTATATAAAAAAATAAACAATAAATAAAATAACTCATGGAATTAAAATTCAAATCATTATATCCTGAAAAACCAATTAGCCGTGAACTAATAAATAAAATCCCAATTTAATTATACAACCTATGAATTTGGGGGGGTTAATTTCATAATTTATATAAGAAAAAATTATGTTAATGTTCAAGACTAAGATAATAAAAAAATTCACGAGTCCATTTTTCAATTAAATGATAATGTCTGTATTCAAATAATTTCATGCACATCATTCAAATTTATAAATAAAATATATAATGAATTTCAAAATATGCATTATAATGTGAAAATATAATATCATTTTAAGGAAAAGAATTCAATTTAGTTTTAACATCGCATTTACTTAAAATCATTGTGGGTAAAAGGATAAACCCCATTTTTTAAATAATTATGTAGTGTATTAGGATAATTGGGGATATATTAAATTTTATTTTATAAAATGTAAATGATTACAATGGTGATAAGTGAATAAATGGAAAGAAGATATATATATTAATGTAGATGTGAATATTTTTAAATAATGTTATAATTTTTATAAAAAAATGGATTCATCATAGGAGATTCTGTTGATTTGAAACATGATTCCTACATAGGATTACATGAATTTACCTCATAATAATAATGTTGGATAATTAATGTATTAAATAATATAATATATATGCAAAGGTTAATGAGTGTGGGAAAAAATTTGAATATGAAAACTCTATATAACATGAAGGCACATTTTATAAAATCATAATGAATGATATAGATTCAAATTTATATTAAATAATAAAGAATAAAATAAAATCAATGATATAATGCATAAAATAGTTAGTATATACAATAAAAGATAGAATTAGGTTCCTAATAAAAAATATATCCTGAAGAGTGGAATTTGAGACAAACAAAACTATTTCCTATTTATATATTCGTTTTATGAATTCCCATAACATTAAGAAAAAAAAATTATTTGTATTGGATAAAATATTTCCATTATTATTATTATATGTATAATTAAAAATTTTCAATTTATTAAAATTATATTTTGACTATATTTTCATAATAATTTTTCTTGGAATTGAACCATTGTTATCCTATTTTTAGTAATTTTAGTAATCAACAATGATATTTTCATAAAAAAATTAAATAAATCATATACATATTATATAATAATAAAAATTGTAATTTTTATTATTAATGTATAATAATATTAGTGTTTATGGTCCAATAGTCTTGCATGATTGTGTTTCTTTTCATTAATTATGGTAGGTAGTTGAAACAATAAAAACATGAACACATTATACCTCAATGGGTCAGTATGGTAAAGTATATAATATAATTATAAGAAAAAAAATATGTTATTATTGTATTATCTAAACTTTTTGTATAATTTTTTCTCTTTTTTATAGTGAATTATAATTACATGATTAAAAATGAAAAATTCCACTCAATGGAGGCAGTAGTTCTCACAATTCTTGATTAAGTATATATTGTATGTCTAAGTGTATGGAAAAGAGTAAATAATTAGTTTTCAAATATTATAAATAATTTTTTGTATAATAATGATACTAGATTAAATATATTAATAATGTTATATATGATATAAGAAGGATTTGAGTAAATAAATGTGAAGTTGAATGTAATAATAATGTCGGATGACCATGTTTTCCCTTTGAAATGTCATTTAAAATGACATTATTATTCAAATTTCAAGAATATAGATGATTATGGAATTATCGAGGGTTATAAGAGAACGTTTTTTTAAGATAATAAATTGTGAATTTGAATGTAATGTAAATGGTTTCTTGGGTGGTGACGTATGACTTTTATAACTGATGAGAATTGTCATTTTGGGTGTTACACTAACATTTTCAATAATGTAATTAAACTAGTCAATTCATATAGTCCAAATAATGGAATATATATTAAGCTAATGTGGTATTATATTTAATTTCACCTTAATCACTCATTTATGAAAAAACTATGAAGGTTTTGTTTGTTTCCTCATAAATTTTTGCAGTAATTTACTATAACAATTGAAATCAATTTTTAAATTTAAAATGAAATTTAAATTAAAATAATTAAGATTAAATATTATATATAATTTTATCGTTATTATTTATATTATTAATATCATTTTACTAAAAATTAATATTAATGGTTTTAAATGTTATTTTTTAAATAAATATATATAATCATTTAAAACTAGTCTTTTAGAGAAGCAATTTATCTGTTTAATATTCATGTGTAGGAGATAGTAACTAAAATTTCAAGTTACACTAAAATAAACTATATTATAAAAAAATTACATTTATGAGGAATTATTAGAAATCCAAAATCAAATAATACATTAAAAATACTTGATTCATATAATATATCAAAAATAGTTTAAATTTATATAAATTTATAATTGACTTTTAAAAATGTTTGACTTTGGATTTATTTCGAAACAAAAAATATTTAATTGAATAATTTTCATCCATAAAAACACATTTTATTATATAAAATGATTTATAAACATCTCATGTAAACCCACAGAATAGTAATATATATGTATAATATTTTTTATAAAATAATAATTTTTTATTATAGATGCGTCATTTTTAAAAACCAAAAAAATATTCTATGAAAATTATGATGTGATGAAATAAAAAATCCATATTAATTTATAATATTTGAATAATAACTTATTTTAATGTATCCATTAAAATAATACTACTAATATTAGGGAACAAATATTTTTGAAATCATTTATATTCCAATCGAAATGATATTTAACAAGTGACCACAATTGTGTTTATCTAAGACATATTAATAATATATTTAATTTTCTAATATTTGAGTTTTAATCCCAACTGATTTCCCCCAAAAAATAATTTATTAAAATAAAGGGTGTGGTTTTATTTTGGAGGATACATAGAATACACAATCATAGTATATAATTAAATCCAAACATCTAAACAAAATGAAAAAATAGATTTGATAAATCCGACATCAAAATTGTGATCATAGTTTAATTTAATCCTCATTGAAATTATATTCAAACCATCAACCCATTAATTAGGCCCTTTTCATAAAATTAAACATATTATCCATCATAATCCTAATCCTCCATAACAACTTATCATCCAACAGGTGTCAACTGACAAGAAATTGATGACCATTTACACCAATTTTTCTATATTTTTACCAAACTTGGATATTCATCATCATCCTCATTTGAAATATATAAGACCAAAAATAGTATAAATTTTTGAATTCTCCCAGGAATCGTTTATATTTTCATCTGAAAGAGAAGAATCCTTCCAATATATTATCCACACAGAACCACCACTATGTAATCAAGATGTCAAACATTATTTATTATAGTTCCTACAATTCACAAGGATGACCTCAAAGAGATTATCCTCTTTTCAGTAACTAAATTAGTGGGAAATCATAATAGGACATTTATAATTTAATTTCATCTAAGTTATTGTTTCAAAATAAAATGTTTAGTTATACTAACATTATAAATAAGCTCAACTCATCAAAAATACATCTAATGTTACTCATGTTTTCAATAAAAATGGGGATGAAAAATCCATCCTAAAAAATAAGTTCTCTATAACATTATTCCAATGTATAATTATTATAATCAATTTAGTGATTCATATAAAATTTTGATTCAATTTATTTATAAATATAAACCAATAAATCATGGTAATAATTTATAGAAAACTCTCCCATATGGAAATTTTCAAAAATATAAAATTCTATTTGGTAATAAAAATGTAAATTATTCCTCTCAGAGTCCCGTAAATCATATGAGACAGATTCTCTTGTTTACTATGACACTATTAATTTTTTGTATTTTTGATGTGGGGTGTCACATGTAATATATGTTCAATAACATAAAATTACTTTTAAATTGTTTACAGTTTTGGGTCATTATAATAATTATAGGCACCAACACCCTATCATCAAATGCAATGAATATGTAATGAGACATTACCTATAAAGTGGCACTCGAATCAAAAAATTTATTCTTAAATATAAAAATCACTATTCTGTATATAATTGAGAATGTTTTATGATGATTTTATTTTATTAGATGTGATGGACATATTATCATAGAGAATATGTTCAACCACATCACAATATAATTGCTAGGATGTTACTGTTATTGTGTACACAACTTTTCTAAGAAAATTTCATATCATGGAATTATCATGACAATATATAATGTTATCAGTTTGGGAATTACGCTTTTGGTGTAGTGGTTATAGTTTCATTATATTATACGTGTTTTTTAATGTGGTGGTGGTGGATGACTACCATACATTGAGTAATTTTATGACAACTAAGGCTGGTAGGAATAATCAATTTTCAAATAATATTGGTTATACCTTTATACATATTTGTTTGTGTGGAATGGTTTGATCATAGTGGTTTATTGTATAGTCCTCATAGAAATAATATCCCTGAACTCTCAAAAGTGTCTCTTAATTACTCCCTTTATTTTAAATATTGATTTCTTATGACACAAATACAATAATTATATAGAGGATACATTTTTTTCCAATAGAGAATAAAAAGTTGTTACATCATTCATACTATCATCCATATTGATTATTCATTCATACGACCATAAAAATAATAATCGAAAAATTATTTTATGATGTGGACTCATCAAATAATATTTCCACATTTTACTTGTATTTATTAACATTTCTACATGATATTGCATAAATAAACACATTTCACTTATTATTATTATTACATTTCAAGATGGAGAGAATTATTTTTCAAAAAACTAATTTCTAGTTTTCCAACCTTCTATTTGGTTTTATTCATAAAAGATAATGTAATCTTTATTTTTATCTAATAAAAAAGGAAAGGATCAAAATTTAATAGCTTGATAATGCATTCTCCTAGGATTATTATTGATAATATAGTATCTAAATTTATTTTGGGTTTGTGTGGGTCCACTGTATAATAATCATGGAATCTAGGAAAATATTTATCTATATTTATTTCAAATATAATATTTGGTTCATTGTATTATGTTGGATGACTTTTGGTGGAAACCCCACATTTATAGAGTTTATTTCATTAAAACAGTTAATATTTTATGATGTTTTATAAATAGAATTTTCTTGGACGAATTATATATGTTGTAATAAAAAATAATTACACATAAATTTAATATTTATAACATTTGTTCCAAACAATACAATACATGGAAAATGTGGTAATGTTTATTTATAGTATTGGATACATACAAAAATAATTGTAAATATAAAAAATCATTTTCATTTCAAAACATACAAGGTCTCCAATATCTAATAAAAAATTTAAAACATCATGTGAAATCCTAGTGAAAATATATAAGGGTCTAGTAGTGTTAAATGTCTTGGTATGATGAAAAAATTATATCAGGAAGTAATAAATGGGTTTAGAGGAAAAAAATGATACCATATGGAAGATAATCCAACGAATAAATTTTTTTAATGTTTTAATGGTATCATAATACCTTTTAAAAGTAATAACGTGGAAACCTTATAATGCTTAAAAAATTATCATTTCACATGTATAACCATCTAAAAAGAAAATATATTTTAATAACTATCATGATCAATGTATTCTATAGCTATATTACTTAATAAAAAATTATTCTAATGTTATATAGTTGTTAAAAATACATTATCTGAATAGGTTGTGTAAAAATATCAAGATTTATGTACATGTAAATTTCATTAATTTTTACTAAATACATAATTCATGAAACAAACAAATGCCCGAAGACCATATTAGTTTTGTGTCATTGGAAACAAAGAGCATAATATTCTAAAATGGTGCAGGATTTTCAACATCTCAAATAAGAATCATCCCCTTTTTTCCACCCTGAAACCATTGTTTATATCCTAGTGGAGAAAAACATAAAACTGCTGATCTCAAATGCATATTATTGGTAATGATGGAGAATATAAAACAATCCCTAATCATGAGAATGTAAAAACCTGAACGTAATGATTAAATATCAAAATCACGAGTCATTAAATTAATATTTGTAGTACGTAAGGAACAGATCACAATTGAACATTAACAATGATAAAATATCATTATAATAAATCATGGGATTGTAGAAAAAAAATACATAATATGATTTTGATAGTATCCAAGGCATTGCTTCTAAGACCACTATTGGGACAAAGTCCGTTACTAAACTGGGTTTATTTGTCGTTGCATCCATATATTACTAATCCAGATTACATTCCATTACATCCCAATATTACTAAACTAGATTTACTTGCCATTCCAGTCATGTCTATCTCAAGAGATTATACCATATAAAAATGAATTAGAGGGAGATATAGGTCGCACACATCTAATAATTAAATCATTCTTACATATTCCACATAAACATAAATCCTTCATAATAAAAAAACCCAAATAATAAAATGGGTCTCTTAAAAATCATTCAATAATTATATAATCCTTATTAAATAAATGAATTTTATAAAAATAATTCCATCATAATCAGAATAAAACTAAATTTATAATTGGAACAGATATATAAACTTATGTCTTCATAGATTTAATATAATTTTTAAAAAATAGTTGAGCTTAATTCCTAAAGAAAATAACCTTCTTTTACATAAACGTTTTCTATTATCAAAATTAAATGAAAATTTTCCACAAATAAAATTATTTGAAAATAAAAATAATTTTTTTAGTGGAATAATCATTTAAATAACTCATTATGAAAACGTAAAAGTCATTTCTTGTTATAGGAGTTAATAAAACAATATTCTTGTACTCTTTCTAGGAAAATTCAAAACATATTTATTATTGGAAATGAAAGAAAGAATCATTCCATACAGTTAAATAAAAATTTACCAATGTGTAAAATTGAAATTAATGAATATTATAAGGATATAAATAATATTATATATTTTGTAAACATGGATTTGAATGATAAATATACCATAGTAAAATTTTATGTATAAACAATCTTGAAAAATAATGAGGTCGCAGAATTATCCCTTACCATAGCTTCTATTTCATCCATATGTCTCAGGAAATCTAGTATTGTGGGTTTCAACATATTATTAACATGAAGAAGAACTATAATAATAATTATTATATCATACATGATTATCTTATGCATTTATATTACCTGTTTATTTATTAATTCCATGTTCAATCAACATATTGGGTAATAATTGTTTTATTTATCGTATATTATTTATCTTGTTAATCATGATATTATTTCATATATAGTGATTACATACCTAAAGAATTTAAAACATGATTTATATATCATAATTTTCTTTATATAAATATATATAATAAAGAGATAAAGTAAATGGAATAAACAATTTATGGAGGTGGTATGCTATATATACGAATGCACGTAGTTTCTGTTTCCTTATTGAATTGAATAGACGATTTTAAATGACACACATATATATATATATACATAAATAAATTCTAATTATTATTTCATATAATTCATTATTATTTATTATATATACTTTATAACCATTCATTAATGGTTATCGTGGTGAATAAAAGTTATTGCGTCGTAGAGACGGTAAGCCGTACGAAAGGACGAGTGCCGATATCTATCAATTAATTTTTAAATGGTATGTAATTTGGATGGTAAATTAAATATATTTAATTATTATCATATTATATTAGTTATTTAAATCTATTATACTATTCATTATACCCATCCAAATTATGTATTGTTTAATAGAAAATAACACCACAGTATGGAGATGATAAGCCATACGTACACACACAGGGTGATATTGTTATCCCTAGGATGGATAAAAGAGGTATAAGGTTGTTTCATTATTATAATAACATCTAGGAAAGTATAATATTCCTAATTTTTTCATTTATTTTGAGTACAACATAATATTTGTATATATAAGAAAAAAAATTGGACGTGGTAAACAAAATTTGCATCTTTTTCAGGTATCTATTTTTGGAATGAAAAAAAGACACCTTAAGACGGAGTTTTCCCCAAAGGGTGTCATATAGGATGAATTAATTTATTTTTGGTGGATATTTCATTAGGGGTTGGCTTAGACAATAGTCATGGGTTGTGTAAATAAAAAACAAGGAGAGTTTCCCTTTTAAAAGAGAGTGGAGGGTAACCTTTGAATAGTCTTGAAATATTAACTTATTGTAAATTTATTTTTGGTTTATAATGCCTCCAAAATAATATATTTCCATTATATGATGAGTATGGGTTTAAATCCTCCCAATCTATTATGTTTGTAAATGTTTTTAATTTTATGTTAATCATTTTCATTTTTATTTCTTCTTATTGAGTCTATTAAATTTTATTTGTGGTAATAAAATTCCAAATATTAAATGGGTTTCAATATTGACATATGTGTTGTCAATGGTATATAATTGTATACATCATGTCATTTTAGGCCATTTTATTTTTACATTGTAATTTTTTAAATATATTTTTGATATTAAAATAATTTAATAATTTTTTAATTTTATAAAAAATCATTGGTCAAAATTTTGAAAATAATGATTTATTTAAAATTAAATAAAATCCACATGGAATATAAAATCGAACAAAAATATAATAGAGTGACATGTTGTCACTTTATTTTGTTTTAGTTATAATTTCATCACCTTCATGGAATAAAGTACATAAAATGAAAAAATTCAGACACTTAAGAGATAATAGTCATGTTAATTCATCCAATAGGATTTTTTTATGTGTATGATTAATTTAATTATCTTTATCATGTTTTTTGTTACAATAATTTAACTTATTTACCGTTAACTATTGTAAATATAAATTAATGTAGTTATTATTCATAACATTCAAAAAACTAAAAGTAACATTTTAACATTTTATCATCCACTAATTCCAAATATGAAATCCTTTTTTCAATATTCAAATCATAGAAGTTTAATTAATTTATTTAATATTAATTCATATTGTCAACACCTGAACGCAGGTTTTTAAGAAGTAAGAAATATCATTATATTGACATGTGTTTATGTCTGATTTAAATGTGAAATTTCTTCAAATGAGAAACATTGGACTACATGATAAAAAATAGAATTAATCATTGAAGAACAATTAAAATGATAAGCTATCTATATAAATAAATTATATGAAAGGGATGTTTTTTATTTAAAATGAAATATTTTTCACTATTCATTGAAACATGAATTTGATCAGAAAATTTCAAAAAATTATTTAAAGTAAATTTTGATTCCTATATTCATAAGAAATTTTTTATTTTGTCCAGTATAATATTTACAAGAGTTGAAAATAATAAATAAAATTGGTTTTCCTTAAAAAGGTGGAAGAAATTTTTTTTAAAAAAAATTCTTATTTTATCCCAAAAAATTTAATTTTTTCTTGTATCGTATTCTGTAGAATACCTAAAATTAATGTTAATGATATATAAAATATAAAATATGGATAAAAATATTCAAAACTTAAAGTTTATATCTCATAAAATAATAATATTATAATAATATATCATTTTTTTGATAAACTCGGTGTTGCGTACAACGTAAGATATCGAGGAAGGTCGCTTGTAGGTTTAATGCATGCAATGTCAGTGATATTTTTGGGTCAATAATACTTTGATTTTGATAATAAATTAATATAAACATAGTTATTTTATGCATTAAATAAAATATATACTCAGAGTTTGGTGAAATAAAATCAATCACAAGTACTTGATATTTTGTTTACCACAAGCCAAGAATAGTGTTACATAGTTTGAATAAAAATAAAGTGTTGTTTATAGTGAAAGCTAATTTTGGTGTAGAATATAACAAAAGATATCAAAAAAATAAAAAGGAATCTATATTATAAAATCTCTGGTTGGTACATTATACCCCCTTAAAAAGAATTTCTCCCACAAAATTCATCAGGGTCATAAAATGTATAATACTCGAAAGTTTACTTTATAGAAACCCAAATCATAAAAATAAATACTAAAACTTCATTTTACAATGGAATGTATCAAACATAATGGTTTCTCAATTTAACTCATCATTGGGTTTTTATATTGGAGAACATATGTGGTAATTGAAAACATGGATATGAAAGAGAAATATTACTGTCATGTTCTTATGGATTGTGATAGTGAAAAAGGTTTTGAAAAATATAATAACTAGAAATGTATAAATCTATGATTATTTAATGGGCTATATGATTCATAGGATAATATGGTAATAAGATAAAATTTATGGATTCCATGATTCTTTCCATAATGATGAATAATTTTTCATGGTAACAAATCATTAATTTATTTGGATACAATATCACAATTGTTCATTCCTTGAACAATTTCCAAAATATATCAAATTTAAATAATGTATTTGAATTTTTCATTCTTGAAGTGTAATCAAATCTTGAAATAGAATAATAGGTCATTCCATTTGTCATAAAAAAATAATTACTACAAGAATTCAAATATTCATAAGTCCACCAATAGTTACATAATACATTAATATTACAGACAACAATTGGAATATAAATTATATTAACTATTACAGTATAACAATAAATTCTGTCCAAAATATGAAAATATCAATCCTTAAAAATAGGTGTCCTAAATCAAAAAAAACATTTATCTCTCATATCTCACAAGGTAGTTCTTGGTTGTCACCATTGAAATATGTGAATACTATAAACATGTATTATTGTGAAATAGAATATTAATATTAATTAAAAAATAACCTTATTGAAAACATCCTTCTTTTCAAAATTTATTATTTACAACACAAAAAATACCATGTATTCTATAAACTCAAACTAGGATATCACTTTGTTGTTACATCAATAATAAGGTAATTAATATGATCAAAAAAATTTTAATCTCCTAATCCCATCATTATTCTTATATCATCTTATTTATAAAAATATTTCAATCAATTTTCATGGTTAATGGTGAAATTTTTCATATATATTCAAATACAAAATGAAATATAATCGTGTAATGATCCTTAAATGTTTATTTATTATATAGTATAGTAAAATCACATTAACAATATTATTATTGATAAACAATCAATATTTCCGCAATCTTCTTAAACCATTGATCAGGCTTCATCATTTTATTCTTTAACACATCTTTCAACTCATATATTATTTTTTGTATCCTCATTATCGATAAAATAAATACTACCAAAAAGACCTTGCAGATTATCTTCATGATATTTTCCGTTAGGAAATAAATTTTCATAATGACCATACATTTTACATTTAAAACACTAACCATCATTGATGTCTTAGCAATACCATTATCCTTTCCCATTGTGTTAACTAGACCTTTTCTTTTGCAATTATTAGCTTTGTGTCCTTATTTCTCTCACCAAAAGCATCTTCCAATTCTTTTGAAACATTCTCCCTAACGCCTCTTCCAAATGATTTACATGAGAAAAATTGATCATTGTTTCCTCTATGAGCACTATGAAGCTTCATCCGTCTCTTTTTAGTTGGGTTATGACACTTACCAGTGTTGACATTAATGATCATATTATGAGATTTCTGATTAGGAATAATAACATTATTTTTCTATCCACCACCTTTTTCAATTTCATTCACATAATCAATATAATTCCATTTTCAATAATATTATTCACTAAAATCAATCCTCCTATTCCTGTACTATTTCTAAAACTCAAAATAATTCTTTTATAAGAGAAAATCACACCAGGAAGTAAATAAATCAAGGGGGTACATTCAATCTCTTACAACATTGGTTCAATATTAGTTTATTCATGATAATTACCATAATTATTATACTTTAACCAATATATTGAGTTATCCGTATATAAATCCTTAGAAAGACCATAGAAATATCTATTGGGATCTCACTATTGTTTTTGAACCCATGTTTTTAAAGAATGACTAAACCTCCCATATGTTACCAAATGTAATGACCCATGATTGAAGTACATAGAAATTACATTATATTTTAATGATTACATAAATATTATAGTAATATGCACCTAAAGACCATATTAGATTAGTGTATTTAGAAACATAGAACATATTATTATATCTTGGAGAAATATCTTCAACATCTCTGATAATGAACATCACTTTTTTCTAACCTAAAACATTTATTTATATCATGGGAAAAAGAAAACATAAATAGGGTGAGATAAAATGCTCAATAATGGTAAACATAGGGAATATAATAAAACTATAAACATAATAATGTAAACACATGAACATAAAATTTATATATCAAAATCCTGAGTCATGTTAAAAATATTAGTAGAAAGTAGGGCATAAATCATAAAAAACATTATACATGATAAAATTGAATTGGAATAAAACAAGGAATTCTAAAGAAAAAAATATGATTTCTATAGGATCTAAGACATTGGATCTGTGATCATAATAGTGTGAAAATTCCATTACTGAACTAGGTTTACAAGTCATTGCAGCATCACATTTAAGATATGTATTTACATTCTATTTCAGCACTATATTACTTAATTGGATTGACATTACATTCTCGTCACATCTATATCACGAGATATAAATCACTACCCAATGTATTTTATGTAGATACAGGTCCCACCATTCTCATAATGAAATCATTCATACATGTTCCACCAAAAAAGAAATCATTAATCAAACCATAACACATTAAATATAATGGGTTTCATGAAAATACATCCATCATAACAGAATCCATATAAAATAATTGGATTTCATAATAATTTCCCATCATAATCATAATGATGAAAAATTATTAATATGGATAAAAATATAATCCCATGTCATATTAGATGGAAATTTATTTTGATATAACACTTGAGCTTAATTCCTATGGAAAATATCCTTTGTTCTACAAAACTATTTTCTATTCTCAAAATGTTGTATAGATGTAAAAAAATATAATTTAGTTGAAAATAAACATAAAATATGTATAAAGAATATTCATTTAAATAACACAATATTATGATGAAAAAATCCCTACATTCTATAAAAGATAAAAACAATCTTCTTATATTCTTGCTAGAAATGCCTACAAGTATCTTGTATGGAAAACAAAAGAATGATTCCTTCCATAACGTTTTATAAAAATTCAACAAATGGTAAAAAATACATTAAAAAATAGAATACAGATATAAAAAATATTATATATTTAGGAAACATGGATTTAAATGATAAATAAACCTTAGTAAGTGATTACATAGAAACATTCTCAAAAAATAATGAGATTGTGGAATTATCCCGTATTTTATATATGATTTCATTAGTTTGTGTCTGAAAACCCTATATTATGAGATAAAAAATATTATTAATTTATAAAAGGAACCATAATAATATTTATTATATCATATATGATTCACTTAATCCATTATATTACCTAGTTATTATTCAATTCCACGTTAAAGCAATGTTTTGTGTGATAATCATTTTATTTATTCAACGTGTTTCGACTTGTTATTCTTGATCATATTAAATATATTGTGATTTATTATCTCAATAATGAAAATAATTATTTAAATACCATAAATTTTTAGTATATAACTATATATAATAAAATGATAAATGACATGGAATACAATGTTCATAGAGATGGTAGGCTGTACGTACGAATAAACGATGATTTTGTTTCCTTATTGAACAGAATGGAAGGATTTAAATGACAGATATATATATATAATAATATAGTAAAATTATTAATTGATATATCTCATTCTTATTTTGAATATACTCATTATAATCATTCATTAACAGTTATCATGGAGAATGAATCTAATCGTGTCGTGGAGACGGTAAGCTGTATGTACACACGAGCATTGATATTATTCACAAAATGGTTAAATGACATAGAATTGGATTTTATAATAACTTTAAAGAATAATTATTTGGTAATATTAAATATTAATATACATTATAATCTTCATTTTACCCATCCATATTAAGTATTGTTGAATAAAAAATTACACCACTATGTGGATAGGGTAAGTCGTACGTACACAAAAATAGTGACAATGTTTTTCATAGGATGGATAAATGCCAGCATAAGGATTTACCAAAATTATGAAAACATTTATTTTTTTATAATATGTTGTATTTTTTACTTTATTATGAGAACAACAAAATAAGAGGAATTAGAAGAAGAAATGAAATTTTTAAGAGGTGACCAAACAATTTCCTCCTTTTCAGGTACCTCTTTTTGGTATGCACAAAAAGAACATTTTATGATGTATTTTTACCCAAAGGGTGTCGTATAATATTATGTGCAGGATGTTGGGAAGATATTTGATCATGGTATGGACTAAAAAAAGGGAATTTTAGGTGTTATTGAATGATATGGAGTGGTGACCTTTTATAAGATATGGAAGGGGGACCTTTGAAATGTCTTGAAATATTAATTTATTATAAATTTATTTTCAGTTATTAATGCACCCAAGATAATTTATATCAAATTTTCAATATTTATTGGTCTAAATCCTCCCAAATAATAAAATTTAAGCCTTTATTGTTTTTATTTTAAACCATATCATTTTTATTTCTTCATATTTCATCTACTTAATTTTATTTGTGGTAACAAAATTTGAAAAATATAATAGTTAAAAATATTTACTTATGTGTTGTAAATTATATATAATTAGATACATTATGAAATTTTAGATCATATAATTTTCACATTGATATTTTTTAAATAATTTTGTGATTTTTAAATAATTTAATAATATGTTATGTTTATAAAACATCCATAGGGTCAATTTTGACACTATTCATTTATTAGACTGTAAATAAAATTGAAACAGATGATAAATTCTAAAAAAAATTTAATACACTCTTAACATGTTAATATAACTTAAAAAATTATTTTATATCATAAATTAGATCATATGATATTTATTTTAACATTTTTAAACAATTTATTTGAGTTTTATATCAAAAATATAATTTCTATATCACAGTTGTGTCATCATTAATCGTAATTATTTACTCTCTATGGATTTTAAATAAATTTACATGATATTGATAATATCATTATATTGATGGAGAATATTTATGTTGTATTCTTTATTATGAATATCCATATATTAATATTATTACACTTATAAGATATAAGAGAGTGACATGTTGTCATTTCCTAATATATTAAATATAATTACATCACTTTCATTGAAAAAAATATATTAAATAAATAAATTCAAGAACATAGGTTATATTATTCATCATTAATTCATTCAATAGTATTTTTTTTAATATTTAGGTTAATTTTATTTTCTTAATCATATTGATTGTTACCATAATTTACTTGCTCTATCTTTAATTGTTGTTAATAAAAAATATTTTAGTTATTATTCATAATATGTAAAAAATAAAAGTAACCTATTATAATATTTTGGACCCAATAATTCCAAATATGGAATCATTTTTTCAAAATTAAAAACGATGAAGTTTCATTAATTAAATTAAAATTAATTTCTGTTGTCGAGACTACAAAGCGTGTTTTTAAGAAGTAAAAACAATTAAAATATTTCTATGTATTTATGTCCATTTTAAATGTGAAATTACATCCAATGATCAAATTGGATTAATTGATAAAATCAAAATCAAATTACATAACAAAACTAATTAAAAATATAATCTATATATTCATATAAAGTATATCGAAATCCGGTTTTAAATTAAATTGATGTGTTTTCACTATTTATTATAATATGAGTTTTATTAGAAAAATTCCAAAATTCAAACAAAGTAAATTTTGACATCCCACTTCAAAAATAGAAGTTTATTTTCACAAATATAATATATAAAAGTGTTAAAAACTAGATTAAAATACAATGTTCCATCAAAAGGTTGAAAAACTTCATTATAAAAAAATACATCTTTTATCCGAAATGTTGAATTTGTTATTATATAATGTTCTAAGAAAAACATAAGATAAATTTTGATGTTTTATAAATTTTAAATTGTGGTTAATAATATTAAAAAACTCTTGTTTATACCCAATTGAATATTAATATTTTAATAATATATCATTGTTCTTGAAGCTCGGTATTGTGTACAACGTAATCTATCGAGGAAGGTCTCTATTGGATGTAATGCTTGCAAAGTAAGTGTTGTGTTTAGTACATGATTCCTTTGATGTTGCATATAACATAATATAAACATACATATTTTATAAATTGGAGAAAATCTATGCTCAATGTGGATTGAAATGAACTCTATCATAAGAAGATGAAATTTTTTATAACGTGTTCCGTGTATAGTGTTTCATTTAATAAAAAATAATACGGTGTTGCGTATTGTGAAAGATAATTTTAGTGTAGTGCATGACACAAGTCATCAGAGAAATTAATAATAATATACATCATAAATTATTTGTGTATTACATTATAGCCATCTTAAAGAGAATTTCTCATTTGAAATTCATTAGTGCGTTAAAAAGGTTACTACAAGAATGTTTTATTCACAGAAAGCCACATCTAAAAAATGAATAATAAAACAACATTTTAAAATATATTTTTTGAAACAAAATGGTTACCCAATGAAACTCATCATAAGGATTCCACATAGGATAACATAGGTGGGATGTAAAAACATAGATATGGAAGAGAAATCTAACCATTATGTTCTAATATATAGTGATTGTGAAGATGGTTAGGAGAAATTCAAAAACCAGAAATCCATAAATCACTGATGATTTATGGGACCATCTAATTCATCTGATTAGAAGGTATTGAGATAACATTTTTGGTTTCCTAGATCCATTATTTATTGTTGAATATTTTTTCTTGAGAATAAATAAACAATTTATTTTGGTGTAGTATCACCATTTTTGTGACTTGAACTATTTCCACTTCATCAATTATTTAAATATATGATCTTGAATTTTTCAATCTTTACGAGATAGCATTTCATGCGATAGAATGATAGGTCAATCCTTATGTCGCATCAAAATATTAACACATGTTGTCCAATATGCATAAGTCCTATTATTTTGAGAGAATACATATATATAACAAACATCAATAGGAATAAAAATTATTCTATCCATAAATAGATAACCTTAAAATTCCTTCATGAACTGGAAAGAGAAATCTTTAGAAATAAGTTACCTAAATCAAATTAACATTTACCTACTATATCCCATAAGGTAGTTATTTCTTGTCAAGTTACAAGCATAAGAATAAAGTAGTCGTGTATTCAATTTAATCATGATATGTACATAAGTTTACATAGAACCGTGGAGAAAAAATACAGTCTATCAAAATGATGTCTTTCCACATAATAAAAATACAAATATTTCTATATTCTCTAACCATGATATCACATTGTCTTTATATCAGTCATAAGTTCATTAATACTATTAAACATATCATTATCTCATTATCCCTTCATTATTAACATATCATGTTCTTTAAAAAAATATTTCAATCACTTTTCATGGTTACTTGAACCATTCTTCATATACTATCAAATAAATAATAAAAAACAATAATGTGACAATCCTTAGATGTCTATTAATTCTATAGTACTATAAAATTAGTTATAAAAAATTATTATTTATTAAAATAAAATCATTAAACAATATTCTTAAAAAACTGACCATGAATCATTGTTTTATTTATTTACACATCATTCATCTCATATATCATTTTTCATCTCCTCATCAACAACATCATAAATACTACACATATGACCATGTTGATTCTGTTAATAATATTTTCTCTTAGGGCATCAGTTTGAATAATGCCCACAAAATCTAAAATTAAAATATTTATCCATTACTGAAGACATTTCAATATCAATATCATTTCCTATTGTGTTAAATGTTCCTTTACTAAATAAATTATTGGATTTCTATTTTTATTTTCCACACCCAAAGTATCTTGTTGTTCCTTTGAAACATTTTCCTTGATTTTTATTCACTCGTGATTTACCTAAGGAAAATTGAACATTATTACCTCTATGATCACCATATCACTACTTCATTATCTTATTATCTAGGAAAATGAAACTCAAGAAAGTAGAGATTATTTATCGTATTATTAGATTGTTGATTAGGAATTATAATGATTTTTATTTATCCAACTCCCATTTAATTTGATTTATCATGAAAAATATTATCCCATTCAACATCATATTATTCATTAACCAGAGTCTTCCAGACTTCATCCGTTTTCTAGAAATCAAAAAGAATAGTTTGAGAGGATAAAATCATACAAATAAATAATTATAATAAGGGGGGGTACATTCAATCTCTAATATCATAGGTTTAATCATAGGATATTCATAACAGTAACTATAATTATTTTACTATAACCTATAGTTATACACAACCTAATGGATATCTAATGAAATACCATAGAAACATCTATAGATATCTCAATATTGTTTTGTCACCCTAGTTTTCCAATTTTGACTAATCCATCACACTGATACCAACTGTAAAGACCCAATATTGGCGTATATGGACATTACATTAATTATTGTAGAACACATAATACCTGACCCAACCATATTCCCAAAGACCATATTAGTTTAGTTTCTTTAGAATCATAGAACATAATCTTCTAACCTGGTGAATTATCATCAACATCTCCCATAAATATCTTCCCCTTTTGTTTCATACCAAAAACCATCCTTCATGTCATGCGGAAAAAGAAAACAATAAAGGGAGAGCTCAAATGCTCAGTATGGGTAAACATGGTGACCATAAAGAAAACCATAAACATGAGAAGGTATAATCATGGAAATAATGTTTAAACATCAAAATAATTATTCAAGAAATAATTCATGGCAGTACGTAAGGCATTGATGATAAATGAACAAAATCCATGGTAAAAAAGAATTGGCATAAAACATATAATTGAGGGAAAATATAAGAACATAATATATTTTTCATAGTATCAAATGAATTATTGTCAAGAACATAATATGGGACAAATCTCATTACTGAACTGGGTTTATTTTCCATTCCAGCCATATATTACTGATATGGATTACTTTCTATCGCAGTATGATATTACTTAATTTGATTTACTTTTATTTACAAATATTTCTATCTCGTGAGAAATAAATCTATACACAATTCATTTTAGGGGGATATATGTTCTACCAATATCATAATAAAACTATTATTACATGTTCCATAGAAAAATAAATAATTCATCATTGCATAACCTATAAAAATTAATGGGTTTCTTAAACATCAGTCCGTCAATACACAATACAATTAAAATAAATAGATTTCACAAAAATAATTACATCATAAAAACAATCAGATCAATGTAATAAATGGTGTATAATCAAAACCCTATGTCATCTTATAGGGAAAATAATTTTCAAAAAAAAACTTTTGTGAAAACTCTTTTTTCTTCTACAAAAAACGTTCTCTATACATAAAATTCCGTGACATTTTCAAAGAATATAATTTAGTTGAAAATAAAAATAAAACCATGTAGTGTAAGATTTATTTAAATATTTCATTATGAGGACATGAAAATCTGTTCATTCCAAATAAGTTAAAAAACATTCTTCCTGTACTCTTGTAGGAAATGTCAAAAATTACCACCTATGGAAAATGAAAGAATGATTCCTTCCACACTGTTTAAAAAGAATAAACCAATTGGTAAAATTTATTTTAAAAAAGAGTATAAGAATTATAATAATATTATATATTTAAAAAACATAGTTATGGATTATATATATACACCAATAAATTTTTACGTATAAACAATCTCGGAAAATAATGATATTGTGGAATTATCTCTTACCTTCGTTTCGATTTCTTCCACGTTTTTTTGAAACTCCTCTATAGTGGGTCTAAACAATTTAATTAAATGTAATGGAACCATAATAATATTAATGATATAATATATGATTCACATATGAATTAATATTACCCATTTATTTATCATTTCCATGTTAAAGCTATGTTTTGGGAAATAAATGTTTTACTTCTCTTACATGTTTTTACTTGATATTCATGATACTATTACATATATCATGATCTAGTTACTTTTATAATGTAAAACATTATTTATATATCATAAATATTTAGTATATAAATATGTATAATAAATATGTAATGGAAATGGAAGACACTATTTCTGTAGACTGTAGGTCGTAGGTATGCATGAATATTGTTCCTTTTTTTATTATATTGAATTAATGATAGTAAATGAAAATTATACACATATATATATCAAGTAGAATTACAATGTCATATATTTCAATGTCATTTATTATGTATATTTTATAATCATTCTTGATTAGTAATCATGGATAGTAAATCTCATCACGTTATGGAGATGGAAATCCATACGTACACACCTGCACCCATATCATTAACCTAATTGTAAAATTCTATGGAATTGGATGATATATTAAAAATTCATAATAAATATCATGTTATATTAATTTTCAAAATATACTATACTTGTAATTATACCCATCCAAATTATGTATTTTCGAATAGAAAATTACACCACTTAGTGGAGATGATAAGTCATACGTACGCACGCATGGTGATATTGTTATTCGTACAATGAAAAAAATGAGGTAAAATGTTTTACCATAATTAAATTAAAATCGTAGAATGCATAAGATTCTGGATTTATTACTTTAGTACGATAACAACATTAGAAGGATGAGTATATGTAGAACAAAATTTTTTAATTGGTTATAAAACAATTACTACTTTTTCAGGTATCCCCGTTTGGTCTTTACAAAAGGACTCATTATGTTGGATTTATGCTCAAATAGTGGCCTCTAGGCTGAATTGAGGGAAGTTTAGAGAAGATTTAGACTGGTTTTGTTTGAGCCAATTCTCTTTTGATGTGTGATTAAAAGAGAAAGAGAGGCGCCCTTTTATATGAGAAAGGAGTGGCACTTCTAGATTGTCTTGAAATATTAAATTATTATAAATTGATTTTATATTTATAAAGATCCAAAAAACATTTATTCCAAATATTTGATTAGTACGGGTGTAAATCCCTTCATCCAATAAAATTTAGACAATTTATGATTTTATTTTAATCCAAATTATTTGGATTTTTCCATATTTAATCTATTTAATTTTATTTGTTTTAATAATATTAAAAATAATAAATGGTTATAAATACATACTTATGGGAAGTAAAGATTATATCAATAGCTAATTTATGACATTTTACACCATATATTTTTCACATTTTAATTTTTTATATATTTTTGTGATGTTTAAATATTTTTATAATTTTTTTTTAAAATATCAATAGGGTCAATTTTCACAGTATTCATTTATTTGACTTTAAATAAAATCCACACCAAAGGTAAATTCAAATCGAAATATATAATGTCTTATTAACATGTAATTTTTTCAAAGAAAATCTTTAGATTAAATTAATTAGTTCATATGATATTAATGTTAATATTTTTGAACCATTTATTTGATATTTTGATTAATATTATAATATATTCATCACAATTGTGTCATCATTAATGGTAAATATGTAGTCTCTAAAAATTGAAAATAAATTCACATCAGTTAGATATTATATTAGTGTTCTAGATAATATTTAGGTTATATGTTTTATGAATTTGACCACTATATTAAAATTACTATACTTATAAAATATATGGGAGTGATATTTGTCACTATCTTTGCACTATCACAAAACTGGGCAAGGCCAGTGCTAGCCATTATCAGCGCTAATGAAAAAGCGCTGATAAAGATGGGTACTTTTATTGGCGCTGATAAAATTACCCCTTTATCAGTGTTTTTTTGCACTGATAAAGGTACCCCCCCTTTAATAGCTGTTTTTAGCGCTGTTAAAGGGTACCCCTTTATGAGCGCTTTTTAGTTGCGCTATTAAATTGGGGTCTTTATCAGCGCTTTTTTTAAAAGCGCTCATAAAGTGTCTGCTTAGAAAAAAATTCATTAAAAAATTTATATTAATATTTATATATATAGATATAGTTATATTGATATAAATATAATATATATATTTTTAATATAATTTTAAATATATTTTAAATGAGTATAAATATAAAGTTACACTGAATATATAGGATATTTAGAGAAAATGGCTCATAAAAAAATTAAAAAATTATTTTTAATAAATAATTTTCTAATTATTATGAAGTAATAGTCATTTAATAACAATTTGAAAACTAAAAAAATTTAAAAATTAGAAAAGATCCAAAATATGTTGAAAACGCAACTCAAACTTCAAATGGCCATAACTTTTGATCTGAGTGTTTGTTTGAACACTAAAACATATAAAATCAAAGCCTGTAATGAAATATACGCGCTGGTGACCCAAGAAAAGCCTCTATCGCATTTTTCGAGGCAAAAAATGGTCTATAAGGCCTCCAAAACAGAGCATTTAGTTGGGATACCCTAATTTTATAACAATTTGTGGATTTTCAGCCTCGTTTAAGGGGGTATTATTGGATATTTTTTGGGGGATATAATTTATTCCAAGGTATTACATTCATGTTGATATTAGGTCTTTGAAATTATATCATTTTCAATAATACACTGTTATTTATAATCAAATATATTATAATATATACATATTTTTTATATATTCACACATAAAAAATTAATTATAAAAGTAAATAATAAAATATATTTACATATAAAATATATTATCATTATCTAAATAATAACTAATATCCATTTTATTTAAAATAACAATATATAAATATTTATATTCCTATATATTAATCTAACTATATATATATATTAATATAACCACATATATATATTGATATAACTATAAATATATATATTAATATCACTATAAATATATATATATATATATATATTAATATAACTATATTTATATGTATGTATGTATGTATATATATTACTATAAGAATAAATATAACTCAATATATGTATATATATCATGAAATGGAAAACATATTAAAATAGAGGAGTGGTAAGGGCTTATGCGCGCATGGGGATGTCTCGAATTCGAAACCTAGTGGAGGCAGGGGCGCACACATGGGGATGGATTTGGGGGGCTAACGGTGATAAATGGTGGAGGGGGTGCGTGCGGGCACCAGAGCGGATAGAAAGTGCTGTTAAAGGGGGGGGGGGGGGGGGCTCAAGCGCTATAAAAGCACCCCGATTGGCAGGATTGTTTTTAATTTTTATTCAATTTATTTAATTTTTTTTTAATTTTTTTTAATTTTTTTTTAAATTTTCTTAGTTTTATCTGTGCTAAAAAAAGCACTGATAAAAGGGGTCTTTATCATCTCTTTTTGGAGTGCTGATAAAGGGGACCCCAACTTTATCTTTTCCGGTATTAAGAGTGCTTTTATGGTGCTGTTAAAGTACATTTTTAGTGGTGATAAAAGGAATATTTGTAGTAGTGCTAGTATTAATTATAATTACATAACTTTAAGTGACTAATGTCTATTAAATGTATTAATTACTAACCTTAGGTGATATAATTCCTCATTAATACATCCAATAGGTTTTTTATGGTGTTAGTTTAGTTTTATTATCTTTATCATATTGTTTTTACCATAATTTACATGATTTAACATTAATTGTGGTAAATAAAAATTAACATAGTTACTATTCATAATATCCAAAAAATAAAAGTAACCAATTAAATTAATTTGGACCCAGCGATTAAAAATATTGAATCATTTTTTTAAATTCCAAAAAAAATAATTTTAATTAATTAATTTAAAACTAATTTCTAATTTAAATACACAAAAGTATGTTTTTATGAAGAAAAAAATATCAAATGATTGACTTTCATTTATGCTCAATTTAAATGTGAAATTAAATCCAATGACCAACATTGGATAAAATTATATAAACATAATCCAAATTAATATTAATACCAATTATAAATACAATCTATCTATAAAAATAAGTTTGATTAAAAAGATGTTTTGAATTAAAATTATGTATTTTCACTACTCATTAAAATATGTATTTTAACATAAAAATAACAAAAAATAAAATAATGTATATTTTTATGTCAATAATCATGATAATACATTTATTTCTTCAAATAGAATAAATAAATTTATTAAAAACCATATTTAAAATGTGTGATCCATCAATGGTTGAAGAAACATTATTTTTTTTGAAGAATACATGATTTATCCAAAATAATTAAAATGTTCATGTATCTTGTTCTAGAAAATACACTCTGTAAATGTAAATTTTATATCAAATACAACATATGGTTAATAATGTTAAAAAGGGATAGTTTATATCGAATAAAAATTGTAATATTTTATTTAATATATCATTGTTTGGTGAAACTCGGTGTTGCGTACGACACAAGCTATCGAGAAAGGTCGCTGTTGTGCATAATTAAATCCCATTAAGTCTTTTGTTTTTTTTGAAATTGTCCATTAGTTTTCCATATAACATAATCCAAACAAATATTTTATATACATTGAATAAAATATACACTTTGTGTTTCTAGAACTGAATTTTTTCAATAGAACATTAAATTGTGTGTAACACAAGCCAAGTATAGTGTTGTGTGTATTTCCCGCTAATACGGTGTTTCATTTAGGGAATGAAAATTTGGGTGTAATGTACAAAACAATAAATTGATGAAATTAAAAATAATTTATCTCATATAATCTCGGGGTGTTATTTATTGGCTGCATGTGAACTATAAATGGATTCTAATGAGATATTAACATTACATAATTGTTTTTATTCATATAACAGACCCACTCACCATATTTTAATATAAACACCATCAAAATATGTATAACCATGTATGTTCTATAAATGTTAAATAAAACTATAAATAAATGATAACAATGATAAATAATATGGGAAGAATGGGGGTTTTATATTCACATCTTAAGAAAAACCTAATTGTACATCATATGTTTTCTCAAAATAAAAATTATTTAAATAATTAAATTATTCATTATAATTAAAATAAAATAGATCATTCACATAGAGAATCAGTTTAGAAAAATCAAAAAATGTAACTTGGATAATAATAAATTAAAATATACTTCTTGAGTGATTCACTGAGAAATAATTAACATATATTTTTAAAGAAAGAAGGTTCTTATTATTTATCATAAAAATTAATTGAAACAAGAGTGACTTAAACAAAATAATTAAGTTAAATATAATATATTCAATGTTGGATATTATTATATGGGTTCGGTACTTATGTTGAGATATGTAATATGATGGTTCCTATAAATAAGGTTTATTTTAAATGTTACAGTTTTGAAGGGATGATAACAAATGTAATAATTATTAAATGGAAGTTACATTAAACTATGTATATATTTAATATAAGGACCCAACCTAATTCATTTCATAGCCTTGATTTATATTAATAATGAACATTAAAGAACTTTTCAGTTTTAGAGTTTTAGATAATTAGGCCATAACTATTAATTTTCATCTCAATTGTTACAAAGTAGACACTTGAACTAAGAATCGATTTTTTCATAAAATAAAATCTATTAAAAGAGAACAAGAGTTCTTTTATTGATAAAAATTTTCATCAATTCATCTTTCTCTTACACTTCATTATTTTCTATAAAGAACATTTCAAAAAAAACATTGTATGAATATAAAAATCTCAATAAGGTTTATAAAATAAATAATGAAATCATATGTCCATCAATACAATCAAAACATATGCTCTTATACATAACTCATGAAATATTATTATTTATGAAAACACATAGAAAACATAAATCATAATGGTAACTTGTCACATCCATATCAAACATACATTGTATCTTTCACCGCTATGGAGGGTGTTACATTTAGAATAGCCAACATAGTATATTCCATAAATCTATTTGGAGAAACACTAAAATTTATCTCTATCATATTACCCAATGAATTGGAGATCTATCTTGGGCTCACCCGCCCTAGTTTAATCATAGAAATACATATTTACTTAAAAAATACACGAGAACCATTACAAATTAATAACACATAAAACAATCATAAAGGAAGAATAATATTTCATCATTTCAATCAAAATATATCATTTAAATATGTTTACATAAAAAACACATTATCAAAACCATTTTCAATACCAAAATAAATAAAAGAGTATAAAGTATTAATTTTCCTTTTAATAACATTACGGCTTGTTAAGGGAGCCAAATATCAAATAACACTCGCAGCTGCGGAACAATCATTGTCACTTCATACATTAAAAGGAATCATTCCCTTTTTTTCATTTAGTAAACCTCATTATAAAAAATATTCCCTTTTAAGGAAAACAAAAGTAAAACGTCCTTATACACTATATAAAAGGAATCCGTTTATAAATAAAAAAAATGCCTCCATGAAAGAAGATTGAGATGAAGTCCCTTACCTCATGTTTGACTTGACACGTTCAATCATTAATCACCTGAATAATCAAAAAACGTCAATTTCTACTTTCTTAAGAACGTTTTTCATGTTTATTATTTCTTTTATATTACATTTTACCATGTCATAATCATTTAATTATCATTTAAGTTAATAAATATTTTTTTGTCTATATTTGGTACTTGAGTCAAAAGTGAACTTCCTATAATTATATATATATATATATATCATATATAAATGTAGTTCCACCATAATAGACACTATGATTGGTGGTATGAGATAACAGAAAAATCATCGTTTCGTGAGGCAATAGTTCATCGTACACAGAAACAGTATGTTCATATCCATTAGGTAGATGTGTGTGTAATTGTAGTTTGAATAATTCACATAATGAATCCCTAGTATATTGATTACACTAGTTTTTTATATAATCATATAATTTAAAGAACATATAGAGTGAAGAAGTAAAATAAAATAACATAACTTGAGTGAAGACGTTTCCTTCACATTGGTTTACTGCATTTGGATTGAACCAAAATGGTTTCCTGAAGTGCCTTATGCCTAATGTAAGGAAATTAAAAGGGAGGGATCCAAATATATTATTTGGGAAGAGGATGGATGATAAAAGGGTCTTGAGAGGTGTGTTTAATGGGATGGAGTGATGTCCTTTTATAAGGGATAGGAGGGGCCCCTTAAGAATGTTTGAAAGTATTATTTTATTATAAAATTATTTTTGGTTAAAAAAAGAACAAAACTAATTTAATTCAAAGATAATTAACATATAATTCTAAATAAAATCATCCAATAATAATTTTATAGGATTTTTATTTTTTTAGATCCTTATCAATTTTATTTAACCCTTTGTTTTCTTATTTAACTCTTATCATGTCCTCTTATATATTCATTCTATATGGTTAAAATAATTAATATAAAAAGAGAAGGGACCAAAAATGAACCACTAATTATATTTTTAACATCATATATATCATTTAATATAATCATGGTTTTTTAAGACTATTTTATCATTTAATAAAATATTGATTGATTTAAAATCTCTTTTATATCAATTTTAATACTATTCATATCACTACTTTTACTAAAAATCCAACTTGATTAATTTGAAAAACCTTCATTAGTTAAAATATAAAAAGTCATCCTAATAAATAAAATTCGTGTACGGTATAAAAAGGTTAAAAATAATTTTATTTTATATTTATAATATCATTTATTTGAATCCTTTATTAATGAAGCAATTATTTCATCACCATTATATCATAATTAATTTTAATTATTTAATATCTAGAAGTTATAAATAAAATACCCTGATGTAGAAATTTTATAGCCTTCTAATGATGATTTATATTCGATGATATCAATGACATAACCCACATTAATTTTTTTTCCAAAACAATACATGTTTATGATATTTTTATATGAACATTAAATAAAACATTATTAATGTCATTATCTTACCAAAATAGATTTCAAAGGCAAAAAGTATAATTTAGGGATTATCATGGTTGGAAATTACTTATAAAAAAATGTTAGGACATGTTTTAATATAATTTTATATTATCATAATATACTTTTTTCACTTGAATTACCCTATTTACCATTAACTGTTGTAAATAAAAATAAAAAGTTAGTATTCACCAAATATTATTTTCATCTTATTGAACCAAATTTTACATACTGATAAAAAATATGTATTTCGGACTTTTGAAATTAATTTCACAGCAGTGGTAAAATTTCATTTCAATGAAAATAATAGTTTTTAACTACTATCCAATGTTTTTTCACTATTCATCAAATGTTGATTGTTTTTTTGAAAAATACCGAAAATTAACCCAAAGATAAATATGATATTAATAATTGAAAAATGGTGTATATTTAACCAAATAAAAAACATATATGTGTCATTAATTAATATAACAGTAATATCTATTGTTAGAACCTAAAAGCAGTTTTTTAAAAAAATAATAACTTTCAAAAGATTAACACATGTTTATGTCCAATTTCAAAGTGAAATTAAATCCAATGACCAAAATTGGATTAAATGGTAAAAATATATTCAAATTACACATTAAAGAAAATAAAACGAACAATTTACCTATATAAATATATTATATTAAAAGGTTGTTTTAAATTAAAATATAGATTTTTTTACTATTCATTAAAAAATTATCATTAAAAAAATAACAAAATTTCATATAAAGAAAATTTTTATGTCTCAATTCTAAAATAAATCTATTTTGTCCAATAGAATATATAAAAGTGACAAAAACATGATTTCAAAATGGTTCTCCATCAAAATGTTGTAAATTGACCATTTAAAGAATATAGGATTGTTTATGATAAAAATTGGATTAATTCAAATTTTAAGCATCTAACATATATTGGATAAATATAAAAACATTTAAAAACATGTATAATAATCTTATATTTAGTTTTTTCATTCTAACCAAAAAATGGCCATGTGTTAACTAGCATTTAAAATAATCGTGTATTATTATTTTTCAATAGGACTTAGTCGTGTGGGAAACATGATATTTTAGAGAAACTCATTGTTGTGTGTTGGGTACGCCATCGTACATAGAATCACCTATAAAGTAAAATTAATATTTAGTTCCAAAATATTAATAAATATAAAAATTTCTTACTCTTTATTTACCTGGGATGTTAAATCCTTATCCCCTTTTTGAAATTTCATCCTCAAAAATTTATTTACTTATCAAATAAATACGGGGTATTTTTCTGTCATAGAATTTTAAGATTTCTATGTTTTATCTTCATCAATGTGGTTTTTTCATAAAAGTGTAACCAATAATATTACATTATTACACAAAATTTTCTTTATTTGGTCAAGAATTTAGACTGGTTGTTCCTCATAAGATATATTCCTTTCCAAATGAACTACCTATTTTCCCAAAACATTAGATGGATCCAGCATATACATTCGCAACATTTAAACATGAAAACATTGTGTACCTGGGATAAAAATGGAGTTAAATCCACTTTGTAGGGAACTAATCAATATTTCACTAAGATTTCATAGGGTCCAATGAACCTCAGACTCAACTTTCCATTCTTCCCAAAACACAACAATCTTTTCACTAGAGAAACTATGAGAAAGACATGATCATCTAACTCAAAATAAATATCATTCTGTTAATTATATGTATAAGTCTTCTTACTTCACTAAGATATTATCATGTAAATCTATATAAAATTAACTTTCTCTATAATTTATTTTATCAGCTCTGGTCCCATTAGTTTCCTTTCACAAACTTCATCCAAAAAAATTGGAGTTCGACATCTCTTTCTATATAATGCCTCAAATGGTGCCATCTGTACGTTGGAATAAAAACTGTTATTATGAAAAAATTCTACCAAAGAAATATGCAGGTCCAATAATCCATGGTAATCCATTGAGCATTCACATAGAATATCATCCAATGTCTAAATGATCCATTCTAACATTCCATGTGATTGAAGAAGAAATGTTGTACTAAAATTTAATTTAGTACCCAATGACATCTGAAGGCCTTTCCAAAAGTTAAAAGTAAACCTGAGATCATGATCAGATACAATGGAGAGGATAACTCCATGAAACCAGACTACCTCCTTAATATACAACCGAGAAAGTCAATCTAGAGACAATTTATCTCCAATATGATGGGAGTGAAAATATTTCATCAATTGATCAACAATTACACATATTACATTTTTACCTCGGGATATTTTTGGTAACCCCACAAATACGTCAAGGTATATATTCTCCCATTTCCACTATGGAACTGGTAAATGCTAATTTATCCATTTCAATAATTTTTTTCTCTATATAAAACTATTGACATGCCAAACACTTCACTGTAATGTTAATAATATCTTCTTTAATTCCATAGTACTACTTGGATGAACAGAAAATAGGGTACTAAGAGCTTCACATAATAACTTTTTCTTCAACTGTGATTTACAGTGCATAACTAATCGCTTCTAAAAACATAAAATACAATCATAGTCAATATTAAAATCTCTAAAAATACCCTTCTGAACCAACTCTATCATTTTCTGTAACTCCCTGTATTTCATATATGCTTTCTTAATTCTCTCTAATAGAGATGATTTCCCTCACACTTGAAAAAAAACTGGGTTCCCCTGCACCAACAACATCTATTCCAAAGTTCATAAAATCGTTAATCAATGTATATTGTTCTAAACTTTACATTGTTATGTAGAATTACATTTATGACTGAAAGTATTGGCCACTTTATTTTCCTTTCTTGGATGGTAATGGATCATACAATTATAATACTTGATTAATTATAGCCATATCCTCTATCTTGTGTATAATTATTTTAGAGTTAATATATATATAAATCATTTGAGATCAATATATATCTCACATGTTACTCCATCCAGATGATTCCACCAAATTTTTTAAGTCGCTAATTTAAATCATGTGTAGGGATAATTTAACTCATGAGGTATCAACTAATGTGAAGTATAAGAATTTACCTGATCATTCTGCATTATGACACATTCAAGTCATTTTAACAAATAATCACTATTGAAAAAAAGTCCACATCTCTGGAAGGCAGTTCAAAAACTAGATAAATCCCCGATCTTCTTTTCAATCCCAGAAAATAATCATCATATTATTTTTTCCAAATTAACATAACACCCTTTTAAGTTAACTTAATCACTAGGCTAGATATCCTTGAAAATTTTTCAACAAACCTTTGATAATAACCTTTTAAACCAAGAAAAATAAGGATCATAGTAATATTTGTGGGTCCTAGACATTCTTCAACAACTTTTTTTTTAGTAGGATCAACTGTTATATAATTTTTAAAATCAATGTGACCAAGGAATGATTTTTTTTGTAACCAAAACTCACACATCGGTAATTTACCAAACTGTTTCTTTTCTTTTAAGGCTTTCATTACCATCCTTAAATGACTATGATCTTCCTATTTAATTTTAGAATAAACCAACAAATCACCAATAAACACATCCAAAATAATTTCTAAGAACTCATGGTGAATTATATTCATAATATTCATGAATACATTAGGTGTATTGGTTAACCATAAAGGTAAAACTACAAATTCATAATAGCCATATCTAGTATGAAATGCGGTCTTCATAATGTATTCTTCCATTACATTCAACTGATGGTACCCAAACCTCCTGTCTATCTTTGAAAAATACTGTGCTCCTTGGAACTGGTAAAAGAAATCATCGATATTAGGAAAATGATTCTTTTTATTAACAATATTTTTCAATGCTCCATAATCAATGAAAAGTCTCATTGAATCAACATTATTTTTAAAAACAAGATTGTGGTACCCCATGGTGATTTTCTAGGTCAAATGAAACCATTATTTAATAACTCATACAATTGCTTCTTTACCTATAAATGTTCATTTTTATCTATTTGATAAGGTGGTTTTGAAATTGGAATAGCATATGAATCTATTTCAACAGTAAATTCAACATTGTGATAAGGTATTATACTAATAAACTCATGAGGAAAAATGTCAAGATAGTAATTTACCACTAGAACATCATTAATCTGAATAGTTCCTTTGTTTTCAACAATATGATAAAGGTATCATTCATTTAAAAATTTTACTACATTCTCAAGATATTTAAATGTTATAAAAATTAAGGGTTAATTAATATACAAAAACTAAAATTCTTTAGGAAAAAAACATCTTCAGCATGGTAGTAAATCATATCATGATAAAAGGAAAGACAATCCATACGCAAAATAACATGAAAATTTACTAGAGGAAAAACAATATGGGTTTCAAGTACATTCTTTCAAATCAATATGAACGTATGATTCTTATAACTTCTTTTTGTCTCATCATTTTTCTCCCTGTTTTTTTACCATTAAATCATGAATCATATCTTGAGATGGAATTACCAATTTACAATAAAACATCCTCGAAATGAATGAATGTGTAGACAATGAATCAAACTACACATTGGCATAATCTGAATAAATAAACGATATACAAGTTACAACAAAATTCGATGTCCCAAAATATGTTGAAGTAGTCCAAAATGATTTCACCACCTGTTTCATCTTGTATTCCAACTTGTTTCCCTCGACTGAGTTAATTGTTTGACACTCATTTTCATAATGACATATTTCATTTCACTTAATATTTATTACTAACTATAAATCATATTTTATCATACCCATACCTAATTTGTTTCAGAGTAATTATGAGACTTATGACCCATTTTACCACATCAGTTGCACTTTCCAGAATTCAAAAGGCATTCCCTCGCATTCTTTTTACCACAATTATCACTAAGTGTATACTTAAGTTTTTACCATCAACCTTTTTTAAAGATTTTGTCCCTTTCTTATGCCACCTCATCCTCATATTCTGTTTTTTTCAAAGAACACCTAATCATCGACCCAATCCATTTCAACCTTCTCTAAACATCGAACATGTTTATCATAAATTTTGAACTCATGAGAAGCTAAATCACTTAGATACTATGTATTTAATCCTAATTAAAAACATTTGATTTTTCTATCAAGATCATGTTTGAAATTTAAAGCATACCATTCCAATCGAGTGAATTTTTCTTCATAAATAGCCACTGATTCATCTTCCTCCATGAATTCCATGAACTGTTTTTCCATCCTATGATAACCCACCTTAGGAATATATTTTCAAATAACATACCATTGAATTCCTCCTAATAAAGAGAAAAAATATCTTCACTATCCTTGATATTTTTCACCATCCACCACCAATGATCGGCTTCACCTTCAAAATAGTAATCATCATGACTGACCATTTGATTTTTTGGACACCGCATTACATCAAAATTCCTTTCCAGTGCTTTATTCCATAAATCACCTAGAACAGGGTCAAATGATCCTTTGAATGATGGTAGATGCTTCCTTATGAAATTTTCCACAACTAAAATGTTCCTCTATGGTTGATCGGGCTGATCTCATGCATAGAAACCTCCACCATTAATAACCAAATTCAACTGTGCCATCACAACAACAAACTTTTCATTTCTGATTTCGACCATCTCAGGTAGCTAATTTTGAAGGTTGTCTTCCTCCGAATGTCATCCCATTATAGCTTCCCTATTTATCCTACTAAAAACCATTGTAAACATAGATATATCTTAAGATAAACAACATGTTAATTTGTATTTTATAAATCATTTCAATCATAAAATAAATTTATTTATGGATATTAACTTCACAATATCCTAACTCCTAATGTTATCTAAACTGACCTCTGATACCAACTATATGGACCAGACTATAAAAATTTTAAAATATTTAATTATTTTAGTAATAAAAATTTGGGATCCTATCAGATTTATATATTTAGAGAATAATTCCATAACAATTACATTTCATGTAAATTATTACAATGTTGAATCATTTGCTCAGTATCCATTTTTTTCATAAGATAAAAACCCTTCAAATAAAACAAGAGTTTTTCTGGTTAAAAATCTTCATGAATTCTTCCATTCTCTTACATTTTATTATGTCCTATGAAAAAAATTTCAAAAAAACTTGGGATAAGAAAAAAATATCAATAAGGGTTATAAAATAATGAATGAAATCATTAGTCCATCAATACATAAAAAAATAATCTCTTTTATATACCTAATGAAATCATATGATTTATGAACAACACATAGAAATCCTAAATCATAAAGGTAACATGTGAAATCCATATCACATATACATTGTATCGTTCACAAATACATAGGGTGTTTTGTTTGGATTAACCAACACAATATATTCCCAAAATCACTTAGAATAAACATTAACATTTACCTCTGTCACGTTACCTAATGAAATTTAGAACTATCTCCATCTCTCTCACCCTAGGTTTATCCCAGAACAACCCATATATGAAAACAATTCCCAAAAACCATTGTAGATTCATAAAACAAAAAACAAACATAAAGGAAGATTAAAATTTTCACATTTCAATAAAAAAAATCATTTAAATATATTTAAATGACCAATCAATTATCAAAACAATTTTCAATACCAAAATACATAAAAATGTGTATGGTATTTATTTTCCTTGTAAAAACCTTATGTCTTGTTAAGGATGATAAATTTCAAATAACACTCGTGGAGGCGGAAATGTTGTTGTCACTGTGTTTGTAAAAAAGAAACATTCCCATTTTTTATTTACTAAAACAATTCCTACAAAATGATTCACTTTTAATAAAAATTAAATTAATATATTTTCATTCACCATATAAAAATATGTCATTTATATATATAAATATGCCTCAATTAAAGGAGATTGAGATAAATTCCCTTACCACATGTTTGACTTGAATCATTATTTATTTAATCCAATGAATAATAAACTGATGTTAATTTCTACATTCTTAATAACCTTTTTTATGTTTATTATTCCTTTTATATTACTTATTAAGAAATTATAAACTAATCATAATCATTTAAGTTAATAATAGTTATTTTGTCGATATTTGGTACTTGAGTCAAAAATAAAAAACTTATAATTAAATGTTTCCCATGTGGTCATAAGTAATGTTCCTCCATAATGATATGAATGATTTTTATATCATATATATCATATATATCCATTATATATATTTATTTATAACAGTACATAACATTTGGATATTATAAATGAAATGCATCGTCCATGGATATGATAAACCGTATGTACACATAAACACTACATTCATTTATATTTCATATTTATTGGAATGAAACCATTTGATACATAAGGATATTATAATTCTAGTATTATATCATATATAATTTCAGTAATTCAATCCTTTATACAATCCATTAATGTCATGAATGAGTTTTATCACTTCGAGGGGTGGTTGTCCGCACTTTCTCAAATGAAATTATCATATTTACCCATTATGAAAACCATATAAGTATGAAATAAAAAAAAGGAGCATAGAGACTATATTAATATAATATTTATCACATATAAATACATTGAAATCATATTGGCCACCATGAGAGGCGGTAGGAGATAATCAAATGATCATCGTTTCGTGAGTCAGTAGTTCACCATACACAGAAACCGTATGTTTGTATGTATTTGATGGAGATGAATGTAAGTGTATATTAAATCCTTATTATAAAAACAGAATTTTATATTGACGATATTTTTATTGATATATAAATAAAGAATAATACGAGCATCAGGAGTGAAGAATTAAAATAAAATAATAGATCTTGGGGGAAGACATTGCCTTTAAATTAGGTAGCTCTATTTTGTTTGAACCAAAAAGCATCCATGAAGTGCCTTATTCCAAAGGTATGGCATATAAAAGGAAGAAAGGGATCTTGAGAACTTAATTAAGAAGATTTTGGATGAGCCATGGGGATTGGGAGGTGTTTTTATGGGGTTAGAGGTGATGTACTTTAATAATGTTAAGGAGGGAATCTTTAGGAATGTTTGGAAATATTATTTTATTATAAAATCATTTTTGATTTCAAAAGGTCCAAAGCATATTTATTTAAAAGATAATTTTCATATAAGTCAAAATAACATCATCTAATAATAATTGGACAGGTTTTGTATATTTTTTAATCATTTTTTTTCTAATTTCACCCATTATGAACATATTTAACTGTTACCATGTCCTCTTATATATTCATACTACAGGGTTAATATATTTAAAATAAAATGACAAGAAACCCAAAATGGATCATTAATGAAAATTTTAACATAATATTTGTCGTTTAGATGAATATTTAATTTTTAGGACTATTTTATTATTTAATAAAATATTGATTGATTTAAAAAACCCTTTTATATCAATTTTAATACTATTCATCTCACTCCATTTTAAAAGAACCCAACATAATTGATTATTTAGATAAGTATTAATTAATTAAAATATAACTTGTCATAATAATATATAAAATTATTGGATGGAATAAAAATGTTCCAAATAATTTTATTTTTATATTTATAATTTCATTTATTTGAATAAATTATTAATGAGGCAATTACTGCATCACCATTGAGTCAAAATAGATTTTATTTAATTAATATTAATAATTATAAATAAACTACCATGAAATAGTAAATAATTTTATATTATAATTGCTATATATAGTCTGGTATATATATATTATATAACCCCCAGACTAGTTTTTTTGGAAAAAAAATACCTATTTATGATATTTTTATTTTTACTTTAAATAAATAGTTATTAATATTATTTTCATACACCAATGTCATTCAAATGACAAAAATACTAACCCAAGGATTTTCATGGTCGTCCATTACTCATCTAATAAGTTAAGAAAAGTGTTAAGTTAATTTTGTATTATTATAATATTACATTTATCTTGAATTACCATATTAACCTTCAACAATAGTAAATAAAACTCAAAAGTTCTTATTCATCAAAAAAAATTATCTTATTGAACAACATTTTACATAATGGTGACAACAATATATATCATATTTTTGAAATTAAATTCACTAAAGTGGTAAAATTTTTTTTCAATAAAAAATTGAGTTTTTAACAACTATGCAGTGTTTTTTCAGTATTCATAAAAAATTGAACATTATTTGAAAATTACAAAAAAATCAACTGAAGATAATTTTGATATTCCATATTCAAAAATGTTCCCTATTTTACAAAATTAAAAATATATATGTTTCATTAATTAATTTAATATTAATCTCCAATGTAAAAACCAAAAATCATGTTTTTAAGAAATAATAACTATCAAAAGATTGACACTTGTTTGAGTACAATTCCAAATTGAAACTACTTCCAATAAACAGCATTGTTTTAAATAGTTAAAATAAATCCCAATTGAACTTTAAAACCAATAAAAATAACAATCAAACTATATAAATAAATAAGATTAAAAGACAGTTTCGAATGAAAATGTTTTATTTGTTGCAATTCATTATAAAATGAACATTTTATGAAAAATACCAAAATTTCATTTAAAGTAAATTATGATGTCTTTATTATACAGAAGAAATCATATTTTTGTATGTATAACATATAAAAGCGACAAAAAAAAATATTTAATAAGGGATCACCAAGAAAATATGTTAAATCAACCTTTTAAAGAATATTAGATTGTTTATTCTTAAATTTGGATTCATTAAAATTTTAAACCTCTATCATTTATTCGATAAATGTAAAAACAATTAAAAAACAAGTATAATCATATTGTAGAAATTTATTTTAATTATAGCCAATACAATTAATTTGAGTTAACAACAGTTTAAAATAATATAATGTAATTATTTTTTAGTATGAATCTACATTGTGTGGAACATGAGACTTTGAAAAAACCCTTTGTTGTGCATCCATTACGCCATTAAACACTAAACCCCCTTTAAATTAAAATTAATATTTAATTTAAAAATATGAATAAATATGATAATTTCTTACTCATTATTTACATGGGATGTTACATTTAATGAAAACAGATTCAAAAATAGAAGTGCTACAATAGAATAATATGAAATGAAAATTGTTAAAAAGAATGTAAATATGAATCTAATAATTCTTTGAGGTGGTTGGGAAGATCCATTGTGATGTTTTTAAACACAATTTTTTCAATCCCATAATAAAAAATAACACAAAAACATTATTTTGAAGCATGTATAATTTTGATATTATGATAAAATGAGATAAAAATAGTCATGATTATATTTAGAAATTTTAAAATTTGAGGTAAAGTGAAATTTTGTATAATGAGGGGATACCATATTCTATGTAGATGATCTTTTTTATTAAAATTTTTTCATTTTGAAAATTGATAGGGAGACGCCCATAATGAATATTGTAATCAACGTTTATGGATGTTGATTTTTAATGTTTAATAATAATTTATGATATTTTTAGCCTTGTGAAAAGTATATAAACTATATATTTATTGACTATAGTATAATAACAATTCATAACCCCCATGAAGAGTTACTGGGATATAACCCTTATGCCTTAAGAAACATTCTAATAAAAACCACATGTAATATAGAGTGGTTTATGGTGAAGATAAAATACCATGGAATATTATAATACATGATATTAAATATCTTATTGGTAACATAAAAACCATATAAAATAAATTTGGTTCACAAAATGTTCAGTTTCTTAATGAAAAAATTTTGTGACGAAATTCATACCTCTGTCAAGATTTTCCCTTACCTAGCACTTAACATTATTAAAAATCAATTTAATTTCATTGTAAATATAAAAAAATAAAACAATTAAATTATTTTAATTATGTGGTCATCCATTTTTATATTTTTACTTATATTTAATTTTTTTTCTTGATCCAGTTACTCACTATTGTTAGGTTAATTTATTTAAAAAATTGACTTTTTAGTATGGTTAAAGCCTCCATAATATTACTTCATGGTCACTATAATTTCTGCTTTTTATTTTCATAATTATTTTATGGTTAAAATATGTAAAATTTTTCATAATTAATAACAAAAATAATAAAAAAATTAATGGTTCGTTAAAAATTATATTTTAGGACGTTTCAATTATCATTCTATTCATTATTTTTCTTATGTAGATATTATGATATATAATCAGTACATAATATGAAGTGTGTAGTATATAAATTTCTAGTGTACTAAATAAAATTTTAGTTTTATTCATATACAGAGGTTATGAAATCTAATATAAGTGATACATTGTGGTGGTAGTCCACACACAAGAAATATGACATTTTCATTTTTCTCATTGATTTTCTAAGATAATATAAAATTGGCATGTCATGTATATAATTTAATTTTAGAATAGTGATAATTCCAATGTTATCATACATTTGTTGATAGAGGGTATTTTTTGGTGAAGAAGAAGTCATGGACATGAAAATGTTGGTTTAATAGTATTGCCTTTCCTTTTGATGTTTTCCCTTGGGAAACACCATAAGAATATTTATCGTTGTATGTTTTAATGACCACCGATTAATAGTAACACAGATGGTGTTGTGGAGAAACAAATACATTGCTTCAGGTGAGACATGGATTTGGAATATTTGGTGATGTGGGAGGATGTGGCCTCAACTTATAAGTGAACAAAGGGGTATATTGTAAAAAATAATTATTAATAAACGATATCACCCCATTATTTGAGGACAAAGACAGAAAATTATATACTAATGTTGTCGTGATAGGTATTATTAAAATAATACTTTCACCACTAAAAATTAGACATGTTTTTACATGTTATATAAGAAAAAAATGATTAAACAATTTATAGCCAAATTTACCCAATGTGACGTAACTACACTTCCACAATTAAAAACTAATTTCAACAAAAAAAACATAAATTTTACATATTTTATAATATCAAAATAATTTTTGTAAACAATTAAATCATTACAAAAATAAAAATTCCATATTTTTAGAGACATTAATTTTAGTACTAGTATATATAATACAAAAAACTAAATATATCAGAAAAAGATTATTTTGAAAAAAAATATATTTATTTTTATGATAATATTACTAATTTAATTTATTATATAATTATATTAAAATGTAAATAATTTTTAAATATATATTAAATTAATAATAATATATTTATAAAATCTTTGATAATCAAAATAAATATTTATTAAAAGAAAATAAATTAAAAAATTCTCGACTAAAACAATACATAAATTTAATGAGATATTAAAAATGGGATATATTTATTAGTATAGTGATTTTAAAAACATAATTATTTATTTTAAAATAAATTTAATTAAGTTATTTCAAACATTCATATCAATCTTGTATAGAATTTCCATATAGGTGACAGTGTTGGTAAAATCACTAGTTTTTTTCTATTTAACTAAAAAATAAACAATATATCAAAAATATCATAAATTAACCCTATGATGACTATCACGAGGTGAATCAAAAAAAAATTAATAAATTATTTATATTATAATAAAATATTTTAAATTAACTAATTTTATTTTATAAATTAATAATTTATTATACAAATTATTTTCCTGATAAATATTACACGTGTTCTAAAATATAAATTATTTGAATGTAAATTAATATTATTATTTGGAAAATTTAAATTCACTTATTTGATACATATTTGGTCATTGAAAAAAGATTTATGATTTTACAATTATGTCTTATATTATACTTATTTTTACAATTATAATTTTTTATAAAAATTATATTATAACTTTTTCACCTACAATTAATAATTGATATTTTAAGCTCAAAAAAATATTCTACAAATAATATTAAAATTATAAATAAAAATGTTTTTTTTACAAATTCAATTTATGTAATTTATTCTTTTCAATATAAATTTAAATTATAATTTTCAACTAGAATTTATTTTTGTTAGAATATAACATTTTAAATTACTAAATATTCATATAAATATTTTCTCTAAAACACTAATAATGTTATAAGTAATCGATCATTATTATATTTTATTAAAATATTTTTTTTATCATTTATATACATTATTAAAATTTTATAAGATTACAATGGATAAAAATCAATATTTCTATGAATAAGAAGGAATTTTGTATCTTTTTACAGAATTATATATATATATATATATATATATATACTAATATATTTAATAATTCGGTCACTATTTATCTTACCTACTAATTTAATTACAAGGTGTTAATGGACATAACAGATCACATGTTTTTCATTTTGGGTTTTAATGTAGAGAATCCTATCCAGAAAATTTGACATAATTTTAGGATAACATATATCACAGTCGTCGGTCGTTCCATTTTCATCCCAATAAATAAAATGTATACTTATAATTTTAAAATTCATATGTTCAGAATTAATTTATATAGTGGATCCCTATTTACCAATACAATTATAGTTTATCATTGGTTAATTTAATATATGTATTGATATTTCCTTATATGCAATTTGACATATTCTATTTGAAAAATGTGATGATACATTACTAATTAAATCGAAAAAATAAGTGATAATTCTATACATTGTACTTTTCCAAAATATATACTGTTTCATATACTATGAATATAATAATTATACTAATTTTTTTTCTATTTATATATTATTTAAAAATAGGGGAAATCATACAAATCATAATACAACAAAAATTCCTGAATGAATCATCACTATGTACCTCAATAGAAGTCATCATATATGAATTTCCCTGTACCATGACACATGACCATATTTTCATTTTCCATATACTTTAACAAAAAAATTGGACCATTGGGTTAGAAAATTATTAATTCATAAGCTCTAAAATAATTAATTGTTAGTGTACCATTATTGTATTTGTTATCATCCTTCATTATATCATTATTTTTCCATTGAGAAATTGTTGCTCAACGACCTCCTATATGAAATTTAATGAATTTTACCACCTACTTTATGAATATTCAATAATGAATCTTCATATACCTTTGATGTATAAGAGGATGAGTGTCCCATCATTCATCATCTTCACTGCATAAATTTTCACGAGTCTCCATTATTCTCTAATTTGGTTCACTTAAGATTTCCAATTGGGCTAAAATTATAATCATGTAACATAATAGTTTGATAGGAATAATCACTATATTTTTCAGTGCATATACAATTTCATTGGGTTTATTTGTGATATAATCCTGACATTATTCTTTTCCCCATTTTAACTAAAATTCACCTAGTTCAAACAATCTATAATGAATAAATGGTTAATATGACTAAAAAACAATTAACATGATATGTTGTTATCATAATCAGTAATATAATATATATTAACCCATACAAACTTTTACTATTTCAAATTATAATTTAAAACATAATTTCATTACATTCTCTAACATAATTTGTCTAAAATAAGTTAAATTAACTTTTATTTAATTATACTTCTCATTATAGTCCCAAAATGTTACTATCAAATCATTTATTTTCAAATTTTCATATAGTGTATATAAATAAATATTTTCTAACCAATGTGATTGTCAATTGGGTTTGTGTTTGATTCTATTTCTTGTGAAAAAAGTGACTATATATTTAACACACAATACAACATTTTGGGAATAATACCTCTAGGTAACTAAATACTACATCCTATATCCAATTATAACAATTATAAAAAAAGTTATTTATTTGAATAACACATACTCAAAAAATTCCAAAATTTGTATATTCATATCATTTAATGAAGAATCACCGTTATATTTTATTCACTAGGTTTTACTAATTTTATGTAATAATAATATATAAAAACAACTAATCCTCACCCTATTACCAAAATTAAAGTCCCAATCCCTAAACACATATTAATTCATGATTTATTTAATACATTAATAACAATAAAATAAAAGGATATAGAGTTCTATTTTATATGGATTATTAGACACATAAACACATCCTATTAATTTTTACAATAATAATTTTTTTTAAATACTTCATATAGATCATCTATATTCCACATACCAATAAAACATCATGGGAAATCCTAGGAAAACTAGATAAGGAAAGGGTGATCTAGAAATATCTATAAGGGGTAAATTGAGGTTAAACCGTAAGTCATAAGGGGGTTAATATGAGTAATGTAATTCCATAATGAAGATAAGAATAGGAATGAAAAATTCAATAAGATAATTATATACTATGATAATTGAATCCTATTTATATTGATGAATCAAAAATCAGTGTATTATAATTATATATAAACTCTGACACCAATATATAATTATATAAAATAGCCAACATCATAATCATGGTTTTATATAGATAACCACCATAATAATGTTTTTTAGGATATATCCTAGTATTCTTAGGATTAAAACCTTGAACCATACATGGAAATATCGAATCAATAATAATACACAGTGAATTGAAATGTTATAATGAAACCACTTTTGCAAATTATGCTACACATCATCATAATATGTAAAATAATATGTTTATCACAAATTAAAAAAATAATATATAAATATAATCTAATCACAATAATGAACATGAGTAGAATGTGGGTTTCATAATCGTATCTTATAGAAAAACCTACGGTAATATCATAAGTATTTCCAAAAAGATATTGAATGAAATAATTTTGAACATTCAAAAATTAAAAAGAAACAATGTTCTTGATCATGGTGTACCAATGTATGTAATTATTTATAATGAAATAGGATAAAAAAGAATAAAATATTAGAACCTTAGTGATGCATGGTGAAATAAGAAAAGGATCAATTTAAATAAGTAACAATATTTTTCAATTACATAAAACATGAATTGTAAAAGTAGTATAATTTATTGAATAATATAGTTATTTATAGTATATTAATGGTTTAACAGAATCACATGGTACTGATTATTGACATGAGATTAGTAAAAGGAATGTTCCCTTTAATCAGGTTGACATAAATATAGAAATTCTGAAAAGAAAAAAATATATTTATAACACTATAAATGAAAAAAATATACAACTACCTATATTTTTAAGGTAATTATATAAAAAAATATTATGTTATGAGATTAGTATGTAAAATGGAGAAATGGAAAGGGAACGTGTAACATAAATGTCATGGACATGGTACATTAAATACTTTTTTGTTTTTAATACACCTTTGTAATGTTCCCCTATTTTGGAATCATATATTAAAACATTAATTTGAAAATATTATATTCTAGATTTGATAATAACATGATTTATATGTAAATAAGATTATAATTAAAAATTCAATTTTGGGAATTGAAATTAAAGAAATGGAGTGGAATCCATTGTATAAATGGATGAAAATCGTTCACAATATGGTTCCAATTTCAAAAATTATTATAACTCATTAATAAGGATGATTTGAATCAAATTTAAAACCAAATTATATAATGTGGTTATTCTATATGAATAGAATATTGACTCAAAAAGGGAAACATTATACATAAAGAAATTTGATTTAGTTCTAAAAGGCATTAATATTTTTGAGAATACAACAATCATAGGCCGTAAAAAATTATACAATAGTCGTATTTAGTTTTCCATATTCTGAAATAATTTATTCTATTATAAGTCATTATGGATTTACATGGACCCTAAAATGATTATTGATTCATATTATCAATGAATTTCATAAAAGAGGGTTATAGAGAGTGGACACTTAATGAATAAAATCCATTAAATGAAAAAAATCATTGAAAGCAATAAAGGATGATGTTGAAGTCAAATAAAAATAACTAAGGATAATACATTATATGAAATTTATAGCTGGTTTGATACATGTAAATTAACCTAAATTGGGCCCATAAAATAAAATGTACCTTAATAATGCAAATTTTATGCTAGAACACTTAGATATTCCTGAAATCACAATACAAATACATATTTCATCATGAATATTAAATATTTCTTCAAAATATTTAGAAAAGAATAGTATTCATATATATATATATATATTCTTTTATGAGGAAAATTTATTATATTTTAATATTTATTTTTAATGTTGTTTTTTCATGTCATTTAGTCGGGGTTGTTAAGTTAATTTCATAGAAACAATTTATGTTTATTAAATAATGTCAACTATATTGTTAAATAACATCATGATATCTATAATTATGGGGTTTTAAGTCCTTAAATATTTAATTAGGAAAATACTCATATATTTGTAAATACTAACAAAAAATAATCCATATTAAAAAATGAATCTTGGAAATTAGATTTATGTTGTTAAAGTTACTATAAACATTTACTATATCTATTAATTAAAAATCATTATATATTATCATTTTAGAAAACTTCTGATCTAAAATAGATATTTACATAAAAATTTAATCTTTATGTACATCCATATTTGGTGACATGAGAAAAAAATTATTCCCTGGAGGAGGTATTATACCCTAATGCATAACGATGATTCCATTTTTTAGAATGACATGGGGAAGGGGAAATGTAATGTCGAATTTTTTTTTCAACCCATTTATTTATTATATGATGATAAATGCAGAGGATTTATTTCCCATTTTATAATTCCAAAAAGTTCACTTTTGTAAAAACCCATTATCACTGAAGGATATCAAATAATTATTCAATGGAAGAGTTTCTAAAAATTACCAATATTTTTGTTTTAATAGATCCATAAATATGGAAATACCTACATCATTAAATATTTTACTAGTTTATATAGATTCTAGAATAATTTGAAAATTTTAAATCATTGGTAGCTAAATTTACCATTAACATTGTATTTGAGTTTTTATTATTGGAAATTAATTTTATTATAAAAAATTTAAAATATCATAATTAATATTTTAAAATGAGTATTTAGAAATTAAAATATTTTCATTATATTTAATTTTAATCCATTTAATGAAATTAACTTTATCAGTAGAGCATATAAGACATAAAAACTTTTTTTCATAAATATTTTCTTACAAGAAAATTCTTATGATTATGATATCACTATCAATTTGGTGGATTACATTAACTTTAAATAATTTAATTTTATTCAATTAATATTTAATTCTAAAAAATTTGTAATTAATTTTTAATTATGTGGAAATATTATAAATAGAAATATATTTAATTTTTTTAAATTAAAATTATATTTTCGAAAATGATAATTTTTAGATTTATATATCCATATATTACAAATAATAATAATTTATTAATAAAGTATATTTTTATTTTAAATATTGTTCTTAAATAATTCAAGAAATTTATTTACAATAATATCATAAAAGTGTTCATATTAGAAAAGTCATTATTTTCATTATTCAATAAAAAATAAATTTCATACATAAAATCTAAAATATTAATCATAATATACTAATAATATTATGTATCCAAAAAATAAATGAATTTTATTAATCTCAACATATGTAAAATTTAAAATCAATGGCCTCCCATAATCCTGTATTTGGCCTAGGATTAAATTTTTGTGGGAGTGAATTTCTATGGGTAGGCGGTGACGTGGGAATTTCATAGGTAGATAATGATTCACGAAAAACATATGAAAAATGATGATGTAGGAATGTTGTAGTAATGATTTTATAGTGGACTGTTATGCCAGTGCGTGGGCCTTTAGGCCTTGTAATGTGCTTCATTCCCACTGGGCCTTGGGTCCATGTACTAAATAAATAAGGTTTCATAGGTGGGTTATCCCTGGGGGGTATTTGGCCTGACCTTACTGCCTCTATGCTTATTGTGTGTGTGTTTAATGTTATTGTACCCTAAAACACCTTATATATATATATATATATATTAAAAAAATCAAAATTATATCATGTTAACTAAAATGTGTAATATGAGTTTGTAAATTTAAACTAGATTTTTTAGAATGATAAATTCACTAATATAACAAATATTCTGTATTATATAATGTATTAATTAATTTTCTGTTCATATTTTCATACTGATAGAGTCATAAAAATAATGTTATCTATTAAAATGTCATTTTTTATTTTCTTATTAAAAATCAATATTTATTAGAAAACAGTAATTTAATTCACTTAATAATATATTTATATTATAAATTTAAAACTAAAAATATTTTTTTTATATTAAATAGATATAGATCATTTTTTAATATTTATTTAATAAAATAAATGATAATAAGAAAATGTTTTGGTTGGAATATAAATTTTTGATATAATAGTTATTCGTTATATAATATCTACAATAGACTAGAAAATTTAACATTAATAAATCTATAATATATTATATTATAATCATAATATAAAAATTATATACCCACTTTCCAATAATTAAACATTAAATAATAATAAGATATACATATAACAACCCATTATTTTAGAATATGAATCTTCTAAAATAAATTGAAATTATTTGATAGCTTCTGTAGAACACGTCAATAAATGAATATGATCTAGAATGTTATATTAAATATAAAAATAACTGTTTAAATATTAATTCGGCCATTAGAAATATTAATCTTGCAATTGGAATAATAGGCTCACTTATGAAGGTATGAATAAAATTTTTGTTTCTCAGAAGAGAAAATATGATAAATTTATATCATTGAATAAGTAAATATATGTCTTATAAATTACTAATTAAGTGTTGGGATTTTTTGGGAATATAACTTTTTATTTAATATTATATAAATAATATAATGATTGAATAAATTTTTTTCAATTAAATATATTCTAAAATTAATATCTTCATTCATTATAATCAGAAGATAATTTTATGAGACTATAATTATATTTCCAAAGTGTCATAAAATTTTTTATAATATTAATGTATTGATTTTGAGAATAAATGATGATTTTAATTAAAATTTATATTTCCTATATTCAGAAGATTTTTTTTCATAAATTATAGTCCATTTTTGAAATATACATATTGAAAAATGTTTGGGGAGAAATTTTTGGATTTTTTTTAAAATCAATGATTTTTTCTGAATTGTGTAATATGTCAATTTATAGAAATTAACATTAAAATTTTAATACATGTGTTTTATATTCATTTATGATGTATGAAACTATCATTTTGAACCTACATGTAATAAATAGATTACTTAGTCACAATAATCAATATTATATATAATATTGAGTGATAATAATAAAAAATGATGAAAATAATCAGAAACCCCCCTCTCATATGATATATATTCCACTCATCACAACCACATATCATCACAACTTATATTCCATTAATCAGACCAAAATTCCACCAAAATCCTTTCCCAGACCTCTTGGATAAATTTATATTATTAAATTAAAATGCAAACGATGTCATTGATAATACTCACATTGGGAGTTTAGACTTTATATAAAAGTGTAATTAATTTTCTAGTTATTGGGAGACAAATGTGTATTCATGGGATTTTGTTAATGTTATATTGTTTTAGGGAGTGTAAATGAAATTTTCTAAAATAAAAATTTATATGTTACATGATTCGTTAAATAGAGATATTGGTACCCATTTATTAGTGTAAGAAATATGATTTTCTAAGAAACCCTTAATTTTTTTTGTAATTTAAGATTTTTATCCTACTATTATCATCGAAAAATATTTAAAACTATAATGTAAAGGGATATTATTCGAAAACAATGGTAAATAACAATATCTAGAAGGAACATTGAATTATTTTTGGAATTTGGTTTACTTTATCTCTTTGATCAAAACCTAATTTTAAAATGGTAATTAGTTTATATAAATAGATTTTTTAAATAAATATTATTTATATTTTAAAATAATTTCATAAATATAATAAAAAATTTACTAAAAAGTATTTAAAATTAAATTTTTAATGTTATTAAACGTTACTTGTAAACTAGAAAAACAAAATTACATAAAAATATTTTTTATTTAATTAATGTGTTATACATTTATAAATATATATAATAAATTTATATTCAGTACATATATGAATGAAATTAATTTTTTCTTTATAAAATTATTATGGTTGATAAGACACCATTTCAATTAGAATCCAAGTCTCCCCTGAAATATATAATATTCCATTAGATTTTGAAAAACATTTTTTCATTAAAGAAGCATTTTTTAATAGTTTTAAAAATTATTGAAATAGTTTTTCTATGCTAAAAAAAGTATCTAAAACTAGTAATGTCACTACTAAAATTATTATTTAATTATTAAAATAGTTTTATAAATTTATATGTAATTCTTATATAATAGAAATTGTATAAAAATAATATGATTCATAAAAGAACATATTTTTTATTAAAATAATGCATCTTGATAAAAAATCTAAATAAATAATACTTTTAAATTTTGAGATGAGGAATTGAAATTTTCATTTATTTTATATAAATTTAAAATTATTAAATTTATCAATTATATTTTTAATATAATAATATTATTTTATAGGTTAAAATTTTTAATTGGGAAATGTCATTTTAAAATTTTTAATTATAGTATTGTTATTTCAAATAATTCATTGAGTAAGTTGTTGTTAAATTTTTATAAAATAAAATATAATTTATTATTAGTAACTAATATGATTATATTAAAATGTGTATCATATAAAAGAAAATTTATTTTGAAATATACATTTCAAAAAATAGATGATATTTTTTTTGTAAATTTAGGTAATCTATTTGATATAAATTTTTATTAAAAGTATTAAATAATTAATTAATAAGACAATCTTATTCATTCCCACTAATTCACATGTGAGATTGTAATTATAATACACACATATATATATATATTGGATTTTCTTTTAACATCTGTGTTTCGTGTGGTGAATGTAATTGAACACATTTTCTTATTAAAAGGTAATAATCTATTAAATTACAGAGCTGTTATAATAAGATAGTTCATTCTCAAGGTCATTATTTGTTTTTATGTTTGATCTTTTACATTAAATGGTAAAAGTTTTTTTCTCATATTCAAACTATTCTCATAGTCAAACATGATTCATGGTCAAACCCTTCATAATCACTCCAATAGGTTTCGAAATATCTAAATTTTCAAAATTTCTACATATTCTAGATGGAAATGAAAAATGGGTAACCATAAAATTATAGATTTCATGTCAAAATAATAAATTTTCAAATCCGTTATGGTGATTAAATAGTGAAATTTAATTCTTAATGCACTATTGTATTGAAAATGTTTATTATGATTATTATACGTTAATCTAAATTGAATGAAAATTAAAGAGAAATGTTGACAAAATAAATCATATGGAAATTTTATCTAGAAAATGAAATTTTTTTTCTCTATATTTTAGTACTATCTTATTTTAGTTATATTTAAATGACTCTAACCCCTATAATTGACCCCTAAATTGTTGTATGAATCCACCTAGTACATCCCTTATTGTGATTCAATGTTTGTTTAATAACATTGTTTCATCTCTATTTTCTACACCAGTATATCATATTGATGCATGTTTTTTATCAATTGTATTCCGTATTTCTGTGAAAGACATTTATGATTGATGAATATCTGTTATTTTGATATCTATGCCGTGAAAACATGTTCTTTTTCCATGTTTTTAGTGTAGTCTGATTTAGAACATGTTTTTCATGGTAGAGATTCATGTTTTCAGTTCATTTGTATATTTTTATAATTTTGAATGATTTTTTTTCTTGTGGGAGGGTGATATATATTAAATAATTAAGATAACTGGCCCAATAATTCTATATAGATGGTAATGGCTCATAATCAAATATTTTATCAAATTATGGGTAATTTTCATGTTATGATTATAATATAGGATTAGAATATTTTTTTGTGTGTCTGTATTTTATTACTATTGGGAATTTGAAACCCCTATCATTGAATAATAAAAAATATTTTTTAGTCATATACCATCTTTAATAGATATTTTATTTAGTATATTTTATTTAGTATTTTTTCTAATATAAATATTTAATTCCAAGAATATACTAATTCGAAAAAGATGACTTAATGTGAAATACCCATGTAATTTAATTATGAAAATATATTTGGTCAATCATTTTTTTTATTATAGTATGTATATTATGGAAATTCAAGTTATTGGTTGTTTTGGATTATGTATTATGACTAGAGGTGATTAGTTCAAATGCATTATGGTTTGGTGGTAGTTGAAGTATCATGGTAGATATAATGTTATTTGGTGAAGCATTACAATAGTTTCCTTGGAGGAGTACAACATAATTTTTTATGGTGGTTCCCAATAATGTGGAGTTTTAGTTCATTATTTGTACTAAATTTATGGATTTAATAATTATAGACCAACTATAATAATTGGGATTTATATTTGGTTGTTTCCTTTAGTACGTGATATCATTTATGAGGGAAAAATAAAATAATAATGAAAACAATTGTTATTATACTAGTATTGAAATTTTTATTTGTTTTATTGAGAATAATTACTATTCACATAATATATATATATATATATATATATTGGTTTTATATTTTTAAAGGGGTTATGGTGTTTGAGGTTTTAATTAAGAGATTAGAGTTTAGAGTTTTTTGGGGTTACTATATTGTATTTCTATACGATATATACATTAAAGTCAATATTTCGTACATGAAATAATTTTTTATTTTTTTCATTTGTATTATGTGATGGTGTTTTTCATTCTTTTCTATTTTCTATCATTACCCATATCATATTTTTAGTGTATTTCATCCCATTTTAGTGTTTTAAATAGTTTTTTATGGTCTCTATCTTTGGGTAAACTTGTGGAGAGATTCTAGTGTCAGTCATTATCATTAACACCTGTATAAGAGGGGAACTAGTTCATATGGGGTTCTGAAAAATTGGTGTTATTGGTTTTTTAGAGATAAGATGATTTTTTCAGTAAGGTACTAGAATCTATTTCATTTTAATGGTACATAAATAATGTTATTTATTATTTCTATCTCTTATAAAATTGTAAACATCCTATAGAACATGATTTTAGGTTCCCCTATAATCCTAATAAAGGATACTTATATTACAATCCATCTAGGATGAGAAAAATATGATGCTATAGTAGTGAAAGGAGGAATTTATATGAATTATTCATTATAGTTTTTATGAATGAACATAGTGTATTTCAAAATAATATAGAATTAATTTATTAATATAAATAAATTCAACAGAACTAGTATATGGATTCTATGTATTCTGGTTTCCAATGATAAATCCTTGTCATCATCTATGTTAATTTCTAAATATTAATGATTAGAAAACTATCAATCTTTTTCATTAGATGGTAAATATTATAGAATAGGGAAATGTGGTAGTGGGCATTGAATGATTATAAAACGAAATGTACGGAAATATAATATGGGAATTTCTATATTCTTGTGATGGAACATTATATTGAATAGTTGGAAATTTTCATTATTATATTATTGGATATAACTTAGTACTGGGTTCTAATGTCTGAAATTCATATATGTGGATTATATTTCCAGTGGTGAACACAATATATTTTATTTTGGAATGAAGATCTAGTTTAATAAAATGTTTTTCAGAATTTATTTGTAACGATCACATTCCAATGTTGTTAAGTGAGGAAATAAGACAAAATATTATATATATTTAGTAAAAGATTATGAGTGTGTGATATCTTTGGATCAGTTTTAAGGACCACATATATTTTTCCTATTACCATTACAATTTAGGAGTCTTGATAATGGATTCTTGGGGAGGTGATACTTCTAATGAATATATTTTTTATCACCCATATTATAATTTGAATATATTTTGTGGTTCCAAAGATGATGGATTCCATTGAGTTGATGAACTCAATGGATGGGGTGCCTCATTATGGATGTCAACATAGCTTCATAAAGAACATTGTTTTTGGTGAAAGAACAAAGTTGTCATGAAATCTAATGTTTTTAATTATATTCAATCATTGTAGCCTTATCAAACAATATTAAGGGATTAAAGTTATTGAGAATATATTTTGGTATTTACTTTTAGTTGATATTCAAATAGATTGTTCAGTCATTATTATAAATATTTACCAGACACTTATGAAATTAGGTTTGTATTGGGTGGTCAAATCCATCTCCAATCATATAATAAATGGCGGTTTAAATTGTTTGATCAATAATGAAGAATAAATTAAAAATGTAGGGGTATACCATTAATGGTTATTATCCTCAAGGACATACTCTATAGCATAAAAAGTAGGTTAATGGTTGTGATCTAGAGGAGCTAGATGTGGGATAGTATAATCTATTGAAGTACCATCATCATAGGTACTTTTTTTTGATTGAGATAAGATTAGTTTATCATCTACAATGTTTTCGAATTAAGATTATCCTAGAGCTTCACACATCATTTTTTCACTATGTATAGTCTACATTGTTTTACTAGTGTTGTAGAGGATACTTATACCCTAGTTTTTATCTACTCTAGTTTGAGTTAATGCATTGAGGTAGTCTATAAATTACCTACATTAATATTCCATCATTTTATTATTATTATTTAATATGAATAAAAATAAATAAATTCCTCATAAAAATATTTTTTAATTTTTTTATAGACTAGATAAATTATAACTTAATTTTATGATATATGTTTAATATATCACACATTGTCTTTATAAAATTGAATACATCATTGAAATCCCCTATATAAAACTATTATTTATAGAATACTGATTGAGAATGCTAAAATGGATGATCTAATCTGTTCTTTATGATTGAACATAAGATAAATTAATCATTCACCCTAAATGAGAATAATATAAGAAAAATTTTAAGAAAACATCGTCAAAATAGTGAAATGTCAGACCTCAATTATCCATGAAAATATATTCATGAATCCTTTAAGAAGGATTTTTCATATCAAAATACATAAGTTATATTTTTTCATAATATCCAGTAATCATTCATTGTCAATGTGAAAAAAATATTATTATTATGACATTAGTCATTATAAAATTAATATTAATCTAAAAAATTTCTAATGTCATGGATTGCTACCAAGACTATCATAGGGGATTATATTAACACCCAATTACATAATTTCGTTAATCACTATTAACTACCAAGACTATCTTATTAGAGTTATCCCCTTTCAATATAAGTTCCACAAATTATTACAATTCTTACTATACAATGTGATGCAATTATATTCATAGTTTATTGGAGATCTATATATTTATAGGACCAAATGTCTCATGATGAGAATCATACATACCTATTCCATAATATTGTAAAACATTCATCATTTTATACTAGAATAAATCATGTAAAATAAATTTGTTTCATGAACATTCAATAATTTCATCCTTGTATAATCTATAGAAAAGAAAGGGTTATAACGAAAATCTATCATATCAACATAACATAACTAACCAATAAAAACAATTAGGTTGTATAGGTTCATCTATATATCACTGACATATATTTCAAGAATAGTTATAAATTGTTAATTAATATCATATCTAGTATTAATCATAAAAATTAACAATGGTTTTTACAGAATATTACTAATACCTAAACATATTTAAAAAACATTTCACTGGAAACTATGAAAATATTGTTTAATTTCCATATCTATATAAACAAAAAATTCCTAAAATATTAAGGAAAATAATTTATTTGAATATATTAATGGAAACATGTAAATGAATCTTCAATAAAGAAATTATTATTGGTAGTAAGAAAATATGTTCATGTAGTAAATAATAAAATAATGATTTATTCCACAAATTATTTTAAAAAGTAAAAAATTGAGTGTTCAAACAACTATATAGAAATTAATTTTTTATACAATTCAAATACAACAAAATAGTGAAATAAAATGATATTAAAAATAATAAGATCGTAGAAAAAAATATTATAGAAACATTAAATATAATATAATCATTGAATAAATTTTCTTTAACAACATAGGAAATAATGTTAGATTGTCATAAAATCATATTATTGATCATTTTCAAAATCAATGAGTGGAAATTACTATATTACTAAAAAATACATAAATAGATTAATTATAAAAAAATATATGGTTTTTACTAGATGTGATCCTTATAACAGTCCTCATTTTTTGCACAGAAAGTCCTGGAAAGAAGTTAGATTGTAACATCATTCTTTACTTAATCTCATGTATTATGACATATATATTAAATAATCCAATAAATTAAATATATCAGTATTTTACATATATTAAATTACTGAATTATTACATAGCATATTATACAATATTTCTATACAATTTTTATTTGTCTTTTTATAAAAAATTAATCATGAAAGAGATCAATATGGTAAAAACCATCCCATATTATAACTATGATTCAGTTTAGTGGCTTTAGTATATTTACAACTATCATGGATTGTAATTTACATAATTTCAATAATTACATTAGTATCACATTTACTCATTATATATAATTTTATGATCATTGATATAATGAGCTGATGAAAAATGAATTATATCACATTGTGGTAGTGGTTGTAAATATATTTGCCAGAGGGTGGTTTTTACATTTTGATAGATGGAATAAAATAATGGGAAATAATAATTCACCTTCATAGAAACATTAATACATTAAAAATAAAATATTTATTAATTCAATTTATCCTTAACACCAAAATATTAATGTGGAAATGAATAATGAATCACATTACTTCATGGAGGTGGTAGTATATACATTCACTTTAGTAGCGTTTTAATTTTTAAATGTATAGAAAAGATAGAAGAAACATATTTCCAATAATCATGAACAAAAAATTAAGAATGTTGTCCATTTAATATTCATTTTTTTCAAATGTATGTAATATATTTATCGTAGATAGAATAATAAATACTATTTAAATTATTTTAGTAAGAAAAAAAGAAATTATTTGAGGGGCCACATTTGGATTAATCATTATGACATATTACAATATTTTTTAAGAGTAAAAGAAGATATATGATTCATGGAATAAATCTAGAAAGATATTTCTGTGGGGTTTTGTGGATTTAATTTTCTCAAGAGGCATGAAGAAGAGAGGATTAGTGATTCCCATTTATAAGTGAGTGGAGTGTCACCATTATGACTGTTGAATATTTTAAACTAGAATATGTTCTTATTCAATTTAAAATGGAACTAATGAATTTTAAATTAGTAGATATAAATTATAGTATTAATATAAATTAAATTAGCAAAATTTTAACAATTTTTTCAAGAATTCAGTTCTTATATAAAATTTAAACCACATTTATTCCAATTTTACTTTAACTATTATAATATTAATTTCACCCAGAAAACATAGCTATAAAAAACAAAAGGGAAAAATTATAAAAACTAACAAATCAAAAAACGAAATTTTAGGTTCAACCCTTTCGAATTTAAAAGATAATGATTAGGTTAATTACATTATATATATGTACACAAATGTTGTGAAAATAGATTATAAGATAATGCCTGGTTTACCCTTAAATAAATTTTCTACTTGAAATGAATAAATGAGTTGATATACACTATTTTATTAATAAACAATACAATCGTAATTAATTAAATATCTGAGTTAGTTCAATACAAAATTATACCTTCCAACCACGACATTAAATGAAAAGAACCAAAAATGGATTTTAATTTGAATATAATATTCTACATTTTCAAGAAATTAATGGATTTGTTAAAAAATATAGTTTTTTATTATACATTATTTTTTATAATTCAAAAATATTTGATCAAACAAAACTCATAAAATAGGATATTGGAATTTTTTTGGTCATTTTGATACCTCACCTCAGTGTTTTAATCTGGATTTATACTTAATAAGGTGACAAATTTTCAATAAATTAATTATTAATTATGTAAAAAATTTAATTTGAAGATATTATGTTATATTTATTTTTCTAATTCAATATAAGAAATCATTTTAAAATAATATATTTATCTAAGAGGTAGAAATTAATTTTAAAATAATTGTAATGAATTTAATAAAAACCATTTTTAGAATAATTAATTTTAGGTGAATAACTGACTTTATATAAATTCCATTCCACATAAAAATTATTTCAATATATATAAAATATTCTTATGGAAAAATTGTATAAAATATTAAATGAAATCACTTATCAATGGAGTTTAATTTCATTTCTTATCATACAAACATATTATTTCAATAAGAAATATTATTTTTGAAACACGTTTTATATCTTTAAGCTTTTTTATTTTAATTTCATACCAATAGACAACCAATTAAATAATATTAATCGTATATGAATAATAAATATTGATTATTTATATAGTTTTATTCAAACAATAACACTCAATGTCTATGGAATAATTATCAAAATGAATATTAATATTTTAATAGTACATCGTGGATTATATAAAATCGACGTTTCAAGTAAAGAATGATATCATTGAAAAAAATTATTTTAAGAGATAAACAAATCATTAAATATTGGGATTTTACATTATACCCCCTAATATGATTTTCCACCTTGATATATTATTACTATGATATATTCAACATCGGATACCACCAAATCATCACATTCTTAGGTTCCCACATTGATTCATAAAATTCATTGTTTCACCAAAAAATATTGAAATTTTGAGTGGTGTAGTCCAACAACACATTATAATTGTGATATAAAATTAATACTAATTGTTCCTTATATGTTTGATAAATACTAGGAAATGAAACCTATGAGTTTATTTATAGTGAAGTTGTAACTATTTATTTTGTTGAAATGGATAAATGGAACACATTGTGAACATGAGAGAGATTCTTGGGATAATCTATGAAATAGGAAGCTTTGAAAGACGTATCATGGATTTTTTGAGGGTTCATATATATAGGACCAAACTTATTGTTCCTCCAAAATACAATATATTTCTTCCATTGAGATATCTATAAAAATCACATATCAGGAATAGTATCCCATATCCTTCCTATAGCTGATAGTATAACTTTTCTTCCGATTATGTGCTTCCATGATGTGAATCTTGATGACTCTAAACTTATATACATTTTATTATACTATATATGACCGCAATAATATTATATCACTAAATTCAACACAAAATGTTTTATTTATTCACTTCTAACAATATAGGGATTCATAATTAATCATCCAAAATCTTGATTAAATGATATATATATATATTGTAAACTAAAGGATGTTGTTGAATCTGAACTTGTTTTTAATCTATTGAAAATGATCTCAGTATTTCCTCACTGGTTTGTATGTTTCTATCAGACTATTTTTTTCTCTACGGATTTTATATAGTAAAGATGTTTAATTTTATATTAAATGAATGATGAATACTTCTAAAAATCCATTGGTTAAACCTAAAATTCATATTCCATACAATATAATTACTCAATATATAAATCATTATCAGACTTTTATATATATATAAGATATATAATCATCTTAAAATTTTTATTTAATCAATATAAATTTGATGAATATATACATTAATTATTTATCACCCAATTATATTATATTCTTCAAACATTTTTGGAAGAACAAAAAAATAATTGATTTGTAATGTTTTATCATTTTAGTTTTGTAATCGGTAATGGTTGAAGCAACCCCTTATAATTATATATACCAGACTTAACATTTTTTGAAAAGAGGAATCAAAATATATAATCCACAATATTATTTTTCATTTTGTCCCAGAATAAATAATATTTAGAAACAATATACATATACATACTTTAAAGTTGTATCGAAAGTGGCGAACAATGATCTACATTAAATAACACTTTAAATATCTTAATGATAAGACACTTAGTATATTATTTAATATTATTATTCCATATCATGAATAGTAAAACTCATGAGTATCTTTTATATTATTATTTATATCTGTATCTTACTTTTACACCTCAATATTCTTAAAATATATTAATTAGTGAACATTGAAATAATAAATATAATATGTGGCCTCATTTATAATGATTTGAAATAAAATATTCTATTGATCCATAAGAATGGTATTTTATTAAATATTCATTATGGTAAAACTCATATGATCATTCTGACCCAGAGCATCAGCCACCGAATTCCCCTACAAATGTTGTTAATGTGTTAATATTTTATAATCCTTAGTTAACTACAAACATATTATTTGGTTCATATTTTTCACATTCTATGTGAATATATATATATATATATAGTTTAGTATGCAATCATAAGTATATATATATCACATCTTTCACGTGAATTAGAAAGACTTAGTATTTTATATGCACAAAAAATAATGATTCATACTCTAATTCATGAGTGGAATAATTTTTTAAAGAAATTTCAATTATAATATTGAATAATATAACATTATTTCATTTAGAAATAGTAATCATCTATTTACCTTCATATATGGATGATTATAAATAATAAAAACATTTATGGTAAAGGATCATGTATGAAAAGCTTCACTAACAAACCTTCTTTTTGGAAATATAAAATTTTCCTGAGCTTCACCTATTCGTATGAACATGGGTTTCATCCATAACCAATTTTTAATAATATTATATGTACATGGGATATCTATTAAAAATAATAATTAGTATATACATTACCCATAAAAACATTGGATCAAGGTCTTCATGGTTTCAATATCCAATTTTTTAATACCTATTGTTTTGAATGCACAACCAATATACCCTCGCATGATTTTATATGGAACAATACTGAAAAATTATATGACTATATTTTGTTCTTTAAATAATTTCACTTAAATTCTCACCATTATTATGTTCTTGTACAAAATAGTAGAAGGATATTATCCTCTTAAATTCTGTTTTAATATAAAATAATATCATTTATAAAGACTGTGAGAAAATGATGAATGTAATATCGAATTTATTTAATGAAAATATCATAGATGAAATAGATGAATATAATATATTAATATATAATCATTATAAAATCATAATTACTATTCCTCTAATTGATGTTTATCTTCTGTTTATCTATCCTCATAACCCATAATTAGATATTTCGAGAATAATGGTCAATCTTGGAAAATTATTGGGCTCTATAGTGTTCAACAAACAATTCATTAGTATTTGGTAGTGTATTCAGGTTCTTGATAGATATCATATTATGTTAAATATAATGAATAATAATACGCATTTTAGAATTTCTATCTTTTAGTAAAAAATATGTACATCCCATGTTGACCAACATAGGTGTATGATATCTTTTCATTAGTTATGTGGAGATTTATATTAAATTAGTACAACTAAATATGTTTCACATTATATAGAGTATCTCAAAAATGAGTAACACTAGTATTGAGTTATATATGAAACCAAACCACATGATTTAATGGACGATTATGAAATTATTCAAGAAATATACTAGAATATTCAGGAAAAATTAAAATATCTAAAATTATGAGTCCCCCCACCAATATGAGATAAATTCCACTCATGAGTATGTTATAAGACCCATACAAAATAACTAATTTCCACTATAAGTTCATATTAATCTATCATTCAAATAAAATATTATTGGTTGATATGGAATATATAATGTGATATAATTATTCAAGAATTTTATTTGATTATACATTGAGTCGTCTTATTAATTATCAATATTAAATAAGATTCCACTAATGGATGAATTTAAATATTTTGAAATGACACATTCATAAAAAGTCAAAATGACTTCCAATGCTCTATAGTAATGTATAAGTTTACCGTAACCATCATTAGTTACATTAGTGAATATATCATTATGTTCATTTGATACATTTTCATGGTTACTTCTTCACACATTATAAACATTTATGAATATGGTTATTCTACTTTTCGTGGTTTTAATCAACTAAAATACAATAAAAATACATTTCCATAATATTAGGCATGTTAAAAAAATATCTGACATCAATTTTTTTTTTCATAAACCATAATATATTTTTTTGAAAAATAACAATGTTTCAAATTCAATATTCTATAACATTTTATTATCAAGAGTAAAATCATTTAATTGTTAATAACATTTAATAATAACATGTTTCATTCTGGTTACAAAAATTCATTAAATTCCAATATCATATTGTTATTTTGAAATATAAATAATAAATTTAAAAAATAATATGATAATTATATCTATTCTAATGATTTGTAATATTATTTAACATTAATTCTACACATGACACATAAATATCATCTCATTCGAGTATTAATAATCTTTTTTTTTCATAGAATTGATCATATCCTTCACTATAATGCTATATTAATGGAATTAAAATTAATTTAATAATATACACCATGTGTGACTAGTCCAGTGTGTAATTTTAGGACCAATCAACATGCTCTTGTGATAATCTATTTGATAGTCAATGAACCCATTTTGGAGTTATTTCCGGAGGTGCATCAATTCAATATCCTCATCTACATGCCACTATCCATACATGGATATAATTTCATAGAATTTAATTATCATATCATTACCATGGTAGATGATATTATTTTATACATAGCCTTATACTAAGGGTTATCGAATAATTTTAATAGTCTAATTTATTAAAATAAATAATCCTTAAATTGATACCAACGTTGGTGACAGATTAATTCCAAACACAAATATAACATCTTGATAGATGAATATTCAATACATCTCATTACAATACACTCCATAGAAATAGAATGGATTAATTTATTTTTAGAATATATATATATAAATATCTTATTTAATGAGTGAAATTAAACTTATTTGACCACGTTCTTCACAAATAGTTTTCATCATATAAATTTCATAATTTTAAAAAAATTGTTCATAACTGTGGGAATGAAAAAATAAGATAGTGGGAGTTTTGATTATCAATAAGGGTTAACATATGTGATATCAATAAAATATCATAAATAACAATATGATAAGCATAAAGGTATAATAACATGATTATAAATTACCAAAGTTATACAAAATGTGTCACGAAAAATTTACTCGTGAATAATTGTATTTTGATTTTTCATAATGAATGTAGTAAATAATAATTATTGCATAATCATAAACAATTAATCATGTTCTACGAAAAAATATTAGGATCATAAGTTATGTATTTTTGGCATGTATGTTAAGAGTAGAAAATCATTTCTTTAGTCTAGCCTCAGTGCCAGCGGTATCATAGTTCACCCCTCATTCCTTTAATTCATTAGTCTTGGTTCACTCCCATGACTATAAAATTTGTTAGAGAACATGTATAAATTTTAATATGTCCACATTTAATACCTTATTATCTATGGATATATCAATATTAACCCAATTCGATGTGGCTCATTTAATAATCCACCCACATGGCACATAATTAATACCATTCATATATTTGTGACAAGGTCAAAGACCATTCATCATCTCATAATTTGAAAACCCATGTAATATAAATTGGATTTATAAACATTTCATCATATAAATATCATGGAAATGATACAAGTTTAATTAATATTCAAAAATTTCCATATAATTTAATTACACTGTGTGGATAAAAATGTGTCTCTTATAATCACCTTTTAATAAACATAATCCATACAGAGATTTGATGTGGATGATATATCAAAATCATATCCTTAGTAAATTATAAAAATAAATAATGGATATTGACATATATGATTGATCCATACAAAATATATTTCATTACATTTATAAAAATTTCATACAAATTAATCATTATCATTATAAATAAATTTAAAAAATATTATGAAATATATATCTATTTAAAATAACTATGTAAAAATATATTATATTACTGGTTATAACGAATATTTATGACTAAGAGAAATTGTTTTCATGGTTTAAACATTAAAAAAGTATTTTTTTACACATTTTGTAAAAAATCATAATTAAATAGTTTAGAAAAGGATGAAAAATTAAATTTTTCTAAAATCAAAACCAAATTAAGAAATTTCTGAAAATTTAATAAATAATCATTTCACAATGAAAATATCAATCAAAATATCTTATTAATTAAAATTAAACTGTTAAAAAGATCATTGAATAAATAATAAATAAGATTTAGTTTCCATAAGAACATTTTCCTGAATAATTTCAAAAACAGAAAGATGATAATGGTAAAACAATCAGTAAAATTTCCTGAATAAACTGAGGAAGATGAAATAAAATTCTTTTAAATTATACGACATATTCCCTCAATGATAATTTTTCATATACTACCACCAAAAGAAATTATATTATAATGTGATTCCTTACATAATGTCCTCACATTCGTAATACATGTACAAAATTCTGAATTAATAATTTTATATTTAATTAAAATATAATCCAAATACATATTCCTATATTATATACTATGTATCATTCCATAATAAATTCATATGATCAAATTTATAACAATTTCAACATTTGGAGGAGAGAAAAGGTGAAAACTGATATGTTTTACATGACTTTTTCGGTTCCTTGGTTTCTTACCATGTAAATTTAAATGGATTCAAAGTCTAAAAAATAATAATAATGAAATAATTTTATTATTTATGGATTTTATATAACTTTATAAACAATCATGTTAATTTTTGATGAAATGTTAATTACATCACTTCATGGAGGTGGATGTCAACATGTACCAAGTTGTGATCTTTTCGCTATTCAATGGATTGAAAGGAAGAAAAGAAAATAATAATTCACTATTCTATTATAAAATATAAAACCTATATTTCATTTATATTTTAAAAATATATTTTAATAACTATATATGTTAATTTTAAATGAATAAAAATCACCTCACTTTGTATAAGTGGTTATCAACACTTACACACAAGCAACTTTATCATTTTCCAATAGACATGAAGGAGATATAAGATGATTATACATTAATCACAATAAAATATTAGTATATTTATTTTTAAAGGATTAATTATTAAAGGATATTAACAAATATTTTTTTATTAAGTAGATTATTCCATCAACTTTAATTGAATTGGTTAGAATAATTACGTTATACTTTTGAGACCTCCTCGGGAATACCCAATAATCCATCATTGGATTTTATTAATATAAGAATAGAATGTATTTGAAATATTAATGTAATATATTAGGTAATTTGGTTTTTTCCTAGTAGGTAAATGTGGATCCATTTTTTGATGGATAGAGGATAACTGGTGACATATTTTACGTGAGGGAAGTGATTCTCTTTTAATGTTTTAATTCCATAATTTACAATAAATACTAATTTATGATAAAGTGGAACCAAAGTAATATTAATTCAATTATAATATGTGATACTTCATATTTAAACACAAGACATCACATTTAGTCATGTTAAGAAGAACTTTTGAGCTATATCTCCTAGCTAAACCCCCTTGAAAACCAATTTAATATTAACCTTAATAACATAGATTTTTAATAGATCACTTAGTTTTATTCACAAAAAATAAAAGGGAACATAAAAATTATTTGGATATGATGATTCAAATTTTTTAATACAATTTAGTTGAATAATAATATATTGGTTTATGAAATTCCATTTATTATAAGAATCAAATAAGTCCAATTTTTTTTGGAAATACATTATTAATGTTTAATAATAATTTTACCATGAAATCTCTTAAGAAGATGATTTAAAAAAAAACAACATTTACCAAATAATTAATAAAGGAATACTTGAATTCTTTTGGATCAGGTAAAAAGAAAATAGAAAATTCCAACCAATCCATTAATTTAAAATACCAAAAAAATTATTTAAAAATTGAATATAATATAATTTTGATTTCTTGAATTTGTGAATGTGTTCACAAAATAACATTAATTTTTTTAAATAACATATTAAAATAATTTAAAAATAAATGTATTGAAATCACTCATCCAACACTATGTTTTAAATAATTAGAGATATTATATATCATTACTCCACAATTTTAACTATGTTTTCCATGTTTTACAATTAATAAGGTGAATTTTTGTAATGTTCTTAGTAGTCATTATTAGATATACTTAATCTTAGAAGATTTCGTTTTATTTATGTTGATTCATTAATATATTATATCAACTTTATAATATCCAATTTCTAAAAGTGTTGGATTTTTTAAATTTTTTATTAAATTTAAAATAATTACTTTGATAGAAAAATGAATCTCTGAGCCTAAAACTGGGCATAAATTAATTTATATTCATGTAAAAACTATTAGAATATTTATTTATTATCATATTGAATATTTTGATAATGAATTTAATTAAAATAATTCATCAACTGATTTATATTATTTCAAATGAAAAAATACATTATATAGAAAAATAGATCTTTTTGAATTTAAATTAATTTATATGAATTCAAATTCAATAAATTCCCAATTAATTCATGTTATGACTTTTTATAAATATAATTTTGATAAACATTTAGTACTATTATTACCCAAAAATATAATGTTTAGTTGAGAAATCAAAGATTAAGAAATAATTTTTTAAAATTATATCACGATATATTTAAAATCGGGGTGGAATGTAATGAATGATAAAAAACAGATAATTTATTTAGACATAAATATATCAAAATATAATAGGGTGTTATAAGATATCTTATTTTATGTGTTCTAGTGATATACACTAATGATTTTTTTATTAAACTTCTACAATTTATTATTATTTTTGGAGTAGTATACTATATTATTTTGTTGAGGGTTAGTGATAATTATTCATTTTTTTAATGTACATCCCATGGGTGGAAGGATTTCAGGGCCTCTTATATATCATATAGTGGAGTTTTTTTGATGAAATTGGAAACGGAGATCTGTAGAGTCATTAATGATTTTGATGAGGTCTTCTTGGATGAAGTTGTTGCAATACCCCTCAAGGTGATGTCATATTTTGGGTATAGGTATAATCTCATGACCCTTTGATTTTAGTGGATTCTAATAACATGGAACTCTTGTTGTTTCATGATATATGACTCCAAAATATGGATTTGTAGTACAATAGATTAATCCAACCACTTTTATCTCCTTTGAGAGCTCCATTATTAATGACCAAAAAAAAGATTATATTTTTTATGATGAGTGGAATATATGACATTGAATCTAGGAAAAATAGCGAACTATTATCTATATCAAATAATAGAATTTCATTTTGACCAACTAAATGGGGTCCATTGGTTTTCAATGATTTGATATTCAATTATGTAATCACCAAATAATTCTTAATGAGGCATATATATAGAATAATACCTTCCATTGTAGATATGGACAGTAATATTATATTGTTATTATAGAGACCATATTCTATTAAAAATATAATTACATGATTTTATACATAATTAATATTCATATCACAATCCAAGGATCACAATGTCTAGTTTCATGGAAGATTAGGTAAATAAAATTGAAAAAACAGACTAAATAAAACCTTTTTTTATTTATAATATTTTATTATGTCCTAAAATCCATTGATACCTTTCATATACATTTGATAACCTATGGATAACATGAAATTTGGGATGGGTGAAAATCCCAGTTGGGGAATAAGTATTAAAATAAATCACAGCACATTGGTTGAAGTTGTATCATAACTATATAAAAAGGTAAGCCACAATATTATAAATAAGAAAAATAAGATGGGGTAATATAATCATTTATTAATATTATTTTGGAAGAAACATAATACATGAAGTTAGCATGAGTCAAGGCTTGTTGTACATATAGGATCATGAGTCCTACTTGTAACACATAGAAGAGAATAAGTCAGGACAACCCCCAAGACCATTTTATATAACATCTAATGAGACTAAACATTACTCAATGCATTTTGAGAAAAATATGAGAACAAATATTATAACATGTTCTTGAATAAGGTTTCCACATATAGAATAATATATTAGTAATCAAAAATTAATATAAGGGTTACTAATTCAAAGAATTGGGTATCATAATCATGTAAAAATCAAAATAAATGGGTGTATCATTAAACTATCCCTTAATGAATAGAATTAAATAATAATGAAAATGAAAATAGTTATTTAGGAATATATCATGAAAAGTGATGTCAATCTGAAGTGAAAATAGTTTAAAAAAAATTATTAATAAAACATTTTAGTACTGTCTAAGGTAAATCATTCAATATTCTTTAAAATGAAAAAGGCATAATTGTTTTTATAAAACTAGAATTTATTCAGAATAGTTATTAGTGATAAAATGAGTGATCAAGATTTTTTTTGATTGAAATAGATTTTGGGGCCCACGTTAATGTGGGTATGAATTTTTGAAATTCTTTTAAATCCTGATTTATTATCATGATGAATTGAGTAGATTGTCTTTTAAAATCATGTATATCACCCAAAGAAATTATGAATGGATATTGATACATGATTTTGAAACATATAAATAACATTTATATAGTTCAAATAAAAAAACAATTTCATTTTGGTAAAAAGACAGAAGGAGGGACCTGAAGGAATAATGGAGTTCAGGTAGAATCACTTACCTGGTGAAGAAAATGATTTTTCACATGATCATAAAGTAGTGAATAATTATATTATATTAATTAATTAATAATTCCACAACCATTTATAAATATATTTTATTTATTATAAATTTATTGAGTTCAATTATGACATTTTGATGGGTTATTATATTTAACTTCATCGTTTAAGAGTGTTAATTTCCTTGTGTATCAAGATTATATTACTTGTTAATGTGGATGGAAAATAATATAGAATTATGTTAGTTTTCCAAAACTAAACTAGTATTATATTAATGAACTTATATTATATTATATTACAAAATTTTTCTATAATAAAAAATTAGTCATTATATAAATCATTAATAATAAGAGTTTATATTGATTTAGCATCTTTAATCATAATGAACTCATTTTGTTTTATAAATTATCAACAATTATACAAAATGAAACTATTAGAATAAATAAAATATAATTACTATATTATAAATTGTTTCTCCAAAAAAAAAAAAAATTCATGAATATCCTTAAAGACAATATTGAATGATGAAATCACGACATCTTTGAAGGTGGTAAATCATCACCTCACATATGATGTTATGATTCATTATGTAAAATAGATATAAGAAGAGATCAAGAAAAAAATTTCATAAACATGATAGAATAATAGTATATTTATGATGATAGATTTTTCATGCTATTTGGATGAGGGATGGTGATGAGAAAAAATGAAAACAAAGTATCAGGAAATGGAATTGAAAGAAAATGGAATAATAGTTTACCTATTCTTTTAATATTTCTGAGAAAATTCATAGAGGATTGGATATGGTATTTTTTTATACCAATAGCTACTAGATCTAGGGATGGGTTTTGGAAAATTATTGTGTGTAATATTTTCAAGGATAAAGGGTTGATAGATATGAGTAGAAGAGTTGGTGAAGGGTAGTATTTATAGTGGAGGTTGGTGTTTTTTTATTATTTTAATAAATGTTTTATTATTTTGTTAAGGACCAGAAATAATTCTGATTAATGCAACTAAATACTATTATTAGATCATTTGAGATATATATAATTAGTTTACATCACTTATAAATCACCTATGGCTCCATAATTCAAGTATTTAGCATTTATCATAAATTATGATATTTTACTATTAAAAACCTGAATTATTTTATAAAACCCCCCAAAAACCACATTTATCATTTCTCAATTTTTATAATTTAAAAATGAACTCAATTTTATGATATTTAAGTATTAATTATGATAAAGTTTAATTTTTTTGAATGATCATTTACTTTAAAAATAATTTTTTTAAACATTATAACTGATTTTATAAAATTTTGAAAAATTTTATATAGTCACATAAACTTCTTTTATAGTCATAATGAATAAAAATATTAATTCATTAATACATTTTATGAAAATAAATAGAATTATTGATTATTATATAAATAATAAAAATTGAAATTAATATTTATGATTTACAAACATTACAACATGTAAATAATTAATTTTAAAATATCTCTTTATGATATAATTATACCATTATTTAATTTATAAGATGATTAAATTTATATTATAATTTCTTTAGTGATGTTACAATTTAACATTCCATTTTACCATTCATAAGTGTCACATTACTATTTGTAACATCCCAGTTTTGGGTGCCGCCCAAAGGTTCCCCATACCCAGTTGCTCACATGGCCTCAAGTGTGTTTCCCCATACACCAGAGGCTAATGACTAGTAGTGGGGGCCTTGGTGTTGTTAGTTAGGAAAATATACCTTCATTGGTAGAGTAAAATAGCCAAATGGAAATCAGATAATAATAGGGGATGTCGTAATACAAAACTATAAGTAAACAACAGAAGACTGATGTATATAAACAACAAAAAATCATAAATAAATGATGATACAGGTCACAATTATCTAGGAAAGAAGCTAAAAATGTCACAATGTTTAAAATATATTACTAAGAAAAAGTTCAATAAAAAAAGTAAACTCCACCAGCATTGAAATCCACACTATGGTCCCATGCTCTCCCGCTCTATAGAAATTAAGTACCTGAAGTAGAAGGGATCTTTCCCTTATCTATAAATATTAAAATATAATCTATCTGGGCCAAAAATCATTAACCAAACATGGTGTCATATGAATCCTAATAGGCAACCACCCTAAGATCTATTCTCAATAATTAGGGAATATATGTCATAGGTAATATTCAATATGATGTAACAAATAAAGAAGTACTGAATAGTAAACAATCCTACATTTTAAACTACATCCATTTATAATTATTATATAATCAACCATATACACAAGAAACCCTCTAGTAAGTACTCACAGCTTAACCCATCTAAATTATCATAGATGAAGACTCTCTGAGGAAATAGTCACCATCAATTCCCCCTGTTGTCTCATAACTATAAATTGTATACTCTTTGAGGAAGCACTCAACATCCAATTCCCCCTATGGTCACACAACGTTTACCATCACACAATTTGAGGAAGAACTCACGTCCATTCCACCTATGGTCTCGCAAATTTAATGTATAAAAGACACTCTATGGAATCCATGTAACATCATAATCTTCCACGGTACGTTTTCCTTTGAATAATGCAGTATCTAGCATTGTACGCAACATGGAGTTTTAACACAGCATGACCAATCAAACTAGAAATTATGATTAGTAATTACCACCTTTAGATATTTTATAATTTTTTTTTCAAAATTGACTTCATTTTTGAATTAAAAATATTAAAATTAGATTAGGGTAATTTTTTTTTTGTTTTTTCTGAAAACATTCATTTTTAGATGAATAGTGAAAAAACATTGCGTTATTGTTTAAAACTGAAGATTTATTTAAATAATTAGTTATATTGTTATAATTTATTTTACATCAATATAGATATATAATACCTATATATGTTCAATTTAATTCATTGGTTTCATTTTATAATAAGTATAGAAATATAAAATTTTATTGTACTTTTTACAGTCTTTTACCCACCTTCTAGGACCATTTACAAATTTGAATAAACCATAATGTTACTGCTTCTGTGAGTTTAATTTCAAAATTATCAGACACAGTTGGCATCAGTATGTAAAATGTGGTTCAATAATATGAAAATAATTGTTAGTTAATAGTAACTTTTGACTTTTATTTACCACGGTTAAAAGTATGTTGGGTAATTAAGTGTAAAATGGATATTATCATTACCCTAACAAATTTCAAAATTATATTGGATAAAATTAATTCAACCAAAAACCACCTTATGAATAATATATGATCTTTTTGTTCGACATGGATTAGATTTGGACATTTATTATTATTTTCTTTAAAGAAGAGTTAAAAGAGTTAAATTTAAAGTTTAATAACTACAACATTTTTAATATAGGGTTAAAAATAATATAATTTAGACTATATATATTCATTAGAGAGATTATTATATTACTTACATAATGATATTTTATTTATAATTTTTAGACATAAAATTATTTTACTTATTTATGACTCAACGATGATGAAATAATTACCTTAATAATGAAATATAATATTTATTGATTTTATAAATATCCTAATAAATATAAATTTAGGCTTCTGATAAATTCCACTAATTTTATAGGTTAATATGACATGTTAGTGTTTATTAACTAAATTTTATTTTAAGTGATAATGTTTTTACGATTTTCAAAACAAATAAAATACCCAATATTGTCAACATTGAAGTAATTGAGTTTTTAAAACAAATACTATATTATTAATTGATATAATGTTTTAAAAAATATAGGGTTTGTCTAAAGGACTTAGATAAGGTTATAAATATTAATAATGACCCACATGGTGTTCTCTTGTCTTGTTATAGTATGTTTATTAACGATATAATAAAAAACAAAGAGACTTGGAAAATATCAAACTATTAAACTGAGAGTTAAATCTAAAAGATAATGTTAACATGGTGGCCAAAAACTGTCCAAAACCTATTGGTATATTTGTTTTAGAACCATCCCAACATTTTCCTAGAAATAAATCATTTGGTATCTATTAGAAACCCAATATTATTTTATAATAAAATAAAATTTTTGCATTTCTTAAAGTGACCCTCACCTCTCTTATAAAAGGGTATATTCCCTTCTATTAATTTCACATTTCCAAAGCAATTTTTCATGTCCAATACCTACCAAAATATAATTCCAACATTCCCCCCTTCATCTTAGAGGCCTTCCATTGGTCATAATGCCAACCTATAGAGCCCTTTTGATCATATCTAAATGAGAACCCGAAGATGAGGTGAATATTTCACCACCTATTTCTAGTTCTTTTCTTCTTCCACTTCCTCTTTATTTGTGTTTATATTCTAAAATAATAAATCTTTTATATTATATATACCGTGATGTAATTATAAAAATGGTACCACCATATTCATTACTCTATCCATCATACGAATGACAAAGTCACAATATGTTCATACGTACAGATTGCCATCTCTACTCTGTGATTTAGTTTGGTATTCAAACACTACATTATTTGAGTGGGTATAATAACAATTATTACTAATGTAAATAATAAATATAACATGTTAATGGTTATTTATATAATATATACCATCCAATCACATATGATTTCACTGTCAAAATAATGATATTGTCGCTCATGCGTATGTACAGATTACCATCTCCACAAACACGATGAAATTCATTCTCCATTATAATCATTCAAGAATAATTTTCATTTTATGATTTGAAATAATGTTTATAAACATAATATAATTATGTATATGAATCAAAAACATCCTATCCAAAAATACATGACGTACTTAACCATCCTTATAAAGGAAATTTAATTGGTTAACCTCCAAAACGATGATACTACTAAAATATTATTAACCAAGAAATATTATATGATCATATATGATATCATTTTTATGTATATGATTCCTTTAAAATTTTATAAAAATGTTCTAACTATTATATAAGAGGATAAAATACCATCGACTAAGGAAAATTACATGGTGAGGGTTAATTTCATAATCTCTTTATTTATTCGATGTTGTTATTACGTAGCACTCTACTAGGACCTCTTTATCATCCACATCATTGTTTTCTTAAAAATGTTATTCAAACCATTTTTACTATTCACTAAACTATGGATTAAAGTCATTTATACCATTATTTTACTACATATGTTTTGAATGTAATCTTTTTTTCATTTTCTAATTAGGGTACTTTATGGCCTTTTCAAAAAAATTAAGATAAGAAATCATTTTTTAAAATTACAAGGCAGGTGTGGCTATTTTCCACCGTTATCTCATCGTTGAAGCTTCCCGTAAAATATTATAAGAATAATTTTAAAATAAATCATTTCTTTTATAAGTTTGTGACTTTTAAATTATTTCAAAATAGAAAGAGGTATTTATTTTTAATAGTTTTCATTTCATCTATGTCAATATCATTTGATGAATTTCAAGAATGTTTGTAGTTGATTTATTATGATACAAATCATACATATTGTATTCAAAGTTATGTGATATGTCAAGCTCTGGATGTGCTATTTTTATACCATTCATAGTTTATGGTTAATGTATTGACATTTTGTATTCTATTTTTAATAAGAATATTTATGTTATGTTTTCACCTTTTTATATGAGGAATGCATTGGAATTAGTAAGAGATGGGTGGAGCCTACAATAGATCCTCGATGAATCGGTAGGTCTAATGAGACAAACTAGAATCTTGGCACAAGGCCTTGACAACATCATATTTTTTTTCATGGAACTGGGCCTTGACAATATGGTTATGAAGTCTGGCATTGTGCATTCCATCATAATGAAAGTGGCTGTTGATATTGCCTGTGATTATTCGAAAAGTATAATATCCATGTGAATAAGTAAATGGAATTATTTGATTTTATCATATCCATATTATGCTTATTTTTACGTTTAAAAGGCTTTTGTTTTAGTCATATATATTACCTTAAATTTTTAAGCTTATTTATGAATGTTTATGCTATATTGTTATCCTTACTGAGCATCTGAGCTCACCCGTTTCTGTGTTTTATATATCTCAGGATGTGAAGAAATATTGTATGGTCGTCCTATAGGGATTGTCTAAGGATATAAGTGTGGTCAATGGGGAGAAAATATTATTGATTTTTTTAATTTATGATGTAATGTAAAACATAGGAATTTATCTAGTAATTCCAAGCCCACAAAACTGATCGGTCATTCGGGACATTATTCCTTGTATAATGAAAATGTTATATAATAATGCCCTGACTCTAGGTAAATGTGGTCGGGGCATTAGATTTTGTAACAGAGGATGTTTAGTACAAACTGTTGAAACTAGATTTAGACAAATTCTGATTAGAGAAAATTACCCTATGATATAATTTATGGATTGTTTTATAAAAACATCCTAGAATTTTGGAAATGTAGAGATTTTGTGAATTTTCCATGAGATACATCTCTAATTGGATACAATAAAGTAGAGGGGGCTCTGTCATAGATGTACCTAGGAGTGAACACTCCAACAAAGGGATTCAGGCTTCACCTGTGGTATACTGGTACATGAAAACGGGCCTTGCTGCACTTGGGGTTACAAAACTCATAGGGGATATGATTAAGATAATTCACTTTTTCTTTACAAAAAATTATATATGATTTTTGTGTATATACATCCTAAAATAAACCATTATTTTATTATGGATCATATCCATAAATATTTCAATTTATGTTAAGTGTTTAACAAGTTGGGAATTATGTTTTTTGATTCATAAACTAATCTAATGTATTCCATTGATTAGAAATGGCGCCTAATGGAAGGAATGGGAACTGTGTCAATGCACGTAATCTGTGTAGGGATTTCCCTCCTCCACAAAATATTTATAGTTGAGATTATGATTAAACTAGTGATGATCAGCTTATCACCATATTGGGATAACTCACTCACGGTATGATTAATAACCTTACCCTTATGGAGCACCCTGATCAATAGTGCGGAGGATCAATGTTAGACCGCTTAATAAGAGAACAAACACTAACATTCAATGTGAGTACTATTCCATTAGTAGCTGATAAATGGGAAAATTCATTAATGAAAATATTTCATTCTTTGGGGAGTAGCGAAAAGGGAAATTTTTTCATGAAGTTCATCACCTCACATGAGATTCATATCAATGGTGGTCAATAATACAAAAAAAGGATGTTTAAGAAGTATTTAAAAAGAAATAAAGAGCGTTTAATGATATTTTCTTAAGAAAATTCTTTCCTCGTGACCATTAAGTGAATTTGGATAAGAACTTTCTGAGTCCGAGACAAAAGAAAGATGAGAATTTCACAGAGTATGAAGCTATCTTTACATGGTTAGAAAAGAATGCTATAGATTATATGCATAACCCAATAAGTAATATTGATTATTTCATTGATGGGTAGAAACCATTTCTCTGTCAAGCTTTAGTCTCGCAATCCTTCTCATCAAATGAAGATATTGTCTCAAGTGCTATCAAGAGAGAAAACAAATTATTTATGTCTACTGAATTTAAAAAAAATCCAGAGAAGAATAGATATTTTGAACCCTCATGGAAAGGAAATAAAGAAATAGGGAAGAAGGGAAGAGTTGAATTTCCACCTTGTGATAATTATGGAAGTAAGCTCCCTTGTGCCTGTCTAAAAGGGAAAAGCGTATGCTACAAATGTGGACCAAAATACCATCTTTCTGGTGATTGTAAGGGGTTGAATAAAGCTACCAATGGTCAATTATAAAATTTAAGGGAGACAGTACATTATGAAAATGAATGTCCTGAGTGTTAGGGAATCTTTCCTTAGAAAAGGCCAAGGGATCAAGTTCAAGCTTATGCAATCACAACTGATGATGTTAAAGCTCTAAAAGATGTGGTGGTAGGTAATTTAGTGGCTTCCTTGAGTTTAACCAATGATTTATTTGTGTATGTATCATCACATTGTTTTATATCTTCCAAGTTAGCTAAGAAAATTATATATTTTAAACTATAAATAACAAGTGAGTTGTTAATAATAACTCTTAAGGGAAGAATCATAGCAACAATGTTATGTGAATCAGTTCCCATTAGGGAATATAAATGATCATTATCTACCGATCTCATCAGTATATACATGATTGAATTTTATATACTCCTAGTAATGGATTTCCATTCATAACATGATACAAAACATTATTGTAAGAAGTTGGAGGTTACAATTTTTCATGATGATAAAGTGTACATTATCTTTAGTACATAGAAGTCGCCACATGATTCTTATCTAGATCCACCCCCTTAGTTCTAATTAATTTAATTATTGGGGAGGAATAGAATGAAATAATAATGGGTGGGGAAAAGAATGTTCGAATAGATGACCTACCTATTATGCAAGAATATATTGATGTGTTTCCCATGGATTTACCTAGAGATCCTAGAGAATGAGATATCAATTTTTCTATTGATTTAATTCCTACTTCTAGGACCACATTGAAGACCCCATATAGAATATCCACTGTGGAATTAGTGGAACTAAAGAAACATCTTGAGAAATTGAGTAATATAAGATTTATTCACCATAGTTTTTCACCATGGGTATCCCCTATCCATTTTGTTAAGAAGAAAGGCCGATCTATGAGGTTGTGCATTGACTACAGGGAGATCAATGCCATAACAATAACGAACAAGTATCCCCTACATTACAGTGATGATTTATTTGACCAAATTTATAGAGCTCAATATTTTTCAATGATTGACCATCGATATGGATATAATCAGTTTTGTGTGAGGAAGGAAGACATTTCGAATATATCATTTTGATCCAGGTATGAGCATTATGAGTTTGTAGTAATGCCTTTTGGATTTATTAATGGTCCTTATGTATTCATGAATTTATTTAATAGAGTTTTCAAGTAATATCATGATGCCTTTTTAGTGGTATTTATTCATGATATTATGGTATACTCAAAAAGCTACAAAGATTAAGAAAATCAGTTGTGCACTATTATGAAAACTTTCAAAAGAAATGAATTATATGGGAAGTTTAGCAAGTCTAAATTCTAGATTCAAGAGATTTTATTTCTTGGCCATATTGTCTCTATGGATATAATCTCAGTTGATCCATCAAAGACCATGTAAATCCATGAATGGACATCACTAATGAGTATAACTAAGATATGCAGTTTTATTGATTTGGGAGGTTATTAATGACGTTTCATCCAGAATTTTACCCAGTTGGCTATCCTATTAACCAAGATCACACATAAAGTGGTTAAATTTTTATGTAAAAAACAGAATGAATAATGTTTTGAAGAACTGAAGTGAAGATTAGTCAATGCTACTATCTTGACTCTACCATCATGGAATGATGGGTTTGTTGTTTATAGTGATTCTTAAAAGAAATGACTTGGTTGTGTCTTTATACAGAATGATTAAGTTATTGCCTATGAAGTACGATAGCTAAAAATAAATGAGAAAAACTATCCCACTCATAATCATGAGTTAGTAGCTGTAATCATTTCTCTAATGATCTAGAGACACTATCTCTATGGGGAAAACTGTGAGATTTTTATAGATCACAAGAGTTTGATGTATATTTTTACAAAGAATGAGCTCAACAGGAGGCAAAGTAGATGTATTGAACAACTCAAGGATTATGATTTCACTATACACTACCACCAGTGGAAGGAAAATAAGGTGGTAGATTCTTTTAGTATAAAGGATCCTGGAGTTTTGAACAAAATGAGAGTTGAAAGGGATTCTATTTTCATGGATCTAGTAATGATTGATATGGGAATAACCATAGAAGGTGAAACATCAATATGTTTTCAAATTCTTTCGAAACCATCCTTACTAGAAAGGATAAGGAGTTCTCATACTAATGATGAGGTGTTTCAAAGGATGATTAAAGCTATAAATGAGGGGATATTGAGTGACTTCATATATGAAGATGGAATTTTGAAATTTGGGAAGAGACTTTTTTGTTCATAACATACCTGGTCTACAAATTGGAATTTTTGGATAATGCTCAGTGCTCCAATTTCTCCATACACCATGGGAACACTAAGATGTATAGAGATTTAAAGGATAATTTTTTGTGGGACAACATCAAGAGAAAGATTGTTGATTTTTTTCCAAGATGTATTGTTTGTCAACAAGTAAATTCTGGAAGGCAACTTCCTGGAGGTTTCATGAAACCTCTTCCAATACTTGAGTGGAAATGGGATAATATTAAGATGTACATTGACATGGGGCTATAAAATAATCCTAGAAGGAATGGTGAAATATGGGTCAATATTGATTGTCTTACCAAGTAAGCACATTTTATTGTTATAAGAGAATATTTACCACTTGAATGTCTAACAAGACTATATATTAATGATGTTGTAAGACTCCAAGGTGTACCCTTATCGATTGTTTCTGATCATGATCTCCATTTTACATAATGATTTTGGAAAAGTATTCATAAGGCCTTGGATACTGAACATCATTTGGGCACTGCCTACCACCTTGAAACCGATGGACAATTAGAATGGACTATTGAAACCATAGAAGACATTTTGAGATCTTGATCACATGAAAATCAAGGTATGCGGGATCAATATTTATATCTGATAGAATTTTGCTATAATAATAGCTTCAATTAAATTATTCAGATAGAACCATATAAAGTGTTATTTGGAAGGAGATTTCACTCACCAACATGATGGGATGATGTTGGTGAATGAAAACTCGTAGGCCTAGAATGTTTTGAGGAAAGAATGGAAAAGGTTAAGGTTATCTAAACCCACATCAAAGAAGCTCCAAGTAGAAAAAAGCGCAATGCCGACAATAAGAGAATGAATTTTGAATTTCAAGTAGGAGGTTATGTTTTCATGAATTTATCTCCATATAAGGGAGTTATACAATTCGGTAAGAATGGTTTATTAAGTCCCAGGTACATCAGAACTTTCAAAATTGAAGATCGAATTGGGGTTGTAGCTTATCGTATTGCAATGCCACTATTTCTCTCATATGTTCTTGATGTGTTCCACATATCACTGTTAAGAAAATACCTGCCTGACTGAATGTATGTTCTCAACCATGATAAAATTAAACTAGAACCTAATATGTCTTATTGTTAGGATCCTGTCATGATTCTTTATACCAGAGAACAATTGTGGAGAAACCTGATGACTCATCAGGTAAATGTCCTATGGAGAAAACATAAGATGGAAGAGGAAACATGGGAACCCAAGGAACTTATGTTGGAGAACAACCGCTATCTTTTTATGCAATGATATTCTAGAAATTTGGAAGATGAAATTAATTTAAGGAGGGGAGAATTAACACCCTAAGCATCCATGGTACGTTTCACATTCAATAATACATTAGCTTGCATTATACGCAACATGGAGTTTTTATACTCTACGACCAATCAAACAAGTCGTGATGAATATTAATTCCCTCTTGTTAATATTTTATAAATTTTATTTTTCAAAATGGATGTAATTTTTGAATTTGTAATATCAAAATTATCTTAGGGTGAATTTTTGGTATTTTTCTGAAAATGCAAAAATTTTGATGAATAGTGTAAACCACTATGTTATTATCTAAAACCAAATTTTATTTAAATAATTAGTTATATTGTATTAATTAATTTTAAGTTAAAATAGAAAAATAATACCTATATATTTTCAATTTTATTCATTGTTGCCATTTGATAATAAGTTTAGATGTAAAATTATATTATACTTTTTACCGTCTTTTACCCACCTTATAAGAGCATTTACAAATTTGAATAAAACATAATTTTACCACTTCTGGGAGTTAAAATTTTAAAATCTGAGAGAGTCATAGTTGAAATTAGTAAGTAAAATGTGGTTTAATAAGAAGAAAATTATTTTTTGGTGAATAGTAACTTCTTACTTTTATTTACCACGGTTTAAAGTAAATTTGGTAATTAAGGGTTACAATGATGTTATAATTTCCCTAAACTATGTTATAATTATATTGGATATGTTTAATTCGACAAATAAACAAACTTTGGAATAAAATAGGATCCTTTTTTTCCACTTGGATTAGATTGGGACATTTATTATTATTTTATTTAATGAAGAGTTAAAAAAGTTAAATTCAAATTATAATAACTAAACAATTTTTAATATATGGTTACACAAAATATAAATTTGACTATAAATATTAACTAGTAATATAAAATTATTTACTACATAATTATATTTTTTATATTTTTTCATACATTATATAAATTATTTAATTTATGATAAAATGTTGATGTAGTAATTACGTTAAAATGAAATATAAAAATAATTTATATTATAAATATCCAAATTAATGTAAATTGAGACTCCTGATAGATTACACTAATTAAATAGGTTGGTATGACACGTAAGCATTGATTAAATAAATTTTATTCATATTGATAATGTTTTTATGGCTTTCAAAATAAATCAAATAATAAATAGTTTCAAAATTGAGAAATTGATTTTTTTAAAACAAATTCAATATTATTAATTTCTATAATATTCTTAAAAATATAATGATTGGAAAAAAATACTTATATATGGTAATATATATTAATAATTAACCACATGGGCTTCTCTTGGCATTTTATAATATGTTTATTAACCATATAATATTAAAATATATAGAGACATGGTAAATATCAAACTATTTATGTAAGAGTTTAATCTAATAGATTAGGTTAATTTGGTGACATACCCAATCAAAAACCAATTGGTTGAGAGTTTTTGGAACCATCCCCACCATATCCTCAAAAGATATTATTTTTGAGCCATTAGAAATAAAAAATAATTTGATTATAAAATAATATTTCATGCTTTTCCTAATGTTATCCTCACCTCTCATATAAAAGGGTACTTACCCTTCTCTTAATTTTACACCTCCAAAGCCATTTGGCTCTACCAACCCCTACCCAAATATCCTCCCAACATTACTACCTTTATCCTATAGGCTATCCATTGGTTAGAAATACATCCCATTGAGCCCTTTTGATCAAATCAAAAAGAAGAACCCGAATAAGAGGTAAATATATCCTCACCACTATCAAGTTCTTTTCTTCATCCACATCCTATTTCTTTGTTGTTTCAATTATAAAATAATAACTCTAGTATATTCTTTATACTGTGATGTTATTATAAAAATTTTACAACCATATTCATTATTCTATCCATCAAATGAATGACAATGCCACCATATGTGCGTATGTACGGCTTACCGCCTAGATGTTGTAGTGTAGTCAGTTATTCAAACACTTGATTATTTTGATGGGTATAATAATGAGTATAACTAATCAAAATAATAAATATTACATGTCAATTATTCTGTATATATTATATACCATTGAGTTACAAACTATTTCACCATCAATATATCGATATTGTCGCTCATGCATACGTACGGATTACAATCTCCACGAACACGATGAAATTCATTTCCCATCGTATTAATTCAAGAATAATTTTCATGTTATAATTTGGAATAATGAATATGAACCTAATATCATTCATCATATGAATCAAATACATACAATACATAATAAACATGACTTACATAACCAAGCATATAAATGAAAATGAATCAGTTAACACCCGAAACGATGATACTACAAATTTTTTTAACAAAGCAATATTATAAGATAATATATGATATCATATTTATGTATATGATTATTTAATAATTTAATAACAATGGTTTAACTATTATATATGAGGATAACATACCATCAATTAAGGATGATTAAAATGTAAGGTTTAATTTGACAATCTCTTTATTAATCTGATGTAGTTTTTACGTAAGTATCTACTGGGACCTCTTTATCATGCACACCCACGTTTTCATAAAAAAGTAATTCAAACCTTTTTTACTATTAACTAGACTATGGGTTATAGTCATTTATACCTTTATTTGACAACATATTTTTTTAAATGAATCTTTCCATCATTTTCCAATCAAGGTACTTTATGGCATTTTCAACAAAATTATGATAAGAATGTCTTTTTTTTAACTTATATGGTAGGTGTGGCTATTTTCCACAGTTATATAATCATCTAAGATTCTAATAAAAGCCTATAATAATATTTTTAAAATAAATGTTTTCTTTTATAATTATTGGACTTTTAAATGATTTGAAAATAGAAAGAGGTATTTATTTCAAAATGTTTTCATTTTATTTATGTCAACATCCATTGAATGATTTTAAACTAGTTTGTAGTGGATTTATTATGATATAAATCTTCCATATTGTTTTGAAAATTATGTGATATGTTTGACTATGGATGTTCTATTTCACCACCATTCATTGTTTGTGGTTAAAGAATTGAGATTTCATATGCTAGTTTTAATACGAATGTTTATGTCATGTTTCAACCATTCCATATGAGGAATGTGTTGGACTCAGTATGTTATGGGTAGAGCCTGCTATATCTCCTCGATGTATCGGTATGTCTCATGAGAAAAATAGCATCTTGGAACAAGGCCTTGAAAAAATTGAATTTTTATTCGTGGAACAAGGCCTTGATTATTTGGTTATGAAGTATGGGATTATGCATTCCATCATTATGAAAGTGGATATTGATATTTCATGTGATTATTCGAGTAGTATAATATCTATGTGAATAAGTTAATGGAATTATTTGATTTTATTTGGTCCATCTTATGCTAAAGTTTATGTTTAAATGGATTTTTTCAGTCTTATACTTTTCCCTAAATGTTTAATCTCATTTATGAATGTTTCATCTATATTGATGTCCTTACTGAGCATCAGAGCTCACCCATTTTTTTGTTTTAATTTTCCCAAGTTGTGAAGAATAATATTATTGTCAACATTTAGGGATTGGATAAGGATATAAGTGTGGTAAATGGGGAAAAATTGTTGTTCATGTTTTTATTTCATGATGTAATGTAAAACTTCTAAATGTATATATTACTTCCAAGGCTACTAAAATGATGGGACTTTCAGGAAATGATTCCTTTTACCATGCCAATGTTATGTAATAATGCACCGAATATGGGTAACTGGGGTCAGGGCATTACAAGACCTTAACATCTATTCCCTTAATGGTATAACTACACCAGGTTTCCACAGACCTGTGTACCCCTCCCTAACTAGGTCGTGTAACACCTGTACACATGCCATGTTATCCTTGAGACATGGTGTTTACATGAATCACCCCCATGCCTGAGTTCCTTTAAACTACTAAGCCACATTGTTCTCCTAGAATAAAACAACATGGTTTTTTCACCACAAACACAGTGTGTACCGATAATGTTTTAACACCAATTTCATTAGTCAAATAGCTGAAGACATAGTCCACTATAAACGACATGTACTCCTAAGAATTCATCCACCCGTGTCATTGGTAACATGGGTTGATACCTAGATCACTAGAACAAGACATGTATGCCTAGTATATGGCATGTTTAAGAATGAATTTCCCCAATCCATGTCTCTTCCCACATGGTAGTTCATACAGTCTAGAACTACATGAGATGTACAAAAAGTGCACTTCATGTACTTATGAAAAATATTTTTTTCCTGAACAGAAGGATATGTGGAATGTTTTCATCATCCCACGTTGTATATTCTGTGTTTTTTCAGTTAATTAGCTTTAAAAACTACTATTTAACCCGATAAAAACACAGAAACAAGATTAATGTGACAAATTCCATTCCATGGGGGCCCATAATACCTGCGAATCAATTCTTAGTATCATTTGCAATCATATCAAAAAATATAACAATGAAATCAGTTACATGATTTGCAAAATTATGATCCATGGGGGCCCATAAAACCTCAAGGTCCAATGTTTGCCACCCATTTGAAAGAAACATTACACATTATCAATAACCTATAAAATAATAGGTATTCTATCAATACATTTATCATAATATCATGCATATCTATCACAACAAATATCATGAAAACATCCAATCTAGAATTCACCCTAAATGGAAAGACAAGAATACATGACATGTGTTCTCTAGAAAGTGACTATGTGATGCATGACATGGAATACCCTCATCTAAAAGGGTTTTAATACAAATAGAACCTCAATAATACCAATAAAAACAACACAAAACATGTGAATCACCCAATAGTGAAATCAAATCATCATTAATAATTCAAAACTAGAAAATTTTAATATTCGAAGAATATTGGCTTTTCCCTATTCACGAGAAAGGTAATCGTGATAAATTCATATTAAAAACTACATATTCATTCATATCCCTGTCTATAGGCTCCAAAATGTATGTCAAAGAAGGAAATAATTCATTTGAAACCACCTTGTAATGTCCTGGCTCTGTGGGCCACCCAGAGGTGCCCTGTACCATGTTAGTCACGTGGCATCAAGTGCATTTCCCCAAATACCAAAGGCTTCTAAATAGCAGTGAGTGACATGGTTTTTATAGTGAGGGATCTATTTTCTCATTGTTAAAGTAAAAAATTTGGAATGGTAATCAGAAAACAATAGTAGAAGTAGAAATATCATACGATAAGTAAACTGTGGAAGAATAAAAGTAAATAAACAAATGTATCACACATAAAAAAATAATGCATGTCACAAGTATCTTGGAAAGAAGATAAACATTTCATAGTTTTTGAAATACTATAATAAAACAATGTAAAAAATAAAAAAGTAAACTCCAGCAGCATCACATGCATCATCTTGGTCTCATGCTCTCCAACTCTACAATAATCGAGTACCTGATGTAGAAGGGAGATCACACTTCTATACCAGTAAAAATATAATCTTTTTTAGCCTTTAAGAATAACCCAAATAGGGTGTGAGATGAATCCCAATAGGTTGCCTCCCAAATATATGTGACCAAAATTTAGTGATTAATATGTTGAAGGTAATATGAAAAATGAAATAACAAACAAGGAACTGTTGAAAAGTAAACAATCATACAGTTTAAAATAAATCCATTTACATTTATTATGTAATAAAAAAACAAGAAAACCTCAGGGAAGTACTCACAGTCTAACCCCTCTGGTTCAATTTATATTAAGACTCATTAAGGAATCACTCACCACCAATTACCATTATGTACTCGTAATGGTAAACTACATACTCTCTTAGGAAGAAATCAATGTCCAATTCCCCATGTGGTCCCACAACGTGGAACTAAATACACTCTATGAGAGAACTCATGTCAATCCCCCATATAGTCTCACAATGTGAAACTCTAATAGACACTTTGGGGAATCCCTCAGCATCTATTACCTATATGGTCATACTACACCAGGTTCCCATAGCCCAATGTAATTCAATCATGCACAAACAATATCTAGAATCCAATGTGAAACCCAAATACTACATTGCTAAACTGCTACAAGGAATATCAACAGCATGACATATAATTAAAAATCCATCTGAAAAAAACTACTCATGTAAAAAACAACCTCATAGGAAATTATAGGCCCAACGACCAATATCAAGAAACCATGGGAAAACACCTCCATAAGAATGGTAATAAACAATATTCGTAATAAAAATAACCTTTACAATCAAACAAAACATAGTAGAAATACAGGGTTAATCTGAAAAACATTAAATACTCTAAACGAGGTTGTTCAATAATGTTTGAATATAAAATTCAAATACAACTATGGAAAGGAAAAAACCACATACCTCTATATTGTATGATGACCACTCTCGAAAGACAACCCTTGAATCGGCCAAGAACATCATAGATTAAAAAAAGTTCAAAAAAATTCTACCTTTAATAACATAAAGAAGATGAGAAATATAGAAAAGATGCTCATGAAAAATGAAGAGATCACCATGGAAATTACAACACAATCTATGGAGTTTTATTCAGGGAACGAATGATGAGTCAATGTCTCGGAGAAGTTTCAGTGATTCCCAATGCTCCTGGACGAGACGGGGCAAGAATAAGATTTTTTTTGTGAATTGGATGTGACCCTGGTCTGATTTTATAAAAAACATAAAAAGTAAACAACATGTACTATTAAAGAACACAACATGTATTTTCCTCAACCGATCCCTAACATTAGTTGTCTGTTATGCCCCACCACGTGGCCATGTCTTTTCTGTTATACTCTTAAGACACGGTCGGTCGCAGTAATAGGGTACACTGTTTGTATTTTCAATTACCCATCATGTACTCATAAAATATCCCAAAAATCCAAATTTCCCCAAAACAATAGAAAACAATATTCATACCTAAAATGAAGGTCTTGGATCCTACACTATTCTAATGTTCACATTACTATTCCATCAGGATATGTTCCTTAACTTCTAGAAACACTTCTTATTGCTTTTATTCATAATTAATAATTCATGTATTTTATTAAATTATGTGTTTATATGATATGAAATAATTATATGAAGGAAATTTATACTAAAAAATCTTTATGTAATTACAATCATCTCAACTGGTCACTCCACATATGAGATATCATTCTCCAATTTTACCACCACTAATTTCAGAATGTGTGAAGGATCTATTATACTCTTATTTATGTGGGATACATATAATACATTGTGTGCATGAAACATGGTTTGAGGAAGTTCTAGTCAATAGGCCACATCTTTGACAGAATCGAGGATATTCAAAGTTCCAATTTACCTCATAATTATATTCCATTTCTTCCTAAATACCAAGATCATATTCTATGGAGATATTGAGATGAATACCTTGTCTCTAATTTGCATCTCATGGTACAATTAAAGGCTATCATCATAGATATTTTTTCTTATTGGGATACATTGATCTTCTTTAAAATGAGGATGACATTCTCCACCATATCATTGACCATTTTAACACCGTGAAACATACAGTCACTAACATTATCCCATCAGGTAAGTGTTCTACAATTTTTCCCAAAAGGGCATCATATGGACCATTTTAGATGCTCCAGTGGAAACTATTGTTGTTTGAGAACACACCGAGATACACATATTGGTCACATACTCATTTAATATTCATATAACATGATCTTAACATGTATTCTAGATTCTGAATTGTATGATTATATTTTCCATAATTTTATGGATGATAGGCTGCCCTGAAGTTCATTTCGGTAGTTAGTTTATTTTTTATACTTTTCTATAACATGTAGGTGAATCTCAGATCATAGTGGGATAAAGTAGATAGTGTTACTCCATTTTACCTTCCCATTTATTTAATTTATATTTGTGCATGTTTATCTAGTGATAAGTCCTCCCAAAATGCGATAAAGTGAGCTGTATTTATATGAAGATCTATAATAACCCATATAGCATTATTTCCTAAATATGGTTTTGGATGTCCAGTGACAAAGTACATTGGTGATGATTTCCCATTTACATGCTAGTATGATTAGTGATTACCTCATCCCTTTAGAATTTTTCCTTTAATCCTTCAATTGATGATATACCAGACACATTTATATAATTCAGCAATCTCTAATGGCATATATTCACACCAAAAGTTCTCTGAGAGATCATGATACATATTTTCACTCCCAAGGTGGATAAATATGTTTTTTATATATGTTTCATTCAAAAGATATTTCTTTATATCAGTATTGAATTGTACACATATTTATTAACCAAATATTATGAGTTTATCCTCAGTGAACATGAAATTGGATGATTTCCAGATTTCAGATAGCTTCCACCCTTTTCTGAATTGTCACATCATTCATATGAGCATCAAATTATTTTTTCAACTAGGGATGATTGTGAAATTATTTATAAAAGGATTGATGATGTTCCACATTTAATGATTCCAATTTCAATTATTTTAATCTATAATAGGATTGGATTCTTGTTTATTCTCTTCATTGATAAATATGCGGGATGATTTCTACATAGAGGATCTGCCACATTATTTTCCTTTCCAAGATGGCATTGGATTTAGCAATCATAATACTTAATGATCTCTAACCATATTCGTTTTAACATATTAATATCATTCATTGTGAATATATATTTGTGACTATTTTAGTTAATATATATCTCACAATTCCCCAGATAGATATAATGTCTCTATACTATCTAATGAATTGATAATAACCTACATCTCTATATCATGTGTGGGGTAGTTATGTGACTGAATTTTCTATTTCATTGAGTAATAGTTTATATATTTATCCTTTTTCATCCCCACAAATCATATTCCATTTTTGAAGAATTGATGTACCCCACAACAAGTTCTCCACTCATCAATATTGTGACTAATAAAGGAGTGAAATGTCACTTTTTGAGCTCCGTAAATGTTTCATCACATTATTGAGTCTAGAAAAACATCATTCTATTCTGTGTTGTCTTGGTTATTCGGTTTAAAACCCATGAGAAGTTCTTTAAAAAAAACTTTTATTACACATCTGGAGAAAGAATTATATTTATCTCTATTATATATGTTGTCCCGAACAACTTTTCTATTGATGTTTTATTGAAAGGGTCTAAGGATATCCCTTTTCTGGTGACTACATAACCCAACATTGATACATAATCTACCTAGAACTCACATTTACAGTACAAAACATATATTTTCTCCCTTCACAAAACCTAAAACATGGTATTCATATGATTCTCATGTTTCTCCATTCCCTTGAACAATATCAAAATATCATCGATAAAGACTACCAAAAATTTATCCCTGTAATCCCTAAAGACTCTATTTAATAAATCCATTATAAATGAAAAGGCCACAGTGTGTCTAAAGGGTATCACAATGAACTCATGGTGTTCATACCATATTCAAAAGGTAGTCTTGGGTATATCTTTTATCCTTACCTTTAATTGGTGATATCCCAACTAATGTTCTACCTTAGAGAAACAACTGGCCCAACATAGCTGATGAAAAAGTATAAAATTCAAGGTAGAGGATACTTTTTTGTTATCATGATTTTATTGGACTAACAATATTCAATTCAGACTCACATCTACCCATCATTCTTCTTAACAATGAGGTTTGGTGTACCCCCTGGTGACGCACTCGGTGTAAGATACCTTTTTTCAGACTATATTGTAATTACTTCTTCAATTATTCTATCTCAATTGTGAACATTATATATGGATTTTCTTATATAAGAAGATATCTCAGATTAATATCCATTAAAAACTAGAAATCTCAGTTATTGGGAAGAACATGAAACTCTTCTGGGAATACATCATTTTAATCCCCCACGATGGGAATATCATCAAGTATGATCCTCTCCACTGTCTGAATCATTAGTTGAAGATATGATTTCTCCTATGGAAGAAATATAAATACATGATACTATTATTCTGAATGAAATTAACCTTTCACATTACACTTGTAATGAATTGGAGGCTACTATGTGATGTGGAAAGTGATCTTAGATTCCTTATAGATGATGTTGGATTTTTATAAGGATATCCAATCAATTCCCCAAATAGCATCAATATCTATCAAAGGGAGTATGCCAATATTTTTTGGAGGTTCAGTTAACAATAATTAACTATAGAGTAGATATCTAATTTGGATACTATAAGAGATCCATTAGCTACTCTCAGAGATAATTTATCCATAATACATTTTGGAGGTGTTTGAATAGTTACAATAAACATGCAAGATATAAATAAATGTGTGGAATCATAATTAAATGGTACGTTTTCTATTGTTGAATGAAAAAATAGTATACATGTCCCCACATCATTTTACATTACCACCTACCTTATATAGTTATTGTATTCCCTTACATGTTTACTTGGAATTTGTTGTTGATTGACTCTAATAAGCGACAATATAGGGCAATGGTTTGGAAAATGAAAATGTTCCTTATTGTTGAAACATCACAGTAATGGTTGAGCATTAATATAATCCTTCATTTTGTCTTCCAAAATAGTGATATTCATCATATACCTTCATATAATCATATCCATATTCACAATTATTTGACATTTGATTCATTTTCTAGTTCTTATTAGATAGTTCCCCTGATTCTTCTACCCAAAATTTTCACATGTGGGATATTCAGTCTTCTTTTCATCATGTGAATTATTTTCGAATCTAGAAATATTAAAATCTCATTTATTTTTGGTATCACTGGGACCTCACAACCATTGAGTCTCTAATCACCATTTCATCACTGAGGTCGTAATAAAAAATCTCCCAACAACTAACAATGTCTCGAATTAGGAATTATTTTCATGCACTCAGCTTTAGTCTTATAAAGAATCAATCCACCTTGATTTTGGACTTCATAAAATTTTTTTAAGATGTATCATTCATGCTAAGTCATGTTTACATCATACGCTATGATAGACTAATATTTATTCTATATAAGAATGAGGAATACTATTTCTATCATGATATAAATTTTTTGGTGAAAATATTTATTGGGATGAATTTTCTTGAATTCCACCCAATTCATGAAATCAATTTCCAACTTGGAAATAATATTTATTATTAGTTTCCTCCACTGATTAACTTACCCATGAAAATGATAGACCCCCAAAACAAATTTACAATAATATACACTCTATATGATATAAAATATATTTTCAATGGAGTTAACCTGCTGTTTTAAGATGGGAATAACATATCCACTAAACATGTGTAATGACCCGCCAATTCTCATTGGATTGAGAGTACAAAATGTCATTAGAAGGCCTTAATTGATATCCCCAAGACGCCAAAGGCTGGAAATAAATGCTGAAGGGTTTCAAATATATGTTGGGGGATGATTTACACTTTAATAAATAAACCTATAAACTAACTATAACAAAAAATTTGCTATATGATGCATGAACAAAGGAAACAACCAACTCATGAATTTCCAAAAGAGAACTACATTGTTCCACAAATCACTACATAACCAACACAAAACCAGAGTACCAAGCAGAAGACTGAAAAAAATACCCAAAACAAGCCAAGACACACTCCAGGTCTCCACACCCAGCTCTATGCACCAAGCACCACATCTCCCAAGCATCACCATGAACCACTATTAATGAGATGCCTTACCTTTACCTGTAACTCGGAATATGACATCTGCAAAAGCACCAATGTTCCAAAGTAGGGGTGAGTATAAAAATTAGTAGTTTTTCCCCAATTACTTCCCAACTCACGCCACTAGGAGAGAAGAGTTAGCCACATTTTTGTAAAAATAGTTTATATAAAAAAATTTCTCAAAAGAAGTTTATAACTAAATTTAAACAAGTTTCCAAAGCCATTCATAACCAAAGGAATTATAAAATCAATTGAAAATAATTTTCAAGCAAGTTATTTTTCCAGGAAAATAAACAAACAATCTTAAAAACCATTTCACAAAAATTTCTTTTTGGAATACCCAACCATTTCCACAAACCCATGCATCCAACCATGCATGCTACCTGGAAGAGGGGAGAAGCCCAATCCCTTATCCATCCCAACCATGATAGGAGAGACTTCATACCCTTATCCAACCCAAATGAAAATGAATGCTCGATGGGGGAGAGCCCTAACCATTATCCATCCCAGCACTGATGGGGGAGACTCCTAACCCTTATTTGTCCCGAATGAAATATGAATGCTTGACGGGGGAGATCACTAACCGTTATCCGTCCCAACACTGATGGGGGAGACTCTTAACCCTTATCCATCTCGAATGCAATATGAACACAGAAAACAATGTGCCGTTACACCTTTGGCACTGAACTGAAGGTCATATTTCAACCAAGCCTCGTATATACAACACAAACAAACACTGTATCTTCTCATCAATCATCCCAAAAAACCCTTTCAATAAAAACACATTTTTATTGAAAATAATCTCCATAAAAACCATTTCAATCTGAAACCATTTCAATAAAACACCCTTTTTATTGAAACCCATTTTTCATCAAACCACTTACAATTTCACCAAATCAATAAATTAAAATCAACATTTTAAATTCAAGAAGCCCCATCACTTTGCACAACAATTCACCAAGATTTCACAATCTCATAAAAACCATAAATCATCACTAAAATAGATTTATTCTTTAATTTTCACAATTAAATCCATTCAAATAAACCAATTTGAATCTAATCCAATCAATTCTATCAAGAAGAGTTGAGTGTGAAGCCTCCTACCTTTGGGGTTTCTAAGAAATCGACCCATAAGAAACCACACCTCAAAACTGGCGAGCACACCACCGAAACCTCTCTAGATCTCCTTCCCTAACATCCAAAAGCCTTAAAATTAACATCCAAAGCAGTACACCCCAAGACCCACACACAACAGGTGTAGATCTGAAACAATTTGAGATAGGGAGATGTAAATCTAGAGAAAACCACAAACAACCACGAGAGAATAATTACTCAAGAAGACCCACCTTCAAACCACCATGAAACCCCTTTGAATTGCTTCCAAAATGAGTGGGAGAGCCCCTCCAACCAATGGGAATCGAGAATCCCAAGTGAAGCTCTAGTGGGTGAGGATTTGGAGAGGAATGAAGAAATCTGGTGTGAAATAGGGTTTTAAAACCTTATTTCATGAGGACACACGGTTAACCCGCACAGTATGGAAAACCATGCACTAACCATGTGCACACTACTACCTCAAGAGAAAGGGTCTGCACGGTTTTGTTGAACGGTTTGGAAAACCATGTGAATGTCGTGCGAAGCCTACTATCTCCCTTGCACGGTTTTCTAAAGAATCTGTATGGTTTCCACTAACTGTGCTCCAACCGTGCACGCCTTAAAAGCCACCAAACTCATCCAAAACCATTACAAACTCTCCCTACCTCTTCCCAACTCATCATATTCACTTGAAACACATAAAAAAGCATAAAAAAGGCCACATACCTCAAACCAGGGGGACTACATTATCCCCACCACTGGACTTTCCATCCTTATAAAGTAGTGAATCAACCCTTTGCCGAAAGAGCTTGGGCCACTGCTCGACCATCTTTTTCTCCCGCTCCCAAGTATCCTCTTGAATCTGACCATCCTACCACAAAACACGAACTAAACCAAAGATTTTACCATGTAAGACTTTCTCTTGCCTATCCACAACCCGCACTGGCACATGCACCAACGAAGCATCTGGTTGTAGCTCGACATTATCTCATCGAATCACATGGTCATGATCCGGCTGATACATTTTCAACTGTGACACATGAAACACATTGTGCACCACACTGAACCTAGGTGGAAAATCCGACTGATAAGTCACCTCACAAACCCGCTCAAGAATCTCAAAAGGTCCAATATACCATGGAGATAACTTTCTCTACTTTATAAACCGTTAATGTCACAACCTAGGGGAGATCCTCAAGAAAACATGATCACTCACCTCGAATGACAATGGACATCGATGATGATCTGCATAAGATTTATGACGACTCTGAGCCATCTCTATCCTCTTTCTCATAAATCGGATCTTCTCTGTTGTCTCTTGTACAAGGTTTTTCCCGACTAGTGATGTTTCACCCGTTTCCACCCAGCATAGTGGAGAATGACAAAGACACCCATAAAATGCTTCAAACGGAGCCATGCATATCGAATCATGATAACTATTATTGTATGAGAACACCACTAAAGTTATATTCTTCTCCCATGAGCCACAAAAATCCATGACTCATGCCCGAAACATATACTCCAGAGTTTGTATCGTCCTCTCGGATTGACCATCCGTCTGAGGGTGATACGCCATACACATGGTCAAATTAGTTCCAAGGTCTTGCTGTAAGGATTTCTAGAAATGAGATGTAAACCTCAGATCTCAATATGATAAAATTGAAACTAGAACACCATGCCTCTTTACTACCTCCCGGATATAGATTTTGGACAGATCCTCCACCATATGAGATTCACGAATTGGAATGAAATGGGTTGACTTCATTAGCCGATCCACTATCAAACAAATGGCATCATTCTTTTTTATCATTCTTGGGAGACCTATGAAAAAAAATCCATCGTTATCTTCTCCCCCTTACAAACCGGGATTTTTAAAGACTGCAACATTCCTGCCGGCCTCTAAGGCTATGCTTTGACTTGATGACAAGACAAGCATATAGAAACAAACTCAGCCACACTTCTTTTCATACCATCCCAATAGAACAGTGCTTTCAATGATTTATAAATTTTTTGAATTCCAGGGTGAACTGACCACCTGGAATGATGATACGCCCTGAGGAGATCCTCCTGATAAGAAACTGGTACAACCATCTGATTCTGAAAGCACAAATCCGAGTCTCCATTCAATTTCCAACCCTCAATGGTCTCCCCACCATTGAATCTTGACCTCATGGTCACACACTCAGAATCAGACACCACCACAAATGAATCCAGATATCTCTGAAATGTCTGATTCATCAATTACATGAACACCGCTAGCACATTCTTCAGACCAAAGGACATAACCACATATTCATAATGGTCATATCTGCCTCTGAAAGTTATTTTAGGAATATCGTCCTTCCTCACTCGCAATTGATGATATCTCGACCTCAGGTCGATCTTGGAGAAGCACTGGGCTCCCCTCAACTGGTCGAACAAATCATCAATTTATGGAAGTGGATATCTTTTCTTTACCCTAACTTGGTTAAGTCTACGATAATCAACACAGAGCCTCAAAGTACCATCCTCCTTTTTCACAAACAATACCGGTGTTGACCACAGAGACGTGTAAGTCCAGATAAACCCCTTGTTTTATAACTCTTCCAACTGGACTTTTAATTCCCGCAATTCATTAGGTTCTATCCGGTAAGACATAAGTGAGATAGGACTGGTCCCTAAAAGAAGATCGGTCGTAAAATCCACTTATATTATTGGTGGTAACCCTTAGAAGATTTCTAAAAAAACACCAGGAAATTGATCCACAACTGCTGGAAAACAATTTCCCTCAACCTCTTTCATTGATTCGAAGGTCAACGCTTCCAGTTGGTAAGAGATGGTTCCCACCATTGGTGCCATCAGGCACATTGCACCTCTCATTACTATCCTCTTTCCTATGAAGATATGGTAGGTGTCGTCAACTGTATTGAAACTAACTATTCTTTTATAACAGTTGATGTGAGCATTAAACATTGTCAACCAATCCATACCCAATATTACATCATAGACATCCATGTCCAACATCGAGATGTACCAATTTTAACTGAACTCCAACAACATTTATAGCACATGATCTACACACAAATCCTTGACATGCTCTTTCACCAAGTAGATTTTTAGATTCAAAAAATAAGGCATCATTTCCTATTTTTAACATAGCAGATCAACAATACAAGAAGCAATGAAGGAATGTGATGCACCAGTATCAAAGAGAACTTGAACAAGGGTAGAATTCAAAGCAATTGTACCTCTCACCGTAGATGGTCTAGCCCGATCATCAACCATCATCTGCTCATCTCCATACAATTGCTTCATCGATGCACTGTTCTCCTTATTTCCTTGCTGAGATTTCTCTGGTTGAGGATTCCAGGTATTTCGAGAATCACTATGGAAAGCTCTGTTATGCTAGCGAGACTGATTCTGCTGTCCTCGTCTTGTCAAAGCATACGATTCTTGCGACCCTTGAGAAGTGTCACGTGAAACCGACCATAGAGCATTTCTAAAATAGAACTGTAGATGCCCCATTTGCTTGAAATTGTAACAAGATCTAGGTTGCACTGTATAATCTCGTCTTTTTTGGTCAAACGAACCACATTGAAAACAACCTGCTTTACTCTGGGGTCATGGAGGAAGGTGCACTAATTCCGCCGTTGGTTCTGATTTCCACTTGCACCATGGAAATAGGTGTCCCTTTTCTTCTTGTTGACCACGATAGTGTTCCTAACATTTACTATAGATATCAAAATGCCTCCTCCCATTGATCACGAGATATCATATTTAGCAACAGTTGCTCAGTTCACCATCTCTATATAATCCATAACATAGAGCACCGCAATCATTGATCGAATCTCTTTCCTTAGCCCAGATTCGATGATGAGTGCCTTCAACGATGCACTTGCCACAACCTCTAGTGAAAAACGGATTAAATTCATAAATTTAGTTGCATACTCAGTAACAGAGATACTCTCCTACTTCAAGATAAAGATTTTTATCATTTTCTGGATGTTGGATGTGTGATATAGAATTGTTTGTGGAACAATTCTTCAAAATACTCCCCTATTAGGCCTACATCCAATTTAGCCTGCACTGCTAAGTCCCACCATTGACGTGAAAGATCCTCAAGAATATACGTTGCCAACTTGACCTTGAGATCTGATGGTGTGACGATGAAATCGAAGATACAATTCATCCTACTTAGAAACACCTCCGCCTTTTCGGTTTCAGCATCACACTGAATGTTCTGTGGATTCTGCATCATGAATTGGATGGTATGACCAACATGCATTGGTTCATTCATCTGGTTCCCTTTATCCCCTGCATGAAAAGCCTGAACAATACTCTGAACCAGCTCTTGGTTTCCACGTGGTTCAGGTGCAACCACATTCTCAGCAACCTCTTCAGGTTTGTTCGGATGACGCCTATCGGGTTCCATTTTCTAAACCAACAACATACTCTGTCAATCTCACTCTTTAGCACTGATGGTTTAGCATTCAAATTCTATCACATCATCTATCACAACATTGTTTTTTCAAAAAACAACCCTTTTTTATGTTCAACCATTTTTGAAAACATTTAACATGCTTTTTTAAAATCAACCCATTTCCAAAATACACCAAATAACCTGTTTTCAATGTCTTGTACTTGAAATAAATTTCTTAATTTTTCAAAAATTGGCACCATACACAAAATCCTTACTCATTACTCACAATAAGATATGAAATCCTAGTGGAAAGTCGTTTCCCTACAATGTATGTCATGCTTCTCTCATTGGATAAACCCATGACAATGAGATTTCCAACATTCTAGAAGTTTATCCCAAACATTTTTGTACCCAAAACCCTAGTAACTTGAAGTTCACATAAACGGGTCACCTACGTCCTATTATGAAATACATTTCAAGTTCTGAAAATCCTACTCTTATCTATGATTTCAACCCAAGGAATGGACAAGAATGAATTTCAACTCAAATACCAAGAACATTGATGACCACTTGTTATGCAAAGACCGAACAAGCTGATACTATTTGTAATGACCAACCAATTATCACTGGCTTGAGAGGACAACGTGTCATTATTAGGCCTTAAGAAACATCCCCAAGATGCCAATGGTTTTCCATAAATGCCGAATGGTTTCAAATATACGTTGGGGGATGACTTACCAATTAAGAAATAAACCCATAAACCATCTATAACCAAACATTCACTATATGATGCATGAACAAAAGAAACAACCAACTCATGAATTACCAAAAAAGAACTACACTGTTCCACAAATCACTACATAACCAACAGAAAACAGAGTAACAAGAGGAAGACTAAACAAAATACCCAAAACATGCCAAGAAATACACCAGGGCTCTACACCCAGCTCCATGCCCCAAGAACCACCACATCTCCCAAGCATCACCACGAACCACTAGTAATGAGATGCCTTACCTTTTCCCGTGTCTCGGAATATGACATCTGTAAAAGCACCAACGTGCCAAAGTAGGGGGGAGTATAAAACTCTGTAGGTTTTCCCCAATGACTTCCCTACTCACTCCACATGTAGAGAAGATTTATCCACATTTATGTAAAAACAGTTTATATAAACTTTTTTCTCAAAAGTAGTTTATAACTAAATATAAACAAGATTCCAAATCTGTTCATAAGAAAAGGAATTCCAAAATCAATTGAAACTAATTTTACCGCAATTTATTTTTCAATGAAAATAACCAAACATGCTTAAAAACCATTTCACAAAAATTTCTTTTTGGCATACCCAACCAATTCCACAAACCCATGCAACCAACCATGCATGATACCTGGAAGAGGGGAGAAGCCCTAACCCTTATCCATCCCAACCATGATGGGGGAGACTTCTTACCCTTATCCAACCCAAATGCTAATGAATGCTTGATGGGGGAGAGCCATAACCCTTATCTATCCCACCACTGATGGGAGAGACTCCTAACACTTATCTTTCCCAAATGCAATATAAATGTTTGATGGGGGAGAGCCCTAACCCTTATCCTTTCCAACACTTATGGGGGAGTCTCCTAACCCTTATCTGTCCCGAAATCAATATGAACACACACAACACTATGCCGTTACACCATTGGCACCAAGCACAAGGTCATATATCAACCAAGCCTCGTATATACAACACAAACACACACCACATCTTCCCATCAATCATGCTAAAACACCCTTTCAATAAAAACACCATTTTATTGAAAATCATCCCCATCAAAACCATTTCAATATCAAACCATTTCAATAAAACACCCTTTTTATTGAAACCCTTTTTTCATCAAACCACTTCCAATTTCACCAAATCAATAATTTAAAATCAACATTTTAAATTCAAGAAGCCCCATCACATTGCACAACAATTCACCAAGATTTCACAATCTCAACAAAACCATAAATCATCACTAAAGAATATTTAGTATATGCATTTCGTAATCAAATCCATTCAAATAATCCAATTTGAATCTATGCCAATCAATTCTAGCAAGAAGAGTTGAGAGTGAGGCCTCCTACCTTTAGGGTTTCCAAGAAATCGACCCACAAGAAACCACACCTCAAAACTGGTGAACACACCACCGAAAACTCTCTAGATCCCCTTCCCTAACATCCACAAACCTTAAAATTCACATCCAAGGCACCAAAACCCTAGATCTACACACAACAAGAGTATATCTGGAAAAACGAGAGATATGGAGATGTAGATCTTGAGAAAACCACAAACAACCATGAGAGAAAACTTACCCGAGAAGAACCACCATTAAACCACCATAAAACCCCTTCAAATCGCTTCTAAAAAAAGTGTGAGAGCCCCTCCTACATTAGAGAACTGAGAATCCCGAGTGAGGCTAGAGTGGGAGAGGATTTGGAGAGGAATGAGAAAATCCTGAGTGAACTCGGGTTTTAAAACCCTATTTTATGTGGCTAGACGATTATCCCGTACAGTTTGGAAAACCTTGCACTAACCGTGCATATGCTACTCCCTCGAGAGCAAGGGTCCACACGGTTTCCTTTCACAGTTTGGAAAACTGTACGCAAGTTGTGCGAAGCCTACCGTATCCCTTATATGGTTTCCTGTAGAATATGTACAGTTTCCACTAACCAGGCTCAAACAGTGCACTCCTTTAAAAGCCTCCAAAATCGTCCAAAACCATTCCCAACTCTCCCAACCTCTTCCCAACTCATTCCATGTAATTTAAACACATAAAAAAGCATAAAAAGGCCACATACCTCAAACCGAGGGTAATAAAACATGGGAGGCATGCAATTATTTAAGGATAAGATTGAAACATTATCTTTCCTTAGAAGATGATGAAATTCAACACGATTCAATTGAATATTCATAACTTGAACCAGCTCACCAAATACTATCATAATGGTCTGATCACCCATTTACATCATATTTGGAATTTTATTTTGGAAATAATCATATTCCCTATCACATATCTTGTGGGAATGTGTTAATATATTTCCTTACATTAACTATGAAAAATAAAGTACACTTTGGGGGTTCTAAAACTTAGCTAATAATAATATTGAATCATTAAACATAAAAGGGTAAAATCTTAGAGAAGGTATATACTAACTTGTTATTCCCTATGTTTCAATCTTGGTTATCCGTGATCAGTTTCCTAACATATATTTTTGTTAGAATATTCTCTGTTCCGATGATAATGGTTCGTAATTATCTTAAGAGTTTATCAAAAAAATATCTCCCATCAGTTTCAATCCAGGTGAGCAGTAATTCCCACTATCATGTACTAGGTTACAACTAATCAGGACCAGAACACCTTGTCATATTATATACTCCAAGATAAATCTATTCTATTATCACATCATCTTTTAGTATACGTAAAGGATTTATTTTAATGATAAATCATGCACACTATACCTACAAAATTTTCAAGATGATTTCGCATCTGTAGTCTTACCCATAGGGTTTTTATTACAGTTCTCTATTCATAGTCACCAAAAATAACTATTCTTTTACTTTGATTCCAACTATATAGACACTAGTCTTTTACACATATCATTGCATGATTTTAAGAATAAATATACATCTAATTAGATCCAAGGATCATAATGTCAGCTGTCTTAGAAGTCTAGGTAAACATAGTAGTAAATAAAACAATTTAATATTTATCATCAATTATGGGCTCATAAATTCCATTGATCCCACACATCTATAATGGATAACATAAGGATAACATGAAATAATGGATGATCTAAAATCCTATTAGGGGAACAAACATTAAAATAAATCTTATCTCATGGATTAGAAGGCATAAAATAACAATATAAAATAGAATATAATATTATTAAACATAAGTAATAATAACATGGGATCATATAATCATTCATTCATAGTTATGTTTAAGCAACATGAAATATTAATTTAGCAAGAGTCCAATATTATTGAACATATGGGAGCATAAGTAAAGCTCAATGCACATAGTGGAGAATGTGTCAAGCCTACCACCAAGTCCATTGCAAAAATGTATCGATAGACTAAAACATACCTAATTCATTAGAGAAATATCTAGTAACACCCATCATAACATGTTCATGGATATTTTTTTTAGATAAAGAATCATACATAAGTAATCAATCATAATTATAAGGGTTACTAATTGAATGAATTGGGTATCATAATCAGGTCAAAAGCATAATAAATTGGAATATCATAAAATATTACTTGAATGAAAGAAATTAAATCATAATAGACATTAAAAATTAAATGTAGTCTTATATCAGGAAATGTGATTTAAAAAAAACTGAGAAATAGATTTTAAGAATCCATATAAATGAAACAGTTTAGTACTATTCAATATAAAAGATTCAAGATTCATTAAAATGGAAAATGAATAGTTATTTGTATAAAAAAAATGAATTTAATAAATATAATATTTAATGATAGAATGAGTTATTAATGATATATAAAGGTTTATTAAAACATATTGTTGTGAACAGTTGAAAATGTGTATGAATTATGGAAGTTCCCTCAAATATGTCTTTTTTATCAAGAATAATTGAGTAGGGAACCTTTTCAAAACATTTATATCCCCAAAGAAGAAAGAAAAATGGTTCTTGAATCAATAGTTTTTAACCTATTGGAAGAATTTATAATTTTTACATAAAAATTAATGAAAAATTCAATTTACTAAATGGGGAGAATGAGTAACCTGAAATAATAATGAAGGTTCAGGTAGAATATCTTACCATTTAACCAAATTGATTCTGAAAATTATCTTAAAGACCAATATTATAAAATTATATTTACAAATTAGTACATCCAAATACATTAAAACAAGTATTTGATTTATTATAACATCGTTAACATCATTTTAGGACTTCTTTATGGGTTAATATATTAAATTTCATCGTTTAGTAGGATTATTTTCCTTGGTTTTCATGATCCATTTTATAGTATATGTGAATAAAAATTCATGTAGAATGATTCATGTTGTACAGAGCATATATTATTTGTTACTAATGAAAATAAAAAATATTATAATACCATTTTTTCATTAGTGAGGGTGGTTCATTAGATAAATCATTAATATTGATTTTTTTTATTTATTTACCAATTTTAATTACTTTGAACTCATTTTATTTTATAAAATAATATCATGTGTACAAAATGAATCCAAAAAATTATATAATATATAAAAAATATATTCTAATTTAGTTCAACCAAATAATAATTCATGAAAATAATTGAAGAAGTTATTGAAATATGAAGGAACATCATCTACAAAGGTGGTAAATCGGTACCTCAGAGATGATGTTTTCATTCTTAAAGAAAAGTAAATAGAAAGAGAGATTTTATAAATAATTATTTATTAAAAATGATAAAATTCCAATTTATTAATGATTTTAGATTTATAATTATATTTGTATGAGGTAAGCTGTGGATTTAAAATGAATAAAATGGAACATAAAAACAAATCTAAATAAAATTGATGAGGGTTTTACCCCTTGATTCCTTCTTCCTAATAACCTATTTAGGGGATTAGTTTTATTATTTTATTTAGACCAGAAATTCGTGGAAATGAGAGAGAGCTTTGGGAAGAGTGTTGTATGCAATATAGTCAATGATCATGGATTATGATATGTGAGGAGAAGAGGTGGTGAGGGGTGATATTTCTATTGGAGGAGGACAAATTTTTTTAATGTTATTATCATTATTTAACCATAATTCACAAGAAAAAAAATGATATTTATTATTGAGAAAAAAATACATAATATATGTCACGTGAATATGAGATAATTAGCTTACATCAGCTCTACCTCACATAGGAGTCCATAATTTTTTTATTTTCCATAAATCATAAATTATCAAATTTTATTGTTCACAAAAAAATTCATGTAATTTATAAAAAACCCAAAAAAATTATTCTAACCATTTATCAACATGAATAATTAAAAAATTAACATCATTTTATGAAATATATTTTCTATAATAGATAAATTTGAATTTTAATTAAAATTTTTATTTACTGGGAAATCTGTTTTTAAAATTATAATTAATTTTAAAACGCACTTAAAATTTAACTATGGTCTCATAATACCCTCTTATAATCATAATGAATCAAAATAATAATTTATGAAAAAAATTTATGATAATAGATTTACTTTGATGTTATTAAATTAATTATTAAAAATGTGATTTATGATTTATGACTTACATAAATACAAACACTTAATTAGTACTTGTTTGAATATATATCTATAATATAATTATAACATTATTTAGTTTATAAGATGACTAAATTTTAGATATACATACCTTGTTGAGGTTACTATTCAGTTAAATATATTACTGTTCATCGGGGTCATATTACTCTTCTAAGGGTATCATCATTGTTTCATCATTATAACATCTCTAACTTCTAGAGACACTTGTTTCTAAATTCAATTATCATTTTTTAACATTATATCTTCTTCTATTATATGTTTATTCCCATATGGATTAATTTTGAGAATGAAATTTCCATTGATGAAAAAAATTTCATTACATTTATTATATTTTTTTAATAACATGGTAGTTATTTTCGTTGAGATCTTATAATCTATATTTTTTGAGTTCCAGGAGGTGTTCATTGAAATGTCATTTTCTTTTATCCATATAATCATTATGATATAGAGGAAGGTTTATAAGTATATTTTTATATTTTTAATAGTTATTTGAGACCATCAACTCTATATGAAACTATCCAAGTTCGTGTTTTGTAATCATGATGTTGATTTCCATTAATATGTTTTGTATCCATAATGTGATTCTATGGACTCTCCAAAGATTAAGGTAATTGATTAATGGGAAGTACCCATGAATGTGGTAGTGTTATTCAGTTTCCTTGGTGTTCCATGACAATAAAGGAATTTATTTTTTCTAAATCCACATTGAAAATTTCCCATTTTAAATCATTAAAAAAGACGGAACATGTCTTCTTCTTGAGTCATCCTTATCTGGTATCTTTTAAATACATGGATGGAATATTGATAACTTCCCTTGGGTTTTTATAGCTAGAGGAAGTGGTGATTATTGATTTCATTTGTGACACATCCAATATAGTATTGAGAGGTTTTTTGATGTTATAGTGGTAAGGGAGCTCTTATGATTCTGGGATGCTCAATAATCACTTTCAAAACTATACCACTCAAGAAATGGAGTTGTCCATTATAATATTCTTAATAAATAAATGATTATATTACATCATCATTTATACCATTGTAGTATTCACAAAATAATAGAATAGAGACCCATTATTTGTCATACATGGATTTTACATCATTATTAACATATAAAACAAAACATTTATATATTTATGTGTTAAAACATTTATTATATTGGAATATTTAGTATCATAATTAGCATTAATATAATAAAACAAAATCATTATTTAATTTCATCATTATATTCCTTCTGTAGAAATCATTTTCATTTTGTACATTAAATATCGAATATATATACATCAATTAATGGGGTGAGGTAAAATAACATTAATGGGGGATATCATAGATGGAATAAAAGGCGTGATTCAATATCACATGGGTTAAAAAAATCATAGTCTTTTCATATGAATTGGGTAATAATTATAAGCATGAAGTGATATTTTTAAAATAAAATAGAATTTGGAATATGCACCATAATGAGATAACATAACATAGTAGTAAAATATATTATATATCTATGGAGAACGATAATATCATGTTAATGAATAAAATGTGTTCATATTTGTATCCTCTTAATTGAGGATATAGTTTTTATTATTTATAGTAATAATACACATTATATAATAATTTATTATATAATTTCAAAATAATTGGTGGGATATATGTAAGGAACCTACCATGGTCAACCCTAAATCAGTCATCGGAGCTGATCTGTGGAAAGGCCTGAGAAGTGTTTCAAATCCTCCCATAATGTGAAAGACAACCAAGGGAATCATAAGAGTCAATAATGGGAATGATATCTCCCTATAAAAAACTAACGAGCAATTTATTTAAAATAAATAAAATGTAAAACCAATCTAAACATAATTATCAAACAATTCATAATTTATTTGAAATGAAAAGACAAAAAACTGATCAACCACTACCCAATAAAACTTGAACTAAACCTGATAATCCAAAATCTACATGTGACACTATTGGTCACTATCCAATATACAATCCACCCATCACCTATGGTGATCGAATCAATGCCTGAAACTGCAACATAAACTACAAATAATAAAAGGCTATAGGTGTGAATATTACAAATCATTAAGTATTATTGAATAATTATATTCCCCATTCACATCCTTTAAATAATGAAAAAATTATTAACATGTATGAAAGTAAAAATTTAAATATTTTATTCATCATATTACATTCAAACGTAAATAAAAATATTCCAAATCCAATGCCCATAGGTTTCAAAAGATGGCTCATGGGAAAAGGGGAAACGAGGACACTGTAAGAATTAAACATTTATTCATACTCATTAAGAAGGGAATAACTATATTTTTATTCAAAAAGAAATTATTGAAAAACATTATAATGAACCACACATTCACAATTTTTCAATTAACACAAAAACCATTTATCTAGATAATGTTTACTCATAACAAGGGAAATTGCGCTAACCATGCATATCATTGAGGAATATGGGAAATATTAGGAACTCAATGGAGAACCAGAAAATTCTAATAAATATGACCCCATCCTCAGTATCATGCTATAGATTATGAAATAATAATTCCCAAATACATGACCACCCTATCTTCGAATATACTAAGTGGAACAATCCCATAAAAATAAACCCAAATATCCACCTACTATTCAGCATTGGTCAGTGTATGAAGAAATATTGTAGTAACAATTTATATAATATATCATTAATATGCTAGGTTCCCATTATATGTTTGTTAATAGGTGTGCGACATTAATTCAATAATCAAACCATTTACACACATTACATTATACATATCACACGAACCGTCACCACAAATGACACCCCTAAGAGTATTCCCTTTCTTTAAAAAATTATCGCAAATGGGAGATCCCATACAAAGGAAACTCTCATAAGATGACCAAGTAACACAAAAAGTGACACACACAGTGATGGTTTTTATGAATAAACCAATTTTAAAAATCCAAAGAGGCCTAACAATGCTTACACATAACAAACCATTCTTGAAAAACTACAAAAAATACACTTTACTTAAAAATCAATTCAAAAATATATTTGGGAAACATAAATAACCATTTATCTATCACAATTTCATTTACCAATAACAAACATAGTCATTAAAATCACATACTAATTAGATAAACCAACGAGTCCATTTGAAAAACATTTAGTGTAAAAACCCATTCAAACCCACATCATGCATTCAATGTTATTAACCAAAAAAGTATTTCATATGAGAAAGTAATTTGAAGCATTAATGATCCAAATTTAAAAATTAATAGAGGTGAAAAAATCTACCAATATATGAATTGTTAAATTTAAAGAAGAGGTTAAAAGGAATCCTACCTCATATGATGAAAAATTTATGGAATCATATGAGAATCTGTATTCTTACCTCAACCGCACCCAAGGGAGGTTTGGTCAAACATCAAAGAGACCTCAGAAGAAAATATCCCAAAAAACCAGGCATCCCATAGCCATGAAAATTGGCCAACATGGCCCCTAGTGATTGGGAAGAAGAGGATAATTGAATGAAATCCGATGACAAGAATGAGGAATCCCTTACCAATTGATCTCCATGAAGATCACCAAGAAAACACCTTGAATCCCACCTATAGGGGCTTGTATTTGACAAAAATCACAATTGGTTGAATCCAAGTCATGGGGTTATAATGGTGGTGGTAAGGGAATAATACCCATTTGAATAGAAGGAGAAAATCCCAAATTACCATTTCCCAAGTGGGTTGCGTTGTTAGATCATGTTGTTTGAAAAACCATCCATAAACGTGTATTTTTCCAATGTCTAGTGCTGGATGGATTTCACCCACAATAATTAGATATAGTGTTCTTAGTATGTTAATCCATGTACAAACCATGCAACACCCACAAAAAATATTTATGTTTTAAAGAAATTTGTCACCCAAACATTACAACCTGAAATAAGTCCACAAAAATAACCATTTTAACCCCAATGGTCATATAACACTAGGGGATCAACCATCCAAAAAACATACCCTATAAATACATGCCACTATGACTATTACAAACATATATTTGAAACTACATCATTTTCATACATTTCACTATATCTAATAATATGTTTTAAAAAAGAAACCAAAAATCCAAAAATAAAATTTAAATCTTCAACACCTGAAACCCAAAAGAAAAAATAAGGGCCAAATGATAAGTCGATTCAATGGAATATAAAAAAATATAGGTTTGAAAAATCTTCCCACCATTAATGATTTCCTCCCATAAAAAGAAACAATATTTTAATGTTGATCGATCAACAATTAAGGATTCTAAAAACCAAAAGATCCAACCCCTTGATCAAAAAACATCCCTCATTGTAAACAAAACATTCCTCTTGTATGAAATAGACTAACCAACATGAACCACATCCCAAGAATCAACTAGATATTAGATCCAGAACATTCAAAAGTATACATCGAATAGAACTATTTGGAGCACTCTAAAAATCCAATTGTTTCTTAAACTAAATAGGAAATTGAAAAAAAAATATGTAGCTCTAAAAGAATCTACGTCAACAGGATCAAACCATAACCAAACAGGAAACAGAACTACATTAGTGGGGAGCCCCAAATGGAATCCCCACCATTAAAATTTAATTAGAATCTGATAATAAATTAAGGGAAAACTCAATGATACCTATGGTGCGTCTACCCACCATTAAGAACAAGCTGAGAACCCCCAAATTAAAATTCATCCTGAATAAAAAGTAGGACACTCCACATATTTCAACCAAAACTCCCAAATAATAGCCTATCATCCTAGAAAACGAATAAGATGATATAGGATTAAAACAACACACTCTTTAATGAAGAAGATAGTAATCGACCAACCACATTTTACGCATACCAAAAACACCCACTACATTGATATGGAAGGAAAGGGGATAAATTTTTGGACAACTAAAACCACAACTGAAAACTACCTACTCAATACCTCACTCAATTCACATGGGCAGAACACTAATGAAAATAAAAATAAAAAACATTATTTCTAGACGTAATACTCAAAAAAATTGATTGATGGGTATTTATGCCACACTCTTTGTGACTAGATAAAATTCACAAAAAAATGAACCCAGAACAAAATAGTTGTACTACCTCACCATAACAGTGGAGGCGAAAACATAACCACGCATCCCACAACACCAGAAATCACAACTATATGCCAGTTCACATCATTGCCATTGGCCGAAGCCTTGATGATCGATGAACCTGCTAACTCATAGTTATGAGCTGCTAATCATAATTGCTTCTTATTTTGTTTCCACAAGTCTCCGCACGACACTCCATGACATAATATATGATTAATCGATACCAAGAAAAACACATCCTCACATATCAAACAATTAACCAAATAAATATTTGGAAGATTCATTCAACCCTCTTCTTAATCCAAATAAAAAATAATGAACATGAAGACTAAAGAAACAAAAAAAACACCATCGAGAACAACTTCTATAACCAATAGAAATAGAAAAACTGGATAAAACTACAAATGAAGGACAAACAACCCTCTACTATATCAAACAGGATTGGGTATCCATTGAAGTGGATTGTTTTTATTTTTGAAACTCATGAATGAAATCCCTAAGTTGATCAACTAGAATGATTTCTAATGGGAGGCCACTGGTAAGAAAGAACATGGAAAAGGGAAAACCACAACCACTATAATAACCAGATCATAAACCAAAACACACATAAAACAAAAAGAAAAAGACAGGGAGACAAGCGTATAGATTCCCAAATCCATTCTAAATACCCAATAAACACTAATTCAAGACCATGTTATTAACAAAATATTCAATCTCATAACACAAAATAAACATCACCTATGAATCCTGAGGAATCACAACAAATAAAAAACACATAAAAAGAACATAAAAATAAGGCACACAATAATTGGATTATAAAAACACAACAATTTACAACATCAAAACTATTTGAATAAAACAACAATGTGAACTTTCATACTCCCCAATGGTATTCCATAGTGTCTCACTCACATGAAAATTCTCGTTCCACTTTGTGCACCAATCAACCATCCAATATCGTGTACTCATCCTCCAATTATATTATCCATATACTTTATACACAAATCAATGCATATGAGTTCTCTAGGAAGTTCCAAAGATCAAAAAAAAACATTTCTACTTTCCAAAACAATTCATTCCACACATTTTTTCACAATCCTAAACCACATCACATCTCATGATTTGTATTAATTATCAAAAACATATCATCTAACAAGAAAATAACCATGTAGAAATGCCACATTAAAAACTATTGAGTCATTCTCAAATACTAAATCCTATTAATCTCCATCCAAAAACCATTTTCATCATATTCATGATGTTTATCAGAAAATCATCCAATTCAATTTCATTAAAATAATTTTATAGAATACCACTCTTTTTTTGTAACAAATATAAAAAATAACATCCACATTAAACCAAACTTTTTCTATAAACCCCATGTTTTAAAATTTATAATACACATAAGAACTGTGCATGGTTAGGACGCATGGTTTACAAAAAAATGTGTCTACTATTTCCCCTTGCTGGAATACCTGGAAACCTGCATGGTTTGGCTTCATGGTTTTGAAAACAATGCCCTGACCAGGTGATATTGTTCACCATAAAATAAGTGGATCCCCACATGAATCATACATGGGTTGACTACTTGTAAATGGGTCATGCACCAAAAAATAGAAGCAAAACAAATATCAAACTGTTTCCTGGTGCATGCTTCATGGACTCTCTCTAAACGTTTGATGATCATGCACTAATGGAAAACAACAAAAAACACAAAATTTAAATTAGAATCAAACCCAAATAAAATTTAAAACAATAAATAAAATATGAATCGTAATAAAACACATCCTTAACATTGTAAACATTTTCACTAAATAAATAAATATAATTTTGTCATGATTAATTGTACGAAATACTTATTTTTCACTATTTAGAAAAAATTTCAAAACTATATTAAAAAATCTATTTTCAGAAACGATCTATTTCCATAAACTCAGTATTTAGTTTATAAAGATCCAATCCAATTAAACAATTTCCATTGCACCACAATAAAAATTTTAAAAAACCCACCATTCTAATCAATCCATATTGTTTGTTTTCAATCACATTTTTTCACTTTCCATAACAGATTCATCACCATTTTAAATTCATCATTTCACAATACCAAAACAATACATTCCCAATATATTTCGTGAATTAAGTAAGATGCAGACGATTCAAAAATGAGAAAATATTGTAGAAGGGATACTTGGACATATGGTTGTCAATAACATTTTTGACACACCACCATCATAGATAGCATCCAAGTGAAATTTCTTCGGCTCTACTTGCCATTCCTTAGACCTCTGAGATCATAGATTCTACATACCAACTCCCTTTCTATTTTCAAATATCACAAAATCTAGAAGAACCAATAGACACCAACACACCCATGAATCCAATGGTAACTCAAGGATTAGAACAAGCGAGGGATCATGACGTCTTTAATGATACTATACAAATATCCTAAAAAGCCACATCCTTCTACCATGAAATCTACAAATAATATTGGGATATATAAATAGAATGGCACTTAAAAGAGTCGACCTCTTCTAATACCATTTAGTCTAGAATCAACCTGGGTTGAACCTAAACCTGTCACACATTTCAATTAGTGGCATGTCTTTTGAGGTGTTCTTGATAATCCTATGCTAGTGAAAATTTCCAATGGAATCATAAGAGTCATTAATTAAAACAATTTGACCAAATGAAAATATGAATAAACAATGCATAGAATATACAAATGAGAAATCCAAACAGAACGTGATTATCAATCATTAGGTCATTTATTTCATATAAAAATACGACACATTGATCAACCATTACCCAACTAAACTAAAACAAAAACGGATAGAACACTATATCTTAGAGGCCATGATGCTCAATATCCAATCCCTATCCAACCATCACCCACGGCGATCGATTATAAGCTGAAACCTACATTAGTAACTAGAATCATGAAAAGAGTATATGCATGAGTGTTAAAACTCAGAAGGCATGCCTGAATAATTACAATCTTAATTAATATCCTTTAAGAAAATTTATTAGTTTTATTTAATTAATATTTATAAATTTCTATTTTTTCATACCTTACATAATGAGGGAAATAAATCATATCTCAATCCATTTCCCTCTGGTTTCGATTCCATGCTCACTGGAATAGGAGAAAGTGATACTAAGTATGAAGTGTCACTTTTTCATGCCATGAAATAATGGAATAATTTTTTTGGTTCATCCAAAAATACAGTTCTTGGAATCCATTTTAATGAACCACACATTCTCAATTTTCCACGTAACACCAAAACCAATCATAAGGATCATGTCTACAGAAAACAAGGGAAATGAAGCTAACCATACTAATCATGGTTGAACAAGGAGAAACCAAAAAAATGATACTATAACCAGAGCATAGTAAAAAATGTGACCCCAAACTCAATAAAATTCCATAGATAATGGAATCAAAATGCCCAAACACCTGGCCACCCTAACTTTGGATAGACTGAGGTCACCAATCCCATAGTAATTAGTCAGAATACCCACCTACTATAGGACACAGATAAGTGCATAAACTACTAGTGTAGAAATAATTCTCTAAATCCCTCATTGTTATTCAAGGTTCCCATTATATGTTTTTAATGGGGTATACAATATCAAATCATGTAACAATCCATATACACCCATGACATCATAATAATTACAGTAATCAACATGAACCCGACCACCTCAAGTAGAAGTCCATTACTATAAATTTTTTTCCAACAATGGAGATACCATATTGAGTACACTCCCATCACATGTCCAACCAGTAATGGAAGTGACACACCCCACTAAGGGTTTTCCATATAAACCATTTTTTATATTACAAATGGGCCATAAAATGATTTCACATATGAATCCATTCTTGGAAAACTACACACAATCCACATTCATACCAATTCAATTTAAAATCCATTTATGAAATACCAATCAACATTATTTATCACAAATTCAGAGTCTAAAACCAAACACTCTATTTAAAATCATATACCACTTTGAAAACTCAAATGTTCCATTTCAAAAACATTAAGTGTGCAGAGCCCCTCAAATCAACATCACACATTCAAAGATATTAAGGACAAAAATTTATTTCACAAGAAAAAAACATTTTATTCAATGAAAATAACTATTTTATAATTAATAGAGGTGAAAACATCATGCCAACAATGAAATCTTATTTTCAATATAGAGGTTCAAAGGGATCATACCTTATATGATTTAGAATTTTTATACACCAATGAGAAACCTTATTCTCTTTTCAACCACACTCAATTGAGGCTAGGTCCAACATCAAGGATATCTATGATGGAATGCCCCCCCAAAAAAGAGCAACCGAAAAATGAATATTAGCCAATATGGCCCCTAGGGTTAGCGATGGAGAGGAAAATTTGATGAAATCAAAGGAGTAGAAGGAGAAATCCCTAAGAATTAAATCCATGTAAAAAACCACCCAAAAAAATTGAATACCATTTAGATGGACTTAAAGGTTTTAATGACTACCAACGGGGCATTGAATTCTTAGGGTTCAAATGGGGGAGGCTAATGGAAGAATCACTATCTAAAAATATGGATAAAATCCCAAAAACCCCTTTCTCGAGGGGGTTTATTGGTTATCTTGCATGAAGAAATTAGATTCATGACTTAATGAGCTCATAAAAACAAGCACCCAAAAAACCCCATATTAGTGAGGTAATACATCATGCGATATGATCCCTTTGATCACCATATTTGTGAGGTAATACATCATGCGGTATGATCCCTTTTCTCAATGGTACTTGTTTTTTTACCTCACTAATATGGTTAAATTGATTTTTTCCCCAAAAAAAGGATTCTATGGGTTTTAATAGTTTAAATTATTTAGGGATTATGAATTGGTAATTAATATCAAGAGGTTTCCCATGGGAATTAACATGGATTTAAAACATGAAGAGAAGTGTATTTTCAGCATAAAACATTGAATAAAATATAATAACCAAATTAAAAAAATTAATAGTAATATTTTTGATATTGTTATAGATATTTTTATAAAAATAAATTTATTAATACCTTATCACCTATTTGAAATGAATTAATATGTTTATTAAATATGAATATGGAAAATTAATAAAAAATATTTCAATATAATACTTTTAATTGTGTGCACTAAAAAATTATTCTATAATATTTAAATTTATATTAATGAATAATTTTACATTAAAAATATGGTATTTTTATCCTAAAATTTTATAATTGATTTGGTCATTATTACATAATGTATGATGCAATTAAAAATTATTGTTTTTAAGATAGTGTATTTTTTCTTCTCCAATATATTTATGTATATAATAAAAATATCAAAAAATAATGCATATACAGTTTATATATTAAAATTATAAAAATGAAATTAAAATGTTCAAAATATTGTTATATAATTGGTTATTTTAATTTTTATCATTAAAAATATGATTCTAATGTATCAAAATAAAATACATTTTAAAATAATTCTTACAATTTCTTTGGGTTTTGATATTGAAATTTATTTTATAGAATTATAGTATAAATTTTTTTAAATTACAATGGATTAATACTATTTTAGTTTCATTATACTAATTTTTTGTAAATGTACTATTCAAATGGTAAGATTAGTATTCATACCTATCGGGTTATTTTTCATAATGGCGTTCTGACTATTCCAATAGACAATTAACTACTCTATTATTCAAATTACATCCATTATATACATTTACATTACATCATTAATCATTCAACAAAATTATTAAACTAGAAAAATATTTTTAAATTTTAAATTGGTGGTTGATTTACTAATATTCATTTTCCATAGTATTGTTCATTAATGGAATTATTATATATGATTCGAATGATACACATTTTCTCATTTTATGTTTTCTATTTTGATTTCAAAATATTATATTTTTAATATTCATTGGATTAAATTTTTAATAATTTTATGCAATCCATTAATGAAATAAAAAGTTTTCTTTTATTTTTTTCATTATGTTATACATGTATAATATTATAAAATATTAAAAATTTATTAGATAAAAAATATTATTGAGAATTTTTAGGTTGATATATTTCTACCACATTCATTAATTTCTTCAATGAAATTTCATGTTATATTCATAGCTATGAATATATGAGGGTAATTAAATTTCATTATTTTATTTAGGTTTCCATATTAGAACATCATATTTATCATTCTATCATCACACTCTGATAAATTGATTTATCTTTTCATATAGAGAATTTTCTCTACCATTATGGATCATCATTGGTTATTCCTCAAAGGGATTCCACTCTCCAGTTGTAAAATCATTGAATATAGTATATGTGAGGGTTTCAGTATAGACATCCTCGGTCATTATATATTAAACCCATCACCAACTTCATCCATGTATGGTATAATTATTAGCTTATAGGATTCTTTTTATCTGTGATCAATGATTTGATTGTTTCCAATATACCAAGTCCTAAAATATTCATGTTTTAAAAATATAAATACAATCTACCATAGTGATATTTGATGAAACAAATTCAATACAAATTCAATATCTTGGACCCATTGACGGTCATCAGTATAGCTCTTCAATTAATTATAATATTATTTTTCAAATTTATGGAATAATTAAACCATTTTTGTCATCTCATTCAAAATATTGGTTACATGGAAATTTCATCCACTAACATCAGATAAAAATATAGGATTTAACAATAAATTATCATATATAAAGTCATATAGAGTCATTTTAATACTTTATTGGATGATTTTTTTATATGATAACTCATTCAATGTGATATGTTGATCCTATCCCCCATTAAAATAATTTTATAAAACTACCGTCAAATACATGAGTGTCTAATTTTTCACCTAAAATTTTCATTTAGTTTCGGTTTTATATTCATACTGATGATCAATTCAGTTTTCATAGAATGTGGTAGACTTCTATTAAATTTATAGGTGCACCATAGATCATAAAAATAAATAATGGAATGTTGGGTACAATGCAACCTCACCAATTTCATTATGTATATCATAAAAATTTGATCAACTAGGAAGTATCCTAAAATATTGATGAAGTATATATTCATTTATGAATTTATCCATTCCATTTCATAACTCATTAAATTCATTGTATTCCTTCAAGAGACTTGTGACATTGTTTGTGGTAATGTTCCCGTATTTCAATTTGGTTATGAAAAATTTATAATCATCCCTGGGAACATATATCACACTTATTTGACTTAGTAATACATAATTCTATGTGAGATATAATCCAAAAAATCAGTCCTTTTGTAAACCCACGAAAATGTTTTCTAAAATGTCCTTGTAAATCATGGTACATCAAAAATGTGTGGTGAATGATGATCAATGTGAAAAATCCAATTGATCTACCCTTATCATAGGTTTAGAAGCCATATAAAGTACACCATATTAATTAATTTTTATTTCATGGAACAACCAATTATTTACAACTTTTTCCTTCTTCTAAATAACTAAAACATTGATTGGTTCCCCTTGTTCTTATCTCAGGTAAAAGGATATGAAATAATTTGGAAAATTTATTATTTATTCCTTACTCATATGACTAGTCCCTTTTATTTCACATCCATGAATATGGTCTATTTCTCTATCTATATCATATATACTGTAATATTTTTTTTATAATAAGATAATTCTATCTATAATTTAACTTCACCTTATACAAATGAAATGAAATATTATATCTTGAACAAATCTAACCATATTCATTAAAAAAATATTTGGCTCTTTCTATATGAATATATACTTTAAAATAATGTGACCATAAGAGATAAATTTATGTTTACCATATTGGCTGTGTTAATGAATAATCAATGTATTGAATAATGAATCCAATTCTAGGTCATGTATTGGGATGTTCTACTCAAGGATAATAAAATTTCATAGGTAATAGGCTGTTAAACTATCATTTTGATGAGTACACAATCAAATACTTTATTTTAATCATCATTTTATAACATAAACCACTATTCTAATGAGAGTATATAGAGTAAAAGAAGAGTTATTATCCTTTTCATGAGCTCATTAAGACATGAATCTATTTTTTTCATTTATATATTCATTATCCAATTATTATGAACACATTTTGTTAGAAAAATAATTATTTTAACTTAGTCACTTGTTTTTGACAATACCAAACATGTCCTTGAAAACTATTGATTTCCACATATAATGCATATCTAATAAATTCCTCAATTTTTTTTATAGAAAAATAAAATCACTTTCCATCATGTTCTACAATATTGTGATATGATACATCCAAAAGGTATGCATGTAGAACATGTAACAAAAATTATTTTTTCATAATGTTTCAAACACCATCCATAGATTCTCTTCATCTTCATCCATTAAATTTGAATAAATGAAAATTGCATCAATGTGGGAAATAAAAATTACATCAGGGAGTCCTTTAAATTATATATTCATCATATCAATTAATATTGATGAATAATTACAACAACCAATGTGAAATAATATGAACTCATAATGTCAATATATTTTAATAGGGTCTAGCTGATAAATATATTCATTCATCACCTTTAGTTGAGTATATATTGATGGGAGATACACCATTATTAATTAAAAATATCCTAAAAGATTATCAAATAAGTCTTCAGTCCTTGTTTGGGGATACTTTTTATCTATACTGATCTGATTGAGATCAGTAATCATTACAATTATGAATTGTTCATTTATTTTTCCTAAATATAGAAATAGAAAAAACAATGTTGATGAAACATGTGATATGAACCATTTCACTAAATTCTATTTTATGTGATTATTTAACTCCAATAGTCGTATTAGGTCTATCCTATATGATATTTTCGAGATATAAATATCTCTAAATACAACTTCTCTTGAGATATGTAACTTTAGATATGAGGGAAGTCATACAATCATTTAGAAAAAGAATCATTATCTTCCCTTATAATGGAAATTTCTTTTTGGTTTGATTTAAAAAAAACCCCTTTGGAACACATATATTTCATCCAAGCATAACAAACCCCACACCATAGTGGGATTTTCTAATGAATACATAAGATATTAATTCTATTATAGTAGATCATGTGATATTTAAATATTACGAATGAAATTTTATTTTCTTGAATGTATACATGAACACTATATAAAAAATTTAGTAAATTTCCTTTATGGAATAAAAAAACTATGGGAATTATTCAATAATAAATTATAATAAACCACCCAGATATTATAAAAAGAGAATACACACAAAATCATTTTAACTGATCACAGCACTATTATTTTTCATCAATATATCTACATCATTATATCATTGATGTGATACAATTTTTGATGTTAATGTTTATTGACCTATCATTGTGGACCCATTATCTCACTCCATATTCCAACCACTTTTAGTCTAAGGGATATTTACTAGATCCGAGTATATATTTCACAAACATGGAAGGCATTTCCCATTTTCCTATATAGAGACACAAAAACACACCTCTAAGACCAAAAAATGATGAAATGTGAATAAAAAAAAAGAAAATAATGATTGTATACCACTATATCCCAACCAATAGAGTATAAAAATAATGCAATGTAATGTTAAATTTTTCCAAATACAAGCCCAACCAATGATGCCTTTGACAACAATTCCAACCTCTATGCAATGGTACTGGGACATTTGTCTATAGTATTACGAACAAAATTCAACCTACCTGATCTCACAAAGCTTTGTCTAGTACTGTTCCTCTCCAAACCCTATCTAATGCTTTCTCATCTACATAAGACATGACACTTGTGGGAAAGGTCAGTGTAGGGGTTTCTTTAAGAATAACTAATAGGAAACCCCCAAAATGACAATGCAATGCACAATTGAGAGATATAGTCATCTATAAACAAGTATATGAGTACATAACATTTTATAATGTCAAGTTATACACAATCAAAGACAAAGATTCTAGTGGGATGTCAGAACTACAACATACCAACACAATGGATTAAACTTTAAGATTCCACTAAGAACTCTTCTGAGAAAACACACACTTATGTCTGATAGCTTTGATTATGTCAGTATAATATGTACGATTCTCCACAAACCATCATGAGTGATAGAGAAAAGATGATAGATTTAATGATAATATGATTCCATAAATGTTGATCACAACCAATTCCATGGTGTTATACCAAAATCCACTTCCTGATTAACCAAAATAGTATAGGATCAACACTTAGTGAAATTGGTTATGTCAATAATAAGGAATAAACCCTGGGAACAATGAATGAATAGATAATCCTACTCTGGGTCTCCCAAGGGTTTCCAAAAACAATATCTAGGGTTTCCTACTAAATCAAACCTAATCACTTATGTACTAAATGATTTGTACCTACCTTAAGGGAAATGATAATTGAAAAAAATCACAATCAAACGAATCCACTATATACTAGAAACATGAATCAGGCCATGTAGAAAGGGATACACAGTGTGTATTAGGGTCACACTCTATTTTCCATAACCACAATTAGTGCATGTTTAAATCAATCCATGTCGTTATAACATGTCATGTATAATAAGGATATATACCGAGTTGAGGGGTCACACACTGTTCCCTTCCACCCAAGGTCCACTTGTGTACACTAGACATGTTCCAGTACAAGGGGAAAATATATGTTTTCTCTACCAGTGAACCTTTATATGTGGTAATCCTTGAACTTGGACAATGCGAGGTCATGTGGTGGGGTGCCCACCATATAGAAAACATACGCACTCCACCAAATGTCTGTGTGTCTCCCAAGATGCGTCATGATTATCTTGAATTTTATACGTACATTGTGATAGAGTAACACACAATTTAACATGGTCACATGCATTTTGATAGTTAACTATCTCCTAGAACCCTATCCACTACTACATGGTGGATACATGTCATGTAACCATGTGTTACATGCCATGCTCATCGGGTTTTTCGAGAATCTCTCATTCTTTCTCAGCACGCCTCACCTGATGATCTAGATTTCTTTTTGGTGATTTTTTTGAATTGAAAATTGAAATCCAGTGTCCTTACATGTCTCTAACAACAAATCTATGTGTTTTAGTGCTTCCATTTCTATATATATTTGTCTAAATCAATTTCTACACAAACTTCGCTAATTATTTTTTTTCCCTCTGATTTTTCCATCACCATTTACTATGCAACTCCGTTAGGTCATACTGAGGTCATATATTCATTTTTCGATAAATCCATAATGAAAATAAGGTTAAATGATCATTAATTAAAAAACTAATCAAAGAATGAAGAACATGTAGATAATGGGGGACAAAAAAGAATAAATATTATATTTGACCAATGAACCTTGGTCGTTGTTCATTATGACATAGATCTATTCATGTCAGAATGATAAAAAATTAAAATTAATAATATCTATAATCAATCCAGGCAAATCATGCAGTGTATAACGTATCCATCAAGGAATGATGAACCGTCGATCAACTGGTCTGTCAGATGGTGTGTGTTTATTGTTGAATCTGTGAATGAGTAATGAAATCCCAAAAAATGAATCCGACTAGGTAATTTGATCTTTTTATTTTGAATATGGATTTACACTGGTGAGATTTATAATGAAATATAGCATATTAATTTCTCTATCAACCCCACTAATTAAAATTTATAGGGTTTCTCTTCAGATCATCCAAGGAATTTCCAAGGTTACAAGCCTTACCATGGATAACAAATTAATGAATTAAATTCAAAAATATTTTTTGTTTCATTACTGTCAAATAGATAAATAAAAATTTAAAATAAATCAATAATTTATTTTATGCAATAAAACAACCCAAAAAAATATTCACATCTGACCCAAAGCAGCATATGTTGCTTCAAATCGTAGGTTATATTGCTTCACTAAATGAAACGGTTCCCATGGATTTTATATTTGGGAACCACTTGACATGTTATTCTACTATATCAGGAAACTATGTGTGATTTATATTTACTATATTAATATTTTTCAAATAATTATTCTAGACATTTCGGGACTCGTAATCACATACCGTCTCATTTTATTCTCATGTAATAACACCAAATATTATTTAAAAATAAAAAATAGAAAATCTAGAAAATTAAATTCGCCCATACATTGGGATTTTCATCCCTAAATAGATAAAATGGCTCCTAGAAAATATGAGGGTACTGAGTATGAATATGAGTATCCCACTCGCAAGTTCTCTCATAGTGATTCATGTGCTACAACCAAACTCTCTCTAATGGAATCAATCACCCATGATGGAAGATTTCAAACCTATCCTTAATCGACACTGGGAACACCCAAAAAGATGCACCATCCTAAATGTCCAACACGACATAGTCGATGATGTGTGATTTTTCATGCACATACCTTGTAAGATAGACATGTGGATGATGTCATTTACCTGGTCTAAATTCGAGGGTAGAAATTTTTTTTATTCCACTTATCTAACTATACACAGTTTTTTAAATGGCCAATAATCCTCAGAATAACATTCTACCATAGCAGAATATTCGTAACCCTATTCATGGAGAAATCTGAATGAATACATGGTTTCTTTACTAAAAATACAAATGGATTCACATTTAATCAGTTTAAGACTTATGAAGGATATTCCTAGTCCTCATTCACCACTATATGATTTTTACCTTCTCTATAGTATATCATACTAACATCATGCCCATGAGATCTGACTCTTTTATGTTGTTTAGAAAAATGGTTACCTATATGGTTTTATGTAAAAATACTCAAATGGTGACATACCAAAGGGGAGAAAGTTGTTATTGTTGAATGTGTATTCCACTGATGGTTAATCCTCCCAACAATGTCAGAATTTCTACATGCATACTCATAATATGTCCTACAAAACCCAAATTCTATACTATGTAAGACCATATTTTTGTGGGTGTAGCACTGGGGACAAGTGTAATTATGTACCAAAACCACCTACAATACCTTAAAAAACCATAATGTGATACGATAATATGAATCTAAATAAATCATTGATGAAATTCTATATAGTGAAACTATCTCTTGAACATAGTGTTATCCCAATAACACTACTGAACTATGCTATTGGATATTTAAAAAGTAGGCAGACCTAGTGAGTAGAAAATCAATCACCAAGATATAATTGTTTCCCTCTGACATAGGTGGTAATACTTTTTGAACAACATCGTTATTTTATACACCTTTCACTCATTCACAAAATGGTGTTAAGCTAATTCTACTTGATCCTGGTGCTCGAAATTATTTTATTAACATCATATATGATGGTATATCTTTTCCATACCAAGATGTACCTCCAAAAAGAATTTATTAAACTCACGTATAAAATCATCCTACAACACCTATAGTACTACTATAAATCCTATAAAAAGAATGCCATTATCCCAAACTTTTTAATATCAATCAGGATCCGGCCCTATGGACATCTAATCACATAGGATCTCATTGTTCGTATCATCGAGATGTGCCTCCCTAACTCATTACAATAGTGGAGGATTAAAAAATATATAATGGAGTTATGTTTCTCCTTCAACAACCACAAATGATAACTATAATTTTTCCAACTTCTTTATCACATTTCTTGACAACCACAATCTAAATATCATACTGAAAGAATCTACGACAACATTCACATCCCTATAATTATAGATGATCTCAATTTCACATTCTTGGATGAAATCTATTAATTACATCTATATAATTGCCATATCATTTTGAGAGACAATATACATGAGAGTCTTATGGCTGGAGATGACGATAAACTACTTGCATATCAGTTAGTGTCTCCACCTTCATAACGTGAAGACTACCACCCCTAAATCTAGACCAGGGGTCACGTAGTTCTACAAATGTTGTCTCAGCTAGATAAACCCATAATAAATAATCCTTTTCCACTACATTAAGACACACCCAAGAATTTTTCCCCATGAATAACATAACACTGCATACTTGAAACACTCATCAAAAAATATCATGATCAGATCTCTTTTCAAACACTTCTTCAACTACTGAAATGTATTCCTACACTTCTATATCCACTCATATGGTTTGCCAATTTGATTAAAAGATATCATTTGTGATAACACCCTTGATAAATCAAGTATGAATCCATAATTATGGAATGATAGCATGAGGAAGCTCTACACAATCATCATGCTCATAGTTTTCACTCACGCTAACACTTACTCAATCCTGGCTAGGTCCACTACCACTCTATCTTCTTATATAAATTGTCTAAAAAATAGACCTCATAAATCCAAAACTATCACTTTTAGAGTTTCCAATAAATCTGGTCCTCTCAGAGTACATATAGAACCATACTTATGTCTCTCATGTGATCCTCCTCCAATGTTGAGTACAATAGGATATTGTCTAAGAAGAATACGATGAATCGATCTAAATAATGCTTAATGATCTGGTTCATGAGTCCAAAGAACACATCTAGGGAATCCATCACACAAAATGGCATCGCCAAGATTTCATAATGACCAAAGCGACAAAAAATGGTATATCCTAAACCCTTACCCATAGTCGATGATATAATGATCTGAGATCAACCCATAAGAACCTCGTTGACCCTATTAACTGCTCAAAGAGGTCATTGATAATAGGTAGTTGATACTTGTTCTTTATTATCACATAGCTTAATCATCTTTAGTCCACACACAACCACAAGATCCCTTCTATAATTTTGGTAAATGAATCTAGGGAAGACCAAGTTGAAAAACTGGGACTCACGTAGCCCTTTCTATTCATGTACTCCAACTGCACCCTCAATTTATAGGGCTTTGAGTGAGAATCCTGATATGTTGGTGAAAATATTGCTTGCATACCAAGGGCATATATCAATAATGAAGTTTGTTTCCCAACTAGAAGTAAATCATGAAACATCTCTATGAAATATGCCCTCATACTCTGCCACCCCCATTGGATGCTTGAATCTCATAGAATTACAGTCATTGAGGGTCAGGTAAGCCAATTGATAATTAATTAGTAGTACCCTACAATGCATGAGTCTATCCAATATAGCATGGGTTTTGTTTTAACAGTAATGGAAAACCACATTCTATCGATGCATAAACACCACACCATTATCCTAAAATAGTCTATATAGAAATGGATTTTATATAACCAATCCATACCGTGGATAACATAATAAGACCTTAACTCTTCCACCAAGAGGTTCAAAATGAAATTATCGCCTCCAAGGGTAAGGTCACACTGTCGGCACAATTTTTTGATCACTATGTATTCCCAAGATGTTGTATCCATGTGTATGGTTTAGGTCAACTATTCAAATAGATTCTATAGGTCATGAACAATATATTTTGTAAAAATGGAATGAATAGTACTAGTGTCTATAAGTACAAGAGGTTTTGTAGAAAAGACATTGATCATATCTAAAATCAGTCCTAGATCCCCTGGGTCATATGGTTCGACTACATGAATTTATCCCTTCCCCTATCCACTCTCTCCCAAAGCCTTTTCTAGTCCACCAAGGGGTGGTGGAGGTAACAATTGTAAACATCTTACACCCCTTCATACTCTTCCAAATCACTTTCCACATCCACCACCCAATGAATCTGATGGGTCCTATTATTTCTTCTACCTCCATGGTCTATTCACTCTCTCTCTATAAGAATCATTGATATTTGGAAAATCTTGAGAAAATTGTACCCTAAAATAATATAAATAGAACTCCTCTCTATCGGCTAACGGGACCCACCCTGTGAGCCCAGAACTATAGTTCATCTCTCTTAGGACCTCCCACTGAAATTTCACCCACATCCACGTCCTGAAGACTGATGTCAATTCCCTATTATAGATATCTCTTCTCCTACCCGTCTACTACTGACTATCACTAGATTGTATATGCTCGTCCAAGAGGCTTTAAACCATCATTTCTTTGTAAACCACCCCAAAATAAGTCGGAATTTATATATGGATAACAAGGTCTTTGATATCTATAAATATACCACATAAAAAGGTCCATGTCTTGAATTATTTTTCTCTAACCATATCTGGCGATTCCCTAGAATGGTTGGTGATCCATGATAAATATTCAACCATTGTCATGCTTCCTTGCTGGAGCTAAATAATCTCTTGTATACCCACTTTTCTCAGTGTAACAACTAATATCTCAAATATAATGATATTTTAGAACTCCATCCAGGGAAGAGTCTCCTCGGGGTGAGTATTAATAGTAAAAATATGTTGTCACTCTATTGAGCCATGTAGAAGGCTCACTACCTAAACAAGCATCTCATCGAATGGTGTCCGGACAAGGGAGAACACTCAGGTCACTGCATCATGCCAGTCCTTAGCCGCTTGAGGGTCAGGATCACCTTGGAACTATAGGGATATCTATCTTTGAAACTCAATAAGCATGTTTAACCTTTTCTCCTCATCTTCTTGTACTTTGTGTTCTATATCCAGCTCCATAGTTGCTGATATAGTTGTTACACCACAGTGAGATTACATAAGGGGAGATAATCCCAATATCAATGCTTCATAACTAAGGGGGTCATCCTAGTGATCAATCTGTCAAATCCTATTTGGTATGTGTTATAGAGTACTCATGTATGAAAAATAGGTGTACCACAATCAATGATTACATTTCGAGAGCTTACCTGATAATGTACACGAAAACAACAACCCATTTTTATATGATGCATTTACCATTATTTTCCCTTAACCAATCTTATCATTTAACAATATAAAAATCTATTTATTAGAGTTATAATAAACAGGTACATCGACCACCCTCCCCAACACCAGAGTCCCTATCCTAAAAAATGATCTCAAAACATATAATATTGTTTCCCCAATCCAATCTCAGAGAATCCAAGTCCTTAAGTATTACTGACCACCTCTAATACCACTCTTTCAGGACCCATCATAGTGGGGCTCATGTTGTGACTCCCTATGCCCACATCCAGTAGGTCAGGGGATCATTACTAGCACCATATAAGAATATCACTAACATGAGAGGAATTTATTATGAACCTATATTCTCACACACAACATCAAGCCCAATAAATGCTGAAATTTAAAACCCACTAGGCCTAAAATATATCCATAACACTATATATCAACCTATAGATTACGATATGAATTTAATGTAAAGTGAAATTGGGCCAAATTGAATCACACCAAAAGAAGTATGTAACCTCAAGTCTTACCAGTACACAGTAAAGCTAGGACTATGGTCTAAAAATTTAGGATCACATATTATCTTGACTGTTATCACAAAGCTCCATCATGTCTTGGTAATCTTAGGAATCTATAAAAAATCTTCTCAGCTGCAAAACAAATGACATTTTTGGAAAAATCTCATATAGTGGTGATCATAAAATGTTGAATAGGATGCCACAAAAGCCATGATGGAAAAAAAGTAATGTCATTATTAGATCTAAACAAGGATATGTCTGTATAAAAGATATGAATATCAAAATATAGACAGGTATTCCAATTGTAAGTCACAACTACCCCATAAAAATATTAGGGATTCAGCTCAAAGATTCCTCGAATCACTCATTCGGGAGAACACATAGTTGTGTCTTGTAGCACCAATGAAGCCCATCCAAGATGTATTACTCATTAGGAACCATAATGAGAGAGATATTTTCTAATATATCTTATGAGAATTTGATACTGCATATGAGAATCACATCCAAGTTCATGGGGTGTTACCAAAAAAACATATATATTCACAGTCAACGTAGATTATAAATCCCAAGTGAAGTTCTTCATGTAAATACATGGAAAATTACTAGGGAATGAAGAATGATTAGTTGATCTTGGGTCGGGTCACATGAAGGATTTCAAGATTTCAATCTAGGAAGTCCTATTGAAGGGATCATTGTTCTATGAGTAAGAGAAAATTTGTACATACCATTAGGGAAATGATAATGGGATGAACCCTTAATAAAATGTGTGCATATATGTTAGACAAGTGAATATTTACATGTAGAAAGGTGTACACGACATATTGTAGGTTCACATATTGTGTCCCTTGAACCTAGGTATTTACCATTTTCAATGGACCTTGCCATTATAATATATCAGGTAGAAGATGGATACACACCACATCGATGGGTCATAGGTTATGTCCTTCCTTCTGAGGTCCTTCCGTTTACTATAGAAATGTGCCAGTATATGGTGTAAACCATTGTGTTTATTACCATGTTCATTTATATGGGGTAGTATGTGTATGTGGTCCAGTAAAAGTCTTGTGTTGGGGTACACACCATTAAGGGAACTCGTTTATTCCACCCTATGTCTGTGTATCTCCATAGATACATGTTGAGTCACAGGGAAGTGCCTAATCAATGTGTCATAGTTACCTATCTTCTAAAACCCTACATGTCGCTCAGTGGGGGGCACACGATATGTAACCCTAGGTTACATGCCATGTTCATTAGGTTTTTCCACCATATCATTTTCTTCTTCCATTCCCCTTTTCTGATGATCTGAATCTCATTCTGGTGAACTATTTGTTTCAAAGGTCTATAACCATGGTTCTTCCATCACCCTAACACTGAATCTATGTGTTTTGAGCGTTCAATCGGGTCAAAAATGTAACATACCATGTAAATAATGAATAATATATTTTCATATTTATTAATTTTCATGAATTAAATATTAATTTTACTTTAATGGGGATGATATGTAAGATAGTGTACCCAATACGAAACCATGAGTTTCTCTGAAATCTTTTGTTGTAGACTAATAATATAATAATATTATCTTTAATGGTAGTTAACACCTAGACGTTGTATTGAATGGAATGAATATAACTAACTAATATTATATTATACAAGTTTGGTAAATATTTTTATATTTATCCAATAAATGTTAGAGGCATAAAATGGGATTGAATCTAATTTTAAGCCTAATTTACCTTAAATGGTTTATTTACCACCATTTGATGGAGAAACCTAATTAAATATTGTAATAGTCACTTTTAAATTTTATATTTTACCTAATAAAATTCTTCTTTATGATCGGGATACAAAATTTACATTGGGTAAATTTTTGGTATTTTTTGGATAAAATTATTTTATTATGAATAGTGAAAAATACTGTATTTTAATTCAAATGTTCCTTTTAATATAATTTATTTATATAGTTAGATTATATTTTTAATTAGATATAATATGTAATTATATTATTTTTTTACCATTTAATCAAATTTTGGTCATTGGAATTAATTTCACTTTGAGAATGGACATAAACAAGTATCAATCATTTGATTGTAATTATTTCATAAAAACATGCTATTTGTTTTGATTATGTAAATTAATTTTAAATTAATTAATCCAACTTCAATATTTTAAATTTATTAAAATTGATATAATTTTTGAATTCAAAATTTCAAATATTCTTTAGGATGAATTTTTGGTATTTTTCTGAAAAACATCATTTTTTGATGAATAGTGAAACCAATAAGTCCAAGTAAAAAACAGACATTTTCATTTAAATAAACTTTTTCTGGTTCTCTGGATTTAATTTCAAAAATATAACATACATCATAGTTATTATTATGTAAAATGTGGTTCAATAAGATGAAAATAATTTTTGGTGAATAGTATCTGTAGACTTATTTACCGCGTATAAAGGTATATAGGGTAATTCAAGGTTAAAATAATATCATAACAATACAAAATTACCTTAACACTTATCATAAACTTATTAGATGAGACGTGGAATACCATTGGCATCCATGGGACTATTTTGGGACCCCATGGAGCCGCATGGGATTGATAATGATACTTTAGATTAATTAACTTAAAGTAAATAAAAAAATCACATAAAAAATTATTTTTTACGAAATTAATTTTTACTAGGGGTTATGCTAGTTATCATTGAGACTATAAATATTACATAGATAGAAAATAAAACTTCTTACATATGGTATTTTTTTATAATTTTCAGAAATCATATAAATTAAATTATTTATGACACAATAAAGATGCAGTATTTACCTCATTTATAAATGATTTAAATAAATAAGATAATAAATTTAAAAAAACATCCAACACCTATCCAATTCTTATTTTTTGATTTTATTTATACCATTAGTCATCTTATATTCTATTATAATTAGTATTTTACCTTTAGAAACTGAATATCATTATATAATAAAATAATATTTTCACACTTTCCTAAAGAGCCCCTCCTCCCCCTTATAAAAAGCCCTCACTTATAACTCATTCCTCACACCTCTCAAGCTCCAAGGCTCGTCCAACCCCTGAACAATCAAGATCCCTATCCTCCTCCTATAATCCTTACCTTAGGTAGAAGGTACTTCAAGAAAACCATTTGGTTCAAACCAAAGGGAGTTACCCAAATTAATCGAAACGATTTCCCATAAATTATTTTATTTTATTTTACTTCTCCAATGCATAAAATATTTTTTTACTTTCTTTTATAAAAACACCAATAATCTCAATATTCTAGAATTATATTATGATAAGAATTTGAACTACACATACACACACCTCCATCTAAAGGGGGAATAACATATTGTTTCTATTAATGGCCAAATAAGGACTCATGAAACGATGATTGTTTGATTATCTCCTTCTACCTATCATGGTATCCATTAAGATGAAGCTATATTTATAAATGATATATATTATGTTTATTTTTTCTTTATGCATCTGTATTTTCCTCTTATAGAATACTTTTATGGTTTCCATTATGGTTAAAACGAGATAATTTTCTTTGAGTAAGTACGAACTACCACCCCCTCAATATGATATGACTCGTTAATGCCATAAGTGGTATGTTTAAAGGATGGAATTAATGATATTATATATGATATTATAACTTAATTATAATATACCTATTTATCATTATGTTTTAATTCCATTTGAAGTCCATTTTTTACTCAAGCACCAAATATCAACAAAAAGTCCTTTATTAACTTAAATGATTACAAAATGATTATTACATGGAAATAAGTGATATAAAATTAATAATTAACTTGAAAAATGTTCTTAAGAAAGAAAAATTATATTTAGTTTATTATATAATAGATTAAACAATGAACGAGTCATTTCAGACATGAGGTTAGGGACTTCGTCTCAATATGTTTTCATTGAGGAATACTTTGTTTTAATACAAGACATTGTTTTATAAGATTTATGAACACTTATGACTTTTCATTTCATTAAAAGGGAATATTTTTCTACAAAGCGTTTTACTAAATGAAAAAAAATTATTGTTTGTTTAACGTAAGTGGTGACAACAACCTCTCCACCGCTGCAAGTATTATTTGATATCTGGATTCCTTAACAATCCATAATGTTTTTAAATGGAAAATAAATACCATATACTCTTTTATGTATATTTGTATTGAAAATGGTTTTTATAAGTTATTTGTTATGTTAATATATTTAAATGATATATTTTTATTGAAATGTGGAAAATTTATCTTTCCTTTATGTTTGTTTTATGTTTTATGAAAATGTTATGGTTCATGGGAATTGTTACATATACCGGTGGATCTGTGATAAACCTAGGGTGGGTGATCCAGATATAGCTCCCCAATGCATTGGGTAATGTGACAGAGGTAAATGTGAATGTTTTTCCAAAGAGATTTAGGGAATATCCAGTGATGGGTATTCCAAATGTAACTCTCTACATAGCTATGATAGCTACAATGTATGTATTATAAGTATGCTAAAATTTACATTTATGATTTCTGTTTTCAATGTGTTATTCATAAATATTTTGATTTAATGAGTTTTGTTATAGAGCATAGGTTATGAATGAAATGATGAACCGATGTTTTATTTCTTTGTTTTATAACCCTTATTAATCTTTTTATGCTCATGCCATGTTTTGAAATGTTTTCCACATGACCTAAAGATAAATAGGGTCAGATATGGGATCAAGGAAAAGTCAAGCTATCTAAAAATGGGACTAGACATGACACTTTTTTCATGGGTTTATATTTTATGAAAAAATGGAAACTGAGTAGAAGTTTCTACCTTGTATTTTTTTTGATATGTAATGTAATTTTTATGGCCTAATTCTATAAAACTCTAAACATGAAACAATACTCAATGTGAATTATTCATTTAATTCTAGATTACGTAATGTTAATGGTCAGGTCCTTATAGTTGGTATTAGAGGTCGATTTAGATTACTTTAGGAGTTATGCAATTGTTAAATTCATATCCCTAAATTACATTGTATTGAAATGATATATCATTTACAGATTACCATGTTGCCCCGCATAAGATATTTCTGTGTTTAGAATGGTTTTCCATAGATGAAAACAGGGCTGCTATGTCGGGACAAAATCAGGTGGTAGACAACCATCCAAATCAGAAACCTAAGATGGGCAAAATTGAAACTGAACAGTTTGTTGTAGTGACGGCACAATTGACTCTGGCTATAAATGGTGCTCATATCCATGCATGAGATTATCCAGTTCAACCCCTGCGGAACATGTTAGTAGTGGAGAATTTCATGGGGAAACATCCCTCATCATTCAGAGGATCATCTGACCATGTGCTAGAATAAGGGTGGATTAACGAACTGGAGAATTTTTTTGATGTCATGGGATGTTATGAACATCAAAAAGTTCGTATTGTTGTTTACCATATAGAAGGTGAAGCTGGTCAGTGGTGGGTGATGAGGAAAATATAAGGGATAATGAGGATATTGATGATCTCTATTTTAATGAATTCAAATTTATGTTTCTTGTGAAATATTTTCCTTAGGTTGTTCATCTTAGGATGGAAAAACAATTCCTAGAATTGAGGCTGGTGGATGGCTCAGTTGCGGTTATGAAACAAAATTCACTCAATTGATAATGTATGCTCAAAATTATATACAAGAAATTGATATTAAAATCCAACATTTTTACGTAGGATTAAAGCCAATGTATTAAAGGGCATTAGTTTCTAGTGAGTTTAAAATTAATTAAAAAAATGTTCCTTATGAAGAGAAGGTGGTAATTGATTTTTCCAATGATCATGTGTTCTTTGAAAAACAATAGAATATAAAGTCGAGGTGGCAGACGAAAGGAAATAACTCTTCAAAAAAGTTTTATTGTAACAATTTTATGTTTTTGGTCTATCAAAATTTTGTTAAAAAGAATGCTGGTAAATGTCTTTTGAATGTTGATAAGTGCTTCTGATGTGATAAAATGGTAAATAAGGCTCATAATTTCACTGAAAATGTTGAAGGTGATGGTAAGAAAAAATATGATTTACATTCAGTAAAATGTTTTAAGTGTAATGAAATGGGTCATTATGCAAATGAGTGTATAAAAAAGAACTCAAATGAAGGAAAGAAGATAGAATACAAGTAGAAAGGGGTGGTGAATTCTTTTTTAACTACTTCAGCAGATGTAGGGCCTTCAAATGAAGTTGTATTAGGTAAATTGTTTGTTTTTTCAGATTATGCCAATGTGTTGTTTGATTCGGGGTCTACACATATATTTATTTTTTATAAGGTTTTTAGTAAATTTTGAATTCCATCTCAACATAGGAATTCTAAACTTATGGTAAAAACATATGGAGTAAATGTTGAGACAAAAATAAAACATAAGAACCATCTTAACCATGTGTGTTAGAAGAATCTACCAGCAAACCTTATTGTTTTCCCTCTAGTAGAGTTTGATGTTATTTTGGGTATGGCTTGGCTTTCTATTTATCTTGCTAAGATTGACTGCAGAGCTAAAGAGGATTCATTTAAGAAAAATTTTTAGTTTGTGTTCAAGAATGAACCCTTTATTTTGATAACATATCCGGAATCTTAGAAACTAGTAAAAGATGGAAATGAATCTCAACTTGAACATATTTTTGAAAACAAAAAAATTGATTAGATTTATGATGTGCAAGTGGTAAATGAGTACCTTGATGTTTTTACTGAAGAATTTCCTAGCTATATACCTGATAGAGAAGATGAATTTACTTATTGACTTAGTTTCTGATGGTATTCTAATTTCAAAACCCCCTTATTGAAAGGTTCAAATTGAACATTTATAGTTAAAGTATGAATTGTATGAGTTATTAGATAAAGGATTCAATCATCCTAGCAAATCACCATGGGGTGATAATTTCTTGTTTGTGAAAAAATAAAGATAGTTTTATGAGACATTTCATTGATTATAGAGAATTGTATATCATCACTATTAAGAACATCTATCATTTGCCTCATATCGATGATTTGTTTGATCAGCACCAGGGTCAATATTTTTTGATGATTAATTTGAGGTCAGGGTACCATCCATTGAAAGTAAAGGAATCATACATTCTGAAGGCTACTTTTCTTAATAGATATGGCAATTATGAATTGGAACTTATGACTTTTTGTTAAACCAATTCACCAACTGTATTCATGGATCTTATTAATATACTTTTCCATGACATCTTGTATAAGTTTGTGGTTGTTTTTATTGATATATTTTGGTTTATTCTAAATGTAAATAGAAGAATGGATGTCATTTAAGGTTAGTATTGAAAAACAAAAAAGAAAAGAAACTATTTGGGATGTTTAGAATGTGTGAATTATGGTTATAAAAAATTTCATTCAAGGGTCAAATTGTTTCAAAAAATGGCATAACTATTGATACTGCTGTAACAAAAGTTGTTGAAGAATGATCAGGACCCACAAATATAACCTGGATTCCTAGTTTTCTTGGTTTGGTAGGTTATTACTAGAGGTTTGTTGAAAAGTTTTCATGGTCATCTAGTCCAATGACAAAGTCAACTCGAAAAGGTGTTACGTTCATTTGGAAAAAAATGTGATGATTATTTTCATGAATTTAAAATAAGATTAGTGAATGCTCATGTTTTGTCACTACCTTCTGGAAATGGTGAGTTTATTATTTACAGTGATGCTTCTTTAAAAGGACTTGGTTGTGTCGTTATGAATAACAATTATGTAATTGCTTTTCCATCACATTTGTTGAAACCTCTTGAGTTAAATTAACCTACATAGGATTTGGAATTAGATGCAGTTGTTTTTGAATTAAAAATTTGGAGGCATCATTTTTATGGAGTAAAATATGAAATATATACTGACCACAAAAGTTTGAAGTATATATTCAATCAGAATGAATTGAACATGAGACTGATGAGATGGTTGGAATTAATCAAGGATTATGATTTCACGATCCTCTACCATATAGGAAAAGAAAATAATGTGGTCGATGCTATGAGTCGAAAAAAGTAATGCTACATTAACCAAGCTACAATTGAAATGAGATCCTTTGGTTTTTTATTAGAAAAAATTTGTCATTGAAGCTATTGGTGCATGAAATTCTTCTATTTTGTTTTAGATGTTAGTGAAATCATCTTTATCGGATATAAAAAAAGCACAAAAGAAAGACACTGAGTTATAGAAAAATGTTGAGTTGGTTTAGAATGGTATGTTTCCTAAATTTTATGTTGATAATAATTGTGTTTTGATGTCTGGGAAAATATTATGTGTTCATTGTGATTCAATGTTTATGAATGATTTGTTATGTGAAGCTCATAGTTCACCATTTTCAGTTCATCCTGGATATACTATGACGTACAAAGATCTTCGTGAGTATTACTAGTTGGATGGAATGAAAAGAGACATTTATTTTATTACTATGAAGAGTGTGATATGTCAGTGGGTTAAAGTAGAGCAGAAGTTACCATAATGAATGGTTCAATCTTTACTCGTGCAAGAGTGGATATAGGAAAATATATCCATGGACTTAATTATGGGATTACCAAAAACAATTCGAGGTAATAAGGGAATCTGAATTATTATTGACTAGTTGACTAAATCTGCTAATTTTCTTCTTATTCATGATATTAACTCTCTAGATCAGATTTCTCGGATGTATGTTAATGTGATAGTCATTTTGAATGGTGTTCTTTTCTCCATTATATCTGATCGTGATCCCAGGATTACTTATAAATTTTGGAAAGGCCTTCAGAAGTCTTTGGGTATTGAATTAAATTTTAGTATTGCTTTTCATCTACAATCAGATGGGTAGTCTGAATGAAAAATTCAGACCTTAGAGGATATTCTACATTCATGTTCACCAGATTACCAGGGAATTTGGGACAAACATCTTTCATTGGTTGGATTTTCATATAATAACAGTTTTCATTCCAGTATACAGATAACTCTATTTGAGGCCTTATATAGAAAGCCTTGTCGAACTACAGCTTTTTGGGATGAAGTAGGTGAATAAAAGATTATGGGAGAAAAGTTTGTAGATGAGATTTCAGAAAATGTTTAGTTGATTCTGAAGAACATGAGAACAGCTCAGAGTAGGTAGAAAAGTTATGCGGATAACTGAAGGAAGGATCTATCTTTCGAGGTAGGTGATCATGTATTTCTCAAAGTTTCTCCATGGAAAAGTGTGATGCGTTTTGGTAAGAAGGGAAAGTTGAGTCCTAGTTTCATTTGAATTTATGAAATCCTGGTGAATGTTGGATTAGTTGCGTACAGAGTGGATTTACCTCCATTTTTATCCTAAGAACACAATTTTTTCCACGTTTCAATGTTGAGAAAGTATATTCCAGATACATCTCATGTTTTGAATCCAGAGGTAGTTAAGTTGGAAGAAAATATATCTTATTAGGAACAATCGGTCTAGATTATTGACCATAGAGAGAAAGTGTTACGTAATAAGTTAATTCACCAGGTAAACGTTTTCTGGAAAAACTATATGGTTTAAGAGGAAACATGGAAATCTAAAAATTCTATTAGGGAGAAATACCCCAACATACATTATAAGTTAATAAAAATAGTGAGGATGCAATTCCTAAAAGGGGGGAAGGATGTAATATCAAAAGTAAAAAATGAATAATATATTTTATTATTTATGAATATTTGTGAATTAAATAATAATTTTAAATTAAAGGGGATGCTATGTTTCATAGCGTACCCAATATGCAACAACGGGTTTCTTTGAAATATTTCATTGTACACTAATAATATAAAAATATTATTCTAAATGGTAGTTAAACCATCAAAGTTGTATTGACAAGAATGAATATAAATTTCTAAAATATGATTATACATGTCTGTTAAATGTTTTTACATTTTTAGAATAAAAGTTAGAGGCTTAAAATGTGAATGAATATAATATTTAGCATAATTTTCCTTAAATGGTTGATTTACAGCCATTTGATGGAGAAAATTCTTTAAATATAGTTATAGTCACTTTGATATGTTCAATTTGAACAAACATAATTCTTCTTTAGAATCGGGAAATCAAAATTTATTTCCCTAAATTTTTGGTACTTTTCTGATAACATTCATTTTTATGAATAGTGAAAAATACTGTATTTTAATTCAAAAGTTTGTTTTAATATAATTTATTTATATTGTAATATTATAATTTTAATTGGTTTTAACGTTTAATTATATTATATAATAACAATTTAACCCAATGTTTGTCATTGGAATTAATTTCATTTTGAATTTTGACATAAACAAGTATCAATCTTTTGATAGTTATAGTTTCTTAATATCGTATTATTTGTTTTGATAATGGAAATTAATTTTAAATTAATTAATCCAACTTTTATGTTTTAAATTTGTTAAAATACACATTATTTTTTAATTTGGAATATCAAAAATTTCTTAGGGTGAATTTTTGGTCTTTTTCTGAAAAACATCAATTTCTGATGAATAGTGAAACCACTAAGTCGTTGTAAAAAATTGAACTTTTCATTTAAATGAAATTTTACCAATTCTGTGGGTTTAATTTCAAAACTAAGACACACATGGTTGTTATTAGTAGGTAATATTTGGTTCAATAAGTTAAAAATAATACATGTTGAATAGTATCTTTTGACATTAATTTACCCCGAATAAAGGTAAATAGGGTAATTCAAGATGAAAATAATATAATAATAATACAAAAATATCATAACACTTGTCATAACCTTATTGGATGAGTCATGTCTGACCATGGGAATCCTTGGGTCGATTTTGGGACCCATGGATCAACTTTGGAGTGATAATGACACTTTAGATAAATTAACATAAAGTAAAGGAAAAAATGACATAAACAAATATCTTTTAGTAAATTAATTATTACAAGGGGTTATATAGGTTATTGATTTGACTATAAATATTAATTGGAAATATAAAATTATTTCATATATTATTATTATTTTTTAATAATTTTTAGACATAAAATAAATTAAATTATTTATGACACAATAAGGATGAAATATTTACCACGGTAATAAATCATTTAAATAAATAATATTATAAATATTAAAACAATATTCAATACCTGTCCAAATTTTTTTGGATGATATTATTTCAACCATTAGTTAACCTATATTTGACTTTAATTAGTTTTGGACTTTTAGAAACTAGATATCATTATAAAATAAAATAATATTTTCACACTTTTCTAAAGAGCCCCTCCCCCCACTTATAAAAATCCGTCACTTATAACTCATTCATAACACCATTAAATACCCTTACATCATACAATACATGACCATATAATCACTAAATATACCTATCCTACTCCTATTAACCTCACATTAGGAAGAAGGAACTTCAAGAATTCTTTTTGGTTCAATCCAAAGGGAGTTACCAAAATTAAAGGTAATGATTTCTACTAAATTCATTTCTTTTATTTTACTTCTCCAACCCCTAAAAAATATTTATTTATTTTTTTATAATAAAACAAGTATCCTAAATATACTAGGAGGTTTTTATGAGAAGAATTCGAACTACACTTACACACACCTCCATCTAATGGGTGAAGAACATAATTTTTCTATGAAAGGCAAACTAACGCCTCACGAAACGATGATTGCTCGATTATCTCCTATAACCTCCCATGGTGGTAATTAAGATAAAAGTATATTTATATATGATATATATTATTTTTATGTTTTCTTTATGCTTCTATATATTTTTATAACAGACCTTTATTGTTTCTATTGTTGGTAAACGAGATAATTTCATTTGAGGAAATGCAGACTACCGCCCCCTCAAAGCGATATGAGTCATTAATTCCATATATGGGATTAATAGAGGATTTAATTAATGATAATATATAATATATTATACTATAATTCTAATATACCAATGTATCATTATGTTTTAATTCCATTAAAATAAGAAATAGAAATGAAAGTAGCGTCCATGCATACAAACGCCTTACCATTTCCATGAATGGTGCATTTCTTTTCTTATACCCAAATGTTATGTATTATTATAAATACTTGTATATACTGGATGTTTATGATATATATGATATCTAAATCAGGAATATCGTTCTGCATATAATGAATTTTGGACTATGTGAACAACTTGTAATTATAGGGAGTCCATTTCTGACTCAAGTACCAAAGATCGACAAAATGACCTTTATTAACAAAAATTATTACATAATGTTTATAACATGGTAATAAGTGATATAATAGGAATACTAAACTTCAAAAATTTCTTATTAATATAGAAATAAACTATAGTTTATTATTTCAAAGATTAAATAATGAATGGTTCTCGTCGGATACGAGGTAAGGGACTTCGCCTCAAGTTATTTTCATTGAGGAATATTTTGTTTTAATACACATCATTATTTTATAAGCAATATAAACACCTCCGTGTTTTAATTTCATTCAAAGGGAATCTTTTTTTTTTATGAATCATTTTACTAAACGAAAAAAAAATGTCTTTTTAACGTACGCAATGACAACAATCTTTCCGCCGCCGTGAGTATTATTTGATCATTGGATTCCATAACAAGTTGTAATATTTTAAAAAGGAAAATAAATACCATATACTCATTTGTGTATTTTGGTATTGAAAATGTTTTTTATAATGGATTTGTTATTTCAATATATTTAAATGATATATTGTGATTGAAATGTGGAAATTTTATCTTTCCTTTATGTCTATTTTATGTGTTATGAATATGTTATGGTTCTTGGGAATTGTAATGTATATGGGTGGTTCCGTGATAAACCTAGGGAGGGTGAGCCTGAGATAGCTCTCTAATAAATTGGGTAATGTGACAGAGATAAACATGAATGTTTATCCTAAGAGACTTAGGGAAGATTCTGTGATGGGTATTCCAAATGTAACTCCCTACATAGCTGTGATAACTACAATGTCAGTATGATAAGGGTCCAGAAGTTACCATTATGATTTATGTTTTCTATGGGTTATCCATAAATCATAATATTTCATGATGTTTGCTAAAGATCTTATGTTATGTACGAAATGATTAACTAATGTTTTATTTCATTGTTTTATAACCCTTATTGCGCTTTTTATGCTCATCCCAGCATTTGAAATGATTTTCACGTGGCCTGAAGTTGAATAGAGTAATGGATGGTATCTAGGAGAATCCATGTTGTCTAAAACATGTGACTAGAAATGACACTTTTTTTCAAGAGATTTTATTTAACGAAAAAATAGAAATTTAGTATACGTGTCTACCTTATTGTTTTTAGATGTAATGTAATAGTTATGTCGTAATTATCTAAAAATATAAACCTGAAAAGATCCTCAATGTGAATTATTCATTTAAATCATGTTTATGTAATATTTAAGGAAAAGTCTTTATAGGAAATACTTTTAAATTTATTCTGACATAAATTTATTGGAGAAAGGTTTCTTTATATTCACATTGATTTATCTATCGTCATCACCATCAAACCTACATTATATCATCTTGTTTTCAAATTGTAAAGACCTGGATATTATATGCAATTTTTTTAATTATATGGAAACATTAAAGTCTGCAATTTTTTATGATACATGATTCTGAGGCCTGGAGAGACTGAAATATTTTTCTAATGATTCATAAGTACTTTCAGTAAGCGTGTGATCATGTTTTTTGTATCTTTTGAAACTATGCTCAGAATTGAAATCTAAGGGCACCGTTGATCTTGCAGTGTAGATATTCAATTAACGAGACCTTCACATAAACCAATGTATGTAGAAGGTGGTTTTTAGTATTTGGACCTTTCTTGGGAGAAAATAAAATAATCTAGATTTATTTTATTTCTGAATTTTAATCCTCCCAATTTGAATTTTGTGATGGGGCCTACCCGATCCCTTGAACTCCCTCTTTAATGAGGGGGGTGACTCTTGGTTTATTTCCAAATTAATTATGCCAACTTCCAAAATAATAAATGTGCCAACTCTAGTAAAATTAATAAATCATAATTTAATAAGTTTTATATTCTATTGGTTGAATTTGGGGAGTGTTGTCAAAGAGAGACACGAGGATGAATTTGGAGAAACAATTCCCCCAAATGATGAACATTTCTCCAATGAAGTTCTCCGTCAAAGGATCTCCTTCAAGGAACATCTTCACCGACAACAAACCGACGTGCATATTTCCCTCTTCACACCGAAGTCAACAAATATTTTAGGTAGGGATTGCTACTTTTGTATTCCATTTAACCATTAATGTCATTCTTCTCAATTCAAGAACAATTATGTTAGTTTCTACCTTTATAATGCAGAGAGTGCAGGCCAAAAGAACACGTACCAACCTCTTTAGAAACATTTTGGATTTTGGTGTTATTTGCGGCTCATTTTAGAGATGATAAATTTCCAACCGTGTTGGTAATTAATCGATATTAATGTCCCGAGATGAGTGTCGGAGTCTACGAAATGAATTATGGGCCACCAGGGTGCACCCAGTGCCCCGAGGAACATCCTTGGCTACCGATGCCAGTGACTGATGCCAGAAGGGATCAAGAGAGGTGGTCGGCACTCTGGCTGGCCGCGACAGTGGAGGAAGCATGACTGCACCGCCAGAGAAGGGCCGCCACCTGTTGGCCAGGGCAGAGCAAGGGCGGAGGCTGATGCTCGACTGGAAGCATGAAGGGGGTGGCAGTGTGTGTCTATGCCGCCTGAAATGCAGGGGTCACAGTAGTGAAAGTGGGGAGACCGGCTCGCTAGTGGCCGCCAGTAGGGGCACATCACATGACCGTGCCATGCTGGTGGGATCTATATCTGTCCATCAAATGAGCCAAGCAGGACCCCGGTTCCAACAAGACAGCTGTTAGCGCAACGTGGTGCCCGCCGGTCGGCCACCCAACCCAAACGGCCCAACCATTCGGGGTACCCATGGGTGCCTCCCCCTAGGGTGGCAGATAGTGTGGACCCCACAATAGGGCCACACATCTGTGACCCACAATGGGCCACCCATCGAGCCTGGCCGCACCGGCAGGCCAAGTCATGCCGGCGGGCCTGGTCGCACTGGTGCGTCGTGCCGGACCCAGCGGGCCATGGCTAGGGAGGACCCCAACGCAGGGCCTCCCAAAAATGGGCCATAGCATGATGCCCTGCACGGGCTGCAACGGTGGGCCGGGTCAGACCAGCTGGCCGGGGAAGACGAAGGGCCAGACCCGGGTCGGGCGGGGTCAGTTCGACCAGGTCGGACTGGGCACGAACCACGTTCGACCCCTTTTCACTCTTTCAGCTATAACATTACCTAGAGGCGTCTATTTTATGAACTGTATGTTTCTCCATAATCCTTGGATCAAGAATGTCCTTTAGGTATACCTCACTTGAGAGTTGAATAATTTTGGGGTACAGACTGGTTGGATTGAACATGAATCTATTAGGGCCCTCAGGACTAAAAGGAAAATTACATATAGACAGGGCGTCTGATTGACAGACCATATGTTGCTTTGAGAAACCTTTTATGTGGCGGTATATTGGGATACTTCGTCGAGGGAATTCATGGGAGTTGTAGTATCAACCTGTGAATTGAGAAGTGAACCCTCTCGGAATCAAGCGAGATTAGTGCGTGAACCTTTTAGCTGTCTGTAACATGAGAAAGGGATCTTACGTGGGTCTGTGATTTGGGATCCTATGTGGGTTTGTGTTCCTAGATCCCACATGGATCCGATCTAGGAATCCATGTGGGACTACTCTAAAAACATATGTGGGTCTTATGAAATTGAATCCTACATGGTTCAGATAATTTAGGATCCTATGTGGGACTGCCTCTCAATAGAATAAGGTGATTCAGTAGTTACATCTAATTATCTTTACTACCATAGATAAGTTATTCCTAGTGTGAGATGAGTCCTTATATTTGTAGTAAAATTCTATGTGGTACCACCTTTGTGATTACAACCTTCGTGGTATTCCTTTTTTCATGGAACAGTTGAGATTTGGGATTTGAGTTGGGCCATGTCTTTTCCCATGATTGAGAGGGGTATACTCGACAAATTAGGTATATGTATAGGCATATAACAATGTAGAGTTGTCTGTAGTATTCATGTTTTTTGGATTATCCTATGTGGATTTTTTAGACCTTCGAGGATCTAGGGGTCCCTACTAAGTATCCTTATACTAACCCCTGCACGGTCAATGCCGGCATCTTATTGTGTTTGGTGTAGATGATGGATAGTGACGACTAGGGATGAATGTACTAGGACTGGTAGTAGCTCAGGTGTGGAAAATAGACAAGGAATACCGCATATACGAATATTTGAGAGTTGTACCTACCATTTAGGTAGGATCTATGGTGGGTGTTAATAGGAGGTATTTTCAGTTATACTTATACTTTTCAGTTTACTTGTACTTTCCAGTTTTACCATATCTTTTCAGTTGGGCTTGTATTTTGGCCCCCATTACATTATGTACACACCATGTTTTAATTATAGGTTACTCTGTGCTTGTATCCAAATTTATGCTTTGCTGAGATAGTTTACTGGTTAAAAAGGCAATACATTCCTCGTTTTTAGGGAATAATCCTTTCGGTGCTAGTCACATGCCCCTGGAAAATGTAAGGCAGGCTTGGGGTAGTCACGAAACTGGCCCGGGGGGACATGTCGTGAAACATTTATATCATAGTAGTTGGTTATATGGTATAAAATTGGACTCTTATCTTTTAACGACAATAGTGTTATGTGTTATGAGTTTTTTTATCATTTTAGGGAATCCAGTGATGGTGCGACGACCTACGTATCCATACACCAGGTCCCTAACATCTAATCTCCGACTCAGTGCATGAAAACATTTACTGCATGTGTGTTTTGAAAAGTTCTTATTGTGATCTCATTGAGTCAGCTCCCCAGGTATAACTTATTGACTATCGAACACCTGCTTTTTTTCAAGATGCCTCCACTTAGATAGCCTACACAAATTATGGGGTGAGTGTGTCGTGATAGACTATCGAGTGATGAGGCCTTGGTGCATGGCCCTTTTTAGTAGAGGTACTAGTGAAGGCACCAGCGTTACCAGTACCCATTTAGCCACTGGTGCCACCAACCCTAGCAGCAGAGAGTGCACACTGGCTGAGAGCATTTTATGAGTTACTTCACCAAATTCCACCGATGTTCAGGGGTGAGATGGACCCATAGGAGGCTGAGGATTGGCTGGAAGTCATGGTGAGAGTCTTCCGACTAGGACATCTACCAACTGATCTCATGGTGATCTTTGCTGCCAGTCTTTTACAGGAAACCACAGGTAGATGGTGGTGTATGATTCTCTAGGTTCACAACGAGATGAAACTTCTCTGGGGAGACATTGAGAGCCTATTTCAGGCAGAGTTTGTCCCAACGACCCATCACACTGTGCACATACAAAATCTTCTTCATCTGCAGCAGGTCATCATGACTGTGGTTCAGTACTCTGCGAGGTTCACCGACCTCTCATGCAAATCCACTTATAAGGTACATGACCCATTTTTAGATCCTGTAACATCGAGAACAAACTCAGGTGAGAGATCTGGGCTTCGATGATATCTCTCAGCATCCCTACATAGGTGGGGGTGTTTGGGAAAGCCATCTTAATAGAGAATTTTCTTAATAAGCATTAACCCACAGTGAGACCCACCAATAGGCATAATGTAGTGGAGGCTCCTGAAGATAGAAGTATACAGATGGTATAGAGGTCCAAGAGGATCAGACCTATAGGTGGACGACTTCATGATTCAGGGATGGTTGTGCAGGTCACCTGAGATAGAGCCAATCATGCGAGGAGCAGGTAGTGTTACGCATGTGGAAGGAAGGGTCACATGGCTCGTGACTGCCTGACCCGCCATACAGATGATCAGTAGTCATTCAAAGCACCAACTAGTATGAGACCGATGTTATACTATGGAGGTCCACAGGGAGAAGGTGGACGTGGCAGTGGATCTGGCCTTGCAACTTGTGGAGGGTGACATTTTGAGGTGTTACTGCCACCACCACCAGGTGGTCCACCCCCACCATAGGGAGCGGGTGGACAGGGGCGAGCTTAGCTCTAGATAGTTGAGGCCTACAATCATGGTTTTCTAGAGATGTTACGAGGTACAATATATGTCTACTCCATGTTAGATGTTTTACATACAAACACTGGTTCCATTCCTTCTTTTATTTCCACTTCCCTCGTTCGGAGCTCAGAGATTTATTTGGAGGCATTGGCTCGATCATTAGGGTAAGAGACTCATACGAGAGAGGATTCTATGTTTACACACTGGCGTTGACTATTTGAGATTACTCTATGAGGTGAGAGTGTCTGATGAGATCTTCATGTAGCGGCGTCGAGGGATAACGACATAATATTTGGCATGAATTGGTTATCTGCAGTCCATGCCCAAATCGACTGCATTAGGAGAAATGTGTGGTCTAATTGTGAGGATGGGACTATGTTTATTGTCCCTGATTAAAAGAGATCCTTTCCAGCATCGGATAGACTAACATGGAAGAGAGAGGAGCCGATCACCCATTAGTTGGCTAGACTTACCCTCGGAGCATTGGATGTGTTGAGTCTGAGCTATCCTGTAGTGGTGGACCGGTACTGGGATGTATTCTATGATGATGTTCTGGGTCAATGTCCTCACAAATTGGTGGAATTTTATATTGAATTTTACCCTAGTAAGACACCAATATCTACACCATCATATCAGTTGTCTCCCGCGGAGCATCGTGATCTTCAGGTATAGCTGGAGGACTTATAGGGGAAGGTGTTCATCCGTCCCAGTGTTTCACCTTCGCCATCCCCAATTTTGTTCTCTAAGAAGACAGATGGGAGAATGAGACTTTGTGTTGACTATCAGTGCCTGAAATAGCTGACCATGAAGATCAATTACACACTTCAGAGGATTGGCGACCTCTTTCATCAGGTGAAGGGATCATGGAGCTTCTCGAAGATAGACCTAAGGTCAGGCTATCACCAACTCAGAGTACAAGATGAGGATGTCCATAAGATGAATTTTAGATATTGGTAGGACTCTTATGTGGTTTTGGTCATGTCGTTTGAAGTGACCAACACTCCAGCTATGTTCATGGGACTCATTAACATGATCCTTCATCCATACATTGATCACTTTGTATTAGTCGTCATCGATGACATTTTGATCAACTCGTCTACCGATGAGGATCATGCCAATCATTTTCATGTAGTTCTGGGCTAACTACGAGGATCATGCCAATCATTTGTTATGTGAGGCGATGAAGTAGCTGGCCAATTTGCAGATATAATTTTTGGATTGAGATGAAGAATCTCTTTTTATGTCTCTTACAGTCACTCCCCCACTCCTTCAATGAGTCGGGGAGGCACAGTGTGGGGACACTGACTGTGATGCTCAACATTCTCAGATATCCATAGGACAAGCACCTGATGGATTTTGTGAAGGTGGGGAGCACATCATCTTTTTCATAGAACCTACCATGGTACTAGTGTTACATTAGGAGGAAGTGATGAGGGAGTTCCACATATCCCTTATATCAGTACATCTTGGAGTGGAGAAGATGTACCAAGACATCTGGAAACAAAAATAGAGGTCGAAAATGAAGAAATTAGTAGCAGATTTTGTCTCTCGGTGCCTCACTTATCAGCAAATGAAGTTGGGGCATTAGGTACTAGTAGGATTTTTTCATCATTTTGAGGTCCCAGAGTGGAAGTGGGATGGGGTATCCATGGACATTGTTACATGACTTCCACGTACAACTTGGTGTCACGATTATATCTGGGTGATCATTGACCGACTCACCGAGTCGGCCCACATCCAACTGATCAGAGAATAGGGTTCAGTAGAGATCTTGGGACTCCACCATGTGCAAGAGATTGTGTGGCTACATGGTGTACCTTCTATGATTTTCTCCGATTATTATTCATGTTTTACTTCCTGGAAATAGAAGGGGTTGCATGAGGATTTTGGGATATAGATTAGTTTGAGAACCACCTTCCATTCTCAGACAGATGGCCAGGCAGAGCGGACCATAAAGACCCTTGAGGACATGTTGCATGCTTGTGTCCTTGACTTTGGACAGATCTAGGAGGATCACATGCATTTCACGGAGTTTTCATACAACATAATCTACCACTCCACCATTTGGATGGCACATTTCGAGGCTCTGTACGGCCGACCTTGTAGATAGGCTTTGTACTGAACTGACCCAGGGGAGTCGGTACTCATGGGACCAGAGATGGTGTAAGCTACCATGGTGATGGTGCAGATTATCCAAGAGTGGATGAAAACTGCACAGAGTAAGCAGAAGTCTTATGATGATAGGAGATAGAGACCTCTAGAGTTTTATGATGGTGACCATGTCTTTCTCTAGGTCTCACCTCAACGTTGTTTTGTAGATATTTTACTACGGTGTCAAATTATCTCCGAGGTTCATTGGACCCTTTCTGTTACTCAACAGAGTTGGGGAGGTGGCTTACTTCTTATCTCTTCCACCTCACCTACACTGGGTGAATGATGTTTTCCTTGTATCACTGCTGAGGAGATACATGCACGACCTCTGTAACGTCATAAACTATTGAAATCTAGACATCGATGATGGGGAAGTATTTACAGAGGTTTCTGTAGAGACTGAGGATCAACAGGAGTGGGTCCTTTGTTGGCGGTCGATAACTTTAGTGTGTTCACATTGGTAGCATGAGAACCTCTAAGAGAACATGTGGGAGTGAGAGAATCAGATTCTTGCTATGTACCCCGACATGTTTTCCTTGTTTTTGTGATGTGGCTTTCGGGAATGCAACTCCCTGAGATGGGGAGAATGTAAAGACCCAGAGAGTCCATGTAATTTTTTTAAAATTATTTTGAAATATTAGATCCATTTTTTTGGGATGTTACTTGTTTCTTGAGGCATGGAGATATCATAATGTTTTTCTCAATTTACTTATATACTTTTAGTTAATGTGTGAGCAGATTTTTGTAACTTTTGAACTGGTTCTCATAATTGAAATCTGAGGGCACCGTTGGCCTAACAACACCAATGCTCATTTAAGGAGACTTTCACATCGACTGTAGTATGTGGAAAATGGTTTTTAGTTTTCATACATTTCATGGGAGAAAATAAAATAAACTATCATTATTTTATTTTTGAATTTTAAACCTCCAATTTGAATTTTGTGAAGGGGACCACCCGACCCCTTGAATTCCCTCATTAATGAGGTAGGTGAATCCTAGTGTCATTTGAAATTAATTACGACAACATAAAAATTAATTAATTGGAAAACTCTAGTTATATTAATAAATCATAATTTAATATGTTGGCTTCCATTTTGTTTGAATTAGGAGAGTGTTGGAAATGGGAGACTCGGGGAGAACATTGACGAAAAACATCCTTCAAACAATGAAAATTTCTCCAGTGATGAACTATGTCAAAGGATCTCCAACGAGGAATGTATTCAATGATGATGAAATAAAGTCTATATTTCCCTCTCCTCAGAGACGTGAAAGAGTCATTGATGTATGGATTTTTATTTTGTATACCCCTTACCCATTCTTATCATTTTTATCTATTGAAGAACAACTATGTCGCCTGCTACCCATCTAATGTGGAGAGTGCGAGCCAAACGAACACTGGCCGATATATATGTAACTCATTTGGATTATTTTTGTTCTTCATGCCTCATTTTTGGGTTGAGAAATTTCCATCCGTGGAGGTCTTGAATCAATGGAAACAACCTGAAATGATTGTTGAAGTCTTCATAATGAAGAACAGGCCACTTGGGCGCACCTAGTGACCCGAGGAACATCGCTGGAAACTGGTGCCAATGACGAGCACCGAAAGGGCTCGAGAGCGGTGACCAGCACTCCGGCTGATCGACAGGATGGTGGCGGTGCAACCGCGCTGCCGGAGAAGGGCCGCAGCCCGTCATCTGTGGTAGATCAAGGGCGGCAGCCGGTGATCGGCCGGCCGTGTGAACGGGGTGGAGGCGCACATCCTTTCCCCCGAGCATGCAAGGGCTACGACACAAGGAGTCGGTGAAAAAGGACGGTTGGATGGATTACTATCGTCCAGGGGTGGGGGCACATCGCGTGACCATTCCGTGCAAGTGGGCTTGCCATCTGACTAGCTGAAGAGGGAAGAAGAACCCCATGCCCCACATGCCATATTTCGGTGCGACGTGGCGCTGGATGGTCGGCCGCCCAACCTGAACAGCCCAGCCAATCAGGGTACCCAAGGGTTACCTCCCCCTTGGGTGGTGGCTAGGGCAGAGCCCACCATGGGGCCCCTCAGCCGCGGGCCAAGAAGGGCCACCAAGCGGCCCGGGCTGCGCTGCTGTGCTGGGTCATGCCGGTGGGCCAGGCCGGACCTCGTGGGCCGAGTCGGGCCGACCTGGTCAGACCAGACCCAGACTAGTTTTGACCCCTTTTCACTCTATCAGGTATAGATTGACCTACAAGTATCTGTTTGATGAAAAGTTAGCGGCACAAGAAACATTGGACCGAGACAGTCCTTTTGGTATACCCCACTTGAGTTTTGTATAATGCTGGTGTATGACTGGATGGATCAAACACGAATCCAAATGGGCCCTTGGGACTAAAAAGGCCAATAACATACCAATTGGTCTTCTAATTGGTGCACTATATGTTGCATTGAGTCCCCTATTACGTGGAGGACCATTGGGATACATCTTCATGGGATTTCGGGGTAGTTGGAGTATCAACCTGTTTCATGAGAAGTGGACCCTCTGGGAATCATGTGAGCTTAGTGTGGGAACCCTAGGGCTGGGTTTAACATGCGAATGGGATCCTAAATGTGTCTATGCTTTGGGATCCTATGTGGTTATATGTTTTAGGATCCCACATTGATCTGCTCTTGGAATCCATGTGGGACTACTCTAGGATCCTATGTAGGTCTGTTGTACTAGGATCCTACACGGGTATGAGGATTTAAGATCCTACTTGGGTCTGCCTATCAACATAGTAATATGATTCAGTAGTTACATCAAATCATCTTTAATACTATACCTATGTTATACCAGGTGTGAGATATGTCCTTATCATTGTTGTACACTTCTATGTTGTACTATCATTGTGGTACCTACCTTCATGGTATTCTTTCCATCGTGGAATAGTTTCATTTTGGCCTTTGAGATGGGCCCTGTGTTTCCTCATGATTGATATGTGTATACTCGATAACATAGGTATATGTATTGGCATATACGTAAGTAGGTTTGTCAGTAGTTTTCATGATTTTTGGTTTATCCTTTGTGGAATTTTTGAGACATTCAAGGGTCTCACGGTCCCTAGTGAGTATCATTATACTCACCCATCCACGGGTTATGTGTGCACCTTGTTTTTTTTTGGTGTCGATGACATATAGTAATGACTGAGGATGAGATTACCAGGAATTGAGGTAGCTTCGAGGTTGAAATTAGATGAGGCGTACTGCCGAGACGACTGATCGAGAGCTGTATATACCCTTCAGGTAGGATCCTTGGAGGGGGTTCACAGGAGTTGATTTCAGTTCTACATGTACATTTTAGTTTACTTGTACTTTCTATTTTTACATGTTCTTTTCAATTGGGATATTATTATGGCCCCCTTTACATTTTGTACAAACCTTATTTACATTATATGTTACTCTGTGCTTGTATACTACTTTACACTTAGTTTAGTGACTTCATAGGTTAAAAAGAAAATTCCTTCCCTATATTTACGGAATACCCCTTTTGGTGCTCGTCGCCAGCCCGTGGCCTATGGAAGTTGATCTTAGGGTAGTCATGACATAGGCCCTAGTTGACGGGTCATGACACAAATCTTCAATTTGAAATAATTCTTCCATGAAATTAATGTGAAACGACCATTCATTAAAAACCCGAGTATTATTAATGAAAACATTAAAAATGGGGGAGAGAAAATCACAATGAAAAAGTAATAGGAATGAACCTTGGATGTTATTATTTCTAGCCTCAATCCATTCTCATAAGAACGATCAAAATATCAAAGCAATAACCTATACAAGAAACCACCATATATCTTGTAGAGTATAACCCACCTTACAAGATTTGGTCGAACCACAGATCAACCAATTAGTATTTGGGTTTGTATTTATCATTTAATATATGAAGAAAGATATAAATCTAATATAAAATATCCTACCTAGTTATTGGATCATTTCTAGTTAATGATATATTTCTACTAGCAAGATCTTTCAAGAACAATCTCTGATCTAATTCTATTTCTTCACTGCTAAGAGAATTCCCTAGGGTTTCTCTCTCGTTCATACAGAAAATTTTGATGGTTATGAACCTATCCATCAATCCATTATTAATGGATAACAAAAAAATAAGTATCATATTTTCTTTGTGTCGATGAAATTTTGAAAAGTAATATAAATATAAAATTTATTTTACTCAAAAAAATTCCAAAAAAGTCATTTTCATAGTCGACCAGCGCCATCCAATTTTATGAAATGCATAAGGTAAATCCACACCATTGAATTAAATATTTCCCTAATATTTATTATTCAGTTATCTATTTATTATTTTTTCAATTTTTTTTTGAATGTTTTCTAAACGTGTTATTTAATCTTTCAATGTTAATAAATGATTTATTCTGGACAGACTGGGTCTCAGAATCACGTATCATCTCATTGCCATGTCTCAAAATTATTTATTATAATATTTAAAAATAAAACATAGAAAATTAGGGAAATTACATAATGTACATAATATAATTGAATAATTATAATAGTAAATTGAAAAATTATTTTTTAATATTATTTGAATAATAATTATACCAAGTAACATATCATTTTATTGTTAAACATTAGTTGTGGTAATAAAATAAGCATTTACTAGAAATCTCATCATTATGGGATGCTAAAAATGATTACCCACAAGGAGCATGGATTAGTTAAGTGCCTTGTATAGTTCCCTTTTCTCCTTATAAATGATGACTTCAATACTGGATGGTGCATTCAAAGGTTATTTCCTTTACCATGTAATGTTTCATCTTTGTTATGGATATTTATAATTCATGAACATAGTGAATAGTATTACCCCTCATAAATAACTTCATTTCCAAAAACAAATTTTTTTAAAGATTATTCATTTTACATTTTTGACATGTGGGTGGTTGAATATTCTTTCCTCCATTTTCATTTTATCACCATACTTGGATTCAACATCTTCTATTATTATCTTTATGTCAAAAGGAACCTTATGAAAACTCTATCTATATGTTAAGAGTATATAAAACAATTTAATTATAATTTGAAATGACTAAAATATATAGATTATTTTAATGATGTGGATTTCAACTAGTAAATTATTTATCTATTTTCTATATTTATTGATCATATAATTGTAGGTGTATCATTAAATACATGTGAAATTTTCCACATAATCTCCATTAGATTCATTATTTTTTTATTATGATCAATAAATTTTAACTCTACAGTATTAAAAATAATTATGGAAATAAATTGTATGAATCATTTTCATAATGTCTCCCAACTCTCTTTATTTCATTTTATATTATACTTTTATATGATATTCAATTCCCCATATTGTTCTTATACTCCATCCAAATTATTGAGGGAAAAAATAACATTATCCGTATAATATGAGTGGTGCATAGAAGATATTTTTTTTAGGTTTATCTAATTTTCTGTGACAATAAGATCATAAGATCCACTAAAATTATGTTTTCTTTAGTGTATAGTATTTTTGATGGCTATATTCTTCTTCATGGGTGCATATAGTAGTTTCAACTGGTTCTAGTTAGTTTACATATTATTTGATAACTGTACTATTATTTTTTTTAACTATATATCCCATTACATGAAGACTATTGTTATGAAAATCACTACATTGTCCAACACATTGATTAATAGGATGGTTCCTCAATGTGCCCACACTTTTTTAATATTTAAATTGATTAAATTTTTTTATGCCAATATAACATGAATATGTATTTTAATTAAATGTTATAATTGAATCCTATGTAATGGATTTGATGATATATATGTTACTCATAACATTTTTTTCAAATATACATTTTGGATGATGTATTTTAATATTTTATTACAATATATATAAATTATTAATTAATATAAATATCTTTTATAATGGTTTACCAAAATATTAAGATTAGTAGTTGTATATCCCTTTATGGAGTCAATCTAATTGTAAACCATGACCTCTATGTCATGAACATAGTACTAGTTGAGTTAAATACCCAATGAGCGCTTTTGGGGTAATTACCCTATCTACAAGATTTTTATATCCATATCCACTTGTAGATTCATGATTGGGATTTCATTCAATATAATCCACAAACACACATAAGCATTATTATATTACTCAGTGTTATCAAATAAAAAATATTATAAAATGTGTTTTCGATAATGTTTTCAACTCACACCTCAAAAAATATATATAATATTCAATTATAAAAAATATATATGAAATGATTTTTCATACATTACTATTACAACATATTTATGATTTAAAAATATATATATATATATATATATAATTGAAATGTTATGATTCCTATATTTGGAAAATTAGGTTTTAGATCAACTGTGTTAATTAAAACATAGTACATAATCAATTAAGTATGCACAGTCCTCCTAATGATATCATATTAACCATAGTACCTAAAATCAACTTCTAAAAAACCTCATTTATAGGTCTTATATAAATTCCATGTATGTTATTGGATAAAATTTCAATATTAAGGAAATGAATCGATTTGGCATGGTTGTATATAATAATCATCATACTATCTTAAGCATAGGAAAATAATTATATGAATTTAGGAATATTTTTATAATTACATGTAAATTGGAACATGAATAATAATGAAAAAATATAATATAGCGTTCAAATGATGAACACTATTATAAAAAATTATAACATCTTGTTAATAAATAACATAATTGGAAAATTTATTATATTCTAACTATAAATAATGGTTCACTAATGTTTGTGCATAATATATAAAATATCCATAGATATAGTATATTAACTAATAAAATTTATAGATATATAAATATGGTCACACCCATCACATAACAAAATGCTCATGATCATGCACACCAATTAGAATGGGAATATATAACAATTTTAATCATGAAATAATCCCATAGAAAGTAATAGGTTTCATAATGGTTGCATTATTTATTCATTATGTAATAATAATATTTTTATCAAATGAATAAGGGATATAATATTTTGTTATAATGTAATATTTTTAGTCCTGATGAATGTTTTCAAGAGTTGTTACAGTGATGAATTTACGAAATATTTTATTTTTTGAAAAAAAAATTAATTAGATAAGAAATAATTTCCTAAAGTTAGAAATTTTTTTAACCACATGGAAGAGGATATAAATATAAAAAGAAAATTTTAATGATAATATATGGAATAAATAATAAAAATAATGTGAAGGAGGAGATAACATGAATTTTTTGATTTGGGTTCAATATTCCCCTTTCATTGAACCTAATTGAATTCATCCCTTTTCCCCAAACATTGTAAATATAATATGTTTATTAAAAAAATTGAACTATAAGTGAATTATGTTCATTTTTTACTCATTATAAATTATAAAAATTGGATTATATTCTCTAATTCATAGTATTAATGGTGAATGTTTTTATATTGTATTTTACAGAAAAGGTCCAATTTTAATTGAATTTGATAAAAAATATTTATTGAATATTATATGTAATGGACCAACATGATCTGTCAGGTCTATGAAGAAGTGTAACAAGACCTCATGAACTCCTTTTTATAAGTAGGAGACTATCAACTAGAAGAAATATGGTCTAATTCAGTCATTGGTGAGACTATACACACAATATCATTTCCTTTTACATTTAATAATGTAACAAAATATAATAAAATATAACAATTAGAAAAAAAATATTTAATTATGTATAAGGACACCCATTCATAAAATTATGTAATTAGTTCCCATGTTATTGAAAAAAGACATATGTATAAGTGAATGTATTCAAATAATTTTATTAATCTGTAATATATTTCCTAATATGTAACAATACTTTTCCCATCTCCAGGCTCCCCAACTCAACCATCTGCTATGGGACCCTTATCCATTCTCAGTTCCTGGGATATGAATCATAACAAATTCATCATAATTATGATACATGGTTTGAGTAATAAAATCTTATAGGAAACAACCAATCTTTCCCAAATAAATTTACACTTTTCAAAAATGTGTATTCAAGGTCAATAATGAATACACAAGAAATTATAATATTTAAATATGTATTACTTATGTTTTAATCATGGATCAACTATCCCTTTACAAAAAATGATTATATCTGTGTCATAATGATAATAAAGAATTCAAAAAATGAATATAAACTATCCACATGGATATCAACAGGTCACTCAGTTTCTAGAAGGAATTATATATTAAGTTGTCCGTAAGGATTACTTGTGAGTATGTACTTGGTATCATCTAGGTATTGAGTTTTGGAATGTTTATTAATTATTCGTAGGACCTCATGCTCTTAAAAAACTGGAGGATATCAAAATTTTACCTTATGTATGATTCAAATATCATCATCTCTATATGTCAAATACATTCCACCTATAAGAGGTAATCATTCCATGACATTCCTCTTATTATGAACACCAATAACAAATCATCTAAATTAATGTTGTAAACATAACATGATAAATCATAGAAATAAGAAGTAACATGTCACTATCATAAATATAGTAACAAACACAACACATAAAATCATAATTTATAAGGCCAGTAATCTATTAAAAACCATTGGCATCAAAAATAATAAAAATGTTTTTTTATCTACACACACTGACATGCGATCAATCTCAATATAGAAAAAAAATCTAACACAAGAACCCCTGGAAACAAGTGTATACATGATCCCCAAAATATAAGGATTAAAAAACATCAAGTTATACAATGATGAGAAACGAGGTTCACCAGAAAAATGATGTACAAAAAAGTATAAAAAAATTGTAGAATGACATCAACATCCACTATATATAACTCTAATTCAAGTCCACCAATAATGTTGTTTCAAAAGGATACTCGAGATAATTAATATAAACACATCATATCATGTTTCATAGAGCCAATGTAAAATTTATTAATTTTATAATATATAAAATAGATCACATTATACTGGAATAAATAGTTTAGCAGTAAAAAAACCAAAATATATATATGAATCACACATTACATTAGAAATCATTAATTATGAAATAGTTTTTTCTTTTAATACAGTACTATTTCTTATAAAAACACCATACATGTTAATAATAATAATAATCCTATAGTTATAGGTTAAATAAACATAAAAAATGATTGAGCTCAAAATCTTAGAAAGGGTATACATACAACAGAAGATAATAAGGCATGAATAATATAGAAGAAAATTTATGATAATAAAGTAATTTATTATAAATTATCACATGTGATAAAAAATTATCCATAGATATCATAACTATTAAAATAATCACCTGGTTTTCAATAACTAAATTCAGAATAATGGAATGAATTATTTAGGACATATAAAACATACGTTACAGTACACGATCTTCGGAATCTAAAAACAAAATATCAAAGCCCCATGAAGAGAAATATAACATAAATAGGGAGGTCATCAACCAAATAGGGAATCCAATTCGTCTTATTAGGCCTCTTAAATAATCTAGGGTTTGAGTAATTTTTATCCCCACCCATCACATAATATTTTTAATGAATCCCTCATTCAACTGAAAAAAAATTAAATAACATGAGCTAAAATATATAATAGTTTATATTAAAAGAAATAGAAATTTCATTATCAATTCAATGTATTTTAAATATAATCATAAACAATCCATATATTTATTAATGATGGTATCATCACAACATATTCTTAGAGGATAATAAAAATTTTTATTTCATTGATGAACAGAAATACCCAAAACATTTTGATAATAAATTCATGAAGAAAACTCACTTTTCACATTGAAAACCACTTTAATAATAAATAAATTTTTAGAATATTTGGAAGTAAATATATTAAATAATAAAAATTATATTTTATAATTCATTATTCAAATCATTGATTGGTCATGATGGTGGTAAATCATTATCATGTTGTATACGTTTTAAAAACATAAGTTTCAATCATTAATTAGAATATTCATCAGGGACCACATTTGAAAAAAGATAGGTGGATTCCTATTAATAAATTTAACAGTAAAAAATGAATTATATTTTCATTAACTAATAATTGGATAATATTGATATTATTATTTAAAACAATTCATTTAAAATATTTATATGGAAGATAATATTCCCATTGAGTAAAAAATTATCGATCTTCTTTACGAACAGGAATTTGGTATATAGGGAACTTAATGAGAGGAAAATGAAATGAGAACATGTTATTTATAGAAATAAATGGGGAAGAATAAAATATATTTTATTTACTATAGTATTATAACATAATTCTAATAGAGGGTACTTACCCATAAACAATCTGGAACAATGATAATATTTTGAAAGAAACACTTACCTATTGTTGAAATTCCTTTTTACAGACATAAAATCGATGCAATAATGAATTTATATTTATTATAAATCTATTAATGAAACATAATTATATACACCATAAAATACATTACCAGAAATTCAGTCAGAGGCTAGCTGTTGATCTTTTATTAAAATAAAATAAAATTTTAGTAACAAGCACACAAGTCCAAAAAAGAAAAACAACAGCTAGAATTCATTAAAGCCACACCCATCATCACATCCATTGGAGAGAGCTTCATCCACAATTTCTGATTCCCATTACAAACATTCATAGTGCATTAGGACTTTGGCATACTTCCTCAAATGATTCAGTAGTTCCAAAGAAATAAACTCATTAGTGGGTTGCATACCTTCCTTAAGGATAGAAAACATCACAGACTCTGGCTTTGGAAAAAAAGAGTAATCCTTCATTAGCGGTCAGCGCAGAGAGCCACACATCCCCTCCTGATTCCCATTCATCTTCACCTTCGCTTTCTAGAAAATGTTTCTATACGAGGGATTTCCTCCACCACCATTGTTTTCTTTATCACTCCTGGAAATATCCCCCCATCTTCTAGGGATTAACACCACTTGAAAACTCACTGATTGAGTCCGCTGATTTTGAAAGTTAGCATCGATCATTGAAAAGAAATGCATATGTTTCACCATTTCAACACGTTCACAGGGCACCATCTTCATCTGTTCATTCCAAGCCGCAACCTCTTGGGACCCAACCTTGGTGCCGCTGTTAACCGTGGTGAGAAGTTACTCATCCTCATGCTCCATGTCCTGAAAATGACTACCCGTATGTACTGTAACTAGGACCCCTCCAACATCATAAGCCCAATTAGAAATCCCATCAACACATGTACCCAAGGCCTCCGCTGCCACATAATGTATCCCTTCTTCTCCATTTCAACCAAACAGCTCTCCACTGACTTTTTCCTTACCCTGTCTCCCTCCATCACCAACCTGCAGATCCCTCTTCAACTGATTAAGGACTAAAACAACTGCTGGGTTGAAGGAAACCCCCACATCCTTGTCCACTACCGATGAACCCCGATTCACCAAACTAATATCCTTACTAGGGTCAACTACACACACTCAACCCTCTCCCTCACCTGGCGTCACCATTAGAACATCCTTTTCCATAGCCAGTGAAACTCGATTCACCATACCAACATCCTTATGAAGAGAACCTGCACGCACCTACCTTTGGCCCTCATTAGGCCTCGCCATTGGAACACAAGACCTCCACAAGAAATATTCTCTATGACACAATGACTCCATATGCCCCAATTGAAGGCTGGTCAAACAATAATTTACCCCGGACTCAAAAACAAATGGTTGCTTCCATCTGATCTCTGAACTGACTGCAATCCAAAACCACTCCACTAGAGTTTTCGACCCATCAACCTCAACAGAGATACATGGATTAATCGGTTGACTCATAGTGGATGTAAAAACATCCAAACAGAAGAAACGACCAACCAAATTTCCAATCATGGTAAGAATATGTGGATTTTGAATTGGTAGAGGAAGTCAAAGAAGGTTTTACCAAATCACACAGGAGGGTGGATCACGATTCATGAAATGATTGAATAACAATCTTGCAAGTCCCATATGCTGATGATGAAGCGGGAAAAATCATCAACCAAGGTCCTCCAAAGGTTCAAACACGCGACCAGTGTATGATCTAAGGGACTCAAAGCATCACAGAACTCCAACATGGAAATCGGAAGAAGCGATCCACCAAGATGCATCCCGAGAACCTTTAGGCTTAAAGGGATCATCTGGAAATCTGGGAGGAACATAGGGTTGGATAAGGGAACAAAAGCCGTTTGTGAGCTTGGAGGCAGCATAACCAATCCCTCATCCCCCTCCTGCCTCTGAGAAGGGGGAGGTGTGGGAGAATCATTGTCAATCATCCTAGGGTTACATCCTCACCGAAGACATCGTCGCGCTCAGATCTCTCACCACAACTCAATTGAATCACACTGCATACAATACATTACTTAAAAACAATTGTTTTACCTTTTTTATGGATAATTTTAATTATCTATAATCGATTTTATATAATTTATTATTACTTAGATTCCCCAATACTATTTTTGAATTATTAGATAATACTCTCTAGGGATCCAAAATTTTTAAAAACAATGATTCATCGGTATGAACCTTCATTTATTAAAATATAATGTTTTATGTTTTGTGTGTTTAATAACAATTTTTTGTTCAAATCATTATTCTAGGTAATAACTAAATCATTTTTCATGAATGGTTTGGTTTGTTTGTTTCCATAATTTTAATTGGATAAAGGATCAAACATGAAAATAATTTTAATAATGATATAAATATATTATAGATTCATCTTATATGAATTTAATTTATTCCATAAATCTTTTATATAAAAAATGAATGAAATTTTTCTTAGATATAGTGGGCTATATTTATGAATGGAGACTATTTTTATATTTTTATGGATCGAAGAAATTAAAAGTTAATAATAAATAACCATTCAAATAATTATTATATCTTATACATCCTATAGATTCATTAAATCAATCCGAAGTACTATCCATGTAAATTTTTTAAGAATATTGAATCAAATCACCTCATGGAGGGAGTAGTCCACACGTACGGATGGGTGAATTTACTCTCCACCAATATATGTCAATGAAATAAAATATCTATGATATTATCATTAAAATAATTTTATTATGCCCAAAAAGTAATATAAAACATCCAAATACACATGAAACCCATCCAAAAAAAGTGTGATGAAAAATTAATTGTATCACTATGTAGAGACGGTAATACGTATATACACATAATTGATGCTTCCATTATCTATTTAATGGGAAATTTTTGGATGATGGTGGTTTAATAATCATAATAAAATTATGTAAATTTATGATTTGGAATTTTTAATTTTATGTTAAATACAATACATTCATGTGAGGTAAACTAAAATAAAAAATGAAATTGATCATGTTATGAGAATTCCCATTAATTGTAATAACTATTTTTCATATCCTCTTGATGACATTGGGGATGAACTAAATAGAATACCATTATGTATAAAATTTGAAAAATATGAATTTGAGAAAATAATTTAGTATTTTATGGTCAATATATAATGCTCAGTATAGTGTAATATTGAGAAATTTTGTCCATCCCTTTATATGTGGGCGAGCAGACACATTTATAATTTCTTTAAAGAATAAAATATAAAAAATTAATTTTCAAGGAAAATTAAGAATAAGGGGTATATATTCAAATATATAATATTTTTCCATTTAAAAGAAATTTATAAATTTATTTTTTCATGTTTTTGGGTCATTTTAAAAATTATATTTTTGATTGTTCCCATTATAATTTAAGACCATAACCACGATAACAACTGTTTAGAATTTTATAGGATATAAGTACTATAATTAATAGTAAAAAGATACATAAGTAGACCGTGATTGACATTTTAAATCATAATAAATTAATTTTAAAAATTATAATTTTTTTAAATATCATTTAATAAATTAATATATAATATAAAAAATCATAAATATAATTTTTGACCCTATATTTTTTTTTCAAACTAAATTATTCATGATTGATATATAATTGTAATATATAATATTATGAAATTTATAATATTTCAATTATATCTATAATATTTGTGGTTCATTAAATATTAGAGAAACCATTTTATTTTCATATTTTTTAAAAAATGAAATTATGTTTTCTATTTTGTGAACATAACTATTGTATATTTCTATAAAAAATTAGGGTTATCTAATTAATCACTGGAAATTTGAAAAATAACCATAATAAAAAAATGGTTTTATTTACAAATTACTATTTATAAATGATATTACCTTCTATTCAACCATATGTTGATGATTAAAACACAATAAAAAATGACAAATAAATTTTTCAATATTAATTATGTAAAATATTTTAATGGTCAACATGATATCCAAATTCAAAATAGTAATATATTAGATGTTTGGATGATTATTATAGAAATATTCTTATTTAATTTAATTTGGAAGGAGTTATTGTATCATTATATACATTTTGATATTTTTTACACTTATTTAAAAAATTATTCTTTTAAAGTGGAAACCAAATTTACTATGATTAATGTTCACAATGATTAAAAATAAAATAGCAAATTTTTAAAAATGATATCTAAGTATAACATATTTATAAATGAAATCTAGATGTAGTTCATTGAAGTAGCATAATATAATTTCAAATTAATATCCAAAAAAGAGATGAAAAATAATTACATCAATATAATTAGTTTTTTTGGAATCAATTTTATTTTCAAAAAATTCAATAATATAATTCATAAAAAGGCTATAGTTTTATTATTTTAAATAAAAATAAACAAATTAAAATTGTCAAATTAATAAAAAAAATATAATTTTCGTTTATATATAGTTCAAAAAAAAATTCAATAAAATGCATCATTTTTCACAATTTATTAAAAATTAAAATTTTTACATACAATAAAAATATATCCAGAAAATATTTTGATAAGCTCATTATATATATATATATATTAACTTTTTTTATAAAAAAAAATTTTAATATAATATTTTCAAAAAAACAGAAATAATTATTTTATAGAATACTATTTCACAAGGATATTAAGACTATTCGAAAAAGTATATGGTTGTTCATTAAGAATTATATAACACACTTGAAATGTGTAATAAATTTTTATTTATTTCATAAATCATTTAATATTATTTATACTATATTATTTAATGAAAATGTTGTATGTTCTATATGGTTTTATTTCATAAATCTTTTAATCCTGCTTTTGAGTGTTCTATATGTTATTAAAAATACCATTCTTTTAAAATTTAAGGTAGTTAAATTATCCCCCATTCTATAAATTGAATCATATAAATTGTCAAATTTAATTGGTTTTTAATGGGATGAAATTTAAATTATGTATTTTGAAATTAATCATTTTAAAAAGGGTTAATAAAACATCATATTAAATAATGGAAAGGAAAATATATTGTTTTTCAAAAAACTAGGTCTAAAAATATAAAAAAATTATTGGGAAGTGAAAATATAGTCATGAAAGAGAATTAATTCACAATTACAAACAAAGAGTGATATATATCTATATTAATTGATAAATAATAACCTAAAAAACTATTAATCACTCATGGGTGAAAATATTATTGGTTTATTTGAAATTATTTTAATATGATATATATTTTATTTCAAGAAGAGTTTCCTAATGTTGAGAAATTATATTACTAATATGATATAGGAAACTAGATAATACATTAAATATTTAAATATCTATTTAATAATAACAATTAGGTCTTACAGATATGTATCAATCAGTTTCCACTTCATCTCTTATTTGAAAAACTGAATATTAAAAGATGAGTTTTTATGCACGATGAATTAAAATTAACTCTAAATGGTTAATAAGATCTATGATGGAATGAAATTAATTCCACATTTTTATGTACATGAAAAATATTAAATCATTACAAAATCTACCCAACATTATATTTTTCGTTACCCCTTCCCCAAAATATATCATTCTCTAGCTAGAAATGAAGAATGGGAATTATTAACACCTAAGTCGAACCTCTAGATGGCTATAAGTTAGTGACTAGCACAATGGGTGTACAAATATCAAAATATGGGTGGCATTTCCTTTAATATGGAAACATTATAAAAACATATAAAGAATCAACCAAAATGAATTCCATGATATATATATATATATAAGAAAAACCCAAAACCATCCCATTTGTCATAGGTAAAAAGAACTAATAATATAAAATCCTCAAATGTAAATACCCAAAAATAGACTATAGTAGAAACACTGAGACAATCCCAAAGATCGATCTAGAAATGCCCAATATGGCCCACATAATCCTCTTGAAGTCCTAAAAATAGTTTTTATATACGTAGTGTGAGAATCCTTATATACTCAGTAGAAAAATGAATGTATCTCATGCACAAGAGGGAGGATCATACTAATGAACCCTTGAGAAAAAACCAAACAACACATAAAAGGTAGAAAAACCATAAACCCAACCTCACCAAGGCTCACTCACCAAATAATGCATTGATGTAATATAACATAATATAATTCCGATTGATGATAGGGTACCCTCCACCATATTTTAATTGATATCGCTATCTCACCCAAATGTCAAACATCTTGTCGGTCCCACTTCATCAGAATATATGACATCACATCCAACTTATTATCATTTATGAAACACCAAATAACATTACGGGTTCACACACACCTAGGTCATCACAACACATCACATCCCACATTTACACACATAAGAAATCAAAAAATATCACAACCTAAAGACTAATGGCACATCAAAACACATCTCATACCAAAAAGCATAGGACAATGCCACATAACACATCCATATGTCCAAGGGGAACCATATCACAAATAACCAGAAGTCACTTAAGACACTATCTCATGGAAGAAAACACGAGGAATAGTGGGTGGCTAGCTGTCCATCCTCCCGACATGATATTAGGAAAGACACCATCCCATGAAATTATGTGGGTGTCAGCACATAGTGTATAAATGTTGTGGGGTTAGTATAGAAATCACATGAACATATAGAGTTTATACATTAGTATATATGAATGAACATAAACCAAACCTACGAGGTTACAAAATAACAGTAACTTACTCAGGAAATCCACACCATTTTTCTAACACTAAATGTCTTACCCCATAAATCAGAAATACAAACCAAAGTACTTTTTCTATCTTTATATAATATTAATACATTTCCAATTTCTCTTTTACCAACTCATTTCATAAAACAAGTAGATTATATAATTATCATGTAATAATTACAGTTCATGAGAATCATTCATTTCTCTATCCATACCAACTATGAATCTAAATAAAAACAACACAAAACATGCATTACATTTAAATAACTCAACTACCAGTTCAAAACAATCTTCCACCATGGCCTCAATACACAACCACATAACCATTAAAGCCTCACTACACAACCATATATCATTTATATCTCCAACGAATGTCATATCACATAAAATATATTTTTTAATTTATAAAATTATATTCTTTGAATTTCAATTCATTAATTAAGGGTATCAACACATAACCCATTAGATTTTTGTAAATTTAATATAGTAATATATTATACCAAATCATCCAAATTTTCATGATGATACCAAACAATTAAAATAATATATGATTCGAGAAGAATTTACTATAGAATAATATATCCGCCAGCAGATATGATATTCATCAAGGAAAAATGTCTATATAAATATTTTTTAAAATCAAATAAATAACTCTAGAGAAAAAGGTAATAAAATACATTATATTATCATACAAATTGCATTTCAATAATAATTAATTATTATACTCTTTTATTGGGAATAAACTACGTCCATAAGTGTAAAACTTTTTTATACCCATCCCACTCGATAAAAATTTGAGAAATTAAAAGTAAATAATCCCCTGAAAGAAGAATACGTTTACCAACATGATGCAATAAAATAGGGGGATGTGTATAATAGAAAACTTTATAGGTGGTGTTTTACCAAAAACAACATCTCATTTTAAAACTCCAAATATGAAGGTTCCTAAGGCCTCCTATATTTAGAGAATGAATAAGGAAATTAAAAAGAGAATATCTCCACCTTTGAAGGAATAGATTTGGAACATACAAGATTGAAACATCATAGTTGAACATTAAATTAAGATGTCCTTAAAATCACATCTTTTTTATGTTTATTATAATCCCAGAAATTTAGAAAATTTATTATATGAATAGTACCATTTGAAATATCATAAAATTTAATAATTAGTTTATTAAAATCAATTTTCATTAAAATAGATGTAATATTGTATGGAAATGAAAAAATAGGATAATTATAGAAATTTTGAAAACTACTGAAACGAGTTACTCCCATTGCTAGGATAAGTCACCTGCAAATGAATCATAGTCAGATGATTCACCACTAGATGAGACACCAAGAGTATGATATACCTCCAAGATGAGCTCCCACCATTATGATTTTTTGCCAGGTTGACCCAATGTTTTAAAAAAATAAATTTTGAAAACTGTTGAAATGAGTCCCTGTTAGAATGAATCAAAAGTCCGAAAACACACCGAAAAACCCCTAGAAACCCGAAACCTCAATTTTATTTTCAATATAACGGGTCATATTATTTGGTATATTACATTATAAACCAATCAAACTATTCTATCACTCAATAATTGGAATTCATCCTAGAAGAAAAGAGAGGATAGGTCTGAAAAACAATCATTAAGATAACAATCAAGGATCTCATTACACTTGAAACTGTAACACCAATAAAATATGATAACCCAAACTCTCATAACCTTAAAATAATCATACTATCCCTGATAATTTTATTAGGGAATTCAATCCTCCATGTTAATGTATTATATGTTCTAGGTGTCATAGACTCACATAAGTGGGTTTAATTGCAACGTTGTAAAATATGTCTCCATTATGAAACACCATGGTTTTAATAACAAATCCCATGTAAAATAAAGATAACCAAAAACACATAAAATATTCAGGTAATAGGATCACATCTATGTCTCGTGCCCCATGTACTCTCCTCTAAGACACCATTCCTCCATATAACTCTAACTCAAGGAATGGTTCTTCCACGTAACACCTTATCTTAATGAATGTGGATCTCCATTAGGTTCTCCATGAACGATTAATCATTTTCAATATCCATATCCCACTACTAAAAGAATTTTGAGTCACAATAATGCTACCGAAGGAGATGAAAAACAAGCATGCTATTTTTGAATCCTTCCCATGGATGATGGAAATGCCAACTGATATATCACTTCATCAAATTCCATGAAAACAATGAATTCTCCAAAAAAATCTGAGTGAGATATCTCTCACTATATCCAATCACTATTGTACATGTTGATGGTAAACCATCAAGAACTCCTTGTCTTAGACCAAAAACTCTACTGGCCTTCTTGTGACTGACATAAGACTTCTTCCAATGTTGTGCTACTTTCATCCTATCTCAATGTAACTAAACATTCTATTTTGTGACCTGCACCACCTGACAACTCAAAACTGTGGCCTCCCCAACCTTAGTCTAGGATAGTAGAGAACTGAATGGTTTTGAATAAAAATCCTCAAATGTGGCCATAAAAATTGATGATTGATAGATTTTATTATATGAAAACTCAACTAAGGGAAGGTGTTGTGACCATGATCCACCAAAGTAAAATGAAAATGCTTGAAATATATCCACCATTGTCATGATAGTCATCTTTTTATGCCCATCCATTTGATGTTTGAAGGCAGTGAAAAAGAGTATCCTTGTTCCAAAAGCATGAAAAACTCCCCTCCAAACTCGTGATGTAAAACAACTATATTAATCTAAGAAAATGGACATCAAAACTCCATGAAATAGTTCCACCTCATCCACATACCTCTTAGAAAATGAATCTACTAATAATTATTCCTTTATTGCAAATTAGTTGGAAAATTTCCTCATCCGATCCTTGATCACTAGTTAACTTGAAAAACTCCCTTAGATCTAGTTAAAACTATGATGAAATACTTTGAGATGACTTCCAGTTTCAAATTCAAAAGATCCAAGGGCTAGAAAAAACCTCCCAAAACAAGATTCTCAGTTTTACCTACTGGAGAACCAGACAACATACCAAATACTCCCCCAAAAACATTTCATTTTTGGACACTAAATCATTTTACTCAATTCAAGGTATATTTTGGGAACTCCTGGGTGATTCAAGAAAATTGATCTAAGAATCTCATGAATAACCCCCTTATTATTTCCATTAATACATATTTCCTTCCTTTTAGAAAAATTCATTTATGACTATCCTTACACTATCTTGTCATAGAATCATTGTGGCCATTATTATCATAAAACACCTCTTCCTTCATGTGCCCCCCACTATGACTCCTCCTCTTGTTTCATCAATGAAAAATGTAGCATCACCTGAAACAAACATCATCTACCACTACACACCCATTCATCAAAGTGTGGGGCTTCAAACCACTCCATCACTCTCCAATAATCAAAATACATTTATGAAACATTATTCTATACATTTATACTCATATCATCATGCCTGAAATTCATATTTTTTGAGGTGTATGAGATTTTAAAAGCATAGTCTGGATGAAAAACCCTCCACAATTACTACTATAGATTTATATTATAGTATGGAAATAAATACCTAAATCTCTAATGATCTATGAAGACCCAAAATATGTCCCTATAAGGTAATTACTCTAAAAGATCATCAAAAAGCCAACTGTAACTATATCTAGATCATGGGTGGAATAGTTATGTTCATGAATGAATAACATCCTAGACCCAAAAGATATCACGTTCTTTTGTTACATCACAATGTATCCAAAACCTAGTATGGATTAGTTATAATAAACCTCTAAAAGGACACCCTCCTATAGTAGCTAAAACAATTGATCATGAAACCACATCCAATTTAGGATAAAAAATGAAAATTGGAAATGATTGGTCCACAAAAAATCTTGGTCCATCATAGTTAAAGATGTCAAGGTGGATGTAACTCGATATAAGTTGGGAACTGAACTCTAAAAATATACTGAAATACCGTGGATGCTACTAACCTATGGAACATTGTTTGGTGATTACCATGAAACCAATTGTTTAAACATAATTGGATTAACATCCACACACTATTGTGATCCCACATATTAGAGTAAATATGATTATAATATCCAAAACATACAGTTAGATAACATTCCATTGAGATGGTTGTATTAAAGATCCTATATGATAGCTCTGTGATGCTTGACATGCTCTTATTATGACCTTAATGAGATATAGATATTATTAATGAATAATAAAATCATCTTGAAATCAAGGAACACTGAGATCTTAAGCCACATGAACATAGAAAGTGTATTCATAACACTGAACGACAAGACTACAAACTCAAAGTGTACCTACATTCATCTGGAGGAAATCTTTGGGATACTACCCTATTTAAACCTTAACTAGTGATATCAAGGGAGTATAGAATTCTTAAAAAACATACTCACCCCTCCCAAATGGTCAAAAGATCATATATTGTAAAAATAGGATTGATATTCTTGATATATACTTGGTAAAACCCTGGGTAGACTATACACAATCTTAGACTGACATCCTGTTTCTTGGACGACAAAATTGGATTTCCATAGGATGAAACACTCAGATAGATGAATAAATTCGTATTCAGATCATCAATAAGAATCCTCAACTCCCACAACTCAAAGGGTTCCATAAAATAAGGATTTTTAAAAATAAGAGTGCTACTATGTTGTTAATATATAACAAACCCAATTACACATTGATAGAGTAGTGTCACAACCTCCTCAGGGGAAATGTCTAGGAAATCTTATAGTACCTTAGGAACCTCTACCATCATCGAATCCACATATTTCACCAAAAATCCTCTAATATATAAATAAGGGGATCCACATTGTGATTTCCCACTTGATAACTCCTCTCAATAACAAAATCCATGTGCTATAAATCAACATTTGGAAACACGATTCCCCAACAAAAGTTTTCAATAAAAGAATGAAAAAATACATTAAATCAATGCCAATGATTTCATTTAATAGATGCATTGGATTCATGAAGATATACCCATGGGATTTATGCAGTCCCATCATTATTCTACATCACTTACACACATCTAATAAGCTGGTGTGTCATCTGACCGGTGTAATTGACAATAAGTGTTTGTGAAGCCTCTATACATATAGTCCAAATAAATTCACTATAGTTATTTCTAGTAATGAGTTATAATATCCATAATGTCAAATGTAATAAGGAAAATATATGATAAAATGATCCCACCTCTAATGATCTCATTTCCAACAAGTGATGCTACCTCTATTACATGCAACATACCCCAACCACAACCCCATCATCGTTGGTGATTGACATCTCCACGACCACACTTGGTTCATACCAATCCCAAGGGACATTTTGAGGTATGTTTATACCATATTCCACATACCTAGCTTGACAATGAGCCTACATCCCCTTCAATTGGAATGACCCTACATGAAACTTCATTCCAGGGTTACGATAGACCTTTCTACCTTTCCCAAACCGAGTTGGATAAGAAAACATGCAGTAGTCTTTTAGATGGAATCAAAAACAAAAATGAAACACATCATCCCCAATAGCATAAGAAAGTAATCGAAACCCAAAGGTATAAAGGGAACCTGCATATGTTGACTACCATCTTGTCAAAAACATGAAGGGCCATGCACCCTTGGCTTGACACTGAAAACTCTACTCTTCATGGAAACCATTATGTTCACATTCCTCTATAAAAATTTCCTTGATTATATCCTCTCAAAAAAATATTATCTAATATAAAACTATATATACTTAGGAATAATAAAAAGTGTAACTGTATACTAGATCCAAAGACGGAGTGCCTCCTCATGATGCCCCACTGAGACACCTCATCTAGAAAAGATCTGCAGTGAAGAAAAAAAAAGTCCTCGAACATAATCCCAAGCTACCCCCACTGACATACTACCCTAATGAAGGGAGAGTATATCTTAACTATTATTAGGATTCATTGTTGATTAAATGAACTCCACATGGAATTACTTCAATAGGTAGACACATGAACAATATGCCTACCTCCTCTCAGAAGTGTAAAATGTCCACCAGTGACAGAAAACTCCTCAAATCTAACTAACAACAAAATGAACTCTGTTCTCTATCAGTCCATGGATCAAACAAATAGTTATCCCCATATTTTCAAGACAACTCTCTATTTATATATAAAAAATGTTACTATTACGCATCGACAAGGACTCCTGCTAAAATAGTGTAATATTATCTTCTATTAATCATCATCATTAGCCAGATCAACCATTCATCAATCAACCAGGTTATATATCTATCCTATGATGATAGAGCCTCACAAAAAGGCAAGAATGATCTATATATAGAAGGGAACGAAGGATTTACTAATCCTGGTTTTTTGGATTTTCAATATGATATAGTTTAATTATCTTTAATCCATTGCAATCATTTTATTAATTTCAACAATCACAAAATTGTTTACATCCAACAACAACACAAGTCATCATGATTCACGTACCACTCATAGGTATTTACCTTGTACATAGTCCAATATCACTTGGTCACTCAATATTCTTAGAGTCCATACACAGGACTATGGGGACCCTAAAATCTTATGTATTATCCAGTATCCCTACCATATATCACTCACTAAGTTCAGATAACAATATTCCCACACCTACCCATGCATTCTAAATTGTTCATCACTCTTAAATAAACCATATCACTCGCCCAGTAGAGTGACTGTCCATAATGAGATAATATATGAAAATAGAAAATTTGGAAAACATTAATAAAGAGTCATTGTTGCAATGAATCACATGTCCTAAAACACCATGGACTACCCCTAGAATCCCCAAGGAACCTAATTTTATAAAATTAATTGGTTGGAAGGACCAGTTCATTAAAACGTTAAACAATAATCACTAATGTTTAATGTAATACATATTATAAATAGATAACCATATGTCTCTAAGTTAATTTTTTTAACAAATTTGTATCCAAAAAATTAGTAATATTTTATTAAAAAATAATCCCCATACAACATAATCTATCCCATTTTGTTAAATCCCATAAATGTGATTAAAAAGATCACAAATTATATTAAAACATACTAATTAACCCAATAACCATAAAATATTAATTAAAAAAACTATTTGACAAAATAATCAATATCCTTAGTCCTCAAATAAAACACCATATTATAAAAGATAATTTGTAAATCCAGAAATGTGTTATACACCATCATAAATTATCATTTCACCAAATAACTAATCAATTACATTATTTACAATACAATATTATTTAAACCATTATTGTCTATATTTACTAATCCCAACTAAACATTATTAGGAAAACATAATGAACTTATTATGAATAATCTTTAACATCATCAGGTATTCTCTAAACACGAAACTCTACCAGTAAATCACATTCCTTGCTTATTAGTACCATTCATCATATGATTTCAAATCATTATGAAAACATATTGTGAAAACTTATAATATTTTTCATGAATCTTATAAAAAAATGTCAATGATTAAATAATTATGCATAATTATTGAGTCAAAAAACACAATCACATTAATCATACTAATTAAACATTATTAAAACCATTATATAATCCTTATCCCCTTGACTTATTCTCCAATAAATTCCCTTGACACTTGTGACATTGTATTGAAAAATTCCCAATATATCTAGTGTATTAATATTGAAAATTAGTGGTTTATTTATTAACGTTACACTGATGAGCCTAATACCCTATCTTTCAATACTTGAAGTGAAATACCCTTCCATTAAATTATATAGTGGTAAATTTCATTCTCTAATTATAACATGATGGATGTTTAGTCTTTATTTAATTTCAAAAAACATCATTTATTTTTCCTTTGTTCTTGTCAATCATTTTTTTATATACATTTTCTATAAAATATATTAATTTTAGAATTCATTATCTCTCATAATGGAACATTATTACACAACATCCAATTAAATAAATGTCTGAAAGACTAATACTATTAAGTGAATTAAATTATTTTCCTCAAATTAATGATCAATGTTACTTTCTTATTATATAAATAGTCTATATCATCCATACAAGTCATATAAATATTCTGTCAATCTAATAAATTCTTCTCTCTTCCTTCTATGCCAGATTGATGAAATTCCTTAATAATAAAGCTCGAAATTCCAAAAAGCATAATTTTTGAAAGTAAATAACATTAGCATATTTATATTCCCTTTTTTATTTTGTATATATTCATATGTCAATAAGATAAATAACCTCCATTGATAAAAATATATTTTCAATTAATAAGATACCAAAAAAATATGTTCACATTCACAATATCCAAAAGAATTTTTTTTTGGAAAATTTAATCCAATTCTTAGTTAATAAATTGTTTTTATATTTTCTAAAATATAGAAACTTTTTCATATAAATTGAACAATCATAATATAATGAAACACAAGAATAACACCAAGTTACGTATGAGAATGTAAATTTTCTATTACCCAAGTCATCTTCCAAAATACAGTGATCATGTTCATCGTTCCAACACCATCAATATTAGTTTTCTCAAAAGGGAAATTCCAACATTGTATACGTGTGTTGGTTCCATTTAACTAATTAGGCTCCCTCAGAAAATAATTAAACACTCTGATTTATCACATAATAATCTTGAGTATTGATCCATAAAATATAATCACATAGTTGTATATGAAGTCAAATAATATATAGTATTCTCATAATTCACATGTTCGCTTCTAATTTAAAATATATTTCCCAAGGTGTTTAATAAAATTTATCTTATATTAACTATAAATACCCCAACACTAGTACCCTAATGTTAATGACTATAATATTATAGTTCTTAGAGAAAAAATCAGTCTTATTCAAAAAAAATATAATAGTTTAGTAGACTTGGAGATATAGTTATGTACTTTAATATTACATTATATTTTAAAACATAAAAGGGAAGTTAGTTATTTCTTAGAGAACACAATTATTTTCAAAAAAGTTACCATAATTGTTAATAAAATTTCAAATCCATGTATAATGTTGAAATGAAACAAATGAATGTGTAAGACTCAAATTGTTAGTGGGGGTTTTCATACAACAAAATTAAATAATGATTGAATAATTTTGAGGAAAATAAATGAATATAAAATAATTAAATTTACTTTATAAAATTAGATTAACAGATATATATGGTTATAATTAATATTCAAATAATAAAATGTTAACTAATTACATGTTTTCTAATGATGGAATGAATGTTGTTGAACTTATGAAATATACCATTGATTTCTTGATATAATAAAGGTAAAATATACAGTCATTTACTCATACTATGACATATACTACAAATTTCTAAGGAATTGATCAAATTCACAAAAAACATTTGTCACACAAAACAATCCAATGCATCATGGGTCAATGTATGTCTCTCTAAAGACCCGAATATTTCAAGGAATTTTTTTTCATAATTTCTTTTGAATTTAATGAGTGCGCATTTTCTGCCGGCACCTGATTCTAAGGCCCGTTGTGCCCTGAATCAATTTCTGAAGTTTAGCTCGTGTACGTTCAGTAAACGACTGAGCGGGATTTTCTATCTCTTTAAACGGTGCTCAGAATTGAAATCCAAGAGCACTGATGAAACTACAGTGCCAATAATTGCTTATGGGGACCTTTACCATAGTTGAGTTTTGATGGGAGAAGAGGTTAAATTTTCGGTTTATTTTTTTATGGAACAAATAAAAATATGTGTTTAATATTTTTATTTATGGAGGGTATCCATTATCCTAAAAAATAGGAGGCTTTAGTGAGGAGGGGCCCACAAGAGACCTTAACTCTTCACTAACCTATCAACTCCCTAAACCCCCTGTTTAATCACCCCATTAATTATGTTGTAATATCGTTATTAATTAAGAAACCTCTCTACCTTCCACTCCTCCATTTAAGTATGATTACAAATATAATTAATTAAGAGAGAGTTGGCATTATTTAAAATGGGGAAAAGCATTGGTAATATTTGTTTGGAAAATATTCTTGAGGGGGACTCCTCTAGAGGAATAGAAGAGCTCCTTCCCTCCACGAAGAATGGTTCTCCATCCATCCGATCTCCAACGAACGATGCTCGAGCCTGATCGAAGGCCTTTCAGGAAACGACGAACGCCAATGGCCATCATCACCTTTACCGCTTACTTTGAGATGATGTCAACAAACTAACGTCCACTCCCTTTCGTGATAACGTCAACGAATGAAGAACGACATGAGGTAGGGGTTATATTCGTTCATGTTTTATTTATCGATCCTTGTTGCTTACAGATTGAATGCATGTTATCGTCATAACGGGAGGAGATCGGACCTTGCAAACACAACTGATCCTCCTCCCATTTTTTTTATTGTAGATCATCATTGTCTTTTGAGGCTATGGTGGCGCGGTGCCATTGCACCGTGTGGGGATGAAGAGAACCGTGGCCGGAGCGGGCCGCGACGGTGGTGCGTGGCGCTGCCGCACCGTGCTGGTGAGGCGGAAGGGACCGTGGCAGGAGCGGGCCGCGGTGGTGGTGCGCGATGCCGTCGCGCTGCGCCAGAGAAGCTGAGGAAGGCCGCGGATGGAGCGGGGCACCGAAGAGGAGAGTGGTGCCGTCATGCCGCCCGGACGAACGAGAGCCGTGACCTTATGCCTTGGCGGTCTAGTAGGTACAGCCGACTATGCCGGTCGCCGGCCTCTCCAAGAGGCTGGAACCTGAAGGGTCCCGCGGAAGCTCAACCGGCCGCCCTTTATGGCCGGCCGTTTTCCAGAAAACCGGGGGGTCATAACCCCCAAACCAGCTCTTAGGACAGACCTCACAGGGTCATCTATTTCCGAAAGCAGGGGGCGACACCCCCTTTGTGCCCCGCTCGGCCAGCGCCGAGCCACGGCCTGCTTCTGAACCGTGCCGGGATGCACCCAATCGGGCCGGACCCGGATCTGGGTTGGTTCAACCTGGTTCAGGCCGACCCAGGGGGTATTGGGTCGGGTTGGACCGGGCCCAAACCAACTATTTTTGGACCAGGTTTGTTCAAACACTCATATCTTGGAGTACGGATCTACGATTGACGCACTGTCAGTTGCATAGGGATCCCTGGATCGAGACAGTCGTTTCGGTGTATTACACTCATGATTTCGGCAATAATTGGGTGTGGTCATTTGGTTTGAACCCAAAACCAACCAGAGCCTCGTTGCAGAAACACTTATAACTTGAACTCCGGATGCACAATTGATGTGCCATCGACTATGTTTGATTCCTCTTGATGAGACTGTTCTTTTGGAATAAATCTCTTGATTTTTGGATGCTGGTGGTGTACGGTCGGGTTGGTATTAGCTTAGAAACCAACCGGGCCCCTAGAACGAAAAAACTGATAACTTTCAGACAAGACATCCGTTTCATGAACCGTCAACGGCGTTGGTAACCTTGTTGAGAAACGGTCCCTTTGAGTATACCCTATGAGAGTTCGAGATATATTTGACATACGGTCACGTTGGTTCGTACACGAAACCAACCGAGCCCACGGGACTAAAAAGCTAATAACTCACAGACCGAGCATCCGGTTGACCTGCATTATGTTGCGTTGAGACCCCTATAATGAGGTGGTCCTTTGAGATACTTCCACATAAGTTTACATGACACTTGGAAGTATCGGCCAGTAGCTGGTGGAGCGGACCCTCCCAAAGACGAGCACACGGAGTACGAAGACCTTGTAGCTGGCTGGACCTGATGAATGCTTATTCGATTTGAGTCGAAGTGACTTGTATAGCCTAGTGGGGAGCACTACTGTGTTTGGGTGGTAGACCCATGGTAGGGAGAACTACTGTGTTTGGGTGGCAGACCTACGGTACTCGATAGAAGGAATACCTCTGTAAGTTATGAGGGAGTGCACTACTTTATGAGGTGGAAAACCCATGGGGGGGAGTACTACTGTGTTTGGGTGTCATACTCGTGGTGCTCGACAGGAGGAGTACCTTAGAAGTCTAAGGATAGTGAGGAATGCCTCGAAGTTGTTACAAGATCACTGTACTCATCAGAGGAGGATCACTTTCACAGTTGTGGTTTCAATATCATTAATGAAAATCCTGGTTTGAGATGAGTCATAACCTTTCGGTTTTCCTCCTGACCGAGATGGGTCAGTTGATAACATAGCTATATGTGTGGTCATATTACTAATTAGTGGTTATCCGTTGATTTCATAACCATTGTGTTTTCCTCATGATTGAGATGGGTTACTTGATAAATTAGGTATAAGTATGGGATTATAACTAAGTAAGGGTTATCTGATGAGATCCTTCTTGTGGTTATCCTTGATGGTTTTAGTGAGACCTTGAGGGTCTCGGGGTCCCTATTGAGTATCGTTATACTCACCCCTGCATGGGCCATGCTGCACCTCGTTGTGTTGGATATAGACGACGGACAACATTGACGGAGGCCGACTGTTCGAGGACTTGAAGGCACTTGGAGGTGGACCTCAGGACGAGTCGGTAACCAAAGGTGGTCTTCACAACGAGACAGTACTCGGAGGAGGTTGACGAATGAGAGCATTGAGTAGGCTATCTCTACCTACCCTTTAGGTAGGATTCGTGGTGGATGACCCAGGAGCTGGTACCATTTTCCGGCTATTAGTTTTTTTTGTTGTACATTTGTTCAGTTGTAGCTATACTTTTCAGTTGGGTTTTTATTCTATCCCATTTAATTTTCAGCACATTATTCTGTACTTAGTGTATGTTTCATCTTGTACTTTATGGTGTTTGATTACTTTATAAAGGCAATTTCTTCCTCATTTATCAGGATTTACGCCTTTGGTGCTAGTCGCTAGCCCCTGGCCTATGGAAGGTGGGATTGGGGTAGTCACGGTATGGGACTTGAGGACAGGTCGTGACAAATTGGTATCATAGGAGTCAGTTCTACTGCAGAACATAGGACTCTGATATTTTCTTTCTGTGAAGAAATAGTGTTAAGGGTACTCACTATGGTTTTTAGTTCAGGGAGTCCAGTGTTGGTGCTGGCGACCGACGTATCGACACACCAGGACACTGACTTCTGATTTCTGACTCAGTGCATGAAAACCCTAACTGTGTGTATGTTTTCAAAAAGTTCTGTCAAGTCAGATCAAACTAGGTCATCTCACCAGGTATAGTCTTTTGACCATGTCGCATCTATTCATTCAGGATTCCTCCCCATGGACGACTAGCTAGAGCCCCGAGAGTTGTGCATGCTGACAGGCCACCGAGCGATGAGGCCTCAGTACAAGTATCTAATCCAGTTGAGGCACCAAAGGAGGCACCAGTTGTACTACCACCCATTGGGCCGCCGATTCCACCAGCCCCAGCAGCAGGTGATGCCCGACACTGGAGCACATTGCATGAGCTCCAGTTCCAGAGGCCACCCAGGTTCTAGGGAGAGATGGACCCACAGGCGGTTAAGTATTGGATAAAGGCAATGGTGAGAATCTTCAGTTTAGTAGGTACACCAGCAGACTTCATGGTGATCCTTGCTTCCATCCTCTTTTAGGCAGCACCAGGCAGATGGTGGAGCCTGATGCTTCAGATGCATGACGAGAAATCACTTCTATGGGCAGACTTCAAGAGCCTGTTTTGTGCAGAGTTTGTAACAGCCACCCTTCGAGCAGTGCAGATACAGGAGACACTTCATCTGCACTAGGGAAGAATTAGTGTAGCTCAGTACTCATTGAGGTTCACAGACCTGTCACGCTACTCTATAGACATGGTACGAGACCTGTTCTCCAGGGCCCAAACCTTCGATCAAGGACTGAGGCATGAGATCAGATCTTTGAAGATCCCTCTCAGCATCTCGACTCAGGCAGGGGTGTTAGAGGGAGCCCTATTAGTGGAGAGTTTCCTTGCTGAGAAAACTCTAGCGGCGGGACCCACCACTGGTCGACTTGTAGCAGAGTCTTATGCAGCTGGTAGTAGACAGATGACATAGAGGTCTAGGAGGGCCAGAACTACAGGTGATCGACCACACGACTCAGGATCGGTAGTGTGAGGCACCAATGGTAGAGACAGAGACAGACCTGCCATGCTGTGTTACACATACGGCTGACAGGGTCACATGTCTCATGACTGTCCGACCTACCGCTCGGACGATCAGCAGATAGAAGAAGGATTACCCATGCAGAGGCAGAGGTTCAATCGTGACAGACCACAATGAGCAGGAGGTAGAGGCAGAGGAGTTGGTTGTGTATATGGAGGTGGACAGCGTTTCAATGTGTTTCCACCACCACCACCCGGATGACCACCCCGACCGTAGGGAACGAGTGGATATGGGAGAGCTCAGCTTCATGCAGCTAAAGCATACAAATATGGAGCTCCGAATGTAGGTGGACAGGGACGGGACTAGGCATGGATGCCTTTATTCTTGGAGTTTTTAGTCTCCATGTTGTCGCGGTTGTGTTGGCCTTGTGTCTTTGTACTATGATCTGTAGTAATAAAAGACACTTATCTTTGTGAAGATTACATTCCTGTCCACTTCGTATGGTTGATACTAAGAGGATCCGGTTTAAAATTGTTGATTTGATACTCACTTTTGAGATACCTACTGGAGGATACCCAGCGACCACACACTATTGCCGATAGTGTGACGCGTCTTTTAGAGGCGAGAGTAATAGTTGGATCTCATGGTAGTAGAGTCGAGGCCTTACAATGTCATCCATGGCATTAAATAGTACCGTTCATGTCAGGATTGACTATATTAGGCAAAGAATGTCATTCATCTAGGGATGAGACCAGATTTCTCTTTTCGGTAGAGGATAAATCCTAGCAGCTCTGGGGTGGAATGTAGACGAAAAAGGGTGGAGATGAGTTCTTACAATTGGCTATTCTAAACCATTGTTCGTTGAGAGAACGGTTTACGATTATCTCCATCTCAAATAGTCTCAGGTGTATCAACTCTCAGAAGGAAATAATCATGAGACAATGGTGATGGCTTGAATTCTTCCAGGACTATGACTTCGAGATAGTTAATACTCTGGGGGAGCGGAACATTGTAGCAAATGCTATTTGTAGGAGATCGGGCGTTCAATGGTTAGGAGTGGTGAGATAGCAGCTGGCAGCGTTTCAGATATCCTTTGTGGATAGTGATAGAGTCAGCATGTGTAGAACCAGAGATGGTTCAGGCTATGAAAACAAAGGTGCTGATCATCCAAGAGTGGATTAAGACTGCACAGAGTAGACAAAAGTCCTGTGGTGATAGGAGACAAGACCACTAGAGAACGAGGGTGGAGACCACATCTTCTTACGGGTCTCACCTCGACGAGGTCAATGGAGATTTGGAAGAGGCGGAATGTAATCTCCGAGGTTCATCGGACCTTTCCAGGTCCTTAGCAGGGTAGGCGAGGTGGCTTACCATTTGTCCCTTCCACCTCAGTTCCACCGGGTGCATGACGTCATTCACATATCACAGCTAATGAGATGTGTGCAAGACCTATCCATCATCATCGACCACAGATATTTAGACATTGATTACAGGGTGACATTCATGAGGTTCATGTAGAGGTTGAAGATCGACCTGATTAGGTCCTACGGGGATGGTCGATTCCTCTTGTGTGCTTTCGTTGCCACACAGGAACCTCCAGGAGAGCAAATGGGAGCTGGAGGCTCAGATGTGTGCTCGGTACCTCCTATAGTTTCTCTAGTTTCTGATGTAGCTTTACGGGGACCTAAAGCACTGAGGTGGGATTAATTTAAAGCCCCAAAAATTTCAAGGAAATTTGTTTCTTAACTTCATTGAAATTTATGAGTGTGCAGTTTCTGACGACACCTGATTATGAGGCCCGGTGTGCCCGGAATCAATTTCTTAAGATCAGCTCAGGTACGTTCAGTAAACGAATGAGTGGGATTTTATATCTTCTAATCCGATTCTATAAATTGAAATCCAAAGTCACCGATGAAACCGCAGCGCCAGTAATTGCTTAAGGGGACCTTTACTGTAGTTGCATTTTCACAAGAGAAGAGGTTAAATTTTCAGTTTCTTTTAAGGAATAAATAAAAATATGTGTTTAAGATTTTTATTTTTCGAGGGTAATCATTATCCTAAAAATGGGAGGGTTTAGTGAGAAGGGGACAACATGATACCTTAACTCCTCCCACCCCTCTCCACTCTTTAAACCCCCCTTTTAATCACCCCTTTAATTATGTTGTAAACTCTTAATTAATTACTAAACCTCCCTACCTTCCACTCCTCCATTTATGTTTTCTTATAGATATAATTAATGAAGAGATAGGTAGAATTTTTTAAAATGGGGGAAAGATTTGGTAATATTAGTTTCGAAAATAATCTTGAGGCGTAAACTTCTGGGGGAATAAAAGAGCTCCTTTCTTCCACGAAGAATGGTTCTCCATCCATCGGATCTCCAACGAACGACGCTCGAGCTAGATCGAAGGCCTTTAAGGAAACAATGAATGCCAACGACCGTCGTCACCTTCACCTCTTACATTACGATGACGTCAACGAACCGACGTCCACTCCCTTTCGTGATATCGTCAACGAAAAAAAATGACACAATGTAGGGGATATCTTCGTTCAAGTTTTATTTATCGATATTCGTTGCATAAAGATTGACCACTTGTTATCGTCATAACGGGAGGAGATTGGATGATGCAAACATGGCCGATCCGACTTCCCCTTTTTTTATTAATGATCATCGTTGTCATTTGAGTAGAAGATGGAACGGTTTCATTGCCCCATGCGGGGATGAAGAGAACCGTGACTGGAGCGGGCCGCGGAAGTGGTGCTCGGCGCCATTACGCCATGCTAGAGAAGCCGTGGAAGTCTGAGGCTAGAGTGGGCCACAACAGAGGAGCGAAGTGCCTTCATGCTGCGCCAGTAGAATGAGAGCCGCGACCTTAGGCCGCGGCGGTCCAGCAGGGGCAGCCGACTGTGCCGGCCACCGGCATCGCCCGGAGGTGGGACCCTAAAGGGTCCCGCGACATCTCAACCGGCCGGCCTTGGCCGACCGTTTTTTAGAAAACCGGGGGTCAAAACCCCTCGGCCGACTTTTAGGGTGGACCCTATAGGGTATGTCGTTTCTGCAAATAGGGGGAAGTGCCCCCTTTGTGCCCCACTTGGCCAATGCCAAGCCACGACCGGCTTCTGAGCCAGGCCGCAGGCCGCAATGAAAGGGATGGCCATTCTAGCCATGGGCTGGGCCACACCATCCAGGTCGGGCCGTGCCCAATAGGGCCGAACATGGATCCGGGTCGGGTGGACCCGGTTCGGGCCGACCCAGGGGGTATTGGTCCGAGTCGGGCCGGGCGCAGACCCCCTATTTTCAGACCACGTTTATTCAAACGCCCATATCATGGGCTACGGACCTCCGATGAATGCACTGTCAGTTGCGTAGGTATCCCTGGATCGAGACGGTCACTTCGATATATTACAGTCAAGCTTTTGGAAAAGATTGGGTATGCCCCGAAACCAGCCGTGCCCTTAGGAAAAAAAACACTTATAACATGAACTCCGGACGTCCGATTAACGTGTCGTCGACTATGTTGGATTACTATTGATGATAATGTTCTATTGGAATACTTCACCTGAGGTTTTTATGTCATTGGAGTATGGTCGAGTTGGTTTTATCTTAGAAACCAACCGGGCCCCTAGAACGGAAAAGCTGACAACCATCAGATCGGACGTCCGTTTGACGAACATTCAACGGTGTTGGTAATATTGTTGAGAAACGGTCCCTTTGAGTATACCCTATGATTGTTTTGGGTACATTTGAGATACGGTCGAGTTGGTTCGTACATGAAACCTACCAGGACCCCAGGACTAAGAGGTTAATAACTCACAGATCGGGCGTCCGATTGACGCGTCGTCTGTTGCGTTGAGACCCCTATGACGAGTCAGTCTTTTGAGATAATTCCATTTGAGTTTACATGAAACATGTAAGTATCGATTAGTAGCTCATGGAGCGGACCCTCCTGAAGGCGAGCATACGGAGTATAGAGACCTTATAGCTGGCTGAGACCAGATGATTGCTTGTCTGATTCGAGTCAGAGTGACCTGTATAGCCTTGTGGGGAGCACTACTATGTTTGGGTGGTAGACCAACAGTGGTGATCACTACTATGTTTGGGTGGAAAACCCGTGGTACTCGACAGATGGAGTACCTCTATAGGTTTTGAGGGGGAGAACTACTTTGTGAGGTGGCATCCCATGGTGGGGAGCACTACTATGTCTGGGTGGCAGACCCACGGTACTCGACAGGAGGAGTACTTCCACAGTTTAAGGTTAATAAGTAGCGCCTCAGATTTGTGATAGGATCACTGTACTTGTCAGAGGAGGAGCTCTTCAGCAGTTGTGGTTTCGATATCATTTATGAAAATCCTGATTTGAGCTGAGTCAATGACCTTTGTGTTTTCCTCATGATTGATATTGGTGACTTGATTACATAGGTATCTGTATGGGCATATGCCTATGTAGTGGTTATCCATTGATTTCAAAACCATTGTGTTTTCCTCATGAATAATATGGGTTACTTGATAACTTAGGTATAAGAATAGGCTTATACCTAAGTAAGGGTTATCTAATGAGATCCTTCTTGTGGTTATCCTTGTTGGATTTAATGAGACATTGAGAGTCTCAGGGTCCCTACTGAGTATCATTATACTCACCCCTGCACAGGCTATTCCCGTACCTCATTATGTTGGACGCAGATGACGGACATTGCTGACAGAGGATGAGTGCTCGAGGACTGGACAACATCTGGAGGTGGACCTCACCACGAGTTGGTACCGAGAGGTGGAATTCATGATGAGACGGTACTCGGAGGAGGTTGATGAATGAGAGCATTGAAGAGGCTATCTGTACCTACCCTTTAGGTAGGATTCATGGTGGACGACCCAGGAGCTGCTACCATTTTCTGGTTGTTTGTATTTTCTGTTGTACTTTCGATCAGTTGTAGCTATACTTTTCAGTTGGGTTTGTATTCCAGCCCATTTACTTTTCAGCACTTTCTTTTGTATTTAGTGTTTGTTTCCGCTTGTACTATATGTTGTTTGATTACTTTATAAGGGAAATTCCATCCCCATTTATCAGGATTTACGCCTTTGGTGCTAGTCGCCAACCCCAGGCCTATGGAAGGTGGGCTTGGGGTAGTCACGACACGAGCCCCAAGGACGGGTTGTGATAGTCTCGACTCCAACTATAACATAATTTGTTCAATTCATTCCTCATATGAGTAAATAACCCACCTAAATTAACATGCATTAAAAATAAAAATTTATTCATGTAGGAAGAAATAGATAATAAAATATTAATACAATACCCAACAAAACATATCAAAAAACATAGGTAAAAGGAATACTCATTTTATCCATTCAATGTATTTATGGTTTATAATAAATGTTTTCTTCCATTAATGAATAAAATACCAAATATATATATATATATTAAGAAAAAATCATTCTCACATTTCAATCCACTTTTCATAAAAAAATCACGGTTATTAGAAAAATAAATTGAATAGAATCATGGAAACATGTTATGGATATTACAAATCATGGACCAGTTATGAGGGTGGGAAATTATATTTTTATCGTACATGTGATATAAAAATTCCTATCAAATATTTTTTGAGAATGTAAATAAGTATGATTTTCAAAAATTATAACACCCCTATATTTTTAATGCATAAAATTATATTTGATACCATGTGAAACTGATATTATTATTCATTTTATGCGACACTCAATTTATCATATGATACACGAAACAATAAGTTTATTCAATATCATTCATTACATGCCACAATGAGTTTTACTGAACAATAATACACTATAAATCTTATTATTTATAATGATAATTTTCTCTAAACCATTAAATTGGTGGTTACAAATAGTATTAACTAAACGATAAAAATATATATTTTTAAATCATTGGTTAAAAATTAAATAGGAATGAATATCTTAACAAATTTAATATAATGGAAATGTTTTTAAAAACTATTTTCATGTTATAAAGGTGTTTTATCCTAAAAAATCAAGTCAACTATTATAAAATAACTCTATGAATAATATATCTATATAAATATAATATATTAAATCAAAAGTTTTTACATTCATTAAATATATTTTATAGGCATAAGATCATAATAAGTCAAATATTATGCATCAAATTTATTATTTTTATAACTATTTATTTCCTTCCTTTATGTTGAAATTATTTAAAAAAATTAGCCCATTATAAATTTTAGGTAAAAAAATAATTATATTTTTTAAAACATTAATATAAATATTTTATTGGGTTAAATTGTTTGTATTTTTTTAAAATATTAATATTTTGGTGAATAAAAAATATTTCTGATTGTTAAATGAAAATTTTCTTGTCACCTATGTTATATAAAATGGAAAATTATGTTTTGAATTGGTTTTTAGGCCTCAGTAGATAAATTATAAATCTATTCATATATTCTTTTTCATTGGAATAAAATTTATATTGAATATGATTAATATTTTTTAAAACATTTGAACCTTTTTACTTCATTAACATGCTATATCTTCACATCTGCAGGATTAATTTTAAATTATGTTCTTCAACATTTGAGAATTGAATTTTGAAAATGGAATCAACATTTAGATTTATATTGATTATATATTTTCTAATAATGTTAAAAAATATTTTTCCCAATGTTATTAAGGAACAATATTTATAAATAATTACAACAATTAAGGTAAAACAAGTCTACCAAGAGAATAAAATTTGATATAAGGTGTAAAAATTATTCAAATAATTTCCAAAACCCATTATTTATAACAACTATGTTTTTATTAATAGTGAAAATATAGTGAATTTTGATTGAAAAAAACATTTTCAATCAAAATAATTTATATGGTTAAATTTAATTTTTTTAATTAGTTTATAGAACAAGTCGATTATATTTTAATAATATTATATAATATAAGTCATTGGAATTAACTTTACATTGAATTAATATGTAAAAAAATTTCAATCTTTTAAAATTTATTAACTCTAAAAACCCAATATCTCATTTCGACCACGAGATTATTTTTATATTATGTTATGATAATTGTGATTTTTGAATTTTTACAAATTTACTCTATATTTTGAATCAATGGGTCCAGATAATATAAATAGCTTTATTTTATTTTTTGGGAATTATGAATGGTTACTTCAATAATTTTTATTAGTATGATTAATTGGTAATTTTGGTATTTTTGGGAAAAAATAATGTGAAATAATTACCGTAAAACTGGTCATAATTTTATTGTATGAGTTTTTTTACCTAATTTATAATAGATTTGAAATGTATCCATTAAAATAAACTTCATGAGATCATGAAATTTAATTTTTTTTATTTAACGGAAAGTTAAATAATTATCACTATAAGAATAAAAATTTTATCATTTCTAATACATGTCTATAAAAATGATAAATTTGATTTTAAACACTAATTTTAAATATAATATGGTTTTATTTATCATTGAAATTTATTTGTATTTATTATGAAATAAATAACTACATTAATAGATTATATATCAATGATTCCTAAGTAATTTAATTAATGACAAATCAAAGAAATATTATTGGTTTTAATTTTTTTTAAAGTAAAACATATAAAAAATCCAATTAGTAAATAATTTATGAATATTATTATTATTATTGATAAAATTTTGTGGAAAATATATATAATGTATAAATGATTTCAAATCATGTTGAAGAACAATGATTTTTTTGCTTATAGGCATGTCTTTTGAATCCCAATTACATAAAATGAAGAAAAATGAAGGAAAATCTGTTAATTTTACGAATTAACAACTTTAAAAAAATTTATAATATATTTATATAAAAATCCTAAATTATTCTCTCAGTATAGACTCTAAATTAGATAATACTGAATAATTGTGATATTGGGAAATTAACCCTTACATATAGTCCAACAACCTTTTGAAGAGATAAACTCTCAAGTGTAACAATTATAAATTTATAATAACATATTTAATGGACATACTCATATATATCTTTAAATATAAGACCTAATTATAATTTTTAAACAATATTATTACTAATTTTTTTTAGAAATCATGGTATCATGTAATAACTTAATTATTTTTCATCTACAGTTTAACTTAATTATTTCAAAACTTGTTCCTTTTATTTGGTTCCATCATCATAAAAATTTTAATGGTGGTTTATATATATTTTATTTTTAATATATAAGAATTTATTTTAATCCATAATATCCAGAGGTAAAAAAATGCATTACACCATAAATGGAGATGGTATGCCATATGTATACAAGAACAAAGTTTCATATTTTTGATGGTTGGGAAAAAATACTATTATAAAATAATTAAGCACTATAGAATTATTATTTTATAGAATAGTCATACATATTATTTTATTATACCAATATTATATTTCATTAATAATTTTAATGTAAAATTAATCACATCACTTTTTAGAGGTGGTAGTCCACACATTTGCACGAGAAAATTAATTATAACCAAACAAAATGGAAGGTAGAAGAAGGTTTTGATATTATCATTAATAAATTATAGCTATATCACAAATTTTGTATATAAACATTAATTCGATCATTATACCACTCTTTAAATGATTGTGATATGAAATGAATTGATTCACTATGTAGATATAGTAAGCAGTATAGACACATGAGAGAAAACATCATATTCTATTACATGTGAAAAATCTTAAGAATGAAATTTTATATTTAATAATAATAATTCTTTATAATTAAAATACTTATTATATTATTTTATTATAAATTAAATTAAATTAAATAAGGTATAACAAGATTCTAAAAAATGTGGTCGGTTAATGTGATCACTTATTCTTTGAATGAACTCATTTGCATCTCATATTACATATGTTAGGTTAAATATTTAATTAATGAAAAAATATCTAGAATATATATTAGTATGTTTAGTATATTATAAATTATGGGACGGTTGAGCTAGAAGGATCAATGTTATTTAGTGATGATAAAGGATGTTCTTACTTTTATTAGTGTGGGAGTGGGCACACATTGAATTTCCTAAAAGTATAAAATTCAACAAAATCATTATCACGTAAAATTCATTGAAATGGAATGAAATCAGAATCTTTGATAGTATGATGGTGAAATACTATCATGTGATGTTATTTTCACCTATTTTGTTTTCATTTTAAATGACATCATTTTTCATTTAACCCATTGTTAATCATAGTTTTCCTTAACTATGGTAACAACAATCTCAATCATAATGTGTTATGAACGTTACTATATATGAAAAAAGACCACAAATAGACCATGAATGGTATTTTCTAATATCTAAAATTTTTTTGTCCAATGATAAAATTTCCAAAAAAATTTATTCTTCAATTAAAATACTATTCTTTATAAAATTTCATTAATTAAATTTTTGACAGTATTAATTCCATTTGCCATTAAATACTAAAAGAGAAAGAATGCTTTTGAATATAAAATTTTATAATATAGATAATTATTTATATATATCTATAATATTATTGGGTCATAATAAGTACACATAAAATATCATTATTAGAGTGGTTTATAATAATTTATATTTTTTATTAATTGATAAAATATTATGTTAGCTTTGTGTTAGAATTTATGAAAATAAGTTCAATAAAATTGTACATGATTTAACAAGATAAAATTAATAATTTATAATTTTAATTAATATTTATCTTAGAAAATAACTTACATTCGATCCAATGTGTAATATTTAAGGATAATTAAATAATAAGAATTCCATTTTGGACAATTAGTTACATAAACATTACAATGGAAACCATCAAATAAAAATAGAAAAAAATTCCAGCAATTCACTATTTGGATGATTATTAAAAATATATTCTAATATAATAATATTAAGGTATGTTTTCGGGTCATTTTTAGTATATTAAAATTATTTTTACCCTTAATTAATCCATTTTACCTATACATTGGTAAAACAATTTCTAATGATTGCTATTTATAAATAAATTTAAATTAAAAGGATATATTTACAAAATTTTAAAAAATTTATTTCAAATATGGAATATATTTTCAATATTAAATTCCTAAAAGTTTTATAATTTTATTTAACATTAAACCTAGAAAACGTGATGAAAAGTTGTTTTTACAAAAAATCATTATGTTTGAAAATACTTTTTTTTCTAAATTCAATTAAAAAATTCATTAAAAATAAAATAATTTTACTATTTTTAGTATAAAATAACTAATTAATATTTTAGTAATAATTTTAAAATCGCCTGTTATATTATAAATAAATTAAAAGAAAATAATGTTTTTATTAAATATCATTATTTTTCACTAATCATTGAAAAATTAACCTTTTATGAAAAATATCTAAAATTGAAACCAAGATAATTATAATTTTATTATTTTAAAATGGAAATTTATTTATTTAAATACATTTTATAAATTTGAATAAAAGCATTAAATAAAATAATTTATCCCAAAGGAAATAATAACCATTTTTTAGGGATAATGTATTCTTGAATCATAATATCACAGTACTAGAAATTATATGATTGTTTCTTAATAATTTTTTTATATGTTGGTATTTAATAAGAAAAATATATACATTTCAAAGGGTAGATAATAATATTCATTCATGTCAATTTTATTACAATTTTATAAGGATCTTATAATAATATTTAATGGCTGATTTAGATATGGAATTTATTTTTATATATTCTATTGAAAATAGAAACATTTTAAAATCAATAGGTGATACAATTAAATGTCATGAACTTCATTCTAGAGTCACATATCCTAATGTTTATTTATGTTGAATTAGTTTTGATGCATGCCCAAGGAAGGAACAATAATTCAATGAATACTTTAGCATTTAACCAATGGATTCTAAATTCATTATCAATTTTGTAATTGGGCCTCAGGTCTAAAAAAGATTATTAATCTATCCTGAATCCATAAATATTTAAAAATATTCAAATTAGAATCAATGATAAGTAGAAATCAAGAATAACTTCTTATATAATCACCTTGAGAAGCATCAGATTTATTGAAGAGAAAAATTTGTTCGACGAGACATCATGTACGCATCAAAACCACCACCAATATAGCAAGATATAATTAATGTATTGAATTTAATTTTGGGATAAACTCTCCTGAAACGACCCAGTATGACTATTTAAGAACATATACCCAATGATCTTCTTTCTTCTATTAGTGTATATTGATCTTGTTAAGAAATGCCAATAGCATTCTATATCTATCCTTGATTTATAAATACTGGTAGTAATATTCATATAATATTCGTGGAAAAAACATACACACATTGATCCATGAACTCTTATCATTGGGGAATAATAATTTAGAGTATAATAATTAAAATATACCCTTTATATTGTTAGTGGATCATTTGATTTGAAGAAATCATATTCAAATTCGGTGTAAGTTCCTGACATATTCAAGAGTTTCCTTGAGATAATTTTTAGGTTTTATTATGTTCCATTCTGAGTAGTTTTTGGATGGATGTTTCCGAAAAATAAAATAAAAAAGTGTTGGGAACGGTTGGTCAATGGTTATGAAAAAACATGTTTTATTACTCAACTATATATTTGAACCTATAAAGAGGGGATTTTCATTGCCAGAATATGGTATATATAACTTTTCACCCTTTTAGAAGTAACAATGAACCCATAAAATGTTATGTACGTGGATTGGGAGTAGGTTTAGGAAAACTCATATTCCCCAATAGAGCTCACAGTGCACAAAAATTATTTTAGCATGAAAAATAATTTTAAAATTCATGAAACCCCCCAAAATCATCTATTTCAAAACCCATAAGACCCTAGTCCATATTCTATGTTTTTGGAGCTCTCTAAATGAATTCCAAGCCATCTTGATCATTGTTCTTATTGAATAAAATCTCTCATCAATGAACAGCTCCACTCCAAGTTAGTGAATCATCTCCCAATTATTCTCTCATTCATCCCATATTCAGAAATCCTTTCGACGTTTTAATATGCTATTATAGAAAAAATGATAGTTAATTTTGTATATATATACTTATTTTTTATTGATATTCACTACATTAATATTGATTTATGGTTTTAATATTTAGATTTAGTTCTCCATCATTGCACCGCTTATGTTTCGATGATTTTTGTTGGGTCATTCTCCCTCAGAAAATTAATATTGGTGGTCTAATAATCAATTACCAGAGTGATGATTTTGATTCATTTATGAAAATTTTAAAATTTTTATCATTATTTACCAATTTTAATTCTTTAATCTGTATGTTAATGTGTACAATGGTTTAATTTAAGTATTGTATCAAATAGATAATTAATTATAGGATTACTTATGATATTTAGAGACCATGATTTAGTTAATTAATTGGGAAATTAATTATGTTCTATAAAATTAAATGAATTGTGTTAATTGATTGTGGGAATAATTATGTGATATTGATCTTATATATTAATGTAATTAATTTTGGAATTTACTATGATGAATTGATATTAGAATTAAATAATTAATTGTGGGGTTAATTATGGATATATTATTTTGAGTCTTGATTAATGTTTTAAGATAAATTATTAGGTTTCAAGAATTAATTAATTGGTGAAATAATTTAGGGTAACTATGTGAAAAAATAATCATTACATGAGTAATTTAATTTATTTGAATAAATAATTTCAGAATTAATTATGTTTCTATGAATGGTAACGTGGTCATCAAGTATGAATTAATGAGTGGGAACATGATCATTCAAATATGGGTTTATAAATGGGAAAATAGTCATTCTAATGTGTGTTTATGAGTGGAAACATGTTAATTAAAGTATGAATTAGAAATGTGAACATGGTCATTATAACATGTAATGTATGTATGGTAACAGGATTATTCATAAATAAAATAAAGAATAGTAACATCGGTACTCAATGATATAAATAACTTGAGAACACATCAGGCACAAGCATGGGTTGGAGCTAATGTTGAGATATGATAACAAAAATGAATACTTTAGGATTTGGAATGATCCAAAATTGGTATTGATATATGATATTACATATGAACACATTGAGCTCCATCATGATCTGACACTGGAATTAAGGTAAGATAGTCCATCAAAATCAAATTGATAATATTGTTATTTAATGAATATATGTTAATGTGATAACTAATTTTTTTTTATCAATTTTAATAATTTTATTATACAAAAACATAAAAAATTGTGCAAAATATTATTATTTTAAACACTATTGCTAGTGGCATACTGAGTTTTACTCGCACCCTAATCCGGCTTCCAGGACTTTACAAGAATATACTTTTTGTTGAAGGACATGGTAAGGGATAAGTCCAAAGGTTTGATGGTTAATTTGAATATGGAGCATGTATTAGGGAATAATACTTGGTCTAGGAACCTCTTTGGAGTTGTCAGTGTCCATAATTTCTATTTACTTTTTAGAAACGTGACACATACAACAGTATGGAATTTTATCAACCTTAATTTGATATTGTATTTTCCCACATTTATTATCTTGATATATTGGAATTTTTTGTAGTTATATGTGTGTTCGATGTTATTTTATTCAAAAATATTATTTAGAAAATTGAGGGTATAGTCTCCCAATGAATGAATTATCTGATACTTGATACTAGTTGGAAGTATCCAGTTAATGGGGAGGCATTCTTCTGGTCATGTGACCAACCAAATTGAGGAAATAAACACTGCCACCAAAGTTGGAAGGTTACTAATTTATATTAGAAATTTTTTATGTTTATTTTTTCTTATCATTTTGGTAATGATAGATATGAGAATACAAGGGTTGGGTCATAATCATGAACTCGTGGATGGGAGTAAAAACCCAATTTATGCGGAAACCCAAGTACCCAAGGGTGATTGTTTTTATTTCTATTTTCTACTTCAATTAAATATTATTTCACCATAGGTGACCCACTTGTTCTGTGTTAGAAAAAAAATTGTTTTCGGAAATTATGATAGTTGAATCATGAACCAAAATGGAATGAGATTTATTTTTACACGCAACATTTAAGGAAATCAAGATTATTTTGTGATGTGCATAATTTTGGGCACACATTAGAGAACGTGTTTTTTGTAATTTTTTGAACATAAATTATTTTCCCTTACTTATAAATTTGAATTTAAAATGGTGCCTAAAATTAAATTGGTAGTGTTTAAATGATGCAACAATGTGAATAATTTAGTAACTAAATGAAAATCGTGATGTAAGATTGATAATCCCCTTTGACATCCAAGACCTGGGATTAACATAGTTAATAGTGTTGATAGTGCCATGGTTTTGTTTGTGTGTGGCGTTGTATGGTAGATAAATTTTGTGACTAATATACTTATAAATATATGAATGTGTTCTAATATGAGTCCTAAGATATATATTTCTCATAGATATATATTCCTACACAAAAAAAACATATTAATATGATGACATGAGTTTATGGATGGTAATATTGTACAGGTAGTGGAACCTGAGGAACTAATCAGGACACGTGAGGAAGTCCAAGAGCATTTCTATGTGAATACTTATCATATTTTTCAATTAATTAGAAGAGGCCCTATGATGTTTGAGAAGATAATATATAACAAGATATGTATGTTTATGTGACAAAACCCTATGACTTTTGAGGGTAAGTGTAGAGCTATGGGAGATGTGTTCTTGGATTAGTCAATAAAGATGAAACATGATTGTTTCATAGCTCATACTAAGACGAGGGTTATGTTGGATAATTATATGTTATGAATATCAACAAAGAAAAAGTTGGACATTTATGTGCAGACATAAAATTGTATAGGTATGTTATGTAAGGAAATCATGGAGTGGTTTTTGGAGAACATATTTCCAATGATTCTAATGCCTAAGATAGTCTCAATGTTCATTTTATTAAATAAGGGGAGCATGTTCGTGATGGATTATGTTGGATTCTTTACAGATGTTAAACTATTTTCTTCTATATTGTAATGAGATGAGAAAGCTAAAATAATATGTTTTTAGGTTGGAATGAAGTGTGAGATTATGTCCCAAGGTATCCACTTTTGGTTAAGGAAGTATGTTGGGGTGGTGAACATAGTGATTCCGGGAATGAATACCTACATCATTAGAGTACTGAATTTGTGGGGATTCAGAATACATCACAAATATGAGGGAATATATACTTACATGTTGTGTAACCTACCCATGTGGATATCTAGGATTAATAATAAAGAGTGAAATGTTCTACTCTATTATTTCTTCATTATCGAGTCCCTTATATTATAATGGTTCTTCTCATTTATTTATATCTAAAAATAATTATAACTGGTTGTTGCCCGACGGGAGAGTTTGTGAGAATGGTTATGACTAGATATACACCATTAAAAGTCTGGCCTACATACATGTCTATATGAAAGGGATATTCTCTTGGATTTGGTTATTATCAATTTTTGTTGCATATCTATATCCTTGAAATTTTAGGCTTTTACATAATTGTTGGTTAGGACATGATAACTACATACCAAGACAATATGGACTGTTACAGGATGATATTTACTTTTAAGTATCCTAAGGGTCGCAATTAAATTAACTATAGGGAGTGGGATATCCTTGTAGGATGTGAACGACCAATTAAATAAAAACAGGTTGAACTAAAATCCTTGGTTTCTTGTTTATTTCAAGTTGGTGGAGTTGTTAGGCCTGATATTTTTATACTAATGGTGGAATAGTGACATGATATTTTTCTATAATATTTCTCTAGAATCCACCTAAGAGAGATGTGGAATTCATTATTGAGATCATGATTGTGGTTGAGTCAGTATATATACCACCATACAAAATGGAACTAATAGAGCAAAAAAAAAAATAATCCCACAACTAGAGGAGTTAGAGGATAATGATATTAAGTATTTGAGTTTATCAACATGGAGATCAACATCATTTTTTACAAAGAAGGATGACATGATAAAAAAATTTTGTATTGATTTCATGAATATTAACAAGATTAATATGAAGAAATACTATCATATTCCATTAATTGATTATCTGTTTGTCCCATTGAAATGGAATTTTGAGTTATTGAAGATACAATTGAGATCAAGGTATCATAAGCTGATAGTTCAGAAATTTAATATATATTTTACTATTTTTTGTAAAAGGTATTGCTTATATGGGTTCATAATAATGACATTTGGGATGATGAATGTAAATTATTTTTTATCGATACGATGAACATATTCTCCAATCCATACATGGATATAAATGTGGTCGTACTTATGTATGAAATACCAATGTAATTCAATACTGATGATGATCTTGCAAAACATCTCTACAACATCTAGAGTACACTAAAAGAGCATTATCTATATTTCATTATATCAGAGTGGAATTTTTGGATCGATTAGGATAGCTTTTTAGGACACATCATCTTGTATGAAGGTGTGACAATATGACACTATAAGGATATGATAGTGATTTCATAGGAAAATACCATGAACATATTGGATATCATTAGTTTTCTGGTGTTTTTTATATATTATCGAATATTCACCTATACTTTTTTTTTCAAGTAATACTTTTAGGTTAAACAAAAACTTGGATAAATATTGAATTTATGGAAGAATTTGGGAATTCCTTCCATGTGTTAAATATAAATTTGACATCAGCAATAATTTTTATCTTACATGATCTAGGGGAGGAGTACATGGTGTATTATAACTCTTACGAAATAGGGACTGAAACTCTGTTGATGTAAGGAGACCTAGTCATGGTGTATGGGTCTCATCAGCTTTGGCCAAAAGAATTGAAATACTCCATGAATAGACTCTATATATATGTAGTGGTTTATATTTTTTTGTATTGGTGGCATGATCTTTTGGGTGGAAAGTTTACAGTATACCGATCATAGGAGGATAATGTTTATCTTCTCAAAGATATATTTGAATATCCAATAGTGGATATGTAATTTTTATATTTGTTCATTTTATTTTTTAGTAGAATAATAACCCTTTAAAGGGAAGAAATTTACTTATACATTGAGCTTGAAAACTCAGACTCATGTAGTTTGGGAGTCTAGTGCGGAGTGGAAAATGTAGACCTTTCTAGTTGAGGTGCATGTTGTGGTTAAAGAGGAACATTAATAAATGTCTCTCATAGTAGTTGTAGTGTAGTCTATAGTTATAATACATATTATAGAAAGGTACTATGATAATCCTAATTGTTTTCCTTGAGAAAAATACATGAATGTTTGGTGTTTCCATTAGATTGTTTGATAGGTGATAATAACATCATCTACATTAGAAATTTGATTTTTTATCTTATGAGCATTCGAGGGACGATCCTGTGGGAATTTCATGCCTTGAATCAGTTAGTGCATCTTGGCGTGAAATCATTATATGGTGACCTATGATGACAATTTTATTGTCCAATAATGAAATATAGATAGGATGTTTTGTGAGATGATGATACACTTATTATTAAGTGAACATACATTATCAAAGACATGGAAGTTCTACATTATAGTTACCCATTATATAGAGGCTATGTGATGACATGAAAATGTAATTTGTGGTGGGTTCCCTGAATATTATAAAAAAGAGTTTCACAATCTAGGTTATTGTACATCAACTGATGAACAAATAGAACTTCATCCATATATGAGATATTTTATAGTGGATAATATGAATAATATGTATGTTCATGAGATATTCCATCTACACAGGTTGACATTTACTATAGTTTCATATCAGGACTCATGTTTCACTTCACATTTCTGGAAGGGAATATAAAAAGATCTTCATTCATTGGTTATAATGAGTACACCTTTCCATGCATCGACAGATGGGCGTTCATAGAGTAATATTATCTGTGAATGTGGATTTGAGGGATGGATGTGTTCAATAGGTCGTTGGGTGCATGGAAATAATATGTATTTAGTGTTTTTTTACTATAAGAACTATAATAGGAAAAATTTAAATATGGAACTATATAAGCCTCTTTATGTTTGGCCATTCAGATTACCACTATTCGTCATGGTTTCTACTGAGTTAGTGTTGTTATGAAGGAGTCAAGTGTTGGTGACATCAGAGAAGGATAAACTGATTTGGAATAAAATGGATAAATTGTAGAGTACTTAGAAGTCTTATTCTGAATGGTGGAGATTAGCCCTTGAGTTTACAGAGGGCGGTCATGCATTCCTTCAAGTGTCAACTTGGTTGGGTCACCACATGATACAGATGTTGGCAATGATAGCATCCATGTCCATTGGGGAATTTGAGGTAGTGGAAAGAATTTGGATAGATGTAAATGGATTGGATCATCCACAAAAATATTGTGTTATGCATGATGTTATCATTATATCACAACTACGAAGGTTTCACCCCTTCCCTTCTCATTGGATTGATGTAGATAATGTTTATATTTTGATATAAGTAACCACTAATGAGCTTTTTATATGTGTGTAAGCATAATGTGAGAATTTTTTGCAGATATGGGCCATAAAAATATTAATGTATTTTGGAAACATGGGTACTTGTAGGAGGGGTAATGGGAATGGGAAGAAGATATTGGGGTAAATGAACTAATCCTTTTTACATAGAATCATAGAGGTTCGTGATAGTACATCTCAAGTAAGAGCTATTATAAGGTAGAGATATTTGGAGATCTTGACCTTTTTCGAAGTTCTATCACAATCTTTTTTATGTACTTATCTTTTCCATTTTGAGTAATATTGGGTTTTTTCTGTCTTTATTTTTGCTTGGTATTTTTTAAAAAAAATGAATGGAAAAGGTTTTTGCATGGTTGTTGCATGGATAGGTCAAAATGTGATCCCCATCCTAGCTAACCATGTTAACCCATCCAGAGGGGGTTCACAAGGATGGAACATGTATTTTATAACTATTAATCTTCAATTGAGTAAAAATACCCGCAAAATTGAACATGATAATGGGTTAGGAACATTATTACGGAAAACAGTGTTCCCCAACCCATCTAACCATTCGTAGGAATTAATAAATCCCAAAAATTAAATTCAAAATTCCCCAAAACCCTAAAACTATATTATTTTGACCCCCATTTGACCATAGGCCATCTTCCATCTTATGGTGTTATTTGAGAGAATTCAAACCCCAACTCAACACCGTTCTTCTTGAATCAAATCGTGAATCGAAGGTCATATCCACTATCGATTAATAAATCTTCTCTTGTTTATTCTCTACTGCATCACCCATTCATTTCATATACATTCAAGGATTTAATCAACTGTTATTGAATGATATATATATATTTTTTGGATATATATATATATATAATAAAATTGATGTAGGCTTACGAGTTAATGATTTCTTTAATATTGATTTATGTTTTTTAGTTTCATATCTAGACCTACATCATTGTGCGCCCAATTTATTGGCATTTCTATTGGGAAACTATCCATCAGTGAATTGAGGTATGCGGTATATTAATAAATTGCAATAGTTTTTTTGTTTTTATACATTTATTCCAATTTGGTAACATGTAGCATTATTTGTAATTATGAATTCTAGAATTGCAATAATTAATCTACCCTATTGATTAATTCAAGTATTATGAAAACATATTATTAATTGGAGAATTGATAATGATATTTAGTTATCATAAATTAAATAATTTATTGAGGGACTAATATTGAAATATACAATTCAATTAATTGAGGTAATTAATTGTGTGATTTTTATGAGATGTTTTTATTATAAATTGATATAATTATTTGTGGAATTAATAATAAATAATTCATATTTAAAATTTGATAACTAATTGTGGGATTAATTATGTGATTTGAATTATTGAATCATGATTAATTAATTTCAACATTAAATAATGGGTTTGATAACATAGTTAATGTTTGAATTAATTAAGTCAAATTATATAGAAAAATAAATAATAAATTAATAATGAAATTTATTTTAATAATTAATTTCTAAATTAAATATTTGTTAACGAATTGTAACATGGTCATTCAAGAATGAAGTAATTAATTGAAACAGAGTAACTCTATTCAGTGTTTAGAAATGGGAATATGGTTACTATGTTATGAATTCGAGTATGAGAACATGAATATAATAATATGTTTTTATAAATGGATTCATTCTCATTTATGTATGAATTATAGAATGAGAAAAATTACATTCAACATTTATTTTTTCTAAGGTAACAGGTGAAGTCATGTATGAATTAAATAATGGTAGCAAAGAAACTCTGAGATATGGCCGCCAAAGGTAATACATTAGCCTCTTGGATGAGCTGAACAAGGAATTGAGATATGATATCACCTTTGAATACATCAGTTTCTTGTAGGGGTTGATGTTGGTATCAAGGTATTGTCTTACCTAAGAACAATTTGGACTCTGTCACGAGTTAAAGCTTGTGTTGGGGTAATGGTGTCCTACAGAACATAGAAGATAATGTTTGTATCTAATGAATTAAAGATAATGAGATCACTTTTTAGTTATGTATTCTACATATTTTATTGTATAACTATATACATTATTATCTATGTGAATATTATTTTAGACAAAATTGGTGGTCGAATAATGAGTTGTATTCACACCCTACTTGAGCTTCCTGATCGATAAAAAAATGGACTTTTTTTGTAGGATTTGTTATGTGGAAAGGCCATGGGTTAGACCGAAATTTTTGAGTGGGATGCATGGATGTGGGAACCAGACAATGTTTTAGAAGCACTTTTGAATATTTAGTTTTTTTATTTTCAATTTGAATTTTAGATACATAACAAAATAGCATGGCAGGTTTTCTACATTAGTTATATATCTTATTTTATCACATTGATATATTGATGTAGTATTATTTCAAACAATTATATGTTCCTCCACTATTGTATGTTTATTTCGGATTTTGTGTTACATTTATCAATGAGGGTATAGTCTCCCCATAGTATACTTATGAGACTCTGGCTATAAGTTAGTATCATATGACATACATGGAAATATTCTGGATGTCACGCGACAACCCAAATAGGGTAACTCGTGTGTAATAACTAGATTAGGATGTATCATTTAGTGACTTTAACAAATGAATGGTATTAAAAATATTTTCATCCATGTGTAATTATGTTCTCTAGGTATCATTTTACACAACCCTTTACTGGAGAAATTAGAGACCTAGTAGGCGTCACAGGTTAGCCGATGGTAGAGTTAGGGTTCTTGTGTCAGGATGCAGAAATGCCAATGTGCTATGAAAAATGAGGTTCATTCTATATCATCTACCAGAAAATCTAGCATCATCCCACTAACATGCCATTGGGGGATAAAAAATTAATAACCACTAGATTCTTAGAGACTAACTATTGGGCTCTACAGGTCTTCCTGTTGTGTTTTTCAGTTTTTTTAAGTCCAATTCCTCTTCAATCATTCCACCTTCATTTATCGAACCCATATACACTAAAATATAGACACTTCATAACCCATATTGGAGGATACAAAAATATAATACAGATATTAATAAATTAAAAAAAATTTCATACACTGAAATACAAATATTATGTCCTACTTTTCCACTTCTAATGACTTCTCATACTAAAAAAGTACCACAGAAGGTTCTACTAAAATATCATAGGTCATTGAACATGGACATCAACCATTAACTGCCAATAATACTCCAAGATCCATATCAAAATATGTTGAATCAGGAAGAGTAAAAAAATATTTATTACAAGATATTTCCAATTTATTTTTATAATTATAAATGGCCAATGAATATACAAGTCATAATTCTCTAATTAAATGTCCACACAATGGGTGTCATGTGTATGATTGGGAAAGGAAATTTGGACTGGTGACACATGAACCAAGTTATGAATAACTTGATAATGGGAGAAAATTCCATAATGAAGTGATATAATATTATTCAAATGATTTAAATTAAAGGGATTATAATTTCACTATAATATATCCCATCCAAACTCAAACATCAATTACCTAATTGAGGTGAAACACTCTGAAAGTCTCAATACCATATTGAAAACTCTAATTTTATTCTTCATATATTGAAATATGAGTTCTACCATTTTATTTTACTATCAAAACACTTCAAGATTAGTTAATGTATCCTTAAAGTCATATATACCAGAAGAGGACATAAAAATATTACTTCACTAACCACATTCCAATGATCAGTTAATGACATGACCTCCCATAAAGATCCTCACAAGGTAAAATATAACTGAAATCCAAATATCAATAGTTTTATCCAAACTCAACTGATGATAGTAGATCATACCATTCTCTTTTTTAAGTCAACTAATTAGTCTTTAATAAAATCATATAGGATCAAAATCATCCACTAACTCACTGTATCAGTGTAGTGATGGCATAAGATACTTAATCTCACCTGAGTCACTATGAAATTTGGTAATCCGTTTAAAAGAAACATGAAACCTGAATCACTACCAGATATGAGTCTCATGGTATCTCTATGTAGTCATACTATCTCAAAGACATATTAATTTAAAAATTAAAATACTAAATGATTCTCATTGTTTGGAATAATATTAGAAACATTTATCACCCAATTGATAGTCACCAGGATAGTAGAACAAGTCCTTGTGGTCTATGGAAAACCCTTTAAATTATTAATCATATTTTTAATCCACATACACATGGGTATTGGAAGTGGATGATGAAAACAAAAAGGATTTCAGTGATTTACATTTATTCTAACAATGGTGATTCGTCAATAATAATAACAATAATTTCACTCTTCCTTAGTGGGAACTTTAAATTTTAGCTAATTTCATGCATCATATGTGTTACTCAAGGATGTACCAATTGAATAGAGGTATCATATTATCTCATAAAATATATAATAATATTATAATGGGATATAAATCTCCATTTTTCATGTATTAGAACTATATATCTAAACCACAACTCAAGTATTAGGTCATCTCATAAAAAATCCCCATCATTGAAAATGGTGATTAAGTCATTTATACATAAATGACATGAAATACTATATATTATGTGAATATATAAGGATAAATGGTCATCAAATTGTGATCCTAAAAATCATCCATAATCCTCTCATCCAATAAGATCTTCTACCACAACTATTATTATGAATTTCAATCATAAACCAAACGAGCTACCAATATCATATGTATAAGATAATTGAAAATAATTTTTTTCCATATTCGGTAAGATTTAACATTTTCAAATATAAATATATATAAAATAATGTTTATTTTCAAAACTTTTAGTAGCTTCTATGTGAAATAATAATGAATTTGTTTTTGGTAGAGAATGAATCTTATTCTTCACCAATGATATAATTTATTGACCTGATTGTATCAAGGATCATGTAGGGAATATCCATGCATGGGGTTGGATAGGTATTCCAACAGGGATAAAACACCCATGACCCATAATATAATCCCCACTTTCATTGAATTAGTACATATCAAAAACAAACATAAGATACATCATAGTAAACACTTTTTTAATCCAAGGTTCATGATAAATCATCACAAGAGTTTTAGTAAACAACCCCATATTCTAATGTAGTGTCTCGTCACTCAATTTGAAGAACTAGTTCATCACTCACATATTCAACATTTTATTAATATGTGAAAAAATGGGAAAATTTATGGATATGATATTTGTTATATCCCAAAAATCCTAGAAATATTCAGATCTCAAACGCATTTTAGGGTCTTATCTTGGTTACATATTTCACCACTAACTTGGGGTCAATTGATATATCTATTTAAAACACCCCATTCCCTATGATTATCACCTATTGAAAAAAATATCCACAATTCAATAGCATGGTATAATGATAATGTACTTACTATTTACTCAGGACTATCTGAAGACTCCTTGCAAGATGCTCTAGGGTTTGTCAGTATATAATGATGTCATCAATGAACAACATGATTAAAATGTTTTGATATGCATGGGAGATCATTTTTATGACATATATGAACACAATATGAGAAATTTTAATTCTAAATTACTTCACCAATTACTTATATAGCACAAAACTACTATAAAATTCCTTTTTTTAGATATTTGTCACTCCAAGCCATGATTGGTGGTATGCCAGTTGAAGATCAATCTTAAAGAACCAATTTTCCTCAACATTGAATTTTTCTTAAATAAAATGAAAATCTACAACAATGAATCCAATGAAAAACCAGCGAGGGGGAATAATATAATAATGAACCAATTGATCGACCCCAGTCCAATTAACCCCCTCTGGATCCAACATATGTAAACATGAAAAACAAATGACATGATTACATTGAACTACCACTTCAATTTTAGAAAGATGATCATCCACATTGCTTCCCTCTCACCATAAATTAATAACAACAATTTCATTGTTGTTGAGGCAAGATTTTCACTTATTAATAGAATAGGATATTGACAAAGGATTTGGAATTTAACCGTGCATTTAATGATGAACAATCAATGAATTAGTTTTAACCTGTTTTAGCATAATATTTTTATGGGAACACAATTCAAGACCCATATTCATAACATTTTCCTCTACTAGAATTGAATTACCCATAAAAATGTTTGCATAATAGGAAAGAATGGAACTACCCCAAGCATCACGAACCAACCCTCCTCCCCCCATAATACAATGCATGCATATACCCTCCAAATTTAGTTTCAATCATTTTCTTGATGCCAACCATTGAAACATGTCCCCTCTCAGTGCGTGTACATGTAGGTAAATCATAAAACCATTCCCCTATAAAAACCTCTTGGAAATGGAATCATTTTATTTATTAAAACCATGAACCTGATCAATCAAAATGTATTTCTCCCTAATAACAATAGACCATTCTATGGAAATGGTAGCTTCAAACCTGGACTAGTTCCTTGCACATCAGTTTCACCATAAACACGCACTTAAGATTACAGATCATTCCATTTTTTTGGTCCTTCGCCTATAATTCTCTCAAACCATATTTTTAGAAAATATTTTTTATCATGATCAATGGATTATATATTGATAAACTCTCCAAAATATCACCATATTTTAATGGAATAATCAATCTTAATTAATAAATGAATAACATTTTATCCATGTGTAACTTGTAACAATTACATTTAAAATCCATTATAATTCCTATCTACCTCACATTCTCATCACTAGGAATATCCTGGTTATTTATTGACAATATAAGATTGTTAAAATTATAAGTAATAAAACTATACCATACCTATTTAATACATGTATCATGATTACATTAAGGAGTTGATATCAATCTGGAATTTTTAATTGAAAAAGACCCTTTATTAGATATTGTAACAAAAAATATATCTATTTAAGATATTAAGATAACATCACAAAATCCTCCCATTGAACCTCACTGAGAACAATATTTATAAACATTGGATGTTCACTAGAATCCTTGAAGGAAATAAATGGACTAGGGTAGCCTGAATAACTCTAAATTCTACCTGCTGAGTTATGAAACAAAAAATATATCATCCCCTTCCCTACAATCAACCTTGAATATTTCAGATTGACAAGAATAATTCACTAAATTAAATACCAAAAAGGAGTTCCAATTGAAAAAAAATTTCTCATAACCATCACCATTATAGGAAATAATCTACCCCCACAAATTACACTCATCCACCACTTCCTAAGAAAGGATTTCATGCATGCAGTGAAAAGTATTAGCTAGGATTCTCACTCTAATCCCAACTTCATGAATAGTTCATTCAATTATTTCCCCATTAAGACCAATGGTGTTTTCCCTCATATAAGAAATCCCATATGAATATTGCCTTAATGTTAAAAATGGGAGAGAATACTCCCATGGAAACACTATTAGCTGAGAGAGCATGTATAATTATGGAAGGTAATACACTATTGATTAGAATTTTCTATCCTCCAAAGAATAAAAAATAATTTTTCTTATTCAGAAGAAGGTTTATAATCATATTCAAAATATAGTCAAAGTCTCGGATTCAAGGATGGCTAGGAGAAACAAGATATTTAAGAAACATTATTAGGAAACAACCGCTCTGTATCTCCATTCTACTACATATTGAAGAGACTCGTCTATCACAACATTTATTTGAGATAAAAATACTGCCCATAGACATATAAATTATCATTCCCCTAAAAAAACAATAATCCTCTTAGATCCTAGATAATTACCAACCTATCTTATAGTAGCATTACTGAACATTAGGGTATCATCCACAATCATCAGGTGAGATATCGATGGTTGATTCTTTTTCTTACGATACAAAAGGATGCTTTCCAGGGAAATTTTTTTGTTAATAAATAATCTTAATGTATCTTGCTTATGTATAAACAAAGATGGAGATATTGGGTCCCCTTTTCTAAGCCCACGATAAGACATGAAGATATCATAGGTTATCCCAATAAAATAATTTGACATCCACGATGAAATAAAACATCTAAAAATAATATCAAATGTTCAAGAAGAATGACCCGTAGTATTGATCACACTATTGATAAATTGACATTTCACTCTATCATATGATTTGTTCATATCTATCTTCAATGCGATATTTGAACCATGATTTTAGAAGTTAATATCCCAAACCATTTCTTAATCCAATGAAACTTCATCCAGACTAGATAATATTTTTACAAAACCATGTTAATCTAATGAAACTCATGGAAAAAACATACAAGGATAACTTCCTGCTGTAAATTCTTGATTGTATCTTATATAGAAAATTACACATACTTACCGGCCTACAATCATGTATAAAATTGGGATTTTTAAATTTAGCGAGGATAAAAAAAATTGTAGGCCTCAAGACACATAGTAAGGAACCGCCCCAAAAGAAAACATGAATTACCACAATAAAATTATCTTTAAAAATATCGCATGACCCCATGTAAAATGATCCTGGAAAACAATCCAGGCCTGGAGAACATTCAAATTCAAGACCCATCAGGGCATCATAAATCTCCCTCACATCAGGTATTGCTTCCAACAAGGAATTATCATTATTAGAAATATGGTCGGGAATTACCTCAAATAGTTCTAAATTCCCCCTTGGATACCCATTAGACATATTCTGATTGGGACGTTCATGTAAATTTTTAAAAAATGAGAAACTCATATTTCTAATCAGATCTCTATCAACCAAATAGGTCCCATATTCATGAATAATTTTCGGTTTAAATAACCACTTGTCTCTCAATATCTAATATATGGGATCATTGATAATATGAAAGGGATATATGTTCTTCACAATTATTTAGTTCATCTTCTATTAGTCTAAATAGATTCAAATACTTATATATTAATTATTAGGAAAAAAATATGTCAACAAAATTTTTCTACTTGACTAAATAGTTTTACTTTTCCTAATATCACTGAGATACCCATGATATCATTATACAGAAATGATCTATATGAAAATGGAATATGAGTATTTACAATGAAACTAGCATTCTCTATATCTAGAATTCATCTCCTCAGTCATGTGGAAGTAATGTATTATAATCTTCAGTGATTTATTGATAAATATCTACAATATGAAGAATAACATTGGGTGATTCATTTGATTATATTATATATTATCTATTTTCCGCATCCTGTTAACTATGTTGATAGTTATAATAGATGTAGGATATATACCCAACAATTTAATGAGGGATAATATATTATCGGATGGTCTACCCTCTTCCATACCCTTTTACATAGACATTCACACTCAAAGAACCTCTAGGTATGTATTTATGTTTATTTTCATAACCAATCACTTAATATATTAGTGAATACTGATGATGAATTTTTAGGAATTAAAAACCTAGTTTCTATCAATGATAGGATAAATTTTTGGGATTTTTTTAAAAGGATTTTAATATGTTGATACTATTATGGATCACTTTTTATGTCACTTTTAAATCATACTATATATCTTGACATATCTTATTGGAAAATAATTACTTGAAAAATAATTAACTGAATGTTTCTAGGGTGAGTCCCTCACATATTCCAGCATGTCCTAAGAGTCCATAAAAATTTATACAAGGACCGTGTAGCAAAAACACTACCATATTCACCTTCAAGTAATATGGAATCTCAATTATATGGTTTACATACTCAAAAATTTTAATTCATTCCCCAACATCCCATGATCCATGAGTTTTCTGAATGTCTAGTGGATGTTAGAGTTTGAAGTCATTTTTTATAAATCACGAGCATAATTTATCACTTACATGGAAAGGAACATGATGGATTAATCCATGATGTGTTGGGACTTGTACATTTTCCACCAAAACATGTTTGGGAGTATTTTTTGTATCACCGACATACACAATATGTGATAGAATATGGGAATCCCTCAAGTTGGCGAACCCCAACCCACAACCACAAATGTTCCCTTTAGACAATGATGAGGTTTAATTATCTGTAATATGAAAGGAACCATTTGTGATTTTTTTAAAAATCATAATCATTAAATGACACCAAAAAATATTTCTCTATGATTTTACCTATATCCCATGGTATTACTCTCGTTGAACTATCAATGGTCTCCATCTATGCATGTTATTCATAGTCATATATGTAAAAACATACCAGCATTCTTAGATTCTAGTAATTATATCTAAATTGAAGATAATAAAATATAATGGGAATATATATATTATAATACTAAATAAACATGTATTTCCTAAAAATATATCACCCTTCAAATAAATAAATTTAAATTAGAAGTTTATGAAAAATATGGGTATATTATAATGTTATCCTTCATTCCTTGTAATGATGTTTGAAAGTCGTCAAAATATCATAGTAATTGTAAGAAAATTCAAATAATAGGAATCTCTAATGTCTGTTTTATTTGTTTTTGAATGGAACATGGAATATAACAAGCATGATTAACATAAACTTATCACATTCTACCATGTTGATGATTGGTCCGAAAAAGAAAAGTATACACTATACATTAATGCTATTTTTTAATTACACAACACAAAGTAGATGTTCCAAACCAGAGAGTGACATTAACTCATTCATGTTTCTCATTTTACAACATCCCTTTCACTAGAATAGAATACATATGTCTATTAGTGTAGATATTATACACTTATAATCATATAAATGAACATATAGTAATATAATTATATATAATAATATATAATATTTAGATTAAACGTGAAAAACCTACATATAATTAATTTTGTCCATAAAAATAAGTAATCATGACTCCATGTATGGAAATAAAATCCCTAGTATAAATTAAAGATATCATGTAAATAAAACTATCATTCCATCCATTTTGCATCATGGTACTACTCCCCATAGAAATTTCCTCAACTCATCCTTCTACTATCAGTCCAATTCCATTTATCGGATCTCTATACATGAATTCTAATCATGTATTAAAATTGTAACATAAGGTTTGAATTTTGAAACACATATGGAATCCATTGATGGTTCGTAAAATACTATACATGTATTTATCATGTTTGATGCCTGATAATAATAAAGGACCATGTATGAAATAATATCATATGCTAGAAACATATGTGTTAATGAGTCCACCATGAGCCCCCATCATTCCAATTTTATATTCACTTTAGAAATACAGTTAAAATTATGAGTAATTATAATGATCATTCAATAAGTATTTTGGTATTTCACTCGGTTTCCAAAAGACATAACTTTTTTGTTCGGAAAACAATTCCAACTCTTGGTCACATAAATAATATCATAATGTAATTATTTTTCAACATTTATACAAGGTATCTGCATGGTTTTAGGATAAGATAGAGATACACAAGCATCATGATGTTACCCCGGTTATGATTAAAATATACTATTTATCATGCATCAATTACAACCCCCCTATACTGGGTAATCATTTTATGATACACTATATGTTAATAAAACCAAGAAAAACAATTCCATATGAATAATATAGAAATTATATGACAATGAATACATATGAGGCACAACATATCAACATGGGTAATAAATTATTTATAAAAAAATTAGTCATACTTAAAGTGGCCAACAAGCCACTAGAATACTAATGGATTAAAACCTCATAAATGAGACAAATGAGACTCACAAACAGCCACATGCAATTACACCAAGGAATGAAAAATAGAAAATATTGAACAATAATTACATCATAAAAACTCATTTATACAATATATCTAAAATGTTAGAACCATTTTACCATAAGTGTATATATTATGATCACCGATGATTACAAAGAATCAATAATCAAACATATCATATGCCTACAAGGAATGACCCACACAACAATGATATATAGCTTTAATTCTCTTTGATCAAGAATTTTTTTGGATTTCATTCATAATAGAGTTCCAATTATATAAAATCTTTGTGGAATGACATTCCATAAGTTATCAATTAGAAATTTATTAATGAGGTATGATGAAGGACGGATCACAAATTTGACAAATATATAATGAATTGAAGAAATAACTATTAATTAATTTTTAATTAAATTAGAGGTACTTGTGTATATACAATGATCATGGATCCATAATAAATCCGCTAATAGAAAATTGATTCAAATGAGAATCCATAATATAATGATCTCAAAATGATTGTTTAATTAAATGTTACACTGAAATGTCATTGTTTGTCAGGATTTATTATTTGGATAGTGAGATAATATTAACAGATCATAACATCCAATAATATACCAAGACATCATCAATAAACTATTGTTCCTCATTCAGTATACTATAAAGAAGAGTTATATGATAATATTATAAGAACACAACACAATTGAACATTTTATTATCATTGAGTGATCATGATATTTTTCAGAACCATAAAAAATATGCTTGATCCATAATTAACCTATGAAGACTTGAATAAAATGTCATTCGTATTTCCTAGATAATATAGATACTTCATAAATCCTTGAATACCACTTAAATTAGATGAATATGTTGGTGTAGAAATCATAATCCATTGTATTTATATCATCACATGATCATTCCAATTATGAAATAGTTAGAGGAGATGAACGAAGGAGTAAAATAGGAAATATGGAAGTTATCATTTTAAAATTATAATTTTTATGGTATGAAATAGAGTCATAACTTGAGGTTATTCCCTCTGGAATTTAGTCTTGTGGGGCTCATTTAATACAAACATATACATGATGTGACTATCTGTTGGTGCATAGATAATGAGTGGATAGTATATCATGATGAATTTAGGTCAATAATCCTTAGTTCCAAGTGATCCAATGATGATCCCTTGGCTTTCCAGTGGGTTATGTAAAAAATTGTAGTTCCACTAGAATGGTACACACTATCTGGTGGGTTCCACCACAAATCCTTTGCTAATTTCCATGAATCCATATATCTATAACCAATCGATTATTCTTTCTTTATTAAATACAATGTTAACCATTAAAAATCAAAATAATTACTAACCATATTAGAGAAGAACAAAAGTAGAATTCTTAAAATTGTAAAATCAAATTATATCATACATTCAACTAAAATGGACATGTAACATTAGAATATATTAATATGAAATTTTGTGTCTTAAAAATAAAATATTTTATTTTTATATATTATAAATAATTTATTATAATCATCTCAATTTTTTTTATATATAGAGAGACATGAAAATCCCACTACGTGACTAAATGAAATTTGATTGAACATTGTAATAAAAATTCATTAAAAGAGAACTATAAAATATAAAAAAAATCATAAAATCCTCTTTATATAGAAATACAAATCTTGAATCCTTGGATTTTATTAACTAAAAATATCAATAATGATGATAAGGGGATTAATACGGTAATTTTCAGATGATATTTGAATTTATTATGTGAGAGAGAATTTTGTTTTAGTTGAATTGAGTGGGGGTATTAATACATGAGAATGGGTTTATTCCTAATATAAAAATTGAATAAAATATATTATTTGAAATACTAATTATTATATAGATATTATTATCATTATGAAATATATTCCACTAAAAATTTGTTTTTTAATTTATTATCACCCTTAAAATTTTGATCCCATTAGTACATTGGAATGGAATATAGAAAAATGAAAAAGTATTTTTTTAGAATGTTATAGACTTTTGGTATTTGAAAATAAATATTATGCTTAAAAATTAAATTTCAGGAATAATGTAATTTATGAAACACATTTTTATTAAACATATAATGTTTAATTTTTGGTCATTATTATGTAATGAATGATGAAATTTAAATTTATCAGTTATATAAAGAAATGTTTCTACTATTCACATAAAAAATGAGTTAAATTAGAATATCACCGTAAAATAAAAATAAGATAACTTAAATGTGTAGATTTTTGAATTGGTATTCATTTGATCAAAATATTTATCATTCATATGTAATTTTAGTAATTAACATTTGAATTTTGAATTTAAAAATATATATTAAAGAAAATTTTATTAATAATGATCTTATAGTTTCATTCTGATTTTATTATTGACATTTCCATATAAATTTATAATATTTATATAATATTAAATTACTATGGATACATAATATTTTTATGATATTTTACTACATTTAAATTAATTCACTATTCGATTAGTTAGGATACTTTTTCAAATGATTCAAATAACATTCCTAACTATTTGGAATCATTTCTAATGAGATTTTAACTATTCAAATGGTCACATTACCTCAAATAACTATATCTTTATTCCATTATTCATTATTCACATTATATACTATAGTGTTTATATTGATATTGTAATAAATGTTTCTGTATGTTCAACAATATTTTGTTTCCATTCCATATATTTTTAGTGGTGTGATAATTCTAATTGATTTAGATTATCAAGATTTTACAATTTTACAATTTCTATTTTACAATATTTTACAATTAAAAAATTATACTCTTTCTGGGTTTAATTATTGGATAATGTGACGATATGAATTAATGTTTAAATCATTGTTTCCTTTTATTATCAATATTTAATTTTTGGTTCATAGAGTACAATATAAGACATGATTATGAAGGGAAAACATATCATTAATAAAATATAAGTAATTATAATATGAGTATTAGGTATTATTATAATAATCCTGGTTTAAAATAGATTCAAAAAATGTAGATATAATTTATTTAGTACTTTGATATGGATTTCTATTATACCCCCCAAAAAATAGATTTTGGTCCTCGATTCATGAAGATATATATCCTAATTAGATATTATATCAGAGTCAGGGGATTATATGGAAATAATGGATGAGCATATAATGATGAATCTCAATACATATGATATGAGTAGTGTAGGATGTCTTTATTTTCTAGTGGTTTAATCTCCCATTAAGAGGTAGGTTGGGGAGTGGTAGCGGGAATAACAAGAGTTAAAAGTGATGCAATACATTTTCTTTTTCTAGGATACTTAAGATTTTTTATTTGAGTATAATTTGAGGTTTCAGGGAAGGTTTTTATTCCCTTTTTCACTTAAAATTGTATTCTGCCTCTGTTTTATGTCTAACAATTAAATGTGAATCCATGTTTAAAAAATGTGTACTATTTCTTGAGTAGTCATATTTGTTTTCATGTGATGAATATTTTTGTACCTGATTTTGTGGCATGGTGTCTTTATTTGTAAATAAATGAATTTATATCACCATGTTCCTTGTGGTTTTTCTATATGTTTGATGTACTTGAACTAAATTATGGGGACATATTTATGGGTTTTACGTAATGGGAAACATCATGTCTATAGAGTGTGTGATGTCATATGGGTGATTTATGCTGAACTGATCATGTTTCCCAAATTTATAGTGACTTGATATTAATGTGCAGTAGATGATCTTTCGAGTAGTTTTAATGATAATGTTTTGAGACTCCACTAGTTACCAAATAACATTTAATATGTGCAAGATGCTTTCAAACATAAAAATTATAAATATATTAAAACATGATTTTGGATCTTAGTTGTAGAATTTTATAAGATTTAATACCCATATTTATAGATATATAGAGAAGACTATCCAAAATCGATAGAAATTATTTTAGGATTGCATTGTAACACCCCGACCCAAATGACTTGGACCAAGCTAGAATTCCACAAGTCCTCGTGTTTGTATCTCCACACAAAAGATGTTCCTAACTAGAAGTGAGGGTCTGATTTTGATTGTTGGGAGACTATATCCTCAATATCATTTTACTGGATCAACAATCAACAACAAAAAAAATAATAAATACTAAGTGTAACCATGAAGAAAACCAATGATGGCATAGATGTCATACAATAATACTGATCCCATGGTGGAAAAAACTAATATAATAAGTATTAGATAATAGAAAGATAAACTGCGACCCTTTAGAGTCCATCCTATCCTGCTGTAATATTTTTACTCCACTGCACTACCGTGTATCAAAGTCCCCTTTTCATTTGCTGTATCCTTTGTGAAATATACAAGTGCATCAAAATGCCCAAGTAGGGTGTGAGTAAAAGACTCATAAGGACACCACTAATGTGTCCTTAAACTAATGTGCTCAATATTAAAAGTTTATTCCTTAATAAAAAAATGTGTGGCTTTCATAATAATACACAATACAAAACAGAGGGCTATCTCAATAACCACTTCAACACACACCCCTGATTGTACATGCTTCATATCCATGTTGAATGTAATAAAATGTCAATAAATATTCAAAACCAAACACAAGGATTTCTGGTATTCACTCGGAATCCACAAGGTATTGACTGAATAAATCCTACCTAGATTCAAAAAATAATCTGGTAGTAATTCTAATCCACAAGGAATATAGTATCTGCAACTTACTTGGAATATACAAGGTGTCAGGAATCACATAGAATCCACAAGCCATATAGTGTCTATCATCAACTCAGAATCAACAAAGAAACAAGTAGATGAAAAGATACGAGGTTTCCATTCTAAGTCATAATCCTTCCCACACATCATTATCCCACTATGTGAGGAATCATTTGGGTGTTTGGAAGAATAACAACCCTTCTAAATCAACCCCATATTTTAAAAACCACCATAATAGATTACAGTTTCAAAATAGAATTCCATCGAAGTGATTAGTGTCTTCCATTTAATGATTATTAATTTTCATGGAGAAAACACGTTCATGATTTTAGAATCAGGGGGGCATGGGTATGGAGGTTGAAATGGGTTATACAATAATGTGAATAGTGGAATTTTATTTTTGAGTTAAAATAATAATTAAATTAAAATAATAAATCAATTATTAAATTTAATTATTAAATAACCTAAATTTTATGTGAAACCAGGACAAACACATGTTTCTTATGAAATGTTTCCCCCACCTAGGGATACCCCCCCTAATCAAGACCCAAAAGTAGTCTCAAAATATTCATACGATGCACTATTTTAGAGATATTTAAAAATAATTATTTAAATATGGAATAAATAATAACCAAAATTAATATGATATTTTTCACTAGAGAGACATCCAAACATCTATCAATTATAAATGTTATATTCTATATAGATTAAAACACCATTTTAGACCCAACCATGATCTTGGAATTTTCATATGGCGTACCATTTGAGAGATATTAAATTATTTTTTTAAAAATAATATAAGAAGTTATTAATAAATTATTTTGTCTTCTCCGATGAATTATGGGTCTCTAAATTCTGCACTAACATAACATTCCAGTATCAAATATTTGATTAAATATTTCATATAGATAACTCATCTTTTTTACTTACCTAAGACCTTAACAAATTTAATAACTTCTATTCAATGATATAAGTTTTTTTTCATATAAAACACTTATAATTTATCAACAAGGTTGTTTTATTATCTCTGTAATGTTTAGAATAATAAAATTATCCCCCTCTAATGACTTTCCCTCATTGAGAAGAATCACTAGTAGTCTTGCATGAAAAAATAAAGCCACTTATTTTGAACATCAGAATAATGTTCCTATTTTTCATCCTAGATCCATCTGTGATACCACCAAATCCAGACTGTTGGTACCTTATTTTTTCGCAACACCTTATCACTTCGATCGTTGATCTGCACCAGTTGATCCTTGTATGTAGTGTCTGTCTCCATCTCAATGTCATTGAAATGAAAAAAAATCTATAGGGCCGGGTATGTACCTATGAATTTGAGAAACATGGAACACATCATGCATACCTATATAGTGAGATGGGTGGTATATAATATATTTCACAACTAATTCTCAATTGGTGATCTCAAATGGTCCAACAAATCAGGGTGTAAGATTTATTTTCTTTCTCAGATGTTTATGCACCAATCGACCAGTCACCCACAAGTAAACATGAGCTCTCACAAGAATACTTGATCTCCCACAACAAATCTCAAGGGTATCCTACATCATTATGCTTGTAATATATGTCTTATCTGAGTGGATATCAATATATTATGTATTAGCTGCACTCTATTGGATGTCTCATAAACCATATGGGGGCCAAAAACTGCCACATCACTTAACTCATTCCAACGCCACACTGAACAACATGGCTTCCAATAAAGATACTCATAAGGTGCCCTATAAATATATGCTTCATAAATATTATATAATGAAAACTAAATTAGGTTTACAGTACCATTCAATGATTTACAAAGATTGAGTATGCACGATCGATGCATATCTTTCAATATGTGTACGAACTTTTCGCATTGTCCATCAGTATGGGGTTCGTATGTTTTTCTAAATATCACTAGAGTCCATAAAATTTTTTATAAGCCCATCCAAAAATGTTATGTAAATCATGAATCTATATCTAAAAAATTTCTCAAAAGGATTCCATGCAGGATCACAATCTCTCAGATATAGAGATATCCTTGATATTTCACTAAGTGAGTCTCTCTAATCATTATGAAGTGAGAAAACTCCTTTAACAAGTCAACAATCCACCAAACGACATCACGACTCCTTTTGTTTCAGGATAGCCTAGTGAGAAAGTTTTTCTTGTTTTATTCCCACTTACACATAGGTATTAATAGTGGATATAACAACCCACTAAGACGTTGGTTCTCAAATTTCACCCTATGATTTGTGAGCCAAGGAGAGAAAATCCCAGAAATTTCTCTCTTCATCCCTAGCCACTATAATTTTCACATAAAATAATGATACATCATGGGAAAACTAGAATGTACAAACCATCTCTAGGTATAGTAATAGGTCATCAAATCCACTCTAAACAAATTAGATACTACTATTTTCCCATGTACCAAGATCTCATTATAGTCATTCATTGGCCATTCAAGAATTGATTTGACACGAAAAAGTTTTTCCCAAGTTACAGCACAGTATGAATCAGACTCTTGATCGTCTTTTACCAAGTCCACAATTGAGGATGTGACAATAAATGGAGAAAATGTAATAAAACCATGGTCCTCTAAGGCATCCATCCTCTAATCATCTAATAAACTCATCAAATTACATTTTTCCTATAAGGACGACTCATTGTGTTCGTACCCATTTTAACTATTTTGAATAATGTCATTTGCAATGAAATTTCCTTTTCCTAGTGAAAATTTTATCAAAATGTCAAATTCATATAGTAAGTGTCTCCAAAAATCTAGAGTGAGGGCCACCACTGCTAGATCCAATTCATGTGTTGGGTATTTTTACTCATGGGGACATAGATGATGAGACCCATATGAAAAAAATTATCTATTTGCATCAGCATTATCCCAAGGCCTACAGTTGATGAATCACAGTACAATGTTAACCTATCCTAAGCTTAGGGAGTTCCAAAACTAAAGTTGACATCAACCACCACTTTATCTCAGGGAATAATTCTTAGCACTTATTTGACCACTATAATATCACTATAGTTATTTTTATCATTTTTAATATTTTTAATAGTCAGGATTAGTCATGGATAAACCACTAGTAATATCTTGCCAATACAAATAATCTCATAATATCAAACACATTTCAGGGATGTTTTTATGATATTACGGATTCAAATATCTCTGGGATTACTGATATACTAGTCTCAATCACCACATGCCCTTCTAAATTCACTTCATTAATAAATAAGTTACATTTTGATGACATTGAATAAAGCATGTATGTCTGAATAATACTCAAGAAAATATCAATGTTCCTAGAATGTTTCATTGTTGTTGATGAGTAAATGCAGATATCATCAATGAACAATATGAAGAAATAGTTCATGAAAGGTTTAAATATATTGTTCATGATGTCCATGAACATAGTTGGTGCATTCATTAGCCTGAATGAAATCATCACGTACTCAAACAGTCCATATCCACTTCGAATGGTGCCTTTGGAATGTCCACCTCCCTAACTCGCAACTGGTGCTTGTTTGATCGAAGACCTAATCATGGAGAAAAATAAGGATCCCTATAGTTGATTGAATATATCACCAATTTTGGGAAATTGATATTTGGTTTTTATAATAATATGGTTCTCTTTTCAGTAATCAACTCATAGTTAATATCCCCCATCATTCTTCGTAACCAAAAAAATAGTATCACCCCATGTTGAAGTACAAGATATGATAAATCCCATCCATTCTAGGACATCATCTTATTCATTTATCCCCTTCAACATGTATGGAACCATATAATATATGGTATCAAAATGGGTTGTTCTCCTAGTACGATCTCAAACTCAATGTCAACTCCATTATCAAGTTGTATTCTAGTGAACTCATCTGGAAAAGAATCTTAATAGAGATCCATAAATGGAGGAAATGATGAGGGGGTTACAACTGATGATACTAAAAGGGACAAGCCTGCCATATGTAATGTTATTGTCCTAAGATAGCTCATGTCAATTCCCACTCTACCAAAATAAATTTACCACTCTCTATTCATAAATAACATCTCTCCATTGAGTGATGTAAATGATACTCTTATATGATATGAATTGTAACATCTCAGATAAATAAGGAATAAGACACGTTTTACATTTATTAATATTTTTGAATTAAATATTTATTTTACATTAATGGGGATGCTATGTTCGATCGCATACCTGATACACAACAACATGTTTCTTTGAAATCTTACATTGCACGCTAATAATATAATATTATTATTTTAAATGTTCATTAACTCCAGGACATTGTATTAGAGGGAATGAATAAAACTAACTACAATATGATTATACATTTTTGTTAAATGCAATTACATTTATCCTATAAATTTTAGAGGCTTAAAATGTGAATGAATCTAATTTTAAGCATAATTTATATTAAAGGGTCGATTTATTGCCTTTCAATGGAGAACCCTCATTAAATATAGTTTTGGTTTGTTTAATACATTCTATATGACCAAATAAAATCTTTCTTTATAATGGGGACATAAAAATTTACTATGTGTAAATTTGTGGAATTCTTCTAAAAAAGTTAATTTTTTATGAATAGTGTAAATATTGTATTTTAAGTCAAAACTATGTTTTAATCTAATTTATTTATATGGTTAGATTATTTTTTAAATTTATTTTAATGTGTAATTAGAATATATTTTTACCATTTAATCCAATGTTGTTCATATGAATTAATTTCACTTTGAAATTGGACATAAACAACTGTCAATCTTTTGATAGTTATTGTTTATTAAAAACATGCTATTTGTTTTAACAACAGTAATTAATTTTAAAAATAATTAATGACACTTTTATGTTTTTAATTTGGTAAAATATACATAATTTTTGATTCTGGAATATTAAATTTATCTTAGACTTCATTTTTGCTATTTTTCTGAAAAACATCAATTTTTGATGAATAGTGAAACCACTTAGTAGTAGTTAAAAAACTGAATTTTTCATTGAAATGAAATTTTACCACTTATGTGAATTGAATTTCAAAACTCTGACATACATGGTTGTTGTTAAGAAGTAAAATTTTGTTCAATAAGATGAAAATAAATTTCGGTGAATAGTAAATTTTGACTTTTTTTTACAGCGGTTAAAGGTAAATTGGGAAACTCAAGGTTAAAATATTATTATAATAATTAAAAAGTACCTTAAAAATTGTTATAACCTTATTTTTTGAGTCATTTACGACCATGGGAATCTTTGGGTGAATTTTGGGACCCCATTGAGGAACTTGGGAGTGATAATGACAATTTAGATTAATTAACTGAATGTAACGGAAAAAATAACATAAAAAAATATTTTAGTAAATTAATATTTATATGGTGTTATCTAAGGAATAGTTTTTTCTATAAATATTAATTGGAAATCTAAAACAATTTTCGACTTGAGAGAATTTCTTTTAAAATTTTTAGACATTGAATAAATTAAATTATTCGTGACACAATAATGATGCAGTGTTTACCTCATTAATAAATCATTTAAATAAATAAGATTATAAATAAAAAAATATCATCCAAAACATGTCCAATTATTATTGAATTATTTTATTTCAACCATGATTCATCTTATATTCGACTCTAATGATTTTTTGACCTTTTGAAACTGAATATAAGTTTATAATAAAATAATATTTTCACACATTCCTAAAGACCCCTCCTCTCCCTTATAAAAGGAGACCAATTATAACCAATTCCTTACACCTATCAAGCCATTTGGATCGTCCAAAATCTGACCAATTAATCTCCCTAAATACCTCTCCTCTACCTAGAAGCCTTACCTTAGGTATAAGGCACTTCAAGAAGTCATTTGTTTCAAACCAAAGGGAGTTACCCAAATTAAAGGTAACTGTTTCTCTTAATTTGTTTCCTTTTATTTTACTTCCCCAAACCCTAAACTCTTTTTATTACATTGTTTTGTAGAACAACCAGTATCCTAAATATACTAGGATGTTTTTATAAGATGTATTCGTGCTACATTTACACACACCTCCACTTAATGGGTGAAGAACATAATGTTTTTGTGGATGGAAAACTAACGCCTCACGAAATGATGATTGTTCAATTACCTCTTACCGCCTGTCATGGTGGCCATTATGATGGATATTTATTTATATATGATATATATTATGTTTATTATTTCATTATAATTCTTTAATTTATATTTATATCACACCTTTATGGTTTCTATAGTGGGTAAATACGATAATCTAATTAGAGGAAGTGTAGACTATCACCCCCTCAAAGTGATATGAATCGTTAAATGCCTTATGTGGGACATATAACTGATGGAGTTAATATTATTGTATATCATAATACACTGGAAGTATAATATAAATATTTATCATTATGTTTTTAATTCTATTAAAATAAGAAATATAAATGGAAGTAGTGTTCATGCATATGTACGACCTACCGTCTCCATGAATGGTGTATTTCATTTCTTACCTCTAAATGTTATGTACTATTATAAATAATTGTATATAAATGATATCTACATAAATAATTTTATTTTGGATATAATGGACTATTGACCACATGGAAAACTTGTAAATATAAGGTCCTCATTTTTGACTTAAGTACCAAATATCGACCAAATGAACATTATTAACTTAAATGAATACATAATGTTTATAACATGGTAATAAGTGATATAAAAGGAATAATAAACTTGAAAAAGGTTCTTAAGCAAGTAGAAATTAACTTTAGTTTATTATTCAGGAGATTAAAGAATGATCTAGTCATGTCAGACATGAGGTAAGCGATTTCTTATCTCACTTTTAATTCCTTGAGATTTCAATTGCTCACCACTTATATATTGAATGTGGTGTAATGTGTACTGCAATTGATATATATTATGATGATTATATTTATATTCAAGTTATTATGTGGTTAATTTTTTGTTCATTAACCTTTAGTCATACGACTCGATTTTATTACAATGATGTAAGAGATTTTCATCTCACTTTTATTCTCATGGGAGTCATGAAAAATTTTCCATTATTTCCTTTTGTTTGGTTTATGTACTTCCCAATATTGTACTATTTTTGTAATATAAATTCATTTATGAGTATTTAAATCTACATTTTATGATACTTATTTCATGTGGCGTATGTTTTGTAAGATACAAAATCGGTAAGGGAACCTTTCACCATCCTCTTTTAAAAATACTTCTCTTTGTTATGTTTTTTAATTTACATCTTATTATGTTGGGATATGTTCTTATATATTATTATTGATGTAAAATGTATGTCCAAGTGATGATATATCCTTTTTATCTCATCAACTCATTTTCTGAATTTTAATGTGATGCATTTATGCTGTCGAATGTTTTACAAGGAATCCTCTTAACCTAATTTCAATTCTGCATGTTCAACTTGTACTTCTTGAACATGTCATCCTTTGAATATGTGTGTATGACCTATTATTGTATTAAAATTAATATCCACTTATATTGGGTGTATTTATATTTCTCAAACATAATTATGTGAATGATTTATCCTTAATTTAAGGGTTCCATCTTTATAAGAGATTTCATCCCAATTTACATTTCCACTGAGACTTCATTGTTGTTATGCACCAATTCACTACTATATAGTGTATATACTATACTTTGAAATAATATATCATGAATCCCTTTATTCTAATGATATTATAATGTTCTGATTAAAAGTTAATCTTCAATTATTTGTATTCATGCATCTCTCTTTTTGTTAAAAAATCATTTACTAAAATATTATTTTAATTATTTTAACGATGAATTATTCTAAATACTTTTCATTAATGTACATGTTTTAATTTTTTTTATGATTTGTTCATATGGAAATTAATGTTTTCAAATGATAATTCATTTAAAATCTTAAATGTGGTATGGGACACTTTGATTCAAAAATCTATTTTTAAATTGTTTTGAAAATAATTTGATAAAACATTGTTTATTTCAATATCTTGATTTGATATATTTGAAGGTGGAAATGGTATCTTTACTTTATAAATGTGTTATATGTTATTATTATGTTATGGTTATTGGGAATTGTTTATGTATATGTGTTGTTCTGTGATAAACCTAGGGCGGGTGAGCCCGAGATAGCTCTCCAATACATTGGATAACTTGATGGAGGTAAACATGATGTTTCTCCTAAGAGATTTAGGGAATATACTGTGATGGGTATTCCAAGTGTAAATCCCTACATAGCTGTGATATATACAATGTATATTTATATGGATGCCATAAGTAAACTTTATGATTTATGGTTTGTGTGTGTTATTCATAAATCTTATGATTTCATATGATATATTATGATTGATAAGTACGGTTTCAAGGATTTGTATTTATTGTTGGGCTAATGTTTTCCTTCCTTTTTTATAACCGTTACTAAGATTTTTCTTCCCATACCATGTTATTTAAATGTTTTCCATGGGAATTAAAGATTAATAGGGACAAGGATGGGATCAAGGAAAAGTCATGCTGTCTAAAACATGGAACTAGAGAAGTTTCTTTTTATGAGATTTTTATTTTCTGAAAAATGGATACTGAGTAGTAGTGTCTACTTGTAATATTCAAGTTGTTATGTAATAGTTATGGCCTAATCCTCTAAACCCCTAAACATTAGAACATCCTCAATGTGATTTATTCATTTAATTCAATTTTATGTAATGTCCTAAGGCCGGGTCCTTACAGTTGGCATTAGAGGTCGGTTTAGACAACTTTAGGGATCATGAATTTTCGTTAGACATATGGTTAGTCCCTATATAATATTTCAGTTAAATAATTGTATTGAAAATTTTTTGTCAAGAAATTTCAGTTAAAAATTGAAGGATGAGGATCTCAACCGACATTCTTATCTCTTCTTGATGACATGTTTGCAATAATTATTGCAAAGTCATGTTCGGATGATTGTGAAAATTTTTCTATCATACAACTCACTTGAAAGGAGTTGTTTGAGATATCAAACACCGCCACTATACCTTGTTATCATCGTGGATCATAGGTTGTATTTAGAATAATAATATTTTCATAATATTCTCATATTTTCATGAAAGGTAAATATTATAAAGTCATTTTCATATATTTTACATTATCACATGATTTTGAAGCATATTATGATTTTTCAAAAGGTGTTGAAGAAGGAGACCCTTGCGTAACCTATTTATAATTGATTTTAAAAAATAGTCTCTCAGCACATACTTATGGTATTTTTAAAGGACTGTTAATTGAAAGTTTCAACTCAAATTCGGTTTGACTGTTTTATAGAAATCATGTTTTATCAGATGTTTTGAAATTATATGTCTTACATGATTATTTTCAAAAACTGTTTTCCTGTGAACACTCATATGACCCATTCTATACAAGGTGTATTTAGATGGAGGACGAAAATGATTTTGAAGGATCTCTAAATCATTATTACAATGAATAGAACTTCTACCTATGTGAACAAGATGACGATGAAACCAAATGGACAACATGATCAAGGTATGATGTTCTTCATTTTGGGGATTGTTTTCTTTTATCATATTGTGGTGAAATGAGACTTCAGGAATTAATATGTATAGATCATAATGATTTTTTATGAAAATTAGAGGTATAAGGAAACCTTTGAGGTTAAAACATGTTAGGGTTATTTTTTAGTTTTATAAAAAGGACAACCTATAGGATTTGTGACAACCTGTCGCATCCGTCAAGGCTGCAGGAATCGAACCCACAACCGTAGGGTGGCAAGGGAGCATTGCCTACCACTATCCTACATGAAGTCCATGGTTAGTATGACTTATTATTTTTGTAAAATGTTTTTATTGAAAAAGAATAAGTTTATTTTTGAAACAAATGTTTTATCAAATAGATATACATAGTATTGAAAATTTATTTAGTGATTAAGTTATAAAAGGTAGTTGTGGAAGATGTTTTCTCTTTTGAGGAAACAATATATTCCTAAGAATGATAGAATAATATGGGATTTTAAATGTGGAATAATAGTTGAAATTTTAGATTGGATGAATCTGTGTTTTTATTTTGGACACATGATGATTTGATTTATTTAAGAAAATGATTAACCAATCATGGTTAATATGTGATTAGGTTAATTACATTTCAATATGAGACTTTATGAGTAACTGGTGTTACTTAGACATAAATTTTAAGATGTATCTTGGAAGTCTATGTAATTTAACCCTTTTTTGATTTGGGTTACAATCACAGTTTGGAAACTTTTGAAGAATTTTAGGGACAATAGTTTATTGAATGGTCTTTATTGAACTTTGGGTTTTGTTAGACAAATTTTGGATATTAATAGTAGTTTCTATTCATGTAAATGTTTATTATTTTTGGGGATTATCTGATCTTATACTCAACATTTTGGTTTTAGTTAATATTTAAATACAAGGGAAATAAATTTTTCATCTTTTTTGGATTATTTGATTCTCTCAAAGTTGGTTATAACACTTTTAATGTAAAAAATTCATCTTGAATACTCATCGTATGGAGGAAATATGAGTTTTTGTTAGAAATCAAGTGAAGGATAAAAGTCTAAATGAAAATTAATTGTGTTTACTTTGGTTTTTAGTTAAGCTCATAAATATATTACTCAATGAAAAGCATCTTAAAACAAAAAGTTTTTTTGTTATCTTTTTATACTGGTGAATCAAGAACCGTTGAACCCATCACATGTTTGTGATTTTTTGGTGTTTACTTTCTCCTAATCATGTTTTCTATCTCTCTCCACCAGAACATGACCATTTTTTCTCCCTTCCATATCAATGTTTTCTTCGCATACTATTATTTGTTGTCTCAGGTAACCTTTGTACTTCTCATCCTTTATTTTAATGTGATAGTTTTATTGACTCTTTTCCGATGTTGGACTTTTAATGAGGTTTCTAAGCCCGGTTTTAAAATTGAGAGGACACAATTTGAAAAGGAGTGGAAGGATGTAACATCCCAGATAAATAAGGAATATGACAGTTTTCATATTTATTAATATTTTTGAATTAAATATTACATTTACCTTAAAGGGGACGCTATGTTTGATAGCGTACCTGATACACAACGACATGTTTCTTTGAAATCCTACGTTGCACACGAATAATATATTATTCTTTTAAATGGTGGTTAACTCATAGCCATTGTATTAGAGGGAATTAAAAAAAGTAACTACAATATTATTATACATGTTTGTTAAATGTATTTACATTTATCCAATAAATTTTAGAGGCATAAAATGTGAATGAATCTAATTTTAAGCATAATTTACAATAAAAGGTCGATTTACCACCTTTTAATGGTGAACCATATTTAAATATAGTTTTGGTCACATTCATAAATAATATATGACCAAATAAAATAATTCTTTAGAATGGGGACATCAAAATTTACTTTGTGTAAATTTTTTGAATTTTTATGAAAAAGTTCATTTTTTATGAATAATGTAAATATTTTATTTTAATTCAAAAATATGATTTAATATAATTTATTTATATGGTGATATTATCTTTTCAATTGGTTTTGAAGTTTAATTAGAATATATTTTTTACCATTTAATCCAATATTGGTTATTGAAATTAATTTCACTTTGAAATTGGACATAAACAAGTGTTAATCTTTTTATAGTTATTGTTTCATAAAAACACACTATTTATTTTAACAATAGGAATTAATTTTAAAATTAACTAATGAAACTTTTATGTTTTTAATTTGGTAAAATAGAAATCTTTTTTTAATTTGGAATATTAATTATATATTTCAGTGATTGTATTGGAATTTTTCTGAAAAACATCAATTTTGGATGAATAGTGAAACCACTTAGTAGTATTTAAAAAACTGAATTTTTCATTTAAATGAAATTTTACCCCTTATGTGAATTGAATTTCAATAATCTAATATACATTGTTGTTATCAAGAAGTAAAATTTGGTTCAACAAGATGAAAATAATTTATGGTTAATAGTAACTTTTGAATTTTTTTCCTGTGGTTAAAAGAGAATAGGGTAATTCAATGTAAAAAGAATATTATAATAATTCAAAATTACCTTATAACATTTCTTAACCTTATCGGTTGAGTCAATTATGACTGTGGGCATCTTTGGGTTGATTTTGGGACCCCATTGAGCCACATGGTAGTGATAATGACCATTTAGATTACGTAACTTAATGTAAAGGCAAAAATAACATAAACAAAAATCTTTTAGTAAATTAATTTTTATTTGGAATTATTTAAGGAATAATTTGGTCTATAAATATTAATTATAAAGATAAAATTATTTCCTACATGATAGTTTTTTTAATAATTTTTATAAATCTAATAAATTAAATTATTAATGACACAATAATGATGCAGTGTTTACCTCATTAATAAATCATTTAAATAAATATGATTATAAATATTAAAATAGAATCCAAAACATGTCCAATTCTTATTGGATGATTTTAGTTCGACCATTAGTAATCTTATATTCGACTCTAATGATTTTTCAACCTTTTGAAACCACATGTAATTTTATAATAAAATAATATTTTCACACTTTCCTAAAGAGCCCCTCCTCTCCCTTATAAAAGAAGACCACTTCTAACCAATTCCTCATACCTTAAAATCAGTTTCTCATGTCCAAAATCTGCCCAATTAAGCTCCCTAAATCCCTCTCCTCCACCTAGAAGCCTTACCTTAGGTAGAAATAACATCAATAAGTCCTTTCGTTCAAACTGAAGGGAGTTACCCAATTTAATGGTAAAAGTTTCTCTTAATTTGTTTTCTTTTATTTTACTTCTCCAACCCATAAACTCTTCTTATTACATTATTTTGTAATGAAACTAGTATCCTGAATATACTATAATTTTGTTATATGAATCATTCGAACTAGACATACACAAACCTCCATCTAATGGATGAAGAACATAATGTTTCTATGGATGGAAAACTAACGCCTCAGGAAACGATGATTATCCAATTACCTCTTACTGCCTCTCATGGTGGCCAATTATGATGGAAATTTATTTATATATGATACAAATTATGTTTATTATTTCCTTATTCTTATTTAATTCCCATTTATATCACTCCTTTATGGTTTTCATAGTGGTTAAATAAGATAATCTTATTAGAGGATGTGCGGACTACCGCCCCCTCAAAGTGATAAGACTCGTTAATTGCCTTATGTGGGACATATAGAGGATGGAGTTAATAATATTGTATATGATATTATTCTGGAATTATAATATAACTATGTATCATTAGGTTTTTAATTCTATAAAAATAAGAAATAGAAATGGATGTACTGTTCATGCGTACGTACGACTTACAGTCTCCATAAACGGTGCATTTAATTTCTTACCGCTAAATGTTATGTACTATTATAGATACTTGTATATACTGGATATATATGATATATATGATATCTAAATAATAAATTTAATTATGGATATAATGTACTATTCACCACATGGAAAACTTGAAAATATAAGTTGTTCATTTTTGACAAAAGTACCAAATATCGACAAAATGAACGTTATTAACTTAAATGATTACATAATGTTTATAAAATGTTAATAAGTGATAGAAAAAGAATAATAAACTTTAAAAAGATTCTTAAGCTATTATAAATTAATGTTACTTTATTATTCCGGAAATTAAAGAATGATCGAGTCAAGTCAGACACAAGGTAAGGCATTTCTTTTCTCACTTTTAATTCTGTGAGATTTCCTTTGTTTGACAGTTATTTATTGCATGTGGTGTAATGTGTACTGAAATTGATATAGATTATGATTATTATCTTTATATTCATGGTATTATGTGATTCATTTTGTGGTAATTATCTTTTTGTCATACACTTAGATTTGATTATAATGATGTAAGAGTTTTTAATCTCACATTTATTCTCATGGGATTCATGCTAAATTTTCCACTATTTCCTTATCTATGGTGTATTCACATCCCATGATTGTACTCTTTGTGTAATATACATTCATTTATTATTATTTAAATCTTCATTGTATTATCCTTCTTTTATGTGGAGTATATTTTGTAAGTTACAAAATCGCTAAGGGAACCTTTCACCCTCCTCTTTTAAAAAGACTTCTTTTTGTTATAACTTTTAATTTACATCTTATTATGTTGGTATATGTTCTTCTATATCCTTATGAATGTAAAATTTATGACCAAGTGATGAGATACCATTTTTATCAATTTATCTCATTCTCCAAATTTTAATGTGACGTCGTTAGGCAGTCGAATTTTTAAAAGGAATCCAATTAACCCAATTTCAATTCGTTGGGTTCAACTTGTACTTCTTGAAAATGTAATCATATGATTATGTGTAAATGACCATTGATTGTTTTACAGTTAATATCCACTTATATTGGGTGTATTTATATTTCTCACACATAATTATGTGATTGATTTATACTTAATTTAAGGATTCCATCTTTATAAGAGATTTCATCTCAATTTACATTTCCATTGAGACTTTATTGTTTTTATGCACCAATTCACTCTTATGTGGTGTATATTCTTATCGTTAGAATATTATATCATGAATCCATTTACTGTCATGATATTATAATGTTCTTATTAAAAGTTATTTTTCAATTATTTGTATTCAAGCGTCTCTCATTTTGTTAAAAACTCGTTAACTAAAATATTGTTTTAAATGTTTTAAAGATTTATTCTTCTAAATATTTCTCATTAATGTAAATGGTTTCAAAATTTTTTAAAGGACTTTTTATATGGACATTAATTTTTTCAAATGATAATTCATTTAAAAGCTTCAAAGTAGTATGCGAAACTTTGATTCAAAAATATCTTTTTAAATGGTTTTGAAAATGATTTTATAAAATATTGTTTATTTCAATATCTTTATTTGATATATTAGAATATCTAAATCGAATATATCCTTTATACATGTGTTATATGATATGATTAGGTTATGTTTATTGGGAATTATTTACGTATATGGGTATTTCAGTGATAAACCTAGGGCGGGTGAGCTCGAGATAGCTCTCCAATGCATTGGGTAACATGACGGAGGTAAACGTGATGTTTCTCCTAAGAGATTTAGGGAATATATTGTGATGGGTATTCCAAGTGTAACTCTCTACGTAGATGTGATAGTTACATTGTACGTTTGATATGGATTCCGTAACTATCCTTTATGATTTCGGATTTGTGTGTGTTATTCATAAAACTTATGATTTCATAAGGTATGTTATGATTGAAAAGTATGGTTTCATGGATTTGTATTTATTGTTGGGATAATGTTTTCCTTCCTTATTTTATAACCCTTACTAATCTTTTTATGCTCATCCCATGTTTTTGAAATGTTTTCCATATGACTTAGAGATGAATAGTTTCATGGATGGGATCATGGAAAAGTCATGTTCTCTAAAACATGGAACTTGACATGTTTTTTTAAGAGTTTTTTATTTTCTGAAAAAAGGGATACTAAGTAGTAGTGTATACTTGTAATATTCATGTTGTTATGTAATAGTTATGGAATAATGCTCTAAAAGTGTAAACCTGAAAATATCCTCAATGTGAATTATTCATTTAATTCAATATTATGTAATGTCCTAAGTTCGGGTCCTTATATCAATAAATGTGAGCTTGTAAGCTGTTCATCCAGTCCATGACGAGAATCACATCGTATGTATTCATTTTTTGAATCATGAATTTCCATGGATGACCATAGATAATGATGAGTAATGGAATCTTTGGTAATTTTTGAATATGAAACACTCTTTTACCCCATGGTGTATTAAGGGAGACTAAATCAGATGATATTACAACAGGTATGCCATGTTCAACAACTACTTGTGTAGATATTAATGATTAGGAAGAACCAAAATAAAAAAATGCTACAGATAATGTAGAGGTGATCAATACTATACCATGAATAATGGATGTTCCATATGCACAATATGTTGGTGTTTGGTCCACAACTAACATGTGACCTCCCTTGGATCCATTTCCTTGTCCCTAGGGTGCATGGAAACTCTAATTTCAATTTTCAGAACCCTAGTTGTCTCCCCATGTCTGACCCCTACCTCTGTGATTGTTTGTCCTATAAATCCATGATAAATACTATTGAATATACCCATTCATCACATAATGTCAGCACATATTCTAATGTGTAGTAAAAAACCTTTGATTTTTTCCATCCTTTCAATTGTTAACGAATTTGGAAACTCCATTAGGAAGGGAATAGAGAATCAACATTATTCCCCACCTTAATATTTGTTCTCTACTGAACATCTATGGAACTATTATTTTTATTTCTAGAAGGACCTCCCTTAGCAGTTAAAAGAAACATGGTCAATGGCCAACAATGGGTTTTCAGTAATCTAGATACCCTATCCTCCTCTAATCAATTTTCATCGGTCTAGTTATTTTGAAAGATTTATGTATATGTCCTCATGACAATGACCATATCATGGTGTCTGAGTTCCGGTCTAAGTCATATGTCAAACATTTGATTCATTTATTTTTCATTCCTAGGTAATAAAAATAGGATGAAGTTCCTTAAATTAGGTAGAATATTATGTGACATTCATGGAACCATGTATTAAATCCATGAACTATTGGTAATGGTCCATATTAATCATTTTAAAAATTTTGTTTTCAAGAATGTTCTCCTTGAATGTCTCCCATGTAAAACCCCCTCTTCTCCTAGATTTGTTCATAGTAGTCCACCATCTCCTGGTAGATCCATGAAACATGATGGCCTCCATGATTACACACACCTTATTAGGAGTCTGAACTAGTTTAATGTTGATCTAAATTAATTCCAGCCAATCCTCTATAACTTGAGGTCCAACAATTCCTATGGAACACTGGAGGGTGCTTGATCTGGAAATCCCAAGCATGGTCAGTCATGTTTCACAACTTGGGTTCATCCTGGAAAGAAACAATTCGAAAAAGGTTTAGGTGAATAGGCTCTAAAGCCTAAATTCCCTATGTTGGTATAAGATCATACTGAGGTATACCCTCCTAGGACTAACTATTTCCTTCATCCATAATCATTAGTCATTGTTATCATATAAATATAATAATAGAATAACATGCATAGTTCAACTAATAAATGTCAAAAATGATATATCAATTAGCATGAAAACACATGTAAATCTCATAGAATATACTATCTCAGACAGATAAAAAAGTGAATGAATTTAATTAAGGGACTATTATGAATCACAACAATAGTTATATTTTTTTCTTGTGAAACTATGTTCCCAATCATGATGTATAAACATGTGTGAAATCTCATATTCCACATATAACATCATTTGTATCCCCCAACGTGAATTAAAAAAATGTAATTTTTTTTTTCGCATTTATAAAAACATGAAGGTCCACTATATAATGCTTGACAAAAACTATCATAGTTTTCTTGGGTGAGTTCCATTGTAATATCATTGGTCTATCCAATCCCAACCAAAACAAGAGATTAAAAAGTTAGTGACCTAACTCTATGATATGATTTTTTAATAACCTTACCGAAATTATTTGGTCTGACCGAGAATGACACATGAATTAATGCTCATCTCCCCACACATAAGAGTTTTCCAACTAGAAGAAATGGTCTGAGTCCATAAGAGGGGATACTATACCATAAAGATCATGTAATAGGATCACTAATAAAAAATAATCAACATGAAAAATAATAAGGGTAATGATGAATAAAAACAACAACACCATTGATGTCATATAATAAAAAATACACCAATGTTGTATAAAAAATGTATTAAGAAGTAGATAATAAAAAGTTAAAAAGTGGCCTTTTGTTGTTCATCCAAGCTCGCTACTACCACTGTGTTCCACTGCTCAACCATCTATCATAGGAAACTTGGCCTTCGCTGGAACTGCCATGAAATGTATGAGGACCTCAAAATACCCATGTATGGGTTGAATACAAGACTAATTAAAACACCACCAGTAAATACTTAATTTGATGTTCTCACGTATACATGTGTATTACATAATAACATAAATGTGTGGTCATAATAATATAAAATTACACAAAACTTAGGTGTTGTGTCCTGACCAAGCCACCTCACACCCACAATTGTACCTACATCTGGACCATTCTACATGTAATTGTTTGTTGATAAGTATCCAAAACTAGACATAGGGCTGTTGCAGAGTCACTCAGAATGGATGAGGCTTTGAGTTATAAAAACCAACATGGAATCCATAGGGCCTCATGAAATACTAAAAAACAAAAAGGCATCGAGAATATAAAAAATTCCCATAATCCAAATGGCATCAGTTAACAATTAGAATCCACAAGTCATCAAGTGTCTATTATCTACTCCAAATTCACAAGGAATCAGGTGGATGCTGACTTACATGAATATCATATAGCATTATCTTCCTCACCACACATCATTCCCACACCCAAAAAAGAGTAATCATACCACAATGATCACTTTTCATTTGTAAAAATACCATCCTCCAAAGGAAAACATGACAAGTTATAACACTATAACAACCATAGCAGTCATCTTGGTAAATATATCAACATCATAAACATCAACATTCGAATCAAACATCATGGTAGAATAAATCTATCACATAAATAAAATATAATCATATCAAACCATATCAAGGGATATACAAACACCTACTAGAAATCACAAGTCTACTGTGATATTAAATAATTCACAACATAAATCAACTATGTAAACATGGGTAAATAATAGAACAAAATAAAAGTAACCTCTAACCTCAATGGCCTCTAATTTAATAATAAATAGTAATAAAACTGAAAAGATCCCACATCATGATATTATTTTAAAATGAATTAAAATCTTGAGGTTTGTCAAGGATTTCTAGAACAGAATGCTAATATTTTATTTGAGAAGAAATAAAAAAACATATGATAAAGCATTCTCTATAATAGATAATTTGTGAAATTATATTTAAATCAAAGAATATTTATTCTAAATTTTTATTTTATAATTTATATAATTATTATCATTTGATAATTTCAAATAAATTATCCATCTAATACAAATGTGATTAACTACTGATAAAGTTTAATTCTATAAATTATCTTTTGAATAATTTATTAATTATCATTTGAAAATTCTATATAAATTATCCCAAATAATAATCTTAGATAATTATTTATAAAAATTCTAATAATTTTAATTATCAACTTTTAAAACAGTATATTAAAATACTCGGTAAAAGGTGAAAAATAATATTTAAAAACACTTAAATAGAAAAAATAAAAAATATGATTTAGGCTATACACATCGACAAGAATACAACAACACTAATGAACTATAATTCAGATCAATATCTTAATAGTTATTGAATTTAGTATAAAAAAATAGTGATATAAAAATTAAAATAAAATTAAATTCTCACCTTTGCATATGTGCACCATGAATAGAAAGGGAAACAACACCACTAATGGAAGAACCACCACCGTCATCTAGATTCAGTGGGTGTGATCATTGAGGGTCCATGGTTTTTTTAATTAAGAAGAAATGATAATTGAGGAATTGTTTTAGTATTTTCTAGAACAACAAAACACATAACTCAACATTATATTTTCAAAACCCCCAGAAATAGGTCACTATTTCAACATAAAAATCCAAAAAAGTGATTTTTTTGTTTCATTTATGGTGTTGTAATTTGAAAGGAGAAAATCAGTTATGTTTTAATCTTTTTTGAATCATTAGGGGTGTGGATATCGAGGTTTCACAGAGTTGGAGAAGAAAATGAATAGTTGTATCCAATTTTTTGAGTTAAAATAATAATTATATTAAAATAACAAAACAAAATAGTTAATTTAATTATTAAATAACAAAACATTTATGTGTGACCTAGCCAAACACTCATTTATGAAGAATTTTTTACATTGTATTGTGTAAAATCCTCATATTTGACACAAAGGTGGTCTCATACATTTCATATGATTCACCATTTTAAAGATATTAATTACTTTTTATTTAAAAAAGGATATAAATAATTTACCAAAAATAAAATAATTTTTTTCACTAGCGATACATCCCAATGTATGAGAATTATAAATGTTATACCTAGTCTAGGGTAAACCCCAAATTATAGAACCATCCATTATATCAAATTTGTTATAAGATGCACCTTTTCTGAGATATTAAATTATTTTTAAAAAATATTATCAATAACAACTAAAATTTTATTTCATATTATCTGAGGAATTATGGGTCTTAGAATTTCACATCAACAATGTGTGTGACATTGAAATATTTGATTGAATATTTTAGATAGTTATCTCATCTTCTTCCCGTATATTATATATTAACATATTTATTAACTTATTTTCACCGATAATGTTTATTTAAAATAAGGAAATTATACTTTATTAACATAGAGGATTTATTATCCCATTATATATTAGTATATTACATGCATCATTATCTATGGATGATATTGGGTGTCCCACTTATTGTTGGTTTGGTTTTTCGAAATAAAAAAGTATCAATCATCCATAATAATGTCTATATTTGAGGCATTTTACTTGAGGATGTGTCCTTATCCATTATTCTAAAATGTGGTTGGGGTTATTGGTCCTTTGTTATGATAATGTGTATTGGAAAATAGAATAGGTTATTAATGATTGAAAATTTATGATTGTAGTATAGGACCACTAAAAGTCTTATGAAAATAATACGTCGAGGACTGTAGAGATTTTGGATTATGAAATATGTTTGTGATAGTTTTATCTCATTTGGGGCTATATATATTGGGATATGAGAGAAACAATTATCCCAGTTTCATTTGGAAATTCATTGAAAGAGAGCATGATACAATGGTATGTTATTAATTTTCACATTCACCATGGGATTTATTGAGTTCAAAATGAATTTTATATGTATCAACTTCATCATTATTTTATAATTACGATAATTCCATTTATTTGAGATTTTTGGCCATTAATGAAAATTCATAATTTTTAGAGTGGATGGTTGAGATCAATGATAATCTAGAGTACGTTATATATGGGAGGTTCATATTATAGGTCTTTTTGTATTGGAAGAACTATGGAGTGGGGGAGAGTATGTATGAGGTGTTGTCATAGATGCATTATAGGCGCAAATAGTTTTTTTAAGTTCTTATTATTTCCATTATATTTATTTTATGTGTTATATACTTACTCTTTATTTCTGTTCAACTATCTCCCTCAGCAGGAGATGTTGCCTACATTTGTGTTCGGTTCCTCAAATGAGTAGTTTTGATCCATTAGTAGAAATATGCTAAAGGTGTATCACACATGTGATTTTATATAACTATATTAAAATTTAATATATATATTTTTGGAATTTTATGGTTATGATTATTTTTAGGGGATATGATGTCATTACCTAGGGCCCTAAAACCTTTCATTTGTATTTTTACTAAGTCTAAGATGATTCAATGGGGGTATTTTGTGACTTCATTCCCTATAAAGAAACATTTTTTTCACATGATCAGATAGTGTATTATCATGATTGTATTTGTTCAAATGTTTTTTTATCAAGGTCATAGTTTATTCTCATGATCATTATTTTTTCACATGGTTGCTATTTTTATACCTCTAGATAATCTATTCTAACAGTTTCATTTTTATCACAGGGTTAAATAGTTTGTTCTCACTAGCATAGTTTGTTCTATTATTTTAGTATATTCATCACATGATTGAAAATTTTATTCTATATGTTTACCCCTCCATGTTTTTTAACCTTTCATTTATTCATATCTATCACAACATGACTAATAGTTAATAAAAAGTCATTTTTAGCATCTCTATATTTTTCTATAATGATGAGAATAATGTTTTACAAATATAATTAAGGGGATAGTGTATAAATAAATTTTTATACCATCTATTTACATTAAATTAATAAATTATATTCCTTAAAAACTGTTGTTTATAAAATTATCATTCAATGTGTTTTAAATGAAACTATATTAAATGATAATTATGGTGAAATTTGGATCGGATAAATCATAGTGAAATTATATCCTTAATCTTAAAATCATATTATTTTCCACATTAACTAATTTTCATGTTTTCAATGATTATGTATATAATATAAACCTATTATTGAAATTATAGAAGCTAACATAATCTACATTGATAATCTATATTCAAGACTGTTTTTGTAATAAACAACTTGTTTTCATCTCTATTTTTAATAGTATTGTATCTTGTTTGTGGTTTGATAATGTTTCTACTTTATATTCATCATTAAATAGTAATTTTTTATGATTTATCAAGCCATTAAATTTATTATATATAGGTAGTGAAATTATATTAATTTTTGTCTATTTTTGGTGGTTTGTATAAAAACATCATTTCATTAAATTAGATCCTTGTTCTCTATTGCATTTTAATTTTTTTAATATTATGGATTTTTTTAAATTGACGGGTTTTTTGGGTTAACTAAAATTTTAATTATATAGATTAATATATATTTAATTGAATGAGTTGTCCTTAAAAATTTCCCTACATTACATTTTATTGTATTGTGAAATTTTTATTGAGGATTACAATATTTTTAATGTATCCATATTGGGAAAATTTTGAATTTTAAACTCCTATTTAATATTGATTATCATTTTTTAATGTTTTTTATAAATTCAATATAAATTAATTACATAATCAATTTTTAACTATGAATTTTTTCCAATTTAAAATTTTAATCATTTGAATGTATTATTAGGAATGAACCTCATTTAATGATGAACATATTATTAATTAATTGGGGGAAAACCTGAGCACTATGACAATATTTTTGACTACATCTAGTTTGTGATTTTTTCACTTGTGTTTTTTTGTCCATTTTTTGGTATGTATGATTATTATTGGTGACTGTTTCATGTCCAATATTATTTGTAGGCATGGAACATATGGTGGTTGACATGTAGTTTGGGTGTAATACCTTTTTTAGATTCCTTGTGGAAGTGTAATAAAACATTTAATGGGAGAATTAAAAATGGTTTTTTGAAAATAATGTGTTTAATTGATTATATAAACTAAATAATTTTGAATAAAATAGAGTAAAATTTTATTTAAATATGGGTGTTGGATTCATTGGTTATCATGAAATATAAAGAGATATAGAATGAATGATTAAATGTTCTTGTTAATGTACTATTATAGAATGGTGTATTATCCAAATGAGTAAAAACATTATTACCACTGAATATATAAAAAACATTATTTTACAAAGGGTTATTGGGATTGATACAATTAATAATTGAATATTGATGAGTTTTTTTGGGGTTATTTAATTGGATTTTATATAGGTGTATAATTAAGATACTAAATTTGTATTATGTGACATGAACATGTTAGAGGTTATTTTTTATGTTATTTTATATGGTTTATTTTTTAGTATTAGTTTAAATTTAATATTGATCATTTTCATTTAATGACATTAATCCCTCCCATTTAAGAATTTTCACCGTTGGTTATGGTCATCTACATGGTGTCTTTTGTAGGTGGGACTTGAGGGTCACTCCTTATCATCATTACTAGCCATCATTGTGTACAGATAGATGGGGTAATGAAAATTATTAGGCATTGTAAATGAATTTTATAAATAAAAGTATTTAGAATGAATATATTCTTATACATTTATTGTTTATGAATTATGATCATTTGGAGATTAATTAAAAAAAATACAAAATTTATGAAACTAGATCAAATTAATTTGGCTTAAACAGTCCAAATATTGATGAAATATAATAAATAACAAATATACAGGTTGAAAAATTATAAATTTTTATAATTTTTTTTAAAAAAATATTGAAAATATGTTTTTATGTTATTTTTTATATATACGAGATTAAAATTATTTAAAATTTGTTGGGAAATATTGTAATTTGTAATAGACTGAAATTTTGTCCCATTGAAACTTATTATATATTATGATTAATTTTTTATTTTAAATAGTTAATCTAATACGAATTTAATTTTTCTACCATGGTCATATCATTTCTATTGGTACTTATTGTTTCATTTAGAAATATATCATTTGATATTTTTTGAATTGATTGTTTAAATGTTTGTAAGAGGTTGTTTGTCTCAAATTTAATTTCAAAACTCATGTGATATATTGCACAAAATTAATTATTTAATATTGTGTATTAAAAACCCTATTTATTTCAAATAATAAATATATTCTATTTCATGGTACTTAAATTATAATTTCATTGTCTCCCTCCTATTATCATTTGATTATTTATTTAAAAATACCTTGAGGGATCCATAAGTAATCAAATTTTCAAAATGAGACTTATTTTAAAAGATAATTTATATAATATTTTTTATAATTTTATCTCCTAAAACCCAATAATTATATTATTATTTTTTCATTATTATGGATTTACGTGTCATTAATAAATTTTATTTCCCCCATGGATCATTGTTTACTTGTTTTAATAAAATATATCCTATCTTTTATGAATGTAAAGAAAACACAAGAACTCATTATAGTTATTCATTTGTTTATTTTTGAAATGTTATTATATAAAATATATTAATTGATTCGGTAATATTTATACTAATTTACCATATATTAAAAATTTATAAAAAAATATTATCATTTCTTATGTGGGATATTTTCATTGAAATGTGAAAAGATTATCTTTTAAATGTATTAGATCTGAACATATATTTCTAACTTCTTTGATATTTTATAATTATAATTATACAGATGTTTTCATTATATCAAACTGAATCGTTATTTAAATATATTTATAAAATATCCTATTATAATAATTACATGAGACCAAGTATATTTTATATTTATAACTTGATTTATCAAAAATAATTCAAATGTATATCTCGTTTAAGTCATTAACCATTCACATATCTTATTTTAGATCGAGAATGTTCTTAATACTTTTCCATCCAGTAGCTTTCTTTGGTTGGATTGATTATGTTTTTTATCGAAATTATATTATATGTAACATAAATTTTATTTCCTATATAAACATCAATAATAGGAAAAATCTTCCTTCAAATGAATATTCATCATAAATACACCTTTTCACTATTCATTAATTGTATAATGTTCACCAATAAACCATATGTGGATTGATTGGGGAAATTATTGGCCTAATTGTCTTCTATTTATCTATATGATTTATGTACCATATGATTTATCTTATTTAATTTTTTTTATTTAAAAATAAAGTCATTGAATATATCAAAATGATCATTTTTTTTATAGTACTACTTTATTAAAAATTTGGATGATTATAATATGTGATTTCTTTTTAAAAAGATATAAAAAACATTTTTCAACGGTTTATCTATATAATAAAACAAATGATTGTTTTTTTATTGGAATTTATAAGGATTTACGATTATTGTTGTGGACATATATAAACATATAATTTATTGGTCGAATGTTTATATCAATAAATTTGTATAAATGTACATGTTTTACATTTCTATAAGCTTGGGAACTTTTTTGTGACACTAGAAGGTGATGTATACATTAAAATAATTAAAATTTCCCACAATCATTGCTGCAATTGTGTGACTCATGAAGGCGAGGTTTACCGATTCCTTTGGTTGTGCCAAAATTATCATGTTTTCCTTATTTCAATAATATGTTTAAATTTTAGCATATTTTATTATTTCATTCCAAAATAATTATCTATTATTTTTTGGTATCTGTTCCTAGGTATCATGGTATGACCATATTATCCTTTTATGAGCACTTATGCTATTTTATTTATTTTTCACATACACATATTCTTAATATGTATTTGAGCCAACCTATTTGTGATGATAATGTTTCTACAAGATATGAAGATGAGTGTATCATATGATATGTAATTAAGAGATTATATTATTTTTTATAATGGATAACTATTAAGAAGTTTAAAAAAATAATCATCCAATATAATTGGTCACCAAAACAATATATCAATTGGTGAAACAATTTGAGTGATATTATAATTAAATGTATTTCAAATTTAACATTATTAAAGGACTAGATTGGATTATATCAAATGGAACAATTTTGAAATATAAATATTAAATCGTTAACACCACACATGTGTGTGTGTGTCTATAGAGCCTATATGGTATTAAAGGTGTCTTTATTTTTTTAGAGAATTAGTTATCTTATTTCATATTAGTATTAAATAGAATCAGTTAATCCCCATAGATAATAAATCGGGATAATTTTGCGTATAGAATGAAAAACCAATGTTTTGGTATTGTAGAGATTACATGTTTCGACTTGAAATTATAGCCTCTATTGGAAAATAAATGTGGATGCAGGTTCTAATGGGGATATATCAAGGAGATACAACTATAAAAGTTTTTAAAATGGTTATAAACTCATTCAGCACAAGGTACATGACAAGGATATATAATTAACAACCTGGTATGATAATCCTATTGGATATCCTCTATTTAATTAACATTTTCTTTGTGAATTAGTATAATGGATTTAAAAATAATGATTTTTATAAATATAATACTTATTTAATATAGAGAACCTTGATTTGAATATAGTTATTTATGAGTTAACTTGAATATTAGTTGTTATGAAACATAATGTATAAAATTTAATTCAATCATTATGAGAATTTATTTCAATGACTTTTCAGTTTAGAATAATTTTATAATTTTCATGATAATGTTAGGATACTTTTTTGGGGAGGAGTGTTATAAGATAAAGATAATCATTCTTGAAGAGAAGTATATAAACATGAACCCATAAAAGGATAAATTTAATTTCTCTTTATGGAATTTAAATTCAGATTTATGTTTTCAAATTCATATTACTTGTATTATCATATTATTTTTTTACTCATTGATTGAAGTGAGAAAATCAAAATGAAATTGAGAACGTTTTTTTTGTTTAAACAATAATCTATTATAATAGAACAAGGGATAATAAATAAATCAGTGAGGATCAAATAATATACCATTTATGTTCTAATAGGTGTCTTTTCTAGTAATACCTATGTTAGTGAGGTTGATATGTTAATCAAAGTTAATTATAATAATTATTATCAATATTAAAGAGAGTGAGATATTTCTTCAAGATATTATGGAATATTCTAAATGTTATGGCATTTTTGTGAAACCATTATATATTTTTATTTAATTTGTTTCATTTAATGGTTTGGAATAAATATTAAGTGGTATCAAATAACATAAAAATTGGTTCAAATAATTTTTTATTTTATTGGGTTTCAATATTTGACAACACATTTTTGGGGGATGAACAAATCTTATGTTTAATATATGCGTGAAATTTACATAATAGTTTTCATTGAATTGGGGGAATTTTTTTTTTGACATAATTGATAAAATTTTTATTTATTATAGAATGATTATATCATTAGTAACATTCATAATATTTTATGATTATAGCATAAATTCATTATTGTGTGATTTCTTTAACTAACATGTTAATACTTATTCAAACAGAATAATAGAGTTATTTTCAAAAGGAATATATGGTTTTACATTTATTTATTGTTTTATATATTTAAATTAATATTGGGAAGTTATATTTTGGAGAATTAACGATGAGTTTGTATACATACATGGGAATATGACTGTATGGATGAATACGGTCATCAATGGAATGAGAAGTAACAGAATATTTTATGAGATAGTATGGTTTATTACATACTATAATTTATATCCCCAATGAAAAATATAATGACCCAATATATGAGACAATTTAACAAGATTCAATATTTATAGTTTTTATGACATGAAACGCATAACGAATGAAAATCATGAATAAAAATCCATGACATATTATAAAAGAATTAATAAAAAATAGTTTTACATAAAAGTATAATAAAAAAATAAAAATAGTGAAATTAATTATTTTTCGTTGATTATAACTATAAAATAAATTACTCCTTTTGAGGAACAATTAAAAAGTGTCATTTTATTTTACCTAAAAATGTCAAATTATTAATAGATAAATTTTTATTATAAACGTTAATATTAATTTTTTAAAACTAATATATCATGAAATAATTTTGTTGAAATCCATATGAAATAATTCCTAAAACACATAATTAATTAAAAAGTCATATTTTATAAAACCTTCCTTATTTAATTTAGTGTATTTTTCTTTATAAGTTAATCTATAAAAATTAGTCATTGATTTAAAAAATTGTATTTTTTATTAAATATTTTTTTCATATCATTTAATGAATATTTGGGGTTTTCTGTATAAAATAATATTTGGTTGAATATTTTAATATATGTTTTTTACTAATTATAATACTTATATAATATTACTAGTCTATAAGTGTGAATTATAAACTCATGAATCGTTTTCATAAGATGAAATATCATTTATATGTAAATATATAATTTTAACAAAATTCATTAATTTATATTCCCATAGTTGTCATTTTAGATGCCATGTTATATATTTAAAGACAATTTCATTTTATAAATTATAAGTTTTATATTTTAAAATCAATATTATCACTTTTAAAAATTGTAATGACCAATAATAAATTTGAAATTTTGAATTTTTTCATCAAAAATACATATTCCAAAATTTCTTATAATTGAGGAATTAGGAAAAACTACAAATGTAAATCACATTTTCCAGCTTGAAAACCAAAATTTTAAAATTAAATAGTCTATGTGTGAAAGGGCATAAAATATTATTAAATTGTTTTTAATTTAGTGGTAGATATGTGGACTGAAAATTTCTCCTTTTCTATTAATTTTTTCTTTATTTTGGACACACTATACTAGAGATTGGATACCTATTATTGAATTTTTTTTGTTTAATAAGAAATCTCATCCCTTTTCACATATAAAAAGGTTACTCTTATCATCAAATCCCATATTACAATTAACCCTCATGTTTTTAAAAAATATGCTCAGAAAAATATCCTCAACATAACTATAAACATTAAAAGAGTTATTTTCTTCTTAGATGACCACACTGCAATGGATTAACTACCAATTAAATTGCCGATAGAATATGATGTCACATATAAGTTCCAAATAACTATTTAATTTAATTTTTCTCTTTGTACAAATATTAATACTCTATTTAAAAAATATCATTATAAAATAATAAATTTATTTTCCGTATTATGTTGATTTCTTATTATAATGATGTTATATAAACTAACCAAAGGTCCATGTTTCCGTTAAAAATGTGAATGAAACATTTTTGTGTGTATGGATTATCACCACAACGAAGTGTAATGAAAATTTTCCTTAAAACCATATAATTATGTCCTAGTTGTTAATTTAATAAATATTTATTTTATTTATAAAATTTATTCTTGTTTTATTTTATAAAACATGTTATAAAATTCTCGTATTCGATTAAAAAAATCATCAACCCTGTGTTTGTGTGGAATATCGTCCCCACGAAATTACTTATTTTTATTATTATTTTAATCATAAACATATATAACTATTCATAGTAATTAGTTTAATGGATAAATATTATGATTATGATATAAATATTTCTATTATATTGAAAATTATAAATAATGTTCACTATATGATTTGAAAATGATTAACATTAATTCAATCGATTAAAATCAGAATTCCATAAGTAAGGTGTTTCAAATCATATGATGTCATCTTATTATATCTATTTTTCTTTCATGTATAAATTTTAAAAATATTATATCACATATATATAAATTTTATTGTATCAACACTTATATGGTAGAATGTTATTACTAAAAATCCACTATTAATCATTGTATGTCATATGTTGATCGATTTACAAACCAACACAACTAATGTTATGTATTTATTTAATTTATTTATATAATAACTTATTTTATAGAATAAAAATATTTAATTATGTGAATAATGAGTATATTTCGATTATAGAATGGTTATATGAATATTTAACTCATTAGTTAAGATATCATCATTTCATCACCATGTATCACTAAAAATGAATCTCAACAAATATTAAATATTATATCCTGAAAAATATTACCAATAATGGATATTAAAATTTTATAAACACCCTTGTAACATTAGATATAAAGAATCATATTTCTTGGGAATGATACAATTTTCATAAATGTATACATCCTAACACTATAGTATCGAAACTAGTTCAATGTGATACATATTATATATACTTAATGATGGAAATATGTAAAAATTAGTTATTATATATATGTATATGAATCATTATAAATTATTTCAAATAATATATATAGTTATTGGAAATATTTTTTGTATTTATATAATTAACATAATTGAATTATTTAGGACTTATGTTACAAGTAAAAAATGAATGAATTCTATAGTATGGGTTCTCATCGTAAATTCCTCTCAAGTAGACATGTTTTTTATAATGAAATAAATTTATTTTATACGGCTTATATTCCATATAATTGATTTATTATGTAATAAATTGTGTTTTATTCTTGTTAATTAATTTTCAATTTGAATATATAATTTTAAGTGGTTTTAATTTTTATTATCCTTATATTTTAAAGAGGGTTTTAACTCAATTATTTTCAAATAATATATATTTGTTCTTCTTTAAAATATTTCATATATGTGGGTAATGTATCTCCCTAGATTTTATAATGTAGTATTTTTTCTCAAATTTTTAATATATAGCTTTATAACAATGTTTTTTTAATGACTCTTACTTTATAATCTCTATCTTTTTTGTGACGCTTCAATTATAAAGACATGGCCTTAAAGATTTTTTAATCATTAATTATGTTAGAAATTCACATTGAGAATCTTTTCATGTTTAGTGATTTATATTATTAGGTCTTAACTATTATATTTCTTCTCAATTGTTAAAAAGGAGACATTTATACTCAGTATCGATTTTTTCGTTGAATCAAACTCTTAAAAGAATAAAAGATTTCTTTTTTTGATAAAAATCTTATTGAATTCATCCTTTCTCTTTCCCTTCTTTATATCATGTGAAAAATATTTCAATAAAAAACAAGGGATGGGTATAAAAATATCAATAAGTATTATAAAATAACTAATGAAATAAGTAGTCTATCAATACATAGAAATAATAAGAACATTTACATACCTCATGAAATCATAAGATTTATGAATAACACATACAAGTCATAAATCATAAATTTATCTTGTGGAATTCATATCAATGTTACATTGTAGATTTCACAACTACATATAAAGATACTTTTGGAATACCCATCATAGAATATTATATATATAACATAAGAGAAAAATTAATGTTTACCTCTGTCATGTTACCCAAAGCATTGGAGTGCTATCTCAAGCTCACACTCCCTTGGATTATCATGAAAGCAACCATATATGTAAACAATTCCCTTGAACTATAATATATTAATAACACATAAAACAAACATAAAGGAAGATTAACATTTCTACATTTCAATATAAATATAAAATTTAAATGTATTGACATAACCAATGCGTTATCCAAACCAATTTCAATTCCAAAATACATAAAATTGTATATGGTATTTATTTTCCTTTTGAAAACTTTAGAGCTTGTTAAATAAACCAAATACCAAATAACGCTCACAGTGGTAGAGAGTTCATTATCACCATGTACATTGAAAAGAAGAATTATTTTTTTTCATTTAATAAAAACATACCTTAGAGAAAAATTCCCTATGAATGAAATGAAAATTAAAATTGTATGTACACTGTATAAAAGGAAGTCATGTTTAAAAAAATATGACTCAATGAAATGAGATTGAGATGAAGTCTCTTACCTCATGTCCAACTTGACTAGTTCATTCTTTAATCTACTTTATAATAAATTTTATATAATTAACATTTTATAAATAACATATTTCATGTTTATTATGCCTTTTATATTACTTTTTTTCAAATTATAAAAATTGAATAATCAGTTACGTTAATAACGGTCGTTTTGTCGATATTTGGCACTTGAGTCTAAAATAAACTATTTATAACTAAAATCCATCCATATTGTCAAAGTACATTATCTTCAGAATGATATGGATTATTTAGATATAATATATATCATATATATCTATTATATATGTGTGTATGTATAATTTTACATAACATTTGGAGATAAGAAAAAAATGAACCGTTCATGGAGACAGTAACTCATGCCTATTAATGAACACTAAATTAATTTCAATTTCATATTTAATGGAATGAAAACATAATGATGCATATGTAAATTATAATTCAAGTATAATATAATTTATAATTTCAGAAACTCCATCATTTATACATTACATGTATAGAATTAACGAGTCATATCATTTTGAAGGGGCGGTAGTCCGCATTTCCTCAAATAAATTATTATTTTTACCCATTTTTGAAAGCATAAATCTATGATATATATAAAAAATAAAGAAGAATAGAAAAAATATTGATATAATATATATCACATATAATTACAGATCTATCATAATGTCCACCATGAGAGTCAGTAGGAGATAATCGATCAACCATCATCTTGTTAGGCTGCTGTTCACCATACAAAGAAACCGTACTTTCATATCCATTAGATTGAGGTGTGTGTAAGTTTAGTTTCAATACTTCTCATAAAAACAACCTATTATATTTATTAAACTGAGTTTTTTATTGAAAAATTGATTTATAATAGCATAGGGAGTTAAAGTAAAAATAAAAGAAGAGAACTTGGGGGAAGACATTACCTTTAACTCGGGTAACTCCCTTTGTTTTGAACAAAAAAGAATCCTTATAATTCTTATTCCTATTGTAATTATTCAAGAAGAATATAGAGATCTTGAGTGATTATTTCTGTAGATTTATTAATATCCAAGGGGGTTGAGAGGTGTGTTTAATGGGTTTGATGTGATGGCCTTTTATAAGGGAAATAAGGGCTCTATAAGAATGTTTGAAAATGTTATTTTATTCTAAAATTATTTTTTGTTTAAAAAGGTCAAAAAAATTTTAACTAGAAGATAAGGTGAATTTAATTATAAATAAAATCATACAATATGAATTGGATATTTTTTGGATATTTTTTAATCCTTATCTTTCTTATATTACCCTTTGTAAACTTATTTACGATTTACCATGTCTTCTTATATATTCATATTATATGGTTAATATATTTCACTATAAAAATATAAGAAACTAAAAATGGGTAATTAATTTCATTTTAAACATTATATATGTATTTTGGATGGATATTAGATTTTTAGAACTATTTTATTATTTAATAAAATTTTTATTAATTTAAAAATGGTTTTTTATAAATTTTATTACTATTCATATCATGAATTTTTAAAAAATCCAAACAAAGTTGATTATTTTAAAAAACATATATTAATTCAAATATAAAAAGTAATCCAAATATTTAAAATTAGTTTATTGAATCAAAATTTGATAAATTAATTTATTTTAATATTTATATAATCATTTATATGAATCCATTATTAATGTCACAAAAACTGCATCACCATTATGTCATAAATATATTTATTTATTTAATGTGTAAATAAAATAAATAATATACCATGATATAGGAAATATTTTTATATTTTTAATGACTTTTTATAGTTGAAGATATCAATTATATAACCCCACATTAATTTCATTGGAAAAACAATAAATGTTTATTATATTGTTATTTTTACTTTCAAAAATGATATTAATGTCATTATCTTATGCAAATGGCTTTCAATTTCCAAAAAAGTAACACAAGGATTTTATTGTTTGGCCATTACTCATCCAATAATGTTAGTAATAGTGTTATGAAAATTTTATTTTATTATAAAATTATTTTTAACATGAATTACCCTATTTACCATTAACCATTGTAACTAAAAATCCAATGTTACTATTCACCAAAAATTATATTCATATAATTGAATAAATTATAAATTATTGATGAAAACCATTTATGTCAATTTTAGAAAATTCAATTCATATTAGAGGTAAAAAAATTAATGAAGAATTTATTTTTTACTACTATGTAGTGTTATTCCCTATTCATCAAAATTTGAATGTTTTTAGAAAAATACAGAAAAATCGCCCAAAGATATATTTGATATTCCAAATTAAAAAATTATTCCTATTTTACAAACATAAAATAATATATGTTTCATTAATTATTTAATAATTAATCTCTTTGTCAAAACCAAAAATATTGTTTTTAAAAATAACAACTATCAAAAAATTGACATGTTTTTATGTCCTATTTCAAAATGAAATTACTTCAAATGACCAAAATCTAATTAAATTATATAAATTTATTAAAATTACACAATAATTCCAATTAAAATAAAATTCTAAAAATATAAATAAATTATATTAAATTGAATTTTTGTATTTAAATTTAGTATTTTCCACAATTCATAAGAAAATGATCTTTATTAGAAAAATACCAAAATTTCGTCAAAAGTAAAATTTTATTTCGACATAATAAAGGATAAATTTATTTTGTTAATTTTAAAATATAAAAGTTATAAAAACTGTATTTATAAAGTTTTTGCCATTTAAAAGTGATAAATCAATTTTTTAAAGAATATTAAAGTGTTTATGCTTAAAATATGATTCATTCAAATTTTAAGCCTCTATATTTTATTTGATAAGTGAAAAAACATTTAACAAACATGTATAATCATATTTTAGTTAGTTCTATTAATTCTATCAAATAAAAAGTATAGGAATTAACTACATTTAAATAATATTATATTATTATTTTTTAGTATGACTCTACATTGTGTGCAACATGATATTTCAGAGAAACCCATTATTTCTTGTCGAGTACACCATCGAATATATAATCCTATTTAATGTAAAATTTATATTTAATATAAAAATATTTATATATATGAAAATGAATTACTCATTTTTTACTAGTGATATAACATCCTTCACCCCTTTTGGATATTACGTCCTCGCAATTTTTTTAACTTATCAAATAATTGGGGGTATTTTTCCATAATAGCATTTTCATATTCCCACATTTTCTCTTCAAAAATGTGGTTTTTCCGAAAAACATTAACATGATGAATTATCATATTCCAAAACACATTATCTCTTCGGTCAAGAATCTGGACTATTTCTTCGTCATTAGAGTGATACTCTTCCAACTAAACTACCTGTGAAATTAAAATCTGATATGGATCCCCCATATACATTCTCAACATTAAAACATGAAAAACATAGTGTACATAGGATAAAATATGAGGTATAGCCACTCTATAGTCAAATGATCTCACATTCATTGGTATTTCCTTGGGTCCAATGATCCTCAGACTCAAATATCCCTTCTTTCCAATATGCATTACACTTTTCAATAGAAAAACATTTAGAAAGAAATTATCACCTACCTAAAAAGAAAAATATTTCGTCTTGTTGTATTCATATCTTTTCTGCCTTCTCTATGAAATTATTACCTGCTTCTAAATGAACTTATCTTTATCCGCCAACTCTTCTTAAAATTATGGTCCCATCAGTTTCATTTCACCAACTTTATCCCAATAAAGCACGAGTTTGACATCTATTTACATTCAATGCCTCAAATGATTCCATATGTACATTGGAATGGAATTTGTTATTATAATAACATTCAACCAAAGAATGATGTTCATCCTATATTCCTTGGTAATCAGTTGATAAACCCTTTATCATATCTTCCAAAGTCTATATTTTTCAATCTAACTACCCGTCTGATTGATGATGAAAAGCTATAATAAAATTTAATTCAATACCCAATTAATTCTAAAGGGATTTCCAAAAGATTGAAGTAAACTCGGGATCATAATCAGATACTATATAGTGTGTAAATTTATTCCTCTTGAAAATATCATTAACAAAAATCAGATAATGTTGATTTAGTGAAAAAGTATACCGAATAGGAAGGAAATGAGAATATTTTGTTTATAGATAAAAAATAAAGCATATTGCATTTTTACCGCTAGATGTTTTCAGTTATCCTACAACAAAGCCCATGGATATATTTTCCCATATCCACTATGGAACTGATAAAGGCTATATCATCTCATTCAGCATCTGCCACACTAATTTAACCTGTTGACATGCTAAACAATTATCAATAATGTTAGAAATATCTATTTTCATTTCATCCCACCCGTAATACTCCTGATGATCTATGTACATCTTAGTACTTCCATGATTATTTGAAAACAGAAAACTATGTGCATCACATAATAATTCTTTCTTCAAATGTTATTCACACGAGACACATAATCTCTTACCAAATGTCAAAATATTATCATTATCAATGGTAAAATTATACATCATTCTTTTCTGAACCAAATCTACATTATTCTGAAACTCACTGTCTTCCTTTTGTGCTTACATAATTCTATCTAATAGAGATGATTTCACTGACACCTGAAAAAATACAAAGGGATCACCTACACTAACAAGATTTATTCCAATTTTCATCAAATCATAAATCAAATTATCTTGTTTCATATGTAACATAGTTAACGCAACATTAGTTTTCATACTTAAAGCATTAGTCACTTTATTTTTTCCTTTAGTGTATGGTAATGGATCGTAAAATCATTATCCCTAATTAATTATAGCCATCTCTTCTATCTCATTTTTAGTTATTTCTGAGTGAATATACACTTTGAAATTTTTAGCAGTATATAATTCACATTTTACTTCATTGAAATGATGCCTCCAAAATTTTAAACCAAAAACATTAGCAGCTAATTCAAAGTCATGTATACATTAATTTAACTCATTCGGATTCATATGATGTGAAGCATACAGAATTACATGATCATTTTGTATTGGGACACAACCATGTCCATTCATCAAAGCATTATTGTAGATAAAAAATTCACCATCTCTGGATGGCAGTTCCAAAACTGGAGAAGTCAAAAATATTATTTTCAATTCATAAAAAAAATAATCACATACTTTTTTCCAAATGATCCTAACACCATTTTGAGTTAACATAGTCTTTTTGATAGATAAACATGACAATATTTCAACAAACCTCTAGTTATAAACTTCTAAACCAGGAAAATAACTGATATTAGTAACATTAGGGGGTCTTAGACATTATTCAATAACTATAGTTTCAGTAGGATCAATAGTTATGCCATTTTTTCAAAAAATGTTGACATGGAATGAAATTTGTTGCAACCAAAACACACACTTGCTGAATTTACCATACAGTTTATTTTCATTTAAAGTTTACAATAAAACCATTAAATTTCATTCATGTTCCTATTTAATTTTATAATAAACGAAAATATCATCAATAAACACAACCACAAACTTATCCTTGAACTCATGAAAAAGTTTATTTAATTGATCCATAAATAAAGTAGGAGCATTGGTTAATTAAAATAGGAAAACTACAAAATCATAATATGGACATCTAGTACAAAACTCATCCATCAAGATGTATTCTTCCATTACTTTAATCTGATGGTACCCTGATCTCATGTCAATCTTTGAAAATAATAAGCATCCTTGAGCTGGTCAAACAAATCATCAATATGTGGAAAACGATACTTATTCTAAATAGTGATGTTATTCAATGAACTATAATTACTGAAACATCTCATTAAACCATATTTATTTTTAACAAACAATAAAGGATCTCCCTATGGGGATGTGCTAAGTTGAATGAAACATTAATATAAAAAATCCTAGAATTTTTTCTTTAACTCTATATGTAAAATTTGATCCATCGATTAGGGGGTTTTGAAATTCGATTAGCATCAGGAACTAAGTCAACATAAAATTAAAAATTTCAATCAGGTATTATACTGGGAATATCATCAAGAAAAACATCAAGATACACTTTTACCATTGGTACATCATTAATCTAGATAGTTCTATTGTTTTATCAATATGTTCACAGTAACATTGATTTTTTCCTTTTACTAGTTTCTCTTCTCCTTGATATGTTATAAAAATTAATGGTTCATTCTTGTACATAAAGTAAATATATATTAAAAAAGAAACATATTTAGATTTTTATTGAATCATTCCCTGATAAAAGGATCCATAACCAAAATAACTTCAATCTATACTAGAGGAAAACTACAAGGCTTGCAGGTAGATTCTTTTCGCACCCTTGGACCTGAAGGTTCTTGTAATTTCATTCTGTCTCAAAATTTCATCACGAAAATTTTACCATAAGTTTAGGATTCATATATTGAGATGGAATACCCAATTTTCTAGAATACTTCTCTAAAATGAACGAATGTGTATACACTAAATGAAATAAAGAATTAGAAGAATATGAACAAAAAATAGTGTACCCGATCATACTTCAATCGATGGACCAATATCCTCTAATATAGAATCAATGGATTTCACCACCCCTTTCCTCTTTTTCTTGATGATTTCCCTCATTAGTGGTATTTTTTGGACACTCATTTACATAATGACCCATTTCATTTCCCTTAAATCATTTTATTGACTCTAAATAAATTTTTTTCTTACCATTTCCCTGATCATTTTCAGTGCAATTACGAGCCTTACGTACCATTTTACCACATCAGTATCACCTACATGAATTAAAAAGAAATTACCCAGCGTTCTTTTTACCATAAATTTTCATAAACTTTAAACTTAATTTTTTTTACCATCAAAAATTTTGGAAGAGTTCATCACTTTCAGCTGCCACCTCGACCACTTCTTTTCTTTTTTGACAAAGAACACATGTTCATCAGCAATATTTATTTCTACCTTCCCCTCACATTGAACAAGTTATTCATATCTTTTGGACTCACATGATGATAATTCTCTTTGATACATTGGATTTATTCTTATTTCAAAATGGTTGATTTTACTATCAATATATCATATAAAATTTATAGCATACCTTCACAGTCGAGTTAATTTTCCTTTATATGTAGCCACTCAGTCATATTCTTACCTCAATTCCAAGATTTATTTTTCCATCCTAAGATGAACCACAATGGAAATTTTTTTTCATGAATCATACCATTGAATTTATCCCAATAAAGAGCATCAATGTCATCACTATTCCAGATATTTTTCACTATCAACCACCACTGATTGACTTCACATTCAAAATGAAAAATGGAATACTATCATTTGAATGTTCTGAATAACCCACGTCATCAGAAATCATTTCTAGTGCCCTAATCAACCCTTTAGATAGAACATGGTCATATGATTCTCTGAATGACGGGGGAAGCTGCCTTATGAAATGCTCCACTACTGACATGTTCTTCCGTGGTTGATCTGGCTGATCTTGTGCATGGATACCACCACCATTTATATCCCGAGTCAACTCTTCCATCACTTTAAAAAGCTGTTCAGTTCATATTTCGACTATATCAGGTTTCTAATTTGGATGGTTTTTTCCTCATGATGTCATCCAATCATAACTAACATGTTTCTTCTATGGAAAACCATTCTGAACACAAGAATACATGATGCGAAGCAACATTGAAATTTTTAAATGGTATTTAATGTCAATAATAAAATTAAATAATTTATTGACATTAAGTTAAAAATATCCCAACTCTTAATGTTATCTAAAAAGACCATTGATACCAACTACAATGACTGTACATTAAATATTTCGTAATCATGAATTATGTTAATAATTCACATTTGTGATATTTTTAGGTTTATAGTTTTTTAGAATTATGCCATAAATATTACATTTCCTCTCAATTGTAACAAAGTAGACCCTTCTACTCAATATCCATTTTTTCATAAAATAAAATCTCTTAAAAGGAAACAAGAGTTAATTTCATGATAACAATATTCAGGAATTCTTCCTTTCTCTTTCCCATCCATATATCCTCTGAAAAACATTTCAAAAATTCATGGGATGAGCATAAAAATATCAATAAGGTTTCCAATATAAAGAATTAAATCATTATTGCATCAATACACCCAAAACATAAGATATATTACATACCACATGAAATAATAAGATTTATGTATAACATATAGAAATCATAAATCATAAAGTTAAAATGGGGCATCCAAATCAAACATACATTGTTTCTTCCACAGCTACGTAGGGAGTTACGTTTGGAACACACATCATAGTATATTACCAAAATCTCTTATGAGGAACAATAATGTTTACCTCCATCATGTTAATTAATTCATTGGAGAAAATTCTCAGGCTCACCTGTCATAGTGTTATCACGGAACCACCCATATACGTATATAATGTCGTAGAACCATAACATATTCATAACATATAAAACAAAAATAAAGGATGAATAACGTTTCCACATTTCAATCACAATATATATATTAAATATATGGACATAACAAATCTGTTATCAAAAACATTTTCAATACAAAAATATAATAAAGATTATATGGTATATATTTTCCTTTTAAATACATTACGGCTGGTTAAGGAATCCAAATATCAAATAACGCTTGTGGGAGTGGATGTGTTGTTTTCATCGCATACGTTAAAAAATATTATCTTTTTTTCATTTAGTAAAACACTTCTTAGAAAAATATTCTATTTGAATGAAATGAAATGTAAAATGTTTTAATATACCGTATATACGAAATTCATGTATAAATAAAAATATACTTTTATGAATGGAGATTGAGACAATGTCTCTTACCTTGTGTTCGACATGACACATTTGTTCTTTAATATTTCGAATAGTAAACAAAATATAATTTCTACTTGATTAGGAACAATTTTCTTGTTTATTATTCCTTTTATATTACTTATTACTATGTTATAAACATTACATAATCATTAAATTAAATAACGTTTGTTTTGTCGATATGTTGTACTTGAGTCAAAAAGAAACTTCTTATAATTAAAAGTTGTCCACGTAGTAAAATGTAAATTATCTCTAAAATGATATTCAATATTTAGATATCAAATATATCATATATATGCAATATATATATATAATATTATATAACATTTGAAGATAAGAAATAAAATGCACCGTTCATGGAGACAGTAAGTCGTACCTACGCATGAAAGATATATTGAATTCTATTTCATGTTTATTGGAATGTAAACTTAATTATTCATAATTATATTATAATTACAGTATAATTTCAAATATAATTCCATTTACACAATCCATTATATATTCCATGTATGGCTTGAACTAGTCATATCACTTTTAGGAGGCAGTAGTGCGCACTTCCTCAAATGAAATTATCAAATTTACCCATTATGAATACCATAATGGTATTATATAAATGAAAAATACAAGAGCATAGAGACAATATAAATTTAATATATATAAAATTTAAATATATAAAAAACATAGTGTCCACCATGATAGGTGGTAGAAGATAATCGAACAATCATTGTTTAATGAGGCAGTAGTTCGTCATTCAGAGAAACAATATGTCCGTATCCATTAGATGGATGTCGGAGTAAGTGTATTTTGAATACTTATCATAACAAAAACCTTGTATATTTAGGATAATGAATTTTTTATATAAAATAATAATAATAATAATATCATAGGGAGTGAAGAAGAAAAATAAAAGAAGAGAACTTTAGGCAAGACGTTACCATTAAATTGGGTATGTCTCATTGGTTTGAAACAAAAGGCTTCCTTGAAGTGCCTTCTGCCTAAGGTAATTATTCTAGGAGAAATAGAGGGAAATTGAGAGTTCATTTGGGAAGATTATGGATGATCCAAGAGTCTTTAGTGGTTTGTTTAATGGGTTAGAGGTGATGACATTTTATAAGGGAGAGGTGGGGCTATTTATGAATGTTTGAATATATAAATTAACTATAAAATATTTATCTGTTTTAATCATTCCAAAAAAAATTTAATTAGAAGATAACTATCATATAAGTTTAAATAAAATCATCCACTAATAATTGGAAAGGGTTTGGATATTTTTCAATCCTTATATTTATTTTTTTACCCTTTGTTAACATATTTATCATTTACCATGTCCCCTAATATATTCATACTATATTGTAAATATATTTACAATAAAAAGAAAACCGAACTAAAATGGATCATTAATGTCATTTTTTACATCATAGATGTCATTTTCATGAATATTAAAATCTTAAGACTATTTTATCATTTAATAAAATATTTATTGATTTAAAAACACTTTTATATCAATTTTAATAGTATTCATATAATGGATTTTTAAAAAATCCATACCAACATGATTCTTTTGAAAAAACATCATTAATTCAAAGAAAACAAGTCATCCTTATAAATAAAATTTTTAACGGAATAAAAAGGTAAAAAATAAATTTATTTTAATAATTATTATATCATTTATTGGAGTCCATTATTAATCTTTCAATTATGACATCACCATTGTGCCATAATTAAACTTATTTATTTAATGTCTGAAACATATAAATAAAATACCTTGATATAGATAATAATTTTAGCACCCTAATTACTAATTATATTTAAAGACATATTTTATATAACAACACATTAAAATTGTTTTGGTAAAACAATACATGTTTATGAAATTTTTATTTTTACTTTAAATAATAATTTATTAATGTCATTACCAAACCCAAATGGAATTAAAAGGCCAATAGTATAACCCAAAGAATTTCTTGGTTAAACTTTACTCATCCAAAATGGTTATGTCACATGTTAGCAAAAATTTATATTATTATGAGATTATTTTTATCTTGAATTTCCATATTTACCTTTTACCGTGGTAAATAAAAATCACAAGTTACAATTTACCAAAAATTATTTTCATCATATTAAACCACATTTAACTTACTGATTAAAACCATGTTGTTTTTATTTTTGAAACTCAATTCACAGTAGCAGTCAAATTTCTTTTAAATGAAAAAGTCCGTTATTAACTAATATTTAGTGTTTTTTCACTATTAATCAAAAATTAAATGTTTTTAGAAAGATACAGAAAAAATCACCAAAATCCATTTATGATATTACAAATTAATAAATGATGTATATTTAACCAAATTCAAAACAAATATGTTTCATTAATTAATTTTAAATTAATCTTCTTTGTTAAAACCAAAAAGCATGTTTTTAAGAAATAATAACTATCAAAATATTTACACTTGTATATGTCCAATTTCAATGTGAAATTACATCCAATGACCAGCATTGAATTTAATAGTAAAAGTATGATCAATTTAAACAATAAAACTAATAATGATAAAAATCTAACTATAAAATTAAATTACATTAAATGGAAGTTTGGAATTAAAATGTTGTTTATTCCACTATTAATTAAAAAATGAACATCATCTGAAAAATACCAAAATTTTATCTAATTTAAATTTGATGTCTCCATTCTAAAGAGGAAATTTATTTTATCAAATAGAATTGATAAAAATCAGAAAAGACATATTTAAAAATGGGTCTCCATCAAAAGTCCGTAAATCGACCTTTTAAAGAATTTATGAGTGTGTTTTGCTTAAAATTGGATTAATTCAACTTTTAATCATATAATATATCATTTGATAAATGTAAAAATATTTATCAAAGATGTATAATAATATTGTAGTTAGTTATGTTCAATCCCTCAAATACAACTTCTTGGGGTTAACTACCATTAAAAATAATATTAAATTATTCTTTTTCAGTATGAATCAGCGTTCTGTGCAACATGAGATTTTGGAGAAACCCATTGTTGCATGGTGGGTACTCCCTTCAACATAACATACCCATTAATGAAAAATTAATATTTATTTCTCAAATAATATTAAATAAAAAATTGGTTTACTCATTATTTACATGGGATGATACATCAATAATTCAAATCTGTTTATTTGAGTAATATTATTTCCTTTGGAAATCAAAACTAAATACTAAATTTATTTCAAAATTTACCATATTGTATAATGATCTATTTCATATTTTTGAATAGAATATTTTTTCATATAATCTATGATTATTTTTATATCATGAAATAGTATATAGTTATATAGAATAATCCTTCAACTATTAATTGGCATTTTCTTTCAACTACATGATATACATATCACTATTATAATCCTATTTTACTATAAAACTATGGTGAACTATTTTTTATTATTATATAAATTCCAAAGATCCATTAAAAAATTATAATATAGTTCAAATTTTACAATGTGTGTATTCAGAAAATTTGTTTTCAAAATATTTCCACCTCACATTTCATTTGATAATCATTTTTATTATTAAAAGAATATATTAATTATAAGCATTTTTTTATGAGAATGTATTCCAATGTTATCAATACAAATATTTGTTATTTTTTCAGTGAACCTTAACTTCAAATTTTTTAAAAAAAATTGATAATGTTGTTCTTATGGTCTTTTTTGGAAATATATCGATAAGATGTACTTGTAATTTTATTTGAAATATTATATCATAGTTTAAATGAATTCTAAAAAGTGATTATTTTTATCCTAGATTTTTAAAATATATTTTTTAAACTAATTAAATATGATCATGGATATTTATTATTTCTGATGTTGTATTTCCAAGACACCGTAATAATTTTCATCTAAGCCATTATTGTTTAACATATATTATTCTTGAATAGGGATGTTTTTTTTAATGTAACCCCCAAATTCTATTTATGGGTGTCTTATGTAATGTTATTATAAATATTTATTGTGATCCATCACTTAATTATTAACCCCAATCAATCCACCAACAATAATAAAAAAATTTCTTCATGTGTATTTTCTTTATGAATATTATATATTTTATTTATTGAAATTAAGGGTGATGAAGAATATTTAAATTATTGATAGAATGGGAAATTTTTTATCATATTCATATAACATATTTGTACGTTTTCCAAATACCAAATGTCTTGTTATATTAAATTAATAGTATTAAAATTGAATTTTCCTACATATATATTGATACAAAGTTATTTTCAATGGATTTGTCATATTGTGTATTTTCATAATGAATGCATTTTAAAATATTATATATCCAATTTTTATTCAATGGGTTCTATATAATTATTTAACTGAATTATTTTCTATGAGAACTACTAAGTGTATATTATAATGAGTGGGGTACAATATAACCCCCACAATGAATTGGTAATGTGTCCATATTTCATAATATATGAATTCATGAGTACTTTTCAATTTCTTTTAAACATGGGAACTAATGTTCTGGATAATTATTTATATGAAGTATATTCTATTATATGGTACATATTTGATGAATTATTTATAGTTTAATATATATTCTAATATCTATGATATTCTATCATGGATTAATTTTAATGAACCAAAACATTGATTCCTGATTTAGGTTACTCCAGACCTTATTATATTGTTTATATCCTAAGATTTATTATGTATGAATTTTTTAAATCATGATTATACCAAAATGATCACCTTTTGGTAAATTATGATATTTTTGTAATTTTTTATTTTATTAGCCCAGAAACTAGGCTTAAACCATTAATATGATTCCATTTAAACAGTTTATAACTATTTAAAAATAATTATATTTATAAAATCATTGAGTATTTGGTAATTTTTTTAATATTTCAATACTAATTTTGGACATAGTAATTTCATTGATATTTGGGAAAATTTCATCTATAAAAAATTAAAATGGATTTTATCAGATTATGTTTAATCCTAATTCGGAAAAACTCTAAACCAAAATGTTTATATGAACTAATAATAAATAAGTATTTCATTAATTTCAATAATTAGATGTTCCTATTAAGGGTATGAAATTTTTGGTTTTATATAGAAGACTATATAATTTTATATATTAGAATGATATAATTTGAGGATAAGATAGTCATCAGAAATGTCAGGATTGGTTTATATGTTCTGATTTTTTATTATTATAATGGTACATATAACCCCAAAATAAACATAAGGTAATTTAATTGGTATTTGGATAAAATAAAATTCTTTAAAATCATTTGGAAAAACTGTGCGATATTGATATATATTTTATAACATTCTAAAATTCTCATATAGTATATATTGTTTTATTTTCAAAGAAATTTCATCCCTTGGTTAATACTACTTATAAATGTTTTTATGGAAATGATATAATGATGAGTTAATACATTGAAAAGTTATTATTGGGTAACAAATCAATATCCAAAGAGATCATGAACATGAGGAATTACATCAATCCTTCTTTGACACTACAATGAGATAATTTTGGGTTAATAACATTTTTCATAGAAGCCATTATAAATGACTTATTGAATAATTAAATAAATGGATTATTTAAATAAGTATAATGGAATATTAAATAAATAAAATATTATTTAATTTAATATATATATGGGATTAATGAAAGGGAAATTGGAGGGGAAATCATAATATTGAATTATCATATTCATATGAAAATTTTATATAATTTCAAAGACAATCTTTTTTGTCATAATGTTTTTTAGATATGAAACCATAATTGAAAATGAGAAAGATATAAGTCTAGATTGAAAATTTTTTTATCACTAAATAATGTGGAAGAATTATATATTTATTAATCATAAGATATACATATTATGATTGAAATTTTGAGTTTCTTAGCCTCACCTATAGTAGTGAGGTGTATATAAATATAGATATTTATAACTCAATAATCCTTGTTATGTACATTTGTTCTTGTTATTTCATGATGTAATTCTAGTAAAATTTAATAGATTTGAGTAACATGTTAATAATACAAGTATTTTACATTAGTTGTATTTCACTAATATTTCTTAAAACATATTAAATATATTGGTGATCTTTTAAAATTGTTATATTATTATGGATGAATTTTATATTAGTCATAGTTGATGCATGTATAACTCCAATGTTAAATAAATAGTAAATTTGGTGTTAAAAAAGGTTGATTAATTATATAAAAATTTAGTATGATCATAAAAATTTGTTTATAGATAATGTGATGCATAGAAATATTATATAATTTTTTTCCATTATTTGGATTATGATACATAGTCACTAGTGTGTTACATTATGATCTAGTGGTTAACACCATTGAGGGAAAACGATGATGTTGATTTTTGGGGGAATATTATATTTCCTTACCTTTTAATGTATTATATAACTATTTTTATTGGGGTAAGGTATGAAATTGAGAATATATGATTTGGTTATATACATATTAAGTTATATGATCACATGATTAATTATTGTTTCTTGAGGAAAGATAAGTACTTTAAAATATCACATGATAATATGGTAGATGTAATTTTGTTAGTTATATCAAAAATCACGGATTTTTTAAGAATAATCTCACCAAAATTTAATATTGAATAAATTTTTTAGGAAAACCATTTATTATTTAGCAGTAAAATGTAATGACAAGATATTTGGGCCCCTTAAATTGGTATAATCTACCATAGATTATGTCACAAAAAATCAACATAAAAATCAATTTAAATACAGTAGGAAATATTAAAATTAATTAATATTATAATAATTAAATTAAAATGATATTAATAATTTATGGTAATTACATATAATTATCATACATTAATAAAACATTTTGTACAATGAATTATTTGTATTGAATTTTTTTTAAAAGGGGTAATTTATGGGTTTTTTATAAATTAAAATGATCTTAGTTAAAGTAAAATTATAATATGTAACAATTATAATTCTAATCTAATATATAGAAAATCAATTTTTTGTACAGAAAAGAATAATACTAAAAACACTTGGTTTTTTATTTAATTTTCAAATAGTTTATCATTAAATATTTTATTCCCCATTGAAAGAGATTTTATGAATTAATTATTTTTAATATAAAAATATTAATTTATTTTTTACTATACATGTCAATATTATTCTTTGATGAAATTTAAATATGTATCTAAAAAAATGTTTTTATGTGAATATTGGTAAACACTGTTTTTAGAAAAAAAATTCATTTGTATGACATTATTAGTACATAAGTATGAAATTGATGTTCAATAAATATATTTTAAAGGCCATATTAGTATTTCATAAATGTTGTTTTAAATTTAAAAAATTTAATCATAAATAAAAAAAAATATTTTTCATTTTTGGATTATGTCATATTTTTTAAAAACATGTCATTAAAAAATTATAAATTTAACAAATTAATATTATATTTTATCACATTTAAAAATTGAATCAAAATTTATATAAAATTTTAATCCATTATTTATAAAATATATAATAATTTTTTATATATTTGGTTATAAAAGAAAATTTACCTTGTTGGTAAATAGTCACAATAGTGAATGAAAATGGTAAAGATGAGTAACCAAGTAGTTGAAATGCCTAAAATATATTAAAAAAAATGATATAAATGAATTTAATGAGATTATGGTCAACCATATATATTACATACTCTATTATTTATCAATTATCAATCCAATTTCCTTTAGTTATTCTTCCTATTATTGAACTTTTTTTTCTAATTTTGAAATATTCCTTCCCGTTTCACATATATAATGGACTCTCCTATTGTCACATACCATCACATCACTACCCACTATGTTTTTCATGATATATTGAAAAATATTTATTAAAAAATCATTGAACTATTATATAGGTTCTTCTATTAAAAAACTATCCCTTAGTGGATGAACTCCCCTTGCAAGCATGATAATTTGATAAGTGAGATATATGTTGCAAATGATACATATGGAGATTTTGAAAGAGTAACATCATGTTTAATAAAATATATGACAAAAAATAATTATATTAAATGATTATATAACACAAAAAAACATTAAGAAATATTTATTAAAAAATTATTTCAATGACTTTAATATCTTGTAATACACACAACATAGGGGTTAAATAAAACATGATACTATTTTAAAATATTATTTAAATATTACCACTATTTCCTACATATTAAATTATCATGTGTTAATAGTAGTAACTAAATTATGAATAATATAATGAATACACATGTTCATTTTTTCCAATTTTTTATATATTAAAATAATATCACATTGAAATTAATTGAAATTAAAAAAAAAGATTTTTTCTCAGAGAATAAAAATTAATTGCTGTTTATTCACATATTAATAAATTATTTTTTGAAAATTTTATAAACATGGATGGATATAATAAAATTTTTTTTTAATTAATCTTATCAATATTATCTTGTGGTTATTGTTTGGATATTTCTTATAAGATTCATTTAATTATGAATAGAGAAAAATACATATTCTTATGGAAAATATCCTTTTCAATTTAGTTATTTATGATGTTTAATTTTATTATAATTTTTTTTAAATTAATAATTACATAAATTTTATTATTTAGAATAAAATTTATATTTTTTTATCATTTACATATTTTATTATCATATTAAAACCTTATATAATTAGGATAACGTACACTTGGGAAATATTTTTTTAACACCATTGCAGGATTAATTTTAAATAGAAATCATCTACATAGGTAAGTTGAAGTTGGATAATTTTTTCCCATATTTGGAAAAAGAATAATTGATTTTAATTTTTTTGTTAAAATTATTATTTTTACATAATTAATTAAGAAATAATTAAAAATTATTTATTGTGGTTATCTTGAAAATGGGTTTATCAAGGGTCAATCTAATAAGATAAGGATTAAAAATGACACAAAACATTTAGAAAGACCATATTTCTGACATATTCCCACCATATTAATACCATGGATTGATAATGGTGAATTTTTTAATCTTTTTTAAGATAAATACATTATTATCACTTTCTTATTTAAAAAATTCCATGTGTATCCTCTACCCTTCTAATAAATGTTCACCCCCTCTCCTATCTTCTTCAAATATCCAAAAAAAATTATTTCAGCCAATACTAATAATAATATATTACGTAATCATTTAAAAACATCCATTATACTTTTGATTGACCATTAATCCATTCTGGTATTGTTGTTGGTAGAATCTGAAAAGTGTTCTATGAAGAAAAGAGGGAAATATTAAGATAGCATTTTAATATAATTTATCTTTAAAAATCCATAAATATTATTCAATATTTATAAATTAATAGAATTGAATTTTTACAAAATTAATATATATTATTAATTTTTTAAAATAATCTATACCTATCACCACATATTTAAAATAGAAAAGTTAAACTATCGATCACGAATAAGATAGACTACTGCCTTTCAAACTGATATAATGTTTTATGAATTAACATAATTAATGATATATATATTGTAAAATTTAACATATTTATTTGATATTTATGATAATAATATACTTCACGAATAATAATATCAGACAATCATTCTCACCTTCCATCCAATTGGATAAAAATAATGTTGCATGTGTGTATGGAAGATTATCTCCTTGTGAACTAATGTGATGTGTTTTTAAATTTTTCATGGAATATGAATGGAAATATGGACATATTAAATGAGAATATAAGATTTTTTTAACATAATTATACCTATTTATTTATGATATTATATATATCATCTTGATTCCATTTATGTGCATGATATGATAAAATAAATCTTCAATACCTCAGACTGCTGGCTCCCGATGTGATGTTATTCATCTTCGCTTGTTTTATACATGGTAGGTAATAAGGATAAATAACACTCATATATGTGAAAAATTGAAATTATAATGATTTTTTATGGGAAATTAATATTTATTTATTTTAGTTACATTTATTTAGAATAGTAAAGAGTGTTCCTTCATATATATGGCCAACCATCTCAATGAATGGTGTAATATATATATTAATATATTTATTTTAATTTTATAAATTAATATAATTAATTAATTAATTAATATATAAAATACGTAGGTCATGGTTATCATTTTTGAAATTATTTAACAATGATATAATTAAAAGGACCAGAATTACCGAACTAATACAAACAAGAATGATCCTGCCATTTTCAACCAAAGAAGATAATTTAACCAATAGTTTTTAATAGATGGGTAATATAATACATTAATTAAATCATATAAGGTATAAGATATATAATTATTATTCATTATTATATTTATAAAAAATATATATTAACTAAATTTCAGGTTCGAACACATATGTAATAGGTTAAACATAGTTTAATGGATTCAAGTAAAACATTTACATCATTCAAAACTATTCCATATAAACCACCTCATCTTCTGTGTTTTGAATATAAGGACCCTTGTAACATGTCATATAATGAATATATTTTTCTTCATGGTCTTTAATGATATATTAAAATTTATTTATTTTATGGGGATAACTACATTGATGTTAACAAAGTGGTAAGTATTTATTTTACAATATCATAATTATTCTGGGTTATTTATGATTGTGTATCCCATTAGGGAATTTTTTTCCTTATTAAAACCATTAAAATTAATGAACTAGTTTTTATGATATTTTAATGTTATAGAGTTTTTTACACTTTTTTGAACATAAAATAATTGGCAAAATTATTTCAAGTTAATAAAAATTTATCTTTCACTTCATAAGAATACCATATTCTTCCAAAAACATATTTTCTAGAAAAAATATCATATTTTTTTTAAAATTATAAATATTATTTATTATTTGTCTTTTTACATATGTTTTAATTTCTTAGATAATTATTGAAAGGGCTATTTATGTCATTTTGAAGACAATTCCATTTTTATTTTACTATAAATGGGAAATGGGATCATTGATTTAACATGCACGTCATAAATAAAATTTATTCTTTCATATCTACTGAATATTTCAAATCTGATTTTAAAATAATAAAATATAATTTTTAAAATAAAATTATTTTTCATTGTTTATCTTTTTTGTTTTAAAATTCTTTTCAAAATGAAAAGGTTATTTTCCTAAAAATAATTTATGGAATTTTTATATTATTTTCTATCCATTGATGATATAAAGAATATATTTAAAATATGATATATTTGGGATATGTGGTATTGATTCCATCATTATTTTTTATTTGGATGGTTTATAATAATTGAGGAATATGATATATAATTTTATTACAATTCATCATAATAATCTAGATGGATGATGATTTAGATTATTTGAGTAGGGTATGTAATAGAAATTTATATGTTTGTCTTCCAATTTAAATTTTTACAATGAATATGTTTTACCATATTATATGTGGGATGCATTGTAAATAGTATGTGACTAGTGGAAGTCATTAATTGATTGCCCCTTGATTTAGAAACCTTCCACATTGTAAAAATGATGTCAAAAAATATAATTTGGTATTACATAAAAAATCAATTTGTATTGTGATAGTAATTATAAAAATAACCATATCATGAATTATGAATTTATTCATTATAATATCAGTTATTAATTTCAATTTTATTATTATTTTTTTGGAATATACCTGAATATGTTTCAATATAATTTAATTAATTATATGACTTTATTTGATCATGAATTAATCATAACATAATATTCCAATGTAATTGATTGATATAATGTGTTTCAATTATTTACCTTTACGCATTACTTACACTTATTTAATAATAATATAATTCATTGTTCACAAACTTGATCCGATCAAACCGAGTTAAATACTTTATTATGCTTTAATTCACCTAAGATATTAGGTAGTGTATTATGATTGATATATATGGACATTATAAGGGGAATACTGGTGTTATCAATGGAAATAAATTGTTATATTTTATATATAATAATTTATTTGAATTCCCTGAGTGATTCAAGATTACAATGAATACTACACTATTCTGACCATTGGTATAAAATACCATGTATCTATCAATAATGTAATAATTTAACCACCAACTCTTAGAAATGAGGTTCAGTGTCATTACATTTTTTATATCAGTGGATGTTTATCAGAAACCTTAAAAAATATGTTTATGAAAATACAGATGTAGTATTATAACCCAATGATATACATTGAGGATATGAATTGAATAATGTATTAATATTTTCTAGAGATATATATTATTTTTTTCATTATGAAATTAATCTATGTCTAGATACTATAAGTGAACATGGTTTAAAAATAGATATAGCTTTGGTTGATAACATCAAAAATGGGATGTTAGGATTGAATCATGTATGACCTAGTACATGAAAATAGGGCTTACTGCACAATTTTTTTGATACTCACATGGGATATTAATTAAAATTGCATTACTAACCATTATAATGGATATGGAAACATTTTTTGGAATTGGAATCATTTCCATTGAATCTAATTTAATGATCAATATTATAATCATGTATAAATTACTAAATTTATTTTATGTTTTTATTTCAATATAGTATTATACATTTTCATACGTAATGTAATTATTTAATCTAGTGTACTTGGGTTTTTTTTAAACAGAATATAGTAGATTATATGTCTTCTATAATAGTGTACTTGATAAAATAGTTATAACAATAAATTCCTTGTTGTTATTAATCAGAAATTTAATGGCAATTAGTCTCCCAAACATTATAATCATATGAGGACATATAATCATGTTCTGTCAAGAAAATGAAAAAATGTATCTATTTATTATGGCACAAAAGGAATGTATGTTATAAAGTGGGTGATAGATAAAAAATGTATTAGGTTAAGAAAGGAAAAATAATATTTCTACATGAAATAATTGTGGAGATATTCAAATTGGTATAATCTTGAATTGTGTTGGTGTATGATTATGTTTCAAGAGAAATGAAATTATTCATGTAAATTGAATTGTAATAATGAAAAATTTTATATTATGTTTTTAAAATATGAGGATATGGGGGAATACAAAAAGGAATAAAACACTATTTATATAAATACCACTGAGAAGATGGTTATGTATAATGGTCATGATTATGATATAGATAATGATAATGTGGAATTATTAACTTTATTATATCTGTATCCATGAAATATTTTTATTAATTTTTATCAATATTATTTTGATTAAAATATTTATAAAAATTATATAGATTTCACTATTTTAGTTTTCCATTACTGATTATAGAGAACAAGTTGAATGGTACTGATAACTGAGGTTTGTAGTTTAATTGGTTTATTAGGTTATTTTTAATGTTTCTCTTAGAACATGGCATGTTTGGATAATCTGTTAACAAGATCACATGTAATGTGCATATGTTAGTATGGAAAAAATAATGTGAAGAATGTTTGATGAATTGAAGATAATATAAGTCAATGATTGGATATTGACATTACTATCTAGAAATGTTGGATTTGTGATATTGATTCATAAATTCAATGGAATGGTAGTTTCATTATTCAAAATGATTAGGAAATTTAATATCCATCAAGGAAATAAAAAACTCAAGAACAGAACAATCCAACTCAAGATCATGAGTATGGAGCAATCATATTGTCTTTAAATATATGTAGTTGATCTATATATGATCAGGTATGTGAGATATATACATATCAAAATAATATTAAATATATATTATCATAAATGAAACTAAATATGAAGGAAAATGATATGGATTAAACTATTCAATTATTATGATAACTCAATACACTACCACACAAGGATGGAAAATATGGTGGAAGATGCATGGAAGAACAAGAATCATGGTGTATTTATAAATTTTATAATAAAAATGGATTATGTGTTCATGGATCTAATAAATATTAAGATTGAATTTATCATGGAATAAAAAACATCAATACTTTAGTAAAAGTCTTCAAAACATTTTTATTGGAAATTTTGAAATATTCTCAGCCAGATGATAAGAATTTCCCAAGAAAATTAATGTTGTGATTGATGTAATATATACAAGCATTGAATATGAAAATGGCATTTTGATATTTGGATGTTGACTCTTTATTCCCAATATTCCCCTGCATAAAATGAGATTAATGGATGATTCTTGTAGCTCAAACTTTTATAGACTCCTAAGTACCAATATAATGTTTATAATTTTGATTGCACATTTTTTGTGATATAATATGATGCTATGAATTGACGAAAAAATGTCAAGATGTTTGGTTAGTGAACAATTAAAGGATTATAGACAATACACTAGATGATTTATGTAACCTCTTACTATACCTGTGTGCAAATGGGATGAAAATACGATAGACATAATCACATTACAACAAAGGACGACTATAATTAATTATATGGTATGGTTTATTATTTATCCCAATACCAAATTAAAACATTTTAATTATATAAGATATGATCTACCACTTAAATTCCATTAAATACAATATATTAATATAGTTATAAAAATTCATGGCACACCTTTGTCAATTATTTTAATCAATATCCCTATTTTACTTCAAAAATGTAGAAAATCCTACAGAATGATCTGGGCATAGTGATTTATTTAAGCACCACATACCATCCTCAAGCTGAAGGATAGTCTAAATCGACTATTCAAACATTAGATAACTTGTTGATATCATTCACACATCACTTTCAAGGTATGTGGTATATGTATTTACATTCAGTATAATATTACAATAAAAGTATCTTATATTAATGAATTAAAAGGACACCACATCATGCATTATTGAATTTATATTTCACACAATAACTTGATAGGATTAATTTGGGAAAATGATACTTGTAGTCCCAAAACATTTTTCAGAATAAAACCACTAGTGAAAAAACATTTTTTACATAGGTTTTTATGTGTATCATGTTTTTTATATGGAGATGTTGTTGCGGGTGATTTAAAATAACATATTTCTTAATGTCAGATAATATAACTGATGTAAAAATACTATTTCCATGGTATTTCACATCAGGTTTGGTATAACCGATGTTAAAGACACATTGAAATGAATGTTTTTCATGTCAGTTATTAAATAACTAATTTGAAAAAAATCTACTTGGTTAGTTTTTATATAACCGACTTGGAAAACTCCAATCTCGAGGAATTGATCACGTCCGATATTTAGTATCCAACGTAAAAAAATCTACCATGTTTGTTTTTATATAACCGATAAGGTTAAATCTTATAATAATGAGTTTCTAAGTCTTTTAGAAAATTATACATGTGAAAAATGTTTTGGGATGAATGTTATATACATTGATTATTCAATAAGTGATGTAAAAAACAGTATAACACATTATTTATAAAAAATCAACATAGAAAACCATGATCTTAAGATGTTTTTATGCCTATTATAAAATAAACGACCAAAAAATGCACCAATATGTATTTCTAACATTGGTTATAAATTAATTGACTTAAAAATTAATTTTTATTAAAATAATTTATGAATCCATTTCATTCTATTGCTGAACTATACTTGAAACGATCAAAACTAAACCATAAAATTGACTAGACTCTAGACCATAAACCAAACCAAAAACAAGAAGAAAAATTCATGAAATAAAAAAATCCAATAAAAAAATTACACATTCTAAGTCAAAACATTAAAAAATACAATATTAACTAAAAAAAGAAAAATAAAACCAAAACTACTACCAAATACACAATTACAATTACAACATTCAAAATTACAATATTAACTAAAAATAAACCAAAATACAATCGAACTTGTAAAATAATTAGACCATTCCACATGTTAGTGTTTGGCCTCTTGTCTACTATGTGTTTTAGGGACATCAAATTTATAAACAGTTAAAAATAAAGTAATTTACATGTATACTAAATAAAATAAAATAAATATAAATGAAATATTTATAAGGAAATCTTACCTGGTCTAACATTGTAAGGGTTGTAGTGGTAATTGTTTCATGCATAAATTATAACACATAATATCTGTATTCAATAACACATTTTTAATTATAAAAATTATATTTAAATGTGTTTTTATGTTTAAAATATCATTTTTATTTAATAAATCTATAATGTATTAATAATAAATTAATATTCACCTTTATTTTTACATTTTTTAATCTTTTAACTCTTATTATTTTTTATTTTTGAAATAAAAAACATCCCTATTTAGGAAAAAATATTAATGAAATAAATTTAAATTTTTATATAATATAAATAAATATTATGAAATTAAAACTTACTTTTCCAACATGTTCATAAAATTTCCTCACACATTGGAATGGACATTGTATATACAATACCATTTTTTCCCTTAGACAAGAAACATGGAAAATCCAATGGTCAAAAAAATAAAATAAATATTTTATTTTATTTTTTATTCTATTAATAGCTAAATAAAAAATGTTTATATATATATTTTTCATGCCTCTCAACATAAAGAAACATCAATCAATACTTAATTATACCCCTTTTAAATCTTTCAATAATATAAACTGGTTTTGATCCTCCTTCAAGTCATGCCCTTCAGGTGAAATCAAATACAGGTCCATGAACCCATATACATATATAAGATAATTTTTATCACATATTTTATATAGATAAATGATAGATAATAGACATGAATATTAATTTTCAATAAATTTAATTCATGGAATGATTTTTGTTAACACACACATGAAAAAAAAACATGCACCACCAAGATGCCAAAACAATCTATAATAACATCCTCCATGAAATAATTTTTCAGAATACCCACATCTATTGCTGGTCTACAAACATGAGCTCCAATTGGAAACATATAATGGGATACCAAAAAAATGAATTTTTGAAAATTTTTTCAAGACTACAAGAATATGAATATGATTTCATTTCTCTTTTTCATTGTTGTTGGATATATATTATTTCATTTAAATTTTATGTATTATTCTAAATAAATATAGAAATATATTATCTCTCAAATTTTAAAATTAAATATAAGAATTAAATTAAAATAACAAATATAACATACACATTCCTCAACAGTAATGGGCTACATAAGTATAGATGTCCAAACTAAAAAGTGGATGATACTTTGTCCAACTATTGTCACATCATCTATAGGTAATGATACTCTAGTTGATATATCAATAATATCATATATAGTAACCCTAGGACTATCTACCTTTATCTTTTGAGGATGAATTTTATATCATATATAATATATCATCCTATATGAAACAATATTATAGTAAGGATCATTAATATAAAAATCACAATAACTAGGAATATAGGGAGAAGCGCTGTGGGGTTGTGATAATAAACGGGTTCTACAAGCAGAGGTTGGGGATAAATAATGGGTTCTATAAGCAGAAGTGGGAATGTGGGAGATGTTGGTGGAGGTAGAGGAGGAGAGGCATTATGAAATTTTCATTTCATGTATGCAAACAAGACTCTAACAATGATGTGATCATTTCATCCATTGTCACATTAATATTGGGAACTTCATCTTAAAAATGATTATTTTTTTTTGATATAAAACCCCCTTAAAAATGATCATGAATGTGGCAACACTATTCTTATCAATACACCCATCCAGTATCCTCGTACACGATATGGGTGTTTGGGATTTACAAATAGAGCATATAAACATCTGTACCTAACATCATCATTAGATACCCACTATGTGATATGCTCTTCAAGAGAATCATGTATGAATTTTTTGGAAAATTAATTAAGGATTAAATGTATATTAGGAATTTAATTTACATAAATAAATAACATAAAGAACATACAATCTTATATGTTTCGATCCTCAATTCTTCTATAATATATTTCCTTTTTTTTCTCATCTGATGACTCTTCCATTATTTATGTGTATATGGAGGGGATAGAGGGGATACCTCTATAGATTTTTTAAGACTTGGCTCTTGGTTTTTGTAATTTTTTTTCTATCATATGTTCATCAAATTAATTTTACCCTCTGTGAGATAAATTATAATGGAATATGTTTTTTGATTAGATCTCATTTTGATAACACATTGATTCTTTAAAATTTAGAATAAGAAATCTTTAAGTTGTTGTTAATAAATCTTTACTATAAGAAGAATTTTAAAAGATTACACAGTACTAACCAAAAAATTATTCTTGTCTTCAACATTTCACAATTTGTTTCTAGGTATATTCTTCTATAAAAGAATATATATGACATGGACGTTCATGTTTCATATCTCCAAAAATGAAATCAGATGTGAGGGTAGACTTGAAATCGCTCAATCCTTTAGAATTCATTGATTTAAATTTATTCATAACTCCTTTAGTGTTAGGTATATAAAATATTACATGATAATGAAGAGTGGTGTCATATTATACAATAAATATTTCATGATCAGTCCAACAATTGAAAATGTTCTTACCAAAATGGTCTCCCACATAAAAGCTAGTGTTGTTTTGTCAAAACATCTCCAATTATTAAAAAATTAAGGACTATGATTTTACCTTGAGTTGATAAAAAATTCGTGAAATTTATTTCATTAGAGCCTCTTTAAATATCATTCTCATCAAAGTCTACATTTTTTCACTAGTCCTGGCTATAAGCTAGTGATAACTTTTGTAAACATGTGATGTAATGTTTAGTAGCCCACAAACTCTTCTTTTTTATTTAGTGAGGACATGAAAAAGATTGGGGTACATCAAGACAAGCACATGGATGTTCTTACCTATAGGTATGTTGATGAATATCATCAACACAATTTTTTGGTTGATAAAAAAATTGATCTATAATTATCCTTCAAATCAGTGAAGCAATCATTTAGTACAAAAAGTATAAAAATTCACAAATTATAATTCTAATGTATCCAAAAAAAGAAAAATATTGAAACCCCAAAATATTCTAAAATAATACTTGTTGTTATTCATTTTTTCTATAAAAAAAATTAAATAACAACAATAGTAATGATTTATTAAATTTCATGCAAAATAATGAAATCAAATCCAAAATTGGTGTAGGAATATTAAAATTGGTCTAACCTAATAAATAAAATTTTTACCAAAAAATGAATATTATTTATCATATATATTTAAAATAATTATAATTAAAATAAATAAATATATATATAATTTACGTAATGGTAAACATGGTAATCTAAATAGAAATAAACTAAAATATAGAAAAACCTATCTACGTATTATATTAATACGTGTTTTGACAGTGAAATATATGCATTTTATAACATTTTTTGAAATTAATAAAAGTAATTGATAAAAAAATATTTTAGAAATATTATTTTTAATGCACTAATTCATTTTATTCATAAATTCCTATATCATTATTGATTTTTACGGAACAAACCATGTCTATAACTTGATCATCATTATTATTGGGTAATTGTTCCATGGATTTAGGCATATCACATAAAGTAGAATATTCATCAAGTTGATCATCACCAACATATTGTTTTTATTTCTTATAAAATAATAGAACAATGAATATCATATTGGTCAAGAATGTATTGAAAATGTTTTTTCATGTGATTCCATTTTTAAAGAATATGTTATTTCTTCAAGTCTATTCATATTAACATATTTCATTCCAAATTCCTCATGTCAGACACTGTTGTTAGTAAACAAAATTTCAAATAAACACTATAAATTTAATTTTAATGTAATAAGTGTCCCATATATCTTCAATCGATCCACAATATTAACATTAGGCTTAATTTTTGTTTTTTTCATTTTAGCTCAAAAAATGCATTATGTATGCGAACACTAACACATAACTATTCATAACTACACTTCTCTTGTTTGGGGATTTTGTATGAAATGTTTAGCCATTAATGTCATACAAGGACCATGTTTTCAAATTTAAATTGGAACTACCCAATAACCATCTTAATTCCACAAATACATCTGATCTTACATGAAAAGACTTTTAATACCAAGGATAATAGGTTTGTTATACACATTCAAAATCTACATTTATTTCTTATTTATATCACAATTTTTCCACTCATTAATGTTCAATTTTATATATGGTGGATCATTAACAATGTAATTCATGATATATAAATGTACAATTCTTATCTATTCCAATAATATTGATTTAACATACAAATCATGATTTCCCTTTCCATAAATATTAATTATTTCATGAGGAGATGGATGCAATGAAATGCACTCCACCATAGACCATTAGCTTGAACAAAACTCTACATCCTCCTCAGAAATATAATTTTTTACAATGGAGGCTTTAGGTTGATATTTATTCATAACACACCCCTTTAATATTGTCATAGAAATTTCAAAAGGATACATCCAACATAGATATAAAGTTCCACAAATAATAATTTCTTGAACTCTACCAACAATTAATTTCACCATTATATCAAAAAAAAAGAGGAGGGAAATAGATTTCCAATTGAAAATTTATATAAATTCTATAGTTATTTCAAAATTATCAATGCAATTGGATAAATTATGTTATTAAAAATTGAATGGATAAAACAATACACCTTCATGATAGTCTTTCTATCATGGATGAGAAATACTACTCACAATGCTATTGCAAGAAGATGATGCATCATGATGTGATAATAATGAGATTTCATACATGTAAAATTCAAAAACATTAGTTAGACAATTTTTTTTCATTTGATGAATAACTATGTGGCACATTGATATCCTAAAGTCACTGACACAAGAAAATTTTCTCCTTATAGATAATGTATTACAAGCTGGGGAAAATGTTTTTGGTCTTCTATTAAGAGAGGGGTCTAACTCTAAAAAATACGCATTGATAGTAAATATAATAGTTTATTGAACACATATTTATTCATTCTGTTAATATCTTACAATGATTCAATCATACTATCACAATTATTCTTCTTGAAGTGCATGGCATCACTGATATGTTTCAATATATGATATTTCAAATAGGGTGGATAAAAAAATTGATCGTTTCGTCCAAATATCTCTTCCATTATAATATTTTTGTGATTTTATCAATGTCACATCATTCTTTTTTACCCTCTCATAATATGTATCATTCTAAAATGGGATTAGAGAAAATATAAAATTATTGTAACCCATTGATTTCCTTTTTTAATCTTCTATAATTGTGATCTGTAGATAAAAATATTCAATGACCGATGTATTAAATTTCTCTCCCAGGATAAATTTTATAATATGATGTCTGTAGATCTCAAATTAGGCTGGCATTATGCCCCTTAACACAGTATACAGACAAATTTACTTATGTTAGGATGTCATTTTTACTGAAAATAATATCATCATACAGTTAAAAAAAATCCATTTTATAATAATCATACAACCTAATACCACCCTCCAATAAGGGATTCATTTAATTAATTAATGGTGGAAAGAATAAATCAATATCATTTCTTGGTATCTTTTGTCCATAGATCATTAAACACAATGTGAAAAATTTACTCTTTATTCGAAATTCAAGAAATAGGTTGTAAATAAATGATAAAATATTCCATGAACTATTTGTGCTACTGAGGCTTCAATATGGATACATTCCATACATGCAATACCCATGTTTGATATTTCCGACATTATTTCTGAATGTAGGATACTACTTATCAATTTTCATCCACTTAGGAAAATAAATTGGATGGTGTATTTTTTCTTCACATATTTTCTTATCATCATCCCATCATAACATTTTTTAATCATGTTAATTAAAAAAATTTTATTTCCTATAATGAAATATTTGATGATACTAAAATAACATTGCAGGGATCTATGTAATCTTTAAATAAACATGTGATTTTTAATTCAACATATACTGTGATGTCCAACATTTATGACACTCTAAATGAAATTTATATTCCCTCCCAAATATCACTTAGTCATTTTGATAGGCATATATTTTTTTATTATCCCAATACTATTGTGAATCCAATTGTCTTGTCCAAATAATATGAATTTGGAAGATCGTTGTATTTATGAAGAATTTATTTCAATAATTTTAGTCACTCTGTAAAACTCTTATCAATCAATCCATTCCTCACCTTTAGGTATATCATTTTTAATACCGATGATAAAACTATAAAATATTTACAATCAAGATATAATGGTTTCTCTAAATCATGATATATATACTCAATTGTTAGCTATTTTTTATTTTTTTTGCTTCAATATCAGGTATCATTTCTCCAATTTCATCAGAGTTACCATCTTACAAAGCATTATCATAAGTTGACCTAAAATTATAATCGGTTTCAGCAGGCCAAATCAATGGGATGTAACTCGAAATAAAACCAAGACATATTAAATGATATTTGATGTCTCTACATTTCAAAAACTTCATATTTAAACATTTCATCAATGGAATGAATATCGTGTCATTGTTTTGAACATTTCATTTAGAAAATTCAATAAATTCATCAACACCTTCCTCACATTCATCACTCATTCAATGAGCCATAATACAAATTCATCTAATTTTTTCCTATAAAAAATATCAAAATTATACTTCTCGTTATGATTATACAATGTTATATTTATATAAAATATTTCATAATTCTAATGTTACAAAATTTTGAAATATAAAACAAATTACAGAATATTTGAAAAATATAATAACAAATTCTACACGATAATGGAAGACAACTATATATATAAATGATAAATCCTAAAAATATATTCATGGATATAATTTTAATACCAATATATATTTAGATAATACAGTTTCATATTTATATGAAATATTACAAAATTTTAAAGTAATAGAATATTTTAATAGAAAATAGATATATGAATATTTGAAAATTATAATTATAGGGTTTTCAAATAAATAAATTAGAATAACTATATTTTTTTTAAAAAAATATCCAATACTATGTTTTATTATTTACCCATCCGAGCATGACTTTTTTACACATATATTATCAAAATTATTTATACATTTATTAGATAATGTATTTGGATTTCATTTAATTGAAAAATATTCTTTATATAATTTAATTTTTATGGTCATATTTATGGGTTTTAACATTTATATTTATTTTGTTGTGTAAAATGGTATTTTTAATAATGTAGTTATGTACAGACCTTGAGAAGAACCTCGGTAATCATGGGAAGGTGGTAAAAATATTCCCTCAGCATAAGAAGTTCGAATGGATTCATTTTATAGATGTACTTGTGATGTTTAGTATCCCAATTACCATCTCATAAATTTATAAAACATAATGATACATCAAAAATATAGATTGGGTAACACGGTATACGTATCTAAATGAAAATCCATATTTAATTTTATCTCTAGAAAGTACTCATTGGAAAAATGGTATGCAACTAAATGGAAAATGAAATTGAGTAAAAATTCTAGTATACTAATGATAAAACAATATTAGGATATTAAAACACCTTCAATAATGAATAGTGAATGACATGATTAATGAAATCACATAACATATATTTAGGGAATTTTAAAATAACCAATTATTTATTACATGATGGATGGGTTTGGTCTTAGACATGGGAATAACATGGGGTTAAAAACTATGGTATTTATTGTATTTAATTGATTCTTCTTATATTTTACCTATATTAATATATAAACATCATTTAGTTACATTCATATTTTCGTACCACTATATGATTTTTATTTGGATTTATTCCCCTTTTCCAATCGTATCATTGGATTAATATTGAATTTTTCATATTCACTAAACACATATATTATAGTTCTTCTCCCATTGAAACACTTTACAATATTTTATTTACTCCACACTATATCCAATTCACCAGTAATATTATTCAACAATACTATTCATACGTGGATGCATACTTGAGATCACATAGTCAACTGACCAGGTAACATGATGGTGTACAAGGTTGGAGACAATACTTAAATTACATTTCTATGATTAAAAATTAAAATATTCTCAACTAATCAAAACACAAAAATATCTATATAAACTATATTAAAAGACACCATTTATTGATACCTGTAAATCTTATTAGAATACCAAATTGCATATCTTAACCAGTTATCAAAAAATGACTATTTTTATCCAAATTTGGTAGTATTAACCCTTGAATTCACCTCAAATATCTCTATAACCACCAAAATAGAAATACTTGACCTTAATAATTGGAAATTGTTTAAATCTATAATTCATTCCCTTATAGATTATAAAAGGATAAATTCATTAAAAAAAATTTCAATCATTAAGATTATTTTATCCACAATAAATGGTGAAAACAAAATCACAAAATGAGATTTTGGGAATCTATTGATTTAGGTCTTCCAAGAATGACCTATGACAGAACAATATCATTTTACAAAACCACATTCAATGAGAAATAGTGAAATACTTGATGGAGTCACATAAAATTATTTGGGGCATCCACGAATGACCAAAATCGATGTTTGTGATGATTACATGAGAGTTGAATGTCAATAAGATAAATTTGTTGAAGAAAAACATTATCAAAAAAGATTTTAAAATGAGTATGATGGACATGGGATTGACTAATTGATTATAGCTTTTTTGCACAAGATAGATTGAATCTCTAACGCTTGAAATAAAAATAGTAGAATAACACCAAAAACGACTTTATTAATTTTTTAAATGATTTATCATGTTGGTTATATAATAAGAAACATGATATATATTTTTTCATTCCATAACCATGTATATTATAAAATCACTAATGTGATAAAATGATTTATAACTTCGATTATATAATAATCATCATGATATAGAATGGACATTTTACTTATCAGAGTAGTTAATTTATAGCTAATGTGATAAATAAAGATAATATAATTTTTACGTCAGTTATAATATAACTGACTTGATTAATAAATTTTCTCATATCATCACATCAGTTTTTTATAACTAATGAAAGAAATTCTGGTGGGAAAAACAAATTCTTTAAAAGATAATATCAATGATAAATACTATTCAATCCCATATAAATGAAGATAATAGTAGGAAAACTAGCTAAGCCGATAATTAATGTAAGGATATAGAATTTTTTGTGTTTTTATATTTTAAAGGTATATCAATGTAAGGGTGTTATAATAATTAGTATAAAATGGAGAATAATCTTCATGTGGACAATAAATTTTAAAATTCTAATGAAATTGTATTGGTGCCTTATCATTAAGCAAAACCACAAATTCTCTCCAATGTTGATGAGGAATTCCAAATATCATTGATATGAATGTACATGAAAGGCCGAATGAATTTTATAAACTATGCAGATTAAAAACTCGAACATTATCATTATTACTATGAAGAACCTATGTAGATTTTGGATACCATAGAACATGTTTAGAGGAATCAGATGACTAGGCTAGTAAAATTAATATAGAAAGTCTTAAAATAGAAGAGGTGGCATGGGCTCCTAATGAAATTATGATTAAGAACCACCCCAATCATATTATGTGGTGATATTTATAAAATTACGAGGATTATTATTTTTCTGATAGAAGGAATAATTTAATAGGACAAGAATTTATGGTAGATTTTCTTAAATAAATTTAATAGTTTTCATTGCATGAAACATAAAGCTCAAATGAACTACTATCATTTAACTATTATAACCAATATATTAAAATGATTTAATGAATAGTATATACAAAATTCTGATTAATTAGTTTTAAACAACCGTGAAATATATTTTATTTTCATTTGATTAGAATGAATTCAATTTTTTATCATTAAAAGATTGTATTTTTCAAACGAAATTTTACTGCCTTTTGATGGAGAAATTGTTTTAAATATTGTTTTTGAAACTTTTATTATTTATATACGACAAAAATAAAATTAATATTATAGCACATAAAATAAAAAATTTATTAGGATTATTTTTTGTTGTTTTTCTCATATATTTGATGATTTGATGAATAATATAAATATACAGAATTTTATTTAAAATAGATTTTATGTCCTAATAATTTAGTATAAATTTATTTTTTTATTGGTTTAATGTATAAATAGTTACTAATTTTATCATTTAATAAAATTTAGGTCATTTGAATAAAATTTATATTGAATTGGGATATAAAAACATTTTATTCATTTGACATTTTAATCATAAAAAACACATTTTCTAATTCCATCAATGGGATTAATTTTACATTAATTAATTGAACTTATATATTTTTTATTTCAAAAAATGAATATAATATTTGGAATTAGTGGGTCTGAATAATGTATTTAGGATTCTTTTAGTTTTTAAAATTTTCAATAGTAGCTATTGTAATTTTTATATAACACGGTTAAATTCAAATAAAGTAATTAATGGTAAAAATAATATTTTAAATATTTTTTAATTTCCGTTAAAAAATTTAAAATTTATTTTTGTGAGTGGTTGTAAAAATTTATATTCGTTGGGTCTAGATTATAACCTTTGTAAGCCACTTTGATTAGAGTATGACATTTATAATATTTTATTTAATGAAACGCTTATGATTTCATACTAACATATTTAAAATATATATCATTTTTAGTATAGATTTATTACAAATATAAATTAGAATATAGATAATAATTTTCAATTTGAAATACTTATATTTATCTAGATAATTTATTTTAATTTTTTTATATCATAAATAATTAACTAAATGGATTCTACAATGATAATAATGTAATTAATTAATTATTGTAATTATCAAATAAATGATATTAAAAAAAATATTACATAATATTTTCAGATAATTAATTTTATACACTAAATTTATAGATAACATTGACAAGTTAATGATATGGTAGAAGATTATTTTCGAATATATTATACATTTAATGTAATGGATATTATCATAATTATCATTAATATCGTATTAAAATAAAATAAATATTATTAAATGATATAAACTTCATATAATTATAAAGTCCTCCAAATGATTTTAATAATGTTTATATTTGACTCCATTACTATGTTATTTTTTTGTCTATTTATTGAAATTAATATTAACCTTTCATCAGTAAAAACAAATATTGTAATTATAAGAGTTAACGAGTTTTAATAAGGATTAAACGAGAAAGATAAGTGTATGATGAAGACATAAAATGATAAAAAATTTATTTCTTGATGTTTTTTTGACACATATACACATTACCATTGAAATGAAACACTTTTTATTAATTTTAATTTGAAATTAAATGTATCAGTTTAATATTGGGAGTGTTTCTATGATTTCCTCTGACATAATTTTTAAAAAGACATTACATCGCTCACTTCTACACACCAATTTGAGAATTATAGGTATTCCGATCCCAAAATATTTCTAATAAAAAATTCTATAACATTTTTATGGTGGTTATGGTCTTCCAAAAATTCCAACCCTAGTTATATTGAGATGATATCTTACCTGAGTCTACTAGAGAAGAGGTAATAATTTTTTTCCAACGCATTTAAGTTCATTCTTTCTTATACATCCTATTTATCACAATTTTCCCTCATAAAATAATATCAATAATATAAAAACTATTATGATATTTTATTATTATTATTTGGCAACCATATTCATAGATTCATCCATCAAGTAAAAAAAGCAATGCCTTTACGTACCTAGGGCTTACTGTCTACAGGTCATGGTGTAATATGATTTCCATCACAACACTACATAGATAGGTATAATGATGTAAATAATTGATATATTTAGTGCTTATGTAATGATAAAGATTATGTATAATTAAAACTTCATAAATTTTATTTTCCTTTTCAATATTAGTGGAATGTTATCTTCACTCGTGCATACGTATGACCTACCATCTTCATGACGTGATGTGATTCATTTTACATATTAAGAAATCATGAATGATTATAAAAATTTATATAATTAGTAAATATGTTATCTAGGAACATAATATATTTTTTTATTTGAAATAATTATATCATATTCAAGCAAAACACCACTTGAATTACAAGACATGCATAAGAGAATGAAGCAGTATACACCAAAAATAGGGGAAATAAAAAAATTAGTATTAATGAATGATATAAGAGGATCATATTTTATTTAATAAATATTTGTATCAATATTTTTTTAAATATATATCATAATTTAAACTATTAAACAAAAAGTTGAATCATATAAAATATAAAGTGGTATGTAAGGGTTATTTTGTAATTTCATATTATCCCAGACTATTTAGAATTATTTCTCCATTAGGGAACATTTTTCTTCCATGTCACTAATATATAAAAATGTTTTCCGAAAGGATTTTACTATAACCGTAAATTTTTTTATGTATTTTAATATTTTTTCTTTTTATAATGTTTTTTCAAAGGGATCGTTTTTTTCATTTTAAAAAAGGCAATTTATAAATTTTTTACAAAAACATGGATGAAATGTTTTTTCTCTTAAACAACAAGAAAGGTGTATTACTCTTTCAAGATGCCTTAATGGTTTGATGATTACTATGAAAGGGTAAAAGACTATTTTGAAGGGAAATTATTTCTTTTATAATTCATCACCTTTTTTAATAAATCGTTTCAATGGTATTTCTCATAGCAATTTTAAAAATGATTTTATGTAAAAAATTTAATCTATGTCAACATCCTTTTTTTTATTTTATAATATATTTATATTTATATATTTTGATATCATCTACCATATTTTATTAAAATATTTTAGATCATTTTTAGTGTGGATGTGATATTTTGACACCATTATTGGTTTATGGTGAATTCTTTCACATTTCATATATTATTAATTTAATATGAATGTTTACGTTGTTTATGTTTCACCAATTTCACATGAGAAATTAATTGGACATACTATGTAATGTGTTGGGATACTTATAGAAATTTGATTCACCAGTAGGTGTGATATGAAAAATTAGATTTGTTATTTGTGGAGGCCTTACATGTTTATATATGGTGTCTCGGTCGACACCTTGTTTTTATATTTATGATGTTTGGTATTGTGAATTCTCTCATTATGAGACTAGTTATTCATATTCAATGTGATAATTTGTTTAATAAAATATCAATTTTATAATTTATGTGGAATTATATTATTTTAATTTTTTCCCATATTTAGTTTAGGGAAATTTTTAAATTGATTTTCATTCAGTTAAATACCATTTCATACCATTTTTTCATATTTATTCAAAATAAATTTTATTATACACATACCCTTATTATGATCCTGATATCACCCACTAGTAATGTATTATTTTTCATAGGATTCCAAGATCAAAAATATGAATTATATATAGGTTTAATGTCTGAAAATATTTGTGATATCAATGGTTTTACTATGTTTTGATTTATAGTTTTAATTTTAAGGTATATCTAAATTATGTGATATGGATTCTAAAAATTTATAAATTGATCATTCCTTTGGGATTCAAGTCGTATATCTATAAAAAAGTCATAAAGTAATACACTAGATCTAGGATACTCGAGTCAGGGTATTTACAGGTTTATAAAGAATATATGTGATTTTTATTTTGAGGATAACATTATAGATATGATTATAACCTAATAAAATGAAACATACCATATGTACTAAACTAAAAAATACATGAAAAAATAACTTACAACTAGAAACAGTGATTTTTAGAATGTGTTTTTTAGAAATGGTTGATATGAGAGTTTGAAAAAATCATACATGTTACGAGATAAATCATTATATCTATTTTGAAGATATATAATTAATTTATATTTATGAAATATGTGTTTGGAACACATATGAAGGAAGTCAAACATGAGGTAAGGGTTTATCATGACACATTTATTTCCACGAGACATATTCCATATTAACAATTTATTACTTTGTTTTTTTGTAAAACCTATTTTGATATATTACATCAAGAACATATTTGTATTAGCTGTATTTAATATTTAATTTTATGTTATTTAATTTATAGGGGTTACAGTTTAGAGGTTACCATAATGGTATGTGTTTATTTCAAAATCATATTTTTACTCTTTATTTTTTATGGCTATATCTCTCTTGGGGTAATATTATTTAATTTCAATTAGAAAAGAAAATCATTTACTTTTCATTTTATATTTCAAGATATTTTCATGTAATTTTACCATATTCTCAATATATAGAACATACACTTAATGAGGTAATATTAATTAAAAAATCTATCATTATTTCACTGTTTGGTTGAAGAACACATTTCTTTAGAAAATAAAATTTAAAAAATGTTTTCACAATTTTTTTATCATTCTACAAAATTATATGATAAATAAATTTTTACTCATAGTATAATTTTTAAATTATATTTTTAATAAATCATCATAATATTTTCAAAATGATACCTTTTTCGATTTTACCATAAATATGACAAAAATGTTTACTATAACATCTACTTCATGGATGGTATTATATACTTTCATCGATGAATGATATATTAAATATTTTAAGTGTTTAATATTTTAATTTAAAAAATGTAGTTTCCTTATATTTTATGAATTTTATCTCAAATTAATATTTTCAAAATCAAATGTTATTTTCCTTCAAAATAATTTTATTTAAATTATTATTATACTTATATTATTCAATGAAACCAATCATTGATTATAATAATGATCCACTGGGGGCATATGGACTAATATACTCTTTATTATTTAGTTGGATGGTTTATGATTAGTTTTTCTATGGTTGTAAAATTTTATACCCATTTACCATGTTAATTTAAATGGTTATTTTTTATATTAATTTAATTAGTGAATGTATTTTCATTACTTATTATATTGTTTTAATAAAAATATATAAGTTTATTATGTTTCTATTTTAGAAAATGAAAAATTCATTGGACATAGTATGGGACGGGTTGGTCATTTCTTTTGATGGCCCCTTGATTCTTCAAATTGTCTCACAATAAAAATCACTGAGAAACATTCGAATGGATTTTACAAAAATATTTAAAATGTCCTATGACAGAGCTTAACTAATTGTTATTGATTTATGGGATTCTGAATTACCTAATTTGATATCAGATATTGATTTCCATGTGATTAAACAATTTGTTCTTATATTGTGTGATACTTTTCAAAATAAAGTGACCATTTATAAGGCTATTTATCATTACTATTTATTCACTACATGTTATGATCACAATATTGTTTAAAAGAATGTGTTTAAGTTATTTACCCTTCTATGGTTATTATGTTTTTTTATTATTGATAATAGTTTATATACACACACACCTACATAGAATCTTAGATCACCTATTTTTTTATTTCTAATGGGTTAAGACAAAGTTTTTACCAATATATATATCAGGATATACTGTGGGTAATATTGACATTCCAAATAAAAAATATTTTAATTTTTTAGGGTTTTAAATATATTATGAATTCACTAAAGTATCCAATTTACAATTAAAAGTATACTATTTAGTCCATTGGTATGTGGCCCCTTTTACCAAGTGATAATGTAACAGAGTAACGACAAAGTCTGGGTGACTATAGTTGAAGAAGTTTTCTTATAATCTCCCATTATCATTTATTTTCTATTATGTAAAATATTTAATTATAAAACTAAATTGAAATATCTTAATATTATACCATAAATATCTTTATTATACTTGTATATTATTATAATTATTTTACCACATTGACTAATCATTATGGGGTTTCATATTAAAAAGTGAAAATGGACTTTGAGTTTGTCTGGACATCTGCCTTTGTGAACTATGAAATATCATTATCTCGGAAAAGAATTCATGGATGACATTAACAATTAATATAATATATATTTTTTACATTTAAAAAAAATATACTATTATTTGAAAATAAATATTACACATTTCACACATTCCATGGAAAAAGAAATTTCAATCATGCGTACCGGTGGATAACCTCCTCAATAGACCAATTGCTTTAAATTTTTGTTTCCAAACTACTACAAAAAGATGGTAATATTTATATGATTAAGTGATAAATATTATTCTGATAAATTCATAAATTTTGATTTACAGTAATTTGGAAAACCAATAAATAAAATGATCATCAACCAATTATCATTAATCAAACCATTTAAAAATTTTCAGCTAAAAAAGAAAATCTTTCTAATCATATTAGAAAATATTATTATGTTCAAAATTTGGTATTATTCGTCTTTTTAATTATTATATATCTAAAAAATAAACATAAATTATTAACACTCAACTTATTGTACAAATTATTTTAAAACTAATCCACTTCATAATCATCCATTAGTCATTGTACGTTCATTTTTTGGTCGGTTTAAAAACATATTGAATAATGATACAAATTTATATCATATATGACTATGTAAAAATAATTAATGATATGAAATAATATAATTAACAAGATAATTATTTTATTTTTTATGTAATGGTTATACGAATATTTAACGAATTAATTATTAAATCACCAATCATCCATTAAAAATCACAAAATCATGTTCATTCCCTATTTAAAATATTATGAGAATAAAAAAGAAAATGAAATTTTATTATAGATTTAGGTAATATCATAGAACATATATTTCAATACCTTATATGATCTAATAATTATGTTATTTTTTAAAATAATATATTCCATATGTCCCTAATCAAACTAGATTCAAGTGATAATGATTGTTTAAACACAATGTTAAAAATATATAAATACTAACATATATATAAATAAATATATTTATGTATGTATATAAAATTATATTTAATTATAAGAATAAATGATTATGTTTCTGAATAAGGGTCATGGGTTTGTATTTGAAAAACATAATATAATAATTCATTAAATTTTGTGAAAATTCTAAATGATGTTGGATAATGTTATGGGTTTTCATTTAAAATTCCTCTCTTTTGGATATGATTTGTAACATGGATTGAATTTCATTTTTTGAGTACATTCTACATATTTGATTTATTATATTATAGAATAAAATTTATTCTAGTTATTTTTATTAAAACTCAATGTTATTCTGTTCATTGTGTTCTGATTTAAATGCTCCTATTATTGTTGGTGTTTTGGATAAGTCAAATATCATTTATTGGGGTCTAATTATTATTCCCTATAGTAATTAATATAGGTAGTTTAATTTATCTTAATGAATGATCATGTTGAAATCTATATGGAATTAAAATTACTTTCATCTGTTCAATATAAATCCCTTTATAAAATGTCATGAATTCTTGAATTACTTTCTCTTTAAGTGTATTTGTTAACTCAAAAATCATTATATGATTTAAATTATATCTACTAAATATTAAAATAAAATAATTTGTTTTTTAATTCATTTCTTATTTTATAATATCATAGATTCATATTCATTGTATCATATCCCCTATGATTCATATCTCCCCACGTTTTTTTCTCCAATTATTTTATAACATTCTTACAGAAGGGAGTCATTCTCTAAATTTGATAATTATTTCATTTAAGGATCTTTCATCCGGCCAATATACTATTAAATTTATCAAATTTTACAAAGGAACATTTTATTTGGACTCAATTTTTTATTAAATCATTAATACTATTTTATGGGCTTTGTGGGATCCCATCATGACATCAATGACTTAATACAAACCATGCCCCAATGGTCTAAGATCTAAAAAACCAATTCAATACTACAAGGGAAAAGACCCTCCCAATCGTTAAATTCCATTAAGTTTAGCATCCAAATTCATATCACTACTCAGATTTCTATCCTATTGAAAAATTCATAGGCATGATACTGATTGAAATAGCATAGCCCCACAAACACCAAAATCGTGATATCAATGGTCTGATGAAAAATTTTCACTCATAAACTCATCTGGATAAGCTCTTTGTAGAAGTAATGGATGCATATACCCATGAAATACAGACCAAGGAACCATAATAGAATAATAACATCCCATTAAAATCATTCCACTAGACAAAAAAAATATTAGTAACAAATTTACATGTAAGAGAATAACCAAAAAGAAATTTCAGTGGAGTAGAGATAACTAGATTCCATCATTACTAAATTGAATCTATGACTTGGACCATCAAGAATGAAATCCTCAGAATATCATAATAAACAATGGATACCTTCATATTAGGACACCATTAATTGGAATCCACACCATAAATCCATGCCGAAATATTATCATAAACATCAAATGATACCTCGAAAAAAACCTCACAAACTATGACTGAGACATGGTGTTTGGACATCACCAGAGCCTCACCTCAACAATCACATGCTCCCCCCATATTTTAGCCACATATCTGGGCTAATGAACTGAAATGAAGCACCTGAGGCCGAATCGAGCGTGCTTCGATGTAGAAGTCGGTTAACTCATGGGGACAAAGGGCAGAACCACACTGATGTTGTGACCACTCGAAATCATCCACATACCATCAACCGTTAAGACCTACATTGAAATGAGACATAGAATTATTGAGAACAAAAACCTATGTGAGAGTATGAAATGCGAGAGAAGAATTATGAGGAAACACTGAGGGAACATCATGCAAGACTCCCCCTCCAGATTGGAATAGAGGGAAAACCTAGCTTTAAGAGAGGGGGAATGAACATCCACATAGAGGATTGTGTCATTATTTTTCATTATTATTTTATTTCATTCAAATAATTATTAACAACCAATTTAATGTATAAAATATAATACTGACTTTTTGAGATGTGTTTTCAAATAATATTTCATCACAATATTCTCCACCAAAATTTACATTTGATAATCATAATGAATTATAGGTAATTGTTTGTTATAGCCACCTGTCAATGTGAAAATTTCCTAAATCATTTAGTACAAATTTTTGAAATTAAAATTTTTTATGTTAAAAATATATTTATGATTTTTCAAATTTGTTTGAAATATTTTCTATTAATATTTTATGTTTCAACAATACTTGCATTTATATTTTTCTATTTCATTTAGATGATATCATTAATTATTTATAGGTTCTAAAAATAAATTATTTTTCTCTATGATTTAAAAAATATCAGCGTAAAAAATAATTCAAAATACCATGGTTATTTTTTTAATAAATGTTTTTTAAAATTATATAATTATTTTTCATCTAATTGATTCTACATTTTCATATCCTATTATTGATCAAGGACTTTTTTTTCAAATGTAACCATCAACATTCTTTTTCAACAAGAATTATGTAAATAACTTTTGAAAAAAAAGTGATTTATCACAACATCTTTCATTGGAATCCAACCACAATAAATTATTAAAATATTTCTCAAAGTTCTATTATTTTTTGAAAACATTTATTTTTATTCCATTGATTGGATGATATTCACTAATATTCCATTCCTCATTTAATTTTTGGAAACTATTATCTTAAATCTATTCCCTAATTATATTTGTTGTTAATAATTCATGATTTATTATCATGTTTGAATGTTTTTTCTGATAAATTTTCTAATTATATTTGGATAACCATTTATTTTTTATGTTTTAATAATATTGATTATTTCCTTATGTAAATCCATCTAAAAGGGATATGAATCCCATTTTATTTAATGGGGTTAGTTTTTATTTGATAACTGAATAATTTTCAATTAGAACTAATAAATATTGAAAATTTTTGGTGTTGTATTATCTCACTCTTTGAATTATTATATTAGATTTTTTTATCTAAAGTGATAGGTCATCAGGTTTTCATTTTCATATCTCATGAGTATGATAACTGATGTTGTGGATCATGAAATCTATCTTCCAAATAATAATCTATATCTCATATTTAATTGTTGTTTATCATTTTTTTATTATGATGAATATATTATATTCTCATAGAGACCTATAATTTAGTAACTATTTCGATTCATTTCATATATTATATTAATCTGTATTCCATAATTTATGATAAATTATTTTTCTTGTATGACTTTACTAATTCATATTGATTTTTGAAAATATTTTCATGTTGTGATCACTTTGTATAACTCAATTTTTATTACATATTTATTCCCTTAATATGTTTTGATGTTCACCCCATTTTTCTGATTGTATTTCCCCATGATATTAAAATTGTAAATGTATAAATTGTGCAGAAGATATTTTTTGGGGATAAATTCTCATATATGTAAAATAATAATTATTAGTTAAGTAGTATCATATATAATGTAAAAATATAAAAAATTATTTAAATATAATATGATATATTTTAAATTTTTCTCCTAATTTTATAAAATTATAAACGTAAAAGGACATTGGAATGCATTATAGTGAATTTTGTTATTATAATTATGTAATTAGATGGCAATTTTTATGGGTTTCTATAAAAAATAGGTTAGTAATTTTGACACATTTTTTTATAATTTAGTAATAATAATTATTATGATGTTAAAATTTATTATAAGTTTCTTGCAATTTAATATCAATATATTAAAAATCCTATAAAATAATTTTTTCCATGATAACTTGTGACATTTTTAATAGTAAAATAATACAATCCTAGAAAAAGAGATCCTTGTAATTAAAAATTATTTATATAATTCAATATATTGTAGATAAAAATATTGAAATCAATTAAAATATTTGAAAATATTTTTTATATTTCATTGATATTATAAAAAGGATACCTTTCAAAGAACCATTTTAAATAAGGTTATTTATTTTTCCATTACATGTGAAAGGCCTTTCCCTGTCCCAGAGGGGCCTAAGGTGTGACTACACATGGTCACCTCCATGAAGACAAGGGATGGTTACTAGTATTGAGTAGGAATATCCCAAAAATGGGAAGCATTTTCAAATGTACCTATACACAAATACACATCTCTAAGTCACAAATGAAGAAATGTAAAATCACTAAGAAACAAATGCATGAATACCACTATATCCCAAAAATGCAATATAATTGTTAAAGTACTGGTACGTAAAAAAGGAAAAAATAAGCTCCTCAAAATAAAAATAGATTTAGCTAGACATCTAACCTATTATGTAAAAGGTACTTCGACTGTCATCAAAAATGATGTAGGAACACACCTCTACCTGACCTGTCTCACAAGGAACCACTTGTTCGTAGTCTTATAGGAGCTCCATAGAATAGTCCATCATCTACACAAGACATGACATCAGAAGTAAAATCATGTGTTGGGGTTTTTAAATCAATATTCTATATGACACCCAAAAACCACAAATGAATACTACAAAGAAAATGCCACAGTGTGAATACGGTGATGGATTACCAGAAAAGAAATTCCATGAAGGAATATCACAAAGAATATATCAAAAAGTATTACCACCATGGAACACCACAATGGAATACCACAAAAGATTTCCACAAAATAAATACACTATGAAATACCACAAAGGAATCCATAGTCATATCCACATATATATGTGTCTACAAAAAATATAGCAAGAACCTCTATAAATACTCAGTATAACAAAGATAACAGTCATAATAAGACACAAAGTATCAAAAAGAAACTCAATATCTATAAGGAACACAATCTCTATTAGACACACAATCACCAGAAGACACGTAGTATCCATAAGTCACACAGTATCTAGGTCATAGAAAATCATTGAAAGGTTTTCTTGATACAAACTCATTATGAGAAAACACACTCCTCAATCCATTATGATGTATGCACACTCAAATTTGAACCTACTTATGTTACCTTGAAATGACCATCTCATTGTTTTGGATCCAACTCTATAGATAACCCAAAAAGCAAGTGTTTAGTTTGAATGTTATGTCCATTTGAAAATATCAGAAGGGGTTTCACTATGATATTGGCTAATAGTGGTGGTCGACTATCCCACGACATATCTAGAGTATGTGGCATCTTGGTTGAACATGACATTTTATACTACCATGGTCAACATTGGATCGTATTCCACTTCCATTTTTGACTATGGCTCTTGGTATACCTCCATAATCGACTGGGGCCCAGTACAGACGCATGGGTCTTACCTTGGTCAGCCTTGACCTATAGGTTTTGAACCACCCCATAGGGTCTATCCCAATTAACTGGGTCTGAAACTGTCCAACTAGTCCTGGGCCACCTCACCATCCCATCTCACCATGTTGTCCTAGAATGTTTTATTGACTAGCCATTCTAGCTTATCCCGATAGAACAATACGTCCCTTTAAAGTGGTGGTCCGCTCAAGTAGTCACCCATGACGACTACCAACAGTCCATGTGACCTCCCCACTATCCCATTGTGTGCTTCCATGCCCCATCATAAGCCATAGATTCCCTTTCATTCATGGTCCATTGGATGACCACAAATACTCCAACCTATTAAATGAAAACACCTATGTGACCCTTAGGTCCAAAGAGACGCTGATTTGGCCTCTGTTTCATCTTGCTAAGAATTTGGGGGAATGATCACCTTTAGAGCCTCATGATAGGTCTATCAATTATAATAAGGATCTGAAAATAAGGAACACTAGAATGTAGGAGAGAATGTAAAATAATGTGGGAGGGAATTTCCATGTCCTTTGTTAATGTCTTCTTTGATAAATTATCATTATATGGGGAAACGAAGACGATAAACTAATCTTCTGATAATCCCATAAAAATAACCAGCCACAAAGAAATAATAAAACCATAGATCAATATATATATGGATTGTATTTCATTCATCGTGGATATAATTAAAGTGATAAAATCATAAATCATATTCCCAATTTGGGATTGGGACCGTTCTTTATCTAAGGTTAATATTCATTGGTGATCTTTCATAAAAAATATTCAATCATCTTATTTTTCATCACTTCCATCTAAATTATCTAATGATTATCTCTAGAACAACCCAGGAATTTCCATGGTTTTGGACCTCACCCTGGTCATTGCCTAGCATTTCCATTAAAAGAATGAACATCACTTCATCGACATAACAGTAAAAGGAAAATAAAATCACAATTTATTTTATTCATTAAAACGAATAAAACCTATTTTTCACAGTTGGCCGACACCATCTGATGGTAGTCCATGCCTTATAAATACACCAAATTAAAAACTCAATAGTGGACATATATTTACAATAAAAAACATTTTTCATGAGTTATCATCATTTTAAAATAAAATAATTTTATTTAGTTATTTTATTTTCAATTATGTAATTGGGGAATTTTTCTTCTGATGACTGGTGTTGACCAAAGTTAGTTCACACCTAGGGTAAAACAATAATTTTGAGATTATTGGTACCTATGAATTTTTTAACAGAGTACACATTTATATGGTATTTCACATTATTTAATAAATCCATGTGCATGACATCTTAAAAACATTACATTTTTAAATGAATTGTTTTGGGATCCCTTATATTCCAATTTTCACCCTTTCTCTGCTCTAAACATAGTGGTTACTCGAATAATTTCTAGAAATTAAAATCAATAATATTAGATTCATTATACTCTTCCATTATACATCTTCATTCCTTTGAAAATCCAAAATAAGGGCTACTCAGATAAATGAGGATACTAAGCACTAATCTGACCATACCACTCCCTTGGGCTCACCTTGAAATTCGTATGCTACCACTAGAAATCCTTCAAAGGAATAAACTATCCATGAATGATCATATTATACCAATCTATGTCTACATTAGGTACTCAAAAAAATCTCCCCATTATTGATTTCCAGCATGCCCCAGTCAATGACATGTCCGGGGTCAGAGAAGTACCTCCTCAGATCTAAAACATGGAATATTTTTTGTACCCTCTCAAAGTATATATGTATATCCAAGTGTAATTACACCTATCAAACACTACGTAGTATAAGGAAGGGTCTGAAGAATGTCATAGAAAATTTTTTACCCCAAAAAATATCCATAATACACATTGAGTTGAGACATGGTGGAACATGTTGTATACATCCTCACTCTGTAAGGGCCTAAATAATATGTTATAATAAGAATTATAATGGCTCTATGATATCTCCATTCAATCTTGGATGATCTGCACATTGAAAATATTCTCCTATACTAACTTCAGTTCCATGAGTTCTTACTGACAAGGGTCCTTCCATCAATGTTGTTACTTGCAGGGGTGCTGGGACGAGGAATCCAATTCTACCATAATGATGGTGGAATTATAACTTTATTTATGAAAACTCTTCCAGGGGTAGGTGATCCTCCAAAATAAAACCAAAATCTAACATGGAAGCCCATACCATGTCCTCTAGAACAAGTTTATTCTGCTCAATCTGGCCATCCAACTGTGGGTCGAATGCAATGATCTAGCGTATCTGATTCCCAAATGCCTCCTTAAATCCCATCTAATACTAGGATGTAATTTGAGTTTCATAATCTAAAACATTATTAAATGTAACTCCCTAGAGTTGAACTATCTAATGCACATCGATTCATCCCAAGATCCCTAATAAAATCTTATCTAGAATGGGTAAAAATTGTGATGGCTTGGGTAGTTGGTAAATGATCACCCTGATTTTATTGTGTCCCCTGGACATACATGGTAGACTGGTCCACAGATATCTAATCCCACATCTAATCAAATACCTCAAGTGGTTGAGTCAGGCACACTAGATGCTAGTTCTTGACCTTCACCTACTAACAATTGATGCATTGTGAAACAAACTCTAATACTCTCATCATCATACATGGCCACCAAGACTGACATAAGAGGTCCTAATACATCTTCAACACCAATGGATGTACCTCCAAAGGTGATGTATTGAACTTTCTCAAAGCTTCATCCCGCAACACCACTGGTACTACTCTGGGCCCTCTGAAAATAACGACGTGATACCCACCTTTTAAATAACCATCTAGGAATTTCCTATAGAAATCGGAGCACATTAAGACTCACAATCAGTATCCCTAAGCTATACATCACTAAATCACTATATGAGTGTATGAGAGAAACCATCAATAATTGGTAATCTAATCCATCCCCATCTATAATGGATATCTACAATGAGGCCAATTGCTCTGATTCCCGATTCAGTAACTTTGAAGTGGGTATCCTACTGAGATAATCTTACACCAAATCCCCCATCACATGATAATAGAAAATATAATATTCATAATCTTGGAGGTACTATAGCCATCTCCTATATCTCAAGTATAGATTTTTCTAAGAGATGAAATAATTGAAACACTTTTTAGAGTAGTAAATAAACTACTCCCCCACCCTGTAGTGTCTCCACAATATCAATGTGATGACTACCACTACTAGCTCAAGGTCATGGGTCACATAATTCTTCTTGTGTGGTCACAACTATTTTGAAAAATAATAAATAAATAAATTCCCCTACATTAGGAAACAACCGTGCCTTGTTCCTAATGCAGAACAAAACACTATATACACAGTACCCTCCTCTAAAAATAACATGATGGGAGGGCCTGTCAATCACTATCACACAAGCTAAAAACAATTAGGGAAAATCTCCATCAACATGAATGGATTTTCATTCAGTTGAAAAGATGTTTATGTCAATTAAATTCTAAAAAAGTCCCATATAACTGTCTGATATTACCCTAAAAAAGAAGAGAAACTCAGAACCTCTGTAACAATTATAGGTGTCTCTTTATAAATTGCTACCTCAATCTTCGCTAGATTTACTACAACTAATTCTTGTAAATGATGTATCCTTGAAAATTAAAATCCCTAATCTAAAACTAACTCTTCAAGAGATTCTTGTATAGTTGGTTCTATCATAAATTGTCCATAACCATCCTCAAATTTCTCTCTTGATCTTATTCAGACACCGAGAATACTTGGATGTCATTAATAAAGACCACCATGATCCCCACTATGTAATGATGAACTATCCTTCTCATAATTACCATTAACACTACTAGAGAGTTTATCATGCCAAATGGAATAACCAGTAATTATAATGGTTGAAATGACATCTGATATAAATCTAGAGTAAATTCTCATTTTATACTCATAATTAGAGTTATCTAGATCTAGGATCAAGCTTTGAGACCCACTACAACCTTTTCAACTGATCGAAGAGGTCATTGATCCTTCAATGTTGATACATATTCTTCATGGTCACCTATATTAGGATATATAAGTATAAAAATAACCTCAATCTTTCATGTTCCTTTTTGTAAAATAATACATGGGATTACTAGGGTGAAACCCTAGGTCTAACGAATCCATTACTCTAAAAGTCATTCAACTCCATCATCATCTCACAAACCTCTGTGGGTTCCATCTGATATGTAGGGGTAGATATAGGTATTCTCCCATGGTATTGATCAATGATGATGTATCCTTTGTTATGTGGAGGTAATCCAATGACATCCTTCGGAAGGAATTACTCATAATCATCCATCTTAATAAGAAAGTGTGGACTCAAATCATCCATTGCACTAATGGTCATGATAGAAAACTAATGAGTGGTCGGATGCATCCTCCTATGTGTGAGCCCATCCCATGATTCATTTGTTTCGTTTTTAAAAACAAATGAAACATTTTCCTATTATTATAGAAACACTACACTCTGAACCTGAACATTCAATTTGATCATAAATTGTGGATAACTAGTCAATAAATAAAATGACATTGTATGACCTAGATGACACTACTAATAGATGACAACACAAACTCTAACCTACAAGCTTAATGTCACACTGTTTATAACAATATGTGACCATTGAATCTCCTACTATATGGGTCTATAAGCTTAATGGTTGAGTCAATGGTCCAATCATAATATCTTTGTATCGAATAAGATACATGTATTGAATAGAATGACTGATACATGTTTTTATTAATGATTCAAACAAGATATAAAAGACACAAATCCTATATTTAATCATCTATGGATCCTTGAAGTCATAAGCCTCCATTAACACATGTTGGCATCATCCCTATCTACTACCTCATTTTTCATATTTTGGACCCCCAGGGGTGGTTTTGGTGGTAATAACATGATACTATAACAACTTTTTCCACCCTAACTACTACACTACCTCTTATTACACCCTACGAACCACCCTTCTCTGACCTCTCCCTATGAATCAGTGTCCTAAGACTATCTCCTAGTTATCCATATGGTGGTTCAGGAAATCTAATGCTTGATGGAAAAGACCATCACACGAGTATGACACCTTGTCCCAAAAAATGACTCATGTTACCTTTGGGGACGACACTATTAATCAAATGTACATGGACAATTTCCTAAATAACCTGGACTGATTGGGTACCTATGGCAATCATTGGCTACCTTCTATCGATGCCTCACCTATGTGGTGCCATATAGTAGCTCTGACTGATGTTGCCGACTTTTCTAGAAGGATCTCCACTATCAGGTATCTTTCAAGTACCTGAACATAAGTAGGAATTATAAGGGATAACATAGATTACATTATCTCACAATGTTGGAACTTATTGATGATTTGATCCTAGAATAATGGGTATCATACAATATCTGTAGAGTATTATGAATGTTCAATAAATATAACTGAATATTCCAACACAATCTAACTTCTCGGCTACTGACACATAATATTTTGTATGCATACAAAATGAAACAAGACGATAAATAAATACTCTATAAAGAGAATCTCAATGTCTTCCCCAAATTGAGTAATCTCCTCATGTTTCTGGGACCCAAAGCTCCACTATCACCCTACATATCCATGAAAAAGACTCATGATAAGGACTTCCATCTGGTCAGAAAGGGCCCTCACAAAGAAAAATACACAGGTTACTACCTCTAGCCAATATTTAATTTCATAGGGGTCCGGATCACCATCAATCATAAAAGATAGGTTCCAATGAAACTCATGAGATGCACTCAGTCTGAATTCATCATCAGTCTGAATTCATCATCAGCTAGTAGTGCTGGTAGTATCTACTGCTCGACAGTTGGTGGTATAGCTGGTAAGATACCCAAAAATGCTACATCTAGTACTTCCCAGGTTATAGATGCCTCGTTGCTTGGCAGACCATCCTCGTGATAACATAATTCAATAATGGATGGATGTCTTCATGTATGGATCATATGATAATCCAATATATACCGCAATAAATAGATTATATCTAGAGAGGTTACTCAAGAAGGATAAGGAAGTCACAAAACTTTCTTTAAAAATTCATGTACCATTATTTTCTCTAAAACGAGTGTTTTCATGTACCAAATAAAAAATAATGTGCCTTTACTACTACTATATGGATATATTGACCCCATACCAATTCTGGATTAAATGGCCTAAAATCCAAACTAAAACCACTTAGATCCATTTCCCAAAACCAACATCACCGACTCTCATTTTTAATGTAGAACCTACTCGCCATGATATCACACTGTCAGTACCCATCTACGAGGGGCCGATTCCATGACTACCAAATCCTATCTTCTAATAGTCTCGGCATTGGTGTATAAACCCAATTAGGAATATCCCCAAAATGGGAGGCATTTATCTAAGTACCATTACTCATAGACATATCTCTAATCCTCAAAATGATGTAATATCAAATAAATAAGTAAACAATGAATGAAAACCAAAATATCCCACAACCAGAGTTCAATAGTGTATGTATTAGTATGTAAATAAAAAAATAAACAATCCAAAAAAATGAAAAGATTCAACAAACACATGGCCAAGAGGAAAATTATGAGTTACTGGGACTATCTACAGAAATTATACTAGAACACAATGTGACATGTTCATTATCACAAGGCAGCACCTAGTCCCGGTTTACATGGAACATTGTTAATGAGTCAATTGTCTTCACAAGACATGGAGAAAGCTGGAAAAGCCCTTATAGGGGTGTGTAAAATAATACTCATTAGAACACCCCGAAACTAAAAAGGAATACCAAAAAGGAAATACCAAAAGGGAATAACAAAAAGGAATGATCACAATAGTATACATTAAATGAGATACTAGAAATAAATACCACCAAGGAATATAAAAATGGAATGAAAATAATAAATACCACCCAGGACTACCATTCAAAAATTCACCAAATAAATACCACCAAGTAATACCAGGATGGAATTCATAGTCCTCTTCACATTGATAAATGTCAATAATAAAAATATCATGAAAATTAGGATATACTGAATCTAATAATATACACAGCCGAAACAACACAAATAGTCTCCATAAGACACTGATGCACATCTGTCGTGGGGTGTGGAAAAATCTAGTATTTACTATGTTAAAATATAATACAGTGGTTAAACTAGGTTTTCTACCGATGAGGAGTGCACACAAAACAGTTTGTCAATTTTTATTTAGAGAAAACATTGGGTGTTTTTGAAATTGTTTGGTTTTAAAATCAAAGAGGGAAACGAAACAAAAGGAAGAAATTGAATAAAATATTCAAGAAAAAAATGGAATGAAAGTTATTTAAAAACTATTTAATGAGATGGGAGATCATGTTGGGTTCGGTTTTATAATTGAAATGTTATCATAGTTACGATTAATTCAATCCTCTTCTGCTAAGATTATTAAAATGAGATTCCACAATCGCTTCCTCCAACTTATTTGGTAAATGGTGTTGGTGCGAGTAAAGTATAACAAGATATTATTTTGGACCACTCTCCTTCCATTTTTGAATTTGTTGCAGAGAATACCCTCGAATGATTAATGCAATTCCCAATTGGGTCTTATTTATCCCAAACAATCTTCAATATTCATTGCAACTCTCACAAATACTGACAATCATCGAGTACTTAACCACTATTCCCTAATATTATTCTATTAAATATAGATCAGAACCTAGTGGAGGGAGAAAAATGATCCTCCATCAAAGAAAAAATAATAATCGATTATAAAATCAAATACGATTGCATAAGACAATAAATTCGGTTACTAGAATTTGAAAACAACTTTGCAGAAGAGAAAGTGACTTTATTCAATCAAATGTAGGAACTCAAAAAATTACAAATATAAAACCATCCCTCTCCCAATAACCTCATTATTTTACCCCACCAAGGTAATGGTATTTGATAATGATGAGTAAGATGAAGGCATTACAAAAATAACAATAAGAAATGAGTGAAAAGAAAGAACATTATTTTCCCCTCCAGAATCTGTCATCCAGAATGATAGATTGGGTAATGCCCTCCCCTGTCCAAATGAGGCTGAGGTCCCTTATTATAGAATGTTGGGAATGTATTTGGTCATTTACCCTCAAAATATCATAACCACTGGAGCCGTATCAAGGATGTTATGTCCACCTAAATAGAATAGACTTTTCCTGGCCTCCAAACACTATTCCACCAACCCTTCTATGTAAATTTAATGGGAGGCCTTAATGAATGAATTTATTTATGATATTTGTTAATCCTATGACCCTTCTAGTAAGAGTTCTGACCTAGTTGTAACCACAACATTTGTAGGCTGGTGGCCCGTGATATACTTCATTAAATATGTCATAGTCCATCCTGCTGTCCAGAAAACCTTTTCACATTGATAGAAATTTTTGGGCATGTAGAAATTAGAATTGGATCTTGTCACAGAATAAAATTATGTATAAAACAAACATATAAAACCTAAAAAAACAATCATTCAATTTTGTTCAAAATATCAAAAGTTATGACCAAAACACAAAAGGTTCAAAAAACTGTATATTTCCAGATTTGACCAATTTTGATATTTAAGCTGAAAAATTACCAAAAATCAGAAAATGATGTAAATAAGCTCAAAATTAATTAATTGGAAGGTATTAAATCATTTTAAAAAAATATTAATTATTATTAAAATGCTATCTCTATCATTTCCCCCACACTTATCACTTGGACTCTTGTACAATTAAAACTCAAAATCAAATCATAGTAAATTTAAAAGACATATCAATGAGATCCACTAATTTTACTCCAAGAAACTAATGATATCATGCCTCCTAAAACAAAATTATTTCGAGTTCTTAGTTATATACCATTCAATATATTTCCTATTCATTTCTCCCTCCATGCACACAAAACATGTACCTCACTTGCATTTTCTCTGATCACATAAATTTCATTTTTTTTTGCAATTTCTTTCTCATCCAATACTTATGAAAGGGTCACCATTGGTTTGGTAAATTACTACATCTCTACCAGATGTCAGTCAAGGACATATGTACATCATGAGGACTTAATACGTTAGTTCTGTGGCTTTCGTTTGGTAGGATTTAGATGTGACAAATTCCCAGGCAGAATAAGGAGGGCTAGGCTATTTTTGAAGAAAAATTGCATTACTCTAATTTTTACTCAAGTGTAGTCTCATCCTCTCTCCCCATAGTAGTAAATCAGCTCCATACACATGAAAAATCAGTGAAATTTAACACCATTCATCTTCTCAGAATCAAAAGTTTCAATTATCTCAACCATGATTTTTCTGTAATGTTCCAGATAGGCACATCTTTTTTTCATTGGAATCTCCAGATAGGTACAGCTTCTTATACAAAATGATATATTTATTTTAAGCAACAAGAATATATCTTCATCTTTTTATTTTTGACCAAAAGTATCTCAAAATTAGATACCACAACACAAGTCAACCTCTTCCCACACTTATATTCAACAAGATCATGCAATTTTACATCAAGAGTAGGTTAGATAGGGAAAATTGGCCTGCAATGTAGCTTACCTAACAGGATTTTCACAGATTATATGGGATAAAAGAATTAAATGTATATGATGGTCCATTATAAAAAAAATTATCTTGAAAAGAGAGATTCAAAATCAAATAAATTTCTCAATCATTTAAAACATTTGTACCTCAAACCCTCATGTTTTAACAAGAATAATTCAATTTCATGTTAAATCAAGCATGGTATGGTTCTATCAAGAAGTGAGGTGAAAGAAAAGAATATGATAATTAGGTTCATAAGCCTCATAGGTAAGTGATTTCAAATTTAATGATAGTGATTTGTGGCATGAGATTCAAAAATCCGGTTACTTTTCATGAAATTACTAAAGATTTGAATTTTAAATAATGTCATTTTCACCATTCATTTATGCTCAGTTTAACGGGATAAATTGTTTCACTAAAGGAAATGGGTTTTAAAAATAGAAATGAGAATCATTTTATCTCAATAGTTTTAGAAACACTCAAAAATTTGTAAAAGAAACACACATATTGACTAAAAATGTTTTTTTGTTAAATAAGAAAACATACAACAAATGAAAATCCTAACTACAAAGGTTCCCTCCCCCACACATAAATGATGAAATGTCCCCAATGAATTCAATTAGATTTAACATGTAAGATGATATTAAATTGAATCACAGTAAGAAATAAAGTGTTAAGGAGAGGTAAAACCAGATGGATTTATTGATAAACGTTTTGGAGGAGTGTTATCTCCTCCACTTGCTCTGATGGCATGGTCTCAAGGAATTTATTCAATCGATGCCCATTTACAGTGAATGAATTCTTTTCTTGATCCTTCATACCCTGAACAGAACCAAAAGGATATACGTGAGTTGATATAAATGGAACCTCCCATATGGAATGATGTTTACCTGGCATCAGCTTGAGTCTTGAGTTGAATAACAACACTGTGTCTCCAGGATGGAAGTTTTTCAGTGGGATCAACTTGTCATGAGACGCTCTTGTTCTCTCTTGATAAATCCCAGAGTTTTTTAAACCATCCCTTACTATTTCTTCCAGATCCTGAAACTATAATCTTCTCTTCTTCCCATCACTTTCAAGATCCATATTTATCTTCCTCACAGCCTGGTATGCCTTATGTTCCAATTCCACAGGTAGGTGACAACTTTTCCCATAAATCAGCCTATATGGACTCTTTCCAATTGGGGTTTTGAAGGCTGTCCTATAATCCCATAATTGTTTTCCTACCTTGGGATGAAATCCTTCGAATTTGGAATAACTGTCTTTTTTAAAATTGCTTTTATTTCTCTTTTGGATATTTCAATATATCCATTTGTCTATGGATGAGAGGGAGTTGATGTTTTATGATTCTCCCCATATTTCGTCAACAAAGCATCCGTTATCCTATTGCAAAAATGAGTCCCTTGATCCCTAATGATTGATCTAGGCACTCCAAACCTACAAAATATGTTAGTCTTGTTGAAATCATAGACAAATTTAGAATCGTCGGTCCTAGTGGATTTTGCTTCCACCCATTTGGATACATAATCAACTGCAAGAAAGATATAATAATTTCCAAACAAAATTGGGAAGGGGAAAATAAAATATATTCCCAATAATTCAAAATTCTCACCAAAATTAAGTGGTTGTTGGGGTATTTCTTTTCTCTTTGAAATATTTCCAGAAAACTAACATTTATCACACCTTTAACAAAATTTATGAGCATCATTAAAAAGGGTGGTCCAATAAAGTACAGATTTTAAAACCTACCTTGCTGTCATTTGAGGTCCAAAGTGGCCTCCACGAGATAATGTGTAACAATACTCAATGACAGAATTAATTTCACTATCTGGCAGGCATCATCTTATTAATATTTTATTGCAAATTTTAAATTAATTGAATCATCCCAAATGTAATATCTTGATTTCGATTTCATCTTTTGAATTTGGGGGAAATTTAAATGAGATGGGATTTGAGATGTTACCAGATAATTGACCATATTGGTATACGATAGAATGTCATTGTTGATGGTTTAGAGTTGTTCTCCAAGAACCTCATCATTAAGTGGGTTCTGGTTTGGAATTTCACCTTCAACGGTGTGGGGTAGTGGACTTAGATGATCAGCCACCTGATTTCCAGTTCCCTTTTTATCATTAATTTCCAAATTGAACACTTTTAAGAGTATAATCCATCTTACTAGCATTGGCTTTGCATCCTCCTTCTTCATTAAATACCAAAGAACTGCATGATCAGAAAAAAATTAGTGCCAAGAAGATATGATCGGAATTTATCTAGTTCAAATACAATTTCAAGGAACTCTTTCTTGGTGGTTGTTTAATTGATTTGTGTGGCATCCAAGGTCCTTGATTCATAATACATGCCTTGTGAATTTTTGTCAATTCTTTGTGATAGAGCTGCTCCCACTACTTGGTAGGATGCATCACAAATCAACTCAAAAGGGTAACCCCATTTGAGGGGTGGCATTATTGGAGGTGTGTTCAACATTTTCTTTAGTTCATCAAATGACTTCTTGAATGAATAATCAATATGAAAGTCAGATTCCTTATGTAGTAATCTTGAGTGAGGTAGATAAATCTTACTAAAATCATTGATGAATCTTCATTAAAATCATGCATGTCCGAAAAATGATCTAACACGTTTTAAACAAGTTAGACATGGTAAGGAATTTATTACTTCACCTTTTGATTTATCAAACTCAATACCTTTTTGTGAAATTATGTGTCCCCAAACTATTCCCTTTTCAACCATGAAATGACATTTTTCCAAATTTATGAAAACATTCTTTGGAATGCAGTTTTTCAAAACTTTTCCAAAATTTCTAATGCAATGATCAAATTTATTACCAAAAACTGTGAAATCATTAAGAAATACCTCCAGGAAGTCCTTAATATGATCTGAGAAAATACTCCACATACACTGTTGAAATGTACCTAGGGCGTTGCATAGCCTGAAAGGCATCCTTTTTTTGGAAAATGTACCAAATGGAAAGGTGACAGTTGTCTTCTCCATGTCTTCTAGTGCGATCAGTACATGAATGTATCCTGAGAATCCATATAAAAACAGTAATGGGTTTTTCTAACTAAGATTTCTAGCATTTTATCGATGAACAAAATAGGGAAGTGGTCTTTTCAGGAAAAATTATTAAGCTTCCCATAATATATACACACTCTCCAGCTATTTTATACTGTAATGGAGATCAATTCATTTCTTTCATTTTTGAAATTTGTTATGCCGGTTTTCTTTGGCACTACATGAATGGGGATAACCTACTAAGAATCAGAGATTGGTTAATGATGTCAGTTGCTAGAAATTTATCTATCTCTTTCTTGACAACCACCATGATTGTTGGATTGAGTCTTCTCTGAGGTTGTCTAACTGGTTGGGAATCACTTTCTAAAAATATTCTATGAGAAAATAACATGGTATTGATTATAGGTATATTACCTAAAATCCATCCAACATCTTGGAAATTTCTATTGAGTAGGTCAATTAGAGTTTCCTCTTGTGAATGGGATTGGTTATTGGAAATTATTAATGGAAATTTTTCTCCTTCCATTAGGTGAGAATACTTCAAATTACATTTAATGGCTATTTTCAAGACTTGGGGTTTGTTCAAGGGATGACATTGAATTAAATTTTCCTATTCCTAAGGCTAGAATCTCCAGTATCATCTCATTTTCTTTTAATAAATCATCAAAAAAGTAATATTTTACCTCATCCTCTAACATGAGATAAGGATTTTCATGTTCATGGAAATTAGAATTATCAAATGAAGAATGTTCTCCTAATGATAAAAAGTTAATAAGCATACCTAAATCATCAATTGGTTCTATACCTTCCTCATGGGAGATCACATAAAGTGAGTTGTTACTAGAAAGATGTTTCATTGAATAATTAATGTTGATGTGTACTTCGCTGTATCCAAGTTCCATTGTGAGTGTTCCTTCATATATATTGATGATAGTCTTGGTATTTTTAGGAAGGGTATCGCTAGGTTTATGGGAGAGTGGCATGGTTCTTTGTATTCTTCCATAGTAAGGACATAAAATATTACTGGAAGGATCAATCCACTTACCCCAACAAGTACATCTTCTATAACTCTAGCTGGGAAAATGGCGGATCTGTTTTCTAATTGTAACACCACTCGAGTTGGTTTTAGTTCTTCGATCTGCAAGGTTTAAAATAATGAGTGAGGCATAACAATTGTTGAAGCTCCTAGATCACATAATGCATCAGTAAAATTTAATGAACCGAAAGTGCAGAGAATAGAGAATGTTCCTGGATGTTGACATTTTTTTGGAATCACTATTGTGATTAGTGCTGAGATACTTCTTCCTAAGTTTATTCTCTCATTTCCATCCAATCACCTTTTTTTGTGCCCAAATCCTTCAAAAAAATTTCATATATAGGGATTTGTTTTATTACATATAGTAGTGGGATATTGATTTCAACATTTTGAAAAGTTTACTAGATTTATTTTTTAATTCTGTCTTCTTAAAACTTATTTGACTCAACTAATGCAGATGGGAATGGTGCCTGGATATCCTTTCTCTCCCTTTGTTGTTTTTGTAATGGTTCTTCTGGCCGTTCTTTTCTAAAACTGATTATTTCTCCTTTGTTGTTCTAGTATTCTTCTTCTTTATAGATTTGTTGTTATTCATTAGGTTTCTTAGAATCATCATCCTCACTTTGTTTAGGTGACATACTCTCTTTTCCACTTTTTTTTTTAATGACTCTCACACTTTCTTTGGGATTTAGAACTATTTGTGTGAGGTGATTTCCTTGATTTTTGTTTATAATATCCCTAAGGTTGTCAAATTTATTATCTAAATTATTCACTATATTCTTTAGATCATCAATCTCTATTTCTTGGTGGTTATTATGAGAACTTGTTGAATGTTGTTCATCTGGTTTTCTATAGTATGACTCTTTATAGGGTTGTTGAAATGGTGGAGGATTCTAGTATTGGTGGTGCTGGAATAGAGGTTGATTTTGGTATTGATTTTGAAATGGAGGCCTATCCTTGTTATATCAGAATCCATATCCTTATTGGGGTTGACATGGTTGATTTTACTGGAACTTCCATTCTTGATAGGCAGCAACACAAATTTCAAACCCCTGCACTTCTGGACATTGATCAGTGTAATGATAACTAAAAGAGCATTAACCACATACCTGATTCGGGTCATGTTATTCCTTCACTTTGTTCACACAAAGTTTTCTCATCACACTTGTCATTTCCTTATGTTTTTTTTCAAGTGAGGGTGAGGATGAATCATAATTTCTTACCTCATGGATTCCCCTATTACTTGTACCTCTAGTTATGAATTGCTGTGAGTTTTGCGCAATATTCTCAACAAGGCCTCTGACATATATTGGTGACTTGTCAATCAATGCTCTTACAGATGAGGCGTCTAATAAATTGAAATCATTGTCAATGAATCCTTGGTAGAAGAAAAAAAGAAATTGGTTCTCTTCTAATTCATCGTGGGTGAAGCTTGCACAAAGTTTCTTGAAACATTCCCAGTATTCGTAGAGAGTCTCTCCTGTTGATTGATGTATGACAGAAATCACCCTTTTTATTGTTGTGCTCATAGATGTAGGGATGAATCTCTTCAATAAGATTCTTTTTTATATCATACCAATCATTTATCTCCCCTGTATGGAGATTATACAACCATTGTTTTTCTACTCCCTCAAGTGAGAAAGGGAATGCCCTCCACTTTACATACACTTCTTCGACTCCTTGGGGTATGAAGCTGGAGCAGACATAGGTGAACTCTTGGATGTGTCGATTTGGGTCTTCACCAGCAAGACCATGAAACTTTGGTAGTAATTGAATCATATTAATGTGCAGTTCAAAATCATTCTCCATGGAAGGGATAGTGAGTTGGGTACTTTGATTAGAAAATTGAGGTGCACAATGATCACGCAGAGTTTGGTTGGGATTAATAGCCATTATTGTTGGTTCGGAGTGATCACTGAAAGTATCACTTGAATCCATGAGTTGTATTTCTTCAAAATCTCTTTGAAAATTTTGTTTTCTCATTTGGGTTATTGTATGATCAATTTTGGGATCAAATTCAACTAAAGGTTTATTTAAACTACGAGTCATTCAAGAATGTTTTATTTTTTATTTCTTGTGTTTTGAGGCACTTCCTCCCCAGAAATGACGTCATGTTTAATGCACAACTGTTGTGGGGTATGGAAAAATAAAGTATTTACTATGTTAAAATATAATATTGTGGTTAACCTAGGTTGTCTCTTGATGAGGAGTGCACACATAATAGTTTTTCAATTTGTATTTAGAGAAAATGTTGGGTGTTTTTGAAATAGTTTGGGTTTAAAATCAAAGAGAGAAATAAAAAACAAAAGGAAGAAATTGAGAAAAATATTCAAGACAAAAATGGAATGAAAGTGATTTAAAAACTATTTTATGATATGGGTGATCAAGTAAGGGTCGGTTTTATAATTTAAATGTTATCATAGTTCCGATCAATTCAATCCACTTCTGCTATGATTATTAAAATGAGATTCCACAATCGCTTCCTCTCACATATTTCGTAAATGGTGTTGGTGAATGAAATGAATAACAAGATATTATTTTGGTCTACTCTCCTTCCTTTGTGAAAGTGTTTTAGTGAATACCCTCGATTGATTTAGGCAATTCCCAATTGGGTATTGTTTATCCCAAATAATATTGAATATGCATTACCACTCTCACACGTATTGACGATCGTCGAGAACTTAACCACCAAGACCTGATATTATTATATAAAATATAGATAAGAACCTAGTGGAGGGATAAAAATTTTCATTCATAAAAAAATAATTACTGATTATAAAATCAAATACGATCCCATAAGATAAAAAAATTTATTATTAGAATTTGAAAACAACTTTGCATAAGAGAGAGTGATTTTATTCAATCAAATGTAAGAACTCATAACATTTCAAATATAAATCCTTCCCTCCCAAAATCACCTCATAATTTTACCACTAAATGGTAAGGGTATTTTAGAATGATGTGGAAGATTAAGGCATTACAAAAATAAGAAGAAGAAATTATTGAAAAGAATGAACATAATTTTCTCCTCCAGAATCTGTCATCTATAATTATAGCTTTGTTTATGCCCTCCCATGGCCAAATGAAGCTGAGGACACCTCTTATAGAATGTTGGGAATGGAGTTGGACATCTACCCTGATAATATCAGAGCCATTGGATCTATGTAAAGGACGTTATGGCCACCTAAATTGAAGAGATGTTTCCTGGCCGCCCAACACTATTCCACCAACCCTTCTTTGACCATTGAATGAGAGGCCTTAATGAATGAATTTATAACTTATATTTGGTGATCATCGGAAAATTCTAGTAAGCATTAGAACCCAGCTAAAACCACTGAATTTGGAGGCTGGTGGTCCTTGATATACTTTTTTGAATATGTCATAGTCCTTTCTGCCGTCAAGAAAAACTTTTCACATTGATAGAAATTTTATGGGCATGTAGAAATTCGAATTAGATCTCGTCTCAAGAGAAAATTATGTTGAAAACAAACATATAAAACCAAAAAAAACAATCACTCAATTTGATTCAAAATATTAAATGTTATGCCAAATGAAAAAAGGTTCATAAAACTATATATTTTCAGATTTGATCAATTTGGATATTTAAGCTCAAAATTTACCAAAAATCAGAAAATGATGTAAATAAGCTCAAATTAATTAATTATAAGTGATTAAATCATTTAAAAACATAGTAATTATTATAAAAATATTATCTCTGTCAGACCGACAATATCCATAAGAAACACTATCTACATAAGACACAAAGTCTCCATAATACACATTGTCTCTATGTGAAATACAGCCTCTAGGTCACATCGATCCATAGAAATGTTTTCTTAAAGTGGGATTATTCCAAGAGAACTCACACCTCAAGCCATTAAGATTTTTATAAACTCTTAGAAACACCAATTATGATATCAATAAATGATAGTCTCATTATAAAGGAGCCAATGTCATAGATGTATCATCAAATGGTAATAGATTTTAAAAACTATGGACATTTGAAAATTTGAGAAGAGGGTTCACTCTGCGGGGGACCAACCGTGGATATCAACCATTATCTGGTCTAGCTTTCAGTGTTAGCCTGGGTCGACTCTGACCTACAAGATCTAACCTACACCACTGGGTGTGACCTGATCCACTAGGACTAACCCACTCCATCAAGCTCAACCCATCTCACTGGCCCGACCTACCCTGCCAGATAACCTGCTTGCCAAACATGGCCTATCTCCAGGTCGGTCTACTCACCTGGTCTCTTGTGTCGAACACTACCCGAATAATGTTGCTACAACACTGCATGTCACAACATTTGAACACAACATTATCCTTGAAACATTCCTCTTTTACCCCACCCACTTGATGCAAGACATGCCACCCACACACGAAGTAGGAAGCATTGTGCCATGTGCATCGTCGGACACTGGTGCCCTTAATTTTTTAGTACATTGTTTTTAATATTATGGTCAAATATATGAATCAAAATAACTTATATGACCCTCGGGTCCAGAGATACACTGATTCATATCCACATTTTCTTGCCTCCATTAAGGGGGTCAAATAATGTTTGATTAATCTCAACAAGTGGAGGTACGATCATGTGGATCGAAAAGTGATGAATGAAAAGAATGTAGCAGAGAATGAACAATAATTCTCGAAGAATGAACCTTGGAAATTTTTCATGTCATCCTATATTTTTTCTCATTATAAGAATAAATTATGAAGATAAACTAATATCCCAATAATCCTGCAACAAGAACTCATCTTATAATAATGATCGAACCATGGATCAATCTGTTTTTTGATTGACCAACATTCATCATGAAAAAAATTAATGGAGAATGTAAATTATAAATCATACGTCATACCAGAGATATTGATCATTCTCTATAGAGGATTTTTTAAAATTGGTGACCCATCAAGAATGATCTCCGGTCCCAGTGTATGTCATCGCTGGTGAGATAATTCTCTAAAAAAACTCTATAGAGTCTCACGGGAAATTCCATTGTTATGACTGTCATGATGGGTGCCTACATAGTTCATAATTTAAAAAGAAGCAACATTTCTCTATTGATGTAGCATTCAAATAAATTAAACTAAATGTTTATTTTCTTCATTAATGTTTCAAAAAAAAATTCCACAGCCGACTTGAGCTAGTATATTTTAGGCCTCACCATGGGAAAAACATCATTAAAAACTCATATGTGGTCTTGGATTTCCAATCTATGTATCCATTCCTGATTTATTCTTATTTTGAAATAAAATAATTCCATTTTATAAATTTATTTATGATTATGTCCTTTAAGGATTTTTTTTTCCAGTGAACTGTGCTGACCAAATTCAGGTCGTGCTAGTGGTAAAACATCCATTCCATGCTCAATGTTGCCCTCAGATTTCTTATTTAGGAACACATATAAAAACTATTCTACATCATAATAATATTAGAATGTGCATGCTATTAAAAACATCAAATTTTTCTTTGAATGATTCCAGGAACCTCAGGCCTGGGTATCCAATTTTTTTCTCAGAACCTTGTCCCAAAATTTTCCCAAATAAATTTTAAAAAATTAAATATTGAAAATAAAAATAACAATGATTAATTATTCAATCTAAAAAATTTATTGTAATTCAATATTTACATTTATAAACTATAATATCAACATTATTGTATTATGATATTTATATTAAAAAATAATAATGTGTCATGATGTTTAAAATTTTCAATTTTTTGATAACAAATATTTTTTCATTAATCTTTTTCTTATGTTTTGAAAAAAAATATATATAAATTTTAAAAATACTATTTGATAAAAAGTGAAAAATCATCAAATATTAATTTTCAAAATTAAATATGGGTTTTTTTAATATTTCTATGTAATATTTGATTGTTAATTAAATAATCTAAAAACTGTTTTCAAGAAACCCAATGAGATTATGATTTCATCATGAATAAATTAAAGAATAAAAGTTTTTAAATAAATTCTACATAAAATATTAATTTTTTGAGTAAAAATGTAAATTTCAAAAAAAAAATCATTATTATGAAAATTTATGTTTAATATATTATGTAATATCATTCAATAAATTTTATTTTGTGTCCTATTTTAATTAAATATTAATTTGGTAAAATATATTTTTTAGATTATTTTAAGTCCATTGGATTTTTATTTTTTAATTATGAATAAATTTAAATGTTGATAAAAATACAGTAATTAATTTAAAATTCTCAAAAATCATATTTGTCATAATTAAAAGTTTCAGAAAATGTGTTTTTTTAGAAAGTATTATTTTCTATTTCATAATATTCTTGAAATATGAAACATGTTGTACATTTCTAATAAGGGGAAATGTTTAAAAAATCATTCCTACCATTTACAATTAGGGACTCTCACCACCCCTTCATGACCAACCAAAAGCAATTCATCCTGAAAATTTTCCATGATCCTTATTTTACAATATTTTTTCTCATACAAGATCTTCTGGTTATAATATATTTTCATTAGGCCCCTATTTTTAAGGATTCAGCATTGGGAAATAATATATTTTGATGGTAAATGATTTTTTCTAACATATATTAATTTCTATTATAAATTTTAAAATAAATATTATAATTCTTATACCACTACATCTATATTTATGGTATACTGAAATTTATTATGCATATTCATTAACTATTAAAAACTTTCACGTTTTCAATTAAGAAATATGAAACTAACATTAATGCATTTTGAGGTATATCACATTCATGAATCGACGGCATATATTTTTCACCAGATCCATTAATGTACGGAAATATAAAAAATTCTTCTTACCCTACAAATACTCAAGAAACAAAGACGTTAATTGTGCATTTTGAAGACTACCCGCTAGATGAAGTATCAAAAAACATTCTTTAGATAGTTTACTTTTTTGATTCTTTTTAAATAATGTCATATTTGGTTGAAAATTATACTTTTATATAAATTATATCATTATGATTCTATAATAATGATAGTATTCCAAAAGAAACAACTTTTATAATCATAACCACCAAATAATTATTCTATGTTCATGTTTGGGTTGGTTGATCCACATACTTAAACAATGTTATAAATTCTATAATATTTTATTATGATAATATAATTTCTGATAATATATGTTATAAATATGTAAATTCATATTTTTTTAGAATGTATCATTATTATTAAAAACATCAGTTAATATTTTATTGTTCGTTCATTAATATTTATTAGAATACGATAATCGAAGAATAACCCATAAATGATTATATTAAAAACCAAATAGAATGAACTTATAAAAATATAGATATTTTGAAAAATATAATTTTTTATTGATATATGAAGTATGAACATTGGGATACTAACGTCTATGTGCACTGATATTATGAATCATGTTCATAATTATCTAGATTATAGATAGATTATATTGAGAATCAATGGTATGTAACTAAAATTAATATAATGAATAATTATAAATTAATATTATAAAATTATATATATATATAAATATTAATCTAAATTATGTGATAAATAAATAAATATATATATATATATATATTTTTTATAGTGAATTTTAATTAATTTGACTATTTGGTGAAATAAGGTAATTTTTTATTGACATCAATTTTATCACTCTTGAGATGAAATTATAATTATAAAAATTGTATTATATAAAATTTTGTATATCAATCACATTAAATAATTTTATTATTTCCCTCACATTAATCACGTAATTTGATGCTTCACTATGAATAATTTCTTGAAGGGGGTTTGAATCAAAATTTTATAATGTTGAATTAGATTATTTGTCTTAAATTTTTTTCATGAGGTATTTTTTATAATTCACAAGATTATTTATTTTATATGGTGTATTCACGTACCAATTAAATTAATGTATGAAATTTATTTCATTTAATTATGTTTCAATTTCTATTTAATGATATCTCTATCATCCTCAAAAGAATCATACATAATCAATACCACAATTGTTTTAACGCCAATCTCATTTTTACAGAGTGTTATTTTGAAGGATAATCAATATCATGATTTTTATAATTACGTATATAAAACCAAAATAATTTTATTATCATCAAGGAATTTTGTTTTTTCTGATCCCCTCAATATTTCATTTCCTAATTTCCTCTTTATTTAATAGTTATAAAGAATCCCAAACCTATTTTGTTTTTTCAAATGCTCCAATGTTTTATATTGATATTCATTGGATTTATCTAGACTACTAATTAAATTAAAATCAGTAATTTATGAAGTTTATTTTAAATCATATTATATTATTTATAATATATAAAATTAATTTTTCATGTTTTCAGTATGGGTCATTTTCATCAATATTCGAAAAGATTAATTTCTTAATATTTTCTTATGAACACATTTTCAGAAAAATTTATTTTATTATATAAAAAATTTAATCTACATTAAAAAGGGATTTATATAAAATTAATTTTTTTCCAATCCATATAAAATACAAAATTTAAAAAAAATTCAAACTATCAATGATATTTCTAATTTGTAAAATGTTTTTTCTAGCACTCATAAAATGTTTTTAAAAAATTATTTATACATTTGAAATATAGTTTTTATATTCATGTGATCCTAGAAGTTTTATCATCAACATTCTTTACATAAATGTATTATTTAATGATATTCTCTATAATATATTTGATCTATTACTCTCTTTCTTATTCTGATGCATATAAAATTTATCAGCAAAAACATTTCTTCCAACACAATTAATTTCTGAATAAATTCATTTCTATTTAATTGAATTAACTGAGTTCACTAGGAAGAAATATATAATATAATTGGATATATTTTTTATTAAAATTTTATATATTGTTTAAATACAAATTTTTTATTAATTTTATTTAATACTTTTCACCTCTAATGTTATTGAATATCCTTGGATTCCAATTTCATTTCATTATGTTTATCTTCTTATAACTATGAAAGATTTATTTTCGTATTACTAATGAAAATTGTAGGAAACCAATTTCGAAACCATGGATTCATTATGATATAATATAGTGGAATTAGTTTCAATCTACACATACAAGTATAGATGGTGAATGGTGAATTCATATATCTTCTAATGTCTTGGATACCAGTTTAAATCCTTTGACATATGTAAATATGTAATTATTTTTTCAAAGGTATAATTTAATTTTAGAAACTTATGATGTTGATTTATATTTACGAGTAATTAATATTTATCACAATTATGGGAGAATGTTCATTTATCTAAAATATTATTTTTTCATATACATGATGTTTTCTAACAATTCTAAACTATTATTTTATTATTTTATATATTACTATTTTATGATATGTTATTCTGTTATGTATGATTTAATTTTTAATCATTATTTTTTATAAATTTTTTTATATTTTAATCATACCCATATACTAATTTAATTCTAACTTATGGTATTTTATTGATTTTTCTTATGTTTACCCATACTGAACTTTTAAGCACACCCATTTTATATGATTCCATTTTACCATCTCATAAAGATGAATGTTACCTAAAAGAATTATTTAATGGTGTCTAGTATGATTAAATTATGGAGAAATTATCGAAACATTGGTATATTATGTTTTCCTTTTAATTGGTCTTCAAAGAAATTAATCCAATGGTTTCCTGCATTTTTTATTAGATTATTATGAGATATAATACAAACATAAATATTTTATTTTATCATGTATCATATCCTTTGATACCTAATTTTATAATTATAATTGTTTATTTCAATCTCTAAAGATGGTTTTCATTTTTGGGGAAGATCATAGATAGTGTAGAGTAATTATAAAAATAATTCCCATGAATTTATTAAAAAATCACTAAAAACCCAGTTGATTATTAATAAATTTTTATTGTTTTTAATAATGTAACCTTATTATGATTTAACCAAGATCTATGTGAGCCAAGTATCCTCTTAAAATTTTCACATCTAAATAATTAGTATAATAATTTTCATATAGAGGTCATCTAGAATTTATGTATATTTTAAAAACACTTAAAGATATTAAATTCTATAATTATTATAATAGAAAATGTTTCTTTTTTAATCAAATAAACTCATTTTATAAACTAAAAAATAATAAATGAATGAAAATAAAGTAGAATTTGTTGCTTCCAAATGTATATCAAAATTATATTAACAAAACAAAATATTCATAGAATATTTAAAATTACTATTTAAAAAGAAATATTAAACTAAAAAATATCAATTATTATATCATAACATACTCTCAATGTTTTTATATACCTTATAGTGATTCCCCATAGCTTATAATTTTTCGTAAGACACTGACTGGATTGAGAGGATTTGTTTCTTAATTTCATATCCCTGTATGAGGATAGTTAGTTCTCAAATATCATGAATTATGAAAGAAAATCCAATAACACTAAAATGTTATAGTGCTTATTACCTAGGATGAACATGAAAATAAGGCACCATAGTGGATAATTTATGGAATAAGTGGATAGTTCGTTGAGAGAGAATGTTTTAAAAAATAGACAAAGCCATGATTCGATCTAGGAGGTTGGATTTTATATGTTTTAAAAAAATTAAATTATTATTGTATTTTATTAAATATATCCCCATAAAATTATATTCAAATTTTATTTATATGTTTAGATATATGGTCAAAATAACAAATAATAATATAGACTACGAACATTTTATTTTTGGTCCAAAAATTACATATTTTGTGCCTCCTTATGAGAAAACTAGGATTATAAGTCATTATATAAATTATATCAAATGTAGTTTGTGTTCCATCTAAAAAATATGGTCATTTTCAACCAAATTAAATAATAATATAGTTTAATATTGTATATGTAAATTTTATATCAATTATAGTTAAATGAAATGGTTTTAGGGGGGAAATGGTAATGAAAATCAGGATGGGTTAATTGACCTCTATAAATTAAAATATAATTAGGAATTTTGTGGTTATCATTGAAAAATGAATATAGTGTAAACCCCATTTTTCAATTCTTCATTCTATTATTTCTCTCCAGTTCGATGGAAGCTGGTATTTTTAATAGATATCTATCGAGGTACATTTTTTCATTTATTCCAATAATTAACATACTATATTTATTACATTCATTTTAGTGTATTGAAATAATAAATTTTGGGATGAATCCATAAGTGGATTGTAGCATATTGGAAATTTGAAGGTATTTTACAATATCATATGTGGAGGAGGCTTGATATTGATGAATTGAAAAAGTTATGAGTCGTTTAAATATTAATTTGTGTTGAAATTAATTTATTTGGGGGTTTCAGTAATAAATGAATAAATTAATTGATAAATGAGAATATATTGTTGAATATATTATCCATAGTGGACTCTTGTGTATAACATGCATTTCTCAGTACTCTTTGTTATATAATACTTCCCTATAAGGTCTAAATGTGTTTTTTCTATCAACTATTTATATAATAATAATCATCAATCGAATATATTAATTTACTATAAACATTTTATAATTTATTACATGATTCTTGAATTCTGGCTCAGCTGGAGGAGAATGTGTAGTTGCTAGTTTTAGATCACACAAGATATTGGTGAAGTGTAAATGTTTCATACAATGGAACAATCGTATCATTTGGTACAAGGAACTAAAAAGTATATATAGTTTATCATATTTATTATATTGTTTGAATTATAATAATGTCTAAGACATTGTGAGAGACCCAATGAAGAACTCAATATATATTCCTTTATGTGTTGTAGGGATACTATATCTGTTATACTCTTATGAAACTGTCCAATGTTAAATGTCATTCAACAGGTCTTCAATGGAAATGTTACCTATTTTTGATACTCAAAAGATATTGAAATTAATGTGATATAATTGTCTATCATTGATCTATAAAATGATTTACATATTGGGTATTGTTGTTATTTGAATATATGATAGAAAATGTATAGAAATGACCAAATAAAATAATGTTAAGATATTTATATGATGTAATAAAATTTGTTGGGAAATTGAGGATATAATTCAATGTAACTAAATATGGGTTTTATATTTTTAATGTTAGGATATAAACTATATAAAATATAAACATTCATAAATCTAATGTTGTGAGAGAATAATTTTTATATTGTAATGTATCATTGCAAATATGGTGACTTTTTTATATTATGAATCTATAATGGTGTCCTTATAATAAATATCTTTTTGTGAATTGTTTGAATCCTATTTTATTCATTAATATTTTAAGAGGATAAATGAGTGACTATAAGTGGTGATATATATTTTGTGAATAGAGGTTATTATAATGAGAACCCACTATTTCATGCCACTTGAGACATGTGTAGTTCATCTTATTAATTCAATGTATATAGTGTATGGTCTGGATACATGAGTGATAGATGTAATAATACATGGGAGTAAAAATATATTGTTTGGATTTACTTTATTTGTAACAACATATATAACGAATAATAATTTACTATGTATATAACTTTTAATATTAAATGTTATTGATAATGTTGATTTTATTCAATCAAAAGAAATTATTAAATTTAATGTGGATATATCGTTCTCCTGTAATGTGAAAATAATAATATATGATACTCTTGGAAATAAATTATACCATTTTATGGCCATTATTCAAATATGATATTTGGGTAGGTGTTTCAACCCAAGAACATGCATAAATTGGGTGTATTCTTTATGTGATGTTCTACCCCATTATTCTCAATGAGATTTTTGATGAGGGATAATTTTACCTCAGAATTATTTCAAGGTATGTAATTAAAATTTTCCTAAATATTATTGATTATATATGATGAAAAGACTCTTGATCCCTAACATAAATGGTAATTTGTTTCTTAGTATATCATTTGATGATGATATGCTTTCAATGATAGTATATAGAGATATTGATAAAAAACCTTGGTGATATGGTAAGATAATGTTATGTAAGAGTTATAGATACCTCTAGATGATGATATTATGTCATAAATAATTTTGACTATATGGTTATATTCACACACCATTGAAATTTTAATATTTTATCTTATGATAATTATCGATATAAGGAAATGAGATCTTGATACTCAATCCTTCACATATTATGATATTGGTATACCCAACCATTAGTGATATTTTGGGATAATGTTATGATTGATGTAATAGTTATGGTGATACAATAAAATTATATAGTAAGAGGTAACTCTCATTTCTCAGAAAAATCCATTATATCAGAAAATATTATAACACATGCTTTTGATTAAATTGATAGGTAATGTCATGCCCAGTCATTAGATATTGTTGTTTTTGGAAATCATATGGCCTCTTTATTATATTTGATTATATCATGCGATTAAAAAATATTATAATTTTTCTCAATATTATGAGACAAAATTTTATCCATTGTGTATATTTGATATTATTTTCATTTAGATGGTATGTCAACCTTGGGATACAAAAATTGACAAGTTCAATCTATCAACTAATACAAGTTAAAGTTGGTCTGATTTAACCATCTCGGTATCATCTAAGATTCCAATGAATGAAGGTTTCATGATTTTTTTAATAGATTTATTTTCAACCAACCCAATCATCAATATATATATATATATATATATATATATATATTATGGAAATCATTGGTTGTGTATTATTTTTGTTAACACTCAATATCTACATTTTTTATTCAGTTTGTTTTTAGTTCTTATTTTTAAGATTGTTGTTCGACATTAGAGCTATATATATGAGATCTCATTGAGGGAGATAAAATTGGTTAGACATAAACATCTAAGGAAATACTTTGGATATATATTGAGTCTTGTATTTTTATTTATTTATATCTTATACTATTTAAGACAACCCTAAAATTTAAAATTGTTTAGGTGTAAAATGGGATGACCTATATGAATATAAATTTTTTATTTCATAGTTCATATTATATGTGCTATGTATTAATTTTTAAATGACTTACCATACATGTATTTTTATAAATTTTTATATGTTCATTAATTTACATTTTATTGTGGTAGTTATTCTAGAGGATATAATTTTATTTTATGGTTTTTTATCCTCATTCATCTGATTAAAAACCAATAGAATACAGGTAATTTCAGTTGAGGCTATGTAGAATCTCAGGTTTTGATACTACATAACTGAACTAGTTATTGTAATTATTTGGATGAATTTGATATTTTTTCCTTTAAATACTATTTGGGGTATTATATAAGAGGAATTTACTTGTCAAAACATGGGATGGATGTTGTTGTTGTGCTAGGAACGCACCATTATGGTCTTAGATCAATGTTTTCTCATTTTTGGGATTAATATTATTGTTTTTTAGGTTACAGTGGATCTATATTAATTACAAAATGTATAAAATGTAGAGTTGTTTAGACTCTGTTTTTTTTATCCCAAGATGTAATGGGATATTATATCATGTATTGTATGTTTATATGGAATGTGAATAGATAAATGAAATATATAAAACTAGTTTAAGAAAAATAATTATTTAATGAATCAAAAATGAGAAATTTATAATTTTCCCATCAAATACTTACTGAAATTTCTGTTAACAGAATAAAGAAATTAATATTCCTGAGATATAAATCATCACAAAATTGAATTTCCACTGCTGGAAAATGTATCTTTCCCAACTCTTTTATACCAATGGTTAGAAAGAACCGTTGGTTATGGTGTGACTAGGGAATATTTCCCAACGGTTTGAAGAAACCATTAGGAAAATTGGGGAAAGAGTTGTCTTTCCCAACGGTTTGAAGAAACCATTGGGAAAGCATAGTATTTCTTTTCTTTCCCCAACGGTTTGATGAATCTATTGGGAAAAGAATAGATTTCCCAACGGTTTTTAAAAACCGTTGGGAAAATTCACCCCAAAATTCCCTTAAACTCTCCCTGACTCCCCCAGAACCTCCCAGACTGCCCAGAATAAGATCCCTCACCTCAGAAGTGGCCGACCTGAAAAATCGTCCATCTGCAACTCCCCCATTCAGGTTAGATTCTTTAAAATTCTTCTCATAATAGTTAAATATATACTTTTATTCTCATCGTTTATCAATTTATATCACTATTTATCCATTTATCATGTACTTTTTCCAAATTTCTATGGATTTTGGAAAATTTTATGATTCATTACAATCCCTTAAACAATTGTGTATTCGAATCACTACATTAATGAAAACAATATCCAATTAATGTTTTCCTTAATCATTTTAGGGTTTTCATTAATGGTTTCATTAATGGTTAATTTCAAATAATGTTTTCATTAATGTTTTCCTTAATTTTTTCATTAATTAAAGTTCTTTCTTGTGTGTATGCATTTTTTTCTATTTGATTTGGGTGTGTGGGGGGTGTCTGAGGGGTGGGGGCTGTCCAGGGTGAGTAGGGGTTGTCCGAGGGGTGGGGGATGTCCGGGGTGAGTGGAGGGATGTCCGAGGGGTGGCGGGGGCTGTCCAGGGTGAGTGGGGGGTGTCTGAGTGGTGGGGGGTTGTCCAGGGTGAGTGGGGTGGGGGGGGGGGGGGTTGTCCGGGGTGAGTGGGGAGTTGTCCGAGTGGTAGGGGCTCTCCGAGGTGAGTGGGGGCTTTCTCAGGGGTGGGGGGATATCCGGGGTGAGTGGGGGCTGTCTGAGGGGTGGAGGATGTCCGGGGTGTGTGGGCTGGTGTTCACGGGCGGGGTGGGGGGGGGGGGGCGTCTGAGGGTTGGGGGGCTCTTCGGGGTGAGTGTGGGGCTGTCCGAGGGGTGGGGGTTGTCCGAGGTGGGGGGGTATCTAGGGTGAGTAGGGGGCTGTCTGGGGTACGTGTGTGTGGTGGAAATTGATCTCCCTAGAAAGAATGTTTTAAATAAAAAATTCCTTAATAGAATTAAAACATTATTGTGAGGACATTTCTTTTCAAACATAATCTAAGACAGGAAATTCATTGTAGAGAATTACCCCTTAGGAATCAAAAAATAAATAAATTGGTGTAAGACTTTTTATAATAGATTTAAATTAAAAATTGGGATCCAATGAGGAATATTTGAGATATTATGCATCATGTCCAAGAGTAAATCCTTTTTTAAATATCCAATAAGTTATTTTTCACAATTTTCAAACATTAGTTGTTGCTAAAAATAGAAAAACATTTATAAAGGTTATAATATATAAAAATGAATCCATTTGTGGATGCAGCTTAACCAGCAATGTCTAGCTCGTCTGCCTCTTCCATGATCATCGATGTGCACGTCCCGTCTCCATATGACCTCACACGATTGGGGACTCAACATCTTCCTGATGTAGAGAAATAGATTCTCTTACTTCTGCATCAGATTCACGGCCTCTACGCTCCTGAAGTGATCGATCCCACTAAGAGTCCTCGTGATCTTGGTGGCACGTCCACTAGTTCTTGTAAGAGGAAGAAGAATTCTGACCTGATGGACCATGAAGATTGACCAATTACCATCTGTCTGACTGAAGATGTAAAACTTAGTGCTTCCTGGGATGAAACCCATGTTCTAGAGTTTCATCATTTTTCTTGTTTTACATTGTTTTAGGAAATAAACATGGAATGAATGCAATAGTTTTTTTGTTTCTTCTGATTTGTATGTGCACTTGTCATTTTTCTGCATGTCTGCTTCTATTTTGTCTGATCCTTGGTGCTATTTTTTATGATGTGATGCAGGTATGTCCCCCAGACAGCCCCCCTAGACAGCACCCCACCCTCCTCCCTGGGCCCTAGACAGCCCCCGGACAGCCCCTCGGACAGCCCGCACCCTCCTCCTTGGTCCCCGGACAGCCCCCCCCCCCCAGACCGCCCCCGGACAGCCCCCTCACCCTCCTCCCCAGACCCCGGACAGCCCCCTGAACACCCCCTAGACAGCCCCCCTGAACACCCCCCGAACACCCCCCAGATAGCCCCTCGGACAGCCCCTCGGACAGCCCCCCGAACACCCCCCACCACAATCCGAGGCGCAGTGTGGATGGTGCCATTCAAACTGTTTCTCTTTTGTTCAAAATGACTTTAATTTTAAGTGAAAACACCAACTGGCATATGTAAAACCGTCCAAATGCGTTCCGAATCTGTTGAAACATTAGTACAATGATCAATGGGTCATATGTGACGTGCATGAGTCAACCCCACCTCAATCTGAGGTGTGGTGTGGCCGGCACCACCCAAATTGTCCCTCTTTTGTTCAAAATGGACAATATTTTACGTACATACGCCAAACTGATCAAACAGTTTCTTATTGTGTTGATACATTTGAACATTGATCCATGACTCATATGTGACATGTATGACTCAACTCCGTCTCAATCCAAGGCCTGGTGTGGCTGACACCACTCAAAGTTCCTATTTTTTTGTTAAAAATGGACTTAATTTTAAGTGAAATCAACAACAGACATATGGATAACTGACCAAACGCATTCATATTCTGTTGAAACTTAAGGAAAAAGATCCATGGGTCAAATGTGACATGTACGAGTCAACTCCTCTTCAATTCGAGGCACAGTGTGGCCAGGACCACTCAAACTGCCTCCCTTTTGTTCAAAATGGACTTATTTTTAAGTTAAAACACTAACTGACATACGGGAAACTGACCAAACGCCTTCATATTGTGTTAACACATTAGTAAAACGATCCATGTGTCATATGTGAAGTGTAAGGGTCAACCCATCCTCAATTCGAGGCGCGGTGTGGCCGGCACCACCCAAACTGTCCCTCTTTTGTTTAAAATGTACAATATTTTATGTACATACGCCAAACTAATCAAAAGGTTTCTGATTGTGTTGATAATTTTTCAAAATGATCCATGACTCATATTTGATGTGTACGAGTCAACCCCGCCACAATATGAGGCCCGGTGTGGCCGACACCACTCAAAGTGCCTCTGTTTTGATAAAAATGGACTTAATTTTACGTGAAATCAAAAATAGACATACGGAAAACTGACCAAACGCATTCAGATTCTGTTGAAACTTATGGAAAACGATCCATGGGTAAAATTTGACATGTACAAGTCAACTTCTCCTCAATCCGAGGTGTGGTGTGGCCGGGACCACTCTAACTGGCTCACTTTTGTTCAAAATGGAATTATTTTTAAGTGAAAACCCCAACTGACATACGGGAAACTGAACAAACGCATTCCTATTGTGTTGAAACTTTAGGAAAATTATCCATGGGTCATATGTGATGTTTACGAGTCAACCCCTCTTCAATCTGAGTTGCGGTGTGGCCGGCACCACCCAAACTGTCCCTCATTTGTTTAAAATGGACAATATTTTACGTACATACGCCAAATCGATCAAATGGATTATGATTGTGTTGATATGTTTTAACAACGATCCATGACTCATATGTGATGTGTACGAGTCAACTCTGTCTCAATCTAAGGCCCAGTGTGGCCAAAACCACTCAAAGTGCCTCTGTTTTGTTAAAAATGTACTTAATTTTAAGTTGAATCAACAACTGACATATGGAAAACCAACCAAACACATTCGTATTCTATTGAAACATAAAGTCAATGATCTATGTGTCAAATTTGAAATTTAATAGTCAACCCTGCCTCCATCTGAGGCCCGTTGTGGTTGACACCACTCAAAGTGCCTCTGTTTTGATAAAACTAGACTTAATTTTAAATGAAAGCAACAACTAACATATGGTAAACCGACCAAACAAATTCGGATTCTGTTTAAACATAAGGACAATGATCCATGGGTCAAATTTGACGTGTACGAGTCTACTCCGCCTCTTTCCGAGGCACGGTGTGGCTGGGACCACTCAAACTGTCTCTCTTTTGTTCAAAATGGACTTATTTTTAAGTGAAAACACCAACTTCTATACTGGAATCGGACCAATTGACTTCCTATTGTGTTGAAACTTTAGAAAAGCGATCCATGTGTCATATATGATGTGTAAGAGTCAACCCTGCCTCAATCCAAGGCATAGTGTGGCCAGTACAACACAAACGGTCCCTTTTTTGTTTAAAATGGACAATATCTTATATACATATGTCAAACCGATCAAAAGGTTTCTTATTGTGTTGATACATTTTCACAATGATCCATGACTCATATTTGATGTGTACAAGGCAACCTCACCTCAATCTGAGGCCCATTGTGGCCGAAGCCACTCAAAGTGCCTCTGTTTTGTTAAAAATGGTCTTAATTTTAAGTGAAATCAACAACTCACATACGGAAAACCGACCAAAAGCATTCATATTCTGTTGAAACATTAGTAAAATGATACATAGGTCAAATTGGACATGTACGAGTCAACTCCTCCTCAATCTGAGGCATGGTGTGGCTGGGACCACTCAAACTGCATCACTTTTTTTCAAAATGGACTTATTTTTAGTGAAAACACCAACTAACATACGAGAAAGTAAGAAAACACATTTGGATTGTGTTTTCACATTAGAAAACGATTCATGGGTCATATGTGATCTGTACGAGTCTACCCCGCCTCAATGCGAGGTGCGGTGTGGCCGGAACCACCCAAACTGTCCATCATTTGTTTAAAATGGACAATATTTTACATACATTAGCCAAACCGATCAAATGGATTCTGATTGTGTTGATACATTATAACAACGATCCATGACTCATATGTGACGAGTAAGAGTCAACTCTATCTCAATTTGAGGACCATTGTGGCCAACATCACTCAAAGATCCTCTATTTTGTTAAAAATGGACTTAATTTTAAGTGAAATCAACAACTGACATATGGCAAAACGACCTAAGGCATTCTGATTCTATTGAAACATAAAGAAAATGATCTATGAGTCAAATTTGACCTGTACGAGTCAACCCCACCTCAATATGAGGCCCGTTGTGGCCGAAACCACTCAAAGTGCCTCTGTTTTGTTAAAAATGGACTTTATTTTATGTAAAATCAACAATTGACATACATCAAACCAATCAAACACATTCAGATTCTGTTAAAACTTAAGGAAAATGATCCATGGATAAAATGTGGCGTGTAAAAGTCTACTCTGCCTCATTTTGAGACGCAGTGTGGCTGGGACCACTCAAAATGCCTCTCTTTTGTTCAAAATGGACTTACTTTAAAGTGAAAACACCAAATGACATATGGGAAACCGACCAAACACATTCGGACTATGTTGACACTTCAGGGAAACAATCCATGTGTCTATTTTGATGTGTATGAGTGTGAGGCAACCCCACCTCAATCAGAGTCACGGTGTGTCCCACACCACTCTAAGTGGATCACTTTTATTTGAATTGGAAAAAAATTTAAGTGAAAATAGCAATTGACATATGGAAAACAGACCAAACACATTCGAATTCCATTGAAACTTTAGGAAAATGATACATGGGTCTATTGTGATGTTTAAGAGTCAAACCTACCTCAATCAGAGGCGTGGTGTGGAAAGTATCACATTTAGTGTCTATCTTTTGATTAAAATGGACTTATTTTTAAGTACATATGGAAAATTGACCAAACGGATTTTGATTGTGTTGACACTTTAGCACAACGATCAATGGGTCATATGTGGAGTGTATGAGTCAACCCCGACTCAATTCAAGTCAAGGTGTGGTCGACACCAGTCAAAGTGTATCTCTTTTGTTCAAAATGAACAAGATTTTAAGTGGAAATAACAAATAGCAAACGGAAAACCGACCAAACGCATTCAGATTCCGTTGAAACTTTAGGAAAATGATCAATGGGTCTATTGTGACCTGTACGAGTGAACCACTAAAAGTGGCTCACTTTTGTATATGTATGGTTATAATTACGTATGATTATATTCTAAATTAATTATGTATGTTTATTTTTTGTGTATGTATATTTATAATTACCTTATGAATTATTTTTGTGTTTCTCATCAAATTATGCATCTTATGTTAAATGTGTATGAATTAAAATGAATTATGATTTAATTCTTGATGTGCATCGAATTATGCATCAAATTGTTGTAGTACACCTCCACCTCTGCCTGCTGTGGAAATTGCAGGGATGCTGTGCAATTTGCACAGCTTAGGGTATGCCAACGGTTTGAAACCATTGGCATATGTCTTTTAGGAAGCTTTTTACCAATTTTTATATTTGAACCATTGGTAAAAATCTTTCCCAATGGTTGTAGAACCATTGGTAAATCCCTCTTCCTTTTGTTTTTCTAACATTTTAGCACAACCGTTGGGAAAGGTTAAGTTTTCTACCCCTACTCCAAAGGTTCTATGTAAACCATTTGGAAAAGCTTTTCCCAATGACTTACTTGCCTACGGTTTTCCGAACCGTTGGTATAAATTATACCAACAGTTCGACAGCCTTTACCGAGGGTTCTGAACCATTGGAAAAAACCCAAGTTTCCAGTAGTGTTCTGAGATGAATTTGTTTTAGATAATGATCCTTGTTTCATAATCAAATATATGTATACATATATATATATATATATATCAGGTGATGATCGAGACCTTTTGGTATGTAATAATTTTTGGTATAGGGATGAAAAAATTTTAATAGATCCCTTGGGATTGTGATATGGTGTTTCAGTTTCCTTAACATATTTGATACTACTACTTAAGAGTTACATCAGGAGATGTGAATTATGTAGGATATGATCTAACTACTAGAAAAGAGATCCTCATATCAATGAAATATTTCATAGGATATTTTTTGTTTTGGTACATTATGATGACAACATTTTAATTTACTAGTCATTACTTAAGAGGAGATATGAAATAATTTTGTATTCAAAGGGAGAGATGTACGTCCAAACATAATGACTCCTTTTTCTTTAATAACCAGGATATATGAAAAATGTGATGGAAATTAAACATTGTAATATGTTATTAAATATAAATATTACTATATTGTAATGGATTCCATTATTATATAAAGAAAATGAAAGAAAAATGATTCTTTATAAAATATACATGAGTAATAACTGAGTAAAAACAGAATGAGATTATGAATATTAAGGGGGACTAATTTTAAGTCAAAATGAGTTATAATGTGATAATTTCATGATATGAATTACTTTTTCTATATTTGAGATTGTCCATTATGTTCTGGGTACAATATTGAGGAATAATTATTTACATTGAGATTTAGAAATAAAGACTATAGTGTTTTTTAAGATAATATTATGATAAGATCATTTTTCTGGAATGATGGAATGGTATAATAGTGTGTTGGAATTTTAAAAATTATATCTATAATGAATTATGTAATGTTTACTGTAATTGTAATTATTGTGTGGGAAATTCAATGTTGGGTAATCCACCAAAAATCACATAGACATGAAAATTGGTATGGGGATTTATGATAAATGTTATGAGATGATTTTTTGAAAAAACCTAACAAGTGGTAATTTTTCCATCACATTAATTCCTAGTTACAAGTAATCATTTTATTCATTTTTAATGAGAAACTACCAAATAATTGTGATTTCTCAGTACTCGTACACACGCATGTTGTTAAAAACAAACACTTTACATATATAATTCCAACTATACCAACCCAAATTTATCCATACATCATTAAAATAAAACTAACCAGAATTTTTAATTTACAAACCCAATAAGTTTTTATTATATTATTTATGAATTAAAGAAAAAAATATTCATAACAAAACACGTATGTTCACATAAAATGGAATGTTTTCCCATTATTATAAGAACGTATTATTTTTAAAAAAGTCTCCAAAAACTCCAACAAAATTATCCATAAAAATACACTTATAGAAATATATAACCAAATAACATTCTCTACAACAAATTGAAAATTTATAGAAATTAACGGTGTAATGAAATTATTAATAATTATACTTATTATAATTAAAAATGTGAACATCATAAGTGAGAATATAATTATCATATAGTCATGTGTAGATATTAATATTTTATATAAACATAGTAATATTAATCTATACAAAAAATGTATTTCCTAATCATTGATACATCGAATATTTCATTGAAAGATCATAATCCAAGAGTTATAATAGAATCATCAATAATGAAATATAAGATCATAATATTGACCAAATATTTATTCATAAAAGAATAGAACATATATAAACATAAGATATCAATTACTTTTTCACGTATTAATACCATAGACATAAAAAAGAAAATATAAATATTCCCTTAGTGTATTGGGTTGACACCCCTTACCAGTTAGAACATAGTGGAAAAAGAACCATAGTGGATTAGGTTCACTCCCCAATACTTATCTTGCTATATCATAAGATATAAATATTTTCCAAATTAATTGGAGGTATATATGTTAAAATGTATGTCATAGTTAAAATAAAATCAATTTATATTCCACAATAATGTATTATCATTCTTTACACCATTATAAATTAATTATCATATTAATAAGTAATGGTATTCAAGATTATATTCATAAAATATAATAGTAATACATCTAAAGTATGAAATTAGATTGTATGATTAGATAATATCCCTCATTGAATCATAAAAATTGATAAAGAATTTTTATATATATGAGATACAATTTTAAAAAATCATTATAAATGTTCATCCAAATTTAATATGATATATCCTTTTCTTTTAGTAATTTGTATAATTTGTAAATTCATATAATAAAAGAATAAAATATTCTTATAATTCCAATAGAACCATGGAATGTAGGAATATTTATTATGAAAAGAAATGATTGTGGAAAAAATCAATCAAAAAATTAATGTTGAAGAAAATTATTTTCATATACTTATAATGAACATAAAAATTTTATCATACAAAAAAATGAAATGATTTATTAAATAAAATTATTATAAAATTACAATAAATGTTACATTAAAATAATAATAATATATAATTTGATAATATATAGTAAAATACATGATGTAATATAAATAATTCGGATATTGGGGGAAAATATTTTTGTAAAAGACTTCAATACCATTAAATCAAAGCATTCAAGTAAAACCCCTTACTGAATTGGTAAACCATGAAATAATATCTCTTAATTGAGGGAACCTAAAATGTATTATTAAATTACTATAATATTCATTATAATGTTAAAAATAAACGAGATAGATAATTACCCCACAAAATATATAATAGGGATAATTTAAAGGATATATCATTTAAGGAAATTTGAGATGAGCAAAACCCTTTCCTCAGACATCAACTTGGTCGGAGATACTCTACCCTCATATATACTTAATTTAGTTATAAAGTCAAATTCTATTATTAATATGTTAAATTATTTTTTACTTGATACAATTCAATAATAATGGATTATTAACCCCTTATTATAAATTCAAATTAAAATCGATATTTTGTAACTACTCAATTTTCAATCCAACTTTTGATTTAGTGGTTCTCGTACATACAACATGGTCATCGTCTCATCATATGATGAATGTTGATTAATTTATATATTAAATGTATTATTTACTTATATTGTATCATGTTAATTTCATCAAACATGTGGTGATTATTTTTATGGATTATTATGAAATTCTCTTTTATTGTATTATTTACATAAAATCAATTTATTTTATTAATGGTTAAAAATGTGTATATACTTATTAAATAATTAGATAAGTTTATTAAATTAAATAATTTTACATATTATTATCAATATATATAAAGCAATAGTACATTATGAAATTATAATTATGACACCATTCATGTTGGTGGGGAAACCGACCCAAGCAAGTGGGTGTTACAATGAATAAATGAGTCATAATATTGTATTCAATAATAATGATATCACAGTTATGTAAGAATAATTTTTTAAAAAAATTTATGAATGTGATAAATTTTTTTAGGAAATATTATATAATGATGATATATAATGAAAATAATGAAGAAGATATCTTTTACATTGAGAACATATATCTCATCTAAAAGGACCTCAATAAAATAATAGGCATAGGGAATATGTCTGGGACAATATGTTCAAAATGTTGTTGATTATTATTATATATGGAAATATAGTAGATTATATTGGTTAGTTTTGTTAATTTTTTTAGAGTTTAAGGGTTATAAAATGGATTGTTTAATAAGTGATAGAGTGGAACATTTATAAATTAATTTTCGAATTATATAACAGAGAAGTTATTATGATGGAAAATTGCTCAAAATTAGATAAATATCAAATATTTTATAAGGGACATCACTAATACACTCATTTAGTCAATTATAGAAAATTTTACATTATATTTATATTTTATTATTGTTATTTAAAGTTTTATTATACATTTCATGCAATACACCACTAAATAAAATAATATTTGGTCCAATATGGTTAAGAAAATTATAAAATTTGAATATAAAAATTAATATTATTATGTTGATTCCAAATACTAAAAAATTACCATATTTAATAACAATATTTTATTAAAATAATTTTAAATGATGCATTATTAATGCAATAAATAAATTCTTAAAAAAATGTTTAAAATAAAATTTAAATTAAAAAACCATATATCATATTTATTATCATTAGAATTATAGATTTATAATAAATTAATAAGATTTTAAAATCCTTTAGAACAATACAAAACCCAACGATCAATATGAATACATAATAAATAGAATGAACATAAAATTTTTCTTTAATATAATAAAATATAAATTAGGTTTCTAAAAAATGCATGTATATTCAAAAATTAAAATAATTATTTTTAAATTAATTATAACAAAAATAATATATATTTTTTTCATTAAAAAAACATTAAGTAATTTGAAAAATCATATTTAATAATAGATGTGGTATTTTTAAAAAAAATATTGATTTTTTCAAATATTCAACTATAAATAAAACACATAAAAAATCCAAAAAATTCACTATAGGTTAACTTCGATGTGATAAGGACAATAAGTAATAGTGTATTAACATATTCAAATTATAAAATTTAAAATTTTTTATTCTATATAATTCATATATGATACAAAAAAATATAATTTTTTTAATAAAAATATATTTATATAGTCTTAAATAATAAAATTAGAAATCATTATAGTTTCATAAAAATATCATAGATGTTAATAATTTATATTGTCCATAAAATCATGAATATATTTAACAAATTATATTTATATCACCCTAAGAAAATTAGAACCTTAATTAAAATTTATATTTTATAATAAATAGATATAAAAATAGTAATAATAATCTATTCATATTATAATTACCTAAATAATAATTAAATATTAATATCATCCCCTTCTATTTTTATAAAACCCACAATAACACCATATAGAATATATGATAAGACGTACATTTGATATAGTAATGGGTAGTAGTTAATATCATTCCCAAATTACGTGATTTCATAATTATGAGACATACATAAAATATTTCATTAGAATATTTTCCCAAAATATTTTATTAGAAGATTTTTGGATAATTAAGCTAAAACATTAACTACAACACTCATTCCTTTTTCAACTATTGATAATGTTTACACCACATGAGGAAATTATTATTAAATTTCTTCTAATTATAATAATAATACCATATGTCACAATAATTATTTAACATCACCATCAACATTCTACAATCCTGATATTACACTAGACACATCTTCTTAAAAATAATTCTTCATAAATAGTTTTAATGGAAAAATGAGATGGTTGTGCTCAAACAATTAGTAAGGGTTAATATTAATGTTAACAATAAATTTTCATTAGTTATGAAAGTATATTAATATGGTAATTATTATATAAGTAACATTTTTTTGACATTACATTACATATCAATATAAAAAAATATTACTACATGATAATGGAATGCCTTGAATTTGCAAAAGTGATGGTTCCACATTTTAATGAATTGAGGGAGAACGACATATAATTATTCCTCTTTAAAGATTCATTATTATATCATATATATATATATTAAATATATCAATATTACTAGCAATATAATGTAGAAATGACAATCATGCCACATCACATCATGGTGGTGGTGGTCCACACGTACACATGAGTGACATTATCAATCTTCAAACAATTATATGGTTATATGGTAGATAATATAATATAACAAAGAATCATAATATTGGTAGAAATTTAATATATAATTATTAATTACTTTATAATAACAAAACATAAATGTTTGTGATTGAAAATGAATCATAACTCTATCTAGAGGCAGTAGTCTAAACATTGGAAGATGCAATACATTCATTTCCAATTTGATAGAAATACGTTGGAGAATTGTTTTTCTATAAGGATTATAACATTTCAGTATTTCAATGGTACCAAATTTAGAATATTATAATGCTTATAATATGTTTATTGAAGGTTTTAAAATAAATAAAATTGAAAGATGTTTTCTAATAATTTTACATCTTTATTGAGATATGAGATTTGGAACACAACCTAAGACATGAATCATTGGTCTTATTAAAAGACAAAAGGATCATAAAAATTGAAATGAAAATAGAATGGTCTTTGGAAATTCTTTTTAAAGATATAGGGATCAAATTTTGAGAATATTTTAAAATAGGATGTTTGGTTTTTTTAGTGATGGAGAGGACACCAATAAAATAACAAAAAAACATTCAAATTCAATTATGTCATTTTCTAATGAAAGTGGATCCATATAACAACAAATTTTATTTTAAGATATTATAAAGTCATAATATATTAAACCAATAAAACATGACATGTTTATATAGAAAGCATTCCATTCTATTAATTATTCCCTCACCCCCCGTATACAAATTTTATCCGTTATCATGGTAACCAATTGCATGCTATTTTTTCTATTAATTATGTAAAAAATTAAAATATTCATCAACAAAATTTTAAAAATTATATTTAATAATATTTAAATTGGTTTATCAAATTAAATTTCTAGATTATTAATTTCATAAATTTAAAATAAATGTGGAAAATAAAATAAAAACTCTTTTTTTGATAAATATATTTGTAATCATAAATGTGACATTACCCTCACTCCTTCACTAAAAAATTGATTTTATAATTTAAAAATAATTTATAGAATATATATTTTACACATTTGATTCCCATTATTTATATATTCTTATAAAATTAATTTTTATCATAAATTTTTTTTATAGAATATGATTTATAAAAATTTATTTTTTTGTAAAAAAATATGTTAATAAATAAAATAATGATTTTTACTCTTATGTGATTACTAATATTATTAATGAATAGTGGATAAATATTTTAAATTACTGTTAAAATTAAAACCTAATAAGATAAATAAATATATTAATTTATATTAAATTAATGACCTAATGATAAGTATTTATCTAAGTTAACTTAAAATGAATCATTTTTTATGAAAAAATAAATTCAATAACAAGTTTTTGAAATAAATATTCTAAAATGATATTCATTTATTGACAAAATATATGTAGAAACTATTTATTATTTATACAAAAATAATAGAAGTAAAACTAATAGAGTAAACAAATTTTTGTAGCATAAAATTACTCTAATTAAAATTAAGTACTTATTTATGATATTTAAGTCAATAAAATGTCATCATAAAAAGAATTATTAAAATATTTCTTAATTTTTGATTCATATTAATATGTACAACAAGATTTATAGTTTATGGTATTTTTATTTAAATAATATAAACATAGTATATCACATCTCAGTGAAAGATCTGGGTTTCATCTAATGAAGCTTTTTTGTATAGTATTTGAATGAAATTAATTTAAATATTGTTATAGTGTATAATATAACATGAATATATTAAAATAATTCCCCTAGAATCAATTATATGTTCCCAAGGAGTTATTTCGATTTACTATCATAACTAAAAAAATTACAGATCAATACATGTTTATTAAAATAATAATGTAGTCACCTGTTAATTCCTTTTCTAAAATGAGGCATTTTCTTAATATATATCATTAAAATAAAACACCATTTCATTGTAACTAATTCAATAAATAATAGGTGTAATATTATAAAATTATTAAATTATTTTTAAGGTCAACTATATCTATCTAAATGTCACTCTATATTTTGTAATCCGTTATAAAGAAAATATATTCTTTCAGTTCAACCCGACGTATAATCAATGTAACATGTTGTTTTATAACATTATTAATTATTATTACCATTTTATTAATCTTCCGGGTGTGTCTATAAACATATGCGTATAAATTCACTTTATTATTATAAGATAACTCTTTTATAACAATAATTTTTTTATAAATTATCCATAACAAAATTTTATAAATGCATCCATGGTTATATATTAATTGATTTTTTATTTATAACTGAAATTCATAATACTCAAGATTATATGGTGTTTGTTAAAAAATAAGAATAAAATTAATCACCAACATCAATCCAAAAAGGCATTGAACCCTAAAAAAATAACTATATATATTTTGTATTTTAGTGGATTATCATACTTATTTTTCTAAAATATCATTGAATATCATTTATTTTTAATGAAAAATAAATCCTAATTTTTTATTAAGACTATGTCGAAAATAAATATGAGAGGGAGAGAATATGATGAGAAGGAAAAGGGAAATAATTTATTTTAATCAATGCCATAATTTTTTAGTAATAAATTAAGATTACAATTTACATGAATAGAATGACCATATAGGAGAATGGAAAATATATCACCTCAAAGATGTTTTCTCAACCATCTTTGTAGAAAATAATAAGGTTTAACTTTTTTCAATTATTAATAATAATCATTATAATATTTCATTTCATATATAAAATTTGGTTTTTTTGAAAAAAAATTTATTTAAAAACACATATATATTAAAAATATTATATGAATAATAGTAAGACTACTCTTTATTTATAAAAATTTAAAAATTGTTTCATAATATATTAATGTAGAATAAAAATGATCAAATTTAATAAAAATATAACATATTTCACAAATTTTTTATAATATTTGATAATATTGTAGAAATCCATTTAATAAATAATATTAACATAATAAATAGTACAAAATCATTCTATAATTACATATATCAATTAATTAGGCTATTTTAAGTTGAGATGTGATATGTAATGATTTAGTTTGTTTACAGGGGTATAGTTGTTCAAATTCATGAACACCCTGCATAAAACAATCTTGAGTTACTTCCCCTAAAAATATACTGAACTTGGTTGATATCTATTATACATATATAACCATATTAGTATATTTCATAAATAATAAAATTTTAAAAATTTCATAATTTTCACCATATAAAAATAATTATAAATTATAAATAATATTAAAGATAAAATTTTCATAGTATATTATTATTTTCCAAGGATTGGTAAAAGAAATTTATATAAGTTTCAATTTTCTAAAATCTTGATGATAATTGTAAATGTGTTTCCAATTAAATGTATTTATTGGGGTAACTCTTTTCTTATTTATTGATAAGAGAGGGAATTTAGTGGATTTTTTCATGAATTTTCAATTCTATATAAATAGAATTAGTTTTTTTAAAATTAAATTTATTAAAATCATTTAATTATTATCCATTAAATATTATAAATGAATATTTTATAAAATAAATTAATCATAATGATTACTAGTTATGAAGAAATCCACTCTTAATTAATTATACCAACTTTAATTAAAATTTATTTATAATCTAATTTAATTATGAGTATATTTTATTTCAACATTAATTATTATATAAAAACCATATGTTATAAATAAGTAAATGTTTTTTGGAAATGAATTCTCAATTTATATAATGATCTAACATATTATTTCATTATTTTTATTTATTGATATTTTTTATTTATTTGAAATAACATTATGGTAGTTACTGTTAATATATGTTTTAAATGGTTATATAATGGTTATTTATAATGTAAAATAAATATTAATAAAAACATTATATTAAATTAATGTTCCAACAACAAAATTCCCTCCCTTAAATTTCATAAAATTCTCTAAATTTCATACTAAAAAATAATAATTACAATTCTTTTATATTATAAATTAATTTATCTTCATGAATAATAATTTCTCATTAATTATTTTAAACAATGTAATAATAATTCTCAATAAAGAGTATAAAAAAAGTGTTTCATATTCTATAGATACCCTATCTATATCATAATATTATATTTACATTTTAGTCCATTGTGGTTAGTAAATCAATTAGATTAATAATAGTACACTATGAATCCATAAAACAATATGCTTTTTTGTTGATGTAAATGTGATAGATGTATTATATTTTGTTCTTTCGTGAAAAAAGTGTCATCTAAAATATTTCAATTACTATTATATTAAATTTGAATACTCCTATATTTTATGTCAATTACTATTTCAATATATGTTCCCAATAATGTCATCTTATTTCATCATAGATATATTCCAAGAATACATCTTCCTTGGCTCACTCATTGAACATCACTGGATTTTTGATCATGAACACGAAATAATTTTTTAAAAATTGATGAATTTAATAATTATCTTCTATTTATACTACATTTAATAAGGTTCACCGTCTAAATATAGTCATAAAAATAATTTATTTCGATTACGATTTCTCATTAACACCACTTCCCTCCAAATATAATATGTTTTTTAAAATAAATTATCAAAAAAACATCCAATCAATAGAAGTATTTTACTACTTTTTTATAACAATAACATTATCTATGGAATATATTTTGAACTAAGATCATTATGGGTACCAAATTTATCAATATGTTTTAAAAATTCAACTTAAATATCTCATTTTTATTTCAATTCACATTCTAAAGATTGAAATTATATTCCACTTATTATGAAATTATTCTAATGATTAAAAAAATTTAATTCCATTCATATAATATATATAAATATTAATATTGTTAATATGATTAAAATAATATAATATAAAAATAAAATACGTATCTTTATTATTTTATCCACATTTGATCTATATATAAATATATGTGTACATATCCACATATTCTTTATTTTCCAAAATCATTACCTTCTTATGAATTTATTGAAACCAGTTTCTTTTTAGATTGCATTTCATTCTATTTCATCCTCTCATAAAATAATTTAATATATCCATAAATCATATTCATGGTTTTTCTTGTTAGTTCTTATTTAGAGAGTGTAATTCATTTTTTCACACATTGTGATAAAATAAGATTATTTTTCTTATATATTGAATATAAAAATTAAATCACCTTTTTGTCAAAATTTTTGAAAATGAAACTATTCTTAAACTCATAAATATTCATTTATTGATTCATATAACAATGAAAAAAATTTAAAACCATGTTTCAGCTAGTCCATATAAATACTGTATTTGGGTATTAATTTCTAAAAAAATATTATTATCCTATGTTCTTTTTAATTAAGATATTATTTATCTACAAATGTTAATAATCATCTACACTATTTATCTCACACATTAGAGTCTTATATATGTTGTTCATATTTGGAAAACAACTGATTTACAAAATCCATGGGTCCTTCTTATTTGTGGCATATAATGGGACATCTAGAAAACATAGACTTATAATTATCAATAATTACCAATTTATTTTTTATTTTTTAAATTTTAAGATTATTTTTTATAGGAATATATGTTATTACTAATCCAAGAAACCATATTTGTTACACCTATTTAAATAATATTTCATTTCATGAAACCTATTTTTCAACACACAATTATGTTATTATACTATAGTAGTGATATAATTGCATCTATATTATTTGCCTTATATTATGATATTTCATAGAAAATAGCATTATTTGTAAAAACATCTACGATAAATTAATGAATAATAGTCCAACAATATATTCTAATTAAATTATATTTTTATAATTTATTATATTTTATTATTTCTCTTTGCGATATAATTTTTGTTAAATTTTGGAAATAAAATTATAATAAAATTATCTATATTATTTATATGTAATTTTAATTATATAGTCTTTTTCATAAATATTTATTTTTATATAATAAAATTTTTGTTTTGAAAAAAAAAATTCAATGAAAGTGATTTTCTGTTTTTCATTTATATACGGAATAATACAAAATTCTATTACATAGTTGAAAACTATATTATACATTAATTATATGGGTTTTTATATTGGAATGATTTGTTGTATATAAAAGTATATATTCATTTAGTTTCATTACAATTTTTAGAAATAATTTTTATTTAATAAAGTTCTCTATTTGTAGAGTTAAATTCTATGAATTATATTAGAAAAAAATTATATTTCATCTGAAAATTATAGCATAGTAAATTAATTCTTAATGAAAATTCATATTGTGAATCTAATTGTGTAATAGAGTATGAAATTTCTAGTTTATATAAAAAATACATGTTTGTAATTTTTAAATATTGAAAATATGGTGTATGATTGTAGTGATGATATTTAATATAAATAATACTATTGAAGATATTTTATCTCAATGAAATGATACCTCATCATATTTTTTAGGTAAATTAATTGAATGACTTTGTATTTGGTAGACACTATACTGGATGACTTATTCAATGAGATGAACAAATAATTAGAATTGTGGACAACAATGACATATATATATGGTTGTTTTTATTATGAGAGATCCCATGTGATAATAGTTAATCATTAAAGTAACAATTTTAACTGAAAATATTATACATAAATTCATCAAATAGAATTTATGTATACAATTACCTAAATCATGAAAAATATACAAATTTGTTTTTCAAAATACAGAAAATTAATATCACCTGAAATAATATTGAAGTCTGGCATACCAATAATTCTCTACGTGTATAAAATGACTAATTTTTTTTAAACATTAATTAAATGTGGTATATAATAATATTTTTTTGATTAAATTTAAAGTTATTTTTTTAAATTTGTTCGGGGGAAATTTATAGGCAACAATCCATAAAAACCAATCATTCAATGAATATATGATTGATTATCCGACTATGATACCTATCCAATTAATATAGGTTATAATTAATTATAAAAAAAATATTTTAATAAAATTAATTTTAATTAATATGAATGAAAAAATTGATCCTAAATATAAGTAGAATCATATTGAATAGTGTTTTCATGAAAAATTAATATAAAAAATATTAAATTCGGTTAAATATAACTCTAATTTTTTGATTATGAGATATTAATTATGATAGAATTTTTTTAAATAATAATTATTTATCCATAATGTATATTAATAAGACCATTGATGTTCAAGTGTGATGTTATTATTTTATAAAATGTAGTTATTACTCCACATATAAATTTGTCTTTGAATATAAAATTTGTGGAAAATGTGGGAAATAATAAGAGTCAATATAAATGCATGTTTCCCTTAATATGAACCTATAAAATTATTCAATTCAAGAAAAGATAATTGGAATTAGAAACCCTATAAAGATCCATGGGATTATCACTTAGAAAGGAACTTCATTATTTTTTAGAGTTTCCCCTTGAAAATCAATCAATATATATATATATAGATGATGTTGTTGGAGGCTCGAGAAGGGTTGGATATGATGACCTTAAATGTGATGATACCACTTTATAACGAAAAACTTCATCTCATAGTATTTGAGACTATATTATTTTGATAAATACTATATATTTTGAATGATTATTTAATTATATTTTATAACATTATTTTAAATTGATATTACCATATTTAAATGCTTTATTATATAAGTGAGGTGATCCATTTATATTACCTAGGGTCAATTTTCATTGATAATATATTTAATGTTATTATGACTCGTAATGAATCCGCATTTGACTAGATACCCTAGTGTTAGTAATTAGAATCTAACCTATTATCATTGGTAATAGAAATTCATCTTATAAATACACTATGACATGACATATTGTTACAAGAAATTTCAGTTTGTACAATAAAAAATTCACATATAAGAATTGTCTGGGATAGTTCAATCTGTGATATACTAATGATCAATAGTTTATATAGTCATTAAATGAGCATTTTAAAGGTTTAAGTTGGATTAAAAATTCATATGAGAAAATCATACATATTATAAATGAATATGGTCGTTGTATGTGAACATATATTATGGTGGAGGGGAATATGTATCAAATTGAACTGGTTTTGGATCTTGTGATTTAATAATTTATTTTGATCAAATTGTTGGAATGTCCTATAAATTAAATCCCTTTTGAAATTCAATATAACCATATCATATTCTATGTGATTGAAAAAGATGATATTTCATGTAGAATGTATATTGTGATTGATAATATATAGATATAACTTTATTCCTTATTAGTTTTCAGGATAATATGAGATAGAGATAACTATTGATAAAGGAAATTAGAGATGGGATTTAATGTTACAACAATTTTTAATCAATGTTCTTATATTCCAATGAACAAATCATATGAATTAGTTTTATTAGAAAAATATATGTAGTTGGAAATCAATTTTCAATGTGGGAATTTAATGTAGTTAACATTCGGAACGTAAGGAGAACATGGTGACTGGGTAATTTTAAAAAATCAATGAGAATATGGCACATGGGTTGTTCATGGATGAAGGCATAACATTGTAGTTCCAATGTAGTCTTTAGTCTAAAAATTATTTTTTGGATATTATAAAGTGTCTATGGAATTTTACAGTGATAATTTTTTTTCAAATAAATTCCCTTTATTAGAATATGATCTAACTAGAATGAAGTGGATTGATTTTTAATGAGTATATCACCACCATGTAAATTAGACATGGATCATGTCATATAATTTTAAATGTGATTTCAAGCAACGATTAACGTAAGAAAAACCCTATTATTTTGGAAAATATTAATTCTATACTTCTTAAAAATAATTTTAGTTGAATAAAATGTAATTAGTGTAATTTTTATAAACTGTTGGAGCATATTCTCAAAGAACGCATTTTACCCTAGGATAATCCAATATATTTATCCCTCTCTTCTTTTATTAACATGTTTATTGTCTTCAACATATGTTTTGAGAAACATATAATATAGAAGATTCTGTGATAGTAGGGTTTTTGATGAATGTGTGGGCCTAGTGGTAGAATGATCATGGAGTATAAAACTGGGAATCATGGCATGGTCATGTGTTTAAAGGTGATTGTACATATGCATAGTGTATTGGCTAATTATAACACAGTGTGGTAACCTTGGGAATGACATAAACCTAGTGTAATTTTACCCTATTTTTACATATTCCATGTCCAATTTCACAATTCATAATTTATATTTCTTTTATTTAATTCAATTTCTAATTGGTAATTACAAATTTTTTCAATTCAGTATGAAAATTAAATTAGATAGTTTTGAATGTTATATTTAAATTCACTATATATCACATTGTGTACATGATTAATAATATTGAGGCCAGAAAAGTCTAGGATTATGTATAGTATCAATCTTATTTTTTTAATCCCTCACTAATTCATCATTATAATTTTCAACACTAATAATATCTACCTCCATATGATAATGTTACTCTAACCAATGGTGATATCCTTTAACTAGTTCACTATATACATTCATATTATTGAATATTTTATTCAATCCTTGTTTTAACTATCATTTTCTGGATGGGTTAAAAATGTATTATCTTATAAATTTTCCCTCACTGGAGTATGCAAAAATGAATATTCTATATGATATATTGAGAATTAGGAATGAGTCTATTAGAAATTTTTTCATGAACCATTCCCATATTGAAATCTTTTAAATCATGAGTATGATTTGACATAAAATATTTGAAATTATTAATAACAGTGATCTTGATACAATCACTTTGGCATCAAGAACTAATAATAGGAATGATTTTCCACAAAAAGAAATAATATATCATAATATAAATATATAGAATGTTGTAATTACATTTAAAATGAATGGAAATGTCATGAAGCTATTATTTTTTAAGTAGAATAAACAATGTCCCTTTCTAAATAGTAGGTAGACCACCCACACCATTATTTTCTATAGGTTAAGGTCCAAATCTCACCAACACAACATAGAAATCCTAAATCCCATGATAAAAAAACAAAAAATAGCTAGTCCTTAGTGGCGACAGAAAAAAATGAGGAAAATAAAATAATGAGAATGTATTACGTGAAAAAATATCATGATGTTAAAATTAACCAAATCATATTTTTTTCATACCTAATAAGGATTTTTAATGAAGGATGAACCAAAATAATATGGTAGCATTGCTTCATCACCCTAAACATTCTCCCCCCACCAAAATATATCCATTGGTTTGGAACTCCAACATAGAATCAATACATGAGAGAAAAATATTTGAAACATTTTGTTGTTGATAAAATTCATTTTATATGAAATGTTATTCCCCATGTCATCCAATTATATGGAGCCTGAAAATTGTAAAAAATAATCAAAATTATCCAACTAATCAATCATCACAAAAATGGTTTTCTTGTAGTATAGAGTTCATGTTAAGAAAATATTGAATACAATTAATTAATTATTATATTTTCATGTTATCTTGGTATGTGAATGGAAATACTATATTGATTTTTATAATCAGTCATAATCTATTGACATATATAGAAAATGTTATAAATTCAAATATACTACATTTCATATTATTCTACCCAAATTGATACATCATTTCAAAAACCAACTATCTGTTTCCATAGTGAAGATCCCTCAAATAATGATACAAATATTCCAATAATACAATTCTCAAAGATAAAGGGACAAAAAAACATTTCTTGATTCAAAGAACACCTTACAATGAGCTTAAATGCTCATTAATGTTCTCCCCATCATATAATGAGTATTTATAATTTCATAACTCATTAAAATTTTTCTTCTATTTATGAATCATAATAAAGATATATGATATAAATTAAAAACATTACCATACCCATCCTCCTAGAAACACATCATAATACATGTAATGATTCATATAAAATTTCATTCTTTTATTCTTCCTTCATATAATGAAGAGCATACTTCCAACTACGAGTGTCAAGTACAATGTTACGCTTTTATATAGTATATGAAATGTCTTATCCAAATGATCATTCTACCAATCCACTATTTTTTAGAATCAAATATATATGAGAAAATATTTATCACGTCATCTTATTTTTTATTTAAATAAAAAACATCTACTATAGAATATATTGTCTACATAATTTATTTTCATGAAAAATAACTATGTGTTCTAAATATGTGTTGGATATTTACTCTTGTATGGTTTATGCAGACAATATACATAAGATACAATATGACTGAATAACATAAATATGGAACCAAAACCAACACTCAATGTATCTGAGTAATTCACACTTCATTGTCCAACCACCAGTTTTTTAGAATGAATGTAGATTTCAAACAACACTTCTGCTCATTGAATGAATTCAAAAAATTAATTTTTTACATAAAAATATAAATTTTTTTGTGAGATAAATAAATGGTGGCCCAATTTTTAGAAAATAATTTAAATTTATAGAGTAATGTGATTTAGAATTTAGGATGAATTGAATCACAATAAAATGTTGTATTTCATTCCATTGGAAGTAAACTATTTACATGTATATATCAATAAAGAAAAAAAGTTTTGAGATAACGTTCCAAATAAATTAACTTCTTGAATACAAAAAAAATAAGATTGAAAATCTTCATACAGGAGGTGTTCTCTCAGAAGCCTCAAATAATGTCTCATGTTATTCAAATGATCATTCTTTCACTGAGTACACAATAATTTCATCCACAAACACCCTGATAAATGTTCAACAATTTTGGTTGAATATTTGGTAAATTAGATCCACGATTACATAATGAGTGTCATTTAAGTGAGAAGGAATCATGAGTAACTCAGGATGGCCCAACCTTATCTTGAAGGTGGTTTTCAATACAAACAAATATTTTAGTTTTTGCTTATTTTGATAGAACCAACAGAGTTTTTTGGAGAACTAATTTTCACTATTAAATTATTGGAAACCTATTTTGTGTGAGGAGGGGTATATTAATTTTTTTCCATTACATGAGTAATATTTTTATAATTAACGAAAAACTAATTATTTTCATCATCCTTATTTTCATAGAGCATAGGGGGGCCTATGACGACACACACCTGTAAAAAATCCATTTCCTCTCAAATCATCCAACTAAATTTTAATCTCTGTCATCTCAGATATATCCGCATAGTAATATGGAATCTATATTAGTAAAATTATTTTTGATACCTCAATAGATTACACCACTTACATCTATAATGAAAAACTAAAAAGATCAACTTGAAACACTTGAAAAATATATTTGGTTTTTAATGAATTTCGGCATTGAGTGGTCCCTATACAAGTTTGTAAAAATAATTTAAAATCAACTAACCAATATATTGAAGATGTTTTCCAACCTGACTGGACCACATGTTCCATTCCCCTTGAATGGACATAAAGTTCCCAATAATTTATGAAATGAAAATTGAATAATGAAAATGATCAATTTTTAATTTTTAATAATTGAACCATTCCAAAAAAATAATGAAATTAAAGTTGACCACTTTATGATATATTAAGTCCCAATCCATATCAATGAATCAATTGAAGAAGAACTATTATGGTTATTAGATACCCTCCAAATACATATTTCATAGGTGAATTTCCAGTTCAAAAAAATGGAATTAGTTCCATATGATGTTTTTAAATATATAGGATATGGTTTATTAATAAGTAGTTATAGGAACCTGTATGAAATAATGTTTCTATATGGTTTATGTAATAAAAATTTTACATATAATATTTTCAAGACTCGTTTGAACATCCTTTAGAGAATATACAAATTTCAAATAATTGTATCATTCTTGAGGCATATGCATTAATCCTTGTAACTATGAAGCATTACAAAACATATAATATCCTCTTAAGTATGATAATATTATACCTAATAAATTAAATTATTATTTTTTACAAACAATCTATAGGTTGAAATGGCATGAAAATGGGTTGCATATTATTATAGGCATGACTCAATAGAAAATTGTGTACCCCGTCTGGACACACATTTAACAAGTCAAGATATTAACCACTGATGATAATGTGGTTAAGGGATTCTCAAATTCCCACCCATTTTCTCCTCATTGATATTAACAACATGGTCTCATGAGAGTATAATAAAAATATAGTATACTAGTAGTTTTCTATGGAAACTAGTCCACTCTAACAATCATACATGTCAATATCTACTATCAATGAAAAATTAATCACCTATTCAATTTAAGAATGATTTTTCATGACTATTTTAGGGTATAATTTATAATTAATACCAATATTATTGTTTATAAATTATAATTCCTGTTAGAATAAAACAATGGAGAAAATAAGGTATGCTCAGTTAACCAATTTTCATACCTTATCAATTTCTGAATCATAAGCCCATGGGTAGAGATTTCAATTGATTTTTATAAGGTAATAGTCATAGGGTTTAAAATAATGATTAATGTGGCATTAAATTAATTCCTTTGGAAATCCCTTTTACGTCTTTTATTAAAAAAATCTAGTCCAACATCATTCCACAAACACTGTTTTTATTAAAGGAAACATACCGCTAATTCAATGAATATGGGGTCCCCTAGAATTCATAGAGTACTTAAATATTTCATATCCAATCATCCAAATTATTTATATTATTATTCCATTGAAAATAAGGAGGTTTAAGATGAATAAACCTTTGGGAAAAATTTAGATACCCATCCATTCAATGTTCGTCCTCTCTATCATAAATTTGGGAAGGTGTTGGACCTTTGACTATAGATAATATTATGCACTAGACAACTAAAATTAGAGTATGATAATCCATAGGGTCCCCCAAAATTATTTCAATTATATAACACTCTATATGACTCATTGGGAGGATCATGGGGGTATATGGTACTAGACATCATCTTATATGATACATAAAATCATGAGGTCACAAAAAAATTCTGACTTAAAATAATTGAATTAAACCAAATTTTAAATCCCAATGAACATATTTATTTACCAACTATGTTGACAGAAGGCTCTTCATGATGATATTTTTTCATTCACAATTTTGAAACCTATACATTATGTCCCTACATTCCAATATCTTTTTTTCCTTTATATCCCATGTTTTATACCAATAATGATAAAAATTGAACATCCCATTGATAATTTTTTTCCATTACCAAATATAGATTTCCCATCTATTCAGAATCATGGAAAATAATAACTTAGTACAAAGGGGATTCTTGATCCCTTTATTAAACCAATATGTACCAATAAACCAACAACTATTTTTGGTAATACATTTCTAGAAAATAAAATTTAATGTGTAAAATTTAATACAAATGAATAATGGTATGAAAATACGAATCAGTATTAGAATATATATAAATGTAGTAAAAAATAGCTAACAAAACCCCAAACTCAAAATGAAGTGCACCAAAATTGAATGAATAAATATAGAAATGATATCTAGTCACCACTAGACACCAACACCATGTTAACAAAAAAACCTATCATCATCCTTGGAAATCTTAACATTAACTATATCGAGGAAAAATTATATACATATACCCAACAAAATATTTGGGGAGTGAGAAAAAAAGCCCCGTTGGATACCACCAATTGACTAGTAATAACAACATATAATATAAACCAACTATGTTAAATTAAATAAATCAATAGAGTAACATCAATTTATATAGTCAATAAAAGGCATAAAGAATCAATATTGTCCAAAATTTGTGAGTTTTCTTATAATTGAAATTGACATCAAGAGAGTTCATAATCTAGTAAAATATATGTTTCATGGTTTTAAATTTCTAATACATTCACATGGTGTAACATTTGACCAATTTTAGTGAGCATACTCATAAAAATTCAATGATCAAAAGGATATTTGGTCACCTCATTAACATAGTATAATAGTTCACTAGGTTTACAATATAGGATGGTGGTTCATTCCATTCTAAATTGTGTTATACTAAGTGTAGAAATTACCCCTAAAAAATATGAATAGGGATTAATATTTTATCATTGATGAAAAATCATTTCCTCATATATGATAAAAGTTAAGAAAACAATATTATTATCATTAATTTGTATTTAAATATTTGATACATCATAAAACATTCTTAAACGCCATTTTAATCAATTCCCAAAACAATAAATTCATTTTCATAAACTCAACCAAGAACACCAAATTACAGCGAATCATTGATAATTACTTTGCATTGTATTAAAATCAAATTTCATGGAGAACTAAATAATGGTTCTATTGGATGAATCCAATTCCTGAATCCACATACATAGAAACACATACTATAAAATACACTTTTTAAAAACCACAATAGAAGAAAAATAACTAAATTTCAGAATCATGGAAGGAACATAAATCATGAATTCCAAATATATATTTTCTTCATTATATATTTATACAAAAGTGGAAGGAAAATAAATCGCTAACAATCACAATACTGAAATAATTAACTATGAAGATTGGAGATGATTAAATAACCATTATTTATAAGACAATTCTATAATAAATTTTATAAGAATCATTGATAAAAAAATCTAATGTTTTTAAAATAAATTTGGAAATATGAACATGAATATGAAGAGGTTACTATATTAATATAGAGATAACATTATAATGATAGGATCATAAAATCAATCTACACTTCGATACAATATGGATTTTAGGAGGGACACCAAAATATTTCGTGGAATGTCTCATAGGTTCGTACAAGTCAATATGAGGATGAGTGATAATTATAAAATCTTTAATAAATGGGTTTCATGATAAATAAAAATAATAACATTAGTAAATTACTATCCTTATAGTGACACAAGTGACATAAAGTAGGAAGACCAGAGTATAGTTGTCACTGGAGAATTGATTAGACAAAGTTTAGTATGCATGGTATCATGGGACCATCGAAAAATGTTTTAGTTAGATCCATTCCCCAATTTATGGTTGGTTGGACTCCCTGGATATTAGGTATACCCCGTTTTAACTTCATTTGGTACTTGTTTAGTTCCAAAACTCATAATATCCTCAATCCACACCTTGAAGCCCTATTAAATAAAATAAAATAACTACATACAATAATAACTAAAAAATATAAGGATGAATATGAAATGAAAATGTGTTCATACCTAAACATAACATTGAGTTGATACATATATTATATAGAAACAATTCTTAGTGATATTTACAAATATTCTTCAAACCAATGGTCATTTTTGCATATTTTAATCAGACACCATCCAAGAACATTCTATAAAGAAGGATGCTAAGAATGTTTCTTTGAATGATTCATTACATCATTTTAATATCATGTTTGATAAATTGATGAATGTGTTTATTTATAATAATTGTGTTAAAGAAGGAAATTAGATGATGATATTGACTATTATCCTAATGAACTAGGTGAAATTGGTAACCCACAAGATTTAATTAGAGTCTTATCATGATGAGTAGTAGGGAAATAATGTAATTCTAAATATTAACCAATAATGTTGTGTAGATAATTTATAACCCTTGTCAATTATATGGTAAAAGTTTTTATTACATGATTCAAACATGGGTAAGATTCCAATAACTTTTCTAGTGGTATTACTATTTCTAAATAGAAACACTATTTACATAATGTTGGTATTTATATTAAAAGAAATAAAATATTGGTTTGGACTATAATATTAAAATAAATCTACTCATTAATTGAAAATTAATAGTTCATTTTTAATATGAATCAATATTAGGCCAAATAAAGTCATATTAATTTTTAAATATGATTTTTCATATTGAGGTTTACATTAGACACCTATATTTATGTCATTTCATGAATTCTTCCACTAATAATGGATAATTCTTGAGTGTCAAAGAAAACGAGGACCCATTCAATGTTTAGTTTTACGTTACAATTAGTAATGATATAAATTAGGTACAAGGAGAATATATGACGAAATTTTTTACAATGTATTGGAGATATTAACTTATTTTATAGAGGATTGACTACAACATCTCGTAGTAGTTATATATACTATACCTATTTTCTCTTTAGTATTTGTTCATGAAAAATCATAGTGTGACACCATTTATATATACAAGGATGGGGAAAGAACCACATTCTAAATGAATACATGGTTGATGATAATATATTATGGTAGTCACACTATACTGAATTTACCATACCAATAATATTGTATTGGATTATTAGTTGAATATATTGATGGTATGACATTATCATATCCAAAATACATGTTATAATATAATTTTTTTATGTTTACTGGGTAAAATTTCATTGTGATGTGGATGTGTTAGAATTTTATTACTTCAATATGGATTTCTATTATTGAAACATCTTATAATATTGGTTGATGAAAAATATAATCCCCTTATAAACTCATAATTTATGTTTTGGCATAGTATTTATCAAATGGGTGGAAATCATATCAGTGAAAATAAAAAAGACATTAAATAAGGAAAACTAAATACAGGGGAAAATAATTAAAATGAAGGATCATGGGAATTTTTAGGTTACGAAATATTATCCATTTAAACACTATATAATTTATTTATTATAGACATAACTATTGGGATACTTGGACAACCACAAATCTGAAAAGAAAATAATTTGGTCACACTTTAAGAAGGTTTATGGATCAAACAAATATTTAATTTAAATAAACCCTACAAAATAAAATTCAAAAATAGTCCATTTGGGTCAGGGAATTATATCAGGGTACATGGAATGTAGGTTCATACCAATGATGAGTTCTATCAATCATAATTAATAAATAGGTGATCTTCGACAATGCTAATATAAAAAGTATTATTAGTCAACCCGATGTTAAAAAATTAAATTATTTTTTATGATATTGAAGATATATGAACTTAATTATTATCAATATTCTCTAATGATTAATCTTAATTATGTATAAAACATTATAATTTACTTATTATAATGTTTGTAAATTTGATGAAGAAACTGGTATATTATTTATAATTTACATCAACCAACTCCCTATCCAAATGAACTATTGATATAGTAGACCAAATTGAAGTGGATACACTATAATTATATAGGTAAATGAAAGATCTCATATGATTGGATACTTCATGAAATAATCAATACCCACTATCAACCAAACATGACACAAATCATGATACCCATCATAGTTTATTAGAAACTAGAAAAACGATGACATGATTATTATAAACATTAGATGGTAGAAAATAATGTATTCATTAACATAATTATTATTCAAAACCATTTAGGAAGATAATATAATTCAATCATATAATTAGGATCCTTCTTATTTTATCCTAAATAATATGATAAATGTAAAGGGATATACAGGAACAAAATTGAGATTCATTAGCTTATAAATCCACCACTATGAACTTGTATCCCAAAACATTAATTACTCACCCTTTTGAAAATTAATATTAATGTGTATATATTTTTGACTCTTAATCAAAACACTTTATGAATCATGAATATAATATGAGTATTAATATAATTGAGATTATAATACACCTCATAATGTCCACTTGTGGGGTCTCAAATACTGGAATAGGGACTGTGACGCTCTGAGAAGAATATTTCATTGTGGAATGTGAGATCAAAAAACTATTTTGTATTAATCGATACCTGGAGGTGGTATAATAACCAAGGTATGTTTTTTTCTCTAACATGTGCACTCAAATTTAAGATAATAAATAATCAGTATTTCCTATTCCTAAAAACTCAAGTCACTTAGAGACATATCACTTATGTATATTTCGATAGTGAACATTACAATTTCTATTCATTATAGAAATATTCAATAGAATTACCAAAGATTAACTTCATGGTAAATGTATATAGAAAAAGGAATCAAATATATTGAGGGTATCACTATCGGTAAACTATCTAAATCCATTTATGAGATTAGTTACTTTAATATATACCTTGGAGGATGTAAATACAGCAATAAAATCTTATTGTTTCACTTCTCCTAATTGTATGTTTTCTTAGGTTCAGATTATATATTTATCTATTCATATTGAATAATCATAAATCAATTCCTGATCGATTGGTTATGGTTTTCATGTATTTAATAATTTATTTACATATCACACAAACAATGGGGTCTCAGATAGACCTTATGTAATTTTTAGGATCACAATGTGAATAAGTGGAAAATATAGAAAGGTGTAATCATATAAAAGATACGATTTTAAATATTACCAATAATCTAGATGTTTTTAAGGAGGCCATATCCCATATATATACATACGAGTATGATATAGGGGATTAATTTTTATAAGTGGAAATTACCATTAAATCTATTAAGTATATTATAAGAACAAATTAATACATTTAACAGTCATGGAAAACAAAAGAAAATAATACCTTATTCTCTGGAATTTTCTAACAAATCCATTTTTTCTTATATTAAATAATAAGTTATTTTAAAAAATCTGTTTAGAAAACTAAAAGTTATGTTACATCCCCCAAATCAATTCAATGAGTGGAATTAATAATATATTGTGGAATTGAGTTCAGATTCACCTTTCTAAAAATCAAAAAATTATGTCTTAGTCTCCAAAAAGTAATTCACATCAAGATGGAATGAGGAAGTATGTTTGTTGGTACAATCGAAGGATGAATTATAAGAATCCATATATTGAGTTAGTCCTCATTTTTTACAAAATAAATTATTTGTTTCTTACATTAAGTTACAATGGTCATTATTGTAGTGTAATTCATATCTACATGACGTAAGAAACTACTATATCAAGGTAGGATCATAAGAATCAAATAGATATCTAAATAACCAACAATACATATCAACCTATAGATCACAAGGCCATATTCACCAAGAACTATCCCAATGGATCACAGTGGTTAATGAGCACCAAATGTCAGAAAATAAAGAGATTTAATTAGAAATATTCTCCTCTCAAAAGTTAATTTTGTTCTAAAATATGTATAATAATTAATTTGTCCAAATAAAGATGTGAAAAATATTGGAGAGGGTATTGCCTCTAGAATATATATTTTACTATCAATGAAATATTTTTTTATTCAAAACAATATTTTCCTCACAACACAATTTTTGATAATGAGTGTTTATTAATCCCACATTGAGTGTTGAAAAAATGATTCTTTTACTATCCTACTAATTTTATTATGTATATATTTTTTCTATGTATATAATTATGAGACTCCAGTTTATGGATAACCATTCTTATTTTTTTTAATGTGTGATACAATTTAATGACTTCTTGAAATTACCGATTTATCATGTTCTTGTGTGATTAATAATAAATTATAAACAATCCATGATACTTATAATGTGTAATTTTATAATTTCTAAAACCTTATGGCTACCAAATCTTTTTTTATTTTAATTTTAATTAATAAAATCATTATCTAAATGAAATAATAGAAATTATAAAATCATATATAAATAATAAACCCTAATATATATATAGTAAATATTGATAAAAAGTTTATATATAACTTCCTCAACTGTTATGGTAAATTGTTTTATAAAAATATTGAATAGAAATTTTCTATCATGGTTATTTATCTTGATCATTTTTTATTAGGTTGTATATAAATATTTTTTAACATGAGATTAATAAAATTCTAGTATATATGGAAATGATGAAGTAAATAATATTTAATAATCAATACCATTAGTAATTTTAGCATGGAAGGATTATTGATCATGTGTATTAAGAAAATAAAAAATTATGCATTCCTATATTTTAGATAGATCTTATGAACCAATATGTGTTAAGGGAATTAAAATATTATCTCAAGGATTCAATTATCCATAGAGATATTTGGCATCATTACACTGTTATTGTGGTCCATATAATGCTCTTAATAAAAGTTTATGAAATTTTTGATGCCTTAAATTTTTTCGTAAGTCCTGTGAGGGATTTTGTTAATGTCTTAGAACATTTATTTGTCTATGATATTCAATTTTTTAATTTTCAAAATTATATTATTCAATACTTTTTTTCTTCAAAACTATCTATATTTCACATATTATATACAATGATAATTCATAGTTAGTGAAGTGTCGACATTTTCTCAAGTTTCACATTATGGATTTTAAATAGATGAGTATTATGACACATATTGTTTTCAGTTTTTGGACATTTATGATTGAAAAATGAGGTATATATTGGATTTCTAATAACATAAAATAATAAAATGACAATATATATGTACATAAATCAATGACATAAATATATGTTCCTTGATATTTAATTTATAACATTGAAAATACAATGTGAAAGTAATACCTAGACCTAATATAAGAGGCCTCAATGAGAGGTTCGATGACATAAATATATGTCCCTTGATATTAATTATTTTATATAATTATGTAAATTGTGAAATGAATATTAATTGGGTAGGGTAGAGTATGACCACGTTCAAAATTATGTCATAAAAAATACAATTAAACAATAATAAAGAGAATGATCATTAAAAACGATTAAATGTTAGGATCTGTTATAATATTGTTGATGGAATATCTAGTAATATGATATTTTGATTCATGATGAAATCATGCATCTTGAATTTTATAGGTGATTTGGATACATGGTTTATTAACCAACACCAAATGTGGAGTCTTTTAAAAAAAATAAACTACAAACTAATATCCATCGAATAAATATGGGTATTCAGATGCAAGTGGTAGAATGTATGATGTATATGAGAATATGATTCAGAAGTTATTTTGGAAAACCCCATTTCTAGACTAACCTCGAGTGGGTTATTATGTAATGTTATTATAATTTGAGGTGAATGAGTGTTTAAAAGTGTTGCTGGGATAGATGAATCAAACCTTACTATTTATCTCTAATGATAAGAATCAATAAAGACATTGTTCTTATAAATTCCCTATGAGTAGATATATCTCGTACACGACGTATAAAAAAATTATTTCATCTTAGTGTGGATCCAAAAACTGGAAACACAATGTAAACAGAGGCTAAACACCTGAACATGAATCAGGATTATAGATGCTTAATTTTATTAAAATTTCTAATAAAGATTATCATTATGTCACTTTGTATTATGTAAAAATTGGAATTGATCCACCTATTGTTCTAGGAAATATATGAAAAATATCATTGTATTATATGGTTAATAAAGGAAAACTCAACATAAAATTTTAATATCAAGCTATATGATGGGTTGTAATTTTCTTGATAAATTACAATTTATGGTTAGGTTTATCATAGTTTATCCTCATAGGACTTTGTATAGTTATCATATATGATCTAAAAAACACAATATTTATATAAATAATTTATATACTTATTTGGTTCATAAGTAGGGTAATTATAGATAAATGGTTGTATTTAATATTATTATAAACGTGACTACAAACCAACATGAACGGGAAAATGTTACCACTATGATAGATTGAATGGTTTATGTTAACTAGATTAATATTTGAAACAATATATGAAACTAGTTCATTATAAAATATTAAAAAATATTATAAATCCATGAACTAATTTTTATTGAATATATGGAATTTTTATCATGTTATATTCTTATGGATGACAGAAGTTATAATATTTGAAATTTTAGATAGATTATGAACAAATTTAAGGGAATTAATCATTATGAATAACCCTATTCAAACATATTAAGTGCCATGATAGGTGGAACCTCATGTATTATGGATTTTGTTTCATATATATAATGGATATGATAAATGATTATGGTCACACTGTAAGGAGTTTGAGAAATAGTATGTGAACATATATGGTTATTGTGATGGTGAAAAATGAAATATGTTTTCCATATGTTTGAGTCATTGAAGGATAATAAATTTTTGTGAGTTCTCAAATAGACTCTTGGATTAAATTCTACTTTATTAGGATATACAATATACTGGGTTCAGTGATTTGTTATTTTAATGTTATGATATATCTTATTATTGTAGGAATAAATATATGCATACATAATAAATATCTGGGGGATGTTATTTTTTATAGTTAGGGATTATGTATTGTGATGACATAAACCATGAATTATTCCATGGATTATACCCTCTTGGATGTAACCAAGTTATATGTAATTGTTCACTCCCTGAATATTATTGGTTATGTAGGGTGGAGCTACAAAACATTATGTTTAATGAAATAAAATATATGAAATATTTTCCAGTTTAAATTCTTGTACAATGCATCATTGTCTCATAATTTTAATTTCATGGTTTTCTGACCAATTATATGTCATTTATTGTTCCTCAAAATGAAATATAATAGGGATTTATAAAATTTACTTCATGGTTTACCATGTGTTTTTGGAAATAATGAACTGGTAACAATCAACAACTACTATAGAATAAGCACTATATTAGTTAAAAATATGTTTGATATAATAAACTAATATTTACTTCTCATGATTTAGGGTCTTCCAAATTGGTATCAATGTAATTTTCAATGATATTAGAAAATAATAATTGGAGACAGATAAGAAAATGAAATTATTATTTAAAATGAATTTTGAATAGTTATGATAGACATAGAGGTAATATAGTGTGTGTTACCATTTCACATTAAGACATTGAAATTCATAATGATGGATAATATACTAATTATCATTAAAAATATAATATAAAATTTTAATGTAATGTGGTTTCAAAAGAAATTTAATGTGAAAGACTACTTATTCCTAATATACCCATGAGTATAGCGTAGAAGATGTTGTAGTCTTAGATTTATTATGATAATAAAAATAATTTGGAAGGTTTATGTATAGACATTACCAATTTTATTTGTTCACGTTATCGTAAAGAATAGTGTAATGAGTATTATTGATGGGCCTTATATAACTATTTTCATCCTTGTGATGGAAGGATGATTGATTAGTCTATATATTATACTAAAGATAATATATTATTTAACTCAAAGGATGAGTAATTGGATTCATTTTACTTTAGGATTTATTAAGGGACACTGAATATGGTAATAGTAATGGAATGAAAGATATTGATAACAAAATTTTTCTTATCATCTTCCATTGGTATATATTTTATTAATTAGATTGTTAATGTACAATATAATTTACCAAAGGTATATTACAATTATATATATCTCTCCTATGATTAATATTCCTGATTATTTAGTTGTATCCAATATCAATGATCGTTAATGAGTGAAATTAGAATGGATGTTACCTACATGGATCTTTTTGGTGAATTCCATGAAATATTTCCTAATAAATGGATAGAAATATAAAATCATTTTAATTTGGGGGGAAGTCATCTATTTTGGATCATTAGGATAAAAATACCTAATATTTAATTCATTAAAAACAGTTTGGATATCTCCTCCATTAAATTGAAAAGAAGGAACACCAAAAATAAATTGTTTTTAAATAAATTTTTCGGGTTACCACAATAAAAAAGGAATAAATATATTTAAATAGAATGATATTTTATACCCTGTAATGATCTTATAATAGAGTCATATTTTGGATAAATGGAAATTAAAGAATTAAAATATCATATATATAATCTATTATTGGGGGTAAATTCTATCATTTCTAACAGTTAACTAATATCTCATTTTACTATTCCATATTATTAAAAAATAATAGTTTGAACATCATTGAAAATGAAATGTGAACAACCTTATCTTCATAGGTTGTTGAATATTTAGACATTACATCCCCATAAAAATTATTTGAACAGAGAATGTGAGAAAACCCAATATCACATGAATAATTTGACATAATGACCCTCATAGTGCTGAGGAAGGGAATCATTTATTCTTTCTTTATGTCACTCAAGGTTTTTTCCACAACACTACCTTTAGATAACCAATAATATTTAATATTATGAATGGTATCATGAGTTCTATTTCCCTTTATATGTTATGGGATTAATACCATATATAACTATTAATACTCACAACTGATGTAGATAATTAAATGTTTTGTGATGCACTTTTTTGAGAAATGAATGCAATCCCAAAACCAAATATATTACATCATGAATATAATAATTTCCTTCTAGTGGGATTTATAAACCATTGTCCACATTCATTTATTGTATGATGTATATCTCATTAATAGATAAATTTTTTCCATAAATGAATTCCTTACCCAATGGCACCTTCATTAGAGAATAGTATACATAAAAAAGGAAAATTGCTATTTTTACCATGATTTATTTATAAGATATATAAATAAAAAAAAATCTACATCTATATTACCAATCATTTTTCAATCCTTCATATCAACATTATCTGAATAAGAATGTATTTTTGTGATCACATATGGGAAATTAAATAAACATTGTTTGGGTACATTTAATGTATATGTATCTTGAACCAAAATAATAGGTCATGGAAACTTTTTCCAATATCATTGTATTAATTGTATAAATAAAAATTTGTTCTATTAATGTAATAATGGATGTTCTCCTTGGATGTATAATTAATTTGGGAAATTAGGTCACCATGATAAGACTAAATTTTTTCTGCATAATGAATTTGGGGATTCCCTTATACATGTTTCATACATAGAAGAGGATTAATAACAAACAAAATAAGGGCATATTTTGAATTTTTGATATCATCATAAAACAATTATGTGACCATTTTCTTCATCATCATTTTTGAGGGTAATAATTTTTATGAATTATAAGAATTTTGGTTTCTTAATATTGGTGAAACATACTTGGAGTCATCTGGACTCTTCAAGGAATCATATAGGGGATATATTAGTAATTTCATACATTTTATCATTGGAATACTCACTGATAAAATGGGAAACTATTAATATATGGAATTTACCACATTTTCCTTAAATAATAAATTTAGTGTATTAATTTTAATTAAATTGTGTTTAATTTTATGAAAAACAAACTCATTATTAGTAATATGATAATCAAATTGGTGTGATTTCACTTTTAAATCGTTAACATTGTGTTAAATTATCCTTCCATAAAATGTAATTAATTCTATTGTAAATTTTTATTCGATGTAAAACAAAAATCATTCAATAAAAAGTGAATGATGTAATAGAAATATAACCATCCTGGTTCTTAGAAATATGTGACCTCTATAACATATAGGCTCATTAATTTTGAATAAATACATAATAACAATCTATGAATGTGAGAATGTAAGAACTAGTTGTCACATCAATTAGAATCTTTATGGTCAGGATATGGATAATGTACTTTATAGTGTGGTGTTTGAAATATTATAATTATATTTTCAGTCAATTTATACCAACCTTATTCTTGATCAATGTAATGTTTGAAATCAATTTTAAATGTTAAGCTTCCAAGATAAAATTTTCTATGACCACCATGTTAAAACTAGATTCCAATTTGGATTTATGAGTTTGATTACATGTACAAGAAAACACCTTAAAAATATGGTGGTTTTATAGTATATCTAAAGGATAGGTGGCCTACTAGGGATACAATATAGTTTACTCTATGTGATTATTGTTAACACTTCTCAGTCTACATTATGAAAAATGTTACATTTTTCTTTTTCAATAGGGGTGATTGAAATAATCCTTAATCTTCATAGTGGGTTTTATTTAGTGATAAATTCACAAATTATATATCATCAATTGTGGTTTAATAATCCTTCTTAATATAACATCCCACCCCACACCCATGGTATTGGGAAAGGTAGTGGGTGTTACTGCCTGAGGTGACTTACCCATGACTATATTGGCTGGAAATATATTCAAATGGCTTCATAATATATTCTGGTAATATTTTCACATTGATGATAAAACACCAAAACCATGATAAACCTAACAAATAAACCTATATATGTTGCAAGAGTAAAAAAAATAAAATCATTCAAGAACAAAAACCTATAACCATATCAGAGTATAAAGAAGAAATTCTGTGACCAAACTAAAGGAGTTAAAAGACAAAAATTCATCAAGACATCAAACCAATAACTCCCCACCCGCTTTTATATAAAATAATAAAATCCATGACCATAATACCAAGAAGTATACATAATGAATTGAGATACCACACCTTTATATGTATCTCAATTGATGATATCTGTAAGCACACAACATCTCCCATGTAGCTGGTTATTTTAAATGATATACGATGTCACCAAAAATTTCCCTAATCACACCATTAATAGGAATACATGTTGGCACATAAATATATAACATATTACTAGAAGTATAAATAGTCTATATTAAAACAAAATAGATTTAATACCAAAACATATTTCAATGGAATGTAGTAAAAAATAACTTTTCAACTGTTAGAAATTCTATTTGTCAAACACATTCCATCTTTACAAACATACACACATATACACATACATTTCCATGTGACACATCTATTACCATGATAGGTAACCCAATGATCTAAAAATTTATAACATGATAAACAATACCAAGTGACTCAATGTCACAAGCCCCATCCCCAATTTTAGAGGAAATAAAAATGATCTCATGAAAAAAATGTATTGAAATTAAATTTCTAAACGGACCTTTATAATCAATTTGAATATAACATTCATTTGATTAAAAAAATATCTAAAATAATTTTACATTAAAAAAATGATTTCAATATATCAAAATATTCATTTTTAAATTATCATGGAAGATAATTTTCTACCAAAAAATCTAATTTATATGAACTAACAATACCAGTAAAAACTAGGTTTTAAGTATATAATTTATAATAAAATAAACTATTTATTTCATGACAAAAATTCATTTGACCTTTTCCTTTATGTTCGAATAATGTGGAATCCGTAGAAAATCTTCCAACCTGAATAATATTAAATAAAAAAAGAACAAAAAAATTTCATTATCTAATCACAAACCACATTTACTTAACTATATTGAAATCTAAAACATCAATATTATCTCCAAAGAATAATAATCTTTCTATATGATATTATTACGATTTTTTTTGGAAAGGGAAAGGTATGATATTAATTAACAATGTCCAAGAATTAGTGATTAACATAGAATATAGGCATACAATGATATTTTATATACCTATGCATCACTCTTAGATGAATGGAAAATTTCTCCCACAACATAGGTGAAAGTGTATCCCATGTAATTTTGGGGTTAAAGAAATAAAGTTGAAATTGGGAGAAAATGAGTTATGTCTATAAATTTCAAAGGGATGAAAGAATGATACACGGATTGGAAACATGGATTGTAATTATAAATGCCTATTAAGTGGTTGCTACTAACTCAATATAACACCCTTTATAGTTGGATCACATGGTCTAAAAATCCATTTCCGAACAATACACAAGATACATCTTTAATCCAACCCTTAAATTGTTTTATCCCATAGTTAGACAAACCGTGCACCAACCATGAATATCCATACTATGTCAAGGATAATTTTTTCCCCTAGAACATGAAATGTTTGAAGAAATATTTCACTAACCATGAAACTACCCATGTCCCTTTGACTTCAATTTCACATTTTCTTGGAGGTTCTTTATAGTTTCAACTAATAATCCTCAAACTGTGAACATCCCAAAAAGCCTCCGCCAAGCATTAAACCCACATAGAACATATATTAACACAACATGATCATTATATAATAATAAAATAAATTAAAAAATGTTCATAAAAATGAAAACTATGGTTCTAAAATCTCCCCACTATTGGACTTTTATTCATTATAATTTACAGATCCAATGTTATATTGGAAGCATCCCGACCTCTATACAAAAATTTTCATTCAATGACTCCATATTTTATCCTAAATATAACCTTGTTTCTATAAATCCTAGAGTATATTTTTTCACATACCATTAAATTTATTCTATTTTAAATCCATAATTCCTACTATCACTTGAAACAATATATAATCTAACAGTAGCTATGTGTGATCCCATCGAATTATATGGTTAGGGACAATTTGATTATTCTTTACATGATTAACTAGAGGAAAATAATTTTTACAACTAAAACTAAGTGGAAAATAATAATAATATGATACATCACGAACTATTTAATGTATATTAAAATGGTATATTTATTAAATAGATTACCATATATACTTACCCAAATGTTGATGTCCATTCATTGGATTAATTCCTAATAACTCATGATCAGTTCCTTCAAATGATAGTGTTCATATATGAAGATCAACATCTGATCTCTAATAAACATTAGCTGTCGTTTCACTCTTTCTATACAATTGAATCTTATCCATTGACTCTTGAATAAGGCTGGGTCTAGGGAGTTAAGAATCACATATTTCTACCCAAAAATGTAGAGAACATTATGAAAACATATATAATTATTCAAAATAATCCATATCTTTCTAGGCATGATGACTGATGTTGTATAAGAACAACACTAATCGAATGATCCCATAAAATTATCCACAAAAATCTATTACAAAAACCCTATAAATATCATTATATGATTGGATCATCCCCTAATATTTTACATATATATGGTGATGATACACCATGCACATAGTCAACTCTTCTCCAAGGTATTTCATTTAATATTTATAAAAATGAGATGTAAAATAGGGTTATTGGTCTAATACAGATGAGATTTATAAACCATGATTCAATAAAAATTTAAAATATAAATAATTAAATAATTATTACTATATGAGATTCTGGAATATGTATAGAATTATCTAACATTAGGAGAATACCCATAATTAATCATATTAAATAATTTTCCCTCCTAACTCATGGTAAAATATACATTAAATCCATGGATATCTACTCTCACATCCATACCTTCAACTCTAAATAAATATTTTTTATTTTTTTAATGACAATTTACGGAAATGTGGTAACCTAAAAACAACCAAATACATACTAAACTACCATATTTAAAAATTCAAAAACAAAAGATGAAACAACATCTAAATTTTAAATTCAAACTTCCTGGCTTACGAATCATCAAGCAGCAAGTTACCTTGAGTTTCCCCCATGATATTAGAGTACAACACGTCACCACCACATTGTCAGAATAGGACCATTGCCCATAAACCCCATAAAGATTCAAACCACCATCACAAATGGAACCTATCACCATGGTATCCACTCAACATAAAATAACATTATCCTTGATAATAACCCCATAATCACCACCATAAAACACCAAAGATTCCATCAAAAAATAATCAAAATATAACATTATAGGACATCCATAAAATCATCATCATGGAAACCACATCTCATAGAATATGATGGAACCAAAAAAAGATCCCTATTCCAAACACCAAATTGTAGAAATAAACATTACCAAAAAGATGAAAAATCCATAAAATTAAAATATGAACACAAAACAAGGTATAATCCCAACACCCATGAGAAAAAGATGAAAATCACAAGAGCATAAGAATTCAATGTGGTTGAAGAACATGAACCAAAAATTATGCATGATCCCCTCAAAAACCATCCTATGTTGATATAAATCCTTCATCGATCACAACCAATACTGTGTTAAGCATGATGGGTGGGTCATAAAGAGAAGTGAAGTATAAGGACTTTGTATTCCATCACTAATGCTAAAAAATATCCTAAACCAGAAACACATAGACCCATCACGGAGGTCTAATTCACATGGATAAACATGAAGAGGGACGGTGAGTGACATGTGCTATCCACACCAGCAAACAACATCAACCTATAAGGGGGAATGTGATTAAAAAAGAATAACAAGAATCCATAACCAATGGAAGATGGAATCGCCATCACAACTGAATATAAATAAAAAACCCTTGAATAAAGCGGAATGTAAATCGTCAAGAGATCTGGGTGTTCCGGGAGCATCTGGTGAGGGAAGACACATCTAATTATAGACGGATTAACCATCACCATAGAATATAACCACAAACCCCTAGATTAAAATATACAAGGAATCATCATGAGATCTATGAGTACCGGGAGGACCTAGTGTGTGCGGATACATCCAATATGTGGGTTTTTCAATTCCCCTTATGTACAATAATTTTTAAATCCATAATCATGTTCAGTGATGGTTGGTGTTACTCCACAATAAACTGATAGGTGGTGGATCTGAAAATATACTATTCGACTACCATTTTCATGTAATCCCACCAAATCTATTCTATAATATCATTATAAATCATTTTAATTTAGCAATGAAACATCTATATTGAATTGTTTTTTTGTTAAAAATTTTGTTCTTCACAAATAAAAGGTACCATAATCCAATCTATAAAACTCAAAACTAAATATCCATCTAGAATATAACTATAAATGGTCTCCCCACAATTGAGTATTGACATCATAGATGAACAATCATGATTTTATATCTGTAACACTTTTATATGATGAAAAAAGTTTGAAAAAATGTAACTATGAAGAAAATATAAACATCACAATGTTTTGTAAAATATAGATGTGTGTCTACTTTAACCTATATCAGTAGTCCCTGAATTGTAGATTATTTATAAAATTGATTATTTGAATAAATTTAAAATTCATCTACCATTAAATTTTATTTTTTTAGATTTATACATCATGTCCATGTTGAATAATCTATGGTATTCCATCAATTTTCATTTCCATAGATTCAAATATCATTATGAGAAAATGTCAATAAAAATATTATGATCTATAAAAACTATGAATTCCACTTAAAAAAGATAATGATTCAATGTCTCTAAATCTTAGTCTAAAATAGTTAGTTCCAAATAATGTGTTGATTATTTAATTTCAAAAACATTAAATTCCAATAACCAAATGCAAAAAAATTAATCCCCTTCCCTAAGAACACATCCCTACACAAATCTTGAATCATAAAAATTTATTTTATATCCTTATAAAAAGTAAGGAAATGTAAAGTTATGTGTTGATGTAAGTAAATACTTATGATCATTAGAGGAATATTATTGTTTCTCATTCCACTTGATGTGTATGAAATTCCATGTGAAAGTAATCATCAATTATTCAAAATTATAAAAGTCTTGTAGGAATGTGTATAGTATCTCGCTAGGCCCTTAGATCTTTGTATACCAAAGTTATTCACTAGTGGTTCTCATTAGATAATAGCTTTTATCATTTTAATATTCATAGAAGGAGTTATTTCATAAATTATGTGGCCAATGAAACATACCTCTTATATCCATAAATCAATCATTGATAACATAGCCTACAAATGATTTTATCTGAAGATACCCAAAACAATAGTCTATTATTTCTCACAGTCCTCTTTTATCCTAAAATACACTTGTAGATCATCCAAAAACTCCCCCACAAAGAATCCCAAAAATAATTGAAATAAAAGATTTATCAATTACATAAATTCGGATGGTGTATTCAATGAACCAAAAGGAAAAACAATAATACCACAATCAGGATATCTTTTTTTCAATGTTGTCGTTATAATTTCCTACTTCATATCACATAATAAGACATATCATGTATGTAAATTAGTCTTAGAGATGAGTAGTTTATGCTCTACTGATCAAATAGATCATCAATGTGTTGAAGAAGAAAATTATTAGTTTTTATTACTTAATTAATATTGAAACAATATAAAAAATATATAAGTTAAATTCTACCTTTTTTAAAATATAAATATTTCAAACTATTGTGAAATGATCAGTAATTTTAACCCTTTCCATTCATAAACATACAACTCAACCATAAATTCCATCATTCCATTTATTTTTATTTGTAAATAATAATGGAAAATATGAATGGAACCAAATATAAGATAAACCATAAAATGTAGTTCTATTTTGTGTGAGAACCATGTGAAATTATTTGAAGAAACGACAAGGAACTGATACACTATGGTGGTAAACCAACTATTCACCCATATCATCAACTAATGCTAAAGAAAACTGGAACAAAATAGTATGATATAGTTCCATCCTTTTATACAAAGTGTCGGGATATACTAGTTTGTTCTACCCGATCTCCTTCAAAGAGATTCATAATCCCACAAGATGATTTTAAACTCACCTTCCATTCATACCGATAGATATGGTCCTCAAGGACCATCATCTAATAAATTACTAGAATAATGTTATATAAGTCTATCTCTATCATATATAAATCGCATACAAACTATTTACCATCAAGATTCATCACTCACAATACACATTTAGTGGATTGAAAATATCATTATCCCATTTATGTTTGGAGATTCAATATAGAAGGAATCGTCTCATCATATAAACCTATAAGACCAATAGAGAGAGATTTAATAAGTCAATTGGATGTGCCTATATGAAGAATATTATTAATAATGGTATAATTAAAAAAATAATTTATATAACTATTTATGGTCCTAGTTGACAATTTATGATCACTTTCTTAGTTCCATGCACCTTCTTACCCACATCGCTTTTCCATTGAAATATATGATGCCTGAGAGACATGATATGTGTCTCTAGAACCTGAACACGAAGCATTGTTACAATATGTCTATAAATGTCACATCATTTTTAAATTGGGGAATGCTCTAGGTGGTGTCATACAAAGATATATCAAATTTTCAATAGACCCCCACTGAAAACATCCCTTAATAAAATTCAGTTGATCTACAATGTTAACATATCCAAAGGTAAAATTCAATGATAATACAACCCATTAAAAATAAGATTCCCTCAACTACTTGTTCCCAGCATTAGTGTTCCCTCCATTTTATGTAATAATACAAATTCTTCATCCCCCATATTTTTTGGTATACATTTCCTACAACTGCCTCTATATTGCCCATATCAATATATTCCATTATAAAAAGAATTAAAATATTTGAGTGATTTTTTTATTTCAATCATTAATGTTAAATTGACTCAATCAAATATGAAATGTTAATGTATTCTAGTAAAACTATGTATAAATTGATAAATAGAAGGAAAAAATCTATTGCTAAGAGGTTTTACTACTAAATGATATAAAATTATATATGTTACTAAATTCTAAATATGTGAATATATAATATATTATTTAACAATTCATCAAAATATAACCACTCAATGCTATGGTATTATAAATCATAGTCTAATAATTCCCACCACTATATTTTTAGAACCTCCAACTTATAAATTTCAAATATCGCATACAGATAAGCTAGTGTCCCATGGTAATAAGATATTATATTCATCATTTTCAGAAAAAAAATATTTTTTCAGATCCTAATAACATAAAATTGTGGTATTGATCTACTAATAATGATGAATTGAATGATTACCTTTTCTTACTTCATCACTTTTGATCCCTTTATCCATAGCCTGAAAATTAAAAAAACTATTGTGGACCAATTGTTGATTCACCTATGGAATAGTTGTGACCACATTCATAGAATCCTCTTGCAATTGGTTTTTACAACTCATACCATGTGTTATTCACTATAATAAATAGAACTCAATTTAGTCTCATCCTTTAAAAAATAAATCATTTCATAATGAAATTCACAATCATAAAATGTTCTATAATAATGATTACCTATTATATGATATGACAATAATTTTCAAGATATATCCTTCAACTATTTTTGGAATCACACACATTAAATATAGTTACATCACTTCTCAATGAGAATATATTTTTAACATTAACTGATGTCAGTATCTAAATAAAGTACATTGTTTTCGTTGTGTGAAGTCATATTATAGATGCATGTTTTGAAACTCTCATTGGCTAATACCATGAAAATGAAGGGAAACTCACCTATAAGTGTATAAAAATTCTAAAATAAAACAAAATCCAAGTTTACTAGATGTTCATGACAAATATGATTGCTATATTTTTTATGCTATACATTCCAATTTCTAACAATCTTACTCTATGGAACCTTAAAAAAAATGTAAAAACATATAAATACTTAAACAAATGGATAAAAAACTGATACCATATATAGCTATAATATTTTAAATAATTGTTACAGAGGGATTGATAATACTAGTTAAATTTGTAACATCCATTTGCACATGAATTTTCTTCGGAAGAGGTGTTGTTTATTGCTGGACTTACGTGACATCCTCGAGAAATCAAATATCGAAAATAAATTCCAAGAGCTTCCTAAAATTTTTGGCAATGGAATTCCCATTTTACATAAGCTAAAAACACCATGATGACCGAAAATGATAACCACTATATGATTCCTATGAAAAAAATAAACAACGAAAAAACAAGCAAAAAACTACAAACCATATCAATGTACATATCAGAAACCATGTGATATAAATAAAATTTAAAAAATACAAAAAAATATAATAAAACAAAGATATCCATCCTAAAACTCCCAAATGTCTCTATAATCAAACAATGTAATCCATTACAATTATATTAAGAAGCATCAATATGAACAATAGAATACATTGTTTTTACCTGTGTCTCGAATGGTTACTTCTATAATAACACAATAGTTCCCAATAAGAGGGTGAATCTAAACACAATAGGATTTACCCAACGACATCCCAAATTACAAGAAATTTAATATAATTGTTTTTATATTATAAAAACATAGATTTAATGTAATTTAACATAATCTATATTGATGTCAAACAATTTTTGAATCCATAATTGATTTACTATTAATGAAATTTAAAAGATGTGTAAATACCTTCTCAATTCAATTTGGTATTACAATTTCATGATTTCGAACATCAAAACATCCACACATATAGGCCCATGTGGTATTTCTATAATTGTGAGTGGTCTATATTTGATCTACATGTACATCACAGGGTAACCAATACCAGATGTCCTAATGAATCATTCCCGATCTACAGGTTCATGACTATCAGAAATGAACTATTCCCAACCATGTTTGTAAAAGAAAAAAAATTCAATAAAAAAATTTCAATTATTTGAAAATTTTCTACAAATAATTTTAAAGATTAAAAAAGAATAATTTTTTTATTATTTCTAATTAAAAATTATTCCAAAGTGGATCTTACACCAAAAATCTAGTTTATTCTATATGAAAAAACCATTACTACAATGTTTTCCTTTATAAACCACACATAAATTGAACCACTAAAATGCATTAATATATTTCCATTTGATGAATAATTGATGTTCTTATCATGTGGAATCAAGATAGAATCTACCTTCTTCACAAAAATTTTCGAAAATGATGAAAATTGAGTGAAATATAAATATCTAGTGACTTACCACTATTCATTCAGTTGATAAAACCATCAAACCCAAAATTTACCATAGTGGATGAAGAATATATCCACATAAGATTAGATATATGGTTTCATGAAATTGATGGCAATGAAAACAATGATTAATGGCCAGGAACGATCACTTAAGGATGAATTTGGGCCTTTAATAGATGTTGATTAACATTTGCATCACTCTAGAACCAAATGGAGACATATATCACACTATTGGAGAATATGGAAATCATTTTATGGTTATATTGGGGAATAAATAATTTTTAAGGGGTTAAAAAGTTATATCCACACATTTCGGAGAGCAGGCTATACACCACAAGGTTAGGCTACATGGTTTAGAGAACCATGTGCCAACCATTATATTTATACTTCTTCCATAATAACTGTTCACATAGTTTGATCACATGGTTATACAAACCACAACCAAACCACTCATGATATACAACATTAATCAATTTATCTCATGATTTGTTTAATATGTTTGCAAAACTATGCACCAACTAGGATTATCAATATTTTTTATAGGATCAAATTTACTCTTGGAATCCTTTTGTTTTAACACACTATATAGCAATTGTGCACCAACCTAGGGACCACTAATTTCTATTTCAATTTTTTATTAGAGCTGTTTCATAGTTCTTAATGACTGATCTCAAACCATTATCCTCCATAAAAGCCTCCAAAAAGTTTTAAAACACATCAGGACCTCCCTAACAATAACAAAATCATTATATAAAGGTAAAATAAAAAAAATAAGCATAGGGTTCCAAAATAATGTGATGTATTCTACAAATAATTCTTTATTCCTACACTGGAAATTAGAAAATCTTAGTTTCCTTGTTATATAATCAAAAACAATTACAACATTTCATTTTCATGCTCATATGTTTCTTCTTAAATTTGACCTTATTTCTAAAAAACCTAAAATATAAAATAATTTTCATATAAAAAACATTATCCTTACTATCCACAATCTATATAGGATAAAAAACTAACCTAGCATCCAGAAATAGGTTGACATAATCCAATTTAATTAAATGGCAAGGATTAGGCTATAAAAATTCCAGTTGAGATACTTAAAACACATTATATATTGAAAAAATCCATGTTGCAAATTCCAACAAATATGACACATCATAATTTAATTCCAATATATCAAAAAGATTTTTTTTAAAGAGTTATCACTCCCTTATTACCAAAACTATGATTCCCTAAATATATTCTTATAAATTAAATATTAATTACCTTAAATGGAAATGTTAGTAGACAACGATCCACATTTAATTTTTGATGATTGTGATTTTTCTCTATTCACATTATGATCAAATGAAAAATCTCAACATCCTCTTACACATGGTTGAGACCAACATGTGAAGTCTCACATTTTTTCACCCAACAATGTGGAGAACAAAAAGGAAGCCCGCAATATTCTTCATGATCAGCCACATTTATGGAGGTATGATTAACTTTATGTTGTACGAAAACAATGTTAATGAAATTTTATCTTCCCTCAAGTCATCAAAATTAAATACCAAAATCATTAAGAATATACATGATATTATGGATGATACCATCATATTTTACAAATTTTTCAGTATGACACACCATGCTAATAGATATCTAGGTCCCAAGGAATTGATGTAAGGATTTAAAAAAAACAAGATATAAACTAGGAGACTCTTTAATATATAATTGTTACTATAATTCCAAGCATATTTATAAACTCATGGATATATATTTTTTAGAAGTACTCCATCATATGATATTCACAAATAGGGTCTAAATGATCCAACTTTAGTAGACAATACACAATTACACGTGTGTAATCATGTTTCATTAATATTTATGGTAAACATATCACAAAATACATGGATATATGATCCCATTTATGTAGGTGACATTGTATCAACTACAACATTCCCTCTGGTGGTTGGTGTTCCTCTATGACCAGTTCAGTGGTGAGGCATACCAAAACACATTCAACCCCACCCATTTATTACAAACCCACCAAAGAAATTCTTTTATTGCAATATACATCTATTGAATTACTTATTGAATATGGATTTTTAAATCGTGTTATGTAATAATTATGTGTTGATAGAAAATAAAAGTTATCATAATCTGATCATTAATCCTAAAAAAAGATCTCCCATCCAACATCTATCTTTCAACAGTATCCCCAAATTTATTTGTTTCCTCATAGAAACACATTAAATTTCAGATATCTAAGGCTCTTTAAAATTATGAACCAAATACTGTAAAAAAACTATAATGAAAACTATAACATCATCATAGTCAGTAAAACTAAGGTTTATTATTTCTCTAACTGACCTCATCTTCAACAAATTTGATGATTATTTTTTCAACTGATTTTACAGATTCATACAGAGTGCATCTGCCACTATATTTCTATTAATAGATGTATACATCAATTATATGGGGGAAATTTTAATTTTTACATTCATATAAATTATCTTATATTTTACTACAATTCCTATAATATTTGTTCAAAGTCTTATGCTTTTTTAAAACATTGAATTTCTCAAAAAAATGATAATGATGATATGTTTTATAACCATGGACTAAAATAGTCAATTCCTAAACAAGTGTTTTGTAGTTCATCTAACGTGTCTATTAATTTCATGAACCATAAGAAACAACAAGATCCCATAGCATTAGAATACTTCCCAACATCAATCATGATGAAACAAAAGTGATAATATATTAATTTTATGATACAATAAATGTAATGATATGTTCCAATGTAATTATTTTGTTATTCTATGGTAAGGATAAATCAAATTTAATAGTCTTCTATAATGGGATTCCTTTAATTTTCCAATCCTTCATCGGTGATGTCAAACCTTTATTGTATCACATAAAACACATTCACCATCTCAATATTCCAATATAACTATTTACCAATAATGTACTCGTTGATGGTACCCTGGGCATAACATATTTCATCATCCCCATATTTAAAGAACATACATTTCCTGAAATAAAATTTCTATGGAAACATATCTTATATATCAATAAATAAATCATTATTTATAAGGTATACTGTAACAGCCCGAGATTTTATGAAAAATATTCTTTTTAATTTTATTAATGCCTTGTGTTGTACGCTACACCAAAAGGAGTTTGCACAACACACATCCTTGACTTCCCTTGCATGCAATCGCGACCTTCCTCGATAGCGTGTGTAGTACGCAATACCGAGTTTCACTAAACAATGATATGCTATTAAAATATTATTATAACTAGCCGTTATGAATAATAATAACCGTGTTTTAAAATTTTAGAAATTTTAGCTCTCAAAATGGACTTCATTTTTGGATTTGGAGTATCGAATTTATCCTAAGGTGATATTTTGGTACTTTTCGGATAACTTTCATATTCTGATGAATAGTGAAAATTTCAAAATTTTAATTAAAAACAACTTTTTTAATCGAAATAATTAATAGTGATAAATTATTAATTTGAGTGGTTTTAAAGTATATTTAGAATATATTTTTACAATTCAATACAATGTTGGTCATTGGATGTAATTTCACATTTACACCTGACATAAACAAGTGTTAATCTTTTGATAGTTATTATCTCTTAAAAACACGCTACTTGTTGTGACAGCGGAAATTAATTATAAAATTAATTAAGGAAACTTATATGTTGGGAATTTTGTAAAATAGAAATCATTTTTGAATTCAAAATATCAATTGTATCTTAGGGTGAAATTTTGGCATTTTTCAGAAAAACTTCTATTTTTGATGAATAGTGAAACTACTAAGTGGTAGTTAAAAAAATTATTTTTTCATAAATAATAATCTTACCGCTTATGTGAATGAATTTTAAATAATCCGAGAGACACGGTTGATGTAAGTAAGTAAAATGTGGTTCAATGAGATGAAAATAATTTTTGGTGAATAGTATCTTTTTACTTTTATTTACCACGGTTAAAAGTAAATAGGGTAATTAAGGGTAAACAAGATATTAATATTACCCTAACACATGTCCTAATCCTATTGTACAAGTTTATCTCGACCAAAAACAACCTTAAGTGTAAAATATTATCATTTAGGCCCACTTGGATTAGATTAGGATATTTATTATTATTTAATTCAAAGAAGAGTTAAAAGAGTTAAAATCAATGTTTATTTACTAAAACATTTTTAATATAGGGTTATTCATAATATAACTTCGACTATAAATATTCATTAGAAAGATAAAAAGATTTCATACATAATGGTATTTTATTTGGAATTTTTATACTTTAAATAATTTAATTTATTTATGACACAACGATAATGTAGTAATTACCTTTTTAAGAAAATATTAACATAATTGATGTTATAAATTCCCAAATAAATGTAATTGGAGACTTTTTATGACTTGCACTAATTTTCTAGGTTAATATGACATGTTATTGTTGATTTAAATAACTTGTTTCGAACTTATCAGTCTGTTAGAAATTTCATAAAAATCATGTACCAAATAGTGTCAAAATTGACATGAATTAGTTTTTAAAACAAATATTATATTATTAATTGTTATTTAATTCCTAAAAATCTAAGGTTCGGCCAAATGACTTATATAAGGATATATATATTAATAATAAACAACTTGGGGTTCTTTTGGCTTCATATAGTATTTTCATTAACCATATAGTGTAAGAAAACAAAAAAACATGGTAAAAGTAAAATTATTTAACTTAGAGTTAAATCTAATTGATAAGGTTAACATAATAACCTAAACTTGTCTAAATCCTATTGGATTAGAGGATTGCGACCCATACCCACTTTAGCTTCAAAATAATACCATTTTGAACAATTATAAACCGAATTTGACCTTAATATAAAATACTATTTTGAGATTTTCCTAAGATGCCCCTCTCCTCCCTTATAAAAGGGCACCTCCTCCCTTTCCTCCTCACACCAATTTTAGCATTCAAGATCCGTCAAACCCTACCCAAACCTCTTATAAACTTCCCTAGTATCATACTACAGGTCCTGGTCTTCTTCAAAGACCATCCTTAGTTCTTTAAGTGGAGGTTAAGTGAAGGCGCGTCAAAAATATGTAATATCCATTACCGATCTTTTTCAATTTCTTTCTTCTTCACCTAATTATTCTTTAGTTGTTTCATGATAAAGTAATAACATAATTATTTCTTATATACTGATTTTTTATTATAAATATGAAACAAATCTAATTAACCTTCTATCCATCCTACGAAAAAAGGAAATCACCGCGCGTGCGTACGTACGGAATACCGTCTTCACGCCGTGGTGTAATCTATTTTCCGTCACCACCTTAATTGGATGGGTATAATGGTGTAATGAGTAAAAATATATGATTATTATAAAGTGATATTGATATTTAAATAGTATACATACACTTCAACACAATTCCAGGACCATGGGAATGATATCATCGCTCGTGCGTACGTACGGACTACCGTCTCCACGACGCGATGAGATTCATTCTCAATGATTAACCATTCATGAATGATTATAAAGTATATATAATAAGTACTAATGAAATATATGACATAATAATGATACTGGATTTATGTATATTTATATGTATGTCATCTACTTAATTCCATTCAATTCAATAAGGAAACGAAAACATCGTTCATGCGTACGTACGGACTACCGTCTCCATGAACGGTGTATTTCATTCCATTTATCGATATATTATATATATATATATATTCTGAATATATATTATATATAAATCATGTTTTACATTCTACATATAAGTAATCATGATCCAAGTAATCATATTAATACTTACAAGTTAAAAACATGAACGACAAATGAGATGATTTTACCCAAAACGCTACTTTAACATGAATTTACAAAAGAACGGGTAATATAAAGTCATAAGTGGACCATATATGATATAATAACAATGAATATGATTATGGAATAAGTAAATAACATGATTTAAATAATTATACATGAGGTTCGGACACTTACAAAGCAAGTCGGACCTATTGTAAGGGAAATATCACAATCTCATTTTTATCCAAGATTGTTTATACTTTGAAATTTACTGGGGTGTATTTTATCATCCACATCCATGTTTCCTCAATATGTAATATTATTTCCATACACTTACAATTTTTTAAAATTCAATTTTACCCTTCAGTGAGTTTTTATTAAAAGATATGAAAGGAATCTTTTGTCGTTTTTCGTACAAGGTACCTTGTGACTTTTCCGACAAAAGTACGAAAAATGTTTTTTTAACTTATACGGCATAAATGGATTTTTAGAACATTATTTCCAAGAAGTTAACTTTACAAGTTTTCAAGTTTATTTTTAATCAACTTCTTTTAGTTTAAAAGTTGTATGACATGATAAGAAAGGAATAAACGTTTTTGAAGAAGAAAGGATATTTTCCTCAAGAATGGAGTTCAAGTGTTTTATCCGAATTATTTTCCATCTAAGATAATAAAGGGTTCTGTTTTTATCCCTATTATTACATGGATTTGATTATTTTTTGATGGAAATATTTTTATGAAATCCTTTATCTTATATGAATTGTTTTATGATGTCATGTTGTTTAAGAATCCCATTTTTATTACATGGGTTATGCTATGATGTATGGTTTATGATTTTGTGGCACACATAATAATGGTATCATTAAGAGATGGGTGGGACCTATATCTCCCTCCAATGCATTGGGTAATGATTTTATATCTCATGAGATAGATAGTGCTGGAATGGAAGGTTATACCGGTTCAGTGAAACAGGACTGAAACGAGGGTGACTCGGTTCAGAAAGGGACTTTGTCCACTAAGATAGTCTTGGAAATGAGTCTTGACTAACAAGAAATGATGATTATGTGTGTATGCCACAATGTTTCATGTTTCATGTTGTGATTATTGGGATTACATTTCACTTCTATGATTTATCCCATGTTATGATATTATGAGGTCTTTTGCAGGTTAAGATTTCCAAAAGCTATGTTCTTATGTATATGATGTGATTGATATTTCTTTTGTTTACCCTTACTGATCATTTTAGCTCACCCTTTTATGTTTTCTTCTCCACAGGATATAAAGAATGGTTTTAGGTAAAAAAAGGGAAGATCTTTATGGGAGATATTTAAGATCTTTCACCACGATTAGAAGATTACGTTCCGAGTTTCCAAAGACACTAAACTATTACGTTCCTTGTGTGTGTGTTTTTTGTTATGTACTATGTATTCCGCAAATGTAATGTAATTTCCATGTACATCAGGCTTCGGGTCTCTACAGTTGGTATCAGAGGAAAGGTTTAGTCAACCTTTGGAAACTAGGATGTGAAAATGTTAGTGAGATCCCTAGAGATATTTCTAAGGTATGTATAGGGATGTCCCTAAGGTTAAGTATACGTATAGGTTATAGTACTAGAATTACGCTAAAGATCGTAGAATTAAAACTACGATGTTAGATATTGAAGGTACCCCCCTTTATTATGTTGTTTTCCCTAGCATGATTTTTGCCTCTCACGCTATTCTTTTTGGGTTTTAGACAATGGCTGGAACCCGAAGGAACTGTGTTGATCAATGCAATGGACAATGCAATGATTGTCCTCCTGAACAAAAAAATGTTATGGGAGATGGAGTGAAAAATCTTATTGCTATACTTACACAAGCTATGAATCATTCTAGACTTCCAAATGAGCAGAGAAGGGAACAATATTCTATTGAGTCCTTCATGAGGCAACGTTCACCTTCTTTTAGTGGGTCTTCTGATCCACTTGTTGCTGAACAATGGATCAGTACTACTGAAAAGATATTTTCAGTTCTTCAATGTTCTGAACATGATAAAGTCATCTTAGCAGTATATCGTTTGTAAGGTGAAGCTGATCAACGGTGGAATCATATCAAGAATACGAGGCCAAGAGATGAAATTGAGTCCATGGAATGGGACGAGTTCAAGAACTTGTTTTTCAGTAAGTACTTCCCTCGTATTCTTCGAACAAAGATGGAAAAGGAGTTTCTTGAGCTGAAGCAGAAGGATGATGAATCTATTGGTATATACAAAGCAAATTTTACAAGACATTCCAGGTATGCATCTGGCATTATCATCCAACCTGAAAGTAAATTTGATCGATTTTTCAGTGGCTTAAAACCAAGACTTCTAAGGGAATTAGCTATAAGAGACTTCAGTAGCTATGAAGAAATTGTTTGTTGTGCAATCAAGGTAGAAATGGCAGTTGGTGTTACATATCCATCTCATGGTTTTGACAAGAAACGAAAGATGGAGTTCAAGGAGAAATCTCAGAATAATGGTGAAAAGAAGATGAATGTTTCCTTATGCACAAAGTGTGGAAAGAAGCATGGTGGAGATTGTCTTAAAGGGACTATAAAATGTTTTAAGTGTGGAAAATAAGGTCATCGAGCAGCTGAGTGTCGAAGTAATGGGAAAAGGGTTTCTAATAATGTGAATAAAGCAAACACTGCAGAGAACGCACCACCAACACTTCAATGCTTCAAGTGCAAGGAAATGGGGCATTATGCTAATAAATTCCCTAATCCAAGGGTTAGTGATGATCAAATGAGCAACCACTGAAGGCAAAGGACAAAGGGAAGTCACATGCGATCACTATTGGCGATGTTGAATATGACAACGATGTGGTAGAATGATTAAGTGTTTATGTAATGGGATTCCAAAATAATATTGTATCATGGAGTATTGTAATATTTATGTATTGGTCTAATGTGGTATTCAAAGTGATTGATATATTTTTGGAAATAAGATCATATGTGCATAATGATGGGAAAACGAGAAAATGAAATGTTTAACAGTATTCATGAGGTCATGATTGATATAAGGACTAAGTGATATCATGGTTTGAGTATATAGAATTTTGAGGATTTTGGTATGTGGAAAGTATTAACTTTTAACTGCATTCATGTTTTCACTAAGGTATTTAAGAGAATACATGATTAAGGACTTTGAATGTTTGGAATGTGACCAACAAAACATATCTTATGATATATGGGGATCGACGATGATGTTAAATCTCTGGTAATCGTTTTCACTATGTTATGAGAGTGGACTGCAGTATTATGGATAAGCCTAAAGATTGGAATGGATTATGTTGGACATAAGTTAGTACTGTTTAAGGATAGAAGTTTTCTCAATATTATTGATGGGATGTTATAGTAATATAGTTTTAGAAAAAGGACAACCTGCAGGACGGGCGACAGCCCATCGCGTCGGACAAGGCGGTGGAAATCGAACCCACAATCGAAGTACGACTAGCCTTTATCGCCTACCACTGGCCTACAGGAAGTCCCTGTTTAGTAGAAACTAGTTTTATTATATTAAGCAGTATGATATATGAAGTATAAGTCCATTTTAGGAACCATATATGATTAATCTCACTATAGATCGACTTATGTATATAATTTTTGCTAACCTTTTGTTTGAGACAGATGGAATGCCCCGTCATTCTATCACATGATCTGCTAACACTTCACGAATAACAAATTCAACTTCATTTATTTAAGAGATGAAGTGGAAATTGTTCAAGGCACGAACAACAATGAGATTGTACCAAAATAAAGTAAGTATTTATTCTAATTCAAATTTTCAACTTTAGGGAAATGATCTTGAAAACCCAAAATGTTGTCCTAGTGATCTTATACCTGATGAATCAGATGGTACCTTATATCATCACAAATCTATGTATTTGTGATTACTGGATTTTCCATAGCCATGTTCTCTACCACTCTCCATCAGAACATGATGGATAGATTTCTCTTCCATATCCATATTTTCACCTATGTGGAAACCCAGTGATTAGTTTTTTTGGGTAATCGTTACATTTCATACTTTAGTTTTTAAAGCCAAGTTTTGGAATTCCTTTTTACGATGTGGGTTTCTATTAAAGAAACTTTCGAATAGTAAACCATTTATAACCCCGACGAATTTCAAGGGATAAATTCATTTTTAGGGGGGTAGAATGTAACAGCCCGAGATTTTATGAAAAATATTCTTTTTAATTTTATTAATGCCTTGTGTTGTACGCTACACCAAAAGGAGTTTTCACAACACACATCCTTGACTTTCCTTGCACGCAATCGCGACCCTCCTCGATAGCGTGTGTAGTACGCAATACCGAGTTTCACTAAACAACGATATGCTATTAAAATATTATTATAACTAGCCATTATGAATAGTAATAACCACGTTTTAAAAATTTTAGAAATTTTAGATCTCAAAATGGACTTCATTTTTGGATTCGGATTATCGAATTTAGCCTAAGGTGAAATTTTGGTACTTTTCGGATAACTTTCATATTCTGATGAATAGTAAAAATTACTAAATTTTAATTAAAAACAACTTTTTTAATCGAAATAATTAATAGTTATAAATTATTAATTTGAGTCGTTTTAAATTATATTTTGAATATATTTTTACAATTAAATACAATGTTGGTCATTGGATGTAATTTCACATTTACACCAGACATAAACAAGCGTTAATCTTTTGATAGTTATTATCTCTTAAAAAAACGCTACTTGTTGTGACAGCAGAAATTAATTATAAAATTAATTAATGCAACTTATATGTTGGGAATTTTGTAAAATAGAAATCATTTTTGAATTCGGAATATCAATTATAGCTTAGGGTGAAATTTTGGCATTTTTCTGAAAAACTTCAATTTTTGATGAATAGTGAAACTACTAAGTGGTAGTTAAAAAAATTATTTTTTCATAAATCTTAATTTTACCGCCTCTGTGAATTGAATTTTAAAAATCTGAGAGACACGGTTGATGTCAGTAAGTAAAATGTGGTTCAATGAGATGAAAATAATTTTTGGTGAATAGTAACTTTTTTACTTTTATTTACCACAGTTAAAAGTAAATAGGGTAATTAAGGGTAAAAATGATATTAATATTACCCTAACACATGTCCTAATCCTATTGGACAAGTGTATCTCAACCAAAAACAACCTTAAGTGTAAAATATTATCATTTAGGCCCACTTGGATTAGATTAGGACATTTATTATTATTTAATTCAAAGAAGAGTTAAAAGAGTTAAAATCAAAGTTTATTTACTAAAACATTTTTAATATAGGGTTATACATAATATAATTTCTACTATAAATATTCATTAGAAAGATAAAAAGATTTCCTACATAATGGTATTTTATTTGTAATTTTTATACTTTAAATAATTTAATTTATTTATGACACAACGATAATGCAGTAATTACCTTTTTAAGAAAATATTAACATAATTGATGTTATACATACCCAAATAAATGTAATTGGAGACTTTTTATGACATGAACTAATTTTCTAGGTTAATATTACATTTTATTGTTGATTTAAATAACTTGGTTAGAACATATCATTCTGTTATAAATTTCATAAAAATCATGTACCAAATACTGTCAAAATTGACATGAATTAGTTTTTAAAACAAATATTATATTATTAATTGTTATTTAATTCCTAAAAATATAAGGATCGGCCAAATTACTTAGATAAGGATATATATATTAATAATAAACAACTTGGGGTTCGTTTGGCTTCATATAGTAAGTTCATTAACCATATAGTGTAAGAAAACAAAAAGACACGGTAAAAGTTAAATTATTTAACTTAGAGTTAAATCTAATTGATAAGGTTAAAATAATAACCTAAACTTGTCTAAATCCTATTGGATGAGAGGCTTTAGACCCATCCCAACTTTATCTTCTAAATAATACCATTTGTAACCATTATAAACCGAATTTGAAGTTAATATAAAATAATATTTTGAGATTTTCCTAAGATGCCCCTCTCCTCCCTTATAAAAGGGCACCTCCTCCCTTTCCTCCTCACACCAATTTGAGCATTAAAGCTCGGCCAAACACTGCCACAATCTCTTTTCCACTTCCCTAGTATCATCCTAGAGGTCCTGGTCTTCTTGAAAGACCATCCATGGTTATTTAAGTGGAGGTTAAGTGAAGGCGTGTCAAAAAGAGGTAATATCCATTACCGATCTTTTTCAATTTCTTTCTTCTTCAACTTCATATTTAGTTGTTTCATGATAAAGTAATAACATAAGTATTTCTTATATACTGATATGTTATTATAAATATGAAGAAACTCAAATTAACCTTCTATACATCCTATGGAAAAAGGAAATCACCGCGCGTGCGTACATACGGAATACCGCCTCCACGCCGTGGTGTAATCTATTTTCCGTCACCTCCTTAATTGGATGGGTATAATAGTGTAATGAGTAACTATATATGATTATTATAACTTGATATTGATATTTAAATAGTATACATACACTTCATCCCAATTCCACGACCATGAGAACGATATCATCGCTCATGCGTACGTACGGACTACCGTCTCCACGACGGGATGAGATTCATTCTCAATGATTAACCATTCATGAATGATTATAAAGTATATATAATAAGTAATAATGATATATATGACATAATAATGATACTGGATTTATGTATATTTATATTTATGTCATCTACTTAATTCCATTCAATTCAATAAAGAAACAAAAACAGCGTTCATGCGTACGTACGGACTACCGTCTCCATGAACGGTGTATTTCATTCCATTTATCGATATATTATATATATATATATATATATATATATTCTGAATATATATTATATATAAATCATGTTTTACATTATGGATATAAGTAATCATGATCCAAGTAATCATATTAATACTTACAAGTTAAAAAGACGAATGACAAATGAGACGATTTTACCCAAAACGCTACTTTTACATGAATTTACAAAAGAACGGGTCATATAAAGTCATAAGTGGACCATATATGATATAATAACAATGAATATGATTATGGAATAAGTCAATAACAGGATTTAAATCATTATACAGGAGGTTCGGACACTTACAAAGCAAGTTAGACCTAAGGTAAGGGAAATATCACAATCTCATTTTTATCCGAGATTGTTTATACTTGGAAATTTACTGGGGTGTATTTTATCATCCACATCCATGTTTCCTCAATATGTAATATTATTTCCACACACTTACAATTTTTTAAAATTCAATTTTACCCTTCAGTGAGTTTTTATTAAAAGATATGAAAGGAATCTTTTTTTTCGTACGAGGTACCTTTTGACTTTTCCGACAAAAGTACGAAGAATGTTTTTTTAACTTATGTGGAATAAATGGATTTTTAAAAAATTATTTTCAAGAAGTTTCCTTTATAAGTTTTCATGTTTATTTTTAATCGACTTCTTTTAGTTTAAAAGTTGTATGACATGATAAGAAAGGAAAAAACGTTTTTGAAGAAGAAAGGATATTTTCCTCAAGAATGGAGTTCAAGTGTATTATCAAAATTATTTTCCATCTAAGATAATAAAGGGTTCTTTTTTTATCCCTATTATTAAATGGATTTGATTATGTCGTGATGGAAATATTTTTATGAATTACTTTATCTTATATGAATTGTTTTATGATGTCATGTTGTTAATGAATCCCATTTTTATTACATGGGATATGCTATGATGTATGGTTTATGATTTTGTGGCACACATTAGAATGGTATCATTTAGAGATGGCTGGTAAATATATCTCCCTCCAATGAATTGGGTAATGATTTTATATCTCATGCGATAGACATGGCTGGAATGGTAGGTTATACCGGTTCAGTGAAACAGGACTGAAACGAGGGTGACTCGGTTCAGAAAGGGACTATGTCCACTAAGATAGTCTTGGCAATGAGTCTTGAATAACAAGAAATGATGATTATGTGTATATGCCACAAAGTGTCATGTTTTAAGTTGTGATTATTGGGATTACATTTCACTTCTATGATTTATCCCATGTTATGATATTATGAGGTATTTTGCAGGTTAATATTTCCAAAAGCTATGTTCTTTTGTATATGATGTGATTGATATTTCTTTTGTTTACCCTTACTGAGCATTTGAGATCACCCTTTTATGTTTTCTTTTCCACAGGATATAAAGAAAGGTTTTAGATAAAAAAAGGGAAGATCTTTATCGGAGATATTGAAGATCTTTCACCATGATTAGAAGATTACGTTCCGAGTTTCCAAAGACACTAAACTATTACGATCCTTGTGTGTGTGTTTTTTGTTATGTACTAAGTATTCCGAAAATGTAATTTAATGTCCATGTACGTCAGGCTTCGGGTCTCTACATATATATATGATGATACCATATGATACTATACACTATTACCATGTATTTTTTATGATCTGTATATTACTTAGAATACACTCATATATCATGAATAAACACCACCACAATGAAATATTGATAGATTTTAAATATTTTATTTATTATTTTGATAAATATGATCAGTTTTTTCATATAACTAAAAGGCATAAACCCCAAAAAATTGATATATTTTCTTCTATATTCTATCTCTTTCATATCTTCGTTTTGGTCATCCTATTTTTTATATCTAAAAAGGTTAAAAATAATAGCAAACCATTGAGATCCAAAAAATTTATAGAAATTATCATCAATTAGTGGAAGAGGATATATATTCTTTATCTTAACTTTGTTAATCATACGATGCTCTACAAAATTCTTGACAGATTCATACAATTTTTTTGAAAAGAGATGTAGTTATTACAATAAAATACTGGTCGGTCAAATAAACCCATTAATTTCAATGTCATTCAACTAATCCACCAATTTAATCAATTTTATTGGTTCTATCTGATTTGATGGATGAAAATTATGACTGGTCCTCAAAAGGTGATCAATCTTAAATTCCAATTCCCTTTTTATGAAAACGTGGAGATATTATAAGAGGAAACATGACTGAATTAATCCACAATGTTTGTAAATGTCTATTAATAATCTAATCTACTGATTACAAACAAACAATTATCTAATTTTAAGAGATAGTTATAACAAAAATTACCATTGGTCAGTCACATCTTTTATCTATTACACAAAGCCCCATAATGTGATTCAAAACATTGGTTGATGATTTCAATCACACCTTCCATAAATTATAATATATATGTTTTTCAATGCTTGTTAGCCAACCCATTTGTAGAATCAATTCATATACATCCATATCTATCAATGTTAAATCAAATTCCAATTAGGTGACATCTATTTTTGTCAATAAATGTTCACATTTCATGTCTCAACAAACTCATTTTCTAAATGGAGATTGTAGTTTCAAAATTTAAGCTTTCATAACCACATATAAAATCATAAGATCAATAGAAAAATGACCTATAATATAATGAGATACTCATGTATCCAAAAAGCATCCCAAAATATTATAATTCAAATTATTCATAACTCTCATCATTAAACATTCCAATTAGATATCCATGAAATATTTATGATCTATATAAAATTGAATACCAAATGTTGCTTACACATTATTAGCCTATTGAGACTACACTAGTTTAGGATTCATGATATTCCAATAATCATTATTCCTTTCTATGTTTTTTAGATGAGAGACATTATTCATTACACATATAACATAAAATTATGAAGCGTGAGAAGAAAGATATATGTATTTCCCACCCAACCAATGATAACTATAATAATAGGAGTAGTGATGTCCCATCTGGTTTCAATTGTCACATGATATATGTGGTTCTGTATAATATCCCTTCACTTACTAAACATAACCACACGAAAGAATAACTTTTACCAATATTCAATCCTGGTGGTATGTTGGATGATCCCATGGTCTAATTCAGATATATACTATCTCAATATGAAAATGTATCCCTTATCTTTTTGATCTCTGCATTAGAATTCCCAGTGGTACTTTTAGAAAAAAAATCTCATACATTCCATTTATTTCATGATATATATATATATATATACAACCATTTACCAGTTTAACATATCTATATAATCTATTATACAATGGATGAAAATAATTTCTTGAATTTATGATTTCATCATTAAATAAAAAAAATTTGTTTGTAAGGATGGGTATACAATAACTTCTATTGAAATGTGGAAAAAATTCATATATTTAATGCATTATCTATTATTTAGATAAATTCGTATTTTGAGATAATGAATTCCACAATTTTAGATATTCTCAATGTGTTACTATATATTATTATGAAGAAAAATAATTCAAAATCATCTCATGTGATGTCTTCATCCAATATTTCATGAACTACTAAATCCAAATATTGACATTCAAGGTATTCAAATATATAAATTTACAATATCAAATTTATCGTGGTTAGTTTCATATTGTAATTGAATATTTTATTCTTCCTATTCCATGAGACGTCATCTTCTTTTTCTAGTTCAGAATATCCCCAAAGGTGGGATTGTTATTCTTATGGAACATTATTATATGGTAAACTTCTCTTGTTTAATTATTTTTATACCCTCTATCTAGGACATTAAAATCTAAAAAAATTATCAAAACCAAATTCTAGTTCACTAGTGACTTTGGCGAAACCTCATTCTCTACAACCACATCTAGTTGGTTTATATGGTGCATACCAGGTTCCATTCTCTATAACAAAAAAACTCAATATACCCTCTATATCTAGAAAATAATTGTTTTGTTATCTCAAATTACCATTTCAACATGTTCAATAATCCCCTTTATCTTTAATAAACCATTTAAACAATTTTCAAAATACCACAATTAGTACTATTTAAAATATAATCCTTTATAAATAGTTCCGTCAAATTCCAAAATTCATTTCATTTTACAAATTCCAATAATTAGTAACATAATAATGAACAATGAAGTCCTAGTGGGATGTCATTATATCAATGCATGTTATGAAACACCCATCATATGAAACAAGATTGATGAGTTTACAACTCACATAGAGATGTTTGAAAATACACTTCTAACTATACAACCAGGTGAATTGAATTCCAAAAAAAAGGTCATATATGAAATTTTTTGATATGCATTTCATGTAGTCATATTCTTACTCCATGGTAAAATCTCAACGATAGAAGAAAGTAACATGAATGAAACACCAGTAATGAAAAACTAATATAATTTTCAACTCTGTAATTAAAAGCAATTGAAACCTTATGATTAAAAAATTAATATCATTTATAACATCCCAACAATCACCTATTGTCTTGTGAATATGAGGTTGGTGGTACTGCCCTTAGGTGACATCCTCATGACACCAATTTTCAAATATAAATTCCAAGGACATTATAGACAATTGGAGGATGATTTTTCCATTTAAAATAAAACTACTAAACAAATAAAACCATAACAACTAAATCATTATATGATTCATGGGTAAAATAAATAAAACCAAGAAATAACCACAAACAAATAATACCATCATATTCAAGTACAAAGTTGAAACCTCGTGTCATGACCAAGGAGGTAAAAAATGAAACGAAGTGAAGACATCAAATGGAAATATTCAAAAATGACCCATTCTCCAACTCAAAAATCCACAACCATGATATTAAGAATCACAAATAAATAACATAGATAGATTTACTTTTTACCAAATTTCAAGTGATAGAATCTACAATTCACAACAATTTCCAAATAATTGGTGATAATAAAGTGAAAAGGATTTACCAATTTAATTACCAAATCAATCCAATTAGAAATATCATGTTTATATATTTAGATAAGATATTTTCAAATAATCGTAATATAGTATATATTAAAATAAAAAAAATCAATCCAAAATAGTTTTCTATTGAACACAACAAAATGAGTCTTTAAATTCATTCTATGTTCCATTTTGAAAACCCATTTCATGTTTTCGCACATCTCTAACACCATTAATTATTGTCCATATAATAGTTCCATCCTTATATTTGGTCCCACATTATCATACCAAATTAATCCAAGGTAAAAAATACCTTGTTTTGTAATGGAAATGCTCAGTCCATCATGGAACAACCTATAATTTTTTAAAAACTATTTTTTTTAAATAATTGTTTTTTAAATATTATATAACATCATACACATACAATATAAATAGAAATCAATAAAATATTATCTCATAAAAAATTATCATTAAATTACATAGATACAAAACTGAATAATATAGAAAAACATACAACTAAACATAAAAAATATAAAGTAAAACATCTAAAATGTGAAATTTTGGATTTCTATAATCAGGTGGAATCATCGCTCTGACTATGAATTATATAGAAATGAATCAACTTATTAGAAAATAGAACAAAATTTTTTGAATAAAAAATTAACCATTAGTCGAACTATACTGAAATCTGTTTGGAAGAATGAAGTGGTTGTTATATGGTTTATGGGAAATTGGGACCATTTGGAATCTGTCATCATATGACCATTGGTCTATAAAACTATTGGCCAATATGACCATTAGGAACTATAAATTTGGTTGATTATTTTCCAATTAAATTTATTTTTTATGTTTATTAATGAATTAGGATAATTGATAAAGAACAGATAATCGATTCCCTAAACTAGTAGTGTCTTTTAATTTGTGTCCCATTTTCTAGAAAAATGGTGGGAGGTATGGTCATTGGTGCTTTCACTTGACCAAGTCCAATATGAGATTTTAAAAATTAAGCATGAATGAAATCTACTATAGTATATGTTTATTTCATTGTAGATTACCACTCATTCAATGTCCACCGAGTCCCCCCATATATCAACCACAATCACTCACCATACCACGAGAGCGTATATGGGTGTAATAAGGGATTATATGTCCCTAAAATACTTACCTAAAGTGTTAATTCATATTTATAAATAAAATATGTATTCTATAATTACTTTTAAAAATATTTGTCATATAAAAATATTTACTTAATTTAGATGAATTTGAAAATTTGATTTTTAGATTCATCTAAGAAATAATATTATTTTCCAATAAAATATATAAATATTTTAAAATGGACCAATGATTTATGTATAATATTTTTTTTAATTAAATATAATTTAAATAAACTTATATATTTATAATATATGATAAAATATATTAACAATATATTATAAATTTATAATAAATGATAAAAAATTGTCAATGCTTAAAAACATATTAATTTTTTCAACTTAATATTGATTTTTTATTTAAATTTTATAATTTTCATATTCAATGAATATATAAAATTCAAAGAATAAAAAATTTCAAATCACCACATTGAATTCAGGTTAGGGTTAATTTATAATAATAATAGGAAATACATTATTATTTTATGAATAATAAAAATACAGTTTTTGGTTTTCAATATATTTTATTACTTAATATATATTTAATAATGATAAAATAAATATTAAAAAAAATTAAAGTCCTAAAATATTTAATTTTTAAAATAATATTTATTTTAATAGTTTTTATCCCATTTATAAAACCATAACTATGTTCCAATGTTGAAAAAGAAATATTTTATTTTAAAAAACATTATATTGAGGAATCTATGATTTTCCATTAAAATTGTTGTATTAAATAATTATTAATGGTCTATATGATAAAATTATTGTAAAATGTAACTGTAAGGTCCAAAACCATTTTACAAAACGATGACAAATCTATTGGGTTTTCATTTTCAATAATCTAGATTCTCGAAGCCTATATTTGGAAATATTTAAACAATTCCTCCTATTAAGAATAAAATACCCATTCATTTACCAATTTAAATTAACTCTCATTATATATTCATTTATTTTATGTATAATTATATTCCTATTTGGTCCACCCAATATGTTCTCAATCCCGTGGGGTTTTATACTCATGTTTTTGGAACGACTGTTCATTGTAATGAAAATATCGGAATCTCTTTTTTATTCAATGGATATTTTTTTTATATGACATCCAATTCCCAAAAAAATGTCAATTATTTAAATATTTTTTTATCCCCTTACTATAATAATTCTATTTAATCACTCTCATACCCATTTCCCAATTCATTTTTCAATTTTCTAAAACCATGTTTTATAACCAAAATGCTATAGAATTTACTTCTCATAATTCCTAATTTTACCTGAGATATTCTATTTTCAATTTTTATGAATACCCAAACCATTTTCATATTCTAAATTTATTCATTTGTATCTAAAAATTTCTTTTTTTTAGGATTTATATTTATGAAACAAACATTTCACTTCAGTGGTTAAAAATGACATTATGATCATTTCATTATGCTCTTTTGTTTGTCAGGAGTTTTCATCGGAAACCCATTATATATTTTCCTTTGGTTATTATTGAAATTAATTATTATGATCTACCTAAATCAAATTAAATTTATACATATTATGGGTGTTCCCTAATATTTCTCCCATTATATTGTTAATGAATTTAATCTTTTTAGATCACTTGTTTTATGATACATTTTTAAATTACCATTTTAATATAAATTTACAAAACCATAATGAAAAACCTATGTGATATGATTATGAATGTCTCATTAAAATTATGTATCTATATCTCCATGTTTTTATTCATATTCTTATTATTATGACCTAAATATTTCTCCTTCCTCGTCATTATGGATTTTGTTCTGTTGATAAATATTATGATCACAAATTATATATCTCCCTTGTTTTCCCCTTACTATTCTTCATGATATCACCTTTACATTGATAAAGATCCCCATGATATGAGATGTAGTAATTATAACCTAGATGAATCCCTATAATAATATTTTTATGTGTTTTTAGAATAGTATATTATGTTATCATGTATTATATACTATCTTTTCAAGAAACTCAAATTCAAAAGATACAACATTATTTAATACGTAATGAAAATTAAGGTAAAAGAGTGGGATTTAGCAGATGGAATTAAATCTTGGATTCATTATTTTTTAGAAATTTGGACTTTAATAAATTAGGAATAACCCTACATGATAGTTTGAATAAACGAAAAAATCATGGTATATTGATGAACTGTTAATAAAGTGGTTTCCAAACAAGTCAATCCATTACATGTTATAAGGAAGTATATTTGGATCTGATATAGATGTATCAAGAGGAAACACCTAAAACCACGTCTTTGGGATAGAATTGAATGAGAACATGTTCCCAAAATTGGGCCTTGTTGCACATAAAGAATGACACTAACTAGGGATATGTTTGGTTAATCACAAGATTTTTAGTAACAATAATAAAAGATATATTGTAAATGATACAGCTTTAAGAATATATTAATAAAATTATTCATGGTGTATTATGTCATAATATACCATTGTAATTATAATATTTATATAATGTTACAAGTCTTTCAGTAACGTTTTTCTATTTTATAAAAATGGTAGGATATATGAAGAAGTACATAGATAATGATTGAAATAGATGACGGACTCCATCCACTCTTATGTAAACTGTAAAGGAAAACATCATGATGATGATTAATCAACTAAATCATGTTATGAACCATAAAAGTAATCAATTAAAGAGTCCATATTAAAATCCAAGGGAACTACATTCTGTTGATTTATTTATGCGTCAATAAACACCGTCATTTGGTAACTCTAAAAACCAATTGATTACTAAATAATATAATATATATATATATATATATAATTTATATACTCAATATTTCATAAATTTATTAATTATACATGGATACATACTTTCTTGGAGAAGGCAATTAGTGTTAAACATTAAATAAAAACATGAATCATGGCCGAGGGGTTTATTATATTGGAGTTGGAGGATATCTGTGAGATATTTTTTAGTAAACCTTTCCCAAATTCGATGTGAGAAAAAAATAGATAATGAATTTCTAAAATATAAGAATAATGAAATTAAATCAGTGGGTGTATATGAAATAAAATTTTCAAGACATGCATGATAAAACTCAATCTTCATTATGGATCCAAATTTAATGGTTGTTAGATTATTCAATGGATTTATACCCCATATGTGGTGAAATCTATCAAATTGTAACTATAAATTCTATTATGAGAAAGTGGGTCATTCTATGAATGTCAATAATGAATTCATGTATATGAAATTTTCACATAGATTTAATGACTTGAATAGATAAATGAAGACAATCTATTTGAAAAACATTGATAATGGAATTGGGTGAAATAATGTGCATAATCTTATATACAAAAAAATCACAATTAGGATTTGTGGAAAAACATTATTGTCACTGTAAATTACTAATTTTTATTAAGATATTTCAATATAGATGAAAACAATCAATTGAGGTGAATCGTTGAATTTACTACACTAATATAAAATTTAAGATAGTGCTAGGCATGTCGAATGTTTAATTCATCATGTGTGGTATGCTTGGAAAATTTCCAATCAATATAAAAATCAAAATATATAGGAGGGGAATCAAAATAAAAAAACACATATTACATTCAATAAATGATGGGAATTTTCAATCACGACGGCTATTGTGGGGGATCTATATGATGTTAGGGATGTTTCACTCATTTTGATATCAGTAATATCATGTGGTTTGTTTAATTTTGGTTCTATATATTCCTTTTCAACATTCATTTTTTTAAAATATTATATAGTATATCTACGAACTTATAGATTATAATTATCATTAAAAAATCAAAGATGAATTATCTTATCATCAACAGTATATAAAAACTATAGTATCATCTTTGTAATGTAAATTCAGATTACAACACCAGGAGACATTCCCATGGTGTATTTGGAAATTATACTAGGGATTTATTTTCCGTGAATATATAATTCTTATATCAACTATTTATGAAATAGATTTTAATTATTCATGAATATGTAACATTCATTCATTTTCAGTGTAGAGATATCGTGGCCAGAGTTTTTTCAATATTCACCTCACAATGCCTTCCTTTTTGAGATAACTAATGAATAGGGAGAACAATATTAATGTATAATGATAAATAATAACCCCATCATTCAAGAATAAATGGACATATTTTTAGATGATTTACAAATAAATTCCCTATAAAGAGATCCATAGTTCTCCATTGAACACATACCTACATCCAAGATAATTTGAAACAACCCCATATAAAATGGAATATATGCTGTTATAAGAGTTAGAAAAACAACATCAGGTCCTTATTTTTAAATCATTTATATGACCAGCTATGTGTAAATAAAGAGGTCCTATTATCTTTTAGGGGATGAAGGATGGAACATTGAATACATGCATTAATTATAGATAATATAACAAGATCAATCTGAAGAACATGTATCATATACCATGGATTGATGATTTGTGTGACTAGCTTCATGGGGCTCTATTCTTCCCCAAATTTATTTTCATTATGGTTATCATGAATTTAGTGTGAAGAAGTAATCTATTCCACACTCTTGTTTCTAAAAAATATATATGTATTATTATTATTTTATTCCTTTTTTCTTGACTAATCCTCATACTATATTTGTATATTTGATGACTAGAGTCTTTAAAGAGTACCTTGATAATTTTTTTTATTGATGATATTCTAAAATAATTCTAAAGTCTCAAGGAGTATGAATATTATCTAAGATATGATATTTGAACTCCGATGATGGATAATATATTTTTTAAATTTCATAAAATGTGTGGTATGGTTACAATATGTTTTATTTTCATGGAACATTATAACCAATGAAGGAATATAATTTACCTAGTGTAGAAAATTAATATAGAGGAGTGGCCCCAATAAATAAGAGTTACTATGTTACAATGATTCCTTAGTATATCTAGATATTATAGGAGGCTCGTTAACAAAATTATCAGGATTTTCAAATCCACTAATAATGTTAACTAAAAAAGGGTCAAAGTTCGAATTGAAAATGATCTCTAAAAAATGTACCCGAAAACTAAAGAATATATTATTTACCATGCATGTGTTAATTATACCCTATGTAATAGAAGTTTTTTTTATTTATAGTGCCCCATATCTAAATAGTATTTGAATCCACCTAATGAAAAATGGAATGGGGATTTCTTAGGAATCTTCACTATTAAAACACAATGGGAGTAATTATTCTACTCATTAAAAAGTGATAATTGTAGTTTTTTTCAAAATAATTATCGATGAAGTACATCTATGGGGATATGTGTGATATATAAGTATACATCCAAAATTTTAAGTATATTTTTCTGAAAAAGGTGTTGATCATGAGACAAATAATTTTTTCGAAACATTATTAAAACTATGACTATTAAATTCATTACCATCCTAAAATAGAAAATTGTGTCACTAATGATTCCAGTACAAAATGTCCTTTTTCTATAAACAATGGGGATTAAAGGAGATCAAGTTATCAAAGACATTTAAAAATTAGACATGGGAATCATAAATGAAGGGACATCACCCAACCTATCCCATTGGATTTCTCAACAAGAATTACTTGATTATATCCAGATTTTTTTATTTATGATCATTTATTGCAAGAGAAGTTATTGGTTATGAATAATGATATATTTATAAATTACAATATTTATCAAGCATTTGTACTAAATGTTCCTAAATGGATATATTTCCCATATATCCTAGAGATAATGGAGGATTTAATTTATAAATTGCATTTCCCTAAATTTGCTATACATACTTGAATCAGAAAAATGTATAGGAGAATTCATGATAATTATTCGTAATACAATATAAAAATGGAGATTGGTGACTATACTGCAAGATGCATAGTATGTCAAAATGTCATGGTATAGAAATAACTTTCAAAATACATATTGCAACCACTACCCCTACCATCATGGTAGTAGGATATTATAATTATGTACATTTTCACTAGTATCTTAAGAATATGAAAATTAAACAAATGGATTATTCTGTATCATCTCCCCAAGACATCCAATTTCATTTCTATTTAGAATGATTATTCTTTTGACCAACTTCCTAGGATATACAAAGATCAAGTAGTGATTTTTCATGAAATTAAATATTCAATCATTTGTTATTGTAATCCACGTTTCACATCTAAATTCATGATAATTATAATTTAAAATTTTAATACTTATTATAATTTTACCATTCCATACCATCCCCAAACTGATAGTCAATATGAAAGGAATATTAAAACACTCAATGACATATTAAGACCCTGATAAATTGAATTTAATAGTGGATAGGATGAAGACATTTAATTAGATAATTTCTCATACAAAAACACCATCAAATCAAGTATTCAAATGGCACAATATGAAGATAAATTTGGAAAAAATTTAAAAAATCATAATCCATAGCATAAATTTTTGGGAGAGGAGAATAATTGGGAATGATCTTGTGAAATAGATAACATAAAAGGTTTATAAAATCCAACAACATATAAAGACTATTCAGATTTATGAAAATAGATATGTTGATAGCCATTGAAGGGATATGATTTTTCATGTTTGTTACAAAGTATTCATTTAAAAATTCTATTGAAGTGAGTCATGTGGTTTTGGAATAATGTGAATCATGTCCATAGGTACATTATCCCCTATAAAATCATTGTCCTTATAAGAGTAGAATACTATTAGATTTAAATTCCCTAAAATATTGTTCATGTTCATGATTAATTCCATATATATATCTCGAATAAGTATATACGTGATCCCTCACATGTGACGAATCCAAAAATGGTACAATGGGTAAATGAACTCTTTTGTTATGAGCAATAAGTGGAGATCCTGGAACGAAAAGAAAAGGATCCACAAAACAAGACTACCCACCATTTCAATGTGATGTGTTGTAAAAATAAATATAAATAAGTTACATGGGAAGTAAAGGGTTAAATGAAACATAAGTACCATAAAATTTTTTCAAATGAGAGAATGAGTGTAAAATTCAGGGACAAAATTTCTTATCGTGGAAAACATAACAGGCAAGACCAATTAAAAGATTTTTTTTTTCAAGAATAAATAATTTGTTATATATTATAAAACATTGAACACATAAAAATCAAATAATAACAAGGAATTTTTTTCCTATTTTACAATTATCACAATAATATTAAACTATTAATCTAATTAATATTCTAATCATTAAAACTATAAATAATATATTTAATAGAACAATTAAAATTGGAAACTGTGGATCTCCCCAATCAGCTAGAATCATCACTCCCACATAAAATTATATATAAATTAAACTAAATATTAGTAAATAGTGAAATTATAGTTAAAATAAATATGAATCCATATGTGGGATTTATGTGAACATTGAGTGAATGAATGAGGATGTTTTAATTGGGTATAAAGTTAATTGTGAAATTTGGGATTCAACATGTATATGAATGATTCCCAACATGTCCAGTGGCTAATATTTCATTCGAAAACTATACAATTGGATGATAATTATATGATTATAATTAGACTTTATATGTTGTAATGAAATTTTATAACGTATAAACAAAGGAAAATCAATGGCAAGAAGTTGTAGAAGAAATTTTTTTGAAGCTTGTTTGTTAAAAATTTGCATGGAGGCATCATCACTGGGATATTTTAATGGAAGAATAAAATATTAATATTAATAGTTGATTATTGAATAAAATAAACTAGGATAGAAGATCGAGTTATTAGATATTACCACTCGGCTAATGTTAGTTGAGGCACCCCACAAAACAAAAAAAAATAACTGAACCTATACTCCCGACATATATATGTTTAATAAGGGGTTATGTGTCCATTAAATAGTTATATAAAATGTTAAATCCTTTGTATAAATTCAATATTTATTCCATAAAATCATTTTAATAAATTTGTTTCTTAATAAAATATATTTGTAATTGAATTGAATTAATAAATATTATTTTTGTAGGAAAATAAAACATTATTGTTTTTAGAATATAATAATTAATATTTTAATATAAAACAATGTATTATATATATTATGTTTTAGTGGAATATTATATTAAAACACAATTATTAAAATAATAAATTATAAAATAATATAATAGTGGCCTAGGAATGTTGTTATATGTGTTAGAAATTTGAGGTTCCATTAAAATCCTATTTTTTAATTAAATAATGACTTTTATATTTAAATGATAAATTTCATGTATTATGAGAACATATCTAATAGTATAATAATTAAATTTTAGATTATAATTTGTTATTAAGATTATAGATAATTTATGAGAATTTTATAAATTACCTTTTTTTATGAAAAAAAATTACAGTTTTTGGGTTTCAGTGTTTCATGACATTATAATTATATCGTAATGATTTAATAGTTAATAACCCAAAATATATGTCATAAAATATTCTATTTTATTAATATCGCATCTCTTAATAGTTTTTATTCAATTTGATATATATATATATATAAGTAATATTAGTAATCCTAAAAAGAAAATTATGATTTTTCAAAACATTACTTTGTGGAATCATTAAATACCATTCCAAAATATTAAATAAATAGTGGTGGTTAGTTATATATAATTATATTATCATAATATGTGACCAAAATTTCCAAAGACATGGCTAATAGAATGGTGTATCCTTATCCACTACATATATTTCAAAGGCCTGTATTTTAAAATTACTTATCAAATCTTCCACATTTTCTATAATAACCCACTCATTTATCCATTTACATTAAACGATAATCAATCATCCAAGATGTTTTTGTGTTTTAATATCCAAATGAGTCCCCAAGGCCTTTTATTTATCCCAGGGTTCTATCAAAATGTTTTAGGAACAACTCATTAATGTAAGGGTAAACACTACATCTATTTTCCATTCAAGTGTCCTTTTTCTGGTATGTCTTCCATTTTCCAAAAAAAAATATTTTTCCCATTTCTATTGTTACATTACTATATGAATTTTCATTAATAAATGGGATTACAATGTTCATGTCATTTCACTATTTCATAAAACTTTTATCCACACACATCATGTTGCTAAATCTACTTCTCCAAACTCAAACTTTTATATGAGAGGTCAACTTTTTATTTTACATGAATACCAAAACATCTTTTATATAAAATAGATATTAAATTCTATTTATAAATGATCATTTCATTTGGGGATATTCATATATTTAACTGATAATTTTTTAGTTCTTAAAAATGATAGTATGATCAAGAATTTTACCTCTTTTGTATGACATTATTTTTCTAAAAACCCATTATTTATTCTCTATTGGTTATTATTGAAATGATTTATTATTTTCTCATTTGATCACATGAAAATAATACATATGGAAGTAATTCCTAATATATATATATTGAATTTCTTGATTAATTAAATCAATATAGATTACATGTTTTACGATACCTTGGTGTATAAAATATATAATTTTTATTTGAAACAACTTGGTTATAAACCCTGGTGATATTATTATGACTATCTCATTTAATGGTTCAGTCCAAATTTCCATGTTTTTATTCAACTAATTATTACTATATGCATCTTTCTCATTCCTTATAATCAATATTTTATTATTATTGATATAAATAATAGTGAGGGGTTATATATCTCTCTTTCATTCTCCCTTTCTAGGATACATGCTCACCCATTTCATTTAATTTATATACCTAGAATATGATTTGTGGTATAAGTATCATAGATTAAGCCTACGAATATATATTTTAAGTTGTTTTATAATAATTTTTTATGATTATATGTATTATCTGCTTTTTTATCAAGAAACCAAACTTGGAATGATCACTTTTTTTCTAAAATGTAATGAATATATATTTAATAAAATAGTGAGATTCTATAAAAAGGGTAAGTCATACTAAAAATGAAATCACAGAAAAAAAATATATTCCAAATTCCATGATAATCAAATCATGAAATTAAATTTAGGAAAAACATTTAATTTATTGAAAAAAATTAAAAAATATTTTCCATATATCCTAATCGATCAAATTATTTAGAATAACCATATTTTAAATATAATCATATATGATTTTACACCATACCAACCAATTTCATTAATTTTAAAACTAATCATTAATGATAAGATATATCAAGAAAACTTATCAATTTCACTATTAAATTCAAGAAAAAAAGAATCATTTCAACTATTCCATTATGTTATATTCAACTAGAATCATGAGATAATTCACTATCCCGAAAAACATTGGGGAAAATGAGTAACAACATTAAAAAAACTCATGATCTTATCATGAACCACCATTCCTTCCATATATCAAACCATAATACATGAAATTTTACATCATTAAATAAGAACATACCCCTAGTATATTATATTTATGGTTTCAATAAAAAAAAAGGATCACAGATAACTGAAGAATGGAAAAGAATAAGAACTAGATGATAAATCTGGTCCTCCAAAAAATAGTGATAACAATTGAATATTTCATTTTTGTTAATCATTAAGAGTCATAGAGGAGAATTGAATATTTAATATTTTAATTTTTTATAAACTCCATTTAATAGCATTGATTGTATCTTATGGTAAGTAAATAAAAAATAGTTATTGTGGATAATCATACAATCCATCTATAATAACATAATAAAATGATGGATATGTGGTATAATATTTTTATCATGTCTAAAACCAATATTTATGAATACCATCTAGTGTTGATGAATTTATGTATACCATATGATATCATTATTTCTGTTTAGTTATGAAATAAATAGTTAAATATCACATTTTTTTAGTTTAACAAAAATACATATCATGATCATAATTTTTTCTACTAATTAGATATATATAGATTTATAAAAGTTGAAAATAAATAATATTAATCACCATTATGTTTTTTCAAAAAAATATATTCATTACACTTTTACAATGGAAATGAATAATTTTCCAAAAAAATATTAATATGTATCTTTAATAGAATATTTTAATCATCTCTCTTTTTTATTAAATTTTATTTAAATCAAATTAAGAAAAATATTTTTATATTAATCATAAACACATATTTTTAATTATTTCATAGAGCCCATGATCCTATATTTGCATATAAAATCATGTAATAAACCTGTTATATTTTATATAATATGAAATATAATTCCACCACAAATATTTTCAAACATACCCATTGAGATGCATATATATATTTCTTTTTTTCTTATTTAATATGAAAATAATTCAAAATAGATTTATTGTTATTATGAGATTATCCTATTATTAATAAATTAAATTGATTTTTCAACAAAAAACTTAATTGAATATTGTAAAATCATTAAAGAAAAACTAACTAAAAAATTATTTTACATATTGTTATATTTTATTAGTTTATATCCTATAATATATATTTTACATATATCCTTTGATAAAACCAAATTAATGTGGTCATTTTAAAAAAAGTTAAATTTAAAAATAAAATATAAATTGATTCATGTAATTATGGTATTAGCATACATCATTTTTTGAAATTCAAATTATTGATTTTATTTGACTGTAATACATATCATTCACTATAAATACAACATAAAAATAATCCATTGTATTTAATGTTTTCATCCAATTATAATTATTAAAATATTTTTATGAAACCTAATTGATGAATAAATATTATCAGAATATCTTATCGTCTAGATATATCATTCTTATTTATATACATATCATTTTTATATTCCCATGTAATAATTCCGAATCCTATGGTATAATGTAATGTGTATTTTGAAATATTCATCAATTATAAAAAAATGAATGAAAGGATATTAAAACTCAAGTGAAACATTAGTTTCATATATATTATTTATTTAATATTTATCATATTTCTGGATTTCCTACAAATGAAATTATTATAGGCCTTAGTGATAAAATAACAATACATATATTAATTTTTACTCCTACATTATATGTAAAATATATTCATTTTTATTGGTTTTTTGTAACATTTCAACACTACATGAGTAGTTCATCCCAATAGAAATCTTATATCATTGTTTTTATGGAAAATTATATTTAGTTATTTAAAATATTTATTTTTAAAAATTATTTAATAAAATATAATTGAAAAATGATTGATTACATTTTCCATCAAATATTGTTTTTTTGGACTTATCCCCACTCTATCATTCACAAAAAAAATTATGGTCATTAAATAGAGTTATTGTCTAATTTTATGAGAGTCGTGACTTACTATAGTAAATGATTTAAATTCATAAAAGTGAAACCTCTTCATTAGATAATGATTTTATTAGAGTATCAATGGAATTACATAGTCAAAATATAGTAGTGTTAATGGAAATGATAAAAAATCATTACAAAAAATTATAAATAAATGTGTGCTAAAAATTACTGTATATATTTTATGGTGAATTAAACTACATATTATTGTTGTAATATAATAAAAAATTGTATTTCATGATTTTATTTCTTGTTGTTATTAATAAATCATGAAATTTGGTTCACACATATGATGACATAAATTATCTTCGTATTGCACTACTAACCTACATGGATCCTTGTTCCTATGAAATAATAATTTCTCTGATTTACATGATAATGATTTCATGCTTAATTAAGAGAATTTATATATTCTGTTTGGTATATACTGAGATAAAAAATATTTATATATATATTATTCCATTATAAATGATAATGTTTTCTGTAAAATTATTATTCATATTATTTTATTATGGTGTGTTGATATAATATTGGATCTATTATTATTTTGGCTATTGTGAATTTATTTATAAATCATTTAAATCTATTTTTATTATTTCTTTAGGAATTTCCCTGATAGGTAAATTGGTTTACACTATAATAACTTTAATATTCAAGGAGCACAATTTTTAATGTCATTTTCCAATTTATTTCTAATTTAATTACATGTAACTTCAAGGATATTTTATATAAGAATATTAGGGAGGATAAATGTTTCTTTTTCCTCAATTCATATATGTCATATAATGTTTTACATATCCAGGATCATTGATGGAATAACACTTTGAGAAAATTAATCCTCTATGTGATATTTAGATTGACTAATAAATATTTTATTACTATGTTATTTTCAAATTTATAGAATAATATCCTAACAATAATAAATTCCAAAAACTCATTTTGAGGATTATCGGTTTGTTAGAAATATTTTACATTTTATGATGAATAATCATGAATTTTGTGGGAATTTCATCATAAAAAATTTATTAATGGAGTGAGATATCTTATCCTCCATTATATTTAAATTATTTTTTGAATTATATTCTAATATCCTTAGAAATAATATTTTTTTTCGATTTCACCCCATGTTTAATATAATAAATAATTTAGAGATTATATTTTTTATAGAATTTTTATTAGGTATATATTTTTTCACACTATATATTTTTTTTAGACATTCTGGAAACATTTTCAGTGTCTCATGTTTTATAATCAATGAAAATAAACGAAACCTATTTTTAGTGCATTATCTAAAGGGGATTGTGGTGAGAATTTATAAAAGTTTATTTTTTGGATTTAATTCTTTATACTATGTATATATGAATTCCCCTAACTTCTATGACGATGTTTATCTCTTACTTTTTTTATTTATTAGATAATTTTATATCCCATATTTTCTCTTGTCTTTATATATATTTGATATAAGTCATAATATAAGTGTTGGATAATTATTTAATGAGTAAACCATTTTTACAAGGTCATGGTTATTATTACTCAAAATACATTATTTAAAAATTATTATATTCCTTTATATGCGTATAATTTGTCAGAGAGATTAGAAATATTGAAGTTAGTCTATTGTTTATAATATTATTCGATTCCTCTTGACATGGGATTTATAATTATTAAATATAAATTTAAATCAAATACTATTATAATACTAAATGTTTTTCTTTAATTTATGGTATTTGAAATAATATCATTTGGTTGAATGGTTTTATAATTATTAACTTAATGGTTGAAACAAACAAGTGAAAAATACATTTTCAACTTTTTTATTAGTTTTTTCAAATTGAGTTTTTGGTCCCGGAAATTAATAGATTTTCAAGATGAAAATATCAAGTGTAATGTTATAGGATACCCATTAACTATGGGAAAAATATGTAATCATTTTCTCTTTAAAATATTCAAAGAAACTAAATGACCCATTATATTTTAGGACCCATTTTCAAAACTAATAAGGGGTTCTTATGAGTTATTTTATCCCAACATAATCGTACTATATGTGTAAGAAGTTTTAAATTAACTCTTAATTAGTGGCTAATATTTTAATATTGTTTTTATCCTTTCAAACTAGGGTTCACTTGTTTTTTGGGTGTATGGCGTATAAGGACCTGACCATAAAACATTACTAAATCTTGAATTAAATAAATAATTCACATTGAGGATCTTTTCTAGTTTAGATTTATAGAAAATTAGGACATAACTATTATATCTCAAAAGATTACAAATTAGACACTCCTACTCAGTTTCCATTTTTTTCACAAAATAATAACTCTTAAAAAGAAACATGTATAGTTCCATGTTTTAGATATCATGTCATTCCTTGATCCCATCCTCGACCCAATTCATCTTTAATTCCTATGGAAAACATTTCAAAAAAATTTGGGATGATCATAAAAAGCTCAATAAGGGATATAAAAGAATAAGAAAAGAAACCATTAGTCTATGTATACATAAGGATCAATGAAATCATAATTTACTCATAAAACATAAGAGCTTCAGCATACCTCATTAAATCATAAGATTTATGAATAACTCATAGAAATCATAATACTGAAATGTAACTTGAAGCATTTATAACATTCTTATGTAGGGAGTAACCCTCATGGTTACGTTTGGAATACCCATCAATGTATATTTTCTCTAATACTATATAGAAAAACAATAGCATTTAACTCCTTTGTGTTACCCAATGCATTGGAGAGCTATATCGGGATCACCTGCCCTTTGTTTATCACGGAACCACCCGTATTCGTAAACAATTCCCAATAATCATAACATAATCGTATCACATAAAACATGCATAAAGGAAACATAACATTTCCACATTTCAATCACAAGATATCGAAAACAAATTGATATAATAAAAACATTATCAAAATAATTTTCAACACCAAAATAAATGAAAATTAAAACATGGTATTTATTTGTCATTTAGAAAAATGTTATGGCTTGTAGGGGAAGCTGAAACACAAATAATGGTCACAGCGTCAAAGAAGTGGTTATCATTTCATACGTAAGACAAAACATTCCCTTTTGTCGTTTTGTAAAATTATTCATATAAAAACATTCGTTTTGAATAAAAGTAAAAGTAAAATGGGTTTATACACTGTATAAAATAACTTTGTGTATAATACAAAATATGGCTCAATGAATGGAGATTGAGACGAAGTCCCTTACAAAGACGGTATCCTTTGATTAAGGATAAATCAATTATGTAATTATGTTTGACAAACATAAATACAACCAATATAAGGGTATGTTATGTGTAAAAAAATTAGAGTTAATTCACATATATTCATATCATGAAATAATCAATAAGTAGTGTTTTAACCCAATGAATTGAAATTGGGTTATGAAGTTCCCTTACAAAAATTCGACATCCTAACGGTGTCACATTAAAATTCAAAAAACGAGTTGATGAGAGAGAAAATGGTATCTCATCACTTTTATAGACAATTTACATCAATAAGGATATATATGAACATATAACAATATAATAAGATGTAAATTAAAAGTCATAATAAAAAGAAGTCTTTTAAAAAGCGGAGGGTGAAAGGTTCCCTTACCGATTTGGGTAACATTCAAAATGTACACCTCATGAAAGAAGGACCAAAAAATTTTGATGTAAATACCCATAAATGAAATAATTTTACAGAAATAGTTGAATAATGGGAAGTACATAAACCACTCAAAGGAGATAGTGACAAATATAGCATGAATCTCACGTGAATAAAAGTTGATAAAAACCCCTTACCTCATTATAAAAAATCGAGTCGTATAAACAAAAGATAATAAGAACCTAATAAATCACAGAATACCATGAATATAATCATTATAATATATATCAAATGGCAGTAAAAAATACACCGCATGCAATAAATAAGTTTCGAACAATGGAAACCTCACGGAATTAAAAGTGGGATGAGAAATCCCTTATGAAAATTCGGCAGCCTAAAAATGCCACATAAAAATTCATAAAATGAATCGATGAGAGTAAAAGGGGTTCTCTCATCATATTAAAATACAAATTAAATTATTTTTAATATAAAATAACAACCTACAACATAATAACATGGAGAATAAAATAAATGACATAAAACAGAGTACTTGAAAAGAAAAAGAGAGGTTAGATCTCTTACCTCATGTCCGAATTGTCTTGTTCGTTTATTTATATTACTGAATAATAAAATATGGTCAATTTATAATTTCTTAAGTAACTCCTTTAAATTTAATTATTAAATTCATATCATATATTATAATGTTATAATAATTGGTTAATTATGTGAGTTCATATCATACGTTTTTGTCAATGTTCGGCACATTACTAAAAAATGAACCTGTTGGAAAAGAATTTTCCATGTAGTTATAGGTACATCATCCCCAGAATAGTATTAAGGATTTAAATATCATATATATCTAGTATATATTCATTTTATACTATTCCATATCATTTTAAGATAAAAAAATGAGATGCACTGTTTATAGAGATGGTAGGCCGTACGAACACATGAACGCTACTTTCATTTATTTGTCATATTTATGGAATTAAAAATAAATGAGAGATATATATATTATTTTTACAGAATGATATTTATCATTTATATTTAATATATATAATATAAATCAATTATATATATGTTCTTATAATAGTACATAACATTTGGAGATAAGAAATGAAATGCAGCATTCCTGGAGACGGTAATCCGTACGTATGCATGAGCACTAATTTCATTTCTATTTCGCACTTTAACCAAATTAAAAGATAATGATACATAGGTATATTATAATTACAATATAATATCATATATTGTAAAGACCCGTAAAATTCAAGGGAAATTTTTTCTTAATTTTCTTTGGAATTTTACAAGAGCGCGGTTTCTGACGGCACCTGATTCCGAGGCCCGGAGTGCCCGGAATTAAATTCCGAAGTTTGGCTCGGGTACGTTCAGTGAACGAACGAGCGGGATTTCCTAACTTTTGATCCGGTGCTCGGAATTGAAATCCGAGGACACCGATGAACTCGTAGCGCCGATATTTGCTTAAGGAGACCTTTCCCGAAGTTGTGTTTGCCTAGGAGGAGATGTTTAATTTTCTGGATGAAATGAAGAGTAAAATAAATTTGTTATACAATATTTATTTTATTTATCTTCATAAGTGGTTATATCCTAAGTGTGGAAGTTGGGGTGGAATCACAAGTTCCTAATTAACCAAGTGAGGATTAAGGTGAGGTGGGGCCCACACGAGCCCCAACCCTTCACCTTCCCCTTAACTCTCTTCTACCCCCTTAAACTCCCTTGCACTTAATGTGCCAAAACCCCTCAAATTCCCTAACTCCCCTCTCTCCCTCTTAAAGGCTTGACAACTTAACTTTTAATTAATTATACAACTCATTTATAATTAATAAGTGAGTTTAATTTTGAGTTTTTGAAATTCAAACTCTTGAATTCCAAAGGTTGGGTTGTGTTAATAAATTAAGTGTAAGCTTGATTTATTTTTGGGTTAGTTCGTTTGTTACTTGAGAGGATTGGGAGAATCGTTGAGAAACTTGAAGATCTTCTTCGTCTTCGACGAAGAACGTGAAGAACGGTTCTTCTCCGACAAAGAACATCGATCCCACGACCATCGAGACTCGGCGTCCCAGATTCTTCCGTCTTCCTCCTCGACAAGGGAGAAGTCGCCGATCATGGTAATCATCGCCAACGACAACGTACCTCTCTTCTTCGTCTTAAGCAACAAGTGAAGAGACGTCGTTCCCTCCTCGGACGCACCCCGACGTCCACAGAATCTACGTCCGACGCCGCGATGCCTTCCTCCGCGATAACCAACGTGTGACGTCAATTTTCAAGGTAGGGGGTTTGTCCTTTTTAAATTACGTGTTTTCATTCCCTCGAACATGAAAGAATAATCCGTTGGGCGTAGTTCCAAATTTTATTAAAAATTGTGAAACATTCATTGTTGTGTTTATACGATTGGCCAACTGATATCGTTATAACGGGAGGAGACCGGACCGCACGAACACGGCCGATTCTCCTCCCCCTTCTATTCTTTCGTGTTAATTTAGCGGAGACAGCGCGGTGTCGTCGCAACCGCGCAGGAACAAAAGAATTAATGGCCGGAGCGAGCTGCGACGAAGAAACGCGGTGCTTACGCACCGCGTCGTTGTTTACGAAAGAGACCGCGGCCGGAGAAGGGCCGCGGCGGAACAAGGAGGCGACCGGCGGCCAGCCGGGCCACCGGCGCCGGAGATCATGAAGGGCCGCGGCCCTACGGCCGCGGCGGAGCAGCCAGGGGCGCCGGCCTCGCCGGCGCCGGAGAACAGGAAGGTCGCGGCCCTACGGCCGCGGCGGAGCAGCCAGAAGGCGGCCGGCCTCGCCAGCCGCCGGAGATCGAGGAAGAGCCGCGGCTACGGCCGCGGCGGAGAAGAAGAAGGCGGCCGGCCGCGCCGGCCGCCGGTTTGGTTAGGAGGCGGGACCCGTGGGTCCCGTGTGAGAAAGAAACGGCCGGCCTTAGGCCGGCCGAGATCCGAAAAAAGGGGGGGTTAACCCCCCCCCCCCCCCCCCCCCCCCCCCCCCCCGCGTGCAGCATATGCGCGGCCCCCTGGCCGCGCCGCCGTGCCGCCACCGGCCGGGCCGGGTCCAGCGGACCGGGTCGGATCCGGGTCGGGTCGACCCGGTTCGGGTCATACCAGGGGGGGGTCGGGCCGGGTCGGCCCGGACCCGGACCCCCCGTTTTCGAGACGACTTCGGTCTTTTGGCCATAACTTGAGCCACGGACCTCCGATCGATGAACCGTCTGCGGCAACGCGATCCTTGGATCGAGACGGTCGTTTCAGTATACTATACTCAAGGCACATCTTCTTTTTCGGGAGCCTACGTGGTTAAAACTCCGTAGTTAAGCGTGCTTGGCTTAGAGTAGTGATCAGGATGGGTGACCTCCTGGGAAGTTTCCCAGGGTGGGTGTCAGACGGAAAGGATGATATCTTTCAGACTGGACGTCCGATTGACGAACCGTCAGTGGCGATGCGATCCTTCGATCGAGACGGTCGTTTCGGTTTATCGCACTCAAGGTTTCGAATTACATTGAGTTCGGCCGGGTTGGTTCGTTCACGAAACCGATCGGGCCTTCGGAGCGGAAACGCTTATATCTTGAGCTACGGACGTCCAATCGACGTGTCGTCAGCTTTGTTGTGTTCCTCTTAATGAGAGAGATCTTTTGGCATACTCCGCCTGAGGTTTAGACGCAGGTGGAGTACGGTTGGGTTGGTTTTGCCTTAAAAACCAACTGGGCCCCGGGGACGAAAATGCCAATAACTCTCAGACCGGGCGTCCGATCGACGCGTCGTCTGTTGTGTTGAGTTCCTGTTGACGATACGGAACTTTTGGATACATCAACTCTGGACTTTGTGACAGTTGATGTATCAGCCTCTCGGCTCGTGGAGCGGACCCTCCGAACGAGCTTGCTGTGTGTGGGAACCCTAGTGCTGGCTGCGATTGTTACTGTGACTACTACTGCTACTGTGACTGCGACGACGACAGTACAGAGATCCTGTGTGGATTCGACGACGATGACTACAACACTCAGCGATCCTACGTGGATCAGTGCTACAGGTCCTGTGTGGGCCCGATCCTGTGTGGATTCGACGACGACGACTACAGTGCTCAGCGATCCTACGTGGATCAGTGCTACAGGTCCTGTGTGGGCCCGATCCTGTGTGGGTCTGATCCTGTGTGGGTCTTTGCGCTCAGCGGTCCTGCGTGAACCAGCGCCTACAGGTCCTGTGTGGGCCCGATCCTGTGTGGGTCTTTTGCAGGGGTTAGTTACCTATCGATCCTTCGTGGGTCCGACGACTTAGATGGATCAGAGATCATCTTTATCGTCCTTGAAGATGTATACCTGTGTGAGCTGAATCCTGTTGCTTTCCTGTGTGGATTACGTTTCGCTTTCCTGTGTGGAATACGTTTACTTTCCTGTGTGGACTGAGTTGTACTCGGGCTCGGAGGTTGGAGCGTATTTAAATTTGATGACTTAGGTATATGTATGGGCATATACCTAAGCAGTGTCGGTTGTTACTTCGTGATTGTACCTTTCTTCTTGGTTTATCCTTTGTGGATTTGAGAGACCTTCAGGGGTCTCGGGGTCCCTACTGAGTAGCTTATACTCACCCCTGCACGGGCTTTGCCCGCACTACGTTGTGTTGGTTGCAGACGACGGACAGCGTTGACCTTGGCTGAGGCTTGTAGAGCGGGACGGTACCCGGAGGTGGACCACTGGTCGGGACGTGCTCGGAGCGGACGGCGGGACCCGTGGAGCAGTGGAGCTATCTGTACCCACCCTTCAGGTGGGATTACCGGTGGACAGCTCGGCGTAGCGGATTTTACTTTTCAGTTGTTGTTTTCCCTTTCGAGTTGTACTTTACTTTCAGTTTGGGTTTGTATACTGGCCCATTTACTTTTCCGCACTTTCAGTTGTACTCTACTTTTTCTTAGTGTTTACTTTCTGCTTGCTTACTCTGTTGTGTTTGTTTACTTTACAAAGGCAATGCCTTCCCTTTTTACGGGGATTTACGCCTTGGTGCTAGTCGCCAACCCCTGGCCTATGGAAGGCAGGCTTGGGGTAGTCACGACACGGACCCCGAGGGCGGGTCGTGACAAATTGGTATCAGAGGAGTTCGGTTCTACCGCGAACTCTGATCTTTTCTCTATGAAGCAATAATGTTTAGCGTATTGAGTGTGGTTATCAGTCCAGGGAGTCCAGTGTTGGTGCGGCGGCCGACGTATCCGTGCACTAGGACCCTGACTTCTGATTTCCGACATAATGCACGAAAACATTGATTGCGTGTGTGTTTCAAAGTTTTCTTTGTGATTACTTATATCAGCTCACCAGGTATAATGTTTGACCGTGGCGCACCTGTTTCCTATTCAGGATGGCCCCACGACGGCGGCGAGCTAGGGTTCCAAGAGTCGAGTGTGACGACAGCCCACCGAGCGACGAGGCTTCGGTGCAGGGCCCTTTGTCAGTAGTGGCACCAGCGGTAGCACTACCCGCCGAGCCCCCGATGCTTCCAGCAGCAGCCGCTGACGATGCACGTCGCCTCAGCGCACTGCATGAGTTTCAGCGCCAGCGACCGCCCAGGTTTCGCGGGGAGACGGATCCCCAGGCAGTAGAGGACTGGCTGGAGGCAGTAGTACGAGTGTTTAGGCTAGTGAGGACACCAGCAGACCTCATGGTGATCCTCGCTGCGAGCCTACTACACGCAGCAGCAGGACGATGGTGGAGCTTGATGCTCCAGGTGCACGATGAGGCATATCTACTTTGGACGGACTTTGAGAGCCTTTTTCGCTCGGAGTTCGTCCCAGCCACCCTTCGTGCGGTGCGTATCCAGGAGCTTCTTCAGCTGCGGAAGGGCAGCATGACGGTCGCTCAGTACTCAGCGAGATTTACCGATCTCTCGCGCTACTCGACAGACATGGTACGGGACCCCTTCTTCCGGGCCCGGACCTTCGAGCAGGGATTGAGACACGAGATCAGGGCATCACTGATCTCCCTCGGCATCCCGACCCAGGCAGGAGTGCTGGAGCGGGCCCTTCTGATCGAGAGCTTCCTTGCTGAGTCTACACCAGCACAGCGACCCACCGCAGGGCGGCACGTGGCAGAGTCATCTGCAGCAGGCAGTCGACGGATGACTCAGGGGTCCAAGCAGACCAGATCTTCAGGCAGACGACCTCAGGGCACTGGCTCAGCAGTGCAGGGCACACAGCGCGGAGCCAGTCTTTCGAGTGGAAGACAGTGCTATGCATGCGGCGGGCAAGGCCACATGGCTCATGACTGCCCGACCCGCCATGCAGAGGACCAGCAGACGGTTGAGGATCCACCTAGGCAGAGGCAGAGGTTCAACCGTGGCGGTCCGCAGGGAGGAGGCGGACGAGGCAGAGGAGCTGGCCGAGCAGCAGGTGGTGGGTGACGTTTTGAGGCTCTACCACCACCACCACCTGGAGGTCCACCCCGACCACAGGGAGTAGGTGAACATGCGAGAGCTCAACTTCAGGCAGCCGAGGCCTTTGATCATGGAGCTCTGGGAGCCTATGGACAGGAGCAGAACTAGTGGATACATCCTTTGTACTTCTGGTTCCTTGTTGCATTTGTGTAGCGTCTTGTATTATGAGCTGCAATAATAAAAGACGCATTCCTTTTTGATATTTTCGTTCCTGTCCTCTTTCGTGATTTTAATAAGAGGTTCCAGTTTTGGATGTTGACTTGACCCTCACTTGTGAGACATCTACTGGAGGAGACCCAGTTACCACACACTAATGCCGACAGTGTGACTCAACCCTTGGAGGCGAGAGTAACGGTTGGATCTCTTAGTAGTAGTGTCGAGGCCTTACGACGTCATCCTTGGTATGGAATAGTATCATCCATGTTAGGATTGACTGTATTAGGCGAAGAATGTGGTTCATCCAGGGGATGAGACCAGATTTCTCTTATTGGCAAAGAAGAAATCTTGCAGCTCTTGTGGGACCTGAGATGGTCCAGGTCATCCAGGGGCGGATGAGTACAGCTCAGAGCCGGCAGAAGCCTTATGCTGACAGGAGGCGGAGGCCACTGGAGTTCGAGGGTGGTGACCACGTCTTCTTGCGGGTCTCACCTCGACGTGGTATTCGGAGATTTGGCCAAGGCGGTAAGTTATATCCGCGCTTCATCGGACCCTTCCAGGTCCTCAGCAGGATTGGCGAGGTGGCTTATCGCCTGGCTCTACCAACTCAGTTGCACCGGGTGCACGACGTCTTCCACGTATCCCAGCTGAGGAGATACGTGCACGACCCGACGCACATCATTGACCATGGGGAGCTTGACTTTGACGATGGGGCGACTTTTACGGAGGTCCCGGTGGAGATAGAGGATCGACAGGAGCGGGTCCTGTGTGGGAGATCGATTCCTCTTGTGCGCATCAGATGGAAGCACGGGAATCTCCAGGAGAGCACATGGGAGCGGGAGGCTCAGATGCGTGCTCAGTACCCTCTTTTGTTTCCCTAGTTTTTGATGAATCTTTACGGGGACGTAAAGCCCTGAGGTGGGAGTAATGTAAAGACCCGTAAAATTCAAGGGAAATTTTTTCTTAATTTTCTTTGCAATTTTACAAGAGCGCGGTTTCTGACGGCACCTGATTCCGAGGCCCGGAGTGCCCGGAATTAATTTCCGAATTTTGGCTCGGGTACGTTCAGTGAACGAACGAGCGGGATTTCCTAACTTTTGATCCGGTTCTCGGAATTAAAATCCGAGGACACCGATGAACTCGTAGCGTCGATATTCGCTTAAGGAGACCTTTCCCGAAGTTGCGTTTTCCTAGGAGGAGATGTTTAATTTTCTGGATGAAATGAAGAGTAAAATAAATTTGTTATACAATATTTATTTTATTTATCTTCTTAAGTGGTTATATCCTAAGTGTGTAAGTTGGGGTGGAATCACAAGTTCCTAACTAACCAAGTGAGGATTAAGGTGAGGTGGGGCCCACACGAGCCCCAACCCTTCACCTTCCCCTTAACTCTCTTCTACCCCCTTAAACTCCCTTGCACTTAATGTGCCAAAACCCCTCAAATTCCCTAACTCCCCTCTCTCCCTCTTAAAGGCTTGACAACTTAACTTTTAATTAATTATACAACTCATGTATAATTAATAAGTGAGTTTAATTTTGAGTTTTTGAAATTCAAACTCTTGAATTCCAAAGGTTGGGTTGTGTTAATAAATTAAGTGTAAGCTTGATTTATTTTTGGGTTAGTTCCTTAGTTACTTGAGAGGATTGGGAGAATCGTTGAGAAACTTGAAGATCTTCTTCGTCTTCGACGAGAACGTGAAGAACGGTTCTTCTCCGACAAAGAACATCGATCCCACGACCATCGAGACTCGGCGTCCCAGATTCTTCCGTCTTCCTCCTCGACAAGGGAGAAGTCGCCGACCGTGGTAATCATCACCAACGACAACGTACCTCTCTTCTTCGTCTTAAGCGACAAGTGAAGAGACGTCGTTCCCTCCTCGGACGCACCCCGATGTCCACAGAATCTACGTCCGACGCCGCGACGCCTTCCTCCGCGATAACCGACGTGTGACGTCAATTATCAAGGTAGGGGTTTGTCCTTTTTAAATTACGTGTCTTCATTCCCTCGAACATGAAAGAATAATCCGTTGGGCGTAGTTCCAAATTTTATTAAAAATTGTGAAACATTCATTGTTGTGTTTATACGATTGGCCAACTGATATCGTTATAACGGGAGGAGACCGGACCGCACGAACACGGACGATTCTCCTCCCCCTTCTATTCTTTCGTGTTAATTTAGCGAAGACAGCGCAGTGTCGTCGCAACCGCGCAGGAACAAAAGAATTAATGGCCGGAGCGAGCTGCGACGAAGAAACGCAGTGCCGACGCACCGCGTCGTTGTTTATGAAAGAGACCGCGGCCGGAGACGGGCCGCGGCGGAACAAGGAGGCGACCGGCGGCCAGCCGGGCCGCCGGCGTCGGAGATCATGAAGGGCCGCGGCCCTACGGCCGCGGCGGAGCAGCCAGGGGCGCCGGCCTCGCCGGCTCCGGAGAACAGGAAGGCCGCGGCCCTACGGCCGCGGCGGAGCAGCCAGAAGGCGGCCGGCCTCGCCGGCTGCCGGAGATCGAGGAAGAGCCGCGGCTACGGCCGCGGCGGAGAAGAAAAAAGGCGGCCGGCCGCGCCGGCCGCCGGTTTGGTTAGGAGGCGGGACCCCTGGGTCCCGCGTGAGAAAGAAACGGCCGGCCTTAGGCCGGCCGAGATCCGAAAAAACGGGGGGGGCGGGTTTTACCCCCCCCCCCCCCCCACCCCCGCGTGCGGCACATGCACGGTCCCCTGGCCGTGCGGCCGCTGGCCGGACCGCGCCGCCGCGCCGCCACCGGCCGGGCCTGGTCCAGCGGACCGGGTCAGTCCGACCCGGTTCGGGTCAGACCAGGGGGGGTCGGGCCGGGTCGGCCCGGACCCGACCCCCCGTTTTCGAGACGACTTCGGTCCTTTGGCCATAACTTGAGCCACGGACCTCCGATCGATGAACCGTCTGCGGTAACGCGATCCTTGGATCGAGACGGTCGTTTCGGTATACTATACTCAAGGCGCACCTTCTTTTTCGGGAGCCTACGTGGTTAAAACTCCGTAGTTAAGCGTGCTTGGCTTAGAGTAGTGATCAGGATGGGTGACCTCCTGGAAAGTTTCCCAGGGTGGGTGTCAGACGGAAAGGCTGATATCTTTCAGACGGACGTCCGATTGACGAACCGTCAGCGGCGATGCGATCCTTGGATCGAGACGGTCGTTTCGGTTTATCGCACTCAAGGTTTCGGATTACATTGAGTTCGGCCGGGTTGGTTCGTTCACGAAACCAACCGGGCCTTCGGAGCGGAAACGCTCCTATCTTGAGCTACGGACGTCCGATCGACGTGCCGTCAGCTTTGTTGTGTTTCTCTTAGTGAGACGGATCTTTTGGAATACTCCGCCCGAGGTTTGGACACAGGTGGAGTACGGTCGGGTTGGTTTGCCTTAAAAACCAACCGGGCCCCGGGGACGAAAATGCCAATAACTCTCAGACCGGGCGTCCGATCAACGCGCCGTCTGTTGCGTTGAGTTCCTGTTGACGATACAGAACTTTTGGATACATCAACTCTGGACTTTGTGACAGTTGATGTATCAGCCTCTCGGCTCGTGGAGCGGACCCTCCGAACGAGCTTGCTGTGTGCGGGAACCCTAGTGCTGGCTGCGATTGTTACTGTGACTACTACTGCTACTACTGCTACTGTGACTGCGACGAAGACAGTACAGAGATCCTGTGTGGATTCGACGACGACGACTACAACACTCAGCGATCCTACGTGGATCAGTGCTACAGGTCCTATGTGGGCCCGATCCTGTGTGGATTCGACGACGACGACTACAGTGCTCAGCGATCCTACGTGGATCAGTGCTACAGGTCCTGTGTGGGCCCGATCCTGTGTGGGTCCGATCCTGTGTGGGTCTTTGCGCTCAGCGGTCCTGTGTGAACCAGCGCCTACAGGTCCTGTGTGGGCCCGATCCTGTGTGGGTCTTTTGCGGGGGTTAGTTACCTATCGATCCTTCGTGGGTCCGACGACTTAGATGGATCAGAGATCATCTTTATCGTCCTTGAAGATGTATACCTGTGTGAGATGAATCCTGTTGCTTTCCTGTGTGGATTACGTTTCGCTTTCCTGTGTGGAATACGTTTACTTTCCTGTGTGGACTGAGTTGTACTTGGGCTCGGAGGTTGGAGCGTATTTAAATTTGATGATTTAGGTATATGTATGGGCATATACCTAAGCAGTGTCGGTTGTTACTTCGTGATTGTACCTTTCTTCGTGGTTTATCCTTTGTGGATTTGAGAGACCTTCAGGGGTCTCGGGGTCCCTACTGAGTAGCTTATACTCACCCATTCACGGGCTTTGCCCGCACTACGTTGTGTTGGTTGCAGACGACGGACAGCATTGACCTTGGCTGAGGCTTGTAGAGCGGGACGGTACCCGGAGGTGGACCACTGGTCGGGACGTGCTCGGAGCGGACGACGGGACCCGTGGAGTAGTGGAGCTATCTGTACCCACCCTTCAGGTGGGATTACCAGTGGACAACTCGGCGTAGCGGCTTTTACTTTTCAGTTGCTATTTTCCCTTTCGAGTTGTACTTTAATTTCAGTTTGGGTTTGTATACTGGCCCATTTACTTTTCTGCACTTTCAGTTGTACTCTACTTTTGCTTAGTGTTTACTTTCCGCTTGCTTACTCTGTGGTGTTTGTTTACTTTACAAAGGCAATGCCTTCCCTTTTTACGGGGATTTACGCCTTGGTGCTAGTCGCCAGCCCCTGGCCTATGGAAGGCGGGCTTGGGGTAGTCATGGCACGGACCCCGAGGGCGGGTCGTGACAAATTGGTATCAGAGGAGTTCGGTTCTACCGCGAACTCTGATCTTTTCTCTATGAAGAAATAATGTTTAGCGTATTGAGTGTGGTTATCAGTCCAGGGAGTCCAGTGTTGGTGCGGCGGCCGACGTATCCGTACACTAGGACCCTAACTTCTGATTTCCGACATAATGCACGAAAACATTGATTGCGTGTGTGTTTCAAAGTTTTCTTTGTGATTACTTATATCAGCTCACCAGGTATACTGTTTGACCCTGGAACACCTGTTTCCTATTCAGGATGGCCCCACGACGGTAGCCAGCTAGGGTTCCGAGAGTCGAGTGTGACGATAGCCCACCGAGCGATGAGGCTTCGGTGCAGGGCCCTTTGTCAGCAGTGGCACCGGCGGTAGCACTACCCGCCGAGCCCCCGATGCTTCCAGCACCAGCCGCTGACGATGCACGTCACCTCAGCGCACTGCATGAGTTTCAGTGCCAGCGACCGCCCAGGTTTCACGGGGAGACGGATCCCCAGGCAGCAGAGGACTGGCTGGAGGCAGTAGTACGAGTGTTTAGGCTAGTGAGGACACCAGCAGACCTCATGGTGATCCTCGCTGCGAGCCTACTACACGAAGCAGCAGGACGATGGTGGAGCTTGATGCTCCAGGTTCACGATGAGGCATATCTACTTTGGACGGACTTTGAGAGCCTTTTTCGCTTGGAGTTCGTCCCAGCCACCCTTCGTGCGGTGCGTATCCAGGAGCTTCTTCAGCTGCGGAAGGGCAGCATGACGGTCGCTCAGTACTCGGCGAGATTTACCGATCTCTCGCGCTACTCGACAGACATGGTACGGGACCCCTTCTTCTGGGCCCGGACCTTCGAGCAGGGATTGAGACACGAGATCAGGGCATCACTGATCTCCCTCAGCATCCCGACCCAGGCAGGAGTGCTGGAGCGGGCCCTTCTGTTCGAGAGCTTCCTTGCTGAGTCTACACCAGCACAGCGACCCACCACAGGGCGGCACGTGGCAGAGTCATCTGCAGCAGGCAGTCGACGGATGACTCAGGGGTCCAAGCAGACCAGATCTTCAGGCAGACGACCTCAGGGCACTGGCTCAGCAGTGCAGGGCACACAGCGCGGAGCCAGTCTTTCGAGTGGAAGACAGTGCTATGCATGCGGCGGGCAAGGCCACATGGCTCGTGACTACCCGACCCGCCATGCAGAGGAGCAGCAGACGGTTGAGGAACCACCTAGGCAGAGGCAGAGGTTCGACCGTGGCGGTCCGCAGGGAGGAGGCGGACGAGGCAGAGGAGCTGGCCAAGCAGCAGGTGGTGGGTGACGTTTTGAGGCTCTACCACCACCACCACCTGGAGGTCCACCCCGACCACAGGGAGTAGGTGAACATGCGAGAGCTCAACTTCAGGCAGCCGAGGCCTTCGATCATGGAGCTCTGTGAGCCTATGGACAGGAGCAGAACTAGTGGATACATCCTTTGTACTTCTGGTTCCTTGTTGCATTTGTGTAGCGTCTTGTATTATGAGCTGCAATAATAAAAGACGCATACCTTTGTGATATTTTCGTTCCTGTCCTCTTTCGTGATGTTACTAAGAGGTTCCAGTTTTGGCTGTTGACTAGACCCTCACTTTTGAGACATCTACTGGAGGAGACCCAGTTACCACACACTATTGCCGACAGTGTGACTCAACCCTTGGAGGCGAGAGTAACGGTTGGATCTCTTAGTAGTAGCATCGAGGCCTTACGACGTCATCCTTGGTATGGATTAGTATCATCCATGTAAGGATTGACTGTATTAGGCGAAGAATGTGGTTCATCCAGGGGATGAGACCAGATTTCTCTTATCAGCAAAGAAGAAATCTTGCAGCTCTTGTGGGACCTGAGATGGTCCAGGTCATCCAGGGGCGGATGAGTACAGCTCAGAGCCGGCAGAAGCCTTATGCTGACAGGAGGCGGAGGCCACTAGAGTTCGAGGGTGGTGACCACGTCTTCTTGCGGGTCTCACCTCGACGTGGTATTCGGAGATTTGGCCAAGGCGGCATGTTATCTCCGCGCTTCATCGGACCCTTCCAGGTCCTCAGCAGGATTGGCGAGGTGGATTATCGCCTGGCTCTACCACCTCAGTTGCACCGGGTGCACGACGTCTTCCACGTATCCCAGCTGAGGAGAAACGTGCACAACCCGACGCACATCATTGACCATGGGGAGCTTGACGTTGACGATGGGGCGACTTTTACGGAGGTCCCGGTGGAGATAGAGGATCGACAGGAGAGGGTCCTGCGTGGGCGATCAATTCCTATTGTGCAAATCAGATGGCAGCACGGGAATCTCCAGGAGAGCACATGGGAGCGGGAGGCTCAGATGCGTGCTCAGTACCCTCTTTTGTTTCCCTAGTTTTTGATGTATCTTTACGGGGACGTAAAGCCCTGAGGTGGGAGTAATGTAAAGACCCGTAAAATTCAAGGGAAATTTTTTCTTAATTTTCTTTGGAATTTTACAAGAGCGCGGTTTCTGACGGCACCTGATTCCGAGGCCCGGAGTGCCCGGAATTAATTTCCGAAGTTTGGCTCGGGTACGTTCAGTGAAAGAACGAGCGGGATTTCCTAACATTTGATCCGGTGCTCGGAATTGAAATCCGAGGACACCGATGAACTCGTAGCGCCGATATTCGCTTAAGGAGACCTTTCCCGAAGATGCGTTTGCCTAGGAGGAGATGTTTAATTTTCTGGATGAAATGAAGAGTAAAATAAATTTGTTATACAATATTTATTTTATTTATCTTCTTAAGTGGTTATATCCTAGGTGTGGAAGTTGGGGTGGAATCACAAGTTCCTAACTAACCAAGTGAGGATTAAGGTGAGGTGGGGCCCACACGAGCCCCAACCCTTCACCTTCCCCTTAACTCTCTTCTACCCCCTTAAACTCCCTTGCACTTAATGTGCCAAAACCCCTCAAATTCCCTAACTCCCCTCTCTCCCTCTTAAAGGCTTGACAACTGAACTTTTAATTAATTATACAACTCATGTATAATTAATAAGTGAGTTTAATTTTGAGTTTTTGAAATTCAAACTCTTGAATTCCAAAGGTTGGGTTGTGTTAATAAATTAAGTGTAAGCTTGATTTATTTTTGGGTTAGTTCCTTTGTTACTTGAGAGGATTGAGAGAATCGTTGAGAAACTTGAAGATCTTCTTCGTCTTCGACGAAGAACGTGAAAAACGGTTCTTCTCCGACAAAGAACATCGATCCCACGACCATCGAGACTCGGCGTCCCAGATTCTTCCGTCTTCCTCCTCGACAAGGGAGAAGTCGCCGACCATGGTAATCATCGCCAACGACAACGTACCTCTCTACTTCGTCTTAAGCGACAAGTGAAGAGACGTCGTTCCCTCCTCGGACACACCCCGACGTCCACAGAATCTACGTCCGACGCCGCGACGCCTTCCTCCGCGATAACCGACGTGTGACGTCAATTTTCAAGGTAGGGGGTTTGTCCTTTTTAAATTATGTGTTTTCATTCCCTCGAACATGAAAGAATAATCCGTTGGGTGTAGTTCCAAATTTTATTAAAAATTGTGAAACATTCATTGTTGTGTTTATACGATTGGCCAACTGTTATCATTATAACGGGAGGAGACCGGACCGCACGAACACGGCCGATTCTCCTCCCCCTTCTATTCTTTCGTGTTAATTTAGCGGAGACAGTGCAGTGTCGTCGCAACCGCGCAGGAACAAAAGAATTAATGGCCAGAGCGAGCTGCGACGAAGAAACGCGGTGCTGACGCACCGCGTCGTTGTTTACGAAAGAGACCGCGGCCGGAGACGGGCCGCGGCGGAACAAGGAGGCGACCGGCGGCCAGCCGGGCCGCCGACGCCGGAGATCATGAAGGGCCGCGGCGGAGCAGCCAGAAGGCGGCCGGCCTCGCCGGCCGCCAGAGATCGAGGAAGAGCCGCGGCTACGGCCGCGGCGGAGAAGAAGAAGGCGGCCGGCCGCGCCGGCCCCCGGTTTGGTTAGGAGGCGGGACCCGTGGGTCCCGCGTGAGAAAGAAACGGCCGGCCTTAGGCCTGCCGAGATCCGAAAAAAGGGGGGGGGTTTACCCCCCCCCCCCCCCCCCCCCCCCCCCCCCCCCCCCCCCCCGCGTGCGGCACATGCGCGGCCCCCTGGCCGCGCCGCCGCTGGCCGGGCCGCGCCGCCGCCGGCCGGGCCGGGTCCAGCGGACCGGGTCGGTCTGACCCGGTTCGGGTCGGATCCGGGTCGGGTCGACGCGGTTTGGGTCAGACCAGGGGGGGTCGGGCCGGGTCGGCCCGGACCCGGACCCCCCGTTTTCGAGACGACTTCGGTCTTTTGGCCATAACTTGAGCCACGGACCTCCGATCGATGAACCATCTACGGCAACGCGATCCTTGGATCGAGACGGTCATTTCGGTATACTATACTCAAGGCGCACCTTCTTTTTCGGGAGCCTACATGGTTAAAACTCCGTAGTTAAGCGTGCTTGGCTTAGAGTAGTGATCAGGATGGGTGACCTCCTGGGAAGTTTCCCAAGGTGGGTGTCAGACGGAAAGGCTGATATCTTTCAGACTGGACGTCCGATTGACGAACCGTCAGCGGCGATGCGATCCTTGGATCGAGACGGTCGTTTCGGTTTATCGCACTCAAGGTTTCGGATTACTTTGAGTTCGGCCGGGTTGGTTCGTTCACGAAACCAACCGGGCCTTCGGAGCGGAAACGCTCATATCTTGAGTTACGGACGTCCGATCGACGTGCCGTCAGCTTTGTTGTGTTCCTCTTAGTGAGACGGATCTTTTCGCATACTCCGCCCGAGGTTTGGACGCAGGTGGAGTACGGTCGGGCTGGTTTTGCCTTAAAAACCAACCGGGCCCCGGGGTCGAAAATGCCAATAACTCTCAGATCGGGTGTCCGATCGACGCGCCGTCTGTTGCGTTGAGTTCCTGTTGACGATACGGAACTTTTGGATACATCAACTCTGGACTTTGTGACAGTTGATGTATCAGCCTCTCGGCTCATGGAGCGGACCCTCCGAACGAGCTTGCTGTGTGCGGGAACCCTAGTGCTGGCTGCGATTGTTACTGTGACTACTACTGCTAATACTGCTACTGTGACTGCGTTGACAACAGTACAGAGATCCTCTGTGGATTCGACAACGACGACTACAGCACTCAGCGATCCTACGTGGATCAGTGCTACAGGTCCTGTGTGGGCCCGATCCTGTGTGGATTCGACGACGACGAATACAGTGCTCAGCGATCCTACGTGGATCAGTGCTACAGGTCCTGTGTGGGCCCGATCCTGTGTGGGTCTTTGCGCTCAGCAGTCCTGTGTGAAGCAGCGCCTACAGGTCCGGTGTGGGCCCGATCCTGTGTGGGTCTTTTGCGGGGGTTAGTTACCTATCGATCCTTCGTGGGTCCGACGACTTAGATGGATCAGAGATCATCTTTATCGTCCTTGAAGATGTATACCTGTGTGAGCTGAATCCTGTTGCTTTCCTGTGTGGATTACGTTTCGCTTTCCTGTGTGGAATACGTTTACTTTCCTGTGTGGACTGAGTTTTACTTGGGCTCGGAGGTTGGAGCGTATTTAAATTTGATGACTTAGGTATATGGATGGGCATATACCTAAGCAGTGTCGGTTGTTACTTCGTGACTGTACCTTTCTTCGTGGTTTATCCTTTGTGGATTTGAGAGACCTTCAGGGGTCTCGGGGTCCCTACTGAGTAGCTTATACTCACCCCTGCACGGGCTTTGCCCGCACTACGTTGTGTTGGTTGCAGATGACGGACAGCGTTGACCTTGGCTGAGGCTTGCAGAGCGGGACGGTACCCGGAGGTGGACCACTGGTCGGGACGTGCTCGGAGCGGACGACGGGACCCGTGGAGCAGTGGAGCTATCTGTACCCACCCTTCTGGTGGGATTACCGGTGGACAGCTCGGCGTAGCGGCTTTTACTTTTCAGTTGTTGTTTTCCCTTTCAAGTTGTACTTTACTTTTAGTTTGGGTTTGTATACTGGCCCATTTACTTTTCCGCACTTTCAGTTGTACTCTACTTTTGCTTAGTGTTTACTTTCCGCTTTCTTACTCTGTGGTGTTTGTTTAATTTACAAAGGAAATGCCTTCCCTTTTTACGGTGATTTACGCCTTGGTGCTAGTCGCCAGCCCCTGGCCTATGAAAGGCGGGCTTGGGGTAGTCACGGCACGGACCCCGAGGGCGGGTCGTGACATATATAACATCCTTAACTCCATCCTTTATAAATCCCACATATGACATTAACGATTCAAATCACTTTAAGGGTGCAGTAGTCCGCACTTCCAAAAATCAAATTATCACGTTACCCATTTTGAAAACCATAAAGGTATAGAATACATGAAAAATAAAAAAGTATAAGTAAATAATAAACATAATATATATATATATATCATATATCATATATAAATACAGTGACTTCTTAATGGCCACCATGAGAGGTGTTAAAAGAAGATTGAACAATCATCGTTTCGTGAGGCAGTAATTTTCCACCCACAGAAACAGTATGTTCTTTAACCATTAGATGGAGGTGTGTATAATTGTAGCTCTAATTATTCTCATGAAAACATCCTAGTATATTTAAGATACTGGTTTTGTTACAAAATAATGGAATAAAAAGATTTTATGGGGTTGGAGAAGTAAAATAAAACAATAGAACATAAGAGATTACATTACCATCATATTAGGTAACTCATTTTTATTTGAGCCCAAAGGCTTCCTTTGAAATACATCTGCCCAATGTGAGGCTTCCATGAGTAAGAGAGGGATTTGTAGAGAAAATATGAGCAGATTTTGGATGAGACAAGGGCTTGAGAGGCGTGGGTAAGGGGGTAGAGGTGGGGGCCTTTTATAAGAGGGAGGAGGGTCACTTTTGGAAAGTCTTGGAAAGTTACATTATTATAAAATGAGTTTCGGATTTTAAAGGTCAAAAAATGATAGATTTCTTGGATAAGTTTATTAGGGTTTAAAATACACCCATACAATAGATTTTAGACAATTTTATGTCTTATATTTTACCTTATCTTTTCATTTTATTTAAATCATTCATTAATGAGGTAAACACTGCATCCTCATGGTGTCATTAATAAATTTATATATTTAAGGTTTAAAAATTATATGAAAATTACCATGATGTAGAAAATATTTTTATCTTTCTAATGAATATTTATAGTCTAAGAGATCATTTATTTAAACGAAATCAAATTTGTTTTAATTATGATATAAAAACCTTTTTTATATTTAATTTCATTAAAAAAATATGATAAAAGGTCACTATCACACTAAAGTGATTCCAGGGGGTCCCAAAATTGCCACAAGGCATACTAGGGTCGGCCATGACAAAAGCAAAATAGAATTAAGACACATTTATGGGTATGTTTAGATTATTATGACATTATTTTATTACCCTTAACTACCCGATTACTAATTAATCACGATAATTAATAGATAATTGTCGTCGTTACTATTCATAATGTCAAAAAACAAAACAGTCTTAATTAAATAATATGGAAATTATGATTAGATATATGGAAACCATTTTATCAAATTACAAACACATAAATTAGAGTAATAAATTTAAAATAATTCCAGTTTTCAAAACCAAAGACTAGTTTTTAAGAAGTAAAATCTATCAAAAGATTGATTTGTTTTTACATCCAATTTAAAAGTGAAATTACATCCAATGAAAAAAATTGTATTAAATGAAAAAAAATAATTAAATTAAACCTTAAAAACAATTAAAATTAAAATATAAATATATAAATAAATTGGATGAGAAGGTTGTTTTGAATAAAAATGCAATATTTTTCACTATTTATTAGAAATGAACATTTGTCAGAAAAATACCAAAAATTCACCCTAAGCTGTATTTGATATTCCAAATTAAAAAAAGATATCAATTTTACCAAATTGAAAACATATAAGTTTCATTAATTAATTTTATAATCAATTCCCGCTGTCAAAACAAATAGCGTGTTTTTATGAAACGATATCTATTAAAAGATTGACATTTGTTTATGTACAATTTAAAAGTGAAAATAATTCCAATGACCACCATTGAATTAAATGGTAAAAATGTATTTTAATTTCACTTTAATCAAAATTAAAATTATAATCTAACCTTATAAATAAATTATATTAAAAAGAGGTTTTGAATTAAAATACAACATTTTACACTATTCATTAAAAACTGAACTTTATCGGAAAAAACCAAAAAATTACACAAAGTAAATTTTGATGTCACGATTCTAAAAAAGGATTTTATGTTTTCAAATATATCATATAAAAGTGAAAACTGTATATTTAAAAAGGGTTCTCCATCAAAAGGCGGTTAATCGACCATTAAAGAATATTTGAATAAAAAATTGGATTAATTATCATTATATGCCTCTAACATTTATTAAATAATGTAAAAACATTTAAAAATATATATAATAATATTTTAGTTAGTTATATTCATTCCAGATACTAAAACGGCTTGTCATATACTACCATTTACAATAATATTATAATATTATTAGTGTGCAATGTAAGATTTAAAAGAAACTCGTTGTTGCGTATTGGGTACACCATCGAACATAGAATCTCCTTTAAAGTGATATTAATATTTTATTCACAAATATTAATAAATATGAAAATGTAATATTCTTTATTTACCTAGGATGTTACATCCTTCAACCCTTTTGGGAATTGCATCCTTGTAATTTTAAAATTGGGATAAGAAACTTTATTGAAAGCCCCACATCAGAAAAGGAGTCAATAAAACCCTCACATTAAAAAGGAAAAATGAAATAAAATTATCACCTGAGATAAACCATACTAGAATTCCATGAAAACATGAATATGGGGGAAAACAAACCATCTTGTTCTGATAGATAGTGATACAAAACATGTCTAGGAGAAAGTTAACCAGTAGAAAATCACAATCTTGTGATGGGTAAAACGGTATTTGATTCCCTAGTTGGAAAAGTTAACAGATAACTTTTTTTGATTTAAGTTACTTTTTATTGAGGAAATTATTTATGATCTTAAATAAAAACATAAGGAAAAATACTTAGTTGTCATGTATACTTTCAACTTTTACTAGATTTCTAACACAAACTCATATTTCCACCAAACGATGAGTATTTAGGACGACTTTTTCACATTAAGAAAGTTTTAATCAACTTCTAGAAAATCACCTAATCCACAAAATAGAAATATATATTTCCCATATCTTAGGACCTAAACCTAAACCAAAAAGGTTTGTATAAGATCAGATAATCCCCAAAAAGGATAATCTTTTATAAAAAGAAATGATATTCTTAATCTCCAAAATTTGTTAAACTTTTCCCAATGTTCAATAAAGACCATTAGATAAACAATTGTCTATAAAATTATTCAATGTAATCCAAACTAAAATTGAAACCTAAATCTTTGAAGGATTTAATCACATAGTCTTCCAAGGTAAATATTAACATTTATCTCTAAATAACATCAGTTACTATAAAAGTATCATATTGAAAAAAAATTGACGTAATCACAATTCCTCCCTAATAGGTTAATCAGTTCCATAGATAACCCAAAATCAACATAGTCATGATTCATAAAATAATATAACTAAAAGTAATTAGTCAAAATAAATAGGGATATCACATATTCTTGTGGTAGGCGATAAATACCAGTCACACTTTCATTGTGGGTTCGATTCCCACAGCTTTGTCCTACACGACGGGTTGTCACACAATCTGCGTGTTGTCCTTTTTCCAAAACTATATAATTCTTAAAACAGTCCCCAAAAAGAGATCAAATATTTACAAATAACCATAACATAATTTAACCTCAATTTTATCTCATGCCTTTCATTTTCCATCAAAACATATATTATCCCATAATTACCTCAAATGTCAGGATCATATAAACCCCAATTGTTACCTTCAATAATTATTACCTGAACATCCACATCGAGTTGGTTCTATCCTACATGATGCATTAGAGAACTCACCAAGGTTCAAATGGTTAATCACGACTCCTGATAGTTGGTTTAGAATAACCATGATATTTCTAATTGAATCCCCCATTTCATCCAGTCTAATAATCAGAGAACCACCACAGTATCCTTCATACCTATTGTCACTTTGGTGCATGCTAGATCCAGCCATTTACTAACACCAAAAATGTTAGTGTGAGTATATCATAAAAATCATCGCATACTAATGAGGAGGAAAAACACTAAGATATACTTATCCATGTTATCTCAAACTCATTCCAACATTCAAAATTAATAATGACTCTATCTAATATACTAACCATTGTGGTTATACACAACTTGTCACTTATGCTTAAACAACACTCTAACCTCTAAAGTTATCTTAACTGACTGTTGATACCAAATATAAGGAACCATCCATAAAAATTACTTTTTCTTGAAATAAATGAACAATTCACATTGAGGATGTTTTAAGGTTTATAGTTTTAGTGAATTAGGACATAACTATTACATCTCAAAATATTACAAGGTAGACACTCCAACTCAGTTTCCATTTTTTCACAAAATAAAAACTCTTATAATGAAACATGTATAGTTACATATTTTAGATAACATGACTTTCATTGATCCCATCCTTGACCCAATTCATCTTTTAGTCTTGTGGAAAACATTTCAAAAAAGCTTTCTATGAGCATCAAAATATCAGTAAGGGATTTAAAAGAATGTGGAAAGAAAATATTAGTCCATGTATACGTAAGGATCAATGAAATCATACTTTACTAATAAAACATAAGCGCTTCAACATACCTCGTGAAATAAAAATATTTATAAATAAATCATAGAAAAAATAAGAAATAAAGGTAACTTTAGGCTTTTATAACATTCTTACATAGGGAGTAACCCTCATGGTTACGTTTGTAATACCCATCACACAATATTCCCGGTGTCTTTTTTGAGAAATCTTATCATTTAACTCCTTCACGTAACCCAATGAATTGAAGAGCTATATCGGCCTCACCTGCCTTTATTCTATCACGGATCCACTCATCTTCATAAACATTCCCATGAACCATAACATAATCATATCACATAAAGCATGCATAAAAGAAACATAATATTTCCACATTTCAATCAGAAGATATAAAAAACACATTGATATAATCAAAACATTATCAAAACCATTTTCAATACCAAAATAAATGAAAATCGAAAGATGGTATTTATTATTCATTTAAAAAATTTTATGGATTATAGAAGAAGTTGAAACTCAAATAATGGTCACGGCGGCGAAGAAGTCGTTGTCGCCACATACGTAAGACAAAACATTCCCTTTTGTCGTTTAGTAAAACACACAAGATAAAAATATTCCTTTTGAATAAAAGTAAAAGTCAAAGGTGTTTATACACCATATAATATAATGTTGTGTATAAAACAAAATATGCCTCAATGAAAGGAGATTGATATGAATTCGCTTACAAAGGTGATATATTTAGATTAAAGATAAATCAATTATTTAATTATGTGTGAAAAATAAAAATACATTCAATATAAGTGGATATTAAGCGTAAAACAATAATAGGTAATTCACACATATTCATATCAGTACATAATAAGAAAGTAGAGTTTTAACCCAAAGAATTGAAATTGGGTTAAGAAGTTCCCCTACAAAAATTTGATAGCCTAACAACGTCACATTAAAATTCAGAAAATGAGTTAATGAGAGAGAAAATGGTATCTCATCACTTTTAAAAACAATTTAAACAAATAAGGTTATATAAGAACATATACCAATATAATAAGATGTAAATTAAAATACATAACAAAAAATAAGTCTTTTAAAAAGAGGGTGAATGGTTCCCTTACCGATTTGGGTAACTTTCGAAACATACACCTCATGAAAGAAGGACCATAAAATGATGATTTAAATACCCATAAATGAAATTATTTTACACAAAGAGTAGAATAATGGGCAGTAAATACACCACTCAAAAGAGATAGTGACAAATATACAATGAATCTCACAAGAATAAAAGTGAGATAAAAACGCCTTACCTCGTTGTAATAAATCGAGTCATATAACCAAAAGATAATAAGCACCAAATGAATCACATAATACCATGAATAGAATCATGATAATATATATAAAATGGCAGTACACAATACACTACATTAAATAAATAAGTGGCGAACAATGGAAATCTCATGGAATTAAAAGGGGATTAGAAATCCCTTACGAAAATTCGACAGCCTAACGACACCACTTAAAAATTCATAAAATGAATTGATGAGAGTAAGAGGGGGTCTCTAATCAAATGAAAATACAAATTACAGTATGGTGAATATAAAAGAACATACTCCAACAAAAGAACATGGATCATAAAATAAATGACATATAAGAGAGTACCTGAAAAGAAAGCGAGAGGTTGGATCCCTTACCTCAAGTCTGACTTGTCTTGTTCGTTTATTTATATTCCTTAATAATAAACATTGGTCTATGTATAATTACATAAGGACCTCCATTAAAGTTTATTATTCAATTCATATCACATATTATAATGTTATAATAATTGGTTAATTATGCGAGTTTCATTTAGACGTTTTTGTTGATGTTCGATACATCAGTCAAAAAAGAACTTGTTGGAAAAGAATTTTCCAAGTAGTTATAGGTACATGATCTCCAGAATAGTATTAATGATTTAAATATCATATATATCCAGTTAATATTCTTTTCATTCTATTCCATAACATTTGGATATAAAAAAATGAGATGCACCGTTCATGGAGACGGTAGGCCGTACATATGCATGAACGCTACTTTCATTTCTTTGTCATATTAATGGAATTAAAAATAAATGATCGATATAAATATTATAATTCCAGAATTATATTCGTAATTTATATTCAATATATATCATATATATCAATTATATATATGTACTTATAATTGTACATAACATTTGGAGAAAATAAATGAAATGCACCGTTCATGGAGACGGTAATCCGTACGTACGCATGAGCGCTACATTCATTTCTATTTCATACTTTAATGGAATGAAAACATAATATTACATATGTATTTTATTATTATATTATAATATAATATATAATATCCTTAACTCCATCCTTTATACATCCCACATATGGCATTAACGATTCAAATCACTTTGAGGGGGCGGTAGTCCGCACTTCCTGAAATGAAATTATCGCGTTTACCCATTATGGAAACCGTAACGGTATGGAATAAATGAAAAATAAAGCAGCATAAGGAAATAATAAACATAGTTTTTATATCATATAAAAATACAGTGACATCTTAATGGCCACCATGAGATGTGTTAAAAGAAGATTAAAAAATCATCATTTCGTGAGGCAGTAATTCGCCACCCACATAAACAGTATGTTCTTTAACTATTAGATTGAGGTTTGTATAATTGAATCTCTAATACTTCCCATAGAAACATCCTAGTATATTTAAGATACTAGTTTTGTTACAAAATAAATGAATAAAAAGATTTTATGGGGTTGGAGAAGAAAAATAAAACAAAAGAACATTAGAGAAGACATCACCATCATATCGAGGAAATATTTTTGATTTGAGACCAACTACTTCTTCGAAAATAATTCTACCCAAAGTTATGTTTCTAGGAGTAATATAGGGATTTTTAGAGACTATATGTGCAGAGGTTGGTCGATCCAAGTTCTTGAGAGGTTTGGGTAAGGGGATAGAGGTGGGGGCCTTTTATAAGAGGGTGGAGGGTCACTTTTGGAAAGTCTTGGAAAGTTACTTTATTATAAAATGATTTTCAGATTTTAAATGTCCCAAAATTATATACTTAGAGGATAAAGTGATACGGGTTATAAATCCACTCATACAATAGTTTTTATAGAAGTGTAAGTCTTATATTTTACCATAACTTTCCATTTTATTTAAATCATTCATTAATGAGGTAATCATTGCATCATCATGGTGTGATAACTAAATTAAATTATTTAATGTATAAAAATTAAAAAAAATTCCATGATGTAGGAAATATTTTTATATTTATAATGAATATTTATAGACTAAGTGATCATTTATGTAAACTAAATTAAAATTGTTTTACTTAGGATATACAAACCTTTGTTATATTTCCTTTATATAAAAAAAAAGATAAAAGGTCACTATCACACTAAAGTGATTCCATTGGGTCCCAAAGTTCACAGAAGGCATCCAATGGTCGTACATGACTCAAAAAATAGAATTATTATACATGGATGGGTAATTTTATATTATTATGATATTATTTTATTATCCTTAACTACCTGATTACTAATTAATCACTATAATTAATAGACAATTGTCGTCGTTACTATTAATAATGTCCAAAAACAAGACTATTACTTAAATAATTTGGAACATATGATTAAAAATATGGAATAAATTTTATAAAATTCCAAATATTGAAATTAGAGTAATTAATTTATAATAATTCCCTTTGTCAAAACCAAAGACGGGTTTTTATGATGTAAAATCTATCAAATGATTGATTTGTTTTTACATCCAATTTAAAAATGAAATTACATCAAATGACCAAAATTGTATTAAATTATAAAAAAATAATTAAATTACACATTAAACCCAATTAAAATGACAATATAACTATAAAATAAATTGGTTGAAACGGCAGTTTTTATTTTAAAATACAGTATTTTTCAATATTTTTTAAAAATGAACATTTGTCAGAAAAATACCAAAAATTCACCCTATGCTATATTTGAAATTCCAAATTCAAAAATGATATAAATTTTAACAAATTAAAAACATATAATTTGAATTATTTAATTTTATAATCAATTCCCGCTATCAAAACAAATTAAGTGTTTTTATGAAACAATATCTATTAAAAGACTGACACTTGTTTAGTTCCAATTTCAAAGTGAAATTAATTCCAATGACCACCATTGGATTAAATAGTAAAAAATTATTTTAATTTAACTTTAAAACCAATTAAAAATATAATCTATCCATGTAAATAAATTATATTAAAAGGAGGTTTTGAATTAAAATACAACATTTTACACTATTCATTAAAAATGAACTTTATTGGAAAAATACCAAAAATTTACACAAAGTAAATTTTGATGTCCTGATTATAAAGAAATATTTTATTTTGAAAAATATAACATATAAAAGTGACAAAAAGTATATTTAAGAAGGGTTCTCTGTCAAAAGTTGTTTAATCGACCTTTAAAGAATATTAGTATAAAAAATCGGATTCATTCGAATTGAAATCCTCTGATATTTATTGGATAATGTAAAAAAATTTAACAAACATATATAATCATATTTTTGTTAGTTTTGTTCATTCCCGCCATTATAATGGCTTGGAGTTTACTACCATTGACAATAATATTATTAAATTATTAGTGTACAACGTAAGAAATCAAAGAAACTCGTTGTTGTTTTTTTGGTACGCCATCGAACATTGCATCCCATTTAAAGTGATATTAATATTATTTCAAAAATATTAATAAATATAGAAATGTGATATTTTTTATTTACCTGGGATGTTACAGGGTGTATTCTAAGGTAGAGAATAAGTTAAATGTAATACTTCATATATCAAATCCCTTAATTAAATAAAATAATTTATTTCATTTTTTACCCAATAAATGTGTTTATATAATTATTTATCCTTTTCTAGGAATTTTATTAGTATGATCCAACCAGTGGTGTATAAGGATGTAACAAGTATATTTATATATAGTGTCTCTTAACATTATAATTTTTACAATAATGAATTATTTTAATAATAAAATGAATAATTATTTGAATACGATACATAAAGACATTGATTTCTTAATATAAACTAGTTATATAGGTCTTAATTTTTTCCATACATTATAGTTATATTTAAAAAAACAAATTGAAGAATATTGGGTGGGTTTCTATAAATCCAGTCCAATTTTGAATAACTTGTTGTTATGATATTTGTTATTAGATAGATATATTTTATGATCTCTTATTTCAATGGTATTTTTTATTTATACAATTATTTTTCCATATTGATTTTGAGGTGTCAAATGTGTCATATTGTTCAATGTTATAGAGAATCATATTATTAGTTAGTTTCTAGTTATTCAAATTATGGGTGGAAATATTTTTTAGAACTACATGAATGATTAAAATTCTATTGAGAAGAAAATTTTCTGATATATTTTTTAAAATAATTATTTTTTCATTATCTTGTGTCGAACAAGTGAATTTAATACCATATATTGTTTTTTAAATTGGGTTTTTATTAAACCTTTAATTTATTATGTTTATTTTTTTAATATATTTTTCTATTTTTTCACAATATATTCTAATCTTTGTTGAATTTTATTATCGTATATGGTTTATATTTCATTTTATTGCATCAATGTGCAATGTTTTTTCAATTTCCCTTCTGTTTAGAGGGTCTTCAAATGTTTAGAAGCATGTTCTAATGTATTATCGCATAATAATTCATATAAATAATTAACCAAAGCCATATAAATATATAGTTGTCTTTTTTAAAATGCATAGATTGTTTTTTGATTATTTATGAAACATATATAATAACACTAGTAGTCATTTTAGTTTCTAACAGAGACTAATGAATTGCCAAATCGCTGATTGTAGATATCATTATTTTATACATTTCTCTAGATAATCACATTTATTTTGATCATTTAATTTTCTATACATCTATAAAATAATAATTCAATTCTCTAAAATTTTAATTAATAATTAAAAAAAATTAAAACATCAGAAACAACATCAAATAAAAATTTATTTCCAATAAACTGAGATGACTATATTTAATAAAAATATAAATTGACATTTTTTATTAAATTTCCCTAATCTGTTAAATTGTATATTTATATACAATTTAATATTTTAGTAAATACATTTCCAAATAATAAATTTTTATCCATAATTTTAATTTAAATACATACACCCTTAAAGATTCATCATTATATTTTCTATTTTATATTTTATAGACTACTAATGATTTATACTACATTAACCAAGGATAAAATTTTTAATCATTAATTTCTTTCAATCATAGTTCAATATAATTATTTTTCTGTATTATATATTAAAAAGTAATTATCTTCATTAATATAATAATTATTATCAACCTATACAAATATAATCAATACATCATTTAAAATAAGTCTACATGGACTTTCTTGATATAGTTTATCTATTAACATTACTCATATTAATAGTATCTTGCATTTTGTCACTACAATAACTCATATTTGATCCCATTTAATTATATAATTTCAATAATATGTTTAATTTATCAATTATAGTAATATAAACGTATATAATTTATATTTAGGAATAATTTCTATTAATCATCTACCCTCAATATCTATATTAAAAATTTTAGAACCATGTTTATTATAATCTAAAAGAATTATTCTATTTATAAATAGATCACCCACTAGTTTGATGAATTTATTTTAACAATGTGTTTCCTTATTTTACGAAAATAATATCTGAAATAAATCTATTTATTACTTAAAGATAATGTGATTTAATGTAAATTAAATTGAATTAATACCCATATAATTTGTTGATTACAGACAAACTACTATAAAATCGATTATTGAATTTGATATTTTATAGGAAGAGACATGTCAGATTTGAATTCATAAATTTGTTTCTAACATTCAATAATTATTATTATTAATTTTTACCATCAGTATATAGATGGAGTGATTTTGTCGAAATAGGAAATGTCCCAATACTGAGAGTATTCCTAAGAAAGTGTCAATTTTTAATATTACCACATTGAATATTTTTAGTGAATTCAACTATTAAATTAAATTAAATAAAAATAAATTTTTATCAAGATGGTAGAAATTAATTTCAAAAAATTTTAATCAAATCTATGGAATCTAATTCAACAACATGAATATATGAATAATTAAAACAATTCTATAACTACATAGTTCATCACAACTCTGAATGAAAATGAATAATTTTTTATTTATAACAACCCTTATGATTATTAAGCATTAAAACATAATTTATTACATAATGGTAAACATAATACAACCATAAAGAATGATAAAACTATTTTATTTATTACATTACATAAAGTCATAAAATATGGGTGAATTTCCATTACTGAAAATTTCCTCAACCAACAACAATATTCAATTATATATAAAACCGCCTGGGATAACCTATGTAAACACATAAGAAAAGGGTTATATATGGATCCTAGTAAAGAAATTAAGATGGATTAACATGAATTACAATTTAAATGTATTTAAAATGGTAAATAAATGGGACATTAATTGGGTTAGAATCATAAACATGAAATATGTCAAATGATATATCTTGATTTTGTAAAGGCAACCTTGGAAATCGGAAAAAAATTAAATATGATATCAAAAAAATATTTAACAGTATATAAAAAATACAATATAACATAACATTCTTAGGATAACCTCGTTAATATGATACATGGCACCTCAATAGACCAAAACATCACCTAGTGCATTAGATCACAATCTAGGCAAACCCATCATAATCATTTCATGCGCAAGTATAAGTGTGACCCATAAATAATATATATTAAAAGATATTTAATCAAATTTATTCACATGATAATTTTTTTTATTTAATACATTGAATTAAAAAATTATTTTTCTATATTTTCATAAAGTTAAAAACCATAGATAGGAAATGTGCATTTGAACTCAATATACATTTTTTGGCATGAAAAACCACAGTGATATTTTATCAGCTTAATGGGGACACATAAATGTACCCAAGAGATATACATTAGAGTGAAATTGATATCTAACTATATTTCATAAAAAGGGAAGGATTGGGTATATGGAAGAACATATCCATCCATTAGGAATTGGATATAAATTGTATACGATAATGATGATACTTGATTAATGGCGATGAGGAGTTGATCTCATTACATTCTAGGGATATTTTAAAACATTAAAGGATATTCTTGAGAGATTAGAGAGATTTTTATGGACACAATATAGCATAGAGATGATTAAAACTGTTCAATACGGTGTTTTAGTGAATCATACTAATTTCATGGTAGGGTATCTATAGGAAAAGAGATCGAAGATCTTTATTATTGTGCAATTTTATTTTTGGAATATATTTTGTAATGTAATAAAAAAAATCTTCCCTTAATATTTCCAATTGATTCTTCCTACATGTATTGTATTAAATAATTTTAAATATTCTTAAGAAAAAATATTAATATATTATCCTTGATGATGTGGATGATAATCAGGTTACTAACGAAATTATTTTCCAATCAAAAAATATAATTTTAGTTATGGATGATTATTTTCTGCTATATGAAATAAAAAAAATAACCTCAATTAAATCATAATTTTGAGTGGAAACATAAATTTTATAGGGGATACATTTTTATGAATTTTTTACATAACTTTTTTTCCATTATGACATCATAATACACTTCTTATTTTTGGGCCGTATTTAATTCTCACCGGAAAATTAAACTCTCTCATTAAATTTAGAGGGAATCACAATTGGATAATTATGATTTCCTATTTATAAAATTAATTTTAAAAATCTCCCAATAATATTTTATATATTTCAATTTGGATTTTAAAATTATAGATGGCCTTTATTTAGAAATGATGGGGTACTTTTGAAAATTATAATTTTAATAACCTTATAAAATTTACATTTCACTTAATATAAAATGTATTATAATTTATATTTTACAATATTTATTAAATAATATATTTATTAATAATTTTTTTATAAAAAATAATTTAATTCATCCAAAGGAGTATCATAATCTTATTCTGATATTTCTAAAAAAACAATTGTAATTTTATCATATCAAAGACAGTATAATTTATAATTTATCAAGTATAAGTTAATAATTTATTTGTTATTTTATATACAATATATTTTATATTTTCATATTTTTAGATTATGTACAAATATATCTATATTACACTATCATACAACCTAAGGGTTACTTGGATGATAATGTGATTTTATTGGGGTGCTTCGACGTACAGGGATAGGGACGTGATCTTAACAAGCATGAACATATACCAAACAAGGTTTCGCTATTTTATTTTGATGTTGGATATCATCAATGGATTTATCAATGGAAAAACCAGATATTTTATCTACAATTTAATCTTAAATAAATGGACTTCATATGGTATGATCCTATTGGTTCAGTCCATCACTTCCTTAGTCTCTGTCAAATTAGATTTGTTGAAAATAATTATATTTATTAATAAAATCATCACTAATAAAAGGCTATATTATCAACGATTATTATTATCAATAATATTTAAAATCATATAGTGTATGATAAATTTTCAGAATTGTATGTGTTTTCCAAAACCATAATATATAGTAATGAATTTAAATCAGCATTGTAGTGAATTTTATTTATAATATTTTGGGTCATTACTGTAGTATTAATCCTCCCACTCCTGAGTAAATTAATATACTAATAAATATTATTCTTTGGATGATCACTACACATACAAAGATTTATAATTACTATATATAACAAATTTACATTATGAATTGTTATCACATATAACGAAATAATCCTAACCAACATGGGTCTTTTCAAATTATAAATAATCAATTAATAATTTATGAATAGTATTCACACAAATAGCTTGTGAATAATATTGACCCAAATATTTATCAGATTCATTAGTGGTTGAAATAAATTATTTAATATAAGTATTTAAATGGATTATTAAATATTACAAATATAACATTCATTATTTTTTTATTTAATTATTTGTTTTCTGTAACTTATCTAAGAAATGCATTAATAAAGATTCTTTTTAATTTGTGATCAGTAACGAAACATCTCTATTGAATCACATATTTTTTCATTATATATTTATATATACCTCATTTCATTTTAAACTCATTTGGGTAAAATAGTTTTACCTATTTTTAACTATCATCATGTATTCTACATGTGACATGTAAATTATATTAGAAATGATCCATCATTTTAGTGTTAACATATATGTAGTTGTTGTCAATTCCCTAATTACATATAAGTTCACTATTTTGTACCTATGTGAATGATAAGGTTTCAAATATTTTCAAATTCATAGCACGTATTTCATGTTTTTTGGAATGAAAATTTCATTTTTCAATGCCAAAAATTCATTAATGTAGTCCACATCGAAACTATTAAGACAAAACATTGTACCACATATCCAATTTATTTGTGTCTTATTATTATAAATGTGTAATTATACATATAAAAATATAATAGATCATAACACTACTATGACAATTAATACTAATTAATTTACGGAAACTAATTGTATGATATTATATAAAGTTTGGGTATCTTATTCTTAATCCTATGTTAATAATTAAAAAACTTTTGCACTATAATATTCTATTTCCATGTCTTATAAAAGGGTTCATAGATCCCATGGTATTTTTATTTTTGTTATATATTATAGAACCTACTTATTTAATTTTAGAATATTTCACAAAATATGATTTTATTGTACCTTTTTAATTATTTTATCCATCTTTGTGAGGAATTATTATAAAACATGATGTATTTGTTTAATATATATCTCATATATCTATAACAGACATTATGTGATCTAGAACTTTTCCACGTACTAGAAACTAATTTTTCATTATCATGGGACAATATTTCACCATTATAGTATATATATCCCAAATAAAACCTATTTTCAATTCATCAATATTTTATTTAGAATATATAATTATATTAAAAAATTTATTTTTACCATTAAATGGTTCCATTAAATTTCATAAATTAGTTCTTCATGTAATAAATTAATTTTAAAAATGGATCATCATGATATATTTTGAGAACTAAAATGGGTTGAAAATATAGTGACATAAAAACATGGGGGATCTGTTTTCCTTATACTATATGACATACACCACATAAAATAGAATTATATTTTAAAAATATTTTCTATATGTTCAGAAATTCGTATGTATTAGGATTTTGAATAATACAAGTACACAAATTTTATATTATCTATTCATTTTATATAGAATCATTCAATGAAATAATGATTATCATAGGTTTGTATAGGTTTTATCTTTTAGACTAACTAAATATACTTAGTCTGATAAAAGAATATCAATTCTAATTATATATATTTTATATTTTTTAATCATTATTTCATTGGATATGAAAATCGTGAATTATTTAATATTACCACAAAAATCAACATCATATTAAAAAACATTTTATGTTGTACATAACAACATACAGAAATTACACAATACAATATCTACTATAGAAAAGTTATACATAATTTCCAATGATCAATACACCCGAATATTTTAAAGTAAATTAATATAAAAATTATTATAAACAAATTATAACACCAAAATATTTATGGAATGTAATAATTTGTTTATTTTAACAATAGTTAATATTTATTAAGGAAATGTTATTCCCTCTATTGAAAATTGTTAAAAATAAAACAAATTTCAACGTCAATTTCTTTAATTATACATATTAGATTTGATGAAATTAATTTCATTTAAGTGAATATATTTTTAATTAGTAAAACCTATAATTATCCATTATTACTACTTTTATTCATGTTTATTATATAAAATACACTTTAATGATTTTTATTATTTATAAGAAACATCATGAATTTCATATTTTATTCAGTGAACTACCCATGTTTGTTATTAAAAAAATAAAATATACTGTTTTGAAATTCCTCCATTTATATGTGGATTCATTGTTTATATAAGGTATATTATTAATTGTAGTTTATGATATTTATGTTTTATAATAAAAAAATATCATTCTCATTGATTATTTATTTTAATGATTAAATCCCATAATAAATTTAATGCCCCATTAAAAAAATTGAGTCTACTAATTTTTTTAATGATCTTTTCATATAATGTTATTTTTTAAATAGTATTTGTATTTTTCGTAATAAATTATATTATCTGTTATGATAAATGTTTCCCAATGGATAATATCATATTCAAAAATTCAATTTTAACAAAATTATTAATTTTTAATATTATTATTATTAAAAATTATTGTAATCTTTAAAAATAATATATTTTTAATGTTAAAATATAATACATAAGAATTTCATGAAAACATTTTTATTCATGTAAGCAACCACCTTTACAAAATGAATTAAAAAAATAGTATAATTTTCATTAGTATAATTATTAAATCCTAATAAAATGAATACACACAGACACAGATATTTATATATAATGAAAGAACATTAATATTTAAAATAAAATAATTTTTTTTGGAAATAATTTTACAAATTAAAATAATTTATATTTTAAAAATAATATTTATTAATAAAACAAATTTGAATAGATCAATCTCAGAAATGAACATTCACATAGTATTATCGGTGGTGACATCATGATGAATATAATTCCATCTCGAAGATTAATTTGAAATTAAATTTTTTATTTTCTTTGTAATGTAATATAATGGAATGTCACCAATTGTCAATATGAAAATGACTCAACCTACAAAAAATTATATTATTAGTGTTTTTTATATGATATAATTGAATAAATATTTGAATTGATGTGGTTTGGAAATAAAATTAACATTATGAATTTATAAAAATGGGTAAAATTAAAGAATCAATAGAAAATGAAAACACAAAGTGATTTTACTAGTGAAAACCAATTTATATATGTGAATACATAGTTTTGGGAAATCATTTTTTAAATAAAATTAATATTATCTTAATAGTATATTTTATAAAATGAATTTAATTAATCATTTATTTACTAATATTTATCCAATATTATTAAAACCATAATAATAACTGAAATGTGCATTATTACCACTTTTAGGACATAATAGAGTAATCACTCCACCACATTCCATAATAACATAATATATTTTCAGCTTATACCACATTATAATAAAAATTAAAAGCAAAAAAATAAAAATTAATGGAATAATAATAATTAAAACATAAATGATTAAAAATCCTCCATATAATCTCTAAAAATATAAAAGGAATATCAATTGTATGATAACATTTGAAAAATATTGACAACAATAACATAATCATATGTGAGTTTAATAGAAAATGTAATGAATTGGTTACCTATCGTCATGTAAATGATATCATAATAGAATTGAATAAGAATATATTACAGCACAATAAATAAAATTTCAGTAAAATATAGATTTTATAAAGGACAAAATTAAAGTCAAAATTCGTTTATGGGAGAATGATAAATAATAATACAATGAATTCCACTAAAAATCATTAATTAAAAATTAATATTAAATATAAACTAATCTCCATCAAAAATAAAGAACCTATAATAATATTAGCCTCCACCATCATCTTTTTTTTAATGTTTGGTTCTAAAGGCACATTATTAATATTAATGAAGACTAATTTCTCGGTTAGGGTAAAGGGTGACCGATTACATTGTCCACTGGCCCTCAGTCTTGAATGCCCAAATACAATGCCACAATTTCCATTTTTTCCCAATGTGACAATCAGTTAATAATACTAATATAATACTCGGGCTCCTATAAAACCAGCTATATAACTACCCACACTATAGGTCCTTCAAATGTGCCTCTACTACATCAGTGTCACTGCTAATACAATGTCGTACTATAGTGCTACTATAGTAAAAATAATAAGGTTCACCGATCTCAATTAATTAAATATTCAAATCATCTATGAGTATTTTTTAAATTCTACACACACATCTATTATTTCATTTAATCTTCTATGACCATAAAATTCTTTATTTTATATTTCATGGATTATTTTTATTCATACAATAATAGAGAATGGAACATAATAGTTATTGACTACAAATGTGTCTTCCCAATTAATCATATATAGATCCCACTTAATCCTCCATAGAAACTATCTTTTATAATAATATTATGATATAGATACATTTATTAATTTTTCTTATGACATAAAAAATTTGGAAACATGAAAAATAATCACATTTTAGAAGCACATAATAATTTTATTAAAATATATATAGACTGAGGAAATTAATACAAGACTATTTAGTGTTATGCTTTACACCTAAAAAGGAAAATTAGTATGGGATAACTATATTTAAGAAATATATTAAGACATTTTTTTCCCATTCATGAAAAAAAATTTCATGTGGACTTATTACATTTGTTATTATCACATTCCTTCATTGAATCAGAATTATTTATATTTAAATGAATGAAAATGAATATATAATCCTCCAAAAAAAATAAACTAACATAAACAGTTAATTATAAGTCATAGTTTTATATTAAATCATTGTATGAATTTAAATTTCCTATATTTATATACAAATTGAAAATAATCAAAAAAATTCCAAAAATATATTGAAAAATTTAATTTAAATTCCAAAAAATTAGTGCAGTGAACCCAAAACATAGGGTTTTTACCAAATTATACAATGGTTATTAATTTTCACAAGATAAAATTAATGATTTATATTTTATATATAAAATATCATTTTAATAACAACATTATCAATAAAAGATATCAATATTTATATGGAAATTACAAAACAATAACGACAATAAAATTACCAAAAATTAATGCTTTTCAAATTCATAAAAAAATTCCACAATACTAAAATTAATGAAAATTAATAACATATTTTATTATAAAATAATTAAAATAAAGATTAAATTATAAAATATATTTTCATAAAATGATTATTGTTTAGTAATAAATTATTTGTGTCTCACTAAAAATTATTATTTTTATATAAATTAGTTTTTAATTGTATGTTTATTATGAAATTTTGAAGTCCAGAAATATATTAAAACATATTCATTCTAAATTCAATTATTCCATCTAATTTTCTTTTATTTCCCACAGTATTTACTCGACATTTTTTCCTCTATATCAATGATCACCAATCCCATCTCCACAATATGCACCATCTTTATGTACAAAATTTGTGTATGTACCACACTCATCTGGGGTTGAGTATAAATATACCAACTATAGCATCCTAAAATAAAAAATTGAAAGATGTAATAACTATTATGATCATAACCAAACATAATAAATATGTAATTGTACAATAATAATACAAATATGATTTATGGGATGGTTTAAATAGTACATAGTTAAATCACTCGATATAATAAAAAAGTTCTTAAAAATGACCTGTCATTCAAAAAATTCATAATCACATAGGTATGTAACTCCTTTTGCATATATATTCTATAGTATATCTAAAAGTCACACAATTATGGTAATGTAAATAATTAAGAGGATCCCAAAACCATCAATGATTAGCTTCTCCAAGCGTGAATGATGAAAGAATCATTGAATAAGGAATATTTTTTATCACCAAAAATACATGACCCCTTTTCAATTATTTTTATTTATATAGCTCCATTATTCTTCTTATAATTAATTTTGAATTTGGATTTTGTATTGAAGAGAAATTTATTTTTGGTATTTGATAATCCTTCCACTTTGATTTCACAAACAAGGATTGTAGAAAATTATTTTATCCAATATTAGGAAAATATGGTGTTGAAACATATGCATTATTATCATGATATAATCATTGTTTTATTTGTCATAATATTTTTATGAAGGAAAATTATATTATTATCATTTCTAAATAGTAATTATTATTTTTACAGATTAAACAACTTACTTTTTGACTATTCTGCCTATTATTCACCTTTATTCTCAAAAATATCATTCGGAGTGTCATGAACCATTAATAGAGGAAAAATATAATATTTTGGGATTTTAATCAGTGAAAAATTATTGAGTGAATACATTAGTTGATGATGAAGGATACTCAAAATACACCCTTGAGATGCACAAATATCAATTTGAAGGTGACATGTTCATCCAATAGTTGTGACATAGCTAGAGGAGAGGATCAATTAGATTCCTAAGATAAAGGTAATGTTTTACTATACATGAAAACAATGAAAAAATAATGTCTACACACTGGTCACACTACATGTGTGAATCAATCAATAAATTACCAAGTGAAATTAATATCAAAAGACATAATACCCCTAAAAATATCCATTGTGAATCATTGATTGACCATCAAAATATATTAGAACATTATTAAATAATATATACTATGACTCAAAGATATATGTTTTATATCTTAAGACTATGTACCTCATTGTACACCTCACTCAAGCATTAAATAAATATTGAATCTTTCAAAATTGATATACATTTTATTGGTACATAATTTTCTTGGAAATAATCAATATAATTTGATTTTAGTTCTTAATACGTATGATTTAATCATATTTATGACATCATGTTCGAACCACAAACCATTTAGATTCTAGATATGTGTTACCAAAAAAATAAAATAATTGATTTTTATCAATAGTATATATTTACCAGAACAAGGATCTTATTATAACATGTACCCATGACACACATCTTAAATTTTTATCCACATTTATTGAACAAAAGTTTTAGAAAAACTATCTCTCTGTTATTTTCATGACCCCTTACCAACCTTGTAACACCTCGTCGACTAGCACTGAGAGAAAGAAGAAATAATGGCTGAAGCCTACCTCATATAGGCCATGATATTGTGAAAATCATGAAGGTAATATCATTAATCCATATACGAGAGAATTACTTATAGATTATGAGGACGGAAAAATAATATATATATCCAAAAACACATACTCAAGATAAAATTTAATGATCATAAGTACAATAATTTAATTTTATATTAAAAAACTATTACAAAATTAAAATATAAAATATTATTTTTTAGTAGAAACCATGATAGCCCAAAGAGTCCTTGAACAACCCAGGATATTTTTAATTCTACCATGATCAAAAACTACATGCACATAGAATAAAAATTAGGTCATAAATATGTAGCGTAACAATGATATATATACATTATTTGATCTTCTATGGAACCACTCGCGCAATAGTTTACAGAAACATGTTATAGCCTAAGATAAACAAGTAAATATATATCAAAACCTAAATATGTACTCAATGTTATTAGCATAACCATGGACATCTCTCATAGTGTATCTCATAAATGTGATAATAAAATATAATAAAAAAAACAATGTGCCTCACTACAACATTCCCACTAGTTTTCCACATTATGACAATATCAGATTTCCTAAGACTTATCCCTTTACAAGTAAGCCAACCAAATTAAACCACGGACAATATAGAAAAATATTAATAATAGGAATCATATTATATAATCACATACAAAAAATTTCAGGTATTAAATCATCCCATTATGTGTTTAGGTAATGAATGTGTAGTTTCTAGGATCTACTATATCCTTTATGTCCTGTATTTACCTCAAGACATCACATCCCATACATTTCATTACAAATATAATATATTGGAAGAAATATTTATATATTCATGTGTAATAAAAAACCACAACTAATAACCACCCATATAAAAATATATGGGAAAAAATAACCTTTTATTATACTTGCACAAAATAACACCATGTAAAGGGAGTGGGGGAATTTGGGGTAGTTAGTTGTTTTATCCTTGCTGAAATGGATGTTAGTAAAAACAAAATCGTAGAGTATAAAAGGTGTCAATATCCATAAAAACATGGTTTGGGAAGATTATGGAATCAAAATAAATAAAATATATAATATATATCACAACTACACTATAGTCATTAACTTAGTTTTATGATGAATAGAATATATCACCTTATATGAATTATATAACATACAAAACCAAAAGATTTTACGATAATTCATTTAATTATATATTATTTGTATCATTAATCAATATGTTATTTAACTAATTAGACACTAATTTCCAATATTTCATTATTATTCAATTTACTACAATGTGATTTCTTGGACCCGCATTTATAATCCAACTAATTCCATAGTTCAACAATATTATCATAATTTCTACTCCATATATGAAAAAAGGGTATGAGTCAAAAAATTTATTGTTAATTTTTATTCCATAATTCATAATTCCTTTTTAAATATTATAATATAACCAAAAAGATTTGATAAAAATGATCAAAAGTAGATACCCCAACTAGTGGGAAATGGAAATCATAAAAAACAGAAATCTGGTCATTTAAATAACAAACCCGAACATTAAAAAGAATAAGTAAATGTTTTAAAAAATAAAATAAAAACAAACATCATCCCATTATATCAGTCATGGTTCAATAACCAAAACCACCATTTATTTCACCATATTTCCTACAATCATTTGTAAAAACTACTACATTAACCCCAAGCCTGCATACAGCAGTCTAATCGGCTATAATCTGTCCATGGATAAAATCACATTTCATAATAAGGATCTTGTATAGAGAGAACACATATCTTGGTAATCATCATAGAGAGTCAAAATTTAAATTTATCGCTAAATAATATATATTACTTTTAAATAAAAATGTTCTCTCCTAGCCACAAATATTTATCTTTATCAAACAAATAGTTTTATTACCATCATGGGGTAACTAATTCATTTATCATATTTTACAAATATGTTTAACATAACACATTAGAAACAAAAAGAATGTTATTATTTATATATTATTATATATATGACATCATGTTTTATTAGAAATTATGGGAGAAGATTACGAATAATAGGATGATTTTTTATTATAATAATTTTGAATTTAAAAAATCATTTTCATTTTATAATTTCATTAACATATTAATGAAAATTTTTAATTAAACCAAGTTTATGAATTTGTTGATATAAATCATATTCTATGAATAAAATGATTCAATAAACATTCATCATTAATTGATTATCCAAAAATATTTCTGGTCTTATATTATTTAAAATATCTATCAAATAAATAATCTAAATTCATGAATTAAAAACATGAAAATCAATGAACAATAAATATTTATCTTTGACTAGAAAAAAAAATAGTTGTCTCATTATCATAGTGGAAAAAATGTGATCACTAAAATAACTAACTATTTCCTTAAATTAGTATTTCATTTTTTTTAATTTTATATCCACCATCAAGAGAAGTGAAATTGTATTATTACACTATGAATAATAAAATATAGAATAACTAAATAATCCCCAACCGTAAGGCATTCAATTTTTATTGATCTAGAATGGAACAAAAATCCAAAACCATAATCACATAATCTATTTGAAAACTATTTACCGCAATGACCTTCATTCAATAAATGCACCAAAAAAATAAAACAAAATCTCTATATAAACAAATAATATCAACCACCATATCATTGAATGATTTGAGGGGATGAACAAATATATATCAATAAATAAAAAATATCAAAATATGAAAACTCACCTGATATAAATAGTGTTCAATAATATAATTGTGTGGATCAATATAATTCTAATTGGAATCAAAACATTTTATAAAAACCTCGTTCTATGGGATGTTGGAAGAGAATTATTGGTTTTTTATAAAATCTAATTATGAAATAGGATTAATAATGTTTATTGTAAAAATACATTCATGGAATAAGATGAAATTCAATTCATTATTATCCCATGTATAGGATTCATCTAAAACACAACAATCAAATAAAAAACCTACGATTAATTCACATCATGAACATCAGGATCACATTTTGGATGTAATCATCAGACTCATGTCATGAAGTGTGATCAATATTGTGAACTCTTCCAACAACATAATTCTAAATACTATACTCCACTGATCCAATTCTCATATTCCCATGTGCACAATGGAGCTTGTAAACATGAAATGAATTGAGTTGAAAGGATTTGGGACTTTACATTTTTTAACTATATTCCATGTACCAAATTGTATATTCAATGTACACTAAAATTTGAAATAATCATTATTTCTTTCTATATGGATTCCGGTTTTTAAATAATGATTAAAGTTTTATTAATGTTTCATTATAGAACATGATGATACATATATAATTTTCATATGAGTTTTGTTTTCATGATTATATAGACTATTTCACATTATAGAGATAATGTAATATGTGGGGGGATTTTTAGAGTTTCCATGATGTTAATATCTCTATCCAATATATCAGATTCCAATGAATGGTTCATATGGGTATATATTTTAGTAATAAATATTATTATATCGATGAGAACATCTCCTTCACTAATTTAGTTGGTATTACTCTATAGTTATTCACATTAGAGACACTATGGAATAAGTAAACTATATGGGTTAGTACTCCCTAAAGTGAGGTGTCTTCCTATAAGGCATTGGTCCCCCCTGGCCTTTTCTATTAAGCGATGTTGTGGGATCGATATATGAAATATTGATGGTGAAAATGGTTATATAGTTTTCAATGTTCAAGACAATAATTTTATAGGGATATATTATGAAGAGAAATGTATATTTCATGGGTGAGATGCAGTCGCACTCCATAGTGTCATTATGATGATATGATGATAAAAACATGATATGATTTTTTATGTGGATTATTTTATGTTATTTTATTCCATTAATACTGAAGCTATTTTTTATACGATCACTCGGGTTGAGAGAATTGTCAATATTACCCATGATCACAATCAGTGAGTTACATGAAACTACCATACAATCTTTCAACACAATCATCATTTTACAACCTATCTATCATTGAGTACTTGTATTATATGAAATTTAAATGATTTAGGTTTCCATGTATGATGGATTTACATGGTTTTTATATTTTTCTCATGAAAATATTTTTAACAGTATCTTTTTATAGCTACAATTCTTTTCATGAGGACTTTATATGATGAGGGTCTTATACATTCATTTACTATTTTATGGAATCATACAATTTATATTTTATACTCACAATAACAAGGGACTAGTTCACACCCATATTATCCTACTTCATATGTTTTATAATATAAAAATTATATTTTTGATCTTCGATCTAGAATTATTTATCAATAAATGATAGTGTATGATGCACTCTGGTACATTTTGGGGGACATTATTGTGATACACCTTCTATTTGATTCCTTATAACACTTGGTAGCATAACAACTCTTTTCAAGTGTCCAAATAATTTATAGAGGGTGTACCCTTTGTTCATTTTTTTTGAAGATTATGTTTTTATCATGTTTTTAGTTCTTCTTATGATATACTTGAAATGTTTATTATTGTAGAGGACTTTTCCATATATAATATGCTATGTAGTATTTTTATATACATGAGTTTTTATTAGGTAATGGATATGTTCATCATTTTTATTTCAATTTCTTACAGGTTTGTATTTAATAGTAACAATCATTCATGTTAATGACTTATCAATTATATTTTTAAACAATTATATTATCATTGTTATGTTTCACATCTCACATACTACCATCTTGGGTGGGCTCCCATGGAGTAAGGTCATGTCACTTTGGATCAATGTATGATAGTTGAGGCAATATATAATCTTTTAAAAGATCCATAAGATTCACTACCTCATTTTCATCACATGTGTTGGGAAATGATTCTATTTTTGTTTTAACATCATGTTTTTGTACCTTATAACATAGAATATATGGGGAAATAAGGAGAATTTTTGGATTACTATGGACAAGGGATCATGTATATCAATATTCACATATTCCAAAGTATTAATAATGGACACCATGTAATATTATACATCCATAACTAAATTATAAATTATACTAATAATTCTCTAATAGAATGTTTTTTTATTATCATTGTTAATCATTCTTTCCCCCAAATAAATCATAAAATCTAAGGAGATAGTTCAATTAACTTATTAATTTCAGTTATTTCATTAGTAAAACAACTATAAAATATATATAGAATATATTTATAAAAAAATAGAAATATTATATTAATTTCAAACAATTTAAACACCAATAGTGTCTAATTACTATAATATTATTTGTTAAAGTATCTGCAGTAAGTGTAGTTGAGATAATTATTTTTCAATGACGTAAAATAATTAAAAATATATGATTTTATTAATTTTTTTGAGAAAATAAACTATTTTAATGTAATCACGCCTCAACAAAAAGGGTTCCAAATTAAATAATTTACTCCATTAATGAAATTATTTTAAAAAATGTGTTTCATATTCAAATTTATTTCACTATAATAGAATATGAACATGGGTCTATCACACATGTATACATATAACCAATTCATTACTTCTAATCTAATTGTAATTTATCTATATACACTAATGCTAAGATAATATGGGGGATAAAATTAAACAATAACATTAAATAAGTATGGATATAAAAAAAATTCTGAACATAATTATAATGAAAATGTATAATTTTTTAAATAAAAAAGGTTTTATATTGGAGGAAACATAATTTGGAAAAATCATAGTTCTATTAAAATTGACGTTCCCTTATAAATCATATTTAGAAAATAACTCTTACAAATATATTTTTATACTATCATAACACCACATTAAAAAATGATATAATCTATTTTAACAATTTAATAGACGACTCTATAGAAAAAATATAAAATATGTATAATAAGAAAAAAATTCCCAGTGACTGGTAAATGAATATACAATCATTGATAAAATTAAAATAGACATCAACAAAATTATTGAATGGAATTATTATAAAATCAAGGGAATTATATAAATAAATTCATTATTGGATACCTCTTATGGACAAGTAATAAATTATATCTCTTAATTCATAGAGACTATATCAAAAAACATTAAAGAGGAATATGACATCACTACACAATAAATTGAATTTAAAGATAATATATATTTTGTAGATGGATACAATAAAAAAATGTTATCCATGAGATAATGAAGAATAATAATATTATGGAATTCACAAAAAATGTATATAATTATGATTATTATTTTAATTTATATAATTACAATCCATGTTGTGCAAGAAAATTATCATTTTATAACCTATATGTATCAATGTCTTGTGATTTTAGAAATAACACAAACTAAGGGTTCCATTCATATATGAATAATTTTTGGATACAAGTAAATATTATCTATTCAAGATTTTATGTTTCTGTTAATAAATTAATATCTATTATGAAATATTTTCAGTAGTTTCTCATGTTTGAAACATAATGAGGCAGTGATAATTTTTCTCTAGTCGTTATCAATAAGAAAAGGGTTTACCAATGTCATTTATTTCACCATTTTAATCCTTTTTGAAATAAAATTAGTCACTAATAACCATATAATGTGTGATTTAAACATTTATTGATTTCAAAATATATTTATTTAACTTATTTAATAATTTTTTTCATAAATGTTAGGTAAAATATCATACAAAGAGGGTAACTTTTTCTGTGGATTCCCACAAGATCATAAGAACATCTCACTTAATCTTCTACTTTAAAATGACATGATATTTCTATTCATACATATCTACACAAAGTTATTCATTTAAAAAAACAAATGATAAATACGAAAATTCACCACACATGGGTGAAATGACTCCCCAGATGACAATATAAGGCAACTAATTTCTATTCACATTTGAGCCATTTTTTTTGTTATTTAATCCTACAATGATTCTTTAGAATGGGGTTATACTAGTGTAAGTGAATAATAATGATAGGGGAGGCCAATTATAAATAACATTATATACATAAGGGCTATGTTGGTTTGTCAATTTCATGTAGTTTCCTTAAAACATAATTAATCCTCCATAATTTCTATAGACTAATTATAATTACATGAAACATAATCTAACTAATAAACACAGACAATGGATTGATAATGTAAAATATAAAAATACATTTTCGAATAATGTTAATAATATAATTGATCAAAAATAATATTTTAATAAAAAATAATCAAAAAAATAATATAAAATCATGAAAAATTATTGTTTTAAATCCAAATTTATAATAAATTTTCATATAATAGATTAATTTTCTATCCATATACTTTGATGAATTCAAAATTTTAATTTATATGAATATAAAATATCACATTTACAAAAAACAATTAAAATATGGAATAAAAACATATGTTGAAGAAATAATGGAATTATTAAACATCACACCATGAAAAAGAAACTATTGATCTATAATAATGGATCCAAAAAACTACCTCAATATACAATAATTTAAGGAACACATTATATTAAATTTAAATTAACTATACTAAAATTAATAAAAATATGATACTTTTATTTATAATACTCCAAAAAATGTATTCAAAAATACTAATATATTTTTAATTAGGAATGATATAAATATTGTATCTCACCTACAAATAATCATGTAGTTGTTAATTTTGACATTATATTTCTGTTTTTTGAAATGATATGTGTTGATTTTGAACCAATAGTAATCAAATATTCATTGTAACAAATACATCCTAGTGTTAATACTCAACATTAATGCAATAATGTTTGATGTATTAGGATTTTCATGGCCTTATAAACCCATCATCTTATCATAAATCTCCGACATGTTAATCAATTTTAACTAATGGGTCTAATACAAAAATTAAATGATAAAAAAATATTAATGTTTATGTATACTAATAAAATATTATCATTTGAAATAATAAATGAATAAAAAATTATTCATAACCACTAAAATTCAAAATAAAGGTATATGTTTTGGACATCCTCATTTTCATATAAAACGTAGTGACAAAATAATAAATCTCTATCCATATAAACTAAAATAGGAATAATATTATATATATTTAATAATTGATAAATGTGAATATAAGTAAAATGATTAATGTTATAATCCAATGAGAAATACATACCATTTGATTTGTGCATTATATATTATAACCAGAACCACTCTTAATCCTATTAGATACAATTATAATAAAAACCATTCCAATAAAGTTGGTGAAAAAGCCCAAAAAATCATCGGAGGTATGATTTATTAGTTGGTGTAAATTCCCAAAAATTCCACTAATATTATTTTGATAATTAAATTGGTTTATTTTTAGACAAGGATATATGATGGAACGTAATTCAAAGGCCCAAATTGGACAAAAAATATTTTTGAAATATTTTTAATACTCATTAAATGAAAATGAATGAGGGATTATATTAAATTTAAACTGGTTCCCTGATCAATAATATGAGGGCATCGATGAACTCAGAGTGTCAAAATATTCCTAGAAATGGCCTAACATTGGATGACATGGGGAAAAAGTGGAATGTTATTTTTGGCACTAAAAAAATAATTAAGTTACAATAATTTTATTTTCAAATAAATATAACTCGCAAATGGTAAAATGGATAAAACACATGATTACCATTGAGAATGTGAGGTTTTATTTACCTTAGGAAGAGCTTATCTTCGACCAGTGCGGGTAGAGGGTGAAAGTTAATTTTTGGAATTTTCAAAAGAAAAATTAAATAAGTTAAAGATTTATATTAATTTTTTTCTTCATAATTGAGCAGTGTAATGTCAAAAATGAATTGTAGTGATGAGACGATGATGAATATCATTAATAAATCTCATTAATGAGTTAGCATAATGATGCTTTAATGAACCATAATAGAAACAATGATTCACGTTCACCAATTAATAGCCTAAATGAAATGTAGGATTATTGGCATAATCATGATTTTTTTCTATGGTTTTGGTGAGTGGTATAAATTAATGAAAAATGAACCTTCTTCCACCCTATTATGATTTGATATTGACAGTTGGCTACGAATAAAGAAAAATGAACATAGGCATGTGATCACATTATTTCTAGACCTACAATTCTATTCGAGGTTGGTGGTTTTATTTTATGTGAATTTTTTATTTTCCCTATTTTTTCTTTTTTATAAAGAATACAGGTTAACTCAAAAACAAGTTAACATGTAGATAGATTGTTTATGTAGGATATTCAATATTGTTAGATAAAAAGGGATATCTTATTCTATGATTATTTCACCTTATATCATGGTACTTCATGATCCTGATAACACGAATGCTTCAGGGTCCACACGAACAATGACCCGGATCATTCTTTGGGAGTTTCTACGGACACCACCTTCCAATCCTCTTTACATTCTTCTTCTCCATTATTCATTATGAAATGGTGGAAACACATCAGCCAAGGAGACTCCAGGAAGGAGGGTCCTGGATAGGCTGGCCAAGACACCAGGTAAAGGTCAAGACATGGGGATGTGGTGGATGATGGAGTCTGCGAACCTAGTCGCGTTGAAAATACTAGTCTATAGGACACTGTTAGTCATGGCATGTGGGATGCAATGATAGGGGGGCCCTGTACGAAGGCTAGTTGTTGGTGATAGGCGGACGCATCCACCCAACTACATCGTAGGTGAAAAGTGGTCTGTAGACCACAAAAACGAGTTGGACATGAGGTATGTCATGGGCCTCATGGGGGAACCTTTTACTGTGAGTGGCCTGGTACATGAGGGCGGCATCATTAGGATGCCGTGTTGGAGGACCAGCCCACATTGGTGGGCCGCGACCAGCATATTCTATGTTTTCCACGTGGGATGGCTTGTGGAGAAGGAGAAACCAGCCTTAGTTTTCCACATCAGAGAAGTAGGAGAGATGGGCCACTGGATGGACTAAGCAAGGTATGAACATCCATGCCTATTGCGGATTTGGCCGGATGATACAGGGTCACTGGGTGACCCGGTGGGATAGACCCACGACCGAACTGGGCCAGGCCTAGCAAGGTCCAATGGGCCTAGACCAGTATCCAGGATAGAGCGATCCATCAAAGAGACCACTAAACTGGGTCCGGACAGTTGAATGAGGTCATACAATATCAGATCCATGGGATGGGTTGGTTAGGTCGGTCAGGCTAGGACATACTAGGCCTGGACACAACTGGTCTTCATTTACAAAAAATCAAGTATCTTTCAGTAGGGCATCTGATTGATGCTCCGTTTGTGGAATTGGGACCTGTGAGATGATTTTATCCTTTAGGACTAGTCATTGTAAGATTTTTTGGAAGTTTAGCTACCACCTATTTCTTAGGGATTAGATTGTACTAGAATTATGTGTGCTACAAGTTGGAATCCTACATCTTAAAGTGACATGAATAATATAATGAGTGTACATTAGTGGTTCAGAAGAATAGTGTAACATATGAACATGACTCAGTGGTTCAGAAAACAAGCATTCCTCATTGGTTCAGTATATGAGCATCCCTTGGTGGTTCAACATATGAGTGTGCCTGAGAGGTTCATGATATGAGTGCACCTAAGTGTTTTAGTAAACGAGAGTCCCCTAGTGGTATTTTATAAGGGTATCCCTTATTGGTTTATCATATAAGTGTATTATATTGGTTCAACATACAATCTTGCCTCAGTGGTTTAGTATAGGAGTGTACCTTAGTGGTTCAGTAGATGAGCGTACCTCATAGGTTCAGTAGTCAATGGTGCCTCCTTGATCCAAAAGATGATCAACCCTTAGTAGATCCTCATGGATGAGTCCCTAAAACGTATAATAAGAGTCATCAATACAACTGATAATAAACATTTATTACATTGAGTTCTACCTGGTGTGAGCTATCATTGTCGTCTATTTTTGATCTGTTTTCTTTCTGTGTAGTCTGGAATTGGTGACGTTTCTTTCTTGTTTGGGGTCCCTACTGAGTATTGTGTTACTCCCACCAACATGAGCCTCTCCCACACATGTCATGTCTCATTTAAAATATATACACTTTAATGGAGAACATGGTGGTCTGAGCCTAGGTGGTTCTCAAGGATACTGGAACGATGAGCGTACATCTAGGTATATAAGCAGCTACCTCCATAGACCCATCAGGTAGGGTATATTGAAATAAATATTGGTGTACATGTAATATCTTTTATTGTTTTGGGATTTTATTTTTTCCTCTTTATACATTCATTTATTTTATAATCATTGTAGTTGTCTTAGTGATAGTTTTGGTTTAAATTCTATTTACATTCCATAGTTTGAGATTTTTTCATTTATATAGGTATAAAGAAAAATCCATTCCTTTTTTGGGATATAGATTTTAGGTGGTAGTCCTTATCCCTTTGACTATTTAAGATGGTCTTGAGGTAGTCACGGCATGCAGGTAGAGGGATAGGTCATGATAAAGGGGTGTCAATGGCAGTTCGGTTATACCAGAAGAACTAAGATTCTATGAATGATGACAGGGAAACTGTGTTTCGTGTTTCAATTTATGTTTTCTTTCCAGGATGTCAGTGATGGGGCGGTAGCTAACATATCCATACACCAAGACCAATAATTTGGTTTTCTGACTATGTAAATGAAAACACTAGATTCATGAATCATTGAGTGTTTTATCAAGATCGTCTTGAGTGAGAGTCATCTCAATAGGTATAATCATTTGATCATGGTTTATCTTGATCTCTTCCAGGATTACCCAAACAAACAGCCAGCTAGGATTCTATTGTGTGACCATGAGGATGGTACATAGAGCAATGAAGATTCTGTACGAGGATTGTTGCCTGATATGGAACCTTTGCTCAATGTCCCAACAATACCTCCACTCATGGGTCAGCAGTTACTACTGTTGCTACCTCTAGAGGGAGAACATAGCCTATGTTCCTTACATGATTTCTAGTGATAGAAACCTACCAAGTTATAAGGAGGTAAATAACCTCAGGTTGTTGAGGATTGGATGGAGGTGGTGATGAGGGTCTTCCACGTAATGTGTATTCCACTTGACTGGATGGATATTCTAAAAGAAATCCTTATAAATGACTACATGGGGAGATGGTCGAGAATTTCCATCAAAACTCATGAGGAGGTGACCCCAATTTAGTCTGAATTTGAAGGAATTTTCTAGGATGATGTCTTCCCTATGACTTTGTTCCAATTGTTAATATAAAAACTACTTCCCTTACATCAGAGGAGCATAATAGTGGATGAGTACTCTTTGAGATTCAGATAACTATTCTGTTATTCTATAAATATAGTGTGGGACCCTTTATTGAGATCCAAGATCATTGTGCATGGATTCTTATTAGAGATCAAGGCATCGGTAATTTTCCTCATAATCCCTCTTTAGGTGATTATGGTGGAGAAATCCATACTTTTAGAGAGATAATTTTATGAGAATGCCCTAATGGAGGGAGATGCCACTGGGGAATGGGTAGCTGAGTAATCCAGGGCGGGTAGCCGACAGATGACAAAGAGGCCCAAATGTTCAATAACATTTAGAGGATGACCCCATGACATGGGGTCTACGGTGAAAGGTGTCTAGGGAATAGGTACTCATCAGGGCAGTAGAGTATGATACACGTGTGTCAGATATAGGAACATTTCTTGGGATTTCCTGAATTGTCATGCCGAGGATCGACAGAAGGTCAAGGGACCACTAAGGCCTTGGAAAAGACCCTAACATGGTAGTACACTAAGTGGAAGATGTAGAAGTAGAGTGGGATGAGTGCAAGGTGGGGGGAGTTGGTACAAATTCTTATAACCAACAACTCCATGTGGTCCACCACATGCTCTTGAAGCATGTGGATAGGGGAGGGATAATCACCAAGCCATTGAGGCATACAGTCTCAACTTCCAGGAGATTATACGATGTACGACTAGTGTATTCTCCAATTTTTCAATAGTTATTATAAGAACGTGTTTCAGTCACTCTTTCCTTAACCCAAAAATTTATAAGATCTAAAATATTCTTATATTGCCATTAGGTTGATCCTTATGACTAGATACTCTTAAATGAAATAATTCAATGGTCACAAACTTGTGCACGGAGTGTGAGAATACTATTGGTGTTGAGATATTTGGTTGGGATCTACTATTTATGATTTCTAGTCCATACAAAATCATTCTCTATATAGACTAGCTATCAATAATCTATGCCTAGATATACTTATTTCGATGCACAGTGTGGTGCATCCATGATGATTGTAATAGGTTTTCCTATATAGGTTAGAAGGATAAAATAGTAGTATTGGATGGAATTACATAGACGTTGGTGAAGCCGGTAAGTCATCATTTGGATTGAATAACCCTTGAAGCATTAGATGAGAAAAGTACATAGTTTCTTGTAGTGGTGGAAAAGTATGTGGACATATTTCCAGATTTTCATTTGTGACTACCTCCACATAGAGAGGTAGACTTTTTCAATGTGTTAAACTTTAGGACGTCAAAAATTTATAAATCGGAATATCATATGGCTCTCGAAGAAATCAAGGAACTTATGGTACAGTTGAAGGAAATGTAGAGGAAAGAGTTCATAAGGCTTAATGTTTCACCATGGGTAGCCACAGTGTAGTTATCCAAGAAATGAAATATAATCATGAAGCTATTTGTGGACTTCTGATTCCTGAACTAGATAACAGTAATGAAAAAGTATCAACAACCAAGGATTGTTTACCCCTTCAATCAGATGAAGGGAGTGATGTTAGGCCTCCAATTTGGTTATCACAATCTTTGAGTGCGAGATGAGGACATATCGCAGATGGATTTCATATTTCTCTATGACTGATACATGTACATAGTGATTGTGTATGGCATGATGAACACCCTCTCCATGTTCATAGAACTCATGAATAGAATGTTCCATCCATACCTAAACTGGTTTTTAGTAGTATTTATTGATAAAATCATATTGTATTTAGCATTAGATGATGTGAACACAATACACATGGGGATGATTCTAGACACACTCTATGATAAAATGCTTTATGATAATCATTCAATGTGTGAGATGAAGATACGAAAGGTCCACATCCATGGACATGTCTTCTTAGAGACTATAGTTGTGGTGGAACTAGGGAATATCAAAGTAGTTCATGTATGGGATCCAACCAAGATCATTACTGAGGTGCAGTGTTTTGTTAGGTGGGATAGGTACTATTAGAGGTTTTTACCAAACATTTTTAGGGTGGAAGTACCAATATTGGTGTTGAAAATGAATGGAATACCCTTTATATGGACAGAAATATTCCTGCATAACATTCAATATCTTAGACAGAGCATGATGAGTACATCAATATTTAGATTTTCAGAGGGGGGAACCGACTTTGTGGTGTTCTATGAGGCATCAAGAATAGGGATTGGTTGTTCCCAAATGTAGGGGAAATATCTGATTTCTTAGGTATCACATCATTTTAGACCACAAGAGTATAAAAATGTTACTCAAGACCATAAGTTGATAGTCGTACTATTTGTACCGATGATTCATTGACACTATCTTATTGGAGAACAATTAATCTTGTTAATTTTACCAAAAGAGTCTCATGTATATATTTTATTAAAAGAATACAAATCTGAGATAGTGACTTTTGCTAGAGTTCATCATAGACTATGACTTCGAGATATTCTACACACCAGGGAAGGAAAATAGGGTGGTAGATGACCATTCTAAGAGACCTATCTAATAGCTACTAAATGATGCCTTAGAGTAGTTGGCCAACTTTCTACCCATTCGAGAGAAGGGTTTAATATAGATATTTGGAATCCTCTACATGTAGTTGATAGTTCGACTTCAAGGTGTCCCATATGCAATAGTGTTAGATCATTATGAATGCTTTACGTCTTAGTTGTGAAAGGGATTGATGGGGGCTTTGTGGACTCAATATCATTTGTAAATACCCTTTCACCATCTGAAAGATTGTAATATGGATCGGATCATACAGACATTGGAGGGCATGCTTCATTCTTGAAACCTTGAATATGGTTGTTGTTGGGAGTACCACCTACAACTGGCGGAGTTTGCAACAAAAAAAGGTACCACTCCACCATTGGTATGACGAAGATTGAGTCATTGTACATATGTAAATGTGGGTCATCATTATTCTCTACAGACCTAGGGGAGACAACACTCATGGATCCAGAGATGATATAGGTTACCACTGAAATGGCGCTAGTCATCCGAGAGTGGTTGAAGGATGTACATAGCCAATAGATGTCCTATGATAATAAGTGAAAAAGGCCCTTGGTGTTAGCAGACCACATATTCGTATGAGTCTCTCCTTAATGAGGGATTCTAATATTGGATTTGGAGTCATGTTCTCTACAAATATCATCAGACCCGTCCTGGTACTATCTAGAGTGGGTGAGGTGGTGTATCACTAGGTTCTACCATAATAGTTAGAGAGGGTGTATGATGTCTTCCACATATTCTAGCTAATGATATACATTCACAACCCTTCTCACATCATCGACCACTGAGAGATGGATATTGGCGATGGGGAGACATTTATGGAGTACCCAATGGAGATAGATGATTGATAGGTGAGGATAATTCTTGGATGGTCAATTCATATGGTGGGTGTTTGATGGTAGTATGAGAATCACCATGATATCACATGGGAGTAAAAGACTCAGATTCATGCTCAGGACCACCATTTTTTCGATTAGCAATTTTTTTCTTATGAGGAAGTAATTCCCTATAGGAGGGATTGTTAATATACCCTGGAATTCAATGAAATTTATCTTTGTAAATTAAATTGGATTGTTTTCAGACTAGGCTCTGAGACAACACAAAAACATGTGGCCCAAAGTGGTCGAAATGTATTTTTGACCTATATTAGGGTTTATTAAATAAATATTTGAGTAGGTTTTTATAACATTTTAACTGGTCCCAGGATAAAAAGTCTCATGACACATTTGAACATCGAGCATCGTGATTCACCTGGAAATGTAAAAACATTGGCCTACGCTGAACAATAGTGGGAAGTAGTTTTTGAAATATATAAAATTATTAAGTTATAATTATTTTATTTTCAAACACTTATACCTCAAAAATAGTAACTCAGATTAGAAATCTAAGAGAAACATTGAGCAGGTGAGGGCGTGTTTCCCTTAGGCGGAGCTCATCCACGACCAGTGTGGGTCGTGGGTGAATGTTAATTTTATAACATCTCAGAAGAAAAATAAATTTACATAATAAGATATTTTAATTTTTTTTCATCATTGAGAAATGGTACATCAGCAATGTGGCGTAGAGAGGAGTCGACGATGAATCTCATTAATGAACTCATTAATGATTCATTTTAATGATGATGTAACTCAGAGAATCAAAAATTATTCTCCAAATTTATCAATTAATATCCTAAAAAGGAATACCATATTTTTTGAACAATCATGGAATTTCTATGAGCCATTGGTGGTTGGCGATGATGATCAAGGTATGGTCCTTCGTCCACCCTTTGATGAATCGCTAGCGATGATGGGTTGTGGATCCAGAATGAAGAATGGAGGAATGAAATCCTATTCCCCCATGATGAACAAGATTATACCATGTAGAGGAGTTTATATTAAGTGAGTTTTTTCTTTTACCCATTATTTTATATGATTAATTTGGGAAAACTGACAAAAGATTTATCCCCGGGATCGATCGTTCATGCTGGATGGTTAATTTTGTTGTATAAAAATGGGATATATTTTTTATTATTACTCCACATTAATTCTTTGTCTTTACAATCCTACTAAATAGAATGAATATACGTCAACACCATCAAATACTAAATCATTATTTGGGTGTTTCTATGTGTGACTCACTCCCCTACACTTTCCTTTCTTCATTCCAATTCTTCGTGAAGAAACAGTGGTGGTGCTTTGGATGAAGAGATGTCGGGCATACAATCCATGGTCAGGCTCTCCGCAACACTGGTGAGAGGTCACAGCCATGATGGCGGTGACAGCATGCCATGTTAGAGGCACCACACCTACTGCAATAGTGAGCTAGACATGTAACTATGCAATGGGGCCCATGGGGGAAACCAATGTCCATGAGTAGATAGGTGAAGGAGGGTAGAAGTGTTAGTGTACAAGGTTGGACGAGTGGCCCATTTCGATGTGCGGCAGTAAGATACTGGAATGATGTCCCCACTGGGAAACATGTGGAGAAGGGGATTTCAGCCTCATTAATCTGCATACAGAACAAATCGAATGTCGAGTGTCTCTAAGAAGGTGGAGATCCGGACCCCCATGTGGTCTGAGATATTGGTGAGAACTAAAATGTTGGGCATCACAGGCTGGAGAACAGTCGGCCTGCCGATATCGGCAAGGTTGACTAGACAATCTAGGATGTTGGGTGGCCTGGGCTGGGAATGAACCAACCTGCTTGTTGCAGGCTGGGTCGAATGAAAGCGGGTGATTGGGCGACCTGACAAGCTATACCTGCGGCCAAACCTGGATGTGTCCACCATTTACCCATGGGCCTAGCCCAATGGCTTGGACGGACCGGGCCAGCAAATACCACACCGTAGTGGTCGAGGTCGGGTCGACCAAACAATGTCGGGTCATGTGGGACCCCCTCTACAGTTTAGTAGGGTCGGTCTGACCATGTGGGACTGGGCCTGGACACAACTGACACATGTTTACTAAAATACCAATATCATTGAGATCAGGTTACTGATTGATGTGTCATCTATCGAGTTTGGACCCTTTCAATGAGAGGGTCCTCTGGGAATACTCTATATAAGATTTAGTGGCAGTTGAGATTTGATCGATGGCTTTTGGGGTAGATTATCCCAGAATCAAGTGCGTTATGATAAAAAATCCTACCAATTGCAATGTCACAAATGATATGAAAAACATACCATAGTGGTTCATGTGACGAGCATGACATAGTGGTTTCGGATTCAATAGTACCTTAGTGGTTCAACATATGAGCATACCTCAGTAGTTCAGCATACGAGTGTGCCTCAATGATTTTGAAAATGAGCATACCTTAATGGTTCAACTTATGAGCATTCCATAGTGGTTCTTCATACGATCATAGCATTGTTGTTCCGCATACAAGTGTTCCTAAATTGTTATGCATAAGGGAATACCATAATGGTTCAGAATAAGATCATGCCTTAGTGGTTCAACATATGAGCATTACAACATGGTTCAATAGACTAGTGTACAGTAGTGGTTCAAGGATCAAGGGGACCTCAGTGCTCTAGCAGACGAGTAGAACTCAGTTTCTCATCAGGGTTGAGTCCCTCACCTGTACAAGAAGAAGAAACATTATGGAAGATAATCTTTTTTCTATACAATGAGTTATACATAGTGTGATCTGGCTTTGCTTTCTATTTTTTCTATGTGATCTTGTTGTGTGGTCCTACATTGTGGCCATTCCATTGTGTTTTGGGCCCCCTACTGAGTATTTTCTTACTCGCCCCTAAACAAGCCTCACCTGCATGAGTCATGTCTTGTGTTGGTGAGCGACAATTTGACAGAGACCATGATGGTCTGAGACCAGGTGGTGTTGAGTGGGGCATGATAGATGGACTTACTTATATGGATATAAATAGCTACCTCCACTGACCCATCAGGTAAGGTCTATGGGGCATGGACCATGACAGTTATACATTTTTTTGTCTTGGGTTTCTATTGAAGCCCAGTTTTACTTTCCGATGTACTATACTCTCAATAGTTGTCTCAGTGAAAGTTATGGTTTACATTATGTTTACATTACTCAGTTTCATAATTGTGCATGTCTATAGGTTTAATGGAAAATTCCATTGATTATTGGGATATCCCTTTTTGGTGGTAGTCACCTACCCCTAGCCTATGGAAGGCGGGCTTGGGTTAGGCACAACATGAGCAATGGGGGACGGGTCATGACATTGGTAACATAGGAACCTTTCATCAATTACTGCCAAATATGTTTTGTTTATCCATACCCATAATATTTAATTTATGATTGTAATGTTTTTCTTTTATAGGAAACACAATATTGTATCTAAAATAGAGGATAAAGTAGACATATAAATAAATTATCAATAACATCATATTTATATTAAATAGAAACAATTAGAAAAAATATATTTTACTAAAAATATATAATTTTCATAATTTCATATCATCTATCTTCTGATAATGTGAATGTTACATTAATTGTAACAATATATTATGATAATCGAGGAGCAGAAAATTCATTTACATCATCATATTAGTCTAGCATATGGATTAATAGATAAAAATGATAGAATAATTTGGAATACTTCCCCTATATATGATTTATTTGACAATATTGTTTATTATATTTATGCATATGTGTCTTTATATTATTATATTCATACACCTAATGATCAATATAATGAATTTACTAGTTATAAAAAAAAAATTTAAATAAAAATCCTCTTACACCTATAACCCATCATAGAATATTGTTATTATAAATTATGTTTGGATTAGGCTGACGTTTTGATATTTTAGTATTTTATGATTACACTACCTAAAATTTACAATATTGGATGATTGTAATTTTACATTTAATTGTATTTTATTTACGTGTTTAATTTTTATAATATTTTATATTTAATTATTTTGTATTATGTTTCATTAGTTCCAAAAAAACAATTAAAACTCCAAAATTCAATAATCCCTATGGATTTTGAACCGAACTAATTGTACCCATATTAATGAACTAAATGCAATTAATATAAACATACAATGTTGTTTTTATTGAATAAGATTCTTTAAACTATAAAAGAAATTTAATATTAACTCTATGTCATTTAAAAGTTATCTTAGTGTGGAATGATATTAAAAATATTGTTGTTATATATTAACAACATAAAAAAATGATAACAATGAATTTTAAATTGATTTCTATACAGAATGTCAAATAATGTATTCATTTAATTAAATATCTATTATTCATAATAAAATAAAACATATTTTTTATATAATTAGTATTTTCTTTACAAATAATCCAATAAAATTTTGATAAATTCACATTATGAAATGATAGTATTTTATACTATTGAAATATGCATACATAAGATTATGATGTTGATAGTTTGTTCATTTTTTTATTATTTCAAAAATATCTTCTTCTTTTTTTATATGATACCATGTAATAATTAAATTTATATTTTTTATTTGATTTATTTATATAAAATAAATAATCAACCATAGATCAAAATTTTGAAGCATCTTTAGGGTGAATATTATAGATTTATTTAATTGACCACTAATAGTTTAACAGTAGACACTAATTGGTTGAAAATTATAATTTTTTTGAAAAACATTATAAAAAAACACAATGTGTTAAAGGTTCTCTACATTTATATTTTTAGGCTTTCATGATAAGCATCATAGAAAAAAATCTTGAAAAATATTATTTACAAAATTAAACTATTAAATGATATATCAATTATATTATTCTATTTTTTATAGAGAAATATTTTTTTCTTTTTTAGTTTAGATTAGATATTGGATTATTCATTCAGAATAATATATGTATGACTAATATCCCCATCATTAATATTATGTGTTTTTAGTTGTGAAACTAATTACATGTATTGTATGTTATCGATATACTTAAATCCATAAATATTTAATTAGGATTTTACTTAGGCTGAACCTCCAAGTGTAAAAAGAGGCCTTAGTGGTTAGCACACAATTTCAATAGTGAGGTTGGTTTTAGTAAGAACTATTTAATATTACCTATTAGAGATGGGTGGATAATAATTATAAGATCAAATGTTTCCAAATTGTTTTGAAAATAATATTTCATTTGTCTATTTAAACATATATTTTACATCATTTTAATTCCACCATAAATTAGATTATTATATTTCATTAATAATTACGTAAAAATCTTAATTAGTAATAATTTAAATAATTTTATTAATATTTTTAATGTATATTCCTCCGTATATCTATAACTATTTTTAATTTTTTACACGAACTATAATAGGTGTCATTGGACTCTCCTATGTGGATCTAGTTGTTCTATGTCATTGTCATGTTGATTAATCTTATGATAAAAACACAGAGGATTAATCTTCTTTGAAAAAAAATCCCTTATGAAATGTAAATAATGAATTATAATAATATTTGGATACCAGAAAAACCAGCATACATATATGTGAATGATTTAGGATACTAAAATTTGATAATAGAAATAAATTCTAAAAATATAAGTGTATATCACTAAACTATGATAGTAAAACCATAGAAGATACTTAAATATAATTCATATAAAAACATGGTTAGTGATGTGGTAATATATTTTAAATTTAAAGTGTTATATTTATATTATGTAGTGATATTTGTTGAAAGGTGTTTAACTATGAACACTTATGTAAATATCCCACAAATATTTGGATGATAATATATGTAAAACCATATTGTACTAATAAAATTAAATAGAAATAACATTTGATATTACATGTAGAATACCAATGAATTATAAATACCAAATTATAATATCCAAACAAGATGCTTCATAGTTTCATGTGAATCATAAATCATGTGAGTCCACTAGAATAAGTAATGGATGATAAAGATCTAGTTGAATGTGTCACATAAAAGTTACTAGAGACCGTGAATACAATGAAGGTAACTATAAATGAGGGAGATAAATGAATGGTTTAAACGATGAATTAACACATTAGTTAATTTATAAAATATGAACTAAATCAATAATATATTATCGACTAGGTTAAATATGAAAATAATTCCATCTCATTAGGATATAAATAATTATATTTAATTTAATAATTCGTATCTAAGTTGTATAAATGTGATAATTATGAAATAGCTCACATTACTAAATAATTATACAATTTAATAAAAACGGATAGATTATTCAATACGGAATCATGGAAACAATATAGTAATGAGGATCAAAATTAAAGTATGAATGACAATACTCGTAAATAAATTTTATTTTAACACTAACCTTTTACAAGGGAAAAAATATGATACATATTTTAAATGATCTCCCAAAACAGAAATGATTTTGAAAACAAAAGATATATAAGAGGAATGAAAGGTGTAAACTAGGGGTTGGATGTATTTTCAAAAACTAATCAAATAATATACTGAATCTAATATATAAAATAATAAGACAGTTTCTATTAATGACTCTTACTAGGAATGAGTATATTATTGAATTATATGATGAATTGTGTTATCATTCTAATTATGGAGGACATATTTTCAAATAAATTTATTGTGAAAATGAGTTATAATAGAAATTTTTGTTATGTGTAGCTAAATATTACCAATAATAAATATAAAAATATAAGAAACAAGTTAAAACATATTCCACTGAAATATAAAACAATAAAAATATAATATTTTATCTAATGAAATGTTTTATTGTAATTTAGTTTTTTTAGAAAAATGAAATTATATCTTAGAAATTAAATTTTTTCCTCGTTAGTAATATAATCTATTTTTTCATTAAAATGGCATGTATGGTAATATTATGTTTATAAATTAACAAAAAATAAGATAAAATTAGTTATCTATATTATAATATATTTTTAAAATATACTTTCAATTTTTTTATAAATGTTCAAAATGAAGTATTTTAATGTTACTTGTTTTTGGTTTAGTATTCCTGTTGATATGAATGTTTGTTAATATCATCTAAATATTTTTTTCATATTGAAACATTTATATAAACGATATTTTCTTCTAGAATACCCAATACTAGATTTTTAATATTTATTGGTTATATATATAATTATACATGAAACCAATTGGAACCAAAATATCATAGGTATATAAACTATATCCAAAATTATAGATTTATGGAAATGGTCCTTTAAAGTATCAAGGACACATGGTATTTGGATAGTGGATTTCCAAGTAATATTACTAGAGCTCCTACAAATTTCATTTCAAATAATTAATTTAAATTAATCTCTATTCTTATTAAAGTCAACTCAAAAAATAAGGTAAAATGGTATCATAAGTTATGTTTCATTAAAATATATATAATATATATGGTATTGTGTGTTATATGAATAAAAACTAAATTAATATTAATTTCACATCTAGGTTATAATTGAATGAGTGATATGTTTTAAGATAATAACTGTTACGTCATCACTTTTAAATCTATTTTATCTCAGGAAGGAAAATAAAAAAAATTATGTTCCTGGAATTTTTTTCAGCTAAATAATATAAAAATAAATATTGATATAGGTAATGAAATAGATTAAAATAAATTAAATTCAATGTATGGACATGAAAAAATTGAGTTTATATATAGTCTAACAACAACGGTACTTTTCTACAATTTCTTGAGCATAAGGTAACTATATATTAAATTTGTGATACCTTTTTAAAAGGATAATAATATAAGAAAAAGCATTATATCATGTAATGAAGTAAAAAATAGGAGTCATCATGAACTTAATCATATTTTATTTATTTGACATATTGAAACATGTTGTGGATGATTAATGATATTATATGTTTTCCTAGATTATGGATTCATAAAATTAATATAGACTAATTTTATGTCCCATAAATGTTATAATTGATATAAATTCAGTGATTTTTTTTTGAAATTGGTTAAAAATAAAAAACATATTAATTTTATCAATTTTATGTGATAAAGTAAGTGAATTTATTCTCCAATAATTTAAATCATTTTTAAATTAAAAGGTTTTTTTAGAAATCTTCATCGTCTATATTGACACAATAAAATAATATTTTGGAAAAAAAAAATATATTCCTTTAATGTACACATACATGTTAAATTAATATTTATAGTTAAAAACTTTTGGAATGATTCTATAAATTCTTCTCAATTGGGCTCTTGTAAGTAATTTGATAAATAAAACCAATTATGAAAATTTTTATCAAATAAAACATAATCTTTTAAATATTATATTGTTCAGTAAAAATGCCTATATAAAAATAATCATATTTTTTTTCTTTTTTTATTAACACTGATAAATTATTTTCCCAATGTCTCATATTATTCCATAAAATCCCTATTTAATGATCATAAATCATTATTATTTTATTTATAATTAATTATTTTATTTCTGATAAAAGAGGGTATTTCTGTTAAAATGTAGAAATTATTCTATGTAAAAAATCATCTTTTGTATATCCTATATTTTTCCTTGCATGTAATGTATCCTATATGAATAATAGAGAAAATATATATGTCATGAAACAATGCATATTGATGGATCTCAAGTTTCGATGATTCTTTACCATTATATATTTTATATTACTCAAAAATTTATATTTACTATATAAACTGGAAAATGAACGACCATCTATTCGGATGGAAACTATCTTCTATGGGAAAGAAGGAACATTAGTGTAATGGTATCTTCTAACATCCTTTCATGGGAATTATTTTTATTAAATGTTACTAAATGTTATATAAAATGTATTTATTCTTTTTTATAGTGATGTCTCAATCATAAATGACACTCCTTACATGGCTCCACATGACTAAGCTATCACGATTCATTAAAAAGATTCTTTACATGCATATTTATTGACCCACTTCAATAATGCCTTTTTCAGTATAAGATATTATATAATTATAATGGATATTTTATGAACATTAAATTCATTTTAGATTATGAATAATTTTTGAAAGGATTATTATTTTTAGGATTTAGTTTTTAATATTCATTAATATATAATAATATATTAATTGATTTTAAACTAAAGGAAGAATTAAGTTCATGATTAATTGATGGGGTTATATTGTGGAAATAACAAAAGGATATGGTATAATATTCCACGTAGGATACTCTATTTTATAAATAATAACATGAAAAAATTACTACATTTTCATGGATAAATTTCTTTTTCATTCAAGGACATATTTATAGAACATTTATCTACTAATGATGAACTAAATTTGACACATGTTATAACTATATATTCACTTTTTATGATCTTTCAGTTTCCATTTACTTAAAACTTGTTTTTATATTTCTTTTTTATTTAAATCATACAACTCTATAGAAATAAAGATTAGTTAATTTAGGATCATTATATATTATTTTAAATGGGTTTTTAATGTCTTAATTTGAAATATGATTGTTGTACACTTGAAATCAATGAGTGTATCCATTACATATAAAACAACATTAATTTTGTAGATAAGTATATTTTTTATAATAAAAAATCATTATAGTGAGTTAATTACATGTAAATATTACTATATTCTATCGTGGAACTGATCATATGGTCATTTTTAATTTTATTATGGCTGACATTCTATTTTTATTAAATAATATATATAGAATTATATTAAAAAAATTATCATTAAACCTTATTTAAATATTTTTTTCAAGCCTAATCTTCAACAAGGATCTACATATAGTGTTTCCAAAATTAAAATTTTTTAGTTAACTACTATTAAAATTATATATACAACTATTGGTGTGAGTAATTTAAGAAACCCTATTTTAACTCAGGTACATATCCTCTAATTTTTTCTCTAATTAACGTTTATGGACTAAAAGTTGATTCTTGATGATTCTATTAAGGTATGAGGGGTATCCAGGGCTCAGTCAAATCCTAGAACCCATCATTTTGAAAAAATATTACTATCAACCAGTTGGAGTAAATAAGGAGGGGAGGACAATGATTAGCCTAAACCATGCTGATGTTTTATATTATCGGGTAGATAAATTTGGCATTATTGTGTCATGGCACGCTAATCATAGAGAATAACCATCGGTGTTCCCCTCGTCTACACCTTCCCATTCAATGATTTTTCTTGATTTGGAAAACCATGCGACCAAGCCATTCATAAGAAAATTTCTAGGTTCTATTTTTCAATAATGATCTAAATATATATACTTATATTCTGTTATGTGAGTTATAGTAGAAAAAACCTCCTTCCCTCTCATTTTAGTGGGTTTTCAATGTGTAATATTTGTATTAAATGATATCCTTCATCTATGATCAGATTGATCATCCATTTGTAACATTTGATGTAAAATGGTATGTACTCGAGTCATCTTCATCCATATTACATTTCTATTTCTGTAGACATTTTTATTGTGATGTGACTCTCTTTTATCAATTTTAAATTAACTTTTATCCATTAAAAATTATAGGCTGATACTAGAGGAATATGGTTATATGATTTCTATATGTGTATTCTATAACTCACAAATAATGTTATTTTATTTAGGGTTTGATGGGTTGGGGCATCAATTTCATTGGGTGTCATTTATTGAATTTAAATTCAATGATTATACACATTAGATCTGAATTTTTATTCTTATACTGTAAATTTTATTATTTTTCGATGGTTATGTTAATAATACATGACACCCAATGTAGTGTAATATTCTATAATTTTTTTTTGGAACTTTTGAACCATAGTTTTGGTGTGTTCGATCTTGAACATACTAATGCTATATCTTCTTATATTATTGCCTATTGATTAATGAAATTATGAATATCATATATATTGTAATTTATACTTGACCCACATTTGTTGAGTAATTAAATGTATGTAATTCAGTCAAATGATATTATGAAAATAATACTTAAGTATATGAATTTGACATATTAAATGTAAATTAATATTTGATAGCACATCTATTGCATGACTTTCCATTTTCATTGTTGATAACATAGTCAACCTTATTAATTGAACATTACATACACAATTTTAATTAAAAGGTTCCATACTACTTGTCCTTGTCAATCTAATGAAAGGAAACACTTGAACAATGTGAACTTTTTAATAGGGTCATTATCACAAGACTAAATTAATTGTAGTGAATTAAATGCAGTGTGAATCATTCTGCACATGTACATTGAAATTTTTATTGTAATTAATGACTCATGTAATATATGGTATTCCAATTTTAATTCCTTGTGTACTAAAAGGTGACACCGTGATTCAAGTTTTCTAGTTTCCTTGGGAATGACCTAGAAAGGAACCTAATCCGTGACTACATTTTAATACCAAATATGACTTTGTAGGATCCCTTAATTATTATTACTTGATTTATCAGATACACTACTTGGATCCAGCATGAATTTATATGTTTGGGATACATTCTTAGGCCAGACCACGACATCTATCTCCTTTTACGTTTGACGTATTTCATTCAATCGGTTCGAAATATTATTATTTTAATTACATAGATGGTAATCTATGGATTAAATTATAACACCCATAATACTATCTTAGTATCCCTTGAGGTCTAGGTCTCATTGGTGATTACCTTGGAACCAAATAAAAATGAGTTATCAGTCATGGTTTCCTTGTTACACATTGGAATGTTCACGTTTTATATTTTCTTTTGGTGATGTGAGTACATGATATGCTTCAAATGAACTATTAATATAATTTTGTAATTACATATTTATTTAATTGTTCATATGTAATAATAGTATATTATGATTTAAGTTATTATGTGGCATTATGTTACAATATAATTTTTTAAATTTTATATCCATACATTCAGATAGTTACATTTCCATTACACTGGCCAATTTTATAGACACCGTCGGGGTTGTCCCATTGATATTTATCTCATACACTCTCTGGAACTATTTGGTACATAGGGTATATTACATGTATGAAGGTGTTGATAAAGGGAAGCATACTTCTTCTGCCACTTGGATTCTTCTTGAACAGGTATAGAGATTTTAGTATATGATTATGATGTAGATTGGGATTCTAGGGATATTTTAAGTATTTTATTTTTCTAAATAGTGTTATTCATGTATGTATACGACATTTTATCCTTTTTTCAGAATTTTTAGTCACATGAAATATATTTTCAATGTTTTTTATTTGTTATTACTATTATTTTAGTTACTGTTATCCTTGTCTCTTTATGATGGGTCATATATTTATTTAATCTTATTCCAATACATACCACTATTTATAATTTTCTTTTATGATTCACTCTAGTTTTGAGGTCACTATCTCCCCACAGATAAATCCATGGCACTCGTTACTTGTCAGAATCCTTTGGAATTTGGAAAATGTGATTGAGGCCATGAGGCCAACTAGGAAAATGGAACTTATTATGTGGAATCAAATTCTCAGACATCATAAAGTGGTATGTGAGTTGTTTTAATATTGGAATAATATTTGTATTCAATGGTTAAGAGATTTTTAATTCTTGGAACTTGGTTATAATCCATGATTGGGAAACGTGAGCCCATGGTCTGGGTAAAAGCTGGGTAGACTAAATTAATACATTTTTTCTGATTTTTCCTATTATAGGTTATATCATTTTGTTATTGGGTGATGCATGTGCTGTTTAGATCTATTGATTATTATTTTGATTTAGAATTTCATTTAATAATCTTCCCATGCATATGAGGGAAATGATCATTTGTACATGAATCATTATATGAACCTAGAATTTACATGTCATTCATACTCCAATACCATATAGGTTCATTTCACTACATAATTTACATAACATGCATGTGATTGATTAGGGAGCCTTAATTGTATATATGATTGTGTTAAATTTGGAATTTGATAGAGTGATTTCTCATTTCCATTAACGAGGTGTTATTGAACATTGTATGATGGAATGAAAAATTTATGAAATAATTCCTTTTATTAAAAATTAAAGTGCATGTTAATCAACATGAAAATTAGTATGACACTTGATTCGCTAGGATAGACATGTCATTTTAAAATAACATTGATGAATTTTGTACAAAAATTAAATTATAAAATTGTAATGGTTGCACATCCCAATGTTTCTTTATCAAATCTATGAAATGTAATGGAGTTAACCTAGTAATTAAATATTAACTGAAACAAAATGATTCCCATTAAATGAAGAGTAAAGGTATTATTGACAATTCATCTACTAGAACCCCTAAAAATAATATCAAATCACTTACTGATACTCGACCATCAAAGTGGGTAGTATGGGTACTATGCCTTGGGTAGTGAGTGTCTTTATGTTTATTTTCCACTACAAATGCTATATTTATGCTTCTAATATTATTCTGATTTGTGGGATAGGAATTTGTAGACTACTATTACCATGGAATCCACCATTGAAATGCTAGTAAGGTGGTGATGACTGTGCTTTAGAATTTGTTGGACCATATCTTCTAGTCTTACCCACAGGAGTGACACTTAAGGTACTGCCTATCATACCTGATACAAGAACTAATGACCATATATATTACAGTTTCAACATATAATGAATACCACACATGGTCCTCAATGGGAATAACCTATTTTGGTGGATCTGACTCATGTGTTTCAGCTACAGTATACACCCATATTATTAGGGGAAGGATGTATGTAGGTTGTTGAGTCTTTTCTAGAGGGTACCATATCTATATTTGAGTATATGGAGATGCCTTCATAGAGGAGTTTAAAGCATGATACATAAATTATATTTTATTCATCCATGAACTGTTGGAATGTGATAAACTAGGCTCGTTATAAATATGCTATGTTATGGGTTTATTTCTAGACTGCATTCTTTGATCAATTCTTTACTCAGATGATGGTAACTAGTAGATCCATAGAGTGCATGCATCTCGAGTTGGGTTCCAGGTCAGTTATCATGTATATAGTGTGTTTTATGATGTTTTAGTGCAGTAACATACTTATATGATTCCATGTTCTAGACACTTCTAGGATGTTATCTGGTATTTTATTCATACTCTGGTGAATGTTTTCTGCATACCTATATTTTTTGATATTGTAAACAAGTCTCTAATCACTAATCACATCCCGAGGAATTGCGACATTGTCGATCATTGAGGATTAGTGAAGACATTAGTCCTTCCGGTTGCTTGATCCATCATAGTTTTTTCCTTTGGTCAGAAGAAAATAGGTTACCCTTGTAGGTAGCTATGCACTATTCTATTAGTGTGGATGATAGGTTTATCTAAAAACATATTGTGATTGAGACCCAGTGAAGAGTCATACATATGGTAATATGGGTTATCTTTAGTGATATTTATGACCTTTTTTACCATCTTCTTGTGGATGAGGTTACATGCCAGCTCTACCTTAATAAGAAGGATCTTTTTCTCAATGTTTCCAAGGGAGTAAGAGTTTCACCAAACCGGATGGTTGAGTATGAATTCAGTAACCAAACCACTAATCACCCTCAGTTCTAGTGTAGTAGTTATGATCATGGTAGTCCATCAGTTTCAGATGGTAATGGATATGGTCAGAAAAATTCAATATAGCTGATATCTAAGGATAAAAAAATGGGACAGTCCATCGTATGAAGTACTATTCAATTGACCTATAATATTGCATCTATTTTATTTGAAAATTGTTATCCACAATCATTTATATCTTTATCAATCAAATAAAACAATTATCTATAAATATAGTGTTGCAATGGTGTAATTACACTAGAATCACCTTTTGTGGTATGTTTTGAGGGAATACTATGGTGTATGGACTTCTCCATGAAGTAATTTATCATTATTTTCCATGGATTCCCTTTGTTCTTGAGATTGCGTGATTTGATGTCAATCATGGGATGGATTGGTTTGTTATGTGTCCTTCCATTTTAGACGAATATCTATGAAGGGTATCGTTTACATCACTATAGGCTAATAATAATCAACGTAATGGTGATTGGGTTGTCCATGACAACATAGTTTGGCTAGAGAATCATGAGCTAGGTGGGGTGACCACCCGTATTTTAATATCATCATGGAGGGTAAAGGTTTAGACTATGAATAATTAAATCTAGTTTTAAATAATTTTAGAGATGTATTTGACAATAAAAATTCTATATTACCCACAAAGAGGGGCGTATAGTTTAAAATTGAGAATGTTTCTAGAGTAGCTCTATTTTCCTTTCCTCCAAATATTACAGATCCTACTTATATAAAATATCTTAGGAGGCAGTTATAGGATTAATAAGAAAATGGTTTTATACGACCTAACACATCTTATTGTGGTTTGGCCTGATATTTCTCCCAAAAGGTTGATGGGAACCTTCATCTATTTATGGATTAATGAACATTGAACCATATTATGGTCATGAACTTGTATCTTCTTCCACGATTAGATGATCTCTTTTAAATGATCAAATGATAGTGGGTCTTATCTAAATTGACCTATGATCGGGCTATCAATGGGTGTGATTCAGACCAAAATACATACCCCATACATAATTCCATAGGAGTTATATTCAGTATTATTATGTAGTAATTTTGTTTTTTATTACAAACATGCCCCCTGTTTCCATGGCTCAAATGAATAGGTTGTTTCACCCCTATTTGTATCATTTTTTAGTGTATGGTGACCACATATAAGTTTATTCACACACCTGTATTGACCATACTAAGAACCTAGAGATAATTATGCGTACATTGAAAGATAATTATCATTTCAATGAACTTTATAAGGTCCACTTAACAATATAATATGTATAGTTAATGGGTAAAATTATCATAGGATAAAGAGTCTATATTTTCTCAAATTGGGTGAATTTTGCGGATTCCTATGACCAACCCAAGATTATGATTGATATTCAGAGTTTCTTGGGGATACATGGATATTAATGAATTTAATAATAGACATCTCACACCTCGATTCACATTTAAATAACCTTACATAGAACAGTGTTATGTTCTTGTGGTCAGAAGTGTTTTATAAATCCTTTCAGGAGCTAGAATGTGGGATTTTCTCAGAACCTATTCTAATTATCCTAGAGTATAGATGATATTATATCATAATTTGTGATGGATCAGGAATTTTTCTATTGTATTTTCTCTTGTAGTAAGGATGAGTAATTGAAAACGGATCTTGACCGTAGATTCCTCATAAGTGAAATTAAATGAGAGATGAACTTGTTCTAGTTTTTGTTGTACAAGACATACCTTTTAGTAGTAATTTTCATGTTGGTGAGTGATTTTTGGTGTACACAGACCACAAGTTCATCCTATATCTCATTTAAAATTATGAATTTAATTTCAAACAAATATGGTTCAAATACCTGATGTCCTTTGACTTTCATCATAACTATACATGTAGAAAGGGAAATATTTTTGTTGAAGTATTTAGTTGGAAATAGTATTTCCTCAAATCCATTATTGTTACTACATATTTTCATGATATAGTGATTATCTGTAATTTTTTAGACCCCAAATGATTAGTTCTCTAAGAGGGTATCTCAGGATCTTGCCGACAACAAAAATGTTCTATGGATAATGAAAATATATTATTCATACATGGACATTTCTATGTTACTACATATATGATAGAGGAGTTAACATTGGAATCCCTTACTTTATTAATGGGAAGTTCATCCAGGTATCCCAAAAATGGATTGAGATATGTAATGCCAGTATTGGTGTTCATGGATGAAATTCAAAATGGGAGTTCTTATCACTAGGTAGACCACCTATTGGTATATTAAGGTTGAGGATCAGTGAATGGAATGATTGTTACCATTTTTTCCTTCTCTATTATGGAAATGGGGTGATATTCCAATATATTTCATAGTCTGTTTACATAGGTCACTAAGGGGTAGTGATGTTATATTGTTAATTATTGAGAGACTAAAGAAATACACCCACATCTTTCCTATTTAAGATACTATCATAGTTTATATGGTGGGAATAATGTATTTCTTTGAGATCATATGGATACATTGGGTCTCTAATATTATCATTTTCGATAGGTATTCAAATTTGATGTAATGGTTATGGTAGGGCTTGAATAATTTTCGGGGTATATAGGTGATTCTATGAATAGCTTTCCTACCATAGATAATTGGGATGTTGGAAAAGAAGATACATGTTTTACAACACATTAATTTAGAATGTGTCCTTTATTTCTATGATTCTTGGGGGAATCATATACCTCCCATCAATTTTGCCTATAATTATAGTTTCAAGAAATAATTCAGATTAATCGTTTTGAGGACTTGTATGGTAGGTCATGTCATTCACAACTATGCTTGAGTATGTTGGGAACAAGTTAGATGGAGAAGGAATAATGAATAGTTTTTAATTAAATATTGTTGTCTTTTGTTGTCAATGAAGAAAAATCAACTCACATTGTAAATTACATGTGAAACATAAGATGATTTTAGGAATTTTATTTAACAAATATCATAATATATGAGAACTTCTCATGAAAACCTTATGAAATAAAGTTGGGGTAATGATGCTGCCATTCATAGTCAGTTATTATAGGAAAGAAAGTTCTTGGTGGAATACAAGAAAGGTTCAATACATTCCATTGAAAAATGGCGTTTTTTACAATGCGTCATGGACTTTTACATTGTGTTATAGATTTTGAACACAGGGGTCGATGAGGTCTATAAATAAGAGATGACCTCATAACATTTTAAATCTTGACACATAGATAAATCCAGATATCTAAGGCACAAATTAATTTTATGTAATGGGGAGTGCATGAAATAAATATATTTGCGTGCAAGGAGGGTGTTTCATGCAAGATTTCTGTTGAATGTAATATGTGATTCATGAAAAAGTCAAATATTTTGTATGAAGAATTAAAGTTGTGTGCAAGGAACATTAAAGTGTGAAAAAATGATTTTTGTTATGCACACGTATTCTATTGTGCATAATATAGTTCCTACCTTCATCTGGGTAGGAATGTGAAGATTTTTACTTCATATAATATACCTATACAATTGTAAAAAAGCATTGAAATACTAAAATTACTTCTTTGTGCTATGAGGGTGAAAACACACTTCATGATTTTTTAACAAGTGAAACATGAGTGTAAGGGTACACTCAATTTATTCCACATCAATAGATTATTTTCTAGTCGATTGTTTGGTACAAGATTATTTTCATAAAATAACATGGATGTAGTGACTCTTGTTTAATAGTAAACCATATAATTTTTTTGTTCTTGTGGTAGTGTGTGTTTAGTAGGGAAGAAACTATTTAATAGGAGCGAAGTTTGTTACAAAAATAAGGAAACATAAAAATAAAATGATATCACCAATTCACACCCTCCCCCTCTAAGTGATACTTAGATCCTGAATGGGAAAATCAGATAGAGGCAGTTGAGGTAGCCCTACTAGGTCCTCTACATGTGTAAAATACATTAATGTTGGTTAGAATAATATAGAAGGGTATTCATACTACTTAGTAAGAGAAAAAAATATTATTATAATCACTTTTAATGTCCTCTAGAGTTTAAATTTTGGGACCTTGTTTTCTTATAGGTATCAACCACATTATAGAATAGACGAATATCAAAGAAAGAATAGTTTTTATCCTTTTTATAGGGAAATTTGGGATTAATTATTGAGTCAGGATAGTATTCTATTAGTTTATATTAACTCAGAAGTACTATATCATGCATAATGCCTTCCAAATTTCCCCTCTTCAACATTATAATTCTGAGCAATCTTAAAATTTTGATCCCGATAAAGTATAGTTTGATGAATATGTGTTATTTGAGTAGTATAATATATATATCATTTACTAAACAATGAAGACACTCCAAGGTCAATGTTTTCTTCTATTATGAGTTCAATGGAAGAAAAGTTGATTACATGATAAGACATGGGATTGGGAGGATGACAAAAATGCACCATGCATTGATTTGTTCTCGAAAAGTGTTTTCCACCCATGGAATGTGATCTCCGCGATGAGTTACTCTACGGTGGGATGTTTGTAAGATCCTGGTTTTTGAATCAGGAATAGATTCTCTAAAATTTTGTCCAATCCAGTTTTTAGAACTAAATTGAATGCCAAATGAGTACGTGAATGTCTCATGTGTTTCTAGTGCTCATATGGAGCCCAAAATCTATATTTTTTGGAATGAAAATGGCCTGGGTTTAGGGATATTATAAAACATGTGGAAAGGATGCACAATTAGTCTAAACTATGAAAATGTTCATAATTGTTGAGAAATTACATTCTTCATGATAGTAACATGGTTAACGACCCATGCAAGAGCACCTCTTCTATATATTCTATAGAAGGTTGGAATGCAGATTCGAAAACCGTGTGGCCAAACTATGCACATTATATTTTCATCACAAATATACCATTTTTATCTTAATAATCTAAAAATCTAATCCTATCATCCCATTTACATGTTCCAGTGGATAGAACCCCCTTAACTCCCATTTAGGATCACTTTGAATACCAAATATTGGGAATTTGATATCTTCATCATCTGTCATCTGATGGAGCTTTTGTTTGTCATGTTGGATGCAAAATGATTAGTACATGAGTATTCCTAAGAAATTATTTTTTTTCTTTATCTCAACCTAGTAATCGAGGTGTAATTATTTTTATTTATGCATATTTACATTGATCCTATGAAAATTAGAGTTCGATACAGGGGTATGAGAGTCATGTGAGTGCTACGTCGAGGGTCTATTAATAATTCCAATTTAACATTGATTTTGGGTTTGATGTGTGGGGCCCAAAAATTCCATCGAATGAAATTTATTGAATTTGTATTCCATTATTATATTAATTAGAACTATATAGTTATTATCATCCCATATTTATGATTATTTACTGATGGTTGTATTAATAACGAAAAACAACTCATGTATGGTAATATTTCATAATAGGTTTAGTATTGTTTTCACACTTTTGAACCACCATTCAGGTGTGGTCTAGCTTGACCACACAAACGGTAAGACATGTTACATTTAATTCGTAATGATTTATGTCATTTTGAATAACTTTCAACATATCACTTCTAAATGACCCACATATGTTATGTTCCAAAATGTATGTAATTCATTCAAATGAGATTATGGAAAGCATAAATTGTTATATAACTAGGCCTTATTAAAGGTAAAAGATTGTATGGTTACAGATCCAAAGCACACCATTCCAAGATCATAGAAGTAAGAAGAGTGAAACTTATTAATTGATCTTGACTAACATGGTTTTAATTCAAAGTAATCTTGATATATAGACATATCAAACTAATGAAGGGAAACACTTGTTTAATGATAGTTTGTTAATTTTTTATTTATCATTGGGATAAATTATTTTTAGTGAGGTGAACCTTTATTCACATTGACATAGAAATATTAATGACAAATATTCTCTCTTCTTATCTCTTAGATTCATTAGATAATGTGTTGGGTACTGAAGGAAGTCACTTTGTTTAAATTATACCATTTTCCATTGGTGAGACCTACCGAGGAACACGATCCTTATCTATCATTGGATTCCCAGTATAAATTAATAATTAATTAATTAATGAATCGGTTACATGTTCACACACTTACAAAGAGTATAAGATTGTACTTGGAATTATGTTACATCATACTAATTTAAATTAAAATTAAGGGTTCACAATATTACATTTCGATTACACGAGATGGATGTTTTAGACACTTTTGGTGGTGGAAAACTGAGGATTATCTCACACATAATTCAAGAAACAATTGGTTTCTCGGGAAGATTACATATAAGTCCATATCCTTAACATTACACAATCTTGATTTATTTTAATAATATCTCTTAGGGATCTTTTTTGGTTAATATATTACGTGATTTAGGCCCTAACTATTACATTACATCTCCAATATTACAATGTAGTCACTTCTACTTTGTCCAATTTTTTCACAACCATAAAACTCCTTAAAAACAAAAATTTTTTCTGGATAAAATTATTCATGAATTCATTATTTCTCATTTCCTTCCAAACACTCTATGAAAAAAATTTCAAAAACATTGGATGAGCATAAAAAGCATATTGAGGGACATAAAAATAAAGAGAAGCCATTAGTCTAGGTAAATCCTCTTATCCTATTCCACAATATTTTAATCTGTTATACAAAACTTTTCCACATTAATAACACTCATGCTATTTTCTCAATTAAAAACACTAAAAATAATAGAATTCAATTAAAAATATTTTAGGTGACTTAGAGAATCATATACCTAAAACCATTTCAAATATCTTTGAATTGTAATAACATGATGGTTGACTTCCAAATTGGATATCTATAATATGGAACACCCTTTGTATAAGCTATATTGGTATCACCCATGAGTAATAATATGGATAAAACCATCTAATAGGCTATATCACTCTCATCCATTTCACATTATACTCATGTTCCATTTCCAAACACGATCATTAAAAAACCCTTTTGAAAAACACCTCAAATCCCAAATGGAAAAAAATTATATAAAAAGTACTATTTTAATTTAAGATCCTATTTTTATGAAAAAATACCCAAATACGGGATTTGTTTTCATTTTATAATAAATTAAGTCTTATAGAGGAATCCAAATATCAAACAATGGTTATGATGGAGGATAAGTATTGTCACCATATATGTTAATTCAAAAAACATTCCTCTAATCATTTTGTAACTAAAGAAAAACACATTGATTAAAATATTCCATTTTTAAAACATTGAATAAAATTAAATATATAAAAAAATTAATTTATAATCCTTTTATAATATTATAAATAAATATGTAAATTATTATCATGAAGAAAATGATTTGACAATTAAATCCTTAAATGTTCAATGTGTACCATTCCACATTGAACATTTAAATCATAATATCTATGAATTAATACACTTACCAAAAAAATTACTTAAATAATTATTGATAAAATAGAGATATAATATTTCATATTGGTTGAATAAATAACTTATAAATGAATAAATGTTTATATTTCCAAGAAATTCCTCAATGTATAGAGATTGGTACAAAATCCTTTAACTTGTGTTCGAATTGTATCGTTCCGTATTTATCATCCAAAATAATATAAATAGGTTAATTTATTATTTTTTAGAATCAATTTTTATGTATGTTATTCATTTTAAAGAACTTATTATATTTTTATGACAATTACATAATTATTTATGTTCATATCAGACATTTTGTGTATGTTTGTTACTGATGTCAAAAATGTACTTTTTTATGCAAATTGTCCATGTGGTGATAATTAAATTAAGTAAAAATAATATTAGTGACATAAATATAATATATATCAAATCAATTTATTTATATTATTCTTTAATATATTGATATAAGAAATGAAATGCACCATTCATGGATATGGTAGGTCGTACGTATAAATGAACACTACTTTCATTTCGTTGTCATTTAAAAAAATAAATGATACATATGAATATTATAATTATATTATAATATCAATTGTTATATATGTTACATAATTTCACTAATTACATCCTTTATATGTTCTATGTATTGCATGAATTACTCAAATCACTTTGAGGGGCTGGTAGTCAAGACATCCTCAAATGTAATTATTATATTTACAAATTATGGAAAGGATAATTTTATATTGTAAATAAAAATTTTTGAATCATAGAGAGAATATAAATATAATATTTGTCATATATAAATATAATTCCATCATAATGGCCACTATGATTTGTGGTTGGGGAAAATTGTACAATCATCGTTTCGTGAGGCAGTAGTTAGTTGTACACAGAAATAATATGTTATATATCTATTACGTAGAGGTGTGTTTAAGAATAAATAAAGAATAATGAATAAAAATATCCTAATATTTTTATGATAATGGTTTTTTTATAAAATAAGGAATAAAAATGTGTATAGGTGGAGGATAAAAATAAATTAATTGTGCTTGAGAGAAGACATTGCCTCTAAATCGGGTAACTCTATTTTATTTAGACCAAATGGATTTATTGAGTTACCATATTCTCAAGGTAATGATTCTTTGAGTAATTTAGGAATTAAGAGACCTTATGATTTCATTATTTTCATGATCCAAGGTTCTTGAGATATGTGTGAAAGTGGGTAGTGGTGGTGGCCTTTTGTAAGAGGGAGGAGGGGCACTATAAAAATGTCTTGAAATATTATTTTATTAGAAATCAATATTCAAATTATAATAGCTACAATGTGATATATTCATACGCTAATATAATTATAGCTCTTAATACTATTAACCAATAGGTTTTAGACATGTTTATGTCACAATATTATCCTCATTTTTCAGCTTTAACCCTTACATAAAAGCATTAACCCATACCATGTCTTCGTGTGTTTTCATAATATATGGTTACTATAGTTAGTATAAAATTCGAATTGAATAAAAATTGGGTCATTAATGAAATTTTGGAAATTATATAAGTCATTTGGACACATCTTTTATTTTTAAGACTATTGTATCATTTAATAAAATTGAATTTATTTTAAAGACCATTTATGTTAATTTCGACCTTATTTAATAATTAATGTTGGTTAAAGTCATAAAAACCTGAATAATTCTAACTAATGGAATTAAATCACAAATAACATGTAAATTACATCAAAAATAATTCTTATATTTCATAAAATCTTTAAAATTCCATTTATTTTAATATTTTTAATATCATTTATTTGAATCATTCATCAATAACGTAATAAATGAATCATCAATGTGTCATAAGTAATTTATTCTATTTAATGTCAAAATATTTTAAATAAAATATCAAGATATAGAAAATATTTTATATTCATAATGACTATTTATATTCAAATATATAATTTATATAAACAAAATTAAAATTGTTTATGTTAGGGGAAGAATGTATATTTTAAATTTTTATATTCATTAAAAAAATATTATAACAATTAATTATCACACTGAAATGGCTCCATGGGGTCCTAAAATAAAACCAATATTATCATGGTCACCCATATACTATCCAATATGATTATAAAACATGTTTGGGTAGTATTATATTTTTATTATATTATTTTTACCATATTAATCTGATTTAAACTTTATCCATGTTAAAAAAAATATAATGTTGTTACTATTCATAATGTCCAGAAATAAAATTTTCATATTAAAAAAATCTGAACATTATGATTAACAATATGGAATCCATTTTTCCTACTATAAACACATAAGTTTCTGTAATTTGAAAAAAAATTAATTCCAATTGTCAAAACCAGAAAGCAGATTTTTAAGAAAATTAAACTATCAAAATATTGACATGTGTTTATATCCAATATAAATGTGAAATTACTTCTAAAACCATAATTATATTAAAGGATAAAAAAATACAATTAATTATTACATCCAATAAAAACATAATCTAACCATATAAATATGTTAGACAAAAATGGTGTTTTTAATTAAAATGTAGTCTTTCTCCCCTTTCATTAAAATATGAATTTCATCCATCAAAAAATACAAAAATTTCTACCAAAGAAAATTATAATTTCACAATTCATAAGAAAATGTTTATTTTTACAAATATAACATATCAATGTGACAAAAACTATATTTAAATATGGTTTTCCCTCAAAATGTGATAAAACTATATTTTGAAAAAAATACTTATATAATTTGAACAAATAGGAAATTTTCTTGTATAATATCTAGAAAAAATATAAGATTAATTTAAAACATTACATTAAATGTATAAAATATATTATTAATTTAATTAAAATACATAATGTGTAATATTATTTTATAAATAAAATTATACTCTTTTAAAAAAAATCATAAAAATCACATCGTTTTTATTTAATTGGTTATTATATCCAATTATAATAAATTTGGTAACCAATGAAACATTATTAAATCATTTTTAAACAATATTTTCATATTTCAGTTGATATTATTCATTCCCACCATTCCAATGACTATGTTATAATTGTAACATGTAAATAATAATATTTATATTTTCATTTATACTCGATGTAGCATGCCACGTCCACTATTGGAAAAAATGTTTCTTTGATAAAATCGGGATGTTATATCCTTCGCTATTTTAAAAAATTGTTTCCTTGATATTTGAAATTGGGTTCAGTAACTAGGTGAATAATTTTCAAAATACTATTATCAAAAACCCACATTGGAAAATGGATTAATAAGTCATACACATTGTAAGATAAAAATTAAATTACCAAGGTTATCTGAGACACCACATATTGGGGTTCTATTTAAGAAAATATGAATATATAAGAAATATGTAAGTGTCACATTTGAATGGAGTGTGTTATAAAACATGATCTAGAGAATGTTTACAATTATAACCAACAAACTCATGATGCGTTAAATAGTATTTGATTTTGTATTAAGAATTGTAAATGGAAAACAATCGAGTTTTATTATCCTTTTAAAAATGTTGAGGAATTATTTTAAATCATAGAATATTAAAATAAGTAAATATACTTACTTGATAGGTATTGTATCATCCATTAATTGAATTCCACCAGATACTCATCTTTTTCCTAAAATGATGAGTATTTAAGATGACATGTTCATTCCAGAAGCACTAAAATCAACATCTAGATCATCAAATCAACCAAACAATATGAAATTTATATTTACATTGTCATTATTCATTAACAGAAATAAAAAATGTTAGTATAAGATCAAATAATCCCCCAAAAATAATATTCCTTTATAAGTAGAAGGAATAATTTAAATCTCTAAATTCAATAGTAATACCAATGTTCTATATAGGAAATTCAATGAACAAATGTCCATTAAATTCATAAAAATAATCCTAACTAAGACAGAAAACCAATTTTTTTATTATTAGTGTGACGAACCGACCCATACCGGGGCTCTTGCTGTAACTACCCCGAGCCTGCCTCAATAGGCTAGTGGCTAGTGACTACCGCCGAAGGCTCAAAAAAGAAGGGGAGGACTTTCCCTAAGAAAATATAGGCACACAAGTAGAAACTCAATGAAAAAATTTATAGAAAGAAAGAAAGATACAACACTGCTACGAAAATGGAAACCTACATACATGCATCGACCAATAACTTGAACAAGTACAAAAAATTACTGACGAGTAAACTGGACAGAAAAAGGGAAAAAATATGCACCCAACTAGAAAGGTGCCACAACTCAGCAAGAGGTAAAACGAACGTAAAATGCTGGTGAGTATCTCACCTGAAAGTCCTACTATGACCACTGAATGTGGACCAACCTCCAATGTCCTCTACGCTCCTTCATAGTCTCAATAGAACTTTCCGTCGTCTGCAAGGGAACACCAAGTGAGGGCAAAGCCCAATCAGGGGTGAGTATAAAGATACTCAGAAAGATGCCCCAAAATCTCGGGGGAGAAGCAAAGGATGTACTAAAACGGTGAGCCGTAGACAAAACAAAGAATAGTGCAAGGGTACAGAAAGGAAAGTGCAGCTCAACCCAATTAAAGGAAATATGTAGACTTGTCCAGTCCAAGAGGAGCTAGACCCATAATGCATGTGGAATACCCCATGTGTCTTCGCCCCTCCTAGGAGGAGAGTAACCAAACCCATGGAGTGGGAACCAAAGTAGGGTGTATATATATATGATCATCATGAAACCCGAATGAGTGTGTAATGGGATCTCTATATTCAAGCTTAGTCCAAGAGAAATTACCAACAGTTCTAATGGTATCCATTACTGATGCCCAACAATATTGCACTTCGCAGCTACCTCATCACTGATCCATACAAACAAGGGTCCCTCTCTGGTGAACATTGAGAAAACTCACTAAATATACTCATAAAAGGGACTGAGTCTGAAATAAGTCTCTAGGTAACTCATTGTCAAACCTCACTTGAGGGTAAACCCCAATAATTCAACGGTGACCCACTGCCCAGCCCGCTGGTGGGTAGACCGTAATATATCATCTGGTGATGCACTGCCCAACCCTACTGTAGGGTAAACTCTAAATAAGTCAACGGTGACCCACTTCCTAGCCCTGCTGGAGGGTAAACCCTAATAAAACATCAAGTGACACACTCCCCATCAATGTTGAAGGGTAAACCGTAAATAAGTCGATGGTGACCCACTGCCCAGCCTCGTTGGAGGGTAAACCATTAGGTCAACAGGTATCCCACTACCCAAACTCGCTGGAGAGTAAACACTATGGTCAATGGGTTTGCCACTACCCCGCCTTGCTGAAGGGTAAACCCAAAATTGGTCTAATATCTTCACACTACTCATGCCATCACTGGGTGTCACTAACACAGCTACCGTGCGTAGGTTCGTAGTGCATCAAAGGAACCTACGACCAATGCCCTTTCATAATTCCACATTTAATGAGATCTCGATGGAGGCTCCCCACTCACAACCAGATTACACCGTTGTAATTCTCGTGGAAAAACACAAGAGATAGACTACTTAAACGCTGGAAACGGGTTACCGATAGAAAAGTTATTCAACACTGCTTTATGCCCATAGGGAGTGTCGTGGGGCCCGCACCTCGGTCCCTAAAGAGGTTGATCAAACTGTGCCATCATGATTCTCTTGAAAAAACATGCTGAAATGACAATTCAGACGCCCCAAACGGACGCCTGATGAAAAGTAGCAGTATGCTTCACACAACTTAAGAGATGGAACGTGTGGCCCACGCCTCAACTCTGGCATCAACGCCTAAAACCACCCCAGTCAATTTCACCTCGATGATAGGGTCACAATGCTGCTGACAGTGCCTAAAACGGACTCCGGATGCAGAAGCTGCAACTCCCCGCGTTATACACAAATGGGGCCCTGTTGGGCCCACGCCTCAACCCCGAAACACATTATGAAAATCGTACCATTGTTTTTCTAGCTGATGGACACATGGGATAGGCTATTCATTAGCCCTGAACGGACTTATATAGCATAAGTATAGAAAACACAACATACGTCCGAAATCCACCTCGTGGGGCCTAGACCTCGGGATCAAATTTAGGCTGGTAGATTGCACAGTAGTAATTCTCTCGTAAAAACACTCAGAAACGAGTACTCAAACACCCCAAACGGATGTCGGGTGAAAAAGTGGTGTTTCACTGTAAAACGTGCGAACTAGGACCTATGGGGTCCACACCTTGTCTCCCACTCAATCACGTCGAAGAGCATCTCAAAACGTCCGCATGAGGTTTGGGGTCACACTACCACTGATGGTGGGTAAATAAAACATCCCAAGCAAGAGTTAGGTCCGACGCCAGAATTAGTTAATTAATTAATTAATTAATAATTCACATTTAGTGTTTCATTCCTCCGAAAAATGAAACAAACTCGCAAAGGATCCTAACCGACTTTAGAAGGAACGTCAAAAGCTTCGGGGCCACCACCCGTCTTATGGAACATCAAACAGACGTCTGGATCAGTAATCACATCCATCACAACATTAATAATAATTTAATATTATTAAGTTAGAGCGTTCGAGGCTACCCACCTTCAGGTGAAGAACCCAAAAACTCCGAAAATTACTTTGAAATGTCTGTATCGCCAACATGAACCCACATCCTTTGATGGTTAGTCAATATGATGCACCACTTAAAAGAAACGGCCCCCCAAATGCAAGGGGGGCCAACCTGGCCGGTTCGCCCCGGGTAGCCCAAACTGCCGCAGCCCCCTAGCCGCAGCCCACTCTAGTCGCACCAGACCCCCTCGGGTCTGGTTCTCAAAAGCAGACTAAACTTTTGGCCAGTCTTTGTCATCCAGAAGGACACACAGTATGTGGGTCCATGTCAACGCCGCACACCCTGAGGTGCGATGTCGGGGTCCTCCTCCGCTGAACGCGAACAGACGATGTCAGTGCCTAATCTAAACCCCCGGCCGGACCTCTCTGGAGCACCATGCTCCTGGCCACTCTTGTTGTGCCTCCCTGACCATGGGTCACCACCCTTTCTGGAGCCGGGGCATTCGACAGCCATTGCCACCACTCCGGCAGCCCGATTCCAAAATCGAAAGATGATTCAGGATCCTCCGGGCGAGGCCTTCACATCGCTTACACCCGATCCACGATCTGATAAGATTAGACATGTCTAAAAATTGGGACGAAAAAGCCCAAGAATGAGAAGTAAAATGGGGATGAGATGATGGTCGTGTTCGTTCAGTCATCATCCCAATTCCAAAATTTTAGAAATTAAACGACAAAATTGACAATGGTGCGGAAAAATTGACAAGAATACTACCTAGATCCGGTCATTCGTCATTGGTGACGTTCCTGCTGTGATCCCACATCGATCCATCGAAGTCCACTCCTCAATCTAGCGAAGAACAGTGAAGAACACCAAATAACACTCTAGAGAGAGAGAGAGAGCGAAATGGGTTTCCCCCAATTCCACATTTTATAAATTCTCTGAACTCTACCGACGGGTGCAGATTCTGAAACCACTGCGCCCGCTCATTTTATTTCGCACCTAGAAAAAATTCCCCATTTCAAACACAGTGTAATTCTCGAATTTCCATTATATGACTTCATTCTAATGTTATTGGAAATGTACTCCAGTAATAAAAATCACTACGTCATTCTTTCAAAATGATGATTTTTTCCCCTTGGTGACATCTCTCACAGCAGGCCTGCGCCTGCAACATTTACACCCCGCCTAGGGTAAACGCCAATCTCCGGACGCAATTGTTCCGTCAGATCTACTATCTGAGCTACAGTTTAAGAGAAAATACAACTCTGATACATGCATAGTATAAAAACACTTAACATGTTTATAAAATTTATTCCTGGCACACCAGGCCTCGGAATCACACGCCGTAATCGCGCCTAGGTCTGGAATATTATTGAGAAATATTAGAAGGTATTACAGAGAAACAACCGGGTCTCTAAACTATTCCCTCCTTAGGATTTTCATCATCAAAATTAAAAACTAGGAAAAAACTCGGGATTTAGAGCTCACAACTAGATCTCCCACTCCCATGAAAACATTCACATCCTGCAAACCAAAACGAATGGTTCTTACTCATAAGGACGTCTACTCTCGAGGACGTGCATTTGAATACTCACGCACCTCATCAGCTACGACATGTGGAAGAAATCGTGCACCCACTCTTACTGTTGGGAGTGTAGGGCAAGACGGAAGGAAACCTCTCAATATCATGCACGATTCCTGAATGGCCCAATTAAAATCGGGGGAATTCCCGGGACCAACCTCTACTTTCCTTGTTGCGGCCGAAATAATGAATTGTTCCTGTAACATGGTCTCATGATTACCTTCTTCAGAAAACCCATATAGTGAATCACCCAAGGGTATCTGGTCACACCCGTTTTCAAAGTCAGTTCATCACAACCGAATCTCTCTTACATGCTCAACAAGTAATGTAGTCAGCACCATCGACTACAGAAAATCCATACCCTCCTCCAGAAACTCCAGCCAGCACCGTCATCTTATTTTCAAGTCTCTCTGGGTTGGGATGCACCCAAGAAACTAGTGGTCTGAGAAAACAATAAAGCGCTCTCCCAGAAGATAGCGTCTCCACATTCTCAGCACAAGGACTGCCACCACCAGCACAACATAGTGAATCAGGTAGTTCTACTCATGGGGGTCCCATCACCTCGACTTGTAGTTGATAACAATGTCAAGATTGACGTTGAGCATGCAAGGTACCAATGAATAGGGAAGGTGAGAAAACTCATCCAATCGCCAAAGGCTAGACATGGAATTCATGTGGCGTACACCACATGTCTTTTCCCCTCTTGGAATGAGAGTAATCCCCAAAAAAGGCACTCTGCCAAGCCAACTAGTGGCACCTCAAGAAAAAGGAGGTCCAACAGAAAATCCCCACTCAAAAATTGAGAACCTTCTCTAAAACTCCACCGAACACCCCTCTATGAATGCACATGTCAGAGGGACTCGTCCACCGCACCTCAATACTATCCTCTTTGAGTGGTATTCACTATCACCCACAATTTCGACTGTATCACAAAAACGCATCTTAGTGGGAGAAGAACAGCTCTTTCCCGTGGATTCAAAGCTATGTCGGGCAACACCAACACAGGGTTACACCGAAGCCCTGTGTCACCCTCGAAAACCCCCTTAACAAGGTGTTATATAAAAAGAGAACCTCACATAGTGTCTAACAAGTTCTACTAGGAAAATTAGAAAAAGACACAGAGCATACCACTTATCATCTCTTACATTGCTGGATTGTAGACATCCACAACACACATCCACCCACTGCCCCGTCCATCAGCTCACTGAGCCTGACATGGGACGCCTTGTGGTTGTGGGAGGACCTCAAAACATTGACCACCAAACACAGTTCTTCCTGCTTTTCTGCCAACACTGCCTCCTTGGGGACTACCCTGTCCCCACTAGGTATTTCTCTGTTCACGACCCTGCCTCTGTCATGGCAGTGCATCTACCATCTATATGGAAACACTCCGGACATCTAGTCAAGTAGTCTCACGCCACTTGACCTCACACATCACAACCATAGAACTAGTACTCCCTAGGCTGTCTCGGTTCTCTACGCTATCCCCGACCATGTGCATGTGTCTCATCAAGGGGAGACCTCCGGCGTCGAGGCCCTGCCAATTGATGTCCCTCTGATAGAAATTTCTCTATCACCAGTTCCTGTTCTAGGACCCCAAGATGGGTGAGGATGCACAAGGGAACTACGTTGGCATGAATCTCCAATCCCGAGATCTCGTTCAAACATATTTTCTCGGAATTTTTAATCATGAAACACGTTCGAAGAGTGATGAGTAAAGTCTGCTGACCTAGTCATGTACTCAGCCACTTCCATCACTCCCCACTGAACTTCCAGCTGCTCCCAAAACCGAAGAAATCATAAGAAAGAGAGGTATTAATCCGAACAAAACGGCTTCTAGAAGTCATTCCAAGAGAGTACCAACTCATAGTGTATCCGAGTAGCCCTGGATTTACAATGCCAAACTGGTTGGTGGAAAAAGACTGGATTTCAAAGCCAACATCTTACCTGTCAATGTCCAAACATGACTCAAGAGGCGAACCACCGACTCTATCCAAACCTTTACTATCTGAGTGTATGGATCACCATAGAACCTTAGTGGTCTCATGCGTTGGAAGTCAAGTAGCGTGCCCAGCCCACGTCCGTCATCGGTTGTTGCTGTCGGTACTATATGTTACACCAAAGGTGGAGGTGCTACTTCATGTCTGCCTAAAGAGAGGGTTATCAGATTATGGATCTCAAACTGAAGCCTCATCTCTCACGGAATCGTCATCCCAAACCGAATCTAGTATCCTGGATGTCTATCATCACGGAGACATCCTAAATCCGATTAAGGAGTACCGCGGTCAAATTAGTATATATATATATGAACAATGATGGGGAGATGACTCATGATGTACAGTCAATGACACAATCCTATATGATGCATGAAGCAAATTACCTACAACAAGTGACTTAATGTTCCTAGTAGACAATTAGGTTATTAGGGTCCTAGTGAATAGATACATCGGTCCCCTCACCATCACTGGACTCCCAAGCCTGAGACCCGCTCTCGAGACACATTGACACTATTTCCCCAAAACTCAACCAATTACTTTGTAGGGACATCTGAAAATTTACCCAAGGAACGAACCACCTATAATAACAATTTTTCACAACCTGACCTATATCAGGGATCGAGCCGAAACTAACACAAGCCCGCCTCCATAGGCCAGTGGATGGTGACTAGCGTCGAAGGCTCAACAAACTAGGGGAGGCCTTTCTATAAGAAATTGTACCCACACACGCAGCAACTCAATGCTAAAGTGCAGAGAAAGAAATCAAGATACAACACTGCTATGAAAATTGAAACCAACAAACATGCATTGACCTCTAACTAGTACATCTAAAGTGCTTAAAATTGTTGACGAGTAAACTGGACTGAAAATGGGGAAATACATGCCCAAACAAGAAAGGTGCCACAACCTGGCAATAGGTAAAATGAAAGTAAAACATTGCTGAGTCTATCTCCTGAAAGTCCTTCTGTAACCACTGAACGCGGCCCAAGCTCATGTGTCCTCTACACTCCTCCACAGTCTCGATCGACCTATCCATCGTCTACAAGGGCACACCAAGTACGAGAAATGCACATGCAGGGGTGAGTATAAAGATACTCAGTTTGATGCCTCGAAAGCTCGAGGGAGCAATAAAGGATGTACTAAAATGGTGAACAGTAGAGAGAACAAAGAACAGTGAAATATTAAAAAAGGACGAGTGCAGGTCAACCCAACAAAATAAAGGATGTAGACTCATCCAATCCAAGAGGAGATAGACACGAAAAGCATGTGGCATTCCTCACGGGTCATCGACCCTCCTAGAAGAAGACGTACTGAACCCATGTAGTGGGAACCAAAGTAGGGTGTATATATATATGCTCAATAAGAAACTAGAATGAGTGTGTAAGGGGATCCCTATCTATAAGCTCATTCCAAGAGAAAATTCCAATAGTTCTATGGGTAGCCACCACTGATGCTCAATATTTCTACACACTGTAGTTGCCTCATCACTAATCCATACAACCAAGGGTCCTGCCCTATTAATCATGATGAAATGTTATTGAATAGCCTCCTAGAAGGGACCGAGTCTAAATTAAGTCTTCAGGTAAACCACTACCTAGCTCTGCTGGAGGGTAAACCCCAATAACTCAATAGTGATCCACTGCACAGCCCCGTTGGAGGGTAGACCGTAATAAATCATCAGGTGACCCACTGCCCAGCCCTGCTGGAGGGTAAACCCTAAATAAGTCAATGCTGACCCACTGCCCAACCCCGATGGAGGGTAAACCATAATAAAACAGCCGGTGACCCACTGTACAGCCCTGCTAGAGGCTAAACCCTAAATAAGTCGACGGTGACGCATTGTTCAAACCCACTGGAGGGTAATCCTTATATAAGGCCCTAGCCTTAATCCTTACATAATCTTGAGTTATCACAAGATTACACGTTGAGGATATTTTCAGGATTAGAGTTTTAGAGAATTAGATCATGAAACTTGCATTACTTTCCATATTTAAACAAAGTGATTACATAAAATACAGTATTCATTCTTCCCATCAATGGAAACATATTGAAAATAAAACATGGATTCTTTCTTGACACATCCTTGACACTATCATCACATCATGTACCATTCCATTGACCTGTGAAAAACATTTCAAAAACTTGGGATGAGCATAAAAAGCTCAGTAAGGGTTATAAAAAATATGGAAAGGAAACATGAGTTCATATATACATAAGAATGAAATCATACTTTACCCATAAAACAAAGGCACTTTAACTTACCTCATCAAACCATGAATAAATCATAGAAATCATAAGACATAAAGGTAACTTGAGGCATTCATAACATTCTTACATAGGGAGTAACCCTCTTGGTTACGTTTGGAATACCCATCATAGTATATTCACTAAATCTCTTCGGAGAAACCTTAACGTTTCACTCCTTCGCGTTACCCAATTCATTGGAGAGCTATATCGGGCTCACCCGCCCTTAGTTTATCACGGAACCACCTGTTCTTCATAACAATGCCCAAGAACCATAACATAATCGTATCACATAAAACATGAATAAAGGAATCATAACATTTCCACATTTCTATCACAATATAACATTTTAGGATATTGAAATAACGAATCCATTAATAACAATTTTCAAAACCATTTAAAACATTTAATAAAGAGATTTTTGAATCAAAGTGTCCCATACCACCTTGAAGATTTTAACATTTTAAACCATTAATATCCATATAAATAAATCCTTAAAACCATTTTGAAAACATGGATATTAATAAGAACAAATAATTAAAACATTTAAAGTGATATTTTGGTTAAAGGGGTTTTACCAAAATTAGTGACACTTGAATACAATAATTGAGGAATAACATTTAGTTAGAAATTTATAATATCATGAGAATAAATGGATTCATGATATAATACTCCAAAGGACAGTATATACACCATATAAGAGTGAATTGGTGCATAACAACAATGAACCCTCAATAGAAATGTCAAATGTGATAAAATCCCTTATAATGAAGGTACCCTTAAATTAAGGACAAATAAATCTCAAAAATATGTGTGACAAATATAAATACACCCAATATAAGTGGATATTAAGTGTAAAACAATAAAATTTCATTCACACATATTCAATGGATTACATATTCAATGACTACATGATGAACCCAAAGAAATCGAAATTGGGTTAAAAAGTTCCCTTGACAGCCTAACGACATCACATCAAAATGAGTTGATGAGAGATAAAAAGTGTATCTCATCACTTGGAAATAAAATTTACATCAATAAGGATATATGAGAACATATCCCAACATAACAATATGTAAATTAAAATACCCAACAAAATAAGTCTTTTAAAAAAGAGGAGGGTGAAAGGTTCCCTTACCGACTTGGGTATCTTTCAAAACATACACCCCATGAAAGAAGGACAATAGATCATTGATGTGAATACTCATAAACGAAACTATATTACACAAAGAGTAGAATAATGGACAGTAAAAAAACCACTCAATGGAATTTGCAGCAAATTTAGGATAAATCTCACGGGAATAAAAGTGAGATGAAAAATCCCATACGAAAACTCGGCAGCCTAACGACGCCACATAAAACTTCCGAATATGGATTGATGAGATAAAATAGGGTATCTCATCACATTAAAATAAAATTTACAGCAAGAGGAATATAAAAGAACATCCCCCAACATTACAAAGAGGAGATTAAAAGAAGTGACATAAAGGAGAGTACTTAAAAAGAAAGAGAGAGGTTAGATCTCTTATGAAAGTTCGGCAGCCTAACGGCGCCACTCAAAACTTCCAAAATGGATTGATGAGAGAGAATAGGGTCTCTCATCACATGAACATAAAAATTACAGTATGTGTAATATAAAAGATCATCCCAATAACAAGAAAGATGATCTTTAAAAGGAATGACATAAAAGTGTGTACTTAAAAAGAAAGAGAGGAGTAGGATCCCTTACCTCGGGTCCGACTTGACTCGATCGTTCTTTAATCTCCTGAATAATAAACTTGAGTTAATTAATAATTCCTTAAGAACCTTTTTCAAGTTCATTATTCCTTTTATATCACTTATTACCATGTCATAAACATTATGTAATCATTTAAGTTAATAATATTTGTTTTGCCGATATTTGGTTCTTAAGTCGAAAGTGGACTTCTTACATTACATGTTGTTCGTGTGGCCAAATGTTTATTATATCCAGAATTGTATTCATGATTTAGATATCATATATGTCATATATATCCAGTACATGAATGCATTTAGAACATTACATAATCATTTAGTGTTAAGAAATGAAATGCACCGTTCATGGAGACGGTAAGCCGTACGTACGCATGAACACTACTTTCATTTCTATTTCGTATTTTATAGAATGGAATAATAATGATATAAATGTATATTATAATTCCAGTATAATATTATATATAATATCATAGTTCCATCCTTTATACGTCCCACATATGGTATTTAACGAATCAAATCACTTTGAGGGGGTGGTAGTCCGCACTTCCTTAAATGAAGATACCGCGTTTACTTATAATGGAAACCATAAAGGTATGCCCAAAATGAAAAAACAACATAAGCTTAATGAAAACATAAACATATTATATATAATATATAAAAATAGTGACATCATAATGGCCACCTTTGATGGTTTTAAATGAGTATTGAACAATCATCGTTTCGGGAGGCAGAATTTCGCCATCCACAGAAACCGTATGTTCTTTAACCATTTGATGTAGTTGTGTGAGAGTGTAGCTCAAATAAATCTTATAACAACATCCTAGTATATTTAAGATACTGTTTTTGTTACAAAAGAAGTAAATAAAAAGAGTTTAGGGGGTTGGAGAAGCAAAATAAAACAAATGAACAAGAGAGAATGAATTACCTTTAAAAGTGTAACTCCTTTTGATTTGAGCCTAAATGCTTCCTTTGAAAGGATTCTGCCCAAAGGGAATCCTCTAGGATGAGGAGAAGGATGTGGAGAGAGTAAATGGGAAGGGTTTGGCCGAGCCAAAGGCTTGAGGAGTATGTGAAATGTGGTAGAGGTGGGGGCCTTTTATAAGAGGAGAGGAGGGGCACTTTTGGAAAGTAAGAAATATTACTTTATTTGAAAATGTTTTTCGGTTTAAAAAGGTCCCACATTGATATAATTCGTGGATAAGGTGTTAAGGGTTCTAAATCCACACATCCAATAAGTTTTGGACATGTTTAGTTCATAGATTTTACATTATCTTTCCATTTTATTTAAACTGTTAAATAATGAGGTCATCGCTGCATCATCATTATGTCATAAATAATTTAATTTATTTAGTGTCTAAAAATTATAAAAAAAATACTATGATGTAGGAAATATTTTTATCTTTACAATGAATATTTATAATCAAAATTCTAATCTTTATAACCCCATGTAAAAAATGTTTTAGTAAAACATATCATGTTTGTGCCATTTTTTACATTAACATTAAATAAAAGGTATTTAGGTCATTTTCCAACCAATGTGGCTCCATGGGGTCCCCAAGTTGACCCATGGCTTGTCTTGGTCGGCCATGACACAACCAATTAGGGTAGGACATGTTTCAAGCTCATCTCATTTTATTAAAGCATTATTTTTACCTTAAACTACACTAATTACCACTAATCGCGATTAAAAACTAAATAAGTTACTATTCACCAAAAAATTAATTTTATCCCATTGAACCACATTTTACTTCTTAATGACAACAATTTATGTAGGATTTTTGAAATTCAAAACACAATGATGGAAAAATATCATTTAAATGGAAAAATCAGTTTTTATAAGTACCACTTAGTGGTTTCACTATTCATCAAAAATTGATGTTTTTCAGAAAATTACCAAAAATTCACCCTAAGCTATATTTGATATTACGAATTAAAAAATGAAGTCTATTTTACAAAATTAAAAATATATAAGTCACATTAATTTATTTAATAATTAATTTCCGCTGTCAGAGCAAATAGCGTGTTTTTATGAAACAATAAGTATCAAAAGATTGACACTGGTTTAGGTCTGATTTCAAAGTGAAATTAATTCCAAAGACCACTATTTGATTTAATGGTAAAAATATATTCTAATTTCACTTTAAAACCAATTCAAAAGATAATCTAGTAATATAAATAAATTAGATTAAAAATAGGTTTTGAATTAAAATACAACATTTTACACTATTCATTAAAAAAATGAACTTTATCCGAAAGATACCAAAAATTTACACAAATATAATTTTGATGTCCCGATTCTTAATAAGAGTTTTATTTGGTCCAAAAGAATTTTTAAGAGTCAACAAAACTATATTTAATGATGGTTCAACACCAAAAGGTGATAAGTGAACCTTTAGTGAAAACTAGGGCATATACGCCTAAAATTGAATTCTTTCCGTATTTTAAGCCTCTATCCTTTATTGTATAAATGTAAAAACATTTAAAAACATATATAATCATATTTTAGTTATTTCTATCCATTCCCTCCATTACAACGGCTACATGTTAACTACCATTTAAAATAATATTATTTTATTATTAGAGTGCAACATAAGATTCCCAAGAAACTCGTTGTTGCATGTTGGGTACGCCATCGAGCATAGAAACCCTTTAAAGTAATATTAATACTTTATTCACAAATATGGATAAATACGAAAATGTAATATTCTTTATTTACTTGGGGTGTTACATCCTTCCCCCTTTTGGGAATTGTGTCCTCGCAATTTTTAAAATTGAGCTTGGAAACATCCTTGAACGTCCCACATCGGAACAAGAGTTGGTAAAACAATCACATTAAAATAAAGGAAGATAAGTACATAGGTCACCCGAGTTAACCCATACTAGGATTCCATGTATAAAAACATGGACATGGAAGAAAAATAAAAGAGTCATGTTCTTGATGGAGAGTGATAGTAAACATGTCTAGGAGAAAGTTAACAATGAGAAAATCACAAACTTGTGATGGGTTAAACGGTATTCGATTCCCCAGTAAAAAAAGTTAATAGACAACATTTTTGTTTTAAGTTACTTTTTATTGAGGAATTTATTCATATGGAAACACAATCACTTATCATGTTGACTTTCAACTTTTACTAGATTCCTTAATCAAACTCATATTTTTTCCAAAAGACGAGTATTTAGGGAGACTTGTTCGCATTAAGAGTACTATAATCAACTTCTACAGAATCACCTAATCCAAAAAAGAACTATATACATCCCATGTCTTTAGGCTTTAACCAAAACCAAAACCAAAAAGGTTAGTACGAGGTCAGATAATCCGGAAAAGGATAACCCTTTAAAAAGAAAATCTATGCTTAATCTCCAAAATTTGTTCAAAAAAACCCAAGGTTCAACGTGGACCATCCGATAAAAAATTTGTCCATAAAATTCTTCAAAGTAAACCAATCTAAGATTGAAACCCAAATATTTGAAGGATTTAGTCACATAGTCTTCCAAGTTAAATTGTAACATTTATCTCCAAACAACATTAGTTGCTCCTAAAGTCTCGTATTGAAAAGTAATTATCCTAATCACATATCCTCCATTATAGGTTAATAATTTTCATAAATAACCCCAAATCAACTTACTCTTAATTCATAAAATCATATAACTAAAAATAATCGGTCAAACTAACCAGGGACTTCACGTAGTCCAGTGGTAGGCGATAAATACCATTCGCACTTTGGTTGTGGGTTTGATTCCCGCAGCTTTGTCCGACGCGACGGGTAGTCACACGGTCTGCGTGTTGTCCTTTTTCCAAAACTATATAATTCTTAAAACATTCCCTGAAATGAGATAAAATCTTCAAAGATGATCATAACATATTTTAACCTCAAGTTTATCTCATGCCTTTCATTTTCCATCAGAACATATAATAACCCATAATTACCTCAAAAGTAAGGATCATATAAACCCTAATGGTTACCTTAATAATTATTACCTGAATTTCCACATCGAGTTGGCCATCTCGTACATGATGCATTAGAGAACTCACCAAGGTTGAAGTGGTTGATCATGACTCCTTGATTGTTGGTTTAGAACAACCATGAGATTCCTCATTGAATCCCCCATCTCATCCAGTCTCTTAATCAGAGAACCACCACAGTTTCCTTCAAACCCATTGTCACTTTGGTGCCTGCTAGATCCATCCATTTACTAAAACCAAAAAGGTCAGTGTGAGTATTTCAACATAACCATCATTTAATAATTAGGAAGATAAACACTAAGATATACTTACTCATTCACTTTATCTAAAAATAGGACTCTTTCTGAAATCCTAACCATTCTGGTAATGTCACTTGTGCTTAGAGAATACCCTAACCACTAAAGTTATCTAAACCGACCTTTGATACCAACTATAAGGCCCCAGCCTTAAACCTTACATAATCTTGAGTTATCACAAGATTACACGTTGAGGATCTTTTCAGGTTTAGAGTTTTATAGAATTAGATCATGAAACTTGCATTACATTCCACATTTAAACAAAGTGGTTACATAAAAGACAATATTCATTCTTCCCATCAATGGAAACATATTGAAAATAAAACATGGATTCTTTCTTGACACATCATTGACACTATCATCACATCATGTACCTTTCCCTTGACCTGCGAAAAACATTTCAAAAACATGGGATGAGACTAAAAAGCTCAGTAAGGGTTATAAAAAATATGGAAAGGAAACATGAGTTCATATATACATAAGAATGAAATCATACTTTACCCATAAAACAAAGGCACTTTAACTTACCTCATCAAACCTTGAATAAATCATAGAAATCATAAGACATAAAGGTAACTTGAGGCATTCATAACATTCTTACATAGGGAGTAACCCTCTTGGTTACGTTTGGAATACCCATCACAGTATATTCCCTAAATCTCTTCGGAGAAACCATAACGTTTCACTCCTTCGCGTTACCCAATGCATTGGAGAGCTATATCGGGCTCACCCGCCCTTAGTTTATCATGGAACCACCCGTTCTTCATAAAAATTCCCAAGAACCATAACATAATCGTATCACATAAAACATGAATAAAGGAAACATAACATTTCCACATTTCAATCACAATATAACATTTTAGGATATTGAAATAATGAATCCATTAATAACCATTTTCAAAACCATTTAAAACATTTAATAAAGAGATTTTTGAATCAATGTGTCCCATACCACCTTGAATCTTTTAACATTTTAAACCATTAATATCCATATAAATAAATCCTTAAAACCATTTTGAAAACATGGATATTAATAAGAACAAATAATTAAAACATTTAAAGTGATATTTTGGTTAAAGGGGTTTTACCAAAATTAGTGACACTTGAATACAATAATTGAGGAATAACATTTAGTCAGAACTTTATAATATCATGAGAATACATGGATTCATGATATAATACTCCAAAGGACAGTATATACACCATATAAGAGTGAATTGGTGCATAACAACAATGAACCCTCAATAGAAATGTCAAATGTGATGAAATCCCTTATAAAGAATGTATCCTTAAATTAAGGACAAATAAATCTCAAAAATATTTGTGACAAATATAAATACACCCAATATAAGTGGATATTAAGTGTAAAACAATAAAAGTTCATTCACACATATTCAATGGATGACATATTCAATGACTACATGTTGAACCCAAAGAAATCGAAATTGGGTTAAAAAGTTCCCTTGACAGCCTAACGGCATCACATCAAAATGAGTTGATGAGAGATAAAAAGTGTATCTCATCACTTGGACATAGAATTTAAATCAATAAGGATATATTAGAACATATCCCAATGTAACAATATGTAAATTAAAAGACCTAACAAAAGAAGTCTTTTAAAAAAGAGGAGGGTGAAAGGTTTCCTTACCGACTTGGGTATCTTTCAAAACATACACCCCATGAAAGAAAGACAATAGATCATTGATTTAAATACTCATAAACGAAATTATATTACACAAAGAGTAGAATAATGGACAGTAAATACACCACTCAATGGAATTTGTGGCAAATGTAGCATAAATCTCACGGGAATAAAAGTGAGATGAAAAATCCCTTACGAAAACTCGGCAGCCTAACGACGCCACATAAAACATCTGAATATGGATTGATGAGATCAAATAGGGTATCTCATCACATTAAAATAAAATTTACAGAAAGTGGAATATAAAATAACATCCCCCAACATTACAAAGAGGATCTTAAAACAAGTGACATAAAGGAGAGTACTTAAAAAAAGAGAGGTTAGATCTCTTACGAAAGTTCGGCAGCCTAACGGCGCCACTCAAAACTTCCAAAATGGATTGATGAGAGAGAATAGGGTCTCTCATCACATGAACATAAAAATTACAGTAAGTGTAATATAAAAGATCATCCCAATAACAAGAAAGATGATCATTAAAAGGAATGACATAAAAGTGTGTACTTAAAAAGAAAGAGAGGAGTAGGATCCCTTACCTCGGGTCCGACTTGACTCTATCGTTCTTTAATCTCCTGAATAATAAACTTGAGTTAATTTATAATTACTTAAGAACCTTTTTCAAGTTCATTATTCCTTTTATATCACTTATTAACATGTCATAAACATTATGTAATCATTTAAGTTAATAATATTTGTTTTTCCGATATTTGGTTCTTAAGTCGAAAGTGGACTTCATACAATTACATGTTGTTCATGTGGCCAAATGTTTATTATATCCAGAATTGTATTCATGATGTAGATATCATATATGTCATATATATCCAGTACATTCATCCATTTATAACATTACATAATCATTTAGAGGTAAGAAATGAAATGCACCGTTCATGGAGATGGTAAGCCGTACGTACGCATGAACACTACTTTCATTTCTATTTCGTATTTTATAGAATGGAATAATAATGATATAAAGGTATATTATAATTCCAGTATAATATAATATATAATATCATAGTTCCATCCATTATACGTCCCACATATGGTATTTAACGAATCAAATCACTTTGAGGGGGCGGTAGTTCGCACTTCCTTAAATGAAGATATCGCGTTTACCCATAATGGAAAACATAAAGGTATGCCCAATATTAAAAAACCATAATCTTAAGGAAAAAAAAAACATATTATATATCATATATAAAAAGAGTGATATCATAATGGCCACCTTTGAAGGTGTTAAATGAGTATTGAACAATCATCGTTTCAGGAGGCAGAATTTCGCCATCCACGGAAACAGTATGTTCTTTAACCATTTGATGTAGTTGTGTGAGAGTGTAGCAATAATAAATCTTATAACAAAATACTAGTATATTTATGATACTGGTGTTGTTACAAAAGAAGTAAATAAAAAGAGTTTAGGGGGTTGGAGAAGCAAAATAAAACAAATGAACAAGAGAGAATGAATTACCTTTAAAAGTGTAACTCCTTTTGATTTGAGCCTAAAGGCTTCTATGAAAGGATTATGCCCAACGGTAATCCTCTAGGATGAGGAGAGGGATGTGGAGAGAGTAAATGGTCAGGTTTTGGACGAGCCAAAGGCTTGAGGAGTGTGTGAAATGAGGTAGAGGTGGGGGCCTTTTATAAGAGGAGAGGAGGGGAACTTTTGGAAAGTAAGAAATATTACTTTATTTGAAAATGTGTTTCGGTTTCAAACGGTCCCACATTGATATAATTCGTGGATAAGATGTTAAGGTTTCGAAATACACCCATACAATAAGTTTTGGACATGTGTAGTTCATAGACATTACATTATCTTTTCATTTTATTTAAATCGTTAAATAATGAGGTCATCGCTGCATCATCATGATGTCATAAATAATTTAATTTATTTAGTGTCTAAAAATTATAAAAAAAATACTATGATGTAGGAAATCTTTTTATCTTTCCAATTACTATTTATAATAAAAAATATGATCTTTATAACCCCATTTAAAAATTGTTTTAGTAAAACATATCATGTTTGTGCCATTTTTTACATTAACATTAAATAAAAGGTATTTATGTCATTTTCCAACCAATGTGGCTCCATGGGGTCGCCAAGATGACCCATGGTTGTCTTGGTCGTCCATGACACAACCAATGAGGTTAGGACATGTTTCAAGCTCATCTCATTTTATTAAAGCATTATTTTTACCTTAAACTACACTAATTACCACTAATCGCGATTAAAAACTTCATAAGATACTATTCACCAAAAAATTATTTTTATCCCATTTAACCACATTTTAATTCATAATTACAACCATGTATGTCGGATTTTTGAAATTAAAAACACAAAGATGGAAAAATTTCATTTAAATGGAAAAATCAGTTTTTATAAGTACCATTTAGTGGTTTCACTATTCATCAAAAATAGAAGTTTTTCAGAAAATTACCAAAAATTAACCCTAATCTATATTTGATATTAAAAATAAAAAAATGAAGTCTATTTTACAAAATTCAAAATATATAAGTCACATTAATTAATTTAATAATTAATTCCCGCTCTCAGAGCAAATAGTGTGTTGTTATGTAACAATAAGTATCAAAAGATTGACACTGGTTTAAGTCTGATTTCAAAGTGAAATTAATTCCAAAGACCACTATTGGATTTAATGGTAAAAATATATTGTAATTTCACTTTAAAACCAATTCAAAAGATAATCTAGTCATATAACTAAATTAGATTAAAAAGACGTTTTGAATTAAAACACAACATTTTACACTATTCATTAAAAAAATGAACTTTATCGGAAAGATACCAAAAATTTACACAAAGTAAATTTTGATGTCCCGATTATTAATAAGAGTTTTATTTGGTCCAAAATAATGTTTAAGAGTGAACAAAAATATATTTAATGATGGTTCAACATCAAAAGGTGATAAGTGAACCTTTAGTGAAAACTAGGGCATATACGCCAAAAATTGAATTCTTTCCGTATTTTAAGCCTCTATCCTTTATTGGATAAATGTAAAAACATTTAAAAACATATATAATCATATTTTAGTTATTTCTATCCATTCCCGCCATTACAATGGCTACATGTTTACTACCAGTTAAAATAATATTATTTTATTATTAGAGTGCAACATTAAATTCCCAAGAAACTCGTTGTTGCTTGTTGGGTACGCCATCGAGCATAGCAACCCTTTAAAGTAATATTAATACTTTATTCACAAATATTGATAAATATGAAAATTTCATATTCTTTATTTACCTGGGGTGTTACATCCTTCCCCCCTTTGGGGAATTGCATCCTCGCAATTTTTAAAATTGAGCTTGGAAACATCCTTGAACGTCCCACATCGGAACAAGAGTCGGTAAAACAATCACTTTAAAATAATGGAAGATAAGTAAAGAGGTCACCCGAGTTAACCCATACTATGATTCCATGTAGAAAAACATGGACATGGAAGAAAAATCAAAGGGTCATGTTCTTGAGGGAGAGTGATAGTAAACATGTCTAGGAGAAAGTTAACAATGAGAAAATCACAAACTTGTGATGGGTTAAACGGTATTCGATTCCCCAGTAGGAAAAGTTAATAGACAACAATTTTGTTTTAAGTTACTTTTTATTGAGGAATTTATTCATAAGGAAACATAATCACTTATCATGTTGACTTTCAACTTTTAATAGATTCCATAATCAAACTCATATTTTTTCCAAAAGACGAGTATTTAGGGAGACTTGTTCGCATTAAGAGTACTATAATTAACTTCTAGAGAATCACCTAATCCAAAAAAGAGAACTATATACATCCCATTTCTTTAGGCTTTAACCAAAACCAAAACCAAAAAGGTTAGTACAAGGTCAGATAATCCAAAAAAGGATAACCCTTTAAAAAGAAAATCTATGCTTAATCTCCAAAATTTGTTCAACAAAACCAAACGTTCAACGAGGACCATCCGATAAACAATTTTTCCATAAAATTCTTCAATGTAAGGTAATTTAAGATTGAAACACAAAAATTTGAAGGATTTAGTCACATAGTCTTCCAAGTTAAATTGTAACATTTATCTCCAAACAACATTAGATGCTTCTAAAGTCTCATTTTGAAAACTAATCAACCTAATCACATATCCTCCATGATAGGTTAATAATTTTCATAAATAACCCAAAATAAACTTACTCTTAATTCATAAAATCATATAACTAAAAAGAATCAGTCAAACTAACCAGGGACTTCATGTAGTCCAGTGGTAGGCGATAAATACCAGCCGCACTTTGGTTGTGGGTTCGATTCCCGCAGCTTTGTCCGACGCGACGGGTAGTCACACGGTCTGTGTGTTGTCCTTTTTCCAAAACTATATAATTCTTAAAACATTCCCCGAAATGAGATAAAATATTCAAAGATGATCATAACATATTTTAACCTCAAGTTTATCTCATGCCTTTCATTTTCCATCAGAACATATAATAACCCATAATTACCTCAAAAGTAAGCATCATATAAACCCTAATGGGTACCTTAATAATCATTACCTGGATTTCCACATCGAGTTGGCCATCTCGTACATGATGCATTAGAGAACTCACCAAGGTTGAAGTGGTTGATCATGACTCCTTGATTGTTGGTTTAGAACAACCATGATATTCCTCATTGAATCCCCCATCTCATCCAGTCTCTTAATCAGAGAACCACCACAGTTTCCTTCAAACCCACTGTCACTTTGGTGCCTGCTAGATCCAGCCATTTACTAAAACCAAAAAGGTCAGTGTGAGTATGTCAACATAACCATCATGTACTAATGAGGAAGATAAACACTAAGATATACTTACTCATTCACTTTATCTAAAAAGAGAACTCTTTCTGAAATCCTAACCATTCTGGTAATGTCACTTGTGCTTAGAGAATACCCTAACCTCTAAAGTTATCTAAACCGACCATTGATACCAACTATAAGGCCCCAGCCTTAAACCTTACATAATCTTGAGTTATCACAAGATTACACGTTGAGGATCTTTTCAGGTTTAGAGTTTTAGAGAATTAGATCATGAAACATGCATTACTTTCCACATTTAAACAAAGTGGTTACATAAAAGACAGTATTCATTCTTCCCATCAACGGAAACATATTGAAAATAAAACATGGATTCTTTCTTGACACATCCTTGAAACTATCATCACATCATGTACCCTTCCCTTGACCTGTGAAAAACATTTCAAAAACTTGGGATGAGCCTAAAAATCTCAGTAAGGGTTATAAAAAATATGAAATGGAAACATGAGTTCATATATACATAAGAATGAAATCATAATTTACCCATAAAAAAAGGCACTTTAACTTACTTCATCAAACCATGAATAAATCATAGAAATCATAATACATAAAGGTAACTTGAGGCATTCATAACATTCTTACATAGGGAGTAACCCTCTTGGTTACGTTTGGAATACCCATCACAGTATATTCCCTAAATCTCTTCGGAGAAACCTTAACGTTTCACTCCTTCGCGTTACCCAATGCATTGGAGATCTATATCGGGCTCACCCGCCCTTAGTTTATCACGGAACCACCCGTTCTTCATAACAATTCCCAAGAACCATAACATAATTGTATCACATAAAACATGAATAAAGGAAACATAACATTTCCACATTTCAATCACAATATAACATTTTAGGATATTGAAATAACGATTCCATTAATAACCATTTTCAAAACCATTTAAAACATTTAATAAAGAGATTTTTGAATCAATGTGTCCCATACCACCTTGAAGCTTTTAACATTTTAAACCATTAATATCCATATAAATAAATCCTTAAAACCATTTTGAAAACATGGATATTAATAATAACAAATAATTAAAACATTTAAAGTGATATTTTGGTTAAAGGGGTTTTACCAAAATTAGTGACACTTGAATACAATAATTGAGGAATAACATTTAGTCAGAACTTTATAATGTCATGAGAATAAATGGATTCATGATATAATATTCCAAAGGAAAGTATATACACTATATAAGTGTGAATTGGTGCATAACAACAATGAACCCTCAATAGAAATGTCAAATTTGATGAAATCCCTTATAAAGAAGGTATCCTTAAATTAAGGACAAATAAATCTAAAAAATATGTGTGACAAATATAAATACACCCAATATAAGTGGATATTAAGTGTAAAACAATAAAAGGTCATTCACACATATTCAATGGATGACATATTCAATGACTACATGTTGAACCCAAAGAAATCGAAATTGGGTTAAAAAGTTCCCCTGACAGCCTAACGACATCACATCAAAATGGGTTGATGAGAGATAAGAAGTGTATCTCATCACTTGGACATAAAATTTACATCAGTAAGGATATATGAGAACATATCCCAACATAACAATATGTAAATTAAAAGACCCAACAAAAGAAGTCTTTTAAAAAAGAGGAGGGTGAAAGGTTCCCTTACCGACTTGGGTATCTTTCAATACATACACCCCATGAAAGAAGGAAAATAGATCATTGATGTAAATACTCATAAACGAAAGTATATTACACAAAGATTAGAATAATGGACAGTACATACACCACTCAATGGAATTTGTGGCAAATGTAGCATAAATCTCACGGGAATAAAAGTGAGATGAAAAATCACTTACGAAAACTCGGCAGCCTAACGGCGCCACATAAAACATCTGAATATGGATTGATGAGATCAAATAGGGTATCTCATCACATTAAAATAAAATGTACAGAAAGAGAATATAAAAGAACATCCCCCAACATTACAAAGAGGAGCTTAAAAGAAGTGACATAAAGGAGAGTACTTAAAAAGAAAAAGAGAGGTTAGATCTCTTACAAAAGTTCGGCAGCCTAACGGCGCCACTCAAAACATCCAAAATGGATTGAGGAGAGAGAATAGGGTCTCTCATCACATGAAAATAAAAATTACAGTAAGTGTAATATAAAAGATCATCCCAATAACAAGAAATATGAGCTTTAAAAGGAATGACATAAAAGTGTGTACTTAAAAAGAAAGAGTGGAGTAGGATCCCTTACCTCGGGTCCGACTTGACTCGATCGTTCTTTAATCTCCTGAATAATAAACTTGATTTAATTTCTACTTCCTTAAGAACCTTTTTCAAGTTCATTATTCCTTTTATATCACTTATTACCATGTCATAAATATTATGTAATCATTTAAGTTAATAATATTTGTTTTGCCGATATTTGGTTCTTAAGTCGAAAGTGGACTTCTTACAATTACATGTTGTTCGTGTGGCCAAATGTTTATTATATCCATAATTGTATTCATGATGTAGATATCATATATGTCATATATATCTAGTACATTTATGCATTTATAACATTACATAATCATTTAGAGGTAATAAATGAAATGCACCGTTCATGGAGACGGTAAGCCGTACATACGCATGAACGCTACTTTCATTTCTATTTCGTATTTTATAGAATGGAATAATAATGATATAAAGGTATATTATAAATCCAGTATAATATAATATATAATATCATAGTTCCATCCTTTATACGTCCCACATATGGTATTTAACGAATCAAATCACTTTGAGGGGGCGGTAGTCCGCACTTCCTTAAATGAAGATATCGCGTTTACCCATAATGGAAACCATAAAGGTATGCCCAAAATGAAAAAAAACAGAAGATTAAGTAAAACATAAACATATTATATATCATATATAAAAATAGTGACATCATAATGGCCACCTTTGAAGGTGTTAAATGAGTATTGAACAATCATCGTTTCGGGAGGCAGAATTTCTCCATCCACGAAAACCGTATGTTCTTTAACCATTTGATGTAGTTGTGTGAGAGTGTAGCTCGAATAAATCTTATAAAAAAATCCTAGTATATTTAAGATACTGGTGTTGTTACAAATGACGTAAATAAAAAGTGTTTAGGGGGTTGGATAAGCAAAATAAAACAAATGAACAAGAGAGAATGAATTACCTTTAAATGTGTAACTCCTTTTGATTTGAGCCTAAAGGCTTCCTTTGAAAGGATTCTTCCCAAAGGGAATCCTCTAAAATGAGGAGAGGGATGTGGAGAGAGTAAATGGGCAGGGGTTGGACGAGCCAAAGGCTTGAGGAGTGTGTCAAATGATGTATAGGTGGGGGCCTTTTATAAGAGGAGAGGAGGGGCACTTTTGGAAAGTAAGAAATATTACTTTATTTGAAAATGTGTTTCTGTTTCAAAAGGTCCCACATTGATATAATTCGTGGATAAGGTGTTAAGGGTTCTAAATACACTCATCCAATAAGTTTTTGAAATGTTTAGTTCATATATTTTACATTATCTTTCCATTTTATTTAAATCGTTAAATAATGAGGTCATCGCTGCATGATCATGATGTCATAAATAATTTAATTTATTTAGTGTCTAAAAATTATAAACAAAATAATATGATGTAGTAAATATTTTTAGCATTCCAATTAATATTTATAATCAAAAATCTGATCTTTATAACCCCATTTAAAAATTGTTATAGTAAAACATATCATGTTTGTGCCATTTTTTACATTAACATTAAATAAAAGGTATTTATGTCATTTTCCAACCAAAGAGGCTCCATGGGGTCCCCAAGTTGACCAATGGCTTGTATTGGTCGGCCATGACACAACCAATGAGGGTAGGACATGTTTCAAGCTCATCTCATTTTATTAAATCATTTTTTTACCTTAAACTACACTAATTACCACTAATCGCGATTAAAAACTTAATAAGATACTATTCACCAAAAAATTATTTTTATCCCATTGATCCAAATTTTAATTCTTAATGACAACCATGTATGTCGGATTTTTTAAATTCAAAACACAAAGATGGAAAAATTTCATTTAAATGGAAAAATCAGTTTTTATAAGTACCACTTAGTGGTTTCACTATTCATCAAAAATTGAAGTTTTTCAGAAAATTACCAAAAATTAACCCTAAGCTATATTTGATATTACAAATTCAAAAATGAAGTCTATTTTACAAAATTCAAAATATATAAGTCACATTAATTAATTTAATAATTAATTCCCGCTGTCAGAGCAAATAGTGTGTTTTTATGAAACAATAAGTATCAAAAGATTGACACTGGTTTAAGTCTGATTTCAAAGTGAAATTAATTCCAAAGACCACTATTGGATTTAATGGTAAAAATATATTCTAATTTCACTTTAAAACCAATTCAAAAGATAATCTAATCATATAAATAAATTAGATTAAAAAGAGGGTTTGAATTAAAATACAACATTTTAAACTATTCATTAAAAAATGAACTTTATCAGAAAGATACAAAAAATTTACACAAAGTAAATTTTGATGTCCCGATTCATAATAAGAGTTTTATTTGGTCCAAAAGAATGTTTAATAGTGAACAAAACTATATTTAATGATGGTTCAACATCAAAAGGAGATAAGTGAACCTTTAGTGAAAACTAGGGCATATACTTCTAAAATTGAATTCTTTCCGTATTTTAAGCCTCTATCCTTTATTGGATAAATGTAAAAACATTTAAAAACATATATAATCATATTTTAGTTATTTCTATCCATTCCCGCCATTACAATTGCTACATGTTAACTACCATTTAAAATAATATTATTTTATTATTAGAGTGCAACATAAGATTCCCAAGAAACTCATTGTTGCGTGTTGGGTACGCCATCGAGCATAGAAACCCTTTAAAGTAATATTAATAATTTATTCACAAATATGGATAAATATGAAAATGTCATATTCTTTATTTACCTGGGGTGTTACACCTTAAGGTCAATGGGAACCCCACTGCCCATCCTCACTGGAGGGTAAACCCTATGGTCAATGGGTATCCCACTGCCCAGCCTCTCTGGAGGGTATACCTGAAACTGGTCTGATATCTCTGTACTACCCATGCCGTCACTGGGTGTCACTAACACCGCTACCATGTGTAGGTTGGGAGTGCGTCAAAGGAACCTCCAAACAATGCCCATTCATGTTTCCACATTTAACAAGATCTCAAAAGTGGCTCTGCATGCCCCCAACATATTACACCACTGTAATCCTCATGGAAAAACACACGAGATATACTACTAACTCGCCGGAAATGTGCTCCTCGTGGAAATGTTATTCAACACCACTTTATGCCCATACGACGTCTCGTGGTGCCCGCACCTCAGTACCGAAAGAGGTTGGGTTAACTATACCATCACGATGCTCTCAGAAAAACACACTGAAACAACTATTCATATGCCACCAACGGACGCCTGATGAAAAGTTGCAGTACGCTGCACACAGCATAAGAGACGGCATGTGGGGCCCACGCCTCAACTCCCGCTTCAATGACTGAAACCACCCCGATCAATTTCTCTGAGATGCCAGGGTCTCAATGTCGTTGACGGTGCCTAAAATGGACTCCAGATGCATAAGCTGAAACTCTCCGTGTTCTACACAATCGGGGCCCTATGGGGCCCGCACCTCTGCCCTGAAAAACATCACACAAATCATACCATTGCGTTTATTGTTGATAACCACGCGGTATAGGCTATTCATTTTCCCTGAACAGATATTTGTAGCATAAGTAGTGAAAAAACGCAGCATATGTCTAAAAGCCAACTGGTGGGGGCCACACCTCGGGCCAGAATTTAGGCGGGCGGAATGGACTATTGTTATCCCCTTGGAAAAACACTCAAAAATGAGTACTCAAACACCCCAAAAATATGTCTGGTGAAAAAGTGGTGTTTCACCGTAAAACGTATGAACTACGCCATGTGGTGCCCGCACCCTGTCTCTAACCCGAATGCTTTAGAGATCATCTCAAAAAATCAGCATGAGGACTAGGGTCATGCTACCGCTGATAGCCCGTCAATCGAAATCTCAAGCATCAGTTAGGTCTGACGCAACAATTAATTAATTAATTAATTATTTATTTATTTATTTATATTTAGCTTTTCATGCCACCAAGTTATGAAACCAACCTGCAATGCTTCTGAACCAACATTGGAAGGACCATCTCAGCTCCAGGGGCACCGCGCCTCTGACAGGATGTCAAACGGACATCCGACTTGCGAATCACGTCCGTCAGAACATTAATAATAATTTAATATTATTATGTTAGAGCATTCTAGGCTACCCAACTTCCATCGTAGAACCCAAAACACTGAAACTCACTTTGAATGGATTGTCTCGCCGACACAAACACGTAGCCGCAGACGGTGCGTCAAATGGACACGCCTTTTAGAAGATACCCCCCCCCCCGAATGTAAGGGGGCCAACCGGGCCGATTAACCCCGGCCAGCCCGGTCCGAACCGCTGGCCCGCGGCACACCCGTGGGCCAGGCCCAAACCATCGTGCCCCGTAGGCCATGGCCCACTCCAGTCGCACTGGACTCCCTCGTGTCTGGTTCTCCAATGCCGACAGACCTTTTAGCCAGTCTTCGTCACCCTGCAGGACCCGCGGTATGCGTGTCCTTGTCCACGCCACGCACCCCGAGGCACGACCTCGGGGTCCTCGTCCGCTGACCACGACCGGACGGCACCATAACCTAATCCGAACCCCCAGCTGGACCTCACTGGAGCACCGTGCTCCTGGCATCAAGTGATGCACCTCCCCGACCTCCGGCCACCGCCCTTGCCAGAGCTAGGGCTTCTGACAGCCGCCACCACCACTCTGGCGGCCTGATTCCAAAACCCAAAGAAGATTCGGGATCCTCGGGGTGAGGCCTTCACAGTGCCTACCCCCGATCCATGATCCGACCAGATTTGAAGTGCCCGAATATTGGGATGAAGAACGTCCAAAAACGAGAAGTGAAAACGGGAATCGGATGATGGTCGTGTTTGTTCGGCCATCATCCCAATTCCAAAATTATAGAATTTAAACGACAAAATTTACAATGGTGTGGAAAAATTAACAAAAATCCTACCTCGATCTGCTATTCATCATTGGAGACATGCCCACTACCATCCCACATCAATTCGCCGAAGTCTGCTCCTCAATCCGATGAATAAGGCTGATGATCGCACGAGGGAGAGAGAGATAGAGGGAGAGAGAGAGAGAAATGGTTTTCCCCCAATTCTACATTTTATAAATTCTCTAAACTCCACTGACGGGCGCAGATTCCGAATCCTCTTCGCCCACTCATTTTATATCGTGCCTAGGCAACATGACCCCTTTTGAACTCAACGGATGTCTCAGATTTTCATTCTGAGGCTTCTTTTGAATGTTATTTGAAAAGGTCTCCAATGATAAAAATCACTAAGTCATTCTTTGAAAATGACAATTTCCCCCTTGGTGACATCTCTCACAATAGGCCCGCACCTCCAACTTTTACATCCCACCTAGGGTAAACGACATGATCCAGATACAATCGTGCCCTCAGATTTTTGATCTGACCTACCGTTTAAGGGAAAACACAACCCCTCCACATACCTAGTATATAGAACGCTTAACATGTTTATAAAATTTATTCCGGGCACACTGGGCCATCGAATCACACGTCGTCTTCGCACCTAGTTTTGGATGTATATGTAGAATTATTTCAAATTGTTACAGGGAAAAATCATGTCTCTACAATTAGATCGCATATACTTCTGCAAAAAACCTTAAAACATATCCCCAAATAACATTGACTACCCTTGAAGTCTCATACTTCAAGTAATTAACCTAGTCACAAATTCTCCATGATAATGTAATCATTCTATAAATTTTCCAAATTGATATATATCATAAATAAAATCATAGATTCTTCCCCAAAAATTTTCTACCATTACTCCATTAATGAAATCCCATATTATTTTATTTTTCGTAAGCATATAGTGTTTCAAAAATTGAGAACATCTTCTAAAATAACATTTATTACATAATCATGAAATCATAATTCTACAATATGGATATCTGTTGGATAAACTATAATTTAACTAAATCAATATATTATTAATCCATAATACCATTGAGATAAAAATAATAAGTCATACTAAACAGGTACATCACATAGGCATGTCGTACGTGATCAATCCAAGTCACATTTCGGTGGTCGGTTAAATTCTCATAGCTTGGTCTGACGTGACATGTTGTCACATGGTCTGCATGTTGTCCATTTTTAGAAACTATATAATTTTATTACATTCCAAAAAATATCGTTCAATCCTTAATAATTTCCTTAACATATTTTAAATTTAATGGTTATCTTGTATCTCTCATTTTTCATCTGAATAATTTCTAACCCATAATTTTCTGAAATTTGAATGTCTGAAAAAAATAAAATTTTTCTCCTTAATATTGTAGATCACAAAGCCTCAAAAGATATTTCTTTTACATTGAAATACTGATCTACATTAAAATTATAATCTCATGATGATATCCTTACCCCTTAAGAAAACTTCTTAATCTCAGAGGTTTTCTAAACCACCATCTGATAACAACTATAAGGCTCCCTCATTAAACATTACATAATCACGATTCAAGCAATGAATTATCATTTAGGATCTCTTTAGTCATAGTGTTTTTGATAATTAGTCCACAACTATTTCATTTCATCTCAATTTTTACTTAGTGTACAATTATACACTACCCAATTTTTCAGAATAAAAAACTCTTTAAAAACAATAATTATTTTCATGATATAAATATTTTTAAATTAATACATTCTCTTATACATCCTTATACACAATGAATTTTTTTTCAAAAATATGGAATGAGCATAAAATTTTCTTTAATAGACATTAAAATATTTAAAAACCATTATTCTAATTAAAACATAATATCCCATTTAATTTTCATTGAGCAGATGAAACAAAATAGGTTCACATTAATAAATTTTTTACATTTTGTTCAATGAAATTCCCCAAAACCAATAGTAAAAAATTAAAACACATTTTTTTGAATTATAGTATATTATACATAAAACCCTTTAAATCATCTTCCAATTGAAATAACCACATGGTTGACTATTATATTGGAGACCTATTTATGGGATCACACTCCGTATTAGCTATATTGAGTTTACTTGTGGGATATAATTAGCCACAAACCATTGTATAATTTATAACAGGATTACCTGTGAGCTATAATGGGTGTCAATCCTTCATATATTATTTATCGTGCTCATTCATTTCATAAATTTTCATGTACCATTTCAAAAATACGTTCATCCCAAAACCCTATTAAAAAAACTTCAAATCCAACAGAAAGAACATTTTCATATGAAAAATACCAATTCCATTTAAGAAAATATTTTCAATTGCAAGATACCAAAATAAATTATTAATTTTCCTTTTAAAATACATTAATTTTTATATTGGAATCCAAATATTAGATAATGGTTACATTGGTGGAGAAGTCATTGTCGTTGTATATGTTAAAATAAGAAACTTTACTCTAATCATTTTCTAATAAAAGTAAATTGATTTCATTCAAAATATTTCATTTTAAAAAATTTAATGAATTTGATGATAGGTAGAAAATTTTATGTACCGTCATTTATATCGATATAAATAAATGTGTAAATTAATATCATGAAGAAAAATATATTTTTATTAAATCATTAATCATTCAAGGTGTCCCACAACACTTTTATCATTTAAATCATAATCAACATGTATCAATACATTTATAAAAAATTAACATTATGATAGATAAATTATGTTTATTAAATATCTTAGTGGCAATATGTATTTCTTATAAATGAATAAAGGTTCATAATATCAAGAAATTCCTCAATTAAAGTATATTTAAATGATATCCTTTACCATGAGTTATACTTTCCCCATTCTTAGGTTATCTTCAATAATAATAAACCTAGGTTAATTGATACTTTCATAAAACCCTTTTTCAAGTTTATTATTCATTTTATATCACTTATTATCACGTTATTACTATTATATAATTATTTAAGTTCACATTAGAGATTTTGTCGATGTTCCGTACTTGAGTCAAAAATGAACATGAATTGATAATAATTATCCATGTAGTCATAAGTCCATTGTCACTATAGATATATTTATATTTAAATATAATATAAATAAAATATATTAGTATTTATAAGCATCTATAACATTTGGTGATACGAAATGAAAGGCACTATTCATAGAGATGGTAGTTCGTACGTATGCATTAACATTACATTCATTTCATTGATAAATTGAAGGAAGCAAAAATAAATGAAACATGGGTATATTATAATTCATGTATAATATCAGTGAAACATATGTTACTCATTTTTCTTTAATTATATAATTTACATGTTCCATTTATGGCATGAACAAGTCATATCACTTCGAGGGGTAGTATTCCACACATCGTCAAATGAAATTATCATAATTACATATTATGGAAATAATAAAGGTATTTTGTTAATTCAAATTATAGAATATATTATAAAATATAAATATAATATAAATAATTTATATAACTACAATTCCATTATATTGGCCACCATGAGAGAAGGTAGGAGAGAATTGATCAACCACCATTTCGTGAGACAATAGTTTTTTCTAACAATGAAACAGTACATTCTATATCCATTATATGTAGGTTTGTTTATGTATAGGTAAAAACCATAGAATAAATACATTTTAAAATATATAGGATACTATTGTTGTTATAAATTAATTTATTAAAAATAGATTTGGGTGGAGATGTATAATAAATTAATGAAGACTGAAAGATGATGTTACAACTATATTGTGTAACCCCTTTTGATTTGAGCGACAAGGGTTTCTTGAATTCCATTCTTCCCAAGGAAAGGATTTTTAAAAAAAGTTACGGATACTGGGAGATAATTTGTGTATAATTTGGATGAGACAAGGGGATTGAGAGGTGTGAGTTAGTGGGTAGAGGTGGTGGCCTTTTATGAGAGGGAGGAGGGGAACATTTGGAACATCTTGAAATATTATTTTATTAAAAATTGATTTTACAATTATAGTAGATCCAAAATGATATATTTCATGGATAAGATGAAGATGGGTAGAAATATTTTCACCCAATATTATTTTGATAAGTTTATGTAAAAAAATAACCTTACATGTTAGCAGTAACCCTTTTTAAAAAATATTAACACTTACCATGTATTCTTTTATTTTCATAATATATGGTTACGATAGTTACAATAAAAGTGAAATATAACAAAAAGTGGATAATTAAAGAAACTAGAGTAATTATATAAGTCAACTACCTGATTTTTATAATTTTAGGACTGTTATATAATTTAATAAAACAATATTTGTTTTAAAAATTCATTTATGTCACATTTGACACAGTTTAGTAACTGATTTTTTTCATGTCATTACAACATGATTCCTTTGAAACCAAATGTATTAAGTAATCCTTAACAAGTCAATTTCATAAAAAAAATCATGTATGGGGTAAACATGTTCAAATTAAATTTATTTAAATATTTATAATATCTTTTATTTGAATCTTTAATTAATAAAGTAATCACATCATCATCATTTTTTCATAAATAAATTTATTTATTTAAGGTTGAAAATTTATAAATAAAATACCATGATGTAGAAAATAATTTATCTTTATAATGACTATTTATAGAGTAATATGTATTTTTTATAAATGAAATTAAAATTGTTTTAATTAGAAGATACATGAATATGTTATATTTCAAATTTCATTAAAATAAATGTTATAATAGGTCATTATCACACCCATGTAGCTCATTGGGGTCCCAAAATTGATCCAATGATTATAATTTTTTGAAATATTTTATTCAATTGGATTAAAAGAATATTTATGGTAGTTTGGTTTAATATAATATTATTTTTACCCATATTTACCTAATATAACCTTTATCCATTGTAAAAAAATAAAATTACTGAATTTACTATTGATATTGTCTAAAACTAAGAGGTTACTATTTTCAAAATTTGGAACCTCTAATTCCAAATATGGAATAAATTTTTTCAAATTCAATGAAAAAAAGTTGCTATATGTAATTTGAAATTACTTCCCCTGCCAAAACCAAAAAATGAGTTTTTTAGAATTAAAAACTATCAAATGATTGACAAGTTTTTCATTCCAATTTAAATATGAAATTACGTCCAAATATTTTCATTGGATAAAATGATAAAAACATATTAAAATTGTAATTGTTTCCCAATAAAAAATATAATCTAATTATATAAATAAATTTCATGAAATTGTAGTTTTGAATTAATATGAAATATTATACAATTTTTATTGAATTAAAATTTTAATAAAAAATATACAAAAATATCAATCAAGGTAAATTTATATTTCCTACATCTAAAGAAAATGGTTATTTCATCAAATATAATATATAATTGTTAACAAAACATGATTAAACAGGGTTCTCCATCAAGAGGAGGTGAAACTGATTTTTAAAACCAATATTATCCAAAAATTTTGATTTATTCTTATATTATATATAAAAAACATATAAAGTGAATTAAAATCATTATATTTATTATATAATTTTTTATTTAAATAATAATCTTTAAAGAGATATATGATTTTTTAAACCGAAATATTCTTTTTTAAATAAGTTTTTATAAAAACACAGCCTTTATATTCTATTGGTTTTTATTTCTAATTATAATAAATTAGGTAACCAATGAATCATTATTTAAACATTTTTAAATCATATTTTCATAATTGAATTTATAATATTTATTACAACAATTTCAAGAGATAGGATATATAGGTAACATTTGAATTATTATATTTAGTTGTTGATTTTATCTCGATGTAGAATATCATGTACACTATAGAACATAGTGTTTCATTATTAAAAAGTGCGACAGTACATTAAATGTATAGAGATTTTGATGAAGGGAACCATAATACTTCATACACTAGATTTCATTAGGTGTTACTATGAAGATGGTAGCATATGACAATGATGTATCTCATAAATCTTAGGATAGTTTAGGTGCTTCATTTTTCTACATTCGGTGTTCAATGTATACTTGATACTTTGTATCCATGTTATCATTCATTACAGTGACATTTAATTTAAAATTATCAGTAGTTGTATGTTATTCATGTTATTTTAGTTATTTTTATCCTTATCTCTTTCATAATTTACGTCGATTTGTTTATATATTTTCCTCTACCTACCTCTATGTGTAATTTTCATGAATGATACTCTCTGGTAATGAGGAAATAGTCTCCCCAGGAAGACAACCTAGGGTCTCGCAGCTGTTAGGAATCCTCTGGAATTTGGGGAGTTTTGATTGAGACTATGTGGACCAAATGTATTAGGTCACCTGATAAGTGGTATCCCAGTCTGGGACGTCACATATAGTTTTTTATTAAAAAGATAGAGTGTTTATAATTTATTTATATTGGTTATTATCATTCTGTAGAGAAAAATACATAAAAATATCATATTATATATAACTAAATTTTTAGAAAAAATGTGGTGTATTATATACTTTTAATTGTTTTAAATAAAAATTTCATTTGTATTATTAATTAAATCCTTCTTAAGAACTCCACTTTGGCAAAAAAATTATATAATCTTATATATTTTTATAATATTAATTTTTTAAAATGATATCAATTCATGAGAAATAGATTAATATGTAAATTTATTTAACTCCTATGTCATTTTTTACACCTCTATACATGAATAAACTATAAATAATATAAATTCATACATTAATATAAAGGAATAATCACAATATAAAATAATATAGAAAATATATAATTAGTGTATATTTTTTGACATTGGTATTGTTATAGAAAAAAAATATAAAAAATTAAGATATGTTTTTAATGACTAGTGTGACACAATTAATATTGAATATGATTATTTTAGTAAATCCATGGATGATTTTTATTGTTAATTTGTAGAATATTAATACAATATAATTTATTATTTTGAAAATACAAGTCATATTTTGGATACACTATCTATGTCTCATAAAGGAATATCAAACATTAAATAGATTTTCTTAAATATATATATATTCAAATATGATAAATTCAAGATGACTCATGATGATTATATTTTTTAAATAATCATTAGGTTTAATGAAATAATAAAAACCTTGAATTAATTAAGAAATAATAAGGAATACAAATCATAAGGTCAAAATATAATAAGATATATAAATAGATAATGTAGAGGCATTGAAATCAATATTTAGAGTTATATAATATTATCATGATATTATTCATTGAAAAAATATAATAATTTATAATCTATATGGAATGAAAACAATGTTAATAACACGGATGTTGTAACAAATTAGCCGATTTCATTCATTGTATCTTTTCAATGTCTAATAGAATTATTAATAATGAGAGAAACTGTAAAGGCCCAAACTCTAGTAGCCTATATGAAGAGGTTAATTAATTATAGTGGAACAAGATAAATAGTAACTCATCCCAATATACTGAGAAGTTTAGTAGACTTGGAGAACTTGATATATAGCTTAATCACAAATGAAAACTAAAAAAAATATGAAATTTTATTTTTTTAGAAAAAACTATTTCATAATTAATAACAGTAAATATAATTCATAATACACAACTAACTTTCCTGAGAAAATGAGACATATAAATGGGGTGATTTCGAATGAAAATTAAGAGTACGAATACAGGAGAAGATGTAAATAATTAATATACGATAATAAATATGGAAATGTCAATGTGTTAATAATATGTCATTCATTTGATAACATGATTAGGAAAAAGAACATTGAATTAATAAATTTTGATAAAATAATTCCATATAATTAATCATGAGCATGAATCGTATCTATGGAGATCATAAATAACAAAATAATCGCATAGAAATCAACAAATATTCTTTTAAAGAAGCAATCAATAATATTATTACATACCAACGGTTTGATAGAACCGTTGGTGAAAGAGGATTTTCCCAACGGTTCTAATGAATCGTTGGAATAGATGTGGCTGGGAGGTTTTTTCCCAACGGTTCTCATGAACCGTTGGTAAAGATGGCTTTGGGGAGGTTTTTGCCAACGGTTCATGAGAACCGTTGGTATAGATATAGGTTTTTGCAGGTTTTTCCCAACGGTACTAGAGAACCGTTGGGATAGATATACATATGCCAACGGTTTTTAAGAACCGTTGGCAAAGGTTCTCCCCAAATTCCCAGCCGCCTGTTCTCTCCCCCATTCGCGATACACAACCCTAAAACGGGAGCAGCAGCCGATTTAGGCAATTTTGGAGGTACTGCCGGCCTTGAATCTTCCAGGTCTTCTTCAGGTTATTCTTCTTCTTTATCTGAAAACGTATTCAAATGTTTGGATAGTATTTAAACCTATTTTCATTTTTCCCATCAGTTTAGGTGATTTTGGAGCTACTGTCCGCCGGACCAGCCTAAGGGTGAGTTTTCTTGAAAATTCCTTTTTGGATTTTACCCCTTGAACATGGTATGTCATTTGTGAAAGGTTATATAAATCGAATTGATTGTTCGATTTCTGAATTGAGTTGTAAATTAAATTAATTAAGGGTATTTTATGGTTTGCATTCCCCTTTTAACACATGAATGCCAATTATTTTTTAACACATGTTTTAATTGTATTGCCTTGCCAATGTGAGTAATGTAGAGACTATGCTATGAATCTATGAAATTGGATTGAATTTATCTTATATTTTATGTTACCATGTTAGATATATTATAACTAATGCATGTGATATCTTTATAGTCTTGTTAGGAGTGTTCTATTAAAAATTCCCATGTGAGTGCTTGAATTTTCATTGAATTGCTAGCCATTATGAGTTATGTTGAGACCATGATATGGAATTGATTGATTAAGCAAGGGAATCTCATTATCTTGTCATTACAACATGAGTAAATGAAGCTTCATTATTTTCAGGTTATTATTTGATTGAGTCGCCATTTTGAGGTGAGTTGTATTAAATACCTTTGTTTTTGACCTTGGTATGTTTAATGAATTGTTTAAATGAAATGGAATTCATTAAATGATTAATAGTAAATAGTGATACATGGATTCTATTATGATGCCAGGTATATAATCTTGTTTCTATTAACTTATACGCGTTATGTGATAAATGGATTCACAGTGGAATTCCACGGATAGACTCATTTCTTTGAATATTGATTAAGCCATGGGTGATACATGGATCCAAGGGAGGGATTCCATAGATAGACTTATTGAATGTATAATTATATTCCAATTGATACATGGATTCTTATGATAATTCCATAGATAGACTTATTGAATGTAGAATTATATTCCAATTGATACATGGATTCTTATGATAATTCCATAGATAGACTTATTGAATGTAGAATTATATTCCAATGCTATGCGTCTTGTGTGGTGGTGGTGTGGTTTATATGTTTTATGGTAGTAGTGAAGTGTCTAATTATGTAGTTAATGTGAACCCATAGGTTGAGTATTTTGTGCTATCTATATATCATGTATTTTTATGTTATTTCTACACATTCCCAACCAGAGTTGGATAAACTTACCAACGATCATAGGTTTTGAGTTATGAGTATTTTTTCTAATATCTAGGATGGTGGTTATATGTTTGGATAGATACCATGTCTTCCCTACTCTTCCTTCAAAAGTGATTGACCATGTGTTTTTAGGCAAGATGAGATGTGATTGTCCATGTGTCTTCAGGTGAGATGTACTATGATTTCCCTAGTGTTTTTCGTTGAGGTGTGATGTGATAAGGCTATAATAAGATGTGGCATGTGGTTGGGGTCATGTAGGGTAGGAGGATGGCACAAGGTTGATGTTATTCATGTTCATGATACCCTACTAATATGGTTATGGGATGAGTCATGCTGTTATGTGATATAACACATTATGTTCTTGTTGGTTTTACATTTTTTCAATAACACATTTGTATGTTTTTTTGACATGTGTAGTTGATACCTTGATTATTTTCTTCCTTTATCGTTTACTTAAATGTATTTTCTATTATAGTTAATTCCTATTGAATTGTTTATGACAAAATGACTTATATAAATTCTTTTTACAGAATGGACAGAAGTTGGATGTATGAAACCGATCGGATCTCAGACGATTTTCAAAAAAATTTGGAGAGCTTTATAGATTTTGCATTTCACAATGCTTCAGATAGTGGTCGCATACACTTCCCATGTTCCAATTGTGTTGGTAAACCTTGGTTGAGCCGTGAAGAAGTCAGCTACCACATAACCAAAAATGGGTTTCAAGCAAACTACTTTCTGTGGTATCACAATGGGGAGAAAACGAAATCTCAAATTGGTGATGATCGAAATGAAAAGACTGGAATGGAGAATTTGTTAGATGATCGGTTTCCGTTTATTCATCATCATGAAAAAGAAAGGATTTCGACTCAAGAAGACTTCGATATGAGGACAGCTGATGCATCTAGTGAAAATGATGATATTGATAGGGTGAAAAAATTGAATGATGCTGCCACGACTCCAGTATATCGACAATGCGATAAAATGAAAAAGCTGGAATTTTTTATCCAGTTATTTCATGGGAAAATTATGTATGGGATTTCTAATACAGCAATCGATTACATTCTTACCCTCTTGAAGGATTTACTTCCAGATGATGCAGATATTCCCTCAAACCACTATATGGCATTGAAGTTAGTTGAGGAACTTGGATTTTCAAGAAACAAAATTCATGCTTGCCCGAAAGATTGCAGTTTATTCTGGGAGGAAACCGCTGAACGAAATGAATGTATAAAATGTGGAACATCCCGCTGGAAGTCAAAATCTGATGGAACACCATCCCGCGTTCCACAGAAAGTAATGTGGCACTTTCCATTGATCCCCAGACTCCAGAATCTTTTTATGTCTGATGACATATCAATAAAAATGAGATGGCATGATATCGAGAGAAAGAAGACTGATGATGAGTTGTTTCATCCTGCATATGGATTTTCATGGAAGAGATTTGATGCTCGACATCCTGATTTTGCAGCTGACGTGCGTAATGTGAGGCTGGGTCTTTCATGCGACGGTTTTAATCCGTTTGGGCAGATGCTTACTTCGCACAGCACATGGCCCGTTTTTATGCACATTTATAATCTTCCCCCATGGTTGTGTATGAAAAAATCTTTCACTTTCATGAGTATACTCATATCTGGTCCTTCTGATCCCGACATTGATATTGATGTATACATGCAACCTTTAATAAAAGAGTTGAAGCTTCTTTGGGATGTGGGTGTGCGCACATACGATGCATGTTCGAAAGACATATTTCAGATGCGCGCTGCGCTTATGTGGACAATCAATGATTTTCTGGCTTATGCAATGATGTCTGGATGGAGCACGAAGGGGAAACTGTCATGTCCAGTTTGTATGAAGAATACACGATCCAGAAGACTGGAACATCGTTGTAGTTTCAGTTTTATGGGACATCGACGATTTTTGCCAAAGGATCATCCATATAGAATGAATCATCGAAGATTTGATAATACTATAGAGACTGATGATCCACCTCAGCATATGTCTGGAACTGATGTGCTTAATGAATTGAAAGATTTCAGTTTTTCGTTCGGGAAGGGTCAAATGAAATCTGGAAAGAGAAATAATGTTTCCACAGAAACCTGTTACAATTGGAGGAAGAGGAGTATCTTTTTTGATTTGCCTTATTGGTCAACCAATTTGATACGTCATTGCTTAGACGTAATGCATATTGAAAAGAATATATGTGAAATGTTGCTTTCAGTTCTTCTAAATGTCAAGGGGAAGACAAAAGATGATTTACGATCTCGACGTGACTTGGTGGATTGGGGCATCAGACCAGAATTGCATCCTGTGCGTATCAGTGAAAATAAATGGCAACTTCCATGTGCTTCTTATGTGATGACACCTACTGAAAAAAAAAACAATTTTTGGAAGTATTAGAGACTATTAGAGTTCCTGATGGCTATTCAAGCAACATATCTAAACGGGTCAACAGAAGAGAGTTGAAGCTAAAATCTTTGAAGACTCATGATTATCACGTTCTACTGCATGAGTTGCTTCAAATAGCAATCCGTCATCTTTTGTCCAATAATGTAAGGGTGGGTGTTATTCGGTTGTTCCATTTGTTTAGAGATCTTTGTGCTAAGAAGTTGTCCAAGTTTTTCTTGCAAAAAATGTTGACAGATGCCCCATTAATTTTCTGTGAGTTGGAGAAAATATTTCCCCCATCATTTTTCACATGCATGCTGCATCTGACTGTCCATATTCCAACTGAAATACTTCTCGGAGGACCTGTTTCTTTTCGTTGGATGTATCCAACTGAAAGAAATATGTTCACATTAAAGTCTTATGTTCGAAACAAGAATCATCCTGAAGGTTCTATCGTGAACGGTTACTTAGCTCAATAATGTATGGATTTCTGTTCAATGTATTTGTCTGATCTTACTACAAGAATGAACAGACCAATGAGAAATGAAGAAGAACAATATGAGAAAATTGAACCCAGTTTTCCATCACTTCCTCAAACAGGAGGAATTCCTGGATCATATACATTGAAGACATTAAGCCATGAAGAGCGGGAGATGGCACATCGCACAGTTTTGTTCAACTGTGATTTGTTCTATGACTATATTAGGTAACAAAATTGAATATGTATATCTTACATATATATCTGTTAAACTATTCATATTTTTTTATCTACAGGGAACATAAAACAATGATAAATAGGAAGCATCGTTCTTTATCTTTGAGAAGGAGAGAGACTTTGCATAGCAAAGAGTTTTCTGCTTGGTTAAAATTGAAGGTAAAAATATTACTGTTTAAATTAATTATTTCAATATTTACTTAAGTTTAACTGTCATTTATATTGCAGGTATTGAGTTTGTCTGCTGACTCTGTCTCTGAGGAAATAAGATCTTTGGCTTTTGGTCCTAATACCGTGGTTCGTGACTGTAAATCAATTGTTATCAATGGGTACAGATTTATTGTCACTGAACGAGCCAAAAACATGAGAACACAACATGATGGTATTATGGTTACTGCCACAACAGATTGTTATGCCAGCGCATCAGATAGTAGACCGCGACTTGAAAATGTGGGTTATTATGGAGTCGTTGAGAAAATAATAATATTGGATTATTACTCTCATGGACGAGTCACAATGATGAAATGCCATTGGTTTGATTCGATGACGAGACATGGCACATTTATTGATGATTGTGGATTTCGAGTAATTAATATGACCCGCACTCTTGAAACCGAAGAACCATATGTGTTGGCATCAATGGATAAACAAGTTTTTTATGTCAAAGATCAACTTCAACCTGAATTTGGTGTCGTAGTTGAAGTAATTCCAAGAATTATTTTTGATGATGCTGATGATGGAATTGACACTGTCCCTATTGCCATTGGAACCAATCCATTTATTTCTTTTGATGACTCCAATAGCTCAATTGTCAGAGTTGATTGTGAACCTGAAGTTGTGGTTGGAAATATATAGAATCATTCATCCATGTTCTCAATTATTTTGGTTTACCTCGAGTTGGGTTGTTAAGGTTGGTAATATTCATATTTATTTAGTTTTGATCACAAATATGTTTTAGCTGACTTGACCGTTATGTGAATTTTCAATGTTTATTGGTTGCTGTTTTATTTGAATTGCATTTTCTAATTTGGAATTGAACTGTATTCAAACCAAATCAAACAATATTTCTAACTTGGTGAACATTACAACTTGTATGTTTTATTAAATTCATTCAAGCTCTTCTAAAACAATTGATAGCTAAATTACCAATGAATCCCCTCATTCCCTCATATATTTAGTTTTTTGGTTTACACATTAATTTTCTTTTTCTAATTAATTACATATTTGTTTTCCAATGCAGGAAATGAAGCCAATTAAAGAGAGACGAAGAAAAAAAAAGGCGGAGAACCATCGTCGGATGGAGGAGATGGGCATTCCACCATTAGTGCCTACAGTGAGTACTTTATTTCAAATATATATATATATATTTACAGAATATATAATGTCATGTGATAAAATTTTTTTGTAAACTTTTTTGTAGGATCCACCATTACGTCGGCAGTTATTCGACGAGGAGCCTAGTACTGGTCCTAGTACTCAGGCCGTTGGTACGAGGAGGGTTCGTACCAGAGGTGGACATAAAGCTGCGCGTGCCCGACTAGACCCTGCCCCTCCCACTGACATTTCAGCCTTCCCACATTCTGATCCCGGTGTGTCGTTAGGGACACACGAGATATTTAGACCTCCCATGTTTTCGCTACCTTCTACATCTTCTGCCCCATCATTTTCACATCCCATGATGATTCCCACTCCCCAGTCAGCATCAGGTCATACAGTTGTTCCATCTTCTTTTCCTTCTACTTCTGTCTCTCCGAGCTTTTATATTACATCGTCTTCGACGCCTGTTCCACCAGAGGGTGTTCCATCAGGTTCTGTGGATCCGGCGCCACTCATTGATCAGACTAGCACAGGTATATTTATAAAACCCTATCAAATTTTTATAGCAATATTTATTTTCATTATAACATGTTTTGATAAAATATTTGTTTTTCTTTCATGACAGATACATCTACTGAAAGGAGGCGGGGGCGGGGCCGTACACGCATGCGTTCGGTGTGGAACCGTCGCACACAGGTTATGGTGGAATATAATGAAGACAATCAGATGGTTGAGAAAACAGGGCAGCAATGTCGGAGTTTTATGGTGACGCTTGCCAAATACTCCGACATCATTCCCGTCAGCCCACTGTCATGGAGACATTTGCCACATGAGGTCAAAGATAGAGCTTGGGCAGAGATATGGGTAAAAAAATCTGTTGTATTTAATGCCATGAATTTTTTTTGTATTTATATAAATTAATATTTTCATTTCAGCTTCGATTTAATTTTCCTGATGGTGAGGGTGCACGAATGGAACGTCTAAAGATTTAGGCGAGCTTTGGAGAGCCTACAAGCATGAGCTGTATATTTGCTGGCGTGCTAGAGTTGGCACTGAGTTAGAGGCGGTACCAGTCGTGGATGATTGTCCTATAGAGCAGTATCGTCAGATGATTACTCATTGGACGAGTACCCAGTTTAAGGTATGAATTACATTTGAGGTATTTAAATAATAACTTTCAAGTTTTGCATTAATATTATCCTTTGCATTATCGAATTTTATTTAGGAATCATCTGGAAAAAATAAAAAAAACATTGATGCAAAAAAATACCTCCATACACTAGGACGCACGACGATGCCAGATCATGAGAGGCAGCAGGTATGACAATTGTTTATAAGTTTTCTTTACGACTTACATTTTCTTTTGTTTCCTCAATTATTTAATTATTTGCTGAAGTCTTTATGTAAATTTTGTTTACAATGTCATTGTAGAGGAAAGTACAAAATATTGAAGGACGTGTGCCTCGAGCAAAACTGTTTTGCTCGAGTAGACGAAAAAACGATGGACGTGCTGTCAACGAAGCGACTCAGCAGCAGATTGTAAGTTTTAATCTGTTGATTTTATATTTTAATATCTATTTCGTAACATAACAATATATTTATATTTGTAACAGGATGCTTTAGAGGCCCTCGATGCCCAAGAAGCAGACAATTTTGGGCCATCTGATCACTTACATCAGGTGTTGGGAGATGATCATTCTGGCAGAGTACGCTGCCGACCTAGGATAGCCCCGACGAGGTATTGGCCTGCCTCAGGTACGAGTTGTAGTGCCACCGAGCTGCAGCAAGTTAGGGCACAGGCAGAACAGGCTGAGAAAAGGGCCACAGAGACGACAGAACAGTCTGCAAGGGCAAACAGTGCATTTATGAAATTTATTGAAGTTCTACGTCCAACACTTCTAGCAGAGGCCATCCCAGCGATTGATGAATACATGTCGTCGATACATTCTATATATGGTGAACCAGGTGGCAGTTCCAATGGTGGTCAGGCTGATGTCGAGCTTGAATATGATGATGGCGAGCAGTCTGATGCGGAAGAGGTGGGAGATGAGGAGGGCGAGGAGGAGGGCGAAGGCGAGGAGGAAGGTGCTGTGGAGGGTGAGGACGATGAGGAGGACGATGACGAGGTCGATGATGATGATGATGATGGAGATGGTGATGCTGATGTGGGACATATTGATCCGTTACATTTTTGACTTGAGATTTGATGTTTAATCTATTCTAGTTGTTGGTTTTATCTAGACTCGTAGTATAGTATTGGAGTTGAGTTATTTTTATATATTGTCTGTTTTTATGGATGTTGTTGTCTTTTAGTGGTTGTGTGTTTGAGAACTCCCTGGACAACCCCCCTCATTCTTGGACCCTGGACAACCCCCCCTCCCCCTTGGACCCCGAACACCCACCAAACACCCCACGGACAGCCCCGCGGACAGCCCCCTGGACAGCCCCCTGGACAGCCCCCCGTACAGCCCCCAACCCTCCACCCTGGACCCCGGATAGCCCCCCGGACAGCCCCCCGGACAACCCCCCCACCCTCCCCCTTGGACCCCGGACAACCCCCCAAACACCCCCCGGACAACCCCCTAAACAACCCCGGACAACCCCCTGAACAACCACCGGACAGCCCCCTAAACAACCCCGGGCAACCCCCTGAAGAACCCTCAAGCACCCTCCAGACAGACCCCGCACAGCCCCCCCCCCCCCACCCTCATCCTTGGTCCCCGGACAGCCCCCCGGACACCCACCGGACAGCCCCCCCCCCCGGACAGCCCCCGCGGACAGCCCCCTGGACAGCCCCCCGTACAGCCCCCAACCCTCCACCCTGGACCCCGAATAGCCCCCCGGATAGCCCCCCCCCCCCCCCTGGACCCCGGACAACCCCCCCACCCCCCCTTGGACCCCGGACAACCCCCCAAACACCCCCCGGACAGCCCCCTGAACACCCCCGGACAACCCCCTGAACAACCCCCTGAACAACCCCCGGACAGCCCCCTGAACAACCCCGGACAACCCCCTGAACAACCCCCAAAAACCCCCCGGACAGACCCCGCACAGCCCCCCCACCCTCCTCCTTGGTTCCCGGACAGCCCCCCGGACACCCACCGGACAGCCCCCCCGGACAGCCCCCCGAACATCCCCTCCACCTTCCTTAATTTCATTAGCTCTGAAATATTTCATAGTACGATCAACTAAAATCTAATCCATACTAAATATGATATAAAAATATTCTATATGAATTTCCATAAGATTTTAAGTGAAAACAAAAAGTGACATACGAAAAACTGACCAAACGCATTCGAAATGTGTTGATGCTTTAGGACAATGATCCATGGGTCATATGTGACGTGTACGAGTCATCCCCGCTTCAATCCGAGGCGCGGTGTGGTCGGAACAACTCAAAGTGTATGTCTTTTGTTTCAAAAGGACATCATTTTAAGTGAAAAACATCAACTGGCATCGTTCGGCCCGTTTGGACCCCCCTCACGCGCGTTTACGAAGCGCGCGCATCACTTAAAACACGAATATTGAGCCGTACCGCGCAAACCGCACGTCCGATTGACGTTCCGTCTACGCGTAGATGTCACGAATAATAATTAGAATGTTCCACGGTGGTTTAAGCTCAATCCGAGGTCGTCAGCTATGAATTTGACCGTTGGACGCCCGTTTTGGCCGTTTATGACACCAGAACTGCGTTGTCGGTCACCGCGGGCACACAGCACGTCCGATTGACGTACCGTCCGCTCGAACACTTCAGAAATCACTCACCCGTATTTGTCGTCTGATTTCAGGCCATTCCGACATCGTTCGGCCCGTTTGGACCCCCCTCACGCGCGTTTACGAAGCGCGCGCATCACTTAAAACACGAATATTGAGCCGTACCGCGCAAACCGCACGTCCGATTGACGTGCCGTCTACGCGTACACGTCACGAATAATAATTAGAATGTTCCACGGTGGTTTCAGCTCAATTGAAGGCTGTCCGCTATGAATTTGACCGTTGGACGCCCGTTCTGGCCGTTTGTGACACCAGAACTGCGTTGTCGGTCACCGCGGGCATACGGCACATCCGATTGACGTGCCGTCTACTCGACCACTTCAGAAATCACTCACCCGTATTTGTCGTCTGATTTCAGGCCATTCCGTCATCGTTTAGCCCGTTTGGACCCCCCTCACGCGCGTTTACGAAGCGCGCGCATCACTTAAAACACGAATATTGAGCCGTACCGCGCAAACCGCACGTCCGATTGACGTGCCGTCTGCACGTACACGTCACGAATAATAATTAGAATGTTCCACGGTGGTTTCAGCTCAATCCGAGGCCGTCCGCTATGAATTTGACCGTTGGACGCCCGTTTTGGCCGTTTATGACACCAGAACTGCGTTGTCGGTCACCGCGGGCACACAGCACGTCCGATTGACGTGCCGTCTGCTCGACCACTTCAGAAATCAGTCACCCGTATTTGTCGTCTGATTTCAGGCCATTCCGACATCGTTCGGCCCATTTGGACCCCCCTCACGCGCGTTTACGAAGCGCACGCATCACTTAAAACACGAATATTGAGTCGTACCGCGCAAATCGCATGTCCGATTGACGTTTCGTCTGCGCGTACACGTCACGAATAATAATTAGAATGTTCCACGGTGGTTTCAGCTCAATCTGAGGCCGTCCGCTATGAATTTGACCGTTGGACGCCCGTTCTGGCCGTTTATGACACCAGAACTGCGTTGTCGGTCACCGCGGGCACACGGCACGTCCGATTGATGTGCCGTCTGCTCGACCACTTCAGAAATCAGTCACCCGTATTTGTCGTCTGATTTCAGGCCATTCCGACATCGTTCGGCCCGTCTGGACCCCCCTCACGCGCGTTTACGAAGCGCGCACATCACTTAAAACACGAATATTGAGCTGTACCGCGCAAATCGCACGTCCGATTGATGTTCCGTCTGCACGTACACATCACGAATAATAATTAGAATGTTCCACGGTGGTTTCAGCTCAATCTGAGGTCGTCCGCTATGAATTTGACCGTTAGACGCCCGTTCTGGCCGTTTATGACACCACAACTGCGTTGTCGGTCACCGCGGGCACACGGCACGTCCGATTGATGTGCCTCTGCTCGAACACTTCATAAATCACTCACCCGTATTTTTCGTCTGATTTCAGGCCATTCCGACATCGTTCGTCCCGTTTGGACCCCCCTCACGCGCGTTTACGAATCGCGCGCATCACTTAAAACACGAATATTGAGCCGTACCGCGCAAACCGCACGTCCGATTGACGTGCCGTCTGCGCGTAAACGTCACGAATAATAATTAGAATGTTCCACGGTGGTTTCAGCTCAATCCGAGGCCGTCCTCTATGAATTTGACCGTTGGACGCCCGTTCTGGCCGTTTATGACACCAGAACTGCGTTGTCGGTGACCGCGGGCACACGGCACGTCCGATTGACGTGCCGTCTGCTCGACCACTTCATAAATCACTCAACCGTATTTGTCGTCGGATTTCAGGCCATTCCGACATCGTTCGGCCCGTTTGGACCCCCCTCATGCGCGTTTACGAAGCACGCGCATCACTTAAAACACGAAGATTGAGCCGTACCGCGCAAACCGCACGTCCGATTGAGGTGCCGTCTGCGCGTACACGTCACGAATAATAATTAGAATGTTCCACGGTGGTTTCATCTCAATCCGAGGCCGTCCGCTATGAATTTGACCGTTAGACGCCCGTTCTGGCCGTTTATGACGCTAGAACTGCGTTGTCGGTCACCGCGGGCACACGGCACGTCCGATTGACGTGCCGTCTACTCGACCACTTCAAAAATCAGTCACCCGTATTTGTCGTCTGATTTCAGTCCATTCCTACATCGTTCGGCCCGTTTGGACCCCCCTCACGCGCGTTTACGAAGCGCGCACATCACTTAAAACACGAATATTGAGCCGTACCGCGCAAACCGCACATCCGATTGAGGTGCCGTCTACGCGTACACGTCACGAATAATAATTAGAATGTTCCACAGTGGTTTCAGCTCAATCCGAGGCCGTCCGCTATGAATTTGACCGTTGGACGCCTGTTCTGGCCGTTTATGACACCAGAACTGCGTTGTTGGTCACCGCGGGCACACGGCTTGTCCGATTGACGTGCCGTCTGCTCGACCACTTCAGAAATCAGTCACCCGTATTTTTCGTCTGATTTCAGGCCATTCTGACATCGTTCGGCCCGTTTGGACCCCCTCACGCGCGTTTACGAAGCGCGCGCATCACTTAAAACACGAATATTGAGCCGTACCTCGCAAACCGCACGTCCGATTGACGTGCCGTCTGCGCGTACATGTCACGAATAATAATTAGAATGTTCCACGATGGTTTCAGCTCAATCCGAGGCCGTCCGCTATGAATTTGACCGTTGGACGCCCGTTCTGGCCGTTTATGACACCAGAACTGCGTTGTCGGTCACCGCGGGCACACGGCACGTCCGATTGACGTGCCGTCTGCTCGAACACTTCAGAAATCACTCACCCGTATTTTCCGTCTGATTTCAGGCCATTCCGACATCGTTCGGCCCGTTTGGACCCCCCTCACGCGCATTTACGAAGCGCGCGCATCACTTAAAACACGAATATTGAGCCGTACCGCGCAAACCGCACGTCCGATTGACGTGCCCTCTGCGCGTACACGTCACGAATAATAATTAGAATGTTCCACGGTGGTTTCAGCTCAATCTGCGGCCGTCCGCTATGAATTTGACCGTTGGACGCCCGTTCTGGCCGTTTATGACACCAGAACTGCGTTGTCGGTCACCGCGGGCACACGGCACGTCCGATTGACGTGCCGTCTGCTCGACCACTTCAGAAATCACTCACCCGTATTGGTCCTCTGATTTCAGGCCATTCCGACATCGTTCGGCCCATTTGGACCCCCCTCACGCGCGTTTACGAAGTGCGCGCATCACTTAAAACACGAATATTGAGCCGTACCGCGCAAAACGCACGTCCGATTGAGGTGCCGTATGCGCGTACACGTCACGAATAATAATTAGAATGTTCCACGGTGGTTTCAGCTCAATCCGAGGCCGTCCGCTATGAATTTGACCGTTGGACGCCTGTTCTGGCCGTTTATGACACCACAACTGCGTTGTCGGTCACCGCGGGCACACGGCACGTCCGATTGACGTGCCGTCTGCTCGACCACTTCAGAAATCAGTCACCCATATTTTTCGTCTGATTTCAGGCCATTCCGACATCGTTCGGCCCGTTTGGACCCCCTCACGCGCGTTTACGAAGCGCGCGCATCACTTAAAACACGAATATTGAGCCGTACCGCACAAACCGCACGTCCGATTGACGTGTCGTCTACACGTACACGTCACGAATAATAATTAGAATGTTCCATGTTGGTTTCAGCTCAATCCGAGGCCGTCCGCTATGAATTTGACCGTTGGACGCCCGTTCTGGCCGTTTATGACACCAGAACTGCGTTGTCGGTCACCGCGGGCACACGGCACGTCCGATTGACGTTCCGTCTGCTCGACCACTTCAGAAATCACTCACCCGTATTTGTCGTCTGATTTCAGGACATTCCGACATCGTTCGGCCCGTTTGGACCCCCCTCACGCGCGTTTACGAAGCGCGCGCATCACTTAAAACACGAATATTGAGCCGTACCGCGCAAACCGCACGTCCGATTGACGTGCCGTCTGCGCGTACACGTCACGAATAATAATTAGAATGTTCCACGGTGGTTTCATCTCAATCCGAGGTCGTCCTCTATGAATTTGACCGTTGGACGCCCGTTCTGGCCGTTTATGACACCAGAACTGCGTTGTCGGTCACCGCGGGCACACGGCACGTCCGATTGACGTGCCGTCTACTCGAACACTTCAGAAATCGCTCACCCGTATTTTTCGTCTGATTTCAGGCCATTCCGACATCGTTCGGCCCGTTTGGACCCCCCTCACGCGCGTTTACGAAGCGCGCGCATCACTTAAAACATGAATATTGAGCCGTACCACGCAAACCGCACGTCCGATTGACGTGCCGTCTGCGCGTACACGTCACGAATAATAATTAGAATGTTCCACGGTGGTTTAAGCTCAATCCGAGGCCGTCCGATATGAATTTGACCGTTGGACGCCCGTTCTGGCCGTTTATGACACCAGAACTGCGTTGTCGGTCACCGCGGGCACACGGCACGTCCGATTGACGTGCCGTCTGCTCGACCACTTCAGAAATCAGTCACCCGTATTTGTCGTCTGATTTCAGGCCATTCCGACATCGTTCGGCCCGTTTGAACCCCCATCACGCGCGTTTACGAAGCGCGCGCATCACTTAAAACACGAATATTGAGCCGTACCGTGCAAATCGCACGTCCGATTGACGTTCCGTCTGCGCGTACACGTCACGAATAATAATTAGAATGTTCCACGGTGGTTTCAGCTCAATCTGAGGCCGTCCGCTATGAATTTGACCGTTGGACGCCCGTTCTGGCCGTTTATGACACCAGAACTGCGTTGTCGGTCACCGCGGGCACACGGCACGTCCGATTGACGTGCCGTCTTCTCGACCACTTCAGAAATCAGTAACCCGTATTTGTCTTCTGATTTCAGGCCATTCCGACATCGTTCGGCCCGTCTGGACCCCCCTCACGCGCGTTTACGAAGCGCGCGCATCACTTAAAACACGAATATTGAGCCGTACCGCGCAAATCGCACGTCCGATTGACGTTCCGTCTGCGCGTACACGTCACAAATAATAATTAGAATGTTCCAGGGTGGTTTTAGCTCAATCTGAGGTCGTCCGCTATGAATTTGACCGTTGGACGCCCGTTCTGGCCGTTTATGACACCACAACTGCATTGTCGGTCACCGCGGGCACACGGCACGTCCGATTGACGTGCCGTCTGCTCGAACACTTCAGAAATCACTCACCCGTATTTTTCGTCTCATTTTAGGCCATTCCGACATCGTTCGGCCCGTTTGGACCCCCCTCACGCGCGTTTACGAAGCGCGCGTATCACTTAAAACACGAATATTGAGCCGTACCGCGCAAACCGCACGTCCGATTGACGTGCCGTCTGCGCGTACACGTCACGAATAATAATTAGAATGTTCCACGGTGGTTTCAGCTCAATCCGAGGCCGTCCGCTATGAATTTGACCGTTGGACGCCCGTTCTGGCCGTTTATGACACCAGAACTGCGTTGTCGGTGACCGCGGGAACACGGAACGTCCGATTGACGTGTCGTCTGCTCGACCACTTCAGAAATCACTCACCCGTATTTGTCGTCTGATTTCAGGCCATTCCGACATCGTTCGGCCCATTTGGACCCCCCTCACGTGCATTTACGAAGCGTGCACATCACTTAAAACACGAATATTGAGCCGTACCGCGCAAACCGCACGTCCAATTGAGGTGCCGTCTGCGCGTACACGTCACGAATAATAATTAGAATGTTCCACGGTGGTTTTAGCTCAATCCAAGGCCGTCCGCTATGAATTTGACCGTTGGACGCCCGTTCTGGCCGTTTATGACACCAGAACTGCGTTGTCGGTCACCGCGGGCACACGGCACGTCCGATTGACGTGCCGTCTGCTCGACCACTTAAGAAATCAGTCACCCATATTTTTCGTCTGATTTCAGGCTATTCCGACATCGTTCGGCCCATTTGGACCCCCCTCACGCGTGTTTACGAAGCGCGCGCATCACTTAAAACACGAATATTGAGCCGTACCGCGCAAACCGCACGTCCGATTGAGGTGTCGTCTGCGCGTACACGTCACGAATAATAATTAGAATGTTCCACGGTGGTTTCAGCTCAATCTGAGGCCGTCTGCTCTGAATTTGACCGTTGGACGCCTATTCTGGCCGTTTGTGACACCAGAACTGCGTTGTCGGTCACTGCGGGCACACGGCACGTCCGATTGACGTGCCGTCTGCTCGACCACTTCAGAAATCAGTCACCCGTATTTGTCGTCTTATTTCAGGCCATTCTGACATCGTTCGGCCTGTTTGGACCCCCCTCACGCGCGTTTACGAAGCGCACGCATCACTTAAAACACGAATATTGAGCCGTACCGCGCAAACCGCACGTCCGATTGACGTGCCGTCTTCGCGTACACGTCGCGAATAATAATTAGAATGTTCCGCGATGGTTTTAGCTCAATCCGAGGCCGTCCGCTATGAATTTGACCGTTGGATGCCCGTTCTGGCCGTTTATGACACCAGAACTGCGTTGTCGGTCACCGCGGGCACACGGCACGTCCGATTGACGTGCCGTCTGCTCGAACACTTCAGAAATCACTCACCCGTATTTGTCGTCTGATTTTAGGCCATTCCAACATCGTTCGGCCCATTTGGACCCCCCTCACGCGCGTTTACGAAGCGTGCGCATCACTTAAAACACGAATATTGAGTCGTACCGCGCAAACCGCACGTCCGATTGTCGTGCCGTCTGCGCGTACACGTCACGAATAATAATTAGAATGTTCCACGGTGTTTTCAGCTCAATCCGAGGCCGTCCGCTATGAATTTGACCGTTGGACGCCCGTTCTGGCCGTTTATGACACCAGAACTGCGTTGTCGGTCACCGCGGGCACACGACACGTCCGATTGACGTGCCGTCTACTCGACCACTTCAGAAATCATTCACCCGTATTTTTCGTCTGATTTCAGGCCATTCCGACATCGTTCGGCCCGTTTGGACTCCCCTCACGCGCGTTTACGAAGCGCACGCATCACTTAAAACACGAATATTGAGCCGTACCCCACAAACCGCACGTCCGATTGAGGTTCCGTCTGCGCGTACACGTCACGAATAATAATTAGAATGTTCCACTGTGGTTTCAGCTCAATCCGAGGCCGTCCGCTATGAATTTGACCGTTGGACGCCTGTTCTGGCCGTTTATGACACCAGAACTGCGTTGTCGGTCACCGCGGGCACACGACACGTCCGATTGACGTGCCGTCTGCTCGACCACTTCAGAAATCAGTCACCCGTATTTTTCGTCTGATTTCAGGCCATTCCGACATCGTTCGGCCCATTTGGACCCCCCTCACGCGCGTTTACGAAGCGCGCGCATCACTTAAAACACGAATATTGAGCCGTACCACGCAAACCGCACGTCCGATTGACGTGCCGTCTACGCGTACACGTCACGAATAATAATTAGAATGTTCCACGATGGTTTCAGCTCAATCTGAGGTAGTCTACTATGAATTTGACCGTTGGACGCCCGTTTTGGCCGTTTATGACACCAGAACTGCGTTGTCGGTCACCGCGGGCACACGGCACGTCCGATTGACGTGCCGTCTGCTCGACCACTTCAGAAATCACTCACCCGTATTTGTCTTCTGATTTCAGGCCATTCCGACATCGTTCGGCCTGATTGGACCCCCCTCACGCGCGTTTACGAAGCGCGCGCATCACTTAAAACACGAATATTGAGCCGTACCGCGCAAACCGCACGTCCGATTGGCATGTCGTCTGTGCATACACGTCAAAAATAATAATTAGAATTTTCCATGGTGGTTTCAGCTCAATCTGAGGCCGTCCGCTATGAATTTGACCGTTGGACGCCCGTTCTGGCCGTTTATGACACCAGAACTGCGTTGTCGATCACCGCGGGCACACGGCACGTCCGATTGACGTGCCGTCTGCTCGACCACTTCAGAAATCAGTCACCCGTATTTTTTGTCTGATTTCAGGGCATTCCGACATCGTTCGGCCCATTTGGACCCCCCTCACGCGCGTTTACGAATCGCGCGCATCACTTAAAACACGAATATTGAGCCGTACCGCGCAAACCGCACGTCCGATTGACGTGCCGTCTGCGCGTACACATCACGAATAATAATTAGAATGTTCCACGGTGGTTTCAGCTCAATCCGAGGTCGTCCGCTATGAATTTGACCGTTGGACGCCCGTTCTGGCCGTTTATGACACCAAAACTGCGTTGTCAGTCACCGCGGGCACACGGCACGTCCGATTGACGTGTCGTCTGCTCGACCACTTCAGAAATCACTCACCCGTATTTGTCGTCTGATTTCAGGCCATTCCGACATCGTTCGGCCCGTTTGGACCCCCCTCACGCGCGTTTACGAAGCGCGCACATCACTTAAAACACGAATATTGAGCCGTACCACGCAAACCGCACGTCCGATTGACGTGTCGTCTACGCATACACGTCACAAATAATAATTAGAATGTTCCACGGTGGTTTCAGCTCTATCCGAGGTACTCCGCTATGAATTTGACCGTTGGACGCCCGTTCTGGCCGTTTATGACACCCGAACTGCGTTCTCGGTCACCGCGGGCACAGGACACGTCCGATTGACGTGCCGTCTAGTCGACCACTTCAGAAATCACTCACCCGTATTTGTCGTCTGATTTCAAGCCATTCCGACATCGTTCGGCCCGTTTGGACCCCCCTCATGCGCGTTTACGAAGCGCGCGCATCACTTAAAACACGAATATTGAGTCGTACCGCGCAAACCGCACGTCCAATTGACGTGTCGTCTGCGCGTACACGTCACGAATAATAATTAGAATGTTGCACGGTGGTTTCAAGTCAAAAGGACGTCATTTTAAGTGAAAAGAATCAACTGGCATACGGAAAACCGACCAAACACATTCCGAATCTGTTGATAATTTATCTCAACAATCCATGGGTCATATGTGACGTGTACGAGCCAACCCGGGATGAATCCGAGTCGCGGTGTGGCCGGGATAAGTCTAAGTGGCTCTCTTTTGTTTAAAATGGACACCATTTTAAGTACATACAGAAAAACGACCAAACAGATTCGGTTTCCGTTGAAACATTAGGAGAACGATCCATGGGTCATATGTGACGTGTACGAATCAACCCCGCCACAATCGGAGACACGGTGTGGCCGACACCACTCAAAGTGTCGGTCTTTTGTTTCAAAAAGACGTCATTTTAAGTGAAAAGCATCAAGTGACTTACGAAAAACCGACCAAAGGCATTCGGACTGTGTCGATACTTTATCACAAGGATCCATGGGTCGTATGTGACGTGTACGAGTCAATCCCGCCTCAATCCGAGGAGCGGTGTGGCCGACACCGTTCTAACTGTGTCTCTTTTGTTTAAAATGGACAGGATTATAAGTGAAAAGAACAACTGGCATACAGAAAACCGACCAAACGCATTCCAAATTTGTTGATAATTTATACCAACGATCCATGGGTCATATGTGACATGTACGAGCTGACCCGGGATGAATCCAAGTCATGGTGTGGCCGAGATCAGTCTAAGTGGCTCTCTTTTGTTTAAAACGGACATCATTTTAAGTACATACGGAAAACCGACGAAACAGATTCGGTTTCGGTTGAAACTTTAGGAGAATGATCCATGGGTCATATGTGACGTGTACGATTCAACCCCGCCTCAATTGGAGACGCGGTGTGGCCGACACCACTCAAAGTGTCTGTCTTTTGTTTCAAAGGGACATCATTTTAAGTGAAAAGCATCAAGTGACATACGGAAAACGGAGAAAATGCATTCGGATTGTGTCCATACTTTAGGAAAAGGATCCATGGGTCGTATGTGACGTGTACGAGTCAATCCCACCTCAATCTGAGGAGCGGTGTGGCCGACACCGCTCTAACTGTGTCTCTTTTTCTTAAAATGGACAACAATTTAAGTATATACGGAAAACCGACCAAACGCATTCGGTTTCCATTGAAACTTTAGGAGAATGATCCATAGGTCATATGTGACGTATACGAGTCAACACCGCCTCAATCTGAGGCGTGGTGTGGCCGGAACCACTCAAAGTGTCTGCATTCTGTTTCAAAAGTACGTCATTTTAATTGAAAAACATCAACTGGCATACGGAAAACCGACCAAACGCATTCGGATTGTGTCGATACATTAGCACAACGATCCATGGGTCATATGTGACGTGTATGAGTCAACCCCGCCTCAATCTGAGGCACGTTGTGGACGGTAGCACTCCAGGTGTATGTATTATGTTTAAAATGGACATTACTTTAGGTAAAAATATATGCTATACAAAAAACAGATCAAATTATGAATTGACTTCCAGATTCCACATATAATTGTCATCTACATTTTCAATTGAAATCTAAATGAATTATGTATGTTTATAATTTAATTATGGATGTGTATAGTTCTACCATTATATGTTTAATGTGTATGAATTTGTTCTCTATATGTAAGTGTTAGTTGGTTACTGCAGGTACAATAATTATATATGTATGTGTTAGTTTATTGCAGGTACAATAATTGGATTGAAAGATGAGAGGGAACCCACAAAACCAGATCTGGTGCTGGTCAAATTGGAGACCTGGTTGGGAGCTACTGGGCAAATTGGGGAGCTGCTGGGTGATTTGCCCAGCAGAGGCTATGCCAACGGTTCAAAACCGTTGGCATAGAAATTGTGGATTAGTTTTACCAACGGTTCAACAAACCGTTGGTAAAACACTTTTCCCACCGTTGGGAAAAACATGATAATTTTAAGCCCTTGTGCCAACGGTTTTAAACCGTTGGCAAATCTTTTTCCCAACGGTTTTAATGAACCGTTGGGATAGAGTAACCTTTCCCAACGACTTACTTACCTATGGTTGGCCGAACCGTTGGTATATGTTATACCAACGGTTGTCCAGCCTTTCCCAACATTTCTCAACCGTTGGTAAATCTATTGTTTCCAGTAGTGATAATAAATATATCATTAAGGCCTCGTGTATAGACATCTTACAAAAAATGGTAAGATCCATGCAAATTACCTTGGATAGTTGTCTCATGAAAACTAATGACGTGCATAGTGGGTATACTAGGCCTTACATATTATATAATAATTCTCGATAATTCCTCATATTAATGGGGTGATCATAAATAAAGTAATGATTAATATGGAAACCTCACATTCAAACTATTAATATGTTCTTTAATAAATAAACATAATACACAAAGATTAATATGATGAATGTTATCAAAATAATAAATTTCCATTGAAAATGATAAGAAATAATCCCACGACAAAGTTTCATGTTAAAATTATAGTGTATAATCAGAATAATATTCTATAAATGATTATGTTGTAGATGAACTTACATTAAAACAATGACTAGAGAATTTATTGAAAATTATTCCCTTTTATCATCGAAATCAATTATTGGAAATATAAAACTTTTCCCAAATACTATGTGATTTTTTTAATATAACCATATAAATATGAAAATGAATCATGATATATATATTTTCCATAATAAATCAAAATTCAGTTCATGATGTAAAGATTTAATAAATGATTTCTTTCAGGAATTTATTAAAAAGTTCATAAAGTACCTCATTTGGAAAACCACATGAATATTCCATTTAATTTCTATGTAACCATTTATAAATTTACAAAACCTAATTTCAAAAATAATTTTATAATTTAAAAAAACAATTATCAAATCATTTATTTTGATGAAAAAGGGATTTTTGACATAATCAAGAAAAAATGTCGGGGTTTCATAAAAAATATTTTCTAAATAATATTATGTAAAAATAGTAGATAATATTATAATAAAATGAAATATTAATTAATATAATATTATAAAAAGCTATATTGTATAAAATATATAAATTTCAAAAATCCCCAAGTGAATACAAGCACATAACTAATACTAAATAATGATGTGATCATAAAAAAATTGTTTCTTATTGACAGATTTCAATTGTTCATGTTGAAACTTAATGTATAATAAATTTTTAATTATAAATTTTTATTAATTTATTATTAAAATGTATATCATACAATATATGACTAACTTACAATCTTTTACCAACGATTTATTAATAATTCATAGTTAAAATCATGGTTCTGTGCATTAACTACATCATTTTTCATATATATATATATATATATATATATATTGGTTTTGTTATCAAATTCCTAGTATAATGATTATGGTTCTATGATCTCCATGATTTTAATAATAAAACAATTTCATATAAATTCTTTATAAGTATATTAAGAGTATTCCACAAACAGTAGTGATATAAAATTAATTACACCATTCTTGGGGGTGGAAGGGAGTACATACGCATAAATATTAATTTTACATTTAAAATGGTTAAAAAACCAATATAATTATTAATATTCCATAAATTTATTTATTATTAAATCATATAAATAATATATAAACATTTTACCATTAATAATATCCATCTATAAACCATAAAGATGATAAAAAAGAATTGTATCTCTATGTGGAGATGATATTCCCAGCATATGTACATGAAATATATTCACTTCCCATTCAATGGGAATGATTTTGGATATATTTGTTCTCATAAATTTAGCAATATTTTATTATATTGATTATACTTAAGTAACACATTTATGATAAACACCATATATTTATAGTAGGTAAATTTTGACGTAAATTGAAAGAGGTCAGATAAGATGATTACCTTTTGATTTAGAAACATCATTTTTATACATCATTTGGAACATATAGATGAATATTTTGAGGAAACCATATCCTACAGTACAATTATATTGATTTTTAGAAGATTAATTTTATGTTCTTTGTCCTGATCAATTTTTCAATTTTTTTTAAATATTTAAAGGAAGCGGAGTCCATTGGTATTGGAGGGGATGGGAACTATTAAAATTTATTGAATGATTATAATATAATGAAGTCATTATTGAGACAAAATTCCAAAACAAGACTAGTTGAGTAATGATATTACACTATAGGGTTTATTTACTATCAACCAACAATATTTGGATAGATCTATGAGGTATTTTTAATGTTATATTTTTGTTTATCAATATAGTTGCTCAATTTTATCATAATTCAGGGTAATGTGTTTTTCACTATTAATGGGTAATAATTATTTATATAAGGTATAAAATTACTAAAAAATTTACAATATAAGATATTTTAGAACATATAATATCCCCTTGTATTTTTTCAATATTGTATTTATTTCTGAATAATTTAACAAAAAACGTTCTGATAAAATATGAGTAATTAGATTTTAAAACTATAAATCTAATTTTACAAAAATTTCATAAAGTTACATTTCAATTATAATACAATAATTTAACACAAAACAGTTATTTCTTAGTAAAATGTAAAAATTCATTTACAACTATAACTCATTAAAATTATATAACATTTAATATTTTAATAATTGTTTATTTATCAATTAACTAATAAAATACAATGTTAGTATTATATAATTATTAATGTTAATTATAAAATTAGAAAAAATATTATTAATAAATTTCAATAATTAAAATATTTTCAATAATAAAAATATGTACATTTTTATTCATTTATAATAATATTATTCCCAATATAGACACATAATCAATATTTAATTGACAAAAAATTGAACTTATGTATTTTTCATAACATTAATATTATATAGGTCCATTCTATTAAAAAATTATCCTTTAAAAAAATAATTTCAAATCCTATATCTATAAGGATAGAAATATAAAAATCCAAAAATAATTTATATGAATAATTATAGGGTTATCACGTAGTTTTAACAAATATTAACCTCATTTACACATTACCGAGGTGGTACATTTTACCAAATTAACAATTCATTATTCCAAAAATTAAAATAGGCATATTTACCAAATATCAACATCATAATTGAATATATGAATATATTTTATTAAATTAAGTATCAATGTATAGAATAAATTAATTTAAAAACATGTGTGGAAAGCATGATGTAGACTACTTGTTAGATACATTCAGTTTTTATGCATAATATATGATTTATTCATATAATATTCCAATTAATTATATAAGATAAATCTTAAAAAACATAATTTAATATATAATATATAAATATAGATAATATAATTCATTTATAGTGAATAATATGAATTATTATAAATAAAAAAAACTTCTACATAAATTAAGATTCATAGAAAAACAATACATTAATATGTAATGATTTTCATTTTAGTTATATTCAAATAATATCTAGTGAATTTATTTTATATGTTTTTAAACTATATAATTTTCAAAATATAGATAGCCTTATTAATACCTACCATTTTTTCCATTCTATTATTATATACTACATAATTCTTGATTGAGACATGGGGTTTCTAATATATCTAGCTATTGATGTTGGTAAATTTATATAAAATGAAATATATAACATGGTCTTAGGTTGTATCATTACTCCATCATAAAAAAAGTTCATCCTTATAGTTTCAATAACATCATATCAGGAAAATATTTATGCAGTTCTCCATCATAATTTTTTAGGGTTCCAATATCACATCCTCTAGGTTATGATTTCTCCCTAGAAATTTTTGAATTAGATTCAATTTATTTCCAAGTTAATATTTTGTAGTGTCAAGAATATAAATATTATCATCACAGAATGTTATAACAAGATAATATTTTATTTCCTCAGAGGTGACCACATGCATGAGTTCTAGCATGTAAATCACAAAGAAGGATATATTGGAAAAAAACATGTATCTTGGAGTGACATAGTGGTTTAGTAGACTATGATAATTAAATCAAATAAATTTGAAGATTTAAATAGGTATGATGTGAATATCCATCAATTTCACTTTCATAAGATACAATTCACAACTTCCACCACATTATATTCATGAAATTCTAATCTCAGACATGAAATTTCAAGTATTTCCTCCTCTTATTACCATATCCCATTTCAATAATTTGAGATATTTTGATATGGGATTGAATAGTCATTAGATTTTTCATTATCTCTTCCATAATTTCTAGACTGACAATCCTCCTTTCACTATCATCATCTTAATGCGATTTTCCACAAGATATCTATCCATATAATGATATATATGGTTCCATTTTAATACATTAAGAGATGTTATTATTATAGGGGAGTTCCATCAAAGAGAAATATAAACCCAAAATACCTTAAATGTCTGTTGTTTAGGACCTCTTTTATTAATGTTTTAATTGTACATTAAAACCATCCACCAGTTTCTGGGAAATAATAATTTCTCCATTGGATCTTAGTATATAGAGCCTTATTATTATATTTAAATTATTTTAATGTTACACTTACATCATGAAAAGACAAAATTAATAGTGGTTCACAAGTATGTCATAAAAAATCATTAATATAATGTCATTAAGGAACTCCAAAAGAAAATGTTTAGTTATAGGGGAATAAATTGATGATTTCACAAACCAGTTAATAATAAACCGAATTGAATCTTTATTTCAAGGAGTATTACATAATCAAGTTAAAATGTACATAGTAATGAAATCCTATTTCCACAATTTAATACAAAAAGGTTTCATGAATCATCATGTTTTATTTCTCTAAGAGTCTTCCTGATAAAAATAGTAAAAAATTAAAAATTAATCAGAAATTTCAATCCTAAAATTATCCAATAAAAAATGTTCCCCAAATTACTATAAACCATGGTTGAGGAGGGGTCTATATAGAAATTGTAGCTTTGATAATCATTCAATAATTGCCTCTTTAGTTCAGTTATAGATGGAGATTTAGTATCTCACTAAATTTTTATGGACATTATTATATACAATGTAATCCAATTTTCCATTATTTATGGATTTTCCTTTTATAATTGTCATCATCAGTAGAATAAAATTTTATATTTTGAAAAAGCAATTGAAAGCATTTGAAAATAGACAGATTCTACCACATCCTTAATAATATCAATATTCATCATTATTAGATCTTTGAAAATATAATTCATATCAATCATCATTCTATTCATTTCTCAATTATATTTTTTATTTAATGTATCTTATACCTTATTTGACATCCCTTGGACGTAGTGTGTTGATACACCAAATTCCATAGGTAGATCTAACATATGTCCTTTCCTCATGGTGTGATCATTCTATGAAAATATGTAATACATAATCTTCTCATTCATATATATCTCACAATTTTCACCATAGTGATAATGTATCTATATCCCCAAACTAATTATTATATCTACCAACTTAATATCAAGTTATGTAAATATTTTTTCTCCATTCATTAACTATTTTATTGTATAGGCAATAAATTTATTAATTTTTATAAGGAAACAACCCTTTCACATATATGATGAATCTATATAGATCATAATGAATCCATTTCATATTGGTAGGGAAAAGATTAGTTAATTAACAAATCTTCTCTTCAATTCATCAAATAGTTATTAAAATTTATTTTTCCATGTAATCATTACCCCATTAGGTGTAATTTTTGTTATTGTGTTACCTAATTTGAAACTGTTTGGAAAAGATCAAATATAGTAACCAAAAAACCCAATTACACAACTTACCTTTTTATGTTCATCAATTTAGGGAATTCATGGAAACCGATTGTCTTCCCATAATAAAATTATACTCCATCATTGGGAAAAAATTATTTAGGAAAATAAAGATTCTTATGAACCAATATCCAGTTTTTGAATTAACTATATTACACTTTTCATCTACAAGTCTCATGAATGATCTATAAATTAGTATTATAGTCCTTATAGATCTGATATGACACCATGATATCATCAATTAATACTAGATGATACAATAAACATATTCCATCAATACATTATTGATTAGATTAATAAACACATTGGGTTCATTGGTCAATCCATATGGAATTACATTGAACTCGTAATGCCCACCATATTTCATAATTATGTCATTAGAATAAATTGATTTCATAAAATAAAATTATGATACCCAATGAAAATTTAATTTTGTATAAAATATGATTATTTGTAATTTTTATATTAAAAGTCACCAATTCATGATAGATAATACCTATTCATTATTATTGTAGAATTAATTTCCCTTTCAATAATGACAACATATTGGTTCTAACTTTATTATTAATGAATGGAATAGGGGATCTCTATTATTATAAATTGTGTACTATAAATTTTTTATTACTTAAATACTCTAGTTATTTGTTCTATTACAATAGTTATTTATTGTCTATTATTTAGGTTTCATGAATAAATGTCTTAATTTCTAGATAAAACAAAATCAAAAACTAAACCTCATTCTATAGTTATTGTCCTTGTAATTCTAGCTAAAATACATAAATGTTTACATTCCCAGAAGGTACATCCTACCTGTGTGGTCTGTTTTTTGGTTCTCTAATAGTCAAAAAGAGATTTTTTAAAATAAAAAAATGATTTTCCATTATGTATGTCCTCAATTTGAATATTACTATTTCTATTTACAGATTGACTTTTATCTTATCCACCAATAATCCCATTTAGAATAGAATCTTGTGGTGGATTTATAAATTAATTAAATCATGACTAGTTTAGTATAAATATAAGAAATTCAATATCATCATCATGAATCATAACTTCCATATCTTTGAATGAAAGTTTAGATTAATATTTTAATATGTAGTCCAAAAGAGGATAACAAAGAAATGAACCATAGTTATAAAAATTATATTGTAAAATAGTGAATATTTATGTCTCGTAAAAGGAAATAATAGATTTATCCTTTTAATGGGGGGACCTGAGCTAGGAGTCATGAATATTACCTCCCCTATTATAAATATATGTTAGTATTTGTCATACATGGAAGACATTAGATATATAAAAGTGTTTCCATATCTAGAATCAAAAAAATTACATTTTTATATATTATATGGTATGATTAATATATATTCCACTCTGATTTTCATATATTAAACCTCAATTGTTGTAATAGAAAAATCATGTCCTTTCTTGGCCAGAATATTCTAGATACATTCCTATGGTTTTGGGATAATAATTTACATATTTGAACATCTACTTTCAGTTCATGAATTGAATATTTCTATGTTATTTCATTCAATTTAAATTAAAATCTCAATTATTTTTCTAACAGTAGATTTAGAAAACTCACATTCTATGAAATCATGTTCTAAAATGCTTATTTCAACATTTTTAACAACATGGATATTTCATCCACACCTTCTTGAATTTTAACATGTTTTCCTTTAAAGAGTTATTACCATTATAATTATTATCTTGTTATTAATTAAAGACATATTACATGAAAAATTATTCATCTATCATGATAGAATATTATATTATATTCTCTTATGATTTGAATGATTTTAAGACTAGTGGTATTCGAATTAACGACACAATAACATAATTGAATTGGAAATTCATTCTTTTTAGATTGAAAATATTGTATTAAATATTTTTATTGTCATTTTAATTTTCACATCATATATAGTTAATTTTTTCACTTAATTTATTCTAAACTCATGAATTATTTCTCAATGTTCTTTCATTATTTACAAGGAATATATTTTTCTACGAATAAGGACTTAAAATACTTCTATTATGTGCAATCAATTTTCTCATAATATATTGTATTTTAAATCAATGAACATCATTCATAAGCATCTCACAAGAAATTAAAAAAATCATCAAAATATTATCCCTTTAATTTATTTCCAATGAATGAAATATCATCTCTAAGGAACTTATCTATTGACCAATTACCAATGAATCTTCAATCCCCATAAATTGTATTGGTTTCTTACACATGAGGTGTTTTTCCCTTACTACAAAAATAATTGGATTTGAATGTTCCTCTTCACATTAATTTTTTTGATCATAACCCGAGTCATCATTCATAAAATATGTTTAATTTGTTCAATTCATTTTGCGACTTTGGATCCACAATAATTTGATTTTCTAGGAGGTTATTCCCTATATAAATTACTCACAATGATATAGCTTCCATTAAATTAACTTTCAACCATTTGTATACAATATATTACCTATCTTAAATAATACAATTATCTATTTTATTTAATAAATTTACAACTAGTGAAACACTTTCAATAGTTGAGTAATTATTGCATATCAAATCTCAATGTATTGATTTTTGTTTATTTGGGACTTTTCTCTAATCATGAAAATATTTTCAAATACTTAAAAAAAATTAATTGAAAAGTTGATTTAACCGAAAAATATCCCTAGGAAGTTTCAAACTAAGTGTTCTTCGAGGCGTGTTGTAATACACCATGTAATAATCAGGTCAAATCTAAATGCATCCATTTCAAAGTTATTACCCCTATAGTAAAATATTCGATATCCAAATCCACATATAGCCTAAAAAAATTATTGAATTTATACAAAATCTAAATATTTTATTCTTTAAAAAATTGTTAGGATGTTATATTTTATATAGAAATATCCTTAAAATAATTTATTGGGATATGATATATAATCTAGATCCAATGATATTTACTAAATATGCTTGAATCCCATATTTAATATCTCGTAATCTTGTATCCCATAGCCAAAAGAATCTTTATTAAATTGGTTGTATATTCTAGTAATCATAACCATATAGACCATAAGAATTTTTCGAAATATATCACTAGATATATAATTGAATAGAATATTAGATTTCAAAACATAAAATATATCATTGTAATTTATTTGAGGCCACAACTTAATCATATAGAACAATCTATATATAAATCATAATCTTATTATTGGCATCTATATGTGATGAATCATAAGAAACGGTTGAGATCAGATACTCAATAATTGTATGAAAACAATAGAAAATATATTGAATAAGTATGACATAATCAATATGGAAGGGTAATTCTTTGAAAAAATATATCATTTAGTTAATAACAATATCATGAATAATTATATGATTTAAATAAATGAAGAGAAAATATGTCAATATAACTAATTAAATGATTTAGAAACATATCCTTGTATATCGCAACGATTGAAATACTCACATAGAAATCATTAAATTTACTAAAAATAAAATAAAGTATAATAACAGACAACATAAACATACCATCAATGACTTATTTAATGGAATCTAATATAAATGGTGATGTGCTTTGACAAATACCCAAATGTGTTTATCTAATGAGACCTACCGATGATTTTCGATGAAAAGGTATGACCCACCAATCACATACATAGTCTAATTCTTTCCTAAAGTGAAAGAGGTGGAATAAATACATTATAAACATTGTTCACACATTACCACTATATAAATTGTTATTAACGTCCCTAACCGATATATAGAAAACATTTAATGTAATATTGATAATGTTATAAAAATAATACACACTCGATATAATTGATAATAAATCATACCTATATAGAATTTTGTTCATATAAATATTGAATTTTCTCATCATAATATCCAACGAAGGATGTTTAAATAACAAAATATAATTTAAAAAATCACTCAAGAATCTATTGAGGAAAATTTATTTTTCACATTGGAATCATCTATTTTAAGTGTAAAATATATCCCAAATAATAGGTAAAGATTTTCTTTCTACAATGAAAAATTTATAATTGTAATCGTATCAAAAAATAATCAATTTACCATCAATTCATCAAATTCTTTTCGTTTCATATAAATTCATGAAACATATAATTGAAACATCAATAAAAATGATTGAAAGTCCAAAAGAGTGGACATTAAATAATAATTCATCATGTCATTATTAATATTATATCATATTATACATATATAAACATTAAATTCATCATAATAATCATTAATAATGAACTATGATGAAAATGTAAATGTTTCATAACATGGAGACACACTGTTTTTTATACAGAGAAGCAATATATTAACATTCCATTTGTTGGGAAAGAGGGTGGATAATGGTGAATTAATTTTATTTATAGAATATCGATATAATTAGTATACTTAAATTTATATTTTGGGATAAATACCACATATTTTTAGAGGATAATATAATAATTATATTGATTGATTTTGGGTAAGATGACTACCTCTTCTTCAAGAGAACTTCTTTATGTATTATAGAATATAACGTTTTTATCTTAGGAGACCAAAACCTATATTAATGGAATAAATATATTTATAATAAGATTTTTATTATCATAGTGTAGAGATATTTCTCATTTTTTTAAAGATGTTTTGGAAGGGGTGTCCTTTAATAAGGTATGTGAGAGGTACACATGAAATTTATTAAATGATTTAAATATTTTAAACACAATAATTTTTTTAAATTATTATAAATGACATATATTATAATGCATTATAATATTGGTATGATATCCCAACAAAAATTAATATTTCGATAGTTCTGTGTTATATTTGAAACATTAAATTTTTAGACCCCTTAATCTACTTTACATAACATTAACTATGTTAAGGTATTTTTTACTCTTTGAGGGACATAATTTTACATATAAGTTATGCATTTTCACATAAATGGAATGGAAATGAAATTGTAGACCATATGGTATCCCTATGGTCCATATTCAATATTTGAATTATTTTTTGATAATTGAACAAAATATTATTCTATTAAAATATCATTACTGTCAATTTTGAGAGTATTCATTTTGTTTTACATAAATGACACAAATAAAAAGTGATAATTCAAATATAATTCATTAACACAACAATAATATTTCATAAATTGATATAAATTTCTTTTACCACTATAAATAATTTTAATAATATATCTTCTAAATTTTTTCATGGTTTTAATTTAATATTTAATTAATCTATTAAATATTTGGTTTGGGTTATATTAAATTTTTTGACAGTTATATAATTAATAAGAAACAAAAATAAATTAATAACTGAAAAATATTATATTTAACTAAAAACATATTTTTTTTATTCATTCATAAATATATTTTGTCTTTATATTGACACTAAATTGATATTTCAATGGAAAAGAGAGACATTTTTTTCCTTAAAAATAACATTGGTCATTTTCATAGGCAATTTTTGGTTTAATAGATTAATTTCAATCCCATAGTGATAAAGATAGAATATAAATTGTTAAATAATAATTTGTATGAACAATATTGTCCTTATCAATTAGTTTTATTCTAAATCTATTATTTTTACCCATCAATAGGGTGATAAATATTACAACATTTAATATTCCAAATTCGAGAAAATAAAATGTAACTATTAACCAAATATAAGACCGATGATTCCAAATATATAATCTTCTTTATAAAATTTATCAAATATATGTTTCATAAATTAATTTTAAAATCATATAACCTAACATGATGAAGAATATTTTTTAGATAAATTCATTTATAATAAATAAAACTCGATAATATTCTTATCACATACCTAAAAAATACATTATATAAATGAGAAAACAAATAATTTAATATATTATATATAAATTTTATTTGTATCATTAAATAATACTAATTGATTTAAATTATCAACATAAAAACCAATTTGCACAATCTTTTTTAAGGTGACTTATTTTACATTCAAATGATTATTTATAAATTGAAAACAATTGGATTTATTTTATATGTGTGTAATTCACATTAATTTTAAATTCAATTAATAAATATTAATTCACTCAAATTTAGAGTCAATATCAAGAATGTACATTATATTATAGATCAATTAGACTCATAGTTGGGGGTTCCATAATATATAGATTAGTTTAAATTTATTTAAAATGAAATATATCACAATAAATCAATGTGTTATATAACAAATGGATGCGGTTTTAGAAGTAATTTTTATATGGATTTTTCACAACGTGATAGACATTTCATGATGTTCTATATGAAAAACTGGTATTCCAGAATCAGCCATTTTAAAGGTAAATAGTACATAATGAGAGATTTGAAGATGAAAAAGTCATTTTGGATATGTTAAATGTTATTAGGAAAATATTAAATGGGAAAACTATTTGTGACTCTCCAATGTTGAAATATTGAAATAAATATGATGATAAATCGATATAATTGAAAAATCCATGATTATGAAGTGAATTAAATCAAGTTTCATCTATTTTTTACTCTATCAAATGAAAATGTAGATGTTAGTGATAATGAAAATATAAATATTATAGCTCATTCACCCGATGTATATAATATAATCTCCAATTTCCATAATTGTGTACCACATATTACATATTATATTCCTATGGATGATATAATTAAATATTTTCCCATGAATATTTACATTTTAAATAAGATTGATGATAAAAAACATAATTATAAAAACCTCATTTTTTATAATTAAATATTATCATAGAGTTGAAAAGAATTTTTTTTCTTAAAATAAAACAATTATTTAAAGACTTTTAATAAAGAAAATAAGAATGATTATTAAGGGTTTTAGGGAAAGAACTAAAAGGTGGGGATTCAATATATACATAATTTTAGAACTCGTATTTGTTATCATCTAAGATGTAAAATGAAATTATATAATAAAAAAATTCATTGTTCATCACATGTAATGAATCAATTAGGATGTGACATTATGAGAACATCTAAATATGGGTTTATCTCCTATGGAACAAAAAATTGATTATTTATCTAAATCATTATTATCAGTTAAAAAAATACGACCTCTAAAAATATTTTTACCCCAAATAATTATTCTAAAAAATTTATAAACCCATGTACATTTTGTAACCAAAATAATCTATTTTTAACAATTTACTAGAAGTTTTCTTGAATATCAAAAATAAGGTCCTATGGTAACAATAAATTGTATTTTCTAGACACACAATTTTTGATTTTTAAATTTTAAATAATATAATTAATGTATATGGTGGTAATTTCAATTTATCAGAAATTTTTAACTAAACAATAATTGGTCATGGTTAAATAAAATTCTCTATTTTTTCTTATCCATGAGGTTTTATTTATTTATGGAATGTTATTTAATTTACATAGTTTTTATCAATTTTTTACTGGGGTTTTAAATTTAATATTTTATTATAATGAATGCATGATTTATGATTCTAAATATAATTATGTTTTCTACTACTTTAGGAAGTGTAATTTTTCTATTGATGTGAAATCTGAAAACTCAAATGATTTTTCTCGTTTAAATGAGATTATTGATGATTCATTATTATATTATTGATGAAAAGGACACTCTAATGTAAACACACTTCGTAATATTTGTTTTAATGATTTATTATAGGATATATCGGAGATACAATTCAAAAAATATAATTTATATAAAGCTTATAAATTTTGGAAGTAGCATAATATTTCTTTCAAAATAATGTAATTAGGTTATGCCACAAATTCCCAACGAGTTTATCCTAATGGATTTATTTGGACCAACTAATATATTATATTATGTAAATAATTCATTTAGATTAGCTGATTGTAGATTATTATTCAATATTCACATTGGTATAATTTCCATATTATAATCATGAAACAATTAATGTTTATTTCAAAATATGTAAAATATATTGACAACCATACTGATATTACTATTAAAAATATAACATGTTATCATGTCATTGAGTTTTAAAATAAATATTTTGAGATATTTTACACACTCTATAACTATAATCACACATTTTTTATTCTAAATTTAACCAAATTATATTTTGGTTAAATAAATAAATATGAACCATTATGAAATATCATGATTAAATATTATTTAGTATGACATGCCAACAACCTTTCGTGGCGAATCTGAAAATATTTTTTTTCAATGTGATTAATAGAGTAGTAATAAGACTAATTCAAATCAAAATAAAAAATATATATGTAATAGAGTAAATAATATGATGAATTTAATTAATGTTTTTTATAAACTATATAGATAATAAAAAATTGATTCCATACATGTATTCACCCACTCATATTGAATTAATTATTATTTGATATTTAATATCTGGTAAGGAATAGAGAGTTGTCCGAAAAAACCAAATTAGTATAATAATCTCTTTTTGGTGGTTTTTATAAAAAATATACCCATGATTACTAAATTTAAATATAAACTAATGAAGAAGTTATGTCTATTTTTAATATAAAAATTTTGTCTAAAATTGTGGACTATTCTTATGAATTTATTAAGAAATAATAATTTGTATAAAAATATAACTAGACAGACAAGGAAAAAAACATAAATAAACCAATAACATCAATTTATAGAACTATTTGTGTCCATAAATAGCATTGTATATACGTTTTCAAAATATTCCCACAAATAGGCACCCATACCGAAAAATGTTTTAACCAAAATTATTTAACATAATTCCTTTATATCTCTGTCTAAATATGGATCAATAATTATCCTATCAACAACGAACATTGGGTAGTGTCTATTTAAGAATGATTAAACCAATTTGAATTAAATAATGTAATGGAACAAGTATAATGATTTTTTTTTTGATTATTATTACCAAATGTTTATTTTGATATAATTTGATGAATCTAGAATTGAAGATATAAATAAATATATACTAGCTACACAGAGATATTTTCCAGAGGAAGTCACTGATTATAAAGAGTCATTAAAACTAATATTTTTATGCTAAGTCATAATAATAATATTATTATTTATAGATTGTATAAGTTTTAAACATTATAAAATTTATTATAATAGTGATATAATGAATGGGAATATTATCAATGAATATTTTAAGAAACCACCGCAAGGTTTTTGAATCAATGTTTTATGAAAATGAATTTTAAAATTATATAAATATAATTATGGATTAAAAAATATATATGTTACTGGTATAGTAGGCCTCAAATGTTTTTAAAATATGGTTTTCTAAAGTTTTAGTTGATAATCTATTTAGTATTAAAAATAATTCATAAGATATTTTTGGTGCTCAAATATATGCTGACAATATCATTTTTAGTTAATGAAAACATTATTTATGTATGAAAATTTATAAATTTATGAAAATTGAATTCAAAATCGTTATGAATATAGTGTTAATTTTTTTTGTAATTAAATTTTTTTCAGAATAATTATTGAATTATATTAAACCAATTTAAATTTAAAACTTCAATATTTTAAAAGAGAACTATATTAAATAGTGTACAAGATATGAAACACCCAACTTAAATGAATGATGGAAAATTTATATTTAAATATAAAAATTATAATTTTACTATTTAATTAGAATATATGAATATTATTAAACTCATTATGAAATATTATATTTTTTTACTCATTTTTAATTTATTAATTTATTTGTTATGAATAATAAAATTTCACTATAGTAAATCCATTGTATTCTTAAAAACATGCTTTCTCTAAATATGTTTTAATTATGTTTATGTGTGAATATTATAATCAATTTATTGATATTCTATAAATTTTATTTTATTAAAATAATAAATATTTTGAAATTGTGTTATTAAAACTTACTATTGTTAAATATTTTTACTTTTTGGAAAATATTAATTTTCTTGTGAATAGTAAAAAAACCTTTTTTATAAACATATTATTTTCATTTAATTAGATTTACCCTTCAAGATTTTAATATGATATGAAAGTAACATAATTTTAATTTAGATACATATTATAAAATTTATTACATTTTAATATTTTTTATATGTTATTTTGGTATAATTATATTTTTTGTCTTAAAACACATTTTTCAATAAAACAATATTTTATAACATTTCAAAGAATTTATTTTCTATTAAATTCATCTGATTTTGTGAGTTTAATATTATAAAATAGGTTCAATATTTTGAATTAGTGGGACATAGTTTGTTAAACACATATCATTATTTTATTTACCATGAATAGTATTATAGTAATTTTATTAATGTATTATGGACAAATCCGATAATTTTTTATAATGATACATTGATAAGAACTATACAAGGAACAGAAAACAAGAATTGATTTTATATAATGATTCTAGTTCATCCATAATCTCCCAATATTTGGTTATATGGAATTTTACATCCATTTGAATATTATTTTTACATTTAGAGTATTTCATTTCATGATAATTTAATAATGTCACACTCTTGATTTCAGTAAAGGAAATGTATTTATTTTTGGTTTATCTAATGTATATGTTCTACTATAAATTTTATTAATAAATATAAATGATTTATACTCTTCATGTAAATTAATTTTAATTTATTATTGTATAAATTATTAACTTTAATATGTATATAAAATTGAGGTAACAATTATTTAATAACATTAATTATTAACAAAATGCCTACAAATTTTATAAAAGTCCCATAAATTCATATATTTAAGTTGATTTATTAATTCTCTATATGAACTTGTCACAATTATGATATTATATAATCATTTTTTTAAATTTTACTTGTTGTCATTGTTTTTTTAATGTCAAAGTAATAAATGGTATTAAAATTGATAATAATGATATTTTATCTGATTAATATTTTATTAAATTATTTTCAAATCATTTAATACATAAATATAAAAAAATTGGGTATATTATTTGTCTAAAATTAAATTTAATGTATATTTATGGGATATTTCGAATCATATATCTTCATATTAGTGTTAATATATTTGAATATTTTTAAATATTACAAAAGATCCCCTCATATCAATTATAAAAAGAGAACATTTTATATTACATTATCAAAATATTTTGATTCTAAATGTACAAATATTCTTATGAATACCACTTAAAAAACTATATATACATGTTATGGAAGTTCTGGTTACCTCATAAGGCCGACAATTAGTATATTACAAAATGATCTATATAAGGTCCCGTGATGTAGATGTGATCATCTTTACTGATTCCTTCATGTTTTCATATTGTTCTTCATTTGCTTCATGTAGGGTTTAAATATAAAAATAATAAAATCAGTAACATCTATGTATCATAATCGTGTAATCAATAAATTCCAACCATATTCTACCTTTATTTTATCCTAGGAATAAAAAAAGTATTGTTCTTGCGTACGTCTGACTTACTATCTTGAAATATATGTTTAATTATATTTCCATTTGCACTATGCATGGATGTTAATAATTATGGGGATAATATATATATATACATATATATTTATATGATAATTACCATAGTATTTTTATTAACTAATGTCAATATATCATCTTATACCATACCCCTAATCACATTTTGATGTGATATTTTCACTTGTGCGTATATACAAATTACTATATTCACAGTGAAATGGAACTCATTTTCAATGTCAAACATTAATGAATGATTTTATAAATCTCTCTATTAAACATAAGTGATCTAAATTACCATATTATAATGGTATAAATGATGGATCTATATAAAATGAACATGAAGCAGAACTTATAAAACATAACATGCCTGGAAAAAATAATTAGTTAACACCCTAACTATGGTTAATAATGAATTATTATTATCAAATGGGTGATTAGATTTTATAATAATATTATATATAATATTAAAAATATTAATACGGTTCTTGTATAAATTAATAAAAAATTATATCAATTATAAGTGAGGATAAAGCTTGGTCCACTAATAGAAAGTGTGATGTAAGGGTTTCTCCTCTCAATTTTTACTTCTATGAGACATTATAAGATTATTATCATTTTATTCATGGTAATTAATTTTTTTTATTTTATGTTATTTCATTCATGTGTCTTAGAATTCAATAATTATTAATGTTATAAGGGTTTATTTCACTTTCTCAACATTATTTGGGATTTTTTAGATTTATGTTTACATTGGGAAATATTTATTTTTATAGTATATTTTTTTTTTCTAATTTTATTCAATTTTGTTTTTAATAGACAAAAATTATTGATTATTACATTTTAATCCTTTATTTTACTTTTACAAATTATTTTAAAAGAAATCATTTTATATTTTTAAAAAATTATACTATTTAGTTTTTATGTAAATGTGTGGGGTATTGTATTTATATTTTATTTAGAATGAATGGAATTCCTCTATATCATGAAGCCTCAATTATTTTACGATTCATTTTAAAACATTAAAATTATCTTTTTAGTTAAAATGATTTCTTTATTATGTGTACTATTTTTATACATTCAGCATTATGTTCACTATAATAGAGTATTTCAAAAATACATATTCATTTAATATATGTAAATTAAATTTCTATATGTGAACATATATTTTCAATAATATGATGATTTTTTACTCTAATAATACGAATAATTTTTTTTTATGATTTATGGTCAGTTTGGCAGAGGATGTACTATTTGAACTATATTCGACATTTTACCCTGGATGGTTTCTGATTATGTTTATCAAATGGGGAAATTATTAACATTCGTTATCAGAGTTCAAACATTATTTTGTTTATGTTTTTAATATTTCACCACATTCAACGTATGGATGAATTGTACACTGTGTGTGAGTGGTGTAACATTCTAGGTAAATGAAGAATATGATATTTTTATATTTATTAGTAGTTGTGAATTAAATAATAATTTTACTTTAAAAGGGTTTCTCTATTCGATAGTGTACCCGATACGCAAAAACATTTTTCTTTGAAATCTTACATTGCACACTAATAATATAATGTTATTATTTTAAATTTTAGTAAACCTCAAGCCGTTGTATTGGAAGGAATGAAGAAAACTAACTATTATATGATTGTACATGTTTGTTAAATGTATTTACAGTTATCCAATAAATATTAGAGGCTTAAAATTTGAATGAATCTAATTTTAAGCATAATTTACATTAAAAGGTCGATTTCCCATCTTTTAATGGAGAACCATATTTAAATATAGTTTTGGTCACTTTAATACATTCTATTTCAAAAAATAAAATCATTCTTTATAATGGTGACATCAAAATTTACTTTGTGTAAATAATTGAAATTTTTCCGATAAAGTTCGTTTTTTAATGAACTGTTAAAATATTGTATTTTAATTCAAAACATTGTTTTAATATAACTAATTTATATGGATAGATTATCATTTTAATTGGTTTTAATGTGTATTTAGAATATATTTTTACCATTTAATCCAATATTTTTCATTGGAATTAATTTCATTTTTAAATTGGACATAAAAAAGTGTCAATCTTTTGATAGTTATTGTTTCATAAAAAACCCTATTTGTTTTAACAACGAGAATTAATTTTAAAATTAATTAATTCCAATTTAATGTTTTTAATTTGAAAAAATAAAAATTAATTTTGAATTGAAAATATCAAATATAGCTTAGGCTGAATTTTTGTTATTTTTTTGGGAAAACTTCAATTTATGATGAATATTGAAACCACAAAGTAGTAATTAAAAAAACTGAATTTTTCATTTAAATGAAATTTTACCACTTCTGAAAATTAAATTTAGAAAATCTGAAAAACAAGGTTGTTATTATAAAGTAAAATGTGGTTCAATAGGATGAATTTTTTTGGTGAATAGTAACATTTGACTTTTATTTACCGTGGTTAAAGGTAAATTGGGTAATTCAAGGTAAAAAGAATATTATAATAATTTCGAATTACCATAACACTTGTCCTAAACTTATTGGATAAGTAATGGCCGACCATGGGAATCCTTGGGTCATCTTTGGGACCCCATGGAGCCACTTATGAATGATAATGACACTTTAGATTAATTATTTTAAAGTAAAGGCAAAAATCAACAAAACAAAAATCTTTTAGTAAAATAAATTTTGTTTGGTGTAATATAAGTAATATTTTATATTATAAATATTAATTTTAAAGATAAAAATATTTCCTACATCATGGAATTTGTTTTATAATTTTTAGACTTTGAAGAAATTAAATAATAAATGACAGAATAATGATGCAGTATTAATCACATTAATAAATTATTTAAATAAATATAATTATAATTATTAAAATATTATCCAAAACCTATCAATGATTTATTGGATGATTTTATTATTACCATGAGTCTTATTATATTCGACTTTAAAGATTATTGGACCATTTGAAATCAAATATCATTATATAAAAAAATAATATTTTCACACTTTCTTATAGAGCCCCTCTTCTCCCTTATAAAAGGAGACCACTTACAACCAATTCCTCACACCTATAAAGCCTTTATGCTCGTCCAAAATCCACCCAATTATCCTCCTTACACCCCTCTATTCTACCTTGAAGCCTTATATAAGGAAAAAGGCACTTCCCTAGTTTCTTTTGGTACAAGCCAAAGGAAGTTACCCAAATTAAAGGTAATGGTTTCTCTTTACTTCTTTTCTTTTATTTTACATCTCCAACCAATAAACTCTATTTTTAATTTATTTTATAGAAACACCAGTATCCATAAAATACTAGTATGTTTTTATGAGAAGTATAAGAACTAAAATTACACACACCTCCATCTAATGGGTGAAGAACATAATATTTCTACGGATGGAAAACTAACACCTCCTGAAACGATGACTCTTCAGTTACCTCCTACCGCCTCTCATGGTGGCCATTATGATGGAACTGTATTTATATATTATAGATATTATGTTTATGGATTCTATATTCTTCTCAATTTTATATTTATATCATAACTTTATGCTTTCCATTATGGATAAACGTGATAATTTAATTTGAGGAACTGCAGACTACCGCCCCCTCGATGTGATATGACTCGTTAATGACATATGTGGGATTTATAAAGGATGGAGTTAATATTATTATATGATAATAAACTGGAATTATAATATACCTATGTATAATTATGTTTTAATTCCTTTAAAATAATAAATAGATATGAAAGTAGCGTTCATGCGTACGTACGACTTACCATCTCCATGAACGGTGCATTTTATTTCTTACCTCCAAATGTTATGTACTATTATAAATAAATGTATATACTGTATATATATGATATATATGATATCTAAATCTTGAATATAATTCTGGATATAATGGACTATTGTCCACATAGACAACTTGTAAATACAACGTTTTCATTTTTTACTCATGATCCGAATATTGACAAAGCGACCATTAATTACATGAATGATTACATAATGTTTATAACATGTTAAGAAGTGATGTAAAAGGAATAATATAATTGAAAAATATTATTAATCAATTATAAATTAACTTTAGTTTATTATTCAGGTGATTAAAGAATGATCGAGTCAAGTCAAACACATAGTAAGGGGCTTCGTCTCAGTCTCCATTCATTGTGGCATATTTTGTTTTAATACATGACCTTATTTTATACGATGTATAAACACCCTTGAATTTTAAAGTGAATCTTCTTCTACAAAATGTTTTACTAAATGAAAAAAAAAGATTTTTTTTTAATGTAAGCGGTGACAATGATATAATTATTTATTGGAAATCTAGATAGATTTCCTACATCATGGTATTTTTCTTAAAAAAATTTAGTCTTCAAATAAATTAAATTATATATGACACAATAATGATGCCGTATTTACCTCATTAATAAATGATTTAAATAAATAAGATTATAATGATTAAAATATTATCCAAAACCTATCCAATTCATCTTGGATGATTTATTTCCACCATGAGTAATCTTTTCATTGACTCTACTGATTTTTGGACCTTTAAACTAGAATATCATTATATAATAAAATAATATTTTCACACTTTACTAAAGATCCCCTCCTCTCCCTTATAAACTGAGACCACTTCTAACCAATTCGTCACAACTCTGAAGCCCTTAGGATCATCCAAAAACTACCCAATTAAGCTCCAGGAATACCACTATTCCTCATAGAAGCCTTACCTTAGTCAGAAGGCACTTAAAGATTTTCTTTTGGTTCAACCCAAAGGAAGGTACACAAATTTAAGGTAATGGTTTCTCTTAACATCATTTTTTTTATTTTACTTCTTCAACCCCTAAACACATTCTATTCCATTATTTTATAGCAACATAATTATCCTCAATTTACTAGGATGTTTTTATGAGAAGTATTCAAACTACACTTACACAAGCCTCCATCTAATGGGTGAATAACATAATGTTTCTGTGGATGGAAAACTAACGCCTCATGAAACTATGATTGTTCAATTACCTCCTACCACCTCTCATGTTTGACATTATTATGGAAATTTATTTATATATGGTATATATTATGTTTATGTTTTCTATATTCTTATTTATTTCTCATTTACATTATTCTTTTGTGGTTTCCATTATGTGTAAACTCGATAATTTAATTTGAGGAAGTAGGGAATACCACCCCCCTCAAAGTGATATTACTCATTAATGCCATATATGGGATGTATAAAGGATAGATTTAATAATATTATATGATATAATATAGGAATTATAATATATCTATGTATAATTATGTTTTAATTCCATTAAAATAAGAAATAGATATGAAAGCAGCTTCATACGTACGTACGGCTTATCATCTCCATTAATGGTGCATTTCATTTCTTACCTCCAAATGTTATGTACTATTATAAATACATGTTTATAATATATATATATATGATATATATAATATCTAAATCATGAACATCATTCTGTATATAATGGACTATTTACCACATAGGCATCCTGTAAATAGATGGTGTTCATTTTTGAGTCAAGTACCAAATAACGACAAAACGACCATTATTAACTTAAATGATTAAATAATGTTTATGATAAGGTAATAAGTTATATAAAGGAATAATAAACTTGAAAATGGTTCTTAAGCAAGAATATATTAACTGTACATTATTATTCAGGAGATTAAAGAATTATCAAGTCACGTTGGACACGATGTAAGGGACTTCATATCAATCCCCTTTTATTGAGGCATATTTTGTTTTAATACACAACTTTTTTTATACGCTGTATAAAAACCCTTGAATTTTCAAAAGGAATATTTTTTTATGAAGCATTTTACTAAATGAAAAAAATGGAATGTTTCCTTTAATGTATGTAGTGACAATGACTTTTCTTCCACTACAACTATTATTTGTTCTTCGGCATCCTTAACAAGCCGCATTGTTTTTTTTTCATGGAAAATAAATACCATATACTCTTTTATGTATTTTGGTGTTGAAAATGGTTTTGATAATGGATTTTTAATGATAATATATTAATTTGATATATTGTGATTGAAATGTGGAAATGTGTTATTACCTTTATATTTGTTTTATGTGTTATGAATTTATAATGATACATGGAAATTTGATGGGTGGTTACATGATAAACCAAATGACTGGTGGTGCCGTGATAAACCAGGATGGTTGGTTATGTTATAACATCTAATTCATTGGGTATGGAAGTCTGTCGTATGGCTATTCCATCAAGTGATATGTGTGAAAGTCAGCCGTATGGCTATTCCATTTAAGTATGTTTATGTACCATGTTTCCTTAATATGTTATGTGTTCTTTATATGGGTAATAGTTTGGTTATAAATGGGTATTTAGTGATCTTTTATATAGTGAAGAGTATTTACTACTTCATAATGGTGAAAAGTATTACTTATTTTAATGTATTTATGGTTTAATTGTTGTTTTGAAAAACTAACAGTTTTCCTTCTTTGTGTATACCTTACTGAGCTTTTTATGGTCATCCCATGATTTTGAAATGTTTTTCAGAGGACATAATGTGGAATAGGGTCAAGTATGGGATCATAGATAAGTCATGCTATCTTAAACATGGAACTAGACATGAAACTTTTTTTAAGAGTTCTTTTTTTTGTGAAAAAAATGGAAATTTAGTAGAAGTGTCTACATTTTATTTGAAATTAAATGTCCTAGTTATGGCCTAATTCTCTAAAAATCTAAACCTGAAAATATCATCAATTCTAATTATTCATTTAATTCAATATTATGAAAATTTTTAAGTCCATGTCCTTATAAGTGGTCAGCCACACTATATTACATATATGTGTTTTTTTTCTCATGAGAAAAAATATTATTGGGTTTTTTCAAATTTTATTTCACATTTATATATAATTTTAGAACAATAGATTATTGGTATCATATATCTCAGAAAAAATACTTGGTTGTGTTTTGATGTATGAAATTGTTATTTACATAATTATGAAATTTGTTTTTGAATTTGATTTGTCTATTAGATTAATTATAATATCCATGGATAATCACCATTCTCATGTGATAATATATTTTTCATTTTAAGATCATCTTGTATTCATACCATATAATGCTCAAATGAATAATTAAATGGAATGTGTTTTGGGGATTTACCTTTTTATATATCTTATTCCATACTTATTCATTGTTTATATTCTATAATTACACTTATGTATAATATGAGCTCCCCCCATTCATATGTTTTATTTTCACTAGTATGTTAGGAGATGTAAATTATTAATATAATGTGATTCATGAAGGGAAGTAATATAATTATTAATTTAATTTAATTTTTTAGTTTATGTTTATAAATTTTATATTAATTTGATATATCTATCTTTTTTTCCGGACTAATAAACTATTAAGTCATTTGAGATGTGATTCTTTATATATTATACAATTCTAATAATGATATCTCCATATCTAGACTAATGGGTAAGTGGAAATTAAATCTGGTATGATAGTTCATTTTCTAGAAACCCTGGGAACTAGATTTATGAAATCATATATTTGAGAACGAAACCCTATGACATAATTTGGACTTGTTCCCAATTAAACAAATACTATGAATTAGAAATCAGTTATACCTAATATTTCTATTTAATTTAACTGTTACCCTAATTTTGAGAATAGACATTATGAATCATAATTTTATAATCTAATCTAGTGTATTAAATTGATTATATATGAAACCTATAGGATGCAATGGGATCCATATCAATTCACATAATACAAAGAAAATGAATTATAATTTCATTAATGACATTACAATAGTGTTTCAAATGGTACTGGTAACCCAAACATTCTAATAAAATGAAGGTATAATATCTTGTGATACCAATAGAGAGAATCATTTATCTAGGTATTTTGGATTCTATGGGAATAAATATATATAGGGGATAAAAATAAAAAATTCATATCGTGAATATGGGAAAGAAATTTTTTCCCACATGTGATAATTTTTTGAAAGAAACACCATGGTACTTATATAAATAGAATATGAGTTTTCTAAATGTGTTTAGATATATGAAGCCATAAATGTGGAATCAAGGGTATGAATAAAATCGGTAATTTTCAGTATTTCAATAATAATGATATAGGGAACTATGCAATTGAATTCCCCATAATAAAGGTAATATATCTCTGAATAATAGCATTACTAGAGGATACGATTATGTTATTATGGATGTTGTCCTAGATTGAATTATGTATATCATTACTTGTATTTAATATTTATGACTTAATAAAATTTTATCCATGAAATTATGGTCATAAATATCATGAAATGTATAATTATATTATTAAAGTACTATTTTTATATATGTAATAGAATATATCTAATGTTAAGATAACGAAGTAAATAAAATAATATTTTTGACCACAAATATTGTTACTGATTTGATTGATGATGGAGTCTACTCTATTTTTTTGATTTGTGGAATATTTTTATTAAATAATATTTTATTATCGAAATAATTAATGTTTTCAATATCAGTTTTTTGTAATCACAATGATTAAGTTGAATATGTCATCGATGAAATTGACTTTGAGATTACGAAATACATTATAGGGGATTAGTGATTATTAGATTTTAAAAAATTTGTTACCTTACTCTATTTTGTTTGAGATTTTCAACAATGATGTAGGATTAACATTAACAACATATCGAATGGAATAAATTGAAAATCAGATATTATTGTATGTGTTTAACTTATTATTTATCATACTAGAGAACCCACTATATTCGTTGTTTTTAGTAAATATTTAATGGAATATCGACTGAAATATGGATCTTATACATCATTGGATTTTCATTAGGGATGAAACATTAATCTCAAAAAACCAATTTCATGGAGTAAGAGGAAAAAGTGGAAATGGAAATAAGTAGAGACAAAGGATGATATTATGATTATATTAGGAAAATAAAAAAGGGATGTTTATTTTCATGAGTAATTAATTTGGATATTAAAAGTGATCTTTGATATTATGTTAAATGAGTTTAAATTAAAATGTTATCTTATTGGAATTTTTTAATTAGAAGTCAATGGAATTCAAACCCATCATAGATTGAATTTTTTATGATGGATATCATTATCCTAAAAATTTTCTATATCATTGTCATATAATATTTATTTTCTAGTTTGTATCTTAAATACTCATGTTTTAACTTACAACATATGTTTTTTTTAAATCTCATTTTGTGGTCACATTCACATTTCAAAGTCCATGTTGTTTAGTGGAATTATATTTAACCATTTTTGGGATTTTAATATAGGAGTTTTCAAATTTTAGATAGATAATTACCAAACTTATTCTCAAATTTTGATGAAAATATGTCGTAATGGGGGGAAATAAAATACCACATGATTTTCAAAAAAAATTATATTCTATAATAATGAATATACACCACACCCATCAAAAATTAGACAGACATTTTTTAATTAAATTTTGATTTGTACATCATACCTATAAAATTCCATTTAATTGATATTATTAACAAAATTTTGAAATATAAAATTGCATTATTCCATTATTAATTTATCCTTCTGGAATATGCTCTTTATTTTTATAAATGTCATTTTATTCTTCCAATGTATTATTTCCTAAAAAATTGTTTCAGGAATTTTGTGGTTTAATATTATATTAAATTTATATTATTCTATTAATAAACTTTTTTAAAAACTAATATTAATTTTGAAATCATCGTATTATTATTTAATTATCATGAAATTTTGGGAAGATTATGAAAATATTGAGTTTCCAGTGAAGAGTGAAAATACTAAATTTTATAATCGTGTCATTTTCAATATATTGAAAAGACCATATATGATTTCAATTTAATATTAAATTAATAGAATTAATATTTAGTTCTGAATATTATAATTAATTTCATTTTATTCAACCTTAAACATTAATTTTTTTATAAATAATTATTAGGCATAATTTTTTTTTCTAAAACATATTTTTCATTTTATTTTTAGGATAAATTTTTCAGTATGTACATCCATAATAATGAATTGGATATAAACAATGTATTCAATATTGGTAATTATTTTTTCTATCTTATTTTAAATATTTCTCTTTTATGTTTAGTCTATTTAAATATTATATAGAGTAATTTTATTTGTATAATAATGGTAAATAGGTTAATTATCTTTAAAAATATATTAATAAAGACTAGAAAATCACTAAAATATAATAAATTATATTATTGGATGAGTAATGTTTTTCCATATTAAACACATCATCGGTTTGAGGTTATTTTTTTCTATTTAAATGTTTTAATAAAATTTATAGTATTTTATTTCAAGAAGAATCAAGCATGTGACGCTATTATTTTCATTAACTATAATATTATAATTTTTTGTTACAAAAAGTTTATGTTACACTATAGATATTATTTTTCAAGGTAAAGTATTTATCTACGTAATACTTTTTAAAATAATTTATTGATGAAATAATGTAATGAAATTTTTACAGAATGCGGATGCTTTAATTTTTTCATTACTAGATTAATCAGATAAATGCCCATATCAAAAATTAATGTTCCATAATTATATATATATATATATAGGGTTATCAAGAAATTTTTTAGATAACCATGAAATTGTTATGTAAAATATAATAATATCTATTATGTTTACATGTTATCTTGATTATTTATTTCAAATTAATGAATATTTTTCAAATTGAAAATAATGATATTTTATTAGAATGATTATTTTATTAATTATTTAAAAATATAAAAAATTAAAATATAAGGACAAAGAAGTAAATATGTACTCTAAAATTACATGTTATGGTCATTTGCTAATATATTTAAGAATTTTTCATTATATTTGCCTTAATATATTAAAATCATTTGAGAAATTCCTAATTTCCCTTACACCACAATTATATAAGGGTTACTCCTCCCTCAATTCCTCAAACCACATTTAACCTTATATATTTACCATGTTTGTACCATTACTCTGCAAAAAAATTGTTTAATTTTTTATTGCGATGTTGTTCTCCTCAAAATACCATCCTTATATCCATTACTATAGTATTTAATGAAGGTCTCTGGAAGAAGCTGTGATTGTCTTTACCGATTATTTCAAGCTTGTTATTTCTCTTAATTCCTCTTAAAGAATTGATTCCATACAAAAATACTAAAAATAATAAAATTTATATATTAATACCATTTTATGATTATAATACCACCATATTCTGCTTTTTATCAATATTATGAATTATTAAATAGTGTTTGAGTATGTACAATATAATGTCTCCAGGTGGGGGGGGGGGGTATTTTGATTCATCCCCACATTATTTGAATGGTTCAAAGGATGGAAATAGTATATATATATATATATATATGAATATTTATGATACATATTTCCTGATTTTTATTATTTAAATTTATTATATCATCCACCCCGTGTCCCATTCAACCATTTAGAAATGATATCATTGCTTGTGAATATTTTCCACTTATAATCTCCCCAAAGAAATGTGATTAATTTTTTATCCTCATTACATTAATGATTATAGATACTTATTTAATGGATACATTTGTTAGTAATTACATAAATATAATCCATTATATTATAGAGCTATATTCTTTTCACATGAACCAGAACAAACATGACAAAACATGCATTGGAAAAAAATTAATTAACACCCGATACAAATGTATCATTGAAATATTTTTAAAAAATAGATGATATCATTTTATAAGAGTATTTTAATCTTTTTTGAATATTATTATTCTTTTTAAAAATTAATATCTTTTTTAAAAACATTATATAAGATGTTAATGAATGTTTATCTAATGAGAATCATGAGGTTAGGGCTTCTCATCTCACTATTACATTTTGAATACATATGTTATATTCACTTCATATATATATTGTTTACGTTATATAATACATATTTTATATATTATATCTTCAATATACATGTTTTTTAGGTTTTAATGTTTCATTTTTTGTTATTTAATTCATGAGTACTATAATTAAATTGTACCTAATGTTGTAATGGTTTCTAATTATTCTTCTAGATTTTTAAGATTTATGTCCCCACTGGGGAATATTTATCTTCATGGTCCTTATATTCTAAAAATATATTAACTAATATTTAAATATTTTGAAAATATATTTAAATCATTTATTTAATTTTTAAATAAATTTTTAAAATGAATCATCATGTTATTTACCAAATTAGGTACATGTAAATTTTTCATTCAAAAGTGGTACAAAATGTTTTTTATAATTATACGGCATGAATAGAATTTCACACATCAATGAATCCTCAATGTTATGAAGCTTCATTTTAGATTTTACAATATAATTTTCAATGAAATTGATTTATTTATGTCATACATTAATTTTTTATATTTACAATTATTTTTAATGTAAAAATTGTATATTTATCAAGTAAAATTATGGTAATCACTATAATGAATTTTTATCCATGTCAAAAAAAATTTTAAATCTTATATTAATGATATTCACTCATTATAACTTTAATAATATTTTTTTGTTCATAATCATTTTGAGTGGGGATGTACTACATTGATACCATACACCATTTTACTATGGATGGTTTTTTATTACATTTTTTGATTATGGAAATTATCATCATATTGTATGATATTTTCAATAAAAATATTTATGTTGACTATGCTTAAACCCATTCATTTTATGAATTAATTGGACGAATTATTGGTATGTAATAGAAAACTACTAACTATTGGGACATCCATGGGTCTCATGAGAAAACTAGATTCAGTATTTTTTAGTTATGTAAAAATTTTTATATATGTCTTAGCACAATACCTTGATGGTAATTAATGTCTGGGAATAAATCCTTGATTGTAACATCCCAAGATATTCACATCTAGATATACTACTAATGACATAATAATTACATATGTGACCTAATTTTTTTTATCATGAACATACAATTTAAAAAAAATATGATCACAAAAATTCCCAAAAACTATTAAGGTTTAGGGTTTTATAGAAATAGAAAAAATTAAAATCAATTTTAATTCATAAATAACAATTTCTTAATGATAAATAGTTTCTACCATAGAACTTTTAATTTTTTACTATATTACATTAACATTATTCATTTGAATTACAATTATATTAAATAAATTTAACATCTTTATAGATATTCTTGGATAAATTAATAGAAGAATATTTTTACAATATATTCATAGTAATGGAAAACATGGGATATATGTTTGGATTACATAAGAGTGGGATAACATATGAATAAGTTTGGATATAATATTCTACATGTCAAAGATCATATAACGTCCCGGTTTCAGAAGCCTCTCAGTGGCGCCCCGTACCCCGTAAATCACATGGCCTCAAGCACATTTCCCAGAACGCCAGAGGCTTCCAACTAGCAGCGAGGGCCTTGTGTATGATAGTGGGGAAACTATGACCTCATATAAAGTGTACAAAGCGGAAGTACACAAATACATACAACAACGAAAATAGTAAATACCAAACAATAGTAATAACGAAAGACTAATAAAGAAAAAATTGGAGTAGATATATATATATAAATGATGCATGATACATATATGTCTAGGAAAATTACCAAACAAGTCACAATGCTGGAATACAATAGTGCTAAAACAAAATGAAAAATAATGTAGATAAACTCCTCATCATCGCAAGCCATATCATTGTCTCATGCTCTCTAGTTCCACAGAAATCAAGAAGCTGAAGTCAAAAGGTGCTTGCCCTTATCTATAACTTCAAAAATATTATCTATTTGGACACAAAAGCATGACTCAAACAGTGTGTGAGAGAAAATCCTAGAAGGAAACCACCCGAATATCTATTCCATATAGTCAGGGAATATATGGAAATTGAAAGTACAGAATGCAAAAATAGTATAGTACTCAATAGTAAACAATCCTAAGATTCTAGTATAAAATTTACAAACAAGTATGCACCCACTCAAGAATGTAGAACAAATAGGTAACCCTATAGGTAGTTCTCATAGCCTATCCCCTATGGTTCAACCAACAAATACAAGAAACCCTCTGGGAGGCTCACACAGTCTCACCCCTCTAGTCCAACTTGAGAAATAGTCTCTCTGGGGAAGAACTCACCGTAAATTCCCAATATAGTCTTGAAAAGTACTAAAGGTGCTCTAGAGACGCACTCAACATCTCATTCACCCTGTGGCCCATGTCAAGGAACTACAGACACTATGAAGAAGAACTCAATGTCAATTCCCCATGTGGTCTTGCATCAAATGATAAAGACACTCTGGAAAAGCCATTACGTCCATTCTCTCTATGGTCTACTACACTAGGTTCTCACTGCCCTTTGTAAATTCACCAAGTATCGCATTGCGTAACGGCCAAAGTAACCTCGAGAAATACTTGGCTAGTATTCTACAGACACTCATCATGAATGAACAATAGTCACGCCATCCTAAAATATTTTGTATGGAAAACAACATCAGTCAAAAAGGTAATTAGACCGAGCGGTCCAGAAAGGAAAAAACATGCATGGGAAAATACATCCAAATCCTAACAATTAGCCTAAAACACAATCCAAAACCTCAACTATAGCATTCAAGTAAAGAAGGAAATCAATAGGACTAGAGCGGTAAACATGAAATACCTCATTCAAGGGTATTGGTGGAACTTGCTCAAAATAATCAAAGACATTCTAAAGAAAGGCACAATCCACCTACCTTCATGTTATGAGATCAATATACTTGAATGATGAGGCTTTAATTGAATTAGAACATCGAGGATCTGCAAAAATGTCTAAAACGTTCAACCCATGATTACCTGGAAAAGAGGAGGAATCCTTAAATGAGGCTCCAACAATAGAGAGAACTCACAAATCTAGTTCCAATACAATTGATGGAGATCTATTTGGAGGAGGAACGATATCTTGGGGGTTCGTCGAAGTTCTGAGGTCGTTTGGGAGTTCTTGGCTGAACGGGACCTAAAAGAAGACGTTTCTGTTGATTAGACGCGACCCTAGTGTGTTTAATGAAAAAAAGAATGTAAACAACATGTAATTTTGGAGTACATGGCATGTACTCGCCCTTTAAATACTCTACTTTAGGCAGCCTCTATGTCACCCCTACATGGCCATGTGTGTGGCCATGACATAGCCAACACATGGCCTCCATCGGCATCGCAGTACATAGTGTGTACTTATAAATTACACAGCATGTACATTGAAAATTTTCAGATTTTTCTATTTTCCTAAACAATGGCTAGAAAAGGTAAAACATACCTGAAAAGATGACCCAAGTTCTTACAAACATCCCCCCTAAAAATATTCATCACAATATTTCCCTAGTGCTATGTAAAAGAAGAAATCCTAAACAGTTCTGGCCACAGTGCTCGTACCATGGCCTCTCTCTCCCAAGTCTCGTCCTGCACCATCCTATGCTGCCATAGCACTCATACCAGAGGAACTGACCAGCCACGGAGAACGTTTGTACTGCAATCAACAATCCGGATTGGATGTTCCTAGAACGATGTATCAACATCATGCTCAACCTCCTCGGGTTGAAGGAAAATGAGACGAGTCTAAAAAGTACTGTCAGATTTAAGAAATGTGAAAAACTTCATGCATAGACGGGTACCTCTGAGGTAAGTAAAACAGATACGCAACCAGACTAACTCTCTCTAACACCTCAAACGACCTGAATTTCCTCAGTAAATGCTTAACCTGCCTCTTAATCATCATATTCCCCAACCTCGGTGTGACATGTAGGAAAACCTGATCCCCGACCTCGAACTCCAGAGGTCGTCTCCTCTGATCAGCATAAGACTTCTGCTGAGACTGTGTAGTAGCCATCCTCTTCCTAATCAACTCTATCTCCTATGAGCTCTCATGGACAAGACAAGGTCCCTACAAATTTACCTCCCATTCCTCCATCCAACATAAGGGTGATCATCATGGCCTACCGTACAAAGCCTCATAAGAGGCCATCTTAATAGACTCTTGAAAACTATTATTGTAGGAAAAATCCACAAAAGGTAAATTATTCTCTGAATAACCTACAGAATCTAGAATACAAGATCAGAGCATATCTTCAAACACTTGAATCGTATGCTAGGACTAGCCATCTGCCTAGGGATGGTATGCTGTACTCAAAAGTACCTGCATACCCAAAGCCTTCTGAGCCCCTACCAGACCTGAGTAGTAAAATGTGCATCCCTATTTGAAACAATGGAGTGTGGAACTCCATGCAGATATAAAATCTCACGGATGTACAACGTCCCCATATCATCAACACAGATAGTCTCCTTGATTAGAAATAAATGAGTGACCTTCATAATTCTCTCAATAATGACCGATACAACATCATTCCCACGAGGTGATCTCGGCAACCCTGCCACGATGTCCACTGTGATGTCGTTCCACTTCAACTACAGAATGAGTAACTGCTTTAAAAGTCCTACTAGTCCCTGATGTACTGATTTCACCTACTGACAAGTGGAATACCTCATGAAAAAACCAGAAACATATCTCTTCATTCTTGGCCAATAATACTGGTGGTGTAGATCACATTACATCTTTGTGATTCCAGGATGAACTTCCCAAACTGTGGAATGAAAATCCCGCATCAGCTCCTCGCGGATGTTTGTCGGCACATATACGCATCACATGAAATGCAATATCTCATCCTTGCCAAGTTTCCATGCAGGAAGAGGGTCCTATCCTGACACACTCTCCCACAGGACTAGGCCTTCTGAGACTGATAGCTACCACATCTATACCCGATTGAGAAGAGTAGAGGTAACAGATACAGATGATAGAAAAGTCTACCCCTATCTTTCGTGTACCTCCAAATGCATCTCAAAGAACTGATCCATAAGATGTCACTCACTGCTGGCCTCTTGAACTGCCTGTATGTGAGTCCACCTACTCAGTTCATCAGCCACAACATTTCCTTTCCCTTGCATGTAGGAAAGCTCTAAGTCAAATGACTGATTATACTCAACCCACCTATGATGTCTTAGATTAAGACCACTAAGATTTAATATAAACTTAAGACATTTGTGGTTAGTGAAAACATCATAATTCTCTCATATAAGATAATGTATCCAACATCGTAAGGCATGAACAACAGCTGCCAACTCCAGATCACGTGTCAAATAATTCCTCTCATGTGGCCTCAAATGTCAAGACCCGTACACAATGACTCTATCTCCCTGCATCAGCACAACTCCTAGCCCGATACCTAAAGCATCATAGTAAACAATATAGCTTTTTCCTGGCTCTGGAAAGACTAGTATCAGTGCCGACATCAACCTTCCCATTAGCTCTTGAATGGCTGACTCATAAGAATCTTACCCAAGAACTTCACACCCTTCTTATTCATACCTATCAGTGGTGCTACTAAGCATAAAACGTTATGTATTAAGAGTCTATAGTATCCATCCATCCCTAGAAAACTCTGTACCTCAAAGACGTTCTTCAGCTGCACCCAAGAAACAACTACTCTCACATTATCTAGGTTTACTGATAATCCTGTCTCTGAGATAACATGACCCAAGAAGTGATTCTGATCCATCAAAAAGTGTCATTTTGAGAGCTTGGCATATAACTGATACACACATAGTGTACTCATAATTATATCAATATGGGTAGCATGGTCATGTCGAGTATGAGAGTACACCAAGATATCATCCATGAAGACCACATGAACAAATCTAAGTTTGGATGGAACACTCAGTTCATTAGTGACATGAAAACTCCCAGTTCATTGGTGGGGCCTAATGTCATAACTATGTAATAATATAGACCATACCTGCTTCGTAAGGCTGTGAGTCGTATATCAGATGGTATAACACACAACTTATGCTAACCAGACCTTAAGTAAATTATTGAGAACACCCGAGATCCTTGAAGATGATCATAGTGGTCATCAATCCTTGGCAAGGGATATCGGTTCTTGACCATCAACTAGATTAGCTTCTAATAATCCACACAATTACTAAGGGTACAGTTTGCCTTCTTCGAAAACAGGAGAGGAAAACCCCAAGGACAAGTACTGGGTCAGATTAAAACCATTTCCTACCACTCCTCCAACTACATCTTAAACTCCTGCAACTCATGTGTAGCCATCCTATAAGGAGTAATGGACACCAGTACCGCTCCAGGCACGAGATCAATAGAAAAGTCTACCTTATGCTCTAGAGGAAAACTAGAAAAGTCCTATGGAAAGATATCATTGAAACGATCCACTACTGGAGGAAAGTCTAACTGCAATGTCCCCTAGTTATCTAGGTACAGACAAGATATCTGAGCTATAACTCCACCGAGCCCATGTTGCTCAGGACCTGCAATACTCACATGGACATCTCACTCGCCTCGATGAAGAAAAGATCCACTGTCTGGTGATATAAAAACCAACCTACTGTGATAACAGTAGACGGATTCTTGTTAGGTAATGAGCTAATCCATTCCAAGAATGACATCATATCCAGTCATCTCTAGGACATAGAGATCCCATAGAAAGTGAAACCCAGCTGCCTCTAGTGGGAACTCCTTACACTGACATACACTAATCGTCCTAGTCCCCAATGGTGTGTCTAGAGTCAAATTATCATGAGAGGAAAAGATGCAGAGACAAAGGCTCGCCACAACAGTAACATAGATAAAACTGTGGGAAGCCCCTATATAGAAAAGAGAAAAAGATAAAACTGAGGCTACTAAGATCATAACATGAACTGTAGAGGTCACGTGATCCTACTCATACAGGGTCTGCTCCACTAGAAAATCATGACATGTACCATGACCCTCTGACCCTACTTGACCGCTCTGAGCTGTTCCACCTAGCTATTATTGAAGGACCGTTGATTGACCACCATATCCTCGACCTCCACCTCGGCCTGAACAACCAGAAGAACTCCAGTTCCAAGACTGGTGAGAAACTAGTGGCGCTGCTCCTAAATGAGGAGTCATGGAAGAACCCATGTCCCTACCTTATAGTTAGAAAACATGACATAATAATTGAAGGTGACCCATCTTGCAGCAAGATCAGCACTCCACTGGTTCTCTCCGGCACTATAGACTCGTATGCCTAGCCCTTCCACACTGGTAGCATAAAAACTGGCTACCTGATGTCGTGTCTTTCTGCCTCAGATCACCACGTATAGACTCCCTATGGTGCTTCCTCTTGTCAACTGGTGAAGCACTAACTCTGAAAGCGGAACCGCCCTATCTCTCAGCTACATAATCATTCATATTTCACAGTACAATCAGTTCCTGGTTGACGAAGGACGTGATGGAAGTTGGCCTGAAGATATTCACCTATGAGTGGATCTCCCATCTGAGACCATCGTCAAACATCCTTGCCAAGAACAATATATCTCCATCCTCGAGGGGTGTGGAATGCAGAAGCTCTGTGAAATGAGAGGAATACTCCATGGCAGAAAGAGTACCTTGCACTAGGCTCTTGAACTCCCGGGCTCATTTGGCCCTCAAGGTCTCCAGATAGAAGTATTCATAAAAGACACATTGAATATTCTCCCATTCCATAACATTCTGATGACTCACCTATGAGATCACATCCCACCACCTCTTAGCAGAGTCTCGTAGCATGTATGTAGAGATCCTGACCCACATTTCTTGGAGAGTCTTCAGATGCTCAATGATGCTCATCATGGAATCTAGCCATGAATCTGTATCCTGAGGTTCTCCTTCCCTTGAGAGGGTGGGAGGATGCTGGTACTGGAAAACCCACATCAGGTCCACCATGGACAAGGTAGGTGAAGGTGCTCTCTATATGGTCTGCATCATCCTCAAAAATCATTCCCAAATCTACACATCGATTCCTGTAACCGGTATCACTACTGGTGGCAAGGTTGTCACAACAAGAGGATCTGTGAGAAGTCCCTGATCACCCACATATGACGTCTGATATCTGCCTGGCAACTGGAATGCAACCGAAGGACGTCTCGGTGCCATGACTCTACAAGGTCAAATGAAATCATTATATCAACATTATAGAGGATAGAAAACTAGGAGCATATGAAAGGGATAGGGGAAATAAGGCATTCAAATTTTACAAAACAAGATTAAACAGCATGTATAAAGACTACACGACATGTTCCCTTTATTCATTTACATGGTCGTGTACTTTTTCCAGCACTGGTCATGTAACACCCCAAACACACATCGTGTTCTCCTAACACACGACACGTAACTGAATCCTCTTCCCCTGCCTGAGTACTTCTACATAGTTAATCCACACGTCTCTCCTATGAAAAAAATATATGGTGTGTTCATGTTAGACACGACATGTACTCAACAAGCTTCACCTGGCCTGTGTTGTTAGTGAAATGGCCTATGTACCAAGGTCACACTACACGGCATGTTCTAGAAGGACACGACGTGAAATAAGTAGTCCCAACAGGCCATTTGGTAAGAAAAATGGCCGGCTCTGTGGATGACACTACACGACGAGTTCTAGGCGGACACGACATGTATAAAAAAGGATGACACCGACCCGTGTTGTTCGTGACACGGCCAGGTACCTGGGTCAGACTACATTGTGTGTTCAAGGTGGACACGGCGTGTATAAGAAGAGACTCCACTGACCGTATTGTTAACCACATGGTCGGACTCGTAGGTTTACCCTACACGACATGCACAATTGGTACACGGCATGTTCCTATGATATTTTCCCTTTCTAGTGTCCCTTCTCACACGACCTATGACCCTGTTAGAGAATACACGACATGTACATGAAGTACACAACATGTACTTAAGAAAAATTGTTTCTTCCCGAACAGAAGAACACAGGGTGTGTAGTCAAAACTACACGGCGTGTATTCTGGGTTTTTCCAGAAATTAAGCCTTAGAAACTACTCCGGATCCTAGCAAACACTAAAATGAACACTAAAAGTGCCAAATTATGATCCGTGTGGGCCCATACTCCCTACGAATCAAATTTTGGAATCTTTTACAAGTTACAAACAAGGTAAACAAGTCAATGATCCACCAAATTCGAGTACATGAAGACCCATAACACCTCAAGAACCAAAATTTGGCATTCATTCAGGTAAAACTGTACACAATAAATACTCTAACAAGAAGCAGATATTTTTATCAAGGTATCTATTGCAACATCATGCATATTCTATCCAACATCAATCACAATAAAATTCAATCACTAATTCATCCTAAATGTCATGGAAAAAACTCATGACATGTGATTTCTAGAAAGTGACTATTTGATTCATGAGATAGAATACCCTCATCTCATCGGGTTGCGACAGAAATAGATCCTCAATATCATCAACATTAACAACAAAAAACATGTGAATCACTCAACGTGAAATCAAATCAACGGTAATAATTGAAAAAAACAAAATTTCAATTAAACGTGGTAGATTGTCTTTTCCATATACACGTGTAATCTACTCGTAGGCACAACTTATTTCCAAGTACCTATTCCAACTAATCCCTAGTTAAAGGCTCCAAATAGTAAATCAACAGAAAATTATTTCTCTGATACCACATTGTAACAACCCGGTTCGGAAGCCACCCGGAGGCACCCTGTACCCTGTACGTCACATGGACTCAAGAAGATTTCGATGAACGCGAGAGGCTCCTGACTAGTAGCGATTGCCTTGGGTGTGATCATGGGGAAACTATTCACTCATAGGAAGAGTACACGGTGATGTACACAAATAAATAAAACAACGGAAAGAGTAAATACCAAACAACAGTAACAATAGAAAACTGATAAAGGAAACAACTGGAGCAGATATATATATAATTGATGCACGATATATATATGTCTAGGAAAATAGTCAATCAAGTCATAATGCTGAAATTCAACAGTGCTAATCCAATGTGAAAAATAAAGTAGATAAACTCCGCAACATCGCAAGCCATATCCTGGTCTCATGCTATCCAACTCCACAACAATCAAGAACCTGAAGTCGAAGGGCGCTTGCCCTTATATATACCTACAACAATATAATAAGTTTTGGCCCAGAAACATGACTCAAACAGGGTGTGAGAAAAAATCCTAGTTGGAAACCACCTGATGATCTGTGCCAAATAGTTAGTTAATATATGGAAAGTGAAAGTATATAATGTAGTAAAAAAATAAAGTACTAAGTAGAAAACAATCTACAGTTTCTATCGTATAATTTAGAAAGAAGTAAGCAGCCACTGAAAGAAGTTGAACAAACAGGTAACCCTCTAGGTAGTTCTCACAGCCCAACCACTATGGTTCATCCAACATGTACTAGAAACCCTCTGGGAGGAACACACAGTCTCACCCCTCTTGTTTAGCTAAAGAAATAGACTCTCTGGGGATGAACTCACCGTCAATTCCCCCTATAGTATCATATCATACTAAAGGAGATCTAGGGAAGCACTCAATGTCTCATTCCCCCTATGGCCCATGTCGAGGAAGTATAGACACTCTGAGGAAGAACTCAACATCTATTCCCCATGTGTTCCCATATCGTATTATAAAGACACTCTAGAGATGCCCTTATGTCCATTCTTTCTATGGTCTACTACACTAGGTTCTTACATCCCTATGTAATGTCATCAAGTATCACATTACATAATGGCCATATAAACCTCATGAACTACTTGGATATCTTTATACAGCCTCACAGCATGAAAGAACAAGAGTCACACCATCCAACAATACTATGCATGGAAAACAACAGCAGTCAAAAAGTTAACTAGACCCATCGGTCAAGAAATGAAAGAACATGCATGATAAAATACATCCAAAGCCTAGAAATTAGCCCAAAACAAATTCAAAAACCTCTACTCTAGCATAAAAGCAATAAAAGAAATAAATATGGCTAAAGCGGTAAACACGCAATACCCCGTTCTAGGGTATTGCTAGAATTTTCACAAAATATTCAAAAACATTCTACAGAAAGGAAAAACCCACCAACCATAATGTTATGAGATTGATATACTTTAACCACAGAGATTGAATAACCTTAAAATGTTGGAAATCTATATAAACTTCTAAAACATTCCACCCATGATAACCTGGAAAAGAGAAGTAATCATGAAATGATGTTCCACTAGAAGAGAGAACTCACCTATATGGTTCCAACGCAATCAATGCAGTTTGATTCGGAGGGCAGACGATCTCTTGGGGGATCACCGAAGATTCATAGTAGTTCAGGAGCTCTCGGCCGAACGAGACCTAAAAGGAGATGTTTCGGGAAATTAGACACGACCCCAGTGTGTTTAATGAAAAAAAGAGAAAGTACATGGCGTGTACATTTTGAGTACACGACGTGTACTCTCCCTTTCTGTACTTCGCTTTAGGTAGCCTCCATTTCACCCCTACATGGCCGTGTGTGTGCCTATGACCCATCCAACACATGGCCTCCAGTGGAATCATAGTACACGGTGTGTACTTTGAAAATTTTATGATATTCCTCTATTCCTCAAAAATGACCAGAAAAGAAAAAACATACATGAAAAAAAGATCCTAGTTCTTACAGATCATATATATGATCCATGGAATATATATTGGATGTCAGCAAGTCATTAAGGATAAGCAAGTCAATGATCAAATCTAAAAAATAATGACATTGAAATAAGACATGGATTTCTGGAATATCATAAGTATATAAAATAATTTAATTTTTAGTCATTTAATTGCTAACAATAACATCATAGTAGCATTTTTTACATTACATACCATCTTGGAAATCATATTTCACATCTATGGCCATCTTTTTAGACAATGTTCACTGCGACAATCATCTTTTTAGAAAATGTTCATTAAAGAAATGTGTTCACCCCCAATTCTGTATATATACACATACAAAGATATAAGTCTTAAAAAAATGAATTTATAGACAATATTTAGGTCCCTCCAAAAATAAAATGAAACCCAAACATATCACTTCCATAAAAAAATAAATCATTCATTATATGAGAACCCATTTAATGAAACAGGTTTTATTAACATCATTCAATAATAACATAATCTATTGAAACGAAATGGTTTTGATAAAAAAATCCCAACATAAACATAAACCTTCTATATTAATAATATGTATAGTTTCCATGTAAAAAATATCTCCAGTAATGAATATATAACATCTATGAAATTTATCATGGATGTAAAATAATATAAAAAGTTACTGTAAAAATTTTTCTTATAGAAAATATCCATTCTAATTTTAAAAATGATATTAAATAATAAACCATTAAGAAAAAAATTACATTAAAATAATCATGATTCATTACAAAGGAAATATTTGAAAAATATTTATTAATCATTGCAATCATTTTTTCATTGAAATTTCATAAAATACCATTTAAAACCATTTAAAAATATTTAGAAAAAAAATATTTGAAAGAACAATGAATTAAAATTATAGAAAGATTTAAAAATAATATAATTAATCAAATAATATTACAAATAATATATTTCATTAGGTAGTAAATACTCCTCATATAAGAATATTTGACCATGACATGACATTTGTCTCAAAGAAGGTTTATTGATAAAATAATTACATTGCCGATTTTTTATCATTAGTACCATAGAAATCATTAATGATAAATGATACCATTAATATGTAAATACCCATATATATATGGATAAATATAATATATTAAATTCATGTATAGTATATACACAAATTAAATTAAATAGTGGTGAATACGGCATAAGTTTGATAGAAATAAAAGAGAGACTACAAATTCACATACCTTATGTATTCTCTCTTATTGTACATATGCAAACCTCCTGTATTATAATTTTATGTCTATTTTACATACATTAAAAACAATTCAATTATATAATAAAATATATTATTTACATATTTTCTTTTTATTACCCATTTATTAACATTTCAATGTCAATGTTACATTTTAGTTTATAACCACTTTTTTAATATATTTTGATTTGATATATTTTTTTCCTCAAAAAAATATAATTATTTGATAATCAATTGAATTATAAACGCGAAATAAATATCATATATGTTCAGTATATATATATTTCTAACAATCTAAAAAAAGTTTTAATTAAAAATTTTATTACATAGTTCATGGTGACAGTTTTTCGTTCTTATGCATGGACATTATTTCCATATTCATTTCCTTGTGAAAGAAAGAAGGTAAATAAAAAATATATATAATATAAATTAAGTATAATTAAAATTTCATAAACATTTTATATCTAAACTAAACCCAAACATACATTCTATTTAATGTGTGAATGAATCACCTCTCTTTGAGGAGGATGTATTTCACACGTCGACCAACATAGTTATCATATTTACCCAAAATGGAAATCATCATGGAATGTGTTTTATTATAATAAAAAAACAGTTAATACCTCTTAATTATCATATATTTGAAATAAAAACAGAAATTACATAATTATTACCAACCTTGAAAGGTGGAAATTGAATATTAAATGAGAACCGTTCATGAGGTTGTTGTCCACCTTATAAACAAATGAGAGTTTGTATCCTATTTGGTGGAATTGGTTGTGAGTATTGTTTTAACCCATAATATTAAAAAAAATATTATATTAATGATACTATTTGTATTATATGAATATTAAACAAAATTAATGGAATGTATTTATGGAAGTGATAAACCAAAACCATATCTTTACGAGCATTATGTCTTCTATAGGTATCACGTTTTAATATTTTAAATAATGACTTATTGGGATGGATTCATTATAAAAGTAAATAATTATTGAATAAAATTATGGATGTTTGGAGGAGATATGGATAAATATTTGCTGACCCAAATCGATTCATAGGTGTAATCAATTAGAATAAGATGTCCCCCTTTATAATAGAGGGTAGGGGAGCATGGGAATTACTCAGAAGATTAATATATATTAAATTAAATATCAATCCATATAGCACCCAATTGCAATTGGGTCAAATATAATGTCTTGTATGATTAAAACATCATAATAAAATATATTTTATATAGGTGGTATTTATTTTTAATCCTTATCATTTTTTTATCCTTTAGTTAACCTATTCTATTTTTAACTACAGTAACAAATGTTTTGATTTTAAAAGTTTGAGTGTTTTAATTATAATGAGTAAATAGAAATATATATGGTATGTTTATGATATTTTAGAAAATAATTTATTCCCTTTTCCATATTTATTATTGTCATTAATTTTTTACAATATAATAAAATATTTATTAAATAAAATATCATTATTGTTAAGTCTAAATCTATTAATAACATTTAGATATTGAAAATAAATACACTAAGATAACCTCAAACCAATTTATTTAATGCATTTTAAAATGTAATATAAAGGAAAAACATTATTGGAAAACATTAATGATACAAATATTTAATTATATTAATATTTCTAATATCATTAAAATGATTTCATTCATTAATTGAATAATTATTTAATCATCTTTGATTAATTATTTAGAAATATAATTTATTAAATAAAATATTTAAAAAATAAAAATAAATAAACATTTTATTATTAAAAATAAAAAATATATTTGGCCATAAATTCTATTTATCCTACAAATTGAAATTTTATATTTATTAAAAGTAAGAGTCTGAGATTTTTTCACATAATTTTAATTTAATAATATCTTTTCCATTTTCATGGAAACGTTTTCATAAAATGATTCTAATGTTGATTCTTATGTGTTAATTTTAAAATTATATTCACCCTATTCGATTTGGGAATGTTATAGGGTAGTCTTAAAACATTTATAATATAATATTTACCCTTAATTAACCAATTAACCCATAATTCTGGTAATAGAAAATACTAAAGTTACATTTCATTTACTCCAAAAAAAAAAGTTAACTAGTTAATAAATTTGACACATCTTATTCCAAATATGATTTCCATTTTTTCATAATTAAAAACATATAATTGTCTTATATTAATTTAAAAATTATTCCATTAATATAACGAGTAAATGTGGTTAGGAAGAGAAATCGTGCAAAAGATTTCATGGTTTTTACATATAAAATTCATTTTAAATTGCGTCCATTGATCATAATTATATAAATAAATAAAAAGTGATCTAATAATACTTTATATACAATAGAACAAATAATATAACTATTAAATTTGTTTGGATGAAAAAGATGTTTCATTTAAAATTTATTTTTTTCCTTATTTATTAAAAATTTAAAATTAAAAAAACAAAAATTCAACACACGTATATTTTGATATACATAATCAAAAATAATATTTTCTAAATAATAATTTATATTACTTTTAAAAACAATATTTAATATAAGGTCATCATTAAAATTATGAAATAAATATATTTTCAATAACATAAATATTTTATTGGTGAAAAAATTATTTATTTTTTAAATAATGTTTTGAAAAAACATAGGATTAATTTTTAACATTAAATTGAATATTATATATTTAAATTTCATTAATATAATTTCAAATTATTGATTTATTATTTGGTTGGTATAAAACTCCCTGGTACATATTTAAATAATTTCTCAGAAAAATATTTCCTTTTAAATTCAAGGAAGGATTACATGCGTAAATAATACATTCATATAAAAATTAATCTGGCTCATACCCAAAATTATTATGGTTTTTCTATATTTTTATTTTTCAAATAATTATAATAATAAAATGATGTTTTGTACAAACATAGTGTAACAAGTAACGAATGTTATGTGCGTGTTACGTGTAATGAAAGAAAACAAAGATATCAAATTAATTTTCAAAAAAATACCTTATATAAATTTCAGGGATGGAAAATTTACCCCCTAATAATTAAATTATCCACTAAATTTTTTTTCTGATGAATGTTTTATTACATGAATGTTACATTAATTGAAACTGATATTGTAAAAATGAATAATAAACTATTTTTTATAAAGGAAGGTTGGAAGATTAATGCATACCCAATGTAACCAATAATTAGGCGTCCACATATGATAACAAAAGATTCACGTTAAAAAATGAAAATAAAATTGAAATATAACTATCATGAACTGATGTAAAGTAATAAAAAACATCCTCATTATAATTATAACCATCAAAAAACCATAACTATGTGATGGGTTGAATGTTCATTGATTTACCTGTATGAAATATAATGGAATACCATTTTTAGTTTACATTTGTTTAATATTATTTTATTATAGTTGAGGATGTACATAAGGGATATCACATACCAACAAAGTAGTATTTCATATATTCATTAATTCTCATGCCAACTAATGTTTTTCTCTATTCCATGAGTATGTAAGTTGAATTTTTCCTACCATAGAGACAATAATTGGATTCTAATTAATTGAATAATCAGAAAAAAATTGAACTGTATTATTATCCATTAATGAAACATTAAACAATTAAAAAATGATTAGAAAATGCAAATATTAAATGATGAAAAAACAGTTCTAATCTCCAAAATTCATCTGTAATACACAATGTTCAACATAGAACATTCATCAAATAACTAATCCTAATATTTATTAAAAGTTGTATAATCTATTATTGAATTCGAAAAATTATAATGACATGTTTACATAGTCTCCCATGGTAAATATTAATAGTTATCCCAAATAAAATTAGAATCTCTTAATGTATCATACCAACATATGTTTTCCTTCAAAATCCTCATGGTTCATTAACCATTTTCATAAATAACCTAATTCAAAAAAAATTAAAATAAAATCATATATAAATTGAAAATATATTTCAACCATTTTCCGTATAAAAAATCTAATAGTGTTCTATATACCTTAATAATGATGGGGTGTTAATATAGTGAACATCTTTTGAATGTACATTAATCATTTAACACAAAATAAAATTATTATTCCACGGTTATCTTTATTATAATATAAATTATGATACCATGATGAATACAATGGTTAACCCTCAGATCATCAAACTAAAAATTAAATGATCCCAAACTAGGACATCACATATTATAGTGGTAGGTGGTAAACTCTAATCCCCTTCCAGTTATGGGTTCAATCCACATGGTCTTGCCTGATGTGATGGGTTGTCACCCAGCCTTTGGGTTTTCATTTTTGTAAAATAATAATAATATAATCGATACAAAATTCAAGAACCATTATAAACATCCTTAATAATAAAATTATCATATTCATTATTAATAATTTTTTTTAAACTCAAAAGTTATCTAATACCTATCATCATGTATCTCCAAATGAAATAACCCATTATTACAACTGGAATAAATATGTCATAAAATATCATTATTAACGTTAATAATCTCATTAATGAATACAAATAATTGAGTTCTTAATACACTTAACATATGGTCATATAATACAATTATGGGGTCTATAACACTTAAGTTAATTTCCCTTGAATACATCAAAATCTACAAAATTATAATAAATGTAAACTGATACAAAATTTTATAGCCCACAATTTGTACCTTCGGATCTACTATGAAATATATACATGTCAAAAATGTGAGAATGTTTTGTCCATAACAATCATTAAACATCAAAATTAAACATTGAATCTTGTAACTACACATGGACTATTTTGGTAAGAGTTTTATGTAATAAAAAAAACTCTCATCAATCTTGATTCATACAAATTGGTTCATAAAGATTACCATTATCGCTCACAATATCTATATGTTATTATTTCTCAATACGCAATCTACATCATCCATGTGAAATACTTGTTGATAAAATTAATTTACCATATTTCATCATAAACATGAAAAAATAATCAAAATAAAATGTTGGCATTTGTTTCGTAATAAGGGTAATCATGGATGATATTTTAGAATAACGTATGTGTATGAAAAGATCAGCATGAATTTGGAGATCATATCCTATGTGTCAATGATCATATACATGAATCATGGAATAATGATTGGTAGTTCATGACACATGAATCCCAAGGGATTAAATATCACAAACGAGAAAATCATGACATAGAAATAACATCTCGATTTGTGGAAGACACATATTCATATCAAATGGTTTTTATAATCGTCTTGGTATTACTCCCACAAACATCTTAATCGTATGGGTTCATACCCCAGTCAATATTGGTATTATTGGTTCACTCCCATCACCATTTTAGTATTCCAGGTTCACTCCCAACACCATATAATTGGAAAATATTATTTGCTAAAAACATTTCACTCCCTCGAACATCCATGTCCATCACATAAACAATCATAGACCATGATGGGTCATCATCGGACCCAGCACCCGACTCGGTATGTGGCATACACAGAAGGGCGTTCACGACACCCATAGGCTAGAAACTAATCCCTTTAATCAAAATATATACAATTTAATTAGTTAATAACAATGATATAATGATGAAATAAGCCAGACTGAACATGAAGATATCAAAAAACTAAATCTCAAACTAAAATATAAAGACATTCAGTTAAAAGATGCAGATTAACAGGATGAAAACTAAAGATAGAAACTAAAACTAAAATGAACGAATATAACTGCCACAACATGATCTCCATGTGACCTCCTAGTCACTGTCAACACACGATCATCTATGCTAAAACAATGATCATTTTCTATGAAACCTAAACTAATTTTAAAACTATAACACATCTCAGGTCTACCAAAACTGTGTTGTGTATGTAGGGCATGAGCTTAAAACTCAGATAGAAACCACCCAAGAATAAATTCCATTCATTTCCTTAAAATAGTTCATTAATACTAGATTTATATATATTAAACATAAAATGATCTCTTCTACAACATTCATTTTTTTAAAAATGAACATGATTTATGGGCCTTATAATATAAAATTAAGAACATGTAGGAAAAAAATTAGTTTTCTCTATATAAATAACTTCTTATAATTTTAATAAACCAACCATATATTTAATTTTTTTTAAAAAATACCAAAACCTGGTACATAGAATAGAATTATACCCAACTAGAGAAATTGATCCTATATTAATCGTAATGAAAGACCGCGGGAAATCTATGTAATTCATTGGTGAACTATAATGTACTATACATGTGACACATCCTGAAAAAATTCCATACTCGATTACATAATAACAACTAATTCCAGACTTTCACACAACCTATCCTACTGGATTGGCCCGAGCCCATAGCAATAAACACATGTATCCAAATACTATGGGTCACTGGCTGGTACAATAACCTTGTCCAGTGTTGTAAACATTATCATGATTGCTATTTTTTGTTATATGATGTCATGTAATGTTTCACTAGGGGGTGTTCTATATAATTCAAACAATGAGTCTCATAAATTCCACAAATGTGTCACTGAACCAGCACTACACCAGCCATCTCAATATTGGCCAATTTCCATAATGCATTAATTGCATAAGGGAGGTCACATACTGAGGACACTCCAATCTCATGGCTCACTAAATGGGAAAGTGACATAACATAATAAGGGTTTCCAAAATATCCATTTCAAAATTCCCAATGGGACTTTTTTCCTTACCATCCATGTAATATTTACCAAATAAATAAACACCTCAATATCCATTTAAAATAATATAAATTACCATTTTCATCATGCCATTTCCAAACAACCTTTCATATTCAGACACACTCCTAGGCACATCACAATTTCTAAAGATTACATTAGTTTAATACCACTTTATCACAAAACATAGTTAGAAACACGCACCACAAACTCAATTATATGAAATGGGATTTCAAAAACATCACAAAAAATTCCCCTTTTCAAACACCAAATAAGTTAAAATTTCCCCAAAAATTGGAAACCACCACAATATATTTTGGAGCTATTGTTAAATTTATAAAAAATAGTTAGTAAGTGGAGATAATAGTTCTTTATAGAATACCGTGATTTGAGAATATAACCACAACCAATGTAATAACAATTTTCAAGACCAATCCAGAGAACACTCCATAAACCCATGTGTGTGCCCACATCCAACAAAATATAACAACGTGTCATTTACAAACCAATTTTGAAGAAACTACACACATATTCCTCTAAAATAGTAAACCATTTCATCAAAACACCATGTTTCGTAAAGAAAACCCAACCCAACACAAAAAAGATTCATAAAATGTTTTTTATTGGAAAATATCACCCATAAATAAAAATAATTCCTAATTCAATGACTACTACATTTTTTCAAAACCAATTGGCTGGGCATGCACATGGGTGTAAGTAGAAAAACATATAAACCTATTTTATGTCAAATATACCAACAATAAAACACTTCCTAGGGTAAAATATGATTATAATATAGAATATAAACATGTTTTAATAATTATTTAAAATTACCCAGGAATTATATAGAATGAAATTATAATAATAGGCATGGAAACACATTCTGGTAAAGTGTAATGGTGACCAACCCTTTAAGATTGAAGGGTAGGCCTTAAATAATAGACTGATAATGGTTGAATCTAGGAAACATTATCCAACACAAAAACAACTGAATAAGGTTTCATCAATAAGAGGATTAACCAATGAAAACCCATAAATTTTGTAGGGGCAGAGAGGAAAGAGGGAAAATGACCCAAAACTCCTAAAATGACAATATATTTCAATTGGGGGAACCCTTGGAGGAGGAGGATCCAAGGAAAATCTGGGATTGGACACCATCATCCAGCATTGTCAACAATGCAGAGAGGGGATTAAATAGGGTTAAAAAGGGACATGGATAGAAAAGGATTTTGATGATATAATTTTTATCATTTAATGTCACAGTTTGCCTATAAAACTTCATAAATTGTTCGCTAACAGTGATGAGCTCAATTTCCAAATGATTATTTCATCGTAGATACATGGTAACAACCTCCCAACCATATACTATATATTTGGTATATTTATTTCTAAGTTAGACAGCTGCACCATCGGGCTTCCTGGTTTCTATTATCCATGTGGCTAAAATGCTGCAATTGGAAAACCACTGAAACAACCAAAAATAAAAAAAATTAACAAATAATCAAGAATGAAACATGACAAAAATAACTAAGAATAAGAAATGAATATCATGGAGGAGTAACAGAGGTCACGGTGTGACAATTACCTACACCATAGATACTATCTTAAAAAAATTCACCAATCTAATTGTTAATAAGGACTGAAGACCATTCTCAAGCATAACTTAGTAAATCCACAAATCCTAAGATGAACATACTGAACTAGGGTCACAACTGAATGATTCAAGGGAAACCACATCCTGATACTGAGTGGGGGGGGGGACCAAGGGGTTCTCCCCACCACAAAAATTCAACTAACATGTGAACCTTGAAACCTTAACACCCGCTATGGTGGGAGCCTTTATTGGAACTCCAAAACTAAACACATTTAATTCCTCCACATGTAACAAAATAACCCATAAAACAAGAAAAATTATATCTTAATACAAAATACCTAATACCCCAAGGCTTAGAAATTATCCCAAAAGCCCTCACACTAACCTTTTGAGACCCTTTCCGCTACTAATAATTATGGAATTCCAAGTGTCAACACAACTCAAAATCTCAAAACTAATGCAAGGAATCCACCACTATGATTACTAATATTATGGGGAATCATTATATACCATGACAATAGAATACAATAATCTTCTACAATAACAAAATCCCACTATACAAGGGTGAAAAAAATGCCAGAATATTGTACTATTCACTCTGGATGACATCCCAACACTAGGGGACCACTCACAGAAAGGAACATTCACTAAGAAAATAACCAAAAACACCACCCATAAATTCAACAACCTAAACATATCCCCCAGGAGCACATATGAAATTAAATCAAAAACCAGAACTCTTCTATTCTTCAACAGCACAACACCCATCAAGATATATAAATTATTTAGAAGACACATTTGGTGAAAATTATGCCACTAGGATTCCATTATAAAGTATTAGTCACACCAAAACATTAAGGATGAACATAAAATGTTTAAAATAATAGAACATGAAAATTATGTGTATTTTTATACAAAATTCATAATAAAAAATCCATGCCATGGTTCCAAACACACTTGAATACTTATAACTATAAATGAGGGTAACCCTGAGACCTGTGGCTGAGAATATAATTAATAAATCATCTCCTACATCACAATATGTAACTATCATCCTCTTGTCCCAACTATTTGTTTCTCCTGATTATTCAAACAGCCACAATGGTGGTTTGTTTTTAGAGGGATGTAGTATGAGGGCTTATAATACCCCGATTAGCCACACTAATGGAACACACTAGAACTATCTACTCAATAAAGGGCCATAAACAATGAATATAGGTTCATAGAGATAGGTTATTTGGGTAGAAGACCCGATACGTAGTCTTATGAGAAACCCTCCAAACAAAAAGAAGAGTCATCTCATTAACTAGGTTAGCGTAAACACTTGCTGACAACAAACATTGTCGAACATCCCCAAATTTTTCATCCTCAATCAACTTCACCAACTCTGGTATGAACCTTAGGTAAATGTGGTCTAAACAATTTCCCATATGACCCATACATATATTTTCAGAGATGAAAAAATTTACATATGTCCAAAGTTGTACCCTCAAACCATCCAAATCGAAAATGATCTCTAACAATCCCGAAATATCCTAATATAACTTCCCAGGTAAATAAGGAAACAATACATTTAATTTTTGATTAATATTTGATTAATTAAATATTAATTGTACTTTAAAGGGGTTACAATGTTCACTGGCATAGCTGATACACAACAAGGTTTTTTTGAAATCTTACGTTGCAGATAAGGTTGAGTCATACTAAAAAATTACAATATAATATTATTATTTTAAATAGTAATTAACACCTATCCATTTAATTGACTAACATTAAAAAAACTAGTTAAAATATATTTATTAATTTTTGATAAATGTTTTTATAATTATCCAATAAAATTTATAGGCTTAAAATGTGAATAAATCTAATTTTAAGAATAATTTACTTCAAAAAGTTGATTTAACCCCATTTGATGGAGAACCCTATTTAAATATAGTTTTG